>OX451740.1:534858507-539858507 GCA_948472305.1 Vicia faba
TAAAACCATAGCTAAAGGTATTGTCGAACACGACTATAACCTAACCTAACTCTACTATTAAAAATATCAAATCAAAGTGTACTATAAAAGAAGCCGTTTGAAAAGCTACAAATTAAGATCCACAGAGCATTTTAGAAAGTTATGACATACATATCTATGCACCTTTGGTGTGTTTGATATTGTGTATTTGTATTGTTTAATTTAATTGTAGCCCAATGGTAAGAATCTCTCTCATTCTTTCAATATAATAAGTGAAATTTGGATATAAATGTAATGTAAAACAAATACTTGACATTAATAGTATGGAAAACACATTTCACAACCGGTGGTAAAAAGATAATATCACGGTTGAGTAATAGTTGTGAGGATGATTGTAAGTGTGGAGTTTATAATTACGGTCTATTATCTATTATAGTAAATTGGATACTGCATTATCTATGTCAACGATTGTATTAAATAATTATTGTATAATAATTTATAAGTTTTGCGTTCGATATCCAACAACTCTATTAATGGCGTCACTACGCCAAAAAGATTTAAGAAAGCACTTTTTTTGTCCTTTAACAGTGTTTAAAAGCGCTGCCATAGGTATAGACAATGTTTTTTTTTACGCAAAAGCACTGTCATATGTATTCTTTAGCAGCGCTTTTCCCTAGAAAAGCGCTTTCTAAGGTAGGCCTCTAGCAGCACTTTTTCCTGAAAAAAACGCTTTTTATTGATCCCCTTTAGACAGCGCTTTCAAAAGCGCTGTCTAATATATTTTAGATAACGCGTTTATTATTTTAGATAACGTCTACCTATAACAACGATTGTATTAAAAATTGTTGCGAAATTATTTATATTTTAAATCGTATCAAATCAGAAACGAGAACACACCCATTTATTAATCGAATTAGACTAAAAATTGTATTAGACCAAAGACAAAATTTCATTAAGAACCAAAAATTATATATTACATCAAAATCAAAATGATATCAAACAACCTACAATATATGCATCATCACATCAAATAATAGTATCTTGATGTCTTGTCTGTTGGTGTTTTGACGTTAAACACTTATAATTTCAAATAATAATACTTGTTAGTAAATAACTTTAGAAATTATAACTTACAATAAATTGTGAGTGAGGAATATAAAATACTTGTTAGTTTTTCCATATTTCTTCTTCATAATCGTAGAATGTAAAGGTGTCAGGATTGGGCTTACATTTCTCAAGTCAAACTTCTTTAGAAATTTCTTTATATACTTAGTTTGATGTATATAAACATCATCAGAGCATTGGATATTTTAATTCAAGGAAAACTTCAATTCACTCGTCATGCTCATTACAAATTCCTTGTACACTATCTTAAAGAATTTATGACAAAGTACAACATTAATAGAACTAAATATAATATCATCCTAATAAATTTGAACAATACTAATTTTATTATTGGTCATTTTCTTAAAGGTTGATGTATGAACATGACCTTTTTCGAAACCATTCTCAAGAAGGAAATTACTTAAAAGATCATACCAAATTTTGAGAGCATATTTTAGACCATAACATGAATTCTTTATTACGAGAACTTGATATGGTTTCTTAGAGTCCTCAAATCTTATAGACTATTTAACGTACATTTCTTTAATAATCTCACCACTTAAGACATAGTATCTCATCAAAACTCAAACTTATATATACTCAAAATTCTCATCAATGAAAGTGCCATAGTACCTTATAAAATTCTCATCTCAATAATATATTGACATCAATCCTCCTTAATTTCGTCCAATTGATCTTTCGAGTAAGTAGAAGACTTGTATTCATCAAAGTACTACATAATATAACATAATATGATTTAGTTAAAACTAATTAATTAGATGAAATGTGTTAAATATATTAAAATAAATCATAAGTTAGAAACTCATACCATGGTTGTAATCTTTATTTGATTCAAAAGAATAATTTCTTTCATAAACCTCAACATGAAATAACCGCAATCTATGCCATTACGCTGACGAACACACTGCACATAGAAAAAATACGAATATATATATATATATATATATATATATATATATATATATATATATATATATATATATATATATATATATATATATATATATATATATATATATATATATATATATATATATATATATATATATATATATATTATATATCATGATATATAATTTAACTTATTTTATCAAATATCATCACTAATATAATCAAAATTATGAAAATATACATGCACTCTGATCCATGTAATGTTGTTTGCTTTACTCTTTGGTATTTGAATATCTCTTTATGATCGAAAATTTTTGTATAACTCTAACAAAATATAAACGAATATTTAGAACAATCTCACATAAATAAATAAATAAGTATACAAACAAAGATTTAGAACAATCTAACTTACGTATCAACCATCTCCTTTATATATGAGTATTTTGTCCAATCACCTTCTAACAAATCCAAATAATATACAATTTCTCTTATTGAATTAATCGCAACCAACAACTAATGTCCACTATAAGATTAATAAAGATTAGATGGAAACTGTTGTACCCAAAAATTTCCCCTCTCATTTCATCAACATTTTCTCAATCACAAGACTCTTGGAACTCAAGATCAAGCTAGGGTTTGCTCTACTCAAGACATCTCCTTGCATTGTTGACCTAAATTAGGGTTTGAGTTTGCACAGTGATGTTCTGACCTACAATGCCCAAAGTGACTTTCATACTTCATATTGGACTCACAAGTTTGTCCATACCAAGTTTCAAGCCTTGATCCAAATTTTTGCCGAGTCAATTGGACAGTTGACCTAGAAATCAGCTGTATTGGGGGAAAAGTCAACTGTGGCCAATTGACAGTCAAACCTCATGAAATTTGATTCAAATCAACATTATGAACTCATATTAACCATTTGATCAAGTTTTTATCACAATTCCACAAGAAATTTGATCAGATCATCAAGAGGGCAAAATGGTCATTTTTAGGGTTTTGACTATACAAAGGCAATATTTGACTGTTCGACCTAACCAATGGTAAATCAAGCTCAACAATGGACTCAAGGACTCAATTACATTGTCTTGACCCATTCAACAAGTTCAAAAGATCTCAAGTGCATAGGATTGACAGATGAATTTTTCAGTCAACTGATCAAAATTTGAATGTACACTAAAAAGTCAAACTTTGACTTTTTGGTCAAAATCAAGTGCCAAGAGTTATTTTTCATCAAGACATGTCAAATTATGAAACTTGTTCATCAAGAAACCCAAAAATGCAAATTAGGGTTTAAAATGGGAAAATTTTCATAACTTAGAAATTTCCTAAGTTATGGAATTTTCTTATTTTTTCCTAACTTTGCCCCATTTTTTCACCAAGATGAAAATGGATTCAAAGAAAACTTGCAACATGAAAGTTGTAGTCCATAACAAAGTCTACAACTTTTATTCACAAAGTTTTCTCAAAAGAAGCTTGTAGATCAAGTTATGATTTTTGGAACAAGGGTACCTAAAACTTTTAACTTAGAGAAAATTTGCCCTAATCTAGGCAGGATTTTGACCCATCTTCTTGGCCACTTTTCACATAGTTCCACTTGGAGTTTCAAGTTTCATTTCAAATATTGATTATATTACATGTTCCAAGCTTTCCAAATTGTCCAAGAACTCCTCAAACACCCTTGTGGTTAGAGAGAATCAAATGCTTGAAGTTGACAAAAACTCACTTTTGTCCATGGCCAATGCATGTTCATACATACTTGCATTTTCAAATCAGCATGTTTGGTGATAGCTTGCAGGCCTCAAAACCAGTTTGTATTCCATAATTTAATGCATAACCATTGAGTTAAGGTGTTATCTTGGTCATTTGGACATTGCATACAAGATTAATCCTTAAGTGGTAAAAGGTAAAATGCCATTTTTGTAAAGTTGCACTTTATGTCAAACCAAAATCCTTGAGGCATGGGGCCATATATCTGAAGCAAGATTCAATCAACCAATTCCAAGAACCAAGAGAAAAGTATGCAGCATGATATAGGGCTTGTACATGCCTGTATTTGGAGGATGCACACTCTTGCTTGAAAAAGAAGAAAAGTTGCAAAACATATACCATCTCACACATCTGTTGGAACCAGCTTACACAAACATTGTAAACCAGTTTCATACCTCCCAACAAGCCAGAAACTCGACCCTTCTGCCTCCCACACCCCCTTGTACACAAAATCCCTGTTTTGCTGCAAAACAGGGCAAGCTCTGCAAACTTGAAGCCATAACCAAATTCTATCGTGCGTTTTGTCCCAAGATACTTCAAACACCTTCCAATCAACTCACCTGAACTATCCCAGGCCTCCATTGCAAGCTGTAACACCATTAACACACTTTTCCATTTTTGTTTCAAAGCTCTGCAGGTTGAGTTCTACAGCACGATTCAAGCTGTTTCAAAACAAGCCAAGCATTGGAAAAGCTTCCTTGGACCTCAGGCAAGCTCAAAAGAAGCTCAAACACCATTGAAGGTTGCTACATTGTCCAGCTCGAAGTCAACTGAAACAGGTATTTCATGGACTTCTATCTCTCTATTTAGGAATGGTTAGACTTAGGTTTGTGAATGAAATATGTTGTACTCATAGCCCTGAAGCCATACATATGCTTAGTTTTCATTTACATTAATCGTGCTAGGAGAATTTCACTCATGAACTTTCTGAAAAAACTAGGTTAGAAATTAAGGCCAGAGAAATTCTCTCTGGTCTTTGAGAGTTAATCCAAGTTTTTTATATGGTTGGATTCGTGGTTTAATGCTCTACAATGTTCATGTTATGAGTTTTGTCAAAAAATCAAAGAATCAGGAGATGGCATTTGTGTACAGAAGCGCGCGTGTTTTATTCAAAGGAAGAAGAAGAAGTGGATTCTGGGCTGGGCCTGGTTTCCTTTACTTTTGACACCCCTTTATTCAGTTTGCACCCCCCTGGCCCATTTATTTGAATATTTATCATTTTGACATTTTTATTTTTTATTCTGACTTTATTATTTTTTGTCCAAATACAAAAAATGCCAAAAAATTATTTTCTATATTTTTCATATTTATTTCATATTTATTTTTATTTTACTAGTATAAATAGGTAAGTAAATTATTTTCTTTTTTATTAAAACACAAAAATAATACAAAAAAATACTTATCTTCATTTATTATTTTTATTTACACTTGAAAATATTTTCTAGAATATACACATTTTTTGTAAATAATTAATTTTTTTTTATCTTTTATATATATATATATATATATATATATATATATATATATATATATATATATATATATATATATATATATATATATATATATATATATATATATATATATATATATATATATATATATATATATATATATATATATATATATATATATATATATATATATATATATATATATATATATATATATATATATATATATATATATATATAAACAATTAGGACAAAAATACAAAAAATATTACATTTTTATTTTTATTAATATTTTGTACTAAAAATATCATTTTTACAATATACTTTTATTTTTTTGTATAAATTAATATATTATTGTATATAATTAATAAATAATACTATTTATTAAGAATTAGGGTTTTTTGCCCTAAATAGAAAAATAATTAAAATTGACTTTTTCTTTATTTATTTTTACTTCACAATTAAAAATACTTTTTACATACATAAAAATCTTTTTTGCATTATACATTCTATTTATATTTATTTACTGTATTATATTCAACTATTGTACATTTAAATATTGCCTATACATTCAATATGGTTGTAATAACTTAGAATTTATTTTCTTGTCAAATACCCCCAATTCAAATTTGTACCCCCTCCCTATATCATGTTGTAATAGTGTAGCATTTAAATTCTTGCACATTTAAAAGCTTTTAATTATGCCATGCTTAGACTTAGGGTTTGTATGCAAAATAAAATCAACAACTAGCTTGACCTAATTCAAAGATAACAATGCATGAAAACAAACATAATGCACACTTGCACCCCTAGGGTTACAATCCACTTGTTGCCTTCAAAAATGGGCCATGGTATGCATGTCAAGTACTTTGGCAAAAAAAAAAACAAAACAAAAGATCATAGTCCCTCGATGACGCTATCTGAGTTGCCTAAGCAAAATGACCAAGTCCCTTAAGAAAATTGCCAAAAATACTTGACACCATTGCTATCATGGTCTATACGATGACCCATGCCTGTCCCGTTAACATCCTAACACAAGGTTGTTCACCAAATACAATGGTGAAATAACATTGTTAAAAGGGTTAAAAACATAAGAAAGATCTTTGAGTAAATAGGGTAGACAACTCTTAGTTACTTGATCAAGCTTGCAAAAACATCCTTGCTATTTTTCAAAACACACTTCACAACACAATTTCAAAACCCTACTTTCAAACCTTGAAAAATTTTCAAAAGACAAAAACACCTTTGTATACATTCAAACAAGAATCATTACAAAGGTTGCCACAATAATTGCCTCTTTTCAAAACATCTTTCAAAACCACACACAAAGCACCATTTCAAACAATTGAAAAGCAAAGCAAGTGATCTAAGCAAGTAACTAAGAGCCCATGGGTAACCATGGATAGAAAGGGTTCTAATACCTTCCCTTTCTATAATCTACTCCCTGAACCCAAGAAAACATCTCAAAGGTCTTTCCTGTGCTTTTTGACCTTTCCTTAGGATAAAATAAAAAGTCGGTGGCGACTCTTGCTAAACCGAAACATTTGCAAACATAAACGCAAAATTCCAAGTCAGTTCTCCCACGGTATCACAAAAACTTTCTACACAACGACAAAACACGAAAAATTATAATAGATGAAGTTTGAGTGAAAATCTTACCCATTGCCAGTACTAAATGAAAAAAAAAAATTTATGTATCTTTATTGGCCATAAATGTACCTACAAAATACTCTTTGATCCAATTGATGCGGGCGCATCAAGTTGGCATATATGTGTTGGCTCCTAAATTCGACACCCTTGTTTGTTATCATATAGACCATTGATTATGAGTCAGAAGGTTTCCTACATAAGGAGGCTTCGACCAACTGATCATGTCGAAGGGTTATCAAAGAATGACAAGATACTTAGAGAAATTCCTTTAAGTTGGAATCTTGTTGTCTTCGACGTCGAAGGAACCTCTCGACAAAGGTCCCTGATGCCCAAGGTCGAACAGTTTGAGATTTGAATTGTTGGAGGGAAAACGGTTCCCAGCAGTTGCCAAGTGCAACGTTCCGAGAACAGAAGCGTCGAAGGCTGTGAGCGTGCCATGTGGCGTCATCTCGAAGCAGCGTAACTGCCCAGCGGTTACTGAGGATTTGTTTTAGTATAAATACTAGTTGTTCACGTAGTTTTCGCGTGTGTTCATCATTTTATACAAGTCACTCATTTAGATTCAAGTACCCAGCGTGAGAGAACGAATCATTGAGAATGTATGTGTGAAACACCATTTAAATTAATCAAAGTCTTTTATATTCAAGCAATTTATCGCTTTTTATTTACTTATCTCCGTCGAAGCCTTTTACTTAACGCTTTTATTTATTCTATCAAGCTTTTCTTCATGCAATTTACTTAAAGTATCTTTACTTTACTGGCATTAATCATCATTAGGATTAGTCAAACTCCAGAAAATCAACCATGTCTTAGGATCAATCTGATCGATCCTGCTAGTCACCAAATAAGTAACCTTTTGGAAGATCAGCGGTTGTTTACCAATTTCCACGGTAAACAAATGGGCACACCCGGTGGGACCTTGTGTTGATTTTTACGATTAACCATTTTATACAAAATATCCTCCTTTTTCGAGAGTATTGCATGTTATTGAGGAGTGGTAGAATATACACCAACGAAACCAATACTAGGAGAAGAAGTGAAGAGATGGCGAATCTGCCAAACAATGGAGAAATCCCACAAACAAATGTGGGAGCAACGATTATCCCAACCGTAAGTGAAGCGGTAACCGCTGGTTCAACGCCAGTAGTAACGATTACATAAACGGGGCCATTACTTCCATTTATAGGCCCCAGAATGCCTTTGGGAACTCCCCCACCAAGGGGAAACCAAGGAACTAGGCCATATGTTCCCCCAGGTTTTTCGACAGTCGGTTTAAATCGAGAACCACTCTATGGCATGCCAACTTCTGAATTGGCTAGCCTAACGAATGCTACGTCCACCTTTTCAGACCCTTTAGTGAGCGTCTCTTCGCCACTCCAAGGCTCTGGGGTTGGTATGGCGAACAGGGGTAGGACCCAACTCTTAGGAGGAAAGTCCCAAGTAATGCATGGCCTTACGAATGCCTCGACAGCAGTCTTGAGGCAGCAAATGGACGAAAGCAACTACGACATGGTTCAAATGTTGGCGCAAACTTTAAGCACAATGCTAAATTCTCTAATACAGAATACCACCCAGTCGAATCAGCAAATGACAGCGCAAATGTCGCGTCTGGCTGACTTTTTTGGGGTACCCCAACCTATTCGACAGCCCCAAAGGGCACAAATAAGGGGAAACCAAGGTATACTTCTAGAGGAAGAAACCACTATTAACCAAGTCCAGCAGCCTGTCGAAGAAAACCTTAGGGTACAAATGGAACAACCCGGGGTCGAAGAGCCTAGAGTCATAGCCCCGGAAGTAAGGATGGTTAATAGAAACCAAAACGCTGACGAAGTAGTTCAGCAGATCCAATACCAAAATATGGGTTTGGAAAATAACTTGACAGCCATGATTGAAAGAATCATGATGCAAAATGGGATGAACACGGGCCTCCGTAGGCCCAACTTCACATCCCCACTGTCGGAATATGTGTTACAAACGGACTTGCCTCCTAGATGCAAAGTTCCTAAGTTTACTAAGTTTTCAAGGGACACCACAGAATCCACTGTCGAGCATGTGGCAAGATACTTAATCGAAGCAGGAGAAATTTCAAACAATGAGAACCTGAGGATTAAGTATTTCCCAAGTTCCCTAACAAAGAATGCGTTTACTTGGTTCACAACTCTCCCCCCCAATTCGATCCACCATTGGACCCAGTTGGAGAGATTATTCCATGAGCAATTCTACATGGGACAAACCAAGATAAGCCTGAAAGAGCTGGCTAGTGTAAAGAGGCGATTCACTGAACCTATAGACGAATATCTAAATAGGTTTAGGTTGCTCAAGGCAAGATGCTTTACGCAAGTGCCAGAACATGAGTTAGTCGAAATAGTCGCAGGAGGTCTAGATTACTCCATTAGGAAGAAACTAGACACTCAATACCTGAGAGACATGGCCCAATTGGCTGATAGGGTTCGACAGGTAGAACGCCTTAAAGCTGAAAAAGCTAGGGCGACAAAAACTCATAAAAGAAAAAGGATAGCATATGTCGAAATGGACGATGAAGATCCAGAAACATTCGACGAACCTATAACCGTCGAAGAAAGTGAGGTCGATTTAGCTGAGTTAAAACAAGGGCCACCATACTCTTGCAAACTACTAGTCCCCTCAAGTGGAAAAAACCCCACTGGTCCTGAAAGGGCCAATGATAGGTTCCCTAAAAAGACTTACAGTTTTGATATTACAAAATGTGATGAAATTTTTGACTTACTTGTAAAAGATGGCCAAATGATAATACCCCCAGGGGTAAAAGTGCCTCCTCTTGATCAAAGAAAGAAAAGAGGCTACTGTAAATATCATAACTTGCTGGGCCATAAAACATCTCAATGTTTTCTTTTCAGGGATCTCGTGCAAAATGCTATCGAAGAAGGGAGGTTGAAGTTCGCTGATAAGACCCCCATGACTGTGGATTCTAACCCTTTGCAGGCTGAAGCCCACTATGCTGAACCTTCAGAGGTGAATGTGATCGAGGCTTCCAGGAGTCAGGTGAAAAGGCCAAGAATAACTATGGTCGAAGTCACCAAAGATCATATCAACATGCCAATCTTTGGTAGTTTTTCTGGGAATCTTTCTAGAAAGACAATCGAAGCAGTCCAAAAAGCTGCTGAAGGCCCAAAACTGGAGACAGGTGGAGCCTCAAAATCTGGAGCTAAACCCATTTCCTACTTGGCTGCAGCGCAAGGCCAGACAGAAGACCTGGAGGCCCAAATGAAGCAGATGACTCTTGCTACTAAAGACAACATGAATGTCAACATGGTCGAAATCTCTCAATCAAAAGTTTCAGAGGAGGCCATTAGGCAAGAGCAAGCAAACAGAACAGCTTTCCCTCGGGAAAACGAAAACCTGGCAGAATTCTTGCAACGATGCCAGAAGAAAAAATCAGAAGTAATGTTGTGTCCTCGATGCAGCTCTATCTTTGACAAGAAAGCTGCTGAACACATTGAAGGTGTGAGAGCAGCAAATAAAAGAAGGGAAGGTTCTGATGTTCGACATGATCCCAGAAGAACCTACCAAAAGGGTTCAAATCAGGAAAAGAGGCCACTAACTTTCAGGCCTCCAACCAATGTGCCAGTTGATACGTGGCTCAAAACATCGAGTCGAAAGAGACCTAGCGAAGAAAGGTGGCATTCCTTCGAAGTGCCAAGAGGGTCATCTTTGACACTCAAGAAAGAACCTCATGTTGTTGCCTCCAAAGTGACCCAAGTATCGAGTAACTACAAGGGAAAGAATCCAATGTCTCGATCCCAATGGAGAAGATACCAAAGGCGGCGCAAGGCTGAGAGGGAAGCTGTCAACGAACCAAAGCCAGAGTCAAGTTCAAATGTCCCACAGCGAAAACAAAGAAAGCCTTTGGAGAGGGAACCAGTGACCACTAGGCTGGTATGGCCTAACCAAGGCGAAGTTGGTGACGAAGATGGCTCTGAGTCTGATGACACCCTAGATATCATGGTGAATATAGTCTCAGTTTTTCCAAGAGAGTTCAATCGCCAGATGGAGGTCGAATCGAACGACTGGGAAGTCGAACAAGAAATGCCCAAGCATAGGCCAGTATGCTACTTCGTCATGGATAATGGCTGCACTGAAGAGAAAAATGGTTTCTTCGAACCACCTACTGAGGCGATGAAAAGTCACCTCAAGCCTTTATTCATAAGGGCAAAACTCGAAGAAGCCACTGTAAATAAGATCTTGGTGGACTGTGGGGCAACCATCAACATAATCCCCCACTTCATGCTAAGAAAAATAGGCAAGAGTGATGAAAACATTAAGCCTCATAACATGGTCCTATCGAACTACGAAGGCGGAATAGGGACCACTATGGGTGTGATCCAACTAGACCTCAAAGTAGGATCCATCCTTCGACCAACTATGTTTATGGTCATATCGGCTAAACCAAACTATAATCTATTGTTGGGCCGATAATGGATACATGGTGTTGGAGCAGTACCATCATCAATGCACCAAAGGTTAATATTATGGCGTCCTGATGGAATTGTCGAGAATATAGAAGCAGATCAAGGCTACTACTTGGGCGAAGTAAATCACCTAGGGAGAGCTGACTTCGACAAAAAATTGGCTCACATTGGGCCATGCCCAACACCTGACTTCAACATGGCGTCAGCGCCAAATGCTTTTTGTTCCTTGTACCTGCACCCTGATCATGGGTTTCAATGGCACAAAGAAGACTTGTCCCACATTGATTTCAGTGGGCTAACTGACATCCAACCAACTGGTTGGGGAAGTGAATTCAGTGATAATGACTGAGTCACAAGCACTACAGTGAATTTCGGCTTATGTAGCCGAAACAAGGATGATAGCGGCTCTCGAAGCTGAAGTAAAATATATGGCCACCCAGGCCAACGACCAGGAGCTACCTTCTGCAGGTCCTGGAAAAGATTTCGACCCAGAACCACCAGATATAGGCCCTGGAAAAGATTTCGATCCAGAACCTCCTGATATCATGATAGAAGGAATACAGGATCAAAGGCTCGACGCCATCTATGACGATGAGCCTTTAGGATTCGAAAAGGACCCCCTGGCGAACAACATCAAAATGTTAGCACAGGATCCTTTAGAAGAAATCAACTTGGGCGAAGGGTTAGAGAAAAGGCCAACTTACATCAGCGCCAAAATAGACCCAGAGCTCAGGTTTGAAGTGATCCAATTGTTAAAGGAGTTCAAGGACTGCTTTGCATGGGATTACGACGAGATGCCTGGTCTCGACAGAGGATTGGTAGAACTTCAGTTGCCAATCAAGCCTGGGAAGAAGCCAGTCAAGCAAAGTCCAAGACGCTTCGCTCCAGAAATACTGTCGAAGATCAAGACGGAAGTCAAAAGACTGCTGAAGTGCAAATTCATACGAGCTACGAGGTATGTCGAATGGATTGCAAACATTGTGCCAGTAATTAAGAAAAATGGTACGTTGAGGGTGTGCATAGATTTCAGAGATTTGAATGCTGCAACACCCAAAGATGAATATCCTATGCCTGTGGCGGAAATGCTAGTCGATTCTGCCGCTGGCCATGAGTACCTGAGCATGCTCGACGGTTACTCAGGATACAATCAAATTTTCATTGTTGAAGAAGATGTGTCGAAAACAGCTTTTTGATGCCCTAGGGCTTTAGGCACTTACGAATGGGTAGTGATGCCTTTTGGCCTAAAAAACGCTGGGGCAACATATCAGCGAGCGATGAACTCTATCTTCCATGATTTTATTAATACTTTTATGCAAGTATATATTGATGATATTGTTGTAAAATATGTTTCCAGGAAGAACCATATATACCACCTTCGACAATCATTTGAAAGAATGAGAGAACATGGTCTGAAGATGAACCCTTTGAAGTGTGCGTTCTGTGTGAAAGCTGGAGATTTCTTGGGCTTCGTCGTCCACAAGAAAGGAATCGAAATCAACCAGAACAAGACAAAGGCAATCTTGGAAGCGAAAGCGCCAACGAACAAGAAGGAACTGCAATCTCTGCTGGGCAAGATAAATTTCTTAAGGAGATTTATATCTAACCTAAGTGGAAAAGCTCAAGCCTTCTCACACTTACTTCGATTGAATAAGGAAGGATTCGAGTGGGGGCAAGAGCAACAGGAAGCCTTCGACAAGATCAAAGGGTATCTCACCAAGCCACCTATTTTGGTGCCTCCTTGCAGCAATAGGAGTATGAGATTGTACATAGCTGCATCCGACAAAACTTTGGGAAGCATGTTAGCCCAGGAAGATGAAAATGGAGTCGAAAGACCCATTTATTACCTTAGCAGAGTTTTGAACGATGCAGAAACTAGATATAGCGAAGTTGAAAAATTATGTCTATGTCTTTATTTCTCTTGTACAAAGCTCAAACAATATATAAAACCAGTTGATGTGTATGTTTCGTCTCATTTTGATGTTTTCAAATACATGTTGTCGAAACCCATCTTGCAAAGTCGAATTGGCAAGTGGGCGCTAGCATTAACTGAGTATTCATTGACCTTTATGCCTCTTAAGGCAGTAAAAGGGCAAGTGGTAGCAGACTTTATAGTCGACCACTCAATTCAGGTTGAAAACATAAATTACATGGAGATAGAACCCTGGAAATTCTACTTCGATGGTTCCATCCATAAAGATGGAACAGGAGTAGGGGTCTTAATTATTTCTCCAGAAAAAATTCCAACAACATTCAAGTACAAGATAGAAGGTACTTGTTCGAACAATGAGGCTGAGTACGAAGCTCTAATTACTGGCCTAGAGATATTGTTGGAATTGGGGGAAACTCGAGTCGAAATAATGGGAGACTCAGAGTTAGTCATCAAGCAAGTCACAAAAGAGTACAAATGCATAAGAGAAAATATTATTATGTACTTTGTGATAGCAAATCGTTTATTGAAAAATTTCGAAGTGGTTAACATTCGACACATACCTAGATTGGAAAACCAAGTAGCCAATGATTTGGCACAAATTGCATCTGGGGTACAAAATTTCAAAAACGAGATTACAAAGAGAAATCGAAGTTCGAGAAAAAATAAAAGCAACCAGCCTGTCTCCAACAGATTTGGAATCGACAAGACTAGGGTATGCTGATCAAAGGAACTTTGAAATTTCGTTCATAGACAATTTTTCAGAGCAGGATTGGAGCAAACCCAATGTAGATTATCTACAAAATCTAGCAGCTTTGACAGAACGAGAAATAAAATATAGGGCATTGAGTTACGTACTCATGGGTAATGAGTTGTTCAAAAAGACGCCTGAAGGGGTATTGCTAAAATGCTTAATCGAAACTGAAGCATACATAGCCCTTTCGACTACGCATGCTGGAGCATGTGGGGCTCACCAAGTAGGCCATAAGATGAAATGGTTGTTGTTTCGACAAGGACTATACTGGCCCACTATCTTGAAAGATTGTGTTGAGTTCGCGAAGGGTTTCCAGGAATGTCAAGTCCATACGGGCATCCAACATGTACCAGCAAGCAAACTTCACTCAATAGTGAAACCTTGGCCTTTTAGAGGATGGGCGTTGGATCTTATTGGAGAGATTCGACCAGCATCATCAAAGAGCCAGAAGTATATACTGGTAGGCATTGATTATTTCACCAAATGGATCGAAGCTATCCCTTTAGTCAATGCAGACGAAGAAAATGCCATTGAATTTATTCAAAAGAACATTATATACAAATTTGGAATCCCTGAGACTATAACAACTGATCAAGGGTCAGTGTTTACTATTCGAAAGATGCAGGAATTCGCTCAAGAAATAGGCTTTAGACTCCTAACATCAACACCTTATTATGCACAGGCAAATGGTCAGGTCGAAGCAACGAATAAAATAGTGATTGGCTTGATAAAAAAGCATGTAGGAAAGAAGCCAAAAAATTGGCATAAAACGTTAGACCAGATCTTGTGGGCCTGTCGAACGTCCCCAAAAGAAGCCACAGGTACAACATCATATCGGCTAACTTTCGGTCATGACGCAGTACTGCCAGCAGAAATTTGTCTTCAATCAGCAAGGGTTCAGAGACATCAAGATATTCCCTCTGAGGTTTATTGGGATATGATGTTAGACGAACTAGTAGATTTAGACGAAGAAAGACTACGAGCTCTCGACCTACTGAGAATTCAGAAGAAAAGAGTGGAAGACTCTTACAATAAGAAAGTAAAACCTAAGGCATTCTTGCCTGGAGAATTAGTTTGGAAGGTGGTTCTCCCCATGGATCGAAGAGATCGAAGCATGGGAAAATGGTCACCCAAGTGGGAAGGACCGTTCAGAATTATTCAAATTTTTTCTAGTGGAGCTTATGAGGTCGAAGAGTTAAGCGAAGATAAAAGACTCTTGAGAGTAAATGGCAAGTATTTAAAAAAATATAAACCTATACTCCAAGAGATCAAAATAAATAACAGTTAATGACTAAGTTAACCAAAAGAGCCAAAATGGAAATTTATATATTGATTAACCAAAATGGCTGCATTGTATTATGTAGGTGTTTAGGTATTGGCTTGCATTTTTGGTAAATCCTAAGTGTATGTGTGAATGTCATGACTGATGTCATAACATTCTAGTTCAGTTTGTACTGACTCATTGGGTACCTTTGCAGAAAAATATTGTAATTCAAATACTGATGTTTATAAGTGTGTATCTGAGCATTTTGCAAAATGATCACACTTTGCTAAATCAGTAGACAGGTTTTCTCAGATGTCATAACAGATGTTATGACATCCTGTTCTGAACTAACAGGATTGCAGGATTGGATAAGTCTGAGTTTTTTCAGGAAATAACTCAGTCCTTCCTGAACAGAATCCTGCGTTTTCTGAGGGGTAACCTAGCTCAACCCTAACCTGGTTAATAAAGTCCTGTGACCTGGTCTTTAGGTCAAACGGAATTAACCCTAGGTTTTTGGAAACCCTAACTGAAGTTGCAGCTGCTATATATTCAACAAAGATGCTGTTTTTTTTAAGGATCCCTCTTGATTGATCAGAAGATTATTTTGTAATCTGTATAGATTTGATTATTGTACTCCAAGCAATTATCATTGTGATAAGTGCCTTGGAATAGGTTTCTAATTGTAAGGGTTGTGTAGCACTCAAAGCTTTGAAGCAAGAGTGTTTGAATGTTCCTTGACTAAAGCTGTGAAGCAGAGTCAAGTTAGTTGTGTGCATCACTCAAAGCTGTGAAGCACGAGTGATTGTGTTGCTTGATTAAAAAAGCTGTGAAGCTTAATCAAGTGTTTGTTTTTGAAGAGCGTCTTCATCAATTCTTAAGTCAAATTGGTTTATGTATCACTGCTGTGATTGAGGGGGAGTGAGTAGGAACTCAGGTTTAAGTTGTACTTAGATTGGAATTGCATTGGGTAGGTCTTAAGTGAAAGAGATAAACTGGTTGGTTTATTCCTGAATTAAAATCTCTTATAGTGGATTTCCTCCCTGGCTTGGTAGCCCCCAGAGTAGGTGTTGTTGCACACTGAACTGGGTAAACAATTGACTGTGTTCTTTATTGCTTTTGTATTTACTGTCATATAGTAAGTCAGATACGGTGTCATAACATTGAACGTGACATTGAGTATCTGCAGCCAGAATTTCAATTGGTATCAGAGCAGGCACCCTGCCTGTATTACTGGGTGAGATCTAGGGATATCACTTTCTGGCACTATGGACAAAGAAGGAGTTTTTGGAAATAGACCACCCATTCTGGATGGAACTAATTATGACTACTGGAAACCTCGTATGATTGCCTTCCTAAAATCTCTGGACAAAAAGGCTTGGAGAGTTGCTGACAAAGGATGGATTCATCCCACCATAACTGAGAAAGATGGGACAATCAGTCTGAAGCCTGAGGAAGATTGGAGTAAAGAAGAAGATGAGTTAGCTCTGGGAAATTCAAAAGCTCTAAATGCCTTGTTCAATGGAATTGATAGAAACATTTTCAGACTAGTACATCAATATGAACTGGCCAAGGAAGTTTGGGACACTCTCAGAACTACTCATGAGGGAACTTCCAAAGTAAAAATGTCAAGGCTTCAGATGTTGACCACTAAGTTTGAGAATCTAAAAATGATGGAAGATGAAACCATTCATGAGTTTCACATGAACATCTTGGAGATTGCCAACACCTCAGGAGCACTGGGAGAAAAAATGTCAGAAGAAAAACTGGTGAGGAAGATTCTCAGATCCTTGCCTAAAAGATTTGCAATGAAGGTAACTGCCATAGAGGAAGCCCAGGACATTAGCAAGTTGAAAGTGGATGAACTTATTGGGTCTCTTCAGACTTTTGAGATGGGAATCACTGATAATGGTGTCAAAAAGAACAAGAGCATAACACTTATGTCCAACACTGATGTTGAAGAAAACATTTCAGAAGCTGTAGCCATGCTTGGAAGACAGTTCAACAAACTCATCAAAAGAATAGATCCAAAGTCAAGGTCTAATGTTCATAACATTCCCTCTAACATTGACAGTTCCAGCAGAAGACCAAGGTCAGAAGAGAAGGGAGTTCAAGGCAGAGGAATTCAATGCCATGGTTGTGAAGGATATGGGCATATTCGAGCTGAATGTCCTACCTTTCTTAAGAAACAAAAAGGAATGACAGTTACTTGGTCTGACTGTGATTCAGAAAGTAATTCTGAAGAAGAGACTGCCAAACGAGTTACTGCTTTAACTGGTGTTTGTACCTCTGAGAGTGACATCAGTGATGAAGAGGTGACTTTTGAAGAACTGGCTGATACTTACAAGGAATTGTGTATCAGAAGTACTGAAGTCTGTGTGCAGAATAAGAAACAATCAAAACTCATTATAAAGCTGGAGGCTGAAAAAAGGGAAAATCTTGAAACTATAAGTCATCTAGAAGGAGAAGTTCAATTGCTGAACTCACAACTGAATCAAATGACCAAATCTGTCAAGATGTTGACCAATGGAACAGACAAATTGGAAGAGATCCTTCAGGTTGGACAAAATGTGGGAAATAAATCTGGACTAGGATTTATGGAAGCAAAGAAATCTGGTACTGGTAAGCAAATGTCAAAACAGATGTCTCAACACAACTCTCAACATCAGGAACAGAGACATATGAAGAAAAGGTACCAAAGATGGAAATGTCATCATTGTGGGAGATATGGGCACATAAAGCCCTTCTGCTTCAGACTACATGGATATCCTAATCAGAACTCAGGTGTCAAACCTAAGTCTAAAAAGGTACCACATGCTCCTAAATGGAAGAAAAAGGCTACTGCACTGATAGCTCACACTTCCCTGAGGGTCTCTGCAAAGGAAGATTGGTACTTTGACAGTGGATGTTCCAGACACATGACTGGATTCAAAAATCTCCTCAATAATGTTATGCCTCACACCACCAGTTTTGTGACCTTTGGAGATGGTGCTAAAGGTGAAGTCAAAGGAGTTGGTAATTTGGACTGCCCTGGAGTTCCAAGTCTGAATAAAGTACTGCTGGTAAAAGGGTTGACTGCTAATCTCATTAGTATCAGTCAATTATGTGATCTAGGATTCAAGGTCAACTTCTCAAGATCTGAATGTCTAGTAATTAATAAAAAACTAGAAGTTGTAATGAGAGGAATCAAATCCAAAGATAACTGTTACGTGTGGCAGCCTGAGAACACTGATATCTCCACTATGTGTCAAATCATCAAAGAAGAAAAAGAGATGAAACTATGGCAGCATAAGCTTGGTCTCCTTCATCTAAGAAGAATGAAAAGAGCTATGTCTATGGAAGCTGTCAGAAGAACTCCAAAACTACAGGTTGATAATATCTGTGATGTGGCAAATAAACTTGAAGAAGGATGTGTTGTCAGAACCTTAAGTCATCTTGACAAGGATGTTGGATATAACAAGTCTAATAAATTCTGTTCTCAAAACATCTGGTCAAAACAGATGCTCCCTGAGTACAATGTTACACTAGATGTTGTGACATTGTGTTGTGACAATCTGAAAACAATCAACATTTCCTTGAACCCTATTGACTTTGAAGAGAAGAAGTCATTTAAACTGGAACATAGTTTCTCTAAGCTTCAGCTGACTGATTCTTCTACCAAGGCTCTTGTTGGAAATAAACTTGAAAATTTGAGGGGCAGGTTGGGTATTTGCCAACATGAGGAATTGTAGCAATTAATTTTGCTTAAAACAAGGATCAAAGGACTTATGCCTGTTCTGATTGGTTTAAAATTGTATTTTCTCATTTCCTACAATTCTTTTAAGAAGTTGAATAGACACTCCCTTGCTTCCTTCCTCTCTCGTCTCCTCATCAAAACCCAGTCTCTCAATCAGAAATTTCTCCTCAGTTGCGGTTGGTCCTCTAAAACTGTCAAAATGTCTCAAACACCATCATCATCCAATACGACCATTTCAACCTCTTCCTCTGATCAAGATTCTGGGACAATCTCTTCTTGTCTGGACTCTGACGTTCTGGAGATCTCCTCTCATAGAAAAGTGGGAACTAACCCCACCAAGGTCAAAGAGTTGAGAACAAGACATGCAGGAAAGCCCCAAGCTTCTGCCTCTGGTAATCCATCTCATCCTTCTTCTTCAGTTCCCCCTGAAATTGCAAATAGGGAAGGGACAACATATGTTAATCAAGCAATAGCAAAAATTGTTTCAAGAATTCTGAACGAGAACCACTCAGCTCCTGGCATTTCTGTTCCTCTGAACCAAGAAAGCTCAAATGCTGAAACAAATCCAGATGTCTCTAAGAATGTTGAGACATCAAACAAAGAGAAGAATGCTGACATTGGTCACAAGAAAAGAAAGAAGCCTGAATCCTCTGGATCTGTTGACAGTGCTTGAAGGTTGGTTGCTGATATCTAGTGGAGTTTGGAAGTGTATTCAGTTGTTTTCTGCTGCTGCTCTTATTATTTTGCTTTGGATAACTGTATAATTTTATGAACATGTATCTTTGGCCCATTTGTGGCTAAAGAGGGGGAGAATATTTTGGTACTTGCTTAATTAGTACTTGACATTCTATTTTTCTGCTGTCACTTATTTCTGCTGCTATCTATCTCTGATTGTTTAGGGTCTTTAGCCAAAAATCTGCCAAAGGGGGAGTTTGTAGGTGTTTAGGTATTGGCTTGCATTTTTGGTAAATCCCAAGTGTATGTGTGAATGTCATGACTGATGTCATAACATTCTAGTTCAGTTTGTACTGACTCATTGGGTACCTTTGCAGAAAAATATTGTAATTCAAATACTGATGTTTATAAGTGTGTATCTGAGCATTTTGCAAAATGATCACACTTTGCTAAATCAGTAGACAGATTTTCTCAGATGTCATAACAGATGTTATGACATCCTGTTCTGAACTAACAGGATTGCAGGATTGGATAAGTCTGAGTTTTTTCAGGAAATAACTCAGTCCTTCCTGAACAGAATCCTGCGTTTTCTGAGGGGTAACCTAGCTCAACCCTAACCTGGTTAATAAAGTCCTGTGACCTGGTCTTTAGGTCAAACGGAATTAACCCTAGGTTTTTGGAAACCCTAACTGAAGTTGCAGCTGCTATATATTCAACAGAGCTGCTGTTTTTTTTAAGGATCCCTCTTGATTGATCAGAAGATTATTTTGTAATCTGTATAGATTTGATTATTGTACTCCAAGCAATTATCATTGTGATAAGTGCCTTGGAATAGGTTTCTAATTGTAAGGGTTGTGTAGCACTCAAAGCTTTGAAGCAAGAGTGTTTGAATGTTCCTTGACTAAAGCTGTGAAGCAGAGTCAAGTTAGTTGTGTGCATCACTCAAAGCTGTGAAGCACGAGTGATTGTGTTGCTTGATTAAAAAAGCTGTGAAGCTTAATCAAGTGTTTGTTTTTGAAGAGTGTCTTCATCAATTCTTAAGTCAAATTGGTTTATGTATCACTGCTGTGATTGAGGGGGAGTGAGTAGGAACTCAGGTTTAAGTTGTACTTAGATTGGAATTGCATTGGGTAGGTCTTAAGTGAAGGAGATAAACTGGTTGGTTTATTCCTGAATTAAAATCTCTTATAGTGGATTTCCTCCCTGGCTTGGTAGCCCCCAGAGTAGGTGTTGTTGCACACTGAACTGGGTAAACAATTGACTGTGTTCTTTATTGCTTTTGTATTTACTGTCATATAGTAAGTCAGATACGGTGTCATAACATTGAACGTGACATTGAGTATCTGCAGCCAGAATTTCATATTACAAAGTTACAATACATGGTTAATGAGGTGCTGAGCAAATTAAAAAGGGATGGAAGCTTTAAGTCGAAGATATTTGGCTCGCTGCAACTCCAGCCGTTTGTTACACAAGGCATTCGCCTGAGAAAGTTTGGCAATCTGGTCATCTAGGGCTTGGGCCCTTTCAGCGAACTCTAGGCCTCGAGTAACTTCATCTTGGCTCTCTGCGTCCGAAGCGGTCGAAAGGAGTTCCTCTTTGCGTTGAGTGTTAGCATTTAACCTGGCCTCCAACTCCTCGATCCACGCCCTTATAGAGGCGTTATCCTGATCTATGGCTTCGATTTCCTGCTGCTTGGACGTCTTCGGTTTCAACAATTCTGCAATTCGAGAAGTCGATTCAGCTACTTCAGTCCAAGCAGAAGAACTCTTTCCATGCAGGGTTTCGAGTTGGATGTTGAACCCCCTTCGACGATTATAGTCCACAGAGACTTGGTCGATAATGGAGTATAACTCCAAGATGAAGCTGGAAATTTCTGGAGAAACAACAAGCAAATCAACTGCACCCAAGACAACTCCCAAACAAGACTGGGCAGTAGGATCCCCCTCCAAAGCCTTCATTAGATCCTTCTTGAAGAACTGAGCCTTGACTTTCTTCAAGACCTCATCGAGAGGAGAAGTCGAAGTAGACTTCCCTGATGTAGTAGAAGCATCATGGCTAGGGTCAGATGAATTTTCCCTGCTCTCAATGATGGCATTCAGATAGCCAATTGGATCATTTTGCTTCAAAAGGGCCAAGTCTTCTTTAGACCTGGGCTTTGTCGAGGTGATCGTTTCTGCAACAGTGGTGGCTTGGGGCTGAGTATGTTCAGCAGCATCAACATCAACATGACCCTCTTCATCATGTTGCTCTTCTGTCTCATTGACCACTTGAGCTTCCTCCTGGTGGTGTTCCTCTGTTTCAGCAAGGACTTCATCATCCACCAGTTCCTCCTCTCGTTGTCTGCTATGGTCAGCAGAGTCTTGTGGCTCTGAAGTTTGATTTACTTCGTTAGCAGAACCGACGAAAGAAGAAGGATGGTGAATGGGTTCTCCTGCGCTGCTTACAAAGGTATCAGAACCTTCGACAGGATGCCCAGTTGGTGCTGAAATTTCAGCGGTATCCTGAAAATAGAAGAGGAAAAATATTCTGATTTAGAGAGATACACAATCGAATGTGATCGTTGACACCTAAGTTAAAAGTGGTCGAAGGCACTACCTGTAGAGGAACCTCAGCCCCAGGGCTAGAGTTGTCACTCTCAACGGGTTTGCTGAGCAAGACATTCAGCTCCTCCTCTGTGGGCTCTTCGATGATCATAGGAGGTGGCCTGGGTTTATTCCCTGCGACCTTGATTCTTATCGCAGGTCGAGGCTCAGGAGCAGGGGCAGCCTTCTTCACCTTTCTCCGTTTGAGAGGAACAGGGGGAGATTCATTCTCATCGCCACTCGAAGATTCGACCGTTAATGCAGGTCGCTTCTTAGGCGCAGGTTCCTGAAAGCCCCAAATGGAGTTGGTTTAGAACGCAACATTGAAAACCAGGATGTTTAAAAACCATCAGGAAACAAGAAAATTTTTGTTACCTGTGTTGGAGGTTTTGTAGAGGGACCTCCACCCTGATGGCTGTCTGTGGCCTTCTTCGCCACAGGTTTTCGAACAACTGAAAGAAGACACGTTCACAAGTTATAATTGACAATTATAGGTCGAAATGGAAAGACAAATATAATTTGGAAAGGGAACGTACATTTCTTTATTTTATCGAGAACCAAGACGAAGGACTTCTGGAGTTCATCTGCAAAATCCTTTTCGTCGAAGAACTCTTCGACATAATATCTCTTCCACCAGTCTTCAAAAGATGGTGAACAGAGGAAGTTGAGTTGGTAGTCGAACAATGATAGTACGGTCCGACCAACGTACCTACTAATATGCTTAGTAGCAGCATCCTCAGAGTAGTCATTACAAAAGTACAACAATGATTTCTCCCTAGGGTAAATGGGAGAAGGAAGCGATTGGATAATGCCAAACTGTCGAGAGACAAGATTCGGCTGGTAAGTGTGATTGGTGGATCTGGAACTGATTGTTTAACGCTGGTTTCGCGAAATGTCGCGGAAGCAAGAGTCGCCACCGTCTTTTATTTTCTCCATATGGAAAGGACAAAAGCACAGAAAAATTCCTTAAAGAGATTGCTCTCGGTTCGGGAGGTAGATTATAGAAAGGGAAGGTGTTAGCACCCTTTCTATCCATGGTTATCCATGGGCTCTTAGATACTTGCTCATTGTGTTTTCAAAAATGGTTTGTTTGCTTTTCAACTGTGGGTTTTAAAAAGTTTCTTTGAAAATTCCAGTTCGACTCTTGTATCAGTCCTCAAGAGTGTTTGAAAAATTGCTTTCGAAAGCTTTTTTTGAAAATGTGTTGGTGTGAAAAGTCTTTTTGAATTTGTTTTGAGATTAGAGCAAGTATCTACGAGAACCTACCTACCCTAAGGAATTCGTCTGTGTAAATGTCCTTTAAAGTAGTGCCATCCCACCATTGAGAGGTAGGTAGCACCACCGTTGGAGGTGTTCGGGTCAATTCGAGGTTCGAGACATGGTGATCACCAGAGCAATGGGAAGACACCTTAGAAGCTACCCTCATTCCAGGTTCCCGGATCATGAGGACTTACTAAGACATCCTCTACTCGACGATCACCTTTCGAGGCAAGGCAACAGTGAGGCGTACCCTAGGGGTGGTGTGTGATTCGTGTGTCGTTTTCATTTGCATTTATCTTGTCATGTTATTGGTGTTCTACGCTTGTTTTTATTTTTGTCCATACATTCTTTCATGCCATTTGTTAACAGTTAAAAATATTGCGAGAAAGATAAAATTCTAAGCTATTACAAAAGGCGCGGGTCCACATCGCCAAAATTAAACCAGGACCCGATTTGACAGAAAAATAAAGAAAGTAAAGAAAAGTATAAAAGGTTACATGGCCTTGGGAGAGATACATAAATATTATAAAGAAATAAAATAAATACGCGAATAAGAATTAAATCGAAACGAGGGCGTTGGACCCTTTTTGCAAAATTAAACTAATTAGGAATTAATTAAAATTAAAAGAAAGAAAGAACTTGTTTTTTTGTATTTTTTAGTATTTTAGGATTTAATAGAAAAAGGAATTAATTAAATGCTAACCCTAATTCTATTTTATTTTTAATTTATTAAGAAAACATTGAATTTTAACCTAAATTAACCCTAATTTTTATACAAATTTAATTATAAAAATAAATAAAATATTTAATTATTTAATTGTTTATGAAAGAAAAATAAAAAGGATGAAAAAATTATTAATTAAACCCTAATTCTATGTTTTTTAGATTTTTATTAAAAGAATTAAAATTAAACCTAATTTAACTAATTAATTTATGAACAATTTAATTACAAAATGTTAAAACAAAATATTTATTATATTTTTCCTCTTTTCTGATTTTTATGTGTTCTTTATATTTTTTGTGAAAATAATTAATTAATTGATTAAACAAATAATAATTAAAAGCAAAATAAAAAACAAAAAATAAAAAAATATTATGGCAAACCTAGGGGGGTTGTAGTCCCCAACATGGAGGTTAAGTCCAAGAATTCTGGCCCATTTAGCATGGCCTTGTTGACTTTTGCTGGACGCATGTGATGCATGGACTAGGGTGCATTGTGTTCCTTAGATCTGAGCCTTTGATTTGATCTCCCTGGCTTTGTGAATGGTTTGATTTTGAGAGCGCATGATGTGCCTTGATGTTGATCCTGCACGTGAATTTTTACTGAAAAACAATATGGGAATATGGAAGACCTGGGGCTCGAACCCAGGTCATATACTTTACCAATAACTACGCTTGCCACTGGATCAACTCACACGCGTGTTAACATATAATAACGAACAAATAATATAAAAGAAAACAAATGTAGTAGTGGACTTTGCTCGCGAGTTTTCAAACCAGCCAATCGTTGGCAGCCACGATATCATCTTCTCCATTGTCTTCATTTTCCTGAAAATATAATAAAACATGGCAACGGTTTTTCATGCGTTCTCTTAGGCCAGCTACTAAAAAATAGCGATTAGCCCTGTGACGCTCATAATTGAGCGCGAGGGTCTCAAACTTTTCTTCCAAGCCTGCTGAATACGTTCATGGTACTGTGGTTCGCTAATTTTACGCTATTTGAAAACGCCCAATTCACAACTCTGAAAACCCTAGAATTTGGCAATGGTGAAATCGTCTACAGCTTGCAAAAACTCAATCAAGATAGATGGTTAGCTTCAGAATCACACAAGGAACATGAATCAAACATTAAAGAAGGCTAAATGCGCATGAATTGGAATGCACGATTATGAAAAAAAAGTGAGAAAGGTTAGCTTCTGTACAACGATTCAAGAGGTTATGTTTGATGCTTTTGATCCAGAAAGATTGCTTGAGGTCTTAGGAGTGCAATGGGATGAAAATTTCGCCTTGAATCGTCCTGCAAAGATGTTTTCAGTTATGAGTTTTTTTGCAAAAAATTCCAAGTTTGATGAATGGTTTCTAGCGCAGCTTTGTGTGTAATAGCATTAGGTTTATATTCAGGCTTATGTAATGAACCAATTAGGTCAAGAAAATTGATCAAGATCTTTTGTATTCATGGCTTTGAAGATTTGATTTTCAAGCATTGTTTTTTCAATCTTTTCCATGCATTTTTGTACCAATTATGATCCAATCAAATTGATTCTTTCCAATCTTAGCCATGCACGAAATATTGAAGGCATATCATGTATAAAAAGATTTGAAATAGTAGGTTAAATATTTTCCATGTATTTAATTTGATTTAAATGAATTATTATAAATAAAAATTCAAATAAATAAATAAAAAATGAATAAATACTTCCCTTTGGGCCAAGTGGTCGTGCACATGTCATGGATGATGAATTATGGAAGAAAAATTGGCCCATTAGCAATTTTAGGTCATTTGAACCAATGTTGACTTTTCAAAATATCCAAAAATTTCCCAACTTCCACAAGGCATAACTTGCTCAATTTTTAAGATTTGCTCATGTTCTTGGACATTTTGGAAAGGTCTTTGAGTCCTCTAACCAATTCCTTTGGTCCCATGTCATTTTGATTTACCAATCTCAAGTTATGTCCTTTGACTTAAAGTCCCTTTTTGTTGACTTTTGAAAATGACCTATAATGTTGAAATTGATAACTTTTTGTGAGAGCATTTCTTGGACTTGAAGTATGAAGATGAGTTGTAGGAAATGTCTTTCTCTTCAAAATGAGCTTTGGATGGAATTTTTCTGATAATCCATGTGAAAGTTATGCCCTGGTCAATTTACAGTTGACTTTTTCAACTGTCCAAATAAAGAAACTTTTGCATTTTGATGATTTTTGAGCCAAGCTTTGAGAATCATGATCAAGTATTGATCAAATGATGTTTGTGGCTTCAAAATGATATGTTGACCAAAAATTTGAACTTTTGACTGTCAAATGACCATTTTGCCCCTACAGCTGACTGTAGTGCAATTAGGGTTTTTGACTGTGCAATTTTGAGCTGAATGTCTTGAAACTTGATATGAGGATGCTTGACCATATTTGTAGGCATGTGAGACTTGATTGGGTTCTTGAAAACTTCAATTTCTTGATCAGAACACAAACCCTAATTTTGACTGCTTAGGAGGCCTTGTATTGTGCAACCCTTGGGGAATTTTGAAGCTTGACTTGGCAATTTCTTGAAGAATATGGGAGGGCAAATTTTGGGGTACAACAGTTGCCCCTGTTCAATCTTCTTAGACCTGAGGATGCAGATTGGCTGACGTGCCTTTCGTAATCCGAGGGTAGAAGATGATTGAACACTAGAGTGCCCAGAAATTTGCGCTCGCATAGTAGTAATGCGATGATGGGAATGGGCTTATAGATGCCATTTAGAGATTGATGGATAGGATGATGGGCTTATAGATGCCATCTGGATGTTGATCGCGTAAGAGATTCCTTAGCGAGAACCTGCATACCTGCAAAAGAAAAATGAGTACCTGACACGTTGCAGGAGCTGGTTTTAAGATGCTTGGTATAGATGTGTCCTGATTGGTTACAGGAGCTGAGTCTGGATCTTCAAAAGGTGATGAATGGAACAGGGATGGTTACTACCTTAGCATGAACGGTAAGAGAACCTTGGGTGACTTTAACTTCAACAACGCTCGTTGAGAAAATCTTGGTGGGAATTACCATCTTCGCAGTATCGGGAAGAGAACCAAAGGAAATTATAATCTGAAAGGGAATTACATCTCACGCACCGTCGGGGAGAGAACCAAAGGAAATTATAATCTGAAAGGGAATTACATCTCACGCACCGTCGGGGAGAGGACCATAGGAAATTATAACCTAAAAGGGAATTACATCTCACGCACCGTCGGGGAGAGGACCATAGGAAATTATAACCTAAAAGGGAATTACATCTCACGCACCGTCGGGGAGAGGACCATAGGAAATTATAACCTAAAAGGGAATTACATCTCACGCACCGTCGGGGAGAGGACCATAGGAAATTATAACCTAAAAGGGAATTACATCTCACGCACCGTCGTGGAGAGGACCATAGGAAATTATAACCTAAAAGGGAATTACATCTCACGCACCGTCGGGGAGAGGACCATAGGAAATTATAACCTAAAAGGGAATTACATCTCACGCACCGTCGGGGAGAGGACCATAGGAAATTATAATCTCAAAGAAAAACCTAAAATGGAATTATATCTCACGCATCGTCGGGGAGAGGACCAATAGGAAATTATAATCTCAAAGAAAAACCTAAAATGGAATTATATCTCACGCACCGTCGGGGAGAGGACCAATAGGAAATTATAATCTCAAAGAAAAACCTAAAAACTTCTACTGAGTCTTCATCAGAAAAATCTGTTGGGAGTTGATTTAGCTGGACTAGAGAAGGCCTTGGACTGGATAAGAAATCTTTGGAGTCGATTAACTGAACCGGTCTAGGTCTTGAAAAATTGATTGAGAATTTAGCTGAATCTTTCCTGAAAGGTAAAGGTCAGTCATATGCAATACATGATATGGACCAAGCAATGATGCTCTCAACATAAATGAGATTTGTATGATATGATGCGTCTATGCATGCTATAATGATGTATGTGATGTTTATGTATGTATGTTTTTGTCTAGGAAAGTAGATCCTTGACGGGTGCCGGGAAGTCATATCCTGGGCTGATATTGAAGAATAAGCTTTCGCTTCCGCTGGGGATGATAACTGCAAGAATACCGGTAGGAGAAGATGACTCCGTTGAGGAATAAACTTGGCAAATGGAATATTCTGCGGGGAGAAAAATACTCTAGCAACCATGCTGGGGAGTGATACTCTGTGGGGAGAGAGGTACTTTGCTGAATAGTAACTTGCTGATGATATCTTTGCTGTGCTGGAAGTGTTGATGGACTTCGCTGGGGGTAAGAGAACTTCGTCGACGACGATCTCTCCATGGCTTTTGGCTGAGGATAACCCAGTTATATCCTATTAAGGAAATAACTCTTTGAATAAAGCCGGACGACGCGTTCGTGCTCTGCGAGGGATAAACTTCCAGAATCTACTGGGGATAAGCTTACTGCTTGGGGAGTTGGACTCCAACTTTCCTGGGGAACTGGATTGGACTCTCCTGGGGAGGTTTTGAACTGTAATTTTGTAAGTTGAAAGAGGGAACCTATGTAGGGTTGCCTGCTGATGAGCTCATGTAAAACCGCATCTGAAATGGAGAAGGAACCTGTGTAGGGTTACTTTGATGATGAGTTCGTGTAAAACTTCGTTTTTGGAAAGGGAGAACCTGTGTAGGGTCTCGGGGTGACGAGTCCATGTAAAACTGCATCTTGAAGAGAGAGAACCGGTGTAGGGTTGCTTGATGTCGAGTTCGTGTAAAACTATGTCCGGAGAAGGAGAACCTATGTAGGGTTGCCTGGTGAGGTAAGTTTGTGTAAAACTTCTTGATGAACCGGGGTGAGGTTATCTTGAGCTAAATCCATGTAAGACTTCTGGGGGAACCGGGGTTAAGTTGCCGCAGGATAAGTTCGTGTAAAACTTCTTGACGAACCGAGGTAAGGTCATCTTGAGATAGGTCCATGTAAGACTTCTGGAGGAACCGGGGTTAGGTTACTGCAGGAAAAGTTCGTGTAAAACTTTTTGATGAACCGAGGTAAGGTCATCTTGGGGTAAGTCCATGTGAGACTTCTGGAGGAACTGGGGTTAGGTTACTGCAGGATAAATCCATGTAAGATTTCTAGGAGGAACCGGGGTAAGGTCGCTTCGGGATAAGTTCGTGTAAAACTTCTTGATGAACCGGGGTAAGGTTACTTGTGGGATAAGTTCGTGTAAAACTTCCTGATGAACCGGGGTAAGGTTACTTGTGATAAATCCATGTAAGATTTCTAGAGGAACCGGGGTTAGGTTACCTTGGGATAAATCCATGTAAGATTTCTAGGAGGAACCGGGGTAAGGTTGCATGATTTTGATTAAGTGGATGATTGTCCTGTTTGGTTTCGGATGTTAACCCACGATCTAGAATTTGTAAAGGTAGATGGTAATCATCCTTATGTTGATCTTTGTACTTTGGTTGACAGAGCAATTGGATCGCCTGGATAACTCATTATTGCCCCTGTTTCAGAGGTGAGTGAAAAGGATACCTGTGGGGGTAATTGACAAATCTTTAGGTAGACAAGTGATGAGATACCGGAACATAGTCGTACGCCTTGATCCCTAACTTTTGCCTGGACCGCGCTTTCGGGTTTTCAGTCCACCGAGATACCCATTTTTGCCCAAGCCGCCTTTTCAGGTTTTCGACTTGCCGGGTGTACATATTTTCCATTTTCATCCCTTATTTTTGCCCGAACCCTTTTGGTTCGTCGGGAAGCCCTTATTTTTGCCTAGGTGTGTCAACCTAGCGGGTCTTTGATTATGTGTAGTATTTTTTCGACTATGTCCATGCTCTCAGAATGTAGGGAGTTTCCCCTGTTAGAAGTATTTTGTCATGCCCCGGATAATGGGCAATTCTCCTACTGTGCCCCTTGATTGGAGGTATTTCTGTTCACAAGGTGTTCATCGCGCGAATTTCCCTGCTGTTCAAACAAATAGTCATATGCAAACAAGGTTATTTTAAGAATGCAAAAGCCTATGTCTGTTTTGAATTTTGAAAATGCATTTTTTGTAATACAATGCGGTGTCAACTCAAGATTTTACAGCAAACCTTCAGAAGTCGGGATACCTTCGTAACAGTATGCTTTCGAACTAACCCATGCTTCAGCTAGGACTTTTAGGGGTTGTAACGTGGCTTGGTTCACAGTTTAAGAAACAAAGGATAAAGGCTCAAATTATTTGTACCCACCCGCTCTTCGTGATGTTCTTCAAACATACACTCAGTTGATCATACGTTAGACCTTGTTTGAGTCTCTGATTTTCCGGTGATGGTTCGGATATTGATGATTTATTCTGAACAGGCAGCCATTCCCTTTTTCGTTGAGGGTTTGTATGACCTATTTTTTTGATTTTTTTTTGTTATCCCTTTCTTTTTTGCCTGAACTGTTTCCTTTTTGGAATTACAGTCAGCAGGATGCCCTGGTTTCATAAGTCCCTTTTATAGGTTCTGACTTCTTGGACTTTTCATTTATGATTTTTTTTGATAACGACTGCCTGTCTTTATGATTGTTCTGAACCATCACTGTCTTTTGTTTTGTAAGGACTTCTTTGGCGCCATTCGTTATGCATCTGGATCAACTGAGAGAACTACCCTGCCCCAGGTTATGATTAAGGGTTTTGATTTTGAAAAGAAAAACTCCTACTTCTTTGGCTCAGATGGGTTGACGAGGGATTATCTTCCTTATTACTCCAGTGTTTAGGGATTGAAACAATGCCTGTACCTCATCAGCGGGGTCTATTCAAAAGCATACTGTGGTATCGTTTTCGTCATCCTCCCTCAAGAGGTTTAGAATTTCCAGTCAAGAGTTGATCGTCACAAAAATATGAAAGCAGTTTTAAGTATAGTAGACATAATTAATTCAAGACAGACATGTGTAATGCATTCATGAAATAAAAGAGTTTAACATAATAATTGTTTGTTTGAATAAGAAAAGAAAGATACAACTTGAATTCAAATGAACAAAAATCCCTCAATCCTAGCCATGTTTTGGCAAGGGAGCAGTGATCACGTTGGGGGTCTCAGCAGGTTCAAATTCAATCTCTTTAGCATCGATCATATTCTGGATCTTGTATTTCAGCGCCCAACAATCCTCGGTATCGTGCCCCGGGCTATCGGAATGATAAGCACATCTGGCTTCTGGATTGTAGCTTGGAGAGGAAGTCTTAGGATTTGCAGGAGGATTAATCACCGCAATCAGGTTCATCTTCAACATGTGCTGCAATGCTTGTGACCATGGCATGTTAATGTTGGTGAATTGTCTTTTAGGCTCGTCCGGCCTTCGCTGGTTTCCCTTTTGTGGTTGGCGGCGTGGTGCAGAACCAGAGATCATGACTGCCCCTGCATGTTGGTCACGACGACTCTTTTGGCTGTATGCAGCATTAATTCTTTCCTTCCCGTGTAAGGCTTTTTGTGAGTATCAGAAGGTGTGGCCTCTTGAATTTTCCCACTCTTGATACCAGCTTCAATTCTTTCGCCAGTTAGGATGAGGTCGGTAAATCCTGCAGATGAATTACCGATGAGATGATTGAAGAATGGCCCGGATAGGGTCCCCAAGAACATATCAACGAGTTCCCGGTCAGTTAATGGAGGCTGTACCCTTCCAGCAAGATCTCTCCATCTCTGCGCGTATTCCTTGAAACCTTCACTTGACCCCAGCGACATACCCTGGAGTTGGGTACGTGTAGGAGCAAGGTCGGCATTATATTGATACTGCTTGTAAAAAGCAGTAGCCAACTCCTCCCAGTTACGAACTTTGGTCCCATCCAGCTGATAGAACCATTCGAGGTGAGTCCCTGAAAGACTCTCCTGGAAGAAGTGGATCCACAAGTTCTTGTCAGCCGTGTAAGGCCGGATCCTCCTCATGTATGACCTGAGATGCAGCTTTGGACAGGATGCCCCGTCGTACTTTGCAAAGGCAGGTGCCTTGAATTTGTGCGGGATCACTACCCCAGAAGACAGACCTAGATCCTCGAAGTCCAGGCCAGGCACTTTTTGTATCTCCATAGTACTGAGCCGGTCTTCCAACTGTTTGTACCTATCCTCAGCCGGAGGGTACTGTTCGTCGTTGAAATCTGTCTCACTGTCGGAGACCATTGGACTGGGAACCCTTTCCTCTTGATGACTGCCTTTCCCCACAGATGGAGTTGTCCTCTCAGCTTCATCCTGTAGTGTATTCCCAGATCTGCGTCTAGGGCTGAACAAAACAGTCCTCTTCTTCTTCTTTTCCTTCTTCAAGAGCAGAGCCTTCAGATCTTGTTGCCCCTGGGTCAAATTCATGATCAGCCCTTGGAACTGGGCGTTCTGAGCCTGGAGGGCCTTGATAGTGTGCTCGGTTGAGGATTCAGGATTCATGACGAGACTGCTGAAATAAACAGCGAAGAAGGTAAGCAACCTGCAGAGAAAGGGTACCTGTTATGCAATGATATGTATGATATGCATGCAATGATTTCAAGGACCTCGCGGGGTAAACAGAGAAACTTGTTAGAGTTGGAAACTGGCAACTTGATTGAAGGTACTTCATGTTGTTGAGAGTCCTTCGTCAAGGGTCAAAGGCTCACCATATCCAGTGGGTCATAGCCCCTGACAACTTTGGCTAGAGGAAAATAAATCCTCTTTGCCCCTTGCTAGATGTTTGATTCATCACGACCTGCATCACAAGCCCTTGAGATCCTTGAAATGGGTTAGGATGTATGCAATGGTATGATGTTATGATGCATGGGGTAATATGGATAAACCCTGTTATGAGCCCTTATTAAGGACTGCAATCCAAAGCCTGCAAGAAGCTCAAGTAAACCTGTCATGAGTCCTAGTTAAGGACTTAAAACATAACCTGCAAGAAACTTAGTACCCTGTTATGAGTCCCAGTTAAGGACTTAAAACATAACCTGCAAGAAACTAGTGTCAGGTAACAAGCATGCAAATAATCAAGTACGAAGGCACACAAGTCACACAAGAGAAACCCTTAGAGTTTAGGCCAGCATGAGGTCTAGGTATTACCCTCTTGAAGTTGGTGGGTTCAACCTGTCCTATCAAAGTAACCGGGTTCTAAGGTTCCCAATATCACGGGATTGCTTTCATTGTTCATCGTTTCGATTTAGCCACTGAACTGGCGACCGAAATATTCTAGGAAAGCAACCCTCAATTGAGCGTAGTATCGAGTATCAACCAACCTCGGACTGCACCAAAGTCAGTTATCTCACTACCCTAAAGAGGCCAATATAGTTCAATTAAGGTTCCTAAGGTCTGTTGATGCTTCACGACACCACGCGGAGGCCCCTTACTCTCCTTGACTGAACTCAAGGGTTACCGGTACACACCAAAGTGCCACATCAACGTAGCAGACTGTTTCAACCATGTCGGTATACCCCGCACAGTTCCCTCACAGCCTTGTTGCTACTTTCTAAGAAGGTATCCCCAGATCCGGGTTAGGATCTATAGAACTCCCAAGACAGTCCCACAATTTAAAGCAAACAAGGAAAGCAATTGAAAACACAGTGATCTTAGTCCTAAGATACACCTCACTTTAAGTTTTGTATCCCCAGCAGAGTCGCCAGTTCTGTGATCGGTGGATCTGGAACTGACTGTTTAACGCTGGTTTCGCGAAATGTCGTGGAAGCAAGAGTCGCCACCGTCTTTTATTTTCTCCATATGGAAAGGACAAAAGCACCGAAAAATTCCTTAAAGAGATTGCTCTCGGTTCGGGAGGTAGATTATAGAAAGGGAAGGTGTTAGCACCCTTTCTATCCATGGTTATCCATGGGCTCTTAGATACTTGCTCATTGTGTTTTCAAAAATGGTTTGTTTGCTTTTCAACTGTGGGTTTTAAAAAGTTTCTTTGAAAATTCCAGTTCGACTCTTGTATCAGTCCTCAAGAGTGTTTGAAAAATTGCTTTCGAAAGCTTTTTTTGAAAATGTGTTGGTGTGAAAAGTCTTTTTGAATTTGTTTTGAGATTAGAGCAAGTATCTACGAGAACCTACCTACCCTAAGGAATTCGTCTGTGTAAATGTCCTTTAAAGTAGTGCCATCCCACCATTGAGAGGTAGGTAGCACCACCGTTGGAGGTGTTCGGGTCAATTCGAGGTTCGAGACATGGTGATCACCAGAGCAATGGGAAGACACCTTAGAAGCTACCCTCATTCCAGGTTCCCGGATCATGAGGACTTACTAAGACATCCTCTACTCGACGATCACCTTTCGAGGCAAGGCAACAGTGAGGCGTACCCTAGGGGTGGTGTGTGATTCGTGTGTCGTTTTCATTTGCATTTATCTTGTCATGTTATTGGTGTTCTACGCTTGTTTTTATTTTTGTCCATACATTCTTTCATGCCATTTGTTAACAGTTAAAAATATTGCGAGAAAGATAAAATTCTAAGCTATTACAAAAGGCGCGGGTCCACATCGCCAAAATTAAACCAGGACCCGATTTGACAGAAAAATAAAGAAAGTAAAGAAAAGTATAAAAGGTTACATGGCCTTGGGAGAGATACATAAATATTATAAAGAAATAAAATAAATACGCGAATAAGAATTAAATCGAAACGAGGGCGTTGGACCCTTTTTGCAAAATTAAACTAATTAGGAATTAATTAAAATTAAAAGAAAGAAAGAACTTGTTTTTTTGTATTTTTTAGTATTTTAGGATTTAATAGAAAAAGGAATTAATTAAATGCTAACCCTAATTCTATTTTATTTTTAATTTATTAAGAAAACATTGAATTTTAACCTAAATTAACCCTAATTTTTATACAAATTTAATTATAAAAATAAATAAAATATTTAATTATTTAATTGTTTATGAAAGAAAAATAAAAAGGATGAAAAAATTATTAATTAAACCCTAATTCTATGTTTTTTAGATTTTTATTAAAAGAATTAAAATTAAACCTAATTTAACTAATTAATTTATGAACAATTTAATTACAAAATGTTAAAACAAAATATTTATTATATTTTTCCTCTTTTCTGATTTTTATGTGTTCTTTATATTTTTTGTGAAAATAATTAATTAATTGATTAAACAAATAATAATTAAAAGCAAAACAAAAAATAAAAAATAAAAAAATATTATGGCAAACCTAGGGGGGTTGTAGTCCCCAACATGGAGGTTAAGTCCAAGAATTCTGGCCCATTTAGCATGGCCTTGTTGACTTTTGCTGGACGCGTGTGATGCATGGACTAGGGTGCATTGTGTTCCTTAGATCTGAGCCTTTGATTTGATCTCCCTGGCTTTGTGAATGGTTTGATTTTGAGAGCGCATGATGTGCCTTGATGTTGATCCTGCACGTGAATTTTTACTGAAAAACAATATGGGAATATGGAAGACCTGGGGCTCGAACCCAGGTCATATACTTTACCAATAACTACGCTTGCCACTGGATCAACTCACACGCGTGTTAACATATAATAACGAACAAATAATATAAAAGAAAACAAATGTAGTAGTGGACTTTGCGCGCGAGTTTTCAAACCAGCCAATCGTTGGCAGCCACGATATCATCTTCTCCATTGTCTTCATTTTCCTGAAAATATAATAAAACATGGCAACGGTTTTTCATGTGTTCTCTTAGGCCAGCTACTAAAAAATAGCGATTAGCCCTGTGACGCTCATAATTGAGCGCGAGGGTCTCAAACTTTTCGTCCAAGCCTGCTGAATACGTTCATGGTACTGTGGTTCGCTAATTTTACGCTATTTGAAAACGTCCAATTCACAACTCTGAAAACCCTAGAATTTGGCAATGGTGAAATCGTCTACAGCTTGCAAAAACTCAATCAAGATAGATGGTTAGCTTCAGAATCACACAAGGAACATGAATCAAACATTAAAGAAGGCTAAATGCGCATGAATTGGAATGCACGATTATGAAAAAAAGTGAGAAAGGTTAGCTTCTGTACAACGATTCAAGAGGTTATGTTTGATGCTTTTGATCCAGAAAGATTGCTTGAGGTCTTAGGAGTGCAATGGGATGAAAATTTCGCCTTGAATCGTCCTGCAAAGATGTTTTCAGTTATGAGTTTTTTTTGCAAAAAATTCCAAGTTTGATGAATGGTTTCTAGCGCAGCTTTGTGTGTAATAGCATTAGGTTTATATTCAGGCTTATGTAATGAACCAATTAGGTCAAGAAAATTGATCAAGATCTTTTGTATTCATGGCTTTGAAGATTTGATTTTCAAGCATTGTTTTTTCAATCTTTTCCATGCATTTTTGTACCAATTATGATCCAATCAAATTGATTCTTTCCAATCTTAGCCATGCACGAAATATTGAAGGCATATCATGTATAAAAAGATTTGAAATAGTAGGTTAAATATTTTCCATGTATTTAATTTGATTTAAATGAATTATTATAAATAAAAATTCAAATAAATAAATAAAAAATGAAGAAATACTTCCCTTTGGGCCAAGTGGTCGTGCACATGTCATGGATGATGAATTATGGAAGAAAAATGGGCCCATTAGCAATTTTAGGTCATTTGAACCAATGTTGACTTTTCAAAATATCCAAAAATTTCCCAACTTCCACAAGGCATAACTTGCTCATTTTTTAAGCTTTTCTCATGTTCTTGGACATTTTGGAAAGGTCTTTGAGTCCTCTAACCAATGCCTTTGGTCCCATGTCATTTTGATTTACCAATCCCAAGTTATGGCCTTTGACTTAAAGTCCCTTTTTGTTGACTTTTGAAAATGACCTATAATGTTGAAATTGATAACTTTTTGTGAGAGCATTTCTTGGACTTGAAGTATGAATATGAGTTGTAGGAAATGTCTTTCTCTTCAAAATGATCTTTGGATGGAATTTTTCTGATAATCCATGTGAAAGTTATGCCCTGGTCAATTTACAGTTGACTTTTTCAACTGTCCAAATAAAGAAACTTTTGCATTTTGATGATTTTTGAGCCAAGCTTTGAGAATCATGATCAAGTATTGATCAAATGATGTTTGTGGCTTCAAAATGATATGTTGACCAAAAATTTGAACTTTTGACTGTCAAATGACCATTTTGCCCCTACAGCTGACTGTAGTGCAATTAGGGTTTTTGACTGTGCAATTTTGAGCTGAATGTCTTGAAACTTGATATGAGGATGCTTGACCATATTTGTAGGCATGTGAGACTTGATTGGGTTCTTGAAAACTTCAATTTCTTGATCAGAACACAAACCCTAATTTTGACTGCTTATGAGGCCTTGTACTGTGCAACCCTTGGGGAATTTTGAAGCTTGACTTGGCAATTTCTTGAAGAATATGGGAGGGCAAATTTTGGGGTAAAACAGTAAGCAATCAGGCTCAGATGATTCTTTGAACTCTTGAAGCGCAATGGCATTATCCTTGGAGTGAGAAACACTTCCCATATTGTTGTGTGCTCTTCGAGGTGAGGATCCTCTGATGACTTGGGATGGGGCCTGGTGAACCACCCTGGACCAAACTTTCGACTGGCGAAAGGAGCCATGGTCGAGGTAAATTCCTTCCTCCCTGCAAACATCTGAACGAAGTTTACAAAGGTCTTTTGTAGTTCCAGCCCATCCTCAGTGGGAGTCAGTAAGGCAAGCCTGGTGCCTTCGACACGCCTTCTGGCTATCTCAGGAGCCTTTTTGTTTATTTGAGTCTTCTGGGGTAGAAAAGACTCAAAAGTGGCGTTTAGCCAGAGTTAAAGTTGCCAGAAGGGTCCAGCAAGTAGCAAGCTGGCTCTATTTTCTATTATTTTTAATTGAGTCGCTCCACTGCTTATTGACTCATATAGGTTCGCCAGTATTAATTCGGCCAAACAGATGTTTTGACCGTGATGAAGCTGAGTAGCAAGGGTGACCATTTTCTTCGTCACCTGTAGGGATTTCATGCAGAACACGAAGCGTGACAACCAAAGGTCTAGAAATGCAATGTGCTCCACACCCGTCACCACAACCGTCGATTTGTCATGGTAGTGGTTGGTGTAGGTGGTATAAGTGGGTTTGGTAGCTGAAAACCCAATCTGGTCTTCAGACATTTCCTCTGGGTCGAAGTAATCCCCAGTTGGTCGAAGACCAGTAATAGCAGCCACGTCGAAGAGAGTGGGTGTTACCATTCCACAAGGCAGGTGGAAGGTGAAGTGAGTATAGTCCCAAAATAGCAAAGAAGCTACCAGCATTTCAGGACAATAGTTGAGACCAGTTTTTGACAGCATGACTAGGTCATAAATCCCCATGCCCTTCCAAATCGAAGCCTGGCACTTCTCCATCTTGTCGAGCCAAGCGTTGTATTCTGGTGTAAGGTTAGGGATAGACCTAAAAGCCCTAACCCCCCTGTTGAAGAACCAAAGATCTATTTTTTCTTTTGCAGGGTCTTCGGTGTCGTTTGTCGCCTTCTTGGAGCACCCAATGGGCTTGAGTGCCTCATGCACAGGGAAGAAACCCTCGATTTTCGTTGGGTCAGCAATGCATGCAGATAGAGGACCGGACATGGCGAAAAACCTGGTTGGAATATCCAACAGGAATCAGCAGTTGAGAAGAATAAGTTTCACGCTCAGCATCTCCCATGGGTTCAGGAACCCTTCGCATTCCCATGGAGTTAACTATCGGAGCGGTTGAAAAGATTTCTGGTTGAGTAGTTTTAGAGGGAGTGCTAGATCTGGGGACATTAGAAGAACGAGAACGTGAAGCCATTTTTTTTGGTTTGAGATGAAGATTGAGGAAGAACAAAGGTTTCTGGGTTTGGAGAGGAAGAAGCAAAGGTTTGCTTGCAGGAAGTTTTGTTCGACTTAAGGCTTGGATGAAGGAAAGCGTAAAGAGTCCAACAAGGGGCACTTAGTGCTATTTATAGTGATTGAAAAATCACAAGACTCGAGGTCATTTAATGTCTCAGACAAGAGTGGGGCACGTGGCGCTCATTTGGTGATGTAGCCGTTCTGAAGAACCAAAACGGTGCAGCGTGCATCCTCGATTTCGGGGAATAGTCATGATGACAACATTTGGAAAGACATCGTGCGTGCCAAATGCCGTACTGAAGTGACGTCTTGGGAACAGGTGAAATGATGACTTTTTGAGATTTTCAGTTGGTTGGTAGGAGACGGAAAGCACACAAACTAATTTGTGGCTGAGAGTGAAGGACAGGTGTCGAATGGAATCTCAAAGAATGCCTTTTTCTTTTCAGCGTCGAAATAAGACATTCTTGGGGGGCAATGTGTTGGCTCCTAAATTCGACACCCTTGTTTGTTATCATATAGACCATTGATTATGAGTCAGAAGGTTTCCTACATAAGGAGGCTTCGACCAACTGATCATGTCGAAGGGTCATCAAAGAATGACAAGATACTTAGAGAAATTCCTTTAAGTTGGAATCTTGTTGTCTTCGACGTTGAAGAAACCTCTCGACAAAGGTCCCTGATGCCCAAGGTCGAACGGTTTGAGATTTGAATTGTTGGAGGGAAAACGGTTCCCAGCAGTTGCCAAGTGCAACGTGCCGAGAAAAGAAGCGTCGAAGGCTGTGAGCGTGCCATGTGGCGTCATCTCGAAGCAGCGTAACTGCCCAGCGGTTACTGAGGATTTGTTTTAGTATAAATACTAGTTATTCACATAGTTTTCGCGTGTGTTCATCATTTTATACAAGTCACTCATTTAGATTCAAGTACCCAATATGAGAGAACGAATCATTGAGAATGTATGTGTGAAACACCATTTAAATTAATCAAAGTCTTTTATATTCAAGCAATTTATCGCTTTTTATTTACTTATCTCCGTCGAAGCCTTTTACTTAACGCTTTTATTTATTCTATCAAGCTTTTCTTCATGCAATTTACTTAAAGTGTCTTTACTTTACTGGCATTAATCATCATTAGGATTAGTCAAACTCCAGAAAATCAACCATGTCTTAGGATCAATCTGATCGATCCTGCTAGTCACCAAATAAGTAACCTTTTGGAAGATCAGCGGTTGTTTACCAATTTCCACGGTAAACCACATGAAACTTAAATAAAAACATCATTAACATTAAGACCATTCATTGAAATGAGTAGATAAATTGTTCAATTAATTAAATAAAATTGATCAGAGTATACCTGATGTATGTATTGATAACACTGAGGCCTAATTCTGAATGTACAAGAACTTGAACCACATCCTCTTTACTTATTATTTCGTAATAGGAAAAACCAAAAACACCTTCCTCCATAGGTATATTACGAGCACCTACGTCATCCAAATCTTATATTTCCATTAATGTCTGAAGGTACGACCTATTATAATAACAACCAATTATAATAACACAATTTAATTTACAAAGGCCACCAATTTTAAGTAGCAACCAATATTATAATACCAACACTTATTATAATAACTACATATATTATAATAAAAACATAAATAACTTATATTAGAAGAACAACCAAACATAACTTCTCTTTCTCTCTCACGTTCACAATGTTTCTCCTTCTACCTTATTTCTCCACCAAAATCTGAATCAAACCCAAAACAATAGCTCTATCATCAAAGCAAAAAAAGGAAGAAAAAAAAAGAGGTGGCACTTGGCGGGAAGCATTCAGAGAGAGAGGTTGAGTGTGATAGTGTTAGAAAACTCGCTCTGTAATTGTGAGAGAACTTTAGGTGTTCTGTTCAGAATCCTAAAATAATTGTTGATAAGATTATTAATCTCTAAATGATTGTTGATGGAGACTTCAGAGTTTCTTTGTTGTTGTTCTTCGATGTAAAAAGCAACAACTTTTAGGAGAACTCTAGTGAGTTCTTGATGAAAAATAGTGTGAAGGATTGACCTATTTATAGTGATAATTAGGTCAATAAATTAGGAAATAAAGTTAATTGACAAATCAAATTTTCCTTGGTCACTAAGTTATCCAATCATAAGATGAGTATGACACAAATTGAGCTAAACAATTAAACATAAAAGGAAATATTTTTTGTATTTATTATAATTTTTCACTCAATTTTGGTAAAAAATTTATAAAATCAAATAAATTTTTTATTTTTAAAATCCATTAATTAAAAGTACGAAAATAATATTTAAATAATAAAAAATGACTTTTTTGTTATTTTTTTGAATATAAATAGGAATAAAATTAGTAACATATAGACAAAAAAATTTCAAAGTGCACCAAGTGAGATTTAAACCCATGACCTTATGTTTGTAAGATTTATTCCTTACCAATTGTGCTATGTTGCTCATTTGAAATAAAAACCCAATTGAAAGTATATGAAGACGAGCAAGTATTTGTTATTTAAAAAATACAAATAAATTATTATGTATATTTTTAAATAAGAAAAATAATTTAAAAATGAATATTTATAAAAACCAAAGAATGTTAGTGTAAACGAACCAAAAGAATTTTAAAACCTAATTTTGAAAATAATTTTGACTGTAGCACCGAGGCGGGAAAATTTGGGGTATGACAACTACCCCTATTTAATTACTCTGCGATTGAAGCGTGCGAGTATATGAAATTTCACACATTCGGATCGGAGGGTTATTAAATAATGGAAGACCCCAAAATTTGGACCAAATATTATATGGATACATTGTACAATGTTCCCAAGAGTACGGAAAAATATGCAAAGATAATGATGCATCATCCTACCAGAGTTTGAATAGAGAGTATGATTGAAGAGTAAGACTGAACTAGATATGATGAAATGGGTAACTTTCCAATACCTAGAAAACAAATGGTAGACGTTGTGTATTTACCATAACCTAGGAGGCAAATACATAAATTGGAAATTGATAATTTAATGCTACATTGAGGCTGATGCAACAAGCAATATCGCGGTTATAAAGTGAACAATACCAATTTTGAAAATTTGACTCACTAACGCTTCGAGACTAAAATAGCAAGCTTATAACACATATTTTTGCATACCTATCGCAACCTAGGGGATAGATAATACAAATATAGGTTTGTGTATTTATCATGACCTAAAGGATAAATAACATAAACCTGATAATTCATTATCGCTTAGAGACTGACACAATGAACTATAGATTCTCGCATACCTACCACAACCTAGAGGGTAGATAACACAAGTATAGGATTGTGTATTTACCACGACCTAGAGGATAAATAACACAAACCTGATAATTCATTATCGCTTAAAGATTGACACAATGATCTATAGATTTTCGCATACCTACCACAACCTAGGGGGTAGATAACACGAGTATAGGCTTGTGTATTTATCACGATCTAAAGGATAAATAACACAAATATAATAATTCATTATCACTTAGAGACTGACACAATGAACTATAGATTTTCGTATACCTACCATAACCTAGGGGGTAGATAACACGAGTATATGCTTGTGTATTTATCACGACCTAGAGGATAAATAACACAAACCTGACAATTCATTATCGCTTAGAGACTAACACAATGAGTTATAGGTTTTCGCATACCTACCACAAACTAGATGATAGATAATATGAGGATAGGCTTGTGTATTTATCACGACCTAGAGGATAAATAACATAAACTTGATCATTCATTATCGCTTAGAGACTGACACAATGAACTATATATTTTTGCATACCTACCACAACCTAGAGGATAGATAATACGAAGGTAGGCTTGTGTATTTATCACGACCTAGAGGATAAATAACACAAACATGATGATTCGCATACCTACCATAACCTAGGGGATAGATAATACGAGTTAGATATTTGAAAAGTATTCTGATAATCGAATCTTAGATAACTAAACAAAAGATAAGATCGAAGTTTACCGGTTGGGTCTGGTCTCAACCAAGGCTTGATAACCAAATGAAGTTGAATTTTTGAAAGGTTTGAATTTAAAAAGTTTAAATTTGATAATTGAAAGTATAGTGCCCGGGGGCTGGTGATAACTAGGCCTTGGATAAGAATCGTAGGTAAGCTGCCTAGTGAAATTTCTGTTAGACGATAAGACGTATCTAGAAGGGGAGGGGGGGTGAATAGATACCGTGATTTTTAAAACGAGTTTTTAATGAAATCTTAAAACGCAATGAAGACTACCCGGATACGCTCGTCTAAAAACGATCCTCTATTGAAAAGACCGGATATGCATAAAACCGAATGGAATGAATCAATGAGAATTATTAACACTTAATTCAAATATAATAGATCACTTATACTTTTTAACTGTAGTCAATTACCCCAATGAATTGTTGAGAAGAAAATCCATAAATTTGCACTTTTGGACTTTTATCGAAAACTTGGTGTACGTAATCACACCAAGTCCAATCTATCTTAATTTGTGGTGTTAAAACTAATTATAGCAATCAAAGTGATTACTATAGTCCTCATAAATAGTTCTATCACACTACAAATCCAGACAGTTGAAACCACAAGTGCAAATTCACAAATTATATCAAATAAACGGTAAAAGACGAGAAAGAAAAATGACATGCGATTTGTTTAGGCAGTTTCCCCTATCGTCCTCGCATGAGGTACTTTGCCCCTAATTCTAGAATGTAGAATTAGGATAATTGCTATTATGATTGCAAAGTTTATACAAGAGATAGAAAATAATCACCACAATTAAAACCCAATATGTTGAATTGAAAACTAATCTCTTCTCTTCCCTTGATTCGATTAGAACCAAGTATGTCACCAATCTTCGATAAACCTCCAGTTGTAGCTACCTTGTTAAGAACTCAAATTATTTCTCAAAACCTCTGCTCGTCTGATTTAATCACAATATGGTGACCCCAATTCTTCCTTCACAATCCTCTGATTGTAGCTCCCTTGTCGAGCGAACCCACGGTTCCTGAATCCCTTAAGCATAGCTAAATTTAAAGCAAAGAATTATCAAAAAACCCTAAATCCCAATGATCTTAGAGGACAAAACCCTCAAATTTTATTCAAGAAAAACCCATAATTACTCAACCCGGACAAGATCATAATCTTTTACTTCAGACGTTATCAACATACGCTCCGCACCTTGATTAACAAAAATTATTATGTGTAGTTGTCAATGGATGAGTGAGAGGTTGAAGATGATGAGTACCTTGTGTACCTATTTCACTTTTATTATTGAAAACCAAATGATAGAACCTTAAAAGATTATATATGTTATCTAAAGTGAAAACCCAAACTGTCAAGCTGAAAAACAGATTTAACGAGTGAACGGTCGACCTATGCCAAAAGGGAGACTCGGTATGAGCATTCCCGAGAGTGCATGAAGACAAATGCACAATCCATGCGTCGACTGCTCCAAGGATATGCGTCAACACATAGTTCCTAACAATTACTTCCAGGTTGAGTCGACCATACAGTCGACGTGAGCAAACCCGAGACTTCCCCAAGGCACAACTTTTAATCCATGCATCGACCGCTCCAGAATTATGCGTCGATGCATAGTTCTTAAAAATTATTCATAGGTTAAGTCGACCACAAAGTCGACGTGAGCAAACCCGAAAATTCCCCAAGGAGCAACTTTCAATCATGTGTCGACCGAAGCTTTCTTAGAGTCGACTCAAAGCATAGAGATTTCCAAAATTACCAAAATTTGAAGACTTTTCATGCTTCCTTGTCCACCATATCATCTAGCCACATTTCCAACATATAGTGGAAAGTTTTGACATCATTGAAACCCTTATTGAAGGAACCTTGCCCTCACACACTCCCCCTTTTTTATGATAGAAAAACTTGTCCTTAGTACCAAGTGTCGGAATCTTAATCTCATAGATTTCTCCCCCTAAGTTTGTGCACCCTTTCGTTTCGTTTTGAATTTCATATCATCTGTTCTTGGCTTCCACATGCTTCTCCCCCTTTGACAACATAAAAAGAGACAAATCCATTGGTTAAAAATAACAATAATCAATACAAGTAAGGTCAGAACATTATCTAATTTGTCAATCAATAACTCTAACAAACAATCATATAAAGAGATGTTAGAGAAAGGCATAACAAAAGAAAAAAAAACATAAATAGAAACCAATTACATAGTTTAGTTACAAAACGGTGTTCAAAGAGAGACAGACACAAAGTAAGTCATAATCCAAAAATAATGAAACAACAAATACTAGCTTAAGTTCATGAAAATAATAAAGTACAAGACCAAATAAAACATTAATTTTCATCACTCTCATTTCCTCCTTGTGGTGGTGGATTTGATGGTTGGTTAGAAGGGAAGTGTTTCATGAAATTGTTGGTGAAGTTGGTGAAGTTGGTGAAGTTGTTCGCTTGAGACTCCATCATCTCATACAAAGTATTGTATAGTTGATCTTGAATGGTAGAGTATGCGGAAAATTGTTCACCGTGTACCCTGATACGGTTTGATAGAGTAGCAAGTCTCTCATTTACAAGCGAAGAGTTATCCTCCTGTTGAAGACGCATAGACTCAAGCAAGTTCAAAATGGTAGCATTGTTTCCACCTGGAACTTCATATTCATCCATGGAAGTAACATTCTCACCTTCCTCATTTTCTTCATCATGTTCCTCGTCACTATCATCTCCTTTCTGCAAGCACACATTATTACTTCTTACCACATATCGATATTGTTGCTGACTCGCATCCCATTGCTGACCCATCATAGTCAACGTCTTCTGAGTGAACTCTTGATCAGTTGATAATCCAATTAAGGGAAGACCCGGAACACCAATAGTGGCCTTGTTTAGGACATGTTGAATAAAGGAAGCATAGCCCAACGTTGTTCCTCTACCTGAGTCTTTCAGATTACATATTCTACTCGCAACGTAGCAAGGCCAATTGATCCTCATTTTGTTCTTGATAGCATAGCCCAAGTTCACTCCAGGCTGATCAACCCTTGAGTATATACCCCTCTTAGGGAGAATGATTTAAGAGACAATCCACTGCAGAATACGGTCAAGCAGTTTTAATGCACCCGTTGTGATCGACTTTGGAAATAAGTGTTATTCACAACACTTTCAGAGAATGGATGTTTCAGAATTGAATTTAGAGCAACCTTAAAGTCATATCCCTTAAAATTATCAGTATCAGTGATTTTGATAGCAACCGGACTTGGAGGAAACATTTCAAACTCCATCCAAATCTCAAAATTAATGGTATAAACCTTGTTATTCATCTTATATCTAAAAGTGCTCCCATCAAAACTACCTTGAAGACCATTATAAAACAGTTTGATTAACTCTTCATTATACGCAGTATCACATACCGAAAGACACAGAGTTTCTGAAACCTCAACAACTCAACAACATGTGACAGATTCAACTGACCTAGGGTTTGCTTGTATACTACAAATTGCTTAACAATTTTTCTCTTACTAAAGTTCTTTGAATAAGACTCAACCAAATCATCAGAAAGTAGAGACAAAGCGGTTACCAGATCAGGGTTTTGTTGAGAAGAGGAACTTCCTTTTACCAATATTCTCTTTGTAGGTCTTGATGAAGCCACAGAAGGAGGCTTGAAGAGTTTGAGACTTGTTGGTAAAATATGCTCTTAGGGTTTGTGAGAAGGTCTTGGGGCAAATAGATTAATGAGAGTGAATGAGTAGAGATGATAAGATAAAAACACAGTTGTCACACATAATTGCTAAAGTCATTGCTTAAAATATCATGCGATGCATTGACCTACACAGGTCATGCATCTACGCATAGGGCCTTAATTTTGAGAAACACAGGTTCCAGTATGCGTCGACGGTCCCTAGCCATAGGTCGACCCAAGCAGGCCTATTTTTAAATTTTGCAAATATTCATGAATTTTAAGACACAATAAAACAGAAATAACCACCTAAGCATAGATCACACATCACAAAGATTGAAAAGAGCATATCACAAGAATAATTTTTTTTACAAGTTTACCACTTTGAGTTATTAAGAGTAGAGTTACAATTAGAATTATATTACCTATATGATGTTGGATGACATTTTGCCCTCACAAATATCTTGATACAAGAGTGTAGACCATTCATGAGAGTACAAGTATAAATAAGAGAAATGCAACTAATACAGTTGCAACCTATCCGAAATGTCGATAACACCAAGTTCCCTACGGATGTGGAGGAAAGGCTCGTTCCCAAGAGGTTTTATGAAAATATCTGCAAGTTGATTAGTGTTATCAACATGCTCAAATATGACTCACCTTTTTCTACATGATCCCTAAGGAAAGTGATGCCTAATCTCAATATGTTTTGTGCGTGAATGTAAAACTGAGTTTTTAGTTAGGTTTATGGCACTTGTGTTGTCACAAAAGATCTGAATATGATCGAGTTTGACATCAAAATCAAGTAGTTGTTGTTTGAGCCATAAAATTTGGGCACAACAATTACCGGCTGCAACATATTCCACCTCGGCAGTTGACAAAGCAACGAAAACTTGTTTCTTTATATGCCAACTTACTAAGGAATTTGAAAAGAAATGACATGTACCACTAGTGCTTTTCCTATCCAACTTGCAACCGGCAAAGACGGAACCGAAATAACTAACCAAAGAGAAATCACTACCCTTGGAGAACCATAACCTATACTTAGTCGTACCAGAAATATACCTAAGTGTTGTACCCCAAAATTTGCCCTCTCATTTATCAAGATTTTTCCTCACAAGACTCTTTGGACTCAAGACAAATTTAGGGTTTGCTCAGCTCAAGACATCATCTTGCACTGATGACCTAAAATTAGGGTTTGAGTTTGAACAAGGATTTTGGACCATCAATGCTTCATGTGACTTTCATACACCATCTTGGACCCCTAAGATTGCTCATACCAAGTTTCAAGCCTTGAATCACATTTTTGCCCAGTCAATTGGACAATTGACCTAAAAATCAACTGTATTTGGGGAAAAGTCAACCATGGCCAATTTACAGTCAAACTTCATAATTTTTCATCCACAACAACATTCTAGGCTCCTATGTACCATTTGATAAAGTTTGGATCACAACTCCTCAAGAAATTTGATCAAATCATCAAAAGGTCAAAATGGTCAAAATTAGGGTTTTGATTGAGAAAGGGAAAATTCTGATTTTTAACCTAGCCAATGACCAATTGGGTTCAAACATGATTTCAAGGACTAAATGGCATCATCTTGACCTAATTGCATAGTTCAAAAGATCTCAAATGCATAGGATTGACAGATGAATTTTGTAGTCAACTGATCAAAAGTCAAATGTACACTGAAAAGTCAAACTTTGACTTTTTGGTCAAAATCAAGTGCCAAGGGTCATAATTCATCAAGATATGTCAAAATATGAAACTTGTTGATCAAGAAAACCAATTTTTCAAATTAGGGTTTTGATTTGAAATTTTTTCATAACTTAGAATTTTTCTAAGTATGGAAAATTTCTTTTTTTCTTTCTTTTTGTTTCCAACTTTCCACAACTTTTTCACCATGATGCAATTGGATTCAAAGAAATCTTCCAACATGAAAGTTGTAGTCCTCCATGAAATATACAACTTTGATTCACAAAGTTTTCCCAAAAGATGCTTGGATCTCAAGTTATGAATTTGTGAATAGGGGTCCATGAACTTTTTAACTTAGTGAAAATTTGCCCTAATTTAGGCAGGTTTTTGACCCAACTTCATGGACATTTTTCACCTAGTTCCAAGAGGTATCTAAAAATTAATTTCAAATATGGATTGTAGATCATGTTTCAAGATTTCCAAAATGTCTAAGAACTCTCCAAGATAATTTGTGGTTATGGAGAATCGAAGAAGAGAAAATGGCATTTTGTCACTTTTGTTCAAGCCATTTTCACAATGGTTCAAGTTGCAAATCAGATCCTAGCATGCTTGTACCTTGTATTACAGGTCCTAACTCCTTCTACACTCCATAATTTAATGCTAACTCAGTGGTTAAAGCCTTTTTTTTCACCTTTGGAGCATTGCACAAGAGATTAATCCATTTATGGCATAAAGGGCACAATGCCATTTTGATAAAGCAAGCTTTTTGCAACTTTACAATTCTTGAGCCATGGACCTGTTTCTTGTTTGCAAGCAATGTCCACAGATATCCAACAATGTTTACCAACTATTATCAGCCCTAGAACTAGCAAGTACAACATTTTGGCTTAAGTCACTTCAACTTTCTTCAAAAGCAAGAAATTGGCAAAAGTCAAGAGAACTGGTACAATCCGATAAAGGGTGAGCTTGGCTTCATTCTAAACAACTTCACAAACTTGTTACAAGCCTAAGCACGAATTCATAGCATCTGAAACTCTCCCAAGCACAAAAAACACAAATTTCTGCCCAAACAGGGCAGCTTCTGCAAAACTCTTGCCAACTCAATATTGGCTCGTGCGTTTCTTGATTCAACACTTGAAACACCTTTCATACATCACATCTAAACTATCCAAGCCCTTGTCTTGAAACTGTAACCTCTATTTCATACATCACCATTTTTAAACTTGAAGGTTGCAGGTTGACTTATACAAGGAGTTTCAAGCATCCTCAAGGTCAGCTAAGCATTGGAAAAGCTCGAGGGAACTTCAAGGAAGCTCACACGATCTTCAGGCCTCACTTAAAGTCCCCATATTTCCATATCCAAACTCAGCTGAACAAGGTATTTTTCAAAACTCTATCTCTCTATTTAGGAATCCTCAAGCTTTGATTTGTGAAGCAAAAATGTAGTCCTTAACACGGTGAAGCTGTACATATGCATAATTGTCATTTATTTTAACTGAGCTAAGAGAATTTGATTGATGAACATGCTGAAATATTTAGGTCAGAAATTAGGGCTACAAAAATTCTCTCTGATCTTTGAGAGTTAGGTCACAAACTTTATATCATTGGAATCGTGAGTTTACAAGCTACACTTTTTATGTTATGACTTTTTGATTTTATGCATGCTATAGCAAGTTACATATTTGAACTCAGAACGCGCGCAAGCTAAAGGACATGGATGAAGATGATGGTCTGGGCCTGAGCGCGCTTGGGCCTGTTATTTTACTTCCCATACCCCCCAGTTTACTATTTGCACCCCCTGACCTATTTTCTTATATTTTTGCATTTTTTTGCATATTTTATATTTTTGACTTGCATCTATTTTTCCTGAACATTAAAAAATCACAAAAATATTTTCTTAATTTTTTGCATTTTATTTTATTTTTTTATCTTATTTTTTGCATAAAATATTGATTACTTAGAATAAATAGAATCTATTTTCTTGAAATAAATAGTAAACACATTTAAAAATACTATATATTTTTATTTTATTATTTCACACACAAAATAATTATTTTCATACATATTTTAATTTTTAATATTTGTAAATAATATTATTTATTACTTCTTGTACAAAAAATGGATAAAATAAATAATAGGAAACATTAATTTTCTTTTAAATCAAAAATTAGGGTTTTCCCTTCCAAAAATAACAATATTATTTTTTTCTTATTTTTAGGACTTAAATAATCTTATTTTTTCATACATAAAATTAATACAAAACATTTTTTTGCATGTTTACATTTTTATTGCATTTTTAATATTTGTTTATTTATTTAATTTGCAAATATTCAATTGGGTTGTAATAATATTTTAGGGTTTTATTTTGTGCAAATATCCCCATTCAAAAACTTGTATCCCCCCTCCCATAATAATTGTTGTAATAGCGTAGATTTATTTTACGCAATTTATCGCATTATATACATGTTTAGTAAAATTAGGGTTTGTATGATAAGACAAAAATCAAACAAATAGCAAAGACCTAATACAAGACAAAAGCATGTAAAATGACAACACATTGCACACAAGCACCCCTAGGGTTTCACCCACTTGGTTTCCTTAAAATAAATGGCCATGGTATGCATGCTAGGTATCTTGGCAAAACAATACAAACAAATAAGATCATAGTCCCTCGATGACGCTATCAAAGGGTTGCCTAAACAAAATGATCTTGGTCCCTCAAACAAGCTAAGATACTTGGAAATATTGCTATCATGGTCATACGATGACCCACACCCGTCCCGTTTAACATCCAAAGATAGGGTTGTTTACCAAATCAATGGTAAATCAACAATGTCAAAGGAATAAAAATGTATAGGAAAGATTTTTGAGTAGGTAGAATGCTTCTAGTTACTTGATCAACTTCAAAACAATCCTTGCTATTTTCAAACAAACACACACACATTTTCAAAACATTTCCAAACAACTTTCAAAACATTGAAACATTTTTCAAAAGACAAACATCTTTGTATACATTCTTATGAACGAGAATCATTACAAAGATTTCCTAACGATGGCCTCTTTTCAAAATACTTTCAAAACCACAAAAAGCACCATTTCAAACAATTGCAAAATCAAAGCAAGTGATCTAAACAAGTAACTAAGAGCCCATGGAAAACCATGGATGAAAAGGGTGCTAGCACCTTCCCTTTTCATAATCTACCCCCCGAACTCAAGAAAACATCTCAAAGGTCTTTCCTGTGCTTTTTTACCTTTCCTTTTAGATAAAATAAAAGTCGGTGGCGACTCTTGCTAACCGTGACATTTGCAAACACAAACGCAAAACCTCAAGTCAGTTCTCCCACCACATCACAGAACTGGAGACTCTCCTGGGGAATGTAATAAAAGTGGGGTTACCTCAGGGTTTTAGATCACCTTTACATGCTTATCTTGCTTGACTTATTTGCTTTACACTTTGGTCCTATTGTTTGAGTTTAAATCCTCTACCCGAATTTGGGAAACATTCATAGGTAAATAGCAATACGTTGTGGAAACTATGCAGGGTATACCGATATGGTCTAAGCAATAACTATATTAGTGCGACATATTTGTGGGTACCGGTAGCCTTTGAGTCAATCAAAGAGAATACGGGGCCGCTGAGTGATGTCATGAAGCACTAATGGACTTTTAGAACCTTTACTTGACCAACTTTTCCTTTTAGGATGTAGTGAGATGACCGGCTTTGGTGCAATCCGAAGTTGGTAGATACTCGATACTACACTCATTGAGGGTTGGTTCCTTGGAATATTTCGGTCGCCAGTAAAGAGGATGAATTGAAACAATGAACAAGGAAATAATCCAGTGATATTGAGCTCCTTAGAACCTGGTTACTATTTCTAGGACAGGTTGAGCCAACTAAACTTCAAGAGGGTACTTACCTATGAAACCCCATGCAAGCCTAAACTAGGAACTTGTGTGATTTGCTTGTACATATATACTTGTGCATAACATCATGGACATCATGAGCATCATATGCATCAACTAACCATTTCAAGGATTTTGGAGATTCATCTTTGTTCCTGTTTTGTAGGATATGGTTTCACTTTGCAGGAAAACTATCCAAATCAACCTTATAAGAATTCCTCCATAATTCAAGGAGCTAGCTTCAAGGATTCCTGAGAATTCTCCATTCACCGAGAGACATGGTTGTCTACTCAACTTGGTCACTACCAACACAGAGGAGGATATGCTGAAAGTTCTCTTCCAGTTCTTTGACCCTTTGCATCATTGCTTCACATTTCTTGACTACCAACTTGTGCCTACTTTGGAGGAATTTTCTCAACTCTTGAGGATTCCTATTCTCAATCAACTACCCTTCAACGGTACGGAAAGAGATCCAAAGCCAGAAGAGATTGCTCAAGCCCTTCACTTGCACTCATCTGATGTTACAACACATTGGGAACCTAGAAGTGGTGTCAAAGGTTTCTTGTCAAAGTTCTTGTTTGAGAAGGCCCAAAGCTGCTGGAATTCTTTGGACTTACAAGCTTTTGTGGAGATTGTAGCTCTTCTCATCTATGGGATGGTCTTGTTCCCTAACCCTGACCAACTCATAGATGTGAGTGCTGTCAAAATTTTCATGTCTCGCAACCCGGTGCCTACATTGCTTGGGGATATCCTCCACTCTTTTCACACTCGTACAATGAGGAAAAGAGGTGTTCTCATGTGTTGCACTCCTCTCCTGGAAAGATGGTTTATTTCTCATCTTCCCCAATCAGTCTTGAAGAATGAGCAAGGTCTGAGGTGGTCACAACGGTTAATGACCCTTACATATTTAGATATTCATTGGTGTTCTCGATCCAGAGAGAATGTCATTAGCATTGACCGTTGTGGGGAATTTCCTAATGTCCCTCTACTTGGCATTAGGGGAGGCATCACCTACAACCCCTGCTTAGCTCTAAGACAGTTTGGTTATGCCCGAAGGGATGGCCCACATGATATGCTGATTCAAGGTTTTGTTTTTGACTTCGACAATGACAACCAAGGACTCTGACAAAGGTTCATCCATGCTTGGAGGATGCCCAACAAGGTGGACAGTAAGACCTTGGGACACAAGAATTCCATCCCTCTTGAGCCTTACCTCAAGTGGGTACGAACCCGCGCCCAAAGTTTTATGATGCCCTACCCCTCCATTCTCCCAGTGATTATAGAGCCTGTTATGGAAGGAGAGGTTCCATACACCCTCCTACATCCTGACATGCCAACATCACTCGAAGATCTAGAAAGGAGTTGGATACAGCTCAAGGGAGAGCGCGATACTTTCGAAGACCAATTCTACGCAAGCGAGAAGAAGGTTTTGGAACTCACTCGGCTACTTCACGAAGAGCAGACTCTCAACACCTACATTGCACCAAAGAGGATGCGTAATGTATTTTTACCTTAGAATTTTGTATTATTTTGCCCAAAGGGTATTGATGTACTAACAATTCTATCTTATTAATATGACGTGTGTTTCTTTCTTGTTTAAAAAATATTTGAATTTCTGAATCCTTGAAAGCATTACATGAATACATATCATTCATCATATGCATAAACATGTCTTCACACCAAGTTTCCTCATCTCTCTGCTGTTTATTTCAGCAAGATGGATATTGAACAAACAGTCAAAGATTTGCAAGCTTAGAATTCACAGTTTCAACATCTACTCTTGACCTTGGCCAAGGGGAAGGAGGAGCCAAGACTCTACTAGAGAAGGAGAAAGAGAAAAAGAAGAAGAAATGAGCCGGTGTGGTTATCATGGGTAGAAGGTTTGAAGGATAAGCCAGACGAACTTTGGAATTCCCATCAACATCTGAAGAGGGGGAAGGAAAAGGAAAAGGAGCGGTAGTGCCATCAGATTCTGAAGCAGAAGAAGAGGAAGATGAGGACTACTCTGAACAGCAATACCCTTCGGCCGATGACAAATAAAAAAACCTGGAAGAACGTCTAGCTGCTATGGAGATACAGAGAGTGTCGGGGCTGGATTTTGAGGAGTTAGGGTTGGTTTCTGGAATTGAAATCCCTCCAATGTTTAAAGTGCCGCTGTTTGCTAAGTATGATGGGGTGTCTTTCCCTAAGATGCACCTACGATCTTATGTCAGGAAAATTCAACCACATTCTTCTAACAAAGACCTGTGGGTCCACTTTTTCCAGGACAGTCTGTCAAGAACGCATCTTGATTGGTTCTACCAGTTGGAGAGGTCTGATGTCCATAATTGGGAAGACTTGGCAGCCGCATTCTATAAACAGTATCAATACAACGGCGACTTGGCGCCAACCCGTACTCAGCTACAGAGTATGGCTATGGCTACCAATGAGGGCTTCAAAGACTACGCCAAAAAGTGGAGGATTTAGCCGGAAGGGTGCAACCACCTTTATCTGAAAGGGAGCTAGTGGACATGTTCCTGGGGACTCTGTCAGGTCCTTTATTTAATCACCTAATTGGAAGCTCCTCTGCAGGTTTCACTGAGTTGATTTTAACTGGAGAGAGGGTCGAGGCTGATATTAGAAGCGGGAAAATTCAGAAGGACGCGTCTGCCTCAACTGCTGCAAAAAAGCCCTTCACAAGAAAGAAGGAAGTGTCTGCTGTCTATGCCCAGAGAAATCAGGGAAGAATTGAAAGACGACCAACAGTGGGGGCCGTCATGATTCAAAACTTTGCATCAGACCAATCAAGAAACAACCAGCCGAGAAATGATCAGCTGAGAAATAACCAGCAAATGGTGGAAAGGCCTATAAGGTAATTCACCAAGATAAACATGACTGCTGCTCAAGTCCTACCACATATCTTGAAGTTAAATTTGGCCATGCTAAAAGAGGCCCCTAAAAACCATAACACTGCTTCTCCACACTACCATCCCAACGCCAGATGCGCGTACCATTCAGAAAGTCCAGGGCACGACACCAACAACTGTTGGGCTCTGAAGAATAAGATTCAAGATCTGATTGACGCAAAGGAAGTTGAATTTGAAGCTACTGAGAAACCTAATGTTATCTCCGCTCTAAGGCCTAGGCATGGGCACAATGCCAATGCTGTGGAAGAAGATCTGTTTGTTTCTACTGTGGATGAACTGTTAACTCCTCTCCTAACCATCAAGTTGAATTTGTTGAAAGCTGGGGTGTTCCCAGGTTGTGACCAAGATTTCCATGCTTGTCTGTCCTCCCCATTTGACTGTCCTCTGTTGAAGAAAGGAATCCAACAATTGATTGATAACAAGGAAATTTTGTTTGAGAAAGCTCTTATTTCACCCATTCCAGTTCCAGAAGTTTCAATAATAACCATATACGCCAATCCTTCCAGGGTTCCTAAAAACCCCGTTAGGATTACATCTGCTCCTATGACTACTCCGTTGAAGATAATAATGCCCGGGCCTGCCCCATACCAATCCGATAAAATGGTACCATGGAACTATGGTGGAGAAATCTACTATCATGGTGTCAAACAGATTGAACAGACTGCCGAATACGAGAGCTCCGAAGAGGAAAATTCCGACATCAGTAACATTGCCGAAACAAGAAAAATTACTCATAGTGGAAGAATCTTTTCTCCAGAGATTGCTCATCCAACAGCAGTCTTTGGACCCGTGGTCATTCCGAAGATAACCTCTGCACCAGTAATTGTACCTACAACTGTACCCACTGACAAAGATAATACAATTCCCATCCTTGTTTCCGCTGCTGAGAATAAAGGAAAGAATGTTCAAGAGGAGCCTGTCTTGATGAAGGCTCAGTCACTAGTCATTCCTGAGACATCCAAGAAGGAGATGGAAGAAATCCTGAGGATCATCAAGAAAAGTGATTATGATGTTGTTGAACAACTGGGGGAGACCCCCTCCAAAATCTCTATGTTAGCCTTGTTGTTGTGCTCTGAGGCACATGCTATAGCTTTGGTCAAGTTTTTGAAGACAACGCATGTGCCGCAAGAGACGTCTGCAGATCAATTCCAAGAGTGTGTGGCCAGTCTGACAGCTGACAATAGCATGTGTTTCTCCGATGCTGACTTGACCTCCAAAGGGAGAAAACACAACGATGCATTACATGTTTCAGTGGAGTGCAGAGGAACAACCCTAGCTCATGTTTTGGTTGATACTGGATCATCTCTAAATGTCTTGCCAAAGAAAGCCTTGGATAGATTGGATTATGAAGGCCTAACCCTGAAACCCAGTAATATAATTGTGATAGCATTTGATGGCTCTAAAAGGATGGTCCATGGGGAGGTGGACATCCCGATCAAGGTGGGTACCCAGACGTTCAATTCAACATTCTACGTGATGGACATCCGTCCTTCTTATTATTTCCTGTTGGGACGCCCCTGGATTCACAATGTCGGAGCTGTCACTTCCACCTTGCACCATATGCTCAAGTACCCCGTCCAAGGGAAGATTATAATTGTCCATGGGGAAGAGGAATATATGATTAGTCATCTGAATTCCTTTTGTTATGTGGAGTTAGATGGCGAATTCATAGAGACCCCTTTCCAACATTTTGAAGAAGTTTCTCCAGAAATAGCGGCGACCAAAGCGGTATCCTCAACTCCTGTGATCACAAGACCTCCGCCTCGGATGTCATCTCTCAAGGATGCAAGGGCAGTAGTGGAAGAAGGAGGATCCACTATCTGGGGGCAGCTTCCCGACTTTCCTTTCAAATCAGACAAATTCGGCTTGGGGTTTACTTCGATAGGTCAGAAGGTTGTGCGCCGCTCCCGTGCCGGAGGACCACCTGTAAAGATCAGCCACCGAGGGGTTAATGCACTAGAGGATAGTGAAGAAGAGGGTAGCTTGGAAGACTGGATTTTTCCTACTGTTGGCAAAGGACTGTGCAACTAGGAAGCAAAAGACTTTGTTCCGATTACTTTCATACCGTAGTAATTTATCTTTTCCATTTCTGTTGGACTGTAATAATTCACAAAACAATTCGTACTTTTTCAACCTTGTGTCTTACCCGAGACACATAGGTCCATTTGTAAGGGTTCTTATTTCATTTTCATATGTCATTTAATGAATCATGGACGCCTTTCATATTTAAACCTTTTATGCTCATTGTCTTTCTTTTACATTTTGTTGTTTTAAGATGGTTATCCCTTACACACACCCACACTCACAAATGCAGGTGCCCTTCCATTCCGGATCCCATGGGTAACGATACTGCTATAGCCTTCAGTGACTCTGAAGATCTGGCCTACCAAGCCGAATACGAAGGTGAGGAAGATTGTGAGGTGCCAGGGGAATTGGCCAGATTATTACAGCAAGAAGAAAGATAAATTCAGCCTTATTAAGAGCAGTTAGATACAATCAACTTGGGTACCGAGGATGATAAAAAGGAAATCAAGATAGGTGCCAATCTAGAGCCGAGTGTCAAGGAGCGCCTAATTCAGCTATTGCATGATTATGTTGAGATCTTTGCCTAGTCATACGAAGACATGCTGGGACTCTATACGGACATTGTGGTACACCATCTACCCACAAGAGAAGACTGTCCACCAGTGAAACAGAAGGTCCGCCGCATGAGACCTGACATGTCAGAGAAGATCAAAGCAGAAGTTATGAAACAGTTCAATGCTGGATTTCTGGCTGTTACTTCCTATCCATAATGGGTTGCTAACATTGTGCCCGTACCTAAGAAGGACGGAAAAGTGAGAATGTGCATGGATTATAGAGATTTAAATAGGGTCAGCCCTAAAGATGATTTTCCACTTCCGCACATCGTCATCCTGGTTGACAACACAGCTCAACACAAAGTATTTTTTTTTCATGGATGGATTCTCAGGCTATAACCAGATCAAAATGGCACCCGAGGACATGGAGAAAACTACTTTTGTCACACAGTGGGGTACGTTCTGCTACAAAGTGATGCCATTCGGACTGAAGAATGTCGGGGCAACCTATCAACGCACCATGGTAGCTTTGTTTCATGATATGATACATCATGAGATAGAGGTCTACGTAGATGACATGATAGCCCGATCACAAACTGAAGAAGAACACCTGGATCACTTGCAAAAGTTGTTTGTCAGGTTGAAGGAGTATAAGCTCAGATTGAACCCAAACAAGTGTACATTCGGAGTCCGGTCCGGTAAACTCTTAGGTTTCATTGTCAGCAACAAAGGCATCAAGGTTGATCCTGCCAAAGTCAAAGCTATACAAGAAATGCATGCTCCTCGCACTGAGAAGGAGGTCAGAGGTTTTTTGGGACGCCTAAACTACATTTCTAGGTTCATTTCTCACCTAACGTCTACTTGTGAACCAATCTTCAAGCTGTTGAAGAAAGATCAGGTAGTTCGATGGAACGACGAATGTCAAGTTGCTTTCGATAGAATCAAGGAGTATTTGCTAGAACCTCCTGTCTTGATGCTTCCCGTCGAAGGAAGACCGCTAATCATGTATCTGACCGTCTTAGAGAATTCAATGGGGTGCGTACTGGGGCAGCATGACGATTCTGGCCGAAAAGAGCATGGCATTTATTACCTTAGCAAAAAGTTTACCGACTGTGAAATAAAATATTCACTGCTCGAGAAAACTTGCTGCGCTTTGGTATGGGTTGCTCGCCGGCTAAGGCAGTACATGTTGACTCATACCACTTTGCTGATATCTAAGATGGATCCGATCAAATACATCTTTGAGAAGCCAGCTTTGTCTGGAAGAATAGCTAGATGGCAGATGATCCTAACGGAATACGACATACAGTACACGATCCAAAAAGCTATAAAGGGGAGTGTGTTAGCTGATCATTTGGCCCATCAAGATGTCGAAGGTTACCAATCCATGAAGTTTGACTTCCCTGACGAAGACATCATGACATTGGACAACATTGAAGAGAATATACCATATGACAGACCTGAACAAGGATCCCGATGGACCCTGTACTTTGATGGGGCTTCCAATGCACTTGGCAATGGTATCAGCGCGGTACTCATATCCCCAAAAGGTTGCCATACTCCTTTCACCGCTAGACTTTGCTTCAACTGTACGAACAACATGGCAGAGTACGAAGCATGCATCTTTGGACTCAAGGCTGCCATAGACTTGGGAATCAAATCTTTGATTGTGTTTGGGGACTCAGCTTTGGTCATCAGTCAGATCAAAGGAGAGTGGGATACTAAGCATCCAAACCTCATCCCTTACAAAGAACATGTCTTGACATTGTTACCACATTTCGAGCAGATTACCTTCTAGCACTTCCCGCGAGAAGAAAATCAGCTAGCAGATGCTCTAGCTACAATGTCATCCATGTTTAAACTTAACTGGGATAATGAGGCTCCTCAAATCACCATTGAGCGGATGGACGAACCGGTACACTGTCACGAGATTAATACCGAAGAAATAGTGGACCAGCCATGGTTTCATGAAGTCAAAAGGTATCTCGAGGATCAAGAGTACCCAGAAGGAGCTTCAGTCAATGACAAAAAGTTCTTAAGGAGATTCTCGACAAAGTTCTTCCTAAGTAATGGCATCCTGTACAAGCGCAATCATGATTCTATTCTGCTTCGTTGTGTGGACAAGGCTGAAGCTGAAAAGATCATGGCCGAATTGCATGAAGGTACCTTTGGCACTCACTCTAGCGGGCATACGATGGCTAAGAAGATTCTATGGGCAGGCTATTACTGGTCTACCATGGAAGCTGACTGCTATCAACACTCCCAGACTTGTCACAAATGTCAAATTTATGCGGACAAGGTGCACGTGCCTCCAGTTCCTCTAAATGTCTTAACATCTCCTTGGCCCTTCTCTATGTGGGGAATCGATATGATTGGAGATATCAATCCTACAACATCCAATGGACACCGCTTTATTCTAGTGGCCATTGATTATTTCACCAAGTGGGTCGAAGCTGCTTCCTTCGCATCCGTTACTAAGAATGTTGTTGCCCACTTCATCAAGCAGAACCTCATCTACCGATACGGTATCCCCGAAAGGATCATCATTGATAATGATACAAACCTTAACAATACTATGATCACCGCTTTGTGCGAGCAGTTCAAAATTCAACATCACAATTCATCCCCCTATCGGCCAAAGATGAATGGTGCAGTCGAAGCTGCGAACAAAAATATCAAGAAGATCATACAAAACATGACAGTCACCTACAAGGACTGGCATGAAATGTTATCGTTTTCTCTCCACGGGTACCGTACCACGACACACACATCAACTGGGGCAACACCCTATTCCTTGGTATATGGCATGGAGGCTGTTTTACCTATCGAGGTTCAGATTCCCTCCTTGAGAATCATGAAAGATGCTGGTTTGAATGAAGATGATTGGATCCAGACCCAGCTTGATCAATTGAACTTAATTGACGAGAAGAGACTTATTGTTGTTTGCCACAGTCAGACGTACCAAAAACGGATGATCAAGGCTTTCAACAAGAAAGTCAGACGCCAGGTATATCAAGTTGGAGATCTAGTGATCAAGCGCATTATCTTGCCACAAAGTGATCCCAGGGGCAAATGGACTCCTACCTATAAAGGACCATTTGTGATCAAAAACATCTTTCTGGTGGGGCAATGATCCTAACCACCATGGACGATGACGATTTGCCGCACCCTGCGAATGCAGACATAGTCAAAAGATACTACGCATAAAATACCCGCTAGGTTGACACACCTAGGCAAAACAAGGGCATCCCGGTGAATCAAAAACCCGAAAGGGCGGTTCAGGCAAAAATTAGGGATAAATAAAAAAATTTGTACACCCGACAAGTTGAAAACCCGAAAGGGCGACTTGGGCAAAAAAGGGTTTCCCGGTGGACTGAAAACCCGAAAGGGATGTCCAGGAAAAAGTTAGGGAATTAAAGCGTATGACTATGTCTCGTCGGATCACTTTAAGGACAATCTCTTCACAGACAAACTCTAAGCTTCTGATCAATTCAATCATCTTCGAGCAAAGTGACGGATGGACAAGATATTCAGAGATACGAAGGCTATAGCAGAATGGGAACCCCATGGGATTTTTTTACACATGGCTATCTTTGTATGAATTTTTCTCATTTTTTATGACACCATCCTCTTACTAGGATGCCTGTCTCCTTTGTACAAAACACTTATTCAAAGTAAATACAAAGATATCTCTTTCAAAGTACAGAAAACTATTTGCCTTTTTCTTTTACACTTGTGTTTTTATTTGCAAAAATGTCCAATGATTCATTAATGAACATATGCATTTGAACATAATTACTATTTACAAATAAACAGGATGGAAAAGAATAATTACTGACAGACTGAAAGGATAGGAAAACGTCTTTAGGCTATTCCATAAAGCAATCCCTACAGTACATCATCTAGATCCCCAACAGAGCTAAAATTTCAAACCCCTAATCCCCATCAGAGTTAAAACTTCAAATTCCCATATCCCCAGCGGAGCCAAAGTTTCAAACTATCAATCCCCAGCGGAAACCATCCAATTTCTCCAAATTCCCCAGCAAGTTATCTTGAAGCCTGGAAATCAACCAGATAACAGTTAACTTTTGTCTCTCCCCAACCTAGGATAATTCCCTAGTAGAGTGGCAGACAACCGAAAACTCCTGAATTTACTCTCCAGCAGTAAGCCTTCTTCCCCACAGAGTTTTTATTCCTCAACAGAATGAAGATTCTCATTCTTAATTCCCCAATGAAGTTGCCAGAGTTTTCATTATTCCTCAACAGAATGAAGATTCTCATTCTTAATTCCTCGCAGAAGTCATCAGAATTTTCCCTATTCCCCAGCAGGATAAGGATTCTCATTGTGTAACCCCCAGTAGAAGTCATCAAAGTTCTCTGGACTCCCCAAGAAAATTTCTCAAGCAGTTTGGCATTACTCTCACAATAGAATTTTTGTCAATACTCCAACTTCAAGACATGAAGGATCCTTACATCCCCAAAGAAGTTGTTAAGGATTTTTAATCCCCAACATTCTCCAGGACTTTTTATCCTCAGCAGTCAAGGATTTATTTTCCCCGGTAGCAGTCAAGGGTTTTATTATCCCCAACCGTCAAGGATATTATTTTCCTCAGCAATACAACACATCAGCTTACATGCGCATACATTACATCCATATATCATAAACATTGATAAAACACGTATATTGCATCATACATTTCATGCAACATAACTTTGTGTTTCAGCTAACGTTTTACCCTTTTCAGGATAAGATTAACAAGCTACCGTTAACGATATACAATCATGATACAGTACAGATACACTCCAGACACGGAAGTCATTATGTTGCTCATTCAGATTCAGATTTCAGATACAGTTCAGATACGCTCCAGATATGGATGCCATCCTGATACTTATTCAGATTTCAACTCTCAGATACAAATTAGATACGCTCCATACACGAAAGCCATTCTATTTCTCATTCAGATCAAACTTCTAGATATAGTAGAGATACACTCTAGACACGGAATTCATTCTGATACTCAGTCAAACATCAACATTCGGATATAGTACGGATACGCTTCAGACACGATTTCCATTTTGTCACTTATTCTGATTTTCCCCAGCTTAGATACGCTCCAGACACAATTTCCATTTTGTCGCTTATTGAAATACAAAGTTCAGATACAGCTCAGAGACGCTCCAGACACGGATGCTATTCTATTGCTCATTCAGATTCCAACTACCAGGTATAGTTCGGAGACGCTCCAGACATGGATGCTATTCTATTTCTCATTAAAAGTCTCCAAATACAATTCAGATACGTTCCAGACGCGGATACCATTCTGATACTTATTCTTCTGACTTACAACTTACAATTCAACAAACATTCTAGGATGGCATCTTTAAGCCCATCTCCAACAAGATTCTATCACATCTCTAAATGGCATCTTTAAGCCTATTTCCTCAACTATACTTTGACGAGTGCAAATTTACGAGAACTCTAGTTTCCAATCATCTTTTACCTTCGAGTCACGAACGGCAAACTCGTCAATCTAACTCTTCAGGTTCAAGAAGATTGAACAGGGGCACTAAGTATGGGCTTAACGGCTTTTAAATGTGACTCCTTGGGGTATGATTGATACCTAGCACACATTCATACACTAAACATAATGTCGAGACGAGAAGCGGTAAGGTAAAGAAGGGAACCGATCATACCTCTATACCTTTTTACATCAACCGGCTTACCATGTTCGTCACGATCAAGATTAACCGCGATAGGCATTAGAGTGTCAATGAACTTTGATTTTGCCATATCAAAGCGCTTTAATAGATCTTGACAATACTTGGTTTGACTCAACAAAGTCCCTTCCTCAAATTGAATAATTTGAAGCCCAAGGAAGTACTTTAATTCACCCATCATACTCATTTCAAATTCTCCCTGCATCAACTTAGAGAACTCCTTGACCAAGGATATATTAGTATATCTAAATATGATATCATCTATATAAACTTGTACTAAAATTGAATGTTTTCCTTGGCGCTTAATGAAAAGAGTTGTATCGACCTTTCCTCTTGAGAATCCTTGTTCTAACAAAAACTTGCTAAGTCGTTCATACCAAGCCCTATGGGCTTGTTTAAGACCATATAAGGCACGATTTAGTTTGTAAACATGATTAGGATACTCAAAGTTTTAAAATCCAGGAGGTTTACATACATAAACCTCTTCATTAATATAGCCATTTGGAAAAGCGCTCTTAACATCCATTTGATATAACTTGAAATTTTGTGAACATGCAAAGGCAAGCAAAAGGCGTATCGCCTCGAGTCGGGCGACCGGTGCATAAGTTTCCTTATAGTCGATGCCCTCTTCTTGGTTATACCCTTGAGAAATGAGGTGAGCCTTGTTGCGAGTTATTATTCCGTTTTCATCCAATTTGTCCCTAAACACCCATTTAGTGCCAATTACACGATGTTCTCGCGGAGGGGGGACAAGGTCCCAAACCTCATTCTCTTAAATTGGTTTAGCTCATCTTGCATAGCTAAAAACCAATGTTCATCGAGTAAAGCGTATTTGGAGTTTTTAGGCTCAATTTGTGAGACGAAAGCAAAATGATAACAAAAATTAATTATGTTGGACCGTGTAGTGACTCCTTTTGTGATATCTCCAAGGATATTGTCGATGGGATGATCCTTGATAGATTTCCATTCCAATGGGAGATCATTTTCATCGCTTTTAACATCTGAATCTTTATTTTTGATAGATTTCCATTCCAATGGGAGATCATTTTCATCATTTTTAACATCCAGATCTTTAAGTATACTTTTCGAGGATACACCTACACCATCAAGCACAATACCTTTTCTGACCGATCTCAGACAAGATTCATCAAAAGGCACATGCACGGACTCCTTAACAATTTGTAACCTTTTATTAAATATCCTATAAGCTTTACTAGATTGAGAGTATCCGAGAAAGACACCTTCATGAGCTTTTGAATCAAACTTACCAAGATTTTCCTTTCCATTGTTTAATACAAAACATTTACATTCAAAAACGTGAAGGTGTGAAATATTAGGCTTTCTTCCTTTTAGTAGTTCATACGAAGTTTTGTTTAGAATTGGACGGGTTAGATTCCTATTCAAAACATAACAAGCCGTACTTATGGCATCGGCCCAAAAATACTTAGGAAGGGCATGTTCATTGATCATAGTTCTTCTGAGTTCTTCTAAAACACGGTTCTTGCGTCCCACTACTCCATTTTGTTGTGGAGTACATGGTGCAGAAAAATTATGATCAATGCCATGTTTTTCACAAAATTCATCAAAGATATGGTTTTCAAACTCACCCCTGTGATCGCTTCGAATTGTAACAATGTTAGTTTTTAACTTATTTTGGAACATCTTAGCAAATTTTTCAAACGCATAAAAACTGTCACTTTTTCTAGACAAGAAAATTGTCCAACAAAATCTAGAGAAGTCATCTACTATAACAATACCATAATAATTACCACCTAGACTTTTTATTCTAGATGGTCCAAAAAGATCCATGTGGAGAAGTTCAAGTGGTTTTGTTGTAGAGATAATCTTTTTAGATTAATTTTTTTTTGTTTGTTTGTCTATTTGACATGCATCACATAAGTGATCTTTAGAAAACTTTATTTTGGGTAAACCAACAACTATATCTTTTGATACAATTTTGTTTAGCCAGTCAAAATTGACATGCGTTAATCGCCTATGCCAAAGCCATGAGTCTTCACTCATGGAGACAATACATTTAGCGCCGGTCAAAGATACTTCATTCAAGTCAAGAATATATACATTACTAACCCTCAAGCCTTTAAACACATTTTCCTTATCACTATTTTCAATTAAGCAACAATCTTTTGAAAAAGAAACTTTATATCCTTTTTCGTATAATTGACTAATACTAATGAGATTGTGTTTAAGACCCTCAACTAAAAGGACATCTGAGATAGTAGTAGAGGAGGGATTGCCTACACTACCTTTTTCGAGTATAGCCCCTTGTTGTTATCACCATAGGTTACAAAGCCCTTCTTCTTAGACACAAAGTCAAAGGATAGGGAAATGTCACCCATCATATGTCTTGAGCACCCACTGTCGAGAAACCATCTTCTCTCCGTAGTCTCAAGTCATTCCACCTTCACAATCAAACAAGGGAAATATGTACCCAATTTTTATTGGGTCCTTGTGTGTGAGTGAAACACGGTTTTCCTTTGGGATACCATTTGAAAATGCCTTAAGGTACCAAGAATCTTCTAAATCAACATTTTTTAATGGTGTGTCCCTCCTTGCAACAATATAGACAAGCTAAGTCTTGATAGGAGTTACTTTTGCTTGATTGATCTTTTATCTGATAAGTATATTTTTGATAAAGACCAATCATACTTTTTCTAAAGTTTGATCGATCAATAGAAAATGTAACTTTGGGTTGTAAAGCCTTGTCTAATTTGGCTTTAAGAATTCTAGTCTCTCTTTGCTAAACTTGACGAGTTTCACATTCGTGCCAATTTTGCCAACAATTTTTGTCAATTTCATCTTTGTCTTTGATACTCTCTATCATGGATGCTGTGATACAGTGGGAGAACTGACTTGAGGTTTTGCGTTCACAAATGTTTCGGTTTAGCAAGAGTCGTCACCGACATTTATTTTATCCAAAAGGAAAGGTCAAAAAGCACAGGAAAGACCTTTGATATGTTTTCTTGAGTTCGGGGGGTAGATTATGAAAAGGGAAGGTGCTAGCACCCTTTTCATCCATGGTTTTCCATGGGCTCTTAGTTACTTGTTTAGATCACTTGCTTTGCTTTTTCAATTGTTTGAAATGGTGCTTTGTGTGGTTTTGAAAGTATTTTGAAAAGAGGCCATTGTTTTGGCAATCTTTGTAATGGTTCTTGTTTGTAAGAATGTATACAAAGATGTTTGTCTTTTGAAAAATGTTTCAATGTTTTGAAAGTTGTTTGGAAATTGTTTTTGAAATGTGTGTGTGTTTGTTTGAAAATAGCAAGGATTGTTTGAAAGAGATCAAGTAACTAGGAGTTATCTACCATACTCAAAAGTCTTTCCTACACATTTTTATTCCTTTGATGTTGTTGACCTACTATTGTTTTAGTAGATAACCCTATCTTTGGATGTTAAAATGGGACGGGCGTGGGTCATCGTATGACCATGATAACAATATTGCCAAGTATCTTAGCAAGTTTAAGGGACTAAGATCATTTTTTTAGGCAACCAAGTACAGTGTCATCGAGGGACTATGATCTTTTGTTTTGTTTTGTTTTGCCAAGATACCTAGCATGCATACCATGGCCATTTTTAAGGCAACAAAGTGGGTGAAACCCTAGGGGTGCTTGTGTGCAAGGTGTTGTCATTTTCCATGCATTTTTGTCTTGTATTTAGGTCATGCTATTTGTTTTGATTTTGTCTTATCATACAAACCCTAATTTTTACTAAGCATGCATATAATACGGTAAATTGCATAAAGTAAATCTAACTATTACAACAATATTATGGGAAGGGGGTACAAGTTTTGAATGGCGATATTGCTCAAAATAAAATCCTAATTTACTATTACAACCCAATTGAATTTATTGTACAAATAAAGAAATGAACAAATATTTAAATAGGCAATAAAATGTAAATATGCAAGAAATGTTTATGTATTAATTTTATGTATGAGAAAATAAATTTATTTATGTCTTAAAAATAAGAAAATAAAATGATTATTTTAGAAAGGGTGAAAACCCTAATTTTTGTTTATTAGAAAATATATTCTAATATTATTCCTTTTATTCATTTTTTGTTCAAGAAAAAATAATAATAATATATACAAAATGTTAAAAAATTGAATATTGTATGAAAATATTATTTTAAGTGTATAAATAATAAAAATAAAAATTGTATGATATTTTTATATTATTTACAAGTTTTATTTAAGAAAATAAAGTATAAAATCCTAACAAACTATTTATTATGCAAAAAATAAAATAAAAAATATGATAAAATGCAAAAAATAACGAAAGGGATGTACGGTCACTAAAGAAATGTTAGGACGTCTTAGTAATAACCCTAATGTCTTAGATCAGTTTATCCGAGGCAAAAAATCTGAGGCAACCATTCTGAGGCAACTTTTCCGAATCGGGACTTTGATCTTTGTTTAGACAAAAGGACGACCACTAAAGCATCCTATACTCAATGACCGTTTACCGAAGGCAACCAAGTGGGAGTGTACCCTAGGAGTGCGCATGTGCGAGTGATTCAATTTCAGATTATTTATCTTTGCACATTTAGGGTGATCTAACTGTTTTAAAATTAATCATACATTCTTGTCATGCATCCTAATATCATACATCTAACAGTTAATAATTTGCGGAATTTAAATTGCGGAAATTAAACTAAGCTATTACAAGGCTTCGGGTATTTACATAGCCAAAAACAAACCCTTTGAAAAATAAAGCGGTAAATAGAAATAAACGTCCTAATTAACTATTACAAACTGTAGGCAGTTACATCAATTTGATAAAAATAATAATAAAACGCGCGAGGAAAATTAGATCGACGAGAAATTAGGGTTTTGACCCTTGTAACCTAATTAAAAGAAGAATTATTTTTTTGTTGTTTTTAATAAAAGAAATAAGTTTTATAAATTAAATATGCAATTAATTAGTTAATTAAATTAATTAATAAAAATAATTACATGACCTATTTTTGTATTTTTGATTATTTTAGGAAAAAAAAATAAAATATAATTAAGTTAGTAATAAAACCTATTTATTCTAATTATTTTTAATTATATACAAAAAGAAATTAAAGTTATCTAAATTAATTAAACCTAATTAAATTAATTAATTTTTTTAATAAAAATAAATATCTTAAATTTAATTGGATAGAAAAATATTTTTGTGATTTTTTGATAAAAAGAAAATAATTTGATTGGTTAGTAAATAAGTAAATAAAATAAAATGAAATAAATATAATAAAAAAAAGTAGAAAGAGAGAATGGGCCTGCAATAAGGGGGTGCCAAAATCAGAATTCTGGGCCCAATAATGGTGAGGTCCGTTTGACTCCTGAGATCCCATGCTACGCGTTTGACTTGGCTTTTAGTGTTCCTCCCATCATGGATCTTGGATCTGGCCTCAGGACACTTGGCATGATAGATGATGAGGGAGCATGGTAGTCTCCTGGCTTGTGCACGCATGTAATTTCCTGGAAGAAAATAATATTGGGAAAAGTGGTGGACCTAGGATTCGAACCCAGGTCCTGAAGGCAATCTCCAACGCTTGGTAACCAGCTGAGCCAACTGTTCTTTTTGTACATGTAATGAATAATAATAATAATAATATATAAAAACAAGAATTAGTGGAAAACAATAAGAAAACGTGCCCCAGGTTTGAATGTTCCAATAGGGATGTGACACGTAGTCGTCTCCTTCCTCTCTCTGTGGCTAAAAGGTTGGAAAACCTTTACCTACGTACAACGTCCGTCGCTATAGCCCTGCAATTTCTCAAAATCACATACACGTGATATAAATGATCACCAAGGCCATGAATGGACTCGTCTGGTTTTGCTGAGCACAATGGTGGCCCTTTCATGGCTCAATTTTGCTTGCACGCAGAAATCCCAAATCAAGCTTGTAAACCCTAATAATGGTGAAACTTCATACAAGCCATGAAAACGCAATTAAACCATAAAGAAAGTTTGCATATGTCTTAAGGATCAAGAATATATCATTAGTTCATGCTATCAATGCCTAAGTCATGGAATTCGAATTCAAGAAATGTATGGTATCGTGATGGACTTACGGCACAATACATGGCTTGGAAACGCTTGCTTTGAATTGCTTTAGCTTGCTGAGGATCTCAGGAAGCAAATGGAATTGTCAAGAAGTCTTGAATTGGCCTGGAACAATGAAATCATGTTTGCAATTTTTCTTGGTTTTTTCCAATTCTGTTCTCCTTGTTGCGCCTGCTTCTAACCTAGTTTATGGTCTGCCTTTGTTCTATTTGTACCAAGGAATGCATTAGGGTTGAAAGAATGCATCCAATCTTCCTCCATCAATGAGTTTGATCTTGATTTGATTCACCTTTAAATCTTTCCAAAAATGGCTTAAATCCAATCTTTTTGTCCACACTAATGCCTTTCACGAGTTTGATTTGATGCTAGCTGTAATTGAAACCTGATACAAGCACAAAATCTTTTGTTTTCAATATTTTGGATTTTATATGATTTGTTTTGATTTAAATTGAATTAATTCAAATAAAAATAAAAATAAATAATAAAAACATGATAAGGACAAGTGGCAAGGGCTAGAGCTCGTGGACTATGTTGCCAACTCAAAACAAGTGAAAACGATTGGGTCCATTTGGCAAAATTTGAAGTTTTGGGCATAGTTGACTTTTGGCAATTTTGCAAAAAGGGTCAACTTAACCAATGCATAACTTCCTGAATTTTGACTCTTTGGAGGTGTTCTTGCACTTTTTAGAAAGCTTGAGATGTCCTCTAATCAACCCTTTTGGTCTCATCTCTATTTGATATTCCATGCTCATGTATGAAGCTTTAACAAAAAAGGCGTTTTTGTTGACTTTTCAAAACGACCTATATTGTCCAAATTCATAACTTCTTGTGAGTGCATATTTTAAACTTGGGAGCTGAAGATGGATTGTAGGGAATTTCATCCTCTTCAAAATGAGATTTGGATGGGTCATTTCTCAATAAGTATGAGCAAGTTATGCTTGGTCAAAGTTGAGTTGACTTTTCCTACAAAACCCTAATTTAGCAACTTTTGAGTCTTGATGAATTATGAGCAATCCTTGATGAATCACGATAAACCCTTTATCAAATGGTGAAATATACTTCAAAATGAGGATGTTTACCAAAAATCTTGAAGTTTGACTGTATGTGGCCCACAATTGACTTTTCTCCTAACACAGTCGATTTTCAGGCCTTTGAGCAATTGACTGAGCAAATTTCCTCTGTAGGGCTTGAAACTTGACATGGATGATCTTGAGAACATATTAGGACATTGGTGAGCATTTGGAATCCCTTGGACTCAATTATCTTGATGCAACATGAAACCCTAATTTGAGGTAGACTGCCTTAGGAGAGAGCTTGTCTGGCCAACCCTTGGACTACCTTGAGCAACTTGGGGATCTTTCTTGAAATGTTTTGAGAAATATGGGAGGGAAAATTTTGGGGTACAACAGCTGCCCCTGTTCAATCTTCTTGAACCCGAGGATGTAGATTGGCTTTCGTGCCTTTCGTGATCCGAAGGTGGAAGAGGATTGAACACTAGAGTGCCCAGAAATTTGCACTCGCATGAAGTGGTACTTATTTTGTGATGTCGGGAATGGGCTTACAGATGCCATTTGGAACTTGCTGATGGGGGATGGGCTTAAAGATGCCATTCGAAGGAGTGTCGATCGCATAAGAGATTCCTTAGCGAGAGCTTGCATACCTGTTGTTGAGGAAAATTCCGCTGGGGAATGCTGATCTCTGTCTTGAGAAAAATAGAATTTTAGGAGCTTCGGTCGTCCCTTATTCTGCTGGTGATTCGCCTATGTTGAATTTTAGGAACTTCGGCCGTCCTTATTCGACTGAGGAAACATATCTATTGAATTTTAGGAATTTCGGTCGTCTGTATTCGACAGAGGAAACATCTATGTTGAATTTTAAGAACTTTGGTCGTCCGTATTCTACTGAGGAATCATCTCTATTGAATTTTAGGAACTTCGGTCGTCTGTATTCGACTGAGGAATCATTTCTGTTGAATATTAGGAACTTCGGTCGTCCGTATTCGACGGAGGAATCGTCTTTGTTGAATTTTAGGAACTTCGGTCGTCCGTATTCTACTGAGGAAACATCTCTGTTGAATTTTAGGAACTTCGGTCGTCTGTATTCTACTGAGGAAACATCTCTGTTGAATTTTAGGAACTCCGGTCGTCTGTATTCTACCGAGGAATCATCTATGTTGAATTTTAGGAACTTCGGTCGTCCGTATTTGGCTGAGGAATCATCCCTGTTGAATTTTAGGAACTTCGGTCGTCCGCATTCGACTGAGGAATCATCTCTGTTGAATTTTAGGAACTTCGGTCATCCGTATTCGACTGAGGAATCATCTCTATTGAAGAGGAAAGTTGAATTTTAGGAGCTTTGGTCGTCCGTTATTCAATTGGGGATTAAACTATTATCCAGTCATACCCGGGCTTCACGGCTTGAATTTTGTGAGAATTTGATTGTATCCTTCCTGAAAGGTAAAGGTTAGCTGTATGTAATGCATGATATGTATCAGGCAATGATGTTCTCAACATAAATGAGACTGTGTTGTATGATGCGTATATGCATGTGTCATGATGTATGGAAATGCAATGTTTTTAGCTGGGGAAAATAAATCCCGGATCGCTGCTGGAGAAAAGAGTTGAATTCTTTGTTTCAGCTGGGGATAGTGAATGAAGATGATTGTGAGAATAAACCTGCAGGAGAGGATAACTCCGCCGGGGAATAAACTGACGAGGAAATGACTTTGTGCGGAGGACATATTCTGCTAGAGGACCTGTTGATTTAGAGAAATGACCTCGGTTGGGGATGAATCATCATTGCTGGCGATGATAAACTCTGTTGGGGATTGAGTTTCTGTTTGTGAAAGGAATGAACTCCGCTGGGGATGATTTTCCAGTTGCGACTTCACTGGGGATAATCTTTTAGACTCTACTGGGGACAATCCTCCAGACTCTACTGGGGATAATTTTCTAGTGCTAATGATAGATAAACTCTGCTTGGGGAGAATCTTACCGACTCATTCTTAGTTGTGAGCCTCAGCTGGGGAGAATTGTGTCCTGTTTGGGACAACTAACATCACTGTCTTTGTCTTACTTTACAGGGAGTGAATGTTACTGAGACGCATGCTGAGGATATGATGATGACTTTGTATCGAGACTTTTTTGTCCCTGTTTCTGCAGGAGAAAGTTCCTGCGGGGGCCTTGTGGATCGAGTGTTATCCCAACTTATGAGGTGTTTGGTAACTTTCGATCGAAATGATCAGTCTTCTTCTGATAGGCAAGTGACAAGATGACGGGACATAGTCGTACGCTTTGATCCCTAATTTTTCCTGGACCGCCTTTTTGGATTTTTGGTCCACCGGGATACCCTTTTTTGCCCAAGCTGCCTTTTCAGGTTTTCGACCTGCCGGGTATACATATTTTTTTTGTTTTTATCCCTAATTTTTGCCCGAACCCTTTTGGTTCGCCGGGATGCCCTCATTTTTTCCTAGGCCAGTCAACCTAGCGGGTCTTTATTCATGCACAGTATTTTCTGACTATGTCCATGCTTTCAGTGTGTAGGGAGTTGTCACTGTCGGTAGTGTTGCCACACTACCAGAAGTTGTTCGTCTGATCATACAAGATTCGTTGTTGGAATTCATGTCCAATGTCCCAAGTGATTCATATGGAGATCTGCCCCTGGCTATTTGGCATCTTTGAGAGATTCCTTGAATCTTGACTGCCCTAGATGATGGACAATGAACATGTTGTCCCCCTTGGTTGGAAGTGTTTTTTCCACTTGAGGTGATCCTTTTTATTGAGAAGGTTTTTGTTCACTAGATATTCGTCGTGCGAATTTCTCTACTGTTGAACAAATAGTCATATGTAAACAATGTTATTTTAAGAATGCAAAGTTTGCGTCTGGCTTGAAGTTTTTGAAAATGCATTTTTCAGTAAAACAGGCAAATTTTGTAAAATGTGATGTCAACTCAGGATTTACAGCAAGTCCTACAGGAGTCAGATTACCTTTTGTAACAATATGCTTTCGAATTAACCCATGCTTCAACTAGGACTTTTAAGGGTTATAACGTGGCCTGGTTCACGGTTTTAGAAACAAAGGATAAAGGCTCAAATTTTGTTTGTACCCACCCGTTCTCTGTGATGTTCTTCGATCCTAAACTCAGCTAATGGTGTATTTATATATTGTTTGAGTATTTGCTCTGATATTCCAGTGATGGTTCGGATACTGACAATTTATTTTGAATAGGAAGTCATTTCTTTTTTGTTGAGGGTTTGTAGGACCTCTTTCTTTTTGGTTTTACTATCCCTATTTTTTTGCCTGAACAGTTTCTTTTGTGATTACAGTCAGCGGGATGCCCCAATTTTTCTCTTAAGTCTCATTCATAGGTTTTGACTTAATGGGCTTTTATTTAGAGAGATAATGACTGTCTGTCTTTGACGATTATAGAGAACCATCACCGTCTTTTGTTTTGGAAGGACGTTTTCGAAGCCATTCATTGTGCACCTGAATTAACTGAGAAAACAACCCTGCCCCGGGTTGTGATTAAGGGTTTTAATTTGTGTGAAAAGAAAAACTCCAACTTCTTTGGCTCAAAGGGGTTGACTAGGGATTATCTTCCTTATAACTCCACTGTTTAGGATTTGAAACAACGCATGTACATCGTCAGCGGGGTCTGTCCAAAAGCATATTGTAGAGATTTTGATATCATTTTCGTCATCCTCCCTCTAAAGGCTTAGAGTTTTTTTAATCGAGAGTTGAACATCACAAAAAGGAAAGCAATTTAAATATAGTGAATACAAATGGATTGATTCAAAACAGACATATGCAATGCATTGATAAAGTAACAAAGTTTGACATGAACAAATATTCGAACAATCAAAAGAAAATTACAACTTGAAAATTCTAATGAACAAAAGCCTCTCTGATCAGAACTTGTCACTTCAAATGGTGGGCCTTGGAGAATTGACAGAAACATTCCAGTTGACCATCTTGTGTGAATTCCAATGCTCCTTCATCAATTAGGTTTTGAATTTTATACTTCAACTTCCAACAGTCGTCAGTATCATGCCCCGGACTGTTAGAGTGATATGCACACCTTTCATCAAGATTGTAGTTAGGCGAAGAAGTTTTGGGATTCGGATGAGGTCCTATCAACGTCACCAGATTCACCCTTAACAGGTGTCATAAAGCTTGAGACAACGGCATGTTGAGCTCGGTAAACTACCTCTTGGGCATATCCGGCTTACTCTGATTAACCCGTTGTTTATGGTATGGTTGTTGTTGGATCCCTGAGGTAGTAGTAACTTGGAGAGGTCCATTCTTCACCAAACCAAACCCTTGTCTTCTCGGAGGTCGATCAATGACTTGGTCCCCGATCTCGACTGTTTGCTTCATACTGTTGTATCGGTCTTGATGAAGCTGGTTAGTAATGATTCTCAACTCTTCTTGTTCCCAGGCTAAGCCTTGGATAAGGGCCATCTTCCCCAGCATTTGGGTTCTCATTGTATCTACCTCAGCTTGCAGTTGTTCCAGCCGTTCGTCCTTATTGTCTTCAGGACTTTTCTTGACCAAGTTCCCAACGAGGAGTGTTTTCAACTCTTCCTGCCCCTTAGATAGGCTTAGGAATATTTCCCTGAATTGTGCTTCTTGAAGATCTCCTTTATCTTGTTTAAGAGCCATTGCTGAAATAAACAGCAAGAACATGAGAGACCTGTACTAGGAGACCTGTTATGCAATGATATGTATGATATATGTATGCAATGTTTTCAAGGGTCTCGCGGGGTAAACAAGAAACTGTTAGAATTTGGTTGCAGCTTGATTGAAGAAACTTCGTGTCATTAAGAATCCTTCTTCAAGAGTTAGGCTCACCATATCGAGTGGGTTATAGCCACCGATTCAAGTTATCGTGTTTTGATCCCTTGACGACATTGGCTAGAGGAAAATAAATCCCCTTTTCCCCTTGCTAGACGTTTGATTTACCATAACCTACATCACAAACCCTTGAGATCCTTGAAATGGTTAAGGAAATGTTAAGGCATGATGTTATGATGTGTATGATATGCGTTTAAGCAAAAGTTGCAAGGTGATGTAAACAAGTAAATCCGACAAGAAATCCAAGTCATTGGATAAGGACTGTAAATAAAACCTGCAAGGAACTCCTGTTGTCAGATAACAAAAATGTGCAAGTAGTTCAGGTTGAAAGCACACAAGTCACACAAACAGCCTTAGGTTTAGGATTGCATGGGGTCTAGGCATTACCCTCTTGAAGTTCAGTTGGTTCAACCTGTCCTAATAATAGTAACTGGGTTCTTAGAGGTTCTCAATATCACCGACCATCCTCCATCGGTCATAATTCCAGACACGCAATCTTTTCTCGCGGCCGGAACCATCTCGAGAGTATGGTCTCAATGAGTGTAGCATACTGCTACTTTCTATGGCCAAGTTGGTCAATTACAGGTTCTAAGGTCAGTTGATGCTTAATGACCCATTAGCAGCCTCATACTCTCCTTGTTGCTCCACAAGGGATACCGGTACCAACTAATGTGTCACACCAACGTAGCTACTGCTTCAACCGTATCGGTCTACGATGTACAGTTCCCTCACAGTCTATTGCTACTTACCTAAAAGGTATCCCTAGATCCAGGTTAGGATCTATAGTAACTCTGATACAAAAGCCCACAAAATAAAGCAAACAAATCAAACAATTGAAAACAATATGATGAACTAATCCTAAGGTACACCCCACTTATTAACTCCCCAGCAGATTCTCCAGTTCTGTGATACGGTGGCCAGAACCGGGACGTGTTTCCCTATTTTGTAAGGAATTCGCTGGTTTGTGTTTTGCGTTTGTGTTTGCAAAATGTCGCAGTAAGCAAGAGTCGCCATCGACTTTTATTTTATCTAACAAGGAAAGGAACAAAGCACAGAAAAATTCCTTTTTCGAGATATTTTTGAGTACGGGGGGTAGATTTATAGAAAGGGAAGGTATTAGCACCCTTTCTATCCGTAGTTATCTATGGGCTCTTAGGTACTTGCTCATCATTTTCAAAATTGTTTTCTTTGTGTTTGTGTGCTTTGAAAAGTTTTTGTTTTGACTTCGATTTAACTCTTGCTTCTGTCTTCAAGAGTGTAATGAAGTGTTTTTGAAAACTTTGTTTGTAAAGGAGTGTAAGTGTGAAAAAAGTTTGTTTTGATTGAGCAAGTACTTAATAACTAATCTACCTACTCGAAAAAAGAATCGTTCTATGTTTGTTTCCTTTAGACAGCGCTATCCCACTATTAGTGAGTAGGTAGCACCGTCGTTGGAGTTTTGAGGGTCAATTCGAAAGGGACGTACGGTCACTAAAGCATTGTTAGGACGTCTTAGTAATAACCCTAATGTCTTAGATCAGTTTATCCGAGGCAACAAATCCGAGGCAACCATTCTGAGGCAACTTTTCTGAATTGGGACTTTGATCTTTGTTTAAACAAAAGGACGACCACTAAAGCATCTTATACTCAATGACCGTTTACTGAAGGCAACCAAGTGGGAGTGTACCCTAGGAGTGCGCATGTGCGAGTGATTTAATTTCAGATTATTTATCTTTGCACATTTAGGGTGATCTAACTGTTTTAAAATTAATCATACATTCTTGTCATGCATCCTAATATCATACATCTAACAGTTAATAATTTGCGGAATTTAAATTACGGAAATTAAACTAAGCTATTACAAGGCTTCAGGTATTTACATAGCCAAAAACAAACCCTTTGAAAAATAAAGCGGTAAATAGAAATAAACGTCCTAATTAACTATTACAAACTGTAGGCAGTTACATCAATATGATAAAAATAATAATAAAACGCGCGAGGAAAATTAGATCGACGAGAAATTAGGGTTTTGACCCTTGTAACCTAATTAAAAGAAGAATTGTTTTTTTGTTGTTTTTAATAAAAGAAATAAGTTTTCTAAATTAAATATGCAATTAATTAGTTAATTAAATTAATTAATAAAAATAATTACATGACCTATTTTTGTATTTTTGATTATTTTTGGAAAAAAATAAAATATAATTAAGTTAGTAATAAAACCTATTTATTCTAATTATTTTTAATTATGTACAAAAAGAAATTAAAGTTATCTAAATTAATCAAACCTAATTAAATTAATTAATTTTTTTTAATAAAAATAAATATCTTAAATTTAATTGGATGGAAAAATATCTTTGTGATTTTTTGATAAAAAGAAAATAATTTGATTGGTTAGTAAATAAGTAAATAAAATTAAATGAAATAAATATAATAAAAAAAGTAGAAAGAGAGAATGGGCCTGCAATAAGGGGGTGCCAAAATCAGAATTTTGGGCCCAATAATGGTGAGGTCCATTTGACTCCTAAGATCCCTCGCTACGCGTTTGACTTGGATTTTGGTGTTCCTCCCATCATGGCTCTTGGATCTGGCCTCAGGATACTTGGTATGATAGATGATGGGGGAGCATGGTAGTGTCCTGGCTTGTGCATGCATGTAATTGCCTGAAAGAAAATAATATTGGGAAAAGTGGGGGACCTGGGATTCGAACCCAGGTCCTGAAGGCAATCTCCAACGCTTGGTAACCAGCTGAGCCAACTGTTCTTTTTGTACATGTAATGAATAATAATAATAATATATAAAAACAATAATTAGTGGAAAACAATAAGAAAACGTGCGCCAGGTTTGAATGTTCTAATAGGGATGTGACACGCAGTAGTCTCCTTCCTCTCTCCGTGGCTAAAAGGTTTGAAAACCTTTACCTACGGACAACGTCCGTCGCTACAGCACTGCAATTTCTCAAAATCACATACACGTGATATAAATGACCACCAAGGCCATGAATGGACTCGTCTGGTTTTGCTGAGCACAGTGGTGGCCCTTTCATGGCCCAATTTTGCTTGCATGCAGAAATCCCAAATCAAGCTTGTAAACCCTAATAATGGTGAAACTCCATACAAGCCATGAAAATGCAATTAAACTATACAGAAAGTTTGCATATGTCTTAAGGATCAACAATATATCATTAGTTCATGCTATCAATTCCTAAATCTTCAAGAAATGTATGGTATAGTGATAGACTTACAACGTGATACAGGGCCTGGAAACGCTTGCTTTGAATTGCTTTAGCTTGCTGAGGATCCCAGGAAGCAAATGGAATGGTCAAGAAGTCTTGAATTGGCATGGAACAATGAAATCGTGTTTGCACTTATTCTTGATTTTTTCCAATTCTGTTCTCCTTGCTGCGCCTGCTTCTAACCTAGTTTATGGTCTGCCTTTGTTCTATTTGTACCAAGGAATGCATTAGGGTTGAAAGAATGCATCCAATCTTCCTCCATCAATGAGTTTGATCTTGATTTGATTCACCTTTAAATCTTTCCAAAAATGGCTTAAATCTAATCTTTTTATCCACCCTAATGCCTTGCACGAGTTTGATTTGATGCTAGCTATAATTGAAACCTGAAACAAGCACACAATCTTTTGTTTTCAATATTTTGGATTTTATATGATTTATTTTGATTTAAATTGAATTAATTCAAATAAAAATCAAAATAAATAATAGAAACATGATAAGGATAAGTGGAAAGGGCTAGAGCTTGTGGACTATGTTTCCAACTCAAAACAAGTGAAAAAGATTGGGTCCATTTGGCAAAATTTGAAGTTTTGGGCATAGTTGACTTTTGGCAATTTTGCAAAAAGGGTGAACTTCGCCAATGCATAACTTCCTTAATTTTGACTCTTTGGAGGTGTTATTGGACTTTTTAGAAATCTTGAGATGTCTTTTAATCAACCTTTTTGGTCTCATATCAATTTGATATTCCATGCTCATGTATGACGCTTTGACAAAAAAGGTGTTTTCGTTGACTTTTCAAAATGACCTATAATGTCCAAATTCATAACTTCTTGTGAGTGCATATTTTGAACTTGGTAGATGAAGATGGATTCTAGGTAATTTCATCCTGTTCAAAATGAGCTTTGTATGGGTCATTTATCATAAAGTATGAGAAAGTTATGCTTGGTCAAAGTTGAGTTGACTTTTCCTACAAAACCCTAATTTAACAACTTTTGAGTCTTGATGAATTATGAGCAATCCATGATGAGTCATGATCAACCCTTGATAAAATGATTAAATATACTTCATAATGAGGATGTTGACCAAAAATACTGAAGTTTGACTGTATGTGAGCCACAATTGACTTTTCCCCTAGCATAGTCGATTTTCAGGCCTTTGAGCAATTGACTGAGCAAATTTCCTCTATAGGGCTTGAAACTTGACATGGATGATCTTGAGAAAATATTTGGACATTGGTGAGAATTTGGAATCCCTTGGAATAAAGTATATTGATGTAACATGAAACCCTAATTTGAGGTAGACTGCCTTAGGAGAGAGCTTGTCTGGCCAACCCTTGGACTACCTTGAGCAACTTGAGGATCTTTCTTGAAATGTTTTGAGAAATATGGGAGGGCAAATTTTGTGGTACAACAGTCTCAAAAAACGGGATCCATCATTAGGCTGATGTTTCTTAGCTTAAGCAACAGCCTACAAAGTAGCAGGAAGTGCATCATCATTCCTTCCAGCCATTTCTCAGTTTCACATTCATAACAGCCATAATGGTATGAAATTATCTCGACATTGTTCCACTGTCACACACTACAAACTCGATAACCTGGCCAAATAAATTGATCTGCTCTGACACCACTAATGTAACACCCTTCTAAACCCCAAGGAATATTCACAATTATTTTAATTAATAAATCGGTGTATATTACCAACAAGGGTGTCACATATTCATATAAAACATCATAACGATACATCCTCCTTCGTAACACGGGTTTTCAAAACATTTAACAAGATGTGTTTAATATTTAGTCCTTTAAATCATTGCAGCCGAAATCATAGTTCAAAGCACCTCATTATAATACTTCATAAAATTAGTTATACTTCATAACTCATACTTATAATTTAAAATATCTTGAGTACCACGTAGGACAACTCAACATCTTAAAACAAAATAAAGAACATAAATTCCAATCATTCAATCCCAACCCTGATGTTACATATCAGAGAAATACTCTCTTTATTTAATAAAAGCAAATAAACACACTCTAAAGCTATCCTCTAATGCTTCTACATACTATTCTCGATCACCTATGCGTTACCCACGTGGAGTCAACATTCAAACAGAAATAGTGAGTAAATCATAATCATTATATAAAACATAAGGAATAGACATAGTAAATATGCACATAAGTAAGGTTTCTCACATCATCATTATCTTCATGTTATACTCATACCTTCACAACCTCATCATTACACAAACACATATAATCATACGCAATGTATCATCAAGCATCACAGATATATCATTATGAAATGTCACATAGAATGTAATGCAACATCATAGACTCATGTATGTGGTACCAAAACTTCACTAATGGCTCAATCATCATTATCTCCAAGGATCCCCACCATAGGATCGATTCCCGCTTAGAACTAGAGCACTTCACAAGTTTGCACTCAATCCACACTATGGGATTGATGCCTTCACTGGACAATCATCCTTTCATCTTCGTTGGACCGAAGCTCTATTAACATCACTGGACCGAAGTCCTAACTATGCCATGAATGTAATGATGCGAAACAACATATTTAGTACTACCACGGCTAGTCAACACACATCACCAATCATGATTCATCACAAACATCATCATATCATCATAGTAATCCACACAACATCATAGCATCATTATAGTAATCAACACAACATCATAGCATCATCATAGTAATCAACAGAACATCATAGAATCATCATGATAAATAAAGCATCATCATAGTAATCAACCCAACACCATATCATCATCATCATCATAAACAAAACATCATCATAAATAAAACATCATTGTGATTCAACGCGGGGAACCTAATCCTATTCTAACTTAGATCTAGGATATATACTCCTTAATTATCATTTTTCTCCATATAATTAAAGTTCATTATGTTAGTTATCCCACGCTTCGAGCGACACCTCAATCTGGGCTCTAGAACTAAAGTTATGATCATTTTAAGATTTCATACTTGGAAAACCAATTATGCCTTCCGTCGTTTGGCGACACACTTCCATCGCCTAGAGACGCTACCTTCGCGTCACACATCGCCCTGCGACACAACGTGAACAAGGTTTTCCTGTTGTGATTTCCTGCATAAACCAGTCTAATTATCTTACAATTTTATCATGTTACAGGTCCTAAAACACCATCTAATCACATAGTTTCATCATCTATCAACAACCTATAATTCTATACTCATTATACATAAGTTATAAACCATTATTCATCACCAATTCATCAATTTCTCTTCAAACAACACTGAATCACCATCTACCAAAACCTAAGGTAATCTACAAATCATATAAGCCTTAAATGAAATAGAATAACAATGATAAAAATTCCCTTACCTTAAGATTATAACTGCAATTCAACTTCTTTTTGGGTCTCTGCCGAAATCTCATGCCTCTTTGTGCCCTAGCCTCTTTTGTCCATAGCGTCAGATTCTTTCTCCCAATTCTACGATCGTTCCACATTGACTTGCTTTTTCCCTAATTACTTTTATAACCTTTAGACCCCTAATATCAAACTTCCCACCTTGTCCTTACTTATTCTCCACTAATTACCATATTTCCCTTATTTCTGTACACTTCTATTATTCTATTTTTCCCAATTAAAATAATTCTAAACAATTATTCTAATTCTTCTAAAATACTAATAATCTTCTTAATTAGTCTAATTCCCACTATGCTACACATAACAACCCATCATACATCATATTCATCCAAACATCATATTTGTCTCAATCATCATGGTACACTTCATATTCATCATAATATCACAAATCACTATAAAGGATCACATATAATCATCAAGACATCAAACACTTCACATTAACTCATATATTCATGCTAAATTAATCAATTAAATAATTAATCTATAATTCAGGGTGTTACAAATAGCATACAGGAAAATAAGCAAAGATTCTTCCTTGCAAATGATGGATTCAAGCGGTTAGTCACCTTTCCACAAGAAAGTTGGAGTGGTTAGTCTTCAAGCTTCATACAAAGATTTTATCATGGGCTGATCTCAAACCAAAACAAACTTTTATCATAGGTTGAGCTTTAACTGAAGCAAGCTTTTATAACGGGGTGAGCTTTAACCAAACACACTTTTATTATGGGTCGAGCTTTAACCTAAACTTTGTTTTATCACGGTCTAACCAAAAACCTATGAGATTTTACCAGATGGTTGATCTAAAACCATTGAAAGATTTTGAATGGGCTGAACTTTCGAACCCAAACAGGGACTTGATCACACAATCCCCAAACAAAAAGCTTTTCACAGGTTTATCTTCGAACCCAAATAAATAATACCATAGTGGATAAATAGTTCAACCAAGGTAAAAACAAAAACTTCCTTGGTGAACTTACAAAACTACCATTCCAGAATTACAATTTCCTCACTCACAAAATCAATTTCTTGTAAGCATTACGGCTAAACTTTTAGTGAGAGAAAGTAAACAAAAATTAATTTTTAGAGAGAGAGTGAGAAGTGATAAGTGAGAAATGAAATCACATTTTTTGAATGTGAAAATATGTGGGAAGAGATCTTTATTTATAGGATAGAGGTTGTCACAAATAGGAAAACATTTAAGGCCTTAATTGATGTGTCAATCAATTGGCATCATGCACTAATCAATTGGTAGGCCTAATTTAATCGAGTAACAAGATCAAAAAGGAAAGGAAGGATATTTATCCTTGTACATCATTAAGATGTTGTCCTAATCGCATATGGCACATATTTGAACTGACACAATTGATTAGGTTAAGGTGCCAATTATTTGGCAAGACAAAAAATATCTTAGATCTTTTCTGACAGCTTATAGCTCATCTGGAATGACTTTAAGGTATTTTAAAAATGTTTTTTTTAAATAAGTTTAAAATTATATTTTATTGTATGTGTGGTTAGTCGTATGCTTTACAAGTAAACCCTAATTCTTTTACACTATATATTCACACATACTTCAAGTCTTGTCAGATGTTTCACTCTTTTTTGACACTTTCTTGATCTTTACTTTGAGATGAAGCTTGATTTACATTTCATTTGGTTACCATCATCATAGATTAAAGTAAATTAAATCCTAATGTTATGGTTTTCATCTTTAACTACTTTATACTTGACTTTAGTTGTTGTCGTCAAATACTAGTTGTGATAATCAAAAGCATGTTCCTCTTTAATGGAACTTCCTTGATTAGTAACATACAAAATAAGGTTTCGTGCATTTTTCATCAGAGAGAGGTTAAGGGTCAAGAACTCCAGTATCATTAGAAGGGTCAACCTCCTACTAGAATTACCATATGTGAAGGATGTTGTCCTCCAAAGTCTGGTTCTGGCGACGTATGTCATCCATGGCGGGACACATTTCTGCCATGGCATTCTCGTTGTCGGTACCTTCTTGTTCACCATATTGGATAGCGGGGTTCAAGATGTGAATATCAAAATGACTGTTAAATGCACAATGAGTGACAACACCTAGTTGTGTAGCGTTGTTTGAGGGTTTATGGTGGTTGTGGTGTTAGAACAAGCTCACACAGAGATGGTGACAATCTCTGTCTCTAGGTGATCTGTGAGTGAAATTCAATCCCTTTCTCAAGCTAGAGGTTGAGATATTTAGAAAGACTAATTGGGCCTAGATCCAAGGACCCATGGAAATGTTATTCAGCTTGTCCTAGAAGCTTAGAGCCATTATTTCCACTGTTCTTCAGAAGAATGTTGCTTTCTCTCTTTGACTGAGTTTACATACCGTTAGTGTTTTAAAAAATGTTAATTCTCACGTTTTAGGAGTGGTCAATAAGTAATTTTATCCAAGCCCATAAGGAGATTGATTTTATCAAAGGGAGAATGCTACATATAGTGGGTGCACATTCTGATAAATGGACGGCTAGGCCCTCCTCTTTGGACGATGTGTGTTATTTGTCTACCCTTGGTAAATATACCAATACAATTCGTATGCTACTATACTCTAATTATGTTCTCATATTTATGACCTTACTCGGATAAACCTTTAACATTATTAATCAAAATCCTCTAGTATAGGCTAAAGTTGTCTTCAAACAAACATTGTAGGAATATTGACCTACATAGGTGAAACACATTTTGTTTAACAATTTGCAAATACAAACATTTCTATAAGAGATCTATATCACAGGTCTAACGATTATGTAGTGATATTTGAAATCCTTATCGAGGTCAATCAATGATTCAAAAATCTTCACATGTTGGTCAAATGAAACTAAGACTCCAGGATACCCAAAAACTCTAAAGAAGGGTGAACAATGTTAAATAAGAAAGGAAGACAAGTCGATATTGAAATGACCAAATATAGACCCAACACCCTGGATATAGTTGAGAAGGAGTTACATATATGTGTTTTAAGAGCCTTCACTCAAACTTCTGAAGAAGGAGTTGGACCTCTCCTAATACAGACAACATTATACAAGAGTCCTAGTATGTAAAGTCTAATAAATGACATTTGTTCTCTAAGTCATGTGTCCCCAATGATGATTTTAGAGACTTTGTACTCTAGATAAAATTTGTTTACACATTTATTATAATCAAAGACATAATTGTTGGAGCGTATGCAAATACACTCTCCCGTTGCAGGGTTCAAACATGCAAAGAAATACTAATATATTAGAGTTCCTTATCATCATCCCCAACATTACTCTTACTCGAAGTTAAAAATTGTTTCATATCACTCTCAAAATGTAATTTTTCGTACATTATAATCATATCTAATACAAGAGATTACTATCTAAAGATGAAGTTTATAGAAAGCAAAAACAATTGTACCAAAAGATGCCAAATCATACTTTGGCAACAATAACAACACCAAGGTGGTTGAAGGCCTATGAAGGCCATTTCACCACACTATAATGTAATAATTATGAAGAGAGATCAAACCTAAAATTAACTTTTTTTCAAAAGGCACTCCCATAACCCAACCCTACTAATTAATTTCAACCACAAATAAATTAAGAACTTCCTATACCAATTAAACAGCAATAACTCAGACCTGTCATGAATCAGCGAGTGTCCCACAACTTTTTCACCGAACTTTAACTTTTTTTCATATTACTTTTGTTTTCTTAACCCTTACTCTTTCTTTTCTGAACTTGTTTCTCTCACACAAAACACATCATCATCTATTAAATCATCTGGTTGTATCTTCTCCTATATAAGCCCTTGTTCACACCTTGAACTCTTTCGTGCCATTGTACAAACAAAGCTTGTACAATAACATTCATACTATCTATCTATTACCTTCTCTTAAACCTAAACATTCCCACAATTTTGATTTTGATATTTGCTAGTTTTTTTTTTTCTAGAGTCATCAATTATCACTTTATTATTACAACAATGAGCAACATTAAGAACAAAACAGTGAGATTGTTCAAGCAAATCATACCTGGTTTAACCTCAAAAACTATAGCTTTAAAATCCAAAACAAATGCCATCAAAGCTCGTTTAATTTTATTCTCTTTCATGAAGAATAAAAAACTCCTTATGAGTTCTATTTCAGAGAAATTTCACTCTCTTTGGGGGAACCATCCTCATCATTCGAAGGAAGATTGCTTAATTGAAGGTGGTGGGACTTGTGATTATCATAATAGAGCCATAGTTGTTTATAACAAAAATGCTCACACTTATGAAGCGTTGCAAAATCCAAATGAAATAGAAGATGTTTTGGATGAACAAGATCAAGAAGATGGATATGGTTATTACTATGAAGATGATGATGATGATAAGTATCCTGATTTGACTCACAATCTTTTTGATTCAGAGGGATTGGATTTTGGAGGATCAGTGATAGACAGGGTCAAGAATTGTAAGGAAGAAGCAGGGAAAGAGTTTAAACTTGAGGATGATATTGATGAAGTTGCTGATCTTTTTATCAGAAGGTTTAGAAGGAATATAATCTTGCAGAAACAAGATTCATTGAAGAGAAAGAGAGAAATCGCGCAAAATGGTTCCTAATAGACAATCTAGATGTGATCGTCTGTCTGTGTTCTCCAATTTCTCCAAATAATTCAAACAAGTCTTCCTCAAAGACGCACAGGCATAGAACACCCTTGAAGGTGTTGGGGACAAAAACTTTGAGGGTTGTTTGATGTTGTTCCATGAGTTCTTGTTATAAAAGGTGGAATTTTTTTTTGGTATTTTGTTTATGGATGTGAACTATTGTTAGTGTTAGAACACTGTTTTAAAAACGGTTAAAAAAGAGTTGTTAAAAAGGAATTATTCATCGTCGTTCTCTTTTAAAATGTTTTGTGATATATGTTGATCGGTATTTGTTAGTGAAATTTTGTTTTTCGAACAAAAAGATATGTCAACCACAATGTGTACTAATGTGTATGGCAAGAGTAATGCAATAACAGATAAATTATGATTCTAAGTAAACGAACATAATGAATTGTTAATCATGTTTAGTGTAAATTCATCTACACCTCAAGAGCATTAAATAGTCAAAAGTATAAATTATTCTTAGTTGAACCTTTCTAGTTCAAAGCTTTTTTTTTTCTAGTACTACTCGTGAATTCCTATTCAGGACTCATCCGGAATACGAGACCGCTTCCACTTTCTCTCAACACTCTCTCAAATGTTTGGATATTTACAATATCTTATGAATGATGGAAGAATTACAACTCAAAATTACTCTATTCTCATGTATAGGAATATGACTAACGTATAAAGTTTAACAATAGAAAGACAAAACAAAAGACTCAGCACAACTTAACATGCCTTGCTTGTTTTTAAAGGTCCTAGTCTTTATATGGAGAGCTTCATCTTAAAGAGCAACGAAATCCAGCTGCAAGGCCCATTAGGATCTATATCTTATCATGCGGCAGAAGCAAATCCATAAGGGAATAAATAATTCTTCATTGAATTGATTTGCAATCTTTGATTTGATAATTTCTAGAAACATATCATATTTGTTCTTTTTAATTCTTAGTGAATGGTCTTTTGGGAAAACTTTCCATAATCCAAAAAACACATAAATCAATTAAACAAGATTGAACAAGAATGGAAACAAATCTTCAAAAGACGTGACATTTACTCAAAGCAAATTGGCTTCATGACAAGGCATAATGTCTCAAAATCTATGAAATATCATGCTCCACATGTTGCCTCATGGTTTGAGCTCATAGAGACATGATGTCTCTCACAATGTCATGATATCTCACTCTACCTGTTGCCTATTAAAATGATGCAATCAGATCTAACAATAATCTCCCTTCTTTAGCCATTTTTAGGAAAATACAACATGCAAGGTGTGCAACATAATTTATAGACAAACTTCATGACATGATACAAATATTATCAGAGAGCAACGAAAACATACATAACATGCAAATGCATAATAGACACATATTTTAAGGATCTAAGAGCTCTCATTGCATAAACTTGTCTAGCATAAAGATATTCATCATTAAAATAGTCTCCCCTTATTGCCTCAAAATGGGCAAGGGGTAGCATAACAAAATAATTCAAAGAGAAACATCCCATGAGGGGCTTAAGCCACAAACGAAGAACCCAACAAAATAGAACAAACACAATAAAGGGGTAATATAAGTCATTATCCATCCTAGAGAGCAATTGCAAAAATATAACAAAATTACCCATGCATGGGCGCAAATCACCATCATTAAAGAAAAATCCAAAAAGACTTCATTAAGCCACAACTTCATTCTTATGAGTCACTAGAGGAAACTGATTGATACTCCTTTTCTCCGTCACTGGCTTCCACACCTTCTTCACTAACATATTTCTCCATATTTTCATTTGCATCATTCTCTACATCTTGACCTGCAACATGGAAAGTAGACGCATCAACCACCTTTGGACTCATCATTTTGAAGAGATCATCCACCTTGTTCTTCCTTGTAATGGAGGTAAGAATCACATCATTTTGAAGAGATCATCCACCTTGTTCTTCCTTGGGATATGATTCCCAATAAATAGTCTATAGCTAAAGTTCAAATTTAAAACCACTAACATCCTCAATACTCAACATATTAGGCTTCTTCTTAATCACAACACCATAAATAAGAGAAGGAAATTCTATAGGTAACTTCACAGCAAAAGATTCTGCTTGCTTCAAAAATTTCTCAATAACATACTCACCAAAGTTGAAAGCTATCCTAGTGCCTATTGGATATATAAATCTAGAAAGATAATGGGTGATACCTAAACTATGATTATTAGTATCCTAGTTGGAGACTCCAACTTTTTTCAATATTGTATACTTCATTCATAGACTAGCAATAGGGAGAAAACTAATTCTTGGCTAATATTCATAAACACTTTTAGTAATTTTTTGGGAAATGACTTTTAGTGGGGGAATCACATTTGCACTTATCATCTTGCCTCTTCTAAGATACTCATCAATTACAGTTGGAGAGAATCTAAAATAATAACCTCGAGCATAAACCTCTCTAAAGTATTTCCTTCCAGCATTATTGATTTCTTTGGGAATGATGACAATAAACTCTTTGACAAGCTTTAGGTAAAAAGGTCTTAGGTTTGACATTGTCTTCATAATCTGAGCATCCCTAAAGAACTGGACATTTTCTTCACATTTTAATTCTTCCTTAGAAAGCTCCCTTTAAGGGACTATATGTATGTGATAAAAAAAATATCCATTTAACAAAAGTTTCCTTATAATGAAACGACACATTGTCCAGGGGTGTATTAGGAACATTATTAGGAAATTTCTTTCCACCAACTATTTTCTTATTTTCCTTGAGAGGGGAAACCACAAAGTAATCAACATTGTGCTTTACATCTATCACATCATATTTTGTAATGGACACAAACTTTCTTTTTGGAGTCTCCTTCTTCTTCTTATACCCAATTTTTTGCCCCTAAGATCCCTCATCACATCCTATAAATCTCATACATATCATCGATTCCATGGTTACGAGATCAAAGAACTTTTGGAATTAGGGTTTTTTCTCTGTGGACTAAGGTTGTTACATTCTTCATGTTGATCCAGCTGGTGCTCTCATTATTCTTGTTATGAGATTAGGGTTTTGGATCTCAAGCAGCATAAACGTCTTCTCTAGCAGGGTTCCTCGAAATACAAATTTTTATTTATCATAGTTTTCTTCAAGGAACATGCACTTTAAGATTTAACTTGTGTACTTAAGACTTTATCATATATTATCTAAGAATGTCATTGAGCTAGGTTTTTTTCCTCTCACCATCTCAAACCTTCTCCATCTGTATGCACTCAAGGTTCATTGATTTAGGGTTCCTTCGATGATTGTGCCCAAGCATGGATGTTGTTTATTCAACAAATGATTCATCATGCTAGGTTTTGTCCTTAAGGCTACAAAGATGACAATGGCGTGAGTTGGGATTTACCCCGTGGACAAAGTTATAATATGATCTTCAAATGCTTGATTACTCACCACCGAATGCTCCTTCTTCTCAATATTTTTTGTTTTCTCCATCACATGAGATGGCTATGGTTTCTTATAATACAAGTAATTCTAGTCATCTAAGAGACCATGAATCTGAGCATGGAGATTCTACAAGCACCATCTTCTTTTTCTCATCATCATCCTTTTATTACGGTTTATTTCCATGAATCATATACCATTCAAGAGTGGTTGCTTTGAAAATTTAGGATCATCAAGCAAGGCCATCATCAGAGGATATCATCCATGGATAACTAGGGTTTTATTTGATATAATGTTTTCAAACGATAAGGTATTCATTACTTGAATCACAAGAAATGAGGACACGGCTATATGCAAGAGGAGAAGATAGTTTCATGTGGAGTCACCTTACAAGTTAGTGGTGCGGATAATTGATGCAAAGCTATTCATCTGAGTACATGGTTTACTTGTGACACAAGCCTTCTTTGGGATTTCATTCCAATTTACTTGAGATTTAAACCTAAAGCATCGTGTGAAGAATTAGGGTTTACAAATCAATCTTGATAAGAATATAAAGATCATTAAAATACATGAAGACACTTTAAGACATGATGAATCGATGTGGTATCACTTGGTCCATTCAAATGGAAAATAGTAAAAAGGAGGCTTTGCATACCATGATCTATTCAAAGCTCAAAAGAAAAGAAGTTTGGGATTTAAAGTTCATTTTAGAAAATAATACTACTTGAATTTGTGGAAATTATCATTAAATTCAAAAGACTCCAAACCATGCTTCAAACTTCATTATATCATCATTCCATCAATACCATGTCAAGATCAAAGAAAAAGAATTCAATATGAAAGAAAGAGAACACTTTGATTACTAAGGTTTATCGTTGAATCTTCAAAATGTTACATGGACATCTATATCATGAAACATTACAAAGAGGAATTTCAAGTTCATGTACCAGATTCCAGTTCATTACCATCACAAATTCAACTTACATCAAGAGTTACAAAATAAATACATAAAAATTTATCCTAATGTCTAAACTTCATGCTTGAACTAATCTCCAATTCCATGCATGCCATGACCGAACCTTGTTATCTTCAAGCCATGCTCCTCTTCTCATTCAATAAGCGTCATTAGTCCAAACCAAAACTGAACATATGCAGCCTTGTAAAATAGATTAGTCGACAACATAATAAACCAGTTTAAACATAAAATCCAGTTCAAAAGAGTTATCCACTAAACCAGTTGGCCAAACAGATCAAACGATTTTAAATCCATCAGTGCAACATCACTCAAATGATACTATTGAAGCTCTTAATCAGAAAAAGAACAATGCTTGTGGTACAGTTAAACGGTGTGGTTCTGTCACGGAAGCCAGGGATATGGGTTCGGGCAACTCTATAGTTTTTCCATCTAAAAATAAAGAAGAAAGAAAGCATATTGTCAACACATTACCTGTTAGCGAAGATCAAGAGATTTTACATCCATCCATGCAACATCATTTAAATGGATGTTAATTTATCCAAGTAGAATCAAAGATTATATTTCTGAGTCCATAGAAAAACATACCCTGATTGCAGATAATTCCAACACAAATCTTGAGAAGGTCCAAATTTTCACAGATTCAAAGGGGAAAATGGTTGTAACAGATATGTGTCCTACAGTGGATGCAGTTAAGGAATTCCTTGAATAATTGGTTGATCTGATGATACAGGCAAAACCTTCTACTGGTGATGATCCTCCATTATCTCAACAACAGAGAGTTGCAAAACATGTGCACGCAAACATCTCTTCCGGAACATGTTTTGTGGAAGGAAGCCCATGTGTGTAAGGATGAAGTTGTTCAAGAAAATGTTCAATAAATTTTTGAGAGATGTGTAAGTAAAACATTATTTATTTAATTAAATAATTATTTTAATTATTTAATTACATTATTCTTTTATTAACATTCATTCTTTAATTACAATATTCATATGAATTTCAAGAGACTCTTTCTCAGTCTATATCTACAGATGAAGATAATTATTGCAGGAGAATACTTAGTCGAGCATTAGATATTCGTGAGTATTCTGGTCAGGTGAGGGGAAAGGGATTTGGGATCACTCCAACATCCTTGAAGAAAAAATAAAATACAAAAGCTCCTAGCAATAAAGAACTTTAGGAAAAGTTGGAAAAGTTACAACAAGAAGTTTATGAGCTGAGAAAGGAAAAAGAAATAGATCAAGCTACAGGTTTTAAAGATACTAGTGACAAAGGTAGTATCAATGGTAACTTTGGACCGGATATTCCCGAGGTAATTATATACCATATTTATTAATTATATAACCATATTTATTAATGGTTATTGGGAATTTCCCGATGTCAACTCTATTTGTCGTCACCGACTTATTGGATGGTTGGCAAGGGAAAAGTGTATAATACTACGGGAGAAATGCTTCACCATAAACCACTCTCAAAAGGATTTTTGAAAGTATTGGTTAATGTTTTTTTTAGAGGGGGGTGTGTTGTTACCACTACCTGGAGATGTGGCGGATGCAACATTGGTGGAAGATGCAATAGGATCATTTGTTGCATGGCCGTCAAGCCTTGTTTACGTAGATGATGAGGTATGCTTAAAACCGTTTACTATTCAAATTTTTTAAGGCAATTTTACTTACATTTTGTTTACATGGTAATGTTAGACTCCAACAAAATCCATATTTGGAATTAGGAATTAGGCCTCGGTGTTATCGGTATATACATCAGGTATACTCCGATCAACTTTGTTTAATTAGATGAACAATTTATTTCCTTGTTTCAATGAATATAGTATAATGTTAATGATGTTTTAATTTAAGGTTTCTGTATGACAACATTGTGCGCCCGCGTGGATTAGAAGCAAGATTTGGCTTCTTAGCTCCCAACACTGTCAATTCAGGGTTAATTGTAACTAGACCAGATGATGTCATAGCATATGTACTCGGTTTATTCGTGGCCAGCAAAGATACTGAGAAGTTGTTCTCTTTGCCATATAATACTGGCAACAGATTAGATTTTCATCCTAACTTGATCTATTATAATTTTCCATTTTTGGCCATTGTTTAATCTTTGTTTAATATTACAGTGGACACTGGTTATTGGTTACAATTAATCCTATAAGAGATACTGTGTATTATCTGGATTCGTTATACAATGATTGGTCAACATATCCAGATTTGAAGAAGATGATTGACACGTAAGTTTTTCGCTCCCAAAGATATATATCTGGATTTGTGTTTATGTTTATGTTTCTATGTGAGATTGTTCTAAACAGTCGTTTATATTATAGCGTTCTATAGCTTTTCACTCCCAAAGAGATATTAAAGTGCCAACAAGTAGAGCCAACAACGTTACATGGATCAAAGTGGAGGTATATTTTCACAAAGAGATATTCAGTTTTGATTAAATTAGTGATGATACTTGATAAAACAATTTAAGGGATATATCCTGATATATATTCGTATTTTCTTTCCATGTGTAGTGTCCTCGCCAGCATAACAATATAGATTGCGGCTATTTCATGTTGAGGTTTATGAAAGAAACTATTTTTTTGGATCGATTAGAGATTCCATCCACGATATGAATTTCTAACTTAGGAATTACATACTACTTTCATATTTTGTGTTTCTCACAAAATGACATATTGTTTTAACTAAATCACATACTATGTTATATTATTATATATGTAGTACTTTGAGGAATTCAATTTTGTACATTACTCAAGAGATCAATTGGATGAACTTATGGAGGAATGGTGTCAATTCATTATCGGGTTGAGAATTTTATAAGCTAAGGTATATTATCTTATTTTCTTTGATGAGAACTTTCGAGTTTTGAGTATAAATTAAATTCGAATAAAGTGCAACATTTATATGTGCATGTGTAGAAGATAGAGCTAAGATATTCATGTTGTTGTTGTTTTATGAGAATTCTCGAAGATAGTAAGATGTAGATGTAACATTAATTTTGATTTTTAGGATTTTCAACTTGTAGAATTTTAATTTGTATCATATATTTTGTAGTTATTGTTGTATATATATCATCAATTTATATATATTTGGAATTTTTACATATGCATATTTTATTGGAATGAAGCTACCAAATATGGTGCATGATATGGTGAAAACCTGGTTCAAATATGGTTAAAATCTGATTAAAATGCATTATATATATTGGACAGCGCTTTTGCAAGTCAAAATAGGTATTTTATTAAAAAAAATTATGATCAATAGACAACGCTTTAAGAGAAAAGCGTTGTAAAAAGTACAAAAAAATAACTGCCTAAAGTGGGAAAGCGCTGTCTAAAGTGGGAGAATAGATAACTCTTTTAAAGAAAAGCACTGTCTAAATCCTAACATAAAATGTTGTCTAAAGGGGTATATAAAAAGCGTTGTCTATTTTAAAAGCGTTGTCTAAAGGGGGTGCTTAAGAAAGCGCTTTTAATGTAAAAGCGCTGCCTAAAGTGGGCATAAAAAGCGCTTTTACATTGAAAAAAAGTGTTATCTTTACTTTTAGCAGCGCTGTTAAAAGCCAAAAAAAGCGTTGTCTAATGTCTTGTTTGGCATGGTGCAAGCAACCAGAGAAAAAATGAAAAAATTTCTTAAAATATAACCCCTTTTATTTGGGTGTAACCTCGAGCCACTAAAATAGCCTTGTTTCTTGTCACATTACCATTTTCATCATACTTGTTTTTGTAAATCCACTTGGTTCTTATGATGTTGACAAAGTTGGGTCTGGGAACCAACTCTTATACTCTGTTTCTTTCAAATTGAACAAGTTCTTTTTGAAAGACAATGATCCAATATTCATCATCTAAGGCTTCTTTGTCATTTTTTGGTTGAATTTTTTTAGATAAAAGACATGTTGGCAATCACTTCTTTAGATCTGATGATGATTCCTTCATTGGGATTTCCAATAACATTTTCTATAGGATGATACTTCTGAATCCTGGTAGATGGCCATTTGTTTGGTTGAACAACAACCTCTCCATCTTTAGAGTCTTCATATTTTGGAGTCTTAATGATGTTAGTTCAATTTTCCGGCATATTAGGCGTGACATTATGCTCATGAATGGTAACTTCTTCCTCTTTTTCATCATTCACTTCATCCTATTGTGAGTCATCTACAACAATATTGATATATTCCATGATGACCTTTGTATGATTATTATACACATGGTAAGCCTTTTTGTTGCTAGTGTATCCCAAGAAGATTCCTTCATCAATTTTAGGATTCGTCTTACGTCTTTGATCTCAATCAATCAGAATATAACACTTACTGCCAAAAACATGGAGATATTTGAAACTTGGATTTCTTCCTTTCCTCGGCTCATAGTGTTGCGACTGGTTTTTAAATGAGAGTCGCCATTATTAGTTTTTTATCCTAAGGAAGGGAATCTAATAGGAAACCCTAAATTGTAAAACATGGATTCTAGATTTCGGACTCGATTAGACGAAAGGAAGGTGTTAAGCACCTTTCATCTACCTTATTCTTAAGGATACTAGGTTTTATGTTTATGTTTCGGGTAAAGAGGGTTTTAAATTTTAATAGGGGAACTCGCCACGATTTTAATCGTATGCTTACGTATCATCTTATGAGGAATTAGAGTCCCAATTCGTAGTTCGTATGGGTTGACGTTTTTTAGGGGTTGCAAAAGTATTTTGAATCACCTCGCATTTTGACTGTGTGTAGAGATTGCGGAATTTTGGACTAAATGCGCGATTAGTCAAAATATATTTGAAACCCTTTAGCAAAAATTATTTGTTTAGATTAACTTATTGCGAAAAAAAAGATTTAAGATTTGTTGAGTATTTTTTAATAATATTAATTGCAAAATATTCTTAATTAATGCATGATTACAAATATTTTAATACAGTAATATAGAAAATATATACATGAGTTTTGAATAAAAATAATATTTACATGATAATATATAAAAATAACAATTAATATTAATAATAATTATTTGTGAAAAAAGGAATTAGTACTACTACTAATAATAATTATCCTAAAAAGGAAATAATAAAAATAATATATAAAACATGAAAATATAGAAAATAAGAAAATAAATAATATAGGAAAAAGATTAAATTTTAGGAGGGGGGGGGGGGGGGGGGAGTTTTATATTGGATAGTAAAATAGATGGGGTGCAAAGAGTCAGGGCCTGAATTCAGATATTGAATTCAGGCCCAGCAAGCCTGGGGGGTTCGTTTTTGAACTGATAAGAAAAACAGGGGGTGTCTTAAGAAGCTGGGTCCAAGTTTAGATATTGAATTGGGCCCAGAGGTAGGGGGTGTCACGTTAGTTTTGATTTAGTAATTACTAGCAAGAGGGTGTGTGAACAGTGTTGGGCTTGGCCCATTACACTTTTTTTTGGAGGGCATGAGTGATCATGTATGGGAAGGCGTGTGGGGTGTATGATGGACTTGGCCTCACGACCGTCCGATGATGATCTAACGTACAATAAAAGGTGCATTCTAAGTTGTTATGGGCGCACGTATTGCATATCAATGGAATATAAAAACTTATTTTAGTTTCATTTTTCATTTTGTTTTTGTTCATTTTACAACGACCCTTCCATGTTCTCTCTCTCTCTCTCAACATAATCCCTCGCCGTTGCAGACCCTAGTCCTAAAACCCAACGGCGGCAACACTATCTCAAACAAAACCCCTTCACTATAAATACCTAACAAAACCCCAAATACAAGAACAATCTACAAAGAGAGCTAACATATTTTTTTACCCCTTTTCGCGATTATCATTCTATGATTTCATGCCTTGAATTGAATCTCTCCCCGTCTTCTTTGATTTACAGGTTCCAGTGAAGAGAGTTGGCGACGACGAGGCTTTTCAATGGCGGTTAGGGTTTCAGATATTGAAACCCTAATCGTCCTCTTTTCGTCTTCTTCAACTACAAGACAAGGTTCGTTCTTCATGTTCTTCGTCCACCTTTGTTCTTCCAAATTCTTCCGATCTCTCCTTCTTCAAATTCTCCGTTTTGTACTTATAGGGTTTGTATTAGGGTATTACAGAACTGTCGTTACCAATTTGCTATCCCAGATTTAGGAATTTAGTGAAATTAGGAATTACAGATTTATTGTAATTGATTTAGTATTTGATTCTGTGTATTTGAAATTATATTATTATGGGCTTTGATTCAATTTTGTATATTTTGTTTCAATTGTAAAAGATTCGATTTCATTTTTGGATTTGATTTGATATTGTTTTTAGGTTTTGAGCTATGAACGAATCTGGGATTTGTTTTAATGAAAAATATTTGATTTGTACAGTGCTGGTTAATGAAAAACGTGCGTAAATTTTGGTAATTGGTATATTAATTGTTTCTCAACATGGGCCTGCGCTTATTATTTTTGTTCAGCCCATTATTTTGTTTTATCAAGCATACGTTTCCTCAATACAAATTGGACTAGACTGTAACACGTTCTTTTTTTCCCATAACAACTTTTTGTTACACCCAACCCCTTCCTCCATACGAATTGGGCGCCAAATGCAATTTTATTTCTGGCCCAGCGACAATTATCCTCTTTTGAACAAACAAAAAACTCTTAATTAATTATAAAATGTTTAATACAATATCTTTTAATAAAACATTATTATAAAAGTTTCCTTAATAAATAAAAAGGTTTAATAGTAACAATAGAAGGAAATATGACGTTCTCTTAATAGAGAAATAATATAATAGTAACAAAGAGTTTTAATAATAATACTCTTTCTAAAGCAAAACAGTAACGAAAAATGGACTAATTTTAAAACCCTTAATGTACTTCCTTACTATTTCCCTAATCACAACAATCTCGTCTTACCAAAATATTTTAATAAATACCTATGAAATAATTGTGAATACGTCACTTAACAATATGAAATAATTATGATAGCTGAAACAGTTTCAAGGATAACAATAAAATAATTTTTTTTCCTTAAGATGTCAAATGGGATTATCAAAAACTCAATGGGCTTGAAGTTTGAATTTCCACCCCTTTCTTTTACTAGCCATAATAACACTTAAATGGGCTTTATAAATAAGAACTTAATAACTATTATTTTTTTTGAAATAATTTTCCATATTCGAATCTCATGGGCCATTGGCCAACATGCTTTTGTAAATGGACCTACGTGTATATGGGTCTTTCTGATCTAGAAAGCCACATTCCCCTGAATTAAAATTCACCCCTTAGTTGTCTTGGATTTAAGAATGAGTCATCAGATATTTCTGAATGATTCTTAATTAGATGTTTCTCTTCTATTTTGATCTTGAAAATACGATCATACAGGTAGGACAAATTTGGGGTACGACACATAGTGAGTAACTTTAGTTCCTGGTCGAATGGTTACTTAATTATAGATGTGACAGGTTGTATTCATAGTTCCACCCAGAAATGATAAGGGGGATTTTTAGAATCAAGCACGACTCTAGCCATTTATTATAGTATTATATTTTTGCATTGAAAAACTCCCTTTTATTATTGAGTGATAGGAGCAGAGAACTCATGAGCAATTCCTTTATAAGAGCGGGATTTATGAGAAAGTAGAATTCTCAAATTATCTTCCACATCCACTTAACATTCAAATTATCTTGTCAATCTATTTCCCTTTCTCATGCAGAAGACGTTGGAACAGTCTTTCAAATGTGACAAAAGTGTCATATTTTTCTCTCAGAAAGTTAATCTAGGTGTACCTTGAGTAATCATCAACTCACACAAAAACATATCTTCTTCCATCCAAGCTTTCTACATGGTTGGGCACCATGAGATCCATGTGAAGTAACTCAAGGACCTTTGAGGTGGTAAGATGTTGCACCCTTTTGTGTGACATTTTGGTCTATTTACTTATCTGACCGTCTCTAAAAAATTGTCCTTCCTCAATCTTGAGGTTAGGCAAACCACAAATAGATTTTTTAGAGATGATATTCCTCATGCTTCTAAGATTTAGATGACCAATTTTTTGTGCCACAACTTGGTTTCACCCTCTTTAGTGATCAAGTAGGATGGAGGTTGATCCTTTGATTGAGTACTCCACATGTAGTAAGTATGTGATGATTTGGCACCCTTCATGATTGTTACCAGGTTTTTGTTGGTGAGAGTACATTCAGAACGATTGGAGTTAAAAAATTAGTCTTGATCACACAACTAGATGTTGCTGATAACATTTACAGTTAGAACTTTAACTAGATTAACATCATCTAGACTAGGGAGGCTAAGATGATCCAATTTCTCTTTTCCCATGTTCTTGCCCCTATAACCATCACCAATAGTAGCATAGATATTAAAATAGGGTTTTACCTCTTTCAAATAACTTTTCTCACTAGTCATGTGTCTGAAAAAACCACTATCAAAATACCAATGTTCGTTAGAGGAAGCTCTTAGCGAGGTGTGTAAATTTGACTTGTAGTAGCCTCGTTGACCTTCCATACCTGTTGCACACGAACATTTCTTAAGGTATTTTTGATGAGATGATGTTGATAATGGTAGTAGGGTCTTCCATTCAATTTGTAGCGAAAGGGTCATATATGACATTATTGGCCAAAATAGTGATAAATCCATTATGATTTTTCTAGCCAACTTTTCTTCTGATATTTGGTCACCATGATCAAACAAGTTGTTGGCTATGTCACAAAGTCAAATGTTGAAATCAAAAATTGTTTCATCATCTTTCATCCTCATATTTTCAAATTTGGTAGTGAAAAGTTAGAGTCTTGACATGCATACTTTTGAGGTGCCTTCATGATCATTCTTGAGAGTCTCTAAGCTTCTTTTGCAATGGAACATGTATTGATGAGTCTAAATATGTTTTAGTCAACTCCATTGAATATGGCGTTGAGAGCTCGAGAATTTCCATGAGCTTCTTCATCTTCTTCTTTAGACAAATCTTCTTTTGACTTCAAGGATTATGTGTTACTTGTGAATTAACCATTAAGAGTGTCTATCATTTAATCATTGATATACATGTTATTCTATCTATTTATTTAAGGGAAGCAACCTTGTGTGCTTTTCAATAATCATAGTTTGTGCCATCTAGAATAGGTGTTCGATTAACAAATCCTCCTTCTTTAGCATTGTCCATTTTTAATAGAATGTATAGATCTCATGAAGCTCACCCAACTATAATAAGGTGTATGTTCTGATGACAAATGAAATTTTGTTTTTTGAATGGAAAAATGTCAAACACAATGTCGTAATGATGTGTATGACATGAGTAATAAACTATGATTGTAAGTAGTAAACGGACACAAGAAATTGTTAACTAAATGTGGTGTAAATTCACCTATATCTGGAGGGTATTAACCCAGAAAAGAAATTCACTCTTAATAGTTAAAAGTAAAAATTGGTCTTAGTTGAATCCTTATAGTTCAAAGCCAATTTTCCTACTACCATTCAAGACTCCCCCAAAATATGAGAGTTCTCCCACTTTCTCTCAAGCACTCTCCCATGTCTTTGAATAGTTACAATATATTATGAATGACGGAACAATTACAACTCAAAATAACTCTATTTCTCAATCTAGGAATATGACTATCAAATAGAGTTTAACAACACAAATACAAAACAAAAACAAAATAATCAACACAGTTAAACATGTCTTGCTTGTTTTTCAAGGTTAGGGTCTTTACATGGAGAGCTCCTCCTTAAATAGCAATAGAATCCAGGTGTAAGGACCATTAGGGTTTGTATTTTTTCGTGCGTTAAAGCAAATCCATAAGTTCAAGAAATAATTCTTCATTAAGTTGATTTACAATATTTGATTTGATAAATTCTTTAACATATCATATTTGTTCTTCTTAATTCTTGGAGAATGATCTTTTGGAAAAACTTTTCATATTCCAAAAATCGCATAAATCAATTAAACAAGATTGAATAAGAATTGTAATATCTTGCTCCACATGTTGCATCAAAATCTATGAAATATCTTGCTCCACATGGTGCCTCATGGTTTAAGCATATAGAGACACACTATCTCACACAATATCATGACATCTTGCTCCACATGTTTCATACTAAAATGACTCCGATCAATTGTAACAATAGTTAGCAAAGAACAGTATATTAGATGCGTAAAAAAATCACAATGTAGTTGGTAAAATCACCGCATTCCTCAAGAATGGTACAAGAACATGTTTTATATGTAATAGTTATTGTTTTAAGAAGAAAATAGTTTATTTTGAAAGTCATTTATTTTAAACATAAAACAATAAAATAAAAATAAGAGAATAACAATCATAGAGAGATGTTGACAAAGTATTTACTTGTCTTTTTTAAGCAAAAATATACACAAAAATATATTTAATATTTTGTTTCTTTGGCACTCTGATTCATAAAGGAATGAGGCCATAATAATTTTGAGGTTATGACACTGACCAAACATTGTTCTCGCTAAAAATCAAATTCGATATTTCTCAAACTTTCATTCTTTATCAGAAGTTTATTTCTCGAACATTGTTCTCATCTAAATATATAATAATTAAAATTAAAATAAAATAAATATATTTTTTTTAAAAATAATAATAAATTTTATATATCATAATAAAGAAATAAACAGAGAAAAAATTTAAAATTTCAAATAAATGACAATTTAAAAAATGATAAATTATTCATTCTTTTAATAAAAAAAAATTGAAATTTTTATTGTATTATAAACATTAACTTAGTATATTTCTCTAAAAATATTAATTAATTTGGTTTAAAGCATTTACTTTGATACAAAGTATATATTAAAATTTTAATCACTTATTTTATAGGTTTTACTTACATATAATATATATAAAAGATATATAAAGATATATATATATATATATATATATATATATATATATATAACCTTTAAATATTGAATAATTATATAATATTAATTACGATTTTAAGTTAATCGAATAAAATTATGTTGACAATAATTAGCTACATTAACAATAATATTAACAAAAATATTATACTTATTATTAAATAAAAACATAAATAAGTTAATGGTCTTTTAATTTAATATTATACTAATATTGCCCGATTAAAAAGAAAATGTTGTAGATTAGTTATACATTAGGCTTTCTTTTTATTAGCTGCCTTGCTCATCCACTTGCTCACTAAAATAAACTAATTTACTTTACTTTTCTCTTTTTGGTGAGAAATTAACATGAGATTAGCATCGTTGTGCAATATTAATACAACGCTATAATTTAAAAGAACATGTATGTGTCTACAATTGATATTTTGTGTGCTTCTAGAACATTATATAATTATATTTGTTAAGTAAATTATATAAGTGTTTATCTATAATAATTATACGTCGTCACAGCACAAAAAGAAAATATAATTGAAAAACTTACTCAAAGTGCGTTTTGCTTTATGCTTTTTCCTTACTTTAACATTGTGGAAAAAAAACAAAAGCCGTTTGAGAAGGTACACAGAAAGGCTCACAAAGCATATTGGAAAAAGTTCTGACATACAGATCCCCCCACCTTTGCTTGGTTTGATTTACTTTAATCTTAGGGCATTATGGTAAAAGGATTCTAACATCTCATTGGTGCTACATTAGCTTTAATAACATACATTGAATTTTAATGTCTTCTGTACCCAAAAAAAACTTAGTTTTGGAATTTTAGCATTTCCAAGTTAAACTTGCATTAAGATGTGATGTTTGGTATTGAAATGCGGATCCAAACGACACTTAGCGTGTGTTTGTTTTTACGTTGGAAATAGGAGAAAGATGCACTTCTGATAAAACTATTTTAGAAAATTTATTTAAAACAAATGGATCGAGACTAGAATCGTGTATAAAATACTTTATAGTATTTCAAGCACTTCTGATTTATCTTGCAGTTTTTATACACAAATATTCAGGATAATTTAGCCTTCTCGAGTCTGCGCAAGACCGACGAAAACTCGAATGTAGAGAAGAGTGTCTGAAATTTATGTGAAGAGGATAAACTTTTTTAATTTGTTTTTCTGAATTCAGAATGCTCCATTTATAGGCCAAACTGATGTTGTTTCATAAGATTGCGACCCTTGATGAAACACACACTTTCACTAACACTTTTGCTAAGTGTTTTATTGTTTCGTCTACAACAACAATTTTATCAATTGTTGTATTGTTTCGCCTACAACAACAGTTTTATCAATTATTACACTATTTCGTCTATAGCACCACTTCATGAGGTGTTGCTTTTTCCTGAATTCAAAAACATCTTTACTTGTATATTTTTCTTGTCATTTTGGAACACCCATAATTATTAATTATTAATAATTTATAACAATCTCCCACTTGTTCTAATAATGACAATATCAACTCCAGAAATAAAAGCAAATAAAAGAATGTTAATACAGTTAAGTATCTTTCAATTTGAACTTAACCTTAGTATAGACAACGCAAAGCCTAATCGGAATGTTAGGTAGCTATACTTTCAACCGTTATCCCATGTGACTAGACCAGCGTTATCATACACACACTCTTTAAGGGTTATTCACCTACATATCTCCTCGCCTAACACTATTTATGGCCTTGTGCTTTGCCTGTTCTTCATGAATTTTTCATGAGAGAAACTCCAACTCTCACTTTGAGACGACAACATCTCTAAATTCATATAGGTAAAGTTCAATTTGTGTCCTATTTCTTGAGATACATATCCTCCTCGATATAGAACTTCATTAAGAGTTTTAAAAACTCAACCCCAATTATGTAAAGGTCAACATTATCACAAAATGTTGCACCAACTTCCGAATCAACGACTTGTTGTCACCCATTGAATCTTAGGTTAAGATGTATTAATTTCATATTGGGTTGTTATCATTGTCAGAACACTTATTCAAGGAGTTTCAACCTCACACCTCTTGAGGTTATCATTACTAAATATCTGGTGTTATATCCCAATTTTTACCCCTAATATTTCTCATCATCGCATGTCACAATCCATCAAGACACACATATTAGGGTTGTTTCACACTTTATCCTATCTTTAAGTTTGCTCTTGAGGGATTACCAAGCACCTTGAATTGTGTATATTGTACATGTGTTCTTTTAACTAACATCAATATGTGTATATATGTTCCTTTGAATGTTCATATTGTAGGTGATCACAATTGCATTCATCTCACTATCTAATCTAGGGTTTGAGGGGTGATTCTCAATCAAATGGTTCTCTAATGGATTACAAGAGCTCAATCTTCAAGGTCGTGTCTATGGCATTAAATATTTGAGGTTTAAGGAGCTAACACACTTTATTTAGGCCAATACCTCCTCAAAGTTGGTGGTGGCATTCATCAAGAAGATTCATAGGTTCATGTGTTTATTTTCATGTCTTCTTCAACAAGCTTCATTGAGACTTAAGCTCCATATTTGAGTTTTCTTCAATATAACATCATTTCAAGGCCCGTTATGATTCATCATGCTTTATTTTTCCAAAAAAGTCCAAAAGATTCAAGCTTGATTCAATAAGTTTGACCTAATTGAGTAAATACTAGATTCAATGATCACAAGTGCATAACTCTCTCAATTTTCAACATTTGGAGTTGGTTATTTTTTCTATTGATTCTTATCATCAACAACAACAACCTATCTTCACATTCCAAGATCCAATTATGCAAGAAAAATCATCAAAAGTTGAAAGGGGTTTCAAGTCATTTTGACACTCTTTGAGTTAGGGTTTGTTGACTTTTAAGGACCATATCTTGCTCATTGTTTGATATTTTTGATTGGTTACAAAGCCATGATTTCTTTAAAGTGTCCTTAACAAGCTCTCTTCAGAAATACAAGGCTAATTTTTAAGGGAAGATCACTAACAGTTGAGAAAGATTATAAGTCTCCTTGAAGGGCCTTTGAATTTTAGGGTTTGACTTCAAATGATCATAACTTGGTCAATTTTTATCTCCTTGAGTCCATTCTTTTTACACAATACTCTTTAGGATGTGAACTTCACCTTTTTCTTTTCTTTTATGCGCAAAGCTTGAAAATGGTTAGAAGATGCCTTAAGAGCTAAAAAGATTATAGATCATTTCATGGATTTTCATACCATCTTCATTGATCAAAACCTAATTTTGAGTGGGAGGCCATATATGAAGGCAACATATTATAGATCACTTTTGAGCTCAAAACTTAGAAATTTGTCTAAGTCCACAAATCCATGTGTTTTTTCCAATTTCAATTGATCATAAATTTCAACTCAAATCATCAAATGGAAACTTTCAAAACACAATGTCAAGCTTGATTATTCAACTTTCTAAGGAATCCAAGATTGTATCATAAAGGTCCCTGAGCTGTTTGCGCCATGGTTGTAAAGTTGATGATTTGAAATTGAAAATCACTTGCAGTTGTAACGGGGTGGGAGAACTGACTTGGTTGTTTTGTGTTTTATCGGAAATGTTGCGGTTAGCAAGAGTCGCCACCTACTTTTCTTTTATCCAAAAGGAAAGGTTGAAAAGAACGGGAAAGACCTTTAGAGATATTTTCTTGAGTTCGGGGGGTAGATTATGAAAAGGGAAGGTATTAGCACCATTTTTATCCGTAGTTATCTACAGGCTCTTAGTTGCTTGCTAGATCACTTTCTTTTGTTTGAAAATATGCTTTGTGTAGTTTTTGAAAGTATTTTGAAATTGTCTTTGTGATGGTTCTCGTTTCTATAAGAACGCGTACAAAGTGTTGTTTTGAAAATAGTTCAAAGAGGTGTTTGTGGAATGTGTTTTTGAAAGTGATTTTGAAAATGTGTCTTCTTTGTAATGGTTCTCGTTTCTATAAGAACACGTACAAAGTGTTTGTCTTTTGAAAACATTTCAAGTTTGAAAGATGTTTTGAAAGTGTTGGTATTTATTTTGAAAATAACAAGAATGTTTTGGTTTGAAATTGAGCAAGCAATTAAGAGCATTCTACCTACTCAAAAGTCTTTCTTATTTATTTCCTCTTTCCTTTGACATTGTTATCTTACCATTGATTTGGTAAGAAACCCTATCTTTGGATGTAAAAGGGATGTGCATGGGTCATCGTATAGCCATGAATAGCAATGTTGTAAGATATCTTAGTATTTTCTTTAAGGGACTAAGATCATTTTTGAAAGGCAAGTTTGATAGCGTCATCGAGGGACTATGATCTTTTAATTTTTTTTGCTAAAACATCTTACATGTATAACATGACCATTTTTGTAGAGCAACAAAGTGGATTTATCCTAAGGTTTTAAGTGTGCGAGTGTGTTGATTTACATGCATTGTTTTGTCTTTGAATTAGGATTTTCTAAGCATTGATTTTATCTTCCCATACAAACCCTAATTACTAGCATTTATGTATAAAGCATTAAATTGCAGAAAATAAAAATACTAAGCTATTACATCATTAGGGGAGGGGTGTACAACTTTATAAATGAGGAAATTGCAAGAAAATTAAATATAAATAATTATTACAACCATATTGAATATTGTATAAAAAATGAGTAAATATTCAAGAATATAAATTGACAAAGGAAATTGATTTTTGTTTGGTTTTATGAAAGGTTTTAATCTTGACCTAATTAAAGAAAATGATTAATTAAAAAAAACAAAACTTAAACCTAAATTAATTAAAAAAGAAATTAAGTAAAAAATGTTTTTAGGGTTTTTTATTCATGAAAAAGTTTTGAATTAATAATAATAATATGAACATTAATTAATTAAAGGAAACCTAAGTTCTAAATTAAATTTATTTGCAAGAAAATAATATAATAGTTAAATCTAATATTAATTATTAAGAAAGAAATTAATTTATTAAGAAAATGTTTTTGTTCTTTTAGTTTTATAAAACAAATAAACTAAATAAGTGTAAAAATGATAAATAAAATATTTTTTGGATTTTAGTTAATAACAATAAAAATAATATTAATAATGATAGTGATAACAATAAAAAACAAAATAGGAAAATAAAATAAATTGAGAATGATAAAATTGCTTGGGCTAGGTGTGTGAAAATGAAAGTAGGGGTTAGTGAAAGAAAAAAAATACTCAGGCCCAAGTTGGAAGCCCCACCTTTTCAAACAAAAAAAAAACAAGGAAAACAGAAAGTATGTTAAAAAAATGGTAAAGCGGACGCTGGAGCTCGAACCCAGGTCCAAGGGGTGACAAGCGCGCGCTTTAACCACTGGGATGGTGATACATCCGTTAACATTGGCATAACAATAAATACATAACACATAACTTGCCCTGAGTGTACTTCATCTTCAACCGCCAGCCAAAGGATCTATAACTTGCTCATTCTTCAACCATTTTCAAAAATGTAAACATGAAACTTGTGTATTTTTTCACCACGAATCCAACCATGTAACTAATTTAAGCTAACATTCAAAGATAAAGATGAATTTATGAAAGTACCAAATTCTAACCTAAATGTTTCAGCAAGTTTAAACTTAAAATTCCTCATGCTCAAGCAACATAAATGAAATCTATGGACATGTATAGTTTCGGGGCAATGATATCTACATTGTATCTTCACAAATGCAAGCCTAATAATGCCTATATGAATAGTTCAAAAGTCAGAAAAATCACCTTGCAAAAGGGTATCGTGTTTTGAGTTTAAGCAACTTTCAATGAGTTCTAGTGATTGGGTTAGCTTTCTCAAGTTCCCAGGAAGCTAATGTGATGCTTGGCTTGAGCTGAAAATGGCTGAGGAGTTCTGGAGAAGTCCACCTGCAGAGCTCTTTTTTTGAAAATGGAACTTGTTGATGGAGGTGTTACAGTTAGGCAAAAGGACTTTGGATGGTTTGTATTTGATGTTTAGAAGCTTTAGGAACCAAAAGGCTTGGAAACACGCGAGGGAGATGTTAGTTTCATGTTTTTGGTCAGATTATGCAATAATGGAGTTTTGTGATACAGTTCTGAGTTTTTGTGTGTTTTGGAGCTTGTGTCTTCGTGTGTTTTGATGCAAACAGCTTGTGCATATGTAAGGAAAAGGTTAGAGTACTTGAGAGGGTCAGAAGTGCAAGCTGTAGAGTTATGGCTATGTTACTTGATTTTGAAGAAAAGTGAAAACATGGTTTCAAGGCATAGTACAAGCATGGGCTGAGTTTTTAGAGGCTTGAGACAAGTTTCTTTTTGGTTATAGGTTGTGTGTGATTAGAAGAAAACAATTGCAAAGCTCAAGAACTGATTTTGTGCATAAAAGCTACTTTTCCAAAATGGCAATGTGCACTTTCTTCCCAAAATGGCATTAAGCATGGGCAATGCATTGAATGCTTGAGTTAAAACCTCTAACAGCTGTGCAAACATTTAATTATGGAGTTCCAAACAAGTTTGAGGCCTGCAAAGCAAATATTGTGCAGCCTAGCATGGATTTGCATTCTTGTTCATCATGAAATTGACCTAAAATTCAAGAATGAAATGCCAACTTCATGCCTTCGATTCTCCTTGCTCAAACATGATCTCAAGGAATTCTTTGACATTTTAGAAAGCTTGTAATGTTCTCTACAACCACTCTTTAAATAACTTTTGAAAATTTCCCTTGGAACTATGTGAAAAATTTCCATGAAGTTAGGTCAAAATCCTGCCTAAACTAGGGCAAAATTTCACTAAGTTTCCAAGTTTCATGAACATGTATTCACAAAATCATAACTTGAAATCCATATATTTCTGGGAGAAGTTATGTAAAGAATTTTTTTAGATCTCAATGATATCTATAATTTTCATGTTGAAAGTTTCCTTTGAATCATCTTGCATTATGGTGAAAAATTGGCTCAAAGTTGTGAAAAAAATGAAGTTTTCAACACTTAGAAAAATTTCTAAGTTTGGAAACTTTGACCTTTCAAAATGAAATCTTGAATTTTTGATTTCTTGATGAACAAGTTTCATATTTTCACATGTTTTAATGAATTGTGATCTTTGACACTTGATTTTGACCAAAAAGTCAAAGTTTAACTTTTCAGTGTACAATTGACTTTTGATCAGTTGACTGAAAATCAACTATCAATCAAATGATCTTGAGGGATATTTTGAGTCATGCCATTAGGTCAAAATGATGCAATTGAATCCTTGAGATTATGTTTCCAACCAATCAACCATTTTCTAGGTAAAAAATCAAAAATTGCCCTTTCTCAGTCAAAACCCTAATTTTGACCGTTTTTCCCTTTTGATGATCTGATCAAATTTATTGAGGAATTATGGTCCAAACTTGATCAAATGATATATATGAGTTCACAATTTTGATATGGATCAAAAATTATGAAGTTTGACTGTAAATTGACCACAGTTGACTTTTTCTCCAATACAACTGATTTTTAGGTCAATTGATCAATTGACTGAACAAAAATGTGATCCAAGACTTGAAACTTGACATGAAAAATCTTAAGGGTCAATAATGATCCATGAAAGTCATATGAGGCATTAAAAGTTCAATTATCCTTGTGCAATCTCAAACCCTAATTTCAGTCATCAATGCTTAAGGAGGTGCCTTGAGCTAATCAACCCTAGTGCAGTCTTAAATCAAAGGAGATCTTGTGAGAAATTACTTGATAAATGAGATGGAAAATTTTGGGGTACAACAACTGCCCTTGTTCAATCTTCTTAAACCTGAAGAGTTAGATTGGTGGATCCGCCATTCGTGTCTTGAAGGTGGAAGATGATTGGACACTAGAGTGCCCAGAAATTTGCACTCGAAGATGAATTGTGAATGGGCTTATAGATTCCATTTGGAGAAATGATGGAGACTTTCTGGAGATGGGCTTGTAGATGCCATCCAAGGGTGACTGTTGATAGAAAATGGACTAAGTCTGAACTTGATTTCAACTGGAAATGAATCAGAATAAATCTTTGGAGCGATTTATTTGAAACTAGAAGAAGTCTTGTATGTTGTTTGACTGGGAAGAATCAGAATAAATCTTGGAATGGTTTATCTGAACCCGGACTCTTCATTTGGAAAGTATCAGGATAAATCGTTGAGAGGTTTAAACTGAACCAAAAGAGGTCTTGAATATTCTTTAACTGGAGAGAATCAGAGTAGATCTTTGAGCGATTTATCTGAATCAGAGAAAGTGCCTACTAGGAAAGAAACAGAATAAATCATTGAGAGATTTATCTGAACTAGAGAAGACGTCTGCGATATGTACTGAATGAGCGTCAGAATGACATTGGTATCTGGATCGTATATGGGCTTCAATGATTAAGTTGTTATCTGGTTGGGTCCAGGCTTCAACTTGAATCTGAGGTATACTACTATCCGGTCAAGACCAAGCTTCATAGTAATTGACATAGTAAACTGCTATATGGTCGGATTCCAGGCTTCACAGTGTTATTTTGAAGAAGTGAACTACTATCTGGTCGGATTCCAGGCTTCGCAGCACCTTATAATGTTATCTGGTCGAAATCCAGGCTTCACATTGTTTTTGAAGAAGTGAACTACTATATGGTCAGATTCCAGGATTCACAACACCTTATACTGTTATCTGGTCGAAATCAAGGCTTCAGTGTGTTTTTTGAAGAAGTGAACTACTATCTAGTCAGATTCCAAGCTTCCTAGTACCTTATACTATTATCTGGTTGTAATCCAGGCTTCACAGTGTCTTAAATTGTTGATTGACTATTATCCGGTCTGTTTTTGGGCTTCAAAGCTTCCTTAAATAGGAATCTTAGTATTGATTTTACTGGACCAAAGAAAGGTCTCGAATTTTCTTTAACTGGAAAGAATCAGAATAAATCTTTGAGCGACTTATCTGAATCATAGAAAGTGTCTACTAGAAAGAACCAGGATAAACCGTTGAGAGGTTTACACAGAACCAGTAGAGGTTTTAGATATTCTTCAATTTATGATGGGCCTGTGTAGGGCTGCTTCAGGATGAGTCCGTGTTAAACTTCATCTGGAATTTTCTGAGAAGGAACCTGTGTAGGGTTGCTTCATGACGAGTCCGTGTAAAACTTCATCCAGAATTTTATGAGAAGGAACCTGTGTAGGGTTGCTTCATAACGAGTCCGTGTAAAACTTCATCTTGGAAATAGGAGGAACCTGTGTAGGGTTGCTTCAATTGGCCGTATAGATAAATGCCATGACTTGTTACAGGTATTAATCTGGAACTTGAAAATGGTTTATGGTAATCATTTGTTGATAGACCTTTTCCTGAAAAAGGTAAAACGTTAGCTGTATGCAATGTCATGATGTATGGAATGCATGGTGTCATGATGTTCTTAAAATGAATGAGATTGTGTCGTATGCACTTATCATGTGTGAAATAGTAATGAATGTATTTTTTGTCTTGGAAAATAAATCCTTGACAAATGCTGAGGAGTCATTAAAATCCTGGACTGCTGTTGAAGAGTAGGTGTGTCTTTAAAATTTTCCTAGAATGTTTCCACCGGGGGTTCCTATTTTGTTGTTTGAGGAGAACTCCGTTGGGGAAGTTGACTTTACTTGAGAAGAAAACTCTATGGAGAGTTTTGATTCCTATTTGGGGAAAAGAGTTCAGGAGTCTCAGTTGTCCGTTGCTCTACTGGGGATTCGAAGTTGAACTGATATCTGGTCGGATCCAAGCTTCATAGTAATTTGCTGAGGATTGTAGAGTAGTCTATTGGGGAGGAGGAGTTGTGGTCCTTTGATTTTTAGTAGTCGGTGGGGCAAACTCAAACAGGGGAATTTGTAGTTTGTTGGGGGAAATAAACCCTGTTGCTTAGTCTTTTGGAGAGGTAGCGACTTCACTGGGGAAATCCTCGAGGATTCTTGAAGTCGACTCAGCCGGGAAGAAGTTTTCAGAGGTTGAAAATCTGGTTGGGGAATCATCCTATGAGAAGGATTCTGGGGAGATTTTTCACTGCCCTAGTAACAAGTGCTTGTGGCACTTCCAGGAACTAATTGACTGTACGTAACCCTTTGTTTGGATTTTCATTCAATGCCCCAAGTGATTTAGATGGAGACTTGCCTCTGGTTATTCTGCACTTCTTGATAGATTTCTTGGAATTTTGACTAGACTGCCCCAGGTATGTCGGATAGTGACATGTCATGCCCCCTTATTGATAAGAGACTTGTTAATGGCAGTGTCATCCCCCTTGAAGTGATTTTGTTCACTGAGAGAGCTTTCGTTCATTGGATATTCGTTGTGTGAATTTCTCTGCTATTAAACAAATAACCATATGCAAACAGCGATATTCAAATAATGCAAAGTTTATGCTTGTCTTGAAGTTTTGAAAATGCGTTTTAGCAAGTAAAGAGATTTTGTAAGAAAAATCCAACTCAGGATTTAGAGTAAATCCTTACAGGAGTCAGGATACCTTTTGTAACAATATGCTTTCGAACTAACCCATGCTTAAATTAGGACTTTTGAAAGGTTATAACGTGGCTTGGTTCATGGTTTCAGAAACAAAGGATAAAGGCTCAAAGTGTATTTGTACCCGCCCGTTCTTTGTAATGTTCTTCAGTCCTAAACTCAATTAATTGTACGTTTGAGTCCTAAACTCAGTTAATTGTATGTTTGAATTCCAATTGAGTCTGGAATGACGTTTTGGTGATGGTTCAGACAAGTTTAGTTTATTGGAAGGCAGTCATTTTTGCAATATTTTTTCATGTTTGTTGAGGATTTTTAGTGACCTCTTTCTTTTGTTATCCCTAATTTTGCCTGACTGCTCTTGTTTTGAGATTACGTTCAACGGGATGCCCCCGTTTTCTTTAAGTCTCCTTCGTAGGTTTTGACTTAGTGGGCTTTTCTTTTGAGAGATAATGACTTCCTATTTTATAGGGAACCATCACCATCTTTTGGTTCGTTGTATTACGGGATGAGAGTTTGCCGCTAAACGCGCGTTTTGAATTAACTGAGAGACTACCCTGCCCCAGATTTTGATTAAAGGTTTCAATTTGTATAAGAAAGAAAACTTCTACTTCTTTGGCTCAAAGGGGTTGACTAGGGATTGTCCTCCTTATAACTCCAGTGTTTAGGAATTGAAAGAACGCCTGTACATCATCAGCAAGGTCTGCCCAAAAGCATACTGTATGAGATTATGGCATTGTTTTTGTCATCCTCCCTCTAAAGGCTTGTAACTTTTAGCAAGAGTTGAATGTCATAAAGAGAATAAAAGCATAGTTTAAATATAATGAAAACGAATGGATGAATTTAAGACAAACATATGCAATGCATTAATGAAACAATGTTTGACATTAATAGATAATTGTTTGAATAACAAAAGGAATTACAATTGAAAATTCAAATGAACAGAAAATTTTCTCACCCAAAACGTTGCTTCATGTGGATGCCCTTCAGGGATGATAAAAAAGTTCCAATTGATCTTCTTGTGTAAACTCCAACACTCCTTCGTCAATTAGGTCTTGAACCCTGTTCTTCAGAGCCCAATAATTGTTCGTGTCGTGCCCAGGATTGTCGGAATGCTAAGCACACCTCTCTTTAGGAAGGTAACTAGGAGCAGCAGTGTTAGGATTCCTGGGGGGAGCCTTTAATGTAATTAGATCTGCATTCAACAAGTGTTGTAGCAACTGAGCTAGCGACATGCTAATCCTGGTAAATTGTCTCTTAGGTGCGACCTCCTTGCACTGATTCCTTTGTTGTTGTTGGCGAGGTTGTTGTTGGACTCGAGACGCGGTAGAAATTTGGAACAGTCTATTTTCCACCACACCGGCTCCTTGTCTCATAGGAGGCTGAGCAGTGACTTGATCTCCAATTTTGGTTGTATACCTCATACGATTGCAACCGTCTTGACGAAGCTGGTTGGCAAGAACTTTCAGCTCTTCTTGTCCTTGAGCCAGATTTTAGATAAGAGCCATCTGGCCCACCAGTTGTCCCATCATTTGGACCTTCATTATGGCTATCTCGGTTTGTAGTCGCCCCAGCTGGTCATCTCTGTCGTCCTCAGGATTCCCCATGATCATGCCCCTGGTGAGGAGAGTTTTCACCTCTTCTTGTCCCTTGGACAGATTCAAGAACATCTGTTGAAGTTGGGCGTTTTGAGCCTGGATGTATTTCACCGTTTGTTCCATATCCATCTTACTGAAATAAACAGTAGGAAGATAAGGAGACCTGTATGGGAGAAACTTGTTTGTGTTATGATGAATGAAGATGCATATGCAAATGATTTCAAGGAAATTAGAGATTTAAATTTGCTTTAGACAAAAAGGAACGCACGTTATATTAATAAATCAAAGTTTGAGTACATCATGCCTCTTTGGGCTTACAAAGAAATACCAAACTCTAAGATAAAAAAGTTGAACGCATCATCTTTGGTGCGATGTAGGCGTTCAGACTCCGCTCTTCATGAAGCTACTTGGTGAGTTCCAGAACCTTCTTCTCGCTGGCGTATAATTGGGCCTCGAAAGTGTCTCGCTCCCCCTTAAGCTGTATCAAATCCCTTTGCAAGTCTTTGAGAGAGAGGTGGGCATGTTAGGATGATGGATAGTGTATGGGACATCTCCTTCCACAACAGGCTCTATGATAAGTGGGAGAATAGAGGGGCAAGGCATCATAAGACTTTGAGCACGAGCTCGTACCCATTTGAGATAAGGCTCAAGAGGGATGGAATTCTTGTGCCCCAGTGTCTTGCTATCAACTCTATGTACCATGCCCCAAGCTCGCATGAAACTTTTGCAGTAATCCTGAGCATCATTCTCTTAGTCGAAGATGATTCCTTGAATAAGTGCATCATGAGGACCATCCCTTCTTGCATATCCAAACTGTCGCAGTGCCAAACAAGGATTGTAAGTGATTCCTCCCCTAATGCCTAAAAGAGGGACATTAGGGAATTCTCCGCATCGATCAATGATGATAACATTCTCCGAGAATCGGGGACACCAATGAATGCTTAAATATGTAAGAGTCATTAGCCCATGAGACCATCTCAAACCCTGTTCATTCTTAAAGGCAGATCGGGGTAGGTGTAAAATAAACCACCTAGCCAAAAGAGGTGTGCAACACATAAGGGTTCCTCTCCTCTTTATAATGCGAGTATGCAATGAATGTAGGATATCTCCAAGCAAAGTAGGTACCGGATTGCGTGACAGGAAAACCTTAACCGCATTCACGTCTATGAGCTGGTTCGGATTAGGAAACAGTACCAACCCATAGATGAGAATGGCTAACACCTCTTCAAAAGCTTGTAAGTCCAAGGTATCCCAAAAATGATGAGCTTTCTCAAACAAGAACTTAGCCAAAAAACCCTTGACACCTCTCCTGGGTTCCCAATTTGCTACTACGTCAGACCGTTGTAAGGATAGAGCTTTAGCAATTTAGGGTCTCTTTCCATACCATTGAAAGGTACCTCGTTAAGGATAGGAACCCCAAAAAACAGATAAAACTCCTCCATAGTAGGCACTAACTGGTAATCTGGAAAAGTGAAGCAGTGATGTAGAGGATCAAAGAATTGAAAGAGCGCTTTTAATATTTCTTCATCAGGGTTTTAGGTGACCAAGCTGAGAATTCGACCATGTCTTTCAGTGAATGGTGAGATTTCGGGAACCCTTGATACCAAATCCTTAAGCTGAGGAGGTACTTTTACCAGACTGACTTGGATAGTGAATCTGCGGGCGAGAGCCATGTCCTACAAAACAAGACAAAAATAAACCCTAAGAATCCTTGAAATGGTTAGTATGACATGCTATGTTATGATGTCATGATTATGCTCAGATATAACAGATATAGCCAACACAAGAAAATCTCACAGAGACCTTAGGTTTAAGGCTTGCATGGATTTCAAGGTGATACCCTCTTGAAGTTGGGTTGGCTCAACCTGTCCTAAGTATAGTAACCGGCTTCTAAAGGATCTCAATATCACTGGCCTTTCCCCTAAATCTCGTTCCGATAGACAATTGACTTGCCACCAAACAAATTTCAAGGGTCAAACCTCAATGAGTGTAGCATCGAGTATCAACCGACTTTAGGTTTACACCAAAGATGGCTATCTCACTACATCCTAAAAGACAAGTTGGTCAATTAAGGTGCTAAGGTCAGTTGACGCTTTATGATAGCACGCAGCGGCCCCGTATTATCTTTGATTACTCAAGGGCTATTGGTACACACCAAAGTATCGCATCAATGTAGCTACTATTTCAACCGCGTCGGTATACCCCGCACAGTTCACTCACAGTTTATTGCTACTTACCTAAAAGGTGCCCCAAATCCGGGTGTAGAATCAAAGCAAAACCCAAACAAGGAACGATAATGTGAAGCATGCAAGTCAAATAAGGAAAGCAACTAAATGTGATCTATCCCTAAGGTAACCCTACTTATAAGTTAATTCCCAGCAGAGTCGCCAGTTCTGTAACACGGTGGGAGAACTGACTTGGTTGTTTTGTGTTTTATCGCAAATGTTGCGGTTAGCAAGATTCGCCACCTAGTTTTCTTTTATCCAAAAGGAAAGGTTGAAAAGAACAGGAAATACCTTTAGAGATATTTTCTTGAGTTCAGGGGGTAGATTACGAAAAGGTAATGTATTATCACCCTTTTCATCCATAGTTATCTACGGGCTCTTAGTTGCTTGCTAGATCACTTGCTTTTGTTTGAAAATATGCTTTGTGTGGTTTTTGAAAGTATTTTGAAAATGTCTTTGTGATGGTTCCCGTTTCTATAAGAACGCGTACAAAGTGTTATTTTGAAAATAGTTCAAAGAGGTGTTTGTGGAATGTGTTTTTGAAAGTGATTTTGAAAAGGTGTCTTCTTTGTAATGGCTCCCGTTTCTATAAGAACGCGTACAAAGTGTTTGTCTTTTGAAAATGTTTCAAGTTTGAAAGATGTTTTGAAAGTGTTAGTGTTTGTTTTGAAAATAACAAGGATGTTTTGGTTTGAAATTGAGCAAGCAATTAAGAGCATTCTACCTACTCAAAAGTCTTTGTTGTTTATTTCATCTTTCCTTTGACATTGTTATCTTACCATTGATTTGGTAAGAAACCCTATCTTTGGATGTAAAAGGGACGGGCATGGGTCATCGTATAGCCATGAATAGCAATGTTGTAAGATATCTTAGCATTTTCTTTAAGGGACTAAGATCATTTTTGAAAGGCACCTTTGATAGCGTCATCGAGGGACTATGATCTTTTAATTGTTTTTGCTAAAACATCTTACATGCATAACATGGACATTTTTGTAAAGCAACAAAGTGGGTTTACCCTAAGGGTGTAAGTGTGCGAGTGTGTTGATTTACATCCATTGTTTTGTCTTTGAATTAGGGTTTTCTAAGCATTGATTTTATCTTCCCATACAATCCCTAATTACTAGCATTTATGTATAAAGCATTAAATTGCGGAAAATAAAAATACTAAGCTATTACATCATTAGAGGAGGGGGTGTACAAATTTACAAATGGGGAAATTTCAAGAAAATTAAATCTAAATAATTATTACAACCATATTGAATATTGTACCAAAAATGAATAAATATTCAAGAATATAAATGGACAAAGGAAATGTATTTTTGTTTGGTTTTATGAAAGGTTTTAATCTTGACCTAATTAAAGAAAATGATTAATTAAAAAAAATAAAACTTAAACCTAAATTAATTAAAAAAGAAATTAAGTAAATAAAATTTTTTTAGGGTTTTTTATTTATGAAATTTTTTTTGAATTAATAATAATAATATGAACATTAATTAATTAAAGGAAACCTAAGTTCTAAATTAAATTTAATTGCAAGAAAATAATATAATAGTTAAACCTAATATTAATTATTAAGAAAGAAATTAATTTATTAAGAAAATGGTTTTGTTCTTTTAGTTTTATAAAACAAATAAACTAAATAAGTGTAAAAATGATAAATAAAATATTTTTTGGATTTATATTAATAACAATAAAAATAATATTATTAATAATAATGATAATAATAATAAAAGAAAATAAAACAAAATAAGAAAATAAAATAAATTGAGAATGATAAAAATGCTTAGGCTAGGTGTGTAAAAATGAAAGCAAGGGTTAGTGAAAGAAAAAAAAAACTCAAACCCAAGTTGGAGGCCCTACCTCTTCAAACAAAAAAAAAACAAGGAAAATAGAAAGTATGTGAAAAAAATGGTAAAACGGACGCTGGGGCTCAAACCCAGGTCCAAGGGGTTACATGCGCGCTCTTTAACCACTGGGGTGGTGATACATCGGTTAACATTGGCACATCAATAAATATATACACTACGCCAAAAAAGACTTACGAAAGCGCTTTTTTTGGCCTTTAAAAGCGCTTTCTATGGTGGCGCTGCTATAGGTTTTAGCAGCGCTTTTTGTTTAATGAAAAGCGCTTTCGTAGGTCTACCTAATACAACACTTTTTCTAAAAAGCGCTCTCTTAAGTAGGCTTTTGGCAGCGCTTTTTTATGAAGAAGCACTTTCATAGGTCTACCCGAGGCAGCGCTTTTTTCTGGAAAAGCGCTCTCATAAGTTTTCTTTTAGCAGCGCTTTTTTTGAAAAAGCGTTGCCTTAGGTAGGCTTTTAGCAACACTTTTTTCTGGAAAAGCGCTTTCATAGGTGGTCTTTTAGCAGCGCTTTTTCCTGGAAAAGCGCTGTCATATGTTTACCTTAGACAGCGCTTTTTGTGAAAAAGCGCTTTCATAGGTTACCTAAGGCAGCATTTTTCTTGAAAAAGCGCTTTCATAGGGTGTTTTTTTAGAGGTATAATTTATATAATTCATATACCTGCATTGTTTGCAGCATATTATTTATATAAACTAGTTGCCATAACCTGTAATTCATAAACCGCGGTAATGCATTGTATACCATTGTAATCCAAAATATATATACACCATTTTTGTACCTCAAAATATATAAAAACCATTGTTATCAGCACTGTAACTCAAAACCAGTCTTACAAAATCAACCCTAACAACAACTAAATCAGTCCTAATGTATGAAAGAAACACAGTCAATTATGTATTAAGGTCCTGGTCCTGCGAGGTTTGAACATAATAACACGGTCAATATGGTATTCCATGTACACATGTAACGTATTCATAACACTTTTCACACAATAATGTATTCATACCTTATATGATTCTCTGCTCAATAAAATATTGACACAATTCCTCTTTGATTTCTTCCAACTGAAGTTTCGTGTAATATGCACATTTGTATTCATCGAAGTACTACATAACAAAACATAATATGCATGATTTAGTTAAAAGTAAAAAATTATATGAAATATCCGAGAAATGATAAAACAAATCCTAAGTTATAAATCCATACCGTGACTGGAATCTCTATTTGATTCAGTTGAAGGATTTCTTTGATAAACCGCATAACAAAGTATCCGCAATCTATACCGTTTTGCTGTTGAGGACACTACATAGAAAAACAAATAAGAATATATAGTTGTATTGTTTTATCAAATAGCATAAATATTATAAGCAAAATAGTGGAAATTAATATACCTGCACTTTGATCCAATTAATGTTGTTTGATTTAGACCGTCGTACCCGAGCTTCTCTTTGACACTGGAATACTTGTATCGCTCTAACAAAATAAAAATATATATTTAGAACAATGTCACAGAAATAATTAAATATATAAATACACACAAATATTTAGAATAATCTCACTTACGTATCAATCATTAACTTCATATCCAGATAATTTGTCCAATCACCATCAACCGAATTCAGATAATAGACCACTTCTTTTATAGGATCGATAGCAACCAAAAACCAGTGCCGTCTATAAATTAAAACAACAGTTTAGAAGAAAATTTTCTACGCAAAAATTACAAATATTAAAATGAACTTAGAATGAAAATCTAACCCTATAGGAATAGTATTATACGCCCAAAGATATAAGCTTTCTGTACTGCCAGTTGCCATGAATCTTTCGACTAAGTGCTCTCTTACTGAATCCGGTTCCCTACCAATTGTCGCTCCGCTGACACGGGAGGAAGACACGAAATGGAATCTGTTTGACAATTGATTCCCGCGCATCAATTTGTCATATAACAACCTTAAATAAAAACATAATTAATATTAGACTATAACTACTTATTCATTCAACTTTTTAGCAATGCATACCGGCAGTTACAATACAAGTCAAACTATTTTTTAAGTGGCACTGCATGATTTAGAAGTTCAAGATGGAGGAAAGTTCGAAAGAATTACCAATGACCAGTATTAAACAGCAGGACATCATAGAAACCTGCAATCTTAGCCCATTCATCTGCAGGAACATCAACGTCAACTCGATGAATACCTTCTGACCCATCTTGTATCCCAGCTTCAGATTGCTTTGGCTGCCACCTTTGTTTAATCAGTAATTAGCACATAAGGTTTCCATTTAAAAAAGTATACAAGAAAGAAACAAAGTAAAACCAGAACCCTAAAAGTCAAAATCTGTTTAAGTAGGTTCTTCCAAACAGACCCTAAATTTCACCAACCCAATACAAGCTATTTGCAAAATTCTGAACTTTGAAACCGGAAACAAGAAAAAGAATTGGTAAAGGAGAAGGTTACTGATATTTGGAGAGCAAAACCGCACGATGATAAGCAACAGTGACATTGAATTTGGGAAAATAAGCACCTCTCCAAGCACCCTTCTTTTTCCACTTCTGTGCACCCTCATCAGCAACCCTAAGAATACACAAAAACGAAACCAATAAATTCTCATTGAGCGAATCCCCAACAAACCCAATGTTGTTATTTCTCATCACACCAAGAAACCGAAACGGGTCGATCCGAGGCAAATGGCAGCCACGTGGAACCCATTTCCATGAATTGATCAAGCTCATATTTTCCCTCTGGTTTCTGATGCAATTCCATGCATTTCAATGGAAGGGACACGTGTCGTCATAGAATGGGGTGTGATTTGGATCGAAAACCCATTTGCCTTTGAAGAAGTTGCAGTTGGAGATTGAAAGTGATTATGAGGTTGAAGAAGAGGGTGTGTGGAGAGAGATGAGAGAAGAGAAGAGATATATGGATGCAATTTCTAGTAAGATGAGGTAAGGGAATAAATGTGAAGGTAGCTTTGGGGACATTGTAATGCTGTGTGACTCATGGAATCCATATCTTCACTCAAATAACATTTCTAATTTTTTCTGCTTTTAAACTTTGTTTTAAATTTTTATTTTAATTATTTTGTTCTCTAAAACATCTCAACCAACTACCCCAATGAAATCACTTTTAAAAGCGCTTTCTAAAGGTCATCTATAACAACGCTTTTACATCAAAAAGCGCTTTTGTAGCATATCCTATAGCAGCGCTTTTAAAAGCGCTTTCTAAAGGCCAGCTTTAGCAGCGCTTTGGAAAAGCGCTTTCTAAGGCTGACCTTTAGCAGCGCTTTTGAAAAGCGCTTTATTAAGGTACCCTCTGAAAGGCCAGATTTAGTAGCGCTTCCCAAAAAGCGCTTTCTAAGGGTGACCTTTAGAAGCGCTTTTGAAAAGCGCTTTCTTAAGGCACCCTTTGAAAGTGCTTTTTTAAGCGGATTTTTTTTAAACCTACAGCAGCGCTTTTTTCCAAAAGTGATTTCTTTTATGTGCTGCTAAAACTTATTTTTGGCATAGTGATAACACATAACTTGCCCTGACTGTACTTCATCTTCAACCTCCAGCCAAAGGATATGTAACTTGCTCATTCTTCAACCATTTTCAAAAATGTAAACATGAAACTTGTGTATTTTTTCACCATGAATCCAACCATGTAACTAATTTAAGCTAACATTCAAAGATAAAGATGAATTTATTAAAGTACCAAATTCTGACCTAAATGTTTCAGCAAGTTTAAACTCAAAATTCTTCATTCTCAAGCAACATAAATGAAATCTATGGACATGTATAGTATCGGGGCAATGATATCTACATTCTATCTTCACAAATGCAAGCCTAACAATGCCTATATGAATAGTTCAAAATTCAGAAAAGTCTCCTTGCAAGAGGGTATCGTGTTTTGAGTTTGAGCAACTTTCAATGAGTTCTAGTGATTGGGTTAACTTCCTCAAGTTCCCAGGAAGCTAATGTGATGCTTGGCTTGAGTTGAAAATGGCTGAGGAGTGTTGGAGAAGTCCACTTGCAGAGCTCTGTTTTTGGAAATAGAACTTGATGATGGAGGTGTTACAGTTAGGCAAAAGGACTTTGGATGGTTTGTATTTGATGCTTAGAAGCTTTAGGAACCAAAAGGCTTAGAAACGCACGAGGGAGATGTGAGTTTCAAGTTTTGGGTCAAATTATGCAATAATGGAGTTTTGTGATACAGTTCTGAGTTTTTGTGTGTTTTGGAGCTTGTGTCTTCGTGTGTTTTGATGCAAACAACTTGTGCAAAAGTAAGGAAAAGGTTAGAGTACTTGAGAGGGTCAGAAGTGCAAGATGTAGAGTTATGACTATGTTACTTGATTTTGAAGAAAAGTGAAAACATGGTTTCAAGGCATAGTACAAGCATGGGCGGAGTTGTTAGAGGCTTGAGACAAGTTTCTTTTGGGTTATAGGTTATGTGTGATCAGAAGAAAACAATTGCAAAGCTCAAGAACTGATGTTGTGCATAAAATTTACTTTTCCAAAATGGCAATGTGCACTTTATTCTCAAAATGGCATTAAGCATGGGCAATGCATTGAATGCTTGAGTTGAAACTTCTAACAGCTGTGCAAACATTTAATTATGAAGTGCCAAACAAGTTTGAGGCCTTCAAAGAAAATATTGTGGAGCCTAGCATGGATTTGCATTCTTGTTCATCATGAAATTGACCTAAAATTCAAGAATGAAATGCCAACTTCATGCCTTCAATTCTCCTTGCTCAAACATGATCTCAAGGAGTTCTTGGACATTTTTGAAAGCTTGTAATGTGATATACAACCCATCTTTGAATCAATTTTGAAATTTCCCCTTGGAACTATGTGAGAAATTTCCATGAAGTTAGGTTAAAATCCTGCCTAAACTAGGGCAAATTTTCACTAAGTTTCCGAGTTTCATGAACATGTATTCACAAAATCATAACTCTAAATCCATGCATTTTTAGGAGAAGTTGTGTAAATAAATGTTTTAGATCTCATTGAGATATACAATTTTCATTTTGACAGTTTCCTTTGAATCATCTTGCATCATGGTGAAAAATTGGCTCAAAGTTGTGAAAAAATATGAAGTTTTCAACACTTAGAAAATTTTCTAAGTTTGGAAAATTTGACTTTTCAAAATGAAATCTTGAATTTTTTATTTCTTGATGAACAAGTTTCATATTTTGACATGTTTTGATGAATTGTGATCTTTGACAATTGATTTTGACCAAAAAGTCAAAGTTTGACTTTTCAGTGTACAATTGACTTTTGATCAGTTGACTGAAAATCAACTATCAATCAATTGATCTTGAGGGATGTTTTGACTCATTCCATTAGTTAAAAATGATGCAATTGAATCATTGAGATCATGTTTCCAACCAATCAACCATTTTCTAGGTCAAAAATCAGAAATTGCCCTTTCTTAGTCAAAACCCAAATTTTGACCATTTTGCCCTTTTGATGATCTGATCAAATTTCTAGAGGAATTATGGTCCAAACTTGATCAAATTATATATATGAGTTCACAATGTTGATATGGATCAAAAATCATGATGTTTGATTGTAAATTGACCATAGTTGACTTATTCCCCAATACAACTGATTTTTAGGTCAACTGATCAATTGACTGAGCAAAAATGTGATCCAAGACTTGAAACTTGACATGAGCAATCTTGAGGGTCCATAATGATCCATTAAAGTCATATGAGGCATTAAAAGTTCAATTATACTTGTGAAATCTTAAACCCTAATTTCAGTCATCAATGCTTAAGGAGGTGCCTTGAGCTAATCAACCCTAGTGCAGTCTTGAACCAAAGGAGATCTTGTGAGAAATTACTTGATAAATGAGAGGGAAAACTTTGGGGTACAACAACATTCATGTTTCAATTTCTATAATATGGCTTCTAATCACCAAATACCATGTGTTTTCCACTTAAATTTGATTAGCAAAGATGTTTGAATCATTTAGAGTGTCAAAATGCAACATTTGGATGAGTTTTGATGCACATGTGGTCACACTTTCTTCATGACCACATGTGTGCATGATTTACACTCAAATAGCATCAATGCCTCCTCTTGATTCCATTCCATTCTTCTATAAATAGAGATCCCCTACTTCATTTTACAAGCTTGAGAGAGCCAAAGAACCTATGTTGAACTTCCTCCATAACTCATAATTCTGCAACTTCAAATTTAATTCTAAAGCATCTTTCGACCCAATTTATTTGTTGATTCTTCATCCTTAAACTTCACTAAAGCTAACAGAAGAAGAACCAAGCCTTGAGGTTCCCTGAATGTTGCTATAATGTAGCTCTCATCACTCTGATACTGATCGCATCATTAGTTTTTAACTGGAAGTGAGTTTTACTCATGAATTTTCAAATCCCTTTCCAACTTTTTTCTTCTGGTTTTCTTCATATTGGCCGAGCTACAAGTTAAATAAATTTTTGCGAGGGTACAATTGTCTTCGTATTGATGAGACGAATCGAATGGCACCGGTCTGAATCTCTAATTTTTCCGTTGGAGGGACCTGTAACTCGCGTGTTTTGGTTGACTTTGTCAACAATCTAAAGGTTGAAGATGATGACATGGAAGTCTTAAACCAATCAGAGCCCCATGCATGACTTGTTTTATCTGTTTTTAAAATAAATGATCATGTATGTTATTTATTAATGACCCAAGGGGACACAAAATCATTTTCCAAATTCCCACAAACTTCTCACAATTATTTCTCTAATCTCTCATGAATATAATTCACTTTTCTTCAACTTTTTCTCAAGAACATCAACAATCATCAAGCAAGTTCAAGAACAAACTCATCAAAAATTCTTCAAACTTCAAGTTTCCTTCTCCATTTCTCTATAATATCTATTGTACCATCCTCTTCCATTAAACCAAAAGGTTATATCCATTGAACCATTCAGTTCTATCACCGTAAGACCCCTCCATTAAACCACTTAGTTTTATTCGTTGAACCGGTTGGTTCTATCGCGCACCAACTCCTCCCTCTGAAGGCCAGTTCCGGCAGCGTAACCTCTCCATCCTTCTCATTTTTGTCTATGATGCCATATTCCCTCCGTGTTTGCTCCGGTGAAATCCTCCTTCTTCAATTGTGGTGTTTTACGGATGTGTTTGACATGCATTCCCATTGTTCATAATTGATTGATGCATATTTTGACTAGTATGTTGTTGATGCTAGCTTGCGTGAAGTTTTACGGAGTATTTCTGCTTTTGCTTGCTTGCTAGGAACTCTTGTTCGTTTGGTATTACACTAATACTGATTAATGTTTCCACATCATTTACCATTTTCCTTTCCATGAGATGTAGGAATAAAGATGCATGATTATTTATGGATTTTCTGATACCATGAGAAGTAGGAAGATATGCATGTTCTGGGAGTCCCTTTGAGGCAAATCTGATTTATTTAAAGACCTTTTAAGGAAATTCCTACTTGTGCTTGTTTACCATTTTATGTGTTTACATTTGTGCCAAAGACCTCTATGAAGGCGTCACGTTCTCATTCCCAAATAATAAGTCCTCAAAGAAGGCAAGGCGAGTAGAGGGTCCGCAATCAACCCTTCCATTTCTTGTCCGTTTCGTTCATAGCATGCGTCATCCATTGATGTTATGAATTGGGTTACTCATGTTATCAAGTCATTCAGATGGAAAAAGGATCCATAACCAATCCCCCACACTTTTTCTTGAGCTCATGTTGATTGACGTTTATGCTTCGTGCTTGTTCATATTGTCTTCTATCTCTTACCTTGATTCTTAATATCTTGGTTAAGTGCTTAGTCGCTTTGGACACTCACTTCCCCACTCTATTTACTTGCCTCAGTGATACAATACCTTGGTTAATAGTAGCTTTCATTACCCCTTCTTGCCTAGATAACGAGATATCTATGGTCATGAACTCCCCCCCCCCTCTTTTACCTATCTCGATGATTCGATATCTTGGTTAGGTCTTTGACTTGAGTTGGTGTGCACTACTCATGCATTGTGTGTGCTCTCTTTGTTAGAACTTATTGATTCCTGTTTGTTTTTTATTCTTGTATATACCATGCTCCCTTAAGAATCACTTGTTTAGTTTTTTATGCAAGTTAGACATTAGGATTGTTATCCATGCATGTTAACATAGGTAGAGATTTCCCTTTCAAATCTCAACTTTAGGGCCATCATGGTATGATAACACTGGGGATAGAAATAGATTAGTCCCCTTTAGACTTTTTATCTTCCCTTTTACATAACTAAAACTAAAACCTTTTTCTTTGGCAAATTCATAAAAAATTTAAAAATTCTCAAATCCTTTTTCAAGGTAAAAAACACTAACCAATGCAAATCTTTTTTGTCTTTGGACTTTCTTTTTTCTTTTAAATTTTTTTCAATAAGGATGTGTTGTTTCAAATTCGAACAAATTGGAAATGCTAAGTGTGCGAAGGGTCGAGCATGAGTCTCTTTACACGCTGCAATGCCAAGCACGAATTACAATCCTAACCGTAAGGACGCGAATACGTCATTATCCATAAAAAATACAAAACAAATGGAAACTATTGAGCCGAACTATGGCACTCTGATTATTTAAAAAGGATACGTAGGCATTTGATCATGGGACTCAACCGAGCGAAACTTTATAAATATTCCTTCTTTTCCCCATGTTTTCTTTTGCATGCATTTCCCCTTTAGCTTGATTAGCATTTAGATTTGAAAACACCCTTTGATTATGTTGTACCCCAAAATTTACCCTTTTTATTCTTAAGACATTTCTCAAAAAAAGATCTCAAATGCTCAAAGAGTTTCAAGAGTTTGATCAGGAAAGTTCACCTCCTAACCACTAAGCCCACAAATTAGGGCTTTGGTATTTTCAAAGACAATTGGACTTTTGATGACTCAAATGACTTTCATGGTTGATTATTAGTCTCCAAGATTTCTCATACCAAGTTACAAGTCTTGCATCTCAAAATTGCTCAGTCAATTATGGACAAACTACCGTCAAATTTCATGATTTTTTGGCCAACATCAACATTTTAAAGTCATATTCATCAATTAATCAAGTTTTGATCACAATTCTTCAAGAAAAGTATTCAAATCATCAAAGGGGCAAAATTTCAAAATTAGGATTTTGGCTGAGAATGACTGATCAATGATTTTTGATCTAATACATAACCTAATGGTTTGAATCATGATTTAAAGGATTCAAAAATAACATGTTGACCTAATTTCATGGCTCAAATAATTTCTCAAGATCATTGGATTGATAGTTGATATTTGATCAACTGATGAAAAGTCAACTAATACACAAGAAGTCAAACTTTGACTTTTTTGATCAACATTTAATTTCAAAGATCAAGATTCATCAAGACATTAAAAAATATCAAACTTGATCATCAAGAATCAAGCAAGTAAAAAAGTCCACAAAAAAGTAAAAGTTTTCAAGACTTAGAAAATTTTCTCAGTGTTTTTATACTTGATAAATTCATTACTTCATGACATTTTTCCACCAAGATGCAAGATGATTCAAGAAAAACTTTCAACATGAAAGTTGTAGATATTGATAAATTCTACAACTTTGTATTAGAGGGTTTATGTCCAAAAAATGCTTAGATTTGAATATATAGGCCCATGAAGTCATGACATTTTTCATAAAACACTTAGTCAAATTTTTAACTAGTTTAGGCATATTTTTTACATAACTTCTTCACCAATTTTCACCTAGTTCCAAGATGATTTAGCCAAAGCGGTAAACATGAAGGTTGTAGACAATGTTTAAATCTTTCCAAAATGTCCAAGAACATAAAGAGATCATGCTTGAGCTAATAGAATCGAAGAGAATAATTTGGGCATCCATTCTTCAATTACAAGTCATTTTCATGATGAACACTTAACCAAATCTCAAACATATGCTGCATAATCTTGCTTTTCAGGCTTCTAACTTGAAAATCACTCCATATTTAATTGATTACACAACTGTTAGAGATATGATCCAAAAATTTGATCCATTGTCCAAAAGATTCATCCATTTTGGCACAAAGTAACATTTCGATTCTTGTAAAGTTACTTTAATCACAAAGTCAACTTGTATTGAGCCTCTAACTTGTTCCCTCTACACACACTCAATACAAAATCCAGAAGAAACATGTTTAAAATACCTAACCACTTTAGATAGCCTTGTACTATGCATTGGAACAATGTTTGTCAAGATTGATTCAAAAAAAAGTCAAAAAACCATAACATGTGATCTTGTGATTTTGATCCCTTGAACCTTCCAAACCTCTTGCCTATAAATAGAGGATGTATTTACAACCGAACACACGAATTCACAAGCCTAGAAACTCCCTTAAACTCCCTGAAATCATAATTTGCACACAAACTCCACTTTTGTGTCATTTTTTACTTTGAATACCTATCTCACAATCCACTCGTGCGTTTTCCATTTCATTTAATCACCAAGCTTCTATAACTCATATAGAAGCTATCGAAACACCTACCACACAACTATAACATCATATTCCTCACCTTCCATAACCAAAAACAGAGTTCTGTACATTGACTTCTCTAGAATAATACAACCACTCTCAATCCAAAGTAAGCATTACATTAGCTTCCTGGAGGTTTAGTGAAGTTATCTAGATCATCACAACATCTCAAGGAGTGCTCAATCATGAAACATGATTTCCAGTTTTGAGGTAAGTTTTTAAAACTTTGAACTCTCTCTACTAGCATCTTTAATGTTTACTTTGTGAATAAAAAATGTAGACATCATAGCCTTGAAGCTAACCATGTCCTTAGATTTCATTTATGTTGCCTGAGTGATGCGAATTTTGAAGATGAACTTTCTTAAAAGTTAGGTCAGAATTTGGTACCAACAAAAATTCGTGTTCATCTTTGAGTGTTAGCTTAAGTTATTTACATATTTGAAATCGTGGTGAAATTTCTAACAAGTTTGATGTTTACAATTTCTGAAGTGGTTGAGAAATGTGCAAGTTTGAAATTCAAATGGATGGCGCGAGGTAGTGTTGTACCCCAAATTTGTCCTACCTTTTACTTTTGTCTGACTTAGACTTTGCATCCCATTTGCATCATTTTCACTAAGTCGTTTGCATATCATGTATCTCAGGAAATCAGGCACTTTGGTTCAAAGCATTAGGGTTATACCATCCTTATGTTTAATTTTGGTTTGATGTTTCTTAATCAGGTAAAAACAATTTCGTTTGGTTCTTGAGCAGTGGATTATGGAATGAAGTTCAGAGATATCATAAGTTTCCTTCTTTGTTAAGTCACATAGATATTCTTCAAAGTCATGGATTAGGGTTTCGATTATCTTCAACACTTCGAGATCTTTCTTCATCAATGTGCATCATCATGTTTGGGCCTGTTAAATAAGTCAAATTTATGGGCAAGAGTTTGTGACTAATATTGCACGTATTTGAGCCATGAAAGAAGAGATGATGTTGTAAACTCGTATGATAATCAAGGCATGTTTTTGTTACTTCAGTTACAAGTCACTGGTGGTTTAGACATCAAGGTTAAGGTTCTCATTAAGAGGGAAAGTTTGATTTGGACACGATATGAAGATTGAGGTTGGAAGACAAGGCATATGGTTTACTTGAAATACAAGTTACAAAGGTCATACGTGATTTCTTTAAGTTCAAGTTACAAAAGCAAGACGTATCATTCAAACCATTCAAGTGGGAAATTTCAAATTTCAACCAAGATTCAAGAATTGTCTAATTTCTATACAACAAGTTCATCATTCATGAGTTCAAAGAAATATCATTCAAGTTTCATATTCATTACATTTTTTGGGCAATTTACAAAGCAATTTACAAGGTTAAAATACAACTCACAAGCATCTTGTTTACAAAAAAGAAGACAAGTGTTCTTCAAGTTTCTTTGCTTCTTCTTCAAGAGAATTCCAAGCTCCTTGCTAGCCACGACCTCTTCATATTTCAACCTTGCTTTTGCCATCCAATCCTCATTGCTCATGAAACAAGAAAAGGGAAAGAGTTAGCAAACCATCAATATTTGAATAAGATTCCAACGAGAACAAATTGTTAAAAGAGAATTTTCATTTCATCATTAGGGTTCGTATTTGGAATCAGAAATTCAAAGGGGTTGATTCAATCATGCGTTATCTTCTCATATTTTGAAAATCACAAAAGTTTGGGTTTTGGTTCATAAAAGGAAAAGAAATTCAAAACAATTTCACTGCAAAAAACAAAGTCAACAAGCAATACTACCAACAATTTGTTTCACAGTAACAAATCTACACATAAACTATCCAAAAAAATGTCCAACAAAAATGTCCCAACCGACCAAATACAAAACATACTAGCAAACAACAACAACCCAAACTGCCAGACATCATCAACAAATATAAAACAACAAGCCAAATGGCAGCAGCCCCAAGGAAGAAATCAAAAAGCAAAACAGAAATCAATAGGAAAGCCGACAAATGCGATATAAAAGGCAGCAAGCGGCAAAACATCCAAACAACGCAGCAAGCCAAATAGCAAACAACAACCATAACCAAACAAAAAAGCAGCAAAACTAGCAAAAACATCAATAGCTCACAAAACCCTGAATGTATCATCATTTTCCTAAAAGTATAAACCCTTCAAAAATTGTGAGAAAGGAAGAACTGTAGTTCTACATCATAGAGATAAAAAAGAGGAAACGATTAAGATTAGAAGGGCATCACCTAAACCAAATCAACAGACTAGCTGTTGCACTATCCAGCCCAGCCAAGTCTGCACCAAGTAGCCTTGATGTCATCCTTATTATGCTTCCACAAGCCTCCAAAAAACCTGTGATTTTACATAAAGGCTAACCAAACATAACCTGTATCCTAAAGTAAAAAGTAACCATACCAGAATTGTTTAAACTTCACCAAATTTCCCCCCAAATTTTCCTTAAAAGCCACCTATAAATACAACAAGAAAATCAGTAGAAAAGGGAGAGGAAGGCAACCTTCAAACCGGTCCATTAATAACATTTATCTCTCTGCACTATCCCACTACTGTCCATCATCCACCTTAATCCACTCAAATCATTCATATTGTACTCTTCAACCTTCAAATTTACAACCTGCATATCCCAAGCACCTTGCAACTATAATCCTGCTCATACACTGATGTGTAACCAAAACTGCTCCCATGTAATACAAAAACAACCATATTTCAACTAGTTTGATCATCTACCTCAATAACCAAACAATCATCATATCCAAGCATCAATCGGATTATGGATCGAAAGCATAACAAGAAGTATTCGCAGAAGATAAAAGACGACCGTACCTGAAGCAGTTCCACTAAAATTGTCAAATCTCCCACTGGTTAGCCATTCTCTTTCATTTTATCCCTGATGCTTACATGATGAAAAGGGTATGGAATATGTTGGGAAATAAGGTTTATGTTGTGCCTGAATGATTTTATTTTTTTTGCTCTTGTTTCCTATACCTGCATAATAATTCAAGTAATATAGTTACCTTACTAAATTTATCTGAGAAATGGCATAGAGAAACGATTCACAGAAATTGATCATGAAACTCTTAAATAAAACTCAGATAAAAAAAAGAAATTACAAGAAGAACTTCAAAATAAAACTCACCAAAAGAAATCGAAAATCTTTATCTCTCTTCCTCCACCACAGCATTAACAACATCATCCATCACTATCTCTACACAACACACACTATTATCACCTTCATCCGTAACTTTATCAATATTTCTTCTCAACACCGAATCTGCAATCACAACAAAGTTTCATATTTCTATGAATCGCACACTTCTGTAACAAAAACACAATGCCTACATGCCTTTATCAGGTGCATCTTTATTGATCTCATCCATAGCCGCCATTTTATACAATCAATGCCGCTGCTCCTAATTTCCGGCCACCCCGAAACAACACCTTCATAATCTCGTCACTCTTCATGGATCAGACCTCACCTTAAACCTTAAACTAAACTCTTAAGAAGGGGAGAAATCTCCACAGGGTGCTATGATTGGATGAGAACTACACCATGCTATGGTATAAAAAAGACGCGAAGAATTTGAAGGAGGTAGAACCTAGACCAGTTTCATGAAGGAGATGATGATAAGCTCCTGAAAACTAGATGGGGGATTCCTATCGAAAGAAAACCAGAGATGGATTTGTGGAGAAGATAAAGTGGGTTTGAGGAGTTGCGGTTATTGAGTGATAGAGAGATTAGGGATGTTGAGATTATAAATAGAGTTCATCGAGAGAGATGGGAGAGTGTTAACATGAATAAAGATACCAGGTGAGAAGCATAAGCATGAGGATCATTGGAGAGATAATAGAAAGGGTTCAGTGAGAGAAAAAGAGAAGCAATGAAGGTTAGAAGACGACGAAAGAAGAGAGGCATTTTTGGACTTATTTTAGGGTTTGTGTAATCCCTGGGCTTTGTGTGAGCTGGATCCAGACCCTTTGGCCCGATCCGGTCCAATTTTTGCTTGTTTTATTTTTATTAACTTTAGTATTTTCATTGTTATTAGCTTGGGCCTGCAGAATAGTTTATCCCAAAGCCCAATAGATTTCTTATTAAATCCCTCGTTTTGTTTATTTATTTTATTTTAATTGTTTTGGTATTTGTTAGTAATTATAATTAGCTTGGTTAATCGTCTTTATTAATTTGTTTTACTTTTATATTTGATATTTAGTGATGGTTGATTAGTTTTTCGTAATTGATTTTATTTAATTTATCTAGTTTTTATCAATTAGTTTTATTAAATAATCTCCACTTACTTAGTTAATTTTATGTAATCATTTAATTGTTTAGTTGCTTTAATTTGATTTTATCTTGTACACACACCTGCGCTTTTCAATTGTTTCTTTTACTTGATAAAAATGATAAAAAATAGTTAGAATTTAATTTTTCTTTGATCTTACCATTATAATATTTCATGACACGATTAAATCCATTTTTGATCATTTTCTGTTTTATAGACTTTAGGATAGAATTTTCCCTTTTCATAACTGTACAAGATAACATTAGGGCTTCTTAGTCTCCTTCTTAACCTTTTTCTTCTTTCGTAAATTAAAACTTATCATTCACAAATTAAAAATCCAAAAAGCATTTAATCATTACTCGAATTCATTCTAAAACTCACAAAACACTCAACCAATTAAAACTCCCCAAAAGGGTATGTTATCTACGTTCTACCGCGATACAGGCCGTGCATATTGCTAAAATCGTCCGTTAACGTCGCCCACTAAAAAAAACCAATAAACCAACCTTTTTAGAAGAACTATGGTGTTCTGATTCCTTCACTAGATACAAAGGAAAAGGGTTGCGAGACCCTCACGAACGCACTAATAAAAATCATTTTATTTCCCCTTAAGCAAGTATAGTTATAGATAAACACACCCTTAAAAGAAAACAAACAAAATGGATCCCGTTGAGTAAAACGAATGTGAGGGGTGCTAATAACTTCCCCTTGCATAACTGACTTCCTTACCCTTTCTCTTGGTTGCAAGACCATCTTATCCATCCTCTTGTGGTTTTCTCGATATTTCCCCTTCCTTCGGGATAAATAAAGTTCGATGGCAGCTCTATGTTTTTTGTCGGTAGCTTCAGCTTGCGACTCTGTTGGGGATATTCTTTTGCGAGTCTCTCCTAGTTTTGTTTATTTGTCTCTTTGGGTGTTTATTTATTTACTTTATTTGCTTTACCGCTTTATTTCTTTGCTTTATTTTTTACTTTTGTATATATTGGATTATACTGTTGCTATTCACATATTCTGGATATGCTATTTCTTTTGTGATGTTGGGTTGGGTGATTACATTTGATAAGTCCTATACCCAGACTTGGGTTACACCTAGGATTAGGACGGGCGATATAGTCATGCTAACTTTGAGGGAGTAATCCCGAAGAAGGAGGCATAAAAATCCCCCACTCAGTGGAGGTCCCCTTGAAAGTAGCGTTGTTTACCGAGTAATTGGGAAGACATTGTTGCTTTCGACCTGGGAACCAGAGAAGCTGAGAGCCGTAGAACCATCAACCCATCCTGGCCTTTTTAGGTGTAGTGTGAAGACTATAACGGAGTAATCCGAAAATAGTTATCACGCGATGCTGCACTCGGACGAGTCTTTCTTGCGAATATTACTGATTACTGAGTAATTGGGACATTAGTAATATCCAAAGGAAGAGCGTAGACTCTGAGGTTTCCATAGAACCTTTTTCAGAAGGTGATAAACCCCTAGTACATACCTTATGGGTTGTTACTTTGACTCCATGCCTGTGACGTCGGAATTTTGATCCTGTTACTTTTAGTTCATGCAAAGGACTACACAGTGGTTATCCAGAATATGTGGAGCTGAAGACTCATGCCATATCATACCATGCCATCATTCCATCATGTATATACATCTCATATCTAAGGAATTCCAAATATAAGTCTCGTTGGTCGAGCTCTTCAAAAATAAAAACAAATTTAAAAATAATAAAAAGGATAGACGAGTCTTTGGATTTCCTAGGAAATGAAGATAGAACATTCATTCATACTATCATGCATTCATTATTCACAACAGAAACATATTGGGGTCCCTTTCCCACTGACTTCAGTGAACAACAAAGACGACTTCTCCACATCCCTAGCGTACAAGAAGCAACCAGCGAAGACTCATGGATCGTTTTGAAGAGAATCATAATGCTCTCCGCCGAGATATGGACACCACGGGCACTCACATGGATCAAGTTATGGAAACTCTTCATGCTGTCATTAAGGGTCAAGAAGAGTTACATCAAAGTGTTGCCAAGCTTTCTACTGCTGCTCCTCCACTTATGCTAATGGGAGGAATGATAATTAGAATGTTGAGACCCCTACTGGAACTCCTCAGAATGATGTTGATGACCATCACAATGTCATTGATCTTGATGAACCCCACGTGAATCTTACCGTTGGAGTTGCTGAAACTGCAAAAATGTACCATGCTCTTGAAGAGCGTCTCAAAGCTATGAAGGGTATCAAGACTTCAGGATTTAATACTACTGCAATGTGTCTCGTGCCTGGGGTAGTTATTCCTCCCAAATTCAAGGTTTCCGATTTTGACAAATACTAAGGCACCTCCTACCCAGAGACTCATCTTCACTCCGACTGTCGCAAAATGGCGGCCTATGTTGAAAATGAACCGTTACTCACGAAATTCTTCCAAGATAGCTTAATCGGGTCACCGTTGGACTGGTATATGCAACTAGAAAGAACTCATGTTAGTACTTGGGGAGAACTTGCTGACGCCTTTTTGAAACATTATCATTATAATACTGCCATGGCTCCTAATCGTACTCATCTTCAAGGGATGATACAGAAATCTGAAGAGTCGTTCAAAGAGTATGCTCAAAGGTGGCGTGAACTAGCTGCAAGGGTCTAACCTCCTCTCTTGGATCGTGAACTGATTGATTTGTTTATGGGTACTCTACGAGGTCCTTATCTCCAACACATGCCCAGCAATAGCTCTACTTATTTCTCTGATATGGTCATTATTGGATAACATGTTGAAACTTGTATTAAGGATAGAATGATCCAAGATATCCCTAACAATACCAACAACAATATTGGGATTGGTAGGAAGTCGTTTTCTGGTTTCGTTAAGAAGAAAGAGGGTTAGACTAGTGTTGTCACCACCAACCAAGGAAAAGCTCCTGCATATCCTCAAGTTTGATTTCCTTATTTGCCAACACCTGTTGTTGTTCCTAATCAATATGTTCCTTAAGTGTATGCTGCTATAACTATAGCACCCTGGATGGCCCAACAACGACCTTTCACTCCTCAACCACAATATCTTCCACAATAACAATTTGCACCACCTCCAAATTATCAACAACAAAATCAGCAACCTCAAGGTCCAAGAGCTCCACAAAGACATGAGCATATGAAAGAAGATTTGATCCCATTCCTATGTCTTATACTCAGCTTCTCCCTCAGTTACTTGACAATCAGTTGGTTCAACTACGTGAACTTGGTCCACCACCTAATCCCCTCCCCAGGGGGTATGACATTAATGCTTATTGTGAATTTCATTCTGGAGCCCCATGCCACACGATTGAGAATTGTAGAGTATTTAAATGTAAAGTTCAATACCTCGTCAATGAAAAGGCCATAAATTTCAACCCTGTTGGTCCAAATACTCAGAATAATCCCATGCCTCCTCACCCAGGGGCAACGGTCAATGCTATTGAAGAAAGTAGTGAAAAGACACTGGTAACCAAGGTTGACGAGATCAAGATGTCATTAGGAACTGTTAGAGAACATTTGTTGGAGCACGAGGTGCTACAATAACTCCATGATTTCTGCTTAACATGTTCCTCTAAACCTGAAGAGTGTACTAGTTTGAATACGGCTATCCAACAACTAATGGATGAAGGTGTCCTACAAGTAGAGAAGATATTTCGAGAATAAGATATTGATGTCTTGAAAATTCCTTACTATCCAATAAGCATCTCAGTAACACCGGGTATCCCATTGACAAATCAGGCTCCTATTTCCCCATTAGTGATTCAAGCTTCCGCTACCCCCGCAACAACTCAAACTCATATTCCTCCTCTGTGTAACAACTCGAAGGCAGTTCCGTGGGAGTATAATATGGTTTATATTCTCGGGAAGAAATATGAGTGTCCTCCAGTAGCTGACAAGAGTATTACCAACATTGCAGGAACCAGTAACATGACTCGTAGTGGCAGGATCTTTTCTCCCCCACCACCGCCTCCCAAAGAAACTAATAGTGATGCTCTGGCTAAGGCTAGGGGCAAGCAAGTGATTGATAGTCAGCCTGAACCTTCGGTAGGATAAGAAGTAGAGCAGCTTTTGAGGATTCTTAAGCGAAGTAATTACAAAGTGGTGGATAAACTCAATTAGACGCCGTCCAAGATCTCCATCTTGTCTCTTCTCTTGTTTTCAGAGACTCGTCGTAATGCCTTACTGAAGATTTTGTGTTCTTCCCATGTTACACAAGACATTTTTGTGGCCCAGTTTGAAGGGATCATAACCAATATTGGCGTAGGAAATTTTTTGGGTTTCTGTGATGATAAGCTCCCATTTGAAGGTAGAGCTCACAACAAAGCGCTGCACATTTCTATGAAGTGTTTGGATACAGTTTTATCTCGAGTTTTGGTAGATACAGGTTCTTCACTCAATGTGATGCCCAAGGATACTCTTTTTAAGCTGAATATAGACGGGGTGATGATGAGGCCTTCCACCCTAAGTGTTCGTGCATTTGATGGTTTAAGGAGATATGTGGAGGGAGAAGTGGACTTGACTGTTAAGATTGGTCCCTGCACTTTTTATCTGTCATTCTATGTTATGGACATTCGTCCATCCAACACTTGCCTTTTGGGTCGCCCATGGATCCATGTAGAAGGAGTTGTGACATCTAATCTTCATCAACGCCTGGAGTTCATTATGAATGACAAAGTTGTTATCGTTTATGGAGAAGAAGATGTAGTGATTAACAATTTAACAACCTACCATTATGTGGAAGTGGAAGGTGAGGTGCAAGAGTATCCCTTTCAAGCTCTGGAGATTGTTTGCGTTGACAAGTTCTCCGTCGTGGAAAGTATGAAGTATGAAGCACCCATGGCCTCTTTGAATGACGCCAAAGCCTTCATAGAAGCTAGATCTCCCCATGATGGTTGGGCCAAATTGATTGAAGTACCTGAGAATAAAGATTTTTATGGTCTTGGATATCATACGTCGTCCTCCATGCAAGCTAGTTTAGTTCCTCTCAAAGGAAAGCACGTTTCCCCAATTTCTGAAGTGTTCATCAATGCTGGTACAGGCAAAGAAGGACAAGTTCTCTCAACAGATGATGAGGGTGACGATGAAGATGTTTCCAGATTTATCTATCAGGTTGCGCCAGACCAGGAGCTCAACAATTGGACTGTCGTGGACATCCTTGAAGTTGTTTTCCTTGATGTGTAATTTTCTGTTTCCATTAAGTCATATGCCCTGCCCAAGGCATAAAGACAACTTGTAGAAGGGTCCCCTTATGTTTCAATCTCCGTTTAAAATTGAATGAAAAATTGCACTTTCCCATACAATTTTGTTCCCTGTCTTTCCTCTTACTTTTACTTTTCAAAATAAAATGGCAATGCTTTTCTTTTCATATTCTAAATATTTTCTTGTACTTTCTAAAATAAAACATAAAATCATCAATCATGCAAATCCGTCTCGAACTCCATCAAAAATGACAGTGCTATAGTTCCTAATATCCTTGAGAGTTCAGTTGACCATGCTAGCAAGGATAGTGTGGAAGATTGTGAAGTCCCTGAAGAACTAGAAATACTCTTGAGACAAGAAGAGAAGGTCATCCATCCATATCAAGAAGAATCATAAGTTATCAATATCAGTACTAAAGAGGTAAAGAGAGAAGTCAAGATAGGTGATGCCTTGCAAAGTGAAGAAAAGAAGTGGTTGATTGAGTTGCTTCGAGAGTGTGCTGACATCTTTGCCTAGGCGTATGAAGACATGCCCGATTTAGATACTTATATAGTGATGCACAGACTGCCACTCAAGCCAGAATTCCCTCCTGTAAAGTAGAAGCCACAAAGGACTAGACCCGACATGGCCTTGAAAATTAAATAAGAAGTTCAGAAACAGCTTGATGCAGGCTTCCTATCTGGGATAAATTATCCACCTTGGATTGATAACATTGTTCCTATACATAAGAAAGATGGTAAGGTACGTATGTGTGTTGACTGCCGAGACTTGAATAAAGCGAGTCCAAAGGATGATTTCTCGTTGCCTCATATTGATGTATTGGTTGATAATATTGGTCAGTCTTCAGTGTTCTCCTTCATGGATGGATTCTTGGGTTACAATCAGATAAATATGGCTCTTGAATACACGGATAAAAAACTTTCACAACTCCTTAGGGTACCTTTTGCTATAGGGTCATGCCTTTTGGTCTCAAAAATACTGGTGCGACATATCAGCGCGCTATGGTGACTCTCTTTCACGACATGATTCATAAAGAGATCGAGGTGTATGTGGACGATATGATTGCAAAATCACAAACTGAGGAAGAACATTTGGTCCATTTGCAGAAGTTGTTTGATCGTCTATGAAAGTTCATGTTAAGGCTTAATCCTAACAAGTGCACCTTCGGGGTTCGATCGGGAAAGTTGCTTGGCTTTATCGTAAGTCAGCGAGGGATTGAAGTAGATCCAGACAAGGTAAGAGAAATACGGGATATACTGGCACTGAAAAATGAAAAATAAGTACGGGGGTTCCTTGGAAGGTTGAATTACATAGCCAGGTTCATTTCTCACCTTACAGCTACCTATGAACCCATCTTTAAATTATTACGCAAGAATTAAGATGTCCATTAGGATGAAAGTTATCAAGAGGCCTTCGAAAATATTAAGCAGTACCTTCAGGAACCACCAATACTCATACCTCCAGTTCCAGGGATACCTCTCATTATGTATTTTACTATGCTCGAAGGATCTATGGGTTGTATGCTCGTACAACATGATGATACGGGACAAAAAGAACACACCATCTATTACCTGAGCAAGAAGTTTATTGATTGTGAATCAAGGTATTCATTACTTGAGAAGACTTGTTACGCTCTTATGTGGGCAGCTTGACGTTTGAGGCAGTACATGTTAATGCATTCTACACTCCTGATATCTAAGATGGATCCGATGAAGTACATCTTCAATAAACCATCACTTACAGGAAGGTTGGCTCGATGGAAAATACTTTTGTTTAAGTATGACATCCAGTACGTCACATAAAAGGATATCAAAGGTAGAATTCTTGATGACCATCTCGCCCACCAGCCATTGGAAGAGTATCAGTCAATGAAGTTCGATTTTCTAGACGAGGATGTTATAAAACTAGATGATAAAGAAGGAGCCGAACCCAGAGAGCGATGGACTCTCACGTTCGATGGTGCATCAAATGCCATGGGCCATGGTATTGGGAAAGTTCTGACTTCTCCTTGCAATACTCACATACCTTTCACAGCCAAGTTATGTTTTGATTGTACGAATAATGTCGCAGAATACAAAGCTTGTGTAATGGGCCTTGAAGCAGCCATTGATTTGAAAGTCAAGATTCTTGAAGTTTATGGGGATTCTGATTTAGTAATATATATTAAGTACGGGGTGGTTAGGATACACGACACCCTAATTTAGTTCTATATCGGGAATACGTATTAGAGTTGTTGCGCGCTTTTGATGAGATGACCTTTGAGCATATTCCTAGAGAATTAAATCAACTGGCAGAAGCTCTGGCCACTTTAGCAATAGTGTTCAAAGCCAGCTATCCGAATCATGCACCCAACAATAGAATCCTTCATTACAAGGAGCCATCACATGTTTTCCATGCTCTTTGTCTCACAACTGAAGATGTGTCAGGCGAAAATCCGTGGTATTTTGACATCAAAAGATATCTTGAGAAGTAAGAGTACCTCGAGGATGCTACAATTTGTGATAAAAGGACTGTTAGAAAATTTGCATCCAAGTTTTTATTGTCAGGAGACGTTCTCTACAAAAGAAACTATGATTCAGTTCTGCTCAGATGCATGGATAGACACGAAGCAGAATCCATCATACGAGAAATTCACGAGGGCTCTTTTGGGACTCATGCTAGTGGACATTCCATGGCCAAGAAAATCCTACGGAAAATTTATTTCTGGATGACGATGGAAAGTGATTGTTGTGTTTATGCGAAGATGTGCCACAAATGTCAGGGTTACGCAGACATGATACATATTCCTCCCACCCTTTTGAATGTGATGGCTTCACCATAGCCCTTTGCAATATGGGGCATTGATATGATCAGACAGATCGATCAGAGAGCTTCAAATAGACATAGGTTCATTCTCGTTGCTATTGACTACTTCACCAAGTGGGTGGAAGCAGCTTCATACAAGAAGGTGATCAAGCAAGTTGTTACCCGCTTCATCAAGAAAGAAATCATATGTCGTTATGGGACTCCTAACAAGATAATCACTGATAATGGGTCGAATTTCAATAAGAAAATTATGAAGGAAATATGCGAGGAATTCAAGATTGAGCACCATAATTCATCAACCTATTGGCCAAAGATGAATGGGGAAGTCGAAGCCGCTAACAAGAACATAAAGAAGATCGTCTAGAAAATGGTTAGAACATACAAAGATTGGCATGAGATGTTGCCTTTTGCCCTGCACGACTATCGAACTTCGGTGCGTACTTCCACTGGGGAAACTCCTTTTTCACTAGTCTATGGTATAGACACGGTGCTCCCAGTCAAAGTGGAGATTCCTTCATTAAGGGTCCTGATGGATACTAAACTTGATGAAGCTGAATGGATTCAAACAAGGCTTGAACAACTCAATCTCATCGAAGAGAAGCGCCTAGCAGCCATTTGTCACGGTTAGTTATATCAACAGCGTCTCAAGATAGCATTTGTCAAAAAGATTTGACCTCGAGAGTTCCACACAAGTGACTTGGTCTTAAGGAAGATTCTCCGAATTCAATCTGATCTAGGAGGCAAGTGGACTCGCAACTATGAGGGGCCGTACATCATGAAGAAAGCTTCCCCAGGAGGTGCTCTAATCCTGATAAACATGGATGTGGAAGACGTTCCGCTTCCAGTCAATTCAGACTCAGTCAAAAAATACTACACATAAAAAGACCCGCTAAGTTGAAAACCCGAAAGGATGGCTTAGGCAAAAGTTAGGGCTAAAAAATAAAAAAGAATAACCCTCTGTGATATGGTGGAAGAACCGACTATTTATATTGGTTTTTCATTTCTATTCGCAAATGTTACGGTAAGCAAGAGTCTCCACCGACTTTTCTTTTATCCTAATTAAGGAAAGGGTGAAAAGAACAGAAAAATACCTTTTCGAGAATTTTTTGAGTAAGGGGGATAGATTTTGGAAAGGGAAGGTGTTAGCACCCTTTCCATCCGTAGATTTCTACGGGCTTTTAGATGCTTAGCTCATTTTCTGAATATCTTGTGCTTTGTGTTTTTTTGAAAAGTATTTGAAAATGCCTTAGTACGATGATTCGCTTTATGATAACTCTTGTATCAGTCCTCAAGAGTGTTGATAAAGCATTTTTTGAAAGTGTTTTTGAAATGTTTTGTGTAAGTGTGAAAATTTGTTTTGAGCAGTCATTTAAGAACTATCTACTTATACTCGAAAGGGTTGTTCTTTTCCTCCTATCCTTTAGACAGTGTTATCCTACTATTAGTGAGTAGGTAGCCCTATCGTTGGATGTTTGAGAGACATTCGAAGAGACGTACATTCATAAAGGCAACATATGGAGACGCTTTAGAAATTTTGTTTAAGGGACGAGATCAATTACCGAAAGGCAACACTGTAGGGTCATCGAGGGATTATGATCTTTTGACTTACGGGTCTTTGCTAAAGCGTCCCCACTTTCGAGGGACATGACTGTTTTATTTTCCGAAAGGCAACCAAACTGGGCATACCCTAGAGGTGTATATGTGCAGTGATTCAATTCAGTTCATTTATCTTTGTTATTAGATTTTCTAGCGCTTTGTTTTCAGTCTTTCCATACAATCCTAGTTACTAACAATTAATATTTTGCAGAAAATTTAAAATGCGGGAATTGTAAATCCTACACTATTACAAGGCTTTTGGGGAGGGGGTATTTACATGTCCAAAAATGGGAGTAAAAATAAAGAAAAGCAATAAAAGCCCTAGTTAACTCTATTACATTCCATCAGCAGATACATTAGTATAAAAAATGCAAAAATAAAACAATGCGTGCAAAATGGAAAGAGACGTCTAAAATCCTAAAAAATTTCTAAGTAAAAGAAAAATCTTTTGGTTTTTGTTTATTCTAAGAAAATACTTAAAATTAAATTAAATGAGAAAGACTAAATTTAATCCTAATTAATTAAATAAATAAAAGAAAACTAACTCTAATATTTTTGTTAAGAAAATATTTGAATTAAAAACCTATTTCTCATTGATTTTAAATTAATTAAAACAAGTCAAAATAATTAAGTTAATTAATTTACAAAATTAAAATTAATTTAAGAAAAACCTAAGTCTATTTTTTTGATTTTTATCATTTTTAAAAAAAAATGATTAAATGAAATAAATATGATAAAAGAAAAAAAGAAAAAAGCAAATGGGCCTGGTGTTATGAGGCAAATGGGGGTGCTGATTTGAATTCGCTTGGCCCAAATGAAAGGAGCCCAACATCTGTCTGGATCCAGTGAGGACAAGCCTTGATGGCACATGGTAGATCTGTGCATTTGGAATGTTAGATCTCCATCTGTTGACATCTGATGGTCCAAACATGAAGGCATATGGTGAGCACTTGGTTATGCAACGCATTGAATCCTCCAAGGAAATGTTAGAAAAATAAAAATTCAGACCTGGGTATCGAACCCAGGTCCTCTCCCTTTACACACACACACACCTTTCCATATGAGCTGCTTTACCATTCGTTTATATAAATAACAAAACAATATAATATGTAAAACAAAGTCAGAAATATATTTGAAAATAAAAACGCGCACACTGGCTCTAGCAGACCAATGATGTGGTGACATCTAGACACCAGAGTCAGCCCACCGGAGTCAACTCTCTGGTTGTCTTCTCCGGTGGGATCAAATCATAACCTACAAAAATAGCACGCTTCAAGATTTAAAATCTAACCTACTCCCCTTAAAATCTTCCCCTGATTCCAAAACTGGGGTTATCTAAGCCTGAAACGTCCTAAATTAGGAGGTTCGAAGGAAGCAAGTCCGGGTGCCCTAACGATGGCATGTCTATATCCTGCCGTTAGGATTCGCGTGTGAGGGTTCCAAACTATCTAAAACTTCATCACTAGCATGAAGAAACACATGAAATCCATTAAATATGCTTAGATAAAAAAATTGAAATTCAAGAATATACTTACAACCGGTATGCTTGGATCTGTGATTTTGAACATGGAACCGCTTGTCTACTGGCTTGATTCGACTCCTGAGAGTTTCAGGGGAACAAATGGACCCTTTATTTGGCTTGGGAAAGGCGGGAAGTGAGAGTTTCAAAATTGCAACTTTGAATGAAATTTTTGAGAATTTTGTGTGGCTTCTCTATGCAACTTATGCGTGTCTTTGGCTTGCAAAAACAACCCTTATATAGAGGAGATGGAGGGAGCAAGGTAAGAAGGAAAGAATCAAGCCCATAAACATGTTGTTTAAAGCCATTATTACAATTTTAAAAAATGTCTTTTTTGATGATTTCATGCAATTTTCAAATTTGGATGAACCTGGACAAAGCTTGCACGAATTTATGGGCTTCTAGGTAAGACAAAACATAAGCCCAAATGTCAAAGCCCATCTTTATTTATTTTGTACAATTTATTTTATATTTATTTGAAATAAATAAAAATAAATATGGACAAAATAAATAAAAAATATAAGGCAAATGTAAAAATGAGATTAGAGGTCCCTTATAAGGTCATGATGATGTTTGAAGTCCAAGAAATTAAGCCATTGACCTAAAAGTTTAAGTTTGCTCAATGCACAATTCTTGAAATCTTCTAAATTTTCCCAACTTGGGAAGGCCATAACTTGCTCAATTTTTATCCCATGATGATATTTGACTTTTTGGAAAGCCCAAGAAGTCTACTTCAATCCCTATTTTTATCAATTTTGCATTTGAAGACTTTATCTTGATGTAAATGGTCTTGACAAAAAGTTCCTTTTGTTGACTTTCTGAAAATGATCTGTAATGTATGAGCTTGTATATTTTAAACGGTGCATCTCTTGAACTTGAGGACAAAATAGAAGTTGTAGGGAATTGGATTCTACTCAAAATGAGCTTTGTTTGGGGAAAAATGGATGAAGTATGTGAAAGTTAGGCTTGGTCAAAGTTCAGTTGACTTTTCCTATAGAAATCCTAATTTAGCAATTTTTAACTTTGACAGATTAGTAGCATTTCTTGAGGAATCATGATCAATAGGGATGTCAGTTTGGACCTGTTAATGGGGATCCCCACGGGGAACGCCCCGTTCGGGGCCCCAAAGATGGGGAATTTTCCCCCGTGGGGGCGGGGATGGGGAGAAAAATTCCCCCGAGAGCATTTCGGGGACGGGGACGAGGAATACACCCCCCGCCCCGCGGGGACCCCGCCCCGCGGGGACCCCGCCCCGCCTATTATTTTAATATAGTTAATTTAATATATATATATTTTTTAGATTAGGTTTTTTAGTCATTTCCTTTATGTTTATTTATAAAAATAAATAAATAAATATTCATGTATTTATTAAGAGAGAGAAATGTAAATATTAGACCCTAAAAAAGTTGAAGCGTTTCATTTTCTTCTGCCAGACATTTAGAGTCTCACACGTTAGACTCCTTTTTTTCTTCTCCAGTCAAATCTCCATTCATCTTCCTCTTCCAATTCCATCTTCTCTATTTGGTGTGCTTCCATTATTCACAGCTCTTACAATTTCATCAATAAGGTTTGATTTTCATAAATTTGTTCATGTAATTATTTATAGGAAAAAATAGATTATTTCTCTTTGATTCTCATAAATCTGTTTATATTATTGTTTATAGAAAAAAGTAGATTGTTTCTCCTTGATTCTCATAAACCTGTTCATGTAATTGCTTATAGGAAAAGTTGATTATTTTGATTAAATTTAAATTAAATTGTTTAGAAATTTTAGAGTTATCAAATCATTTGCATATTAAAAAAATATAAAATAATCAAAAAATTACTCATTTTTATCTCCTTTTAAATATTTTTGTGTTCATTTTTTATCTATACTATGCATTTGTAATTAAAATAATGTCGTCAGTTTTTCCTTAAAAAATATTAAAATATACTTTTCCTATTTTTTATTAATATATCACACTATAATTTCCTATTATTATTTTGTGTTCCATTAGTATTTTTAATAAAAAATAATAAATGTCAAATACTAGTATTTTTTAATAACATAATAAATATGTGAATTCTTTGTGCTTTTTATTTTTATAGAAAATATAAACATTTTAAAAAAATAAAATATTAATGAATAAATGTAGGATCTATGGGGATCCCCGCGGGGAACGGGGATCCGCGGGGAACGGGGATGGGGATAGAAATTCCCCCGTGACGGAGATCGGGGACGGGGACGGGGAATGAATTTGATGGCGGGGAAAAAGATGGGGAAGTGTCCCCCCGGCCCCGCCCCGCCCCATTGACATCCCTAATGATCAACCCTTGATAAAATGATGGATATCACTTCAAAATGTTGATGTTGACCATAAATCTTGAAGTTTGACTGTATATAGTCCACAATTGACTTTTGACCTAACATAGTTGATTTTCAAACATTTGAGCAATTGACTGAGCAAACTTGTAGTGCAAGGCATGAAATTTGTCATGTACAATCTTGAAGGAATATTAGGATAATGGATAAAATTTTAGACCTTTGGAGCTCACACATCTTGAAGAAAAGTGAAACCCTAATTAAAGGTTCCTTGCTTAGGAGGAGAATTTGTCTGGTCAGTTCTTGGTCATCCTTGAGCAATTGAGAACCTCAATGAGCATGTCTTGAGTAAAATGGGAGGGAAATTTTTTGGGTACAACACCGTTGGTTGATGACGTCGGAATGGGCTTACAGATACCATTTGGAGAAGATGACAGAGAGTCGTCGGAGAAGGGCTTAAAGATGCCATCCAAAGTAGATGCTAACTTCATAAGAGATCTCTTCGTGTGGAATTCTTGCTCCTGTTGTCTGAGGAGGACTTTGCTAGGGAATGTGGGTTTCCATTGTTCTCCTGCTTGAGGAAAACTATATGGGGAATAGAGTCTAGAAGCTTTAGTTCTCCAAGACTCTACTGAGGAGTTATCTATGTACTGGAGAGACGAGAGTTTGCTGCTTTCTGGTTGAAATCCAGGCTTCACAGTAACTTGCCGGGGATAATGGAATTAACCGTTACCTGAAAATGTATTAGAAAGAGCCTGTGTAGGGTTGTTTTAGGATGATTCTATGTTAGTCTGCATCCGGAGATATATGAGAAGGAACCCATGTGTCATGCGGTGGGAGAACTGACTTGGGATGTTTTGTGTTTTGTCGCAAATGTTGCGGTTAGCAAGAGCCGCCACTGAATTTTCTTTTATCCAAAAGGAAAGGTGAAAAAGCACAGGAAAGATCTTTGAGATTGTTTCTTGAGTTCGGGGGGAAGATTATGAAAAAGGAAGGTATTAGCACCCTTTCCATCCATGGTTTTCCATGGGCTCTTAGTTACTTTCTAGATCACTTGATTTTTGTTTGAAATTGTGCTTTGTGTGGTTTTTGAAAGTATTTTGAAAAGGCGCCATCGTTAGGAAAACTTTGTAATGATTCTCGTTCGTAAGAATGTACACAAAGTGTTGTTCTTTTTGAAAATGTTTTCAAGTTTGAAAGATGTTTTTGAAAGTGTTGGTGTTTGTTTTGAAAATAGCAAGGATGTTTTGTTTTGAAATTGAGAAAGTAACTAGGAGCATTCTATCTACTCAAAAGTTTTTCATATTCATTTCCTCTTTCTTTTGACATTGTTATCTTACCGTTGATTTGATAAGTAACCCTATCTTTGGATGTAAGCGGGACGGGTGTGGGTCATCGTATAACCATGATTAGCAATGTTGCAAGGTATCTTAGCACTTTTCTTTAGGGACTAAGATCATTTTGAAAGGCAACTTTTGATAGCGTCATTGAGGGACTATGATCTTGTATTTTTGCTTGTTTTTGCTAAGATATCTCACATGTATAATATGACCATTTATAAGGCAACCAAGTGGATTTTACCCTAGGGGTGCTTGGATGCAAGTGTATTGATTTTCATGCTTTGTTTAGTCTTTGATTAGGGTTTGCTAATTGTGAATTTTATCTTCTCATACAAACCCTAATTACTAGCATTTATGTAAAATGATAAATTGCGAAAAGTAAAATTACTACGCTATTAAATCATTAGGGGAGGGGGATGTACAAATTTATAAATGGGAATTGCAATAAAATTAAACGTAATTATCTATTACAACCATATTGAATATTATACAAAATTGAAAATAAAATGCAAGAATATAAATGGAAAAGAAAGGATTTTTGGTGTTTTTATGAAAGGGTTTTTGACCTAATTAAAGAAAAAATGATTAAATAAAATTAACTTAAACATATTAAGAAAAGAAATTAATTTGAGAAGGATTTTTTAGGTGTTTTTATGAAAGTTTTTAAATTAATGACCATAAAATGAAAATTAATTATAATAATCCAGGTTCTTAATTAATTTTATCTAAAAAAGTTAAATAATATATTAATTCATCCTAAGTCTAAGAATTAATTATTTAAGGAAAAAAAGAAATTAATTTGTCTTTAAGAAAATATTTTTTATCTTTTTGTTTTATGGAAAATAAAATACATGGGTATAAAAAAATAAATAAAATAAATTTATATTTTTTATGATTTTATGAAAATAAAATAATAATAATAATAATAATAATAATAATAATAATAATAATAATAATAATAATAATAATAATAATAATAATAATAATAATAATAATAATAATAATGAAGAAAAAATAAATAAAAATAAAAATATAAAGAAAATAAGTCAGGGGCGTTAATCAGTAACCAAAGGAGTATTATGAGAAAAAAAAGACTAGGCCCAATGTGAGCCCAAACGCTGCCAAAAAAAACAAAACAAAAGAAAGTCAGAAAATTGTGAAAAATTGCAAAAGGCCACGCTGGGGTTTGAACCCAGGACCTAAGGGTGAACAGGAACGCGCTTTACCACTGGGGTGGCTATACATCCGTTAATATAAGCAAAACAACAAATACATAACATCAATCCAGTCCTGAAAATGACTTCATCTTCAACCTCCAGCCAAAGGACCTGTATCCTCTTCATCTCTCAACAAAAATGAAAAGTTCAAACATGAAAGTTGTGGCATTTCTTCCCATGAATCCAACCATGTAAATAACTTAAGCTAACAATCAAAGATGAATGAGAATTTTTATGGCCCTAATTTAAAACCTAAAAATCTCAGAAAACTTCAACTCTAAAATTTTCTAAGCTCAGGCCATATAAATGCAAACTATGGATATGTACAGTTTCGTGGCAATGGTATCTACATTGTATCTTCACAAATCAAGACCTAACAATGCCTAAATATGAAGATAGAAGTTCAGAAAACTCACCTTGCTGCTGGAGATCGTGCTTTGAGTTAGAGCTGTTTTCAAAGTATTTTGATGATTGGGTTAGCTTCCTTGAACCTCCAGGAAGCTATTGCAAAGCTTACTTTATATTGAGGGCTCTTGAATCAAGCTGAAGAAGTCAATGTGTAATGCCCTGTTTTTGAAAATGGAGGATGGTGCAAATGGTATTACAGTTTGAAAACAGGGGTTGGGATAACTTCTATATGTGTATTAGAAGCTTTGTAGAGGGTTTGGCCAAGAAACGCACGATGGGATTTGGAGATTGGGTTCAAAAATCAGAAATGACAAGTTTTTGTGCTTGTATGGAAATTTCTGGTTTTGGGGAGTTTGAAGGCTTATTCAATCGTGTGTTAGTTTGCAATACAATTGTATAATTATATGGAAAAGGTTAGAGGACTTAAGGAGGTCAGAAAAGCAAGATATAGACTTATGGCTATGTTACTTGATTTTGAAGAAAAGTGACAATATGGTTGCAAGATGAAGTACAAGCATGGCCTGAGTTTATGGGAGGCTCTAGACACATTGCTTTTTCCTTTGACATTGCTTGTGATCAAAAGGAATAAGTTAGGAGCTCTATGCATTGACTTTGTGATTAAAGTTTCTTTATAAGAATGGAATGGTTACTTTGTGCCATAAATGGAAAATTTGCTTGGATAAAGCTTGAATCAAGTTGATAATAGCTCAAAAGCAATTGTATTCTTATTATTATGGATAGATCTTAAGGTTTAGAGGCCTGAAAAGCAAGATTGTGCAGCATAGGTTTGAAATTGAATTCTTGCTCATCACAAAATGACTTGTATTTTCAAGTGTGAAAACCCTAACTTCATCTCTTCGATTCTCCCACTCAAGAATGATCTCAAGGAGTTATTGAAAATTTTGTAAAGCTTGTAATGTTATATAAAACCCCTATTTAAATTACTTTTGAAAATTCCCCTTGGAACTATATGAAAAAGTGCCATGAAATTAGGTCAAAATCCTGACCAAAACTGGGCAAAATTTCACTAAGTGTCCAATTTCAAGACCATGACTTTATGAATCAATAACTTGAGATACAAGCATTTTTAGAAGAAGTTGTGTAAATAAATGTTGTAGATTTCATGGATATCTACAACTTTCATGTCGGAAGTTTCTTCTGAATCATCTTGCATCATGGTGAAAAAACGACTCAAAGTTATGAAAAAACATGAAGTTTTAAACACTTAGAAAAATATCTAAGTTAGAAAACTTTGACTTTTTAAAATGAAATCTTTACTTTTTGATTTCTTGATGAATAAGTTTCATATTTTGACATGCTTTGATGAATTATGATATTTGACATTGAATTTTGACCAAAAACTCAAAGTTTGACTTTTCAATGTACAGTTGACTTTTGATCACTTGACTGAAAATTCGCTATCAATCCAATTGATCTTGAGAAATGTTTTAGGTCATGCCATTAGGTAAAAATTATGCAATTTAACTCTTGAAATCAAGCTTCAAACCAATTGACCATTTTCTAGGTCAAAAATCAGAAATTTCCCTTTCTCAGTTAAAACCCTAATTTTGACCATTTTGCCCTTTTGATGATTTGATCAAATTTCTTGAGGAATTATGGTCCAAACTTAATAAAATGATACATATGAGTTTATAATGTTGATGTGGATCAAACATTATGAGCTTTGACTGTAAATTGGCCATAGTTGACTTTTTCCCTAATATAGTTGATTTTTAGGTCAACTGTTCAATTGACTTAGCAAAAGTGTGATCCAAGGCTTGAAACTTGACATGAGTAATATTGGGGGTCCATAATGATCCATAAAAGTAATATGAAGAATTGAAAGTTCAATTATCCTTGTGCAATCTCAAACCCTAATTTTGGTCATCAGTGCTTAAGGAGGTGTCTTGAGCTAATCAACCCTAGTGCAGTCTTGAACCAAGAGAGATCTGTGTGGGAAAATTTTTGATAAATGAGAGGGAAACTTTTGGGGTACAACACCGTGTAATATTTCTTATGGATGAGTCCATGCTAGATTGCACATGGAGATCATGAGAAGAAACCCTTGTAAGATTGCTTCAGGATGAGTCTGTGTTAGACTGCATCTGGAGATCATAAGAAGAAACCCGTGTAAGATTGCTTCATCTGGTTATGTAGATAGTTTTCCTATGTGGTTTCAGGTGTTAATCTACAATCATATGTTCACAGATAGTTATCCTGTCTGGTTTCAGGTATTAATCTAGAACTTGAAAATTGTCGGTCGTTGAGATAGTTGTCCTGGCTAGTTTCAGGTATTAATCTCTGACATGAGAAAGAAAGATAGTTTTCCCGTCTGGTTTCAGGTGTTAATCTTCAATCTCCTCATGTAGATAGTTTTCCTGGCTTGTTACAAGTATTAACCTACAGTCAGTCGTTCACAGATAGTTTTCCTGGCTTATTTCAGGTATTAATCCGGAACTTGTTTTTTGTCGGTCGTAGAGATAGCTATCCTCTTTGCTTTCAGGTATTAATATCTAACCTTAGAAAGAAAGATAGTTTTCCCGTCTTGTTTCGGGTATTAATCTTCAATTTGCTCATGTAGATAACTTTCTTGGCTTGTTACAGGTATTAACCTACAATTGGTCATCCACAGATAGTTGTCCTGGCTTATTACAAGTATTAATATGGAACTTGTTTTTCTCGGTCGTTGAGATAGTTGTTCTGGCTGGTTTCAGGTATTAATCTTTGACCTGAGAAAGAAAGATAGTTTTCCTGGCTTGTTATAGGTTTTAATCTTCAATTTTCTCATGTAGATAGATTTCCTGTCTGGTTTCAGGTATTAATCTACAATCAGATAGTTCTCAGATAGTTTTCCTCTCTGGTTTCAGGTATTAATCTGGAACTTAGCAATGTTGGTCACATATATAGTTTTCCCGTCTGGTTTCAGGCATTAATCCATGGTCTGTGGTATTTCTTGGTAAACCCGTCTTACTCCGGGAGTTCATACCACTTGGTCGTGTAGGTAGTTTTCCCGTCTGGTTCCAGGAATTAATCTTTGACCTATTGTGTAAGTTGATAGTGTCTGTCTGTCTGCAAACTCAACCTGGAAGGGTAAAGTCAGTTTCATGCGATGTCATGATGTATGAACTACATGACTCTCTCACAATAAATGAGATTGTGATATATACATTTTTGATGCATATGCTACGATGTTTGTAAAATGATGTATGAATGCAATGTATGAACGTTTCAGTTATTCTATTGCAGTGTCGTTAAATTAGGGAAAATGAATCCATGATTGTTGTTGGGGATAAAGAATGTAGGTCTTCAAATTTGTTGAAGTTAAAACGCTGGGAGATGAACTTCTGTTGTTAGAGAAATAAACTCTGTTGGGGAAGGAAGACCCCGTGAACTGCTTGGGGATTTTGTTGAAATCCTGTTGGGGAATCCTGAGAAGCTTGGCGACTTCACTTGGGAATCTTTTGTTGGAGCAGTAATTTGGAGATTTTGCTTCGCCGGGGATATGAGAACACCTGACACCATTAGGCTGCATACTGAGAATATGGCAGTGACTTTGTAGCAGGATGCCCCTGCCTCTGTACCTGCTGGAGAAGGTATCTACTGGAGAAAATATCTGTGTGGATCTTGTGGATGGCCCTTAGATATTGTCCCATTTCTTAAAGCCATTAGTAATTGTCTTTCTGTTTTTTATTCGTATATTTGTAAGCAGTAATCACATTCAAATTCATATGTTCAAAAATAATCATTGGAAGTTTTCGCAAACAAAGCAGAAAAATAAAAACAAATAGTTTTGTACTTTCAAGGAGATAGCTTTGTATTAACTTGAATTAGCGTTTTTGTACAAGGAGACAAACATCCTAGTAAGAGAATGCCATCGTAAGAATGAAACTAATACAAAATAGTGTACAAAGAAAAACTGCTATGTAAAATGATCTCAATGGGTTCCCATTCTGCTATAGCCTTTATGTCTTTGAGCGTCTCATCTCTTTTTCTGCTTGTCCTAAGCTGATTGGATCAATTTGTATTGTTTGAGCTTGGTAGTTGATACTGAAGATTGGCTGTAAGGTTATACAACAGGACATAGTTATACGCTTTAAATCCCTAACTTTTGCCTGGACTGCCCTTTCGGGTTTTCAGTCCACTGGGATACCCTTTTTTGCCCAAGCCACATTTTCAGGTTTTCGACTTGCTGGGTGTACAGATTTTTTATACATCCCTAACTTTTGCCCGAACCCTTTTGGTTCGCCGGGATGCCCTTATTTTTCCCTAGGCCAGTCAACCTAGCGGGTCTTTGTTCATGCATAGTATCTTTTAACTATGTCCGCGTTCACAGGGCGCGGAAGGTCGTCACCGTCCATAATGGTTAAGATCATGGCTCCACCAGAAAATATGTTCTTGATCACAAATGGCCCTTCGTATGTGGGAGTCCATTTTCCCCTGGGATCACCTTGTGGTAGGATAATGGGCTTGATTACCAGATCACCGCCCTGATATACTTGACGTATGACCTTCTTGTTAAAAGCTTTGATCATACGTTTCTGGAACATCTGACCATGGTAGACAACCACGAGCCTCTTCTCGTCAATTAGGTTTAATTGGTCAAGTCAAGTCTGGACCCATTCATCTCCACTCAGCTTTGCATCCTTCATGATCCTCAAGGAAGGGATCTGGACCTCAATGGGTAGGAGAGCTTCCATACCGTACACTAGAGATAAAGGAGTTGCCACTATTGAGGTGCGCATTGTGGTGCAGTAACCATGAAGAGCAAATGGTAACATCTCATGTCAGTCTTTGTATGTCACTGTCATCTTCTGTATGATTTTCTTGATGTTTTTATTAGCAGCTTCTACAATGCTATTCATCTTCGGTTGGTAAGGAGAAGAGTTGTGATGCCGGATCTTGAATTGTGTACAGAGCTCGGTGATCATAGTATTATATAGATTGGTACCATTATTTATAATGATTCTTTCTGGAATACTGTATCGGCAGATAAGGTTATGTTTGATGAATCGGGCCACAATGTTCTTGGTAACAGAAGCAAATGAAGTTGCCTCGACTCATTTTGTGAAGTAATCATTGGTGACGAGGATGAAGCGGTGCCCATTAGAAGCTGTAGGTCTAATCTCTCCAATCACGTAGTTGCCCTACATTGTGAATGGCCAGGGAGCATTCAAAACATTCAGAGGAACCAGAGGTACATGTACTTTATCAGCATAGATTTGGCATTTGTGACAAGCTCGCAAATGTTGATAACAGTCTGCTTCTACAGTGGACCAGTAGTATCCTGCTTGTAGGATCTTTTTAGCCATTGTGTGCCCACTGGAATGGGTGCCAAAGGTACCTTCATGAAAATAAGCCATAATCTTTTCTGCCTCACTCTTGTCTACACACCGAAGCAAGGTAGAATCGTGATTGCGCTTGTAGAGGATCCCGTTAATAAGGAAGAACTTGGCAGAGAACCTTCTTAGGAACTTCTTATCATTGGCTGAAGCTCCCACATGATACTCTTGGACTTCAAGATATCTTTTCACTTCATGGAACCAAGGTTTGTCCACTACTTCTTCAGTACCAATCTCGTGACAGTATGCGGGTTCATCCATCCTTTCAATAGTGATCTGAGGAGCTTCTCTATCCCACTTGACCTTGAACATGGATGACATCGTAGCTAGCGCGTCCGCTAGTTGATTTTCCTCTCGTGGAAAATTCTCAAAGTCAATTTCTTCAAAATGCGGAATCAGTGTCAACACATGCTCTTTGTAAGGGATGAGATTAAGATGCTTTGTGTCCCATTTTCCTTTGATTTGATTGATTACTAAAGCCGAGTCGACAGCAGCTTTGAGACCCATGATACATGCTTCATATAAGGCCATATTGTTGGTACAATTGAAACATAGTCTGGCAGTGAAAGGAGTATGACATCCTTCAGGAGATATGATCACAGCACCGATGCCATTGCCAAGAGTGTTGGAAGTTCCGTCAAAAACCATAGTCCATCAAGATCCTTTTTCAGGTCCTTCATCCAGTCCAAGTGCTTTACAATCAGTTACTAGCATGATGTTCTCATCCGGGAACTCGAAATTCATGGATTGGTAGTCATCCATTATGGATAAGAAGTAACAGCTAAGAATCCAGAGCTGAATTGTTTCATGACTTCAGCCTTGATCTTTTCTAACATCTCAGGCCGCATACGACGAACCTTCTATTTCACTGGAGGACAATCCTCTTTTGTCGGGAGGCAGTGAACCACAATATCAGTGTCAAGTCCTAGCATGTCTTCGTATGACCAGGAAAAAAGCTCAACATAGTCATGTAGCATCTGAACTAACTGCTCCTTGATACTATACTCCAGATCGACACCTATCTTATCCTCTTAAGTACCCAAGTTAACTGTCTCAACTTGCTCTTCATGAGGTTGTAGTGCCCTTTCTTCCTGTTGTAACAGTCTGACAAGTTCTCTTGGTACCTCACAATCTTCCTCACCTTCATCCTCGACTTGGTAGATTGGATTTTCAAAGTCATAACTGGCAATAATAGAACTGTTATCAATGGGATCCAGAGTGGATGTGGATCTGCAGTTTGATATGTGAGTGTGTGTAAGAGCATAGCTGTATATTTTTTGATAAAGTAAAGAGGAAGAAAAGAAAAACAAAGAGCGTAAAATTTGTATGCAAAACGTCCAATGTTTTATTGATGATATATGAAAATGAAGTAATGACCCTCACAAATAGACCATTGTGCCTCAGGTAAGACACAAGGCTTTAAAGTTTCAATTGTTCACATATTACATATCCTCAAAAACAAAAAGACAAATTACTCTTGAATAAAAGTAATGAGAACAAAATCTTTGGCCTCCCAATTGATGAGTCCACCATTGATGGTTGGGAAGATCCATTTGTCTAAGTCATAATCACTATCACTGTCTTCCAGAGCATTGACTCCATGATTGTTGATCCGTAATAGTGGTCCCCCAGTGCGAGCACGACGAACTACTTTCTGGGCTCCTTCTTCAACTACTGCCTTGGCACCCTTCAGAGAAGCCATCTTCAGTGGGGGTCTGGTAATCTTCGGGACCTTGGAAGCAGTCTTGGTTGCTGCAACCATCTGTGGAACCTCTTCAAAGTTCTGACAGGGGGTTTCAATGAACTCGCCGTCCATTTTAACATACCTGAAATATTTCAGGTGGCTCATTATGTATTCCTCCTCCCCATGGACTGTGATAATTTTCCCATTGACTGGGTATTTCAGCATCCGATGCAAGGTAGAAGTAACAGCACCAACCCCATGGATCCAAGGTCGACCCAATAAACAGTAATAAGACAGGAGGATGTCCATCACATAGAAGGTGGAATTAAAAGTCTGAGTACAAACTTTGATAGGGAATTCCACCTCCCCGTGCGCCATTCTTTTAGAACCGTCGAAGGCCCTCACCATAATGTTAATGGGCTTTAGTGTGAGTCCTTCGTAATCCAACCTATCTAGAGAATTATTGGATAATACATTCAGCGATGAACCTGTATCCACCAGAACATGGGCTAATGTAGTGCCCCTACACGCAATGGAGACATGCAGGACATCATTGTGTTTCCTTCCCTTGGGAGTTAAATCTGCATCAGAGAATCCCAGGCCATTGTCAGTAGTCAGGCTATCAACACAATTATCGAATTGATCAGTGTAGGTCTCTTGAGGCACATGGGTAGACTTTAAGAATTTTACTAAAACCTTAGCATGGGCTTCAGAGCACAAAAGTAAGGCCATCATTGAGATTTTTGAAGGGGTCTTCCCCAATTGCTCCATGACATTATAATCACTTTTCTTGATTATATTTAATATCTCTTCCATATCCTTTTTAGAACCCGCGGGGATGACTTCTTTGTGCGCTTTTGTCTGGACAGGCTCAACCAATACCTCTTTGCCTCGAGTCTCGCCCGACTCGCTAACAGGGATAACATCAGGGATAACAGTAGGAGTAACAATGGGAGTACTAGCAGGAGTAGCAGCAAAAATAATCACAGGAGTAGCAATAGTGTTTGGAGAGATCTCGGGAGAGAAAACTCTTCCACTTCTCGTAATTTTACTGGTCACAATGATATTGTCGACGTCAGGCTCAATACCTTCAGCAACTTTGTCTTCAATAGCCAATAGGTCTTGCTTGACGCCATGGTAATAGACGTCAGCCCCATAGTTCCAAGGAACAACTTTATCCGAGGAATATGGTATTGGCCCAAGGAGGGTGATGATTAAGGGAGGAAACATGGGAACAGATGTAATCCTGACGGGTCTTTTGGTAGAGACCCTAGGAGGATTGTTGGAAATGGTGATTATTGAGACATCTTCACAAAAATTTCTTACAAAGGGAACTTTCTCAAACATAATTTCTTTGTTAACCATCAGGCACTGGATGCCCATCTTTAACAAGCAACAACCATCTGGTAGAGACATACATGAGTGGCAACCTTCACCATAGCCCCGAAATAAATCGTCTCGCAACAAATTCTTTTTAACAGTTAAAAGAGGAGTAGCTAATTCATCCACAGAGGAAACAAACCGACCATCATCAATAGCATTGACACCTTGGCCATATTTGGGTATTGGTGCTGTTATTACATTAGGTGTCTCGGGAAGGTCAAACTCAATCTCCTTCGCCTCGATGAGATCCTGTACCTTATTCTTTAAAGGCCAACAGTCATTTGTATCATGCCCCGAAGTTTCAGAATGGTAGGCACATTGAGCATTTGGGTTGTAATGGGGAGAGGCGGTATTAGGATTCTCCAGAGCTTCCTTCAGAGTCACCAAATTGGACTTCAGCAAATATGGTAAGACCTAGGATAAGGTCATGTTGATCCGGGTAAACTATCTTCTGGGCGCATCTGGTCTGCTCTGATTGTTTCTTTGCTGGTTTGATGTAGGATTGGAAATCATAAAAGCCCCTACCGTCGGAAGATACTCATTTTTGTTGTGATTTCTTTGGCCATAAGCAGCATTGACCTCCTTCTTTCCAGTGAAGGGTTTCTTTGTTGTACTGAAGTATGCATCTCTCTGGATTTTACAACTTTTGATGCAAACTTCTACCCGTTCACCAGTCAGTATTAGTTCTATGAACCCAACAGAAGAGCTTCCAATCAGATGGTTAAAGAACAGACCAGACAACGTGCCCAATAACATGGCCACCAACTCCCCATCAAACAAAGGAGGCTGGACTCTTCCCGCAAGGTCTCTCCACTTTTGGGCATAATCTTTAAAACCCTCGCCGGAAGCCATATACAAACTTTACAATTGCGTACGAGTTGGGGCGAGGTCAACATTATATTGGTACTTCTTGTAGAAAGAAGCAACCATATCTTCCCAATTATGAATATTGGTTCTTTCCAGTTGATAGAACCATTCCAGTTGTGTCCCCGACAAAGTCTCCTAGAAGAAATGTACCCACATATTCCTATCAGTAGTGTGGGGTTGAATCTTCCTGACATACGACCTTAAATGCAACTTAGGACAGGAGACCCCATCGTACTTAGAAAATGTAGGGACCTTAAATTTCTACGGGATGACCACCCCTGAGACCAGTCCCTGCTCCTCAAAATCCAGCTTGGGTATCCTCTGGATCTCCATATCATTGAGCCGATCCTCCATCTGTTTGTATTTATCATCAGCAAGAGGATATTGCTCCTCATAATAGTCAGCTTCATCTTTCTCAGACCCTGGATTGTTGTTTTCTTCTGTTGGCTTCTCCTCTTGATTGTGCCCCTCATTTGACAAGGTTGCGAAATCTAGAGCTTGCTTAGCCGGTCCTCTGAATCTTCTACCCAAATTCAAAACACCAGCTAGTTTCTTTGGCTTATCGGTCTTCTATTTTATGATTAGAGCTTTCAGATCTTCTTGCCCCTTGGCCAAAGCTAGGAACATCTACTGAAACTGAGCATTTTGAGCTTGAAGATCCTTTACTGTTTGTTTGAAATCCATTTCTTTTGCTGAAATAAACAGCGGAAAGAATAAGAAACCTGTCTTGAAATACCTGCTTATGAAATGAAGTGTATGCTATGCTTATGCAATGTTTTCAAGGACTTCGGGAAATTTAAATTTGTAAACCAAAATGAAACAAAGATTTTATTAGTAGAATTCAAAATACAATTGCCTTTTAGGCTTACAATTGAAAAAAAAAATTCTAAAATCAAGAAATCAGGTTTCCCATGGGCGCTTCCTCTTTGTGCCGAGATAGACATTAAGACTTTTTTCTTCGTGAAGTTGCTTCGTGAGCTCCAACACTTTCTTCTCATTGACATAGAAATAATCTCTAAAGGTATCCTGTTCTTTCTTCAACTGAATCCAGGATCTCTGCAGCTCTTCAAGATCAGTGGGCATGTCAGGATGGAGAATTGTATAAGGAACATCTCCTTCGGTGATGGGTTCCACAACCACTGGTAAGATGTATATATACGGAATTATAAGGTTCTGAGCATGATCTCGTACCCATTTGAGATAAAGTTCCATAGGGATGGAAGTCTCATGCCCCAAGGTCTTGGTATCAAATCTGTTTACCGTGCCCCAAACTCGTATGAACCTCTGACGATATCCTTGAACATCATCCTCGTAGTTAAACACAATTCCATGGATAAGCATATCGTGGGGACCATCCCTTCGAGCATAACCAAATTTTTGCAAATCTAGAGAAGGATTATAAGTTAAGCCTCCCATAATGCCAGGTAGTGGGACATTAGGGAATTCCCCGCAGCGGTCAATGACAGAAATATCTCCCATAGATCGAGAATACCAAAGAATATCCGAGTGAGAAAGTGACATTATCCTTCGCGACTAACCCAAACATTCTTCATTCTTCAATACTGATTTAGGGAGGTGAGAAATAAACCACCTTGGCAGCAATGGCACGCAACACATAATCCCTTATCTTTTCATGGTGCGAGTGTGGAGGGTATACAAGATGTCTCCGAGTAGAGTAGGCACAAGGTTACGAGAGAGGAAAAACTTGATAGCATTCACATCTATGAGTAAGTCTGGATTAGGGAATAACACTAAACCAGAGATTAGAAGGGCCAGAACCTCCTCAAAAGCTTGAAAATCTAAATCATCCCAGAATAGTTGATCCTTCTCTAATAGGAATTTGACTAGAAAAGCCTTGACTCCGCTTCTTGTTTCTCAGTTGGATAAAATGTCGGACCATTTCAGATGCAAAGTTGTTGCAGTGACTTCTGGCTTTGGAGCTTCTTCTAAACCGGTGAACGAAATCTAATCAAGAATAGGTATACCCAATATTTGAGAGAATTCTTCCATGGTGGGTACCAACTGATAGTCTGGGAAAGTGAAGCAATGGTGTTTAAGGTCAAAGAATTGAAAGAGTACACTCATCATATTCTCATCAAATCTCAAGGTGACTAGATTGAGAAGTCGACCATATTTCTTGGTGAACGAATAAGTCTTAGGAACCCTTGATACTAGCTCTTTGAGTTGGAGAGGTATTCTTACAAATCTGATTCAGATAGTATTTCTACGAGCGGAAGCCATGATCTGTAAAACTGAACAAAGATAAATTCCCCTGGTCCTTGAAATGGTTAGTGTAATGAAAAGTGGATGTTATGATGCATGATGTCATATTTAAGTAAATTAATCACACACAAACAAAACACACAAGAACTTCGGTTTAGGCTTGCATGGAGTTTATAGGTATATACCCTCTTAAAGTTTAGTTGTTTCAACCTGTCTTATAAATTTAACCGGGTTCTAAGGAGTCTCAATATCACTGATCTTTCTTTATCAGGCATTGTTTCAGCTTAGCAATCTTTTCTTGCGGACGAAACATCTCGAAAGTCCAATCTCAATGAGTGTAGCATTGAGTATCAACCAATCCCCAGCTTTACACTGAGGCCGGCCATCTCACTACTATCTAATGGCCAAGTTTATTCAACTAAGGTTCTAAGGTCCGTTAGTACTTCACGACACCATGCGGCGGCCCCGTATTCTCCTCGATTCAACACAAGGGATACCGATACCAACCAAAGTGTCACACCAACATAGTTATCGCTTCAACCATATCGGTCTACACCGTATAGTCTCTGTTGTACCCCAAAATATTCCCTCCCATTTTCACTCAAGACAGGCTTCTAGAGGTCCTCAATTGCTCAAGGTTGACCAAGAATTGATCAGACAAACTTGTATCGGTAGAAATGTTTAAGACTAAGCCATTAGATTGACTAGACTTACACAAATCAAAATGAAAATCGCCACCGCGCTTTATTATTTCCAAAGGAATGGGAAAAGAGCGAGTAACCCAAAAAGAAGGGAAAGATTCTAGTTAAGGGGTTTGGTTATGCAAAGAGAAGGTATTAGCACCCTAAACATCTACGGTACTCCATAGGAACCTCTTTGTAAAATCTATATATTTTGGCTATAAAATGTTGTATAAAAAATAGATGGTGGAGGTGAGAAAAGAAGTATTTTTTATGATTTTTTTGCCCACCGCGGTTGCGTACCTTTAGTGCCTACGTACCACCTTCGGTGCAATAGGGGATCAGGGTACACATAGTTCACCCTTTAAAATTTTTAAAACATAAGTGTGTTGGTTAATTTTATGAGATAAGACATCATCGTCATTGTCCGTGTCGAAAACATACTTACCACCGACAATCATGAGAAATGAGAATTTCCATCATCTCAAAGTGGATGATATGTCTTGGATTTTAAAAATCAACAAAACCTCACTCAACACTCAAGTGGAAAATATCTCTCTTCACTACATATTATAAAAGTATAATTGTTCGCATCACTAGAAGGATTGACAAGAGTCTAATACTTTTAGAAGGGTTTTAAAATAAAAAGCCAAAGTGGAAAAATGGTTTGAAATGAGATTGATTGACTTCCAGTCTTCTCACAAAAAATGTCAAGGTATTATTAAATTGATTGGAGTTTATTTATGAAAAATGTTTTAAAAATGCATGGACCTAAGTTCAATTTTATTATGAAATTATTTCAAGTTTAAAAAAAACAAGAAGAATTTTCAAAAGGAGTGGGAAGATTTTTGAAATTAAAGAATATGGGAGGAGATGAAGAGACTATCCTAAAGCATAAGGTAAAAGCTAGGGATAAGAACCATCTAACCAACAAGAAGCCAATACTTGACATTATGAGTCAAGATAGAATTCCCATTCTTTGGATTGAAACCAAGCAAGCAAAGATACTAGACCTCTTGAGAGAGCTAAACTTCAAGTGTATAGTCTTCACAAAAATTGGGCAGAGTAACAGCTGTATATGGGTGTAGCGGTAGGAATGTTCAAGACTAAGCTATTGGATTGACTAGACTTTATACAAATCAAAATAAAAATCGCCACCGCGCTTTATTGTTTCCAAAGGAATGGGAAAAGAGCGAATAACCCGAAAAAAGGGGGAAAGATTCAAGGTAAGGGGGTTGGTTATGCAAAGGGAAGGTATTAGCACCCTAAACATCTACGGTACTCCGCAGAAACCTCTTTGAAAAATCTGTATATTTTGGCTATAAAAATGTGTTGTATATAAAATGGATGGTGGAGTTGAGAAAAGAAATATTTTTATGATTTTTGAACCCGCCGCGGTTGCGAACCTTTAGTGCCTACATACCACCTTTCATGCAATAGGGGATCAGGGTACACGTAGTTCCTCTTTTTAAAAATTTGAAACACAAGTGTGTTGGTTAATTTTATGAGATAAGACATCATCGTCATTGTCCGTATGGAAAACATACTTACTACCCACAATCATGAGAAAGGAGAATTTGCATCATCTCAAAGTGGAGGATATGGCTTGGATTTTAAAATTAACAATGCCTCACTCAACACCCAAGTGGAAAATATCTCTCTGTAATACATATTGTAGAAGTATAGTTGTTTGCATCACTACAAGGACTGACAAGAGTCTAATCTTTTAAGAAAAGTTTTAAAATAAAAAGCTATAATGGCAAAAATGGTTTGAAATGAGATTGATTGACTTTTAGTCTTCTCACAAAAATGTCAAGGTATTATTAAATTGATTGAAATTTATTTATGAAAATGTTTTGAAAATGCATGGACCTAAGTCCAAGTTTATTATGAAAGTGTTTCAAGTTTAGAAATAAGAAGAGTTTTTAAAAGGAGGGAGAATATTTTTGAAATTAAAGAAGATGGGAGGAGATGAAGAGACTATCCTAAAGCATAAGGTAAAAGCTAGGGATAAGAACCATCTAACCAATAAGAAGCCAATAGTTGACATTATGAGTCAATATAGAATTCTCATTCTTCGGATTGAAACCAAGAAAGCAAAGATACTAGACCTCTTGAGAGAACCAAACTTCAAGTGTATTAAGTCTTCGCAAAAATTGGGCAGAGTAACGGCTGTATAAGGGTGAATTCCAGATTACAAATAAAAGTATGTAATCATAATAACCTGCACACAAAATAAACAAACAACCCAATTTCTTGAGGTAAACCTCAAGAACTCCAGACAAAATATCAAATAAAGTCACAAAGTCTCCAAGATAGGCCAAAGTCTCTAATCCTAAGTCCAAGAAGTCCAATACTCCATAATGTCAAGGATAGTAACCAAATAGTCCAAGTATCATTAAAGATTTTTATGGTTCATGTTGATTATTAGGTGTCTTTAAAAGGAAAAGAAAAGCTCAAGTGAGCAAAATAAAAATGACATAAAAGTAAATGCTCAAGTGAGCAAAATAAAAAAATGGCATGAAATGTAAATGCTAAAATTAAATGGTACATAAAGCATAAATACTAAAAGCATAAATTAAAGTCAATTGTTAGAAATTAGTGGTTAGTTGGATGACCATCTTGAAACTTGCATTTGGAACTCATTAGAGGATTGGTAGAACCAAAACCTCCACACAACAAGTCGCATTTGCTTTTTGTCAAGTATATCATCCATTTTGGAATCCTCAAAAGTAACATTTAATGATCAACAATGTTTAAGTGATCCGCGTTGACCAAAGGTGTTGTAGACCCATTAGAGGATTGGTAGAGCCAAAGCCTCCACACAATGAATCTTAAGGTTATTGGATCAAAGAGTTAAAATTAACATACTTGGGCTTGCAATCATAAGTTTGGGCCACAAATGATCATTTATTTGAATCGGGACAAAATTTAGCGCTATGTTAAGCAATCGTAAGTGGACTTATGTAGAAGTCGCACCTATTTTGAGGCCGGTCAATAACAATCTATATACTTCATGTTTGGATAAATGATATAGAGATCACTATCCCTTAACATGTAGCACAATTAAAAAAAAGAAAGGGATAAGATGAAGAGGGAGGGGAATGATAAGCTAATTTGGATCACCACCTCAAAGTTCTTTCATCTTTAAATTCAACCACTCCTCTAGATGGATTAAAGCACTAAACATATTATTAATCCAAACAACTTCCAGAATTTTCTTCAATTCAACCACAAGAATCAATTACCAAATATTGGATGTAGATAATTGATGAAGAAAAAGTGTTTGGATGAAGGTTTAGCTCAAATATTAGTAAGCTTCAATGCAAATCTTACTATCTTTTTTTTTTTAAAATGGAGCTTTGAGTGAATTTGGTAGATGGAGAGAATTGAGAGATTTTTTAGCAAAGTGATTTTAGCTATCAAAAGCTTCCAATTTGAATGAGATGAGGGCTCTATTTATAGAGTTTAGGATTGGGATTAGTGGTAATTTGGTAATTGATTCTTGGAGCCAAAAATTGAATTAATGATATAATTTTCAAATTATGCAGAAAAAATGGAGCCAAAAAGATGACAGTTTTGAAATTGCTGGCTTTTTTTAAAAATCACGTGTGTTTTGCTGCTATGAGACGACACAAGAGTCGTATGCATCGACACATTATAGTTGTATAACATAGCATGAGTTGACACAAGAGTCGTATGCATCAACACATTATAGATGTATAACACAGCATGAGTCGACGCAAGCTTCTATGGATCGATACAAGTTTCTATCTCAACACAATACAGAATCAATCAATTTGCATGAGTCGACACATAACATGTATGTGTCGACACATGATAGTTATACAAAACAGGATGAGTCGACACAAGCCTCTATGGATCGATACAAGCTGCCTTTCGACACAATACAAAATCAATCACTTTACATGAGTCGACACATAACATGTATGTGTCGACACATGCTAGTTATACAAAACGGGATGAGTCGACACAAGCCTCTATGGATCGATACAAGCTGCCTTTTCGACACATTACAGAATTAATCACTTTGCATGAGTCGACACATAACATGTATGTGTCGATAAATACTAAAAAAAATTTATTTTTAAAGGCTAAAAATACACTTTTCTCAATGATTTTGCAAAATCCACTATGCAATCGATTGCACTATGGGAGCAATCGATTGTACAGGAAAACAAAAATGAAAATTTTTAATTATTTTTTTTTCTTTGCAAATAGAGATTTTAGGGAAATAATACCGGAAAACCTTATTTGTCAGATGCTTTGACTCGGTACCTACAAAACACAATTTTGCAAAGACAAAGACAAATATTCTTTGTATTTTGGTTAGAGGTTAATTATCAACGCATATACAAAATACACAACTAAGGTGCTTGGAGATTCCTCAAGAGAAAACTTAAAGATATGAGATAGAAAAAAGAGTAAGAACCAACCCTAATGTGATTTTGTTATGATCAAGTTGACATGATATGATAGGGGAATTTTAGGGGCAAAAATTGGGGTACAACAGCTGCCCTTATTTAAGTGTCTTCTATCCGGAGATACGAAGGTTAAAAATCTTTGTGTCGACGCGATTGAAGATACTTAAATATAAAACAAGCCCTATTTTTGTCTCTAAGATGCCATGTGTTGTACCCCAAAATTTGCCCTCCCATATTCTTCAAGATTTGCAAAAGGCATACTTCAAGTCTCCCCAAGGGTTGCACAGTTCAAGGGCCTCCTAACAGTCAAAAACTAGGGTTTTTGTTCTGACAAAGAAAATGAAGTTTCCAAGGGTCCAATCAAGTCCCACATGCCTATAAACATGGTTAAGCATCCTCATACCAAGTTTCAAGACTCACAACACAAAATTGCACAGTCAAAAACCCTAATTGCACTACAATCAACTGCAGGGGCAAAATGGTCATTTGACAGTCAAAAGTTCAAATTTTTGGTCAACATCTCATTTTGAAGCCACAAACATCATTTGATCAATTCTTGATCATGATTCTCAAAGCTTGGCTCAAAAAGTCTCGAGATGCAAAAGTTTCCATATTTGGACAGTTGAAAAAGTCAACTGTAACTTGACCAAGGCATAACTTCCACATGGTTTATCAGAAAAATTCCATCCAAAGCTCATTTTGAAGAGAAAGACATTTCCTACAACTCCTCTTCACACTTCAAGTCCAAGAAATGCTCTCACAAAAAGTTATCAATTTCAACATTATAGGTCATTTTCAAAAGTCAACAAAAAGGGACTTTAAGTCAAAGGCCATAACTTGAGATTGGTAAATCAAAATGACATGTTACCAAAGACATTGGTTAGAGGACTTCAAGACCTTTCCAAAATGTCCAAGAACATGATCAAAGCTTAAAGATTAAGCAAGATATGCTTTGTGGAAGTTGGGAAATTTTTGGATACTTTGAAAAGTCAACTTTGCTTCAAATATCTTAAAATTACTAATGGGCCACATTTTCTTCCAAGAATCATCATCCAAAGCATGTGCACGTCCATTTGGCCCAAAGGGAAGTTATTCATCATTTTTATTTATTTATTTGAATTTTCAATTGCTAATAATTCATTTAATTAATTAAAATATATGAAAAATACCAAAACAAGGTTTTCAAATCTTTTTGTGCAAGACAATCACTCATGATTCACTAAGGATATCGTGCATATCAAAAGAGGAAAGAATTGGTGCAAATTGGCATAATTCTTCATGAAAAAATATTGAAAAAGATTCACCAAAATCAAATCTTGAAAACCATTAAAAACAAGGCTATGGGCTTGGATCATTGACTGAATTCATTCCATATACAAGTGCAAACCTAACCCTAAAGGTCAGAACCTCCAAGCTGCGCCAGAATTGAAGAACCAAACTTGCACTTTTGTCAAAAAATTCTAAAACTGAAAACGTGGTTCCAAGGCTTTTCAAGGCAAGAAATCCATCCTATTGTGTTCCTGAGGCTTCAAGGAACGTGCCTGAATCAAAACCATCATCCCTAACGCGAAGAACTGGTAGAATAACCTCATTCTGTTCATGACTTTTTCCATATTTTTGAATCATAATTCATGCATTATTTGCAATTTTTAATATTGGATTTATGTTCATTGGATCATTCTAAAGCTAACCACATGTTTTAATTGAGTTTTTAAGCATCGTACGCGATTTCACCATTGAAACATGCTAGGGTTCCTCAAGCTTCGAATTGGGTATTTTCATATACTGTAAAATTAAGACTTCTCAGTACCATGGTTAAATTCAGGACACTTGGACGAATCGAATGCAACAGTCGCACCCAATTTATGAAGCAAGATGGCCTAATCGCTATTCTTGAAAAGGGCATATTTTGGGGGGGTTTAAAACCCCCGCTAATTCCTTTTATGTTTCAGGTAAAATGCAAACGAGGAAGAAGAAGACTAGGTGGCAAGGCATGGTTGGCTCGTTTGAATTTCGCGCTAAAATCAGCCACTAACGCTTGTTTTATCTTATGATATTTATTTGGTATTATATAATCAAAACGCGTTAATAGCTCCAGTGGCAAGGCATCAGTGTGGTAACCTCTGGGACCTGGGTTCGATCCCCAGGTCCCCCCTTCTTATTCCATGTTATTTTTCTAATCTTGCTTCTGTGCAGTTTCAATACAAGCGTCCACCATACGTCCCTCATCCAGGTTGGCCACGCGCTTATCAAGATCAATCAAAGGGCTATTTTTCTAATCTTGTTATCTTTTTATTATTATTTGTTTAATTTAGTTATTTCCCCTTAATTCTTTAAATTAATTTATTTTCAAAATATAAAAATAACAAAAAATCAGAAAAGATAAAAAATCAAAATATATTTTATTTAACTAATATTTTTGTAAATAAATCTCATTAATTAATTTAGCTTTTTAAATTTAGGTTTAATTCACACATTTTTCTTAATAAATTTAAAATTTGTAGAATTAGGTTAATTACTTTTTATCTTTTTCTTTTCTTTTATCATCATTAATTATTAATTATTATATTTTTGTAAATAAAATTGTATCAATTAATTAGGTTTAATTTTAGGTTAAATTTTAATGCTTTTCTTAATAAATTAAAAAATAATTAGAATCAGGGTTAATTAATTAATTTCATTTAATCTTCTCATTAAAAATTCATAAACACCAAAAACTCAAGAATAACTTCCTTTCATTTTAATTTAATTAATTTGTTAATATAATTTAATTTCGTTAAAAAGGGTCCAACGCCCTCGCTTTCGATTTTAATTCCAATTCGCGCATTTATTTCTTTTCTTGTAATATTTAATGTAATTCTCCCAAAGCCGTGTAAATTAAACATTTATCTTTCTCGCACTTTACTTTATTTTATGTCAAATCGGGTCCTGGATTTAATTTGGCGATGTGGACCCGCGCCTTTGTAATAGTTTAGGAACTTTATATTTCTCGCAACTTTTTAACTGCTAATAAATTGCATGCAAGAATGAATGTTAAAATAAAACAAAAGCGTAGATGACCCACGACATGAACAAGATAAATGTAAACGAACATGACACACAAATCACACACCACCCCTAGGGTACGCCTCACTGTTGCCTTGCCTCTCGAAAGGTGATCGTCGAGTAGAGGATGTCTTAGTAAGTCCTCATGATCCGGGAACCTGGCATGAGGGTAGCTTCTAAGGTGTCTTCCCATTGCTCTGGTGATCATCATGTCCCGAACCTCAAATTGACCCGAATACCTCCGACGGTGGTGCTACCTACCTCTCAATGGTGGGATGACACTACTTTAAAGGACATTTACACAGACGAATTCCTTAGGGTAGGTAGACGACTCTAGATACTTGCTCTAATTTCAAAACAAATCAAAAATACTTTTCACACCGACACCTTTTTCAAAAAGCTTTCGAAAGCAATTTTTCAAACACTCTTGAGGACCGATACAAGAGTCGAACTGGAATTTTCAAAGAAACTTTTTTAAAACCCACATTGAAAAGCAAGCAAACCATTTTTGAAAACACAAGTTGTAACACCCCTTCTAAATACCCCAATTAAAGGTAAAGATTAAAATCAGAGAAATAAAATTGCACGGAAGGGTTGCCACAACACACATCACATTCCAAAGTTTTTAAGGAAAAACGGACAGGGTATGTTTGAAAGTATAAGCATTCCAACACAAAACAAACATACAAAAAATATTTACTTCATTCTCTCGTGCAAACGCAACGGAGTTTCATAATTTCACATCATCTCCATTTATGGAGGAATCAAAACATAATTCAAGGCATCAAGCCATCATAATTCACATAAGCATATGTTATCAAGTCTCACATATACAAAACATCATATACACGAATAAGGATTATATACATCATAATCCAAATACAAAATAATCGAGTTCGACACTAAATAAATCCCTCCCATGTGTTACTACCAGAGCATCGACTCGACCCTAATCAAAATAAAACAGATTGCAATCCAATGCATCCGTTAGCTAGCGCCTCGCGCTACCGTCCTCGGTACCTGCACAATGCCATCAAAAGCATTGGCCAACAAAAGGGTAAGAATTCCAATAATCATATAACATGTAATTTTAAGTAAATGAAATGGCAATAAATAAAGCAATACATAATGATCATGTTCGTTTTATCACCTGTAGTATCCTTACTCAAGGAATCCATTTCCAACACATTAACCATGTAAACCGATTATCCGAATACTCACATCCTTGGCACATAACCATAATTCAAACAACAACAATATTGGCACATAATAAAACACATCAACACACATACATAACATGCACAAATATACATGTGACTCACAACACGACTCAACGTATGCGAATGCGGTACCGACTCGTGGACCCAAGGTTCCACCACCTATGTTTCCCTTTCGGATCAAGGTCACTACGTCTTTTCCTACAATAGGGTCACCGTCTAGATATTGTGGACCCAATGTTCCACCACCTGTGTTTCCCTTCCGGATCAAGGTCACTACGTCTATTCCCACACTAGGGTCACCGTCTATAAAATCATGTGAACCCACAGTTTCACCGTCTCTGTTTCAAGACCAACCATGCCATGCAATGTACAATATAACCAATGCATGCAATTAAGATTCACAATAATCTTAACATACACATACCATCAAATCCAACCAATGGAACATCAACTATTGTACATGCATGCATACATATAATTTAACAATCACAACGTCAAGTAAAATGTATACAAACAAGTTACTTACTCAACCAAAACATAAACCATCAACTATCAAACAATTCCAAATCGGAAAGTATATTTCAACATAAAGTCATCATCAATGAACCGGCATTACTCTCAATGTTACTCATCGCGATCGAGTCACCGGAATGTAACTCGAACGCTTAAATTCGGGATTAAACTCAATTTATTTCATTTCGTACTAAAATCGGGTCGATTCTTAAAAAGTCGAAATTTCGCAAAACGAACTTCACTACGTTAATCTACACGTCGAATTATGCTAGCACGTCAATTTTCGGTAAATTCAGAGCAACTTACTCCGTCACCGAAATTGCCGAAATCGGGAAATCGAAACATAATCGAATTCCAAACTAAATCGGCTAACTTATGTCATATTTGTATTTAATTAATATAAATATTTAATATATTAAATTAAGAAAAGAAAAACAAAATATAAATTAATTAATTAATTTTCCTAAACTTATCTTTCATACTGTAAGTTTATTAATTTTCCTAAACTTATGCCATTGCGTTTTGTTCTTCTACGGTACTGCAAGTATGACATTTTGTTCTTCTAAGGTACTGCATCTTTCATACTGTAAGTGTATTAATTTTCCTAAACTTATGCCATTGCGTTTTGTTCTTCTAAGGTACTGCAAGTATGGCATTTTGTTCTTCTAAGGTACTGCATAGTTCTAACTTCATCAAATTATTATGTTGCTATTACATTTTGAAGTACATACTGCTACTTCTAACTTAATATATACTGCTAGCTTGCTTCAATCATACTACATTCTAGTTATAAACTTAACAGTTAGTTTTTATTTTATAAACTAAACTCAATTTAATTAATATAAATTAATTTTTCTAATTTAATTTCTATTAACATAACAATAATCCCACAACACTAACACCTAAATCAACTCTCCTAATTTATCTCAACAAATCTCAAAAACCCTAACATCAATTTTATCCCAAATCAAAATATACCAAATCAAATGTTAACTATATGCATTGGAAAATCAAACCCCTTACCTTGGTGTGGGTTTTCTTAAAACAAGATGATGATGATGTTGCAACTCCAAACCTAGCTTCCTTTCTTCTCTTCTCCTCTTTCTCTCTTCTTTTCTTTCTTCTTTCTATTTCTTACCAACTACTCTTACTAACTCTCCTTTTCTATTTTATAAAACTATCCTTCTACTACTAACTTTCCTCCCTCTATCTTTCTAAAATTATAATTTGGCCCCAACAATTATTTAATTCAAATTATATCATATAATTCTATTAAAACCATATTACATTTAATTAATATTTATTCCATAAAAACTAAATTATACCGATAAATCAAACGAAGCCAAATACACACCAAAATAATATTACTCAAAATAGTATTTTATCGTTATGAATATTTTTATTTCAAATAACCGAATTAACATTTAATCAAAAACGGGGTGTTACAACTCTCCCCCACTTAAAAGATTTTCGGCCTCGAAAATTTTGACCAAAACGAACAAATCGGGACATGCCTACGCATTCGTCCACTCAATCCTTGCGCTAATTAAACAACATACAAAATACACCTAACACAAGGGCATCTCCCTAGCCATAACGTTTAGACAAGAACAACCATGCCGAGATGCGAAGCCCATACAATGCACTCGACAATCAACTAACACCCAACAACTAAACAAGTCGCAGACACACCGGTTCGCTCGAGAACTAAACAAACAAGATCGATACCATCCTAACGTCTCAACCATAGAATTAGTCATACACTCAAACCGATGCCTCGGAAACGAGTCACCAAAGGTAGGAACATAAAGTCCTACGACACAACACCGACACCATCGCTAAAACAAAAACAACAAAATGGTTATACAAACCAAAACTGAAACAATCAGAAAGGATAAAACCACGCGTGCTACGCAAACACGAAAAGATGCCATCATACACGCATAAGTACGAACTTAAGAATTACACTTGCAGTTATCGCTCTCATTCCAGAAAAATCACAAGGTCACATCGTCCTTGTAGATTACCAACGTACCACCCTTGAACAATAACAAGTTACCCAAACATAACTGAACTGCGACACACCACTCATCCTAGGACGTATACTGACGACTTGCGACTATAACTCACTAGCCCAAATCCAACAATCCCGCATACTCGCTAAAACTCAATGCTCGATATCTAAACCATGCTGTGTCACTTTTATGCATAAGATGCCAACCGTAAAACAACTTGGTTAATCCTCAACTTCACAATCACCCAAAATGGATACGTTCAAAGCGTACACCCATCAAGACACCTCACAACATCAGCTTCATCAACTCGAAGAATCACTCTTTCATTCTCGATTGATCAACGTCCGTTGATCCTCTGAAATACACGACATAGTTTGACCTCTTCAAATACTGTCCAAATATTTCACTTGTGAAACTTCGATGTATACACTTGACTTCCACGAAGTCTTCCCTTATAACAATTCAATTCCCAAAGTTTAATTAAGTAATCACCATCCTCGCATCGTCGCAACGATTAATACACTGGTTTCTTATTCGAAACATCTCTCATATCTTTCAATCTTCTAAAGTGGTAATCCAAACCAAAACACTCTCTCAAGAACTCTACTCATCAATTTCGTCTCATACTCCTGAAATTACAACATAGTTTGGACTTAGAACCATAACATCAATTTCTATGGAATCCAACATGAACACCGTCGCGACCGACTTCAGTCACAAATAGAACATCTTCCTCTATAAAACATCAATCATCTTTAAGTACCTGTGGTTACCAAACCATCACCAAATTCCTTACCGTCAAGACTTATTTTAGTCGTAATCTAATAATCCACCGCGACCATTAGTATCCGACGAAATCCATATGGTAGTAGTGAACGAATCCTTAATAACCTTCTGAGTTTAATCTCAACAAGCGTCTCAAAACAAACATGCAACATTCTTTCAAAATAATAAATCTCAAATAAGGTATTCTTGGGTTATCCTCAATATCAACTTAATAAACTCAACAACAGACGAAGTCTCTTTATAGATCATACTCAACTTGAATTGTCTTCAACAATTCCAATCTCCTTGTCGTTAACATCTGTACTTATAAGGTTCCAATGAGCGTAACTGCATCAAACTCTAACTCCCGCATCCGATAATTTTCCATAAGAAAAATCAAATCGTTCCAAGGTAGTAATACACTTTTCCAACTCTATGTCGAAATACATCTTACGTCCAAAACAAAATATCACAACACGTCGCACCAGGTTCTTCAGTACAAAACAAAACCAAAATCAAGGCATTCGCTAAACTTTTCACCGGCTAAAACAAATTCGCTTCCCATTGCGAAGTCCAATTAGTGACTCAACCATTTCGGGTCAAAATACTCACGATCAATACCAACTCATAAAAATATCTTCCATCAAACTCACAAAGTTAACCATCCAAAACAAAAGAACTTCTAAACTATGAATTAGCCCCTTAAAGTCTTCGACAAGACACAAAATAAATCTTCGCGGAACTGTCCAAAATATTGCCGTCTAAGTTGCTTACTTAAGACACTCACGTCCAACAGTTCCAAAACTCCTTCTTTAGAGGACTCAACATGCACCAATCTAATTCCACTACTGATAACGCAACACTCGGATGCTTGCCACAATTCCTTAACTTGATGTAAACCAAATAATATTCATGAACACGAAACAACTCTTCAGCTACTCATGAGAGTACTGTTAGAACATTCCAAAATCTTACCTGACGCATTAGTCACACTAATGACACCAGCTTATACTCGCCCGGACCATACACTATCTTGAAAAGCATTGCCTGAACATCTTCGACCCTCACACTAACCCATAGGCAGCCAGACTTCAAAACGATCTCACTAAACACATAAACTCCAAATAACTGCTTCACTTAAATATCAATCCTCTGAAGCAGACACTCGTCCTCAACATCCGCTTCGTTCCTTGACTACAAACGACACACCAACTTGGGTAACCTTTGATCTTCTCGAACAACACAATCGGCGCACTCCACGGCGAACCACTCAAACAAACAAACTCTACTAAAACCAATATTCAAGTTGACTCTTCAACTCTAATTCAGAAACAAACATCCCTTAAGGATACTTCAAATCCCAACTAGTTCCAGAAACTAAATCCATCAAAACTTCACCTCGCACTACAGCGGTAATTCACTCACATTTCCACAAAAGGTTTCGAAAGAATCACAACAAGAAGCTCGCTTGCCAAAAATCTTATTTCTCACCAAAATCCAAATTCGCCCACAACTCAAGTAACCATGCACTGCCTTGTGCCAACTCATCTGCTTCACACACTATTAAGTTGGCAAGATAAGTCTATCCCAAACAACACAATTCCCGACTACTATCAACAAGAGATTAAGGATGATCAGTCCCTCAATTTGTCAATAGACAGTCGACAATCATGAGGTGGCATCAACCATCGTTACCAAACCACAACAGCATCTTCAATCTTACCCCTCAAGCTACTTAAACATAACCATGCTTGAAGCATCAACTGCTCGGCAATACTTACATCTTACAATCGGCGGTATACTGAACCAACCTCTTGCACAAAACTTCAGAGAAGAAACTTCTCCCCCACTTATTTCACACGTACCTCTGCAGACAACGAAAAGGAAACAATCAAGTACCGACAGTGTTTCACACACATGTCGCGTACCAAAAGGGATTAAACACATAAACAACCTGGCCGATAGATCGACCTGCTCTGATACCACTATTGTAACACCCCTTCTAAATACCCCAATTAAAGGTAAAGATTAAAATCAGAGAAATAAAATTGCACGGAAGGGTTGCCACAACACACATCACATTCCAAAGTTTTTAAGGAAAAACGGACAGGGTATGTTTGAAAGTATAAGCATTCCAACACAAAACAAACATACAAAAAATATTTACTTCATTCTCTCGTGCAAACGCAACGGAGTTTCATAATTTCACATCATCTCCATTTATGGAGGAATCAAAACATAATTCAAGGCATCAAGCCATCATAATTCACATAAGCATATGTTATCAAGTCTCACATATACAAAACATCATATACACGAATAAGGATTATATACATCATAATCCAAATACAAAATAATCGAGTTCGACACTAAATAAATCCCCCCCATGTGTTACTACCAGAGCATCGACTCGACCCTAATCAAAATAAAACAGATTGCAATCCAATGCATCCGTTAGCTAGCGCCTCGCGCTACCGTCCTCGGTACCTGCACAATGCCATCAAAAGCATTGGCCAACAAAAGGGTAAGAATTCCAATAATCATATAACATGTAATTTTAAGTAAATGAAATGGCAATAAATAAAGCAATACATAATGATCATGTTCGTTTTATCACCTGTAGTATCCTTACTCAAGGAATCCATTTCCAACACATTAACCATGTAAACCGATTATCCGAATACTCACATCCTTGGCACATAACCATAATTCAAACAACAACAATATTTGCACATAATAAAACATATCAACACACATACATAACATGCACAAATATACATGTGACTCACAACACGACTCAACGTATGCGAATGCGGTACCGACTCGTGGACCCAAGGTTCCACCACCTATGTTTCCCTTCCGGATCAAGGTCACTACGTCTTTTCCCACAATAGGGTCACCGTCTAGATATTGTGGACCCAATGTTCCACCACCTATGTTTCCCTTCCGGATCAAGGTCACTACGTCTATTCCCACACTAGGGTCACCGTCTATAAAATCATGTGAACCCACAGTTTCACCGTCTCTGTTTCAAGACCAACCATGCCATGCAATGTACAATATAACCAATGCATGCAATTAAGATTCACAATAATCTTAACATACACATACCATCAAATCCAACCAATGGAACATCAACTATTGTACATGCATGCATACATATAATTTAACAATCACAACGTCAAGTAAAATGTATACAAACAAGTTACTTACTCAACCAAAACATAAACCATCAACTATCAAACAATTCCAAATCGGAAAGTATATTTCAACATAAAGTCATCATCAATGAACCGGCATTACTCTCAATGTTACTCATCGCGACCGAGTCACCGGAATGTAACTCGAACGCTTAAATTCGGGATTAAACTCAATTTATTTCATTTCGTACTAAAATCGGGTCGATTCTTAAAAAGTCGAAATTTCGCAAAACGAACTTCACTACGTTAATCTACACGTCGAATTATGCTAGCACATCAATTTTCGGTAAATTCAGAGCAACTTACTCCGTCACCGAAATTGCCGAAATCGGGAAATCGAAACATAATCGAATTCCAAACTAAATCGGCTAACTTATGTCATATTTGTATTTAATTAATATAAATATTTAATATATTAAATTAAGAAAAGAAAAACAAAATATAAATTAATTAATTAATTTTCCTAAACTTATCTTTCATACTGTAAGTTTATTAATTTTCCTAAACTTATGCCATTGCGTTTTGTTCTTCTACGGTACTGCAAGTATGAAATTTTGTTCTTCTAAGGTACTGCATCTTTCATACTGTAAGTGTATTAATTTTCCTAAACTTATGCCATTGCGTTTTGTTCTTCTAAGGTACTGCAAGTATGGCATTTTGTTCTTCTAAGGTACTGCATAGTTCTAACTTCATCAAATTATTATGCTGCTATTACATTTTGAAGTACATACTGCTACTTCTAACTTAATATATACTGCTAGCTTGCTTCAATCATACTACATTCTAGTTATAAACTTAACAGTTAGTTTTTATTTTATAAACTAAACTCAATTTAATTAATATAAATTAATTTTTCTAATTTAATTTCTATTAACATAACAATAATCCCACAACACTAACACCTAAATCAACTCTCCTAATTTATCTCAACAAATCTCAAAAACCCTAACACCAATTTTATCCCAAATCAAAATATACCAAATCAAATCTTAACTATATGCATTGGAAAATCAAACCCCTTACCTTGGTGTGGGTTTTCTTAAAACAAGATGATGATGATGTTGCAACTCCAAACCTAGCTTCCTTTCTTCTCTTCTCCTCTTTCTCTCTTCTTTTCTTTCTTCTTTCTATTTCTTACCAACTACTCTTACTAACTCTCCTTTTCTATTTTATAAAACTATCCTTCTACTACTAACTTTCCTCCCTCTATCTTTCTAAAATTATAATTTGGCCCCAACAATTATTTAATTCAAATTATATCATATAATTCTATTAAAACCATATTACATTTAATTAATATTTATTCCATAAAAACTAAATTATACCGATAAATCAAACGAAGCCAAATACACACCAAAATAATATTACTCAAAATAGTATTTATCGTTATGAATATTTTTATTTCAAATAACCGAATTAACATTTAATCAAAAACGGGGTGTTACACAAGTGAGCAAGTATCTAAGAGCCCATGGGTAACCATGGATAGAAAGGGTGCTAACACCTTCCCTTTCTATAATCTACCTCCCGAACCGAGAGCGATCTCTATAAGGAATTTTTCTGTGCTTTTGTCCTTTCCATTTGGAGAAAATAAAAGACGGTGGCGACTCTTGCTTCCGCGACATTTCGCGAACCAGCGTTAAACAGTCAGTTCCAGATCCACCGATCACAGAACTGGCGACTCTGCTGGGGAATATTACTTAAAGTAAGGTGTACCTTAGGGTAGTTCATAACTGTGTTTTCAATTGTATTGACTTGCTTGCTTTACTATTGTGGGTTGCATGGGAGTTACATAGATCCTAACCCAGATATGGGGATACCCTGTTTAGGTAGCATAAGCTGTGAGGGACCTGTCCGGCGTAGACCGACACGGGTGAAGCAGTGGCTACGTTGGTGTGGCACCTTGGTCTGTACCGATATCCCTTGTGTCGCAACGAGGAGAATATGGGTCTTCTGAGGGGTCATTAAGCACCAACAACCTTAGAACCTTAAATGACACAACTTAGCCATTAGAACAGTAGCAGTATGCTACGCCCATTAAGGCTAAACTCTCGTGATGGTTCTGGCCGCAAGAAAAGATTGCGATGCTGGAGTTATGACCGATTGAGGGTAGTCAATGATATTGGGATCCTCTAAGAACCCGGTTACTTTGATAGGACAGGTATGAACCAACAAACTGAAAGAGGGTAGTACCTAGACCTCATGCTGGCCTAAACTTTAAGGGCTTGTCTTGTGTGACTTGTGTGCCTTACATGTGTGCCTTTGTAAATATTTGTGGTGTGCTTTATCATAACATCATAACATCATGAGCATTGCATGCATCCTGCATAAGGACTGACCATTTCAAAGACAAGAGGGTTTCACCTTTGCTCTGTTTTGTAGGACATCATGATGCCTGTGCGAAGGAATACTATCCGGTTCAACTTTGTTCACCCACCTGAGTTACTTGAAGAGTTGGTTAGCAGAATTCCAAATACCACTTCCTTCATTCAGAGGCATGGTTCTCTTCTCAGTTTAGTCACTGCAAAGCGGGATCAACAGTTGATGAGTGTTCTGACCCAGTTCTATGACCCTCTGTACCAGTGCTTCACCTTTCAAGACTTCCAGCTGGTCCCTACCCTGGAAGAGTTCTCTGATTTGCTTGGTATCCCTATCTTGGATCAGACTCCCTTTACTGGTTGGGAAAAGACCCTCAGGCTTGAGGAGGTTGCTGCAGCTCTTCCTTTGACACATGAAGAAGTAATGGACAATTGAGTGACTAGAAGCGGAGTTAAGGGTTTCCTGGCCAAGTTTCTGATTGGTAAAGCTAACAGTTTCTGGAATGACCTGGACTTTAGGGCATATGAAGACATCTTGGCTCTCTTAATCTATGGGTTAGTCTTGTTTCCTAATCCTGACAACTTCATCAATGTCACTGCCATCAGGATTTTTATGTCTCAGAACCCTGTACCCACTCTCTTGGGTGACATCCTGCAACAACTTTATGCTCGTACTACCCGAAGACGAGGAACTCTATGGTGTTGTATCCCTTTGCTGGTGAGGTGGTTTATTTCGCACCTCCCTAAGTTCGTGCTGAAGAACCAAGAAGGAAGAGGTTGGGCCCATAGGTTAATGTCTCTCACTGATAAGGACATCATTTGGACTTGCAGAGGTTTGGATGAGATAGCTATTATTGATCGATACGGGGAATACCCTAATGTTCCTCTGATTGGTACCCAAGGAGGAATCTCTTACAATCCATGCCTAGCTCTCCGTCAGTTTGGAAGAGCCAGAAGAGCAGGGCCTCATGAAATGTTGGTGCCTCACATCAGTTTTGAGTTCCAAGTGGATAGTGACGAGCTGCGTCGTAGGTTCATCAAGGCTTGGGACAAAGTTCATAAAGCTGACCCACAAGAGTTGGGGCCAAAGACTTCTTTACCTATGGAAGCCTACTACAAATGGGTTCGTATCCGTGCTCAAAAGTTAGGTATGCCATACGAAGCCGTCAGACCTATCATTCTTGAGTATCCTAACAAAGATGGTGTTCCTCCAACTGTCCTTCCTCCTCAGATACCTACTGATTATGAGACATTAAAGAGATCTTGGTCGCAACTGCGAGAAGAGCGGGATTCTTACCGGGAAAAGTTCAACGAGCAGGAATTGAAGATCCAGAAGTTGACAAAGCAGTTGGAGAATGAGCGAGCCCTGAATGCTTACATCCGTACTGAGAAGAGGAGACCATGGGATCAATAAGGAGCTCTGGATGTTCTTTTACAGTTTTATTTCCCTTTCCAGTATTTCCCTTTCATGTAACGCCTAAGGGCAACCTGTTGAACAATTTAAGTTTCAAAGTTGAATCTAATGAAGTGTGTTCCTTTTTGTTTACAAAGTTGATTCCCGATTGTCTTTGAAAACATAAATCATACGCATTCCATTCATCATGTGCATAGCAGGTTTTCTTCTTTTCAGGTTGCTTACTGTTCTTCGCTGTTTATTTCAGCATCATGAATCCTGACTCATCATCAACCGAGATGTCCATCAAGGCTCTTCAGGCGCAGAATGCGCAATTTCAGGAACTAATCATGGGTTTGGCTCAAGGCCAAGAAGAGTTGAAGGCTCTGCTCCTGAAGAAGGATAAAAAGAAGAAGAGGAGAACTGTTCTTTTCAACTCGGGCCGAAGGTTTGGCAACACTCTGCAAAATGAAGAGGCTAGTTCTTCTATAGGCAAAGGCAGTCCCCAGGGGGGAAAGGCTCCTAGTCCGGTAGTCTCCGACAACGAGACTGATTTTGATGAGGAACAGTATCCTCCTGCAGAAGACAGATATAAACAGTTGGAAGACAGGCTGAATGCTATGGAGATCCAACAAGTGCCTGGGCTGGATTTTGGAGACTTGGGTTTGTCTACTGGTGTGATTATTCCTCATAAGTTCAAAGCACCATCCTTTACCAAGTATGACGGGGCGTCTTGTCCCAAGCTACACCTCAGGTCTTATGTGCGGAAGATTCAACCGTACTCAGTGGACAAGAACTTGTGGATCCACTTCTTCCAGGAGAGTCTTTCAGGGACTCATCTCGAATGGTTCTATCAGCTGGATGGGACCAAGGTTCGTAACTGGGAGGAGTTGGCTACTGCTTTTTACAAGAAGTATCAATATAATGCCGACCTTGCCCCTACACGTACCCAACTCCAGGGTATGTCGCTAGGTTCAAGTGAAGGTTTTAAAGAGTACGCACAGAAGTGGAGGGATCTGGCCGGCAGGGTGCAGCCTCCGTTAACTGATCGGGAGTTGGTAGACATGTTCTTGGGGACCCTCTCTGGGCCATTTTTCAACCATCTTATCGGTAACTCGTCTGCAGGGTTTACTGATCTTATTCTGACTGGAGAGAGAATAGAGGCTGGGATGAAGTCCGGCAAAATTCAGAAGGGTACATCTGCAAGTTCTTAAAAGAAGCCCTTCAAGAAGGAGGCTAGTGTGGTATATGGGTCCAGAAGACAAGAGAAGCCTGAGCGCCGCCAATCTGTCAATGCGGTGATGATTTCCAAGCCTGCTGCCGCTCCTCGCCAAAACAATCCCCGTTTGAGTATGACTTTATCGCAAATCTTGCCGCAGTTGCTGTCCACCAATCTAGTGACTGTCAGGGAGGCCCCAAAGGTTGTAAACACTGCTTCTCCCAAATACAATCCAAATGCCCGCTGTGCTTATCACTCCGATAACCCGGGGCATTCCACTGATGACTGTTGGGCCTTAAGGAATAAGGTGCAAGACCTTATTGACGCAAAAGAGATACAGTTTGAAGCGCCTGAGAGGCCAAATGTGGTGACTGCTCCTATGCCCCAGCATGGAGTAAATGCTGTTGACGAAGATGTATACTCCGTTTCTGTGGATGACGTGGCTACTCCCTTAATGACTGTCAAGAGGAATCTACTGTTGGCCGGTTTATTTCCGGGTTGTAGTGAAGGTTGCCTTTTCTGTGCTGTTTCCCTCTCTGGTTGTCCTTTGCTGAAGTTGGGCATCCAAAGCCTAATGGACAGCAAAGAGATTTTGTTCAAGAAGACTGCTGTTCGGTTTGTTCCGGTAGAAGAAGTTTCTGTTGTTACAATCTTTAATAATCCAATCAGGGCTCTCCCAAAGAAGCCTGTTCAAATCATGACTTTCGCACCTGTTGTTATTACTGTTCTGGGGCCTCTCCCCTACGAATATGATAAGGCTATCCCCTGGCACTATGGGGCAGATGTGTATGTGAATGGAATCAAACAAGAGTTCAACACTGGCACCAGCATCAGCAATATCACTGGTCCAGCAAAGGTTACCCGCAGTGGCAGGCTCTTCTCGCCTGACATTGCACCGCCCGCTATTCGAAGACCCCTTACTATAACACCTACAAGTGTACCTGTTCCTGCTTCTGATCAAGTTGTTTCCCCTGCTGCCGAGTCATCTAATGCTCGGGGCAAAGGGATTGAAGATGAGCCTGCCCGGATGGAGGCACCAAGACCTGTAACTGCTGAGGCCTCCCAACAAGAGATGGAGGAAATTCTAAAAATAATTAAGAAGAGTGACTTTAATGTGGTCGAGCAGCTGGGGCATACGCCCTCCAAAATCTCCATGCTCTCCTTGCTCCTGTGCTCAGAGGCCCATGCTAAGGCCCTAATTTCATTTCTAAAGACGGCCCATGTGCCACAGGAGACATCTGCAGTCCAGTTTACTGACTGCGTAGCAAATCTGACAGCGGACAATGGTTTGGGTTTCTCGGATGCTGACCTTACTGCCAAGGGAAGGGACCATAATGACGCCCTGCATGTCTCTATTGAATGCAGGGGCACTACTCTGGCACACGTGTTGGTGGACACTGGCTCTTCCCTAAATGTGCTACCCAAGAAAGCCTTAGACCGTTTGGATTGTGAAGGCCTGGAACTAAAACCTAGAAATATCATCGTCAGAGCCTTTGACGGTTCCAAAAGGATGGTTCATGGAGAGGTTGACATTCCTATTCGTGTGGGCTCTCAAGTATTTGACTCTACCTTTTATGTGATGGATATCTGTCCATCTTATTCTTGTCTACTGGGTCGGCCTTGGATCCACAAAGCTGGGGCGGTGACCTCTACCTTGCACCAGAAGCTAAAGTACCCCGTCAGAGGGAAGATTGTCACTGTGCAGGGAGAGGAGGAGTATATGGTGAGCCATTTGAATTCCTTCAGGTACATTGAGATGGACGGGGAGTTTATTGAAACCCCTTTTCAGCATTTCGAAGAGGTACTTCCAACTTTAGCAGCAGTAGAAACAGCGGTCGAAGAGGATGTTCCTTTGAAGATGGCTTCCCTGAAGGATGCCCGGGCTGTGGTTCAGAAAGGTGAATGTGCTAACTGGGGCAGGCTCCCTGATTTTACACAGAAAACTGACAAGTTCGGATTGGGTTTTATTGCAGAAGGACAGAAAACTATGCGGAAGGCAAAGACCAGAAGACCTCCTGTGCTTATTACCAACCCAGGGGTGAATGCTGTGGGAGATGAAGATGAAGTGGGAGAGTCAGAATTCAATAGCTGGATCTACCCGACGACTGAAGGCGGATTGACCAATTGGATTGCCAAAGACCATACTCCTGTTACTTTTGTTACGCAGTAATAAACTTCTTTGTTTTGTTATTTGTAATAAACAATAAATTGAACTCTATGGCCCGATGTCTTACCCGGGGCACCGTGGCTTCATTTGTGAGGGCATATAAATTGTCATTTCATATATCATGAATAAAGATCTTGGACGTTTTCTCGCATTTCAAATCTTATGCTCCTTTTCTTTCTTCCTTCCTTTATATATTGCAAAACAAGCTGTATTTACACACACTCACTCATACAGGTTTCAATCCACTATGGATCTCACTGGTAACGACTCTGCTACTGCCAATTATGACTTCGAAAATCCGATCAACTTAGCCGACGACGAAGGTGAAGATGATTGCGAAGTGCCTGGCGAGCTTGCAAGACTGTTACTCCAGGAAGAGAGGGCAATTCAACCACACGAAGAGCCAGTGGAAACAATAAACCTGGGTACTGATACAGACAGAAAGGAGGTAAAGATTGGTGCCAACCTAGAGCTCAGCGTGAAGATCCGGTTGACTCAGATGCTACATGATTATATGGAGATCTTTTCCTGGTCCTACAAAGACATGCCCGGGTTGGATACCGACATTGTGGTCCATCACTTGCCTACTAAGGAAGACTGCCCTCCGGTCAAGCAAAAGGTCCGCCGTATGTGTCCAGAGATGTCTGAGAAGATCAAAGCCGAGGTTATGAAACAGTTTGATGCTGGGTTCCTTGCAGTGACTTCTTACCCTCAGTGGGTTGCTAATGTAGTGCCAGTACCAAAGAAGGACGGTAAGGTCAGAATGTGTGTCGATTACAGGGATCTGAACAGGGCCAGCCCCAAAGATGACTCCCCCCTACCTCACATTGATGTCCTTGTTGACAATACAGCTCAGCATAAGGTGTTCTCTTTCATGGATGGTTTTTTAGGTTACAATCAGATCAAGATGGCACCTGAAGACATGGAAAAAACTACCTTTGTTACTCAGTGGGGCACCTTCTGCTACAAGGTCATGCCTTTTGGACTAAAGAACGCTGGGGAAACCTACCAACGTGCCATGGTTGCTTTATTTCATGACATGATCCATCATGAGATAGAAGTGTATGTTGACGACATGATTGCGAGGTCCCAGACTGAGGAAGAGCGCCTTGATCACCTGCAGAAATTGTTTGACCGACTGAAGTTGTACAAGCTGAGGTTGAACCCGAACAAGTGCACCTTCGGGGTAAGATCGGGAAAGTTGCTAGGCTTCATTGTAAGTGACAAGGGTATTCAAGTGGACCCTGCCAAGGTCAAATCTATTCAAGTGATGCCAGTTCCTAAGACGGAGAAAGAGGCCAGAGGATTTTTAGGACGCCTGAATTACATTGCCCGATTCATCTCGCACCTGACTGCTACCTGTGAGCCAATCTTCAAGCTGCTGAAGAAAGATCAGGTAGTACGTTGGAATGATGAATGTCAGGCTGCTTTTGACAGAATCAAGGAGTATCTCCAAGAACCACCCATCCTTATTCCACCGGTTGAGGGGAGACCTCTGATACTATACCTGACAGTACTTGACAACTCAATGGGGTGTGTGTTGGGATAGCATGACGAGTCTGGCCGAAAAAAGCATGCCATTTATTACCTTAGCAAAAAGTTTACCGACTGTGAGACCCGATACTCACTGCTTGAGAAAACTTGCTGCGCTTTGGTATGGGCTGCTCGCCGGCTGAGACAGTATATGCTGACTCACACTACCTTGTTGATCTCAAAGATGGATCCTATAAAGTACATATTTGAAAAGCCTGCTCTGTCTGGGAGAATAGCAAGATGGCAAATGATCTTGACAGAATACGACATTCAATACACAACCCAGAAAGCCATCAAAGGAAGTGTATTGGCAGACCACTTGGCACATCAGGCCGTAGACGACTATCAGTCAATGAACTTCGAGTTTCCAGACGAGAGCATCATGATACTGATTGATTGTGAAGTACCTGGACCGGATGAAGGACCTGAGGAAGGATCCCGATGGTCTATGCACTTTGACGGAGCCTCCAACGCTTTGGGTAACGGTATCGGCGCTGTAATCATATCCCCTCAAGGCACTCATACTCCACTCACTGCCCGGCTATGTTTCAACTGCACCAACAACATGGCGGAGTATGAGGCATGCATCATGGGTCTTCAAGCTGCGATCGACCTAAGGATCAAGTTTCTGAGTGTCTTCGGAGATTCCTCTCTCGTGATCAATCAGATCAAAGGAGAGTGGGATACGAAACATCCGAATCTTATTCCTTACAGAGAATGTGTGTTGACATTGATCCCCCACTTCACGAAGATAACCTTTGAACATTTCCCAAGAGAGGAGAATCAGCTGGCGGACGCGTTAGCTACGATGTCTTCTATGTTCAAGGTCAAATGGGACAATGAGGCTCCCCGGATCATCATCTGGAAACTGGACGAACCGGCATACTATTGTGATCTCGAGACTGAATTGGTGACTGAGAAGCCTTGGTACCATGAAGTGAAGAGATATTTGGAAGCTCAGGAATACCCTGAAGGTGCATCTGTCAATGATAAAAAGTTCTTGAGAAGGTTCGCAGCAAAGTTCTTCCTTAGCAACGACATCCTGTATAAGCGAAACCATGATTCGACCTTACTGCGTTGTGTGGATAAGACTGAAGCAGAAAGGATCATGGAAGAGTTACATGAAGGGACCTTCGGGACACATTCCAGTGGACACACTATGGCAAAGAAGATCCTTCGGGCAGGGTATTTCTGGTCCACAATGGAAGCAGACTGCTACCAACATTCTCGGATGTGCCATAAATGCCAGATTTATGCAGACAAGGTGCATGTCCCTCCAGTTCCTCTGAATGTTCTGACTGCACCTTGGTCGTTTGCAATGTGGGGCATAGATATGATCGGTGAGATTAAACCTACGGCATCTAACGGGCATCGCTTCATCCTGGTAGCGATTGATTACTTCACAAAGTGGGTCGAAGCAGCTTCCTATGCTACGGTAACCAAGACTGTTGTGGCACGGTTCATTCGGCATAATCTAATCTGTCGATACGGCGTCCCAGAAAGGATCATTACAGACAACAGTACCAATCTCAATAACAAGATGATCACTGAGCTCTGCGAGCAGTTTAAAATACAGCACCACAACTCTTCTCCTTACAGACCGAAGATGAATGGGGCTGTAGAAGCGGCAAATAAAAATATCAAGAAAATCGTGCAGAAGATGACAGTGACTTATAAAGATTGGCACGAGATGTTACCGTTCGCTCTCCATGGGTACCGTACCTCAGCCAGGACGTCAACCGGGGCAACTCCTTTCTCCTTGGTCTATGGTATGGAGGCAATTTTACCGATCGAAGTGCAAATACCCTCTCTCCGGATAATGAAGGATGCAGATCTGAACGAAGATGATTGGATCCAGACACGACTTGATCAGTTAAACCTCATTGATGAAAAGAGACTTGCTGCTATCTGTCATGGTCAGACATATCAGAAATGGATGATCAGGGCATTTAACAAAAAGGTCAGACCACAAGAGTATCAAGTTGGGGATCTGGTAATCAAGCGCATTATCCTTCCTCAGAGTGATCCAAGGGGCAAATGGACCCCCACATACAAAGGGCCATTTGTGGTTAAACATGTGTTCTCAGGAGGAGCCATGATTCTAACCAACATGGATGGTGACGACCTTCCTCACCCCGCCAATGCAGACATAGTAAAAAGATACTACGCATGAAAAAAGACCCGCTAGGCTGACATGCCTAGGCAAAAATTAGGGCTCCCGGCGAACCAAAAGGGTTCGGGCAAAATGAAGGGATGAAATGGAAAAAATCTGTACACCCGGCAATTCGAAAACCTGAAAAGGCGGCTTGGGCAAAAATGGGTATCCCGGTGGACTGAAAACCCGAAAGGGCGGTCCAGGCAAAAGTTAGGGATAAAGCGTAATACTATGTCTCATTGGATCACTCTGCATCCAGAATCCGGTATCTACATCAAGTTCAGACAGCATCGATCAGTCAGCTTCATCTTCAACTAAGGTCATCAAGTGATGAGACGCTCGGAGATATAAGGGCGATAGCAGAGTCGAAACCCAGTGGGATCATTCATTTCACACATTTGTTTTATTTTCTTGTACAAAATTTGTATAAACTCTTTCTTTTTTTCGGCAGCGTTCTCTTACTAGGACGTCAGCCTCTTGTATATAAACGCCTATTTACAGGCAAATTCAAAATCAATACAAAAATCACTTTTTAGTTAAAATTGCCAATTGTTTTTCCTTTTCTGTTTTGTCTTGCGAAGAACGTCCAAGGTTCAATTTGTGATATATGCATTGACAATAATTTGCTAACTCATGAATATTTACATACGAAACAAAGGATTAATTACAGGTAACATTAGAAACAGGGGCAATAAAGAGTTGTCTAAGCAATCTAATTGTTCTGTCCTCCGAGGTACCAAGGTAAGTTAAGCTGAAGAACATGACCAGATATCTTAATTCCCCAGAGAGTGAGGCAGCAAGTCAGTACACTCTCCTCAAGCGAAGCTATTATCAAACCTCAAGGAAGTTGGGTATCCCCAGCAGATCTCAACATTCCCCAGCAATATACATGCAGTCTTAACAAGCATCCCCGGCAGTCTTGGCCTAAAGATTGTTCCCCGGCGGTATATCAAACATTCAATAGAATCAATTCCCCGATACATTTCAAAACTTCCCCAAGAGAGTCCAATCTTGTTCCCCAGGAAAGTGGGAATCCATCTCCCCAAGCAGCAAGCTTATCCCCAGTAGATTCTGGAAGCTTATTCCTCGCAGAGCATGAACGCGTCTCCCGGCTTTATTCAAAGAGTTATTTCCTTACCAGGATATAACTGGGTTATCCTCAGCCAAAAGCCACGGAAAGAGCGTCCTCGACGAAGTCTCCTTATCCCCAGTGAAGTCTATTAACACTTCCAACACAACAATGGTATCCCCAGCAAAATTACCATCAACATTTCAGCAAGTACCTCTCTTCCACAGAGTATTGCTCCCCAGCAAGATCGTTAGAGTACTTTTCTCCTTGCAGAGTAATCCATTCGCCAAGTTTATTCCCCAACGGAGTTATCTTCTCCTACCGGTATTCTTGCAACTATCATCCCCAGCGGAAGCAAAAATCTATTCTTCAACATCAGCCCAGGACATGATTTCCCGGCACCCGTCAAGGATTTATTTTCCTAAGACGAAAAGATACATTCATAAACATCACATTTCCATACATTATAGCATGCATATACGCACCATATCTTACAAATCTCATTTATGTTGAGAACATCATCGCTTGATCCATATCATGCATTGCATATGACTGACCTTTACCTTTCAGGAAAGATCCAGTTAAGCTCTCAGCTACATTCCAAGACCTTGACCGGTTCAGTTAAATCGACCCTAAGATTTTTCTGTTTCTTATCCAGTCTAAGGCCTTCTCTGGTTCAGTCAGATCGACCCTAAGATCTCCCTGATTCTTATCCAGTTGAAGACATTTCAAGACCTAGACCGGTTCAGTTAAATCGACCCTAAGATTTTTCTGTTTCTTATCCAGTCCAAGGCCTTTTCTGGTTCAGTCAGATCGACCCTAAGATCTCCCTGTTTCTTATCCAGTTGAAGACATTTCAAGACCTAGACCGGTTCAGTTAAATCGACCCTAAGATTTTTCTATTTCTTATCCAGTCTAAGGCCTTCTCTGGTTCAGTCAGATCGACCCTAAGATCTCCCTGATTCTTATCCAGTTGAAGACATTTCAAGACCTAGACCGGTTCAGTTAAATCGACCCTAAGATTTTTCTGTTTCTTATCCAGTCCAAGGCCTTCTCTGGTTCAGTCAGATCGACCCTAAGATCTCCCTGAGTCTTATCCATTTGAAGACATTTCAAGACCTAGACCGGTTCAGTTAAATCGACCCTAAGATTTTTCTGTTTCTTATCCAGTCCAAGGCCTTCTCTGGTTCAGTCAGATCGACCCTAAGATCTCCCTGTTTCTTATCCAGTTGAAGACATTTCAAGACCTAGACCGGTTCAATTAAATCGACCCTAAGATTTTCCTATTTCTTATCCAGTCTAAGGCCTTCTCTGGTTCAGTCAGATCGACCCTAAGATCTCCCTGATTCTTATCCAGTTGAAGACATTTCAAGACCTAGACCGGTTCAGTTAAATCGACCCTAAGATTTTTCTGTTTCTTATCCAGTCCAAGGCCTTCTCTGGTTCAGTCAGATCGACCCTAAGATCTCCCTGTTTCTTATCCAGTTGAAGATTTCAAGACCTAGACCGGTTCATTCAGATCGACCCTAAGATCTCCCTGTTTCTTATCCAGTCAAAGGCCTTCTCTAGTCCAGCTAAATCGAACCCTAACAGATTTTCCTGATAAAGACTCAGTAGAAGATATCCCAGATTCTCTCAGCGTTACTGTTGAGGTAGAAGTCACCCAAGATTCTCTCAGCGTTACTGTTGAGGTTGAAGTCGTCCAAGATTCTCTCAGCGTTACTGTTGAGGTAGAAGTCGCCCAAGATTCTCTCAGCGTTACTGTTGAGGTAGAAGTCACCCAAGATTCTCTCAGCGTTACTGTTGAAGTTGAAGTCGTCCAAGATTCTCTCAGCGTTACTGTTGAGGTTAAAGTCGTCCAAGGTTCTCTCAGCGTTCCTGTTGAGGTAGTAACCATCCCTAGTTCATTCATCACATTTTGAAGCTCCAGATCCAGCTCCTGTAACCAGTCAGGACACATCTATATAAAGAATCTAAAGACCAGCTCCTGCAACAAGTCAGGTAATCATTTTCTTTTGCAGGTACGCAAGTTCTCGCTAAGGAACCTCTTACGCATCGACGCCCAGATGGCATCTATAAGCCCATCCACTCATCCATCATCTCTTAGCATGGCATCTATAATCCCATCATCCTATCCATCAAATCTCCAAATGGCATCTACAAGCCCATTCCATCATCACACTGCTACTATGTGAGCGCAAATTTCTGGGCACTCTAGTGTTCAATCATCTTCCACCTTCGGATTACGAAAGGCACGTCAGCCAATCTGCATCCTCAGGTCTAAGAAGATTGAACAGGGGCAACAATTGTACCCCAAAATTTGCCCTCCCATATTCTTCAAGGTTTGCAAAAGGCATGCTTCAAGTCTCCCCAAGGGTTGCACAGTTCAAGGGCCTCCTAACAGTCAAAAACTAGGGTTTTGGTTATGACAAAGAAAATGAAGTTTCCAAGGGTCCAATCAAGTCCCACATGCCTATAAACATGGTTAAGCATCCTCATACCAAGTTTCAAGACTCACAACACAAAATTGCACAGTCAAAAACCCTAATTGCACTACAGTCAACTACAGGGGCAAAATGGTCATTTGACAGTCAAAAGTTCAAATTTTTGGTCAACATCTCATTTTGAAGCCACAAACATCATTTGATCAATTCTTGATCATGATTCTCAAAGCTTGGCTTAAAAAGTCTCGAGATGCAAAAGTTTCCATATTTGGACAGTTGAAAAAGTCAACTGTAACTTGACCAAGGCATAACTTCCACATGGTTTATCAGAAAAATTCCATCCAAAGCTCATTTTGAAGAGAAAGAAATTTCCTACAACTCCTCTTCACACTTCAAGTCCAAGAAATGCTCTCACAAAAAGTTATCAATTTCAACATTATAGGTCATTTTCAAAAGTTAACAAAAAGGGACTTTAAGTCAAAGGCCATAACTTGATATTGGTAAATCCAAATGACATGGGACCAAAGACATTGGTTAGAGGACTTCAAGACCTTTCCAAAATGTCCAAGAACATGATCAAAGCTTAAAGATTAAGCAAGATATGCTTTGTGGAAGTTGGGAAATTTTTGGATACTTTGAAAAGTCAACTTTGCTTCAAATATCTTAAAATTGCTAATGGGCCACATTTTTTTCCAAGAATCATCATCCAAAGCATGTGCACGACCATTTGGCCCAAAGGGAAGTTATTCATCATTTTTATTTATTTATTTGAATTTTCAATTGCTAATAATTCATTTAATTAATTAAAATATATGAAAAATACCAAAACAAGGTTTTCAAATCTTTTTGTGCAAGACAATCACTCATGATTCACTAAGGATTTCGTGCATATCAAAAGAGGAAAGAATTGGTGCAAATTGGCATAATTCTTCATGAAAAAATATTGAAAAAGATTCACCAAAATCAAATCTTGAAAACCATTAAAAACAAGGCTATGGGCTTGGATCATTGACTGAATTCATTCCATATACAAGTGCAAACCTAACCCTAAAGGTCAGAACCTCCAAGCTGCGCCAGAATTGAAGAACCAAACTTGCACTTTTGTCAAAAAATTCTAAAACTGAAAACGTGGTTCCAAGGCTTTTCAAGGCAAGAAAACCATCCTATTGTGTTCCTGAGGCTTCAAGGAACGTGCCTGAATCAAAACCATCATCCCTAACGCGGAGAACTGGTAGAATAACCTCATTCTGTTCATGACTTTTTCCATATTCTTGAATCATAATTCATGCATTATTTGCAATTTTTAATATTGGATTTGTGTTCATTGGATCATTCTAAAGCTAACCACATGTTTTAATTGAGTTTTTAAGCATCGTACGCGATTTCACCATTGAAACATGCTAGGGTTCCTCAAGCTTCGAATAGGGTATTTTCATATACTGTAAAATTAAGACTTCTCAGTACCATGGTTAAATTCAGGACACTTGGACGAATCGAATGCAATAGTCGCGCCCAATTTATAAAGCAAGATGGCCTAATCGCTATTCTTGAAAAGGGCATATTTTAGGGGGGTTTAAAACCCCCGCTAATTCCTTTTATGTTTTAGGTAAAATGCAAACGAGGAAGAAGAAGAATAGGTGGCAAGGCATGGTTGGCTCGTTTGAATTTCGCGCTAAAATCAGCCACTAACGCTTGTTTTATCTTATGATATTTATTTGTTATTATATAATCAAAACGCGTTAATAGCTCCAGTGGCAAGGCATCAGTGTGGTAACCTCTGGGACCTGGGTTCGATCCCCAGGTCCCCCCTTCTTATTCCATGTTATTTTTCTAATCTTGCTTCTGTGCAGTTTCAATACAAGCGTCCACCATACGTCCCTCATCCAGGTTGGCCACGCGCTTATCAAGATCAATCAAAGGGCTATGATCTGAAGAACATAATAGGCATCAGTCAACACACATGCACGCTAGCCAAAGAGTCAACGAGGCCAGGAACTTAATGGGCCTGAATTGCTGGAACAAAACCTCCACTTGGGGTCAACACCCCCTAGGGTTTATATCTATTTTCTTTTGTTATCTTTTTATTATTATTTGTTTAATTTAGTTATTTCCCCTTAATTCTTTAAATTAATTTATTCTCAAAATATAAAAATAACAAAAAATCAGAAAAGATAAAAAATCAAAATATATTTTATTTAACTAATATTTTTGTAAATAAATCTCATTAATTAATTTAGCTTTTTAAATTTAGGTTTAATTCACACATTTTTCTTAATAAATTTAAAATTTGTAGAATTAGGTTAATTACTTTTTATCTTTTTCTTTTCTTTTATCATCATTAATTATTAATTATTATATTTTTGTAAATAAAATTGTATCAATTAATTAGGTTTAATTTTAGGTTAAATTTTAATGCTTTTCTTAATAAATTAAAAAATAATTAGAATCAGGGTTAATTAATTAATTTCATTTAATCTTCTCATTAAAAATTCATAAACACCAAAAACTCAAGAATAACTTCCTTTCATTTTAATTTAATTAATTTGTTAATATAATTTAATTTCGTTAAAAAGGGTCCAACGCCCTCGCTTTCGATTTTAATTCCAACTCGCGCATTTATTTCTTTTCTTGTAATATTTAATGTAATTCTCCCAAAGCCGTGTAAATTAAACATTTATCTTTCTCGCACTTTACTTTATTTTATGTCAAATCGGGTCCTGGATTTAATTTGGCAATGTGGACCCGCGCCTTTGTAATAGTTTAGGAACTTTATATTTCTCGCAACTTTTTAACTGCTAATAAATTGCATGCAAGAATGAATGTTAAAATAAAACAAAAGCGTAGATCACCCACGACATGAACAAGATAAATGTAAACAAACATGACACACAAATCACACACCACCCCTAAGGTATGCCTCACTGTTGCCTTGCCTCTCGAAAGGTGATCGTCGAGTAGAGGATGTCTTAGTAAGTCCTCATGATCCGGGAACCTGGCATGAGGGTAGCTTCTAAGGTGTCTTCCCATTGCTCTGGTGATCATCATGTCCCGAACCTCGAATTGACCCGAATACCTCCGACGGTGGTGCTACCTACCTCTCAATGGTGGGATGGCACTACTTTAAAGGACATTTACACAGACGAATTCCTTAGGGTAGGTAGACGACTCTAGATACTTGCTCTAATTTCAAAACAAATCAAAAATACTTTTCACACCGACACCTTTTTCAAAAAGCTTTCGAAAGCAATTTTTCAAACACTCTTGAGGACCGATACAAGAGTCGAACTGGAATTTTCAAAGAAACTTTTTTAAAACCCACATTGAAAAGCAAGAAAACCATTTTTGAAAACACAAGTGAGCAAGTATCTAAGAGCCCATGGATAACCATGGATAGAAAGGGTGCTAACACCTTCCCTTTCTATAATCTACCTCCCGAACCGAGAGCGATTTCTATAAGGAATTTTTCTGTGCTTTTGTCCTTTCCATTTGGAGAAAATAAAAGACGGTGGCGAATCTTGCTTCCGCGACATTTCGCGAACCAGCGTTAAACAGTCAGTTCCAGATCCACCAATCACACCATGCAATGCTTATGATTATGAATGCATATGAACAGAATAAAAGAGACGTAAAGTATCACTGGGGATGCCACAAAAATGAAGAAACAAAGGAGCAACCCCACCAGGAAAATAAATCACTGGTGGACCAAAAGAACTGAATCAGAGAGGAGGATAACAAGCATCGGAGTTCACTGACGATGTCTACCAACATTCACTGAAGGTAGAGAAAAAAAATATCATACCACCGCCATTCACTGACGATGAACTATCAACGTTCACTGAAGATAGCAAAAATATAAGAAACACCGATGTTCACTGCCGATGTACTACCAACATTTACTGAAGGTTGAGAGACAATATATCATATCACCGCCGTTCACTGACGATGAACTATCAACGTTCACTGAAGATAGAAAAAAGATAAGAAACACCGACGTTCACTGCCGATGTACTACCAACATTCACTAAAGGTAGAAAGAGAAAATATATCATACCACCGCTGTTCACTGACGATGAACTATCAACATTCACTGATGATAGCAAAAAGATAAGAAACACCAACGTTCATTGCCGATGTACTACCAACATTCACTGAAGGTAGAGAAAAAATATATCATACCATCGCCGTTCACTGATGATGAACTATCAACGTTCACTGAAGATAGCAAAAAGATAAGAAACACCGACGTTCACTGCCGATGTACTACCAACGTTCATTGAAGGTAGAAAGAGAAAATATATCATAGCTTTCCCCAAAATTCTGGTGTTTCACCTAGAACGGGTCTCAACTTCTTCTTTAACCAAGGCACTCTTCCTGGAAAGGGTAATATTTAAGCTTATCTCAAAATAAAGAGACTTCCACTCATTGTCAAGGGGAATTGCAAAGAGAAATGACTTTCTGGGGATAGAAATATGGCTTCCTGGGGAAAGAGATATGACTTCCTGGGGAAAGAGATATGACTTCCTGGGGAAAGAGATATGACTTCCTGGGGATAGAAGTATGGCTTCCTGAGGAAAGAGATATGACTTCATGGGGAAAGAGATATGACTTCCTGGGGAAAGAGATATGACTTCCTGGGGAAAGAGATATGACTTCCCGGGGAAAGAGATATGACTTCCTGGGGAAAGAGATATGACTTCCTGGGGAAAGAGATATGACTTCCTGGGGAAATGCCACGTTATTCCTGCTGAGGAGATAAAGTCTTCTCGTGCAAAATAAATGCACAAACCAAAACTCAAAGTTCTCAGAAATCCAAAGTAAATAATATCGTCATGCAACCAAGAATCCAATTAGAAACAAACTGGAGCAAGACGGACAACGAAGATACATCCTTTGAGAAATAAACTCAAGAGGGAAAACCAAATACACCTAAGCAAGGAGCGCTGCAGGAAGGTTAGAACACGATGTCAATAAAAAATGATTTGTAGCAATGCATGATGCATGTATGAATGTATGAGTGATATCGTGCATATGCTGGTGAAAGGATACATAATCAACACAAACAAACAAAACCGCCTCAGGTACCAACAACATTGGGCTAAACTTCAACCAGAAAGATCAATCCAAGAAAGGTAAAAGAAACTGCGGAAACCAAACCTATTGCTTGTCCTAACTTCACTGAGGAGAAACATATTCCGGATGTAGCTAAATCAAACAGATACTGGGATAGAACATCTTTCTTCCGGTTTCATCGAAGAAACCAGTTTTTCAAAAGCAACATACCTATTGGAGATTGCAAGACCAGCCTCAATTAAAGCAGACTGACGCCGAGACAATCCAACCTCACTGGGGAATTCAAGCCTACCCCCCTGGGGAAAGATGCAGATTGAAACTTTTCATCACGAATACTCATTCCAACAAGAGATGCCCTGGGATAGCCTTCCCGGGAAATCAAGAAGTCAACATTAATGCCAATACTGCAAAAAGAGCGATATCTTAGCACACCAAGGGAATAAAACCTTTCATCATATGAGGGAAAACTTCGCTGGGGAATCTAGGACGGAGGCTTCTGACCATGCAAACCCAAAATTAAAAGCGAACCAAGACTTGGCCGGGGATAATGGGATCACAAACCTAATATTGTACCTTGCACCCACTGGTATCGTCTTTAACTATCTGAGAAACACACAAAGATTGCGCACATACCAACAAGATGACTTGAGAAAAACCTTCATGAAGGAAGTAAATCTTCTTAAAACAACCAGAGTTTGTTCATTCCTGGGATCGCCATTTTTGTTGTCATTGTTTCATCACAAATTCCAAAGTAAATTGAATTGTGAAGATCTCCCTTTTTTTTGAAAAGTCAATTTTGCTTTTTAATCTTTTTGCTTTAAAAATTATTATTAGTAATAAATGGAGTCTTTGCAAGCTAAATAAAAATAAGAACACAAAGAATTGGGCAAAAGCTCGAATTTCATTAATAGAATGGTAGTCTGCGAATGGCGAGACTCCATGAATGATTACAAAGTTTGGGAAATGGTAATATATAATGGAAAAGATACATTGAGATACAATGACCACCATTCCCCCTAACAACTTTTGAAATCCTGAGCAACGGCTTTTGTTGAAGTATGGTGAGGATCCGAGAAGATTGTTGCTTCAACGATCAAGTCTTGTCTGACGTAGTTACTTGCCAAGAAAAATCCCTAACTTTTTCCTAAGCTGCCCTTGCGGGTTTTCAACTTAGCGGGAAATTTATTCTGTTTATGTCTCCAACTTTTGCCGAGACCGCCCTTTCGGGTTTTCAGCCTACCGAGACGCTCCTTTTTGCCTAATCCGCCCTTTCAGGTTTTCAATTTAGCGAGCTGTTCTTTTATTTCTTTAGGCAAAGTATTTCTTGACTGCGTCAGCATTCATGGGACGTGGGAACTCCTCGCCATCCATAGTTTCAAGAATTAATGCACCACCAGAGAAGGCTTTCTTGACAACATACGGGCCTTCAAAATTGTGAGTCCACTTTCCCCTAGAGTCAGTGTTAAAAGACATGATCTTCCTGAGCCCGAGGTCGCCTTCTCTGAATTCATGAGGTTTGACCTTTTTATCAAATGATTTCTTCATTATTTTCTGATATAACTGCCCATGACACAAAGCTGTCATTCTCTTCTCTTCAATCAAATTCAATTGGTCAAACCTCTTCTGGACCCATTCATCCTCTGTTAACTCGGCTTCCATTATCACACGCAACGAGGGAATCTCTACCTCAACAGAGAGTATAACTTCCATTCCATATACCAGGGAGAACGGGGTTGCTCCTGTTGAAGTGCAGACAGATGTTCGATATCCATGCAGAGCAAAAGGGAGCATTTCATGCCAATCCTTATAAGTAACAACCATTTTCTGGATAATTCTCTTGATATTCTTATTAGCAGCTTCAACAACCCCATTCATCTTTGGCCTGTATGGAGACGAATTGTGATGGACAATCTTGAATTCTTCACACAGTTCTGTCATCATCTTGTTGTTTAAATTCGAGCCATTTTCAGTGATGATTCTACTCGGCACACCATACCGGCATATAAGATTGTTTTTGATGAAACACACAACCACCTGTTTGGTAACATTGGCATAAGAATCAGCCTCTACCCATTTGGTAAAGTAGTCAATTGCTACCAAGATGAAACGGTGTCCATTCGAAGATTTGGGTTCTATCATCCCGATCATGTCTATACCCCACATAGAGAAAGGCCGCGTGGAGGAAATCACATTGAGAAGTGTCGGAGGCACATGGACCTTGTCTGCATAAATCTGGCATTTATGGAACTTCTTTGCAAATTTGTAACAATCAGATTCCATTGTCAACCAATAGTAACCTACCCTTAGCATCTTTTTAGCCATCGAATGCCCATTAGAATGAGTTCCAAATGAACCTTCATGAATCTCATGCATCAACATGTTTGCTTCGTGTCTATCCCCGCATCTGAGCAAGACCATGTCATAATTTCTCTTGTATAACACATTTTCACTGAGGAAGAAACTGCCTGCCAATCTTCTCAGTGTCTTTCTATCTTTCCTCGACGCACCCATCGGGTATTCCTGAGTCTGAAGAAAATGCTGGATGTCATAATACCAAGGTTTTTCATCTTCTACCTCCTCTGTCGTAAACACATGAGTGGGCCTATCCAGCCGTTGAACTGTAATACGGGGTATATTATTCCAAGTATTCACTTGGTACATGGAAGCCAGAGTTGCCAGAGCATCCGCCATTTGATTTTCAACTCTAGGAATGTGATGGAATTCAACTTTATTGAATAAGGGTAGTAATCTTCTAGCATAATCTTTGAAAGGATCAAGCCAGGATGACGAGTATCCTATTCTCCTTTAATCTGATTTATTACCAAAGGTGAATCACCATACACATCTAGAATTTTGATTCTGAGATCAATAGCTTCCTCAAGACCCATGATGCAAGCCTTATATTTCGCCATATTATTAGTGCAATCAAATGTTAACCTTGCAGTAAAAGGAATGTGCGATCCATGAGGAGTGACGATCACATCACCAATTCCTTTACCATAAGCATTCACCGCTCCATCAAATATCATACTCCAACTAGATTCAGGGTAGGGGCCTTCCTCAGGCAATGGTTCATCATAATCTTTCACTTTCAGGAACATCACATCCTCATCGGGGAATTCATATTATGCAAACTGATGATCTTCCACAGGCTGGTGAGCAAGGTAATTTTCCAACACACTACTTTTGATAGCTTTTTAAGTGTGGTACTCAATATCATATTCAGATAACAACATCTGCCAGCGGGCAATTCTCCCAGTAAGAGCAGGCTTCTCAAAAATATACTTGATTGGATCCATTTTAGAGATCAACCAAGTGGTATGATTCAACATATACTGCCACAAACGCTTTGCCGCCCAGGACAAAGCACAACACGTTTTTTCTAGCGTGGAATACCGCGACTCACAATCAGTGAACTTTTTGCTGAGATAATTAATGGCGAACTCTTTCTTCCCTGTTTCATCCTGTTGTCCCAGAATACAACCCATGGATTTATCTAACACTATTAGATACATAATCAACGGTCTTCCTTCTACGGGAGGGAGCAAGATAGGAGGTTCAAGCAGATACTCTTAAATACTCTCAAATGCCCTTTGGCAGTCATCCGTCCACACACAACCTTTATCTTTTTTTAACAACTTAAAGATTGGTTCACACTTTGCAGTCATGTGGGAAATGAATCTGAAAATATAATTCAAACGCCCGAGGAAACCCCTGACTTGCTTTTCAGTTCTTGGTGATAGAATTTCTTGAATTGCTTTGACTTTATCAGGGTCAACTTCAATTCCTTTCTGGCTAACGATAAAACCCAACAATTTCCCCGATCTAACTCTGAAGGTGCATTTATTTGGATTCAAGCGGAGACGATACTTCCTCAAACGCTGGAACAACTTCAACAAATCTTTTATATGCCCTTCTTCAGTTTGGGATTTTGCAATCATATAATCAACATATACTTCAATTTCCTTGTGCATCACATCATGGAATAGGGTTGTCATAGCCCTCTGGTACGTTGCACCAGCGTTCTTAAACCCAAAGGGCATCACTCTGTAACAAAATGTTCCCCAGGGTGTGATAAACATTGTTTTTTCCATGTCCTCTGGAGCCATTCTTATTTGATTATACCCGGAAAATCCGTCCATGAATGTGAATACCTTGAATTTTGTTGTGCTATCCACTAACATGTCAATGTGAGGCAATGGAAAATCATCTTTTGGACTAGCTTTATTTAGATCTTTGTAATCTACGCACATGCGGACTTTTCCGTCTTTTTTCGGTACTGGGACAATATTGGCAATCCATTGAGGATACACTGACGTCACAAGAAAACCAACATTAATCTGTTTTAGGAGCTCCTCTTTGATCTTTACTGCCATATCTGGGTGGGTTCTTCTCAACTTTTGTTTAACTGGCGGACACTCTGGTTTCAACGGCAAATGATGCTCAACAATGTCTGTATCTAGACCAGGCATATCTTGATAAGACCAAGCAAAAATATCCACATACTCTTTCAATAGCTCAATCAACTTGCTTTTTACATCAGGATGCAACGATGCTCCAATCTTAACTTCTTTCAGATCTTCTTCTGAACCCACATTAATCACTTCCAAAGGCTCCTTATATGGCTGAATGGTATTTTCCTCGTGCCCAAGCAAACGTGAGACCTCTTCTGGAATCTCATCATAATCTTCTTCTTCAGCCCCAAACACAGGACAATCAAAGTTGGGAGAGGGTGCAGGATCATTGTATTCAACGGGTTTTTTAATTAATTTGCACATGTGATTTATGATTGCTTTTAGAGACTGACACATATAACAAGTGATCATGCAGATTAATTTTCAGTTATTATTTATTTTGAAAAGGGTTCTTTTTTATTTATTACCATTTCCCAAGAAAAAGCAGAAAATAAAGACATATTTTTGGAAGCAAAGACAACTTTTATTAATGATCTTAACAGTCAAAGCAAACATATAAGCCCATACAATACTTTCACCTTGGGCAAAGTGAAAGCTTTTCAAAAGAAAGAAACAGATTAAAAAAACAAATTACTTTGAAATATGTATGCAAGAAGGAACATCAATGGTGACCCAGTTCTGAACTCGGACTCCATGCGTCACATAATTCAGTACTTCTTGTTCTGCTTCATCCTCTTCAACATCATTAATTCCAGAACCAATTGGATGGAGGTAGCCTCCGCTGTGGAAAACATCATGATAATTATTCACAGAAGACTTTGACTTCAAACTTTCACCTTTGCAATTCTTCGAAGAGAAACCCAAACTAATTCTGTTTTTGTTCACGGGTGGATCCGCAAGCTGTCCCCAAACTGTATTATGACCATTGCGCACAACCTGCTGCGCGTCCTTCAGCGAAACCACTGAATTCTCATTCCTCCTTATGTTGTCAATAGATAGGGCTTGGAACTGGGTTCCATCAGCAGCCTCATCTGCTTCTACAATACTGAAAGAGGATAGATGGGATATTAACAACGCCTGCTCCCTATTTATGATCACTACCTTCCCTTCACGCACAAATTTTAACTTCTGATGCAGAGTTGAAGTGACAGCCCCTGCTTCGTGTATCCATGGCCGTCCTAGCAAAAAACTATATGCGGGAATAATGTCCATGACCTGGAAGGTTATTAAGAACAAATGTGGTCCTATATGGATGGGCAAGTCCACTTCACCGATGACAGATTTCCTCGACCCATCAAAAGCCTTCACAATGATGCCACTCGGGCGCATAGGTGCTCCTTGATACTTTAACTTCATGAGGGAACTCCTCGGTATAACATTCAATGCGGATCCATTATCAATTACCACATTGGAAAGTGAATTATTCTTGCAGTTCATAGATATGTGGAGGGCCAGGTTGTGATTCCTCCCTTCATCTGGTAACTCATCATCGCAGAAACTCAAATTGTTACATGACGTAATGTTTCCAATTACGCTGCTGAATTGATCTAATGGCATGTCATTCTCCATAAAAGCTTGGTCTAGTACTCTCATCAGTGATTCTCTATGAGCAGAGGAATTCATTAATAAAGCTAGGATAGATATCTTGGAATGAGTCTGCAATAGCTGATCTACAATTTTGTAGTCGCCCATCTTAATTATCTTCAAAATATCATCCACTTCTTTCTCTAATTCCACTAGTCTCTCCTGTAGCCTTCTTAGGCTCATTGTTCTCAGCAATTTTCTTTCCAGCAACAACATCTCTTCGAATAACCGGCGCAAACACACGACCGCTACGGGTCACCCAGCTATTATCAGCTATATTTCCAACATCTGGCATTGGCTGGATGGGAATCTCCACCCCATCTTCTAATATTGTAGCGTTGTATTGTAAGGCATATCCTTGTTTGATTCATAGGGAACAGGACCTGGCAGACTAATTACCAACGGGGTATAAGCTGGTTTGCTATGGTACTCCACCTCAAGATGAGTGGGTGCACCAAAACAAGGTATAATAATGTTTACCCCTTCCTCAACACAATCAACCATCAAAAATTCATTTCTGGAAAACAAATCTTCGTCTGAAGAGAAATACTCATCTGTACAGGCATACTCTTCCTCTGACTCTTCTTCCATCAAACAAACTTCAACCATATCAATCTCATGATAATCATCTCTCTGACCTGTAATCTTGATAGTTCCGTTGTCTAACATCAACTGAACACCCTCTCTCACAATTGAACATCCTCGGGGATTTCGACAGCAAACTATGCAAGATCCATATTGGTGTTCCACCTGACCAGCAGTACGACAGAAGGTAGCATGCAACTGCACGAGATCCTCATTCAAATGATCCACATCAAAAATTCTGAATTCACCCGGACATCTAGAAACCATATTCACTTCCTCTTCATATTCCGCCCTAGGCCTGATTATATGGATTAAACCTTCATCCACCATCTCTTGTAAATCAGCCTTTATCTTCTCGCAATCCTGTATATATGTACTGCAAATAGCACAACCGACATGGTCATGCGTATAATAACTGAATTCACAGAGGTCTGCGTGCATATTCACCAAATCTCCTCTAACTAGATTAATGTCAAAAATTTGAAAGTCGCCTGGACAACCGACCACCATATTTACAGCATTCACTCCCCCGTGCTTGGGTAGAGGATTGTCTTTCACATTAGGTCCCACGTCTTTGAAAGATAAATTTCCAGACTTCACCAACCTTTGCACTTCAATCCTCAAAGGATAACAATTCTCAACACTATGCCCTGATGCTCCCTGATGAAAGGCACACGTCTGATCTGCTTTGTAATACCAAGGTAATGGTGATGGTATGGCGGGAGGTGGTCGTGTCTGGACCAACTTCTTCTGAATCAATGCTGGTAGTAGCTCTGCATAGCTCATGGGAATATGATCATAGTTCTCCCTTCTCTGATTATACCCTTGATTCCTCTGTTGGGACGGTCTCTGATAAGCAACGGTAGTCGGAGCGGCATTCATAACAGGAGTAACTGAGGCGACTTGCTGATGCTGCTGATAATTCTTTCTAGGAGCGTTTACCCTTCTCTCTTGCATAACAACATTTGTATCCCCCTCTTTCTTCTTTGTAAACCCATAAGTTGGCTTTTTCACCCCTCCGGATCCTTCACCCTTTGTCAAACGGCCTTCTCTTACTGCCTCTTCTAGGCGGACAACCATTCCTACCATCTCTGTAAAATCACTTGGGGCACTTGCTACCATTCTTTCGTAGTAGAAAGCGCCTAGAGTCTTCAGAAAAATCTTAGTCATTTCTTTCTCCTCCATGGGAGGAATCACTTGTGCAGCCACTTCGCGCCATCTCTGTGCATACTCTTTGAACTATGCTCTGTCTTTCTGAACCATGGCCCTAAGCTGGTCACGGTCAGGCGCCATGTCCACATTGTACTTGTATTGTTTAATGAATGCTTCTCCAAAATCATTAAAAGTATGTATGTTGGCGCTGTCTAAAATCATGTACCATTTCAATGCTGTGCCAGTCAGACTATCCTGGAAAAAGTGAATCAGCAGACGCTGATCATCGGTGTGGGTAGACATTCTTCTTACATACATCACCAACTTAGCACGAGGGCAAGTGTTGCCCTTGTACTTCTCAAATTCCGGGACCTTAAACTTAGCAGGCACTTTAACATTCGGGACCAAACAAAGCTCATTCACATTCTTCCCAAATAGCTCTTTTCCCCTAAGAGCCTTCATCTCTCTTTGCATTCTACCAAACTGTTCTTGGAAATCATCTATTCTATCATAAAGACCCAAGTCTTCACTCGGAGGAGGGAAAGGACAACACATATCTTCATTAACAAATTCACTGAAGGAGGTGCAGCAGGAACAGTATGCACCACAGGAGGTGCAGGAGCAACAAAATTTTGAACCACTAGAGCATCTTGAGGGCCAAGATTGAAACCTTCAGGTGCAAAATTCTCTGGCATTCCCCATGGATAACCCTGAGGCATACGGTTTTGAACAACAACCGGAGTAGCGGATACAGGAACAATAGGAACTTCAACATTTGCCCTTGTTGGTTGAGGTTGAACACTCAGTGGCTGATTCTGAGCAACCACCAGAGCTTCCATCAAAGTAGTAAAGTTGGCCAAGCCAACCTTCAAAGCGGAAACTTCTTCGCGCAGCTCGCGATTCTCCTGTTCTAAGTTGTCCATCTTTTTTGAAATTAGCCCGAGTGTTGTAGTGATGAGTTAGCTTGCTGAGTGAAGTAAAGAAGCTGGGTAAGATACCTGGATATGCATAACAAATGCAAGAAATATGTGCAATATGATGCATGATATGCAATGTATATGATTATTTTTACTTTATCATTTAATATTTCAAGGGATTTATGGTTTATAGACATATTACAAACATCCAAGTAATAAAGCTTTTGAAATACTAAATTTTTTTTATTATAATAACTTCAAAATGGATTACAAATTTCAATGATCCCAAGTACAAGATGAAAATACAATCTAAAATCCTGAGAAGAGGAACTAATGGAGATCAATCTGTACGTTGGCGCTTCCCTGTGAGCCTGACAATCTGAGCCCTCAACCTCTGGTTTTCTTCCACATGTATGATGGCAACCTCCTTCCAATCATTTGAAGCAGGAAGTGAGTAATCAACACCTGTTTGAGGCTTAGGAGAAAATAAATCCCCTTGCCTCTCCATAGACTCCACCGCTCGAATGTCAAGGATCTCGATCAAATCATCTTTCTCCTTCAGGTCTGCTCTGTAGGAACTCTCTAAAGTCAGGAACTTGTTCTTTCAAGCATCCCTTTCCTGTGGCATCCTAACCAAAGCAAGCTGCAGCTCTTCTAGATCATCTAATAAGGGAGGAGTGGTCTTCACAAACAAATCAGGAATGGGTGTCTCCCGAGTATACGGCATTTTCAACTGAATGGCTCTCGATCGGACCCACTGAAGATATGGCTCCAAAGAAACAACACCTCTAGGTCCCAAATCCTTCTTACTCTTCTTATGAATGTGACGCCAGGCCTTCACAATCTTCTCCCTAGCTTCCCTGTGGTCTTCTCCTTCCTTCAGAAAGAAACTACTCAAATGAATACTATTCGGTTTATCCCTCATCGGGTAACCAAGCTGTCGCCGTGCAAGAACAAGGTTATAGTTAATTCCTCCCTTTGTACCAAGAAGAGGCACATTGGGGAAACTACCACAACTGTCAATAACCTCCACATCCTGATAAGCTCAATGATACCAATCAATATCCGAGTGAGTAAGTTCCATGATCTTAGGAGCCCAACGGGGTTCCTTCTTGACATCCCAAAAAGCATCAGACTAAGGCATATGAGAGATAAACCACTGGTACAACAAAGGCGTGCAACAGATAATCATTCCCCCATGATAGGAACTCCGAAGATGAACAGAGTAATAAGCATCACCCAACAGTGTAGGAACTGGGTTTCCAATCATAAAAATCCTAATAGCGTTAATGTCGACAAACTTGTCCACATTAGGAAATAAGAATAATCCATAGGCGAGTAAAGCAAAGATGGCCTCAAAAGCAACCGTACTCTTTATCCTGGAAAAGTAACGAGCTTTCTCCAATAAGAACTGAGCTGGTAATCCTCTAATCCCTCCTTTGGTAGTCATATGGGCTTCCACCTCAGACTTCCCTAGATGAATCAAAGCAACTATCTCATGTGGTTTTGGCTCGCCCTCCAAACCAGTAAAAGGAACACGATCGATAACAGGTAAATCAAATATATAGGAATACTCTTCCAGTGTTAGAATCAACTGATAATCGGGAAAAGTAAAGCAGTGATACACCGGATCATAGAACTGGACCGAAGTTGAGAGAACACCCTCCTTCATCTTCAGCTTCATGAGAGAAATAATGGATCCATACTTCTTCCAAAAGTCTGCAGAACACTCGATCTCGGGAATTAGACTGATCAACTCATCTATCTTAGGATCCTTGAAACTGTATTTCCCGGTCTTTCTTTTTCCAGAGTCCATGGTTAAAAGTACCTGAGATATTCACAAATAGTCATCCTTTAAATCCCTTGAAATATTGTTTTCTTCAAAAGATGCTTATGAGTACATGGATGCATGATGCAACAATCACACACAAGATAACACATATAGGATTCATAGGTTCAATGTCACGAGCATAAGGTCAAAGGTACTACCCATAAGGTATTGGTCTAAAAAGTTATCACCTGCCGAACAAGGTTCTAAGAGGTTCCCAGAGTCTACATCCTTCCTTCGGATATTACCAACTTCCCGATTAACTCGGTAATTAGTAATATTCTCAAGAAAGACTCGTCCGAGCGTAGTATCGCGTGACAACTATTTCCGATTACTCCGTCATAACTTCTGCACTACACCTAAAAGGCCAAGATGGGTTAGGTAATGTACGGTCCTCAGCTTCAGCAGGCTCCTAGGTCGAAAGCAGTACGTCTTCTCGATTACTCGGTAAACGACACTACAGTCAAAGGGGCCTCCACTAAGTGGGGGATCTCATGCCTCCTTTTTTGGGATTACTCCCTCAAAGTTAACATGACTATACCACCCGTCCTATCTTAAAGTTTGCCCAAGTCCGGGTACAGGACTTATGAGTATTCACCAAGCACCCTGTAAACCAGGACAATCCAGACAAACATATATACAAAATATAAAACATAAACACAATAACACATATACAGATATAAACAAAGATAGGCTCAACCCACTTAGGGATGGACCAGCAAGAGGTCAATCTTTCCCCAGTGAAGTCGCCATTTTTCTGTAGCGGTAGAAATGTTCAAGACTAAGCCATTGGATTGACTAGACTATATACAAATCAAAATAAAAATCGCCACCGTGCTTTATTGTTTCCAAAGGAAAGGGAAAAGAGCGAATAACCCAAAAAAAGGGGGAAAGATTCAAGGTAAGGGGGTTGGTTATGCAAAGGGAAGGTATTAGCACCCTAAACATCTACGGTACTCCGCAGAAACCTCTTTGAAAAATCTGTATATTTTGGCTATAAAAATGTGTTGTATATAAAATGGATGGTGGAGGTGAGAAAAGAAATATTTTTATAATTTTTGCACCCACCGCGGTTGCGAACCTTTAGTGCCTACGTACCACCTTTCATGCAATAGGGGATCAGGGTACACGTAGTTCCTCTTTTTAAAAATTTGAAACACAAGTGTGTTGGTTAATTTTATGACATAAGACATCATCGTCATTGTTCGTATGGAAAACATACTTACTACCCACAATCATGAGAAAGGAGAATTTGCATCATCTCAAAGTGGAGGATATGGCTTGGATTTTAAAATCAACAATGCCTCACTCAACACCCAAGTGGAAAATATCTCTCTTTAATACATATTGTAGAAGTATAGTTGTTTGTATCACTACAAGGATTGACAAGAGTCTAATCTTTTAAGAAAAGTTTTAAAATAAAAAGCCAAGGTGGCAAAAATGGTTTGAAATGAGATTGATTGAATTTTAGTCTTCTCACAAAAATGTCAAGGTATTATTAAATTGATTGAAATTTATTTATGAAAATGTTTTGAAAATGCATGGACCTAAGTCCAAGTTTATTATGAAAGTGTTTCAAGTTTAGAAATAAGAAGAGTTTTTAAAAGGAGAGAGAAGATTTTTGAAATTAAAGAAGATGGGAGGAGATGAAGAGACTATCCTAAAGCATAAGGTAAAAGCTAGGGATAAGAACCATCTAACCAACAAGAAGCCAATACTTGACATTATGAGTCAATATAGAATTCTCATTCTTCGGATTGAAACCAAGCAAGCAAAGATACTAGACCTCTTGAGAGAACCAAACTTCAAGTGTATTAAGTCTTCGCAAAAATTGGGCAGAGTAACGGCTGTATAAGGGTGAATTCCATATTACAAACAAAGTATGTAATCACAATAACCTGCACACAAAATAAACAAACAACCCAATGTCTTGAGGTAAACCTCAAGAACTCCAGACAAAATATCAAATAAAGTCACAAAGTCTCCAAGATAGGCCAAGGTCTCTAATCCTAAGTCCAAGAAGTCCAATACTCCATAATGCCAAGGATAGTAACCAAATAGTCTAAGTATCATTAAAGATTTTTATGGTTCATGTTGATTATTAGGTGTCTTTAAAAGGAAAAGAAAAGCTCAAGTGAGCAAAATAAAAATGACATAAAAGTAAATGCTCAAGTGAGCAAAATAAAAAAATGGCATGAAATGTAAATGCTAAAATTAAATGGTACATAAAACATAAAAAATAAAAGCATAAAGTAAAGTCAATTGTTAGAAATTAGTGGTTAGTTGGATGACCATCTTGAAACTTGCATTTGGAACTCATTAGAGGATTGGTAGAACCAAAGCCTCCACACAACAAGTCGCATTTGCTTTTTGTCAAGTATATCATCCATTTTGGAATCCTCAAAAGTAACATTTAATGATCAACAATGTTTAAGTGATCCGCGTTGACCAAAGGTTTTGTAGATCCATTAGAGGATTGGTAGAACCAAAGCCTCCACACAATGAATCTTAAGGTTATTGGATCAAAGAGATCAAATTAACATACTTGGGCTTGCAATCATAAGTTTGGGCCACGAATGATCATTTATTCGAATCGGGACAAAATTTAGCGCTATGTTAAGCAATCGTAAGTGGACTTATGTAGAAGTCGCACCTATTTTGAGGCCGGTCAATAGCAATCTATGTACTTCACGTTTGGATAAATGATATAGAGATCACCATCCCTTAACATGTAGCACAATTAAAAAAAGAAAGGGATAAGATGAAGAGGGAGGGGAATGATAAGCTAATTTGGATCACCACCTCAAAGTTCTTTCATCTTTAAATTCAACCACTCCTCTAGATGGATTAAAGCACTAAACATATCATTAATCCAAAGCACCAAAAATGAATTAAATAATTCACTCTTTGATAGATTTGAATTGATGAACATTTATCCAACTTCATCTACACCACAAAGTCCATTGAATTTAAAGTCAAATTGGACATTTAAAATTGTAATCCAAATTATCCATCAAAGAGAGTGAGCAGAAAAATATTTGAGTCAAAACAGCCCCAAAATAAGGCAAAAAAAGTATTTTTGGCACTGTTATAATCGATTGTGCTTAGACAGCAACCAATTGCATCAGTGTAGTTTTTTTTCAAATCAATTTTCTGTGACAATCGATTGCAATGTTGCAACAATTGATTGCAACTTGTTAAAATCAGTAGAAAACAACATTTCAAGGATCAAGTTCTTGTTCCAACTTTTCATCAAACACCTTATGATCATGGATCCAATTAAGCATGAAAATTCCATCAAATTATGAGAAAATAGCACTAATGGAATCATAAAACAGTGCTCAATGAATCAAAACCAGAAATCCACAAGAGATCACATTGTGAAAGATGATGATCCAACTTACTAAAGGTAGAATTAGAGAATTATCAAACAATTTCCAGAATTTGCTTCAATTCAACCACAAAAATCAATTACCAAAGCTTGGATGTAGAGAATTGATGAAGAAAATGTGTTTGGATGAAGGTTTATCTCAAAGATTAGTAAGCTTCAATGCAAAGCTTACTATCCTTTTTTTTTTTGAAAATGGAGCTTTGAGTGAATTTGGTAGATGGAGAGAATTGAGAGATTTTTTAGCAAAGTGATTTTGGCTATCAAAAGCTTCCAATTTGAATGAGATGAGTGCTCTATTTATAAAGTTTAGGATTGGGATTAGTGGTAATTTGGTAATTGATTCTTGGAGCCAAAAATTGAATTAATGATATAATTTTTGAATTATGCAGAAAAAATGGAGCCAAAAAGATGACAATTTTGAAATTGCTGGCTTTTTTCAAAAATCACGTGTGTTTTGCTGCTATGAGTCGACACAAGAGTCATATGCATCAACAAATTCTAGTTGTATAACACAGCATGAGTCGACACAAGAGTCGTATGCATCGACACATTCTAGATGTATAACACAACATGAGTCGACGCAAGCTTCTATGGATCGATACAAGCTGTTATCTCAACACAATACAGAATCAATCAATTCGCATGAGTCGACACATAACATGTATGTGTCGACACATGCTAGTTATACAAAACATTATGAGTCGACACAAGCCTCTATGGATCGATACAAGCTGCCTTTCGACACAATACAGAATCAATCACTTTGCATGAGTCGACACATAACATGTATGTGTCGACACATGCTAGTTATATAAAACAGAATGAGTCGACACAAGCCTCTATGGATCGATACAAGCTGCCTTTTCGACACATTACAAAATTAATCACTTTGCATGAGTCGACACATAACATGTATGTGTCGATACATACTAAAATAAATTTATTTTTGAAGGCTAAAAATACACTTTTCTCAAAGATTTTGCACAATACACTGTGGAATCGATTGCACTATGGGAGCAATTGATTGTACATGAAAACAAAAATGAAAATTTTTAATTATTATTATTTTTTGCTTTACAAATAGAGATTTTAGGGAAATAATACCGAAAAACCTTATTTGTCGGATGCTTTGACTCGGTACCTACAAAACACAATTTTGCAAAGACAAAGACAAATATTTTTTGTATTTTGGTTAGAGGTTAATTATTAACGCATATACAAAACACACAACTAAGGTGCTTGGAGATTCCTCAAGAGAAAACTTAAAGATAGGAGATAGAAAAAAGAGGAAGAACCAACCCTAATGTAATTTTGTTATGATCAAGTTGACATGATATGATAGGGGAATCTTAGGGCCAAAAATTGGGGTACAACAATGGGTGAATTCCAGATTACAAACAAAGTATGTAATCATGATAACTTGCACACAAAACAAACAAACAACCCAATGTCTTGAGGTAAACCTCATGAACTCCAGAAAAAATATCAATTAAGGTCATAAGGTCTCCAACATATGATCAAGGTCTCTAATCCTAAGTCCAAGAAGTCCAATACTCCATAATGCCAAGGATAGTAACCAAATAGTTAAAGTATCATTAAATTTTTTTATGGTTCATGTTGATTATTAAGTATCTTAAAAAAGAAAAGAAAATCTCAAGTGAGAAAAATAAAAATGACATAAAAGTAAATGCTCAAGTGAGCAAAGATGAAAATAGCATGAAATGTAAATGCTAAAGTAAATGGCACAAAAAGTAAAAGCATAAAAATAAAAAGCATAAAATAAAGTCAATTGTTAGAAATTAGTGGTTAGTTGGATGACCATCTTGAAACTTGTATTTGGAATTCATTAGAGGATTGGTAGAACAAAAGACTCTCAACAAAAAGTTGCAATTGCTTTTTGTCAAGTATATCATCCATTTTAGAATTCTCAAGGCAACATTTAATGATCAACAATGTTTAAGTGGTCCGCGTTGACCAAAATTTATGAAGATCCATTAGAGGATTGGTAGAACTAAAGCCTCCACACAATTAATCTCAAGGTTATTAGATCAAAGGGATCAAATTAACATACTTGGGCTTGCAAACATAGGTTTGGGCCATGAATGATCATTTATTCAAATCAGGACAAAATTTAGCGCTATGTTAAGAAATCGTAAGTGGACTTATATAAAAGTCGCACCTATTTTGAGGCTGGTCAATAGCAATATATGTACTTCATGTTTGGATAAATGATATAGAGATCATCATCCCATAAAATTTAATACAATAAGAAAGGGGAATAAGATGAAGAGGGGAGGGATTAGAGTTTCAAATATCATCAACATCATTCGTCCATTTTAATGGAATTCGTTTATCAACCTATCAACACCCAAGACCCAATGATGTTGAAGAATTTGTTTCAAGATATGCTCCAAGTCAGTACCACATGCTATTTCAAGAATCAAACAAGAATCATCTACAAAAGTTTTCAATTACAAGCATTAATCAAAGGTAAAACCCAAAATGCAATCTTAAGTCAAAAATAGTTTTAAAATATGAAAAAGACTTGACAAATTATGAAATTAAAACCCTAATTTCCTAAAGTCCTATAAAATTAAGAAATTAAATTTGGAGTCCCTGTATTGAGGTGGCAATTTATTTAGAAATGTAAACTTGGAAACTAGCAAGTTTAAGCCTTAAACTAGATTGTTTTGAAAAGTAATTTGTGAAAAATATGAAATCACATTGTAAAATTCCAGAAAAATGATTTTCAGGGCCTCAACATGTTCAATAACTCCAAAGAACTTCATCTCTGATTTTATAGGCATGTGAATTTAGAACTTTAAATCAATTAATGTGCATGATCAAGCAAAAACCCTAAAAGAGGAAATTAAGTTCACAAATTAATCAATTAGATCCAAAGGTCAAATAAATTTGATGTAAAATAACCTAAATGTCAAGAAAACAAAAAGGATCAGAAAGCATATTTTTCTTGAATTTTATCTCAAAAGGAAAAAAAGAAATAGATATTATTTAAACAATTCATTAAAAAAACAAGGAAAAGATGAATATGTCCAATTAAATGATTTAATTTGTAATCCAAAAATTTTATAAAATAGGACAAAAATTATTTTCATGTAATAAGCTCATAGAGGAGTCCAAAAATATTTTTTGATGGATTTTTAGATTTAATAAAAATAGGAAAATAAAATTCTAGATTTAAAAGAAATATTAAAACCCTAATTATTTACATGATTTTATTTAATCAAGAAAAATGATTAAAAAAATTAAATAAAAATCAAAATATGAAATTATATTGAAAAAGAAGTCTAAAATAATTTTTTCATAATTTTGGAAGTGAAGGAAATATTAAAATAAAATTTGAGAAAACAAAAGAAAAATTAATATCCAAAAGCTATTACACCTGTTTTTGCCAAAATGCGCTGTAAAAGGAACTGAAACCATGTTCAACTAAAACAAGACACCTCATCACCCCTACCAAACAACCATGCTGTGCATTTTTTAGTTTTGACACACTATTTTCAGATCACCATAACTCACTCATTTCTTGATGAAATCCAAAAATTCCAACACCAAAGTTCAAGATTGAAATTAGTAGAACATGCTAGAATCAAAAACTTCGTGGAATGATGCATAGATGATTGAGAAAATTGCGCGTGAAGAATGAACACTTTTATTTATTTATTTACACATTTCAATTAACAGTTTTGTGTTTCACTTTTCTCCTTGAATTCTCCACCAAAATAAACGATCCAAGAATGAAAATTGATCAGAAAAATGCAAGGATTAAGAATATGCTATTGGATTTTTCAAAAGGTTCATGGATTTAAAAAGAAAATGCAAGTTGCAGTAGAGGGAAAAATGGAGTATCTACCTTTGAAGTGAAATTGATGGTGTTTAGGCTCAAATAAAGAGCAAAGAATGGAGAAGAAGCTTGCTTGAATGTACAGAGATGATGAGTAGAGAGAGATGCGAAAAAACTTGTTTTCTTAACAATGGTAGCTTGCTTGAAAATGGAGGAAAGAGAGAGAAGAAGAACTTCTTGCTTGCAAAAAAGAGAGCTACGTGAGAGAGAGAGAGAGAGAGAGAGAGAGAGAGAGATAGAGAGAGAGAGAAATAAGAGCTTGCTTGCTTTCTACTTGCTATTTTCCAACCCCTTTGAATGTTGAGTGCAACGCTTTATATAGAGTGAAGAAAGAGAGAAATGGAAAGTGAGAGAAATGAAAAGAATGAGAGAGGGAGTGATGTGCTGCATTTTTGTGTGCAAATGAGGGTGCAAATCACGTGCTAGGGTAAGTGAACAAAGGCTGGGGTGATGAGCTGTCAATTGGTCTTGGTTGGTCATAAAAAAATTCATGCATTTTCATGCAAACTCACCATTTCATGCACACCTATTTACTCCCTTATATCTCTCTCCATTGTGTATGAAATGTGACAAACTTTAAATAAAAAATGTAGAGGAGACTTCATACTCCAACTTTCATGTTCAAAATTTTTCAAAATGAAGCTTTAACCAATGAGATATTTGGCCATGAACACGTGCTTACAAATTGTTTGACAAAATTCCCTGCCTGCATGGGCTTGCTGCGCGTGCGTGATGGCTGTCTGGGCAAAACATTCAGCATGCATAGTGCATACTTCTCACAATTATATCTCAAAATGTAGGAAGAATTTGGAGAAACTTTCTGAAGCAAAGTTGTTCCTCACATTTAGGGCTTCAACTTTGATGTTGGACATTTTTCAAAATAATGAATATTTCACATAGAAATGTGATGATGAATGCGCGCCCACAACATGTTTGATGAAATGCCTTGCCTACCTAGGATTGCTGCGCGCGTGACTTGCCTTGTGTTGGGCAAAAATTCAGTTTTCAGCTTAAAATCCTAATCACAATATCTTTCTCTACACTTAACCATTTGAGATGATTCTTGAATTAAAAATGAAGAGAAAACTTCAATCTACAACTTTCATGTTTCCAACGTTTTGATTTGAGTTCAAATGGTCATTCAAAAATGGACATAAAGAAGTCAATTTTTTTTTGCATTTTTAACCAAAATTTCACTAAGTGTCAAAATCTTCCAAGCTTCATAACTTTTTTTCCTTTCATTTTTTGGACTTGTGGCCGCTCCTACAAAGTTGAATAATTTTTCATTCTCTTTCTAGGCATATAAAGTTTGCACATTTTCAATCAAAATAGAGAAAGTTGTAGCCAATCAAAATTCAACCCTATGGATACTTAGAAAAATTTCAAAACTTCAAATATCTTCCTTGACAAGTTAACTCCAATTCACACTTCCTATTTATATTTTTGCACTATTGACCATGAAATATGAGAATAGGGATATTGAATTAATAGTTGACCAAAATTCCACTTAGTCAACAACTGATTTTGACCGTCTTTTGATAAAATGACCATTTTACCCCTTTTCATCAATTGAACCCTTTCAAGCCAAAGTTGATGATCAAACTTCCAATGATAGATGCTCATGACTATGTAGAGAAGTATGGGATCAAGAATTGCCCAAAATCAAATATCTCCTGATTAAACTTCAAACCCTAGTTTTGATCCTCTGTGCTAGGAGATGGTGAGATGAAGGCAACTGTGCCATGACCTACAATATAATATTCCAAAGGACAAAATGCCCATATTTTGAGGTTAGTTAAAAGCATACATATACAAAGTACGCAATTCAAGGCTGTTCAAGGTGATTGGTGATTCCATAGGCAAAACCTAAGACAGGATGCAGTAGAAGATAAACCTCAAACCTTAATTTGTGATCTGATTGCATTGTAATGGTATGAGATGATAGAGGAATCTTAGGGGGGAAATTGGGGTACAACAAAGCTCTCCTCCTAAGAAATCAACCTCTAATTAGGGTTTCACTTTTCATAAAGATGTGTAAGCTCCAAAGGTCACAAATGTTTTCCATGTTCCTAATATGCCTTCAAGATTGTCCATGAAAAATTTCATGAATTCCACTACAAGTTTGCTCAGTCAATTGCTCAAATGCCTGAAAATCAATTGTATTAGGTCAAAAGTCAATTGTGGCCTATATACAGTCAACCTTCAAGATTTTTGGTCAACATCAACATTTTTAAGTGATATTCATAATTTAATCAAGGGTTGATCATGATTCCTCAAGCAAAGTACTCAGATCATCAAAAGTCAAGGTTTGCTAAATTAGGGTTTCCTAGGAAAAGTCAATTGAACTTTGACCACGCATAACTTTCACATACTTCATCCATTTTTACCCAACAAAAGCTCATTTTTAAGACAATCCAATTCCCTACAATTTCTCATTTATCCTCAAGTTCAAGAAATTCACCATTTGAAAGAAACAAGCTCATACACTACAAGTCATTTTCGAAAAGTCAACAAAAGATACTTTTTGTCAAGACAACTTACATCATGATAATATCTTCAAAAGAAAACATGATAAACATAGATATTGTAGAGGACATCTTGGGATTTCCAAAAAGTTAAAGGTAATATTCAAAAGATGAAAATTGAACAAGTTATGGTTTTCACAAGTTGGGCAAATTTGTGAAAAATGCATGAAGTCAACTTTGAGCAAAATTGCATTTTTAGGTTAATAGACCTAACTTTTAGGGTTCAAACATGTTTATGACATACCCAAGGACCTCTAAACCTAACCATGCACTATTTGAATTTTCATTTCTATTTATTTGAATTTTTATTCATTTAAATATGAATTAAATCAAATAAATCAAATAAAAATACAAAGAATAATGGGCCATGACATTTGGGTTTGATTTGATCTATTAGAAGGCCCATATTTTATTTCAAGATACATCCAAATGGTCCAGGTTCATTGAACATTCAAAAAGGGACAAGGATCTTCAATAATGGCAAGAACAAACTCAAAAAATGGAAAGTTTTCAATATGTTTGATTTTTGTTTTATCATGGTTTGATTAATTGATTCTTTGTCATGTATGTTGCCTCATTCATAACTCTATATAAGCATAAGAAAACCATATGCAAAGGGGCACGAAATTACTATTCAAAAATCTTTTCAAAAGCTCTTCACAAATCTCTCTCAGAATTCTCAAAATCGTTCAAAAGTTATGAAAATTTAAACCTGATCTTCAGCTTTCCTCCATCCAATCTCGTGCCATCTTTGCACTCCCGAGGTCCGTAGGAGTCATTTCCATTCCTCACCTTGGCTTGGAGTGCGCCCGAGTCATCCCTTCAAATTGCTAAAGGTATCCCTACATGTTACCTTCGATGACCATACCGACAACCCTACGTATATCCCTCAAACATCCAACGGTGGGGGTACATACTCACTAATAGTAGGATAGCACTATCTAAAGGAAAAGAGGAAAAGAACAAACCTTTTCGAGTAGGTAGATAGTTCTTAGATGCTTGCTAAAATAAAACAATTTTCCACACATACACTCTTTTCTAAAAAATATTTTCAAAGACACTTTGTATACGTTCTCTACGACACGAGAAACATTACAAAGTTTGCCACACAAAGGCGTTTTCAAAAATACTTTTCAAAAACATACAAAGCACAAGGTATTTCAAAATGATCTAGCATCTAAGAGCCCATAGATAACTACGGATGGAAAGGGTGCTAACACCTTCCCTTTCCATAATCTATCCATTACTCAGAAAACTCTCGAAAAGGTCTTTTTTTGTTCTTTTTACCCTTTCCTTAATTTCGATAAAAGAAAAGTCGACGGCGACTCTTTCTTACCGCAACATTTGTGAATACAAACGCAAAACAAGTATTAATAGTCGGTTCTACCACCGTATCACAGTCTCCATGATCTATTGTTTTTTACCTAAAAATATGCCCCTAGATCTGAGTGTAGGATCTATAGTAACAACCCAAAAAACCCTCCAAGGATAAAGCATAAAAAGCAAGCAATTAAAAAAGTTTTAAAATGAAATAACTCTTAAGGTAACCCCACTTTTTATTCATAGTCCCCAGTAGAGTCGCCAGTTCTGTGATACGGTGGCAGAACCGACTATTTATACTGGTTTTGCGTTTGTGTTTGCAAATGTTGCGGTAAGCAAGAGTCACCACTAGCTTTTATTTTATCCTAATTAAGGAAAGGGTGAAAAGAACAGAAAAATACCTTTTCGAGAATTTTCTGAGTAAGGGGGTAGATTATGGAAAGGGAAGGTGTTAGCACCCTTTCCATCCGTAGTTTTCTACGGGCTCTTAGATGCTTATCTCATTTTCTAAATACCTTGTGCTTTGTGTTTTTTTTGAAAAGTATTTGAAAATTCCTTACTACGCGATTCACTTTATGATAACTCTTGTATCAGTCCTCAAGAGTGTTGATAAAGCTTTTTTCGAAAGTGTTTTTGAAATGTTTTGTGTAAGTGTAAAAATTTGTTTTGAGCAAGCATTTAAGAACTATCTACTTATACTCGAAAGGGTTGTTCGTTTCCTACTATCCTTTAGACAGTGATATCCTACTATTAGTGAGTAGGTAGCCCTATCGTTGGATGTTTTAGGGAAATTTGAAGAGACATACAGTCATAAAGGAAACACATGGAGACGCTTTAGCAATTTTTTTTAAGGGACGAGATCATTTACCGAAAGGAAACATTGTAGGGTCATCGAGGGACTATGATCTTTTAATTTATGGGTCTTTTCTAAAGCGTTCCCACTTTCAAGGGACATGACTATTTTATTTTCTGAAAGGCAACCAAAGTGGGCGTACCCTAGAGGTGTATATGTGAAAGTGATTCAATTCAGTTCATTTATCTTTGTTATTAGATTTGCTATCACTTTGTTTTAAGTCTTTCCATACAAGCCTAGTTACTAACAATTAATATTTTGCAGAAACTTTAAAATGCGGGAATCGTAAATCCTACGCTATTATAAGGCTTTTGGGGAGGGGGTATTTATATGTCCAAAAATGGGAGTAAAAATAAAGAAAAGCAGTAAAAGCCCTAGTTAAGTCTATTACATTCCATCAACAGATACATTAGTATAAAAAAATGCAAAAATAAAACAATGCGTGTGAAATGGAAAGAGACATCTAAATCCCTAAAAAAATTCTACGTAAAAGAAAAATCTTTTGGTTTTTGTTTATTCTAAGAAAATACTTAAAATTAAATTAAATGAGAAAGAATAAATTTAATCCTAATTAATTAAATAAATAAAAGAAAACTAACTCTAATATTTTTTTTGTATTTTTGTTAAGAAAATATTTAAATTGAAAACCTATTTCTAATTGATTTTAAATTAATTAAAACAAGTCAAAATAATTAAGTTAATTAATTTACAAAATTAAAATTAATTTAAGAAAAACCTAAGTCTATATATTTTTTATTTTATGATTTTGTTTAAAAAAATGATTAAATGAAATAAATATGATAAAAAAAAGAAAAATGCAAATGGGCCTGGTGTTATGAAGCAAATGGGGGTGCTGATTTGAATTTGCTGGGCCCAAATGAAAGGAGCCCAATATCTATATGGATCCAGTGAGGACAAGCCTTGATGGCACATGGTAGATCTGCGTGTTTGGAATGTTAGATCTCCATCTGTTAGCATCTGATGGTCCAAACATGAAGGCATATGGTGAGCGCTTGGTTATGCAACACATTGAATCCTGCAAGGAAATGTTATAAAAATCAAAATCCAGACCTAGGTATCGAACCCAGGTCCTCTCCCTTTGCACGCACACGCCTTGCCATCTGAGCTGCTTTACCATTCGTTTATATAAATAAAAAAACAATATAATATGTAAAAAAAATTCAGAAATATATATGAAAATAAAAATGTGCGCGTTGGCTCCAGTGGATCAATGAGGTGGTGACATCTAGACACCAGAGTCAGTCCACTGGAGTCAACTCTCCTGTTGTCTTCTCCGGTGGGGTCAAATCAAAACCTACAAAAATAACACGCTTCAAGATTTATAACCTAACCTACTCCCCTTAAAATCCTCCCTTGATTCAAAAACTTGGGTTATCTGAGCCTGAAACGTCCTAAATAAGGAGGTTTGAAGGAAGCAAGTCCGGATACCCTAACGATGGCATGTCTATATCCTGCCATTAGGATTCGCATGTCAGGGTTCCAACATGTCTAAAACATCATCACTAGCACGAAGAAACACATGAAATCCATTAAATATGCTTAGATAAAAAAATTGAAATTCAATAATATACTTACAACCGATATTCTTGGATCTGTAATTTTGAATGTGGAACTGCTTGTCTACTGGCTTGATTCGACTCTTGAGAGTTTCAGGGGAACAAATGGACCCTTTGTTTGGCTTGGGAAAGGCAGGAAGTTAGAGTTTCAAAATTGCAACTTTGAATGAAATTTTTGAGAATTTCGTGTGGCTTTTCTATGCAACCTATGCGTGTCTTTGGCTTGCGAAAACAACCCTTATATAGAGGAGATGGAGGGAGCAAGGTAAGAAGGAAAGAATCAAGCCCATAAACATGTTGTTTAAAGCCATGGTTACAATTTTAAAAGATGCCTTTTTTGATGATTTCATGCCATTTTAAAATTTGGATGAACCTGGAAAATGCTTCCATGAATTTATGGGCTTCTAGGCAATACAAAACATCAGCCCAAATGCCAAAGCCCATCTTTATTTATTTTATACAATTTATTTTATATTTATTTGAAATAAATCAAAATAAATTTGGAAAAAATAAATAAAAATTATAAGGCAGTGTAAAAATGAGATTAGAGGTCCCTTATAAGGTCATGAGGATGTTTCAAGTCTAAGAAGATAAGCCATTGACCTACAAGTTTAAGTTTGCTCAATGCAAAATTCTTGAAATCTTCCTAATTTTCCCAACTTGGGAAAGCCATAACTTGCTCAATTTTTATCCCATGACGATGACCTTTTACTTTTTGGAAATCCCAAGATGTCTACTTCAATCCCTCTTTTGATCAATTTGGAATTTTAAGACTTTATCTTGATGTAAATGGTCTTGACAAAAAGTTCCTTTTGTTGACTTTCTAAAAATAACCTGTAATGTATGAGCTTGTATTATTCAAATGGTGCATCTATTGAACTTGGGGAATAAAGAGAAGTTGTAGGGACTTGGATTCTATTAAAATTGATATTTGGTTGGGGAAAATGGATGAAGTATGTGAAAGTTATGCTCGGTCAAAGTTCAGTTGACTTTTCCTATAGAAACCCTAATTTAGCAATTTTTGAATTTTGATAGATTAAGAGCATTTCTTGCGGAACCATGATAAACCCTTGATCAAATGATGTATATCACTTCAAAATGTTGATGTTGACCAAAAATCTTAAAGTTTGACTGTATATAGGCCACAATTGACTTTTGACCTAGCACAGTTGATTTTCAAACATTTGAGCAATTGACTGAGAAAACTTATAGTGCAAGGCTTGAAATTTGTCATGGAAAATCTTGAGGGCATATTAGGACAATGTATAACATTTGAGACCTTTGGAACTCACACATCTTGATGAAAAGTGAAACCCTAATTAGAGGTTCCTTGCTTAGGAGGAGAATTTGTCTCGTCAATTCCTGGTCATCCTTGAGCAATGGAGAACCTCAATGAGCATGTCTTGAGTAAAATGGGAGTGAAATTTTGGGGGTACAACACCCTCTAAGTTGAAAACCGGAAAGGGCGGCTTAGGAAAAAATGGGTATCCCGGTTGATTGAAAACCCGAAAGGGCGATCAAGGCGAAAATTAGGGACAAAAAGCGAGAGACTGCAGTCTGAAAACTCTTCACGAATAACAAGTACACCCTCCTAACACGGGATGGTCAATTTAACTATTATCCTTCGGAAGCAGAACACTAGGACGATCCAGGATGTGAGAACTATAACAATATCAATTTTAATGGAAGTTCTAGATTTTCTTATTCCCATTTTACTTGTTATATTTTGTCTTCTCTTTGCAACTTCCTCATTTAGGAGTTGTTTCCATGTACGGATGCCTCTTCACAGGCCAATCTCATTAATAAAAAATTTCCTTTCCACCAAAAAGTCCTTGTTATGTCCTTTTTACTTTATTTTTCGTATGTGAATTGTGATTTAAATTCTTTATTAAGCATTGCATTAAAAACAATAAGGCAATAATAATCACAAGCTAAGATGCGAAACACGAATTACATGGATATAAAAGCATCCCAAGGGAATGCCATGGCGTTCAAGTGTTGTTTTTCTATGTAAGTAGCAAGTCCTAAAGGTCACCTCGACCAAGATTTCATCTTCGTCACCCCTTTGTAGACGTTTGAGCAACCGGTTCTCCAACATCGAGAAACTTGGCGAATTCGATGAAATCCATGTCTCTACTCAGTCATCCACAAGAAGTCCAACGTTTAAGGAAAGTCAGGTCAAGCCACTCCTCCCCAGCAGGATTTAATCCCCAGTGAAGTCGCCAAAGCTATAACTCAATTCACGAAGTTCTCAAGCACCCATCTGTATTGGCATCTCAAGACAACGGCCGACAGACCTCAATAAGGCTAATATTTGTAACTCTACATAAAATAATCATCACAACATATTACATTTCACCCTTAAACGCATAACATATCCATCGAAATGGATCATCATGCCACACTTCATAATGCATGTGAAGCATGAGCCAGATTTGGCACCTTAAACGAAAGCCCCAAATAAATAAAACACCCCTCACAAAGAATATGATCCTCATAATTCCGAGTTGACACATGTCATTACGCTACCAACCAAAAATAAGTCGTGGTGCCAATACATTATACTCCCCAACTCTCAATACTTACTTTGTCTTTTTTAAGGTCGTAGGTCGCTCGTAGATCTTACCATCACGTTATCTTTTCTTGGGTCGTAGGTCGGTCATAGATCTTACCCTCCCGTTATCTCTTCTTGGGTCGTACGTCGTCCGTAGATCTTACCATCCTGTTATCTCTTCTTGGGTCGTAGGTCGTCCATAGATCTTACCCTCACTTTACTTTTCCTAGGGTCGTAAGTCGTTCGTAGATCTTACCCTCACTTTACCGTTTCTTGGGTCGTAGGTCGTCCATAGATCTTACCCTCATGTTATCTTTTCTAGGGTCGTAGGTCGTTCATAGATCTTACCCTCACTTTACCGTTTCTTGGGTCATAGGTCGTCCCTAGATCTTAGCCTCACGTTATCTCTCCTAGGGTCGTAGGTTGTCCGTAGATCTTACCTTCGTGTTATCTTTTAGGGTTGTAGGTCTTCCGTAGATCTTACCTTCGTATTATCTTTTAGGGTCGTAGGTTATCCATATATATTACCCTCACTTTTCCCTTTTCGAGGGTCGTAGGTCATTCGTAGATCTTACCCACACGTTATCTTTCCTAGGGTCGTAGGTTCTCCGTAGATCTTACCCTTACATTATCTTTTCTTGGGTCGTAGGCCGCTCGTAGATCTTACCCTCACTTTTACCTTTTCTAGGGTTGTAGGTCGTTCATAGATCTTAGCCTCACGTTATATTTGTAGGGTCGTAGGTCGTCCGTAGATCTTACCCTCATGTTATCTTTTGTAGCGTTGTGGGTCGTTCGCAGGTCTTACCTTCATGTTATCTTTTCTTGGGTCATAGATCATACACCGATCATTACTCTTTGTATTTACCTTTCTCTTGGGTCACATATCATACGCCGATTTTTACCCGTTGTCTTTTATTGGCACCGTTACCCCAGTACAAGCTACCATTATTCAAACCGCATTTACCCATCATGACCAGTTCACCTGTAAATTCATTTTTCTCATCCCCAGCAGACGTCACGAACAAATAACACTCACACCATCTCTCTAGGACAAATTTTAGGTCCTAGTATTTAATCATCTTCCACCTTGAACATTCCAAAGGCTGACGCCAATCTCACCTTCAGGTTAAGACGATTAAATAGGGGCCGTTGTTGTACCCCAAATTTGTCCTACCTTTTACTTTTGTCTGGCTTAGACTTTGCATCCCATTTGCACCATTTTCACTAAGTCGTTTTCATATCATGCATCTCAGGGAATCAGGCACTTTAGTTCAAAGCATTAGGGTTGTGCCATCCTTATGTTTAATTTTGGTTTAAAGTTTCTTCATCAGGTAAAAACAATTTTGTTTGGTTCTTGAGCAGTGGATTATGGAATGAAGTTCTGAGATATCATGAGTTTCCTTCTTTGTCAAGTCATAAAGATATTCTTCAAAGTACTGGATTAGGGTTTCGATTATCTTCAACACTTCGAGATCTTTCTTCATCAATGTTCATCATCATGTTTGGGCCTATTAAATAAGTCAAATTTATTGTCAAGGGTTTGTGACTAATGTTGCACGTATTTGAACCATGAAACAAGAGATGATGTTGCGAACTCGTATGATAATCAAGGCATGGTTTTGTTACTTCAGTTACAAGTCACTGGTGGTTTGGACATCAAGGTTAAGTTTATCATTGAGAGTGCAAGTTTGATTTGGACACGATATGAATATTGAGGTTGGAGGATGAGGCATACGGTTTACTTGAAATATAAGTTACAAGAGTCATCATGATTTCTTTAAGTTCAAATTACATAAGCAAGATGTAACATTCAAACCATTCAAGTGGGAAATTTCAAATTTCAACCAAGACTCAAGAATTGTCTAATTTCCATATAACAAGTTCATCATTCACGAGTTCAAATAAATATCATTCAAGTTTCATATTCATTAAATTTTTTGGGCAATTTACAAAGAAAGTTACAAGGTTAAAATACAAGTTACAAGCATCTTGTTTACAAAAAAGAAGACAAGTGTTCTCCAAGTTTATTTGCTTCTTCTTCAAGATAATTCCAAGCTCCTGCTAGCCACGACCACTTCATATTTCAACCTTTCTTTTGCCATCCAATCCTCATTGCTCATGAAACAAGAAAAAGGGAAAGAGTTACCAAACCATCAATATTTGAATAAGATTCCAAACGAGAACAAATTGTTAAAAGAGAATTTTAATTTCATCATTAGGGTTCGTATTTGGAATCAGAAATTCAAATGGGTTGATTCAATCATGGGCTATCTTCTCCTATGTTGCAAATCACAAAAGTTTGGGTTTTGGTTCACAAAAGGAAAAGAAATTCAAAACAATTTCACTGCAAAAAACAAAGTCAACAAGCAATACTGCCAACAATTTGTTTCAGAGGAAAAAATATGCACATAAACTGTCCAAAAAAATGTCCAACAAAACAGTCCCAACTGGCCAAATACAAAAAATAGTAGCAAATAGCAGCAACCCAAATTTCCAGACAACAGCAGCAAATATAAACAACAAGCTAAATGGAAGCATCCCCAAGACAGAAATCAAAAAGAAAAATAGCTATCAATAGGAAAGCCTACAAATGCGATATAAAAGGCAGCAAGCAGCAAAACTGCCAAACAACACAGCAAGCCAAACAGCCAGCAACAGCCATAACCAAACAAAACATCAGCAAAACCAGCAAAAACAGCAATAGCTCACAAAACCCTGAATGTATCATCATTTCCCTAAAAGTATAAACCCTTCAGAAATTATGAGAAAGGCAGAATAGTAGTTCTACATCATAGAGAGAAAAAAGAGGAAAAGATTAAGATTAGAAGGGCTTCACCTAAGCAAAAACAACAGACTAGCTGATGTACTGTCCAGCCCTGCCAAGTCTGCACCAAGTAGCCTTGATGTCATCCCTATTATGCTTCCACAAGCCTCCAAAAAACCTGTGACATTACATAAAGGCTAACTAAACATAACTTGCATCCTAAAGCAAAAAGTCAGCATACCAGAATTGTTTAAACTTCACCAAAATTCCCTTAAAGCCACTTATAAATACAACAAGAAAATCAGTAGAAAATCGAGAGGAAGGCAACCTTTAAACCGGTCCACTAATAACATTTATCTCTCTGCATTATCCCACTACAGTCCATCGTCCACCTTACTCCACTCAAACCCTTCATACTCTACTCTTCAACCTTCAAATTTGCAACCTGCATATCCCAAGCACCCTGCAACTATAATGTTGCTCATACATTGACGTGTAACCAAAACTGCTCCCCTGCAATATAGAAACAACCACATTTCAACTAGTTCAATCATCTTCCTCAAAAACCAAACAATCATCATATCCAAGCATCAATCGGATTGCGGATCGAAAGCATAAAAGGAAGGATTCGCAGAAGATAAAAGACGACCGTACCTGAAGCAGTTCCACTATGCTTTATCAATATTGCTTCTCAACAACAAATCTGCAATCACAACATAGTTTCATATTTCTGTGAATCGCACACTTCTGTAACAAAAAGACAATGCCTACGTACCTTTATCAGGCGCATCTTTATCGCTCTCAGCCATAGCTGTCATTCACTCCAATCACTACTATTGCTCCTAATGTCTGGCCACCACGAAAAAACACCTCCATCATCTCGTCATTCTTCATGGATCATACCTCACCTTAAACCTAAAACTAAACTCTTAAAAAAGGGTCGAAATATCCACATGGTGCTACGATTGGATGAGAACTACACCATGCTACAATATAAAAAAGACGCGAAGAATTTGAAGGAGGTAGAAACAAGACCAGTTGCATGAAGGAGATGATTATAAGCTCCTGAAAACCAGAAGGGAGATTCCTATCAAAAGAAAACCAGAGATGGATTTGTGGAGATGATGAAGTGGGTTTGAGGAGTTGCGGTTATTGAGCGCTAGAGAGATTAGGGATGTTGAGATTAGAAATAGAGTTTATCGAGAGAGAATGGAGAGTATTAACATGAAGAAAGAGACTAGGTGAGAAGGATAAGCATGAGGATCATTGGAGAGATGATAGAAAGGGTTCAGTGAGAGAAAAAGATAAGCAAGGAAGGTTAGCGGACGATGAGAGAAGAGAGGTGTTTTTTGGACTTTTTTTAGGGTTTGTGTAATCCCTGGGCTTTGTGTGAGCTGGATCCAGACCCTTTGGCCCGGTCCGATCCAATTTTTGATTGTTTTATTTTTATTGACTTTACTCTTTTTCTTTATTATTAGCTTGGGCCTACAGAATAGCTTATCCCAAAGCCCAACAAATTTCTTTTTAAACCCCTTGCTTTGTTTATTTGTTTTATTTTAATTGTTTTGGTATTTGTTAGTAATTATAATTAGCTTGGTTAATTGTCTTTATTAATTTTTTTCACTTTTATATTTGATATTTAGTAATGGTTGATTAGTTTTTCTTAATTGATTTTATTTAATTTATCTACTTTTGATCAATTAGTTTTATTAAATAATTTCCATTTACTTAGTTAATTTTTTGTAATCATTTAATTATTTAGTTGCTTTAATTTGATTTTATCATGTACACACACCTGCGCTTTTCAATTGTTTCTTTTACTTGATAAAAATGATTAAAAAAATAGTTAGAATTTAATTTTCTTTGATCTTACAATTAGAATATTTCATGACACGATTTAATCCATTTTTGATCATTTTCTGTTTTATAGACTTTAGGATAGAATTTCCCCTTTTCATAACTGTACATGACAACATTAGGGTTTCTTAGTATCCTTCTTAACCTTTTTCTTCTTTTGTAAATTAAAACTTATCATTAACAAATCAAAATCCCAAAACATTTAATCGTTACTCAAATTTATTCTAAAACTCGCAAAACACTCAACCAATCAAAACTCCCCAAAAGAGCATGTTATCTCTGTTCTACCGCGATACAGGCCATGCCTATTGCTAGAATGTGTGCGTTAACGTCGCCCACTAAAAAACACCAACAACCTAACCTTTTTAGAAGAAATACGGTGTTCTGATTCCTTCACTAGATACATAGGAAAATGGTTGCGAGACCCTCACGAACGCACTAATAAAAATAATTTTCTTTCCCCTTAAATAAGTATAGTTATAGATAAGCACACCCTTAGAAGCAAACAAACAAAATGGATCCTGTTGAGTACAACGGATGTGACGGGTGCTAATACCTTCCCCTTGTATAATTGACTTCCTTACCCTTTCTCTTGGTTGCAAGACCATGTTATCTATCCTCTTGTGGTTTTCCTGATATTTCCCCTTCCTTCGGGATAAATAAAGTTTGGTGGCGGCTCTGTGTTTTTTGCCGGTAGCTTCAGGAAGAAGATGAAGTACAATTAGAACTGAGTTTATTTTAAATTTATTGCAACATGTTTTATAACCGGATAAAACAGCCACCCCAGTGGCAGAGCGCGCTCGTATAAGGAAATGGTATGCAAGGACCTCGGTTCGAGCCCCAACGTCCCATTTTGTTATTTCTTCATGATATTTAGTGACTTTCAGCGTGCGTGGGCCTTGGCCCATGATCTTTTTTTTTACTTCCTCTCCCCATAATTACATATAACAACACAAGCCCATCATTCTCTTTCTTTTTATTTTCTGACTCCATAACAAAAATAAAACACATGTTTGGGCCTAACATGTTTTTTCTATTTTCATACATCCTGTTTACTTTTAAACATCATAGGCCCTACTTTTTTTATTTCTTTTATACTTTTTATAATTTCTATATTTTATTTGATTTTATTTTAATAAAATACAAATATATAATTTGTTAAACAATTAAATAATTAAATATTTTAATTTAAACACTTCCTTTACTTTTGTTAATATTTAGAGCTAGGTTTTATTTATTGTCCATGCTTCAAATATTTTTAAATTAACTTTCAAATTATTCTCTAAATAAATAGACTTAGGTTTCATTTACTATTTTTAATTTAACTAACTTATATTTTAGATTTTGATTAAACAATTAATTAACTTCTTTTGTAAATAAAAGTAATTAGTTCAATTAGGTTAAGTTACTAAAAACCTTTTTCTTCATCAAAAACCCTAAAAATCATTTTCTTTTCTTCTTCATCTTTACATTTTGTGCATAATTATTGTTGTAATTCATATTTAATGGTTTTTAATAGTAATTAGGGTTTTATTGCTTTTCATCCCCATTTATAAATTTGTATCCCCCATTCCCAAAGCGTTGTGATAGAGTAGGACATTTAAATCCCGCAATTTATCGCTTTCCTTATTATTGCTAGTAATTAGGGTTTGTATGACAATATTTAAAATCAACATTTGATAACTCTAATTCAAGATAAAATAATTGAAAACAATACAACTTGCACACATGCACCTCTAGGGTAACCCATACTTGTTGCCTCAGATATAAACATTGAAGTCCCTCGAGCATGAGACATTTTTAAAAAAGACCCTCGATTAAAAGATCATAGTCCCTCGATGGTTTTGTTCCCTAATCTGGACCAACTCATAGATGAGAATGCTGTCAAGGTTTTTCTTTCTCGTAACCCCGTGCCTACTTTTCTTGGAGACACTCTACATTGTCTTCACACTCGCACTATGAGGAAGCGAGGACCTCTTATGTGTTGCATATTGTTGCTATCTAGGTGGTTTGTTTAGCACCTTCCTCGATCAATGTTGAAGAATGAACAAGGCTTGACGTGGCCTCAGAGGGTGATGTCACTTTCTCATTCAGATATTTGTTGGTGTTCCCGATCTCTGGAAGATATTACTATCATTGACCATTATGGGGAGTTCCCTAACATCCCACTCTTGGGCATTAAGGGAGGTATTACTTATAACCCTTCACTAGCTCTACGACAATTTGGCTATGCTCAAAGAGATGGTCCTCATGATGCACTTATCCATGGTATTATGTTCGACTATGAGAATGATGTCCAAGGTTATCGTCAAAGGTTTGTACAAGCTTAAGGCATGGTGAACAAGGTTGATAGCAAGACTTTTGGGCATAAGAACTCCATTCCTTTGGAGCCTTATCTCATATGGGTGCGAGCTCATGCTCAAAGCCTCATGATGCCATATCCTGCCATCCTACCAATAGTTATGGAGCCTGTTACTAAGGGGGATGTTCCTTATATTATTCTCCATCCGAACATGCCTACGGACCTTGAAGAATTGCAGAGATTGTGGATTCAACTTAGGGAGGAACGAGACACCTTTGAAGCTCGATTCGATGCAAGTGAGAAGAAAGTGTTGGAGCTCACAATGCAACTTCATGAGGAGTAAAGCCTGAATGTATACATTGCACCAAAGAGGATGCATCCGTGGGAGACCCGAGTCTTTTGTTTTAGGCCCGAGGGGCAATTATAATCTTTGAACTTATTAATACAATTGTGGTGTTTGTTTCCTTTTTGGATAAGAAAATTATATTCCTTAAGGTCCTTGATAACATTGCATCCACATAACATGTATCATATCATAAGCAGGTTTTCTGATACAAGTTTCCTCATCTTTTTACTGTTTATTTCAGTATAAGATGGCTCTAGAGAAAACCGTCAAAGATCTGCGAACTCAACACACACAATTCCAAGAGACTCTACTCAACCTAGCCAAAGGTCTGCAAGAAATGATGACACTCCTTGCCACCAAGAAGAAGACCAAGAAGAGGGCTATTATTCTCAACATGGGAAGAGGGTTCAAAGGGCCTGCCCGACTGGATCAAATAGAAGAGGCTTCTTCTGAAGAGGAAGATAATCAAGAAGAGGAAGTTAGAAGCACCAAAGTTGTGGGTGGAAATAACCAGATTACTGAGGACAGAGACTATTCCGAAGAGCAGTAGCCACCAGAGGATGAGAAATAAAAACAGCTAGAAGACCAACTTAAGGCTGTAGAGGTCCAAACAGTTCCTGGTTTGGACTTTGGAGACTTAGGACTTGTCCCTGGGGTGGTCATTCCCCATAAATTTAAAGTTCCTGTCTTCGCCAAATAGGACAGGGTCTCCTATCCAAAGATGCATCTGAAGTCTTATGTCCACAAGATATAACCGCACACCACTGATATAAAGTTATGGGTGCACTAATTCCAAGAAATCTTATCTGAAACACAGTTGGAATGGTTCTATCAACTTGAGGGGACTAATATCCACACCTGGGAGGATCTAGCTGCTGCCTTCTACAAATAATACCAATACAAAGATGATCTTGCACCAACTTGTGTGTAGTTGCAAAATATGACTATGGGTTCAAATGAAGGTTTTAAAGAGTATGCTCAAAAGTGGAGGGACCTAGCTGGAAGGGTGCAACTCCCATTGACTGACAGAGAATTAGTGGAAATGTTCATGGGCACCTTGACTGGTCCATTCTTCAATTTGCTGATTGGGAGTTCATCATCTGGGTTCACTGAATTGATTTTGACTAGTGAGCGAGTGGAAAGCGAAATCAAAAGTGGAAAGATCCTAATGGCCTCAAACTCTAATGCTGTAAAGAAACCATTTGTTAATAAGAAGGAAACTAATGTTGTTTATGGACACGGGAGCCATGCAAAAAATGATCGTCATCAGCCGGTAAGAGCTGTATTGATTTCAAACCTGACCCAGTTCAACGACCACAACAATAAAAAAGTCAACAAAGGCCTGATGTCCCAAGGAGGCAATTCACTAGAATCAACATGCCACTGTCTCAAGATTTAGAACATATGTTGAAGGACTATTGGGTAACACTGAGGAATCCTCCTCAAAACCCTAATACTTCATCTCCGAAATACAACCCGAATGCAAAATGTGCCTATCATTCCAATAGCTATGGGCATGATACCAATGATTGTTGGGCCTTAAAGAGCAAGATCTAAGATTTTATTGATAACAAGGTGATCAAGTTTGACCCTCCACAAACTCCTAACGTCATTACTGCTCCCATGCCCAATCATGTTAAAAGTTTCAATGCTATTGACGATGTCTCTTTTGTCTCCATCATCGATGATTTGACTACTCCATTGTTAACCATTAAGAAGAATCTGCTGAGAGCCAATTTATTTCCTGGCTGCCTTGAAAAATGTTACCATTGTGCTTCCAAAACCAATGGTTGTATGTGGCTGAAGAAAGGTATTCAACGCCTGATTGATAGCCATGAAATTTTGTTTGATAAAACTCCATCTGTAAAAAGTTTACCTCAAGATGTTTCCATAATCACCCTTTCAAATACTCCCATTAGGATCACCTCTAAAGGCCCTATAAGGATTTCTACTGAGCAAATAGTACCTCCTTCATTACTACATCGTGGCCAGTCCCCTATTCCTCTGACAAAGTCGTGCATTGGAACTATGGGGCAGAAGTTTATTATCATGGTGTCAAGCAAGAGCCATGGATTAATGAAAATGAAGAGCCTGCAATTACATACATTGCTGGAACTAGTAAGGTCACTAGAACCGGAAATATCTTCTCTCCGGAGATCTCTCCCCCAACAATTACTACAACACTTGTTCGCATTCGTACTGCTAGACCAACTGCTGATACCCGAGGTAAATAGAAAGTTGCCGAGCCTTCCCTGACGGAGGCATCCCCAAAAGAGGTTACCATCAAATACCCATCTAGAAAAGAGATGGAAGAGATTCTGAAGATCATCCAAAAAAGTGATTACAAAATAGTTGAGCAACTAGGCAAACATCCTCAAAGATATCCATGGTATTCTTATTGTTATGCTTTGAGGCATATTCCCAAGCCTTGTTGAAATTCCTGAAAAATGCCCATGTACCTCAAGAGACCACTGCTGATCAATTTGAGAATTATGTTGCAAGCCTAACTGTTGATAATGGCTTGGGATTTTCTGATGCAGATTTAACTTCTGCAGGGAAGAGTCATAACAAAGCTCTCCAGATCTCTATTGAATGGAATGGCACCACTCTAGTACATGTGTTGGTAGATACTGGGTCCTCCCTCAATGTTTTACCCAAAGGTGCTTTAGACAGATTAGGCTGGTGCTGAAACCTAGCGATATTGTGGTAATAACCTTCGATGGGTCAAAGAGGATGGTCCATGGGGAGGTTGATCTCCCGATTAAGGCGGGATCTCATGTTTTCAATTCACCTTTTTATGTAATGGATATCCGCCCAACCTATTCATGCTTTCTCGGATGCCCATGGATTCATGGGGCAGGTGCGGTTACCTCTACATTACATCAAATACTGAAGTACCCAGTGAAGGGGAAGGTTGTCACAATCTGTGGGGAGGAAGAATATATGGTCAGTCATTGAATTATTTCCAATACGTTGAGATTGATGGTGAATTCATTGAAACCCCCTATCAAGTATTTGAGGTAATCCCTCCAATGGTTGTTGTTGCTACTCCTATTATTCCAGAGGTCTCTAAGGAAACACCAAGGGTGGCTTCCTTGAAAGATGCTAGGGTTGTGGTAGAAGATGGAGGATGCATTATCTGGGGATAACTGCCTGAAATTCCCTACATCTCTGACAAATTTGGGTTGGGTTTTACTTCAAAGGCTCAGAAAGGGGTTCAACGTGCTCGAGCTGGTGGACCACCTCTCTGTATTAGCAACAATAAAGTCAATGCTCTGGAGGATACTGATAGTGATGGTGACTTGGATGATATTCCCAACTGTTGGCGGCAGACTCAACAACTGGAAGGCCAAAGACTTCATCTCAATCTCCTTCAAGCAGGAGTAATTTCTATTTCCTATTTTTTTATTGCTTACTTTGTCTGTATAATTTCATTCAAAATAATGACTTTAAACCATGTGCCTTTCCCGGGGCACAAGGGTCCATTTGTTAAGGGTTTGTCATTTCATTTTTCATATGCTCATTTAATGAAAATATTGGACGACTTTGCCAAGTTTTGTATTCTTTGTCTTTCTTTTACTTTACTTCCTTTTCAAATATCCATGTGACCTTACATGCACACACACACATTTGCAGATCTACGTCCACTCCAGGTCTTATTGACAACAACTCTGCTATTGCCATCTATGACTTCGAAAATCCAATCTATCAAGCCGAAGACGAAGGTGAACAAGATTGTGAGATACCTAGAGAACTCGCCATACTCCTGATACAAGAGTAAAAGGCCATCCAACTACACAAAGAACCGGTGGAAGTGATAAACCTGGGTACTGAGGCAGATAAGAAAGAAGTCAAGATCGGCACCAACCTAGAAGGCAGTGTCAAGAGAAGATTGGTTCAGATGTTGCATGACTATGATGAGATACTCTCTTGGTAATACGAAGATATGTCGGGGCTCGATACTGATATCGTGGTTCATCGTCTACCAATGAAAGAAGGTTGTTCTCCTATCAAATAAAAGGTTCGTCACATGCGTCCTGACATGTATGAAAAGATAAAGGATGAGGTAATGAAACAATTTAATGCAGGTTTCTTGGAAGTAACATTGTATCCCCAATGGGTTGAAAATTTTGTTCCAATGCTAAAGAAAGATGATAAGGTCAATATGTGTGTAGACTACAGGGATTTAAATAAGGCAAGCCCCAAAGACGACTTCCCACTACCGCATATTGATGTCTTAGTCAGTAACACTGATCAACACAAGGTGTTTTCCTTCATGGATGGCTTCTCAGGTTACAACCAAATCAAAATGGCGCTCGAAGACATGGAGAAGACTACTTTTGTCACACAGTGGGGCACCTTATGTTATAAAGTCATGCCTTTTGGGCTGAAGAATGTAGGCGCAACTTATCAACGGGTTATAGTGGCTTTATTTCATGATATGATTCATCATGATATATAAGTCTATGTTGATAACATGTTAGAAAGATCCCAAATTAAGGAAGAATACCTTGACCATCTACACAAGCTGTTTGAGAGGATCAAGAAATATAAGGTGAAGTTGAATCCCAACAAATGCATCTTCGGGGTAACATCTGGAAAGCTCACAGGCTTCGTCGTTAGTGGCAAAGGAATTGAGGTTGATCCTGCCAAAGTCAAAGCTATCCAGGAAATGCCAGCTCCTCGTACTAAGAAGGAAGTCAGAGGTTTTCTAGGATGACTAAACTACATTTCTTGATTCATCTCTCACCTGACTGCTACATGTGAACCACTCTTCAAGCTGCTAAAGAAAGATCAAGTGGTAAGATGGAATGACGACTGCCAATTAGCTTTTAACAAGATCGAGGAATACTTGCAAGAACCACCAATCCTGATGCCACCAGTTGAAGGAAGACCTCTGATCATGTACTTAACCATGTTAGAGAATTCAATGGGGTGTGTGTTGGGGAAGCATGACGAGTCTAGTCGAAAAGAGCATGCAATATACTACCTTACCAAAAAATTTACCGACTTTAAAACAAGATATTCACTGCTTGAGAAAACTTGTTGCGCTTTGGCATGAGCTTCTCGCCGACTAAGACAGTATATGTTGACTCATACAACTCTATTAATCTCTAAGATGGATCCCATCAAGTACATCTTTGAGAAGCCAGCTCTCTCCGGAAGGATAGCCCGATGACAAATAATCTTAACTAAATACAATATCCAGTACACTACACAAAAAGAAATAATAGAAAGTGTGATGGCAGATCATTTAGCACATCAAGCTGTGGATGATTACTAATCTATGAAATTTGAATTCCGGGACGGAAATATAATGCTGGTTATAGATTTTGAAAATCCTAGTAATATGCTTTTTATAGATTAATATATCCATTTCACTTTTTTTTATTGCAGTTTCCAAATAAACTCTCAAGTCTATTTTCCTATACACATATAACATCTCAATCTTTTTTATTTCAATATATATATATATATATATATATATATATATATATATATATATATATATATATATATATATATATATATATATATATATATATATATATATATATATATATATATATATATATATATATATATATATATATATATATATATATATATATATATATATATATATATATATATATATTATTTTAATATGTTTTTGACTTTTATATTTAATAAAATTTATATATTTATTTATATATTTAAAAAAGTTGTGTTATATAATTATATTTTATTAATATTTTACTTAAGACAATGTAAATTTTTTATTGTTTTCTTTAAGTTGAGTTATGCTTTTTTAACTTCGAAGATGTGCATAAGTCGTACATTAATATTATAAAACATGCATATGTGATACGTTGATATATTGGTTAACTAATTTTTATGTTTGCTTAACAAGAATATTATTTTTATTGATATTTCATATTGTTTAACTACTATAATGTGTATAGGTCATACAAGATTACAAAAAAAAAATTACAATCTGAGAATAAACTAGAGAAACATTGATTGCACTTAAACAATAGTTTCATCTGTAGTTGTTTAGTTATTGGCTTGTATTTTTGGTAAAAATCAAGTGTGTATGTGTGAATGTCATGACTGATGTCATAACATTCTAGTTTAGTTGTACTGATTCATTAGGTACCTTTGCAGAAAAATATTGTCATTCAGGTACTGATGTTTATAAGTGTGTATCTGAGCATTTTGCAAAATGATCACATTTTCCTAAATCAGTAGACAGGTTTTCTCAGATGTCATAACAGATGTTAAGACATCCTGTTTTGAACTAACAGGTTTTCAGTTTGGTTAATTCTGAGTTTTTTCAGGAAAATAACTCAGTCTTTCCAGAACAGAATCCTGCGTTTTCTTTGGGTTAACCTAGCTCAACCCTAACCTGGTTGATAAAGTCTTGTGACCTAGTCTTAAGGTCAAACGGAATTAACCCTAGCTTTTTGGGGAAACCCTAACTGAAGATGCAGCTGCTATATATTCAACAGAGCTGCTGTTTTGCAAGTAATCCCTTTTTGGTCAGAAGATTATTTGTAAACTGTATAGGTTTAATTATTGTACTCCAAGCAATTATCATTGTGATAAGTGACTTGGAATAGGTTTTTAATTGTAAGGGTTGTGTAGCACTCAAAGCTTTGAAGCAAGAGTGTTTGAATGTTTCTTGACTAAAACTGTGAAGCAGAGTCAAGTTAGTGGTGTGTATCACTCAAAGCTGTGAAGCAAGAGTGGTTGTGTTGCTTGATTAAAAAGCTGTGAAGCTTAATCAAGTGTATGTTTTTGAAGAGTGTCTTCATCAATTCATTAGTCAAATTGTTTTATGTATCACTGCTGTGATTGAGGGGAAGTGAGTAGGAACTCAGGTTTAAGTTGTACTTAGATTGAAATTGCACTGGGTAGGTCTTAAGTGAAGGAGATAAACTGGTTGGTTTATTCCTGAATTAACATCTCTTATAGTGGATTTCCTCCCTGGCTTGGTAGCTCTCAGAGTAGGTGTTGTTGCACACTGAACTGGGTAAACAATTGACTGTGTTCTTTACTATTTTTGTATTTACTGTCTTATAGAAAGTCAGATACGGTGTCATAACATTAAACGTGACATTGAGTATCTGCAGCCAGAATTTCAATTGGCATCAGAGCAGGCACCCTGCCTGTATTACTTGGTGAGATCTAGGGACATCACTTTCTGGCACTATGGACAAAGAAGGAGTTTTTGGAAATAGACCACCCATTCTGGATGGAACTAATTATGACTACTGGAAACCTCGTATGATTGCCTTCTTAAAATCTCTGGACAAAAAGGCTTGGAGAGCTGCTGACAAAGGATGGATCCATCCCATCATAACTGAGAAAGATGGGACAATCAGTCTGAAGCCTGAGGAAGATTGGAGTAAAGAAGAAGATGAGTTAGCCCTGGGAAATTCCAAAGCTTTAAATGCCTTGTTCAATGGAATTGATAGAAACATTTTCAGACTAGTACATCAATATGAACTGGCCAAGGAAGTTTGGGACACTCTCAAAACTACTCATGAGGGCACTTCCAAAGTAAAAATGTCAAGGCTTCAGATGTTGACTACCAAGTTTGAGAATCTAAAAATGATGGAAGATGAAACCATTCATGAGTTTCACATGAACATCTTGGAGATTGCCAACACCTCAGGAGCACTGGGAGAAAAGATGTCAGAAGAAAAACTTGTGAGAAAGATTCTCAGATCCTTGCCTAAAAGATTTACAATGAAGGTAACTGCCATAGAGGAAGCCCAGGACATCAGCAAGTTGAAAGTGGATGAACTTATTGGGTCTCTTCAGACTTTTGAGATGGGGATCACTGATAATGGTGACAAGAAGAACAAGAGCATAACACTTGTGTCCAACACTGATGTTGAAGAAAATATTTCAGAAGCTATAGCCATGCTTGGAAGACAGTTCAACAAACTCATCAAAAGAATAGATCCAAAGTCAAGGTCTAATGTCCATAACATTCCCTCTGACATTGACAGTTCCAGCAGAAGACCAAGGTCAGAAGAGAAGGGAAATCAAGGCAGAGGAATTCAATGCCATGGTTGTGAAGGATATGGGCATATTCGAGCTGAATGTCCTACCTTTCTTAAGAAACAAAAGAAAGGAATGACTGTTACTTGGTCTGACTGTGATTCAGAAAGTAATTCTGAAGAAGAATCTGTCAAACTAGTTACTGCTCTAACTGGTGTTTGTACCTCTGAAAGTGACATCAGTGATGAAGAGGTGACTTTTGAAGAACTGGCTGATACTTACAAGAAATTGTGTATCAGAAGTACTGAAGTCTGTGTGCAGAATGAGAAACAATCAAAACTCATCATAAAGCTGGAGGCTGAAAAAAGGGCAAACCTTGAAACTATAAGTCATCTAGAAGGAGAAGTTCAATTGCTGAACTCACAACTGAATCAAATGACCAAATCTGTCAAGATGCTGACAAATGGAACAGACAAATTTGAAGAGATCCTTCAGGTTGGACAAAATGTGGGAAATAAATCTGGACTAGGATTTATGGAAGCAAAGAAATCTGGTACAGATAAGAAGATCAGGCCTGATAAGCAAATGTCAAAACAGATGTCTCAACACAACTCTCAACATCAGGAACAGAGACATATGAAGAAAAGGTACCAAAGATGGAGATGTCATCATTGTGGGAGATATGGCCACATAAAGCCCTTCTGCTTCAGATTGCATGGATACCCTAATCAGAACTCAGGTGTCAAACCTAAGTCTAAAAAGGTACCACATGCTCCTGAATGGAAGAAAAAGGCTACTGCCCTGATAGCCCACACTTCCCTGAGGGTCTCTGCAAAGGAAGACTGGTACTTTGACAGTGGATGTTCCAGACACATGACTGGAATCAAGAACCTCCTCAATAATGTTAAGCCTCACACCACCAGTTTTGTGACCTTTGGAGATGGTGCTAAAGGTGAAATCAAAGGAGTTGGTGATTTGGACTGCCCTGGAGTTCCAAGTCTGAATGAAGTACTGCTGGTAAAAGGGCTGACTGCTAATCTCATTAGTATCAGTCAATTGTGTGATCTAGTATTCAAGGTCAATTTCTCAAAATCTGAATGTCTTATAATCAATGACAAACAAGAAATTGTAATGAAAGGAGTCAGATCTAAAGACAACTGTTACTTGTGGGAACCTGAGAACACTAATTTCTCATCTGTGTGTTCCATTGCAAAAGAAGAAAAAGAGGTGAAACTGTGGCACCAAAAACTTGGCCATCTTCATCTAAGAGGTATGAAGAGGATTATCTCCTTGGAGGCAGTCAGAGGGATTCCAAGACTGCAAATTGATGAAGAAAGAGTTTGTGGTGAATGTCAGGTTGGTAAGCAGACTAGGATGTCACATTCAAAGTCAAGACATCTGACCACCTCTAAGGTTCTAGAACTTCTTCATATGGATCTGATGGGACCAATGCAAGTAGAGAGTCTTGGTGGAAAAAGATATGCCTATGTGGTTGTGGATGATTTTTCCAGATTCACCTGGATTAATTTCATTAGGGAAAAATCTGATGTATTTGAAGTTTTTAAAGAATTGTGCGAAAGAATTCAAAGAGAAAAGGAAGGGTGTATTGTCAGAATCAGAAGTGATCATGGCAAGGAATTTGAAAACAGCAAGTTTGATGATTTCCGTTCTTCAGAAGGAATTAGTCATGAATTTTCTTCTCCTATAACACCTCAGCAAAATGGAGTTGTGGAAAGAAAAAACAGGACCATACAGGAATCTGCCAGAGCAATGTTACATGCCAAAAGACTTCCTATGTATTTTTAGGCTGAAGCTATGAATACAGCCTGCTATGTTCATAACAGGGTCACCTTGAGAAAGGGAACCTCATCCACCATATATGAACTCTGGAAAGGAAGAAAACCAACTGTGAAGTACTTCCATGTGTTTGGCAGCAAATGCTATATTCTGGCTGATCGTGAACAAAGAAGAAAACTGGACCCTAAAAGTGATGAAGGCATATTTCTAGGATACTCCTCAAACAGTAGAGCTTATAGAGTATTCAATTCCAGAACTAAAGCCATGATGGAATCAATAAATATTATAATTGATGACTATCATGACGAAATAGATGTTCCTTGTACTGTTGAGACATTCTTTGAGACTTCAACCCAACAGAATGATCTACCCAACTCCACCACAACAGAATCTGAATCAAAGGAAGCTAGCAAGATCCCTTCCATCAGAATTCAGAAGGATCATCCAAAAGAGCTCATCATAGGAGATCCCAACAGTGGAGCCATCACAAGATCTAGAGAAATCATCTCAAACTCTTGTTTTGTGTCCAAAATGGAACCAAGAAATGTCAAGGAAGCTTTAACTGATGAATACTGGATTGGTGCAATGCAAGATGAACTGAACCAATTCAAGCAACATGAAGTTTGGGAACTGGTTCCTAGACCTGAAGGAACTAACATCATTGGGACAAAATGGATATTCAAGAACAAGTCAGATGCTGAAGGAGTTGTCACCAGAAATAAGGCAAGACTTGTTGCTCAAGGATACACCCAGGTTGAAGGGGTTGATTTTGATGAAACCTTTGCACCTGTAGCCAGGTTGGAATCAATCAGACTCCTATTGTCAATTGCTTGTCTTCTGAAGTTCAAGTTATTTCAGATGGATGTGAAAAGTGCCTTTCTAAATGGGTACTTAAATGAGGAAGCTTATGTGGAACAACCTAAAGGCTTTGTGGATCCAACCCACCCTGATCATGTCTACAAATTGAGAAAAGCTCTATATGGCCTGAAACAAGCTCCTAGAGCATGGTATGACAGGTTAACAAAGTTTCTCTCAGACAAAGGCTACAGAAAAGGAGGCTTGGACAAAACTCTCTTTGTCAAAACTGAAGGAGGGAAGTTGATGGTTGCCCAAATATATGTTGATGACATAGTGTTTGGAGGAATGTCAGAACATATGGTTAAACACTTTGCTGACCAGATGCAGGCTGAATTCGAAATGAGTCTCATGGGAGAACTAACTTATTTTCTTGGACTGCAAGTCTCACAGATGGAGGACTCAATCTTCTTATCTCAAAGCAAGTATGCTAAGAACATTGTAAAGAAGTTTGGTATGGAGAATGCAAGTCACAAAAGGACTCCTGCTCCTACTCATCTAAAGCTTTCCAAAGATTCAAGTGGGGTTAAGGTGGATCAAAGTCTGTACAGAAGCATGATAGGAAGCTTGTTGTACTTAACTACCAGCAGACCTGATATTGCCTTTGCAGTTGGAGTTTGTGCAAGATACCAAGCTGATCCCAAAGTCAGTCATATCAATCAAGTGAAGAGAATTTTGAATTATGTAAGTGGAACTTACAACTATGGGTTGATGTATTCTCATGGCTGTGAACCAGCTCTGACTGGCTACTGTGATGCTGATTAGGCTGGTAGTGCTGATGATAGAAAAAGCACCTCTGGAGGATGTTTCTTCTTGGGAAATAATCTGGTTTCCTGGTTCAGCAAGAAACAGAATTGTGTGTCTCTTTCTACTGCTGAAGCTGAATACATTGCAGCTGGTAGTAGCTGCTCTCAAATGATCTGGATGAAACAGATGCTTACTAAGTATAATGTCACACAAGATGTTATGACATTGTACTGTGACAATCTGAGTACAATCAACATTTCCAAGAATCCCATTCAGCATAGTAGGACCAAACATATTGACATACGACATCACTTTATCAGAGAACTTGTAGAAGAGAAGACAATCAAATTGGAACATGTTGCCACTGAGCTACAGCTGGCTGACATTTTTACCAAGGCTCTTGATGCAAATCAATTTGAAAACTTGAGGGGTAAGTTGGGTATTTGCCAACATGAGGAACTGTAGCAATTAATTTTGCTTAAAACAAGGGTTAAAGGAGTTATGCTTGTTCTGATTGGGTTAAAATTATATTTTCCCATTTCCTTCAATTCTTTTAAGAAGTTGAATAGACACTCCTTTTCTTCCTTCCCCTCTCGTCTCCTCATCATAACCCAGTCTCTCAATCAGAATTTTCTCTTCAGTTGCTGTTGGTCCTCTAAGACTGTCAAAATGTCTCAAACACCATCATCATCCAATACGACTATTTCAACCTCTTCCTCTGATCAAGATTCTAGGACAATCTCTTCTTGTCTGGACTCTGAAGTCCTGGAGATCTCTTATCGTAGAAAAGTGGGAACTAACCCCACCAAGGTCAAAGAGTTGAGAACAAGACATGCATGAAAGTCCCAAGCTTCTGCCTTTGGTAATCCATCTCATCCTTCTTCTTCAGTTCCCCCTGAAATTGCAAATAGGGAAGGGTCAGCCTATGTTAGTCAAGCAATAGCTAAAATTGTTTCAAGAATTCTGAACGAGAACCACTCAGTTCCTGGCATTTCTGTTCCTTTGAATCAAGAAAGTTCAAATGCTGAAACAAATCCAGATGTCTCTAAGGATGTTGAGACATCAGACAAAGAGAAGAATGCTGACATTGCTCACAAGAAAAGGAAGAAGCCCGAATCCTCTGAGTCTGATGACAGTGCTTAAAGGTTGGTTGCTGTCTGGTGGTGTTGCTGATTGGTGGTGGTGATACCTGGTGGAGTTTGGAAGTGTGTTCAGTTTTTAGCTGCTGCTCTTATTACTTTTTTCTGGATGACTGTATAATTTTTATGAACATGTATCTTTGGCCCATTTGTGGCTAAAGAGGGGGAGAATATTTTGGTACTTACTTAATTAGTACCTGCTTAATTAGACATTCTATTTTTCTGCAGTCACTTATTTCTGCTGCTATCTATCTCTGATTGCTTAGGGTCTTTAGCCAAAAATCTGCCAAAGGGGGAGTTTGTAGTTGTTTAGTTATTGGCTTGCATTTTTGGTAAAACCCAAGTGTGTATGTGTGAATGTCATGACTGATGTCATAACATTCTAGTTTAGTTGTACTGATTCATTAGGTACCTTTGCAGAAAAATATTGTCATTCAGGTACTGATGTTTGTAAGTGTGTATCTGAGCATTTTGCAAAATGATCACATTTTCCTAAATCAGTAGACAGGTTTTCTCAGATGTCATAACAGATGTTAAGAAATCCTGTTCTGAACTAACAGGTTTTCAGTTTGGTTAATTCTGAGTTTTTTCAGGAAAATAACTCAGTCTTTCCAGAACAGAATCCTGCGTTTTCTTTGGGTTAACCTAGCTCAACCCTAACCTGGTTGATAAAGTCCTGTGACCTAGTCTTAAGGTCAAACGGAATTAACCCTAGCTTTTTGGGGAAACCCTAACTGAAGATGCAGCTGCTATATATTCAACAAAGCTGCTGTTTTGCAAGTAATCCCTTTTTGGTCAGAAGATCATTTGTAAACTGTATAGGTTTAATTATTGTACTCCAAGCAATTATCATTGTGATAAGTGACTTGGAATAGGTTTTTAATTGTAAGGGTTGTGTAGCACTCAAAGCTTTGAAGCAAGAGTGTTTGAATGTTTCTTGACTAAAGCTGTGAAGCAGAGTCAAGTTAGTGGTGTGTATCACTCAAAGCTGTGAAGCAAGAGTGGTTGTGTTGCTTGATTAAAAAGCTATAAAGCTTAATCAAGTGTATGTTTTTGAAGAGTGTCTTCATCAATTCATTAGTCAAATTGTTTTATGTATCACTGCTGTGATTGAGGGGGAGTGAGTAGGAACTCAGGTTTAAGTTGTACTTAGATTGAAATTGCATTGGGTAGGTCTTAAGTGAAGGAGATAAACTGGTTGGTTTATTCCTGAATTAACATCTCTTATAGTGGATTTCCTCCCTGGCTTGGTAGCCCCCAGAGTAGGTGTTGTTGCACACTGAACTGGGTAAACAATTGACTGTGTTCTTTACTGTTTTTGTATTTACTGTCTTATAGAAAGTCAGATACGGTGTCATAACATTGAACGTGACATTGAGTATCTGCAGCCAGAATTTCACCATCCTTAATAGATACAATGATAGAAATGAATTAGTGTCATAACAATAAAAAAAAAATACTTTAAAGTAGTCTTCTTCTAATAATTGTATTTTTACTACATGTCAACCAAAATCAATTTTTGCTTTTAATAATTGTCTTTCTACAACATATAAACCTTAACATGTAAAGCAGTCTCATTCTTATAGATTAATGTATCAATTTCACTTATTTTATTGCAGTTTCCAAACACCCTATCAATTATATTTTCCTATGCGTCAAATAATTTAAATTTTACTCTGAGCGCACCAGCATGGCACCGGAGACGGTTTTCGTGTGGGTTGTGTTTTGACACATGATATAGAATGACTCTCGGCAACAGATATCTAGGCTCTTGCATCGATGAAGAACGTAGCGAAATGCGATACGTATGAAGGACCTGAACAAGGATCCCGATGGACTATGGTTTTTGATGGAGCTTCCAACGCGCTTGGTAATGGAATTGGTGTTGTGATCATTTCTCCCGAAGGTTGCCATACTCCTTTCACTGCTAGACTTTGCTTCGATTGTACCAACAACATGGCTGAGTACGAGGCGTGCATCTTGGGTCTTAAAGCTGCTATTGACTTAAGAATAAAATTCTTAAGCGTATATGGAGACTCAGCCTTGGTCATCAGTCAAGTTAAAGGCGAGTGGGATAAAAAACATCCAAATATTATCCCTTATAAAGAGCTTGTGCTAACCTTGATCCCATACTTTGAAGAGGTTATCTTTTAGCACATTCCGAGGGAAGAAAATCAGTTGGCATATGCTTTGGCTACCATGTATTCTATGTTCAAGGTTAGATGGGACAACAAAGCTCCCCAAATTACATCAAAAGATTTGAAGAACCAGCGCACTGCTATGAGATTGACACTGAGGATGTAGAGGAGAAGCCTTGGTTCATGAGGTGACAATATATCTCGAAGATAAAGAGTATCCTGGAGGGGCGTCAGTCAACGACAAGAAATTCCTGCGGAGGTTCTCAGCCAAGTTCTTCTTGAGCAATGGGATCTTATACAAGCGCAACCATGATTCAATTCTGCTCCGTTGTATGGATAAGAAGGAAGCAAATAAGATCATGGAGGATATGAATGATGGTATCTTTTTTACTCATTCTAGCGGGCATACTATGGCCAAGAAGATTCTGAGAGTTGGTTGCTATTGGTCAACCATGGAAACCGATTCTCGTCACCACTCAAGGACTTACTATAAGTGCAAAATTTATGCTGATAGGGTCCATGTGCCTCCAATTCCTTTGAACGTCATGACTGCTCCTTGGCCATTTGAAATGTGGGGCATTGACATGATCAGAGAAATCAAACCTACTGCGTCTAATGGACACCATTTCATTCTTGACGCCAATGACTACTTTATAAAGTGGGTTGAGGCAGCTTCATTTGCCTCAGTTACCAAGAACGTCGTAGGCCGATTTATCAAGCACAACCTCATCTTCCGGTATGGTATCCCTGAGAGGATCATCACTGACAATGACACCAAACTTAACAATGTCGGGATCATTGAACTCTGCATGCAGTTTATGATCAAACATCATAACTCTTCTCCATACAGACCTAAGATGAATGGGGCAGTGGAAGGTTCCAACAAGAATATAAAGAAGATTGTGCAAAAGATGGTGGTGACCTATAAATACTGGCATGAGATGTTACCATTTGCTCTTCATGGCTACCGTACTTTGGCACGAACATCAACTAGGGCAATCCCTTTCTCTTTGGTTTATGGCATGGAAGTCGTCCTACCTGTCGAAGTTCAGATTCCTTCCCTAAGGATTATGAAAGGAGGAGACTTAGACGAGGACAAATGGATACAAACAAGGTTGGATCAGTTGAATTTGATTGACGAGAATAGGCTGGCTTCTTTCTTGCATGGTCAGATATACCAGAAGCGCGTGATTAAAGCTTTCAACAAAAAGATCAAACATCGAGTATACCAGGCTGACGACTTGGTAATAAAGCGCATCATTTTACCACAAGGCGATTCCAAGGGAAAATGGACTCCTACCTAAGAAGGGCCATTTGTTGTTAGAAAAGTATTCTCGGGCAGTAGTATGATGCTAACCACTATGGATGGCAAAGATTACCCGCACCCTGTGAACGCATACATAGTAAAAAAATATTAAGCATAAGAATGACACGCTAGGTTGACATACCTAGGCAAAAATAAGGGCATCCCGGCGAACCAAAAGGGATCGGGCAAAAATAAGGGATATATACAAAAGATCATACACCCGACAAGTCGAAAACATGAAAGGGCGGCTTGGGCAAAAAAGGGAATCCTGGTGGACCGTAAACCCGAGAGGGAAGTCCAGGAAAAATTAGGGATTAAAGTGTATGACTATGTCCCGCTGGATCACCTACAACCAGCTTTATTACTAAGGTCAAAAGTTCAAATGGTACAAAGTCAGTGTGATCAACTTCTTCTGACGACAGGGGATGATATTCAAAGGCATAGGGGAAACAACGGAGTTGGAACCCAATGAGATCACTTCCACATGGCTATATCCATTTGTTTTTACTTTTTACTCTTTCATTTTATGACGAATTCCTCTTACTAGGATTTTCGTCTCTTTGTACAAAACTGCCTGTTTATAGGCAAATTATCAATACAAATATACTTTGAAGTTCAAACTTTTTGTTTTGCTTGCAAAAACGTCCAATGACTAAAATTGAATGAGCATGTGCATATGAACATGATTAAATATTAATAAATAACTAAGAACGGGAATAAGCATTTAAGGATATTGGATGACAATCAAGCTGTCCATAAATCCCCATAAAATCCCTTTCATAAGGTTATCACCAGTGAAGTCTCCATAGCCACCTATATGAGATTATCCCCCACAAAGTAATCTTAATAAATAAGGGTACATTCCCCACAATCTCTATGGCAGACCACTCCAATAAATAAAGGAATATAATCTCCTCCCCGTGAAATATCCCCACAGAGTCCCAATCAGTACAGTTCATGGAAATTCTCTTCCCCGATTGAGTTTGTTCCTCCAAAACTAAAGAAAGAAACCCTGCAGAGTTTCTTCTCTTTAGCAAATTAAATCTCACCAAGAGAGTTAGTTTCCTCAGCAGAGCACTTCTCCATCAACAAGGGTTTATTTCCCCAATTGGGTTTATTTCCTCAACAATCTACAAATTACTCAGACTAGTACAAATCACTGACAAAATTCTATCCTCGGAAAATTGCTGCAAAGCATGGAACACGACAAAATAACAGTTAACTTTATCCTCCCCCAAAATTAGTTGGAAGTTTAAACATCTCTTTTATCCCCAGTCGAGATATAAGAAATAGACTCCCTAGTAGAGCAACGGATGACCAAAGTTCTTAGACTCTACTCCTTAAACAAAAATCAATACATCCCCTGTAGATTTTCCTCAAACAAGTAAGCAGCACTCCCCAGCGGAAGCATTCTAGACAAAGAGTGAAGATACACCTACTCTTCATCCCCGGCAATAAATCAGGGATTTATTTTCTTTGACAAGGATACACTTCGATACAAAATTACACATTCATACCTCATAGCATATGCATACGAAACACATATAGAACAATCTCATTTATTTTGAGAATATCATTATACAATGCATTACATACATCATGATATTGCATACGACTAACTCTTTACCTTTTCAGGAAAGATCAGTCAATAGATGAATATCATCAACAAGACAAGGAAAATATCTATATGGTGGATACTCTCTTCAAACATCTGTTGGCTCAAATTAAATCAACCAAAAATTTATTTTGATACTTCTCTCAGTAGACCTTTTTCTGGCTCATATTATATCGACCAAAGATTTATTCTGATACTTTTATCAGTTAAAGATTTTCAAACATCTGCTGGCTCAGATTAAATCGACCAAATATTTATTCTGATACTTCTCTCAGTTGACCTTTTTATGGCTCATATAAAATCGACCAAAGATTTATTCTGATACTTCTATCAGTTAAAGATTTTCAAGACATCTATTGGTTCAATTTAAATCGACCAAAGATTTATTTTGATACTTTTCCAGTAGAAACTTCTTCTGGTCTAGTTTAAATCGACTAGATATTTATTTTAATTCTTTTCTAGTTAAATACAGACGCAAACATCTTCTGGCTTAGTTTAAATCAAGCATAGATTCATTCTGATACTCCTTAGATAGAGTCGAGTGTAGACTCATTCTGATATTTCTATCAACACTTGGCATTTTTAAGCCCATCTCTGACAAATCTCCATCATCTTTCCAAATGGAATCTTTAAGCCCATTCCTGATAATCAACAAACAGTTTTTACTCCATGCACAAGCGAGTGCAAATTTCTGGGCACTTAAGTGTTCAATCATCTTCCACCTTCAAGTCACGAATGGCAAACGGGCCAATCTAACTCTTCAGGTTTAAGAATATTGAACAGGGGAAGTTGTTGTACCCCAAAATTTTCCCTCTTTATTCTCAAGTCATTTCTCGCAAAAGATCTCAAATGCTCAAAGAGTTTCAAGAGTTTGATTAGATAAGTTCAACTCCTAACCACTAAGCCCATAAATTAGGGCTTTGGTTTTTTCAAAAAAAAATTGGACTTTTGATGCCTCAAATTACTTTCATGGTTCATTATAGGTCTCCAAGATTTCTCATACCATGTTTCAAGTCTTGCATCTCAAAATTGCTCAGTCAATTGCTTAGATGACTGAAAATCAACTATATTGGGTCAAAAGTCAACTGGACAAACTATAGTCAAATTTCATGATTTTTTGTCCAACATCAACATTTTGAAGTCATATTAATCAATTTATCAAGTGTTGATCACAATTCCTCAATAAAAGTATTCAAATCATCAAAGGGGCAAAATTGTCAAAATTAGGGTTTTGGCTGAGAATGACTGATCAGTGATTTTTGATCTAATACATGACCTAATGATTTGAAGCGTGATTTCAAGGATTAAAACATAACATGTTGACCTAATTTCATGGCTCAAATCATTTCTCAAGATCATTGGATTGATAGTTTAAATTTGATCAACTGATGAAAAGTCAACTGATACACAAGAAGTCAAACTTTGACTTTTTCTGATCAACATTGAATTTCAAAGATCAACATTCATCAAGAAATTCAAAAATATCAAAATTGATAATAAAGAACAAGAAATTCAAAAAGTCCACAAAAAATTCAAAGGAAGATGATTCATTACTTCATGACATTTTTCCACCAAGATACAAGATGATTCAAGGAAAACTTTCAACATGAAAGTTGTAGATCTTGATGAATTCTACAACTTAGTATTAGAGGGTTGATGTCCAAAAAATTCTTAGTTTTGAATATATAGGCCCATGAAGTCATGACATTTTTCATAAAACACTTAGTGAAATTTTCAACTAGTTTAGGTAGATTTTTGACCTAACTTCTTGACCAATTTTTACTTAGTTCCAAGATGATTTAGCCAAAGTAGTCAACATGAAGGTTGTAGAAAATGTTTCAAGCTTTCCAAAATGTCAAGGAACTTGAATAGATCATGCTTGAGCTAAGAAAATCAAAGAGAAGAATTTGGGCATCCATTCTTGAATTACAAGTCATTTTCATGATGAACACTTAACCAAATCTCAAACCTATGCTGCATAATCTTGCTTTGCGGGCTTCTAACTTGTAAACCACTCCATAATCAATTGATTACCCAAATGTTAGAGATATGATCCAAACATTTGAGCCATTGTCCAAAATATTCATCCATTTTTGGCACAAAGTAACATTACCATTATTGTAAAGTTGCTTTAATCACAAAGTCAACTTGTATTGAGCCTCTAACTTGTTCCCTCTGCACACACTCAACACAAAATACATAAGCAACATGTTTAAAGGGCCTAAACACTTTAGATAGCCTTGTACTATGCATTGGAACAATGTTTGTCAAGATTGCTTCAAAAAAAGTCAAAAAACCATAACATATGATCTTATGATTCTGATCCCTTGAACCTTGCAAACCTCTTGCCTATAAATAAATGATGTATTTGCAACCTAACACATGAATTAACAAGCCTAGAAAATCCCTCAAACTCCCTGAAATCATAATTTGCACACAAACTCCATTTTGTATCATTTGTTACTTTGAATACTGATCTCACAATCCACTCGTGCATTTTCCATTTTAATCAATCACCAAGCTTCTATAACTCATATAGAAGCTATACAAACACCTACCACACAACTGTAACATCATCTTCCTCATCTTCCATAACCAAAAACAGATTTCTACACATTGACTTCTCCAGAACAATACAACCACTCTCAATCCAAAGTAAGCATTGCATTAGCTTCCTAGAGGTTCAGTGAAGCTATCCAGACCATCACAATATCTCAAGGAGTTCTTAATCATCAAACACGATTTCCAGTTTTTAGGTAAGTTTTTCAAACTTTGAACTCTCTCTGCAAGCATCATTAGTGGTTACTTTTTGAATAAAAAATGTAGACATCATAGCCCTGAAGCTAACCATGCCCTTAGATTTCATTTATGTTACCCGAGTGATGCAAATTTTGAAGATGAACTTTCTGAAAAATTAGGTCAGAATTTGGTACTAACAAAAATTCATGTTCATCTTTGAGTGTTAGCTTAAGTTATTTACATATTTGAAATTATGGTGAAATTTCTAACAAGTTTGATGTTTACAATTTCTGAAATGGTTGAGAAACGAGCATGTTTGAAATTCAAATGGATGGCGCAAGGAAGAAGATGAAGAACAATCAGAACTGAGTTTATTTTAAATTTATTGCAATATTTTTTATAACCGGATGAAACATGCACCCTAATGGCAGAGAGCGCACGTATAAGGCATTGGTATGCAGGGACCTGGGTACGAGCCCCAGCGTCCCATTTTGTTATTTTTTTCATGATATTTAGTGACTTTCAGCGCGCGTGGGCCTTGGGGACATGATATTTTTTAACTTCCTCACCCCATAATTACTTATAACAACACAAGCCCATCATTCTCTTTCTTTTTATTTTCTGACTCCATAACAAAAAAAAAACACATGTTTGGGCCTAACATGTTTTTTTTCTATTTTCATACACCTTGTTTACTTTTCAACATCATATGTCCAACTTTTTTTATTTCTTTTATAATTTTTATAATTTCTATATTTTATTTTAATAAAATACAAATATATATTTTCTTAAATAATGAAGTATTTTAATTTAAACACTTCCCTTACGACAATTGTTAAAACATCTTATAAGTTTCCTTCTATGACCATATGATGTCCCACGCCTATCCCTCACATCCAATGATATGGCTTCCTACTAACTAATGGTAGACAAGCACTATCTAAAGGAGGAGGAAAAGAACAAAAAAAATTTAGTAGGTAGGTCGCTCGTAATTGCTTGCTCATAAACAAAACCATTCACACCTCACACTTTCAAAACACTTTTCAAACAAAATTTTCGTATACATTCTCAATGATACGAGAATCATTATAAAATGGCCTTACATTGGCATTTTCAAACATATTTCCAAAACACTTTCTTTCAACAAATATCTTCAAAACCAACACTTTGTATACATTCTCAACGATACGAGAATCATTGCAAAGTTTGCCAAACTTAGGCATTTTCAAAATATTTTCAAACTTACACAAACACAAAGCATTTTCAAATTCAGCTAGCAATTAAGAGCTCGTAGATAACTACGAATGAAAATGGTGCTAACACCTTCCCTTTTCATAACCTACCCCCCAAACTCAAGAAAATTCTCAAAAGGTCTTTCATGTTCTTTTCACCCTTTCCTTTATTGGATAAAAGAAAAGCAGGTGGTGACTCTTGATATCTGCAACATTTACGATAAAATGCAAAGCACCCAAGTAAGTTCTCCCACCATATTATAGATTAGAACAACAAGAGTGGATCCCGTATAGTACCACGGACGTCAGGGGTGTTAATACCTTCCCCTTGGGTAATCGACTCCCGTACCTGATCTCTCAGTCGCAAGACCGTGACTTCTCCCTTCTCAGGTTTTTATTAGATGATTTTCCTTTACATTCATGTGGGATAAATAAATACTCAATGGCGAATTCATTTTTTCACTCTCGATGATTTTCCGTCGGTTCCTTCAACTGGCGACTTCACCTAGGACAGATTGACCAATTGTTGGTCCATCCCGTGAGTCACTCCTAGCTCTGGCTTTTGTTTTCTTTGGGTGTTTATCTATATGATTTATATATATTTTAATTTGTACATGATTATTTTAGCATATGTTTGCATTTTATTTTATCGCTATCCATATTGGTTATATGATGTGCTGGATTCTGTGTTTCTTGATGGATGGGTGTTACTGAGGTAAAAGGCCCAATACACGGGACAAAGTTGTATACCATTAGGAACACATAGAAATAGAGTGGAGAGTCATGATGACTGATAGGTGTATGCCCTGTCGTGTCTGGTCATGAGAGCCACAGTCAGACGAGGTTCAAATGAGGTGTTATCACCATTACGTATGTTGTACGATGATAGTACTTTCAGACGGACTTACGAGTCTAATTAACCTTTGCCTTACCCTGACCTATTCTTTAACCGTGAGTGGGGAGGGAATACTCTTTACAGGTATAAATGGTGACTATGTTTTGTTGGTGACTTTGGTTCTTTGGTATTCTAAATTGGTTCGTACCTTTGGTCCTGTTACATGTGACCATGGTTTTGTTATCAGTTCATCAGTTATCCAGTTGATGAAGATTTGATCCCACATGTTTGCAATAATAGCATGTTAATGTCATTACTAGCATACATGTTCCTTTGTTTACAAGCATCATTTCTTTGATTCCAATTATTAAGCCGCTAAAAAATGAATATTGTTAAGAAAGACACTTTGGCTTAAATATAGGAATCAAAGCGTATAAACTCTTGGAAATATGGGAACATGAAATTTGTTTTGCATGTCATGCATCACTTTGCATTTAAATATTTCATTTCATAAGTTTCCTGGGAGTCTTACTCAAGGTCCTTTGGTCTTCAGAAACAAACTGTCTCACAAGTACAACACTCGAGCCAATTTCAAAAAGAAGATGGAAAACCTTGAACAAGAGAATCGCGAGCTGCACGAAGAAGTTATTGCTTTGAGAGATGGAATGGCTAATATGAGTGCTTTGGTAGATTCATTGGTGGCTACTCAGAATCAGCCACCAACGCCTCCGTCTACTTATGCTACTAAACCACAACAGACAATTGTTATTTCTGAGGTTATGTCAGTTCTTGTCTCTATTACTCTAGTTATTACTGCTGCTCAGTATTGTATGCCTCCTGTTTGACCGTGGGGAATGCTTGAAGGTTACATGCCAGAAGGATATAACCCTATTGTTCAAGTTGCTCATCTTGTTCAACCAATTGTGGTTTATGCCCCTTCTGTAGTGCATATTACTCCTGTTATTGATAATGAGACCCGCCGTGCTGCACCTCATATGGTGAATGATGTCCTTGTTATTAATGATAATGTTTACCATACTGCTCCTCCACCAAGAGAAAGCTTGGGATTCTATGATAGAATGGATGACTTTGAGGATCAGTTCAAATAAATGCGAAAAGAAATGAAGGCTCTCCAAGGAAAAGAGTTATTCGGACAGAATCTCAGTGATCTCTACCTGGTTCCAAATGTAAAAGTACATGTGATATTCAAAGTGCCAAAATTAGAGAAATACAAGTGCAATACTTGTCCTCGTGCTCATCTTATGATGTATGTGATAAGAATGTCCACTCTCACTAATGACCAACATCCGTTAATTCAGTTTTTCCAAGACAGTATAATTGGTGCTGCATTGAACTGGTACATGAGCTTGGATAGTGTCAATATTCATACCTTCAACGACTCGGGTGAAGCTTTTGTTAAGCAGTACATGTAAAATATGGACATGGCACATGACCATGATCAACTCAGGACTATGGCACAAAAAGGATAAGGATTCGTTTAAAGAATATGCACAGAGATGGCGTGAAGTAGCCGCCCAGGTGATCCCTCGTATGAAAGAGAAAGAAAGGACAAAGACCTTCCTAAAAACTCTCAGTTTATTTTACAATGAGAGAATGGTGGTGAGTGCACCAAGTGATTTCGCTAAGATGGTAATTATGGGTGTCCGTCTAGAAGAAGCCGTCAGAGAAGAACGGTTGTTAACAGATGAAGGTTCAAGTGCAACCAAGAAGCCATCTTATGGTTTCTCTAGAAGGAAATAAGGAGAGACAAATGACGTTGTTCAAGAAAAATGGATTTGACCTCTGAGAAGACGCCATCAACATTAATAACATGTTGCTTCAGTAACTCAGGTTTTCAATGTAGCTCTGACTGCTATTGCATATCAGAGAACACCTCAACAAGGTAATCAAGGGAAAGGTCAGAAGAGAGAAGCTTTTGATCATATTCTGATGAGTTGTACAGAATTATTTTCGGATTTGATTCAAAAGAACCAGGTGCATACTAGGCCTCCTCCTACTATACCTCCAACTTTGCCATGATATTATAAAGATGATCAGACTTGTGCTTTTCACCAAGGAGCCCCTGGGCAGAGTATTAAAAATTGCTACCCGTTGAAGTCTGAATTGCAGAAAATGGTGAGATTTGGTCTCTTGTCTTTTAAAGATGTAGGTCCTAATGTGAAAGCTAATACACTACCCAAGCATGAAGGTGGAGGTATTGTGAATATGGTTGAAGTTTATCTTGGGAATTACAGGATCTTTAATATCAACTTAGTTAGAGGTGATTTAGTGAAAATGCATGCGGATATCTGTGAGTTTAGCTATTATACACATGACCATGCCGCTTGTAGCATTTGCAATGAAGACATTTATGTATGTGATAAGGTGAGAAGTGACCTCCAAGAGATGATGGATGAAGGTATTATCCATATCATTAGGCCAAGGGCACAATATGAGAATGGATCGAATATGATGAAAGACTCTTCTGACAAATCAGAAACATTTAATGAGTTCTTTTCTGATGATGAGTTGATGATGAGTTTGTAATCATGGATGTCAATGTTCAAATCCCTGCTAAAACATATGCTACGTATTTCAAGGAACCTACGATTGAAGAGCTCAATATTTTGACTCCTAGAGAGATACATGAAAAATGGGTCCAAAGAGGACTGATTGATTTTACCTGTTATTGTTATCCAGAATGTGTAAATAAGTTGTGGGGTTGCTCCACTTTAAGGGGTGATCTTGAGATACTAAAAAGTTTGGGTTTGTTTAAAGAATGAGTCATATTAGTTCTCATTGATAGAAAGAAAATTGCTGAAAAGTTCTGTACTCCCTTGCCAACCTTGGAGGGGACTTCTGATACATAGAATGAGATCATTGTTTACAAAGGAGTAGTTAACCCGCTGTTCAAACAAGTATGAACTTTGGTGAGCTCGATCGAAGGATGCCCTGGAGTTTAAAGATGATTAGCATTCTCGGTTTATTAGCTTTTTTGCTTCTTTTTCATTTGAAATCTTTCTTGATTATCAATGCATCGTTTGCATGTAAGAACTTGGTTGCATTTGAATGATTAAATTAATACAATGAATATGTCTGTCTTGAAGAAATCCATTTGTTTCACTCGTATTTGTTTTCAATCTTAAATTTCTTTTTACATTGTGATACAAACTTGTAACCCATTCTCATGCCTAGGCAGGGACTGGAGGGAGGATGATGATATTGAAAAATGCAAAATTTCTGGTTGTATGCTTTTGGATAAAACCTTGTTGACGATGTACACACATTATTTGAAATCCCCAAATACCAGAGATATAATGAAGATAATCCCTTGTTAATCCCTTTGAGCCTTGAAGTAGGAGTTTCTTTTCTATACAAAAAAACCCTCATTTTTAACCTGGGACAGGGTATTCTTCAGTTAATTTGAACGGGTGTTCAAAATTTAAAAGGAATGCACTTCTGAAGATCAATCACAATGGTTATCTTTCATAAATCATGAGGATAGAAGAGGTGAAACCATAAAGGTTATCCCTCATCCATCAAGGAACAAGACAATCTCCCTCTCAATAGATCAAGACAAGTCAATCTCACACGATTTGTTTAAATAAAAAATAAAAAATAAAAATCCCGCTAAGTCAAGTAACTTAGGAAAAAATTAAGGCATCCCCCTGGACTTCAAAATCAAAATTCAAAGGAATTAGTCCAGGAAAAAGTTAGGGAAAATAAAAAGAAAAGAAAAAAGAAAAAATCGAATATATATATATATATATATATATATATATATATATATATATATATATATATATATATATATATATATATATATATATATATTACAAAGAAAGGACTACAAAGTAAAACGCCTCAGCAAAGAACAAATTTGTGTGATTGCAAACACGAAGACAAGAAGGGTGACTATAACGTCGAAAGCCTCATTGGTTCCTTAAATATCATAAGATCCTTTCTGAGAGATGAACACTCATGTTGAATTATTTGAACATAGGACTAGAGAACATCACAGAGAGTGGGTGAGCACAAATAAACTTTGAGCCTAAAAATCTTTTTTTTTTAAAACAGTGAACCACACAATGTTACAACCCTCAAAAGTCCTAATTGAAGTAGGATTTATTTCGAAAGCATACTTCAACGATATAGAATTTCCCGACTCCCATGAGTTTTGTTAAATGTTTGTGTTGGTATCTTATGCTTTGTCATCTTCCATACAAAAAATTAATGTCGCATCCTATCCAGTGATTCGTTCACAAGGTTTTGTGACATCTTTTTCAATAAAATCTTCAAGACTTAAATAACTGTTGCATTAGAATTATCATTCTTAGAATAAACATTTTTATGCTTGTAAAATAACTCCTTGATATCATGGAAGCTTACATTTGAGTATACGCAAAGGGCATGTCGCCAAGAAGACGTTAATGAGAAGAGAGTATGCAGCATTCATCCAATCTAGGGTAGTTGCGTCGAGATTTGAAAAATCTCTAGAAGCCTGTTGGTCAGACAGACTATGGGGTCTAGGGAAAGTTGTGAAGGTTATCTTGATCAACACAGTAAACTTGGGGCACCAAATTTGTTTTCGAAGGCATTTCCATATTTTGGCAAGATAATTATTATGTTTTCCTCCAAGATATGGTGTGGTGTTGGGTTTGTGATCCCATTTTCCCCAGTTAATTCTTGGTTCAAATTTTCTCCAAGTTTTTATATGGTGTTGGTTTGGGTGATTTGATACCTCTATCCCATATTCCCCAGTTAAGTCTTGGTTCAGATTTCTCCAGCTAAGTGTGATCCTTTTCCCCGACAGGGTTGTGAGCAAGCAGAGATTGTAAAGTTGTGTAACATTTGTTTAGTTGTTGGATTCTTTCTCTCTTCGTGTTGAGACTTGATAAAGGATCTCCTGCAAGATATTACTCATTTCAAGTTATGACATTATTGCTTCTGTGTGATCCTCAGGTAGCAAGACAAGAGAAATATTTCTTTTAAAATATATTGAGACAGTTGTCAACCTTTTTGGGTTTCCTCTCACCATGTATTGAGTTTGATTTAAAATCTCAATAATTTTGACTTCTTGTTATGATGTTAACTTCTTAAACTCCTCAAATGAATCAAGGATGATGTTTCCCTTTAAAGTCGTTATCCCCATTAAGTTCCTTTCATCTTCCATAGTGAAGCCAGTTTGGCACCCCCAGTTGAACTCTAGACGATGTGGCTATGCCTTCCCTAGAGGAATCTATATGATATCAGGTTATGTTTTGATTAGTTTATTATATTCCTGCAACTTTATTTGTTTATTTTCTATCAGATTATGTTTTGTTTTGATTAATTTCAAGTCGTCTTTCTTCCCAGTGAAGTTAAGCCTTGAAGTAGGACATTGTTTCCTCATTTGGTGCTTACTCTCTTATGGAATTTCCAATATTGGATGTGATTTATCCGAGTGTTGTATTCACCCAAGTTTATTTTATCTGGTTATCCCTAGTGTAATATGTATGTTTTGTGAGCATATACATGATAACATTCATAAATTTATACATATATCATGCATAGATGAATTAAAATACATTGCTCATTTGCATTCATTGATGTTTATGTTGATATTTTATCCTCTTTGTAGAGTTATGATGTCCTCTCTCTAATAGAATGTCAATCTTAAGAAAAAAGTGTATATCTTTTCAATTTCCCCACTGAGTTATCCCTCATGGAAGAATTTTTATTTAGCCTTCCTACCCAGCTCATTACCTGGATGGCATTTTTATCCCTATTTGAGTTTACTCCTCATTGAGTAGTGTCTTGGCTGACTGTTTCACTCTGGTTTTTTTTCTGGTTTGAATTTATGGTCCCCAAGAACAATGTTATTGATCTATCTAGACTGTGAAACCTAGATTAAGAGTGTATTTATTTTGTACATGAATACTTAATCTCCTCAGCAGAAATGTCTTGGTATTTCCCCAGGAAGTCAAAATTCATTTCCCAACAGTGTTATTGCGATCCTTCTCATAATAGCAAGTGGCTGTCTCTTTATTTGAGCAACATGTACTTCCCCAGTAAGTCTGTTAATGCTAGAGAATATGTTTTTTACTCCGATGAATGGTAGTCTCTTCGTTATGGGAGATAGTTCGTTGTTAAGGCTGGCTATATTCCAATGGATGAATGGTATTTTCAATATGCCAAAGACAGTTTGTTGAAAGATCGTTTTGACAGTTATTATCCTTTTCAAGTGATATCTTAATCAAATAAGAAATTGTTACCATTCTCGGTGAAATCCAGAAGTTGGTAAAGTTTATTACCCTTTCCAGGTGGAATGCCTTGGTTAAAGAAGAAGTTGAGGCACGTTCTAGGTGAAATGCCAGAATTTTGGGAAACTTGTTATTGTTCTATGTTTTTTCTACGTTCATCCTTGAGTTGGTAGTTCACCATCATTTGTTATTCAATATTTACCTATTTCTCCTCGTTGGGATTTACCCCAATAGAGTTGAGTTGTTTCTAGTCATAAGTATTGATGTCAACCCTTTGTTCCCTGTCATAAGTACTGATGTTAACCCTTTTACTCCCAGTGATAAGTATTGATTTCAACCCTTTTGTTCCCAGTCATAAGTACTAACGTCAATCCTTTGTTACCAGTCATAATTAGTGATGTAAATCCCTTGTTCCTAATAATAAATATTGATGTCAACCCTTTTGTTCCCAGTCATAAGTACTGATGTCAACCCTTTGTTCCCAGTCATAAGTACTGATGTCAATCCTTTGTTCCCAGTCATAAGTATTAATGTAAACCATTTCCTCTCAGTCATAGGTACCAATGTCAATCATTTGTTCCAAATCAAAAGTACTAATGTCAATCATTTGTTCCTAGTCATAAGCACTGATGCCAACCCTGTGGTCCCAATAATAAGCACTAATGTTAATCCTTTGTTAACAGTCATAAGTACTAATGTCAATCCCTTGTTCCCAGTCATGAGTACTGATGTCAATCCTTTGTTGCCTATCATAAGTACTTATGTCAACCATTTGTTCCCGGTCATAAGTACTGATGTCAATCATTTGTTCCCAGTCATAAGCATTGATGTTAGTCCTTTGTTACCAGTCATAAGTACTGATGTCAATCCTTTGTTACCAGTCTTAATACTGATGCGTATCGTCATCTTTGAGTCGGTATTATTCTATTTTTCTACCTTCAACCCTGAGTTGGTATTTTATTAATCAGAATTGTTGTCTTTTTGCTACCTTCTCGGTGAGTTGGTAGCTTGTTGTATCTTGTTAATTAGTGTGTCCTATTTTTTTCCTCATTTATTGTGTTGATGTTACTTTGTCTCCTCTTTGGGCTTTACCCCAGATGAGTTGATTCCTCTTTCCCTAGAAGAGTTGATTTGCCTCCAACGAATTCAAATTTATATCCCCAGAGTCGTGTTGTTTCCCAATGATTTATTTTCTTGGTCTAACTCTTTTCTAATCTATTGGTTTATATTTTTCTTCCCCAGTGTGTCATGTTCACCTGCATGAAGTTTATCTTTTACATTCATAATCATAAGCATTACATGGCATCTTAGGGACAAAAATAGGGTTTGTTTTGTATTTAAGTATCTTCCATCGCGTCGAGACTAAGATTTTAACCTTTGTATCTCTATATAGAAGACACTTAAATAAGGGAAATTGTTATACACCAATTTACCCCCCAAAGATTTTCCGTCATCTCATAGCATCATATTGCATTGAGATCACGTTGTCTTCAAGCTTCGTTTCACATGGTTAAGGCAAGTTCGATTGCTTGTTTCTCAACACTCTTTGAGATAGGTTCATATGTTTATTTCCATGCCTTCTTAAGTAGGTAATCTCAAACTTTGGCAAGTGTGAATAACACAGATAAATTTTTTTGTCATCACAAGCTCAGGGGTTCTGCCAGTTTGTAGCAAAGCAGAAACTCATGGTTTTTAGGATTCAAATACACGTCGCACATGTTCTAGGCTCTCCAATTAGGGATTAATCAAGTCATCATCATGTTAAACTCTCATGTGTTCCCAACAAACTCTGAGTTATACAAAAAGTCAAGTGTTTCATTTGATTTGAGACAATGTAGAAACAATTCAGTATTATGCATTTTAAGCTCAAAAATTCATAACTTGAGACCGGAAAATGGGTTAGGAATGATTCTCCAGTATTTGGAACCTTCTTGCGGGATCTTTATTTCATCTTTTCATGTCGAAGGTTAATTTTTTATGGAAGATTTTCTAAACCGCAAAATACTCGATATTTAGTATAAAGTGAATGTACCATTTTTTTGGTTTTCGGATCCTTAAAAATTCATAACTTCTGACTGGAATATCATATTTGAACGCCTCTTGGAGAATTTGGATCATCTTGTTATTTCCTCCAGCTTTTGTGTTCGGCTCGGAATCTAATTCATTAAGGAAGATCTCCGAATGTGTGAGTACTCAGAAGCTAGACAGTGAAAAATAGTGAAAATATTATGCTGAACCAAATGTGTGAGTACCCGATGTTGTGAAAATCGCAACTCTCCCAATTTTTATCGTATCGGGCTGATTCTTTAAGCATTGGATCATAAACTTTGTCTACTACAACTTTGCTTAATACTCCGAGTTCGAACAGTGCACCGAAGGCTTCCGTTTATGGTCCATTTCACAAATCGAGCAGTGAAATATGTTGCTGATTCGAAACAGACAACATCAGAGCCAATTCAAAAATTCATAAATTGCTCAATTTTTATCATACCGCGTCCGTTCTTTCGCCATTGCGTCAAAAGTTTCATCATATTTGATTTTGCTTTAGGGCTTGAGTCGATATTTTGCACCGAACAATGACTTTGTATTTTTACCTTGTGTTGTGCATAGAATATGCTGACTCTGTTAAAATAAGGTCCAATCCAAATCCAAATCCAAAGCCCAATTGGTGGAACTATATATTGATTTTCTCTTCACAAATCAAGGGCACACAAAATCGTTTCCTAAATTTTTCACAAACTTCTCACAAATCTTTCTCTAATCTCTCAAGAATCAAATTCACTTTTCTTTAACTTTTTCTCAAGAACATCAATAATCATCAAGCAAGTTCATGAACAAACTCATCAAAAATTCTTCAAACTTCAAATTTCCTTCTCCACTTCTCTCTCATCTCCGCCATACCACCCCTCCATTAAACCGCTCGGTTATATCCATTGAACTGCTTGGTTCTATCACCATATCTCCCCCTATACTAAACCTTTCAGTTCTATTCATTGAACCACTCGGTTCTATCACGGACCAACTCCTCCCTCCGAAGGCCAGTTCCAATGACGTGACCTTTCACTCCTTATACGTTTTGTATGCAATGTAATACTCCCTCCATGTTGGCTTCGGTCAACTCCTCCTTCTTCAATTGTGGTGTTCTGCAGATGTGTTTGACACGCATTCCTATTGTGATTTATTGATAGATGCATATTTTGACTATTATGTTGTTGATGCTAGCTTGCGCGAAGTTTTTTGGAGTATTTATACTTTTTCTTGCTACGAGCTCTTGTTAGTTTGGTATTACACTGATACTAATTTATGTTTCTACATCATTTAACGCTTTCCTTGCGATGAGAAGTAGGAATAAAGATGCCTGATTATTTACCAATTTTCTGATACCATGAGAAGTAGGATATAGATTCATGTTCTAGGAGTCCCTTTGAGGTAAATCTGGTTTATTTAAAGACATGTTTAAGGAAATCCCTACTTGTGCTTGTTTACCATTTTGTGTGTTTACATTTGTGCCAAAGACCTCGATGAAGGAGTCCCATTCCCCTTCCTCATTGATAAGTCCTTAAAGAAGGTAAGGCGAGCAGAGGGTCCGCAATCAACCCCGCCATTTCTTTTATGTGTCGTTCGTAGCATACGCTGTGCGTTGATGCTATGAACTGTGATGCTCATGTTATCGAGTCGGTCAGATGGAAAAGGGATCCTAACCAATCCACCACACTTTATCTTGAGCTCATGTTGATCGACGTTGATGCTATGTGCTTGTTCATATTGTCTTCTATTTCTTACCTTTATTCTTAATATCTTGGTTAAGTTCATGGATGCTTTGGACACTCATTTCCCCACTCTCTCTACTTCTTACCTCGGTGATACAATACCTTGGTTAAGAGTAGCTTTCATTACCCCTTCTTTCCTAGATGACGAGATATCTATGGTTAGGAACTCCCCCCTATTTTACCTACGCCGATGATTCAATATCTTAGTTAGGCCTTTTGACTTGAGTTGGTGTGCATTACTCATGCATTGTATGTGATCTCTTTTTTAGAGCTTGTTGATTTCTTGTTTGTTTTTGTTTCTTGTATATACATTCTCCCTTAGGAATCTCTTGTTTCGTTTCCGATGCAAGTTATACATTAGGATTGTTATCCATGCATGCTAACATAGGTAGAGATTTCCCTTTCAAACCTCAACTTTAGGGCGATCAATGTATGATAATACTAGGGATAGAAATAGGTTAGCCCCCTTTAGACTTTTTCTCTTCCCCTTTTGCATAACTAAAATTAAAAAAATTTCTTTGGCAAATACATAAAACATCTAAAAATTCTCAAATCCTTTTTCAAGGTAAAAAACACTAACCAACGAAAATCTTTTTGTCTTCCAACTTTATTTTTTCTTTTAAAACCTTTTCAATAAGGATGTGTTGTTTCAAATTCAAACAACTTGCAAATTCTAAGTGTGCGAGGGGCTGAGCATGAGTCTCTTTACGAGCTGCAACGCCAAGCATGAATTGCAATCTTAACCGTAATGGTGTGAATGCGACATTATCAATAAAAAATAAAAAACAAATGGAAACTATTAAGTAGAACTACGATGCTCTGGTTCCTTAAAAAGGATACGTAAGCATTTGGTCACGGGGTTCAATCGAGCGAAACTTTGTAAATATTCCTTCTTATCCCCTTGTTTTATTTTGTATTCATTTTCAATTTAGCCTGATTAGCGTTTATATTAGAATACACCCTTTGATTAGAACAACAAGAGTGGATCCTATGGAGTACCACAAATGTGAGGGGTGATAATACCTTCCCCTTGCATAATCGACTCTCGTACCCGATCTCTCGGTCGCAAGACCGTGACATATCCCTTCTCAGGTTTTTCTTTGATGATTTCCTTTCCCTTCCTGTGGAATTAATAAATACCCGATGGAGATTTCATTGATTCACTCTTAATGATTTTTCGTCGGTTCCTTCACTATCCCATATGAATTAGATAAAGTTGTACCTTATAAGTATAATGCAACTATCTTGGAAGATGGTGTGGAAATTTCCATACAACCTTTCTCCCATGCTTAGAATATTGTTGAGGCCAGTCGGGTGACTCACAACTATTGTGTCTTTGCTCCTACCTTTTGGGGAGATGTTGACTTGGGTAAGAAGGCTGTTTAGATCAATGTTGAACCTAAAAAGGTGGTAGGAGAATCTAGTGGCGTTGCTCTGGATAAAGATGCTGATGACCTAGAAAAAAACATTATGATGAGTGATTACAAGATTGTGAACCAATTATTGCAAACACCATCTAAAATCTCCATATTAGCTTTGCTGATGAACTCCTCTACTCATCGGGAACCTCTGATGAAGGTGTTGGGTCAAGCATTTGTTGAAAATGATGTATCTCTAAATCAGTTCAACGGTGTTGTGGGGAATATCACTTCTTGTAACAATTTGAGCTTTTGTGATGAAGGATTACCTGATGAGGGGAGAAATCATAACATGGCTCTGCACATATCTATGAATTGTAAGAATGAATCCATATCCAATGTATTGATAGACAATGGTTTTGCTTTTCATGTCATATCGAAAAGTACTCTTAGGAAGCTCAAATACCAAGGAACTCTTATGCGTCATAGTGGCATTATAGTAAAAGCTTTTGATGGTTTGAGAAAAGCTATTATCGGATAAGTGGACTTACCCATTCACATAGGTCTGCGCATGTTCCAAATTACCTTTCAAGTAATGGATATTTTTCCAGCTTACAACTGTCTATTGGGATGACCATGGATCTATGAAGCAGGGGCTATTACATCAACTATGCACCAGAAGCTAAAATTTTCCCGTGAAAGGAAAGTGGTTATTATGAACGGTGAGAAAGCTTTATTGATATCTCATTTATCTTCCTTTAGCATTGCAGAAGCCGATGAAGCCTCTGTTGGAACTCAGATCCAAGCTTTGTCAATTGATAATGTAAGAAAATTGAGGATTTTATCGCCTCGTTTAAAGATGCTCCACACATAATGCAGAATGACCGTAGCAAGGTGTATGGGCAAGTTATTGATCCACCTGTGAACAAGAATTGGACTGGTTTGGGTTTTTCCAGAAGAGGTTTCTCGGTTGGTTGAGCGCGAGGAAAATACCATTCAGCCATATAAAGAGCCATTGGAAAAGATTAATTTGGGTTTAGAGAAGATTTGAAAGAAGTCAAGATAGGGGCACTTCTTCATCAAAATATGAAGAGCAAGTTGATTGAGCTATTGAAGGAGTATGTTGATATCTTCAATTGGTCTTATCAAGACATTCCTGGGTTAGACACCGATATTGTGGAGCATCATTTATCGTTGAAGCCTGAATGTCCACCTATCAAGCATGAGTTAAGAAAAACACATCCTGACATGGAAGTAAATATTAAAGGGTAGGTCTTGAAACAAATAGATACTGGTGTGATACGGTGGCAGAACCGACTGTTATATACTACTGGTTTTGTGTTTGCAAATGTCGCGGTAAGAAAGAGTCGTCACCGTCTTTTCTTTTATCCAACAAAGGAAAGGGTGAAAAGAACAAAAAAAACCTTTTCGAGAGTTTTCTGAGTAAGGGGGGTAGATTATGGAAAGGGAAGGTGTTAGCAGCCTTTTCATCTGTGGTTTTCCATGGGCTCTTAGAGGTTTGCTCATTTAAAAAAAATACCTTTGTGCTTTGTGTTTGAAAATATTTTGAAAATGCCTTAGTACGATGAACTTTGTAATGTTTCTCGGGATAGTGGAGGAAGTATACAAAGTGTTTTGAAATTGTTTTTTGAAAAGTAGTGTTTATGTAAGTGCAAAATGTTTGAGAAAACTTCTAATAGCTATCTGCTTTGTTACTCGAAAAGGGTCATTCTTATCCTTTTTTCCTTTAGACAATGATATCCTACTATTAGTGAGTAGGTAGCTTTTTTGTCGGATGTTTGAGGGACAATCGAAGGGACGTTTTACAGTCACGAAGGCAACTTGTGGAGACGCTTTAGCAATATTCTTTTAGGGACTAGATCATTTACCGAAAGGTAAGCGTAGGGTCATCGAGGGACTATGATCTTTTTTAATTTGTGGGTCTTTGCTAAAGCGTTTCTGCCTCATGACTGTTTTATTTCTTAAAGGAAACCAACGTGGGATACCCTAGAGGTGCTTGGGTGCAATTGTGTTCAGTTCAGTTATTTATCTTTTGCTTTTAAGGTTTGCTAACATTTGATTATTAGTCTTTCCATACACAGCTAGTTACTAACAGTTAACATGTACAGAAAATAAAGTGCAGAAAACGTAAATCTAGACTATTACATGGCTTTCGGGGAGGGGGATTTACACTGTACAAAATGGGGAAAAAATAAAGGAAACTGTAAAAAAGCCCTAATTAATCTATTACATACCAGTATGCAGTTACATTATTACAAAAATGTGAAAGTAAAATAAACGCGCGCAAGATAAAACAATACGTCTAAAAACCTAAGAAAAATTCTAAGTAAAGAAAAATCTTTTTTTTTTGTTTTTTTGGTTTTGTTAAAGAAAAATTAATTCTAAATTTAATTAATAAAAATAAATATTAAAAATGGAAAATTATTCTAGGTTATAAAAGAAAAACTAATCCTAATATATTTTTATGTATTTTTGTTTAAGAAAACAATGAAACCTAAATTAAATGTAATTAATTAATTAAAAGAAAGAGAAAATTATTAATTAAAAAAATTCTAAACTATCCTAATATTTTTTTGAAATTTTATCATGAAAAGAAAATGATTAAATTAAATTCTAAGTTCTAGTTCATTTTAAATTAAGAAAATAGTTAAAATTTAATTAATTAATTAATTAAAGAAATTAATTATTTAGTTAAAAAAAGTCTAAACCTAATTTTTTTTGTGAATTTTTTATTATTATGTTAATTAAATAAAGGAAAACAAAATAAATAGAAAAATACAAACAAAACAAAAATGCCCAAATCGGCTGGAATGCTAAAAGAAAATAAGGGGGTGTGCTGAAATTTTGTGCTAGGCCCAAGCCAAATTAGACCCAGAAGTTGCGTTGGATCCTCTATTGACAGCCTTTGAAGGTCTATGATGCACTTGCATGTTGGATGCATTCATTCTGATCAGATGTACATCTGATAGCAAGGATCTGATGGAGTAGGATAGGCGCCTGAATATGAGAAGCGCTGGATCTGCATAATGAACATTAGAAAAATACAAAACGCTGGACCTGGGACTCGAACCCAGGTCCCCTCTCTCACAAACACGCTTGTTCACCAACTGAGCTAACTGGCCATTCGTTATATAAAACAAAAATAAAACATTAAATACAAAATCAAGTCCATATTTGGTAAATTAAACAAAAACGCGCGCAATTTGAATGATCCAATGAAAGGCTACCACACTTCATCCCCAACCTCCCTCCATCGTCTTATATTATAATACCTATAGTGATAGTTTTTTGTCCGTCACTGTGAACCCTGCATTTGAAACAAGCACAATACGCAAAATAAATTTACTTTGAAGCCATGGGTTGATTGCTCTCAACCTCCTGAACACGATTGGGCCATTAGTTTGGGATAATTTTGCTTGTTATGAAAATCTCCAATTCTAAGGATCAAACCCTAGAAATGGTAATATGCAATTCTGGCACCCAAACTACAATCAAATTAAACCAAAAGCCTGCAAATGATCAAAAGGTTAAATATGCATGGTTAAAACAAATTGATATTGTATGAATTGTACAAAATGAATTTTAAAAAATGAGGCAAACCGTGATAGATGGAGAACATGTTTGGCGAGGCTTCAAGGCTTGGTATAGGTTGGGACAGCTTCAAGGAACCTCCAGGAATTGATTAGGATCCTTGGTTTGGACTAAGGGAGGTTAGAACTTGAACTTCGAGTTTGATAACTTTGAATTTTTTGCAAAATATGCAGGGGTTATCCAGACTCTGTGTGCATCCCCTGATGCTTTCTAGGCTTGGTATTTATAGAGAGGAATGAGGAGACATAAAAAAACAAGTTTGTAACAGCCATAATCAATTGCTTGAATGCCATGAATACAAATGTGTAACCTTGGCCAAAAGCATGGGATTTTTTTTTCATTTTTTAATTTTAAATGAATGTGAACATGTTAGCCTTGTTGTACATGAAAATTGGGGCCCCTCCATGCATTAAAACAAGCCTTAACCATATTGATCCATATAATTTGCAATAATTTGATTTATTTGGTTTTTAAGTAAATAAAATTAATATAAAATGCAAATAAAATCAAGACTATGCAAAAATGGTTTTAGGAGTCCTCTATACTCTTAGGAATATGTTTTAAGTCCAATAAAATGAGCCATTGCCTTAAAAGCTCAAATTTGCTCAATGCACATTTCTTGAAATTTCCCAAATTTTCCCAACTTGGGCAACACATAACTTACTCAATTTTTATCTCATTATGATGATCTAAGACTTTTTGGAAATCCCAATTTGTCTAATTCAAACCCTCTTTTGATCAATTTTGCATTTGAAGATTTTATCTTGATGTAAAAGGTCTTGGAAAAAAGTGGCTTTTGTTGACTTTCTGAAAATGACCTGTAATGTATGAGCTTGTATCTTTCAAATGGTGCATTTCTTGGACTTGAGGGCTAAGTAGAAGTTGTAGGGAATTGTACTATATTCAAAATGAGCTTTGGTTGGGAAAAATGGATGAAGTGTGAGAAAGTTATGCCTGGTCAAAGTTTGGTTGATTTTTCCTATAGAAACCCTAATTAGCAATTCTTGACTTTTGATGAATTATGAGCATTTATTGAGGGGTCATGATCAACACTTTATCAAATAATGTATTTCACTTCAAAATGTTTATGTTGACCAAAAATCTTGAAGTTTGACTATATATAGACCATAGTTGACTTTTGACCTAGTACAATTGATTTTCAAGCATTTGAGCAATTGACTGAGCAAACTTGTAGTGCAAGGTATGGATAATATTAAAGACATATTAGGACCATGGAAGACATTTGAGACCGTTGGATCTCACACATCTTGGTGAAAAATGAAACCCTAGTTGGAAGGCCAATGCTTAGGAGGAGAATTTGTCTGATCAATTCTTGGTCAACCTTGAGCAATGGAGGACCTCTAGGAGTATGTCTTGTATGAAAATGGGAGGGAAAATTTTAGGGTACAACAGCTGCCCCTGTTCAATCTTATTAAACTTGGGGATTTATATTGGCTTGTCTGCCTTCCGTGATCTGAAGGTGGAAGATGATTGAACACTAGAGTACCCAGAAATTTGCACTCGCATGAAGTAATACTGATGGTTGATGATGTTGGGAATGGGCTTACTGATGCCATTTCAAGAAGATGACTGAAGTTAGTTGGAGATGGGCTTAAAGACAACATCCAGAGAATATGACGAAGCATCGTCAGAGATGAGCTTAAAGATTCCATCCAGAGTAGATGCTGACTTCATAAGAGGTCTCTTTTTGGGGATTCTAGTTCTTATTGTCAGAGGAGGAGTCCACTGGGGGATGTTAATTTCTGTTGTTTTCCTGTTTGAGGAAAACTCTGTAGGGAATAGAGTCTAGGAACTTTAGTTGTCCATGTCTCTACTGAGGGGTTATCTCTGGATTGGAGAGATGAAAGTTTGTTGTTTTCTGGTTGAAATCCATGCTTTGCAGTAATTTGCTAGGGAGAATGAAATTAACTGCAATTTGGAAATGTATCAGAAGAAACCTATGTAGGGTTGTTTCAAGATGAGTACGGGTAAGACTTCATCTGGAAGTGTATGAGAAGGAACCTGGGTAGGGTTTTTTAGGAGATATATGAGAGGGATCCTGGGTAGGGCTGCTTCAGGATGAGTCTGGGTAAAACTGCATCTGGAAATTGTAAGAAGGAACTTGGGCAGGGTTGCCCCAGGATGAGTCCGTGTAAAACTGCATCTGGAAATTGTGAGAAGGAACCTGGGTAGGGTTGCATTAGGATGAGACCGTGTAAAACTGCATCTGGAAATTCAAGAGAAGGAACATAGGTAGGGTTGCCTCAGGATGAGTCCGTGTAAAACTGCATCTAGAAATTCAAGAGAAGGAACCTGGGTAGGGTTGCCTCAGGATGAGTCCGTGTAAAACTGCATCTGGAAATTCAAGAGAAGGAACCTGGGTAAGGTTTCCTCAAGATGAGTCCGTGTAAAATTGCATCTGGAAATTCAAGAGAATGAACCTGGGTAGGGTTGCCTCAGGATGAGTCCGTGAAAAACTGCATCTGGAAATTGTGAGAAGGAACCTGGGTAGGGTTGCTTCAGGAACATTCCGTGTAAAAATGCATCTGGAAATTCAAGAGTGGAACCTGGGTAGGGTTGCCTCAGGATGAGTCCGTGTAAAATTGTATTTGGAAATTCAAGAGAAGGAACCTGGGTAGGGTTGCCTCAGGATGAGTCAGTGTAAAACTGCATCTGGAGATTGTGAGAAGGAACCCGTGTAAGATTGCTTCATGAAGAGCCCGTATAAAGCTCTATTTAGAAGTCAGAAGAAACCCGTGTAATATTGCTTCATGATGAGCCCGTGTAAAGCTGTACTTGGAGATCAGAAGAAACCCGTGTAAGATTGCTTCATGTTGAGCCCGTGTAAAGCTGTATTTGGAAGTCAAAAGAAACCCGTGTAAGATTACTTCATGATGAGCCCGTGTAAAGTTGTATTTGGTTGCACAGATAATTACTTTGTTTTATTTTAGGAGCTAATCCTGGACCTGTTGAAAATTGTTGATGATGAATATTTGTTGATTGATCTTTCCTGAAAAGGTAAAGTGTTATTTGTACGCAATGTCATGATGTATGAAATGCATTGTGTAATGGTGTTCTCAAAATAAATGAGATTGGGATGTATGCATTTGTACTGCAGATGCTATGACGTTTGTAGAATGATGTATGAATGTAATATGTGAATGTATCAGTTGTTCTATTGCAGCACTGTTGAATTAGGGAAAATAAATCCCTGATTGCAGCTGGCGATGAAGAATGTAGGTCTTCAGATTTTGTTGAAGCTGAACTGCTGGGAGATGATCTTCCTTTGTTAGAGAAATAAACTTTGTTGGGGAAGGAAAGCTCTGTGCACTGCCTGAGGATTTTATGAAATCCTATTAGGAATCCTGAGAAGTTTGACGACTTTACTAGGGAAAATCTGATGTCGGAGCAGTAGTTGGAAATTCCTATTCTGTCGGGGATATAAGAACACTTGACATCACTAGGTTGTAAGATGAGGATATGGCGGAGACTTTTTAGTAAGATGCCCCTACCTCTGTACATGCTAGAGAAAGTACCTGCAGAGACTTTCTGGATGCTTTGAGTGTCATCCCAACTACTGGGGTGCTTTGGTAAATGCTGATCAGGATGATAAGTCTTCTACTGATAAACAAATGACAAGATGATGGGACATAGTCGTACGTTTTTAATCCCTAACTTTTTCATGGACCTCCATTTCGGGTTTTCAGTCCACCGGGATACCCTTTTTGGCTCAAGCCACCTTTTCAGGTTTTCGAGTTGTCGGGTGCACAATTTTTTTGTATATATCCCTAATTTTTGTCCGAAATCTTTTAGTTCTCCGGGATGCCCTTAATTTTGCCTAGTCTTGTCAACCTGGAGGGTCTTTTTCTTGCATTGTATTTTCTGACTATGTTCGCGCTCATAGGATGTGGATAGTTATCACCGTCTATGACAATAAGTGTTGTAGAAATGCCAGAAAATGTTTATGTGATTGCATGTGCCCTTTCATACGTGGGAGTCTGTGTGGGGCTGCTTCAGGATGAATCAGGTGCACCTGATGTTTGATCAAGTTTCTGATAGTCTTAAATTTCCTAGGTATCTTTTCTAATAACTGTCATGGAAGGATTCAAAGACATGATACTAACACCATCTGATGCTACTGGCACATACAAGAATTTTGGTGGTACCAAAGATTCAAATTTCAGTGATTTTCTGCTGGAATCCCCGATCAATGTAACAGCCCCCGAGTGATTCAGATGGAGATCTTCCCCTGGCTATTCAACATTTTTGGAGAGATTATTTGCATATTGGCTTGACTTCCCCAGATTATTTAGACACCATGTCATGCCCCTTGATTATGAAAGGCTTGTTATTGGGAATGCTTTTTCCGTCTGAGGTGATTATGTCCATTGAGGGGGTCTTCATTCACTGAATATTCGTTGTATGAATTTCTCTTCCATTTGAACAATTAACCATATGCAAACAATGTCATTTAAAGAATGCAAAGCTTATGTATGTCTTGAAATTTTTTGAAAATGAGTTTTTTGTAGTAAAACAAAATTTGCAAGAATGTGATATCAACTCATTATTTATAACAAACCTTACAGGAGTCAGGATACCTTTGTAACAATATGCTCTCGAACTAACCCATGCTTCAGCTTGGACTTTTAAGGGTTGTAACATGGTCTGGTTCACGGTTTAAGAAACAAAGGATAAAGGCTCAAAATTTGTTTGTACCCACCCGTTCATTGTGATGTTCTTCAGTCCTATGCTCAGTTAATTGTGCATTTCGAATCCCATTTGAGTTCTGAAATGTTTGCCCCGAAATTTTGGTGATGGTTTAGAAATTGAACGTTTGTTTGAGAAGGCAGACATTTTTGTGACCTTTTCTTTTTGTTGAGGATTTGTAGGACCTCTTTCTTTTTTTATTTTTTTATCCCTGTCTTTTGCCTGAACTGTTTCTTTTGTGATTACAGCCAGCAGGATGCCCCAGTATTTTTCTTAAGTCTCCTTCATAGGTTTTGACTTAATGGGCTTTTATTTTGAGAGATAACGATTGCCTGTTCTTAATGATTATGTGGAACCATCACCATCTTTTGGAGAGCATATTCTACTCTATTTGTTGTGTATGAAGGGAAAGCTTGCGACTGAATGCAAATCTGAATTAACTGAGAAAACTACCCTGCCCCAGGTTATGATTAAGGGTTTTAATTTGTGTAAAAATAAAACTCCTACTTATTAGGCTCAATGGGGTTGACTAGGGATTATCTTCCTTATAACTCCACTATATAGGATTTGAAACAACGCCTGTACATCATCAGCAAAGTCTGTTCAAAATCATAATGTAGAGATTGTGGTATCGTTCTTGTCATCCTCCCTCTAAAGGCTTAGAGCTTTTAATCAAGAGTTTAATATCACAAAACGGAAGTAAGAAATCAGTTTAAGCATAATGAAAACAAATTAATTCAAGACAAACATGTGTAATGCATTAGTGAAATAACAAAGTTTGACATGACAATAATTGTTTGAACAAACAAAGAAAATACAACTTGAGAATTCAAATGAACAAAAATGCTCTCAATCCTGGCCATGATTTGGCATGGGAGCAGTGATCATGTTGGGAGTCTCAGGAGGGTCGAACTCAATCTCCTTGGTGTCAATCATATTTTGAATCTTGTATTTCAGTGCCCAACAATCGTTAGTGTCGTGTCCAGGACTTCCAGAATGATAGGCACACCTTGCATCAGGATTGTAGTTAGGAGAAGAAGTCTTAGGGTTTGGATAAGGTCCTATCAACATAATCAAATTCATCCTTAACATATGTTGTAATGCTTGAGACAGAGGCATGTTGATCTTGGTAATCTGTCTCTTAGGCTCGTCTTGCCTTCGCTAATTACCCTGTTGTTATGGTCGTTGCATGCGTGCCAAATTAGAGACCAGCACTTCCCCTACGGATTGGTGGTAGTCTGCCTTATTAAGACCCTTCTGGCCATACACAACATTGGCTTCCCTCTTACCAGCAAATGACTTCTTCTCAGCATTGGAAGATGCAACCATCGGGATTTTCCCACTCTTTATACCACTTTCGATCCTTTCTCCTGTCAAAACCATCTCTGTGAACCCGGATGAGGAACTCCCAATCAGCACATTAAAGAACGGGCCTGTTAGAGTGCCCATGAACATGTCTACCATTTCCCGATCATTCAGAGGAGGTTATACCTTTCCAGCTAGATCCTTCCATTTCTACGCATATTCCTTGAACCCTTCTCTTGAGCTCATGGATATATTCTGCAGTTGCACTCGAGTTGGTGTCAGATCAACATTGTATTGGCACTGCTTGTAGAAAGCAACAACCAAGTCTTCCCAGGTATGGATGTCAGTTCCTTCTAGCTGATAGAACCAATCCAGTTGAGTACCAGTCAAACTTTCTTGGAAGAAATAGACCCATAGCTTTCGGTCAGCAGTGTGAGGCTGGATCTTTCTGACATATGACCTCAACTTAAGCTTGGGACAGGAAACACCGTCATATTTTGCAAAGATAGGGACCTTGAACTTAGGTGGGATGACCACCCCTAGAACCAAACCTAATTCTTCAAAATCCAGACCTGGCACCCTTTGGATCTCCATGGCATTATGCCGATCCTTCAGTCGTTTGTATTTATCGTCAGCAGGAGGTTATTGCTCCTCAGAATAGTCAGGTTCTTCTTCTTCAGATGCTAGATTATTTTCTTCTTCCTCTAATTCCTCGTCATCTTCCTCTTAATTATCCCCTCCCTTTGATGGGGTTGAGAAATCTAGAGCTCGGTTAGTTAGTCTTCTTCTTCCCACACTCAAAACATAAACTGGTTTCTTTTCCTTCTTAGTCTTCTTTTTGACGATCAGAGCTTTCAGGTCTTCTTGCCCCTGGGTCAGAGGCAGGAACATTTGTTGGAACTGAGCATTTTGAGCCTGAAGGTCTTTGATTTTTGTTCAAGATCCATTTCTTCTTGCTGAAATAAACAGCGAAGGGATATGAAACCTGCATGGGGAATACCTGTTATGCAATGACATGTATGATATGCAAATGTTTTCAAGGATCTCGCGGGTTAAACAAGAAAACGTCAGAAGTTGAATTTTGCAGCTTTGATTGAATAACTTAGCGTCGTTGAAAGTCCTTCTACAAGAGTCAAGCTCACCATATCGAGTGGGTTATAGCCCCTGACTCAAATTGTAACTTTGGTCTTTTGACAGCGTTGGCTAGAGGAAAATAAGTCCCCTTGCCCCTTTCTAGACGTCTGGTTCATCATGACCTGCACCACAGAACCTTGAGATCCTTGAAATGGTTAAGGAAATATTGTGGCATGATGTTATGATGTGTATGCTATGCGTTAAGCAAAAGTGTAAGGTGATGAAGACACGTGAGTCTAAGAAGTCCAGGTTATTGGATAATGACTGTAAACCAATCCTACAAAGAGATCATGTTGTTAGATAAAAACCCTGCAAGTAACTCAAATTGAAAGCAAACAAATCACACAAGCAGCCTTAGGTTTGCGCTTGCATGGGGTTTGCAGGTAAGTACCCTCTTGAATGTTCAGTTGGTTCAACCTGTCTTATTAATAATAACCGGGTTCTAAGGAGTCTCAATATCATTGACCTTCCCATCGGGAATTGTTTCATCTCACGCACCAAAGTATTGCGGCCAAAAAATCCCGAAAGTTCAATCTCAATAAGTGTAGCATCGAGTATCAACCAATCTTCGGTCAGAACAAAAGCCGGTTATCTCACTACTTTCTAATGGCTAGAATGAGTCGATTAAAGGTTCTAAAGGTCAGTTAGGGCTTAGTGACACTATGAGAAAGCCTAATGTTATACTTGACTTACTCAAGGAACATTAGTCCAATCCAGAGTATCGCGCTAACGTAGCCACCACTTCGTCCGTATCAGTCTACATCGTACAACCTCCATGATTTATTGCTACTCACCTAATAAGATGCCCCAGATTCGGGTGTAAGATCTTTACAAGAATACCCCAATAAACCCTCAAAGATAAAGCAAGAAAACACACAATAAAGCATTTTAAAAATGATGAACAAAAACTCTAAGGTAACCCCACTCTATAACATCCCTAGCAGAGTCTCTAGTTCTGTGATACGGTGGTAGAACCGACTGTTATATACTACTGGTTTTGCATTTTGTGTTTGCAAATATCGCAGTAAGCAAGAGTCGCCACCGTCTTTTCTTTTATCCGATAAAGGAAAGGGTGAAAAGAACAAAAAAAATACCTTTTTGAGAGTTTTCTGAGTAAGGGGGTAGATTATGGAAAGGGAAGGTGTTAGCACCCTTTCCATCTGTGGTTTTCCATGGGCTCTTAGAGGATTGCTCATTTAAAAAAATACCTTTGTGCTTTGTGTTTGAAATTTTTTTGAAAATGCCTTAGTACGACGAACTTTGTAATGTTTCTCGGGACAGTGGAGAAAGTATACAAAGTGTTTTGAAATTGGTTTTTGAAAAGTAGTGTTTGTGTAAGTGCAAAATGTTTGAGCAAACTTCTAACAACTATCTACTTTGTTACTCGAAAAGGGTCGTTCTTTTCCTATTTTCCTTTAGACAATGCTATCCTACTATTAGTGAGTAGGTAGCTTTGTCATTATATGTTTGAGGGACAATCGAAGGGATGTTTTATAGTCACGAAGGTAACTTGTGGGGACGCTTTAGTAATTTTCTTTTAGGGACTAGATCAATTACCGAGAGGAAACTCTAGGGTCATCAAGGGACTATGATCGTTTTTGATTTGTGGGTCTTTGCTAAAGTGTTCCTACCTCATGAGTGTTTTATTTCTTAAAGGCAACCAAAGTGAGATACCATAGACCTCATGACTGTTTTATTTCTTAAAGGCAACCAAAGTGGGATATCCTAGAGGTGCGCGTGTGCAATTGTGTTTGATTCAGTTATTTTTGTCATTTTTTTTAAGTTTGCTAACTTTTGATTATTAGTCTTTCCATACACGCCTAGTTACTAACAGTTAATATGTACAGATAATAAATTATGGAAAACGTAAATCTAGACTACTACATGGCTTTCGGGGAGGGGGATTTACACTGTACAAAGCAGGGAGAAAAATAAAGGAAACTGTAAAAAATCCCTATTTAATCTATTACATACCAGTATGCAGTTACATTATTATAAAAATGCGAAAGTAAAATAAACGCGCGCAAGATAAAACAATACGTCTAAAAACCTAAGAAAAATTCTAAGTAAAGAAAAATCTTTTTTTTTTTGTTTTGTTAAAGAAAAATTAATTCTAAATTTAATTAAGAAAAATAAATATTAAATGGAAAATTATTCTAGGTTATAAAAGAAAAACTAATCCTAATTTTTTTTTTGTATTTTTGTTTAAGAAAATAATGAAACCTAAATTAAATCTAATTAATTAATTAAAAGAAAGAGAAAATTATTAAATAAATTCTAAGTTCTAGCTCATTTTAAATTAAGAAAATAGTTAAAATTTAATTAATTAATTAAAGAAATTAATTATTTAGTTAAAAAAGTCTAAACCTAATTTTTTTTTGAGTTTTTTATTATTATGTTAATTAAATAAAGGAAAACAAAATAAATAGAAAAATAAAAACAAAACAAAAATACCCAAATGGGCTGGAATGCTAAAAGAAAATAAGGGGGTGTGCTGGAATTTTGTGCTAGGCCCAAGCCAAATTGGACCCAAAATTTGCGTTGGATCCTCTATTGCCAGCCTTTGAAGGTCTATGATGCACTTGCATGTTGGATGCATTCATTCTGATCAGATGTAAATCTGATAGCAAGGATCTGATGGAGTAGTATAGGCGCCTAAATATGAGAAGCGTTGGATCTGCAAAATAAACATTAGAAAAATACAAAATGCTGGACCTGGGACTCGAACCCAGGTCCCCACCCTCACAAACGTGCCTGTTCACCAACTGAGCTAACTGACCATTCGTTATATAAAACAAAAACAAAATATTAAATACAAAATCAAGCCCATATTTGGTAAATTAAACAAAAACGCGTGCAATTTGAATGAGCCAATGAAAGGCTGCCACGCTTCATCCCTAACCTCCCTCTGTCGTCTTAGATTATAATACCTATAGTGACAGTTTTTTGTCTGCTACTGTAAACCCTACATTTGAAACAAGCATAGTACGCAAAATAAATTTACTTTGAGGCCATGGGTTGATTGCTCTCAACCTTCTGAACACGATAGGGCCCTTAGTTTGGGCTAAATTTGCATGTTATGAAAATCCCCAATTCTAAGGATCAAACCCTAGAAATAGTAATATGCGATTACGACACCCAAACTGCAATGAAACTAAACCAAAAGCTTCCAAATGCTCAAAAGGTTAAATATGCATGGTTAAAACACATTGATATTGTATTAATTGTACAAAAGAATTTTAAAAAATGAGGCAAACCATGATGGATGGAGAACGCGTTTGGCGAGGCTTCAAGGCTTGGTAATGGTTGAGACATCATCAGGGAACCTCCAGGAATTGATTAGGATCCTTGGATTGGACTAAGGGAGGCTAGAACTTGAAATTCGAGTTTGACAACTTTGAAATTTTTGCAAAATGTGCATGGGTTCTCCAGGCTCTGTGTGTGTCCCCTGATGCTTGCTAGGCTTGGTATTTATAGAGAGGGATGATGAGACATGAAAAAACAAGTTTGTAACAGCCATAATCAATTGCTTGAATCCCATGAATACAAATGTGTAACCTTGGCCAAAAGCATGGGATTTTCTCCATTTTTGAATTTTTAATGAATGTAAACATGTTGGCCTTGCTGTACACGAAAATTGGGGCCCCTCCATTCAATAAAACAAGCCTTAACCATATTGATCCATATAATTTGCAATAATTTTGATTTATTTGATTTTTAATTAAATAAAATTAATATAAAATGCAAATAAAATCAAGACTATGAAAAAATGGTTTTATGATTCCTCTATATTCTTAGGAAGATGTTTGAAGTCCAAGAAAATGAGCCATTGTCTTAAAAGCTCAAATTTGCTCAATGCACATTTCTTGAAATTTCCAAAATTTTCCAAACTTGGGAAAGCCATAACTTTCTCAATTTTTATCTCATGATGATGATCTTTTACTTTTTCGAAATCCCAAGATGCCTACTTCAAACCCTCTATTGATAAATTTTTCATTTGATGATTTTATCTTGATGTAAAAGGTCTTGGAAAAAAGTGGCTTTTGTTGACTTTTTGAAAATGACCTGTAATGTATGAGCTTGTATCTTTTAAATGGTGAATTACTTGGACTTGAGGGATGAAGAGAAGTTGTAGGGAATTGGATTCTCTTCAAAATGAGCTTTGGTTGGGAAAAAATGGATGAAGTATGAGAAAGTTATGCCTGGTCAAAGTTTGATTGACTTTTCCTATAGAAACCCTAATTAGCTATTCTTAACTTTTGATTAATTAGGAGCATTTATTGAGGGATAATGATCAACCCTTGATCAAATGATGTATATCACTTCAAAATGATGATGTTGACCAAAAATCTTGAAGTTTGACTGTATATAGACCATAGTTTACTTTTGACCTAGTACAGTTGATTTTCAAGCATTTGAGCAATTGACTGAGCAAAATTGTAGTGCAAGGTATGGATAATCTTGAAGACATATTAGGACCATGGAATACATTTGAGACCTTTGGAGCTCACACATCTTGGTGAAAAATGAAACCCTAGTTGGAAGGCTAATGCTTAGAAGGATAATTTATCTGATCAATTATTGGTCAACCTTGAGCAATTGAGGACCTCTAGGAGTATGTCTTGTGTGAAAATGGGAGGGAAAAATTTTGGGGTACAACAGCTGGTTTTCTTGTGACATCAGTGTACCCTCAATGGATTGTCAATATTTTTTCCAGTACCTAAAAAAGACGCAAAAGTATGCATGTGCGTTGATTATAGAGATCTGAATAAATCTAGTCCAAAAGATGATCTTCCATTCCCACATATTGATATGTTTGTGGATAGCACATAAAAATTTAAAGTGTTCTCATTCATGGACGGATTTTCCAGTTACAATCAAGTTAAGGTGGCTCCTGAGGACATGGAAAAAACAACGTTTATCACACCCTGGAGAACATTCTATTAGAGTGATTCCCTTCGTGTTAAAGAACGCTGATGCAACGTACCAGAGGGCTATGACAACTCTATTCCATGATTTTATGCATAAAGAAATATAGGTATATGTTTATGATATGATCGCCAAATCTTAGACTGAGGAAGGGCATATGGAAGACTTACTGAAGTTGTTTCAACGTTTAAGGAAGTATTATCTTTGCATGAATCCGATTAAATGTACCTTTGGGGTCTGCTCAGGAAAATGACTGGGTTTCATTGTCAGCCAAAAAGGATATGAAGTTGACCCTGATAAAGTTAGGGAAATTCATGATATGCATGCACCAAGAACTGAAAATAAAGTTAGAGGCTTCCTCAGGCGTTTGAATTATATTTCCAGGTTCATTTCTCATATGACCGCAACATGTGATCCAATCTTCAAGCTTTTGAAGAAAGGTCAAGGCTGTGTATGGACGAATGATTGTCAAAGGGAATTTTAAAATATTAAAAAGTATATGCTTGAACCTTCTATCTTTCTCCCTCCTGTTGAAGGAAGGCCATTGGTTATGTATCTAACTGTGTTTGATAACTCTATGGGTTGTACTTTTGGACAACAAGATGAAACATAAAGAAAAGAATATGCCATCTATTATCTGAGTAAGAAATTTACTGATTGTGAGTCACGATGTTCTATGCTGGAAAAAACATGTTGTGCTTTAGCCTGGGCTGCGAAGTGTTTGCGACAGTATATGTTAAATCACACTACTTGGTTGATATCCAAAATGGATCCAATTAAGTATATCTTTGAAAAGCCTACTTTGACTAGAAGAATTTCTCGTTGGCAGATGTTGTTGTCCGAATATGATATCAAATACCGTACTCATAAAGCTATTAAAGGCAGTGTGTTGTCGGAATACTCTTTGAAGTATCATTTCCCTGATGAGGAGGTGGTGTATTTGAAATTTAAAGATTGTGCTGAGCCTTTGCTTGAGGAAGGTCGTGATCCTGAATCCCGGTGGGGTATGGTGTTTGATGGAGCTGTAAATGCTCATGGAAAAGGAATTAGGGTTGTTATTATTACTCCCCATGGGTCTCATATCCATTTTACTGCAATATTGAAATTTGATTGTACAAATAACATGGAGGAGTATGAAGCTTGTATCATGGGTCTTGAAGAGGCTATGGACCTCAGAATCAAAATTCTTGATGTGTATAGTGATTCAGCTTTGGTAATAAATCAGATTAAGGGAGAATGGGAGACTCATCACTTTTCTTGATTCCCTACAGAGATTATGCAAGAAGGTTATTACCATTCTTCAATAAAGTTGAGTTCTATCATATTCCCCGAGACGAGAATCAGATGGAAGATGCTTTAGCCACCTTAGCTTCCATGTACCAAGTGAATTCTTGGAACGATGTATCTCAGATTACAGTTCGGCGTCTTGATAGACCAACTCATGTGTTTGCCATGGAGGCAACGTCATATGATAAACCTTGGTACTATGATATTAAGAACTTCCTCCAAACTCAAGAATACCCGATTGGTGTGCCGAACAAAGATAAGAAGACATTGTGAAGGTTGGCATGTAGATTTTTCCTCAATGAAGATGTGTTATACAAGAGAAATTATGACATGGTCTTGATCATATGCGTGGATAGACACGAAACAGACATATTGATGCATGAGATCCATGAAGGTTCATTTGGTACCCATGACAATGGATAATCTATGTCAAAGAAGATGCTTAGGACATGTTATTATTGGTTGACAATGGAGTCTGATTGTTATAAATTTGCGAAGAAGTGCCATAAGTGTTAGATTTATACTGACAAGATTCATGTGCCTCCGACACTTCTCAATGTTATTTCTTCCCTGTGTCCTTTCTCTATGTGGGGTATTGATATGATCGGGATGATTGAACCCAAGGTGTGGAGTAGACATCGTTTCATCTTAGTGGAAATTGACTACTTCACCAAATGGGTCAAAGCATCTTCTTATGCTAATGTCACCAAGAAGGTGGTAGTGCAGTTTATCAAGAATAACCTTATCTGTCGATATGGTGTGCCAAGCAGGATCAGCTCAAATTTGAATAATAAGATGATGGCAGAGCTTTGTGTAGAATTCAAGATTGTCAATTACAACTCGTCTCCTTACATGCCTAAGATGAATAGGACTATTGAAGCTGCTAATAAGAATATTAAAAAGATTATCCAGAAAATGGTTGTTACCTATAAGGATTGGCATGAGATGCTTCCTTTTGCTTTTCATGGGTATTGTACATCAGTCTGCACTTCAACATGGACAACCCTTTTATCTCTTGTTTATGGCATGGAAGCAGTGCTCCCGGTCGAGGTTGAAATTCTCTTTTTGCATGTGATAATAAAAACCAAGTTATCAGAGGAAGAATGGGCTCAGAACAGGTTTAACCAGCTGAATTTAATTGAAGAGAAGAGAATGACGTCATTGTTTCATGGTCAATTATATCAGAAAATAATGAAGAAAGATTTTGATAAGAAGGTCAAGGCTCGTGAATTCAGAGAATGCAACCTCGTGATCAGAAAAATCATGTCTTTTAACGCATATTATAGGGGCCAGTGGACTCCCAAGTATGAAGGCCCATATGTTGTCAATAAAGCCTTCTATGGAGGTGCATTGGTTCTTGAAACTATGAATGGCGAGGAGTTCCCACGTCCCATGAATGCTTATGTAGTCAAGAAATACTTCGCCTAAAGATATAAAAGAACAACTTGCTAAGTTGAAAACCTGAAAGGGCGGTTTAGGAAAAAATAAGCGTCTCTGTTGTACCCCAAAATTTTCCCTCCCATATTTCTCAAAACATTTTAAGAAAGATCCTCAAGTTGCTCAAGGAAGTCCAAGGGTTGACCAGACAAGCTCCCTCATAAGGCAGTCTACCTCAAAATTAGGGTTTCATGTTGCATCAAGATACTTGAGTCCAAGGGATCCCAAATGCTCACCATTGTCCTAATATGTTCTCAAGATCATCCATGTCAAGTCTCAAGCCTTGCAGAGAAAGTTTGCTCAGTCAATTGCTCAGATGCCTGGAAATCGACTGTGCTAGGGCAAAAGTCAACTGTGGCCCACATACAGTCAAACTTCAAGATTTTTGGTCAACATACTCATTTTGAAGTATATTTCATCATTTTATCAAGGGTTGATCATGATTCATCAAGGATTGCTCACAATTCATCAAGAACCAAAAGTTGCTAAATTAGGGTTTTACAGGAAAAGTCAACTCAACTTTGACCAAGCATAACTTTCTCATACTTTATGAGAAATGACCCATACAAAGATAATTTTGAATAGGATTCCATGCTCTACAATCAATCTTCAGCTCCCAAGTTCAAAATATGCACTTGGGTTATTTCTTTTACTCTTTTTTTTATTATTATACTTTTTTTCAATACTAAAATAATTTCTTTTTTAACCAATCAAAAATTCATAAAATTAACTTTTCATCAAATTAGGTTTAGATTTTATTTTTTATCAAAAAAACATAAATTAATTTAATTAGGTTGTTAATATTAGATAACTTTAATTCCTTTTGTAAATAATTAAAAATAATTAGAAAATTAGGGTTTTGTCTAAATTTAATTATATTTTCTTTTTCCTAAAATAACCAAAACACAAAAATAGGTCGTTTATTTATTTTCATGAATTAATTTAATTGGCTAATTAAATTGTATATTTAATTTTAAAACCTAATCCTTTTTATAAAAACAACAAAAAAGAATTTTTCTTTTAATTAGGTTAGAAGGGTCAAAACCCTAATTTCTTCCCGATCTTAATTTCATCGCGCGCGTTTTATTGTTTTATTATTTACCAAATTGATGTAACTGCCTACAAGTTGTAATAGTTTAAATTAGTACCTTTTTATTTTCATTTATTGCATTATTATTTAAGGGTTTGTTTTTTGGCTATGTAAATACCCGAAGCCTTGTAATAGCGTAGTTTAATTTCCGCACTTTAAATTCTGCAAAATATTAAACTGTTAGATGTATGATATTAGGATGCATGACAAGAATGTATGATTAACTTTAAAATAGTTAGATGACGCTAAAATATGAAAAGATAATAATCTGAAATTGAATCACTCTCACATGCGCACTCCTAGGGTACACTCCCACTTGGTTGCCTTCGGTAAACGGTCATTGAGTATAGGATGCTTTAGTGGTCGTACTTTTGTCCAAAGATCAAAGTTGCCTCGGAAAGGTTGCCTCGGATATTGTTGCCTCGAATAATTGATCTAAGACACTAGGGTTACTACTAATACGTCCTAACATTGCTTTAGTGACCGTACGTCCCTTTCAAATTGACCCTCAAAACTCCAATGACGGTGCTACCTACTCACTAATAATGGGATAGCGCTGTCTAAAGGAAACAAACATAGAATGATTCTTTTTTCGAGTAGGTAGATTAGCTATTAAGTACTTGCTCAATCAAAACAAAATTTTTCACACTTACACTCCTTTACAAACAAAGTTTTCAAAAACACTTCATTACACTCTTGAAGACAGAAGCAAGAGTTAAATCGAAGTCAAAACAAAAACTTTTCAAAACACACGAGCATGCAAAGAAGAAATTTTTAAAATAATGAGCAAGTACCTAAGAGCCCGTAGATAACTACGGATAGAAAGGGTGCTAATACCTTCCCTTTCTATAATCTACCCCCCCGTACTCAGAAATATCTCAAAAAAGGAATTTTTCTGTGCTTTTTTCCTTTCCTTGTTGGATAAAATAAAAGTCGGTGGTGACTCTTGCTTACTGCGACATTTTGCGAACACAAATGAAAAATGCAACCAGCATTCCTAAAAAACAGTCCCGGTTCTGGCCACCGTATCATAGAACTGGCGACTCTGCCGGGGACTTAATAAGTGGGGTGCACCTTAGGATTAGTTCATCATTTTGTTTTCAATTGTTTGATTTGATTGCTTTATCTTTGTGGGCTTTGTATCGGAGTTACTATAGATCCTAACCCGGATCTTGGGGATACCTTTTAGGTAAGTAGCAATAGACTGTGTGGGAACTGTACGGCGTAGACCAATACGGTTGAAGCAGTAGCTACGTTGATGTGGCACATTAGTTGGTACCGATATCCCTTATGGAGCAACAAGGAGAATATGGGTCTGCTATATGGGTCATTAAGCATCAACTGACCTTATAACCTATAATTGAGTAACTTGGCCATAGGAAGTAGCAAGATGCTACACTCATTGAGACCATACTCTCGAGATGGTTCCGGCTGCAAGAAAAGATTGCGTGAGCTGAAACTATGACCAATAGAGGATGGTCAGTGATATTGAGAACCTCTAGAACCCGGTTACTATTAACTAGGACAGGTTGAACCAACTAAACTGCAAGAGGGTAGTACCTAGACTCCATGCAAGCCTAAACTCAAGGGCTATTGTGTGACTCATTTTCCCTTACCATGTTTGCTATCTGTGATACCTGTGGTGTGTTTTTTATCATGACATCATGCATCATGACATCACATGCATATTTCATTAGACTAACCATTTCAAAGACCGAGGGGATTCATCTTTGTTCTGTTTTGCAGATCATGGCCTATATGCGCAGAAATACCATTCGAGTCAACTTCTTGCAGATACCTTCTCAGCTCAGAGATTTGGTTTCAAAAGTTCCTGATACTTCTTCCTTTGTTAGAAGACATGGTCATCTCCTTAGCCTAGTCACTTCAAAGTTGGATGAGCAAATGATGAGCGTGTTGTTCCAGTTCTTTGACCCGTTGCATCACTGTTTCACCTTCCCGGACTATCAGTTAGTCCCTACTTTGGAGGAGTTTTCTAATTTACTGGGTATATCTATTCTAGAGTATACACCCTTTACAGGTTTGGAGATAGCTCCTAGGCCAGAGGATATTGCTTCAGCCCTACATCTAAAAATGGCTGACGTATTATCTAACTGGGAGATTCGGAGCGGGGTTAAAGGTTTCTTGGCTAAATTTTTGACCGATCAAGCTCAATAGTTCTAGGATAGTTTGGACTTTCAAGCATTTGAAGACATCCTGGCTCTCCTCATCTATGGCTTGGTTCTTTTCCAGAATCTGGATGCCTTCGTAGATGTGAACACAATCAAGATCTTCATGTCTCGTAACCCAGTGCCTACTCTTCTAGGTTATATTCTACATGCTCTCTATACCCGCATTGTGCGAAGAAGGGGAACTCTCATGTGTTGTACACCGCTGCTGGCGAGGTGGTTTACAGAATCATGTCCGTTGCTCATACGGACATCCTTTGGAGTTCTAAAGATATGGAAAAGGTAGCTATCATTGATTGATGTGGGGAATACCCTAATGTTCCATTGCTTGGAATTAGAGGAGGAATAACTTATAATCCTTGTTTGGCCTTATGATAGTTTGGACGAGCTCGAAGGGACGGTCCTCATGAGCTGCTGCTTACAGACAGTATCTTTGACTACAAGGGGGATGTTGAGGGACATCGCCGCAAATTTATACGAGCCTGGGGCATGGTGAACAGGTCTGACCCACATGAGCTAGGACTGAAGACTTCTCTCCCAATGCAACCATATCTCCAGTGGGTTCGAGCCCATTCTCAAAAGCTGGGGATGCCCTATGAAGCTGTTTTGCCGGTGATTGTGGAGCATACTGATGAAGAAGGGGTTCCTTATACAGTCATCCATCCCTATATGCCTACTGATCTGGGGGCATTGAAGAGATCTTGGATCTAGTTGAAGGAATAAAGGGATACCTACAGAGAGAAGTACCATGAGCAGGAACGGAAGATCCTAAAGCTTACAAGGCATCTTGAGAATAAAAGGACAATCAACGATTATGTCAGCATGAAGGGAAAACGACCATGGGATTTCTGATGTCTTTTATTGTTTCTAGTCTAGATTTGCTTTTCAGTATTTCTTTTGTAACGCCTTAAAGGCACTGTTAAACATTGTTACAAGTTTAATCTAATAAAGTGTGTTTTATTTTGGTTTACAAATTTGAATCTCCCAAAGTCTTTAAAATCATTTCATACGCATTCCATTACCATGCACCTCATCACAAGTACCGTTACAGGTTTTTTATCTTCTTCGCTGTTTATTTCAGCACAAAATGTCTTCTGAAACACCTACTGATCAAGCTATTAAAGCTCTTCAACCTCAGAATGCTCAGTTCCAGGAGATGTTCTTGAACCTGGCCAAAGGAAAACAGGATTTGAAGACTCTTATCTTGAAGAACAAGAAGAAGAAGAAGGTGGTCCTTCTGAATATGGGTCGCAGATTTGGGAATAAGTTGCGAGAGGAAGTTGATTTGTCTCATTCATATGGAGGAGGAGAGAATCAAGAGGAAAGGAAGGGTCCTAGCCCTGTGGTTTCTGACAATGACACTGATTTTGATGAAGACCAGTATCCTCTTGCTGAGGATAGATATAAACAACTTGAAGACCGTCTGAGTGCCATGGAGGTTCAGAAGGTTCCCGGTTTGGACTTTGGAGATCTGGGGCTAGCATCAGGGGTGGTGATCCCACACAAGTTTAAAGCTCCTGTCTTTGCTAAGTATGATGGAGTGTCTTGTCCAAAGCTCCACCTCCGCTCATACGTCAGAAAGATTCAACCCTATACTGCTGATAGGAACCTGTGGGTCCATTTCTTTCAAGATAGTCTATCAGGGACTCTGCTTGAATGGATCTATCAACTGGAAGGAGCTAATGTCCGTAACTGGGAGGACCTTGTTGCTGCTTTTTACAAGCAATACCAGAATAATGCCGACCTTGCTCCCACGTGTACTCAACTTCAGGTATGTCTATGGGTGCGAGCGAAGGTTTCAAGGACTATGCTCAGAAGTGGAGAGACCTGGCCGGAAGAGTACAACCCCCTCTATCTGATAGGGAGTTGGTGGATATGTTTCTTGGGACTTTGTCTGGTCCGTATTTCAATCATTTGATCGGAAGTTCATCGTTTGGGTTCACTGAATTGATTATGATTGGGGAGAGAGTAGAAGCTGGTATCAGAAGTGGCAAGATACAGAAAGGTGCTTCGTCGAGTATAGAAAAGAAGCCCTTCAAGAAAGAATCTAGTGCAGTTTGCAGCAAGATGAGCCAAAACCGACCTGAGCGCCGCCAAGCAGTGAATGCGGTGGTAATATCAAGACCTACTATTGCCCCACAACGCAACAATCATCAAAGAGTAGAGAGACCGCAAAGACAATATACTCGGCTCAGTATGACCTTGTCTCAAATTCTGCCGCAATTGTTGAAGACTAACCTGGTAACTCTGAGGGAAGCTCCGAAGAATCCCAGTACCACCTCTCCGCTGTATAATCCAAACGCCCGCTGTGCCTATCACTCTGATAGCCCAAGGCATGATACCAACAACTGCTGGGCCTTGAGGAATAAGGTGCAAGATTTGATTGAAGCTAAAGAAATTGAGTTTGATGCACCAGAAAAGCCTAATGTCATGACTGCTCCTACGCTTAAGCATGGAGTGAATGCTGTGGATGATGATTCATTTGTGACCTCTGTGGAAGACATTTCTACTCCATTGTTGACCGTTAAGAAGAACCTATTGTTGGCCGGTTTATTTCCAGGCTGTGGTGAAGGTTGCCACTTGTGTTCCATCCTACCTGCTGGTTGCCATTTATTGAAATCAGGTGTTCAGCGCCTGATGGATAACAAAGAGATCTTGTTCGAGAAAACTTTGGTTCCGTTGATTCCTGTTGAAGATGTTTCCATAATAACCATTTCCGCCAATCCTTCCAAGGCTTCCTCGAGAAAGCCTGTTATGATTATATCTGTTCCGAAAGTTGCTCCATTGATCATTACTATTCCTGGACCTATCCCTTACACTTCAGATAAGGCTGTCCGGTGGCACTATGGGGCCGATGTGTATTATCATTGGATCAAACAAGACTTGAAGGTTGAAGAGGCTGATACAGATATCAGCAATATTGTTGGGTCTAGCAAGGTCACCCGAAGCGGAAGACTTTTCTCTCCTGAGATTTCTCCTTCGATTGTTCAAAAACCTGTGGCCATTCCAGCTGCCAGTACATCAGCTGCTGTTCCAATTCTTACTCCAGTTATCACCCATGTCGCCGAGTCATCTGACACTCGGGGCAAAGAAGTTACAGGTGGGACTGCCCGGATGGAGGCACCTAAAAAAGTCATTGTTGAAACCTCTAGACAGGAGATAGAGGAAATTCTGAAGATTATCAAGAAAAGCGACTACAACGTAGTCGAACAGCTGGGGTAAACCCCATCGAAGATCTCCATGTTATCTTTATTGTTGTGCTCAGAAGCCCATGCTAAGGCTTTAATTGATTTTCTTAAAAGTGCGCATGTGCCGCAGGAAACATCTACTGATCAATTCAAAGACGGTGTGGCTAGTTTGACCGCTGACAACAGGTTGGGTTTCTCCGACGCAGATCTGACTGCCAAAGGGAGGAATCACAATGATGCTCTGCACGTCTCAATTGAGTGCAGGGACACTACTTTGGCCCACGTGCTGGTAGATATTGGGTCTTCCTTAAATGTTTTACCCAAGAAAGCATTAAATCGGTTGGATTGTGAAGGGTTGGTTCTGAAGCCATGTAATATTATGGTTAGGGCCTTTGACTAGTCCAAAAGGATGGTACACGGAGAGGTGGATGTCCCTGTTAAGGTTGGTTCCCAGAATTTTGCGTCTATGTTCTATGTGATGGACATTCGACCATCTTATTCTTGCTTGTTGGGTCGCCGGTGGATTCATAAAGTTGGGGAAGTAACTTCTACGCTCCATCAGATCTTGAAATATCCAGTAAAGGGGAAGATTGTTAGGGTGCAGGGTGAGGAGGAGTACATGGTGAGCCACCTTAATTCATTTCAGTATGTAGAGATGGATGTGGAGTTCATTGAAACCCCATGCAAGAACTTTGAAGAAGTCCCCCAGACTCTAGCGTCGACTGAAATTACTGCTGATGAACCTCCAATGAAGATGGCTTCCCTCAAGGATGCTAGGGCTGTTGTTGAAAAAGGTGGGTGTGCGAATTGGGGCCAACTCCCTGACTTTGCACACAAGACTGACAAGTTTGGTTTGGGTTTTACTGCAGAAGCTCAAAGGGAGGCTCGACGTGCGCGAATTGGAAGACCTCCTCTGCGCATCAATAATCCGGGAGTGAATGCGATTGAAGATGATGATGAAGCGTCAGATTTCGACAGCTGGATTTACCCGACTACCAACGGTGGCTTGAACAATTGGACAGCGAAGGACTTTGTGCCAGTTTCTTTTATTACACAATAATAGACTTTTGTTTTGAGACTTGTAACAAACAATTTGAAACTTTGACGGCCCGGTGACTTGCCCGAGACACCGTGGCTTTGTTTGTGAGGGCTTATTATGTTTCATTTCCATATATCATCAATAAAGCATTGGACGTTCCTGCATTACAAATTTTGCGCTCCTTGTTTTTCTTTCTATCTTACACTTTATCAAACCAGCTATTTGGCTTACACACACTCACATATCATAATACAGGTCCACATCCACTCTGGATCCCACTGATAACGACTTTGCTACTGCCAGTTATAACTTCGAAAATCCGATCAACCAAACCGAGGACGAAGGTGAGGATGATTGTGAAGTGCCTAGGGAACTTGCTAGACTGTTACTTCAGGAAGAGAGGGCCATACATCTGCATGAAGAGCCAGTGGAAACAGTAAATTTGGGTACCGAGGAAGACAAGAAAGAGGTCAAGATCGGTGCAAATCTGGAATCTAGTGTTAAGCAACGGTTGATACAGATGTTGTGTAACTATGTTGAGATCTTTGCCTGGTCTTATGAAGATATGCCTGGGTTGGATATCGATATTGTGGTTCACCACTTACCAACTAAGGAAGACTGCCCTCAAGTGAAGCAGAAAGTTCTCCGAATGCGCCCAAAGATGTCTGAGAAAATCAAGGCTGAGGTTATGAAATAGTTTGATGTCGGTTTTCTAGCAGTTACTTCTTACCCGTAGTGGGTTGCCAACGTGGTTCCGGTGCCGAAGAAAGATGGTAAAGTCCGTATGTGTGTAGACTATAGGGATTTGAATAGGACAAGTCCCAAGGATGATTTCCCTCTGCCTCATATCGATGTTCTGGTTGACAACACCGCACAGCATAAGTTATTCTCCTTTATGGATGGTCTTTCCGGTTACAATCAGATTAAGATGGCTCCCGAATACATGGAGAAGACAACTTTTGTTACATAGTGGGGTACCTTTTTCTACAAGGTAATGCCTTTCGAATTGAAGAATGCTGGGGCAACGTATCAGCGCACCATGGTCGCCTTGTTCCACGACATGATTCATCATGAGATTGAGGTATACGTTGACGACATGATTGCAAGGTCCCAGACTAAAGAAGAACACCTGGACCACCTTCAGAAGCTGTTTGACAGGTTGAAGTTGTATAAACTGAGGTTAAAACCGAACAAGTGCACCTTCGGTGTGAGGTATGGTAAGCTGTTGGGTTTCGTCGTTAGTGATAAAGGTATTCAAGTGGATCCTGCAAAGGTGAATGCTATACAGGAGATGCCAGCTCCCAGTACAGAAAAGGAAGTTAGAGGCTTTTTACGACGTCTGAATTACATTGCCCGATTCATTTCACATCTGACTGCTACTTGTGAGCCAATCTTCAAGCTAATGAAGAAAGATCAAGTGGTAAAATGGAATGATGAATGTCAGACCGCTTTTGAAAAGATCAAGGAATATCTCCAAGAGCCACCTATTCTGATGCCTCCAGTTGAAGGGAGACCTTTGATCTTATACTTGACAGTACTCGACAATTCAATGGGGTGCGTGCTGGGGCAGCATGACGAGTATGGCCGAAAAAAGCATGCTATTTACTACCTTAGCAAAAAGTTTACCGACTGTGAGACCCGATACTCACTGCTTGAGAAAACTTGCTGAGCTTTGGCATGGGCCGCTCGCCGGCTGAGACAGTATATGCTGACTCACACCACCTTATTGATATCAAAGATGGATCCAATCAAGTATATCTTCGAAAAGCCCGCCTTGTCTGGAAGAATAGCGAGATGGCATATGATCTTGACTGAGTATGACATCCAATACACGGCCGAAAAGGCAATCAAGGGGAGTTTGTTGGCGGATCATTTGGAGCATCAGGCTATAGACGACTACCAATCCATGAACTTCGAATTTCCAGATGAGAACATCATGTTGGTGACCGACTGTGAAGAACCTGGACCAGATGAAGGACCTGAGGAAGGATCCCGATGGTCTATGTACTTTGATGGAGCTTCAAACGCTTTGGGTAATGGCATTGGCGCCGTGATCATATCCCCTAAAGGCTGTCATACTCCGTTCACCGCCCAATTATGTTTCAACTGCACCAACAACATGGCAGAGTATGAAGCATGCATCATGGGCCTTCGAGCAGCTATTGACCTAAGGATTAAGTTATTGAGTGTGTTCGGAGATTCCTCTCTCGTGATCAGTCAAATCAAAGGCGAGTGGGATACGAAATATCCAAATCTTATTCCTTACAAGGAGTATATATTGACATTGCTTCCACACTTCGAGGAGATAACCTTTGAACACTTCCCAAGAGAGGAGAACCAATTAGCGGACGCACTAGCTACTATGTATTCTATGTTCAAGTTCAGGTTGGACAATGAGGCTCCCCGGATTACCATCGAGAGGTTGGATGAACCCGCACATTGCTGTGATATTGAGATTGAAGAGGTAGCAGATAAACCCTGGTTTCACGAAGTAAAGAGGTATCTTGAGGTTAAAGAGTACCCCGAGGGTGCATCTGTTAATGATAAGAAGTTTTTGAGGAGGTTCGCGGCAAAGTTCTTCATCAGTAATGGTATCCTTTACAAGCGTAACTATGATTCAACTTTACTGCGATGTGTGGATAAGAACGAGGAAGAAAGGATTATGACGGAGTTACATGAAGGTACTTTCGGAACTCATTCCAGTGGACATACTATGGCAAAGAAAATCCTACGGGCTGGATACTATTGGTCTACCATGGAAGCCGACTGTTATCAGCATTCTCGAACCTGTCACAAGTGCCAAGTCTATGCTGATAAGGTGCATATACCTCTAGTTCCTCTAAATGTTTTGACAACACCTTGGCCTTTTGCAATGTGGGGCATCGACATGATCGGCGAGATCAGACCTACTGCGTCCAACGGGCATCATTTCATTCTGGTGGCTATTAATTACTTTACAAAGTGGGTTGAAGCAGCTTCCTTTGCTACAATGACCAAGAATGTCGTGGCGCGGTTCATTCGGCACAATCTGATTTTTCGATACGGTGTACCAGAGAGGATCATTACGGACAATGGTACAAATCTCAATAATACGATGATCACCGAGTTCTGCAAGCAGTTTAAGATACAACATGACAACTCTTCTCTGTATCGGCCGAAGATGAATGGGGCTATTGAAGCGGCTAATAAGAACATCAAGAAGATTGTGCAGAAGATGATGGTGACATACAAAGATTGGCATGAGATGTTACCATTTGCTCTTCATGGGTACCGTACCTCAGCACAGACGTCAACAGGGGCAACCCCCTATTCCTTGGTATACGACATGGAGGCATTCTTGCCCATTGAAGTTCAGATACCCTCTCTTCAGATTATGAAGGATGCAGGTTTGAGTGAGGACGATTGGATTCAGACCCGGCTTGATCAGCTGAACTTAATCGATGAAAAGAGACTTACTGCTATTTGTCATGGTCAGACATATCAAAATCTGATGATCAAGGCATTTAACAAGAAAGTTAGACGACAAGAGTATCAAGTCGGGGATCTGGTGATCAAACGCATCATACTACCTCAAGGTGATCCCAGGGGAAAATAGACCCCTACGTACGAAGGGCCATTTGTGGTTAAGAACATTTTCTCGAGAGGAGCTATGATTATAACCACCATGGATGGTGACGACCTTCCTCACCCCGTCAATGCAGACATAGTGAAAAAATACTATGCATAATCAAAGACCCGCTAGGTCGACTGGCCTAGGCAAAAATGAGGGATGAAAATGAAAAAAAATTGTACACCCGACAAGTCGAAAACCTAAAAAGGCGGCTTAGGAAAAAAAGGGTATCCCGGTGGACCGAAAACCCGAAAGGGCGGTCCAGGAAAAAGTTAGGGATCAAAGCGTAACACTATGTCTCATTGGATCACATTGCAACCAGACTTCTGCATCAACTATCAAGCTCGGACGACACTAATCAATCTGATCTACCTTCAACCAAGTAGCAAAGTGATGAGATGCTCGAGAATATAAAGGCAATAGCAGAGTTGGAACCCAGTGGGATTGTTCACATAGCTGTTTTTCTTTGTTTTTCACAAACTATGTAAATTCTATCATTCAGCAGCGTTCTCTTACTAGGACGTCAGCCTCTTGTACAAAAACGCCTATTTACAGGCTAACTTCAAAGTTAATACAATTCATTTTCACGAAGAAATTTCAAATTGTTTTCCTTTTTCTGTTTTGTTTTGCAAGAACGTCCAATGGTTCATTTTTGATATATGCATTTGACAATAATTGCTGCTCTTAAATATTTACATGCGAAACAAAAGACGATTACTGATAATACCATAAACAGGGGCAAACAAGAAATGTCTAGACCTTACAGTTGCTCTATTCACCAGGTACAGGGATAGATCTAGCTGGAGAATATGACTAAAAAATACATTCACTCCCCGCAGAGTAAGAAAAGGACAGTGATGTTAATTCTCCCCAGCTGAGGCTCGCAACCGCAGACGAGTCAATAAGATTCTCCCCAAGCAGAGTTTATCTATCACCAGCACTGGAAGAGTATCCCCAGTAGAGTCTGGAAGATTATCCCCAACGAAGTCGCCACTAAAAGATTATCCCCAACGGAGTTCATTTCTTTCACAAACAAGAAATCTTATCCCCAACAGAGTTTATCGTCGCCAGCAACGGTAATTCTTCCACAGTCGAGGGTATTTCTCCAAGATTAGCAAATCCTCAGTAGAGAATCTCTTCACCACAGAGTCATTCTCTCACCAATGTATTCTCCAGCAGGATCATTCTCCCAATAATCTTCGGTCGTTATCCTCAGCGAGCGAAACTCTTTCACTCTCCAGCAGCAATCCGAGATTTATTTTCCCCAGCTAGAGAATATCATAAAACATTGCATGTCCATACATCATGACATGTGCATACGCATCATACAACACCATCTCATTTATTTTGAGAACATCATTGCCTGATACATATCATGCATTACATACAACTAACCTTTACCTTTCAGGAAAGATACAATCAAATTCTCCCAAAACTCAAGCTATGAAGCCCGGGTACAACCGGATAGTATCTTGATTTCTACAACATATTGTGAAGCTCGGAGAACGACCGTATAACAATATCAGAATACCGCGAAGCCTGGATTACGACCAGATAGTGGTATCTCTTAAAAGCAAGCTATGAAGCCCGGATTCGACCGGATAATAGTTTAATCCCCAGCGAGCCATGAAGCCCGGATTACGACCGGATAGCAGCTCAGCAAGTTGCCATGAAGCCTGGACCCGACCAGATAGTGGTATATCATAAACACCAGCTGTGAAGCCTGGGTTACGACCAGATAACAGCTCAGCAAGTTATTGTGAAGCCTGGATTACAACCAGATAGCAATACAAGACCATGAAGCCTGGATTACGACCAGATAATGGTAGAAGATGTTGTGAAGCCAGGATTACGACCAGATAGCAACCAAGAATACTATGAAGCCTGGATTACAACCAGATAGTGGTATATCTTTAATACAAGTTATGAAGCCCGAATTCGACCAGATAGTATCTTGATTCCTATGAACACCATGAAGCATGGATTTCGACCAGATAATGGTATGAGACGTCGCGAAGCCTGGATTACGACCAGATAGCGGTAAAGAACACTGAAGCCTGGGTTACGACCAGATAACAGTAAGGGACACTGTGAATCTTGGATTTTGACCAAATAGCAGTTTACTCAGCCAATACTATGAAGCCCGGATTCAACCGGATATTAGTAGGCCCAACAGTCAAAGGGAAGCCCGGATGCGACCGGATAACCACTTGATTTCTTATGAAGCCTGGATTTCGACCAGATAAGAAGTGAGGTATTGTGAAGACAGGATTCGACCAGATAACAATACAAGACACCATGAAGCCTGGATTCGACCAGATAATGGTATGGAACATCGTGAAGACTAGATTATGACCAGATAGCGGTACAAGACACTGTGAAGCTTGGATTTTAACCAAATAGCAGTTTACATGGACAATTACTAAGAAGCCTGGAGTCGACCGAATATTAGTGTGCCCTAAATTCAAGTTAAAGCCTGGATGCGACTGGATAACAACTTAATTCCTTCTGAAGCCTGGATTACGACCAGATAATAATCGAGAAATTGCGAAGCCTGAATTAAGACCGGATAGCAAGTTTAATCTCATCTCCCCAGTAAGTCATTGTGAAGCCTGGATTACGACCAGATAGCAGTTGATCTTATCACTATGAAGCCTGGATTACGACCAGATTGTAGTTCATTCTCACCCCTTCAACTAAGAGACGATTCCTCAGTAGAATAACAGACGACCAAATCTCCTAAAAATCAAACAGAGACGATTCACCGGTAGAATAACGGATGAACGAAGCTCCTAAAATTTTATTTCTCTCAAAGACAGAGAACAACATTCTCCAGCGGAATCTTCCTCAACAACAGGTATACAAGCTCTCGCTAAGGAATCTCTTATGCGATCGACACTGCTTCGGATGACATCTTTAAGCCCATCTCCCGTCACCAATTTCCAAATGGCATCTTTAAGCCCATTCCCGACATCACAAGATAAGTACCACTTCATGCGAGTGCAAATTTCTGGGCACTCTAGTGTTCAATCATCTTCCACCTTCAGATCACGAAAGGAAGACAAGCCAATCTAAATCTTTAGGTTTAAGAAGATTGAACAGGGGAAGCTGTTGTACCCCAAAATTTAACCTCCAATATTTCTCAAAACATTTCAAGAAAGATCCTCAAGTTGCTCAAGGAAGTCCAAGGGTTGACCAGACAAGCTCCCTCCTAAGGCAGTCTACCTCAAAATTAGGGTTTCATGTTGCATCAAGATACTTGAGTCCAAGGGATACCAAATGCTCACCATTGTCCTAATATGTTCTCAAGATCATCCATGTGAAGTCTCAAGCCTTGCAGAGAAAGTTTGCTCAGTCAATTGCTCAAATGCCTGGAAATCGACTATGCTAGGGCAAAAGTCAACTGTGGCCCACATACAGTCAAACTTCAATATTTTTGGTCAAAATCCTCATTTTGAAGTATATTTCATCATTTGATCAAGGGTTGATCATGATTCATCAATGATTGCTCACAATTCATCAAGAACCAAAAGTTGCTAAATTAGGGTTTTGTAGGAAAAGTCAACTCAACTTTGACCAAGCATAACTTTCTCATACTTTATGAGAAATGACCCATCCAAAGCTCATTTTCAAGAGGATGCCATTATCTACAATCCATCTTCAGCTCCCACGTTCAAAATATGAACTCACAAGAAGTTATGAATTTGGACATTATAGGTCATTTTGAAAAGTCAACAAAAACACCTTTTTTGTCAAAGCTTCATACATGAGCATGGAATATCAAATTGAGATGAGACAAAAAGGGTAAAAGTCCAAGAACACCTTCAAAGAGTCAAAATTGAGGAAGTTATGCATTGGTGAAGTTGACCTTTTTTGCAAAATTGTCAAAAGTCAACTATGCCCAAAAGTTCAATTTTTGCCAAATGGGCCCAATCTTTTTCACTTGTTTTAAGTTGGCAACATGGTCCACGAGCCCTAGCCCTTTCCACTTGTCATTATCTTGTTTTTATTATTTATTTTGATTTTTATTTGAATTAAATCAATTTAAATCAAAACAAATCATAGAAAATCCAAAATATTGAAAACTCAAGATTTTTTACATGTTTCAGGTCTTAAATTCCAGCTAGCATGAGATCAAATTCGTGTAAAGGCATGGAGTGCACAAAAATATTGGATTTGGACTATTTTTGGAAGGATATTCAAGTTTATCAAATCAAAATCAAATGCAATCATGGAGGAAGATTAAGCACACATTGACAACCCTAATTCACTCCTCAATACATAAAAGAAGGTGTGCAGACCAAAAGAGAGGCGAGAAAGAGGCACAGCAATCAGAACCAAACTTGGAGAAAACAAGAGAAAGTGTTGAATTGAATACATACTTTGGATCAATTTCAAGATCCTTTAACCATCCCAATCGCTTCCTGGGATCCCCAGCAAGCAGAATCAATCAAGAACAAGCGCTTTCAGGCCCTATATCTCGTTGTAAGTCAGTCACGATATTGCTTCTTCCTTAAATTTGAATTGCATCATTCTTGTACTTGTAGCATGAAACAATTGTATATTATTGTTCACCATCACATTTGCAACCTTTCTGTAATATCCAATTGTGTTTTCATGGCCTGTATCAAGATTTTCCATTGTTAGGCTTTCTTGGTTCGTTTTAGGGTTTTCTCGTGCAGGTGAAATTGGCCTAAATGGAAGAGACCTTTGTGATCAGCAGATCAAACCCAGCTGATCCAGGGTCTTGAATTTTATTTACATTGCTTGTATATGATTCCTGAGATGAATAGGGTTACAGCTACAGCGCCATGTCCGTAGGTAAAAGTTATGAGTTTTAAACGACGGATCCAGGGAAGAAGACGATAGCGTGTCACCACTTTACTGGCTGGTTTAAATTCTGGCGCGTTTGTTTTGGCCAAAAACCCATAGTTATAATCTATTTGTTTGTTTTGTTGTATTGTTAAACTAACACCCTGATGCAATAGTCCAAAAGGAGGAAGTCTTAAATTCATGATTCTGGGTTTGATCCCAGGCGTGACCCTCTAGCACCCTTCCTCTTTATTTTCACCAGATCCAGCGCTTACATCTGCTGAAGGTTATCCTCTGATTTCATCAAACAGGACTAGACTGAGCGTCCCCTGGGGTTATCCTCTGGACCCATCAGTCTCAGCCAGATCCAGCGCATCTCATCTTCTGACAATCATAATTTGTTGGATCCACTATCCAGGAGTAGGCCCAGTACCTCCATCCTTTGGACCACCATCTTTTGGACCATCATCTTCTGGACCTCCATCCTCTGGATCATCATCTTCTAATCAGAGTCGCTGGCAGTGGGCCCTTGGGTTATTTCATTTACTCTTTTTTTTTATTATTATACTTTTTTTCAATACTAAAATAATTTCTTTTTTATCCAATCAAAAATTCATAAAATCAATTTTTCATCAAATTAGGTTTAGATTTTATTTTTTATCAAAAAAAATTAAATTAATTTAATTAGGTTGTTAATATTAGATAACCTTAATTCCTTTTGTAAATAATTAAAAATAATTAGAAAATTAGGGTTTTGTCTAAATTTAATTATATTTTCTTTTTCCTAAAATAACCAAAACACAAAAATAAGTCGTTTATTTATTTTCATGAATTAATTTAATTGGCTAATTAATTTGTGTATTTAATTTTAAAACCTAATCCTTTTTATAAAAACAACAAAAAACAATTTTTCTTTTAATTAGGTTAGAAGGGTCAAAACCCTAATTTCTTCCCGATCTTAATTTCATCGCGCGCGTTTTATTGTTTTATTATTTACCAAATTGATGTAACTTCCTACAAGTTGTAATAGTTTAAATTAGGACCTTTTTATTTTCATTTATTGCTTTATTATTTAAGGGTTTTTTTTTGCTATGTAAATACCCGAAGCCTTGTCATAACGTAGTTTAATTTCCGCACTTTAAATTCTGCAAAATATTAAACTGTTAGATGTATGATATTAAGATGCATGACAAGAATCTATGATTAACTTTAAAACAGTTAGATAACCCTAAAATGTGCAAAGATAATAATCTGAAATTGAATCACTGGCACATGCGCACTCCTAGGGTACACTCCCACTTGGCTGCCTTCGATAAACGGTCATTGAGTATAGGATGCTTTAGTGGTCGTCCTTTTGTCCAAATATCAAAGTTGCCTCGGAAAGGTTGCCTCGGATATTGTTGCCTCGAATAATTGATCTAAGACACTAGGGTTACTACTTAGACGTCCTAACGTTGCTTTAGTGACCATACGTCCCTTTTGAATTGACCCTCAAAACTCCAACGACGGTGCTACCTACTCACTAATAGTAGGATAGCGCTGTCTAAAGGAAACGAACATAGAACGATTCTTTTTTCGAGTAGGTAGTTTAGCTCTTAAGTACTTGCTCAATCAAAACAAACTTTTTCACACTTACACTCCTTTACAAACAAAGTTTTCAAAAACACTTCATTACACTCTTGAAGACAGAAGAAAGAGTTAAATCGAAGTCAAAACAAAACCTTTTCAAAACACACGAGCATGCAAAGAAGCAATTTTGAAAATGATGAGCAAGTACCTAAGAGCCCGTAGATAACTACGGATAGAAAGGGTGCTAATACCTTCCCTTTCTATAATCTACCCCCCGTACTCAGAAATATCTCAAAAAAGAAATTTTTCTGTGCTTTTTTCCTTTCCTTGTTGGATAAAATAAAAGTCGGTGGCGACTCTTGCTTACCGCGACATTTTGCAAACACAAACGCAAAATGCAAACCAGGATTCCTAAAAAACAGTCTCGGTTTTGGCCACCGTATCACAGTCTCGATAGGATGAAAACCCAAAAGGGAGATCTAGGCAAAAGTTAGAGACATAAACAAAATAAATTTTCCCGGTAGGTTGAAAACCCGCAAGGGAAACCTAGGAAAAAGTTAGGGATTTTTTGGAAAGTAACTGCATCAGACAAGACCTGATCATACAAGCAACAATCTTCTCGGATTCTCATTGCTTTCCAACAAAAGCCTATGCGCATGAAATCAAAGTTGTTAGAGAGAATAGTGGTCATTGGAGTTCAATATATCTTTTCCATGTATTTACCATTTTCCAAACTTTGTAATCATCTATGGAGACACACTATTTGCAGACTACCATTCTACTAATAAAGTTTGAGCCTTTTTATCCAATTCTTTGCAATTCTTATTTTATTTTGTTTACAAAAAAATAATTTATTATTGATAGTAATTCTCAAAACAAAAAGACTTAATAATAAAACATGTTTTTTTGAAAAGAATTTGCAAATTACTTTTTACTTCGATTTTGTGAATCAAGACGGCAAAAGTAGTGATTCCAAGGATGAACGAACTTCGAAATCTTGAAAAGTTTTCTCACATAAGTACCTTATGTTTATTCCTACTAGAAGGAACATGCTTTCCCTGCATTGGTGCTCAGACGTGTTTGGTTTGTAATCCCATGTTCCCTAGTTAAGTCTTGGTTCAATTTTCTCCGGCTGAGTGTGATTCCTTTCACCAGTTAGGTGGTGATCAAACAGAGACTGTGAAGTTATGAAGCTTTGTGCAATTGATAATCTTTTATCCTTTTATGTTAAGCATTGATATAGAATCTCCTGTAGAGTATTACTCCTTGCCAATTATTACATGTTGCTACTATGCGCTTCCCATGTATCCAAACAAGGGAAATATCTTATCTAAGAAGTGTTAGGTCAGTTGTCAACTTTTTGGGTTTTCTCTCACCATGTGTTGAGTATTGAAAATAATTTTGACTTATTGTTATGATGTTAACTTCTTAATTCCCCAGATGAACCAAGGATGATGTTTCCGTTTAAAGTCGTTATCCCCATGAAGTTCCTTTCATCTTCCCTAGTGAAGTCAGTACGACATCCCCAATTGAATTCTAGACGATATGGCATTGTCGTCCCTAGCGAAGTATGTATGATATTCCCAGGTGAAGCCTGGAAGAGTTCATTATATCTATGCAAATTTATTTTATTATTTGTTATCATATTATGTTTTGATTATTTTAAAGCCATGTTTCTTCCCAGTTAAGTTAAGCCATGAAGTAGGACTTTATTTCCTTAGTTGGTGCTTACTTTCTTATGGAAGTCCCCATCTTGGGTGTGATTTAGCCGAGTGCTATCTTTACCCAAGTTTATTTTGTCTGGTTATCCCCAGTGCAGTATGTTTGCTTTGTCGGCATATATATAACAACATTCGTACATACAAAATACATAGTTGAATTAAAATTCATGGCTCATTTGTATTTCATTGATGTTCCTGCTGATATTTTATCTTCTTTGCAGAGTTGTGTTATCCTCTCTTCAATAGAATTTCAATCTTAAGCAGAAAGTGTATATCCTTTCAATTTTCCCACTGAGTTATCTCTCATGGAAGAAGTTTGCTCTAGCCCTCATACACAGCTCATTACCTGGATGGAATTGATGCCCATTTGAGTTTACTCCTCATTGGGTAGTGTCTTGGTTGACTGTTTCACTCCGGTTTGTTCTGGGTTTGAATTTTGGTCCCCGATAACAATGTTATTAATCTCTCTATATCATGAAACCTAGATTAAGAGTGCTTTTATTTTGCACGTGAATACTTTATCTCCTCAACAGGAATGGGTTGGTATTTCCCCAGGAAGTCAAAATTCATTTCCTAGTAGTGTTATTGAAATCTTTCTCATAACAGCAAGTAGCATTCTCTTTATTTGAGCATATCGTACTTCCCCGATAAGTTTGTTTGTTCCCAAAGAAGATTGTTTAATTTTATCCAATGGATGGTAGTCTCTTTGTTATGGGAGATAGTTCGTTGTTGAAATATTTGATATACTCTGATGGATAGTAGTATCTTTGTTATGGGAGATAGTTCATTGTTGAAATATTTGATATACTCCAACGGATGGTAGTCTCTACGCCATAGGAGATAGTTCATTGTTGAGGCTGGATGTACTCCAATGGATGGATAGTTTTTTTTTTCAATATGCCAAAGACATTTTGTTGAAATATTGTTACAGCAATTTGTTACCCTTTTCAAGAGACATCTTTATTAAAGAAGAATGTATTGTCGTTCTCAGAGAAATCCAGAAGTTGGTAAAGTTTGTTACCCTTTTCAAGAGACATCTTGATTAAAGAATAAATTATTATCGTTCTCATAGAAATCCAGAAGTAGGTAAACTTTGTTACCCTTTTCAAGAGACATCTTGATTAAAGAAGAAATTATTACCGTTCACGGTGAAATCTAGAAGTTGGTGAAGTTTTTTAACCCTTTCCAAGAAGAATACCTTGTTTAAAGAAGAAGTTGAAACCCGTTCTAGGTGGAACGCATGAATTTTGGCAAACTTGTTATTGTTCTACATTTTTTCTACCTTCATCCTTGAGTTGGTAGTTCACCATCATTTGTTAGTCGGTGTTTACCTCTTTCTCCTTATTGGACTTTACCCCAAAAGAGTTGAGTTGTTTCAAGTCATAAATGTTGATGTTAACCCTTTGTTCCCAGTCATAAGCATTGATGTCAACCCTTTGTTACCAGTCATAAGCACCAATGTAAACCCTTTGTTCCCAATTATAAGCACGTATGTCAAGCCTTTGTTCCCAGTCATAAGCACTGATGTCAACCCTTTGTTCTCAGTCATAAGTTCTGATGCCAATCATTTGTTCCCAGTAATAAGAAATATGAGAGTGAAATATATATCTTACCTTGAAAGGGTTTTAATTGATGTCAAAAAAACAAGTGTATGAGTGTCTCTCTAAAGCATTGCATGTTCTCTTAGATAGCTTGAAATAAGTCCATTAGAGAATGGTTGGGAAGTCATCCCAATGTATGGTTAATCATGTGTGTGTTGGTGTAAGCCCTGGAGGCCAATACTTTTGGTACTTGTATCAAATTATTTATTAATAATAAAAGGCATTTCTTTATTATGTGTACTTTTCCAAAATAATAGTCCCTAGAATAGTTCGTATATTTAATGAAATGTTAAGTGTGACTTAATCATGAGATCCCATTAAATATAAGAACACTATCATTAAAGTATTTGTAGTTGAGCCTTATTGTGAAGTGGGATAAAATTAAAGCATTAAGATTATTATAAAGATAGATGGATAATCACACCTCATGGGTCATGGATAAGGTGTTATCAAGTCTTGACATCGGTATGAATATTAGAAGTAATATTTATACTGGATTGACCCGCTATGAGAATGCTACATAGAATTTTATGCAACGTGTCATAAGTTATTATCATGGTGATAATGTTGTATACCACCCTTCGACCTAAAACCACTATGGAACCTAGATGTAGAGTTAATTACTTTATTGCTGATCAAACAGCATCCATAACTGGATGACCATAAAGACAATTGATTGATACTTCATAAAGCATTTTGAGGGACATGAAGGACCTAGATGGAATTTACTCATCCTGCATAACAGGATAAATTTCAAATGACCCAATATTGAACTAGACAAGGATGACATGGTCTATGCCTTGTGTTCAATATAAACATAAGGGCAAAAGGGTAATTGTACACATAAATATTATCACATAATGGTTTTGTCAGATCACATGACATTTTCGTGATTTGGATAGAAGTGATGTGTTGCTAGATACTGCTCACTGTTTATTATGTTAAATATGTGATTTCATATAATTGCCAATGTCACAAAAACCTACAGGGTCACACACATAAGGAATGGTTGATGAGAGATAGAGTAAATAAGGAACACTGTAAGGTACAGTGCAATTAAGTGAATTATAGAACACCATAAGGTACGATACACTTATGTGAAATATGGAATATGGTAAGGTACCACGCGCTTAAGTGATATGCGGTATATCATAAGGTATAATACCCGTAGGCTTTATTTGGCTTTTAGCTTGCAACCTTAATTGGGCTTTTAGATTGCATCCCACATAAAGGGTTCTATAAAATGAACCCTTGTGCTGAAGCATTTTACTTGATGAAATTTTGGTCTTGAAACCCTACCCGTATTTTGTCTCACTCTCTCACTCAAAGTTTTCACTCACACTATTTTTTAGATCATTGACCATGCCCATTTTTTAGAATCACTGAAGTAAATATTTAATTTTCCGTTGCGCTTTGGATTGCCATTTCCCTTCAGTATGTCCTTAAAACTGAGCCTTTTGAGTCATTTTTGTTGCATGTGTCAACACATCCGAGTTTCAGGTTGATATATGTGACTCAATATTAAAGCATGTAAGCTTTTGTAAGTCACAGGTCGTCACATGCATCCACAGAGGTCAATACATACTGATAGAATTCTGAAAGTGCAAAAATTACTATTTTATGTGTCGACACATCCGCTTTTTAGGTCGACACATTTACTAGCGTATTTAAGCCAGTAGCCCCTGAGTTGTTCAGGTCGACAAATGACATTCTTGAGGTCGACACTTACGACCTAAAAATAAAGTATGTATCGACACAAACAAGTTTGAGGTCGACACATCCAATTTGTTTTGGTCATATTTTAACTTCCTTTTGATTCCAAATTTGCCCCTCTTACCCTAATTGTCCCACAACAATAAGTACTCATTAAAACATCATTCACAACTTGATGATACCTTAAAATTAACCTACTTTTCTCTTCTTCTTCATCCTTCCAATCTATGCATACACACCAATATTACATTGTGATGATGTTCCGTCGGGGTTCCATCTAGACGAAGAGTTGAATATTTCTAATTGGTTTGGGTTGAGTTCTTGTAGTGCTCTTCATATGGTAAAAACCATCGAGTTTCTCCTCCAAAATCATTTGTCGAAGTAGGGGTTTTCGTGCAAGAACGTTTGAAAGTTCATCCATGTGAAAAATCCCTTGGAGTGTTTGAAATCTTTTCAAGGAACCTTAGAGTGTTTGAAATCTTTTTAAGGAAGTAGCAAGAATTGGGTGATAGAATCGGTGATCTTGTGTTGATAGTTTGCAATTGGATTTACTCGAGTGAAAAATCCCTTGGAGTATTTGAAATATTTACAAGGGACCTTGGGGGTGTTTGAAATCCTTTTAAGGAAGTAGCTTAAGCGGCGAATAGGTTGCATCTATCAGTTGATTTGATATTGCTTAAGATCAAAGGTTAGAAGAAGGAGCATCAACACCAAATTGGAGAATTTTGTATTGTTGTTTCTAACTCTTCCATTGTATTAAACATTTTAGATATAAAAATTATCTTAGTCCATTAGAATTACCCGCAGACGTACCCACACGTGAGGACGACAATAGAGAACTATGTAGACAGACTCCTTGTGTGTTTTTACTTTTCCTCTTTTACTCACTTTCAATTTCATCTATGTTTTTATCAAATAGCTTTGTGAGAGAAATTGAATTGTAAGAATTTTCTCTCAAAATGCATTTTTGAAATATGTGTGGATATAGCTTATAATGAATTTTGATAATAAGTGGTTTTGTATATCAACACTAATCAAAGAGAAATTTTGAAAATTCATTTGCACGCCAAGTGTTTGATAAAACAATCAAGCTAGTTATTTGATTATTTAGCCTTAGAAATAGCTTTGCAAAGTCATTATGTTCAAACAATAAATAAATTGGATTGTTGATTTGATTTTATATCAATCTATTACTCATTGTATCTCATAGATTAATCTTGTAAAATTTGTATATCAGGGTTTCCAATAAGTTATTCTTAGACGACTTATCAAGTTAATTGCTTCCGCATTAAAAAGTTTTAAAAACTCTTAATTTCTAGATTTGTGCACTTAAGTGAATTGTAGAACACCGTAAGATATGATACACTTAAGTGAAATATTGAATATGGTAAGGTACCACGCACTTAAGTGATATACGATATATCATAAGGTATGATACCCGTAGACTTAATTGGGCTTTTAGCTTGCAGCCTTAATTAGGCTTTTGGGTTGCATCCCTCATAAGTTGTTCCATAAATAGAACCCTTGTACTGATCCATTTCACTTGATGAAATTTTGGTCTTGAAACCCTAGTCGTATTTTGTCTCACTGTCTCACTAAAAGTTTTCGTTTGTAAGCAGCTAGCATTGTTACCAGAAGCGATCTGTTCGTGTGGACTGAGTAGAGACGTCGCTATTCATCAACGTTCATGATCACAACATCAAAGGTCTGAATCACCACAAGAGGTAATGTTTTCTATCACTAACCATGCTCATTTGTAAGGATCACTAAAGGAAAATTTTAATTTTCCAATGCTTTTTGAAACGTAATTTCCCTTTAGTGGTATCAGAGCCAATTACAAAACCATGGATCTGATAGCTGTTTATTTTTTGTAAGTTCTGTATTAATCAGATTAAAACACAAAATGAATTGAATAATAACAGAGTAAATTAAATTTTGGCATCATGGTATGTACGATTTGGGCGAATCGATGTTGAATATGCTTCGGAATTCGACACTAGTATGGTGAAGCAGCGATACATCGGTCGTTTATAAGTTACACTAATATGATCGATAAACTTTATATATTGGATATACTGTTTCAATTTCTTCCATTCAATCGCATAATGATTGTTATTCTTTTGAAATATCATTGGTCATTCGCTTCAGAATCCGACGTTAGTATGGTGAAGCAATGGCATATTGATTGATCATCTTGAATTATCAATTGAGTTGTGTTTGATGGTATGAAATTATTTGCATTAGGGTTCATGACGGCACAAGGTTCATGTTGTCAGAAAGTTATGTGGATTAGGGTTGTAACATCACAAGAGTTGTGCGAAAAATGGCGCTGATTTCAAATGAATTATTCATTAAAATTTTGCGTAGTATGATCAATCGCCAAAATTTAATTTAAATTATTTAATTAACATGATTTAAATTAATAATAATAAAGTGTTTATTATTGTTGTCTTTTGGTGATGAGTTATGGCCTTAGATTTGGGGGGGGGGGGGGGGGGGGGGATTTTAAATTACGACTTGCGTGTCGTGTTTTTATCTTAATCTCTTGATGTAACTTCTTTTCTCATCTCATTCCCTCGTATGTAAAACGATTATCCTTTTATGTAATGTAATATAATTAAGAAAATGAAGAAGACAAGATTGAAGGAAGACAACCATGGAGATTTATCTTAGAGAAGTTTAGATCGTTATTAGGTTAGCTTAGGTTCTCGCATTGGCTTAGGAGAAAAATTGCGCTAGGGGCCATAACTGTATCTATTTATATGTATGTTGATGCATGTGTTTGTATGTTGATGCATGTGAGAGAAGATTTGCATGTTAAGTCGGTGAGATGAAACTAATATCAAATTCCCACAAAAGGAATATTAAGTTTATGATTTCCAAGTTTTAGCACTCATCAAGACTAGTATCGAATAATATAGGTTTCGCCTAACGCGAGGTGCATGTTCTATATTAGTAAGGTGTGATGGGATAAATGTAATATCCAATTGTTATAACACTGGGTCAAACTTAACTAAATAAATTATAATAATATTATATATGTTTAGAAGAAATAGTTGGGAATGATTCATATGATGGATTAGAATAAGGAGTTACTCACCCAACTGAAAATATTCGAGAATTGTATGAGATACAATTGGAAGGTGTTCCTACCTAAATAACCTAGTTTTATGTAATCAGCCTAACACTGACTTAAAACAAAGTGAAATGTGGATCTCGACCCACTAGAAAATCTTCCAATGGGATTTTCCGAATCAAATGATGAGGGTCATTTGGTTTGAGTAAAATAGTGGGATTTCATATTTTTCTTGTAGATTACCTTGACAACAAACACCTCTAACAACATTTTGTGATCAATCCTTGATAAGGAGAAATTGTCTGGGACAAATTTTCTGGATTGGCACGGAAATCTGAGAATTATCCTCAAGCATGATAAGAAGTTGTATGACTTGGAGACACATGTTCCTGAAGTGGAACTTCCTAGTTTTGCACCTAAGGTAGAAAGAGATGCTTATAAGAACCATGTTGATGATGCCAATGAAATTGCTTTCCTTATGCTAGCTACCAAGAACTCAGTTGCATAAGCAACATTATAACATATCAGTGTTTGATATGACCGGACATTTGAAGATGCTCTATCAAGAGCATGCAAGAAAGGAGAGGATTTAGGTTTCAAAGGCCCTTTTTAATAGCAAGTTAACTGAGGGAACCCCTGAGGTCCCCATGTACTCAAGATGATTGGGTATGTAGAGAACCTTGAAAGGTTAGGGTTTCCCCTTAAAAAGGAACTTGCGACTGATTTGATCTTGCAATCATTTCCAGAGAGCTTCTGTCAATTTTAATTTTTCATTGCATTTTAGATCTCAATTTCCCTTTAATGTGTCCTTAAAACTGTGCCTTTTGAGTCATTTTTCGTTGAATGTGTCAACATATCATAGTTTTAGGTCGACACATGTAACTAAATATTAAATCTTGTAAGCTACTGTAAGTAGTAGGTCGACACATGCATCCACACATGTCGATACATACTGATAAAATTATAAAAGTGAATAAATTTCTGCTTTATGTGTCGACACATCTACTTTTTAAGTCGACACGTTTACTAGAAAATTTAAGCCTGTAGCCAATGAGTTATTCAGGTCGACACATGAAATTACTTGAGGTTGACACATACAACCTAAACAAAAAATATGTGTCGACACATACAAGTTTGAGGTCGACACATCCAGTTTCTTTTAGTCATATTTTAACTTCCTTTTTATTCCAAATTTTCCTCTCTTGCCCTAATTTTCCCACAACTATAAGGACTCATTCATGCATCATTCACAACTTGATGATACCATAAAATTAGCCTACTTTTTCTATTCTTCTTCAACCTTCCAATCTATGCATACACACTGTGATACGGTGGGAGAACTGACTTGATGTTTTGCGTTTCGTTCGCACTTGTGCATTTAGCAAGAGTCGCCACAGACTTTTCTTTTATCCAAAAGGAAAGGTAAAAAAGCACAGGAAAGACCTTTTGAGATTATTTCTCGGGTTCGGGGGGTAGATTATGAAAAGAGAAGGTATTAGCACCCTTCTCATCCATGGTTTTCCATGGGCTCTTAGTTACTCGTTTAGATCACTTGCTTTCATTTGATTGTGTGCTTGTGGTGTGGGCTTTAAAAGTATTTTTGAAAAATCTCTTTATAATGGTTCTCGTCTCTATAAGAATGTATACAAAGTTTTGTTTCGAAAAAGTGGTTCAAAGATGTGTTTGTGAATCGTGTTTCAAAAAGTGTTTTGAAAAGAGGTTTTGCAACGGTTCTCGTCTCTATAAGAACGTTTACAAAACATTTTATCTTTTTTGAAAATGTTTTGAAATGGGAGTGTAGGTGTAAAAGTTTTTGTCGTGAGCAAGCGAGTAACTAAGAGCGAATCTACCTACTCGAAAGGTCTTAAGTTGTGTTTTTCTTCCTCCTTTTAATGGTGCTATCTTACCATTGATTTGGTAAGAAGCCCCACCATTGGATGTGAAGGGACAGGCGCGGGTCGATTTTACAATCATTAAAGGCAACTTGTGAAACGCTTTAGCAATTTTTTTGTAAGGGGCGAGATCATTTTAATCGAAGGCAACATCGAGGGTCATCGAGGGACTACGATCTTTTTTATTTATTTTTATCGAAGGGTCATTACTAGAGCGTCTCATATTCGAGGGACATGATTGTATTTCCGAGGCAACGAGCGAGGTTACCCTAGAGGTGCGCGTGTGAGAAAGTGTGTTGGTTTCAAGTTATTTTATTCTTTGATTAGATCATCTAGCAATTGATTTTTTGAATCTTGCCATACATGCCTAATTACTATACAGTATATGGAAAACAGTAAATTGCGGGAATTGAAATTCTAAGCTATTACAAAATGTTCGGGAATGGGGGTACAATTGTTACGAATGGGGATGAATCAAATGAAATAGCAATGTCCAAATATCAAGCAATACAACCAAACCGAATTTTTGTGCAATTTAATATAAAGCTATGACAATTTATGAAAATAAAATCAACAAAGTATGAAATGAAATGTATTTATTTGAAAAGAGAAGAATAAAACCTATTCTAAAAAATTGATTAAATTATAATCTTTATTATTATTATTTGTATTCTTATTAATTATGTGAATAAATTTAAAGAAAGAAAACAAGCTAAGTTAATTTTTTTTGATGTTTTTATTAAATGTAAAAAATTAATAAAGATAAGTTATAAAAAAAGAAAATGATAAAAAATTAATTTTCAAGACTTAAATCAAATGTATAAAAAGGTATTCTATGTTTTAATTAGTAATTTTATTATCAAAAAAAGAAAAAAAATTAAAAAAAAACAAGTAACAAATGGGCTTAAGAGATTTTTTTAAGGATGTTAGGCCCAAAGAAAAAGGGTGTTTTACTGTTAACAAAAACGAGCCAAGGGGGGGTGTAAAACGTGAAGCAGATGGGCCTTAGGGCAAATGTAAACACAACAGGCCCATGCTCTTAAAATGTTAAACGCTTGATTAAGGGACAAAGACAAATTAGGGTTCTGAGACCCTTTGGTTTACAACGGTGCTGCCTCGTCTCCTTCGTTCACTCACCCCTTCCATTTTTCGTTCATCTCTGAATCTCTGAACTAATCTCACCACTCACCTCTTCCTAATTTCATGAACAAACCACTTTTGGCCTCTTTGTCTCACCCTGATTCACATTTTTCTGGAAACCCTAAGTTCTGATTTATGCCTAAAATGTTCGATTCTAGCTTATCTGATCTTCCCCCCCAAATTTCTGTTGCCGGAGCGCTCTCTCTCACCTCCTAACCAAGCTCTAATGGTTTTTTCTTGGAAAGGTGAAGTTCTGTTGTTATTAAAGCTTGAACGATTTTGTTGTTTTTTGTCTTGTTACATTTATCTGTGTTAATCAAACTTGTTTATCCATTGAGATGCAGGAAATAGTTTACGAGGAAGGTGAAGAATCCATACCTTTGGAGACTTTTCTGTGAAATGGAAGGGGATAGTGAGACCGAGAGAGATGCTCCTTGGTGGCCGGAGATGCGTGGGGGAAGAGATGAAGAATGAACGAATCGCTTTTCTGGTAACTTCCTTATGTCTTCTTTGTTGAATGATAAGGATGTTGGTTGTTGGATTTTGGTTTTGGATATGTTTTGGTATTTTGAGGTTGTTACTGTTTGAACAGTTTGATGGTTGTGTTTTAGTTTGAGGTTTATGTTTTTTTTTTCTATTGGAGACTTGACCACTATGTTTTGTTGGTTGGTTTGGTTTGATGGTGTTTTGGATCTTTTTTGATGGTCTAACAAGTTTTTGGAGTTGGATAATGTTTCTATATTTTTTTAGTTTGTGAAACTATTGCAGGTTTCTGGATGATGTTACTGATTTATGTTTTGGGTCTTGCTGATGTTTCAGCAGGTTTTGTAAGTTGGAGATTTGACAGTTTTGGCTTGATGATATTTCTTGCTGTTGGTTTTACTGGTTTTCTGCTTTGGTTTGGAATCTTGCTATTTGCTGCAGGACTTGAGATTTGAGGGTGGATGCTGGGAGTTTTGGCTTTTGGTTATGTTTTTTATGTTAGTTCTGTTACAGGTTTGATGAGTTTGGTTGATAGTGGTATGCTTGGGATATTTGGCTTTTTTTGTTTGACAGTTTGGGGGTTTTGGTTTGTATGTTTTGACAGTTTTGATGCTTTTGACAGTTCTTGGACTTTTTGAGTTTGAAAATGGTTTGAGGTTTTTTTAGGCTTTTTGGACTTTGATAGTTTGATCAGTTTTTCGATATCTCTTTTGCTTGAGAGTTTCACTGTTATATTGATGTTCCTTTGGTTGAATTCTTATTCAAAAGGGGGGGGGGACAAAGAAATTGAATATTTTGCTATGTTGTTCCTTTGGCTTTTTGATGGAAGTTTTGTTTTCTAGCAGCTTCTATGCAATTGTGACAGTCAAGGCAGCATGGCTGTGCATCCCTAGGTTACTTATTTCCTCTCTTCTCTCTCAATGACCCTAAGAGTCAATTTCCCTTTTGCCTTTTTCTGAAAAGTTTGCAATAAAAATGGAAAATGATGAATTGTCTTATTGAACAAGCCTCTTGCTTGTTTAACTTAGTTTATCATATTGCTACACTTTTGTCTGCTGCCTGCTCTAGCTTATGTTGTTTGTTGTTTGCTTTTTGTCAAATTTTGTTTGGCTCAGTTTGCTGCATTTGTTTGGTTATGCGCTGCTGTTTGCAATATTTTACTTGTTTGGACAGCTTTACTGTTTGTTGCCTAGCTTGTGCAGCCTGCTTGCGTTCAGCTTGTATTATTCTTTCTGTTTGGATAAGTTTGTTGCATTTGTTTTGTTTGGACAGCTTGCTTGCATTTCTTATTTCTTCTTTTTGTGAACCAAGAATAATAATTCTCTTGTGATTTGCAAATAGAGAAAATAAAAAATGTGATGAATTAAGAATAGACTTTTGATTCCAAATTGCAAACTTTAATGATGAACACTTTTTCTTTTGAAAATTCTTGCTCATGTCTAATTAATTTGTACTAACTTTTCCTTTCTTTCATTTTCATGTGAGCACAATGGAGAGGGCAAAGCATGGAAGGAAAGAACCATAGGGCAAGCAAGGAAGGTCTTTGGAGATAGCAAAAGAACTTCAGTCAAACTTAGGCATAGATTAGTTCCCTTAGGCCAATCAAGCATTTGAATTTTTCCTTGTATTTTAGAACAATCATTCTTGCATTGTATCCAATAGTTGTACTAATTCATTTTCAAATACGATAAGTTGTAAAACCTAAAGTATTTAAATAATAAATTGTTTTGTAACAACGTTTGAAATAAATGGAGAAAGTCTTATGAGATATTCTGGTGTTACTTGAAATCTTTTACTGTCAATAACTTGTAATTTTCTCTTCGCATCTTAACTGATTCTTAAAGATTCCCAATCAAGATAATTGAAACAAAATGCTCCAACCTGATAATTTAAATTCCAATAATTCTGTAATCTTGCAACTGTATTCCAAACAAACATGCACTGTTTATTCCATTTCCTAAACAAGTAAATGTTTTAGAAGACGCAAATCATCTGGTTAACCTTGAGAACAAACACTGTCTTTTCAGTAAACTTGAGAAAGCATGAAAACCTGTGAAAGCCAATTGGATCTTTGAGAATTCATTTCTTTTGAGAATTGCAAGGAAAACCCTAATTGCTAGTTTACTGCCACAGAAGAAATTTGTCTGGTCGATTCCTGAGCCAATCTTGAATATCTGAGAAACCCTAGGGTTGTGTCTTCTATGAAAAATGGGAGGGCAAATTTTGGGGTACAACAGCTGCCCCTGTTCAATCTTCTTGAACCTAAAGAGTTAGATTGGCGAGTTTTGTCGTTCGTGACTCGAAGGTAAAAGATGATTGGACACTAGAGTACCCATAAATTTGCACTCATCAAAATGTAGTTGAGGGAATGAGCTTAAATATGCCATTTGGAGAGTATGTTAGAATCTTATTGGAGATGGGCTTGTAGATGCCATCCAAGAATGTTTGGTTGTAAATCGACAGAATAAGCATCAGAATGGTGTCCGTATTTGGAACGTATATGAACTGTATATGTCCTTGAATCTGAATAAGTGACAGAATGCCTTCCGTGTCTGGAGTGTATTTGTACTGTATCTATAGGATGAAACTGAATAAGCGACAGAATGGCTTCCGTGTCTGGAACATATCTGAACTGTATTTGAATTGTATCTTGAAATTAAGTTTGAATGAGTAACAAAATGACTTCCGTGTCTGGAGTGTATCTGTACTGTATCTGTAGGATGAAACTAAATAAGCGACAGAATGGCTTTTGTGTCTGGAGCGTATCTGAACTGTATTTGAATTGTATCTTGAAATTAAGTCTGAATGAGTATGAAATTCTGGTGTATGTCAGTCTTCAGATGTTATACTCAATGTCTAAACATCTGATATGACATAATAAATACACTGCAAGGTAGATACCCAATTTTTATTATTCAGTACTGAAGAGTCACAGAATCACAATTTAACCAAGCTGTGCCAGATCTACTTTGAAGGTGCAGAGGATAGAACACCGATGTGCCTAGTTCTGTTCATCTGTTGCACATGATCAGCAGAGAGCAAACAGCCTTTGCAGTTCTATTTCTTCTGCACAGATATCAGCATGATGTCTTAACGTGTTCTGAGACATCATCTGTTACAACATTACAGTTTTACCTTGATATATAACAGACAGAATTATAAAGTGTTGAAGGTAAAAACACAAATCAGTTGTTGACCCAGTTCGGTGAAACACACCTACTCTGGGGGCATACCAAGCCAGGAAGAAGATCCACTATCAGCAATATTAATTCAGGACTAAACTTCACAAGTTCCCATCCTTCACTTAATCATCTACCCAGTGCAACCTATACCTAGGAACTCCTAGATAGAAACCTACCAGTTTCCATTCCTATTGTTGCAACAACAGAAGTCTTACTCCTACTCAAGAAGCAGTGCCTTCCCACTTGGTTTCCTACATTACAATGAATATGAAGTAATGCAAAAATACTTAGACTTGCTTCACAGCTTCATCCAAGAGCACTCAAACTCTTACCTACAGGTTTCGAGTTACATACATGGTAAACTTGCCACAGACCGACAGGTTTACCTAACAAAAACATCCCTAATGTTACATTTTTTCAGTTGCTTAACCCTAGGTTACAATCTGCTATTTATAACCTAATACCCAACTGGATTTGGCCCTTCAAAATCGCAGCAAGCTTTTCTCCTTGCTGTTACAACTCAGCAGCAAACTTCTCCTATAATCAAGGTCTTCAATCTGCTAGTTCCTAAAATATCTCCATATTTAGAAACAGTATTTTCTTCAAATATTCTGATTGATTCTTGATTGATCTTCTGATTCTCCATAAGAAACGCCACATATATTCTCAGAGTATTTAAGTACCAGGACTGTAACTGAATTATCAATTCTGTTGACGTGATGTCAAGTCAGATGTCATGACATTACATCTAACATGTTTTCCTAGATGTTGAACTTTTTCAACACAACAAATAACCTCTTTCATAATTTAGATCACTTAGAATAGTTAGGTTACAAGTCACAGCTGTTACAAACATTCAACATATAACATAGTTACTTAATCAGTACTTAATTTCAGGCGCGATGTCACATGCTGATGTTGTGACATCTTACATAACATGTTGGTCCAGATGTTGAACTTCTTCAACACCACATATTAAAACAACAGAGGGGATCTGGGTAAACTTGCTTTCTTATTTGTTTTACAAATGAGGCCAACTCTCCAGCCAGGGCATTTTCAGAGTAACAGAATGACTTTCGTGTCTGGAGTGTATTTATACTGTATTTGTACTTGGAGTTTGAATAAGTATCAGGATGGCATCCTTGTCTGGAGCGTATCTGAAGTTGAGATCTGAATGAGTAACAGAATGACTTCCGTGTCTGGAGTGTATTTGTACTGTATCTACAATCTTTGAATATTTGTTAAAGATAGTTGTTAATCTTATCCTGAAAAGGGTAAAATGTTAGCTGAAACATAAAGTTATGTTGCATGAAATGTATGATACAATAAATGTGTTTTATTCATGTTTATGATATATGAATGTAATGTATGCGCATGTAAGCTGATTCACTGTATTGCTGAGGAAAATAAATCCTTGCCTGCTGTCGGCAAAAATAAATCCTTGACTGCTGAGGATTGTGAGAGTAATGCCATATACTTCTTGAGGAATCTGCTTGGGGAATCCAAAGAATTTTAATGACTTTTACTAGGGATTACCGACGGGAGTCTTTTTTCTGTCGAGAAGTAATAAAAACTCTGTGGGGAAAAAGTTTATCCTGTAATGAAAACTATGTGGGGAAAAGCTTATTCCGCTTGGGAGTTCAGGAGTTTGGGTTGTATGCCAATCTACTGGGGGGTTCAGGAGTTTGGGTTGTATGCCAATCTACTGAGGAGTTACCCTAGGTTGGGGAGAAACAAAAGTTAACTGTTATCTGGTTAATTTTCAAGCTTCAAGACAACTTGCTGGGGAAACCCGCAGAAACTGGATGATTTCCGCTGTGGGTTGATAGTTCGAAGTTTTGGCTCCGCTAAGGATTGGTGGTTGGTAGTCTCAGCTCCGCTGGGGATCTGTAGTTCAAAGTTTTGGCTCCGCTGGGGATCTTAATCACGTGCTGTAGGGATTTCTCATGGAATAGCCTAAAGACGTTTTCCTAATCTTTCTACCTGTCAGTAATTGTTCTTTTTCATCCTGTTTATTTGTACACAGTAATTATGTTCAATTGCATATGTTCATTAATGAATCATTGGCCGTTTTTGCAAATAAAACATAAGTGTAAAGAAAAAGGAAAATAGTTTTCTGTACTTTGAAAGAGATATCTTCGTATTTACTTTGAATAAGTATTTGTACAAAGGAGACAGACATCCTAGTAGAGGATGGTGTCTTAAAAATGAGAAAATTTTATACAAAGAAAGATAGCTATGTGTGAAAAAATCTCATGGGGTTCCCATTCTGCTATAGCCTTCGTATCTCAGAATATCTTGTCCCTTCGTTGCTTCGTCCGAAGATGATTGAATTGATCAGAAGCTCCGAGTTTGTCCGTGAAGAGATTGTCCTTAAAGTGATCCGACGAGACATAGTCATACGCTTTAATTCCCTAATTTTTGCCTGGACCGCCCTTTCGGGTTTTTAGTCCACCGAGAAACCCTTTTTTGCCCAAGTCGCCTTTTCAGGTTTTCAACTTGCCGGGTGTACAGATTTTTTTTATTTTATCCCTAATTTTTGCCCGAACCTTTTGGTTCACCGGGATGCCCTTATTTTTCCTAGGTGTGTCAACCTAGCGGGTCTCTTATGCGTAGTATCTTTTGACTATGTATGTGTTCGCAGGGTGTGGGAGATCGTCTCCGTCCATGGTGGTTAAAATCATTACCCCACCAGAAAAGATGTTCTTGATCACAAATGGCCCTTCGTAGGTAGGAGTCCATTTGCCCCTGGGAGCACTTTGTGGCAAGATGATGCGCTTGATCACAAGATCTCCAACTTGATACGCTTGGCGTCTGACTTTCTTGTTGAAAGCTTTGATCATCCGTTTTTTATACGTCTGACCGTGGAAAACAACAGTAAGTCTCTTTTCCTCAATTAAATTCAACTGATCAAGTCGAGTTTGGATCCAATCCTCTTCACTCAAACCAGCATCTTTCATGATTCTCAAGGAGGGAATCTGAACCTTGATAGAGAAGACAGCTTCCATGCCATAAACTAAAGAATAGGGTGTTGCCCCAGTTGATGTTTGTGCAGTTGTACGATACCCGTGGAGAGCAAACGGTAGCATTTCATGCCAGTCCTTGTAGGTGACTGTCATTTTTTGTATGACCTTTTTGATATTTTTGTTCGCAGCTTCGACAACACCGTTCATCTTTGGCCGATAGGGAGATGAATTGTGATGTTGAATCTTGAACTGCTCGCACAGGGCGGTGATCATAGTATTGTTAAGGTTTGTACTGTTGTCAATGATGATCCTTTCGGGGATACCGTACTGGCAAATGAGGTTCTGCTTGATGAAGCGGGCAACAACATTCTTAGTAACAGATGCGAAGGAAGCTGCTTCAACCCACTTTGTAAAGTAATCAATGGCCACTAGAATGAAGCGGTGTCCATTGGAGGATGTAGGCTCGATCTCTCCAATCATGTCGATTCCCCACATACCGAATGGCCAAGGAGCTGTTAAGACATTTAGAGGAACTGGAGGCACGTGTACCTTGTCTGCATAGATCTGACATTTATGATAGGTACAAGAGTGTTGATAGCAGTCAGCTTCCATGGTAGACCAGTAATAGCCTGCCCTTAGAATCTTCTTAGCCATTGTATGCACGCTAGAGTGAGTGCCAAATGTACCTTCATGCAATTCAGCCATGATCTTTTCAGCTTCAGCCTTGTCCACACAACGGAGCAGAACATAATCATGATTGCGCTTGTACAGGATACCATTACTTAGGAAGAACTTAGCTGAGAATCTCCTCAAGAACTTTTTGTCATTGACTATAGCTCCTTCAGGGTATTCTTGGGCCTCGAGATACCTTTTGACTTCATGAAACCATGGCTAGTCCACTACTTCTTCGGTATTAATCTCGTGACAATGTGCAGGTTCGTCCATCCATTCAATTGTGATTTGGATGACATTGTAGCTAGAGCATCTGCTAGCTGATTTTCTTCTCGCGGAAAGTGCTCGAAGGTAATCTGCTCGAAATGTGGTAACAATGTCAGGACATGTTCTTTGTAAGGGATGAGGATTGCATGCTTAGTGTTCCACTCTCCTTTGATTTGACTGATAACCAAAGCTGAATCCCCAAACACAACTAAAGATTTGATTCCCAAGTCTATAGCAGCCTTGAGTCCAAAGATGCACGCTTCATACTCTGCCATGTTGTTCGTACAGTTGAAGCAAAGTCTGACGGTGAAAGGAGTATGGTAACCTTTTGGGGATATGAGTACCGCACCGATACCATTGCCAGGTGCATTGGATTCCCCATCAAAGTACAGGGTCCATCGGGATCCTTGTTCAGGTCCGTCATATGGTCTGAAATCTTCAATATTGTCCAATGTCATGATGTCTTCGTCAGGGAAGTCGAACTTCATGGATTGATAATCTTTGACAGCTTGATGAGCCAGATGGTCAGCTAGCACACTCCCCTTTATAGCTTTTTGGGTCGTGTACTATATATCATATTCTGTTAGGATCATCTGCCATCTAGCTATTCTTCCAGGTAGAGAAGGCTTCTCAAAGATGTACTTTATCGGATCCATCTTAGATATCAGCAAAGTGGTATGAGTCAACATATACTTCCTTAGCCGACGAGCAGCCCATACCAAAGCGCAACAAGTTTTCTCAAGCAGTGAATATCTTGTTTCACAGTCGGTAAACTTTTTGCTAAGGTAATAAATGGCATGCTCTTTTCGGCCAGACTCGTCATGCTGCCCCAGTACGCACCCCATTGAATTCTCTAGGATGGTCAGATACATGATTAGCGGTCTTCCTTCGACGGGTGGCATCAAGATAGGAGGCCTAGTAAATACTCCTTGATTTTATCGAAAGCAAATTGACAGTTATCATTCCAATTAACTACCTGATTTTTCTTCAACAGCTTGAAGATTGGTTCACAAGTAGATGTTAGGTGAGAAATGAACCTAGCAATGTAGTTTAGGCGTCCCAAGAAACCTCTGACCTCCTTCTCAGTGGGAGGAGCGGGCATTTCTTATATAGCTTTGACTTTGGCAGGATCAACCTCGATGCCTTTGTTGCTGACAATGAAACCCAATAGTTTACCGGACCAGACTCCGAATGTGCACTAGTTTGGGTTCAATCTGATCTTGTACTCCTTCAACCTGACAAATAGTTTTTGCAAGTGATTAAGGTGTTCTTGTTCAGTTTGTGATCGGGCTATCATGTCATCTACGTAAACCTCTATCTCATGATGTATCATATCATGAAACAAAGCTACCATGGCGCGTTGATAGGTTACCCCGACATTCTTCAGTCCGAATGGCATCACTTTGTAGAAGAATGTTCCCCACTGTATGACAAAAGTAGTTTTCTCCATGTCTTCAGGTGCCATTTTTATCTGGTTGTAACCTGAGAATCCATCCATGAAAGAAAATACCTTGTGCTGAGCTGTATTGTCAACCAGGATGTCGATGTGTGGAAGTGGAAAATCATCTTTAGGGCTGGCCCTATTTAAGTCTCTGTAATCCACGCACATCCGAACTTTTCCGTCCTTTTTAGGCACGGGCACAATGTTAGCAACCCATTGTGGATAGGAAGTAACAGCCAGAAATCCAGCATTGAACTGCTTCATAACTTCTGCTTTGATCTTCTCTGACATGTCAGGCCTCATGCGACGGACTTTTTGTTTCACTGGTGGACAGTCTTCTCTTGTGGGTAGACGGTGTACCACAATGTCTGTACCAAGTCCCGGCATGTCTTCGTATGACCAGGCAAAGATTTCAACATAATCATGCAACAGCTGAATTAAGCGCTCCTTGACACTCGGCTCTAGATTGGCACCCACTCTAATTTCCTTTCTGTCATCCTCAGTTCCCAAGTTGATTGTATCCAACTGCTCTTCATGAGGCAGAATAGCCCTTTCCTTTTGTTTTAGGAGTCTAGCCAATTCCCCTGGCACCTCACAACCTTCCTCACCTTCGTATTCGGCTTGGTAGATCAGATATTCAGAGTCACTGAAAGCTATAGCAGTATCGTTACCCATGGAATCCGGAATGGAAAGATACCTGAATTTGTGAGTGTGGGTGTGTGTAAGGGTGTAGCCATCTTAAAACAACAAAATGTAAAAGAAAGACAATGAACACAAAAGTTTATTTGAAAAACGTCCATGATTCATTGAAATGACATATGAAAATGAAATAAGAACCCTTACAAATGGACCATTGTTCTTCGGGTAAGACACAAGGTTGAAAAAGTACGAATTGTTTGTGAATTATTACAGATCCAACAGAAATGGAAAAGATAAATTACTGCGGTATGAAAGTAATCGGAACAAAGTCTTTTGCTTCCCAGTTGCACAGTCCTCCGTCAACAGTTGGAAAAATCCAGTCTTCCAGGATGCCCTCTTCTTCACGGTCCTCTAGTTCATTAACCCCTTGGTGACTGATCTTCACAGGTGGACCTCCGGCACGGGAGCGGCGTACAGCCTTCTGACCAGTCGAAGTACATCCTAAGCCGAATTTGTCTGATTTGAAAGGAAAGTCTGGAAGCTGCCCCCAGATTATCCTCCCTCTTCAACCACTACTTTTTCATCCTTGAGAGATTACATCCGAGGCGGAGGTATGGTGATCATGGGTACAGAGGACATTGTCTTGGTCGCCGCTATCTCCTGAGCTATCTCTTCAAAATGCTGGACAGGAGTTTCGATGAATTCGCCATCCAATTCTACATAACGGAAAGAATTCAGATGACTGATCATGTATTCCTCTTCGCCATGAACAGTTATGATTTTCCCTTGGATAGGGTACCTGAGCATTTGATGCAGAGTAGAAGTGACAACTCCAGCATGGTGGATCCAAGGTCATCCCAACAGGCAAGAATAAGAAGGACGGATGTCCATCACATAGAATGTGGAGTTAAAGGTTTCAGTTCCCACCTTAATCGGGATGTCCACCTCCCCATGGACCATCCTTTTAGAACCATCAAAGGCTCTGACAATTATATTGCTGGGTTTCAGGGTTAAGCCTTCACAATCCAGTCTATCCAAGGCTTTCTTCGGCAAGACGTTCAAAGACGAACCAGTGTCTACCAGTACGTGTGCTAGGGTTGTCCCTCTGCATTCCACTGAGACATGCAAAGCATCATTATGTTTTCTCCCTTTCTAAGTTAAATTTGCATCGGAGAATCCTAGACCATTGTCAGCTGTTAAACTAGCCACACATTCCTGGAACTGATCAGCGGAGGTTTCTTGTGGCACGTGGGCCGTCTTCAAAAATCTTATCAGAGCCTTAGCATGAGCTTCTGAACAAAGCAACAGGGCCAACATGGAGATATTTGAGGGGGTTTGCCCCAGCTGTTCCACCACATCATAATTGCTTTTCTTGATTATTTTCAAAATTTCCTCCATTTCTCTTTGAGAGGTTTCAAGGATGATCAACGACTGAGCCCTCATCCTGACGGGCTCTTCTTGGATCCCTTTCCCTCTAACATTAGTAGTAGCAGAGGGGATAACCACGGTGGTTGTGACTTCTTCTATGATTGGTGTACTTGTAGATATGTTTACCGATGTAGAGATAACCTTAGGAGCAGCTGAGGGTCTAAAAATTGCCTTTGGAGGGGCAATCTTTGGAGAAAAGATTCTTCCACTACGGGTAACTTTGCTTGTTCCGGCAATGTTACTGATGTCGGAATTGTCTTCTTCAGAACTCTCTTCCTCGGCAGTCTGTTCAATCTGTTTGACACCATGGTAGTAGATTTCTCCACCATAGTCCCATGGTATTGATTTGTCGGACTTGTACGGGACTGGCCCGGGCATGGTTATCTTCAAAGGTGCAGCCTTCAGAGTGGTTGTAATCCTAACAGGTATTTTAGGGACCTTGGAAGGATTGGAGGATATGGTTATTATTGAAACATCATTAACAGGAGTTGATAAGACAGAGGAATTCTCAAATAGGATTTCTTGTTTATCAATTAGGCGTTGGATGCCTATCTTCAACAATGGACAGTGGGTTAATGAGGATGAACAAAGGTGACAATCTTCTTCACAACTTGGGAAAACCCTAGCCTTCAACAAATTTAACTTGATTATAGGGAGCGGAGTTATCAAATCATCTACAGTAGCTACAAACAGATCATCCTCAACATCATGGGCGTTGTGGCCGTGCCTTGGAATTGGAGCAGAGATAACATTGGGTTTTTCATGTGCGTCGAATTCAACTTCTTTAGCATTTATTAAATCCTGAATTTTATTCTTCAGGGCCCAACAATTGTCAGTGTCGTGCCCTGGGCTCTCCGAATGGTAAGCACACCTGGCGTTCGGATGGTAATATGGAGAAGCAGTGTTAGGATTTTTAGGGGCCTCTTTCAGTATGGCCAAATTCAACTTCAGGAGATGTGGTAGGACTTGAGCTGGAGTCATGTTTATCTTGGTGAATTGCCGTACAGGCCTTTCCACCCTTTGCTGGTTATTTCTAGGCTGATCATTCCTCGGCTGATTGTTTCTTGGCTGGTCTGATGCAGGCTTCTGAATCATAACGGCCCCCACCGTTGATTGGCGCTCGTTTCTTCCCTGATTCCTCTGAGCATAGACAACCGACACTTCCTTCTTTCCTGTGAAGGGCTTTTTTACAGCAGCAGAGGTAGACGTGTCTTTCTGAATTTTCCCGCTTCTAATACCGGCTTTAACCCTCTCGCCAGGTAGAGAGGACCTGACAGAGTCCCCAAGAACATGTCCACTAGCTTTCTTTCAGATAAAGGTGGTTGCACCCTTCCGGCTAAATCCCTCCATTTTTGGGCGTAGTCTTGGAAGCCCTCATTGAACACCATAGCCATAATGTGATACGGTGGGAGAACTGACTTGAGGTTTTGCGTTTGTATTCGCACTTGTTCGGTTTAGCAAGAGTCGCCACCGACTTTTTATTTTATCCTAAAGGAAAGGTTAAAAAGCACAGGAAAAACCTTTGAGATGTTTTCGTGGGTTCGGGGGGTAGATTATGAAAAGGGAAGGTGTTAGCACCCTTTTCATCCATGGTTATCCAGGGCTCTTAGTTACTTGTTTTAGATCACTTGCCTTGATTTTCAATTGTTTGAAATGGTGCTTTGTGTGTGTGGTTTTGAAAATGTTTTAAAAAAAGATGCCTTGTCTAGGCAACCGTTGTAATGACTCTTGTTTGAGTATATGCAAAGGTGTTTGTCCTTTTGAAAAGATGTTTCAATGTTTTGGAAAGTTGTTTTGAAAGTTGTGTTGTGGAGTGTGTTTTGAAAGTAGGCAAGTGTGTTTTGCAAGTTTGATCAAGTAACTAAGAGTTCTCTACCCCTAAATTTACTCAAAGATCTTTCTCATGTTTTAACCCTTTTAACAGTGTTGTTTCACCATTGTATTTGGTGAACAACCTTGTGTTAGGATGTTAACGGGACGGGCGCGGGTCATCGTTTAGACCATGAATGCAATGGTGTCAAGTATTTTGGAAATTTGCTTGAGGGACTATGATCATTTTGTTTAGGAAACTTCGAAAGCGTCATCGAGGGACTATGATCATTTGATTTGTTTTTGTTTTACCAAAGACACTCGACATGCAACATGGCTCATTTTTGAAGGCAACAAGCGGGATTACCCTAGGGGTGCAAGTGTGGTTTGTGTATTGATTTTCATGCATTTATCTTTGTGTTTAGGTCAAACTATTTGTTATTTGATTTGCATACAAACCCTAGGTCTATCATGGCATAATTTGAAAGCTTTTAAATGCGGAAATTTAAAGTCCTAAATTATTACAACATGATTATGGGGATGGGGATACAAATATTTACAAATGGGGATGAGACTTATCGGAGTAGTAGTGTCCAAATATCAATTACAACCAAATCGAATCGCATTCTCGATGTAAAATATAACAATGTATAAGAGTCAAAGAGAAACAAAAGTATGTAAGATGCTCATGATTATTATTTACAAATGATGCAAATATTAACCTAATGCAATTATTAAGTATTATTATTATTTATTTATGTTTTTTTTAATTATATATAAACAAAAGTTTTAGTGAAAAGAAAATCTTAACTTAAAAAATCTATTGTTTTTGTTAATGTTTTTTTAGAAATTTATATAAAAAGATTTATTAAACAAAAAAAGTTTTAAGACAAAAATCTATTAACCTAATGAGTCTAATATTTATATATTTTAGTTAATGTTATTTTTGTGTGTTTTTGTTAAACTATATAAAAGTTTTAATTAAGAGGAAATATTTAACCTTAAAAACAGATTAACTATTTATATATATATTTTTTTCAAAATGTTTTCATATATACAAATTTTAAGTGTAAAAAAAAAAGTATTGGTGAAATTTATACAACAAAGTAATGTATTATTTTGATCAAAGAAAAAGAAAATAAAGTGATATATAAAAAAAGGATTTGTTTTGTAAGTATATACAAAAAAATAAAAAAAAGGTTGAATGGGCCTAAGGAGGAAATGCTTGGCCCAAACAAAAACAAACAGATTAAAAAGGAAAAGGGGGGGGGGGGGGGTGCACACGCTGAAGGAGGGGTAAGGTGCCAGACATTGGGCTTAGGCGTTAGTTCCAGGGGTCAGGCCCAAAGCGTGTTACAATTTGTTAGGGTTTGTTTTGTTTCATTCCAGAATAGGGTTTGTGTGAACGAACGCGCCGCTCCCATCCTCTTCTTCGTTGTCCTCTTCATCTTTCTTGAGCCAAGCTTCTGAACGAACCTCCGCTCCACCTATGGCCACTAGGCGCCACCTCCAACTCCTCCTCCCTCCATGGTTAAGCAAGGCAGTGGCAAGAAAAGGTATCGATTCTCAGCTTTTCATGTTTTAGGGTTTCAAAGATTTATCTCTTGCATGTTTTACCTCTTACATGTTTTGACTTTTATGTGTTATCTTTGTTTGTGTGAGGTGTGTAAAAAGGGAGAAGAAATTACTACCTTTGGAGAGGAGACGGAGAACTTGGACCGGAGGTGTCTTAGGCGGCCGGAGACGTGGGACTGGTGAAGTGCTTACTGGCTTGCTCCTTGGTACTTTGTATCTTGCTTATTTTTTATGCTTTATGATGACAGTATAGTCTGAATGCTTGCCTCTGTTTGATTCTGATTGCTTGTTTCAGAGTTGTTGATATGCTAACCCTATGATGAACATATTCTGAGGGCTTTGGGATTTGTTTGATTCTGACTTGGTTTGGATATTTGGTTTAGACTTGCTTGTGTTAGTTAGAGCAGGCTTAAGGTAGTTAGAGCAGGCTTGAGGCTTTGGGCAGGTTTGTTGTTTTACAACACATGTTTGGAGTTTTGAGGCATTTTGATATAGTTTGAAGCTTAGCAGGTTTGTATGGCTTTGAGCAGGTTTGAAGGTCTGAAGCAGGCTTGAGGTTGCAAGCTTGCTTCTGTAACAGTTTTGTGGTTTTTTGTTTGAAGACAGCTTTGTTTGTAACTTTGGCTTTGAAAGGCTTTTTGATTTGAAGGCTTGCTTCAGTTTCTAAGCTTGTTTGCTTTTGAGAGGTTTTTGATGCATGATGCTTGGAAACAGGCTTGTGTTTTTGCTTGGCTTTTTTCTGGTGTCCAGTTAGGCTTCTCGTTTGTGTTATGTAATAGGCAGGCTGTTTGTTGTTTTCTTAGGATACAAGCTTGGAACAGCCTTTAATGTTTTAACAGGTTGCAAGGCTTGAGGTTTACAGTTTTTTGTGATATCTTTTTCTATATGTATTCTGCCCCTCCTCTAACAGTGTTCTGATTTTGTTATATTTATCTTTAAGCCTGCCTAGAAAACTGTAAGCCTGCTACTTTTCCCTCTTTTTCTCTTTCCACAGAAAGCAACTCTTTGCTTAGAATATCTCTCTTTTTTTCTGAAAAGACTTTGGCCTGGAAAATGATGAATAAAAATGTATTTTTCACAAGCTTGCTTGCATTTGTCTTTCCTCTGCATACCTCCAGATTTTCTGCCTTGCTTTTGTGTACTTGTTGACCGCTTTTGACAGTTACAACTTGGTTGACATTTAGGCAATGGAATTTGGTTTTGGTATTTCAGTTTGGTTTGCCTTTTCAGTTTGTAATTAGGTTTTAAATTATGCAGCCTGTTTTGGCATATTCAGTAGCTTGTCCCTTTGGTTGACAATTTGAATTTATGCAATTTGTTTGGCATTTCAATTTTTCCATGTGGAGTTTGTTTGAATTTGTGCACCTTTGTATTTGATTAATTCATGCTTGCAAACATTTAATTTCCCTCTTTGTGAACCAAGAAGATACATCTTCTTGCGATTTGCAGAGAGGATGAACAAACTGATTCCGACCAAAATCTTTAATGATGAGTTTTTTTGATTGACTGTCTGAAAATGCCTTTAATTTATCTGTACTGATTTCTTTCTTTTTTGTCTTTGCAGATAAGGATCAATTGAGCAAAGGATGCAATTAGTAGAAGGTGAAGATTTCCAGAGAATTAGGATATAGTTTTAATTTACTTTTAATCATTGTAATAATATTATTGTAAACAACTATAAATAAATTTACAGTGTTCAAACAATATTTGTAACAAACAATTAAAAATGAATAAAAATCTTTCTTTGTCAGATATCTCTTTTAATTCTTCTACATTTATTTATTTAATTACTTAAATCTCTTGAGTTATAATAATTGGAAATTATCCAATAATTTTAACTTAGAAATTATAAATAATCAATAAACGTCCGCCGTTCCGAATAACCAAAAGCAATGCACAGTTAAACAAACAAACGTCCATATGTCTTTTAACTCATTGATCAAACTTAAACTTTAAACTTTCAATCAGAAGCCTCAACCCATGTCCCAGAGTCAATTGAAAATAACTATAGAATTAACTCCTTCTAAGAATGCACGCGCAAACCCTAATTCTTGATTTATTGTCAAAGAAGCGTCTGCCTGATCAAACCCTGAGCCAAACTCAAACAAATCAATAGAAACCCTAATAATCTGCTTGAACTGATTCAAAATCAAAGGAAACCCTAATTTTGTCTGACTGATGAGAAAAGTCTGTTTGACCGATTCTTAAGCCAATCTGAAAAATCAGGAAAAGCCCGAAGTTGTGATTTCTTGTGAAAAAGAGAGGGCAAATTTTGGGGTACAACACATACTATGTAGTTGAGTACAGGTTGGTGCCAAGTCGGCGTTGTATTAATACTGTTTATAGAAGGCGGCTGCCAAGTCTTCCCAATTATGCACATCAGATCTCTCCAACTGGTAGAACCAATCAAGCTATATTCCTAACAAACTGTCCTGGAAAAAGTGAACCCACAAGTCTTTGTCAGCAGAATGCGGTTGAATTTTCCTGACATAAGATCGTAGGTGCATCTTGGGACAAGACACCCCATCGTACTTGGCAAATAGAGGTACTTTAAACTTCGGAGGGATTACTATTCCAGACACCAAACCCAACTCCTCAAAGTCTAGCCCCGGTACTCTCTGCACTTCCATAGCAGCTAGACACTCTTCCAAGATTTTGTATTTGTCATCGGCCGGAGGGTATTGTTGTTCAAAGTAGTCCTCTTCTTCTTCTTCTTTAGCTTCAGAATCTGAAGGCACTGCAGTCTCTTTACCTTTTCCTTCCCCTTCCTCAGAGGTTGATGGAAAATCCAAGGCCCTTCTGGCTTGTCTTTCAAACCTTCTGCCCATGGTAGCCACGCCAACTCGCTTCTTCTTCTTTTTCTCTTTTCCTTTCTCTAGCAGAGTCTTGAGCTCCTTCTGCCCCTTGGCCAAGGTCAAGAGTAGCTGTTGAAATTGTGAATTTTGAGCTTGCAAGTCTTTAACCGTTTGTTCAAGATCCATGTTGCTGAAATAAACAGCAGAGGGATGAGGAATCTTCTTGAAAATACCTGCTTATGCATATGATGAATGATATGTATTCATGTAATGCTTTCAAGGATTTGAGGAAAATTCAAATTTGTGTCAAATAAAAAGGAACAAATGTTATATTAAAAAAATAGAATTTGTTTTACATCAATGCCCCTAGGGCAAAATAGTACAAATTTCTAAGATAAAAAGACAGTGCGCATCCTCTTTGGCGCAATGTAGGTGTTGAGAGTCTTCTCTTCGTGAAGTAACCGAGTGAGTTCTAAAACCTTCTTCTCGCTTGCGTAGAATTGGGCTTCAAAAGTATCGCATTCTCCCTTGAGCTGTATCCAACTCCTTTGTAGATCTTCGAGTGATGTTGGCATGTCAGGATGTAGGAGGGTGTATGGAACCTCTCCTTCCTTAACTGGCTCTATAATTACTGGGAGAATGGAGGGGTAAGGCATCGTAAGACTTTGGGCGTGGGTTCATACCCGCTTGAGGTAAGGCTCAAGAGGGATGGAACTTTTGTGTCCCAAGGTCTTACTGTCTACCTTGTTAGGCATCCTCCAAGCTCGGATGAACCTTTGTCGGAGTCCTTGACTGTCGTTGTCGAAGTCGAAAACCAAACCTTGAATCAGCATGTCATGTGGGCCATCCCTTCGAGCATAGCCAAACTGTCTTAGAGCCAAGCAGGGATTGTAGGTGATGCATCCCCTAATGCCAAGTAGAGGAACATTAGGGAATTCCCCACAATGGTCGACGATGAAAACATTCTCTTTGGTTCGAGAACACCAATGAATATCTGAATGTGTGAGAGTCATTAATCGTTGTGACCACCTCAAACCTTGCTCATTCTTCAAGACTGATTGGGGAAGATGAGAAATAAACCATCTTGCCAGAAGAGGAGTGCAACACATGAGAACACTTCTTTTCCTCATTGTTCGAGTGTGAAAAGAGTGTAAGATATCTCCAAGTAATGTAGGCACTGGATTGCGTGACATGAAAATCTTGACAGCACTTACATCTATAAGCTGGTCAGGGTTTAGGAACAAGACCATCCCATAGATGAGAAGAGCTACAATCTCCTCAAAAGCTTGTAAGTCCAAGGAATTCCAGCAGCTTTGGCCCTTCTCAAACAAGAACTTTTCCAAGAAGCCTTTGACACCACTTCTAGTTTCCCAATGTGTTGTGACATCTGATGGTTGCAAGTACAGGGCTTGAGCAACATCTTCAGGCTTTGGATCTCTTTCCGTACCGTTGAAGGGTAGTTGATTAAGAATAGGAATCCTTAAGAGTTGAGAAAATTCCTCCAAAGTAGGCACCAGCTGGTAGTCAGGAAATGTGAAGTAGTGATGCAAAGGGTCAAAGAATTGGAAAAGAACTTTCACCATATCTTCTTCTGTGTTGGAGGTGACTAAGTTGAGAAGGCGACCATGTCGCTCGGTGAATGGAGAATTCTCCAAAATCCTTGAAGCTAACTCCTTGAGTTGTGGAGGAATTCTTACAAGGTTAACTTGGATAGTTTTCCTGTGAAGTGAATCCATAACCTACAAAACAGGAACAAAGATGAACTTCCAAAAACCCTTGAAATGGTTAGTGGATGCATATGATGCTTATGATGTCCATGATGTTATGCACAAGTATGTATGTATAAGCAAATCACACAAGTTCCTAGTTTAGGCTTGCATGGGGTTTCATAGGTAAGTACCCTCTTGAAGTTTAGTTGGCTCAACCTGTCTTGGAAATAGTAACCGGGTTCTAAGGAGCTCAATATCACCGGATTGTTTCCTTGTTCATTGTTTCAATTCAACCTCTTATCGGCAACCGAAATATTCCAAGGAACCAACCCTCGATGAGTGTAGTATCGAGTATCTACCAACTTCGGACTGCACCAAAGCCGGTCATCTCACTACATCCTAAAAGGCCAAGTTGGTCAAGTAAAGGTTCTAAAAGTTCGTCAGTGCTTCATGACATCACTCAGTGGCCCCGTATTCTCTTTGATTGACTCAAAGGCTACCGGTACCCACAAATATGTTACACTAACATAGCTATTACTTAGACTGTGTCAGTATACCCCGCACAGTTTCCACAATGTATTGCTATTTACCTATGAATGTTTCCTAAATCCGGGTAGAGGATTCAAACCCAAACAATATAACCAAAGTGTAAAGCAAAAAAGTCAAGCAAGATAAGCATGTAAAGGTGATCTAAAACCCTAAGGTAACCCCACTTTTATATTTTTCCCCAGCAGAGTCGCCAGTTCTGTGATATGGTGGGAGAACTTACTTGATATTTTGCGTTTCGTTCGCACTTGTGCGGTTAGCAAGAGTCGCCACCGACTTTTATTTTATCCAAAAGGAAAGGTAAAAAAGCACAAGAAATACCTTTCGAGATTATTTCTCGGGTTCGGGGGGTAGATTATGAAAAGGTAAGGTATTAGAACCCTTCTCATCCATGGTTTTCCATGGGCTCTTAGTTACTCGTTTAGATCACTTGCTTTCATTTGATTGTGTGCTATTGGTGTGGGCTTTGAAAGTATTTTTGAAAAATCTCTTTGTAATGGTTCTCGTCTCTATAAGAACGTATACAAAATGTTTTATCTTTTTTGAAAATGTTTTGAAATGGGAGTGTAGGTGTAAAAGTTTTTGTCGTGAGCAAGCGAGTAACTAAGAGCGAATCTATATACTCGAAAGATCTTAAGTTGTGTTTTTCTTCCTCCTTTTAATGGTGTTATCTTACCATTGATTTGGTAAGAAGCCCCACCATTGGATGTGAAGGGACAGGCGTGGGTTGATTTTACAATCATTGAAGGCAACATCGAGGGTCATCGAGGGACTACGATCTTATTTTTATTTTTTATCGAAGGGTCATTACTAGAGCGTCTCATATTCGAGGGACATGATTGTATTTCCGAGGCAACGAGCGAGGTTACCCTAGAGGTGCGCGTGTGAGAAAGTGTGTTGGTTTCAAGTTATTTTATTCTTTGATTAGGTCATCTAGCGATTGATTTTTTGAATCTTGCCATACATGCCTAGTTACTATACAGTATATGGAAAACAATAAATTGCGGGAATTGAAATTCTAAGCTATTACAGAATGTTCGGGAATGGGGGTACAATTGTTATGAATGGGGATGAATCAAATGAAATAGAAATGTCCAAATATCAAGCAATACAACCAAATCGAATTTTTGTGCGATTTAATATCAACCTATGACAATTTATGAAAATAAAATCAACAAAGTATGAAATGAAATGTATTTACTTGAAAAGAGAAGAATAAAACCTATTCTAAAAAATTGATTAAATTATAATCTTTATTATTATTATTTGTATTCTTATTAATTATGTGAATAAATTTAAAGAAAGAAAACAAGCTAAGTTAATTTTTTTTTTATGTTTTTATTAAATGTAAAAAATTAATAAAGATAAGTTATAAAAAAAGAAAATGATAAAAAATTAATTTTCAAGACTTAAATCAAATGTATAAAAAGGTATTCTATGTTTAAATTAGTAATTTTATTATCAAAAAAAGAAACAAATTAAAAAAAACAAGTAACAAATGGGCTTAAGAGAGTTTTTTAAGGATGTTGGGCCCAAAGAAAAAGGGTGTTTTACTGTTAACAAAACCGAGCCAATGGGGGTGTAAAACGTGAAGCAGATGGGCCTTAGGGAAAATGTAAACACAATAGGCCCATGCTCTTAAACTGTTAAACGCTTGATTAAGGGACAAAGCCAAATTAGGGTTCTGAGACCCTTTGGTTTACAGCGGCGCTGCCTCGTCTCCTTTGTTCACTCATCCCTTCCATTTTTCGTTCATCTCTGAATCTTTGAACTAATCTCACCATTCGCCTCTTCCTAATTTCATGAACAAACCACTTTTGGCCTCTTTGTCTCGCCCTGATTCACATTTTTCTGGAAACCCTAAGTTCTGATTTATGCCTAAAATGTTCGATTCTAGCTTATCTGATCTTCCCCCCCAAATTTCTATTGCCAGAGCGCTCTCTCTCACCTCCTAACCAAGTTCTAATGGTTTTTTCTTGGAAAGGTGAAGTTCTGTTGTTATTAAAGCTTGAACAATTTTGTTGTTTTTTGTCTTGTTACGTTTTTCTGTGTTAATCGAACTTATTTATCCATTGAGATGCAGGAAATAGTTTACGAGGAAGGTGAAGAATCCATACCTTTGGAGACTTTTCTATGAAATGGAAGGGGATAGTGAGACCGAGAGAGATGCTCCTTTGTGGCCGGAGATGCATGAGGGAAGAGATGAAGACTGAACGAATCACTTTTCTGGTAACTTCCTTTTGTCTTCTTTGTTGAATGATAAGGATGTTGGTTGTTGGATTTTGGTTTTGGATATGTTTTGGTATTTTGAGGTTGTTACTGTTTGAACAGTTTGAAGGTTGTGTTTCAGTTTGAGGTTTATGTTTTTTTTTTCTGTTGGAGACTTGACCATTGTGTTTTTTTGGTTGGTTTGGTTTGATGGTGTTTTGGATCTATTTTGATGGTCTAACAGGTTATGGAGTTGGATAATGTTTCTATATATTTTTAGTTTTTAAAACTGTTGCAGGTTTCTGGATGATGTTACTGATTTATGTTTTGGGTCTTGCTGATGTTTCAGCAGGTTTTGTGAGTTGGAGATTTGACAATTTTGGCTTGATGATGTTTCTTGCTGTTGGTTTTACTGGTTTTCTGTTTTGGTTTGCAATCTTGCTATTTGCTGCAGGACTTGAGATTTGAGGGTGGATGCTGGGAGTTTTGGCTTTTGGTTATGTTTTTTATGTTAGTTCTGTTACAGGTTTGATGAGTTTGCTAGATAGTGGTATGCTTGGGTTATTTGGCTTTTTTGTTTGACAGTTTGGGGGTTTTGGTTTGTATGTTTTGACAGTTCTTGGACTTTTTGAGTTTGAAAATGATTTGAGGTTTTTTGAGGCTTTTTGGACTTTGATAGTTTGATCAGTTTTTCGATCTCTCTTTTTGCTTGATAGTTTCACTATTATACTGATGTTGCTTTGGTTGAATTCTTATTCAAAAAGGGGGGGGGGGGGGACGAAGAAATTGAATATTTTGCTATGTTGTTCCTTTGGCTTTTTGATGGCAGTTTTGTTTTCTAGCAGCTTCTATGCAATTGTAACAGTCAAGGCAGTAGGGTTGTGTATCCCTAGGTGACTTCTTTCCTCTCTTCTCTCTCAATGACCCTAAGAGTCAATTGCTCTTTTGCCTTTTTCTGAAAAGTTTGCAATAAAAATGGAAAATGATGAATTGGCTTATTGAACAAGCCTCTTGCTTGTTTGACTTAGTTTATCATATTTCTACACTTTTGTTTACTGCCTGCTCTAGCTTATGCTGTTTGTTGTTTTCTTTTTGTCCAATTTTGTTTGGCTCAGTTTGCTGCATTTGCTTGGTGATGCGCTGCTGTTTGCAATATTTTACTTGTTTGGACAACTTTGTTGTTTGTTGCCTAGCTTGTGCAGCTTGCTTGCATTCAGTTTGTATTATTCTGTTTGTTTGGATAAGTTTGTTGCATTTGTTTTGTTTGGACAGCTTGCTTGCATTTCTTATTTCTTCTTTTTGTGAACCAAGAAGAATAATTCTCTTCTGATTTGCAAATAGAGAAAATAAAAATGTGATGAATTAAGAATAGCCTTCTGATTCCAAATTTCAAACTTTAATGATGAACACTTTTTCTTTTGAAAATTCTTACTCATGTCCAATTAATTTGTACTAACTTTTTCTTTCTTTCATTTTCATGTGAGCACAATGGAGAGGGCAAAGCATGGAAGGCAAGAACCATAGGGCAAGCAAGGAAGGTCTTTGGAGATAGCAAAAGAACTTCAGTCAAACTTAGGCATAGATTAGTTCTCTTAGGCCAATCAAGCATTTGAATTTTTCCTTGTATTTTAGAACAATCATTCTTGCATTGTATCTGTGATCGGTGGATCTGGAACTGACTGTTTAACGCTGGTTCGCGAAATGTCGGGAAGCAAGAGTCGCCACCGTCTTTTATTTTCTCCAAATGGAAAGGACAAAAGCACAGAAAAATTCCTTAAAGAGATTGCTCTCGGTTCGGGAGGTAGATTTATAGAAAGGGAAGGTGTTAGCACCCTTTCTATCCATGGTTATCCATGGGCTCTTAGATACTTGCTCATTGTGTTTTCAAAAATGGTTTGTTTGCTTTTCAACTGTGGGTTTTAAAAAGTTTCTTTGAAAATTCCAGTTTGACTCTTGTATCGGTCCTCAAGAGTGTTTGAAAAATTGCTTTCGAAAGCTTTTTGAAAATGTGTCGGTGTGAAAAGTATTTTTGAATTTGTTTTGAATTTAGAGCAAGTATCTAGAGTCGTCTACCTACCCTAAGGAATTCGTCTGTGTAGATGTCCTTTAAAGTAGTGCCATCCCACCATTGAGAGGTAGGTAGCACCACCATTGGAGGTGTTCGGGTCAATTCGAGGTTCGGGACATGGTGATCACCAGAGCAATGGGAAGACACCTTAGAAGCTACCCTCATGCCAGGTTCCCGGATCATGAGGACTTACTAAGACATCCTCTACTCGACGATCACCTTTCGAGGCAAGGCAACAGTGAGGCGTACCCTAGGGGTGGTGTGTGATTTGTGTGTCGTTTTCAGATGTTTTGTCTTGTTCATGTTATTGGTGATCTACGCTTTTGTTTTTATTTTAGGCCATTCATTCTTGCATGCATCAATTAACAGTTAAAATATTTGCGAGAAGTAAAAATTCTAAGCTATTACAAAAGGCGCGGGTCCACATCGCCAAAATTTCTTGAACCCGATTTGACAGAAAAATAAAGAATTAAAAGAAAAGTAAAGTGCAAGAAATTAATTTACAAGGCCTTGGGAGAGATACATAAATATTAAACGAAAAGGAAATAAACACGCGAATTAAATAAGAATTAAAACGAGGGCGTTGGACCCTTTTTGCAAAATTAAATTAAATGATGGAATTAATTAATTAAAAAGAGAAAAGAAATTTTGTTTTTTGGTATTTTTTGGTATTTAGGAGAATTTAATGCAATTAAACCTAATTCTACAATTTTTATTTTATTATGAAAACATATTAAAGTTTAATCCTAAAATTAACCCTAATTATTTTACATGCAATTTAATTACAAAAATAAATATTTAATATTTAATTATTATGGAAGAAAAGAAAAAGGAATAAAAAATTAATTAAACCCTAATTCTACCACTTTTAAATTAATTAAGAAAATATTAAGGCTTTCTCCTAAATTAAAACTAATCAATTAAAGTTATTTATTTACAAAAATACTAAAATAAAATATTTATTTTTTTTTTTGCATCTTTTCTGATTATTTTATTGTTTTTGTATTTTTATGAAAATAATAAATTAATTAAACAAAACAATAATTAAAAGAAAATAGAAATAAAACGAAAGAATGTGAAAAAAATGGCAAACCTAGGGGGTCTGCCCCTAATTGTGAGGTTTCCTTCTAGCAATCTGGGCCCATCAACCTTGGCCTGGCTGACTTTTTCATGCAACGTGTGGAGTAGTTGACTGCAGTCTATGATGCTCCTCCAATTATAATCCTGGGATTGTTCTTAGCGTACGCGTGGCAGGCTGGATGGTGGACTATATGGTACACTCTTTGTGTTGAAACTGCATAGGATAACATTTGAAAGAAAAATAATATGAAAGGGTGGGGACCTGGGGCTCGAACCCAGGTCATGAACGTTACCAGCGATGCACTCTACCAACTGCTCCACTCAACGCGTTTGTATATTTGATATCAAACAATCAATATAAAATAAAGCCAAACATTAATGATGTTTTAGCGCGAAATTTTGAACTAGCCAATTACTGATGGCCACGCATCCTTCTTCTTCTTTGGTTTATTTTTCCTGAAAATATAACAAACATAGGCAACGGTTTTTAAACGTCCCTGTAGACACTATATTAGAAAATAGCGAATAGCACCTGGGGCTTCATAAATTAGGCGCGACATATGTTTATTGATCGTCCAATCATGCTTGATTCAGTCATGGTACTATGGTGGTCTAATTTTACCGCTTTTCAAAACGCCCAATTTGGACCTCCAAGAACCCTAATCTGCAACAATGGTAGAATCGCATATAGTATACAAAAACGCAATTAAAGTAGATGGTTAGCTTCAGAACACATCATATAGTATGAATCCATTAAAAATATGCAATGAAAATGTCTAAATCTTGAAATACGATTATAAAAAAAAATGAGAAAAGCTTGACTTCTGTACAATGATTCAAAGGGTTAGGGACTGTGTTCTTGATCCAGGAAGGTTCCTTGATGTCCCATGAATGTGATAGGATCGTTGTTTTGGCTTGAATCAAACTCTAACCCTGTTTTCAGTTTTGAGATTTTTCACCAAAAAGTCAAGTTTTCTAATGGAGTTTCTGCGCAGCTTTTTGGTTTATGGCATTAGGGTTGCGTTTGGTACTTATGTATGAATGATTTAGGGTTGAAAACTTGATCCAAAACCTTTGCATTCATGGTTTGGAAGATTTGATTTTCAAAGATCTTTTTTCAATATTTTTTCATGCTATTTTGACCCTAATCATATCCAATCAATTCAATTCCTTCCATATCTGATCATGCACAAATTATTGAGTATATATCATGCACAAAAAGATTGAAAAACTTAGGTTAAGCATTTTTCATGTATTTAATTGATTTAAATGAATTATTATTAATAAAAATTCAAATAAATAAATAAAAAATGAAGAAAAACTTCCCTTTGGGCCAAATGGTCGTGCACATGCCTTGGATGATGAATTGTGGAGGAAAAAGAGGCCCATTAGCAATTTTAGGTCATTTGAAGCAATGTTGACTTTTCAAAATATCCAAACATTTCCCAACTTCCACAAGGCATAACTTGCTCAATATTTAAGCTTTGCTCATGTTCGTGGACATTTTGGAAAGGTCTTTGAGTCCTCTAACCAATGTCTTTGGTCCCATATCATTTTGATTTACCAATCTCAAGTTATGGCCTTTGACTTAAAGTCCCTTTTTGTTGACTTTTGAAAATGACCTATAATGTTGAAATTGATAACTTTTTGTGAGAGCATTTCTTGGACTTGAAGTGTGAAGATGAGTTGTAGGAAATGTCTTTCTCTTCAAAATGAGCTTTGGATGGAATTTTGCTGATAATCCATGTGAAAGTTATGCCCTGGTCAATTTACAGTTGACTTTTTCAGCTGTCCAAATAAAGAAACTTTTGCATCTTGATGATTTTTGAGCCAAGCTTTGAGAATCATGATCAAGCATTGATCAAATGATGTTTGTGGCTTCAAAATGAGATGTTGACCAAAAATTTGAACTTTTGACTGCCAAATGACCATTTTGCCCCTATAGTTGACTGTAGTGCAATTAGGGTTTTGACTGTGCAATTTTGTGCTGAAAGTCTTGAAACTTGGTATGAGGATGCTTGACCATGTTTATAGGCATGTGGGACTTGATTGGACCCTTGGAAACTTCATTTTCTTGATCAGAACAAAAACCCTAATTTTGAGTGTTCAGGAGGCTCTTGAACTATGCAACCCTTGGGAACTTTGAAGCTTGACTTTGAAATTTCCTGGAGAATATGGGAGGGAAAATTTTGGGGTACAACAGTTGCCCCTGTTCAATCTTCTTAGACCTGAGGATGCAGATTGGCTGACGTGCCTTTCGTAATCCGAGGGTAGAAGATGATTGAACACTAGAGTGCCCAGAAATTTGCGCTCACATAGTAGCAGTGTGATGGAGATGGTCTTAGAGATTGATGAATAGGATGATGGGCTTATAGATGCCATCTGGATGTTGATCGCGTAAGAGATTCCTTAGCGAGAACTTGCATACCTGCAAAAAAGGAAAATGATTACCTGACCTGTTACGGGAGTTGGTTTTTCAAATGCTTGGTATAGATATGTCCTGACTGGTTACAGGAGCTGGATCTGGAGTTTCAAAAGATGATGAATGAACCAGGGGTGGTTACTACCTCAGCAGGAACGGTGAGAGAACCTTGGATGACTTTAACTTCAACAGTAATCGTTGAGAAAATCTTGGGATTACCACCTCCGCAGGATCGGGAAGAGAACCATAGGCAATTACAATCTTAATAGCAAACATTGAGAAAAACCTGGAATGGAATTATCATCTCCGCAGCATTGGGGAGAGAACCATAGGAAATTATAATCTCAACAACATTCATTGAGAAAAACCTTAGGTGGAATTATCGTCTCCGCAGGATCGGGGAGAGAACCATAGGCAATTATAATCTCAATAACATTCATTGAGAAAAACCTGGAATGGAATTATCGTCTCCGCAGCATTGGGGAGAGAACCATAGGAAATTATAATCTCAATAACATTCATTGAGAAAAACCTGGAATGGAATTATCGTCTCCGCAGCATTGGGGAGAGAACCATAGGAAATTATAATCTCAATAACATTTATTGAGAAAAACCTGGAATGGAATTATCATCTCCACAGCATTGGGGAGAGAACCATAGGAAATTATAATCTCAATAACATTCATTGAGAAAAACCTGGAATGGAATTATCGTCTCCGCAGGATCGGGGAGAGAACCATAGGCAATTATAATCTCAATAACATTCATTGAGAAAAACCTGGAATGGAATTATCGTCTCCGCAGGATCGGGGAGAGAACCATAGGAAATTATAATCTCAATAACATTCATTGAGAAAAACCTGAAATGGAATTATCGTCTCCGCAGCATTGGGGAGAGAACCATAGGAAATTATAATTTCAATAACATTCATTGAGAAAAACCTGAAATGGAATTATCGTCTCCGCAGCATTGGGGAGAGAACCATAGGAAATTATAATCTCAATAACATTCATTGAGAAAAACCTGGAATGGAATTATCGTCTCCGCAGGATCGGGGAGAGAACCATAGGAAATTATAATCTCAATAACATTCATTGAGAAAAACCTGGAATGGAATTATCGTCTCCGCAGCATTGGGGAGAGAACCATAGGAAATTATAATCTCAATAACATTCATTGAGAAAAACCTTTGATAACTTCTACTGAGTCTTCATCCGAAAAATCTGTTTGGGGTCGACTTAGCTGGACTAGAGAAGGCCTTGGAATGGATAAGAAATCTTTGGAGTCGATTAACTGAACCGGTCTAGGTCTTGAAATAGGATTGAGAATTTAGTTGAATCTTTCCTTAAAAGTAAAGGTCAGTCATATGCAATGCATGATATGGACCAAGCAATGATGTTCTCAATATAAATGAGATTTGTAAGATATGATGCGTCTATGCATGTTATGATGATGTATGTGATGTTTAGGAATGTATGTTTTCGTCTAGGAAAGTAAATCCTTGACGGGTGCCGGGAAGTCATATCCTGGGCTGCTGTTGAAGAATAGATTTCGCTTCCGCTGGGGATGATAGTTGCAAGAATACCGGTAGGAGAAGATGACTCCGTTGGGGAATAAACTTGGCGAATTGATTACTTTGCGGGGAGACAGATACTCTAACGATCTTGCTGGAAAGCAATAATCTGTGGGGAGAGAGATATCTTGTTGAGTGTTGATAATAACTTGCTGGGAATACCCTTGTTGTATTGGAAGTGTTAATAGACTTCGCTGGGGATAAGAAGACTCCGTCGAGGACGCTCTTTCCGTGGCTTTTGGCTGAGGATAACCCAGTTATATCCTGGTAAGGAAATAACTCTTTGAATAAAGTCGGGAGACGCGTTCGTGCTCTGCGAGGGATGAGCTTCCAAAATCTACTGGGGATAAGCTTTCTGCTTGGGGGAGATGGATTCCAACTTTTCCTGGGGAAACTGGATTGGACTCTCCCGGGGAAGTTTGGAGATGTATTGGAAGGGACTCCACTGAATATTTGATATGCCGCCGGGGAACAATCTTTAGACCAAGACTGTCGGGGATGCTTGTTAAGAATATCCGTATACTGTGCTGGGGAATGTTGAGACCTGCTGGAGGATACCCAACTTCTTTAAGATTTGATAACTTTGCTTGGGGAGAGTGTGTTGACTTGCTGGTTCACTCTCTGGGGAATTAAGGTATACTGGTTATATTCTTCAGTCGAACCTACCTTGATGCCTTTGGAGGACAGAACAATTAGCTTGCTTGGACAGCTCATCATTGCCCCTGTTTCTGATATTGGAGAGGAAGACCTGTGAGGTGCTGATAGTTGTTGATGGACCAACCTTCTTCTGGTAGGCAGGTGACAAGGTGACAGGACATAGTCGTACGCTTTGATCCCTAACTTTTGCCTGGACCGCCCTTTCGGGTTTTCAGTCCACCGGGATACCCATTTTTGCCCAAGCCGCCTTTTCAGGTTTTCGACTTGCCGGGTGTACAGATTTTTTCGTTTTCATCCCTTATTTTTGCCCGAACCCTTTTGGTTCGCCGGGAAGCCCTGATTTTTTCCTAGGTATGTCAACCTAGCGGGTCTTTGATTTTGCGTAGTATTTTTCAGCTATGTTCATGTTCTCAGAGTGTAGGGAATTGCCCCTGTTAGAAGTGCTTTGCCATGCCACCAGAAGGTGTTTGATCAGGCAAGATTCATTGTTGGAATGCCCCAAGTGACTCAGGCAGAAATTTGCCCCAGGCTGGTTGGTCTTTTGAGAGATTCTCCGAATCTTGACTTAACTGCACCAGATGATGGACAATAGTCATGTCATGCCCCTTGATTGGAGGTACTTCTGTTCATTAGGCATTCGTCGTGCGAGCTTCTATGCTGTTCAAACAAAAAGTCATATGCAAACAAAGTTATGTTAAAAATGCAAAGCCTATGTCTGTCTTGAAGCTTTTGAAAATGCATTCTTTTTTGTAAAACAAATGAATGTTTGTAAAACAAATGAATGTTTGTAAAACGTGATGTCAACTCCGTATTTACCGTAGGCCTTCAGGAGTCAGGATACCTTTTGTAACAGTATGCTTTCGAACTAACCCATGCTTCAGCTAGGACTTTTAAGGGTTATAACGTGGCCTGGTTCACGGTTTAAGAAACAAAGGATAAAGGCTCAAATTATTTGTACCCACCCACTCTTCGTGATGTTCTCCAAACCTAAACTCAGCTGATCATACGTTAGACCTTGTTTGAGTCTTCGCTCTGATTTTCCGGTGATGATTCGGATGTTGATAACTTATTTTGAATAGGAAATCATTCCTTTTTTGTTGAGGGTTTGTAAGACCTCTTTCTTGATTTTTGTTATCCCTTTCTTTTTTTGCCTGAACTGTTTCCCTTTTTTGGAATTACAGTCAGCGGGATGCCCCATTTTTGTAAGTCTCCTTCATGGGTTTTGACTTAATGGGTTTTTTTTTATCTTGAAAGATAATGACTGCCTTTCTTTATTGATCATTCGGAACCATCACTGTCTTTCTTTGTTTTGTAAGGATCTTTTTGGTGCCATTCGTTATGCACTTGGATCAACTGAGAGAACTACCCTGCCCCAGGTTATGATAAATGGTTTTAATTTTCGAAAAGAAAAACTCCTACTTCTTTGGCTCAGAGGGGTTGACGAGGGATTATCATCCTTATAACTCCAGTGTTTAGGGATTGAAACAATGCATGTACCTCATCAGCGGGGTCTGTTCAAAAGCATACTGTGAAGATATGGTATCGTTTTCGTCATCCTCCCTCAAGAGGCTTAGAATTATTAATTAAGAGTTGATCATCAGAAAAAATATGAAAATAATTTACGTATAGTGAATACGAATATATTGTTTCAGAACAGACATATGCGATGCATTAATGAAATAACAATGTTTAATCATGAGTAAATGTTTGAACAAAAAGAAAATTGCAACTTGAACATTCGAACGAACAAAAATTTCTCAATCCTAGCCATGTTTTGGCAAGGGAGCAGTGATCACGTGGGGAGTCTTGGGTACTTTAAACTGAATCTCTCCAGCGTCGATCATGTCTTGGATATTATTTTTCAAGCACCAACAATCATCTGTAGTATGCCCCGGGCTGTCAGAGTGATAAGCGCAGCGGGCATTGGGGTTATACTTTGGTGACGTTGTATTTTGGTTCTTCGGAGCTTCTTTTAGAGTTACCAGCTTGGTCTCCAGCAACTGTGGCAATATCTGGGATAAGGTCATGCTGAGCCGGGTGAACTGTCTTCTCTCGCTCTTTTGTTGGTTGTGATGTTGAATTTGTGACACTGGAGCCAATTGAGGAGCTCTCCCCTTACCTCCTTGTCTCAAAGGTGGCTGAACGATGACTGGCTTTTTACCCTTAGACTTTTGCCCCAGTTGGTTACCCTGAAGCAGTTGGTTGACAAGAAACCAGAGCTCATCTTGTCTTTGAGCTAACCCTTGAACGGCAGTCACCTGCCCCAGCATCTGGACCTTCAATGCATCCACCTCAGCTTGTAGGTGTTTCAGCCTTTCATCCTCAGCACTGTTCCTGACAAAAGTCTCCATGAGAAGTGTCCTTAGCTCCTCCTGCCCCTTGGATAGATTCAGGAGGATTTCCCTGAACTGAGTCTCTTGAGCGAGAAGGTCCTGGTTATCTGGTTGGAAGGCCATTGCTGAAATAAACAGCGAGAAAGGTAAGTGACCTGCAACAAAGATACCTGTTATGTAATGATGTGTATGACATGTATGCAATGTTTTCAAGGATCTCGCGGGATAAACAAGAAAATTTTGTTAGCATTTGAATTTGTAGCTTGATTGAAAGAACTTCATATTTGTTGAGAGTCTTTCTTTCAAGGGTCAAAGGCTCACCATATCTAGTGGGTCATAGCCCCTGACTCAAGTCATCAACCTTATTTTGCTTTCCAAACAACCTTGGCTAGGGGAACCTTCTTCAGGAGTCAAAGCTCACCATATCAAGTGGGTCATAGCCCCTGACTACCTTGGCTAGAGGAAAATAAATCCTCTTTGCCCCTTGCTGGGATAGTTGATTCACCATGCCCTGCATCACAAGCCCTTGAGATCCTTGAAATGGGTTAGGATGTATGCAATGGTATGATGTTATGGTATGCATGGGGTAATGTGAGTAACCCTGTTATGAGTCCCAATTAAGGACTGTAAACAAAACCTGCAAGAAACTTAGTAACCCTGTTATGAGTCCCGATTAAGGACTATAAACAAAACCTGCAAGAAACTTAGTACACTCTGTTATGAGTCCCGATTAAGGACTATAAACAAAACCTGCAAGAAACTTAGTACACTCTGTTATGAGTCCCAATTAAGGACTATAAACAAAAACCTGCAAGAAACTTAGTAAACCCTGTTATGAGTCCCAATTAAGGACTATAAACAAAACCTGCAAGTAGTTCATGTGTCAGATAACAAGCATGCAAGTAGTCAAGTACGAAGGCACACAAGTCACACAAGAGAAGCCCTTAGAGTTTAGGCCAGCATGAGGTCTAGGTATTACCCTCTTGAAGTTGGTGGGCTCAACCTGTCCTATTAGAAGTAACCGGGTTCTAAGGGTCCCAATATCACGGGATTGCTTTCATTGTTCATCGTTTCAATTTAGCCACTGAACTGGCGACCGAAATATTCCAAGAAAGCAACCCTCAATTGAGTGTAGTATCGAGTATCAACCAACCTCGGACTACACCAAAGTCAGTTATCTCACTACCCTAAAGAGGCCAAGATAGTTCAATTAAGGTTCCTAAGGTCTGTTGATGCTTCATGACACCACGCGGAGGCCCCGTACTCTCCTTGACTGAACTCAGGGGTTACCGGTACACACCAAAGCGCCACATCAACGTAGCAGACTGTTTCAACCATGTCGGTATACCCCGCACAGTTCCCTTACAGCCTTGTTGCTACTTTCTAAGAAGGTATCCCCCAGATCCGGGTTAGGATCTATAGAACTCCCAAGACAGTCCCACAATTTTAAAGCAAGCAAAGAAAGCAATTGAAAACACAGTTATGAACTATCCCTAAGGTACACCTCACTTTATAAAGAGTATTGTTCCCCAACAGAGTCGCCAGTTCTGTGATCGGTGGATCTGGAACTGACTGTTTAACGCTGGTTCGCGAAATGTCGCGGAAGCAAGAGTCGCCACCATCTTTTATTTTCTCCAAATGGAAAGGACAAAAGCACAGAAAAATTCCTTAAAGAGATCGCTCTCGGTTCGGGAGGTAGATTTATAGAAAGGGAAGGTGTTAGCACCCTTTCTATCCATGGTTATCCATGGGCTCTTAGATACTTGCTCATTGTGTTTTCAAAAATGGTTTGTTTGCTTTTCAACTGTGGGTTTTAAAAAGTTTCTTTGAAAATTCCAGTTCGACTCTTGTATCGGTCCTCAAGAGTGTTTGAAAAATTGCTTTCGAAAGCTTTTTGAAAATGTGTCGGTGTGAAAAGTATTTTTGAATTTGTTTTGAATTTAGAGCAAGTATCTAGAGTCGTCTACCTACCCTAAGGAATTCGTCTATGTAGATGTCCTTTAAAGTAGTGCCATCCCACCATTGAGAGGTAGGTAGCACCACCATTGGAGGTGTTCGGGTCAATTCGAGGTTCGGGACATGGTGATCACCAGAGCAATGGGAAGACACCTTAGAAGCTACCCTCATGCCAGGTTCCCGGATCATGAGGACTTACTAAGACATCCTCTACTCGACGATCACCTTTCGAGGCAAGGCAACAGTGAGGCGTACCCTAGGGGTGGTGTGTGATTTGTGTGTCGTTTTCAGATGTTTTGTCTTGTTCATGTTATTGGTGATCTACGCTTTTGTTTTTATTTTAGGCCATTCATTCTTGCATGCATCAATTAACAGTTAAAATATTTGCGAGAAGTAAAAATTCTAAGCTATTACAAAAGGCGCGGGTCCACATCGCCAAAATTTCTTGAACCCGATTTGACAGAAAAATAAAGAATTAAAAGAAAAGTAAAGTGCAAGAAATTAATTTACAAGGCCTTGGGAGAGATACATAAATATTAAACGAAAAGGAAATAAACACGCGAATTAAATAAGAATTAAAACGAGGACGTTGGACCCTTTTTGCAAAATTAAATTAAATGATGGAATTAATTAATTAAAAAGAGAAAAGAAATTTTGTTTTTTGGTATTTTTTGGTATTTAGGAGAATTTAATGCAATTAAACCTAATTCTACAATTTTTATTTTATTATGAAAACATATTAAAGTTTAATCCTAAAATTAACCCTAATTATTTTACATGCAATTTAATTACAAAAATAAATATTTAATATTTAATTATTATGGAAGAAAAGAAAAAGGAATAAAAAATTAATTAAACCCTAATTCTACCACTTTTAAATTAATTAAGAAAATATTAAGGCTTTCTCCTAAATTAAAACTAATCAATTAAAGTTATTTATTTACAAAAATACTAAAATAAAATATTTATTATTTTTTTGCATCTTTTCTGATTATTTTATTGTTTTTGTGTTTTTATGAAAATAATAAATTAATTAAACAAAACAATAATTAAAAGAAAATAGAAATAAAAAGAAAGAATGTGAAAAAAATGGCAAACCTAGGGGGTCTGCCCCTAATTGTGAGGTTTCCTTCTAGCAATCTGGGCCCATCAACCTTGGCCTGGCTGACTTTTTCATGCAACGTGTGGAGTAGTTGACTGCAGTCTATGATGCTCCTCCAATTATAATCCTGGGATTGTTCTTAGCGTACGCGTGGTAGGCTGGATGGTGGACTACATGGTACACTCTTTGTGTTGAAACTGCATAGGATAACATTTGAAAGAAAAATAATATGAAAGGGTGGGGACCTGGGGCTCGAACCCAGGTCATGAACGTTACCAGCGATGCACTCTACCAACTGCTCCACTCAACGCGTTTGTATATTTGATATCAAACAATCAATATAAAATAAAGCCAAACATTAATGATGTTTTAGCGCGAAATTTTGAACTAGCCAATTACTGATGGCCACACATCCTTCTTCTTCTTTGGTTTATTTTTCCTGAAAATATAACAAACATAGGCAACGGTTTTTAAACGTCCTTGTAGACACTATATTAGAAAATAGCGAATAGCCCCTGGGGCTTCATAAATTAGGCGCGACATATGTTTATTGATCGTCCAATCATGCTTGATTCAGTCATGGTACTATGGTGGTCTAATTTTACCGCTTTTCAAAACGCCCAATTTGGACCTCCAAGAACCCTAATCTGCATCAATGGTAGAATCGCATATAGTATACAAAAACGCAATTAAAGTAGATGGTTAGCTTCAGAACACATCATATAGTATGAATCCATTAAAAATATGCAATGAAAATGTCTAAATCTTGAAATACGATTATAAAAAAAATGAGAAAAGCTTGACTTCTGTACAATGATTCAAAGGGTTAGGGACTGTGTTCTTGATCCAGGAAGGTTCCTTGATGTCCCAGGAATGTGATAGGATCGTTGTTTTGGCTTGAATCAAACTCTAACCTTGTTTTCAGTTTTGAGATTTTTCACCAAAAAGTCAAGTTTTCTAATGGAGTTTCTGCGCAGCTTTTTGGTTTATGGCATTAGGGTTGCGTTTGGTACTTATGTATGAATGATTTAGGGTTGAAAACTTGATCCAAAACCTTTGCATTCATGGTTTGGAAGATTTGATTTTCAAAGATCTTTTTCAATATTTTTTCATTCTATTTTGACCCTAATCATATCCAATCAATTCAATTCCTTCCATATCTGATCATGCACGAATTATTGAGTATATATCATGCACAAAAAGATTGAAAAACTTAGGTTAAGCATTTTTCATGTATTTAATTGATTTAAATGAATTATTATTAATAAAAATTCAAATAAATAAATAAAAAATGAAGAAAAACTTCCCTTTGGGCCAAATGGTCGTTCACATGCCTTGGATGATGAATTGTGGAGGAAAAAGAGGCCCATTAGCAATTTTAGGTCATTTGAAGCAATGTTGACTTTTCAAAATATCCAAAAATTTCCCAACTTCCACAAGGCATAACTTGCTCAATTTTTAAGCTTTGCTCATGTTCATGGACATTTTGGAAAGGTATTTGAGTCCTCTAACCAATGTCTTTGGTCCCATATCATTTTGATTTACCAATCTCAAGTTATGGCCTTTGAATTAAAGTCCCTTTTTGTTGACTTTTGAAAATGACCTATAATGTTGAAATTGATAACTTTTTGTGAGAGCATTTCTTGGACTTGAAGTGTGAAGAGGAGTTGTAGGAAATGTCTTTCTCTTCAAAATGAGCTTTGGATGGAATTTTGCTGATAATCCATGTGAAAGTTATGCCCTGGTCAATTTACAGTTGACTTTTTCAGCTGTCCAAATAAAGAAACTTTTGCATCTTGATGATTTTTGAGCCAAGCTTTGAGAATCATGATCAAGCATTGATCAAATGATGTTTGTGGCTTCAAAATGAGATGTTGACCAAAAATTTGAACTTTTGACTGCCAAATGACTATTTTGCCCCTACAGTTGACTATAGTGCAATTAGGGTTTTGACTGTGCAATTTTGTGCTGAAAGTCTTGAAACTTGGTATGAGGATGCTTGACCATATTTATAGGCATGTGGGACTTGATTGGACCCTTGGAAACTTCATTTTCTTGATCAGAACCAAAACCCTAATTTTGACTGTTCAGGAGGCTCTTGAACTATGCAACCCTTGGGAACTTTGAAGCTTGACTTTGCAATTTCCTGGAGAATATGGGAGGGAAAATTTTGGGGTACAATAGTATCCAATAGTTGTACTAATTCATTTTCAAATACGATAAGTTGTAAAACCTAAAGTATTTAAATAATAAATTGTTTTGTAACAACGTTTGAAATAAATGGAGAAAGTCTTATGAGATATTCTGGTGTTACTTGAAATCTTTTACTGTCAATAACTTGTAATTTTCTCTTTGCATCTTAACTGATTCTTAAAGATTCCCAATCAAGATAATTGAAACAAAATGCTCCAACCTGATAATTTAAATTCCAATAATTCTGTAATCTTGCAACTGCATTCCAAACAAACATGCACTGTCTATTCCATTTCCTAAACAAGCAAATGTTTTAGAAGACGCAAATCATCTGGTTAACCTTGAGAACAAACACTATCTTTTCAGTAAACTTGAGAAAGCATGAAAACCTGTGAAAGCCAATTGGATCTTTGAGAATTCATTTCTTTTGAGAATTGCAAGAAAAACCCTAATTGCTGGTTTACTTCCACAGAAGAAAATTTGTCTGATTGATTCCTGAGCCAATCTTGAATATCTGAGAAACCCTAGGGTTGTGTCTTCTATGAAAAATAGGAGGGCAAATTTTGGGATACAACACACACAAAAATTACATTGTGATAATGTTCCGTCGGGGTGCCATCTAGACGAAGAATTGAAGATTTCCAATTGGTTTAGGTTGAGTTCTTATAGGGGTCTTCATCTGGGAAAAAACATCGGGTTTATCCTCCAAAATTGTTTGTTGAATTTGGGGTTTTCGTGCAAGATTGTTTGAAAGTTCATCCATGTGAAAAATCCCTTGGAGTGTTTGAAATCTTTTCAAGGTACCTTTGAGTGTTTGAAATCTTTTTAAGGAAGTAGCAAGAATTGGGTGATAGAATCGATGATCTTGTGTTGATAGTTTGAAATCGGATTTACTCGAGTGAAAAATCCCTTAGAGTGTTTGAAATCTTTGCAAGGGACCTTGAGGTGTTTGAAATCCTTTTAAGGAAGTAGCTTAAGCAGCGAATAGGTTGCATCTATCAGTTTATTTGATCTTTCTTAAGATCAAAGGTTTGAAGAAGGAGAATCAACACCAAATTGGAGAATTTTGTATTGTTGTTTCTAACTCTTCCATTGTATTAAACATTTTGCATATAAAAATTATCCTAGTTCCATTGGAATTAGGCACAGACGTACCCACACGCGAGGACAATAGTGGGGAGCTCTATAGACAAATTCCTTGTATGTGTTTACTTTTCCGCTTTTACTCGCTTTCAATTTCACCAATCTTTTTATCAAATAATATTGTGATAGCAATTGAATTGTAAGAATTTTTCTCTCAAAATCTGTTTTTAAAATAGGTGTGGATATAGCTTAAAGTAAATTTTGGTTATAGTTGGTTTTGTATATAAACACTAATCAAAGAGAAACTCTGAAAATTCATTTGCACGCCAAGTGTTTGATAAAAAGATCAATCTAGTTTTTTGATTATTTAGCCTTGGAAATAGCTTTGCAAAGTGATTGTGTTTGAACAATAAATAAAGTGGATTGTTGGTTTGATTTTGTATCAATTTATTACTCATTTTATCTCATAGATTAATCTTGTATAATTTGTATATCCGAGTTTCCAATAAGTTGTTTTTAGACGACTTATCCAGTTAATTGCTTCTGCATCAAAACGTTTTAGAAACACTTCATTTCTAGATTTGTGTGTAGAAATATTTTTTACGCCTCTATTCACCCCCCCCCCCCCCCCCTCTAGATACACACCTTCGTATAACAAGTGGCATCAAGAGGCCAGTTAATTTCGGCTTAAAAACACTCTTTAAAAAATGGCTTACGAATCTAAGGGGGATCATAAGAGAGCTCCAATTTTTACGGGAGAAAATTATACTTATTGGAAAACTTGTATACAAATTCATATCAAGTTATATGACAGAGGTTTTTGGTAAGCCATTAAAAATAGTTCAACAATGGTGACATATAATGTTGATGGAATTACTATGCCTAAGCCGGAAAATCTGTGGGATGAGAATGATAATAAAAAGTGGTCTTACGATTGGAATGCTAAGAATATCATTTTTTCTGCACTTGGTGTTGATGAGTTCTATCGCATTTCCCATTTTCAAACTTCTAAGGCTATGTGGGACACTCTACAAGTTTCCCATGAGGGAACTAATGAGGTCAAACAAGCTAGGATTAATACACTCACTCAAGAGTTTGAAATCTTTCGCATGAAAAATGGTGAAACCATTACGGAAATGTAAAAGAGATTATCTCACCTTATTAATCGTTTTAACTTGCTAGGGAATGTTATTCCCAATTATATTGCTACTAATAATGTTTTGAGATGTCTTACTATGTGTTGGAAACCTAAGGTCACCGCGGTCAAGGAAGCTAACAATCTTGAAACACTTGATCTCACTGCACTTTTTAGTAAGCGTGAAGAACATGAGCAAGAACTCATTTTCTTGGATAAATATGAAAAGAATCTTGAGAAGAAAAAGAAGAATAAGGAAAGTCACAAGGAGGAGGTTACTAAGCTCAAAGCTCATAAGGCTTCTAGCTCAAAATCCTAAAAAGAAGAGTACTTTAATTATAAAAGAGACAGTAACAATTCTCATGTTTCAGAAGATGAAGAAATGAGCTTATTTGTAAAAATATATCATAAGTATATAGAAAATAAAAAGGAGAAAATTCTCAACAAGATAAACATTGAGATAAAGGAAGAGGATTCAACTTCGAAGTAAGAAACAACCAAAAAGAAAGATCCAAAACCGTGATAAGAAGAAAAAGAAGGATAAACCAAAGAATCATGGTAAATCCAGAAGAGTTTATATAGCTTGGGGAAGTGATGATGAATCATCAAGTGATGAAGAATCTAGTGAAAATTCTAATGTCGCCAATGTGTGTCTCTCAACTCATTCAAAGGATAGAGGAGGTAGAAAACTCAAACCGTCCAAGTATGATGAGATATGCCTCTCAGGTCATTATTATGAAGATTGCAAGGAAAGAACAACAACATCTTCAAGCAACCATGTTCATCATCATTGTAATCAAAAGGGTAAGAATCGTGAGGTAAAGGTAATTCAAAATAACACATCAAATGAAAAATCTCATGTTGATCTACTTGACGCCTTAGAAAAACTACATAAGGGAGCTATTGAAGCTTTTAAAATGTTAGCTTCAAATAGAAATATTTTCCCGCCTTTGGAAACAAAGATTTTAGAAAATGAAAATAAAATTGAAGCTCTAAAGAACTCCCTTGTAGGTATTCCAACGGTTAAGAATAGGATGGATGACAATCCCCTTTATTTTGGTTGTGGTACTTGTCATCTTTGGCAAAAAGAAGTGAAAACTTTTTAAACTAAAATGACAAAAGCTCTACATCTAAAATTCACTCTTGCCATAGACTTAACTAAGTTTAATTAATCCTTGAAACCTCCTTATGCTAAATATATTTTTTTTAAAAATAAAATTAAGAATAAGGTGAACATCTTTCGAAATATAACTTATTATCATTGTCAAGGGACATAAAATTGCCAAGTGCAAACTTAATAAAATATTAGATCAAATGGCCATCCTCAATTGAAACCTAAGTGTAATGATTATGTTACTCACCCTCAAGGACCCAATGAAAATTGGGTACCTAGTTCATCTTGTTAAAAGTTGTAGGAAAATTGTCTTGATTGGAAAAAGGACCCAATGAAGATATATCAGCAAGACAATTGTGAGATAACATATTTGTGTCATATTGACTTTGGTGCAAAGTGATCAAATGTGTTCCATATTGTAATACGGTGGGAGACCTGACTTGAGTGTTTTGCGTTTTGTCACAATTGTTGCGGATAGCAAGAGTCGCCACTGACTTTTCTTTTATCCAATAAAGGAAAGGGTGAAAAGAACAAGAAAGACCTTTGAGATATTTTCTTGAGTTCGGGGGGTAGGTTATGAAAAGGGAAGGTGTTAGCACCCTTTTCATCCGTAGTTATCTACCGGCTCTTAGTTGCTTGCTAGATCAAAAAAATGCTTTGTTTGAAGATGTGCTTTATGATGGGTGTCAGTTTGAAAATATTTTGCAAAATGCCTTTGTTGCGGCTAACTTTGTAATGATTCTCGTCTCAATAAGAATGCATACAAAGTGTTGGTTTTGAAAATAGTTCAAAAAGATGTTTTTAAAGTGTAAGTGTGGAAATGGTTTTAGTTTACGAGCAAGAAAATATGAGAATACTACTTACTCAAAAGGTCTATGTTCTTTTCCTCCTCCTTTAGATGTTGATATCTTATCATTTATTGGTAAGAAACCCCGTCGTTGGATGTGAAGGGACGGGCGTGGGTCAATCGTATAGTCATAGAAGGCTACTTATGAGACGTATTAGCAATTTCGTAAGGGACTAGATTGTTTACCGAAGGCAACATCGAGGGACATCGAGGGACTACGATATTTTTTATCAACGGTCTTTGCTAAAACGCCCATATTCGAGGGACGTGACTATTTTCCGAGACAACAAGCGAGATTACCCTAGAGGTGCACGTGTGTGAATAGTGTGTTTGATTTCATGCTTGGTTTAGTCTTGAATTAGGGTTGTCTACTTGTTGATTTTATCTTGCCATACACACCCTAATTACTAGTATTTTATATAAATGCGGTAAATTGTGGAAAATAAATGTGCTACGCTATTACATATTTTGGGGATGGGGCATACACATTTACAAATGGGGGTTGGAAAGAAATAAAAGTCCTAATTATTACAACCATATTGAATAGCAAGAAAATGTAAAAACAAAAACAACACAAAAGAGAGAAAAACAAGTCTTTCGATTCATGCAGTGTGTTTGAAGCATGTGTCCATCGATTCACACATCCCTTTTGTTTTCTTTCATTTGAGCCTGTAAGTCAGTGTGTATTGAAGCATACACCTTTCTATTCACACCTTTTTTATTTTCTTTCATTTGGGGACTGTGAAGCAATGTGTATCGAAACCTGCATGCTTCGATTCACACAACCTCTTTTTCTTTCGTTTGGGCCTACAAATCAGTTTGTTCGAAGCCTAAGACTTTGTATCGAACCGTGCTATTATTGTTTACTCCAACATTGTTTTATGGTTATTTTACGGTGGTAGAACCGACTGTTATATACTACTGGTTTTGCATTTTTTTTGTTTGCAAATGTGCGGTAAGCAAGAGTCGCCATCGCCTTTTATTTTATCCAACAAAGGAAAGGGTGAAAAGAACAGAAAAATACCTTTTCGAGATGTTTTTGTGCTTTGTGTAGATTATGGAAAGGGAAGGTATTATCACCCTTTCCATCTGTGGTTTTCCACTGACTCTTAGAGGTTTGCTCATTTTTCAAGATGCTTTTGTGCTTTGTGTTTGAAAATGTTTTGGAAGATGCCTTAGTGTGGCGATTTACTTTGTGTTTAACTCTTGTATCGGTCCTTAAAAGTGTTAACAAAGCAAACATTTTGAAATTGTTTTTGAAAATTAGTTTTCTGTGTAAGTGCAAAATGTTTGAGCAAACTTCTAACAGCTATCTACTTTATTACTCGAAAAGGGTCGTTCTTTTCCCCTTTTCCTTTAGACAATGCTATCCTACTATTAGTAAGTAGGTAGCCTTATCATTGGGTGTTTTGAGGGACATTGGAAGGGACGTTACAGTCATGAAGGCAATTATGGAGATGCTTTAGCAATTCTGTTTTAGGGACTAGATCATTTACTGAGAAGGCAACTGTAGGGTCATCGAGGGACTATGATCTTTTGTTTTTACGGGTCTTTGCTAAAGCATTCCTGCCTCATGACTGTTTTTTAAAGGCAACCAAAGTGGGCGTACCTTAGAGGTGCTTGTGTGCAATTGTGTCGTGTTTCAATTATTTTTTGTCTTTTTGTTAGGTTAGCTAACGCTGATTTTAGTCTTTGTCATACATGTCTAGTTACTAGAAGTTAATATGAAAAGCAGTAAAAAGAAAATGCAGAAAATAGAGGTCTTACGCTATTACAAGGATTCATGGAGGGGATTTACATTATATAAGGATAATGGGGAATAAAGCACTAAATATCCTAATTTATCTATTACATCCGGTAAACAGGTACAATAATAGTAAAAATACGAAATTAAATAAACGCGCGCAAAGTAAAAGAAAATCTTTTTGTTGTTTTTTTTGGTATAAAAGAAAATAAAGTCTAAGTCTATTTAATTTTAATTTTAAGAAAAAAATGTTAAAATAATTAATTAATTTATTTTCAAAATTAATTTAATTGGAAAAATAACTATCCTAATATTTTTGTGATTTTGATTTTAACGTTAATTAAAAAGTCAATAGAAAAATGAACCAAACAGTAAAAATGCAAATGGGGACACCCTTCGATTGCAGGGAAAGGTGGGGGCTTCGATCCCAGGAAAAACTATGGTCTTCGATTCGGGAGAGATGTGGCCTTTTTAATTCAGAAGAAAATTCCTTCTTTCGATTGGGCTAAGGAGTAAGCATGACTAGCCTTCGATCCAGGGAAAAGGAATGCCCTTTGATCTAGACAGGGGATGTCTTCTTCGATCCAGAGAAGGTGTCTCCTTCGACCTGGGATGATGTACCTGCAAAAGCATGTTAGCAAAATAAAACGCAGGGCCTGGGTATCGAATCCTAGGCCATTCGATCCTGCGCGTGCTGGGTCTTCTTTGGCTATGTTTGCAGCAAATGTTGGCAAACAAAAAACATGACCTGGGTACCAAACCCAGGCCCTTTGATCCTGTCTAGGATGGTAAATCGAATGTAATAACAAGTATGGATGTGTTATGAAAACACAAGGTTGGACAATTTACCCTCTCTTACCAGTAGATTGGACTTTCGATTTGGGCGCTTCCTGGATGTAGGCACCTTCGATCTGGGGGCTTCTGGGCTTGGCTACTTTTGCTGAAGGGTGGCTTTGCTTGGAAAATTCTGGAAACCTTTGATGGATTTTGTGAGCAGCCTCTCTCCAATGTTTTTTCATTCTCCCCCCCCCCCCCCCTTTTGCAACACTTGTGATCTCTTTATATAGAGGGGGTATAGGGGACAAGAAGGCAAAGTTTTAAACAACCTTGATTGTGTTTGAAAGCCATGAATAGGAATTTGTAATGTTGGCCAAACACATGGGATATTTCCTCCCTTTTTGAATTTTCTATTGTGTAACTGTCCTTCGAATGTTCTCTTTCGAAGGGGCTTCTAGCCTCCTTTGAATGTACCTTTGCAAGCTTCTTCGAATGGACTCTTGCAAGCTTCTTCGAATGGACTCTTTTGGAATTCCAATTGAAGGGCGTTTGCTCTGATGTTTCAAATTGAAGGAAGCTCTGATGCTCCAATTGATGGAAACTCTGATGCTCCAAATTGAAGGAAGCTCTGATGCTCCAATCGAAGGAAGCTCTGATGCTCCAATCGAAGGTAGCTTTGATGCTCCAATCGAAGGAACCTTTAGAAATGCCAATCGAAGGATATTGTTGCAAGACCAATCGAAAGGCTTTGCTGAAATGCCAATTGAAGGGGATTTTCGAGATGCCAATCAAAAGGAATTTTGGAGATGCCAATCGAAAGGCATTTTGCAGAGGCCAATCGAAAGGCACTTTGAAGATGCCAATCGAAAGGAACTTTGACTAACTTCAAAATTTGTTATTTTTCTTCAAGCAAGTGTTTGTAACCACCCATGTAAGAGAAGATATTGTAAAATATGAGAGGGAAAATTTTGGGTTACAACAGTTGCCCCTGTTCAATCTTCTTAAACCCGAGGATGTAGATTGGCTTGTCTGCCTTTCGTGATCTGAAGGTGAAAGATGATTGAACACTAGAGTGCCCAAAAATTTTCACTCGCCTGAAGTGATACTGTTGGTGAATAATATCAGGAATGGGCTTACAAATTCCATTTGGAAAAGGTGACAGGAGACTGTCGGAGATGGGCTTAAAGATGACATCCGTGGAACATGACAGAAATTCGTCAAAGATGGACTTCAAGATGTCATCCAGAAGACTGTTGATTTCATGAGATACTCCTTTGTGGGGATTCCTGCTCTTGCTGTTAGAGAGGACTGTGCTGAGGAATGTTGGTCTCTGTCTTGGATCATAGAGTTTTTGGAGCTTTAGTTGTCTGTTGCTCTACTGGGGAGTCATCTCTTAGCTGAAGAGATTGAAGTGAACTACTATCTGGTCAGGATCCAGGATTTGCAATGTCTTGCTAAGGATAATAAGGCTAATTGTTATATGGTAGTGCTCCAGGCTTCACATCGACTTACTGGGGAAATGAGATTAAATTATTATCTGGTCGCACCCAATCTTTGCAGTTTGAAGAAATTAAGTTATTATCTAGTCGAGTCCATGCTTCAACTTGAATATGAGGTATACTACTATCCGGTCGAATCCAGGACTCATAGTGATTGACAAAGTAAACTGCTATCAGGTCGGATTCCAGTTTCTGCAGTGTCTGAAGAAGCTAATTGTTATCTAGTCGTATCCAGGCTTCGCAGCAACTTAAATTGTTATCTGGTCGAAATCCAGGCTTCACGTTGTCTGAAGAAGTGAACTACTATCTGGTCGGATTGCAGGCTTCGCAGCACCTTATACTGTTATCTAGTTGAAATCCAGGCTTCATAGTTTTTTTTGAAGAAGTGAACTACTATCTGGTCGGATTTCAGGCTTCGCAGCACTTTATACTTTTATCTGGTCGAAACCCAGGCTTCACTGTGTCTTTGAACAAGTGAACTACTATCTGGTCAGATTTCAGGCTTCGCAGCACCTTATACTGTTATCTGGTCGAAATCCAGGCTTCATAGTTTCTTTGAAGAAGTGAACTACTATCTGGTCGAATTCCAGGCTTCGCAGCACCTTATATTGTTATCTAGTCGAAATCCAGGCTTCACAGTTTCTTTGAAGAAGTGAACTACTATCTGGTCGAATTCTAGGCTTCGCAACACTTTATACTGTTATCTGGTCGAAACTCAGGCTTCACAGTGTCTTTGAAGAAGTGAACTACTATCTGGTCAGATTCCAGGCTTCGCAGCACTTTATATTGTTATCTGGTCGAAATATAGGCTTCGTAGTTTCTTAAATTTTTGATTGACTATTATCCGGTCGGGTTCTGGGCTTCATAGTAACTGACAGGGTAAACTGCTATCTGGTTGGATTCTAGGCTTCACAGCACCTTATATTGTTATCTGGTCAAAATCCAGGCTTCACTGTTTCTTTAATTGGGATGGAAATTAGAGAGATCTTAGTGGCGATCTGAATGGACCATAGAAGGTCTTGGAAGGACTTCTTTTTGAGGAAATTGCTGAAATAGCCTTTCATCAGACGTAGCTTTTGAGAAGACTAACAGGTCCCATAAGTAGCGGTGTTTGTTGATTTGATCTTTCCCTGAAAAAGGTAAAGAGTTATCCATATGCAATGTCATGATGTATGAAATGCATTGATGATGTTCTCAAAATAAATGAGATTATACTGTATGCGATGTGTATGTGCATGCCATGATGTATGAATATAGGATGTTATTGATATGTTTCTCAGTCTAGGAAAATAAATCTCGGACTACTGTTGGAGAGTATTCGGAAGATGAATCCTTCATTTCCGCTGGAGATGATGAATATAGATGATTCGCTGGGGATTTCCTCTTTCTGTTTGAGGATAACCTGTTGGGGGTTGACTCTGCTTGAAAATAACTCTGCCCGAGGATAAATCTGTGGAGAGAGATGCTTGTTGGAAGATTTTGCCGCTGTAGAGAAATAAACTCTGTTGGGGAATGAGCTTCCGCAGTTTTGAGAAATAAGCTCTAACCGAGAGGAGGTTTTATAACTATTTGAAATTATAAAACTCGGCTGGGGAAAACAGACTTCAATTGGAGAAGGTAATCCTTGCTTGGGAAAGAAGAGGGAAATACTCTGGTTGTTTCTGCTATGTGGGGAACTTAGATGTCACAGGGTCGTATGCTGAGGATACGGTGATGACTTTGCATCAGGACGTTTCTGCCCCTGTGCCTGCTAGAGATTTTTGGATGGATCTATGTCGTGATTGTACTTGAACATGTATTGAATGAGTGTCAGAATGACATCCGTCTCTGGATCATATCTGCATTGTACTTGAAACATTTGTTGAATGAGTGTCAGAATGACATCCATCTCTGGATCGTATCTGCATTGTACTTAAAAGATGGTCTAAATAAGTATCAGGATGACATCCGTCTCTAGATCGTACCTGAACCGTTTCTAGATGAGAATCTGGAGTAGGTGTCAGAATGACATCCGTCTTTGGATCACACCTGAACTGTTTCTAGATGAGAATCTGGAGTAGGTGTCAGAATGAAATCCGTCTTTGGATCGTACCTGAACCGTTTCAAGATTATGTGAATAAGTATTAGGATAATATCCGTCTCTGGATCGTACTTGAACTGTTTCCAGGAGATGATCTAAATAAGAATCAGGATGATATCCGTCTCTAGATCGTACCTTAACTGTTGCTAGAAGATGATCTGAATAAGTATCAGGATGATATCCGTCTCTGGACCGTACTTGAACCGTTTCTAGATGATAATTTGGACTGAGTACCAGGATGACATCCGTTCTTGGATCGGACCTGAACCGTTTCTAGATGAGAATCTGGTTTATTCAGAATGTTCCCGTTGAGGAAGTTAAACTCTGTAATCCGCTTGGGGAATCCTGAGATGCTTGGCGACTTCATTTTGGAATTTTCGTTGGAGCAGTAATTTGGAGATTTTTCTCTACCGAGGGTATGATAACACCTGGCCTCAATAGGATGCATGCTAAGAACATGGTAGTGACCTTGTAGTAGAATGCCCCTGTCTCGATACTTGTTGTAGAAAATATCAACCGGGGATTTTGTAGATGGTGATCAAGATGATAAGTCTTCTACTGATGAACAAATGACAAGATGACGGGATGTAGTCGTTCGCTTTAATCCCTAACTTTTTCCTGGACTGTCTTTTCAGATTTTCAGTCCACCGGGATACCCTTTTTTGCCAAGCCGCCTTTTCAGGTTTTCGACTTGCCGGGTGTACAGATTTTTTTGTTTTTATCCCTAATTTTTTCCTGAAACTTTTTGGTTCGTCGGGATGCCCTTATTTTTGCCTAGGCCTATCAACCTAGCGGGTCTTTTTCATGCGTAGTCTTTTCTAACTATGTCCATGTTCACCGGGTATGGAGAATTGTCATTGTCCATAGTAGTAAGTGTTTCCACACTTCTAGAAGATGTTTGTTTGATCGTACAAGACTCGTTGTTGGAATTCATGCCCAATGCCCCAAGTGATTCAGATGGAGATTTGCCCCTGGCTATTCGGCATCTTTTAGAGATTCCCTGAATCTTGACTTGACTGCCTCAGATCAGCTGGACACCATGCTATACTCCTGGATTATGAAAGGCCTACCAATGGAATGTCTTTCTATCTGAGGTGATTCTGTCCATTGAGAAGATTTCTATTCATCGAATACCCGTCGTGCGAATTTCTCGGCTGTTGAACAAATAGTCATATGCAAACAATAATATTTTAAGAATGCAAAGATTATGTCTGCCTTGAAGTTTGAAAATACATTTTCTAGTAAAACAAAACAAATTTTGTAAAAGTGTGATATCAACTCAGGATTTATAGCAAGTCCTACAGGAGTCAGGATACCTTTTGTAATAGTATGCTTCCGAATTAACCCATACTTCAGTTAGGACTTTTAAGGGTTGTAATGTGGCCTGGTTCATGGTTTAAGAAATAAAGAATAAAGGCTCAAAATTTATTTGTACCCACCCATTCTTCGTGATGTTCTTCAGTCCTATGCTCAGTTAATTGTGCATTTAACTCCCGCTTGAGTCTTGCGTCTTTTCCTTGATGTTCCGGTGATGGTTCCGAAATTGAACATTTTTTTAATAAGGTAGTCATTTTTGTTACCTTTTTTTGTTGAGGATTTGTAGTACCTCTTTCTTTTTTTGATTTTACTATCCCTGTCTTTTGCCTGAACGGTTTCTTTTCGTGATTACAGTCAGCGAGATGCCCCAGTTTTTCCTTAAGTCTCCTTCATAGGTTTTGACTTAATGGGATTTTATTTTGATAGATAATGACTGCCTGTCTTGATGATTATGCAGAACCATCACCGTCTTTTGATTTTGAAGGACGTCTCCGATGCCATTCATTATGTACGAAGCGGAATATTGCGACTGAATGCACGTCTGAATTAACCGAGAAACTACCCTGTCCCAGGTTATGATTTAGGGTTTTAATTTGTGTGAAAATAAAAAACCTCCTACTTCTTTAGCTCAAAGGGGTTGACTAGGGATTATCTTTCTTATAACTCCACAGTTTGGGATTTGAAACAACGCTTGTACATCGTCATCAAGGTCTGTTTAAAAGCATATTGTAGAGAGTGTGGTATCGTTTTCGTCATCCTCCCTCTAAAGGCTTAGAGCTTTTTGATCAAGAGTTAAATATCACAAAAGAAAATCAATTTGCATATAGTGAATACGAATGAATTGATTCAAAACATACATATGCAATGCATTGATAAAGTAACAAAGTTTGACATGAATAAATGTTCGAACAAATCAAAAGACAATTACAACTTGAAAAATCTAATGAGCGAAAAGCCTTCTTGTCAGAACTTGTCACTTCAGATGGTGTGCCTTGGAGGAATGATAGAAAAATTCTAGTTGACCATCTTGTGTGAATTCCAATGCTCCTTCATCAATCAGGTCTTGAATTTTGTATTTCAATGTCCAACAGTTATCAATGTCATGCCCTGGACTGTTGGAGTGATATGCACATATTGCATCAGGATTGTATGTAGGAGAGGAAGTATTAGGATTCGTATGAGGATCCCTCAATGTGACCAAATTCAACTTCAACATGTGTTGTAGGACTTGCAACATGGGTATGCTAAGTTTAGTATATTGCCTAGTGAGTGAATCCCGCCTACATCGATTACCATGTGGTTGTTGGCAAAGTTGTGGTTGAACCCTTGGCGTAACAACCGTCTGGAAAGGTCTGCTCTCTGAGCTAACTTTTTGTCTCATTAGGGGTTGGTTAATGACTTGATCCCCAGCCTCGACCGTTTGTTTCACACGGTTGCATCTGTCTTGAGGAAGTTTGTTGATAATGACTCTCATCTCTTCTTGTCCCCGGGCTAGGCCTTGGATAAGAGCCATTTGCCCCAGTATCTGGTTTCTCAATGCTTCTACCTCAGCTTGCAGTTGTCCCAACCGTTCATCCTTATTGTCTTCAAGACTTTTCTTGACCAGGTCTCTAGCGAGGAGTGCTTTCAACTCATCCTTCCCCTGAGTCAGAGTTAGGAACATTTGTGGGAATTAAGCGCTTTGAGCTTGAAGGTATTTGATTGTTTGTTAAAGAGACATTTCTTTACTTGCTGAAATAAACAGCGAATAAGATGAGGACCCTTCTTTGAAACATGTTAATCAATGACATGTATGATATATGTATGCAATGTTTTCAAGGATCTTGCAGGGTAAACAAGAAGATGTCAGCAATTGAAGTTTGTAGCTTTGATTGAAGAACTTCGTATCATTGAAGGTCCTTCTACAAGAGTCAAGCTCACCATATCAAGTGGGTCATAGCCCTTGACTTAAGTGGCTGAGTTTTGATCTTCCGACGACATTGGCTAGAGGAAAATAAATCCCCTTTGCCCCTTGCTAGACATCTGATTTACCATAACCTGCATCACAAACCCTTGAGATACTCGAAATGGTTAAGGAGATGCTATGGGATGACGTTATAATGTATATGTTATACGTTAAGCAAAAATCTAAGGTTATGTAAGCAAGTAAACCCTGTAAGAAATCCAAGTTATTGGATAATGACTATGAATAAATCATGCAAGGAAATCATGTTGTTAGATAATAAAATCCTGCAAGTAGTTCAAGTTGAAAGAAAACAAGTCACACAAGCAGCCTTAAGTTTAGGCTTGCATGGGGTATGTAGGTAAGTACCCTCTTGAATATTTAGTTGGCTCAACCTGTCCTATGAATAGTAATCGGGTTCAATGGAGCCTCAATATCATTGACCTTTCCCACAAGCTTCGTTCGATAGGCGATTAACTTGCAACCAACCAAAACTCAAGAGTTAAGTCTCAATGAGTGTAGCATCGAGTATCTGCCGAATTTGGGAATACACCAAAGACGGATATCTCTCTACATCCTAATGGCTAAGTTGTTCATTTAAAGGTTCTAAGGTCAGTTGACGCTTTATGACACCATGCAGCGGCCCCGTATTCTCCTTGATTAACTCAAGGGATACGGTACCAACCAAAGTGTCGCATCAATGTAGCCATCGCTTCAACCGTGTCGGTATACCCCGCACAATTTCTACGATCTATTGCGACTTACCTAAAAGGTTCCCTAGATCCGGGTGTAGGATCTATAGTAACCCAAACAGAGCCCTCAAAAGTAAAGCAATCAAAGCACACAAAGCAGTTAAATAATGAACTAACTCTAAGGTAACCCCACTTTTTATTATTCCCCAGCAGAGTCGCCAGTTCTATTTTATGGTGCCAGAACCGACTATTATATACTACTGGTTTTGCGTTTTTTGTTCGCAAATGTGCGGTAAGCAAGAGTTGCCACCGTGTTTTCTTTTATCCAACAAATGAAAGGGTGAAAATAACAGAAAAATACATTTTCAAGATGTTTTCTGAGTAAGGGGGTAGATTATGGAAAGGGAAGGTATTAGCACCCTTTCCATCTGTGGTTTTCCATGGGCTCTTAGAGGTTTGCTCAATTCTCAAGATGCTTTTGTGCTTTGTGTTTGAAAATGTTTTGGAAGATGCCTTAGTGTGGCGATTTGCTTTGTGTTTAACTCTTGTATCGATCCTCAAGAGTGTTAACAAAGCAAATGTTTTAAAATTGTTTTTGAAAAGTAGTTTTCTGTGTAAGTGCAAAATGTTTGGGCAAACTTCTAACAGCTATCTCCTTTATTACTCGAAAAGGGTCATTCTTTTCCTCTTTTCCTTTAGACGATGATATCCTACTATTAGTGAGTAGGTAGCCTTATCGTTGGATGTTTTGAGGGACATTCAAAGGGACTTTACAGTCATGAAGGCAATTACTGAGATGCTTTAGCAATTCTATTTTAGGGACTAGATCATTTACCGAGAAGGCAACTGTAGGGTCATCAAGGGAATATGATATTTTGTTTTAACGGGTCTTTGCTAAAGCATTTCTGCCTCATGACTATTTTTTAAAGGCAACCCAAGTGGGTGTACCTTAGAGGTTCTTGTGTGCAATTGTGTTGTGTTTCAATTATTTTTTGTCTTTTTGATAGGTTAGCTAACGCTGATTTTAGTCTTTGTCATACATGTCTAGTTACTAGCAGTTAACATGGAAAGCAGTAAAAAGAAAATGCATAAAATAGAGGTCCTACGCTATTACAAGGCTTCAGGGAGGGGATTTACATTATACAAGGATAATAGGTAATAAAGCAGTAAATATCCTAATTTATCTATTACATCCGGTAAACAGGTACAATAATAGTAAAAATACGAAATTAAATAAACGCGCGCAAAGTAAAAGAATATCTTAATGTTAATTAAAAAGCCAATAGAAAAATGAACCAAACAGTAAAAATGCAAATGAGGGAACCCTTCGATTGCAGGTAAAGGTGGGGGCTTCGATCCCAGGAAAAACTATGGTCTTCGATTCAGGAGAGATGTGGCCTTTTTAATTTAGAATAAAATGCCTTCTTTCAATTGGGCTAAGGAGTAAGCACGACTAGCCTTTTATCCAGGTCAAGGGAATTCCCTTTGATCCAGGCAGAGGATGTCTTCTTCGATCCAGAAAGCCATGGCCTCGATCTAGAGAAGGTGTCTCCTTTGACCTGGGATGCTGTACCTGCAAAAGTATGTTAGCAAAATAAAACGCAGGGCCTGGGTATCGAATCCCAGGCCCTTCGATCCTGCGCGCGTTGGGCCTTTTTTGGCTATGTCTGCAGCAAATGTTAGCAAACGAAAAATATGACCTGGTTTCCAAACCCAGGCCCTCTGATCCTGTCTAGGATAGCGAATCGAATGTAATAACAAGTATGGAAGTGTTATGCAAACACAAGGTTGGACAATTTACCCTCTTTTAACAGTAGATTGGACTTTCGATTTGGCCGCTTCCTGGATGTAGGCACCTTCGATCTGGGGGCTTTTGGGCTTGGCTACTTTTGCTAAAGGGTGGCTTTGCTTGGAAAATTATGGCAACCTTTGATGGATTTTGTGGGCAGCCTCTCTCCAATGTTTTTTTGTTCTCATCCCTTTTGCAACACTTCTGATCTCTTTATATAGAGGAGGTAGAGGGGACAAGAAGGCAAAGGTTTAAACATCCTTGATTGTGTTTGAAAGCCATGAATAAGAATTTGTAAAGTTGGCCAAACACATGGGATCTTGTCTCCCTTTTTGAATTTTCTATTGTGTTACTTTCCTTCGAATGTTCTCTTTTGAAGGGGCTGCTAGCCTCCTTCAAATGAGCAGCCCCTTCGAATGGACCTTTGCAAGCTTCTTCGAATGGACTCTTGCAAGCTTCTTCAAATGGACTCTTTTGGAATTCTAATCGAAGGGCCTTTACTCTGATGTTTCAAATCGAAGGAAGCTCTGACGCCCCAATCAAAGGAAACTTTGATACTCCAAATTAAAGGAAGCTCTAATTCTCCAATCGAAGGAAGCTCTGATGCTCCAACCGAAGGAAGCTCTGATGCTCCAATCGAAGGAAACTTTAGGAATGCCAATCGAAGGATCGTGTTGCAAGGACAATCGAAAGACTTTGCTTAAATGCCAATCGAAGGGCATTTTGGAGATGCCAATCAAAAGGAATTTTGGATATTCCAATTGAAAGGCATTTTGGAGAGGCCAATCGAAAGGCACTTTGAAGATGCCAATCGAAAGGCACTTTGACCAACTTCAAAATTTGTTATTTTTCTTCAAGCAAGTGTTTGTAACCACACATGTAAGAGAAGATCTTGTAAAATATGAGAGGGCAAATTTTGGGGTACAACAATGGTCTATACAGGTTAGTTCTTAGCATATAATTAACAAAAAGGAAGACAAACGAAAGGTTAGTTTTGAAGGAAATGGTTATTTACACGTTATGCTTGAAATGAAAGGTTTAAGATCAGGAAGACTTACCTTGAATATGGAGTTGGTGTTTTGAACTTTGAGTTAATGTCCTGGATATTCTTGAATTTGAAAGCAAAGAATATGTGTTTCTTTGATTCTGGATTCGAGAGGAAAGAAAAGAAAAGTTGTGTTTCTTTGGTTCTGGATTCGAAAGAAAAGAAAAGAAGTGTTGTGTTTTTTGGTTCTGGATTCGAAAGAAAAGAAACAAAGGTGTGCGTTTTTGGTTCTAAGTTTAAGAGTGTTTTGAATGTTCTCTCCTCTTTTTGCCTTGCAAACAAACCTCTCTCCAGCCACTAAAAAGATACCCCTATATGTGTTTTGAAACATCTTATTTATAGAAAAGTTTTATTGGGGTTTTGGGGGGAAAACAAATGAAATTTGAACAGTTTAGGTATGCTGTTTTCATAGCTTTCGAGGTGCAGCTCTCATATACTAGTTTAGTGCAAATTAGGAGCAGCATAGCATGATTGCTTTGCAACAGTTTTTGAGTGTTGTGGAAGCTTGGTGCAGGACTGTCTTGCAGCACAACAGACTGTTTTTTTACATGGTTTTAGGCTGTTATGTGGACAGTGTAGCAAGCTTCGGCTTGGCATCAAATAAGACTTCATTCAGCAGCCTTCGACCAGACTCACCAAAAGACAAAACACCAATTGTGTGTTCTTCCAATGGACCCATTCTATGTCCTTCGATTGGACCAATTGTATGTCCTTCGAATGGTCTAAATTCATGTTCTTCTAATGGACCATATTGTATGTCCTTCGAATGGTCCAAATGCATGTTCTTCTAATGGATCGAATTGTATGTCCTTCAAATGGGCCAAATGCATGTTCTTCAAATGGGCCATATTATATGTCCTTCGAATGGTCCAAATGCATGTTCTTCGAATGGTACATATGCATGTTCTTCGAATGGACCATTTTCATCTGAATGTAGCATTCGAAGCAGGTTGCTCGAAGGAAGCCAATGCCCAGTCGAAGATTTGTGAAATCGAAGAAAGCTTGAAGGAAGCCAAGGTCCAGTCAAAGCTTGGGAAATTGAAGCAAGCTTGAAGGAGGCCAAAGTCCAGTCGAAGCTTGGGAAATCGAAGCAAGCTTGCTCTTCTTTGATTTGATGCTTGAAAGCCCAATGTGATCCGTGGGAATTATATGGGGCATTAAAAGTCCAATTGTACTTATCTAAAACCAAACCTTAATTTGAACCTAGTGTTTGAGGAAGTTTCTTGAGCTGATCAAACTTTATGCAATTTTGAGCCAATAGAGATCTTATGAGAAAATTCTTGAGAAATAAAAGGGAAAAATATGGGGTACAACAGCTGCCCCTGTTTAATCTTCTTAGACTTGAAGAGTTAGATTGGTGAGTCCTCCATTCGTGACTTGAAGGTGGAAGAGATTGAACACTAGAGTGCCCAGAAATTTGCACTCGATGATCTGGTGGTTGATTGTGTCGGGAATGGGCTTAAAGATGCTATTTGGAGAGATGATGGTAAAAACTGGGAGAAACATCAGCATAAACCTTTGGTTAATTCATACTGACACTAGATGTCTCGCCTGTCTTTAACTGGGAGAAATAAATATGATCTAGAAGAGGTCTTTGGATCTATGATCTTATCTGCAAGGAACAAGAGAGTTATCTGTATGCGCATGTATGTATGGTGTAATGATGTTCTCAAAATAAATGAGATTATGTTGTGTTATATGTTATGTATGTTGTATGAATGTGACATGTTATCGAAGTGTATCCTTAACAGATACTGGGGAGCTTTGAATCTCAGACGGGTGTTGGAGATGAAAATTATGTATGTCTTCAGACTTTAAAGGTGCTTCTGTGGGGGAATTCCTACTTTGTTGAGAAGAACTCCACTAGGGAATATTGGCTTCTTCTTGAGAAGACTCTGTAGAGAGTGTTAATTTCTGCTTGGGAACCGGAATTCAGGAGTTTTAGTTGATCGTCGCTCTGGTGGGGAATTATCTTTTGAAAGTTAGTTGTTATCTGGTCAGATTCCAGGCTTCACAACAACTTGTTGGGGATAAAGAAGTTAACTGTTATCAGGTTAGATTCCAGGATTTGCAGCAACTTGCTGGAACAGTGGCAAACTCTACTAGAGAAGAGGAGTTTTATTAGTGATTTGTAAAAATCAAACTATTATATGGTTGGGTCCAGCATCTAGCCACTTGAAATTGAGGTTTATTGTTATCCAGTCAAGTCCAGTCTTCAGCAATTTGAACTTGAGATCAACTGTTATCTGGTCGGGTCCAGATTTCAGCAATTTGAACTTGAGATCAACTGTTATCTGGTCGGGTCCAGGTTCCAGAACTCAAACTGTTATCTAGTCGGGTCCAGGTTTCAACAATTGAAGAAGTTAAACTATTATCTGGTCGGGTCCAGGTTTTAATAACTTAAAATTGAGATTAATTTTTATCTGATCGTGTCCATGTTCTAGAACTCAAACTGTTATATGGGCGGGTCCAGGTTTCAGCAATTGAAAAGTTAAAATATTATCTGGTCGGGTCCAGGCTTTAGTAACTTAAAATTGAGATTAATTATTATCTGGTCAGGTCCAAGTTCCAGAACTCAAACTGTTATCTGGTCGGGTCCAGGTTTCAACAATTGAAGAAGTTAAACTATTATCTAGTTGGGTCCAGGCTTTAGTAACTTAAAATTGAGATTAATTATTATTCGGTCGAGTCCAGGTTTCAGAAACTCAAACTGTTATCTAGTCGGGTCCAGGTTTCAACAATTAAAGAAGTTAAACTATTATCTGGTCGGGTGTAGGCTTTAGTAACTTAAAATTGAGATTAACTATTATCTGTTCGAGTCCAGGTTTCAGCAACTCAATTTCTTTTCTGGTCGGATTCCAGGTTTCACAGCAAATTTCTGGGTGAATGAAGTTATGTGTTATCTGGTCGGGTCCAGGTTTCACGATAACTGATGAAATAGATAAGGTCAATTGCTATTTGGTCGGATTCTAAGCTTCCAACCACTTGCTGAAGTTGATTGTTATCTGGTCGGATTCCAGACTTCACAGTATCCTACTGGGAAGGATGAAGTTAAACTGTTATCTGGTCAGGTCCAGACTTCGCAGTAACTTTCTTTGAAGGAATGGAGTCAACTGTTATATGGTCAGGTTCCAGGCTTCATAGTCACTTTCAGGGATAGAAACGACTCTATTGATGATATCAATGACTCTTCCGAGGATTAAAGGGTTTTGTATGTTGATTTTTATTAGTCTGGGGGATTCGTAGTTTGTTGGGGAGATGAACCCTGTTGAAGAAGGTATTTGACAACCTGCTGGGGAGGTGAATTATTTAGGTAGAATTATGTAAGGCTTTTTCTTTTAAGACCAACTCGGTTGGGGAGAGGGTTTTCGAGAGATTGGAACTCTGGCTGGCGGGTTGCATGAATCCAACTCTGTGGGGATAATTCTGTGGGGATATCTATGAACTTGGCCTTGTGGGGTTTGTACCCTTATCCGTGAAGATTATTCTGTAGGGATAACCTTATAGAGGTGGCTCTGGTGACTTCAACGGGGATCACCTTATGAAAGATACTTTGTGGGGATTTGACATTGTCCACAGTAGTAAATGTTGTAGTTACTTCCATAAAAAAATTTCTTGATTGTACATGCCCTTTTGATGGGATTTATGTTTAATTCTCCAAGTGATTCAGATGCAGACCTGCCCTTGGCTATTCAGGACTTTATGAAATATTTCTTGGAATCTTGACTTGACTGCCCCAGATGGGTTGGACAATAATCATGTTATGCTTCTTGATTATGGAAGAGTTGTCAATGGAAGTGGTTATTGTGATACGGTGGGAGAACTGACTAGTGTTTTGCGTTTGTTTTCGCAAATGTTTCGGTTGAGCAAGAGTCGCCACCAGCTTTTTATTTTATCCTAAGGAAAGGTTAAAAAGCACAGCAAAAACCTTTGAGATGTTTTCTTGGGTTCGGGGAGTAGATTATAGAAAGGGAAGGTATTAGCACCCTTTTTATCCATGGTTATCCATGGGCTCTTAGTTACTTGCTTAGCTCAACTTGCCTTGATTTTCAATTGTTTGAAATGGTGCTTTGTGCGTGGTTTTGAAGATGTTTTGAAAAAGATGCCTTGTCTAGGCAACCCTTGTAACAATTCTTTACTCGAATGTTTTACAAAAGGTGTTTGTCTTTTTGAAAAGATGTTTCAAGGTTTTTGAAAGTTGTTTTGAAAGTGTAGTGATGTGTGGTTTGAAAAATAGGCAAGTGTTTTTGTTTTGCAAGTTGACAAGTACTCAAGAGCTATCTACCCTAAAGTTCTCAAAGATTTTTGCTATGTTTTAACCCTTTTAACAATTTTGTTCCACCATTGCATTTGGTGGACAATCTTGTGTTAGGATGTGAACGGGACGGGCGCGGGTCATCGTTTAGACCATAATTGCAATGGTGCCAAGTATCTTTGGGCAATTTTCTTTAAGGGACTTGATCATTTTTAGGCAACTTTCGAAAGCGTCATCGAGGGACTATGATCATTTGAATTGTGTTGTTTTGCCCAAAGATACCTAACACGCAATATGGCCCATTATTGAAGGCAACAAGTGGAGTACCCTAGGGGTGCAAGTGTGATTAGTGTTGTCCATTTTCATGCTTGTTTATCTTGAATTTAGGTCAAACTATTTTTTGGTTAATTGATTTGCATACAAAACCCTAATTCTAACATGGCATAATCAGAAAACTTTAAAGTGCGAAAAAATAAAGTTCCTAAGTTATTACAACACAATATATGGGATGGGGGGTACAAATGTTCAAATGGGGGTATTTTAGCAAGAAATTAAATCCTAGACTATTACATCAAATCTTGGAATTTTACAAGGTAATTAATTGCACAAGTATTAAACAAAATAAAAATAAATATGCAAAATGCCAAAATGGTTTTCATATGTATGTAAAAAAAAATATTTATTATGTATCAAATAAACAAAAATAAAATTAATTAATTTTTGGTATTTTTATGCATTTAGGGCAAAAACCCTAATTTTTAAAAATAAAAGTGTTAATTATTTATTACATGCCTTATTTATTAAATATATACAAAAAAAATAGATAAAAGAAGTATATTCTGAAAAAACAAGTGATTTTTTTTTAATTTAAATATTAGTAAAAATAAAAATGTATTATTTTTTTGTATTCTTAACCTAAATATACTAATAAATATATAAGTATTTATAATATTTACTAAATACTAAATATACACAAAAAATATTAATATTTAATATTTAATAAAAAAATATATTTTTTAATAAAAATGTTTTTTAAAGATAAAAATAAAACAAAGAATCAGAAAATAAAAGTGTTTGAATTATTTTTTAATATTCTTAAATAAAAGGTATTTATGTGTTTATTTATATACAAATATCAAGTTAAAACAAATAAATACTTAATAAATACAAAAATGGTTTGAAAAATATTTTTAATATTTTTAATGTTATGAGAAAAAATAAATAAGTCAGAAACAACAAGAAAAAGTCAAAAAATGATCAAAATAAGCACAATGGGCCAAGGGGGTTCAAAAGTAAAAACAAGGTGCAAATAGGAAGTCAAACTCAGGCCCAGCCCAAGAAGACTTTGTCTTCAACCTCAGAACCTGTTTGAATCAACAAAAACGCGTGTTTTCCTATCTCCAGATTCCCTGATTTTTAGCACAAACTCACAACATGAAAAGTATTAAGCATCAAGCCACGATTCTGGACATATAAAGAACTCATCCTAACTCTCAGAAATGAGAGAGAATTTCTCCATTCCTAATTCTTAACCTAACTTTTTATCAATGTTCAGACCTCAAATTCTCATAGCACAGACAAAATAAATGGAAAGTAAAGATATGTATAGCTTCAGGGACATGAGCATGACATTTTTCATTCACAAACTTAGAGCTAATTCTCCTTACATTGAGAGATAGAAGTCTAAAGATTTACCTGTTCATTTGGAATCGTGTGCAACAATGGAGATGCTTCCAAGGCAAGGTAATGATTGGCACAGCTTACTTGAGGTCCAGGGATGCTATTCCAACCTTTAGTTTGCTTTGAAACCAAGTGAATCGTGTTGTGGCACTTCAACTGCAAAACAGAAAATATGAAAATGGTGATGTTGGTTAGGGGTGTTACAGGTTGTGTTTAGAGCTTGGAACAGTTTCAAGGGATGGTGTGGGATGTGTTTGAACAATTCTTGGCAAGAATGCACGAGTGGAATGAACTATGGAAGTCCAACTGCAGCTTATGCCCTGTTTTTGCAGTTTTATGGTGACTCTGTGTTTGAGAATGTTTGGAACTTGGTTGGCTTGTGTTTCAGCTTAGGTTTGGTGTTTAGAAAGTGTTCACAATCTTTGCTTAAGCTCTTGTTGACATGAATGAGAGTTGGGAGTTGTTATGTCAAATTTCTTCTTACTTAAGCAACAAAATGCCAAGTTGTGTTTTAGACTGATGGAGGCCCCCTATCTATGCTGCATACATTAGTCTTGGTCAGTGTGTTATGCTCCTTAACTTTTGCTTCAGAGATATGCTTTGGTACTTCTTGGATTTGCTTTTGACATAAAGCCATACCTTTTCAAAAATGGATAATTTGCTTTTTCTATTTTAAGACTAAACCTTCATGTAATGCTTAAACACATAATGCAAGGCTTGAACAAAAAGGGTTTGCATTTAATTATTGAGTTCAAATGGGATATAGGACCTGTAATCAAGTTGTGCAAGCTGATTTGAAAAATTGCACAAGTTATGAACATGTACATGGCCATGAATCAAAGTGACTTTTTCCCAACTTGCCAAATTCGATTCTCTCCAACCATGAGGTTGTTTGATGAGTTCTCTGACATTTTGGAAAGCTTGGAATATGTACTACAATCCATCTTTGTAGTGAAAATTGAAATTCCAAGTGGAAGCATGTGAAAAGTGGTCTTGAAGTTAGGCAAAAATCCTGCCTAAAATTGGTCAAAATTTCTCTAAGTTAAGAATGGTTTGGTACCCTTGTTCCAAAAATTGTAACTTGAGCTACAAGCTTCTTTTGAGGAAACTTTGTGAATCAAAGTTGTAGATTTTGCAATGGACTACAACTTTCATGTTTTGACTTTTGCTTGAATCCAAATGAATCTTGGTGAGAAAGTGGGAGAAAGTTAGGAAAAAATTAGGGTTTTTCATAACTTAGAAAAATTCTAAGTTATGAAAAATCTTCATTTCAAACCCTAATTTGTGATTTTTGATTTCTTGATGAACAAGTTTCATGATTTGGCATGTTTTGATGAAAAATGAATCTTGACACTTGATTTTGACCAAAAAGTCAAAGTTTGACTTTTCAGTATACAGTCAAAAATTGATCAATTGACTGGAAAATTCAACTGTCAATCTTGTGCATTTGGGATCTTTTGAACTTGTTGAGTATGTCAATACAATTCCATGGGGTCCTTAAGTCGATAGGTAAGCTTGGTTTACAATTGGCTTGGTCAAACAGTCAAAAATTGCCTTTGTGCAGTCAAAACTGACCATTTTGCCCTTTTGGTGATCTGATCAAATTTCTTGTGGAATTGTGATCCAAACTTGATCAAATGGTCCATATGAGTTCATAATGTTGATGTGGGTCAATTTCCATGAGGTTTGACTGTCAATTGGCCACAGTTGACTTTTTCCCCAATATAGTTGATTTCTAGGTCAACTGTCCAATTGACTGGGCAAAGGTTGGAATCAAGGCTTGAAACTTGGTATGGATAAACTTGGGAGTCCAACATGAAGCATGAAAGTCATCTTAGGCATTTTAGGTCAAAACATCTTTGTGCAAACACAAACCCTAATTTGGGTCAACAGTGCTAGGAGAAGTCTTGAGCAGAGGAAACCCTAACTGGATCTTGAGCTCCAAGGGCTTTGTGATGAGAAAATATTGAGAAAATGGGAGGGCAAATTTTGGGGTACAATAGTTGCCCCTGTTCAATCTTCTTGAATCCGAAGAGTTAGATTGGCAAGTTTGCCTTTCGCGACTCGAGGGTAAAAGGAGATTGGACACTAGAGTGCCCTTAAATTTGCACTCGTCAAAGCAATGGATGTGGGAATGGGCTTATAGATGCCATTTGGAGATGGGCTTAAAGATGCCATCTGGAAGGGTGACAGAATCTTGTCGGGGATGGGCTTAAACATGCCATCTGGAATGAGTATCAGAAAGGTGTCCATGTTTTGGACCATCTCCGAACTGGGGGTCTGAATAAGCAATAGATTGACATCCGTATCTGGAGGCATCCGTAAACTGTTTTCAAAAATTGCGTTTGAACAAGTGATAGATTAACATCCGTTGTTAGGAGGAATCCGTAAACTGTTTTCAGAGGTCTGAAGAGTCTGAACAAGCGATAGATTAACATCCGTTGTTAGGAGGAATCCGTAAACTGTTTTCAGAGGTCTTGAACTTGAATAAGCAATAGAGCAGCATCCGTTGTTGGGAAGCGTCCGTAAACTGTTTTCAAAAGTTGAGAAGAGTCTGAACAAGCGATAGATTAACATCCGTTGTTGGGAGGAATCCGTAAACTGTTTTCAGAAGTCTGAAGAAGAATCTGAACAAGCGATAGGTTAACATCCGTTACTGGAGAACCTGTAAACTGTTTTCAGAAGTCTTGAAGTTGAATAAGCAATAGAGCAGCATCCGTTGTTGGGAAGCGTCCGTAAACTGTTTTCAAAAATTGCATCTGAACAAGTGATAGATTAACATCCGTTGTTGGGAAGAATCCATAAACTGTTTTCAGAGGTCTAAAGAAGAAGCTGAACAAGCGATAGGTTAACGACCGTTATTGGAGAACCTGTGAGTTGTTTTCAGAAGTCTTGGGGTGGAGGAGGAACCGGTGTAGGGTTTCCTAACGATGAGTTCGTGTAAAACTGCATCTGAATGCATCTGGAATAAGCATCAGAATGTTGCCATGTCTGGGTCATATCTGAACTATTTCTAGAAAGAATCTCGGAAGATAATGATTTTTGTCTGTCGACTGATCTTACCTGAAAAGGTAAAGAGTTAGTGGTATGCAATGTCATGATGCATGATGTAATGTATGTTACACCAATGTTTATGTTATGAATGTGATGAATGCGTATGTAAGCTGATGAGCTGTCTTGCGGAGGATAGATGAGTCCTGGATGGCTGAAGATAAAAGCATCTTGACTGCTGCCGGGAAGAATAATTCCTTGGCTGTTGCTGGGGAATACCAGATCTTCAATCATTGAGAGGCCTCAGGACCACCGCGGGGAATTGGAATTTCCTTGGTGACTTGCAGGGTAAGAGAATTTCTGATGATTTCTACCGGGGAGTTCAGAAGCTGATAGGCTCATGATGGAAAGGTAGGGTTGGGCATCCTCAGCTTGGTGGGAAGTATCTCTGTAGGGAAAAGGTTCACTAGCTTGGTTCAGCTGGGGATACTGAAACTTGACTCTGAGGGGAATCGAGTTCTGAAAGGCTCTTTGACGGGAGAAATCAGTATCGGGAGAGCTTTTCCTGATGAGGATCCTGAAGTCTGACTCTGTTTAGGGAATTAAGTTCTGACTGAGGAATTTGGATTTCAAATCTGCTTGGGATTTCCTTTGAAAGGGTATCAAGATATCTAACTGCGCTTTTAACTTATAAGGAAATGATTGTGTTCAAATGCATATGCCTATTTAACAAAACATTGAACATTTCTCAAATAAAACAATTAGTGCAAAAGAAAAGAGAAAAGGAAACGACGCAAATTTCTGGAAAATTATTTGTATTAACTTTCTACGGGTATATTTGTACAAAGGAGACAATCATCCTAGTAAGAGGATGTCGTCATAAATATTGAAAAATTTATACAAAAGAAAGATGGCTATGTGCAATAATTCCATGGGATTCCATTCTGCTACAGCCTTCACAACTCTGAAAATCTGTCCATTCAATGCTTCGTCTGCCGATGATTGGATTGATCAGAAGCTTGGAACTGGTTGATGAAGAAATTGTCCTTAAAGTGATCCGACGAGACATAGTCATACGCTTTAATTCCCTAACTTTTGCCTGAATCGCCCTTTCAGGTTTTCGATCCACCGGGAAACCCCTTTTTGCCCAAGCCGCCCTTTCGGGTTTTCAACTTGCCGGGTGTACAGATTTTTGTTGTTTTTATCCCTAACTTTTGCCTGAACCGCCCTTTCGGGTTTTCGGTTCACTGGGATGCCCATTTTTGCCTAAGCCGCCCTTTCGGGTTTTCGACTTGTCGGGTTATTTTATGCGTAGTATCTTTTGAATATGTCTGCGTTCGTAGGGTGCGGCAAATCGTCGCCGTCCATGGTGGTCAGAATCATTGCACCACCAGAAAATATGCTCTTGATCACAAATGGTCCTTCGTACCTAGGAGTCCATTTGCCCCTGGGATCACTTTGCGGCAAGATAATCCGCTTGATTACGAGATCTCCGACTTGATACACTTGACGTTTGACTTTCTTATTGAAGGCCTTGATCATCCGCTTTTGATACGTCTGACCATGGCATACAGCAGCGAGTCGCTTCTCGTCGATCAAATTGAGTTGATCAAGTCGGGTCTGAATCCAATCATCTTCATTCAAACCTGCGTCCTTCATAATCCTTAGAGAAGGAATCTGAACTTCCATAGGCAGGACAGCTTCCATGCCGTATACCAAAGAAAATGGGGTTGCCCCGGTTGAAGTACGTGCCATCGTACGGTACCCATGTAGAGCAAACGGTAACATCTCGTTCCAGTCTTTGTAAGTGACTGTCATTTTCTGAATGATATTCTTACTGTTTTTGTTCGCAGCTTCAACAGCACCGTTCATCTTCGGCCGATAGGGAGATGAATTGTGATGATAAATCTTGAACTGTTCGCACAATGCGGTGATCATCGTGTTATTCAGATTTGTACCGTTATCTGTGATGATCCTGTCTGGAACACCATACCGGCATATGAGATTTTGCTTGATGAAGCGGGCAACCACATTTTTAGTAACAGAGGCGAAGGAAGCTGCTTCGACCCATTTGGTGAAATAGTCAATGGCGACCAGGATGAAACGATGTCCGTTGGATGCTGTGGGCTTGATCTCTCCAATCATGTCGATGCCCCATATTGCAAATGGCCAAGGAGCAGTCAGAATGTTGAGAGGAACCGGAGGGATATGAACTTTGTCAGCATAGACTTGACATTTGTGGCAAGTACGGGAATGTTGATGGCAGTCAGCTTCCATGGTAGACCAGTAATAGCCTGCCCTTAGGATCTTCTTAGCCATTGTATGCCCGCTCAAGTGAGTGCCAAATGTGCCGCTGTGTATCTCATTCATGATCAACTCTGCTTCAGCTTTGTCTACGCATCGGAGTAATACAAAATCATGGCTTCGTTTGTAAAGGATGTCGTTGCTCAGGAAGAATTTGGCAGCAAATTTCCTTAAGAACTTCTTGTCATTTACGGAAGCTCCTTTGGGATAATCTCTAGTCCGGAGATACCTTTTGATTTCATGGAACCAGGGTTGTTCCACTACTTCTTCGGTATTAATCTCGTGACAATGTGCGGGTTCATCCATTCGCTTGATGGTGATTTGGGGATCCTCGTTATCCCAGTTGAGTTTAAACATGGAAGACATTGTAGCTAGAGCATCTGCTAGCTGATTCTCTTCTCGCGGGAAATGCTCGAAGGTAATTTGCTCGAAATGAGGCAACAATGTCAAGACATGTTCTTTGTATGGGATAAGATTAGGATGCTTGGTATCCCACTCTCCTTTGATTTGACTGATAACCAAAGCCGAGTCCCCAAATACGATCAACGATTTGATCTCCAAGTCTATAGCAGCCTTGAGACCAAAGATGCAAGCTTCATATTCAGCCATGTTGTTTGTGCAGCTGAAGCAAAGTCGGGCCGTGAAAGGTGTGTGACAACCTTCCGGGGAAATGAGTATTGCACCGATACCGTTTCCAAGCGCATTTGAAGCACCATCAAAGTACAGGGTCCATCGGGATCCCTTTTCGGGTCCGTCATACAGTCCGTTACTTTCAATGTTGTCCAAATTCATGATGTCCTCGTCTGGGAAGTCAAATCTCATGGGTTGATAATCTTCGATAGCTTGATGAGCCAGATGGTCAGCTAGTACACTCCCTTTTATAGCTTTTTGAGTGGTGTACTGGATGTCATACTCAGTTAGGATCATTTGCCATCTGGCTATTCTTCCAGATAAAGCAGGCTTCTCGAAGATATACTTGATAGGATCCATTTTAGAAATCAACAGGGTAGTATGAGTCAACATATACTGCCTTAGTCGGCGAGCAGCCCATACCAAAGCGCAGCAAGTTTTCTCGAGCAGTGAGTAGCGAGTCTCACAGTCGGTAAACTTTTTGCTAAGGTAATAAATAGCATGCTCTTTTCGACCAGACTCGTCATGCTGGCCCAAAACACACCCCATTGAGTTATCCAAGACGATCAGATACATGATCAATGGTCTTCCTTCGACGGGTGGCATCAGAATAGGAGGTTCTAGCAAATACTCTTTGATCTTATCAAAAGAAGTTTGGCAATCGTTGTTCCATTCCACTACCTGATCTTTCTTCAATAGTTTGAAAATTGGCTCACAGGTAGAAGTCAGATGAGAGATGAATCTGGCAATATAGTTCAAGCGCCCCATGAACCCTCTAACCTCCTTTTCAGTACGGGGAGCAGGCATCTCTTGTATTGATTTCACTTTTGCTGGATCGACTTTAATGCCTTTGTTGCTTACAATGAATCCTAGGAGTTTACCAGACCTAACTCCAAAAGTACACTTACTTGAATTCAGCCTGAGTTTGTATTCTTTCAACCTGGAAAACAGCTTTTTTAGATGTTCAAGGTGCTCCTCCTCTGTTTGTGATCGAGCTATCATATCGTCTACGTAAAATTCGATTTCATGATGTATCATATCATGAAATAAAGCTACCATGGCGCGTTGATAAGTTGCCCCTGCGTTTTTCAGTCCGAACGGCATCACCTTGTAACAGAAAGTACCCCATTGTGTGACAAAGGTTGTTTTCTCCATATCTTCGGGGGCCATTTTGATTTGATTGTAGCCCGAGAATCCATCCATGAAGGAAAACACTTTATGCTGAGCTGTATTGTCGATCAAAATGTCAATGTGTGGTAGCGGAAAATCATCTTTGGGGCTGGCCCTATTCAAATCCCGGTAGTCCACACACATCCTGACTTTGCCATCTTTTTTAGGTACTGGCACGATATTAGCGACCCATTGAGGATAAGATGTAACAGCCAGAAAGCCAGCGTCGAATTGCTTCATCACTTCTGCTTTGATCTTTTCAGACATGTCAGGCCTCATTCGGCAGACTTTTTATTTGATCGGTGGACAATCCTCTCTTGTGGGGAGACGGTGAACCACAATGTCTGTGTCTAAACCCGGCATGTCTTCATAAGACCAAGCGAAAATTTCAACGTACTCATTTAACAACTGTATCAGGCGTTCCTTGATACTTGGTTCCAGATTGGCACCCACTTGTACCTCCTTCCGGTCTTCCTCGGTTCCTAAGTTGACAGTTTCCAATGACTCTTCGTGAGGTAAGATGGCCCTTTCCTCTTGCTGTAGAAGTCTGGCTAGTTCCCCTGGTACTTCACAACCTTCGTCATCTTCATACTCGGATTGATTGACTAGATCTTCAGAGTTATTGAATGATATAGCAGAATAGTCACCCATGGAATCCAGAGTGGATGGGTACCTGCATTTGTGAGTGTGGGTGTGTGTAAGGGATAGCCATCCTTAAACAAAAATGCAAAAGGAAAGAAAATGAACACAACAATTTATCAAATGAAAAACGTCCAATGAATCATTAAACATGGCATATGGATATGAAGATAATCAAAACCCTTACAAATGGACCTACATGCTCCAGGCAAGGCATGAGGTAAACAAGTAGTGTGCGGATTGTTCAAAAGTAATTATCACAGACCACAAGAAATGTTTGACAGATAAATTACTGATTAATAAAAGTAATGGGGACAAAGTCTTTTGCCTCCCAGTTGCATAGTCCTCCTTTGATAGTTGGGTAGATCCACTCTTCGATGTTGTCCTCTTCGTCTTCACCCTCTAAAGCGTTGATCCCGTAAGGAGAAATCTTGATTGGCGCTCTTTCAATCTTTGAACGGCGCATAGCTTTCTGGCCCGCGGCAGTGAATCCTAATCCAAATTTGTCTGTTTTATGTGGGATATCAGGCAACTGCCCCCATGTTGAATTCTTCCCTTCCTTCATTGCGGCCTTCGCGTCTTCCAGAGATGCCATCCTGGCCATCCGCTTTGGTACTTCAGCTACCAATTTTTCTACTGTTATTTCAGGAGGGACTTCTTCGAAATGTTGGAATGGTGTCTCAATGAACTCACCCTCTACCTCCACATACCGAAAGGAGTTCAGGTGGCTGATCATATACTCCTCTTCACCATGGACAGTTACGATCTTTCCCTTGACAGGATACTTCAACATTTGATGTAAGGAAGAGGTGACTGCCCCGGCATTGTGTATCCAAGGCCTACCCAACAAGCAAGAGTATGACGGACGGATGTCCATCACATAGAAAGTAGATTTAAACACTTCAGTGCCTACCTTGATGGGAATATCAACTTCCCCATGGACCATCCTCTTCGAACCATCGAAAGCTCTGACAACAATATCACTCGGCTTTAGCTCTAAACCTTTACAATCTAGTCGGTCCAAAGCTTTCTTAGGCAGTACATTCAGCGAAGAACCAGTGTCGACCAAGACATGTGCGAGAGTAGTTCCTCGGCACTCGACTGAAATGTGCAAAGCATCATTGTGGTTTCTACCTTTAGGAGTTAGGTCGGCATCAGAGAAACCTAATCCATTGTCTGCAGTAAGGCTGGCCACGCAATTTTGGAATTGGTCTGCAGAGGTTTCCTGGGGCACATGGGCTGCCTTTAGGAATTTTATCAAAGCCTTGGTGTGCGCTTCTGAGCAAAGCAATAGTGCCAACATGGAGATCTTCGAGGGGGTTTGCCCCAGTTGTTCTACCACTTCGTAATCACTCCTTTTAATTATCTTCAAGATCTCTTCTATTTCTTTCTTGGAGGTTTCCGGGATGACCAAGGGTTGAGCCCTCGTCCTGACGAGCTCATCTTGGGTTCCCTTACCTTTATCAGCAGAGGTAGGAGGGACAATACTAGGAACAACAATATCTTCAATCAATGGGGTTCTAGCGGAGAGTTTTATTGGTGCGGGAAGAACTTTGGCAGCAGATGAGGGTCCAAAGATTGCTTTTGGGGGGGCAATCTCTGGAGAAAATATTCTCCCGCTCCGGGTGATCTTGCTTGTGCCCGCAATGTTTCCAATGTTGGCTTCTTCTTCATCCGAGCCTCCTTCAGTTACTTCAACTTGTTTGATACCATGGTAGTAGACGTCACCGCCGTAGTTCCATGGTATTGACTTCTCAGAAATGTAGGGGACAGGCCCTGGCATTGTTATCTTTAGAGGAACAGACTTCGTAGCTGGTGTAATCTTAACAGGCTTTCTGACGGCCTTGGAAATATTGGCGTGAATGGTTATAATTGAGACATCTTCAGTATGGGTTGGAATAGCAGAAACTTTTTCAAACAAAATTTGTCGACTGTCCATTAGGCCTTGGATGCCTTTCTTCAGTAACGAACAGTCAAACGGAAGAGAGTAACAGCAGTAGCAATCTTCTTTACATCCCGGGAAAATCCCGGCCTTTAACAGATTCAACTTGATGGTTAACAACGGAGTCATCAGATCATTGACATCAGCAACATACAAATCTTCTTCAATAGCATTGACATTTCGACCATGCTTCGGCATCGGAGCAGATATCACGTTCGGCTTCTCTGGAGCGTCGAACTCCACCTCTTTTGCCTCTATCAGGTCTTGGATTTTATGCTTGAGTGCCCAACAATCGTTGGTGTCGTGCCCGACACTGTCAGAATGGTAGGCGCATTTAGCATTAGGATGGTAATGCAGAGAGGACGTATTCACATTTTTTGGTGCCTCTTTGATAGTGGCGAGATTCAACTTTAACATATGGGGAAGCACTTGCGCTGGTGTCATATTAATGCGGGTGAACTGCCGTTGTGGCCGTTCCACCCGTTGTTGATTTGGTCTGAACTGGTTATAGCGAGGCTGCTCACTTGAAGGGTTTTGGATCATTACGGCCCCCACAGTCGGCCGGCGCTCAGTCTTCCCTGCTCTTCTCTGAGAGTACACCACAACCGTTTCTTTCTTGAAAGGTTTCTTCTCAACACTTGCAGCGGCACCCTTCTGTATCTTTCCTAACTTGATGCCGACTTCTATCCTCTCCCCAGTTAAGATCAAATCTGTAAACCCCGCGGAAGAATTACCAATTATATGGTTGAAGAATGGACCAGACAGGGTCCCCAGGAACATGTCAACCAGCTCGCGATCAGTCAACGGCGGTTGCACCCTTCCAGCCAAGTCTCTCCATTTTTGTGCATACTCTTTGAATCCTTCGCCCGTTCCTAGTGACATACCCTGAAATTGGGTACGCGTAGGAGCAAGGTCAGAATTGTACTGATATTGTTTATAAAAAGCGGTGGCCAAGTCTTCCCAGTTTCGGATACTGGCTCCATCCAGTTGATAGAACCACTCAAGTTGAGCCCCATAAAGGCTATCCTGAAAGAAGTGAATCCAAAGGTTTTTGTCTGCGGTGTAAGGTTGGATCTTCCTTACATAGGACCTGAGATGCATTTTTGGACAGGACAGCCTGTCATACCTCACAAAAACTGGCACTTTGAACTTTGGGGGAATCACAATTCCAGCAACTAAACCCAAGTCTTCGAAATCCAAACTCGACACTCTCTGCAGCTCCATGGCTGCCAACCTGTCTTCTAAACCTTTGTACTTATCATCAGTCGGAGGGTATTGTTGATCAGAGTAGTCTTCGTCCTCTTCAGCCTCCTCTTCTTCCATATCGGACTCGGAAGGCACCGCAGCCGCACCCCCTTTACTGGTTCCCTCCTCAGAAGTAGGAGGAAATTCAAGCACTCTTCTGGCTTCTCCTTCAAATCTTCTCCCTAAAGTAGCCACCCCGAGTCTCTTTTTCTTCTTTTTCACTGGGTCTTTATTCCCCAGTAGGGCCTTTAGATCCTCCTGACCCTTAGCCAAGGTCATCAGGAGTTGCTGAAACTGTGCATTTTGAGCCTGCAAGTCCTTGACTATTTGCTCGAGATCCATCTTACTGAAATAAACAGCAGACAGATAAGGAAACCTGGTGTGAGACCTGCTTGTGCACATGATGAATGGTATGCTTATGTATGCAATGCATTCAAGGATTCAGAATATTCAAAATTGTTGCAAACAAAAGAGAACGCACGTCATATTAATAAGAATAAATTTGTCAGTACATAAATGCCCCATGGGCCAAATATTACAAAACTTCTCAAGGTAAAAAGACGTTGCGCATCCTCTTTGGTGCGATGTAGGCGTTGAGGGTCTCTTCCTCGTGGAGTCGCGGGTAAGCTCTAGAACCTTCTTCTCACTGGCGTAGAAGCTGGCTTCAAAAGTGTTCCGTTCCTCCTTGAGTTGGATCCAACTCTTCTGCATTTCCTCCCACGATGTAGGCATGTCAGGATATAGGATGGTGTAGGGAACCTCTCCTTCCTTGACGGGCTCTTTAATCACAGAGAGAACATGAGGATAAGGCATCATTAGACTCTGGGCTCGGGCTCGTACCCACTTGAGATAAGGCTCAAGAGGGATGGAGTTCTTGTGCCCCAGTGTCTTGCTGTCAACCTTGTTGGGCATCCTCCAAGCTCTGATGAATCTTTGGCGAAGTCCTTGCGCATCGTTGTCGAAGTCAAAAACTAGGTCAGGAATCAACATGTCGTGAGGGCCATCCCTCCATGCATATCCAAATTGCCTCAAAGCTAGACAAGGGTTGTAGGTAATGCCCCCTCTAATACCAAGTAACGGAACATTAGGGAACTCTCCACAACGATCGTCGATGATGACATTTTCTCTGGACCGAGAACACCAATGTACATCAGAGTGAGTAAGAGTCATCAACCGTTGGGACCACCTTGAGCCTTGGTCATTCTTCAAGACAGATTGTGGAAGGTGCGAAATAAACCACCTTGCAAGGAGAGGAGTACAGCACATGAGAACACCCCTCTTTCTCATTGTTCGTGTGTAAAATGAGTGAAGAATGTCCCCAAGCAATGTTGGTATTGGATTTCTAGATAAGAAGATTTTGACGGCGTTGACATCTACCAGCTGGTCAGGATTTGGGAACAAGACCAACCCATAGATAAGGAGTGCCACAATTTCTTCAAAGGCTTGTAGATCCAATGAATTCCAACATTATTGCGCCTTCTCAAACAAGAATTTTGCTAAGAATCCTCTGACGCCGCTTCTAGTTTCCCAATGCCCCTTGATGTCAGATGGCTGTAGATGTAGTGCTCGAGCAACATCTTCAGGCTTTGGTTCATTTTCCGTACCGTTGTAGGGTAGTTGATTAAGGATAGGAATTCTCAGGAGTTGAGAAAACTCCTCCAAAGTGGGCACCAACTGATAGTCGGGGAAAGTGAAACAGTGATGAAGAGGGTCTAAGAACTGGAATAGCACTTTCATCATGTCCTCTTAAATGTTGGTGTTGACTAGGCTGAGCAGTCTACCATGTCTTTCACTGAAGGATGAGCTTTCCGGAATCCTTGATGTGAGCTCCTTGAGTTGAGGAGGGATTCTCACAAGGTTGACTTGGATGGTTTTTCTGCGAGGAATTTCCATGACCTACAAAACAAGAACAAAGATGAAGATCTAAACCCTTGAAGTGGTTAGTAACTGCATATGATGCTTTATGATGTTCATGATGTATGCACAAGCATATGTACAAGCAATTCACACCAAACTCTAGTTTCATGCTTGCATGGGGTTTCATAGGTAAGTACCCTCTTGAGTGTAGTTGGCTTAAAAACCTGTCCTATAAATAGTAACTGGGTTCTAAGGAGCTCAATATCACTGGATTGTTTTCATTGTTCATTGTTTTGGTTTAGCCACTTAACTAGCGACCAAAATATTCCAAGAAAACAACCCTCAATGAGTGTAGTATCGAGTATCTACCAACTTCGGACTGCACCAAAGCCGGTCATCTCACTACCCCTAATGAAAGGCCAAGATAGTCAAGTAAGGTTCCAGGTCATTAGTGCTTAGTGACATCACTCAGCGGCCCCGTACTCTCCTTGATTGAACTCAAGGGTTACCGGTAGTCACAAATATGTCGCACTAATATAGCTATTGTTTCAACCGTGTCGGTATACCCCGCACAGTTTCCACAACGTATTGCTATCTATGAATGTTCCCCAAATCTGGGTGTAGGATTGTAAACCCAAACAAAAGAGCCAAGATATAAAGCAATCAAAACAAACAATTAGTCATGCAAGAGGGTGATCTAAGCCCTAAGGTTACTCCACTTTTAAAAAAAGGGTCCCCAGCAGAGTCGCCAGTTCTGTGATACGGTGGGAGAACTGACTAGTGTTTTGCGTTTGTTTTCGCAAATGTTTCGGTTGAGCAAGAGTCGCCACCGACTTTTTATTTTATCCTAAGGAAAGGTTTAAAAGCACAGCAAAAACCTTTGAGATGTTTTCTTGGGTTCGGGGAGTAGATTATAGAAAGGGAAGGTATTAGCACCCTTTCTATCCATGGTTATCCATGGGCTCTTAGTTACTTGCTTAGCTCAACTTGCCTTGATTTTCAATTGTTTGAAATGGTGCTTTGTGCATGGTTTTGAAGATGTTTTGAAAAAGATGCCTTGTCTAGGCAACCCTTGTAACAATTCTTTACTCGAATGTTTTACAAAAGGTGTTTGTCTTTTTGAAAAGATGTTTCAAGGTTTTTGAAAGTTGTTTTGAAAGTGTAGTGATGTGTGGTTTGAAAAATAGGCAAGTGTTTTTGTTTTGCAAGTTGACAAGTACTCAAGAGCTATCTACCCTAAAGTTCTCAAAGATTTTTGCTATGTTTTAACCCTTTTAACAATTTTGTTCCACCATTGCATTTGGTGGACAATCTTGTGTTAGGATGTGAACGGGACGGGCGCGGGTCATCGTTTAGACCATAATTGCAATGGTGCCAAGTATCTTTGGGCAATTTTCTTTAAGGGACTTGATCATTTTTAGGCAACTTTCGAAAGCGTCATCGAGGGACTATGATCATTTGAATTGTGTTGTTTTGCCCAAAGATACCTAACACGCAATATGGCCCATTATTGAAGGCAACAAGTGGAGTACCCTAGGGGTGCAAGTGTGATTAGTGTTGTCCATTTTCATGCTTGTTTATCTTGAATTTAGGTCAAACTATTTTTTGGTTAATTGATTTGCATACAAAACCCTAATTCTAACATGGCATAATCAGAAAACTTTAAAGTGCGAAAAAATAAAGTTCCTAAGTTATTACAACACAATATATGGGATGGGGGGTACAAATGTTCAAATGGGGGTATTTTAGCAAGAAATTAAATCCTAGACTATTACATCAAATCTTGGAATTTTACAAGGTAATTAATTGCACAAGTATTAAACAAAATAAAAATAAATATGCAAAATGCCAAAATGGTTTTCATATGTATGTAAAAAAAAAATTTTATTATATATCAAATAAACAAAAATAAAATCAATTAATTTTTGGTATTTTTATGCATTTAGGGCAAAAACCCTAATTTTTACAAATAAAAGTGTTAATTATTTATTACATGCCCTATTTATTAAATATATACAAAAAAAATAGATAAAAGAAGTATATTGTGAAAAAACAAGTGATTTTTTTTAAGTTAAATATTATTAAAAATAAAAATGTATTATTTTTTTGTATTCTTAACCTAAATATACTAATAAATATATAAGTATTTATAATATTTACTAAATACTAAATATACACAAAAATATTAATATTTAATATTTAATAAAAAAATATATTTTTTAATAAAAAAATTTTTTAAAGATAAAAATAAAACAAAGAATCAGAAAATAAAAGTGTTTGAATTATTTTTTAATATTCTTAAATAAAAGGTATTTATGTGTTTATTTATATACAAATATCAAGTTAAAACAAATAAATACTTAATAAATACAAAAATGGTTTGAAAAATATTTTTAATATTTTTAATGTTATGAGAAAAAATAAATAAGTCAGAAACAACAAGAAAAAGTCAAAAAATGATCAAAATAAGCACAATGGGCCAAGGGGGTTCAAAAGTAAAAACAAGGTGCAAATAGGAAGTCAAACTCAGGCCCAGCCCAAGAAGACTTTGTCTTCAACCTCAGAACATGTTTGAATCAACAAAAACGCGCATTTTCCTATCTCCAGATTCCCTGATTTTTAGCACAAACTCACAACATGAAAAGTGTTAAGCATCAAGCCACGATTCTGGACATATAAAGAACTCATCCTAACTCTCAGAAATGAGAGAGAATTTCTCCATTCCTAATTCTTAACCTAACTTTTTATCAATGTTCAGACCTCAAATTCTCATAGCACAGACAAAATAAATGGAAAGTAAAGATATGTATAGCTTCAGGGACATGAGCATGACATTTTTCATTCACAAACTTAGAGCTAATTCTCCTTACATTGAGAGATAGAAGTCCAAAGATTTACCTGTTCAGTTGGAATCGTGTGCAACAATGGAGATGCTTCCAAGGCAAGGTAATGATTGGCACAGCTTACTTGAGGTCCAGGGATGCTATTCCAACCTTTAGTTTGCTTTGAAACCAAGTGAATCGTGTTGTGGCACTCCAACTGCAAAACAGAAAATATGAAAATGGTGATGTTGGTTAGGGGTGTTACAGGTTGTGTTTAGGGCTTAGAACAGTTTCAAGGGATGGTGTGGGATGTGTTTGAACAAGTCTTGGCAAGAATGCACGAGTGGAATGAACTATGGAAGTCCAACTGCAGCTTATGCCCTGTTTTTGCAGTTTTATGGTGACTCTGTGTTTGAGAATGTTTGGAACTTAGTTGGCTTGTGTTTCAGCTTAGGTTTGGTGTTTAGAAAGTGTTCACAATCTTTGCTTAAGCTCTTGTTGACAGGAATGAGAGTTGGGAGTTGTTATGTCAAATTTCTTCTTACTTAAGCAACAAAATGCCAAGTTGTGTTTTAGACTGATGGAGGCCCCCAATCTATGCTGCATACATTAGTCTTCGTCAGTGTGTTATGCTCCTTAACTTGTGCTTCAGAGATATGCTTTGGTACTTCTTGGATTTGCTTTTGACATAAAGCCATACCTTTTCAAAAATGGATAATTTGCTTTTTCTATTTTAAGACTAAACCTTCATGTAATGCTTAAACACATAATGCAAGGCTTGAACACAAAGGGTTTGCATTTAATTATTGAGTTCAAATGGGATATAGGACCTGTAATCAAGTTGTGCAAGCTGATTTGAAAAATTGCACAAGTTATGAACATGTACATGGCCATGAATCAAAGTGACTTTTTCCCAACTTGCCAAATTCGATTCTCTCCAACCATGAGGTTGTTTGATGAGTTCTCTGACATTTTGGAAAGCTTGGAATATGTACTACAATCCATATTTGTAGTGAAAATTGAAATTCCAAGTGGAAGCATGTGAAAAGTGGTCTTGAAGTTAGGCAAAAATCCTGCCTAAAATTGGTCAAAATTTCTCTAAGTTAAGAATGGTTTGGTACCCTTGTTCCAAAAATTGTAACTTGAGCTACAAGCTTCTTTTGAGGAAACTTTGTGAATCAAAGTTGTAGATTTTGCAATGGACTACAACTTTCATGATTTGACTTTTGCTTGAATCCAAATGAATCTTGGTGATAAAGTGGGACAAAGTTAGGAAAAAATTAGGGTTTTTCATAACATAGAAAAATTCTAAGTTATGAAAAATCTTCATTTCAAACCCTAATTTGTGATTTTTGATTTCTTGATGAACAAGTTTCATGATTTGGCATGTTTTGATGAAAAATGAATCTTGACACTTGATTTTGACAAAAAAGTCAAAGTTTGACTTTTCAGTATACAGTCAAAAATTGATCAATTGACTGGAAAATTCAACTGTCAATCTTGTGCATTTGGGATCTTTTGAACTTGTTGAGTATGTCAAGACAATTCCATGGGGTCCTTAAGTCCATAGGTGAGCTTGGTTTGCCATTGTCTTGGTCAAACAGTCAAAAATTGCCTTTGTGCAGTCAAAACCCTAAAAATGACCATTTTGCCCTTTTGGTGATCTGATCAAATTTCTTATGGAATTGTGATCAAAACTTGATCAAATGGTCCATATGAGTTCATAATGTTGATGTGGGTCAATTTCCATGAGGTTTGACTGTCAATTGGCCACAGTTGACTTTTTCCCTAATACAGCTGATTTCTAGGTCAACTGTCCAATTGACTGGGCAAAGGTTGGAATCAAGGCTTGAAACTTGGTATGGATAAACTTGGGAGTCCAACATGAAGCATGAAAGTCATCTTAGGCATTTTAGGTCAAAACATCTTTGTGCAAACACAAACCCTAATTTGGGTCAACAGTGCTAGGAGAAGTCTTGAGCAGAGGAAACCCTAACTGGATCTTGAGCTCCAAGGGCTTTGTGATGAGAAAATATTGAGAAAATGGGAGGGCAAATTTTGGGGTACAACAGTTGCCCCTGTTCAATCTTCTTGAATCCGAAGAGTTAGATTGGCAAGTTTGCCTTTCGCGACTCGAGGGTAAAAGGAGATTGGACACTAGAGTGCCCTTAAATTTGCACTCGTCAAAGCAATGGATGTGGGAATGGGCTTATAGATGCCATTTGGAGATGAGCTTAAAGATGCAATCTAGAAGGGTGACAGAATCTTGTCGGGGATGGGCTTAAAGATGCCATCTGGAATGAGTATCAGAAAGGTGTCCATGTTTTGGACCATCTCCGAACTAGGGGTCTGAATAAGTAATAGATTGACATCCGTATCTGGAGGCATCCGTAAACTGTTTTCAAAAATTGCGTCTGAACAAGTGATAGATTAACATCCGTTGTTAGGAGGAATCCATAAACTGTTTTCAGAGGTCTGAAGAGTCTGAACAAGCGATAGATTAACATCCGTTGTTGGGAGGAATCCGTAAACTGTTTTCAGAGGTCTTGAAGTTGAATAAGCAATAGAGCAGCATCCGTTGTTGGGAAGCGTCCGTAAACTGTTTTCAAAAGTTGAGAAGAGTCTAAATAAGCGATAGATTAACATCCGTTGTTGGGAGGAATCCGTAAACTGTTTTCAGAAGTCTGAAGAAGAATCTGAACAAGCGATAGGTTAACATCCATTACTGGAGAACCTGTAAACTGTTTTCAGAATTCTTGAAGTTGAATAAGCAATAGAGAAGCATCCGTTGTTGGTAAGCGTCCGTAAACTGTTTTCAAAAATTGCATCTGAACAAGTGATAGATTAACATCCGTTGTTGGGAAGAATCCATAAACTGTTTTCAGAGGTCTGAAGAAGAATCTGAACAAGCGATAGGTTAACATCCGTTATTGGAGAACCTGTGAGCTGTTTTCAGAAGTCTTGGGATGGAGGAGGAACTGGTGTAGGGTTTCCTGACGATGAGTTTGTGTAAAACTGCATCTGAATGCATCTGGAATAAGCATCAGAATGTTGCCATGTCTGGGTCATATCTGAACTATTTCTAGAAAGAATCTCGGAAGATAATTATTTTTGTCTGTCGACTGATCTTACCTGAAAAGGTAAAGAGTTAGTGGTATGTAATGTCATGATGCATGATGTAATGTATGTTACACCAATGTTTATGTTATGAATGTGATGAATGCGTATGTAAGCTGATGAGCTGTCTTGCGGAGGATAGATGAGTCCTGGATGGCTGAAGATAAAAGCATCTTGACTGCTGCCGGGAAGAATAATTCCTTGGCTGTTGCTGGGGAATACCAGATCTTCAATCATTGAGAGGCCTCAGGACCACCGCGGGGAATTGGAATTTCCTTGGTGACTTGCAGGGTAAGAGAATTTCTGATGATTTCTACCGGGGAGTTCAGAAGCTGATAGGCTCATGATGGAAAGGTAGGGCTGGGCATCCTCAGCTTGGTGGGAAGTATCTCTGTGGGGAAAAGGTTCACTAGCTTGGTTCAGCTGGGGATACTGAAACTTGACTCTGAGGGGAATCGAGTTCTGAAAGGCTCTTTGACGGGAGAAATCAGTATCGGGAGAGCTTTTCCTAATGAGGATCCTGAAGTCTGACTCTGTTTAGGGAATTAAGTTCTAGCTGAGGAATTTGGATTTCAAATCTGCTTGGGATTTCCTTTGAAAGGGTATCAAGATATCTAACTGCGCTTTTAACTTATAAGGAAATGATTGTGTTCAAATGCATATGCCTATTTAACAAAACATTGGACGTTTCTCAAATAAAACAATTAGTGCAAAAGAAAAGAGAAAAGGAAAAGCTCTAGTTTTTTTTTTGAGATTACAGCCAGTAGGATGGCCCAGTTTTTCTTGACCGTTCTTGTTTTGAGATTACAGCCAGTAGGATGCCCCAGTTTTTCTTAAGTCTCCTTCATAGGTTTAGACTCTGGGTTTTTCTTTTGAGAGATAATAACTGCCTATTTTTTTGGGGAACCAAGACCATCTTTTGATTCAGAAGGATGTTTGTGTATGAAGTGAAAGCTTGCGACTGAATGCGCACTTGAATTAATTGAGAAACTACCTTGCCCCAGGTTTTGATTAAAGGTTTCAATTTGTGTGAAAAAGAAAATTCCTACTTCTTTGGCTTAAAGGGGTTGACTAGGGATCATTTTCCTTATAACTCCAGTATTTAGGGATTGAAAGAACACCTATACATCGTCAGCAAGGTCTGTCCAAAAGCATATTGTGTGAGATTATAATATTGTTTTCGTCATCCTCCCTCTAAAGACTTGCAACTTTTAACGAGAGTTGGATATCACAAAAACAGAGAATAGAAGCACAGTTTAATTATAGTGAAAACGAATGGATTAATTCAAGAAAAACATATGAAATGCATTAATGAAAGTAACTAAAGTCTGACATAAAGATAAGTGTTTGAACAAACAAAAGAAATTACAATTGAAAATTAAAAATGAAATGGAAGCTCTCAATGATTTGGCATGGGCGTAGTGATCACGTTGGGAGCTTCAGAAGGGCCGAATTCAATCTCCTTGATGTCAATCATATTTTGAATCTTGTATTTCAGCGCCCAACAATCGTTAGTATCATGCCCAGGACTACCAGAATGATAGGCACATGTTACATTGGGATTGTAGTTAGGAGAAGAATTTTTGGGGTTTGGATGAGTTCCTATCAACGTAATCAGATTCATCCTCAACATGTGTTACAATGCTTGAGAGGGTGGCATGTTGATTTTGGTAAACAGTCTCTCGGGCTCGTCTTGCCTTCGCTGATTTCCCCGTTGGTGTTGGCAAGGTCGTTGTTGAACTCGTGATGTAACAGCACCTTGGAAAGGTCTACTCTCCAACAAGCCAACTTCTTGTCTCATCAAGGGCTGATTAATGACTTGATCCGTAATTCTAGTTGTTTGTCCCATATGGCTGCATCCGTCTTGATGAAACTTATTGATTAGGGCTCTCAGCTCTTCTTGTCCCCGAGCTAAGTTTTGGGTAAGAGCCATTTGTCCTACCATCTGTCCCATCATCTGGATTTTCATGGTTGCTAATTTACTTTGTAATTGTTCCAACTGGTCACCCATGTTATCCTCAGGATTCCTCTTGGTCATACTCTCAATGAGGAGTGCTTTCACTTCTTCTTTCCCCTTGGCTGGGTTCAAGAACATTTCTTGAAGCTGAGCATTTTGGGTCTGAAGATCCTTGATAGTCTATTCTAGAGCCATCTCTACTGAAATAAACAGTAAGCATATGAGAAACTTGTGTGGGGAAAACCTGTCATGATATGATGCATGGTATGTGGATGCAATGTTTTCAAGGATCTCACAGGGTAAACACAAGAGATGTTAGAAGTTTAACTTTGATCATAACTTTGATTGGAAAAATTTGTATCGTTGGATGTCTTTCCACGAGAATCAAGCTCACCATGTCAATTGGGTCATAGCCCTTGACTCGTGCTTTGGTGTTTGACGGTGTTTTGTTAGAGGAAAATAAATCCTCTTGACCCTTGATGGACGAATGGTTCATCATGTCCCTGCATCACAGGCCCTTGAGATCTTTGAAATAGTCAGTGGAAATGATATGGTATGATGTTATGTACAAGTATGCAAAGCAAACAAGTTGTTATGTACAAATAATAATATACACACAAAGCAAACAAGTCCTTAGGTTTAGGCTTGCATGGGTTTTATAGGTAAGTACCCTCTTGAAGTTTAGTTGGATCAACCTGTCCTAGAAAGTAATCGGGTTCTAGGGGATCTCAATATCATTGATCTTTCTTCATTAGGCATTGTCTCAGCATAATCAATCTTTTCTTGCAGCCTAAATATCCCAAAAGTCTGAACTCAATAAATATAGTATCGAGTATCAACCAATCTTCAGTTTTACACCAAAGTCGACTATCTGACTACTTACTAATTGCCAAGTTGTTCAATTAAGGTTCTATGGTTAATTAGTGCTTCATGACACCGCTCAGCGGCCCCGTATTCTCCTCTATTCAACACAAGGGATATCGGTACCAACAAATGCATCATACTAACATAGTCATTGCTTCAACCATATTGGTCTACACCGTACAGTTTCCACAATCTATTGCTACTTACCTAAAAGGTGCCCCAGATCCGGGTGTAGGATCAAAACAAAATCCAAACAAGGACATAAAAATGTAAAGCAAGCAAGTCAAATAATGAAAGCATTTTAAAGGTGATCTAGCTCTAAGGTAACCCTACTTTTAAGTTTTATCCCCAGCAGAGTCTCCATTTCTGCAATACGGTGGGAGAAATGACTTGAGTGTTTTATGTTTTATCACAATTGTTGTAGATAGCAAGAGTCACCATCGACTTTTCTTTTATCCAATAAAGGAAAGTGTGAAAATAACAGGAAAGACCTTTGAGATATTTTCTTGTGTTTGGGGGGTAGGTTATGAAAAGGGAAGGCGTTAGCACCCTTTTCATTTGTAGTTATCTATGGGCTCTTAGTTGCTTGCTAGATCAAAAAAATGCTTTGTTTGAAGTTGTGCTTTGTGATGGGTGTATGTTTGAAAATATTTTGAAAAATGCCTTTGTTACGGCTAACGTTGTAATGATTCTCGTCTCTATAAGAATGCATACAAAGTGTTGGTTTTGAAAATAGTTCAAAAATATGTTTGTTTTTTGAAAGATGTTTTGAAAGTGTAATTGTGGAAATGGTTTTAGTTTGCGAGCAAGCAAGTATGAGCGTCCTACCTACTCAAAAGGTCTATGTTCTTTTCCTCCTCCTTTAGATGTTTCTATCTTATCATTGATTGGTAAGAAGCCCCATCATTGGATGTGAAGGAACGGGCATGGGTCAATTGTATAGTCATAGAAGGCAACTTATGAGACGTTTTATCAATTTTGTAAGGGACTAGATCGTTTACCGAAGGCAACATCAAGGGACATTGAGGGACTACAATTTTTTTATCGAGGGTCTTTGCTAAAACGCCCATATTCGAGGGACATGACTATTTTCCAAGGCAACAAGCGAGATTACCCTAGAGGTGCACGTGTGTGAATAATGTGTTTAATTTCATGCTTGGTTTAGTCTTGAATTAGGGTTGTCTACTTGTTGATTTTATCTTGACATACACACCCTAATTACTAACATTTTATATAAAAGCGGTAAATTGCAGAAAATAAATGTCCTACGCTATTACATATTTTGGGGATGGGGTATACACATTTACAAATGGGGGTTGGAAAGCAATAAAAGTCCTAATTATTAAAACCATATTGAATAGCAAGAAAATGTAAAAACAAAAACAACGCAAAAGAGAAAAAAATAAGTCTTTCGATTCATGGAGTATGTTCGAAGCATGTGTTCTTCGATTCACACACCCCTTTTATTTTCTTTCGTTTAAGCCTGCAAGTCAGTGTGTATCGAAGCATACACCCTTCGATTCACACCTTTTTTGTTTTCTTTCGTTTGGGGAATGTGAAGCAGTGTGTATTGAAACATGCATCCTTCGATTCACACAACCTCTTTTTCTTTCGTTTGGGCCTGCAAATCAGTGTGTTCAAAGCCTAAGGCTTTGTGTCGAACCATGTTGTTATTTTTTACTCCAACATTGTTTTATGGTCTATACAGGTTAGTTCTTAGTATATAATTGACAAAAAGGAAGACAAACAAAAGTGTAGTTTTGAAGGCAATGGTTATTTACATGTTATGCTTGAAATGAAGGGTTTAAGATCAGGAATAATTACCTTGAATATGGAGTTGGTGTTTTGAACTTTGAGTTAATGCCCTGAATATTCTTGAATTCGAAAGCAAAGAACAGAGGTATATTGTTTCTTTGATTCTGGATTCGAAAGCAAAGAAAAGAAGAGTTGTGTTTCTTTGGTTCTGGATTCAAAAGAAAAGAAAAGAAGTGTTGTGTTTCTTTGGTTCTAGATTCGAAAGAAAAGTGTGATCGGTGGATCTGGAACTGACTGTTTAACGCTGGTTCGCGAAATGTCGCGGAAGCAAGAGTCGCCACCGACTTTTATTTTCTCCAAATGGAAAGGACAAAAGCACAGAAAAATTCCTTAAAGAGATTGCTCTCGGTTCGGGAGGTAGGTTATAGAAAGGGAAGGTGTTAGCACCCTTTCTATCCATGGTTATCCATGGGCTCTTAGATACTTGCTCACTTGTGTTTTGAAAAATGGTTTGTTTGCTTTTCAATTGTGGGTTTTAAAAAGTTTCTTTGAAAATTTCAGTTCGACTCTTGTACCGGTCCTCAAGAGTGTTTGAAAAGTTGCTTTCGAAAGCTTTTTGAAAAGGTATCGGTGTGAAAAGTATTTTTGAATTTGTTTTGAAATTTAGAGCAAGTATCTAGAGTCGTCTACCTACCCTAAGTAATTCGTCTGTGTAGATGTCCTTTAAAGTAGTGCCATCCCACCATTGAGAGGTAGGTAGCACCACCGTTGGAGGTGTTCGGGTCAATTCGAGGTTCGGGATATGGTGATCACCAGAGCAATGGGAATACACCTTAGAAGCTATCCTCATGCCAGGTTCCCGGATCATGAGGACTTACTAAGACATCCTCTACTCGACGATCACCTTTCGAGGCAAGGCAATAGTGAGGCGTACCCTAGGGGTGGTGTGTGATTCGTGTGTCAGATTTATTTATTTTTATCTTGTCATGTTATTGGTGATCTATACGTTTGTTTTTATTTAATCATTCATTCTTTCATGCATTTATTTAACAGTTAAAAAAGATGCGGAAATTGAAAGTTCTAAACCATTACAAAGGCGTGGGTCCACATCGCCAAATTTAATCCAGGACCCGATTTTACAGAAAATAAAGAAGTAAAGTGCGAGAAATAAAATGTCCGAGTTTACAAGGCTTTGGGAGAATTACATTAATATTATAAGAAATAAAATAAAATGCGCGAATTGAAATTAAAATTGGAAGCGAGGGCGTTGGACCTATTTTAATGAAATTAAATTAAATGATTAAACTAATGAAATTAAAGAGAAAAAAGAAATTATTATTTTTTGTTTTGAGTTTTTGGTATTTATGTTTTTTATGTATTTTTATGAGAAAGATTAAATGAAATTAAAACATTAACCCTAATTCTAATTTTTTTTTATTTATTAAGAAAAACATGTTAAAATTAAACCTAAAATTAATCTAATTATTTACATGCAATTTTGATTTATAAAAATAAATAATTAATTATTAGTGAAATTCATTTACAAAAAATATTAATTAAATAAATATATTTTGATTTTTATGACTTTTCTGTTTTTTACTATTTTTTTATATTTTATGAAAATAAGTTAAATTAAAGGAATTAATTAAAAAAAGAAATAATTGAAATAAATAAAATAAGGAAAAGAAAGAAAATACAATACCTTGGGGGGTTTCTGTCCCCTTTTTGGAGGTGAATTGGAGTGGTTTGGCCATTTCTGTTCTGGCCTCATCATGCATAAGTTGTTCTACTTTGGCCATTTGGCTTTTGGCTTTTGGCCATTTGCGTTTTGGCCTCAACGTTCCTTAATCTTCTCAGGATGTCTGTCTCGCCATGTATTGGTGTCATGCATAAGTTTTTCTACTTTGGCCATTTGGCTTTTGGCTTTTGGCCATTTGGCTTTTGGCCTTTGGCCATTTGGCTTTTGGCCTCAACGTTCCTTAATGAACCTGCATGGGATCCTGTCTAAATCTGCAGGGTTGAATCTCACGAACACATTAAATAAAATCATAAAATGCAAATAAAGCTAATATATGAAGAAATTTAATGTTTAGGCACAATATGGCATGTATGAATGATTATACCCTTTTGATCATGGAGATCAAATCAACCTTACCCTTATTGGAAAAGTAGTGACATGAATGCTTTTATGCCCTTTGGATCATGGAGATCAAGTCATCCTTACCCTTACTGAAGAAGTAATAAGATGTTGGTTTGTAACTGAGATGGCTTATTTGTAGTGAGAGAGGGATTTGTAATAAGGATTTCAAGGTTTTAGGGTTCTTGAAAGATTTTGATATTCTAACAGTGTTGTGGCAAGGTTTTTTTTCTCTCTTTTCCTCCTCTCTCTTTTTTCTTTTTTTCTCCTCCCTGGTTTGTGTGACAAGAAGGTGATTATATAGTGGAAATTAGGGTAAAGAAAATGGGCTTTGAATGTGCAATTGGGCCTCCAATATTCACTTGAATTCGTCACTTTCCAGGATAAATCGCAGGGACTTAAGTGCATTTTTTGAAGTTGAAATGTGAAAACAAAATGTAGCCGACATCGAGAACTAACTCCTGTCCGAAAATCGACTCAATCGGATAAACGGTGAATTAGTTATGAATTTTTGAAGTTTCGGCTCAGACAAACTTATTTTGGACTCCAGTGTCGACTCTGACACGTTCTTCAATAAAAAACTGGTATTGATCGGTGCATAATCCGGTCTCGACTTTTGAAGCAAAGTTGTAGATCTACAAGTCAGGGACCTTGTGTAAAAATATGAGCCCAATCCGATAAAAATTGACCGAGTTATGAATTTTCGAAGTTTCGGCCCAGATGAAATAATATTCAGCATTCAGGATTTTCAGCGTGTCACGCACTCTGAGCAAAAAACGAAGGCCTTTTGAATACCGTTTGAACTCAATACCTTCTGTGAAAATGTAGCCAACTCAATTTGTGAAATTTTGGCGCCGGAACCAGCTCGATACGATGAAAATTAACCAAGTTATAATTTTCTGAACATGACGCGGATAAACTTCTTTCACAAATTTTCTGTGCGAAAATACTTGATAAATCTACATTTTTGAACACCTTCTGATCGAAATTGGCTTCCAGCCGTGAGAGATGAAAACGTAGATAATGTCAAGACGGAATTTTGGCCACCGGAACGGGTTCAAAACGAGCCATGATCTTCAAGTTATGAATTTTTTAGCGCGTAAAAACTGCACTTTCAGCATACTTTTTCACCATATTTCTTCGAGAAAACTCACACATTCGGATACCTTCTTTAAAGAATTGACTCTTGAGCCGAACCTGAATTTGAGAATACGTTATCAGAGATATCTTGGCGAAAGAATACCTGAATATGACGCGCCGGGTTGGACTTGTGAATTTTTCTTGAAATGTTTTGAGAAATATGGGAGGGCAAATTTTGGGGTACAACAGTTGCCCCTGTTCAATCTTCTTAGACCTGAGGATGCAGATTGGCTGACGTGCCTTTCGTAATCCGAAGGTGGAAGATGATTGAACACTAGAGTGCCCAAAAATTTGCGCTCACATAGTAGCAGTGATGGTGGAATGGGCTTATAGATGCCATTTAGAGATTGGTGAATAGGATGATGGGCTTATAGATGCCATCTGGATGTTGATCGCCTAAGAGATTCCTTAGCGAGAACTTGCGTACCTGCAAAAGAAAAATGAGTACTTGACATGTTGCAGGAGCTGGTCTTCAGATGCTTTGTGTAGATAGGTCCTGACTTGTTACAGGAATCGGATCTTCGAATTCTTCAAACGTGCCCTGGCGAGATATAGGAATCGAGTCTGGTAATGTTAGTCTTCAACGGATACACCCTGGCAAGATTCAGGCATCGGATCCTCGAACTCTTCAGACACGCCCTGGAAAGATACAGGAATCGGATCTGGTAATGCTAAAAGGTTGGTGAGTTGTCTCGACTGACAGGTTATTTCCATGGACGGGTGGTCTATAACGACTAGTGTCTATAACAACGAGTGTCTATAACGACGAGTGTCTATAACAACGAGTGTCTATAACGATGAGTGTCTATAACGACGAGTGTCTATAACGACGAGTGTCTATAACGACGAGTGTCTATAACGACGAGTGTCTATAACGACGAGTGTCTATAACGACGAGTGTCTATAACGACGAGTGTCTATAACAACGAGTGTCTATAACGACGAGTGTCTATAACGACGAGTGTCTATAACGACGAGTGTCTATAACGACGAGTGTCTATAACGACGAGTGTCTATAACGACGAGTGTCTATAACGACGAGTGTCTATAACGACGGGTGGAAGTAAATTTAACTGGACTTGTCTTCTTTTGACTGGATTCGTCTACTTTGACTGGATTTGTCTACTTTGACTGAATTGGTCTCTTTTGATTATATTTGTCTACTTTGACTGAATTTGTCTTCTCTGACTGGATTGGTCTCTTTTGACTATATTTGTCTACCCTGACATAGCTGATCATTTGACTGTATCCTTCCTGAAAGGTAAAGGTCAGTCATATGCAGTGCATGATATGGATCAAGCAACGACATAAATGAGATTGTATGACATGATGCGTATATGCATGTATCATGATGTGATGTATTTTCGTCTAGGAAAATGGATCCTTGACGGATGCCGGGAAGTCAAATCCTAGGCTGATGTTGAAGAGTGAGATTCTTCGTTTCCGTTGGGGATGATGATTGCAAGAATACCGGTAGGAGAAGATGACTCCGTTGGGGGATAAACTTGGCGAATAGATTACTCTGCGGGGAGAAAAGTACTCTAACGATCTTGCTGGTGAGCAATACTCTGTGGGGAGAGAGATACTTTGCTGAATGCTGGTAATAACTTGCTGGGGATACCCTTGCTGAGTTGGAAGTGTTGATAGACTTCGCTTGGGGTAAGAAGACTTCGTCGAGGACGCTCTTTCCGTGGCTTTTGGCTGAGGATAACCCAGTTATATCCTGGTAAGGAAATAACTCTTTGAATAAAGCCGGACGCGCTCGTGCTCTGCAAGGGATAAGCTTCCAGAATCTACTGGGGATAAGCTTACTGCTTGGGGCGGTGAATTCCAACTTTCCTGGGGAAACTGGATTGGACTCTTTTGGGGAAGTTTTGAATTGCAGGGGAAGTGATTCCTTTGAATGTTGGTATGCCGCCGGGGAACAATCTTTAGACCAAGACTGCCGAGGATGCTTGTTGAGAATATGTATATTGCTGCTGGGGAATGTTGGGACCTGTTGGAGGGTACCCAACTTCCTTAAGATTGATAACTTTGCTTGGAGAAGAGTGCACTGACTTGCTGGCTCACTCTCTGGGGAATTAAGATGCCTGGTTGTGTTCTTCAACTGAACCTACCTTGATACCTTGGAGGACAGAACAATTAGATCGCTTGGACAACTCTTTATTGCCCCTGTTTCTGAGGTATGAGAGGAAGACCTGTGAGGTGCTGATAGTTGTTGATGGACAAACCTTCTTCTGGTAGGCAGGTGATAAGATGACAGGACATAGTCGTACGCTTTGATCCCTAACTTTTGCCTGGACCGCCCTTTCGGGTTTTCAGTCCCCCGGGATACCCACATTTGCCCAAGCCGCCTTTTCAGGTTTTCGACTTGCCGGGTGTACAATTTTTCATTTTCATCCCTTATTTTTGCCCGAACCCTTTTGGTTCGCCGGGAAGCCCTTATTTTTGCCTAGGTGTGTCAACCTAGCGGGTCTTTGATTGTGCGCAGTATTTTTTCGACTATGTCCACGCTCTCAGAGTGTAGGGAGGTGCCCCTGTTGTTGTGTTGTGTCGCCATACCAGAAGATCTTCGTTTGATCGTCCAATGCCCCAAGTGACTTAGATGGAGATTTGCCCCTGGCTATTTGGCATTTGAGAGATTCTCTGAATCTTGACTTAACTGCCCCAGATGATGGACAATGATCATGCCATGCCCCTTGGTTGGAAGAGCTTTTGTCCATTAGACATCCGTCGTGCGAACTTCTATGCTGTTCAAACAAAAAGTCATATGCAAACAAAGTTATGTTAAAAATGCAAAGCATATGTCTGTTTTGAAGTTTTTGGAAATGCAGTTTTTTAATAAAACAAGTGAGTTCTTTTGTAAACTGTGATGTCAAACTCGTTATTTTACTGCGAGCCTTAAGGAGTCAGGATACCTTTGTAACAGTATGCTTTCGAACTAACCCATGCTTCAGCTAGGACTTTTTAGGGTTGTAATGTGGCCTGGTTCACGGTTTAAGAAACAAAGGATAAAGGCTCAAATTTTATTTGTACCCACCCGCTCTTCGTGATGTTCTTCAATCCTAAACTCAGCTGATCGTGCGTTAGACCTTATTTGAGTTTTTGTCCTGATATTCCCGTGATGGTTCGGATGTTGATAGTTTATTTTGAATAGGCAGTCATTTTTTTTTGTTATTGAGAGTTTGTGTGACCTCTTTCCTTTTTTTTTTGATTTCGTTATCCCTGTTTTTTGCCTGAACTGTTTCTTTTGTGATTACAGTCAGCGGGATGCCCCATTTTTGTAAGTCTCCTTCATAGGTTTTGACTTAATGGGCTTTTTGATTTTGGTAATGACTGCCTGTTTTTATGATTGTTCTGAACCATCAATGTCTTTTGCTTTGTAAGGACCTCTTTGGTGCCATTTGCTATGCACTTGGATCAACTGAGAGAACTACCCTGCCCCAGGTTATGATTAAGGGTTTTAAATTTCGAAAAGAAAAAACTCCTACTTCTTTGGCTCAGAGGGGTTGACGAGGGATTATCATCCTTATAACTCCAGTGTTTAGGAATTGAAACAATGCCTGTACCTCATCAGCGGGGTCTGTTCAAAAGCATACTGTAGATCATGGTATCGTTTTCGTCATCCTCCCTCAAGAGGCTTAGAATTTTTAGATCAAGAGTTGACATCAGAAAAAATATGGAAATAATTTGCATTTAGTGAATACGAATATATTGTTTCAGAACAGACATATGCGATGCATTAATGAAATAACAATGTTTAACATGAGTAAATGTTTGAACAAAAGAGAATTGCAACTTGAACATTCGAATGAACAAAAATTTCTCAATCCTAGCCATGTTTTGGCAAGGGAGTAGTGATCACGTGGGGAGTCTTGGGTACTTTAAACTGAATCTCTCCAGCGTCGATCATGTCTTGGATCTTATTTTTCAAGCTCCAACAATCATCTGTAGTATGCCCCGGGCTGTCAGAGTGATAAGCGCAGCGAGCGTTGGGGTTGTACTTCGGTGACGTTGTATTTTGGCTCTTCGGAGCTTCTTTTAGAGTTACCAGCTTGGTCTCCAGCAACTGTGGCAATATCTGGGATAAGGTCATGCTGAGCCGAGTGAACTGCCTTATCTCGCTCTTTTGTTGGTTGTGATGTTGAATTTGTGACACTGGAGCCATTTGAGGAGCTCTCCCCTTACCTCCTTGTTTCAAAGGTGGCTGAACGATGACTGGCTCTTTACCCTTAGACGCTTGCCCCAGTTGGTTACTCTGAAGCAGTTGGTTGATGAGAACACCGAGCTCTTCTTGTCTTTGAGCTAAACCTTGAATAGCAGTCCCCTGCCCCAGCATCTGGGTTTTCAGTGTGTCTACCTCAGCTTGTAGACGTTTCAGCTGTTCGTCCTTGTCATCTTCAAGACTCTTTCTGATCAGATTCCCCATGAGGAGTGTCCTCAACTCTTCCTGCCCCTTGGATAGGCTTAGGAAGATCTCTTTGAACTGAGTCTCTTGAGTGTGAAGGTCCTGGTTATCTTGTTGGGAAGCCATGGCTGAAATAAACAGCAGGGAGGGTAAGTGACCTGCAACAAGGGTACCTGTTATGCAATGATATGTATGATATGCATGCAATGTTTTCAAGGATCTCGCGGGGTAAACAAGAAAATTTGTTAGCATTTGGATCTGGTAGCTTGATTGAAGGAACTTCATATTTGTTGAGAGTCCTTTTTCAAGGGTCAAAGGCTCACCATATCCAGTGGGTCATAGCCTCTGACAACTTTGGCTAGAGGAAAATAAATCCTCTTTGCCCCTTGCTAGATGTTTGATTCATCATGACCTGCATCACAAGCCCTTGAGATCCTTGAAATGGGTTAGGATGTATGCAATGGTATGATGTCATGATGCATGGGGTAATATGAATAAACCCTGTTATGAGCCCTTATTAAGGACTATAAACAGAAACCTGCAAGAAACTCAAGTAAAACCTGTCATGAATCCCAGTTAAGGACTAAAAAACAAAACCTGCAAGAAACTTGGTAAACCCTATTATGAGTCCTAATTAAGGACTGCAAACCAAAACCTGTAAGAAACTTAGTATACCCTGCTATGAGTCCTAGTTAAGGACTAAAACAAACCCTGCAAGTGACTTAGTACATTCTGTTATGAGTCCTAGTTCCTAGTTAAGGACTATGAACAAAACCTGCAAGTAGTTCATGTGTCAGATAACAAGCACGCAAGTAGTCAAGTACGAAGGCACGCAAGTCACACAAGAGAAGCCCTTAGAGTTTAGACCAGCATGGGGTCTGGGTATTACCCTCTTGAAGTTGGTGGGTTCAACCTGTCCTATTAGAAGTAACCGGGTTCTAAGGGTCCCAATGTGATCGGTGGATCTGGAACTGACTGTTTAACGCTGGTTCGCGAAATGTCGCGGAAGCAAGAGTCGCCACCGTCTTTTATTTTCTCCAAATGGAAAGGACAAAAGCACAGAAAAATTCTTTAAAGAGATTGCTCTCGGTTCGGGAGGTAGGTTATAGAAAGGGAAGGTGTTAGCACCCTTTCTATCCATGGTTATCCATGGGCTCTTAGATACTTGCTCAATGTGTTTTCAAAATGTTTGCTTTTCAATGTGGGTTTTAAAAATTTTCTTTGAAAAATTTCAGTTCGACTCGTACGTCAGAGTGTTTGAAAAATTTGCTTTGAAAGCTTTTGAAAATGTGTTGGTGTGAAAAGGTTTTTTTGTTTGTTTTTGAAGAGAGCAAGTATCCTTGAGAACCTATCTACCCTAAGGAATTCGTCTGTGTAAAAGTCCTTTAAAGTAGTGCCATCCCACCATTGAGAGGTAGGTAGCACCACCGTTGGAGGTGTTCGGGTCAATTCGAGTTTGTAGGGACATGGTGATCACCAGAGCAATGGGAAGATACCTTAGAAGCTACCCTCATGCCAGGTTCCCGGATCATGAGGACTTACTAAAACATCCTTTACTCGACGATCACCTTTCGAGGGGCAAGGCAACAGTGAGGCGTACCCTAGGGGTGGTGTGTGATTTGTGTGTCGTTTTCAGATATTTTATCTTGTTCATGTCATGGGTGATCTACGCTTTTGTTTTTATTTTAACATTCATTCTTGCATGCAAATTTATTAACAGTTAAAAAAGTGCGGAATTAAAAGTTCCTACGCTATTACAAAGGCGCGGGTCCACATCGCCAAAATTAAACCGGACCCGATTTGACGGAAAGTAAAATAAAGCAAAGTAAAAAGTGCGAGAAGTTTAAGTTACATGGCTTTGGGAGAGATACATAATGAATTAAGCGAAATAAAATAAATGTGCGAATTAAATAAATTACGAACGAGGGCGTTGGACCCTTTTGCAAAAAATTAAAGTTAATGAATTTAATTAATAACAAGATTAAATTAATGAGGAATTAAAATTAAAAATTAAAAGGAATTGTTTTTGGGTATTTTTATGCTTTTTAAGGTTTAATAGAAAGAAAAGAATTAATTAAAACAAGCTAAAATAAAATGTTAAACCTAGTTCTAATTATTTTTAAGTTTATTATGAAAGTATTAAAATATAACCTAAATTAAACCTAAGTTAATTTATGTACAATTTAATGAAAATAAAATAAGTAATATTATTATTATGAAAAAAAAAAGGGAAAATTAAAAAGGAATAAAAAGAATTTATTAAACCTAATTCTATATTTTTTGTATTTTTGTTTAAAAGAATTTAAAATTTGCAACCTAATTAAACTAAATAATTACATATTAATTTATTTATGAAAGTATTGGAATAAAATAATTTATTATGTTTTTATCTTTTTCTGATTTTTTAGGCATTTTTTATATATTGTAAAAATAATGAATTAAATTAAAACAATAAAACAAATAAAATAATAATTAAAAAAAGATATAAGAAAAACAAAAAAAAAAACTTGCAAACCAGGGGGGTGGAGGTCCCCAATATGGAGGTATGACTTTGAATGATCTGGCCCATTAAGCATGAAATTCGCTGACTTTTCCAGGTGTTATGTGGCACGTTGACTGGGATTGTAGCGTGTTCATCAGTTCTGAGCCCTTGATCTGCATCCTTTGGACGCGTGGACCTTTGGATTTTGAGGCATATGGTGTGCCTTAAGGTTTAAGGCCAGCATATGATTATTAATGGAAAAATAATATGAGCATGTGAAAGACCTGGGGTTCGAACCCAGGTCATGTACCTCCACTACCAATCCTGCTTGCCAGCTGAGCTACACGCGCATTCAAATATATTATGACAAATAAATAACAAAAGGAAAAACGAAAGCATTAGTGGTTGAAGCGCGCGAAATTTAAAAACAACGTATCATGTGTGGACAGCACATCATCTTCTCCATTATCCCTGTAAAACAAAAGCAGAGGCAACGGTTTTCTAGGCGTGGCTTAAGGTAGGCTATTGAAAAATAGCGAATAGCTCCTCAACGCTCATAAATTGAGCGCGAGGGTAGATTTCTCTCCGTCTCCATGTGCTGAGTCTAATGATCATGATTATGAGGCTTAATTTTGCCTTATTGCAAAAGCCCCAAATTCGAGCTCTGAAAACCCTAGGAAGTAAACATGGTAAAAACGTGTACATGGCATAAAAATACAATCAAACGCATTGGTCAGTATCAGAACATCATAAGGAATAAGAATCTATGATTAGAATGCCATGAGAATGCCTAAAACCAAAAACACGATTGTCACTTTTTCTCTGTACAGGAGAGGTTCTTATTACCAATTCTTTGCGTGTTGATGGATGTTTGGGATTGGAATCGCTTCTGGGAACCACAAGGAAGCTTTTGGAATCAATATTAGGACTTGAATCAACCTAGAACACTGATTTCAGTTTTGAGTTTTATGGAGAATTTTTCAAGTTTCTAGGGAGCTTTTCTGCGCAGCTTAGGGTGTTCCAGCATTAGGTTTATGATCTAGTATTTGTATGGAAGGCATTAGGTTAACAAAACTAGCACAAATCCAAGACATTCATTGTTTTGCATATTTGATTTTCTTAAGATCTTTTTGAATCTTTTTCATGTGTTCTTTGTATCAATTAGCTCAAATCAGACCAAATCTTGCCTAATTAGCATGTGCACGAAATATTGAGTCTAGAATGTGTACAAAAAGATTTGTTTGGTTCATTTAGATATTTTCCACATATTAAAATGATTTAAATGAATTAATATTAATAGAAATTCAAATAAATAAATAAAAAATGAGAAAATACTTCCCTTTGGGCCAAATGGTCGTGCACATGTTTAGAATGATGAATCTTGGAAGAAAAATGGGCCCATTAGCAAATTTAGGTCATTTGAACCATTGTTGACTTTTCAAAATATCCAAAAATTTCCCAACTTCCACAAGGCATAACTTGCTCAATTTTTAAGCTTTTCACATGTTCTTGGACATTTTGGAAAGGTCTTTGAGTCCTATAACCAATGCCTTTGGTCCCATGTCATTTTGATTTTCCAATCTCAAGTTATGGCCTTTGACTTAAAGTCCCTTTTTGTTGACTTTTGAAAATGACCTATAATGTTGAAATTGATAACTTTTTATGAGAGCATTTCTTGGACTTGAAGTATGAAGATGAGTTGTAGGAAATGTCTTTCTATTCAAAATGAGCTTTGGATGGAATTTTTCTGATAATCCATGTGAAAGTTATGCCCTGGTCAATTTCAGTTGACTTTTTCAACTGTCCAAATATAGTAACTTTTGCATCTTTGATGATTTCTGAGCCAAATTTTGAGAATCATGATCAAGCATTGATCAAATGATGTTTGTGGCTTCAAAATGATATGTTGACCAAAAATTTGAACTTTTGACTGCCAAATGACCATTTTGCCCCTACAGTTGACTGTAGTGCAATTTAGGGTTTTGACTGTGCAATTTTGAGCTGAATGTCTTGAAACTTGATATGAGGATGCTTGACCATCTTTGTGAGCATATGAGACTTGATTGGGCCTTTGAAAACTTCCTTTTCTTGATCAGAACACAAACCCTAGTTTTGACTGTATAGGAGGCACTTGCACTGTGCAACCCTTGGGGAATTTTGTGACTTGGCTTGGCAATTTCTTGGAGAATATGGGAGGGCAAATTTTGGGGTACAACAGTTGCCCCTGTTCAATCTTCTTAGACCTGAGGATGCAGATTGGCTGACGTGCCTTTCGTAATCCGAGGGTAGAAGATGATTGGACACTAGAGTGCCCAGAAATTTGCGCTCGCATGTTAGCAGTGTGATGGGGGAATGGGCTTATAGATGCCATTTAGAGGTTGCTGGATAGGGTGATGGGCTTATAGATGCCATCTGAATGTTGATTGCGTGGGAGATTCCTTCGCTAGAACCTGCATACCTGCAAAAAGTAACACATGAATACCTGACACGTTGCAGGAGCTGATTTTTAGATGCTTGGTATAGATGTCCTGACTGGTCACAGGAGCTGAATCTGGAGCTTCAAAAGATGACGAATGGACCAGGTATGGTTATTGCCTTAGCATGAATAGTAAGAGAACCTTGGGCGACTTTATCTTCAACAACGCTCGTTGAGAAAAATCTTAGCGGGAATTACCATCTTTGCAGTATCGGAAATAGAACCATAGGTGATTACAATCTGAAAGGGGATCACCTCACTCGCCGTTGGAGAGGGAATCATAGGAAAAGGAATTGTCACCTCACTCGCCGTCGGAGAGGGAACCATAAGAGACTATCACCTCACACTCATCGTCGGAGAGGGAAACATCTAAAAAGGACTTACCACCTCACTCGCCGTTGGAGAGGGAACCATAAGAGATTATCACCTCACACTCACCGTCGGAGAGGGAAACATCTGAAAAAGGAATTACCACCTCACACACCGTCGGAGAGGGGACCATAGGAGATTATTACCTCACACTCATCGTCGGAGAGGGAAACATCTGAAAAAGGACTTACCACCTCACACACCGTTGGAGAGGGAACCATAAGAGATTATCACCTCACACTCACCGCCGGAGAGGGAAACATCTGAAGAAGGAATTACCACCTCACGCACTTGCCGGAGAGGGGACCATAGGAGACTATTACCTCACACTTACCGTCGGAGAGGGAAACATCTGAAGAAGGAATTACTACCTCACGCACTTGCCGGAGAGGGGACCATATGAGACTATCACCTCACACTCATCGTCGGAGAGGGAAACATCTGAAGAAGGAATTACCACCTCACGCACTTGTCGGAGAGGGGACCATAACTTCTGCTGAGTCTTTATCAGAAAAATCTGTCGGGAGTCGATTTAGCTGGACTAGAGAAGACTTTGAAATACGTTTGAGCATTTTAACTGCGTCTTTCCTGAAAGGTAAAGGTCAGTCATATGCAATGTATGATATGATGCGTCTGTGCATGCTATAATGATGTATGTGATGTTTTATGAATGTGTTTTTCGTCTAGGAAAGTAAATCCTTGACGGGTGCCGGGAAGTCATTCCTGGGCTGCTGTTGAAGAATAGATTTTGCTTCCGCTGGGGATGATAACTGCAAAAATACCGGTAGGAGAAGATGACTCCGTTGCGGAATAAACTTGGCGAGTAGATTCTGCGGGGAGGAAAGATACTCTAACGACCATGCTGGGAAGCAATACTCTGTGGGGAGATGCTTTGCTGAGTTGTTGAGAGTAACTTGCTGAGGATGTCTTTGTTGTTTTGGAAGTGTTGGCGACTTCGCTGGGGGTAGGAAAGAACTACGTTGACGACGACTTTTCCGTGGCTTTTGGCTGAGGATAACCCAGTTATATCTTGTTAAGGAAATAACTCTTTGAATAAAGCCGGATGACGCGTTCGAGTTCTGCGAGGGGATAAGCTTCCAGAATATACTGGGGATGAGCTTACTGCTTGGGGATATGAATTCCAAATTTCCTGGGGAATTGGATTGGACTGGACTCTTCTGGGGAGTTTTGATATGCTGGGGAAGCGATTCCTTTGAATACTTATACCGCCGGGGAACAATCTTTAGGCCAAGACTGCCGGGGATGCTTGTTAAGAATATATGCTGCTGGGGAAGTATTGAGATCTACGGGAGGATAATCAACTTCCTTGAGATTTATCAACTCTGCTTGGAGAAGAATGTACTGTTTTGCTGAACCACTCTCTGGGGATTTAAGATGTACCGGTTATGTTCTTTAGCTGAACCTATCTTGGTACCTTGGAGGATAGAACAATTAGACTGCTCAGACAATTCTTTTATTGCCCCTGTTTCTAGTGTCACCTGCAATTAATTCCTTTGTTTCGTATGCAAATATTTATGAGTTAGCAAATTATTGTCAATGCATATATCACAAATTGAACCTTGGACGTTCTTCGCAAAACAAAACAGAAAAAGAAAAATACTTGGCACGTTTAACTGAAAATATATTTGTATTGATTTTGAATAGCCTGAAAATAGGCGTTTTGTGTACAAGAGGCTGACATCCTAGTAAGAGGAACGTCGCCGAGCGAAAGAGTTTATACAAATTTGTACAAAAGGAAATAAAACAGCTGTGTGAAATATGAATGATCCATTGGGTTTCAACTCTGCTATTGCCTTTATAACTCTGAGCGTCTCATCACTTGATGACCTTGGTTGAAGGTGAAGCTGACTGATCGATGCCGTCTGAACTTGATGTAGATACCGGATTCTGGATGCAAAGTGATCCAATGAGACATAGTATTACGCTTTTATCCCTAATTTTTTCCTGGACCACCCTTTCGGGTTTTCGGTCCACCGGGATACCCATTTTTGCCCAAGCCGCCTTTTCAGGTTTTCGACTTGCCGGGTGTACAGATTTTTTCATTTTCATCCCTTCATTTTGCCCGAACCCTTTTGGTTCGACGGGAAGCCCTAATTTTTGCCTAGGCATGTCAGCCTAGCGGGTCTTTTTTCATGCGTAGTATTTTTTAACTATGTCTGCATTGGCGGGGTGAGGAAGGTCGTCACCATCCATGTTGGTCAATATCATGGCTCCTCCTGAGAACACATGCTTAACCACAAATGGCCCTTTATATGTAGGGGTCCATTTGCCCCTCGGATCACTCTGAGGAAGGATGATTCTCTTGATTACCAGATCCCCAACTTGATATTCCTGTGGTCTGACCTTTTTGTTAAATGCCCTGATCATCCGTTTCTGATACGTCTGACCATGACAGATAGCAGCAAGTCTCTTTTCATCAATGAGATTGAGTTGATCAGGTCGTGTCTGGATCCAATCATCTTCGTTCAGATTTGCATCCTTCATTATCCGGAGAGAGGGAATCTGCACTTCGATTGGCAAGACTGCCTCCATGCCATAAACCAGAGAGAAAGGAGTTGCCCCGGTTGACGTCCTAGCTGAGGTACGGTACCCATGCAGAGCGAACGGTAACATCTCGTGCCAATCTTTATACGTCACTGTCATCTTTTGCACGATTTTCTTGATGTTCTTATTTGCTGCTTCTACAGCCCCATTCATCTTCGGTCTGTAAGGAGAAGAATTATGGTGCTGTATTTTGAACTGTTGGTAGAGCTCAGCGATCATCTTGTTATTCAGATTGGTACCATTGTCTGTAATAATTCGCTCAGGGACGCCGTACCGACAGATCAGATTGTGCCGAATAAACCGTGCCACAACAGTCTTGGTTACTGTAGCATAGGATGCTGCCTCAACCCACTTCGTAAAATAATCAATCGCCACTAGGATGAAGCGATGTCCATTGGATGCCGTAGGTTTAATCTCGCCGATCATGTCTATGCCCCACATTGCAAACGACCAAGGCGCAGTCAGAACATTCAGGGGAACCGGAGGAACATGCACCTTGTCTGCATAAATCTGGCACTTGTGGCATGTCCTGGAGTGTTGGTAACAGTCAGCTTCCATTGTGGACCAGTAATATCCTGCCCGTAGGATTTTCTTAGCCATAGTGTGCCCACTGGAATGCGTACCAAAGGTCCCTTCATGTAGCTCTTCCATGATCCTTTCTGCTTCAGTCTTATCCACACAGCGCAGTAGGGTTGAATCATGGTTTCGCTTGTACAATATGCCGTTGCTTAAGAAGAACTTGGATGCAAACCTTCTCAGAAACTTCTTATCATTGACAGAGGCACCTTCAGGGTATTCCTGAGCTTCCAGGTATCTCTTTACTTCGTGGTACCAAGGCTTCTCAGTCACCAATTCAGTTTCGAGGTCACAACAGTATGCCGGTTCGTCCAGTTTCCAGATGATGATCCGGGGAGCCTCATTATCCCATTTAACCTTGAACATTGAAGACATTGTAGCTAACGCGTCCGCTAACTGATTCTCTTCTCTTGGAAAGTGCTCAAAGGTTATCTCTGTAAAGTGGGGAATCAGGGTCAACACACATTCTCTGTAAGGAATCAGGTTTGGATGTTTCGTATCCCACTCTCCTTTGATCTGATTGATCACAAGAGCGGAATCTCCGAAGACACTTAGAAATTTAATCCTTAGGTCGATCGCAGCTTGAAGACCCATGATACACGCCTCATACTCCGCCATGTTGTTGGTACAGTTGAAACACAGTCGGGCAGTGAGTGGAGTATGAGTACCTTGTGGAGATATGATGATGGCGCCGATACCATTTCCCAAAGCATTGGAAGCTCCGTCAAAGTGCATAGACCATCGGGATCCTGGTTCAGGTCCTTCATCCGGTCCAGGTATTTCACAGTCAGTTACAATCATAATGCTTTCATCCGGAAACTCGAAGTTCATTGATTGATAGTCATCTACAGCTTGATGTGCTAAGTGGTCTGCCAATACACTTCCCTTGATGGCTTTCTGGGTTGTGTACTGAATGTCGTATTCCGTCAAGATCATTTTCCATCTTGCAATTCTCCCAGACAGAGCAGGCTTTTCGAATATGTACTTTATCGGATCCATCTTTGAGATCAACAAGGTAGTGTGAGTCAGCATATACTGTCTCAGCCGGCGAGTAGCCCATACCAAAGCGCAGCAAGTTTTCTCAAGCAGTGAGTATCGGGTCTCACAGTCGGTAAACTTTTTGCTAAGGTAATAAATGGCGTGCTCTTTTCGGCCAGACTCGTCATGCTGCCCCAGCACACACCCCATTGAATTGTCGAGCACTGTCAGATATAGGATCAGAGGTCTCCCTTCAACCGGTGGCATAAGGATAGGTGGTTCTTGGAGATACTCTTTGATTCTGTCGAAGGCAGCCTGACATTCATCGTTCCAACGTACTACCTGATCTTTCTTCAGCAGCTTGAAGATTGGCTCACAGGTAGCAGTCAGATGTGAGATGAACCGAGCAATATAATTCAGGCGTCCTAAAAAGCCTCTGACTTCCTTCTCTGTCTTAGGAACTGGCATCTCTTGAATAGCTTTGACCTTAGCAGGGTCCACTTGAATTCCTTTGTCACTGACCACGAAACCTAACAGTTTTCCCGATCTTACCCCGAAGGTGCACTTGTTCGGGTTCAATCTCAGCTTGTACAGTTTCAACCGGTCAAACAACTTCTGCAGATGATCTAGGTGTTCTTCCTCAGTCTGGGACCTTGCGATCATGTCGTCCACGTACACCTCTATCTCGTGATGGATCATGTCATGGAATAAAGCAACCATGGCACGTTGGTAGGTTGCCCCAGCGTTCTTCAATCCGAATGGCATGACCTTGTAACAGAAGGTGCCCCACTGAGTAACAAATGTAGTCTTTTCCATGTCTTCAGGTGCCATCTTAATCTGATTGTAACCTGAAAAGCCATCCATGAAAGAGAATACTTTGTGCTGAGCTGTATTATCAACAAGGACATCAATGTGAGGTAAGGGGAAGTCATCCTTGGGGCTGGCCCTGTTCAGATCCCTGTAGTCGACACACATCCTGACCTTACCGTCCTTCTTAGGTACCGGCACCACGTTAGCAACCCACTGAGGGTAGGAGGTTACTGCAAGGAACCCGGCATCAAACTGTTTCATGAGCTCGGCTTTAATCTTCTCGGACATCTCTGGACGCATCCGACGGACCTTTTGTTTAACTGGAGGGCAGTCTTCCTTAGTCGGCAAGTGATGGACCACAATATCGGTATCCAACCCTGGCATGTCTTCGTAGGACCAGGCAAAGATCTCCATATAATCATGCAGCATCTTGGTTAACCGTTGCTTCACGCTGAGCTCTAGGTTGGCACCAATCTTTACTTCTTTCCTGTCTGCCTCAGTACCCAAGTTTATGGTTTCCACTGGCTCTTCATGGGGTTGAATTGCCCTCTCTTCCTGAAGCAACAGTCTTGCAAGCTCGCCAGGAACTTCGCAATCATCTTCACCTTCGTCTTCGGCTAAGTTGATCGGATTTTCGAAGTCATAATTGGCAGTAGCAGAGTTGTTATCAGTGAGATCCAGAGTGGATTGGAACCTGTATGAGTGAGTGTGTGTGTAAATAAGCTGTTTTGAAAATTATGTAAAGGAAAAGAAAGACAGAAAAGGAACACAATATTTGCAATGCGAAAAACGTCCAAGATTTTCATTCATGATGTATAAAATGACAGTTTGTATGCCCTCACAAATAGAACCACGGTGCCTCGGGTAAGACACCAGGCCATAGAGTTTATCATTGTTTATTACAAAATAACAAAACAAAGAAATTTATTACTTAGTAACAAAAGAAACAGGGAGATTGTCCTTTGCACTCCAATTGTTAAGTCCACCGTCAACTGCCGGGTAGATCCAGCTATCAAACTCAGCTTCATCAACTTCCTCTTCATCCCCGATAGCATTAACTCCATGAGCAGACAGGGGAGCCGTCACCACATTGGGCTTGTCAGATGCCTCAAACTGTACCTCCTTGGCGTCAATGAGGTCCTGCAGCTTGTTCTTTAGTGCCCAACAGTCATCGGTAGAGTGCCCCGGGCTATCTGAATGGTAAGCACAACGAGCATTCGGGTTGTACTTGGGAGATGTTGTATTTGGGAACTTTGGAGCCTCCCTGACAGTCACTAAGTTAGTGGATAGCAACTGTGGCAGGATCTGTGATAGGGTCATGTTTAACCGGGTAAACTCCCTCCGGGGTCTTTCAGCCCTTTGAGAATTGTTTGGCCGAGGAGCGGCAGCAGGCTTAGCAATCATCACCGCGCTGACAGATTGGCGGTGCTCAGGTCTCTCTGATTTCCTAGAACCATACACGGCACTAGACTCCTTCTTAAACGGTTTCTTTTCCGAACTAGATGATACACCCTTTGCAATCTTTCCAGACTTTAATCCAGCTTCAATCCTCTCTCCAGTCAAGATCAAATCAGTGAAACCAGCAGAAGAATTCCCGATGAGATGGTTGAAAAATGGCCCAGATAGGGTCCCCAAGAACATGTCAACCAACTCCCGATCAGTCAATGGTGGCTGCACCCTGCCAGCCAGGTCTCTCCACTTCTGAGCGTACTCCTTAAAACCTTCGCTTGCACCTAACGCCATACCCTGGAGTTGGGTACGTGTGGGGGCAAGGTCGGCATTATATTGATACTGCTTATAGAAAGCAGTAGCCAACTCCTCCCAGTTACGAACCTTGGTCCCATCCAGCTGATAGAACCATTCGAGATGAGTCCCTGAAAGACTCTCCTGGAAGAAGTGGATCCATAAATTCTTGTCCGCAGAGTACGGCTGAATTTTCCGAACATAGGACCTCAAATGCAGCTTGGGACAATACGCCCCGTCATACTTGGAGAAGGAGGGTGCTTTGAACTTATGGGGGATGATCACACCAGTCGACAAACCCAGATCTCCGAAATCCAGCCCAGGTACCTATTGAACCTCCATAGCCTTCAATCTGTCCTCCAGTTGTTTATATCTGTCATCAGCAGGAGGGTACTGCTCTTCATCAAAATCTGTCTCGTTGTCGGAGACCACCGGACTAGGGACCTTTACTTCTGCCTGAGAAGGACTCTTGCCAACAGAAGAACCAGCCTCTTCATGCTGCAGAGTATTACCAAACCTTCGGCCTGAGTTGAACATAACAGTTCTTCTCTTCTTCTTCTTCTCCTTCTTTAGGAGCATAGCCTTTAGTTCTTCTTGGCCTTTAGCCAGACCTTTGATTAGTTCTTGAAACTGCGCATTCTGCGCCTGGAGAGCCTTGATTGATGTCTCAGTTGATGCAGATTCGGGATTCATGATGCTGAAATAAACAGCGAAGAACTGTAAGCAACCTGAAAAGAGGAAAAACCTGCTATGCACATGATGTATGAAATGCGTATGCAATGTATTCAAGGGTTCGAAAGTTCAAATTTGTTGTAGACAAAAAGGAACACACGTTATCATTAAAGAAATCATTGTTTAATACACCAAGGCCTCATGGGCAAAAGTACAAAAATCAATCCCAAAATACACTGCGCATCCTCTTCGGAGCTATGTAGGTGTTGAGATTCCTCTCCTCATGCAACAGGCGGGTGAGCTCCAAGACTTTCTTTTCACTGGCATGCAGACTAGTCTCAAGAGAATTCCTTTCTTCCTTAAGCTGGATCCAGCTCTTCTGCATCTCCTCCCAGGATGTGGGCATATCAGGGTGCTGAATAGTGTAGGACACTTCCCCTTCCAAGATTGGTTCTTTGATTACTGGGAGCATGTGAGGATAAGGCATCACTAACTTCTGGGAGCGGGCTCGTACCCACTTGAGGTAAGGCTCCAAAGGGATGGAGTTCCTGTGCCCCAGTGTCTTGCTGTCTATCCTACTGGGCATCCTCCAAGCTCTGATAAATCTTTGGCGAAGTCCTTGAGTATCGTTGTCGAAGTCAAAAACTATGTCAGGAATTAACATGTCATGAGGACCATCCCTCCGAGCATAACCAAACTGTCTCCAAGCCAGGCATGGGCTATAAGTAATACCTCCTCTGATTCCAAGTAAAGGAACATTAGGGTACTCCCCGCAACGATCAATGATAGTGACGTCTTCTCTGGACCTAGGACACCAATGTATATCTGCATGTGTAAGAGTCATCAACCGTTGTGACCATCTCAAACCCCGCTCGTTCTTCAAGACTGATTGTGGAAGGTGCGAAATAAACCACCTTCCCAGGAGAGGAGTGCAACACATAAGGACACCTCTTTTTCTCATGGTTCGAGTGTAACATGAGTGAAGGATGTCCCCCAACAATGTAGGTATGGGATTCCTGGACATAAAGATTTGGACAGCACTGATATCAATGAGCTGATCTGGGTTAGGGAACAACACCAAACCATAGACAAGGAGGGCTACCACTTCTTCAAAAGCTTGCAAGTCAAGGGAGTTCCAACATTCAAGAGCCTTTTCAAACAGAAACCTGGCTAAGAACCCTTTGATACCACTTCTAACTTCCCAATGCCCCTTGAGGTCAGATGACTGTAGGTGCAAGGCTTTAGCAATCTCTTCAAGCTTAGGTTCTTTTTCTGTACCGTTGAAAGGTAGCTGATCAAGGATAGGGATCTTCAGGAGCCGGGAGAACTCCTCCAATGTAGGTACCAACTGATAGTCCAAGAAGGTAAAACAGTGATGCAGAGGGTCAAAGAACTGGAATAAGACCTTTATCATATCTTCCTCAATGTTGGTGTTGACCAAGTTGATGAGGCTTCCATGCCTTTCACTGAATGAAGAGTTCTCGGGAATCCTGGATATAAGCTCCTTAAGCTGAGGAGGGATCCTTACAAGACTGACTTGAATGGTCTTTCTACGAACAGTTTCCATGTCCTACAAAACAAGAACAAAGATGAAAATCCGAACCCCTGAAATGGTTAGTCAATGCACATGATGCTGGATGATGTCATGATGCTATGATTAAACACACCACCGATATTTACAAAGACAAACATGTAAGGCACACAAGGCACACAAGACAAGCCCTTAAGGTTTAAGGCCAGCATGGGGTCTGGGTAGTACCCTCTTGAAGTTGGTGGGTTCAACCTGTCCTAATCAAAGTAACCGGGTTCTAAGGTTCCCAATATCACGAGATTGCTTTCATTGTTCATCGTTTCGATTTAGCCACTGAACTGGCGACCGAAATATTCCAGGAAAGCAACCCTCAATTGAGCGTAGTATCGAGTATCAACCAACCTCGGACTGCACCAAAGTCAGTTATCTCACTACCCTAAAGAGGCCAAGATAGTTCAATTAAGGTTCCTAAGGTCTGTTGATGCTTCACGACACCACGCGGAGGCCCCGTACTCTCCTTGACTGAACTCAAGGGTTACCGGTGCACACCAAAGTGCCACATCAACGTAGCAGACTGTTTCAACCATGTCGGTATACCCCGCACAGTTCCCTCACAGCCTTGTTGCTACTTTCTAAGAAGGTATCCCCCAGATCCGGGTTTAGGATCTATAGAACTCCCAAGCAACCCACAATTTAAAGCACACAAAGCAATACAATTGAAAACATAGTTATTAGCTAGCCCTAAGGTACACCCCACTTTAAGTTTAGTCCCCAGCAGAGTCGCCAGTTCTGTGATCGGTGGATCTGGAACTGACTGTTTAACGCTGGTTCGCGAAATGTCGCGGAAGCAAGAGTCGCCACCGTCTTTTATTTTCTCCAAATGGAAAGGACAAAAGCACAGAAAAATTCCTTAAAGAGATTGCTCTCGGTTCGGGAGGTAGGTTATAGAAAGGGAAGGTGTTAGCACCCTTTCTATCCATGGTTATCCATGGGCTCTTAGATACTTGCTCAATGTGTTTTCAAAATGTTTGCTTTTCAATGTGGGTTTTAAAAAGTTTCTTTGAAAAATTTCAGTTCGACTCGTACGTCAGAGTGTTTGAAAAATTTGCTTTGAAAGCTTTTGAAAATGTGTTGGTGTGAAAAGGTTTTTTTGTTTGTTTTTGAAGAGAGCAAGTATCCTTGAGAACCTATCTACCCTAAGGAATTCATCTGTGTAAAAGTCCTTTAAAGTAGTGCCATCCCACCATTGAGAGGTAGGTAGCACCACCGTTGGAGGTGTTCGGGTCAATTCGAGTTTGTAGGGACATGGTGATCACCAGAGCAATGGGAAGATACCTTAGAAGCTACCCTCATGCCAGGTTCCCGGATCATGAGGACTTACTAAAACATCCTTTACTCGACGATCACCTTTCGAGGGGCAAGGCAACAGTGAGGCGTACCCTAGGGGTGGTGTGTGATTTGTGTGTCGTTTTCAGATATTTTATCTTGTTCATGTCATGGGTGATCTACGCTTTTGTTTTTATTTTAACATTCATTCTTGCATGCAAATTTATTAACAGTTAAAAAAGTGCGGAATTAAAAGTTCCTACGCTATTACAAAGGCGCGGGTCCACATCGCCAAAATTAAACCGGACCCGATTTGACGGAAAGTAAAATAAAGCAAAGTAAAAAGTGCGAGAAGTTTAAGTTACATGGCTTTGGGAGAGATACATAATGAATTAAGCGAAATAAAATAAATGTGCGAATTAAATAAATTACGAACGAGGGCGTTGGACCCTTTTGCAAAAAATTAAAGTTAATGAATTTAATTAATAACAAGATTAAATTAATGAGGAATTAAAATTAAAAATTAAAAGGAATTGTTTTTGGGTATTTTTATGCTTTTTAAGGTTTAATAGAAAGAAAAGAATTAATTAAAACAAGCTAAAATAAAATGTTAAACCTAGTTCTAATTATTTTTAAGTTTATTATGAAAGTATTAAAATATAACCTAAATTAAACCTAAGTTAATTTATGTACAATTTAATGAAAATAAAATAAGTAATATTATTATTATGAAAAAAAAAGGGAAAATTAAAAAGGAATAAAAAGAATTTATTAAACCTAATTCTATATTTTTTGTATTTTTGTTTAAAAGAATTTAAAATTTGCAACCTAATTAAACTAAATAATTACATATTAATTTATTTATGAAAGTATTGGAATAAAATAATTTATTATGTTTTTATCTTTTTCTGATTTTTTAGGCATTTTTTATATATTGTAAAAATAATGAATTAAATTAAAACAATAAAACAAATAAAATAATAATTAAAAAAAGATATAAGAAAAACAAAAAAAAAAAACTTGCAAACCAGGGGGGTGGAGGTCCCCAATATGGAGGTATGACTTTGAATGATCTGGCCCATTAAGCATGAAATTCGCTGACTTTTCCAGGTGTTATGTGGCACGTTGACTGGGATTGTAGCGTGTTCATCAGTTCTGAGCCCTTGATCTGCATCCTTTGGACGCGTGGACCTTTGGATTTTGAGGCATATGGTGTGCCTTAAGGTTTAAGGCCAGCATATGATTATTAATGGAAAAATAATATGAGCATGTGAAAGACCTGGGGTTCGAACCCAGGTCATGTACCTCCACTACCAATCCTGCTTGCCAGCTGAGCTACACGCGCATTCAAATATATTATGACAAATAAATAACAAAAGGAAAAACGAAAGCATTAGTGGTTGAAGCGCGCGAAATTTAAAAACAACGTATCATGTGTGGACAGCACATCATCTTCTCCATTATCCCTGTAAAACAAAAGCAGAGGCAACGGTTTTCTGGGCGTGGCTTAAGGTAGGCTATTGAAAAATAGCGAATAGCTCCTCAACGCTCATAAATTGAGCGCGAGGGTAGATTTCTCTCCGTCTCCATGTGCTGAGTCTAATGATCATGATTATGAGGCTTAATTTTGCCTTATTGCAAAAGCCCCAAATTCGAGCTCTGAAAACCCTAGGAAGTAAACATGGTAAAAACGTGTACATGGCATAAAAATACAATCAAACGCATTGGTCAGTATCAGAACATCATAAGGAATAAGAATCTATGATTAGAATGCCATGAGAATGCCTAAAACCAAAAACACGATTGTCACTTTTTCTCTGTACAGGAGAGGTTCTTATTACCAATTCTTTGCGTGTTGATGGATGTTTGGGATTGGAATCGCTTCTGGGAACCACAAGGAAGCTTTTGGAATCAATATTAGGACTTGAATCAACCTAGAACACTGATTTCAGTTTTGAGTTTTATGGAGAATTTTTCAAGTTTCTAGGGAGCTTTTCTGCGCAGCTTAGGGTGTTCCAGCATTAGGTTTATGATCTAGTATTTGTATGGAAGGCATTAGGTTAACAAAACTAGCACAAATCCAAGACATTCATTGTTTTGCATATTTGATTTTCTTAAGATCTTTTTGAATCTTTTTCATGTGTTCTTTGTATCAATTAGCTCAAATCAGACCAAATCTTGCCTAATTAGCATGTGCACGAAATATTGAGTCTAGAATGTGTACAAAAAGATTTGTTTGGTTCATTTAGATATTTTCCACATATTAAAATGATTTAAATGAATTAATATTAATAGAAATTCAAATAAATAAATAAAAAATGAGAAAATACTTCCCTTTGGGCCAAATGGTCGTGCACATGTTTAGAATGATGAATCTTGGAAGAAAAATGGGCCCATTAGCAAATTTAGGTCATTTGAACCATTGTTGACTTTTCAAAATATCCAAAAATTTCCCAACTTCCACAAGGCATAACTTGCTCAATTTTTAAGCTTTTCACATGTTCTTGGACATTTTGGAAAGGTCTTTGAGTCCTCTAACCAATTCCTTTGGTCCCATGTCATTTTGATTTTCCAATCTCAAGTTATGGCCTTTGACTTAAAGTCCCTTTTTGTTGACTTTTGAAAATGACCTATAATGTTGAAATTGATAACTTTTTGTGAGAGCATTTCTTGGACTTGAAGTATGAAGATGAGTTGTAGGAAATGTCTTTCTCTTCAAAATGAGCTTTGGATGGAATTTTTCTGATAATCCATGTGAAAGTTATGCCCTGGTCAATTTCAGTTGACTTTTTCAACTGTCCAAATATAGTAACTTTTGCATCTTTGATGATTTCTGAGCCAAATTTTGAGAATCATGATCAAGCATTGATCAAATGATGTTTGTGGCTTCAAAATGATATGTTGACCAAAAATTTGAACTTTTGACTGCCAAATGACCATTTTGCCCCTACAGTTGACTGTAGTGCAATTTAGGGTTTTGACTGTGCAATTTTGAGCTGAATGTCTTGAAACATGATATGAGGATGCTTGACCATCTTTGTGAGCATATGAGACTTGATTGGGCCTTTGAAAACTTCCTTTTCTTGATCAGAACACAAACCCTAGTTTTGACTGTATAGGAGGCCCTTGCACTGTGCAACCCTTGGGGAATTTTGTGACTTGGCTTGGCAATTTCTTGGAGAATATGGGAGGGCAAATTTTGGGGTACAACACCCAATATCACGGGATTGCTTTCATTGTTCATCGTTTCTATTTAGCCACTGAACTGGCGACCGAAATATTCAAGGAAAGCAACTCTCAATTGAGTGTAGTATCGAGTATCAACCAACCTCGGACTGCACCAAAGTCAGTTATCTCACTACCCTAAAGAGGCCAAGATAGTTCAATTAAGGTTCCTAAGGTCTGTTGATGCTTCACGACACCACGCGGAGGCCCCGTACTCTCCTTGACTGAACTCAAGGGTTACCGGTACACACCAAAGTGCCACATCAACGTAGCAGACTATTTCAACCATGTCGGTATACCCCGCACAGTTCCCTCACAGCTTTGTTGCTACTTTCTAAGAAGGTATCCCCCAGATCCGGGTTAGGATCTATAGAACTCCCAAGACAGTCCCACAATAATAAAGCAAGCAAGTCAATACAATTGAAAACACAGTTATGAACTACCCTAAGGTACACCTCACTTTAAGTTTGGTCCCCAGCAGAGTCGCCAGTTCTGTGATCAGTGGATCTGGAATTGACTGTTTAACGTTGGTTCGCGAAATGTCGCGGAAGCAAGAGTCGCCACCGTCTTTTATTTTCTCCAAATGGAAATGACAAAAGCACAGAAAAATTCCTTAAAGAGATTGCTCTCGGTTCGGGAGGTAGGTTATAGAAAGGGAAGGTGTTAGCACCCTTTCTATCCATGGTTATCCATGGGCTCTTAGATACTTGCTCACTTGTGTTTTCAAAAATGGTTTGTTTGCTTTTCAATTGTGGGTTTTAAAAAGTTTCTTTGAAAATTTCAGTTCGACTCTTGTACCGGTCCTCAAGAGTGTTTGAAAAGTTGCTTTCGAAAGCTTTTTGAAAAGGTATCGGTGTGAAAAGTATTTTTGAATTTGTTTTGAAATTTAGAGCAAGTATCTAGAGTCGTCTACCTACCCTAAGGAATTCGTCTGTGTAGATGTCCTTTAAAGTAGTGTCATCCCACCATTGAGAGGTAGGTAGCACCACCGTTGGAGGTGTTCGGGTCAATTCGAGGTTCGGGACATGGTGATCACCAGAGCAATGGGAAGACACCTTAGAAGCTACCCTCATGCCAGGTTCCCGGATCATGAGGACTTACTAAGACATCCTCTACTCGACGATCACCTTTCGAGGCAAGGCAACAGTGAGGCGTACCCTAGGGGTGGTGTGTGATTCGTGTGTCAGATTTATTTATTTTTATCTTGTCATGTTATTGGTGATCTATGCGTTTGTTTTTATTTAATCATTCATTCTTTCATGCATTTATTTAACAGTTAAAAAAGATGCGGAAATTGAAAGTTCTAAACTATTACAAAGGCGCGGGTCCACATCGCCAAATTTAATCCAGGACCCGATTTGACAGAAAATAAAGAAGTAAAGTGCGAGAAATAAAATGTCCGAGTTTACAAGGCTTTGGGAGAATTACATTAATATTATAAGAAATAAAATAAAATGCGCGAATTGGAATTAAAATTGGAAGCGAGGGCGTTGGACCCTTTTTAATGAAATTAAATTAAATGATTAAACTAATGAAATTAAAGAGAAAAAAGAAATTATTATTTTTTGTTTTGAGTTTTTGGTATTTATGTTTTTTATGTATTTTTATGAGAAAGATTAAATGAAATTAAAATATTAACTCTAATTCTAATTTTTTTTTTTATTAAGAAAAACATGTTAAAATTAAACCTAAAATTAATCTAATTATTTACATGCAATTTTGATTTATAAAAATAAATAATTAATTATTAGTGAAATTTATTTACAAAAAATATTAATTAAATAAATATATTTTGATTTTTATGACTTTTCTGTTTTTTACTATTTTTTTATATTTTATGAAAATAAGTTAAATTAAAGGAATTAATTAAAAAAAGAAATAATTGAAATAAATAAAATAAGGAAAAGAAAGAAAATACAATACCTTGGGGGGTTTCTGTCCCCTTTTTGGAGGTGAATTGGAGTGGTTTGGCCATTTGTGTTCTGGCCTCATCATGCATAAGTTGTTCTACTTTGGCCATTTGGCTTTTGGCTTTTGGCCATTTGCGTTTTGGCCTCAACGTTCCTTAATCTTCTTAGGATGTCTGTCTCGCCATGTATTGGTGTCATGCATAAGTTTTTCTACTTTGGCCATTTGGCTTTTGGCTTTTGGCCATTTGGCTTTTGGCCTTTGGCCATTTGGCTTTTGGCCTCAATGTTCCTTAATGAACCTGCATGGGATCCTGTCTAAATCTGCAGTGTTGAATCTCACGAACACATTAAATAAAATCATAAAATGCAAATAAAGCTAATATATGAAGAAATTTAATGTTTAGGCACAATATGGCATGTATGAATGATTATACCCTTTTGATCATGGAGATCAAATCAACCTTATCCTTACTGGAAAAGTAGTGACATGAATGCTTTTATGCCCTTTGGATCATGGAGATCAAGTCAGCCTTACCCTTACTGAAGAAGTAATAAGATGTTGGTTTGTAACTGAGATGGCTTATTTGTAGTGAGAGAGGGATTTGTAATAAGGATTTCAAGATTTTAGGGTTCTTGAAAGAGTTTGATATTCTAACAGTGTTGTGACAAGGTTTTTTTTCTCTCTTTTCCTCCTCTCTCTTTTTTCTTTTTTTCTCCTCCCTGGTTTGTGTGACAAGAAGGTGATTATATAGTGGAAATTAGGGTAAAGAAAATGGGCTTTGAATGTGCAATTGGGCCTCCAATATTCACTTGAATTCGTCACTTTCCAGGCTAAATCGCAGGGACTTAAGTGCATTTTTTGAAGTTGAAATGTGAAATCAAAATGTAGCCGACATCGAGAACTAACTCCTGTCCGAAAATCGACTCAATCGGATAAACGGTGAATTAGTTATGAATTTTTGAAGTTTCGGCTCAGACAAACTTATTTTGGACTCCAGTGTCGACTCTGACACGTTCTTCAATAAAAAACTGGTATTGATCGGTGCATAATCCGGTCTCGACTTTTGAAGCAAAGTTGTAGATCTACAAGTCAGGGACCTTGTGTAAAAATATGAGCCCAATCCGATAAAAATTGACCGAGTTATGAATTTTCGAAGTTTCGGCCCAGATGAAATAATATTCAGCATTCAGGATTTTCAGCGTGTCACGCACTCTGAGCAAAAAACGAAGGCCTTTTGAATACCGTTTGAACTCAATACCTTCTGTGAAAATGTAGCCAACTCAATTTGTGAAATTTTGGCGCCGAAACCAGCTCGATACGATGAAAATTGACCAAGTTATAATTTTCTGAACATGACGCAGATAAACTTCATTCACAAATTTTCTGTGCGAAAATACTTGATAAATCTACATTTTTGAACACCTTCTGATCGAAATTGGCTTCCAGCCGTGAGAGATGAAAACGTAGATAATGTCAAGACGGAATTTTGGCCACTGGAACGGGTTCATAACGAGCCACGATCTTCAAGTTATGAATTTTTTAGCGCGTAAAAACTGCACTTTCAGCACACTTTTTCACCATATTTCTTCGAGAAAACTCACACATTCGGATACCTTCTTTAAAGAATTGACTCTTGAGCCGAACCTGAATTTGAGAATACGTTATCAGAGATATCTTGGCGAAAGAATACCTGAATATGACGCGCCGGGTTGGACTTGTGAATTTTTCTTGAAATGTTTTGAGAAATATGGGAGGGCAAATTTTGGGGTACAACAAAAAGAAACAAAGGTGTGTGTTTTTGGTTCTGAGTTTAAGAGTGTTTTAAATGTTCTCTCCTCTCTTTGCCTTGCCAACAAACCTCTCTCCAGCCACTAAAAAGCCACCCCTAGATGTGTTGTGATACATCTTATTTAGAGAAGAGTTTTGTTGGGGTTTTGGGGGGAAAACAAATGAAATTTGAATAGTTTGGGTATGCTGTTTTCATAGCTTTCGAGGTGCAGCTATCATATGCTGGTTTGGTGCAAATTAGGAGCAGCATAGCAAGACTGCTTTGCAGCAGTTGTAGAGTGTTGTGGCAGCTTTGTGTAGGACTGTCTTGCAGCATAGTAGACTGTTTTTTTACATGGTTTTAGGTTGTTATATGGAAAGTGCAGCATGCTTGGGCTTGGCATCAAATAGGACTTCGTTCAGCAGCCTTCGACCAGACTCACCAAAAGACAAAACACCAATTATGTGTTCTTCTAATGGACCCATTGTATGTCCTTCGAATGGACCAATTGTATGTCCTTAGAATGTTCCAAATGCATGTTCTTCGAATGGACCATATTGTATGTCCTTAAAATGGTCCAAATGCATGTTCTTTGAATGGACCAAATTGTATGTCCTTCGAATGGGCCAAATGCATGTTCTTCGAATGGACCATATTGTATGACCTTTGAATGGTCCAAATGCATGTTCTTCTAATGGACCATATGCATGTTCTTTGAATGGACCATGTTCGTCTGAATGTATCATTCGAAGCAGATTGCTCGAAGGAAGCCAATGCCCAGTCGAAGCTTAGTGAAATCGAAGCAAGCTTGAAGCAAGCCAAAGTCCAGTCGAAGCTTGGTAAATTGAAGTAAGCTTGCTCTTCTTCGATTTAATTCTTGAAAGCCCAATGTGATCCATGGGAACTATATGGGGCATTAAAAGTCCAATTGTACTTGTCCAATCCCAAACCTTAATTTGAGCCTAGTGCTTGAGGAAGTGTCTTGAGCTGATTAAACCGTATGCAATTTTGAGCCAATAGAGATCTTGTGAGAAAAATCTTGAGAAATGAGAGGGCGAATTTTGGGGTACAACATCTGCCCCCTATTCAATCTTCTTAAATCTGAAGAGTTATATTGGTGATTCCTCCATTCTTGACTTGAAGGTGGAAGATGATTGAATACTAGAGTGCCCAGACATTTTCACTCGATGATGTGGTGGTTGATTGTGTCGGGAATGGGCTTAAAGATGACATTTAGAGAGATGATGGTAGAAACTAGGAGAAACATCAGCATAAACCTTTGGTTGATTCATACTGACACTAGATGTCTCGCTTGTCTTTAACTGGGAGAAATAAATCTAATCCAGAAGAGGTCTTTGGATCTATGATCTTATCTGCAAGTAACAAGAGAGATAGTCGTATACGTATGTATGCATGGTGTAATGATGTTCTCAAAATAAATGAGATTATGTTGCGTTACATGTTATGTATGTTGTATGAATGCGACATGTTATTGAAGTGTATCCTTAACTGATACCGGGGAGCTTTGAATCTCGAACAACTGTTGGAGATGAAAAGTATATATATATATATATATATATATATATATATATATATATATATATATATATATATATATATATATATATATATATATATATATATATATATATATATATATATAGACTTTAAAGGTGCTTCCGTTGGGGAATTCCTACTTTGTTGAGAAGAACTCCACTGGGGAATATATGCTTCTGCTTGAGAAGACTCTATAGAGAGTGTTAATTTATGTTTGGGAATCGGAATTCAGGAGTTTTAGTTGCCTGTCGCTCTGGTGGGGAATTATATTTTGAAAGTTAGTTGCTCGTCAGATTCCAGGCTTCACAATAACTTGTTGGGGATAAAGAAGTTAATTGTTATCTGGTCGGATTTCAGGTTTTGCAACAACTTGCTGGAATAGTGGCAAACTCTACTAGGGAAGAGGAGTTTTATTAGTGATTTGTAAAAATAAAATTCTTATCTGGTCAGGTCCAGGCTCTAGCCACTTGAAATTGAGGTTTACTGTTATCCGGTTGGGTCCAGTCTTCAGCATTTTGAACTTGAGATCAACTGTTACCTGGTCGGGTCCAGTCTTCAGCAATTTGAACTTGAGATCAACTGTTATTTGGTTGGTCCAGGTTTTAGTAATTTGTATTTTCAACTAGTCGGGTCTAGGTTTTGCATATGAGGGATTTAAACTAATATCTGGTCGAGTCCAGGCTTTAGCAACTTGGAATTGAGGTTTACTATTATCTGGTCGGGTCTAGGTTCCAGAACTCAAACTATTATCTGGTCGAGTCTAGGTTTTAGCAATTGAAGAAGTTAAACTATTATTTGGTTGGGTCCAGGCTTTAATAACTTAAAATAGAGATTAACTGTTATCTGGTCGATTCTAGGTTCCAGATCTCAAATTTTTATCTGGTCGGGTCCAGGTTTCAGCAATTGAAGAAGTTAAAATATTATCTGGTCGGGTCAAGGCTTTAGTAAATTAAAATTGAGATTAATTGTTATCTAGTCGGGTTCAGGCTTTAGTAACTTAAAATTGAGATTAATTGTTATTCGGTCGAGTCTAGGTTTCAGAAACTCAAACTGTTATCTAGTCGGGTCCAGGTTTCAACAATTGAAGAAGTTAAGCTATTATCTGGTCGGGTCCAGGCTTTAGTAACTTAAAATTGAGATTAACTATTATCCAGTCGGATCCAAGTTTCTGCAACTCAAACTGTTTTCTGGTCGGATTCCAAGTTTCACAGCAAATTTCTGAGAGAATGAAGTTAAGTGTTATCTGGTCGGGTCCATGATTCACGATATCTGATGAAATAGATGACGTCAATTACTATTTGGTCGGATTCCAAGCTTCGCAACCACTTGTTAAAGTTGACTATTATCTGTTCGGATTCCAGACTTCTCAGTATCCTACCGGGACGTATGAAGTTAAACTGTTATTTGGTCGGGTCCAGGCTTCGAATAACTTTCTTTGGAGGAATGGAGTCAATTGTTATCTGGTCGGGTTCTAGGCTTCACAGTTACTTTCAGGGATAGTAACGACTTTGTTGAGGATATCAATGACTCTTCCGAGGATTAAAGGGGTTTGTCTGTTAATTTGTATTAGTCTGTGGGAGTCGTAGTTTGTTGGGGAGATGAACCCTATTGAAGAAGGTATTTTGACAACCTACTGGGGAGGTGATTTCTTTAGGTAAAATTTTGCAAGGCTTTTTCTTTTAAGACCAACTCGGTTGGGGAGAGGGTTTTCGAGAGATTAGAACTCTGGCTGAAGGGTTGCATGAATCCAACTCTGTGGGGATAATTCTGTAGGGATACTCATGAACTTGGCCTTGTGGGGTTTGTACCCTTATTCATGAAGATTATTTTGTGGGGATAACCTTGTAGATGTGGCTCTGGAGACTTCAACAAGGATCGCCTTGTGAAAGAGTCTTTGTGGGGATTTATCATTGTCCACAGTAGTAAGTGTTATAGTTACTGCCATAAAAAAATTTGCTTGATTGTACATGCCCCTTTGATGGGATTTATGTTCAATGCCCCAGGTGAATTTAATTATTAGTATATCTTTTATATGTACTTTATTTTGGAACCACGGTGCTATTCATTTTATTAAATAAAATTACAAATCACATTGTTCATTATGATTTAATATATTATGACATGTACATGCATCACATTGCATAAGCATAGGGATACTTTTTGGGGTTAAGGAGAGTGCATAAGTGTTTTTTTGAAAAATGGTGAAATTCCTTCAGTATGTGTCAACAAAAAAGTCGTACAGGTCGACACATAAATGAATTTCTTCTGAGTCTCTTACAAACATTTCAGTATAGGTCGGGTCATAAGTCGGATGTGTGGACACATGGTTATTTCGTATCGAATTGTGTACGCAGGAGAAGAGAAAATATGATCTCTTCATCTTCCTCTCTCTCTCTCTCTCACCTCCTTTATTGTTACACCAAAACCCTAAAGAAAATCATTTCATATTCACACATATTGAAAAATCAGTCAAAGTCCCCATCCTTTATACAAACATAATCCATTAAATCTTGCCCATAACTAAACCTTGTGTTCATTATGGTCAAAACTCCAAATTCACTCTTCATTCAAAGGAGTCTACCTTCAAGGTACATTCATTCATGGCATCTCATTCATTTTCACTCATATTAGTATAAATTGACTGTTATTTTCAGATTTTATGTATCTATCATGCATTTGTTATAATCTTCATAAGGTATAGCTGCATACAATTCTAAAACTCAAACTATTTTGGTTTGGAAATTTCATCAAACACCTTACAGGAAAGCTTGAAACTGGGATGTTGTCAATGGGTCCTAAGATTATAAGAGGAAAAGGTGCATGCCATGGTAAAGGAAAGGTTGGGTCATCGTTAAATGTTTCTGAAAATGTTTTCAGTCTGGTTAGTGAAGAAAATTATAAATTTTTTGACAAAAAGTGTCGTGGAAGGCTTGTCACAAAACAACATTTTTAAAAGGTGAGAACTTCGGATAAATTGTACATTCCTAAAGTTTGTAGCACACTTGTTCATTAAGGGGTCAACTACTTTCTTCAACTAACTCAACAATACAATGAGGACTTGATTTGCATCTTCTATGCGGAACTTCTTCAGAGGGATGGTGTTGCATTTAATTTTGAAATAGAAAGTAAGGTATATACCTTTACTAAAGAAACATGGAAATCTATCTTTAACATTACTATAGGAAATGAGCCGAGAGTTAGAGATACAAGTTATCATTATGAATTTAATTAGAGAATTCACTCAAATGAACGATTGAAGGAATTGTGTGATGACACCAATAATGCTCCAATCACTACGGGTTGTCTCAAAAGATTGACTTGCATCTTACATTGGTTTGTTTCTCATATTTTTCGTCCCAAGAGTGGTGGCTTCTCACGGGTAGATAATTCTGAAATACACCTTGTGTATGTTCTGCTCAATTACATCAAGATCAACTGGCCTTATTACTTTGTGACGAGAATGTTTTCCATCAAGGATTGTAACAAGGAGACTGCCTTTTGTTATCCATCAATGATTGCCAAAATTCTGAATTTCTTCAATATTGGTTTTCCCAATTTTGTGATGACTTATCCAAATCCTATTTTGGAATTCACCAAAAGAACAATGAGTAACTTGAGATATCATTGGGATGCTACTAGGGAGGTGTACTACTACAAAACTCTCCAGAAAAAGAATAATTTACAACTATGATGATCCTGCTAAGTATGTATTTGATGAAGATCAAGAGAATGGTAATGGTCCTGAAGACATCAGTGGAGTTCCGCAAGGTGACATTCCAATGTGAAATTCTGGTACAGCAGACTCAGATGTCCTACAAGGATGTCGAGACATATGATCTCATATAAACACACAGGCAAGATGAAAAAGTACTGAAAATATAAAGAACACACCAGAATTATTTACCCAGTTAAGTGTACAACAACACCTACTCTGGGGGCTACCAAGTCAAGAATGAAGTCCACTATCAGTAGTATCAATTTGCAGATCCAACAACTAACACACCCGTTGATGATCTACGCACTTAATCACTACCCAATGATCCTTATACCTAGGTCCTCCCTAGATATGGAATATCCCCATCCCACTTCCAATCATCGCAATGATGTCTAGCAGTCAACACCTCAGTCATTGTATTGACAGTCCTTCACCAAAATTTTGATCACACACATAGACAGTTTGGAAGATATACTTCTATGACAACTTAGCTAAGTCTCCAAGCCAAACTCCACTGTTTGTTAGTTCTACGCCTAACTAAGAACACGTCCTAGAGTTTCTTCAAAGCTTCCTCTAAGAACAATACACCTCTTACCTATAGGATTTGAGGTGAACTTGGTAACCTTCCCACAACCCGGGAGGTTTACCTTGAAAAACCCTAGACTTCTACATCTTGAGCCGTATTTCATCTAGGTTGTAAAACCTTCTTTTTATAACCCGTTACCCAACTGGTTTTGGGCCTTCAATCACAACAAATCAATTGTAATAAGCTGCAGAAACTTCTGCTTCAAGAAAGGTCTTCAATATTTACTTTCCTAAATAATCTCCTTTATTTAGAAAGTCTTCATTCTCCTTGATTTCATATTATATTTTATGGACCTTTAAATATACGCCACTAGGATACATAATATTCTCCTGAATATTCTTCCAATGTTGAGAACAAACTGAATCTCATTAATCCAGCTTAGCAGGCGCGATGTCAAGACATCTTCTTTGACATGTTGTTCCAATTGTTGAAAAAGTTCAACACAACGTGTTCTGAAATTGTAATAGGACTTCTTGTTGTACATGTTCTTCTTAGAAAGTTTATACATCCTATTATACATTACATTATTGCTGCTATTATTTTTTTTACAAAAATTAAGCCAATCCTAAAACAAGAGAACTAACAATCTCCCCCTTTGGCAAATTTTGGCTAAAACAAATAATCTAAAAAACAATTTACAGAAATTCAGAAGCTGCTGCACACAATAATAGATCTTTAGTTGAAAATGATGTCTCAACATCTTGTTAGACATCTTCTTTACAGCACTCTGAAGAACTCAATTGCATCAGCACCAACGAACGTCAGTTTCAGGATAAAAGGAAGGAAAGTCCTGAAGTTTGGTTGATGCACACGAAGAATAAGATAGCAGAAGCCAACTTGTACTCCCCCTCAATGCAGGAACATCTTCAAAACATAGAAGACCAATGGTGGAATAAGAGAACTCTCAATAACTCCTTAAGACCAAATCAACCACTGCCCCTGATAACTCAGAACACAGGTCACAATTGTGTTCATAACTCAAATCACAGGTCACAAACATATGTCACAAATAATAACCCACTCGACATCTTATTTTGACATTTGTGAACATTAATAATAACAACTTGTGGAATCAGTAGCATCTGAGTTAATTCACTTTTCATTATCTCCCCCTTTTTAGCCAAAACATGGCAAAGGAGACCTTCACAATACCATACCCAAGCACAACTTATCCAAACCCGAATGAAAGCCATAAGAATTATGGACTCAAGGAGCTCACGGGGTTACAGAGATACGGAAAACTCTCTATAAATAACTGGGATTTTCACTTGGAAAGTAATGATCCTAGGTTGTAGCACCAATCTTGGTCAAAAGAAACGATATTTGAGGAGAAAACTTCAAGTATCAATGTGCATCGTCCATAATGGCTTTGAATTCTATAGCTACTTCCTGTACATACACATGCATAGTCAGACAAATTTATCTCCTCCTGTTTACATCCACTTGTTTGAACATATAGGCCACTCCATGCTATGTTGACTATGCAGGAACATGTCCTGTATAATGTCTTGACACTTAGTCAGACATGGTCTTCTTATTTCAGTGATCAATATATCTTCTCCCACCAATCAGGGACGCTTCACTAGATTATCCACCTGTTCATACTGAATTCTAAGTGTTCTTCTTTCACTTAGACTTAGTGACATATACTAAGATATCAAAATATCACATTTGTGACACCTCTTTATAATATAGATCCTCAAGGAGTCTTTTTGAAATATATAGAGAAAAATAAATTCTCCCAGACTTCATATTAAATTTCTAAGAGATATGTGAACTTCTAATCTTCATCAAGCTTCTCATAGTTAGAAACAACCATGTCTTGTTAGATTTATCCATAACTTCATAATGTCACAACATGTTGTTTCGACATCATTTCCTCATAGAACCTTTACAAAAGTGAACAGTATCCTAGTTCGACAACATTTGGCTAGAGTATTTAGAGACTCATAAGGACATAAACAACTACATTTTGTAGCAACATGTCTCAGCATATTATCCAACATCATCCTCATTACAAGGCAATAAATCTATATGATTGAACATCACAAGCTCCAAACAAACCAATTAGTCCACTGACTCCTCCTCTAATCCATGCCCTTGCACCTTCACACATATTATTATGACTCTTTGGATGGCTAAGATGTCATGCAACCATAGTTCGAAACCAACTTCCAACCATTTCTTAGTGTGCTTAAAAGCTTTATTAAGATTCAAACTCTCCAACAGAAGGAGTACCCCTTAACCAATGTGCTGATTAAATCCTCCTTCTGCATATTACCAGTATTTGATGACACTAGTAAATTCTTCAAACCAAGATAGTAGTTATACATTACTTAAGTATACTTCTCCTTCAATTATAATCTCCTTATTCAGCACCATAGACAGAACTGCCACTAATAAGTGTGGAGGTTGAATATTGAGATTCATAGTTCCAAGTATCTTTAATAGACTATCATCAAAAATGATGTTCCAACATCATTTGAGACATCAGCAACATTACCATAAAGCTTATCTGCTTTGGTTCTAGAAACATCATCCAAGGGAATTATTTCCATCCATGCCCTTTAACAAACTCCCCATTCTCACAAGAGGATCTCACAAGGACTCATCTTCAGATTAACCACACAACAGAAATATTCTCTCACTATATACTGTAGTAAGCTTCTCACACTAGGTAAAACTGACATATTTCTTCTTCACACCTGTGATACTTGTTCAATCTTCGACAAGACATCCAATCATGGCAGCAAAAACATTCCAGGTTAGGTCAGTGGTTTGACCTTAAGCTCAACCCTTGGAGAAAACAAAGTATACTAGCTTCTCCTGACTAGAACCACATAGACTCAACAGAAGCATAGATAGCTACACCTAGTAGCCACAGGTCATAAAATGTTTCCTGTAATCTTCACAAGCTTGAATTACACACAAGCTCCATAACTACTACAACAATAACCATAGATAAGTTCTAAGCTCCCCCCTATCATGGACAAACAAGGCTTCTACTGAGGATGAACACTTGGACATCAAAAGACAAACAAGAGACTTCATGCACTCACTGAAACATATCAACACTCTTGTGAAAATAACTCATCCTGAATCTAATATACCAACTCCAGGTCTTCAGAATTTTACAAAGTCATGTCTGATACATGGCCATACAAATATCCATACCTCTTTGGATAACCAAGATATCATGAACACATACTTGGACATCATACAAACACAAGCCTTCAAATAGCTTGTTTTAACCATACTTGCAACAGAGGAAAACCACCTTCTTCATATTCCTTTGCTCTATTAATCACTAGCAATTGATGGTACTAGTGAAGTCTTCAACATAGTAGTTATGTAGTCACCAAACATACTAATAAAGACAGGATCAGGATCTGCATCTTCTAATTCACAAAGTCAGAACTCCTTCTTTTGACAACTATGTTGATCCTCAATCTTCCATAATCATAATCCCAAACCTTACTTTACAAAATGATGTTACAACATCATTTAGGACATCAACATTTCTTCACAGATCCTAATAATTCTGTTCTTGATTTATCAACCAAAGAGATTATTAATCTTGATAGTATTTTTAGGAGAAGATCACAAAAGATTTCATCTACAACCACCTGAACACTATAAACTCTCAACAATATCTGAACCATCAGTTCGGGTAGTAGATTTGTATCTATACCTCAGATAAGTACTCAGCTCCCGACAAGGTCTTTATCATCAGTAACATGCAAATATTCACAAGATCAGACTTATACTTAGCTCCTGACAAGGTATTTGTCATTAGAGGAAAAACTTGCCCACATGCACAACTGCAGATGATACTCCTTTTCAACAGATGTTAGAGCACTTAAACTGACATCCTTCTTCTTCATTTTTCAACACAAGAGGATCCTTTCAACATTCTAGACTTGGTGAGAGACTGGTCTTCAGCTCCATCATGATCAAACATTCCAACTTTGAACTTCACTGGTGAACAACAATACTCACCTCATGATCTACACAACAACTTCCTTTTTAGAGGAAGCACACACCTAGAAATGATGTCCCGACATCAGATATGACATCATCCATTCTTACTATGGTTCTGGGGGTAACTTTTATAGTAACTTATAATCAAATCTTGTAGGGGTTAACACAAGGAAACAAACCAACAACAACTAACCAGTCTTCAGGATCAGACTACCAACATATGCAGGGGATTGCACGAGCCACGTCTCAATAAGCTTTTCTTTAGACCTCATGTCTGACTTTGAGATGATGGATGCCATTGTTTGTACCTACAGAGGAAATTCCCTCTATTAGGTTTCTGGAACAGACTCTTCTAGGCATGACACTAAAAAATACAGAATTTTCAAAAGCATATGTTTCCCTTGATTCTTCAAAAACAACGCCCTTTAAATTTTTAACATCTTCAAAGATATCACGACATTCTGTCTGATATCATATCAACCATTGACAAGGGGATCTTTTTCAATAACTTCTGAAGGTACATAAAGAGAATCGCAAATTCTCTTCCTCAAGGGAAATCAAAACAATACTCAGGAGCATCAAACACTGTGGTTGGATCACAATACTCCTCTTAAAACATAATCTGTTCTATGGCCATAAACAAGATTCCATGAATATGGTTCCTTTGATCAGAAGGATCTTCCAGATACAAGCTTATCTCATATACATAAAGGGTCTGGTGGAGATTCCTTTATGAGTTCTTCTCAAGATCATGGAGCTCAACCTCTATACTCTCATAATCCTTGGTCAGAAATAAACTGACACATGGAGTAGATAAAATGGTTGATCGTGTCCTAATCAACCTGCACAAACTAGATGCCTCCTCTTCCAGATCAGGAGTAGGTTCCAAACAAAAAGTATTCAAAACATTTTTGTTCAGCACCCAAAGCATCTGTTCTTCAACTGGTGGTTGCATGCCAGCTGAAATAATGTTCTAACATCCCATAGAGCATCAGTTACTTCTTCTTGGAACACACCATCCTTGACAGTCTTCAAGGTAAATATGCAGATGTATATGAGCATCATTGATCAATCAATCTTATTGATAAATGTCTTTATGAGTGAACTTGAGGAAAATCTCAAGTATCTTTGATACTTTTAATACGGTTGAAGGTATCAACGTATATTGTTTTGAGGGTAACAACCCTAGTATCCTTCCAATACTTTCAGGTTTATATCAAAAACCATGCAACGGAATATAACGAACTCCTCAACAATATTCAGACACAATGCTTTAAACCACTATCCAAGTACAAGCATGAAAACCTAGGATTGAATAAATAAACCCTACATACAACAACTTCCACTAAGCTGCAGGCCTGATGGAAATAGCCAGGAACAATACCTGTCACATATAACCAATGATCCTTGCCAAGAGATCATCCATACAGTAGTATGAGTTATCCAAATTCATACTTCTTTTCAGTAAATACTTTCTTCCTTGCCCATGACCAGAAAGTACCTTCCCAGGATCTCACCCAGAGCAGAATAGGATGCCCACTCTGATACCAATTGAAATTCTGGTACAACAGACTCAGATGTCCTACAAGGATATCGAGACATCTGATCTAACACAAACACACAGGAAAGATAAAACAGTACTGAAAAGATAAAGAACACACCAGAATTGTTTACCCAGTTGATTGTACAACAACACCTACTCTGAGGGCTACCAAGCCAGGAATGAAGTCCACTATCAGTAATATCAATTTGCAGACCCTACAACCAACACACCCGTTGACGATCTACGCACTTAATCACTACCCAATGACCCTTCTACCTAGGTCCTCCCTAGATATGGAATATCCCCATCCCACTTCTAATCATCGCAATGATGTCTACCAGTCAACACCCCAGTCGCTGTATTGACAGCCCTTCACCAAAATTCTGATCACACACATAGACAGTTTAGAAGACACACTTCCATGACAACTTAGCTAAGTCTCCAAGCCAAACTCCACTGATTATTAGCACTTCTCCTAACTAAGAACACATCCTAGAGTTGCTTCAAATCTTCCTCCAAGAACAATACACCTCTTACCTACAAGCTTTGAGGTGAACTTAGTAACCTTCCCATAACCAGGGAGGTTTACCTTGACAAACCCTAGAATTCTACATCTTGAGCCATATTTCATCTAGGTTGCAAACCCTTCTATTTATAACCTTTTACCCAACTGGTTTTGGGCCTTCAATAACAGCAAATCAGCTGTAACAAACTGCAGAAACTTCTGCCTCAAGAAAGGTCTTCAATCTTTACTTTCCTAAATAATCTCCTTTATTTAGAAAGTCTTCATTCTCCTTGATTTCATATTATATTTTCTGGACCTTTAAATATGAGCCACATAGGATACATAATATTCTCCTGAATATTCTGCCAATGTTGAGAACAAACTGAATCTCATTAATCCAGCTCAACAGGCGCGATGTCAAGACATCTTCTTCAACATGTTGTTCTAGTTGTTGAAAAAGTTCAACACAACATGTTCTGATATTGTAATAGGATTTCTTTTTGTACCTGTTCTTCTTAGAAAGTTTATACATCCTATTCTACATTACATTATTGCTGCTATTATTTGTTTTACAAAAATTAAGCTAATCCTAAAACAAGAGAATTAACACAATGGCTGATGCAAACCATGAAGAAGATGAAATCTGGCTAAATGCAACGGCTGCTCAACAGCACAACCATGAAGAGGATTGGCAACAAAATTGTTGGATTGCACAAAGAAATGAATACATAGGAAATAGAGGAAATTCTTATGACTATGGTTCTAACAACTATATGAGTAACAACTCTGATGTTGTTACAATGCCTCGAAACATGAAAATTCAGCAAGACCGTCGTTAAGAAGAAACTATGGCATGACACAATGCTCAAGTGGAGTGGCGTAATGAATTTCAAAATTCATAAGATGAATAATTCAGAATGTTGAATGCCAGGATGGACAATAATGAATCAAATATGGAGCTATTCTTTTCTAGAGTCGATGCACAATTCCAATCTCTTCATGAAGACATCCTGAAGTCATATGAGGTTCTGCAAGGAAAAGTTAACAGTCTCCGTTCATTATGTATGCACCAAGGTGATGAAGCAACTGCACTTTATAATGAAATCTATGTTTCATGATTTTATTGAAGATTTCATGCTAGTTTACATTGATGATATCGTAATAAAATCAAATAGTAAACTAACTCATCTGTAACACCTTCGAAAGTCTTTCGAAAGGATGAGAAAACATGGATTGAAAATGAATCCATTAAAATGTGCTTTTTGTGTGCAGGAAGGTGACTTCCTTGGCTTTGTGGTGCATAAAAAGGCATAGAAGTAAATCAAAGTAAGACCAAAGCCATCATGGATGTCATACCACCGTCGACAAAAAAGGAACTTCAATCTTTGTTGGGCAAGATAAATTTGCTAAGGCGTTTCATCTCTAACTTAAGTGGAAAAACCAAAGTGTTTTCACCACTACTTCGACTAAAGAATAGAGATTTCGTCTAGCAAGAGGAGCATCAAGAGGCTTTTGACAAAATCAAAGATTACTTAGTAAAGGCTCCAATATTGGCACCTTCTGTTAGACATAGGCCTATGAGGTTATATATTGCAGCTTCAGATACGACTGTAGGTAGTATGTTAGTCCAACAGGACGAAAAAGGTGTCGAGAGATCTGTGTATTATCTTAGTCGTATGCTTAATAATCCTGAGACTAGGTATAGTGATATAGAAAAACTATTCCTTTGCTTGTACTTCACTTGTATTAAACTAAAGCAATATATAAAGCCTGTTTATGTGTATGTATCTTCTCATTTTGATATTATTAAGCACATGTTATCCAAACCAATTTTACATAGTCGAATTGGTAAATAGGCTTTAGCATTAACAGAGTATTCTCTGACTTACATGCCCTTAAAAGCAATGAAAGGACAAGTAGTGGTAGATTTTTTGGTCGACCATTCAATGGTTGACATGCCTCAAAATTATGCAGATTTAGTGCCATGAAAACTATACTTTGATGGTTCTAGCCATAAGAATGGAGTTGGAATAGGAGGAATTATAATTTCTCCCAGTGGAATTCCAGCAGAGTTCAAGTATAAAATCGACGGTGCATGCACAAATAATGAGGAAGAATACGAGTCCTTAATAACAAGACATGAACTGCTGCTGGATTTGGGTGCAAGGAATGTCGAAATTATGGGAGACTCTGAATTAGTGATTAAACAAGTATCAAAGGAGTACAAATGTGTTAAAGAAAATTTAATCATGTATTTTGTGATTACCATCAGATTACTAAAACAATTCGAGCAAGTAAGTATTCGACACATACCTCGAAGAGAGAACGAAAAGGCTAATGACTTAGCACAAGAAGCCTCAGGATACAAGAGAGATCAAAATGAAGAACTTCCCCAAATAAGAGAGAAAGTTCGAGCAACACTGTTATACCCTTCAGATTTGTCGACCATGAAGTTAAGGGGTATAGACGCCAAATTTTTTCAAATTTTAGCCATTGGCAATGGACAAGAGAATGATTGGTGAAAGCCATTGGCTGACTATCTGCGCATTCCCACGGGGTCGACAAATCTTAAGATCAAGTATCGTGCTCTCAATTATGTTTTGATAGAGAACGAATTATTTAAGAAAACTGTTGAATGAGTTTTGTTAGAATGCCTTGGAGAAAGTGAGGCATACGTGGCAGTGTCAAGTGTGCATAGTGGAGCATGTGGAGCACATCAAGCAGGACATAAACTGAAATGGCTTTTGGTGCGTTCAGGCATTTTTTGGCCTTCAATGCTAAAAGATTGCATCGAATTTGTTAAAGGTTGCCAAGAATTCCAGATGCATTGGGGCATACAACATGTCCCCACAAGCAAATTGCATGCAGTTATAAAACCCTGGACATTCAGAGGATGGGCTTTAGATGTTATTGGAGAAATAAAACCAGCATCATCAAAATAACAATGATATATTTTAGTCGGTATTGATTACTTTACAAAATGGGTTGAGGCAGTAGCTTTAACTAACGTCGACCAAGAAGCTGTTATTAATTTCATACAAAATCACATCATCTGTAGGTTTGGAATTCCAGAAACAATTACGACCGACCAAGGATCAGTGTTTACCGGACGAGAATGCAAGAATTCACGCAAGAAGATGGAATTAAGTTGTTAACTTCTACCCCCTACTATGCTCAAGCAAATGGCCAAGTCAAAGCTGCCAATAAAGTGATAATTAGTTTAATTAAGAAGCATGTAGGAAAGAAGCCAAGGAATTGGCATAAGACATTGGATCAAGCCTTATGGGCGTGTAGAACTTCCCCTAAGGAAGCAACATGAACCACTCCATTTCGACTTGTATATGGGCATGATGCAATATTAACAGTGGAGATACATGTTCAATCGATTAGAATCCAAAGACAACATGAAATACCATATGAGGATTATTGGAATATGATGGAAGACGAGCTTGTCGACATAGATGAGGAAAGTATGTTGGCCCTTGATTCGTTAGTAAGACAGAAAGAAAGAGTCGCCAGATCTTACAACAAAAGGTAAAGGATAAAATATTTGTTGTCGATGATCTAGTATGGAAAGTAATATTGCCTATGGACAAAAATGATAGTGTTCTAGGGAAATGGTCCCCAAATTGGGAAGGACCTTTCAAAGTAATACAAGTCTTTTCAAATAATGTGTATGAGCTTAAGGAGTTAGCCCCAGATCGACGAATCTTAAGGGTAAATGGAAAGTACTTAAAAAAGTATAATCCCACTCTTCAAGAAATCAAAATCTCGACGGCATAAATATTCGTCGAACCAACGAGCTGGTAAATTTTTTTGAGACCAGCAAAATCAAAACACGCATAAAATATGGAGATTACATATAAAACGAACAAATAAAGGATTCGTTAAAATTTGGATCAAAGCCATGAAGAAATTACAAGATTGTTACTACAATGGTTTAAAATACTTAAAATAGCTTGAAATGAATGAAGTTCGCCATGGAGGTTAATGGCCTGGTACTCAAAGCCTTCTGCTTGAATTTTAAGTCTTTCAAGTTCTGCTTCAACAGAAGAAATTGCGCCACTTTCCACCACGACATCCACGACCATCTGCTCATCTTTTGCCTGGATGGGATTAATCACGTTGTTGATCTCTTCCTCTTGCTTGGTGATTAATTCAAATTCCTTGTTGAGAACAGAAATCTGGTTACGAATTTCAACAGCTCTGTTTTGTTTGGGAATCAGTTCCTATTTTTTTTCTTCAACCATTGCTAACAAACCATTGATTTCTCCAGTAACATGCACCACCACATCTAACTTTTCTTTCACAAAGGCTTCCTTCGACTCAACTGATGCCTCATTTGCTCGAATTCTTTCAACATTCTAGAATAAAGGGATGAAAAGTTTCTCAAACGCCGTTATCATCAACCTGGCTGATTTAGACATATTGAGTCCCTTCATTTGAGCAAGAACCTCTGAGAGTTCTGGCCCAAGAGTTGGATCAGAGGGTAGAAGATGAGGAAAATATGGATTGAAAGCATTAGTTTGGATTTTAGCCATCAGATTCTTGGCTTTAACTGCTTCAGGACTCATCTTGTCATTATGCGCTTGAGATGGGTTGGAGTCAGAAGAAAGAGTGCGAGAGCTCACAAAGCGATGCAACTTAGAAATTTCCTCTAGACCAGAAGGATTAACTCCCATGTTTTTTAGCTTAATTGGTGATTCGGCCTTTGTTCTCCCAGAAGAAACGATAGGCGTGCCTTGCGTGCTTTCTGGGGGGGAAATTCGGGAAGTAGTGGCATTTTTATTCACTTCTGAATCCTGCAGGGAATATGAAAGGCTAGAATAAGAACTAGTCGAACTATAACCCTTATGTTTGGCAGGACTAGTGACTGAGCCAGAGTCACTAAGAGTAGCCAGATTAGTCAGATCGATAAACTCACCATCAACAAAGTCAAGATTTTCATGATGGTGAGGGGAAGAAGCTTATGACAAAGGGGTGTAGTCAGGTACACGTTATTGTTAATCAGAGGTGTTGAACTAAAGAAAGTGAGAAAGGTATTAGCTGAAACAAATTCAACAAGAAGAAAACGAAAGAAACTAGAAAAAAACTAGCTAATACATGTGTCGACGGATCAAGATCGACGGACACGTCTTTGGCTGAAACGTCAGTGGGATTCCTCGCTAGGCTTTGAACCTCATCAACCTCAAGGGCACGGGTCGGAGTAACCAGAGTTGTGTTGACCACGATGGTGTCAGCGCCCAAATCCAAAGCCACATTACGTCTCCTCCTTGTAATTAGAGGAATTTCAACGTCAGTTGGCTCCTATGTTTCATCAACGAGTTTAAAGCCTACCTTTGCCTCATCACCTTGGGGTATAGGTTCCTTTGTATTCTTCTTTTTCGCCGCCGCCTCGCCTTTGGTGGAGGAATCTCTTTTCCTCTTATGACTTTTGGATTTGTGGGAACATTGAGAGGGTTGAACATCAGGTGATGTCTACAGTATTAAAGAAATATGTAAGTCAAAGCAATGGTGTTAGTCGATAATGGAAGTTTTGAGTCGACCGAATATACCTCAGCCCGCTCAGGAGTATGTTTTTTGTCCTTCTTGGACCTTTTGGATTTGTCGGAGGGAGCAGCCAAATCTGCTGAGTGTTTTTGACTCTGGCAAAAAAGGGAAATGTCAATACAAGTCTAGGGTGTAAAGAATATAGAAACAAAAAGTGTATAAATATACCCACCGAAGAAGCCTTCTTGAGTGAAGAAGAAATGGGTTCATTGTCGGAAGGTGTGTGGTCAGGAATGATCTACAAAAATTAAGCTAAGTCACATATGCCAAAATCAAGAATGGTAGCTGACATAAAGTTAAAGTTTAAACCTGACGCTTTGAAGGTTTTGGTTTTCCGACAGAAATGGCTCCCGCCTGATCTATTGGTATAGCTGTAAGACAAGTGTAAGACAATCAGATAAGCAACTAAAGTGAAACAGGCAGGGGGTAAAACTTTCCAAAAATCGTTACCAATTTGTGTATTCGAAAGTACTCTAACATATCGGAGATCATAATGAAGATGCCCCGAATAGTTAGGTAAGTAATACTTCGTCGGTACCACTCTGTCGACCTTTGTCCTATAGGAATTTTGCATATCTGGTATAGAGCAATACCACCAATCAGGAATAGGTGGGCCAAAGGCCAAGGCCAAAGGGTTGGATGGAAAAGGAGGAAATTTGATGTTTCCAAAATGATGAGCGTAAAGATGTTTATCTTTCGTATAACCAAGAATTTTCAGTGTCGAGATCCTATTAGTTACCTTCTCCTTTAATTCGACTGCAACCTCATAGATGGTCTGACGAAGATCATTAGGTCGATACACAATTTAGAAGTAATTCTGGAAAGCTCGAATTTGTTTAACACGAGTAATCTTACATTTGGTCGCCTTTGCCTGCAAGTTTGAAAAAGTTATGGTTAGTTCAGTCAGCTTAGCATTAGAATCGCCAATGAATGTAACAAAATACGTTTGCCACCAAGTTTTAAATTCTTTGGTGCAGTGAAAAGACGGTTGGAAAGGAGTGAGAGTGAGTGTGGGCCTCTGTGCTCATAGGTTCCCTATATTATCCTTTATCATTTCGAAGGATTGGTCAGTTGTGATGTCGACCAGCAGCCCATGTGAATTGAACAAGGATTTAGGAACAAGTTGACAGAGGCCAAATTGTCGGGCCACCAAGTTAGGCTAGTAAGCGACCAAACTTGGGTTTACACCGACAATCACAGTAGATAAAAATTGAGGAGTCAAGTAATGCCTGCAAAGGATTAAAGAATTTTTCTTGTCCTCTTCTCTCGTGGGTGGAAAACCCCTAGTAAACCATTCTGGGCCATCTGGTCTAGCATAGAAAGGGGCCATTGGGGGGTGAAATCGACTCTAGTCAGCATAATAGTGAACAACAGCCTGAAAACTTCAGGATTTGGAGAGCCTTTGTCAATTGGAGTCAGAGGGTGAAGTCGTTGCCAGAAGATATGGCTTTGAGATGGAGGACATGCCACCTTTCTATTCCTAAAAGGCTTAATCTCCTCAGAGAAAGTGGCATTCAACCATAGCTGCAAGAGCAAAAAGGGACCATGGACTAGGACGTTCTTTTTCTTTGGATTATTGGGGTCGAAACGTTTTATTTAGTTAGCAGCATCAGTCAAAGGTGCATAGAGGGAGGCCAAAATCATATGGCCTAGAGCAACGTTTTCACCCATGTGCAAATAGGTAGCCAGATAAGAGAATTGTTTGGCCACCTGCATTGACCTAGAACAGAAAACGGAGCAAGATAGCCATAAGGTCAGGAAATCCACATGCTCTTCATCAGTTACAGGACCAGAGGTTTGAGCATGATGAGCGATGAAATTGTTATACGTGGGTTTTCCAGCTTCACCCACATCAAACCTTATTGGCACAGGTTCAACATCTCTATAGTTGAAAACCATACCAGATGGTTTCAACCCATTGGTAGCAGTGATGTCGAGAAAGGTAGGAGTGATCATACCACATTTAGTATGAAAGGTGTTGGTCGACCCCTCCCAGAAATATATGGCAGCTAAAAGCATGCCACTAGAATAGGGTTGACCACAGCGAGAAAGTTCCAGTAGGGTATAGATACCCATCTTTTTCCACTCGTCTCCTTTGACAGCTTCTAAACGTGTTATCCAAGTAGCAAATTTAGGGAAACGAAGGGGGGGGGGTGCGGTCCTAAAGTTCCTATCAACATATATGAGTGATATAGGGTTTGGAGAAGAGATGAGGGGTCTGGTAGTGGAGCTAGTGGGAAAAAACGCCTCCTTATCATCTATGTAGATTTCCGAGGGTGCATCAGCTGGAAGCGGTCCTAAAAAGGCTAAGGGTTTCTCCTCAAGAGAGAAAGGGATGAGTACCCGTGACTGCCAGATCTTGGATTTATCCTCAGTGAATGGAGGTTCTGGTACATAGGCTTTACCGTCGACAAGGCGAAATTGAAGAGCGACGGCTGGAGAAGAGGTTTGACTTTTTACATTCGCCATTGTTGAAGTTTGAAGGAGGATGAAGATGAAGAACGACAAGGGTGTGTAGTTTCTGGGTTTTTCTTTTTTGCTTTCTAAAATAGCAAGGGATTAAAGAAGTGAAGGAGAATATAAAAAATGGGGAATAAGGGTATTTATAAACCTTGAGGAAAGATGAAACAATGGGAAAATATTTTGGGATTTCCCAGAGTTCAAATCACGTCAGGTAGTAGGACGCGTGCCACAAGGCCAACGCAAGTTAGTGGGCCACGTTTCCCACTAAAAGTGTAATGATGGCAAGCAATTAATATTGCACGTCTCAAAACTGAAAGGCATGGGACGCTACCATGATTGCGTGACGTTACATAAAAGACAAAACAATAATGTTCACTTTTTTGAGAAATGGAAATGATTTGGTCGAATGGTGCAACCAACGCTTCAGAGATGCCATGATCACATATTACTCGAAATTCGAAAATGGCATCTTTGGGGGACATTTTGTTACCTTGGTAAATCTTGAGGGATTCAAGTGCATGTGATAAATGAAAATACTTTCATAAGTTAAAAGGCACCCTCCAAAATAAGGGTTGTTTGGGGAACAGGAGCCAATATATGAAAAGTTGATTTTTTTTATTAAGTCAAAGTTAATGCTAGGAAGGAGCCATATTGAAAATGTCGAAAATTGGATCACGTCGACTAGGAATAAATAATAGAATGTGTCAGGAGGATCGAATTGGTTTAGTCGACCAAAAGGGTAAAAGAGAAGGAATTGGTTGAAGGTGGTATTAGTCGACAAAGAAGGGTATCTTGGACTTAGAGAAAGCGTGATTATTCTTTGCCAGAAAGAAAGCGTCGAGGCAAGGAAAATGCAGTTTATGTTCAAGAAGCTTAGAGGAAACGTGGGCAGTTACCAACAATCCACGACGTGTTCAAGCACCAAATAAGTGGAATTTCAAAGTTATGAGCGGTTACTGGCAATCCATGGCGTGTTTTGAGCGCCAAAGAGGTGGCAGCATCTAGTGAGGCAGTTACCTTAAGCTGTTAATATTAGTCGTAGATTTTATGTAGGTAGTTACTTTTGTAAACACTATAAATAGGCAGATTTTGTTTAATTTAGGTGTGTTCACTTGTACTCTCAAATCACTTGGCAAACTCTCTCATTCTAAGCGTCAGGAAATCAAGAGTGAAGAGTGCTTGATGTACGTGAATCACCATCTTTATTTCAATGCAAATCTTTTATTTTTCAGTTATATCTCTTGAGTGTTTTATATGTTTTCTCTTTGCTATCGAGCAAAATCTATACGTTGTCTTCTATTTTGCATGAACAATTCGACACTATTTGTGGGTCACGAGTCACCTGTCAGTTAGTCTAGCGAGTCTCGTTTTGTACGAATATTTTTTGTCGGTCATGAGTTACCAGGCAGTCGATTAAACCATAGTGTGAAAAACCATTGCACCTGTTTCCCCAGTCAAAAGAAAGTTGTTTCTCTTGACTGACATTTCAACGGAATAGGTGTGATAACGAAAATCTTAGCACGTGTCTTGAGATCAACTGGTCGATCTCGCAAGTTACCCTCAGTTTTAAGGCTCTGGGAGGACCAGCGGTTGTTTACCATTTTCTGCAGTAAACACTATGGCAATAGACAAGTGAATTTTCAAGAAAATATCACATACCATTAGTACTTTTGTGATCCAATTTATAACTATTAAAATTGAAATTAGAGTATCCAACCAAAAAACAACGAAATTCTTCCCTTGGGATACTATAAAATTATTGGTGTGTTAGTGAGGTTCCTCGTAACGAGTTTGACCATAGTGAGGTGTAAGTCTTTGGGATTTTCTTAAAAGCGTACATACACATGTACATAAACATAATAACTTAATATTTTATTTTTTTCTCCTGGCTTTCTTCCCTCATCTTTATTATAATAACTTATATCAAAGGTTTTTAAGTTATTTTTTTGTAACATGTAAGTTTTTTAAGTTTTTTTACTAACATCCGTTCTTTAGGATGATTTCTACCTCCTATTTATCATATTTTGAACCTTTAAAAATGTTGATCTTTATATTTTTTATTCCACTTCATCATTTTCATGCTACTCAAAATAATAACATCTACAATTATCATATTTTCTCTATTAAAAAATAGTAACGATGCACATCTTTGATAACTTAAAAAAAAAAAATTATTTAAAAAAAATTTAAAAGAAATAATATATTACAAACAAATAAGTTAAAGGATCTCTAGTATAGTAATGTAATCTTTTATCCTATCTATTAAATGTTTTTTATATCCGTTTGGGTTAACATCTCAAGATATTAGAATCCTTACAAACAAAGGTGCATGGATATGTATATGTCAGAACTTTTCCAATCTGCCTTTCTTTGCACCTTCTCAAACGGCTTATGTTTTTCTTTTGTACAACTAGTTATTTTAAATATCGGAACTTTAGATTGATGTTGAGATCGACAAGAGCTTTGGCTTTGGTTTTAGTTGAACTCTAAGATATTTTAAAAGAACATGTGCATGTAACTTACATTTTTGTTGTTGTACAGTCTAGGCTGTAAAGATTGATCAATCGCTATAATTTAAAAGAACATGTGCATGTAACAGAAATTTTTTTGTGCTTCTCGAACTTTGTATAATTATTGATAATATATAAAATAAAAAATTATACATGCTGTTGAAAGTCTCTGCACTAAAAGAGAATAATTTATCTATATAATTAAGAGTTAATAATAAATTTGGGCGTTTGCAAATTCTAACTCAATCGTTTTAGTTATTCTATTTGGCTATTTATTGGCATATTAATATCTTATTAGTTAGTTTTTTGTTGTAGCCTTGTAGGACTTAAAACAAAAGGTTAATTATTGATCTGAGAAACAATGGTCAAATAAAATTAATTTTATTAAAAAAAAACAATTATATGGTGCTACGCAACATAAACTAATTTGATAAATTAGATGTTATGAAAGATTAAAAAAATTAATTTTTACATTTATATAGAGGAAATATATAATTTCATTATATATTTACTTATAACTAATGAAATATCCTTGTGTCTCGTCTTAAATTTAGTTATTTGAAAATAATGAGTTTGTCTATTAAATAAGGATAATAGTTGATTAAAATAAAATAAATATTTGATAGTAATATGTGAAATAAAAACTTAATTATTTGCACCGCTATTGAGTATTATTTATTTAAATATGGTATAAAATGTATTTAAATACATATATATATATATATATATATATATATATATATATATATATATATATATATATATATATATATATATATATATATATATATATATATATATATATATATATATATATATATATATATATATATATATATATATATATATATATATATATATATATATATATATATATATATATATATATATATATATATATATAAATTTGAAATAAATAACTTAATTGTTAAATAAACAATGATCATATTATTTCAATTGTATTAAATAATATTTAAAAAAAGACCTGTGAAATGGAGAAAGAATTTTTTTCCGATATTAGAAAATAAAAAATATCTCTCAAATAAAAATAATTCTTAATTAAAATAAAATAGACATTATTCTGATAATAACTCGTGAGATCGAAAGCTATTTGTTATGTACCGTTTGAGTATTATTCAATTTGATATGGTGTAAAATTTATATAGATACACATGTAAATTTAAATGTGTTACTTAATTATAAAAAGAATAATCATCGTATAAACTCAATTATATTAAACAACTATATAAAAAGAAGAAAATAAAGGATCCGTGAGATGAAGAAAGAAAAAAATTGAATTTTAAAAATAAATATTTTATCTATAAAATAAAGATAATTGTTGATTAAAAATAAAATAAGTAGTGTGTTAATAATGTCTCGTTAATTGTCCGAACCAATGTTATAAAAATTGAATCAGAGAAAGAACCGTTAAAATATACGGATTATGGTTCAATCGATTTAACCGGTTAAACCGTGATTGAACCGTATATTAAATTTAAATTAAAATAAATAAATATATTATTAAACACCCTAATAAAATTAATTTATATCATAATTTATAAAATAAAATACTCAAATAAATGTGATACTAATAAACAAATTTACAAAAGAAGAAGAATGTAATATAAGATCCAATAAAAAATTAGAAAATTAGTTAAGGACCAATATTTATATATTTGTTCTAATTGTTTAACTCAAAGCCACAAGTTCTTCATAGTTTTTCACATATCTTTCAAGATCAACATCAGTTACCCCATATCCACAAACATTATATTATTTCTTCTCTTTCTATTTGCATTTACATTTTCACATGTCTTCCAATTTTATTCTTTATTTTTCATTTATACAATTTTAAATATTTTCTATAATTAATTTAATTTAGATGAAAATTTTTAATTGTTATTATAAAATTGATAATTAACTATTATGTTTAATTAGAAAATGTATTATATAAAATAAATATTTTTATGTAAATAAATAATAATTTTTCATTTTTAAGACACTAAAAATATATAAAAATTATGTTGATAATTGATAAGGTAATATAATTAATATAATTGATACACATTGATTCTAATTGTTGGAATTGATACTCCTTGATTTTTATTGTTGAAATACTTCAAATATGTGTATTCAAAAACTCTAAAAGAGGAAATATTGAGTTATTTCAGATATACATATCCGAAAACACATTTAAAACCCTGAAATTGAGTTATTTCGTATATGCATATTCAAAAACCCCGTGAAAATAGAATATTTGATTATTTGAGATACGTATATTGAAAAACACCTTTAAAGAACTGAAATTTGATTCGTTCAAGGATGCATGTCGGAATTATAGAAATATTTTAGAAATTTCGCTAAAAATTCTAAGGAAGTGCACTAGGTGTGGAACAAAAATTCTCTTCAAAGTTTTCTCCTTGCAAACAATTTCAACTATGTTTCATATCTGGTTGGAAAGAAACGATATATCTATTTATGCAACCTGCTTTCATTTTTTATTTTATTTTAAAACGATATATCTATTTAGAGTGTTGGTCTGTGGCAGCTCTAAAGGCACGGAGCACCCTTTTCATAAGCCAATTCTCAATTTGTCCAAAGAGGGTAAGGAGCCAGATGATGCTCAGCCAGCATTGACGTTAACTAGAGGAGTGTCTAATCCTATCTTGCATATGAAATCTATAGAGGAAATAGGAATATTTTCGGAAGAATCTCCAACTGAATCCAACATCGTGAGAGGCAATTGCAGGTTCTTAGAAAATTTAGGTACAAATATGGGAGATAAGGTGTGGAAGAATATCTCCGACTTGGGGGTTGTTCAGCTAAACAGTAGAAAAGACTACATGAAGAAAATTTCTTTGGAGGAATCAAGTGATAGAGGTAGAAGTTTTAGCAAGCAAGAGTCATCAAAGTTGTTCTTATGATAGTTGGATCCCTCAATATTCGGGAAAGAGGCAGTAGATCAAAGAGGAAGATGATCAACAGGGAGATTATATCAGGTAACACAGATATTTTGTTACTTCAAGAAACTAAGGTTCACCAGGTTGATGAATTGGTAGCTTTGAGTTTCTGGGGGTGAAGGTAGGTTGGACTTATAGTAGTTCAGTTGGAAATTATGGAGGGTTGTTAATGCTTTGGAGGGAAGGTGAGTATGAGGTTTTATGCAATATCAAGGGTGCAGGATTTCTCTGAATTAAATAAAAGTGGCGCGATAACTTGTTCTATATGATAAATGTTTATTCCTCTTGTAATGTCAACCATAAGAGAAAACTGTGGAAGGATCCGGAGGTTTTAGGAAATCATTTCCAGGATGGAGATTGGTGTTTGGCTGGAGATTTCAACTCTATCATCAACACTCATGAGAGGAATGGTAGAAACTCTGTCAACAAGGTTTATGATATGTTGGAATTCAAGGAGTTTATAGAAGCAATTTGATAGATGTTTCGTGTAAAGGTATAAGGTTCAGCTGGTACAGTGGTGAGGAAGATCGATGAGTAGACTTGACAGATTCCTTGTTTCAGGAGGTTTAATTGTCATTTGGAAAATTGAGGGACAACTAATATGGAAGCGCGACATCTCAGACCACTGCCCTACTTGGCTCTTGATCAACAAGATAGATTGGGGTCCAAAACCCTTTAACATGATCGACAATTGGTTTGATAATAAATACTTAATTCGATTTATGGAGAAGAAATGGATGGATATTCAGGTTATAGGAAGAGGCGATTTTATCCTTAAGAAAAACATAGATTTCTCAAAGGGAGTCTTAAGAAATGGAATCAGGAAGTTTTTGGCCGAATCAATTTGGAGTCGGAGGCTAGTAAGGAGGCGTTAAATGAAATGGATGATTTACTTTCTTGTTGTAAGGAGGAGGAGTTGGGAGATTTAGTTAAGAGGAGAAGCATGGAGCTTGAATCTTTATGGAGAAGCATAAATGTTAAGGAGAATTTGTTTATTCTAAAATCTAAGACGAGATGGACAAGGGACGGAGATCTCAACACCATGCACTATCATAACATCATTAAGGGAAGAAGGAGAAGGAATTTCATTGGTGCAGTACCTTCGGATATTGGGTTTTATTTGAAGCAGAGGACGTGAAAGAAAAGATCAAAAGTCACTTTAGTAACAAGTTTTCTGAAACGGGATTGGAAAGACCTTTACTTGAAGGTATCAATTTTAAAGCTCTTTTTGCAGGTGATTTCAATATGTTGGAAGGTATTTTTTTCTGAACATGAGATAAAGGAGGTTGTCTGGGGTGTGACAGATCGAAGAGCCCTGGTCTGGACGGGTATAATATGAATTTCATCAAGAGATGCTGGTTCTTCATGAAGGACAACTTTATTAGGTTTTTCCAAGAGTTTCATGATAAAGCCAAGGTTTCTAAATCCTTCATTTCTCCCTTTATCACTTAGATACAGAAGAAGAAGATTTCCCTTTGTCTCAATGACTATCTGCCGACTTGTCTAGTTGGGTGTGTGTACAAGATTTTGGCGAAGCTTTTGGCTAATAGGTTAAAGAAAGTGTTAGGTTCCATTATCTCTCATAATTAAACAAATTTTGTTCCAAGTAGACACATGTTAGAAGGTGTTTTGGTAGCAAAATAGGAGGTTGATTTTGCTACTAGATCGAGTTTGAGTTGTATGTTATTCAATGCAGACTTCGAGAAAGCTTATGATATTGTAAGATGTGATTTTCTTAGATATATGCTTACAAGGATGGGGTTTGATAGTATCTGGATGAAGTGGATGAAATCTCTGATTTTTAACAATTTTAGGTATGTGATTGTTAACGGGAGCCCAACGACGGGTTTCAAGACTTTCAAGGGGGTTAAGACAAGGAGACTCGTTGTCTCAATTTATTTTCGTTATTATGGATGAAGGTTTAACAAGTTTAGTGAGAAAGGCTAGTGATATTGGTTTATACAAAGGCTTCATTTGATCATTTTTAGTACTTTGGATTAATGATAAGTTTATCTCATCGCGTTGTAAACTTGAATGATTGAAATTGATGATAAATGATCCTTTTCTGAAATTCAAGTAGGCTTGATCATCTCTCTATTCTCCATCTCCTTCTTTTTAATTTTATTTTGACTTGTGTTACATTGTTTTAGGGTGATGATTTTTGTATCATCTGTCTATAACATGTATGACACATAAATTTCTATTGACCGGCCTCACAAAGGTGTGTCTTCTACATAAGTCCACTTACGGTTGCTTAACATAGCTATAAGTTGTCCCAATTCGGTTGATTTTTCCATTAACACTAACTATTGACATATTAATTGTGGTAACATTTACTTTATGCACTTTACTTTTATTGCAATTTAATTTTATGTCATTTACATTTATGTCATTTACATTCATGTCATTTACATTCTTGCAATTTTATTTTGCTTCTTACTTTATGTCTTCATATTTTTTATTCTATTGCTTTATTGCTTCAAAAATACCAAAAACATCTAATAAAATGGTTAAGCCCTAAAAAAATTCTAATTGGACTTTGTGTTACAATCCCTTGTTTGGGGAGTATTTCGGATTTTGGACTTAGACTTAGTGCTTCCCTTTTTCTTGGAGTTGTATCTAAGACTTTGAGATTCATCTGGACTTTTGATCTTCAAATTAAGACTTGGTCTTATACTTTTCTCTTAGTGACTTGGAATTTTCTCTGTGGCTTTGTGCTTTTGATTTTCATCTGGATCTCTTGGTATTCATCTATGCTTTCTTATCTTAGAGCTCAATCCAAACGGAAATGAATGCTTATTTTGACCAATATCAAATGCTAGCTCCATCTTGTGGTTAGTTCACTTGCACGCACAAAAGTTTTCTATTGGGATACCTTATAATGATTCTTTTTATTTCATGTCATTTACTTTTATGCTTTGTGACAGTCTCTTCATCTCCTTCTCACTTTTTCAATTTTCAAAACTTCTTTCTATTTTCAAAACTTTTTATTTCAAACTTTAAATTTTTCATAAAAACCTTAACCTTGTCAAGTGATTTCAAAAATATTTTTTTCTTAATAAATGTTAAAACACTTAAGCATATTCACACTCTTTTCAAAACTCCTAAAAAAATACAAATCTCATAAAATTTCATTTTATGCCTTTGTGCACGTTTCTTTTAAAAACTTTTCAAAAGATTGGATATTTGTCTAATCTATTAGTGATGTAAACCACTATACTTCTACAAGATGTTGTTAAGTGATTGACATTTTTCACTTGAATGTTGAGACATATTTGTTGAGAAAATCCAAGTAAAGTTCTTCATGTCAAGATGATGCAAATGCTCCTTCCTCATACTTGTGGGTAGTAAGTTGAGTTTTTTTGCTCGAATATGATGAAATGTATTTTCAATTAAAACCAATCAACAAACTTCGGTGGTTATTTGTACCACGAACTACGAGACTCTGACTTCCTTATTGCACTATTATGAGGATATGTATGCACATGCTCTCAAAGTCTTGCTGAGTAAAAACATAATAAAAAACTTATTTCCTCATCACCCCAATCTTTTTGCAAACAACCCAGTTTTTATCAAAACATAGATTTTCAAGAGGTTCCTATGGAGTAACATATATGTGAGGAGTGTTAATACCTTCCATTTGCATAATCAACCCTCGTATCTAAATCTCTATTTTATTTTATTTCTGCATTGGGCTTTCTCGATATTTTCCCTTTATTTTGGAAACAATAAAGTTTGATGGTGACTTTTGTTTTTTTGAGTTAAGTTAATCAATAGTTTAATCTCAATTTTTCCCGCCGCGATAATATTAAATTTTAAACTTATGCTATAATGTTAGTATTATTTTGTATGATTTGTACTATACGATCTTTATTATAATAACTATTACATTTTTGTGCAATAAAATAAATTAAAATATTCTTAAAACTAAGGGTGGCAAAACGGGTCGCCCGTCCCGCCCCGACCCACTCTGTGCTAAGAACGCTAAAAAACGAGCGGGCCGGGCAAGCCTACCAAATGCAAATGAACATAAAAATCTAGTTCGCTCCGCCAAGGTGGCGGGTTGGTGGGTGGCAGGCTTGCCCACTTATTTTTTTATTTATTTATTTTTCATTTTTTTTAATATATTAAAAGACTTTTTTTGCATTTCAATTAGGTTTTTCAATTATTTTTTAGAATCATTTTTCATAAAGCATCTTTTTAACAAAATTCACTTAAAAAAATATTGCATATATTCAGAAATAAATGTATAAAATAAAATCATCAAGAATTAGACTTACTAGAATTAACTAAAAAATGACGGACTTAAGATAGGACAAGTTGAACGAATAAGTGCGGCAGATCCAAAATCTTAACCTAACCTGCTATTTTTTGGTGGATGCGTGAACCGTCCCGAAGGGCCACGATCCGTTTTGCCAGCCCTACTTAAAACAATGTATGAATTCAAACACGGGAAAAAATGTGTTGTTTTTTTATTATTTATGTTACTAATATTTTTAATTTGAAATTATTTTTAATTTAAGATACAGTATTTTTTAAGAAAATAATAATAATTTAATAACTTAAATAAATCATAAATTCCCAATAAAATAAATTAAAAATATACGTGAGAATGTGTGTCAATTAACAAAATACAAAAATGTGTGTCATTTATCATTGATGCAATAATTTATATTACTAATTGAAATTTATACAATTAAAATAATGTTTGCATTTTTTTTGGATCAAAGAAAATATTTTATTCCAAAAACAACAGATAAATACAATGTCGATCCGAATATCCTGACACGCAAATCAATTACAGCGACTTGTAGACAAATAGGACACGAAACAAATCAAATTCTATGACATAATATAGCAAGCTCTCTATCAATCTCAACTCCCAAAAGAATCATATCAATGATATCTTTATTGCACAGTCCCTCCTTAGTCTTGTTATGAAAAATAATCTTGTTTCTAGCAGTCCAAAATGCATACACTGTTTTAGCTAAAGTAATCTTCAAAACTCTCTTCCTGCACCCTTTGCCATGAGTCATCCGGCACATCCAATTCTGCTCAATGTTCACCACATGAGTGATATTCATACAAGAAATAATTTGATTCCAGATTCTTTTGGTCTCGATACTGTTACACTTGGATTTTCAGCTAGGAGAAAGTCAATATAGAATGTCAAAATAAAAGGAAATTTGCTGGCTATAAGACATTAATGAAGTGTTTTTATTAAAGAAATGTTTTTAAAGAACAGTGATGATGAAGAATCGACAAAACTCCTATAATGGTGTCGACGAGAGGAATCATGGTTTGGAGGAATCTTAGGAATAAATCCAAAATATTAGGGTCATCTGAAAACATATTCAGAATCTTGGAAAGGGCAATCGACAGAACCTTCACTACAACCAACAACATCGACAACACATTGGATAGTTACTCTCACAAGTTCGTGGGGAAGTTTAAAACAGTTATAACCCAACATGGGTTGTGAACAGAGATAATTGTAGGCGACACGTAAGCACCCTAGTGGAAACATGAAGATCAAACATGGATTGAGGCATATTGGTCCCATAGTGGTCAAAATTGATGTCGGCGGTTATTTTGTAAATAAAATAAATAGTATACTCATACATTGTAATAGAAGTCGCAAAAATTCATACTCACTCTACATACCACTGAAGTGCACAAGTTAAATGGAAAATTAATGTGTGAGAAACATATAGGTGTCTTCATCCAGTCTTTTCATTGCTTTCCTATTTCCTTAAATACAACATTTATTTTTTCCTAATTTCACTTTAAAACTTGTTTAATTTCATATATTTCATTTTACCTTGTCGTTTATTGCAACTTAACTTCATTTAAAGTTTATTTCTATGTCGTTATCGTGAAAATGAAAATTTCATTCAATTCACACTTACGTGTGTTCGCACAAATCATTCATACAAACTTCCTTTATAAACTTGTGATTGGTTACCAAAATCACCGGTAAACAAATTGGCACACCCAGTGAGACCCTTTTGTGTGAGTATCTTAAACATTGTTGCCGAAAAGTGTCTTACATTTTTATGAATGGCTTTTCTCTACATAAATCTTATGCAATTTTTAGAGTTTGTGTTTTTTAGGAGTGGTAAGAAAATTCCCGAGATGTCTCATAAGAATCAATCCCCTTCCCAAAGTCATAATCCAAACCCTGGAGATCAACAAATATCGACGAGTTTTAGGAGTTCTAGGATTCCAACTTTTGTTGAAAAGATGCCCATAGTCATCATTCAAATAGTATCATCGACTATACCACCAGATGTGGTAGAGGCATCACCATGAAAATTTGGAGAACAAAGGCCTCCTTACTTAAGTTTCACGCTGCCTTAGAAATAGAAGCCTTATGGTATATGCAAACTACAATGATGACAGGCGTACACCCTAGTGCTTCATTATACTCAGACTATATGATGGAAACACCATCACCCTTTAATACATATTGGCCCCCAAGGTCCACTATGGGCAACTTTGGTCAAGTGGGAAAACTGTTAGGAGGTATGGGATACTTCCCTCCACTTATGTCGCCTTTGACCAATAACTCTGTCAAGGTCATAAGACAAAAAATGTACGAAAGTAACCATGAGATGGTCAATATGCTTACGCGCCAGATAGGAATTGTGTTTAACCCATTATTAGAAAACACTACCAAATGCTATTTGCAATTGGCACGACAAATGGGTCAAATGGCTTACTTTTTTGGTGCACCACCAGTGCTAGAGGCCCTAGTGCCTAATAATACATAGAGGGTTAACCCTCCATAAGCTAGGGAAGTTGATAAAAACCAAGATCCAAATGGCCCATATGTGGTACTGGTCCAAATGTCGAACGAATTTTGGCCCAAAATGGCCTTAATGTTAACCACCCAAAGCCAAATTTCCTGACACCATTGGCAGAATACGTGAGTTAAACCAAATTGAGTAGGGGTAGTAAATTCCCAAAATTTACCAATTTTGTTGGTAACACTAGTGAATCCACTATCGAGCACATAGTTAGGTATTGAAACTGTGGCTGGTGATTTAGCCAAAAATGAGAATTTAAAAATAAAATATTTTTCTAGCTCATTAACGAAGAATTCCTTCACGTGGTTTACCATGCTTTCTCCAAATTGAATCTTCACCTGGAACTAATTGGAAAAAGTATTCCACAAATAGTTATATATGGGACAATCAAAGATTAGTCTCAAAGAACTAGCTAGCGTAAGGCGTAAGGTGGCTGAAAATATTGATGATTATGTCAATAGTTTTAGAACCTTGAAGTCGAGATGTTTTAAGCAAGTACCATAACATGAGTTGGTCAAACTTGTAGCAGGGGGTCACGATTACTCCATTTGGAAGAAATTTGATACCTAATACCTAACAGACGTGGCCAAGTTGGCCGATAGAGTTCGACAATTCGGACGATTAAAGGCTAAAAAATCCAAAACTAGTAAGTTTAGTAAAAAGAAAGTGGCTTACGTCAAGGTCGACACCTTAAGAAATTCGTATAACTCAGATTATCGGTGTGTTGAGGAAAATAAGGTCAATATGGCATAATTGAAGTCAGGATCCTCTTGCATGTGCAAGCTGCTAAAACCTTCAAATTGGAATAATTTCGTCGAACCAAAAAACGACAAATTAGTTTCTAAAACATATACCTTTGATGTCACTAAGTGTGACGAAATATTCAACTTGTTAGTTGTTGACGAAAAAATTATTGCTTTTAAGAAGGCTAAAACCCCACCATTTGAACAAAGGAAGAAAAAAGGTTCTTATAAATTTCATAACTTTTTGGATCATAAGACTTCTCAATGTGTCCTTTTCAGGGATCTGGTGAAAAATGCTCTCAAGGATGGCAGGCTCAAGTTTGTGGACAAGCATAAACCACGGCCTGAAGGAGATGTTGAAACCAAAATTGAGGAATATCTCTTTGTCAAGTCGGTGGAAGTTATGATAGTCGACACTATTGACAAAGATGGGGATGAAGACAACCATGAAAACTATGAAGATCAGAGAAAGATGGTCTATCCTAAAGCTGAAGAAGAACTGATTGACCTTTTCAATCAATGCAAGTTAAAAAAATCAGATGTCATGACGTACCTTAGATGCAATGATGTCTTTAACAAAGAAGTTCCTAGAGAGCTAGAGAGGGTGAATCGGTACCTAGCGAAGAAGTTGTTGAGGAAGTTTCCTTTAACAAGAAGGGAAGTTCTAAGAAATTCCAAAATAGGACGTATATTCCTAATGCTGATGTGTTCCCTCAATAATGGATCCAATCTATAAGAATGCCAATAGTTGAGAATCCTTAGGAAAACCAATCTGGTTACACCGACCAAACATTAACTTCTAAAAGCCGAAGGTTATATTGCATTTATGATGATAAGCCTTTGGAGATTGAAAAAGACCCAACAATCTCGACCAGAAAAATGTAAGCGTAGGACCCATTGTAAGAGATAAATTTATATAATGAGACGACTAAGAGACCAACTTATATTAGTGCCAAACTTCCCCCGCACCTGAAAGAGACAAACTTATATTTTCGACCTAAGTCGAAGTACTGTGTGAAGCAAACTGCTTCGACACTTCGACATACTATACAACTCGACGCACTTCGACACATACTAAGTCAACATTCCCTTGTTTTATCGAGCAACATGCTGCTTCAACATAAGGGGTTACAATATCAATACACCACCTAATGAATTTTGTCTAAGCTATTTATATTCACAATAGCTCTTAGTCTTTTGAATACTTCGACTTGCACTCCCTTCGTCATGATATCTGTAATCTGATTCTCAATTTTGTAGTGTTCCAAGTTCATATTCGATTCTGCTACCTACTCACAAAGATAATGGAACCTTATTTCGACGGGCTTGCTTATGACATGTGCTATCTAATTCTATGCCAGATTGATAGATGGCATGCTGTCGATCTTCATGGTAATTTCTCCATGTTTTTTCCCTGTTATGTCTTTGACCAAATTCACCATCCATGTTGCTTGGCATGCACAAAGAGAAACAACCATGTACTCTACTGCACACGATGATAGTGTCACTATTGGTTCTTCTCCCAAACTCCAAGCAATTGGGGCACCACCTAGCATAAATACATAACCAACTATGGATTTTCGATCCTCTGCTTCACTACACCAACTTGAGTCAGTGTATCCCACTAGCCGACATTCTTTTCCTTTATCGACTACAAGAAATAAAATTCCAGAGTCGAGAGTTCCTTTCAGATACCTCAATATCCTCTTTGTTGTTATTAGATGTGATACATTTGGATTCTGCATAAATCTACTCACCATACCTACACTATATGCTAAGCCAGGCCTTGTATGACAAAGGTACCTTAATGACCCAATAAGTTTTATGTATTGGGTTGGGTCGACATCATCTTCATTTGAATCTTTCGACAATTGCAATCTTGGTTCAGTTGGTGTCGAAGTCGAGTTGCATTCTTCCATCTCAAATATCTTGAGAACTTTGCCTACATATCTTCTTTGATGAATTATCAATCCTCTAATGCTTTAGTAGAATTTGATGTCAAGGAAATATGAAATGTTGCCCAACTTAGACATTTCAAATTCCTTGCTGATATCACTTTGAAGTCCAATCTCTTTCTTGCAGCTACATGTTATCAACAGTTCTTCGACATATATATACACTCCATGTTCAGTTGTGCGCTTCACAAATTCCTTATCCATTAGGAAACTGTCAATTTTCTTATTCCAAGCTCTTGGAGTTTGTTTAAGTCCATACGGGACTTTATGCAGCTTGTACACCTTTCTCTCTTTGCCATGTTTCACAAACCTAACTAGTTTTGCAACATAAACTTCTTCATCTAAGGTTCTATTTAGGAATGCACATTTCATGTCCATCTGATATGTGCCAACTATTCATTTCTACTAGACTAACAACTAACCTGATTATTTCGATTCTAGCAACAGGTGAAAAGACTTCATCAAAGTTGATTCCTTCTTTCTGAAGAAATCCATTTGCCACAAGTATTTCCTTGTGTCGAGTTATTTCCCCTATGGGATTCAAATTTACCTTGTATACCCATTTGAGATCTATTGTCTTGAGGCAATTCGACAAGTGACCAAGTGTTGTTATCTTTGATGGACTTTAATTCCTCATTCATTACTTTCACCCACTTCGAATCCTTCAATGCCCCAGCTGCATTGACTGGTTGACATCTTCATAGAAAGCATAGTGTACGAGCTTATCTTAGTCATCTACCATATCATCTGATGTAACCATATAATCTTGCAACCTTGCAGGCATGTCTCTTGCTCTCTGAGGTGTGCTTGGGCCTGCATCACATCTAACTTCTTCCTGTTGAATTTCTTTTCGTTATACTTTAGTGTCTGGTTCTTCACAAAAGATTCTCACTGAATCCTTGTTTACATTTTTAGTCCAATCTCACTCCTTAAGCTCATCTATGATCTCGTCTCTATTGATCACTACTTGCTTGTTCACTAGGTCGAACAACTTGTAACCTCCGATCAAATGATATCCTATTATGATCATTTGAATCGACTTGTAATCAAGTTTTATTCTCAACTGATCTGACACATGTCTATATGCTATAGATCCAAATACTTTTAGACGAATCAAGCTAGGACTCACACTAGACCAACATTCTTCTGGTGTAATCCCTTCTAACTTCTTCGTCGGACATCTATTTAAAATGTCTGTTGCAGTCAACACAACTTCACTCAAAAAATATTTAGGTAAATGCTTGCCTTTCAACATACTTCTCACCATATTCATGATGATTTAATTCTTCCTTTATGCAGTTCCATTTTGTTGTGGATTGTAGAGTGGCACCACCTCATGCATAATCCCTTTTCTCACATAACATGTTGAATTCTTTCGACACATATTCTCCACCACCATTAGTCCTTAATATCTTGAGCTTTGACCACTTTGTCTTTCGACCAGAGATTTAAACTTGGAAAATACCTCTACCACTTCACTTTTCTTCTTGATCATGTAATTCCATAGTTTTCTTCTGAAATCATCTATGAATGTAACAATGTATTTGTTACCTCAAGTCGAATCCACCTGGATATGACCATATACATCAGATTATATGATTCCAAGAATAGCCTTCGACTTGCTTCCTACATTCTTGCTGAAGTTATTCTTGTCTTGCTTCGCCTACACACATTTCTTTTGAAATTTTGATTTCTAGAAATCCTGAAACCATATTTCTTCTTTTCAAATCTATGATGTCTTTGAAGTTGAGATGGCCAAATCAATAGTTCCATATCTATTCATCTCTTCTAGTTGCATTCGCATGGAACTTGTACTCCATCAAATTTAGTTCAATCTTGAAGGTTCTATTTTGAGACATAGGGGCTTTCAAGATTAATATTTCTCTTACATCGACGAATCTCATCATCTTGTCTTTGATCGAAACTTTATAATTCTTTTCGACCAACTGGCCTATGCTGAGCAAATTCCTCTTCATGCCTGGTATGTACAACACATTGGAAATTACTGACCTTTTGCCATCTTTCTTCATAATCATAACATAACCAATGCCTTCATCTTTTAGAGTATTGTCATTTGAAAATTTCACCATGTTCTTCGTTGAGGGCTTTATGTTGACAAACCAATCTTTCCTTCCAGAAATGTGCGATGAGCATCATGAGTCCAAGTACCATTGTTCCTTGAATATTTCTTCATATCTTCTTGTGGCCATCAACATCATCTCTTCTTCTTCATGTTTTACAAACTTTGCATCACTTTCTTGATTCTTTTGTTTTTCTTGAAAATCACTAGCATAGTTACCATACTTATGACAATTGAAACACTTAATGTGACTTTTGTCAGGTTTTCGACCACCACCTATTCCTTTACCTACAACACCACCTACTTGGTTGCCTTAGTATGAGGCTCTTCTTTGATTCGACACAATTATTTCCTGCTATTTTCCGGTACTACTCGAATTGTTGTAGCTTCCTCTAACTCTGATGTCGAACCAGTTTCCTTTGCCTTTATTTTATTTTTCTAATTGCGCATGCAAAGCCATATCTCTTTTTAATTTTCCTGTAGCTCTTTCAGTCATTCTTTTTTCATGAGATTCAAGCTTCCTTTGAAGCTCTTCCTTTGTCAATTTCGACAAATCTTTCAACTCTTCTATGGCTGCCAACACGTGGTCAAACTTCAGAGCCAAAGATTTCAAGATCTTTGCAATAATTGAGCTTATTGTTAATGTTTCTCCATATACTTTAATTTGATTCACTATTTTAGTAACCCTAGTGAAGAAATTTGTTATGCTCTCACTTTCTTCCATCTGAAGCAATTCATACGTTCTTTTATGAGTTTGTAGCCTCACCTCTTTCACCTCTTTTGCACCTCCAAAAGAATTTTCTAGAATTTCCCAAGCTGCTTTCGGAGATTCCACATCACTCTTTTCAAAATTGTCTGGACTCAGACATTGATAAATTATAAAGAGAGCTTTATAAATCTTCGTCTTCAAAATTTTGTGTGCAGTATCTTCTTCTTCTGTTGCATTTTCTTCAAGAGATTCTAACCCTTTCACAAGATCCCAAAGATCTTGACAACAGAACACAAACTTCATATGCTTGCACCAATTCTCATAGTTATCAACTTTCTGAATTGGAAGACTTGCTGGAAAATTCCTGTTTGGATGATTCATTGCCATCGTGACTTTCTTCCCTTGAATCGCTTGACTGGAGATCTTGATACCAGACGTTAGAAATCCACCAAAACCCATGGATATTTTCTACCAATATTGATGAACAAGATTATTATCAATACATAATAACAATGAAAGAAAGAATTAGGTTTTGAACAAAATAAGGAAACAATGATGATTTTCTGCAGGGTTTCTCTCTGCCCAAAAACTGTGGAAATATATTATTCACTTGCAACTACAAATTTTGTGAATATACTCTGAGTTGTTACAAAAAAATAGGAGTTAATCCCTCTATTTATAATTGAGATTGCTTGCTCCCTAAGAAAAATCCCAAAACTATAAAATCCAAAAATACGTTTTTAGACCTAAGTCGAAATAGTGTGTGAAGAAAACCTCTTCGACACTTTTCCATACTATACAACTCGACACACTTTGACACAGACAAAGTTGACACATCCTTGTTCTATCGAGCAACATGCTACTTTAGCATAAGGGATTACAATCTCAACACATGTAACCATAGTTTTGTTATACCATATCCTATTATGAATCAGAAAGGATAAATCCTAAACTTCCCAGAAGGTCACCCATTCAAATACTACTCTAAGTCAAGCACGCTTAACTATGGAATTCTTAAATGTTAGGCTACTGAAAAGAAGATGCGTCTTGTAAGTATATTTAGTACTAATCAATCCTTATAAGCATTCCTTCGAGTGTTACATGATCATTAACATCTGCTTGTTTTTCCCCAGATCACATTGTACTGGGAGAGGTATGACTCTGATACCATTTGTAATGTCCCATACTGCTTTTAGGATTATCGACTGACCCCACAAACCAACACGGGTCTTTTCAACTTGCTTTTGTCCTCACTCATGTTGGGAAAAATATAACCATAGAGAAAAAAAGTAACAAAATAACAACATAAGAGATTAACGTGGAAATTCCAAAATCAGAGTAAAAACCACGGCTGTTGTCAATAGACTCCCAGACCCAGACCCCCAATATACTCACACACTCCATAATATTTTTCTACAATACATAATATACTCTCAACTAACCCAGACACCCAATATACTCACACACTCCAAAACAAATATTTAACTACATCTCACAATACTCTAATACAAGTGTATTAGAGAACAAGGAAAGTTAAATACAAGTTTAAAGTGTTTTTGACTGGTGCGTCTTGGAAGGAAGAACTTTAATCCTATATATATCCATGGACTCCCTCTTTCTTCATAAAAATAAGCGATGCGAGACCTCTTCAACATGTATATTTTTAACCAACCCCTATAATCTCCACCTTAATTGAATATAATACATTAACTTTCATTGTCTTCACTGATAATCATACTCCACCATAAAGAGTATAGTTACTTGAAGCTACACCAATCTGAGAATTTTCACGTTGTCTTTACCGAAAATCATATTTTTTAAAAACAATCATACCACATCTAAAGAAGAGTATACTTCACTTGAAGCTAAAACACTTCAAGAATTTTCACATGCCAAAAACTAGATTGAAACTTTATGGTGCAACTTTCATGTTGGTAGGAAGCTCTTCAACCATTAAAGTAATCTCACATCTTGTGTAAACTTGATTGTATCAAGACATCTTTGACTTAAACTTTCCACAAGTCAAGAACATTTCTTCCATCAATTTTCTCTAGCCCAAACTTCACAACAGAACTTGTGACTGCATCTCAACAACTCTTTCACAACAACCCCCTTATTTTCTGATTTGGAAGGTCATACAATGATGCAACCAAAAATCATACTAAGAACTCATATCTCCAGGTCGAACCAAAAACTCGGATACCAGTTGTTGGGAAAAAAATAAACAAAGCATAAAGAAAAAGAGACGAATGCAATCACAACACAAGAACATAACGTGGAAACTCTCAAACCGGAGAAAAAACCATGGGCGTTGTCAATAGACAACCAGAGAATAACACTACATGGAAATTGTTACAACACATTGACTACCCTTAACTAACTCAGGCCCCTAGTACACCCACACCTCCAAAATCAAATATTTAACTAAATCTCACAATAATCTTAATACAAGAGTATAAGAGATAAAAGAAAGTAAAATATGCAATACCCCAGACTGCTTTTAGAATTACCGACTAACCCCATAAACCAACACAGGTCTTTTCAATATTATTTGTCCTCACTCACATGCTTTATGGAAAACATCCCAGAAGGTCACTATAATATGGTGGGAGAATTGACTTGGTTGTTTTGTGTTTGATCGCAATTATTGCAGATAGTAAGAGTCGCCAACGACTTTTTTTAATCCAATAAGGAAGGGTGAAAAGAACAGGAAAGACCTTTGAGATATTTTCTTGAGTTCGGGGGGTAGGTTATGAAAAGGGAAGGTGTTAGCACCCTTTTCATCCATAGTTATCTATGGACTCTTAGTTTCTTGCTAGATCACTTGAAAATTGCTTTGTTTGAAATGTGTTTGTGGTGGGTTTTGAAAGTATTTTTGAAAAGCGCCTTCGTTTAGGCAAACTTTGTAATGATTCTCGTCTCTATAAGAATGCATACAAAGTGTTGGACTTTTTGAAAATATTTCATGTTTTGAAAGTGTTTGGTGTGTTTGAAAAGATGTTTGTTTTTGAATATGGATTGTGAGCAAGCAACTAAGAATGTTCTACGTACTCAAAAGTCTTTTGTTCATTTCTCTCTTCCATTGATATTGTTATCTTATCATTGATTGGCAAGTAACCCTATCTCTGGATGTAAAGGGACGGGCGTAGGTCATCGTATAGTCATGGATAGAAATGTTGTGAGATATCTTAGCATTTTTATTAAGGGACTAAGATCATTTGTAAGGAAACATTCATAGCGTCATCGAGTGACTTCGATCTTGTATTTTGTTTGTTTTTGCTAAAATGTCTCACATGCGTAACATGACCATTTTTAAGGCAACAAAGCGGAGTAAACCCTAGGGGTAAAAAGTGTGCAAGTGTATTGTATTTCATGCTTAAGTTTATCTTGGATTAGGGTTTTCTAAGTATTGGTTTTATCTTTCCATACAAACCCTAATTACTAGCATTATGTGAAGGCGATAAATTGCGGGAAGTAAATATTCTATGCTATTACATTATTTTTGGGGATGGGGTATAAAAATTTACAAATGGGGATTGCAAGAAATTAAATACTAATTATCTATTACAATCATATTGAATATTTACAAGAATTAAATGTATAAGAATGAATAAATATACTATAAGAATGAATAAATATACAAGGATATGAATGGAGAAGAAAATAGATTTTGTTTAAGAAAAATGGTTTTTGACTTAATTAACTTAAAAGAAGATGATTAGCTAAGAATAAGAAAATTAAAATTAAGTTAATAAAAGAAATTAATTTATTAAAGAAAAAAAAGGTTTTTTAGCGTTTTGTTTGTGAAAAAAGTTTTAATTAAATTAAACTAGTATAAAAATTAATTAAATAAAAGTCCTAAATTCTAAATTAATTTCAATTAAAGATAGACCTAAGTCTAGTATTAATTTATTTTTTTAAGAAAAGAATTTATATTCGTCAGAAAATATTTTTTAATGTGTGAAAATAATAATCCTAATTTCTAATTAATTTACAAAGTAATTAACAAGGACAGAATGAAATGTTGACTAAAATAAACTTAGTTTTATGTCAAAAAATAATTTAATTAAATAAAAACCTCAATCTATTTTTTTATGATTTTTTGTATTAAGTAAAATATATTAAAAGGAAATTAATAAATGAGACAAGAAAAAAAAGAAAATAAAATGGGCCAGGGGCTGTGTGACTAAAATAAGGGGGTTAATGAAGCAAAAATGCCAAAGCCCAGCCAATGGAGGACCAGGCGTGCTTCCTGCAAAAAAAAATAGTGAGAAAATATGAAAAAAGACAAAAGGTCTCGTTGGGGCTCGAACCCAGGACCTCCTATAGGGCAATGCTTTAGCGCGCGCTGTTTGTACCACTGGGTGGCCTGTTTCATCCGTTAGTAATACAACAATTATTAAACTTAAAATAAAACAAGTCCATGGCATGTACTTCGTCTTCAACCTTGCACCTAGCCAGACCACTTGTATCTTACTCATTTATCAATGAAAATTAAAATTACAAACATGAAAGTTATTCCATTTTTTCTCACGATTCCAGAAATGTAAATCACTTAAACTATAAATCAAAGATAAGCAAGAATTTTGTTGGCCCTAATCTGAAACCTAATTTTTTTAGGAATTTCAATCTCAAAACTCTCTAAGCTTAAGCAATATAAATGAAAACCAGGAACAGGGTTAGCTTCAGGGAAATGATGCCTACATTTTGTCTTTGAAAATAGAAGCCTAACAATGCCTATATGAAGAGTTGAAAGTGCAAAAAATTACCTTCAAAACTAGAAATCGTGAAATGAGTTACAGGAACTTTCAAGGTGTTGTGATGATTGAGTTAGCTTCAGTGAACCTCCAGGAAGCTAATGCAATGATTAGTTTGTGCTGAGGATGGCTGAATCGTGCTGGAGGAATCCAAGTGCAAAGCTCTATTTTTGAAAATAGAAGATGATGATGGAGGTGTTACAGTTGTGTTGCAGGTGTTGGGATTGTTTGTGTATGATGTTTAGAAGCTTTTGAAAGGAAAAGGCCAAGAAACACACGAGTGGATTAAAATATTGGATTCAAAACTCATAAATGGAAAGTTTTGAGGTGTTTTTGGTGATTCTGTGTTTTATGGAGTTTGAGGGAGTTTTCAGGCTTGTAAAATCGTGTCCTAAGTTGCATAAAATTTTCTTGATATATAGGAAATGGTTTGGAGAGTTGAGATAGTCAGGTTACCAAGATCACATGTTATGGAATTTTGCTTGTTTTTGAAGCAAGGTGGAAAACCAAAATCTCAATGTGTGGTACAAGCTATGTAGAGTGGTTGAATCACTTTAAACATGCTTCTTCTGACTTTGTAGAGGAAGCTTGTGCAGAAGGAAAAAGTTAGAGGCTCAATACAAGTTGGCTTTGTGATTAAAGTCACTTTTCAAGAATGGCAATGTTGCTTTCTTCCAAAAATGGATGAATATTTTTGACAATGGCTCTAATGCTTGGATCATGTCTATAGAAATTGTGTAAACCATTAATTATGGAGTGACAAACAAGTTTGAGGTATGCAAATCAAAGATTATGCATCCTAGCATGGATTTGGTTCATGTTCATCCTAAAAACCTGCCTTGTAAAACAAGAATGAAACCATAAATTCATCTCTTCGATTATCCTTGCTTAAACATGATCTCAAGGAGTTCTAGGAATTTTTAGAAACTTGTAACATACTCTACATTTCCTCGTTGAATCACTTTTCCAATCTCTAATTGGAACTATGTGAAACTTGGCCAAGAAGTTAGGTCAAAATCCTGATTTAAAATTCTCAAAATTTCACTAAGTGTTTTAGTTTCATGGACATGTCTTCATAAATTAATAACTTGAAATCCAAGAATTTTTATAACTTGTCCTGTCCTACAAAGTTTTATATCTCATTGAGATCTACAACTTTCATGTTGAAAGTTTTTCTTGAATCATCTTGCATTATAGTGGAAATTTGGCACAAAGTTATGAAATTATCATGTTTTTTTCTTAACACTTAGAAATTTTTTTAAGTGTTAAGAACTATGACTTTTTCAAAGTAATCTTGACTTTTGATTTCTTGATGAAAAATCTTCATAATTTGACATGTCTTGGTGAACTATGATTTTTGAAACTTGATTTTGATCAAAAAGTCAAAGTTTGACTTTTCAATGTATAGTTGACTTTTTCATCAGTTGACTAAATTTCAACTATCAATCAATTGATCATGAGAAATGTTTTGAACCATGCCATTAGGTAAAATGATGCATTTGGGTTCTTGATATCATGTCTCAAACCAACAAGTCATGCATGTAACACCCCAATTCTACCCCGACAAATTGTATAAATAAATCAGAGTTATAAAAATCGTTCATGCAAGCGAATTGGGATGCCACACATTCTTCTATCAAAATTCATTGCATTCATCGTGGATATATAACACTTTTAAAAAATCGGATGAACCATCATCATAACATCTTTAATTAAATAATTCAACATCTACACAACGGAATTCTTAATAACATCTTTATCATCGTCACAGCAACTTCAAAACAACACATATTTAATAATAATCAACTTAAAGTTCAACAACTGAAAAATCAACAATCAAAAACAGCAAGCGTTCATCCCCCCGAGTGTTACATATCAGAGCAATGACACCGACTCGAACTATTGAAGGTATACAACCTTCACTCTCGATTACCTGCACACTAGCAATGTAAGGGCAACATTCAAACAGAAGGGGTGAGATATCTAATAATATAATAAAGCGCATGATAATTAATATATTAGATTAGATCACATAACATCACCACTTATCATCTCATAATCGACAATAATCACAACAATAACACACATTCATAACATCATTACACACTTCTTTATGCGATCAAATAATGCGACTCAATACTATGCAAATGCATGTGGTACCATTGGAGCAGAACTCCCATCTCAAAAATTTGCCAATTAATAGAGGCATCAACAAGGCATAATCCTTCATCTCAATATTTACCAATACAGGCCATCTCAACGAGCATAAGCTCCATCTCAAATGCAATGTATGCGACACAATCAGGAATGTAATAACAACACCAAAATTAACAACATCTCAATACAACACCATCGTTGGCTAAAGGCCTACATCTCAAAAGCATCTCAACATCTCTTCATCAACATCTCATATCATCCATAATAATTTATCATTTATTCATCAAACATCATTTATTCATCATGAATTATCAACACAACATCATTAATAACTTCTCATCAACAACTCAGCTGTACATTAATACTACAGTAACTCTTACTGCTATTCTATAATCTTACATCATTACTGGCATTACTCCTACTGTTACAAATCAAACAACAACCTATAAACATCTCATCCTCATCATTCTGCACAAAACCAACATAACGATTAACGCAAGAATTAACTCTAGTCCTAATTGGGATTACTAGGGTTGTCCTTCCTACTCTTCATTTTAATCCTCTAGAATAAAGCTCATGTGTTAGCTACTCAACGCTTCGAACGACATCTCAAACGACATCCTAAAACTCAAGTTACAACATTTTCAAACTGAATCTGCCAAAAATAAGACAATATGGATCAGTGCAAAACTCCTTGGATCAACGCGTACTGCACTAAACGCGCAACATGAGTCGACGCATTCCCTCATGTATCAACTAATCCTAAGTCTAACACACATCATGTATTGACACATGCTCCTATGGATCGACTCATCCTGAGTCTAAAAGTCCTCATTTATCGACACAAAACCTCTTTGTGTCGACTCACACTTAGTCTCAACCTTCTTGTATCGACACATAACATTTGGGGTCGACACATCCTATTCCATCCTGCATATATTCTGTGATTTTCTCTGCATTTTCACTACGGGATTCATACTTAAAGCCCTAAAAACTTAATCTAATCATGGATAATCATAACTTACAATTATCCTAATAATTTTACATCGATTGAACAACATCGGGACATCATTATTCATCTAAAATTCATCAATTCTCATCATACAACAATCATATACTTTCAATTTAAGAACAAGACAAAAATCACCTCTAACCCCACATACCAATTATCATGAACCCAATTATAGAGTCAGAACCCCACCCTTACCTTGGATTGAAATCCGCTTTATAATCTCCCGGTCGAAACCTCGTTCTGCCGTTTTTCCTCTTTTTCCAGCAGCTTCACGTTCTTCTTCTCAATCCTTATTCTTCTACTGCCTCTTCTTTATATTCTTTCTAACAATAATAGAATAACCTATTATTCTCTTAACTCCTTATTGGGCTCAAAACTAATACACCCCTTATTACTACTATTCCTTTAAACAAACCCATATCAAATAATATTATACTTCTAATATTACTTCTCCACTTAATAAAATAATTAAATCCAATTAATCACAACACAACTTCTCAAATATTCCAAAAATAATTTAATTAAATAATTAATTAAATTACGGGCGTTACAACTCTCCCCCACTTAGAATATTTTCGTCCTCGAAAATTTACCTTAATCAAACAACTCAGGGTAGGAGCCTCGCATCTTGCTCTCCAACTCCCAAGTCATGCTTTCTCCGAAAGCTCCTAACCAAACCACTTTAACCAAAGCAATCTCCTTGCCCTTCAAAGTCTTTATTTCATGATTCGTGATCCGTACAGGCATCGTCTCCATCGTAAGATTATCCCGTACTTGCACATCGTCCATATGAATCACATGAGATGGATCTGAAATATACTTCCGGAGTTGCGACACATGAAACACATCATGCAAATTCGAAAGATTAGGTGGTAAAGTCACTCTGTAAGCAACATTCCCCACTCTCTCTAAAATCTGATACAATCCAATAAAACGAGAAGTGAGCTTCTTAGACTTCATTGCTCGCCCAACACCAGTCACAGGTGTAACTTTCAAAAACACATGATCACCAGCTTGAAATTCTAAATCCTTCCTTCTCTTGTCATGATAACTCTTCTATCTACCTTGGGAAGCTTTCATCTTTTCTCGAATCAACTTCACCTTCTCAGTAGTCTCACAAACAAGTTCAGGTCCGAGTACCACACTTTCACCAGATTCATGCCAACATAACGGAGTTCTACATCTTCGACCATACAACGCTTCAAAAGGTGCCATCCCAATACTAGAATGGTAACTGTTGTTATAAGTGAACTATATCAACAGAAGGTAAGTATCCTACAAACCTCCCTGCTCAAGAACACATGCCCTCAACAAGTCTTCCAACGATTGAATCGTCCGTTCAGTCTAACCATCCATCTGAAGATGATACCCTAAAATCAATCTCAACTTAGAACCCAATGCTTCTTGCAAACTCTTCCAAAAATCAGAAGTAAATCTTGGATCTCTATCTGACACAATGCACAAAGGAACACCATGCAGCTTCACAATCACACTAGTGTAAATCTCGGCCAACTTCGACACTGGAAAACTGATGTTAATAGGAACAAAATAAGCTGACTTCATAAGCCTATCAACAATCACCCAAATTGAATCATGTCCTCTTAAAGTATTAGGCAACCCCATCACAAAGTCCATTGAAATTCTATCCCATTTCCATTCTGGAACTTCCAACGGTTGCATTAATCCTGCAGGCTTCTGATGTTCAACTTTCGACTTCTAACAAGTCAAACATGCATACACAAAACGAGCCACATCACTCTTCATTCCAGGCCACCAAAACAAACCTTTCAAATCTTGATACATCTTTGTAGCTCCTGGATGAATACTCAACTTACTCCTATGACTCTCTTCAAGTATCACCTTCTTCATCTCAGCATCATCAGGAATGCAAATCCGATTACGAAATCTCAGCACGCCTTGCACATCTAACTTAAAATCATTATTCTCAGACTGATCAATCCCAACCATCAAATCTACCAGTTTCACATCAAACTTCTGAGCTTCTCTGATACTGTCTAAAAATTCATTATTAATCTTCAACATACCTAACATAACACTTCGCAGGGTAACATCGTAAACTAAGCTCATATCTTTGAACTGCTCAATTAATTCAAACTCTTTAACCTTCATTGCCGACATATGTAAAGTCTTTCGACTCAACGCATCAGCTACAACATTCGCTTTTCCTGGATGATAATTCAAACCAAAATCTTAGTCCTTTAACAATTCCAACCATCTTCGTTGCCTCATATTCAACTTGTTCTGATCGAATAAATACTTCAAACTCTTATGGTCACTAAACACTTCAATTCTAGAACCATAAAGATAATGCCTCCAAATCTTCAACACAAAACAACTGCAGCAAGCTCTAAATCATGCGTAGGATAGTTCTTCTCACGAGTCCTTAACTACCTTGACGCATAAGAAACTACCTTATCATTCTGCATAAGCACACCTCCTAAACCCATCTTAGAAGCATCACAATACACCACAAAAGTATCTCCTGGATTAGGCAACATCAAAATCGGAGCCGACGTTAACCTTCTCTTCAATTCCGTAAAACTTCCTTCGCACCGAACATCCCATACAAAATCTCTACCTTTACAAGTCAACTTAGTCAACGGAAGTGCCAACTTAGAAAACCCTTTGATAAACCTTCTATAATAACCAGCTAATCCCAAAAAGCTTCTAATCTCAGTAGCTGACTTTGGAGTTTCCCATTGCAACACAAAATCAACCTTCGATGGATCTACAACAATGCCACTACCTGAGATCACATGACCAAGAAAACTAACCTCCTTCAACCAAAACTCACACTTGGACAGCTTTGCATACAACTTCTTCTCTTTCAAAACTTTCAATACTACTCTCAAGTGTTCAGCATGCTATTCTTCTGACTTAGAGTAAATCAAAATATCATCAATGAACACCACTACAAACTGAACCAAATAATTATGAAAGATACGATTCATGTATTCCATGAATACTCCCGATGCATTAGTAACATCGAAAGGCATAACTGAATACTCGTAATGTCTATAACGCATTCTAAAAGCCGTCTTCTAAATATCTTCATCCTTCACTCTAATCTGATGGTAACCCGACCTAAAATCAATCTTGCTAAACACACGAGCATCCACCAATTGGTCCATCAAGTTATCTATTCTTGGAAGCGGATGCTTGTTCTTAATCGTCACTTTATTCAAATGTCTATAATCAACACAAAGCCTCATACTTCCATCTTTCTTCTTTACTAACAACACTGGAGCTCCCCATGGCGATACACTTGGTATTGCAAACTTCTTCTCAAGTAACTCCTCCAACTGCTTCTTTAACTCTAACAATTCATATGCATACATCCTGTATGGTGCCATAGACACATGTCCGGTACCAGGTACAAGATCAATCGCAAATTCAACTTCCCTCTTCGGTGGTACATCAGGAATCTCATCAGGGAAAACTTCAGGAAATTCACACACCACCTGCAATTCCTCAATTATGGCTTGAGTCTCTACAGATAGTGATGCCATCAACAAGAACATCTGTGCTTCCTCTTGTATCAACTTCCTCAATTGTCGAGCAGACAACAGACAATCTTCCTCTTCTTTAGGAGTAGAAAACTTCACTGACTTGTCATAACAGTTAATATGAACATAGTTATGCTCTAACCAGTTCATACCCAGAATCACATCCAAACCTCTTAACGGAAAACAAACCAAATCAATAGCAAAGTCTTTGTCGAAGATCGACAAGGGACACTTCAAACACACTAAAGAAGTATTCACCGACCCCATGGCTGGAGTATCGACGACCATTTCTCCATTCAAAGAAGACAACATAAGACCCAATCTTTCAACACAATCAGCAACAATAAAATAATGCGTAGCACCGGTATAAATAATAGTAATTAAAGGAGTAATATTAATGAAACATGTACCTCTGATAAGTCTGTCCTCGGCAGCTATCTGATCCTCAACCAAAGCGAACACTTTACCACTTGTCTGAGCCCCTCTTCGGTTTCTGACACTGTCTACCAATGTGCCTTTCTTCTCTACAATTGAAACAAATCACATCCTTGTGTTCACACTCAGATACAACATGTTCATTCTTACCACAACGGAAACACCTCTTCACTTCAGTAGTGCATACATTACTCTTATATCCAGGTTTTCCACACTTAAAACAAACCACACCAGTAGGAGCATCTCCCTCACTAGTCCTCTGACCCTGAGCAACTTTCTACTTACCTTTACCAGCTGGGGCATCATAAGGCTTACCACGATTTCGTTGGTGCTTACCCTTCTTCTCACTGATAATCTTGTAATGAGCATTATTATCCTCTTCATAAATCCTACAACTATCAACCAAATCAGCAAAGACACAAATCTTCTGGTATCCAACTGCCTTCTTGATCTCCGAGTGCAACCCGTTCTTAAACTTGACACACTTCGAAAACTCAGCATCTGCATCAGCGTAATGCGGATAAAACATAGCCAACTCAGCAAACTTGGCAGCATACTCAACAACTGACATATTCCCTTACTTCAGCTCAAGCAATTCAATTTCCTTCTTACCAAAGACATCTTCAGGAAAGTACTTCCTCAGAAATTCCCTACGGAACACAGCCCAAGTGACATTCTCACCTGCAACTTCTAACTTCTGACAAGTCTCTAGCCACCAGTCATCAGCCTCGACTGCTAGCATATGAGTCCCATACCGAACCTTCTGTGCTGGAGTGCAGTCCATCACACAGAATATTCTCTCAATATCTTTCAACCACTCCAATGCTCCGTCAGGATCATACTTTCCCTTGAACATAGGCGGATTCTCTCTCTAGAAAGTTGCCAAGATACGAGATCCAGCATTCGACTTATTTTCCATTGCATGAGCCATTGCTTCTAAAGCAAGAACAAGTGCATCATCATTCCTTCCAGCCATCTCAACTTCTCACTACAACATAAACAACGGTTAGAACTCAAATTAACAATACTCGATTGTTAGACAACTACGACTCGACGACAAGGTCGGACCAATCTTTTGCTCTAATACCAACTTTGGAACACCCCAATTCTACCCTGGAAAATTATATAAATAAATCAGAGTTATAAAAATTGTTCAAGCAAACGAATCGGGATGCCACAAATTCTTCTATCAAAATTCATTGCATTCATCATGGATATATAACACTTTTAAAACATCGGATGAACCATCATCATAACATCTTTAATTAAATAATTCAACATCTACGCATCTGAATTCTTAATAACATCTTTATCACCGTCACAACAACTTTAAAACAACACATATTTAATAATAATCAACTTAAAGTTCAACAACTAAAAAATCAACAATAAAAAACAGTAAGCGTTCACCCCCCCCCCCCCCCCCCCCCCTCCCCCGAGTGTTACATATCAGAGCAATGACACTGACTCGAACTATTGAAGGTATACAACCTTCACTCTCGATTACCTGCACGTTACCAACATAAGGGAAATATTCAAACATAAGGGGTGAGATATCTAACAATATAATAAAGCGCATGATAATTAATATATTAGATTAGATCATATAACATCACCACTTCTCATCAACAAGGCATAAGCCTTCATCTCAATATTTGCTAGTACAAGCTATCTCAACGAGCATAAGCTCCATCTCGAATGAAATGTATGCGACACAATCATGAATGTAATAAAAACACCAAAATTAACAACATCTGAATACAACACCATTGCTGGCCAAATGCCTACATCTCAAAAGCATCTCAACATCTCTTCATCAACATCTCCTATCATCCATAATAATTTATCATTTATTCATCAAACATCATTTATTCCTCATGAATTATCAACACAACATCATTAATAACGTCTCATCAACAACTCAGTTGTACATTAATACTACAGTAACTCTTACTTCTATTCTATAATCTTACGTCATTACTGTCATTACTCCTACTGTTACAAATCAAACAGCAGCCTATAAACATCTCATCCTCATCATTCTGCACAAAACCAACATAACGATTAACGCGGGAATTAACTCTAGTCCTAATTGGGATTACCAGGGTTGTCCTTCTACTCTTCATTTTAATCCTCTAGAATAAAGCACATCACGTTAGCTACTCAACGCTTCGAACGACATCTCAAACGACATCCTAAAACCCAAGTTACAACATTTTCAAACTGAATCTGCCAAAAATTAGACAATATGGATCGACGCAAAACTCCTCGGATCGACGCGTACTGCACTAAATACGCAACATGAGTCGATGCATTCCCTCATGTATAGACTCATCCTGAGTCTAACACACATCATGTATCGACAAATGCTCCTATAGATCGACTCATCCTGAGTCTAAAAGTCCTCATGTATCGATGCAAAACCTCTTCGTGTCGACTCATACTGAGTCTCAAAACCTTCTTGTATCGACACATAGCATTTGGGGTCGACACATCCTATTCCATCCTGCATAAATTATGTGATTTTCTATGCATTTTCACTACGGGATTCATACTTAAAGCCCTAAAAACTTAATCTAATCATGGATAATCATCACTTACAATTATCCTAATAATTCTACATCGATTAAACAACATCGGGACATCATTATTCATATAAAATTCATCAATTCTCATCATACAACAATCATATACTTTCAATTCAAGAACAAGAAAGAAATCACCTCTAACCCCACATACCAATTATCATGAACCCAATTATAGAGTCAGAACCCCATCCTTACCTTGGATTAAAGGTCGCTCTATAATCTCCCGGTCGAAACCCCGTTATGTCGTTTTTCCTCTTTTTCCAGCAACTTCACGTTCTTCTTCTCAATCCTTATTATTCTACTGCCTCTTCTTTCTATTATTTCTAACAATAATAGAATAACCTGTTATTCTCTTAACTCCTTATTGGGCTCAAAACTAATACACCCCCTTATTACTACTATTCCTTTAAACAAGCCCACATAAAATAATATTATACTTTTAATATTATTTCTCCACTTAATAAAATAATAAAATCCAATTAATCACAACACAACTTCTCAAATATTCCAAAAATAATTTAATTAAATAATTAATTAAATTATGGGCGTTACAATGCATTTGGTTAATAGTAAAAAATTAAGCCTCTTTAGTCAAAACCCTAATTTTGACCATTTTGCCCTTTTGATGATCTGATCAAATTTCTTGAGGAATTGTGATCCAAACTTGATCAATTGACATATATGAGTTCATAATGTTGATGTGGAATAACAATTGTGAAGTTTGACTGTAAATTTACCATATTTGACTTTTCCCCCAATATAATTGATTTTAGGTCAACTGATCAATTGACTGAGCAAAAATGTGATCCAAAGCTTGAAACTTGACATGAGCAATCTTGGGTGTCCAAATTTCTTAAGGAATTATGATCCAAACTTGATCAATTGACATATATGAGTTCATAATGTTGATTTGGATCAACAATTGTGAAGTTTGACTGTAAATTTACCATATTTGACTTTTCCCCAATACAATTGATTTTAGGTCAACTGATCAATTGATTGAGCAAAAATGTGATCCAAAGCTTGAAACTTGACATGAGCAATCTTGGGAGTCCAAATTGATCCGCGAAAGTCATATGAAGCATTAAAAGCCAAATTGTCCTTGTATAATCTCAAACCCTAATTTTGAGTCATCAGTGCTTGAGGAGGTGTCTTGAGCTGATCAAACCTTGTGTAGTCTTGAATTAGTAGAGATCTTGTGAGAGAATTCTTGAGAAATTGAGAGGGCAAATTTTGGGGTACAATAGTCACCCATATCATAATTGCTCTAAGTCAAGCACGCTTAACTGTGGATTTTTTATGAATGAGCTACCAAAAAGAAGATGCATCTTATTGGTATAAGTAGTACCAATTAATCCTTATAAGCTTTTCTTTAACCATGCACTTCCATAATTGCACAACTTCAAGATCCCTCTCATTCTGATGTGGTGACCACCCTTTCCCTCTTTGGCCTCGAGTGTTACATGCAGTGCAACCATCCTCTACCCTCTTCGGCCCCATGTGTTACATGCCCACCAGTTTCTGCATGGTTCATCCTTGAACGACATCGTATTGGGAGAGGTCTGGCTTTGATACCATTTATAACGCACTAGACTTCTTTTAGGATTACCGACTAACCCCACAAACCAACACATGTCTTTTCAGCATGATTTGTCCTCACTCACACTCTTTCTGGAAAACTTCCCAGAAGGTCACCTATCTCAGAATTGCTCTAAGTCAAGCACGCTTAACCGTGGAGTTCTTATGAATGAGATATCGAAAAGAAGATGCATCTTATTGGTATAGGTAGTATCAATTAATCCTTATAAGTTTTCCTTTAACCATGCAGCCCCATACCTGCACAAGCTCAAGATCCCTCTCATTTTGATGTGGTGACCACCCTTTCCCTCTTTGGCCTTGGGTGTTACATGCGGCGTAACCACCCACTTCCCTCTTCGGCCTCGGGTGTTACAAAATACAAGCGTAAAGTGATTTTGACTAGTGCATCTTGTAACGAAAAACTTGAATCATATATATAGCCTTGGATTCTCTCTTCCATCACTAAACTAAGAGATGTGGGACTTAGAAAAACTTTAATTCTCTCTCTCTCTCTCTCTCTCTCTCTCTCTATATATATATATATATATATATATATATATATATATATATATATATATATATATATATATATATATATATATATATATCCTTGGACTCCTTATTCCTTCACAAAACTAACAGATGTGAGACTTCTTAAATATGTATTCTCAACCAACCCCAATAATCTCTACCTTGATTGAAAATAATACATAAACTTTCATTGTCTTCACTGACAATCATACTCCATCATAAAGAGTATAGTCACTTGAAGCTATCCCACTCTAAAGAATTTCACATTGTCTTAAGTGACAATCATAGCTTAAAAACTATCATACTCTCTCATGAATAATTTATTTCACTTGAAGATAAACCACTTAATGAATTTCAAATTTCCATCACCAAAAATCATATTCTTTATCATGAAGAATAATTTCACTTGAATCTAAACCACTCTAAGAATTTCACATGTCAAAAACTAGGTTGAAAACTTATGGTGTAACTTCCTTGTTGGCGAGAAGTTCTTCGACCACTGACATAATCTTGCACCTTGTGTATTCTTGATTGTTTCAACAAATCTTTGAATTGAACTTTCCAAAAGTAAAAAAATGATTCTTTCATCAATTTTCTCTAGCCCAAATTGCACAACAGAACGTGTGACTGCAAATCAACAACTCTTTCACAATACTACCCTTCTTTTCCGATGTGGATAATCAGACAAAGTTGCAACCATAGAGCATACTAAGAACACTTATTCCCGGATTAAACCTGGATTTGATACCAATTGTTGGGAAAAAACAAACCATAGATAAAAAAGAGGAGCAAAATAACAACACAAGAGATTAACGTGTAAACTCCAAAATCAGAGAAAAAACCACGACCATCATCAATATACAACTAGAGAATAACACTATGTGAAAATTGTTACAAAACTATTAGCTAGAAAATTCGGCGCTCAAGTTTTAGTAAAAACATTAAAGGTTTTGGAAATAAATAAATAGCATTGGAGGAATATTTCGAGAGATGAGAAGAATGGTCTTTTCAACCAGACTTTACTAAAATTTCACTCAAATTCAAAACCTAGTATTCGAAAGGTATTATAAGCGGTTCAACAAAGATATTTGAACTAAGGTTGATCGTTTGAATTTTAGCGCTTACTTGTTCTTTTTCAAAAAAGACACATGGAGGAATTTGAAGGATCAAACACATGCAAGCAAGAATACGTCCTCTTCTAATGAGAAGATTGTTTGTTTAGAAGTAGTATAAATATGAGTCTCTAGTTTAGATTTATATGTGTTCAATTGTTTTACCAATTACTCTACACATTCAAAGTATCAAAGTTAATCGAGAAACGAGTTTTGAGAATGCACGTTTGAAACACCATCTTTTTATCTTTTAATGCAACATTTATATTTTTAAAAGTTATTTCCCATTTATTTACACTTTTCAGTCGAAGCCTTTACTCTTTTCTTTTTCATTTACTTTCTATATCTATATTTTTTCTTTATCATTTATATTCGAACTTACCTTTATAATAAAAAAGATCAATATCTAAAAAAACCTATAAAATAACCATAAAAAAACAGACTCTATATTTGAATTTGTGTGTAGTTTTACAAAGTTTATTATAGTTAGTGCGTATATGAATTTGAGAAGTGGTAAACTTTTGTCTAAGTCTAAAATGACACGCTCTGACATAAAAACTGCAAATATGCAGATTTTTACACAATGTGGATGACATACTAGTAAGTACCACAACTCAAAGCGCGATAGTTTTATCTCTCGTAAGATTTACCACATTTCATGGTTTAGTGACAACAGTCACAATGACAGAAATTAGGCCTGGGGTATAACCATTTGACCTAAATCGACCACTCTTTCCAAGGGGTCCAAGGTCATCATTTGTCCCTCATCAATATGGTATGCCTTATTCCATGATGGTTCGGCTACAGTCGAAACCTGCCACATATATAGAAAACACAGTGGCCACTGGAAACCAAGGTAGTTATGCCCTAAGTGGTCGACTAGGTGGTGTTAGTTATGTCCCGCAATCGACACCATCTTTGAATACTACATCCGTTATGGATTTAAGGAAATAGATGGATGAGAGTAATTTAGAGTTAGTAAATGTTTTAACTTAACAAATAGGAGTCACCCTCAATCCTTTAGTTGACCAAATAGGTAGATTGATCATCTCATTAGGGGTCCAACCAACTCAAACTCAAATGCGCCACAGGCTGTTGAGGGTTTTTGAAGAACTAGAGGGGGGAAACAATGAGCATCCTTTTAGACCTCGAAGAATGGAAGCACCCACTTACGAATAGGAAGAATTCATTGAACAATATGAACCTAGGCCAGTCATAGTTAGGAGAAACCAAGATGTTGATCGAGTGTTAAGAAATGCCACTATTGGACAGAACAACATAGTAAATATGGTAGAAGAAGTTTTAACATGATCCAGAGTAAATTTTAGTCTCCGGAGGCCCAATTACTCTATGCCCTTGCCTGATTACATTCGATAGGCAGAATTACATAGGGGATGTATGGTACCTAAGTTTACCAAGTTTGCTGGTGAGGCCAATGAGTCGACCATTGAACACATTGCTAGGTATGAAACAGAAGTTGGTGATATCGCCAACGAAGAGGGATTAAAATTAAGATATTTTCCTCATTCATTGAAAAAAATGCTTTTACTTGGTTTACGATATTGACTCCAAACTCCATACGCACTTGAGAACAACTCGAAGGTATATATCATGAGCAACTTTATGCTGGTCAGCCTAAGATAAGTTTGAAAGAATTATCCTCCATTAAGAGAAGGTCATCTGAGTCAGTGGAAGAGTATTTGAATAAGTTTATGATCCTAAAGTCTAGATGTTTTACTAGGGTCACTACGCCAAAACAAAGCTTAGGCATCGTAGTTTAGACAACGCTTGTAAATCAAAGCGCTGCTATATGTCACAATATAATTTTAAATTTTAAATTATATATATTAGACAACGCTTTTGGAAAACACGCTGCCTAAAGTTAAGAAAAAGTGCTGCCTAAGCCTCACTTTAGGCAGCGCTGCTAAATATTAGGATAAAATTTTAAATTATAAATTATAAATATTAGACAGCGGTTTGAAATAAAGCGTTTCCTAAAGTTAAGAAAAAGCGCTGTCTAATCCTCACTTTAGTCAGCGCCTTATAAAAAGTGCTGCCTAAAGTCAATTAAAATTGAAATAAAAATAAATAAATTCTTGAAGCGCTGCCTAAACTCAAAGCGCAACTATAGGCCCAACAGTATGAAGCGCTGTTATAGGCCCAAAGGGGTGTTATAGGCTTATTTGAGAAAGCGCTACTATAGCCTAACAAGAAATTTGAGACAAAGCGCTGCTAAAAGGCCTACTTTAGAAAGTGCTTTTAAGAAGCGTTGCTTAAGGCCATAAGCGCTACTATAGGGCATACATCAGAAAGCACTGCTAAAGGTAATACATCAGGCATCGCTTTATAAAAAGAGCTGCCTAAAGTCATTAATGTCTTATTTCTAAATTAAAAAAACTAAAACCCTAAAACACAGTTTTCGTTCTCATAACAAGAAGAATCACCAATGACGCTCTGGAACTGATTTTGAACAACTTTTTCAAAGCGATTCTCCAACTATTATCCAACAACGATTCTCCAACGACGCTCTGTTTTGTTTTCAATGTGATTCTATTTTCTTTTCTCTGGGATTTTGTTTTGTTTTGCTCGATTCTGTAAGTTCTTCAACGCCATTCTGTTCTTCTTTGCGATTCTGCTTTTATATGCTTCATATTTTTCAGTTTCAATCCCTATAAAAAGTTTGTTAAGGTTTGTGTTCATATTCATATAACATAGGAAAACTACTTTTTATTCTCTTTTGATGGTCATATTATGCATGTTGGAATTAGTGTAAGAGAAAACATGAACAAATATTAGATAAACTAAAATCTGAACATGAACAAGCAAACTTCATGAAAGACAAGAAGTGAAAATGGTAAGCATATAAGAATTTTCTTTAACTATTATTATCCTTTATCTTGTATGAACTTGTTTAATTAGTTAGTCTTGTTTATGAAAAATGTATATAAGTATAATAATGTGAAATTCATGCAGCAAGAAAAAAAGTTTGTTTTTCTAAGATATGAAGTTGACTATTTATTTTCTCTATTTTGGTTGTAATGTTAAATCTAATTAATTCTTTATTCGGATACATATTGTTTGAATGATTTGGTATGGTTATATCATTTTCTTAGATATATACAAGTGGATAAATAGTACTTAAGATTGTGACATCTCATGTTTTATCATTATATGATCGAATCTTAGATATATATGTTGTACCCCAAAATTTTTCCTCTCATTTCTCAAGAATTTCCTCCCAAGATCTTCCACGACATCAAGTTTGTAGCACTGATACATCAATTTAGGTTTGAAATTGGCATAAGGGAAAATGGTCAATTACGCACTGAAAAGTCAAATCTTGACTTTTTGAACAAAATCAAGTAGCAAGAATCATATTTCATCCAAAAATGTTAAAATATGAAGTTTGTTTCATCAAGAAAATCAAAAGTCAAAGTTACTTTGGAAAAGTCAAAATTCTAAATACTTAGAAATTTTTCTAAGTGTTTAAGAAATATGATAAGTTCAAAACTTCTGGCCAGATTTTCACCATGATGCAAGTTTATTCTGAAAGAACTTCTAACACAAGAGTTATAGATTTCAATGAGATCTAAAACATTTTAGAAAAAACTTCTCCTAGAAATGCTGGGATTTCAAGTTATACATCAAAGACACGACATTGAAACTGAAACGTTCAGTAAATTCTGGACATTTCCAAAACAGGATTTGGTTAGAACTTATGGATTAGTTTCACGAAGGCTCAAACAAAATTTGAAAGAGTAATTCAAGGAATGTTTGTAAAGCATGTTACAAGATTTCTGGATAGTCTGAGAACTGCTTCAGAACATGCTGGAGCAAAGAGATTCAAAGATCAGAAGTTTGATGTTTATTCTAAGTCATGCTGATGCTGAACTTCTGACCCAGACTTAAGCTATGATGCATAATATCATATTGCAGGTGTTTTACCAAAAAATTTGCCCTCCCATATTTCTCAAAACATTTCAAGAAAGATCCCCAAGTTGCTCAAGGTAGTCCAAAGGTTGGCCAGACAAGCTCCCTCCTAAGGCAGATTACCTCAAATTAGGGTTTCATGTTGCATCAAGATACTTGAGTCCAAGGGATCCCAAATGCTCACCAATGTCTTAATATGTTATCAAGATCATTCATGTCAAGTTTCAAGCCTTGCAGAGGAAGTTTGCTATGTCAATTGCTCAAAGGCCTGAAAATCGACTGTGCTAGGGCAAAAGTCAACTGTGGTCTACATACATTCAAACTTCAAGACTTTTAGTCAAAATTATAATTTTGAAGGATATTTAATCATTTGATCAAGGGTTGATCATGATTCATCAAGGATTTCTCATAATTCATTAAGACTCAAAAGTTGCTAAATTAGGGTTTTGTAGGAAAAGTCAACTCAACTTTGACCAAGCATAACTTTCTCATACTTTATGAGAAATGACCCATCCAAAACCCAGTTTGAAGAGGACGCAATTATCTACAATCCATTTTCATCTCCCAAGTTCAAAATATGCACTCACAAGAAGTTATGAATTTGGACATTATAGGTCATTTTGGAAAGTCAACAAAAACACCTTTTTTGTCAAAGCTTCATACATGAGCATGGAATATCAAATTGAGATGATACAAAAATGGTTGATTAGAGGACATCTAAAGCTTTCTAAAAAGTCCTAGAACACCTTCAAAGAGTCAAAATTGAGGAATTTATGCATTGGTGAAGTTGACCTTTTTTGCGAAATTGCCAAAAGTAAACTATCCCTAAAACTTCAAATTTTGCCAAATGGGCCCTATATTTCTCACTTGTTTTGAGTTGGCAACATAGTCCACGAGCTCTAGCCCTTGCCACTTGTCATTATCATATTTTTATTATTTATTTTGATTTTGATTTGATTTAAATCAATTTTAATCAAAATAAATCATATTAAATCCAAAACATTGAAAACACAAGATTTTGTGCTTGTTTCAGGTTTCAATTACAGCTAGCAAGTATTCAAATTCGTATCAAGGCATGGTGTGTACAAAAAGATTTAAATAGGCCAATTTTGGAAAGATTTTTAAGGTGTATCAAATCACAATCAAATTCAATAATGGAAGAAGATTGAGTACAACCTATCAACCCTAATCCTTTCCTTGATACATATAGAGTGCGTGCATACTCAAAGCTAGGTTAGAAACAGGTGCAGCAAGGAGAGCAAAATCTGAAAAAATCAAGAAAAAGTGTAAGATCGAATTCAGTGTTCCAGGCATCCTCAAGGCCTTCCAGCTATCTCAATCGATTCTTGGGATTCTCAGCAAGCCAAAGCAATCCATAGCAAGCGTTTCCAGGCCATGTATCGCGCTGTAAGTCCATCACGACCTTGCTTGTTTCTTGAAATCGGTTTGCGTGATTTAGGCATTGTTAGCATGAATTAATCACATATTCTTGATCCATGGAACATTTGCAAGCTTTTTGCATCATTTAATTTCATTTATATGTCCTGTGCAAGATTTCACCATTTCTAGGGTTGCTTGTTTTGATTTGGGGTTTTCTTTTACAAGCTAAATTAGACCATGAAAGGGCCACCATTACACTCAGGAGGTCCAGACGAATCGATTGGTGGCCCTAGTTTTTATTTATTTTGCTCATAGATGATTTTGAGAATACACAGGGCTGTAGTGACGGACAAACGTCCGTAGGTAAAAGTGTTTCACTTTTACCAACGGTGCAAGGAGGAAGATGAAGACGTGGCTTCATCTGATTTGGCCATTTGAATTTCAGCGCGAATATTCTATTATTTCTCTTGTTTATCATATTATTATTATTATTCATTATATGTACAATAAATGCAAAGTGATGCAGTGGTAGCCAGGAAACCTTTAAGGCATTGGGAGGCTTAAGGTCAGGGGTTCGACCCCTGCCTCCAACATTTGTGTTTTTCCTAATTCCTTTCAGGTGATCACATGCGCATACAAGTCCAAGGTCCATCATGTGACCTCACAATCCTGCTTGCCAAGTGGCTTGAGATCCAGATCTGATGGCCACCAATGAAGGAGCACAATAGACCAGGGTCAACGCATGGCATGGAATTCTGAAGGTCAAACGGACCTCACTCTTTTGGGCCCAGAAAATAGCTTCTCACACCCCCATATTGCAGGCCCATATCTCTTACTCTCTTTTCTTTTCTTTTTTAATTATTTCATTTAATTAATTAATTTATTTTATTTTACTAACACCATTAATTATTTTCTTTTTTATCAAAAAATCATAAAAAATATTTTTCACCAATTAGATTTAGGTATTTTTTATCAATAAATTTATTAATTTAATTAGATTTAATTTTAGGTAAAACTTTAATTATTTTGTAAATAACTTAAAAATAATTAGAATAAATAGGTTTTTATTACTAACTTAATTATATTTTATTTTTTCCTAAAATAACCAAAAAAAACAAAAATAGGTCATATAATTATTTTTATTAATTTAATCACTAATTAATTTAGCATTTAATTTTAAGACCTAATCTTCTTTTCTTAAAAAATATTAAAAAACAAAAAAAAACATTTTCTCTTTTAATTAGGATAGAAGGGTCAAAACTCTAGTTCGCATTCGTTCTTAATTTTTCTCGCGCACTTTATTTTTATTATTGATCATATTGATGTAACTGCCTACAGTTTGTAATAGTTAAATTAGGATGTTTATTTAATTTTATCGCTTTATTTTCAAAGGGTTTGTTTTTGGCTATGTAAATACCCGAAGCCTTGTAATAGCGTAGTTTAATTTCCGCATTTTAAATTCCACAAATATTTAACTATTAGATGTATGATATAGGGATGCATGACAAGAATGTATGACTAATTTTAAAACAGTTAGACAACCCTAAATGTGCAAAGATAATAAATCTGAAACTGAATTACTCGCACATGTGCACTCCCAGGGTACACTCCCACTTGGTTGCCTTCGGTAAACGGTCATTGAGTATAGGATGCTTTAGTGGTCGTCCTTTTGTCCAAAGATCAAAGTTGCCTCAGAAAGGTCGCCTCAGATATTGTTGCCTCAGATAATTGATCTAAGACATTAGGGTTATTACTAAGACGTCCTAACATTGCTTTAGTGACCGTACATCCCTTTCGAATTGACCTTCAAAACTCCAACGACGGTGTTACCTACTCAATAATAGTGGGATAGTACTGTCTAAAGGAAACAAATGCAGAACGATTCTTTTTTCGAGTAGGTAGATTAGTTTTTAAGTACTTGCTCAATCAAAACAAACAAATTTTTCACACTTACACTCCTTTACAAACAAAGTTTTTTTCAAAAACACTTCATTACACCCTTGAAGACAGAAGCAAGAGTTAAATCGAAGTCAAAACAAAAACTTTTCAAAGCACACAAACACAAAGAAAACAATTTTGAAAATGATGAGAAAGTACCTAAGAGCCCGTAGATAACTATGGATAGAAATGATGCTAATACCTTCCCTTTCTATAATCTACCCCCCGTACTCAGAAATATCTTAAAAAGGAATTTTTCTGTGCTTTTTTCCTATCCTTGTTGGATAAAATAAAAGACGGTGGCGACTCTTGCTTACCGCGACATTTTGCAAAAACAAACGTAAAACACAAACCAGCAAATTCCTTAAAAGAGGGGAAACACGTCCCGGTTCTGGCCACCGTATCACATCAGGATTTCTGTTTTGATAAATGTCATCACCATTTAATGCTCACAACCACTTTTAAGTCTTTATCTAAAGGATCTCCCCACGTGTGGCATAGAAATACATTGTTGTCCTTGAAAAGTAAACTTTTGTACAAATTGATGATGGGCCCATGCTTTGCTTTTGCTTCTGAGGGTACTTTTCTTTAATTCCTTCTTACAAATCCAGCTTAAGCACGGCTAAAACTACTAACCACCATACTTGTTTAAACTTGCTTCAAGAACAAGTCATCACCCTAGCATATGATAGTTGTACCCTTGACTTCTTCAAGCTACAAAATCCTTGCCTATAAATTGAACTTCATTTGCAACTGTAAAGAGGTCAAGAATTTTGAAATTAGCATTGAAACCTTGCTGAAATTTCAAAGAACTGAAAACTAAAAGCATAAACACAAAAACCCTATTAAGCTTCTGTTTCTTTTCACGCCCAAACTCTAATCTTCTTGCAAATCTCTTGGCCAAATTAGAAACAACCCCAATTCTGTTTACAGACTGCAATTTCATCTCCACCAACTTCCATTTCAAAATCAGAACTTTGATTCTTGGCTTTACCAGAGTTTTCCAGCCATTCATTAGCTCAAGTTAAAGATTATTCCAGCCTTCTGAGCACGTGAGGAAGCTGATCAGAATATCACAGCAGTCATAACCAGACTCCATATCAGAGGACATTTTCCAGCTTCAAGGTATGTTTCTGCTTACTCTCGTCATATTACTTAGGCATTGTTAGATTTGCATGTCCAAAAGTACAATGTAGACATCCTAACTCTGATGCTGAACATATTCATAAATTTCATGTATTTTGCCTAAGTAGAGAGAATTTCAGTTCAGAACTTCTTAGGGAAATTAGAATTTAGAATTAGGTTTAGCAAAATTCATGCTTGCTTCTGATTTATAGTCCTGATATTTTATGTTTCTAAAATCATGATGGAAACCTGCCATAACTGCTGTGTTTTCATTTTCTGTTTTGTTGAGAAATGATTAAGTTGTAGATGCTCTGATTATAGGAGTTGAAGTTCATCATCAGAACTTACTTTGTGTTATATGTTTATGTTTTTGCTTCTAATACCAGATGTATAGCCACCCTAGTGGTAGAGCGTGAACGCTTAAGGCATTAGTGTTAAGGGTCCTGAGTTATATCCCTAGAAACACCTTTTTTATGTTTATTCCCTGACATTTTTCCCATCCTGGACCAGAACTTCTAGACATTTCCATCCAACAACATTGACACCTCACATGCCCATTATCATGAACTTCTAGCTTGCCAGTGACTCTAGAACTTCTAGGTTTTCAGCTACATCAAAACTTCCAAACTCTCTCTAAACATCCGCAATTTATCTCTTTCATATAAATGCTAGTAATTAGGGTTTGTATGGAAAGATAAAATCAACAAGTAGATAACCCTTAATTAAAGACTAAATACATGCAAATAAAACACACCATTCACACATGCATCCATAGGGTTAACTCCACTTGTTGCCTAAAAATGGTCATGTTATGCATGTGAGACGTCTTGGCAAAACAATCAAAATACAAGATCATAGTCCCTCGATGACACTTCAAATGTTGCCTTACAGATGATCTTAGTCCCCCAAGAGAAGTGCTAAGATATCTCACAACATTGCTAGAATGACTACACGATGACCCAAGCCCGTCCCTTTACATCCAAAGATAAGGATTCTTATCTATCAATGGTAAGATAGCAATATCAAAAGAAAGGAGAAATGAACAAAAGAATTTTGAGTAGGTAGAAACTTTCTTAACTGCTTGCTCACTTTCAAAACAAACACACGCCAAACACTTTCAAAGCATGAAATATTTTCAAAATTCCAACACTTTGTACAAATTCTCGCTGAAACAAGAATCATTACAAAGTTCGCCTAAACGAAGGCGCCTTTTCAAAATACTTTCAAAAACCACCACAAAGCACATTTTCAAACAAATCACATTTTCAAACAAAGCAAGTGATCTAGAAAGCAACTAAGAGCCCATAGATAACTATGGATGAAAAGGGTGCTAATACCTTCCCTTTTCATAATCTACCCCCCGAACTCAAGAAATAATCTCAAAGGTATTTCCTGTTCTTTTCCACCTTTTCTTTTGGATAAAAGAAAAGTCAATTGCGACTCTTGATAACCGCAACATTTGCGATCAAACACAAAACATCCCAAGTCAGTTCTCCTACCGTATTACAGAACTGGCGACTCTGCTGGGGAGGAACTTAAAAGCGGGGTTACCTTAGGGCTAGATCACCTTTATTTATTTCATTGTTTGGCTTGCTTGATTTACATTATGGTTCCTTGTTTGGACTTGCTTTGATCCTCTATCCGGATTTGGGATACCCTATAGGTAAGTAGAAATACATTGTGGAAATTATAAGGGGTATACCGACATGGTCTAAGAAATATCTACGTTAGTGTGATATATTTGTGGGTACCGGTAGCATTTGAGTAGTCAAGGAGAATACAGGGCCGCTGTGTGGTGCCATGAAGCACTAACTAACTTTAGAACCTTTACTTGACCAGCTTGGCCATTAGGAAGTAGTGAGATAGCCGACTTCGGTGTAGTATGAAGTTGGTTGATACTCGATACTACGCTCATTGAGATCAGACTTCTCGGGATATTTCGGTCGCCATGAAAGAGGCTTGCGCTGAAACAATGCCCGACAAGAAAGAACAGTGATATTGAGATCCCTTAGAACCCGGTTACTATTACTAGGACTGGTTGAGCCAACTAAACTTCAAGATGGTACTTACCTATAAGACTCCATGCAAGCCTAAAACTAAGGACTTGTTTGCCTTGTGTGTATATGCTTACATGTACATAAAATAATAAACATCATAACATCATAATAATTCTCACTAACCATTTCAAGGATTATTGAGATTTATTTTTGTTCAGTTTTATAGGATATGGCTTCTATCTGCAGGAATACTATCCAAGTCAATCTCGTAAGAATTCCTTCTCAACTCAAAGAGTTAGCATCAAGGGTCCCTGAGAACTCTTAATTCACTGAAATACATGGACGCCTCCTAAACTTAGTTACCTCGAGCACTGATGAAGATATGATGAAGGTGCTTTTCCAGTTCTTCGATCCTCTACACCATTACTTTACTTTTCCCGATTATCATCTTGTACCCACTATGGAATAATTCTATCAACTCTTGAGGATTCCTATTCTCAATCAACTACCTTTCAACGGTACGGAAAGAGATCCAAGACCTGAAGAGATTACCCGAGCTCTACACTTGCAACAATCTGATATCACGACTAATTGGGAAACAAGGAGTGGTGTCAAAGGGTTCCTAGCCAAGTTCTTGTTTGAAAAAGCTCAAGATTGTTGGAACTCTTTGGATTTACAAGCTTTTGAAGAAATCTCGGCCCTTCTCATCTATGGGATAGTTTTTTTTCCAAACCCTAACCAACTCATAAATGTAAATGCTGTCAAAATCTTCATATCTCGCAATCCATTGCCTACTTTGTTGGGAGATATCCTACATTCTCTCCACTCTCACACTATTAGGAAGAGAGAGGCCATCATATGTTGCACTCATCTCTTGGCTAGATGGTTTATTTTTCATCTTCCTTAGTCTGTGTTGAAGAACGAGCAAGGTTTGAGGTGGTCCCATAAGTTGATGATGCTCGGACATTCGAATATTCATTGGTGTTCTCGATCCTTGGAGAACATTACTATCACCGACCATTGTGGGGAATTCCCTAATGCCCATTTGCTTGGAATTGGGGAAGGTATCACTTACAACCCTTGCTTAGCCTTACGACAGTTTGGGTATGCCCGAAGAGATGGTCCACATGATATGCTCATCCAAGAAGTGGTATTCGACTACGAGAGCGACGATCAAGGCTACCGTCAGAGTTTTGTACGAGCTTGGAGGATGGTAAACAAAGTGGATAGTAGGACACTGGGACGTAAGAATTACATTCCCCTTGAGCCTTACCTTAGGTGGGTATGATCTCGTGCTCAGAAACTCGTGATGCCTTACCCTCCATCCTACCAGTTATCATGGAACCTGTGGTTGAAGGAGATGTCCAGTACACTTTCCTCCATCCCGATATGCCTACTTCTCTTGAATATATACAAAAAGGTTGGATTCATCTAAAGGAAGAACGAGATACCTTTGAAGCTCAATTATATTCTAGCAAGAAAAGAGTTTTGAAGCTTACGAAGCAACTCCATGGAGAACAAAGCGTGAATGCCTACCTTGCACCGAAGAGGATGTGTTCGACCTTTTTATCTTAGAGATTTATTTTGTAAGCCCAAGAGGCATGTTGTAATCATTTTGAACTAATTAATGAAAATTAACGTTTGTTCATTCTTTGTCTATACAAATTTAAATTTCATAAATCCTTGAAAACATCTGCATACACATATTTCATGCATCATAACATAACAGGTTTTCCACGACAGGTTTCCTTATCTTTCTGTTGTTTATTTCAGCAAGATGGATATCGAGAAAATAGTGAAGGACCTACAAGCACAAATCTCCTAGTTTTAAGAGACTCTGCTAACCGTGGCCCAGGCGCAACAAGAGTTGATGACGTTGCTGGCATCCAAAAAGAAACCAAAGAGGAAAGCCCTGGTCAACACGGGTAGAAGATTCAGAGAGCCTATCGGTAAGATACCGGTAGTGGAAGATTCCTCTAAGGAAGACGAAAATCAAATTGGAGAAGCGAGGAGTACCCAGGCTAGGTGTATCAATGATCAAGAATCTGATGATGAAGATTATTTTGACGAGCAGTATCCCCCTGCCGATGTTAAGTACAAGCATCTAAAGGACATGTTGAAGGCCATTGAAATTCAAGCCATCACTGGTTTGGATTTTGACGATTTGGGTTTGATATTCAGGGTTGTCATTCCCCACAAATTCAAAATACCAGTATTCTCTAAGTACGATGGGGTATCCTTCCCAAAGCTTCACCTGAAGTCTTATGTGCACAAAATTCAACCGCACACCGTTGACAAGAAACTCTAGGTTCACTTCTTTCAAGAAAGCTTGGCTGGGACGCAACTTGAGTGGTTTTACCAGTTAAAGGGTTCCCATATCCATACAAGGGAAGACTTGGCCACCGCTTTCTATCACCAATACCAGTACAATGCCGACCTAGCACCGACAAGAGTTCAATTGCAGGACATGACAATGGGGAAGAATGAAGGGTTCAAAGAATACGCCCAAAAGTGGAGGGATCTTGCCAGTATGGTCCAGACGCTGTTAACCGACATGGATTACATTGATATGTTTATGGGCACTTTATCTGGTCCATTTTTCAACTTATTGGTTGGTTGTTCTTCATCCAGTTTCACTGAGCTGATCTTAATCGATGAAAGGATTGAAAGCGGTATCAAAAGCGTGAAGATCCCCATAGCATCTGCTTCCACTTCCAATCCCTTAAAGAAACCATTCACTAGGAAGAAATAAATCAATGTTGTGTATGGGGCAAGGGCCCGTACCAAGAAGGATGACTGTCCATCTGTTAATGCTGTCTGGATTTCCAATCCAACTCATGTTCAAAGACAATCCTCCAATCATCAGCGGTTTTCAGGCTCCACAAAGACAATTGACAAGGATAGGCATGTCGCTATCCCAAGCCTTACAACACCTGTTAAATGCTAATTTGGTGACAATGCGTGATCCTCCGGCCAAACCAGATAACTCTTCACCTAAATACAATCCGAATACCAAGTGTGCATATCACTCAAAAAGTCTCGGGCATGAGACTGACTAATGCTGGGCACTGAAGAATAAAACTCAAGACTTAATAGACAACAAGACCATTGAATTTGATCCTCCTCCAGCTCCAAATGTAATCAGTGAGCCTATGCCAAATCATGGCAAGAGTGTCAATGTTGTTGAAGACACCATGTTTGTTTCCTCCGTCGAAGACTTGACTACTCTGTTAAACATTATCAAAAAGAATCTGCTGAAAGCCGGGATTTTCCCTGGCTGTTTGAAGGATTGCGATTGCTGCGCCGCACAACTCAATGGATGCAAAGGGCTGAAGGAAGGAATTCAACGCCTGATGAGTAGCCATGAGATCCTATTTGAGAAGACTCCGTCCGCCAAAAGTTTGACCAATAAGTTTGAAGACCTCTCCATCATAACGATCTCAAACAAACCTCTTAGGATCTCCTCCAAGGGTCCTATCAGGATTTCAAATGAACCGACTGTTGCTCCTCTGATAATCACCGCCCCTGGCTAATTCCATACTCTTCCAACAAAGAAGTGACGTGGAACTATGGTGCTGAGGTGTCTTACCATGGAATAAAGCAAGACGCTTGGATTGAAGAAAGCAAAGATGATGATGTTGGTAACATTACTGGCTCCAGTAAGGTGACTAGAACTGGGAGAATCTTTTCACCTAACATCTCACCATCAACTGCTACAAAGGCACCTGTCCGTATCACCACTGCTAAGCCTAGTGTTGACGCTAGGGGAAAATAGAAAGTAGTTGAGCCTGTTGAGACAGAAATACCCTCAAAAGACATTGTTGCTGAGGAGCCTTCCACTCGAGAAATGGATGAGATCTTGAAAATTATAAAAAGGAGTGATTTTAAGATAGTGGAGCAGTTAGGGCAAACCCCTTCCAAGATTTCCATGTTATCTTTGCTACTCTGTTTCGATGCTTACGCTCGGGCGTTAATCAAATTCTTGAAGAAGGCTCATGTCCCTCATGAGACCACAACTGACCAGTTTGAAAATTATGTAGAAAGCTTGACGACCAATAATAGTTTGGGGTTCTCAGATGCTGACCTAACACCACTCGGAAAGAACCATAACAAAGTTATGCACGTTTCTGTTGAATGTAAGGGGATTACCCTAGCACATGTTCTGGTTGACATTGGCTCTTCTTTAAACGTGCTACCCAAGGGGGCTTTGGACCATTTAGATTGTGAAGGACTATTTTTGAAACCAAGTGATATTATTGTGAGAGCTTTCGATGGGTCCAAAAGGACAATTAATGGAGAAGTGGACCTCCTGGTCAAGGTGGGCTCACAAATTTTCAACTCTACTTTCTACATCATGGATATCCGTCCTGCTTACTCATGTTTGTTGGGTCGCCTGTGGATCCATGGAGCAGGAGAAGTAACGTCAACTCTTCATCAAAAGATCAAGTACCCAGTCAAAGGAAGGATTGTCACTATTTGTGGTAAGGAGGAGTTCATGGTAAGCCACCTCAACTCTTTCAAATATGTAGAGATGGATGGAGAATTTATACAAACCCCGTGTCAGCCTTTTGAAGTTGTGCCACCAATGATTGCTACTGCCAAATGTTCCTCTGATGTGTCCAAAGCTGTTAAGGTCGTGCCAAAGATGGTTTCATTTAAAGATGCTCGTGCTACATTCGAAGAAGGAAGTTGTGATACTTGGGGGAAACTCCCCAAGATCCCATTCAAAGCAGGCAAATGTGGTTTGGGTTTCACTATCAAGGCTCAGAAGTAAGTGAGGCGCGCTCGTGCATGGAAGCCCCCTCTCCGTATTGGAAGTCATAGAGTAAACTTTGTGGGTGATTCTAATGATGAATGTGCATTTGAAGAATGGGTATATCCTACTACAACAAAGCTCAACAATTGACACGTAAAGGACTTTGTTCCCATCTCATTCGTTGAGGAGTAATTACTTGTTCATTGCTTTCTTTTAATTCAAGAACATTTTGTATATAATATTAAACAATGACTTTTAAGCCACATGCTTGGCCCAGGGCACTATGGTCCATTTGTCAAGGGTTTATTTAATATTCATTTGTCATATGATAATTCAATACAAATTATTGTACTTTTGCATTCAATTCTTTATGCTCATTATCTTTATTTTTATTCAAATACGTTTTTCAAAATAGCCATGTATCTTACATGCACACACACACACACACACACACACTCTTGTAGGTCCTCATCCACTCCGGATCTCATTGCCAATGACTCTACTATTGCCGACTATGATTTCGAACGTCCAATTAACCAAGCCGAAGACGAAGGCGAGGAAGATTATGAAATACCGGGAGAACTATCCAGACTTATATTACAAGAGGAAAAAGATATTCAGCCGCACGAAGAGTCAATTGAAGTCATCAATATAGGTACCGAGAAAGACAAGAAAGAGGTCAAGATCGACACTAACCTGGAAAGTAGTGTCAAAAGCAGATTGGTTCAGATGCTGCATGACTACGTGGAAGTGATTGCTTGGTCGTATGAAGATATTTCAGGGTTGGATACCGACATTGTAGTTCATCGTCTACCAACAAAGGAAGATTATCCTCTTTTTAAACAAAAAGTTCATCGCATGAGGCCTGACATGTCCAAAAAGATAAAAGCTGAAGTGATGAAGCAATTTGACGCGGGATTCCTAGCTGTGACATCTTATCCTCAATGGGTTACGAATGTGGTAGCAGTACCGAAGAAAGACGAAAAAGTTCATATGTGCGTAGATTATAGGTATCTGAATAGGGCAAGCCCCATGGATGACTTCCCTCTACCTCATATTGGTGTCTTGGTCGATAACACTGCTCAGCATAAAGTCTTCTCTTTCATGGACGGTTTCTCCAGCTATAATCAAATTAGGATGGCTCCCAAAGACACGGAGAAGACCACTTTTGTTACGCAATGGGGCACCTTTTGTTACAAGGTCATGCCGTTCGGATTAAAGAATGCATGGGCAACATATCAAAGAGCTATGGTGGCTTTGTTTCATGATATGATCCATCATGAAATAGAGGTATATGTGGATGATATGATTTCCAGGTCACAAACTGAGGAAGAACATCTCAATCAGCTATAAAAGCTATTCGAGAGGCTAAAAAAGTATAAGTTTAGGTTGAACCCTAACAAGTTCACATTTGGAGTATGATCTGGAAAGCTTCTAGGTTTTGTTGTCAGCGGTAAAGGCATCAAAGTAGATCCTGCCAAGGTAAAGGCCATTCAAGAAATGCTAGTCCCCCATTCTGAAAAGGAAGTTAGAGGATTCTTGGGTCATCTTAACTACATCGCCCGCTTCATATCTCACTTAACTGCTACTTGTGAGCCAATCTTCAAACTCTTGAAGAAAGATTATGTAGTCAGATGGAATGATGAATGCCAAGCTGCCTTCGAAAAAAATCAAAGAATATCTGCAAGAACATCCTATCCTCATGCCTCTAGTTGAAGGAAGACCCTTTATCATGTACTTAACGGTGCTAGAGAATTCTATGGGGTGCGTTTTGGGCCAACATGACGAGTCTGGCCGAAAAGAGCATGATATTTACTACCTGAGCAAAAATTTTACCAACTGTGAAACCAGATATTCACTGCTCAAGAAAACTTGTTGCGCTCTAGAATGGGCTGCTCTTCAGCTAAGACAGTATATGTTAACTTATACCACTCTACTGATTTCTAAGATGGACCTTATCAAGTACATCTTTGAGAAACCTGCTCTTTCTGGACGGATAGCTAGATGCCAAATGATATTGACTGAGTACGATATTCAATACACAATGCAAAAGGCCATCAAAGGAAGCGTACTAGCAGATCATTTGGCCCATCAAGTTGTGGATGATTATCAGTCTATGAACTTTAATTTCCCGGATGAGAACATCATGCTAGTGACTGACTGCGCAAAACTAGGACCGTATGACGGACCTGAACAAGGATCCCGATGGATTATGGTCTTCGACGGGGCTTCCAACGCTTTGGGTAACGAAATTGGTGTTGTGATCATATCCCCTGAAGGTTTCCACACTCCTTTCACTGCCAGACTATGCTTTGATTGTACGAACAACATGGCTGAGTATGAAGCATGCGTTTTTGGTCTGAAGGCTGCCATTGATTTGAGGATCAAGCATTTGAATGTGTTTGGGGATTCCGCTCTTGTGATTATCCATGTAAAAGGAGATTGGGACACTAAACACCCTAATCTTATTCCTTACAAGGAGCTTGTTCTATCTTTGATTCCTTATTTCGATGAGATCACCTTTGAACACTTCCCTAGGGAAGAAAACCAACTAGCCGATGCTTTGGCTATAATTTCTTCTACGTTCAAGGTCAAATGGGACAACAAAGCTCCTATGATTACAATTGAGAGATTCGATGAACTTGCGCACTACTATGAGCTCGACACTGATATAGAAAAGCCATGGTACCATGAGGTGAATAGATACCTTGAAGCACAAGAGTATCTCGAAGGAGCTTCCACCAATGAAAAAATTTTTTTACGAAGATTCTCAGCCAAATTCTTCCTAAGTAATGGAATCTTGTACAAACACAACCATGATTCTACTCTACTTTGATGTGTGGACAAGAAGGAGGCAGAGGAAATTATGGAAGACATGCATGATGGTCTCATTGGGACTCACTCTAGCGGACATACTATGGCCAAGAAAATCCTGAGGGCTGGTTACTATTGCTCAACAATGGAGACTGATTGCCATCAACACTCAAGGACTTGCCACAAATGCAAAATCTATGCTGACAAGGTCCATGTGTCTCATATTCCTCTGAACGTCATGACTGCTCTGTGGCCATTTTCAATGTGGGGCATTGATATGATTGGAGAGATCAAACCTACTGCTTCTAATGGACATCGCTTAATTCTGGTCGCCATCGATTATTTCACCAAGTGGATCGAAGCCGCCTCGTTTGCCTCAGTCACCAAAAACGTGGTAGCTAGATTCATCAAACATAACCTCATTTACTGCTACGGTGTCCCCGAAAGGATCATCATCGACAATGGGACTAACCTCAACAATGCTATGATTATAGAACTTTGCACTCAGTTCAAAATCAAGCATCACAATCTTCTCCTTATAGACCTAAAATGAATGGCGTAGTGGAAGTGGCCAACAAAAACATTAAGAAGATTGTGCAGAAGATGGTAGTAACATACAAAGACTGGCATGAGATGATACCGTTTTCTCTTCATGGCTACCGTACTTCAGCTAGAACATCAACTGGGGAAACTCCCTTTTCCTTGGTCTATGTCATGAAAGCTGTCTTGCCAGTGGAAGTTCAGATTCCCTCATTAAGGATTATGAATGAAGCAGGCCTAGGCGAAGACGAGTGGATTCAGACAAGATTGGATCATTTGAACTTGATCAATGAAAAACGAACGGCTGTTGTTTATCATGGTTAGATGTACCAAAAACGCATGATCAAGGCTATCAACAAAAAGATTAAGCCTAGAGTATATCATGCTGGCGACTTCGTGATAAAGCACATCATTCTTCCACAAGGCGACCCCAGGGGAAAATGGAATCCAACCTACGAAGGGCCATTTGTTGTCAATAGAGTGTTCTCTGGTGGTGCCATGATGCTGACTACCATGGACGGTGAAGACTTCCCACATCCTGTGAACATGAACATAGTTAAAAAATACTACGCATAAGAGATTCGCTAGGTTGACACACCTAGGCAAGATAAGGGCTTCCCGACAAACCAAAAGGTTTGGGAAAAAATTAGGGATATATGCAAAAGATTATGCACCCGGCAAGTTGAAAACCCGAAAGGGTGACTTGGGCAAAAATGGGTATCCCGGTGGGCTGAAAACCTGAAAGGACGGTCCAAGCAAAAATTAAGGATTGAAAGCGTATGACTATGTCCCGTGGAATCACCACAGTCGACTTTATTACCAAGGTCCGAGTTTAAATGTTCCAAGATCAATCCAATCAACTTCTGTCAACGACAAGGGGAATTCAAAGACATTGGGGAGATAGTAGAGTTGGAATGCAATGAGATCACTTCCACATGGTTATCATATTTGTTTTCAATTTTGTTTTCCTTTCGACGAGTTCCTCTTACTAGGATCTCCGCATCTTTGTACAAAAACGCCTATTCATGGGCAAAATATCAATACAAATATACTTTGAAGTGCAAACTTTCTGTTCTTGTTTTGAATGCAAATAGGTCCAATGACTAAAATTGAACGAACATATATATGTGAACATAATTAAAACTATTTGGTACACGTGTCCTGCTAAGCAGCAACAAGCCTCTCTTTAATGCACTTGGAATATCCCCACAAAGTTATTTCATTAGCATTATTCCCACAAGGACGACTATAATAAACCTTTCCCCAAAATAGTTACCCACAAAATCCTTTTCATAGGTTGGTCCCCAGCCAAGAGTCTCAATCTCTTGACAGCTTTCTCCCCAGCTAAGTTGGTCCTAAAAGAAGAAGCCTCGTGGATCTCTTCCTAAAAGAACTCACCTCGTCAGCAGTTCGTCAAGTATTCCTCAATAGGGTTTATTTCCCCAAAAAGGTTTATTTCCCCAACAAGGTTTACTTCCCCAGCTGAGTCTATCATCTCCAGCCGAGTCTATCATCTCCAACATGAGTTTGCCCCTCGGACTATCACAAATCAGGGGACCACAACCCCTGATCCCCAATGAAGTCGCCAACAAAGACATTGCCATCTCCAAAGTTTCTATGAAGCCTTGATCCGACCAGATAATAGTGAAATTTTTCAAATACTATGAAGTCTGGACCCGACTAGATGATAGTTCAACTTCTCAAGATACTATGAAGCCTGGGCACGACCAGATAATAGTTTAACTCTTTGAGATATGGAAAAACCTGGACAACCAGACAAGGGTTTAATTTCTTTTCCCCAATAGAGTTTGCCTCTACCCCAACATGTTACTATAAAGCTTGGACCCGACCAGATATCAGTTCGACTTTATCTTTTCAGATGAGTTATTATGAAGCCTGGATCCGACCAGATAGAAATCAACTTTGTTCCCTCTGAAATTTGTTGTGAAGCCTGGAATCCGACAAGATAACAATTAATTTCAAGAAAGTTATTGTGAAGTCTGGACCCGACCAAATAGAAATTAACTTCATCCACCTCGGAAATCTGCGAAGCCTGGACCCGAACAAATAGTAGTTTAACATCAATAAGTTACTGTGAAGCCTAGACCCGACCAGATAACAGTTAATTTATTCTTCCCCAATAAGTTACTATGAAGCCTGAATCCAACCAGATATTAGTTTAACTTTATCCTTTCAAGAAAGCTATTATGAAGTCTGGAGTCCAACCAAATAACAACTAGCTACAATCCCCAGCGAGTCACTATGATGCCTGGACCCGACCAAATAGTAGTTACCACTTCAAGTTACTGTGAAGCCTGGAATCCGACCAGATAACAATTCAACTTCAAACAATTTTCTATGAAGCCTGGATTCCGACCAGATAACAATTAATTTAACATTCCCCTGTAAGTTACTACGAAGCCTGGAATACGACCAGATAGCAGTCAACTTCATTATCCCCAACAGATTGCTGCCAAGCCTGGATTTCGACCAGAAAACAGCCAGTTTTCGATGCTCTCCAGTCAAGAATAATTCCCCAGTAGAGCATTGAACTCTTTTCCCAAGCAGAGATCAACACTCTACACGGAGTCTTCTTAAATAAGCCAGTATTCCCCAGCGGAGTTTCTCCTCAAACAACATAACAAGAATTCCCAGTGGAAACATCCTAAAACCAAAGGAGCATACTCTTCATCATCAGCAGTAGTCTGGGAGCTCATTTCCCAAGCCTCATCAGCATGTTGTCAAGGATTTATTTTCCTAAGACAAAGACACGTTTCAATGAATGCATCACATTCATAAATCATAATGCATACATGACAAATACATACAACATAGTCTCATTTATTTTGAGAGCTCATTACACCATCCATACATCTGCATACCACTAATCTTTTCCTTGTAGGAAAAAATCTGCAGACAAAGACATCTACCATTTCCGTTTAAATCAACCTAAAGATTTATCCTAATGCCTTCCCGAGTCACTCTGAATGGCATCTCTAAGCCCATTCCCTACACAGTCAACTAACACATCATCGAGTGCAAATTTATGGGAACTATAGTGTTCAATCATCTTCCACCTTCAAGTCACAAACGGCAGGCGTGCCAATCTAACTCTTCAGGTTTAAGAAGATTGAACAGGGGTAGTTGTTGTACCCTAAAATTTGACCTCTCATTTCTCAAGAATTTCCTCCCAAGATCTTCCATGACATGATGTTTGCAGCACTGATACATCAATTTAGGTTTGGAACTCGCAAAAGGGAAAAATGGTCAATTACGCACTGAAAAGTCAAACCTTGACTTTTGGAACAAAATCAAGTAGCAAGAATCATATTTCATCCAGGCATGTTTAAATATGAAGTTTGTTTCATCAAGAAAATAAAAAGTCAAAATTACTTTAGAAAATTCAAAATTCTAAATACTTAGAAATTTTTCTAAGTGTTTAAGAAATATGATAAGTTCAGAACTTCTGGCCAGATTTTCACCATGATGCAAGTTGATTCTGAAAGAACTTCTAACACAATAGATGTAGATCTCAATGAGATCTAAAACATTGCAGAACATTACTTCTCCTAGAAATGATGGGATTTCAAGTTATACATCTTCAAAGACACGACACTGAAACTGAAACGTTCAGTAAATTCTGGACCTTTCCAAAACAGGATTTGGTTAGAACTTCTAGATCAGTTTCATGAAGGCTCAAACAGAATTTGCAAGAGTAATTCAAATAATGTATGTAAAGCATGTTACAAGCTTTCTGGAAAGTCTGAGAACTCCTTCAAAACATGCTAGAGCAAAGAGATTCAAAGATCAGAAATTGGATGTTTATTCTAAGTCACGCAGATGCTAAACTTCTGACCCAGGCTTAAGCTATGATGCATAATCTCATATTGCAGGATTTCTGTTTTGATAAATCTCATCATCATTTAATGCTCACAACAACTTTTGAGTCTTTATCCAAAGGATCTCCCCACGTGTGGCATAGAAGTACATTGCTGTCCTTGAAGAGCAAAATTTTGTACAAGTTGATGTTGGGCCCATGCTTTGATTTTGATTCTGAGGGTACTTTTCCTTAATTCCTTCTTACAAATCCAGCTTAAGCGCGACTAAAGCTGCTAACCGCCATACTTGTTTAAACTTGCTTCAAGAACAAGTTAGCACCCTAGCATATGATGGTTGTACCCTTGACCTCTCCAAGCTACAAAATCCTTGCCTATAAATTGAACTTCATTTGCAACTGTAAAGAGGTCGAGAATTTTGAAATTATCCTTGAAACCTTACTGAAATTTCAAATAACTGGAAACTAAAAGCATAAACACAAAAAACCTCCTCAGCTTCTGTTTCTTTTCACGCCCAAACTCTAATCTTCTTGCACATCTCTTGGCCAAAATAGAAATAATCCCAACTTCTATTTACAGACTGCAATTTCATCTCCACCAACTTCCATTTCAAAATCATAACTTTGATTCTTGGCTGTATCAGAATTTTCCAGCCATTCATTAGCTCAAGTTAAAGATTGTTCCAGCCTTCTGAGCATGTGAGTAAGTTGATCAGAATATCACAGCAGTCAGAACTAGACTCTAGCTCACATGACATTTTCCAGCTGCAAGGTAAGTTTCTTCTGACTCTCGTCATATTACTTAGGCATTGCTAGATTTGCATGTCCAAAAGTACAATGTAGACATCCTGACTCTGATGCTGAACATATTCATAGATTTCATGTATTTTGCCTAAGTAGAGAGAATTTCAGTTCAGAACTACTTGAGAAAATTAGGATTTAGAATTAGGATCAGCAAAATTCATGCTTGCTTGTGATTTACAGTCCTGATATTTTATGCTTCTGAAATCATGATGGAAACCTTCCATAACTGCTGTGTTTGCATTTTATGTTTTGTTGAGAAATGATTAAGTTGCAGATGCTCTGATTAGCATGGAGAAGGAGTTGAAGTTCATCATCATAACTTACTTTATGTTATATGTTTGTGTTTTTGCTTCTAATATCGGGTGTATAGCCACCTTAGTGGTAGAGAGTGAACACTTAAGACGTTAGTGTTAAGGGTCCTGAGTTCTAGCCCTAGAAACACCTTTTTTATGTTTATTCCCTGACATTTTTCCCATCCTAGACAAGAACTTCTATACATTTCCATCCAACAACATTGACACCTCACATGCCCTTTATCATGAACTTCTAGCTTTCTAGTGACACTAGAACTTCTAGGTTTCTAGCTACATTAGAACTTCCAAACTCTCTCTAAACATCCAGAATTTCCAAACTCCCTAAAGCACCAAAACTTCTATCCTTCCAGTAACATTAGCACTTCTAGGCTGCCAGTTACATCAGAACTTCTAAGATTTTCCTTGTTCCCACCAACTCCATAACTTTAGTGTGCCCGGACCCAGAACTTCTGACTCTCCTTTTGTCTGCTAACATTTTCCTTCTGACTTGCAGTACACCAGAGTCAGAACTTCTATTCTCTCCTGTATCAGCAATGCGCTGATTCTGACCCCTTTTTCTCTTATTATTTTAACATCACTTCTATTTTCATTAATTAAAAACATCAAAATATTTTCATATTCACATACTTTATTTTGTTTCTTTTGGAATAGAAATATCAAAAACATTTTCTGAAGCTAATTCATTTTCTTCTTTTAACAAAAATAAAACAAGTCCATTTTACATTTCTTGTACATTATTTCAATATGGTTGTAATAGATAATTAAGTTTAATTTCTTGCAATCCCCATTTGTAAATTTGTATACCCCATCCCCAAATGATGTAATAGCATAGTTGTGATATGGTGGGAGAACTGACTTGATCGTTTTGCATTTTATTGCAAATATTGCGGTTAGCAAGAGTCGCCACCGAATTTTCTTTTATCCAAAAGGAAAGGTGAAAATGCACCGGAAACACCTTTGAGATTATTTCTTGAGTTCGGGGGGTAGATTATGAAAAGGGAAGGTATTAACACCCTTTTCATCCATGGTTTTCCATGGACTCTTAGTTACTTTCTAGATCACTTTCTTTTGTTTGAATGTGTGCTTGTGGTGTGGGTTTTGAAAGTATTTTGAAAAATTCTTTGTAATGGTTCTCGTCTCTACAAGAACGCGTACAAAGTGTTTGTTTGGAAAATAGTTCAAGGATGTGTTTGTGAGATGTGTTTTTGAAAGTGATTTTGAAAAGATGTCTTTGTAATGGTTCTTGTCTCTATAAGAACACATACAAAGTGTTGTCTTTCGAAAATGTTTCAAAATAAGAGTGTGGGTGTATAAAAATGTTTTTGTTGTGAGCAAGCGAGCAACTAGGAGCAAATCTACCTACTCAAAAGGTCTTAGATGTTATTTTCCTCCTTCTTTAGATGTTGCTATCTTACCATTGATTTGGTAAGAAGCCCTATCGTTGGATGTGAAGGGACGGGTGTGGGATGTTTGTATAGTCATACAAGGCAACCTATGGGACGTTTTAGCAATGTAGTTTAGGGACGAGATCGTTTACCGAAGGCAACATTGAGGGTCATCGAGGGACTACAATCTTTTATCGAGTTTTTTTGCTAAAATGCCCATATTCGAGGGACATGACTATTTTACGATAGGAAAAAAATGGGATTACCCTAAGAGTGCTAGTGTGTAAGTGTGTTTTATTTACATGCATTTAGTCTTGATTAGGGTTATCTATTTGTTAATTCCATATCTTGCCATACACACCCTAATTACTAGCATTTATGTTTGAAAGCAATAAATTGCGGAAATGCAAAGGTCCTACGCTATTACAATATTTAGGGATGGGGTGTACAAATTTACAAATGTGGATTGCAAGAAATTAAAGTCCTATTTAACTATTACAACCATATTAAAATGTACAATGAAAGAAAGAAAAAGGACTTGTTTAGAAAATGGTTCTTTTTATCTTAATGAATTAAGAAAAAGAAATAAATTAATTAATAAAAAGAAAATATTTTTATGTCTTTTTTATATTAATAAAAGGGTATTAAGATTGAAAATGATAAAAGGGAAATAATGAGAGATAGAATTAGCATGCTGCTGAAAGCAAAACAAAGGGGAATAGAAGTTCTGATGCCAGACGCGCCGTGGTTCAGAAAGAAGCATCAGAAGTTCTGGATTGATACACTGAGGTCCTGCAAGAAACGTTAGAGGAAAGATACAAAAGTTCTGGGTTTCTATGTGATGAACTTCTGAGTGTTAGAATAGTGAGAAAGTCTTAGAAATTCTGTGTATTAAAACAGTGAAGAGAACTCAGAAGTTCAGTATGTGCTAAGACAGTGAGTGAACATCAGAAGTTCAGTGTGTTTGAACAGTGAGAAAATCATAGAAGTTATGTGTATTAAAATAGTGAAGATAACTTAGAAGTTCTGTGTTGTGCTAAGACAGTGGGTGAAAATCAGAAGTTCAGTGCTACATTTCAACTCTTTCCTCATATTAATCAGCACATCAGCAATTTATTTAGTTCTTAACAAACAACAAATCAGAAGGATAACAACACAATAATTTATAGAAGTTCTAATTCTAATTTTGAGCCTAGCTTTATTCAAAAGTTCTGGTCCATAGTTTTTTCTACTTATGCAATGATATGGCCATCATCAATACTATGATATTTACATGTTTAAGGATGCTCTAAATGAAAATATGCAAAGTCAGAGAGACTTACCTTGAATCTGAAGCGTGTGCTTGGAACTTGAGCTGCTTCCTTCAGATGTTCTGGAGTCAGTGAGAGCAACGGAATAATGATTATGTTCTTTAATTCAAAGAGAAGAACAAAGGTTTTGTTTAGGACTTGCGAAGGTTTTTGCTGTTTCCTTTTCTATCTTTGATAATTCTTTCTCTCTCCCCAAAAGCCAGCCCCTTGAAAGTGTGATGGAGCAACTTATTTATAGGTGAATTTGTCGTGGTTTTTTTGGGGGAAAAACAAATGGGATTTGAACATTTTTTTTGGCATCCTGTTCCATTACTTTTTTTATCACAATTTTCGTATGCTAGTTTGGTGCAATTATGGGATACATGCATGGACTGAATTAGCTGTTGGTTATAGGATTGTGCTGTAGCAGTGGAGCAGTTTGTATAAATGAGGTTTTGGGATTTGGTGATGTTCTGACCAAAGCGTTGAACATAGCCTTCATATGCTAGGGCGATGCCTTGTTCTTGAAGCAAGTATGGTGGTTAGCAGCTTTTAGCCGTGCCTAAGCTGGATTTATAAGCAAGAATTAAGGAAAATTACCCTCAGAGGCAGAAGCAAAGCATGGGCCTAGTATAACCTTGTACAAAAGTTTATCTTTCAAGGACAGTAATGGTACTTCTATCTCACACATGGGGAAATCCTTTGGATAAAAACTAAAAAGTGGTTGTGAGCATTAAATGATGATGAGATTTATCAAACCAGAAATCCTGCGCTATGAGATTGTGTATCATGGCCTAAGTCTGGGTTAGAAGTTCAGCATCAGCGTAACTTAGAATAAACACCAACTTCTGATCTTGGAATCTCTCTGCTCCATCATGTTCTGAAGGAGTTCTCAGACTTTTCTTAAAGCTTGTAACACGCTTTGTAGACTTCTTTGAATTGCTCTTGCAACTTTTGACTGAACCTACGTGAAAACTGGCCCAGAAGTTCTAACCAAGTCCTGTTTTGGAAAGGTCCAGAATTTGCTGAAAGTTTCAGTTTCATGGACGTGTCTTCAAGGATTTGTAGCTTGAAATCCCAACATTTCTAGGAGAAGTTTTGTTCTGCAATGTTTGAGATCTCATTGAGATCTACAACTCGTGTGTTAAAAGTTGTTCCAGAATCAACTTCCATCATGGTGAAAATATGATAAGAAGTTATGAGCTTGTCACATTTCTTAAATAACATAGAAAAACTCTAAGTATTTAGAAATTTGACTTTTCCAAAGTAAATTTGACTTTTGAATTTCTTGACAAAACAAATCTCACATTCCAACATGTCTTGATTAAATATGATTCTTGAAACTTGATTTTGATCCAAAAGTCAAAATTTGACTTTTCAGTATGCAAATGACCATTTTGCCCTTGTGAATGACTTTCTTGGAAAATTTGTAATTCAAGGCTTGGAATTGGATGGAAGCAAACCCGAGGGTCCAGGGTGATCCTTTGAGAAATGAGAGGGCAAATTTTGGGGTACAACAGTAGTAAATTTACTTTCCGCAATTTATCGCTTTCATATAAATGCTAGTAATTAGGGTTTGTATGGAAAGATAAAATCAATAAGTAGATAACCCTTAATCAAAGACTAAATGCATGCAAATCAAACACACCATTCACGCATGAACCCCTAGGGTTAACTCTACTTATTGCCTAAAAATGGTCATGTTATGCATGTGGGACGTCTTGGCAAAACAATCAAAATACAAGATCATAGTCCCTCGATGATGCTTCTTGCCTTACGAATGATCTTAGTCCCCCAAGAGAAGTGGTAAGATATCTCACAACATTGCTAGCATGACTATACGATGACTCATGCTCGTCCCTTTTTACATCCAAAGATAAGGCTTCTTATCAATCAATGGTAAGATAGCAATATCAAAGGAAAGGAGAAATGAACAAAAGAATTTTGAGTAGGTAGAAACATTCTTAGTTGCTTGCTCACTTTTAAAACAAACATCCTTGCTCACTTTCCAAACAAACACACGCCAAACACTTCAAAAGCATGAAATATTTTCAAAAGTCCAACACTTTATACACATTCTCACCGAAACAAGAATGATTACAAAGTTCGCCTAAACGAAGGCGCCTTTTCAAAATACTTTGAAAAACCACCACAAAGCACATTTTCAAACAATGCACATTTTCAAACAAAGAAAGTGATATAGCAAGCTACTAAGAGCCCATAGATAACTATGGATGAAAAGGGTGCTAATACTTTCCCTTTTCATAATCTACCCCCTGAACTCAAGAAATAATATCAAAGGTCTTTCCTGTTCTTTTCCACCTTTCCTTTAGGATAAAATAAAAGTCGGTGGCGAATCTTGCTAACCGCAACATTTGCGATCAAACGCAAAACATTCCAACTCAGTTCTCCCACCGTATTACAATATACATGCATTGTTATAGTGAAAAGGTTTACAATGCCTACTAACAAATCTAATACTAAAAATTATAATTAAAAAGAGATGATTGTGATATCATATTTAATGTCTTTTGTTTTCTCAAATGCAACAGGGAAATCCACATAGATATATCTTGGATTATTCAATTGTTCTATTTGTTTAACTTTGTTGAGATGGGGTCACGGGTCTTAGTTTTTTGAACAAGTTACATCTCTTTCTCTCAACTTTATTCTTTGCGGTTTAATGTTTGTTTGTCTTAGTTGTTATGGACAAGAATGATGAGTGAGGACTTCATAGTATAATTTTCTAGTCCACACTGCTAATGAGAGAAATTAGATGACTTTGAAGTTATATATAAAAATAATTTTACTCTGTGCTAAAGTTCTTCAACGCGATTTTGTTTTTATTTTGTTATAAGGCCAGAGATAAAGTTGTGAGTTGTGATATTCAATAGCTCAGTTTTTTAAAAGATCAGCATCTCAGGTAAGGAGTTTACAAATTTAAGTTCATTAACACATTACAAGATACACTTAAAACCCGTTTTATTTTAAACATGTTTGAAATTGAAGTAGTGAACCTAATTGTTTATGTGTAGTTGCTGCTCGATTTCATATCTGCTTTCACAATCTTACGCTGTGTGGTTCCAGAAGTTGTCGACTTCTCTATAGGTAATTAATTGTTCTTTTGTTATAGGTACATGATTAATTATAGTGTTTTTGTTTAGGCTACTTAGTAGTAAAACCATGGATAAAAAATGGATGTCTTCCAATCGATTCTCAAAAGAGTACGAGAATGCGGTATTAGAATTCGTTAAGTTTGCTGTTGAACATGCCGAAAACCTCAGTCGAATGAAATGTCCTTGCTTGGGCTGTTGTTATGAGGGTCGGGTTGACGCAGTTGGATTGGAATTGCATTTACTAAGGAATGGAATTGATCGGAGTTATACATGTTGGATATTTCATGGTAAGAAAAGTAACGGGAATGTTGAACCGAGGGATAGTACGACATATACTTCAGATGACAATGGTAGAGATACATACGATTGTGATCGTGTCGAAGAGATTGCAGAAGCACTTGAATAAGATCTTTAGGATTGTTCTAAAATGTTTGAGAGGTTGGTAAGCGATGCAGAGAAACTGTTGTATAAAGGTTGCACTAAATTCACAAGACTGTCCACAGTATTAAAGTTGTACAACTTAAAGGCGGGCAACAAATGGTCGGATAAAAGTTTCACAGAGTTATTAGTCCTTATGAAAGATATGCTTCCAGAGGATAATGTTCTTCCTGATCAAACATATGCGGCCAAAAAAAATGTTGTGCTCTATTTGCATGAGCTATGATAACATACATGCTTGTCCAAATGATTGCATTTTGTTTCGAAACGAACATGCATAGCTAAATGATTGTCCTAAATGCGGTTTATCTCGATAGAAGAAAAAATTGTCTCCAACAAAAGTCTTATGGTATTTTCCTATAATTCTGAGATTTAAACGCATGTTTCATAGTGAAATCGATGCAAGACACTTGACTTGGCATGCAGATGAAAGAATTATTGATGGAAAGTTTCGACATCCGGCAGATTCACCATAATGGTTGAAAATTGATAATGATTATCCTGATTTTTGAGGAGAAGCAAGAAACTTTCGTTTGGCATTATCTACAGATGGAATGGACCCGCATGGTCTTCAAAGTATCTCACATTCCACATGGCTTGTGATTATGATGATTTATAACCTGCCTCCATGGCTATGTATGAAGCCCAAGTACATGATGTTATCTATGTTAATTTCTGGACCTAAACAACCAGGGAATGACATAGACGTATACTTGACACTATTAATCGAAGATTTAAGATTTTGTGGGAGAACAGTGTGGAGGTTTATGGTGGATATAGGAAGAAAGTTTCAATTTGAGGGCAATGTTATTTGGCACAATTAATGATTTTCTGGTATATAGAAATCTATCAGGGTATAGCATTAAAGGTCAAAAAGCGTGTCCTATTTGTGAAGAACACACAATTTGGAAGCGATTGGAATTTTGTCAAAAGAATGTATTTCTCGGTCATCGTAGATTCTTAAATTCTAATCATCACTACTGTGGGCGGAGAAAGGAATTCAATGGAAATCCATAACATGATAGAGCTCCACCCATGTTGACAGGTGACTAAGTTTTTGAGAAGGTGAAAGATATAAGTACTCGGTTTGGCAAGCCTTTTGCAAATACGCTTATCAAACGTGGGTGGAAGAAGAGGTCAATTTTTTTTTAATTTCCATATTAGAAGTCGTTGTATGTAAGACATTTTCTTGATGTTATGCATATTGAAAAAAATGTATTTGAAAGTGTTATTGGTACGTTACTTAATATACAAGGAAAGTATAAGATGGCCTTAAAGCAAGAAAGGAATTGATATAGATGGGAATAAGAACTGGATTAGGACCCATGAAGAAAGGAAGACGAACATATCTTCCTCCTGCTGCTTATACTTTATCTAGAAAGGAAAAAAAAATATTGTTTAAGTTTCTAAGTGAAGTTAAAGTTCCAGAAGGTTACTCTTCAGATATTAGAAGACTTGTATCTATGAAAGACCTCAAATTAAAGAGTTTAAAGACACATGATTGCCAGATGATGTCATATCGTATGTACTCGATTTATTTATGGTCAGCAAAGATACAAAAAAGTTGTTCTTTTTACCATATAAAACTAGCAACGGGTTAGATTTTCATCCTAACTTCATATATTATAATTTTTCGATTTTTGACGTTGTGTAGAAACTTTCCATCAAACATTTGTTTAATTTTACAGTGGACATTGGTTGTTGCTTGCGATTAATCCTGATATAGAGATTGTATACTATCTGGATTTGTTATACAATGATTAGACAACATACCCAGATTTGAAGAAGACGATTGATACGTAAGTGAGATTGTTTTAAATATTCCTGTGTATATTTATTTATCTATGTGAGATTGTTATAAATAGTCGTTTATATTTTATTATAGAATTATAAAAGCTTTTATATCACAAAGAGGTATTCAAGTACCAAAGAGTAGAGCCAACAACATTACGTGGATCAGAGTCCAGTTATATTTTCACAATTTTGATTATATTAGTGATGATACTTTATAAAACAAGTTAAGGGGTATATCCTGATATATATATATATATATATATATATATATATATATATATATATATATATATATATATATATATATATATATATATATATATATATATATATATATATATATATATATATATATATATATATATATATATATATATATATATATATATATATATATATATATATATATATATATATATATATATATATATATATATATATATATATATATATGTATTTTCTTTCCGTGTGTAGTGTCCTCATCAACATAATGGTATAAATTGCAGTTATTTCATGTTGAGGTTTATGAAAGAAACGCTTGTTTTGGACCGAATAGAGATTCCATCCACGGTATGAATTTCTAACTTAGGAATTATTTTAATATTTCCTATTAAATGGCATAGTGTTTTAACTAAATCACATACTATGTTATTTTACTACATAGTACTTTGACGAATTCAATTGTGCTCATTACTCAAAAGATCAATTGGATGAACTTATGGAGGAATGGTGTCAATTCATTATGGAGTTGAGAATTTTATAAGGTATATTGTCTTTCTTTCATTGATGAGAATTTTGAGTACAACTTTTGAGTTTTAAGTATAAATTGGAATAAAGTTTTGTTTTATCATGGTATATATTTTGATCTTTCGGTTTTGTTTCAGGTTATAGGTGCAGATGTAGAAGATAGAGCTAACAAGTTCTTTGTTGTTGTTTTTTAGAAATTCTCGAAGATAGTAATATGTAGATCAAACATCAATTTAGAATTTTTAGAATTTTCAAGTTGTATCATCAATTTTCAAGTTGTTGCTGTATACATCATCATTTATATATATATGTAGATTTTTTGTATATGCAAATTTGATGTATATATATTGGATTGAAGCTACCAAATCTGGTGCAAAATATGGTGAAAACCTGGTGCAAAATATGGTGAAAACTTGGTGCAAAAAATGGAGAAAATCTGGTCAAAATTTATTCTATATATTTGACAGCGCTTCTATAAGTGAGAATATGTCTAATATTTTAAAAAAATTGTTAACATTAGACAATGCTTAATGAGAAAAGCGTTTTCTAAAGTAGGGAGAAAGCGCTGCCTAAGGTGGGTAATAGACAACACTTTTAAAGAAAAGTGTTGTCTAAAGTAGGGAGAAAGCGCTACCTAAAATGGGAAAGCGCTACCTAAGGTGGGGAATAGACAGCGCTTTTAAAGAAAAGCGTTGTCTAAAGTGATGCAAAAAGTGTTGTCTAAAGTATTGTCTAAAATGAGAAAGTGCTACTAAAGATGTACTTACCAAAGCACTCTCTAAAGTGAAAGCGCTGCTAAAGGGGGTCATAAGAAAGTGCTCTTAAAGTAAAAGCGCTTCTAAAGGGGACATATATCAGTGCTTTTACATTATTCCAAAGCGTTGCCTTTACTTATAACAATGCTGGTTTAGGCAGCGCTTTAAAGTGCTGTCTATGGCCAAAAAAAGCGTTGTCTATGCGCTTGTTTGGTATAGTGGGTTCTTGAACATGAGCTGGTCGAAATGGCTATTGGGGGGGTTTGATTATTCTATTAGGGAAAAGTTTGATCCTCAATATATTACGGTTATGTCCCAACTATTTGATAAGGTTCTATATGTCGAACATTTAAAAACAGAGAAAGCTAGGGAGTAAAAGGACCATAGAAAAGGCAAAATTGCCTATGTAGACACAAAGGATTATTCCATAGAGTCTGAGGATGAATACATGGAAGAAAGAGAGGTTAACATGGCCTAATTGAGAGATGGGCCTCCATATGCATGTAAACCTATAAGACCGTCTAAGGGAAAGACAATTGAAGATCCAAAAAATGATTTCACTAATACTAAAACATATACTTTTGATGTGTCAAAATGTGATGAAATATTTGATGTTTTAGTTTCAGATGGTCAGATTATAGTTCCCCCAGGCACTAAGGATCCACCATTAGAGCAAAAACAAAAAAGAGGTTTTTGTAAATATCACAATTTTTTGGGTCATAATACTTCACAATGTTTTCTTTTCAGGGATTTGATTCAAAAGGCTTTAAAAGACAGTCGACTGAAATTTGGTGAGAAACCAAAGAATGCTATGAAGATCGACTCAGATCCCTTAAATGTTGATGATGCACACTATGTGGATCCATTTGAAGTGCTAATGATGGAGGCTACTGAGGGTCTCATAGACGAACAAGTAGACATATCAACTTACTAGCAACATTGATGCTCAAGGCTACTGGTGGTATTGAAGATAAACCAGTTGTGTCTACAATAGTCGAGGCTACTAAGGGTCTCAAAAGTGGCAATGACAATCTATCTAAGCCACATGAAGTGATGATGGTCGATTTTGATGAAAAGCCTGAAGGTGATCAGGACGACAAAGCAAAAATGGACTATAGGGATGAAGAACTATCTGAGGAAATGATGGCTGAATTAATGAAGGTCGTGTTTCCTAAACCTGAAGAGGAGTTAGTAGATTTTCTGAATAGATGTAAGCTGAGTAATTCTAGATTCATGCTATGCCCAAACTGTAACATGGTCTATGACGAAGAAGCTGCAAAGAAGATTGAGGCGCTGAAGAAAAAGCACCATCAAGTAAAAAAATCCAAAATTGGTGTTCGACCATGCTAAGTGGACAAACAATGTTCAAGTGCCTCAAAAGAAACTCAAGTTTCCATATCTGAGAACTTTTGTGCCACCAACTGATGTTCCCAATAATAACTGGGTTCATCCCTTTTATCCTAGGGGGAAAACCAGAATTAGAAGGTGTTGAAAAAAGGTTCAGGTTCGACTCACAAATGGGAGATAATGGAAAAAGGATCTTGTTCAACCCAACTTGCTGAAACTTTTCGGAGAAGTACCTCGTTCCAACTTCAAAGAAATACCATGAACCTCCCACCTATAATTGGAAGAATCCTATGATGAAGACCCAATTAAGGAGGCTTCAGAGGTATAAGAAACCTACAAGAGAGGCTGCAACAAAAGTTGTTCCACAACAGAGAAATAAGAAAGCTGCAAGAGATGTTGCAACAAAAGTTGTTCCATAAAAGGGTGAAAGCGGCCAGAAAGAAGTACAACATCGACCCACCAAAGAGAGGTTGTCGATTCTAGTTTTGAATGCATCACTAGCGAATGTTGGAGATCTTGGTGACAATAACATGGATGATGAAGTATCAGACAGTTTCAAAGATAATTCAGAGGACGGTTTGATAATCCAATGTAATATTGTGTCAGTTTTTCCCAATGAATATGGGTTTGCCTAAGAGGTATCTAGGGATGAGGAAGAAGACATGTGTGAGGAATCACCAGGTCAAAAACCTTTGTGTTACTATGTCATGAACAATGGGGTGGTAGAAGAGCAACATGCAAAATTTGATAAAACTACATCATACATGATGTATCATCTAAAACCTTTGTTCGTAAGGGATAGGGTTGATGGATTCACTATGAACAAGGTGTTCGTTGATGGTGGTGCTACCGTTAATTTGATGCCACAATCATTGCTGAAGAAAATTGGTAAGTTTGACACAGACCTTAAACCACACAATATGGTCCTGTCGAATTTTGAAGGAATGCAAGTCACATCTTTAGTTTGATTCAAGTAAATCTGCCAGTTGGTTTGACTTCAAGGCCAACATTATTCATGGTGATAGCGTCCAACGAAAATTTCAACCTTTTGTTGGGGCGCGAATGTATACATGGAATAGTGGCAGTGCCATCGACCCTGCATCAACGTGTGTCCATATGGCGTCAAGATGGGATCGTCGAAAACAAAGAGGCAGATCATAACTATTTTAGTGATGATGTGAAGGTGGTGAATCGAAATAATTTTGACAAAGCATTTACAACTATACCTATGTGCGACCCAAAAGATGCAGTTTTCAAGCCGCATCCTGATGCAATAAATTTCTTGGCTTTACACCCCACTCATGGTTTTATTTGGGACCAATAAAAGTTATACACATATACAACTATAGAAGGGGAGTTTGAGCCCACTGGGTAGGAAGAAGGACAAAATCATCATTATGCCTGAGGAAAATGCGCTGGCAAGGATTTTGGCATATATGGCCGAAAACAGAATAAATGCGGCTTTAGAGGCTAAAGATGTTTCAAATATGGAACCTGAGACCATCATGGTGGAAGATCTTTGAGACACACGCCAAACAACAGCTTCAAAAATCCAGAGGCTTGATTGTATATACAAAGAAGAGCCTTTGGGGTTTTAGAAACATCCAAGATATAATGTTTTGAATATGCAAGCACAATATCCCTTGGAGGAAGTCGATCTGGGTGATGGTTCGATTAAGAGAATTACCTATATCAACATCAAGATCGAAAGCCATATGAAGGATCAAGTGAACAAATTACTTAAAGAATTCAAGGACTGCTTTGTATGGGATTACAATGAGATGCCTGGTTTGAGTAGATAAATGGTGGAGATGAAAATTCCTATAAATCCAGGAAAGTGACCAATCGAGCAAATGCCAAGGAGGTTCATGCCAGAAGTGCTGTCCAAAATCAAAGTAGAGATTGAACGGTTGTTGAAGAGAAAGTTCATCAGGATAGCAATGTATGTTGAATAGTTAGCTAATATAGTCTCTGTAATAAAGAAAAATTGAACTTTGAGAATTTGCATAGACTTTAGGGATTTAAATAAAGACACCCTAAAGGAAGAATATCCAATGCATGTGGCAGAAATGCTGGTTGATTCAGCCGTATGATATTAATTTTTTCTCTTTTGGACGGATATTCAGGCTATAATCAAATTTTCATCACTATAGATGATACCCACAAAACCGTGTTTCGATGCCCTGGGGAGTTAGGCACATATGAGTGGGTCCTCATGCCTTTTGGTTTGAAAAATGCAAGGGCAACTTACCAAAGAGAAATGAACTCAACGTTTCATGATTTCATAAACACCATCATACAGGTGTACATTGATGACATTGTAGTCAAATCACCCTCGAGAGCTGGTTATTTAGACCATCTTAGACAGTCTTTTATTTGAATGAGATAATATGGATTACAAATGAATCCATTAAAGTGTGCTTTTTGTGTTCGTGCGGGAAACTTTCTGGGTTTTATAGTGCACAAGAAAGGCATAGATATTAACCAGAACAAAACAAGGTGATTTTGAATACCAAAGCGCCAACAGCAAAGAAAGAACTCTAATCTTTGTTAGGAAAGATAAATTTCCTAAGGAGGTTCGTGTTAAACATGAGTGGCAAAACATTTGCATTTTCTCATTTGTTGAAATTAGGAAAAGAGTCTGAATTCAAGTGGGAAAATGAACACCAAGAGGCATTCGATCGCCTGAAAGATTATTTGATGAAGCCTCCAATACTGGCACCTCGAAATAGAAACAAAGGCATGAAACTGTATATTGCAACATCAGAGTCGGCACTGGGAAGTATGTTGGCCCAAGAAGATGAAAATGGGGTCAAAAGGGCCATTTATTACCTTAGTTGAGTACTAAATCACATTGAAACTAGATATAATGCAATTGAAAAACTATGTTTATATTTTTATTTCTCATGTACTAAACTCAAGCATTATATAAAACCAGTTGAAGTTTTTGTTTATTCTCATTTTGATGTCATCAAGCATATGTTATCTATATCTATTTTGCACAGTCGAATAGGTAAATGGGCACTAGCATTAACTGAATACTCATTAACATATGTTTCTTTAAAAGCAGTCAAGGGGTAAATTATTGCAGACTTTATAGTCGACCATTCAGCGGTCGACACTACTGAAGCTTATCTAAGCACTAAGTCTTGGCAATGTTATTTTGATGGCTCTAAAATCAAACAAGGAACTGGGGTAGGGATTTATATCTTATCCCCAAATGGCATTCCAACTATATTTCATTATAAAATCAAAGGCGAATGCTCTAACAATGAGGCTGAGTATGAAGCCTTAATAATTAGTATTCATATTATGTTAGATGTTGGAATAAGAGATGTTGACATTAAAGGAGATTTAGAGGTAGTGGTGAAATAATTGACCAAAGAATATAAATGTGTTAAAGATCATTTGGTAATGTATATGGCCAAAGCGCTATCATTACTTCAGAAGTTTGACAACATGTCAATTAGTCATGTAAGGTGCATTGACAACCAAGAAGCCAATGACATGGCCCAGTTGGCATCTGGATACAAAATACCCAAACTAAGCATAGGCGAGTTGATTGAGGTAAAATAGAAATTGGAGTTTGAAACCACACCAATAACAAAAACTTAGGGGGAAACACCTGAAGTAATTCATGATCTCCTAAACTATGAGTATTTTGGAAATTTTGAAATGGTAGTAGAATTTTTATCCATTGATTCATTAGCTAAATACGAATGGAGGAAACCCATAGTTGATTACTTAAAAAATCCAGTTGGGTCGACAGAGCGCAAGGTTAAGTACAATGCATTACATTATAGATTAAGACCATAAGAATTGTTCAGGAAAACACTGGAAGGAGTGTTGCTAAAATGATTAGGAGAGAATGAAGCATATGTGGCAACATCTGAAGTACATAGTGGTGCTTGTGGAACGTATCAAGTAGGCAATAAGATGAAATCATTATTGTGTCGAATAGGAGTATATTGGCCTACCATGTTAAAAAATTTCATTGATTTTGCCAAAAGCTGCCAAGAATGCCAAAAACATGTTGGAATTCAACATGTACCAGCTAGTGAGTTGCATTATGTTATCAAACCTTAGCCTTCTAGGGGATGGGCTTTATATATTATTGGAGAAATTAAACCTGCATCATCAAAAGGCCACAAGTACATCTTGGTAGGTATTTATTATTTTTCAGAATGGGTAGAAGTAGTCGCTCTGGTTAAAGTAGACCAAGAAGAATTCATGGCCTTCAATCAAAATCAAATCATATATAGGTTTGGGACACCATAGACCATAACAACTGACCAAGGAACTGCGTTCATATGGAAAAAGGTAAATGAACTCGCTGCAGAAATGGGGTTTAAACTGTTAACATCAACACCATATTATGCCCAGAAGAATGGGCAAGTCGAAGCAGCAAATAAGACCATTATAAATTTAATCAAGAAATATGTTGGCCAAAATCCTAGAAGTTGGCATACAACTTTAGGCCTAGCATTGTGTGCATGTCGAAACTCACCAAAGGAGTCGACTAACATAATTCCTTTAAATTTGGTTTATGGACATGAAACACTATTGCACTTAGAAATTCATTTGCAATCAGTGAGAATACATAGGAAATCAGATATTCCTACTGAGTATTATTGGGGAATGATGCATGATGTGCTTCAACAGCCTGCAAATGGGTCGACATAACCAACGTGTTAGACAGGGGATGTGGTCAGTTAAGAAAACATAAAAATTAACAAATTACCTGATAGGAAACTGCAGGAGCTTTTTCAGCAGAAGAAGAAAAGTTGCACTACTAATAGCCTCCCTAGCATGCTTCTTGTGCTCAACTGCTGAATAAAATAAAAGCACAAGACAAAGTTTAAAGCTCGAAACATGAAGAAGCGAGAAAGAAAATAAATTGACTGACAGTCAGAGTAGTAAGTCATACCTTTCTTAAATTGGTGATTCATAGCTTCGAAAGCACTAGCCAATCGATGCTTGAAGGATTTGAGGATCCCATTTTTCTTTACGAACCTCACGGTCCACCAATAAAAAAACTCCTTCGTTGTATAGAAAAGGAGTTCGAAGGAGACGAGGCTCACATTGGGGGCATGAGCAGCAAAGTGTTGAAGGCGTTGAGCGTACTCTGTTTTGTTGTAGGTTTGGAATGAAAGGAAAATTTCATCTGATGGCTAATAAAAGCTGTGAGGCAACGGTTGGCACAAACCAAATTACCTATCCACCAGATTGGGTTGGTAACTCATAAGTGTTACCCTATCATTAGCGCCCACCCTAGATGTTATAAGCCTATGGGTTAGAAAATCTTGCCAAATGGCTGTGGATCTAGGGACCTGCGTTGGCTCAGCAGGGGGAAATGCTCGAGTAAACCATCCAGGACCATATGGACTTGAAGCAAATGACGCTATACTACGGTGAAAAGAGGAACACCTGAAGAAAAACTTCAAGTACGTTTCAAGTTCCTCCTCTCGATTCAGGTTGTTGTTGAACGACATCATTGCAGAAAGACGAGGACCTTCAATGGCACGATTGGAAAAGAATGTCACCTGTGCCTTTGAAAGTTTCAATTTAAGCTGATTCCAAAGGTGGCATTTAGCCACAATTGCAGAAGCCAAAAAGGTCTAGCAAGTAGATAGATGCAGTTGATGCAAAAGAAGTAATCTGGTCGACCCCCACACTGAGCGATTCATAAAGTGATCCCAGGATGAGTTTGCTCAAGCAACTATTTCGGCCCATGTGAAGGTGATGCGCCAATGCAATAAAACCTTTGGCCACCTTCAAAGACCTACTGCAGAAAATATACTTAGAGAGCCACAAGGCCATAAAGGCGAAGTGCTCTTCATCAGACACCGTGTCAACATCCTTAGCGTGAAAACGCTCCATATACTTGGTGAAACCAACAACGACCTTATCAAAAGGAATACCGTCTTCATCAACTTTAGTAGGGATGAAAGATTCACCAGTAGGGTGAAGGCCAATGATAGTCGCAATGTCGATCATAGTGAGACTCAACATACCAGTCGTGAAATGGAAAGTGTTCATGGAACTCTCCCAGAAGTAGAGGGAATAATCATCATATAGTTGTAATAACTAGGTACAACCCTAGAAAGTTGAATCAAGTCAAAAATGCCTTGGGATGTCCAAACATTACCTTTAACTTTCTCTACCTTATTTAACCATGCATTGTAATCCTGGTTGATACCAAGAGTTGAGTGAAAAACTTTTGAGGTCCTATAGATGTGGGAGAAATCTAAAGGACACTTTCGGGCGATGGGGGGCCTTGTGCTTCTATGAACAGGGAAGAATTTTTTCAGATCTTTTGGTGCCCTAATCTCATCAGGGGTAGGTCCCATGAGAGCATATGCAGTTTTGTTGCAGATAAATGGAAACAACAAATAGAATGGAAAGTAGCAATGTTGTGTGTTGGGTTTTCCTACAACACAAATTTTTTTCCATCAACAGCAAGGAAATCAGGCATGGTGGAAACTAGTTCAACTGTGTGAGGAGTGTTAATGTGTTGAACAACTTGGCTTGGAGACGCCATGGAAGATGAATGGAAGCTTTGAATGAAAACGAAGGTGGAGTTTTTTACTGATTTTGGAAGCTAGGATATTAAGGATGCAAAGAAAGTGTAAGGAGAAAAATGAAGGAATGAAATGGGTATTTATACCACCAAAGAAACCAAACGTTTGGGAAGAAAGTGGGAAAAATTGTGGCTACACGATTGACACGTGTCAAATAGATGGCAACTGAGGTGAGGAAGTTGGTAAGTTAGAGGCCACGATTATCCTAGGAAGTTGAAGCTAGAAAGTAGGGAAGTGGTTGTATGATTGCTGATGTAAAGTTTGAAGAACAAGCTCATGATTACAATGACTTCACTCCACACTAAGATAAAAGGATTAAAATGTCTGTTTCTGTTCTTTCAACAGAAAAGGACATTTTGGGGGGAAATTTGTTGGTTAGTTTTTCATAAAGAGAGAAATACAAATCAAAAGTTAAAAAGGTTATTTTAAGAGAATTAAAGAGCATTAAATTATGAGGAGTCGACTACATAAGCATGTCGACCATGGATGATCTCACAGGTAGTCGAACAAGGTTTTACAAGTGCAGTCGATCAAAGAAGGGTTCATGGTGAATGGATTAAGCCCAAGAGAGGTAAGAAGCCCAAAAGGGTTAAAAGGCCCATAAGCGCCTAAACTGCAAATGCGAAGCGTTATGAAGGGAAAATATGGGTTTGATATCAAGAGGGATGAACGTGGGGTCCTGGAGGGATGTTATGAAGAACACGTGGTATGAAAGGAAATCAAGACCACTTAAAAAATAGTTATTTTTATGTATGATAAATAGAGCACTTACTGCACTTTATAAAATGTCAAACTTTCATATTCCTGTATGCTAGTCACTCAGAGTAACCAAGCGAACGAGCAAAATGAGTCAGGCAAAGGCAATGTATGTTTGAACCAACCTATTTTTAACCTTTCTTTAATGTTATGTCATTACCTTTTACAATTTAAAATTATTTTTGTCTTATTTACTTTGTCTTTTATCAAACCGCTTGACTCTTAGTCGAATGAACCTTTTTGAAAACACTTTAACTACACACACGAACTGAAACACTGTACTGAGATTCCCTATTCGATCTTGCCAGTAAACTTGTTTTAAAGAGATCAACGTTGTTTACCAAATCCAGAGGTAAACATACATGCTAGAGGCATATAAGTTCTTTTTCCTTTCCCAATTGGAGCCAATTGTTTTTGTATACCCATATCCTCCATATCAAGATGGGAAGCCTTACTATCTTTAGTCTTGCCTGGAATATTTAGAAGTGTGGAAATAAAACTATCACACACATTTTTCTCCACATGCATCACATCAAGACAATGTCTAACATCAATACTTGACCAATATGGAAGATCAAAGAAGATGGACCTCTTTTTCCATATATTTTCATAACTGACCCTTTTTTTCATTTTTTTCTCTACCCAAAGACAACATTAATGTGTTCCTGCCGTTGATAAACTTCATCCCCAGTTAAAGGTTCAGGATCCTCATCAAACTCTTGCTCTCCATTAAAATCCTTTCCCAATCTACTATAAGGATGACCGGGTTATAGAAATTTTCAATGCCCAAGGTAAACGATCTTTTTTCCAAACTCAAGTTGGTGACAACAAGTATCATTTTAACATATAGGACACACTCTATGTCCTTTGACACTATATCTAACCAAGTTAGCGTAAGTAGGAAAGTTGTTGATTGTGTAAAATAACATTGCATGCATCTTAAACTTTTCCCCATAGTATGCATCATCAACTTCAACACCTTCATCCCACAAGATTCGTAAATCATCAATTAATGGAGTTAGATAAACATTTATGTCGTTACCAGGTTGTCATGGTCCAGAAATCATCATACTTAATAGTATATACTTGCGCTTCATGCACAACCAAGGAGACAGGTTGTAAATAGGGAGAAGAACATGCCATGGAGAATGATTAGTGCTCAGATTACCAAAGAGGTTCATTCCATCGGTGTCAAGCTCAAGCCTAAGTTTTCTTGGCTCAACTCCAAAATCTGGAAACAACAAATCAATTTTCTTCCATTGCAACGAATCAACTACATGGCGAATGTTTACATCATGAGTCCTTTCATCCACATGACATCTAAGATTCTTTATGTCATTTGAATTAGCAAAAAGTCTCTTAAATCCTGAAATTATTGACAAGTACCATAACACTTTAGCAGAAGGATGCTTCCTACTAACATTGTCATAGTCATTGTTATCACCATTGTTGGCCTTCAGCTTGAAATGTGACACACCACATTTCTGACATTGATACAAGTATTTATACTCTTTCCTGTATAATATACAATCATTAAGGCAAACATGTATTTTGATATACTCCAGACCCTTTGGACACAATATCTTTTTGGCCTTATAGCAACGACCCGACAATTTGTTATCTTCTGGTAACATTTTCTATAGCAATTCAAGTAATTCAGTGAAGCTTTTATCCGACCATCCATTGTTTTCCTTCAGATTAAACAACTTTAACACCACCAACAATCGTGTAAAATATGTGCATCCCTTATATAAAAGGGTGTCTTTATCACTACAAAGTATCATAAATATGAGCATTCTTAAAATAAGATTCCCTAATATCACGGAACATATCCTCTAGTTGATCTTCCATATATTCATCTTCATCCACTCTTTGACTTTGTGACACCTGGCATTCCTCTTTATCCGCCTCACCATACCACGTCCATATTATATAATTTTGACATATACCATCACAAAAAAGGTGAAGGAATATTTCTTTCTTTTTACCCTTATTGATATTCGCACAAACAACACAAGGACAATAAAAGATACCATTATTGTCGGGAAGATATTTATCAGAGTATTCAAGGAATTCTAGAACTTTGTTCTCATAAATCAGACCTAATCTATCAGCTTTCATCCAACTATGATCCATAACAACTTCAGAAATTTATACACGTATAATAATATAAATGACACACCAAAATCTAATCCAAAAAATAAAGCATATTCATAACAAAAATATAACTCTAAACCTTAAGCATATGCATATGCAAATCTAAACCTAAAGCATTTGAAAAATGTACTCTCATACTGACTTGAGCATATAACCATAAACAAAGAAAAAAGGAATGAAGAAGTTGAAGAATAACGTACTTCAAAGCTGAAGAATCTTATGCACGAAAGGAATGAAGATGTTGAAGAGTACCGTACTTCGAAGCTGAAGAATTAAATGAACGAAGAGGGTGAATATTTGAGCATATACAACATAAACCAAGAAAAGATGAATGAAGATGTTGAAGAGTATCATACTTTGAAGCTGAAGAACTAAATGAAAAAATAGGGTGAAGATTTAAGCTCCAAATGAATGGATACGAAGAGGGTAAAGATTACGCCACCGCTGTCGTCTCTGGCTCGCTTGTTCGCTGATGACACGTAAATACATCATTTATTTGACTTGACCAATGCATGTTTTCTAGTTGTTTTAATTTGAATTTGCACTATTTTGTTGGTATTTAGTTTGTTTTCAGGTATTTGGCAACTTAAGAAGCGTGTGCGAAGAAGCGAAGCAAAACAGGCGAAAAAACGGAAGAAATAGAGCAATTTGCACACGAGACGTTGTCCGACGATTCTGGCCATAACTTTTGATCCGTAAATCAGAATGATGCCCTATTTGAAGCGTTGGAAAGCTAACAAAAAGATCTACAACCCCTTGTACACATGGAAGGCTCCATGTAAGAGACGGTGAGATCCATCTTCCCAAAACGTGGATCAGTTAAGGACGGTTAGAGAAAGTACCACGATCTTCCATTTTGTTCACATGGCGGGCGCCTTGGTGGGGATGGTGGGAGCCACCTTTGATTAGCTCGATACCACTAAAGGTAGTTGGAGGGAACCTTAGTCTTTTCTTAGGTTTTCATTTTTTTATAAGTAGGCGATTTCATTTCATTTTATATCATCCAAGCTTAGTTACAAACTTAAGCCATATACTGTCAGATTTTGTAAGTGATAATCCCTTCACATCGAAGAGTTATCAAACCATTGACAGAGTCTATAATCGAGTTTAGAGCACTTTTGTAGAAGTTAATCTTGTCGCCATTTTCATTTACAGTCGCATTTATTTCCAGTTATACCTGATTTAAAGCCTCCGATTTGGAGCAGGTTTTTATTTACAAGTCTCGCTTTACTTTATTTATTTTACTGCACACACTTTACTTTATTTACTTCATCTCATTCGATTTACTTTATTTATTTCATTGCACTCGCTTTACTTTGTTTATTTCATCGCACTTGCTTTACTTTATTTATTTCATTGTCTTTTAAAGCCTTTTTACTTTAAGAATCTACTTTAACATGATCTATTTTAACATGTCTGTTTACATTTCCATGTCTGGCTAAATTTTAAAGGTTAGAATGTAAGGATCATAGTTAAAGTAATGTTCCATATAATGTGTCTATAGAAATACTTAAGGGCTATTTTAGTTTTTAAAACAATTTTTCTACACTTTATTTTTGTTGGGTAAGACCGAAAGTCGTCCAACCTTCAGTTAAACTTGGGTAGTCTTATCTGTTCAAAGGAAGTGAAAGCACTTTGTTCAATTAAGTAGGAATCCTTTAACACTTTTAGAAAAATGATTTCAAAACTCTTTTCAGACGCGTTTATGGGTTTAAAGATGTAGTCCTCTTTTGGTTAGAAGTTCCAAGTCAAAATTACTTTTCAACTAAGTTAAGAAACTATATTTCTTAAAAATAGGTTTATTACTTTAATCCAACGCACACCTTTTTATAAGTGACAATAAGAGGGATTGATTAAAGAATAAACTCGGTTCTGAATACACGAAAGTGACAGTTCCTATTAAATTAGTTATTCTCATGAGTAGAAAATATTGCCCGAAAAGTAGTTCTATTTATAAGCATTTGGAATATTATCAGACTGTGTGAATTACATTCAAGCCTGTTATTTTTATCTGAATTTATATCTTCGTACTTTACTTTCACCGTGTACTCATAAACCCCTGAATTGTTTTACCTTAGATAAACATCGTAACAATAGAAATTGATAGATTGACATTTGACATCTGTGGGATCGATAATCTTTTATATTACCCTGACGCATTTTGTATACTTGCGAAAACCACACACCAAGTTTTTAGCGCTGTTGTCGGTGACCAATTACGTCAAATTTCGTACCCTGTTGTTACACCGTATAGACTAAGGCACTTTTGTCTCTATTACTATGTATCACCAACATTTTCTTTACAATTATCACTCCCAGTATTTTGAGGGACCACAAGATGCTCATAAATCCGACCTCGAAATAATAATGGAGAATTTCTTTGAGATGCAAACTCTCTCTAGGCTAGAATCTATGATGGAGCGCTTTGTAGCGACACAAACTATCAAAAACAAAGAGTTTAGAAAACAAAATCTCCATATTAATGAAACCCTTAGGCAGCTGAACATTGTGGTCGAGTCCCTAGTGACTCACAACATGGCCTTAGAGACTCAAATCTCCCTTCTTGAAAAAAAATGTCTAGGACCCTCCCATGAGGAGCATGTGGATGTTGTAACAACCAGTAGTGCAAGACAAAGTGAAAACTGAGGAGAGTGATAATGAGGTTGAGAAAATTTCTAGTGATATAAGAGTAGAGATTAAGAAAAATCCACTGACACCACCCGAAAGGGATGTTGTTAAAGAGGTTGAGAAGGAAAAACCTCATGTTGTTCCTCCTCCCTACAACCCACCTATTTATTTCCCTAAAATATTTGTGGAAGCTAGGGTAGACTCCAAATCCAAAAGTTATGTGGAGGTATTGGAAAATCTTCATGTTAATGCACCTTTATCATAGGGACTACACAAAAAGATAAAATTAGATGACCATGAAACCAGGGAGATCATTAATGTTAAGAGGCGAATGTTAACCTTTGAGATGGTGGATGAAAGAACTAAACCCAAACCTGAGAAGCTAATAGATCCAGAACCACCCCCAAAAGTTTGTAAGAATGAACTACCCCATAGAAGGAAGAAAAGAAAAGGTGAGGGATATGAAAGATGGCGTGATAAGTGGCCATGGAAACCAAAGATTCAGTCGTTGAGCTACCAACATTAAAAGAAGCGCTGCGTGGGAGGCACCCCACATGATTTTAATTTAATATTTTTACTTTTGTTTGAGTATTACAGAAAATAAAGATATTGATTGCTTGACACCCATCACCTGCTTCTAGGAAACTGCTGGGGCGGGCATTGATCAGGTCCTTATTCCTTTTCCCACTTTTACTAAAACATTAAGGACAATGTTGGTTTAAGGGTTGGAGAGGAAATTTACCTTTTATGTGTTTTCTAGATTAGATTTCCTGCTTTCTAATTAGTTTTATGACCTTCTAGTATTTTTCATGTTTTTAGTTAGTTTATTGAGTCATTACATGTGTTGTCAAGTCTTTATGCCTGGTTTTTGTTGTCTTTTAAACTTCTTCCATTTTCTTGAGCCATACCGAATTTTTTTGAACAAAGAAACATTGTTTATTTTGAATTTATGGCCTACTAGGAAAACTTGGGACATGTTATAGAAACGTGAAAAATATCCTAAAATACTGATATCGTGGTAACACTATAAGTCTCTTAATTATAGAGATTGATTTGGATAATATTTATGCCTTAGCCTTAGAATCTCACCCCTAATGAATCCTTAAGTAGTTTATTCGAGCAGCCAACACCATTTTAAGCATGCTCTACATAGGGAAGCCGATGAATATAAGTGAATGATCCTAAAAATCTAAAAATTAAAATGCTTTAATTCAAAAAAGGGAATGCACTTATTAAGTTAGGTGATCCTCGCCCGGTCATTTAATCCAACGGTCGTGGAACCTACCAAAATAAAATAAAATAAAATAACCCATTGTTAGTTGGTTCAGAGGTATATGGGGCTGAACTTGGTAGGGAGGATTACGGTCCAATCTCCAACAACTGTAATTGGATAAATAAAAAGGGTTACAAAACTTATGTAACAGAACCCTGTGCAAAAAGATCAGAGTCACTAACTGGTCGCCTTACTATGAGTATGTACAAATAATAAACTTAATGTGATTGCGCCTGAATGAAAAAAGGACATAAAATGGGATGAACAAATTAGGATTTGGCATAGTAACATGATGTAGATTGGTTTGTGTAAGAGAAAGACTTATGTTCACAAAAATGTGGAATTTGTTACTACGGTACCCTTGTTTATGTGACATAATATATGTTGATGTGACCTTGTTCAAAGTAAAGTCGTTAGACCCAGAATAATTATTTCAATGATACTGTTTACTTCATTTTTGCTTGAGGACAAGCAAAGGTTCAAGTGTGGGAGATTCTAGGGCATCTTATTAAATAAATACAAAATAAGTTTTATTTTAATTTATCAAAAAACCCTTTAATTATAGTTCGACAACACAACCGTAGTGGAAATTTAAGTCCTCTAATAACGATTGGTTTACTTCACCGTTGTTAAATCATTTACAATTTATTTTTTAAATAATGGACTTAAGTGACACACACTTAATGTACTCTAAAAAATGGAAAAAATGTAGTTGCCGAGAATCGAAGCTTGCTACACATCATTTATTACTATGGTGTTTTAAGACAATCGTCATTAAATTACTATTTATAAATCCAGCTACTCATTGGGCGCGAAAATTTTAACCTATTACAATGGTGTATATCAATCTGTTGTAAACTTGGCATTGTTGTTTGTGCATTTTGTAGTAGTGGATGAGCGTTTAGGCTTCGAAAAGGATCCAATGGCAACCAATGTCAATATGCTGGCACAGGATCCCTTAGAAGAAATTGACTTGGGTGATAGGGAAGAAAAAAGGCCAACTTATATTAGCGCCAACATCAGCCCAGAACTCAAGGTAAAAGTAATACAACTCTTAAAAGAGTTTAAAGACTGCTTTGTGTGGGATTACTATGAAATTCATGGCTTAAATATGGAACTGGTGGAATTGAAGCTACCTATCAAACTTTGGAAGAAGCCAATCAAGAAAACCCCAAGGCGCTTCGCACCAGAGATCCTGTTGAAGATTAAAGAGGAAATCAAAAGGTTGCTCAAATGTAAGTTCATCCTCACCATAAGGTACGTTGAATGGATTGATAACATAGTTCCAATAATAAAAAAGAATAGGAATTTGAGGGTTTGCATTGATTTTAGAGATTTGAATGTTGCAACCCCAAAGGATGGATACCTATGCCAGTGGCAGAAATACCAGTGGATTCAGTTGCAGGCTTCAAATACCTTAGCATGCTTGATGGGTATTCAGGGTATAATCAAATCTTTATTGCTGACAAAGATGTACCTAAAATAGAATTTTGTTGCCCAGGTGCCCTGAGTACTCACGAATGGGTAGTCATGCCCTGTAACCTAAAAAATGTTGGGGCAACCTATCAAAGGGAAATGAACTCTATCATGACTTCATTGAAACTTTCACGCAGATTTATATTGATGACATTGTTGTTAAGTCTTTCTCAGGGTGAAGTCATTGGACCACCTTCTAAAATATTTCGAAAGCATGAGAAAACATGGTCTGAAAATGAATCCTCTTAAATATGATTTTTGTGTGCAGGCAGGGGATTTTATGGGTTTTGTGGTCCCCAAAAAAGGGATCGAAATAAACTAAAACAAGATGAAGGCCATCATGGAAGCGAAAATGCCATCAACCAAGAAGTAATTGCAGTCTTTGCTGGGAAAAACTAATTTCTTAAGAAGGTTCATATCGAATCTCAATGGCAAGACTCAAGCCTTTTCATTTCAACTTCTCCTGGAAAAGGAAGGATTCGGGTGGGGGGAAATGCAGCAAGAAGCCTTCAACAAGATCAAGGATTACCTTGTTCACCGTCCAATATTGTCACCTCCTTGTAGAAGTAGGACTATGAGATTGTATATTTTTGCGTCTGATGTTACAATATTGAGCATGCTTGCTTAGGAAGGTGACAATGGTATCGAGAGAGCCATTTATTATCTTAGTCGAGTCCTTAATGATGCATAAACTAGGTATAATTTGGTTTAAAAGTTGTGCCTTTGCCTGTATTTATCTTGTACAAAGTTAAAGCATTATATAAATCTCGTTGACGTTTATGTTTCGTCTCAGCTTGATATAGTTAAAATATGCTTTCTAAACTAATTTTTCATAGTCGAATTTGGAAATGGGCGCTTTCTCTAATTGGGTATTACTTAACTTACATGCCCCTAAAAGCTATGAAAGGGCAAGTGGTTGCAGATTTCATAAACGACCATGCCATGGTCAAAATTCCCCAAGACTTCATTGAGCTTAAGCCTTAGAGGTTATATTTAGATGGTTCTACTCACAGAGAAGGAATTGGTATTGGTATCTTAATCATTTCTCCTTATAAAATTCCAACAAATTTCAAGTACAAGGTTAATGATCTTTTCTCGAACAACGAGGCTGAATAAGAAGCTTTTATAGTTGGCCTTGAAATCTTGTTGGAATTGGGGGAAACTAGAGTCAAAATGAGATGCGAATTTGAACTGGTTGTCAAGCAAATAACTAAGGAGTATAAATATGTTAAGGAAAATTTGATTATGTATTTCTTCATAGAAAACAGGTGATCAAAAAATTAGCAAGTGTACTAATTTTCCAATATATTAATAATGAGAAATCTCAAAGTATCGATCTCAAGGACTGCGTATCAATATCGAGTTTAATTTGTGGTTCAATTAAACAAAAACTTAAATTAGGGTTGTGTTTGGAAATTCTCACTTAGCAGTAAGTAAAAATAAGAAAAAATATAAAGTTGTTTTTTCACAGATATGAGTAACATGCTAGGTTAAAGTGTATAATTTGCCCTGTAACAACCTTGAATCTTGATTTCTTCAACAAGTTCATAACACCAATTACCTCTTTAGGTTATTTTCCCCTAAGTCCTTAGTGGGAAAACTTTTGAACATTCATCCCAAATCCTAAGTCCTTAGCGAATCATGATGAAATCAAGCATTTGTTTTATCAAGAGTTAACTGGTAACTATAGGGTATCCCTAGTCCTAGGTGATATCTATTACAGTCTAATTGTACAAAAACCTTAACAATCACGATCCAACTGACTGTTAACCGTAAATCAGTCTTTGTTGGTCTGACAAAGAAAGCATAAAAACCTTGTACAATCAAATTGAATATGAAAAACATATAAATTAAAGAAATTTGAATTCAAAATTGTTTACAAAATCAAATTAGATACACCCCTTAGCATTAGGGGGGGTTTAACTACTCATATAGTTCAAAGTAATTTCAAAATAAAAATTAAACATTACAAATTATTGGTGAACTTTGATCTTCAATTGCTTCCGCTCATGAAAAGTCTATGTTCTCCAACACTTGAATATGCTTCAATCTTCACTCGTAGAAATTCTCCGCCGGCAAAAAAGTCCTCTAATTCGTTGTGAAAACTCATCTAAATAGTCACCATTCATTTAAATCGGTTAGAAGTACCCAAAATGCCCCCACAATTTAACATATGGACAAAATAGGAAAAAGTCAGGAAATCAGCGTCATAGGCCAACATGACCCGTGTCAGGCAACAAGACCACCTGTGTTGGCCCCCTGTCTGATTTTTCTTTTAAAGTCCCAGGAGGTGCAACACGACTCGTGCCAGGTGACACGTCTACCCGTGTTGGCCCTTTGTCTTTCCAATTCTCCAAGGCGCTCCCCTGACAGGGTCCATGTCAGGTGACACACACACCCATGTTAGGCCTCCTGTAACACTATTTTTGTACTTCCTCCGAAACTCCGAGTTTTGCACTTTTTGCGCACTAATTTATCCTGCTTTATTCCTCTGAGCCTATAAACAGTAAAACACACAACCAACATATACAATGTGGAAACATGAAATAAAATACTTAACAATAGCAAGAAACAATAACTAAAATCAATGGCAAATAACTGTATAAAAACCACTGATCAACAAGTTGCTGCGAAAATTTGAATATGTAAATATTAAACATATTCCTTGACTAAAAAATCAGGAGGCTAATGACCTAGCCAAATTGTATCAGGGCATTTTAGCCATTTAAAAAATTAGTTAAACCTAGGTTTATGTGTATTTAAGTTTGAATAGAGATTGAAATTGGGGCGATCGGTTTTGTTAGCACAAATAAACTTGAATCGACGCCTTCTTTCTCTTCCAATCTTCCTTCATTTCCAATACTCCATCTTTAATCCACCATACTTCCATAATCATTACATTTCTCAATATCCATCCTTCCCCTTCAATATTTTGTAGTTGCATCAAACCCATATCACCATCCACTCCAATGTAAACTATCTTCACATACTCCCTCTCACTATTCAATGCCCAACTGCTACATACTCCTTATGTACACTCCAACAACTCTGTTTGACACCTCTGCACAACTCCTCAACTTACTCACCACCTACAACAACTTCAGAATTGCATCAGATTTATTCTCCATCGAGGTAACATCGTGACTTGAAATGATGTTATTGGCTATTGTAATTCAAGCTCTGTTTCAAAGTTGTTAGATCTCATTCTCGAACACCGACACCGATTTCCATGATGAGTTCTTACTCGAATATTTGCTTTTGTTTTTGAGAAGTTTATTAGTTCTAAAATAACCATGATGTCTTATTTGAAATGTATGTAATATGTGCTTAGAATGGTTAAACTGATAGTTCAATATGGCTTAAAATGCATGTTGTTTGTTTATTGTGTGTGTCTTGAATGAATAAGGGAGGATACATTATCGTGAGAACCAAGAGAGGAAAAGATTCTTGCAGTGCTTTGTTTATGTTATATTGTTGTCAATCTGTTTCCTATTTTTAGCTACGTGCTACTTGTGATTACTTGATAAGAAAGTACATGTTTTTTGTTGGTGTTGTACCCCAAAATTTGCCCTCTCATTTCTCCAGGATTCTCACAAAGTCTCCCATAACATCAAGCTTGCAGCATTGATACATCAATTTGGGCTTAAAATTGGCACAAGGGCAAAATGGTTAATTGCATGCTGAAAAATCAAACTTTGACTTTTGCATCAAAATCAAGTTTCAAGAATCATATTTCATCAAGACGTGTTGGAATATGAGATTTGTTTTATCAAGATAATCAAAAGTCAAAATTACTTTGGAAAAGTCAAAATTTTAAATACTTAGAATTTTCCTAAGTGTTTAAGAAATATGACAAGCTCAGAACTTCTGACCAGATTTTCACCATGATAGAAGTTAATTCTGGAAGAACTTATAACACAAGAGTTGTAGATCTCAATGAGATCTCAAACATTGCAGAACAAAACATCTCCTAGAAATGCTGGGATTTCAAGATACAAATCCTTGAAGACACGTCCATGAAACTGAAGCTTTCAGCAAATTCTGTACCTTTCCAAAACAGGATTTGGTTAGAACTTCTGGGCCAGTTTTCATGTAGGTCCAGTCAGAACTTGCAAGAGCAATTCAAAGAGGATTTACAAAGCATGTCATAGGCTTTCTGGAAAGTCTGAGAACTCGCTCAGAACATGCTGGAGCAAAGAGATTAAAGGATCAGAAGTTGGATGATGGTTCTAAGTTGCGCTGATGCTGAACTTCTGACCCAAAATTAAGCTATGATGCATAATTTCACATTGCAGGATTTCTAATTTGATAAATCTCATCATCATTTAATGCTCACAACCACTTTTGAGTTTTTATCCAAAGGATTTCCCCACGTGTGGCATAGAAGTACATTGTTGTCCTTGAAAAAGCAAACTTTTGTACAAGAGTATACTGGGCCCATGCTTTGATTTTTCTTTTGAGGGTACTTTTCCTTAATTCATGCTTACAAATCCAGCTTAGGCACGGCTAAAAGCTGCTCACCACCATACTTGTTTAACTTGCTTCAAGAACAAGACAACAAGCTAGCATGATGGTGGTACTTTTGACTTCTCCAAGCTACAAAGTTCTTGCCTATAAATTGAACTTCATTTGCAACTGTGAAGGGGTGGTGGAAAAATTGAAAAGAAAAAATCTTTGGAACCTTGCTAAAAATTCTAGGAATCTGAAACTGCAAACACAAATACAAAACCTGCTAGTTTTTGATTCTTTCATTCAAACTCCAATTCCCCTCAAGTGTTTCTTGGCCAAATCATCCATACACCATTCATAACCCAAGTTGAAGGCTGTTCCCATCTGCTGAGCACGTGAGGAAGCTGATTAGAACACTACAAGTAGTCAGGACCAGGCTCCAGTTCACAAGACCTTTTCCAGCTGCAAGGTAAGCCTCTGCTGACCCTCATCATATTACTTAGGAATTGTTAGATTTGCATATTCAAAATACAATATAGATATCTTGACTCTGTTGCTGTACATATTCTGAGGTTTCATGTATTTGTCTGCCTAAGTAGAGAGAACATCAGTTCAGAACTTCTTAAGGAAACTAGGTTTAGCAGATACATGCTTGTTTCTGATTTACAGTCTTGACACTTTTTTATGTTTCTGAAACCATGATGGAAACCTACCATAATTGTTATGTTTGTGTTTTCTATTATGTTGAGAAATGACCAAGTTGCAGATATTCTGATTAGCATGAAGAAAGATATGGAATTTATCATCGGAGTTTACATTGTAATACGTGTTTATGTTTTTGCTTCTAATACCGGATGTACAGCCACCCCAGTAATAGACAGTGTGCACGCATAAGACATTAGAGCTAAGGGTCCTGGGTTCTAGCCCCATAAGAATCTTTCTAGGTTTATTTATTGACATTTTTACCCATTCATCTGTCAGATGATACTCCTAGATCAAAACTTCTAGATATCCTCACCTAACAGCATAATCACTTCACTCTCTCAAACAACCAGAACTTCTGACTTGCTAGAGATATTAGAACTTCTAGGTTCCCAACTACATTATAGCTTCTGAACCCCTTTAACAATCAGAACTTCTAGGTTTTCCTTTATTCCCAGCAACCTCAGAACTTGGTGTACCCAGGCCCAGAACTTCTGACCCTCTACTTTCCTACTAACATTTTCTCTCTTGCAACGTATCAGAGTCAGAACTTCTATTCCTCCTCGTTTCAGCAATGTGCTGATTCTGACTCCTTTTTCTCTTATTTATCTTATTTTAGCTTTTAATAACTAAAAACACCAAAAAACATTTTATATTTACATACTTTATTCTATCCCTCTAAAAACTTAAAAATTCAAAGATCAAAAATATTTTCTTTAGCAAACTTATTTCTTTTCTTAACAATAACAAGACTATTCCATTTTTACATCTCTTGTACATTATTTAAATATGGTTGTAATAGATAACTAGGACTTTAATTTCCCGCGATCCCAATTGTAAATTTGTACACCCCATCCCCTTAATGATGTAATAGCGTAAGTTTTACTTTTCCGCGTTTTTATTGCTTTCATATGTTGCTAGTAATTAGGTGTATATGGCAAGATAAAAACAACAAATAGACAACTAGAAAATCAAAGATTGAATGCATGAAATTAAATAAACTTTGCACACATGCACCCCTTAGGGTAATCTCACTTGTTGCCTTTCGGAAAATATTAGGGTCCCTCGAATATGGGAGTTATATCAAAGACCCTCGATAAAATATCGTAGTCCCTCGATGACCCTTGATGTTGCCTTCGGTAAACGATCTAGCCCCTAAACAACATTGATAAAACGTCCCATAGGTTGCCTTCTATGACTATACAAACATTCCACGCCCGTCCCTTCACATCCAACGATGGGGATTCTTACCAAAACAATGGTAAGAGAGCAACATCTAAAGGAGGAGGAAAAGAACATTTAAGACCTTTTTGAGTAGGTAGGCGTATGCTCCTCTTATGAAGATTCTAGTAAAGACAAAGAAGAGTGATCTCTTCTGTCCAAAAGGGTAAACCAACTCTGAAAGAGAAAATGAGCAACAAACAATATGCCATAAAAGTTATTTAATAGCACTTTATTTTGTTTTTGATAGCGCTGAAAAGCGCTATTAACCGTGCCACTAATGTAAACGATTTTGTTTCATAGCATTCTAAAGTACTAGTTTTTAATATAAAAATAATAATTAATTAAAACAATAAGTTTAAAGGAGCCAAACGAAATTCATGGGGGAAAATGAAAGTTTTAGCACAAACAGTAGCGTCGGCCTAAACCGTCGCTATTATATGAAAATAATAATTAAGACAATAACTAATAAGGAGGCAAACAAAATTTGTTATGGGAAATGAAAATTTTTTCACAAACAATAGCGTCGGCCTGAACCGTCGCTAATATAATAAAATAAATAATTATTTAAGACAATAAATAAAAAGGAGGCGAATGAAATTTGTGGGGGGAAATGATATTTTTGCACAAACAGTAGTGTCAGTGTAAATAAACACTTGGTCAACACCAAGTATTTTTCTCGAAATCAAACCATTTCCAAAATATTTTCATAACAAATGCACTCGAAGGCCACATGCACTAAGTAGTGAGAAAGGAATGATTAAATTTATGTCCCTTTGTTCTTAGTCCTAGGACGCATGCTGTATACGTTATCGTTCGAATGCTCGCCTTCACTCATGAAATTTAGTTTTATTCATGCTATATACTTTTGTTGTGAAATGGAGGAAAAGGACTAGTTAGGCGTATTCTCCTGTTATGAAGATTCTAATAAAGACAAATAAGAGTTATCTCTTCTGTCCAAAAGGGTAAACCAACTCTGAAAGAGAATATGAGCAACAAATAATTTGCCATAAAAGTTATTTAATAACAGTTTCTTTTGTTTTTGATAGCACTGCAAAGCGCTATTAACCGAGCCGCTAATGTAAATGATTTTGTTTCATAGCACTTTAAAAGAGCTATTAAAGAACTAGTTTTTAATATAAAAAAAATAATTAATTAAAACCATAATTTTAAAGGAGCGAAACGAAATTCGTGGGTAGAAAATGAAGGTTTTAGCACAAACAGTAGCGTCGGCCTGAACCGTCACTATTATATGAGTATAATAATTAATTAAGTCAATAACTAAAAAGGAGGCAAACGAAATTTGTTATGGGAAGTGAATATTTTTTCATAAACAATAGCGTCAGCCTGGACGTCGCTAATATAAAAAAAATTATTTAAGACAATAAATAAAAAGGAGGAAAATGAAATTGGTGGGGGAAATGAAATTTTCGCACAAATAGTAGTGTCGGTCCAAATAAACACTTGGTTAACACCAAGTATTTTTCTCGAAATCAAACCATTTTCAAAATGTTTTCATAACAAATGCACTCGAAGACCACATGCACTAAGTAGTGAAAAAGGAATGAATAAATGTATGTCCCTATGTTCTTAGTCCTAGGACGCATGATGTATAGGTTATCATTCGAATGCTCACCTTCACTCAAGAACTTTAGTTCTATTCGTGCTATATACTTTGGTAGTGAAATGGAGGAAAAGAACTAGTTATGTGTATGCTCCTCTTATGAAGATTCTAATAAAGACAAAGAAGAGTGATATCTTCTTTCCAAAAGGGTAAACCAACTCTGAAAGAGAAAACGGGCAATAGACAATATGCCATAAAAGTTATTTAATAGCACATTCTTTTGTTTTTGATAGCGCTGAAAAGCGCTATTAACTGTGCCGCTAATGTAAACGATTTTGTTTCATAGCATTCTAAACTACTAGTTTTTAATATAAAAATAATAATTAATTAAAACAATAAGTTTAAAGGAGCCAAACGAAATTCATGGAGGAAAATGAAAGTTTTAGCACAAACAGTAGCGTCGGTCTGAACCTTCGATATTATATGAAAATAATAATTAAATAAGACAATAACTAATAAGGAGGCAAACAAAATTTGTTATGGAAAATGAATATTTTTTCATAAACAATAGCGTCGGCCTGAACCGTCGCTAATATAAGACAAAAAATAATTATTTAAGACAATAAATAAAAAGGAGGAGAATGAAATTGGTGGGGGGAAATGAAATTTTCGCACAAAAAGTAGTGTCGGTGTAAATAAACGCTTGGTCAACACCAAGTATATTACTCGAAATCAAACCATTTTCAAAATATTTTCATAACAAATGCACTCGAAGGCCACGAGCACTAAGTAGTGAAAAAGGAATGATTAAATGTATGTGCCTTTGTTCTTAGTCTTAGGACGCATGCTGTATAAGTTATCATTCGAATGCTAGCCTTCACTCATGAACTTTAGTTTTATTCGTGCTATATACTTTTGTAGTGAAATGGAGGAAAAGGACTAGTTAGGCGTATGCTCCTCTATTGAAGATTCTAATAAAGACAAAGAAGAGTGATCTCTTCTGTCCAAAAGGGTAAACCAACTCTGGAAGAGAAAATAAGCAAAAAACAATTTGCCATAAAAGTTATTTAATAGCACTTTCTTTTGTTTTTGATAGTGCTGCAAAACGCTATCTACCGAGCCGCTAATGTAAACGATTTTGTTTCATAGCACTTTAAAAGATCTATTAAAGTACTAGTTTTTAATATAAAAATAATAATTAATTAAAACAATAAGTTTAAAGGATCCAAACGAAATTCGTGGGGGAAAATCAAAGTTTTAGCACAAACAGTAGCGTCTCCCTGAACCGTCGCTATTATATGAAAATAATAATTAATTAAGACAATAACTAATAAGGAGGCAAACAAAATTTGTTTTGGGAAATGAATATTTTTTCATAAATAATAGCGTCGGCCTGAACCGTCACTAATATAAGAAAATAAATTATTGTTTAAGACAATAAATAAAAAGGAGGCAAATGAAATTGGTGGGGGGAAATGAAATTTTTGCATAAACAGTAGTGTCGATCCAAATAAACGCTTGGTCAACACCAAGTATTTTCTAGAAATCAAATCATTTTCTAAATATTTTCATAACAAATGCACTCGAAGGCCACATGCACTAAGTAGTGAAAAAGGAATGATTAAATGTATGTCCCTTTGTTCTTAGTCCTAGGATGCATGCTGTATAGGTTATCGTTCGAATGCTCACCTTCACTCATCAACTTTAGTTTTATTCGTGCTATATACTTTTGTAGTGAAATGGAGGAAAAGGACAAGTTAGGCGTATGCTCCTCTTATAAAGATTCTAATAAAGAAAAAGAAGAATGATCTGTTCTGTCCAAAAGGGTAAGCCAACTCTGAAAGAGAAAATATGGAACAAATAATTTGCCATAAAAGTTATTTAATAGCACTTTCTTTTGTTTTTGATAGCGATGTAAAGCACTATTAACCGAGCAGTTAATGTAAACGATTTTGTTTCATAGCACTTTAAAAGAGCTATTAAAGTACTAGTTTTTAATATAAAAATAAAAATTAATTAAAACAATAAGTTTAAAGGATCCAAACAAAATTCGTGGGGGAAAATGAAAGTTTTAGCACAAACAATATCGTCGGCCAGAACCGTCGCTATTATATGAAAATATTAATTAATTAAGACAATAACTAAAAAGGAGGAAAACGAAATTTGTTATGGGAAGTGAATATTTTTGCATAAACAATAGCGACGTCCTGAACCGTCGCTAATATAAATAAATAAATAATTTTTTTAAGACAATAAATAAAAAGGAGGCGAATGAAATTGGTGGGGGGAAATGAAATTTTCGCACAAAAAGTAGTGTCGGTGTAAATAAACGCTTGGTAAACACCAAGTATATTTCTCAAAATCAAACCATTTTCCAAATCTTTTCATAAAAAATGCACTCGAAGGACACATGCACTAAGTAGTGAAAAATGAATGATTAAATGTATGTCCCTATGTTCTTAGTCCTAGGACGCACGCTGTATAGGTTATCATTTAAATGCTCGCCTTCACTCATGAACTTTAGTTTTATATGTGCTATATATTTTTGTAGTGAAATGGAGGAAAAGGACTAGTTAGGCGTATGCTCCTCTTATGAAGATTCTAAAAAAGAAGTAGAAGAGTGATCTCTTCTGTCCAATAGGGTAAACCAACTCTGAAAGAGAAAATGAGCAACATACAATAAGCCATAAAAGTTATTTAATAGCACTTTCTTTTGTTTTTGATAGCGCTGAAAAGCACTATTAACCGTGCCGCTAATGTAAACGATTTTGTTTCTTAGCATTTTAAAGTACTAATTTTTAATATAAAAATAATAATTTATTTAAACAATAAGTTTAAAGGAGCCAAACGAAATTCATGGAAGAAAATGAAAGTTTTAGCACAAACAGTAGCGTCGGCCTGAACCGTTGCTATTATATGAAAATAATAATTAATTAAGACAAGAACTAATAAGGAGGAAAACGAAATTTGTGATGGGAAATGATTATTTTTTCATAAACAATAGCGTCGGCCTGAACCGTCGCTAATGTAAGAAAATAAATAATTATTTAAGATAATAAATAAAAAGGAGGCGAATGAAATTCGTGGGGGGAAATGAAATTTTCGCTCAAACAGTAGTGTCGGTGTAAATAAACGCTTGGTCAACACCAAGTATTTTTCTCGAAATCAAACCTTTTTCCAAATATTTTCATAACAAATACACTCGAAGGCCACGTGCAGTAAGTAGTGAAAAATGAAAGATTAAATGTATGTCCCTTTGTTCTTAGTCCTAGGACGCATGCTGTATAGGTTATCATTCGAATGCTCACCTTCACTCGTCAACTTTAGTTTTATTCGTGCTATATACTTTTGTAGTGAAATGGAGGAAAAGGACTAGTTAGGCGTATGTTCCTTTTATGAAGATTCTAAAAAAGAAGTAGAAGAGTGATCTCTTCTATCCAAAAGGGTAAATCAACTCCGAAAGAGAAAATGAGCAACATACAATATGCCATAAAAGTTAATTAATAGCACTTTCTTTTGTTTTTGATAGCGCTGAAAAGCACTATTAACCGTGCCACTAATGTAAACGATTTTGTTTCATAGCATTTTAAAGTACTAGTTTTTAATATAAAAATAAAAATTTATTAAAACAATAAGTTTAAAGGAGCCAAACGAAATTCATGGTAGAAAATGAAAGTTTTAGCACAAACAGTAGCGTCGGCCTGAACCGTCGCTATTATATGAAAATAATAATTAATGAAGACAAGAACTAATAAGGAGGAAAACGAACTTTATGATGGGAAATGATTATTTTTTCATAAACAATAGCGTCGGCCTGAACCGTCGCTAATATAAGAAAATAAATAATTATTCAAGACAATAAATAAAAAGGAGGCGAATGAAATTGGTGGGGGGAAATGAAATTTTCGCACAAACAGTAGTGTCGGTGTAAATAAACGCTTGGTCAACACCAAGTATTTTTCTCAAAATCAAACCATTTTCCAAATATTTTTATAACAAATTCACTCGAAGGCCACGTGCACTAAGTAGTGAAAAATGAATGATTAAATGTATGTCCCTTTGTTCTTAGTCCTAGGATGCATGCTGTATAGGTTATCGTTCGAATGCTCACCTTCACTCATCAACTTTAGTTTTATTCGTGCTATATACTTTTGTAGTGAAATGGAGGAAAAGGACTAGTTAGGCGTATGTTCCTCTTATGAAGATTCTAAAAAATAAGTAGAAGAGTGATCTCTTCTGTCCAAAAGGGTAAACCAACTCTGAAAGAGAAAATGAGCAACATACAATATGCCATAAAAGTTATTTAATAGCACTTTCTTTTGTTTTTGATAGCGCTGAAAAGCACTATTAACGGTGCCGCTAATGTAAACGATTTTGTTTCATAGCATTCTAAACTACTAGTTTTTAATATAAAAATAATAATTAATTAAAACAATAAGTTTAAAGGAGCCAAACGAAATTCATGGAGGAAAATGAAAGTTTTAGCACAAACAGTAGCGTCGGTCTGAACCTTCGATATTATATGAAAATAATAATTAAATAAGACAATAACTAATAAGGAGGCAAACAAAATTTGTTATGGAAAATGAATATTTTTTCATAAACAATAGCGTCGGCCTGAACCGTCGCTAATATAAGACAAAAAATAATTATTTAAGACAATAAATAAAAAGGAGGAGAATGAAATTGGTGGGGGGAAATGAAATTTTCGCACAAAAAGTAGTGTCGGTGTTAATAAACGCTTGGTCAACACCAAGTATATTACTCGAAATCAAACCATTTTCAAAATATTTTCATAACAAATGCACTCGAAGGCCACGTGCACTAAGTAGTGAAAAAGGAATGATTAAATGTATGTGCCTTTGTTCTTAGTCTTAGGACGCATGCTGTATAAGTTATCATTCGAATGCTAGCCTTCACTCATGAACTTTAGTTTTATTCGTGCTATATACTTTTGTAGTGAAATGGAGGAAAAGGACTAGTTAGGCGTATGCTCCTCTATTGAAGATTCTAATAAAGACAAAGAAGAGTGATCTCTTCTGTCCAAAAGGGTAAACCAACTCTGGAAGAGAAAATAAGCAAAAAACAATTTTCCATAAAAGTTATTTAATAGCACTTTCTTTTGTTTTTGATAGTACTGCAAAACGCTATCTACCGAGCCGCTAATGTAAACGATTTTGTTTCATAGCACTTTAAAAGATCTATTAAAGTACTAGTTTTTAATATAAAAATAATAATTAATTAAAACAATAAGTTTAAAGGATCCAAACGAAATTCGTGGGGGAAAATCAAAGTTTTAGCACAAACAGTAGCGTCTCCCTGAACCGTCGCTATTATATGAAAATAATAATTAATTAAGACAATAACTAATAAGGAGGCAAACAAAATTTGTTTTGGGAAATGAATATTTTTTCATAAATAATAGCGTCGGCCTGAACCGTCACTAATATAAGAAAATAAATTATTGTTTAAGACAATAAATAAAAAGGAGGCAAATGAAATTGGTGGGGGGAAATGAAATTTTTGTATAAACAGTAGTGTCGATCCAAATAAACGCTTGGTCAACACCAAGTATTTTCTAGAAATCAAATCATTTTCTAAATATTTTCATAACAAATGCACTCGAAGGCCACATGCACTAAGTAGTGAAAAAGGAATGATTAAATGTATGTCCCTTTGTTCTTAGTCCTAGGATGCATGCTGTATAGGTTATCGTTCGAATGCTCACCTTCACTCATCAACTTTAGTTTTATTCGTGCTATATACTTTTGTAGTGAAATGGAGGAAAAGGACAAGTTAGGCGTATGCTCCTCTTATAAAGATTCAAATAAAGAAAAAGAAGAATGATCTGTTCTGTCCAAAAGGGTAAGCCAACTCTGAAAGAGAAAATATGGAACAAATAATTTGCCATAAAAGTTATTTAATAGCACTTTCTTTTGTTTTTGATAGCGCTGTAAAGCACTATTAACCGAGCAGTTAATGTAAACGATTTTGTTTCATAGCACTTTAAAAGAGCTATTAAAGTACTAGTTTTTAATATAAAAATAAAAATTAATTAAAACAATAAGTTTAAAGGATCCAAACAAAATTCGTGGGGGAAAATGAAAGTTTTAGCACAAACAATATCATCGGCCAGAACCGTCGCTATTATATGAAAATATTAATTAATTAAGACAATAACTAAAAAGGAGGAAAACGAAATTTGTTATGGGAAGTGAATATTTTTGCATAAACAATAGCGTCGTCCTGAACCGTCGCTAATATAAATAAATAAATAATTTTTTTAAGACAATAAATAAAAAGGAGGCGAATGAAATTGGTGGGGGGAAATGAAATTTTCGCACAAAAAGTAGTGTCGGTGTAAATAAACGCTTGGTAAACACCAAGTATATTTCTCAAAATCAAACCATTTTCCAAATATTTTCATAAAAAATGCACTCGAAGGACACATGCACTAAGTAGTGAAAAATGAATGATTAAATGTATGTCCCTATGTTCTTAGTCCTAGGACGCACGCTGTATAGGTTATCATTTAAATGCTCGCCTTCACTCATGAACTTTAGTTTTATATGTGCTATATATTTTTGTAGTGAAATGGAGGAAAAGGACTAGTTAGGCGTATGCTCCTCTTATGAAGATTCTAAAAAAGAAGTAGAAGAGTGATCTCTTTTGTCCAATAGGGTAAACCAACTCTGAAAGAGAAAATGAGCAACATACAATAAGCCATAAAAGTTATTTAATAGCACTTTCTTTTGTTTTTGATATCGCTGAAAAGCACTATTAACCGTGCCGCTAATGTAAACGATTTTGTTTCTTAGCATTTTAAAGTACTAATTTTTAATATAAAAATAATAATTTATTTAAACAATAAGTTTAAAGGAGCCAAACGAAATTCATGGAAGAAAATGAAAGTTTTAGCACAAACAGTAGCGTCGGCCTGAACCGTTGCTATTATATGAAAATAATAATTAATTAAGACAAGAACTAATAAGGAGGAAAACGAAATTTGTGATGGGAAATGATTATTTTTTCATAAACAATAGCGTCGGCCTGAACCGTCGCTAATATAAGAAAATAAATAATTATTCAAGACAATAAATAAAAAGGAGGCGAATGAAATTGGTGGGGGGAAATGAAATTTTCGCACAAACAGTAGTGTCGGTGTAAATAAACGCTTGGTCAACACCAAGTATTTTTCTCAAAATCAAACCATTTTCCAAATATTTTTATAACAAATTCACTCGAAGGCCACGTGCACTAAGTAGTGAAAAATGAATGATTAAATGTATGTCCCTTTGTTCTTAGTCCTAGGATGCATGCTGTATAGGTTATCGTTCGAATGCTCACCTTCACTCATCAACTTTAGTTTTATTCGTGCTATATACTTTTGTAGTGAAATGGAGGAAAAGGACTAGTTAGGCGTATGTTCCTCTTATGAAGATTCTAAAAAATAAGTAGAAGATTGATCTCTTCTGTCCAAAAGGGTAAACCAACTCTGAAAGAGAAAATGAGCAACATACAATATGCCATAAAAGTTATTTAATAGCACTTTCTTTTGTTTTTGATAGCGCTGAAAAGCACTATTAACGGTGCCGCTAATGTAAACGATTTTGTTTCATAGCATTCTAAACTACTAGTTTTTAATATAAAAATAATAATTAATTAAAACAATAAGTTTAAAGGAGCCAAACGAAATTCATGGAGGAAAATGAAAGTTTTAGCACAAACAGTAGCGTCGGTCTGAACCTTCGATATTATATGAAAATAATAATTAAATAAGACAATAACTAATAAGGAGGCAAACAAAATTTGTTATGGAAAATGAATATTTTTTCATAAACAATAGCGTCGGCCTGAACCGTCGCTAATATAAGACAAAAAATAATTATTTAAGACAATAAATAAAAAGGAGGAGAATGAAATTGGTGGGGGGAAATGAAATTTTCGCACAAAAAGTAGTGTCGGTGTTAATAAACGCTTGGTCAACACCAAGTATATTACTCGAAATCAAACCATTTTCAAAATATTTTCATAACAAATGCACTCGAAGGCCACGTGCACTAAGTAGTGAAAAAGGAATGATTAAATGTATGTGCCTTTGTTCTTAGTCTTAGGACGCATGCTGTATAAGTTATCATTCGAATGCTAGCCTTCACTCATGAACTTTAGTTTTATTCGTGCTATATACTTTTGTAGTGAAATGGAGGAAAAAGACTAGTTAGGCGTATGCTCCTCTATTGAAGATTCTAATAAAGACAAAGAAGAGTGATCTCTTCTGTCCAAAAGGGTAAACCAACTCTGGAAGAGAAAATAAGCAAAAAACAATTTTCCATAAAAGTTATTTAATAGCACTTTCTTTTGTTTTTGATAGTGCTGCAAAGCGCTATCTACCGAGCCGCTAATGTAAACGATTTTGTTTCATAGCACTTTAAAAGATCTATTAAAGTACTAGTTTTTAATATAAAAATAATAATTAATTAAAACAATAAGTTTAAAGGATCCAAACGAAATTCGTGGGGGAAAATCAAAGTTTTAGCACAAACAGTAGCGTCTCCCTGAACCGTCGCTATTATATGAAAATAATAATTAATTAAGACAATAACTAATAAGGAGGCAAACAAAATTTGTTTTGGGAAATGAATATTTTTTCATAAATAATAGCGTCGGCCTGAACCGTCACTAATATAAGAAAATAAATTATTGTTTAAGACAATAAATAAAAAGGAGGCAAATGAAATTGGTGGGGGGAAATGAAATTTTTGTATAAACAGTAGTGTCGATCCAAATAAACGCTTGGTCAACACCAAGTATTTTCTAGAAATCAAATCATTTTCTAAATATTTTCATAACAAATGCACTCGAAGGCCACATGCACTAAGTAGTGAAAAAGGAATGATTAAATGTATGTCCCTTTGTTCTTAGTCCTAGGATGCATGCTGTATAGGTTATCGTTCGAATGCTCACCTTCACTCATCAACTTTAGTTTTATTCGTGCTATATACTTTTGTAGTGAAATGGAGGAAAAGGACAAGTTAGGCGTATGCTCCTCTTATAAAGATTCTAATAAAGAAAAAGAAGAATGATCTGTTCTGTCCAAAAGGGTAAGCCAACTCTGAAAGAGAAAATATGGAACAAATAATTTGCCATAAAAGTTATTTAATAGCACTTTCTTTTGTTTTTGATAGCGCTGTAAAGCACTATTAACCGAGCAGTTAATGTAAACGATTTTGTTTCATAGCACTTTAAAAGAGCTATTAAAGTACTAGTTTTTAATATAAAAATAAAAATTAATTAAAACAATAAGTTTAAAGGATCCAAACAAAATTCGTGGGGGAAAATGAAAGTTTTAGCACAAACAATATCATCGGCCAGAACCGCCGCTATTATATGAAAATATTAATTAATTAAGACAATAACTAAAAAGGAGGAAAACGAAATTTGTTATGGGAAGTGAATATTTTTGCATAAACAATAGCGTCGTCCTGAACCGTCGCTAATATAAATAAATAAATAATTTTTTTAAGACAATAATTAAAAAGGAGGCGAATGAAATTGGTGGGGGGAAATGAAATTTTCGCACAAAAAGTAGTGTCGGTGTAAATAAACGCTTGGTAAACACCAAGTATATTTCTCAAAATCAAACCATTTTCCAAATATTTTCATAAAAAATGCACTCGAAGGACACATGCACTAAGTAGTGAAAAATGAATGATTAAATGTATGTCCCTATGTTCTTAGTCCTAGGACGCACGCTGTATAGGTTATCATTTAAATGCTCGCCTTCACTCATGAACTTTAGTTTTATATGTGCTATATATTTTTGTATTGAAATGGAGGAAAAGGACTAGTTAGGCGTATGCTCCTCTTATGAAGATTCTAAAAAAGAAGTAGAAGAGTGATCTCTTCTGTCCAATAGGGTAAACCAACTCTGAAAGAGAAAATGAGCAACATACAATAAGCCATAAAAGTTATTTAATAGCACTTTCTTTTGTTTTTGATAGCGCTGAAAAGCACTATTAACCGTGCCGCTAATGTAAACGATTTTGTTTCTTAGCATTTTAAAGTACTAATTTTTAATATAAAAATAATAATTTATTTAAATAATAAGTTTAAAGGAGCCAAACGAAATTCATGGAAGAAAATGAAAGTTTTAGCACAAACAGTAGCGTCGGCCTGAACCGTTGCTATTATATGAAAATAATAATTAATTAAGACAAGAACTAATAAGGAGGAAAACGAAATTTGTGATGGGAAATGATTATTTTTTCATAAACAATAGCGTCGGCCTGAACCGTCGCTAATGTAAGAAAATAAATAATTATTTAAGATAATAAATAAAAAGGAGGCGAATGAAATTCGTGGGGGGAAATGAAATTTTCGCTCAAACAGTAGTGTCGGTGTAAATAAACGCTTGGTCAACACCAAGTATTTTTCTCGAAATCAAACCATTTTCCAAATATTTTCATAACAAATACACTCGAAGGCCACGTGCAGTAAGTAGTGAAAAATGAAAGATTAAATGTATGTCCCTTTGTTCTTAGTCCTAGGACGCATGCTGTATAGGTTATCATTCGAATGCTCACCTTCACTCGTCAACTTTAGTTTTATTCGTGCTATATACTTTTGTAGTGAAATGGAGGAAAAGGACTAGTTAGGCGTATGTGCCTTTTATGAAGATTCTAAAAAAGAAGTAGAAGAGTGATCTCTTCTGTCCAAAAGGGTAAATCAACTCCGAAAGAGAAAATGAGCAACATACAATATGCCATAAAAGTTAATTAATAGCACTTTCTTTTGTTTTTGATAGCGCTGAAAAGCACCATTAACCGTGCCACTAATGTAAACGATTTTGTTTCATAGCATTTTAAAGTACTAGTTTTTAATATAAAAATAAAAATTTATTAAAACAATAAGTTTAAAGGAGCCAAACGAAATTCATGGTAGAAAATGAAAGTTTTAGCACAAACAGTAGCGTCGGCCTGAACCGTCGCTATTATATGAAAATAATAATTAATGAAGACAAGAACTAATAAGGAGGAAAACGAACTTTATGATGGGAAATGATTATTTTTTCATAAACAATAGCGTCGGCCTGAACCGTCGCTAATATAAGAAAATAAATAATTATTCAAGACAATAAATAAAAAGGAGGCGAATGAAATTGGTGGGGGGAAATGAAATTTTCGCACAAACAGTAGTGTCGGTGTAAATAAACGCTTGGTCAACACCAAGTATTTTTCTCAAAATCAAACCATTTTCCAAATATTTTTATAACAAATTCACTCGAAGGCCACGTGCACTAAGTAGTGAAAAATGAATGATTAAATGTATGTCCCTTTGTTCTTAGTCCTAGGATGCATGCTGTATAGGTTATCGTTCGAATGCTCACCTTCACTCATCAACTTTAGTTTTATTCGTGCTATATACTTTTGTAGTGAAATGGAGGAAAAGGACTAGTTAGGCGTATGTTCCTCTTATGAAGATTCTAAAAAATAAGTAGAAGAGTGATCTCTTCTGTCCAAAAGGGTAAACCAACTCTGAAAGAGAAAATGAGCAACATACAATATGCCATAAAAGTTATTTAATAGCACTTTCTTTTGTTTTTGATAGCGCTGAAAAGCACTATTAACGGTGCCGCTAATGTAAACGATTTTGTTTCATAGCATTTTAAAGTACTAGTTTTTAATATAAAAATAAAAATTTATTAAAACAATAAGTTTAAAGGAGCCAAACGAAATTCATGGACGAAAATGAATGTTTTAGAACAAACAGTAGCGTCAGCCTGAACCGTCGCTATTATATGAAAATAATAATTAATTAAGACAGGAACTAATAAGGAGGAAAACAAAATTTGTGATGGGAAATGATTATTTTTTTATAAACAATAGCGTCGGCCTGAACCGTCGCTAATATAAGAAAATAAGTAATTATTTAAGACAATAAATAAAAAGGAGGCGAATGAAATTGGTGGGGGGAAATGAAATTTTCGCACAAATAGTAGTGTCGGTGTAAATAAACGCTTGGTCAACACCAAGTATTTTTTTCAAAATCAAACCATTTTCCAAATATTTTCATAAAAAATACACTCGAAGGCCACGTGCACTAAGTAGTGAAAAATGAATGATTAAATGTATGTCCCTTTGTTCTTAGACCTAGGACACATGGTGTATAGGTTATCGTTCGAATGCTCACCTTCACTCATCAACTTTAGTTTTATTCGAGCTATATACTTTTGTAGTGAAATGGAGGAAAAGGACTAGTTAGGCGTATGTTCCTCTAATGAAGATTCTAAAAAAGAAGTAGAAGAGTGATCACTTCTGTCCAAAAGGGTAAACAAACTCTGAAAGAGAAAATGAGCAACATACAATATGCCATAAAAGTTATTTAATAGCACTTTCTTTTGTTTTTGATAGCGCTGAAAAGCACTACTAACCGTGCCGCTAATGTAAACGATTTTGTTTCATAGCATTTTAAAGTACTAGATTTTAATATAAAAATAAAAATTTATTAAAACAATAAGTTTAAAGGAGCCAAACGAAATTCATGGACGAAAATGAATGTTTTAGCACAAACAGTAGCGTCGGCCTGCACCGTCGCTATTATATGAAAATAATAATTAATTAAGACAAGAACTAATAAGGAGGAAAACGAAATTTGTGATGGGAAATGATTATTTTTTCATAAACAATAGCGTCGGCCTGAACCGTCGCTAATATAAGAAAATAAATAATTATTTAAGACAATAAATAAAAAGGAGGCGAATGAAATTGGTGGGGGGAAATGAAATTTTCGCACAAACAGTAGTGTCGGTGTAAATAAACGCTTGGTCAACACCAAGTATTTATCTCAAAATCAAGCCATTTTCCAAATATTTTTATAACAAGTTCACTCGAAGGCCACGTGCACTAAGTAGTGAAAAATGAATGATTAAATGTATGTCCCTTTGTTCTTAGTCCTAGGACGCATGCTGTATAGGTTATCGTTCGAATGCTTACCTTCACTCATCAACTTTAGTTTTATTCGTGCTATATACTTTTGTAGTGAAATGGAGGAAAATGACTAGTTAGGCGTATGTTCCTCTTATGAAGATTCTAAAAAATAAGTAGAAGAGTGATCCCTTCTGTCCAAAAGGGTAAACCAACTCTGAAAGAGAAAATGAGCAACATACAATATGCCATAAAGTTATTTAATAACACTTTCTTTTGTTTTTGATAGCGCTGAAAAGCACTATTAACGGTGCCGCTAATGTAAACGATTTTGTTTCATAGCATTTTAAAGTACTAGTTTTTAATATAAAAATAAAAATTTATTAAAACAATAAGTTTAAAGGAGCCAAACGAAATTCATGGACGAAAATGAATGTTTTAGCACAAACAGTAGCGTCAGCCTGAACCGTCGCTATTATATGAAAATAATAATTAATTAAGACAAGAACTAATAAGGAGGAAAACAAAATTTGTGATGGGAAATGATTATTTTTTCATAAACAATAGCGTCGGCCTGAACCGTCGCTAATATAAGAAAATAAATAATTATTTAAGACTATAAATAAAAAGGAGGCGAATGAAATTGGTGGGGGGAAATGAAATTTTCGCACAAACAATAGTGTCGGTGTAAATAAACGCTTGGTCAAAACCAAGTATTTTTTTCAAAATCAAACCATTTTCCAAATATTTTCATAAAAAATACACTCGAAGGCCACGTGCACTAAGTAGTGAAAAATGAATGATTAAATGTATGTCCCTTTGTTCTTAGACCTAGGACACATGGTGTATAGGTTATCGTTCGAATGCTCACCTTCACTCATCAACTTTAGTTTTATTCGTGCTATATACTTTTGTAGTGAAATGGAGGAAAAGGATTAGTTAGGCGTATGTTCCTCTAATGAAGATTCTAAAAAAGAAGTAGAAGAGTGATCTCTTCTGTCCAAAAGGGTAAACAAACTCTGAAAGAGAAAATGAGCAACATACAATATGCCATAAAAGTTATTTAATAGCACTTTCTTTTGTTTTTGATAGTGCTGAAAAGCACTATTAACCGTGCCGCTAATGTAAACGATTTTGTTTCATAGCATTTTAAAGTACTAGTTTTTAATATAAAAATAAATATTTATTAAAACAATAAGTTTAAAGGAGCCAAACGAAATTCATGGACGAAAATGAATGTTTTAGCACAAACAGTAGTGTCGGCCTGAACCGTCGCTATTATATGAAAATAATAATTAATTAAGACAAGAACTAATAAGGAGGATAACAAAATTTGTGATGGGAAATGATTATTTTTTCATAAACAATAGCGTCGGCCTGAACCGTCGCTAATATAAGAAAATAAATAATTATTTAAGACAATAAATAAAAAGGAGGCGAATGAAATTGGTGGGGGGAAATGAAATTTTCGCACAAACAGTAGTGTCGGTGTAAATAAACGCTTGGTTAACACCAAGTATTTTTCTCGAAATCAAGCCATTTTCAAAATATTTTCATAAAAAATAAACCCGAAGGCCACGTGCACTAAGTAGTGAAAAATGAATGATTAAATGTATGTCCCTTTGTTCTTAGTCCTAGGACGCATGCTGTATAGGTTATCGTTCTAATGCTCACCTTCACTCATCAACTTTAGTTTTATTCGTGCTATATACTTTTGTAGTGAAATGGAGGAAAAGACTAGTTAGGCGTATGCTCCTCTTATGAAGATTCTAATAAAGACAAAGAAGAATGATCACTTCTGTCCAAAAGGGTAAACCAAATCTGAAAGAGAAAATGAGCAACATAGAATTTGCCATAAAAGTTATTTAATAGAACTTTCTTTTATTTTTGATGGCACTGCAAAGCGCTATTAACCGAGCCGCTAATGTAAACGATTTTGTTTCATAGCACTTTAAAAGAGCTATTAAAGTACTAGTTTTTAATATAAAAATAATAATTAACTAAAACAATAAGTTTAAAGGAGCCAAACGAAATTCATGGGGGAAACTGAAAGTTTTAGCACAAATAGTAGGGTCGGCCTGAACCGTCGCTATTATATGAAAATAATAATTAATTAAGACAAGAAATAATAAGGAGGCAAACGAAAATTTGTTATGGGAAATGAATATTTTTTCATAAATAATAGCGTCCGCCTGAACCGTCGCTAATATACGAAAATAAATAATTGTTTAAGACAATAAATAAAAAGGAGGCGAATGAAATTTGTGGGGAGAAATGAAGTTTTCGCACAAACGGTAGTCTCAGTCCAAATAAACGCTTGGTCAACACCAAGTATATTTCTCGAAATCAAACCATTTTCAAAATATTTTCATAACAAATGTTCTCGAAGGCCACATGCACTAAGTAGTGAAAAAGGAATGATTAAATGTATGTCCCTATGTTCTTACTCCTAGGACGCATGCTGTATAGGTTATCATTCGAATTCTCGCCTTCACACATGAACTTTAGTTTTATTCGTGCTATATACTTTTGTAGTGAAATGGAGGAAAAGGACTAGTTAGGTGTATGCTCCTCTTATGAAGATTCTAACAAAGAAGAAGAAGAGTGATCTCTTCTGTCCAAAAGGGTAAACCAACTTTGAAAGAGAAAATGAGCAACATACAATATGCCATAAAAGTTATTTAATAGCACGTTCTTTTGTTTTTGATAGCGCTGAAAAGCACTATTAATCGTGCCGCTAATGTAAACGATTTTGTTTCATAGCACTTTAAAAGAGTTATTAAAGTACTAGTTTTTAATATAAAAATAAAAATTTATTAAAACAATAAGTTTAAAGGAGCCAAACGAAATTCATGGACAAAAATGAATGTTTTAGCACAAACAGTAGCGTCGGCCTGAACCGTCGCTATTATATGAAAATAATAATTAATTAAGACAAGAACTAATAAGGAGGATAACAAAATTTGTGATGGGAAATGATTATTTTTTCATAAACAATAGCGTCGGCCTGAACCGTCGCTAATATAAGAAAATAAATAATTATTTAAGACAATAAATAAAAAGGAGGCGAATGAAATTGGTGGGGGGAAATAAAATTTTCGCACAAACAGTAGTGTCGGTGTAAATAAATGCTTGGTAAACACCAAGTATTTTTCTCGAAATTAAACCATTTTCAAAATATTTTCATAACAAATACACTCAAAGGCCACGTAATCTAAGTAGTGAAAAGTGAATGATTAAACGTATGTCCCTTTGTTCTTAGTCCTGGGACGCATGTTGTATAGGTTATCGTTCGAATGCTCGCCTTCAATCATGAACTTTAGTTTTATTTGTGCTATATACTTTTGTATTGAAATGGAGGAAAAGGACTAGTTAGACGTATGCTCCTCTTATGAAGATTCTAATAAAGACAAAGAAGAGTGATCTCTTTTGTCCAAAAGGGTAAACCAACTCAGAAAGAGAAAATGAGCAACAAACAAGTTGCCATAAAAAATATTTAATAGCATTTTTTTGAAAGCGCTGAAAAGTGCTATTAACCTGCCGCTAATGTAAACGAATTTATTTCATAGCACTTTAAAAGAGCTATTAAAGTACTAGTTTTTAATATAAAAATAATAATAAACTAAAACAATAAGTTTAAAGGATCCAACCAAAATTCGTGGGGGAAATGAATGTTTTAGCACAAACAGTAGCGTCTGCCTGAACCGTCGCTATTATATGAAAATAATAATTAATTAAGACAATAACTAAAAAGGAGGCAAACGAAATTTGTTATGGGAAGTGAATATTTTTCATAAACAATAGCGTCGGCATGAACCATCGCTAATATAAATAAATAAATAATTATTTACAAAAATAAATAAAAAGGAGGCAAATGAAATTGGTGGGGGGAAATAAAATTTTCGCACAAATAGTAGTGTCGGTCCAAATAAACACTTGGTCAACACCAAGTATATTTCTCGAAATCAAACCATTTTCAAAATATTTTCATAACAAATGCACTCAAAGGCCACATGCACTAAGTAGTGAAAAAGGAATGATTAAATGTATGTCCCTATGTTCTTTGTCCTAGGACGCATGTTGTATAGGTTATCATTCGAATGCTCGCCTTCACTCATGAACTTTCGTCTTATTCGTGCTATATATTTTTTTAGTGAAATGGGGGAAAAGGACAAGTTAGGCGTATGCTCCTCTTATGAAGATTCTAATAAAGAAGAAGAAGAGTGATCTCTTCAGCCCAAAAGGGTAAACCAACCCTGAAAGAGAAAATGAGTAACAAAAAATATGCCATAAAAGTTATTTAATAGCACTTTCTTTTGTTTTTGATAGCGCTGAAAAGCACTATTAACCGTGCCGCTAATGTAAAGGATTTTGTTTCATAGCATTTTAAAGTACTAGTTTTTAATATAAAAATAATAATTAATTAAAACAATAAGTTTAAAGGAGCCAAACAAAATTCATGGGGGAAGATGAAAGTTTTAGCACAAACAGTAGCGTCGGCCTGAACCATCGCTATTATATAAAAATAATAATTAATTAAGACATGAACTAATAAGGAGGCAAACGAAATTTGTGATGGGAAATGATTATTTTTTCATAAACAATAGCGTCGACCTGAACCGTCGCTAATATAAGAAAATAAATAATTATTTAAGACAATATATAAAAAGGAGGCGAATGAAATTGGTGGGGGGAAATGAAATTTTCGCACAAACAGTAGTGTCGGTGTAAATAAATGCTTGGTCAAAACCAAGTATTTTTCTCGAAATTAAACCATTTTCAAAATATTTTCATAACAAATACACTCAAAGGCCACGTGCTCTAAGTAGTGAAAAGTGAATGATTAAATGTATGTCCCTTTGTTCTTAGTCCAAGGACGCATGTTGTATAGGTTATCGTTCGAATGCTCGCCTTCAATCATGAACTTTAGTTTTATTTGTGCTATATACTTTTGTATTTAAATGGAGGAAAAAGACTAGTTAGACGTATGCTCCTCTTATGAAGATTCTAATAAAGACAAAGAAGAGTGATCTCTTTTGTCCAAAAGGGTAAACCAACTCAGAAAGAGAAAATGAGCAACAAACAAGTTGCCATAAAAAATATTTAATAGCATTTTTTTTGAAAGCGCTGAAAAGTGCTATTAACCTGCCGCTAATTTAAACGAATTTATTTCATAGCACTTTAAAAGAGCTATTAAAGTACTAGTTTTTAATATAAAAATAATAATTAACTAAAACAATAAGTTTAAAGGATCCAAACAAAATTCGTGAGGGAAATGAATGTTTTAGCACAAACAGTAGCGTCTGCCTGAACCGTCGCTATTATATGAAAATAATAATTAATTAAGACAATAACTAAAAAGGAGGCAAACGAAATTTGTTATGGGAAGTGAATATTTTTCATAAACAATAGCGTCAGCATGAACCATCGCTAATATAAATAAATAAATAATTATTTACGAAAATAAATAAAAAGGAGGCAAATGAAATTGGTGGGGGGAAATAAAATTTTCGCACAAATAGTAGTGTCGGTCCAAATAAACACTTGGTCAACACCAAGTATATTTCTCGAAATCAAACCATTTTCAAAATATTTTCATAACAAATGCACTCGAAGGCCACATGCACTAAGTAATGAAAAAGGAATGATTAAATGTATGTCCCTATGTTCTTTGTCCTAGGACGCATGTTGTATAGGTTATCATTCGAATGCTCACCTTCACTCATGAACTTTAGTCTTATTCGTGCTATATACTTTTGTAGTGAAATGGAGGAAAAGGACTAGTTAGGCGTATGCTCCTCTTATGAAGATTCTAATAAATAAGAAGAAGAGTGATCTCTTTTGTCCAAAAGGGTAAACCAACACCGAAAGGGAAAATGAGCAACAAACAATATGCCATAAAAGTTATTTAATAGCACTTTATTTTGTTTTTGATAGCGCTGAAAAGCACTATTAACCGTGACGCTAATGTAAACGATTTTGTTTCATAACATTTTAAAGTACTAGTTTTTAATATAAAAATAATAATTAACTAAAACAATAAGTTTAAAGGATCCAAACAAAATTCGTGGGGGAAATGAATGTTTTAGCACAAACAGTAGCGTCTGCCTGAACCGTCGCTATTATATGAAAATAATAATTAATTAAGACAAGAACAAATAAGGAGGCAAACGAAATTTGTGATGGGAAACGATTATTTTTTCATAAACAATAGTGTCGGCCTGAATCGTTGCTAATATAAGAAAATAAATAATTCTTTAAGACAAAAAAATAAAAAGGAGGCTAACGAAATTGGTGGGTGAAAATGAAATTTCCGCATAAACATTAGTGTTGGTCCAAATAAACGCTTGGTCAACACCAAGTATTTTCTCGGAATCAAATCATTTTCAAAATATTTTCATAACAAATGCACTCGAAGTCCATATGCACTAAGTAGTGAAAAAGGAATGATTAAATGTATGTCCCTTTGTTCTTAGTCCTATGATGCATGCTGTATAGGTTATCGTTCGAATGCTCACCTTCACTCATCAACTTTAGTTTTATTTGTGCTATATACTTTTGTAGTGAAATGGAGGAAAAGGAATAGTTAGGCGTATGCTCCTCTTATGAAGATTCTAATAAAGACAAAGAAGAATGATCTCTTCTGTCCAAAAGGGTAAACGAACTCTGAAAGAGAAATTGAGCAACAAACAATTTGCCATAAAAGTTATTTAATAGCACTTTCTTTTGTTTTTGATAGCTCTGCAAAGCGCTATTAACCGAGCCGCTAATGTAAACGATTTTTTTCATAGCACTTTAAAAGAGCTATTAAAGTACTAGTTTTTTATATAAAAATAATAATTAATTAAAACAATAAGTTTAAAGGATCCAAACGAAATTCGTGGGGGAAAATGAAAGTTTTAGCAAAAACAATAGTGTCGGCCTAAACCGTCTCTATTATATGAAAATAATAATTAATTAAGACAATAACTAAAAAGGAGGCAAACGAAATTTGTTATGGGAAGTGAATATTTTTTCATAAACAATAGCGTCGGCCTGAACCGTCGCTAAAATAAATAAATAAATAATTATTTAAGGCAATAAATAAAAAGGAGGCAAATGAAATTGGTGGGGGGAAATAAAATTTTCGCACAAATAGTAGTGTCGGTCCAAATAAACACTTGGTCAACACCAAGTATATTTCTCGAAATCAAACCATTTTAAAAATATTTTCATAACAAATGCACTCGAAGGCCACATGCACTAAGTAGTGAAAAAGGAATGATTAAATGTATGTCCCTATGTTCTTAGTCCTAGGACGCATGCTGTATAGGTTATCATTCGAATGCTCGCCTTCACTCAAGAACTTTAGTCTTATTCGTGCTATATACTTTTGTAGTGAAATGGAGGAAAAGGACTAGTTAGGCGTATGCTCCTCTTATGAAGATTCTAATAAATAAGAAGAAGAGAGATCTCTTATGTCCAAAAGGGTAAACCAACTCCGAAAGAGAAAATGAGCAACAAACAATATGCCATAAAAGTTATTTAATAGCACTTTCTTTTGTTTTTGATAGCGCTGAAAAGCACTATTAACCGTGCCGCTAATGTAAACGGTTTTGTTTCATAGAATTTTAAAGTACTAGTTTTTAATATAAAAATAATAATTAATTAAAACAATAAGTTTAAAGGAGCCAAACGAAATTTATGAGGGAAAATGAATTTTTTTAGCAAAAACAGTAGCTTCGGCCTGAACCGTCGCTATTATATGAAAATAATAATTAATTAAGACAATAACTAATATGGAGGCAAACAAAATTTGTGATGGGAAATGATTATTTTTTCAAAAACAATAGCGTCGGCCTGAACCGTCACTAATATAAGAAAATAAATAATTATTTAAGACAATAAATAAAAAGGAGGCGAATGAAATTGGTGGGATGAAATGAAATTTTCGCATAAACAGTAGTGTCGGTGTAAATAAACGCTTGGTCAACACAAAGTATTTTTCTCGAAATCAAACCATTTTCAAAATATTTTCATAACAAATACACTCGAAGGCCACGTACACTAAGTAGTGAAAAATGAATGATTAAATGTATGTCCCTTTGTTCTTAGTGCTAGGACGCATGCGGTATAGGTTATCTTTCGAATGCTCGTCTTCACTCATGATCTTTAGTTTTATTCGTGCTATATACTTTTGTATTGAAATGGAGGAAAAGGGCTAGTTAGACGTATGCTCCTCTTATGAAGATTCTAATAAAGACAAAGAAGAGTGATCTCTTTTGTCCAAAAGGTTAAACCAACTCTGAAAGAGAAAATGAGCAACAAACAAGTTGCCATAAAAGTTATTTAATTGCATTTTTTTTGATAGCGCTGAAAAGTGCTATTAACATGCCGCTAATGTGAACGATTTTGTTTCATAGCACTTTAAAAGAGCTATTAAGGTACTAGTTTTTAATATAAAAGTAATAATTAATTAAAACAATAAGTCTAAAGGATCCAAAAGAAATTCGTGGGTGAAAATGGAAATTTGAGCACAAACAGTAGCGTCGCCCTGAACCGTCGCTATTATATGAAAATAATAGTTAATTAAGACAATAACTAATAAGGAGGAAAACAAAATTTGTTATGGGAAATGAATATTTTTTCATAAATAATAGTGTCGGCCTGAATCGTCGCTAATATAAGAAAATAAATAATTCTTTAAGACAATAAATAAAAAGGAGGCTAATGAAATTGGAGGGGGGAAATGAAATTTCCGCATAAACAATAGTGTCGGTCCAAATAATCGCTTGGTCAACACCAAGTATTTTCTCGAAATCAAATCATTTTCAAAATATTTTCATAACAAATGCACTCGAAGGCCACATGCACTAAGTAGTGAAAAAGGAATGATTAAATGTATGTCCCTTTGTTCTTAGTCCTAGGACGCATGCTGTATAGGTTATCATTCGAATGCTCACCTTCACTCATCAACTTTGGTTTTATTCGTGCTATATAATTTTGTAGTGAAATGGAGGAAAAGGACAAGTTAGGCGTATGCTCCTCTTATGAGGATTCTAATAAAGACAAAGAAGAATGATCTCTTCTGTCCAAAAGGGTAAACCAACTCTGAAAGAGAAATTGAGCAACAAACAATTTTCCATAAAAGTTGTTTAATTGCACTTTCTTTTGTTTTTGATAGCGCTTCAAAGCGCTATTAACCGAGCCGCTAATGTAAACGATTTTGTTTCATAGCACTTTAAAAGAGCTATTAAAGTACTAGTTTTTAATATAAAAATAATAATTAATTAAAACAATAAGTTTAAAGGATCCAAACGAAATTCTTGGGGGAAAATGAAAGTTTTAGCAAAAACAGTAGCGTTGGCCTGAACCGTCGCTATTATATGTAAATAATAATTAATTAAGACAATAATTAAAAAGGAGGCAAACGAAATTTGTTATGGGAAGTGAATATTTTTTCATAAACAATAGCGTCGGCCAAAACCTTCGCTAATATAAATAAATAAATAATTATTTAAGACAATAAATAAAAAGGAGGCAAATGAAATTGGTGGGGGAAAATAAAATTTTCGCACAAATAGTAGTGTCGGTCCAAATAAACACTTGGTCAACACCAAGTATATTTCTCGAAATCAAACCATTTTCAAAATATTTTCATAACAAATGCACTCGAAGGCCACAGGCACTAAGTAGTGAAAAAGGAATGATTAAATGTATGTCCTTATGTTCTTAGTCCTAGGACGCATGTTGTATAGGTTGTCATTTGAATGCTCGCCTTCACTCATGAACTTTAGTCTTATTCTTGTTATATACTTTTGTAGTGAAATGGAGGAAAAGGACTAGTTAGGCGTATGCTCCTCTTATGAAGATTCTAATAAATAAGAAGAAGAGAGATCTCTTCTGTCCAAAAGGGTAAACCAACTCCGAAAGAGACAATGAGCAACAGACAATATGCCATAAAAGTTATTTAATATGACTTTCTTTTGTTTTTGATAGCGCTGAAAAGCACTATTAACCGTACCGCTAATGTAAACGATTTTGTTTCATATCATTTTAAAGTACTAGTTTTTAATATAAAAATAATAATTAATTAAAACAATAAGTTTAAAGGAGCCAAACGAAATTTATGAGGGAAAATGAATTTTTTTAGCAAAAACAGTAGCTTCGGCCTGAACCGTCGCTATTATATGAAAATAATAATTAATTAAGACAAGAACTAATATGGAGGCAAACGAAATTTGTGATGGGAAATGCTTATTTTTTCAAAACCAATAGCATCGGCCTGAACCTCTACTAATATAAGAAAATAAATAATTATTTAAGACAATAAATAAAAAGGAGGCGAATGAAATTGGTGGGGTGAAATGAAATATTTGCATAGACAGTAGTGTCGGTGTAAATAAACGCTTGGTCAACACCAAGTATTTTTCTCGAAATCAAACCATTTTCAAAATATTTTCATAACAAATACACTCGAAGGCCACGTGCACTAAGTAGTGAAAAATGAATTATTAAATGTATGTCCCTTTGTTCTTACTGCTAGGACGCATGCTGTATAGGTTATCTTTCGAATGCTCGTCTTCACTCATGATCTTTAGTTTTATTCGTGCTATATACTTTTGTATTGAAATGGAGGAAACGGACTAGTTAGACGTATGCTCCTCCTATGAAGATTCTAATAAAGACAAAGAACAGTGATCTCTTTTGTCCAAAAGGGTAAACCAACTCTGAAAGAGAAAATGAGCAACAAACAAGTTGCCATAAAAGTTATTTAATAGCATTTTTTTTGATAGCGCTGAAAAGTTCTATTAACATGCCGCTAATGTAAACGATTTTGTTTCATAGAACTTTAAAAGAGCTATTAAGGTACTAGTTTTTAATATAAAAGTAATAATTAATTAAAATAATAAGTTGAAAGGATCCAAAAGAAATTCGTGGGTGAAAATGGAAGTTTTAGCACAAACAGTAGCGTCTCCCTGAACCGTCGCTATTATATGAAAATAATAGTTAATTAAGACAATAACTAATAAGGAGGCAAACAAAATTTGTTATGGGAAATGAATATTTTTTCATAAATAATAGCGTCGGCCTGAATCGTCGCTAATATAAGAAAATAAATAATTCTTTAAGACAATAAATAAAAAGGAGGCTAATGAAATTTGTGGGGGGAAATGAAATTTCCGCATAAACAGTAGTGTCGGTCCAAATAAACGCTTGGTCAACACCAAGTATTTTCTCGAAATCAAATCATTTTCAAAATATTTTCATAAAAAATGCACTCGAAGGCCACATGCACTAAGTAGTGAAAAAGGAATGATTAAATGTATGTCCCTTTGTTCTTAGTCCTAGGACGCATGTTGTATAGGTTATCATTCGAATGCTCACCTTCACTCATCAACTTTCATTTTATTCGTGCTATATAATTTTGTAGTGAAATGGAGGAAAAGGACAAGTTAGGCGTATGCTCCTCTTATGAAGATTCTAATAAAGACAAAGAAGAATGATCTCTTCTGTCCAAAAGGGTAAACCAACTCTGAAAGAGAAATTGAGAAACAAACAATTTGCCATAAAAGTTGTTTAATTGCACTTTCTTTTGTTTTTGATAGCGCTTCAAAGCGCTATTAACCGAGCCGCTAATGTAAACGATTTTGTTTCATAGCACTTTAAAATAGCTATTAAAGTAGTAGTTTTTAATATAAAAATAATAATTAATTAAAACAATAAGTTTAAAGGATCCAAAAGAAATTCTTGGGGGAAAATGAAAGTTTTAGCAAAAGCAGTAGCGTTGGCCTGAACCGTCGCTATTATATGTAAATAATAATTAATTAAGACAATAATTAAAAAGGAGGCAAACGAAATTTGTTATGGGAAGTGAATATTTTTTCATAAACAATAGCGTCGGCTGAATCGTCGCTAATGTAAATAAATAAATAATTATTTAAGACAATAAATAAAAAGGAGGCAAATGAAATTGGTGGGGGGAAATAAACTTTTCGCACAAATAGTAGTGTCGGTCCAAATATACACTTGGTCAACACCAAGTATATTTATCGAAATCAAACCATTTTCATAACAAATGCACTCGAAGGCCACATGCACAAAGTAGTGAAAAAGGAATGATTAAATGTATGTCCCTATGTTCTTAGTCCTAGGATGCATGCTGTATAGGTTATCATTTGAATGCTCGCCTTCACTCATGAACTTTAGTCTTATTCGTGCTATAGACTTTTGTAGTGAAATTGAGGAAAAGGACTAGTTAGGCGTATGCTCCTCTTATGAAGATTTTAATAAATAAAAATAAGAGTGATCTCTTATGTCCAAAAGGGTAAACCAACTCCGAAAGAGAAAATGAGCAACAAACAATATGCCATAAAAGTTATTTAATAGCACTTTCTTTTATTTTTGATAGCTCTGAAAAGCACTATTAACTGTGCCGCTAATGTAAACGATTTTGTTTCATAGCATTTTAAAGTACTAGTTTTTAATATAAAAATAATAATTAATTAAAACAATAAGTTTACAGGAGCCAAAAGAAATTTATGAGGGAAAATGAATTTTTTTAGCAAAAACAGTAGCTTCGGATTGAACCGTCGCTATTATATGAAAATAATAATTAATTAAGACAAGAACTAATATGGAGGCAAACGAAATTTGTGATGGGAAATGATTATTTTTTCAAAAATAATAGCGACGACCTGAACCGTCGCTAATATAAGAAAATAAATAATTATTTAAGACAATAAATAAAAAGGAGGCGAATGAAATTGGTGGGGTGAAATGAAATTTTCGCACAAACAATAGTGTCAGTGTAAATAAACGCTTGGTCAACACCAAGTATTTTTCTCGAAATCAAACCATTTTCAAAATATTTTCATAACAAATTCACTCGAAGGCCACGTGCACTAAGTAGTGAAAAATGAATGATTAAATGTATGTCCCTTTGTTCTTAGTGCTAGGACGCATGCTGTATAGGTTATCTTTCGAATGCTCGTCTTCACTCATGATCTTTAGTTTTATTCGTGCTATATACTTTTGTATTGAAATGGAGGAAAAGGACTAGTTAGACGTATGCTCCTCTTATGAAGATTCTAATAAAGACAAAGAACAGTGATCTCTTTTGTCCAAAAGGTTAAACCAACTCTGAAAGAGAAAATGAGCAACAAACAAGTTGCCATAAAAGTTATTTAATAGCATTTTTTTTGATAGCGCTGAAAAGTGCTATTAACATGCCGCTAATGTGAACGATTTTGTTTCATAGCACTTTAAAAGAGCTATTAAGGTACTAGTTTTTAATATAAAAGTAATAATTAATTAAAACAATAAGTCTAAAGGATCCAAAAGAAATTCGTGGGTGAAAATGGAAATTTGAGCACAAACAGTAGCGTCGCCCTGAACCGTCGCTATTATATGAAAATAATAGTTAATTAAGACAATAACTAATAAGGAGGCAAACAAAATTTGTTATGGGAAATGAATATTTTTTCATAAATAATAGTGTCGGCCTGAATCGTCGCTAATATAAGAAAATAAATAATTCTTTAAGACAATAAATAAAAAGGAGGCTAATGAAATTGGAGGGGGGAAATGAAATTTCCGCATAAACAATAGTGTCGGTCCAAATAATCGCTTGGTCAACACCAAGTATTTTCTCGAAATCATATCATTTTCAAAATATTTCCATAACAAATGCACTCGAAGGCCACATGCACTAAGTAGTGAAAAAGGAATGATTAAATGTATGTCCCTTTGTTCTTAGTCCTAGGACGCATGCTGTATAGGTTATCATTCGAATGCTCACCTTCACTCATCAACTTTGGTTTTATTCGTGCTATATAATTTTGTAGTGAAATGGAGGAAAAGGACAAGTTAGGCGTATGCTCCTCTTATGAGGATTCTAATAAAGACAAAGAAGAATGATCTCTTCTGTCCAAAAGGGTAAACCAACTCTGAAAGAGAAATTGAGCAACAAACAATTTGCCATAAAAGTTGTTTAATTGCACTTTCTTTTGTTTTTGATAGCGCTTCAAAGCGCTATTAACCGAGCCGCTAATGTAAACGATTTTGTTTCATAGCACTTTAAAAGAGCTATTAAAGTACTAGTTTTTAATATAAAAATAATAATTAATTAAAACAATAAGTTTAAAGGATCCAAACGAAATTCTTGGGGGAAAATGAAAGTTTTAGCAAAAACAGTAGCGTTGGCCTGAACCGTCGCTATTATATGTAAATAATAATTAATTAAGACAATAATTAAAAAGGAGGCAAACGAAATTTGTTATGGGAAGTGAATATTTTTTCATAAACAATAGCGTCGGCCAAAACCTTCGCTAATATAAATAAATAAATAATTATTTAAGACAATAAATAAAAAGGAGGCAAATGAAATTGGTGGGGGAAAATAAAATTTTCGCACAAATAGTAGTGTCGGTCCAAATAAACACTTGGTCAACACCAAGTATATTTCTCGAAATCAAACCATTTTCAAAATATTTTCATAACAAATGCACTCGAAGGCCACATGCACTAAGTAGTGAAAAAGGAATGATTAAATGTATGTCCTTATGTTCTTAGTCCTAGGACGCATGTTGTATAGGTTGTCATTTGAATGCTCGCCTTCACTCATGAACTTTAGTCTTATTCTTGTTATATACTTTTGTAGTGAAATGGAGGAAAAGGACTAGTTAGGCGTATGCTCCTCTTATGAAGATTCTAATAAATAAGAAGAAGAGAGATCTCTTCTGTCCAAAAGGGTAAACCAACTCCGAAAGAGACAATGAGCAACAGACAATATGCCATAAAAGTTATTTAATATGACTTTCTTTTGTTTTTGATAGCGCTGAAAAGCACTATTAACCGTACCGCTAATGTAAACGATTTTGTTTCATATCATTTTAAAGTACTAGTTTTTAATATAAAAATAATAATTAATTAAAACAATAAGTTTAAAGGAGCCAAACAAAATTTATGAGGGAAAATGAATTTTTTTAGCAAAAACAGTAGCTTCGGCCTGAACCGTCGCTATTATATGAAAATAATAATTAATTAAGACAAGAACTAATATGGAGGCAAACGAAATTTGTGATGGGAAATGCTTATTTTTTCAAAACCAATAGCATCGGCCTGAACCTCTACTAATATAAGAAAATAAATAATTATTTAAGACAATAAATAAAAAGGAGGCGAATGAAATTGGTGGGGTGAAATGAAATATTTGCATAGACAGTAGTGTCGGTGTAAATAAACGCTTGGTCAACACCAAGTATTTTTCTCGAAATCAAACCATTTTCAAAATATTTTCATAACAAATACACTCGAAGGCCACGTGCACTAAGTAGTGAAAAATGAATTATTAAATGTATGTCCCTTTGTTCTTACTGCTAGGACGCATGCTGTATAGGTTATCTTTCGAATGCTCGTCTTCACTCATGATCTTTAGTTTTATTCGTGCTATATACTTTTGTATTGAAATGGAGGAAAAGGACTAGTTAGACGTATGCTCCTCCTATGAAGATTCTAATAAAGACAAAGAACAATGATCTCTTTTGTCCAAAAGGGTAAACCAACTCTGAAAGAGAAAATGAGCAACAAACAAGTTGCCATAAAAGTTATTTAATAGCATTTTTTTTGATAGCGCTGAAAAGTTCTATTAACATGCCGCTAATGTAAACGATTTTGTTTCATAAAACTTTAAAAGAGCTATTAAGGTACTAGTTTTTAATATAAAAGTAATAATTAATTAAAATAATAAGTTTAAAGGATCCAAAAGAAATTCGTGGGTGAAAATGGAAGTTTTAGCACAAACAGTAGCGTCTCCCTGAACCGTCGCTATTATATGAAAATAATAGTTAATTAAGACAATAACTAATAAGGAGGCAAACAAAATTTGTTATGGGAAATGAATATTTTTTCATAAATAATAGCGTCGGCCTGAATCGTCGCTAATATAAGAAAATAAATAATTCTTTAAGACAATAAATAAAAAGGAGGCTAATGAAATTTGTGGGGGGAAATGAAATTTCCGCATAAACAGTAGTGTCGGTCCAAATAAACGCTTGGTCAACACCAAGTATTTTCTCGAAATCAAATCATTTTCAAAATATTTTCATCACAAATGCACTCGAAGGCCACATGCACTAAGTAGTGAAAAAGGAATGATTAAATGTATGTCCCTTTGTTCTTAGTCCTAAGACGCATGTTGTATAGGTTATCATTCGAATGCTCACCTTCACTCATCAACTTTCGTTTTATTCGTGCTATATAATTTTGTAGTGAAATGGAGGAAAAGGACAAGTTAGGCGTATGCTCCTCTTATGAAGATTCTAATAAAGACAAAGAAGAATGATCTCTTCTGTCCAAAAGGGTAAACCAACTCTGAAAGAGAAATTGAGAAACAAACAATTTGCCATAAAAGTTGTTTAATTGCACTTTCTTTTGTTTTTGATAGCGCTTCAAAGCGCTATTAACCGAGCCGCTAATGTAAACGATTTTGTTTCATAGCACTTTAAAATAGCTATTAAAGTAGTAGTTTTTAATATAAAAATAATAATTAATTAAAACAATAAGTTTAAAGGATCCAAACGAAATTCTTGGGGGAAAATGAAAGTTTTAGCAAAAGCAGTAGCGTTGGCCTGAACCGTCGCTATTATATGTAAATAATAATTAATTAAGACAATAATTAAAAAGGAGGCAAACGAAATTTGTTATGGGAAGTGAATATTTTTTCATAAACAATAGCGTCGGCTGAATCGTCGCTAATGTAAATAAATAAATAATTATTTAAGACAATAAATAAAAAGGAGGCAAATGAAATTGGTGGGGGGAAATAAACTTTTCGCACAAATAGTAGTGTCGGTCCAAATATACACTTGGTCAACACCAAGTATATTTATCGAAATCAAACCATTTTCATAACAAATGCACTCGAAGGCCACATGCACAAAGTAGTGAAAAAGGAATGATTAAATGTATGTCCCTATGTTCTTAGTCCTAGGATGCATGCTGTATAGGTTATCATTTGAATGCTCGCCTTCACTCATGAACTTTAGTCTTATTCGTGCTATAGACTTTTGTAGTGAAATTGAGGAAAAGGACTAGTTAGGCGTATGCTCCTCTTATGAAGATTTTAATAAATAAAAATAAGAGTGATCTCTTATGTCCAAAAGGGTAAACCAACTCCGAAAGAGAAAATGAGCAACAAACAATATGCCATAAAAGTTATTTAATAGCACTTTCTTTTATTTTTGATAGCTCTGAAAAGCACTATTAACTGTGCCGCTAATGTAAACGATTTTGTTTCATAGCATTTTAAAGTACTAGTTTTTAATATAAAAATAATAATTAATTAAAACAATAAGTTTACAGGAGCCAAAAGAAATTTATGAGGGAAAATGAATTTTTTTAGCAAAAACAGTAGCTTCGGATTGAACCGTCGCTATTATATGAAAATAATAATTAATTAAGACAAGAACTAATATGGAGGCAAACGAAATTTGTGATGGGAAATGATTATTTTTTCAAAAATAATAGCGTCGACCTGAACCGTCGCTAATATAAGAAAATAAATAATTATTTAAGACAATAAATAAAAAGGAGGCGAATGAAATTGGTGGGGTGAAATGAAATTTTCGCACAAACAATAGTGTCAGTGTAAATAAACGCTTGGTCAACACCAAGTATTTTTCTCGAAATCAAACCATTTTCAAAATATTTTCATAACAAATTCACTCGAAGGCCACGTGCACTAAGTAGTGAAAAATGAATGATTAAATGTATGTCCCTTTGTTGTTAGTGCTAGGACGCATGCTGTATAGGTTATCTTTCGAATGCTCGTCTTCACTCATGATCTTTAGTTTTATTCGTGCTATATACTTTTGTATTGAAATGGAGGAAAAGGACTAGTTAGACGTATGCTCCTCCTATGAAGATTCTAATAAAGACAAAGAACAGTGATCTCTTTTGTCCAAAAGGGTAAACCAACTCTGAAAGAGAAAATGAGCAACAAACAAGTTGCCATAAAAGTTATTTAATAGCATTTTTTTGATAGCGCTGAAAAGTTCTATTAACATGCCGCTAATGTAAACGATTTTGTTTCATAGCACTTTAAAAGAGCTATTAAGGTACTAGTTTTTAATATAAAAGTAATAATTAATTAAAATAATAAGTTTAAAGGATCCAAAAGAAATTCGTGGGTGAAAATGGAAGTTTTTGCACAAACAGTAGCGTCGCCCTGAACCATCGCTATTATATGAAAATATTAGTTAATTAAGACAATACCTAATAAGGAGGCAAACAAAATTTGTTATGGGAAATGAATATTTTTTCATAAATAATAGCGTCGGCCTGAATCGTCGATAATATAACAAAATAAATAATTCTTTAAGACAATAAATAAAAAGGAGGCTAATGAAATTTGTGGGGGGAAATGAAATTTCCGCATAAACAGTAGTGTCGGTCCAAATAAACGCTTGGTCAACACCAAGTATTTTCTCGAAATCAAATCATTTTCAAAATATTTTCATCACAAATGCACTCGAAGGCCACATGCACTAAGTAGTGAAAAAGGAATGATTAAATGTATGTCCCTTTGTTCTTAGTCCTAGGACGCATGTTGTATAGGTTATCATTCGAATGCTCACCTTCACTCATCAACTTTCGTTTTATTCGTGCTATATAATTTTGTAGTGAAATGGAGGAAAAGGACAAGTTAGGCGTATGCTCCTCTTATGAAGATTCTAATAAAGACAAAGAAGAATGATCTCTTCTGTCCAAAAGGGTAAACCAACTCTGAAAGAGAAATTGAGAAACAAACAATTTGCCATAAAAGTTGTTTAATTGCACTTTCTTTTATTTTTGATAGCGCTTCAAAGCGCTATTAACCGAGCCACTAATGTAAACGATTTTGTTTCATAGCACTTTAAAAGAGCTATTAAAGTACTAGTTTTTAATATAAAAATAATAATTAATTAAAACAATAAGTTTAAAGGATCCAAACAAAATTCTTGGGGGAAAATGAAAGTTTTAGCAAAAGCAGTAGCGTTGGCCTGAACCGTCGCTATTATATGTAAATAATAATTAATTAAGACAATAATTAAAAAGGAGGCAAACGAAATTTGTTATGGGAAGTGAATATTTTTTCATAAACAATAGCGTCGGCTGAATCGTCGCTAATGTAAATAAATAAATAATTATTTAAGACAATAAATAAAAAGTAGGCAAATGAAATTGGTGGGGGGAAATAAACTTTTCGCACAAATAGTAGTGTCGGTCCAAATATACACTTGGTCAACACCAAGTATATTTATCGAAATCAAACCATTTTCATAACAAATGCACTCGAAGGCCACATGCACAAAGTAGTGAAAAAGGAATGATTAAATGTATGTCCCTATGTTCTTAGTCCTAGGATGCATGCTGTATAGGTTATCATTTGAATGCTCGCCTTCACTCATGAACTTTAGTCTTATTCGTGCTATAGACTTTTGTAGTGAAATTGAGGAAAAGGACTAGTTAGGCGTATGCTCCTCTTATGAAGATTTTAATAAATAAAAATAAGAGTGATCTCTTATGTCCAAAAGGGTAAACCAACTCCGAAAGAGAAAATGAGCAACAAACAATATGCCATAAAAGTTATTTAATAGCACTTTCTTTTATTTTTGATAGCGCTGAAAAGCACTATTAACTGTGCCGCTAATGTAAACGATTTTGTTTCATAGCATTTTAAAGTACTAGTTTTTAATATAAAAATAATAATTAATTAAAACAATAAGTTTACAGGAGCCAAAAGAAATTTATGAGGGAAAATGAATTTTTTTAGCAAAAACAGTAGCTTCGGATTGAACCGTCGCTATCATATGAAAATAATAATTAATTAAGACAAGAACTAATATGGAGGCAAACGAAATTTGTGATGGGAAATGATTATTTTTTCAAAAATAATAGCGTCGACCTGAACCGTCGCTAATATAAGAAAATAAATAATTATTTAAGACAATAAATAAAAAGGAGGCGAATGAAATTGGTGGGGTGAAATGAAATTTTCGCACAAACAATAGTGTCAGTGTAAATAAACGCTTGGTCAACACCAAGTATTTTTCTCGAAATCAAACCATTTTCAAAATATTTTCATAACAAATTCACTCGAAGGCCACGTGCACTAAGTAGTGAAAAATGAATGATTAAATGTATGTCCCTTTGTTCTTAGTGCTAGGACGCATGCTGTATAGGTTATCTTTCGAATGCTCGTCTTCACTCATGATATTTAGTTTTATTCGTGCTATATACTTTTGTATTGAAATGGAGGAAAAGGACTAGTTAGACGTATGCTCCTCCTATGAAGATTCTAATAAAGACAAAGAACAGTGATCTCTTTTGTCCAAAAGGGTAAACCAACTCTGAAAGAGAAAATGAGCAACAAACAAGTTGCCATAAAAGTTATTTAATAGCATTTTTTTGATAGCGCTGAAAAGTTCTATTAACATGCCGCTAATGTAAACGATTTTGTTTCATAGAACTTTAAAAGAGCTATTAAGGTACTAGTTTTTAATATAAAAGTAATAATTAATTAAAATAATAAGTTTAAAGGATCCAAAAGAAATTCGTGGGTGAAAATGGAAGTTTTTGCACAAACAGTAGCGTCGCCCTGAACCATCGCTATTATATGAAAATAATAGTTAATTAAGACAATACCTAATAAGGAGGCAAACAAAATTTGTTATGGGAAATGAATATTTTTTCATAAATAATAGCGTCGGCCTGAATCGTCGCTAATATAACAAAATAAATAATTCTTTAAGACAATAAATAAAAAGGAGGCTAATGAAATTTGTGGGGGGAAATGAAATTTCCGCATAAACAGTAGTGTCGGTCCAAATAAACGCTTGGTCAACACCAAGTATTTTCTCGAAATCAAATCATTTTCAAAATATTTTCATCACAAATGCACTCGAAGGCCACATGCACTAAGTAGTGAAAAAGGAATGATTAAATGTATGTCCCTTTGTTCTTAGTCCTAAGACGCATGTTGTATAGGTTATCATTCGAATGCTCACCTTCACTCATCAACTTTCGTTTTATTCGTGCTATATAATTTTGTAGTGAAATGGAGGAAAAGGACAAGTTAGGCGTATGCTCCTCTTATGAAGATTCTAATAAAGACAAAGAAGAATGATCTCTTCTGTCCAAAAGGGTAAACCAACTCTGAAAGAGAAATTGAGAAACAAACAATTTGCCATAAAAGTTGTTTAATTGCACTTTCTTTTGTTTTTGATAGCGCTTCAAAGTGCTATTAACCGAGCCGCTAATGTAAACGATTTTGTTTCATAGCACTTTAAAAGAGCTATTAAAGTACTAGTTTTTAATATAAAAATAATAATTAATTAAAACAATAAGTTTAAAGGATCCAAACGAAATTCTTGGGGGAAAATGAAAGTTTTAGCAAAAGCAGTAGCGTTGGCCTGAACCGTCGCTATTATATGTAAATAATAATTAATTAAGACAATAATTAAAAAGGAGGCAAACGAAATTTGTTATGGGAAGTGAATATTTTTTCATAAACAATAGCGTCGGCTGAATCGTCGCTAATGTAAATAAATAAATAATTATTTAAGACAATAAATAAAAAGGAGGCAAATGAAATTGGTGGGGGGAAATAAACTTTTCGCACAAATAGTAGTGTCGGTCCAAATATACACTTGGTCAACACCAAGTATATTTATCGAAATCAAACCATTTTCATAACAAATGCACTCGAAGGCCACATGCACAAAGTAGTGAAAAAGGAATGATTAAATGTATGTCCCTATGTTCTTAGTCCTAGGATGCATGCTGTATAGGTTATCATTTGAATGCTCGCCTTCACTCATGAACTTTAGTCTTATTCGTGCTATAGACTTTTGTAGTGAAATTGAGGAAAAGGACTAGTTAGGCGTATGCTCCTCTTATGAAGATTTTAATAAATAAAAATAAGAGTGATCTCTTATGTCCAAAAGGGTAAACCAACTCCGAAAGAGAAAATGAGCAACAAACAATATGCCATAAAAGTTATTTAATAGCACTTTCTTTTATTTTTGATAGCGCTGAAAAGCACTATTAACTGTGCCGCTAATGTAAACGATTTTGTTTCATAGCATTTTAAAGTACTAGTTTTTAATATAAAAATAATAATTAATTAAAACAATAAGTTTACAGGAGCCAAAAGAAATTTATGAGGGAAAATGAATTTTTTTAGCAAAAACAGTAGCTTCGGATTGAACCGTCGCTATCATATGAAAATAATAATTAATTAAGACAAGAACTAATATGGAGGCAAACGAAATTTGTGATGGGAAATGATTATTTTTTCAAAAATAATAGCGTCGACCTGAACCGTCGCTAATATAAGAAAATAAATAATTATTTAAGACAATAAATAAAAAGGAGGCGAATGAAATTGGTGGGGTGAAATGAAATTTTCGCACAAACAATAGTGTCAGTGTAAATAAACGCTTGGTCAACACCAAGTATTTTTCTCGAAATCAAACCATTTTCAAAATATTTTCATAACAAATTCACTCGAAGGCCACGTGCACTAAGTAGTGAAAAATGAATGATTAAATGTATGTCCCTTTGTTCTTAGTGCTAGGACGCATGCTGTATAGGTTATCTTTCGAATGCTCGTCTTCACTCATGATATTTAGTTTTATTCGTGCTATATACTTTTGTATTGAAATGGAGGAAAAGGACTAGTTAGACGTATGCTCCTCCTATGAAGATTCTAATAAAGACAAAGAACAGTGATCTCTTTTGTCCAAAAGGGTAAACCAACTCTGAAAGAGAAAATGAGCAACAAACAAGTTGCCATAAAAGTTATTTAATAGCATTTTTTTGATAGCGCTGAAAAGTTCTATTAACATGCCGCTAATGTAAACGATTTTGTTTCATAGAACTTTAAAAGAGCTATTAAGGTACTAGTTTTTAATATAAAAGTAATAATTAATTAAAATAATAAGTTTAAAGGATCCAAAAGAAATTCGTGGGTGAAAATGGAAGTTTTTGCACAAACAGTAGCGTCGCCCTGAACCATCGCTATTATATGAAAATAATAGTTAATTAAGACAATACCTAATAAGGAGGCAAACAAAATTTGTTATGGGAAATGAATATTTTTTCATAAATAATAGCGTCGGCCTGAATCGTCGCTAATATAACAAAATAAATAATTCTTTAAGACAATAAATAAAAAGGAGGCTAATGAAATTTGTGGGGGGAAATGAAATTTCCGCATAAACAGTAGTGTCGGTCCAAATAAACGCTTGGTCAACACCACGTATTTTCTCGAAATCAAATCATTTTCAAAATATTTTCATCACAAATGCACTCGAAGGCCACATGCACTAAGTAGTGAAAAAGGAATGATTAAATGTATGTCCCTTTGTTCTTAGTCCTAGGACGCATGTTGTATAGGTTATCATTCGAATGCTCACCTTCACTCATCAACTTTCGTTTTATTCGTGCTATATAATTTTGTAGTGAAATGGAGGAAAAGGACAAGTTAGGCGTATGCTCCTCTTATGAAGATTCTAATAAAGACAAAGAAGAATGATCTCTTCTGTCCAAAAGGGTAAACCAACTCTGAAAGAGAAATTGAGAAACAAACAATTTGCCATAAAAGTTGTTTAATTGCACTTTCTTTTGTTTTTGATAGCGCTTCAAAGTGCTATTAACCGAGCCGCTAATGTAAACGATTTTGTTTCATAGCACTTTAAAAGAGCTATTAAAGTACTAGTTTTTAATATAAAAATAATAATTAATTAAAACAATAAGTTTAAAGGATCCAAACGAAATTCTTGGGGGAAAATGAAAGTTTTAGCAAAAGCAGTAGCGTTGGCCTGAACCGTCGCTATTATATGTAAATAATAATTAATTAAGACAATAATTAAAAAGGAGGCAAACGAAATTTGTTATGGGAAGTGAATATTTTTTCATAAACAATAGCGTCGGCTGAATCGTCGCTAATGTAAATAAATAAATAATTATTTAAGACAATAAATAAAAAGGAGGCAAATGAAATTGGTGGGGGGAAATAAACTTTTCGCACAAATAGTAGTGTCGGTCCAAATATACACTTGGTCAACACCAAATATATTTCTCGAAATCAAACCATTTTCATAACAAATGCACTCGAAGGCCACATGCACAAAGTAGTGAAAAAGGAATGATTAAATGTATGTCCCTATGTTCTTAGTCCTAGGATGCATGTTGTATAGGTTATCATTTGAATGCTCGCCTTCACTCATGAACTTTAGTCTTATTCGTGCTATAGACTTTTGTAGTGAAATTGAGGAAAAGGACTAGTTAGGCGTATGCTCCTCTTATGAAGATTTTAATAAATAAAAATAAGAGTGATCTCTTCTGTCCAAAAGGGTAAACCAACTCCGAAAGAGAAAATGAGCCGCAAACAATATGCCATAAAAGTTATTTAATAGCACTTTCTTTTATTTTTGATAGCGCTCAAAAGCACTATTAACTGTGCCGCTAATGTAAACGATTTTGTTTCATAGCATTTTAAAGTACTAGTTTTTAATATAAAAATAATAATTAGTTAAAACAATAAGTTTACAGGAGCCAAAAGAAATTTATGAGGGAAAATGAATTTTTTTAGCACAAACAGTAGCTTCGGATTGAACCGTCGCTATTATATGAAAATAATAATTAATTAAGACAAGAACTAATATGGAGGCAAACGAAATTTGTGATGGGAAATGATTATTTTTTCAAAAATAATAGCGTCGACCTGAACCGTCGCTAATATAAGAAAATAAATAATTATTTAAGACAATAAATAAAAAGGAGGCGAATGAAATTGGTGGGGTGAAATGAAATTTTCGCACAAACAATAGTGTCAGTGTAAATAAACGCTTGGTCAACACCAAGTATTTTTCTCGAAATCAAACCATTTTCAAAATATTTTCATAACAAATTCACTCGAAGGCCACGTGCACTAAGTAGTGAAAAATGAATGATTAAATGTATGTCCCTTTGTTCTTAGTGCTAGGACGCATGCTGTATAGGTTATCTTTCGAATGCTCGTCTTCACTCATCATCTTTAGTTTTATTCGTGCTATATACTTTTGTATTGAAATGGAGGAAAAGGACTAGTTAGACGTATGCTCCTCCTATGAAGATTCTAATAAAGACAAAGAACAGTGATCTCTTTTGTCCAAAAGGGTAAACCAACTCTGAAAGAGAAAATGAGCAACAAACAAGTTGCCATAAAAGTTATTTAATAGCATTTTTTTGATAGCGCTGAAAAGTTCTATTAACATGCCGCTAATGTAAACGATTTTGTTTCATAGAACTTTAAAAGAGCTATTAAGGTACTAGTTTTTAATATAAAAGTAATAATTAATTAAAATAATAAGTTTAAAGGATCCAAAAGAAATTCGTGGGTGAAAATGGAAGTTTTTGCACAAACAGTAGCGTCGCCCTGAACCATCGCTATTATATGAAAATAATAGTTAATTAAGACAATACCTAATAAGGAGGCAAACAAAATTTGTTATGGGAAATGAATATTTTTTCATAAATAATAGCGTCGGCCTGAATCGTCGCTAATATAACAAAATAAATAATTCTTTAAGACAATAAATAAAAAGGAGGCTAATGAAATTTGTGGGGGGAAATGAAATTTCCGCATAAACAGTAGTGTCGGTCCAAATAAACGCTTGGTCAACACCAAGTATTTTCTCGAAATCAAATCATTTTCAAAATATTTTCATCACAAATGCACTCGAAGGCCACATGCACTAAGTAGTGAAAAAGGAATGATTAAATGTATGTCCCTTTGTTCTTAGTCCTAGGACGCATGTTGTATAGGTTATCATTCGAATGCTCACCTTCACTCATCAACTTTCGTTTTATTCGTGCTATATAATTTTGTAGTGAAATGGAGGAAAAGGACAAGTTAGGCGTATGCTCCTCTTATGAAGATTCTAATAAAGACAAAGAAGAATGATCTCTTCTGTCCAAAAGGGTAAACCAACTCTGAAAGAGAAATTGAGAAACAAACAATTTGCCATAAAAGTTGTTTAATTGCACTTTCTTTTGTTTTTGATAGCGCTTCAAAGTGCTATTAACCGAGCCGCTAATGTAAACGATTTTGTTTCATAGCACTTTAAAAGAGCTATTAAAGTACTAGTTTTTAATATAAAAATAATAATTAATTAAAACAATAAGTTTAAAGGATCCAAACGAAATTCTTGGGGGAAAATGAAAGTTTTAGCAAAAGCAGTAGCGTTGGCCTGAACCGTCGCTATTATATGTAAATAATAATTAATTAAGACAATAATTAAAAAGGAGGCAAACGAAATTTGTTATGGGAAGTGAATATTTTTTCATAAACAATAGCGTCGGCTGAATCGTCGCTAATGTAAATAAATAAATAATTATTTAAGACAATAAATAAAAAGGAGGCAAATGAAATTGGTGGGGGGAAATAAACTTTTCGCACAAATAGTAGTGTCGGTCCAAATATACACTTGGTCAACACCAAATATATTTCTCGAAATCAAACCATTTTCATAACAAATGCACTCGAAGGCCACATGCACAAAGTAGTGAAAAAGGAATGATTAAATGTATGTCCCTATGTTCTTAGTCCTAGGATGCATGATGTATAGGTTATCATTTGAATGCTCGCCTTCACTCATGAACTTTAGTCTTATTCGTGCTATAGACTTTTGTAGTGAAATTGAGGAAAAGGACTAGTTAGGCGTATGCTCCTCTTATGAAGATTTTAATAAATAAAAATAAGAGTGATCTCTTCTGTCCAAAAGGGTAAACCAACTCCGAAAGAGAAAATGAGCCGCAAACAATATGCCATAAAAGTTATTTAATAGCACTTTCTTTTATTTTTGATAGCGCTGAAAAGCACTATTAACTGTGCCACTAATGTAAACGATTTTGTTTCATAGCATTTTAAAGTACTAGTTTTTAATATAAAAATAATAATTAATTAAAACAATAAGTTTACAGGAGCCAAAAGAAATTTATGAGGGAAAATGAATTTTTTTAGCACAAACAGTAGCTTCGGATTGAACCGTCGCTATTATATGAAAATAATAATTAATTAAGACAAGAACTAATATGGAGGCAAACGAAATTTGTGATGGGAAATGATTATTTTTTCAAAAATAATAGCGTCGACCTGAACCGTCGCTAATATAAGAAAATAAATAATTATTTAAGACAATAAATAAAAAGGAGGCGAATGAAATTGGTGGGGTGAAATGAAATTTTCGCACAAACAATAGTGTCAGTGTAAATAAACGCTTGGTCAACACCAAGTATTTTTCTCGAAATCAAACCATTTTCAAAATATTTTCATAACAAATTCACTCGAAGGCCACGTGCACTAAGTAGTGAAAAATGAATGATTAAATGTATGTCCCTTTGTTCTTAGTGCTAGGACGCATGCTGTATAGGTTATCTTTCGAATGCTCGTCTTCACTCATGATCTTTAGTTTTATTCGTGCTATATACTTTTGTATTGAAATGGAGGAAAAGGACTAGTTAGACGTATGCTCCTCCTATGAAGATTCTAATAAAGACAAAGAACAGTGATATCTTTTGTCCAAAAGGGTAAACCAACTCTGAAAGAGAAAATGAGCAACAAACAAGTTGCCATAAAAGTTATTTAATAGCATTTTTTTGATAGCGCTGAAAAGTTCTATTAACATGCTGCTAATGTAAACGATTTTGTTTCATAGGACTTTAAAAGAGCTATTAAGGTACTAGTTTTTAATATAAAAGTAATAATTAATTAAAATAATAAGTTTAAAGGATCCAAAAGAAATTCGTGGGTGAAAATGGAAGTTTTTGCACAAACAGTAGCGTCGCCCTGAACCGTCGCTATTATATGAAAATAATAGTTAATTAAGACAATAACTAATAAGGAGGCAAACAAAATTTGTTATGGGAAATGAATATTTTTTCATAAATAATAGCGTCGGCCTGAATCATCGCTAATATAAGAAAATAAATAATTCTTTAAGACAATAAATAAAAAGGAGGCTAATGAAATTTGTGGGGGGAAATGAAATTTCCGCATAAACAGTAGTGTCGGTCCAAATAAACGCTTGGTCAACACCAAGTATTTTCTCGAAATAAAACTATTTTCAAAATATTTTCATAACAAATACACTCGAAGGCCACGTGCACTAAGTAGTGAAAAAGGAATGATTAAATGTATGTCCCTTTGTTCTTAGTCCTAGGACGCATGTTGTATAGGTTATCATTCGAATGCTCACCTTCACTCATCAACTTTCGTTTTATTCGTGCTATATAATTTTGTAGTGAAATGGAGGAAAAGGACAAGTTAGGCGTATGCTCCTCTTATGAAGATTCTAATAAAGACAAAGAAGAATGATCTCTTCTGTCCAAAAGGGTAAACCAACTCTGAAAGAGAAATTGAGAAACAAACAATTTGCCATAAAAGTTGTTTAATTGCACTTTCTTTTGTTTTTGATAGCGCTTCAAAGCGCTATTAACTGAGCCGCTAATGTAAACGATTTTGTTTCATAGCACTTTAAAAGAGCTATTAAAGTACTAGTTTTTAATATAAAAATAATAACTAATTAAAACAATAAGTTTAAAGGATCGAAACGAAATTCTTGGGGGAAAATGAAAGTTTTAGCAAAAGCAGTAGCGTTGGCCTGAACCGTCGCTATTATATGTAAATAATAATTAATTAAGACAATAATTAAAAAGGAGGCAAACGAAATTTGTTATGGGAAGTGAATATTTTTTCATAAACAATAGCGTCGGCTGAATCGTTGCTAATGTAAATAAATAAATAATTATTTAAGACAATAAATAAAAAGGAGGCAAATGAAATTGGTGGGGGGAAATAAACTTTTCGCACAAATAGTAGTGTCGGTCCAAATATACACTTGGTCAACACCAAGTATATTTCTCGAAATCAAACCATTTTCATAACAAATTCACTCGAAGGCCACATGCACAAAGTAGTGAAAAAGGAATGATTAAATGTATGTCCCTATGTTCTTAGTCCTAGGATGCATGCTGTATAGGTTATCATTTGAATGCTCGCCTTCACTCATGAACTTTAGTCTTATTCGTGCTATAGACTTTTGTAGTGAAATTGAGGAAAAGGACTAGTTAGGCGTATGCTCCTCTTATGAAGATTTTAATAAATAAAAATAAGAGTGATCTCTTCTGTCCAAAAGGGTAAACCAACTCCGAAAGAGAAAATGAGCAACAAACAATATGCCATAAAAGTTATTTAATAGCACTTTCTTTTATTTTTGATAGCGCTGAAAAGCACTATTAACTGTGCCGCTAATGTAAACGATTTTGTTTCATAGCATTTTAAAGTACTAGTTTTTAATATAAAAATAATAATTAGTTAAAACAATAAGTTTACAGGAGCCAAAAGAAATTTATGAGGGAAAATGAATTTTTTTAGCACAAACAGTAGCTTCGGATTGAACCGTCGCTATTATATGAAAATAATAATTAATTAAGACAAGAACTAATATGGAGGCAAACGAAATTTGTGATGGGAAATGATTATTTTTTCAAAAATAATAGCCTCGACCTGAACCGTCGCTAATATAAGAAAATAAATAATTATTTAAGACAATAAATAAAAAGGAGGCGAATGAAATTGGTGGGTCGAAATGAAATTTTCGCATAAACAATAGTGTCGGTGTAAATAAACGCTTGGTCAACACCAAGTATTTTTCTCGAAATCAAACCATTTTCAAAATATTTTCATAACAAATTCACTCGAAGGCCACGTGCACTAAGTAATGAAAAATGAATGATTAAATGTATGTACGTTTGTTCTTAGTGCTAGGACGCATGCTGTATAGGTTATCTTTCGAATGCTCGTCTTCACTCATAATCTTTAGTTTTATTCGTGCTATATACTTTTGTATTGAAATGGAGGAAAAGGACTAGTTAGACGTATGCTCCTCCTATGAAGATTCTAATAAAGACAAAGAACAGTGATCTCTTTTGTCCAAAAGGGTAAACCAACTCTGAAAGAGAAAATGAGCAACAAACAAGTTGCCATAAAAGTTATTTAATAGCATTTTTTTGATAGCGCTGAAAAGTTCTATTAACATGCCGCTAATGTAAACGATTTTGTTTCATAGCACTTTAAAAGAGCTATTAAGGTACTAGTTTTTAATATAAAAGTAATAATTAATTAAAATAATAAGTTTAAAGGATCCAAAAGAAATTCGTGGGTGAAAATGGAAGTTTTTGCACAAACAGTAGCGTCGCCCTGAACCGTCGCTATTATATGAAAATAATAGTTAATTAAGACAATAACTAATAAGGAGGCAAACAAAATTTGTTATGGGAAATGAATATTTTTTCATAAATAATAGCGTCGGCCTGAATTATCGTTAATATAAGAAAATAAATAATTCTTTAAGACAATAAATAAAAAGGAGGCTAATGAAATTTGTGGGGGGAAATGAAATTTCCGCATAAACAGTAGTGTCGGTCCAAATAAACGCTTGGTCAACACCAAGTATTTTCTCGAAATCAAATCATTTTCAAAATATTTTCATAACAAATGCACTCGAAGGCCACATGCACTAAGTAGTGAAAAAGGAATGATTAAATGTATGTCCCTTTGTTCTTAGTCCTAGGACGCATGCTGTATAGGTTATCGTTCGAATGCTCACCTTCACTCATCAGCTTTGGTTTTATTCGTGCTATATACTTTTGTAGTGAAATGGAGGAAAAGGACTAGTTAGACGTATGCTCCTCTTATGAAGATTCTAATAAACACAAAGAAGAGTGATCTCTTTTGTCCAAAAGGGTAAACCAACTCTGAAAGAGAAAATGAGCAACAAAACAAGTTGCCATAAAAGTTATTTAATAGCACTTTCTTTTATTTTTGATGGCGCTGCAATGCGCTATTAACCGAGCCGCTAATGTAAACGATTTTGTTCCATAGCACTTTAAAAGAGCTATTAAAGTACTAGTTTTTAATATAAAAATAATAATTAATTAAAACAATAAGTTTAAAGGATCCAAACGAAATTTGTGGGGGGAACTGAAAGTTTTAACAAAAACAGTAGCTTCGGCCTGAACCGTCGCTATTATATGAAAATAATAATTAATTAAGACAATAACTAAAAAGGAGGCAAACGAAATTTGTTATGGGAAGTGAATATTTTTTCATAAAGAATAGCTTCGGCCTGAACCGTCGCTAATATAAATAAATAAATAATTATTTAAGAAAATAAATAAAAAGGAGGGAAATGAAATTGGTGGGGGGAAATAAAATTTTCGCACAAATAGTAGTGTCGGTCCAAATAAACACTAGGTCAACACCAAGTATATTTCTCGAAATCAAACCATTTTCAAAATATTTTCATAACAAATGCACTCGAAGGCCACATGCACTAAGTAGTGAAAAAGGAATGATTAAATGTATGTCCCTATGTTCTTAGTCCTAGGACGCATGCTGTATAGGTTATCATTCGAATGCTCACCTTCACTCATGAACTTTAGTCTTATTCGTGCTATATACTTTTGTAGTGAAATGGAGGAAAAGGACTAGTTAGGCGTATGCTCCTCTTATGAAGATTCTAATAAATAAGAAGAAGAGTGATCTCTTCTGTCCAAAAGGGTAAACCAACTCGGAAGAGAAAATGAGCAACAGAAAATATGCCATAAAAGTTATTTAATAACACTTTCTTTTGTTTTTGATAGCGCTGGAAAGCACTATTAACCGTGCCGCTAATGTAAACGATTTTGTTTCATAGCATTTTAAAGTACTAGTTTTTAATATAAAAATAATAATTAATTATAACAATAAGTTTAAAGGAGCCAAACGAAATTCATGAGGGAAAATGAAAGTTTTAGCACAAACAGTAGCGTCGGCCTGAACCATCGCTATTAAATGAAAATAATAATTAATTAAGACAAGAACTAATAAAGAGGCAAACAAAATTTGTGATGGGAAATAATTATTTTTTCATAAACAATAGCGTCGGCCTGAACCGTCGCTAATATAAGAAAATAAATAATTATTTAAGGCAATAAATAAAAAGGAGGCGAATGAAATTGGTGGGGGGAAATGAAATTTTCGCACAAACAGTAGTTTCGGTGTAAATAAACGCTTGGTCAACACCAAGTATTTTTCTCGAAATAAAACTATTTTCAAAATATTTTCATAACAAATACACTCGAAGGCCACGTGCACTAAGTAGTGAAAAATGAATGATTAAATGTATGTCCCTTTGTTCTTAGTCCTAGGACGCATGCTGTATAGGTTATCGTTCGAATGCTCGCCTTCACTCATGATCTTTAGTTTTATTCGTGCTATATACTTTTGTATTGAAATGGAGGAAAAGGACTAGTTAGATGTATGCTCCTCTTATGAAGATTCTAATAAAGACAAAGAAGAGTGATCTCTTTTGTCCAAAAGGGTAAACCAACTCTGAAAGAGAAAATGAGCAACAAACAAGTTGCGATAAAAGTTATTTAATAGCATTTTTTTATAGCGCTAAAAAGAGCTATTAAAGTACTAGTTTTTAATATAAAAGTAATAATTAATTAAAACAATAAGTTTAAAGGATCCAAACGAAATTCGTGGTGGAAAATAGAAGTTTTAGCACAAACAATAGCGTCGCCCTGAACTGTCGCTATTATATGAAAATAATAGTTAATTAAGACAATAACTAATAAGGAGGCAAACAAAATTTGTTATGGGAAATGAATATTTTTTCATAAATAATAGCGTCGGCCTGAATCATCGTTAATATAAGAAAATAAATAATTCTTTAAGACAATAAATAAAAAGGAGGCTAATGAAATTGGTGGGTGGAAATGAAATTTCCGCATAAACAGTAGTGTCGGTCCAAATAAACGCTTGGTCAACACCAAGTATTTTTCTCGATATCAAATCATTTTCAAAATATTTTCATAACAAATGCACTCAAAGGCCACATGCACTAAGTAGTGAAAGAGGAATAATTAAATGTATGTCCCTTTGTTCGTAGTCCTAGGACGCATGCTGTATAGGTTATCGTTCGAATGCTCACCTTCACTCATCAACTTCAGTTTTATTCGTGCTATATACTTTTGTAGTGAAATTGAGGAAAAGGACTAGTTAGACGTATGCTCCTCTTATGAAGATTCTAATAAACACAAAGAAGAGTGATCTCTTTTGTCCAAAAGGGTAAACCAACTCTGAAAGAGAAAATGAGCAACAAAACAAGTTGCCATAAAAGTTATTTAATAGCACTTTCTTTTATTTTTGATGGCGCTGCAATGCCCTATTAACCGAGCCGCTAATGTAAACGATTTTGTTCCATAGCACTTTAAAAGAGCTATTAAAGTACTAGTTTTTAATATAAAAGTAATAATTAATTAAAACAATAAGTTTAAAGGATCCAAACGAAATTCGTGGTGGAAAATAGAAGTTTTAGCACAAACAGTAGCGTCGCCCTGAACCGTCGCTATTATATGAAAATAATAGTTAATTAAGACAATAACTAATAAGGAGGCAAACAAAATTTGTTATGGGAAATGAATATTTTTTCATAAATAATAGCGTCGGCCTGAATTATCGTTAATATAAGAAAATAAATAATTCTTTAAGACAATAAATAAAAAGGAGGCTAATTAAATTGGTGGGTGGAAATGAAATTTCCGCATAAACAGTAGTGTCGGTCCAAATAAACGCTTGGTCAACGCCAAGTATTTTTCTCGATATCAAATCATTTTCAAAATATTTTCATAACAAATGCATTCAAAGGCCACATGCACTAAGTAGTGAAAAAGGAATAATTAAATGTATGTCCCTTTGTTCTTAGTCCTAGGACGCATGCTGTATAGGTTATCGTTCGAATGCTCACCTTCACTCATCAACTTCAGTTTTATTCGTGCTATATACTTTTGTAGTGAAATGGAGGAAAAGGACTAGTTAGACGTATGCTCCTCTTATGAAGATTCTAATAAACACAAAGAAGAGTGATCTCTTTTGTCCAAAAGGGTAAACCAACTCTGAAAGAGAAAATGAGCAACAAAACAAGTTGCCATAAAAGTTATTTAATAGCACTTTCTTTTATTTTTGATGGCGCTGCAATGCGCTATTAACCGAGCCGCTAATGTAAACGATTTTGTTCCATAGCACTTTAAAAGAGCTATTAAAGTACTAGTTTTTAATATAAAAATAATAATTAATTAAAACAATAAGTTTAAAGAATCCAAACGAAATTTGTGGGGGGAACTGAAAGTTTTAACAAAAACAGTAGCTTCGGCCTGAACCGTCGCTATTATATGAAAATAATAATTAATTAAGACAATAACTAAAAAGGAGGCAAACGAAATTTTTTATGGGAAGTGAATATTTTTTCATAAAGAATAGCGTCGGCCTGAACCGTCGCTAATATAAATAAATAAATAATTATTTAAGAAAATAAATAAAAAGGAGGGAAATGAAATTGGTGGGGGGAAATAAAATTTTCGCACAAATAGTAGTGTCGGTCCAAATAAACACTAGGTCAACACCAAGTATATTTCTCGAAATCAAACCATTTTCAAAATATTTTCATAACAAATGCACTCGAAGGCCACATGCACTAAGTAGTGAAAAAGGAATGATTAAATGTATGTCCCTATGTTCTTAGTCCTAGGACGCATGCTGTATAGGTTATCATTCGAATGCTCACCTTCACTCATGAACTTTAGTCTTATTCGTGTTATATACTTTTGTAGTGAAATGGAGGAAAAGGACTAGTTAGGCGTATGCTCCTCTTATGAAGATTCTAATAAATAAGAAGAAGAGTGATCTCTTCTGTCCAAAAGGGTAAACCAACTCGGAAGAGAAAATGAGCAACAGAAAATATGCCATAAAAGTTATTTAATAACACTTTCTTTTGTTTTTGATAGCGCTGGAAAGCACTATTAACCGTGCCGCTAATGTAAACGATTTTGTTTCATAGCATTTTAAAGTACTAGTTTTTAATATAAAAATAATAATTAATTATAACAATAAGTTTAAAGGAGCCAAACGAAATTCATGAGGGAAAATGAAAGTTTTAGCACAAACAGTAGCGTCGGCCTGAACCATCGCTATTAAATGAAAATAATAGTTAATTAAGACAATAACTAATAAAGAGGCAAACAAAATTTGTGATGGGAAATGATTATTTTTTCATAAACAATAGCGTCGGCCGGAACCGTCGCTAATATAAGAAAATAAATAATTATTTAAGGCAATAAATAAAAAGGAGGCGAATGAAATTGGTGGGGGGAAATGAAATTTTCGCACAAACAGTAGTTTCGGTGTAAATAAACGCTTGGTCAACACCAAGTATTTTTCTCGAAATAAAACTATTTTCAAAATATTTTCATAACAAATACACTCAAAGGCCACGTGCACTAAGTAGTGAAAAATGAACGATTAAATGTATGTCCCTTTGTTCTTAGTCCTAGGACGCATGCTGTATAGGTTATGGTTCGAATGCTCGCCTTCACTCATGATCTTTAGTTTTATTCGTGCTATATACTTTTGTATTGAAATGGAGGAAAAGGACTAGTTAGACGTATGCTCCTCTTATGAAGATTCTAATAAAGACAAAGAAGAGTGATCTCTTTTGTCCAAAAGGGTAAACCAACTCTGAAAGAGAAAATGAGCAACAAACAAGTTGCCATAAAAGTCATTTAATAGGATTTTTTTGATAGCGCTGAAAAGTGCTATTAACCTGCCGCTAATGTTAACGATTTTGTTTCATAGCACTTTAAAAGAGCTATTAAAGTACTAGTTTTTAATATAAAAATAATAATTAATTAAAACAATAAGTTTAAAGGGTCCAAACGAAATTCGTGGGGGAAAATGGAAGTTTTAGCACAAACAGTAGTGTCTCCCTGAACCGTCGCTATTATATTAAAATAATAATTAATTAAGACAATAACTAATAAGGGGGCAAACAAAATTTGTTATGGGAAATGAATATTTTTTCATAAATAATAGCGCCAGCCTGAATCGTCGCTAATATAAGAAAATAAATAATTGTTTAAGACAATAAATAAAAAGGAGGCTAATGAAATTGGTGGGGGGAAATGAAATTTCTGCACAAACAGTAGTGTCGGTCCAAATAAACGCTTGGTCAACACCAAATATTTTCTCGAAATCAAATCATTTTCAAAATATTTTCATAAAAAATGCACTCGAAGGCCACATGCACTAAGTAGTGAAAAAAGAATGATTAAATGTATGTCCCTTTGTTCTTAGTCCTAGGACGCATGCTATATAGGTTATCGTTCGAATGCTCACCTTCACTCATCAACATTAGTTTTATTCGTGCTATTAACTTTTGTAGTGAAACGGAGAAAAAAGACTAGTTAGGCGTATGCTCCTCTTATGAAGATTCTAATAAAGACAAAGAAGAATGATCTCTTCTGTCCAAAAGGGTAAACCAACTCTGAAAGAGAAATTGAGCAACAAACAATTTGCCATAAAAGTTATTTAATAGCACTTTCTTTTGTTTTTGATAGCGCTGCAAAGCGCTATTAACCGAGCCGCTAATGTAAACGATTTTGTTTCATAGCACTTTAAAAGAGCTATTAAAGTACTAGTTTTTAATATAAAAATAATAATTAATTAAAACAATAAGTTTAATGGATCCAAACGAAATCCGTGGGGGAAAATGAAAGTTTTAGCAAAAACTGTAGCATCGGCCTGAACCGTCGCTATTATATGAAAATAATAATTAATTAAGACAATAACTAAAAAGGAGGCAAACAAAATTTTTTATGGGAAGTGAATATTTTTTCATAAAGAATAGCGTCGGCCTGAACTGTCGCTAATATAAATAAATAAATAATTATTTAAGACAATAAATAAAAAGGAGGCAAATGAAATTGGTGGGGGGAAATAAAATTTTTGCACAAATAGTAGTGTCGGTCCAAATAAACACTAGGTCAACACCAAGTATATTTGTCGAAATCTAACCATTTTCAAAATATTTTCACAACAAATGCACTCAAAGGCCACATGCACTAAGTAGTGAAAAAAATAATAATTAAATGTATGTCCCTATGTTCTTAGTCCTAGAACGCATGCTGTATAGGTTATCATTCGAATGCTCACCTTCACTCATGAACTTTAGTCTTATTCGTGCTATATACTTTTGTAGTGAAATGGAGGAAAAGTACTAGTTAGGCGTATGCTCCTCTTATGAAGATTCTAATAAATAAGAAGAAGAGTGATCTCTTTTGTGCAAAAGGGTAAACCAACTCCAAAGAGAAAATGAGCAACAGACAATATGCAATAAAAGTGATTTAATAGCACTTTCTTTTGTTTTTGATAGCAATGAAAAGCAATATTAACCGTGCCGCTAATGTAAACAATTTTGTTTCATAGCATTTTAAAGTACTAGTTTTTAATATAAAAATAATAATTAAATAAAACAATAAGATTAAAGGAGCCAAACGAAATTCATGAGGGAAAATGAAAGTTTTAGCACAAACAGGAGCGTCGGCCTGAACCGTCACTATTAAATGAAAATAATAATTAATTAAGACAAGAACTAATAAAGAGGCAAACGAAATTTGTGATGGGAAATGATTATTTTTTCATAAACAATAGCGTCGGCCTGAACCGTCGCTAATATAAGAAAATAAACAATTATTTAAGACAATAAATAAAAAGGAGGCGAATGAATTTGGTGGGGGGAAATGAAATTTTCGCACAAACAGTAATGTCGGTGTAAATAAACGCTTGGTCAACACGAAGTATTTTTCTCGAAATAAAACCATTTTCAAAATATTTTCATAACAAATACACTCGAAGGCCACGTGCACTAAGTAGTGAAAAATGAATGATTAAATGTATGTCCCTTTGTTCTTAGTCCTAGGACGCATGTTGTATAGGTTATCGTTTGAATGCTCGCCTTCACTTATGATCTTTAGTTTTATTCGTGCTATATACTTTTGTATTGAAATGGAGGAAAAGGACTAGTTAGACGTATGATCCTCTTATGAAGATTCTAATAAAGACAAAGAAGAGTGATCTCTTTTGTCCAAAAGGGTAAACCAACTCTGAAAGAGAAAATGAGCAACAAACAAGTTGCCATAAAAGTTATTTAATAGCATTTTTTTGATAGCGCTGAAAAGTGCTATTAACCTGCCGCTAATGTTAACGATTTTGTTTCATAGCACTTTAAAAGAGCTATTAAAGTACTAGTTTTTAATATAAAAATAATAATTAATTAAAACAATAAGTTTAAAGGGTCCAAACGAAATTCGTGGGCAAAAATGGAAGTTTTAGCACAAACAGTAGCGTCGCCCTGAACCGTCGCTATTATATTAAAATAATAATTAATTAAGACAATAACTAATAAGGAGGCAAACAAAATTTGTTATGGGAAATGAATATTTTTTCATAAATAATAGCACCATCCTGAATCGTCGCTAATATAAGAAAATAAATAATTGTTTAAGACAATAAATAAAAAGGAGGCTAATGAAATTGGTGGGGGGAAATGAAATTTCTGCATAAACAGTAGTGTCAGTCCAAATAAACGCTTGGTCAACACCAAGTATTTTCTTGAAATCAAATCATTTTCAAAATATTTTCATAACAAATGCACTCGAAGGCCACATGCACTAAGTAGTGAAAAAGGAATGACTAAATGTATGTCCCTTTGTTCTTAGTCCTAGGACGCATGTTGTATAGGTTATCGTTCGAATGCTCACCTTCACTCATCAACTTTAGTTTTATTCGTGCTATATACTTTTGTAGTGAAATGGAGGAAAAGGACTAGTTAGGCGTGTGCTCCTCTTATGAAATTCTAATAAAGACAAAGAAGAATGATCACTTCTGTCCAAAAGGGTAAACCAACTCTGAAAGAGAAATTGAGCAACAAACTATTTACCATAAAAGTTATTTAATAGCACTTTCTTTTGTTTTTAATAGCGCTGCAAAGCGCTATTAACCGAGCTGCTAATGAAAACGATTTTGTTTCATAGCACTTTAAAAGAGCTATTAAAGTACTAGTTTTTAATATAAAAATAATAATTAATTAAAACAATAAGTTTAAAGGATCCAAACGAAATTCGTGGGGGAAAATGAAAGTTTTAGCAAAAACAATAGCGTCGGCCTGAGTAGTCGCTATTATATCAAAATAATAATTAATTAAGACAATAACTAAAAAGGAGGCAAACTAAATTTGTTATGGGAAGTGAATTTTTTTTCATAAACAATAGCGTCGGCCTGAACCGTCGCTAATATAAATAAATAAATAATTATTTAAGACAATAAATAAAAAGGAGGCAAATGAAATTGGTGGGGGGAAAAACATTTTCGCACAAATAGTAGTGTCGGTCCAAATAAACACTTGGTCAACACCAAGTATATTTCTCGAAATCAAACCATTTCAAAATATTTTCATAACAAATGCACTCGAAGGCCACATGGACTAAGTAGTGAAAAAGGAATGATTAAATGTATGTCCCTATGTTCTTAGTCCTAGGACGCATGCTGTATAGGTTATCATTCGAATGCTCGCCTTCACTCATGAACTTTAGTTTTATTCGTGCTATATACTTTTGTAGTGAAATGGAGGAAAAGGACTAGTTAGGCGTATGCTCCTCTTATGAAGATTCTAATAAAGAAGAAGAAGAGTGATCTCTTCTGTCCAAAAGGGTTAACCAATTCTGAAAGAGAAAATGAGAAACAGAAAATATGCTATAAAAGTTATTTAATAGAACTTTCTTTTGTTTTTGATAGCGCTGAAAAGCACTATTAACAGTGCCGCTAATGTAAACGATTTTGTTTAATAGCATTTTAAAGTACTAGTTTTTAATATAAAAATAATAATTAATTAAAATAATAAGTTTAAAGGAGCCAAACGAAATTAATGGGGGAAAATGAAAGTTTTAGCACAAACCGTAGTGTCGGCCTGAACCGTCGCTATTATATGAAAATAATAATTAATAAAGACAAGAACTAATAAGGAGGCAACCAAAATTTGTGATGGGAAATGATTATTTTGTCATAAACAATAGCGTCGGCCTGAACCGTCGCTATTCTAAGAAAATAAATAATTATTTAAGATAATAAATAAAAAGGGGGCGAATGAAATTGGTGGGGGGAAATGGAATTTTTGCACAAACAGTAGTGTCGGTGTAAATAAACGCTTGGTCAACACCAAGTATTTTTCTCGAAATCAAACCATTTTCAAAATATTTTCATAACAAATACACTCGAAGGTCACGTGCACTAAGTAGTGAAAAAGGAATGATTAAATGTATGTCCCTTTGTTCTTAGTCCTAGGACGCATGTTGTATAGGTTATCGTTCGAATGCTCACCTTCACTCATCAACTTTAGATTTATTCGTGCTATATACTTTTGTAGTGAAATGGAGGAAAAGGACTAGTTAGGCGTATGCTCCTCTTACGAAGATTCTAATTAAGACAAAGAAGAATGATCTCTTCTGTCCAAAAGGGTAAATCAACTCTGAAAGAGAAATTGAGCAACAAACAATTTGCCATAAAAGTTATTTAATAGCACTTTCTTTTGTTTTTGATAGCGCTACAAAGCGCTGTTAACTGAGCTGCTAATGTAAACGATTTTGTTTCATAGTACTTTAAAAGAGCTATTAACGTACTAGTTTTTAATATAAAAATAATAATTAATTAAAACAATAAGTTTAAAGGATTCAAACGAAATTCGTGGGGGAAAATGAAAGTTTTAGCAAAAACAATAGCGTCGGCCTGAACCGTCGCTATTATATGATAATAATTATGTAAGACAATAACTAAAAAGGAGGGAAACGAAATTTGTTATGGGAAGTGAATATTTTTTCATAAACAATAGCGTCAGCCTAAACTGTCGCTAATAATATTAAATAAATAATTATTTAAGACAATAAATAAAAAGGAGGCAAATGAAATTGGTGGGGGGGGGGGGGAATTTCGCACAAATAGTAGTGTCGGTCCAAATAAACACTTGGTCAACACAGTATATTTCTTGAAATCAAACCATTTTCAAAATATTTTCATAACAAATGCACTCGAATGCCACATGCACTAAGTAGTGAAAAAGGAATGATTAAATGTATGTCCCTTTGTTCTTAGTCCAAGGACGCATGCTGTAAAGGTTATTGTTCGAATGCTCACCTTCACTCATCAACTTTAGTTTTATTCGTGCTATATACTTTTGTAGTGAAATGGAGGAAAAGGACTAGTTAGGCGTATGCTCCTCTTATGAAGATTCTAATAAAGACAAAGAAGAATGATCTCTTCTGTCCAAAAGGGTAAACCAACTATGAAAGAGAAAATGAGAAACAGACAATATGCTATAAAAGTTATTTAATTGAACTATCTTTTGTTTTTGATAGCGCTGAAAAGCACTATTAACAGTGCCGTTAATGTAAACGATTTTGTTTCATAGCATTTTAAAGTACTAGTTTTTAATATAAAAATAATAATTAATTAAAACAATAAGTTTAAAGGAGCCAAACGAAATTCATGGGGGAAAATGAAAGTTTTAGCACAAACAGTAGCGTCGGCCTGAACCGTCACTATTATATGAAAATAATAATTAATTAAGACAAGAACTAATAAGGAGGCAACCAAAATTTGTGATGGGAAATGATTATTTTTTCATAAACAATAGCGTCGGCCTGAACCGTCGTTATTATAAGAAAATAAATAATTATTTCAGACAATAAATAAAAAGGAGGCGAATGAAATTGGTGGGGGGAAATTAAATTTTTGCACAAACAGTAGCGTCGGTGTAAATAAACTCTTGGTCAACACCAAGTATTTTTCTCGAAATAAAACCATTTTCAAAATATTTTCATAACAAATACACTCGAAGGCCACGTGCACTAAGTAGTGAAAAAGGAATGATTAAATGTATGTCCCTTTGTTCTTAGTCCTAGGACGCATGCTGTATAGGTTATCGTTCGAATGCTCGCCTTCACTCATGATCTTTAGTTTTATTCGTGGTATATACTTTTGTATTGAAATGGAGGAAAAGGACTAGTTAGGCGTATGCTCCTCTTATGAAGATTCTAATAAATAGGAAGAAGAGTGATCTCTTCTGTGCAAAAGGGTAAACCAACTCCGAAGATAAAATGAGCAACAGACAATAAGCCATAAAAGTTATTTAATAGCACTTTCTTTTGTTTTTGATAGCGCTGAAAAGCACTATTAACCGTGCCGCTAATGTAAACGATTTTGTTTCATAGCATTTTAAAGTACTAGTTTTTAATATAAAAATAATAATTAATGAAAACAATAAGTTTAAAGGAGCCAAACGAAATTCATGAGGGAAAATGAAAGTTTTAGCCCAAACAGTAGCTTCGGCCTGAACCGTCACTATTAAATGAAAATAATAATTAATTAAGACAAGAACTAATAAAGAGGCAAACGAAATCTGTGATGGGAAATGATTATTTTTTCATAAACAATAGCGTCGGCCTGAACCGTCGCTAATATAAGAAAATAAATAATTATTTAAGACAATAAATAAAAAGGAGGCGAATGAAATTGGTGGGGGGAAATGAAATTTTCGCACAAACAGTAGTGTCAGTGTAAATAAACGCTTGGTCAACACCAAGTATTTTTCTCGAAATAAAACCATTTTCAAAATATTTTCATAACAAATACACTCGAAGGCCACGTGCACTAAGTAGTGAAAAATGAATGATTAAATGTATGTCCCTTTGTTCTTAGTCCTAGGACGCATGCTGTATAGGTTATCGTTCGAATGCTCGCCTTCACTCATGATCTTTAGTTTTATTCGTGCTATATACTTTTGTATTGAAATGGAGGAAAAGGACTAGTTAGACGTATGATCCTCTTATGAAGATTCTAATAAAGACAAAGAAGAGTGATCTCTTTTGTCCAAAAGGGTAAACCAACTCTGAAAGAGAAAATGAGCAACAAACAAGTTGCCATAAAAGTTATTTAATAGCATTTTTTTGATAGCGCTGAAAAGTGCTATTAACCTGTCGCTAATGTTAACGATTTTGTTTCATAGCACTTTTAAAGAGCTATTAAAGTACTAGTTTTTAATATAAAAATAATAATTAATTAAAACAATAAGTTTAAAGGGTCCAAACGAAATTCGTGGGGGAAAATGGAAGTTTTAGCACAAACAGTAGCGTCGCCCCGAACCGTCGCTATTATATTAAAATAATAATAAATTAAGACAATAACTAAAGAGGAGGCAAACGAAATTTGTTATGGGAAGTGAATATTTTTTCATAAATAATAGCGTCGGCCTGAATCGTCGCTAATATAAGAATATATATAATTCTTTAAGACAATAAATAAAAAGGAGGCTAATTAAATTGGTGGAGGAAAATGGAATTTCCGCATAAACAGTAGTGTCAGTCCAAATAAACGCTTGGTCAACAAAAAGTATTTTCTCGAAATCAAACCATTTTAAAAATATTTTCATAACAAATGCACTCAAAGTCCACATGCATTAAGTAGTGAAAAAGGAATGATTAAATGTATGTCCCTTTGTTCTTAGTCCAAGGACGCATGCTGTAAAGGTTATTGTTCGAATGCTCACCTTCACTCATCAACTTTAGTTTTATTCGTGCTATATACTTTTGTAGTGAAATGGAAGAAAAGGACTAGTTAGGCATATGCTCCTCTTATGAAGATTCTAATAAAGACAAAGAAGAATGATCTCTTCTGTCCAAAAGGGTAAACCAACTCTGAAAGAGAAATTGAGCAACAAACAATTTGCCATAAAAGTTATTTAATAGAACTTTCTTTTCTTTTTGATGGCGCTGCAAAGCGCTTTTAACTGAGCCGCTAATGTAAACGATTTTGTTTCATAGCACTTTAAAAGAGCTATTAAAGTACTAGTTTTTAATATAAAAATAATAATTAATTAAAACAATAAGTTTAAAGGATCCAAACGAAATTCTAGGGGGAAAATGAAAGTTTTAGCAAAAACAGTAGCATCGGCCTGAACCGTCGCTATTATATGAAAATGATAATTAACTAAGACAATAACTAAAAAGGAGGCAAACGAAATTTGTGATGGGAAATGAATATTTTTTCATAAACAACAGTGTCGGCCTGAACCGTCGCAAATATAAATAAATAAATAATTATTTAAGACAATAAATAAAAAGTAGGCAAATGAAATTGGTGGGGAGAAATTAAATTTTCGCACAAATAGTAGTGTCGGTCCAAATAAATACTTGGTCAACACCAAGTATATTTCTCGAAATCAAACCATTTTAAAAATATTTTCATAACAAATGCACTCGAAGTCCACATGCACTAAGTAGTGAAAAAGGAATGATTAAATGTATGTCCCTATGTTCTTAGTCCTAGGACGCATACTGTATAGGTTATCATTCGAACGCTCGCCTTCACTCAAGAACTTTAGTTTTATTCGTGCTATATACTTTTGTAGTGAAATGGAGGAAAAGGACTAGTTAGGCGTATGCTCCTCTTATGAAAATTCTAATAAATAAGAAGAAGAGTGATATCTTCTGTGCAAAAGGGTAAACCAACTCCGAAGAGAAAATGAGCAACATACAATATGCCATAAAAGTTATTTAATAGCACTTTCTTTTGTTTTTGATAGCGCTGAAAAGCACTATTAACCGTGCCGCTAATGTAAACGATTTTGTTTCATAGCATTTTAAAGTACTAGTTTTTAATATAAAAATAATAATTAACTAAAACAATAAGTTTAAAGGAGCCAAACGAAATTCATGAGGGAAAATGAAAGTTTTAGCACAAACAGGAGCGTCGGCCTGAACCGTCGCTATTAAATGAAAATAATAATTAATTAAGACAAGAACTAATAAAGAGGAAAACGAAATTTGTGATGGGAAATGATTATTTTTTCATAAACAATAGCGCCGGCCTGAACCGTCGCTAATATAAGAAAAAATATAATTATTTAAGACAATAAATAAAAAGGAGGCGAATGAAATTGGTGGGGGGAAATGAAATTTTCGCACAAACAGTAGTGTCGGTGTAAATAAACGCTTGGTCAACACCAAGTATTTTTCTCGAAATAAAACCGTTTTCAAAATATTTTCATAACAAATACACTCGAAGGCCACGTGCACTAAGTAGTGAAAAATGAATGATTAAATTTATGTCCCTTTGTTCTTAGTCCTAGGACGCATGCTGTATAGGTTATCGTTTGAATGCTCGCCTTCACTCATGATCTTTAGTTTTATTCGTGCTATATACTTTTGTATTGAAATGGAGGAAAAGGACTAGTTAGACGTATGATCCTCTTATGAAGATTCTAATAAAGACAAAGAAGAGTGATCTCTTTTGTCCAAAAGGGTAAACCAACTCTGAAAGAGAAAATGAGCAACAAACAAGTTGCCATAAAAGTTATTTAATAGCATTTTTTTTATAGCGCTGAAAAGTGCTATTAACCTGTCGCTAATGTTAACGATTTTGTTTCATAGCACTTTAAAAGAGCTATTAAAGTACTAGTTTTTAATATAAAAATAATAATTAATTAAACAATAAGTTTAAAGGAGCCAAACGAAATTCATGAGGGAAAATGAAAGATTTAGCACAAACAGTAGCGTCGGCCTGAACCATCGCTATTAAATGAAAATAATAATTAATTAAGACAAGAACTAATAAAGAGGCAAACGAAATTTGTGATGGGAAATGATTATTTTTTCATAAACAATAGCGCCGGCCTGAACCGTCGCTAATATAAGAAAATAAATAATTATTTAAGACAATAAATAAAAAGGAGGTGAATGAAATTGGTGGGGGGAAATGAAATTTTCGCACAAACAGTAGTGTCGGTGTAAATAAACGCTTGGTCAACACCAAGTATTTTTCTCAAAATAAAACCATTTTCAAAATATTTTCATAACAAATACACTCGAAGGCCACGTGCACTAAGTAGTGAAAAATGAATGATTAAATGTATGTCCCTTTGTTCTTAGTCCTAGGACGCATGCTGTATAGGTTATCATTCGAATGCTCGCCTTCACTCATGATCTTTAGTTTTATTTGTGCTATATACTTTTGTATTGAAATGGAGGAAAAGGACTAGTTAGACGTATGCTCCTCTTATGAAGATTCTAATAAAGACAAAGAAGAGTGATCTCTTTTGTCCAAAAGGGTAAACCAACTCTGAAAGAGAAAATGAGCAACAAACAAGTTGCCATAAAAGTTATTTAATAGCATATTTTTTGATAGCGCTGAAAAGTGCTATTAACCTGCCGCTAATGTAAACAATTTTGTTTCATAACACTTTAAAAGAGCTATTAAAGTACTAGTTTTTAATATAAAAATAATAATTAATTAAAACAATAAGTTTAAAGCATCCAAATGATATTCGTGGGGGAAAATGGAAGTTTTAGCACAAACAGTAGCGTCGCCCTGAACCGTCGCTATTATATGAAAATAATAATTAATTAAGACAATAACTAATAAGGAGGCAAACAAAATTTGTTATGGGAAATGAATATTTTTTCATAAATAATAGCGTCGGCCTGAATCGTCGCTAATATAAGAATATATATAATTCTTTAAGACAATAAATAAAAAGGAGGCTAATTAAATTGGTGGGGGAAAATGGAATTTCCGCATAAACAGTAGTGTCGGTCCAAATAAACGCTTGGTCAACAAAAAGTATTTTCTTGAAATCAAATCATTTTCAAAATATTTTCATAACAAATGCACTCGAAGGCCACATGCAATAAGTAGTGAAAAAGGAATGATTAAATGTATGACCCTTTGTTCTTAGTCCAAGGACGCATGCTGTAAAGGTTATTGTTCGAATGCTCACCTTCACTCATCAACTTTAGTTTTATTCGTGCTATATACTTTTGTAGTGAAAAGGAGGAAAAGGACTAGTTAGGCGTATGCTCCTCTTATGAAGATTCTAATAAAGACAAAGAAGAATGAACTCTTCTGTCCAAAAGGGTAAACCAACTCTGAAAGAGAAATTGAGCAACAAACAATTTGCCATAAAAGTTATTTAATAGCACTTTCTTTTCTTTTTGATGGCGCTGCAAAGCGCTATTAACAGAGCCGCTAATGTAAACGATTTTGTTTCATAGCACTTTAAAAGAGCTATTAAAGTACTAGTTTTTAATATAAAAATAATAATTAATTAAAACAATAAGTTTAAAGGATCCAAACAAAATTCGTGGGGGAAAATGAAAGTTTTAGCAAAAAATGTAGCGTCGGCCTGAACCGTCGCTATTCTATGAAAATAATAATTAATTAAGACAATAACTAAAAAGGAGGCAAACGAAATTTGTTATGGGAAGTGAACATTTTTCATAAACAATAGTGTCGGCCTGAACCGTCGCTAATATAAATAATTAAATAATTATTTAAGACAATAAATAAAAAGGAGGCAAATGAAATTGGTGGGGGGAAATAAAATTTTCGCAAAAGTAGTAGTGTCGGTCCAAATAAATACTTGGTCAACACCAAGTATATTTCTCGAAATCAAACCATTTTAAAAATATTTTCATAACAAATGCACTCGAAGGCCACATGCACTAAGTAGTGAAAAAGGAATGATTAAATGTATGTCCCTATGTTCTTAGTCCTAGGACGCATGTTGTATAGGTTATCATTCGAATGCTCGCCTTCACTCAAGAACTTTAGTTTTATTCGTGCTATATACTTATGTAGTGAAATGGAGGAAAAGGACTAGTTAGGCGTATGCTCCTCTTATGAAGATTCTAATAAATACGAAGAAGAGTGATATCTTCTGTGCAAAAGGGTAAACCAACTCCGAAGAGAAAATGAGCAACAGACAATATGCCATAAAAGTTATTTAATAACACTTCTTTTTTTTTGATAGCGCTGAAAAACACTATTAACCGTGCCGCTAATGTAAACGATTTTGTTTCATAGCATTTTAAATTACTAGTTTTTAATATAAAAATAATAATTAACTAAAACAATAAGTTTAAAGGAGCCAAACGAAATTCATGAGGGAAAATGAAAGTTTTAGCACAAACAGTAGCGTCGGCCTGAACCGTCACTATTAAATGAAAATAATAATTAATTAAGACAAGAACTAATAAGGAGGAAAATGAATTTTTTGATGGAAATGATTATTTTTTCATAAACAATAGCGTTGGCCTGAACCGTCGCTAATATAAGAAAATAAATAATTATTTAAGACAATAAATAAAAAGGAGGCGAATGAAATTGGTGGGGGGAAATGAAATTTTCGCATAAACAATAGTGTCAGTGTAAATAAACGCTTGGTCAACACCAAGTATTTTTCTCGAAATCAAACCATTTTCAAAATATTTTCATAACAAATACACTCGAAGGCCACGTGCACTAAGTAGTGAAAAATGAATGATTAAATGTATGTCCCTTTGTTCTTAGTCCTAGGACGCATGCTGTATAGGTTATCATTCGAATGCTCGCCTTCACTCATGATCTTTAGTTTTATTCGTGCTATATATTTTTGTATTGAAATGGAGGAAAAGGACTAGTTAGATGTATGATCCTCTTATGAAGATTCTAATATATAAGAAGAAGAGTCATCTCTTTTGTCCAAAAGGGTAAACCAACTCTGAAAGAGAAAATGAGCAACAAACAAGTTGCCATAAAAGTTATTTAATAGCATTTTTTTGATAGCGCTGAAAAGTGCTATTAACCTGTCGCTAATGTTAACGATTTTGTTTCATAGCACTTTAAAAGAGCTATTAAAGTACTAGTTTTTAATATAAAAATAATAATTAATTAAAACAATAAGTTTAAAGGGTCCAAACGAAATTCGTGGGGGAAAATGGAAGTTTTAGCACAAACAGTAGCGTCGCCCTGAACCGTCGCTATTATATTAAAATAATAATTAATTAAGACAATAACTAATAAGGAGGCAAACAAAATTTGTTATGGGAAATGAATATTTTTTCATAAATAATAGCGCCAGCCTGAATCGTCGCTAATATAAGAAAATAAATAATTGTTTAAGACAATAAATAAAAAGGAGGCTAATGAAATTGGTGGGGGGAAATGAAATTTCTGCACAAACAGTATTGTCGGTCCAAATAAACGCTTGGTCAACACCAAGTATTCTCTCGAAATCAAATCATTTTCAAAATATTTTCATAAAAAATGCACTCGAAGGCCACATGCACTAAGTAGTGAAAAAAGAATGATTAAATGTATGTCCCTTTGTTCTTAGTCCTAGGACGCATGCTATATAGGTTATCGTTCGAATGCTCACCTTCACTCATCAACATTAGTTTTATTCGTGCTATTAACTTTTGTAGTGAAACAGAGAAAAAGGACTAGTTAGGCGTATGCTCCTCTTATGAAGATTCTAATAAAGACAAAGAAGAATGATCTCTTCTGTCCAAAAGGGTAAACCAACTCTGAAAGAGAAATTGAGCAACAAACAGTTTGCCATAAAAGTTATTTAATAGCACTTTCTTTTATTTTTTATAGCGCTGCAAAGCGCTGTTAACCGAGCCGCTAATGTAAACAATTTTGTTTCATAGCAATTTAAAGTACTAGTTTTTAATATAAAAATAATAATTAACTAAAACAATAAGGTTAAAGGAGCCAAACGAAATTCATGAGGGAAAATGAAAGTTTTAGCACAAACACGAGCGTCTGCCTGAACCGTCACTATTATATGAAAATAATAATTAATATATACAAGAAATAATAAGGAGGCAAACGGAATTTGTTATGGGAAATGATTATTTTTTCATAAACAATAGCGTCGGCCTGAACCGTCGCTAATATAAGAAAATAAATAATTATTTAAGATAATTAATAAAAAGGAGGCGAATGAAATTGGTGGGGGGAAATGAAATTTTCGCACAAACAGTAGTGTCGGTGTAAATAAACGCTTGGTCAACACCAAGTATTTTTCACGAAATAAAACCATTTTCAAAATATTTTCATAACAAATACACTCGAATGCCACATGCACTAAGTAGTGAAAAATGAATGATTAAATGTATGTCCCTTTGTTCTTAGTCCCAGGACGCATGCTGTATAGGTTATCGTTCGAATGCTCGCCTTCACTCATGATCTTTAGTTTTATTCGTGCTATATACTTTTGTGTTGAAATGGAGGAAAAGGACTAGTTAGACGTATGATCCTCTTATGAAGATTCTAATAAAGACAAAGAAGAGTGATCTCTTTTGTCCAAAAGGGTAAACCAACTGTGAAAGAGAAAATGAGCAACAAACAAGTTGCCATAAAAGTTATTTAATAGCATTTTTTTGATAGCGCTGAAAAGTGCTATTAACCTGCCGCTAAAGTAAACGATTTTGTTTCATAGCACTTTAAAAGAACTATTAAAACAGTAGCTTCGCCCTGAACCGTCGCTATTATATGAAAAAAATAATTAATTAAGACAAGAACTAATAAGGAGGCAAACAAAATTTTTGATGGGAAATGATTATTTTTTCATAAACAATAGCGTCGGCCTGAACCGTCGCTAATATAAGAAAATAAATAATTATTTAAGACAATAAATAAAAAGGAGGCGAATGAAATTGGTGGGGGAAAATGAAATTTTCGCACAAATAGTAGTGTCGGTGTAAATAAATGTTTGGTCAACACCAAGTATTTTTCTCAAAATCAAACAATTTTTAAAATATTTTCATAACAAATACACTCGAAGGCCACGTGCACTAAGTAGTGAAAAATGAATGATTAAATGTATGTCCCTTTGTTCTTATTCCTAGGAAGCATGCTGTATAGGTTATCGTTCGAATGCTCGCCTTCACTCATGAACTTTAGTTTTATTCGTGCTATATACTTTTGTATTGAAATGGAGAAAAAGGACTAGTTAGACGTATGTTCCTCTTATGAAGATTCTAATACAAAAGAAAAAGAGTGATCTCTTCTGTCCAAAAGGGTAAACCAACTCTGAAAGAGAAAATGAGCAACAGACAATATGCAATAAAAGTTATTTAATAGCACTTTCTTTTGTTTTTGATAGCACTGAATAGCACTATTAACTGTGTCGCTAATGTAAATGATTTTGTTTCATAGCATTTTAATGTACTAGTTTTTGATATAAAAATAATAATTAATTAAAAAAATAATTTTAAAGGAGCCAAATGAAATTCATGGGGGAAAATGAAAGTTTTAGCACAAACACTAGTGTCGGCCTGAACAGTCGCTATTATATGAAAATAATAATTACTTGAGACAAGAACTAATAAGGAGGAAAACAAAATTTTTGATGGAAATGATTATTTTTTCATAAACAATAGCGTCGGCCTGAACCGTCGCTAATATAAGAAAATAAATAATTATTTAAGAAAATAAATAAAAAGGAGGCGAATGAAATTGGTGGGGGGAAATGAAATTTTCGCACAAACAGTAGTGTCAGTGTAAATAAATGCTTAGTCAACACCAAGTATTTTTCTCGAAATCAAACCATTTTCAAAATATTTTCATAACAAATACACTCGAAGGCCACGTGCACTAAGTAGTGAAAAATGAATGATTAAATGTATGTCCCTTTGTTCTTAGTCCTAGGACGCATGCTGTATAGGTTATCATTCGAATGCTCCCCTTCACTCATGAATTTTAGTTTTATTCGTGCTATATACTTTTGTAATGAAATGGAGGAAAATGACTAGTTAGACGTATGCTCCTCTTATGAAGATTCAAATACAGAAGAAGAAGAGTGATCTCTTCTATCCAAAAGGGTACACCAACTCTGAAAGAGAAAATGAGCAACAGACAATTTGCAATAAAAGTTAATTAATAACACTTTCTTTTGTTTTTGATAGCGCTGAAAAGCACTATTAACTTTGCCGCTAATGTAAACGATTTTGTTTCATAGCATTTTAATGTACTAGTTTTTGATATAAAAATAATAATTAAATAAAACAATAAGTTTAAAGGAGCCAAACAAAATTCATGGGGGAAAATGAATGTTTTAGCACAAACCGTAGTGTCGGCCTGAACCGTCGCTATTATATGAAAATAATAATTAATTAAGACAATAACTAATAAGGAGGCAAACAAAATTTGTTATGGGAAGTGATTATTTTTCATAAACAATATTGTCGGCCTGAACCGCCGCTAATATAAGAAAATAAATAATTATTTAAGACAATAAATAAAAAGGAGGCGAATGAAATTGGTGGGGGGAAATGAAATTTTCGCACAAACAGTAGTGTCAGTCCAAATAAACGCTTGGTCAACACCAAGTATTTTTCTCGATATCAAATCATTTTCAAAATATTTTCATAACAAATGCACTTGAAGGCCACATGCACTAAGTAGTGAAAAAGGAATGATTAAATGTATGTCCCTTTGTTCTTAGTCATAGGACGCATGTTGTATAGGTTATCATTCGAATGCTCGCCTTCACTCATGAACTTTAGTTTTATTCGTGCTATATACATTTGTTGTAAAATGGAGGAAAAGGGCTAGTTAGGCGTATGCTCCTCTTATGAAGATTCTAATACAGAAAAAGAAGAGTGATATCTTCTGTCCAAAAGGGTAAACCAACTCTGAAAGCGAAAATGAGCAATAGACAATATGCAATAAAAGTTATTTAATTGCACTTTCTTTTGTTTTTGAAGCGCTGAAAAGCACTATTAACTGTGCCGCTAATGTAAACTATTTTGTTTCATAGCATTTTAATGTACTAGTTTTTGATATAAAAATTTAATTAATTAAAGCAATAAGTTTAAAGAAGCCAAACGAAATTCATGGGGGGAAATGAATGTTTTAGCACAAACAGTGGCGTTGGCCTGAATCGTCGCTATTATATAAAAATATTAATAAATTAAGACAAGAACTAATAAGGAGGCAAACAAAATTTTTGATGGGAAATGATTATTTTTTCATAAACAATAGCGTCGGCCTGAACCGTCGCTAATATAAGAAAATAAATAATTATTTAAGACAATAAATAAAAATGAGGCGAATAAAATTGGTGGGGGAAAATGAAATTTTCGCACAAACAGTAGTGTCGGTGTAAATAAATGCTTGGTCAACACCAAGTATTTTTCTCAAAATCAAACAATTTTCACAAAATTTTTCATAACAATTACACTCGAAGGCCATGTGCACTAAGTAGTGAAAAATGAATGATTAAATGTATGTCGCTTTGTTCTTAGTCCTAGGAAGCATGCTGTATAGGTTATCGTTCGAATGCTCGCCTTCACTCATGAACTTTAGTTTTATTCGTGCTATATACTTTTGTATTGAAATGGAGGAAAAGGACTAGTTAGACGTATGTTCCTCTAATGAAGATTCTAATACAGAAGAAGAAGAGTGATCTCTTCTATCCAAAAGGGTAAACCAACTCTGAAATAGAAAATGAGTAACAGACAATATGCAATAAAAGTTATTTAATAGCACTTTCTTTTTGTTTTTGATAGCGCTGAAAAGCACTATTAACTGTGTCGCTAATGTATACGATTTTGTTTCATAGCATTTTAATGTACTAGTTTTTGATATAAAAATAATAATTAATTAAAACAATAAGTTTAAAGGAGCCAAATGAAATTCATGGGGGAAAATGAAAGTTTTAGCACAAACAGTAGCGTCGGCCTGAACTGTCGCTATTATATGAAAATAATAATTACTTAAGACAAGAACTAATAAGGAGGAAAATGAAATTTTTGATGGAAATGATTATTTTTTCATAAACAATAGTGTTGGCCTGAACCGTCGCTAATATAAGAAAATAAATAATTATTTAAGACAATAAATAAAAAGGAGGCGAATGAAATTGGTGGGGGGAAATGAAATTTTCGCACAAACAGTAGTGTCTGTGTAAATAAATGCTTGGTCAACACCAATTATTTTTCTCGAAATCAAACCATTTTCAAAATAGTTTCATAACAAATACACTCGAAGGCCACGTGCACTAAGTAGTGAAAAATGAAAGATTAAATGTATGTCCCTTTGTTCTTAGTCCTAGGACGCATGCTGTATAGGTTATCGTTCGAATGCTCACCTTCACTCATGAACTTTAGTTTTATTCGTGCTATATACTTTTGTATTGAAATGGAGGAAGAGGACTAGTTAGACGTATGCTCCTCTTATGAAGATTCTAATAAAGACAAAGAAGAGTGATCTCTTTTATCCAAAAGGGTAAACCAACTCTGAAAGAGAAAATGAGCAACAAACAAGTTGCCATAAAAGTTATTTAATAGCATTTTTTTGATAGCGCTGAAAAGTGCTATTAACCTGCCGCTAAAGTAAACCATTTTGTTTCATAGCACTTTAAAAGAACTATTAAAGTACTAGTTTTTAATATAAAAATAATAATTAATTAAAACAATAAGTTTAAAGGATCCAAACGAAATTTGTGGGGGAAATGAAAGTTTTAGCACAAACAGTAGCGTCGCCCTGAACCGTCGCTATTATATGAAAAAAATAATTAATTAAGACAATAACTAATAAGGAGGCAAACAAAATTTGTTATGGGAAGTGAATATTTTTTCATAAACCATAGCGTCGGCATGAACCGTCGCTAATATAAGAAAATAAATTGTTGTTTAAGACAATAAATAAAAAGCAGGCGAATATAATTGGTGGGGGGAAATGAAATTTTCGCACAAACAATAGTGTCGGTCCAAATAAACGCTTGGTCAACACCAAGTATTTTTCTCGATATCAAATCATTTATAAAATATTTTCATAACAAATGCACTCGAAAGCCACATGCACAAAGTAGTGAAAAAGGAATGATTAAATGTATGTCCCTTTGTTTTTAGTCCTAGGACGCATGTTGTATTGATTATCATTCAAATGCTCGCCTTCACTCATGAACTTTAATTTTATTCGTGGTATATACTTTTGTAGAGAAATGGAGGAAAACGGCTAGTTAGGCGTATGCTCCTCTTATGAAGATTCTAATACAGAAGAAGAAGAGTGATATCTTTTGTCCAAAAGGGTAAACCAACTCTGAAAGAGAAAATGAGCAATAGACAATATGCAATAAAAGTCATTTAATTGCACTTACTTTTGTTTTTGATAGCGCTGAAAAGCATTATTAACTGTGCCGCTAATGTAAACTATTTTGTTTCATAGCATTTTAATGTACTAGTTTTTTATATAAAAATAATAATTAATTAAAATTATAAGTTTAAAGGAGCCAAACGAAATTCATGGGGGGAAATGAATGTTTTAGCACAAACAGTAGCGTCGGCCTGAATCGTCGCTATTATATGAAAATATTAATTAATTAAGACAAGAACTAATAAGGAGGCAAACAAATTTTTTGATGGGAAATGATTATTTTTTCATAAACAATAGGGTCGGCCTGAACCGTCGCTAATATAAGAAAATAAATAATTATTTAAGACAATAAATAAAAAGGAGGCGAATGAAATTGGGGGGGGAAAATGAAATTTTCGCACAAACAGTAGTGTCGGTGTAAATAAATGCTTCGTCAACACCAGGTATTTTTCTCAAAATCAAACAATTTTCAAAAAAAAATTCATAACAAATACACTCGAAGGCCATGTGCAATAAGTAGTGAAAAATGAATGATTAAATGTATGTCCCTTTGTTCTTAGTCCTAGGAAGCATGCTGTATAGGTTATCGTTCGAATGCTCGCCTTCACTCATGAACTTTAGTTTTATTCGTGCTATATACTTTTGTATTGAAATGGAGGAAAAGCACTAGTTAGACGTATGTTCCTCTTATGAAGATTCTAATACAGAAGAAGAAGAGTGATCTCTTCTATCCAAAAGGGTAAACCAACTCTGAAAGAGAAAATGAGTAACAGACAATATGCAATAAAAGTTATTTAATAGCACTTTCTTTTTGTTTTTGATAGCGCTGAAAAGCACTATTAACTATGTCGCTAATGTAAACGATTTTGTTTCATAGCATTTTAATGTACTAGTTTTTGATATAAAAATAATAATTAATTAAAACAATAAGTTTAAAGGAGCCAAATGAAATTCATGGGGGAAAATGAAAGTTTTAGCACAAACAGTAGCGTCGGCCTGAACTGTCGCTATTATATGAAAATAATAATTACTTAAGACAAGAACTAATAAGGAGGAAAATGAAATTTTTGATGGAAATGATTATTTTTTTCATAAACAATAGTGTTGGCCTGAACCGTCGCTAATATAAGAAAATAAATAATTATTTAAGACAATAAATAAAAAGGAGGCCAATGAAATTGGTGGGGGGAAATGAAATTTTCGCACAAACAGTAGTGTCGGTGTAAATAAATGCTTGGTCAACACCAAGTATTTTTCTCGAAATCAAACCATTTTCAAAATAGTTTCATAACAAATACACTCGAAGGCCACGTGCACTAAGTAGTGAAAAATGAAAGATTAAATGTATGTCCCTTTGTTCTAAGTCCTAGGACGCATGCTGTATAGGTTATCGTTCGAATGCTCACCTTCACTCATGAACTTTAGTTTTATTCGTGCTATATACTTTTGTATTGAAATGGAGGAAGAGGACTAGTTAGACGTATGCTCCTCTTATGAAGATTCTAATAAAGACAAAGAAGAGTGATCTCTTTTATCCAAAAGGGTAAACCAACTCTGAAAGAGAAAATGAGCAACAAACAAGTTGCCATAAAAGTTACTTAATAGCATTTTTTTGATAGCGCTGAAAAGTGCTATTAACCTGCCGTTAAAGTAAACCATTTTGTTTCATAGCACTTTAAAAGAACTATTAACGTACTAGTTTTTAATATAAAAATAATAATTAATTAAAACAATAGGTTTAAAGGATCCAAACGAAATTCGTGGGGGAAATGAAAGTTTTAGCACAAACAGTAGCGTCGCCCTGAACCGTCGCTATTATATGAAAAAAATAATTAATTAAGACAATAACTAATAAGGAGGCAAACAAAATTTGTTATGGGAAGTGAATATTTTTTCATAAACAATAGCGTCGGCATGAACCGTCGCTAATATAAGAAAATAAATTGTTGTTTAAGACAATAAATAAAAAGCAGGCGAATGAAATTGGTGGGGGGAAATGAAATTTTCGCACAAACAGTAGTGTCGGTCCAAATAAACGCTTGGTCAACACCAAGTATTTTTCTCGATATCAAATCATTTTCAAAATATTTTCATAACAAATGCACTCGAAGGCCACATGCACAAAGTAGTGAAAAAGGAATGATTAAATGTATGTCCCTTTGTTTTTAGTCCTAGGACGCATGCTGTATTGATTATCATTCAAATGCTCGCCTTCACTCATGAACTTTAATTTTATTCGTGGTATATACTTTTGTAGAGAAATGGAGGAAAACGGCTAGTTAGGCGTATGCTCCTCTTATGAAGATTCTAATACAGAAGAAGAAGAGTGATATCTTTTGTCCAAAAGGGTAAACCAACTCTGAAAGAGAAAATGAGCAATAGACAATATGCAATAAAAGTCATTTAATTGCACTTTCTTTTGTTTTTGATAGCGCTGAAAAGCATTATTAACTGTGCCGCTAATGTAAACTATTTTGTTTCATAGCATTTTAATGTACTAGTTTTTGATATAAAAATAATAATTAATTAAAATTATAAGTTTAAAGGAGCCAAACGAAATTCATGGGGGGAAATGAATGTTTTAGCACAAACAGTAGCGTCGGCCTGAATCGTCGCTATTATATGAAAATATTAATTAATTAAGACAAGAACTAATAAGGAGGCAAACAAATTTTTTGATGGGAAATGATTATTTTTTCATAAACAATAGCGTCGGCCTGAACCGTCGCTAATATAAGAAAATAAATAATTATTTAAGACAATAAATAAAAAGGAGGCGAATGAAATTGGTGGGGGAAAATGAAATTTTCGCACAAACATTAGTGTCGGTGTAAATAAGTGCTTCGTCAACACCAAGTATTTTTCTCAAAATCAAACAATTTTCAAAAAAAAATTCATAACAAATACACTCGAAGGCCATGTGCAATAAGTAGTGAAAAATGAATGATTAAATGTATGTCCCTTTGTTCTTAGTCCTAGGAAGCATGCTGTATAGGTTATCGTTCGAATGCTCTCCTTCACTCATGAACTTTAGTTTTATTCGTGCTATATACTTTTGTATTGAAATGGAGGAAAAGGACTAGTTAGACGTATGTTCCTCTTATGAAGATTCTAATACAGAAGAAGAAGAGTGATCTCTTCTATCCAAAAGGGTAAACCAACTCTGAAAGAGAAAATGAGCAATAGACAATATGCAATAAAAGTCATTTAATTGCACTTTCTTTTGTTTTTGATAGCGCTGAAAAGCATTATTAACTGTGCCGCTAATGTAAACTATTTTGTTTCATAGCATTTTAATGTACTAGTTTTTGATATAAAAATAATAATTAATTAAAATTATAAGTTTAAAGGAGCCAAACGAAATTCATGGGGGGAAATGAATGTTTTAGCACAAACAGTAGCGTCGGCCTGAACCGTCGCTATTATATGAAAATATTAATTAATTAAGACAAGAACTAATAAGGAGGCAAACAAATTTTTTGATGGGAAATGATTATTTTTTCATAAACAATAGCGTCGGCCTGAACCGTCGCTAATATAAGAAAATAAATAATTATTTAAGACAATAAATAAAAAGGAGGCGAATTAAATTGGTGGGGGAAAATGAAATTTTCGCACAAACAGTAGTGTCGGTGTAAATAAATGCTTCGTCAACACCAAGTATTTTTCTCAAAATCAAACAATTTTCAAAAAAAAATTCATAACAAATACACTCGAAGGCCATGTGCAATAAGTAGTGAAAAATGAATGATTAAATGTATGTCCCTTTGTTCTTAGTCCTAGGAAGCATGCTGTATAGGTTATCGTTCGAATGCTCGCCTTCACTCATGAACTTTAGTTTTATTCGTGCTATATACTTTTGTATTGAAATGGAGGAAAAGGACTAGTTAGACGTATGTTCCTCTTATGAAGATTCTAATACAGAAGAAGAAGAGTGATCTCTTCTATCCAAAAGGGTAAACCAACTCTGAAATAGAAAATGAGTAACAGACAATATGCAATAAAAGTTATTTAATAGCACTTTCTTTTTGTTTTTGATAGCGCTGAAAAGCACTATTAACTGTGTCGCTAATGTAAACGATTTTGTTTCATAGCATTTTAATGTACTAGTTTTTGATATAAAAATAATAATTAATTAAAACAATAAGTTTAAAGGAGCCAAATGAAATTCATGGGGGAAAATGAAAGTTTTAGCACAAACAGTAGCGTCGGCCTGAACCGTCGCTATTATATGAAAATAATAATTACTTAAGACAAGAACTAATAAGGAGGAAAATGAAATTTTTGATGGAAATGATTATTTTTTCATAAACAATAGCGTCGGCCTGAATCGTCGCTAATATAAGAAAATATATTATTATTTAAGACAATAAATAAAAAGGAGGCGAATGAAATTGGTGGGGGGAAATGAAATTTTCGCACAAACAGTAGTGTCGGTGTAAATAATTGTTTGGTCAACACCAAGTATTTTTCTCGAAATCAAACCATTTTCAAAATATTTTCATAACAAATACACTCTAAGGCCACGTGCACTAAGTAGTGAAAAATGAATGATTAAATGTATGTCCCTTTGTTCTTAGTCCTAGGATGCATGCTGTATAGGTTATCGTTCGAATGCTCACCTTCACTCATGAACTTTAGTTTTATTCGTGCTATATACTTTTGTATTGAAATGGAGGAAGAGGACTAGTTAGACGTATGCTCCTCTTATGAAGATTCTAATAAAGACAAAGAAGAGTGATCTCTTTTATCCAAAAGGGTAAGCCAACTCTGAAAGAGAAAATGAGCAACAAACAAGTTGCCATAAAAGTTATTTCATAGCTGTTTTTTGATAGCGCGAAAAGTGCTATTAACCTGCCGCTAAAGTAAACGATTTTGTTTCATAGCACTTTAAAAGAACTATTAAAGTACTAGTTTTTAATATAAAAATAATAATTAATTAAAACAATAGGTTTAAAGGATCCAAACGAAATTCGTGGGGGAAATGAAAGTTTTAGCGCAAACAGTAGCGTCTCCCTGAACCGTCGCTATTATATGAAAAAAATAATTAATTAAGACAATAACTAATAAGGAGGCAAACAAAATTTGTTATCGGAAGTGAATATTTTTTCATAAACAATAGCGTCGGCATGAATATAAGAAAATAAATAATTGTTTAAGACAATAAATAAAAAGCAGGCGAATGAAATTGGTGGGGGGAAATGAAATTTTTGCACAAACAGTAGTGTCGGTCCAAATAAACGCTTGGTCAACACCAAGTATTTTTCTCGATATCAAATAATTTTCAAAATATTTTCATAACAAATGCACTCGAAGGCCACATGCACAAAGTAGTGAAAAAGGAATGATTAAATGTATGTCCCTTTGTTCTTAGTCCTAGGACGCATGCTGTATTGATTATCATTCAAATGCTCGCCTTCACTCATGACCTTTAGTTTTATTCGTGGTATATACTTTTGTAGAGAAATGGAGGAAAACAGCTAGTTAGGCGTATGCTCCTTTTATGAAGATTCTAATACAGAAGAAGAAGAGTGATATCGTCTGTCCAAAAGGGTAAACCAACTCTGAAAGAGAAAATAAGCAATAGACAATATGCAATAAAAGTTATTTAGTTGCACTTTCTTTTGTTTTTGATAGCGCTGAAAAGCACTATTAACTGTGCCGCTAATGTAAACTATTTTGTTTCATAGCATTTTAATGTACTAGTTTTTGATATAAAAATAATAATTAATTAAAACTATAAGTTTAAAGGAGCCAAACGAAATTCATGGGGGGAAATGAATGTTTTAGCACAAAGAGTAGCGTCGTCCTGAATCGTCGCTATTATATGAAAATATTAATTAATTAAGACAAGAACTAATAAGGAGGCAAACAAAATTTTTGATGGGAAATGATTATTTTTTCATAAACAATAGCGTCGGCCTGAACCGTCGCTAATATAAGAAAATAGATAATTATTTAAGACAATAAATAAAAAGGAGGCGAATGAATTTGGTGGGGGAAAATGAAATTTTCGCACAAACAGTAGTGTCGGTGTAAATAAATGCTTCGTCAACACCAAGTATTTTTCTCAAAATCAAACAATTTTCAAAATTTTTTTCATAACAAATACACTCAAAGGCCATGTGAACTAAGTAGTGAAAAATGAATGATTAAATGTATGTCCCTTTGTTCTTAGTCCTAGGAAGCATGCTGTATAGGTTATCGTTCGAATGCTCGCCTTCACTCATGAACTTTAGTTTTATTCGTGCTATATACTTTTGTATTGAAATGGAGGAAAAGGACTAGTTAGACGTATGTTCCTCTTATGAAGATTCTAATACAGAAGAAGAAGAGTGATCTCTTCTATCCAAAAGGGTAAACCAACTCTGAAAGAGAAAATGAGTAACAGACAATATGCAATAAAAGTTATTTAATAGCACTTTCTTTTTGTTTTTGATAGCGCTGAAAAGCACTATTAACTGTGCCGCTAATGTAAACTATTTTGTTTCATAGCATTTTAATGTACTAGTTTTTGATATAAAAATAATAATTAATTAAAACAATAAGTTTAAAGGAGCCAAATGAAATTCATGGGGGAAAATAAAAGTTTTAGCACAAACAGTAGCGTCGGCCTGAACCGTCGCTATTATATGAAAATAATAATTACTTAAGACAAGAACTAATAAGGAGGAAAATGAAATTTTTGATGGAAATGATTATTTTTTCATAAACAATAGCGTCGGCCTGAACCGTCGCTAATATAAGAAAATATTAAATTATTTAACACAATGAATAAAAAGGAGGCGAATGAAATTGGTGGGGGGAAATGAAATTCTCTCATAAACAGTAGTGTCGGTCTAAATAATTGCTTGGTCAACACCAAGAATTTTTTTCGAAATCAAACAATTTTCAAAATATTTTCATAACAAATACACTCTAAGGCCACGTGCACTAAGTAGTGAAAAATGAATGATTAAATGTATGTCCCTTTGTTCTTAGTCCTAGGATGCATGCTGTATAGGTTATCGTTCGAATGCTCACCTTCACTCATGAACTTTAGTTTTATTCGTGATATATACTTTTGTATTGAAATGGAGGAAGAGGACTAGTTAGACGTATGCTCCTCTTATGAAGATTCTAATAAAGACAAAGAAGAGTGATATCTTTTATCCAAAAGGGTAAACCAACTCTGAAAGAGAAAATGAGCAACAAACAAGTTGGCATAAAAGTTATTTAATAGCATTTTTTTGATAGCACGAAAAGTGCTATTAACCTGCCGCTAAAGTAAACGATTTTGTTTCATAGCACTTTAAAAGAACTATTAAAGTACTAGTTTTTAATATAAAAATAATAATTAATTAAAACAATAGTTTTTAATTATCCAAACGAAATTCGTGGGGGAAATGAAAGTTTTAGCACAAAGAGTAGCGTCGCCCTGAACCGTCGCTATTATATGAAAAAAATAATTAATTAAGACAATAACTAATAAGGAGGCAAAAAAAATTTGTTATGGGAAGTGAATATTTTTTCATAAACAATAGCGTCGGCATGAACCGTCGCTAATATAAGAAAATAAATAATTGTTTAAGACAATAAATAAAAAGCAGGCGAATGAAATTGGTGGGGGGAAATAAAATTTTCGCACAAACAGTAGTGTCGGTCCAAATAAACGCTTGGTCAACACCAAGTATTTTTCTCGATATCAAATAATTTTCAAAATATTTTCATAACAAATGCACTCGAAGGCCACATGCACAAAGTAGTGAAAAAGGAATAAATGTATGTCCCTTTGTTCTTAGTCCTAGGACACATGCTGTATTGATTATCATTCAAATGCTCGCCTTCACTCATGAACTTTAGTTTTATTCGTGGTATATACTTTTGTAGAGAAATGGAGGAAAACGGCTAGTTAGGCGTATACTCCTCTTATGAAGATTCTAATACAGAAGAAGAAGAGTGATATCTTCTGTCCAAAAGGGTAAACCAACTCTGAAAGAGAAAATGAGCAATAGACAATATGCAATAAAAGTTATTTAATTGCACTTCCTTTTGTTTTTGATAGCGCTGAAAAGCACTATTAACTGTGCCGCTAATGTACACTATTTTGTTTCATAGCATTTTAATGTACTAGTTTTTGATATAAAAATAATAATTAATTAAAACTATAAGTTTAAAGGAGCCAAACGAAATTCATGGGGGGAAATGAATGTTTTAGCACAAACAGTAGCGTCGTCCTGAATCGTCGCTATTATATGAAAATATTAATTAATTAAGACAAGAACTAATAAGGAGGCAAACAAAATTTTTGATGGGAAATGATTATTTTTTCATAAATAATAGCGTCGGCCTGAACCGTCGCTAATATAAGAAAATAGATAATTATTTAAGACAATAAATAAAAAGGAGGCGAATGAAATTGGTGGGGGAAAATGAAATTTTCGCACAAACAATAGTGTCGGTGTAAATAAATGCTTCGTCAACACCAAGTATTTTTCTCAAAATCAAACAATTTTCAAAAAAAATTTCATAACAAATACACTCAAAGGCCATGTGCACTAAGTAGTGGAAAATGAATGATTAAATGTATGTCCCTTTGTTCTTAGTCCTAGGAAGCATGCTGTATAGGTTATCGTTCGAATGCTCGCCTTCACTCATGAACTTTAGTTTTATTCGTGCTATATACTTTTGTATTGAAATGGAGGAAAAGGACTAGTTAGACATATGTTCCTCTTATGAAGATTCTAATACAGAAGAAGAAGAGTGATCTCTTCTATCCAAAAGGGTAAACCAACTCTGAAAGAGAAAATGAGTAACAGACAATATGCAATAAAAGTTATTTAATAGCACTTTCTTTTTGTTTTTGATAGCGCTGAAAAGCACTATTAACTATGCCGCTAATGTAAACTATTTTGTTTCATAGCATTTTAATGTACCAGTTTTTGATATAAAAATAATAATTAATTAAAACAATAAGTTTAAAGGAGCCAAATGAAATTCATAGGGGAAAATGAAAGTTTTAGCACAAACAGTAGCGTCGGCCTGAACCGTCGCTATTATATGAAAATAATAATTACTTAAGACAAGAACTAATAAGGAGGAAAATGAAATTTTTGATGGAAATGATTATTTTTTCATAAACAATAGCGTCGGCCTGAACCGTCGCTAATATAAGAAAATATATAATTATTTAACACAATGAATAAAAAGGAGGCGAATGAAATTGGTGGGGGGAAATGAAATTTTCTCACAAACAGTAGTGTCGGTGTAAATAATTGCTTGGTCAACACCAAGAATTTTTTTCGAAATCAAACAATTTTCAAAATATTTTCATAACAAATACACTCTAAGGCCACGTGCACTAAGTAGTGAAAAATGAATGATTAAATGTATGTCCCTTTGTTCTTAGTCCTAGGATGCATGCTGTATAGGTTATCGTTTGAATGCTCACCTTCACTCATGAACTTTAGTTTTATTCGTGATATATACTTTTGTATTGAAATGGAGGAAGAGGACTAGTTAGACGTATGCTCCTCTTATGAAGATTCTAATAAATACAAAGAAGAGTGATCTCTTTTATCCAAAAGGGTAAACCAACTCTGAAAGAGAAAATGAGCAACAAACAAGTTGCCATAAAAGTTATTTAATAGCATTTTTTTGATAGCACGAAAAGTGCTATTAACCTGCCGCTAAAGTAAACGATTTTGTTTCATAGCACTTTAAAAGAACTATTAAAGTACTAGTTTTTAATATAAAAATAATAATTAATTAAAACAATAGTTTTAAATTATCCAAACGAAATTCGTGGGGAAAATGAAAGTTTTAGCACAAACAGTAGCGTCGCCCTGAACCGTCGCTATTATATGAAAAAAATAATTAATTAAGACAATAACTAATAAGGAGGCAAACAAAATTTGTTATGGGAAGTGAATATTTTTTCATAAACAATAGCGTCGGCATGAACCGTCGCTAATATAAGAAAATAAATAATTGTTTAAGACAATAAATAAAAAGCAGGCGAATGAAATTGGTGGGGGGAAATGAAATTTTCGCACAAACAGTAGTGTCGGTCCAAATAAACGCTTGGTCAACACCAAGTATTTTTCTCGATATCAAATAATTTTAAAAATATTTTCATAACAAATGCACTCGAAGGCCACATGCACAAAGTAGTGAAAAAAGAATGATTAAATGTATGTCCCTTTGTTCTTAGTCCTAGGACACATGCTGTATTGATTATCATTCAAATGCTCGCCTTCACTCATGAACTTTAGTTTTAATCGTGGTATATACTTTTGTAGTGAAATGGAGGAAAACGACTAGTTAGGCGTATGCTCCTCTTTTGAAGATTCTAATACTGAAGAAGAAGATTGATATCTTCTGTCCAAAAGGGTAAACCAACTCTGAAAGAGAAAATGAGCAATAGACAATATGCAATAAAAGTTATTTAATTTCACTTTCTTTTGTTTTTGATAGCGCTAAAAAGCACTATTAACTGTGCTGCTAATGTAAACTATTTTGTTTCTTAGCATTTTAATGTACTAGATTTTGATATAAAAATAATAATTAATTAAAACAATAAGTTTAAAGGAGCCAAATGAAATTCATGGGGGAAAATGAATGTTTTAGCACAAACAGTAGCGTCGTCCTGAACCGTCGCTATTATATGAAAATAATAATTACTTAAGACAAGAACTAATAAGGAGGAAAACAAAATTTTTAATGGAAATGATTATTTTTTCATAAACAATAGCGTTGCCCTGAACCGTCGCTAATATAAGAAAATAAATAATTATTTAAGACAATAAATAAAAAGGAGGCGAATGAAATTTGTGGGGGGAAATGAAATTTTCGCACAAACAGTAGTGTCGGTGTAAATAAATGCTTGGTCAACATCAAGTATTTTTCTCGAAATCATACCAATTTCAAAATATTTTCATAACAAATAAACTCGAAGGCCACATGCACTAAGTAGTGAAAAATGAATGATTAAATGTATGTCCCTTTGTTCTTAGTCCTAGGACGCATGCTGTATAGGTTATCGTTCGAATGCTCGCCTTCACTCATGAACTTTAGTTTTATTCGTGCTATATACTTTTGTATTGAAATGTAGGAAAAGTACTAGTTAGACATATGCTCCTCTTATGAAGATTCTAATACAGAAGAAGAAGAGTTATCTCTTCTGTCCAAAAGGGTAAACCAACTCTGAAAGAGAAAATGAGTAACAGACAATTTGCAATAAAAGTTAATTAATATCACTTTCTTTTGTTTTTGATAGCGCTGAAAAGCACTATTAACTTTGCCGCTAATGTAAATGATTTTGTTTCATAGCATTTTAATGTACTAGTTTTTGATATAAAAATAATAATTAAATAAAACAATAAGTTTAAAGGAGCCAAACGAAATTCATGGGGGAAAATGAATGTTTTAGCACAAACAGTAGCGTCGGCCTGAACCGTCGCTATTATATGAAAATAATAATTAATTAAGACAATAACTAATAAAGAGGCAGACAAAATTTGTTATGGGAAGTGATTATTTTTTCATAAACAATAGCGTCGGCCTGAACCGTCGCTAATATAAGAAAATAAATAATTATTTAAGACAATAAATAAAAAGGAGGCGAATAAAATTGGTGGGGGGAAATGAAATTTTCGCATAAACAGTAGTGTCAGTCCAAATAAACGCTTGGTCAACACCAAGTATCTTTCTCGATATCAAATCATTTTCAAAATATTTTCATAACAAATGCACTTGAAGGCCACATGCACTAAGTAGTGAAAAAGAAATGATTAAATGTATGTCCCTTTGTTCTTAGTCATAGGACGCATGTTGTATCGGTTATCATTCGAATGCTCGCCTTCACTCATGAACTTTAGTTTTATTCGTGCTATATACATTTGTTGTAATATGGAGGAAAAGGGCTAGTTAGGCGTATGCTCCTCTTATGAAGATTCTAATACAGAAGAAGAAGAGTTATCTCTTCTGTCCAAAAGGGTAAACCAACTCTGAAAGAGAAAATGAGCAATAGACAATATGCAATAAAAGTTATTTAATTGCACTTTCTTTTGTTTTTGATAGTGCTGAAAAGCACTATTAACTGTGCCGCTAATGTAAACTATTTTGTTTCATAGCATTTTAATGTACTAGTTTTTGATATAAAAATAATAATTATTTAAAACAATAAGTTTCAAGGAGCCAAACGAAATTCATGGTGGGAAATGAATGTTTTAGCACAAACAGTAGCGTCAGCCTGAATCGTCGCTATTATATGAAAATGTTAATTAATTAAGACAAGAACTAATAAGGAGGCAAACAAAATTTTTGATGGGAAATGATTATTTTTTCATAAACAATAGCGTCGGCCTTAACTGTCGCTAATATAAGAAAATAAATAATTATTTAAGACAATAAATAAAAAGGAGACGAATGAAATTGGTGGGGGGAAATGGAATTTTCGCACAAACAGTAGTGTCGGTGTAAATAAATGCTTGGTCAACACCAAGTATTTTTCTCGAAATCATACCATTTTCAAAATATTTTCATAACAAATACACTCGAAGGCCATGTGCACTAAGTAGTGAAAAATGAATGATTAAATGTATGTCCCTTTGTTCTTAGTCCTAGGACGCATGCTGTATAGGTTATCGTTCAAATGCTCGCCTTCACTCATGAACTTTAGTTTTATTCGTGCTATATACTTTTGTATTGAAATGGAGGAAAAGGACTAGTTAGACATATGCTCCTCTTATGAAGATTCTAATACAGAAGAAGAAGAGTGATCTCTTCTGTCCAAAAGGGTAAACCAACTCTGAAAGAGAAAATGAGCAACAAACAATTTGCAATAAAAGTTAATTAATAGCACTTTCTTTTGTTTTTGATAGCGCTGAAAAGCACTATTAACTTTGCCGCTAATGTAAACGATTTTGTTTCATAGCATTTTAATGTACTAGTTTTTGATATAAAAATAATAATTAAATAAAACAATAAGTTTAAGGGAGCCAAACGAAATTCATGGGGGAAAATGAATGTTTTAGCACAAACAATAGCGTCGGCCTGAACCGTCGCTATTATATGAAAATAATAATTAATTAAGACAATAACTAATAAGGAGGCAGACAAAATTTGTTATGGGAAGTGATTATTTTTTCATAAACAATAGCGTCGGCCTGAACCGTTGCTAATATAAGAAAATAAATAATTATTTAAGACAATAAATAAAAAGGAGGCGAATGAAATTGGTGGGGGAAATGAAATTTTCGCACAAACAGTAGTGTCAATCCAAATAAACGCTTGGTCAACACCATGTATTTTTCTCGATATCAATTCATTTTCAAAATATTTTCATAACAAATGCACTTGAAGGCCACATGCACTAAGTAGTGAAAAAGGAATGATTAAATGTATGTCCCTTTGTTCTTAGTCATAGGACGCATGCTGTATAGGTTATCATTCGAATGCTCGCCTTCACTCATGAACTTTAGTTTTATTCGTGCTATATACTTTTGTATTGAACTGGAGGAATATGACTAGTTAGACGTATGTTCCTCTTATGAAGATTCTAATACAGAAGAAGAAGAGTGATCTCTTCTATCCAAAAGGGTAAACCAACTCTGAAAGAGAAAATGAGTAACAGACAATATGCAATAAAAGGTATTTAATAACACTTTCTTTTTGTTTTTAAAAGCGCTGAAAAGCACTATTAACTGTGTCGCTAATGTAAACGATTTTGTTTCATAGCATTTTAATGTACTAGTTTTTGATATAAAAATAATAATTAATTAAAACAATAAGTTTAAAGGAGCCAAATGAAATTCATGGGGGAAAATGAAAGTTTTAGCACAAACAGTAGCATCGGCCTGAACTGTCGTTATTATATGAAAATAATAATTACTTAAGACAAGAACTAATAAGGAGGAAAATGAAATTTTTGATGGAAATGATTATTTTTTCATAAACAATAGCGTCGGCCTGAACCGTCGCTAATATAAGAAAATAAATAATTATTTAAGACAATAAATAAAAAGGAGGCGAATGAAATTGGTGGGAGAAAATGAAATTTTCCCACAAATAGTAGTGACGGTGTAAATAAATGCTTGGTCAACACCAAGTATTTTTCTCAAAATCAAACAATTTTCAAAATTTTTTCATAACAAATACACTCGAAGGCCATGTGCACTAAGTAGTGAAAAATGAATGATTAAATGTATGTCCCTTTATTCTTAGTCCTAGGAAGCATGTTGTATAGGTTATCATTCGAATGCTCGCCTTCACTCATGAACTTTAGTTTTATTCGTGCTATATACTTTTGTATTGAAATGGAAGAAAAGGACTAGTTAGACGTATGTTCCTCTTGTGAAGATTCTAATACAGAAGAAGAAGAGTGATCTCTTCTATCCAATAGGGTAAACCAACTCTAAAAGAGAAAATGAGCAACATACAATATGCAACAAAAGTTATTTAATGGCACTTTCTTTTTGTTTTTGATAGCGCTGAAAAGCACTATTAACTGTGTCGCTAATGTAAACGATTTTGTTTCATAGCATTTTAATGTACTAGTTTTTGATATAAAAATAATAATTAATTAAAACAATACGTTTAAAGGAGCCAAATGAAATTCATGGGGGAAAATAAAAGTTTTAGCACAAACAGTTGCGTCGGCCTGAACCGTCGCTATTATATGAAAATAATAATTACTTAAGACAAGAACTAATAAGGAGGAAAACGAAATTTTTGATGGAAATGATTATTTTTTCATAAAAAATAGCGTTGGCCTGAACCGTCGCTAATATAAGAAAATAAATAATTATTTAAGACAATAAATAAAAAGAGGCGAATGAAATTAGTGGGGGGAAATGAAATTTTCGCACAAACAGTAGTGTCGGTGTAAATAAATGCTTAGTCAACACCAAGTATTTTTCTCGAAATCAAACCATTTTCAAAATATTTTCATAAAAAATACACTCGAAGGCCACGTGCACTAAGTAGTGAAAAATGAATGATTAAATGTATGTCCCTTTGTTCTTAGTGTTAGGACGCATGCTGTATAGGTTATCGTTCAAATGCTCCCCTTCACTCATGAACTTTAGTTTTATTCGTGCTATATACTTTTGTATTGAAATGGAGGAAAAGGACTAGTTAGACGTATGCTCCTCTTATGAAGATTCTAATACAGAAGAAGAAGAGTTATCTCTTCTGTCCAAAAGGGTAAACCAACTCTGAAAGAGAAAATGAGTAACAGACAATTTGCAATAAAAGTTAATTAATATCACTTTCTTTTGTTTTTGATAGCGCTGAAAAGCACTATTAACTTTGCCGCTAATGTAAATGATTTTGTTTCATAGCATTTTAATGTACTAGTTTTTGATATAAAATAATAATTAAATAAAACAATAAGTTTAAAGGAGCCAAACGAAATTCATGGGGGAAAATGAATGTTTTAGCACAAACAGTAGCGTCGGCCTGAACCGTCGCTATTATATGAAAATAATAATTAATTAAGACAATAACTAATAAAGAGGCAGACAAAATTTGTTATGGGAAGTGATTATTTTTTCATAAACAATAGCGTCGGCCTGAACCGTCGCTAATATAAGAAAATAAATAATTATTTAAGACAATAAATAAAAAGGAGGCGAATAAAATTGGTGGGGGGAAATGAAATTTTCGCATAAACAGTAGTGGCAGTCCAAATAAACGCTTGGTCAACACCAAGTATTTTTCTCGATATCAAATAATTTTCAAAATATTTTCATAACAAATGCACTTGAAGGCCACATGCACTAAGTAGAGAAAAAGAAATGATTAAATGTATGTCCCTTTGTTCTTAGTCATAGGACGCATGTTGTATCGGTTATCATTCGAATGCTCGCCTTCACTCATGAACTTTAGTTTTATTTGTGCTATATACATTTGTTGTGAAATGGATGAAAAGGGCTAGTTAGGCGTATGCTCCTCTTATGAAGATTCTAATACAGAAGAAGAAGAGTTATCTCTTCTGTCCAAAAGGGTAAACCAACTCTGAAAGAGAAAATGAGCAATAGACAATATGCAATAAAAGTTATTTAATTGCACTTTCTTTTGTTTTTGATAGTGCTGAAAAGCACTATTAACTGTGCCGCTAATGTAAACTATTTTGTTTCATAGCATTTTAATGTACTAGTTTTTGATATAAAAATAATAATTATTTAAAACAATAAGTTTAAAGGAGCCAAACGAAATTCATGGTGGGAAATGAATGTTTTAGCACAAACAGTAGCGTCAGCCTGAATCGTCGCTATTATATGAAAATGTTAATTAATTAAGACAAGAACTAATAAGGAGGCAAACAAAATTTTTGATGGGAAATGATTATTTTTTCATAAACAATAGCGTCGGCCTTAACCGTCGCTAATATAAGAAAATAAATAATTATTTAAGACAATAAATAAAAAGGAGACGAATGAAATTGGTGGGGGGAAATGTAATTTTCGCACAAACAGTAGTGTCGGTGTAAATAAATGCTTGGTCAACACCAAGTATTTTTCTCGAAATCATACCATTTTCAAAATATTTTCATAACAAATACACTCGAAGGCCATGTGCACTAAGTAGTGAAAAATGAATGATTAAATGTATGTCCCTTTGTTCTTAGTCCTAGGACGCATGCTGTATAGGTTATCGTTCAAATGCTCGCCTTCACTCATGAACTTTAGTTTTATTCGTGCTATATACTTTTGTATTGAAATGGAGGAAAAGGACTAGTTAGACATATGCTCCTCTTATGAAGATTCTAATACAGAAGAAGAAGAGTGATCTCTTCTGTCCAAAAGGGTAAACCAACTCTGAAAGAGAAAATGAGCAACAAACAATTTGCAATAAAAGTTAATTAATAGCACTTTCTTTTGTTTTTGATAGCGCTGAAAAGCACTATTAACTTTGCCGCTAATGTAAATGATTTTGTTTCATAGCATTTTAATGTACTATTTTTTGATATAAAAATAATAATTAAATAAAACAATAAGTATAAAGGAGCCAAACGAAATTCATGGGGGAAAATGAATGTTTTAGCACAAACAATAGCGTCGGCCTGAACCGTCGCTATTATATGAAAATAATAATTAATTAAGACAATAACTAATAAGGAGGCAGACAAAATTTGTTATGGGAAGTGATTATTTTTTCATAAACAATAGCGTCGGCCTGAACCGTTGCTAATATAAGAAAATAAATAATTATTTAAGACAATAAATAAAAAGGAGGCGAATGAAATTGGTGGGGGAAATGAAATTTACGCACAAACAGTAGTGTCAATCCAAATAAACGCTTGGTCAACACCAAGTATTTTTCTCGATATCAATTCATTTTCAAAATATTTTCATAACAAATGCACTTGAAGGCCACATGCACTAAGTAGTGAAAAAGGAATGATTAAATGTATGTCCCTTTGTTCTTAGTCATAGGACGCATGCTGTATAGGTTATCATTCGAATGCTCGCCTTCACTCATGAACTTTAGTTTTATTCGTGCTATATACTTTTGTATTGAACTGGAGGAATATGACTAGTTAGACGTATGTTCCTCTTATGAAGATTCTAATACAGAAGAAGAAGAGTGATCTCTTCTATCCAAAAGGGTAAACCAACTCTGAAAGAGAAAATGAGTAACAGACAATATGCAATAAAAGGTATTTAATAACACTTTCTTTTTGTTTTTAAAAGCGCTGAAAAGCACTATTAACTGTGTCGCTAATGTAAACGATTTTGTTTCATAGCATTTTAATGTACTAGTTTTTGATATAAAAATAATAATTAATTAAAACAATAAGTTTAAAGGAGCCAAATGAAATTCATGGGGGAAAATGAAAGTTTTAGCAAAAACAGTAGCATCGGCCTGAACTGTCGTTATTATATGAAAATAATAATTACTTAAGACAAGAACTAATAAGGAGGAAAATGAAATTTTTGATGGAAATGATTATTTTTTCATAAACAATAGCGTCGGCCTGAACCGTCGCTAATATAAGAAAATAAATAATTATTTAAGACAATAAATAAAAAGGAGGCGAATGAAATTGGTGGGAGAAAATGAAATTTTCGCACAAATAGTAGTGACGGTGTAAATAAATGCTTGGTCAACACCAAGTATTTTTCTCAAAATCAAACAATTTTCAAAATTTTTTCATAACAAATACACTCGAAGGCCATGTGCACTAAGTAGTGAAAAATGAATGATTAAATGTATGTCCCTTTATTCTTAGTCCTAGGAAGCATGTTGTATAGGTTATCATTCGAATGCTCGCCTTCACTCATGAACTTTAGTTTTATTCGTGCTATATACTTTTGTATTGAAATGGAAGAAAAGGACTAGTTAGACGTATGTTCCTCTTGTGAAGATTCTAATACAGAAGAAGAAGAGTGATCTCTTCTATCCAATAGGGTAAACCAACTCTAAAAGAGAAAATGAGCAACATACAATATGCAACAAAAGTTATTTAATGGCACTTTCTTTTTGTTTTTGATAGCGCTGAAAAGCACTATTAACTGTGTCGCTAATGTAAACGATTTTGTTTCATAGCATTTTAATGTACTAGTTTTTGATATAAAAATAATAATTAATTAAAACAATACGTTTAAAGGAGCCAAATGAAATTCATGGGGGAAAATAAAAGTTTTAGCACAAACAGTAGCGTCGGCCTGAACCGTCGCTATTATATGAAAATAATAATTACTTAAGACAAGAAATAATAAGGAGGAAAACGAAATTTTTGATGGAAATGATTATTTTTTCATAAACAATAGCGTTGGTCTGAACCGTCGCTAATATAAGAAAATAAATAATTATTTAAGACAATAAATAAAAAGGAGACGAATAAAATTGGTTGGGGGAAATGAAATTTTCGCACAAACAGTAGTGTCAGTCCAAATAAACGCTTGGTCAACACCAAGTATTTTTCTCGATATCAAATCATTTTCAAAATATTTTCATAACAAATGCACTTAAAGGCCACATGCACTATGTAGTGAAAAAGGAATGATTAAATGTATGTCCCTTTGTTCTTAGTCATAGGACGCATGTTGTATAGGTTATCATTCGAATGCTCGCCTTCACTCATGAACTTTAGTTTTATTCGTGCTATATACATTTGTTGTGAAATGGAGGAAAAGGGCTAGTTAGGCGTTTTCTCCTCTTATGAAGATTCTAATACAGAAGAAGAAGAGTGATCTCTTTTGTCCAAAAGGGTAAACCAACCCTGAAAGAGAAAATGAGCTATAGACAACATGCAATAAAAGTTATTTAATTGCACTTTCTTTTGTTTTTGATAGTGCTGAAAAGCACTATTAACTGTGCCGCTAATGTAAACTATTTTGTTTCATAGCATTTTAACGTACTAGTTTTTGATATAAAAATAATAATTAATTAAAACAATAAGTTTAAAGGAGCCAAACGAAATTCATGGGGGGAAATGAATGTTTTAGCACAAACAGTAGCGTCGTCCTGAATCGTCGCTATTATATGAAAATATTAATTAATTAAGGCAAGAACTAATAAGGAGGCAAACAAAATTTTTGATGGTAAATGATTATTTTTTCATAAACAATATCGTCGGCCTGAACCGTCGCTAATATAAGAAAATATATAATTATTTAAGACAATAAATAAAAAGGAGACGAATGAAATTGGTGGGGGAAAATGAAATTTTCGCACAAACAGTAGTGTCGGTGTAAATAAATGCTTGGTCAACACCAAGTTTTTTTCTCGAAATCATACCATTTTCAAAATATTTTCATAACAAATACACTCGAAGGCCACGTTCACTAAGTAGTGAAAAATGAATGATTAAATGTATGTCCCTTTGTTCTTAGTCCTAGGACGCATGCTGTATAGGTTATCATTCGAATGCTCGCCTTCACACATGAACTTTAGTTTTATTCGTGCTATATACTTTTGTATTGAAATGGAGGAAAAGGACTAGTTAGACATATGCTCCTCTTATGAAGATTCTAATACAGAAGAAGAAGAGTGATCTCTTCTGTCCAAAAGGGTAAACCAACTCTGAAAGAGAAAATGAGCAACAAACAATTTGCAATAAAAGTTAATTAATAGCACTTTCTTTTGTTTTTGATAGCGCTGAAAAGCACTATTAACTGTGCCGCTAACGTAAACGATTTTGTTTCATAGCATTTTAATGTACTAGTTTTTGATATAAAAATAATAATTAAATATAAAAATAAGTTTATAGGAGCCAAACGAAATTCATGGGGGAAAATGAATGTTTTAGCACAAACAGTAGCGTCAGCCTGAACCGTCGCTATTATATGAAAATAATAATTAATTAAGACAATAACTAATACGGAGGCAGACAAAATTTGTTATGGGAAGTGATTATTTTTTCATAAACAATAGCGTCGGCCTGAACCGTCTCTAACATAAGAAAACAAATAATTATTTAAGACAATAAATAAAAAGGAAGCGAATGAAATTGGTGGGGGGAAATGAAATTTTCGCAGAAACAGTAGTGTCGGTCCAAATAAACGCTTGGTCAACACCAAATATTTTTCTCGATATCAAATCATTTACAAAATATTTTCATAAAAAATACACTCGAAGGCCACGTGCACTAATTAGTGAAAAATGAATGATTAAATGTATGTCCCTTTGTTCTTAGTCCTAGGACGCATGCTGTATAGGTTATCGTTCGAATGCTCCCCTTCACTCATGAATTTTGTTTTATTCGTGCTATATACTTTTGTATTGAAATGGAGGAAAAGGACTAGTTAGACGTATGCTCCTCTTATGAAGATTCTAATACAGAAGAAGAAGAGTGATCTCTTCTGTCCAAAAGGGTAAACCAACTCTGAAAGAGAAAATGAGTAACAGACAATTTGCAATAAAAGTTAATTAATAGCACTTTCTTTTGTTTTTGATAGCGCTGAAAAGCACTATTAAATTTGCCGCTAATGTAAACGATTTTGTTTCATATCAATTTAATGTACTAGTATTTGATATAAAAATAATAATTAAATAAAACAATAAGTTTAAAGGAGCCAAACGAAATTCATGGGGGAAAATGAATGTTTTAGCACAAATAGTAGAGTCGGCCTGAACTGTCGCTATTATATGAAAATAATAATTAATTAAGACAATAACTAATAAGGAGGCAGACAAAATTTGTTATGGGAAGTGATTATTTTTTCATAAACAATAGCGTCGGCCTGAACCGTTGCTAATATAAGAAAATAAATAATTATTTAAGACAATAAATAAAAAGGAGGCGAATGAAATTGGTGGGGGAAATGAAATTTTAGCACAAACAGTAGTGTCAGTCCAAATAAACGCTTGGTTAACACCAAGTATTTTTCTCGATATCAAATCATTTTCAAAATATTTTCATAACAAATGCACTTGAAGGCCACATGCACTAAGTAGTGAAAAAGGAATGATTAAATGTATGTCCCTTTGTTCTTAGTGATAGGACACATGCTGTATAGGTTATCATTCGAATGCTCGCCTTCACTCATGAACTTTAGTTTTATTCGTGCTATATACATTTGTTGTGAAATGGAGGAAAAGGGCTAGTTAGGCGTATGCTCCTCTTATGAAGATTCTAATACAGAAGAAGAAGAGTGATATCTTCTGTCCAAAAGGGTAAACAAACTCTGAAAGAGAAATGAGAAATAGACAATATGCAATAAAGGTTATTTAATTTCACTTTCTTTTTTTTTTGATAGCGCTGAAAAGCACTATTAACTAAGCCGCTAATGTAAACTATTTTGTTTCATAGCATTTTAATGTACTAGTTTTTGATATAAAAATAATAATTAATTAAAACAATAAGTTTAAAGGAGCCAAACGAAATTCATGGGGGGAAATGAATGTTTTAGCACAAACAGTAGCGTCGGCCTGAATCGTCGCTATTATATGAAAATATTAATTAATTAAGACAAGAACTAATAAGGAGGCAAACAAAATTTTTGATGGGAAATGATTATTTTTTCATAAACAATAGCGTTGGCCTGAACCGTCGCTAATATAAGAAAATAAATAATTATTTAAGACAATAAATAAAAAGGATGCGAATGAAATTGGTGGGAGAAAATTAAACTTTCGCACAAACAGTAGTGTCGGTGTAAATAAATGCTTGGTCAACACCAAGTATTTTTCTCAAAATCAAACAATTTTCAAAATTTTTTAATAACAAATACAATCGAAGGCCATGTGCACTAAGTAGTGAAAAATGAATGATTAAATGTATGTCCCTTTGTTCTTAGTCCTAGGAAGCATGCTGTATAGGTTATCGTTCGAATGCTCGCCTTCACTCATGAACTTTAGTTTTATTCGTGCTATATACTTTTGTATTGAAATGGAGGAAAAGGACTAGTTAGACGTATGTTCCTCTTATGAAGATTCTAATACAAAAGAAGAAGAGTGATCTCTTCTATCCAACAGGGTAAACCAACTTTGAAAGAGGAAATGAGCAACATACAATATGCAATAAAAGTTATTTAATAGCACTTTCTTTTTGTTTTTGATAGCGCTGAAAAGCACTATTAACTGTATCGCTAATGTAAACGATTTTGTTTCATAGCATTTTAATGTACTAGTTTTTGATATAAAAATAATAATTAATTAAAACAATAAGTTTAAAGGAGCCAAATGAAATTCATGGGGGAAAATGAAAGTTTTAGCACAAACAGTAGCGTCAGTCTGAACCGTCGCTATTATATGAAAATAATAATTACTTAAGACAAGAACTAATAAGGAGGAAAACAAAATTTTTGATGGAAATGATTATTTTTTCATATACAATAGCGTTGGCCTGAACCGTCGCTAATATAAGAAAATAAATAATTATTTAAGACAATAAATAAAAAGGAGGCGAATGAAATTGGTGGGGGGAAATGAAATTTTCGCACAAACAGTAGTGTCGGTGTAAATAAATGCTTGGTCAACACCAAGTATTTTTCTCGAAATCATACCATTTTCAAAATATTTTCATAACAAATACACTCGAAGGCCACGTGCACTAAGTAGTGAAAAATGAATGATTAAATGTATGTCCCTTTGTTCTTAGTCCTAGGACGCATGTTGTATAGGTTATCATTCGAATGCTTGCCTTCACTCATGAACTTTAGTTTTATTCGTGCTATATACTTTTGTATTGAAATGTTGGAAAAATACTAGTTAGACATATGCTCCTCTTATGAAGATTCTAATAAAGAAGAAGAAGAGTGATCTCTTCAGTCCAAAAGGGTAAACCAACTATGAAAGAGAAAATGAGCAACAAACAATTTGCAATAAAAGTTAATTAATAGCACTTTCTTTTGTTTTTGAAAGCGCTGAAAAGCACTATTAACTGTGCCGCTAACATAAACGATTTTGTTTCATAGCATTTTAATGTACTAGTATTTGATATAAAAATAATAATTAAATAAAACAATAATTTTATAGGAGCCAAACGAAATTCATGGGGGAAAATGAATGTTTTAGCACAAACAGTAGCGTCAGCCTGAACCGTCGCTATTATATGAAAATAATAACTAATTAAGACAATAAATAATAAGGAGGCAAACAAAATTTGTTATGGGAAGTGATTATTTTTTCATAAACAATAGCGTCGGCCTGAACCGTCGCTAATATAAGAAAATAAATAATTATTTAAGACAATAAATAAAAAGGAGGCGAATGAAATTGGTGCGGGAAAATGAAATATTTGCACAAACAGTAGTGTCGGTGTAAATAAATGCTTGGTCAACACCAAGTATTTTTCTCAAAATCAAACAATTTTCAAAAAAATTTCATGACAAATACACTCGAAGGCCATGTGCACTAAGTAGTGAAAAATGAATGATTAAATGTATGTCCCTTTGTTCTTAGTCCTAGGAAGCATGCTGTATAGGTTATCGTTCGAATGCTCGCCTTCACTCATGAACTTTAGTTTTATTCGTGCTATATACTTTTGTATTGAAATGGAGGAAAAGGACTAGTTAGACGTATGTCCCTCTTATGAAGATTCTAATACAGAAGAAGAAGAGTGATCTCTTCTATCCAAAAGGGTAAACCAACTCTGAAAGAGAAAATGAGCAACAGACAATATGCAATAAAAGTTATTTAATAACACTTTTTTTTTGTTTTTGATAGCGCTGAAAAACACTATTAACTGTGTCGCTAATGTAAACGATTTTGTTTCATAGCATTTTAATGTACTAGTTTTTGATATAAAAATAATAATTAATTAAAACAATGAGTTTAAAGGAGCCAAATGAAATTCATGGGGGAAAATGAAAGTTTTAGCACAAACAGTAGCGTCGGCCTGAACCGTCGCTATTATATGAAAATAATAATTACTTAAGACAAGAACTAATAAGGAGGAAAACAAATTTTTTGATGGAAATGATTATTTTTTCATAAACAATAGCGTCGGCCTGAACCGTCGCTAATATAAGAAAATAAATAATTATTTAAGACAATAAATAAAAAGGAGGCGAATGAAATTTGTGGGGGGAAATGAAATTTTCGCACAAACAATAGTGTCGGTGTAAATAAATGCTTGGTCAACACCAAGTATTTTTCTCGAAATCATACCATTTTCAAAATATTTTCATAACAAATACACTCGAAGGCCACGTGCACTAAGTAGTTAAAAATGAATGATTAAATGTATGTCCCTTTGTTCTTATTCCTAGGAAGCATGTTGTATAGGTTATCGTTCGAATGCTCGCCTTCACTCATGAACTTTAGTTTTATTCGTGCTATATACTTTTGTATTGAAATGTGGGAAAAGTACTAGTTAGATATATGCTCCTCTTATGAAGATTCTAATAAAGAAGAAGAATAGTGATCTCTTCTCTCCAAAAGGGTAAACCAACTCTGAAAGAGAAAATGAGCAACAAACTATTTGCAATAAAAGTTAATTAATAGCACTTTCTTTTGTTTTTGATAGCGCTGAAAAGCACTATTAACTGTGCCCCTAACGTAAACGATTTTGTTTCATAGCATTTTAATGTACTAGTTTTTGATATAAAAATAATAATTAAATAAAACAATAAGTTTATAGGAGCCAAACGAAATTCATGGGGGAAAATGAATGTTTTAGCACAAACAGTAGCGTCGGCCTGAACCGTCGCTATTATATGAAAATAATAATTAATTAAAACAATAACTAATAAGGAGGCAGACAAAATTTGTTATGGGAAGTGATTATTTTTTCATAAACAATAGTGTCGGCCTGAACCGTCGCTAATATAAGAAAATAAATAATTATTTAAGACAATAAATAAAAAGGAGGCGAATGAAATTGGTGGGGGGAAATGAAATTTTCGCACAAACAGTAGTGTCAGTCCAAATAAACGCTTGGTCAACACCAAGTATTTTTCTCGATATCAAATCATTTTCAAAATATTTTAATAACAAATTCACTTGAAGGCCACATGCACTAAGTAGTGAAAAAGGAATGATTAAATGTATGTCCCTTTGTTTTTAGTCATAGGACGCATGCTGTATAGGTTATCATTCGAATGCTCGCCTTCACACATGAACTTTAGTTTTATTCGTGCTATATACATTTGTTGTGAAATGGAGGAAAATGGCTAGTTAGGCGTATGCTCCTCTTATGAAGATTCTAATACAAGAGAAGAAGAGTGATATCTTCTGTCCAAAAGGGTAAACCAACTCTGAAAGAGAAAATAAGCAATAGACAATATGCAATAAAAGTTATTTAATTGCACTTTCTTTTGATTTTGATAGCGCTGAAAAGCACTATTAACTGTGCCGCTAATGTAAACTATTTTGTTTCATAGCATTTTAATGTACTAGTTTTTGATATAAAAATAATAATTAATTAAAACAATAAGTTTAAAGGATCCAAATGAAATTCATGGGGGAAAATGAAAGTTTTAGCACAAACAGTAGCGTCGTCCTGAACCGTCGCTATTATATGAAAATAATAATTACTTAAGACAAGAACTAATAAGGAGGAAAACGAAATTTTTGATGGAAATGATTATTTTTTCATAAACAATAGCGTTGGCCTGAACCGTCGCTAATATAAGAAAATAAATAATTATTTAAGACAATAAATAAAAAGGAGGCGAATGAAATTGGTGGGGGTAAATGAAATTTTCGCACAAACAGTAGTGTCGGTGTAAATAAATGCTTGGTCAACACCAAGTATTTTTCTCGAAATCATACCAATTTCAAAATATTTTCATAACAAATAAACTCGAAGGCCACGTGCACTAAGTAGTGAAAAATGAATGATTAAATGTATGTCCCTTTGTTCTTAGTCCTAGGACGCATGCTGTATAGGTTATCATTCGAATGCTCGCCTTCACTCATGAACTTTAGTTTTATTCGTGCTATATACTTTTGTATTGAAATGTGGGAAAAGTACTAGTTAGATATATGCTCCTCTTATGAAGATTCTAATAAAGAAGAAGAAGAGTGATCTCTTCTCTCCAAAAGGGTAAACCAACTCTGAAAGAGAAAATAAGCAACAAACAATTTGCAATAAAAGTTAATTAATAGCACTTTCTTTTGTTTTTGATAGCGCTGAAAAGCACTATTAACTGTGCCCCTAACGTAAACGATTTTGTTTCATAGCATTTTAATGTACTAGTTTTTGATATAAAAATAATAATTAAATAAAACAATAAGTTTATAGGAGCCAAACGAAATTCATGGGGGAAAATAAATGTTTTAGCACAAACAGTAGCGTCGGCCTGAACCGTCGCTATTATATGTAAATAATACCTAATTAAGACAATAACTAATAAGGAGGCAAACAAAATTTGTTATGGGAAGTGATTATTTTTTCATAAACAATAGTGTCGGCCTGAACCGTCGCTAATATAAGAAAATAAATAATTATTTAAGGCAATAAATAAAAAGGAGGCGAATGAAATTGGTGGGGGGAAATGAAATTTTCGCACAAACAGTAGTGTCAGTCCAAATAAACGCTTGGTCAACACCAAGTATTTTTCTCGATATCAAATCATTTTCAAAATATTTTAATAACAAATTCACTTGAAGGCCACATGCACTAAGTAGTGAAAAAGGAATGATTAAATGTATGTCCCTTTGTTCTTAGTCATAGGACGCATGCTGTATAGGTTATCATTCGAATGCTCGCCTTCACACATGAACTTTAGTTTTATTCGTGCTATATACATTTTTTGTGAAATGGAGGAAAATGGCTAGTTAGGCGTATGCTCCTCTTATGAAGATTCTAATACAAGAGAAGAAGAGTGATATCTTCTGTCCAAAAGGGTAAACCAACTCTGAAAGAGAAAATAAGCAATAGACAATATGCAATAAAAGTTATTTAATTGCACTTTCTTTTGTTTTTGATAGCGCTGAAAAGCACTATTAACTGTGCCGCTAATGTTAACTATTTTGTTTCATAGCATTTTAATGTACTAGTTTTTGATATAAAAATAATAATTAATTAAAACAATAAGTTTAAAGGATCCAAATGAAATTCATGGGGGAAAATGAAAGTTTTAGCACAAACAGTAGCGTCATCCTGAACCGTCTCTATTATATGAAAATAATAATTACTTAAGACAAGAACTAATAAGGAGGAAAACGAAATTTTTGATGGAAATGATTATTTTTTCATAAACAATAGCGTTGGCCTGAACCGTCGCTAATATAAGAAAATAAATAATTATTTAAGACAATAAATAAAAAGGAGGCGATTGAAATTGGTGGGGGGAAATGAAATTTTCGCACAAACAGTAGTGTCGGTGTAAATAAATGCTTGGTCAACACCAAGTATTTTTCTCGAAATCATACCAATTTCAAAATATTTTTATAACAAATAAACTCGAAGGCCACGTTCACTAAGTAGTGAAAAATGAATGATTAAATGTATGTCCCTTTGTTCTTAGTCCTAGGACGCATGCTGTATAGGTTATCGTTCGAATGCTCGCCTTCACTCATGAACTTTAGTTTTATTCGTGCTATATACTTTTGTATTGAAATGTGGGAAAAGTACTAGTTAGATATATGCTCCTCTTATGAAGATTCTAATAAAGAAGAAGAAGAGTGATCTCTTCTCTCCAAAAGGGTAAACCAACTCTGAAAGAGAAAATGAGCAACAAACTATTTGCAATAAAAGTTAATTAATAGCACTTTCTTTTGTTTTTGATAGCGCTGAAAAGCACTATTAACTGTGCCCCTAACGTAAACGATTTTGTTTCATAGCATTTTAATGTACTAGTTTTTGATATAAAAATAATAATTAAATAAAACAATAAGTTTATAGGAGCCAAACGAAATTCATGGGGGAAAATGAATGTTTTAGCACAAACAGTAGCGTCGGCCTGAACCGTCGCTATTATATGTAAATAATAACTAATTAAGACAATAACTAATAAGGAGGCAAACAAAATTTGTTATGGGAAGTGATTATTTTTTCATAACCAATAGCGTCGGCCTGAACCGTCGCTAATATAAGAAAATAAATAATTATTTAAGACAATAAATAAAAAGGAGGCGAATGAAATTGGATGGGGGAAAATGAAATTTTTGCAAAAACAGTAGTGTCGGTGTAAATAAATGCTTGGTCAACACCAAGTATTTTTCTCAAAATCAAACAATTTTCAAAAAAATTTCATAACAAATACACTCGAAGGCCATGTGCACTAAGTAGTGAAAAATGAATGATTAAATGTATGTCCCTTTGTTCTTAGTCCTAGGAAGCATGTTGTATAGGTTATCATTCGAATGCTCGCCTTCACTCATGAACTTTAGTTTTATTCGTGCTATATACTTTTGTATTGAAATGGAGGAAAAGGACTAGTTAGACGTATGTTCCTCTTATGAGGATTCTAAAACATAAGAAGAAGAGTGATCTCTTCTATCCAAAAGGGTAAACCAACTCTAAAAGAGAAAATTAGCAACAGACAATATGCAATAAAAGTTATTTAATAGCACTTTCTTTTTGTTTTTGATAGCGCTGAAAAGCACTATTAACTGTGTCGCTAATGTAAACGATTTTGTTTCATAGCATTTTAATGTACTAGTTTTTGATATAAAAATAATAATTAATTAAAACAATGAGTTTAAAGGAGCCAAATTAAATTCATGGGGGAAAATGAAAGTTTTAGCACAAACAGTAGCGTCGCCCTGAACCTTCGCTATTATATGACAATAATAATTACTTTAGACAAGAACTAATAAGGAGGAAAACAAAAGTTTTGATGGAAATGATTATTTTTTCATAAACAATAGCGTCGGCCTGATCCGTCGCTAATATAAGAAAACAAATAATTATTTAAGACAATAAATAAAAAGGAGGCGAATGAAATTGGTGGGGGGAAATGAAATTTTCGCACAAACAGTAGTGTCGGTCCAAATAAACGCTTGGTCAACACTAAGTATTTTTCTCGATATCAAATCATTTTCAAAATATTTTCATAAAAAATACACTCGAAGGCCACGTGCACTAAGTAGTGAAAAATGAATGATTAAATGTATGTCCCTTTGTTCTTAGTCCTAGGACGCATACTGTATAGGTTATCGTTCGAATGCTCCCCTTCACTCATGAACTTTAGATTTATTCGTGCTATATACTTTTGTATTGAAATGGAGGAAAAGGACTAGTTAGACGTATGCTCCTCTTATGAAGATTCTAATACAGAAGAAGAAGAAGAGTGATCTCTTCTGTCCAAAAGGGTAAACCAACTCTGAAAGAGAAAATGAGTAACAAACAATTTGCAATAAAAGTTAATTAATAGCACTTTCTTTTGTTTTTGATAGCGCTGAAAAGCACTATTAACTTTGCCGCTAATGTAAACGATTTTGTTTCATATCATTTTAATGTACTAGTTTTTGATATAAAAATAATAATTAAATAAAACAATAAGTTTAAAGGAGCCAAACGAAATTCATGGGGGATAATGAATGTTTTAGCACAAACAGTAGCGTCGGCCTGAACCGTCGCTATTATATGAAAATAATAATTAATTAAGACAATAACTAATAAGGAGGCAGACAAAATTTGTTATGGGAAGTGATTATTTTTTCATAAACAATAGCGTCGGCCTGAACCGTTGCTAATATAAGAAAATAAATAATTATTTAAGACAATAAATAAAAAGGAGGCGAATGAAATTGGTGGGGGAAATGAAATTTTCGCACAAACAGTAGTGTCAGTCCAAATAAACGCTTGGTCAACACCAAGTATTTTTCTCGATATCAAATCATTTTCAAAATATTTTCATAACAAATGCACTTGAAGGCCACATGCACTACGTAGTGAAAAAGGAATGATTAAATGTATGTCCCTTTGTTCTTAGTGATAGGACGCATGTTGTATAGGTTATCATTCGAATGCTCGCCTTCACTCATGAACTTTAGTTTTATTCGTGCTATATACATTTGTTGTGAAATGGAGGAAAAGGGCTAGTTAGGCGTATGCTCCTCTTATGAAGATTCTAATACAGAAGAAGAAGAGTGATATCTTCTGTCCAAAAGGGTAAACCAACTCTGAAAGAGAAAATGAGAAATAGAAAATATGCAATAAAAGTTATTTAATTGCACTTTCTTTTGTTTTTGATAGCGCTGAAAAGCACTATTAACTGTGCCGCTAATGTAAACTATTTTGTTTCATAGCATTTTAATGGACTAGTTTTTGATATAAAAAAAATAATTAATTAAAACAATAAGTTTAAAGGAGCCAAACGATATTCATGGGGGGAAATGAATGTTTTAGCACAAACAGTAGCGTCGGCCTGAATCGTCGCTATCATATGAAAATATTAATTAATTAAGACAAGAACTAATAAGGAGGCAAACAAATTTTTTGATGGGAAATGATTATTTTTTCATAAACAATAGCGTCGGCCTGAACCGTCGCTAATATAAGAAAATAAATAATTATTTAAGACAATAAATAAAAAGGATGCGAATGAAATTGGTGGGAGAAAATTAAATTTTCGCACAAACAGTAGTTCGGTGTAAATAAATGCTTGGTCAACACCAAGTATTTTTCTCAAAATCAAACAATTTTCAAAATTTTTTAATAACAAATACTCTCGAAGGCCATGTGCACTAAGTAGTGAAAACTGAATGATTAAATGTATGTCCCTTTGTTCTTAGTCCTAGGAAGCATGCTGTATAGGTTATCGTTCGAATGCTCGCCTTCACTCATGAACTTTAGTTTTATTCGTGCTATATACTTTTGTATTGAAATGGCGGAAAAGGACTAGTTAGTCGTATGTTCCTCTTATGAAGATTCTAATACAGAAGAAGAAGAGTGATCTCTTCTATCCAACAGGGTAAACCAACTCTGAAAGAGGAAATGAGCAACATACAATATGCAATAAAAGTTATTTAATAGCACTTTCTTTTTGTTTTTGATAGCGCTGAAAAGCACTATTAACTGTGTCGCTAATGTAAACGATTTTGTTTCATAGCATTTTAATGTACTAGTTTTTGATATAAAAATAATAATTAATTAAAACAATAAGTTTAAAGGAGCCAAATGAAATTCATGGGGGAAAATGAATGTTTTAGCACAAACAGTAGCGTCAGCCTGAACCGTCGTTATTATATGAAAATAATAATTACTTAAGACAAGAACTAATAAGGAGGAAAACAAAATTTTTGATGGAAATGATTATTTTTTCATACACAATAGCGTTGGCCTGAACCGTCGCTAATATAAGAAAATAAATAATTATTTAAGACAATAAATAAAAAGGAGGCGAATGAAATTGGTGGGGGCAAATGAAATTTTCGCACAAACAGTAGTGTCGGTGTAAATAAATGCTTGGTCAACACCAAGTATTTTTCTCGAAATCATACCATTTTCAAAATATTTTCATAACAAATACACTCGAAGGCCACGTGCACTAAGTAGTGAAAAATGAATGATTAAATGTATGTCCCTTTGTTCTTAGTCCTAGGACTCATGTTGTATAGGTTATCATTCGAATGCTCGCCTTCACTCATGAACTTTAGTTTTATTCGTGCTATATACTTTTGTATTGAAATGTAGGAAAAATACTAGTTAGACATATGCTCCTCTTATGAAGATTCTAATAAAGAAGAAGAAGAGTGATCTCTTCAGTCCAAAAGGGTAAACCAACTATGAAAGAGAAAATGAGCAACAAACAATTTGCAATAAAAGTTAATTAATAGCACTTTCTTTTGTTTTTGATAGCGCTGAAAAGCACTATTAACTGTGCCGCTAACGTAAACGATTTTGTTTCATAGCATTTTAATGTACTAGTTTTTGATATAAAAATAATAATTAAATAAAACAATAAGTTTATAGGAGCCAAACGAAATTCATGGGGGAAAATGAATGTTTTAGCACAAACAGTAGCGTCAGCCTGAACCGTCGCTATTATATGAAAATAATAACTAATTAAGACAATAACTAATAAGGAGGCAAACAAAATTTGTTATGGGAAGTCATTATTTTTTCATAAACAATAGCGTCGGGCTGAACCGTCGCTAATATAAGAAAATAAATAATTATTTAAGACAATAAATAAAAAGGAGGCGAATGAAATTGGTGGGGGAAAATGAAATTTTTGCACAAACAGTAGTGTCGGTGTAAATAAATGCTTGGTCAACACCAAGTATTTTTCTCAAAATCAAACAATTTTCAAAAAAATTTCATAACAAATACACTCGAAGGCCATGTGCACTAAGTAGTGAAAAATGAATGATTAAATGTATGTCCCTTTGTTCTTAGTCCTAGGAAGCATGCTGTATAGGTTATCGTTCGAATGCTCGCCTTCACTCATGAACTTTAGTTTTATTCGTGCTATATACTTTTGTATTGAAATGGAGGAAAAGGACTAGTTAGACGTATGTCCATCTTATGAAGATTCTAATACAGAAGAAGAAGAGTGATCTCTTCTATCCAAAAGGGTAAACCAACTCTGAAAGAGAAAAGGAGCAACAGACAATATGCAATAAAAGTTATTTAATAGCACTTTTTTTTTGTTTTTGATAGCGCTGAAAAACACTATTAACTGTGTCGCTAATGTAAACGATTTTGTTTCATAGCATTTTAATGTACTAGTTTTTGATATAAAAATAATAATTAATTAAAACAATGAGTTTAAAGGAGCCAAATGAAATTCATGGGGGAAAATGAAAGTTTTAGCACAAACAGTAGCGTCGGCCTGAACCGTCGCTATTATATGAAAATAATAATTACTTAAGACAAGAACTAATAAGGAGGAAAACAAATTTTTTGATGGAAATGATTATTTTTTCATAAACAATAGCGTCGGCCTGAACCGTCGCTAATATAAGAAAATAAATAATTATTTAAGACAATAAATAAAAAGGAGGCGAATGAAATTGGTGGGGGGAAATGAAATTTTCGCACAAACAGTAGTGTCGGTGTAAATAAATGCTTGGTCAACACCAAGTATTTTTCTCGAAATCATACCATTTTCAAAATATTTTCATAACAAATACACTCGAAGGCCACGTGCACTAAGTAGTGAAAAATGAATGATTAAATGTATGTCCCTTTGTTCTTAGTCCTAAGACGCATGCTGTATAGGTTATCATTCGAATGCTCGCCTTCACTCATGAACTTTAGTTTTATTTGTGCTATATACTTTTGTATTGAAATTGAGGAAAAAGACTAGTTAGACATATGCTCCTTTTATGAAGATTCTAATACAGAAGAAGAAGAGTGATCTCTTTTGTCCAAAAGGGTAAACCAACTCTGAAAGAGAAAATGAGCAACAAACAATTTGCAATAAAAGTTAATTAATAGCACTTTCTTTTGTTTTTGATAGCGCTGAAAAGCACTATTAACTGTGTCGCTAACGTAAACGATTTTGTTTCATAGCATTTTAATGTACTAGTTTTTGATATAAAAATAATAATTAAATAAAACAATAAGTTTATAGGAGCCAAACGAAATTCATGGGGGAAAATGAATGTTTTAGCACAAACAGTAGAGTCGGCCTGAACCGTCGCTATTATATGAAAATAATAATTAATTAAAACAATAACTAATAAGGAGGCAGACAAAATTTGTTATGGGAAGTGATTATTTTTTCATAAACAATAGTGTCGGCCTGAACCGTCGCTAATATAAGAAAATAAATAATTATTTAAGACAATAAATAAAAAGGAGGCGAATGAAATTGGTAGGGGGGAAATGAAATTTTCGCACAAACATTAGTGTCAGTCCAAATAAACGCTTGGTCAACACCAAGTATTTTTCTCGATATTAAATTATTTTCAAAATATTTTCATAACAAATGCACTTGAAGGCCACATGCACTAAGTAGTGAAAAAGGAATGATTAAATGTATGTCCCTTTGTTCTTAGTCATAGGACGCATGCTGTATAGGTTATCATTCGAATGCTCGCCTTCACTCATGAACTTTAATTTTATTTGTGCTATATACATTTGTTGTGAAATGGAGGAAAAGGGCTAGTTAGGCGTATGCTCCTCTTATGAAGATTCTAATACAGAAGAAGAAGAGTGACATCTTCTGTCCAAAAGGGTAAACCAACTCTGAAAGAGAAAATGAGCAATAGACAATATGCAATAAAAGTTATTTAATTGCACTTTCTTTTGTTTTTGATAGCGCTAAAAAGCACTATTAACTGTGTCGCTAACCTAAACAATTTTGTTTCATAGCATTTTAATGTACTAGTTTTTGATATAAAAATAATAATTAAATAAAACAATAAGTTTATAGGTGCCAAACGAAAATCATGGGGGAAAATGAATGTTTTAGCACAAACAGTAGCGTCGGCATGAACCGTCGCTATTATATGAAAATAATAATTAATTAAGACAATAACTAATAAGGAGGCAGACAAAATTTGTTATGGGATGTGATTATTTTTTCATAAACAATAGCGTCGTCCTGAACCGTCGCTAATATAAGAAAATAAATAATTATTTAAGAATATAAAAAAAAAGGAGGCGAATGAAATTGGTGGGGGGAAATGAAATTTTCGCACAAACAGTAGTGTCAGTCCAAATAAACGCTTGGTCAACACCAAGTATTTTTCTCGATATCAAATCATTTTCAAAATATTTTAATAACAAATTCACTTGAAGGCCACATGAACTAAGTAGTGAAAAAGGAATGATTAAATGTATGTCCCTTTGTTCTTAGTCCTAAGACGCATGCTGTATAGGTTATCATTCGAATGCTCGCCTTCACTCATGAACTTTAGTTTTATTCGTGCTATATACTTTTGTATTGAAATGGAGGAAAAAGACTAGTTAGACATATGCTCCTTTTATGAAGATTCTAATACAAGAGAAGAAGAGTGATATCTTCTGTCCAAAAGGGTAAACCAACTCTGAAAGAGAAAATAAGCAACAGACAATATGCAATAAAAGTTAATTAATAGCACTTTCTTTTGTTTTTGATAGCGCTGAAAAGCACTATTAACTGTGTCGCTAACGTAAACGATTTTGTTTCATAGCATTTTAATGTACTAGTTTTTGATATAAAAATAATAATTAATTAAAACAATAAGTTTAAAGGAGCCAAATGAAATTCATGGGGGAAAATGAAAGTTTTAGCACAAACAGTAGCGTCGTCCTGAACCGTCGCTATTATATGAAAATAATAATTACTTAAGACAAGAACTAATAAGGAGGAAAACAAAATTTTTAATGGAAATGATTATTTTTTCATAAACAATAGCGTTGCCCTGAACCGTCGCTAATATAAGAAAATAAATAATTATTTAAGACAATAAATAAAAAGGAGGCGAATGAAATTTGTGGGGGGAAATGAAATTTTCGCACAAACAGTAGTGTCGGTGTAAATAAATGCTTGGTCAACACCAAGTATTTTTCTCGAAATCATACCAATTTCAAAATATTTTCATAACAAATAAACTCGAAGGCCACATGCACTAAGTAGTGAAAAATGAATGATTAAATGTATGTCCCTTTGTTCTTAGTCCTAGGACGCATGCTGTATAGGTTATCGTTCGAATGCTCGCCTTCACTCATGAACTTTAGTTTTATTCGTGCTATATACTTTTGTATTGAAATGTAGGAAAAGTACTAGTTAGACATATGCTCCTCTTATGAAGATTCTAATAAAGAAGAAGAAGAGTGATCTCTTCTGTCCAAAAGGGTAAACCAACTCTGAAAGAGAAAATGAGCAACAAACAATTTGCAATAAAAGTTAATTAATAGCACTTTCTTTTGTTTTTGATAGCGCTGAAAAGCACTATTAACTGTGCCCCTAACGTAAACGATTTTGTTTCATAGCATTTTAATGTACTAGTTTTTGATATAAAAATAATAATTAAATAAAACAATAAGTTTATAGGAGCCAAACGAAATTCATGGGGGAAAATGAATGTTTTAGCAAAAACAGTAGCGTCGGCCTGAACCGTCGCTATTATATGTAAATAATAACTAATTAAGACAATAACTAATAAGGAGGCAAACAAAATTTGTTATGGGAAGTGATTATTTTTTCATAACCAATAGCGTCGGCCTGAATCGTCGCTAATATAAGAAAATAAATAATTATTTAAGACAATAAATAAAAAGGAGGCGAATGAAATTGGATGGGGGAAAATGAAATTTTTGCACAAACAGTAGTGTCGCTGTAAATAAATGCTTGGTCAACACCAAGTATTTTTCTCAAAATCAAACAATTTTCAAAAAAATTTCATAACAAATACACTCGAAGGCCATGTGCACTAAGTAGTGAAAAATGAATGATTAAATGTATGTCCCTTTGTTCTTAATCCTAGGAAGCATGTTGTATAGGTTATCGTTCGAATGGTCGCCTTCACTCATGAACTTTAGTTTTATTCGTGCTATATACTTTTGTATTGAAATGGAGGAAAAGGACTAGTTAGACGTATGTTCCTCTTATGAGGATTCTAATACATAAGAAGAAGAGTGATCTCTTCTATCCAAAAGGGTAAACCAACTCTGAAAGAGAAAATTAGCAACAGACAATATGCAATAAAAGTTTTTTAATAGCAATTTCTTTTTGTTTTTGATAGCGTTGAAAAGCACTATTAACTGTGTCGCTAATGTAAACGATTTTGTTTCATAGCATTTTAATGTACTAGTTTTTGATATAAAAATAATAATTAATTAAAACAATGAGTTTAAAGGAGCCAAATGAAATTCATGGGGAAAATGAAAGTTTTAGCACAAACAGTAGCGTCGGCCTGAACCGTCGCTATTATATGACAATAATAAATACTTTAGATAAGAACTAATAAGGAGGAAAACAAAATTTTTGATGGAAATGATTATTATTTCATAAAAAATAGCGTCGGCCTTAACCGTCGCTAATATAAGAAAACAAATAATTATTTAAGACAATAAATAAAAAGGAGGCGAATGAAATTGGTGGGGGGAAATGAAACTTTCGCACAAACAGTTGTGTCAGTGTAAATCAATGCTTGGTCAACACCAAGTATTTTTCTCGAAATCATATCATTTTCAAAATATTTTCATAACAAATACACTCGAAGGCCACGTGCACTAAGTAGTGAAAAATGAATGATTAAATGTATGTCCCTTTGTTCTTAGTCTTAGGACGCATGTTGTATATGTTATCGTTGGAATGCTCGCCTTCACTCATGAACTTTAGTTTTATTCGTGCTATATACTTTTGTATTGAAATGGAGGAAAAAGACTAGTTAGACATATGCTCCTTTTATGAAGATTCTAATACAGAAGAAGAAGAAGAGTAATCTCTTCTGTCCAAAAGGGTAAACCAACTCTAAAAGAGAAAATGAGCAACAAACAATTTGCAATAAAAGTTAATTAATAACACTTTCTTTTGTTTTTGATAGCGCTGAAAAGCACTATTAACTGTGTCGCTAACATAAACGATTTTGTTTCATAGCATTTTATTGTACTAGTTTTTGATATAAAAATAATAATTAAATAAAATGTTAAGTTTATAGGAGCCAAACGAAATTCATGGGGGAAAATGAATGTTTTAGCACAAACAGTAGCGTCGGCCTGAACCGTCGCTATTATATGAAAATAATAATTAATTAAGACAATAACTAATAAGGAGGCAGACAAAATTTGTTATGGGAAGTGATTATTTTTTCATAAACAATAGCGTCGGCCTGTACCGTCGCTAATATAAGAAAATAAATAATTATTTAAGACAATAAATAAAAAGGAGGCCAATGAAATTGGTGGGGGGAAATGAAATTTTCGCACAAACAGTAGTGTCAGTCCAAATAAACGCTTGGTCAACACCAAGTATTTTTCTCGATATCAAATCATTTTCAAAATATTTTCATAACAATTGCACTTGAAGGCCACATGCACTAAGTAGTGAAAAAGGAATGATTAAATGTATGTCCCTTTGTTCTTAGTCATAGGACGCATGCTGTATAGGTTATCATTCGAATGCTCGCCTTCACTCATGAATTTTAGTTTTATTCGTGCTATATACATTTGTTGTGAAATGGAGGAAAAGGGCTAGTTAGGCGTATGCTCCTCTTATGAAGATTCTAATACAGAAGAAGAAGATTGATATCTTCTGTCCAAAAGGGTAAACCAACTCTGAAAGAGAAAATGAGCAATAGACAATATGCAATAAAAGTTATTTAATTTCACTTTCTTTTGTTTTTGATAGCGCTAAAAAGCACTATTAACTGTGCTGCTAATGTAAACTATTTTGTTTCATAGCATTTTAATGTACTAGTTTTTGATATAAAAATAATAATTAATTAAAACAATAAGTTTAAAGGAGCCAAATGAAATTCATGGGGGAAAATGAATGTTTTAGCACAAACAGTAGCGTCGTCCTGAACCGTCGCTATTATATGAAAATAATAATTACTTAAGACAAGAACTAATAAGGAGGAAAACAAAATTTTTAATGGAAATGATTATTTTTTCATAAACAATAGCGTTGCCCTGAACCGTCGCTAATATAAGAAAATAAATAATTATTTAAGACAATAAATAAAAAGGAGGCGAATGAAATTTGTGGGGGGAAATGAAATTTTCGCACAAACAGTAGTGTCGGTGTAAATAAATGCTTGGTCAACACCAAGTATTTTTCTCGAAATCATACCAATTTCAAAATATTTTCATAACAAATAAACTCGAAGGCCACATGCACTAAGTAGTGAAAAATGAATGATTAAATGTATGTCCCTTTGTTCTTAGTCCTAGGACGCATGCTGTATAGGTTATCGTTCGAATGCTCGCCTTCACTCATGAACTTTAGTTTTATTCGTGCTATATACTTTTGTATTGAAATGTAGGAAAAGTACTAGTTAGACATATGCTCCTCTTATGAAGATTCTAATAAAGAAGAAGAAGAGTGATCTCTTCTGTCCAAAAGGGTAAACCAACTCTGAAATAGAAAATGAGCAACAAACAATTTGCAATAAAAGTTAATTAATAGCACTTTCTTTTGTTTTTGATAGCGCTGAAAAGCACTATTAACTGTGCCCCTAACGTAAACGATTTTGTTTCATAGCATTTTAATGTACTATTTTTTGATATAAAAATAATAATTAAATAAAACAATAAGTTTATAGGAGCCAAACGAAATTCATGGGGGAAAATGAATGTTTTAGCAAAAACAGTAGCGTCGGCCTGAACCGTCGCTATTATATGTAAATAACAACTAATTAAGACAATAACTAATAAGGAGGCAAACAAAATTTGTTATGGGAAGTGATTATTTTTTCATAACCAATAGCGTCGGCCTGAACCGTCGCTAATATAAGAAAATAAATAATTATTTAAGACAATAAATAAAAAGGAGGCGAATGAAATTGGATGGGGGAAAATGAAATTTTTGCACAAACAGTAGTGTCGCTGTAAATAAATGCTTGGTCAACACCAAGTATTTTTCTCAAAATCAAACAATTTTCAAAAAAAATTCATATCAAATACACTCGAAGGCCATGTGCACTAAGTAGTGAAAAATGAATGATTAAATGTATGTCCCTTTGTTCTTAATCCTAGGAAGCATGTTGTATAGGTTATCGTTCGAATGGTCGCCTTCACTCATGAACTTTAGTTTTATTCGTGCTATATACTTTTGTATTGAAATGGAGGAAAATGACTAGTTAGACGTATGTTCCTCTTATGAGGATTCTAATACATAAGAAGAAGAGTGATCTCTTCTATCCAAAAGGGTAAACCAACTCTGAAAGAGAAAATTAGCAACAGACAATATGCAATAAAAGTTTTTTAATAGCAATTTCTTTTTGTTTTTGATAGCGTTGAAAAGCACTATTAACTGTGTCGCTAATGTAAACGATTTTGTTTCATAGCATTTTAATGTACTAGTTTTTGATATAAAAATAATAATTAATTAAAACAATGAGTTTAAAGGAGCCAAATGAAATTCATGGGGGAAAATGAAAGTTTTAGCACAAACAGTAGCGTCGGCCTGAACCGTCGCTATTATATGACAATAATAAATACTTTAGATAAGAACTAATAAGGAGGAAAACAAAATTTTTGATGGAAATGATTATTTTTTCATAAACAATAGCGTCGGCCTTAACCGTCGCTAATATAAGAAAACAAATAATTATTTAAGACAATAAATAAAAAGGAGGCGAATGAAATTGGTGGGGGGAAATGAAATTTTCGCACAAACAGTTGTGTCAGTGTAAATCAATGCTTGGTCAACACCAAGTATTTTTCTCGAAATCATACCATTTTCAAAATATTTTCATAACAAATACACTCGAAGGCCACGTGCACTAAGTAGTGAAAAATGAATGATTAAATGTATGTCCCTTTGTTCTTAGTCTTAGGACGCATGCTGTATATGTTATCGTTGGAATGCTCGCCTTCACTCATGAACTTTAGTTTTATTCGTGCTATATACTTTTGTATTGAAATGGAGGAAAAAGACTAGTTAGACATATGCTCCTTTTATGAAGATTCTAATACAGAAGAAGAAGAAGAGTAATCTCTTCTGTCCAAAAGGGTAAACCAACTCTAAAAGAGAAAATGAGCAACAAACAATTTGCAATAAAAGTTAATTAATAACACTTTCTTTTGTTTTTGATAGCGCTGAAAAGCACTATTAACTGTGTCGCTAACGTAAACGATTTTGTTTCATAGCATTTTATTGTACTAGTTTTCGATATAAAAATAATAATTAAATAAAACAATAAGTTTATAGGAGCCAAACGAAATTCATGGGGGAAAATGAATGTTTTAGCACAAACAGTAGCGTCGGCCTGAACCGTCGCTATTATATGAAAATAATAATTAATTAAGACAATAACTAATAAGGAGGAAAACGAAATTTTTGATGGAAATGATTATTTTTTCATAAACAATAGCGTCGGCCTGTACCGTCGCTAACATAAGAAAATAAATAATTATTTAAGACAATAAATAAAAAGGAGGCGAATGAAATTGGTGGGGGGAAATGAAATTTTCGCACAAACAGTAGTGTCAGTCCAAATAAACGCTTGGTCAACACCAAGTATTTTTCTCGATATCAAATCATTTTCAAAATATTTTCATAACAATTGCACTTGAAGGCCACATGCACTAAGTAGTGAAAAAGGAATGATTAAATGTATGTCCCTTTGTTCTTAGTCATAGGACGCATGCTGTATAGGTTATCATTCGAATGCTCGCCTTCACTCATGAACTTTAGTTTTATTCGTGCTATATACATTTGTTGTGAAATGGAGGAAAAGGGCTAGTTAGGCGTATGCTCCTCTTATGAAGATTCTAATACAGAAGAAGAAGATTGATATCTTCTGTCCAAAAGGGTAAACCAACTCTGAAAGAGAAAATGAGCAATAGACAATATGCAATAAAAGTTATTTAATTTCACTTTCTTTTGTTTTTGATAGCGCTAAAAAGCACTATTAACTGTGCTGCTAATGTAAACTATTTTGTTTCATAGCATTTTAATGTACTAGTTTTTGATATAAAAATAATAATTAATTAAAACAATAAGTTTAAAGGAGCCAAACGAAATTCATGGGGGGAAATGAATGTTTTAGCACAAACAGTAGCGTCGGCCTGAATCGTCGCTATTATATGAAAATATTAATTAATTAAGACAAGAACTAATAAGGAGGCAAACAAATTTTTTGATGGGAAATGACTATTTTTTCATAAACAATAGCGTCGGCCTGAACCGTCGCTAATATAAGAAAGTAAATAATTATTTAAGACAATAAATAAAAAGGAGGAGAATGAAATTGGTGGGGGAAAATGAAATTTTCGCACAAACAGTAGTGTCGGTGTAAATAAATGCTTGGTCAACACCAAGTATTTTTCTTAAAATCAAACAATTTTCAAAAAAATTTAATAACAAATACACTCGAAGGCCATGTGCACTAAGTAGTGAAAAATGAATGATTAAATGTATGTCCCTTTGTTCTTAGTCCTAGGAAGCATGCTTTATAGGTTATCATTCGAATGCTCGCCATCGCTCATGAACTTTAGTTTCATTCGTGCTATATACTTTTGTATTGAAATGGAGGAAAAAGACTAGTTAGACATATGCTCCTCTTATGAAGATTCTAATACAGAAGAAGAAGAGTGATCTCTTCTGTCAGAAAGGGTAAACCAACTCTGAAAGAGAAAATGAGCAACAAACAATTTGCAATAAAAGTTAATTAATAGCACTTTCTTTTGTTTTTGATAGCGCTGAAAAGCACTATTAATTGTGCCGCTAACGTAAACGATTTTGTTTCATAGCATTTTAATGTACTAGTTTTTGATATAAAAATAATAATTAAATAAAACAATAAGTTTATAGGAGCCAAATGAAATTCATGGGGGAAAATGAATGTTTTAGCACAAATAGTAGCGTCGGCCTGAACCGTCGCTATTATATGAAAATAATAATTAATTAAGACAATAACTAATAAGGAGGCAGACAAAATTTGTTATGGGAAGTGATTATTTTTCCATAAACAATAGCGTCGACCTGAACCGTCGCTAATATAAGAAAATAAATAATTGTTTAAGACAATAAATAAAAAGGAGGCGAATGAAATTGGTGGGGGGAAATGAAATTTTCGCACAAACAGTAGTGTCGGTCCAAATAAACGCTTGGTCAACACCAAGTATTTTTCTCTATATCAAATCATTTTCAAAATATTTTCATGACAAATGCACTCGAAGGCCACATGCAGTAAGTAGTGAAAAAGGAATGATTAAATGTTTGTCCCTTTGTTCTTAGTCCTAGGAAGCATGTTGTATAGGTTATCATTCGAATGCTCGCCTTCACTCATGAACTTTAGTTTTATTCGTGCTATATACATTTGTTGTGAAATGGAGGAAAAGGGCTAGTTAGGCGTATGCTCCTCTTATGAAGATTCTAATACAGAAGAAGAAGAGTGATATCTTCTGTCCAAAAGGGTAAACCAACTCTGGAAGAGAAAATGAGCAACAAACAATATGCAATAAAAGTTATTTAATTGCACTTTCTTTTGTTTTTGATAGCGCTGAAAAACACTATTAACTGTGCCGCTGATGTAAACTATTTTGTTTCATAGCATTTTAATGTACTAGTTTTTGATATAAAAAAAATAATTAAATAAAACAATAAGTTTAAAGGAGCCAAACGAAATTCATGGGGGAAAATGAAAGTTTTAGCACAAACAGGAGCGTCGGCCTGAACCGTCGCTATCATATGAAAATAATAATTAATTAAGACAATAACTAATAAGGAGGTAGACAAAATTTGTTATGGGAAGTGATTATTTTTTCATAAACAATAGCGTCGGCCTGAACCGTCGCTAATATAAGAAAATAAATAATTATTTAAGACAATAAATAAATAGGAGGCGAATGAAATTGGTGGGGGAAAATGAAATTTTCGCACAAACAGTTGTGTCGGTGTAAATAAATGTTTGGTCAACACTAGGTATTTTTCTCAAAATCAAACAATTTTCAAAAAAATTTCATAACAAATACACTCGAAGGCCACGTGCACTAAGTAGTGAAAAATGAATGATTAAATGTATGTCCCTTTGTTCTTAGTCCTAGGAAGCATGTTGTATAGGTTATCGTTTGAATGCTCGCCTTCACTCATGAACTTTAGTTTTATTCGTGCTATATACTTTTGTATTGAAATGGAGGAAAAGGACTAGTTAGACGTATGTTCCTCTTATGAAGATTCTAATACAGAAGAAGAAGAGTTATCTCTTCTATCCAAAAGGGTAAACCAACTCTGAAAGAGAAAATGAGCAACAAACAATATGCAATAAAAGTTATTTAATAGCACTTTCTTTTTGTTTTTGATAGCGCTGAAAAGCACTATTAACTGTGTCGCTAATGTAAATGATTTTGTTTCATAGCATTTTAATGTACTAGTTTTTGATATAAAAATAATAATTAATTAAAACAATGAGTTTAAAGGAGCCAAACAAAATTCATGGGGGAAAATGAAAGTTTTAGCACAAACAGTAGCGTCGGCCTGAACCGTCGCTATTATATGAAAATAATAATTACTTAAGACAAGAACTAATAAGGAGAAAAACGAAATTTTTGATGGAAATGATTATTTTTTCATAAACAATAGTGTCGGCCTGAACCGTCGCTAATATAAGAAAATAAATAATTATTTAAGACAATAAATAAAATAGAGGCGAATGAAATTGGTGGGGGGAAATGAAATTTTCGCACAAACAGTAGTGTCGGTGTAAATAAATGCTTGGTCAACACCAAGTATTTTTCTCGAAATCATACCATTTTTAAAATATTTTCATAACAAATACACTCGAAGGCTACGTGCACCAAGTAGTGAAAAATGAATGATTAAATGTATGTCACTTTGTTCTTAGTCCTAGGACGCATGCTGTATAGGTTATCGTTCGAATGCTCGCCTTCACTCATAAACTTTAGTTTTATTCGTGCTATATACTTTTGTATTGAAATGGAGGAAAAGGACTAGTTAGACATATGCTCCTCTTATGAAGATTATAATACAGAAGAAGAAGAGTGATCTCTTCTGTCTAAAAGGGTAAACCAACTCTGAAAGAGAAAATGAGCAACAGACAATTTGCAATAAAAGTTAATTAATAGCACTTTCTTTTGTTTTTGATAGCGCTGAAAAGCACTATTACTTGTGCCGCTAACGTAAACGATTTTGTTTCATAGCATTTTAATGTACTAGTTTTTGATATAAAAATAATAATTAAATACAACAATAAGTTTATAGGAGCCAAACGAAATTCATGGGGTAAAATGAATGTTTTAGTACAAACAGTAGCGTCGGCCTGAACCGTCGCTATTATATGAAAATAATAATTAATTAAGACAATAACTAATAAGGAGGCAGACAAAATTTGTTATGGGAAGTGATTATTTTTTCATAAACAATAGCGTCGGCCTGAACCGTCGCTAATATAAAAAAATAAATAATTATTTAAGACAATAAATAAAAAGGAGGCGAATGAAATTGGTGGGGGGAAATGAAATTTTCGCACAAACAGTAGTGTCGGTCCAAATAAACGCTTGGTCAACACGAAGTCTTTTTCTCGATATCAAATCATTTTCAAAATATTTCCATAACAAATGCACTCGAAGGCCACATGCACTAAGTAGTGAAAAAGGAATGATTAAATGTTTGTCCATTTGTTCTTAGTCCTAGGACGCATGCTGTATAGGTTATCATTTGAATGCTCGCCTTCACTCATGAACTTTAGTTTTATTCGTGCTATATACATTTGTTGTGAAATTGAGGAAAAGGGCTAGTTAGGCGTATGCTCCTCTTATGAAGATTCTAATACAAAAGAAGAAGAGTGACATGTTCTGTCCAAAAGGGTAAACCAACTCTGAAAGAGAAAATGAGCAACAGACAATATGCAATAAAAGTTATTTAATTGCATTTTCTTTTGTTTTTGATAGCGCTGAAAAACACTATTAACTGTGCTGCTAATGTAAACTATTTTGTTTCATAACATTTTAATGTACTAGTTTTTGTTATAAAAATAATAATTAATTAAAAAAATAAGTTTAAAGGAGCCAAACGAAATTCATGGGGGAAAATGAATGTTTTAGCACAAACAGTAGCGTTGGGCTGAATCGTCGCTATTATATGAAAATATTAATTAATTAAGACAATAACTAATAAGGAGGCAGACAAAATTTGTTATGGGAAGTGATTATTTTTTCATAAACAATAGCGTCGGCCTGAACCGTCGCTAATATAAGAAAATAAATAATTATTTAAGACAATAAATAAAAAGGAGGCGAATGAAATTGGTGGGGGAAAATGAAATTTTCGCACTAACAGTAGTGTCGGTGTAAATAAATGTTTGGTCAACACTAGGTATTTTTCTCAAAATCAAACAATTTTCCAAAAAATTTCATAACAAATACACTCGAAGGCCACGTGCACTAAGTAGTGAAAAATGAATGATTAAATGTATGTCCCTTTGTTCTTAGTCCTAGGAAGCATGTTGTATAGGTTATCGTTTGAATGCTCGCCTTCACTCATGAACTTTAGTTTTATTCGTGCTATATACTTTTGTATTGAAATGGAGGAAAAGGACTAGTTAGACGTATGTTCCTCTTATGAAGATTCTAATACAGAAGAAGAAGAGTGATCTCTTCTATCCAAAAGGCTAAACCAACTCTGAAAGAGAAAATGAGCAACAGACAATATGCAATAAAAGTTATTTAATAGCACTTTCTTTTTGTTTTTGATAGCGCTGAAAAGCACTATTAACTGTGTCGCTAATGTAAATGATTTTGTTTCATAGCATTTTAATGTACTAATTTTTGATATAAAAATAATAATTAATTAAAACAATGAGTTTAAAGGAGCCAAACGAAATTCATGGGGGAAAATGAAAGTTTTAGCACAAACAGTTGCGTCGGCCTGAACCGTCGCTATTATATGAAAATAATAATTACTTAAGACAAGACCTAATAAGGAGAAAAACGAAATTTTTGATGGAAATGGTTATTTTTTCATAAACTATAGCGTCGGCCTGAACCGTCGCTAATATAAGAAAATAAATAATTATTTAAGACAATAAATAAAAAGGAGGCAAATGAAATTGGTGGGGGGAAATGAAATTTTCGCACAAACAGTAGTGTCGGTGTAAATAAATGCTTGGTCAACACCAAGTATTTTTCTCGAAATCATACCATTTTCAAAATATTTTCATAACAAATACACTCGAAGGCTACGTGCACCAAGTAGTGAAAAATGAATGATTAAATGTATGTCACTTTGTTCTTAGTCCTAGGACGCATGCTGTATAGGTTATCGTTCGAATGCTCGCCTTCACTCATAAACTTTAGTTTTATTCGTGCTATATACTTTTGTATTGAAATGGAGGAAAAGGACTAGTTAGACATATGCTCCTCTTATGAAGATTATAATACAGAAGAAGAAGAGTGATCTCTTCTGTCCAAAAGGGTAAACCAACTCTGAAAGAGAAAATGAGCAACATACAATTTGCAATAAAAGTTAATTAATAGCACTTTCTTTTGTTATTGATAGCGCTGAAAAGCACTATTACTTGTGCCGCTAACGTAAACGATTTTGTTTCATAGCATTTTAATGTACTAGTTTTTGATATAAAAATAATAATTAAATACAACAATAAGTTTATAGGAGCCAAACGAAATTCATGGGGTAAAATGAATGTTTTAGCACAAACAGTAGCGTCGGCCTGAACCGTCGCTATTATATGAAAATAATAATTAATTAAGACAATAACTAATAAGGAGGCAGACAAAATTTGTTATGGGAAGTGATTATTTTTTCATAAACAATAGCGTCGGCCTGAACCGTCGCTAATATAAGAAAATAAATAATTATTTAAGACAATAAATAAAAAGGAGGCGAATGAAATTGGTGGGGGGAAATGAAATTTTCGCACAAACAGTAGTGTCGGTCCAAATAAACGCTTGGTCAACACGAAGTCTTTTTCTCGATATCAAATCATTTTCAAAATATTTTCATAACAAATGCACTCGAAGGCCACATGCACTAAGTAGTGAAAAAGGAATGATTAAATGTTTGTCCATTTGTTCTTAGTCCTAGGACGCATGCTGTATAGGTTATCATTCGAATGCTCGCCTTCACTCATGAACTTTAGTTTTATTCGTGCTATATACATTTGTTATGAAAATGAGGAAAAGGGCTATTTAGGCATATGCTCCTCTTATGAAGATTCTAATACAAAAGAAGAAGAGTGACATGTTCTGTCCAAAAGGGTAAACCAACTCTGAAAGAGTAAATGAGCAACAGACAATATGCAATAAAAGTTATTTAATTGCATTTTCTTTTGTTTTTGATATCGCTGAAAAACACTATTAACTGTGCTGCTAATGTAAACTATTTTGTTTCATAGCATTTTAATGTACTAGTTTTTGTTATAAAAATAATAATTAATTAAAAAAATAAGTTTAAAGGAGCCAAACGAAATTCATGGGGGAAAATGAATGTTTTAGCACAAACAGGAGCGTCGGCCTGAACCGTCGCTATCATATGAAAATAATAATTAATTAAGACAATAACTAATAAGGAGGTAGACAAAATTTGTTATGGGAAGTGATTATTTTTTCATAAACAATAGCGTCGGCCTGAACCTTCGCTAATATAAGAAAATATTTAATTATTTAAGACAATAAATAAAAAGGAGGCGAATGAAATTGGTGGGGGAAAATGAAATTTTCGCACAAACAGTAGTGTCGGTGTAAATAAATGTTTGGTCAACACCAAGTATTTTTCTCAAAATCAAACAATTTTCAAAATATTTTCATAACAAATACACTAAAAACCCACATGCACTAAATAGTGAAAAATGAATGATTAAATGTATGTCCCTTTGTTCTTAGTCCTAGGAAGCATGTTGTATAGGTTATCGTTCGAATGCTCGCCTTCACTCATGAACTTTAGTTTTAGTCGTGATATATACTTTTGTATTGAAATGGAGGAAAAGGACTAGTTAGACGTATGCTCCTCTTATGAAGATTCTAATAAAGACAAAGAAGAGTAATCTCTTTTATCCAAAAGGGTAAACCAACTCTGAAAGAGAAAATGAGCAACAAACAAGTTGCCATAAAAGTTATTTAATAGCATTTTTTTGATAGCGCTGAAAAGTGCTATTAACCTGCCGCTAATGTAAACGATTTTGTTTCATAGCACTTTAAAAGAACTATTAAAGTACTAGTTTTTAATATAAAAATAATAATTAATTAAAACAATAAGTTTAAAGGATCCAAACGAAATTCGTGGGGGAAATGAAAGTTTTAGCACAAACAGTAGCGTCGCCCTGAACCATCGCTATTATATGAAAAAAATAATTAATTAAGACAATAACTAATAAGGAGGCAAACAAAATTTGTTACGGGAAGTGAATATTTTTTCATAAACAATAGCGTCGGCATGAACCGTCGCTAATATAAGAAAATAAATAATTGTTTAAGACAATAAATAAAAAGCAGGCGAATGAAATTGGTGGGGGGAAATGAAATTTTGGCACAAACAGTAGTGTCGGTCCAAATAAATGCTTGGTTAACACCAAGTACTTTTCTTGATATCAAATCATTTTCAAAATATTTTCATAACAAATGCACTCGAAGTCCACATGCACTAAGAAGTGAAAAAGGAATGATTAAAAGTATGTCCCTTTGTTCTTAGTCCTAGGACGCATGCTGTATTGGTTATCATTTGAATGCTCTCCTTCACTCATGAACTTTAGTTTTATTCGTGCTATATAATTTTGTAGTGAAATGGAGGAAAAGGGCTAGTTAGGCGTATGCTCCTCTTATGAAGATTCTAATACAGAAGAAGAAGAGTGATCTCTTCTGTCCAAAAGGGTAAACCAACTCTGAAAGAGAAAATGAGCAACAGACAATATGCAATAAAAGTTATTTAATAGCACTTTCTTTTGTTTTTGATAGCGCTGAAAAGCACTATTAACTATGTCGCTAATGTAAACGATTTTGTTTCATAGCATTTTAATGTACTAGTTTTTGATATAAAAATAATAATTAATTAAAACAATAAGTTTAAAGGAGCCAAATGAAATTCATGGGGGAAAATTAAAGTTTTAGCACAAACAGTAGCGTCGGCCTGAACCGTCGCTATTATATGACAATAATAAATACTTTAGATAAGAACTAATAAGGAGGAAAACAAAATTTTTGATGGAAATGATTATTTTTTCATAAACAATAGCGTCGGCCTTAACCGTCGCTAATATAAGAAAACAAATAATTATTTAAGACAATAAATAAAAAGGAGGCGAATGAAATTGGTGGGGGGAAATGAAATTTTCGCACAAACAGTTGTGTCAGTGTAAATCAATGCTTGGTCAACACCAAGTATTTTTCTCGAAATCATACCATTTTCAAAATATTTTCATAACAAATACACTCGAAGGCCACGTGCACTAAGTAGTGAAAAATGAATGATTAAATGTATGTCCCTTTGTTCTTAGTCTTAGGACGCAAGCTGTATATGTTATCGTTGGAATGCTCGCCTTCACTCATGAACTTTAGTTTTATTCGTGCTATATACTTTTGTATTGAAATGGAGGAAAAAGACTAGTTAGACATATGCTCCTTTTATGAAGATTCTAATACAGAAGAAGAAGAAGAGTAATCTCTTCTGTCCAAAAGGGTAAACCAACTCTAAAAGAGAAAATGAGCAACAAACAATTTGCAATAAAAGTTAATTAATAACACTTTCTTTTGTTTTTGATAGCGCTGAAAAGCACTATTAACTGTGTCGCTAACGTAAACGATTTTGTTTCATAGCATTTTATTGTACTAGTTTTCGATATAAAAATAATAATTAAATAAAACAATAAGTTTATAGGAGCCAAACGAAATTCATGGGGGAAAATGAATGTTTTAGCACAAACAGTAGCGTCGGCCTGAACCGTCGCTATTATATGAAAATAATAATTAATTAAGACAATAACTAATAAGGAGGAAAACGAAATTTTTGATGGAAATGATTATTTTTTCATAAACAATAGCGTCGGCCTGTACCGTCGCTAACATAAGAAAATAAATAATTATTTAAGACAATAAATAAAAAGGAGGCGAATGAAATTGGTGGGGGGAAATGAAATTTTCGCACAAACAGTAGTGTTAGTCCAAATAAACGCTTGGTCAACACCAAGTATTTTTCTCGATATCAAATCATTTTCAAAATATTTTCATAACAATTGCACTTGAAGGCCACATGCACTAAGTAGTGAAAAAGGAATGATTAAATGTATGTCCCTTTGTTCTTAGTCATAAGACGCATGCTGTATAGGTTATCATTCGAATGCTCGCCTTCACTCATGAACTTTAGTTTTATTCGTGCTATATACATTTGTTGTGAAATGGAGGAAAAGGGCTAGTTAGGCGTATGCTCCTCTTATGAAGATTCTAATACAGAAGAAGAAGATTGATATCTTCTGTCCAAAAGGGTAAACCAACTCTGAAAGAGAAAATGAGCAATAGACAATATGCAATAAAAGTTATTTAATTTCACTTTCTTTTGTTTTTGATAGCGCTAAAAAGCACTATTAACTGTGCTGCTAATGTAAACTATTTTGTTTCATAGCATTTTAATGTACTAGTTTTTGATATAAAAATAATAATTAATTAAAACAATAAGTTTAAAGGAGCCAAACGAAATTCATGGGGGGAAATGAATGTTTTAGCACAAACAGTAGCGTCGGCCTGAATCGTCGCTATTATATGAAAATATTAATTAATTAAGACAAGAACTAATAAGGAGGCAAACAAATTTTTTGATGGGAAATGACTATTTTTTCATAAACAATAGCGTCGGCCTGAACCGTCGCTAATATAAGAAAGTAAATAATTATTTAAGACAATAAATAAAAAGGAGGAGAATGAAATTGGTGGGGGAAAATGAAATTTTCGCACAAACAGTAGTGTCGGTGTAAATAAATGCTTGGTCAACACCAAGTATTTTTCTTAAAATCAAACAATTTTCAAAAAAATTTAATAACAAATACACTCGAAGGCCATGTGCACTAAGTAGTGAAAAATGAATGATTAAATGTATGTCCCTTTGTTCTTAGTCCTAGGAAGCATGCTTTATAGGTTATCATTCGAATGCTCGCCATCGCTCATGAACTTTAGTTTCATTCGTGCTATATACTTTTGTATTGAAATGGAGGAAAAAGACTAGTTAGACATATGCTCCTCTTATGAAGATTCTAATACAGAAGAAGAAGAGTGATCTCTTCTGTCAGAAAGGGTAAACCAACTCTGAAAGAGAAAATGAGCAACAAACAATTTGCAATAAAAGTTAATTAATAGCACTTTCTTTTGTTTTTGATAGCGCTGAAAAGCACTATTAATTGTGCCGCTAACGTAAACGATTTTGTTTCATAGCATTTTAATGTACTAGTTTTTGATATAAAAATAATAATTAAATAAAACAATAAGTTTATAGGAGCCAAATGAAATTCATGGGGGAAAATGAATGTTTTAGCACAAATAGTAGCGTCGGCCTGAACCGTCGCTATTATATGAAAATAATAATTAATTAAGACAATAACTAATAAGGAGGCAGACAAAATTTGTTATGGGAAGTGATTATTTTTCCATAAACAATAGCGTCGACCTGAACCGTCGCTAATATAAGAAAATAAATAATTGTTTAAGACAATAAATAAAAAGGAGGCGAATGAAATTGGTGGGGGGAAATGAAATTTTCGCACAAACAGTAGTGTCGGTCCAAATAAACGCTTGGTCAACACCAAGTATTTTTCTCGATATCAAATCATTTTCAAAATATTTTCATGACAAATGCACTCGAAGGCCACATGCAGTAAGTAGTGAAAAAGGAATGATTAAATGTTTGTCCCTTTGTTCTTAGTCCTAGGAAGCATGTTGTATAGGTTATCATTCGAATGCTCGCCTTCACTCATGAACTTTAGTTTTATTCGTGCTATATACATTTGTTGTGAAATGGAGGAAAAGGGCTAGTTAGGCGCATGCTCCTCTTATGAAGATTCTAATACAGAAGAAGAAGAGTGATATCTTCTGTCCAAAAGGGTAAACCAACTCTGGAAGAGAAAATGAGCAACAGACAATATGCAATAAAAGTTATTTAATTGCACTTTCTTTTGTTTTTGATAGCGCTGAAAAACACTATTAACTGTGCCGCTGATGTAAACTATTTTGTTTCATAGCATTTTAATGTACTAGTTTTTGATATAAAAAAAATAATTAAATAAAACAATAAGTTTAAAGGAGCCAAACGAAATTCATGGGGGAAAATGAAAGTTTTAGCACAAACAGGAGCGTCGGCCTGAACCGTCGCTATCATATGAAAATAATAATTAATTAAGACAATAACTAATAAGGAGGTAGACAAAATTTGTTATGGGAAGTGATTATTTTTTCATAAACAATAGCGTCGGCCTGAACCGTCGCTAATATAAGAAAATAAATAATTATTTAAGACAATAAATAAATAGGAGGCGAATGAAATTGGTGGGGGAAAATGAAATTTTCGCACAAACAGTTGTGTCGGTGTAAATAAATGTTTGGTCAACACTAGGTATTTTTCTCAAAATCAAACAATTTTCAAAAAAATTTCATAACAAATACACTCGAAGGCCACGTGCACTAAGTAGTGAAAAATGAATGATTAAATGTATGTCCCTTTGTTCTTAGTCCTAGGAAGCATGTTGTATAGGTTATCGTTTGAATGCTCGCCTTCACTCATGAACTTTAGTTTTATTCGTGCTATATACTTTTGTATTGAAATGGAGGAAAAGGACTAGTTAGACGTATGTTCCTCTTATGAAGATTCTAATACAGAAGAAGAAGAGTTATCTCTTCTATCCAAAAGGGTAAACCAACTCTGAAAGAGAAAATGAGCAACAAACAATATGCAATAAAAGTTATTTAATAGCACTTTCTTTTTGTTTTTGATAGCGCTGAAAAGCACTATTAACTGTGTCGCTAATGTAAATGATTTTGTTTCATAGCATTTTAATGTACTAGTTTTTGATATAAAAATAATAATTAATTAAAACAATGAGTTTAAAGGAGCCAAACAAAATTCATGGGGGAAAATGAAAGTTTTAGCACAAACAGTAGCGTCGGCATGAACCGTCGCTATTATATGAAAATAATAATTACTTAAGACAAGAACTAATAAGGAGAAAAACGAAATTTTTGATGGAAATGATTATTTTTTCATAAACAATAGTGTCGGCCTGAACCGTCGCTAATATAAGAAAATAAATAATTATTTAAGACAATAAATAAAAAGGAGGCGAATGAAATTGGTGGGGGGAAATGAAATTTTCGCACAAACAGTAGTGTCGGTGTAAATAAATGCTTGGTCAACACCAAGTATTTTTCTCGAAATCATACCATTTTTAAAATATTTTCATAACAAATACACTCGAAGGCTACGTGCACCAAGTAGTGAAAAATGAATGATTAAATGTATGTCACTTTGTTCTTAGTCCTAGGACGCATGCCGTATAGGTTATCGTTCGAATGCTCGCCTTCACTCATAAACTTTAGTTTTATTCGTGCTATATACTTTTGTATTGAAATGGAGGAAAAGGACTAGTTAGACATATGCTCCTCTTATGAAGATTATAATACAGAAGAAGAAGAGTGATCTCTTCTGTCTAAAAGGGTAAACCAACTCTGAAAGAGAAAATGAGCAACAGACAATTTGCAATAAAAGTTAATTAATAGCACTTTCTTTTGTTTTTGATAGCGCTGAAAAGCACTATTACTTGTGCCGCTAACGTAAACGATTTTGTTTCATAGCATTTTAATGTACTAGTTTTTTATATAAAAATAATAATTAAATACAACAATAAGTTTATAGGAGCCAAACGAAATTCATGGGGTAAAATGAATGTTTTAGTACAAACAGTAGCGTCGGCCTGAACCGTCGCTATTATATGAAAATAATAATTAATTAAGACAATAACTAATAAGGAGGCAGACAAAATTTGTTATGGGAAGTGATTATTTTTTCATAAACAATAGCGTCGGCCTGAACCGTCGCTAATATAAAAAAATAAATAATTATTTAAGACAATAAATAAAAAGGAGGCGAATGAAATTGGTGGGGGGAAATGAAATTTTCGCACAAACAGTAGTGTCGGTCCAAATAAACGCTTGGTCAACACGAAGTCTTTTTCTCGATATCAAATCATTTTCAAAATATTTTCATAACAAATGCACTCGAAGGCCACATGCACTAAGTAGTGAAAAAGGAATGATTAAATGTTTGTCCATTTGTTCTTAGTCCTAGGACACATGCTGTATAGGTTATCATTTGAATGCTCGCATTCACTCATGAACTTTAGTTTTATTCGTGCTATATACATTTGTTGTGAAATTGAGGAAAAGGGCTAGTTAGGCGTATGCTCCTCTTATGAAGATTCTAATACAAAAGAAGAAGAGTGACATGTTCTGTCCAAAAGGGTAAACCAACTCTGAAAGAGAAAATGAGCAACAGACAATATGCAATAAAAGTTATTTAATTGCATTTTCTTTTGTTTTTGATAGCGCTGAAAAACACTATTAACTGTGCTGCTAATGTAAACTATTTTGTTTCATAACATTTTAATGTACTAGTTTAATTTATAAAAATAATAATTAATTAAAAAAATAAGTTTAAAGGAGCCAAACGAAATTCATGGGGGAAAATGAATGTTTTAGCACAAACAGTAGCGTTGGGCTGAATCGTCGCTATTATATGAAAATATTAATTAATTAAGACAATAACTAATAAGGAGGCAGACAAAATTTGTTATGGGAAGTGATTATTTTTTCATAAACAATAGCGTCGGCCTGAACCGTCGCTAATATAAGAAAATAAATAATTATTTAAGACAATAAATAAAAAGGAGGCGAATGAAATTGGTGGGGGAAAATGAAATTTTCGCACTAACAGTAGTGTCGGTGTAAATAAATGTTTGGTCAACACTAGGTATTTTTCTCAAAATCAAACAATTTTCCAAAAAATTTCATAACAAATACACTCGAAGGCCACGTGCACTAAGTAGTGAAAAATGAATGATTAAATGTATGTCCCTTTGTTCTTAGTCCTAGGAAGCATGTTGTATAGGTTATCGTTTGAATGCTCGCCTTCACTCATGAACTTTAGTTTTATTCGTGCTATATACTTTTGTATTGAAATGGAGGAAAAGGACTAGTTAGACGTATGTTCCTCTTATGAAGATTCTAATACAGAAGAAGAAGAGTGATCTCTTCTATCCAAAAGGCTAAACCAACTCTGAAAGAGAAAATGAGCAACAGACAATATGCAATAAAAGTTATTTAATAGCACTTTCTTTTTGTTTTTGATAGCGCTGAAAAGCACTATTAACTGTGTCGCTAATGTAAATGATTTTGTTTCATAGCATTTTAATGTACTAATTTTTGATATAAAAATAATAATTAATTAAAACAATGAGTTTAAAGGAGCCAAACGAAATTCATGGGGGAAAATGAAAGTTTTAGCACAAACAGTTGCGTCGGCCTGAACCGTCGCTATTATATGAAAATAATAATTACTTAAGACAAGACCTAATAAGGAGAAAAACGAAATTTTTGATGGAAATGGTTATTTTTTCATAAACTATAGCGTCGGCCTGAACCGTCGCTAATATAAGAAAATAAATAATTATTTAAGACAATAAATAAAAAGGAGGCAAATGAAATTGGTGGGGGGAAATGAAATTTTCGCACAAACAGTAGTGTCGGTGTAAATAAATGCTTGGTCAACACCAAGTATTTTTCTCGAAATCATACCATTTTCAAAATATTTTCATAACAAATACACTCGAAGGCTACGTGCACCAAGTAGTGAAAAATGAATGATTAAATGTATGTCACTTTGTTCTTAGTCCTAGGACGCATGCTGTATAGGTTATCGTTCGAATGCTCGCCTTCACTCATAAACTTTAGTTTTATTCATGCTATATACTTTTGTATTGAAATGGAGGAAAAGGACTAGTTAGACATATGCTCCTCTTATGAAGATTATAATACAGAAGAAGAAGAGTGATCTCTTCTGTCCAAAAGGGTAAACCAACTCTGAAAGAGAAAATGAGCAACATACAATTTGCAATAAAAGTTAATTAATAGCACTTTCTTTTGTTATTGATAGCGCTGAAAAGCACTATTACTTGTGCCGCTAACGTAAACGATTTTGTTTCATAGCATTTTAATGTACTAGTTTTTGATATAAAAATAATAATTAAATACAACAATAAGTTTATAGGAGCCAAACGAAATTCATGGGGTAAAATGAATGTTTTAGCACAAACAGTAGCGTCGGCCTGAACCGTCGCTATTATATGAAAATAATAATTAATTAAGACAATAACCAATAAGGAGGCAGACAAAATTTGTTATGGGAAGTGATTATTTTTTCATAAACAATAGCGTCGGCCTGAACCGTCGCTAATATAAGAAAATAAATAATTATTTAAGACAATAAATAAAAAGGAGGCGAATGAAATTGGTGGGGGGAAATGAAATTTTCGCACAAACAGTAGTGTCGGTCCAAATAAACGCTTGGTCAACACGAAGTCTTTTTCTCGATATCAAATCATTTTCAAAATATTTTCATAACAAATGCACTCGAAGGCCACATGCACTAAGTAGTGAAAAAGGAATGATTAAATGTTTGTCCATTTGTTCTTAGTCCTAGGACGCATGCTGTATAGGTTATCATTCGAATGCTCGCCTTCACTCATGAACTTTAGTTTTATTCGTGCTATATACATTTGTTATGAAAATGAGGAAAAGGGCTATTTAGGCATATGCTCCTCTTATGAAGATTCTAATACAAAAGAAGAAGAGTGACATGTTCTGTCCAAAAGGGTAAACCAACTCTGAAAGAGTAAATGAGCAACAGACAATATGCAATAAAAGTTATTTAATTGCATTTTCTTTTGTTTTTGATAGCGCTGAAAAACACTATTAACTGTGCTGCTAATGTAAACTATTTTGTTTCATAGCATTTTAACGTACTAGTTTTTGTTATAAAAATAATAATTAATTAAAAAAATAAGTTTAAAGGAGCCAAACGAAATTCATGGGGGAAAATGAATGTTTTAGCACAAACAGGAGCGTCGGCCTGAACCGTCGCTATCATATGAAAATAATAATTAATTAAGACAATAACTAATAAGGAGGTAGACAAAATTTGTTATGGGAAGTGATTATTTTTTCATAAACAATAGCGTCGGCCTGAACCTTCGCTAATATAAGAAAATATTTAATTATTTAAGACAATAAATAAAAAGGAGGCGAATGAAATTGGTGGGGGAAAATGAAATTTTCGCACAAACAGTAGTGTCGGTGTAAATAAATGTTTGGTCAACACCAAGTATTTTTCTCAAAATCAAACAATTTTCAAAATATTTTCATAACAAATACACTAAAAACCCACATGCACTAAATAGTGAAAAATGAATGATTAAATGTATTACCCTTTGTTCTTAGTCCTAGGAAGCATGTTGTATAGGTTATCGTTCGAATGCTCGCCTTCACTCATGAACTTTAGTTTTAGTCGTGATATATACTTTTGTATTGAAATGGAGGAAAAGGACTAGTTAGACGTATGCTCCTCTTATGAAGATTCTAATAAAGACAAAGAAGAGTAATCTCTTTTATCCAAAAGGGTAAACCAACTCTGAAAGAGAAAATGAGCAACAAACAAGTTGCCATAAAAGTTATTTAATAGCATTTTTTTGATAGCGCTGAAAAGTGCTATTAACCTGCCGCTAATGTAAACGATTTTGTTTCATAGCACTTTAAAAGAACTATTAAAGTACTAGTTTTTAATATAAAAATAATAATTAATTAAAACAATAAGTTTAAAGGATCCAAACGAAATTCGTGGGGGAAATGAAAGTTTTAGCACAAACAGTAGCGTCGCCCTGAACCATCGCTATTATATGAAAAAAATAATTAATTAAGACAATAACTAATAAGGAGGCAAACAAAATTTGTTACGGGAAGTGAATATTTTTTCATAAACAATAGCGTCGGCATGAACCGTCGCTAATATAAGAAAATAAATAATTGTTTAAGACAATAAATAAAAAGCAGGCGAATGAAATTGGTGGGGGGAAATGAAATTTTGGCACAAACAGTAGTGTCGGTCCAAATAAATGCTTGGTTAACACCAAGTACTTTTCTTGATATCAAATCATTTTCAAAATATTTTCATAACAAATGCACTCGAAGTCCACATGCACTAAGAAGTGAAAAAGGAATGATTAAAAGTATGTCCCTTTGTTCTTAGTCCTAGGACGCATGCTGTATTGGTTATCATTTGAATGCTCTCCTTCACTCATGAACTTTAGTTTTATTCGTGCTATATAATTTTGTAGTGAAATGGAGGAAAAGGGCTAGTTAGGCGTATGCTCCTCTTATGAAGATTCTAATACAGAAGAAGAAGAGTGATCTCTTCTGTCCAAAAGGGTAAACCAACTCTGAAAGAGAAAATGAGCAACAGACAATATGCAATAAAAGTTATTTAATAGCACTTTCTTTTGTTTTTGATAGCGCTGAAAAGCACTATTAACTGTGTCGCTAATGTAAACGATTTTGTTTCATAGCATTTTAATGTACTAGTTTTTGATATAAAAATAATAATTAATTAAAACAATAAGTTTAAAGGAGCCAAATGAAATTCATGGGGGAAAATTAAAGTTTTAGCACAAACAGTAGCGTCGGCCTGAACCGTCGCTATTATATGAAAATAATAATTACTTAAGACAAGAACTAATAAGGAGGAAAATGAAATTTTTGATGGAAATGATTATTTTTTCATAAACAATAGCGTCGGCCTGAACCGACGCTAATATAAGAAAATAAATAATTATTTAAGACAATAAATAAAAAGGAGGCGAATGAAGTTGGTGGGGGGAAATGAAATTTTCTCACAAACTGTAGTATCAGTGTAAATAAATGCTTGGTCAACACCAAGTATTTTTCTCGAAATCAAACCATTTTAAAAATATTTTCATAACAAATACACTTGAAGGCCACGTGCACTAAGTAGTGAAAAATGAATGATTAAATGTATGTCCCTTTGTTCTTAGTCCTAGGACGCATGCTGTATAGGTTATCATTCGAATGCTCGCCTTCACTCATGAACTTTAGTTTTATTCGTGCTATATACTTTTGTATTGAAATGGAGGAAAAAGACTAGTTATACATATGCTCCTCTTATGAAGATTCTAATACAGAAGAAGAAGAGTGATCTCTTCTGTCCAAAAGGGTAAACCAACTCTGAAAGAGAAAATGAGCAACAGACAATATGCAATAAAAGTTATTTAATAGCACTTTCTTTTGTTTTTGATAGCGCTGAAAAGCACTATTAACTGTGCCGCTAATGTAAACAATTTTCTTTCATAGCATTTTAATGTACTAGTTTTTGATATAAAAATAATAATTAATTAAAACAATAAGTTTAAAGGAGCCAAACGAAATTCATGGGGGGAAATGAATGTTTTAGCACAAACAGTAGCGTCGGCCTGAACCGTCGCTATTATATGAAAATAATAATTAATTAAGACAATAACTAATAAGGAGGCTAACAAAATTTGTTACGGGAAGTGAATATTTTTTCATAAACAATAGCGTCGGCATGAACCGTCGCTAATATAAGAAAATAAATAATTGTTTAAGATAATAAATAAAAAGCAGGCGAATGAAATTGGTGGGGGGAAATGAAATTTTCGCACAAATAGTAGTGTCGGTCCAAATAAACGCTTGGTCAACACCAAGTATTTTTCTCGATATCAAATCATTTTCAAAATATTTTCATAACAAATACACTTGAAGGCCACGTGCACTAAGTAGTGAAAATAAATGATTAAATGTATGTCCCTTTGTTCTTAGTCCTAGGACGCATGTTGTATAGGTTATCGTTCGAATGCTCGTATTCACTCATGAACTTTAGTTTTATTCGTGCTATATACTTTTGTAGTGAAATGGAGGAAAAGGACTAGGTAGACGTATGCTCCTCTTATGAAGATTCTAATACAGAAGAAGAAGAGTGATCTCTTCTGTCCATAAGGGTAAACCAATCTGAAAGAGAAAATGAGCAACAAACAATATGCAATAAAATTTATTTAATAGCACTTTCTTTTGTTTTTGATAGCGCTGAAAAGCACTATTACTTGTGCCGCTAATGTAAACGTTTTTGTTTCATAGCATTTTAATGTACTAGTTTTTGATATAAAAACAATAATTAAATAAAACAATAAGTTTAAAGGAGCCAAATGAAATTAATGGGGGAAAATGAAAGTTTTAGCACAAACAGTAGCGTCGGCCTGAACCGTCGCTATTATATGAAAATAATAATTACTTAAGACAAGAACTAATAAGGAGGAAAACGAAATTTTTGATGGAAATGATTATTTTTCATAAATAATAGCGTCGGCATGAACCGTCGCTAATATAAGAAAATAAATAATTATTTAAGACAATAAATAAAAAGGAGGCGAATGAAGTTGGTGGGGGGAAATAAAATTTTCTCACAAACTATAGTATCGGTGTAAATAAATGCATGGTCAACACCAAGTATTTTTCTCGAAATCAAAACATTTTCAAAATATTTTCATAACAAATACACTCGAAGGCCACGTGCACTAAGTAGTGAAAAATGAATTATTAAATGTATGTCCCTTTGTTCTTAGTCGTAGGACGCATGCTGTATAGGTTATCGTTCGAATGCTCGCCTTCACTCATGAACTTTAGTTTTATTCGTGCTATATATTTTTGTATTGAAATGGAGGAAAAGGACTAGTTAGACGTATGCTCCTCTTAAGAAGATTCTAATACAGAAGAAGAAGAGTGATCTCTTCTGTCCAAAAGGGTAAACCAACTCTGAAAGAGAAAATGAGCAACAGACAATATGGAATAAAACTTACTTAATAACACTTTCTTTTGTTTTTGATAGCGCTGAAAAGCACTATTAACTGTGCCGCTAATGTAAACGATTTTGTTTCATAGCATTTTAATATACTAGTTTTTGATGTAAAAATAATAATTAATTAAAATAATAAGTTTAAAGGAGCCAAACGAAATTCATGGGGGAAAATGAATGTTTTAGCACAAACAGTAGCGTCGGCCTGAACCGTTACTATTATATGAAAATAATAATTAATTAAGACAATAACTAATAAGGAGGCAAACAAAATTTGTTATGGGAAGTGAATATTTTTTCATAAACAATAGCGTCGGCATGAGCCGTCGCTAATATAAGAAAATAAATAATTGTTTAAGATAATAAATAAAAAGCAGGCGAATGAAATGGGTGGGGGGAAATGAAATTTTCGCATAAACAGTAGTGTCGATCCAAATAAACGCTTGGTCAACACCATGTATTTTTCTCGATATCAAATCATTTTCAAAATATTTTCATAACAAATGCACTCGAAGTCCACATGCACTAAGAAGTGAAAAATGAATGATTAAATGTATGTCCCTTTGTTCTTAGTCCTAGGACGCATGCTGTATTGGTTATCATTCGAATGCTCGCCTTCACTCATGAACTTTAGTTTTATTCGTGCTATATACTCTTGTAGTGAAATGGAGGAAAAGGGCTAGTTAGGCGTATGCTCTTCTTATGAAGATTCTAATACAGAAGAAGAAGAGTGATCTCTTCTGTCCAAAAGGGTAAACCAACTCTGAAAGAGAAAATGAGCAACAGACAATATGCAATAAAAGTTATTTAATAGCACTTTCTTTTGTTTTTAATAGCGCTGAAAAGCACTATTACTTGTGCCGCTAATGTAAACGTTTTTGTTTCATAGCATTTTAATGTACTAGTTTTTGATATAAAAACAATAATTAAATAAAATAATAAGTTTAAAGGAGCCAAATGAAATTAATGGGGGAAAATGAAAGTTTTAGCACAAACAGTAGCGTCGGCCTGAACTGTCGCTATTATATGAAAATAATAATTACTTAAGACAAGTACTAATAAGGAGGAAAACGAAAATTTTGATGGAAATGATTATTTTTCATAAATAATAGCGTCGGCATGAACCGTCGCTAATATAAGAAAATAAATAATTATTTAAGACAATAAATAAAAAGGAGGCGAATGAAGTTGGTGGGGGGAAATAAAATTTTCTCACAAACTATAGTATCGGTGTAAATAAATGCATGGTCAACACCAAGTATTTTTCTCGAAATCAAAACATTTTCAAAATATTTTCATAACAAATACACTCGAAGGCCACGTGCACTAAGTAGTGAAAAATGAATTATTAAATGTATGTCCCTTTGTTCTTAGTCCTAGGACGCATGCTGTATAGGTTATCGTTCGAATGCTCACCTTCACTCATGAACTTTAGTTTTATTCGTGCTATATATTTTTGTATTGAAATGGGGGAAAAGGACGAGTTAGACGTATGCCCCTCTTAAGAAGATTCTAATACAGAAGAAGAAGAGTGATCTCTTCTGTCCAAAAGGGTAAACCAACTCTGAAAGAGAAAATGAGCAACAGACAATATTGAATAAAACTTACTTAATAACACTTTCTTTTGTTTTTGATAGCGCTGAAAAGCACTATTAACTGTGCCGCTAATGTAAACGATTTTGTTTCATAGCATTTTAATATACTAGTTTTTGATGTAAAAATAATAATTAATTAAAACAATAAGTTTAAAGGAGCCAAACGAAATTCATGGGGGAAAATGAATGTTTTAGCACAAACAGTAGCGTCGGCCTGAACCGTTACTATTATATGAAAATAATAATTAATTAAGACAATAACTAATAAGGAGGCAAACAAAATTTGTTATGGGAAGTGAATATTTTTTCATAAACAATAGCGTCGGCATGAGCCGTCGCTAATATAAGAAAATAAATAATTGTTTAAGATAATAAATAAAAAGCAGGCGAATGAAATGGGTGGGGGGAAATGAAATTTTCGCATAAACAGTAGTGTCGATCCAAATAAACGCTTGGTCAACACCATGTATTTTTCTCGATATCAAATCATTTTCAAAATATTTTCATAACAAATGCACTCGAAGTCCACATGCACTAAGAAGTGAAAAATGAATGATTAAATGTATGTCCCTTTGTTCTTAGTCCTAGGACGCATGCTGTATTGGTTATCATTCGAATGCTCGCCTTCACTCATGAACTTTAGTTTTATTCGTGCTATATACTCTTGTAGTGAAATGGAGGAAAAGGGCTAGTTAGGCGTATGCTCTTCTTATGAAGATTCTAATACAGAAGAAGAAGAGTGATCTCTTCTGTCCAAAAGGGTAAACCAACTCTGAAAGAGAAAATGAGCAACAGACAATATGCAATAAAAGTTATTTAATAGCACTTTCTTTTGTTTTTAATAGCGCTGAAAAGCACTATTACTTGTGCCGCTAATGTAAACGTTTTTGTTTCATAGCATTTTAATGTACTAGTTTTTGATATAAAAACAATAATTAAATAAAATAATAAGTTTAAAGGAGCCAAATGAAATTAATGGGGGAAAATGAAAGTTTTAGCACAAACAGTAGCGTCGGCCTGAACTGTCGCTATTATATGAAAATAATAATTACTTAAGACAAGTACTAATAAGGAGGAAAACGAAAATTTTGATGGAAATGATTATTTTTCATAAATAATAGCGTCGGCATGAACCGTCGCTAATATAAGAAAATAAATAATTATTTAAGACAATAAATAAAAAGGAGGCGAATGAAGTTGGTGGGGGGAAATAAAATTTTCTCACAAACTATAGTATCGGTGTAAATAAATGCATGGTCAACACCAAGTATTTTTCTCGAAATCAAAACATTTTCAAAATATTTTCATAACAAATACACTCGAAGGCCACGTGCACTAAGTAGTGAAAAATGAATTATTAAATGTATGTCCCTTTGTTCTTAGTCGTAGGACGCATGCTGTATAGGTTATCGTTCGAATGCTCGCCTTCACTCATGAACTTTAGTTTTATTCGTGCTATATATTTTTGTATTGAAATGGAGGAAAAGGACTAGTTAGACGTATGCTCCTCTTAAGAAGATTCTAATACAGAAGAAGAAGAGTGATCTCTTCTGTCCAAAAGGGTAAACCAACTCTGAAAGAGAAAATGAGCAACAGACAATATGGAATAAAACTTACTTAATAACACTTTCTTTTGTTTTTGATAGCGCTGAAAAGCACTATTAACTGTGCCGCTAATGTAAACGATTTTGTTTCATAGCATTTTAATATACTAGTTTTTGATGTAAAAATAATAATTAATTAAAATAATAAGTTTAAAGGAGCCAAACGAAATTCATGGGGGAAAATGAATGTTTTAGCACAAACAGTAGCGTCGGCCTGAACCGTTACTATTATATGAAAATAATAATTAATTAAGACAATAACTAATAAGGAGGCAAACAAAATTTGTTATGGGAAGTGAATATTTTTTCATAAACAATAGCGTCGGCATGAGCCGTCGCTAATATAAGAAAATAAATAATTGTTTAAGATAATAAATAAAAAGCAGGCGAATGAAATGGGTGGGGGGAAATGAAATTTTCGCACAAACAGTAGTGTCGATCCAAATAAACGCTTGGTCAACACCATGTATTTTTCTCGATATCAAATCATTTTCAAAATATTTTCATAACAAATGCACTCGAATTCCACATGCACTAAGAAGTGAAAAATGAATGATTAAATGTATGTCCCTTTGTTCTTAGTCCTAGGACGCATGCTGTATTGGTTATCATTCGAATGCTCGCCTTCACTCATGAACTTTAGTTTTATTCGTGCTATATACTCTTGTAGTGAAATGGAGGAAAAGGGCTAGTTAGGCGTATGCTCTTCTTATGAAGATTCTAATACAGAAGAAGAAGAGTGATCTCTTCTGTCCAAAAGGGTAAACCAACTCTGAAAGAGGAAATGAGCAACAGATAATATGCAATAAAAGTTATTTAATAGCACTTTCTTTTGTTTTTAATAGCGTTGAAAAGCACTATTAACTGTGTCGCTAATGTAAACGATTTTGTTTCATAGAATTTTAATGTACTAGTTTTTGATATAAAAATAATATTTAATTAAAACAATAAGTTTAAAGGAGCCAAATGAAATTCACGGGGGAAAATGAAAGTTTTAGCACAAACAGTAGCGTCGGCCTGAACCGTCGTTATTATATGAAAATAATAATTACTTAAGTCAAGAACTAATAAGGAGGAAAACGAAATTTTTGATGGAAATGATTATTTTTTCATTAATAATAGCGTCGGCATGAACCGTCGCTAATATAAGAAATAAAATAAAAAGGAGGCGAATGAAGTTGGTGGGGGGAAATAAAATTTTCTCACAAACTGTAGTATCGGTGTAAATAAATGCTTGGTCAACACCAATTATTTTTCTCGAAATCAAACCATTTTCAAAATATTTTCATAACAAATACACTCGAAGGCCACGTGCACTAAGTAGTGAAAAATGAATGATTAAATGTATGTCCCTTTGTTCTTAGTCCTAGGACGCATGCTGTATAGGTTATCGTTTGAATGCTCACCTTCACTCATGAACTTTAGTTTTATTCGTGCTATATACTTTTGTATTGAAATGGAGGAAAAGGACTAGTTAGACTTATGCTCCTCTTAAGAAGATTCTAATACAGAAGTAGAAGAGTGATCTCTTCTGTCCCAAAGGGTAAACCAACTCTAAAAGAGAAAATGAGCAACAGACAATATGGAATAAAATTTACTCAATAGCACTTTCTTTTGTTTTTGATAGCGCTGAAAAGCACTATTAACTGTGCCTCTAATGTAAACGATTTTGTTTCATAGCATTTTAATGTACTAGTTTTTGATGTAAAAATAATAATTAATTAAAACAATAAGTTTAAAGGAGCCAAACGAAATTCATGGGGGAAAATGAATGTTTTGGCACAAACAGTAGCGTCGGCCTGAACCGTTACTATTATATGAAAATAATAATTAATTAGGACAATAACTAATAAGGAGGCAAACAAAATTTGTTATGGTAAGTGAATATTTTTTCATAAACAATAGCGTCGGCATGAACCGTCGCTAATATAAGAAAATAAATAATTGTTTAAGATAATAAATAAAAAGCAGGCGAATGAAATTGGTGTGGGGAAATGAAATTTTCGCACAAACAGTAGTGTCTGTCCAAATAAACGCTTGGTCAACACCAAGTATTTTTCTCGATATCAAATCATTTTCAAAATATTTTCATAACAAATACACTCGAAGGCCACGTGCACTAAGAAGTGAAAAAGGAATGATTAAATGTATGTCCCTTTGTTCTTAGTCCTAGGACGCATGCTGTATTGGTTATCATTCGAATGCTCGCCTTCACTCATGAACTTTAGTTTTATTCGTGCTATATACTCTTGTAGTGAAATGGAGGAAAAGGGCTAGTTAGGCGTATGCTCCTCTTATGAAGATTCTAATACAGAAGAAGAAGAGTGATCTCTTCTGTCCAAAACGGTAAACCAAGTCTGAAAGAGAAAATGAGCAACAGACAATATGCAATAAAAGTTATTTAATAGCACTTTCTTTTATTTTTGATAGCGCTGAATAGCACTATTAACTGTGTCGCTAATGTAAACGATTTTGTTTCATAGAATTTTAATGTACTAGTTTTTGATATAAAAATAATATTTAATTAAAACAATAAGTTTAAAGGAGCCAAATGAAATTCACGGGGGAAAGTGAAAGTTTTAGCACAAACAGTAGCGTCGGCCTGAACCGTCCTAATTATATGAAAATAATAATTACTTAAGACAAGAACTAATAAGGAGGAAAACGAAATTTGTGATGGAAATGATTATTTTTTCATAAATAATAGCGTCGGCATGAACCGTCGCTAATATAATAAAATAAATAATTATTTAAGACAATAAATAAAAAGGAGGCGAATGAAGTTGGTGGGGGGAAATAAAATTTTCTCACAAACTGTAGTATCGGTGTAAATAAATGCTTGGTCAACACCAAGTATTTTTCTCGAAATCATACCATTTTCAAAATATTTTCATAACAAATACACTCGAAGGCCACGTGCACTAAGTAGTGAAAAATGAATGATTAAATGTATGTCCCTTTGTTCTTAGTCCTAGGACGCATGCTGTATAGGTTATCGTTCGAATGCTCACCTTCACTCATGAACTTTAGTTTTATTCGTGCTATATACTTTTGTATTGAAATGGAGGAAAAGGACTAGTTAGACGTATGCTCCTCTTAAGAAGATTCTAATACAGAAGAAGAAGAGTGATCTCTTCTGTCCCAAAGGGTAAACCAACTCTGAAAGAGAAAATGAGTAACAGACAGTATGGAATAAAATTTACTTAATAGAACTTTCTTTTGTTTTTGATAGCGCTGAAAAGCACTATTAACTGTGCCGCTAATGTAAACGATTTTGTTTCATAGCATTTTAATGTACTAGTTTTTGATGTAAAAATAATAATTAATTAAAACAATAAGTTTAAAGGAGCCAAACGAAATTCATGGGGGAAAATGAATGTTTTAGCACAAACAGTAGCGTCAGCCTGAACCGTTACTATTATATGAAAATAATAATTAATTAGGACAATAACTAATAAGGAGGCAAACAAAATTTGTTATGGGAAGTGAATATTTTTTCATAAACAATAGCGTCGGCATGAACCGTCGCTAATATAAGAAAATAAATAATTGTTTAAGATAAGAAATAAAAAGCAGGCGAATGAAATTGGTGTGGGGAAATGAAATTTTCGCACAAACAGTAGTGTCTGTCCAAATAAACGCTTGGTCAACACCAAGTATTTTTCTCGATATCAAATCATTTTCAAAATATTTTCATAACAAATACATTCGAAGGCCACGTGCACTAAGAAGTGAAAAAGGAATGATTAAATGTATGTCCCTTTGTTCTTAGTCCTAGGACGCATGCTGTATTGGTTATCATTCGAATGCTCGCCTTCACTCATGAACTTTAGTTTTATTCGTGCTATATACTCTTGTAGTGAAATGGAGGAAAAGGGCTAGTTAGGCGTATGCTCCTCTTATGAAGATTCTAATACAGAATAAGAAGAGTGATCTCTTCTGTCCAAAACGGTAAACCAAGTCTGAAAGAGAAAATGAGCAACAGACAATATGCAATAAAAGTTATTTAATAGCACTTTCTTTTATTTTTGATAGCACTGAAAAGCATTATTAACTGTGTCGCTAATGTAAACGATTTTGTTTCATAGAATTTTAATGTACTAGTTTTTGATATAAAAATAATATTTAATTAAAACAATAAGTTTAAAGGAGCCAAATGAAATTCACGGGGGAAAATGAAAGTTTTAGCACAAACAGTAGCGTCGGCCTGAACCGTCGTTATTATATGAAAATAATATTTACTTAAGACAAGAACTAATAAGGAGGAAAACGAAATTTTTGATGGAAATGATTATTTTTTCATAAATATCAGCGTCGGCATGAACCGTCGCTAATATAAGAAAATAAATAATTATTTAAGACAATAAATAAAAAGGAGGCGAATGAAGTTGGTGGGGGGAAATAAAATTTTCTCACAAACTGTAGTATCGGTGTAAATAAATGCTTGGTCAACACCAAGTATTTTTCTCGAAATCAAACCATTTTCAAAATATTTTCATAACAAATACACTCGAAGGCCACGTGCACTAATTAGTGAAAAATGAATGATTAAATGTATGTCCCTTTGTTCTTAGTCCAAGGACGCATGCTGTATAGGTTATCGTTCGAATGCTCACCTTCACTCATGAACTTTAGTTTTATTCGTGCTATATACTTTTGTATTGAAATGGAGGAAAAGGACTAGTTAGACGTATGCTCCTCTTAAGAAGATTCTAATACAGAAGAAGAAGAGTGATCTCTTCTGTCCCAAAGGGTAAACCAACTCTGAAAGAGAAAATGAGCAACAGACAATATGGAATAAAATTTACTTAATAGCACGTTCTTTTGTTTTTGATAGCGCTGAAAAGCACTATTAACTGTGCCGCTAATGTAAACGATTTTGTTTCATAGCATTTTAATGTACTAGTTTTTGATGTAAAAATAATAATTAATTAAAACAATAAGTTTAAAGGAGCCAAACGAAATTCATGGGGGAAAATGAATGTTTTAGCACAAACAGTAGCGTCGGCCTGAACCGTTACTATGATATGAAAATAATAATTAATTAGGACAATAACTAATAAGGAGGCAAACAAAATTTGTTATGGGAAGTGAATATTTTTTCATAAACAATAGTGTCGGCATGAACCGTCGCTAATATAAGAAAATAAATAATTGTTTAAGATAATAAATAAAAAGCAGGCGAATGAAATTGGTGGGGGGAAATGAAATTTTCGCACAAACAGTAGTGTCGGTGTAAATAAATTCTTGGTCAACACCAAGTATTTTTCTCGATATCAAATCATTTTCAAAATATTTTCATAACAAATACACTCGAAGGCCACGTGCACTAAGAAGTGAAAAAGGAATGATTAAATGTATGTCCCTTTGTTCTTAGTCCTAGGACGCATGCTATATTGGTTATCATTCGAATGCTCGCCTTCACTCATGAACTTTAGTTTTATTCGTGCTATATACTCTTGTAGTGAAATGGAGGAAAAGGGCTAGTTAGGCGTATGCTCCTCTTATTAAGATTCTAATACAGAAGAAGAAGAGTGATCTCTTCTGTCCAAAAGTGTAAACCAACTCTGAAAGAGAAAATGAGCAACAAACAATATGCAATAAAAGTTATTTAATAGCACTTTCTTTTGTTTTTGATAGCACTGAAAAGCACTATTAAATGTGCCGTTAATGTAAACGATTTTGTTTCATAGCATTTTAATGTACTATTTTTTGATATAAAAATAATAATTAATTAAAACAATAAGTTTAAAGGAGCCAAACGAAATTCATGGGAGAAAATGAATGTTTTAGCACAAACAGTAGCGTCGGCCTGAACCGTTACTATTATATGAAAATAATAATTAATTAAGACAATAACTAATAAGGAGGCAAACAAAATTTGTTATGGGAAGTGAATATTTTTTCATAAACAATAGCGTCGGCATGAACCGTCGCTAATATAAGACAATAAATAATTGTTTAAGATGATAAATGAAAAGCAGGCGAATGAAATTGGTAGGGGAAATGAAATTTTCGCACAAACAGTAGTGTCGGTCCAAATAAACGCTTGGTCAACACCAAGTATTTTTCTCGATATCAAATCATTTTCAAAATATTTTCTTAACAAATACACTCGAAGGCCACGTGCACTAAGTAGTGAAAAATGAATGATTAAATGTATGTCCCTTTGTTCTTAGTCCTAGGACGCATGATGTATTGGTTATCATTCGAATGCTCGCCTTCACTCATGAAATTTAGTTTTATTCGTGCTACATACTCTTGTAGTGAAATGGAGGAAAAGGGCTAGTTAGGCGTATGCTCCTCTTATGAAGATTCTAATACAGAAGAAGAAGAGTGATCTCTTCTGTCCAAAAGGGTAAACCAACTCTGAAAGAGAAAATGAGAAACAGACAATATGCAATAAAAGTTATTTAATAGCACTTTCTTTTGTTTTTAATAGCGCTGAAAAGCACTATTAATTGTGCCGCTAATGTAAACGGTTTTGTTTCCTAGAATTTTAATGTACTATTTTTTGATATAAAAATAATAATTAATTAAAACAATAAGTTTAAAGGAGCCAAATGAAATTAATGGGGGAAAGTGAAAGTTTTAGCACAAACAGTAGCGTTGGCCTGAACCGTCGCTATTATATGAAAATAATAATTACTTAAGACAAGAACTAATAAGGAGGAAAACTAAATTTTTGATGGAAATGATTATTTTTTCATAAATAATAGCGACGGCCTGATCCGTCGCTAATATAAAAAAATAAACAATTATTTAAGACAATAAATAAAAAGGAGGCGAATGAAATTGGTGGGGGGAAATGAAATTTTTGCACAAACAGTAGTGTCGGTGTAAATAAATTCTTGGTCAACACCAAGTATTTTTCTCGAAATCAAACCATTTTCAAAATATTTTCATAACAAATACACTCGAAGGCCACGTGCACTAAGTAGTGAATAAATGAATGATTAAATGTATGTCCCTTTGTTCTTAGTCCTAGGACGCATGCTGTATAGGTTATCGTTCGAATGCTCGCCTTCACTCATGAACTTTAGTTTTATTCATGCTATATACTTTTGTATTGAAATGGAGGAAATGGACTAGTTAGATGAATGCTCCTCTTATGAAGATTCTAATACAGAAGAAGAAGAGTGATCTCTTCTGTCCAAAAGGGTAAACCAACTCTGAAAGAGAAAATCAGCAACAAACAATATGCAATAAAAGTTATTTAATAGCACTTTCTTTTGTTTTTGATAGCGCTGAACAGCACTATTAACTGTGCCGCTAATGTAAACGATTTTGTTTCATAGCATTTTAATGTACTATTTTTTGATATAAAATAATAATTAATTAAAACAATAAGTTTAAAGGAGCCAAACGAAATTCATGGGGGAAAATGAATGTTTTAGCACAAACAGTAGCGTCGGCCATAACCGTTACTATTATATGAAAATAATAATTAATTAAGACAATAACTAATAAGGAGGCAAACAAAATTTGTTATGGGAAGTGAATATTTTTTCATAAACAATAGCGTTAGCATGAAACGTCGCTAATATAAGAAAATAAATAATTGTTTAGGATGATAAATAAAAAGTAGGCGAATGAAATTGGTAGGGGGAAATGAAATTTTCGCACAAACAGTAGTGTCGGTCCAAATAAATGCTTGGTCAACACCAAGTATTTTTCTCGATATCAAATCATTTTCAAAATATTTTCATAACAAATACACTCGAAGGCCACGTGCACTAAGTAGTGAAAAATGAATGATTAAATGTATGTCCCTTTGTTCTTAGTCCTAGGACGCATGATGTATTGGTTATCATTCGAATGCTCGCCTTCACTCATGAACTTTAGTTTTATTCGTGCTATATACTCTTGTAGTGAAATGAAGGAAAAGGGCTAGTTAGGCGTATGCTCCTCTTATGAAGATTCTAATACAGAAGAAGAAGAGTGATCTCTTCTGTCCAAAAGGGTAAACCAACTCGGAAAGAGAAAATGAGCAACAGACAATATGCAATAAAAGTTATTTAATAGCACTTTCTTTTGTTTTTAATAGCGCTGAAAAGCACTATTAACTGTGCCGCTAATGTAAACGATTTTGTTTCATAGAATTTTAATGTACTAGTTTTTGATATAAAAATAATGATTAATTAAAACAATAAGTTTAAAGGAGCCAAATGAAATTAATGGGGGAAAATGAATGTTTTAGCACAAACAGTAGCGTCGACCGGAACCGTCGTTATTATATGAAAATTATAATTACTTAAGACAAGAACTAATAAGGAGGAGAACGAAATTTTTGATGGAAATGATTATTTTTTCATAAACAATAGCGACGGCCTGAACCGTCGCTAATATAAAAAAATAAATAATTATTTAAGACAATAAATAAAAAGGAGGCGAATGAAATTGGTGCGGGGAAATGAAATTTTCGCACAAACAGTAGTGTCGGTGTAAATAAATTCTTGGTCAACACCAAGTATTTTTCTCGAAATCAAACCATTTTCAAAATATTTTCATAACAAATACATTCGAAGGCCACGTGCACTAAGTAGTGAAAAATGAATGATTAAATGTATGTCCCTTTGTTCTTAGTCCTAGGACGCATGCTGTATAGGTTATCGTTCGAATGCTCGCCTTCACTCATGAACTTTAGTTTTATTCGTGCTATATACTTTTGTATTGAAATGGAGGAAAAGGACTAGTCAGACGTATGCTCCTCTTATGAAGATTCTAATACAGAAGAAGAAGAGTGATCTCTTCTGTCCAAAAGGGTAAACCAACTCTGAAAGAGAAAATCAGAAACAAACAATATGTTATAAAAGTTATTTAATAGCACTTTCTTTTGTTTTTGATAGAGCTGAAAAACACTATTAACTGTGCCGCTAATGTAAACGATTTTGTTTCATAGCATTTTAATGTACTATTTTTTGATATAAAAATAATAATTAATTAAAACAATAAGTTTAAAGGAGCCAAAAGAAATTCATGGGGGAAAATGAATGTTTTAGCACAAACAGTAGCGTCGGCCTGAACCGTTACTATTATATGAAAATAATAATTAATTAAGACAATAACTAATAAGGAGGCAAACAAAATTTGTTATGGGAATTGAATATTTTTTCATAAACAATAGCGTCGGCATGAAACATCGCTAATATAAGAAAATAAATAATTGTTTAAGATGATAAATAAAAAGCAGGCGAATGAAATTGGTAGGGGGAAATGAAATTTTCGCACAAACAGTAGTGTCGGTCCAAATAAACGCTTGGTCAACACCAAGTATTTTTCTCGATATCAAATCATTTTCAAAATATTTTCATAACAAATACACTCGAAGGCCACGTGCACTAAGTAGTGAAAAATGAATGATTAAATGTATGTCCCTTTGTTCTTAGTCCTAGGACGCATGATGTATTGGTTATCATTTGAATGCTCGCCTTCACTCATGAACTTTAGTTTTATTTGTGCTATATACTCTTGTAGTGAAATGGAGGAAAAGGGCTAGTTAGGCGTATGCTCCTCTTATGAAGATTCTAATATAGAAGAAGAAGAGTGATCTCTTCTGTCCAAAAGGGTAAACCAACTCTGAAAGAGAAAATGAGCAACAGACAATATGCAATAAAAGTTATTTAATAGCACTTTCTTTTGTTTTTAATAGCGCTGAAAAGCACTATTAACTGTGCCGCTAATGTAAACGGTTTTGTTTCTTTGAATTTTAATGTACTATTTTTTAATATAAAAATAATAATTAATTAAAACAATAAGTTTAAAGGAGCCAAATGAAATTAATGGGGGAAAATGAAAGTTTTAGCACAAACAGTAGTGTCGGCCTGAACCGTCGCTATTATATGAAAATAATAATTACTTAAGACAAGAACTAATAAGGAGGAAAACGGAATTTTTGATGGAAATGATTATTTTTTCATAAACAATAGCGACAGCCTGAACCGTCGCTAATATAAAAAAATAAATAATTATTTAAGACAATAAATAAAAAGGAGGCGAATGAAATTGGTGGGGGGAAATGAAATTTTCGCACAAACAGTAGTGTCGGTGTAAATAAAATCTTGGTCAACACCAAGTATTTTTCTCGAAATCAAACCATTTTCAAAATATTTTCATAACAAATACACTCGAAGGCCACGTGCACTAAGTAGTGAAAAATGAATGATTAAATGTATGTCCCTTTGTTCTTAGTCCTAGGACGCATGCTGTATAGGTTATCATTCGAATGCTCGCCTTCACTCATGAACTTTAGTTTTATTCGTGCTATATACTTTTGTATTGAAATGGAGGAAAAGGACTAATCAGATGTATGCTCCTCTTATGAAGATTCTAATACAGAAGAAGAAGAGTGATCTCTTCTGTCCAAAAGGGTAAACCAACTCTGAAAGAGAAAATCAGCAACAAACAATATGTTATAAAAGTTATTTAATAGCACTTTCTTTTGTTTTTGATAGAGCTGAAAAGCACTATTAACTGTGCCTCTAATGTAAACGATTCTGTTTCATAGCATTTTAATGTACTATTTTTTGATATAAAAATAATAATTAATTAAAACAATAAGTTTAAAGGAGCCAAACAAAATTCATGGGGGAAAATGAATGTTTTAGCACAAACAGTAGCGTCGGCCTGAACCGTTACTATTATATGAAAATAATAATTAATTAAGATAATAACTAATAAGGAGGCAAACAAAATTTGTTATGGGAAGTGAATATTTTTTCATAAACAATAGCGTCGCATGAAACATCGCTAATATAAGAAAATAAATAATTGTTTAAGATGATAAATAAAAAGCAGGCGAATGAAATTGGTAGGGGGAAATGAAATTTTCGCACAAACAGTAGTGTCGGTCCAAATAAACGCTTGGTCAACACCAAGTATTTTTCTCGATATCAAATCATTTTCAAAATATTTTCATAACAAATACACTCGAAGGCCACGTGCACTAAGTAGCGAAAAATGAATGATTAAATGGATGTCCCTTTGTTCTTAGTCCTAGGACGCATGATGTATTGGTTATCATTCGAATGCTCGCCTTCACTCATGAACTTTAGTTTTATTCGTGCTATATACTCTTGTATTGAACTGGAGGAAAAGGGCTAGTTAGGCGTATGCTCCTCTTATGAAGATTCTAATACAGAAGAAGAAGAGTGATCTCTTCTGTCCAAAAGGGTAAACCAACTCTGAAAGAGAAAATGAGCAACAGACAATATGCAATAAAAGTTATTTAATAGCACTTTCTTTTGTTTTTAATAGCGATGAAAAGCACTATTAACTGTGCCGCTAATGTAAACGGTTTTGTTTCATAGAATTTTAATGTACTAGTTTTTGATATAAAAATAATAATTAATTAAAACAATAAGTTTAAAGGAGCCAAATGAAATTAATGGGGGAAAATGAAAGTTTTAGTACAAACAGTAGTGTCGGCCTGAACCGTCGCTATTATATGAAAATAATAATTACTTAAGACAAGAACTAATAAGGAGGAAAACGGAATTTTTGATGGAAATGATTATTTTTTCATAAACAATAGCGACGGCCTGAACCGTCGCTAATATAAAAAAATAAATAATTATTTAAGACAATAAATAAATAGGAGGCAAATGAAATTGATGGGGGGAAATGAAATTTTCACACAAACATTAGTGTCGGTGTAAATAAATTATTGGTCAACACCAAGGATTTTTCTCGAAATCAAACCATTTTCAAAATATTTTCATAACAAATACACTCGAAGGCCACGTGCACTAAGTAGTGAAAAATGAATGATTAAATGTATGTCCCTTTGTTCTTAGTCCTAGGACGCATGCTGTATAGGTTATCATTCGAATGCTCGCCTTCACTCATGAACTTTAGTTTTATTCGTGCTATATACTTTTGTATTGAAATGGAGGAAAAGGACTAATTAGATGTATGCTCCTCTTATGAAGATTCTAATACAGAAGAAGAAGAGTGATCTCTTCTGTCCAAAAGGGTAAACCAACTCTGAAAGAGAAAATCAACAACAAACAATATGTTATAAAAGTTATTTAATATCACTTTCTTTTGTTTTTGATAGAGCTGAAAAGCACTATTACCCGTGCCTCTAATGTAAACGATTCTGTTTCATAGCATTTTAACGTACTATTTTTTGATATAAAAATAATAATTAATTAAAACAATAAGTTTAAAGGAGCCAAATGAAATTCATGGGGGAAAATGAATGTTTTAGCACAAACAATAGCGTCGGCCTGAACCGTTACTATTATATGAAAATAATAATTAATTAAGACAATAACTAATAAGGAGGCAAACAAAATTTGTTATGGGAAGTGAATATTTTTCATAAACAATAGCGTCGGCATGAAACGTCGCTAATATAAGAAAATAAATAATTGTTTAAGACGATAAATAAAAAGCAGGCTAATGAAATTGGTAGGGGGAAATGAAATTTTCGCACAAACAGTAGTGTCGGTCCAAATAAACGCTTGGTCAACACCAAGTATTTTTCTCGATATCAAATCATTTTCAAAATATTTTCATAACAAATACACTCGAAGGCCACGTGCACTAAGTAGTGAAAAATGAATGATTAAATGTATGTCCCTTTGTTCTTAGTCCTAGGACGCATGATGTATTGGTTATCATTCGAATGCTCGCCTTCACTCATGAACTTTAGTTTTATTCGTGCTATATACTCTTGTATTGAAATGGAGGAAAAGGGCTAGTTAGGCGTATGCTCCTCTTATGAAGATTCTAATACAGAAGAAGAAGAGTGATCTCTTCTGTCCAAAAGGGTAAACCAACTCTGAAAGAGAAAATGAGCAACGGAAATTATGCAAAAAAGTTATTTAATAGCACTTTCTTTTGTTTTTAATAGCGCTGAAAAGCACTATTAACTGTGCCGCTAATGTAAACGGTTTTGTTTCATAGAATTTTAATGTACTAGTTTTTGATATAAAAATAATAATTAATTAAAACAATAAGTTTAAAGGAGCCAAATGAAATTAATGGGGGAAAATGAAAGTTTTAGCACAAACAGTAGCGTCGGCCTGAACCGTCGCTATTATATGAAAATAATAATTACTTAAGACAAGAACTAATAAGGAGGAAAACAAAATTTGTTATGGGAAGTGAATATTTTTTCATAAACAATAGCGTCGGCATGAACCGTCGCTAATATAAGACAATAAATAATTGTTTAAGATGATAAATGAAAAGCAGGCGAATGAAATTGGTAGGGGAAATGAAATTTTCGCACAAACAGTAGTGTCGGTCCAAATAAACGCTTGGTCAACACCAAGTATTTTTCTCGACATCAAATCATTTTCAAAATATTTTCATAACAAATACACTCGATGGCCACGTGCACTATGTAGTGAAAAATGAATGATTAAATGTATGTCCCTTTGTTCTTAGTCCTAGGACGCATGCTGTATAGGTTATCGTTCGAATGCTCGCCTTCACTCATGAACTTTAGTTTTATTCGTGCTATATACTTTTGTATTGAAATGGAGGAAAAGGACTAATTAGATGTATGCTCCTCTTATGAAGATTCTAATACAGAAGAAGAAGAGTGATCTCTTCTGTCCAAAAGGGTAAACCAACTCTGTAAGAGAAAATCAGCAACAAACAATATGCAATAAAAGTTATTTAATAGCACTTTCTTTTGTTTTTGATAGCGCTGAAAAGCACTACTAACTGTGCCGCTAATGTAAACGATTTTGTTTCATAGCATTTTAATGCACTATTTTTTGATATAAAAATAATAATTAATTAAAACAATAAGTTTAAAGGAGCCAAACGAAATTCATGGGGGAAAATGAATGTTTTAGCACAAACAGTAGCGTCGGCCTGAACCGTCGCTATTATATGAAAAAAATAATTAATTAAGACAATAACTAATAAGGAGGCAAACAAAATTTGTTATGGAAAGTGAATATTTTTTCATAAACAATAGCGTCAGCATGAAACGTCGCTAATATAAGAAAATAAATAATTGTTTAAGATGATAAATAAAAAGCAGGCGAATGAAATTGGTAGGGGGAAATGAAATTTTCGCACACACAGTAGTGTCGGTCCAAATAAACGCTTGGTCAACACCAAGTATTTTTCTCGATATCAAATCATTTTCAAAATATTTTCATAACAAATACACTCGAAGGCCACGTGCACTAAGTAGTGAAAAATGAATGATTAAATGTATGCCCTTTGTTCTTAGTCGTAGGACGCATGATGTATTGGTTATCATTCGAATGCTCTCCTTCACTCATGAACTTTAGTTTTATTCGTGCTATATACTTTTGTAGTGAAATGGAGGAAAAGGGCTAGTTAGGCGTATGCTCCTCTTATGAAGATTCTAATACCGAAGAAGAAGAGTGATCTCTTATGTCCAAAAGGGTAAACCAACTCTGAAATAGAAAATGAGCAACAGACAATATGGAATAAAATTTACTTAATAGCACTTTTATTTTTTTTTGATAGCGCTAAAAAGCACTATTAACTGTGCTGCTAATGTAAACGATTTTGTTTCATAGCATTTTAATGTACTAGTTTTTGATATAAAAATAATAATTAATTAAAACAATAAGTTTAAAGGAGCCAAATGAAATTAATGGGGGAAAATGAAAGTTTTAGCACAAACAGTAGCGTCGGCCTGAACCGTCGCTATTATATGAAAATAATAATTACTTAAGACAAGAACTAATAAGGAGGAAAACGGAATTTTTGATGGAAATGATTATTTTTTCATAAACAATAGCGACAGCCTGAACCGTCGCTAATATAAAAAAATAAATAATTATTTAAGACAATAAATAAAAAGGAGGCGAATGAAATTGGTGGGGGGAAATGAAATTTTCGCACAAACAGTAGTGTCGGTGTAAATAAAATCTTGGTCAACACCAAGTATTTTTCTCGAAATCAAACCATTTTCAAAATATTTTCATAACAAATACACTCGAAGGCCACGTGCACTAAGTAGTGAAAAATGAATGATTAAATGTATGTCCCTTTGTTCTTAGTCCTAGGACGCATGCTGTATAGGTTATCATTCGAATGCTCGCCTTCACTCATGAACTTTAGTTTTATTCGTGCTATATACTTTTGTATTGAAATGGAGGAAAAGGACTAATCAGATGTATGCTCCTCTTATGAAGATTCTAATACAGAAGAAGAAGAGTGATCTCTTCTGTCCAAAAGGGTAAACCAACTCTGAAAGAGAAAATCAGCAACAAACAATATGTTATAAAAGTTATTTAATAGCACTTTCTTTTGTTTTTGATAGAGCTGAAAAGCACTATTAACTGTGCCTCTAATGTAAACGATTCTGTTTCATAGCATTTTAATGTACTATTTTTTGATATAAAAATAATAATTAATTAAAACAATAAGTTTAAAGGAGCCAAACAAAATTCATGGGGGAAAATGAATGTTTTAGCACAAACAGTAGCGTCGGCCTGAACCGTTACTATTATATGAAAATAATAATTAATTAAGATAATAACTAATAAGGAGGCAAACAAAATTTGTTATGGGAAGTGAATATTTTTTCATAAACAATAGCGTCGCATGAAACATCGCTAATATAAGAAAATAAATAATTGTTTAAGATGATAAATAAAAAGCAGGCGAATGAAATTGGTAGGGGGAAATGAAATTTTCGCACAAACAGTAGTGTCGGTCCAAATAAACGCTTGGTCAACACCAAGTATTTTTCTCGATATCAAATCATTTTCAAAATATTTTCATAACAAATACACTCGAAGGCCACGTGCACTAAGTAGCGAAAAATGAATGATTAAATGGATGTCCCTTTGTTCTTAGTCCTAGGACGCATGATGTATTGGTTATCATTCGAATGCTCGCCTTCACTCATGAACTTTAGTTTTATTCGTGCTATATACTCTTGTATTGAACTGGAGGAAAAGGGCTAGTTAGGCGTATGCTCCTCTTATGAAGATTCTAATACAGAAGAAGAAGAGTGATCTCTTCTGTCCAAAAGGGTAAACCAACTCTGAAAGAGAAAATGAGCAACAGACAATATGCAATAAAAGTTATTTAATAGCACTTTCTTTTGTTTTTAATAGCGATGAAAAGCACTATTAACTGTGCCGCTAATGTAAACGGTTTTGTTTCATAGAATTTTAATGTACTAGTTTTTGATATAAAAATAATAATTAATTAAAACAATAAGTTTAAAGGAGCCAAATGAAATTAATGGGGGAAAATGAAAGTTTTAGTACAAACAGTAGTGTCGGCCTGAACCGTCGCTATTATATGAAAATAATAATTACTTAAGACAAGAACTAATAAGGAGGAAAACGGAATTTTTGATGGAAATGATTATTTTTTCATAAACAATAGCGACGGCCTGAACCGTCGCTAATATAAAAAAATAAATAATTATTTAAGACAATAAATAAATAGGAGGCAAATGAAATTGATGGGGGGAAATGAAATTTTCACACAAACATTAGTGTCGGTGTAAATAAATTATTGGTCAACACCAAGGATTTTTCTCGAAATCAAACCATTTTCAAAATATTTTCATAACAAATACACTCGAAGGCCACGTGCACTAAGTAGTGAAAAATGAATGATTAAATGTATGTCCCTTTGTTCTTAGTCCTAGGACGCATGCTGTATAGGTTATCATTCGAATGCTCGCCTTCACTCATGAACTTTAGTTTTATTCGTGCTATATACTTTTGTATTGAAATGGAGGAAAAGGACTAATTAGATGTATGCTCCTCTTATGAAGATTCTAATACAGAAGAAGAAGAGTGATCTCTTCTGTCCAAAAGGGTAAACCAACTCTGAAAGAGAAAATCAACAACAAACAATATGTTATAAAAGTTATTTAATATCACTTTCTTTTGTTTTTGATAGAGCTGAAAAGCACTATTACCCGTGCCTCTAATGTAAACGATTCTGTTTCATAGCATTTTAACGTACTATTTTTTGATATAAAAATAATAATTAATTAAAACAATAAGTTTAAAGGAGCCAAATGAAATTCATGGGGGAAAATGAATGTTTTAGCACAAACAATAGCGTCGGCCTGAACCGTTACTATTATATGAAAATAATAATTAATTAAGACAATAACTAATAAGGAGGCAAACAAAATTTGTTATGGGAAGTGAATATTTTTCATAAACAATAGCGTCGGCATGAAACGTCGCTAATATAAGAAAATAAATAATTGTTTAAGACGATAAATAAAAAGCAGGCTAATGAAATTGGTAGGGGGAAATGAAATTTTCGCACAAACAGTAGTGTCGGTCCAAATAAACGCTTGGTCAACACCAAGTATTTTTCTCGATATCAAATCATTTTCAAAATATTTTCATAACAAATACACTCGAAGGCCACGTGCACTAAGTAGTGAAAAATGAATGATTAAATGTATGTCCCTTTGTTCTTAGTCCTAGGACGCATGATGTATTGGTTATCATTCGAATGCTCGCCTTCACTCATGAACTTTAGTTTTATTCGTGCTATATACTCTTGTATTGAAATGGAGGAAAAGGGCTAGTTAGGCGTATGCTCCTCTTATGAAGATTCTAATACAGAAGAAGAAGAGTGATCTCTTCTGTCCAAAAGGGTAAACCAACTCTGAAAGAGAAAATGAGCAACGGAAATTATGCAAAAAAGTTATTTAATAGCACTTTCTTTTGTTTTTAATAGCGCTGAAAAGCACTATTAACTGTGCCGCTAATGTAAACGGTTTTGTTTCATAGAATTTTAATGTACTAGTTTTTGATATAAAAATAATAATTAATTAAAACAATAAGTTTAAAGGAGCCAAATGAAATTAATGGGGGAAAATGAAAGTTTTAGCACAAACAGTAGCGTCGGCCTGAACCGTCGCTATTATATGAAAATAATAATTACTTAAGACAAGAACTAATAAGGAGGAAAACAAAATTTGTTATGGGAAGTGAATATTTTTTCATAAACAATAGCGTCGGCATGAACCGTCGCTAATATAAGACAATAAATAATTGTTTAAGATGATAAATGAAAAGCAGGCGAATGAAATTGGTAGGGGAAATGAAATTTTCGCACAAACAGTAGTGTCGGTCCAAATAAACGCTTGGTCAACACCAAGTATTTTTCTCGACATCAAATCATTTTCAAAATATTTTCATAACAAATACACTCGATGGCCACGTGCACTATGTAGTGAAAAATGAATGATTAAATGTATGTCCCTTTGTTCTTAGTCCTAGGACGCATGCTGTATAGGTTATCGTTCGAATGCTCGCCTTCACTCATGAACTTTAGTTTTATTCGTGCTATATACTTTTGTATTGAAATGGAGGAAAAGGACTAATTAGATGTATGCTCCTCTTATGAAGATTCTAATACAGAAGAAGAAGAGTGATCTCTTCTGTCCAAAAGGGTAAACCAACTCTGTAAGAGAAAATCAGCAACAAACAATATGCAATAAAAGTTATTTAATAGCACTTTCTTTTGTTTTTGATAGCGCTGAAAAGCACTACTAACTGTGCCGCTAATGTAAACGATTTTGTTTCATAGCATTTTAATGCACTATTTTTTGATATAAAAATAATAATTAATTAAAACAATAAGTTTAAAGGAGCCAAACGAAATTCATGGGGGAAAATGAATGTTTTAGCACAAACAGTAGCGTCGGCCTGAACCGTCGCTATTATATGAAAATAATAATTAATTAAGACAATAACTAATAAGGAGGCAAACAAAATTTGTTATGGAAAGTGAATATTTTTTCATAAACAATAGCGTCAGCATGAAACGTCGCTAATATAAGAAAATAAATAATTGTTTAAGATGATAAATAAAAAGCAGGCGAATGAAATTGGTAGGGGGAAATGAAATTTTCGCACACACAGTAGTGTCGGTCCAAATAAACGCTTGGTCAACACCAAGTATTTTTCTCGATATCAAATCATTTTCAAAATATTTTCATAACAAATACACTCGAAGGCCACGTGCACTAAGTAGTGAAAAATGAATGATTAAATGTATGCCCTTTGTTCTTAGTCGTAGGACGCATGATGTATTGGTTATCATTCGAATGCTCTCCTTCACTCATGAACTTTAGTTTTATTCGTGCTATATACTTTTGTAGTGAAATGGAGGAAAAGGGCTAGTTAGGCGTATGCTCCTCTTATGAAGATTCTAATACCGAAGAAGAAGAGTGATCTCTTATGTCCAAAAGGGTAAACCAACTCTGAAATAGAAAATGAGCAACAGACAATATGGAATAAAATTTACTTAATAGCACTTTTATTTTTTTTTGATAGCGCTAAAAAGCACTATTAACTGTGCTGCTAATGTAAACGATTTTGTTTCATAGCATTTTAATGTACTAGTTTTTGATATAAAAATAATAATTAATTAAAACAATAAGTTTAAAGGAGCCAAACGAAATTCATGTGGGAAAATGAATGTTTTAGCACAAATAGTAGCGTCGGCCTGAACCGTTACTATTATATGAAAATAATAATTAATTAAGACAATAACTAATAAGGAGCTAAACAAAATTTGTTATGGGAAGTGAATATTTTTTCCTAAACAATAGCGTCGGCATGAACCGTCGCTAATATAAGAAAATAAATAATTGTTTAAGATGATAAATAAAAAGCAGGCGAATGAAATTGGTGGGGGGAAATGAAATTTTTGCACAAACAGTAGTGTCGGTCCAAATAAATGCTTGGTCAACACCAAGTATTTTTCTCGATATCAAATCCTTTTCAAAATATTTTCATAACAAATGCACTCGAAGTCCACATGCACTAAGAAGTGAAAAATGAATGATTAAATGTATGTCCCTTTGTTCTTAGTCCTAGGACGCATGCTGTATTGGTTATCATTCGAATGCTCGCCTTCACTCATTAACTTTAGCTTTATTCGTGCTATATACTTTTGTAGTGAAATGGAGGAAAAGGGCTAGTTACGCGTATGCTCCTCTTATGAAGATTCTAATACAGAAGAAGAAGAGTGATCTCTTCTGTCCAAAAGGGTAAACCAACTCTGAAAGAGAAAATGAACAACAAAGAATATGCAATAAAAGTTATTTAATAGCACTTTCTTTTGTTTTTAATAGCGCTGAAAAGCACTATTAACTGTGTCGCTAATGTAAACGATTTTGTTTCATAGAATTTTAATGTACTAGTTTTTCGTATAAAAATAATATGTAATTAAAACAATAAGTTTAAAGGAGCCAAATGAAATTCATGGGGGAAAATGAAAGTTTTAGCACAAACAGTAGCGTCGGCCTGAACCGTCGTTATTGTATGAAAATAATAATTACTTAAGATAAGAACTAATAAGGAGGAAAACAATATTTTTGATGGAAATGATTATTTTTTCATAAACAATAGCGTCGCATGAACCGTCGCTAATATAAGAAAATAAATAATTATTTAAGACAATAAATAAAAAGGAGGCAAATGAAGTTGGTGGGGGGAAATGAAATTTTCTCACAAACTGTAGTATCGGTGTAAATAAATGCTTGGTCAACACCAAGTATTTTTCTCGAAATCAAACCATTTTATAAAAATATTCATAACAAATACACTCGAAGGCCACGTGCACTAAGTAGTGAAAAATGAATGATTAAATGTATGTCCCTTTGTTCTTAGTCCTAGGACGCATGCTGTATAGGTTATCGTTCGAATGCTCGCCTTCACTCATGAAATTTAGTTTTATTCGTGCTATATACTTTTGTATTGAAATGGAGGAAAAGGACTAGTTAGACGTATGCTCCTCTTATGAAGATTCTAATACAGAAGAAGAAGAGTGATCTCTTCTGTCCAAAAGGGTAAACCAAATCTGAAAGAGAAAATGAGCAACAAACAATATGGAATAAAATTTACTTAATAGCACTTTCTTTTGTTTTTTATAGCGCTGAAAAGCACTATTAACTGTGCCGCTAATGTAAACGATTTTGTTTCATAGCATTTTAATGTACTAGTTTTTGATATAAAAATAATAATTAATTAAAACAATAAGTTTAAAGGAGCCAAATGAAATTAATGGGGGAAAATGAATGTTTTAGCACAACCAGTAGCGTCGGCCTGAACCGTTACTATTATATGAAAATAATAATTAATTAAGACAATAACTAATAAGGAGGCAAACAAAATTTGTTATGGGAAGTGAATATTTTTTCATAAACAATAGTGTCGGCGTGAACCGTCGCTAATATAAGAAAATAAATAATTGTTTAAGATAATAAATAAAAAGCAGGCGAATGAAATTGGTGGGGGGAAATGAAATTTTCGCACAAACAGTAGTGTCGGTCCAAATAAACGCTTGGTCAACACCAAGTATTTTTCTCGATATCAAATCATTTTAAAAATATTTTCATAACAAATGCACTCGAAGTCCACATGCACTAAGAAGTGAAAAAGGAATGATTAAATGTATGTCCCTTTGTTTTTAGTCCTAGGACGCATGTTGTATTGGTTATCATTCGAATGCTCGCCTTCACTCATTAACTTTAGCTTTATTCGTGCTATATACTTTTGTAGTGATATGGAGGAAAAGGGCTAGTTAGGCGTATGCTCCTCTTATGAAGATTCTAATACAGAAGAAGAAGAGTGATCTCTTCTGTCCAAAAGGGTAAACCAACTCTGAAAGAGAAAATGAGCAACAGACAATATGCAATAAAAGTTATTTAATAGCACTTTATTTTTTTTAATAGCGCTGAAAAGCACTATTATTTGTGTCGCTAATGTAAACGATTTTGTTTCATAGAATTTTAATGTACTAGTTTTTGATATAAAAACAATAATTAATTAAAACAATAAGTTTAAAGGAGCCAAATGAAATTAATGGGGGAAAATGAAAGTTTTAGCACAAACAGTAGTGTCGGCCTGAACCATCGCTATTATATGAAAATAATAATTACTTAAGACAAGAACTAATAAGGAGGAAAACGGAATTTTTGATGGAAATGATTATTTTTTCATAAACAATAGCGACGGCCTGAACCGTCGCTAATATAAAAAAATAAATAATTATTTAAGACAATAAATAAAAAGGAGGCGAATGAAATTGGTGGGGGGAAATGAAATTTTCGCACAAACAGTAGTGTCGGTGTAAATAAATTCTTGGTCAACACCAAGTGTTTTTCTCGAAATCAAACCATTTTCAAAATATTTTCATAACAAATACACTCGAAGGCCACGTGCACTAAGTAGTGAAAAATGAATGATTAAATGTATGTCCCTTTGTTCTTAGTCCTAGGACGCATGCTGTATTGGTTATCATTCGAATGCTCGCCTTCACTCATGAACTTTAGCTTTATTCGTGCTATATACTTTTATAGTGAAATAGAGGAAAAGGGCTAGTTAGGCGTATGCTCCTCTTATGAAGATTCTAATACAGAAGAAGAAGAGTGATCTCTTCTGTCCAAAAGGGTAAACCAACTCTGAAAGATAAAATGAGCAACAGACAATATGCAATAAAAGTTATTTAATAGCACTTTCTTTTGTTTTTAATAGTGCTGAAAAGCACTATTAACTGTGCCGCTAATGTAAACGATTTTGTTTCATAGAATTTTAATGTACTAGTTTTTGATATAAAAATAATAATTAATTAAAACAATAAGTTTAAAGGAGCCAAATGAAATCAATGGGGGAAAATGAAAGTTTTAGCACAAACAGTAGCGTTGGCCTTAACCGTCGCTTTTATATGAAAATAATAATTACTTAAGACAAGAACTAATAAGGAGGAAAACTAAATTTGTTATGGGAAGTGAATATTTTTTCATAAACAATAGCGTCGGCGTGAACCGTCGCTAATTTAAGAAAATAAATCATTGTTTAAGACGATAAATAAAAAGCAGGCGAATGAAATTGGTAGGGGGAAATGAAATTTTCGCACAAACAGTAGTGTCGGTCCAAATAAATGCTTGGTCAACACGAAGTATTTTTCTCGAAATCAAACCATTTTCAAAATATTTTCATAAACAAATACACTCGAAGCCCACGTGCACTAAGTAGTGAAAAATGAATGATTAAATGCATGTCCCTTTGTTCTTAGTCCTAGGACGCATGCTGTATTGGTTATCATTCGAATGCTCGCCTTCACTCATGAACTTTTGCTTTATTCGTGCTATATAGTTTTGTATTGAAATGGAGGAAAAGTACTAGTTAGACGTATGCTCCGCTTATGAAGATTCTAATACAGAAGAAGAAGAGTGATCTCTTCTATCCAAAAGGGTAAACCAACTCTGAAAGAGAAAATGAGCAACAGACAAAATGCAATAAAATTTATTTAATAGCACTTTCTTTTTTTTAATAGCGCTGAAAAGCACTATTATTTGTGTCGCTAATGTAAACGATTTTGTTTCATAGAATTTTAATGTACTAGTTTTTGATATAAAAATAATATTTAATTAAAACAATAAGTTTAAAGGAGCCAAATGAAATTCATGGGGGAAAATGAAAGTTTTAGCACAAACAGTAGCGTCGTCCTGAATCGTCGTTATTATATGAAAATAATAATTACTTAAGACAAGAACTAATAAGGAGGAAAACGAAATTTTTGATGGAAATGATTATTTTTTCATAAACAATAGCGTCGGCATGAACCGTCGCTAATATAAGAAAATAAATAATTATTTAAGACAATAAATAAAAAGGAGGCGAATGAAGTTGGTGGGGGGAAATGAAATTTTCTCACAAACTGTAGTATCGGTGTAAATAAATGCTTGGTCAACACCAAGTATTTTTCTCGAAATCAAACCATTTTCAAAATATTTCCATAACAAATACACTCGAAAGCCACGTGCACTAAGTAGTGAAAAATGAATGATTAAATGTACGTCCCTTTGTTCTTAGTCCTAGGACGCATGCTGTATAGGTTATCATTCGAATGCTCGCGTTCACTCATGAACTTTAGTTTTATTCGTGCTATATACTTTTGTATTGAAATGGAGGAAAAGGACTAGTTAGACGTATGCTCCTCTTATGAAGATTCTAATACCGAAGAAGAAGAGTGATCTCTGTTGTCCAAAAGGGTAAACCAACTCTGAAATAGAAAATGAGCAACAGACAATATGGAATAAAATTTACTTAATAGCACTTTTATTTTTTTTTTGATAGCGCTAAAAAGCACTATTAACTGTGCTGCTAATGTAAACGATTTTGTTTCATAGCATTTTAATGTACTAGTTTTTGATATAAAAATAATAATTAATTAAAACAATAAGTTTAAAGGAGCCAAACGAAATTCATGTGGGAAAATGAATGTTTTAGCACAAATAGTAGCGTCGGCCTGAACCGTTACTATTATATGAAAATAATAATTAATTAAGACAATAACTAATAAGGAGCTAAACAAAATTTGTTATGGGAAGTGAATATTTTTTCATAAACAATAGCGTCGGCGTGAACCGTCGCTAATATAAGAAAATAAATAATTGTTTAAGATGATAAATAAAAAGCAGGCGAATGAAATTGGTGGGGGGAAATGAAATTTTCGCATAAACAGTAGTGTCGGTCCTAATAAACGCTTGGTCAACACCAAGTATTTTTCTCGATATCAAATCATTTTCAAAATATTTTCATAACAAATGCACTCGAAGTCCACATGCACTAAGAAGTGAAAAAGGAATGATTAAATGTATGTCCCTTTGTTCTTAGTCCTAGGACGCATGCTGTATTGGTTATTATTCGAATGCTCGCCTTCACTCATTAACTTTAGCTTTATTCGTGCTATATACTTTTATAGTGAAATAGAGGAAAAGGGCTAGTTAGGCGTATGCTCCTCTTATGAAGATTCTAATACAGAAGAAGAAGAGTGATCTCTTCTGTCCAAAAGGGTAAACCAACTCTGAAAGATAAAATGAGCAACAGACAATATGCAATAAAAGTTATTTAATAGCACTTTCTTTTGTTTTTAATAGTGCTGAAAAGCACTATTAACTGTGCCGCTAATGTAAACGATTTTGTTTCATAGAATTTTAATGTACTAGTTTTTGATATAAAAATAATAATTAATTAAAACAATAAGTTTAAAGGAGCCAAATGAAATCAATGGGGGAAAATGAATGTTTTAGCACAAACAGTAGCGTCGGCCTGAACCGTTACTATTATATGAAAATAATAATTACTTAAGACAATAACTAATAAGGAGGAAAACTAAATTTGTTATGGGAAGTGAATATTTTTTCATAAACAATAGCGTCGGCGTGAACTGTCGCTAATTTAAGAAAATAAATCATTGTTTAAGACAATAAATAAAAAGCAGGCGAATGAAATTGGTGGGGGGAAATGAAATTTTCGCACAAACAATAGTGTCGGTCCAAATAAATGCTTGGTCAACACGAAGTATTTTTCTCGAAATCAAACCATTTTCAAAATATTTTCATAAACAAATACACTCGAAGGCCACGTGCACTAAGTAGTGAAAAATGAATGATTAAATGCATGTCCCTTTGTTCTTAGTCCTAGGACGCATGCTGTATTGGTTATCATTCGAATGCTCGCCTTCACTCATGAACTTTTGCTTTATTCGTGCTATATAGTTTTGTATTGAAATGGAGGAAAAGTACTAGTTAGACGTATGCTCCGCTTATGAAGATTCTAATACAGAAGAAGAAGAGTGATCTCTTCTATCCAAAAGTGTAAACCAACTCTGAAAGAGAAAATGAGCAACAGACAATATGCAATAAAATTTATTTAAAGAACTTTCTTTTTTTTAATAGCGCTGAAAAGCACTATTATTTGTGTCGCTAATGTAAACGATTTTGTTTCATAGAATTTTAATGTACTAGTTTTTGATATAAAATTAATATTTAATTAAAACAATAAGTTTAAAGGAGCCAAATGAAATTCATGGGGGAAAATTAAAGTTTTAGCACAAACAGTAGCGTCGGCCTGAACCGTCGTTATTATATGAAAATAATAATTACTTAAGACAAGAACTAATAAGGAGGAAAACAGAATTTTTGATGGAAATGATTATTTTTTCATAAACAATAGCGTCGGCATGAACCGTCGCTAATATAAGAAAATAAATAATTATTTAAGACAATAAATAAAAAGGAGGCGAATGAAGTTGGTGGGGGGAAATGAAATTTTCTCACAAACTGTAGTATCGGTGTAAATAAATGCTTGGTTAACACCAAGTATTTTTCTCGAAATCTACCCATTTTCAAAATATTTTCATAACAAATACACTCGAAGGCCACGTGCACTAAGTAGTGAAAAATGAATGATTAAGTGTATGTCCCTTTGTTCTTAGTCCTAGGACGCATGCTGTATAGGTTATCGTTCGAATGCTCGCCTTCACTAATGAACTTTAGTTTTATTCATGCTATATACTTTTGTATTGAAATGGAGGAAAAGGAATAGTTAGACGTATGCTCCTCTTATGAAGATTCTAATACAGAAGAAGAAGAAGGATGATCTCTTCTGTCCAAAAGGGTAAACCAACTCTGAAAGAGAAAATGAGCAACAGACATTATGGATTAAAATTTACTTAATAGCACTTTCTTTTGTTTTTGATAGCGCTGAAAAGCACTATTAACTGTGTCGCTAATGTAAACGATTTTGTTTCATAGCATTTTAATGTACTAGTTTTTGATATAAAAATAATAATTAATTAAAACAATAAGTTTAAAGGAGCCAAACGAAATTCATGGGGGAAAATGAATGTTTTAGCACAAACTGTAGCGTCGGCCTGAACCATTACTATTATATGAATATAATAATTAATTAAGATAATAACTAATAAGGAGGCAAACAAAATTTGTTATGGGAAGTGAATATTTTTTCATAAACAATAGCGTCGGCATGAACCGTCGCTAATATAAGAAAATAAATAATTGTTTAAGATGATAAATAAAAAGCAGGCGAATGAAATTGGTGGGGGGAAATGAAATTTTCGCATAAACAGTAGTGTCGGTCCTAATAAACGCTTGGTCAACACCAAGTATTTTTCTCGATATCAAATCATTTTCAAAATAATTTCATAACAAATGCACTCGAAGTCCACATGCACTAAGAAGTGAAAAAGGAATGATTAAATGCATGTCCCTTTGTTCTTAGTCCTAGGACGCATGCTGTATTGGTTATTATTCGAACGCTCGCCTTCACTCATTAACTTTAGCTTTATTCGTGCTATATACTTTTATAGTGAAATAGAGGAAAAGTGCTAGTTAGGCGTATGCTCATCTTATGAAGATTCTAATACAGAAGAAGAAGAGTGATCTCTTCTGTCCAAAAGGGTAAAGCAACTCTGAAAGATAAAATGAGCAACAGACAATATGCAATAAAAGTTATTTAATAGCACTTTCTTTTGTTTTTAATAGTGCTGAAAAGCACTATTAACTGTGCCGCTAATGTAAACGATTTTGTTTCATAGAATTTTAATGTACTAGTTTTTGATATAAAAATAATAATTAATTAAAATAATAAGTTTAAAGGAGCCAAATGAAATTAATGGGGGAAAATGAAAGTTTTAGCACAAACAGTAGCGTTGGCCTGAACCGTCGCTACTATATGAAAATAATAATTACTTAAGACAATAACTAATAAGGAGGAAAACGAAATTTGTTATGAGAAGTGAATATTTTTTCATAAACAATAGCGTCGGCGTGAACCGTCGCTAATTTAAGAAAATAAATCATTGTTTAAGACAATAAATAAAAAGCAGGCGAATGAAATTGGTGGGGGGAAATGAAATTTTCGCACAAACAATAGTGTCGGTCCAAATAAATGCTTGGTCAACACGAAGTATTTTTCTCAAAATCAAACCATTTTCAAAATATTTTCATAAACAAATACACTCGAAGGCCACGTGCACTAAGTAGTGAAAAATGAATGATTAAATGCATGTCCCTTTGTTCTTAGTCCTAGGACGCATGCTGTATTGGTTATCATTCGAATGCTCGCCTTCACTCATGAACTTTAGCTTTATTCGTGCTATATACTTTTGTATTGAAATGGAGGAAAAGTACTAGTTAGACGTATGCTCCTCTTATGAAGATTCTAATACAGAAGAAGAAGAGTGATCTCTTCTGTCCAAAAGGGTAAACAAACTCTGAAAGAGAAAATGAGCAACAGACAATATGGAATAAAATTTACATAATAGCACTTTCTTTTGTTTTTGATAGCGCTGAAAAGCACTATTAACTGTGCCGCTAATGTAAACGATTTTGTTTCATAGCATTTTAATGTACTATTTTTTGATATAAAAATAATATTTAATTAAAACAATAAGTTTAAAGGAGCCAAACGAAATTCATGGGGGAAAATGAAAGTTTTAGCACAAACAGTAGCGTCGGCTTGAACCGTCGCTATTATATGAAAATAATAATTAATTAAGACAATAACTAATAAGGAGGAAAACGCAATTTGTTATGGGAAGTGAATATTTTTTCATAAACAATAGCGTCGGTGTGAACCGTCGCTAATATAAGAAAATAAATCATTGTTTAAGTTAATAAATAAAAAGCAGGCGAATGAAATTGGTGGGGGGAAATGAAATTTTCGCACAAACAGTAGTTTCGATCCAAATAAACGCTTGGTAAACACCATGTATTTTTCTCGATATCAAATCATTTTCAAAATATTTTCATAACAAATGCTCTCGAAGTCCACATGCACTAAGAAGTGAAAAAGGAATGATTACGTGTATGTCCCTTTGTTCTTAGTCCTAGGACGCATGCTGTATTGGTTATCAATCGTATGCTCGCCTTCACTCATGAACTTTAGTTTTATTCATGCTATATACTCTTGTAGTGAAATGGAGGAAAAGGGCTAGTTAGGCGTATGCTCTTCTTATGAAGATTCTAATATAGAAGAAGAGTGATCTCTTCTGTCCAAAAGGGTAAACCAACTCTGAAATAGAAAATGAGCAACAGACAATATGGAATAAAATTTACTTAATAGCACTTTTATTTGTTTTTGATAGCACTGAAAAGCACTATTAACTATGCTGCTAATGTAAACGATTTTGTTTCATAGCATTTTAATGTACTAGTTTTTGATATAAAAATAATAATTAATTAAAACAATAAGTTTAAAGGAGCCAAACGAAATTCATGTGGGAAAATGAATGTTTTAGCATAAATAGTAGTGTCGGCCTGAACCGTTACTATTATAGGAAAATAATAATTAATTAAGACAATAACTAATAAGGAGCTAAACAAAATTTGTTATGGGAAGTGATTATTTTTTCATAAACAATAGCGTCGGCATGAACCGTCGCTAATATAAGAAAATAAATAATTGTTTAAGATAATAAATAAAAAGCAGGCGAATGAAATTGGTGGGGGGGAAATGAAATTTTCGCACAAACAGTAGTGTCGGTCCTAATAAACGCTTGGTCAACACCAAGTATTTTTCTCGATATCAAATCATTTTCAAAATATTTTCATAACAAATGCACCCGAAGTCCACATGCACTAAGAAGTGAAAAAGGAATGATTAAATGTATGTCCCTTTGTTCTTAGTCCTAGGACGCATGCTGTATTGGTTATCATTCGAATGCTCGCCTTCACTCATTAACTTTAGCTTTATTCGTGCTATATACTTTTATAGTGAAATAGAGGAAAAGGGCTAGTTAGGCGTATGCTCCTGTTATGAAGATTCTAATATAGAAGAAGAAGAGTGATCTCTTCTGTCCAAAAGGGTAAACCAACTCTGAAAGAGAAAATGAGCAACAAACAATATGCAATAAAAGTTATTTAATAGCACTTTCTTTTTTTTAATAGCGCTGAAAAGCACTATTAATTGTGCCGCTAATGTAAACGATGGTGTTTCATAGAATTTTAATGTACCAATTTTTGATATAAAAATAATATTTAATTAAAACAATAAGTTTAAAGGAGCCAAATGAAATTAATGGGGGAAAATGAAAGTTTTAGCACAAACAGTAGCGTCGGCCTGAACCGTCGCTATTATATGAAAATAATAATTACTTAAGACAAGAACTAATAAGGAGGAAAACAAATTTTTTGATGGAAATGATTATTTTTTCATATATAATAGCGTCGGCATGAACCGTCGCTAATATAAGAAAATAAATAATTATTTAAGACAATAAATAAAAAGGAGGCGAATGAAGTTGGTGGGGGGAAATGAAATTTTCTCACAAACTGTAGTATCGGTGTAAATAAATTCTTGGTCAACGCCAAGTATTTTTCTCGAAATCAAACCATTTTCAAAATATTTTCATAATAAATACACTCAAAGGCCACGTGCACTAAGTAGTGAAAAATGAATGATTAAATGTATGTCCCTTTGTTCTTAGTCCTAGGACGCATGCTGTATATGTTATCGCTCGAATGCTCGCCTTCACTCATGAACTTTAGTTTTATTCGTGCTATATACTTTTGTATTGAAATGTTGGAAAAGTACTAGTTAGACGTATGCTCCTCTTATGAAGATTCTAATACAGAAGAAGAAGAAGAGTGATCTCTTCTGTCCAAAAGGGTAAACCAACTCTGAAAGAGAAAATGAGCAACAAACAATATGGAATAAAATTTACTTAATAGCACTTTCTTTTGTTTTTGATAGCGCTGAAAAGCACTATTAACTGTGTCGCTAATGTAAACGATTTTGTTTCATAGCATTTTAATGTACTAGTTTTTGATATAAAAATAATAATTAATTAAAACAATAAGTTTAAAGGAGCCAAACGAAATTCATGGGGGAAAATGAATGTTTTAGCACAAACTGTAGCGTCGGCCTGAACCGTTACTATTATATGAATATAATAATTAATTAAGATAATAACTAATAAGGAGGCAAACACAATTTATTATGGGAAGTGATTATTTTTTCATAAACAATAGCGTCGGCATGAACCGTCGCTAATATAAGAAAATAAATAATTGTTTAAGATAATAAATAAAAAGCAGGCGAATGAAATTGGTAGGGGGAAATGACATTTTCGCACAAACAGTAGTGTCGTTCCGAATATACGCTTGGTCAACACCAAGTATTTTTCTCGAAATCAATCCATTTTCAAAATATTTTCATAACAAATACACTCGAAGGCCACATGCACTAAGTAGTGAAAAATGAATGATTAAGTGTATGTCCCTTTGTTCTTAGTCCTAGGACGCATGCTGTATAGGTTATCGTTCGAATGCTCGCCTTCACTCATTAACTTTAGCTTTATTCCTGCTATATACTTTTGTAGTTAAATAGAGGAAAAGGGCTAGTTAGGCGTATGCTCCTCTTATGAAGATTCTAATACAGAAGAAGAAGAGTGATCTCTTATGTCCAAAAGTGTAAACCAACTCTGAAAGAGAAAATGAGCAACAGACAATATGCAATAAAATTTATTTAAAGAACTTTCTTTTGTTTTTAATAGCACTAAAAAGCACTATTAGTTGTGTCGCTAATGTAAACGATTTTGTTTCATAGAATTTTAATGTACTAGTTTTTGATATAAAATTAATATTTAATTAAAACAATAAGTTTAAAGGAGCCAAATGAAATTCATGGGGGAAAATTAAAGTTTTAGCACAAACAGTAGCGTCGGCCTGAACCGTCGTTATTATTTTGTCCCTTTGTTCTTAGTCCTAGGACGCATGCTGTATAGGTTATCATTCGAATGCTCGCGTTCACTCATGAACTTTAGTTTTATTCGTGCTATATACTTTTGTATTGAAATGGAGGAAAAGGACTAGTTAGACGTATGCTCCTCTTATGAAGATTCTAATACCGAAGAAGAAGAGTGATCTCTGTTGTCCAAAAGGGTAAACCAACTCTGAAATAGAAAATGAGCAACAGACAATATGGAATAAAATTTACTTAATAGCACTTTTATTTTTTTTTGATAGCGCTAAAAAGCACTATTAACTGTGCTGCTAATGTAAACGATTTTGTTTCATAGCATTTTAATGTACTAGTTTTTGATATAAAAATAATAATTAATTAAAACAATAAGTTTAAAGGAGCCAAACGAAATTCATGTGGGAAAATGAATGTTTTAGCACAAATAGTAGCGTCGGCCTGAACCGTTACTATTATATGAAAATAATAATTAATTAAGACAATAACTAATAAGGAGCTAAACAAAATTTGTTATGGGAAGTGAATATTTTTTCATAAACAATAGCGTCGGCATGAACCGTCGCTAATATAAGAAAATAAATAATTGTTTAAGATAATAAATAAAAAGCAGGCGAATGAAATTGGTAGGGGGAAATGACATTTTCACACAAACAGTAGTGTCGTTCCAAATATACGCTTGGTCAACACCAAGTATTTTTCTCGAAATCAATCCATTTTCAAAATATTTTCATAACAAATACACTCGAAGGCCACGTGCACTAAGTAGTGAAAAATGAATGATTAAGTGTATGTCCCTTTGTTCTTAGTCCTAGGACGCATGCTGTATAGGTTATCGATCGAATGCTCGCCTTCACTCATTAACTTTAGCTTTATTCCTGCTATATACTTTTGTAGTTAAATAGAGGAAAAGGGCTAGTTAGGCGTATGCTCCTCTTATGAACATTCTAATACAGAAGAAGAAGAGTGATCTCTTCTGTCCAAAAGTGTAAACCAACTCTGAAAGAGAAAATGAGCAACAGACAATATGCAATAAAATTTATTTAAAGAACTTTCTTTTGTTTTTAATAGCACTGAAAAGCACTATTAGTTGTGTCGCTAATGTAAACGATTTTGTTTCATAGAATTTTAATGTACTAGTTTTTGATATAAAATTAATATTTAATTAAAACAATAAGTTTAAAGGAGCCAAATGAAATTCATGGGGGAAAATTAAAGTTTTAGCACAAACAGTAGCGCCGGCCTGAACCGTCGTTATTATATGAAAATAATAATTACTTAAGACAAGAACTAATAAGGAGGAAAACGGAATTTTTGATGGAAATGATTATTTTTTCATAAATAATAGCGTCGGCATGAACCGTCGCTAATATAAGAAAATAAATAATTATTTAAGACAATAAATAAAAAGGAGGCGAATGAAGTTGGTGGGGGGAAATGAAATTTTCTCACAAACTGTAGTATCGGTGTAAATAAATGCTTGGTCAACACCAAGTATTTTTCTCGAAATCAACCCATTTTCAAAATATTTTCATAACAAATACACTCGAAGGCCACGTGCACTAAGTAGTGAAAAATGAATGATTAAGTGTATGTCCCTTTGTTCTTAGTCCTAGGACGCATGCTGTATAGGTTATCGTTCGAATGCTCGCCTTCACTCATGAACTTTAGTTTTATTCGTGCTATATACTTTTGTATTGAAATGGAGGAAAAGGAATAGTTAGACGTATGCTCCTCTTATGAAGATTCTAATACAGAAGAAGAAGAAGAGTGATCTCTTCTGTCCAAAAGGGTAAACCAACTCTGAAAGAGAAAATGGGCAACAAACAATATGGAATAAAATTTACTTAATAGCACTTTCTTTTGTTTTTGATAGCGCTGAAAAGCACTATTAACTGTGTCGCTAATGTAAACGATTTTGTTTCATAGCATTTTAATGTACTAGTTTATGATACAAAAATTATAATTAATTAAAACAATAAGTTTAAAGGAGCCAAACGAAATTCATGCGGGAAAATGAATGTTTTAGCACAAACTATAGCGTCGGCCTGAACCGTTACTATTATATGAAAATAATAATTAGTTAAGATAATAATTAATAAGGAGGCAAACAAAATTTGTTATGGGAAGTGAATATTTTTTCATAAACAATAGCGTCGGCATGAACCGTCGCTAATATAAGAAAATAAATAATTGTTTAAGATAATAAATAAAAAGCACGTGAATGAAATTGGTAGGGGGAAATGAAATTTTCGCACAAACAGTAGTGTCGGTCCAAATATACGCTTTGTCAACACCAAGTATTTTTCTCGATATCAAATCATTTTCAAAATATTTTCATAACAAATGCACTCGAAGTCCACATGCACTAAGAAGAGAAAAAGGAATGATTAAATGTATGTCCCTTTGTTCTTAGTCCTTGGACGCATGCTGTATTGGTTATCATTCGAATGCTCGCCTTCACTCATTAACTTTAGCTTTATTCCTGCTATATACTTTTGTAGTTAAATAGAGGAAAAGGGCTAGTTAGGCGTATGCTCCTCTTATGAAGATTCTAATACAGAAGAAGAAGAGTGATCTCTTCTGTCCAAAAGGGTAAACCAACTCTGAAAGAGAAAATGAGCAACAGACAATATGCAATAAAAGTTATTTAAAGAACTTTCTTTTGTTTTTAATAGCGCTGAAAAGCACTATTAGTTGTGTCGCTAATGTAAACGATTTTGTTTCATAGAATTTTAATGTACTAGTTTTTGATATAAAATTAATATTTAATTAAAACAATAAGTTTAAAGGAGCCAAATGAAATTCATGCGGGAAAATGAAAGTTTTAGCACAAACAGTAGCGCCGGCCTGAACCGTCGTTATTATAGGAAAATAATAATTAATTAAGATAATAACTAATAAGGAGCAAACAAAATTTGTTATGGGAAGTGAATATTTTTTCATAAACAATAGCGTCGGCATGAACCGTCGCTAATATAAGAAAATAAATAATTGTTTAAGATAATAAATAAAAAGCAGGCGAATAAAATTGGTAGGGGGAAATGACATTTTCGCACAAACAGTCGTGTCGTTCCAAATATACGCTTGGTTAACACCAAGTATTTTTCTCGAAATCAATCCATTTTCAAAATATTTTCATAACAAATACACTCGAAGGCCACATGCACTAAGTAGTGAAAAATGAATGATTAAGTGTATGTCCTTTTGTTCTTAGTCCTAGGACGCATGCTGTATAGGTTATCGATCGAATGCTCGCCTTCACTCATTAACTTTAGCTTTATTCCTGCTATATACTTTTGTAGTTAAATAGAGGAAAAGGGCTAGTTAGGCGTATGCTCCTCTTATGAAGATTCTAATACAGAAGAAGAAGAGTGATCTCTTCTGTCCAAAAGGGTAAACCAACTCTGAAAGAGAAAATGAGCAACAGACAATATGCAATAAAAGTTATTTAATAGCACTTTCTTTTGTTTTTAAAAGCGCTGAAAAGCACTATTAATTGTGTCGCTAATGTAAACGATTTTGTTTCATAGAATTTTAATGTACTAGTTTTTGATATAAAATTAATATTTAATTAAAACAATAAGTTTAAAGGAGCCAAATGAAATTCATGCGGGAAAATGAAAGTTTTAGCACAAACAGTAGCGCCGGCCTGAACCGTCGTTATTATAGGAAAATAATAATTAATTAAGATAATAACTAATAAGGAGGCAAACAAAATTTGTTATGGGAAGTGAATATTTTTTCATAAATAATAGCGTCGGCATGAACCGTCGCTAATATAAGAAAATAAATAATTGTTTAAGATAATAAATAAAAATCAGGCGAATGAAATTGGTAGGGGGAAATGAAATTTTCGCACAAACAGTAGTGTCGGTCCAAATATACGCTTTGTCAACACCAAGTATTTTTCTCGAAATCAAATCATTTTCAAAATATTTTCATAACAAATACACTCGAAGGCCACGTGCACTAAGTAGTGAAAAATGAATGATTAAATGTATGTCCCTTTGTTCTTAGTCCTTGGACGCATGCTGTATTGGTTATCATTCGAATGCTCGCCTTCACTCATTAACTTTAGTTTTATTCGTGCTATATACTTTTGTAGTTAAATAAAGGAAAAGGGCTAGTTAGGCGTATGCTCCTCTTATGAAGATTCTAATATAGAAGAAGAAGAGCGATCTCTTCTGTCCAAAAGGGTAAACCAACTCTGAAAGAGAAAATGAGCAACAAACATTATGGAATAAAATTTACTTAATAGCACTTTCTTTTGTTTTTGATAGCGCTGAAAAGAACTATTAGTTGTGTCGCTAATGTAAACGATTTTGTTTCATAGCATTTTAATGTACTAGTTTTTGATATAAAATTAATAATTAATTAAAACAATAAGTTTAAAGGAGCCAAACGAAATTCATGGGGGAAAATGAATGTTTTAGCACAAACTGTAGCGCCGGCCTGAACCGTCGTTATTATAGGAAAATAATAATTACTTAAGACAAGAACTAATAAGGAGGAAAACAAATTTTTTGATGGAAATGATTATTTTTTCATAAATAATAGCGTCGGCATGAACCGTCGCTAATATAAGAAAATAAATAATTATTTAAGACAATAAATAAAAAGGAGGCGAATGAAGTTGGTGGGGGGAAATGAAATTTTCTCACAAACTGTAGTATCGGTGTAAATAAATGATTGGTCAACACCAAGTATTTTTCTCGAAATCAAACCATTTTCAAAACATTTTCATAACAAATACACTCGAAGGCCACGTGCACTAAGTAGTGAAAAATGAATGATTAAATGTATGTCCCTTTGTTCTTAGTCCTAGGACGCATGCTGTATAGGTTATCGTTCGAATGCTCGCCTTCACTCATGAACTTTAGTTTTATTCGTGCTATATACTTTTGTATTGAAATGGAGGAAAAGGAATAGTTAGACGTATGCTCCTCTTATGAAGATTCTAATACAGAAGAAGAAGAAGAGCGATCTCTTTTGTCCAAAAGGGTAAACCAACTCTGAAAGAGAAAATGAGCAACAAACATTATGGAATAAAATTTACTTAATAGCACTTTCTTTTGTTTTTGATAGCGCTGAAAAGCACTATTAACTGTGTCGCTAATGTAAACGATTTTGTTTCATAGCATTTTAATGTACTAGTTTTTGATATAAAAATAATAATTAATTAAAACAATAAGTTTAAAGGAGCCAAACGAAATTCATGGGGGAAAATTAATGTTTTAGCACAAACTTTAGTGTCGGCCTGAATCGTTACTATTATATGAAAATAATAATTAATTAAGACAATAACTAATAAGGAGGCAAACAAAATTTGTTATGGGAAGTGAATATTTTTTCATAAACAATAGCGTCGGCATGAAGCGTGGCTAATATAAGAAAATAAATAATTGTTTAAGATAATAAATAAAAAGAAGGCAAAATGAAATTGGTAGGGGGAAATAAAATTTTTGCACAAACAGTAGTGTCGGTCCAAATAAACGCTTGGTCAACACCAAGTATTTTTCTCGATATGAAATCATTTTAAAAATATTTTCATAACAAATGCAATCGAAGTCCACATGCACTAAGAAGAGAAAAAGGAATGATTAAATGTATGTCCCTTTGTTCTTAGTCCTAGGACGCATGCTGTATAGGTTATCGTTTGAATGCTCGCCTTCACTCATGAACTTTAGTTTTATTCGTGCTATATACTTTTGTATTGATATGGAGGAAAAGGAATAGTTAGATGTATGCTCCTCTTATGAAGATTCTAATACAGAAGAAGAAGAAGAGCGATCTCTTCTGTCCAAAAGGGTAAACCAACTCTGAAAGAGAAAATGAGCAACAAACATTATGGAATAAAATTTACTTAATAGCACTTTCTTTTGTTTTTGATAGCGCTGAAAAGCACTATTAACTGTGTCGCTAATGTAAACGATTTTGTTTCATAGCATTTTAATGTACTAGTTTTTGATATAAAAATAATAATTAATTAAAACAATAAGTTTAAAGGAGCCAAACGAAATTCATGGGGGAAAATGAATGTTTTAGCACAAACTGTAGCGTCGGCCAGAATCGTTACTATTATATGAAAATAATAATTAATTAAGACAATAACTAATAAGGAGGCAAACAAAATTTGTTATGGGAAGTGAATATTTTTTCATAAACAATAGCGTCGGCATGAAGCGTCGCTAATATAAGAAAATAAATAATTGTTTAACATAATAAATAAAAAGCAGGCGAATGAAATTTGTAGGGGGAAATGAAATTTTCGCACAAACAGTAGTGTCGGTCCAAATAATTGCTTGGTCAACACCAAGTATTTTTCTCGATATCAAATCATTTTAAAAATATTTTCATAACAAATGCAATCGAAGTCCACATGCACTAAGAAGAGAAAAAGGAATGATTAAATGTATGTCCCTTTGTTCTTAGTCCTAGGACGCATGCTGTATTGGTTATCATTCGAATGCTCGCCTTCACTCATTAACTTTAGCTATATTCCTGCTATATACTTTTGTAGTGAAATAGAGGAAAAGGGCTAGTTAGGCGTATGCTCCTCTTATGAAGATTCTAATACAGAAGAAGAAGAGTGATCTCTTCTGTCCAAAAGGGTAAACCAACTCTGAAAGAGAAAATGAGCAACAGACAATATGCAATAAAAGTTATTTAATAGCACTTTCTTTTGTTTTTAATAGCGCTGAAAAGCACTATTAATTATGTATCTAATGTAAACGATTTTGTTTCATAGAATTTTAATGTACTAGTTTTTGATATAAAAATAATATTTAATTAAAACAATAAGTTTAAAGGAGCCAAATGAAATTCATGGGGGAAAATGAAAGTTTTAGCACAAACAGTAGCGCCGGCCTGAACCGTCGTTATTATATGAAAATAATAATTACTTAAGACAAGAACTAATAAGGAGGAAAACAAATTTTTTGATGGAAATGATTATATTTTCATAAATAATAGCGTCGGCATGAACCGTCGCTAATATAAGAAAATAAATAATTATTTAAGACAATAAATAAAAAGGAGGCGAATGAAGTTGGTGGGGGGAAATGAAATTTTCTCACAAACTGTAGTATCGGTGTAAATAAATGCTTGGTCAACACCAAGTATTTTTCTCGAAATCAAACCATTTTCAAAATATTTTCATAACAAATACACTCAAAACACACGTGCACTAAGTAGTGAAAAATAAATGATTAAATGTATGTCCCTTTGTTCTTAGTCCTAGGACGCATGCTGTATAGATTATCATTCGAATGCTCGCCTTCACTCATGAACTTTAGTTTTATTCGTGCTATATACTTTTTTATTGAAATGGAGGAAAAGGACTAGTTAGACGTATGCTCCTCTTATGAAGATTCTAATACAAAAGAAGAAGAGTGATCTCTTCTGTCCAAAAGGGTAAGCCAGCTCTGAAAGAGAAAATGAGCAACAAACAATATGGAATAAAATTTACTTAATAGCACTTTCTTTTGTTTTTGATAGCGCTGAAAAGCACTATTAACTGTGTCGCTAATGTAAACAATTTTGTTTCATAGCATTTTAATGTACTAGTTTTTGATATAAAAATAATAATTAATTAAAACAATAAGTTTAAACGAGCCAAACGAAATTCATGGGGGAAAATGAATGTTTTAGAACAAACTGTAGCGTCGGCCTGAACCGTTACTATTATATGAAAATATTAATTAATTAAGACAATAACTAATCAGGAGCTAAACAAAATTTGTTATGGGAAGTGAATATTTTTTCATAAACAATAGCGTCGGCATGAACCGTCGCTAATATAAGAAAATAAATAATTGTTTAAGATAATAAATAAAAAGCAGGCGAATGAAATTGGTGGGGGGAAGTGAAATTTTCGCACAAACAGTAGTGTCGGTCCAAATAAACGCTTGGTCAACACCAAGTATTTTTCTCGATATCAAATCATTTTCAAAATATTTTCATAACAAATGCACTCGAAGTCCACATGCCCTAAGAAGTGAAAAAGGAATGATTAAATGTATGTCCCTTTGTTCTTAGTCCTAGGACGCATGCTGTATTAGTTATCATTCGAATGCTCGCCTTCACTTATTAACTTTAGCTTTATTCGTGCTATATATTTTTGTAGTGAAATAGAGGAAAAGGGCTAGTTAGGCGTATGCTCCTCTTATGAAGATTCTAATACAGAAGAAGAAAAGTGATCTCTTCTGTCCAAATGGTAAACCAACTCTGAAAGAGAAAATGAGCAACACACAATATGCAATAAAAGTTATTTAATAGCACTTTCTTTTGTTTTTAATAGCGCTGAAAAGCACTATTAATTATGTATCTAATGTAAACGATTTTGTTTCATAGAATTTTAATGTACTAGTTTTTGATATAAAAATAATATTTAATTAAAACAATAAGTTTAAAGGAGCCAAATGAAATTCATGGGGGAAAATGAAAGTTTTAGCACAAACAGTAGCGCCGGCCTGAACCGTCGTTATTATATGAAAATAATAATTACTTAAGACAAGAACTAATAAGGAGGAAAACAATTTTTTTGATGGAAATGATTATTTTTTCATAAATAATAGCGTCGGCATGAACCTTCGCTAATATAAGCAAATAAATAATTATTTAAGACAATAAATAAAAAGGAGGCGAATGAAGTTGGTGGGGGAAATGAAATTTTCTCACAAACTATAGTATCAGTGTAAATAAATGCTTGGTCAACACCAAGTATTTTTCTCCAAATCAAACCATTTTCAAAATATTTTCATAACAAATACACTCGAAACACACGTGCACTAAGTAGTGAAAAATAAATGATTAAATGTATGTCCCTTTGTTCTTAGTCCTAGGACGCATGCTGTATAGGTTATCATTCGAATGCTCGCCTTCACTCATGAACTTTAGTTTTATTCGTGCTATATACTTTTGTATTGAAATGGAGGAAAAGGACTAGTTAGACGTATGCTCCTCTTATGAAGATTCTAATACAGAAGAAGAAGAGTGATCTCTTCTGTCCAAAAGGGTAAGCCAGCTCTGAAAGAGAAAATGAGCAACAAACAATATGGAATAAAATTTACTTAATAACACTTTCTTTTGTTTTTGATAGCACTGAAAAGCACTATTAACTGTGTCGCTAATGTAAACAATTTTGTTTCATAGCATTTTAATGTACTAGTTTTTGATATAAAAATAATAATTAATTAAAACAATAAGTTTAAAGGAGCCAAACGAAATTCATGGGGGAAAATGAATGTTTTAGCACAAACTGTAGCGTCGGCCTGAACCGTTACTATTATATGAAAATATTAATTAATTAAGACAATAACTAATCAGGAGCTAAACAAAATTTGTTATGGGAAGTGAATATTTTTTCATAAACAATAGCGTCGGCATGAACCGTCGCTAATATAAGAAAATAAATAATTGTTTAAGATAATAAATAAAAAGCAGGCGAATGAAATTGGTGGGGGGAAGTGAAATTTTCGCACAAACAGTAGTGTCGGTCCAAATAAACGCTTGGTCAACACCAAGTATTTTTCTCGATATCAAATCATTTTCAAAATATTTTCATAACAAATGCACTCGAAGTCCACATGCCCTAAGAAGTGAAAAAGGAATGATTAAATGTATGTCCCTTTGTTCTTAGTCCTAGGACGCATGCTGTATTAGTTATCATTCGAATGCTCGCCTTCACTTATTAACTTTAGCTTTATTCGTGCTATATATTTTTGTAGTGAAATAGAGGAAAAGGGCTAGTTAGGCGTATGCTCCTCTTATGAAGATTCTAATACAGAAGAAGAAAAGTGATCTCTTCTGTCCAAAAGGGTAAACCAACTCTGAAAGAGAAAATGAGCAACACACAATATGCAATAAAAGTTATTTAATAGCACTTTCTTTTGTTTATAATAGCGCTGAAAAGCACTATTAATTATGTATCTAATGTAAACGATTTTGTTTCATAGAATTTTAATGTACTAGTTTTTGATATAAAAATAATATTTAATTAAAACAATAAGTTTAAAGGAGCCAAATGAAATTCATGGGGGAAAATGAAAGTTTTAGCACAAACAGTAGCGCCGGCCTGAACCGTCGTTATTATATGAAAATAATAATTACTTAAGACAAGAACTAATAAGGAGGAAAACAAATTTTTTGATGGAAATGATTATTTTTTCATAAATAATAGCGTCGGCATGAACCTTCGCTAATATAAGAAAATAAATAATTATTTAAGACAATAAATAAAAAGGAGGCGAATGAAGTTGGTGGGGGGGAAATGAAATTTTCTCACAAACTGTAGTATCGGTGTAAATAAATGCTTGGTCAACACCAATTATTTTTCTCGAAATCAAACCATTTTCAAAATATTTTCATAACAAATACACTCGAAACACACCTGCACTAAGTAGTGAAAAATGAATGATTAAATGTATGTCCCTTTCTTCTTAGTCCTAGGACGCATGCTGTATAGGTTATCGTTCGAATGCTTGCCTTCACTCATAAACTTTAGTTTTATTCGTGCTATATACTTTTGTATTGAAATGGAGGAAAAGGACTAGTTAGACGTATGCTCCTCTTATGAAGATTCTAATACAGAAGAAGAAGAAGAGTGATCTCTTCTGTCCAAAAGGGTAAACCAACTCTGAAAGAGAAAATGAGCAACAAACAATATGGAATAAAATTTACTTAATAGCACTTTTTTTTTTTGATAGCGCTGAAAAGCACTATTAACTGTGTCGCTAATGTAAACGATTTTGTTTCATAGCATTTTAATGTACTAGTTTTTGATATAAAAATAATAATTAATTAAAACAATAAGTTTAAAGGAGCCAAGCGAAATTCATGGGGGAAATGAGTGTTTTAGCACAAACTGTAGCGTCGGCCTGAACCGTTACTATTATATGAAAATAATAATTAATTAAGATAATAACTAATAAGGAGGCAAACAAAATTTGTTATGGGAAGTGAATATTTTTTCATAAACAATAGCGTCGGCATGAACCATCACTAATATAAGAATATAAATAATTGTTTAAGATAATAAATAAAAAGCAGGCGAATGAAATTGGTAGGGGGAAATGAAATTTTCGCACAAACAGTAATGTCGGTCCAAATATACGCTTGGTCAACACCAAGTATTTTTCTCGATATCAAATCATTTTCAAAATATTTTCATAACAAATGCACTCGAATTTCACATGCACTAAGAAGAGAAAAAGGAATGATTAAATGTATGTCCCTTTGTTCTTAGTCCTAGGACGCATGCTGTATTGGTTATCATTCGAATGCTCGCCTTCACTCATTAACTTAAGCTGTATTCCTGCTATATACTTTTGGAGTTAAATAGAGGAAAAGGGCTAGTTAGGCGTATGCTCCTCTTATGAAGATTCTAATACAGAAGAAGAAGAGTGATCTCTTCTGTCCAAAAGGGTAAACCAACTCTGAAAGAGAAAATGAGCAACAGACAATATGCAATAAAAGTTATTTAAAGAACTTTCTTTTGTTTTTAATAGCGCTGAAAAGCACTATTAGTTGTGTCTCTAATGTAAACGATTTTGTTTCATAGAATTTTAATGTACTAGTTTTTGATATAAAATTAATATTTAATTTAAACAATAAGTTTAAAGGAGCCAAATGAAATTCATGGGGGAAAATGAAAGTTTTAGCACAAACAGTAGCGCCGGGCTGAACCGTCGTTATTATATGAAAATAATAATTACTTAAGACAAGAACTAATAAGGAGGAAAACTAATTTTTTGATGGAAATGATTATTTTTTCATAAATAATAGCGTCGGCATGAACCGTCGCTAATATAGGAAAATAAATAATTATTTAAGACAATAAATAAAAAGAAGGCGAATGAAGTTGGTGGGGGGAAATGAAATTTTCTCACAAACTGTAGTATCGGTGTAAATAAATGCTTGGTCAAAACCAAGTATTTTTCTCGAAATCAAACCATTTTCAAAATATTTTCATAACAAATACACTCGAAACACACCTGCACTAAGTAGTGAAAAATGAATGATTAAATGTATGTCCCTTTGTTCTTAGTCCTAGGACGCATGCTGTATAGGTTATCGTTCGAATGCTTGCCTTCACTCATAAACTTTAGTTTTATTCGTGCTATATACTTTTGTATTGAAATGGACGAAAAGGACTAGTTAGACGTATGCTCTTCTTATGAAGATTCTAATACAGAAGAAGAAGAAGAGTGATCTCTTCTGTCCAAAAGGGTAAACCAACTCTGAAAGAGAAAATGAGCAACAAACAATATGGAATAAAATTTACTTAATAGCACTTTCTTTTTTTTTTGATAGCGCTGAAAAGCACTATTAACTGTGTCGCTAATGTAAACGATTTTGTTTCATAGCATTTTAATGTACTAGTTTTTGATATAAAAATAATAATTAATTAAAACAATAAGTTTAAAGGAGCCAAGCGAAATTCATGGGGGAAATGAATGTTTTAGCACAAACTGTAGCGTCGGCCTGAACCGTTACTATTATATGAAAATAATAATTAATTAAGATAATAACTAATAAGGAGGCAAACAAAATTTGTTATGGGAAGTGAATATTTTTTCATAAACAATAGCGTCGGAATGAACCATCGCTAATATAAGAATATAAATAATTGTTTAAGATAATAATAAAAAGCAGGCGAATGAAATTGGTAGGGGGAAATGAAATTTTCGCACAAACAGTAATGTCGGTCCAAATATACGCTTGGTCAACACCAAGTATTTTTCTCGATATCAAATCATTTTCAAAATATTTTCATAACAAATGCACTCGAAGTCCACATGCACTAAGAAGAGAAAAAGGAATGATTAAATGTATGTCCCTTTGTTCTTAGTCCTAGGACGCATGCTGTATTGGTTATCATTCGAATGCTCGCCTTCACTCATTAACTTTAGCTTTATTCCTGCTATATACTTTTGTAGTTAAATAGAGGAAAAGGGCTAGTTAGGCGTATGCTCCTCTTATGAAGATTCTAATACAGAAGAAGAAGAGTGATCTCTTCTGTCCAAAAGGGTAAACCAACTCTGAAAGAGAAAATGAGCAACAGACAATATGCAATAAAAGTTATTTAAAGAACTTTCTTTTGTTTTTAATAGCGCTGAAAAGCACTATTAGTTGTGTCGCTAATGTAAACGATTTTGTTTCATAGAATTTTAATGTACTAGTTTTTGATATAAAATTAATATTTAATTAAAACAATAAGTTTAAAGGAGCCAAATGAAATTCATGGGGGAAAATGAAAGTTTTAGCACAAACAGTAGCGCCGGCCTGAACCGTCGTTGTTATATGAAAATAATAATTACATAAGACAAGAACTAATAAGGAGGAAAACGAAATTTTTAATGGAAATGATTTTTTTTTCATAAATAATAGCGTCGGCATGAACCGTCGCTAATATAAGAAAATAAATAATTATTTAAGACAATAAATAAAAAGGAGGCGAATGAAGTTGGTGGGGGGAAATGAAATTTTCTCACAAACTGTAGTATCGGTGTAAATAAATGCTTGGTCAACACCAAGTATTTTTCTCGAAATCAACCCATTTTCAAAATATTTTCATAACAAATACACTCGAAGGCCACGTGCACTAAGTAGTGAAAAATGAATGATTAAGTGTATGTCCCTTTGTTCTTAGTCCTAGGACGCATGCTGTATAGGTTATCGTTCGAAGGCTCACCTTCACTCATGAACTTTAGTTTTATTCGTGCTATATACTTTTGTATTGAAATGGAGGAAAAGGACTAGTTAGACGTATGCTCCTCTTATGAAGATTCTAATACAGAAGAAGAAGAGTGATCTCTTCTGTCCAAAAGGGTAAACCAACTCTGAAAGAGAAAATGAACAACAAACAATATGGAATAAAATTTACTTAATAGCACTTTCTTTTGTTTTTGATAGCGCTGAAAAGCACTATTAACTGTGTCGCTAATGTAAACGATTTTGTTTCATAGCATTTTAATGTACTAGTTTTTGATATAAAAATAATAATTAATTAAAACAATAAGTTTAAAGGAGCCAAACGAAATTCATGGGGGAAATTGAATGTTTGAGCACAAACTGTAGCGTCGGCCTGAACCGTTACTATTATATGAAAATAATAATTAATTAAGACAATAACTAATAAGGAGGCAAACAAAATTTGTTATGGGAAGTGAATATTTTTTCATAAACAATAGCGTCGGCATGAACCGTCGCTAATATAAGAAAATAAATAATTGTTTAAGAAAATAAATAAAAAGCAGGCGAATGAAATTGGTAGGGGGAAATGAAATTTTTGCATAAATATTAGTGTCGGTCCAAATAAACGCTTGGTCAACACCAAGTATTTTTCTCGATATCAAATCATTTTAAAAATATTTTCATAACAAATGCACTCGAAGTCCACATGCACTAAGAAGAGAAAAAGGAATGATTAAATGTATGTCCCTTTGTTCTTAGTCCTAGGACGCATGCTGTATTGGTTATCATTCGAATGCTCGCCTTCACTCATTAACTTTAGCTTTATTCGTGCTATATACTTTTGTAGTGAAATAGAGGAAAAGGGCTAGTTAGGCGTATGCTCCTCTTATGAAGATTCTAATACAGAAGAAGAAGAGTGATCTCTTCTGTCCAAAAGGGTAAACCAACTCTGAAAGAGAAAATGAGCAACAGACAATATGCAATAAAAGTTATTTAATAGCACTTTCTTTTGTTTTTAATAGCGCTGAAAAGCACTATTAATTGTGTCGCTAATGTAAACGATTTTGTTTCATAGAATTTTAATGTACTAGTTTTTGATATAAAAATAATATTTAATTAAAACAATAAATTTAAAGGAGCCAAATGAAATTCATGGGGGAAAATGAAAGTTTTAGCACAAACAGTAGCGCCGGCCTGAACCGTCGTTTTTATATGAAAATAATAATTACTTAAGACAAGAACTAATAAGGAGGAAAACAAATTTTTTGATGGAAATGATTATTTTTTCATAAATAATAGCGTCGGCATGAACCGTCGCTAATATAAGAAAATAAATAATTATTTAAGACAATAAATAAAAAGGAGGCGAATGAAGTTGGTGGGGGGAAATGAAATTTTCTCACAAACTGTAGTATCGGTGTAAATAAATGCTTGGTCAACACCAAGTATTTTTCTCGAAATCAAACCATTTTCAAAATATTTTCATAACAAATACACTCGAAGGCCACGTGCACTAAGTAGAGAAAAATGAATGATTAAATGTATGTCCCTTTGTTCTTAGTCCTAGGACGCATGCTGTATAGGTTATCATTCGAATGCTCGCCTTCACTCATGAACTTTAGTTTTATTCGTGCTATATACTTTTGTATTGAAATGGAGGAAAAGGACTAGTTAGACGTATGCTCCTCTTATGAAGATTCTAATACAGAAGAAGAAGAAGAGTGATCTCTTCTGTCCAAAAGGGTAAACCAACTCTGAAAGAGAAAATGAGCAACAAACAATATGTAATAAAATTTACTTAATAGCACTTTCTTTTGTTTTTGATAGCGCTGAAAAGCACTATTAACTGTGTCGCTAATGTAAACGATTTTGTTTCATAGCATTTTAATGTACTAGTTTTTGATATAAAAATAATAATTAATTAAAACAATAAGTTTAAAGGAGCCAAACGAAATTCATGGGGGAAATGAATGTTTTAGCACAAACTGTAGCGTCGGCCTGAACCGTTACTATTATATGAAAATAATAATTAATTAAGATAATAACTAATAAGGAGGCAAACAAAATTTGTTATAGGAAGTGAATATTTTTTCAAAAACAATAGCATCGGCATGAACCATCGCTAATATAAGAAAATAAATAATTGTTTAAGATAATAAATAAAAAGCAGGCGAATGAAATTGGTAGGGGGAAATGAAATTTTTGCACAAACAGTAGTGTCGGTCCAAATAAACGCTTGGTCAACACCAAGTATTTTTCTCGATATCAAATCATTTTAAAAATATTTTCATAACAAATGCACTCGAAGTCCACATGCACTAAGAAGAGAAAAAGGAATGATTAAATGTATGTCCCTTTGTTCTTAGTCCTAGGACGCATGCTGTATTGGTTATCATTCGAATGCTCGCCTTCACTCATTAACTTTAGCTTTATTCGTGCTATATACTTTTGTAGTGAAATAGAGGAAAAGGGCTAGTTAGGCGTATGCTCCTCTTATGAAGATTCTAATACAGAAGAAGAAGAGTGATCTCTTCTGTCCAAAAGGGTAAACCAACTCTGAAAGAGAAAATGAGCAACAGACAATATGCAATAAAAGTTATTTAATAGCACTTTCTTTTGTTTTTAATAGCGCTGAAAAGCACTATTAATTGTGTCGCTAATGTAAACGATTTTGTTTCATAGAATTTTAATGTACTAGTTTTTGATATAAAAATAATATTTAATTAAAACAATAAATTTAAAGGAGCCAAATGAAATTCATGGGGGAAAATGAAAGTTTTAGCACAAACAGTAGCGCCGGCCTGAACCGTCGTTTTTATATGAAAATAATAATTACTTAAGACAAGAACTAATAAGGAGGAAAACAAATTTTTTGATGGAAATGATTATTTTTTCATAAATAATAGCGTCGGCATGAACCGTCGCTAATATAAGAAAATAAATAATTATTTAAGACAATAAATAAAAAGGAGGCGAATGAAGTTGGTGGGGGGAAATGAAATTTTCTCACAAACTGTAGTATCGGTGTAAATAAATGCTTGGTCAACACCAAGTATTTTTCTCAAAATCAACCCATTTTCAAAATATTTTCATAACAAATACACTCGAAGGCCACGTGCACTAAGTAGTGAAAAATGAATGATTAAATGTATGTCCCTTTGTTCTTAGTCCTAGGACGCATGCTGTATAGGTTATCGTTCGAATGCTCGCCTTCACTCATGAACTTTAGTTTTATTCGTGCTATATACTTTTGTATTGAAATGGAGGAAAAGGACTAGTTAGACGTATGCTCCTCTTATGAAGATTCTAATACAGAAGAAGAAGAAGAGTGATCTCTTCTGTCCAAAAGGGTAAACCAACTCTGAAAGAGAAAATGAGCAACAAACAATATGGAATAAAATTTACTTAATAACACTTTCTTTTGTTTTTGATAGCGCTGAAAAGCACTATTAACTGTGTCGCTAATGTAAACGATTTTGTTTCATAGCATTTTAATGTACTAGTTTTTGATATAAAAATAATAATTAATTAAAACAATAAGTTTAAAGGAGCCAAACGAAATTCATGGGGGAAAATGAATGTTTTAGCACAAACTGTAGCGTCGGCCTGAACCGTTACTATTATATGAAAATTATAATTAATTAAGATAATAACTAATAAGGAGGAAAACAAAATTTGTTATGGGAAGTGAATATTTTTTCATAAACAATAGCGTCGGCATGAACCGTCGCTAATATAAGAAAATAAATAATTGTTTAAGATAATAAATAAAAAGCAGGCGAATGAAATTGGTAGGGGGAAATGAAATTTTCGCACAAACAGTAGTGTCGGTCCAAATATACGCTTGGTCAACACCAAGTATTTTTCTCGATATCAAATCATTTTCAAAATATTTTCATAACAAATGCACTCGAAGTCCACATGCACTAAGAAGAGAAAAAGGAATGATTAAATGTATGTCCCTTTGTTCTTAGTCCTAGGACGCATGCTGTATTGGTTATCATTCGAATGCTCGCCTTCACTCATTAACTTTAGCTTTATTCCTGCTATATACTTTTGTAGTTAAATAGAGGAAAAGGGCTAGTTAGGCGTATGCTCCTCTTATGAAGATTCTAATACAGAAGAAGAAGAGTGATCTCTTCTGTCCAAAAGGGTAAACCAACTCTGAAAGAGAAAATGAGCAACAGACAATATGCAATAAAAGTTATTTAAAGAACTTTCTTTTGTTTTTAATAGCGCTGAAAAGCACTATTAGTTGTGTCGCTAATGTAAACGATTTTGTTTCATAGAATTTTAATGTACTAGTTTTTGATATAAAATTAATATTTAATTAAAACAATAAGTTTAAAGGAGCCAAATGAAATTCATGGGGGAAAATGAAAGTTTTAGCACAAACAGTAGCGCCGGCCTGAACCGTCGTTGTTATATGAAAATAATAATTACATAAGACAAGAACTAATAAGGAGGAAAACGAAATTTTTAATGGAAATGATTTTTTTTTCATAAATAATAGCGTCGGCATGAACCGTCGCTAATATAAGAAAATAAATAATTATTTAAGACAATAAATAAAAAGGAGGCGAATGAAGTTGGTGGGGGGAAATGAAATTTTCTCACAAACTGTAGTATCGGTGTAAATAAATGCTTGGTCAACACCAAGTATTTTTCTCGAAATCAACCCATTTTCAAAATATTTTCATAACAAATACACTCGAAGGCCACGTGCACTAAGTAGTGAAAAATGAATGATTAAGTGTATGTCCCTTTGTTCTTAGTCCTAGGACGCATGCTGTATAGGTTATCGTTCGAAGGCTCGCCTTCACTCATGAACTTTAGTTTTATTCGTGCTATATACTTTTGTATTGAAATGGAGGAAAAGGACTAGTTAGACGTATGCTCCTCTTATGAAGATTCTAATACAGAAGAAGAAGAGTGATCTCTTCTGTCCAAAAGGGTAAACCAACTCTGAAAGAGAAAATGAGCAACAAACAATATGGAATAAAATTTACTTAATAGCACTTTCTTTTGTTTTTGATAGCGCTGAAAAGCACTATTAACTGTGTCGCTAATGTAAACGATTTTGTTTCATAGCATTTTAATGTACTAGTTTTTGATATAAAAATAATAATTAATTAAAACAATAAGTTTAAAGGAGCCAAACGAAATTCATGGGGGAAATTGAATGTTTGAGCACAAACTGTAGCGTCGGCCTGAACCGTTACTATTATATGAAAATAATAATTAATTAAGACAATAACTAATAAGGAGGCAAACAAAATTTGTTATGGGAAGTGAATATTTTTTCATAAACAATAGCGTCGGCATGAACCGTCGCTAATATAAGAAAATAAATAATTGTTTAAGAAAATAAATAAAAAGCAGGCGAATGAAATTGGTAGGGGGAAATGAAATTTTTGCATAAATATTAGTGTCGGTCCAAATAAACGCTTGGTCAACACCAAGTATTTTTCTCGATATCAAATCATTTTAAAAATATTTTCATAACAAATGCACTCGAAGTCCACATGCACTAAGAAGAGAAAAAGGAATGATTAAATGTATGTCCCTTTGTTCTTAGTCCTAGGACGCATGCTGTATTGGTTATCATTCGAATGCTCGCCTTCACTCATTAACTTTAGCTTTATTCGTGCTATATACTTTTGTAGTGAAATAGAGGAAAAGGGCTAGTTAGGCGTATGCTCCTCTTATGAAGATTCTAATACAGAAGAAGAAGAGTGATCTCTTCTGTCCAAAAGGGTAAACCAACTCTGAAAGAGAAAATGAGCAACAGACAATATGCAATAAAAGTTATTTAATAGCACTTTCTTTTGTTTTTAATAGCGCTGAAAAGCACTATTAATTGTGTCGCTAATGTAAACGATTTTGTTTCATAGAATTTTAATGTACTAGTTTTTGATATAAAAATAATATTTAATTAAAACAATAAATTTAAAGGAGCCAAATGAAATTCATGGGGGAAAATGAAAGTTTTAGCACAAACAGTAGCGCCGGCCTGAACCGTCGTTTTTATATGAAAATAATAATTACTTAAGACAAGAACTAATAAGGAGGAAAACAAATTTTTTTAAGGAAATGATTATTTTTTCATAAATAATAGCGTCGGCATGAACCGTCGCTAATATAAGAAAATAAATAATTATTTAAGACAATAAATAAAAAGGAGGCGAATGAAGTTGGTGGGGGGAAATGAAATTTTCTCACAAACTGTAGTATCGGTGTAAATAAATGCTTGGTCAACACCAAGTATTTTTCTCGAAATCAAACCATTTTCAAAATATTTTCATAACAAATACACTCGAAGGCCACGTGCACTAAGTAGAGAAAAATGAATGATTAAATGTATGTCCCTTTGTTCTTAGTCCTAGGACGCATGCTGTATAGGTTATCATTCGAATGCTCGCCTTCACTCATGAACTTTAGTTTTATTCGTGCTATATACTTTTGTATTGAAATGGAGGAAAAGGACTAGTTAGACGTATGCTCCTCTTATGAAGATTCTAATACAGAAGAAGAAGAAGAGTGATCTCTTCTGTCCAAAAGGGTAAACCAACTCTGAAAGAGAAAATGAGCAACAAACAATATGTAATAAAATTTACTTAATAGCACTTTCTTTTGTTTTTGATAGCGCTGAAAAGCACTATTAACTGTGTCGCTAATGTAAACGATTTTGTTTCATAGCATTTTAATGTACTAGTTTTTGATATAAAAATAATAATTAATTAAAACAATAAGTTTAAAGGAGCCAAACGAAATTCATGGGGGAAATGAATGTTTTAGCACAAACTGTAGCGTCGGCCTGAACCGTTACTATTATATGAAAATAATAATTAATTAAGATAATAACTAATAAGGAGGCAAACAAAATTTGTTATGGGAAGTGAATATTTTTTCAAAAACAATAGCATCGGCATGAACCATCGCTAATATAAGAAAATAAATAATTGTTTAAGATAATAAATAAAAAGCAGGCGAATGAAATTGGTAGGGGGAAATGAAATTTTTGCACAAACAGTAGTGTCGGTCCAAATAAACGCTTGGTCAACACCAAGTATTTTTCTCGATATCAAATCATTTTAAAAATATTTTCATAACAAATGCACTCGAAGTCCACATGCACTAAGAAGAGAAAAAGGAATGATTAAATGTATGTCCCTTTGTTCTTAGTCCTAGGACGCATGCTGTATTGGTTATCATTCGAATGCTCGCCTTCACTCATTAACTTTAGCTTTATTCGTGCTATATACTTTTGTAGTGAAATAGAGGAAAAGGGCTAGTTAGGCGTATGCTCCTCTTATGAAGATTCTAATACAGAAGAAGAAGAGTGATCTCTTCTGTCCAAAAGGGTAAACCAACTCTGAAAGAGAAAATGAGCAACAGACAATATGCAATAAAAGTTATTTAATAGCACTTTCTTTTGTTTTTAATAGCGCTGAAAAGCACTATTAATTGTGTCGCTAATGTAAACGATTTTGTTTCATAGAATTTTAATGTACTAGTTTTTGATATAAAAATAATATTTAATTAAAACAATAAATTTAAAGGAGCCAAATGAAATTCATGGGGGAAAATGAAAGTTTTAGCACAAACAGTAGCGCCGGCCTGAACCGTCGTTTTTATATGAAAATAATAATTACTTAAGACAAGAACTAATAAGGAGGAAAACAAATTTTTTGATGGAAATGATTATTTTTTCATAAATAATAGCGTCGGCATGAACCGTCGCTAATATAAGAAAATAAATAATTATTTAAGACAATAAATAAAAAGGAGGCGAATGAAGTTGGTGGGGGGAAATGAAATTTTCTCACAAACTGTAGTATCGGTGTAAATAAATGCTTGGTCAACACCAAGTATTTTTCTCAAAATCAAACCATTTTCAAAATATTTTCATAACAAATACACTCGAAGGCCACGTGCACTAAGTAGTGAAAAATGAATGATTAAATGTATGTCCCTTTGTTCTTAGTCCTAGGACGCATGCTGTATAGGTTATCGTTCGAATGCTCGCCTTCACTCATGAACTTTAGTTTTATTCGTGCTATATACTTTTGTATTGAAATGGAGGAAAAGGACTAGTTAGACGTATGCTCCTCTTATGAAGATTCTAATACAGAAGAAGAAGAAGAGTGATCTCTTCTGTCCAATAGGGTAAACCAACTCTGAAAGAGAAAATGAGCAACAGACAATATGCAATAAAAGTTATTTAATAGCACTTTCTTTTGTTTTTAATAGCGCTGAAAAGCACTATTAATTGTGTCCCTAATGTAAACGATTTTGTTTCTTAGAATTTTAATGTACTAGTTTTTGATATAAAAATAATATTTAATTAAAACAATAAATTTAAAGGAGCCAAATGAAATTCATGGGGGAAAATGAAAGTTTTAGCACAAACAGTAGCGCCGGCCTGAACCGTCGTTTTTATATGAAAATAATAATTACTTAAGACAAGAACTAATAAGGAGGAAAACAAATTTTTTGATGGAAATGATTCTTTTTTCATAAATAATAGCGCCGGCATGAACCGTCGCTAATATAAGAAAATAAATAATTATTTAAGACAATAAATAAAAAGGAGGCGAATGAAGTTGGTGGGGGGAAATGAAATTTTCTCACAAACTGTAGTATTGGTGTAAATAAATGCTTGGTCAACACCAAGTATTTTTCTCAAAATCAAACCATTTTCAAAATATTTTCATAACAAATACACTCGAAGGCCACGTGCACTAAGTAGTGAAAAATGAATGATTAAATGTATGTCCCTTTGTTCTTAGTCCTAGGACGCATGCTGTATAGGTTATCGTTCGAATGCTCGCCTTCACTCATGAACTTTAGTTTTATTCGTGCTATATACTTTTGTATTGAAATGGAGGAAAAGGACTAGTTAGACGTATGCTCCTCTTATGAAGATTCTAATACAGAAGAAGAAGAAGAGTGATCTCTTCTGTCCAAAAGGGTAAACCAACTCTGAAAGAGAAAATGAGCAACAAACAATATGGAATAAAATTTACTTAATAACACTTTCTTTTGTTTTTGATAGCGCTGAAAAGCACTATTAACTGTGTCGCTAATGTAAACGATTTTGTTTCATAGCATTTTAATGTACTAGTTTTTGATATAAAAATAATAATTAATTAAAACAATAAGTTTAAAGGAGCCAAACGAAATTCATGGGGGAAAATGAATGTTTTAACACAAACTGTAGCGTCGGCCTGAACCGTTACTATTATATGAAAATTATAATTAATTAAGATAATAACTAATAAGGAGGCAAACAAAATTTGTTATGGGAAGTGAATATTTTTTCATAAACAATAGCGTCGGCATGAACCGTCGCTAATATAAGAAAATAAATAATTGTTTAAGATAATAAATAAAAAGCAGGCGAATGAAATTGGTAGGGGGAAATGAAATTTTCGCACAAACAGTAGTGTCGGTCCAAATATACGCTTGGTCAACACCAAGTATTTTTCTCGATATCAAATCATTTTCAAAATATTTTCATAACAAATGCACTCGAAGTCCACATGCACTAAGAAGATAAAAAGGAATGATTAAATGTATGTCCCTTTGTTCTTAGTCCTAGGACGCATGCTGTATTGGTTATCATTTGAATGCTCGCCTTCACTCATTAACTTTAGCTTTATTTCTGCTATATACTTTTGTAGTTAAATAGAGGAAAAGGGCTAGTTAGGCGTATGCTCCTCTTATGAAGATTCTAATACAGAAGAAGAAGAGTGATCTCTTATGTCCAAAAGGGTAAACCAACTCTGAAAGAGAAAATGAGCAACAGACAATATGCAATAAAAGTTATTTAAAGAACTTTCTTTTGTTTTTAATAGCGCTGAAAAGCACTATTAGTTGTGTCACTAATGTAAACGATTTTGTTTCATAGAATTTTAATGTACTAGTTTTTGATATAAAATTAATATTTAATTAAAATAATAAGTTTAAAGGAGCCAAATGAAATTCATGGGGGAAAATGAAAGTTTTAGCACAAACAGTAGCGCCAGCCTGAATCGTCGTTATTATATGAAAATAATAATTACTTAAGACAAGAACTTATAAGGAGGAAAACGAAATTTTTGATGGAAATGATTATTTTTTCATAAATAATATCGTCGGCATGAACCGTCGCTAATATAAGAAAATAAATAATTATTTAAGACAATAAATAAAAAGGAGGCGAATGAAGTTGGTGGGGGGAAATGAAATTTTCTCACAAACTGTAGTATCGGTGTAAATAAATGCTTGGTCAACACCATGTATTTTTCTCGAAATCAACCCATTTTCAAAATATTTTCATAACAAATACACTCGAAGGCCACGTGCACTAAGTAGTGAAAAATGAATGATTAAGTGTATGTCCCTTTGTTCTTAGTCCTAGGACGCATGCTGTATAGGTTATCGTTTGAATGCTCGCCTTCACTCATGAACTTTAGTTTTATTCGTGCTATATACTTTTGTATTGGAATGGAGGAAAAGGACTAGTTAGACGTATGCTCCTCTTATGAAGATTCTAATACAGAAGAAGAAGAGTGATCTCTTCTGTCCAAAAGGGTAAACCTACTCTGAAAGAGAAAATGAGCAACAAACAATATGGAATAAAATTTACTTAATAGCACTTTCTTTTGTTTTTGATAGCGTTGAAAAGCACTATTAACTGTGTCGCTAATGTAAACGATTTTGTTTCATAGCATTTTAATGTACTAGTTTTTGATATAAAAATAATAATTAATTAAAACAATAAGTTTAAAGGAGCCAAACGAAATTCATGGGGAAAAATGAATGTTTTAGCACAAACTGTAGCGTCGGCATGAACCATTACTATTATATGAAAATAATAATTAATTAAGATAATAACTAATAAGGAGGCAAACAAAATTTGTTATGGGAAGTGAATATTTTTTCATAAACAATAGCGTCGGCATGAACCGTCGCTAATATAAGAAAATAAATAATTGTTTAAGATAATAAATAAAAAGCAGGCGAATGAAATTGGTAGGGGGAAATGAAATTTTTGCACACACAGTAGTGTCGGTCCAAATAAACGCTTGGTCAACACCAAGTATTTTTCTCGATATCAAATCATTTTAAAAATATTTTCATAACAAATGCACCCGAAGTCCACATGCACTAAGAAGAGAAAAAGGAGTGATTAAATGTATGTCCCTTTGTTCTTAGTCCTAGGACGCATGCTGTATTGGTTATCATTCAAATGCTCGCCTTCACTCATTAACTTTAGCTTTATTCATGCTATATACTCTTGTAGTGAAATGGAGGAAAAGGGCTAGTTAGGCGTATGCTCCTCTTATGAAGATTCTAATACAGAAGAAGAAGAGTGATCTCTTCTGTTCAAAAGGGTAAACCAACTCTGAAAGAGAAAATGAGCAACGGACAATATGCAATAAAAGTTATTTAATAGCACTTTATTTTGTTTTTAATAGCGCTTAAACTCACTATTAACTGTGCCGCTAATGTAAACGATTTTGTTTCACAGAATTTTAATGTACTAGTTTTTGATATAAAAATAATAATTAATTAAAACAATAAGTTTAAAGGAGCCAAATGAAATTAATGGGGGAAAATGAATGTTTTAGCACAAACAGTAGCGTCGGCCTGAACCGTCGCTATTATATGAAAATAATAATTACTTAAGACAAGAACTAATAAGGAGGAAAATGATTTTTTTTGGAAATGATTATTTTTTCATTAACAATAACGACGGCCTGAACCGTCGCTAATATAAGAAAATAAATAATTATTTAAGACAATAAATAAAAAGGAGGCGAATGAAATTGGTGGGGGGAAATGAAATTTTTGCACAAACAGTAGTGTCGGTGTAAATAAATTCTTGGTCAACACCAAGTATTTTTCTCGAAATTAAACCATTTTCAAAATATTTTCATAACAAATACACTTGAAGGCCACGTGCACTAAGTAGTGAAAAATGAATGATTAAATGTATGTCCCTTTGTTCTTAGTCCTAGGACGCATGCTGTATAGGTTATCGTTCGAATGCTCGCCTTCACTCTTGAACTTTAGTTTTATTCGTGCTATATACTTTTGTATTGAAATGGAGGAAAAGGACTAGTTAGACGTATGCTCCTCTTATGAAGATTCTAATACAGAAGAAGAAGAGTGATCTCTTTTGTCCAAAAGGGTAAACCAACTCTGAAAGAGAAAATGAGCAACAGACAATATGCAATAAAAGTTATTTAATAGCACTTTCTTTTGTTTTTGATAGCGCTGAAAAGCACTATTAACTGTGCCGCTAATGTAAACGATTTTGTTTCATAGCATTTTAATGTACTATTTTTTGATATGAAAATAATAATTAAATAAAATAATAAGTTTAAAGGAGACAAACGAAATTCATGGGGGAAAATGAATGTTTTAGCACATAAACCAGCGTCGGCCTGAACCGTCGCTATTAAATGAAAATAATAATTAATTAAGACAATAACTAATAAGGAGGCAAACAAAATTTGTTATGGGAAGTGAATATTTTTTCATAAATAATAGCGTCGGCATGAAACGTCGCTAATATAAGAAAATAAATAATTATTTAAGACAATAAATAAAAAGGAGGCGAATGAAGTTGGTGGGGGGAAATGAAATTTTCTCACAAACTGTAGTATCGGTGTAAATAAAAGCTTGGTCAACACCAAGTATTTTTCTCGAAATCAAACCTTTTTCAAAATATTTTCATAACAAATACACTCGAAGGCCACGGGCACTAAGTAGTGAAAAATGAATGATTAAATGTATGTCCCTTTGTTCTTAGTCCTAGGACGCATGCTGTATAGGTTATTGTTCGAATGCTCGCCTTCACTAATGAACTTTAGTTTTATTCGTGCTATATACTCTTGTAGTGAAATGGAGGAAAAGGGCTAGTTAGGCGTATGCTCCTCTTATGAAGATTCTAATATAGAAGAAGAAGAGTGATCTCGTCTGTCCAAAAGGGTAAACCAACTCTTAAAGAGAAAATGAGCACCAGACAATATGGAATAAAATTTACTTAATAGCACCTTCTTTTGTTTTTAATAGTGCTGAAAAGCACTATTAACTGTGTCGCTAATGTAAACGATTTTGTTTCATAGCATTTTAATGTACTATTTTTTGATATAAAAATAATAATTAATTAAAACAATAAGTTTAAATGAGCCAAACGAAATTCATGGGGGAAAATGAATGTTTTAGCACAAACAGTAGTGTCGGCCTGAACCGTTACTATTATATGAAAATAATAATTAATTAAGACAATAACTAATAAGGAGGCAAACAAAATTTGTTATGGGAAGTGAATATTTTTTCATAAAGAATAGTGTCGGCATGAACCGTCGCTAATATAAGAAAATAAATAATTGTTTAATATAATAAATAAAGAGCAGGCGAATGAAATTGGTAGGGGGAAATGAAATTTTCGCACAAACAATAGTGTCGGTCCAAATAAACGCTTGGTCAACACCAAGTATTTTTCTCGATGTCAAATCATTTTAAAAATATTTTCATAACAAATGCACTCGAAGTCCACATGCACTAAGAAGAGAAAAAGGAATGATTAAATGTATGTCCCTTTGTTCTTAGTCCTAGGACGCATGCTGTATTGGTTATCATTCGAATGCTCGCCTTCACTCATTAACTTTAGCTTTATTCGTGCTATATACTTTTGTAGTGAAATAGAGGAAAAGGGCTAGTTAGGCGTATACTCCTCTTATGAAGATTCTAATACAGAAGAAGAAGAGTGATCTCTTCTGTCCAAAAGGGTAAACCAACTCTGAAAGAGAAAATGAGCAACAAACAATATGCAATAAAAGTTATTTAAAGAACTTTCTTTTGTTTTTAATAGCGCGGAAAAGCACTATTAGTTGTGTCACTAATGTAAACGATTTTGTTTCATAGAATTTTAATGTACTAGTTTTTGATATAAAAATAATATTTAATTAAAACAATAAGTTTAAAGGAGCCAAATGAAATTCATGGGGGAAAATGAAAGTTTTAGCACAAACAGTAGCGCCGGCCTGAACCGTCGTTATTATATGAAAATAATAATTACTTAAGACAAAAACTAATAAGGAGGAAAACGAAATTTTTGATGGAAATGATTATTTTTTCATAAATAATAGCGTCAGCATGAACCCTCGCTAATATAAGAAAATAAATAATTATTTAAGACAATAAATAAAAAGGAGGCGAATGAAGTTCGTGGGGGGAAATGAAATTTTCTCACAAACTGTAGTATCGTTGTAAATAAATGCTTGGTCAACACCATGTATTTTTCTCGAAATCAACCCATTTTCAAAATATTTTCATAACAAATACACTCGAAGTCCACGTGCACTAAGTAGTGAAAAATGAATGATTAAGTGTATGTCCCTTTGTTCTTACTCCTAGGACGCATGCTGTATAGGTTATCGCTCGAATGCTCGCCTTCACTCATGAACTTTAGTTTTATTCGTGCTATATACTTTTGTATTGAAATGGAGGAAAAGGACTAGTTAGACGTATGCTCCTCTTATGAAGATTCTAATACAGAAGAAGAAGAGTGATCTCTTCTGTCCAAAAGGGTAAACCTACTCTGAAAGAGAAAATGAGCAACAAACAATATGGAATAAAATTTACTTAATAGCACTTTCTTTTGTTTTTGATAGCGTTGAAAAGCACTATTAACTGTGTCGCTAATGTAAACGATTTTGTTTCATAGCATTTTAATGTACTAGTTTTTGATATAAAAATAATAATTAATTAAAACAATAAGTTTAAAGGAGCCAAACGAAATTCATGGGGGAAATGAATGTTTTAGCACAAACTGTAGCATCGGCCTGAACCGTTACTATTATATGAAAATAATAATTAATTAAGACAATAACTAATAAGGAGGCAAACAAAATTTGTTATGGGAAGTGAATATTTTTTCATAAACAATAGCGTCGGCATGAACCATCGCTAATATAAGAAAATAAATAATTGTTTAAGATAATAAATAAAAAGCAGGCGAATGAAATTGGTAGGGGGAAATGAAATTTTTGCACACACAGTAGTGTCGGTCCAAATAAACGCTTGGTCAACACTAAGTATTTTTCTCGATATCAAATCATTTTAAAAATATTTTCATAACAAATGCACTCGAAGTCCACATGCACTAAGAAGAGAAAAAGGAATGATTAAATGTATGTCCCTTTGTTCTTAGTCCTAGGACGCATGCTGTATTGGTTATCATTCGAATGCTCGCCTTCACTCATTAACTTTAGCTTTATTCGTGCTATATACTCTTGTAGTGAAATGGAGGAAAAGGGCTAGTTAGGCGTATGCTCCTCTTATGAAGATTCTAATACAGAAGAAGAAGAGTGATCTCTTCTGTCCAAAAGGGTAAACCAACTCTGAAAGAGAAAATGAGCAACGAACAATAAGCAATAAAAGTTATTTAATAGCACTTTATTTTGTTTTTAATAGCGCTGAAACTCACTATTAACTGTGCCGCTAATGTAAACGATTTTGTTTCACAGAATTTTAATGTACTAGTTTTTGATATAAAAATAATAATTAATTAAAACAATAAGTTTAAAGGAGCCAAATGAAATTAATGGGGGAAAATGAATGTTTTAGCACAAACAGTAGCGTCGGCCTGAACCGTCGCTATTATATTAAAATAATAATTACTTAAGACAAGAACTAATAAGGAGGAAAATGAAATTTTTGATGGAAATGATTATTTTTTCATAAACAATAGCGACGGCCTGAACCGTCGCTAATATAAGAAAATAAATAATTATTTAAGACAATAAATAAAAAGGAGGTGAATGAAATTGGTGGGGGGAAATGAAATTTTTGCACAAACAGTAGTGTCGGTGTAAATAAATTCTTGGTCAACACCAAGTATTTTTCTCGAAATCAAACCATTTTCAAAATATTTTCATAACAAATACACTTGAAGGCCACGTGCACTAAGTAGTGAAAAATGAATGATTAAATGTATGTCCCTTTGTTCTTAGTCCTAGGACGCATGCTGTATAGGTTATCGTTCGAATGCTCGCCTTCACTCATGAACTTTAGTTTTATTCGTGCTATATACTTTTGTATTGAAATGGAGGAAAAGGACTAGTTAGACGTATGCTCGTCTTATGAAGATTCTTATACAGAAGAAGAAGAGTGATCTCTTCTGTCCAAAAGGGTAAACCAACTCTGAAAGAGAAAATGAGCAACAGACAATATGCAATAAAAGTTATTTAATAGCACTTTCTTTTGTTTTTGATAGCGCTGAAAAGCACTATTAACTGTGCCGCTAATGTAAACGATTTTGTTTCATAGCATTTTAATGTACTATTTTTTGATATGAAAATAATAATTAAATAAAATAATAAGTTTAAAGGAGCCAAGCGAAATTCATGGGGGAAAATGAATGTTTTAGAACATAAAGTAGCGTCGGCCTGAACCGTCGCTATTATATGAAAATTATAATTAATTAAGACAATAACTAATAAGGAGGCAAACAAAATTTGTTATGGGAAGTGAATATTTTTTCATAAACAATAGCGACGGCCTGAACCGTCGCTAATATAAGAAAATAAATAATTATTTAAGACAATAAATAAAAAGGAGGCGAATGAAATTGGTGGGGGGAAATGAAATTTTTGCACAAACAGTAGTGTCGGTGTAAATAAATTCTTGGTCAACACCAAGTATTTTTCTCGAAATCAAACCATTTTCAAAATATTTTCATAACAAATACACTTGAAGGCCACGTGCACTAAGTAGTGAAAAATGAATGATTAAATGTATGTCCCTTTGTTCTTAGTCCTAGGACGCATGCTGTATAGGTTATCGTTCGAATGCTCGCCTTCACTCATGAACTTTAGTTTTATTCGTGCTATATACTTTTGTATTGAAATGGAGGAAAAGGACTAGTTAGACGTATGCTCGTCTTATGAAGATTCTAATACAGAAGAAGAAGAGTGATCTCTTCTGTCCAAAAGGGTAAACCAACTCTGAAAGAGAAAATGAGCAACAGACAATATGCAATAAAAGTTATTTAATAGCACTTTCTTTTGTTTTTGATAGCGCTGAAAAGCACTATTAACTGTGCCGCTAATGTAAACGATTTTGTTTCATAGCATTTTAATGTACTATTTTTTGATATGAAAATAATAATTAAATAAAATAATAAGTTTAAAGGAGCCAAACGAAATTCATGGGGGAAAATGAATGTTTTAGCACATAAAGTAGCGTCGGCCTGAACCGTCGCTATTATATGAAAATTATAATTAATTAAGACAATAACTAATAAGGAGGCAAACAAAATTTGTTATGGGAAGTGAATATTTTTCCATAAATAATAGCGTCGGCATGAACCGTCGCTAATATAAGAAAATAAATAATTATTTAAGACAATAAATAAAAAGGAGGCGAATGAAGTTGGTGGGGGGAAATGAAATTTTCTCACAAACTGTAGTATCGGTGTAAATAAAAGCTTGGTCAACACCTAGTATTTTTCTCGAAATCAAACCATTTTCAAAATATTTTCATAAAAAATACACTCGAAGGCCACGGGCACTAAGTAGTGAAAAATGAATGATTAAATGTATGTCCCTTTGTTCTTAGTCCTAGGACGCATGCTGTATAGGTTATCGTTCGAATGCTCACCTTCACTAATGAACTTTAGTTTTATTCGTGCTATATACTCTTGTAGTGAAATGGAGGAAAAGGGCTAGTTAGGCGTATGCTCCTCTTATGAAGATTCTAATACAGAAGAAGAAGAGTGATCTCTTCTGTCCAAAAGGGTAAACCAACTCTTAAAGAGAAAATGAGCAACAGACAATATGGAATAAAATTTACTTAATAGCACTTTCTTTTGTTTTTGATAGTGCTGAAAAGCACTATTAACTGTGTCGCTAATGTAAACGATTTTGTTTCATAGCATTTTAATGTACTATTTTTTGATATAAAAATAATAATTAATTAAAACAATAAGTTTAAAGGAGCCAAACGAAATTCATGGGGGAAAGTGAATGTTTTAGCACAAACAGTAGTGTCGGCCTGAACCGTTACTATTATATGAAAATAATAATTAATTAAGACAATAACTAATAAGGAGGCAAACAAAATTTGTTATGGGAAGTGAATATTTTTTAATAAACAATAGTGTCGGCATGAACCGTCGCTAATATAAGAAAATAAATAATTGTTTAAGATAATAAATAAAGAGCAGGCGAATGAAATTGGTAGGGGGAAATGAAATTTTCGCACAAACAATAGTGTCGGTCCAAATAAACGCTTGGTCAACACCAAGTATTTTTCTCGATGTCAAATCATTTTAAAAATATTTTCATAACAAATGCACTCGAAGACCACATGCACTAAGAAGAGAAAAAGGAATGATTAAATGTATGTCCCTTTGTTCTTAGTCCTAGGACGCATGCTGTATTGGTTATCATTCGAATGCTCGCCTTCACTCATTAACTTTAGCTTTATTCGTGCTATATACTTTTGTAGTGAAATAGAGGAAAAGGGCTAGTTAGGCGTATGCTCCTCTTATGAAGATTCTAATACAGAAGAAGAAGAGTGATCTCTTCTGTCCAAAAGGGTAAACCAACTCTGAAAGAGAAAATGAGCAACAGACAATATGCAATAAAAGTTATTTAATAGCACTTTCTTTTGTTTTTAATAGCGCTGAAAAGCACTATTAATTGTGTCGCTAATGTAAACGATTTTGTTTCATAGAATTTTAATGTACTAGTTTTTGATATAAAAATAATATTTAATTAAAACAATAAGTTTAAAGGAGCCAAATGAAATTCATGGGGGAAAATGAAAGTTTCAGCACAAACAGTAGCGCCGGCCTGAACCGTCGTTATTATATGAAAATAATAATTACTTAAGACAATAACTAATAAGGAGGAAAACGAAATTTTTGATGGAAATGATTATTTTTTCATAAATAATAGCGTCTACATGAACCGTCGCTAATATAAGAAAATAAATAATTATTTAAGACAATAAATAAAAAGGAGGCGAATGAAGTTGGTGGGGGGAAATGAAATTTTCTCACAAACTGTAGTATCGGTAAAAATAAAAGCTTGGTCAACACCAAGTATTTTTCTCGAAATCAAACCATTTTCAAAATATTTTCATAACAAATACACTCGTAGGCCACGGGCACTAAGTAGTGAAAAATGAATGATTAAATGTATGTCCCTTTGTTCTTAGTCCTAGGACGCATGCTGTATAGGTTATCGTTCGAATGCTCGCCTTCACTCATGAACTTTAGTTTTATTCGTGCTATATACTCTTGTAGTGAAATGGAGGAAAAGGGCTAGTTAGGCGTATGCTCCTCTTATGAAGATTCTAATACAGAAGAAGAAGAGTGATCACTTCTGTCCAAAAGGGTAAACCAACTCTTAAAGAGAAAATGAGCAACAGACAATATGGAATAAAATTTACTTAATAGCACTTTCTTTTGTTTTTGATAGTGCTGAAAAGCACTATTAACTGTGTCGCTAATGTAAACGATTTTGTTTCATAGCATTTTAATGTACTACTCTTTGATATAAAAATAATAATTAATTAAAACAATAAGTTTAAAGGAGCCAAACGAAATTCATGGGGGAAAATGAATGTTTTAGCACAAACAGTAGTGTCGGCCTGAACCGTTACTATTATATGAAAATAATAATTAATTAAGACAATAACTAATAAGGAGGCAAACAAAATTTGTTATGGGAAGTGAATATTTTTTAATAAACAATAGTGTCGGCATGAACCGTCGCTAATATAAGAAAATAAATAATTGTTTAAGATAATAAATAAAGAGCAGGCGAATGAAATTGGTAGGGGGAAATGAAATTTTCGCACAAACAATAGTGTCGGTCCAAATAAACGCTTGGTCAACACCAAGTATTTTTCTCGATATCAAATCATTTTAAAAATATTTTCATAACAAATGCACTCGAAGTCCACATGCACTAAGAAGAGAAAAAGGAATGATTAAATGTATGTCCCTTTGTTCTTAGTCCTAGGACGCATGCTGTATTGGTTATCATTCGAATGCTTGCCTTCACTCATTATCTTTAGCTTTATTCGTGCTATATACTTTTGTAGTGAAATAGAGGAAAAGGGCTAGTTAGGCGTATGCTCCTCTTATGAAGATTCTAATACAGAAGAAGAAGAGTGATCTCTTCTGTCCAAAAGGGTAAACCAACTCTGAAAGAGAAAATGAGCAACAGACAATATGCATTAAAAGTTATTTAATAGCACTTTCTTTTGTTTTTAAAAGCGCTGAAAAGCACTATTAATTGTGTCGCTAATGTAAATGATTTTGTTTCATAGAATTTTAATGTACTAGTTTTTGATATAAAAATAATATTTAATTAAAACAATAAGTTTAAAGGAGCCAAATGAAATTCATGGGGGAAAATGAAAGTTTTAGCACAAACAGTAGCGCCGGCCTGAACCGTCGTTATTATATGAAAATAATAATTACTTAAGACAAGAACTAATAAGGAGGAAAACGAAATTTTTGATGGAAATGATTATTTTTTCATAAATAATAGCGTCGGCATGAACCGTCGCTAATATAAGAAAATAAATAATTATTTAAGACAATAAATAAAAAGGAGGCGAATGAAGTTGGTGGGGGGAAATGAAATTTTCTCACAAACTGTAGTATCGGTGTAAATAAAAGCTTGGTCAACACCAAGTATTTTTCTCGAAATCAAACCATTTTCAAAATATTTTCATAACAAATACACTCGAAGGCCGCGTGCACTAAGTAAAGAAAAATGAATTATTAAATGTATTTCCCTTTGTTATTAGTCCTAGGACGCATGCTGTATAGGTTATCATTCGAATGCTCGCCTTCACTCATGAACTTTAGTTTTATTCGTGCTATATACTCTTGTAGTGAAATGGAGGAAAAGGGCTAGTTAGGTGTATGCTCCTCTTATGAAGATTCTAATACAGAAGAAGAAGAGTGATCTCTTCTGTCCAAAAGGGTAAACCAACTCTTAAAGAGAAAATGAGCAACAGACAATATGGAATAAAATTTACTTAATAGCACTTTCTTTTGTTTTTGATAGTGCTGAAAAGCACTAATAACTGTGTCGCTAATGTAAACGATTTTGTTTCATAGCATTTTAATGTACTAATTTTTGATATAAAAATAATAATTAATTAAAACAATAAGTTTAAAGGAGCCAAACGAAATTCATGTTGGAAAATGAATGTTTTAGCACAAACAGTAGTGTCGGCCTGAACCGTTACTACTATATGAAAATAATAATTAATTAAGACAATAACTAATAAGGAGGCAAGCAAAATTTGTTATGGGAAGTGAATATTTTTTCATAAACAATAGTGTCGGCATGAACCGTCGCTAATATAAGAAAATAAATAATTGTTTAAGATAATAAATAAAGAGCAGGCGAATGAAATTGGTAGGGGGAAATGAAATTTTCGCACAAACAGTAGTGTCGGTCCAAATAAACGCTTGGTCAACACCAAGTATTTTTCTTGATATCAAATCATTTTAAAAATATTTTCATAACAAATGCACTCGAAGTCCACATGCACTAAGAAGAGAAAAAGGAATGATTAAATGTATGTCCCTTTGTTCTTAGTCCTAGGACGCATGCTGTATTGGTTATCATTCGAATGCTCGCCTTCACTCATTATCTTTAGCTTTATTCGTGCTATATACTTTTGTAGTGAAATAGAGGAAAAGGGCTAGTTAGGCGTATGCTCCTCTTATGAAGATTCTAATACAGAAGAAGAAGAGTGATCTCTTCTGTCCAAAAGGGTAAACCAACTCTGAAAGAGAAAATGAGCAACAGACAATATGCAATAAAAGTTATTTAATAGCACTTTCTTTTGTTTTTAAAAGCGCTGAAAAGCACTATTAATTGTGTCGCTAATGTAAACGATTTTGTTTCATAGAATTTTAATGTACTAGTTTTTGATATAAAAATAATATTTAATTAAAACAATAAGTTTAAAGGAGCCAAATGAAATTCATGGGGGAAAATGAAAGTTTTAGCACAAACAGTAGCGCCGGCCTGAACCGTCGTTATTATATGAAAATAATAATTACTTAAGACAAGAACTAATAAGGAGGAAAATGAAATTTTTGACGGAAATGATTATTTTTTCATAAATAATAGCGTCGGCATGAACCGTCGCTAATATAAGAAAATAAATAATTATTTAAGACAATAAATAAAAAGGAGGCGAATGAAGTTGGTGGGGGGAAATGAAATTTTCTCACAAACTGTAGTATCGGTGTAAATAAAAGCTTGGTCAACACCAAGTATTTTTCTCGAAATCAAACCATTTTCAAAATATTTTCATAACAAATACACTCGAAGGCCACGTGCACTAAGTAAAGAAAAATGAATGATTAAATGTATGTCCCTTTGTTCTTAGTCCTAGGACGCATGCTGTATAGGTTATCATTCGAATGCTCGCCTTCACTCATGAACTTTAGTTTTATTCGTGCTATATACTCTTGTAGTGAAATGGAGGAAAAGGGCTAGTTAGGCGTATGCTCCTCTTATGAAGATTCTAATACAGAAGAAGAAGAGTGATCTCTTCTGTCCAAAAGGGTAAACCAACTCTTAAAGAGAAAATGAGCAACAAACAATATGGAATAAAATTTACTTAATAGCACTTTCTTTTGTTTTTGATAGTGCTGAAAAGCACTATTAACTGTGTCGCTAATGTAAACGATTTTGTTTCATAGCATTTTAATGTACTAGTTTTTGATATAAAAATAATAATTAATTAAAACAATAAGTTTAAAGGAGCCAAACGAAATTCATGGGGGAAAATGAATGTTTTAGCACAAACAGTAGTGTCGGCCTTAACCGTTACTATTATATGAAAATAATAATTAATTAAGATAATAACTAATAAGGAGGCAAGCAAAATTTGTTATGGGAAGTGAATATTTTTTCTTAAATAATAGTGTCGGCATGAACCATCGCTAATATAAGAAAATAAGTAATTGTATAAGATAATAAATAAAGAGCAGGCGAATGAAATTGGTAGGGGGAAATGAAATTTTCGCACAAACAATAGTGTCGGTCCAAATAAACGCTTGGTCAACACCAAGTATTTTTCTTGATATCAAATCATTTTAAAAATATTTTCATAACAAATGCACTCGAAGTCCACATGCACTAAGAAGAGAAAAACGAATGATTAAATGTATGTCCCTTTGTTCTTAATCCTAGGACGCATGCTGTATTGGTTATCATTCGAATGCTCGCCTTCACTCATTAACTTTAGCTTTATTCGTGCTATATACTTTTGTAGTGAAATAGAGGAAAAGGGCTAGTTAGGCGTATGCTCCTCTTGTGAAGATTCTAATACAGAAGAAGAAGAGTGATCTCTTCTGTCCAAAAGGGTAAACCAACTCTGATAGAGAAAATGAGCAACAAACAATATGCAATAAAAGTTATTTAATAGCACTTTCTTTTGTTTTTAAAAGCGCTGAAAAGCACTATTAATTGTGTCGCTAATGTAAACGATTTTGTTTCATAGAATTTTAATGTACTAGTTTTTGATATAAAAATAATATTTAATTAAAACAATAAGTTTAAAGGAGCCAAATGAAATTCATGGGGGAAAATGAAAGTTTTAGCACAAACAGTAGCGCCGGCCTGAACCGTCGTTATTATATGAAAATAATAATTACTTAAGACAAGAACTAATAAGGAGGAAAATGAAATTTTTGACGGAAATGATTATTTTTTCATATATAATAGCGTCGGCATGAACCGTCGCTAATATAAGAAAATAAATAATTATTTAAGACAATAAATAAAAAGGAGGCGAATGAAGTAGGTGGGGGGAAATGAAATTTTCTCACAAACTGTAGTATCGGTGTAAATAAAAGCTTGGTCAACACCAAGTATTTTTCTCGAAATCAAACCATTTTCAAAATATTTTCATAACAAATACACTCGAAGGCCACGTGCACTAAGTAAAGAAAAATGAATGATTAAATGTATGTCCCTTTGTTCTTAGTCCTAGGACGCATGCTGTATAGGTTATCATTCGAATGCTCGCCTTCACTCATGAACTTTAGTTTTATTCGTGCTATATACTCTTGTAGTGAAATGGAGGAAAAGGGCTAGTTAGGCGTATGCTCCTCTTATGAAGATTCTAATACAGAAGAAGAAGAGTGATCTCTTCTGTCCAAAAGGGTAAACCAACTCTTAAAGAGAAAATGAGCAACAAACAATATGGAATAAAATTTACTTAATAGCACTTTCTTTTGTTTTTGATAGTGCTGAAAAGCACTATTAACTGTGTCGCTAATGTAAACGATTTTGTTTCATAGCATTTTAATGTACTAGTTTTTGATATAAAAATAATAATTAATTAAAACAATAAGTTTAAAGGAGCCAAACGAAATTCATGGGGGAAAATGAATGTTTTAGCACAAACAGTAGTGTCGGCCTTAACCGTTACTATTATATGAAAATAATAATTAATTAAGATAATAACTAATAAGGAGGCAAGCAAAATTTGTTATGGGAAGTGAATATTTTTTCTTAAATAATAGTGTCGGCATGAACCATCGCTAATATAAGAAAATAAGTAATTGTATAAGATAATAAATAAAGAGCAGGCGAATGAAATTGGTAGGGGGAAATGAAATTTTCGCACAAACAATAGTGTCGGTCCAAATAAACGCTTGGTCAACACCAAGTATTTTTCTTGATATCAAATCATTTTAAAAATATTTTCATAACAAATGCACTCGAAGTCCACATGCACTAAGAAGAGAAAAACGAATGATTAAATGTATGTCCCTTTGTTCTTAATCCTAGGACGCATGCTGTATTGGTTATCATTCGAATGCTCGCCTTCACTCATTAACTTTAGCTTTATTCGTGCTATATACTTTTGTAGTGAAATAGAGGAAAAGGGCTAGTTAGGCGTATGCTCCTCTTGTGAAGATTCTAATACAGAAGAAGAAGAGTGATCTCTTCTGTCCAAAAGGGTAAACCAACTCTGATAGAGAAAATGAGCAACAAACAATATGCAATAAAAGTTATTTAATAGCACTTTCTTTTGTTTTTAATAGCGCTGAAAAGCACTATTAATTGTGTCGCTAATGTAAACGATTTTGTTTCAGAGAATTTTAATGTACTAGTTTTTGATATAAAAATAATATTTAATTAAAAAAATAAGTTTAAAGGAGCCAAATGAAATTCATGGGGGAAAATGAAAGTTTTAGCACAAACAGTAGCGCCGGCCTGAACCGTCGTTATTATATGAAAATAATAATTACTTAAGACAAGAACTAATAAGGAGGAAAACGAAATTTTTGATGGAAATGATTATTTTTTCATAAATAATAGCGTCGGCACGAACCATCGCTAATATAAGAAAATAAATAATTATTTTAGACAATAAATAAAAACGAGGCGAATGAAGTTGGTGGGGGGAAATGAAATTTTCTCACAAACTGTAGTATCGTTGTAAATAAAAGCTTGGTCAACACCAAGTATTTTTCTCGAAATCAACCCATTTTTAAAATATTTTCATAACAAATACACTTGAAGGCCACGTGCACAAAGTAGTGAAAAATGAATGATTAAGTGTATGTCCCTTTGTTCTTAGTCCTAGGACGCATGCTGTATAGGTTATCGTTTGAATGCTCGCCTTCACTCATGAACTTTAGTTTTATTCGTGCTATATACTTTTGTATTGAAATGGAGGAAAAGGACTAGTTAGACGTATGCTCCTCTTATGAAGATTCTAATACAGAAGAAGAAGAGTGATCTCTTCTGTCCAAAAGGGTAAACCAACTCTTAAAGAGAAAATGAGCAACAGACAATATGGAATAAAATTTACTTAATAGCACTTTCTTTTGTTTTTGATATTGCTGAAAAGCACTATTAACTGTGTCGCTAATGTAAACGATTTTGTTTCATAGCATTTTAATGTACTAGTTTTTGATATAAAAATAATAATTAATTAAAACAATAAGTTTAAAGGAGCCAAACGAAATTCATGGGGGAAAATGAATGTTTTAGCACAAACTGTAGCGTCGGCCTGAACCGTTACTATTATATGAAAATAATAATTAATTAAGACAATAACTAATAAGGAGGCAAACAAAATTTGTTATGGGAAGTGAATATTTTTTCATAAACAATAGTATCGGCATGAACCGTCGCTAATATAAGAAAATATATAATTGTTTAAGATAATAAATAAAGAGCATGCGAATGAAATTGGTAGGGGGAAATGAAATTTTCGCACAAACAGTAGTGTCGGTCCAAATAAACGCTTGGTAACCACCAAGTATTTTTCTCGATATCAAATCATTTTAAAAATATTTTCATAACAAATGCACTCGAAGTCCACATGCACTAAGAAGAGAAAAAGGAATGATTAAATGTATGTCCCTTTGTTCTTAGTCCTAGGACGCATGCTGTATTGGTTATCATTCGAATGCTCGCCTTCACTCGTTAACTTTAGCTTTATTCGTGCTATATAATTTTGTAGTGAAATAGAGGAAAATGGCTAGTTAGGCGTATGCTCCTCTTATGAAGATTCTAATACAAAAGAAGAAGAGTGATCTCTTCCGTCCAAAAGGGTAAACCAACTCTTAAAGAGAAAATGAGCAACAGACAATATAGAATAAAATTTACTTAATAGCACTTTCTTTTGTTTTTGATAGTGCTGAAAAGCACTATTAACTGTGTCGCTAATGTAAACAATTTTGTTTCATAGCATTTTAATGTACTATTTTTTGATATAAAAATAATAATTAATTAAAACAAAAAGTTTAAAGGAGCCAAATGAAATTCATGGGGGAAAATGAATGTTTTAGCACAAACAGTAGTGTCGGCCTGAACCGTTACTATTATATGAAAATAATAATAAATTAAGACAATAACTAATAAGGAGGCAAACAAAATTTGTTATGGGAAGTGAATATTTTTTCATAAACAATAGTGTCGGCATGAACCGTGGCTAATATAAGAAAATAAATAATTGTTTAAGATAATACATAAAGAGCAGGCGAATGAAATTGGTAGGGGGAAATGAAATTTTCGCACAAACAGTAGTGTCGGTCTAATTAAACGCTTGGTCAACACCAAGTATTTTTCTCGATATCAAATCATTTTAAAAATATTTTCATAACAAATGCACTCGAAGTCCACATGCACTATGAAGAGAAAAAGGAATGATTAAATGTATGTCCCTTTGTTCTTAGTCCTAGGACGCATGCTGTATTGGTTATCATTCGAATGCTCGCCTTCACTCATTAACTTTAGCTTTATTCGTGCTATATACTTTTGTAGTGAAATAGAGGATAAGGGCTAGTTAGGCGTATGCTCCTCTTATGAAGATTTTAATACAGAAGAAGAAGAGTGATCTCTTCTGTCCAAAAGGGTAAACCAACTCTGAAAGAGAAAATGAGCAACAAACAATATGCAATAAAAGTTATTTAATAGCACTTTCTTTTGTTTTTAATAGCACTGAGAAGCACTATTAATTGTGTCGCTAATGTAAACGATTTTGTTTCATAGAATTTTAATGTACTAGTTTTTGATAAAAAATAATATTTAATTAAAACAATAATTTTAAAGGAGCCAAATGAAATTCATGGGGGAAAATGAAAGTTTTAGCACAAATAGTAGCGCCGGCCTGAACCGTCGTTATTATATGAAAATAATAATTACTTAAGACAAGAACTAATAAGGAGGAAAACGAAATTTTTGATGGAAATGATTATTTTTTCATAAATAATAGCGTCGGCATGAACCGTCGCTAATATAAGAAAATAAATAATTATTTAAGACAATAAATAAAAAGGAGGCGAATGAAGTTGGTGGGGGGAAATGAAATTTTCTCACAAACAGTAGTGTCGGTCCAAATAAACGCTTGGTAACCACCAAGTATTTTTCTCGATATAAAATCATTTTAAAAATATTTTCATAACAAACGCACTCGAAGTCCACATGCACTAAGAAGAGAAAAAGGAATGATTAAATGTATGTCCCTTTGTTCTTAGTCCTAGGACGCATGTTGTATTGGTTATCATTCGAATGCTCGCCTTCACTCATTAACTTTAGCTTTATTCGTGCTATATACTTTTGTAGTGAAATAGAGGAAAAGGGCTAGTTAGGCGTATGCTCCTCTTATGAAGATTCTAATACAGAAGAAGAAGAGTGATCTCTTCTGTCCAAAAGGGTAAACCAACTCTTAAAGAGAAAATGAGCAACAAACAATATGGAATAAAATTTACTTAATAGCACTTTCTTTTGTTTTTGATGGTGCTGAAAAGTACTATTAACTGTGTCGCTAATGTAAACGATTTTGTTTCATAGAATTTTAATGTACTATTTTTTGATATAAAAATAATAATTAATTAAAACAATACGTTTAAAGGAGCCAAATGAAATTCATGGGGGAAAATGAATGTTTTAGCACAAAAAGTAGTGTCGGCCTGAACCGTTACTATTATATGAAAATAATAATTAATTAAGACAATAACTAATAAGGAGGCAAACAAAATTTGTTATGGGAAGTGACCATTTTTTCATAATCAATAGTTTCGGCATGAACCGTCGCTAATATAAGAAAATAAATAATTGTTTAAGATAATAAATAAAGAGTAGGCGAATGCAATTGGTAGGGGGAAATGAAATTTTCGCACAAACAGTAGTGTCGGTCCAAATAAATGCTTGGTCAACACCAAGTATTTTTCTCGATATCAAATCATTATAAAAATATTTTCATAACAAATGCACTCGAAGTCCACATGCACTAAGAAGAGAAAAATGAATGATTAAATGTATGTCCCTTTGTTCTTAGTCCTAGGACGCATGCTTTATTGGTTATCATTCGAATGCTCGCCTTCACTCATTAACTTTAGCTTTATTCGTGCTATATACTTTTGTAGTGAAATAGAGGAAAAGGGCTGGTTAGGCGTATGCTCCTCTAATGAAGATTCTTATACAGAAGAAGAAGAGTGATCTCTTCTGTCCAAAAGGGTAAACCAACTCTGAAAGAGAAAATGAGCAACAGACAATATGCAATAAAAGTTATTTAATAACACTTTCTTTTGTTTTTGATAGCGCTGAAAAGCACTATTAACTAAGTCGCTAATGTAAACGATTTTGTTTCATAGCATTTTAATGTACTACTTTTTTGATATAAAAATAATAATTAATTAAAACAATAAGTTTAAAGGAGCCAAACGAAATTCATGGGGGAAAATGAATGTTTTAGCACAAACTGTAGCGTCGGCCTGAACCGTTACTATTATATGAAAATAATAATTAATTAAGACAATAACTAATAAGGAGGCAAACAAAATTTGTTATGGGAAGTGAATATTTTTTCATAAACAATAGCGTCGGCATGAACCGTCACTAATATAAGAAAATAAATAATTGTTTAAGATAATAAATAAAAAGCAGGCGAATGAAATTGGTAGGGGGAAATGAAATTTTCGCACAAACAGTAGTGTCGGTCCAAATAAACGCTTGGTCAACAGCAAGTATTTTTCTCGATATCAAATCATTTTCAAAATATTTTCATAACAAATGCACTCGAAGTCCACATGCACTAAGTAGTGAAAAAGGAATGATTAAATGTATGTCCCTTTGTTCTTAGTCCTAGGACGTATGATGTATTGGTTATCATTCGAACGCTCGCCTTCACTCATGAACTTTAGTTTTATTCGTGCTATATACTCTTGTAGTGAAATGGAGGAAAATGGCTAGTTAGGCGTATGCTCCTCTTATGAAGATTCTAATACAGAAGAAGAAGAGTGATCTCTTCTGTCCAAAAGGGTAAACCAACTCTTAAAGAGAAAATGAGCAACAGACAATATGGAATAAAATTTACTTAATAGCACTTTCTTTTGTTTTTGATAGTGCTGAAAAAGCACTATTAACTGTGTCGCTAATGTAAACGATTTTGTTTCATAGCATTTTAATGTACTAGTTTTTGATATAAAAATAATAATTAATTAAAACAATAAGTTTAAAGGAGCCAAACAAAATTCATGGGGGAAAATGAATGTTTTAGCACAAACTGTAGCGTCGGCCTGAACCGTTACTATTATATGAAAATAATAATTAATTAAGACAATAACTAATAAGGAGGCAAACAAAATTTGTTATGGGAAGTGAATATTTTTTCATTAACAATAGTGTCGGCATGAACCGTCGCTAATATAAGAAAATAAATAATTGTTTAAGATAATAAATAAAGAGCAGGCGAATGAAATTGGTATGGGAAATGAAATTTTCGCACAAACAGTAGTGTCGGTTTAAATAAACGCTTGGTAACCACCAAGTATTTTTCTCGATATCAAATCATTTTAAAAATATTTTCATAACAAATGCACTCGAAGTCCACATGCACTAAGAAGAGAAAAAGGAATGATTAAATGTATGTCCCTTTGTTCTTAGTCCAAGGACGCATGTTGTATTGGTTATCATTCGAATGCTCGCCTTCACTCATTAACTTTAGCTTTATTCGTGCTATATACTTTTGTAGTGAAATAGAGGAAAAGGGCTAGTTAGGCGTATACTCATCTTATGAAGATTCTAATACAGAAGAAGAAGAGTGATCTCTTCTGTCCAAAAGGGTAAACCAACTCTTAAAGAGAAAATGAGCAACAAACAATATGGAATAAAATTTACTTAATAACACTTTCTTTTGTTTTTGATAGTGCTGAAAAGTACTATTAACTGTGTCGCTAATGTAAACGATTTTGTTTCATAGAATTTTAATGTACTATTTTTTGATATAAAAATAATAATTAATTAAAACAATAAGTTTAAAGGAGCCAAATGAAATTCATGGGGGAAAATGAATGTTTTAGCACAAAAAGTAGTGTCGGCCTGAACCGTTACTATTATATGAAAATAATAATTAATTAAGACAATAACTAATAAGGAGGCAAACAAAATTTGTTATGGGAAGTGACCATTTTTTCATAAACAATAGTGTCGGCATGAACCGTCGCTAATATAAGAAAATAAATAATTGTTTAAGATAATAAATAAAGAGTAGGCGAATGAAATTGGTAGGGGGAAATGAAATTTTCGCACAAACAGTAGTGTCGGTCCAAATAAATGCTTGGTCAACACCAAGTATTTTTCTCGATATCAAATCATTATAAAAATATTTTCATAACAAATGCACTCGAAGTCCACATGCACTAAGAAGAGAAAAATGAATGATTAAATGTATGTCCCTTTGTTCTTAGTCCTAGGACGCATGCTTTATTGGTTATCATTCGAATGCTCGCCTTCACTCATTAACTTTAGCTTTATTCGTGCTATATACTTTTGTAGTGAAATAGAGGAAAAGGGCTGGTTAGGCGTATGCTCCTCTAATGAAGATTCTTATACAGAAGAAGAAGAGTGATCTCTTCTGTCCAAAAGGGTAAACCAACTCTGAAAGAGAAAATGAGCAACAGACAATATGCAATAAAAGTTATTTAATAACACTTTCTTTTGTTTTTGATAGCGCTGAAAAGCACTATTAACTAAGTCGCTAATGTAAACGATTTTGTTTCATAGCATTTTAATGTACTACTTTTTTGATATAAAAATAATAATTAATTAAAACAATAAGTTTAAAGGAGCCAAACGAAATTCATGGGGGAAAATGAATGTTTTAGCACAAACTGTAGCGTCGGCCTGAACCGTTACTATTATATGAAAATAATAATTAATTAAGACAATAACTAATAAGGAGGCAAACAAAATTTGTTATGGGAAGTGAATATTTTTTCATAAACAATAGCGTCGGCATGAACCGTCACTAATATAAGAAAATAAATAATTGTTTAAGATAATAAATAAAAAGCAGGCGAATGAAATTGGTAGGGGGAAATGAAATTTTCGCACAAACAGTAGTGTCGGTCCAAATAAACGCTTGGTCAACAGCAAGTATTTTTCTCGATATCAAATCATTTTCAAAATATTTTCATAACAAATGCACTCGAAGTCCACATGCACTAAGTAGTGAAAAAGGAATGATTAAATGTATGTCCCTTTGTTCTTAGTCCTAGGACGTATGATGTATTGGTTATCATTCGAACGCTCGCCTTCACTCATGAACTTTAGTTTTATTCGTGCTATATACTCTTGTAGTGAAATGGAGGAAAATGGCTAGTTAGGCGTATGCTCCTCTTATGAAGATTCTAATACAGAAGAAGAAGAGTGATCTCTTCTGTCCAAAAGGGTAAACCAACTCTTAAAGAGAAAATGAGCAACAGACAATATGGAATAAAATTTACTTAATAGCACTTTCTTTTGTTTTTGATAGTGCTGAAAAGCACTATTAACTGTGTCGCTAATGTAAACGATTTTGTTTCATAGCATTTTAATGTACTAGTTTTTGATATAAAAATAATAATTAATTAAAACAATAAGTTTAAAGGAGCCAAACAAAATTCATGGGGGAAAATGAATGTTTTAGCACAAACTGTAGCGTCGGCCTGAACCGTTACTATTATATGAAAATAATAATTAATTAAGACAATAACTAATAAGGAGGCAAACAAAATTTGTTATGGGAAGTGAATATTTTTTCATTAACAATAGTGTCGGCATGAACCGTCGCTAATATAAGAAAATAAATAATTGTTTAAGATAATAAATAAAGAGCAGGCGAATGAAATTGGTATGGGAAATGAAATTTTCGCACAAACAGTAGTGTCGGTTTAAATAAACGCTTGGTAACCACCAAGTATTTTTCTCGATATCAAATCATTTTAAAAATATTTTCATAACAAATGCACTCGAAGTCCACATGCACTAAGAAGAGAAAAAGGAATGATTAAATGTATGTCCCTTTTTTCTTAGTCCAAGGACGCATGTTGTATTGGTTATCATTCGAATGCTCGCCTTCACTCATTAACTTTAGCTTTATTCGTGCTATATACTTTTGTAGTGAAATAGAGGAAAAGGGCTAGTTAGGCGTATACTCATCTTATGAAGATTCTAATACAGAAGAAGAAGAGTGATCTCTTCTGTCCAAAAGGGTAAACCAACTCTTAAAGAGAAAATGAGCAACAAACAATATGGAATAAAATTTACTTAATAACACTTTCTTTTGTTTTTGATAGTGCTGAAAAGTACTATTAACTGTGTCGCTAATGTAAACGATTTTGTTTCATAGAATTTTAATGTACTATTTTTTGATATAAAAATAATAATTAATTAAAACAATAAGTTTAAAGGAGCCAAACGAAATTCATGGGGGAAAATGAATGTTTTAGCACAAAAAGTAGTGTCGGCCTGAACCGTTACTATTATATGAAAATAATAATTAATTAAGACAATAACTAATAAGGAGGCAAACAAAATTTGTTATGGGAAGTGACCATTTTTTCATAAACAATTGTGTCGGCATGAACCGTCGCTAATATAAGAAAATAAATAATTGTTTAAGATAATAAATAAAGAGTAGGCGAATGAAATTGGTAGGGGGAAATGAAATTTTCGCACAAACAGTAGTGTCGGTCCAAATAAATGCTTGGTCAACACCAAGTATTTTTCTCGATATCAAATCATTTTAAAAATATTTTCATAACAAATGCACTCGAAGTCCACATGCACTAAGAAGAGAAAAATGAATGATTAAATGTATGTCCCTTTGTTCTTAGTCCTAGGACGCATGCTTTATTGGTTATCATTCGAATGCTCGCCTTCACTCATTAACTTTAGCTTTATTCGTGCTATATACTTTTGTAGTGAAATAGAGGAAAAGGGCTGGTTAGGCGTATGCTCCTCTTATGAAGATTCTTATACAGAAGAAGAAGAGTGATCTCTTCTGTCCAAAAGGGTAAACCAACTCTGAAAGAGAAAATGAGCAACAAACAATATGCAATAAAAGTTATTTAATAACACTTTCTTTTGTTTTTGATAGCGCTGAAAAGCACTATTAACTAAGTCGCTAATGTAAACGATTTTGTTTCATAGCATTTTAATGTACTACTTTTTTGATATAAAAATAATAATTAATTAAAACAATAAGTTTAAAGGAGCCAAACGAAATTCATGGGGGAAAATGAATGTTTTAGCACAAACTGTAGCGTCGGCCTGAAACGTTACTATTATATGAAAATAATAATTAATTAAGACAATAACTAATAAGGAGGCAAACAAAATTTGTTATGGGAAGTGAATATTTTTTCATAAACAATAGCGTCGGCATGAACCGTCGCTAATATAAGAAAATAAATAATTGTTTAAGATAATAAATAAAAAGCAGGCGAATGAAATTGGTAGGGGGAAATGAAATTTTCGCACAAACAGTAGTGTCGGTCCAAATAAACGCTTGGTCAACACCAAGTATTTTTCTCGATATCAAATCATTTTCAAAATATTTTCATAACAAATGCACTCGAAGTCCACATGCACTAAGTAGTGAAAAAGGAATGATTAAATGTATGTCCCTTTGTTCTTAGTCCTAGGACGTATGATGTATTGGTTATCATTCGAACGCTCGCCTTCACTCATGAACTTTAGTTTTATTCGTGCTATATACTCTTGTAGTGAAATGGAGGAAAATGGCTAGTTAGGCGTATGCTCCTCTTATGAAGATTCTAATACAGAAGAAGAAGAGTGATCTCTTCTGTCCAAAAGGGTAAACCAACTCTTTTAGAGAAAATGAGCAACAGACAATATGGAATAAAATTTACTTAATAGCACTTACTTTTGTTTTTGATAGTGCTGAAAAGCACTATTAACTGTTTCGCTAATGTAAACGATTTTGTTTCATAGCATTTTAATGTACTAGTTTTTGATATAAAAATAATAATTAATTAAAACAATAAGTTTAAAGGAGCCAAACGAAATTCATGGGGGAAAATGAATGTTTTAGCACAAACTGTAGCGTCGGCCTGAACCGTTACTATTATATGAAAATAATAATTAATTAAGACAATAACTAATAAGGAGGCAAACAAAATTTGTTATGGGAAGTGAATATTTTTTCATAAACAATAGTGTCGGCATGAACCGTCGCTAATATAAGAAAATAAATAATTGTTTAAGATAATAAATAAAGAGCAGGCGAATGAAATTGGTAGGGGAAATGAAATTTTCGCACAAACAGTAGTGTCGGTTTAAATAAACGCTTGGTAACCACCAAGTATTTTTCTCGATATCAAATCATTTTAAAAATATTTTCATAAAAAATGCACTCGAAGTCCACATGCACTAAGAAGAGAAAAAGGAATGATTAAATGTATGTCCCTTTGTTCTTAGTCCAAGGACGCATGTTGTATTGGTTATCATTCGAATGCTCGCCTTCACTCATTAACTTTAGCTTTATTCGTGCTATATACTTTTGTAGTGAAATAGAGGAAAAGGGCTAGTTAGGCGTATACTCATCTTATGAAGATTCTAATACAGAAGAAGAAGAGTGATCTCTTCTGTCCAAAAGGGTAAACCAACTCTTAAAGAGAAAATGAGCAACAAACAATATGGAATAAAATTTACTTAATAACACTTTCTTTTGTTTTTGATAGTGCTGAAAAGTACTATTAACTGTGTCGCTAATGTAAACGATTTTGTTTCATAGAATTTTAATGTACTATTTTTTGATATAAAAATAATAATTAATTAAAACAATAAGTTTAAAGGAGCCAAATGAAATTCATGGGGGAAAATGAATGTTTTAGCACAAAAAGTAGTGTCGGCCTGAACCGTTACTATTATATGAAAATAATAATTAATTAAGACAATAACTAATAAGGAGGCAAACAAAATTTGTTATGGGAAGTGACCATTTTTTCATAAACAATAGTGTCGGCATGAACCGTCGCTAATATAAGAAAATAAATAATTGTTTAAGATAATAAATAAAGAGTAGGCGAATGAAATTGGTAGGGGGAAATGAAATTTTCGCACAAACAGTAGTGTCGGTCCAAATAAATGCTTGGTCAAAACCAAGTATTTTTCTCGATATCAAATCATTTTAAAAATATTTTCATAACAAATGCACTCGAAGTCCACATGCACTAAGAAGAGAAAAATGAATGATTAAATGTATGTCCCTTTGTTCTTAGTCCTAGGACGCATGCTTTATTGGTTATCATTCGAATGCTCGCCTTCACTCATTAACTTTAGCTTTATTCGTGCTATATACTTTTGTAGTGAAATAGAGGAAAAGGGCTGGTTAGGCGTATGCTCCTCTTATGAAGATTCTTATACAGAAGAAGAAGAGTGATCTCTTCTGTCCAAAAGGGTAAACCAACTCTGAAAGAGAAAATGAGCAACAAACAATATGCAATAAAAGTTATTTAATAACACTTTCTTTTGTTTTTGATAGCGCTGAAAAGCACTATTAACTAAGTCGCTAATGTAAACGATTTTGTTTCATAGCATTTTAATGTACTACTTTTTTGATATAAAAATAATAATTAATTAAAACAATAAGTTTAAAGGAGCCAAACGAAATTCATGGGGGAAAATGAATGTTTTAGCACAAACTGTAGCGTCGGCCTGAAACGTTACTATTATATGAAAATAATAATTAATTAAGACAATAACTAATAAGGAGGCAAACAAAATTTGTTATGGGAAGTGAATATTTTTTCATAAACAATAGCGTCGGCATGAACCGTCGCTAATATAAGAAAATAAATAATTGTTTAAGATAATAAATAAAAAGCAGGCGAATGAAATTGGTAGGGGGAAATGAAATTTTCGCACAAACAGTAGTGTCGGTCCAAATAAACGCATGGTCAACACCAAGTATTTTTCTCGATATCAAATCATTTTCAAAATATTTTCATAACAAATGCACTCGAAGTCCACATGCACTAAGTAGTGAAAAAGGAATGATTAAATGTATGTCCCTTTGTTCTTAGTCCTAGGACGTATGATGTATTGGTTATCATTCGAACGCTCGCCTTCACTCATGAACTTTAGTTTTATTCGTGCTATATACTCTTGTAGTGAAATGGAGGAAAATGGCTAGTTAGGCGTATGCTCCTCTTATGAAGATTCTAATACAGAAGAAGAAGAGTGATCTCTTCTGTCCAAAAGGGTAAACCAACTCTTTTAGAGAAAATGAGCAACAGACAATATGGAATAAAATTTACTTAATAGCACTTACTTTTGTTTTTGATAGTGCTGAAAAGCACTATTAACTGTTTCGCTAATGTAAACGATTTTGTTTCATAGCATTTTAATGTACTAGTTTTTGATATAAAAATAATAATTAATTAAAACAATAAGTTTAAAGGAGCCAAACGAAATTCATGGGGGAAAATGAATGTTTTAGCACAAACTGTAGCGTCGGCCTGAACCGTTACTATTATATGAAAATAATAATTAATTAAGACAATAACTAATAAGGAGGCAAACAAAATTTGTTATGGGAAGTGAATATTTTTTCATAAACAATAGTGTCGGCATGAACCGTCGCTAATATAAGAAAATAAATAATTGTTTAAGATAATAAATAAAGAGCAGGCGAATGAAATTGGTAGGGGAAATGAAATTTTCGCACAAACAGTAGTGTCGGTTTAAATAAACGCTTGGTAACCACCAAGTATTTTTCTCGATATCAAATCATTTTAAAAATATTTTCATAAAAAATGCACTCGAAGTCCACATGCACTAAGAAGAGAAAAAGGAATGATTAAATGTATGTCCCTTTGTTCTTAGTCCAAGGACGCATGTTGTATTGGTTATCATTCGAATGCTCGCCTTCACTCATTAACTTTAGCTTTATTCGTGCTATATACTTTTGTAGTGAAATAGAGGAAAAGGGCTAGTTAGGCGTATACTCATCTTATGAAGATTCTAATACAGAAGAAGAAGAGTGATCTCTTCTGTCCAAAAGGGTAAACCAACTCTTAAAGAGAAAATGAGCAACAAACAATATGGAATAAAATTTACTTAATAACACTTTCTTTTGTTTTTGATAGTGCTGAAAAGTACTATTAACTGTGTCGCTAATGTAAACGATTTTGTTTCATAGAATTTTAATGTACTATTTTTTGATATAAAAATAATAATTAATTAAAACAATAAGTTTAAAGGAGCCAAATGAAATTCATGGGGGAAAATGAATGTTTTAGCACAAAAAGTAGTGTCGGCCTGAACCGTTACTATTATATGAAAATAATAATTAATTAAGACAATAACTAATAAGGAGGCAAACAAAATTTGTTATGGGAAGTGACCATTTTTTCATAAACAATAGTGTCGGCATGAACCGTCGCTAATATAAGAAAATAAATAATTGTTTAAGATAATAAATAAAGAGTAGGCGAATGAAATTGGTAGGGGGAAATGAAATTTTCGCACAAACAGTAGTGTCGGTCCAAATAAATGCTTGGTCAAAACCAAGTATTTTTCTCGATATCAAATCATTTTAAAAATATTTTCATAACAAATGCACTCGAAGTCCACATGCACTAAGAAGAGAAAAATGAATGATTAAATGTATGTCCCTTTGTTCTTAGTCCTAGGACGCATGCTTTATTGGTTATCATTCGAATGCTCGCCTTCACTCATTAACTTTAGCTTTATTCGTGCTATATACTTTTGTAGTGAAATAGAGGAAAAGGGCTGGTTAGGCGTATGCTCCTCTTATGAAGATTCTTATACAGAAGAAGAAGAGTGATCTCTTCTGTCCAAAAGGGTAAACCAACTCTGAAAGAGAAAATGAGCAACAAACAATATGCAATAAAAGTTATTTAATAACACTTTCTTTTGTTTTTGATAGCGCTGAAAAGCACTATTAACTAAGTCGCTAATGTAAACGATTTTGTTTCATAGCATTTTAATGTACTACTTTTTTGATATAAAAATAATAATTAATTAAAACAATAAGTTTAAAGGAGCCAAACGAAATTCATGGGGGAAAATGAATGTTTTAGCACAAACTGTAGCGTCGGCCTGAAACGTTACTATTATATGAAAATAATAATTAATTAAGACAATAACTAATAAGGAGGCAAACAAAATTTGTTATGGGAAGTGAATATTTTTTCATAAACAATAGCGTCGGCATGAACCGTCGCTAATATAAGAAAATAAATAATTGTTTAAGATAATAAATAAAAAGCAGGCGAATGAAATTGGTAGGGGGAAATGAAATTTTCGCACAAACAGTAGTGTCGGTCCAAATAAACGCTTGGTCAACACCAAGTATTTTTCTCGATATCAAATCATTTTCAAAATATTTTCATAACAAATGCACTCGAAGTCCACATGCACTAAGTAGTGAAAAAGGAATGATTAAATGTATGTCCCTTTGTTCTTAGTCCTAGGACGTATGATGTATTGGTTATCATTCGAACGCTCGCCTTCACTCATGAACTTTAGTTTTATTCGTGCTATATACTCTTGTAGTGAAATGGAGGAAAATGGCTAGTTAGGCGTATGCTCCTCTTATGAAGATTCTAATACAGAAGAAGAAGAGTGATCTCTTCTGTCCAAAAGGGTAAACCAACTCTTTTAGAGAAAATGAGCAACAGACAATATGGAATAAAATTTACTTAATAGCACTTACTTTTGTTTTTGATAGTGCTGAAAAGCACTATTAACTGTTTCGCTAATGTAAACGATTTTGTTTCATAGCATTTTAATGTACTAGTTTTTGATATAAAAATAATAATTAATTAAAACAATAAGTTTAAAGGAGCCAAACGAAATTCATGGGGGAAAATGAATGTTTTAGCACAAACTGTAGCGTCGGCCTGAACCGTTACTATTATATGAAAATAATAATTAATTAAGACAATAACTAATAAGGAGGCAAACAAAATTTGTTATGGGAAGTGAATATTTTTTCATAAACAATAGTGTCGGCATGAACCGTCGCTAATATAAGAAAATAAATAATTGTTTAAGATAATAAATAAAGAGCAGGCGAATGAAATTGGTAGGGGAAATGAAATTTTCGCACAAACAGTAGTGTCGGTTTAAATAAACGCTTGGTAACCACCAAGTATTTTTCTCGATATCAAATCATTTTAAAAATATTTTCATAAAAAATGCACTCGAAGTCCACATGCACTAAGAAGAGAAAAAGGAATGATTAAATGTATGTCCCTTTGTTCTTAGTCCAAGGACGCATGTTGTATTGGTTATCATTCGAATGCTCGCCTTCACTCATTAACTTTAGCTTTATTCGTGCTATATACTTTTGTAGTGAAATAGAGGAAAAGGGCTAGTTAGGCGTATACTCATCTTATGAAGATTCTAATACAGAAGAAGAAGAGTGATCTCTTCTGTCCAAAAGGGTAAACCAACTCTTAAAGAGAAAATGAGCAACAAACAATATGGAATAAAATTTACTTAATAACACTTTCTTTTGTTTTTGATAGTGCTGAAAAGTACTATTAACTGTGTCGCTAATGTAAACGATTTTGTTTCATAGAATTTTAATGTACTATTTTTTGATATAAAAATAATAATTAATTAAAACAATAAGTTTAAAGGAGCCAAATGAAATTCATGGGGGAAAATGAATGTTTTAGCACAAAAAGTAGTGTCGGCCTGAACCGTTACTATTATATGAAAATAATAATTAATTAAGACAATAACTAATAAGGAGGCAAACAAAATTTGTTATGGGAAGTGACCATTTTTTCATAAACAATTGTGTCGGCATGAACCGTCGCTAATATAAGAAAATAAATAATTGTTTAAGATAATAAATAAAGAGTAGGCGAATGAAATTGGTAGGGGGAAATGAAATTTTCGCACAAACAGTAGTGTCGGTCCAAATAAATGCTTGGTCAACACCAAGTATTTTTCTCGATATCAAATCATTTTAAAAATATTTTCATAACAAATGCACTCGAAGTCCACATGCACTAAGAAGAGAAAAATGAATGATTAAATGTATGTCCCTTTGTTCTTAGTCCTAGGACGCATGCTTTATTGGTTATCATTCGAATGCTCGCCTTCACTCATTAACTTTAGCTTTATTCGTGCTATATACTTTTGTAGTGAAATAGAGGAAAAGGGCTGGTTAGGCGTATGCTCCTCTTATGAAGATTCTTATACAGAAGAAGAAGAGTGATCTCTTCTGTCCAAAAGGGTAAACCAACTCTGAAAGAGAAAATGAGCAACAAACAATATGCAATAAAAGTTATTTAATAACACTTTCTTTTGTTTTTGATAGCGCTGAAAAGCACTATTAACTAAGTCGCTAATGTAAACGATTTTGTTTCATAGCATTTTAATGTACTACTTTTTTGATATAAAAATAATAATTAATTAAAACAATAAGTTTAAAGGAGCCAAACGAAATTCATGGGGGAAAATGAATGTTTTAGCACAAACTGTAGCGTCGGCCTGAAACGTTACTATTATATGAAAATAATAATTAATTAAGACAATAACTAATAAGGAGGCAAACAAAATTTGTTATGGGAAGTGAATATTTTTTCATAAACAATAGCGTCGGCATGAACCGTCGCTAATATAAGAAAATAAATAATTGTTTAAGATAATAAATAAAAAGCAGGCGAATGAAATTGGTAGGGGGAAATGAAATTTTCGCACAAACAGTAGTGTCGGTCCAAATAAACGCTTGGTCAACACATAGTATTTTTCTCGATATCAAATCATTTTCAAAATATTTTCATAACAAATGCACTCGAAGTCCACATGCACTAAGTAGTGAAAAAGGAATGATTAAATGTATGTCCCTTTGTTCTTAGTCCTAGGACGTATGATGTATTGGTTATCATTCGAACGCTCGCCTTCACTCATGAACTTTAGTTTTATTCGTGCTATATACTCTTGTAGTGAAATGGAGGAAAATGGCTAGTTAGGCGTATGCTCCTCTTATGAAGATTCTAATACAGAAGAAGAAGAGTGATCTCTTCTGTCCAAAAGGGTAAACCAACTCTTAAAGAGAAAATGAGCAACAGACAATATGGAATAAAATTTACTTAATAGCACTTACTTTTGTTTTTGATAGTGCTGAAAAGCACTATTAACTATTTCGCTAATGTAAACGATTTTGTTCCATAGCATTTTAATGTACTAGTTTTTGATATAAAAATAATAATTAATTAAAACAATAAGTTTAAAGGAGCCAAACGAAATTCATGGGGGAAAATGAATGTTTTAGCACAAACTGTAGCGTCGGCCTGAACCGTTACTATTATATGAAAATAATAATTAATTAAGACAATAACTAATAAGGAGGCAAACAAAATTTGTTATGGGAAGTGAATATTTTTTCATAAACAATAGTGTCGGCATGAACCGTCGCTAATATAAGAAAATAAATAATTGTTTAAGATAATAAATAAAGAGCAGGCGAATGAAATTGGTAGGGGAAATGAAATTTTCGCACAAACAGTAGTGTCGGTTTAAATAAACGCTTGGTAACCACCAAGTATTTTTCTCGATATCAAATCATTTTAAAAATATTTTCATAACAAATGCACTCGAAGTCCACATGCACTAAGAAGAGAAAAAGGAATGATTAAATGTATGTCCCTTTGTTCTTAGTCCTAGGACGCATGCTGTATTGGTAATCATTCGAATGCTCGCCTTCACTCATTAACTTTAGCTTTATTCGTGCTATATAATTTTGTAGTGAAATAGAGGAAAAGGGCTAGTTAGGCGTATGCTCCTCTTATGAAGATTCTAATACAGAAGAAGAAGAGTGATCTCTTCTGTCCAAAAGGGTAAACCAACTCTTAAAGAGAAAATGAGCAACAGACAATATAGAATAAAATTTACTTAATAGCACTTTCTTTTGTTTTTGATAGTGCTGAAAAGCACTATTAACTGTGTCGCTAATGTAAACAATTTTGTTTCCTAGCATTTTAATGTACTATTTTTTGATATAAAAATAATAATTAATTAAAACAATAAGTTTAAAGCAGCCAAACGATATTCATGGGGGAAAATGAACATTTTAGCACAAACTGTAGCGTCGGCCTGAACCGTTACTATTATATGAAAATAATAATTAATTAAGACAATAACTAATAAGGAGGCAAACAAAATTTGTTATGGGAAGTGAATATTTTTTCATAAACAATAGCGTCGGCATGAACCGTCGCTAATATAAGAAAATAAATAATTGTTTAAGATAATAAATAAAAAGCAGGCGAATGAAATTGGTAGGGGGAAATGAAATTTTCGCACAAACAGTAGTGTCGGTCCAAATAAACGCTTGGTCAACACCAAGTATTTTTCTCGATATCAAATCATTTTCAAAATATTTTCATAACAAATGCACTCGAAGTCCACATGCACTAAGTAGTGAAAAGGGAATGATTAAATGTATGTCCCTTTGTTCTTAGTCCTGGGACGCATGCTGTATTGGTTATCATTCGAATGCTCGCCTTCACTCATGAACTTTAGTTTTATTCGTGCTATATACTCTTGTAGTTAAATGGAGGAAAATGGCTAGTTAGGCGTATGCTCCTCTTATGAAGATTCTAATACAGGAGAAGAAGAGTGATCTCTTCTGTCCAAAAGGGTAAACCAACTCTTAAAGAGAAAATGAGCAACAGACAATATGGAATAAAATTTACTTAATAACACTTTCTTTTGTTTTTGATAGTGCTGAAAAGCACTATTAACTGTGTCGCTAATGTAAACGATTTTGTTTCATAGCATTTTAATGTACTATTTTTTGATATAAAAATAATAATTAATTAAAACAATAAGTTTAAAGGAGCCAAACGAAATTCATGGGGGAAAATGAATGTTTTAGCACAAACTGTAGCGTCGGCCTGAACCGTTACTATTATATGAAAATAATAATTAATTAAGACAATAACTAATAAGGAGGCAAACAAAATTTGTTATGGGAAGTGAATATTTTTTCATAAACAATAGTATCGGCATGAACCGTCGCTAATATAAGAAAATAAATAATTGTTTAAGATAATAAATAAAGAGCAGGCGAATGAAATTGGTAGGGGAAATGAAATTTTCGCACAAACAGTAGTGTCGGTTTAAATAAACGCTTGGTAACCACCAAGTATTTTTCTCGATATCAAATCATTTTAAAAATATTTTCATAACAAATGCCCTCGAAGTCCACATGCACTAAGAAGAGAAAAAGGAATGATTAAATGTATGTCCCTTTGTTCTTAGTCCTAGGACGCATGCTGTATTGGTTATCATTCGAATGCTCGCCTTCACTCATTAACTTTAGCTTTATTCGTGCTATATAATTTTGTAGTGAAATAGAAGAAAAGGGTTAGTTAGGCGTATGCTCCTCTTATGAAGATTCTAATACAGAAGAAGAAGAGTGATCTCTTCTGTCCAAAAGGGTAAACCAACTCTTAAAGAGAAAATGAGCAACAGACAATATAGAATAAAATTTACTTAATAGCACTTTCTTTTGTTTTTGATAGTGCTGAAAAGCACTATTAACTGTGTCGCTAATGTAAACCATTTTGTTTCATAGCATTTTAATGTACTATTTTTTGATATAAAAATATTAATTAATTAAAACAATAAGTTTAATGGAGCCAAACGAAATTCATGGGGGAAAATGAATGTTTTAGCACAAACAGTAGTGTCGGCCTGAACCGTTACTATTATATGAAAATAATAATAAATTAAGACAATAACTAATAAGGAGGCAAACAAAATTTGTTATGGGAAGTGAATATTTTTTCATAAACAATAGTATCGGCATGAACCGTCGCTAATATAAGAAAATAAATAATTATTTAAGATAATAAATAAAGAGCAGGCGAATGAAATTGGTAGGGGAAATGAAATTTTCGCACAAACAGTAGTGTCGGTTTAAATAAACGCTTGGTAACCACCAAGTATTTTTCTCGATATCAAATCATTTTAAAAATATTTTCATAACAAATGCACTCGAAGTCCACATGCACTAAGAAGAGAAAAAGGAATGATTAAATGTATGTCCCTTTGTTCTTAGTTCTAGGACGCATGCTGTATTGGTTATCATTCGAATGCTCGCCTTCACTCATTAACTTTAGCTTTATTCGTGCTATATAATTTTGTAGTGAAATAGAAGAAAAGGGCTAGTTAGGAGTATGCTCCTCTTATGAAGATTCTAATACAGAAGAAGAAGAGTGATCTCTTCTGTCCAAAAGGGTAAACCAACTCTTAAAGAGAAAATGAGCAACAGACAATATAGAATAAAATTTACTTAATAGCACTTTCTTTTGTTTTTGATAGTGCTGAAAAGCACTATTAACTGTGTCGCTAATGTAAACCATTTTGTTTCATAGCATTTTAATGTACTATTTTTTGATATAAAAATAATAATTAATTAAAACAATAAGTTTAAAGGAGCCAAACAAAATTCATGGGGGAAAATGAATGTTTTAGCACAAACAGTAGTGTCGGCCTGAACCGTTACTATTATATGAAAATAATAATAAATTAAGACAATAACTAATAAGGAGGCAAACAAAATTTGTTATGGGAAGTGAATATTTTTTCATAAACAATAGTGTCGGCATGAACCGTCGCTAATATAAGAAAATAAATAATTGTTTAAGATAATAAATAAATAGCAGGCGAATGAAATTGGTAGGGGGAAATGAAATTTTCGCACAAACAGTAGTGTCGGTCCAAAAAAACGCTTGGTCAACACCAAGTATTTTTCTCGATATCGAATCATTTTAAAAATATTTTCATAACAAATGCACTCGAAGTCCACATGCACTAAGAAGAGAAAAAGGAATGATTAAATGTATGTCCCTTTGTTCTTAGTCCTAGGACGCATGTTGTATTGGTTATCATTCGAATGCTCGCCTTCACTCATTAACTTTAGCTTTATTTGTGCTATATACTTTTGTAGTGAAATAGAGGAAAAGGGCTAGTTAGGCATATGCTCCTCTTATGAAGATTCTAATACAGAAGAAGAAGAGTGATCTCTTCTGTCCAAAAGGGTAAACCAACTCTGAAAGAGAAAATGAGCAACAGACAATATGAAATAAAAGTTATTTAATAGCACTTTCTTTTGTTTTTGATAGCGCTAAAAAGCACTATTAACTAAGTCGCTAATGTAAACGATTTTGTTTCATAGCATTTTAATGTACTAGTTTTTGATATAAAAATAATAATTAATTAAAACAATAAGTTTAAAGGAGCCAAACGATATTCATGGGGGAAAATGAATGTTTTAGCACAAACTGTAGCGTCGGCCTGAACTGTTACTATTATATGAAAATAATAATTAATTAAGACAATAACTAATAAGGAGGCAAACAAAATTTGTTATGGGAAGTGAATATTTTTTCATAAACAATAGCGTCGGCATGAATCGTCGCTAATATAAGAAAATAAATAATTGTTTAAGATAATAAATAAAAATAAGGCGAATGAAATTGGTAGGGGGAAATGAAATTTTCGCACAAACAGTAGTGTCGGTCCAAATAAACGTTTGGTCAACACCAAGTATTTTTCTCGATATCAAATCATTTTCAAAATATTTTCATAACAAATGCACTCGAAGTCCACATGCACTAATTAGTGAAAAAGGAATGATTAAATGTATGTCCCTTTGTTCTTAGTCCTGGGACGCATGATGTATTGGTTATCATTCGAATGCTCGCCTTCACTCATGAACTTTAGTTTTATTCATGCTATATACTCTTGTAGTTAAATGGAGGAAAATGGCTAGTTAGGCGTATGCTCCTCTTATGAAGATTCTAATACAGGAGAAGAAGAGTGATCTCTTCTGTCCAAAAGGGTAAACCAACTCTTAAAGAGAAAATGAGCAACAGACAATATGGAATAAAATTTACTTAATAACACTTTCTTTTGTTTTTGATAGTGCTGAAAAGCACTATTAACTGTGTCACTAATGTAAACGATTTTGTTTCATAGCATTTTAATGTACTATTTTTTGATATAAAAATAATAATTAATTAAAACAATAAGTTTAAAGGAGCCAAACAAAATTCATGGGGGAAAATGAATGTTTTAGCACAAACAGTAGTGTCGGCCTGAACCGTTACTATTATATGAAAATAATAATTAATTAAGACAATAACTAATAAGGAGGCAAACAAAATTTGTTATGGGAAGTGAATATTTTTTCATAAACAATAGTGTCGGCATGAACCGTCGCTAATATAAGAAAATAAATAATTGTTTAATATAATAAATAAAGAGCAGGCGAATGAAATTGGTAGGGGGAAATTAAATTTTCGCACAAACAGTAGTGTCGGTCCAAATAAACGCTTGGTCAACACCAAGTATTTTTCTCGATATCAAATCATTTTAAAAATATTTTCATAACAAATGCACTCGAAGTCAACATGCACTAAGAAGAGAAAAAGGAATGATTAAATGTATGTCCCTTTGTTCTTAGTCCTAGGACGCATGCTGTATTGGTTATCATTCGAATGCTCGCCTTCACTCATTAACTTTAGCTTTATTCGTGCTATATACTTTTGTAGTGAAATAGAGGAAAAGGGCTAGTTAGGCGTATGCTCCTCTTATGAAGATTCTAATACAGAAGAAGAAGAGTGATCTCTTCTGTCCAAAAGGGTAAACCAACTCTGAAAGAGAAAATGAGCAACAGACAATATGAAATAAAATTTATTTAATAGAACTTTCTTTTGTTTTTGATAGCGCTAAAAAGCACTATTAACTAAGTCGCTAATGTAAACGATTTTGTTTCATAGCATTTTAATGTACTAGTTTTTGATAAAAAAATAATAATTAATTAAAACAATAAGTTTAAAGGAGCCAAACGATATTCATGGGGGAAAATGAATGTTTTAGCACAAACTGTAGTGTCGGCCTGAACCGTTACTATTATATGAAAATAATAATTAATTAAGACAATAACTAATAAGGAGGCAAACAAAATTTGTTATGGGAAGTGAATATTTTTTCATAAACAATAGCGTCGGCATGAACCGTCGCTAATATAAGAAAATAAATAATTGTTTAAGATAATAAATAAAAAGCAGGCGAATGAAATTGGTAGGGGGAAATGAAATTTTCGCACAAACAGTAGTGTCGGTCCAAATAAACGCTTGTTCAACACCAAGTATTTTTCTCGATATCAAATCATTTTAAAAATATTTTCATAACAAATGCACTCGAAGTCAACATGCACTAAGAAGAGAAAAAGGAATGATTAAATGTATGTCCCTTTGTTCTTAGTCCTAGGACGCATGCTGTATTGGTTATCATTCGAATGCTCGCCTTCACTCATTAACTTTAGCTTTATTCGTGCTATATACTTTTGTAGTGAAATAGAGGAAAAGGGCTAGTTAGGCGTATGCTCCTCTTATGAAGATTCTAATACAGAAGAAGAAGAGTGATCTCTTCTGTCCAAAAGGGTAAACCAACTCTGAAAGAGAAAATGAGCAACAGACAATATGAAATAAAATTTATTTAATAGAACTTTCTTTTGTTTTTGATAGCGCTAAAAAGCACTATTAACTAAGTCGCTAATGTAAACGATTTTGTTTCATAGCATTTTAATGTACTAGTTTTTGATAAAAAAATAATAATTAATTAAAACAATAAGTTTAAAGGAGCCAAACGATATTCATGGGGGAAAATGAATGTTTTAGCACAAACTGTAGTGTCGGCCTGAACCGTTACTATTATATGAAAATAATAATTAATTAAGACAATAACTAATAAGGAGGCAAACAAAATTTGTTATGGGAAGTGAATATTTTTTCATAAACAATAGCGTCGGCATGAACCGTCGCTAATATAAGAAAATAAATAATTGTTTAAGATAATAAATAAAAAGCAGGCGAATGAAATTGGTAGGGGGAAATGAAATTTTCGCACAAACAGTAGTGTCGGTCCAAATAAACGCTTGTTCAACACCAAGTATTTTTCTCGATATCAAATCATTTTCAAAATATTTTCATAACAAATGCACTCAAAGTCAACATGCACTAAGAAGAGAAAAAGGAATGATTAAATGTATGTCCCTTTGTTCTTAGTCCTAGGACGCATGCTGTATTGGTTATCATTCGAATGCTCGCCTTCACTCATTAACTTTAGTTTTATTCGTGCTATATACTCTTGTAGTTAAATGGAGGAAATGGCATGTTAGGCGTATGCTCCTCTTATGAAGATTCTAATACAGAAGAAGAAGAGTGATCTCTTCTGTCCAAAAGGGTAAACCAACTCTGAAAGAGAAAATGAGCAACAGACAATATGAAATAAAAGTTATTTAATAGCACTTTCTTTTGTTTTTGATAGCATTAAAAAGCACTATTAACTAAGTCGCTAATGTAAACGATTTTGTTTCATAGCATTTTAATGTACTAGTTTTTGATATAAAAATAATAATTAATTAAAACAATAAGTTTAAAGGAGCCAAACGAAATTCATGGGGGAAAATGAATGTTTTAGCACAAACTGTAGCGTCGGCCTGAACCGTTACTATTATATGAAAATAATAATTAATTAAGACAATAACTAATAAGGAGGCAAACAAAATTTGTTATGGGAAGTGAATATTTTTTCATAAACAATAGCGTCGGCATGAACCGTCGCTAATATAAGAAAATAAATAATTGTTTAAGATAATAAATAAAAAGCAGGCGAATGAAATTGGTAGGGGGAAATGAAATTTTCGCACAAACAGTAGTGTCGGGCCAAATAAACGCTTGGTCAACACCGAGTATTTTTCTCGATATCAAATCATTTTCAAAATATTTTCATAACAAGTGCACTCGAAGTCCACATGCACTAAGTAGTGAAAAAGGAATGATTAAATGTATGTCCCTTTGTTCTTAGTCCTGGGACGCATGATGTATTGGTTATCATTCGAATGCTCGCCTTCACTCATGAACTTTAGTTTTATTCGTGCTATATACTCTTGTAGTTAAATGGAGGAAAATGGCTAGTTAGGCGTATGCTCCTCTTATGAAGATTCTAATACAGGAGAAGAAGAGTGATCTCTTCTGTCCAAAAGGGTAAACCAACTCTTAAAGAGAAAATGAGCAACAGACAATATGGAATAAAATTTACTTAATAACACTTTCTTTTGTTTTTGATAGTGCTGAAAAGCACTATTAACTGTGTCGCTAATGTAAACGATTTTGTTTCATAGCATTTTAATGTACTATTTTTTGATATAAAAATAATAATTAATTAAAACAATGAGTTTAAAGGAGCCAAACGAAATTCATGGGGGAAAATGAATGTTTTAGCACAAACTGTAGCGTCGGCCTGAACCGTTACTATTATATGAAAATAATAATTAATTAAGACAATAACTAATAAGGAGGCAAACAAAATTTGTTATGGGAAGTGAATATTTTTTCATAAACAATAGTATCGACATGAACCGTCGCTAATATAAGAAAATAAATAATTGTTTAAGATAATAAATAAAGAGCAGGCGAATGAAATTGGTAGGGGAAATGAAATTTTCGCACAAACAATAGTGTCGGTTTAAATTAACGCTTGGTAACCACCAAGTATTTTTCTCGATATCAAATCATTTTAAAAATATTTTCATAACAAATGCACTCGAAGTCCACATGCACTAAGAAGAGAAAAAGGAATGATTAAATGTATGTCCCTTTGTTCTTAGTCCTAGGACGCATGCTGTATTGGTTATCATTCGAATGCTCGCCTTCACTCATTAACTTTAGTTTTATTCGTGCTATATACTCTTGTAGTTAAATGGAGGAAATGGCTTGTTAGGCGTATGCTCCTCTTATGAAGATTCTAATACAGAAGAAGAAGAGTGATCTCTTCTGTCCAAAAGGGTAAACCAACTCTGAAAGAGAAAATGAGCAACAGACAATATGAAATAAAAGTTATTTAATAGCACTTTCTTTTGTTTTTGATAGCATTAAAAAGCACTATTAACTAAGTCGCTAATGTAAACGATTTTGTTTCATAGAATTTTAATGTACTAGTTTTTGATATAAAAATAATAATTAATTAAAACAATAAGTTTAAAGGAGCCAAACGAAATTCATGGGGGAAAATGAATGTTTTAGCACAAACTGTAGCGTCGGCCTGAACCGTTACTATTATATGAAAATAATAATTAATTAAGACAATAACTAATAAGGAGGCAAACAAAATTTGTTATGGGAAGTGAATATTTTTTCATAAACAATAGCGTCGGCATGAACCGTCGCTAATATAAGAAAATAAATAATTGTTTAAGATAATAAATAAAAAGCAGGCGAATGAAATTGGTAGGGGGAAATGAAATTTTCGCACAAACAGTAGTGTCGGTCCAAATAAACGCTTGGTCAACACCAAGTATTTTTCTCGATATCAAATCATTTTCAAAATATTTTCATAACAAATGCACTCGAAGTCCACATGCACTAAGTAGTGAAAAAGGAATGATTAAATGTATGTCCCTTTGTTCTTAGTTTTGGGACGCATGATGTATTGGTTATCATTCGAATGCTCGCTTTCACTCATGAACTTTAGTTTTATTCGTGCTATATACTCTTTTAGTTAAATGGAGGAAAATGGCTAGTTAGGCGTATGCTCCTCTTATGAAGATTCTAATACAGGAGAAGAAGAGTGATCTCTTCTGTCCAAAAGGGTAAACCAACTCTTAAAGAGAAAATGAGCAACATACAATATGGAATAAAATTTACTTAATAACACTTTCTTTTGTTTTTGATAGTGCTGAAAAGCACTATTAACTGTGTCGCTAATGTAAACGATTTTGTTTCATAGCATTTTAATGTACTAGTTTTTGATATAAAAATAATAATTAATTAAAACAATAAGTTTAAAGGAGCCAAACGAAATTCATGGGGGAAAATGAATGTTTTAGCACAATCTGTAGCGTCGGCCTGAACCATTACTATTATATGAAAATAATAATTAATTAAGACAATAACTAATAAGGAGGCAAACAAAATTTGTTATGGGAAGTGAATATTTTTTCATAAACAATAGTGTCGGCATGAACCGTCGCTAATATAAGAAAATAAATAATTGTTTAAGATAATAAATAAAGAGCAGGCGAATGAAATTGGTAGGGGAAATGAAATTTTCGCACAAACAGTAGTGTCGGTTTAAATAAACGCTTGGTAATCACCAAGTATTTTTCTCGATATCAAATCATTTTAAAAATATTTTCATAACAAATGCACTCGTAGTCCACATGCACTAAGAAGAGAAAAAGGAATGATTAAATGTATGTCCCTTTGTTCTTAGTCCTAGGACGCATGCTGTATTGGTTATCATTCGAATGCTCGCCTTCACTCATTAACTTTAGCTTTATTCGTGCTATATAATTTTATAGTGAAATAGAGGAAAAGGGCTAGTTAGGCGTATGCTCCTCTTATGAAGATTCTAATACAGAAGAAGAAGAGTGATCTCTTCTGTCCAAAAGGGTAAACCAACTCTTAAAGAGAAAATGAGCAACAGACAATATGAAATAAAAGTTATTTAATAGCACTTTCTTTTGTTTTTGATAGCGCTAAAAAGCACTATTAACTAAGTCGCTAATGTAAACGATTTTGTTTCATAGCATTTTAATGTACTAGTTTTTGATATAAAAATAATAATTAATTAAAACAATAAGTTTAAAGGAGCCAAACGATATTCATGGGGGAAAATGAACGTTTTAGCACAAACTGTAGCGTCGGCCTGAACCGTTACTATTATATGAAAATAATAATTAATTAAGACAATAACTAATAAGGAGGCAAACAAAATTTGTTATGGGAAGTGAATATTTTTTCATAAACAATAGCGTCGGCATGAACCGTCGCTAATATAAGAAAATAAATAATTGTTTAAGATAATAAATAAAAAGCAGGCGAATGAAATTGGTAGGGGGAAATGAAATTTTCGCACAAACAGTAGTGTCGGTCCAAATAAACGCTTGGTCAATACCAAGTATTTTTCTCGATATCAAATCATTTTCAAAATATTTTCATAACAAATGCACTCGAAGTCCACATGCACTAAGTAGTGAAAAAGGAATGATTAAATGTATGTCCATTTGTTCTTAGTCCTGGGACGCATGCTGTATTGGTTATCATTCGAATGCTCGCCTTCACTCATGAACTTTAGTTTTATTCGTGCTATATACTCTTGTAGTTAAATGGAGGAAAATGGCTAGTTAGGCGTATGCTCCTCTTATGAAGATTCTAATACAGGAGAAGAAGAGTGATCTCTTCTGTCCAAAAGGGTAAACCAACTCTTAAAGAGAAAATGAGCAACAGACAATATGGAATAAAATTTACTTAATAACACTTTCTTTTGTTTTTGATAGTGCTGAAAAGCACTATTAACTGTGTCGCTAATGTAAACGATTTTGTTTCATAGCATTTTAATGTACTATTTTTTGATATAAAAATAATAATTAATTAAAACAATGAGTTTAAAGGAGCCAAACGAAATTCATGGGGGAAAATGAATGTTTTAGCACAAACTGTAGCGTCGGCCTGAACCGTTACTATTATATGAAAATAATAATTAATTAAGACAATAACTAATAAGGAGGCAAACAAAATTTGTTACGGGAAGTGAATATTTTTTCATAAACAATAGTATCGGCATGAACCGTCGCTAATATATAAAAATAAATAATTGTTTAATATAATAAATAAAGAGCAGGCGAATGAAATTGGTAGGGGGAAATGAAATTTTCGCACAAACAATAGTGTCGGTTTAAATAAACGCTTGGTAACCACCAAGTATTTTTCTCGATATCAAATCATTTTAAAAATATTTTCATAAGAAATGCACTCGAAGTCCACATGCACTAAGAAGAGAAAAAGGAATGATTAAATGTATGTCCCTTTGTTCTTAGTCCTAGGACGCATGCTGTATTGGTAATCATTCGAATGCTCGCCTTCACTCATTAACTTTAGCCTTATTCGGGCTATATAATTTTGTAGTGAAATAGAAGAAAAGGGCTAGTTAAGCGTATGCTCCTCTTATGAAGATTCTAATACAGAAGAAGAAGAGTGATCTCTTCTGTCCAAAAGGGTAAACCAACTCGTAAAGAGAAAATGAGCAACAAACAATATGAAATAAAAGTTATTTAATAGAACTTTCTTTTGTTTTTGATAGCGCTGAAAAGCACTATTAACTAAGTCGCTAATGTAAACGATTTAGTTTCATAACATTTTAATGTACTAGTTTTTGATATAAAAATAATAATTAATTAAAACAATAAGTTTAAAGGAGCCAAACGATATTCATGGGGGAAAATGAATGTTTTAGCACAAACTGTAGCGTCGGCGTGAACCGTTACTATTATATGAAAATAATAATTAATTAAGACAATAACTAATAAGGAGGCAAACAAAATTTGTTATGGGAAGTGAATATTTTTTCATAAACAATAGCGTCGGCATGAACCGTCGCTAATATAAGAAAATAAATAATTGTTTAAGATAATAAATAAAAAGCAGGCGAATGAAATTGGTAGGGGGAAATGAAATTTTCGCACAAACAGTAGTGTCGGTCCAAATAAACGCTTGGTCAACACCAAGTATTTTTCTCGATATCAAATCATTTTCAAAATATTTTCATAACAAATGCACTCGAAGTCCACATGCACGAAGTAGTGAAAAAGGATAGATTAAATGTATGTCCCTTTGTTCTTAGTCCTGGGACGCATGATGTATTGGTTATCATTCGAATGCTCGCCTTCACTCATGAACTTTAGTTTTATTCGTGCTATATACTCTTGTAGTTAAATGGAGGAAAATGGCTAGTTAGGCGTATGCTCCTCTTATGAAGATTCTAATAAAGGAGAAGAAGAGTGATCTCTTCTGTCCAAAAGGGTAAACCAACTCTTAAAGAGAAAATGAGCAACAGACAATATGGAATAAAATTTACTTAATAACACTTTCTTTTGTTTTTGATAGTGCTGAAAAGCACTATTAACTGTGTCACTAATGTAAACGATTTGGTTTCATAGCATTTTAATGTACTATTTTTTGATATAAAAATAATAATTAATTAAAACAATAAGTTTAAAGGAGCCAAACGAAATTCATTGGGGAAAATGAATGTTTTAGAACAAACAGTAGTGTCGGCCTGAACCGTTACTATTATATGAAAATAATAATTAATTAAGACAATAACTAATAAGGAGGCAAACAAATTTTGTTATGGGAAGTGAATATTTTTTCATAAACAATAGTGTCGGCCTGAACCGTCGCTAATATATAAAAATAAATAATTGTTTAATATAATAAATAAAGAGCAGGCGAATGAAATTGGTAGGGGGAAATGAAATTTTCGCACAAACAGTAGTGTCGGTCCAAATAAACGCTTGGTCAACACCAAGTATTTTTCTCGATATCAAATCATTTTAAAAACATTTTCATAACAAATGCACTCGAAGTCAACATGCACTAAGAAGAGAAAAAGGAATGATTAAATGTATGTCCCTTTGTTCTTAGTCCTAGGACGCATGCTGTATTGGTTATCATTTGAATGCTCGCCTTCACTCATTAACTTTAGCTTTATTCGTGCTATATACTTTTGTAGTGAAATAGAGGAAAAGGGCTAGTTAGGCGTATGCTCCTCTTATGAAGATTCTAATACAGAAGAAGAAGAGTGATCTCTTCTGTCCAAAAGGGTAAACCAACTCTGAAAGAGAAAATGAGCAACAGACAATATGAAATAAAAGTTATTTAATAGCACTTTCTTTTGTTTTTGATAGCGCTGAAAAGCACTATTAACTATGTCGCTAATGTAATCGATTTTGTTTCATAGAATTTTAATGTACTAGTTTTTGATATAAAAATAATAATTAACTAAAACAATAAGTTTAAAGGAGCCAAACGATATTCATGGGGGAAAATAAATGTTTTAGCACAAACTGTAGCGTCGGCCTGAACCGTTACTATTATATGAAAATAATAATTAATTAAGACAATAACTAATAAGGAGGCAAACAAAATTTGTTATGGGAAGTGAATATTTTTTCATAAACAATAGCGTCGGCATGAACCGTCGCTAATATAAGAAAATAAATAATTGTTTAAGATAATAAATAAAAAGTAGGCGAATGAAATTGGTAGGGGGAAATGAAATTTTCGCACAAACAGTAGTGTCGGTCCAAATAAACGCTTGGTCAACACCAAGTATTTCTCTCGATATCAAATCATTTTCAAAATATTTTCTTAACAAATGCACTCGAAGTCCACATGCACTAAGTAGTGAAAAAGGAATGATTAAATGTATGTCCCTTTGTTCTTAGTCCTGGGACGCATGATGTATTGGTTATCATTTGAATGCTCGCCTTCACTCATGAACTTTAGTTTTATTCGTGCTATATACTCTTGTAGTTAAATGGAGGAAAATGGCTAGTTAGGCGTATGCCCCTCTTATGAAGATTCTAATACAGGAGAAGAAGAGTGATCTCTTCTGTCCAAAAGGGTAAACCAACTCTTAAAGAGAAAATGAGCAACAGACAATATGGAATAAAATTTACTTAATAACACTTTCTTTTGTTTTTGATAGTGCTGAAAAGCACTATTAACTGTGTCGCTAATGTAAACGATTTTGTTTCATAGCATTTTAATGTACTATTTTTTGATATAAAAATAATAATTAATTAAAACAATAAGTTTAAAGGAGCAAAACGAAATTCATGGGCGAAAATGAATGTTTTAGCACAAACAATAGTGTCGGCCTGAACCGTTACTATTATATGAAAATAATAATTAATTAGGACAATAACTAATAAGGAGGCAAACAAAATTTGTTATGGGAAGTGAATATTTTTTCATAAACAATAGTGTCGGCATGAACCGTCGCTAATATAAGAAAATAAATAATTGTTTAATATAATAAATAAAGAGCAGGCGAATGAAATTGGTAGGGGGAAACGAAATTTTCGCACAAACAGTAGTGTCGGTCCAAATAAACGCTTGGTCAACACCAAGTATTTTTCTCGATATCAAATCATTTTAAAAATATTTTCATAACAAATGCACTCGAAGTCAACATGCACTAAGAAGAGAAAAAGGAATGATTAAATGTATGTCCCTTTGTTCTTAGTCCTAGGACGCATGCTGTATTGGTTATCATTCGAATGCTTGCCTTCACTCATTAACTTTAGCTTTATTCGTGCTATATACTTTTGTAGTTAAATAGAGGAAAAGGGCTAGTTAGGCGTATGCTCCTCTTATGAAGATTCTAATACAGAAGAAGAAAAGTGATCTCTTCTGTCCAAAAGGGTAAACCAACTCTGAAAGAGAAAATGAGCAACAGACAATATGCAATAAAAGTTATTTAATAGCACTTTCTTTTGTTTTTGATAGCGCTAAAAAGCACTATTAACTAAGTCGCTAATGTAAACGATTTTGTTTCATAGCATTTTAATGTACTAGTTTTTGATATAAAAATAATAATTAAGTAAAACAATAAGTTTAAAGGAGCCAAACGAAATTCATGGGGGAAAATGAATGTTTTAGCACAAACTGTAGCTTCGGCCTGAACCGTTACTATTATATTAAAATAATAATTAATTAAGATAATAACTAATAAGGAGGCAAACAAAATTTGTTATGGGAAGTGAATATTTTTTCATAAACAATAGCGTCGGCATGAACCGTCGCTAATATAAGAAAATAAATAATTGTTTATGATAATAAATAAAAAGCAGGCGAATGAAATTGGTAGGGGGAAATGAAATTTTCGCACAAACAATAGTGTCGGTCCAAATAAACGCTTGGTCAACACCAAATATTTTTCTCGATATCAAATCATTTTATAAATATTTTCATAACAAATGCACTGGAAGTCCACATGCACTAAGAAGAGAAAAAGGAATGATTAAATGTATGTCCCTTTGTTCTTAGTCCAAGGACGCATGCTGTATTGGTTATCATTCGAATGCTCGCCTTCACTCATTAACTTTAGCTTTATTCGTGCTATATACTTTTGTAGTGAAATAGAGGAAAAGGGCTAGTTAGGCGTATGCTCCTCTTATGAAGATTCTAATACAGAAGAAGAAGAGTGATCTCTTCTGTCCAAAAGGGTAAACCAACTATGAAAGAGAAAATGAGCAACAAACAATATGCAATAAAAGTTATTTAATAGCACTTTCATTTGTTTTTGATAGCGCTGAAAAGCACTATTAACTGTGTCACTAATGTAAACGATTTTGTTTCATAGCATTTTAATGTACTAGTTTTTGATATAAAAATAATAATTAATTAAAACAATAAGTTTAAAGGAGCCAAACGAAATTCATGGGGGAAAATGAATGTTTTAGCACAAACTGTAGCGTCGGCCTGAACCGTTACTATTATATGAAAATAATAATTAATTAAGACAAGAACTAATAAGGAGGAAAACGAAATTTTTGATGGAAATGATTATTTTTTTCATAAATAATAGCGTCGGCATGAACCGTCGCTAATATAAGAAAATAAATAATTATTTAAGACAATAAATAAAAAGGAGGCGAATGAAGTTGGTGGGGGGAAATGAAATTTTCTCACAAACTGTAGTATCGGTGTAAATAAAAGCTTGGTCAACACCAAGTATTTTTCTCGAAATCAAACCATTTTCAAAATATTTTCATAACAAATACACTCGAAAGCCACGTGCACTAAGTAGTAAAAAATGAATGATTAAATGTATGTCCCTTTGTTCTTAGTCCTAGGACGCATGCTGTATAGGTTATCGTTAGAATGCACGCCTTCACTCATGAACTTTAGTTTTATTCGTGCTATATACTTTTGTATTGAAATGGAGGAAAAGGATTAGTTAGACGTATGCTCCTCTTATGAAGATTCTAATACAGAAGAAGAAGAGTGATCTCTTCTGTCCAAAAGGGTAAACCAACTCTTAAAGAGAAAATGAGCAACAGACAATATGGAATAAAATTTACTTAATAACACTTTCTTTTGTTTTTGATAGTGCTGAAAAGCACTATTAACTGTGTCGCTAATGTAAACGATTTTGTTTCATAGCATTTTAATGTACTAGTTTTTGATATAAAAATAATAATTAAATAAAATAATAAGTTTAAAGGAGGCAAACGAAATTCATGGGGGAAAATGAATGTTTTAGCACATACAGTAGCATCGGCCTGAACCGTCGCTATTATATGAAAATAATAATTATTTAAGACAATAACTAATAAGGAGGCAAACAAAATTTGTTATGGGAAGTGAATATTTTTTCATAAACAATAGTGTCGGCATGAACCGTCGCTAATATAAGAAAATAAATAATTATTTAAGACAATAAATAAAAAGGAGGCGAATGAAGTTGGTGGGGGGAAATGAAATTTTCTCACAAACAGTAGTGTCGGTCCAAATAAACGCTTGGTCAACACCAAGTATTTTTCTCGATATCAAATCATTTTCAAAATATTTTAATAACAAATGCACTCGAAGTCCACATGCACTAAGAAGAGAAAAAGGAATGATTAAATGTATGTCCCTTTGTTCTTAGTCCTAGGACGCATGATGTATTGGTTATCATTCGAATGCTCGCCTTCACTCATGAACTTTAGCTTTATTCGTGCTATATACTCTTGTAGTGAAATAGAGGAAAAGGGCTAGTTAGGCGTATGCTCCTCTCATGAAGATTCTAATACAGAAGAAGAAGAGTGATCTCTTCTGTCCAAAAGGGTAAACCAACTCTTAAAGAGAAAATGTGCAACATACAATATGGAATAAAATTTACTTAATAACACTTTCTTTTGTTTTTGATAGTGCTGAAAAGCACTATTAACTGTGTCGCTAATGTAAACGATTTTGTTTCATAGCATTTTAATGTACTATTTTTTGATATAAAAATAATAATTAATTAAAACAATAAGTTTAAAGGAGACAAACGATATTCATGGGGGAAAATGGATGTTTTAGCACAAACTGTAGTGTCGGCCTGAACCGTTACTATTATATGAAAATAATAATTAATTAAGACAATAACTAATAAGGAGGCAAACAAAATTTGTTATGGGAAGTGAATATTTTTTCATAAACAATAGCGTCGGCATGAACCGTCGCTAATATAAGAAAATAAGTAATTGTTTAAGATAATAAATAAAGAGCAGGCGAATTAAATTGGGAGGGGGAAATGAAATTTTCGCACAAACAGTAGTGTCGGTCCAAATAAACGCTTGGTCAACACCAAGTATTTTTCTCGATATCAAATCATTTTCAAAATATTTTCATAAAAAATGCACTCGAATTCCACATGCACTAAGAAGAGAAAAAGGAATGATTAAATGTATGTCCCTTTGTTCTTAGTCCTAGGACGCATGCTGTATTGGTTATCATTCGAAGGCTCGCCTTCACTCATTAACTTTAGTTTTATTCGTGCTATATACTCTTGTAGTGGAATGGAGGAAAAGGGCTAGTTAGGCGTATGCTCCTCTTATGAAGATTCTAATACAGAAGAAGAAGAGTGATCTCTTCTGTCCAAAAGGGTAAACCAACTCTGAAAGAGAAAATGAGCAACAGACAATATGCAATAAAAGTTATTTAATAACACTTTCTTTTGTTATTGATAGCGCTGAAAAGCACTATTAACGGTGTCACTAATGTAAACGATTTTGTTTCATAGCATTTTAATGTATTAGTTTTTGATATAAAAATAATAATTAATTAAAATAATAAGTTTAAAGGAGCCAAATGAAATTCATGGGGGAATATGAAAGTTTTAGCACAAACAGTAGCGTCGGCCTGAATCGTCGCTATTATATGAAAATAATAATTACTTAAGACAAGAACTAATAAGGAGGAAAATGATATTTTTGATGGAAATGATTTTTTTTCCATAAACAATAGCGTTGGCCTGAACCGTCGCTAATATAAGAAAATTAATAATTGTTTAAGATAATAAATAAAAAACAAGCGAATGAAATTGGTGGGGGGAAATGAAATTTTCGTACAAATAGTAGTGTCGGTCCAAATAAATGCTTGGTAACCACCAAGTATTTTTCTCGATATCAAATCATTTTCAAAATATTTTCATAACAAATGCACTCAAACTCCACATGCATTAAGAAGTGAAAAAGGAATGATTAAATGTATGTGCCTTTGTTCTTAGTCCTAGGATGCATGCTGTATTGGTTATCATTCGAATGCTCGCCTTCACTCATGAACTTTAGTTTTATTCGTGCTAGATACTCTTGTAGTGAAATGGAGGAAAAGGGCTAGTTAGGCGTATGCTCCTCTTATGAAGATTCTAATACATAAGAAGAACAAGACTGATCTCTTCTGTCCAAAAGGGTAAACCAACTCTGAAAGCGAAAATGAGCAACAGACAATATGCAATAAAAGTTATTTAATAACACTTTCTTTTGTTTTTAATAGCGCTGAAAAGCACTATTTACTGAGCCGCTAATGTAATCGATTTTGTTTCATAGAATTTTAATGTACTAGTTTTTGATATAAAAATAATAATTAACTAAAACAATAAGTTTAAAGGAGCCAAATGAAATTAATGGGGGAAAATGAAAGTTTTATCACAAACAGTAGCGTCGGCCTGAACCGTCGCTATTATATGAAAATAATAATTACTTAAGACAAGAACTAATAAGGAGGAAAACAAAATTTTTGATGGAAATGATTATTTTTTCATAAACAATAGCGACCGCCTGAACAGTCGCTAATATAAGAAAATAAATAATTATTTAAGACAATAAATAAAAAGGAGGCGAATGAAATTGGTGGGGGGAAATGAAATTTTCGCACAAACAGTAGTGTCGGTGTAAATAAATTCTTGGTCAACACCAAGTATTTTTCTCGAAATCAAACCATTTTCAAAATATTTTCATAACAAATACACTTGAAGGTCACGTGCACTAAGTAGTGAAAAATAAATGACTAAATGTATGTCCCTTTGTTCTTAGTCCAAGGACGCATGCTGTATAGGTTATCGTTCAAATGCTCGCCTTCACTCATGAACTTTAGTTTTATTCGTGCTATATACTTTTGTATTGAAATGGAGGAAAAGGACTAGTTAGACGTATGCTCCTCTGATGAAGATTCTAATACAGAAGAAGAAGAGTGATCTCTTCTGTCCAAAAGGGTAAACCAACTCTGAAAGAGAAAATGAGCAACAGACAATATGCAATAAAAGTTATTTAAGAGCACTTTCTTTTGTTTTTGATAGCGCTGAAAAGCACTATTAACTGTGCTGCTAATGTAAACGATTTTGTTTCATAGCATTTTATTGTACTATATTTTGATATAAAAATAATAATAAAATAAAAAAATAAGTTTAAAGGAGCCAAACGAAATTCATGGGGGAAAATGAATATTTTAGCACAAACAGTAGCGTCGGCCTGAACCGTCGCTATTATATGCAAATAATAATTAATTAAGACAATAACTAATAAGGAGGAAAACAAAATTTGTTATGGGAAGTGAATATTTTTTCATAAACAATAGCGTCGGCATGAACCGTCGCTAATATAAGAAAATAAATAATTGTTTAAAATAATAAATAAAAAAGAGGCGAATGAAATTGGTGAGGGGAAATGAAATTTTCGCACAAACAGTAGTGTCGGTCCAAATAAACGCTTGGTCAACACCAAGTATTTTTCTCGATATCAAATCATTTTCAAAATATTTTCATAACAAATGCACTCAAAGTCCACATGCACTAAGAAGTGAAAAAGGAATGATTAAATGTATGTCACTTTGTTCTTAGTCCTAGGACGCATGATGTATTGGTTATCATTCGAATGCTCGCTGAAGGGGTGAAAAACACAATAAGGGGGGGTTGAATTGTAAAACTGAAATCTTAAAGCAATTGACAAGATATTTTTATCCTGGTTCGTTTGATCTCAAACTACTCCAGTCCACCCATCAAGGTGATTTCGCCTCTCTCCAACGAGGTCTTAATTCACTATATTCAACTGAATATTACAGACTGCTTTAACAACTGCTAAAGCCTTCTTGATTCAAACCACAATCCGGTTTGTCAAGGCAACACTTTCTTACAAAGGTATAAAACAATGTGTGTGAATGTTTTCTACAAAACTTTATCACAACTGTGATGTATACACAAATTAAGCTTAGAAACTAGATTGCTAAACAGAAATAGAATATCAGAGTTTGGTTTAGCAAAACTGGTAGAGTGAAGATTATGGTTCAGCTTTGTGCGTGTAGAGATTTGGAGAGCATTAGCCATTATAATCTTCGAAGCCTTGTTTATATAGCACTTGAGAAGATGAACGTTGAATGCAATATTCTTGATTCAATGCTAATAACAAGCTTTCCTTTTTGAGCAGATCTTGTTTGGAATGAAGCCGTTGGAATTAATTAGCGTTCAATGCACAGTACCGTTGCTTCTTCAATGCACGTTCTGGCTTGGCTCATTCTGATTCTGCTTCGCTGCTGATGAACTATTGTGTTTCTGTATCAGAGTGTTTACGCGCAGTTCTGTTCATCAAGCTTCAGCATGTACGTGAGTTGATCATCTGATCTTGACGTTCTGATTCAGCAACTTCTGATGCTGGTGTATGAAATCAAATTCTGATGCTGAAGAAGTGATCTTGCTTATTTTAATCAGCGTATCTGCAAGTCAGAGCATAGTAATTTTTAGGCAGCATATAGTTCAAACATGAAACTTATAAATACTATATCTTTTCACTTTGTTATCATCAAAACTCAAATATAGGGTAGTAGATTCAAACATTGTTCTAACAATCTCCCCCTTTTTGATGATGACAAAAACTAGATATTTTAAATAAAAAATAACGTGAAAAGGTATCTGGGAAATGTTTCAGAGTTAAGAAGTAAGGAGAAATCAGAGTTAGGAGATACTCCCTCTGAGTTGATTACTTCCCTTTGATGATACGTGTACTTCAGGATCAGATCTTTTTCTTTCTTTGAACATCAGCTTATCAGAGTCTTTGACTTATCAGAGAGCAGAGCTTCAGAGCTTTTCCTGTCAGAGCTTTGCTTTGGATCAGAGTGTTAGGACGATCAGAACTTCATATTTGATCAGAGCAACATTGATCAGAGCTTCTACATTTTGATCAGAGCTTCTAGTCTTCATAGTGTTTAGGAGCTTCCTTGTGCCTGTAGACTTAAAACAAAACAGAAAAACATTTCAAGTAATAGAGTTAGAATGTTTGAGAATTTCTGTCTAGTTAGCCGTTATTGATTTTAAATATCATTCTTGTTCTCCCCCTTTTTGTCAGCAATCAAAAAGTGTTGGTGATGTGTTAAAACAATTTGAGCAGAAAAACTAATCATATTAAGATAGTTCAAAATCAGAGCAGGAGAATATTACAAAAACTTAATCAAAACAGTACATCAGAAAATGAAGAAAACATAAAAAAGTTATGCATGAAAAAGATTTAAGGTTGAGGGGGCATGCGTGAGAACAGGCTCTCCAGCATCGCTTGAATCTTTTCAGAAGTTTCATTCTGCTTCTGAACCATGTTGACCACAGTGTCAATTTTGCTGTCCTGCACATCCATTCGTGCTTTCATCTTCTGATCATTCTCTTCCATCCGCTGCTGTAGACGCAAGTCATTCAGCCTTAATTCTTCCAGAGCCTGCCTGTCCAAGGCAGCTTGAGAAGTATCAGAAGGAGGAAGCTTCTCAGAACTTTCAGCGACATCTTCTGCTGGATTTTCTTCAGCCTGAATGGTCTTGTCTTCTTCTGATGGTTGCACCTTTGCAGCTTGCTCTTTCTCAGACCAAGATTCACTGTCCAGAGGGAGCACAACTTCTTGAGGCAGCTGACTCTCAACTTCCTTCAGCAGCTTGCTGAAGTTCTGTTGAGCCTGCTCATAGTTGACATCCTGCAACTTGAGGGCTTCAGCACGTACCCATAGTCTGAACTGTGACCAGAGCTGATCAGAAGCAGCTGGGTCAATCATCCCAGGACATACTTGCTTCAAAGAAGCAGTCCATTGCAGCATACCTGTTTCAAAATTCAAAATACCAGAGCCAACATCTGGTTGCTTTGGTTTTGGGATAGCAATTTTGTGTCTTAAATCAGCAAGACGTTCAAGACTTGTTAAGTCAATGAAAGTTCTGCTGAGGTTTTCAGAGGTTTGCTGAGAGGCTGTTTGTCTTGGAGGAGGGGTATCAGAATCAGATATTTCGATTGGAGTGGTAGGAGTTTTTGGAGGTGTCGATTCTAATGAGGATGGAAACTGGGGCCTGAAAACAGTGGTTCCACATGGCAACTGGATTGCCAACGGTGATGGTTGAGGTGAGTGAGGGTCAGAATGATGAGGAGAATGGGTTTCATAGTGGTGAAACTCTGTTTGTGGTGAAGGTGGATTATTTTCTGGTTGGGGAGATGGAGGTGGAATCTCTGATTGCTCAGGGATCAGAGGTTCTTCTGTGAGAGGTTGTTGTTGTTGTGGTTCTGGTTCTGGTTGTTGTTGTATTTCTGGTTCAGGTTGTGGTTCTGGTTGTGGAGGAGGAATATTTGGTGGTTCAGAATTTGGTTGAGCAGAAGCATGTTCACGCTCAATATCAGCTAGCACTCGATCAAGTGCTGGTGTTGTTGAAACAGTTGGTTGTTTGGGAATCTTAGTTCTGGTTCTTCTGAGTTGTAATGCCTCAGAAGGGTCTTCTGGTATGGTTTCATCAATGGTAGGGATTGGAATGGATATTCTGTGAGAGGTTTGAGGAGGGGCAGCAGATGTTGGAATAGTAGATGAAATTAAAACAGGGGCAACAGATGAAATACCTCTTTTCTTTGGAGTCTGATGAGATGATCCTTCTGTTGGCGCTTTCCTCTTCTTTGTCTTCTTCTGAGTCACTTCTGGTTGGATTTGACTCAGATCTTTGATCTTCAGCTTTGAACCTGTATCTTCTTCCTTGTACGAATCTGGATACTTGAGAAACATCTCTGGTTTGGATTCCATTTCAGAAAATACCGGAAAATCACTCAGAGGCACTCTTCTGCTGGAGATGTCAGCAGTTGAAGTAGCTCTGGGTTCCTTCTTAATATTTTCTATCAGCTTCATCTTTTTCAGGTTCTTAGCGTTCAGCGGTTTTCCAACAGTTGGTTCAATAGTGCTCAGCACTTGAGCTTCGCTCAGATACTCTATCAGCTTATTCTCTGTCAGAATATCTGATATAAGCCTTCCAAACGGTATCCAGTCCCTTTTGGTCCTTTCTTCTTCTCTTGTTTCTTTGACACTGGTCTTGAGATGGTTGAACAGGAAGTGTGCCAGATTGATCTTTACCCTCTGATCAATAAAGTAGATCAGAAACTGCTGATCCACGTTTATATAATCAGGAGAACTTGTTGGTTTCCTGTTGTTGAAGCATCCAAGAACAATCTTAGCCCATACTCTGCAGTGGTCCTTCAGATCCTTAATTTTGCTGCTGGGCAATCCAAGAGTGAAAATTCTGTTGGCTACCACACCTACATCAGGGCATCTTTCAGCCATGTCCACACAACGGACTCCACCACCACTTTGACCGATTAGCCTAGCAATGAGATCTTCAGAAATTACAATCTTCTTTCCCATGACAAAAGAGATGACTAGATGTTTAGAAATCTTGGCGTGAATCCAAAATTCCTTGACAAGCGCTGGGAATGTTGGTCCAACCAACCTATCGAAATACCTCTCCCACTTTTGAGCCCTAATTTCTTCAGTTAGGTCAAATCCATTTTCCTTCAAGCTTTCAAAGTCGATGATTAACTCAGAGAGAACTTCAAGGTTCTTTACCGGTGTGAGAAGAGTTCTGAGGGGCACCTGATATTGTTCAGAGGTTTCTTTCTTCTGATTGCCTGCAGAAATGCTGGAGGATGCCATTGTTCACACTAAACAAGCTTTGAGAATGATTTGAGAGAAAAAGGTTTGTAGGAGATAAACTCAGAAATATGCAGAAAATGCTTGAGTGATTATGAGAAAGCGTAAAGAATAAGAGTGAAGGATTAATGTGCTTAAATAGAGTTTTTCAAAATTATTTTGAAAAATTAAACGTTTTTAAGAGAGAGAAAAAAAATCATGATTACCATTTAAAAGAATGATTACTTTTCATTAAATGCTTGCTGATTTTGGGGGATTTGAGAAAGATACTTAAAAACGGTTACCAGACATGTGTCTCAATGCACCCAATCAGCGCTTTGCCTTCTCAGAAGCGTGCACGCGTTCTGCTTCAGAGATTTGCTGATGATTGGATGACACTTGTTTGATGTAGTGATCAGCACGTCTGTCTTTGAGATTAGACTCTCAGATCTTTAGACTTGCATCTGATACAATCTGCATGTTCTATCTTTCTGAAAGAAGATTGATCAGAAGTTCACAGTAATATAATTACATTCTGAAGATAAATATATGGAATTAAAACATTTTCATTCTGGGCATACTTTCATGCCGAGATGTTTCAGAATGAAATTGAACCTATCTTCTGAAAGGGGTTTAGTAAAGATATCAGCCCATTGATGGTCTGTATCTAAAATTTTAAGTTTAAAATACCTTTCTGAATATAGTCCCTAATGAAATGATGTTTTATTTCTATATGCTTAGCTCTAGAATGTAAAATAGGATTCTTACTTAAGCAAATAGCAGAAGTATTATCATAAAGAATAGGAATGTTACTCTCAAAAATCTGGAAGTCTTCAAGCTGACTTTTCATCCAGAGCATTTGTGTGCTACATCCTGCTGCTGCTATGTACTCAGCTTCTGCTGTTGACAGAGCAATTGTTGATTGCCTTTTGCTGGACCACGAGATCAGATTTTCTCCCAGAAACTGGCAGCTTCCAGAAGTACTTTTACGTTCCACTCTGTCTCCAGCAAAATCAGCATCACAGTAGCCTACTAAGCTGTAATCACTAGATTTTCTATAAAACAAACCCAGATTAGTAGTACCTTTCAGATACTTGAAAATTCGCTTAACAGCTGTTAAGTGAGATTCTCTAGGATCTGATTGGAATCTAGCACAAATACATACGCTGAATAAGATATCAGGTCTTGAAGCAGTCAGATAGAGGAGAGAACCAATCATACCTCTGTAGACTTTCTGTTCTACACTTTTGCTTACCTCTTCTCTTTCCAGAATGCAAGTAGGATGCATTGGAATCTTTGATGGCTTACATTCTGAGAGGTCAAATTTCTTCAGAAGATCTCTGATGTATTTGCTCTGATGAATGTAAGTTCCTTCTGGAGTTTGATTGATCTGAATTCCTAGAAAGAATTTCAGTTCCCCCATGAGGCTCATCTCAAATTCTGCCTGCATACACTTAGCAAATTTTCTTCCAAGAGAAGGATTAGTAGAACCAAAAATGATATCATCAACATAAATTTGACAGACTAAAATGTCACTCTTAACTGTTTTACAGAATAGAGTAGTGTCCACTTTCCCTCTGGTGAATTCATTTTCAAGCAGAAAGTTACTTAGCCTTTCATACCAAGCTCTGGGAGCTTGTTTCAGACCATACAGTGACTTCTTTAGTTTGAAAACATGTTCTGGATGTTTTGTATTTTCAAAACCTGGGGGTTGGTGAACATAAACTTCTTCTTCTATATAACCATTTAAGAATGCACTTTTGACATCCATCTGATACAGAGTGATGCCTCTATTAACAGCAAATGAAATTAAAAGTCTGATAGATTCTAACCTGGCGACTGGGGCAAAGGTTTCTGTATAGTCTATCCCCTCTTGCTGACTATAACCTTGTGCAACCAGTCGTGCCTTGTTTCTGATGACTTCACCTTGTTCATTTAGCTTGTTTCTGAACACCCATCTTGTTCCAATGACGTTGAATCCTTTTGGTCTGGGAACGAGATCCCATACGTCGTTTCTGGTGAATTGATTCAGCTCTTCTTGCATTGCCAGAATCCAGTCGTTGTCCAGAAGTGCTTCATCAATAGAAGAAGGTTCAATCAGAGACACAAGTCCCATAAGAGTTTCTTCAGAGTTTCTGAAGCTTGCTCTTGTTCTGATTGGATCTTCCTTTCTTCCTAGGATAGTTTCTTCTGGGTGATCCAAACTGCTTCTGGGTAATCTCTTCTGAGGTTGATCAGCAGCAGTTGTAGGATTTCTAGCATTGCTCCTTTCAGACGTTGAAGGAATGTCTGTGTTGAGAGCTTCTGATGACTTGTCTTCAGAACCTGCAAATTCAATTTCAATACCTGCAAGATTTTCATTCTGCTTTGACTTTTCAGAGTCAAGCTTGTCATCAAAACGAACACTGATTGATTCTTCCACAATCTGTGTTTCTGTATTGTATACTCTGTACCCTCTTGAGCGTTTAGAGTATCCTAACATAATACACTTCTGTGCCTTAGAATCAAACTTGTTCAAATAATTCTTTGTATTTAACATAAAGCAAGTACATCCAAATGGATGAAAATACGAAATGTTGGGCTTTCTGTTCTTCCACAATTCATATGGAGTCTTTTCCAGAATAGGTCTTATTGAGATTCTATTCTGAATGTAGCACGCTGTGTTTATTGCCTCTGCCCAGAAAGTCTTAGCAACGTTTGTCTCATTGATCATGGTTCTGGCCATTTCTTGCAATGTTCTGTTCTTTCGTTCTACAACTCCATTTTGTTGGGGAGTTCTAGGACAAGAGAAATCATGCAGAATGCCTTTGTCATTAAAGAATGACTCAAAATCTTTATTTTCAAATTCTCCACCATGATCACTTCTGACTTTAACGATTCTAAGATCTTTTTCATTCTGAACTTGGTTACAGAAGGTAACAAACACAGAGTGTGACTCGTCCTTGTGTCTTAAGAACTTTACCCATGTCCATCTTCTATAGTCATCTACGATTACTAACCCATACTTCTTACCACTGACTGAAGCAGTTTTAACTGGTCCAAATAAGTCAATGTGCAGAAGTTCTAATGGCTTATAGGTAGAAACAACATTTTTGGATTTAAAAGAAGGTTTTGCAAATTTGCCTTTCTGACATGCTTCACACAGAGCATCTGAATTGAACTTCAGATTAGGAAGTCCTCTGACCAGATTGAGTTTGTTAATCTGAGATATTCTTCTCATACTAACATGCCCCAATCTTCTGTGCCAGATCCACTGCTCGTTGTTAACAGACAGAAGACATTTTACGTTCTGACTCTTTAGTTCAGAAAGTTTGATTTTATAAATGTTGTTTTTCCTCTTACCATTAAACAGGATAGTCCCATCTTTCTGACTAACAGCTTTACATGATTTTTGATTAAAGATTATATCATAACCGTTATCACTTAATTGACTTATGGATAACAGATTATGCATCAATCCATCTACTAGCAGAACATTATTAATAGAGGGAAGATTTCCATTACCTACAGTTCCAGAGCCAATTATCTTTCCCCTCTGATTGCCTCCAAAGCCAACGTGGCCTCCAGGCTTAAGTTCCAGGCTTTGGAACATATGCCTTCTTCCCGTCATGTGTCGTGAGCAGCCAGAGTCCAGGTACCATGACTGGTGTTTCTGACTTGCTGCTAAAGATATCTGCAACATGTATTATTTTATCCTTAGGTACCCAGATCTTCTTGGGTCCTGATTTGTTAGTTTTGCCAAAACTCTGGTTGAATTTTGGTTTCAGAGTGCTTACTGCTAGTATATTTGATGTCATGTGTGTGACCATACACAAAGTGTGAATTTAAAGGAGTGTGTTTAATGGTTAAATCCATGACATTCTTTGGTGTAGGAACCTTACCTAGGTATCCTATTCCTTTCTTGCCGTTTCTGCTAACTCCATAGATCATTGAAGCCATTCTGCTTCTATCTATGCTTTTAGCAAGGAACTTCTGGAAACTGTGATCATACTCCTTGATGATCTCATCAGCGTTGCTGGGAGTTTCAGAAATTGGTTCCTTCTGAGAGTTTTGTAAAGAGTTTTCTAATTTTGAAATTTTATCTCTCAGCTCAGAGTTTTCCAATTTGAGACTCACAGACTTATTAGAGTCAGATTCAAGATTCCTTTTCAGGTCTCTGAATTTAGCTCTAATCTGCTTATAACGTTCCAGAATTTCATTGAGGCTTTCAGCAAGTTCAGCCTTTGTAAAATTAACAGCGAAGTTAGGGAATACCTCTTCTGTGTCTGATTCTGAGTCTGATTCAGAAGCTTCACTATCATCTGGAATGTTAGCCATGAGCGCTATGTTTTCCCTTTCATCATCTGATTCTGAGTCAGCTTCAGACGAGTCAGAGTCATCCCATGTGGCCATGAGACTTTTCTTCTTCTCTCTTCCAAACTTCTTTTTGGGCTTTTCCCTCTGAAGCTTTGGGAAGTCACTCTTGTAGTGTCCCTGCTCATTGCACTCGTAGCAGATGATGTCTTTTGTGTTTGGCTTCTTGCTACTGGAGGAGCCTTCAGATCTTCTGTATCCAGAGGAAGAATCTGTCCTTCTGAATCTGGAAGAAGACTCGTTCTGATCAGATCTTCTGGGATTCCTGAACTTCCTTTGTCTTTGCTTCCACAGTTGATTTACTCTTTTGGAGAGAAGGGAAAGTTCGTCTTCTTCTGATGAGGATCCATCAGATGTTTCTTCAACTGCCTGCAAAACTTTAGACTCAGATTTTCTGTTAGATTTTAATGCTAAAGGCTTACCTTGCTTCTGAGGCTCATCAGCTTCTAGCTCTATCTCATGACTTCTGAGGGAGCTTATAAGTTCCTCCAGAGTGATTTTGTTGAGATCCTTCGCTAGCTTCAGAGCAGTAACCATAGGCCTCCACTACTTGGGTAAACTTCTGATTATCTTCTTGACATGGTCAGCAGTAGAGTATCCTTTGTCCAGAACTTTGAGACCAGCTACCAGAATCTGGAATCTAGAGAACATAGTTTCAATGGATTCAGATTCTTCCATTTTGAACGCCTCATACTTCTGAATGAGCGCCAGAGCTTTTGTTTCTTTGACTTGAACGTTGCCCTCATGCGTCATTCTGAGAGAATCAAAGATGTTCTTAGCTGTGTCTCTGTTGGAGATCTTTTCATACTCAGTATAGGAGATGGCACTGAGGAGGATGGTTCTGGCCTTATGGTGATTCTTGAAATCACGCTTTTGTTGATCAGACATTGATTTTCTATCAATCTTCTGACCAGTTGCATTCACAGGGTGCGTGTATCCATCTGTCACCATATCCCACAGATCAGCATCATGAGCTAGAAAGAAGCTTTCAATTCTGTCTTTCCAGTAATCAAAGTTTTCTCCATCAAAGACTGGAGGTTTGCCGCTGAATCTGTCTCTGTCCTCATTGTTGTCATTGCTGAGATGAGAGTTGTTTCCTGCCATTGTGTTTTTCTGACGCTGGATCTTGTACTGACACGGTTAAGTGTTTTAGCTCAGAACCAGGCGCTCTGATGCCAATTGAAGGGGTGAAAAACACAAGAAGGGGGGGTTGAATTGTAAAACTGAAATCTTAAAGCAATTGACAAGATATTTTTATCCTGGTTCGTTTGATCTCAAACTACTCCAGTCCACCCGTCAAGGTGATTTCGCCTCTCTCCAACGAGGTCTTAATTCACTATATTCAACTGAATATTACAGACTGCTTTAACAACTGCTAAAGCCTTCTTGATTCAAACCACAATCCGGTTTGTCAAGGCAACACTTTCTTACAAAGGTATAAAACAATGTGTGTGAATGTTTTCTACAAAACTTTATCACAACTGTGATGTATACACAAATTAAGCTTAGAAACTAGATTGCTAAACAGAAATAGAATATCAGAGTTTGGTTTAGCAAAACTGGTAGAGTGAAGATTATGGTTCAGCTTTGTGCGTGTAGAGATTTGGAGAGCATTAGCCATTATAATCTTCGAAGCCTTGTTTATATAGAACTTGAGAAGATGAACGTTGAATGCAATATTCTTGATTCAATGCTAATAACAAGCTTTCCTTTTTGAGCAGATCTTGTCTGGAATGAAGCCGTTGGAATTAATTAGCGTTCAATGCACAGTACCGTTGCTTCTTCAATGCACGTTCTGGCTTGGCTCATTCTGATTCTGCTTCGCTGCTGATGAACTATTGTGTTTCTGTATCAGAGTGTTTACGCGCAGTTCTGTTCATCAAGCTTCAGCATGTACGTGAGTTGATCATCTGATCTTGACGTTCTGATTCAGCAACTTCTGATGCTGGTGTATGAAATCAAATTCTGATGCTGAAGAAGTGATCTTGCTTATTTTAATCAGCGTATCTGCAAGTCAGAGCATAGTAATTTTTAGGCAGCATATAGTTCAAACATGAAACTTATAAATACTATATCTTTTCACTTTGTTATCATCAAAACTCAAATATAGGGTAGTAGATTCAAACATTGTTCTAACACTCGCCTTCACTCATGAACTTTAGTTTTATTCGTGCTATATACTCTTGTAGTGGAATGGAGGAAAAGGGCTAGTTAGGCATATGCTCCTCTTATGAAGATTCTATTACAGAAGAACAAGAGTGATCTCTTCTGTCCAAAATGGTAAACCAACTCTGAAAGAGAAAATGAGCAACAAACAATATGCAATAAAAGTTATTTAATAGCACTTTCTTTTGTTATTTATAGCGCTGAAAAGCACTATTAACTGTGTCGCTAATGTAAACGAATTTGTTTCATAGCATTTTAATTTACTAGTTTTTGGTATAAAAATAATAATTAATTAAAACAATAAGTTTAAAGGAGCCAAATGAAATTCATGGGGGAAAATGAAAGTTTTAGCACAAACAGTAGCGTCGGCCTGAATCGTCGCTATTATATGAAAATAATAATTACTTAAGACAAGAACTAATAAGGAGGAAAACGAAATTTTTGATGGAAATGATTTTTTTTTCATAAACAATAGCGTCGTCCTGAACCGTCGCTAATATAAGAAAATAAATAATTGTTTAAGATAATAAATAAAAAGCAGGCGAATGAAATTGTTGGGGGGAAATGAAATTTTAGCACAAACAGTAGTGTCGGTCCAAATAAACGCTTGGTAACCACCAAGTATTTTTCTCGATATCAAATCATTTTCAAAATATTTTCATAACAAATGCATTCAAAGTCCACATGCAATAAGAAGTGAAAAAGGAATGATTAAATGTATGTCCCTTTGTTCTTAGTCCTAGGACGCATGCTGTATTGGTTATCATTCGAATGCTTGCCTTCACTCATGAACTTTAGTTTTATTTGTGCTAGATACTCTTGTAGTGAAATGGGGGAAAAGGGCTAGTTAGGCGTATGCTCCTCTTATGAAGATACTAATACAGAAGAAGAAGAGTGATCTCTTCTGTCCAAAAGGGTAAACCAACTCTGAAAGCAAAAATGAGCTACAAACAATATGCAATAAAAATTATTTAATAGCACTTTCTTTTGTTTTTAATAGCGCTGAAAAGCACTATTAACTGTGCCGCTAATGTAAACGATTTTGTTTCATAGAATTTTAATGTACTAGTTTTTTTATATAAAAATAACAATTAATTAAAACAATAAGTTTAAAGGAGCCAAATGAAATTAATGGGGGAAAATGAAAGTATTAGCACAAACAGTAGCGTCGGCCTGAACCGTCGCTATTATATGAAAATAATAATTACTTAAGACAATAACTAATATGGGGAAAAACGAAATTTTTGATGGAAATGATTATTTTTTCATAAACAATAGCGACGGCCTAAACAGTCGCTAATATAAGAAAATAAATAATTATTTAAGACAATAAATAAATAGGAGGCGAATGAAGTTGGTGGGGGGAAATGAAATTTTCGCACAAACAATAGTGTCGGTGTAAATAAATTCTTGGTCAACACCAATTATTTTTCTCGAAATCAAACCATTTTCAAAATATTTTCATAACAAATACACTTGAAGGCCATGTGCACTAAGTAGTGAAAAATGAATGATTAAATGTATGTCCCTTTGTTCTTAGTCCTAGGATGCATGCTGTATTGGTTATCATTCGAATGCTTGCCTTCACTCATGAACTTTAGTTTTATTCGTGCTAGATATCTTGTAGTGAAATGGAGGAAAAGGGCTAGTTAGGCGTATGCTCCTCTTATGAAGATACTAATACAGAAGAAGAAGAGTGATCTCTTCTGTCCAAAAGGGTAGACCAACTCTGAAAGCAAAAATGAGCAACAGACAATATGCAATAAAAGTTATTTAATAGCACTTTATTTTGTTTTTAATAGCGCTGAAAAGCACTATTAACTGTGCCGCTAATGTAAACGATTTTGTTTCATAGAATTTTAATGTACTAGTTTTTTATATAAAAATAATAATTAATTAAAACAATAAGTTTAAAGGAGCCAAATGAAATTAATGGGGGAAAATGAAAGTTTTAGCACAAACAGTAGCGTCGGCCTGAACCGTCTCTATTATATGAAAATAATAATTACTTAAGACAAGAACTAATAAAGGGGAAAACGAAATTTTTGATGGAAATGATTATTTTTCATAAACAATAGGGACGGCCTGAACAGTCGCTAATATAAGAAAATAAATAATTATTTAAGACAATAAATAAAAAGGAGGCGAATGAAATTGGTGGGGGGAAATGAAATTTTCGCATAAACAATAGTGTCGGTGTAAATAAATTCTTGGTCAACACGAAGTATTTTTCTCGAAATCAAACCATTTTCAAAATATTTTCATAACAAATACACTTGAAGGCCACGTGCACTAAGTAGCGAAAAATGAATGATTAAATGTATGTCCCTTTGTTCTTAGTCCTAGGACGCATGCTGTATAGTTTATCGTTCGAATGCTCGCCTTCACTCATGAACTTTAGTTTTATTCGTGCTATATACTTTTGTATTGAATGGAGGAAAAGGACTAGTTAGACGTATGCTCCTCTTATGAAGATTCTAATACAGAAGAAGAAGAAGAGTGATCTCTTCTGTCCAAAAGGGTAAACCAACTCTGAAAGAGAAAATGAGCAACAGACAATATGCAATAAAAGTTATTTAATAGCACTTTCTTTTGTTTTTGATAGCGCTGAAAAGCACTATTAACTGTGCCTCTAATGTAAACGATTTTGTTTCATAGCATTTTAATGTACTATTTTTTCATATAAAAATAATAATTAAATAAAATAATAAGTTTAAAGGAGCCAAACGAAATTCATGGGGGAAAATGAATGTTTTAGCACAAACAGTAGCGTCGGCCTGAACCGTCGCTATTATATGAAAATAATAATTAATTAAGACAATAACTAATAAGGAGGCCAACAAAATTTGTTATGGGAAGTGAATATTTTTTCATAAACAATAGCGTCGGCATGAACCGTCGCTAATATAAGAAAATAAATAATTGTTTAAAATAATAAATAAAAAGCAGGCCAATGAAATTGGTGGGGGGAAATGAAATTTTCGCACAAACAGTAGTGTCGTTCCAAATAAACGCTTGGTCAACACCAAGTGTTTTTCTCGATATCAAATCATTTTCAAAATATTTTCATAACAAATGCACTCAAAGTCCACATGCACTAAGAAGTGAAAAAGGAATGATTAAATGTATGTCCCATTGTTCTTAGTCCTAGGACGCATGATGTATTGGTTATCATTCGAATGCTCGCCTTCACTCATGAACTTTAGTTTTATTCGTGCTATATACTCTTTTAGTGGAATGGAGGAAAAGGACTAGTTAGGCGTATGCTCCTCTTATGAAGATTATAATACAGAAGAAGAAGAGTGATCTCTTCTGTCCAAAAGGGTAAACCAACTCTGAAAGAGAAAATGAGCAACAAACAATATGCAATAAAAGTTATTTAATAGCACTTTCTTTTGTTTTTGATAGCGCTGAAAAGCACTATTAACTGTGTCGCTAATGTAAACGATTTTGTTTCATAGCATTTTAATGTACTAGTTTTTGATATAAAAATAATAATTAATTAAAACAATAAGTTTAAAGGAGCCAAATGAAATTCATGGGTGAAAATGAAAGTTTTAGCACAAACAGTAGCGTCGGCCTGAATCGTCGCTATTATATGAAAATAATAATTACTTAAGACAAGAACTAATAAGGAGGAAAACAAAAATTTTGATGGAAATGATTTTTTTTTCATAAACAATAGCATCGGCCTGAACCGTCGTTAATATAAGAAAATAAATAATTGTTTAAGTTAATAAATAAAAAGCAGGCGAATGAAATTGGTGGGGGGAAATGAAATTTTCGCACAAACAGTAGTGTCGGTCCAAATAAACGCTTGGTAGGTACCAAGTATTTTTCTTGATATCAAATCATTTTCAAAATATTTTCATAACAAATGCACTCAAAGTCCACATGCACTAAGAAGTGAAAAAGGAATGATTAAACGTATGTCCCTTTGTTCTTAGTCCTAGGATGCATGTTGTATTGGTTATCATTCGAATGCTCGCCTTCACTCATGAACTTTAGTTTTATTCGTGCTAGATACTCTTGTAGTGAAATGGAGGAAAAGGGCTAGTTAGGCGTATGCTCCTCTTATGAAGAATCTAATACACAAGAAGAAGAGTGATCTCTTCTGTCCAAAAGGGTAAACCAACTCTGAAAGTGAAAATGAGCAACATACAATATGCAATAAAAGTTATTTAATAGCACTTTCTTTTGTTTTTAATAGCGCTGAAAAGCACTATTAACTGTGCCGCTAATGTAAACGATTTTGTTTCATAGAATTTTAATGTACTAGTTTTTGATATAAAAATAATAATAAATTAAAACAATAAGTGTAAAGGAGCCAAATGAAATTAACGGGGGAAAATGAAAGTTTTAGCACAAACAGTAGCGTCGGCCAGAACCGTCGCTATTATATGAAAATAATAATTACTTAAGACAAGAACTAATAAGGAGGAAAACGAAATTTTTGATGGAAATGATTATTTTTTCATAAACAATAGCGACGACCTGAACAATCGCTAATATAAGAAAATAAATAATTATTTAAGACAATAAATAAAAAGGAGGCGAATGAAATTGGTGGGGGGAAATGAAATTTTCGCACAAACAGTAGTGTCGGTGTAAATAAATTCTTGGTCAACACCAAGTATTTTTCTCGAAATCAAACCATTTTCAAAATATTTTCATAACAAATACACTTGAAGGCCAAGTGCACCAAGTAGTGAAAAATGAATGATTAAATGTATTTCCCTTTGTTCTTAGTCCTAGGATGCATGCTGTATAGGTTATCGTTCGAATGCTCGCCTTCACTCATGAACTTTAGTTTTATTCGTGCTATATACTTTTGTATTGAAATGGAGGAAAAGGACTAGTTAGACGTATGCTCCTCTTATGAAGATTCTAATACAGAAGAAGAAGAGTGACCTCTTCTGTCCAAAAGGGTAAACCAACTCTGAAAGAGAAAATGAGCAACAGACAATATGCAATAAAAGTTATTTAATAGCACTTTCTTTTGGTTTTGATAGCGCTGAAAAGCACTATTAACTGTGCCGCTAATGTAAACGATTTTGTTTCATAGCATTTTAATGTACTATTTTTTGATATAAAAATAATAATTAAATATAATAATAAGTTTAAAGGAGCCAAACGAAATTCATGGGGGAAAATGAATGTTTTAGCACAAATAGTAACGTCAGCCTGAACCGTCGCTATTATATGAAAATAATAATTAATTAAGACAATAACTAATAAGGAGGCAAAGAAAATTTGTTATGGGAAGTGAATATTTTTTCATAAACAATAGCGTCGGCATGAACCGTCGCTAATATAAGAAAATAAATAATTGTTTAAAATAATAAATAAAAACATGCGAATGAAATTGGTGGGGGGAAATGAAATTTTCGCACAAACAGTAGTGTCGGTCCAAATAAACACTTGGTAACAACCAAGTATTTTTCTCGAAATCAAACCATTTTCAAAATATTTTCATAACAAATACACTTGAAGGCCACGTGCACTAAGTAGTGAAAAATGAATGATTTAATGTATGTCCCTTTGTTCTTAGTCCTAGGACGCATGCTGTATAGGTTATCGTTCGAGTGCTCGCATTCACTCATGAACTTTAGTTTTATTCGTGCTATATACTTTTGTATTGAAATGGAGGAAAAGGACTAGTTAGACGTATGCTCCTCTTATGAAGATTCTAATACAGAAGAAGAAGAGTGATCTCTTCTGTCCAAAAGGGTAAACCAACTCTGAAAGAGAAAATGAGCAACAGACAATATGCAATAAAATTTATTTAATAGCACTTACTTTTGTTTTTGATAGCACTGAATAGCACTATTAGCTGTGTCGCTAATGTAAACGATTTTGTTTCATAGCATTTTAATGTACTAGTTTTTGATATAAAAATAATAATTAATTAAAACTATAAGTTTAAAGGAGCCAAATGAAATTCATTGGGGGAAATGAAAGTTTTAGCACAAACAGTAGCGTCGGCCTGAATCGTCGCTATTATATGAAAATAATAATTACTTAAGACAAGAACTAATAAGGAGGAAAACGAAATTTTTGATGGAAATGATTCTTTCTTCATAAACAATAGCGACGACCTGAACAATCGCTAATATAAGAAAATAAATAATTATTTAAGACAATAAATAAAAAGGAGGCGAATGAAATTGGTGGGGGGAAATGAAATTTTCGCACAAACAGTAGTGTCGGTGTAAATAAATTCTTGGTCAACACCAAGTATTTTTCTCGAAATCAAACCATTTTCAAAATATTTTCATAACAAATACACTTGAAGGCCAAGTGCACCAAGTAGTGAAAAATGAATGATTAAATGTATTTCCCTTTGTTCTTAGTCCTAGGATGCATGCTGTATAGGTTATCGTTCGAATGCTCGCCTTCACTCATGAACTTTAGTTTTATTCGTGCTATATACTTTTGTATTGAAATGGAGGAAAAGGACTAGTTAGACGTATGCTCCTCTTATGAAGATTCTAATACAGAAGAAGAAGAGTGACCTCTTCTGTCCAAAAGGGTAAACCAACTCTGAAAGAGAAAATGAGCAACAGACAATATGCAATAAAAGTTATTTAATAGCACTTTCTTTTGGTTTTCATAGCGCTGAAAAGCACTATTAACTGTGCCGCTAATGTAAACGATTTTGTTTCATAGCATTTTAATGTACTATTTTTTGATATAAAAATAATAGTTAAATATAATAATAAGTTTAAAGGAGCCAAACGAAATTCATGGGGGAAAATGAATGTTTTAGCACAAATAGTAACGTCAGCCTGAACCGTCGCTATTATATGAAAATAATAATTAATTAAGACAATAACTAATAAGAAGGCAAAGAAAATTTGTTATGGGAAGTGAATATTTTTTCATAAACAATAGCGTCGGCATGAACCGTCGCTAATATAAGAAAATAAATAATTGTTTAAAATAATAAATAAAAACATGCGAATGAAATTGGTGGGGGGAAATGAAATTTTCGCACAAACAGTAGTGTCGGTCCAAATAAACACTTGGTAACAACCAAGTATTTTTCTCGAAATCAAACCATTTTCAAAATATTTTCATAACAAATACACTTGAAGGCCACGTGCACTAAGTAGTGAAAAATGAATGATTTAATGTATGTCCCTTTGTTCTTAGTCCTAGGACGCATGCTGTATAGGTTATCGTTCCAGTGCTCGCATTCACTCATGAACTTTAGTTTTATTCGTGCTATATACTTTTGTATTAAAATGGAGGAAAAGGACTAGTTAGACGTATGCTCCTCTTATGAAGATTCTAATACAGAAGAAGAAGAGTTATCTCTTCTGTCCAAAAGGGTAAACCAACTCTGAAAGAGAAAATGAGCAACAGACAATATGCAATAAAATTTATTTAATAGCACTTACTTTTGTTTTTGATAGCACTGAAAAGCACTATTAGCTGTGTCGCTAATGTAAACGATTTTGTTTCATAGCATTTTAATGTACTAGTTTTTGATATAAAAATAATAATTAATTAAAACAATAAGTTTAAAGGAGCCAAATGAAATTCATTGGGGGAAATGAAAGTTTTAGCACAAACAGTAGCGTCGGCCTGAATCGTCGCTATTATATGAAAATAATAATTACTTAAGACAAGAACTAATAAGGAGGAAAACGAAATTTTTGATGGAAATGATTATTTTTTCATAAACAATAGCGACGACCTGAACAGTCGCTAATATAAGAAAATAAATAATTATTTAAGACAATAAATGAAAAGGAGGCGAATGAAATTGGTGGGGGGAAATGAAATTTTCGCACAAACAGTAGTGTCGGTGTAAATAAATTCTTGGTCAACACCAAGTATTTTTCTCGAAATCAAACCATTATCAAAATATTTTCATAACAAATACACTTGAAGGCCACGTGCACTAAGTAGTGAAAAATGAATGATTAAATGTATGTCCCTTTGTTCTTAGTCCTAGGACGCATGCTGTATAGGTTATTGTTCGAATGCTCGCCTTCACTCATGAACTTTAGTTTTATTCGTGCTATATACTTTTGTATTGAAATAGAGGAAAAGGACTAGTTAGACGTATGCTCCTCTTATGAAGATTCTAATACAGAAGAAGAAGAGTGATCTCTTCTGTCCAAATGGGTAAACCAACTTTGAAAGCGAAAATGAGCAACAAACAATATGCAATAAAAGTTATTTAATAGCACTTTCTTTTGTTTTTAGTAGCGCTGAAAAGCACTATTAACTGTGCCGCTAATGTAAACGATTTTGTTTCATAGAATTTTAATGTACTAGTTTTTGATATAAAAATAATAATTAATTAAAACAATAAGTTTAAAGGAGCCAAATGAAATTAATGGGGGAAAATGAAAGTTTTAGCACAAACAGTAGCGTCGGCCTGAACCGTCGCTATTATATGAAAATAATAATTACTTAAGACAAGAACTAATAAGGAGGAAAACGAAATTTTTGATGGAAATGATTATTTTTTCATAAACAATAGCGACGACCTGAACAGTCGCTAATATAAGAAAATAAATAATTATTTAAGACAATAAATAAAAAGGAGGCGAATGAAATTGGTGGGGGGAAATGAAATTTTCTCACAAACAGTAGTGTCGGTGTAAATAAATTCTTGGTCAACACCAAGTATTTTTCTCGAAATCAAACCATTATCAAAATATTTTCATAACAAATACACTTGAAGGCCACGTGCACTAAGTAGTGAAAAATGAATGATTAAATGTATGTCCCTTTGTTCTTAGTCCTAGGACGCATGCTGTATAGGTTATTGTTCGAATGCTCGCCTTCACTCATGAACTTTAGTTTTATTCGTGCTATATACTTTTATATTGAAATAGAGGAAAAGGACTAGTTAGACGTATGCTCATCTTATGAAGATTCTAATACAGAAGAAGAAGAGTGATATCTTCTGTCCAAAAGGGTAAACCAACTTTGAAAGCGAAAATGAGCAACAAACAATATGCAATAAAAGTTATTTAATAGCACTTTCTTTTGTTTTTAATAGCGCTGAAAAGCACTATTAACTGTGCCGCTAATGTAAACGATTTTGTTTCATAGAATTTTAATGTACTAGTTTTTGATATAAAAATAATAATTAATTAAAACAATAAGTTTATAGGAGCCAAATGAAATTAATGGGGGAAAATGAAAGTTTTAGCACAAACAGTAGCGTCGGCCTGAACCGTCGCTATTATATGAAAATAATAATTACTTAAGACAAGAACTAATAAGGAGGAAAACAAAATTTTTGATGGAAATGATTATTTTTTCATAAACAATAGCGACGACCTGAACAGTCGCTAATATAAGAAAATAAATAATTATTTAAGACAATAAATAAAAAGGAGGCGAATGAAATTGGTGGGGGGAAATGAAATTTTCGCACAAACTGTAGTGTCGGTGTAAGTAAATTCTTGGTCAACACCAAGTATTTTTCTCGAAATCAAACCATTTTCAAAATATTTTCATAACAAATACACTTGAAGGCCAAGTGCACCAAGTAGTGAAAAATGAATGATTAAATGTATTTCCCTTTGTTCTTAGTCCTAGGATGCATGCTGTATAGGTTATCGTTCGAATGCTCGCCTTCACTCATGAACTTTAGTTTTATTCGTGCTATATACTTTTGTATTGAAATGGAGGAAAAGGACTAGTTAGACGTATGCTCCTCTTATGAAGATTCTAATACAGAAGAAGAAGAGTGACCTCTTCTGTCCAAAAGGGTAAACCAACTCTGAAAGAGAAAATGAGCAACAGACAATATGCAATAAAAGTTATTTAATAGCACTTTCTTTTGGGTTTGATAGCGCTGAAAAGCACTATTAACTGTGCCGCTAATGTAAACGATTTTGTTTCATAGCATTTTAATGTACTATTTTTTGATATAAAAATAATAATTAAATATAATAATAAGTTTAAAGGAGCCAATCGAAATTCATGGGGGATAATGAATGTTTTAGCACAAACAGTAACGTCGGCCTGAACCGTCGCTATTATATGAAAATAATAATTAATTAAGACAATAACTAATAAGGAGGCAAACAAAATTTGTTATGGGAAGTGAATATTTTTTCATAAACAATAGCGTCGGCATGAACCGTCGCTAATATAAGAAAATAAATAATTGTTTAAAATAATAAATAAAAACAGGCGAATGAAATTGGTGGGGGGAAATGAAATTTTCGCACAAACAGTAGTGTCGGTCCAAATAAACACTTGGTAACAACAAAGTATTTTTCTCGAAATCAAACCATTTTTAAAATATTTTCATAACATATACACTTGAAGGCCACGTGCACTAAGTAGTGAAAAATGAATGATTAAATGTATGTCCCTTTGTTCTTAGTCCTAGGACGCATGCTGTATAGGTTATCATTTGAGTGCTCGCATTCACTCATGAACTTTAGTTTTATTCGTGCTATATACTTTTGTATTGAAATGGAGGAAAAGGACTAGTTAGACGTATGCTCCTCTTATGAAGATTCTAATACAGAAGAAGAAGAGTGATCTCTTCTGTCCAAAAGGGTAAACCAACTCTGAAAGAGAAAATGAGCAACAGACAATATGCAATAAAATTTATTTAATAGCACTTACTTTTGTTTTTGATAGCACTGAAAAGCACTATTAGCTGTGTCGCTAATGTAAACGATTTTGTTTCATAGCATTTTAATGTACTAGTTTTTGATATAAAAATAATAATTAATTAAAACAATAAGTTTAAAGGAGCCAAATGAAATTCATGGGGGGAAATGAAAGTTTTAGCACAAACAGTAGCGTCGGCCTGAATCGTCGTTGTTATATGAAAATAATAATTACTTAAGACAAGAACTAATAACGAGGAAAACAAAATTTTTGATGGAAATGATTATTTTTTCATAAACAATAGCGACGACCTGAACAGTCGCTAATATAAGAAAATAAATAATTGTTTAAGATAATAAATAAAAAGCAGGAGAATGAAATTGGTGGGGGGAAATGAAATTTTCGCACAAACAGTAGTGTCGGTCCAAATAAACGCTTGGTAACCACCAAGTATTTTTCTCGATATAAAATCATTTTCAAAATATTTTCATAACAAATACACTTGAAGGCCAAGTGCACCAAGTAGTGAAAAAGGAATGATTAAATGTATGTCCCTTTGTTCTTAGTCCTAGGATGCATGCTGTATTGGTTATCATTCGAATGCTCGCCTTCACTCATGAACTTTAGTTTTATTCGTGCTAGATACTGTTGTATTGAAAAGGAGGAAAAGGGCTAGTTAGGCGTATGCTCCTCTTATGAAGATTCTAATACACAAGAAGAAGAGTGATCTCTTCTGTCCAAAAGGGTAAACCAACTCTGAAAGCGAAAATGAGCAACAGACAACATGCAATAAAAGTTATTTAATAGCACTTTCTTTTGTTTTTAATAGCGATGAAAAGCACTATTAACTGTGCCGCTAATGTAAACGATTTTGTTTCATATCATTTTAATGTACTATTTTTTGATATAAAAATAATAATTAAATATAATAATAAGTTTAAAGGAGCCAAACGAAATTCATGGGGGAAAATGAATGTTTTAGCACAAACAGTAACGTCGGCCTGAACCGTCGCTATTATATGAAAATAATAATTAATTAAGACAATAACTAATAAGGAGGCAAACAACATTTGTTATGGGAAGTGAATATTTTTTCATAAACAATAGCGTCGGCATGAACCGTCGCTAATATAAGAAAATAAATAATTGTTTAAAATAATAAATAAAAACTGGCGAATGAAATTGGTGGGGGGAAATGAAATTTTCGCACAAACAGTAGTGTCGGTCCAAATAAACACTTGGTAACAACCAAGTATTTTTCTCGAAATCAAACCATTTTCAAAATATTTTCATAACAAATGCACTCAAAGTCCACATGCACTAACAAGTGAAAAAGGAATGATTAAATGTATGTCCCTTTGTTCTTAGTCCTAGGACGCATGCTGTATAGGTTATCATTCGAATGCTCGCCTTCACTCATGAACTTTAGTTTTATTCGTGCTAGATACTGTTGTAGTGAAAAGGAGGAAAAGGGCTAGTTAGGCGTATGCTCCTCTTATGAAGATTCTAATACACAAGAAGAAGAGTGATCTCTTCTGTCCAAAAGGGTAAACCAACTCTGAAAGCGAAAATGAGCAACAGACAACATGCAATAAAAGTTATTTAATAGCACTTTCTTTTGTTTTTAATAGCGCTGAAAAGCACTATTAACTGTGCCGCTAATGTAAACGATTTTGTTTCATAGAATTTTAATGTACTAGTTTTTGATATAAAAATAATAATTAATTAAAACAATAAGTTTAAAGGAGCCAAATGAAATTAATGGGGGAAAATGAAAGTTTTAGCACAAACAGTAGCGTCGGCCTGAACCGTCGCTATTATATGAAAATAATAATTACTTAAGACAAGAACTAATAATGAGGAAAACGAAATTTTTGATGGAAATGATTATTTTTTCATAAACAATAGCGACGACCTGAACAGTCGCTAATATAAGAAAATAAATAATTGTTTAAGATAATAAATAAAAAGAAGGAGAATGAAATTGGTGGGGGGAAATGAAATTTTCGCACAAACAGTAGTGTCGGTCCAAATAAACGCTTGGTAACCACCAAGTATTTTTCTCGATATAAAATCATTTTCAAAATATTTTCATAACAAATGCACTCAAAGTCCACATGCACTAAGAAGTGAAAAAGGAATGATTAAATGTATGTCCCTTTGTTCTTAGTCCTAGGATGCATGCTGTATTGGTTATCATTTGAATGCTCGCCTTCACTCATGAACTTTAGTTTTATTCGTGCTAGATACTCTTGTAGTGAAAAGGAGGAAAAGGGCTAGTTAGGCGTATGCTCCTCTTATGAAGATTCTAATACACAAGAAGAAGAGTGATCTCTTCTGTCCAAAAGGGTAAACCAACTCTGAAAGCGAAAATGAGCAACAGACAACATGCAATAAAAGTTATTTAATAGCACTTTCTTTTGTTTTTAATAGCGCTGAAAAGCACTATTAACTGTGCCGCTAATGTAAACGATTTTGTTTCATAGAATTTTAATGTACTAGTTTTTGATATAAAAATAATAATTAATTAAAACAATAAGTTTAAAGGAGCCAAATGAAATTAATGGGGGAAAATGAAAGTTTTAGCACAAACAGTAGCGTCAGCCTGAACCGTCGCTATTATATGAAAATAATAATTACTTAAGACAAGAACTAATAAGGAGGAAAACGAAATTTTTGATGGAAATGATTCTTTCTTCATAAACAATAGCGACGACCTGAACAATCGCTAATATAAGAAAATAAATAATTATTTAAGACAATAAATAAAAAGGAGGCGAATGAAATTGGTGGGGGGAAATGAAATTTTCGCACAAACAGTAGTGTCGGTGTAAATAAATTCTTGGTCAACACCAAGTATTTTTCTCGAAATCAAACCATTTTCAAAATATTTTCATAACAAATACACTTGAAGGCCAAGTGCACCAACTAGTGAAAAATGAATGATTAAATGTATTTCCCTTTGTTCTTAGTCCTAGGATGCATGCTGTATAGGTTATCGTTCGAATGCTCGCCTTCACTCATGAACTTTAGTTTTATTCGTGCTATATACTTTTGTATTGAAATGGAGGAAAAGGACTAGTTAGACGTATGCTCCTCTTATGAAGATTCTAATACAGAAGAAGAAGAGTGACCTCTTCTGTCCAAAAGGGTAAACCAACTCTGAAAGAGAAAATGAGCAACAGACAATATGCAATAAAAGTTATTTAATAGCACTTTCTTTTGGTTTTGATAGCGCTGAAAAGCACTATTAACTGTGCCGCTAATGTAAACTATTTTGTTTCATAGCATTTTAATGTACTATTTTTTGATATAAAAATAATAATTAAATATAATAATAAGTTTAAAGGAGCCAAACGAAATTCATGGGGGAAAATGAATGTTTTAGCACAAATAGTAACGTCAGCCTGAACCGTCGCTATTATATGAAAATAATAATTAATTAAGACAATAACTAATAAGGAGGCAAAGAAAATTTGTTATGGGAAGTGAATATTTTTTCATAAACAATAGCGTCGGCATGAACCGTCGCTAATATAAGAAAATAAATAATTGTTTAAAATAATAAATAAAAACATGCGAATGAAATTGGTGGGGGGAAATGAAATTTTCGCACAAACAGTAGTGTCGGTCCAAATAAACACTTGGTAACAACCAAGTATTTTTCTCGAAATCAAACCATTTTCAAAATATTTTCATAACAAATACACTTGAAGGCCACGTGCACTAAGTAGTGAAAAATGAATGATTTAATGTATGTCCCTTTGTTCTTAGTCCTAGGACGCATGCTGTATAGGTTATCGTTTGAGTGCTCGCATTCACTCATGAACTTTAGTTTTATTCGTGCTATATACTTTTGTATTGAAATGGAGGAAAAGGACTAGTTAGACGTATGCTCCTCTTATGAAGATTCTAATACAGAAGAAGAAGAGTGATCTCTTATGTCCAAAAGGGTAAACCAACTCTGAAAGAGAAAATGAGCAACAGACAATATGCAATAAAATTTATTTAATAGCACTTACTTTTGTTTTTGATAGCACTGAAAAGCACTATTAGCTGTGTCGCTAATGTAAACGATTTTGTTTCATAGCATTTTAATGTACTAGTTTTTGATATAAAAATAATAATTAATTAAAACAATAAGTTTAAAGGAGCCAAATGAAATTCATTGGGGGAAATGAAAGTTTTAGCACAAACAGTAGCGTCGACCTGAATCGTCGCTATTATATGAGAATAATAATTACTTAAGACAAGAACTAATAAGGAGGAAAACGAAATTTTTGATGGAAATGATTATTTTTTCATAAACAATAGCGACGACCTGAACAGTCGCTAATATAAGAAAATAAATAATTATTTAAGACAATAAATGAAAAGGAGGCGAATGAAATTGGTGGGGGGAAATGAAATTTTCGCACAAACAGTAGTGTCGGTGTAAATAAATTCTTGGTCAACACCAAGTATTTTTCTCGAAATCAAACCATTATCAAAATATTTTCATAACAAATACACTTGAAGGCCACGTGCACTAAGTAGTGAAAAATGAATGATTAAATGTATGTCCCTTTGTTCTTAGTCCTAGGACGCATGCTGTATAGGTTATTGTTCGAATGCTCGCCTTCACTCATGAACTTTAGTTTTATTCGTGCTATATACTTTTGTTTTGAAATAGAGGAAAAGGACTAGTTAGACGTATGCTCCTCTTATGAAGATTCTAATACAGAAGAAGAAGAGTGATCTCTTCTGTCCAAAAGGGTAAACCAACTTTGAAAGCGAAAATGAGCAACAAACAATATGCAATAAAAGTTATTTAATAGCACTTTCTTTTGTTTTTAGTAGCGCTGAAAAGCACTATTAACTGTGCCGCTAATGTAAACGATTTTGTTTCATAGAATTTTAATGTACTAGTTTTTGATATAAAAATAATAATTAATTAAAACAATAAGTTTAAAGGAGCCAAATGAAATTAATGGGGGAAAATGAAAGTTTTAGCACAAACAGTAGCGTCGGCCTGAACCGTCGCTATTATATGAAAATAATAATTACTTAAGACAAGAACTAATAAGGAGGAAAACGAAATTTTTGATGGAAATGATTATTTTTTCATAAACAATAGCGACGACCTAAACAGTCGCTAATATAAGAAAATAAATAATTATTTAAGACAATAAATAAAAAGGAGGCGAATGAAATTGGTGGGGGAAATGAAATTTTCGCACAAACAGTAGTGTCGGTGTAAATAAATTCTTGGTCAACACCAAGTATTTTTCTCGAAATCAAACCATTAACAAAATATTTTCATAACAAATACACTTGAAGGCCACGTGCACTAAGTAGTGAAAAATGAATGATTAAATGTATGTCCCTTTGTTCTTAGTCCTAGGACGCATGCTCTATAGGTTATTGCTCGAATGCTCGCCTTCACTCATGAACTTTAGTTTTATTCGTGCTATATACTTTTATATTGAAATAGAGGAAAAGGACTAGTTAGACGTATGCTCATCTTATGAAGATTCTAATACAGAAGAAGAAGAGTGATATCTTCTGTCCAAAAGGGTAAACCAACTTTGAAAGCGAAAATGAGCAACAAACAATATGCAATAAAAGTTATTTAATAGCACTTTCTTTTGTTTTTAATAGCGCTGAAAAGCACTATTAACTGTGCCGCTAATGTAAACGATTTTGTTTCATAGAATTTTAATGTACTAGTTTTTGTTATAAAAATAATAATTAATTAAAATATTAAGGTTAAAGGAGCCAAATGAAATTAATGGGGGAAAATGAAAGTTTTAGCACAAACAGTAGCGTCGGCCTGAACCGTCGCTATTATATGAAAATAATAATTACTTAAGACAAGAACTAATAAGGAGGAAAACAAAATTTTTGATGGAAATGATTATTTTTTCATAAACAATAGCGACGACCTGAACAGTCGCTAATATAAGAAAATAAATAATTATTTAAGACAATAAATAAAAAGGAGGCGAATGAAATTGGTGGGGGGAAATGAAATTTTCGCACAAACTGTAGTGTCAGTGTAAATAAATTCTTGGTCAACACCAAGTATTTTTCTCGAAATCAAACCATTTTCAAAATATTTTCATAACAAATACACTTGAAGGCCAAGTGCACCAAGTAGTGAAAAATGAATGATTAAATGTATTTCCCTTTGTTCTTAGTCCTAGGATGCATGCTGTATAGGTTATCGTTCGAATGCTCGCCTTCACTCATGAACTTTAGTTTTATTCGTGCTATATACTTTTGTATTGAAATGGAGGAAAAGGACTAGTTAGACATATGCTCCTCTTATGAAGATTCTAATACAGAAGAAGAAGAGTGACCTCTTCTGTCCAAAAGGGTAAACCAACTCTGAAAGAGAAAATGAGCAACAGACAATATGCAATAAAAGTTATTTAATAGCACTTTCTTTTGGGTTTGATAGCGCTGAAAAGCACTATTAACTGTGCCGCTAATGTAAACGATTTTGTTTCATAGCATTTTAATGTACTATTTTTTGATATAAAAATAATAATTAAATATAATAATAAGTTTAAAGGAGCCAAACGAAATTCATGGGGGAAAATGAATGTTTTAGCACAAACAGTAACGTCGGCCTGAACCGTCGCTATTATATGAAAATAATAATTAATTAAGACAATAACTAATAAGGAGGCAAACAAAATTTGTTATGGGAAGTGAATATTTTTTCATAAACAATAGCGTCGGCATGAACCGTCGCTAATATAAGAAAATAAATAATTGTTTAAAATAATAAATAAAAACAGGCGAATGAAATTGGTGGGGGGAAATGAAATTTTCGCACAAACAGTAGTGTCGGTCCAAATAAACACTTGGTAACAACCAAGTATTTTTCTCGAAATCAAACCATTTTTAAAATATTTTCATAACAAATACACTTGAAGGCCACGTGCACTAAGTAGTGAAAAATGAATGATTAAATGTATGTCCCTTTGTTCTTAGTCCTAGGACGCATGCTGTATAGGTTATCGTTCGAGTGCTCGCATTCACTCATGAACTTTAGTTTTATTCGTGCTATATACTTTTGTATTGAAATGGAGGAAAAGGACTAGTTAGACGTATGCACCTCTTATGAAGATTCTAATACAGAAGAAGAAGAGTGATCTCTTCTGTCCAAAAGGGAAAACCAACTCTGAAAGAGAAAATGAGCAACAGACAATATGCAATAAAATTTATTTAATAGCACTTACTTTTGTTTTTGATAGCACTGAAAAGCACTATTAGCTGTGTCGCTAATGTAAACGATTTTGTTTCATAGCATTTTAATGTACTAGTTTTTGATATAAAAATAATAATTAATTAAAACAATAAGTTTAAAGGAGCCAAATGAAATTCATGGGGGGAAATGAAAGTTTTAGCACAAACAGTAGCGTCGGCCTGAATCGTCGTTGTTATATGAAAATAATAATTACTTAAGACAAGAACTAATAACGAGGAAAACGAAATTTTTGATGGAAATGATTATTTTTTCATAAACAATAGCGACGACCTGAACAGTCGCTAATATAAGAAAATAAATAATTGTTTAAGATAATAAATAAAAAGCAGGAGAATGAAATTGGTGGGGGGAAATGAAATTTTCGCACAAACAGTAGTGTCCGTCCAAATAAACGCTTGGTAACCACCAAGTATTTTTCTCGATATAAAATCATTTTCAAAATATTTTCATAACAAATACACTTGAAGGCCAAGTGCACCAAGTAGTGAAAAAGGAATGATTAAATGTATGTCCCTTTGTTCTTAGTCCTAGGATGCATGCTGTATTGGTTATCATTCGAATGCTCGCCTTCACTCATGAACTTTAGTTTTATTCGTGCTAGATACTGTTGTATTGAAAAGGAGGAAAAGGGCTAGTTAGGCGTATGCTCCTCTTATGAAGATTCTAATACACAAGAAGAAGAGTGATCTCTTCTATCCAAAAGGGTAAACCAACTCTGAAAGCGAAAATGAGCAACAGACAACATGCAATAAAAGTTATTTAATAGCACTTTCTTTTGTTTTTAATAGCGCTGAAAAGCACTATTAACTGTGCCGCTAATGTAAACGATTTTGTTTCATAGCATTTTAATGTACTATTTTTTGATATAAAAATAATAATTAAATATAATAATAAGTTTAAAGGAGCCAAACGAAATTCATGGGGGAAAATGAATGTTTTAGCACAAACAGTAACGTCGGCCTGAACCGTCGCTATTATATGAAAATAATAATTAATTAAGACAATAACTAATAAGGAGGCAAACAAAATTTGTTATGGGAAGTGAATATTTTTTCATAAACAATAGCGTCGGCATGAACCGTCGCTAATATAAGAAAATAAATAATTGTTTAAAATAATAAATAAAAACTGGCGAATGAAATTGGTGGGGGGAAATGAAATTTTCGCACAAACAGTAGTGTCGGTCCAAATAAACACTTGGTAACAACCAAGTATTTTTCTCGAAATCAAACCATTTTCAAAATATTTTCATAACAAATGCACTCAAAGTCCACATGCACTAACAAGTGAAAAAGGAATGATTAAATGTATGTCCCTTTGTTCTTAGTCCTAGGACGCATGCTGTATAGGTTATCATTCGAATGCTCGCCTTCACTCATGAACTTTAGTTTTATTCAGCCTAGATACTGTTGTAGTGAAAAGGAGGAAAAGGGCTAGTTAGGCGTATGCTCCTCTTATGAAGATTCTAATACACAAGAAGAAGAGTGATCTCTTCTGTCCAAAAGGGTAAACCAACTCTGAAAGCGAAAATGAGCAACAGACAACATGCAATAAAAGTTATTTAATAGCACTTTCTTTTGTTTTTAATAGCGCTGAAAAGCACTATTAACTGTGCCGCTAATGTAAACGATTTTGTTTCATAGAATTTTAATGTACTAGTTTTTGATATAAAAATAATAATTAATTAAAACAATAAGTTTAAAGGAGCCAAATGAAATTAATGGGGGAAAATGAAAGTTTTAGCACAAACAGTAGCGTCGGCCTGAACCGTCGCTATTATATGAAAATAATAATTACTTAAGACAAGAACTAATAACGAGGAAAACGAAATTTTTGATGGAAATGATTATTTTTTCATAAACAATAGCGACGACCTGAACAGTCGCTAATATAAGAAAATAAATAATTGTTTAAGATAATAAATAAAAAGAAGGAGAATGAAATTGGTGGGGGGAAATGAAATTTTCGCACAAACAGTAGTGTCGGTCCAAATAAACGCTTGGTAACCACCAAGTATTTTTCTCGATATAAAATCATTTTCAAAATATTTTCATAACAAATGCACTCAAAGTCCACATGCACTAAGAACTGAAAAAGGAATGATTAAATGTATGTCCCTTTGTTCTTAGTCCTAGGATGCATGCTGTATTGGTTATCATTTGAATGCTCTCCTTCACTCATGAACTTTAGTTTTATTCGTGCTAGATACTCTTGTAGTGAAAAGGAGGAAAAGGGCTAGTTAGGCGTATGCTCCTCTTATGAAGATTCTAATACACAAGAAGAAGAGTGATCTCTTCTGTCCAAAAGGGTAAACCAACTCTGAAAGCGAAAATGAGCAACAGACAACATGCAATAAAAGTTATTTAATAGCACTTTCTTTTGTTTTTAATAGCGCTGAAAAGCACTATTAACTGTGCCGCTAATGTAAACGATTTTGTTTCATAGAATTTTAATGTACTAGTTTTTGATATAAAAATAATAATTAATTAAAACAATAAGTTTAAAGGAGCCAAATGAAACTAATGGGGGAAAATGAAAGTTTTAGCACAAACAGTAGCGTCGGCCTGAACCGTCGCTATTATATGAAAATAATAATTACTTAAGACAAGAACTAATAAGGAGGAAAACGAAATTTTTGATGGAAATGATTCTTTCTTCATAAACAATAGCGTCGGCCTGAACCGTCGGTAATATAAGAAAATAAATAATTGTTTAAGATAATAAATAAAAAGAAGGCGAATGAAATTGGTGGGGGGAAATGAAATTCTCACACAAACAGTAGTGTCGGTCCAAATAAACGCTGGGTAATCACCAAGTGTTTTTCTCGATATCAAATCATTTTCAAAATATTTTCATAACAAATGCACTCAAAGTCCACATGCACTAAGAAGTGAAAAAGGAATGATTAAATGTAGTCCCTTTGTTCTTAGTCCTATGACGCATGTTGTATTGGTTATCATTCGAATGCTCTCCTTCAGTCATGAACTTTAGTTTTATTTGTGCTAGATACTCTTGTAGTTAAATGGAGGAAAATGGCTAGTTAGGCGTATGCTCCTCTTATGAAGATTCTAATACAGAAGAAGAAGATTGATCTCTTCTATCCAAAAGGGTAAACCAACTCTAAAAGAGAAAATAAGCAACAGATAATATGCAATAAAAGTTATTTAATAGCACTTTCTTTTATTTTTAATAGTGCTGAAAAGCACTATTAACTGTGCCGCTAATGTAAACGATTTTGTGTCATAGAATTTTAATGTACTAGTTTTTGATATAAAAATAATAATTAATTAAAACAAGAAGTTTAAAGGAGCCAAATGAAAATCATGGGGGAAAATGAAAGTTTTAGCATAACCAGTAGCCTCGTCCTGAACCGTCTCTATTATATGAAAATAATAATTACTTAAGACAAGAACTAATAAGAAGGAAAACGAAATTTTAGATGGAAACGATTATTTTTTCATAAACAATAGCGACGGCCTAAACAGTCGTTAATATAAGAAAATAAATATTTATTTAAGACAATAAATAAAAAGGAGGCGAATTAAATTGGTGGGGGGAAATGAAATTTTTGCACAAACAGTAGTGTCGGTGTAAATAAATGCTTGGTCAACACCAAGTATTTTTCTCGAAATCAAACCATTTTCAAAATATTTTCATAACAAATACACTTGAAGGCCACGTGCACTAAGTAGTGAAAAATGAATGATTAAATGTATGTCCCTTTGTTCTTAGTCCTAGGATGCATGCTGTATAGGTTATCGTTCGAATGCTCGCCTTCACTCATGAACTTTAGTTTCATTCGTGCTATATACTTTTGTATTGAAATGGAGGAAAAGGACTAGTTAGACGTATGCCCCTCTTATGAAGATTCTAATACAGAAGAAGAAGAGTGATCTCTTCTGTCCAAAAGGGTAAACCAACTCTGAAAGAGAAAATGAGCAACAGACAATATGCAATAAAAGTTATGTAATAGCACTTTCTTTTGTTTTTGATAACGCTGAAAAGCACTATTAACTGTGCCGCTAATGTAAACGATTTTGTGTCATAGCATTTTAATGTACTATTTTTTGATATAAAAATAATAATTAAATAAAATAATAAGTTTAAAGGAGCCAAACGAAATTCATTGGGGAAAATGAATGTTTTAGCACAAACAGTAGCGTCGGCCTGAACCGTCGCTATTATATGAAAATAATAATTAATTAAGACAATAACTAATAAGGAGGAAAACAAAATTTGTTATGGGAAGTGAATATTTTTTCATAAACAATAGACTCGGCATGAACCGTCGCTAATATAAGAAAATAAATAATTGATTAAAATAATAAATAAAAAGCAGGCGAATGAAATTGGTGGGGGGAAATGAAATTTTCGCACAAACAATAGTGTCGGTCCAAATAAACGCTTGGTCAACACCAAGTATTTTTCTCGATATCAAATCATTTTCAAAACAAATGAACTCGAAGTCCACATGCACTAAGTAGTGAAAAAGGAATGATTAAATGTATGTCCCTCTGTTCTTAGTCCTAGGACGCATGATGTATTGGTTATCATTCGAATTCTCGCCTTCACTCATGAATTTTAGTTTTATTCGTGCTATATACTCTTGTAGTGAAATGGAGGAAAAGGGGTAGTTAGGCGTATGCTCCTCTTAGGAAGATTTTAATACAGAAGAAGATGAGTGATCTCTTCTGTCCAAAAGGGTAAACCAACTCTGAAAGAGAAAATGAGCAACAGACAATATGCAATAAAATTTATTTAATAGCACTTACTTTTGTTTTTGATAGCACTGAAAAGCACTATTAACTGTGTCGCTAATGTAAACGATTTTGTTTCATAGCATTTTAATGTACTAGTTTTTGATATAAAAATAATAATTAATTAAAATAATAAGTTTAAAGGAACCAAATGAAATTCATGGGGGAAAATGAAAGTTTTAGCACAAATAGTAGTGTCGGCCTGAATCGTCGCTATTATATGAAAATAATAATTACTTAAGACAAGAACTAATAAGGAGGAAAACGAAATTTTTGATGGAAATGATTATTTTTTCATAAACAATAGCGTCGGCCTGAACCGTCGGTAATATAAGAAAATAAATAATTGTTTAAGATAATAAATAAAAAGAAGGCGAATGAAATTGGTGGGGGGAAATGAAATTCTCACACAAACAGTAGTGTCGGTCCAAATAAACGCTGGGTAATCACCAAGTGTTTTTCTCGATATCAAATCATTTTCAAAATATTTTCATAACAAATGCACTCAAAGTCCACATGCACTAAGAAGTGAAAAAGGAATGATTAAATGTAGTCCCTTTGTTCTTAGTCCTATGACGCATGTTGTATTGGTTATCATTCGAATGCTCTCCTTCAGTCATGAACTTTAGTTTTATTTGTGCTAGATACTCTTGTAGTTAAATGGAGGAAAATGGCTAGTTAGGCGTATGCTCCTCTTATGAAGATTCTAATACAGAAGAAGAAGATTGATCTCTTCTATCCAAAAGGGTAAACCAACTCTAAAAGAGAAAATAAGCAACAGATAATATGCAATAAAAGTTATTTAATAGCACTTTCTTTTATTTTTAATAGTGCTGAAAAGCACTATTAACTGTGCCGCTAATGTAAACGATTTTGTGTCATAGAATTTTAATGTACTAGTTTTTGATATAAAAATAATAATTAATTAAAACAAGAAGTTTAAAGGAGCCAAATGAAAATCATGGGGGAAAATGAAAGTTTTAGCATAAACAGTAGCCTCGTCCTGAACCGTCTCTATTATATGAAAATAATAATTACTTAAGACAAGAACTAATAAGAAGGAAAACGAAATTTTAGATGGAAACGATTATTTTTTCATAAACAATAGCGACGGCCTAAACAGTCGTTAATATAAGAAAATAAATATTTATTTAAGACAATAAATAAAAAGGAGGCGAATTAAATTGGTGGGGGGAAATGAAATTTTTGCACAAACAGTAGTGTCGGTGTAAATAAATGCTTGGTCAACACCAAGTATTTTTCTCGAAATCAAACCATTTTCAAAATATTTTCATAACAAATACACTTGAAGGCCACGTGCACTAAGTAGTGAAAAATGAATGATTAAATGTATGTCCCTTTGTTCTTAGTCCTAGGACGCATGCTGTATAGGTTATCGTTTGAATGCTCGCCTTCACTCATGAACTTTAGTTTCATTCGTGCTATATACTTTTGTATTGAAATGGAGGAAAAGGACTAGTTAGACGTATGCCCCTCTTATGAAGATTCTAATACAGAAGAAGAAGAGTGATCTCTTCTGTCCAAAAGGGTAAACCAACTCTGAAAGAGAAAATGAGCAACAGACAATATGCAATAAAAGTTATGTAATAGCACTTTCTTTTGTTTTTGATAACGCTGAAAAGCACTATTAACTGTGCCGCTAATGTAAACGATTTTGTGTCATAGCATTTTAATGTACTATTTTTTGATATAAAAATAATAATTAAATAAAATAATAAGTTTAAAGGAGCCAAACGAAATTCATTGGGGAAAATGAATGTTTTAGCACAAACAGTAGCGTCGGCCTGAACCGTCGCTATTATATGAAAATAATAATTAATTAAGACAATAACTAATAAGGAGGAAAACAAAATTTGTTATGGGAAGTGAATATTTTTTCATAAACAATAGACTCGGCATGAACCGTCGCTAATATAAGAAAATAAATAATTGATTAAAATAATAAATAAAAAGCAGGCGAATGAAATTGGTGGGGGGAAATGAAATTTTCGCACAAACAATAGTGTCGGTCCAAATAAACGCTTGGTCAACACCAAGTATTTTTCTCGATATCAAATCATTTTCAAAACAAATGAACTCGAAGTCCACATGCACTAAGTAGTGAAAAAGGAATGATTAAATGTATGTCCCTCTGTTCTTAGTCCTAGGACGCATGATGTATTGGTTATCATTCGAATTCTCGCCTTCACTCATGAATTTTAGTTTTATTCGTGCTATATACTCTTGTAGTGAAATGGAGGAAAAGGGGTAGTTAGGCGTATGCTCCTCTTAGGAAGATTCTAATACAGAAGAAGATGAGTGATCTCTTCTGTCCAAAAGGGTAAACCAACTCTGAAAGAGAAAATGAGCAACAGACAATATGCAATAAAATTTATTTAATAGCACTTACTTTTGTTTTTGATAGCACTGAAAAGCACTATTAACTGTGTCGCTAATGTAAACGATTTTGTTTCATAGCATTTTAATGTACTAGTTTTTGATATAAAAATAATAATTAATTAAAATAATAAGTTTAAAGGAACCAAATGAAATTCATGGGGGAAAATGAAAGTTTTAGCACAAATAGTAGCGTCGGCCTGAATCGTCGCTATTATATGAAAATAATAATTACTTAAGACAAGAACTAATAAGGAGGAAAACGAAATTTTTGATGGAAATGATTATTTTTTCATAAACAATAGCGTCGGCCTGAACCGTCGCTAATATAAGAAAATAAATAATTGTTTAAGATAATAAATAAAAAGCAGGCGAATGAAATTGGTGGGGGGAAATGAAATTTTTGCACAAACAGTAGTGTCGGTCCAAATAAACGCTTGGTAACCACCAAGTATTTTTCTCGATATCAAATCATTTTCAAAATATTTTCATAACAAATGCACTCAAAGTCCACATGCACTAAGAAGTGAAAAAGGAATGACTAAATGTATGTCCCTTTTTTCTTAGTCCTAGGACGCATGCTGTATTGGTTATCATTCGAATGCTCTCCTTCACTCATGAACTTTAGTTTTATTCGTGCTAGATACTCTTGTAGTGAAATGGAGGAAAAGGGCTAGTTAGGCGTATGCTCCTCTTATGAAGATTCTAATACAGAAGAAGAAGATTGATCTCTTCTATCCAAAAGGGTAAACCAACTCTGAAAGAGAAAATAAGCAACAGACAATATGCAATAAAAGTTATTTAATAGCACTTTCTTTTGTTTTTGATAGCGCTGAAAAGCGTTATTAACTGTGTCGCTAATGTAAACGATTTTGTTTCATAGAATTTTTATGTACTAGTTTTTGATATAAAAATAATAATTAATTAAAACAAGAAGTTTAAAGGAGCCAAATGAAATTCATGGGGGAAAATGAATGTTTTAGCACAAACAGTAGCGTCGTCCTGAACCGTCGCTATTATATGAAAATAATAATTACTTAAGACAAGAACTAATAAGGAGGAAAATGAAATTTTTGATGGAAATGATTATTTTTTCATAAACAATAGCGACGGCCTAAACAGTCACTAATATAAGAAAATAAATATTTATTTAAGACAATAAATAAAAAGGAGGCGAATGAAATTTGTGGGGGGAAATGAAATTTTTGCACAAACAGTAGTGTCGGTGTAAATAAATGCTTGGTCAACACCAAGTATTTTTCTTGAAATCAAACCATTTTCAAAATATTTTCATAACAAATACACTTGAAGGCCACGTGCACTAAGTAGTGAAAAATGAATGATTAAATGTATGTCCCTTTGTTCTTAGTCCTAGGACGCATGCTGTATAGGTTATCGTTCGAATGCTCGCTTTCACTCATGAACTTTAGTTTTATTCGTGCTATATACTTTTGTATTGAAATGGAGGAAAAGGACTAGTTAGACGTATGCCCCTCTTATGAAGATTCTAATACAGAAGAAGAAGAGTGATCTCTTCTGTCCAAAAGGGTAAACCAACTCTGAAAGAGAAAATGAGCAACAGACAATATGCAATAAAAGTTATTTAATAGCACTTTCTTTTGTTTTTGATAGCGCTGAAAAGCACTATTAACTGTGTCACTAATGTAAACGATTTTGTTTCATAGCATTTTAATGTACTAGTTTTTGATATAAAAATAATAATTAAATAAAATAATAAGTTTAAAGGAGCCAAACGAAATTCATGGGGGAAAATGAATGTTTTTGCACAAACAGTAGCGTCGGCCTGAACCGTCGCTATTACATGAAAATAATAATTACTTAAGACAAGAACTAATACGGAGGAAAACAAAATTTTTGATGGAAATGATTATTTTTTCATAAACAATAGCGTCGGCCTGAACCGTCACTAATATAAGAAAATAAATAATTGTTTAAGATAATAAATAAAAAGCAGGCGAATGAAATTGGTGGGGGGAAATGAAATTTTCGCACAAACAGTAGTGTCGGTCCAAATAAACGCTTGGTAACCACCAAGTATTTTTCTCGATATCAAATCATTTTCAAAATATTTTCAAAACAAATGCACTCGAAGTCCACATGCACTAAGTAGTGAAAAAGGAATGATTAAATGTATGTCCCTTTGTTCTTAGTCCTAGGACGCATGCTGTATTGGTTATCATTCGAATGCTCTCCTTCACTCATTAGTTTTATTCGTGCTAGATACTCTTGTAGTGAAATGGAGGAAAAGGTCTAGTTAGGCGTATGCTCCTCTTATGAAGATTCTAATACAGAAGAAGATGAGTGACCTCTTCTATCCAAAAGGGTAAACCAACTCTGAAAGAGAAAATGAGCAACAGACAATATGCAATAAAAGTTATGTAATAGCACTTTCTTTTGTTTTTGATAGCGCTGAAAAGAACTATTAACTGTGTCGCTAATGTAAACAATTTTGTTTCATAGAATTTTTATGTACTAGTTTTTGATATAAAAATAATAATTAATTAAAACAAGAAGTTTAAAGGAGCCAAATGAAATTCATGGGGGAAAATGAATGTTTTAGCACAAACAGTAGCGTCGTCCTGAACCGTCGCTATTATATGAAAATAATAATTACTTAAGACAAGAACTAATAAGGAGGAAAATGAAATTTTTGATGGAAATGATTATTTTTTCATAAACAATAGCGACGGCCTAAACAGTCACTAATATAAGAAAATAAATATTTATTTAAGACAATAAATAAAAAGGAGGCGAATGAAATTGGTGGGGGGAAATGAAATTTTTGCACAAACAGTAGTGTCGGTGTAAATAAATGCTTGGTCAACACCAAGTATTTTTCTTGAAATCAAACCATTTTCAAAATATTTTCATAACAAATACACTTGAAGGCCACGTGCACTAAGTAGTGAAAAATGAATGATTAAATGTATGTCCCTTTGTTCTTAGTCCTAGGACGCATGCTGTATAGGTTATCGTTCGAATGCTCGCTTTCACTCATGAACTTTAGTTTTATTCGTGCTATATACTTTTGTATTGAAATGGAGGAAAAGGACTAGTTAGACGTATGCCCCTCTTATGAAGATTCTAATACAGAAGAAGAAGAGTGATCTCTTCTGTCCAAAAGGGTAAACCAACTCTGAAAGAGAAAATGAGCAACAGACAATATGCAATAAAAGTTATTTAATAGCACTTTCTTTTGTTTTTGATAGCGCTGAAAAGCACTATTAACTGTGTCGCTAATGTAAACGATTTTGTTTCATAGCATTTTAATGTACTAGTTTTTGATATAAAAATAATAATTAAATAAAATAATAAGTTTAAAGGAGCCAAACGAATTTCATGGGGGAAAATGAATGTTTTTGCACAAACAGTAGCGTCGGCCTGAATCGTCGCTATTACATGAAAATAATAATTACTTAAGACAAGAACTAATACGGAGGAAAACAAAATTTTTGATGGAAATGATTATTTTTTCATAAACAATAGCGTCAGCCTGAACCGTCGCTAATATAAGAAAATAAATAATTGTTTAAGATAATAAATAAAAAGCAGGCGAATGAAATTGGTGGGGGGAAATGAAATTTTCGCACAAACAGTAGTGTCGGTCCAAATAAACGCTTGGTAACCACCAAGTATTTTTCTCGATATCAAATCATTTTCAAAATATTTTCAAAACAAATGCACTCGAAGTCCACATGCACTAAGTAGTGAAAAAGGAATGATTAAATGTATGTCCCTTTGTTCTTAGTCCTAGGACGCATGCTGTATTGGTTATCATTCGAATGCTCTCCTTCACTCATGAACTTTAGTTTTATTCGTGCTAGATACTCTTGTAGTGAAATGGAGGAAAAGGTCTAGTTAGGCGTATGCTCCCCTTATGAAGATTCTAATACAGAAGAAGATGAGTGACCTCTTCTATCCAAAAGGGTAAACCAACTCTGAAAGAGAAAATGAGCAACAGACAATATGCAATAAAAGTTATTTAATAGCACTTTCTTTTGTTTTTGATAGCGCTGAAAAGAACTATTAACTGTGTCGCTAATGTAAACAATTTTGTTTCATAGAATTTTTATGTACTAGTTTTTGATATAAAAATAATAATTAATTAAAACAAGAATTTTAAAGGAGCCAAATGAAATTCATGGGGGAAAATGAATGTTTTAGCACAAACAGTAGCGTCGTCCTGAACCGTCGCTATTATATGAAAATAATAATTACTTAAGACAATAACTAATAAGGAGGAAAATGAAATTTTTGATGGAAATGATTATTTTTTCATAAACAATAGCGACGGCCTAAACAGTCACTAATATAAGAAAATAAATATTTATTTAAGACAATAAATAAAAAGGAGGCGAATGAAATTGGTGGGGGGAAATGAAATTTTTGCACAAACAGTAGTGTCGGTGTAAATAAATGCTTGGTCAACACCAAGTATTTTTCTTGAAATCAAACCATTTTCAAAATATTTTCATAACAAATACACTTGAAGGCCACGTGCACTAAGTAGTGAAAAATGAATGATTAAATGTATGTCCCTTTGTTCTTAGTCCTAGGACGCATGCTGTATAGGTTATCGTTCGAATGCTCGCTTTCACTCATGAACTTTAGTTTTATTCGTGCTATATACTTTTGTATTGAAATGGAGGAAAAGGACTAGTTAGACGTATGCCCCTCTTATGAAGATTCTAATACAGAAGAAGAAGAGTGATCTCTTCTGTCCAAAAGGGTAAACCAACTCTGAAAGAGAAAATGAGCAACAGACAATATGCAATAAAAGTTATTTAATAGCACTTTCTTTTGTTTTTGATAGCGCTGAAAAGCACTATTAACTGTGTCGCTAATGTAAACGATTTTGTTTCATAGCATTTTAATGTACTAGTTTTTGATATAAAAATAATAATTAAATAAAATAATAAGTTTAAAGGAGCCAAACGAATTTCATGGGGGAAAATGAATGTTTTTGCACAAACAGTAGCGTCGGCCTGAACCGTCGCTATTACATGAAAATAATAATTACTTAAGACAAGAACTAATACGGAGGAAAACAAAATTTTTGATGGAAATGATTATTTTTTAATAAACAATAGCGTCAGCCTGAACCGTCGCTAATATAAGAAAATAAATAATTGTTTAAGATAATAAATAAAAAGCAGGCGAATGAAATTGGTGGGGGGAAATGAAATTTTCGCACAAACAGTAGTGTCGGTCCAAATAAACGCTTGGTAACCACCAAGTATTTTTCTCGATATCAAATCATTTTCAAAATATTTTCAAAACAAATGCACTCGAAGTCCACATGCACTAAGTAGTGAAAAAGGAATGATTAAATGTATGTCCCTTTGTTCTTAGTCCTAGGACGCATGCTGTATTGGTTATCATTCGAATGCTCTCCTTCACTCATGAACTTTAGTTTTATTCGTGCTAGATACTCTTGTAGTGAAATGGAGGAAAAGGTCTAGTTAGGCGTATGCTCCCCTTATGAAGATTCTAATACAGAAGAAGATGAGTGACCTCTTCTATCCAAAAGGGTAAACCAACTCTGAAAGAGAAAATGAGCAACAGACAATATGCAATAAAAGTTATTTAATAGCACTTTCTTTTGTTTTTGATAGCGCTGAAAAGAACTATTAACTGTGTCGCTAATGTAAACAATTTTGTTTCATAGAATTTTTATGTACTAGTTTTTGATATAAAAATAATAATTAATTAAAACAAGAATTTTAAAGGAGCCAAATGAAATTCATGGGGGAAAATGAATGTTTTAGCACAAACAGTAGCGTCGTCCTGAACCGTCGCTATTATATGAAAATAATAATTACTTAAGACAATAACTAATAAGGAGGAAAATGAAATTTTTGATGGAAATGATTATTTTTTCATAAACAATAGCGACGGCCTAAACAGTCACTAATATAAGAAAATAAATATTTATTTAAGACAATAAATAAAAAGGAGGCGAATGAAATTGGTGGGGGGAAATGAAATTTTTGCACAAACAGTAGTGTCGGTGTAAATAAATGCTTGGTCAACACCAAGTATTTTTCTTGAAATCAAACCATTTTCAAAATATTTTCATAACAAATACACTTGAAGGCCACGTGCACTAAGTAGTGAAAAATGAATGATTAAATGTATGTCCCTTTGTTCTTAGTCCTAGGACGCATGCTGTATAGGTTATCGTTCGAATGCTCGCTTTCACTCATGAACTTTAGTTTTATTCGTGCTATATACTTTTGTATTGAAATGGAGGAAAAGGACTAGTTAGACGTATGCCCCTCTTATGAAGATTCTAATACAGAAGAAGAAGAGTGATCTCTTCTGTCCAAAAGGGTAAACCAACTCTGAAAGAGAAAATGAGCAACAGACAATATGCAATAAAAGTTATTTAATATCACTTTCTTTTGTTTTTGATAGCGCTGAAAAGCACTATTAACTGTGTCACTAATGTAAACGATTTTGTTTCATAGCATTTTAATGTACTAGTTTTTGATATAAAAATAATAATTAAATAAAATAATAAGTTTAAAGGAGCCAAACGAAATTCATGGGGGAAAATGAATATTTTTGCACAAACAGTAGCGTCGGCCTGAACCGTCGCTATTACATGAAAATAATAATTACTTAAGACAAGAACTAATACGGAGGAAAACAAAATTTTTGATGGAAATGATTATTTTTTCATAAACAATAGCGTCGGCCTGAACCGTCGCTAATATAAGAAAATAAATAATTGTTTAAGATAATAAATAAAAAGCAGGCGAATGAAATTGGTGGGGGGAAATGAAATTTTCGCACAAACAGTAGTGTCGGTCCAAATAAACGCTTGGTAACCACCAAGTATTTTTCTCGATATCAAATCATTTTCAAAATATTTTCAAAACAAATGCACTCGAAGTCCACATGCACTAAGTAGTGAAAAAGGAATGATTAAATGTATGTCCCTTTGTTCTTAGTCCTAGGACGCATGCTGTATTGGTTATCATTCGAATGCTCTCCTTCACTCATGAACTTTAGTTTTATTCGTGCTAGATACTCTTGTAGTGAAATGGAGGAAAAGGTCTAGTTAGGCGTATGCTCCCCTTATGAAGATTCTAATACAGAAGAAGATGAGTGACCTCTTCTATCCAAAAGGGTAAACCAACTCTGAAAGAGAAAATGAGCAACAGACAATATGCAATAAAAGTTATTTAATAGCACTTTCTTTTGTTTTTGATAGCGCTGAAAAGAACTATTAACTGTGTCGCTAATGTAAACAATTTTGTTTCATAGAATTTTTATGTACTAGTTTTTGATATAAAAATAATAATTAATTAAAACAAGAAGTTTAAAGGAGCCAAATGAAATTCATGGGGGAAAATGAATGTTTTAGCACAAACAGTAGCGTCGTCCTGAACCGTCGCTATTATATGAAAATAATAATTACTTAAGACAAGAACTAATAAGGAGGAAAATGAAATTTTTGATGGAAATGATTATTTTTTCATAAACAATAGCGACGGCCTAAACAGTCACTAATATAAGAAAATAAATATTTATTTAAGACAATAAATAAAAAGGAGGCGAATGAAATTGGTGGGGGGAAATGAAATTTTTGCACAAACAGTAGTGTCGGTGTAAATAAATGCTTGGTCAACACCAAGTATTTTTCTTGAAATCAAACCATTTTCAAAATATTTTCATAACAAATACACTTGAAGGCCACGTGCACTAAGTAGTGAAAAATGAATGATTAAATGTATGTCCCTTTGTTCTTAGTCCTAGGACGCATGCTGTATAGGTTATCGTTCGAATGCTCGCTTTCACTCATGAACTTTAGTTTTATTCGTGCTATATACTTTTGTATTGAAATGGAGGAAAAGGACTAGTTAGACGTATGCCCCTCTTATGAAGATTCTAATACAGAAGAAGAAGAGTGATCTCTTCTGTCCAAAAGGGTAAACCAACTCTGAAAGAGAAAATGAGCAACAGACAATATGCAATAAAAGTTATTTAATAGCACTTTCTTTTGTTTTTGATAGCGCTGAAAAGCACTATTAACTGTGTCGCTAATGTAAACGATTTTGTTTTATAGCATTTTAATGTACTAGTTTTTGATATAAAAATAATAATTAAATAAAATAATAAGTTTAAAGGAGCCAAACGAAATTCATGGGGGAAAATGAATGTTTTTGCACAAACAGTAGCGTCGGCCTGAACCGTCGCTATTACATGAAAATAATAATTACTTAAGACAAGAACAAATACGGAGGAAAACAAAATTTTTGATGGAAATGATTATTTTTTCATAAACAATAGCGTCGGCCTGAACCGTCGCTAATATAAGAAAATAAATAATTGTTTAAGATAATAAATAAAAAGCAGGCGAATGAAATTGGTGGGGGGAAATGAAATTTTCGCACAAACAGTAGTGTCGGTCCAAATAAACGCTTGGTAACCACCAAGTATTTTTCTCGATATCAAATCATTTTCAAAATATTTTCAAAACAAATGCACTCGAAGTCCACATGCACTAAGTAGTGAAAAAGGAATGATTAAATGTATGTCCCTTTGTTCTTAGTCCTAGGACGCATGCTGTATTGGTTATCATTCGAATGCTCTCCTTCACTCATGAACTTTAGTTTTATTCGTGCTAGATACTCTTGTAGTGAAATGGAGGAAAAGGTCTAGTTAGGCGTATGCTCCTCTTATGAAGATTCTAATACAGAAGAAGATGAGTGACCTCTTCTATCCAAAAGGGTAAACCAACTCTGAAAGAGAAAATGAGCAACAGACAATATGCAATAAAAGTTATTTAATAGCACTTTCTTTTGTTTTTGATAGCGCTGAAAAGAACTATTAACTGTGTCGCTAATGTAAACAATTTTGTTTCATAGAATTTTTATGTACTAGTTTTTGATATAAAAATAATAATTAATTAAAACAAGAAGTTTAAAGGAGCCAAATGAAATTCATGGGGGAAAATGAATGTTTTAGCACAAACAGTAGCGTCTTCCTGAACCGTCGCTATTATATGAAAATAATAATTACTTAAGACAATAACTAATAAGGAGGAAAATGAAATTTTTTATGGAAATGATTATTTTTTCATAAACAATAGCGACGGCCTAAACAGTCACTAATATAAGAAAATAAATATTTATTTAAGACAATAAATAAAAAGGAGGCGAATGAAATTGGTGGGGGGAAATGAAATTTTTGCACAAACAGTAGTGTCGGTGTAAATAAATGCTTGGTCAACACCAAGTATTTTTCTTGAAATCAAACCATTTTCAAAATATTTTCATAACAAATACACTTGAAGGCCACGTGCACTAAGTAGTGAAAAATGAATGATTAAATGTATGTCCCTTTGTTCTTAGTCCTAGGACGCATGCTGTATAGGTTATCGTTCGAATGCTCGCTTTCACTCATGAACTTTAGTTTTATTCGTGCTATATACTTTTGTATTGAAATGGAGGAAAAGGACTAGTTAGACGTATGCCCCTCTTATGAAGATTCTAATACAGAAGAAGAAGAGTGATCTCTTCTGTCCAAAAGGGTAAACCAACTCTGAAAGAGAAAATGAGCAACAGACAATATGCAATAAAAGTTATTTAATAGCACTTTCTTTTGTTTTTGATAGCGCTGAAAAGCACTATTAACTGTGTCGCTAATGTAAACGATTTTGTTTCATAGCATTTTAATGTACTAGTTTTTGATATAAAAATAATAATTAAATAAAATAATAAGTTTAAAGGAGCCAAACGAAATTCATGGGGGAAAATGAATGTTTTTGCACAAACAGTAGCGTCGGCCTGAACCATCGCTATTACATGAAAATAATAATTACTTAAGACAAGAACTAATACGGAGGAAAACAAAATTTTTGATGGAAATGATTATTTTTTCATAAACAATAGCGTCGGCCTGAACCGTCGCTAATATAAGAAAATAAATAATTGTTTAAGATAATAAATAAAAAGCAGGCGAATGAAATTGGTGGGGGGAAATGAAATTTTCGCACAAACAGTAGTGTCGGTCCAAATAAACGCTTGGTAACCACCAAGTATTTTTCTCGATATCAAATCATTTTCAAAATATTTTCAAAACAAATGCACTCGAAGTCCACATGCACTAAGTAGTGAAAAAGGAATGATTAAATGTATGTCCCTTTGTTCTTAGTCCTAGGACGCATGCTGTATTGGTTATCATTCGAATGCTCTCCTTCACTCATGAACTTTAGTTTTATTCGTGCTAGATACTCTTGTAGTGAAATGGAGGAAAAGGTCTAGTTAGGCGTATGCTCCTCTTATGAAGATTCTAATACAGAAGAAGATGAGTGACCTCTTCTATCCAAAAGGGTAAACCAACTCTGAAAGAGAAAATGAGCAACAGACAATATGCAATAAAAGTTATTTAATAGCACTTTCTTTTGTTTTTGATAGCGCTGAAAAGAACTATTAACTGTGTCGCTAATGTAAACAATTTTGTTTCATAGAATTTTTATGTACTAGTTTTTGATATAAAAATAATAATTAATTAAAACAAGAAGTTTAAAGGAGCCAAATGAAATTCATGGGGGAAAATGAATGTTTTAGCACAAACAGTAGCGTCGTCCTGAACCGTCGCTATTATATGAAAATAATAATTACTTAAGACAAGAACTAATAAGGAGGAAAATGAAATTTTTGATGGAAATGATTATTTTTTCATAAACAATAGCGACGGCCTAAACAGTCACTAATATAAGAAAATAAATATTTATTTAAGACAATAAATAAAAAGGAGGCGAATGAAATTGGTGGGGGGAAATGAAATTTTTGCACAAACAATAGTGTCGGTGTAAATAAATGCTTGGTCAACACCAAGTATTTTTCTTGAAATCAAACCATTTTCAAAATATTTTCATAAAAAATACACTTGAAGGCCACGTGCACTAAGTAGTGAAAAATGAATGATTAAATGTATGTCCCTTTGTTCTTAGTCCTAGGACGCATGCTGTATAGGTTATCGTTCGAATGCTCGCTTTCACTCATGAACTTTAGTTTTATTCGTGCTATATACTTTTGTATTGAAATGGAGGAAAAGGACTAGTTAGACGTATGCCCCTCTTATGAAGATTCTAATACAGAAGAAGAAGAGTGATCTCTTCTGTCCAAAAGGGTAAACCAACTCTGAAAGAGAAAATGAGCAACAGACAATATGCAATAAAAGTTATTTAATAGCACTTTCTTTTGTTTTTGATAGCGCTGAAAAGCACTATTAACTGTGTCGCTAATGTAAACGATTTTGTTTCATAGCATTTTAATGTACTAGTTTTTGATATAAAAATAATAATTAAATAAAATAATAAGTTTAAAGGAGCCAAACGAAATTCATGGGGGAAAATGAATGTTTTTGCACAAACAGTAGCGTCGGCCTGACCGTCGCTATTACATGAAAATAATAATTACTTAAGACAAGAACTAATACGGAGGAAAACAAAATTTTTGATGGAAATGATTATTTTTTCATAAACAATAGCGTCGGCCTGAACCGTCGCTAATATAAGAAAATAAATAATTGTTTAAGATAATAAATAAAAAGCAGGCGAATGAAATTGGTGGGGGGAAATGAAATTTTCGCACAAACAGTAGTGTCGGTCCAAATAAACGCTTGGTAACCACCAAGTATTTTTCTCGATATCAAATCATTTTCAAAATATTTTCAAAACAAATGCACTCGAAGTCCACATGCACTAAGTAGTGAAAAAGGAATGATTAAATGTATGTCCCTTTGTTCTTAGTCCTAGGACGCATGCTGTATTGGTTATCATTCGAATGCTCTCCTTCACTCATGAACTTTAGTTTTATTCGTGCTAGATACTCTTGTAGTGAAATGGAGGAAAAGGTCTAGTTAGGCGTATGCTCCTCTTATGAAGATTCTAATACAGAAGAAGATGAGTGACCTCTTCTATCCAAAAGGGTAAACCAACTCTGAAAGAGAAAATGAGCAACAGACAATATGCAATAAAAGTTATTTAATAGCACTTTCTTTTGTTTTTGATAGCGCTGAAAAGAACTATTAACTGTGTCGCTAATGTAAACAATTTTGTTTCATAGAATTTTTATGTACTAGTTTTTGATATAAAAATAATAATTAATTAAAACAAGAAGTTTAAAGGAGCCAAATGAAATTCATGGGGGAAAATGAATGTTTTAGCACAAACAGTAGCGTCGTCCTGAACCGTCGCTATTATATGAAAATAATAATTACTTAAGACAAGAACTAATAAGGAGGAAAATGAAATTTTTGATGGAAATGATTATTTTTTCATAAACAATAGCGACGGCCTAAACAGTCACTAATATAAGAAAATAAATATTTATTTAAGACAATAAATAAAAAGGAGGCGAATGAAATTGGTGGGGGGAAATGAAATTTTTGCACAAACAGTAGTGTCGGTGTAAATAAATGCTTGGTCAACACCAAGTATTTTTCTTGAAATCAAACCATTTTCAAAATATTTTCATAACAAATACACTTGAAGGCCACGTGCACTAAGTAGTGAAAAATGAATGATTAAATGTATGTCCCTTTGTTCTTATCCTAGGACGCATGCTGTATAGGTTATCGTTCGAATGCTCGCTTTCACTCATGAACTTTAGTTTTATTCGTGCTATATACTTTTGTATTGAAATGGAGGAAAAGGACTAGTTAGACGTATGCCCCTCTTATGAAGATTCTAATACAGAAGAAGAAGAGTGATCTCTTCTGTCCAAAAGGGTAAACCAACTCTGAAAGAGAAAATGAGCAACAGACAATATGCAATAAAAGTTATTTAATAGCACTTTCTTTTGTTTTTGATAGCGCTGAAAAGCACTATTAACTGTGTCGCTAATGTAAACGATTTTGTTTCATAGCATTTTAATGTACTAGTTTTTGATATAAAAATAATAATAAAATAAAATAATAAGTTTAAAGGAGCCAAACGAAATTCATGGGGGAAAATGAATGTTTTAGCACAAACAGTAGCGTCGGCCTGAACCGTCGCTATTATATGAAAATAATAATTACTTAAGACAAGAACTAATACGGAGGAAAACAAAATTTTTGATGGAAATGATTATTTTTTCATAAACAATAGCGTCGGCTTGAACCGTCGCTAATATAAGAAAATAAATAATTGTTTAAGATAATAAATAAAAAGCAGGCGAATGAAATTGGTGGGGGGAAATGAAATTTTCGCACAAACAGTAGTGTCGGTCCAAATAAACGCTTGGTAACCACCAAGTATTTTTCTCGATATCAATTCATTTTCAAAATATTTTCAAAACAAATGCACTCGAAGTCCACATGCACTAAGTAGTGAAAAAGGAATGATTAAATGTATGTCCCTTTGTTCTTAGTCCTAGGACGCATGCTGTATTGGTTATCATTCGAATGCTCTCCTTCACTCATGAACTTTAGTTTTATTCGTGCTAGATACTCTTGTAGTGAAATGGAGGAAAAGGTCTAGTTAGGCGTATGCTCCTCTTATGAAGATTCTAATACAGAAGAAGATGAGTGACCTCTTCTATCCAAAAGGGTAAACCAACTCTGAAAGAGAAAATGAGCAACAGACAATATGCAATAAAAGTTATTTAATAGCACTTTCTTTTGTTTTTGATAGCGCTGAAAAGCGTTATTAACTGTGTCGCTAATGTAAATGATTTTGTTTCATAGAATTTTTATGTACTAGATTTTGATATAAAAATAATAATTAATTAAAACAAGAAGTTTAAAGGAGCCAAATGAAATTCATGGGGGAAAATGAATGTTTTAGCACAAACAGTAGCGTCGTCCTGAACCGTCGCTATTATATGAAAATAATAATTACTTAAGACAAGAACTAATAAGGAGGAAAATGAAATTTTTGATGGAAATGATTATTTTTTCATAAATAATAGCGACGGCCTAAACAGTCACTAATATAAGAAAATAAATATTTATTTAAGACAATAAATAAAAAGGAGGCGAATGAAATTGGTGGGGGGAAATGAAATTTTTGCACAAACAGTAGTGTCGGTGTAAATAAATGCTTGGTCAACACCAAGTATTTTTCTTGAAATCAAACAATTTTCAAAATATTTTCATAACAAATACACTTGAAGGCCACGTGCACTAAGTAGTGAAAAATGAATGATTAAATGTATGTCCCTTTGTTCTTAGTCCTAGGACGCATGCTGTATAGGTTATCGTTCGAATGCTCGCTTTCACTCATGAACTTTAGTTTTATTCGTGCTATATACTTTTGTATTGAAATGGAGGAAAAGGACTAGTTAGACGTATGCCCCTCTTATGAAGATTCTAATACAGAAGAAGAAGAGTGATCTCTTCTGTCCAAAAGGGTAAACAAACTCTGAAAGAGAAAATGAGCAACAGACAATATGCAATAAAAGTTATTTAATAGCACTTTCTTTTGTTTTTGATAGCGCTGAAAAGCACTATTAACTGTGTCGCTAATTTAAACGATTTTGTTTCATAGCATTTTAATGTACTAGTTTTTGATATAAAAATAATAATTAAATAAAATAATAAGTTTAAAGGAGCCAAACGAAATTCATGGGTGAAAATGAATGTTTTAGCACAAACAGTAGCGTCGGCCTGAACCGTCGCTATTATATGAAAATAATAATTACTTAAGACAAGAACTAATACGGAGGAAAACAAAATTTTTGATGGAAATGATTATTTTTTCATAAACAATAGCGTCGGCCTGAACCGTCGCTAATATAAGAAAATAAATAATTGTTTAAGATAATAAATAAAAAGCAGGCGAATGAAATTGGTGGGGGGAAATGAAATTGGTGGGGGGAAATGAAATTTTCGCACAAACAGTAGTGTCGGTCCAAATAAACGCTTGGTAACCACCAAGTATTTTTCTCGATATCAAATCATTTTCAAAATATTTTCAAAACAAATGCACTCGAAGTCCACATGCACTAAGTAGTGAAAAAGGAATGATTAAATGTATGTCCCTTTGTTCTTAGTCCTAGGACGCATGCTGTATTGGTTATCATTCGAATTCTCTCCTTCACTCATGAACTTTAGTTTTATTCGTGCTAGATACTCTTGTAGTGAAATGGAGGAAAAGGTCTAGTTAGGCGTATGCTCCTCTTATGAAGATTCTAATACAGAAGAAGATGAGTGACCTCTTCTATCCAAAAGGGTAAACCAACTCTGAAAGAGAAAATGAGCAACAGACAATATGCAATAAAAGTTATTTAATAGCACTTTCTTTTGTTTTTGATAGCGCTGAAAAGAACTATTAACTGTGTCGCTAATGTAAACAATTTTGTTTCATAGAATTTTTATGTACTAGTTTTTGATATAAAAATAATAATTAATTAAAACAAGAAGTTTAAAGGAGCCAAATGAAATTCATGGGGGAAAATGAATGTTTTAGCACAAACAGTAGCGTCGTCCTGAACCGTCGCTATTATATGAAAATAATAATTACTTAAGACAAGAACTAATAAGGAGGAAAATGAAATTTTTGATGGAAATGATTATTTTTTCATAAACAATAGCGACGGCCTAAACAGTCACTAATATAAGAAAATAAATATTTATTTAAGACAATAAATAAAAAGGAGGCGAATGAAATTGGTGGGGGGAAATGAAATTTTTGCATAAACAGTAGTGTCGGTGTAAATAAATGCTTGGTCAACACCAAGTATTTTTCTTGAAATCAAACCATTTTCAAAATATTTTCATAACAAATACACTTGAAGGCCACGTGCACTAAGTAGTGAAAAATGAATGATTAAATGTATGTCCCTTTGTTCTTAGTCCTAGGACGCATGCTGTATAGGTTATCGTTCGAATGCTCGCTTTCACTCATGAACTTTAGTTTTATTCGTGCTATATACTTTTGTATTGAAATGGAGGAAAAGGACTAGTTAGACGTATGCCCCTCTTATGAAGATTCTATTACAGAAGAAGAAGAGTGATCTCTTCTGTCCAAAAGGGTAAACCAACTCTGAAAGAGAAAATAAGCAACAGACAATATGCAATAAAAGTTATTTAATAGCACTTTCTTTTGTTTTTAATAGTGCTGAAAAGCGCTATTAACTATGCCGCTAATGTAAACGATTTTGTTTCATAGAATTTTAATGTACTAGTTTTTGATATAAAAATAATAATTAATTAAAACAAGAAGTTTAAAGGAGCCAAATGAAATTCATGGGGGAAAATGAATGTTTTAGCACAAACAGTAGTGTCGTCCTGAACCGTCGCTATTATATGAAAATAATAATTACTTAAGACAAGAACTAATAAGGAGGAAAATGAAATTTTTGATGGAAATGATTATTTTTTCATAAACAATAGCGACGGCCTAAACAGTCACTAATATAAGAAAATAAATATTTATTTAAGACAATAAATAAAAAGGAGGCGAATGAAATTGGTGGGGGGAAATGAAATTTTTGCACAAACAGTAGTGTCGGTGTAAATAAATGCTTGGTCAACACCAAGTATTTTTCTTGAAATCAAACCATTTTCAAAATATTTTCATAACAAATACACTTGAAGGCCACGTGCACTAAGTAGTGAAAAATGAATGATTAAATGTATGTCCCTTTGTTCTTAGTCCTAGGACGCATGTTGTATAGGTTATCGTTCGAATGCTCGCTTTCACTCATGAACTTTAGTTTTATTCGTGCTATATACTTTTGTATTGAAATGGAGGAAAAGGACTAGTTAGACGTATGCCCCTCTTATGAAGATTCTATTACAGAAGAAGAAGAGTGATCTCTTCTGTCCAAAAGGGTAAACCAACTCTGAAAGAGAAAATAAGCAACAGACAATATGCAATAAAAGTTATTTAATAGCACTTTCTTTTGTTTTTAATAGTGCTGAAAAGCGCTATTAACTATGCCGCTAATGTAAACGATTTTGTTTCATAGAATTTTAATGTACTAGTTTTTGATATAAAAATAATAATTAATTAAAACAAGAAGTTTAAAGGAGCCAAATGAAATTCATGGGGGAAAATGAAAGTTTTAGCACAAACAGTAGTGTCGTCCTGAACCGTCGCTATTATATGAAAATAATAATTACTTAAGACAAGAACTAATAAGGAGGAAAATGAAATTTTTGATGGAAATGATTATTTTTTCATAAACAATAGCGACGGCCTAAACAGTCACTAATATAAGAAAATAAATATTTATTTAAGACAATAAATAAAAAGGAGGCGAATGAAATTGGTGGGGGGAAATGAAATTTTTGCACAAACAGTAGTGTCGGTGTAAATAAATGCTTGGTCAACACCAAGTCATTTTCTTGAAATCAAACCATTTTCAAAATATTTTCATAACAAATACACTTGAAGGCCACGTGCACTAAGTAGTGAAAAATGAATGATTAAATGTATGTCCCTTTGTTCTTAGTCCTAGGACGCATGCTGTATAGGTTATCGTTCGAATGCTCGCTTTCACTCATGAACTTTAGTTTTATTCGTGCTATATACTTTTGTATTGAAATGGAGGATAAAGACTAGTTAGACGTATGCCCCTCTTATGAAGATTCTAATACAGAAGAAGAAGAGTGATCTCTTCTGTCCAAAAGGGTAAACCAACTCTGAAAGAGAAAATGAGCAACAGACAATATGCAATAAAAGTTATTTAATAGCACTTTATTTTGTTTTTGATAGCGCTGAAAAGCACTATTAACTGTGTCGCTAATGTAAACGATTTTGTTTCATAGCATTTTAATGTACTAGTTTTTGATATAAAAATAATAATTAAATAAAATAATAAGTTTAAAGGAGCCAAACGAAATTCATGGGTGAAAATGAATGTTTTAGCACAAACAGTAGCGTCGGCCTGAACCGTCGCTATTATATGAAAATAATAATTACTTAAGACAAGAACTAATACGGAGGAAAACAAAATTTTTGATGGAAATGATTATTTTTTCATAAACAATAGCGTCGGCCTGAACCGTCGCTAATATAAGAAAATAAATAATTGTTTAAGATAATAAATAAAAAGCAGGCGAATGAAATTGGTGGGGGGAAATGAAATTTTCGCACAAACAGTAGTGTCGGTCCAAATAAACGCTTGGTAACCACCAAGTATTTTTCTCGATATCAAATCATTTTCAAAATATTTTCAAAACAAATGCACTCGAAGTCCACATGCACTAAGTAGTGAAAAAGGAATGATTAAATGTATGTCCCTTTGTTCTTAGTCCTAGGACGCATGCTGTATTGGTTATCATTCGAATGCTCTCCTTCACTCATGAACTTTAGTTTTATTCGTGCTAGATACTCTTGTAGTGAAATGGAGGAAAAGGTCTAGTTAGGCGTATGCTCCTCTTATGAAGATTCTAATACAGAAGAAGATGAGTGACCTCTTCTATCCAAAAGGGTAAACCAACTCTGAAAGAAAATGAGCAACAGACAATATGCAATAAAAGTTATTTAATAGCACTTTCTTTTCTTTTTGATAGCGCTGAAAAGCACTATTAACTGTGTCGCTAATGTAAACGATTTTGTTTCATAGCATTTTAATGTACTAGTTTTTGATATAAAAATAATAATTAATTAAAACAATAAGTTTAAAGGAACCAAATGAAATTCATGGGGGAAAATTAAAGTTTTAGCACAAATAGTAGCGTCGGCCTGAATCGTCGCTATTATATGAAAATAATAATTACTTAAGACAAGAACTAATAAGGAGGAAAACGAAATTTTTGATGGAAATGATTATTTTTTCATAAACAATAGCGTCGGCCTGAACCGTCGCTAATATAAGAAAATAAATAATTGTTTAAGATAATAAATAAAAAGCAGGCGAATGAAATTGGTGGGGGGAAATGAAATTTTCGCACAAACAGTAGTGTCGGTCCAAATAAACGCTTGGTAACCACCAAGTATTTTTCTCGATATCAATTCATTTTCAAAATATTTTCATAACAAATGCACTCAAAGTCCACATGCACTAAGAAGTGAAAAAGGAATGACTAAATGTATGTCCCTTTGTTCTTAGTCCTAGGTCACATGCTGTATTGGTTATCATTCGAATGCTATCCTTCACTCATGAACTTTAGTTTTATTCGTGCTAGATACTCTTGTAGTGAAATGGAGGAAAAGGGCTAGTTAGGCGTATGCTCCTCTTATGAAGATTCTAATACAGAAGAAGAAGATTGATCTCTTCTATCCAAAAGGGTAAACCAACTCTGAAAGAGAAAATAAGCAACAGACAATATGCAATAAAAGTTATTTAATAGCACTTTCTTTTGTTTTTAATAGTGCTGAAAAGCGCTATTAACTATGCCGCTAATGTAAACGATTTTGTTTCATAGAATTTTAATGTACTAGTTTTTGATATAAAAATAATAATTAATTAAAACAAGAAGTTTAAAGGAGCCAAATGAAATTCATGGGGGAAAATGAAAGTTTTAGCACAAACAGTAGTGTCGTCCTGAACCGTCGCTATTATATGAAAATAATAATTACTTAAGACAAGAACTAATAAGGAGGAAAATGAAATTTTTGATGGAAATGATTATTTTTTCATAAACAATAGCGACGGCCTAAACAGTCACTAATATAAGAAAATAAATATTTATTTAAGACAATAAATAAAAAGGAGGCGAATGAAATTGGTGGGGGGAAATGAAATTTTTGCACAAACAGTAGTGTCGGTGTAAATAAATGCTTGGTCAACACCAACTCATTTTCTTGAAATCAAACCATTTTCAAAATATTTTCATAACAAATACACTTGAAGGCCACGTGCACTAAGTAGTGAAAAATGAATGATTAAATGTATGTCCCTTTGTTCTTAGTCCTAGGACGCATGCTGTATAGGTTATCGTTCGAATGCTCGCTTTCACTCATGAACTTTAGTTTTATTCGTGCTATATACTTTTGTATTGAAATGGAGGATAAAGACTAGTTAGACGTATGCCCCTCTTATGAAGATTCTAATACAGAAGAAGAAGAGTGATCTCTTCTGTCCAAAAGGGTAAACCAACTCTGAAAGAGAAAATGAGCAACAGACAATATGCAATAAAAGTTATTTAATAGCACTTTATTTTGTTTTTGATAGCGCTGAAAAGCACTATTAACTGTGTCGCTAATGTAAACGATTTTGTTTCATAGCATTTTAATGTACTAGTTTTTGATATAAAAATAATAATTAAATAAAATAATAAGTTTAAAGGAGCCAAACGAAATTCATGGGTGAAAATGAATGTTTTAGCACAAACAGTAGCGTCGGCCTGAACCGTCGCTATTATATGAAAATAATAATTACTTAAGACAAGAACTAATACGGAGGAAAACAAAATTTTTGATGGAAATGATTATTTTTTCATAAACAATAGCGTCGGCCTGAACCGTCGCTAATATAAGAAAATAAATAATTGTTTAAGATAATAAATAAAAAGCAGGCGAATGAAATTGGTGGGGGGAAATGAAATTTTCGCACAAACAGTAGTGTCGGTCCAAATAAACGCTTGGTAACCACCAAGTATTTTTCTCGATATCAAATCATTTTCAAAATATTTTCAAAACAAATGCACTCGAAGTCCACATGCACTAAGTAGTGAAAAAGGAATGATTAAATGTATGTCCCTTTGTTCTTAGTCCTAGGACGCATGCTGTATTGGTTATCATTCGAATGCTCTCCTTCACTCATGAACTTTAGTTTTATTCGTGCTAGATACTCTTGTAGTGAAATGGAGGAAAAGGTCTAGTTAGGCGTATGCTCCTCTTATGAAGATTCTAATACAGAAGAAGATGAGTGACCTCTTCTATCCAAAAGGGTAAACCAACTCTGAAAGAAAATGAGCAACAGACAATATGCAATAAAAGTTATTTAATAGCACTTTCTTTTCTTTTTGATAGCGCTGAAAAGCACTATTAACTGTGTCGCTAATGTAAACGATTTTGTTTCATAGCATTTTAATGTACTAGTTTTTGATATAAAAATAATAATTAATTAAAACAATAAGTTTAAAGGAACCAAAAGAAATTCATGGGGGAAAATTAAAGTTTTAGCACAAATAGTAGCGTCGGCCTGAATCGTCGCTATTATATGAAAATAATAATTACTTAAGACAAGAACTAATAAGGAGGAAAACGAAATTTTTGATGGAAATGATTATTTTTTCATAAACAATAGCGTCGGCCTGAACCGTCGCTAATATAAGAAAATAAATAATTGTTTAAGATAATAAATAAAAAGCAGGCGAATGAAATTGGTGGGGGGAAATGAAATTTTCGCACAAACAGTAGTGTCGGTCCAAATAAACGCTTGGTAACCACCAAGTATTTTTCTCGATATCAATTCATTTTCAAAATATTTTCATAACAAATGCACTCAAAGTCCACATGCACTAAGAAGTGAAAAAGGAATGACTAAATGTATGTCCCTTTGTTCTTAGTCCTAGGTCACATGCTGTATTGGTTATCATTCGAATGCTATCCTTCACTCATGAACTTTAGTTTTATTCGTGCTAGATACTCTTGTAGTGAAATGGAGGAAAAGGGCTAGTTAGGCGTATGCTCCTCTTATGAAGATTCTAATACAGAAGAAGAAGATTGATCTCTTCTATCCAAAAGGGTAAACCAACTCTGAAAGAGAAAATAAGCAACAGACAATATGCAATAAAAGTTATTTAATAGCACTTTCTTTTGTTTTTAATAGTGCTGAAAAGCGCTATTAACTATGCCGCTAATGTAAACGATTTTGTTTCATAGAATTTTAATGTACTAGTTTTTGATATAAAAATAATAATTAATTAAAACAAGAAGTTTAAAGGAGCCAAATGAAATTCATGGGGGAAAATGAAAGTTTTAGCACAAACAGTAGTGTCGTCCTGAACCGTCGCTATTATATGAAAATAATAATTACTTAAGACAAGAACTAATAAGGAGGAAAATGAAATTTTTGATGGAAATGATTATTTTTTCATAAACAATAGCGACGGCCTAAACAGTCACTAATATAAGAAAATAAATATTTATTTAAGACAATAAATAAAAAGGAGGCGAATGAAATTGGTGGGGGGAAATGAAATTTTTGCACAAACAGTAGTGTCGGTGTAAATAAATGCTTGGTCAACACCAAGTATTTTTCTTGAAATCAAACCATTTTCAAAATATTTTCATAACAAATACAATTGAAGGCCACGTGCACTAAGTAGTGAAAAATGAATGATTAAATGTATGTCCCTTTGTTCTTAGTCCTAGGACGCATGTTGTATAGGTTATCGTTCGAATGCTCGCTTTCACTCATGAACTTTAGTTTTATTCGTGCTATATACTTTTGTATTGAAATGGAGGAAAAGGACTAGTTAGACGTATGCCCCTCTTATGAAGATTCTAATACAGAAGAAGAAGAGTGATCTCTTCTGTCCAAAAGGGTAAACCAACTCTGAAAGAGAAAATGAGCAACAGACAATATGCAATAAAAGTTATTTAATAGCACTTTCTTTTGTTTTTGATAGCGCTGAAAAGCACTATTAACTGTGTCGCTAATGTAAACGATTTTGTTTCATAGCATTTTAATGTACTAGTTTTTGATATAAAAATAATAATTAAATAAAATAATAAATTTAAAGGAGCCAAACGAAATTCATGGGGGAAAATGAATGTTTTTGCACAAACAGTAGCGTCGGCCTGAACCGTCGCTATTACATGAAAATAATAATTACTTAAGACAAGAACTAATACGGAGGAAAACAAAATTTTTGATGGAAATGATTATTTTTTCATAAACAATAGCGTCGGCCTAAACCGTCGCTAATATAAGAAAATAAATAATTGTTTAAGATAATAAATAAAAAGCAGGCGAATGAAATTGGTGGGGGGAAATGAAATTTTCGCACAAACAGTAGTGTCGGTCCAAATAAACGCTTGGTAACCACCAAGTATTTTTCTCGATATCAAATCATTTTCAAAATATTTTCAAAACAAACGCACTCGAAGTCCACATGCACTAAGTAGTGAAAAAGGAATGATTAAATGTACGTCCCTTTGTTCTTAGTCCTAGGACGCATGCTGCATTGGTTATCATTCGAATGCTCTCCTTCACTCATGAACTTTAGTTTTATTCGTGCTAGATACTCTTGTAGTGAAATGGAGGAAAAGGTCTAGTTAGGCGTATGCTCCTCTTATGAAGATTCTAATACAGAAGAAGATGAGTGATCTCTTCTATCCAAAAGGGTAAACCAACTCTGAAAGAGAAAATGAGCAACAGACAATATGCAATAAAAGTTATTTAATAGCACTTTCTTTTGTTTTCGATAGCACTGAAAAACACTATTAACTGTGTCGCTAATGTATACGATTTTGTTTCATAGCATTTTAATGTACTAGTTTTTGATATAAAAATAATAATTAATTAAAACAATAAGTTTAAAGGAACCAAATGAAATTCATGGGGGAAAATGAAAGTTTTAGCACAAATAGTAGCGTCGGCCTGAATCGTCGCTTTTATATGAAAATAATAATTACTTAAGACAAGAACTAATAAGGAGGAAAACGAAATTTTTGATGGAAATGATTATGTTTTCATAAACAATAGCGACGGCCTAAACAGTCACTAATATAAGAAAATAAATATTTATTTAAGATAATAAATAAAAAGGAGGCGAATGAAATTGGTGGGGGGAAATGAAATTTTCACAAAAACAGTAGTGTCGGTCCAAATAAACGCTTTGGTTACCACCATGTATTTTTCTCGATATCAAATCATTTTCAAAATATTTTCATAACAAATGCACTCAAAGTCCACATGCACTAAGAAGTGAAAAAGGAATGATTAAATATATGTCCCTTTGTTCTTAGTCCTAGGACGCATGCTGTATTGGTTATCATTCGAATGCTCTCCTTCACTCATGAACTTTAGTTTTATTCGTGCTAGATACTCTTGTAGTGAAATGGAGGAAAAGGGTTAGTTAGGCGTATGCTCCTCTTATGAAGATTGTAATACAGAAGAAGAAGATTGATCTCTTCTATCCAAAAGGGTAAACCAACTCTGAAAGAGAAAATAAGCAACAGGAAATATGCAATAAAAGTTATTTAATAGCACTTTCTTTTTGTTTTTAATAGTGCTGAAAACCACTATTAACTGTGCCGCTAATGTAAACGATTTTGTTTCATAGAATTTTAATGTACTAGTTTTTGATATAAAAATAATAATTAATTAAAACAAGAAGTTTAAAGGAGCCAAATGAAATTCATGGGGGAAAATGAAAGTATTAGCACAAACAGTAGCGTCGTCCTTAACCGTCACTATTATATGAAAATAATAATTACTTAAGACAAGAACTAATATGGAGGAAAATGAAATTTTTGATGGAAATGATTATTTTTTCATAAACAATAGCGACGGCCTAAACAGTCGCTAATATAAGAAAATAAATATTTATTTAAGACAATAAATAAAAAGGAGGCGAATGAAATTGGTGGGGGGAAATGAAATTTTTGCACAAACAGTAGTGTCGGTGTAAATAAATGCTTGGTCAACACCAAGTATTTTTGTCGAAATCAAACCATTTTCAAAATATTTTCATAACAAATACACTTGAAGGCCACGTGCACTAAGTAGTGAAAAATGAATGATTAAATGTATGTCCCTTTGTTCTTAGTCCTAGGACGCATGCTGTATAGGTTATCGTTCGAATGCTCGCCTTCAATCATGAACTTTAGTTTTATTCGTGCTATATACTTTTGTATTGAAATGGAGGAAAATGACTAGTTAGACGTATGCCCCTCTTATGAAGATTCTAATACAGAAGAAGAAGAGTGATCTCTTCTGTCCAAAAGGGTAAACCAACTCTGAAAGAGAAAATGAGCAACAGACAATATGCAATAAAAGTTATTTAATAGCACTTTCTTTTGTTTTTGATAGCGCTGAAAAGCACTATTAACTGTGTCGCTAATGTAAACGATTTTGTTTCATAGCATTTTAATGTACTAGTTTTTGATATAAAAATAATAATTAAATAAAATAATAAATTTAAAGGAGCCAAACGAAATTCATGGGGGAAAATGAATGTTTTTGCACAAACAGTAGCGTCGGCCTGAACCGTCGCTATTACATGAAAATAATAATTACTTAAGACAAGAACTAATACGGAGGAAAACAAAATTTTTGATGGAAATGATTATTTTTTCATAAACAATAGCGTCGGCCTAAACCGTCGCTAATATAAGAAAATAAATAATTGTTTAAGATAATAAATAAAAAGCAGGCGAATGAAATTGGTGGGGGGAAATGAAATTTTCGCACAAACAGTAGTGTCGGTCCAAATAAACGCTTGGTAACCACCAAGTATTTTTCTCGATATCAAATCATTTTCAAAATATTTTCAAAACAAACGCACTCGAAGTCCACATGCACTAAGTAGTGAAAAAGGAATGATTAAATGTATGTCCCTTTGTTCTTAGTCCTAGGACGCATGCTGTATTGGTTATCATTCGAATGCTCTCCTTCACTCATGAACTTTAGTTTTATTCGTGCTAGATACTCTTGTAGTGAAATGGAGGAAAAGGTCTAGTTAGGCGTATGCTCCTCTTACGAAGATTCTAATACAGAAGAAGATGAGTGATCTCTTCTATCCAAAAGGGTAAACCAACTCTGAAAGAGAAAATGAGCAACAGACAATATGCAATAAAAGTTATTTAATAGCACTTTCTTTTGTTTTCGATAGCACTGAAAAACACTATTAACTGTGTCGCTAATGTAAACGATTTTGGTTCATAGCATTTTAATGTACTAGTTTTTGATATAAGAATAATAATTAATTAAAACAAGAAGTTTAAAGGAGCCAAATGAAATTCATGGGGGAAAATGAAAGTTTTAGCACAAACAGTAGCGTCGTCCTTAACCGTCGCTATTATATGAAAATAATAATTACTTAAGACAAGAACTAATAAGGAGGAAAATGAAATTTTTGATGGAAATGATTATTTTTTCATAAACAATAGCGACGGCCTAAACAGTCGCTAATATAAGAAAATAAATATTTATTTAAGACAATAAATAAAAAGGAGGCGAATGAAATTGGTGGGGGGAAATGAAATTTTTGCACAAACAGTAGTGTCGGTGTAAATAAATGCTTGGTCAACACCAAGTATTTTTGTCGAAATCAAACCATTTTCAAAATATTTTCATAACAAATACACTTGAAGGCCACGTGCACTAAGTAGTTAAAAATGAATGATTAAATGTATGTCCCTTTGTTCTTAGTCCTAGGATGCATGCTGTATAGGTTATCGTTCGAATGCTCGCCTTCACTCATGAACTTTAGTTTTATTCGTGCTATATACTTTTGTATTGAAATGGAGGAAAAGGACTAGTTAGACGTATGCCCCTCTCATGAAGATTCTAATACAGAAGAAGAAGACAGATCTCTTCTGTCCAAAAGGGTAAACCAACTCTGAAAGAGAAAATGAGCAACAGACAATATGCAATAAAAGTTATGTAATAGCACTTTCTTTTGTTTTTGATAGCGCTGAAAAGCATTATTAACTGTGCCGCTAATGTAAACGATTTTGTGTCATAGCATTTTAATGTACTATTTTTTGATATAAAAATAATAATTAAATAAAATAATAAGTTTAAAGGAGCCAAACGAAATTCATGGGGGAAAATGAATGTTTTAGCACAAACAGTAGCGTCGGCTTGAACCGTCGCTATTATATGAAAATAATAATTAATTAAGACAATAACTAATAAGGAGGCAAACAAAATTTGTTATGGGAAGTGAATATTTTTTCATAAACAATAGAGTCGGCATGAACCGTCGCTAATATAAGAAAATAAATAATTGTTTAAAATAATAATTAAAAAGCAGGCGAATGAAATTGGTGGGGGGAAATGAAATTTTCGCACAAACAATAGTGTCGGTCCAAATAAACGCTTGGTCAACACCAAGTTTTTTTCTCGATATCAAATCATTTTCAAAACAAATGCACTCGAAGTCCACATGCACTGAGTAGTGAAAAAGGAATGATTAAATGTATGTCCCTTTGTTCTTAGTCCTAAGACGCATGCTGTATTGGTTATCATTCGAATTCTCTCCTTCACTCATGAACTTTAGTTTTATTCGTGCTAGATACTCTTGTAGTGAAATGGAGGAAAAGGGCTAGTTAGGCGTATGCTCCTCTTATGAAGATTCTAATACAGAAGAAGAAGATTGATCTCTTCTATCCAAAAGGGTAAACCAACTCTGAAAGAGAAAATAAGCAACAGACAATATGCAATAAAAGTTATTTAATAGCACTTTCTTTTGTTTTTAATAGTGCTGAAAAGCACTATTAACTGTGCCGCTAATGTAAACGATTTTGTTTCATAGAATTTTAATGTACTAGTTTTTGATATAAAAATAATAATTAATTAAAACAAGAAGTTTAAAGGAGCCAAATGAAATTCATGGGGGAAAATGAAAGTTTTAGCACAAACAGTAGCGTCGTCCTTAACCGTCGCTATTATATGAAAATAATAATTACTTAAGACAAGAACTAATAAGGAGGAAAATGAAATTTTTGATGGAAATGATTATTTTTTCATAAACAATAGCGACGGCCTAAACAGTCGCTAATATAAGAAAATAAATATTTATTTAAGACAATAAATAAAAAGGAGGCGAATGAAGTTGGTGGGGGGAAATTAAATTTTTGCACAAACAGTAGTGTCGGTGTAAATAAATGCTTGGTCAACACCAAGTATTTTTGTCGAAATCAAACCATTTTCAAAATATTTTCATAACAAATACACTTGAAGGCCACATGCACTAAGTAGTTAAAAATGAATGATTAAATGTATGTCCCTTTGTTCTTAGTCCTAGGATGCATGCTGTATAGGTTATCGTTCGAATGCTCGCCTTCACTCATGAACTTTAGTTTTATTCGTGCTATATACTTTTGTATTGAAATGGAGGAAAAGGACTAGTTAGACGTATGCCCCTCTTATGAAGATTCTAATACAGAAGAAGAAGACTGATCTCTTCTGTCCAAAAGGGTAAACCAACTCTGAAAGAGAAAATGAGCAACAGACAATATGCAATAAAATTTATGTAATAGCACTTTCTTTTGTTTTTGATAGCGCTGAAAAGCATTATTAACTGTGCCGCTAATGTAAACGATTTTATGTCATAGCATTTTAATGTACTATTTTTTTATATAAAAATAATAATTAAATAAAATAACAAGTTTAAAGGAGCCAAACGAAATTCATGGGGGAAAATGAATGTTTTATCACAAACAGTAGCGTCGGCCTGAAACGTCGCTATTATATGAAAATAATAATTAATTAAGACAATAACTAATAAGGAGGCAAACAAAATTTGTTATGGGAAGTGAATATTTTTTCATAAACAATAGAGTCGGCATGAACCGTCGCTAATATAAGAAAATAAATAATTGTTTAAAATAATAAATAAAAAGCAGGCGAATGAAATTGGTGGGGGGAAATGAAATTTTCGCACAAACAATAGTGTCGGTCCAAATAAAAGCTTGGTCAACACCAAGTATTTTTCTCGATATCAAATCATTTTCAAAACAAATGCACTCGAAGTCCACATGCACTAAGTAGTGAAAAAGGAATGATTAAATGTATGTCCCTTTGTTCTTAGTCCTAGGACGCATGCTGTATTGGTTATCATTCGAATGCTCTCCTTTACTCATGAACTTTAGTTTTATTCGTGCTAGATACTCTTGTAGTGAAATGGAGGAAAAGGGCTAGTTAGGCGTATGCTCCTCTTATGAAGATTCTAATACAGAAGAAGAAGATTGATCTCTTCTATCCAAAAGGGTAAACCAACTCTGAAAGAGAAAATAAGCAACAGATAATATGCAATAAAAGTTATTTAATAGCACTTTCTTTTGTTTTTAATAGTGCTGAAAAGCACTATTAACTGTGCCGCTAATGTAAACGATTTTGTTTCATAGAATTTTAATGTACTAGTTTTTGATATAAAAATAATAATTAATTAAAATAAGAAGTTTAAAGGAGACAAATGAAATTCATGGGGGAAAATGAATGTTTTAGCACAAACAGTAGTGTCGTCCTTAACCGTCGCTATTATATGAAAATAATAATTACTTAAGACAAGAACTAATAAGGAGGAAAATGAAATTTTTGATGGAAATGATTATTTTTTCATAAACAATAGCGACGGCCTAAACAGTCGCTAATATAAGAAAATAAATATTTATTTAAGACAATAAATAAAAAGGAGGCGAATGAAATTGGTGGGGGGAAATGAAATTTTTGCACAAACAATAGTGTCGGTGTAAATAAATGCTTGGTCAACACCAAGTATTTTTCTCGAAATCAAACCATTTTCAAAATATTTTCATAACAAATACACTTGAAGGTCACGTGCACTAAGTAGTGAAAAATGAATGATTAAATGTATGTCCCTTTGTTCTTAGTCCTAGGATGCATGCTGTATAGGTTATCGTTCGAATGCTCGCCTTCACTCATGAACTTTAGTTTTATTCGTGCTATATACTTTTGTATTGAAATGGAGGAAAAGGACTAGTTAGACGTATGCCCCTCTTATGAAGATTCTAATACAGAAGAAGAAGACTGATCTCTTCTGTCCAAAAGGGTAAACCAACTCTGAAAGAGAAAATGAGCAACAGACAATATGCAATAAAAGTTATGTAATAGCACTTTCTTTTGTTTTTGATAGCGCTGAAAAGCATTATTAACTGTGCCGCTAATGTAAACGATTTTGTGTCATAGCATTTTAATGTACTATTTTTTGATATAAAAATAATAATTATATAAAATAATAAGTTTAAAGGAGCCAAACGAAATTCATGGGGGAAAATGAATGTTTTATCACAAACAGTAGCATCGGCCTGAACCGTCGCTATTATATGAAAATAATAATTAATTAAGACAATAACTAATAAGGAGGCAAACAAAATTTGTTATGGGAAGTGAATATTTTTTCATAAACAATAGAGTCGGCATGAACCGTCGCTAATATAAGAAAATAAATAATTGTTTAAAATAATAAATAAAAAGCAGGCGAATGAAATTGGTGGGGGGAAATGAAATTTTCGCACAAACAATAGTGTCGGTCCAAATAAACGCTTGGTCAACACCAAGTATTTTTCTCGATATCAAATCATTTTCAAAACAAAAGCACTCGAAGTCCACATGCACTAATTAGTGAAAAAGGAATGATTAAATGTATGTCCCTTTCTTCTTAGTCCTAGGACGCATGTTGTATTGGTTATCATTCGAATGCTCTCCTTCACTCATGAACTTTAGTTTTATTCGTGCTAGATACTCTTGTAGTGATATGGAGGAAAAGGGCTAGTTAGGCGTATGCTCCTCTTATGAAGATTCTAATACAGAAGAAGAAGATTGATCTCTTCTATCCAAAAGGGTAAACCAACTCTGAAAGAGAAAATAAGCAACAGACAATATGCAATAAAAGTTATTTAATAGCACTTTCTTTTGTTTTTAATAGTGCTGAAAAGCACTATTAACTGTGTCGCTAATGTAAACGATTTTGTTTCATAGAATTTTAATGTACTAGTTTTTGATATAAAAATAATAATTAATTAAAACAAGAAGTTTAAAGGAGACAAATGAAATTCATGGGGGAAAATGAAAGTTTTAGCACAAACAGTAGCGTCGTCCTTAACCGTCGCTATTATATGAAAATAATAATTACTTAAGACAAGAACTAATAAGGAGGAAAATGAAATTTTTGATGGAAATGATTATTTTTTCATAAACAATAGCGACGGCCTAAACAGTCGCTAATATAAGAAAATAAATATTTATTTAAGACAATAAATAAAAAGGAGGCGAATGAAATTGGTGGGGGGAAATTAAATTTTTGCACAAACAGTAGTGTCGGTGTAAATAAATGCTTGGTCAACACCAAGTATTTTTGTCGAAATCAAACCATTTTCAAAATATTTTCATAACAAATACACTTGAAGGCCACGTGCACTAAGTAGTTAAAAATGAATGATTAAATGTATGTCCCTTTGTTCTTAGTCCTAGGATGCATGCTGTATAGGTTATCGTTCGAATGCTCGCCTTCACTCATGAACTTTAGTTTTATTCGTGCTATATACTTTTGTATTGAAATGGAGGAAAAGGACTAGTTAGACGTATGCCCCTCTTATGAAGATTCTAATACAGAAGAAGAAGACTGATCTCTTCTGTCCAAAAGGGTAAACCAACTCTGAAAGAGAAAATGAGCAACAGACAATATGCAATAAAATTTATGTAATAGCACTTTCTTTTGTTTTTGATAGCGCTGAAAAGCATTATTAACTGTGCCGCTAATGTAAACGATTTTATGTCATAGCATTTTAATGTACTATTTTTTGATATAAAAATAATAATTAAATAAAATAACAAGTTTAAAGGAGACAAACGAAATTCATGGGGGAAAATGAATGTTTTATCACAAACAGTAGCGTCGGCCTGAAACGTCGCTATTATATGAAAATAATAATTAATTAAGACAATAACTAATAAGGAGGCAAACAAAATTTGTTATGGGAAGTGAATATTTTTTCATAAACAATAGAGTCGGCATGAACCGTCGCTAATATAAGAAAATAAATAATTGTTTAAAATAATAAATAAAAAGCAGGCGAATGAAATTGGTGGGGGGAAATGAAATTTTCGCACAAACAATAGTGTCGGTCCAAATAAACGCTTGGTCAACACCAAGTATTTTTCTCGATATCAAATCATTTTCAAAACAAATGCACTCGAAGTCCACATGCACTAAGTATTGAAAAAGGAATGATTAAATGTATGTCCCTTTGTTCTTAGTCCTAGGACGCATGTTGTATTGGTTATCATTCGAATGCTCTGCTTTACTCATGAACTTTAGTTTTATTCGTGCTAGATACTCTTGTAGTGAAATGGAGGAAAATGGCTAGTTAGGCGTATGCTCCTCTTATGAAGATTCTAATACAGAAGAAGAAGATTGATCTCTTCTATCCAAAAGGGTAAACCAACTCTGAAAGAGAAAATAAGCAACAGACAATATGCAATAAAAGTTATTTAATAGCACTTTCTTTTGTTTTTAATAGTGCTGAAAAGCACTATTAACTATGCCGCTAATGTAAACGATTTTGTTTCATAGAATTTTAATGTACTAGTTTTTGATATAAAAATAATAATTAATTAAAACAAGAAGTTTAAAGGAGACAAATGAAATTCATGGGGGAAAATGAAAGTTTTAGCACAAACAGTAGCGTCGTCCTTAACCGTCGCTATTATATGAAAATAATAATTACTTAAGACAAGAACTAATAAGGAGGAAAATGAAATTTTTGATGGAAATGATTATTTTTTCATAAACAATAGCGACGGCCTAAACAGTCGCTAATATAAGAAAATAAATATTTATTTAAGACAATAAATAAAAAGGAGGCGAATGAAATTGGTGGAGGGAAATGAAATTTTTGCACAAACAATAGTGTCGGTGTAAATAAATGCTTGGTCAACACCAAGTATTTTTCTCGAAATCAAACCATTTTCAAAATATTTTCATAACAAATACACTTGAAGGTCACGTGCACTAAGTAGTGAAAAATGAATGATTAAATGTATGTCCCTTTGTTCTTAGTCCTAGGATGCATGCTGTATAGGTTATCGTTCGAATGCTCGCCTTCACTCATGAACTTTAGTTTTATTCGTGCTATATACTTTTGTATTGAAATGGAGGAAAAGGACTAGTTAGACATATGCCCCTCTTATGAAGATTCTAATACAGAAGAAGAAGACTGATCTCTTCTGTCCAAAAGGGTAAACCAACTCTGAAAGAGAAAATGAGCAACAGACAATATGCAATAAAAGTTATGTAATAGCACTTTCTTTTGTTTTTGATAGCGCTGAAAAGCATTATTAACTGTGCCGCTAATGTAAACGATTTTGTGTCATAGCATTTTAATGTACTATTTTTTGATATAAAAATAATAATTATATAAAATAATAAGTTTAAAGGAGCCAAACGAAATTCATGGGGGAAAATGAATGTTTTATCACAAACAGTAGCATCGGCCTGAACCGTCGCTATTATATGAAAATAATAATTAATTAAGACAATAACTAATAAGGAGGCAAACAAAATTTGTTATGGGAAGTGAATATTTTTTCATAAACAATAGAGTCGGCATGAGCCGTCGCTAATATAAGAAAATAAATAATTGTTTAAAATAATAAATAAAAAGCAGGCGAATGAAATTGGTGGGGGGAAATGAAATTTTCGCACAAACAATAGTGTCGGTCCAAATAAACGCTTGGTCCACACCAAGTATTTTTCTCGATATCAAATCATTTTCAAAACAAATGCACTCGAAGTCCACATGCACTAATTAGTGAAAAAGGAATGATTAAATGTATGTCCCTTTCTTCTTAGTCCTAGGACGCATGTTGTATTGGTTATCATTTGAATGCTCTCATTCACTCATGAACTTTAGTTTTATTCGTGCTAGATACTCTTGAAGTGAAATGGAGGAAAAGGGCTAGTTAGGCGTATGCTCCTCTTATGAAGATTCTAATACAGAAGAAGAAGATTGATCTCTTCTATCCAAAAGGGTAAACCAACTCTGAAAGAGAAAATAAGCAACAGACAATATGCAATAAAAGTTATTTAATAGCACTTTCTTTTGTTTTTAATAGTGCTGAAAAGCACTATTAACTGTGCCGCTAATGTAAACGATTTTGTTTCATACAATTTTAATGTACTAGTTTTTGATATAAAAATAATAATTAATTAAAACAAGAAGTTTAAAGGAGCCAAATGAAATTCATGGGGGAAAATGAAAGTTTTAGCACAAACAGTAGCGTCGTCCTTAACCGTCGCTATTATATGAAAATAATAATTACTTAAGACAAGAACTAATAAGGAGGAAAACGAAATTTTTGATGGAAATGATTATTTTTTCATAAACAATAGCGACGGCCTAAACAGTCGCTAATATAAGAAAATAAATATTTATTTAAGACAATAAATAAAAAGGAGGCGAATGAAATTGGTGGGGGGAAATGAAATTTTCGCACAAACAGTAGTGTCGGTCCAAATAAACGCTTGGTAATCACCAAGTATTTTTCTCGATATCAAATCATTTTCAAAATATTTTCATAACAAATACACTTGAAGGCCACGTGCACTAAGTAGTGAAAAATGAATGATTAAATGTATGTCCCTTTGTTCTTAGTCCTAGGATGCATGCTGTATAGGTTATCGTTCGAATGCTCGCCTTCACTCATGAACTATAGTTTTATTTGTGCTATATACTTTTGTATTGAAATGGAGGAAAAGGACTAGTTAGACGTATGCCCCTCTTATGAAGATTCTAATACAGAAGAAGAAGAGTGATCTCTTCTGTCCAAAAGGGTAAACCAACTCTGAAAGAGAAAATGAGCAACAGACAATATGCAATAAAAGTTATGTAATAGCACTTTCTTTTGTTTTTGATAGCGCTGAAAAGCATTATTAACTGTGCCGCTAATGTAAACGATTTTGTGTCATAGCATTTTAATGTACTATTTTTTGATATAAAAATAATAATTAAATAAAATAATAAGTTTAAAGGAGCCAAACGAAATTCATGGGGGAAAATGAATGTTTTAGCACAAACAGTAGCGTCGGCTTGAACCGTCGCTATTATATGAAAATAATAATTAATTAAGACAATAACTAATAAGGAGGCAAACAAAATTTGTTATGGGAAGTGAATATTTTTTCATAAACAATAGAGTCGGCATGAACCGTCGCTAATATAAGAAAATAAATAATTGTTTAAAATAATAAGTAAAAAGCAGGCGAATGAAATTGGTGGTGGGAAATGAAATTTTCGCACAAACAATAGTGTCGGTCCAAATAAATGCTTGGTCAACACCAAGTATTTTTATCGATATCAAATCATTTTCAAAACAAATGCACTCGAAGTCCACATGCACTAAGTAGTGAAAAAGGAATGATTAAATGTATGTCCCTTTGTTCTTAGTCCTAGGACGCATGCTGTATTGGTTATCATTTGAATGCTCTCCTTCACTCATGAACTTTAGTTTTATTCGTGCTAGATACTCTTGTAGTGAAATGGAGGAAAAGGGCTAGTTAGGCGTATGCTCCTCTTACGAAGATTCTAATACAGAAGAAGATGAGTGATCTCTTCTGTCCAAAAGGGTAAACCAACTCTGAAAGAGAAAATGAGCAACAGACAATATGCAATAAAATTTATTTAATAACACTTTCTTTTGTTTTTGATAACACTGAAAAGCACTATTAACTGTGTCGCTAATGTAAACGATTTTGTTTCATAGAATTTTAATGTACTAGTTTTTTATATAAAAATAATAATTAATTAAAACAATAAGTTTAAAGGAACCAAATGAAATTCATGGGAGGAAATGATAGTTTTGGCACAAATAGTAGCGTCGGCCTGAATCGTCGCTATTATATGAAAATAATAATTACTTAAGACAAGAACTAATAAGGAGGAAAACGAAATTTTTGATGGAAATGATTATTTTTTCATAAACAATAGCGTCGGCCTGAACGGTCGCTAATATAAGAAAATAAATAATTGTTTAAGACAATAAATAAAAAGCAGGCGAATGAAATTGGTGGGGGGAAATGAAATTTTCGCACAAACAGTAGTGTCGGTCAAAATAAACGCTTGGTAATCACCAAGTATTTTTCTCGATATCAAATCATTTTCAAAATACTTTCATAACAAATACACTTGAAGGCCACGTGCACTAAGTAGTGAAAAATGAATGATAAAATGTATGTCCCTTTGTTCTTAGTCCTAGGATGCATGCTGTATAGGTTATCGTTCGAATGCTCGCCTTCACTCATGAACTTTAGTTTTATTCATGCTATATACTTTTGTATTGAAATGGAGGAAAAGGACTAGTTAGACGTATGCCCCTCTTATGAAGATTCTAATATAGAAGAAGAAGAGTGATCTCTTCTGTCCAAAAGGGTAAACCAACTCTGAAAGAGAAAATGAGCAACAGACAATATGCAATAAAAGTTATGTAATAGCACTTTCTTTTGTTTTTGATAGCGCTGAAAAGCATTATTAACTGTGCCGCTAATGTAAACGATTTTGTGTCATAGCATTTTAATGTACTATTTTTTGATATAAAAATAATAATTAAATAAAATAATAAGTTTAAAGGAGACAAACGAAATTCATGGGGGAAAATGAATGTTTTAGCACAAACAATAGCGTCGGCCTGAACCGTCGCTATTATATGAAAATAATAATTAATTAAGACAATAACTAATAAGGAGGCAAACAAAATTTGTTATGGGAAGTGAATATTTTTTCATAAACAATAGAGTCGGCATGAACCGTCGCTAATATAAGAAAATAAATAATTGTTTAAAATAATAAATAAAAAGCAGGCGAATGAAATTGGTGGGGGGAAATGAAATTTTCGCACAAACAATAGTGTCGGTCCAAATAAACGCTTGGTCAACACCAAGTATTTTTATCGATATCAAATCATTTTCAAAACAAATGCACTCGAAGTCCACATGCACTGAGTAGTGAAAAAGGAATGATTAAATGTATGTCCCTTTGTTCTTAGTCCTAGGACGCATGCTGTATTGGTTATCATTCGAATGCTCTCCTTCACTCATGAACTTTAGTTTTATTCGTGCTAGATACTCTTGTAGTGAAATGGAGGAAAAGGGCTAGTTAGGCGTATGCTCCTCTTATGAAGATTCTAATACAGAAGAAGAAGATTGATCTCTTCTATCCAAAAGGGTACACCAACTCTGAAAGAGAAAATAAGCAACAGACAATATGCAATAAAAGTTATTTAATAGCACTTTCTTTTGTTTTTAATAGTGCTGAAAAGCACTATTAACTGTGCCGCTAATGTAAACGATTTTGTTTCATAGAATTTTAATGTACTAGTTTTTGATATAAAAATAATAATTAATTAAAACAAGAAGTTTATAGGAGCCAAATGAAATTCATGGGGGAAAATGAAAGTTTTAGCACAAACAGTAGCGTCGCCCTTAACCGTCGCTATTATATGAAAATAATAATTACTTAAGACAAGAACTAATAAGGAGGAAAATGAAATTTTTGATGGAAATGATTATTTTTTCATAAACAATAGCGACGGCCTAAACAGTCGCTAATATAAGAAAATAAATATTTATTTAAGACAATAAATAAAAAGGAGGCGAATGAAATTGGTGGGGGGAAATGAAATTTTTGCACAAACAGTAGTGTCGGTGTAAATAAATGCTTGGTCAACACCAAGTATTTTTCTCGAAATCAAACCATTTTCAAAATATTTTCATAACAAATACACTTGAAGGCCACGTGCACTAAGTAGTGAAAAATGAATGATTAAATGTATGTCCCTTTGTTCTTAGTCCTAGGACGCATGCTGTATAGGTTATCGTTCGAATGCTCGCCTTCACTCATGAACTTTAGTTTTATTCGTGCTATATACTTTTGTATTGAAATGGAGGAAAAGGACTAGTTAGACGTATGCCCCTCTTATGAAGATTCTAATACAGAAGAAGAAGACTGATCTCTTCTGTCCAAAAGGGTAAACCAACTCTGAAAGAGAAAATGAGCAACAAACAATATGCAATAAAAGTTATGTAATAGCACTTTCTTTTGTTTTTGATAGCGCTGAAAAGCATTATTAACTGTGCCGCTAATGTAAACGATTTTGTGTCATAGCATTTTAATGTACTATTTTTTGATATAAAAATAATAATTAAATAAAATAATAAGTTTAAAGGAGCAAACGAAATTCATGGGGGAAAATGAATGTTTTAGCACAAACAGTAGCGTCGGCCTGAACTGTCGCTATCATATGAAAATAATAATTAATTAAGACAATAACTAATAAGGAGGCAAACAAAATTTGTTATGGGAATTGAATATTTTTTCATAAACAATAGAGTCGGCATGAACCGTCGCTAATATAAGAAAATAAATAATTGTTAAAAATAATAAATAAAAAGCAGGTGAATGAAATTGGTGGGGGGAAATGAAATTTTCGCACAAACAATAGTGTCGGTCCAAATAAATGCTTGGTCAACACCAAGTATTTTTCTCGATATCAAATCATTTTCAAAACAAATGCACTCGAAGTCCACATGCACTAAGTAGTGAAAAAGGAATGATTAAATGTATGTCCCTTTGTTCTTAGTCCTAGGACGCATGTTGTATTGGTTATCATTCGAATGCTCTCCTTCACTCATGAACTTTAGTTTTATTCGTGCTAGATACTCTTGTAGTGAAATGGAGGAAAAGGGCTAGTTAGGCGTATGCTCCTCTCATGAAGATTCTAATACAGAAGAAGATGAGTGATCTCTTCTGTCCAAAAGGGTAAACCAACTCTGAAAGAGAAAATGAGCAACACACAATATGCAATAAAATTTATTTAATAACACTTTCTTTTGTTTTTGATAACACTGAAAAGCACTATTAACTGTGTCGCTAATGTAAACGATTTTGTTTCATAGAATTTTAATGTACTAGTTTTTTATATAAAAATAATAATTAATTAAAACAATAAGTTTAAAGGAACCAAATGAAATTCATGGGAGGAAATGAAAGTTTTAGCACAAATAGTAGCGTCGGCCTGAATCGTCGCTATTATATGAAAATGATAATTACTTAAGACAAGAACTAATAAGGAGGAAAACGAAATTTTTGATGGAAATGATTATTTTTTCATAAACAATAGCGTCGGCCTGAACCATCGCTAATATAAGAAAATAAATAATTGTTTAAGACAATAAATAAAAAGCAGGCGAATGAAATTGGTGGGGGGAAATGAAATTTTCGCACAAACAGTAGTGTCGGTCCAAATAAACGCTTGGTAATCACCAAGTATTTTTCTCGATATCAAATCATTTTCAAAATATTTTCATAACAAATACACTTGAAGGCCACGTGCACTAAGTAGTGAAAAATGAATGATTAAATGTATGTCCCTTTGTTCTTAGTCCTAGGATGCATGCTGTATAGGTTATCGTTCGAATGCTCGCCTTCACTCATGAACTATAGTTTTATTTGTGCTATATACTTTTGTATTGAAATGGAGGAAAAGGACTAGTTAGACGTATGCCCCTCTTATGAAGATTCTAATACAGAAGAAGAAGAGTGATCTCTTCTGTACAAAAGGGTAAACCAACTCTGAAAGAGAAAATGAGCAACAGACAATATGCAATAAAAGTTATGTAATAGCACTTTCTTTTGTTTTTGATAGCGCTGAAAAGCATTATTAACTGTGCCGCTAATGTAAACGATTTTGTGTCATAGCATTTTAATGTACTATTTTTTGATATAAAAATAATAATTAAATAAAATAATAAGTTTAAAGGAGCCAAACGAAATTCATGGGGGAAAATGAATGTTTTAGCACAAACAGTAGCGTCGGCCTGAACCGTCGCTATTATATGAAAATAATAATTAATTAAGACAATAACTAATAAGGAGGCAAACAAAATTTGTTATGGGAAGTGAATATTTTTTCATAAACAATAGAGTCGGCATGAACCGTCGCTAATATAAGAAAATAAATAATTGTTTAAAATAATAAGTAAAAAGTAGGCGAATGAAATTGGTGGTGGGAAATGAAATTTTCGCACAAACAATAGTGTCGGTCCAAATAAATGCTTGGTCAACACCAAGTATTTTTATCGATATCAAATCATTTTCAAAACAAATGCACTCGAAGTCCACATGCACTAAGTAGTGGAAAAGGAATGATTAAATGTATGTCCCTTTGTTCTTAGTCCTAGGACGCATGCTGTATTGGTTATCATTTGAATGCTCTCCTTCACTCATGAACTTTAGTTTTATTCGTGCTAGATACTCTTGTAGTGAAATGGAGGAAAAGGGCTAGTTAGGCGTATGCTCCTCTTATGAAGATTCTAATACAGAAGAAGATGAGTGATCTCTTCTGTCCAAAAGGGTAAACCAACTCTGAAAGAGAAAATGAGCAACAGACAATATGCAATAAAATTTATTTAATAACACTTTCTTTTGTTTTTGATAACACTGAAAAGCACTATTAACTGTGTCGCTAATGTAAACAATTTTGTTTCATAAAATTTTAATGTACTAGTTTTTTATATAAAAATAATAATTAATTAAAACAATAAGTTTAAAGGAACCAAATGAAATTCATGGGAGGAAATGATAGTTTTGGCACAAATAGTAGCGTCGGCCTGAATCGTCGCTATTATATGAAAATAATAATTACTTAAGACAAGAACTAATAAGGAGGAAAACGAAATTTTTGATGGAAATGATTATTTTTTCATAAACAATAGCGTCGGCCTGAACGGTCGCTAATATCAGAAAATAAATAATTGTTTAAGACAATAAATAAAAAGCAGGCGAATGAAATTGGTGGGGGGAAATGAAATTTTCGCACAAACAGTAGTGTCGGTCCAAATAAACGCTTGGTAATCACCAAGTATTTTTCTCGATATCAAATCATTTTCAAAATACTTTCATAACAAATACACTTGAAGGCCACGTGCACTAAGTAGTGAAAAATGAATGATAAAATGTATGTCCCTTTGTTCTTAGTCCTAGGATGCATGCTGTATAGGTTATCGTTCGAATGCTCGCCTTCACTCATGAACTTTAGTTTTATTCATGCTATATACGTTTGTATTGAAATGGAGGAAAAGGACTAGTTAGACGTATGCCCCTCTTATGAAGATTCTAATATAGAAGAAGAAGAGTGATCTCTTCTGTCCAAAAGGGTAAACCAACTCTGAAAGAGAAAATGAGCAACAGACAATATGCAATAAAAGTTATGTAATAGCACTTTCTTTTGTTTTTGATAGCGCTGAAAAGCATTATTAACTGTGCCGCTAATGTAAACGATTTTGTGTCATAGCATTTTAATGTACTAGTTTTTGATATAAAAATAATAATTAAATAAAATAATAAGTTTAAAGGAGCCAAACGAAATTCATGGGGGAAAATGAATGTTTTAGCACAAACAGTAGCGTCGGCCTGAACCGTCGCTATTATATGAAAATAATAATTAATTAAGACAATAACTAATAAGGAGGCAAACAAAATTTGTTATGGGAAGTGAATATTTTTTCATAAACAATAGAGTCGGCATGAACCGTCGCTAATATAAGAAAATAAATAATTGTTTAAAATAATAAATAAAAAGCAGGCGAATGAAATTGGTGGGGGGAAATGAAATTTTCGCATAAACAATAGTGTCGGTCCAAATAAACGCTTGGTCAACACCAAGTATTTTTATCGATATCAAATCATTTTCAAAACAAATGCACTCGAAGTCCACATGCACTTAGTAGTGAAAAAGGAATGATTAAATGTATGTCCCTTTGTTCTTAGTCCTCGGACGCATGCTGTATTGGTTATCATTCGAATGCTCTCCTTCACTCATGAACTTTAGTTTTATTCGTGCTAGATACTCTTGTAGTGAAATGGAGGAAAAGGGCTAGTTAGGCGTATGCTCCTCTTATGAAGATTCTAATACAGAAGAAGAAGATTCATCTCTTCTATCCAAAAGGGTACACCAACTCTGAAAGAGAAAATAAGCAACAGACAATATGCAATAAAAGTTATTTAATAGCACTTTCTTTTGTTTTTAATAGTGCTGAAAAGCACTATTAACTGTGCCGCTAATGTAAACGATTTTGTTTCATAGAATTTTAATGTACTAGTTTTTGATATAAAAATAATAATTAATTAAAACAAGAAGTTTATAGGAGCCAAATGAAATTCATGGGGGAAAATGAAAGTTTTAGCACAAACAGTAGCGTCGCCCTTAACCGTCGCTATTATATGAAAATAATAATTACTTAAGACAAGAACTAATAAGGAGGAAAATGAAATTTTTGATGGAAATGATTATTTTTTCATAAACAATAGCGACGGCCTAAACAGTCGCTAATATAAGAAAATAAATATTTATTTAAGACAATAAATAAAAAGGAGGCGAATGAAATTGGTGGGGGGAAATGAAATTTTTGCACAAACAGTAGTGTCGGTGTAAATAAATGCTTGGTCAACACCAAGTATTTTTCTCGAAATCAAACCATTTTCAAAATATTTTCATAACAAATACACTTGAAGGCCACGTGCACTAAGTAGTGAAAAATGAATGATTAAATGTATGTCCCTTTGTTCTTAGTCCTAGGACGCATGCTGTATAGGTTATCGTTCGAATGCTCGCCTTCACTCATGAACTTTAGTTTTATTCGTGCTATATACTTTTGTATTGAAATGGAGGAAAAGGACTAGTTAGACGTATGCCCCTCTTATGAAGATTCCAATACAGAAGAAGAAGAGTGATCTCTTCTGTCCAAAAGGGTAAACCAACTCTGAAAGAGAAAATGAGCAACAGACAATATGCAATAAAATTTATTTAATAGCACTTTCCTTTGTTTTGGATAGCACTGAAAAGCACTATTAACTGTGTCGCTAATGTAAACGATTTTGTTTCATAGCATTTTAATGTACTAGTTTTTGATATAAAAATAATAATTAAATAAAATAATAAGTTTAAAGGAGCTAAACGAAATTCATGGGGGAAAATGAATGTTTTAGCACAAACAGTAGCGTCGGCCTGAGCCGTCGCTATTATATGAAAATAATAATTACTTAAGACAAGAACTAATACGGAGGAAAACAAAATTTTTTATGGAAATGATTATTTTTTCATAAACAATAGCGTCGGCCTGAACCGTCGCTAATATAAGAAAATAAATAATTGTTTAAGATAATAAATAAAAAGTAGGCGAATGAAATTGGTGGGGGGAAATGAAATTTTCGAACAAACAGTAGTGTCGATCCAAATAAACGCTTGGTAACCACCAATTATTTTTCTCGATATCAAATCATTTTCAAAATATTTTCAAAACAAATGCACTCGAAGTCCACATGCACTAAGTAGTGAAAAAGGAATGATTAAATGTATGTCCCTTTGTTCTTAGTCCTAGGACGCATGCTGTATTGGTTATCATTTGAATGCTCTCCTTCACTCATGAACTTTAGTTTTATTCGTGCTAGATACTCTTGTAGTGAAATGGAGGAAAAGGGCTAGTTAGGCGTATGCTCCTCTTATGAAGATTCTAATACAGAAGAAGATGAGTGATCTCTTCTGTCCAAAAGGGTAAACCAACTCTGAAAGAGAAAATGAGCAACAGACAATATGCAATAAAATTTATTTAATAACACTTTCTTTTGTTTTTGATAACACTGAAAAGCACTATTAACTGTGTCGCTAATGTAAATGATTTTGTTTCATAGAATTTTAATGTACTAGTTTTTTATATAAAAATAATAATTAATTAAAACAATAAGTTTAAAGGAACCAAATGAAATTCATGGGAGGAAATGAAAGTTTTGGCACAAATAGTAGCGTCGGCCTGAATCGTCGCTATTATATGAAAATAATAATTACTTAAGACAAGAACTAATAAGGAGGAAAACGAAATTTTTGATGGAAATGATTATTTTTTCATAAACAATAGCGTCGGCCTGAACGGTCGCTAATATAAGAAAATAAATAATTGTTTAAGACAATAAATAAAAAGCAGGCGAATGAAATTGGTGGGGGAAAATGAAATTTTCGCACAAACAGTAGTGTCGGTCCAAATAAACGCTTGGTAATCACCAAGTATTTTTCTCGATATCAAATCATTTTCAAAATACTTTCATAACAAATACACTTGAAGGCCACGTGCACTAAGTAGTGAAAAATGAATGATAAAATGTATGTCCCTTTGTTCTTAGTCCTAGGATGCATGCTGTATAGGTTATCGTTCGAATGCTCGCCTTCACTCATGAACTTTAGTTTTATTCATGCTATATACGTTTGTATTGAAATGGAGGAAAAGGACTAGTTAGACGTATGCCCCTCTTATGAAGATTCTAATATAGAAGAAGAAGAGTGATCTCTTCTGTCCAAAAGGGTAAACCAACTCTGAAAGAGAAAATGAGCAACAGACAATATGCAATAAAAGTTATGTAATAGCACTTTCTTTTGTTTTTGATAGCGCTGAAAAGCATTATTAACTGTGCCGCTAATGTAAACGATTTTGTGTCATAGCATTTTAATGTACTAGTTTTTGATATAAAAATAATAATTAAATAAAATAATAAGTTTAAAGGAGCCAAACGAAATTCATGGGGGAAAATGAATGTTTTAGCACAAACAGTAGCGTCGGCCTGAACCGTCGCTATTATATGAAAATAATAATTAATTAAGACAATAACTAATAAGGAGGCAAACAAAATTTGTTATGGGAAGTGAATATTTTTTCATAAACAATAGAGTCGGCATGAACCGTCGCTAATATAAGAAAATAAATAATTGTTTAAAATAATAAATAAAAAGCAGGCGAATGAAATTGGTGGGGGGAAATGAAATTTTCGCATAAACAATAGTGTCGGTCCAAATAAACGCTTGGTCAACACCAAGTATTTTTATCGATATCAAATCATTTTCAAAACAAATGCACTCGAAGTCCACATGCACTTAGTAGTGAAAAAGGAATGATTAAATGTATGTCCCTTTGTTCTTAGTCCTCGGACGCATGCTGTATTGGTTATCATTCGAATGCTCTCCTTCACTCATGAACTTTAGTTTTATTCGTGCTAGATACTCTTGTAGTGAAATGGAGGAAAAGGGCTAGTTAGGCGTATGCTCCTCTTATGAAGATTCTAATACAGAAGAAGAAGATTCATCTCTTCTATCCAAAAGGGTACACCAACTCTGAAAGAGAAAATAAGCAACAGACAATATGCAATAAAAGTTATTTAATAGCACTTTCTTTTGTTTTTAATAGTGCTGAAAAGCACTATTAACTGTGCCGCTAATGTAAACGATTTTGTTTCATAGAATTTTAATGTACTAGTTTTTGATATAAAAATAATAATTAATTAAAACAAGAAGTTTATAGGAGCCAAATGAAATTCATGGGGGAAAATGAAAGTTTTAGCACAAACAGTAGCGTCGCCCTTAACCGTCGCTATTATATGAAAATAATAATTACTTAAGACAAGAACTAATAAGGAGGAAAATGAAATTTTTGATGGAAATGATTATTTTTTCATAAACAATAGCGACGGCCTAAACAGTCGCTAATATAAGAAAATAAATATTTATTTAAGACAATAAATAAAAAGGAGGCGAATGAAATTGGTGGGGGGAAATGAAATTTTTGCACAAACAGTAGTGTCGGTGTAAATAAATGCTTGGTCAACACCAAGTATTTTTCTCGAAATCAAACCATTTTCAAAATATTTTCATAACAAATACACTTGAAGGCCACGTGCACTAAGTAGTGAAAAATGAATGATTAAATGTATGTCCCTTTGTTCTTAGTCCTAGGACGCATGCTGTATAGGTTATCGTTCGAATGCTCGCCTTCACTCATGAACTTTAGTTTTATTCGTGCTATATACTTTTGTATTGAAATGGAGGAAAAGGACTAGTTAGACGTATGCCCCTCTTATGAAGATTCCAATACAGAAGAAGAAGAGTGATCTCTTCTGTCCAAAAGGGTAAACCAACTCTGAAAGAGAAAATGAGCAACAGACAATATGCAATAAAATTTATTTAATAGCACTTTCCTTTGTTTTGGATAGCACTGAAAAGCACTATTAACTGTGTCGCTAATGTAAACGATTTTGTTTCATAGCATTTTAATGTACTAGTTTTTGATATAAAAATAATAATTAAATAAAATAATAAGTTTAAAGGAGCTAAACGAAATTCATGGGGGAAAATGAATGTTTTAGCACAAACAGTAGCGTCAGCCTGAGCCGTCGCTATTATATGAAAATAATAATTACTTAAGACAAGAACTAATACGGAGGAAAACAAAATTTTTTATGGAAATGATTATTTTTTCATAAACAATAGCGTCGGCCTGAACCGTCGCTAATATAAGAAAATAAATAATTGTTTAAGATAATAAATAAAAAGTAGGCGAATGAAATTGGTGGGGGGAAATGAAATTTTCGAACAAACAGTAGTGTCGATCCAAATAAACGCTTGGTAACCACCAATTATTTTTCTCGATATCAAATCATTTTCAAAATATTTTCAAAACAAATGCACTCGAAGTCCACATGCACTAAGTAGTGAAAAAGGAATGATTAAATGTATGTCCCTTTGTTCTTAGTCCTAGGACGCATGCTGTATTGGTTATCATTTGAATGCTCTCCTTCACTCATGAACTTTAGTTTTATTCGTGCTAGATACTCTTGTAGTGAAATGGAGGAAAAGGGCTAGTTAGGCGTATGCTCCTCTTATGAAGATTCTAATACAGAAGAAGATGAGTGATCTCTTCTGTCCAAAAGGGTAAACCAACTCTGAAAGAGAAAATGAGCAACAGACAATATGCAATAAAATTTATTTAATAACACTTTCTTTTGTTTTTGATAACACTGAAAAGCACTATTAACTGTGTCGCTAATGTAAACGATTTTGTTTCATAGAATTTTAATGTACTAGTTTTTTATATAAAAATAATAATTAATTAAAACAATAAGTTTGAAGGAACCAAATGAAATTCATGGGAGGAAATGAAAGTTTTGGCACAAATAGTAGCGTCGGCCTGAATCGTCGCTATTATATGAAAATAATAATTACTTAAGACAAGAACTAATAAGGAGGAAAACGAAATTTTTGATGGAAATGATTATTTTTTCATAAACAATAGCGTCGGCCTGAACGGTCGCTAATATAAGAAAATAAATAATTGTTTAAGACAATAAATAAAAAGCAGGCGAATGAAATTGGTGGGGGAAAATGAAATTTTCGCACAAACAGTAGTGTCGGTCCAAATAAACGCTTGGTAATCACCAAGTATTTTTCTCGATATCAAATCATTTTCAAAATACTTTCATAACAAATACACTTGAAGGCCACGTGCACTAAGTAGTGAAAAATGAATGATAAAATGTATGTCCCTTTGTTCTTAGTCCTAGGATGCATGCTGTATAGGTTATCGTTCGAATGCTCGCCTTCACTCATGAACTTTAGTTTTATTCATGCTATATACGTTTGTATTGAAATGGAGGAAAAGGACTAGTTAGACGTATGCCCCTCTTATGAAGATTCTAATATAGAAGAAGAAGAGTGATCTCTTCTGTCCAAAAGGGTAAACCAACTCTGAAAGAGAAAATGAGCAACAGACAATATGCAATAAAAGTTATGTAATAGCACTTTCTTTTGTTTTTGATAGCGCTGAAAAGCATTATTAACTGTGCCGCTAATGTAAACGATTTTGTGTCATAGCATTTTAATGTACTAGTTTTTGATATAAAAATAATAATTAAATAAAATAATAAGTTTAAAGGAGCCAAACGAAATTCATGGGGGAAAATGAATGTTTTAGCACAAACAGTAGCGTCGGCCTGAACCGTCGCTATTATATGAAAATAATAATTAATTAAGACAATAACTAATAAGGAGGCAAACAAAATTTGTTATGGGAAGTGAATATTTTTTCATAAACAATAGAGTCGGCATGAACCGTCGCTAATATAAGAAAATAAATAATTGTTTAAAATAATAAATAAAAAGCAGGCGAATAAAATTGGTGGGGGGAAATGAAATTTTCGCATAAACAATAGTGTCGGTCCAAATAAACGCTTGGTCAACACCAAGTATTTTTATCGATATCAAATCATTTTCAAAACAAATGCACTCGAAGTCCACATGCACTTAGTAGTGAAAAAGGAATGATTAAATGTATGTCCCTTTGTTCTTAGTCCTCGGACGCATGCTGTATTGGTTATCATTCGAATGCTCTCCTTCACTCATGAACTTTAGTTTTATTCGTGCTAGATACTCTTGTAGTGAAATGGAGGAAAAGGGCTAGTTAGGCGTATGCTCCTCTTATGAAGATTCTAATACAGAAGAAGAAGATTCATCTCTTCTATCCAAAAGGGTACACCAACTCTGAAAGAGAAAATAAGCAACAGACAATATGCAATAAAAGTTATTTAATAGCACTTTCTTTTGTTTTTAATAGTGCTGAAAAGCACTATTAACTGTGCCGCTAATGTAAACGATTTTGTTTCATAGAATTTTAATGTACTAGTTTTTGATATAAAAATAATAATTAATTAAAACAAGAAGTTTATAGGAGCCAAATGAAATTCATGGGGGAAAATGAAAGTTTTAGCACAAACAGTAGCGTCGCCCTTAACCGTCGCTATTATATGAAAATAATAATTACTTAAGACAAGAACTAATAAGGAGGAAAATGAAATTTTTGATGGAAATGATTATTTTTTCATAAACAATAGCGACGGCCTAAACAGTCGCTAATATAAGAAAATAAATATTTATTTAAGACAATAAATAAAAAGGAGGCGAATGAAATTGGTGGGGGGAAATGAAATTTTTGCACAAACAGTAGTGTCGGTGTAAATAAATGCTTGGTCAACACCAAGTATTTTTCTCGAAATCAAACCATTTTCAAAATATTTTCATAACAAATACACTTGAAGGCCACGTGCACTAAGTAGTGAAAAATGAATGATTAAATGTATGTCCCTTTGTTCTTAGTCCTAGGACGCATGCTGTATAGGTTATCGTTCGAATGCTCGCCTTCACTCATGAACTTTAGTTTTATTCGTGCTATATACTTTTGTATTGAAATGGAGGAAAAGGACTAGTTAGACGTATGCCCCTCTTATGAAGATTCCAATACAGAAGAAGAAGAGTGATCTCTTCTGTCCAAAAGGGTAAACCAACTCTGAAAGAGAAAATGAGCAACAGACAATATGCAATAAAATTTATTTAATAGCACTTTCCTTTGTTTTGGATAGCACTGAAAAGCACTATTAACTGTGTCGCTAATGTAAACGATTTTGTTTCATAGCATTTTAATGTACTAGTTTTTGATATAAAAATAATAATTAAATAAAATAATAAGTTTAAAGGAGCTAAACGAAATTCATGGGGGAAAATGAATGTTTTAGCACAAACAATAGCGTCGGCCTGAGCCGTCGCTATTATATGAAAATAATAATTACTTAAGACAAGAACTAATACGGAGGAAAACAAAATTTTTTATGGAAATGATTATTTTTTCATAAACAATAGCGTCGGCCTGAACCGTCGCTAATATAAGAAAATAAATAATTGTTTAAGATAATAAATAAAAAGCAGGCGAATGAAATTGGTGGGGGGAAATGAAATTTTCGAACAAACAGTAGTGTCGATCCAAATAAACGCTTGGTAACCACCAATTATTTTTCTCGATATCAAATCATTTTCAAAATATTTTCAAAACAAATGCACTCGAAGTCCACATGCACTAAGTAGTGAAAAAGGAATGATTAAATGTATGTCCCTTTGTTCTTAGTCCTAGGACGCATGCTGTATTGGTTATCATTTGAATGCTCTCCTTCACTCATGAACTTTAGTTTTATTCGTGCTAGATACTCTTGTAGTGAAATGGAGGAAAAGGGCTAGTTAGGCGTATGCTCCTCTTATGAAGATTCTAATACAGAAGAAGATGAGTGATCTCTTCTGTCCAAAAGGGTAAACCAACTCTGAAAGAGAAAATGAGCAACAGACAATATGCAATAAAATTTATTTAATAACACTTTCTTTTGTTTTTGATAACACTGAAAAGCATTATTAACTGTGTCGCTAATGTAAACGATTTTGTTTCATAGAATTTTAATGTACTAGTTTTTTATATAAAAATAATAATTAATTAAAACAATAAGTTTAAAGGAACCAAATGAAATTCATGGGAGGAAATGATAGTTTTGGCACAAATAGTAGCGTCGGCCTGAATCGTCGCTATTATATGAAAATAATAATTACTTAAGACAAGAACTAATAAGGAGGAAAACGAAATTTTTGATGGAAATGATTATTTTTTCATAAACAATAGCGTCGGCCTGAACGGTCGCTAATATCAGAAAATAAATAATTGTTTAAGACAATAAATAAAAAGCAGGCGAATGAAATTGGTGGGGGGAAATGAAATTTTCGCACAAACAGTAGTGTCGGTCCAAATAAACGCTTGGTAATCACCAAGTATTTTTCTCGATATCAAATCATTTTCAAAATACTTTCATAACAAATACACTTGAAGGCCACGTGCACTAAGTAGTGAAAAATGAATGATTAAATGTATGTCCCTTTGTTCTTAGTCCTAGGATGCATGCTGTATAGGTTATCGTTCGAATGCTCGCCTTCACTCATGAACTTTAGTTTTATTCGTGCTATATACTTTTGTATTGAAATGGAGGAAAAAGACTAGTTAGACGTATGCCCCTCTTATGAAGATTCTAATATAGAAGAAGAAGAGTGATCTCTTCTGTCCAAAAGGGTAAACCAACTCTGAAAGAGAAAATGAGCAACAGACAATATGCAATAAAAGTTATGTAATAGCACTTTCTTTTGTTTTTGATAGCGCTGAAAAGCATTATTAACTGTGCCGCTAATGTAAACGATTTTGTGTCATAGCATTTTAATGTACTATTTTTTGATATTAAAATAATAATTAAATAAAATAATAAGTTTAAAGGAGCCAAACGAAATTCATGGGGGAAAATGAATGTTTTAGCACAAACAGTAGCGTCGGCCTGAACCGTCGCTATTATATGAAAATAATAATTAATTAAGACAATAACTAATAAAGAGGCAAACAAAATTTGTTATGGGAAGTGAATATTTTTTCATAAACAATAGAGTCGGCATGAACCGTCGCTAATATAAGAAAATAAATAATTGTTTAAAATAATAAATAAAAAGCAGGCGAATGAAATTGGTGGGGGGAAATGAAATTTTCGCACAAACAATAGTGTCGGTCCAAATAAACGCTTGGTCAACACCAAGTATTTTTATCGATATCAAATCATTTTCAAAACAAATGCACTCGAAGTCCACATGCACTGAGTAGTGAAAAAGGAATGATTAAATGTATGTTCCTTTGTTCTTAGTCCTAGGACGCATGCTGTATTGGTTATCATTCGAATGCTCTCCTTCACTCATGAACTTTAGTTTTATTCGTGCTAGATACTCTTGTAGTGAAATGGAGGAAAAGGGCTAGTTAGGCGTATGCTCCTCTTATGAAGATTCTAATACAGAAGAAGAAGATTCATCTCTTCTATCCAAAAGGGTACACCAACTCTGAAAGAGAAAATAAGCAACAGACAATATGCAATAAAAGTTATTTAATAGCACTTTCTTTTGTTTTTAATAGTGCTGAAAAGCACTATTAACTGTGCCGCTAATGTTAACGATTTTGTTTCATAGAATTTTAATGTACTAGTTTTTGAGATAAAAATAATAATTAATTAAAACAAGAAGTTTAAAGGAGCCAAATGAAATTCATGGGGGAAAATGAAAGTTTTAGCACTAACAGTAGCGTCGCCCTTAACCGTCGTTATTATATGAAAATAATAATTACTTAAGACAAGAACTAATAAGGAGGAAAATGAAATTTTTGATGGAAATGATTATTTTTTCATAAACAATAGCGACGGCCTAAACAGTCGCTAATATAAGAAAATAAATATTTATTTAAGACAATAAATAAAAAGGAGGCGAATGAAATTGGTGGGGGGAAATGAAATTTTTGCATAAACAGTAGTGTCGGTGTAAATAAATGCTTGGTCAACACCAAGTATTTTTCTCGAAATCAAACCATTTTCAAAATATTTTCATAACAAATACACTTGAAGGCCACGTGCACTAAGTAGTGAAAAATGAATGATTAAATGTATGTCCCTTTGTTCTTAGTCCTAGGACGCATGCTGTATAGGTTATCGTTCGAATGCTCGCCTTCACTCATGAACTTTAGTTTTATTCGTGCTATATACTTTTGTATTGAAATGGAGGAAAAGGACTAGTTAGACGTATGCCCCTCTTATGAAGATTCCAATACAGAAGAAGAAGAGTGATCTCTTCTGTCCAAAAGGGTAAACCAACTCTGAAAGAGAAAATGAGCAACAGACAATATGCAATAAAATTTATTTAATAGCACTTTCTTTTGTTTTGGATAGCACTGAAAAGCACTATTAACTGTGTCGCTAATGTAAACGATTTTGTTTCATAGCATTTTAATGTACTAGTTTTTGATATAAAAATAATAATTAAATAAAATAATAAGTTTAAAGGAGCCAAACGAAATTCATGGGGGAAAATGAATGTTTTAGCACAAACAGTAGCGTCGGCCTGAGCCGTCGCTATTATATGAAAATAATAATTACTTAAGACAAGAACTAATACGGAGGAAAACAAAATTTTTTATGGAAATGATTATTTTTTCAAAACAATAGCGTCGGCCTGAACCGTCGCTAATATAAGAAAATAAATAATTGTTTAAGATAATAAATAAAAAGCAGGCGAATGAAATTGGTGGGGGGAAATGAAATTTTCGAACAAACAGTAGTGTCGATCCAAATAAACGCTTGGTAACCACCAATTATTTTTCTCGATATCAAATCATTTTCAAAATATTTTCAAAACAAATACACTCGAAGTCCACATGCACTAAGTAGTGAAAAAGGAATGATTAAATGTATGTCCCTTTGTTCTTAGTCCTAGGACGCATGCTGTATTGGTTATTATTCGAATGCTCTCCTTCACTCATGAACTTTAGTTTTATTCGTGCTAGATACTCTTGTAGTGAAATGGAGGAAAATGGCTAGTTAGGCGTATGCTCCTCTTATGAAGATTCTAATACAGAAGAAGATGAGTGATCTCTTCTGTCCAAAAGGGTAAACCAACTCTGAAAGAGAAAATGCGCAACAGACAATATGCAATAAAAGTTATTTAATAACACTTTCTTTTGTTTTTGAGAGCACTGAAAAGCACTATTAACTGTGTCGCTAATGTAAACGATTTTGTTTCATAACATTTTAATGTACTAGTTTTTGATATAAACATAATAATTAATTAAAACAATAAGTTTAAAGGAACCAAATGAAATTCATGGGGGAAAATGAAAGTTTTAGCACAAATAGCAGCGTCGGCCTGAATCGTCGCTATTATATGAAAATAATAATTACTTAAGACAAGAACTAATAAGGAGGAAAACAAAATTTTTGATGGAAATGATTATTTTTTCATAAACAATAGCGTCGGCCTGAACCGTCGCTAACATAAGAAAATAAATAATTGTTTAAGATAATAAATAAAAAGCAGGCGAATGAAATTGGTGGGGGGAAATGAAATTTTCGCACAAACAGTAGTGTCGGTCCAAATAAACGCTTGGTAACCACCAAGTATTTTTCTCGATATCAAATCATTTTCAAAATATTTTCATAACAAATGCACTCAAAATCCACATGCACTAAGAAGTGAAAAAGGAATGATTAAATGTATGTCCCTTTGTTCTTAGTCCTAGGACGCATGCTGTATTGGTTATCATTCGAATGCTCTCCTTCACTCATGAACTTTAGTTTTATTCGTGCTAGATACTCTTGTAGTGAAATGGAGGAAAAGGGCTAGTTAGGCGTATGCTCCTCTTATGAAGATTCTAATACAGAAGAAGAAGATTGATCTCTTCTATCCAAAAGGGTACACCAACTCTGAAAGAGAAAATAAGCAACAGACAATATGAAATAAAAGTTATTTAATAGCACTTTCTTTTGTTTTTAATAGTGCTGAAAAGCACTATTAACTGTGCCGCTAATGTTAACGATTTTGTTTCATAGAATTTTAATGTACTAGTTTTTGAGATAAAAATAATAATTAATTAAAACAAGAAGTTTAAAGGAGCCAAATGAAATTCATGGGGGAAAATGAAAGTTTTAGCACTAACAGTAGCGTCGCCCTTAACCGTCGTTATTATATGAAAATAATAATTACTTAAGACAAGAACTAATAAGGAGGAAAATGAAATTTTTGATGGAAATGATTATTTTTTCATAAACAATAGCGACGGCCTAAACAGTCGCTAATATAAGAAAATAAATATTTATTTAAGACAATAAATAAAAAGGAGGCGAATGAAATTGGTGGGGGGAAATGAAATTTTTGCATAAACAGTAGTGTCGGTGTAAATAAATGCTTGGTCAACACCAAGTATTTTTCTCGAAATCAAACCATTTTCAAAATATTTTCATAACAAATACACTTGAAGGCCACGTGCACTAAGTAGTGAAAAATGAATGATTAAATGTATGTCCCTTTGTTCTTAGTCCTAGGACGCATGCTGTATAGGTTATCGTTCGAATGCTCGCCTTCACTCATGAACTTTAGTTTTATTCGTGCTATATACTTTTGTATTGAAATGGAGGAAAAGGACTAGTTAGCCGTATGCCCCTCTTATGAAGATTCCAATACAGAAGAAGAAGAGTGATCTCTTCTGTCCAAAAGGGTAAACCAACTCTGAAAGAGAAAATGAGCAACAGACAATATGCAATAAAATTTATTTAATAGCACTTTCTTTTGTTTTGGATAGCACTGAAAAGCACTATTAACTGTGTCGCTAATGTAAACGATTTTGTTTCATAGCATTTTAATGTACTAGTTTTTGATATAAAAATAATAATTAAATAAAATAATAAGTTTAAAGGAGCCAAACGAAATTCATGGGGGAAAATGAATGTTTTAGCACAAACAGTAGCGTCGGCCTGAGCCGTCGCTATTATATGAAAATAATAATTACTTAAGACAAGAACTAATACGGAGGAAAACAAAATTTTTTATGGAAATGATTATTTTTTCAAAACAATAGCGTCGGCCTGAACCGTCGCTAATATAAGAAAATAAATAATTGTTTAAGATAATAAATAAAAAGCAGGCGAATGAAATTGGTGGGGGGAAATGAAATTTTCGAACAAACAGTAGTGTCGATCCAAATAAACGCTTGGTAACCACCAATTATTTTTCTCGATATCAAATCATTTTCAAAATATTTTCAAAACAAATACACTCGAAGTCCACATGCACTAAGTAGTGAAAAAGGAATGATTAAATGTATGTCCCTTTGTTCTTAGTCCTAGGACGCATGCTGTATTGGTTATTATTCGAATGCTCTCCTTCACTCATGAACTTTAGTTTTATTCGTGCTAGATACTCTTGTAGTGAAATGGAGGAAAATGGCTAGTTAGGCGTATGCTCCTCTTATGAAGATTCTAATACAGAAGAAGATGAGTGATCTCTTCTGTCCAAAAGGGTAAACCAACTCTGAAAGAGAAAATGCGCAACAAACAATATGCAATAAAAGTTATTTAATAGCACTTTCTTTTGTTTTTGATAGCACTGAAAAGCACTATTAACTGTGTCGCTAATGTAAACGATTTTGTTTCATAACATTTTAATGTACTAGTTTTTGATATAAACATAATAATTAATTAAAACAATAAGTTTAAAGGAACCAAATGAAATTCATGGGGGAAAATGAAAGTTTTAGCACAAATAGCAGCGTCGGCCTGAATCGTCGCTATTATATGAAAATAATAATTACTTAAGACAAGAACTAATAAGGAGGAAAACAAAATTTTTGATGGAAATGATTATTTTTTCATAAACAATAGCGTCGGCCTGAACCGTCGCTAACATAAGAAAATAAATAATTGTTTAAGATAATAAATAAAAAGCAGGCGAATGAAATTGGTGGGGGGAAATGAAATTTTCGCACAAACAGTAGTGTCGGTCCAAATAAACGCTTGGTAACCACCAAGTATTTTTCTCGATATCAAATCATTTTCAAAATATTTTCATAACAAATGCACTCAAAATCCACATGCACTAAGAAGTGAAAAAGGAATGATTAAATGTATGTCCCTTTGTTCTTAGTCCTAGGACGCATGCTGTATTGGTTATCATTCGAATGCTCTCCTTCACTCATGAACTTTAGTTTTATTCGTGCTAGATACTCTTGTAGTGAAATGGAGGAAAAGGGCTAGTTAGGCGTATGCTCCTCTTATGAAGATTCTAATACAGAAGAAGAAGATTGTTCTCTTCTATCCAAAAGGGTAAACCAACTCTGAAAGAGAAAATAAGCAACAGACAATATGCAATAAAAGTTATTTAATAGCACTTTCTTTTGTTTTTAATAGTGCTGAAAAGCATTATTAACGGTGCCGCTAATGTAAACGATTTTGTTTCATAGAATTTTAATGTACTAGTTTTTGATATAAAAATAATAATTAATTAAAACAAGAAGTTTAAAGGAGCCAAATGAAATTCATGGGGGAAAATGAAAGTTTTAGCACAAACAGTAGCGTCGTCCTGAATCGTCGCTATTATATGAAAATAATAATTACTTAAGACAAGAACTAATAAGGAGGAAAATGAAATTTTTGATGGAAATGATTATTTTTTCATAAACAATTGCGACGGCCTAAACAGTCGCTAATATAAGAAAATAAATATTTATTTAAGACAATAAATAAAAAGGAGGCGAATGAAATTGGTGGGGGGAAATGAAATTTTTGCACAAACAGTAGTGTCGGTGTAAATAAATGCTTGGTCAACACCAAGTATTTTTCTCGAAATCAAACCATTTTCAAAATATTTTCATAACAAATACAATTGAAGGCCACGTGCACTAAGTAGTGAAAAATGAATGATTAAATGTATGTCCCTTTGTTCTTAGTCCTAGGACGCATGCTGTATAGGTTATCGTTCGAATGCTCGCCTTCACTCATGAACTTTAGTTTTATTCGTGCTATATACTTTTGTATTGAAATGGAGGAAAAGGACTAGTTAGACGTATGCCCCTCTTATGAAGATTCCAATACAGAAGAAGAAGAGTGATCTCTTCTGTCCAAAAGGGTAAACCAACTCTGAAAGAGAAAATGAGCAACAGACAATATGCAATAAAATTTATTTAATAGCACTTTCTTTTGTTTTGGATAGCACTGAAAAGCACTATTAACTGTGTCGCTAATGTAAACGATTTTGTTTCATAGCATTTTAATGTACTAGTTTTTGATATAAAAATAATAATTAAATAAAATAATAAGTTTAAAGGAGCCAAACGAAATTCATGGGGGAAAATGAATGTTTTAGGACAAACAGTAGCGTCGGCCTGAGCCGTCGCTATTATATGAAAATAATAATTACTTAAGACAAGAACTAATACGGAGGAAAACAAATTTTTTTATGGAAATGATTATTTTTTCAAAACAATAGCGTCGGCCTGAACCGTCGCTAATATAAGAAAATAAATAATTGTTTAAGATAATAAATAAAAAGCAGGCGAATGAAATTGGTGGGGGGAAATGAAATTTTCGAACAAACAGTAGTGTCGATCCAAATAAACGCTTGGTAACCACCAATTATTTTTCTCGATATCAAATCATTTTCAAAACAAATGCACTCGAAGTCCACATGCACTAAGTAGTGAAAAAGGAATGATTAAATGTATGTCCCTTTGTTCTTAGTCCTAGGACGCATGATGTATTGGTTATCATTCGAATGCTCGCCTTCACTCATGTATTTTAGTTTTATTCGTGCTATATACTCTTGTAGTGAAATGGAGGAAAAGGTCTAGTTAAGCGTATGCTCCTCTTATGAAGATTCTAATACAGAAGAAGATGAGTGATCTCTTCTGTCCAAAAGGGTAAACCAACTCTGAAAGAGAAAATGAGCAACAGACAATATGCAATAAAATTTATTTAATAACACTTTCTTTTGTTTTTGATAGCACTGAAAAGCACTATTAACTGTGTCGCTAATGTAAACGATTTTGTTTCATAGCATTTTAATGTACTAGTTTTTGATATAAAAATAATAATTAAATAAAATAATAAGTTTAAAGGAGCCAAACGAAATTCATGGGGGAAAATGAATGTTTTAGCACAAACAGTAGCGTCGGCCTGAGCCGTCTCTATTATATGAAAATAATAATTACTTAAGACAAGAACTAATATGGAGGAAAATGAAATTTTTTATGGAAATGATTATTTTTTCATAAACAATAGCGTCGGCCTGAACCGTCGCTAATATAAGAAAATAAATAATTGTTTAAGATAATAAATAAAAAGCAGGCGAATGAAATTGGTGGGGGGAAATTAAATTTTCGCACAAACAGTAGTGTCGGTCCAAATAAACCCTTGGTAACCACCAAGTATTTTTCTAGATATCAAATCATTTTCAAAATATTTTCATAACAAATGCACTCAAAGTCCACATGCACTAAGTAGTGAAAAAGGAATGATTAAATGTATGTCCCTTTGTTCTTAGTCCTAGGACGCATGCTGTATTGGTTATCATTCGAATGCTCTCCTTCACTCATGAACTTTAGTTTTATTCGTGCTAGATACTCTTGTAGTGAAATGGAGGAAAAGGGCTAGTTAGGCGTATGCTCCTCTTATCAAGATTCTAATACAGAAGAAGAAGATTGATCTCTTCTTTCCAAAAGGGTAAACCAACTTTGAAAGAGAAAATAAGCAACAGACAATATGCAATAAAAGTTATTTAATAGCACTTTCTTTTGTTTTTAATAGTGCTGAAAAGCACTATTAACTGTGCTGCTAATGTAAACGATTTTGTTCCATAGAATTTTAATGTACTAGTTTTTGATATAAAAATAATAATTAATTAAAACAAGAAGTTTAAAGGAGCCAAATGAAATTCATGTGGGAAAATGAAAGTTTTAGCACAAACAGTAGCGTCGTCCTGAACCGTCGCTATCAATGTACTAGTTTTTGATATAAAAATAATAATTAAATAAAACAATAAGTTTAAAGGAGCGAAACGAAATTCATGGGGGAAAATGAATGTTTTAGCATAAACAATAGCGTCGGCCTGAACCGTCGCTATTATATGAAAATAATAATCAATTAAGACAATAACTAATAAGGAGGCAAACAAAATTTGTTATGGGAAGTGAATATTTTTTCATAAACAATAGCGTCGGCATGAACCGTCGCTAATATAAGAAAATAAATAATTGTTTAAAATAATAAATAAAAAGCAGGCGAATGAAATTGGTGGGGGGAAATGAAATTTTCTCACAAACAATATTGTCGGTCCAAATAAACGTTTGGTCAACACCAAGTATTTTTCTCGATAATGTAATCATTTTCAAAATATTTTCAAAACAAATGCACTCGAAGTCCACATGCACTAAGTAGTGAAAAAGGAATGATTAAATGTATGTCCCTTTGTTCTTTGTCCTAGGACGCATGATGTATTGGTTATCATTCGAATGCTCGCCTTCACTCATGAATTTTAGTTTTATTCGTGCTATATACTCTTGTAGTGAAATGGAGGAAAAGGGCTAGTTAGGAGTATCCTCCTCTTATGAAGATTCTAATACAGAAGAAGATGAGTGATCTCTTCTGTCCAAAAGGGTAAACCAACTCTGAAAGAGAAAATGAGCAACAGACAATATGCAATAAAAGTTATTTAATAGCACTTTTTTTTGTTTTTGATAGCACTGAAAAGCACTATTAACTGTGTCGCTAATGTAAACAATTTTGTTTCATAGCATTTTAATGTACTAGTTTTTGGTATAAAAATAATAATTAATTAAAACAATAAGTTTAAAGGAACCAAATGAAATTCATGGGGGAAAATGAAAGTTTTAGCACAAATAGTTGCGTCGGCCTAAACCATCGCTATTATATGAAAATAATAATTACTTAAGACAAGAACTAATAAGGAGGAAAACGAAATTTTTGATGGAAATGATTATTTTTTCATAAACAATAGCGTCGGCCTAAACCGTCGCTATTATAAGAAAATAAATAATTGTTTAAGATAATAAATAAGAAGCAGGAGAATGAAATTGGTTGGTGGAAATGAAATTTTCGCACAAACAGTAGTGTCGGTCCAAATAAACGCTTGGTCAACACCAAGTATTTTTCTCGATATCAAATCATTTTCAAAATATTTTCTTAACAAATGCACTCGTAGTCCACATGTATTAAGAAGTGAAAAAGGAATGATTAAATGTATGTCCCTTTGTTCTTAGTCCTAGGACGCATGTTGTATTGGTTATCATGTGAATGCTCGCCTTCACTCATGAACTTTAGTTTTATTCGTGATATATACTCTTGTAGTGAAATGGAGGAAAAGGGCAAGTTAGGCGTATGCTCCTCTTATGAAGATTCTAATACAGAAGAAGAAGAGCGATCTCTTCTGTCCAAAAGGGTAAACAAACTCTGAAAGAGAAAATGAGCAACAAACAATATGAAATAAATGTTACTTAATAGTACTTTCTTTTGTTTTTGATAGCGCTGAAAAGCATTATTAACTGTGCCGCTAATGTAAATGATTTTGTTTCATAGCATTTTAATGTACTAGTTTTTGATATAAAAATAATAATTAAATAAAACAATAAGTTTATAGGAGTTAAACTAAATTCATGGGGGAAAATGAATGTTTTAGCACAAACAGCAGCGTCGGCCTGAACCGTCACTATTATATGAAAATAATAATTAATTAAGACAATAACTAATAAGGAGGAAAAAAATTTGTTATGGGAAGTTAATATGTTTTCATAAACAATTGCGTCGGCATGAATCGTCGCTAATATAAGAAAATAAATAATTGTTTGATAATAAATAAAAAGCATGCGAATGAAATTGGTGAGGGGAAATGAAATTTTCGCACAAACAATAGTGTCGGTCCAAATAAACGCCTGGTCAACACCAAGTTTTTTTCTCGATATCAAATCATTTTCAAAATATTTTCATAACAAATGCACTCGTAGTCCACATGCACTAAGAAGTGAAAAAGGAATGATTAAATGTATGTCCCTTTGTTCTTATTCCTAGGACGCATGCTGTATTGGTTATCATGCGAATGCTCGGCTTAACTCATGAACTTTAGTTTTATTCGTGCTATATACTCTTCTAGTGAAATGGAGGAAAAGGGATAGTTAGGCGTATGCTCCTCTTATGAAGATTCTAATACAAAAGAAGAAGAGCGATCTCTTCTGTCCAAAAGGGTAAACCAACTCTGAAAGAGAAACTGAGCAACAGACAATATGCATAAAATTTATTTAATAGCACTTTCTTTTGTTTTTGATAGCGCTGAAAAGCACTATTAACTGTGCCACTAATCTAAACGATTTTGTTCCATAGCATTTTAATGTACTAGTTTTTGATATAAAAATAATAATTAAATAAAACAATAAGTTTAAAGGAGCCAAACGAAATTCATGGGGGAAAATGAATGTTTTAGCACAAACAGTAGCGTCGGACTGAACCGTCGCTATTATATGAAAATAATAATTAATTAAGACAATAAGTAATAAGGAGGCAAACAATAAGTAATTAAGACAATAAATAATAATTAATTAAGACAATAAGTAATAAGGAGGCAAAGAAAATATGTTATGGGAAGTGTATATTTTTTCATAAACAATAGCGTCGGCATGAACCGTCGCTAATCTAAGAAAATAAATAATTGTTTAAGATAATAAATAAAAAGCAGGCGAATAAAATTGGTGGGGGAAATGAAATTTTCGCACAAAGAGTAGTGTCGGTCCAAATAAACGCTTGGTAAACACCAAGTATTTTTCTCGATATCAAATCATTTTCAAAATATTTTCATAACAAATACACTTGAAGGCCACGTGCACTAAGTAGTGAAAAATGAATGATTAAATGTATGTCCCTTTGTTCTTAGTCCTAGGACGCATGTTGTATAGGTTATCGTTCGAATGCTCGCCTTCATTCATGAACTTTAGTTTTATTCGTGCTATATAATTTTGTATTGAAATGGAGGAAAAGGACTAGTTAGACGTATGCTTCTCTTATGAAGATTCTAATACAGAAGAAGAAGAGTGATCTCTTCTGTCCAAAAGGGTAAACCAACTCTGAAAGAGAAACTGAGCAACAGACAATATGCAATAAAATTTATTTAATAGCACTTTCTTTTGTTTTTGATAGCGCTGAAAAGCACTATTAACTGTGCCGCTAATCTAAACGATTTTGTTTCATAGCATTTTAATGTACTAGTTTTTATATAAAAATAATAATTAATTAAAACAATAAGTTTAAAGGAGCCAAACGTAATTCATGGGGGAAAATGAATGTTTTAGCACAAATAGTAGCGTCGGCCTGAACCGTCGCTATTATATGAAAATAATAATTAATTAAGACAATAACTGATAAGGAGGCAAACAAAATTTGTTATGGGAAGTGAATATTTTTTCATAAACAATAGCGTCGGCATGAAGCGTTGCTAATATAAGAAAATAAATAATTGTTTAAGATAATAAATAAAAAGCAGGCGAATGAAATTGGTGGGGGGAAATGAAATTTTCGCACAAACAGTAGTGTCGGTCCAAATAAACGCTTGGTCAACACGAAGTATTTTTCTCGATATCAAATCATTTTCAAAATATTTTCATAACAAATGTACTCGAAGTCCACATGCACTAAGAAGTGAAAAATGAATGATTAAATGTATGTCCCTTTGTTCTTAGTCCTAGGACGCATGCTGTATAGGTTATCATTCGAATGCTCGCCTTCACTCATGAACTTTAGTTTTATTCGTGCTATATACTTTTGTATTTAAATGGAGGAAAAGGACTAGTTAGACGTATGCCCCTCTTATGAAGATTCTAATACAGAAGAAGAAGAGTGATCTCTTCTGTCCAAAAGGGTAAACCAACTCTGAAAGAGAAAATGAGCAACAAACAATATGCAATAAAAGTTATTTAATAGCACTTTCTTTTGTTTTTGATAGCGCTGAAAAGCACTATTAACTGTGTCGCTAATGTACACGATTTTGTTTCATAGCATTTTAATGTACTAGTTTTTGACATAAAAATAATAATTAATTAAAATAATAAGTTTAAAGGAGCCAAATGAAATTCATGGGGGAAAAATGAAAGTTTTAGCACAAATAGTAGATTTGGCCTGAATCGTCGCTATTATATGAAAATAATAATTACTTAAGACAAGAACTAATAAGGAGGAAAACGAAAGTTTTGATGGAAATGATTATTTTTTCATAAACAATAGCGTCGGCTTGAACCGTCGCTAATATAAGAAAATAAATAATTGTTTAAGATAATAAATAAAAAGCAGGCGAATGAAATTGGTGGGGGGAAATAAAATTTTCGCACAAACAGTAGTGTCGGTCCAAATAAACGCTTGGTAACCACCAAGTATTTTTCTCGATATCAAATCATTTTCAAAATATTTTCATAACAAATGCACTCAAAGTCCACATGCACAAAGAAATGAAAAAGGAATGATTAAATGTATGTCCCTTTGTTCTTAGTCCTAGGACGCATGTTGTATTGGTTATCATTCGAATGCTCGCCTTCACTCATGAACTTTAGTTATATTGGTGCTATATACTTTTGAATTGAAATGGAGGAAAAGGACTAGTTAGACGTATGCCCCTCTTATGAAGATTCTAATACAAAAGAAGAAGAGTGATCTCTTCTGTCCAAAAGGGTAAACCAACTCTGAAAGAGAAAATGAGCAACAGACAATATGCAATAAAAGTTATGTAATAGCACTTTCTTTTGTTTTTGATAGCGCTGAAAAGCACTATTAACTATGCCGCTAATGTAAACGATTTTGTGTCATAGCATTTTAATGTACTATTTTTTGATATAAAAATAATAATTAAATAAAATAATAAGTTTAAAGGAGCCAAACGAAATTCATGGGGGAAAATGAATGTTTTAGCACAAACAGTAGTGTCGGCCAGAACCGTCGCTATTATATGAAAATAATAATCAATTAAGACAATAACTAATAAGGAGGCAAACAAAATTTGTTATGGGAAGTGAATATTTTTTCATAAACAATAGAGTCGGCATGAACCGTCGCTAATATAAGTAAATAAATAATTGTTTAAAATAATAAATAAAAAGCATGCGAATGAAATTGGTGGGGGGAAATGAAATTTTCGCACAAACAATAGTGTCAGTCCAAATAAACGCTTGGTCAACACCAAGTATTTTTCTCGATATCAAATCATTTTCAAAACAAATGCACTCGAAATCCACATGCACTAAGTAGTGAAAAAGGAATGATTAAATGTATGTCCCTTTGTTCTTAGTCCTAGGACGCATGTTGTATTGGTTATCATGCGAATGCTCGCCTTCACTCATGAACTTTAGTTTTATTCGTGCTATATACTCTTGTAGTGAAATGGAGGAAAAGGGCTAGTTAGGCGTATGCTCCTCTTATGAAGATTCTAATACAGAAGAAGAAGAGCGATCTCTTCTGTCCAAAAGGGTAAACCAACTCTGAAAGAGAAAATGAGCAACAGACAATATGCAATAAAACTTATTTAATAGCACTTTCTTTTGTTTTTGATAGCGCTGAAAAGCACTATTAATTGTGCCGCTAATGTAAACGATTTTGTTTCATAGCATTTTAATGTACTAGTTTTTGATATAAAAATAATAATTAAATAAAACAATAAGTTTAAAGGAGCCAAACGAAATTCATGGGGGAAAATGAATGTTTTAGCACAAACAGTAGCGTCGGCCTGAGCCGTCTCTATTATATGAAAATAATAATTACTTAAGACAAGAACTAATATGGAGGAAAACGAAATTTTTTATGGAAATGATTATTTTTTCATAAACAATAGCGTCGGCCTGAACCGTCGCTAATATAAGAAAATAAATAATTGTTTAAGATAATAAATAAAAAGCAGGCGAATGAAATTGGTGGGGGGAAATGAAATTTTCGCACAAACAATAGTGTCGGTCCAAATAAACGCTTGGTCAACACCAAGTATTTTTCTCGATATCAAATCATTTTCAAAATATTTTCAAAACAAATGCACTCGAAGTCCACATGCACTAAGTAGTGAAAAAGGAATGATTAAATGTATTTCCCTTTGTTCTTAGTCCTAGGACGCATGATGTATTAGTTATCATTCGAATGCTCGCCTTCACTCATGAATTTTAGTTTTATTCGTGCTATATACTCTTGTAGTGAAATGGAGGAAAAGGTCTAGTTAGGCTTATGCTCCTCTTATGAAGATTCTAATAGAGAAGAAGAAGAGCGATCTCTTCTGTCCAAAAGGGTAAACCAACTCTGAAAGAGAAAATGAGCAACATACAATATGCAATAAAAGTTATTTAATAGCACTTTCTTTTGTTTTTGATAGCGCTGAAAAGCACTATTAACTGTGACGCTAATGTAAACGATTTTGTTTCATAGCATTTTAATGTACTAGTTTTTGATATAAAAATAATAATTAAATAAAACAATAAGTTTAAAGGAGCGAAACGAAATTCATGGGGGAAAATGAATGTTTTAGCATAAACAATAGCGTCGGCCTGAACCGTCGCTATTATATGAAAATAATAATTAATTAAGACAATAACTAATAAGGAGGCAAACAAAATTTGTTATGGGAAGTGAATATTTTTTCATAAACAATAGCGTCGGCATGAACCGTCGCTAATATAAGAAAATAAATAATTGTTTAAAATAATAAATAAAAAGCAGGCGAATGAAATTGGTGGGGGGAAATGAAATTTTCTCACAAACAATATTGTCGGTCCAAATAAACGTTTGGTCAACACCAAGTATTTTTCTCGATAATGTAATCATTTTCAAAATATTTTCAAAACAAATGCACTCGAAGTCCACATGCACTAAGTAGTGAAAAAGGAATGATTAAATGTATGTCCCTTTGTTCTTTGTCCTAGGACGCATGATGTATTGGTTATCATTCGAATGCTCGCCTTCACTCATGAATTTTAGTTTTATTCGTGCTATATACTCTTGTAGTGAAATGGAGGAAAAGGGCTAGTTAGGAGTATGCTCCTCATATGAAGATTCTAATACAGAAGAAGATGAGTGATCTCTTCTGTCCAAAAGGGTAAACCAACTCTGAAAGAGAAAATGAGCAACAGACAATATGCAATAAAAGTTATTTAATAGCACTTTCTTTTGTTTTTGATAGCACTGAAAAGCACTATTAACTGTGTCGCTAATGTAAACAATTTTGTTTCATAGCATTTTAATGTACTAGTTTTTGGTATAAAAATAATAATTAATAAAAACATTAAGTTTAAAGGAACCAAATGAAATTCATGGGGGGAAATGAAAGTTTTAGCACAAACAGTAGCGTCGGCCTAAACCATCGCTATTATATGAAAATAATAATTACTTAAGACAAGAACTAATAAGGAGGAAAACGAAATTTTTGATGGAAATGATGATTTTTTCATTAACAATAGCGTCGGCCTAAACCGTCGCTATTATAAGAAAATAAATAATTGTTTAAGATAATAAATAAAAAGCAGGAGAATGAAATTGGTTGGTGGAAATGAAATTTTCGCACAAACAGTAGTGTCGGTCCAAATAAACGCTTGGTCAACACCAAGTATTTTTCTCGATATCAAATCATTTTCAAAATATTTTCTTAACAAATGCACTCGTAGTCCACATGTATTAAGAAGTGAAAAAGGAATGATTAAATGTATGTCCCTTTGTTCTTAGTCCTAGGACGCATGCTGTATTGGTTATCATGTGAATGCTTGCCTTCACTCATGAACTTTAGTTTTATTCGTGATATATACTCTTGTAGTGAAATGGAGGAAAAGGGCAACTTAGGCGTATGCTCCTCTTATGAAGATTCTAATACAGAAGAAGAAGAGCGATCTCTTCTGTCCAAAAGGGTAAACAAACTCTGAAAGAGAAAATGAGCAACAAACAATATGAAATAAATGTTACTTAATAGTACTTTCTTTTGTTTTTGATAGCGCTGAAAAGCATTATTAACTGTGCCGCTATTGTAAATGATTTTGTTTCATAGCATTTTAATGTACTAGTTTTTGATATAAAAATAATAATTAAATAAAACAATAAGTTTATAGGAGCCAAACTAAATTCATGGGGGAAAATGAATGTTTTAGCACAAACAGCAGCGTCGGCCTGAACCGTCACTATTATATGAAAATAATAATTAATTAAGACAATAACTAATAAGGAGGAAAAAAATTTGTTATGGGAAGTTAATATGTTTTCATAAACAATTGCGTCGGCATGAACCGTCGCTAATATAAGAAAATAAATAATTGTTTGATAATAAATAAAAAGCATGCGAATGAAATTGGTGAGGGGAAATGAAATTTTCGCACAAACAATAGTGTCGGTCCAAATAAACGCCTGGTCAACACCAAGTTTTTTTCTCGATATCAAATCATTTTCAAAATATTTTCATAACAAATGCACTCGTAGTCCACATGCACTAAGAAGTGAAAAAGGAATGATTAAATGTATGTCCCTTTGTTCTTATTCCTAGGACGCATGCTGTATTGGTTATCATGCGAATGCTCGCCTTCACTCATGAAATTTAGTTTTATTCGTGCTATATACTCTTCTAGTGAAATGGAGGAAAAGGGCTAGTTAGGCGTATGCTCCTCTTATGAAGATTCTAATACAAAAGAAGAAGAGCGATCTCTTCTGTCCAAAAGGGTAAACCAACTCTGAAAGAGAAACTGAGCAACAGACAATATGCATAAAATTTATTTAATAGCACTTTCTTTTGTTTTTGATAGCGCTGAAAAGCACTATTAACTGCGCCACTAATCTAAACGATTTTGTTCTATAGCATTTTAATGTACTAGTTTTTGATATAAAAATAATAATTAAATAAAACAATAAGTTTAAAGGAGCCAAACGAAATTCATGGGGGAAAATGAATGTTTTAGCACAAACAGTAGCGTCGGACTGAACCGTCGCTATTATATGAAAATAATAATTAATTAAGACAATAAGTAATAAGGAGGCAAACAATAAGTAATTAAGACAATAAATAATAATTAATTAAGACAATAAGTAATAAGGAGGCAATGAAAATATGTTATGGGAAGTGTATATTTTTTCATAAACAATAGCGTCGGCATGAACCGTCGCTAATCTAAGAAAATAAATAATTGTTTAAGATAATAAATAAAAAGCAGGCGAATAAAATTGGTGGGGGAAATGAAATTTTCGCACAAAGAGTAGTGTCGGTCCAAATAAACGCTTGGTAAACACCAAGTATTTTTCTCGATATCAAATCATTTTCAAAATATTTTCATAACAAATACACTTGAAGGCCACGTGCACTAAGTAGTGAAAAATGAATGATTAAATGTATGTCCCTTTGTTCTTAGTCCTAGGACGCATGTTGTATAGGTTATCGTTCGAATGCTCGCCTTCATTCATGAACTTTAGTTTTATTCGTGCTATATAATTTTGTATTGAAATGGAGGAAAAGGACTAGTTAGACGTATGCTTCTCTTATGAAGATTCTAATACAGAAGAAGAAGAGTGATCTCTTCTGTCCAAAAGGGTAAACCAACTCTGAAAGAGAAACTGAGCAACAGACAATATGCAATAAAATTTATTTAATAGCACTTTCTTTTGTTTTTGATAGCGCTGAAAAGCACTATTAACTGTGCCGCTAATCTAAACGATTTTGTTTCATAGCATTTTAATGTACTAGTTTTTATATAAAAATAATAATTAATTAAAACAATAAGTTTAAAGGAGCCAAACGTAATTCATGGGGGAAAATGAATGTTTTAGCACAAATAGTAGCGTCGGCCTGAACCGTCGCTATTATATGAAAATAATAATTAATTAAGACAATAACTGATAAGGAGGCAAACAAAATTTGTTATGGGAAGTGAATATTTTTTCATAAACAATAGCGTCGGCATGAAGCGTTGCTAATATAAGAAAATAAATAATTGTTTAAGATAATAAATAAAAAGCAGGCGAATGAAATTGGTGGGGGGAAATGAAATTTTCGCACAAACAGTAGTGTCGGTCCAAATAAACGCTTGGTCAACACGAAGTATTTTTCTCGATATCAAATCATTTTCAAAATATTTTCATAACAAATGTACTCGAAGTCCACATGCACTAAGAAGTGAAAAATGAATGATTAAATGTATGTCCCTTTGTTCTTAGTCCTAGGACGCATGCTGTATAGGTTATCATTCGAATGCTCGCCTTCACTCATGAACTTTAGTTTTATTCGTGCTATATACTTTTGTATTTAAATGGAGGAAAAGGACTAGTTAGACGTATGCCCCTCTTATGAAGATTCTAATACAGAAGAAGAAGAGTGATCTCTTCTGTCCAAAAGGGTAAACCAACTCTGAAAGAGAAACTGAGCAACAGACAATATGCAATAAAATTTATTTAATAGCACTTTCTTTTGTTTTTGATAGCGCTGAAAAGCACTATTAACTGTGCCGCTAATCTAAACGATTTTGTTTCATAGCATTTTAATGTACTAGTTTTTATATAAAAATAATAATTAATTAAAACAATAAGTTTAAAGGAGCCAAACGTAATTCATGGGGGAAAATGAATGTTTTAGCACAAATAGTAGCGTCGGCCTGAACCGTCGCTATTATATGAAAATAATAATTAATTAAGACAATAACTGATAAGGAGGCAAACAAAATTTGTTATGGGAAGTGAATATTTTTTCATAAACAATAGCGTCGGCATGAAGCGTTGCTAATATAAGAAAATAAATAATTGTTTAAGATAATAAATAAAAAGCAGGCGAATGAAATTGGTGGGGGGAAATGAAATTTTCGCACAAACAGTAGTGTCGGTCCAAATAAACGCTTGGTCAACACGAAGTATTTTTCTCGATATCAAATCATTTTCAAAATATTTTCATAACAAATGTACTCGAAGTCCACATGCACTAAGAAGTGAAAAATGAATGATTAAATGTATGTCCCTTTGTTCTTAGTCCTAGGACGCATGCTGTATAGGTTATCATTCGAATGCTCGCCTTCACTCATGAACTTTAGTTTTATTCGTGCTATATACTTTTGTATTTAAATGGAGGAAAAGGACTAGTTAGACGTATGCCCCTCTTATGAAGATTCTAATACAGAAGAAGAAGAGTGATCTCTTCTGTCCAAAAGGGTAAACCAACTCTGAAAGAGAAAATGAGCAACAAACAATATGCAATAAAAGTTATTTAATAGCACTTTCTTTTGTTTTTGATAGCGCTGAAAAGCACTATTAACTGTGTCGCTAATGTACACGATTTTGTTTCATAGCATTTTAATGTACTAGTTTTTGACATAAAAATAATAATTAATTAAAATAATAAGTTTAAAGGAGCCAAATGAAATTCATGGGGGAAAAATGAAAGTTTTAGCACAAATAGTAGATTTGGCCTGAATCGTCGCTATTATATGAAAATAATAATTACTTAAGACAAGAACTAATAAGGAGGAAAACGAAAGTTTTGATGGAAATGATTATTTTTTCATAAACAATAGCGTCGGCTTGAACCGTCGCTAATATAAGAAAATAAATAATTGTTTAAGATAATAAATAAAAAGCAGGCGAATGAAATTGGTGGGGGGAAATAAAATTTTCGCACAAACAGTAGTGTCGGTCCAAATAAACGCTTGGTAACCACCAAGTATTTTTCTCGATATCAAATCATTTTCAAAATATTTTCATAACAAATGCACTCAAAGTCCACATGCACAAAGAAATGAAAAAGGAATGATTAAATGTATGTCCCTTTGTTCTTAGTCCTAGGACGCATGTTGTATTGGTTATCATTCGAATGCTCGCCTTCACTCATGAACTTTAGTTATATTGGTGCTATATACTTTTGAATTGAAATGGAGGAAAAGGACTAGTTAGACGTATGCCCCTCTTATGAAGATTCTAATACAAAAGAAGAAGAGTGATCTCTTCTGTCCAAAAGGGTAAACCAACTCTGAAAGAGAAAATGAGCAACAGACAATATGCAATAAAAGTTATGTAATAGCACTTTCTTTTGTTTTTGATAGCGCTGAAAAGCACTATTAACTATGCCGCTAATGTAAACGATTTTGTGTCATAGCATTTTAATGTACTATTTTTTGATATAAAAATAATAATTAAATAAAATAATAAGTTTAAAGGAGCCAAACGAAATTCATGGGGGAAAATGAATGTTTTAGCACAAACAGTAGTGTCGGCCAGAACCGTCGCTATTATATGAAAATAATAATCAATTAAGACAATAACTAATAAGGAGGCAAACAAAATTTGTTATGGGAAGTGAATATTTTTTCATAAACAATAGAGTCGGCATGAACCGTCGCTAATATAAGTAAATAAATAATTGTTTAAAATAATAAATAAAAAGCATGCGAATGAAATTGGTGGGGGGAAATGAAATTTTCGCACAAACAATAGTGTCAGTCCAAATAAACGCTTGGTCAACACCAAGTATTTTTCTCGATATCAAATCATTTTCAAAACAAATGCACTCGAAATCCACATGCACTAAGTAGTGAAAAAGGAATGATTAAATGTATGTCCCTTTGTTCTTAGTCCTAGGACGCATGTTGTATTGGTTATCATGCGAATGCTCGCCTTCACTCATGAACTTTAGTTTTATTCGTGCTATATACTCTTGTAGTGAAATGGAGGAAAAGGGCTAGTTAGGCGTATGCTCCTCTTATGAAGATTCTAATACAGAAGAAGAAGAGCGATCTCTTCTGTCCAAAAGGGTAAACCAACTCTGAAAGAGAAAATGAGCAACAGACAATATGCAATAAAACTTATTTAATAGCACTTTCTTTTGTTTTTGATAGCGCTGAAAAGCACTATTAATTGTGCCGCTAATGTAAACGATTTTGTTTCATAGCATTTTAATGTACTAGTTTTTGATATAAAAATAATAATTAAATAAAACAATAAGTTTAAAGGAGCCAAACGAAATTCATGGGGGAAAATGAATGTTTTAGCACAAACAGTAGCGTCGGCCTGAGCCGTCTCTATTATATGAAAATAATAATTACTTAAGACAAGAACTAATATGGAGGAAAACGAAATTTTTTATGGAAATGATTATTTTTTCATAAACAATAGCGTCGGCCTGAACCGTCGCTAATATAAGAAAATAAATAATTGTTTAAGATAATAAATAAAAAGCAGGCGAATGAAATTGGTGGGGGGAAATGAAATTTTCGCACAAACAATAGTGTCGGTCCAAATAAACGCTTGGTCAACACCAAGTATTTTTCTCGATATCAAATCATTTTCAAAATATTTTCAAAACAAATGCACTCGAAGTCCACATGCACTAAGTAGTGAAAAAGGAATGATTAAATGTATTTCCCTTTGTTCTTAGTCCTAGGACGCATGATGTATTAGTTATCATTCGAATGCTCGCCTTCACTCATGAATTTTAGTTTTATTCGTGCTATATACTCTTGTAGTGAAATGGAGGAAAAGGTCTAGTTAGGCTTATGCTCCTCTTATGAAGATTCTAATAGAGAAGAAGAAGAGCGATCTCTTCTGTCCAAAAGGGTAAACCAACTCTGAAAGAGAAAATGAGCAACATACAATATGCAATAAAAGTTATTTAATAGCACTTTCTTTTGTTTTTGATAGCGCTGAAAAGCACTATTAACTGTGACGCTAATGTAAACGATTTTGTTTCATAGCATTTTAATGTACTAGTTTTTGATATAAAAATAATAATTAAATAAAACAATAAGTTTAAAGGAGCGAAACGAAATTCATGGGGGAAAATGAATGTTTTAGCATAAACAATAGCGTCGGCCTGAACCGTCGCTATTATATGAAAATAATAATTAATTAAGACAATAACTAATAAGGAGGCAAACAAAATTTGTTATGGGAAGTGAATATTTTTTCATAAACAATAGCGTCGGCATGAACCGTCGCTAATATAAGAAAATAAATAATTGTTTAAAATAATAAATAAAAAGCAGGCGAATGAAATTGGTGGGGGGAAATGAAATTTTCTCACAAACAATATTGTCGGTCCAAATAAACGTTTGGTCAACACCAAGTATTTTTCTCGATAATGTAATCATTTTCAAAATATTTTCAAAACAAATGCACTCGAAGTCCACATGCACTAAGTAGTGAAAAAGGAATGATTAAATGTATGTCCCTTTGTTCTTTGTCCTAGGACGCATGATGTATTGGTTATCATTCGAATGCTCGCCTTCACTCATGAATTTTAGTTTTATTCGTGCTATATACTCTTGTAGTGAAATGGAGGAAAAGGGCTAGTTAGGAGTATGCTCCTCATATGAAGATTCTAATACAGAAGAAGATGAGTGATCTCTTCTGTCCAAAAGGGTAAACCAACTCTGAAAGAGAAAATGAGCAACAGACAATATGCAATAAAAGTTATTTAATAGCACTTTCTTTTGTTTTTGATAGCACTGAAAAGCACTATTAACTGTGTCGCTAATGTAAACAATTTTGTTTCATAGCATTTTAATGTACTAGTTTTTGGTATAAAAATAATAATTAATAAAAACATTAAGTTTAAAGGAACCAAATGAAATTCATGGGGGGAAATGAAAGTTTTAGCACAAACAGTAGCGTCGGCCTAAACCATCGCTATTATATGAAAATAATAATTACTTAAGACAAGAACTAATAAGGAGGAAAACGAAATTTTTGATGGAAATGATGATTTTTTCATTAACAATAGCGTCGGCCTAAACCGTCGCTATTATAAGAAAATAAATAATTGTTTAAGATAATAAATAAAAAGCAGGAGAATGAAATTGGTTGGTGGAAATGAAATTTTCGCACAAACAGTAGTGTCGGTCCAAATAAACGCTTGGTCAACACCAAGTATTTTTCTCGATATCAAATCATTTTCAAAATATTTTCTTAACAAATGCACTCGTAGTCCACATGTATTAAGAAGTGAAAAAGGAATGATTAAATGTATGTCCCTTTGTTCTTAGTCCTAGGACGCATGCTGTATTGGTTATCATGTGAATGCTTGCCTTCACTCATGAACTTTAGTTTTATTCGTGATATATACTCTTGTAGTGAAATGGAGGAAAAGGGCAACTTAGGCGTATGCTCCTCTTATGAAGATTCTAATACAGAAGAAGAAGAGCGATCTCTTCTGTCCAAAAGGGTAAACAAACTCTGAAAGAGAAAATGAGCAACAAACAATATGAAATAAATGTTACTTAATAGTACTTTCTTTTGTTTTTGATAGCGCTGAAAAGCATTATTAACTGTGCCGCTATTGTAAATGATTTTGTTTCATAGCATTTTAATGTACTAGTTTTTGATATAAAAATAATAATTAAATAAAACAATAAGTTTATAGGAGCCAAACTAAATTCATGGGGGAAAATGAATGTTTTAGCACAAACAGCAGCGTCGGCCTGAACCGTCACTATTATATGAAAATAATAATTAATTAAGACAATAACTAATAAGGAGGAAAAAAATTTGTTATGGGAAGTTAATATGTTTTCATAAACAATTGCGTCGGCATGAACCGTCGCTAATATAAGAAAATAAATAATTGTTTGATAATAAATAAAAAGCATGCGAATGAAATTGGTGAGGGGAAATGAAATTTTCGCACAAACAATAGTGTCGGTCCAAATAAACGCCTGGTCAACACCAAGTTTTTTTCTCGATATCAAATCATTTTCAAAATATTTTCATAACAAATGCACTCGTAGTCCACATGCACTAAGAAGTGAAAAAGGAATGATTAAATGTATGTCCCTTTGTTCTTATTCCTAGGACGCATGCTGTATTGGTTATCATGCGAATGCTCGCCTTCACTCATGAAATTTAGTTTTATTCGTGCTATATACTCTTCTAGTGAAATGGAGGAAAAGGGCTAGTTAGGCGTATGCTCCTCTTATGAAGATTCTAATACAAAAGAAGAAGAGCGATCTCTTCTGTCCAAAAGGGTAAACCAACTCTGAAAGAGAAACTGAGCAACAGACAATATGCATAAAATTTATTTAATAGCACTTTCTTTTGTTTTTGATAGCGCTGAAAAGCACTATTAACTGCGCCACTAATCTAAACGATTTTGTTCTATAGCATTTTAATGTACTAGTTTTTGATATAAAAATAATAATTAAATAAAACAATAAGTTTAAAGGAGCCAAACGAAATTCATGGGGGAAAATGAATGTTTTAGCACAAACAGTAGCGTCGGACTGAACCGTCGCTATTATATGAAAATAATAATTAATTAAGACAATAAGTAATAAGGAGGCAAACAATAAGTAATTAAGACAATAAATAATAATTAATTAAGACAATAAGTAATAAGGAGGCAATGAAAATATGTTATGGGAAGTGTATATTTTTTCATAAACAATAGCGTCGGCATGAACCGTCGCTAATCTAAGAAAATAAATAATTGTTTAAGATAATAAATAAAAAGCAGGCGAATAAAATTGGTGGGGGAAATGAAATTTTCGCACAAAGAGTAGTGTCGGTCCAAATAAACGCTTGGTCAACACCAAGTATTTTTCTCGATATCAAATCATTTTCAAAATATTTTCATAACAAATACACTTGAAGGCCACGTGCACTAAGTAGTGAAAAATGAATGATTAAATGTATGTCCCTTTGTTCTTAGTCCTAGGACGCATGTTGTATAGGTTATCGTTCGAATGCTCGCCTTCATTCATGAACTTTAGTTTTATTCGTGCTATATAATTTTGTATTGAAATGGAGGAAAAGGACTAGTTAGATGTATGCTTCTCTTATGAAGATTCTAATACAGAAGAAGAAGAGTGATCTCTTCTGTCCAAAAGGGTAAACCAACTCTGAAAGAGAAACTGAGCAACAGACAATATGCAATAAAATTTATTTAATAGCACTTTCTTTTGTTTTTGATAGCGCTGAAAAGCACTATTAACTGTGCCGCTAATCTAAACGATTTTGTTTCATAGCATTTTAATGTACTAGTTTTTATATAAAAATAATAATTAATTAAAACAATAAGTCTAAAGGAGCCAAACGTAATTCATGGGGGAAAATGAATGTTTTAGCACAAATAGTAGCGTCGGCCTGAACCGTCGCTATTATATGAAAATAATAATTAATTAAGACAATAACTGATAAGGAGGCAAACAAAATTTGTTATGGGAAGTGAATATTTTTTCATAAACAATAGCGTCGGCATGAAGCGTCGCTAATATAAGAAAATAAATAATTGTTTAAGATAATAAATAAAAAGCAGGCGAATGAAATTGGTGGGGGGAAATGAAATTTTCGCACAAACAGTAGTGTCGGTCCAAATAAACGCTTGGTCAACACGAAGTATTTTTCTCGATATCAAATCATTTTCAAAATATTTTCATAACAAATGTACTCGAAGTCCACATGCACTAAGAAGTGAAAAATGAATGATTAAATGTATGTCCCTTTGTTCTTAGTCCTAGGACGCATGCTGTATAGGTTATCATTCGAATGCTCGCCTTCACTCATGAACTTTAGTTTTATTCGTGCTATATACTTTTGTATTTAAATGGAGGAAAAGGACTAGTTAGACTTATGCCCCTCTTATGAAGATTCTAATACAGAAGAAGAAGAGTGATCTCTTCTGTCCAAAAGGGTAAACCAACTCTGACAGAGAAAATGAGCAACAAACAATATGCAATAAAAGTTATTTAATAGCACTTTCTTTTGTTTTTGATAGCGCTGAAAAGCACTATTAACTGTGTCGCTAATGTACACGATTTTGTTTCATAGCATTTTAATGTACTAGTTTTTGACATAAAAATAATAATTAATTAAAACAATAAGTTTAAAGGAGCCAAATGAAATTCATGGGGGAAAAATGAAAGTTTTAGCACAAATAGTAGATTTGGCCTGAATCGTCGCTATTATATGAAAATAATAATTACTTAAGACAAGAACTAATAAGGAGGAAAATGAAAGTTTTGATGGAAATGATTATTTTTTCATAAACAATAGCGTCGGCTTGAACCGTCGCTAATATAAGAAAATAAATAATTGTTTAAGATAATAAATAAAAAGCAGGCAAATGAAATTGGTGGGGGGAAATGAAATTTTCGCACAAACAGTAGTGTCGGTCCAAATAAACGCTTGGTAACCACCAAGTATTTTTCTCGATATCAAATCATTTTCAAAATATTTTCATAACAAATGCACTCAAAGTCCACATGCACAAAGAAGTGAAAAAGGAATGATTAAATGTATGTCCCTTTGTTCTTAGTCCTAGGACGCATGCTGTATTGGTTATCATTCGAATGCTCTCCTTCACTCATGAACTTTAGTTTTATTCGTGCTAGATACTCTTGTAGTGAAATGGAGGAAAAGGGCTAGTTAGGCGTATGCTCCTCTTATGAATATTCTAATACAGAAGAATAAGATTGATCTCTTCTATCCAAAAGGGTAAACCAACTCTGAAAGAGAAAATAAGCAACAGACAATATGCAATAAAAGTTATTTAATATCACTTTCTTTTGTTTTTAATAATGCTGAAAAGCACTATTAACTGTGCCGCTAATGTAAACGATTTTGTTTCATAGAATTTTAATGTACTAGTTTTTGATATAAAAATAATAATTAATTAAAACAATAAGTTTAAAGGAGCCAAATGAAATTCATGGGGGAAAATGAAAGTTTTAGCACAAACAGTAGCGTCGTCCTGAACCGTCGCTATTATATGAAAATAATAATTACTTAAGACAAGAACTAATAAGGAGGAAAATGAAATTTTTGATGGAAATGATTATTTTTTCATAAATAATAGCGACGGCCTAAACAGTCGCTAATATAAGAAAATAAATATTTATTTAAGACAATAAATAAAAAGGAGGGGAATGAAATTGGTGGGGGGAAATGAAATTTTTGCACAAACAGTAGTGTCGGTGTAAATAAATGCTTGGTCAACACCAAGTATTTTTCTCGAAATCAAACCATTTTCAAAATATTTTCATAACAAATACACTTGAAGGCCACGTGCACTAAGTAGTGAAAAATGAATGAATAAATGTATGTCCCTTTGTTCTTAGTCCTAGGACGCATGCTGGATAGGTTATCGTTCAAATGCTCGCCTTCACTCATGAACTTTAGTTTTATTCGTGCTATATACTTTTGTATTGAAATGGAGGAAAAGGACTAGTTAGACGTATGCCCCTCTTATGAAGATTGTAATACATAAGAAGAAGAGTGATCTCTTCTGTCCAAAAGGGTAAACCAACTCTGAAAGAGAAAATGAGCAACAGACAATATGCAATAAAAGTTATGTAATTGCACTTTCTTTTGTTTTTGATGGCGCTGAAAAGCACTATTAACTGTGCCGCTAATGTAAACGATTTTGTGTCATAGCATTTTAATGTACTATTTTTTGATATAAAAATAATAATTAAATAAAACAATAAGTTTAAAGGAGCCAAACGAAATTCATGGGGGAAAATGAAAGTTTTAGCACAAATAGTAGATTCGGCCTGAATCGTCGCTATTATATGAAAATAATAATTACTTAAGACAAGAACTAATAAGGAGGAAAACGAAATTTTTGATGGAAATGATTATTTTTTCATAAACAATAGCGTCGGCCTGAATCGTCGCTAATATAAGAAAATAAATAATTGTTTAAGATAATAAATAAAAAGCAGGCGAATGAAATTGGTGGGAGAAAATGAAATTTTCGCACAAACAGTAGTTTCGGTCCAAATAAAGGCTTGGTAACCACCAAGTATTTTTCTCGATATCAAATCATTTTCAAAATATTTTCATAACAAATGCACTCAAAGTCCACATGCACAAAGAAGTGAAAAAGGAATGATTAAATGTATGTCCCTTTGTTCTTAGTCCTAGGACGCATGCTGTATTGGTTATCATTCGAATGCTCTCCTTCACTCATGAACTTTAGTTTTATTCGTGCTAGATACTCTTGTAGTGAAATGGAGGAAAAGGGCTAGTTAGGCGTATGCTCCTCTTATGAAGATTCTAATACAGAAGAATAAGATTGATCTCTTCTATCCAAAAGGGTAAACCAACTCTGAAAGAGAAACTTAGCAACAGAAAATATGCAATAAAATTTATTTAATAGCACTTTCTTTTGTTTTTGATAGCGCTGAAAAGCACTATTAACTGTGCCGCTAATGTAAATGATTTTGTTTCATAGCATTTTAATGTACTAGTTTTTGATATAAAAATAATAATTAATTAAAACAATAAGTTTAAAGGAGCCAAACGAAATTCATGGGGGAAAATGAATGTTTTAGCACAAACACCAGCGTCGGCCTGAACCGTCGCTATTATATGAAAATAATAATTAATTAAGACAATAACTAATAAGGAGGCAAACAAAATTTGTTATGGGAAGTGAATATTTTTTCATAAACAATAGCGTCGGCATGAACCGTCGCTAATCTAAGAAAATAAATAATTGTTTGATAATAAATAAAAAGCAGGCGAATGAAATTGGTGGGGGGAAATGAAATTTTTGCACAAACAGTAGTGTCGGTCCAAATAAACGCTTGGTCAACACCATATTTTTTTCTCGATATCAAATCATTTTCAAAATATTTTCATAACAAATGCACTCGTAGTCCACATGCACTAAGAAGTGAAAAATGAATGATTAAATTTATGTCCCTTTGTTCTTAGTCCTAGGACGCATGCTGTATTGGTTATCGTTCGAATGCTCGCCTTCACTCATGAACTTTAGTTTTATTCGTGCTATATACTTTTGTATTGAAATGGAGGAAAAGGACTAGTTAGGCGTATGCTCCTCTTATGAAGATTCTAATACAGAAGAAGAAGAGCGATCTCTTCTGTCCAAAAGGGTAAACCAACTCTGAAAGAGAAAATGAGCAACAGACAATATGCAATAAAAGTTATTTAATAACACTTTCTTTTGTTTTTGATAGCGCTGAAAAGCACTATTAACTGTGCCGCTAATGTAAACGATTTTGTGTCATAGCATTTTAATGTACTATTTTTTGATATAAAAATAATAATTAAATAAAATAATAAGTTTAAAGGAGCCAAACGAAATTCATGGGGGAAAATGAATGTTTTAGCACAAACAGTAGCGTCGGCCTGAACCGTCGCTATTATATGAAAATAATAATTAATTAAGACAATAACTAATAAGGAGGCAAACAAAATTTGTTATGGGAAGTGAATATTTTTTCATAAACAATAGCATCGGCATGAACCGTCGCTAATATAAGAAAATAAATAATTGTTTAAAATAATAAATAAAAAGCAGGCGAATGAAATTGGTGGGGGAAATGAAATTTTCGCACAAAAAATAGTGTCGGTCCAAATAAACGCTTGGTCAACACCAAGTATTTTTCTCGACATCAAATCATTTTCAAAATATTTTCAAAACAAATGCACTCGAAGTCCACATGCACTAAGTAGTGAAAAAGGAATGATTAAATGTATGTTCCTTTGTTCTTAGTCCTAGGACGCATGATCTATTGGTTATCATTCGAATGCTCGCCTTCACTAATGAATTTTAGTTTTATTCGTGCTATATACTCTTGTAGTGAAATAGAGGAAAAGGGCTAGTTAGACGTATGCTCCTCTTATGAAGATTCTAATACAGAAGAAGATGAGTGATCTCTTCTGTCCAAAAGGGTAAACCAACTCTGAAAGAGAAAATGAGCAACAGACAATATGCAATAAAAGTTATTTAATAGCACTTTCTTTTGTTTTTGATAGCACTGAAAAGCACTATTAATTGTGTCGCTAATGTAAACGATTTTGTTTCATAGCATTTTAATGTACTAGTTTTTGATATAAAAATAATAATTAATTAGAACAATAAGTTTAAAGGAACCAAATGAAATTCATGGGGGAAAATGAAAGTTTTAGCACAAACAGTAGCGTCGGCCTGAACCGTCACTATTATATGAAAATAATAATTACTTAAGACAAGAAGTAATAAGGAGGAAAACGAAATTTTTGATGGAAATGATTATTTTTTCATAAACAATAGCGTCGGCCTGAACCGTCGCTACTATAAGAAAATAAATAATTGTTTAAGATAATAAATAAAAAGCAGGAGAATGAAATTGGTGGGGGGAAATGAAATTTTCGCACAAACAGTAGTGTCGGTCCAAATAAACGCTTGGTCAACACCAAGTATTTTTCTCGATATCAAATCATTTTCAAAATATTTTCATAACAAATGCACTCGTAGTCCACATGCACTAAGAAGTGAAAAAGGAATGATTAAATGTATGTCCCTTTGTTCTTAGTCCTAGGATGCATGCTGTATTGGTTTTCATGCGAATGCTCGCCTTCACTCATGAACTTTAGTTTTATTCGTGCTATATACTCTTGTAGTGAAATGGAGGAAAAGGGCAAGTTAGGCGTATGCTCCTCTTATGAAGATTCTAATACAGAAGAAGAAGAGTGATCTCTTCTGTCCAAAAGGGTAAACAAACTCTGAAAGAGAAAATGAGCAACAAACAATATGAAATAAAAGTTATTTAATAGTACTTTCTTTTGTTTTTGATAGCGCTGAAAAGCACTATTAATTGTGCCGCTAATGTAAATGATTTTGTTTCATAGCATTTTAATGTACTAGTTTTTGATATAAAAATAATAATTAAATAAAACAGTAAGTTTAAAGGAGCCCAACGAAATTCATGGGGGAAAATGAATGTTTTAGCACAAACAGCAGCGTCGGCCTGAACCGTTGCTATTATATGAAAATAATAATTAATTAAGACAATAACTAATAAGGAGGCAAACAAAATTTGTTATGGGAAGTGAATATTTTTTCATAAACAATAGCGCCGGCATGAACCGTCGCTAATCTAAGAAAATAAATAATTGTTTGATAATAAATAAAAAGCAGGCGAATGAAATTGGTGGGGGGAAATGAAATTTTCGCACAAACAGTAGTGTCGGTCCAAATAAACGCTTGGTCAACACCAAGTATTTTTCTCGATATCAAATCATTTTCAAAATATTTTCATAACAAATGCACTCGTAGTCCACATGCACTAAGAAGTGAAAAAGGAATGATTAAATGTATGTCCCTTTGTTCTTAGTCCTAGGACGCATGCTGTATTGGTTATCATGTGAATGCTCGCCTTCACTCATGAACTTTAGTTTTATTCGTGCTATATACTCTTGTAGTGAAATGGAGGAAAAGGGCTAGTTAGGCGTATGTCCTCTAATGAAGATTCTAATACAGAAGAAGAAGAGCGATCTCTTCTGTCCAAAAGGGTAAACCAACTCTGAAAGAGAAAATAAGCAACAAACAATATGCAATAAAAGTTATTTAATAACACTTTCTTTTGTTTTCAATAGTGCTGAAAAGCACTATTAACTGTGCCGCTAATGTAAACGATTTTGTTTCATAGAATTTTAATGTACTAGTTTTTGATATAAAAATAATATATAATTAAAACAAGAAGTTTAAAGGAGCCAAATGAAATTCATGGGGGAAAATTAAAGTTTTAGCACAAACAATAGCGTCACCCTGAACCGTCGCTATTATATGAAAATAATAATTACTTAAGACAAGAACTAATAAGGAGGAAAACGAAATTTTTGATGGAAATGATTATTTTTTCATAAACAATAGCGACGGCCTAAACAGTCGGTAATATAAGAAAATAAATATTTATTTAAGACAATAAATAAAAAGGAGGCGAATGAAATTGGTGGGGGAAATGAAATTTTTGCACAAACAGTAGTGTCGGTGTAAATAAATGCTTGGTCAACACCAAGTATTTTTCTCGAAATCAAACCATTTTAAAAATATTTTCATAACAAATACACTAGAAGTCCACGTGCACTAAGTAGTTAAAATTGAATGATTAAATGTATGTCCCTTTGTTCTTAGTTCTAGGACGCATGCTGTATAAGTTATCGTTCGAATGCTCTCCTTCACTCAGGAAATTTAGTTTTATTCGTGCTATATACTTTTGTATTGAAATGGAGGAAAAGGACTAGTTAGACGTATGCCCCTCTTATGAAGATTCTAATACAGAAGAAGAAGAGTGATCTCTTCTGTCCAAAAGGGTAAACCAACTCTGAAAGAGAAAATGAGCAACAGACAATATGCAATAAAAGTTATTTAATAGCACTTTCTTTTGTTTTTGATAGCGCTGAAAAGCACTCTTAACTGTGCCGCTAATGTAAACGATTTTGTGTCATGGCATTTTAATGTACTATGTTTTGATATAAAAATAATAATTAAATAAAATAATAAGTTTAAAGGAGCCAAACGAAATTCATGGGGGAAAATGAATGTTTTAGCATAAACAGTAGCGTCGGCCTGAACCGTCGCTATTATATGAAAATAATAATTAATTAAGACAATAACTAATAAGGAGGCAAACAAAATTTGTTATGGGAAGTGAATATTTTTTCATAAACAATAACATCGGCATGAACCGTTGCTAATATAAGAAAATAAATAATTGTTTAAAATAATAAATAAAAAGCAGGCGAATGAAATTGGTGGGGGGAAATGAAATTTTCGCACAAAAAATAGTGTCGGTCCAAATAAATGCTTGGTCAACACCAACTATTTTTCTCGATATCAAATCATTTTCAAAATATTTTCATAACAAATGCACTCGTAGTCCACATGCACTAAGAAGTGAAAAAGGAATGATTAAATGTATGTTCCTTTGTTCTTAGTCCTAGGACGCATGCTGTATTGGTTATCATGCGAATGCTCGCCTTCACTCATGAACTTTAGTTTTATTCGTGCTATATACTCTTGTAGTGAAATGGAGGAAAAGGGCAAGTTAGGCGTATGCTCCTCTTATGAAGATTCTAATACAGAAGAAGAAGAGCGATCTCTTTTGTCCAAAAGGGTAAACAAACTCTGAAAGAGAAAATGACCAACAAACAATATGAAATAAAAGTTATTTAATAATACTTTCTTTTGTTTTTGATAGCGCTGAAAAGCACTATTAACTGTGCCGCTAATGTAAATGATTTTGTTTCATAGCATTTTAATTTACTAGTTTTTGATATAAAAATAATAATTAAATAAAACAATAAGTTTAAAGGAGCCAAATGAAATTCATGGGGGAAAATGATTGTTTTAGCACAAACACCAGCGTCGGCCTGAACCGTCGCTATTATATGAAAATAATAATTAATTAAGACAATAAATAATAAGGAGGCAAACAAAATTTGTTATGGGAAGTGAATATTTTTTCATAAACAATAGCGTCGACATGAACCGTCGCTAATCTAAGAAAATAAATAATTCTTTGATAATAAATAAAAAGCAGGCGAATGAAATTGGTGGGGGGAAATGAAATTTTCGCACAAACAGTAGTGTCGGTCCAAATAAACGCTTGGTCAATACCATGTTTTTTTCTCGATATCAAATCATTTTCAAAATATTTTCATAACAAATGCACTCGTAGTCCACATGCACTAAGAAGTGAAAAAGGAATGATTAAATGTATGTCCCTTTGTTCTTAGTCCTAGGACGCATGCTATATTGGTTATCATGCGAATGCTCGCCTTCACTCATGAACTTTAGTTTTATTCGTGCTATATACTCTTGTAGTGAAATGGAGCAAAAGGGCTAGTTAGGCGTATGCTCCTCTTATGAAGATTCTAATACAGAAGAAGAAGAGCGATCTCTTCTGTCCAAAAGGGTAAACCAACTCTGAAAGAGAAAATGAGCAACAAGCAATATGTAATAAAAGTTATTTAATAGCACTTTCTTTTATTTTTGATAGCGCTGAAAAGCACTATTAACTGTGCCGCTAATGTAAACGATTTTGTTTCATAGCATTTTAATGTACTAGTTTTTGATATAAAAATAATAATTAAATAAAACAATAAGTTTAAAGGAGCCAAACGAAATTCATGGGGGAAAATGAATGTTTTAGCACAAACAGTAGCGTCGGCCTGAACCGTCCCTATTATATGAAAATAATAAGTAATTAATACAATAACTAATAAGGAGGCAAACAAAATTTGTTATAGGAAGTTAATATTTTTTCATAAACAATACCGTCGTCATGAACCGTCGCTAATCTAAGAAAATAAATAATTGTTTAAGATAATAAATAAAAAGCAGGCGAATGAAATTGGTGGGGAGAATTGAAATTTTCGCACAAACAGTAGTGTCGGTCAAAATAAACGCTTGGTCAACACCAAGTATTTTTCTCGATATCAAATCATTTTCAAAATATATTCTTAACAAACACACTCGAAGGCGACATGCACTAAGTAGTGAAAAATGAATGATTAAGTGTATGTCCCTTTGTTCTTAGTCCTAGGACGCATGCTGTATAGGTTATCGTTCGAATGCTCGCCTTCACTCATGAACTTTAGTTTTATTCATGCTATATACTTTTGTATTGAAATGGAGGAAAAGGACTAGTTAGACGTATGCTCCTCTTATTAAGATTCTAATACAGAAGAAGAAGAGTGATCTCTTCTGTCCAAAAGGGTAAACCAACTCTGAAAGAGAAAATGAGCAACAGACAATATGCAATAAAATTTATTTAATAACACTTTCTTTTGTTTTTGATAGCGCTGAAAATCACTATTAACGGTGCCGCTAATCTAAACGATTTTGTTTCATAGCATTTTAATGTACTAGTTTTTATATAAAAATAATAATTAATTAAAACAATAAGTTTAAAGGAGCCAAACGAAATTCATGGGGGAAAATGAATGTTTTAGCATAAATAGTAGCGTCGGCCTGAACCGTCGCTATTATATGAAAATAATAATTAATTAAGACAATAACTGATAAGGAGGCAAACAAAATTTGTTATGGGAAGTGAATATTTTTCATAAACAATAGCGTCGGCATGAACCGTCGCTAATATAAGAAAATAAATAATTGTTAAAGATAATAAATAAAAAGCAGGCGAATGAAATTGGTGAGGGGAAATGAAATTTCCGCACAAACAGTAGTGTCAGTCCAAATAAACGCTTGGTCAACACCAAGTATTTTTCTCGATATCAAATCATTTTCAAAATATTTTCATAACAAATGCACTCGAAGGCCACGTGCACTAAGTAGTATAAAATGAATGATTAAATGTATGTCCCTTTGTTCTTAGTCCTAGGACGCATGTTGTATAGGTTATCGTTCGAATGCTCGCCTTCACTCATGAACTTTAGTTTTATTCGTGCTATATACTTTTGTATTGAAATGGAGGAAAAGGACTAGTTAGACGCATGCTCCTCTTATGAAGATTCTAATACAGAAGAAGAAGAGTGATCTCTTCTGTCCAAAAGGGTAAACCAACTCTGAAAAAGAAACTGAGCAACAGACAATATGCAATAAAATTTATTTAATAACACTTTCTTTTTTTTTTGATAGCGCTGAAAAGCACTATTAACTGTGCCGCTAATCTAAACGATTTTTTTTCATAGCATTTTAATGTACTAGTTTTTATATAAAAATAATAATTAATTAAAATAATAAGTTTAAAGGAGCCAAACGAAATTCATGGGGGAAAATGAATGTTTTAGCACAAATAGTAGCGTCGGCCTGAACCATCGCTATTATATGAAAATAATAATTAATTAAGACAATAACTGATAAGGAGGCAAACAAAATTTGTTATGGGAAGTGAATATTTTTTCATAAACAATAGCGTCGGCATGAACCGTCGCTAATATAAGAAAATAAATAATTGTTTAAGATAATAAATAAAAAGCAGGCGAATGAAATTGGTGGGGGGAAATGAAATTTTCGCACAAACAGTAGTATCGGTGTAAATAAATGCTTGGTCAACACCAAGTATTTTTCTCGAAATCAAAGCATTTTCAAAATATTTTCATAACAAATACACTCGAAGGCCACATGCACTAAGTAGTGAAAAATGAATGATTAAATGTATGTCCCTTTGTTCTTAGTCCTAGGACGCATGCTGTATAGGTTATCGTTCGAATGCTCGCCTTAACTCATGAACTTTAGTTTTATTCGTGTTATATACTTTTGTATTGAAATGGAGGAAAAGGACTAGTTAAACGTATGCTCCTCTTATGAACATTCTAATACAGAAGAAGAAGAGTGATCTCTTCTGTCCAAAAGGGTAAACCAACTCTGAAAGACAAACTGAGCAACAGCCAATATGCAATAAAATTTATTTAATAGCACTTTCTTTTGTTTTTGATAGCGCTGAAAAGCACTATTAACTGTGTCGCTAATCTAAACGATTTTGTTTCATAGCATTTTAATATACTAGTTTTTATATAAAAATAATAATTAATTAAAACAATAAGTTTAAAGGAGCCAAACGAAATTCATGGAGGAAAATGAATGTTTTAGCAAAAATAGTAGCGTCGGCCTGAACCGTCGCTATTATATGAAAATAATAATTAATTAAGACAATAACTGATATGGAGGCAAACAAAATTTGTTATGGGAAGTGAATATTTTTTCATAAACAATAGCGTCGGCATGAACCGTCGCTAATATAAGAAAATAAATAATTGTTAAAGATAATAAATAAAAAGCAAGCGAATGAAATTGGTGGGGGGAAATGAAATTTTCGCACAAACAGTAGTGTCGGTCCAAATAAACGCTTGGTCAACACCAAGTATTTTTCTCGATATCAAATCATTTTCAAAATATTTTCATAACAAATGCACTCGAAGTCCACATGCACTAAGAAGTGAAAAAGGAATGATTAAATGTATGTCCCTTTGTTCTTAGTCCTAGGACGCATGCTGTATTGGTTATCATTCGAATGCTCGCCTTCACTCATGAACTTTAGTTTTATTCGTGCTATATACTTTTGTAGTGAAATGTAGGAAAAGGACTAATTTGGCGTATGCTCCTCTTATGAAGATTTTAATATAGAAGAAGAAGAGTGATCTCTTCTGTCCAAAATGGTAAACCAACTCTGAAAGAGAAAATGAGCAACAGACAATATGCAATAAAAGTAATTTAATAGAACTTTCTTTTGTTTTTGATAGCGCTGAAAAGCACTATTAACTGTGCCGCTAATCTAAACGATTTTGTTTCATAGCATTTTAATGTACTAGTTTTTGATATAAAAATAATAATTAAATAAAACAATAAGTTTAAAGGAGCCAAACGAAATTCATTGGGGGAAAATGAATGTTTTAGCACAAACAGTAGCGTCGGCCTGAACCGTTGCTATTATATGAAAATAATAATTAATTAAGACAATAAGTAATAAGGAGGCAAACAAAATTTGTTATGGGAAGTGAATATTTTTTCATAAACAATAGCGTCGGCATGAACCGTCGTTAATCTAAGAAAATAAATAATTGTTTAAGATAATAAATAAAAAGCAGGCGAATGAAATTGGTGGGGGGAAATGAAATTTCCGCATAAATAGTAGTGTCGGTCCAAATAAACGCTTGGTCAACACCAAGTATTTTTCTCGATATCAAATCATTTTCAAAATATTTTCATAACAAATACACTCGAAGGCCACGTGCACTAAGTAGTATAAAATGAATGATTAAATGTATGTCCCTTTGTTCTTAGTCCTAGGACGTATGCTGTATAGGTTATCGTTCGAATGCTCGCCTTCACTCATGAAATTTAGTTTTATTCGTGCTATATACTTTTGTATTGAAATGGAGGAAAAGGACTAGTTAGACGTATGCTCCTCTTATGAAGATTCTAATACAGAAGAAGAAGAGTGATCTCTTCTGTCCAAAAGGGTAAACCAACTCTGAAAGAGAAACTGAGCAACAGACAATATGCAATAAAATTTATTTAATAACACTTTCTTTTGTTTTTGATAGCGTTGAAAAGCACTATTAACTGTGCCGCTAATCTAAACGATTTTGTTTCATAGCATTTTAATGTACTAGTTTTTATATAAAAATAATAATTAAATAAAAAAATAAGTTTAAAGGAGCCAAACGAAATTCATGGGGGAAAATGAATGTTTTAGCACAAATAGTAGCGTCGGCCTGAACCATCGCTATTATATGAAAATAATAATTAATTAAGACAATAACTGATAAGGAGGCAAACAAAATTTGTTATGGGAAGTGAATATTTTTTCATAAACAATAGCGTCGGAATGAACCGTCGCTAATATAAGAAAATAAATAATTGTTTAAGATAATAAATAAAAAGCAGGCGAATGAAATTGGTGGGGGGAAATGAAATTTTCGCACAAATAGTAGTAGTGTAAATAAATGCTTGGTCAACACCAAGTATTTTTCTCGAAATCAAAGCATTTTCAAAATATTTTCATAAAAAATACACTCAAAGGCCACGTGCACTAAGTAGTGAAAAATGAATGATTAAATGTATGTCCCTTTGTTCTTAGTCCTAGGACGCATGCTGTATAGGTTATCGTTCGAATTCTCGCCTTAACTCATAAACTTTAGTTTTATTCGTGTTATATACTTTTGTATTGAAATGGAGGAAAAGGACTAGTTAGACGTATGCTCCTCTTATGAAGATTCTAATACAGAAGAAGAAGAGTGATCTCTTCTGTTCCAAAGGGTAAACCAACTCTGAAAGAGAAAATGAGCAACAGACAATATGCAATAAAATTTATTTAATAGCACTTTCTTTTGTTTTTGATAGCGCTGAAAAGCACTATTAACTGTGTTGCTAATGTAAACGATTTTGTTTCATAGCATTTTAATGTAGTAGTTTTTGATATAAAAATAATAATTAAATAAAACAATAAGTTTAAAGGAGCCTAACGAAATTCATGGGGGAAAATGAATGTTTTAGCACAAACAATAGCGTCGGCCTAAACCGTCGCTATTATATGAAAATAATAATTAATTAAGACAAAAAGTAATAAGGAGGCAAACATAATTTGTTATGGGAAGTGAATATTTTTTCATAAACAATAGTGTCGGCATGAACCGTCGCTAATCTAAGAAAATAAATAATTGTTTAAGATAATAAATAAAAAGCAGGCGAATCAAATTGGTGGGGGGAAATGAAATTTTCGCACAAACAGTAGTGTCGGTCCAAATAAACGCTTGGTCAACACCAAGTATTTTTCTCGATATCATATCATTTTCAAAATATTTTCATAACAAATACACTCGAAGGCCACGTGCACTAAGTAGTGATAAATGAATGACTAAGTGTATGTCCCTTTGTTCTTAGTCCTAGGACGCATGCTGTATAGGTTATCATTCGAATGCTCGACTTCACTCATGAACTTTAGTTTTATTCGTGCTATATACTTTTGTATTGAAATGGAGGAAAAGGACTAGTTAGACGTATGCTCCTCTTATTAAGATTCTAATACAGAAGAAGAAGAGTGATCTCTTCTGTCCAAAAGGGTAAACCAACTCTGAAAGAGAAACTGAGCAACAACCAATATGCAATAAAATTTATTTAATAATACTTTCTTTTGTTTTTGATAGCGCTGAAAAGCACTATTAACTGTGTCGCTAATCTAAACGATTTTGTTTCATAGCATTTTAATGTACTAGTTTTTATATAAAAACAATAATTAATTAAAACAAGAAGTTTAAAGGAGCCAAACGAAATTCATGGGGGAAAATGAATGTTTTAGCACAAATAGTAGCGTCGGCCTGAACCGTCGCTATTATATGAAAATAATAATTAATTAAAACAATAACTGATAAGGAGGCAAACAAAATTTGTTATGGGAAGTGAGTATTTTTTCATAAACAATAGCGTCAGCATGAACCGTCGCTAATATAAGAAAATAAATAATTGTTTAAGATAATAAATAAAAAGCAGGCGAATGAAATTGGTGGGGGGAAATGAAATTTTCGCACAAACAGTAGTGTCGGTCCAAATAAAAGCTTGGTCAACACCAAGTATTTTTCTCGATATCAAATCATTTTCAAAATATTTTCATAACAAATACACTCGAAGGCCACGTGCACTAAGTAGTGAAAAATGAATGACTAAGTGTATATCCCTTTGTTCTTAGTCCTAGGACGCATGCTGTATAGGTTATCGTTCGAATGCTCGACTTCACTCATGAACTTTAGTTTTATTCGTGCTATATACTTTTTTATTGAAATGGAGGAAAAGGACTAGTTAGACGTATGCTCCTCTTATGAAGATTCTAATACAGAAGAAGAAGAGTGATCTCTTCTGTCCAAAAGGGTAAACAAACTCTGAAAGAGAAAATGAGCAACAAACAATATGCAATAAAATTTATTTAATAACACTTTCTTTTGTTTTTGATAGCGCTGAAAAGCACTATTAACTGTGCCGCTAATCTAAACGATTTTGTTTCATAGCATTTTAATGTACTAGTTTTTATATAAAAATAATAATTAATTAAAACAATAAGTTTAAAGGAGCCAAACGAAATTCATGGGGGAAAATGAATGTTTTAGCACAAATAGTAGCGTCGGCCTGAACCGTCGCTATTATATGAAAATAATAATTAATTAAAACAATAACTGATAAGGAGGCAAACAAAATTTGTTATGGGAAGTGAGTATTTTTTCATAAACAATAGCGTCAGCATGAATCATCGCTAATATAAGAAAATAAATAATTGTTAAAGATAATAAATAAAAAGCAGGCGAATGAAATTGGTGGGGGGAAATGAAATTTTCGCATAAACAGTAGTGTCGGACCAAATAAACGCTTGGTCAACACCAAGTATTTTTCTTGATATCAAATCATTTTCAAAATATTTTCATAACAAATGCACTCGAAGTCCACATGCACTAAGAAGTGAAAAAGGAATGATTAAATGTATGTCCCTTTGTTCTTAGTCCTAGGACGCATGCTGTATTGGTTATCATTCGAATGCTCGCCTTCACTCATGAACTTTAGTTTTATTCGTGCTATATACTTTTGTAGTGAAATGTAGGAAAAGGACTAATTTGGCGTATGCTCCTCTTATGAAGATTTTAATATAGAAGAAGAAGAGTGATCTCTTCTGTCCAAAAGGGTAAACCAACTCTGAAAGAGAAAATGAGCAACAGACAATATGCAATAAAAGTAATTTAATAGAACTTTCTTTTGTTTTTGATAGCGCTGAAAAGCACTATTAACTGTGCCGCTAATCTAAACGATTTTGTTTCATAGCATTTTAATGTACTAGTTTTTGATATAAAAATAATAATTAAATAAAACATTAAGTTTAAAGGAGCCAAACGAAATTCATTGGGGGAAAATGAATGTTTTAGCACAAACAGTAGCGTCGGCCTGAACCGTCGCTATTATATGAAAATAAAAATTAATTAAGACAATAAGTAATAAGGAGGCAAACAAAATTTGTTATGGGAAGTGAATATTTTTTCATAAACAATAGCGTCGGCATGAACCGTCGTTAATCTAAGAAAATAAATAATTGTTTAAGATAATAAATAAAAAGCAGGCGAATGAAATTGGTGGGGGGAAATGAAATTTCCGCACAAACAGTAGTGTCGGTCCAAATAAACGCTTGGTCAACACCAAGTATTTTTCTCGATATCAAATCATTTTCAAAATATTTTCATAACAAATACACTCGAAGGCCACGTGCACTAAGTAGTATAAAATGAATGATTAAATGTATGTCCCTTTGTTCTTAGTCCTAGGACGTATGCTGTATAGGTTATCGTTCGAATGCTCGCCTTCACTCATGAAACTTTAGTTTTATTCGTGCTATATACTTTTGTATTGAAATGGAGGAAAAGGACTAGTAGACGTATGCTCCTCTTATGAAGATTCTAATACAGAAGAAGAAGAGTGATCTCTTCTGTCCAAAAGGGTAAACCAACTCTAAAAGAGAAACTGAGCAACAGACAATATGCAATGGAATTTATTTAATAACACTTTCTTTTGTTTTTGATAGCGCTGAAAAGCACTATTAACTGTGCCGCTAATCTAAACGATTTTGTTTCATAGCATTTTAATGTACTAGTTTTTATATAAAAAAAATAATTAATTAAAACAATAAGTTTAAAGGAGCCAAACGAAATTCATGGGGGAAAATGAATGTTTTAGCACAAATAGTAGCGTCGGCCTGAACCGTCGCTATTATATGAAAATAATAATTAATTAAAACAATAACTGATAAGGAGGCAAACAAAATTTGTTATGGGAAGTGAGTATTTTTTCATAAACAATAGCGTCAGCATGAACCGTCGCTAATATAAGAAAATAAATAATTGTTTAAGATAATAAATAAAAAGCAGGCGAATGAAATTGGTGGGGGGAAATGAAATTTTCGCACAAACAGTAGTGTCGGTCCAAATAAAAGCTTGGTCAACACTAAGTATTTTTATCGATATCAAATCATTTTCAAAATATTTTCATAACAAATACACTCGAAGGCCACGTGCACTAAGTAGTGAAAATGAATGACTAAGTGTATGTCCCTTTGTTCTTAGTCCTAGGACGCATGCTGTATAGGTTATCGTTCGAATGCTCGACTTCACTCATGAACTTTAGTTTTATTCGTGCTATATACTTTTGTATTGAAATGGAGGAAAAGGACTAGTTAGACGTATGCTCCTCTTATGAAGATTCTAATACAGAAGAAGAAGAGTGATCTCTTCTGTCCAAAAGGGTAAACCAACTCTGAAAGAGAAAATGAGCAAGAAACAATATGCAATAAAATTTATTTAATAGCACTTTCTTTTGTTTTTGATAGCGCTGAAAAGCACTATTAACTGTGTCGCTAATCTAAACGATTTTGTTTCAGAGCATTTTAATGTACTAGTTTTTATATAAAAAAAATAATTAATTAAAACAATAAGTTTAAAGGAGCCAAACGAAATTCATGGGGGAAAATGAATGTTTTAGCACAAATAGTAGCGTCGGCCTGAACCGTCGCTATTATATGAAAATAATAATTAATTAAAACAATAACTGATAAGGAGGCAAACAAAGTTTGTTATGGGAAGTGAGTATTTTTTCATAAACAATAGCGTCAGCATGAACCGTCGCTAATATAAGAAAATAAATAATTGTTTAAGATAATAAATAAAAAGCAGGAGAATGAAATTGGTGGGGGGAAATGAAATTTTCGCACAAACAGTAGTGTCGGTCCAAATAAAAGCTTGGTCAACACTAAGTATTTTTCTCGATATCAAATCATTTTCAAAATATTTTCATAATAAATACACTCGAAGGCCACGTGCACTAAGTAGTGAAAAATGAATGACTAAGTGTATGTCCCTTTGTTCTTAGTCCTAGGACGCATGCTGTATAGGTTATCGTTCGAATGCTCGACTTCATTCATGAACTTTAGTTTTATTCGTGCTATATACTTTTGTATTGAAATGGAGGAAAAGGACTAGTTAGACGTATGCTCCTCTTATGAAGATTCTAATACAGAAGAAGAAGAGTGATCTCTTCTGTCCAAAAGGGTAAACCAACTTTGAAAGAGAAAATGAGCAACAACCAATATGCAATAAAATTTATTTAATAGCACTTTCTTTTGTTTTTGATAGCGCTGAAAAGCATTATTAACTGTGCCGCTAATCTAAACGATTTTGTTTCATAGCATTTTAATGTACTAGTTTTTGATATAAAAATAATAATTAAATAAAACAATAAGTTTAAAGGAGCCAAACGAAATTCATTGGGGGAAAATGAATGTTTTAGCACAAACAGTAGCGTCGGCCTGAACCGTCGCTATTATATGAAAATAATAATTAATTAAGACAATAAGTAATATAGAGGCAAACAAAATTTGTTATGGGAAGTGAATATTTTTTCATAAACAATAGCGTCGGCATGAACCGTCTCTAATCTAAGAAAATAAATAATTGTTTAAGATAATAAATAAAAAGCAGGCGAATGAAATTGGTGGGGGGAAATGAAATTTTCGCACAAACAGTAGTGTCGGTCCAAATAAACGCTTGGTCAACACCAAGTATTTTTCTCGATATCAAATCATTTTCAAAATATTTTCATAACAAATACACTCGAAGGCCACGTGCACTAAGTAGTGAAAAATGAATGATTAAATGTATGTCCCTTTGTTCTTAGTCCTAGGACGCATGCTGTATAGGTTATCGTTCGAATGCTCGCCTTCACTCATGAACTTTAGTTTTATTCGTGCTATATACTTTTGTATTGAAATGGAGGAAAAGGACTAGTTAGACGTATGCTCCTCTTATGAAGATTCTAATACAGAAGAAGAAGAGTGATCTCTTCTGTCCAAAAGGGTAAACCAACTTTGAAAGAGAAAATGAGCAACAACCAATATGCAATAAAATTTATTTAATAGCACTTTCTTTTGTTTTTGATAGCGCTGAAAAGCATTATTAACTGTGCCGCTAATCTAAACGATTTTGTTTCATAGCATTTTAATGTACTAGTTTTTATATAAAAATAATAATTAATTTAAACAATACGTTTAAAGGAGCCAAACGAAATTCATGGGGGAAAATGAATGTTTTAGCACAAATAGTAGCGTCGGCCAGAACCGTCGCTATTATATGAAAATAATAATTAATTAAAACAATAACTGATAAGGAGGCAAACAAAATTTGTTATGGGAAGTGAGTATTTTTTCATAAACAATAGCGTCAGCATGAACCGTCGCTAATATAAGAAAATAAATAATTGTTTAAGATAATAAATAAAAAGCAGGCGAATGAAATTGGTGGGGGGAAATGAAATTTTCGCACAAACAGTAGTGTCGGTCCAAATAAACGCTTGGTTAACACCAAGTATTTTTCTCGATATCAAATCATTTTCAAAATATTCTCATAACAAATGCACTCGAAGTCCACATGCACTAAGAAGTGAAAAAGGAATGATTAAATGTATGTCCCTTTGTTCTTAGTCCTAGGACGCATGCTGTATTGTTATCATTCCAATGCTCGCCTTCACTCATGAAGTTTAGTTTTATTCGTGCTCTATACTTTTGTAGTGAAATGTAGGAAAAGGACTAGTTGGCGTATGCTCCTCTTATGAAGACTTTAATATAGAAGAAGAGTGATCTCTTCTGTCCAAAAGGGTAAACCAACCCTGAAAGAGAAAATGAGCAACAGACAATATGCAATAAAAGTTATTTAATAGCACTTTCTTTTGTTTTTGATAGCGCTGAAAAGCACTATTAACTGTGCCACTAATCTAAGCGATTTTGTTTCATAGCATTTTAATGTACTAGTTTTTGATATAAAAATAATAATTAAATAAAACAATAAGTTTAAAGGAGCCAAACGAAATTCATGGGGGAAAATGAATGAATTAAATAAAACAATAAGTTTAAAGGAGCCAAACGAAATTCATGGGGGAAAATGAATGTTTTAGCACAAACAGTAGCGTCGGCCTGAACCGTCGCTATTATATGAAAATAATAATTAATTAAGACAATAAGTAATAAGGAGGCAAACAAAATTTGTTATGGAAGTGAATATTGAAATTCTGGCTGCAGATACTCAATGTCACGTTCAATGTTATGACACCGTATCTGACTTACTATATGACAGTAAATACAAAAGCAATAAAGAACACAGTCAATTGTTTACCCAGTTCAGTGTGCAACAACACCTACTCTGGGGGCTACCAAGCCAGGGAGGAAATCCACTATAAGAGATTTTAATTCAGGAATAAACCAACCAGTTTATCTCCTTCACTTAAGACCTACCCAATGCAATTCCAATCTAAGTACAACTTAAACCTGAGTTCCTACTCACTCCCCCTCAATCACAGCAGTGATACATAAACCAATTTGACTTAAGAATTGATGAAGACACTCTTCAAAAACAAACACTTGATTAAGCTTCACAGCTTTTTAATCAAGCAACACAATCACTCTTGCTTCACAGCTTTGAGTGATGTACACAACTAACTTGACTCTGCTTCACAGCTTTAGTCAAGGAACATTCAAACACTCTTGCTTCAAAGCTTAGAGTGCTACACAACCCTTACAATTAGAAACCTATTCCAAGGCACTTATCACATTGATAATTGCTTGGAGTACAATAATCAAATCTATACAGATTACAAATGATCTTCTAATCAATAAAAGCCGTCCTTGAAAAACAGCAGCTCTGTTGAATATATAGCAGCTACAACTTCAGTTAGGGTTTCCAAAAACCTAGGGTTAATTCCATTTGACCTAAAGACCAGGTCATAGGACTTTTTTAACCAGGTTAGGGTTGAGCTAGGTTACCCCTCAGAAAACGCAGGATTCTGTTCAGGAAGGACTGAGTTATTTCCTGAAAAAACTCAGACTTATCCAATCCTGCAATCCTGTTAGTTCAGAACAGGATGTCATAACATCTGTTATGACATCTGAGAAAACCTGTCTACTGATTTAGCAAAATGTGATCATTTTGCAAAATGCTCAGATACACACTTATAAACATCAGTATTTGAATTGCAATATTTTTCTGCAAAGGTACCTAATGAGTCAGTACAAACTGAACTAGAATGTTATGACATCAGTCATGACATTCACACATACACTTGGGATTTACCAAAAATGCAAGCCAATACCTAAACACCTACAAACTCCCCCTTTGGCAGATTTTTGGCTAAAGACCCTGAACAATCAGAGATAGATAGCAGCAGAAATAAGTGACAGCAGAAAAATAGAATGTCAAGTACTAATTAAGTAAGTACCAAAATATTCTCCCCCTCTTTAGCCACAAATGGGCCAAAGATACCATGTTCATAAAATTATACAGTTATCCAACACAAAACAAAATAAGAGCAGCAGTAGAAAACAACAGCATAAACTTCCAAACTCCACCAGATATCAGCAACCAACCTTCAAGCACTGTCATCAGATCCAGAGTATTCAGGCTTCTTTCTTTTCTTGTGAGCAATGTCAGCATTCTTCTCTTTGTTTGATGTCTCAACATTCTTAGAGACATCTGGATTTGTTTCAGCATTTGAGCTTTCTTGGTTCAGAGGAACAGAAATGCCAGGAACTGAGTGGTTCTCGTTCAGAATTCTTGAAACAATTTTTGCTATTGCTTGATTAACATAGGCTGTCCCTTCCTTATTTGCAATTTCAGGGGGAACTGAAGAAGAAGGATGAGATGGATTACCAGAGGCAGAAGTTTGGGGTTTTCCTGCATGTCTTGTTCTCAACTCTTTGACCTTGGTGGGGTTAGTTCCCACTTTTCTATGAGAGGAGATCTCCAGAACGTCAGAGTCCAGACAAGAAGAGATTGTCCCAGAATCTTGATCAGAGGAAGAGGTTGAAATGGTCGTATTGGATGATGATGGTGTTTGAGACATGTTGACAGTTTTAGAGGACCAATAGCAACTGAGGAGAAATTTCTGATTGAGAGACTGGGTTTTGATGAGGAGACGAGAGAGGAAGGAAGCAAGGGAGTGTCTATTCAACTTCTTAAAAGAATTGTAGGAAATGAGAAAATACAATTTTAAACCAATCAGAACAGGCATAAGTCCTTTGATCCTTGTTTTAAGCAAAATTAATTGCTACAATTCCTCATGTTGGCAAATACCCAGCTTACCCCTTAAGTTTTCAAATTGGTTTGCATCCAAAGCCTTGGTAAAAATGTCAGCCAGCTGTAGCTCAGTGGCAACATGTTCCAATTTGATTGTCTTCTCTTCTACAAGGTCTCTGATAAAGTGATGTCGTATATCAATATGTTTGGTCCTGCTATGCTGAATGGGATTCTTGGATATGTTGATTGTACTCAGATTGTCACAGTACAATGTCATAACATCTTGTGTGACATTATACTCAGTGAGCATCTGTTTCATCCATATCATTTGAGAGCAGCTACTACCAGCTGCAATGTATTCAGCTTCAGCAGTTGAAAGAGACACACAATTCTATTTCTTGCTGAACCAGGAAACCAGATTACTTCCCAAAAAGAAACATCCTCCAGAGGTGCTTTTTCTATCATCAGCACTACCAGCCCAATCAGCATCACAGTAGCCAGTCAGAGCTGGTTCACAGCCATGAGTATACATCAATCCATAGTTGTAAGTACCACTTACATACTTCAAAATTCTCTTCACTTGATTGATATGACTGACTTTGGGATCAGCTTGGTATCTAGCACAAACTCCAACTGCAAAGGCAATATCAGGTCTGTTGGCAGTTAAGTACAACAAGCTTCCTATCATGCTTCTGTATAGACTTTGATCCACCTTAACCCCACTTGAATCTTTGGAAAGCTTTAGATGAGTAGGAGCAGGAGTCCTTTTGTGACTTGCATTCTCCATACCAAACTTCTTTACAATATTCTTAGCATACTTGCTTTGAGATAAGAAGATTGAGTCCTCCATCTGTGAGACTTGTAGTCCAAGAAAATAAGTTAGTTCTCCCATGAGACTCATTTCAAATTCAGCCTGCATCTGGTCAGCAAAGTGTTTAACCATATGTTCTGACATTCCTCCAAACACTATGTCATCAACATATATTTGGGCAACCATCAACTTCCCTCCTTCAGTTTTGACAAAGAGAGTTTTGTCCAAGCCTCCTTTTCTGTAGCCTTTGTCTGAGAGAAACTTTGTTAACTTGTCATACCATGCTCTAGGAGCTTGTTTCAGGCCATATAGAGCTTTTCTCAGTTAGTAGACATGATCAGGATGGGTTGGATCCACAAAACCTTTAGGTTGTTCCACATAAGCTTCCTCATTTAAGTACCCATTTAGAAAGGCACTTTTCACATCCATCTGAAATAACTTGAACTTCAGAAGACAAGCAATTGACAACAAGAGTCTGATTGATTCCAACCTGGCTACAGGTGCAAAGGTTTCATCAAAATCAACCCCTTCAACCTGGGTGTATCCTTGAGCAACAAGTCTTGCCTTATTTCTGGTGACAACTCCTTCAGCATCTGACTTGTTCTTGAATATCCATTTTGTCCCAATGATGTTAGTTCCTTCAGGTCTAGGAACCAGTTCCCAAACTTCATGTTGCTTGAATTGGTTCAGTTCATCTTGCATTGCACCAATCCAATATTCATCAGTTAAGGCTTCCTTGACATTTCTTGGTTCCATTTTGGACACAAAACAAGAGTTTGAGATGATTTCTCTAGATCTTGTGATGAATCCACTATTGGGATCTCCTATGATGAGCTCTTTTGGATGATCCTTCTGAATTCTGATGGAAGGAATCTTGCTAGCTTCCTTTGATTCAGATTCTGTTGTGGTGGAGTTGGGTAGGTCATCCTGTTGGGTTGAAGTCTCAAAGAATGTCTCAACAGTACAAGGAACATCTATTTCTTCATGATAGTCATCAATTACAACATTTATTGATTCCATCATGGTTTTGGTTCTGGAGTTGAATACTCTATAAGCTCTGCTGATTGAGGAGTATCCTAGAAATATGCCTTCATCACTTTTGGGGTCCAGTTTTCTTCTTTGTTCACGATCAGACAGAATATAGCATTTGCTACCAAACACATGGAAGTACTTCACAGTTGGTTTTCTTCCTTTCCAGAGTTCATATATGGTGGATGAGGTTCCCTTTCTCAAGGTGACCCTGTTATGAACATAGCAAGCTGTATTCATAGCTTCAGCCCAAAAATACATAGGAAGTCTTTTGGCATGTAACATTGCTCTGGCAGATTCTTGTATGGTCCTGTTTTTTCTTTCCACAACTCCATTTTGCTGAGGTGTTATGGGAGAAGAAAACTCATGACTGATTCCTTCTGAAGCACAGAAGTCATCAAACTTGCTGTTTTCAAATTCCTTGCCATGATCACTTCTGATTCTGACAATACATCCTTCCTTCTCTTTTTGAATTCTCTTGCACAGTTCTCTAAAAACTTCAAATGCATCTGATTTTTCCCTAATGAAATTAATCCAGGTGAATCTGGAAAAATCATCCACAACCACATAGGCATATCTTTTACCACCAAGACTCTCTACTTGCATTGGTCCCATCAGATCCATATGGAGGAGTTCTAGAACCTTAGAGGTGGTCAGATGTCTTGACTTTGGGTGTGACATCCTCGTCTGCTTACCAACTTGACATTCACCACAAACTCTTCCTTCATCAATTTGCAGTTTTGGAATCCCTCTGACTGCCTCCAAGGAGATAATCCTCTTCATACCCCTTAGATGAAGATGGCCAAGTTTTTGGTGCCACAGTTTCACCTTTTTTTCTTCCTTTGCAATGGAACACACAGATGAGAAATTAGTGTTCTCAGCCTCCCACAAGTAACAGTTGTCTTTGGATCTGACTCCTTTCATTACTATCTCTTGTTTGTCATTGATTACAAGGCATTCGGATTTTGAGAAATTGACCTTGAATCCTAGATCACACAGTTGACTGATACTAATGAGATTAGCGGGCAGTCCTTTCACCAGAAGTACTTCATTTAGACTTGGAACTCCAGGGCAGTCCAAATCACCAACTCCTTTGATTTCACCTTTAGCCCCATCTCCAAAGGTCACAAAACTGGTGGTGTGAGGCTTAACATTATTGAGGAGGTTCTTGATTCCAGTCATATGTCTGGAACATCCACTGTCAAAGTACCAGTATTCCTTTGCAGAGACCCTCAGGGAAGTGTGAGCTATCAGTGCAGTAGCCTTTTTCTTCCATTGAGGAGCATGTGGTACCTTTTTAGACTTAGGTTTGACACCTGAGTTCTGATTAGGGTATCCATGTAATCTGAAGCAGAAGGGCTTTATGTGGCCATATCTACCACAATAATGACATTTCCATCTTTGGTACCTTTTCCTCATATGTTTATGTTCCTGATGTCGAGAGTTGTGTTGAGACATCTGTTTTGACATTTGCTTACCAGAACCAGATTTCGTTGCTTCCATAAATCCTAGACCAGATTTATTTCCCACATTTTGTCCAACCTGTAGGATCTCTTTCAATTTGTATGTCCCATTTGTCAACATCTTGACAGATTTGGTCATTTGATTTAGTTGTGAGTTCAGCAATTGAACTTTTCCTTCTAGATGACTTATAGTTTCAAGGTTTGCCCTTTTTTCAGCCTCTATCTTTATGATGAGTTTTGATTGTTTCTCATTCTGCACACAGACCTCAGTACTTCTGATACACAATTCTTTGTAAGTATCAGCCAGTTCTTCAAAAGTCACTTCTTCATCACTGATGTCACTTTCAGAGGTACAAACACCAGTTAAAGCATTAACTCGTTTGGCAGTCTCTTCTTCAGAATTACTTTCTGAATCACAATCAGACCAAGTAACTGTCATTCCTTTTTGTTTCTTAAGAAAGGTATGACATTCAGCTCGAATATGCCCATATCCTTCACAACCATGGCATTGAATTCCTCTGCCTTGAACTCCCTTCTCTTCTGACCTTGGTCTTCTGCTGGAACTGTCAATGTTAGAGGGAATGTTATGAACATTAGACTTTGACTTTGGATCTATTCTTTTGATGAGTTTGTTGAACTGTCTTCCAAGCATGGCAATAGCTTCTGATATGTTTTCTTCTTCATCCTCCTTGTATTCAACATCAGTGTTGGATACAAGTGCTATGCTTTTGTTATTCTTGTCACCATTATCAGTGATCCCCATCTCAAAAGTCTGAAGAGACCCAATAAGTTCATCCACTTTCAACTTGCTAATGTCCTGGGCTTCCTCTATGGTAGTTACCTTCATTGCAAATCTTTTAGGCAAGGATCTGAGAATCTTCCTCACCAGTTTTTCTTCTGACATCTTTTCTCCCAGTGCTCCTGAGGTGTTGGCAATCTCCAAGATGTTCATGTGAAACTCATGAATGGTTTCATCTTCCATCATTTTTAGATTCTCAAATTTGGTAGTCAACATCTGAAGCCTTGACATTTTTACTTTGGAAGTGCCCTCATGAGTAGTTTTGAGAGTGTCCCAAACTTCCTTGGCCAGTTCATATTGATGTACTAGTCTGAAAATGTTTCTATCAATTCCATTGAACAAGGCATTTAAAGCTTTTGAATTTCCCAGAGCTAACTCATCTTCTTCTTTACTCCAATCTTCTTCAGGCTTCAGACTGATTGTCCCATCTATCTCAGTTATAGTGGGATGAATCCATTCTTTGTCAGCAGCTCTCCAAGCCTTTTTGTCCAGAGATTTTAGGAAGGCAAACATACGAGGTTTCCAGTAGTCATAATTGGTTCCGTCCAGAATGGGTGGTCTATTTCCAAAAACTCCTTCTTTGTCCATAGTGCCAGAAAGTGATATCCCTAGATCTCACCCAGTAATACAGGCAGGGTGCCTGCTCTGATGCCAATTGAAATTCTGGCTGCAGATACTCAATGTCACGTTCAATGTTATGACACCGTATCTGACTTACTATATGACAGTAAATACAAAAGCAATAAAGAACACAGTCAATTGTTTACCCAGTTCAGTGTGCAACAACACCTACTCTGGGGGCTACCAAGCCAGGGAGGAAATCCACTATAAGAGATTTTAATTCAGGAATAAACCAACCAGTTTATCTCCTTCACTTAAGACCTACCCAATGCAATTCCAATCTAAGTACAACTTAAACCTGAGTTCCTACTCACTCCCCCTCAATCACAGCAGTGATACATAAACCAATTTGACTTAAGAATTGATGAAGACACTCTTCAAAAACAAACACTTGATTAAGCTTCACAGCTTTTTAATCAAGCAACACAATCACTCTTGCTTCACAGCTTTGAGTGATGTACACAACTAACTTGACTCTGCTTCACAGCTTTAGTCAAGGAACATTCAAACACTCTTGCTTCAAAGCTTAGAGTGCTACACAACCCTTACAATTAGAAACCTATTCCAAGGCACTTATCACAATGATAATTGCTTGGAGTATAATAATCAAATCTATACAGATTACAAATGATCTTCTAATCAATAAAAGCCGTCCTTGAAAAACAGCAGCTCTGTTGAATATATAGCAGCTGCAACTTCAGTTAGGGTTTCCAAAAACCTAGGGTTAATTCCGTTTGACCTAAAGACCAGGTCACAGGACTTTTTTAACCAGGTTAGGGTTGAGCTAGGTTACCCCTCAGAAAACGCAGGATTCTGTTCAGGAAGGACTGAGTTATTTCCTGAAAAAACTCAGACTTATCCAATCCTGCAATCCTGTTAGTTCAGAACAGGATGTCATAACATCTGTTATGACATCTGAGAAAACCTGTCTACTGATTTAGCAAAATGTGATCATTTTGCAAAATGCTCAGATACACACTTATAAACATCAGTATTTGAATTACAATATTTTTCTGCAAAGGTACCTAATGAGTCAGTACAAACTGAACTAGAATGTTATGACATCAGTCATGACATTCACACATACACTTGGGATTTACCAAAAATGCAAGCCAATACCTAAACACCTACAAATATTTTTTCATAAACAATAGCATCGGCATGAACCGTCGCTAATATAAGAAAATAACTAATTGTTAAAGATAATAAATAAAAAGCAGGCGAATGAAATTGGTGGGGGGAAATGAAATTTTCGCACAAACAGTAGTGTCGGTCTAAATAAACTCTTGGTCAACACCAAGTATTTTTCTCGATATCAAATCATTTTCAAAATATTTTCATAACAAATGCACTCGAAGTCCACATGCACTAAGAAGTGAAAAAGGAATGATTAAATGTATGTCCCTTTGTTCTTAGTCCTAGGACGCATGCTGTATTGGTTATCATTCGAATGCTCGCCTTCACTCATGAACTTTAGTTTTATTCGTGCTATATACTTTTGTAGTGAAATGTAGGAAAAGGACTAATTTGGCGTATGCTCCTCTTATGAAGATTTTAATATAGAAGAAGAAGAGTGATCTCTTCTGTCCAAAAGGGTAAACCAACTTTGAAAGAGAAAATGAGCAACAGACAATATGCAATAAAAGTTATTTAATAGAACATTCTTTTGTTTTTGATAGCGTTGAAAAGCACTATTAACTGTGCTGCTAATCTAAACGATTTTGTTTCATAGCATTTTAATGTACTAGTTTTTGATATAAAAATAATAATTAAATAAAACAATAAGTTTAAAGGAGCCAAACGAAATTCATTGGGGGAAAATGAATGTTTTAGCACAAACAGTAGCGTCGGCCTGAACCGTCGCTATTATATGAAAATAATAATTAATTAAGACAATAAGTAATAAGGAGGCAAACAAAATTTGTTATGGGAAGTGAATATTTTTTCATAAACAATAGCGTCGGCATGAACCGTCACTAATCTAAGAAAATAAATAATTGTTTAAGATAATAAATAAAAAGCAGGCGAATGAAATTGGTGGGGGGAAATGAAATTTTTGCACAAACAGTAGTGTCGGTCCAAATAAACGCTTGGTCAACACCAAGTATTTTTCTCGATATCAAATCATTTTCAAAATATTTTCATAACAAATACACTCGAAGGCCACGTGCACTAAGTAGTGAAAAATGAATGATTAAATGTATGTCCCTTTGTTCTTAGTCCTAGGACGCATGCTGTATAGGTTATCGTTCGAATGCTCGCCTTCACTCATGAACTTTAGTTTTATTCGTGCTATATACTTTTTATTGAAATGGAGGAAAAGGACTAGTTAGACGTATGCTCCTCTTATGAAGATTCTAATACAGAAGAAGAAGAGTGATCTCTTCTGTCCAAAAGGGTAAACCAACTTTGAAAGAGAAAATGAGCAACAACCAATATGCAATAAAATTTATTTAATAGCACTTTCTTTTGTTTTTGATAGCGCTGAAAAGCACTATTAACTATGCCGCTAATCTAAACGATTTTGTTTCATAGCATTTTAATGTACTAGTTTTTATATAAAAATAATAATTAATTTAAACAATAAGTTTAAAGGAGCCAAACGAAATTCATGGGGGAAAATGAATGTTTTAGCACAAATAGTAGCGTCGGCCAGAACCGTCGCTATTATATGAAAATAATAATTAATTAAAACAATAACTGATAAGGAGGCAAACAAAATTTGTTATGGGAAGTGAGTATTTTTTCATAAACAATAGCGTCAGCATGAACCGTCGCTAATATAAGAAAATAAATAATTGTTTAAGATAATAAATAAAAAGCAGGCGAATGAAATTGGTGGGGGGAAATGAAATTTTCGCACAAACAGTAGTGTCGGTCCAAATAAATGCTTGGTCAACACCAAGTATTTTTCTCGATATCAAATCATTTTCAAAATATTTTCATAACAAATGCACTCGAAGTCCACATGCACTAAGAAGTGAAAAAGGAATGATTAAATGTATGTCCCTTTGTTCTTAGTCCTAGGACGCATGCTGTATTGGTTATCATTCGAATGCTCGCCTTCACTCATGAAGTTTAGTTTTATTCGTGCTCTATACTTTTGTAGTGAAATGTAGGAAAAGAACTAGTTGGTGTATGCTCCTCTTATGAAGATTTTAATATAGAAGAAGAGTGATCTCTTCTGTCCAAAAGGGTAAACCAACTCTGAAAGAGAAAATGAGCAACATACAATATGCAATAAAAGTTATTTAATATCACTTTCTTTTGTTTTTGATAGCGTTGAAAAGCACTATTAACTGTGCCGCTAATCTAAGCGATTTTGTTTCATAGCATTTTAATGTACTAGTTTTTGATATAAAAATAATAATTAAATAAAACAATAAGTTTAAAGGAGCCAAACGAAATTCATGGGGGAAAATGAATGTTTTAGCACAAACAGTAGCGTCGGCCTGAACCGTCGCTATTATATGAAAATAATAATTAATTAAGACAATAAGTAATAAGGAGGCAAACAAAATTTGTTATGGGAAGTGAATATTTTTTCATAAACAATAGCATCGGCATGAATCGTCGCTAATATAAGAAAATAACTAATTGTTAAAGATAATAAATAAAAAGAAGGCGAATGAAATTCGTGGGGGGAAATGAAATTTTTGCACAAACAGTAGTGTCGGTCTAATTAAACGCTTGGTCAACACCAAGTATTTTTCTCGATATCAAATCATTTTCAAAATATTTTCATAACAAATGCACTCGAAGTCCACATGCACTAAGAAGTGAAAAAGGAATGATTAAATGTATGTCCCTTTGTTCTTAGCCCTAGGACACATGCTGTATTGGTTATCATTCGAATGCTCGCCTTCACTCATGAACTTTAGTTTTATTCGTGCTATATAATTTTGTAGTGAAATGTAGGAAAAGGACTAATTTGGCGTATGCTCCTCTTATGAAGATTTTAATATAGAAGAAGAAGAGTGATCTCTTCTGTCCAAAAGGGTAAAACAACTTTGAAAGAGAAAATGAGCAACAGACAATATGCAATAAAAGTTATTTAATAGAACATTCTTTTGTTTTTGATAGCGCTGAAAAGCACTATTAACTGTGCCGCTAATCTAAACGATTTTGTTTCATAGCATTTTAATGTACTAGTTTTTGATATAAAAATAATAATTGAATAAAACAATAAGTTTAAAGGAGCCAAACGAAATTCATTGGGGGAAAATGAATGTTTTAGCACAAACAGTAGCGTCGGCCTGAACCGTCGCTATTATATGAAAATAATAATTAATTAAGACAATAAGTAATAAGGAGGCAAACAAAATTTGTTATGGGAAGTGAATATTTTTTCATAAACAATAGCGTCGGCATGAACCGTCGCTAATCTAAGAAAATAAATAATTGTTTAAGATAATAAATAAAAAGCAGGCGAATGAAATTGGTGGGGGGAAATGAAATTTTTGCACAAACAGTAGTGTCGGTCCAAATAAACGCTTGGTCAACACCAAGTATTTTTCTCGATATCAAATCATTTTCAAAATATTTTCATAACAAATACACTCGAAGGCCACGTGCACTAAGTAGTGAAAAATGAATGATTAAATGTATGTCCCTTTGTTCTTAGTCCTAGGACGCATGCTGTATAGGTTATCGTTCGAATGCTCGCCTTCACTCATGAACTTTAGTTTTATTCGTGCTATATACTTTTTATTGAAATGGAGGAAAAGGACTAGTTAGACGTATGCTCCTCTTATGAAGATTCTAATACAGAAGAAGAAGAGTGATCTCTTCTGTCCAAAAGGGTAAACCAACTTTGAAAGAGAAAATGAGCAACAACCAATATGCAATAAAATTTATTTAATAGCACTTTCTTTTGTTTTTGATAGCGCTGAAAAGCACTATTAACTATGCCGCTAATCTAAACGATTTTGTTTCATAGCATTTTAATGTACTAGTTTTTATATAAAAATAATAATTAATTTAAACAATAAGTTTAAAGGAGCCAAACGAAATTCATGGGGGAAAATGAATGTTTTAGCACAAATAGTAGCGTCGGCCAGAACCGTCGCTATTATATGAAAATAATAATTAATTAAAACAATAACTGATAAGGAGGCAAACAAAATTTGTTATGGGAAGTGAGTATTTTTTCATAAACAATAGCGTCAGCATGAACCGTCGCTAATATAAGAAAATAAATAATTGTTTAAGATAATAAATAAAAAGCAGGCGAATGAAATTGGTGGGGGGAAATGAAATTTTCGCACAAACAGTAGTGTCGGTCCAAATAAATGCTTGGTCAACACCAAGTATTTTTCTCGATATCAAATCATTTTCAAAATATTTTCATAACAAATGCACTCGAAGTCCACATGCACTAAGAAGTGAAAAAGGAATGATTAAATGTATGTCCCTTTGTTCTTAGTCCTAGGACGCATGCTGTATTGGTTATCATTCGAATGCTCGCCTTCACTCATGAAGTTTAGTTTTATTCGTGCTCTATACTTTTGTAGTGAAATGTAGGAAAAGAACTAGTTGGTGTATGCTTCTCTTATGAAGATTTTAATATAGAAGAAGAGTGATCTCTTCTGTCCAAAAGGGTAAACCAACTCTGAAAGAGAAAATGAGCAACATACAATATGCAATAAAAGTTATTTAATATCACTTTCTTTTGTTTTTGATAGCGCTGAAAAGCACTATTAACTGTGCCGCTAATCTAAGCGATTTTGTTTCATAGCATTTTAATGTACTAGTTTTTGATATAAAAATAATAATTAAATAAAACAATAAGTTTAAAGGAGCCAAACGAAATTCATGGGGGAAAATGAATGTTTTAGCACAAATAGTAGCGTCGGCCAGAACCGTCGCTATTATATGAAAATAATAATTAATTAAAACAATAACTGATAAGGAGGCAAACAAAATTTGTTATGGGAAGTGAGTATTTTTTCATAAACAATAGCGTCAGCATGAACCGTCGCTAATATAAGAAAATAAATAATTGTTTAAGATAATAAATAAAAAGCAGGCGAATGAAATTGGTGGGGGGAAATGAAATTTTCGCACAAACAGTAGTGTCGGTCCAAATAAATGCTTGGTCAACACCAAGTATTTTTCTCGATATCAAATCATTTTCAAAATATTTTCATAACAAATGCACTCGAAGTCCACATGCACTAAGAAGTGAAAAAGGAATGATTAAATGTATGTCCCTTTGTTCTTAGTCCTAGGACGCATGCTGTATTGGTTATCATTCGAATGCTCGCCTTCACTCATGAAGTTTAGTTTTATTCGTGCTCTATACTTTTGTAGTGAAATGTAGGAAAAGAACTAGTTGGTGTATGCTCCTCTTATGAAGATTTTAATATAGAAGAAGAGTGATCTCTTCTGTCCAAAAGGGTAAACCAACTCTGAAAGAGAAAATGAGCAACATACAATATGCAATAAAAGTTATTTAATATCACTTTCTTTTGTTTTTGATAGCGCTGAAAAGCACTATTAACTGTGCCGCTAATCTAAGCGATTTTGTTTCATAGCATTTTAATGTACTAGTTTTTGATATAAAAATAATAATTAAATAAAACAATAAGTTTAAAGGAGCCAAACGAAATTCATGGGGGAAAATGAATGTTTTAGCACAAACAGTAGCGTCGGCCTGAACCGTCGCTATTATATGAAAATAATAATTAATTAAGACAATAAGTAATAAGGAGGCAAACAAAATTTGTTATGGGAAGTGAATATTTTTTCATAAACAATAGCATCGGCATGAATCGTCGCTAATATAAGAAAATAACTAATTGTTAAAGATAATAAATAAAAAGCAGGCGAATGAAATTGGTGGGGGGAAATGAAATTTTTGCACAAACAGTAGTGTCGGTCTAAATAAACGCTTGGTCAACACCAAGTATTTTTCTCGATATCAAATCATTTTCAAAATATTTTCATAACAAATGCACTCGAAGTCCACATGCACTAAGAAGTGAAAAAGGAATGATTAAATGTATGTCCCTTTGTTCTTAGCCCTAGGACACATGCTGTATTGGTTATCATTCGAATGCTCGCCTTCACTCATGAACTTTAGTTTTATTCGGGCTATATAATTTTGTAGTGAAATGTAGGAAAAGGACTAATTTGGCGTATGCTCCTCTTATGAAGATTTTAATATAGAAGAAGAAGAGTGATCTCTTCTGTCCAAAAGGGTAAACCAACTTTGAAAGAGAAAATGAGCAACAGACAATATGCAATAAAAGTTATTTAATAGAACATTCTTTTGTTTTTGATAGCGCTGAAAAGCACTATTAACTGTGCCGCTAATCTAAACGATTTTGTTTCATAGCATTTTAATGTACTAGTTTTTGATATAAAAATAATAATTAAATAAAACAATAAGTTTAAAGGAGCCAAACGAAATTCATTGGGGGAAAATGAATGTTTTAGCACAAACAGTAGCGTCGGCCTGAACCGTCGCTATTATATGAAAATAATAATTAATTAAGACAATAAGTAATAAGGAGGCAAACAAAATTTGTTATGGGAAGTGAATATTTTTTCATAAACAATAGCGTCGGCATGAACCGTCGCTAATCTAAGAAAATAAATAATTGTTTAAGATAATAAATAAAAAGCAGGCGAATGAAATTGGTGGGGGGAAATGAAATTTTTGCACAAACAGTAGTGTCGGTCCAAATAAACGCTTGGTCAACACCAAGTATTTTTCTCGATATCAAATCATTTTCAAAATATTTTCATAACAAATACACTCGAAGGCCACGTGCACTAAGTAGTGAAAAATGAATGATTAAATGTATGTCCCTTTGTTCTTAGTCCTAGGACGCATGCTGTATAGGTTATCGTTCGAATGCTCGCCTTCACTCATGAACTTTAGTTTTATTCGTGCTATATACTTTTTATTGAAATGGAGGAAAAGGACTAGTTAGACGTATGCTCCTCTTATGAAGATTCTAATACAGAAGAAGAAGAGTGATCTCTTCTGTCCAAAAGGGTAAACCAACTTTGAAAGAGAAAATGAGCAACAACCAATATGCAATAAAATTTATTTAATAGCACTTTCTTTTGTTTTTGATAGCGCTGAAAAGCACTATTAACTATGCCGCTAATCTAAACGATTTTGTTTCATAGCATTTTAATGTACTAGTTTTTATATAAAAATAATAATTAATTTAAACAATAAGTTTAAAGGAGCCAAACGAAATTCATGGGGGAAAATGAATGTTTTAGCACAAATAGTAGCGTCGGCCAGAACCGTCGCTATTATATGAAAATAATAATTAATTAAAACAATAACTGATAAGGAGGCAAATGAAATTTGTTATGGGAAATGAATATTTTTGCATAAACAATAGCGTCGGCCTGAACCGTCGCTAATATAAGAAAATAAATAATTATTTAAGACCATAAATAAAAAGGAGGCTAATGAAATTGGTGGGGGAACTGAAATTTTCGCACAAACAGTAGTATCGGTCCAAATAAATGCTTGGTCAACACCAAGTATTTTTCTCGATATCAAACCATTTTAAAAATATTTTCATAACAAATGCTCTCGAAGGCCACATGGACTAAGTAGTGAAAAAGGAATGATTAAATGTATGTCCCTTTGTTGTTCGTCCTAGGACGCATGCTGTATTGGTTATCGTTCGAATGCTCGTCTTCACTCATGAACTTTAGTTTTACTTGTGCTATATACTTTTGTAGTGAAATGGAGGAAAAGGACTAGTTAGGCGTATGCTCCTCTTATGAAGATTCTAATAAAGAGAAATAAGAGTGATTTTTTCTGTCCAAAAGGGTAAACCAACTCTGAAAATGAAAATGAGCAACAAACAATTTGCCATAAAAGTTATTTAATAGCACTTTCTTTAGTTTTTGATAGTGCTGAAAAGCGCTATTAACCTAGCCGCGAAATGTAAACAATTTTATTTCATAGTACTTTAAAAGAGCTATTAAAGTACTAGTTTTTAATATAAAAATAATAATTAATTAAAACAATAAGTTTAAAGAATCCAAACAAAATTCGTGGGGGAAAATTAAAGTTTTAGCACAAATAGTAGCGTCGGCATGAACCGTCGCTATTATATGAAAATAATAAGTAATTAAGAGAATAACAAATAAGGAGGCAAACGAAATTTGTTATGGGAAATTAATATTTTTTCATAAACAATAGTGTCGGCCTGAACCGTCGCTAATATAAGAAAATAAATAATTATTTAAGACAATAAATAAAAAGGATGCGAATGAAATTGGTGGGGGGAAATGAAATTTTCGTACAAACAGTAGTGTCGGTCCAAATAAACGCTTGGTCAACACCAAGTATTTTTCTCGAAATCAAACCTTTTTCAAAAAAAATTCATAACAAATGCACTCTGAGGCCAGATGCACTAAGTAGTGAAAAAGGAATGATTAAATGTATGTCCCTTTGTTGTTAGTCCTAGGACGCATGCTGTATAGCTTATCGTTCGAATGCTCGCCTTCACTCATGAACTTTAGTTTTATTCGTGCGATATACTTTTGTAGTGAAATGGAGGAAAAGGACTAGTTAAGTGTATGCTCCTCTTTTGAAGACTCTAATAAAGACAAAGAAGAGTGATCTCTTCTGTCCAAAAGGGTAAACCAACTCTGAAAGAGAAAATGAGAAACAAACAATTTGCCATAAAAGTTATTTAATAGCACTTTCTTTTGTTTTTGATAGCGCTGAAAAGCGCTATTAACCTAGCCGCGAAATGTAAACGATTTTGTTTCATAGTACTTTAAAAGAGCTATTATAGTACTAGTTTTTAATATAAAAATAATAATTAATTAAAACAATAAGTTTAAAGGATCCAAACAAAATTCATGGGGGAAAAAGAAAGTTTTACCACAAATAGTAGTGTCGGCCTGAACCGTCGCTATTATATAAAAATAATAAGTAATTAAGAGAATAACAAATAAGGAGGCAAATGAAATTTGTTATGGGAAATGAATATTTTTTCATAAACAATAGCGTCGGCCTGAACCGTCGCTAATATAAGAAAATAAATAATTATTTAAGACCATAAATAAAAAGGAGGCTAATGAAATTGGTGGGGGAACTGAAATTTTCGCACAAACAGTAGTATCGGTCCAAATAACTGCTTGGTGTACACCAAGTATTTTTCTCGAAATCAAACCATTTTAAAAATATTTTCATAACAAATGCTCTCGAAGGCCACATGGACTAAGTAGTGAAAAAGGAATGATTAAATGTATGTCCCTTTGTTGTTCGTCCTAGGACGCATTTTGTATAGGTTATCGTTCGAATGCTCGTCTTCACTCATGAACTTTAGTTTTACTTGTGCTATATACTTTTGTAGTGAAATGGAGGAAAAGGACTAGTTAGGCGTATGCTCCTCTTATGAAGATTCTAATAAAGAGAAATAAGAGTGATCTCTTCTGTCCAAAAGGGTAAACCAACTCTGAAAATGAAAATGAGCAACAAACAATTTGCCATAAAAGTTATTTAATAGCACTTTCTTTAGTTTTTGATAGTGCTGAAAAGCGCTATTAACCTAGCCGCGAAATGTAAACAATTTTATTTCATAGTACTTTAAAAGAGCTATTAAAGTACTAGTTTTTAATATAAAAATAATAATTAATTAAAACAATAAGTTTAAAGAATCCAAACAAAATTCGTGGGGGAAAATTAAAGTTTTAGCACAAATAGTAGCGTCGGCATGAACCGTCGCTATTATATGAAAATAATAAGTAATTAAGAGAATAACAAATAAGGAGGCAAACGAAATTTGTTATGGGAAATTAATATTTTTTCATAAACAATAGTGTCGGCCTGAACCGTCGCTAATATAAGAAAATAAATAATTATTTAAGACAATAAATAAAAAGGATGCGAATGAAATTGGTGGGGGGAAATGAAATTTTCGTACAAACAGTAGTGTCGGTCCAAATAAACGCTTGGTCAACACCAAGTATTTTTCTCGAAATCAAACCTTTTTCAAAAAAAATTCATAACAAATGCACTCTGAGGCCAGATGCACTAAGTAGTGAAAAAGGAATGATTAAATGTATGTCCCTTTGTTGTTAGTCCTAGGACGCATGCTGTATAGCTTATCGTTCGAATGCTCGCCTTCACTCGTGAACTTTAGTTTTATTCGTGCGATATGCTTTTGTAGTGAAATGGAGGAAAAGGACTAGTTAAGTGTATGCTCCTCTTATGAAGACTCTAATAAAGACAAAGAAGAGTGATCTCTTCTGTCCAAAAGGGTAAACCAACTCTGAAAGAGAAAATGAGAAACAAACAATTTGCCATAAAAGTTATTTAATAGCACTTTCTTTTGTTTTTGATAGTGCTGAAAAGCGCTATTAACCTAGCCGCGAAATGTAAACGATTATGTTTCATAGTACTTTAAAAGAGATATTATAGTACTAGTTTTTAATATAAAAATAATAATTAATTAAAACAATAAGTTTAAAGGATCCAAACAAAATTCATGGGGGAAAATGAAAGTTTTACCACAAATAGTAGTGTCGGCCTGAACCGTCGCTATTATATAAAAATAATAAGTAATTAAGAGAATAACAAATAAGGAGGCAAATGAAATTTGTTATGGGAAATGAATATTTTTTCATAAACAATAGCGTCGGCCTGAACCGTCGCTAATATAAGAAAATAAAAAATTGTTTAAGACCATAAATAAAAAGGAGGCTAATGAAATTGGTGGGGGAACTGAAATTTTCGCACAAACAGTAGTATCGGTCCAAATAACTGCTTGGTTTACACCAAGTATTTTTCTCGAAATCAAACCATTTTTAAAATATTTTCATAACAAATGCTCTCGAAGGCCACATGGACTAAGTAGTGAAAAAGGAATGATTAAATGTATGTCCCTTTGTTGTTAGTCCTAGGACGCATGCTGTATAGGTTATCGTTCGAATGCTCGCCTTCACTCATGAACTTTAGTTTTACTTGTGCTATATACTTTTGTAGTGAAATGGAGGAAAATGACTAGTTAGGCGTATGCTCCTCTTATGAAGATTCTAATAAAGACAAATAAGAGTGATCTCTTCTGTCCAAAAGGGTAAACCAACTCCGAAAGAGAAAATAAAGCAACAAACAATTTGCCATAAAAGTTATTTAATAGCACTTTCTTTTGTTTTTGATAGCGCTGAAAAGCGCTATTAACCTAGCCGCGAAATGTAAACGATTTTGTTTCATAGTACTTTAAAAGAGCCATTAAAGTACTAGTTTTTAATATAAAAATAATAATTAATTAAAACAATAAGTTTAAAGAATCCAAACAAAATTCGTGGGGGAAAATGAAAGTTTTAGCACAAATAGTAGCGTCGGCATGAACCGTCGCTATTATATGAAAATAATAAGTAATTAAGACAATAAATAATAAGGAGGCAAATGAAATTTGTTATGGGAAATGAATATTTTTTCATAAACAATAGCGTCGGCCTGAACCGTCGCTAATATAAGAAAATAAATAATTATTTAAGATAATAAATAAAAAGGAGGCTAATGAAATTGGTGGGGGGAAATGAAATTTTCGCCGAAACAGTAGTGTCCGTCCAAATAAACGCTGGTCTACACCAAGTATTTTTCTCGAAATCAAACCTTTTTCAAAATATTTTCATAACAAATGCACTCTGAGGCCACATGCACTAAGTAGTGAAAAATGAATGATTAAATGTATGTCCCTTTGTTGTTAGTCCTAGGACGCATGCTGTATAGGTTATCGTTCGAATGCTCGCCTTCACTCATGAACTTTAGTTTTATTCGTGCGATATACTTTTGTAGTGAAATGGAGGAAAAGGACTAGTTAAGTGTATGCTCCTCTTATGAAGACTCTAATAAAGACAAAGAAGAGTGATCTCTTCTGTCCAAAAGGGTAAACCAACTCTGAAAGAGAAAATGAGAAACAAACAATTTGCCACAAAAGTTATTTAATAGCACTTTCTTTTGTTTTTGATAGCGGTGAAAAGCACTCTTAACCTAGCCGATAATGTAAATGATTTTGTTTCATAGCACTTTAAATGAGCTATTAAAGTACTAGTTTTTAATATAAAAATAATAATTAATTAAAACAATAAGTTTAAAGGATCCAAATGAAATTCGTGGGGGGAAATTAAAGTTTTTGCACAAACAATAGCGTCGGCCTGAACCGTCGCTATTATATGAAAATAATAATTAATTTAGACAATAACTAGTAAGGAGGCAAACAAAATTTGTTATGGGAAATGAATATTTTTTCATAAACAATAGCGTATGCCTGAACCGTCGCTAATATAAGAAAATAAATAATTATTTAAGACAATAAATAAAATGGAGGCGAATGAAATTGGTGGGGGGAAATGAAATTTTCGCACAAACAGTAGTGTCGGTACAAATAAACGCTTGGTCAACACCAAGTATTTTTCTCGAAATCAAACCTTTTTCAAAAAAATTTCATAACAAATGCACTCGAAGGCCACATGGACTAAGTAGTGAAAAAGGAATGATTAAATGTATGCCCCTTTGTTCTTAGTCCTAGGACGCATGTTGTATAGGTAATCGTTCGAATGCTCGCCTTCACTAATGAAATTTAGTTTTATTCGTGCGATATACTTTTGTAGTGAAATGGAGGAAAAGGACTAGTTAGGCGTATGCTCCTCTTATGAAGATTCTAATAAAGACAAATAAGAGTGATCTTTTATGTCCAAAAGGGTAAACCAACTCCGAAAGAGAAAATGAGCAACAAGCAATTTTCCATAAAAGTTATTTAATAGCACTTTCTTTTGTTTTTGATAGCGCTGAAAAGCGCTATTAACCTAGCCGCGAAATGTAAACAATTTTGTTTCTTAGTACTCTAAAAGAGCCATTAAAGTACTAGTTTTTAATATAAAAATATTAATTAATTAAAATAATAAGTTTAAAGAATCCAAACAAAATTCGTGGGGGAAAATGAAAGTTTTAGCACAAATAGTAGCGTCGGCCTGAACCGTCGCTATTATAAGAAAATAATAAGTAATTAAGACAATAACTAATAAGAAGGCAAATGAAATTTGTTATGGGAAATGAATATTTTTTCATAAACAATAGCGCCGGCCTGAACCGTCGCTAATATAAGAAAATAAATAATTATTTAAGACAATAAATAAAAAGGAGGCTAATGAAATTGGTGGCGGGGAAATGAAATTTTCGCACAAACAGTAGTGTTCGTCCAAATAAATGCTTGGTCTACACCAAGTATTTTTCTCGAAATCAAACCAATTTCAAAATATTTTCATAACAAATGCACTCTGAGGCCACATGCACTAAGTAGTGAAAAAGGAATGATTAAATGTATGTCCCTTTGTTGTTAGTCCTAGGACGCATGTTGTATAGGTTATCATTCGAATGCTCGCCTTCATTCATGAACTTTAGTTTTATTCGTGCGATATACTTTTGTAGTGAAATGGAGGAAAAGGACTAGTTAAGTGTATGCTCCTCTTATGAAGACTTTAATAAAGACAAAGAAGAGTGATCTCTTCTGTCCAAAAGGGTAAACCAACTCTGAAAGAGAAAATGAGAAACAAACAATTTTCCATAAAAGTTATTTAATAGCACTTTCTTTTGTTTTTGATAGCGGTGAAAAGCACTCTTAACCAAGCCGATAATGTAAACGATTTTGTTTCATAGCACTTTAAAAGAGCTATTAAAGTACTAGTTTTTAATATAAAAATAATAATTAATCAAAACAATAAGTTTAAAGGATCCAAATGAAATTCGTGGGGGGAAATTAAAGTTTTTCCACAAACAGTAGCGTCGGCCTGAACCGTCGCTATTATATGAAAATAATAATTAATTTAGACAATAACTAGTAAGGAGGCAAACGAAATTTGTTATGGGAAATGAATATTTTTTCATAAATAATAGCGTATGCCTGAACCGTCGCTAATATAAGAAAATAAATAATTATTTAAGACAATAAATAAAATGGAGGCAAATGAAATTGGTGGGGGGAAATGAAATTTTCGCACAAACAGTAGTGTCGGTCCAAATAAACGCTTGGTCAACACCAAGTATTTTTCTTGAAATCAAACCTTTTTCAAAAAAATTTCATAACAAATGCACTCGAAGGCCACATGGACTAATTAGTTAAAAAGGAATGATTAAATGTATGTCCCTTTGTTCTTAGTCCTAGGACGCATGTTGTATTGGTAATCGTTCGAATGCTCGCCTTCACTCATGAACTTTAGTTTTATTTGTGCGATATACTTTTGTAGTGAAATGGAGGAAAAGGACTAGTTAGGCGTATGCTCCTCTTATGAAGATTCTAATAAAGACAAATAAGAGTGATCTTTTCTTTCCAAAAGGGTAAACCAACTCTGAAAGAGAAAATGAGCAACAAACAATTTGTGATAAAAGTTATTTAATAGCACTTTCTTTTGTTTTTGATAGCGCTGAAAAGCGCTATTAACCTAGCCGCGAAATGTAAACGATTTTGTTTCATAGTACTTTAAAAGAGCTATTATAGTACTAGTTTTTAATATAAAAATAATAATTAATTAAAACAATAAATTTAAAGGATCCAAACAAAATTATTGGGGGAAAATGAAAGTTTTAGCACAAATAGTAGTGTCGGCCTGAACCGTCGCTATTATATGAAAATAATAAGTAATTAAGAGAATAACAAATAAGGAGGCAAATGAAATTTGTTATGGGAAATGAATATTTTTTCATAAACAATAGCATCGGCCTGAACCGTCACTAATATAAGAAAATAAATCATTATTTAAGATAATAAATAAAAAGGAGGCTAATGAAATTGGTGGGGGGAACTGAAATTTTCGCACAAACAGTAGTATCGGTCCAAATAACTGCTTGGTCTACACCAAGTACTTTTCTCGAAATCAAACCATTTTAAAAATATTTTCATAACAAATGCACTCGAAGGCCACATGGACTAAGTAGTGAAAAAGGAATGATTAAATGTATATCCCTTTGTTGTTAGTCCTAGGACGCATGTTGTATAGGTTATCGTTCGAATGCTCGCCTTCACTCATGAACTTTAGTTTTACTTGTGCTATATACTTTTGTAGTGAAATGGACGAAAAGGACTAGTTAGGCGTATGCTCCTCTTATGAAGATTCTAATAAAGACAAATAAGAGTGATCTTTTCTGTCCAAAAGGGTAAACCAACTCTGAAAGAGAAAATGAGAAACAAACAATTTTCCATAAAAGTTATTTAATAGCACTTTCTTTTGTTTTTGATAGCGCTGAAAAGCGCTATTAACCTAGCCGCGAAATGTAAACGATTTTGTTTCATAGTACTTTAAAAGAGCTATTATAGTACTAGTTTTTAATATAAAAATAATAATTAATTAAAACAATAAATTTAAAGGATCCAAACAAAATTCATGGGGGAAAATGAAAGTTTTAGCACAAATTGTAGCGTCGGCCTGAACCGTCGCTATTATATGAAAATAATAAGTAATTAAGAGAATAACAAATAAGGAGGCAAATGAAATTTGTTATGGGAAATGAATATTTTTTCATAAACAATAGCGTCGGCCTGAACCGTCGCTAATATCAGAAAATAAATCATTATTTAAGATAATAAATAAAAAGGAGGCTAATGAAATTGGTGGGGGGAACTGAAATTTTCGCACAAACAGTAGTATCGGTCCAAATAACTGCTTGGTCTACACCAAGTACTTTTCTCGAAATCAAACCATTTTAAAAATATTTTCATAACGAATGCAATCGAAGGCCACATGGACTAAGTAGTGAAAAAGGAATGATTAAATGTATGTCCCTTTGTTGTTAGTCCTAGGACGCATGTTGTATAGGTTATCATTCGAATGCTCGCCTTCACTCATGAACTTTAGTTTTACTTGTGCTATATACTTTTATAGTGAAATGGACGAAAAGGACTAGTTAGGCGTATGCTCCTCTTATGAAGATTCTAATAAAGACAAATAAGAGTGATCTTTTCTGTCCAAAAGGGTAAACCAACTCTGAAAGAGAAAATGAGCAACAAACAATTTGCCATAAAAGTTATTTAATAGCACTTTCTTTTGTTTTTGATAGCGCTAAAAAGCACTATTAACCTAGCCGCAAAATGTAAACGATTTTGTTTCATAGGACTTTAAAAGAGCTATTAAAGTACTAGTTTTTAATATAAAAATAATAATTAATTAAAACAATAAGTTTAAAGAATCCAAACAAAATTCATGGGGGGAAATTAAAGTTTTTGCACAAACAATAGCGTCGGCCTGAACCGTCGCTATTATATGAAAATAATAATTAATTTAGACAATAACTAGTAAGGAGGCAAACAAAATTTGTTATGGGAAATGAATATTTTTTCATAAACAATAGCGTATGCCTGAACCGTCGCTAATATAAGAAAATAAATAATTATTTAAGACAAGAAATAAAATGGAGGCGAATGAAATTGGTGGGGGGAAATGAAATTTTCGCATAAACAGTAGTGTCGGTCCAAATAAACGCTTGGTCAACACCAAGTATTTTTCTCGAAATCAAACCTTTTTCAAAAAAATTTCATAACAAATGCACTCGAAGGCCACATGGACTAAGTAGTGAAAAAGGAATGATTAAATGTATGTCCCTTTGTTCTTAGTCCTAGGACGCATGTTGTATAGGTAATCGTTCGAATGCTCGCCTTCACTAATGAAATTTAGTTTTATTCGTGTGATATACTTTTGTAGTGAAATGGAGGAAAAGGACTAGTTAGGCGTGTGCTCCTCTTATGAAGATTCTAATAAAGACAAATAAGAGTGATCTTTTCTGTCCAAAAGGGTAAACCAACTCGGAAAGAGAAAATGAGCAATAAACAATTTGTGATAAAATTTATTTAATAGCACTTTCTTTTGTTTTTGATAGCGCTGAAAAGCGCTATTAACCTAGCCTCAAAATGTAAACGATTTTGTTTCATAGTACTTTAAATGAGCTATTAAAGTACTAGTTTTTAATATAAAAATAATAATTAATTAAAACAATAAGTTTATAGAATCCAAACAAAATTCGTGGGGGAAAATGAAAGTTTTAGCACAAATAGTAGCGTCGGCCTGAACCGTCGCTATTATATGAAAATAATAAGTAATTAAGACAATAACTAATAAGGAGGCAAATGAAATTTTTTATGGGAAATGAATATTTTTTCATAAACAATAGCGTCGGCCTGAACCGTCGCTAATATAAGAAAATAAATAATTATTTAAGACAATAAATAAAAAGGATGCAAATGAAATTGGTGGGGGGAAATGAAATTTTCACACAAACAGTAGTGTCGGTCCAAATAAACGCTTGGTCAACACCAAGTATTTTTCTTGAAATCAAACCTTTTTCAAAAAAAATTCATAACAAATGCACTCTGAGGCCAGATGCACTAAGTAGTGAAAAAGGAATGATTAAATGTATGTCCCTTTGTTGTTAGTCCTAGGACGCATGCTGTATAGGTTATCGTTCGAATGCTCGCCTTCACTCATGAACTTTAGTTTTACTTGTGCTATATACTTTTATAGTGAAATGGACGAAAAGGACTAGTTAGGCGTATGCTCCTCTTATGAAGATTCTAATAAAGACAAATAAGAGTGATCTTTTCTGTCCAAAAGGGTAAACCAACTCTGAAAGAGAAAATGAGCAACAAACAATTTGCCATAAAAGTTATTTAATAGCACTTTCTTTTGTTTTTGATAGCGCTAAAAAGCACTCTTAACCTAGCCGCAAAATGTAAACGATTTTGTTTCATAGTACTTTAAAAGAGCTATTAAAGTACTAGTTTTTAATATAAAAATAATAATTAATTAAAACAATAAGTTTAAAGAATCCAAACAAAATTCGTGGGGGAAAATGAAAGTTTTAGCACAAATAGTAGGGTCGGCCTGAACCGTCGCTATTATATGAAAATAATAAGTAATTAAGACAATAACTAATAAGGAGGCAAATGAAATTTTTTATGGGAAATGAATATTTTTTCATAAACAATAGCGTCGGCCTGAACCGTCGCTAATATAAGAAAATAAATAATTATTTAAGACAATAAATAAAAAGGAGGCGAATGAAATTGGTAGGGGGAAATGAAATTTTCGCACAAACAGTAGTGTCGGTCCAAATAAACGCTTGGTCAACACCAAGTATTTTTCTCGAAATCAAACCTTTTTCAAAAAAAATTCATAACAAATGCACTCTGAGGCCAGATGCACTAAGTAGTGAAAAAGGAATGATTAAATGTATGTCCCTTTGTTTTTAGTCCTAGGACGCATGCTGTATAGGTTATCGTTCGAATGCTCGCCTTCACTCATGAACTTTAGTTTTATTCATGCGATATACTTTTGTAGTGAAATGGAGGAAAAGGACTAGTTAAGTGTATGCTCCTCTTATGAAGACTCTAATAAAGACAAAGAAGAGTGATCTCTTCTGTCCAAAAGGGTAAACCAATTCTGAAAGAGAAAATGAGAAACAAACAATTTGCCATAAAAGTTATTTAATAGCACTTTCTTTTGTTTTTGATAGCGCTGAAAAGCGCTATTAACCTAGCCGCGAAATGTAAACGATTTTGTTTCATAGTACTTTAAAAGAGCTATTATAGTACTAGTTTTTAATATAAAAATAATAATTAATTAAAACAATAAGTTTAAAGGATTCAAAAAAAATTCATGGGGGAAAATGGAAGTTTTAGCACAAATAATAGCGTCGGCCTGAACCGTCGCTATTATATGAAAATAATAAGTAATTAAGAGAATAACAAATAAGGAGGAAAATGAAATTTGTTATGGGAAATGAATATTTTTTCATAAACAATAGCGTCGGCCTGAACCGTCGCTAATATAAGAAAATAAATAATTATTTAAGACAATAAATAAAAAGGAGGCTAATGAAATTGGTGGGGGGAACTGAAATTTTCGCACAAACAGTAGTATCGGTCCAAATAACTGCTTGGTCTACACCAAGTATTTTTCTCGAAATCAAACCATTTTCAAAATATTTTCATAACAAATGCACTCTGAGGCCACATGCACTAAGCAGTGAAAAAGGAATGATTAAATGTATGTCCCTTTGTTGTTAGTCCTAGGACGCATGTTGTATAGGTTATCGTTCGAATGCTCGCCTTCACTCATGAACTTTAGTTTTATTCGTGCGATATACTTTTGTAGTGAAATGGAGGAAAAGGACTAGTTAAGTGTATGCTCCTCTTATGAAGACTCTAATAAAGACAAAGAAGAGTGATCTCTTCTGTCCAAAAGGGTAAACCAACTCTGAAAGAGAAAATGAGAAACAAACAATTCGCCACAAAAGATATTTAATAGCACTTTCTTTTGTTTTTGATAGCGGTGAAAAGCACTCTTAACCTAGCCGATAATGTAAACGATTTTGTTTCATAGCACTTTAAAAGAGCTATTAAAGTACTAGTTTTTAATATAAAAATAATAATTAATTAAAACAATAAGTTTAAAGGATCCAAATGAAATTCGTGGGGGGAAATTAATGTTTTTGCACAAACAATAGCGTCGGCCTGAACCGTCGCTATTATATGAAAATAATAATTAATTTAGACAATAACTAGTAAGGAGGCAAACAAAATTTGTTATGGAAAATGAATATTTTTTCATAAACAATAGCGTATGCCTGAACCGTCGCTAATATAAGAAAATAAATAATTATTTAAGACAATAAATAAAATGGAGGCGATTGAAATTGGTGGGGGGAAATGAAATTTTCGCACAAAAAGTAGTGTCGGTCCAAATAAATGCTTGGTCAACACCAAGTATTTTTCTCGAAATCAAACCTTTTTCAAAAAAATTTCATAACAAATGCACTCGAAGGCCACATGGACTAAGTAGTGAAAAAGGAATGATTAAATGTATGTCCCTTTGTTCTTAGTCCTAGGACGCATGTTGTATAGGTAATCGTTCGAATGCTCGCCTTCACTCATGAACTTTAGTTTTATTCGTGCGATATACTTTTGTAGTGAAATGGAGGAAAAGGACTTGTTAGGCGTATGCTCCTCTTATGAAGATTCTAATAAAGACAAATAAGAGTGATCTCTTATGTCCAAAAGGGTAAACCAACTCCGAAAGAGAAAATGAGCAACAAACAATTTGCCATAAAAGTTATTTAATAGCACTTTGTTTTGTTTTTGATAGCGCTGAAAAGCGCTATTAACCTAGCCGCGAAATGTAAACGATTTTGTTTCATAGTACTTTAAAAGAGCCATTAAAGTACTAGTTTTTAATATAAAAATAATAATTAATTAAAATAATAAGTTTAAAGAATCCAAACAAAATTCGTGGGGGGAAATAAAAGTTTTAGCACAAATAGTAGCGTCGGCCTGAACCGTCGCTATTATATGAAACTAATAAGTAATTAAGAGAATAAGTAATTATAAGGAGGCAAATGAAATTTGTTATGGGAAATGAATATTTTTTCATAAACAATAGCGTCGGCCTGAACCGTCGCTAATATAAGAAATTAAATAATTATTTAAGATAATAAATAAAAAGGAGGCTAATGAAATTGGTGGGGGGAACTGAAATTTTCGCACAAACAGTAGTATCGGTCCAAATAACTGCTTGGTCTACACCAAGTATTTTTCTCGAAATCAAACCATTTTAAAAATATTTTCATGACAAATGCACTCGAAGGCCACATGGACTAAGTAGTGAAAAAGGAATGATTAAATGTATGTCCCTTTGTTGTTAGTCCTAGGACGCATGTTGTATAGGTTATCGTTCGAATGCTCGCCTTCACTCATGAACTTTAGTTTTACTTGTGCTATATACTTTTGTAGTGAAATGGAGGAAAAGAACTAGTTAGGCGTATGCTCCTCTTATGAAGATTCTAATAAAGACAAATAAGAGTGATCTCTTCTGTCCAAAAGGGTAAACCAACTCTGAAAGAGAAAATGAGCAAAACACAATTTGCCATAAAAGTTATTTAATAGCACTTTCTTTTGTTTTTGATAGCGCTGAAAAGCGCTATTAACCTAGCCGCGAAATGTAAACGATTTTGTTTCATAGTACTTTAAAAGAGCTATTAAAGTACTAGTTTTTAATATAAAAATAATAATTAATTAAAAAAATAAGTTTAAAGAATCCAAAAAAATTCGTGGGGGAAAATGAAAGTTTTAGCATAAATATTAGCGTCGGCCTGAATCGTCGCTATTATATGAAAATAATAAGTAATTAAGACAATAACTAATAAGGAGGCAAATGAAATTTGTTATGGGAAATGAATATTTTTTCTTAAACAATAGTGTCGGCCTCAACCGTCACTAATATAAGAAAATAAATAACTATTTAAGACAATAAATAAAAAGGAGGCTAATGAAATTGGTGGGGGGAAATGAAATTTTCGGATAAACAATAGTGTCCGTCAAAATAAACGCTTGGTCTACACCAAGTATTTTTCTCGAAATCAAACCATTTTCAAAATATTTTCATAACAAATTCACTCTGAGGCCACATGCACTAAGTAGTGAAAAAGGAATGATTAAATGTATGTCCCTTTGTTGTTAGTCCTAGGACGCATGCTGTATAGGTTATCGTTCGAATGCTTGCCTTCACTCATGAACTTTAGTTTTATTCGTGCAATATACTTTTGTAGTGAAATGGAGGAAAAGGACTAGTTAAGTGTATGCTCCTCTTATGAAGACTCTAATAAAGACAAAGAAGAGTGATCTCTTTTGTCCAAAAGGGTAAACCAACTCTGAAAGAGAAAATGAGAAACAAACAATTTGCCATAAAAGTTATTTAATAACAGTTTCTTTTGTTTTTGATAGCCGTGAAAAGCACTCTTAACCTAGTCGATAATGTAAACGATTTTGTTTCATAGCACTTTAAAAGAGCTATTAAAGTACTAGTTTTTAATATAAAAATTATAATTAATTCAAACAATAAGTATAAAGGATCCAAATGAAATTCATGGGGGAAAATTAAAGTTTTTTCACAAACAATAGCGTCGGCCTGAACCGTCGCTATTATATGAAAATAATAATTAATTAAGACAATAACTAATAAGGAGGCAAACGAAATTTGTTATGGGAATTGAATATTTTTTCATAAACAATAGCGTAGGCCTGAATCGTCACTAATATAAGAAAATAAATAATTATTTAAGACAATAAATAAAAAGGAGGCGAATGAAATTGGTGGGGGGAAATGAAATTTTCGCACAAATAATAGTGTCGGTCCAAATAAACGCTTGGTCAACACCCAGTATTTTTCTCAAAATCAAACCTTTTTCAAAAAAATTTCATAACAAATGCACTCTGAGGCCAGATGCACTAAGTTCCGAAAAAGGAATGATTAAATGTATGTCCCTTTGTTCTTATTCCTAGGACGCATGTTGTATAGTTAATCGTTCGAATGCTCACCTTCACTCATGAACTTTTGTTTTATTTGTGTGATATACTTTTGTAGTGAAATGGAGGAAAAGGACTAGTTAGGCGCATGCTCCTCTTATGAAGATTCTAATAAAGACAAATAAGAGAGATCTTTTCTGTCCAAAAGGGTAAACCAACTCTGAAAGAGAAAATGAGCAACAAAAAATTTGCCATAAAAGTTATTTAATAGCACTTTCTATTGGTTCTGATAGCGCTGAAAAGCGCTATTAACCTAGTCGCGAAATGTAAACGATTTTGTTTCATAGTACTTTAAAAGAGCTATTATAGTACTAGTTTTTAATATAAAAAAATTAATTAAAACAATAAGTTTAAAGGATCCAAACAAAATTCATGGGGGAAAATGAAAGTTTTAGCACAAATAGTAGCGTCGGCCTGAACCGTCGCTATTATATGAAAATAATAATTAATTAAGAGAATAACAAATAAGGAGGCAAATGAAATTTGTTATGGGAAATGAATATTTTTTCATAAACAATAGCGTCGGCCTGAACTGTCGCTAATATAAGAAAATAAATAATTATTTAAGACAATAAATAAAAAGGAGGCTAATGAAATTGGTGGGGGGAAATGAAATTTTCGCACAAACAGTAGTGTCCGTCAAAATAAACGCTTGGTCTACCACAAGTATTTTTCTAGAAATCAAACCATTTTTAAAATATTTTCATAACAAATGCACTCGAAGGCCACATGGACTAAGTAGTGAAAAAGGAATGATTAAATGTATGTCCCTTTGTTGTTAGTCCTAGGACGCGTGTTGTATAGGTTATCGTTCGAATGCTCGCCTTCACTCATGAACTTTAATTTTATTCGTGCGATATACTTTTGTAGTGAAATGGAGGAAATGGACTAGTTAGGCGTATGCTCCTCTTATGAAGATTCTAATAAAGACAAATAAGATTGATCTCTTATGTCCAAAAGGGTAAACCAACTCTGAAAGAGAAAATGAGAAACAAACAATTTGCCATAAAAGTTATTTAATAGCACTTTCTTTTGTTTTTGATAGCGGTGAAAAGCACTGTTAACTTAGCTGTTAATGTAAACGATTTTGTTTCATAGCACTTTAAAAGAGCTATTAAAGTACTAGTTTTTAATATAAAAATAATAATTAATTAAAATAATAAGTTTAAAGGATCCAAATGATATTCGTGGGGGAAAATGAAAGGTTTTGCACAAACAATAGCGTCGGCCTGAACCGTCGCTATTATATGAAAATAATAATTAATTAAGACAATAACTAATAAGTAGGCAAACGAAATTTGTTATGGGAAATGAATATTTTTTCATAAACAATAGTGTCAGCCTGAACCGTCACTAATATAAGAAAATAAATAATTATTTAATACAATAAATAAAAAGGAGGTGAATGAAATTCGTGGGGAAAAATGAAAGTTTTAGCACAAATAGTAGCGTCGGCCTGAACCGTCGCTATTATATGAAAATAATAAGTAATTAAGACAATAACTAATAAGGAGGCAAATGAAATTCGTTATGGGAAATGAATATTTTTTCATAAACAATAGCGTCGGCCTGAACCGTCACTAATATAAGAAAATAAATAATTATTTAAGACAATAAATAAAAAGGAGGCTAATGAAATTGGTGGGGGGAAATGAAATTTTCGCATAAACAATAGTGTCCGTCCAAATAAACGCTTGGTATACACCAAGTATTTTTCTCGAAATCAAACCATTTTCAAAATATTTTCATAACAAATGCACTCTCAGGCCACATGCACTAAGTAGTGGAAAAAAATGATTAAATGTGTGTCCCTTTGTTGTTAGTCCTAGGACGCATGCTGTATAGGTTATCGTTCGAATGCTCGCCTTCACTCATGAACTTTAATTTTATTCGTGTGATATACTTCTGTAGTGAAATGGAGGAAAAGGACTAGTTAAGTGTATGCTCCTCTTATGAAGACTCTAATAAAGACAAAGAAGAGTGATCTCTTTTGTCCAAAAGGGTAAAACAACTCTGAAAGAGAAAATGAGAAACAAACAATTTGCCATAAAAGTTATTTTATAACACTTTCTTTTCTTTTTGATAGCGGTGAAAAGCACTCTTAACCTAGTCGATAATGTAAACGATTTTGTTTCATAGGACTTTAAAAGAGCTATTAAAGTACTAGTTTTTAATATAAAAATTATACTTAATTAAAACAATAAGTTTAAAGGATCCAAATGAAATTTGTGGGGGAAAATTAAAGTTTTTGCACAAACAATAGCGTCGGCCTGAACCGTCGCTATTATATGAAAATAATAATTAATTAAGATAATAACTAATAAGGAGGCAAACAAAATTTGTTATGGGAAATGAATATTTTTTCATAAACAATAGCGTAGGCCTGAATCGTCACTAATATAAGAAAATAAATAATTATTTAAGACAATAAATAAAAAGGAGGCGAATGAAATTGGTGGGGGGAAATGAAATTTTCGCACAAACAGTAGTGTCAGTCCAAATAAATGCTTGGTCAACACCAAGTATTTTTCTCGAAATCAAACCTTTTTCAAAAAAATTTCATAACAAATGCACTCTGAGGCCAGATGCACTAAGTACTGAAAAAGGAATGATTAAATGTATGTCCCTTTGTTCTTAGTCCTAGGACGCATGCTGTATAGGTAATCGTTCGAATGCTCACCTTCACTCATGAACTTTAGTTTTATTTGTGCGATAGTATTTTGTAGTGAAATGGAGGAAAAGGACTAGTTAGGCGCATGCTCCTCTTATGAAGATTCTAATAAAGACAAATAAGAGAGATCTTTTCTGTCCAAAAGGGTAAACCAACTCTGAAAGATAAAATGAGCAACAAACAATTTGCCATAAAAGTTATTTAATAGCACTTTCTTTTGGTTTTGATAGCGCTGAAAAGCGCTATTAACCTAGTCGCGAAATGTAAACGATTTTGTTTCATAGTACTTTAAAAGAGCTATTATAGTACTAGTTTTTAATATAAAAAAATTAATTAAACAATAAGTTTAAAGGATCCAAACAAAATTCATGGGGGAAAATGAAAGTTTTAGCACAAATAGTAGCGTCGGCCTGAACCGTCGCTATTATATGAAAATAATAAGTAATTAAGAGAATAACAAATAAGGAGGCAAATGAAATTTGTTATGGGAAATGAATATTTTTTCATAAACAATAGCGTGGGCCTGAACTGTCGCTAATATAAGAAAATAAATAATTATTTAAGACAATAAATAAAAAGGAGGCTAATGAAATTGGTGGGGGGAATTGAAATTTTCGCACAAACAATAGTTTCGGTCCAAATAACTGCTTGGTCTACACCAAGTATTTTTCTCGAAATCAAACCACTTTTAAAATATTTTCATAACAAATGCACTCGAAGGCCACATGGACTAAGTAGTGAAAAAGGAATGATTAAATGTATGTCCCTTTGTTGTTAGTCCTAGGACGCGTGTTGTATAGGTTATCGTTCGAATGCTCGCCTTCACTCATGAACTTTAGTTTTACTTGTGCTATATACTTTTGTAGTGAAATGGAGGAAAAGGACTAGTTAGGCGTATGCTCCTCTTATGAAGATTCTAATAAAGACAAATAAGATTGATCTCTTATGTCCAAAAGGGTAAACCAACTCTGAAAGAGAAAATGAGCAACAAACAATTTGCCATAAAAGTTATTTAATAGCACTTTCTTTTGTTTTTGATAGCGCTGAAAAGCGCTATTAACCTAGCAGCGAAATGTAAACGATTTTGGTTCATAGTACTTTAAAAGAGCTATTAAAGTACTAGTTTTTAATATAAAAATAATAATTAATTAAAACAATAAGTTTAAAGATTCCAAACAAAATTCGTGGGGGAAAATGAAAGTTTTAGCACAAATAGTAGTGTCGGCCTGAACCGTCGCTATTATATGAAAATAATAAGTAATTAAGACAATAACTAATAAGGAGGCAAATGAAATTTGTTATGGGAAATAAATATTTTTTCATAAACAATAGCGTCGGCCTGAACCGTCGCTAATATAAGAAAATAAATAATTATTTAAGACAATAAATAAAAAGGAGGCTAATGAAATTGGTGGGGGGAAATGAAATTTTCGCACAAACAGTAGTGTCCGTCCAAATAAACGCTTGGTCTACACCAAATATTTTTCTCGAAATCAAACCATTTTCCAAATATTTTCATAACAAATGCACTCTGAGGCCACATGCACTAAGTAGTGGAAAAAAATGATTAAATGTATGTCCCTTTGTTGTTAGTCCTAGGACGCATGCTGGATAGGTTATCGTTCGAATGCTCGCCTTCACTCATGAACTTTAGTGTTATTCGTGCGATATACTTTTGTAGTGAAATGGAGGAAAAGGACTAGTTAAGTGTATGCTCCTCTTATGAAGACTCTAATAAAGACAAAGAAGAGTGATCTCTTTTGTCCAAAAGGGTAAACCAACTCTGAAAGAGAAAATGAGAAACAAACAATTTGCCATAAAAGTTATTTAATAACACTTTCTTTTGTTTTTGATAGCGGTGAAAAGCACTCTTAACCTAGTCGATAATGTAAACGATTTTGTTTCATAGCACTTTAAAAGAGCTATTAAAGTACTAGTTTTTAATATAAAAATTATAATTAATTAAAACAATAAGTTTAAAGGATCCAAATTAAATTCGTGGGGGAAAATTAAAGTTTTTGCACAAACAATAGCGTCGGCCTGAACCGTCGCTATTATATGAAAATAATAATTAATTAAGACAATAACTAATAAGGAGGCAAACAAAATTTGTTATGGGAAATGAATATTTTTCATAAACAATAGCGTAGGCCTGAATCGTCACTAATATAAGAAAATAAATAATTATTTAAGACAATAAATAAAAAGGAGGCGAATGAAATTGGTGGGGGGAAATGAAATTTTTGCACAAACAGTAGTGTCGGTCCAAATAAACGCTTGGTCAACACCAAGTATTTTTCTCGAAATCAAACCTTTTTCAAAAAAATTTCATAACAAATGCACTCTGAGGCCAGATGCACTAAGTACCGAAAAAGGAATGATTAAATGTATGTCCCTTTGTTCTTAGTCCTAGGACGCATGCTGTATAGGTAATCGTTCGAATGCTCACCTTCACTCACGAACTTTAGTTTTATTCGTGCAATATACTTTTGTAGTGAAATGGAGGAAAAGGACTAGTTAGGCGCATGCTCCTCTTATGAAGATTCTAATAAAGACAAATAAGAGAGATCTTTTCTGTCCAAAAGGGTAAACCAACTCTGAAAGAGAAAATGAGCAACAAACAATTTGCCATAAAAGTTATTTAATAGCACTTTCTTTTGGTTTTGATAGCGCTGAAAAGCGCTATTAACCTAGTCGCGAAATATAAACGATTTTGTTTCGTAGTACTTTAAAAGAGCTATTATAGTACTAGTTTTTAATATCAAAAAATTAATTAAAACAATAAGTTTAAAGGATCCAAACAAAATTCATGGGGGAAAATGAAAGTTTTAGCACAAATAGTAGCGTCGGCCTGAACCGTCGCTATTATATGAAAATAATAAGTAATTAAGAGAATAACAAATAAGGAGGCAAATGAAATTTGTTATGGGAAATGAATATTTTTTCATAAACAATAGCGTCGGCCTGAACTGTCGCTAATATAAGAAAATAAATAATTATTTAAGACAATAAATAAAAAGGAGGCTAATGAAATTGGTGGGGGGAATTGAAATTTTTGCACAAACAGTAGTATCGGTCCAAATAACTGCTTGGTCTACACCAAGTACTTTTCTCGAAATTAAAACATTTTTAAAATATTTTCATAACAAATGCACTCGAAGGCCACATGGACTAAGTAGTGAAAAAGGAATGATTAAATGTATGTCCCTTTGTTGTTAGTCCTAGGACGCGTGTTGTATAGGTTATCATTCGAATGCTCGCCTTCACTCATGAACTTTAGTTTTACTTGTGCTATATACTTTTGTAGTGAAATGGAGGAAAAGGACTAGTTAGGCGTATGCTCCTCTTATGAAGATTCTAATAAAGACAAATAAGATTGATCTCTTATGTCCAAAAGGGTAAACCAACTCTGAAAGAAAAAATGAGCAACAAACAATTTTCCATAAAAGTTATTTAATAGCACTTTCTTTTGTTTTTGATAGCGCTGAAAAGCGCTATTAACCTAGCCGCGAAATGTAAACGATTTTGGTTCATAGTACTTTAAAAGAGCTATTAAAGTACTAGTTTTTAATATAAAAATAATAATTAATTAAAACAATAAGTTTAAAGAATCCAAACAAAATTCGTGGGGGAAAATGAAAGTTTTAGCACAAATAGTAGCGTCGGCCTGAATCGTCGCTATTATATAAAAATAATAAGTAATTAAGACAATAACTAATAAGGAGGCAAATGAAATTTGTTATGGGAAATAAATATTTTTCATAAACAATAGCGCCGGCCTGAACCGTCGCTAATAAAAGAAAATAAATAATTATTTAAGACAATAAATAAAAAGGAGGCTAATGAAATTGGTGGGGGGAAATGAAATTTTCGCACAAACAGTAGTGTCCGTCCAAATAAACGCTTGGTCTACACCAAGTATTTTTCTCGTAATCAAACCATTTTCAAAATATTTTCATAACAAATGCACTCTGAGGCCACATGCACTAAGTAGTGGAAAAAAATGATTAAATGTATGTCCCTTTGTTGTTAGTCCTAGGACGCATGCTGTATAGGTTATCGTTCGAATGCTCGCCCTCACTCATGAACTTTAGTGTTATTCGTGCGATATACTTTTGTAGTGAAATGGAGGAAAAGGACTAGTTCAGTGTATGCTCCTCTTATGAAGACTCTAATAAAGACAAAGAAGAGTGATCTCTTTTGTCCAAAAGGGTAAACCAACTCTGAAAGAGAAAATGAGAAAAAAACAATTTGCCATAAAAGTTATTTAATAGCACTTTCTTTTGTTTTTGATAGCGGTGAAAAGCACTCTTAACCTAGCCGATAATGTAAACGATTTTGTTTCATAGCACTTAAAAAAGAGCTATTAAAGTACTAGTTTTTAATATAAAAATAATAATTAATTAAAATAATAAGTTTAAAGGATCCAAATGAAATTCGTGGGGGAAAATGAAAGTTTTTGCACAAACAATAGCGTCGGCCTGAACCGTCGATATTATATGAAAATAATAATTAATTAAGACAATAACTAATAAGGAGGCAAACGAAATTTTTTATGGAAAATGAATATTTTTTCATAAACAATAGCGTAGGCCTGAACCGTCGCTAATATAAGAAAATAAATAATTATTTAAGACAATAAATAAAAAGGAGGCGAATGAAATTGGTGGGGGAAAATGAAATTTTCGCACAAACAGTAGTGTCGGTCCAAATAAACGATTGGTCAACACCAAGTATTTTTCTCGAAATCAAACCTTTTTCAAAAAAATTTCATAACAAATGCACTCTGAGGCCAGATGCACTAAGTACTGAAAAAGGAATGATTAAATGTATGTCCCTTTGTTCTTAGTCCTAGGACGCATGATGTATAGGTAATCGTTCGAATGCTCACCTTCACTCATGAACTTTAGTTTTATTCGTGTGATATACTTTTGTAGTGAAATGGAGGAAAAGGACTAGTTAGGCGTATGCTCCTCTTATGAAGATTCTAATAAAGACAAATAAGAGTGATCTTTTCTGTCCAAAAGGGTAAACCAACTCTGAAAGAGAAAATGAGCAACAAACAATTTTCCATAAAAGTTATTTAATAGCACTTTCTTTTGTTTTTGATAGCGCTGAAAAGTGCTATTAATCTAGCCACGAAATGTAACCGATTTTGGTTCATAGTACTTTAAAAGAGCTATTAAAGTACTAGTTTTTAATATAAAAATAATAATTAATTAAAACAATAGGTTTAAAGAATCCAAACAAAATTCGTGGGGGGAAATGAAAGTTTTAGCACAAATAGTAGCGTCGGCCTGAACCGTCGCTATTATATGAAAATAATAAGTAATTAAGACAATAACTAATAAGGAGGCAAATGAAATTTGTTATGGGAAATGAATATTTTTTTATAAACAATAGCGTCGGCCTGAACCGTCGCTAATATAAGAAAATAAATAATTATTTAAGACAATTAATAAAAAGGAGGCTAATGAAATTGGTGGGGGGAAATGAAATTTTCGCACAAACAATAGTGTCCGTCCAAATAAACGCATGGTCTACACCAAGTATTTTTATCGAAATCAAACCATTTTAAAAATATTTTCATAACAAATGCACTCTGAGGCCACATGCACTAAGTAGTGAAAAAGGAATGATTAAATGTATGTCCCTTTGTTCTTAGTCCTAGGACGCATGCTGTATAGGTAATCATTTGAATGCTCGCCTTCACTCATGAACTTTAGTTTTATTCGTGCGATATACTTTTGTAGTGAAATGGAGGAAAAGGACTAGTTAGGCATATGCTCCTCTTATGAAGATTCTAATAAAGACAAATAAGAGTGATCTTTTCTGTCCAAAAGGGTAAACCAACTCTGAAAGAGAAAATGAGCAACAAACAATTTTCCATAAAAGTTAATTAATAGCACTTTCTTTTGTTTTTGATAGCGCCAAAAAGCACTATTAACCTAGTCGCGAAATGTAAACGATTTTGTTTCATAGTACTTTAAAAGAGCTATTATAGTACTAGTTTTTAATATAAAAATAATAATTAATTAAAACAATAAGTTTAAAGGATCCAAACAAAATTCATGGGGGAAAATGAAAGTTTTAGCATAAATAGTAGCGTCGGCCTGACCCGTCGCTATTATATGAAAATAATAGGTAATTAAGAGAATAACAAATAAGGAGGCAAATTAAATTTGTTATGGGAAATGAATATTTTTTCATAAACAATAGCGTCGGCCTGAACTGTCGCTAATATAAGAAAATAAATAATTATTTAAGACAATAAATAAAAAGGAGGCTAATGAAATTGGTGGGGGGAACTTAAATTTTCGCACAAACAGTAGTATCGGTCCAAATAACTGCTTGGTCTACACCAAGTATTTTTTCTCGAAATCAAACCATTTTAAAAATATTTTCATAACAAATGCACTCGAAGGCCACATGGACTAAGTAGTGAAAAAGGAATGATTAAATGTCTGTCCCTTTGTTGTTAGTCCTAGGACGCATGTTGTATAGGTTATCGTTCGAATGCTCGCCTTCACTCGTGAACTTTAGTTTTACTTGTGCTAAATACTTTTGTAGTGAAATGGAGGAAAAGGACTAGTTAGGCGTATGCTCCTCTTATGAAGATTCTAATAAACACAAATAAGAGTGATCTCTTCTGTCCAAAAGGGTAAACCAACTCCGAAAGAGAAAATGAGAAACAAACAATTTTCCATAAAAGTTATTTAATAGCACTTTCTTTTGTTTTTGATAGCGCTGAAAAGCGCTATTAACCTAGCCGCGAAATGTAAACGATTTTGTTTCATAGTACTTTAAAAGAACTATTAAAGTACTAGTTTTTAATATAAAAATAATAATTAATTAAAACAATAAGTTTAAAGAATCCAAACAAAATTCGTGGGGGAAAATGAAAGTTTTAGCACAAATAGTAGCGTCGGCCTGAACCGTCGCTATTATATGAAAATAATAAGTAATTAAGACAACAACTAATAAGGAGGCAAATGAAATTTGTTATGGGAAATGAATATTTTTTCATAAACAATAGCGTCGGCCTGAACCATCGCTAATATAAGAAAATAAATAATTAAGACAATAAATAAAAAGGAGGCTAATGAAATTGGTGGGGGGGAATGAAATTTTCGCACAAACAGTAGTGTCCGTCCAAATAAACGCTTGGTCTACACCAAGTATTTTTCTCGAAATCAAACCATTTTCAAAATATTTTCATAACAAATGCACTCTGAGGCCACATGCACTAAGTATTGAAAAGGGAATGATTAAATGTATGTCCCTTTGTTGTTAGTCCTAGGACGCATGCTGTATAGGTTATCATTCGAATGCTCGCCTTCACTCAGGAACTTTAGTTTTATTCGTGCGATATACTTTTGTAGTGAAATGGAGGAAAAGGACTAGTTAAGTGTATGCTCCTCTTATGAAGACTCTAATAAAGACAAAGAAGAGTGATCTCTTCTATCCAAAAGGGTAAACAAACTCTGAAAGAGAAAATGAGCAACAAACAATTTTCCATAAAAGTTATTTAATAGCACTTTCTTTTGTTTTTGATAGCGCTGAAAAGCGCTATTAACCTAGCCGCGAAATGTAAACGATTTTGTTTCATAGTACTTTAAAAGAGCTATTATAGTAGTAGTTTTTAATATAAAAATAATAATTAATTAAAACAATAAGTTTAAAGGATCCAAACAAAATTCGTGGGGGAAAATGAAAGTTTTAGCACAAATAGTAGCGTCGGCCTGAATCGTCGCTATTATATGAAATAATAAGTAATTAAGACAATAACTAATAAGGAGGCAAATGAAATTTGTTATGGGAAATGAATATTTTTTCATAAACAATAGCGTCGGCCTGAACCGTCGCTAATATAAGAAAATAAATAATTATTTAAGACAATAAATAAAAAGGAGGCTAATGAAATTGGTGGGGGGAAATGAAATTTTCGCACAAACAGTAGTGTCCGTCCAAATAAACGCTTGGTCTACACCAAGTATTTTTCTCGAAATCAAACTATTTTCAAAATATTTTGATAACAGATGCACTCTGAGGCCACATGCACTAAGTAGTGAAAAAGGAATGATTAAATGTATGTCCCTTAGTTGTTAGTCCTGGGACACATGTTGTATAGGTTATCGTTCGAATGCTCGCCTTAACTCATGAACTTTAGTTTTATTCGTGCGATATACTTTTGTAGTGAAATGGGGGGAAAGGACTAGTTAAGTGTATGCTCCTCTTATGAAGACTCTAATAAAGACAAAGAAGAGTGATCTCTTCTGTCCAAAAGGGTAAACCAACTCTGAAAGAGAAAATGAGAAACAAAATATTTGCCATAAAAGTTATTTAATAGCACTTTCTTTTGTTTTTGATAGCGGTGAAAAGCACTCTTAACCTAGCCGATAATGTATACGATTTTGTTTCATAGCACTTTAAAAGCGCTATTAAAGTACTATTTTTTAATTTAAAAATAATAATTAATTAAAACAATAAGTTTAAAGGATACAAATGAAATTCGTGGGGGAAATGAAAGTTTTTGCACAAACAATAGCGTCGGCCTAAACCGTCGCTATTATATGAAAATAATAATTAATTAAGACAATAACTAATAAGGAGGCAAACGAAATTTTTTATGGGAAATGAATATTTTTTCATAAACAATAGCGTAGGCCTGAACCGTCGCTAATATAAGAAAATAAATAATTATTTAAGACAATAAATAAAAAGGAGGAGAATGAAATTGGTGGGGGGAAATGAAATTTTCGCACAAACAGTAGTGTCGGTCAAAATAAACGCTTGGTTAACACCAAGTATTTTTCTCGAAATCAAACCTTTTTCAAAAAAAATTCATAACAAATGCACTCTGAGGCCAGATGCACTAAGTACTGAAAAAGGAATGATTAAATGTATGTCCCTTTGTTCTTAGTCCTAGGACGCATGCTGTATAGGTAATCGTTCGAATGCTTTCCTTCACTCATGAACTTTAGTTTTATTCGTGCGATATACTTTTGTAGTGAAATGGAGGAAAAGGACTAGTTAGGCGTATACTCCTCTTATGAAGATTCTAATAAAGACAAATAAGAGTGATCTTTTCTGTCCAAAAGGGTAAACCAACTCTGAAAGAGAAAATGAGCAACAAATAATTTGCCATAAAAGTTATTTAATAACACTTTCTTTTGTTTTTGATAGCGCTGAAAAGCGCTATTAACCTAGCCGCGAAATGTAAACGATTTTGTTTCATAGTACTTTAAAAGAGCTATTATAGTACTAGTTTTTAATATAAAAATAATAATTAATTAAAACAATAAGTTTAAAGGATCCAAACAAAATTCATGGGGGAAAATGAAAGTTTTAGCACAAATAGTAGCATCGGCCTGAACCGTCACTATTATATGAAAATAATAAGTAATTAAGACAATAACAAATAAGGAGGCAAATGAAATTTGTTAGGGGAAATGAATATTTTTTCATAAACAATAGCGTCGGTCTGACCCGCCGCTAATATAAGAAAATAAATAATTATTTAAGACAATAAATAAAAAAGAGGCTAATGAAATTGGTAGGGGGGGAATGAAATTTTCGCACAAACAGTAGTGTGTGTCCAAATAAATGCTTGGTCTATACCAAGTATTTTTCTCGAAATCAAACCATTTTCAAAATATTTTCATAATAAATGCACTCGAAGGCCACATGCACTAAGTATTGAAAAAGGAATGATTAAATGTATGTCCCTTTGTTGTTAGTCCTAGGATGCATGTTGTATAGGTTATCGTTCGAATGCTCGTCTTCACTCATGAACTATAGTTTTACTTGTGCTATATACTTTTGTAGTGAAATGGAGGAAAAGGACTAGTTAGGCGTATGCTCTTCTTATGAAGATTCTAATAAAGACAAATAAGAGTGATCTCTTCTGTCCAAAAGGGTAAACCAACTCTGAAAGAGAAAATGAGCAACAAACAATTTGCCATAAAAGTTATTTAATAGCACTTTCTTTTTTTTTTCATAGCGCTGAAAAGAGCTATTAACCTAGCCGCTAAAGTAAACGATTTTGTTTCATAGCACTTTAAAAGAGCTATTAAAGTACTAGTTTTTAATATAAAAATAATAATTAATTAAAACAATAAGTTTAAAGGATCCAAATTAAATTCGTTGGGGAAAATGAAATTTTTAGCACAAATAGTAGCGTCGGCCTGAACAGTCGCTATTTTATAAAAATAATAAGTAATTAAGAGAATAACAAATAAGGAGGCAAATCAAATTTGTTAGGGGAAATGAATATTTTTTCATAAACAATAGTGTCGGCCTGAACCGTCGCTAACATAAGAAAATAAATAATTATTTAAGACAATAAATAAAAAGGAGGCTAATGAAATTGGTGGGGGGAAATGAAATTTTCGCACATACAGTAGTGTCGATCCAAATAAAAGATTGGTCTATAGCAAGTATTTTTCTCGAAATCAAACCATTTTCAAAATATTTTCATAACACATGCACTCGAAGGCCACATGCACTAAGTAGTTAAAAAGGAAGGATTAAATGTATGTCCCTTCGTTGTTAGTCCTAGGACGCATGATGTATAGGTTATTGTTCGAATGCTCGCCTTCATTCGTGATCTTTAGTTTTACTTGTGCTATATACTTTTGTAGTGAAATGGAGGAAAAGGACTAGTTAGGCGTATGCTCCTCTTATGAAGATTCTAAAAAATATAAAATAAGAGTGATCTCTTCTGTCCAAAAGGGTAAACCAACTCTGAAAGAGAAAATGAGCAACAAATAATTTGCCATAAAAGTTATTTAATAGCACTTTTATTTGTTTTTGATAGCGCTGAAAAGCGCTATTAACCTAGCCACTAATGTAAACGATTTTGTTTCATAGAAGTTTTAAAGAGCTATTAAAGTACTAGTTTTTAAAATAAAAATAATAATTAATTAAAACAATAAGTTTCAAGGATCCAAACGAAATTCGTGGGGGAAAATAAATGTTTTGTCACAAACAGTAGCGTCGGCCTAAACCGTCACTATTATATGAAAATAATAATTAATTAAGACAATAACTAATAAGGAGGCAAACGAAATTTGTTATTGGAAATGAATATTTTTTCATAACCAGTAGCGTCTGCCTGAACAGTAGTGTCGGTCCAAATAAACGCTTGATCAACACCAAGTATTTTTCTCGAAATTAAACCATTTCGAAAAAATTTCATAACAAATGCACTCGAAGGCCACATGCACTAAGTAGTGAAAAATGAATGATTAAATGTATGTCCCTTTGTTCTTAGTCCTAGGACGCATGCTGTAAAGGTTATCATTTGAATTCTCACCTTCACTCATGAAATTTAGTTTTTTTGGTGCTATATACTTTTGTAGTGAAATGGAGGACAAGGACTAGTTAGGCGTATGCTCCTCTTATGAAGATTCTAATAAAGACAAATAAGAGTGATCTCTTCTGTCCAAAAGGGTAAACCAACTCTGAAAGAGAAAATGAGCAACAAACAATTTGCCATAAAAGTTATTTAATAACACTTTCTTTTGTTTTTGATAGTGCTGAAAAGCGCTATTAACCTAGCCGCTAATGTAAACGATTTTGTTTCATAGCACTTTTAAAGAGATATTAAAGTACTAGTTTTTAATATAAAAATAATAATTAATTAAAACAATAAGTTTAAAGGATCCAAACGAAATTCGTGGGGGAAAATGAAAGTTTTAGCACAAATAGTAGCATCGGCCTGAACCGTCGCTACTATATGAAAATAATAAGTAATTAAGACAATAACAAATAAGGAGGCAAATGAAATTTGTTAGGGGAAATGAATATTTTTTCATAAACAATAACGTCGGTCTGACCCGTCGCTAATATAAGAAAATAAATAATTATTTAAGACAATAAATAAAAAAGAGTCTAATGAAATTGGTGGGGGGGAATTAAATTTTCGCACAAACAGTAATGTCGTCCCAAATAAACGCTTGGTCAACACCAAGTATTTTTCTCGAAATCAAACCATTTTCAAAATATTTTCATAACAAATGCACTCGAAGGCCACATGCACTATGTATTGAAAAAGGAATGATTAAATGTATGTCCCTTTGTTGTTAGTCCTAGGACGCATGTTGTATAGGTTATAGTTCGAATGCTCGCCTTCACTCATGAACTATAGTTTTACTTGTGCTATATACTTTTGTAGTGAAATGGAGGAAAAGGACTAGTTAGGCGTATGCTCCTCTTATGAAGATTCTAATAAAGACAAATAAGAGTGATCTCTTCTGTCCAAAAGGGTAAACCAACTCTGAAAGAGAAAATGAGCAACAAAGAATTTGCCATAAAAGTTATTTAATAGCACTTTCTTTTGTTTTTGATAGCGCTGAAAAGCGCTATTAACCTAGCCGCTAATGTAAACGATTTTGTTTCATAGCACTTTAAAAGAGCTATTAAAGTACTAGTTTTTAATATAAAAATAATAATTAATTAAAACAATAAGTTTAAAGGATCCAAACGAAATTCGTGGGGGGAAATAAAAGTTTTGTCACAAACAGTAGCGTCGGCCTGAACCGTCGCTATTATATGAAAATGATAATTAATTAAGACAATAACTAATAAGGAGGCAAACGAAAGTTGTTATTGGAAATGAATATTTTTTCATAAAAAGTAGCGTCGGCCTGAACAGTAGTGTCGGTCCAAATAAACGCTTGGTCAACACCAAGTATTTTTCTCGAAATTAAACCATTTCGAAAAAATTTCATAACAAATGCACTCGAAGGCCACATGCACTAAGTAGTGAAAAATGAATGATTAAATGTATGTCCCTTTGTTCTTAGTCCTAGGACGCATGCTGTAAAGGTTATCGTTTGAATTCTCACCTTCACTCATGAACTTTAGTTTTTTTGTGCTATATACTTTTGTAGTGAAATGGAGGACAAGGACTAGTTAGGCGTATGCTCCACTTATGAAGATTCTAATAAAGACAAATAAGAGTGATCTCTTATGTCCAAAAGTGTAAACCAACTCTGAAAGAGAAAATGAGCAACAAACAATTTGCCATAAAAGTTATTTAATAACACTTTCTTTTGTTTTTGATAGCGCTGAAAAGCGCTATTAACCTAGCCGCTAATGTAAACGATTTTGTTTCATAGCACTTTAAGCGAGCTATTAAAGTACTAGTTTTTAATATAAAAATAATAATTAATTAAAACAATAAGTTTAAAGGATCCAAACGAAATTCGTGGGGGAAAATGAAAGTTTTAGCATAAATAGTAGCGTCGGCCTGAACCGTCGCTATTATATGAAAATAATAAGTAATTAAGACAATAACAAATAAGGAGGCAAATGAAATTTGTTAGGGGAAATGAATATTTTTTCATAAACAATAACGTCGGTCTGACCCGTCGCTAATATAAGAAAATAAATAATTATTTAAGACAATAAATAAAAAAGAGTCTAATGAAATTGGTGGGGGGGAATGAAATTTTCGCACAAACAGTAATGTCGTCCCAAATAAACGCTTGGTCAACACCAAGTATTTTTCTCGAAATCAAACCATTTTCAAAATATTTTAATAACAAATGCACTCGAAGGCCACATGCACTATGTATTGAAAAAGGAATGATTAAATGTATGTCCCTTTGTTGTTAGTCCTAGGACGCATATTGTATAGGTTATCGTTCGAATGCTCGCCTTCACTCATGAACTATAGTTTTACTTGTGCTATATACTTTTGTAGTGAAATGGAGGAAAAGGACTAGTTAGGCGTATGCTCCTCTTAAGAAGATTCTAAAAAAAAAAAATAAGAGTCATCTCTTCTGTCTAAAAGGGTAAACCAACTCTGAAAGAGAAAATGAGCAACAAACAATTTGCCATAAAACTTATTTAATAGCACTTTCTTTTGTTTTTGATAGCGCTGAAAAGCGCTATTAACCTAGCCACTAATGTAAACGATTTTGTTTCATAGCACTTTTAAAGAGCTATTAAAGTACTAGTTTTTAATATAAAAATAATAATTAATTAAAACAATAAGTTTAAAGGATCCAAACGAAATTTGTGGGGGAAAATGAAAGTTTTAGCATAAATAGTAGCGTCGGCTTGAACCGTCGCTATTATTTGAAAATAATAAGTAATTAAGACAATAACAAATAAGGAGGCAAATGAAATTTGTTAGGGGAAATGAATATTTTTTCATAAACAATAACGTCGGTCTGACCCGTCGCTAATATAAGAAAATAAATAATTATTTAAGGCAATAAATAAAAAAGAGGCTAATGAAATTGGTGGGGGGGAATGAAATTTTCGCACAAACAGTAGTGTCAGTCCAAATAAATGCTTGGTCTACACCAAGTATTTTTCTCGAAATCAAACCATTTTCAAAATATTTTCATAACAAATGCACTCGAAGGCCACATGCACTAAGTAGTGAAAAAGGAATGATTAAATGTATGTCCCTTTGTTCTTAGTCCTTGGACGTATGCTGTAAAGGTTATCGTTTGAATTCTCAACTTCACTCATGAACTTTAGTTTTTTTGGTGCTATATACTTTTGTAGTGAAATGGAGGACAAGGACTAGTTAGGCGTATGCTCCTCTTATGAAGATTCTAATAAAGACAAATAAGAGTGTTCTCTTCTGTCCAAAAGGGTAAACCAACTCTGAAAGAGAAAATGAGCAACAAACAATTTGCCATAAAAGTTATTTAATAACACTTTCTTTTGTTTTTGATAGCGCTGAAAAGCGCTATTAACCTAGCCGCTAATGTAAACGATTTTGTTTCATAGCACTTTAAGAGAGCTATTAAAGTACTAGTTTTTAATATAAAAATAATAATTAATTAAAACAATAAGTTTAAAGGATCCAAACGAAATTCGTGGGGGAAAATGAAAGTTTTAGCACAAATAGTAGCGTCGGCCTGAACCGTCGCTATTATATGAAAATAATAAGTAATTAAGACAATAACAAATAAGGAGGCAAATGAAATTTGTTAGGGGAAATGAATATTTTTTCATAAAAAAGTAGCGTCGGTCTGATCCGTCGTTAATATAAGAAAATAAATAATTATTTAAGACAATAAATAAAAAAGAGGCTAATGAAATTGGTGGGGGGAATGAAATTTTCGCACAAACAGTAGTGTCTGTCCAAATAAACGCTTGGTCTACACCAAGTATTTTTCTCGAAATCAAACCATTTTCATAATATTTTCATAACAAATGCACTCGAAGGCCGCATGCACTAAGTACTGAAAAAGGAATGATTAAATGTATGTCCCTTTGTTGTTAGTCCTAGAACGCATGCTGTATAAGTTATCGTTCGAATGCTCGCCTTCACTCATGAACTTTAATTTTACTTGTGCTATATACTTTTGTAGTGAAATGGAGGAAAAGGACTAGTTAGGCGTATGCTCCTCTTATGAAGATTCTAAAAAAAAATAAGAGTGATCTCTTCTGTCCAAAAGGGTAAACCAACTCTGAAAGAGAAAATGAGCAACAAACAATTTGCCATAAAAGTTATTTAATAGCACTTTTATTTGTTTTTGATAGCCCTGAAAAGCGCTATTAACCTAGCAACTAATGTAAACGATTTTGTTTCATAGCACTTTTAAAGAGATATTAAAGTACTAGTTTTTAATATAAAAATAATAATTAATTAAAACAATAAGTTTAAAGGATCGAAACGAAATTCGTGGGGGAAAATGAAAGTTTAAGCACAAATAGTAGCGTCGGCCTGAACCGTCGCTATTATATGAAAATAATAAGTAATTAAGACAATAACAAATAAGGAGGCAAATGAAATTTGTTAGGGGAAATGAATATTTTTTCATAAACAATAACGTCGGTCTGACCCGTCGCTAATATAAGAAAATAAATAATTATTTAAGACAATAAATAAAAAAGAGTCTAATGAAATTGGTGGGGGGGAATGAAATTTTCGCACAAACAGTAATGTCGTCCCAAATAAACGCTTGGTCAACACCAAGTATTTTTCTCGAAATTAAACCATTTTCAAAATATTTTCATAACAAATGCACTCGAAGGCCACATGCACTATGTATTGAAAAAGGAATGATTAAATGTATGTCCCTTTGTTGTTAGTCCTAGGACGCATGTTGTATAGGTTAACGTTCGAATGCTCGCCTTCACTCATGAACTATAGTTTTACTTGTGCTATATACTTTTGTAGTGAAATGGAGGAAAAGGACTAGTTAGGCGTATGCTCCTCTTATGAAGATTCTAATAAAGACAAATAAGAGTGATCTCTTCTGTCCAAAAGGGTAAACCAACTCTGAAAGAGAAAATGAGCAACAAAGAATTTGCCATAAAAGTTATTTAATAGCACTTTCTTTTGTTTTTGATAGCGCTGAAAAGCGCTATTAACCTAGCCGCTAATGTAAACGATTTTGTTTCATAGCACTTTAAAAGAGCTATTAAAGTACTAGTTTTTAATATAAAAATAATAATTAATTAAAACAATAAGTTTAAAGGATCCAAACGAAATTCGTGGGGGAAAAGAAAAGTTTTGTCACAAACAGTAGCGTCGGCCTGAACCGTCGCTATTATATGAAAATAATAATTAATTAAGACAATAACTAATAAGGAGGCAAACGAAAGTTGTTATTGGAAATGAATATTTTTTCATAAACAGTAGCGTCGGCCTGAACAGTAGTGTCGGTCCAAATAAACGCTTGGTCAACACCAAGTATTTTTCTCGAAATTAAACCATTTCGAAATAATTTCATAACAAATGCACTCGAAGGCCACATGCACTAAGTAGTGAAAAATGAATGATTAAATGTATGTCCCTTTGTTCTTAGTCCTATGACGCATGCTGTAAAGGTTATCGTTTGAATTCTCACCTTCACTCATGAACTTTAGTTTTTTTGTGCTATATACTTTTGTAGTGAAATGGAGGACAAGGACTAGTTAGGCGTATGCTCCTCTTATGAAGATTCTAATAAAGACAAATAAGAGTGATCTCTTATGTCCAAAAGTGTAAACCAACTCTGAAAGAGAAAATGATCAACAAACAATTTGCCATAAAAGTTATTTAATAACACTTTCTTTTGTTTTTGATAGCGCTGAAAAGCGCTATTAACCTAGCCGCTAATGTAAACGATTTTGTTTCATAGCACTTTAAGAGAGCTATTAAAGTACTAGTTTTTAATATAAAAATAATAATTAATTAAAACAATAAGTATAAAGGATCCAAACGAAATTCGTGGGGGAAAATGAAAGTTTTAGCACACATAGTAGCGTCGGCCTGAACCGTCGCTATTATATGAAAATAATAAGTAATTAAGACAATAACAAATAAGGAGGCAAATTAAATTTGTTAGGGGAAATGAATATTTTTTCATAAACAATAGCGTCGGTCTGATCCGTCGTTAATATAAGAAAATAAATAATTATTTAAGACAATAAATAAAAAAGAGGCTAATGAAATTGGTGGGGGGAATGAAATTTTCGCACAAACAGTAGTGTCTGTCCAAATAAACGCTTGGTCTACACCAAGTATTTTTCTCGAAATCAAACCATTTTCAAAATATTTTCATAACAAATGCACTCGAAGGCCACATGCACTAAGTATTGAAAAAGGAATGATTAAATGTATGTCCCTTTGTTGTTAGTCCTAGAACGCATGCTGTATAGGTTATCGTTGGAATGCTCGCCTTCACTCATGAACTTTAATTTTACTTGTGCTATATACTTTTGTAGTGAAATGGAGGACAAGGACTAGTTAGACGTATGCTCCTCTTAAGAAGATTCTAAAAAAAAAAAAATAAGAGTGATCTCTTCTGTCTAAAAGGGTAAACCAACTCTGAAAGAGAAAATGAGCAACAAACAATTTGCCATAAAAGTTATTTAATAGCACTTTCTTTTGTTTTTGATAGCGCTGAAAAGCGCTATTAACCTAGCCACTAATGTAAACGATTTTGTTTTATAGCACTTTTAAAGAGCTATTAAAGTACTAGTTTTTAATATAAAAATAATAATTAATTAAAACAATAAGTTTAAAGGATCCAAACGAAATTCGTGGGGGAAAATGAAAGTTTTAGCATAAATAGTAGTGTCGGCCTGAACCGTCTCTATTATATAAAAATAATAAGTAATTTAGACTATAACAAATAAGGAGGCAAATGAAATTTGTTAGGGGAAATGAATATTTTTTCATAAACAATAACGTCGGTCTGACCCGTCGCTAATATAAGAAAATAAATAATTATTTAAGGCAATAAATAAAAAAGAGGCTAATGAAATTGGTGGGGGGGAATGAAATTTTCGCACAAACAGTAGTGTCAGTCCAAATAAATGCTTGGTCTACACCAAGTATTTTTCTCGAAATCAAACCATTTTCAAAATATTTTCATAACAAATGCACTCGAAGGCCACATGCACTAAGTAGTGAAAAAGGAATGATTAAATGTATGTCCCTTTGTTCTTAGTCCTAGGACGCATGCTGTAAAGGTTGTCATTTGAATTCTCACGTTCACTCATGAACTTTAGTTTTTTTGGTGCTATATACTTTTGTAGTGAAATGGAGGACAAGGACTAGTTAGGCGTATGCTCCTCTTATGAAGATTCTAATAAAGACAAATAAGAGTGATCTCTTCTGTCCAAAAGGGTAAACCAACTCTGAAAGAGAAAATGAGCAACAAACAATTTGCCATAAAAGTTATTTAATAACACTTTCTTTTGTTTTTGATAGCGCTGAAAAGCGCTATTAACCTAGCCGCTAATGTAAACGATTTTGTTTCATAGCACATTAAGAGAGCTATTAAAGTACTAGTTTTTAATATAAAAATAATAATTAATTAAAACAATAAGTTTAAAGGATCCAAACGAAATTCGTGGGGGGAAATGAAAGTTTTAGCACAAATAGTAGCGTCGGCCTGAACCGTCGCTATTATATGAAAATAATAAGTAATTAAGACAATAACAAATAAGGAGGCAAATGAAATTTGTTAGGGGAAATGAATATTTTTTCATAAAAAAATAGCGTCGGTCTGATCCGTCGTTAATATAAGAAAATAAATAATTATTTAAGACAATAAATAAAAAAGAGGCTAATGAAATTGGTGGGGGGAATGAAATTTTCGCACAAACAGTATTGTCTGTCCAAATAAACGCTTGGTCTACACCAAGTATTTTTCTCGAAATCAAACCATTTTCAAAATATTTTCATAACAAATGCACTCGAAGGCCGCATGCACTAAGTATTGAAAAAAGAATGATTAAATGTATGTCCCTTTGTTGTTAGTCCTAGAACGCATGCTGTATAAGTTATCGTTCGAATGCTCGCCTTCACTCATGAACTTTAATTTTACTTGTGCTATATACTTTTGTAGTGAAATGGAGGAAAAGGACTAGTTAGGCGTATGCTCCTCTTATGAAGATTCTAAAAAAAAAATAAGAGTGATCTCTTCTGTCCAAAAGGGTAAACCAACTCTGAAAGAGAAAATGAGAAACAAACAATTTGCCATAAAAGTTATTTAATAACACTTTTATTTGTTTTTGATAGCCCTGAAAAGCGCTATTAACCTAGCCACTAATGTAAACGATTTTGTTTCATAGCACTTTTAAAGAGATATTAAAGTACTAGTTTTTAATATAAAAATAATAATTAATTAAAACAATAAGTTTAAAGGATCGAAACGAAATTCGTGGGGGAAAATGAAAGTTTTAGCACAAATAGTAGCGTCGGCCTGAACCGTCGCTATTATATGAAAATAATAAGTAATTAAGACAATAACAAATAAGGAGGCAAATGAAATTTGTTAGGGGAAATGAATATTTTTTCATAAACAATAACGTCGGTCTGACCCGTCGCTAATATAAGAAAATAAATAATTATTTAAGACAATAAATAAAAAAGAGTCTAATGAAATTCGTGGGGGGGAATTAAATTTTCGCACAAACAGTAATGTCGTCCCAAATAAACGCTTGGTCAACACCAAGTATTTTTCTCGAAATCAAACCATTTTCAAAATATTTTCATAACAAATGAACTCGAAGGCCACATGCACTATGTATTGAAAAAGGAATGATTAAATGTATGTCCCTTTGTTGTTAGTCCTAGGACGCATGTTGTATAGGTTATCGTTCGAATGCTCGCCTTCACTCATGAACTATAGTTTTACTTGTGCTATATACTTTTGTAGTGAAATGGAGGAAAAGGACTAGTTAGGTGTATGCTCCTCTTATGAAGATTCTAATAAAGACAAATAAGAGTGATCTCTTCTGTCCAAAAGGGTAAACCAACTCTGAAAGAGAAAATGAGCAACAAAGAATTTGCCATAAAAGTTATTTAATAGCACTTTCTTTTGTTTTTGATAGCGCTGAAAAGCGCTATTAACCTAGCCGCTAATGTAAACGATTTTGTTTCATAGCACTTTAAAAGAGCTATTAAAGTACTAGTTTTTAATATAAAAACAATAATTAATTAAAACAATAAGTTTAAAGGATCCAAACGAAATTCGTGGGGGGAAATAAAAGTTTTGTCACAAAAAGTAGCGTCGGCATGAACCGTCGCTATTATATGAAAATGATAATTAATTAAGACAATAACTAATAAGGAGGCAAACTAAAGTTGTTATTGGAAATGAATATTTTTTCATAAACAGTAGCGTCGGCCTGAACAGTAGTGTCGGTCCAAATAAACGCTTGGTCAACACCAAGTATTTTTCTCGAAATTAAACCATTTCGAAAAAATTTCATAACAAATGCACTCGAAGGCCACATGCACTAAGTAGTGAAAAAGGAATGATTAAATGTATGTCCCTTTGTTCTTAGTCCTAGGACGCATGCTGTAAAGGTTATCGTTTGAATTCTCACCTTCACTCATGAACTTTAGTTTTTTTGTGCTATATACTTTTGTAGTGAAATGGAGGACAAGGACTAGTTAGGCGTATGCTCCACTTATGAAGATTCTAATAAAGACAAATAAGAGTGATCTCTTATGTCCAAAAGTGTAAACCAACTCTGAAAGAGAAAATGAGAAACAAACAATTTGCCATAAAAGTTATTTAATAACACTTTCTTTTGTTTTTGATAGCGCTGAAAAGCGCTATTAACCTAGCCGCTAATGTAAACGATTTTGTTTCATAGCACTTTAAGAGAGCTATTAAAGTACTAGTTTTTAATATAAAAATAATAATTAATTAAAACAATAAGTTTAAAGGATCCAAACGAAATTCGTGGGGGAAAATGAAAGTTTTAGCACAAATAGTAGCGTCGGCCTGAACCGTCGCTATTATATGAAAATAATAAGTAATTAAGACAATAACAAATAAGGAGGCAAATGAAATTTGTTAGGGGAAATGAATATTTTTTCATAAACAATAACGTCGGTCTGACCCGTCGCTAATATAAGAAAATAAATAATTATTTAAGACAATAAATAAAAAAGAGTCTAATGAAATTGGTGGGGGGGAATGAAATTTTCGCACAAACAGTAATGTCGTCCCAAATAAACGCTTGGTCAACACCAAGTATTTTTCTCGAAATCAAACCATTTTCAAAATATTTTCATAACAAATGCACTCGAAGGCCACATGCACTATGTATTGAAAAAGGAATGATTAAATGTATGTCCCTTTGTTGTTAGTTCTAGGACGCATGTTGTATAGGTTATCGTTCGAATGCTCGCCTTCACTCATGAACTATAGTTTTACTTGTGCTATATACTTTTGTAGTGAAATGGAGGAAAAGGACTAGTTAGGCGTATGCTCCTCTTAAGAAGATTCTAAAAAAAAAAATAAGAGTGATCTCTTCTGTCTAAAAGGGTAAACCAACTCTGAAAGAGAAAATGAGCAACAAACAATTTGCCATAAAACTTATTTAATAGCACTTTCTTTTGTTTTTGATAGCGCTGAAAAGCGCTATTAACCTAGCCACTAATGTAAACGATTTTGTTTCATAGCACTTTTAAAGAGCTATTAAAGTACTAGTTTTTAATATAAAAATAATAATTAATTAAAACAAAAAGTTTAAAGGATCCAAACGAAATTCGTGGGGGAAAATGAAAGTTTTAGCATAAATAGTAGCGTCGGCTTGAACCGTCGCTATTATTTGAAAATAATAAGTAATTAAGACAATAACAAATAAGGAGGCAAATGAAATTTGTTAGGGGAAATGAATATTTTTTCATAAACAATAACGTCGGTCTGACCCGTCGCTAATATAAGAAAATAAATAATTATTTAAGGCAATAAATAAAAAAGAGGCTAATGAAATTGGTGGGGGGGAATTAAATTTTCGCACAAACAGTAGTGTCAGTCCAAATAAACGCTTGGTCTACACCAAGTATTTTTCTCGAAATCAAACCATTTTCAAAATATTTTCATAACAAATGCACTCGAAGGCCACATGCACTAAGTAGTGAAAAAGGAATGATTAAATGTATGACCCTTTGTTCTTAGTCCTAGGACGCATGCTGTAAAGGTTATCGTTTGAATTCTCACCTTCACTCATGAACTTTAGTTTTTTTGGTGCTATATACTTTTGTAGTGAAATGGAGGACAAGGACTAGTTAGGAGTATGCTCCTCTTATGAAGATTCTAATAAAGACAAATAAGAGTGTTCTCTTCTGTCCAAAAGGGTAAACCAACTCTGAAAGAGAAAATGAGCAACAAACAATTTGCCATAAAAGTTATTTAATAACACTTTCTTTTGTTTTTGATAGCGCTGAAAAGCGCTATTAACCTTGCCGCTAATGTAAACGATTTTGTTTCATAGCACTTTAAGAGAGCTATTAAAGTACTAGTTTTTAATATAAAAATAATAATTAATTAAAACAATAAGTTTAAAGGATCCAAACGAAATTCGTGGGGGAAAATGAAAGTTTTAGCACAAATAGTAGCGTCGGCCTGAACCGTCGCTATTATATGAAAATAATAAGTAATTAAGACAATAACAAATAAGGAGGCAAATGAAATTTGTTAGGGGAAATGAATATTTTTTCATAAAAAAATAGCGTCGGTCTGATCCGTCGTTAATATAAGAAAATAAATAATTATTTAAGACAATAAATAAAAAAGAGGCTAATGAAATTGGTGGGGGGAATGAAATTTTCCCATAAACAGTAGTGTCTGTCCAAATAAACGCTTGGTCTACACCAAGTATTTTTCTCGAAATCAAACCATTTTCAAAATATTTTCATAACAAATGCACTCGAAGGCCGCATGCACTAAGTACTGAAAAATGAATGATTAAATGTATGTCCCTTTGTTCTTAGTCCTAGGACGCATGCTGTAAAGGTTATCGTTTGAATTCTCACCTTCACTCATGAACTTTAGTTTTTTTGTGCTATATACTTTTGTAGTGAAATGGAGGACAAGGACTAGTTAGGCGTATGCTCCTCTTATGAAGATTCTAATAAAGACAAATAAGAGTGATCTCTTCTGTCCAAAAGTGTAAACCAACTCTGAAAGAGAAAATGATCAACAAACAATTTGCCATAAAAGTTATTTAATAACACTTTCTTTTGTTTTTGATAGCGCTGAAAAGCGCTATTAACCTAGCCGCTAATGTAAACGATTTTGTTTCATAGCACTTTTAAAGAGATATTAAAGTACTAGTTTTTAATATAAAAATAATAATTAATTAAAACAATAAGTTTAAAGGATCGAAACGAAATTCGTGGGGGAAAATGAAAGTTTTAGCACAAATAGTAGCGTCGGCCTGAACCGTCGCTATTATATGAAAATAATAAGTAATTAAGACAATAACAAATAAGGAGGCAAATGAAATTTGTTAGGGGAAATGAATATTTTTTCATAAACAATAACGTCGGTCTGAGTCGTCGCTAATATAAGAAAATAAATAATTATTTAAGACAATAAATAAAAAAGAGTCTAATGAAATTGGTGGGGGGGAATGAAATTTTCGCACAAACAGTAATGTCGTCCCAAATAAACGCTTGGTCAACACCAAGTATTTTTCTCGAAATTAAACCATTTTCAAAATATTTTCATAACAAATGCACTCGAAGGCCACATGCAATATGTATTGAAAAAGGAATGATTAAATGTATGTCCCTTTGTTGTTAGTCCTAGGACGCATGTTGTATAGGTTATCGTTCGAATGCTCGCCTTCACTCATGAACTATAGTTTTACTTGTGCTATATACTTTTGTAGTGAAATGGAGGAAAAGGACTAGTTAGGCGTATGCTCCTCTTATGAAGATTCTAATAAAGACAAATAAGAGTGATCTCTTCTGTCCAAAAGGGTAAACCAACTCTGAAAGAGAAAATGAGCAACAAAGAATTTGCCATAAAAGTTATTTAATAGCACTTTCTTTTGTTTTTGATAGCGCTGAAAAGCGCTATTAACCTAGCCGCTAATGTAAACGATTTTGTTTCATAGCACTTTAAAAGAGCTATTAAAGTACTAGTTTTTAATATAAAAATAATAATTAATTAAAACAATAAGTTTAAAGGATCCAAACGAAATTCGTGGGGGAAAAGAAAAGTTTTGTCACAAACAGTAGCGTCGGCCTGAACCGTCGCTATTATATGAAAATAATAATTAATTAAGACAATAACTAATAAGGAGGCAAACGAAAGTTGTTATTGGAAATGAATATTTTTTCATAAACAGTAGCGTCGGCCTGAACAGTAGTGTCGGTCCAAATAAACGCTTGGTCAACACCAAGTATTTTTCTCGAAATTAAACCATTTCGAAATAATTTCATAACAAATGCACTCGAAGGCCACATGCACTAAGTAGTGAAAAATGAATGATTAAATGTATGTCCCTTTGTTCTTAGTCCTAGGACGCATGCTGTAAAGGTTATCGTTTGAATTCTCACCTTCACTCATGAACTTTAGTTTTTTTGTGCTATATACTTTTGTAGTGAAATGGAGGACAAGGACTAGTTAGGCGTATGCTCCTCTTATGAAGATTCTAATAAAGACAAATAAGAGTGATCTCTTATGTCCAAAAGTGTAAACCAACTCTGAAAGAGAAAATGATCAACAAACAATTTGCCATAAAAGTTATTTAATAACACTTTCTTTTGTTTTTGATAGCGCTGAAAAGCGCTATTAACCTAGCCGCTAATGTAAACGATTTTGTTTCATAGCACTTTAAGAGAGCTATTAAAGTACTAGTTTTTAATATAAAAATAAAAATTAATTAAAACAATAAGTTTAAAGGATCCAAACGAAATTCGTGGGGGAAAATGAAAGTTTTAGCACAAATAGTAGCGTCGGCCTGAACCGTCGCTATTATATGAAAATAATAAGTAATTAAGACAATAACAAATAAGGAGGAAAATTAAATTTGTTAGGGGAAATGAATATTTTTTCATAAACAATAGCGTCGGTCTGATCCGTCGTTAATATAAGAAAATAAATAATTATTTAAGACAATAAATAAAAAAGAGGCTAATGAAATTGGTGGGGGGAATGAAATTTTCGCACAAACAGTAGTGTCTGTCCAAATAAACGCTTGGTCTACACCAAGTATTTTTCTCGAAATCAAACCATTTTCAAAATATTTTCATAACAAATGCACTCGAAGGCCACATGCACTAAGTATTGAAAAAGGAATGATTAAATGTATGTCCCTTTGTTGTTAGTCCTAGAACGCATGCTGTATAGGTTATCGTTCGAATGCTCGCCTTCACTCATGAACTTTAATTTTACTTGTGCTATATACTTTTGTAGTGAAATGGAGGACAAGGACTAGTTAGACGTATGCTCCTCTTAAGAAGATTCTAAAAAAAAATAAATAAGAGTGATCTCTTCTGTCTAAAAGGGTAAACCAACTCTGAAAGAGAAAATGAGCAACAAACAATTTGCCATAAAAGTTATTTAATAGCACTTTCTTTTGTTTTTGATAGCGCTGAAAAGCGCTATTAACCTAGCCACTAATGTAAACGATTTTGTTTCATAGCACTTTTAAAGAGCTATTAAAGTACTAGTTTTTAATATAAAAATAATAATTAATTAAAACAATAAGTTTAAAGGATCCAAACGAAATTCGTGGGGGAAAATGAAAGTTTTAGCATAAATAGTAGCGTCGGCCTGAACCGTCTCTATTATATAAAAATAATAAGTAATTTAGACAATAACAAATAAGGAGGCAAATGAAATTTGTTAGGGGAAATGAATATTTTTTCATAAACAATAACGTCGGTCTGACCCGTCGCTAATATAAGAAAATAAATAATTATTTAAGGCAATAAATAAAAAAGAGGCTAATGAAATTGGTGGGGGGGAATGAAATTTTCGCACAAACAGTAGTGTCAGTCCAAATAAACGCTTGGTCTACACCAAGTATTTTTCTCGAAATCAAACCATTTTCAAAATATTTTCATAACAAATGCACTCGAAGGCCACATGCACTAAGTAGTGAAAAAGGAATGATTAAATGTATGTCCCTTTGTTCTTAGTCCTAGGACGCATGCGGTAAAGGTTATCATTTGAATTCTCACGTTCACTCATGAACTTTAGTTTTTTTGGTGCTATATACTTTTGTAGTGAAATGGAGGACAAGGACTAGTTAGGCGTATGCTCCTCTTATGAAGATTCTAATAAAGACAAATAAGAGTGATCTCTTCTGTCCAAAAGGGTAAACCAACTCTGAAAGAGAAAATGAGCAACAAACAATTTGCCATAAAAGTTATTTAATAACACTTTCTTTTGTTTTTGATAGCGCTGAAAAGCGCTATTAACCTAGCCGCTAATGTAAACGATTTTGTTTCATAGCACTTTAAGAGAGCTATTAAAGTACTAGTTTTTAATATAAAAATAATAATTAATTAAAACAATAAGTTTAAAGGATCCAAACGAAATTCGTGGGGGGAAATGAAAGTTTTAGCACAAATAGTAGCGTCGGCCTGAACCGTCGCTATTATATGAAAATAATAAGTAATTAAGACAATAACAAATAAGGAGGCAAATGAAATTTGTTAGGGGAAATGAATATTTTTTCATAAAAAAATAGCGTCGGTCTGATCCGTCGTTAATATAAGAAAAAAAATAATTATTTAAGACAATAAATAAAAAAGAGGCTAATGAAATTGGTGGGGGGAATGAAATTTTCGCACAAACAGTAGTGTCTGTCCAAATAAACGCTTGGTCTACACCAAGTATTTTTCTCGAAATCAAACCATTTTCAAAATATTTTCATAACAAATGCACTCGAAGGCCGCATGCACTAAGTACTGAAAAAGGAATGATTAAATGTATGTCCCTTTGTTGTTAGTCCTAGAACGCATGCTGTATAAGTTATCGTTCGAATGCTCGCCTTCACTCATGAACTTTAATTTTACTTGTGCTATATACTTTTGTAGTGAAATGGAGGAAAAGGACTAGTTAGACGTATGCTCCTCTTATGAAGATTCTAAAAAAAAATAAGAGTGATCTCTTCTGTCCAAAAGGGTAAACCAACTCTGAAAGAGAAAATGAGCAACAAACAATTTGCCATAAAAGTTATTTAATAGCACTTTTATTTGTTTTTGATAGCCCTGAAAAGCGCTATTAACCTAGCCACTAATGTAAACGATTTTGTTTCATAGCACTTTTAAAGAGATATTAAAGTACTAGTTTTTAATATAAAAATAATAATTAATTAAAACAATAAGTTTAAAGGATCGAAACGAAATTCGTGGGGGAAAATGAAAGTTTTAGCACAAATAGTAGCGTCGGCCTGAACCGTCGCTATTATATGAAAATAATAAGTAATTAAGACAATAACAAATAAGGAGGCAAATGAAATTTGTTAGGGGAAATGAATATTTTTTCATAAACAATAACGTCGGTCTGACCCGTCGCTAATATAAGAAAATAAATAATTATTTAAGACAATAAATAAAAAAGAGTCTAATGAAATTGGTGGGGGGGAATGAAATTTTCGCACAAACAATAATGTCGTCCCAAATAAACGCTTGGTCAACACCAAGTATTTTTCTCGAAATTAAACCATTTTCAAAATATTTTCATAACAAATGCACTCGAAGGCCACATGCACTATGTATTGAAAAAGGAATGATTAAATGTATGTCCCTTTGTTGTTAGTCCTAGGACGCATGTTGTATAGGTTATCGTTCGAATGCTCGCCTTCACTCATGAACTATAGTTTTACTTGTGCTATATACTTTTGTAGTGAAATGGAGGAAAAGGAAAAGTTAGGCGTATGCTCCTCTTATGAAGATTCTAATAAAGACAAATAAGAGTGATCTCTTCTGTCCAAAAGGGTAAACCAACTCTGAAAGAGAAAATGAGAAACAAAGAATTTGCCATAAAAGTTATTTAATAGCACTTTCTTTTGTTTTTGATAGCGCTGAAAAGCGCTATTAACCTAGCCGCTAATGTAAACGATTTTGTTTCATAGCACTTTAAAAGAGCTATTAAAGTACTAGTTTTTAATATAAAAATAATAATTAATTAAAACAATAAGTTTAAAGGATCCAAACGAAATTCGTGGGGGAAAAGAAAAGTTTTGTCACAAACAGTAGCGTCGGCCTGAACCGTCGCTATTATATGAAAATAATAATTAATTAAGACAATAACTAATAAGGAGGCAAACGAAAGTTGTTATTGGAAATGAATATTTTTTCATAAACAGTAGCGTCGGCCTGAACAGTAGTGTCGGTCCAAATAAACGCTTGGTCAACACCAAGTATTTTTCTCGAAATTAAACCATTTCGAAATAATTTCATAACAAATGCACTCGAAGGCCACATGCACTAAGTAGTGAAAAATGAATGATTAAATGTATGTCCCTTTGTTCTTAGTCCTAGGACGCATGCTGTAAAGGTTATCGTTTGAATTCTCACCTTCACTCATGAACTTTAGCATTTTTTGTGCTATATACTTTTGTAGTGAAATGGAGGACAAGGACTAGTTAGGCGTATGCTCCTCTTATGAAGATTCTAATAAAGACAAATAAGAGTGATCTCTTATGTCCAAAAGTGTAAACCAACTCTGAAAGAGAAAATGATCAACAAACAATTTGCCATAAAAGTTATTTAATAACACTTTCTTTTGTTTTTGATAGCGCTGAAAAGCGCTATTAACCTAGCCGCTAATGTAAACGATTTTGTTTCATAGCACTTTAAGAGAGCTATTAAAGTACTAGTTTTTAATATAAAAATAATAATTAATTAAAACAATAAGTTTAAAGGATCCAAACGAAATTCGTGGGGGAAAATGAATGTTTTAGCACAAATAGTAGCGTCGGCCTGAACCGTCGCTATTATATGAAAATAATAAGTAATTAAGACAATAACAAATAAGGAGGCAAATTAAATTTGTTAGGGGAAATGAATATTTTTTCATAAACAATAGCGTCGGTCTGATCCGTCGTTAATATAAGAAAATAAATAATTATTTAAGACAATAAATAAAAAAGAGGCTAATGAAATTGGTGGGGGGAATGAAATTTTCGCACAAACAGTAGTGTCTGTCCAAATAAACGCTTGGTCTACACCAAGTATTTTTCTCGAAATCAAACCATTTTCAAAATATTTTCATAACAAATGCACTCGAAGGCCACATGCACTAAGTATTGAAAAAGGAATGATTAAATGTATGTCCCTTTGTTGTTAGTCCTAGAACGCATGCTGTATAGGTTATCGTTCGAATGCTCGCCTTCACTCATGAACTTTAATTTTACTTGTGCTATATACTTTTGTAGTGAAATGGAGGACAAGGACTAGTTAGACGTATGCTCCTCTTAAGAAGATTCTAAAAAAAAAAAATAAGAGTGATCTCTTCTGTCTAAAAGGGTAAACCAACTCTGAAAGAGAAAATGAGCAACAAACAATTTGCCATAAAAGTTATTTAATAGCACTTTCTTTTGTTTTTGATAGCGCTGAAAAGCGCTATTAACCTAGCCACTAATGTAAACGATTTTGTTTCATAGCACTTTTAAAGAGCTATTAAAGTACTAGTTTTTAATATAAAAATAATAATTAATTAAAACAATAAGTTTAAAGGATCCAAACGAAATTCGTGGGGGAAAATGAAAGTTTTAGCATAAATAGTAGCGTCGGCCTGAACCGTCTCTATTATATAAAAATAATAAGTAATTTAGACAATAACAAATAAGGAGGCAAATGAAATTTGTTAGGGGAAATGAATATTTTTTCATAAACAATAACGTCGGTCTGACCCGTCGCTAATATAAGAAAATAAATAATTATTTAAGGCAATAAATAAAAAAGAGGCTAATGAAATTGGTGGGGGGGGAATGAAATTTTCGCACAAACAGTAGTGTCAGTCCAAATAAACGCTTGGTCTACACCAAGTATTTTTCTCGAAATCAAACCATTTTCAAAATATTTTCATAACAAATGCACTCGAAGGCCACATGCACTAAGTAGTGAAAAAGGAATGATTAAATGTATGTCCCTTTGTTCTTAGTCCTAGGACGCATGCTGTAAAGGTTATCATTTGAATTCTCACGTTCACTCATGAACTTTAGTTTTTTTGGTGCTATATACTTTTGTAGTGAAATGGAGGACAAGGACTAGTTAGGCGTATGCTCCTCTTATGAAGATTCTAATAAAGACAAATAAGAGTGATCTCTTCTGTCCAAAAGGGTAAACCAACTCTGAAAGAGAAAATGAGAAACAAACAATTTGCCATAAAAGTTATTTAATAACACTTTTATTTGTTTTTGATAGCCCTGAAAAGCGCTATTAACCTAGCCACTAATGTAAACGATTTTGTTTCATAGCACTTTTAAAGAGATATTAAAGTACTAGTTTTTAATATAAAAATAATAATTAATTAAAACAATAAGTTTAAAGGATCGAAACGAAATTCGTGGGGGAAAATGAAAGTTTTAGCACAAATAGTAGCGTCGGCCTGAACCGTCGCTATTATATGAAAATAATAAGTAATTAAGACAATAACAAATAAGGAGGCAAATGAAATTTGTTAGGGGAAATGAATATTTTTTCATAAACAATAACGTCGGTCTGACCCGTCGCTAATATAAGAAAATAAATAATTATTTAAGACAATAAATAAAAAAGAGTCTAATGAAATTGGTGGGGGGGAATGAAATTTTCGCACAAATAGTAATGTCGTCCCAAATAAACGCTTGGTCAACACCAAGTATTTTTCTCGAAATCAAACCATTTTCAAAATATTTTCATAACAAATGCACTCGAAGGCCACATGCACTATGTATTGAAAAAGGAATGATTAAATGTATGTCCCTTTGTTGTTAGTCCTAGGACGCATGTTGTATAGGTTATCGTTCGAATGCTCGCCTTCACTCATGAACTATAGTTTTACTTGTGCTATATACTTTTGTAGTGAAATGGAGGAAAAGGACTAGTTAGGCGTATGCTCCTCTTATGAAGATTCTAATAAAGACAAATAAGAGTGATCTCTTCTGTCCAAAAGGGTAAACCAACTCTGAAAGAGAAAATGAGCAACAAACAATTTGCCATAAAAGTTATTTAATAGCACTTTCTTTTGTTTTTGATAGCGCTGAAAAGGGCTATTAACCTAGCCGCTAATGTAAACGATTTTGTTTCATAGCACTTTAAAAGAGCTATTAAAGTACTAGTTTTTAATATAAAAATAATAATTAATTAAAACAATAAGTTTAAAGGATCCAAACGAAATTCGTGGGGGAAAATAAAAGTTTTGTCACAAACAGTAGCCTCGGCCTGAACCGTCGCTATTATATGAAAATAATAATTAATTAAGACAATAACTAATAAGGAGGCAAACGAAAGTTGTTATTGGAAATGAATATTTTTTCATAAACAGTAGCGTCGGCCTGAACAGTAGTGTCGGTCCAAATAAACGCTTGGTCAACACCAAGTATTTTTCTCGAAATTAAACCATTTCGAAAACATTTCATAACAAATGCACTCGAAGGCCACATGCACTAAGTAGTGAAAAAGGAATGATTAAATGTATGTCCCTTTGTTCTTAGTCCTAGGACGCATGCTGTAAAGGTTATCGTTTGAATTCTCACCTTCACTCATTAACTTTAGTTTTTTTTGTGCTATATACTTTTGTAGTGAAATGGAGGACAAGGACTAGTTAGGCGTATGCTCCTCTTATGACGATTCTAATAAAGACAAATAAGAGTGATCTCTTCTGTCCAAAAGGGTAAACCAACTCTGAAAGAGAAAATGAGCAACAAACAATTTGCCATAAGTTATTTAATAGCACTTTCTTTTGTTTTTGATAGCTCTGAAAAGCGCTATTAACCTAGCCGCTAATGTAAATGATTTTGTTTCATAGCACTTTAAAAGAGCTATTAAAGTACTAGTTTTTAATATAAAAATAATAATTAATTAAAACAATAAGTTTAAAGGATCCAAACGATATTCGTGGGGGAAAATGAAAGTTTTAGCACAAATAGTAGCGTCGGCCTGAACCGTCGCTATTATATGAAAATAATAAGTAATTAAGACAATAACAAATAAGGAGGCAAATGAAATTTGTTAGGGGAAATGAATATTTTTTCATAAACAGTAGCGTCGGTCTGACCCGTCTCTAATATAAGAAAATAAATAATTATTTAAGACAATAAATAAAAAGGAGGCTAATGAAATTAGTGGGGGGGAATGAAATTTTCGCACAAACAGTAGTCTGTGTCCAAATAAACGCTTGGTCTACACCAAGTATTTTTCTCGAAATCAAACCATTTTAAAAATATTTTCATAACAAATGCACTCGAAGGCCACATGCACTAAGTATTGAAAAAGGAATGATTAAATGTATGTCCCTTTGTTGTTAGTCCTAGAACGCATGCTGTATAGGTTATCATTCGAATGCTCGCCTTCACTCATGAACTTTAGTTTTACTTGTGCTATATACTTTTGTAGTGAAATGGAGGAAAAGGACTAGTTAGGCGTATGCTCCTCTTATAAAGATTCTAAAAAAAATAAAAATAAGAGTGATCTCTTCTGTCCAAAAGGGTAAACCAACTATAAAATAGAAAATGAGCAACAAACAATTTGCCATAAAAGTTATTTAATAGCACTTTTATTTGTTTTTGATAGCGCTGAAAAGCGCTATTAATCTATCCGCTAATGTAAACGATTTTGTTTCATAGCACTTTAAAAGAGCTATTAAAGTACTAGTTTTTAATATAAAAATAATAATTAATTAAAACAATAAGTTTAAAGGATCCAAACGAAATTCGTGGGGGAAAATGAAAGTTTTAGCACAAATAGTAGCGTCGGCCTGAACCGTCGCTATTATATGAAAATCATAAGTAATTAAGACAATAACAAATAAGGAGGAAAATGAAATTTGTTAGTGGAAATGAATATTTTTTCATAAACAATAGCGTCGGACTGACCCGTCGCTAATATAAGAAAATAAATAATTATTTAGGACAATAAATAAAAAGGAGGCTAATGAAATTGGTGGGGGGAAATGAAATTTTTATCACAAACAGTAGTGTCGGTCCAAATAAACGATTGGTCTACAACAAGTATTTTTCTCGAAATCAAACCATTTTCAAAATATTTTCATAACAAATGCACTCGAGGGCCACATGCACTAAGTAGTTAAAAAGGAATGATTAAATGTATGTCCCTTTGTTGTTAGTCTTAGGACGCATGTTGTATAGGTTATCGTTCGAATGCTCGCCTTCACTCATGAACTATAGTTTTACTTGTGCTATATATTTTTGTAGTGAAATGGAGGAAAATGACTAGTTAGGCGTATGCTCCTCTTATGAAGATTCTAATAAAGACAAATAAGAGTGATCTCTTCTGTCCAAAAGGGTAAACCAACTCTGAAAGAGAAAATGAGCAACAAACAATTTGCCATAAAAGTTATTTAATAGCACTTTCTTTTGTTTTTGATAGCGCTGAAAAGGGCTATTAACCTAGCCGCTAATGTAAACGATTTTGTTTCATAGCACTTTAAAAGAGCTATTAAAGTACTAGTTTTTAATATAAAAATAATAATTAATTAAAATAATAAGTTTAAAGGATCCAAACGAAATTCGTGGGGGAAAATAAAAGTTTTGTCACAAACAGTAGCGTCGGCCTGAACCGTCGCTATTATATGAAAATAATAATTAATTAAGACAATAACTAATAAGGAGGCAAAAGAAAGTTGTTATTGGAAATGAAAATTTTTTCATAAACAGTAGCGTCGGCCTGAACAGTAGTTTCGGTCCAAATAAACGCTTGGTCAACACCAAGTATTTTTCTCGAAATTAAACCATTTCGAAAAAATTTCATAACAAATGCACTCGAAGGCCACATGCACTAAGTAGTTAAAAAGGAATGATTAAATGTATGTCCCTTTGTTCTTAGTCCTAGGACGCATGCTGTAAAGGTTATCGTTTGAATTCTCACCTTCACTCATGAACTTTAGTTTTTTTTGTGCTATATACTTTTATAGTGAAATGGAGGACAAGGACTAGTTAGGCGTATGCTCCTCTTATGAAGATTCTAATAAAGACAAATAAGAGTGATCCCTTATGTCCAAAAGTGTAAACCAACTCTGAAAGAGAAAATGAGCAACAAACAATTTGCCATAAAAGTTATTTAATAACACTTCCTTTTGTTTTTGATAGCGCTGAAAAGCGCTATTAACCTAGCCGCTAATGTAAACGATTTTGTTTCATAGCACTTTAAAAGAGCTATTAAAGTACTAGTTTTTAATATAAAAATAATAATTAATTAAAACAATAAGTTTAAAGGATCCAAACGAAATTCGTGGGGGAAAATGAAAGTTTTAGCACAAATAGTAGCGTCGGCCTGAACCGTCGCTATTATATGAAAATAATAACTAATTAAGACAATAACAAATAAGGAGGCAAATGAAATTTGTCAGGGGAAATGAATATTTTTTCATAAACAATAGCGTCGGTCTGATCCGTCGTTAATATAAGAAAATAAATAATTATTAAAGACAATAAATAAAAAAGAGGCTAATGAAATTGGTGGGGGGAATGAAATTTTCGCACAAACAATAGTGTCTGTCCAAATAAACGCTTGGTCTACACCAAGTATTTTTCTCAAAATCAAAACATTTTCAAAATATTTTCATAACAAATGCACTCGAAGGCCACATGCACTAAGTATTGAAAAAGGAATGATTAAATGTATGTCCCTTTGTTGTTAGTCCTAGAACGCATGCTGTATAGGTTATCGTTCGAATGCTTGCCTTCACTCATGAACTTTAGTTTTACTTATGCTATATACTTTTGTAGTGAAATGGAGGAAAAGGACTAGTTAGGCGTATGCTCCTGTTATGAAGATTTAAAAAAAAAATAAGAGTCATCTCTTCTGTCCAAAAGGTTAAACCAACTCTGAAAGAGAAAATGAGCAACAAACAATTTTCCATAAAAGTTATTTAATAGCACTTTTATTTGTTTTTGATAGCGCTGAAAAGCGCTATTAACCTAGCCACTAATGTAAACGATTTTGTTTCATAGCACTTTAAAAGAGCTATTAAAGTACTAGTTTTTAATATAAAAATAATAATTAATTAAAACAATAAGTTTAAAGGATCCAAACGAAATTCGTGGGGGAAAATGAAAGTTTTAGCACAAATAGTAGCGTCGGCCTGAACCGTCGCTATTATATGAAAATAATAAGTAATTAAGACAATAACAAATAAGGAGGCAAATGAAATTTGTTAGGGGAAATGAATATTTTTTCATAAACAATAGCGTCGGTCTGACCCGTCGCTAATATAAGAAAATAAATAATTATTTAAGACAATAAATAAAAAGGAGGCTAATGAAATTGGTGGGGGGGGGGGGAAATGAAATTTTCGCACAAACAGTAGTGTCTGTCCAAATAAATGCTTGGTCTACACCAAGTATTTTTCTCGAAATCAAACCATTTTCAAAATATTTTCATAACAAATGCACTCGAAGGCCACATGCACTAAGTATTGAAAAAGAAATGATTAAATGTATGTCCCTTTGTTGTTAGTCCTAGAACGCATGCTGTATAGGTTACCGTTCGAATGCTCGCCTTCACTCATGAACTTTAGTTTTACTTGTGCTATATACTTTTGTAGTGAAATGGAGGAAAAGGACTAGTTAGGCGTATGCTCCTCTTATGAAGATTCTAAAAAAAATAAAAATAAGAGTGATCTCTTCTGTCCAAAAGGGTAAACCAACTATAAAATAGAAAATGAGCAACAAACAATTTGCCATAAAAGTTATTTAATAGCACTTTTATTTGTTTTTGATAGCCCTGAAAAGCGCTATTAACCTATCCGCTAATGTAAACGATTTTGTTTCATAGCACTTTAAAAGAGCTATTAAAGTACTAGTTTTTAATATAAAAATTATAATTAATTAAAACAATAAGTTTAAAGGATCCAAACAAAATTCGTGGGGGAAAATGAAAGTTTTAGCACAAATAGTAGCGTCGGCCTGAACCGTCGCTATTATATGAAAATAATAAGTAATTAAGACAATAACAAATAAGGAGGAAAATGAAATTTGTTAGGGGAAATGAATATTTTTTAATAAACAATAGCGTCGGCCTGACCCGCCGCTAATATAAGAAAATAAATAATTATTTAAGACAATAAATAAAAAGGAGGCTAATGATATTGGTGGGGGGAAATGAAATTTTCGCACAAACAGTAGTGTCGGTCCAAATAAACGATTGGTCTACAGCAAGTATTTTTCTCGAAATCAAACCATTTTCAAAATATTTTCATAACAAATGCACTCGAAGGCCACATGCACTAAGTATTGAAAAAGGAATGATTAAATGTATGTCCCTTTGTTGTTAGTCCTAGGACGCATGATGTATAGGTTATTGTTCGAATGCTCGCCTTCACTCATGAACTTTAGTTTTACTTGTGCTATATACTTTTGTAGTGAAATGGAGGAAAAGGACTAGTTATGCGTATGCTCCTCTTATGAAGATTCTAAAAAAAATAAAAATAAGAGTGATCTCTTCTGTCCAAAAGGGTAAACCAACTCTAAAAGATAAAATGAGCAACAAACAATTTGCCATAAAAGTTATTTAATAGCAATTTTATTTGTTTTTGTTAGCGCTGAAAAGCGCTATTAACCTATCCGCTAATGTAAACGATTTTGTTTCATAGCACTTTAAAAGAGCTATTAAAGTACTAGTTTTTAATATAAAAATAATAATTAATTAAAACAATAAGTTTAAAGGATTCAAACGAAATTCGTGGGGGAAAATGAAAGTTTTAGCAAAAATAGTAGCGTCGGCCTGAACCGTCGCTATTATATGAAAATAATAAGTAATTAAGACAATAACAAATAAGGAGGAAAATGAAATTTGTTAGGGGAAATGAATATTTTTTCATAAACAATAGCGTCGGCCTGACCCGTCGCTAATATAAGAAAATAAATAATTATTTAAGAAAATAAATAAAAAGGAGGCTAATGAAATTGGTGGGGGGAAATGAAATTTTCGCACAAACAGTAGTGTCGGTCCAAATAAACGATTGGTCTACAGCAAGTATTTTTCTCGAAATCAAACCATTTTCAAAATATTTTCATAACAAATGCACTCGAAGGCCACATGCACTAAGTAGTTAAAAAGGAAGGATTAAATGTATGTCCCTTTGTTGTTAGTCCTAGGACGCATGATGTATAGGTTATTGTTCGAATGCTCGCCTTCACTCATGAACTTTAGTTTTACTTGTGCTATATACTTTTGTAGTGAAATGGAGGAAAAGGACTAGTTATGCGTATGCTCCTCTTATGAAGATTCTAATAAAGACAAATAAGAGTGATCTCTTATGTCCAAAAGGTTAAACCAACTCTGAAGGAGAAAATGAGCAACAATCAATTTTCCATAAAAGTTATTTAATAGCACTTTTATTTGTTTTTGGTAGCGCTGAAAAGCACTATTAACTAAGCCGCTAATGTAAATGATTTTGTTTCATAGCACTTTAAAAGAGCTATTAAAGTACTAGTTTTTAATATAAAAATAATAATTAATAAAAACAATAAGTTTAAAGGATCCAAACGAAATTCGTGGGGGAAAATAAAAGTTTTGTCACAAACAGTAGCGTCGGCCTGAACCTTCGCTATTATATGAAAATAATAATTAATTAAGACAATAACTAATAAGGAGGCAAACAAAATTTGTTATTGGAAATGAATATTTTTTCATAAACAATAGCGTCGGCCTGAACAGTAATGTCGGTCCAAAAAAATGCTTGGTCAACACCAAGTATTTTTCTCGAAATTAAACCATTTCGAAAAAATTTCATAACAAATGCACTCGAAGGCCACGTGCACTAAGTAGTGAAAAAGGAATGATTAAATGTATGTCCATTTGATCTTAGTCCTAGGACGCATGATGTAAAGGTTATCGTTTGAATTCTCACCTTCACTCATGAACTTTAGTTTTTTTTGTGCTATATACTTTTGTAGTGAAATGGAGGACAAGGACTAGTTAGGCGTATGCTCCTCTTATGAAGATTCTAATAAAGACAAATAAGAGTGGTCTCTTCTGTCCAAAAGGGTAAACCAACTCTGAAAGAGAAAATGAGCAACAAACAATTTGCCATAAAAGTTATTTAATAGCACTTTTATTTGTTTTTGATAGCGCTGAAAAGCGCTATTAACCTATCCGCTAATGTAAACGATTTTGTTTCATAGCACTTTAAAAGAGCTATTAAAGTATTAGTTTTTAATATAAAAATAATAATTAATTAAAACAATAAGTTTAAAGGATCGAAACGAAATTCGTGGGGGAAAATGAAAGTTTTAGCACAAATAGTAGTGTCGGCCTGAACCGTCGCTATTATATGAAAATAATAAGTAATTAAGACAATAACAAATAAGGAGGAAAATGAAATTTGTTAGGGGAAATGAATATTTTTTCATAAACAATAGCGTCGGCCTGACCCGTCGCTAATATAAGAAAATAAATAATTATTTAAGACAATAAATAAAAAGGAGGCTAATGAAATTGGTGGGGGGAAATGAAATTTTCGCACAAACAGTAGTGTCGGTCCAAATAAACGATTGGTCTACAGCAAGTATTTTTCTCGAAATCAAACCATTTTCAAAATATTTTCATAACAAATGCACTCGAAGGCCACATGCACTAAGTAGTTAAAAAGGAAGGATTAAATGTATGTCCCTTTGTTGTTAGTCCTAGGACGCATGATGTATAGGTTATTGTTCGAATGCTCGCCTTCACTCATGAACTTTAGTTTTACTTGTGCTATATACTTTAGTAGTGAAATGGAGGAAAAGGACTAGTTATGCGTATGCTCCTCTTATGAAGATTCTAATAAAGACAAATAAGAGTGATCTCTTATGTCCAAAAGGTTAAACCAACTCTGAAGGAGAAAATGAGCAACAAACAATTTCCCATAAAAGTTATTTAATAGCACTTTTATTTGTTTTTGATAGCGCTGAAAAGCTCTATTAACTAAGCCGCTAATGTAAACGATTTTGTTTCATAGCACTTTAAAAGAGCTATTAAAGTACTAGTTTTTAATATAAAAATAATAATTAATAAAAACAATAAGTTTAAAGGATCCAAACGAAATTCGTGGGGGAAAATAAAAGTTTTGTCACAAACAGTAGCGTCGGCCTGAACCTTCGCTATTATATGAAAATAATAATTAATTAAGACAATAACTAATAAGGAGGCAAACAAAATTTGTTATTGGAAATGAATATTTTTTTATAAACAGTAGCGTCGGCCTGAACAGTAATGTCGGTCCAAATAAAAGCTTGGTCAACACCAAGTATTTTTCTCGAAATTAAACCATTTCGAAAAAATTTCATAACAAATGCACTCGAAGGCCACGTGCACTAAGTAGTGAAAAAGGAATGATTAATTGTATGTCCCTTTGTTCTTAGTCCTAGGACGCATGCTGTAAAGGTTATCGTTTGAATTCTCACCTTCACTCATGAACTTTAGTTTTTTTTGTGCTATATACTTTTGTAGTGAAATGGAGGACAAGGACTAGTTAGGCGTATGCTCCTCTTATGAAGATTATAATAAAGACAAATAAGAGTGGTCTCTTCTGTCCAAAAGGGTAAACCAACTCTGAAAGAGAAAACAAGCAACCAACAATTTGCCATAAAAGTTATTTAATAACACTTTCTTTTGTTTTTGATAGCGCTGAAAAGCGCTATTAACCTATCCGCTAATGTAAACGATTTTGTTTCATAGCACTTTAAAAGAGCTACTAAAGTACTAGTTTTTAATATAAAAATAATAATTAATTAAAACAATAAGTTTAAAGGATCCAAACGAAATTCGTGGGGGAAAATGAAAGTTTTAGCACAAATAGTAGTGTCGGCCTGAACCGTCGCTATTATATGAAAATAATAAGTAATTAAGACAATAACAAATAAGGAGGAAAATGAAATTTGTTAGGGGAAATGAATATTTTTTAATAAACAATAGCGTTGGCCTAACCCGTCGCTAATATAAGAAAATAAATAATTATTTAAGACAATAAATAAAAAGGAGGCTAATGAAATTGGTGGGGGGAAATTAAATTTTCGCACAAACAGTAGTGTCGGTCCAAATAAACGATTGGTCTACAACAAGTATTTTTCTCGAAATCAACCCATTTTCAAAATATTTTCATAAAAAATGCACTCGAAGGCCACATGCACTAAATAGTTAAAAAGGAAGGATTAAATGTATGTCCCTTTGTTGTTAGTCCTAGGACGCATGATGTATAGGTTATTGTTCGAATGCTCGCCTTCACTCATGAACTTTAGTTTTACTTGTGCTATATACTTTTGTAGTGAAATGGAGGAAAAGGACTAGTTATGCGTATGCTACTCTTATGAAGATTCTAATAAAGACAAATAAGAGTGATCTCTTATGTCCAAAAGGTTAAACCAACTCTGAAGGAGAAAATGAGCAACAAACAATTTGCCATAAAAGTTATTTAATAACACTTTTATTTGTTTTTGATAGCGCTGAAAAGCGCTATTAACTAAGCCGCTAATGTAAACGACTTTGTTTCATAGCACTTTAAAAGAGCTATTAAAGTACTAGTTTTTAATATAAAAATAATAATTAATAAAAACAATAAGTTTAAAGGATCCAAACGAAATTCGTGGGGGAAAATAAATGTTTTGTCACAAACAGTAGCGTCAGCCTGAACCTTCGCTATTATATGAAAATAATAATTAATTAAGACAATAACTAATAAGGAGGCAAACAAAATTTGTTATTGGAAATGAATATTTTTTCATAAATAGTAGCGTCGGCCTGAATAGTAATGTCGGTCCAAATAAACGCTTGGTCAACACCAAGTATTTTTCTCGAAATTAAACCATTTCGAAAAAATTTCATAACAAATGCACTCGAAGGCCACGTGCACTAAGTAGTGAAAAAGGAATGATTAAATGTATGTACCTTTGTTCTTAGTCCTAGGACGCATGATGTAAAGGTTATCGTTTGAATTCTCACCTTCACTCATGAACTTTAGTTTTTTTTGTGCTATATACTTTTGTAGTGAAATGGAGGACAAGGACTAGTTAGGCGTATGCTCCTCTTATGAAGATTCTAATAAAGACAAATAAGAGTGGTCTCTTCTGTCCAAAAGGGTAAACCAACTCTGAAAGAGAAAATGAGCAACAAACAATTTGCCATAAAAGTTATTTAATAGCACTTTTATTTGTTTTTGATAGCGCTGAAAAGCGCTATTAACCTATCCACTAATGTAAACGATTTTGTTTCATATCACTTTAAAAGAGCTATTAAAGTACTAGTTTTTAATATAAAAATAATAATTAATTAAAACAATAAGTTTAAAGGATCGAAACGAAATTCATGGGGGAAAATGAAAGTTTTAGCACAAATAGTAGTGTCGGCCTGAACCGTCGCTATTATATGAAAATAATAAGTAATTAAGACAATAACAAATAAGGAGGAAAATGAAATTTGTTAGGGGAAATGAATATTTTTTCATAAACAATAGCGTCGGTCTGACCCGTCGCTAATATAAGAAAATAAATAATTATTTAAGACAATAAATAAAAAGGAGGCTAATGAAATTGGTGGGGGGAAATGAAATTTTCGCACAAACAATAGTGTCTGTCCAAAGAAACGCTTGGTCTACACCAAGTATTTTTCTCGAAATCAACCCATTTTCAAAATATTTTCATAACAAATGCACTCGAAGGCCACATGCACTAAGTATTGAAAAAGGAATGATTAAATGTATGTCCCTTTGTTGTTAGTCCTAGAACGCATTATGTATAGGTTATCATTCGAATGATCGCCTTCACTCATGAACTTTAGTTTTACTTGTGCTATATACTTTTGTAGTGAAATGGAGGAAAAGGACTAGTTAGGCGTATGCTCCTCTTATGAAGATTCTAAAAAAAATAAAAATAAGAGTGATCTCTTCTGTCCAAAAGGGTAAACCAACTCTAAAAGAGAAAATGAGCAACAAACAATTTTCCATAAAAGTTATTTAATAGCACTTTTATTTGTTTTTGATAGCGCTGAAAAGCGCTATTAACCTATCCGCTAATGTAAACGATTTTGTTTCATAGCACTTTAAAAGAGCTATTAAAGTACTAGTTTTTAATATAAAAATAATAATTAATTAAAACAATAAGTTTAAAGGATCCAAACGAAATTCGTGGGGGAAAATGAAAGTTTTAGCACAAATAGTAGCGTCGGCCTGAACCGTCGCTATTATATGAAAATAATAAGTAATTAAGACAATAACAAATAAGGAGGAAAATGAAATTTGTTAGGGGAAATGAATATTTTTTCATAAACAATAGCGTCGGCCTGACTCGTCGCTAATATAAGAAAATAAATAATTATTTAAGACAATAAATAAAAAGGAGGCTAATGAAATTGGTGGGGGGAAATGAAATTTTCGCACAAACAGTAGTGTCGGTCCAAATAAACGATTGGTCTACAGCAAGTATTTTTCTCGAAATCAAACCATTTTCAAAATATTTTCATAACAAATGCACTCGAAGGCCACATGCACTAAGTAGTTAAAAAGGAAGGATTAAATGTATGTCCCTTTGTTGTTAGTCCTCGGACGCATGATGTATAGGTTATTGTTCGAATGCTCGCCTTCACTCATGAACTTTAGTTTTACTTGTGCTATATACTTTTGTAGTGAAATGGAGGAAGAGGACTAGTTATGCGTATGCTCCTCTTATGAAGATTCTAATAAAGACAAATAAGAGTGATCTCTTATGTCCAAAAGGTTAAACCAACTCTGAAGGAGAAAATGAGCAACAAACAATTTGCCATAAAAGTTATTTAATAGCACTTTTATTTGTTTTTGATAGCGCTGAAAAGCGCTATTAACCTATCCGCTAATGTAAACGATTTTGTTTCATAGCACTTTAAAAGAGATATTAAAGTACTAGTTTTTAATATAAAAATAATAATTAATTAAAACAATAAGTTTAAAGGATCGAAACGAAATTCGTGGGGGAAAAATGAAAGTTTTAGCACAAATAGTAGTGTCGGCCTGAACCGTCGCTATTATATGAAAATAATAAGTAATTAAGACAATAACAAATAAGGAGGAAAATGAAATTTGTTAGGGGAAATGAATATTTTTTCATAAACAATAGCGTCGGTCTGACCCGTCACTAATATAAGAAAATAAATAATTATTTAAGACAATAAATAAAAAGGAGGCTAATGAAATTGGTGAGGGGAAATGAAATTTTCGCACAAACAGTAGTGTCTGTCCAAATAAACGCTTGGTCTACACCAAGTATTTTTCTCGAAATCAACCCATTTTCAAAATATTTTCATAACAAATGCACTCGAAGGCCACATGCACTAAGTATTGAAAAATGAATGATTAAATGTATGTCCCTTTGTTGTTAGTCCTAGAACGCATGCTGTATAGGTTATCATTCGAATGCTCGCCTTCCCTCATGAACTTTAGTTTTACTTGTGCTATATACTTTTGTAGTGAAATGGAGGAAAAGGACTAGTTAGGCGTATGCTCCTCTTATGAAGATTCTAAAAAAAATAAAAATAAGAGTGATCTCTTCTGTCCAAAAGGGTAAACCAACTCTAAAAGAGAGAATGAGCAACAAACAATTTGCCATAAAAGTTATTTAATAGCACTTTTATTTGTTTTTGATAGCGCTGAAAAGCGCTATTAACCTATCCGCTAATGTAAACGATTTTGTTTCATAGTACTTTAAAAGAGCTATTAAAGTACTAGTTTTTAATATAAAAATAATAATTAATTAAAACAATAAGTTTAAAGGATCCAAACGAAATTCGTGGGGGAAAATGAAAGTTTTAGCACAAATAGTAGCGTCGGCCTGAACCGTCGCTATTGTATGAAAATAATAAGTAATTAAGACAATAACAAATAAGGAGGAAAATGAAATTTGTTAGGGGAAATGAATATTTTTTCATAAACAATAGCGTCGGCCTGACCCGTCACTAATATAAGAAAATAAATAATTATTTAAGACAATAAATAAAAAAGAGGCTAATGAAATTGGTGGGGGGAAATGAAATTTTCGCACAAACAGTAGTGTCGGTCCAAATAAACGATTGGTCTACAGCAAGTATTTTTCTCGAAATCAAACCATTTTCAAAATATTTTCATAACAAATGCACTCAAAGGCCACATGCACTAAGTAGTTAAAAAGGAAGGATTAAATGTATGTCCCTTTGTTGTTAGTCCTAGGACGCATGATGTATAGGTTATTGTTCGAATGCTCGCCTTCACTCATGAACTTTAGTTTTACTTGTGTTATATACTTTTGTAGTGAAATGGAGGAAAAGGACTAGTTATGCGTATGCTCCTCTTATGAAGATTCTAATAAAGACAAATAAGAGTGATCTCTTATGTCCAAAAGGTTAAACCAACTCTGAAGGAGAAAATGAGCAACAAACAATTTGCCATAAAAGTTATTTAATAGCACTTTTATTTGTTTTTGATAGCGCTGAAAAGCGCTATTAACTAAGCCGCTAATGTAAACGATTTTGTTTCATAGCACTTTAAAAGTGCTATTAAAGTACTAGTTTTTAATATAAAAATAATAATTAATAAAAACAATAAGTTTAAAGGATCCAAACGAAATTCGTGGGGGAAAATAAAAGTTTTGTCACAAACAGTAGCATCGGCCTGAACCTTCGCTATTATATGAAAATAATAATTAATTAAGACAATAACTAATAAGGAGGCAAACAAAATTTGTTATTGGAAATGAATATTTTTTCATAAACAGTAGCATCGGCCTGAACAGTAATGTCGGTCCAAATAAACGCTTGGTCAACACCAAGTATTTTTCTCGAAATTAAACCATTTCGAAAAAATTTCATAACAAATGCACTCGAAGGCCACGTGCACTAAGTAGTGAAAAATGAATGATTAAATGTATGTCCCTTTGTTCTTAGTCCTAGGACGCATGCTGTAAAGGTTATCGTTTGAATTCTCACCTTCACTCATGAACTTTAGTTTTTTTTGTGCTATATACTTTTGTAGTGAAATGGAGGACAAGGACTAGTTAGGCGTATGCTCCTCTTATGAAGATTCTAATAAAGACAAATAAGAGTGGTCTCTTCTGTCCAAAAGGGTAAACCAACTCTGAAAGAGAAAATGAGCAACAAACAATTTGCCATAAAAGTTATTTAATAGCACTTTTATGTGTTTTTGATAGCGCTGAAAAGAGCTATTAACCTATCCGCTAATGTAAACGATTTTGTTTCATAGTACTTTAAAAGAGCTATTAAAGTACTAGTTTTTAATATAAAAATAATAATTAATTAAAACAATAAGTTTAAAGGATCGAAACGAAATTCGTGGGGGAAAATGAAAGTTTTAGCACAAATAGTAGTGTCGGCCTGAACCGTCGCTATTATATGAAAATAATAAGTAATTAAGACAATAACAAATAAGGAGGAAAATGAAATTTGTTAGGGGAAATGAATATTTTTTTCATAAACAATAGCGTCGGTCTGACCCGTCGCTAATATAAGAAAATAAATAATTATTTAAGACAATAAATAAAAAGGAGGCTAATGAAATTGGTGGGGGGAAATGAAATTTTCGCACAAACAGTAGTGTCGGTCCAAATAAACGATTGGTCTACAGCAAGTATTTTTCTCGAAATCAAACCATTTTCAAAATATTTTCATAACAAATGCACTCGAAGGCCACATGCACTAAGTAGTTAAAAAGGAAGGATTAAATGTATGTCCCTTTATTGTTAATCCTAGGACGCATGATGTATAGGTTATTGTTCGAATGCTCGCCTTCACTCATGAACTTTAGTTTTACTTGTGCTATATACTTTTGTAGTGAAATGGAGGAAAAGGACTAGTTATGCGTATGCTCCTCTTATGAAGATTCTAATAAAGACAAATAAGAGTGATCTCTTATGTCCAAAAGGTTAAACCAACTCTGAAGGAGAAAATGAGCAACAAACAATTTGACATAAAAGTTATTTAATAGCACTTTTATTTGTTTTTGATAGCGCTGAAAAGCGCTATTAACTAAGCCGCTAATGTAAACGATTTTGTTTCATAGCACTTTAAAAGTGCTATTAAAGTAATAGTTTTTAATATAAAAATAATAATTAATAAAAACAATAAGTTTAAAGGATCCAAACGAAATTCGTGGGGGAAAATAAAAGTTTTGTCACAAACAGTAGCGTCGGCCTGAACCTTCGCTATTATATGAAAATAATAATTAATTAAGACAATAACTAATAAGGAGGCAAACAAAATTTGTTATTGGAAATGAATATTTTTTCATAAACAGTAGCATCGGCCTGAACAGTAATGTCGGTCCAAATAAACGCTTGGTCAACACCAAGTATTTTTCTCGAAATTAAACCATTTCGAAAAAATTTCATAACAAATGCACTCGAAGGCCACGTGCACTAAGTAGTGAAAAAGGAATGATTAAATATATGTCCCTTTGTTCTTAGTCCTAGGACGCATGTTGTAAAGGTTATCGTTTGAATTCTCACCATCACTCATGAACTTTAGTTTTTTTTTGCTATATACTTTTGTAGTGAAATGGAGGACAAGGACTAGTTAGGCGTATGCTCCTCTTATGAAGATTCTAATAAAGACAAATAAGAGTGGTCTCTTCTGTCCAAAAGGGTAAACCAACTCTGAAAGAGAAAATGAGCAACAAACAATTTGCCATAAAAGTTATTTAATAGCACTTTTATGTGTTTTTGATAGCGCTGAAAAGAGCTATTAACCTATCCGCTAATGTAAACGATTTTGTTTCATAGTACTTTAAAAGAGCTATTAAAGTACTAGTTTTTAATATAAATATAATAATTAATTAAAACAATAAGTTTAAAGGATCGAAACGAAATTAGTGGGGGAAAATGAAAGTTTTAGCACAAATAGTAGTGTCGGCCTGAACCGTCGCTATTATATGAAAATAATAAGTAATTAAGACAATAACAAATAAGGAGGAAAATGAAATTTGTTAGGGGAAATGAATATTTTTTCATAAACAATAGCGTCGGTCTGACCCGCCGCTAATATAAGAAAATAAATAATTATTTAAGACAATAAATAAAAAGGAGGCTAATGAAATTGGTGGGGGGAAATGAAATTTTCGCACAAACAGTAGTGTCGGTCCAAATAAACGATTGGTCTACAGCAAGTATTTTTCTCGAAATCAAACCATTTTCAAAATATTTTCATAACAAATGCACTCGAAGGCCACATGCACTAAGTAGTTAAAAAGGAAGGATTAAATGTATGTCCCTTTATTGTTAATCCTAGGACGCATGATGTATAGGTTATTGTTCGAATGCTCGCCTTCACTCATGAACTTTAGTTTTACTTGTGCTATATACTTTTGTAGTGAAATGGAGGAAAAGGACTAGTTATGCGTATGCTCCTCTTATGAAGATTCTAATAAAGACAAATAAGAGTGATCTCTTATGTCCAAAAGGTTAAACCAACTCTGAAGGAGAAAATGAGCAACAAACAATTTGACATAAAAGTTATTTAATAGCACTTTTATTTGTTTTTGATAGCGCTGAAAAGCGCTATTAACTAAGCCGCTAATGTAAACGATTTTGTTTCATAGCACTTTAAAAGAGCTATTAAAGTAATAGTTTTTAATATAAAAATAATAATTAATAAAAACAATAAGTTTAAAGGATCCAAACGAAATTCGTGGGGGAAAATAAAAGTTTTGTCACAAACAGTAGCGTCGGCCTGAACCTTCGCTATTATATGAAAATAATAATTAATTAAGACAATAACTAATAAGGAGGCAAACAAAATTTGTTATTGGAAATGAATATTTTTTCATAAACAGTAGCATCGGCCTGAACAGTAATGTCGGTCCAAATAAACGCTTGGTCAACACCAAGTATTTTTCTCGAAATTAAACCATTTCGAAAAAATTTCATAACAAATGCACTCGAAGGCCACGTGCACTAAGTAGTGAAAAAGGAATGATTAAATGTATGTCCCTTTGTTCTTAGTCCTAGGACGCATGCTGTAAAGGTTATCGTTTGAATTCTCACCATCACTCATGAACTTTAGTTTTTTTTTGCTATATACTTTTGTAGTGAAATGGAGGACAAGGACTAGTTAGGCGTATGCTCCTCTTATGAAGATTCTAATAAAGACAAATAAGAGTGGTCTCTTCTGTCCAAAAGGGTAAACCAACTCTGAAAGAGAAAATGAGCAACAAACAATTTGCCATAAAAGTTATTTAATAGCACTTTTATGTGTTTTTGATAGCGCTGAAAAGAGCTATTAACCTATCCGCTAATGTAAACGATTTTGTTTCATAGTACTTTAAAAGAGCTATTAAAGTACTAGTTTTTAATATAAATATAATAATTAATTAAAACAATAAGTTTAAAGGATCGAAACGAAATTCATGGGGGAAAATGAAAGTTTTAGCACAAATAGTAGTGTCGGCCTGAACCGTCGCTATTATATGAAAATAATAAGTAATTAAGACAATAACAAATAAGGAGGAAAATTAAATTTGTTAGGGGAAATGAATATTTTTTCATAAACAATAGCGTCGGTCTGACCCGTCGCTAATATAAGAAAATAAATAATTATTTAAGACAATAAATAAAAAGGAGGCTAATGAAATTGGTGGGGGGAAATGAAATTTTCGCACAAACAGTAGTGTCGGTCCAAATAAACGATTGGTCTACAGCAAGTATTTTTCTCGAAATCAAACCATTTTCAAAATATTTTCATAACAAATGCACTCGAAGGCCACATGCACTAAGTAGTTAAAAAGGAAGGATTAAATGTATGTCCCTTTATTGTTAATCCTAGGACGCATGATGTATAGGTTATTGTTCGAATGCTCGCCTTCACTCATGAACTTTAGTTTTACTTGTGCTATATACTTTTGTAGTGAAATGGAGGAATAGGACTAGTTATGCGTATGCTCCTCTTATGAAGATTCTAATAAAGACAAATAAGACTGATCTCTTATGTCCAAAAGGTTAAACCAACTCTGAAGGAGAAAATGAGCAACAAACAATTTGACATAAAAGTTATTTGATAGCACTTTTATTTGTTTTTGATAGCGCTGAAAAGCGCTATTAACTAAGCCGTTAATGTAAACGATTTTGTTTCATAGCACTTTAAAAGAGCTATTAAAGTAATAGTTTTTAATATAAAAATAATAATTAATAAAAACAATAAGTTTATAGGATCCAAACGAAATTCGTGGGGGAAAATAAAAGTTTTGTCACAAACAGTAGCGTCGGCCTGAACCTTCGCTATTATATGAAAATAATAATTAATTAAGACAATAACTAATAAGGAGGCAAACAAAATTTGTTATTGGAAATGAATATTTTTTCATAAACGGTAGCATCGGCCTGAACAGTAATGTCGGTCCAAATAAACGCTTGGTCAACACCAAGTATTTTTCTCGAAATTAAACCATTTCGAAAAAATTTCATAACAAATGCACTCGAAGGCCACGTGCACTAAGTAGTGAAAAAGGAATGATTAAATGTATGTCCCTTTGTTCTTAGTCCTAGGACGCTTGCTGTAAAGGTTATCGTTTGAATTCTCACCATCACTCATGAACTTTAGTTTTTTTTTGCTATATACTTTTGTAGTGAAATGGAGGACAAGGACTAGTTAGGCGTATGCTCCTCTTATGAAGATTCTAATAAAGACAAATAAGAGTGGTCTCTTCTGTCCAAAAGGGTAAACCAACTCTGAAAGAGAAAATGAGCAACAAACAATTTGCCATAAAAGTTATTTAATAGCACTTTTATTTGTTTTTGATAGCGCTGAAAAGCGCTATTAACTTATCCGCTAATGTAAACGATTTTGTTTCATAGCACTTTAAAAGAGATATTAAAGTACTAGTTTTTAATATAAAAATAATAATTAATTAAAACAATAAGTTTAAAGGATCGAAACGAAATTCGTGGGGGAAAATGAAAGTTTTAGCACAAATAGTAGTGTCGGCCTGAACCGTCGCTATTATATGAAAATAATAAGTAATTAAGACAATAACAAATAAGGAGGAAAATGAAATTTGTTAGGGAAAATGAATATTTTTTCATAAACAATAGCGTCGATCTGACCCGTCGCTAATATAAGAAAATAAATAATTATTTAAGACAATAAATAAAAAGGAGGCTAATGAAATTGGTGGGGGGAAATGAAATTTTCGCACAAACAGTAGTGTCTGTCCAAATAAACGCTTGGTCTACACCAAGTATTTTTCTCGAAATCAAACCATTTTCAAAATATTTTCATAACAAATGCACTCGAAGGCCACATGCACTAAGTATTGAAAAAGGAATGATTAAATGTATGTCCCTTTGTTGTTAGTCCTAAAACGCATGCTGTATAGGTTATCATTCGAATGCTCGCCTTCACTCATGAACTTTAGTTTTACTTGTGCTATATACTTTTGTAGTGAAATGGAGGAAAAGGACTAGTTAGGCATATGCTCCTCTTATGAAGATTCTAAAAAAAATAAAAATAAGAGTGATCTCTTCTGTCCAAAAGGGTAAACCAACTCTAAAAGAGAAAATGAGCAACAAACAATTTGCCATTAAATTTATTTAATAGCACTTTTATTTGTTTTTGATAGCGCTGAAAAGCGCTATTAACCTATCCGCTAATGTAAACGATTTTGTTTCATAGCACTTTAAAAGAGCTATTAAAGTACTAGTTTTTAATATAAAAATAATAATTAATTAAAACAATAATTATAAGGATCCAAACGAAATTCGTGGGGGAAAATGAAAGTTTTAGCCCAAATAGTAGCGTCGGCCTGAACCGTCGCTATTATATGAAAATAATAAGTAATTAAGACAATAACAAATAAGGAGGAAAATGAAATTTGTTAGGGGAAATGAAATTTTTTTCATAAACAATAGCGTCGGCCTGACCCGTCGCTAATATAAGAAAATAAATAATTATTTAAGACAATAAATAAAAAGGAGGCTAATGAAATTGGTGGGGGGAAATGAAATTTTCGCACAAACAGTAGTGTCGGTCCAAATAAACGATTGGTCTACAGCAAGTATTTTTCTCGAAATCAAACCATTTTCAAAATATTTTCATAAAAAATGCACTCGAAGGCCACATGCACTAAGTAGTTAAAAAAGAAGGATTAAATGTATGTCCCTTTGTTGTTAGTCCTAGGACGCATGATGTATAGATTATTGTTCGAATGCTCGCCTTCACTCATGAACTTTAGTTTTACTTGTGCTATATACTTTTGTAGTGAAATGGAGGAAAAGGACTAGTTAGGCGTATGCTCCTCTTATGAAGATTTTAATAAAGACAAATAAGAGTGATCTGTTATGTCCAAAAGGTTAAACCAACTCTGAAGGAGAAAATGAGCAACAAACAATTTGCCATAAAGTTATTTAATAGCACTTTTATTTGTTTTTGATAGCGCTGAAAAGCGCTATTAACTAAGCCGCTAATGTAAACGATTTTGTTTTATAGCACTTTAAAAGAGCTATCAAAGTACTAGTTTTTAATATAAAAATAATAATTAATAAAAACAATAAGTTTAAAGGATCCAAACGAAATTCGTGGGGGAAAATAAAAGTTTTGTCATAAAAAGTAGCGTCGGCCTGAACCTTCGCTATTATATGAAAATAATAATTAATTAAGACAATAACTAATAAGGAGGCAAACAAAATTTGTTATTGGAAATGAATATTTTTTCATAAACAGTAGCGTCGGCCTGAACAGTAGTGTCGGTCTAAATAAACGCTTGGTCAACACCAAGTATTTTTCTTGAAATTAATCCATTTCGAAAAAATTCCATACCAAATGCACTCGAAGGCCACATGCACTAAGTAGTGAAAAAGGAATGATTAAATGTATGTCCCTTTGTTCTTAGTCCTAGGACGCATGCTGTAAAGGTTATCGTTTGAATTCTCACATTCACTCATGAACTTTAGTTTTTTTTGTGCTATATACTTTTGTAGTGAAATGGAGGACAAGGACTAGTTAGGCGTATGCTCCTCTTATGAAGATTCTAATAAAGACAAATAAGAGTGGTCTCTTCTGTCCAAAAGGGTAAACCAACTCTGAAAGAGAAAATGAGCAACAAACAATTTGCCATAAAAGTTATTTAATAGCACTTTTATTTGTTTTTGATAGCGCTGAAAAGCGCTATTAACCTATCCGCTAATGTAAACGATTTTGTTTCATAGCACTTTAAAAGAGCTATTAAAGTACTAGTTTTTAATATAAAAATAATAATTAAATAAAACAATAAGTTTAAAGGATCGAAACAAAATTCGTGGGGGAAAATGAAAGTTTTAGCACAAATAGTAGTGTCGGCCTGAACCGTCGCTATTATATGAAAATAATAAGTAATTAAGACACTAATAAATAAGGAGGAAAATGAAATTTGTTAGGGGAAATGAATACTTTTTCATAAACAATAGCGTCGGGGTGACCCGTCGCTAATATAAGAAAATAAATAATTATTTAAGACAATAAATAAAAAGGAGGCAAATGAAATTGGTGGGGGGGGGAATGAAATTTTCGCACAAACAGTAGTGTCTGTCCAAATAAACGCTTGGTCTACACTAAGTATTTTTCTCGAAATCAAACCATTTTCAAAATATTTTCATAACAAATGCACTCGAAGGCCACATGCACTAAGTATTGAAAAAGGAATGATTAAATGTATGTCCCTTTGTTGTTAGTCCTAGAACGCATGTTGTATAGGTTATCATTCGAATGCTCGCCTTCACTCATGAACTTTAGTTTTACTTGTGCTATATACTTTTGTAGTGAAATGGAGGAAAAGGACTAGATAGGCGTATGCTCCTCTTATGAAGATTCTAAAAAAAATAAAAATAAGAGTGATCTCTTCTATCCAAAAGAGTAAACCAACTCTAAAAGAAAAAATGAGCAACAAACAATTTGCCATAAAAGTTATTTAATAGCACTTTTATTTGTTTTTGATAGCGCTGAAAAGCGCTATTAACCTATCCGCTAATGTAAACGATTTTGTTTCATAGCACTTTAAAAGAGCTATTAAAGTACTAGTTTTTAATATAAAAATAATAATTAATTAAAACAATAAGTTTAAAGGATCCAAACGAAATTCGTGGGGGAAAATGAAAGTTTTAGCACAAATAGTAGCGTCGGCCTGAACCGTCGCTATTATATGAAAATAATAAGTAATTAAGACAATAACAAATAAGGAGGAAAATGAAATTTGTTAGGTGAAATGAATATTTTTTCATAAACAATAGCGCCGGCCTGACCCGTCGCTAATATAAGAAAATAAATAATTATTTAAGACAATAAATAAAAAGGAGGCTAATGAAATTGGTGGGGGGAAATGAAATTTTCGCACAAATAGTAGTGTCGGTCCAAATAAACGATTGGTCTACAACAAGTATTTTTCTCGAAATCAAACCATTTTCAAAATATTTTCATAAAAAATGCACTCGAAGGCCACATGCACTAAGTAGTTAAAAAGGAAGGATTAAATGTATGTCCCTTTGTTGTTAGTCCCAGAAAGCATGATGTATAGGTTATTGTTCGAATGCTCGCCTTCACTCATGAACTTTAGTTTTACTTGTGCTATATACTTTTGTAGTGAAATGGAGGAAAAGGACTAGTTAGGCGTATGCTCCTCTTATGAAGATTCTAATAAAGACAAATAAGAGTGATCTGTTATGTCCAAAAGGTTAAACCAACTCTGAAGGAGAAAATGAGCAACAAACAATTTGCCATAAAAGTTATTTAATAGCAATTTTATTTGTTTTTGATAGCGCTGAAAAGCGCTATTACCTAAGCCGCTAATGTAAACGATTTTGTTTCATAGAACTCTAAAAGAGCTATTAAAGTACTAGTTTTTAATATAAAATTAGTAATTAATAAAAACAATAAGTTTAAAGGATCCAAACGAAATTCGTGGGGGAAAATAAAAGTTCTGTTACAAACAGTAGCGTCGGCCTGAACCTTTGCTATTATATGAAAATAATAATTAATTAAGACAATAACTAATAAGGAGGCAAACAAAATTTGTTATTGGAAATGAATATTTTTTCATAAACAGTAGCGTCCGCCTGAACAGTAGTGTCGGTCCAAATAAATGCTTCGTGAACACCAAGTATTTTTCTCGAAATTAAACCATTTCGAAAAAATTTCATAACAAATGCACTCGAAGGCCACATGCACTAAGTAGTGAAAAAGGAATGATTAAATGTATGTCCCTTTGTTCTTAGTCCTAGGACGCATGTTGTAAAGGTTATCGTTTGAATTCTCACCTTCACTCATGAACTTTAGTTTTTTTTGTACTATATACTTTTGTAGTGAAATGGAGGACAAGGACTAGTTAGGCGTATGCTCCTCTTATGAAGATTCTAATATAGACAAATAAGACTGGTCTCTTCTGTCCAAAAGGGTAAACCAACTCTGAAAGAGAAAATGAGCAACAAACAATTTGCCATAAAAGTTATTTAATAACACTTTCTTTTGTTTTTGATAGCGCTGAAAAGCGCTATTAACCTAGCCGCTAATGTAAACGATTTTGTTTCATAGCACTTTAAAAGAGCTACTAAAGTACTAGTTTTTAATATAAAAATAATAATTAATTAAAACAATAAGTTTAAAGGATCCAAACGAAATTCGTGGGGGAAAATGAAAGTTTTAGCACAAATAGTAGCATCGGCCTGAACCGTCGCTATTATATGAAAACAATAAGTAATTAAGACAATAACAAATAAGGAGGCAAATGAAATTTGTTAGGGGAAATGAATATTTTTTCATAAACAATAGCGTCGGCCTGACCCGTCGCTAATATAAGAAAATAAATAATTATTTAAGACAATAAATAAAAAGGAGGCTAATGAAATTGGTGAGGGGAAATGAAATTTTCGCACAAACAGTAGTGTCGGTCCAAATAAACGATTGGTCTACAGCAAGTATTTTTCTCGAAATCAAACCATTTTCAAAATATTTTCATAACAAATGCACTCGAAGGCCACATGCACTAAGTAGTTAAAAAGGAAGGATTAAATGTATGTCCCTTTGTTGTTAGTCCTAGGACGCATGATGTATAGGTTATTGTTCGAATGCTCGCCTTCACTCATGAAATTTAGTTTTACTTGTGCTATATACTTTTGTAGTGAAATGGAGGAAAAGGACTAGTTAGGCGTATGCTCCTCTTACGAAGATTCTAATAAAGACAAATAAGAGTGATCTCTTATGTCCAAAAGGTTAAACCAACTCTGAAGGAGATAATGAGCAACCAACAATTTGCCATAAAAGTTATTTAATAGCACTTTTATTTGTTTTTGATAGCGCTGAAAAGCGCTATTACCTAAGCCGCTAATGTAAACGATTTTGTTTCATAGAACTTTAAAAGGACTATTAAAGTACTAGTTTTTAATATAAAAATAATAATTAATTAAAACAATAAGTTTAAAGGATCCAAACGAAATTCGTGGAGGAAAATAAAAGTTTGAGCACAAACAGTAGCGTCAGCCTGAACCGTCGCTATTATATGAAAATAATAATTAATTAAGACAATAACTAATAAGGAGGCAAACGAAATTTGTTATGGGAAATGAATATTTTTTCATAAACAGTAGCGTCGGCCTGAACCGTCGCTAATATAAGAAAATAAATAATTATTTAAGACAATAAATAAAAACGAGGCGAATGAAATTGGTGGGGGGAAATAAAATTTTCACACAAACAGTAGTGTCGGTCCAAATAAACGCTTGGTCAACACCAAGTATTTTTCTCAAAATTAAACCATTTCAAAAAAATTTCATAACAAATGCACTCGAAGGCCACATGCACTAAGTAGTTAAAAAGGAATGATTAAATGTATGTCCCTTTGTTCTTAGTCTTAGGACGCATGTTGTATAGGTTATCGTTCGAATGCTCACCTTCACTTATGAACTTTAGTTTTATTCGTGCGATATACTTTTGTAGTGAAATGGAGGAAAAGGGTAAACCAACTTTAAAGGAGCCAAATGAAATTCGTCGGTGGAAAATGAAAATTTTAGTACAAACAGTAGCGTCGGCCTCAACCGTCGCTTATATATGAAAATAAGAATTAATTAAGACAATAACTAAGAAGGAGGCAAACAAAATTTGTTATGGGAAATGAAAACTTTTTCATAAACAATGACGTCGGCCTGAAACGTCGCTAATATAAAAAAGTAAATAATTATTTAAAATAATAACTAAGAAGGAGGAAAACTAAATTTGTGGGGGTAATGAAATTTTCGCACAAAAAGTAGCGTAGGTCCAAATAAACGCTTGGTCAACACCAAGTATTTTTTTCGAAATCAAACCATTTTCAAAATAATTTCATAATAAATACACTCGAAGGACACATGTATTAAGTAGTGAAGAAGGAATGATTAAATGTATGTCCCTTTGTTCTTAGTCCGACGAAAATTATTGTTTAGGTTATCGTTCGAATTCTCACCTTCACTCATGAACTTTAGTTTTATTCATGCTATATACTTGTTGTTGATATTTTGTTACTTTAATGGTTGGTTTACTTGTCATTATGGAAGGTAGTTTGTTGTTGAGATTTTGTTTCTCCAATGGATGGTAACCTTATCATTATGGAAGGTAGTTCGTTGTTGAGATTTTGTTACTCCAATGGATGGTATCCTTGTCATTATGGAAGGTAGTTTGTTGTTGATATTTTGTTACTCTAATGGATGGTATCCTTGTCATTACGGAAGGTAAATCGTTGTTGAGATTTTGTTACTCCAATGGATGGTTGCGATATCCTAATGGAAGGTCGTTCTTTGTCTTTGTTTTGTTACTCTAATGGATGGTTTCCTTTTTATTACGGAAGTTAGTTCGTTGTTGAGATTTTATTACTCTAATGGATGGTAGCCTTGTAATTACGGAAGATAGTTCATTGTTGAGATTTTGTTACTCCAATGGATTGTAGCCTTATCATTATGGAATGTAGTTCGTTGTTGAGATTTTGTTAATCTAATGGATGGTAGGCTTGTCATTATGGAAGGTAGTTCTTTGTTGTTATTTTTTTACTCCAATGAATGGTAGCCTTGTCATTATGGAAGGTAGTTTGTTGTTGATATTTTGTTACTCTAATGGATGGTATCCTTGTCATTACGGAAGGTAGTTCGTTGTTTAGATTTTGTTTCTCCAATGGATGGTAGCCTTGTCATTATGGAAGGTAATTCGTTGTTGAGATTTTGTTACTCAAATGGATGGTAGCCTTGTCATTATGGAATGTAGTTCGTTGTTGAGATTTTGTTACTCTAATGGATGGTAGCCTTGTAATTACGGAAGATAGTTCATTGTTGAGATTTTGTTACTCCAATGGATGGTAGCCTTGTCATTATGGAATGTAGTTTGTTGTTGAGATTTTGTTACTCTAATGTATGGTAGGCTTGTCATTATGGAAGGTAGTTCTTTGTTGTTATTTTGTTACTCCAATGAATGGTAGCCTTGTCATTATGGAAGGTAGTTTGTTGTTGATATTTTGTTACTCTAATGGATGGTTTCCTTGTCGTTACAGAAGGTAGTTTGTTGTTGAGATGTTGTTTCTCCAATGGATGGTAACCTTGTCATTATGGAAGGTAGTTTGTTGTTGAGATTTTGTCACTCCAATGGATGCTAGCCTTGTCATTATGGAAGGTAGTTTGTTGTTGATATTTTGTTACTCTAATGGATGGTATCCTTGTCATTACGGAAGGTAGTTCGTTATTAAGATTTTTTTTCTCCAATGGATGGTAGCCTTGTCATTATGGAAAGTAAATCGTTGTTGCGATTTTGTTACTCCAATGGATGGTTGCGATATCCTAATGGAAGGTAGTTCGTTGTCTTTGTTTTATTACTCTAATGGATGGTTTCCTTTTTATTACGGAAGTTAGTTTATTGTTGAGATTTTGTTACTCTAATTTATGGTAGCCTTGTCCTTATGGAAGGTAGTTCGTTGTTGGGATTTCGTTACTCCAATGGATGGTAGCCTTGTCGTAATGGAAGGTAGTTCGTTGTTGAGATTTTGTTACTCCAATGGATGAGAGCCTTGTCATTATGGAAGGTAATTCGTTATTGAGATTTTGTTACTCCAATGGATGGTAGCCTTGTCATTATGGAATGTAGTTCGTTGTTGAGATTTTGTTACTCTAATGGATGGTAGCCTTGTAATTACGGAAGATAGTTCATTGTTGAGATTTTTTTACTCCAATGGATGGTAGCCTTGTCATTATGGAATGTAGTTCGTTGTTGAGATTTTATTACTCTAATGGATGTTAGGCTTGTCATTATGGAAGGTAGTTCTTTGTTGTTATTTTGTTACTCCGATGGATTGAATCCTTGTCATTATGGAAGGTAGTTCGTTGTTGAGAGTTTGTTACTCCAAGGGATGGTAGCCTTATCATTTTGGAAGGTAGTGCATTGTTGAGATTTTGTTACTCCAATGGATGGTAGCCTTGTCATTATGGAAGGTAGTTTGTTGTTGAGATTTTGTTACTCCAATGGATGGTATCCTTGTCATTACGGAAGGTAGTTCGTTGTTGAGATTTTGTTACTCTAATGGATGGTAGCCTTGTCATTATGGAAGGTAGTTCGTTGTTGGGATTTCGTTACTCCAATGGATGGAAGCCTTGTCATTATGGAAGGTAGTTCGTTGTTGAGATATTGTTATTCCAATGAATGGTAGCCTTGTCATTATGGAAGGTAGTTTGTTGTTGATATTTTGTTACTCTAATGGATCATTTCCTTGTCATTACGGAAGGTAGTTTGTTGTTGAGATTTTGTTTCTCCAATGGATGGTAACCTTGTCATTTTGGAAGTTAGTTTGCTGTTAAGATTTTGTTACTCCACTGGATGGTAGCCTTGTCATTATGGAATGTAGTTTGTTGGTGAGATTTTGTTACTCTAATGGATTGTAGCCTTGTAATTACGGAAGATGGTTCATTGTTGAGATTTTGTTACTCCAATGGATGGTAGCCTTGTCATTATGGAATGTAGCTCATTGTTGAATTTTTGTTACTCTAATGGATGGTAACCTTGTCATTATAGAAGGTAGTTCTTTGTTGTTATTTTGTTACTCCGATGGATTGTATCCTTGTCGTTATGGAAGGTAGTTCGTTGTTGAGAGTTTGTTACTCCAAGGGATGGTAGCCTTGTCATTTTGGAAGGTAGTTTACTATTGAGATTTTGTTACTTCAATGGATGGTAGCCTTCTCATTATGGAAGGTAGTTCGTTGTTGAGATTTCGTTTCTCCAATGGATGGTAGCCTTGTCATTATGGAACGTAAATCGTTGTTGAGACTTTGTTACTCTAATGGATGGTTACGATATCCTAATGGAACGTAGTTCGTTGTTGATGTTTTGTTACTCTAATGGATGGTTGCCTTGTCATTACGTAAGGTAGTTTGTTGTTGAGATTTTGTTACTCTAATGGATGGTAGCGTTGTCATTATGGAAGGTAGTTTGTTGTTGGGGTTTTGTTACTCCGATGGATGGTAGCCTTGTCATTCTGGAAGGTAGTTCGTTGTTGAGATTTTGTTACTCCAATGGATGGTAGCCTTGTCATTATGGAAGGTAGTTTGTTCTGGAGATTTTGTTACTCCAATGGATGGTAGCCTTGTCATTATGGAAGGTAGTTCGTTTTTGAGATTTTGTTACTTCAATGGATGGTAGCCTTGTCATTATGGAAGGTAGTTTGTTTTTGAGATTTTGTTACATCAATGGATGGTAGCCTTATCATCATGGAAGGTAGTTCGTTGTTGAGATTTTGTTACTCTAATGGATGGTAGCGTTGTCATTATGGAAGGTAGTTTGTTGTTGGGATTTTGTTACTCCGATGGATGGTAGCCTTGTCATTATGGAAGGTAGTTCGTTGTTGAGATTTTGTTACTCTAATGGATGGTAGCCTTGTCATTACGGAAGGTAGTTCATTGTTGAGATTCTGTTACTGCAATGGATGGTAGCCTTATCATTATGGAAGGTAGTTCGTTGTTGAGATTTTGTTACTCCAATGGATGGTAGCCTTGTCATTATGTAATGTAGTTCGTTGTTGAGATTTTATTACTCTTATGGATGGTAGCCTTGTAAATACGGAAGTTAGTTCGTTGTTGAGATTTTGTTACTCTAATGGATGGTAGCCTTGTCATTATGGAATGTAGTTCGTTGTTGATATTTTGTTACTCTAATGGATGGTAGCCTTGTCATTATGGAAGGTAGTTATTTGTTGTTATTTTGTTACTCCGATGTATTGTATCCTTGTCATTATGGAAGGTAAATCATTGTTGAGATTTTCTTACTCCAATTGATGGTTGTGTTATCCTAATGGAAGGTAGTTCGTTGTTGATGTTTTGTTACTCTAATGGATGGTTGCCTTTTTATTACAGAAGGTAGTTATTTGTTGTTATTTTGTTACTCCGATGGATTGTATCCTTGTCATTATGGAAGGTAGTTCGTTGTTGAGAGTTTGTTAGTCCAAGGGATGGTAGCCTTGTCATTTTGGAAGGTAGTTCGTTGTTGAGATTTTGTTACTTCAATGGATGGTAGCCTTGTCATTATAGAAGGTAGTTCGTTGTTGAGATATTGTTATTCCAATGGATGGTAGCCTTGTCAATATGGAAGGTAGTTTGTTGTTGATATTTTGTTTCTCTAATGGATGGTATCCTTGTCATTACGGAAGGTAGTTCGTTGTTGAGATTTCGTTTCTCCAATGGATGGTAGCCTTGTAATTATGGAAGGTAAATTGTTGTTGAGATTTTGTTACTCCAATGGATGGTTACGATATCCTAATGGAAGGTAGTTCGTTGTTGATGTTTTGTTACTCTAATGGATGGTTGCCTTGTCATTACGTAAGGTAGTTCGTTGTTGAGATTTTGTTACTCTAATGGATGGTAGCGTTGTCATTATGGAAGTTAGTTTGTTGTTGAGATTTTGTTACTCTAATGGATGGTAGCCTTGTAATTACGGAAGATAGTTCATTGTTGAGATTTTTTTACTCCAATGGATGGTAGCCTTGTCATTATGGAATGTAGTTCGTTGTTGAGATTTTGTTACTCTAATGGATGTTAGGCTTGTCATTATGGAAGGTAGTTCTTTGTTGTTATTTTGTTACTCCGATGGATTGAATCCTTGTCATTATGGAAGGTAGTTCGTTGTTGAGAGTTTGTTACCCCAAGGGATGGTAGCCTTATCATTTTAGAAGGTAGTGCATTGTTGAGATTTTGTTACTCCAATGGATGGTAGCCTTGTCATTATGGAAGGTAGTTTGTTGTTGAGATTTTGTTACTCCAATGGATGGTATCCTTGTCATTACGGAAGGTAGTTCGTTGTTGAGATTTTGTTACTCTAATGGATGGTAGCCTTGTCATTATGGAAGGTAGTTCGTTGTTGGGATTTCGTTACTCCAATGGATGGAAGCCTTGTCATTATGGAAGGTAGTTCGTTGTTGAGATATTGTTATTCCAATGAATGGTAGCCTTGTCATTATGGAAGGTAGTTTGTTGTTGATATTTTGTTACTCTAATGGATGGTTTCCTTGTCATTACGGAAGGTAGTTTGTTGTTGAGATTTTGTTTCTCCAATGGATGGTAACCTTGTCATTTTGGAAGGTAGTTTGCTGTTAAGATTTTGTTACTCCACCGGATGGAAGCCTTGTCATTATGAAATGTAGTTTGTTGGTGAGATTTTGTTACTCTAATGGATTGTAGCCTTGTAATTACGGAAGATGGTTCATTGTTGAGATTTTGTTACTCCAATGGATGGTAGCCTTGTCATTACGTAAGGTAGTTTGTTGTTGAGATTTTGTTACTCTAATGGATGGTAGCGTTGTCATTATGGAAGGTAGTTTGTTGTTGGGATTTTGTTACTCCGATGGATGGTAGCCTTGTCATTCTGGAAGGTAGTTCGTTGTTGAGATTTTGTTACTCCAATGGATGGTAGCCTTGTCATTATGGAAGGTAGTTTGTTCTGGAGATTTTGTTACTCCAATGGATGGTAGCCTTGTCATTATGGAAGGTAGTTCGTTTTTGAGATTTTGTTACTTCAATGGATGGTAGCCTTGTCATTATGGAAGGTAGTTTGTTTTTGAGATTTTGTTACATCAATGGATGGTAGCCTTATCATCATGGAAGGTTGTTCGTTGTTGAGATTTTGTTACTCTAATGGATGGTAGCGTTGTCATTATGGAAGGTAGTTTGTTGTTGGGATTTTGTTACTTCGTTGGATGGTAGCCTTGTCATTATGGAAGGTAGTTCGTTGTTGAGATTTTGTTACTCTAATGGATGGTAGCCTTGTCATTACGGAAGGTAGTTCATTGTTGAGATTCTGTTACTGTAATGGATGGTAGCCTTATCATTATGGAAGGTAGTTCGTTGTTGAGATTTTGTTACTCCAATGGATGGTAGCCTTGTCATTATGTAATGTAGTTCGTTGTTGAGATTTTGTTACTCTTATGGATGGTAGCCTTGTAAATACGGAAGTTAGTTCGTTGTTGAGATTTTGTTACTCTAATGGATGGTAGCCTTGTCATTATGGAATGTAGTTCGTTGTTGATATTTTGTTACTCTAATGGATGGTAGCCTTGTCATTATGGAAGGTAGTTAGTTGTTTTTATTTTGTTACTCCGATGTATTGTATCCTTGTCATTATGGAAGGTAAATCATTGTTGAGATTTTGTTACTCCAATGTATGGTTGTGTTATCCTAATGGAAGGTAGTTCGTTGTTGATGTTTTCTTACTCTAATGGATGGTTGCCTTTTTATTACAGAAGGTAGTTATTTGTTGTTATTTTGTTACTCCGATGGATTGTATCCTTGTCATTATGGAAGGTAGTTCGTTGTTGAGAGTTTGTTAGTCCAAGGGATGGTAGCCTTGTCATTTTGGAAGGTAGTTCGTTGTTGAGATTTTGTTACTTCAATGGATGGTAGCCTTGTCATTATAGAAGGTAGTTCGTTGTTGAGATATTGTTATTCCAATGCATGGTAGCCTTGTCATTATGGAAGGTAGTTTGTTGTTGATAATTTGTTTCTCTAATGGATGGTATCCTTGTCATTACGGAAGGTAGTTCGTTGTTGAGATTTTGTTTCTCCAATGGATGGTAGCCTTGTAATTATGGAAGGTAAATTGTTGTTGTAATTTTGTTACTCCAATGGATGGTTACGGTATCCTAATGGAAGGTAGTTCGTTGTTGATGTTTTGTTACTCTAATGGATGGTTGCCTTGTCATTACGTAAGGTAGTTCGTTGTTGAGATTTTGTTACTCTAATGGATGGTAGCGTTGTCATTATGGAAGGTAGTTCGTTGTTGGGATTTTGTTACTCCGATGGATGGTAGCCTTGTCATTATGGAAGGTAGTTCGTTGTTGAGATTTTGTTACTCTAATGGATGGTAGCCTTGTCATTATGAAAGGTAGTTCATTGTTGAGATTTTGTTACTCTAATGGATGGTAGCCTTGTCATTATGGAAGGTAGTTCGTTGTTGGGATTTTGTTACTCCAATGGATGGTACCCTTGTCATCATGGAAGGTAGTTTGTTTTTGAGATTTTGTTACTCCAATGGATTGTAGCCTTGTCATTATGGAAGGTAGTTTGTTCTGGAGATTTTGTTACTCCAATGGATGGTATCCTTTTTATTTTTGAAGGTATTTCATTGGTAAGATTTTGTTACTCCAATGGATGGTAGCCTTATCATTAACGAAGGTAGTTCGTTTTTGAGATTTTGTTACTCCAATGGATGGTAGCCTTATCATTATGGAAGGTAGTTCGTTGTTCAGATTTTGTTACTCCAATGGATGGTAGCCTTATCATTATGGAAGGTAGTTCATTGTTGAGATTTTGTTACTCTGATGGATGGAAGCCTTGTCATTATGGAAGGTAGTTCATTGTTGAGATTCTGTTACTGCAATGGATGGTAGCCTTATCATTATGGAAGGTAGTTCGTTGTTGAGAGTTTGTTACTCCAAGGGATGGTAGCCTTGTCATTTTGGAAGGTAGTTTGTTATTGAGATTTTGTTACTTCAATGGATGGTAGCCTTGTCATTATGGAAGGTAGTTCGTTGTTGAGATTTCGTTTCTCCAATGGATGGTAGCCTTGTCATTATGGAAGGTAAATCGTTGTTGAGATTTTGTTACTCTAATGGATGGTTACGATATCCTAATGGAAGGTAGTTCGTTGTTGATGTTTTGTTACTCTAATGGATGGTTGCCTTGTCATTATGTAAGGTAGTTCGTTGTTGAGATTTTGTTACTCTAATGGATGGTAGCGTTGTCATTATGGAAGGTAGTTTGTGGTTGGGATTTTGTTACTCCAATGGATGATAGCCTTTTCATTATGGAAGGTAGTTCGTTGTTGAGATTTTTTTACTCTAATGGATGGTAGCCTTGTCATTACGAAAGGTAGTTCATTGTTGAGATTTTGTTACTCTAATGGATGGTAGCCTTGTCATTATGTAAGGTAGTTTGTTGTTGGGATTTTGTTACTCCAATGGATGGTAGCCTTGTCATCATGGAAGATAGTTTGTTTTTGAGATTTTGTTACTCTAATGGATGGTAGCCTTGTCATTATGGAAGGTAGTTAGTTGTTTTTATTTTGTTACTCCGATGTATTGTATCCTTGTCATTATGGAAGGTAAATCATTGTTGAGATTTTGTTACTCCAATGTATGGTTGTGTTATCCTAATGGAAGGTAGTTCGTTGTTGATGTTTTCTTACTCTAATGGATGGTTGCCTTTTTATTACAGAAGGTAGTTATTTGTTGTTATTTTGTTACTCCGATGGATTGTATCCTTGTCATTATGGAAGGTAGTTCGTTGTTGAGAGTTTGTTAGTCCAAGGGATGGTAGCCTTGTCATTTTGGAAGGTAGTTCGTTGTTGAGATTTTGTTACTTCAATGGATGGTAGCCTTGTCATTATAGAAGGTAGTTCGTTGTTGAGATATTGTTATTCCAATGCATGGTAGCCTTGTCATTATGGAAGGTAGTTTGTTGTTGATAATTTGTTTCTCTAATGGATGGTATCCTTGTCATTACGGAAGGTAGTTCGTTGTTGAGATTTTGTTTCTCCAATGGATGGTAGCCTTGTAATTATGGAAGGTAAATTGTTGTTGTAATTTTGTTACTCCAATGGATGGTTACGGTATCCTAATGGAAGGTAGTTCGTTGTTGATGTTTTGTTACTCTAATGGATGGTTGCCTTGTCATTACGTAAGGTAGTTCGTTGTTGAGATTTTGTTACTCTAATGGATGGTAGCGTTGTCATTATGGAAGGTAGTTCGTTGTTGGGATTTTGTTACTCCGATGGATGGTAGCCTTGTCATTATGGAAGGTAGTTCGTTGTTGAGATTTTGTTACTCTAATGGATGGTAGCCTTGTCATTATGAAAGGTAGTTCATTGTTGAGATTTTGTTACTCTAATGGATGGTAGCCTTGTCATTATGGAAGGTAGTTCGTTGTTGGGATTTTGTTACTCCAATGGATGGTACCCTTGTCATCATGGAAGGTAGTTTGTTTTTGAGATTTTGTTACTCCAATGGATTGTAGCCTTGTCATTATGGAAGGTAGTTTGTTCTGGAGATTTTGTTACTCCAATGGATGGTATCCTTTTTATTTTTGAAGGTATTTCATTGGTAAGATTTTGTTACTCCAATGGATGGTAGCCTTATCATTAACGAAGGTAGTTCGTTTTTGAGATTTTGTTACTCCAATGGATGGTAGCCTTGTCATTATGGAAGGTAGTTCGTTGTTAAGATTTTGTTACTCCAATGGATGGTAGCCTTATCATTATGGAAGGTAGTTCATTGTTGAGATTTTGTTACTCTGATGGATGGAAGCCTTGTCATTATGGAAGGTAGTTCATTGTTGAGATTCTGTTACTGCAATGGATGGTAGCCTTATCATTATGGAAGGTAGTTCGTTGTTGAGAGTTTGTTACTCCAAGGGATGGTAGCCTTGTCATTTTGGAAGGTAGTTTGTTATTGAGATTTTGTTACTTCAATGGATGGTAGCCTTGTCATTATGGAAGGTAGTTCGTTGTTGAGATTTCGTTTCTCCAATGGATGGTAGCCTTGTCATTATGGAAGGTAAATCGTTGTTGAGATTTTGTTACTCTAATGGATGGTTACGATATCCTAATGGAAGGTAGTTCGTTGTTGATGTTTTGTTACTCTAATGGATGGTTGCCTTGTCATTATGTAAGGTAGTTCGTTGTTGAGATTTTGTTACTCTAATGGATGGTAGCGTTGTCATTATGGAAGGTAGTTTGTGGTTGGGATTTTGTTACTCCAATGGATGATAGCCTTTTCATTATGGAAGGTAGTTCGTTGTTGAGATTTTTTTACTCTAATGGATGGTAGCCTTGTCATTACGAAAGGTAGTTCATTGTTGAGATTTTGTTACTCTAATGGATGGTAGCCTTGTCATTATGTAAGGTAGTTTGTTGTTGGGATTTTGTTACTCCAATGGATGGTAGCCTTGTCATCATGGAAGATAGTTTGTTTTTGAGATTTTGTTACTCTAATGGATGGTAGCCTTGTCATTATGGAAGGTAGTTAGTTGTTTTTATTTTGTTACTCCGATGTATTGTATCCTTGTCATTATGGAAGGTAAATCATTGTTGAGATTTTGTTACTCCAATGTATGGTTGTGTTATCCTAATGGAAGGTAGTTCGTTGTTGATGTTTTCTTACTCTAATGGATGGTTGCCTTTTTATTACAGAAGGTAGTTATTTGTTGTTATTTTGTTACTCCGATGGATTGTATCCTTGTCATTATGGAAGGTAGTTCGTTGTTGAGAGTTTGTTAGTCCAAGGGATGGTAGCCTTGTCATTTTGGAAGGTAGTTCGTTGTTGAGATTTTGTTACTTCAATGGATGGTAGCCTTGTCATTATAGAAGGTAGTTCGTTGTTGAGATATTGTTATTCCAATGCATGGTAGCCTTGTCATTATGGAAGGTAGTTTGTTGTTGATAATTTGTTTCTCTAATGGATGGTATCCTTGTCATTACGGAAGGTAGTTCGTTGTTGAGATTTTGTTTCTCCAATGGATGGTAGCCTTGTAATTATGGAAGGTAAATTGTTGTTGTAATTTTGTTACTCCAATGGATGGTTACGGTATCCTAATGGAAGGTAGTTCGTTGTTGATGTTTTGTTACTCTAATGGATGGTTGCCTTGTCATTACGTAAGGTAGTTCGTTGTTGAGATTTTGTTACTCTAATGGATGGTAGCGTTGTCATTATGGAAGGTAGTTCGTTGTTGGGATTTTGTTACTCCGATGGATGGTAGCCTTGTCATTATGGAAGGTAGTTCGTTGTTGAGATTTTGTTACTCTAATGGATGGTAGCCTTGTCATTATGAAAGGTAGTTCATTGTTGAGATTTTGTTACTCTAATGGATGGTAGCCTTGTCATTATGGAAGGTAGTTCGTTGTTGGGATTTTGTTACTCCAATGGATGGTACCCTTGTCATCATGGAAGGTAGTTTGTTTTTGAGATTTTGTTACTCCAATGGATTGTAGCCTTGTCATTATGGAAGGTAGTTTGTTCTGGAGATTTTGTTACTCCAATGGATGGTATCCTTTTTATTTTTGAAGGTATTTCATTGGTAAGATTTTGTTACTCCAATGGATGGTAGCCTTATCATTAACGAAGGTAGTTCGTTTTTGAGATTTTGTTACTCCAATGGATGGTAGCCTTGTCATTATGGAAGGTAGTTCGTTGTTAAGATTTTGTTACTCCAATGGATGGTAGCCTTATCATTATGGAAGGTAGTTCATTGTTGAGATTTTGTTACTCTGATGGATGGAAGCCTTGTCATTATGGAAGGTAGTTCATTGTTGAGATTCTGTTACTGCAATGGATGGTAGCCTTATCATTATGGAAGGTAGTTCGTTGTTGAGAGTTTGTTACTCCAAGGGATGGTAGCCTTGTCATTTTGGAAGGTAGTTTGTTATTGAGATTTTGTTACTTCAATGGATGGTAGCCTTGTCATTATGGAAGGTAGTTCGTTGTTGAGATTTCGTTTCTCCAATGGATGGTAGCCTTGTCATTATGGAAGGTAAATCGTTGTTGAGATTTTGTTACTCTAATGGATGGTTACGATATCCTAATGGAAGGTAGTTCGTTGTTGATGTTTTGTTACTCTAATGGATGGTTGCCTTGTCATTATGTAAGGTAGTTCGTTGTTGAGATTTTGTTACTCTAATGGATGGTAGCGTTGTCATTATGGAAGGTAGTTTGTGGTTGGGATTTTGTTACTCCAATGGATGATAGCCTTTTCATTATGGAAGGTAGTTCGTTGTTGAGATTTTTTTACTCTAATGGATGGTAGCCTTGTCATTACGAAAGGTAGTTCATTGTTGAGATTTTGTTACTCTAATGGATGGTAGCCTTGTCATTATGTAAGGTAGTTTGTTGTTGGGATTTTGTTACTCCAATGGATGGTAGCCTTGTCATCATGGAAGATAGTTTGTTTTTGAGATTTTGTTACTCTAATGGATGGTAGCCTTGTCATTATGGAAGGTAGTTAGTTGTTTTTATTTTGTTACTCCGATGTATTGTATCCTTGTCATTATGGAAGGTAAATCATTGTTGAGATTTTGTTACTCCAATGTATGGTTGTGTTATCCTAATGGAAGGTAGTTCGTTGTTGATGTTTTCTTACTCTAATGGATGGTTGCCTTTTTATTACAGAAGGTAGTTATTTGTTGTTATTTTGTTACTCCGATGGATTGTATCCTTGTCATTATGGAAGGTAGTTCGTTGTTGAGAGTTTGTTAGTCCAAGGGATGGTAGCCTTGTCATTTTGGAAGGTAGTTCGTTGTTGAGATTTTGTTACTTCAATGGATGGTAGCCTTGTCATTATAGAAGGTAGTTCGTTGTTGAGATATTGTTATTCCAATGCATGGTAGCCTTGTCATTATGGAAGGTAGTTTGTTGTTGATAATTTGTTTCTCTAATGGATGGTATCCTTGTCATTACGGAAGGTAGTTCGTTGTTGAGATTTTGTTTCTCCAATGGATGGTAGCCTTGTAATTATGGAAGGTAAATTGTTGTTGTAATTTTGTTACTCCAATGGATGGTTACGGTATCCTAATGGAAGGTAGTTCGTTGTTGATGTTTTGTTACTCTAATGGATGGTTGCCTTGTCATTACGTAAGGTAGTTCGTTGTTGAGATTTTGTTACTCTAATGGATGGTAGCGTTGTCATTATGGAAGGTAGTTCGTTGTTGGGATTTTGTTACTCCGATGGATGGTAGCCTTGTCATTATGGAAGGTAGTTCGTTGTTGAGATTTTGTTACTCTAATGGATGGTAGCCTTGTCATTATGAAAGGTAGTTCATTGTTGAGATTTTGTTACTCTAATGGATGGTAGCCTTGTCATTATGGAAGGTAGTTCGTTGTTGGGATTTTGTTACTCCAATGGATGGTACCCTTGTCATCTTGGAAGGTAGTTTGTTTTTGAGATTTTGTTACTCCAATGGATTGTAGCCTTGTCATTATGGAAGGTAGTTTGTTCTGGAGATTTTGTTACTCCAATGGATGGTATCCTTTTTATTTTTGAAAGTATTTCATTGGTAAGATTTTGTTACTCCAATGGATGGTAGCCTTATCATTAACGAAGGTAGTTCGTTTTTGAGATTTTGTTACTCCAATGGATGGTAGCCTTGTCATTATGGAAGGTAGTTCGTTGTTAAGATTTTGTTACTCCAATGGATGGTAGCCTTATCATTATGGAAGGTAGTTCATTGTTGAGATTTTGTTACTCTGATGGATGGAAGCCTTGTCATTATGGAAGGTAGTTCATTGTTGAGATTCTGTTACTGCAATGGATGGTAGCCTTATCATTATGGAAGGTAGTTCGTTGTTGAGAGTTTGTTACTCCAAGGGATGGTAGCCTTGTCATTTTGGAAGGTAGTTTGTTATTGAGATTTTGTTACTTCAATGGATGGTAGCCTTGTCATTATGGAAGGTAGTTCGTTGTTGAGATTTCGTTTCTCCAATGGATGGTAGCCTTGTCATTATGGAAGGTAAATCGTTGTTGAGATTTTGTTACTCTAATGGATGGTTACGATATCCTAATGGAAGGTAGTTCGTTGTTGATGTTTTGTTACTCTAATGGATGGTTGCCTTGTCATTATGTAAGGTAGTTCGTTGTTGAGATTTTGTTACTCTAATGGATGGTAGCGTTGTCATTATGGAAGGTAGTTTGTGGTTGGGATTTTGTTACTCCAATGGATGATAGCCTTTTCATTATGGAAGGTAGTTCGTTGTTGAGATTTTTTTACTCTAATGGATGGTAGCCTTGTCATTACGAAAGGTAGTTCATTGTTGAGATTTTGTTACTCTAATGGATGGTAGCCTTGTCATTATGTAAGGTAGTTTGTTGTTGGGATTTTGTTACTCCAATGGATGGTAGCCTTGTCATCATGGAAGATAGTTTGTTTTTGAGATTTTGTTACTCTAATGGATGGTAGCCTTGTCATTATGGAAGGTAGTTCGTTGTTAAGATTTTTTTACTCCAATGGATGGTAGCCTTATCATTATGGAAGGTAGTTCATTGTTGAGATTTTGTTACTCTGATGGATGGAAGCCTTGTCATTATGGAAGGTAGTTCGTTGTTGAGATTCTGTTACTGTAATGGATGGTAGCTTGATCATTGTGGAAGGTAGTTTGTTTTTGAGATTTTGTTACTCCAATGGATGGTAGCCTTGTCATTATGGAAGGTAGTTCGTTGTTGAGATTTTGTTACTCTAATGGATGGTAGCGTTGTCATTATGGAAGGTAGTTTGTTGTTGGAATTTTGTTACTCCGATGGATGGTAGCCTTGTCATTATGGAAGGTAGTTCGTTGTTGAGATTTTGTTACTCTAATGGATGGTAGCCTTGTCATTACGGAAGGTAGTTCGTTGTTGAGATTCTGTTACTGCAATGGATGGTAGCCTTATCATTATGGAAGGTAGTTCATTGTTGAGATTTTGTTACTCCAATGGATGGTAGCCTTGTCATTATGTAATGTAGTTCGTTGTTGAGATTTTGTTACTCTAATGGATGGTAGCCTTGTAATTACCGAAGTTAGTTCGTTGTTAAGATTTTGTTACTCTAATGGATGGTAGCCTTGTCATTATGGAATGTAGTTCGTTGTTGAGATTTTTTTACTCTAATGGATGGTAGCCTTGTCATTATGGAAGGTAGTTATTTGTTGTTATTTTGTTACTCCGATGGATTGTATCCTTGTCATTATGGATGGTAAATCATTGTTGAGATTTTGTTACTCCAATGGATGGTTGTGTTATCCTAATGGAAGGTAGTTCGTTGTTGATGTTTTGTTACTCTAATGGATGGTTGCCTTTTTATTACGGAAGGTAGTTATTTGTTGTTATTTTGTTACTCCGATGGATTGTATCCTTGCCATTATGGAAGGTAGTTCGTTGTTGAGAGTTTGTTAGTCCAAGGGATGGTAGCCTTGTCATTTTGGAAGGTAGTTCGTTGTTGAGATTTTGTTACTTCAATGGATGGTAGCCTTGTCATTATGGAAGGTAGTTCGTTGTTGAGATATTGTTATTCCAATGGATGGTAGCCTTGTCATTATGGAAGGTAGTTTGTTGTTGATATTTTGTTACTCTAATGGATGGTATCCTTGTCATTACGGAAGGTAGTTCGTTGTTGAGATTTCGTTTCTCCAATGGATGGTAGCCTTTTAATTATGGAAGGTAAATTGTTGTTGAGATTTTGTTACTCCAATGGATGGTTACGATATCCTAATGGAAGGTAGTTCGTTGTTGATGTTTTGTTACTCTAATGGATTGTTGCCTTGTCATTACGTAAGGTAGTTCATTGTTGAGATTTTGTTACTCTAATGGATGGTAGCGTTGTCATTATGGAAGGTAGTTCGTTGTTGGGATTTTGTTACTCTGATGGATGGTAGCCTTGTCATTATGGAAGGTAGTTTGTTGTTGAGATTTTGTTACTCTAATGGATGGTAGCCTTGTCATTATGAAAGGTAGTTCATTGTTGAGATTTTGTTACTCTAATGGATGGTAGGCTTGTCATTATGGAAGGTAGTTCGTTGTTTGGATTTTGTTACTCCAATGGATGGTAGCCTTGTCATTATGGAAGGTAGTTTGTTTTTGAGATTTTGTTACTCCAATGGATTGTAGCCTTGTCATTATGGAAGGTAGTTTGTTCTAGAGATTTTGTTACTCCAATGGATGGTAGCCTTTTTATTTTGGAAGGTATTTCATTGTTAACATTTTGTTACTCCAATGGATGGTAGTATTATCATTATAGAAGGTAGTTCGTTTTTGAGATTTTGTTACTCCAATGGATGTTAGCCTTGCCATTATGGAAGGTAGTTCGTTGGTAAGATTTTGTTACTCCAATGGATGGTAGCCTTATCATTATGGAAGGTAGTTCATTGTTGAGATTTTGTTACTCTGATGGATGGAAGCCTTGTCATTATGGAAGGTAGTTCATTGTTGAGATTCTGTTACTGTAATGGATGGTAGCCTTATCATTATGGAAGGTAGTTCGTTGTTGAGAGTTTGTTACTCCAAGGGATGGTAGCCTTGTCATTTTGGAAGGTAGTTTGTTATTGAGATTTTGTAACTTCAATGGATGGTAGCCTTGTCATTATGGAAGGTAGTTCGTTGTTGAGGTTTCGTTTCTCCAATGGATGATGGCCTTGTCATTATGGAAGGTAAATCATTGTTGAGATTTTGTTACTCTAATGGATGGTTACGATATCCTAATGGAAGGTAGTTCGTTGTTGATGTTTTGTTACTCTAATTGATGGTTACCTTCTCATTATGTAAGGTAGTTCGTTGTTGAGAATTTTTTACTCTAATGGATGGTAGCGTTGTCATTATGGAAGGTAGTTTGTGGTTGGGATTTTGTTACTCCGATGGATGGTAGCCTTTTCATTATGGAAGGTAGTTCGTTGTTGAGATTTTGTTACTCTAATGGATGGTAGCCTTGTCATTATGAAAGGTAGTTCATTGTTGAGATTTTGTTACTCTAATGGATGGTAGCCTTGTCATTATGTAAGGTAGTTTGTTGTTGGGATTTTGTTACTCCAATGGATGGTAGCCTTGTCATCATGGAAGATAGCTTGTTTTTGAGATTTTGTTACTCTAATGGATGGTAGCCTTGTCATTATGGAAGGTAGTTTGTTCTGGAGATTTTATTACTCCAATGGATGGTAGCCTTTTTATTTTGGAAGGTAGTTCATTGTTGAGATTTTGTTACTCCAATGGATGGTAGCCTTGTCATTATGGAAGGAAGTTCGTTTTTGAGATTTTGTTACTCCAATGGATGGTTGCCTTGTCATTATGGAAGGTAGTTCGTTGTTAAGATTTTTTTACTCTAATGGATGGTAGCCTTATCATTATGGAAGGTAGTTCATTGTTGATATTTTGTTACTCTGATGGATGGAAGCCTTGTCATTATGGAAGGTAGTTCGTTGTTGAGATTCTGTTACTGTAATGGATGGTAGCCTGATCATTATGGAAGGTAGTTCGTTGTTGAGATTTTGTTATACCAATGGATGGTAGCCTTGTCATTATGGAATGTAGTTCGTTGTTGAGATTTTGTTACTCTAATGGATGGATGCCTTGTAATTATGGAAGATAGTTCATTGTTGAGATTATGTTTCTCTAATGGATGGTAGCCTTGTCATTATGGAATGTAGTTCGTTGTTGAGATTTTGTTACTCTAATGGATGGTAGCCTTGTCATTATGGAAGGTAGTGATTTGTTGTTATTTTGTTACTCCGATGGATTGTATCCTTGTCATTATGGAAGGTAGTTCATTGTTGAGAGTTTGTTAGTCCAAGGGATGGTAGCCTTGTCATTTTGGAAGGTAGTTTGTTATTGAGATTTTGTTACTTCAATGGGTGGTAGCCTTGTCATTATGGAAGGTAGTTCGTTGTTGAGATTTTGTTAATCCAATGGATGGTAGCCTTGTCATTATGGAAGGTAGTTTGTTGTTGATATTTTGTTACTCTAATGGATGGTATCCTTGTCATTACGGAAGTTAGTCCGTTTTTCCAATGGATGGTAGCCTTGTAATTATGGAAGGTAAATCGTTGTTGAGATTTTTTTACTCCAATGGATGGTTACAATATCCTAATGGAAGGTAGTTCGTTGCTGATGTTTTGTTACTCTAATGGAAGGTTGCCTTGTCATTACGTAAGGTAGTTCGTTGTTGAGATTTTGTTACTCTAATGGATGGTAGCGTTGTCATTATGGAAGGTAGTTCATTGTTGGGATTTTGTTACTCCGATGGATGGTAGCCTTGTCATTATGGAAGGTAGTTCGTTATTGAGATTTTGTTACTCTAATGGATGGTAGCCTTGTCATTATGAAAGGTAGTTCATTGTTGACATTTTGTTACTCTAATGGATAGTAGCCTTGTCATTATGGAAGGTAGTTCGTTGTTGGGATTTTGTTACTCCAATGGATGGTAGCCTTGTCATCATGGAAGGTAGTTTGTTTTTGAGATTTTTTTACTCCAATGGATGGTAGCCTTGTCATTATGGAAGGTAGTTTGTTCTGGAGATTTTGTTACTCCAATGGATGGTAGCCTTTTTATTTTAAAGGTAGTTCATTGTTGAGATTTTGTTACTCTAATGGATGGTAGCCTTGTCATTATGGAAGGTAGTTCGTTGTTGGGATTTTGTTACTCCAATGGATGGTAGCCTTGTCATTATGGAATGTAGTTCGTTGTTAAGATTTTTTTACTCCGATGGTTGGTAGCCTTATCATTATGGAAGGTAGTTCGTTGTTGAGAGTTTGTTAGTCCAAGGGATGGTAGCCTTGTCATTTTGGAAGGTAGTTCGTTATTGAGATTTTGTTACTTCAATTTGTGGTAGCCTTGTCATTATGGAAGGCAGTTCGTTGTTGAGATTTTATTACTCCAATGGATGGTAGCCTTGTCATTATGGAAGGTAGTTTGTTGTTCATATTTTGTTACTCTAATGGATGGTATCCTTGTCATTACGGAAGGTAGTTCGTTGTTGAGATTTCGTTTCTCCAATGGATGGTAGCCTTGTAATTATGGAAGCTAAATCGTTGTTGAGATTTTGTTACTCCAATGGATGGTTACGATATCCTAATGGAAGGTAGTTCGTTGTTGATGTTTTGTTACTCTAATGGATGGTTACCTTGTCATTACGTAAGGTAGTTCGTTGTTGAGATTTTGTTACTCTAATGGATGGTAGCGTTGTCATTATAGAAGGTAGTTTGTTGTTGGGATTTTGTTACTCCGATGGATGGTAGCCTTGTCATTATGGAAGGTAGTTCGTTGTTGAGATTTTGTTACTCTAATGATGGTAGCCTTGTCATTACGAAAGGTAGTTCATTGTTGAGATTTTGTTACTCTAATGGATGGTAGCCTTGTCATTATGGAAGGTAGTTCATTGTTGGTATTTTGTTACTCCAATGGATGGTAGCCTTGTCATCATGGAAGATAGTTTGTTTTTGAGATTTTGTTACTCCAATGGATGGTAGCCTTGTCATTATGGAAGGTAGTTTGGTCTAGAGATTTTGTTACTCCAATGGATGGTAGCCTTTTTATTTTGGAAGGTAGTTCATTGTTGATATTTTGTTACTCCAATGGATGGTAGCCTTGTCATTATGGAAGGTAGTTCGTTTTTGAGATTTTGTTACTCCAATGGTTCGAGCCTTTTCATTATGGAAGGTAGTTCGTTGTTAAAATTTTGTTACTCCAATGGATGGTAGCCTTATCATTATGGAAGGTAGTTCATTGTTGAGATTTTGTTACTCTGATGGATGGAAGCCTTGTCATTATGGAAGGTAGTTCGTTGTTGAGATTCTGTTACTGCAATGGATGGTAGCCTTATCATTATGGAAGGTAGTTCGTTGTTGAGATTTTCTTACTCCAATGGATGGTAGCCTTGTCATTATGGAATGTAGTTCGTTGTTGAGATTTTGTTACTCTAATGGATGGTAGCCTTGTAATTATGGAAGATAGTTCATTGTTGAGATTTTGTTACTCTAATGGATGGTAGCCTTGTCATTATGGAATGTAGTTCGTTGTTGAGATTTTGTTACTCTAATGGATGGTAGCCTTGTCATTATGGAAGGTAGTTATTTGTTGTTATTTTGTTACTCCGATGGATTGTATCCTTGTCATTATGGAAGGTAAATCATTGTTGAGATTTTGTTACTCCAATGGATGGTTGTGTTATCGTAATGGAAGGTAGTTTGTTGTTGATGTTTTGTTACTCTAATGGATGGTTGCCTTTTTATTACGGAAGGTAGTTATTTGTTGTTATTTTGTAACTCCGATGGATTGTATCCTTGTCATTATGGAAGGTAGTTCGTTGTTGAGAGTTTGTTAGTCCAAGGGATGGTAGCCTTGTCATTTTGGAAGGTAGTTCGTTGTTGAGATTTTGTTACTTCAATGGATGGTAGCCATGTCATTATGGAAGGTAGTTCGTTGTTGAGATATTGTTATTCCAATGGATGGTAGCCTTGTCATTATGGAAGGTAGTTTGTTGTTGATATTTTGTTACTCTAATGGATGGTATCCTTGTCATTACGGAAGGTAGTTCGTTGTTGAGATTTCGTTTCTCCAATGGATGGTAGCCTTGTAATTATGGAAGGTAAATCGTTGTTGAGATTTTGTTACTCCAATGGATGGTTACGATATCCTAATGGAAGGTAGTTCATTGTTGATGTTTTGTTACTCTAATGGATGGTTGCCTTGTCATTACGTAAGGTAGTTCGTTGTGGAGATTTTGTTACTCTAATGGATGGTAGCGTTGTCATTATGGAAGGTAGTTCGTTGTTGGGATTTTGTTACTCCAATGGATGGTAGCCTTGTCATTATGGATGGTAGTTCGTTGGTGAGATTTTGTTACTCTAATGGATGGTAGCCTTGTCATTATGAAAGGTAGTTCATTGTTGAGATTTTGTTACTCTAATGGATGGTATCCTTGTCATTATGGAAGGTAGTTCGTTGTTGAGATTTTGTTACTCTAATGATGGTAGCCTTGTCATTACGAAAGGTAGTTCATTGTTGAGATTTTGTTACTCTAATGGATGGTAGCCTTGTCATTATGGAAGGTAGTTCGTTGTTGGGATTTTGTTACTCCAATGGATGGTAGCCTTGTCATCATGGAAGATAGTTTGTTTTTGAGATTTTTTTACTCCAATGGATGGTAGCCTTGTCATTATGGAAGGTAGTTTGTTCTGGAGATTTTGTTACTCCAATGGATGGTAGCCTTCTTATTTTGGAAGGTAGTTCATTGTTGAGATTTTGTTACTCCAATGGATGGTAGTGAAATTCTGGCAGCAGATACTCAATGTCACAGTGAATGTTATGACACCGTATCTGACTTTCTATAAGACAGTAAATCAAAAAGCAGTAAAGAACACAGTCAATTGTTTACCCAGTTCAGTGTGAAACAACACCTACTCTGGGGGCTACCAAGCCAGGGAGGAAATTCACTATAAGAGATATTAATTCAGGAATAAACCAACCAGTTTATCTCCTTCACTTAAGACCTACCCAATGCAACTTCAATCTAAGTTCAACCTAAACCTGAGTTCATACTCACTCCCCCTCAATCACAGCATTGATACTAAACAATTGACTAATGAAATTATGAAGACACTCTTCAGAACATACACTTGATTATACTTCACAGCTTTTAATCAAGTAACACAAACACTCGTTCTTCAAAGCTTTGAGTGATACATAAACCTAACTTGACCTTGCTTCAAATCTTTAATCAAGTGACACAAACACTCGTGATTCAAAGCTTTGAGTGATACACAACCCTTACAATCAAAACCTACTCCAAGTCACTTATCACAACGATACTTGCTTGGATTACAGTAGTTAAAACTATACAACCCCTTGTTGATCTTCTATCAAAAAGTTGAGTTCACCAACAGCCTTCCTGTTGAATATATAGGCAACTGTTCTTCAGTTAGGGCTTCCACGAAAATAGCTAGGGTTAATTAGGGTTAACCTCAAGACTTGGTCACAAGACTTTATCAACCATATTAGGGTTAAGCCAAGTTAAACTAAAGTCCACGTGAGATTCTGTTCTGGAATGTATGAACCATATTCCTGAAAAATCTCAGAATTAACAAAACTGTATAACTGTTAGATCAGTACAGGATGTCTTAACATTGGTTATGACAACAAGAATACTGTTTACTGAGATTGGTAGAATGTAATAAATGTGATCATTGCATAATGATCAGCTACACACTCATAATGAGCAGCTACTGTATGCCATTCTTTTTGTGCTGAAAGTACCTAGTAACCCAGAATGTTATGACATCAGTCATGACATTCACACACCTGGTTTTACCAAAAATACATGCCAATAACCAAACACTTACAGGTAGCCTTGTCATTATGGAAGGTAGTTCGTTTTTGAGATTTTGTTACTCCAATGGATGGTAGCCTTGTCATTATGGAAGGTAGTTCGTTGTTAAGATTTTGTTACTCCAATGGATGGTAGCCTTATCATTATGGAAGGCAGTTCATTGTTGAGATTTTGTTACTCTGATGGATGGAAGCCTTGTCATTATGGAAGGTAGTTCGTTGTTGAGATTCTGTTACTGCAGTGGACGGTAGCCTTATCATTATGGAAGGTAGTTTGTTGATGAGATTTTGTTACTCCAATAGATGGTAGCCTTGTCATTATGGAATGTAGTTTGTTGTTGAGATTTTGTTACTCTAATGGATGGTAGCCTTGTAATTACGGAAGATAGTTCATTGTTGAGATTTTGTTACTCTAATGGATGGTAGCCTTGTCATTATGGAATGTAGTTTGTTGTTGAGATTTTGTTACTCTAATGGATGGTAGCCTTTTCATTATGGAAGGTAGTTATTTATTGTTATTTTGTTACTCCGATTGATTGTATCCTTGTCATTATGGAAGGTAGTTCGTTGTTGAGAGTTTGTTAGTCCAAGGGATGGTAGCCTTGTCATTTTGGAAGGTAGTTCGTTATTGAGATTTTGTTACTTCAATGGGTGGTAGCCTTGTCATTATGGAAGGTAGTTCATTGTTGAGATTTTGTTACTCCAATGGATGGTAGCCTTGTCATTATGGAAGGTAATTTGTTGTTGATATTTTGTTACTCTAATGGATGGTATCCTTGTCATTACGGAAGGTAGTTCGTTGTTGAGATTTCGTTTCTCCAATGGATGGTAGCCTTGTAATTATGGAAGGTAAATCGTTGTTGAGATTTTGTTACTCTAATGGATGGTTACGATATCCTAATGGAAGGTAGTTCGTTGTTGATGTTTTGTTACTCTAATGGATGGTTGCCTTGTCATTACGTAAGGTAGTTCGTTGTTGAGATTTTTTTACTCTAATGGATGGTAGCGTTGTCATTATGGAAGGTAGTTCGTTGTTGGGATTTTGTTACTCCGATGAATAGTAGCCTTGTCATTATGGAAGGTACTTCGTTGTTGAGATTTTGTTACTCTAATGGATGGTAGCCTTGTCATTATGAAAGGTAGTTCATTGTTGAGATTTTGTAACTCTAATGGATGGTAACCTTGTCATTATGGAAGGTAGTTCGTTGTTGGGATTTTGTTACTCCAATGGATGGTAGCTTTGTCATCATGGAAGGTAGTTTGTTTTTGAGATTTTGTTACTCCAATGGATGGTAGCCTTGTCATTATGGAAGGTAGTTTGTTCTGGAGATTTTGTTACTCCAATGGATGGTAGCCTTTTTATTTTGGAAGGTAGTTCATTGTTGAGATTTTGTTACTCCAATGGATGGTAGCCTTGTCATTATGGTAGGTAGTTCGTTTTTGAGATTTTGTTACTCCAATGGATGGTAGCCTTTTCATTATGGAAGGTAGTTCGTTGTTAAGATTTTGTTACTCCAATGGATGGTAGCCTTATCATTATGGAAGGTAGTTCATTGTTGAGATTTTGTTACTCTGATGGATGGAAGCCTTGTCATTATGGAAGGTAGTTCGTTGTTGAGATTCTGTTACTGCAATGGATGGTAGCCTTATAATTGTGGAAGGTAGTTCGTTGTTGAGATTTTGTTACTCCAATGGATGGTAGCCTTGTCATTTTGGAATGTAGTTCGTTGTTGAGATTTTGATACTCTAATGGATGGTAGTCTTGTAATTACGGAAGATAGTTCATTGTTGAGATTTTGTTACTCTAATGGATGGTAGCCTTGTCATTATGGAATGTAGTTCGTTGTTGAGATTTTGTTACTCTAATGGATGGTAGCCTTGTCATTATGGAAGGTAGTTCGTTGTTGATGTTTTGTTACTCTGATGGATGGTTGCCTTGTCATTGTGGAAGGTAAATCATTGTTGAGAATTTGTTACTCTAATGGATGGTAGCGTTGTCATTATGGAAGGTAGTTCGTTGTTGGGTTTTTCTTACTCCGATGGATGGTAGCCTTGTCATTATGGAAGGTAGTTTGTTTTTGAGATTTTGTTACTCCAATGGATGGTAGCCTTGTCATTATGGAAGGTAGTTTGTTGTTGATATTTTGTTAATCTAATGGATGGTATCCTTGTCATTACGGAAGGTAGTTCGTTGTTGAGATTTCTTTTCTCCAATGGATGGTAGCCTTGTAATTATGGAAGGTAAATCGTTGTTGAGATTTTGTTACTCTAATGGATGGTTACGATATCCTAATGGAAGGTAGTTCGTTGTTGATGTTTTGTTACTCTAATGGATGGTTGCCTTGTCATTACGTAAGGTAGTTCGTTGTTGAGATTTTTTTACTCTAATGGATGGTAGCGTTGTCATTATGGAAGGTAGTTCGTTGTTGGGATTTTGTTACTCCGATGGATAGTAGCCTTGTCATTATGGAAGGTACTTCGTTGTTGAGATTTTGTTACTCTAATGGATGGTAGCCTTGTCATTATGAAAGGTAGTTCATTGTTGAGATTTTGTAACTCTAATGGATGGTAACCTTGTCATTATGGAAGGTAGTTCGTTGTTGGGATTTTGTTACTCCAATGGATGGTAGCTTTGTCATCATGGAAGGTAGTTTGTTTTTGAGATTTTGTTACTCCAATGGATGGTAGCCTTGTCATTATGGAAGGTAGTTTGTTCTGGAGATTTTGTTATCCAATGGATGGTAGCCTTTTTATTCTGGAAGGTAGTTCGTTGTTGAGATTTTGTTACTCCAATGGATGGTAGCCTTGTCATTATGGTAGGTAGTTCGTTTTTGAGATTTTGTTACTCCAATGGATGGTAGCCTTTTCATTATGGAAGGTAGTTCGTTGTTAAGATTTTGTTACTCCAATGGATGGTAGCCTTATCATTATGGAAGGTAGTTCATTGTTGAGATTTTGTTACTCTGATGGATGGAAGCCTTGTCATTATGGAAGGTAGTTCGTTGTTGAGATTCTGTTACTGCAATGGATGGTAGCCTTATCATTGTGGAAGGTAGTTCGTTGTTGAGATTTTGTTACTCCAATGGATGGTAGCCTTGTCATTTTGGAATGTAGTTCGTTGTTGAGATTTTGATACTCTAATGGATGGTAGTCTTGTAATTACGGAAGATAGTTCATTGTTGAGATTTTGTTACTCTAATGGATGGTAGCCTTGTCATTATGGAATGTAGTTTGTTGTTGAGATTTTGTTACTCTAATGGATGGTAGCCTTGTCATTATGGAAGGTAGTTCGTTGTTGATGTTTTGTTACTCTGATGGATGGTTGCCTTGTCATTATGGAAGGTAAATCATTGTTGAGATTTTGTTACTCTAATGGATGGTAGCGTTGTCATTATGGAAGGTAGTTCGTTGTTGGGTTTTTGTTACTCCGATGGATGGTAGCCTTGTCATTATGGAAGGTAGTTTGTTTTTGAGATTTTGTTACTCCAATGGATGGTAGCCTTGTCATTATGGAAGGTAGTTTGTTGTTGATATTTTGTTACTCTAATGGATGGTATCCTTGTCATTACGGAAGGTAGTTCGTTGTTGAGATTTCTTTTCTCCAATGGATGGTAGCCTTGTAATTATGGAAGGTAAATCGTTGTTGAGATTTTGTTACTCCAATGGATGGTTACGATATCCTAATGGAAGGTAGTTCATTGTTGATGTTTTGTTACTCTAATGGATGGTTGCCTTGTCATTACGTAAGGTAGTTCGTTGTGGAGATTTTGTTACTCTAATGGATGGTAGCGTTGTCATTATGGAAGGTAGTTCGTTGTTGGGATTTTGTTACTCCAATGGATGGTAGCCTTGTCATTATGGATGGTAGTTCGTTGGTGAGATTTTGTTACTCTAATGGATGGTAGCCTTGTCATTATGAAAGGTAGTTCATTGTTGAGATTTTGTAACTCTAATGGATGGTAACCTTGTCATTATGGAAGGTAGTTCGTTGTTGGGATTTTGTTACTCCAATGGATGGTAGCTTTGTCATCATGGAAGGTAGTTTGTTTTTGAGATTTTGTTACTCCAATGGATGGTAGCCTTGTCATTATGGAAGGTAGTTTGTTCTGGAGATTTTGTTACTCCAATGGATGGTAGCCTTTTTATTTTGGAAGGTAGTTCATTGTTGAGATTTTGTTACTCCAATGGATGGTAGCCTTGTCATTATGGTAGGTAGTTCGTTTTTGAGATTTTGTTACTCCAATGGATGGTAGCCTTTTCATTATGGAAGGTAGTTCGTTGTTAAGATTTTGTTACTCCAATGGATGGTAGCCTTATCATTATGGAAGGTAGTTCATTGTTGAGATTTTGTTACTCTGATGGATGGAAGCCTTGTCATTATGGAAGGTAGTTCGTTGTTGAGATTCTGTTACTGCAATGGATGGTAGCCTTATCATTGTGGAAGGTAGTTCGTTGTTGAGATTTTGTTACTCCAATGGATGGTAGCCTTGTCATTTTGGAATGTAGTTCGTTGTTGAGATTTTGATACTCTAATGGATGGTAGTCTTGTAATTACGGAAGATAGTTCATTGTTGAGATTTTGTTACTCTAATGGATGGTAGCCTTGTCATTATGGAATGTAGTTCGTTGTTGAGATTTTGTTACTCTAATGGATGGTAGCCTTGTCATTATGGAAGGTAGTTCGTTGTTGATGTTTTGTTACTCTGATGGATGGTTGCCTTGTCATTGTGGAAGGTAAATCATTGTTGAGAATTTGTTACTCTAATGGATGGTAGCGTTGTCATTATGGAAGGTAGTTCGTTGTTGGGTTTTTCTTACTCCGATGGATGGTAGCCTTGTCATTATGGAAGGTAGTTTGTTTTTGAGATTTTGTTACTCCAATGGATGGTAGCCTTGTCATTATGGAAGGTAGTTTGTTGTTGATATTTTGTTAATCTAATGGATGGTATCCTTGTCATTACGGAAGGTAGTTCGTTGTTGAGATTTCTTTTCTCCAATGGATGGTAGCCTTGTAATTATGGAAGGTAAATCGTTGTTGAGATTTTGTTACTCTAATGGATGGTTACGATATCCTAATGGAAGGTAGTTCGTTGTTGATGTTTTGTTACTCTAATGGATGGTTGCCTTGTCATTACGTAAGGTAGTTCGTTGTTGAGATTTTTTTACTCTAATGGATGGTAGCGTTGTCATTATGGAAGGTAGTTCGTTGTTGGGATTTTGTTACTCCGATGGATAGTAGCCTTGTCATTATGGAAGGTACTTCGTTGTTGAGATTTTGTTACTCTAATGGATGGTAGCCTTGTCATTATGAAAGGTAGTTCATTGTTGAGATTTTGTAACTCTAATGGATGGTAACCTTGTCATTATGGAAGGTAGTTCGTTGTTGGGATTTTGTTACTCCAATGGATGGTAGCTTTGTCATCATGGAAGGTAGTTTGTTTTTGAGATTTTGTTACTCCAATGGATGGTAGCCTTGTCATTATGGAAGGTAGTTTGTTCTGGAGATTTTGTTATCCAATGGATGGTAGCCTTTTTATTCTGGAAGGTAGTTCGTTGTTGAGATTTTGTTACTCCAATGGATGGTAGCCTTGTCATTATGGTAGGTAGTTCGTTTTTGAGATTTTGTTACTCCAATGGATGGTAGCCTTTTCATTATGGAAGGTAGTTCGTTGTTAAGATTTTGTTACTCCAATGGATGGTAGCCTTATCATTATGGAAGGTAGTTCATTGTTGAGATTTTGTTACTCTGATGGATGGAAGCCTTGTCATTATGGAAGGTAGTTCGTTGTTGAGATTCTGTTACTGCAATGGATGGTAGCCTTATCATTGTGGAAGGTAGTTCGTTGTTGAGATTTTGTTACTCCAATGGATGGTAGCCTTGTCATTTTGGAATGTAGTTCGTTGTTGAGATTTTGATACTCTAATGGATGGTAGTCTTGTAATTACGGAAGATAGTTCATTGTTGAGATTTTGTTACTCTAATGGATGGTAGCCTTGTCATTATGGAATGTAGTTTGTTGTTGAGATTTTGTTACTCTAATGGATGGTAGCCTTGTCATTATGGAAGGTAGTTCGTTGTTGATGTTTTGTTACTCTGATGGATGGTTGCCTTGTCATTATGGAAGGTAAATCATTGTTGAGATTTTGTTACTCTAATGGATGGTAGCGTTGTCATTATGGAAGGTAGTTCGTTGTTGGGTTTTTGTTACTCCGATGGATGGTAGCCTTGTCATTATGGAAGGTAGTTTGTTTTTGAGATTTTGTTACTCCAATGGATGGTAGCCTTGTCATTATGGAAGGTAGTTTGTTGTTGATATTTTGTTACTCTAATGGATGGTATCCTTGTCATTACGGAAGGTAGTTCGTTGTTGAGATTTCTTTTCTCCAATGGATGGTAGCCTTGTAATTATGGAAGGTAAATCGTTGTTGAGATTTTGTTACTCCAATGGATGGTTACGATATCCTAATGGAAGGTAGTTCATTGTTGATGTTTTGTTACTCTAATGGATGGTTGCCTTGTCATTACGTAAGGTAGTTCGTTGTGGAGATTTTGTTACTCTAATGGATGGTAGCGTTGTCATTATGGAAGGTAGTTCGTTGTTGGGATTTTGTTACTCCAATGGATGGTAGCCTTGTCATTATGGATGGTAGTTCGTTGGTGAGATTTTGTTACTCTAATGGATGGTAGCCTTGTCATTATGAAAGGTAGTTCATTGTTGAGATTTTGTAACTCTAATGGATGGTAACCTTGTCATTATGGAAGGTAGTTCGTTGTTGGGATTTTGTTACTCCAATGGATGGTAGCTTTGTCATCATGGAAGGTAGTTTGTTTTTGAGATTTTGTTACTCCAATGGATGGTAGCCTTGTCATTATGGAAGGTAGTTTGTTCTGGAGATTTTGTTACTCCAATGGATGGTAGCCTTTTTATTTTGGAAGGTAGTTCATTGTTGAGATTTTGTTACTCCAATGGATGGTAGCCTTGTCATTATGGTAGGTAGTTCGTTTTTGAGATTTTGTTACTCCAATGGATGGTAGCCTTTTCATTATGGAAGGTAGTTCGTTGTTAAGATTTTGTTACTCCAATGGATGGTAGCCTTATCATTATGGAAGGTAGTTCATTGTTGAGATTTTGTTACTCTGATGGATGGAAGCCTTGTCATTATGGAAGGTAGTTCGTTGTTGAGATTCTGTTACTGCAATGGATGGTAGCCTTATCATTGTGGAAGGTAGTTCGTTGTTGAGATTTTGTTACTCCAATGGATGGTAGCCTTGTCATTTTGGAATGTAGTTCGTTGTTGAGATTTTGATACTCTAATGGATGGTAGTCTTGTAATTACGGAAGATAGTTCATTGTTGAGATTTTGTTACTCTAATGGATGGTAGCCTTGTCATTATGGAATGTAGTTCGTTGTTGAGATTTTGTTACTCTAATGGATGGTAGCCTTGTCATTATGGAAGGTAGTTTGTTGTTGATGTTTTGTTACTCTGATGGATGGTTGCCTTGTCATTATGGAAGGTAAATCATTGTTGAGATTTTGTTACTCTAATGGATGGTAGCGTTGTCATTATGGAAGGTAGTTCGTTGTTGGGTTTTTGTTACTCCGATGGATGGTAGCCTTGTCATTATGGAAGGTAGTTTGTTTTTGAGATTTTGTTACTCCAATGGATGGTAGCCTTGTCATTATGGAAGGTAGTTTGTTGTTGATATTTTGTTACTCTAATGGATGGTATCCTTGTCATTACGGAAGGTAGTTCGTTGTTGAGATTTCTTTTCTCCAATGGATGGTAGCCTTGTAATTATGGAAGGTAAATCGTTGTTGAGATTTTGTTACTCTAATGGATGGTTACGATATCCTAATGGAAGGTAGTTCGTTGTTGATGTTTTGTTACTCTAATGGATGGTTGCCTTGTCATTACGTAAGGTAGTTCGTTGTTGAGATTTTTTTACTCTAATGGATGGTAGCGTTGTCATTATGGAAGGTAGTTCGTTGTTGGGATTTTGTTACTCCGATGGATAGTAGCCTTGTCATTATGGAAGGTACTTCGTTGTTGAGATTTTGTTACTCTAATGGATGGTAGCCTTGTCATTATGAAAGGTAGTTCATTGTTGAGATTTTGTAACTCTAATGGATGGTAACCTTGTCATTATGGAAGGTAGTTCGTTGTTGGGATTTTGTTACTCCAATGGATGGTAGCTTTGTCATCATGGAAGGTAGTTTGTTTTTGAGATTTTGTTACTCCAATGGATGGTAGCCTTGTCATTATGGAAGGTAGTTTGTTCTGGAGATTTTGTTACTCCAATGGATGGTAGCCTTTTTATTTTGGAAGGTAGTTCATTGTTGAGATTTTGTTACTCCAATGGATGGTAGCCTTGTCATTATGGTAGGTAGTTCGTTTTTGAGATTTTGTTACTCCAATGGATGGTAGCCTTTTCATTATGGAAGGTAGTTCGTTGTTAAGATTTTGTTACTCCAATGGATGGTAGCCTTATCATTATGGAAGGTAGTTCATTGTTGAGATTTTGTTACTCTGATGGATGGAAGCCTTGTCATTATGGAAGGTAGTTCGTTGTTGAGATTCTGTTACTGCAATGGATGGTAGCCTTATCATTGTGGAAGGTAGTTCGTTGTTGAGATTTTGTTACTCCAATGGATGGTAGCCTTGTCATTTTGGAATGTAGTTCGTTGTTGAGATTTTGATACTCTAATGGATGGTAGTCTTGTAATTACGGAAGATAGTTCATTGTTGAGATTTTGTTACTCTAATGGATGGTAGCCTTGTCATTATGGAATGTAGTTCGTTGTTGAGATTTTGTTACTCTAATGGATGGTAGCCTTGTCATTATGGAAGGTAGTTCGTTGTTGATGTTTTGTTACTCTGATGGATGGTTGCCTTGTCATTATGGAAGGTAAATCATTGTTGAGATTTTGTTACTCTAATGGATGGTAGCGTTGTCATTATGGAAGGTAGTTCGTTGTTGGGTTTTTCTTACTCCGATGGATGGTAGCCTTGTCATTATGGAAGGTAGTTTGTTTTTGAGATTTTGTTACTCCAATGGATGGTAGCCTTGTCATTATGGAAGGTAGTTTGTTGTTGATATTTTGTTACTCTAATGGATGGTATCCTTGTCATTACGGAAGGTAGTTCGTTGTTGAGATTTCTTTTCTCCAATGGATGGTAGCCTTGTAATTATGGAAGGTAAATCGTTGTTGAGATTTTGTTACTCTAATGGATGGTTACGATATCCTAATGGAAGGTAGTTCGTTGTTGATGTTTTGTTACTCTAATGGATGGTTGCCTTGTCATTACGTAAGGTAGTTCGTTGTTGAGATTTTTTTACTCTAATGGATGGTAGCATTGTCATTATGGAAGGTAGTTCGTTGTTGGGATTTTGTTACTCCGATGGATAGTAGCCTTGTCATTATGGAAGGTACTTCGTTGTTGAGATTTTGTTACTCTAATGGATGGTAGCCTTGTCATTATGAAAGGTAGTTCATTGTTGAGATTTTGTAACTCTAATGGATGGTAACCTTGTCATTATGGAAGGTAGTTCGTTGTTGGGATTTTGTTACTCCAATGGATGGTAGCTTTGTCATCATGGAAGGTAGTTTGTTTTTGAGATTTTGTTACTCCAATGGATGGTAGCCTTGTCATTATGGAAGGTAGTTTGTTCTGGAGATTTTGTTACTCCAATGGATGGTAGCCTTTTTATTTTGGAAGGTAGTTCATTGTTGAGATTTTGTTACTCCAATGGATGGTAGCCTTGTCATTATGGTAGGTAGTTCGTTTTTGAGATTTTGTTACTCCAATGGATGGTAGCCTTTTCATTATGGAAGGTAGTTCGTTGTTAAGATTTTGTTACTCCAATGGATGGTAGCCTTATCATTATGGAAGGTAGTTCATTGTTGAGATTTTGTTACTCTGATGGATGGAAGCCTTGTCATTATGGAAGGTAGTTCGTTGTTGAGATTCTGTTACTGCAATGGATGGTAGCCTTATCATTGTGGAAGGTAGTTCGTTGTTGAGATTTTGTTACTCCAATGGATGGTAGCCTTGTCATTTTGGAACGTAGTTCGTTGTTAAGATTTTGATACTCTAATGGATGGTAGCCTTGTAATTATGGAAGATAGTTCATTGTTGAGATTTTGTTACTCTAATGGATGGTAGCCTTGTCATTATGGAATGTAGTTTGTTGTTGAGATTTTGTTACTCTAATGGATGGTAGCCTTGTCATTATGGAAGGTAGTTCGTTGTTGATGTTTTGTTACTCTGATGGATGGTTGCCTTGTCATTATGGAAGGTAAATCATTGTTGAGATTTTGTTACTCTAATGGATGGTAGCGTTGTCATTATGGAAGGTAGTTCGTTGTTGGGTTTTTGTTACTCCGATGGATGGTAGCCTTGTCATTATGGAAGGTAGTTTGTTTTTGAGATTTTGTTACTCCAATGGATGGTAGCCTTGTCATTATGGAAGGTAGTTTGTTGTTGATATTTTGTTACTCTAATGGATGGTATCCTTGTCATTACGGAAGGTAGTTCGTTGTTGAGATTTCGTTTCTCCAATGGATGGTAGCCTTGTAATTATGGAAGGTAAATCGTTGTTTAGATTTTGTTACTCTAATGGATGGTTACGATATCCTAATGGAAGGTAGTTCGTTGTTGATGTTTTGTTACTCTAATGGATGGTTGCCTTGTCATTACGTAAGGTAGTTCGTTGTTGAGATTTTTTTACTCTAATGGATGGTAGCGTTGTCATTATGGAAGGTAGTTCGTTGTTGGGATTTTGTTACTCCGATGGATAGTAGCCTTGTCATTATGGAAGGTACTTCGTTGTTGAGATTTTGTTACTCTAATGGATGGTAGCCTTGTCATTATGAAAGGTAGTTCATTGTTGAGATTTTGTAACTCTAATGGATGGTAACCTTGTCATTATGGAAGGTAGTTCGTTGTTGGGATTTTGTTACTCCAATGGATGGTAGCTTTGTCATCATGGAAGGTAGTTTGTTTTTGAGATTTTGTTACTCCAATGGATGGTAGCCTTGTCATTATGGAAGGTAGTTTGTTCTGGAGATTTTGTTACTCCAATGGATGGTAGCCTTTTCATTTTGGAAGGTAGTTCATTGTTGAGATTTTGTTACTCCAATGGATGGTAGCCTTGTCATTATGGTAGGAAGTTTGTTTTTGAGATTTTGTTACTCCAATGGATGGTAGCCTTTTCATTATGGAAGGTAGTTCGTTGTTAAGATTTTGTTACTCCAATGGATGGTAGCCTTATCATTATGGAAGGTAGTTCATTGTTGAGATTTTGTTACTCTGATGGATGGAAGCCTTGTCATTATGGAAGGTAGTTCGTTGTTGAGATTCTGTTACTGCAATGGATGGTAGCCTTATCATTGTGGAAGGTAGTTCCTTGTTGAGATTTTGTTACTCCAATGGATGGTAGCCTTGTCATTTTGGAATGTAGTTCGTTGTTGAGATTTTGATACTCTAATGGATGGTAGCCTTGTAATTATGGAAGATAGTTCATTGTTGAGATTTTGTTACTCTAATGGATGGTAGCCTTGTCATTATGGAATGTTGTTCGTTGTTGAGATTTTGTTACTCTAATGGATGGTAGCCTTGTCATTATGGAAGGTAGTTCGTTGTTGATGTTTTGTTACTCTGATGGATGGTTGCCTTGTCATTATGGAAGGTAAATCATTGTTGAGATTTTGTTACTCTAATGGATGGTAGCGTTGTCATTATGGAAGGTAGTTCGTTGTTGGGTTTTTGTTACTCCGATGGATGGTAGCCTTGTCATTATGGAAGGTAGTTTGTTTTTGAGATTTTGTTACTCCAATGGATGGTAGCCTTGTCATTATGGAAGGTAGTTTGTTGTTGATATTTTGTTACTCTAATGGATGGTATCATTGTCATTACGGAAGGTAGTTCGTTGTTGAGATTTCGTTTCTCCAATGGATGGTAGCCTTGTAATTATGGAAGGTAAATCGTTGTGGAGATTTTGTTACTCTAATGGATGGTTACGATATCCTAATGGAAGGTAGTTAGTTGTTGATGTTTTGTTACTCTAATGGATGGTTGCCTTGTCATTACGTAAGGTAGTTCGTTGTTGAGATTTTTTTTACTCTAATGGATGGTAGCGTTGTCATTATGGAAGGTAGTTCGTTGTTGGGATTTTGTTACTCCGATGGATAGTAGCCTTGTCATTATGGAAGGTACTTCGTTGTTGAGATTTTGTTACTCTAATGGATGGTAGCCTTGTCATTATGAAAGGTAGTTCATTGTTGAGATTTTGTAACTGTAATGGATGGTAACCTTGTCATTATGGAAGGTAGTTCGTTGTTGGGATTTTGTTACTCCAATGGATGGTAGCTTTGTCATCATGGAAGGTAGTTTGTTTTTGAGATTTTGTTACTCCAATGGATGGTAGCCTTGTCATTATGGAAGGTAGTTTGTTCTGGAGATTTTGTTACTCCAATGGATGGTAGCCTTTTCATTTTGGAAGGTAGTTCATTGTTGAGATTTTGTTACTCCAATGGATGGTAGCCTTGTCATTATGGTAGGAAGTTCGTTTTTGAGATTTTGTTACTCCAATGGATGGTAGCCTTTTCATTATGGAAGGTAGTTCGTTGTTAAGATTTTGTTACTCCAATGGATGGTAGCCTTATCATTATGGAAGGTAGTTCATTGTTGAGATTTTGTTACTCTGATGGATGGAAGCCTTGTCATTATGGAAGGTAGTTCGTTGTTGAGATTCTGTTACTGCAATGGATGGTAGCCTTATCATTGTGGAAGGTAGTTCCTTGTTGAGATTTTGTTACTCCAATGGATGGTAGCCTTGTCATTTTGGAATGTAGTTCGTTGTTGAGATTTTGATACTCTAATGGATGGTAGCCTTGTAATTATGGAAGATAGTTCATTGTTGAGATTTTGTTACTCTAATGGATGGTAGCCTTGTCATTATGGAATGTAGTTCGTTGTTGAGATTTTGTTACTCTAATGGATGGTAGCCTTGTCATTATGGAAGGTAGTTCGTTGTTGATGTTTTGTTACTCTGATGGATGGTTGCCTTGTCATTATGGAAGGTAAATCATTGTTGAGATTTTGTTACTCTAATGGATGGTAGCGTTGTCATTATGGAAGGTAGTTCGTTGTTGGGTTTTTGTTACTCCGATGGATGGTAGCCTTGTCATTATGGAAGGTAGTTTGTTTTTGAGATTTTGTTACTCCAATGGATGGTAGCCTTGTCATTATGGAAGGTAGTTTGTTGTTGATATTTTGTTACTCTAATGGATGGTATCGTTGTCATTACGGAAGGTAGTTCGTTGTTGAGATTTCGTTTCTCCAATGGATGGTAGCCTTGTAATTATGGAAGGTAAATCGTTGTGGAGATTTTGTTACTCTAATGGATGGTTACGATATCCTAATGGAAGGTAGTTCGTTGTTGATGTTTTGTTACTCTAATGGATGGTTGCCTTGTCATTACGTAAGGTAGTTCGTTGTTGAGATTTTTTTTACTCTAATGGATGGTAGCGTTGTCATTATGGAAGGTAGTTCGTTGTTGGGATTTTGTTACTCCGATGGATAGTAGCCTTTTCATTATGGAAGGTAGTTCGTTGTTAAGATTTTGTTACTCCAATGGATGGTAGCCTTATCATTATGGAAGGTAGTTCATTGTTGAGATTTTGTTACTCTGATGGATGGAAGCCTTGTCATTATGGAAGGTAGTTCGTTGTTGAGATTCTGTTACTGCAATGGATGGTAGCCTTATCATTGTGGAAGGTAGTTCGTTGTTGAGATTTTGTTACTCCAATGGATGGTAGCCTTGTCATTTTGGAATGTAGTTCGTTGTTGAGATTTTGATACTCTAATGGATGGTAGCCTTGTAATTACGGAAGATAGTTCATTGTTGAGATTTTGTTACTCTAATGGATGGTAGCCTTGTCATTATGGAATGTAGTTTGTTGTTGAGATTTTGTTACTCTAATGGATGGTTGCCTTGTCATTACGTAAGGTAGTTCGTTGTTGAGATTTTTTTTACTCTAATGGATGGTAGCGTTGTCATTATGGAAGGTAGTTCGTTGTTGGGATTTTGTTACTCCGATGGATAGTAGCCTTGTCATTATGGAAGGTACTTCGTTGTTGAGATTTTGTTACTCTAATGGATGGTAGCCTTGTCATTATGAAAGGTAGTTCATTGTTGAGATTTTGTAACTCTAATGGATGGTAACCTTGTCATTATGGAAGGTAGTTCGTTGTTGGGATTTTGTTACTCCAATGGATGGTAGCTTTGTCATCATGGAAGGTAGTTTGTTTTTGAGATTTTGTTACTCCAATGGATGGTAGCCTTGTCATTATGGAAGGTAGTTTGTTCTGGAGATTTTGTTACTCCAATGGATGGTAGCCTTTTCATTTTGGAAGGTAGTTCATTGTTGAGATTTTGTTACTCCAATGGATGGTAGCCTTGTCATTATGGTAGGTAGTTCGTTTTTGAGATTTTGTTACTCCAATGGATGGTAGCCTTTTCATTATGGAAGGTAGTTCGTTGTTAAGATTTTGTTACTCCAATGGATGGTAGCCTTATCATTATGGAAGGTAGTTCATTGTTGAGATTTTGTTACTCTGATGGATGGAAGCCTTATCATTATGGAAGGTAGTTCGTTGTTGAGATTCTGTTACTGCAATGGATGGTAGCCTTATCATTGTGGAAGGTAGTTCCTTGTTGAGATTTTGTTACTCCAATGGATGGTAGCCTTGTCATTTTGGAATGTAGTTCGTTGTTGAGATTTTGATACTCTAATGGATGGTAGCCTTGTAATTATGGAAGATAGTTCATTGTTGAGATTTTGTTACTCTAATGGATGGTAGCCTTGTCATTATGGAATGTAGTTCGTTGTTGAGATTTTGTTACTCTAATGGATGGTAGCCTTGTCATTATGGAAGGTAGTTCGTTGTTGATGTTTTGTTACTCTGATGGATGGTTGCCTTGTCATTATGGAAGGTAAATCATTGTTGAGATTTTGTTACTCTAATGGATGGTAGCGTTGTCATTATGGAAGGTAGTTCGTTGTTGGGTTTTTGTTACTCCGATGGATGGTAGCCTTGTCATTATGGAAGGTAGTTTGTTTTTGAGATTTTGTTACTCCAATGGATGGTAGCCTTGTCATTATGGAAGGTAGTTTGTTGTTGATATTTTGTTACTCTAATGGATGGTATCGTTGTCATTACGGAAGGTAGTTCGTTGTTGAGATTTCGTTTCTCCAATGGATGGTAGCCTTGTAATTATGGAAGGTAAATCGTTGTGGAGATTTTGTTACTCTAATGGATGGTTACGATATCCTAATGGAAGGTAGTTCGTTGTTGATGTTTTGTTACTCTAATGGATGGTTGCCTTGTCATTACGTAAGGTAGTTCGTTGTTGAGATTTTTTTTACTCTAATGGATGGTAGCGTTGTCATTATGGAAGGTAGTTCGTTGTTGGGATTTTGTTACTCCGATGGATAGTAGCCTTGTCATTATGGAAGGTACTTCGTTGTTGAGATTTTGTTACTCTAATGGATGGTAGCCTTGTCATTATGAAAGGTAGTTCATTGTTGAGATTTTGTAACTGTAATGGATGGTAACCTTGTCATTATGGAAGGTAGTTCGTTGTTGGGATTTTGTTACTCCAATGGATGGTAGCTTTGTCATCATGGAAGGTAGTTTGTTTTTGAGATTTTGTTACTCCAATGGATGGTAGCCTTGTCATTATGGAAGGTAGTTTGTTCTGGAGATTTTGTTACTCCAATGGATGGTAGCCTTTTCATTTTGGAAGGTAGTTCATTGTTGAGATTTTGTTACTCCAATGGATGGTAGCCTTGTCATTATGGTAGGTAGTTTGTTTTTGAGATTTTGTTACTCCAATGGATGGTAGCCTTTTCATTATGGAAGGTAGTTCGTTGTTAAGATTTTGTTACTCCAATGGATGGTAGCCTTATCATTATGGAAGGTAGTTCATTGTTGAGATTTTGTTACTCTGATGGATGGAAGCCTTGTCATTATGGAAGGTAGTTCGTTGTTGAGATTCTGTTACTGCAATGGATGGTAGCCTTATCATTGTGGAAGGTAGTTCGTTGTTGAGATTTTGTTACTCCAATGGATGGTAGCCTTGTCATTTTGGAATGTAGTTCGTTGTTGAGATTTTGATACTCTAATGGATGGTAGCCTTGTAATTACGGAAGATAGTTCATTGTTGAGATTTTGTTACTCTAATGGATGGTAGCCTTGTCATTATGGAATGTAGTTCGTTGTTGAGATTTTGTTACTCTAATGGATGGTAGCCTTGTCATTATGGAAGGTAGTTCGTTGTTGATGTTTTGTTACTCTGATGGATGGTTGCCTTGTCATTATGGAAGGTAAATCATTGTTGAGATTTTGTTACTCTAATGGATGGTAGCGTTGTCATTATGGAAGGTAGTTCGTTGTTGGGTTTTTGTTACTCCGATGGATGGTAGCCTTGTCATTATGGAAGGTAGTTTGTTTTTGAGATTTTGTTACTCCAATGGATGGTAGCCTTGTCATTATGGAAGGTAGTTTGTTGTTGATATTTTGTTACTCTAATGGATGGTATCCTTGTCATTACGGAAGGTAGTTCGTTGTTGAGATTTTGTTTCTCCAATGGATGGTAGCCTTGTAATTATGGAAGGTAAATCATTGTTGAGATTTTGTTACTCTAATGGATGGTTACGATATCCTAATGGAAGGTAGTTCATTGTTGATGTTTTGTTACTCTAATGGATGGTTGCCTTGTCATTACGTAAGGTAGTTTGTTGTTGAGATTTTTTTACTCTAATGGATGGTAGCGTTGTCATTATGGAAGGTAGTTCGTTGTTGGGATTTTGTTACTCCGATGGATAATATCCTTGTCATTATGGAAGGTACTTCGTTGTTGAGATTTTGTTACTCTAATGGATGGTAGCCTTGTCATTATGAAAGGTAGTTCATTGTTGAGATTTTGTAACTCTAATGGATGGTAACCTTGTCATTATGGAAGGTAGTTCGTTGTTGGGATTTTGTTACTCCAATGGATGGTAGCTTTGTCATCATGGAAGGTAGTTTGTTTTTGAGATTTTGTTACTCCAATGGATGGTAGCCTTGTCATTATGGAAGGTAGTTTGTTCTGGAGATTTTGTTACTCCAATGGATGGTAGCCTTTTTATTTTGGAAGGTAGTTCATTGTTGAGATTTTGTTACTCCAATGGATGGTAGCCTTGTCATTATGGTAGGTAGTTCGTTTTTGAGATTTTGTTACTCCAATGGATGGTAGCCTTTTCATTATGGAAGGTAGTTCGTTGTTAAGATTTTGTTACTCCAATGGATGGTAGCCTTATCATTATGGAAGGTAGTTCATTGTTGAGATTTTGTTACTCTGATGGATGGAAGCCTTGTCATTATGGAAGGTAGTTCGTTGTTGAGATTTTGTTACTGCAATGGATGGTAGCCTTATCATTGTGGAAGGTAGTTCGTTGTTGAGATTTTGTTACTCCAATGGATGGTAGCCTTGTCATTTTGGAACGTAGTTCGTTGTTGAGATTTTGATACTCTAATGGATGGTAGCCTTGTAATTACGGAAGATAGTTCATTGTTGAGATTTTGTTACTCTAATGGATGGTAGCCTTGTCATTATGGAATGTAGTTCGTTGTTGAGATTTTGTTACTCTAATGGATGGTAGCCTTGTCATTATGGAAGGTAGTTCGTTGTTGATGTTTTGTTACTCTGATGGATGGTTGCCTTGTCATTATGGAAGGTAAATCATTGTTGAGATTTTGTTACTCTAATGGATGGTAGCGTTGTCATTATGGAAGGTAGTTCGTTGTTGGGTTTTTGTTACTCCGATGGATGGTAGCCTTGTCATTATGGAAGGTAGTTTGTTTTTGAGATTTTGTTACTCCAATGGATGGTAGCCTTGTCATTATGGAAGGTAGTTTGTTGTTGATATTTTGTTACTCTAATGGATGGTATCCTTGTCATTACGGAAGGTAGTTCGTTGTTGAGATTTCGTTTCTCCAATGGATGGTAGCCTTGTAATTATGGAAGGTAAATCATTGTTGAGATTTTGTTACTCTAATGGATGGTTACGATATCCTAATGGAAGGTAGTTCGTTGTTGATGTTTTGTTACTCTAATGGATGGTTACCTTGTCATTACGTAAGGTAGTTTGTTGTTGAGATTTTTTTACTCTAATGGATGGTAGCGTTGTCATTATGGAAGGTAGTTCGTTGTTGGGATTTTGTTACTCCGATGGATAGTAGCCTTGTCATTATGGAAGGTACTTCGTTGTTGAGATTTTGTTACTCTAATGGATGGTAGCCTTGTCATTATGAAAGGTAGTTCATTGTTGAGATTTTGTAACTCTAATGGATGGTAACCTTGTCATTATGGAAGGTAGTTCGTTGTTGGGATTTTGTTACTCCAATGGATGGTAGCTTTGTCATCATGGAAGGTAGTTTGTTTTTGAGATTTTGTTACTCCAATGGATGGTAGCCTTGTCATTATGGAAGGTAGTTTGTTCTGGAGATTTTGTTACTCCAATGGATGGTAGCCTTTTTATTTTGGAAGGTAGTTCATTGTTGAGATTTTGTTACTCCAATGGATGGTAGCCTTGTCATTAAGGTAGGTAGTTCGTTTTTGAGATTTTGTTACTCGATTGGATGGTAGCCTTTTCATTATGGAAGGTAGTTCGTTGTTAAGATTTTGTTACTCCAATGGATGGTAGCCTTATCATTATGGAAGGTAGTTCATTGTTGAGATTTTGTTACTCTGATGGATGGAAGCCTTGTCATTATGGAAGGTAGTTCGTTGTTGAGATTCTGTTACTGCAATGGATGGTAGCCTTATCATTGTGGAAGGTAGTTCGTTGTTGAGATTTTGTTACTCCAATGGATGGTAGCCTTGTCATTTTGGAATGTAGTTTGTTGTTGAGATTTTGATACTCTAATGGATGGTAGCCTTGTAATTACGGAAGATAGTTCATTGTTGAGATTTTGTTACTCTAATGGATTGTAGCCTTGTCATTATGGAATGTAGTTCGTTGTTGAGATTTTGTTACTCTAATGGATGGTAGCCTAGTCATTATGGAAGGTAGTTCGTTGTTGATGTTTTGTTACTCTGATGGATGGTAGCCTTGTCGTTATGAAAGGTAGTTTGTTGTTGAGATTTTGTTACTCTAATGGATGGTAGCCTTGTCATTATGGAAGGTAGTTCGTTGTTGGGATTTTTTTACTCCGATGGATGGTAGACTTGTCATCATGGAAGGTAGTTTGTTTTTGAGATTTTGTTACTCCAATGGATGGTAGCCTTATCATTATGGAAGGTAGTTTGTTCTGGAGATTTTGTTACTCCAATGGATGGTAGCCTTTTTATTTTGGAAGGTATTTCATTATTGAGATTTTGTTACTCCAATGGATGGTAGCCTTAACATTATGGAAGGTAGTTCGTTTTTGAGATTTTGTTACTCCAATGGATGGTAGCCTTTTCATTATGGAAGGTAGTTAGTTGTTAAGATTTTGTTACTCCAATGGATGGTAGCCTTATCATTATGGAAGGTAGTTCATTGTTGAGATTTTGTTACTCTGATGGATGGAAGCCTTGTCATTATGGAAGGTAGTTCGTTGTTGAGATTCTGTTACTGCAATGGATGGTAGCCTTATCATTATGGAAGGTAGTTCGTTGTTGAGATTTTGTTACTCCAATGGATGGTAGCCTTGTCATTTTGGAATGTAGTTCGTTGTTGAGATTTTGTTACTCTAATGGATTGTAGCCTTGTAATTACGGAAGATAGTTCATTGTTGAGATTTTGTTACTCTAATGGATGGTAGCCTTGTCATTATGGAATGTAGTTCGTTGTTGAGATTTTGTTACTCTAATGGATGGTAGCCTTGTCATTATGGAAGGTAGTTATTTGTTGTTATTTTGTTACTCCGATGGATTTTATCCTTGTCATTATGGAAGGTAAATCATTGTTGAGATTTTGTTAGTCCAAGGGATGGTAGCCTTGTCATTTTGGAAGGTAGTTCATTGTTGAGATTTTGTTACTTCAATGGATGGTAGCCTTGTCAGTATGGAAGGTAGTTCGTTGTTGAGATTTTGTTATTCCAATGGATGGTAGCCTTGTCATTATGGAAGGTAGTTTGTTGTTGATATTTTGTTACTCTAATGGATGGTATCCTTGTCATTACGGAAGGTAGTTCGTTGTTGAGATTTGGTTTCTCCAATGGATGGTAGCCTTGTAATTATGGAAGGTAAATCGTTGTTGAGATTTTGTTACTCCAATGGATGGTTACAATATCCTAATGGAAGGTAGTTCGTTGTTGATGTTTTGTTACTCTAATGGATGGTTGCCTTGTCATTACGTAAGGTAGTTCGTTGTTGAGATTTTGTTACTCTAATGGATGGTAGCATTGTCATTATGGAAGGTAGTTCGTTGTTGGGATTTTGTTACTCCGATGGATGGTAGCCTTGTCATTATGGAAGGTAGTTCGTTGTTGAGATATTGTTACTCTAATGGATGGTAGCCTTGTCATTATGAAAGGTAGTTCATTGTTGAGATTTTGTTACTCTAATGGATGGTAGCCTTGTCATTATGGAAGGTAGTTCGTTGTTGGGATTTTGTTACTCCAATGGATGGTAGCCTTGTCATCATGGAAGGTAGTTTGTTTTTGAGATTTTGTTACTCCAATGGATGGTAGCCTTGTCATTATGGAAGGTAGTTTGTTCTGGAGATTTTGTTAATCCAATGGATGGTAGCCTTTTTATTTTGGTAGGTAGTTCATTGTTGAGATTTTGTTACTCCAATGGATGGTAGCCTTGTCATTATGGAAGGTAGTTCGTTGTTAAGATTTTGTTACTCCAATGGATGGTAGCCTTATCATTATGGAAGGTAGTTCATTGTTGAGATTTTGTTACTCTGATGGATGGAAGCCTTGTAATTATGGAAGGTAGTTCGTTGTTGAGATTCTGTTACTGCAATGGATGGTAGCCTTATCATTATGGAAGGTAGTTCGTTTTTGAGATTTTGTTACTCCAATGGATGGTAACCTTGTCATTATGGAATGTAGTTCGTTGTTGAGATTTTGTTACTCTAATGGATGGTAGCCTTGTAATTACGGAAGATAGTTCATTGTTGAGATTTTGTTACTCTAATGGATGGTAGCCTTGTCATTATGGAATGTAGTTCGTTGTTGAGATTTTGTTACTCTAATGGATGGTAGCCTTGTCATTATGGAAGGTAGTTATTTGTTGTTATTTTGTTACTCCGATGGATTGTATCCTAGTCATTATGGAAGGTAAATCATTGTTGAGATTTTGTTACTCCAATGGATGGTTGTGTTATCCTAATGGAAGGTAGTTCATTGTTGATGTTTTGTTACTCTAATGGATGGTTGCCTTTTTATTACGGAAGATAGTTATTTGTTGTTATTTTGTTACTCCGATGGATTGTATCCTTGTCATTATGGAAGGTAGTTTGTTGTTGAGAGTTTGTTAGTCCAAGGGATGGTAGCCTTGTCATTTTGGAAGGTAGTTCGTTGTTGAGATTTTGTTACTTCAATGGATGGTAGCCTTGTCATTATGGAAGGTAGTTCGTTGTTGAGATATTGTTATTCCAATGGATGGTAGCCTTGTCATTATGGAAGGTAGTTTGTTGTTGATATTTTGTTACTCTAATGGATGGTATCCTTGTCATTATGGAAGGTAGTTCGTTGTTGAGATTTCGTTTCTCCAATGGATGGTAGCCTTGTAATTATGGAAGGTAAATCGTTGTTGAGATTTTGTTACTCCAATGGATGGTTACGATATCCTAATGGAAGGTAGTTCGTTGTTGATGTTTTGTTACTCTAATGGATGGTTGCCTTGTCATTACGTAAGGTAATTCGTTGTTGAGATTTTGTTACTCTAATGGATGGTAGCGTTGTCATTATGGAAGGTAGTTCGTTGTTGGGATTTTGTTACTCCGATGGATGGTAGCCTTGTCATTATGGAAGGTAGTTCGTTGTTGAGATATTGTTACTCTAATGGATGGTAGCCTTGTCATTATGAAAGGTAGTTCATTGTTGAGATTTTGTTACTCTAATGGATGGTAGCCTTGTCATTATGGAAGGTAGTTCGTTGTTGGGATTTTGTTACTCCAATGGATGGTAGCCTTGTCATCATGGAAGGTAGTTTGTTTTTGAGATTTTGTTACTCCAATGGATGGTAGCCTTGTCATTATGGAAGGTAGTTTGTTCTGGAGATTTTGTTAATCCAATGGATGGTAGCCTTTTTATTTTGGTAGGTAGTTCATTGTTGAGATTTTGTTACTCCAATGGATGGTAGCCTTGTCATTATGGAAGGTAGTTCGTTGTTAAGATTTTGTTACTCCAATGGATGGTAGCCTTATCATTATGGAAGGTAGTTCATTGTTGAGATTTTGTTACTCTGATGGATGGAAGCCTTGTAATTATGGAAGGTAGTTCGTTGTTGAGATTCTGTTACTGCAATGGATGGTAGCCTTATCATTATGGAAGGTAGTTCGTTTTTGAGATTTTGTTACTCCAATGGATGGTAACCTTGTCATTATGGAATGTAGTTCGTTGTTGAGATTTTGTTACTCTAATGGATGGTAGCCTTGTAATTACGGAAGATAGTTCATTGTTGAGATTTTGTTACTCTAATGGATGGTAGCCTTGTCATTATGGAATGTAGTTCGTTGTTGAGATTTTGTTACTCTAATGGATGGTAGCCTTGTCATTATGGAAGGTAGTTATTTGTTGTTATTTTGTTACTCCGATGGATTGTATCCTAGTCATTATGGAAGGTAAATCATTGTTGAGATTTTGTTACTCCAATGGATGGTTGTGTTATCCTAATGGAAGGTAGTTCATTGTTGATGTTTTGTTACTCTAATGGATGGTTGCCTTTTTATTACGGAAGATAGTTATTTGTTGTTATTTTGTTACTCCGATGGATTGTATCCTTGTCATTATGGAAGGTAGTTTGTTGTTGAGAGTTTGTTAGTCCAAGGGATGGTAGCCTTGTCATTTTGGAAGGTAGTTCGTTGTTGAGATTTTGTTACTTCAATGGATGGTAGCCTTGTCATTATGGAAGGTAGTTCGTTGTTGAGATATTGTTATTCCAATGGATGGTAGCCTTGTCATTATGGAAGGTAGTTTGTTGTTGATATTTTGTTACTCTAATGGATGGTATCCTTGTCATTATGGAAGGTAGTTCGTTGTTGAGATTTCGTTTCTCCAATGGATGGTAGCCTTGTAATTATGGAAGGTAAATCGTTGTTGAGATTTTGTTACTCCAATGGATGGTTACGATATCCTAATGGAAGGTAGTTCGTTGTTGATGTTTTGTTACTCTAATGGATGGTTGCCTTGTCATTACGTAAGGTAATTCGTTGTTGAGATTTTGTTACTCTAATGGATGGTAGCGTTGTCATTATGGAAGGTAGTTCGTTGTTGGGATTTTGTTACTCCGATGGATGGTAGCCTTGTCATTATGGAAGGTAGTTCGTTGTTGAGATTTTGTTACTCTAATGGATGGTAGCCTTGTCATTATGAAAGGTAGTTCATTGTTGAGATTTTGTTACTCTAATGAATGGTAGCCTTGTCATTATGGAAGGTAGTTCGTTGTTGGGATTTTGTTACTCCAATGGATGGTAGCCTTGTCATCATGGAAGGTAGTTTGTTTTTGAGATTTTGTTACTCCAATGGATGGTAGCCTTATCATTATGGAAGGTAGTTTGTTCTGGAGATTTTGTTACTCCAATGGATGGTAGCCTTTTTATTTTGGAAGGTTTTTCATTGTTGAGATTTTGTTACTCCAATGGATGGTAGCCTTATCATTATGGAAGGTAGTTCGTTTTTGAGATTTTGTTACTCCAATGGATGGTAGCCTTGTCATTATGGAAGGTAGTTCGTTGTTAAGATTTTGTTACTCCAATGGATGGTAGCCTTATCATTATGGAAGGTAGTTCATTGTTGAGATTTTGTTACTCTGATGGATGGAAGCCTTGTCATTATGGAAGGTAGTTCGTTGTTGAGATTTTGTTACTGCAATGGATGGTAGCCTTATCATTATGGAAGGTAGTTCGTTGTTGAGAGTTTGTTATTCCAAGGGATGGTAGCCTTGTCATTTTGGAAGGTAGTTTGTTATTGAGATTTTGTTACTCTAATGGATGGTATCCTTGTCATTACGGAAGGTAGTTCGTTGTTGAGATTTCGTTTCTCTAATGGATGGTAGCCTTGTAATTATGGAAGGTAAATCGTTGTTGAGATTTTGTTACTCCAATGGATGGTTACGATATCCTAATGGAAGGTAGTTCGTTGTTGATGTTTTGTTACTCTAATGGATGGTTGCCTTGTCATTACGTAAGGTAGTTCGTTGTTGAGATTTTGTTACTCTAATGGATGGTAGCGTTGTCATTATGGAAGGTAGTTCGTTGTTGGGATTTTGTTACTCCGATGGATGGTAGCCTTGTCATTATGGAAGGTAGTTCGTTGTTGAGATTTTGTTACTCTAATGGATGGTAGCCTTGTCATTATGAAAGGTAGTTCATTGTTGAGATTTTGTTACTCTAATGGATGGTAGCCTTGTCATTATGGAAGGTAGTTCGTTGTTGGGATTTTACTACTCCAATGGATGGTAGCCTTGTCATAATGGAAGGTAGTTTGTTTTTGAGATTTTGTTACTCCAATGGATGGTAGCCTTGTCATTATGGAAGGTAGTTTTTTCTGGAGATTTTGTTAATCCAATGGATGGTAGCCTTTTTATTTTGGAAGGTAGTTCATTGTTGAGATTTTGTTACTCCAATGGATGGTAGCCTTGTCATTATGGAAGGTAGTTCGTTGTTAAGATTTTGTTACTCCAATGGATGGTAGCCTTATCATTATGGAAGGTAGTTCATTGTTGAGATTTTTTTACTCTGATGGATGGAAGCCTTGTAATTATGGAAGGTAATTCGTTGTTGAGATTCTGTTACTGCAATGGATGGTAGCCTTATCATTATGGAAGGTAGTTCATTGTTGAGATTTTGTTACTCCAATGGATGGTAACCTTGTCATTATGGAATGTAGTTCGTTGTTGAGATTTTGTTACTCTAATGGATGGTAGCCTTGTAATTACGGAAGATAGTTCATTGTTGAGATTTTGTTACTCTAATGGATGGTAGCCTTGTCATTATGGAATGTAGTTCGTTGTTGAGATTTTGTTACTCTAATGGATGGTAGCCTTATCATTATGGAAGGTAGTTATTTGTTGTTATTTTGTTACTCCGATGGATTGTATCCTTGTCATTATGGAAGGTAAATCATTGTTGAGATTTTGTTACTCCAATGGATGGTTGTGTTATCCTAATGGAAGGTAGTTCGTTGTTGATGTTTTGTTACTCTAATGGATGGTTGCCTTTTTATTACGGAAGATAGTTATTTGTTGTTATTTTGTTACTCCGATGGATTGTATCCTTGTCATTATGGAAGGTAGTTTGTTGTTGAATGTTTGTTAGTCCAAGGGATGGTAGCCTTGTCATTTTGGAAGGTAGTTCGTTGTTGAGATTTTGTTACTTCAATGGATGGTAGCCTTGTCATTATGGAAGGTAGTTCGTTGTTGAGATATTGTTATTCCAATGGATGGTAGCCTTTTCATTATGGAAGGTAGTTTGTTGTTGATATTTTGTTACTCTAATGGATGGTATCCTTGTTATTATGGAAGGTAGTTCGTTGTTGAGATTTCGTTTCTCCAATGGATGGTAGCCTTGTAATTATGGAAGGTAAATCGTTGTTGAGATTTTGTTACTCCAATGGATGGTTACGATATCCTAATGGAAGGTAGTTCGTTGTTGATGTTTTGTTACTCTAATGGATGGTTGCCTTGTCATTACGTAAGGTAGTTCGTTGTTGAGATTTTGTTACTCTAATGGATGGTAGCGTTGTCATTATGGAAGGTAGTTCGTTGTTGGGATTTTGTTACTCCGATGGATGGTAGCCTTGTCATTATGGAAGGTAGTTCGTTGTTGAGATTTTGTTACTCTAATGGATGGTAGCCTTGTCATTATGAAAGGTAGTTCATTGTTGAGATTTTGTTACTCTAATGGATGGTAGCCTTGTCATTATGGAAGGTAGTTATTTGTTATTATTTTGTTACTCTGATGGATTGTATCCTTGTCATTATGGAAGCTAAATCATTGTTGAGATTTTGTTACTCCAATGGATGGTTGTGTTATCCTAATGGAAGGTAGTTTGTTGTTGATGTTTTGTTACTCTAATGGATGGTTGCCTTTTTATTACGGAAGATAGTTATTTGTTGTTATTTTGTTACTCCGATGGATTGTATCCTTGTCATTATGGAAGGTAGTTCATTGTTGAGAGTTTGTTAGTCCAAGGGATGGTAGCCTTGTCATTTTGGAAGGTAGTTCGTTGTTGAGATTTTGTTACTTCAATGGGTGGTAGCCTTGTCATTATGGAAGGTAGTTCGTTGTTGAGATTTTGTTACTCCAATGGATGGTAGCCTTGTCATTATGGAAGGTAGTTTGTTATTGATATTTTGTTACTCTAATGGATGGTATCCTTGTCATTACGGAAGGTAGTTCGTTGTTGAGATTTCGTTTCTCCAATGGATGGTAACCTTGTAATTATGGAAGGTAAATCGTTGTTGAGATTTTGTTACTCTAATGGATGGTTACGATATCCTAATGGAAGGTAGTTCGTTGTTGATGTTTTGTTACTCTAATGGATGGTTGCCTTGTCATTACGTAAGGTAGTTTGTTGTTGAGATTTTTTTACTCTAATGGATGGTAGCGTTGTCATTATGGAAGGTAGTTCGTTGTTGGGATTTTGTTACTCCGATGGATGGTAGCCTTGTCATTATGGAAGGTACTTCGTTGTTGAGATTTTGTTACTCTAATGGATGGTAGCCTTGTCATTATGAAAGGTAGTTCATTGTTGAGATTTTGTAACTCTAATGGATGGTAGCCTTGTCATTATGGAAGGTAGTTCGTTGTTGGGATTTTGTTACTCCAATGGATGGTAGCTTTGTCATCATGGAAGGTAGTTTGTTTTTGAGATTTTGTTACTCCAATGGATGGTAGCCTTGTCATTATGGAAGGTAGTTTGTTCTGGAGATTTTGTTACTCCAATGGATGGTAGCCTTTTTATTTTGGAAGGTAGTTCATTGTTGAGATTTTGTTACTCCAATGGATGGTAGCCTTGTCATTATGGTAGGTAGTTCGTTTTTGAGATTTTGTTACTCCAATGGATGGTAGCCTTTTCATTATGGAAGGTAGTTCGTTGTTAAGATTTTGTTACTCCGATGGATGGTAGCCTTATCATTATGGAAGGTAGTTCATTGTTGAGATTTTGTTACTCTGATGGATGGAAGCCTTGTCATTATGGAAGGTAGTTCGTTGTTGAGATTCTGTTACTGCAATGGATGGTAGCCTTATCATTGTGGAAGGTAGTTCGTTGTTGAGATTTTGTTACTCCAATGGATGGTAGCCTTGTCATTTTGGAATGTAGTTCGTTGTTGAGATTTTGATACTCTAATGGATGGTAGCCTTGTAATTACGGAAGATAGTTCATTGTTGAGATTTTTTTACTCTAATGGATGGTAGCCTTGTCATTATGGAATGTAGTTCGTTGTTGAGATTTTGTTACTCTAATGGATGGTAGCCTAGTCATTATGGAAGGTAGTTCGTTGTTGATGTTTTGTTACTCTGATGGATGGTAGCCTTGTCGTTATGAAAGGTAGTTTGTTGTTGAGATTTTGTTACTCTAATGGATGGTAGCCTTGTCATTATGGAAGGTAGTTCGTTGTTGGGATTTTGTTACTCCAATGGATGGTAGACTTGTCATCATGGAAGGTAGTTTGTTTTTGAGATTTTGTTACTCCAATGGATGGTAGCCTTATCATTATGGAAGGTAGTTTGTTCTGGAGATTTTGTTACTCCAATGGATGGTAGCCTTTTTATTTTGGAAGGTATTTCATTATTGAGATTTTGTTACTCCAATGGATGGTAGCCTTAACATTATGGAAGGTAGTTCGTTTTTGAGATTTTGTTACTCCAATGGATGGTAGCCTTTTCATTATGGAAGGTAGTTAGTTGTTAAGATTTTGTTACTCCAATGGATGGTAGCCTTATCATTATGGAAGGTAGTTCATTGTTGAGATTTTGTTACTCTGATGGATGGTAGCCTTGTCATTTTGGAATGTAGTTCGTTGTTGAGATTTTGTTACTCTAATGGATGGTAGCCTTGTAATTACGGAAGATAGTTCATTGTTGAGATTTTGTTACTCTAATGGATGGTAGCCTTGTCATTATGGAATGTAGTTTGTTGTTGAGATTTTGTTACTCTAATGGATGGTAGCCTTGTCATTATGGAAGGTAGTTATTTGTTGTTATTTTGTTACTCCGATGGATTTTATCCTTGTCATTATGGAAGGTAAATCATTGTTGAGATTTTGTTAGTCCAAGGGATGGTAGCCTTGTCATTTTGGAAGGTAGTTCATTGTTGAGATTTTGTTACTTCAATGGATGGTAGCCTTGTCAGTATGGAAGGTAGTTCGTTGTTGAGATTTTGTTATTCCAATGGATGGTAGCCTTGTCATTATGGAAGGTAGTTTGTTGTTGATATTTTGTTACTCTAATGGATGGTATCCTTGTCATTACGGAAGGTAGTTCGTTGTTGAGATTTGGTTTCTCCAATGGATGGTAGCCTTGTAATTATGGAAGGTAAATCGTTGTTGAGATTTTGTTACTCCAATGGATGGTTACAATATCCTAATGGAAGGTAGTTCGTTGTTGATGTTTTGTTACTCTAATGGATGGTTGCCTTGTCATTACGTAAGGTAGTTCGTTGTTGAGATTTTGTTACTCTAATGGATGGTAGCGTTGTCATTATGGAAGGTAGTTCATTGTTGGGATTTTGTTACTCCGATGGATGGTAGCCTTGTCATTATGGAAGGTAGTTCGTTGTTGAGATATTGTTACTCTAATGGATGGTAGCCTTGTCATTATGAAAGGTAGTTCATTGTTGAGATTTTGTTACTCTAATGGATGGTAGCCTTGTCATTATGGAAGGTAGTTCGTTGTTGGGATTTTGTTACTCCAATGGATGGTAGACTTGTCATCATGGAAGGTAGTTTGTTTTTGAGATTTTGTTACTCCAATGGATGGTAGCCTTGTCATTATGGAAGGTAGTTTGTTCTGGAGATTTTGTTAATCCAATGGATGGTAGCCTTTTTATTTTGGAAGGTAGTTCATTGTTGAGATTTTGTTACTCCAATGGATGGTAGCCTTGTCATTATGGAAGGTAGTTCGTTGTTAAGATTTTGTTACTCCAATGGATGGTAGCCTTATCATTATGGAAGGTAGTTCATTGTTGAGATTTTGTTACTCTGATGGATGGAAGCCTTGTAATTATGGAAGGTAGTTCGTTGTTGAGATTCTGTTACTGTAATGGATGGTAGCCTTATCATTATGGAAGGTAGTTCGTTTTTGAGATTTTGTTACTCCAATGGATGGTAACCTTGTCATTATGGAATGTAGTTCGTTGTTGAGATTTTGTTACTCTAATGGATGGTAGCCTTGTAATTACGGAAGATAGTTCATTGTTGAGATTTTGTTACTCTAATGGATGGTAGCCTTGTCATTACGGAATGTAGTTCGTTGTTGAGATTTTGTTACTCTAATGGATGGTAGCCTTGTCATTATGGAAGGTAGTTATTTGTTGTTATTTTGTTACTCCGATGGATTGTATCCTAGTCATTATGGAAGGTAAATCATTGTTGAGATTTTGTTACTCCAATGGATGGTTGTGTTATCCTGATGGAAGGTAGTTCATTGTTGATGTTTTGTTACTCTAATGGATGGTTGCCTTTTTATTACGGAAGATAGTTATTTGTTGTTATTTTGTTAGTCCGATGGATTGTATCCTTGTCATTATGGAAGGTAGTTTGTTGTTGAGAGTTTGTTAGTCCAAGGGATGGTAGCCTTGTCATTTTGGAAGGTAGTTCGTTGTTGAGATTTTGTTACTTCAATGGATGGTAGCCTTGTCATTATGGAAGGTAGTTCGTTGTTGAGATATGTTATTCCAATGGATGGTAGCCTTGTCATTATGGAAGGTAGTTTGTTGTTGATATTTTGTTACTCTAATGGATGGTATCCTTGTCATTATGGAAGGTAGTTCGTTGTTGAGATTTCGTTTCTCCAATGGATGGTAGCCTTGTAATTATGGAAGGTAAATCGTTGTTGAGATTTTGTTACTCCAATGGATGGTTACGATATCCTAATGGAAGGTAGTTCGTTGTTGATGTTTTGTTACTCTAATGGATGGTTGCCTTGTCATTACGTAAGGTAGTTCGTTGTTGAGATTTTGTTACTCTAATGGATGGTAGCGTTGTCATTATGGAAGGTAGTTCGTTGTTGGGATTTTGTTACTCCGATGGATGGTAGCCTTGTCATTATGGAAGGTAGTTCGTTGTTGAGATTTTGTTACTCTAATGGATGGTAGCCTTGTCATTATGAAAGGTAGTTCATTGTTGAGATTTTGTTACTCTAATGAATGGTAGCCTTGTCATTATGGAAGGTAGTTCGTTGTTGGGATTTTGTTACTCCAATGGATGGTAGCCTTGTCATCATGGAAGGTAGTTTGTTTTTGAGATTTTGTTACTCCAATGGATGGTAGCCTTATCATTATGGAAGGTAGTTTGTTCTGGAGATTTTGTTACTCCAATGGATGGTAGCCTTTTTATTTTGGAAGGTTTTTCATTGTTGAGATTTTGTTACTCCAATGGATGGTAGCCTTATCATTATGGAAGGTAGTTCGTTTTTGAGATTTTGTTACTCCAATGGATGGTAGCCTTGTCATTATGGAAGGTAGTTCGTTGTTAAGATTTTGTTACTCCAATGGATGGTAGCCTTATCATTATGGAAGGTAGTTCATTGTTGAGATTTTGTTACTCTGATGGATGGAAGCCTTGTCATTATGGAAGGTAGTTCGTTGTTGAGATTTTGTTACTGCAATGGATGGTAGCCTTATCATTATGGAAGGTAGTTCGTTGTTGAGAGTTTGTTATTCCAAGGGATGGTAGCCTTGTCATTTTGGAAGGTAGTTTGTTATTGAGATTTTGTTACTCTAATGGATGGTATCCTTGTCATTACGGAAGGTAGTTCGTTGTTGAGATTTCGTTTCTCTAATGGATGGTAGCCTTGTTTTTATGGAAGGTAAATCGTTGTTGAGATTTTGTTACTCCAATGGATGGTTACGATATCCTAATGGAAGGTAGTTCGTTGTTGATGTTTTGTTACTCTAATGGATGGTTGCCTTGTCATTACGTAAGGTAGTTCGTTGTTGAGATTTTGTTACTCTAATGGATGGTAGCGTTGTCATTATGGAAGGTAGTTCGTTGTTGGGATTTTGTTACTCCGATGGATGGTAGCCTTGTCATTATGGAAGGTAGTTCGTTGTTGAGATTTTGTTACTCTAATGGATGGTAGCCTTGTCATTATGAAAGGTAGTTCATTGTTGAGATTTTGTTACTCTAATGGATGGTAGCCTTGTCATTATGGAAGGTAGTTCGTTGTTGGGATTTTACTATTCCAATGGATGGTAGCCTTGTCATAATGGAAGGTAGTTTGTTTTTAAGATTTTGTTACTCCAATGGATGGTAGCCTTGTCATTATGGAAGGTAGTTTTTTCTGGAGATTTTGTTAATCCAATGGATGGTAGCCTTTTTATTTTGGAAGGTAGTTCATTGTTGAGATTTTGTTACTCCAATGGATGGTAGCCTTGTCATTATGGAAGGTAGTTCGTTGTTAAGATTTTGTTACTCCAATGGATGGTAGCCTTATCATTATGGAAGGTAGTTCATTGTTGAGATTTTTTTACTCTGATGGATGGAAGCCTTGTAATTATGGAAGGTAATTCGTTGTTGAGATTCTGTTACTGCAATGGATGGTAGCCTTATCATTATGGAAGGTAGTTCATTGTTGAGATTTTGTTACTCCAATGGATGGTAACCTTGTCATTATGGAATGTAGTTCGTTGTTGAGATTTTGTTACTCTAATGGATGGTAGCCTTGTAATTACGGAAGATAGTTCATTGTTGAGATTTTGTTACTCTAATGGATGGTAGCCTTGTCATTATGGAATGTAGTTCGTTGTTGAGATTTTGTTACTCTAATGGATGGTAGCCTTATCATTATGGAAGGTAGTTATTTGTTTTTATTTTGTTACTCCGATGGATTGTATCCTTGTCATTATGGAAGGTAAATCATTGTTGAGATTTTGTTACTCCAATGGATGGTTGTGTTATCCTAATGGAAGGTAGTTCGTTGTTGATGTTTTGTTACTCTAATGGATGGTTGCCTTTTTATTACGGAAGATAGTTATTTGTTGTTATTTTGTTACTCCGATGGATTGTATCCTTGTCATTATGGAAGGTAGTTTGTTGTTGAATGTTTGTTAGTCCAAGGGATGGTAGCCTTGTCATTTTGGAAGGTAGTTCGTTGTTGAGATTTTGTTACGTCAATGGATGGTAGCCTTGTCATTATGGAAGGTAGTTCGTTGTTGAGATATTGTTATTCCAATGGATGGTAGCCTTGTCATTATGGAAGGTAGTTTGTTGTTGATATTTTGTTACTCTAATGGATGGTATCCTTGTTATTATGGAAGGTAGTTCGTTGTTGAGATTTCGTTTCTCCAATGGATGGTAGCCTTGTAATTATGGAAGGTAAATCGTTGTTGAGATTTTGTTACTCCAATGGATGGTTACGATATCCTAATGGAAGGTAGTTCGTTGTTGATGTTTTGTTACTCTAATGGATGGTTGCCTTGTCATTACGTAAGGTAGTTCGTTGTTGAGATTTTGTTACTCTAATGGATGGTAGCGTTGTCATTATGGAAGGTAGTTCGTTGTTGGGATTATGTTACTCCGATGGATGGTAGCCTTGTCATTATGGAAGGTAGTTCGTTGTTGAGATTTTGTTACTCTAATGGATGGTAGCCTTGTCATTATGAAAGGTAGTTCATTGTTGAGATTTTGTTACTCTAATGGATGGTAGCCTTGTCATTATGGAAGGTAGTTATTTGTTGTTACTTTGTTACTCTGATGGATTGTATCCTTGTCATTATGGAAGCTAAATCATTGTTGAGATTTTGTTACTCCAATGGATGGTTGTGTTATCCTAATGGAAGGTAGTTTGTTGTTGATGTTTTGTTACTCTAATGGATGGTTGCCTTTTTATTACGGAAGATAGTTATTTGTTGTTATTTTGTTACTCCGATGGATTGTATCCTTGTCATTATGGAAGGTAGTACATTGTTGAGAGTTTGTTAGTCCAAGGGATGGTAGCCTTGTCATTTTGGAAGGTAGTTCGTTGTTGAGATTTTGTTACTTCAATGGGTGGTAGCCTTGTCATTATGGAAGGTAGTTCGTTGTTGATATTTTGTTACTCTAATGGATGGTATCCTTGTCATTACGGAAGGTAGTTCATTGTTGAGATTTCGTTTCTCCAATGGATGGTAACCTTGTAATTATGGAAGGTAAATCGTTGTTGAGATTTTGTTACTCCAATGGATGGTTACGATATCCTAATGGAAGGTAGTTCGTTGTTGATGTTTTGTTACTCTAATGGATGGTTGCCTTGTCATTACGTAAGGTAGTTCGTTGTTGAGATTTTGTTACTCTAATGGATGGTAGCGTTGTCATTATGGAAGGTAGTTCGTTGTTGGGATTTTGTTACTCCGATGGATGGTAGCCTTGTCATTATGGAAGGTAGTTTGTTGTTGAGATTTTGTTACTCTAATGGATGGTAGCCTTGTCATTATGAAAGGTAGTTCATTGTTGAGATTTTGTTACTCTAATGGATGGTAGCCTTGTCATTATGGAAGGTAGTTCGTTGTTGGGATTTTGTTACTCCAATGGATGGTAGCCTTGTCATCATGGAAGGTAGTTTGTTTTTGAGATTTTGTTACTCCAATGGATGGTAGCCTTGTCATTATGGAAGGTAGTTTGTTCTGGAGATTTTGTTACTCCAATGGATGGTAGCCTTTTTATTTTGGAAGGTAGTTCATTGTTGAGACTTTGTTACTCCAATGGATGGTAGCCTTGTCATTATGGAAGGTAGTTCGTTTTTGAGATTTTGTTACTCCAATGGATGGTAGCCTTGTCATTATGGAAGGTAGTTTGTTGTTAAGATTTTGTTACTCCGATGGATGGTAGCCTTATCATTATGGAAGGTAGTTCATTTTTGAGATTTTGTTACTTTGATGGATGAAAGCCTTGTCATTATGGAAGGTAGTTCGTTGTTCAGATTCTGTTACTGCAATGGATGGTAGCCTTATCATTATAGAAGGTAGTTCGTTGTTGAGAGTTTGTTACTCCAAGGGATGGTAGCCTTGTCATTTTGGAAGGTAGTTTGTTATTGAGATTTTGTTACTTCAATGGATGGTACCCTTGTCATTATGGAAGGTAGTTCGTTGTTGAGATTTTGTTTCTCCAATGGATGGTAGCCTTGTCATTATGGAAGGTAAATTGTTGTTGAGATTTTGTTACTCTAATGGATGGTTACGATATCGTAATGGAAGGTAGTTCGTTGTTGATGTTTTGTTACTCTAATGGATGGTTGCCTTGTCATTACGTAAGGTAGTTCGTTGTTGAGATTTTGTTACTCTAATGGATGGTAGCATTTTCATTATGGAAGGTAGTTTGTTGTTGGGATTTTGTTACTCCGATGGATGGTAGCCTTGTCATTATGGAAGGTAGTTCGTTGTTGAGATTTTGTTACTCTAATGATGGTAGCCTTGTCATTACGAGAGGTAGTTCATTGTTGAGATTTTGTTACTCTAATGGATGGTAGCCTTGTCATTATGGAAGGTAGTTCGTTGTTGGGATTTTGTTACTCCAATGGATGGTAGCCTTGTCATCATGGAAGATAGTTTGTTTTTAAGATTTTTTTACTCCAATGGATGGTAGCCTTGTCATTATGGAAGGTAGTTTGTTCTGGAGATTTTGTTACTCCAATGGATGGTAGCCTTCTTATTTTGGAAGGTAGTTCATTGTTGAGATTTTGTTACTCCAATGGATGGTAGTGAAATTCTGGCAGCAGATACTCAATGTCACAGTGAATGTTATGACACCGTATCTGACTTTCTATAAGATAGTAAAACAAAAAGCTGTAAATAACACAGTCAATTGTTTACCCAGTTCAGTGTGAAACAACACCTACTCTGGGGGCTACCAAGCCAGGGAGGAAATTCACTATAAGAGATATTAATTCAGGAATAAACCAACCAGTTTATCTCCTTCACTTAAGACCTACCCAATGCAACTTCAATCTAAGTTCAACCTAAACCTGAGTTCCTACTCACTCCCCCTCAATCACAGTAGTGATACTAAACAATTGACTAATGAAATTATGAAGACACTCTTCAGAACATACACTTGATTATACTTCACAGCTTTTAATCAAGTAACACAAAAACTCGTGCTTCAAAGCTTTGAGTGATACATAAACCTAACTTGACCTTGCTTCAAAGCTTTAATCAAGTGACACAAACACTCGTGCTTCAAAGCTTTGAGTGATACACAACCCTTACAATCAAAACCTACTCCAAGTCACTTATCACAATGATACTTGCTTGGATTACAGTAGTTAAAACTATACAGCCCCTTGTTGATCTTCTGTCAAAAAGTTGAGTTCACCAACAGCCTTCCTGTTGAATATTTAGGCAGCTGTTCTTCAGTTAGGGTTCCACGAAAATAGCTAGGGTTAATTAGGGTTAACCTCAAGACTTGGTCACAAGACTTTATCAACCAGATTAGGGTTAAGCCAAGATAACCTAAAGTCCACGTGAGATCCTGTTCTGGAATGTATGAACCATATTCCTGAAAAATCTCAGAATTAACAAAACTGCATAACTGTTAGATCAGTACAGGATGTCTTAACATTGGTTATGACAACAAGTATACTGTTTACTGATTTTGGTAGAATGTAATAAATGTGATCATTGCATAATGATCAGCTACACACTCATAATGAGCAGCTACTGTATGCCATTCTTTTTCTGCAGAAAGTACCTAGTAACCCAGAATGTTATGACATCAGTCATGACATTCACACACCTGGTTTTACCAAAAATACATGCCAATAACCAAACACTTACAGGTAGCCTTGTAATTATGGAAGGTAGTTCGTTTTTGAGATTTTGTTACTCCAATGGATGGTAGCCTTGTCATTATGGAAGGTAGTTCGTTGTTGAGATTTTGTTACTCTAATGGATGGTTACGATATCCTAATGGAAGGTAGTTCGTTGTTGATGTTTTGTTACTCTAATGGATGGTTGCCTTGTCATTACGTAAGGTAGTTCGTTGTTGAGATTTTGTTACTGCAATGGACTTTAGCGTTGTCATTATGGAAGGTAGTTTGTTGTTGGGATTTTGTTACTCTGATGGATGGTAGCCTTGTCATTATGGAAGGTAGTTCGTTGTTGAGATTTTGTTACTCTAATGATGGTAGCCTTGACATTACGAAAGGTAGTTCATTGTTGAGATTTTGTTACTCTAATGGATGGTAGCCTTGTCATTATGGAAGGTAGTTCGTTGTTGGGATTTTGTTACTCCAATGGATGGTAGCCTTGTCATCATGGAAGATAGTTTGTTTTTGAGATTTTGTTACTCCAATGGATGGTAGCCTTGTCATTAAGGAAGGTAGTTTGTTCTGGAGATTTTGTTACTCCAATGGATGGTAGCCTTTTTATTTTGAAAGGTAGTTCATTGTTGAGATTTTGTTACTCCAATGGATGGTAGTGAAATTATGGCAGCAGATACTCAATGTCACAGTGAATGTTATGACACCGTATCTGACTTTCTATAAGATAGTAAATCAAAAAGCAGTAAATAACACAGTCAATTGTTTACCCAGTTCAGTGTGAAACAACACCTACTCTGGGGGCTACCAAGCCAGGGAGGAAATTCACTATAAGAGATATTAATTCAGGAATAAACCAACCAGTTTATCTCCTTCACTTAAGACCTACCCAATGCAACTTCAATCTAAGTTCAACCTAAACCTGAGTTCCTACTCACTCCCCCTCAATCACAGCAGTGATACTAAACAATTGACTAATGAAATTATGAAGACACTCTTCAGAACATACACTTGATTATACTTCACAACTTTTAATCAAGCAACACAAACACTCGTGCTTTAAAGCTTTGAGTGATACATAAACCTAACTTGACCTTGCTTCAAAGCTTTAATCAAGTGACACAAATACTCGTGCTTCAAAGCTTTGAGTGATACACAACCCTTACAATCAAAACCTACTCCAAGTCACTTATCACAATGATACTTGCTTGGATTACAGTAGTTAAAACTATACAACCCCCTGTTGATCTTCTGTCAAAAAGTTGAATTCACCAACAGCCTTCCTGTTGAATATATAGGCAACTGTTCTTCAGTTAGGGCTTCCACGAAAATAGCTAGGGTTAATTAGGGTTAACCTCAAGACTTGGTCACAAGACTTTATCAACCAGATTAGGGTTAAGCCAAGTTAACCTAAAGTCCACGTGAGATTCTGTTCTGGAATGTATGAACCATATTCCTGAGAAATCTCAGAATTAACAAAACTGCATAACTGTTAGATAAGTACAAGATGTCTTAACATTGGTTATAACAACAAGAATACTGTTTACTGATTTTGGTAGAATGTAATAAATGTGATCATTGCATAATGATCAGCTACACACTCATAATGAGCAGCTACTGTATGCCATTCTTTTTCTGCAGAAAGTACCTAGTAACCCAGAATATTATGACATCAGTCATGACATTCACACACCTGGTTTTACCAAAAATACATGCCAATAACCAAACACTTACAAGTAGCCTTGTCATTATGGAAGGTAGTTCGTTTTAGAGATTTTGTTACTCCAATGGATGGTAGCCTTGTCATTATGGAAGGTAGTTCGTTGTTAAGAAATTGTTACTCCAATGGATGGTAGCCTTATCATTATGGAAGGTAGTTCATTGTTGAGATTTTGTTACTTTGATGGATGGAAGCCTTATCATTATGGAAGGTAGTTCGTTGTTGAGATTCTGGTACTGCAATGGACGATAGCCTTATCATTATGGAAGGTAGTTCGTTGTTGAGATTTTGTTACTCCAATGGATGGTAGCCTTGTCATTATGGAATGTAGTTCGTTGTTGAGATTTTGTTACTCTAATGGATGGTAGCCTTGTAATTACGGAAGATAGTTCATTATTGAGATTTTGTTACTCTAATGGATTGTAGCCTTGTCATTATGGAATGTAGTTCGCTGTTGAGATTTTGTTACTCTAATGGATGGTAGCCTTGTCATTATGGAAGGTAGTTATCTGTTGTTATTTTGTTACTCCGATTGATTGTATCCTTGTCATTATGGAAGGTAGTTCGTTGTTGAGAGTTTGTTAGTCCAAGGGATGGTAGCCTTGTCATTTTGGAAGGTAGTTTGTTATTGAGATTTTGATACTTCAATGGGTGGTGGCCTTGTCATTATGGAAGGTAGTTCGTTGTTGAGATTTTGTTACTCCAATGGATGGTAGCCTTGTAATTATGGAAGGTAAATCGTTGTTGAGATTTTGTTACTCCAATGAATGGTTACGATATCCTAATGGAAGGTAGTTCGTTGTTGATGTTTTGTTACTCTAATGGACGATTGCCTTGTCATTACGTAAGGTAGTTCGTTGTTGAGATTTTGTTACTCTAATGGATGGTAGCGTTGTCATTATGGAAGGTAGTTCGTTGTTGGGATTTTGTTACTCCGATGGATGGTAGCCTTGTCATTATGGAAGGTAGTTCGTTGTTGAGATTTTGTTACTGTAATGGATGGTAGCCTTGTCATTATGAAAGGTTGTTCATTGTTGAGATTTTGTTACTCTAATGGATGGTAGCCTTGTCATTATGGAAGGTAGTTCGTTGTTGGGATTTTGTTACTCCAATGGATGGTAGCCTTGTCATCATGGAAGGTAGTTAGTTTTTGAGATTTTGTTACTCCAATGGATGGTAGCCTTGTCATTATGGAAGGTAGTTTGTTCTAGAGATTTTGTTACTCCAATGGATGGTAGCCTTTTTATTTTGGAAGGTAGTTCATTGTTGAGATTTTGTTACTCCAATGGATGGTAGCCTTGTCATTATGGAAGGTAGTTCGTTTTTGAGATTTTGTTACTCCAATGGATGGTAGCCTTATCATTATGGAAGGTAGTTTGTTGTTGAGAGTTTGTTACTCCAAGGGATGGTAGCCTTGTCATTTTGGAAGGTAGTTTGTTATTGAGATTTTGTTACTTCAATGGATGGTAGCCTTGTCATTATGGAAGGTAGTTCGTTGTTGAGATTTCGTTTCTCCAATGGATGGTAGCCTTGTCATTATGGAAGGTAAATCGTTGTTGAGATTTTGTTACTCTAATGGATGGTTACGATATCCTAATGGAAGGTAGTTCATTGTTGATGTTTTGTTACTCTAATGGATGGTTGCCTTGTCATTACGTAAGGTAGTTCGTTGTTGAGATTTTGTTACTCTAATGGATGGTAGCGTTGTCATTATGGAAGGTAGTTCGTTGTTGGGATTTTGTTACTCCGATGGATGGTAGCCTTGTCATTATGGAAGGTAGTTCGTTGTTGAGATTTTGTTACTCTAATGGATGGTAGCCTTGTCTTTACGAAAGGTAGTTCATTGTTGAGATTTTGTTACTCTAATGGATGGTAGCCTTGTCATCATGGAAGATAGTTTGTTTTTGAGATTTTGTTACTCCAATTGATGGTAGCCTTGTCATTATGGAAGGTAGTTTGTTGTTGGGATTTTGTTACTCCAATGGATGGTAGCCTTGTCATCATGGAAGGTAGTTAGTTTTTGAGATTTTGTTACTCCAATGGATGGTAGCCTTGTCATTATGGAAGGTAGTTTGTTCTGGAGATTTTGTTACTCCAATGGATGGTAGCCTTTTTATTTTGGAAGATAGTTCATTGTTGAGATTTTGTTACTCCAATGGATGGTAGCCTTGTCATTATGGAAGGTAGTTCGTTGTTGAGAGTTTGTTAGTCCAAGGGATGGTAGCCTTGTCATTTTGGAAGGTAGTTCGTTATTGAGATTTTGATACTTCAATGGGTGGTAGCCTTGTCATTATGGAAGGTAGTTCGTTGTTGAGATTTTGTTACTCCAATGGATGGTAGCCTTGTCATTATGGAAGGTAGTTTGTTGTTGATATTTTGTTACTCTAATGGATGGTATCCTTGTCATAACGGAAGGTAGTTCGTTGTTGAGATTTCGTTTCTCCAATGGATGGTAGCCTTGTAATTATGGAAGGTAAATCGTTGTTGAGATTTTGTTACTCCAATGGATGGTTACGATATCCTAATGGAAGGTAGTTCGTTGTTGATGTTTTGTTACTCTAATGGATGGTTGCCTTGTCATTACGTAAGGTAGTTCGTTGTTGAGATTTTGTTACTCTAATGGATGGTAGCGTTGTCATTATGGAAGGTAGTTCGTTGTTGGGATTTTGTTACTCCGATGGATGGTAGCCTTGTCATTATGGAAGGTAGTTCGTTGTTGAGATTTTGTTACTCTAATGGATGGTAGCCTTGTCTTTACGAAAGGTAGTTCATTGTTGAGATTTTGTTACTCTAATGGACGGTAGCCTTGTCATCATGGAAGATAGTTTGTTTTTGAGATTTTGTTACTCCAATTGATGGTAGCCTTGTCATTATGGAAGGTAGTTTGTTGTTGGGATTTTGTTACTCCAATGGATGGTAGCCTTGTCATCATGGAAGGTAGTTAGTTTTTGAGATTTTGTTACTCCAATGGATGGTAGCCTTGTCATTATGGAAGGTAGTTTGTTCTGGAGATTTTGTTACTCCAATGGATGGTAGCCTTTTTATTTTGGAAGGTAGTTCATTGTTGAGATTTTGTTACTCCAATGGATGGTAGCCTTGTCATTATGGAAGGTAGTTCGTTGTTGAGAGTTTGTTAGTCCAAGGGATGGTAGCCTTGTCATTTTGGAAGGTAGGTCGTTGTTGAGATTTTGTTACTCCAATGGATGGTAGCCTTGTCATTATGGAAGGTAGTTTGTTGTTGATATTTTGTTACTCTAATGGATGGTATCCTTGTCATAACGGAAGGTAGTTCGTTGTTGAGATTTCGTTTCTCCAATGGATGGTAGCCTTGTAATTATGGAAGGTAAATCGTTGTTGAGATTTTGTTACTCCAATGGATGGTTACGATATCCTAATGGAAGGTAGTTCGTTGTTGATGTTTTGTTACTCTAATGGATGGTTGCCTTGTCATTACGTAAGGTAGTTCGTTGTTGAGATTTTGTTACTCTAATGGATGGTAGGGTTGTCATTATGGAAGGTAGTTTGTTGTTGGGATTTTGTTACTCCGATGGATGGTAGCCTTGTCATTATAGAAGGTGGTTCGTTGTTGAGATTTTGTTACTCTAATGGATGGTAGCGTTGTCATTATGGAAGGTAGTTCGTTGTTGGGATTTTGTTACTCCGATGGATGGTAGCCTTGTCATTATGGAAGGTAGTTCATTGTTGGGATTTTGTTACTCCAATGGATGGTAGCCTTGTCATTATGAAAGGTAGTTCACTGTTGAGATTTTTTTACTCTTAAGGATGTTAGCCTTATCATTATGTATGTAGTTCGTTGTTGGGATTTTGTTACTCCAATGGATGGTAGCCTTGTCATCATGGAAGGTAGTTTGTTTTTGAGATTTTGTTACTCCAATGGATGGTAGCCTTGTCATTATGGAAGGTAGTTTGTTCTGGAGATTTTTTTACTCCAATGGATGGTAGCCTTTTTATTTTGGAAGGTAGTTCATTGTTGAGACTTTGTTACTCCAATGGATGGTAGCCTTGTCATTATGGAAGGTAGTTCGTTTTTGAGATTTTGTTACTCCAATGGATGGTAGCCTTGTCATTATGGAAGGTAGTTCGTTGTTAAGATTTTGTTACTCCGATGGATGGAAGCCTTGTCATTATGGAAGGTAGTTCGTTGTTGAGATTCTGTTACTGCAATGGATGGTAGCCTTATCATTATGGAAGGTAGTTCATTGTTGAGAGTTTGTTACTCCAAGGGATGGTAGCCTTGTCATTTTGGAAGGTAGTTTGTTATTGAGGTTTTGTTACTTCAATGGATGGTAGCCTTGTCATTATGGAAGGTAGTTCGTTGTTGATATTTTGTTTCTCTAATGGATGGTAGCCTTGTCATCATGGAAGGTAAATCATTGTTGAGATTTTGTTACTCTAATGGATGGTAGCCTTGTCATTATGGAAGGTAGTTCGTTGTTGGGATTTTGTTACTCCAATGGATGGTAGCCTTGTCATCATGGAAGATAGTTTGTTTTTGAGATTTTGTTACTCCAATGGATGGTAGCCTTGTCATTATGGAAGGTAAATTGTTGTTGAGATTTTGTTACTCCAATGGATGGTAGCCTTTTTATTTTGGAAGGTAGTTCATTGTTGAGATTTTGTAACTCCAATGGATGGTAGCCTTGTCATTATGGAAGGTAGTTCGTTTTGGAGATTTTGTTACTCCAATGGATGGTAGCCTTATCATTATGGAAGGTAGTTTGTTGTTGAGAGTTTGTTACTCCAAGGGATGGTAGCCTTGTCATTTTGGAAGGTAGTTTGTTATTGAGATTTTGTTACTTCAATGGATGGTAGCCTTGTCATTATGGAAGGTAGTTCGTTGTTGAGATTTCGTTTTTCCAATGGATGGTAGCCTTGTCATTATGGAAGGTAAATCGTTGTTGATATTTTGTTACTCTAATGGATGGTTACGATATCCTAATGGAAGGTAGTTCGTTGTTGATGTTTTGTTACTCTAATGGATGGTTGCCTTGTCATTACGTAAGGTAGTTCGTTGTTGAGATTTTGTTACTCTAATGGATGGTAGCGTTGTCATTATGGAAGGTAGTTCGTTGTTGGGATTTTGTTACTCCGATGGATGGTAGCCTTGTCATTATGGAAGGTAGTTCGTTGTTGAGATTTTGTTACTCTAATGGATGGTAGCCTTGTCTTTACGAAAGGTAGTTCATTGTTGATATTTTGTTACTCTAATGGATGGTAGCCTTGTCATCATGGAAGATAGTTTGTTTTTGAGATTTTGTTACTCCAATGGATGGTAGCCTTGTCATTATGGAAGGTAGTTTGTTCTGGAGATTTTGTTACTCCAATGGATGGTAGCCTTTTTATTTTGGAAGGTAGTTCATTGTTGAGATTTTGTTACTCCAATGGATGGTAGCCTTGTCATTATGGAAGGTAGTTCGTTTTTGAGATTTTGTTACACCAATGGATGGTAGCCTTGTCATTATGGAAGGTAGTTCGTTGTGAAGATTTTATTCCTCCAATGGATGGTAGCCTTATCATTATGGAAGGTAGTTCATTGGTGAGATTTTGTTACTCTGATGGATGGAAGCCTTGTCATTATGGAAGGTAGTTCGTTGTTGAGATTCTGTTACTATAATGGACGGTAGCCTTATCATTATGGAAGGTAGTTCGTTGTTGAGATTTTGTTACTCCAATGGATGGTAGCCTTGTCATTATGGAATGTAGTTCGTTGTTGAGATTTTGTTACTCTAATGGATGGTAGCCTTGTAATTACGGAAGATAGTTCATTGTTGAGATTTTGTTACTCTAATGGATGGTAGCCTTGTCATTATGGAATGTAGTTCGTTGTTGAGATTTTGTTACTCTAATAGATGGTAGCCTTGTCATTATGGAAGGTAGTTATTTGTTGTTATTTTGTTACTCCGATGGATTGTATCCTTGTTATTATGGAAGGTAGTTCGTTGTTGAGAGTTTGTTAGTCCAAGGGATGGTAGCCTTGTCATTTTGGAAGGTAGTTCGTTATTGAGATTTTGATACTTCAATGGGTGGTAGCCTTGTCATTACGGAAGGTAGTTCGTTGTTGAGATTTCGTTTCTCCAATGGATGGTAGCCTTGTAATTATGGAAGGTAAATCGTTGTTGAGATTTTGTTACTCCAATGGATGGTTACGATATCCTAATGGAAGGTAGTTCATTGTTGATGTTTTGTTACTCTAATGGATGGTTGCCTTGTCATTACGTAAGGTAGTTCGTTGTTGAGATTTTGTTACTCTAATGGATGGTAGGGTTGTCATTATGGAAGGTAGTTCGTTGTTGGGATTTTGTTACTCCGATGGATGGTAGCCTTGTCATTATGGAAGGTAGTTCGTTGTTGAGATTTTGTTACTCTAATGGATGGTAGCGTTGTCATTATGGAAGGTAGTTCGTTGTTGGGATTTTGTTACTCCGATGGATGGTAGCCTTGTCATTATGGAAGGTAGTTCGTTGTTGGGATTTTGTTACTCCAATGGATGGTAGCCTTGTCATTATGAAAGGTAGTTCATTGTTGAGATTTTGTTACTCTAATGGATGTTAGCCTTATCATTATGGAAGGTAGTTTGTTGTTCGGATTTTGTTACTCCAATGGATGGTAGCCTTGTCATCATGGAAGGTAGTTTGTTTTTGAGATTTTGTTACTCCAATGGATGGTAGCCTTGTCATTATGGAAGGTAGTTTGTTCTGGAGATTTTGTTACTCCAATGGATGGTAGCCTTTTTATTTTGGAAGGTAGTTCATTGTTGAGATTTTGTTACTCCAATGGATGGTAGCCTTGCCATTATGGAAGGTAGTTTGTTTTTGAGATTTCGTTACTCCAATGGATGGTAGCCTTGTCATTATGGAAGGTAGTTCGTTGTTAAGATTTTGTTACTCCGATGGATGGTAGCCTTATCATTATGGAAGGTAGTTCATTGTTGAGATTTTGTTACTCTGATGGATGGAAGCCTTGTCATTATGGAAGGTAGTTCGTTGTTGAGATTCTGTTACTACAATGGACGGTAGCCTTATCATTATGGAAGGTAGTTTGTTGTTGAGATTTTGTTACTCCGATGGATGGTAGCCTTGTCATTATGGAATGTAGTTCGTTGATGAGATTTTGTTACTCTAATAGATGGTAGCCTTGTAATTACGGAAGATAGTTCATTGTTGAGATTTTGTTACTCTAATGGATGGTAGCCTTGCCATTATGGAATGTAGTTCGTTGTTGAGATTTTGTTACTCTAATGGATGGTAGCCTTGTCATTATGGAAGGTAGTTATTTGTTGTTATTTTGTTACTCCGATGGATTGTATCCTTGTCATTATGGAAGGTAGTTCGTTGTTGAGAGTTTATTAGTCCAAGGGATGGTAGCCTTGTCATTTTGGAAGGTAGTTCGTTATTGAGATTTTGATACTTCAATGGGTGGTAGCCATGTCATTATGGAAGGTAGTTCGTTGTTGAGATTTTGTTACTCCAATGGATGGTAGCCTTGTCATTATGGAAGGTAGTTTGTTGTTGATATTTTGTTACTCTAATGGATGGTGTCCTTGTCATTACGGAAGGTAGTTCGTTGTTGAGATTTTGTTTCTCCAATGGATGGTAGCCTTGTAATTATGGAAGGTAAATCATTGTTGAGATTTTGTTACTCCAATGGATGGTTACGATATCCTAATGGAAGGTAGTTCGTTGTTGATGCTTTGTTACTCTAATGGATGGTTGCCTTGTCATTACGTAAGGTAGTTCGTTGTTGAGATTTCGTTACTCTAATGGATGGTAGGGTTGTCATTATCGAAGGTAGTTCGTTGTTGGGATTTTGTTACTCCGATGGATGGTAGCCTTGTCATTATGGAAGGTAGTTCGTTGTTTAGATTTTGTTACTCTAATGGATGGTAGCGTTGTCATTATGGAAGGTAGTTCGTTGTTGGGATTTTGTTACTCCGATGGATGGTAGCCTTGTCATTATGGAAGGTAGTTCGTTGTTGGGATTTTGTTACTCCAATGGATGGTAGCCTTGTCATTATGAAAGGTAGTTCATTGTTGAGATTTTGTTACTCTAATGGATGTTAGCCTTATCATTATGGAAGGTAGTTCGTTGTTGGGAATTTGTTTCTCCAATGGATGGTAGCCTTGTCATCATGGAAGGTAGTTTGTTTTTGAGATTTTGTTACTCCAATGGATGGTAACCTTGTCATTATGGAAGGTAGTTTGTTCTGGAGATTTTGTTACTCCAATGGATGGTAGCCTTTTTATTTTGGAAGGTAGTTCATTGTTTAGACTTTGTTACTCCAATGGATGGTAGCCTTGTCATTATGGAAGGTAGTTCGTTTTTGAGATTTTGTTACTCCAATGGATGGTAGCCTTGTCATTATGGAAGGTAGTTCGTTGTTAAGATTTTGTTACTCCGATGGATGGTAGCCTTATCATTATGGAAGGTAGTTCATTGTTGAGAAATTGTTACTCTGATGGATGGAAGCCTTGTCATTATGGAAGGTAGTTCGTTGTTGAGAGTTTGTTAGTCCAAGGGATGGTAGCCTTGTCATTTTGGAAGGTAGTTTGTTATTGAGATTTTGATACTTCAATGGGTGGTAGCCTTGTCATTATGGAAGGTAGTTCGTTGTTGAGATTTTGTTACTCCAATGGATGGTAGCCTTGTCATTATGGAAGGTAGTTTGTTGTTGATATTTTGTTACTCTAATGGATGGTGTCCTTGTCATTACGGAAGGTAGTTCGTTGTTGAGATTTCGTTTCTCCAACGGATGGTAGCCTTGTAATTATGGAAGGTAAATCGTTGTTGTGATTTTGTTACTCCAATGGATGGTTACGATATCCTAATGGAAGGTAGTTCATTGTTGATGTTTTGTTACTCTAATGGATGGTTGCCTTGTCATTACGTAAGGTAGTTCGTTGTTGAGATTTTGTTACTCTAATGGATGGTAGGGTTGTCATTATGGAAGGTAGTTCGTTGTTGGGATTTTGTTACTCCGATGGATCGTAGCCTTGTCATTATGGAAGGTAGTTCGTTGTTGAGATTTTGTTACTCTAATGGATGGTAGCGTTGTCATTATGGAAGGTAGTTCGTTGTTGGGATTTTGTTACTCCGATGGATGGTAGCCTTGTCATTATGGAAGGTAGTTCGTTGTTCGGATTTTGTTACTCCAATGGATGGTAGCCTTGTCATCATGGAAGGTAGTTTGTTTTTGAGATTTTGTTACTCCAATGGATGGTAGCCTTGTCATTATGGAAGGTAGTTTGTTCTGGAGATTTTGTTACTCCAATGGATGGTAGCCTTTTTATTTTGGAAGGTAGTTCATTGTTGAGATTTTGTTACTCCAATGGATGGTAGCCTTGTCATTATGGAAGGTAGTTCGTTTTTGAGATTTCGTTACTCCAATGGATGGTAGCCTTGTCATTGTGGAAGGTAGTTCGTTGTTAAGATTTTGTTACTCCGATGGATGGTAGCCTTTTCATTATGGAAGGTAGTTCATTGTTGAGATTTTGTTACTCTGATGGATGGAAGCCTTGTCATTATGGAAGGTAGTTCGTTGTTGAGATTCTGTTACTACAATGGACGGTAGCCTTATCATTATGGAAGGTAGTTCGTTGTTGAGATTTTGTTACTCCAATGGATGGTAGCCTTGTCATTATGGAATGTAGTTCGTTGTTGACATTTTGTTACTCTAATAGATGGTAGCCTTGTAATTACGGAAGATAGTTCATTGTTGAGATTTTGTTACTCTAATGGATGGTAGCCTTGTCATTATGGAATGTAGTTCGTTGTTGAGATTTTGTTACTCTAATGGATGGTAGCCTTGTCATTATGGAAGGTAGTTATTTGTTGTTATTTTGTTACTCCGATGGATTGTATCCTTGTCATTATGGAAGGTAGTTCGTTGTTGAGAGTTTATTAGTCCAAGGGATGGTAGCCTTGTCATTTTGGAAGGTAGTTCGTTATTGAGATGTTGATACTTCAATGGGTGGTAGCCTTGTCATTATGGAAGGTAGTTCGTTGTTGAGATTTTGTTACTCCAATGGATGGTAGCCTTGTCATTATGGAAGGTAGTTTGTTGTTGATATTTTGTTACTCTAATGGATGGTGTCCTGGTCATTACGGAAGGTAGTTCGTTGTTGAGATTTTGTTTCTCCAATGGATGGTAGCCTTGTAATTATGGAAGGTAAATCATTGTTGAGATTTTGTTACTCCAATGGATGGTTACGATATCCTAATGAAAGGTAGTTCGTTGTTGATGTTTTGTTACTCTAATGGATGGTTGCCTTGTCATTACGTAAGGTAGTTCGTTGTTGAGATTTCGTTACTCTAATGGATGGTAGGGTTGTCATTATGGAAGGTAGTTCGTTGTTGGGATTTTGTTACTCCGATGGATGGTAGCCTTGTCATTATGGAAGGTAGTTCGTTGTTTGGATTTTGTTAATCTAATGGATGGTAGCGTTGTCATTATGGAAGGTAGTTCATTGTTGGGATTTTGTTACTCCGATGGATGGTAGCCTTGTCATTATGGAAGGTAGTTCGTTGTTGGGATTTCGTTACTCCAATGGATGGTAGCCTTGTCATTATGGAAGGTAGTTCGTTGTTAAGATTTTGTTACTCCGATGGATGGTAGCCTTTTCATTATGGAAGGTAGTTCATTGTTGAGATTTTGTTACTCTGATGGATGGAAGCCTTGTCATTATGGAAGGTAGTTCGTTGTTGAGATTCTGTTACTACAATGGACGGTAGCCTTATCATTATGGAAGGTAGTTCGTTGTTGAGATTTTGTTACTCCAATGGATGGTAGCCTTGTCATTATGGAATGTAGTTCGTTGTTGACATTTTGTTACTCTAATAGATGGTAGCCTTGTAATTACGGAAGATAGTTCATTGTTGAGATTTTGTTACTCTAATGGATGGTAGCCTTGTCATTATGGAATGTAGTTCGTTGTTGAGATTTTGTTACTCTAATGGATGGTAGCCTTGTCATTATGGAAGGTAGTTATTTGTTGTTATTTTGTTACTCCGATGGATTGTATCCTTGTCATTATGGAAGGTAGTTCGTTGTTGAGAGTTTATTAGTCCAAGGGATGGTAGCCTTGTCATTTTGGAAGGTAGTTCGTTATTGAGATTTTGATACTTCAATGGGTGGTAGCCTTGTCATTATGGAAGGTAGTTCGTTGTTGAGATTTTGTTACTCCAATGGATGGTAGCCTTGTCATTATGGAAGGTAGTTTGTTGTTGATATTTTGTTACTCTAATGGATGGTGTCCTGGTCATTACGGAAGGTAGTTCGTTGTTGAGATTTTGTTTCTCCAATGGATGGTAGCCTTGTAATTATGGAAGGTAAATCATTGTTGAGATTTTGTTACTCCAATGGATGGTTACGATATCCTAATGGAAGGTAGTTAGTTGTTGATGTTTTGTTACTCTAATGGATGGTTGCCTTGTCATTACGTAAGGTAGTTCGTTGTTGAGATTTCGTTACTCTAATGGATGGTAGGGTTGTCATTATGGAAGGTAGTTCGTTGTTGGGATTTTGTTACTCCGATGGATGGTAGCCTTGTCATTATGGAAGGTAGTTCGTTGTTTGGATTTTGTTACTCTAATGGATGGTAGCATTGTCATTATGGAAGGTAGTTCGTTGTTGGGATTTTGTTACTCCGATGGATGGTAGCCTTGTCATTATGGAAGGTAGTTCGTTGTTGGGATTTTGTTACTCCAATGGATGGTAGCCTTGTCATTATGAAAGGTAGTTCATTGTTGAGATTTTGTTACTCTAATGGATGTTAGCCTTATCATTATGGAAGGTAGTTCGTTGTTGGGATTTTGTTTCTCCAATGGATGGTAGCCTTGTCATCATGGAAGGTAGTTTGTTTTTGAGATTTTGTTACTCCAATGGATGGTAGCCTTGTCATTATGGAAGGTAGTTTGTTCTGGAGATTTTGTTACTCCAATGGATGGTAGCCTTTTTATTTTGGAAGGTAGTTCATTGTTTAGACTTTGTTACTCCAATGGATGGTAGCCTTGTCATTATGGAAGGTAGTTCGTTTTTGAGATTTTGTTACTCCAATGGATGGTAGCCTTGTCATTATGGAAGGTAGTTCGTTGTTAAGATTTTGTTACTCCGATGGATGGTAGCCTTATCATTATGGAAGGTAGTTCATTGTTGAGAAATTGTTACTCTGATGGATGGAAGCCTTGTCATTATGGAAGGTAGTTCGTTGTTGAGAGTTTGTTAGTCCAAGGGATGGTAGCCTTGTCATTTTCGAAGGTAGTTCGTTATTGAGATTTTGATACTTCAATGGGTGGTAGCCTTGTCATTATGGAAGGTAGTTCGTTGTTGAGATTTTGTTACTCCAATGGATGGTAGCCTTGTCATTATGGAAGGTAGTTTGTTGTTGATATTTTGTTACTCTAATGGATGGTGTCCTTGTCATTACGGAAGGTAGTTCGTTGTTGAGATTTCGTTTCTCCAACGGATGGTAGCCTTGTAATTATGGAAGGTAAATCGTTGTTGTGATTTTGTTACTCCAATGGATGGTTACGATATCCTAATGGAAGGTAGTTCATTGTTGATGTTTTGTTACTCTAATGGATGGTTGCCTTGTCATTACGTAAGGTAGTTCGTTGTTGAGATTTTGTTACTCTAATGGATGGTAGGGTTGTCATTATGGAAGGTAGTTCGTTGTTGGGATTTTGTTACTCCGATGGATGGTAGCCTTGTCATTATGGAAGGTAGTTCGTTGTTGAGATTTTGTTACTCTAATGGATGGTAGCGTTGTCATTATGGAAGGTAGTTCGTTGTTGGGATTTTGTTACTCCGATGGATGGTAGCCTTGTCATTATGGAAGGTAGTTCGTTGTTCGGATTTTGTTACTCCAATGGATGGTAGCCTTGTCATCATGGAAGGTAGTTTGTTTTTGAGATTTTGTTACTCCAATGGATGGTAGCCTTGTCATTATGGAAGGTAGTTTGTTCTGGAGATTTTGTTACTCCAATGGATGGTAGCCTTTTTATTTTGGAAGGTAGTTCATTGTTGAGATTTTGTTACTCCAATGGATGGTAGCCTTGTCATTATGGAAGGTAGTTCGTTTTTGAGATTTCGTTACTCCAATGGATGGTAGCCTTGTCATTATGGAAGGTAGTTCGTTGTTAAGATTTTGTTACTCCGATGGATGGTAGCCTTTTCATTATGGAAGGTAGTTCATTGTTGAGATTTTGTTACTCTGATGGATGGAAGCCTTGTCATTATGGAAGGTAGTTCGTTGTTGAGATTCTGTTACTACAATGGACGGTAGCCTTATCATTATGGAAGGTAGTTCGTTGTTGACATTTTGTTACTCCAATGGATGGTAGCCTTGTCATTATGGAATGTAGTTCGTTGTTGACATTTTGTTACTCTAATAGATGGTAGCCTTGTAATTACGGAAGATAGTTCATTGTTGAGATTTTGTTACTCTAATGGATGGTAGCCTTGTCATTATGGAATGTAGTTCGTTGTTGAGATTTTGTTACTCTAATGGATGGTAGCCTTGTCATTATGGAAGGTAGTTATTTGTTGTTATTTTGTTACTCCGATGGATTGTATCCTTGTCATTATGGAAGGTAGTTCGTTGTTGAGAGTTTATTAGTCCAAGGGATGGTAGCCTTGTCATTTTGGAAGGTAGTTCGTTATTGAGATTTTGATACTTCAATGGGTGGTAGCCTTGTCATTATGGAAGGTAGTTCGTTGTTGAGATTTTGTTACTCCAATGGATGGTAGCCTTGTCATTATGGAAGGTAGTTTGTTGTTGATATTTTGTTACTCTAATGGATGGTGTCCTGGTCATTACGGAAGGTAGTTCGTTGTTGAGATTTTGTTTCTCCAATGGATGGTAGCCTTGTAATTATGGAAGGTAAATCATTGTTGAGATTTTGTTACTCCAATGGATGGTTACGATATCCTAATGGAAGGTAGTTTGTTGTTGATGTTTTGTTACTCTAATGGATGGTTGCCTTGTCATTACGTAAGGTAGTTCGTTGTTGAGATTTCGTTACTCTAATGGATGGTAGGGTTGTCATTATGGAAGGTAGTTCGTTGTTGGGATTTTGTTACTCCGATGGATGGTAGCCTTGTCATTATGGAAGGTAGTTCGTTGTTTGGATTTTGTTACTCTAATGGATGGTAGCGTTGTCATTATGGAAGGTAGTTCGTTGTTGGGATTTTGTTACTCCGATGGATGGTAGCCTTGTCATTATGGAAGGTAGTTCGTTGTTGGGATTTTGTTACTCCAATGGATGGTAGCCTTGTCATTATGAAAGGTAGTTCATTGTTGAGATTTTGTTACTCTAATGGATGTTAGCCTTATCATTATGGAAGGTAGTTCGTTGTTGGGATTTTGTTTCTCCAATGGATGGTAGCCTTGTCATCATGGAAGGTAGTTTGTTTTTGAGATTTTGTTACTCCAATGGATGGTAGCCTTGTCATTATGGAAGGTAGTTTGTTCTGGAGATTTTGTTACTCCAATGGATGGTAGCCTTTTTATTTTGGAAGGTAGTTCATTGTTTAGACTTTGTTACTCCAATGGATGGTAGCCTTGTCATTATAGAAGGTAGTTCGTTTTTGAGATTTTGTTACTCCAATGGATGGTAGCCTTGTCATTATGGAAGGTAGTTCGTTGTTAAGATTTTGTTACTCCGATGGATGGTAGCCTTATCATTATGGAAGGTAGTTCATTGTTGAGAAATTGTTACTCTGATGGATGGAAGCCTTGTCATTATGGAAGGTAGTTCGTTGTTGAGAGTTTGTTAGACCAAGGGATGGTAGCCTTTACATTTTGGAAGGTAGTTCGTTATTGAGATTTTGATACTTCAATGGGTGGTAGCCTTGTCATTATGGAAGGTAGTTCATTGTTGAGATTTTGTTACTCCAATGGATGGTAGCCTTGTCATTATGGAAGGTAGTTTGTTGTTGATATTTTGTTACTCTAATGGATGGTGTCCTTGTCATTACGGAAGGTAGTTCGTTGTTGAGATTTCGTTTCTCCAACGGATGGTAGCCTTGTAATTATGGAAGGTAAATCGTTGTTGTGATTTTGTTACTCCAATGGATGGTTACGATATCCTAATGGAAGGTAGTTCATTGTTGATGTTTTGTTACTCTAATGGATGGTTGCCTTGTCATTACGTAAGGTAGTTCGTTGTTGAGATTTTGTTACTCTAATGGATGGTAGGGTTGTCATTATGGAAGGTAGTTCGTTGTTGGGATTTTGTTACTCCGATGGATGGTAGCCTTGTCATTATGGAAGGTAGTTCGTTGTTGAGATTTTGTTACTCTAATGGATGGTAGCGTTGTCATTATGGAAGGTAGTTCGTTGTTGGGATTTTGTTACTCCGATGGATGGTAGCCTTGTCATTATGGAAGGTAGTTCATCGTTGGGATTTTGTTACTCCAATGGATGGTAGCCTTGTCATTATGAAAGGTAGTTCATTGTTGAGATTTTGTTACTCTAATGGATGTTAGCCTTATCATTATGGAAGGTAGTTCGTTGTTGGGATTTTGTTACTCCAATGGATGGTAGCCTTGTCATCATGGAAGGTAGTTTGTTTTTGAGATTTTGTTACTCCAATGGATGGTAGCCTTGTCATTATGGAAGGTAGTTTGTTCTGGAGATTTTGTTACTCCAATGGATGGTAGCCTTTTTATTTTGGAAGGTAGTTCATTGTTGAGACTTTGTTACTCCAATGGATGGTAGCCTTGTCATTATGGAAGGTAGTTCGTTTTTGAGATTTTGTTACTCCAATGGATGGTGGCCTTGTCATTATGGAAGGTAGTTCGTTGTTAAGATTTTGTTACTCCGATGGATGGTAGCCTTATCATTATGGAAGGTAGTTCATTGTTGAGATTTTGTTACTCTGATGGATGGAAGCCTTGTCATTATGGAAGGTAGTTCGTTGTTGAGATTCTGTTACTTCAATGTATGGTAGCCTTATCATTATGGAAGGTAGTTCATTGTTGAGAGTTTGTTACTCCAAGGGATGGTAGCCTTGTCATTTTGGAAGGTAGTTTGTTATTGAGATTTTGTTACTTCAATGGATGGTAGCCTTGTCATTATGGAAGGTAGCCTTGTCATTATGGAAGGTAAATCGTTGTTGAGATTTTGTTACTCTAATGGATGGTTACGATATCCTAATGGAAGGTAGTTCGTTGTTGATGTTTTGTTACTCTAATGGATGGTTGCCTTGTCATTACGTAAGGTAGTTCGTTGTTGAGATTTAGTTACTCTAATGGATGGTAGCATTGTCATTATGGAAGGTAGTTTGTTGTTGGGATTTTGTTACTCCGATGGATGGTAGCCTTGTAATTATGGAAGGTAGTTCGTTGTTGAGATTTTGTTACTCTAATGGATGTTAGCCTTATCATTATGGAAGGTAGTTCGTTGTTGGGATTTTGTTACTCCAATGGATGGTAGCCTTGTCATCATGGAAGGTAGTTTGTTTTTGAGATTTTGTTACTCCAATGGATGGTAGCCGTGTCATTATGGAAGGTAGTTTGTTCTGGAGATTTTGTTACTCCAATGGATGGTAGCCTTTTTATTTTGGAAGGTAGTTCATTGTTGAGATTTTGTTACTCCAATGGATGGTAGCCTTGTCATTATGGAAGGTAGTTCGTTTTTGAGATTTTGTTACTCCAATGGATGGTAGCCTTGTCATTATGGAAGGTAGTTCGTTGTGAAGATTTTGTTACTCCAATGGATGGTAGCCTTATCATTATGGAAGGTAGTTCATTGTTGAGATTTTGTTACTCTGATGGATGGAAGCCTTGTCATTATGGAAGGTAGTTCGTTGTTGAGATTCTGTTACTTCAATGGATGGTAGCCTTATCATTATGGAAGGTAGTTCATTGTTGAGAGTTTGTTACTCCAAGGGATGGTAGCCTTGTCATTTTGGAAGGTAGTTTGTTATTGAGATTTTGTTACTTCAATGGATGGTAGCCTTGTCATTATGGAAGGTAGCCTTGTCATTATGGAAGGTAAATCGTTGTTGAGATTTTGTTACTCTAATGGATGGTAGCCTTGTCATTATGGAAGGTAGTTATTTGTTGTTATTTTGTTACTCCGATGGATTGTATCCTTGTCATTATGGAAGGTTGTTCGTTGTTGAGAGTTTGTTAGTCCAAGGGATGGTAGCCTTGTCATTTTGGAAGGTAGTTCGTTATTGAGATTTTGATACTTCAATGGGTGGTAGCCTTGTCATTATGGAAGGTAGTTCGTTGTTGAGATTTTGTTACTCCAATGGATGGTAGCCTTGTCATTATGGAAGGTAGTTTGTTGTTGATATTTTGTTACTCTAATGGATGGTATCCTGGTCATTACGGAAGCTAGTTCGTTGTTGAGATTTCGTTTCTCCAATGGATGGTAGCCTTGTAATTATGGAAGGTAAATCGTTGTTGAGATTTTGTTACTCCAATGGATGGTTACGATATCCTAATGGAAGGTAGTTCGTTGTTGATGTTTTGTTACTCTAATGGATGGTTGCCTTGTCATTACGTAAGGTAGTTCGTTGTTGAGATTTTGTAACTCTAATGGATGGTAGGGTTGTCATTATGGAAGGTAGTTCCTTGTTGGGATTTTGTTACTCCGATGGATGGTAGCCTTGTCATTATGGAAGGTAGTTCGTTGTTGAGATTTTGTTACTCTAATGGATGGTAGCGTTGTCATTATGGAAGGTAGTTCGTTGTTGGGATTTTGTTACTCCGATGGATGGTAGCCTTGTCATTATGGAAGGTAGTTCGTTGTTGGGATTTTGTTACTCCAATGGATGGTTGCCTTGTCATTACGTAAGGTAGTTCGTTGTTGAGATTTTGTTACTCTAATGGATGGTAGCGTTGTCATTATGGAAGGTAGTTCGTTGTTGGGATTTTGTTACTCCGATGGATGGTAGCCTTGTCATCATGGAAGGTAGTTTGTTTTTGAGATTTTGTTACTCCAATGGATGGTAGCCTTGTCATTATGGAAGGTAGTTTGTTCTGGAGATTTTGTTACTCCAATGGATGGTAGCCTTTTTATTTTGGAAGGTAGTTCATTGTTGAGACTTTGTTACTCCAATAGATGGTAGCCTTGTCATTATGGAAGGTAGTTCGTTTTTGAGATTTTGTTACTCCAATGGATGGTAGCCTTGTCATTATGGAAGGTAGTTCGTTGTTAAGATTTTGTTACTCCGATGGATGGTAGCCTTATCATTATGGAAGGTAGTTCATTGTTGAGATTTTGTTACTCTGATGGATGGAAGCCTTGTCATTATGGAAGGTAGTTCGTTGTTGAGATTCTGTTATTGCAATGGATGGTAGCCTTATCTTTATGGATGGTAGTTCATTGTTGAGAGTTTGTTACTCCAAGGGATGGTAGCCTTGTCATTTTGGAAGGTAGTTTGTTATTGAGATTTTGTAACTTCAATGGATGGTAGCCTTGTCATTATGGAAGGTAGTTCGTTGTTGAGATTTCGTTTCTCTAATGGATGGTAGCCTTTTCATTATGGAAGGTAAATCGTTGTTGAGATTTTGTTACTCTAATGGATGGTTACGATATCCTAATGGAAGGTAGTTCGTTGTTGATGTTTTGTTACTCTAATGTATGGTTGCCTTGTCATTACGTAAGGTAGTTCGTTGTTGAGATTTTGTTACTCTAATGGATGGTAGCGTTGTCATTATGGAAGGTAGTTTTTGTTGGGATTTTGTTACTCCGATGGATGGTAGCCTTGTCATTATGGAAGGTAGTTCGTTGTTGAGATTTTGTTACTCTAATGATGGTAGCCTTGTCATTACGAAAGGTAGTTCATTGTTGAGTTTTTGTTACTCTAATGGATGGTAGCCTTGTCATTATGGAAGGTAGTTCATTGTTGGGATTTTGTTACTCCAATGGATGGTACCCTTGTCATCATGGAAGATAGTTTGTTTTTGAGATTTTGTTACTCCAATGGATGGTAGCCTTGTCATTATGGAAGGTAGTTTGTTCTGGAGATTTTGTTACTCCAATGGATGGTAGCCTTTTTATTTTGGAAGGTAGTTCATTGTTGAGATTTTGTTACTCCAATGGATGGTAGTGAAATTCTGGCAGCAGATACTCAATGTCACAGTGAATGTTATGACACCGTATCTGACTTTCTATAAGATAGTAAATCAAAAAGCAGTAAATAACACAGTCAATTGTTTACCCAGTTCAGTGTGAAACAACACCTACTCTGGGGGCTACCAAGGCAGGGAGGAAATTCACTATAAGAGATATTAATTCAGGAATAAACCAACCAGTTTATCTCCTTCACTTAAGACCTTCCCAATGCAACTTCAATCTAAGTTCAACCTAAACCTGAGTTCCTACTCACTCCCCCTCAATCACAGCAGTGATACTAAACAATTGCCTAATGAAATTATGAAGACACTCTTCAGAACATACACTTGATTATACTTCACAGCTTTTAATCAAGTAACACAAACACTCGTGCTTCAAAGCTTTGAGTGATACATAAACCTAACTTGACCTTGCTTCAAAGCTTTAATCAAGTGACACAAACACTCGTGCTTCAAAGCTTTGAGTGATACACAACCCTTACAATCAAAACCTACTCAAAGTCACTTATCACAATGATACTTTCTTGGATTACAGTAGTTAAAACTATACAGCCCCTTGTTGATCTTCTATCAAAAAGTTGAGTTCACCAACAGCCTTCCTGTTGAATATATAGGCAGCTGTTCTTCAGTTAGGGCTTCCACGAAAATAGCTAGGGTTAATTAGGGTTAACCTCAAGACTTGGTCACAAGACTTTATCAACCAGATTAGGGTTAAGCCAAGTTAACCTAAAGTCCACGTGAGATTCTGTTCTGGAATGTATGAACCATATTCCTGAAAAATCTCAGAATTAAAAAAACTGCATAACTGTTAGATCAGTACAGGATGTCTTAACTTTGGTTATGACAACAAGAATACCTTTTACTGATTTTGCTAGAATGTAATAAATGTGATCATTGCATAATGATCAGCTACACACTCATAATGAGCAGCTACTGTATGCCATTCTTTTTCTGCAGAAAGTACCTAGTAACCCAGAATGTTATGACATCAGTCATGACATTCACACACCTGGTTTTACCAAAAATACATGCCAATAACCAAACACTTACAGGTAGCCTTGTCATTATGGAAGGTAGTTCGTTTTTGATATTTTGTTACTCCAATGGATGGTAGCCTTGTCATTAAGGAAGGTAGTTCGTTGTTAAGATTTTGTTACTCCAATGAATGGTAGCCTTATCATTATGGAAGGTAGTTCATTGTTGAGATTTTGTTACTCTGATGGATGGATGCCTTGTCATTATGGAAGGTAGTTCGTTGTTGAGATTCTGTTACTGCAATGGACGGTAGCCTTATCATTATGGAAGGTAATTCGTTGTTGAGATTTTGTTACTCCAATGGATGGTAGCCTTGTCATTATGGAATGTTATTCGTTGTTGAGATTTTGTTACTCTAATGGAAGGTTGCCTTGTAATTACGGAAGATAGTTCATTGTTGAGATTTTGTTACTCTAATGGATGGTAGCCTTGTCATTATGGAATGTAGTTTGTTGTTGAGATTTTGTTTCTCTAATGGATGGTAGCCTTGTCATTATGGAAGGTAGTTATTTGTTGTTATTTTGTTACTCCGATGGATTGTATCCTTGTCATTATGGAAGGTAGTTCGTTGTTGAGAGTTTGTTAGTCCAAGGGATGGTAGCCTTGTCATTTTGGAAGGTAGTTCGTTATTGAGATTTTGATACTTCAATGGGTGGTAGCCTTGTCATTATGGAAGGTATTTCGTTGTTGAGATTTTGTTATTCCAATGGATGGTAGCCTTGTCATTATGGAAGGTAGTTTGTTGTTGATATTTTGTTACTCTAATGGATGGTATCGTTGTCATTACGGAAGGTAGTTCGTTGTTGAGATTTCGTTTCCTCAATGGATGGTAGCCTTGTAATTATGGAAGGTAAATCGTTGTTGAGATTTTGTTACTCCAATGGATGGTTACGATATCCTAATGGAAGGTAGTTCGTTGTTGATGTTTTGTTACTCTAATGGACGGTTGCCTTGTCATTACATAAGGTAGTTCATTGTTGAGATTTTGTTACTCTAATGGATGGTAGCGTTGTCATTATGGAAGGTAGTTCGTTGTTGGGATTTTTTTACTCCGATGGATGGTAGCCTTGTCATTATGGAAGGTAGTTCGTTGTTGAGATTTTGTTACTGTAATGGATGGTAGCCTTGTCATTATGAAAGGTTGTTCATTGTTGATATTTTGTTACTCTAATGGATGGTAGCCTTGTCATTATGGAAGGTAGTTCGTTGTTTAGATTTTGTTACTCTAATGGATGGTAGCCTTGTCATTATGGAAGGTAGTTATTTGTTGTTATTTTGTTACTCCGATGGATTGTATCCTTGTCATTATGGAAGGTAGTTCGTTGTTGAGAGTTTGTTAGTCCAAGGGATGGTAGCCTTGTCATTTTGGAAGGTAGTTCGTTATTGAGATTTTGATACTTCAATGGGTGGTAGCCTTGTCATTATGGAAGGTAGTTCGTTGTTGAGATTTTGTTACTCCAATGGATGGTAGCCTTATCATTATGGAAGGTAGTTTGTTGTTGATATTTTGTTACTCTAATGGATGGTGTCCTTGTCATTACGGAAGGTAGTTCGTTGTTGAGATTTCGTTTCTCCAATGGATGGTAGCCTTGTAATTATGGAAGGTAAATCGTTGTTGAGATTTTGTTACTCCAATGGATGGTTACGATATCCTAATGGAAGGTAGTTCGTTGTTGATGTTTTGTTACTCTAATGGATGGTTGCCTTGTCATTACGTAAGGTAGTTCGTTGTTGAGATTTTGTTACTCTAATGGATGGTAGGGTTGTCATTATGGAAGGTAGTTCGTTGTTGGGATTTTGTTACTCCGATGGATGGTAGCCTTGTCATTATGGAAGGTAGTTCGTTGTTGAGATTTTGTTACTCTAATGGATGGTAGCGTTGTCATTATGGAAGGTAGTTCGTTGTTGGGATTTTGTTACTCCGATGGATGGTAGCCTTGTCATTATGGAAGGTAGTTCGTTGTTGGGATTTTGTTACTCCAATGGATGGTAGCCTTGTCATTATGAAAGGTAGTTCATTGTTGAGATTTTGTTACTCTAATGGATGTTAGCCTTATCATTATGGAAGGTAGTTCGTTGTTCGGATTTTGTTACTCCAATGGATGGTAGCCTTGTCATCATGGAAGGTAGTTTGTTTTTGAGATTTTGTTACTCCAATGGATGGTAGCCTTGTCATTATGGAAGGTAGTTTGTTCTGGAGATTTTGTTACTCCAATGGATGGTAGCCTTTTTATTTTGGAAGGTAGTTCATTGTTGAGATTTTGTTACTCCAATGGATGGTAGCCTTGTCATTATGGAAGGTAGTTCGTTTTTGAGATTTCGTTACTCCAATGGATGGTAGCCTTGTCATTATGGAAGGTAGTTCGTTGTTAAGATTTTGTTACTCCGATGGATGGTAGCCTTATCATTATGGAAGGTAGTTCATTGTTGAGATTTTGTTACTCTGATGGATGGAAGCCTTGTCATTATGGAAGGTAGTTCGTTGTTGAGATTCTGTTACTACAATGGACGGTAGCCTTATCATTATGGAAGGTAGTTCGTTGTTGAGATTTTGTTACTCCAATGGATGGTAGCCTTGTCATTATGGAATGTAGTTCGTTGTTGAGATTTTGTTACTCTAATAGATGGTAGCCTTGTAATTACGGAAGATAGTTCATTGTTGAGATTTTGTTACTCTAATGGATGGTAGCCTTGTCATTATGGAATGTAGTTCGTTGTTGAGATTTTGTTACTCTAATGGATGGTAGCCTTGTCATTATGGAAGGTAGTTATTTGTTGTTATTTTGTTACTCGGATGGATTGTATCCTTGTCATTATGGAAGGTAGTTCGTTGTTGAGAGTTTGTTAGTCCAAGGGATGGTAGCCTTGTCATTTTGGAAGGTAGTTCGTTATTGAGATTTTGATACTTCAATGGGTGGTAGCCTTGTCATTATGGAAGGTAGTTCGTTGTTGAGATTTTGTTACTCCAATGGATGGTAGCCTTATCATTATGGAAGGTAGTTTGTTGTTGATATTTTGTTACTCTAATGGATGGTGTCCTTGTCATTACGGAAGGTAGTTTGTTGTTGAGATTTCGTTTCTCCAATGGATGGTAGCCTTGTAATTATGGAAGGTAAATCGTTGTTGAGATTTTGTTACTCCAATGGATGGTTACGATATCCTAATGGAAGGTAGTTCGTTGTTGATGTTTTGTTACTCTAATGGATGGTTGCCTTGTCATTACGTATGGTAGTTTGTTGTTGAGATTTTGTTACTCTAATGGATGGTAGGGTTGTCATTATGGAAGGTAGTTCGTTGTTGGGATTTTGTTACTCCGATGGATGGTAGCCTTGTCATTATGGAAGGTAGTTCGTTGTTGGGATTTTGTTACTCCAATGGATGGTAGCCTTGTCATTATGAAAGGTAGTTCATTGTTGAGATTTTGTTACTCTAATGGATGTTAGCCTTATCATTATGGAAGGTAGTTCGTTGTTCGGATTTTGTTACTCCAATGGATGGTAGCCTTGTCATCATGGAAGGTAGTTTGTTTTTGAGATTTTGTTACTCCAATGGATGGTAGCCTTGTCATTATGGAAGGTAGTTTGTTCTGGAGATTTTGTTACTCCAATGGATGGTAGCCTTTTTATTTTGGAAGGTAGTTCATTGTTGAGATTTTGTTACTCCAATGGATGGTAGCCTTGTCATTATGGAAGGTAGTTCGTTTTTGAGATTTCGTTACTCCAATGGATGGTAGCCTTGTCATTATGGAAGGTAGTTCGTTGTTAAGATTTTGTTACTCCGATGGATGGTAGCCTTATCATTATGGAAGGTAGTTCATTGTTGAGATTTTGTTACTCTGATGGATGGAAGCCTTGTCATTATGGAAGGTAGTTCGTTGTTGAGATTCTGTTACTACAATGGACGGTAGCCTTATCATTATGGAAGGTAGTTCGTTGTTGAGATTTTGTTACTTCAATGGATGGTAGCCTTGTCATTATGAAATGTAGTTCGTTGTTGAGATTTTGTTACTCTAATAGATGGTAGCCTTGTAATTACGGAAGATAGTTCATTGTTGAGATTTTGTTACTCTAATGGATGGTAGCCTTGTCATTATGGAATGTAGTTCGTTGTTGAGATTTTGTTACTCTAATGGATGGTAGCCTTGTCATTATGGAAGGTAGTTATTTGTTGTTATTTTGTTACTCCGATGGATTGTATCCTTGTCATTATGGAAGGTAGTTCGTTGTTGAGAGATTGTTAGTCCAAGGGATGGTAGCCTTGTCATTTTGGAAGGTAGTTCGTTATTGAGATTTTGATACTTCAATGGGTGGTAGCCTTGTCATTATGGAAGGTAGTTCGTTGTTGAGATTTTGTTACTCCAATGGATGGTAGCCTTGTCATTATGGAAGGTAGTTTGTTGTTGATATTTTGTTACTCTAATGGATAATGTCCTTGTCATTACGGAAGGTAGTTCGTTGTTGAGATTTTGTTTCTCCAATGGATGGTAGCCTTGTAATTATGGAAGGTAAATCATTGTTGAGATTTTGTTACTCCAATGGATGGTTACGATATCCTAATGGAAGGTAGTTCGTTGTTGATGTTTTGTTACTCTAATGGATGGTTGCCTCGTCATTACGTAAGGTAGTTCGTTGTTGAGATTTCGTTACTCTAATGGATGGTAGGGTTGTCATTATGGAAGGTAGTTCGTTGTTGGGATTTTGTTACTCCGATGGATGGTAGCCTTGTCATTATGGAAGGTAGTTCTTTGTTTAGATTTTGTTACTCTAATGGATGGTAGCATTGTCATTATGGAAGGTAGTTCGTCGTTGGGATTTTGTTACTCCGATGGATGGTAGCCTTGTCATTATGGAAGGTAGTTCGTTGTTGGGATTTTGTTACTCCAATGGATGGTAGCCTTGTCATTATGAAAGGTAGTTCATTGTTGAGATTTTGTTACTCTAATGGATGTCAGCCTTATCATTATGGAAGGTAGTTCGTTATTGGGATTTTGTTTCTCCAATGGATGGTAGCCTTGTCATCATGGAAGGTAGTTTGTTTTTGAGATTTTGTTACTCCAATGGATGGTAGCCTTGTCATTATGGAAGGTAGTTTGTTCTGGAGATTTTGTTACTCCAATGGATGGTAGCCTTTTTATTTTGGAAGGTAGTTCATTGTTGAGACTTTGTTACTCCAATGGATGGTAGCCTTGTCATTATAGAAGGTAGTTCGTTTTTGAGATTTTGTTACTCCAATGGATGGTAGCCTTGTCATTATGGAAGGTAGTTCGTTGTTAAGATTTTGTTACTCCGATGGATGGTAGCCTTATCATTATGGAAGGTAGTTCATTGTTGAGAAATTGTTACTCTGATGGATGGAAGCCTTGTCATTATGGAAGGTAGTTCGTTGTTGAGAGTTTGTTAGTCCAAGGGATGGTAGCCTTGTCATTTTGGAAGGTAGTTCGTTATTGAGATTTTGATACTTCAATGGGTGGTAGCCTTGTCATTATGGAAGGTAGTTCGTTGTTGAGATTTTGTTACTCCAATGGATGGTAGCCTTGTCATTATGGAAGGTAGTTTGTTGTTGATATTTTGTTACTCTAATGGATGGTGTCCTTGTCATTACGGAAGGTAGTTCGTTGTTGAGATTTCGTTTCTCCAACGGATGGTAGCCTTGTAATTATGGAAGGTAAATCGTTGTTGTGATTTTGTTACTCCAATGGATGGTTACGATATCCTAATGGAAGGTAGTTCATTGTTGATGTTTTGTTACTCTAATGGATGGTTGCCTTGTCATTACGTAAGGTAGTTCGTTGTTGAGATTTTGTTACTCTAATGAATGGTAGGGTTGTCATTATGGAAGGTAGTTCGTTGTTGGGATTTTGTTACTCCGATGGATGGTAGCCTTGTCATTATGGAAGGTAGTTCGTTGTTGAGATTTTGTTACTCTAATGGATGGTAGCGTTGTCATTATGGAAGGTAGTTCGTTGTTGGGATTTTGTTACTCCGATGGATGGTAGCCTTGTCATTATGGAAGGTAGTTCATCGTTGGGATTTTGTTACTCCAATGGATGGTAGCCTTGTCATTATGAAAGGTAGTTCATTGTTGAGATTTTGTTACTCTAATGGATGTTAGCCTTATCATTATGGAAGGTAGTTCGTTGTTGGGATTTTGTTACTCCAATGGATGGTAGCCTTGTCATCATGGAAGGTAGTTTGTTTTTGAGATTTTGTTACTCCAATGGATGGTAGCCTTGTCATTATGGAAGGTAGTTCGTTGTTAAGATTTTGTTACTCCGATGGATGGTAGCCTTATCATTATGGAAGGTAGTTTGTTGTTGATATTTTGTTACTCTAATGGATGGTGTCCTTGTCATTACGGAAGGTAGTTCGTTGTTGAGATTTCGTTTCTCCAATGGATGGTAGCCTTGTAATTATGGAAGGTAAATTGTTGTTGTGATTTTGTTACTCCAATGGATGGTTACGATATCCTAATGGAAGGTAGTTCGTTGTTGATGTTTTGTTACTCTAATGGATGGTTGCCTTGTCATTACGTAAGGTAGTTTGTTGTTGAGATTTTGTTACTCTAATGGATGGTAGGGTTGTCATTATGGAAGGTAGTTCGTTGTTGGGATTTTGTTACTCCGATGGATGGTAGCCTTGTCATTATGGAAGGTAGTTCGTTGTTGGGATTTTGTTACTCTAATGGATGTTAGCCTTATCATTATGGAAGGTAGTTCGTTGTTCGGATTTTGTTACTCCAATGGATGGTAGCCTTGTCATCATGGAAGGTAATTTGTTTTTGAGATTTCGTTACTCCAATGGATGGTAGCCTTGTCATTATGGAAGGTAGTTTGTTCTGGAGATTTTGTTACTCCAATGGATGGTAGCCTTATCATTATGGAAGGTAGTTCATTGTTGAGATTTTGTTACTCTGATGGATGGAAGCCTTGTCATTATGGAAGGTAGTTCATTGTTGAGAGTTTGTTACTCCAAGGGATGGTAGCCTTATCATTTTGGAAGGTAGTTTGTTATTGAGATTTTGTTAGTTCAATGGATGGTAGCCTTGTCATTATGGAAGGTAGCCTTGTCATTATGGAAGGTAAATCGTTGTTGAGATTTTGTTACTCTAATGGATGGTTACGATATCCTAATGGAAGGTAGTTCGTTGTTGATGTTTTGTTACTCTAATGGATGGTTGCCTTGTCATTACGTAAGGTAGTTCGTTGTTGAGATTTAGTTACTCTAATTGATGGTAGCATTGTCATTATGGAAGGTAGTTTGTTGTTGGGATTTTGTTACTCCGATGGATGGTAGCCTTGTAATTATGGAAGGTAGTTCGTTGTTGAGATTTTGTTACTCTAATGGATGGTAGCCTTGTCTTTACGAAAGGTAGTTCATTGTTGAGATTTTGTTACTCTAATGGATTGTAGCCTTGTCATCATGGAAGATAGTTTGTTTTTGAGATTTTGTTACTCCAATGGATGGTAGCCGTGTCATTATGGAAGGTAGTTTGTTCTGGAGATTTTGTTACTCCAATGGATGGTAGCCTTTTTATTTTGGAAGGTAGTTCATTGATGAGATTTTGTTACTCCAATGGATGGTAGCCTTGTCATTATGGAAGGTAGTTCGTTTTTGAGATTTTGTTACTCCAATGGATGGTAGCCTTGTCATTATGGAAGGTAGTTCGTTGTGAAGATTTTGTTACTCCAATGGATGGTAGCCTTATCATTATGGAAGGTAGTTCATTGTTGAGATTTTGTTACTCTGATGGATGGAAGCCTTGTCATTATGGAAGGTAGTTCGTTGTTGAGATTCTGTTACTTCAATGGATGGTAGCCTTATCATTATGGAAGGTAGTTCATTGTTGAGAGTTTGTTACTCCAAGGGATGGTAGCCTTGTCATTTTGGAAGGTAGTTTGTTATTGAGATTTTGTTACTTCAATGGATGGTAGCCTTGTCATTATGGAAGGTAGCCTTGTCATTATGGAAGGTAAATCGTTGTTGAGATTTTGTTACTCTAATGGATGGTAGCCTTGTCATTATGGAAGGTAGTTATTTGTTGTTATTTTGTTACTCCGATGGATTGTATCCTTGTCATTATGGAAGGTTGTTCGTTGTTGAGAGTTTGTTAGTCCAAGGGATGGTAGCCTTGTCATTTTGGAAGGTAGTTCGTTATTGAGATTTTGATACTTCAATGGGTGGTAGCCTTGTCATTATGGAAGGTAGTTCGTTGTTGAGATTTTGTTACTCCAATGGATGGTAGCCTTGTCATTATGGAAGGTAGTTTGTTGTTGATATTTTGTTACTCTAATGGATGGTATCCTGGTCATTACGGAAGGTAGTTCGTTGTTGAGATTTCGTTTCTCCAATGGATGGTAGCCTTGTAATTATGGAAGGTAAATCGTTGTTGAGATTTTGTTACTCCAATGGATGGTTACGATATCCTAATGGAAGGTAGTTCGTTGTTGATGTTTTGTTACTCTAATGGATGGTTGCCTTGTCATTACGTAAGTTAGTTCGTTGTTGAGATTTTGTTACTCTAATGGATGGTAGGGTTGTCATTATGGAAGGTAGTTCCTTGTTGGGATTTTGTTACTCCGATGGATGGTAGCCTTGTCATTATGGAAGGTAGTTCGTTGTTGAGATTTTGTTACTCTAATGGATGGTAGCGTTGTCATTATGGAAGGTAGTTCGTTGTTGGGATTTTGTTACTCCGATGGATGGTAGCCTTGTCATTATGGAAGGTAGTTCGTTGTTGGGATTTTGATACTCCAATGGATGGTTGCCTTGTCATTACGTAAGGTAGTTCGTTGTTGAGATTTTGTTACTCTAATGGATGGTAGCGTTGTCATTATGGAAGGTAGTTCGTTGTTGGGATTTTGTTACTCCGATGGATGGTAGCCTTGTCATCATGGAAGGTAGTTTGTTTTTGAGATTTTGTTACTTCAATGGATGGTAGCCTTGTCATTATGGAAGGTAGTTTGTTCTGGAGATTTTGTTACTCCAATGGATGGTAGCCTTTTTATTTTGGAAGGTAGTTCATTGTTGAGACTTTGTTACTCCAATAGATGGTAGCCTTGTCATTATGGAAGGTAGTTCGTTTTTGAGATTGTGTTACTCCAATGGATGGTAGCCTTGTCATTATGGAAGGTAGTTCGTTGTTAAGATTTTGTTACTCCGATGGATGGTAGCCTTATCATTATGGAAGGTAGTTCATTGTTGAGATTTTGTTACTCTGATGGATGGAAGCCTTGTCATTATGGAAGGTAGTTCGTTGTTGAGATTCTGTTATTGCAATGGATGGTAGCCTTATCTTTATGGATGGTAGTTCATTGTTGAGAGTTTGTTACTCCAAGGGATGGTAGCCTTGTCATTTTGGAAGGTAGTTTGTTATTGAGATTTTGTAACTTCAATGGATGGTAGCCTTGTCATTATGGAAGGTAGTTCGTTGTTGAGATTTCGTTTCTCTAATGGATGGTAGCCTTGTCATTATGGAAGGTAAATCGTTGTTGAGATTTTGTTACTCTAATGGATGGTTACGATATCCTAATGGAAGGTAGTTCGTTGTTGATGTTTTGTTACTCTAATGTATGGTTGCCTTGTCATTACGTAAGGTAGTTCGTTGTTGAGATTTTGTTACTCTAATGGATGGTAGCGTTGTCATTATGGAAGGTAGTTTGTTGTTGGGATTTTGTTACTCCGATGGATGGTAGCCTTGTCATTATGGAAGGTAGTTCGTTGTTGAGATTTTGTTACTCTAATGATGGTAGCCTTGTCATTACGAAAGGTAGTTCATTGTTGAGTTTTTGTTACTCTAATGGATGGTAGCCTTGTCATTATGGAAGGTAGTTCATTGTTGGGATTTTGTTACTCCAATGGATGGTAGCCTTGTCATCATGGAAGATAGTTTGTTTTTGAGATTTTGTTACTCCAATGGATGGTAGCCTTGTCATTATGGAAGGTAGTTTGTTCTGGAGATTTTGTTACTCCAATGGATGGTAGCCTTTTTATTTTGGAAGGTAGTTCATTGTTGAGATTTTGTTACTCCAATGGATGGTAGTGAAATTCTGGCAGCAGATACTCAATGTCACAGTGAATGTTATGACACCGTATCTGACTTTCTATAAGATAGTAAATCAAAAAGCAGTAAATAACACAGTCAATTGTTTACCCAGTTCAGTGTGAAACAACACCTACTCTGGGGGCTACCAAGCCAGGGAGGAAATTCACTATAAGAGATATTAATTCAGGAATAAACCAACCAGTTTATCTCCTTCACTTAAGACCTACCCAATGCAACTTCAATCCAAGTTCAACCTAAACCTGAGTTCCTACTCACTCCCCCTCAATCACAGCAGTGATACTAAACAATTGACTAATGAAATTATGAAGACACTCTTCAGAACATACACTTGATTATACTTCACAGCTTTTAATCAAGTAACACAAACACTCGTGCTTCAAAGCTTTGAGTGATACATAAACCTAACTTGACCTTGCTTCAAAGCTTTAATCAAGTGACACAAACACTCGTGCTTCAAAGCTTTGAGTGATACACAACCCTTACAATCAAAACCTACTCAAAGTCACTTATCACAATGATACTTGCTTGTATTACAGTAGTTAAAACTATACAGCCCCTTGTTGATCTTCTATCAAAAAGTTGAGTTCACCAACAACCTTCCTATTGAATATATAGGCAGCTGTTCTTCAGTTAGGGCTTCCAAGAAAATAGCTAGGGTTAATTAGGGTTAACCTCAAGACTTGGTCACAAGACTTTATCAACCAGATTAGGGTTAAGCCAAGTTAACCTAAAGTCCACGTGAGATTCTGTTCTGGAATGTATGAACCATATTCCTGAAAAATCTCAGAATTAACAAAACTGCATAACTGTTAGATCAGTACAGGATGTCTTAACTTTGGTTATGACAACATGAATACTGTTTACTGATTTTGCTAGAATGTAATAAATGTGATCATTGCATAATGATCAGCTACACACTCATAATGAGCAGCTACTGTATGCCATTCTTTTTCTGCAGAAAGTACCTAGTAACCCAGAATGTTATGACATCAGTCATGACATTCACACACCTGGTTTTACCAAAAATACATGCCAATAACCAAACACTTACAGGTAGCCTTGCCATTATGGAAGGTAGTTCGTTTTTGAGATTTTGTTACTCCAATGGATGGTAGCCTTGTCATTATGGAAGGTAGTTCGTTGTTAAGATTTTGTTACTCTAATGAATGGTAGCCTTATCATTATGGAAGGTAGTTCATTGTTGAGATTTTCTTACTCTGATGGATGGAAGCCTTCTCATTATGGAAGGTAGTTCGTTGTTGAGATTCTGTTACTGCAATGGACGGTAGCCTTATCATTATGGAAGGTAGTTCGTTGTTGAGATTTTGTTACTCCAATGGATGGTAGCCTTGTCATTATGGAATGTTATTCGTTGTTGAGATTTTGTTACTCTAATGGAAGGTAGCCTTGTAATTACGGAAGATAGTTCATTGTTGAGATTTTGTTACTCTAATGGATGGTAGCCTTGTCATTATGGAATGTAGTTCGTTGTTGAGATTTTGTTTCTCTAATGGATGGTAGCCTTGTCATTATGGAAGGTAGTTATTTGTTGTTATTTTGTTACTCCGATGGATTGTATCCTTGTCATTATGGAAGGTAGTTCGTTGTTGAGAGTTTGTTAGTCCAAGGGATGGTAGCCTTGTCATTTTGGAAGGTAGTTAGTTATTGAGATTTTGATACTTCAATGGGTGGTAGCCTTGTCATTATGGAAGGTAGTTCGTTGTTGAGATTTTGTTACTCCAATGGATGGTAGCCTTGTCATTATGGAAGGTAGTTTGTTGTTGATATTTTGTTACTCTAATGGATGGTATCCTGGTCATTACGGAAGGTAGTTCGTTGTTGAGATTTCGTTTCTCCAATGGATGGTAGCCTTGTAATTATGGAAGGTAAATCGTTGTTGAGATTTTGTTACTCCAATGGATGGTTACGATATCCTAATGGAAGGTAGTTCGTTGTTGATGTTTTGTTACTCTAATGGATGGTTGCCTTGTCATTACGTAAGTTAGTTCGTTGTTGAGATTTTGTTACTCTAATGGATGGTAGGGTTGTCATTATGGAAGGTAGTTCCTTGTTGGGATTTTGTTACTCCGATGGATGGTAGCCTTGTCATTATGGAAGGTAGTTCGTTGTTGAGATTTTGTTACTCTAATGGATGGTAGCGTTGTCATTATGGAAGGTAGTTCGTTGTTGGGATTTTGTTACTCCGATGGATGGTAGCCTTGTCATTATGGAAGGTAGTTCGTTGTTGGGATTTTGATACTCCAATGGATGGTTGCCTTGTCATTACGTAAGGTAGTTCGTTGTTGAGATTTTGTTACTCTAATGGATGGTAGCGTTGTCATTATGGAAGGTAGTTCGTTGTTGGGATTTTGTTACTCCGATGGATGGTAGCCTTGTCATCATGGAAGGTAGTTTGTTTTTGAGATTTTGTTACTTCAATGGATGGTAGCCTTGTCATTATGGAAGGTAGTTTGTTCTGGAGATTTTGTTACTCCAATGGATGGTAGCCTTTTTATTTTGGAAGGTAGTTCATTGTTGAGACTTTGTTACTCCAATAGATGGTAGCCTTGTCATTATGGAAGGTAGTTTGTTTTTGAGATTGTGTTACTCCAATGGATGGTAGCCTTGTCATTATGGAAGGTAGTTCGTTGTTAAGATTTTGTTACTCCGATGGATGGTAGCCTTATCATTATGGAAGGTAGTTCATTGTTGAGATTTTGTTACTCTGATGGATGGAAGCCTTGTCATTATGGAAGGTAGTTCGTTGTTGAGATTCTGTTATTGCAATGGATGGTAGCCTTATCTTTATGGATGGTAGTTCATTGTTGAGAGTTTGTTACTCCAAGGGATGGTAGCCTTGTCATTTTGGAAGGTAGTTTGTTATTGAGATTTTGTAACTTCAATGGATGGTAGCCTTGTCATTATGGAAGGTAGTTCGTTGTTGAGATTTCGTTTCTCTAATGGATCGTAGCCTTGTCATTATGGAAGGTAAATCGTTGTTAAGATTTTGTTACTCTAATGGATGGTTACGATATCCTAATGGAAGGTAGTTCGTTGTTGATGTTTTGTTACTCTAATGTATGGTTGCCTTGTCATTACGTAAGGTAGTTCGTTGTTGAGATTTTGTTACTCTAATGGATGGTAGCGTTGTCATTATGGAAGGTAGTTTGTTGTTGGGATTTTGTTACTCCGATGGATGGTAGCCTTGTCATTATGGAAGGTAGTTCGTTGTTGAGATTTTGTTACTCTAATGATGGTAGTCTTGTCATTACGAAAGGTAGTTCATTGTTGAGTTTTTGTTACTCTAATGGATGGTAGCCTTGTCATTATGGAAGGTAGTTCATTGTTGGGATTTTGTTACTCCAATGGATGGTAGCCTTGTCATCATGGAAGATAGTTTGTTTTTGAGATTTTGTTACTCCAATGGATGGTAGCCTTGTCATTATGGAAGGTAGTTTGTTCTGGAGATTTTGTTACTCCAATGGATGGTAGCCTTTTTATTTTGGAAGGTAGTTCATTGTTGAGATTTTGTTACTCCAATGGATGGTAGTGAAATTCTGGCAGCAGATACTCAATGTCACAGTGAATGTTATGACACCGTATCTGACTTTCTATAAGATAGTAAATCAAAAAGCAGTAAATAACACAGTCAATTGTTTACCCAGTTTAGTGTGAAACAACACCTACTCTGGGGGCTACCAAGGCAGGGAGGAAATTCACTATAAGAGATATTAATTCAGGAATAAACCAACCAGTTTATCTCCTTCACTTAAGACCTTCCCAATGCAACTTCAATCTAAGTTCAACCTAAACCTGAGTTCCTACTCACTCCCCCTCAATCACAGCAGTGATACTAAACAATTGCCTAATGAAATTATGAAGACACTCTTCAGAACATACACTTGATTATACTTCACAGCTTTTAATCAAGTAACACAAACACTCGTGCTTCAAAGCTTTGAGTGATACATAAACCTAACTTGACCTTGCTTCAAAGCTTTAATCAAGTGACACAAACACTCGTGCTTCAAAGCTTTGAGTGATACACAACCCTTACAATCAAAACCTACTCAAAGTCACTTATCACAATGATACTTGCTTGTATTACAGTAGTTAAAACTATACAGCCCCTTGTTGATCTTCTATCAAAAAGTTGAGTTCACCAACAGCCTTCCTATTGAATATATAGGCAGCTGTTCTTCAGTTAGGGCTTCCAAGAAAATAGCTAGGGTTAATTAGGGTTAACCTCAAGACTTGGTCACAAGACTTTATCAACCAGATTAGGGTTAAGCCAAGTTAACCTAAAGTCCACGTGAGATTCTGTTCTGGAATGTATGAACCATATTCCTGAAAAATCTCAGAATTAACAAAACTGCATAACTGTTAGATCAGTACAGGATGTCTTAACTTTGGTTATGACAACATGAATACTGTTTACTGATTTTGCTAGAATGTAATAAATGTGATCATTGCATAATGATCAGCTACACACTCATAATGAGCAGCTACTGTATGCCATTCTTTTTCTGCAGAAAGTACCTAGTAACCCAGAATGTTATGACATCAGTCATGACATTCACACACCTGGTTTTACCAAAAATACATGCCAATAACCAAACACTTACAGGTAGCCTTGTCATTATGGAAGGTAGTTCGTTTTTCAGATTTTGTTACTCCAATGGATGGTAGCCTTGTCATTATGGAAGGTAGTTCGTTGTTAAGATTTTGTTACTCTAATGAATGGTAGCCTTATCATTATGGAAGGTAGTTCATTGTTGAGATTTTCTTACTCTGATGGATGGAAGCCTTCTCATTATGGAAGGTAGTTCGTTGTTGAGATTCTGTTACTGCAATGGACGGTAGCCTTATCATTATGGAAGGTAGTTCGTTGTTGAGATTTTGTTACTCCAATGGATGGTAGCCTTGTCATTATGGAATGTTATTCGTTGTTGAGATTTTGTTACTCTAATGGAAGGTAGCCTTGTAATTACGGAAGATAGTTCATTGTTGAGATTTTGTTACTCTAATGGATGGTAGCCTTGTCATTATGGAATGTAGTTCGTTGTTGAGATTTTGTTTCTCTAATGGATGGTAGCCTTGTCATTATGGAAGGTAGTTATTTGTTGTTATTTTGTTACTCCGATGGATTGTATCCTTGTCATTATGGAAGGTAGTTCGTTGTTGAGAGTTTGTTAGTCCAAGGGATGGTAGCCTTGTCATTTTGGAAGGTAGTTCGTTATTGAGATTTTGATACTTCAATGGGTGGTAGCCTTGTCATTATGGAAGGTATTTCGTTGTTGAGATTTTGTTACTCCAATGGATGGTAGCCTTGTCATTATGGAAGGTAGTTTGTTGTTGATATTTTGTTACTCTAATGGATGGTATCCTTGTCATTACGGAAGGTAGTTCGTTGTTGAGATTTCGTTTCCTCAATGGATGGTAGCCTTGTAATTATGGAAGGTAAATCGTTGTTGAGATTTTGTTACTCCAATGGATGGTTAAGATATCCTAATGGAAGGTAGTTTGTTGTTGATGTTTTGTTACTCTAATGGACGGTTGCCTTGTCATTACATAAGGTAGTTCGTTGTTGAGATTTTGTTACTCTAATGGATGGTAGCGTTGTCATTATGGAAGGTAGTTCGTTGTTGGGATTTTTTTACTCCGATGGATGGTAGCCTTGTCATTATGGAAGGTAGTTCGTTGTTGAGATTTTGTTATTGTAATGGATGGTAGCCTTGTCATTATGAAAGGTTGTTCATTGTTGAGATTTAGTTACTCTAATGGATGGTAGCCTTGTCATTATGGAAGGTAGTTCGTTGTTGGGATTTTGTTACTCCAATGGATGGTAGCCTTGTCATCATGGAAGGTAGTTAGTTTTTGAGATTTTGTTACTCCAATGGATGGTAGCCTTGTCATTATGGAAGGTAGTTTGTTTTGGAGATTTTGTTACTCCAATGGATGGTAGCCTTTTTATTTTGGAAGGTAGTTCATTGTTGAGATTTTGTTACTCCAATGGATGGTAGCCTTGTCATTATGGAAGGTAGTTCATTTTTGAGATTTTGTTACTCTAATGGATGGTAGCCTTGTCATTTTGGAAGGTAGTTTGTTATTGAGATTTTGTTACTTCAATGGATGGTAGCCTTGTCATTATGGAAGGTAGTTCGTTGTTGAGATTTCGTTTCTCCAATGGATGGTAGCCATGTCATTATGGAAGGTAAATCATTGTTGAGATTTTGTTACTCTAATGGATGGTTACGATATCCTAATGGAAGGTAGTTCGTTGTTGATGTTTTGTTACTCTAATGGATGGTTGCCTTGTCATTACGTAAGGTAGTTTGTTGTTGAGATTTTCTTACTCTAATGGATGGTAGCGTTGTCATTATGGAAGGTAGTTCGTTGTTGGGATTTTGTTACTCCGATGGATGGTAGCCTTGTCATTATGAAAGGTAGTTCATTGTTGAGATTTTGTTACTCTAATGGATGGTAGCCTTGTCATTATGGAAGGTAGTTCGTTGTTGGGATTTTGTTACTCCAATGGATGGTAGCCTTTTTATCTTGGAAGGTAGGTCATTGTTGAGATTTTGTTACTCCAATGGATGGTAGCCTTGTCATTATGGAAGGTAGTTCGTTTTTGAGATTTTGTTACTCCAAGGGATGGTAGCCTTGTCATTATGGAAGGTAGTTCTTTGTTAAGATTTTGTTACTCCAATGGATGGTAGCCTTATCATTATGGAAGGTAGTTCATTGTTGAGATTTTGTTACTCTGATGGATGGAAGCCTTGTCATTATGGAATGTAGTTCGTTGTTGAGATTTTGTTACTCTAATGGATGGTAGCCTTGTCATTATGGAAGGTAGTTATTTGTTGTTATTTTGTTACTCCGATGGATTGTATCCTTGTCATTATGGAAGGTAGTTCGTTGTTGAGAGTTTGTTAGTCCAAGGGATGGTAGCCTTGTCATTTTGGAAGGTAGTTCGTTATTGAGATTTTGATACTTCAATGGGTGGTAGCCTTGTCATTATGGAAGGTATTTCGTTGTTGAGATTTTGTTACTCCAATGGATGGTAGCCTTGTCATTATGGAAGGTAGTTTGTTATTGATATTTTGTTACTCTAATGGATGGTATCCTTGTCATTACGGAAGGTAGTTCGTTGTTGAGATTTCGTTTCCTCAATGGATGGTAGCCTTGTAATTATGGAAGGTAAATCGTTGTTGAGATTTTGTTACTCCAATTGATGTTTACGATATCCTAATGGAAGGTAGTTCGTTGTTGATGTTTTGTTACTCTAATGGACGGTTACCTTGTCATTACATAAGGTAGTTCGTTGTTGAGATTTTGTTACTCTAATGGATGGTAGCATTGTCATTATGGAAGGTAGTTCGTTGTTGGGATTTTGTTACTCCGATGGATGGTAGCCTTGTCATTATGGAAGGTAGTTCGTTGTTGAGATTTTGTTACTGTAATGGATGGTAGCCTTGTCATTATGAAAGGTTGTTCATTGTTGAGATTTTGTTATTCTAATGGATGGTAGCCTTGTCATTATGGAAGGTAATTCGTTGTTGGGATTTTGTTACTCCAATGGATGGTAGCCTTGTCATCATGGAAGGTAGTTAGTTTTTGAGATTTTGTTACTCCAATGGATGGTAGCCTTGTCATTATGGAAGGTAGTTTGTTCTGGAGATTTTGTTACTCCAATGGATGGTAGCCTTTTTATTTTGGAAGGTAGTTCATTGTTGAGATTTTGTTACTCCAATGGATGGTAGCCTTGTCATTATGGAAGGTAGTTCGTTTTTGAGATTTTGTTACTCCAATGGATGGTAGCCTTGTCATTTTGGAAGGTAGTTTGTTATTGAGATTTTGTTACTTCAATGGATGGTAGCCTTGTCATTATGGAAGGTAGTTCGTTGTTGAGATTTCGTTTCTCCAATGGATGGTAGCCTTGTCATTATGGAAGGTAAATCGTTGTTGAGATTTTGTTACTCTAATGGATGGTTACGATATCCTAATGGAAGGTAGTTCGTTGTTGATGTTTTGTTACTCTAATGGATGTTTGCCTTGTCATTACGTAAGGTAGTTCGTTGTTGAGATTTTCTTACTCTAATGGATGGTAGCGTTGTCATTATGGAAGGTAGTTCGTTGTTGGGATTTTGTTACTCCGATGGATGGTAGCCTTGTCATTATGAAAGGTAGTTCATTGTTGAGATTTTGTTACTCTAATGGATGGTAGCCTTGTCATTATGGAAGGTAGTTCGTTGTTGGGATTTTGTTACTCCAATGGATGGTAGCCTTTTTATCTTGGAAGGTAGTTCATTGTTGAGATTTTGTTACTCCAATGGATGGTAGCCTTGTCATTATGGAAGGTAGTTCATTTTTGAGATTTTGTTACTCCAATGGATGGTAGCCTTGTCATTATGGAAGGTAGTTCGTTGTTAACATTTTGTTACTCCAATGGATGGTAGCCTTATCATTATGGAAGGTAGTTCATTGTTGAGATTTTGTTACTCTGATGGATGGAAGCCTTGTCATTATGGAAGGTAGTTCGTTGTTGAGATTCTATTACTGCAATGGATGGTAGCCTTATCATTATTGAAGGTAGTTCATTGTTGAGATTTTGGTACTCTGATGGATGGAAGCCTTGTCATTATGGAAGGTAGTTCGTTGTTGAGATTCTGTTACTACAATGGACGGTAGCCTTATCATTATGGAAGGTAGTTCATTGTTGAGATTTTGTTACTCCAATGGATGGTAGCCTTGTCATTATGGAATGTAGTTCGTTGTTGAGATTTTGTTACTCTAATGGATGGTAGCCTTGTCATTATGGAAGGTAGTTATTTGTTGTTATTTTGTTACTCTGATGGATTGTATCCTTGTCATTATGTAAGGTAGTTCGTTTTTGAGAGTTTGTTAGTCCAAGGGATGGTAGCCTTGTCATTTTGGAAGGTAGTTCGTTATTGGGATTTTGATACTTCAATGGGTGGTAGCCTTGTCATTATGGAAGGTAGTTCGTTGTTGAGATTTTGTTACTCCAATGGATGGTAGCCTTGTCATTATGGAAGGTAGTTTGTTGTTGATATTTTGTTACTCTAATGGATGGTATCCTTGTCATTACGGAAGGTAGTTCGTTGTTGAGATTTCATTTCTCCAATGGATGGTAGCCTTGTAATTATGGAAGGGAAATCGTTGTTGAGATTTTGTTACTCTAATGGATGGTTACGATATCCTAATGGAAGGTAGTTCGTTGTTGATGTTTTGTTACTCTAATGGATGGTTGCCTTGTCATTAGGTAAGGTAGTTCGTTGTTGAGATTTTGTTACTCTAATTGATGGTAGGGTTGTCATTATGGAAGGTAGTTCGTTGTTGGGATTTTGTTACTCCGATGGATGGTAGCCTTGTCATTATGGAAGGTAGTTCGTTGTTGAGATTTTGTTACTCTAATGGATGGTAGCCTTGTCATTATGAAAAGTAGTTCATTGTTGAGATTTTGTTACTCTAATGGATGGTAGCCTTGTCATTATGGAAGGTAGTTCGTTGTTGGGATTTTGTTACTCCAATGGATGGTAGCCTTTTTATTTTGGAAGGTAGTTAATTGTTGAGATTTTGTTACTCCAATGGATGGTAGCCTTGTCATTATGGAAGGTAATTCGTTTTTGAGATTTTGTTACTCCAATGGATGGTAGCCTTGTCATTATGGAAGGTAGTTCGTTGTTAAGATTTTGTTACTCCAATGGATGGTAGCCTTATCATTATGGAAGGTAGTTCATTGTTGAGATTTTGTTACTCTGATGGATGGAAGCCTTGTCATTATGGAAGGTAGTTCGTTGTTGAGATTCTATTACTGCAATGGATGGTAGCCTTATCATTATGGAAGGTAGTTCGTTGTTGAGAGTTTGTTACTCCCAGGGATGGTAGCCTTGTCATTTTGGAAGGTAGTTTGTTATTGGGATTTTGTTACTTCAATGGATGGTAGCCTTGTCATTATGGAAGGTAGTTTGTTGTTGAGATTTCGTTACTCCAATGGATGGTAGCCTTATCATTATGGAAGGTAGTTCATTGTTGAGATTTTGTTACTCTGATGGATGGAAGCCTTTTCATTATGGAAGGTAGTTCGTTGTTGAGATTCTGTTACTGCAATGGATGGTAGCCTTATCATTATGGAAGGTAGTTCGTTGTTGAGATTTTGTTACTCCAATGGATGGTAACCTTGTCATTATGGAATGTTATTTGTTGTTGAGATTTTGTTACTCTAATGGAAGGTAGCCTTGTAATTACAGAAGATAGTTCATTGTTGAGATTTTGTTACTCTAATGGATGGTAGCCTTGTCATTATGGAATGTAGTTCGTTGTTGAGATTTTGTTACTCTAATGGATGGTAGCCTTGTCATTATGGAAGGTAGTTATTTGTTGTTATTTTGTTACTCCGATGGATTGTATCCTTGTCATTATGGAAGGTAGTTCGTTGTTGAGAGTCTGTTAGTCCAAGGGATGGTAGCCTTGTCATTTTGGAAGGTAGTTCGTTATTGAGATTTTGATACTTCAATGGGTGGTAGCCTTGTCATTATGGAAGGTATTTCGTTGTTGAGATTTTGTTACTCCAATGGATGGTAGCCTTGTCATTATGGAAGGTAGTTTGTTGTTGATATTTTGTTACTCTAATGGATGGTATCCTTGTCATTACGGAAGGTAGTGAGTTGTTGAGATTTCGTTTCTCCAATGGATGGTAGCCTTGTAATTATGGAAGGTAAATCGTTGTTGAGATTTTGTTACTCCAATGGATGGTTACGATATCCTAATGGAACGTAGTTCGTTGTTGATGTTTTCTTACTCTAATGGACGGTTGCCTTGTCATTACATAAGGTAGTTCGTTGTTGAGATTTTGTTGCTCTAATGGATGGTAGCGTTGTCATTATGGAAGGTAGTTCGTTGTTGGGATTTTGTTACTCCGATGGATGGTAGCCTTGTCATTATGGAAGGTAGTTCGTTGTTGAGATTTTGTTACTGTAATGGATGGTAGCCTTGTCATTATGAAAGGTTGTTCATTGTTGAGATTTTGTTACTCTAATGGATGGTAGCCTTGTCATTATGGAAGGTAGTTTGTTGTTGGGATTTTGTTACTCCAATGGATGGTAGCCTTGTCATCATGGAAGGAAGTTAGTTTTTGAGATTTTGTTACTCCAATGGATGGTAGCCTTGTCATTATGGAAGGTAGTTTGTTCTGGAGATTTTGTTACTCCAATGGATGGTAGCCTTTTTATTTTGGAAGGTAGTTCATTGTTGAGATTTTGTTACTCCAATGGATGGTAGCCTTGTCATTATGGAAGGTAGTTCGTTTTTGAGATTTTGTTACTCCAATGGATGGTAGCCTTGTCATTTTGGAAGGTAGTTTGTTATTGAGATTTTGTTACTTCAATGGATGGTAGCCTTGTCATTATGGAAGGTAGTTCGTTGTTGAGATTTCGTTTATCCAATGGATGGTAGCCTTGTCATTATGGAAGGTAAATCGTTGTTGAGATTTTGTTACTCTAATGGATGGTTAATATATCATAATGGAAGGTAGTTCGTTGTTGATGTTTTGTTACTCTAATGAATGGTTGCCTTGTCATTACGTAAGGTAGTTCGTTGTTGAGATTTTCTTACTCTAATGGATGGTAGCGTTGTCATTATGGAAGGTAGTTCGTTGTTGGGATTTTGTTACTCCGATGGATTGTAGCCTTGTCATTATGAAAGGTAGTTCATTGTTGAGATTTTGTTACTCTAATGGATGGTAGCCTTGTCATTATGGAAGGTAGTTCGTTGTTGAGATTCTATTACTGCAATGGATGGTAGCCTTATCATTATGGAAGGTAGTTCATTGTTGAGATTTTGGTACTCTGATGGATGGAAGCCTTGTCATTATGGAAGGTAGTTCGTTGTTGAGATTCTGTTACTACAATGGACGGTAGCCTTATCATTATGGAAGGTAGTTCGTTGTTGAGATTTTGTTACTCCATTGGATGGTAGCCTTGTTATTATGGAATGTAGTTCATTGTTGAGATTTTGTTACTCTAATGGATGGTAGCCTTGTCATTATGGAAGGTAGTTATTTGTTTTTATTTTGTTACTCTGATGGATTGTATCCTTGTCATTATGGAAGGTAGTTCGTTGTTGAGAGTTTGTTAGTCCAAGGGATGGTAGCCTTGTCATTTTGGAAGGTAGTTCATTATTGGGATTTTGATACTTCAATGGGTGGTAGCCTTGTCATTATGGAAGGTAGTTCGTTGTTGAGATTTTGTTACTCCAATGGATGGTAGCCTTGTCATTATGGAAGGTAGTTTGTTGTTGATATTTTGTTACTCTAATGGATGGTATCCTTGTCATTACGGAAGGTAGTTCGTTGTTGAGATTTCGTTTCTCCAATGGATGGTAGCCTTGTAATTATGGAAGGGAAATCGTTGTTGAGATTTTGTTACTCTAATGGATGGTTACGATATCCTAATGGAAGGTAGTTCGTTGTTGATGTTTTGTTACTCTAATGGATGGTTGCCTTGTCATTAGGTAAGGTAGTTCGTTGTTGAGATTTTGTTACTCTAATGGATGGTAGGGTTGTCATTATGGAAGGTAGTTCGTTGTTGGGATTTTGTTACTCCAATGGATGGTAGCCTTTTTATTTTGGAAGGTAGTTCATTGTTGAGATTTTGTTACTCCAATGGATGGTAGCCTTGTCATTATGGAAGGTAGTTTGTTTTTGAGATTTTGTTACTCCAATGGATGGTAGCCTTGTCATTATGGAAGGTAGTTCATTGTTAAGATTTTGTTACTCCAATGGATGGTAGCCTTATCATTATGGAAGGTAGTTCATTGTTGAGATTTTTTTACTCTGATGGATGGAAGCCTTGTCATTATGGAAGGTAGTTCGTTGTTGAGATTATATTACTGCAATGGATGGTAGCCTTATCATTATGGAAGGTAGTTCGTTGTTGAGAGTTTGTTACTCCAAGGGATGGTAGCCTTGTCATTTTGGAAGGTAGTTCATTGTTGAGATTTTGTTACTCTGATGGATGGAAGCCTTTTCATTATGGAAGGTAGTTCGTTGTTGAGATTCTGTTACTGCAATGGATGGTAGCCTTATCATTATGGAAGGTAGTTCGTTGTTGAGATTTTGTTACTCCAATGGATGGTAGCCTTGTCATTATGGAATGTTATTTGTTGTTGAGATTTTGTTACTCTAATGGAAGGTAGCCTTGTCATTATGGAATGTAGTTCGTTGTTGAGATTTTGTTACTCTAATGGATGGTAGCCTTGTCATTATGGAAGGTAGTTATTTGTTGTTATTTTGTTACTCCGATGGATTGTATCCTTGTCATTATGGAAGGTAGTTCGTTGTTGAGAGTCTGTTAGTCCAAGGGATAGTAGCCTTGTCATTTTGGAAGGTAGTTCGTTATTGAGATTTTGATACTTCAATGGGTGGTAGCCTTGTCATTATGGAAGGTATTTCGTTGTTGAGATTTTGTTACTCCAATGGATGGTAGCCTTGTCATTATGGAAGGTAGTTTGTTGTTGATATTTTGTTACTCTAATGGATGGTATCCTTGTCATTACGGAAGGTAGTGAGTTTTTGAGATTTCGTTTCTCCAATGGATGGTAGCCTTGTAATTATGGAAGGTAAATCGTTGTTGAGATTTTGTTACTCCAATGGATGGTTACGATATCCTAATGAAAGGTAGTTCGTTGTTGATGTTTTGTTACTCTAATGGACGGTTGCCTTGTCATTACATAAGGTAGTTCATTGTTGAGATTTTGTTGCTCTAATGGATGGTAGCGTTGTCATTATGGAAGGTAGTTCGTTGTTGGGATTTTGTTACTCCGATGGATGGTAGCCTTGTCATTATGGAAGGTAGTTCGTTGTTGAGATTTTGTAACTGTAATGGATTGTAGCCTTGTCATTATGAAAGGTTGTTCATTGTTGAGATTTTGTTACTCTAATGGATGGTAGCCTTGTCATTATGGAAGGTAGTTCGTTGTTGGGATTTTGTTACTCCAATGGATGGTAGCCTTGTCATCATGGAAGGTAGTTAGTTTTTGAGATTTTGTTACTCCAATGGATGGTAGCCTTGTCATTATGGAAGGTAGTTTGTTCTGGAGATTTTGTTACTCCAATGGATGGTAGCCTTTTTATTTTGGAAGGTAGTTCATTGTTGAGATTTTGTTACTCCAATGGATGGTATCCTTGTCATTATGGAAGGTAGTTCGTTTTTGAGATTTTGTTACTCTAATGGATGGTAGCCTTGTCATTATGGAAGGTAGTTCGTTGTTGAGATTCTATTACTGCAATGGATGGTAGCCTTATCATTATGGAAGGTAGTTCATTGTTGAGATTTTGGTACTCTGATGGATGGAAGCCTTGTCATTATGGAAGGTAGTTCGTTGTTGAGATTCTGTTACTACAATGGACGGTAGCCTTATCATTATGGAAGGTAGTTTGTTGTTGAGATTTTGTTACTCCATTGGATGGTAGCCTTGTTATTATGGAATGTAGTTCATTGTTGAGATTTTGTTACTCTAATGGATGGTAGCCTTGTCATTATGGAAGGTAGTTATTTGTTGTTATTTTGTTACTCCGATGGATTGTATCCTTGTCATTATGGAAGGTAGTTCGTTGTTGAGAGTCTGTTAGTCCAAGGGATAGTAGCCTTGTCATTTTGGAAGGTAGTTCGTTATTGAGATTTTGATACTTCAATGGGTGGTAGCCTTGTCATTATGGAAGGTATTTCGTTGTTGAGATTTTGTTACTCCAATGGATGGTAGCCTTGTCATTATGGAAGGTAGTTTGTTGTTGATATTTTGTTACTCTAATGGATGGTATCCTTGTCATTACGGAAGGTAGTGAGTTTTTGAGATTTCGTTTCTCCAATGGATGGTAGCCTTGTAATTATGGAAGGTAAATCGTTGTTGAGATTTTGTTACTCCAATGGATGGTTACGATATCCTAATGAAAGGTAGTTCGTTGTTGATGTTTTGTTACTCTAATGGACGGTTGCCTTGTCATTACATAAGGTAGTTCATTGTTGAGATTTTGTTGCTCTAATGGATGGTAGCGTTGTCATTATGGAAGGTAGTTCGTTGTTGGGATTTTGTTACTCCGATGGATGGTAGCCTTGTCATTATGGAAGGTAGTTCGTTGTTGAGATTTTGTAACTGTAATGGATTGTAGCCTTGTCATTATGAAAGGTTGTTCATTGTTGAGATTTTGTTACTCTAATGGATGGTAGCCTTGTCATTATGGAAGGTAGTTCGTTGTTGGGATTTTGTTACTCCAATGGATGGTAGCCTTGTCATCATGGAAGGTAGTTAGTTTTTGAGATTTTGTTACTCCAATGGATGGTAGCCTTGTCATTATGGAAGGTAGTTTGTTCTGGAGATTTTGTTACTCCAATGGATGGTAGCCTTTTTATTTTGGAAGGTAGTTCATTGTTGAGATTTTGTTACTCCAATGGATGGTATCCTTGTCATTATGGAAGGTAGTTCGTTTTTGAGATTTTGTTACTCTAATGGATGGTAGCCTTGTCATTATGGAAGGTAGTTCGTTGTTGAGATTCTATTACTGCAATGGATGGTAGCCTTATCATTATGGAAGGTAGTTCATTGTTGAGATTTTGGTACTCTGATGGATGGAAGCCTTGTCATTATGGAAGGTAGTTCGTTGTTGAGATTCTGTTACTACAATGGACGGTAGCCTTATCATTATGGAAGGTAGTTTGTTGTTGAGATTTTGTTACTCCATTGGATGGTAGCCTTGTTATTATGGAATGTAGTTCATTGTTGAGATTTTGTTACTCTAATGGATGGTAGCCTTGTCATTATGGAAGGTAGTTATTTGTTTTTATTTTGTTACTCTGATGGATTGTATCCTTGTCATTATGGAAGGTAGTTCGTTGTTGAGAGTTTGTTAGTCCAAGGGATGGTAGCCTTGTCATTTTGGAAGGTAGTTCATTATTGGGATTTTGATACTTCAATGGGTGGTAGCCTTGTCATTATGGAAGGTAGTTCGTTGTTGAGATTTTGTTACTCCAATGGATGGTAGCCTTGTCATTATGGAAGGTAGTTTGTTGTTGATATTTTGTTACTCTAATGGATGGTATCCTTGTCATTACGGAAGGTAGTTCGTTGTTGAGATTTCGTTTCTCCAATGGATGGTAGCCTTGTAATTATGGAAGGGAAATCGTTGTTGAGATTTTGTTACTCTAATGGATGGTTACGATATCCTAATGGAAGGTAGTTCGTTGTTGATGTTTTGTTACTCTAATGGATGGTTGCCTTGTCATTAGGTAAGGTAGTTCGTTGTTGAGATTTTGTTACTCTAATGGATGGTAGGGTTGTCATTATGGAAGGTAGTTCGTTGTTGGGATTTTGTTACTCCAATGGATGGTAGCCTTTTTATTTTGGAAGGTAGTTCATTGTTGAGATTTTGTTACTCCAATGGATGGTAGCCTTGTCATTATGGAAGGTAGTTTGTTTTTGAGATTTTGTTACTCCAATGGATGGTAGCCTTGTCATTATGGAAGGTAGTTCATTGTTAAGATTTTGTTACTCCAATGGATGGTAGCCTTATCATTATGGAAGGTAGTTCATTGTTGAGATTTTTTTACTCTGATGGATGGAAGCCTTGTCATTATGGAAGGTAGTTCGTTGTTGAGATTATATTACTGCAATGGATGGTAGCCTTATCATTATGGAAGGTAGTTCGTTGTTGAGAGTTTGTTACTCCAAGGGATGGTAGCCTTGTCATTTTGGAAGGTAGTTCATTGTTGAGATTTTGTTACTCTGATGGATGGAAGCCTTTTCATTATGGAAGGTAGTTCGTTGTTGAGATTCTGTTACTGCAATGGATGGTAGCCTTATCATTATGGAAGGTAGTTCGTTGTTGAGATTTTGTTACTCCAATGGATGGTAGCCTTGTCATTATGGAATGTTATTTGTTGTTGAGATTTTGTTACTCTAATGGAAGGTAGCCTTGTCATTATGGAATGTAGTTCGTTGTTGAGATTTTGTTACTCTAATGGATGGTAGCCTTGTCATTATGGAAGGTAGTTATTTGTTGTTATTTTGTTACTCCGATGGATTGTATCCTTGTCATTATGGAAGGTAGTTCGTTGTTGAGAGTCTGTTAGTCCAAGGGATAGTAGCCTTGTCATTTTGGAAGGTAGTTCGTTATTGAGATTTTGATACTTCAATGGGTGGTAGCCTTGTCATTATGGAAGGTATTTCGTTGTTGAGATTTTGTTACTCCAATGGATGGTAGCCTTGTCATTATGGAAGGTAGTTTGTTGTTGATATTTTGTTACTCTAATGGATGGTATCCTTGTCATTACGGAAGGTAGTGAGTTTTTGAGATTTCGTTTCTCCAATGGATGGTAGCCTTGTAATTATGGAAGGTAAATCGTTGTTGAGATTTTGTTACTCCAATGGATGGTTACGATATCCTAATGAAAGGTAGTTCGTTGTTGATGTTTTGTTACTCTAATGGACGGTTGCCTTGTCATTACATAAGGTAGTTCATTGTTGAGATTTTGTTGCTCTAATGGATGGTAGCGTTGTCATTATGGAAGGTAGTTCGTTGTTGGGATTTTGTTACTCCGATGGATGGTAGCCTTGTCATTATGGAAGGTAGTTCGTTGTTGAGATTTTGTAACTGTAATGGATGGTAGCCTTGTCATTATGAAAGGTTGTTCATTGTTGAGATTTTGTTACTCTAATGGATGGTAGCCTTGTCATTATGGAAGGTAGTTCGTTGTTGGGATTTTGTTACTCCAATGGATGGTAGCCTTGTCATCATGGAAGGTAGTTAGTTTTTGAGATTTTGTTACTCCAATGGATGGTAGCCTTGTCATTATGGAAGGTAGTTTGTTCTGGAGATTTTGTTACTCCAATGGATGGTAGCCTTTTTATTTTGGAAGGTAGTTCATTGTTGAGATTTTGTTACTCCAATGGATGGTATCCTTGTCATTATGGAAGGTAGTTCGTTTTTGAGATTTTGTTACTCTAATGGATGGTAGCCTTGTCATTATGGAAGGTAGTTCGTTGTTGAGATTCTATTACTGCAATGGATGGTAGCCTTATCATTATGGAAGGTAGTTCATTGTTGAGATTTTGGTACTCTGATGGATGGAAGCCTTGTCATTATGGAAGGTAGTTCGTTGTTGAGATTCTGTTACTACAATGGACGGTAGCCTTATCATTATGGAAGGTAGTTCGTTGTTGAGATTTTGTTACTCCATTGGATGGTAGCCTTGTTATTATGGAATGTAGTTCATTGTTGAGATTTTGTTACTCTAATGGATGGTAGCCTTGTCATTATGGAAGGTAGTTATTTGTTTTTATTTTGTTACTCTGATGGATTGTATCCTTGTCATTATGGAAGGTAGTTCGTTGTTGAGAGTTTGTTAGTCCAAGGGATGGTAGCCTTGTCATTTTGGAAGGTAGTTCATTATTGGGATTTTGATACTTCAATGGGTGGTAGCCTTGTCATTATGGAAGGTAGTTCGTTGTTGAGATTTTGTTACTCCAATGGATGGTAGCCTTGTCATTATGGAAGGTAGTTTGTTGTTGATATTTTGTTACTCTAATGGATGGTATCCTTGTCATTACGGAAGGTAGTTCGTTGTTGAGATTTCGTTTCTCCAATGGATGGTAGCCTTGTAATTATGGAAGGGAAATCGTTGTTGAGATTTTGTTACTCTAATGGATGGTTACGATATCCTAATGGAAGGTAGTTCGTTGTTGATGTTTTGTTACTCTAATGGATGGTTGCCTTGTCATTAGGTAAGGTAGTTCGTTGTTGAGATTTTGTTACTCTAATGGATGGTAGGGTTGTCATTATGGAAGGTAGTTCGTTGTTGGGATTTTGTTACTCCAATGGATGGTAGCCTTTTTATTTTGGAAGGTAGTTCATTGTTGAGATTTTGTTACTCCAATGGATGGTAGCCTTGTCATTATGGAAGGTAGTTTGTTTTTGAGATTTTGTTACTCCAATGGATGGTAGCCTTGTCATTATGGAAGGTAGTTCATTGTTAAGATTTTGTTACTCCAATGGATGGTAGCCTTATCATTATGGAAGGTAGTTCATTGTTGAGATTTTTTTACTCTGATGGATGGAAGCCTTGTCATTATGGAAGGTAGTTCGTTGTTGAGATTATATTACTGCAATGGATGGTAGCCTTATCATTATGGAAGGTAGTTCGTTGTTGAGAGTTTGTTACTCCAAGGGATGGTAGCCTTGTCATTTTGGAAGGTAGTTCATTGTTGAGATTTTGTTACTCTGATGGATGGAAGCCTTTTCATTATGGAAGGTAGTTCGTTGTTGAGATTCTGTTACTGCAATGGATGGTAGCCTTATCATTATGGAAGGTAGTTCGTTGTTGAGATTTTGTTACTCCAATGGATGGTAGCCTTGTCATTATGGAATGTTATTTGTTGTTGAGATTTTGTTACTCTAATGGAAGGTAGCCTTGTCATTATGGAATGTAGTTCGTTGTTGAGATTTTGTTACTCTAATGGATGGTAGCCTTGTCATTATGGAAGGTAGTTATTTGTTGTTATTTTGTTACTCCGATGGATTGTATCCTTGTCATTATGGAAGGTAGTTCGTTGTTGAGAGTCTGTTAGTCCAAGGGATAGTAGCCTTGTCATTTTGGAAGGTAGTTCGTTATTGAGATTTTGATACTTCAATGGGTGGTAGCCTTGTCATTATGGAAGGTATTTCGTTGTTGAGATTTTGTTACTCCAATGGATGGTAGCCTTGTCATTATGGAAGGTAGTTTGTTGTTGATATTTTGTTACTCTAATGGATGGTATCCTTGTCATTACGGAAGGTAGTGAGTTGTTGAGATTTCGTTTCTCCAATGGATGGTAGCCTTGTAATTATGGAAGGTAAATCATTGTTGAGATTTTGTTACTCCAATGGATGGTTACGATATCCTAATGAAAGGTAGTTCGTTGTTGATGTTTTGTTACTCTAATGGACGGTTGCCTTGTCATTACATAAGGTAGTTCATTGTTGAGATTTTGTTGCTCTAATGGATGGTAGCGTTGTCATTATGGAAGGTAGTTCGTTGTTGGGATTTTGTTACTCCGATGGATGGTAGCCTTGTCATTATGGAAGGTAGTTCGTTGTTGAGATTTTGTTACTGTAATGGATGGTAGCCTTGTCATTATGAAAGGTTGTTCATTGTTGAGATTTTGTTACTCTAATGGATGGTAGCCTTGTCATTATGGAAGGTAGTTCGTTGTTGGGATTTTGTTACTCCAATGGATGGTAGCCTTGTCATCATGGAAGGTAGTTAGTTTTTGAGATTTTGTTACTCCAATGGATGGTAGCCTTGTCATTATGGAAGGTAGTTTGTTCTGGAGATTTTGTTACTCCAATGGATGGTAGCCTTTTTATTTTGGAAGGTAGTTCATTGTTGAGATTTTGTTACTCCAATGGATGGTAGCCTTGTCAATATGGAAGGTAGTTCGTTTTTGAGATTTTGTTACTCCAATGGATGGTAGCCTTGTCATTTTGGAAGGTAGTTTGTTATTGAGATTTTGTTACTTCAATGGATGGTAGCCTTGTCATTATGGAAGGTAGTTCGTTGTTGAGATTTCGTTTCTCCAATGGATGGTAGCCTTGTCATTATGGAAGGTAAATCGTTGTTGAGATTTTGTTACTCTAATGGATGGTTAATATATCCTAATGGAAGGTAGTTCGTTGTTGATGTTTTGTTACTCTAATGAATGGTTGCCTTGTCATTACGTAAGGTAGTTCGTTGTTGAGATTTTCTTACTCTAATGGATGGTAGCGTTGTCATTATGGAAGGTAGTTCGTTGTTGGGATTTTGTTACTCCGATGGATGGTAGCCTTGTCATTATGAAAGGTAGTTCATTATTGAGATTTTGTTACTCTAATGGATGGTAGCCTTGTCATTATGGAAGGTAGTTCGTTGTTGGGATTTTGTTACTCCAATGGATGGTAGCCTTTTTATCTTGGAAGGTAGTTCATTGTTGAGATTTTGTTACTCCAATGGATGGTAGCCTTGTCATTATGGAAGGTAGTTCGTTTTTGAGATTTTGTTACTCCAATGGATGGTAGCATTGTCATTATGGAAGGTAGTTCGTTGTTAAGATTCTGTTACTCCAATGGATGGTAGCCTTATCATTATGGAAGGTAGTTCATTGTTGAGATTTTGTTACTCTGATGGATGGAAGCCTTGTCATTATGGAAGGTAGTTCGTTGTTGAGATTCTATTACTGCAATGGATGGTAGCCTTATCATTATGGAAGGTAGTTCATTGTTGAGATTTTGGTACTCTGATGGATGGAAGCCTTGTCATTATGGAAGGTAGTTCGTTGTTGAGATTCTGTTACTACAATGGACGGTAACCTTATCATTATGGAAGGTAGTTCGTTGTTGAGATTTTGTTACTCCAATGGATGGTAGCCTTGTCATTATGGAATGTAGTTCGTTGTTGAGATTTTGTTACTCTAATGGATGGTAGCCTTGTCATTATGGAAGGTAGTTATTTGTTGTTATTTTGTTACTCTGATGGATTGTATCCTTGTCATTATGGAAGGTAGTTCGTTGTTGAGAGTTTGTTAGTCCAAGGGATTGTAGCCTTGTCATTTTGGAAGGTAGTTTGTTATTGGGATTTTGATACTTCAATGGGTGGTAGCCTTGTCATTATGGAAGGTAGTTCGTTGTTGAGATTTTGTTACTCCAATGGATGGTAGCCTTGTCATTATGGAAGGTAGTTTGTTGTTGATATTTTGTTACTCTAATGGATGGTATCCTTGTCATTACGGAAGGTAGTTCGTTGTTGAGATTTCGTTTCTCCAATGGATGGTAGCCTTGTAATTATGGAAGGGAAATCGTTGTTGAGATTTTGTAATTCCAATGGATGGTTACGATATCCTAATGGAAGGTTGTTCGTTTTTGATGTTTTGTTACTCTAATGGATGGTTGCCTTGTCATTAGGTAAGGTAGTTCGTTGTTGAGATTTTGTTACTCTAATGGATGGTAGGGTTGTCATTATGGAAGGTAGTTCGTTGTTGGGATTTTTTTACTCCGATGGATGGTAGCCTTGTCATTATGGAAGGTAGTTCGTTGTTGAGATTTTGTTACTCTAATGGATGGTAGCCTTGTCATTATGAAAAGTAGTTCATTGTTGAGATTTTGTTACTCTAATGGATGGTAGCCTTGTCATTATGGAAGGTAGTTCGTTGTTGGGATTTTGTTACTCCAATGGATGGTAGCCTTTTTATTTTGGAAGGTAGTTCATTGTTGATATTTTGTTACTCCAATGGATGGTAGCCTTGTCATTATGGAAGGTAGTTTGTTTTTGAGATTTTGTTACTCCAATGGATGGTAGCCTTGTCATTATGGAAGGTAGTTCGTTGTTAAGATTTTGTTACTCCAATGGATGGTAGCCTTATCATTATGGAAGGTAGTTCATTGTTGAGATTTTGTTACTCTGATGGATGGAAGCCTTGTCATTATGGAAGGTAGTTCGTTGTTGAGATTCTATTACTGCAATGGATGGTAGCCTTATCATTATGGAAGGTAGTTCGTTGTTGAGAGTTTGTTACTCCAAGGGATGGTAGCCTTGTCATTTTGGAAGGTAGTTTGTTATTGGGATTTTGTTACTTCAATGGATGGTAGCCTTGTCATTATGGAAGGTAGTTTGTTGTTGAGATTTCATTACTCCAATGGATGGTAGCCTTATCATTATGGAAGGTAGTTCATTGTTGAGATTTTGTTACTCTGATGGATGGAAGCCTTTTCATTATGGAAGGTAGTTCGTTGTTGAGATTCTGTTACTGCAATGGATGGTAGCCTTATCATTATGGAAGGTAGTTCGTTGTTGAGATTTTGTTACTCCAATGGATGGTAGCCTTGTCATTATGGAATGTTATTTGTTGTTGAGATTTTGTTACTCTAATGGAAGGTAGCCTTGTAATTACGGAAGATAGTTCATTGTTGAGATTTTGTTACTCTAATGGATGGTAGCCTTGTCATTATGGAATGTAGTTCGTTGTTGAGATTTTGTTACTCTAATGGATGGTAGCCTTGTCATTATGGAAGGTAGTTATTTGTTGTTATTTTGTTACTCCGATGGATTGTATCCTTGTCATTATGGAAGGTAGTTCGTTGTTGAGAGTCTGTTAGTCCAAGGGATGGTAGCCTTGTCATTTTGGAAGGTAGTTCGTTATTGAGATTTTGATACTTCAATGGGTGGTAGCCTTGTCATTATGGAAGGTATTTTGTTGTTGAGATTTTGTTACTCCAATGGATGGTAGCCTTGTCATTATGGAAGGTAGTTTGTTGTTGATATTTTGTTACTCTAATGGATGGTATCCTTGTCATTACGGAAGGTAGTGAGTTGTTGAGATTTCGTTTCTCCAATGGATGGTAGCCTTGTAATTATGGAAGGTAAATCGTTGTTGAGATTTTGTTACTCCAATGGATGGTTACGATATCCTAATGGAAGGTAGTTCGTTGTTGATGTTTTGTTACTCTAATGGATGGTTGCCTTGTCATTACATAAGGTAGTTCGTTGTTGAGATTTTGTTGCTCTAATGGATGGTAGCGTTGTCATTATGGAAGGTAGTTCGTTGTTGGGATTTTGTTACTCCGATGGATGGTAGCCTTGTCATTATGGAAGGTAGTTCGTTGTTGAGATTTTGTTACTGTAATGGATGGTAGCCTTGTCATTATGAAAGGTTGTTCATTGTTGAGATTTTGTTACTCTAATGGATGGTAGCCTTGTCATTATGGAAGGTAGTTCGTTGTTGGGATTTTGTTACTCCAATGGATGGTAGCCTTGTCATCATGGAAGGTAGTTAGTTTTTGAGATTTTGTTACTCCAATGGATGGTAGCCTTGTCATTATGGAAGGTAGTTTGTTCTGGAGATTTTGTTACTCCAATGGATGGTAGCCTTTTTATTTTGGAAGGTAGTTCATTGTTGAGATTTTGTTACTCCAATGGATGGTAGCCTTGTCATTATGGAAGGTAGTTCGTTTTTGAGATTTTGTTACTCCAATGGATGGTAGCCTTGTCATTTTGGAAGGTAGTTTGTTATTGAGATTTTGTTACTTCAATGGATGGTAGCCTTGTCATTATGGAAGGTAGTTCGTTGTTGAGATTTCGTTTCTCCAATGGATGGTAGCCATGTCATTATGGAAGGTAAATCGTTGTTGAGATTTTGTTACTCTAATGGATGGTTAATATATCCTAATGGAAGGTAGTTCGTTGTTGATGTTTTGTTACTCTAATGGATGGTTGCCTTGTCATTACGTAAGGTAGTTCGTTGTTGAGATTTTCTTACTCTAATGGATGGTCGCGTTGTCATTATGGAAGGTAGTTCGTTGTTGGGATTTTGTTACTCCGATGGATGGTAGCCTTGTCATTATGAAAGGTAGTTCATTGTTGAGATTTTGTTACTCTAATGGATGGTAGCCTTGTCATTATAGAAGGTAGTTCGTTGTTGGGATTTTGTTACTCCAATGGATGGTAGCCTTTTTATTTTGGAAGGTAGTTCATTGTTGAGATTTTGTTACTCCAATGGATGGTAGCCTTGTCATTATGGAAGGTAGTTCGTTTTTGAGATTTTGTTACTCCAATGGATGGTAGCCTTGTCATTATGGAAGGTAGTTCGTTGTTAAGATTTTGTTACTCCAATGGATGGTAGCCTTATCATTATGGAAGGTAGTTCATTGTTGAGATTTTGTTACTCTGATGGATGGAAGCCTTGTCATTATGGAAGGTAGTTCGTTGTTGAGATTCTATTACTGCAATGGATGGTAGCCTTATCATTATGGAAGGTAGTTCGTTGTTGAGAGTTTGTTACTCCAAGGGATGGTAGCCTTGTCATTTTGGAAGGTAGTTTGTTATTGGGATTTTGTTACTTCAATGGATGGTAGCCTTGTCATTATGGAAGGTAGTTTGTTGTTGAGATTTCATTACTCCAATGGATGGTAGCCTTATCATTATGGAAGGTAGTTCATTGTTGAGATTTTGTTACTCTGATGGATGGAAGCCTTTTCATTATGGAAGGTAGTTCGTTGTTGAGATTCTGTTACTGCAATGGATGGTAGCCTTATCATTATGGAAGGTAGTTCGTTGTTGAGATTTTGTTACTCCAATGGATGGTAGCCTTGTAATTATGGAATGTTATTTGTTGTTGAGATTTTGTTACTCTAATGGAAGGTAGCCTTGTAATTACGGAAGATAGTTCATTGTTGAGATTTTGTTACTCTAATGGATGGTAGCCTTGTCATTATGGAATGTAGTTCGTTGTTGAGATTTTGTTACTCTAATGGATGGTAGCCTTGTCATTATGGAAGGTAGTTATTTGTTGTTATTTTGTTACTCCAATGGATTGTATCCTTGTCATTATGGAAGGTAGTTCGTTGTTGAGAGTCTGTTAGTCCAAGGGATGGTAGCCTTGTCATTTTGGAAGGTAGTTCGTTATTGAGATTTTGATACTTCAATGGGTGGTAGCCTTGTCATTATGGAAGGTATTTCGTTGTTGAGATTTTGTTACTCCAATGGAGGGTAGCCTTGTCATTATGGAAGGTAGTTTGTTGTTGATATTTTGTTACTCTAATGGATGGTATCCTTGTCATTACGGAAGGTAGTGAGTTGTTGAGATTTCGTTTCTCCAATGGATGGTAGCCTTGTAATTATGGAAGGTAAATCGTTGTTGAGATTTTGTTACTCCAATGGATGGTTACGATATCCTAATGAAAGGTAGTTCGTTGTTGATGTTTTGTTACTCTAATGGACGGTTGCCTTGTCATTACATAAGGTAGTTCATTGTTGAGATTTTGTTGCTCTAATGGATGGTAGCGTTGTCATTATGGAAGGTAGTTCGTTGTTGGGATTTTGTTACTCCGATGGATGGTAGCCTTGTCATTATGGAAGGTAGTTCGTTGTTGAGATTTTGTTACTGTAATGGATGGTAGCCTTGTCATTATGAAAGGTTGTTCATTGTTGAGATTTTGTTACTCTAATGGATGGTAGCCTTGTCATTATGGAAGGTAGTTCGTTGTTGGGATTTTGTTACTCCAATGGATGGTAGCCTTGTCATCATGGAAGGTAGTTAGTTTTTGAGATTTTGTTACTCCAATGGATGGTAGCCTTGTCATTATGGAAGGTAGTTTGTTCTGGAGATTTTGTTACTCCAATGGATGGTAGCCTTTTTATTTTGGAAGGTAGTTCATTGTTGAGATTTTGTTACTCCAATGGATGGTAGCCTTGTCATTATGGAAGGTAGTTCGTTTTTGAGATTTTGTTACTCCAATGGATGGTAGCCTTGTCATTTTGGAAGGTAGTTTGTTATTGAGATTTTGTTACTTCAATGGATGGTAGCCTTGTCATTATGGAAGGTAGTTCGTTGTTGAGATTTCGTTTCTCCAATGGATGGTAGCCTTGTCATTATGGAAGGTAAATCGTTGTTGAGATTTTGTTACTCTAATGGATGGTTAATATATCCTAATGGAAGGTAGTTCGTTGTTGATGTTTTGTTACTCTAATGAATGGTTGCCTTGTCATTACGTAAGGTAGTTCGTTGTTGAGATTTTCTTACTCTAATGGATGGTAGCGTTGTCATTATGGAAGGTAGTTCGTTGTTGGGATTTTGTTACTCCGATGGATGGTAGCCTTGTCATTATGAAAGGTAGTTCATTATTGAGATTTTGTTACTCTAATGGATGGTAGCCTTGTCATTATGGAAGGTAGTTCGTTGTTGGGATTTTGTTACTCCAATGGATGGTAGCCTTTTTATCTTGGAAGGTAGTTCATTGTTGAGATTTTGTTACTCCAATGGATGGTAGCCTTGTCATTATGGAAGGTAGTTCGTTTTTGAGATTTTGTTACTCCAATGGATGGTAGCATTGTCATTATGGAAGGTAGTTCGTTGTTAAGATTCTGTTACTCCAATGGATGGTAGCCTTATCATTATGGAAGGTAGTTCATTGTTGAGATTTTGTTACTCTGATGGATGGAAGCCTTGTCATTATGGAAGGTAGTTCGTTGTTGAGATTCTATTACTGCAATGGATGGTAGCCTTATCATTATGGAAGGTAGTTCATTGTTGAGATTTTGGTACTCTGATGGATGGAAGCCTTGTCATTATGGAAGGTAGTTCGTTGTTGAGATTCTGTTACTACAATGGACGGTAACCTTATCATTATGGAAGGTAGTTCGTTGTTGAGATTTTGTTACTCCAATGGATGGTAGCCTTGTCATTATGGAATGTAGTTCGTTGTTGAGATTTTGTTACTCTAATGGATGGTAGCCTTGTCATTATGGAAGGTAGTTATTTGTTGTTATTTTGTTATTCTGATGGATTGTATCCTTGTCATTATGGAAGGTAGTTCGTTGTTGAGAGTTTGTTAGTCCAAGGGATTGTAGCCTTGTCATTTTGGAAGGTAGTTTGTTATTGGGATTTTGATACTTCAATGGGTGGTAGCCTTGTCATTATGGAAGGTAGTTCGTTGTTGAGATTTTGTTACTCCAATGGATGGTAGCCTTGTCATTATGGAAGGTAGTTTGTTGTTGATATTTTGTTACTCTAATGGATGGTATCCTTGTCATTACGGAAGGTAGTTCGTTGTTGAGATTTCGTTTCTCCAATGGATGGTAGCCTTGTAATTATGGAAGGGAAATCGTTGTTGAGATTTTGTAATTCCAATGGATGGTTACGATATCCTAATGGAAGGTTGTTCGTTGTTGATGTTTTGTTACTCTAATGGATGGTTGCCTTGTCATTAGGTAAGGTAGTTCGTTGTTGAGATTTTGTTACTCTAATGGATGGTAGGGTTGTCATTATGGAAGGTAGTTCGTTGTTGGGATTTTTTTACTCCGATGGATGGTAGCCTTGTCATTATGGAAGGTAGTTCGTTGTTGAGATTTTGTTACTCTAATGGATGGTAGCCTTGTCATTATGAAAAGTAGTTCATTGTTGAGATTTTGTTACTCTAATGGATGGTAGCCTTGTCATTATGGAAGGTAGTTCGTTGTTGGGATTTTGTTACTCCAATGGATGGTAGCCTTTTTATTTTGGAAGGTAGTTCATTGTTGATATTTTGTTACTCCAATGGATGGTAGCCTTGTCATTATGGAAGGTAGTTTGTTTTTGAGATTTTGTTACTCCAATGGATGGTAGCCTTGTCATTATGGAAGGTAGTTCGTTGTTAAGATTTTGTTACTCCAATGGATGGTAGCCTTATCATTATGGAAGGTAGTTCATTGTTGAGATTTTGTTACTCTGATGGATGGAAGCCTTGTCATTATGGAAGGTAGTTCGTTGTTGAGATTCTATTACTGCAATGGATGGTAGCCTTATCATTATGGAAGGTAGTTCGTTGTTGAGAGTTTGTTACTCCAAGGGATGGTAGCCTTGTCATTTTGGAAGGTAGTTTGTTATTGGGATTTTGTTACTTCAATGGATGGTAGCCTTGTCATTATGGAAGGTAGTTTGTTGTTGAGATTTCATTACTCCAATGGATGGTAGCCTTATCATTATGGAAGGTAGTTCATTGTTGAGATTTTGTTACTCTGATGGATGGAAGCCTTTTCATTATGGAAGGTAGTTCGTTGTTGAGATTCTGTTACTGCAATGGATGGTAGCCTTATCATTATGGAAGGTAGTTCGTTGTTGAGATTTTGTTACTCCAATGGATGGTAGCCTTGTCATTATGGAATGTTATTTGTTGTTGAGATTTTGTTACTCTAATGGAAGGTAGCCTTGTAATTACGGAAGATAGTTCATTGTTGAGATTTTGTTACTCTAATGGATGGTAGCCTTGTCATTATGGAATGTAGTTCGTTGTTGAGATTTTGTTACTCTAATGGATGGTAGCCTTGTCATTATGGAAGGTAGTTATTTGTTGTTATTTTGTTACTCCGATGGATTGTATCCTTGTCATTATGGAAGGTAGTTCGTTGTTGAGAGTCTGTTAGTCCAAGGGATGGTAGCCTTGTCATTTTGGAAGGTAGTTCGTTATTGAGATTTTGATACTTCAATGGGTGGTAGCCTTGTCATTATGGAAGGTATTTTGTTGTTGAGATTTTGTTACTCCAATGGATGGTAGCCTTGTCATTATGGAAGGTAGTTTGTTGTTGATATTTTGTTACTCTAATGGATGGTATCCTTGTCATTACGGAAGGTAGTGAGTTGTTGAGATTTCGTTTCTCCAATGGATGGTAGCCTTGTAATTATGGAAGGTAAATCGTTGTTGAGATTTTGTTACTCCAATGGATGGTTACGATATCCTAATGGAAGGTAGTTCGTTGTTGATGTTTTGTTACTCTAATGGATGGTTGCCTTGTCATTACATAAGGTAGTTCGTTGTTGAGATTTTGTTGCTCTAATGGATGGTAGCGTTGTCATTATGGAAGGTAGTTCGTTGTTGGGATTTTGTTACTCCGATGGATGGTAGCCTTGTCATTATGGAAGGTAGTTCGTTGTTGAGATTTTGTTACTGTAATGGATGGTAGCCTTGTCATTATGAAAGGTTGTTCATTGTTGAGATTTTGTTACTCTAATGGATGGTAGCCTTGTCATTATGGAAGGTAGTTCGTTGTTAGGATTTTGTTACTCCAATGGATGGTAGCCTTGTCATCATGGAAGGTAGTTAGTTTTTGAGATTTTGTTACTCCAATGGATGGTAGCCTTGTCATTATGGAAGGTAGTTTGTTCTGGAGATTTTGTTACTCCAATGGATGGTAGCCTTTTTATTTTGGAAGGTAGTTCATTGTTGAGATTTTGTTACTCCAATGGATGGTAGCCTTGTCATTATGGAAGGTAGTTCGTTTTTGAGATTTTGTTACTCCAATGGATGGTAGCCTTGTCATTTTGGAAGGTAGTTTGTTATTGAGATTTTGTTACTTCAATGGATGGTAGCCTTGTCATTATGGAAGGTAGTTCGTTGTTGAGATTTCGTTTCTCCAATGGATGGTAGCCATGTCATTATGGAAGGTAAATCGTTGTTGAGATTTTGTTACTCTAATGGATGGTTAATATATCCTAATGGAAGGTAGTTCGTTGTTGATGTTTTGTTACTCTAATGGATGGTTGCCTTGTCATTACGTAAGGTAGTTCGTTGTTGAGATTTTCTTACTCTAATGGATGGTCGCGTTGTCATTATGGAAGGTAGTTCGTTGTTGGGATTTTGTTACTCCGATGGATGGTAGCCTTGTCATTATGAAAGGTAGTTCATTGTTGAGATTTTGTTACTCTAATGGATGGTAGCCTTGTCATTATAGAAGGTAGTTCGTTGTTGGGATTTTGTTACTCCAATGGATGGTAGCCTTTTTATTTTGGAAGGTAGTTCATTGTTGAGATTTTGTTACTCCAATGGATGGTAGCCTTGTCATTATGGAAGGTAGTTCGTTTTTGAGATTTTGTTACTCCAATGGATGGTAGCCTTGTCATTATGGAAGGTAGTTCGTTGTTAAGATTTTGTTACTCCAATGGATGGTAGCCTTATCATTATGGAAGGTAGTTCATTGTTGAGATTTTGTTACTCTGATGGATGGAAGCCTTGTCATTATGGAAGGTAGTTCGTTGTTGAGATTCTATTACTGCAATGGATGGTAGCCTTATCATTATGGAAGGTAGTTCGTTGTTGAGAGTTTGTTACTCCAAGGGATGGTAGCCTTGTCATTTTGGAAGGTAGTTTGTTATTGGGATTTTGTTACTTCAATGGATGGTAGCCTTGTCATTATGGAAGGTAGTTTGTTGTTGAGATTTCATTACTCCAATGGATGGTAGCCTTATCATTATGGAAGGTAGTTCATTGTTGAGATTTTGTTACTCTGATGGATGGAAGCCTTTTCATTATGGAAGGTAGTTCGTTGTTGAGATTCTGTTACTGCAATGGATGGTAGCCTTATCATTATGGAAGGTAGTTCGTTGTTGAGATTTTGTTACTCCAATGGATGGTAGCCTTGTAATTATGGAATGTTATTTGTTGTTGAGATTTTGTTACTCTAATGGAAGGTAGCCTTGTAATTACGGAAGATAGTTCATTGTTGAGATTTTGTTACTCTAATGGATGGTAGCCTTGTCATTATGGAATGTAGTTCGTTGTTGAGATTTTGTTACTCTAATGGATGGTAGCCTTGTCATTATGGAAGGTAGTTATTTGTTGTTATTTTGTTACTCCAATGGATTGTATCCTTGTCATTATGGAAGGTAGTTCGTTGTTGAGAGTCTGTTAGTCCAAGGGATGGTAGCCTTGTCATTTTGGAAGGTAGTTCGTTATTGAGATTTTGATACTTCAATGGGTGGTAGCCTTGTCATTATGGAAGGTATTTCGTTGTTGAGATTTTGTTACTCCAATGGATGGTAGCCTTGTCATTATGGAAGGTAGTTTGTTGTTGATATTTTGTTACTCTAATGGATGGTATCCTTGTCATTACGGAAGGTAGTGAGTTGTTGAGATTTCGTTTCTCCAATGGATGGTAGCCTTGTAATTATGGAAGGTAAATCGTTGTTGAGATTTTGTTACTCCAATGGATGGTTACGATATCCTAATGGAAGGTAGTTCGTTGTTGATGTTTTGTTACTCTAATGGATGGTTGCCTTGTCATTACATAAGGTAGTTCGTTGTTGAGATTTTGTTGCTCTAATGGATGGTAGCGTTGTCATTATGGAAGGTAGTTCGTTGTTGGGATTTTGTTACTCCGATGGATGGTAGCCTTGTCATTATGGAAGGTAGTTCGTTGTTGAGATTTTGTTACTGTAATGGATGGTAGCCTTGTCATTATGAAAGGTTGTTCATTGTTGAGATTTTGTTACTCTAATGGATGGTAGCCTTGTCATTATGGAAGGTAGTTCGTTGTTGGGATTTTGTTACTCCAATGGATGGTAGCCTTGTCATCATGGAAGGTAGTTAGTTTTTGAGATTTTGTTACTCCAATGGATGGTAGCCTTGTCATTATGGAAGGTAGTTTGTTCTGGAGATTTTGTTACTCCAATGGATGGTAGCCTTTTTATTTTGGAAGGTAGTTCATTGTTGAGATTTTGTTACTCCAATGGATGGTAGCCTTGTCATTATGGAAGGTAGTTCTTTTTTGAGATTTTGTTACTCCAATGGATGGTAGCCTTGTCATTTTGGAAGGTAGTTTGTTATTGAGATTTTGTTACTTCAATGGATGGTAGCCTTGTCATTATGGAAGGTAGTTCGTTGTTGAGATTTCGTTTCTCCAATGGATGGTAGCCATGTCATTATGGAAGGTAAATCGTTGTTGAGATTTTGTTACTCTAATGGATGGTTAATATATCCTAATGGAAGGTAGTTCGTTGTTGATGTTTTGTTACTCTAATGGATGGTTGCCTTGTAATTACGTAAGGTAGTTCGTTGTTGAGATTTTCTTACTCTAATGGATGGTCGCGTTGTCATTATGGAAGGTAGTTCGTTGTTGGGATTTTGTTACTCCGATGGATGGTAGCCTTGTCATTATGAAAGGTAGTTCATTGTTGAGATTTTGTTACTCTAATGGATGGTAGCCTTGTCATTATAGAAGGTAGTTCGTTGTTGGGATTTTGTTACTCCAATGGATGGTAGCCTTTTTATTTTGGAAGGTAGTTCATTGTTGAGATTTTGTTACTCCAATGGATGGTAGCCTTGTCATTATGGAAGGTAGTTCGTTTTTGAGATTTTGTTACTCCAATGGATGGTAGCCTTGTCATTATGGAAGGTAGTTCGTTGTTAAGATTTTGTTACTCCAATGGATGGTAGCCTTATCATTATGGAAGGTAGTTCATTGTTGAGATTTTGTTACTCTGATGGATGGAAGCCTTGTCATTATGGAAGGTAGTTCGTTGTTGAGATTCTATTACTGCAATGGATGGTAGCCTTATCATTATGGAAGGTAGTTCGTTGTTGAGAGTTTGTTACTCCAAGGGATGGTAGCCTTGTCATTTTGGAAGGTAGTTTGTTATTGGGATTTTGTTAATTCATTGGATGGTAGCCTTGTCATTATGGAAGGTAGTTTGTTGTTGAGATTTCGTTACTCCAATGGATCGTAGCCTTATCATTATGGAAGGTAGTTCATTGTTGAGATTTTGTTACTCTGATGGATGGAAGCCTTTTCATTATGGAAGGTAGTTCGTTGTTGAGATTCTGTTACTGCAATGGATGGTAGCCTTATCATTATGGAAGGTAGTTCGTTGTTGAGATTTTGTTACTCCAATGGATGGTAGCCTTGTCATTATGGAATGTTATTCGTTGTTGAGATTTTGTTACTCTAATGGAAGGTAGCCTTGTAATTACGGAAGATAGTTCATTGTTGAGATTTTGTTACTCTAATGGATGGTAGCCTTCTCATTATGGAATGTAGTTCGTTGTTGAGATTTTGTTACTCTAATGGATGGTAGCCTTGTCATTATGGAAGTTAGTTATTTGTTGTTATTTTGTTACTCCGATGGATTGTATCCTTGTCATTATGGAAGGTAGTTCGTTGTTGAGAGTTTGTTAGTCCAAGGGATGGTAGCCTTGTCATTTTGGAAGGTAGTTCGTTATTGAGATTTTGATACTTCAATGGGTGGTAGCCTTGTCATTATGGAAGGTATTTTGTTGTTGAGATTTTGTTACTCCAATGGATGGTAGCCTTGTCATTATGGAAGGTAGTTTGTTGTTGATATTTTGTTACTCTAATGGATGGTATCCTTGTCATTACGGAAGGTAGTGAGTTGTTGAGATTTCGTTTCTCCAATGGATGGTAGCCTTGTAATTATGGAAGGTAAATCGTTGTTGAGATTTTGTTACTCCAATGGATGGTTACGATATCCTAATGGAAGGTAGTTCGTTGTTGATGTTTTGTTACTCTAATGGACGGTTGCCTTGTCATTACATAAGGTAGTTCGTTGTTGATATTTTGTTACTCTAATGGATGGTAGCGTTGTCATTATGGAAGGTAGTTCGTTGTTGGGATTTTGTTACTCCGATGGATGGTAGCCTTGTCATTATGGAAGGTAGTTCGTTGTTGAGATTTTTTTACTGTTATGGATGGTAGCCTTGTCATTATGAAAGGTTGTTCATTGTTGAGATTTTGTTACTCTAATGGATGGTAGCCTTGTCATTATGGAAGGTAGTTCGTTGTTGGGATTTTGTTACTCCAATGGATGGTAGCCTTGTCATCATGGAAGGTAGTTAGTTTTTGAGATTTTGTTACTCCAATGGATGGTAGCCTTGTCATTATGGAAGGTAGTTTGTTCTGGAGATTTTGTTACTCCAATGGATGGTAGCCTTTTTATTTTGGAAGGTAGTTCATTGTTGAGATTTTGTTACTCCAATGGATGGTAGCCTTGTCATTATGGAAGGTAGTTCGTTTTTGAGATTTTGTTACTCCAATGGATGGTAGCCTTGTCATTTTTGAAGGTAGTTTGTTATTGAGATTTTGTTACTTCAATGGATGGTAGCCTTGTCATTATGGAAGGTAGTTCGTTGTTGAGATTTCGTTTCTCCAATGGATGGTAGCCTTGTAATTATGGAAGGTAAATCGTTGTTGAGATTTTGTTACTCTAATGGATGGTTACGATATCCTAATGGAAGGTAGTTCGTTGTTGATGTTTTGTTACTCTAATGAATGGTTGCCTTGTCATTACGTAAGGTAGTTCGTTGTTGAGATTTTCTTACTCTAATGGATGGTAGCGTTGTCATTATGGAAGGTAGTTCGTTGTTGGGATTTTGTTACTCCGATGGATGGTAGCCTTGTCATTATGAAAGGTAGTTCATTGTTGAGATTTTGTTACTCTAATGGATGGTAGCCTTGTCATTATGGAAGGTAGTTCGTTGTTGGGATTTTGTTACTCCAATGGATGGTAGCCTTTTTATTTTGGAAGGTAGTTCATTGTTGAGATTTTGTTACTCCAATGGATGGTAGCCTTGTCATTATGGAAGGTAGTTTGTTTTTGAGATTTTGTTACTCCAATGGATGGTAGCCTTGTCATTATGGAAGGTAGTTCGTTGTTAAGATTTTGTTACTCCAATGGATGGTAGCCTTATCATTATGGAAGGTAGTTCATTGTTGAGATTTTGTTACTCTGATGGATGGAAGCCTTGTCATTATGGAAGGTAGTTCGTTGTTGAGATTCTATTACTGCAATGGATGGTAGCCTTATCATTATGGAAGGTAGTTCGTTGTTGAGATTTTGTTACTCTGATGGATGGAAGCCTTGTCATTATGGAAGGAAGTTCGTTGTTGAGATTCTGTTACTACAATGGACGGTAGCCTTATCATTATGGAAGGTAGTTCGTTGTTGAGATTTTGTTAATCCAATGGATGGTAGCCTTGTCATTATGGAATGTAGTTCGTTGTTGAGATTTTGTTACTCTAATGGATGGTAGCCTTGTAATTACGGAAGATAGTTCATTGTTGAGATTTTGTTACTCTAATGGATGGTAGCCTTGTCATTATGGAATGTAGTTCGTTGTTGAGATTTTGTTACTCTAATGGATGGTAGCCTTGTCATTATGGAAGGTAGTTATTTGTTGTTATTTTGTTACTCTGATGGATTGTATCCTTGTCATTATGGAAGGTAGTTCGTTGTTGAGAGTTTGTTAGTCCAAGGGATGGTAGCCTTGTCATTTTGGAAGGTAGTTCGTTATTGAGATTTTGATACTTCAATGGGTGGTAGCCTTGTCATTATGGAAGGTAGTTCGTTGTTGAGATTTTGTTACTCTGATGGATGGTAGCCTTGTCATTATGGAAGGTAGTTTGTTGTTGATATTTTGTTACTCTAATGGAAGGTATCCTTGTCATTACGGAAGGTAGTTCGTTGTTGAGATTTCGTTTCTCCAATGGATGGTAGCCTTGTAATTATGGAAGGGAAATCGTTGTTGAGATTTTGTTACTCCAATGGATGGTTACGATATCCTAATGGAAGGTAGTTCGTTGTTGATGTTTTGTTACTCTAAGGGATGGTTGCCTTGTCATTACGTAAGGTAGTTCGTTGTTGAGATTTTGTTACTCTAATGGATGGTAGGGTTGTCATTATGGAAGGTAGTTCGTTGTTGGGATTTTGTTACTCCGATTGATGGTAGCCTTGTCATTATGGAAGGTAGTTCGTTGTTGAGATTATGTTACTCTAATGGATGGTAGCCTTGTCATTATAAAAAGTAGTTCATTGTTGAGATTTTGTTACTCTAATGGATGGTAGCCTTGTCATTATGGAAGGTACTTTGTTGTTGAGATTTCGTTACTCCAATGGATGGTAGCCTTATCATTATGGAAGGTAGTTCATTGTTGAGATTTTGTTACTCTGATGGATGGAAGCCTTTTCCCTATGGAAGGTAGTTCGTTGTTGAGATTCTGTTACTGCAATGGATGGTAGCCTTATCATTATGGAAGGTAGTTCATTGTTGAGAGTTTGTTACTCCAAGGGATGGTAGCCTTGTCATTTTGGAAGGTAGTTTGTTATTGAGATTTTGTTACTTCAATGGATGGTAGCCTTGTCATTATGGAAGGTAGTTCATTGTTGAGATTTCGTTTCTCCAATGGATGGTAGCCTTGTCATTATGGAAGGTAAATCGTTGTTGAGATTTTGTTACTCTAATGGATGGTTACGATATCCTAATGGAAGGTAGTTTGTTGTTGATGTTTTGTTACTCTAATGGATGGTTGCCTTGTCATTACGTAAGGTAGTTCATTGTTGAGATTTTGTTACTCTAATGGATGGTAGCATTTTCATTATGGAAGGTAGTTCGTTGTTGGGATTTTGTTACACCGATGGATGGTAGCCTTGTCATTATGGAAGGTAGTTTTTTGTTGAGATTTTGTTACTCCAATGGATGGTAGCCTTGTCATCATGGAAGATAGTTTGTTTTTGAGATTTTGTTACTCCAATGGATGGTAGCCTTGTCATTATGGAAGATAGTTCATTGTTGAGATTTTATTACTCTAATGGATGGTAGCCTTGTCATTATGGAATGTAGTTCGTTGTTGAGATTTTGTTACTCTAATGAATGGTAGCCTTGTCATTATGGAAGGTAGTTATTTGTTGTTATTTTGTTACTCCGATGGATTGTATCCTTGTCATTATGGAAGGTAGTTCGTTGTTGAGAGTTTGTTAGTCCAAGGGATGGTAGCCTTGTCATTTTGGAAGGTAGTTTGTTATTCAGATTTTGTTACTTCAATGGATGGTAGCCTTGTCATTATGGAAGGTAGTTTGTTGTTGAGATTTCGTTTCTCCAATGGATGGTAGCCTTGTCATTATGGAAGGTAAATCGTTGTTGAGATTTTGTTACTCTAATGGATGGTAGGGTTGTCATTATGGAAGGTAGTTCGTTGTTGGGATTTTGTTACTCCGATGGATGGTAGCCTTGTCATTATGGAAGGTAGTTCGTTGTTGAGATTTTGTTACTCTAATGGATGGTAGCCTTGTCATTATGAAAAGTAGTTCATTGTTGAGATTTTATTACTCTAATGGATGGTAGCCTTGTCATTATGGAAGGTAGTTCGTTGTGGGGATTTTGTTACTCCAATGGATGGTAGCCTTTTTATTTTGGAAGGTAGTTCATTGTTGAGATTTTGTTACTCCAATGGATGGTAGCCTTGTCATTATGGAAGGTAGTTCGTTTTTGAGATTTTGTTACTCCAATGGATGGTAGCCTTGTCATTATGGAAGGTAGTTCGTTGTTAAGATTTTGTTACTCCAATGGATGGTAGCCTTATCATTATGGAAGGTAGTTCATTGTTGAGATTTTGTTACTCTGATGGATGGAAGCCTTGTCATTATGGAAGGTAGTTCGTTGTTGAGATTCTATTACTGCAATGGATGGTAGCCTTATCATTATGGAAGGTATTTCGTTGTTGAGAGTTTGTTACTCCAAGGGATGGTAGCCTTGTCATTTTGGAAGGTAGTTTGTTATTGAGATTTTGTTACTTCAATGGATGGTAGCCTTGTCATTATGCAAGGTAGTTTGTTGTTGAGATTTCGTTACTCCAATGGATGGTAGCCTTATCATTATGGAAGGTAGTTCATTGTTGAGATTTTGTTACTCTGATGGATGGAAGCCTTTTCATTATGGAAGGTAGTTCGTTGTTGAGATTCTATTACTGCAATGGATGGTAGCCTTATCATTATGGAAGGTAGTTCATTGTTGAGAGTTTGTTACTCCAAGGGATGGTAGCCTTGTCATTTTGGAAGGTAGTTTGTTATTGAGATTTTTTTACTTCAATGGATGGTAGCCTTGTCATTATGGAAGGTAGTTCGTTGTTGAGATTTCGTTTCTCCAATGGATGGTAGCCTTGTCATTATGGAAGGTAAATCGTTGTTGAGATTTTGTTACTCCAATGGATGGTTACGATATCCTAATGGAAGGTAGTTCGTTGTTGATGTTTTGTTACTCTAATGGATGGTTGCCTTGTCATTACGTAAGGTAGTTCGTTGTTGAGATTTTGTTACTCTAATGGATGGTAGCGTTGTCATTATGGAAGGTAGTTCGTTGTTGGGATTTTGTTACTCCGATGGATGGTAGCCTTGTCATTATAGAAGGTAGTTCGTTGTTTAGATTTTGTTACTCTAATGGATGGTAGCCTTGTCATTATGAAAGGTAGTTCATTGTTGATATTTTGTTACTCTAATGGATGGTAGCCTTGTCATTATGGAAGGTAGTTCGTTGTTGGGATTTTGTTACTCCAATGGATAGTAGCCTTGTCATCATGGAAGGTAGTTTGTTTTTGAGATTTTGTTACTCCAATTGATAGTAGCCTTGTCATTATGGAAGGTAGTTTGTTCTGGAGATTTTGTTACTCCAATGGATGGTAGCCTTTTTATTTTGGAAGGTAGTTCGTTGTTGAGATTTTGTTACTCTGATGGATGGTAGCCTTGTCATTATGGAAGGTAGTTTGTTGTTGATATTTTGTTACTCTAATGGAAGGTATCCTTGTCATTACGGAAGGTAGTTCGTTGTTGAGATTTCGTTTCTCCAATGGATGGTAGCCTTGTAATTATGGAAGGGAAATCGTTGTTGAGATTTTGTTACTCCAATGGATGGTTACGATATCCTAATGGAAGGTAGTTCGTTGTTGATGTTTTGTTACTCTAAGGGATGGTTGCCTTGTCATTACGTAAGGTAGTTCGTTGTTGAGATTTTGTTACTCTAATGGATGGTAGGGTTGTCATTATGGAAGGTAGTTCGTTGTTGGGATTTTGTTACTCCGATTGATGGTAGCCTTGTCATTATGGAAGGTAGTTCGTTGTTGAGATTATGTTACTCTAATGGATGGTAGCCTTGTCATTATAAAAAGTAGTTCATTGTTGAGATTTTGTTACTCTAATGGATGGTAGCCTTGTCATTATGGAAGGTACTTTGTTGTTGAGATTTCGTTACTCCAATGGATGGTAGCCTTATCATTATGGAAGGTAGTTCATTGTTGAGATTTTGTTACTCTGATGGATGGAAGCCTTTTCCCTATGGAAGGTAGTTCGTTGTTGAGATTCTGTTACTGCAATGGATGGTAGCCTTATCATTATGGAAGGTAGTTCATTGTTGAGAGTTTGTTACTCCAAGGGATGGTAGCCTTGTCATTTTGGAAGGTAGTTTGTTATTGAGATTTTGTTACTTCAATGGATGGTAGCCTTGTCATTATGGAAGGTAGTTCATTGTTGAGATTTCGTTTCTCCAATGGATGGTAGCCTTGTCATTATGGAAGGTAAATCGTTGTTGAGATTTTGTTACTCTAATGGATGGTTACGATATCCTAATGGAAGGTAGTTTGTTGTTGATGTTTTGTTACTCTAATGGATGGTTGCCTTGTCATTACGTAAGGTAGTTCATTGTTGAGATTTTGTTACTCTAATGGATGGTAGCATTTTCATTATGGAAGGTAGTTCGTTGTTGGGATTTTGTTACTCCGATGGATGGTAGCCTTGTCATTATGGAAGGTAGTTTTTTGTTGAGATTTTGTTACTCCAATGGATGGTAGCCTTGTCATCATGGAAGATAGTTTGTTTTTGAGATTTTGTTACTCCAATGGATGGTAGCCTTGTCATTATGGAAGATAGTTCATTGTTGAGATTTTATTACTCTAATGGATGGTAGCCTTGTCATTATGGAATGTAGTTCGTTGTTGAGATTTTGTTACTCTAATGAATGGTAGCCTTGTCATTATGGAAGGTAGTTATTTGTTGTTATTTTGTTACTCCGATGGATTGTATCCTTGTCATTATGGAAGGTAGTTCGTTGTTGAGAGTTTGTTAGTCCAAGGGATGGTAGCCTTGTCATTTTGGAAGGTAGTTTGTTATTCAGATTTTGTTACTTCAATGGATGGTAGCCTTGTCATTATGGAAGGTAGTTTGTTGTTGAGATTTCGTTTCTCCAATGGATGGTAGCCTTGTCATTATGGAAGGTAAATCGTTGTTGAGATTTTGTTACTCTAATGGATGGTAGGGTTGTCATTATGGAAGGTAGTTCGTTGTTGGGATTTTGTTACTCCGATGGATGGTAGCCTTGTCATTATGGAAGGTAGTTCGTTGTTGAGATTTTGTTACTCTAATGGATGGTAGCCTTGTCATTATGAAAAGTAGTTCATTGTTGAGATTTTATTACTCTAATGGATGGTAGCCTTGTCATTATGGAAGGTAGTTCGTTGTGGGGATTTTGTTACTCCAATGGATGGTAGCCTTTTTATTTTGGAAGGTAGTTCATTGTTGAGATTTTGTTACTCCAATGGATGGTAGCCTTGTCATTATGGAAGGTAGTTCGTTTTTGAGATTTTGTTACTCCAATGGATGGTAGCCTTGTCATTATGGAAGGTAGTTCGTTGTTAAGATTTTGTTACTACAATGGATGGTAGCCTTATCATTATGGAAGGTAGTTCATTGTTGAGATTTTGTTACTCTGATGGATGGAAGCCTTGTCATTATGGAAGGTAGTTCGTTGTTGAGATTCTATTACTGCAATGGATGGTAGCCTTATCATTATGGAAGGTATTTCGTTGTTGAGAGTTTGTTACTCCAAGGGATGGTAGCCTTGTCATTTTGGAAGGTAGTTTGTTATTGAGATTTTGTTACTTCAATGGATGGTAGCCTTGTCATTATGCAAGGTAGTTTGTTGTTGAGATTTCGTTACTCCAATGGATGGTAGCCTTATCATTATGGAAGGTAGTTCATTGTTGAGATTTTGTTACTCTGATGGATGGAAGCCTTTTCATTATGGAAGGTAGTTCGTTGTTGAGATTCTATTACTGCAATGGATGGTAGCCTTATCATTATGGAAGGTAGTTCATTGTTGAGAGTTTGTTACTCCAAGGGATGGTAGCCTTGTCATTTTGGAAGGTAGTTTGTTATTGAGATTTTTTTACTTCAATGGATGGTAGCCTTGTCATTATGGAAGGTAGTTCGTTGTTGAGATTTCGTTTCTCCAATGGATGGTAGCCTTGTCATTATGGAAGGTAAATCGTTGTTGAGATTTTGTTACTCCAATGGATGGTTACGATATCCTAATGGAAGGTAGTTCGTTGTTGATGTTTTGTTACTCTAATGGATGGTTGCCTTGTCATTACGTAAGGTAGTTCGTTGTTGAGATTTTGTTACTCTAATGGATGGTAGCGTTGTCATTATGGAAGGTAGTTTGTTGTTGGGATTTTGTTACTCCGATGGATGGTAGCCTTGTCATTATAGAAGGTAGTTCGTTGTTTAGATTTTGTTACTCTAATGGATGGTAGCCTTGTCATTATGAAAGGTAGTTCATTGTTGATATTTTGTTACTCTAATGGATGGTAGCCTTGTCATTATGGAAGGTAGTTCGTTGTTGGGATTTTGTTACTCCAATGGATAGTAGCCTTGTCATCATGGAAGGTAGTTTGTTTTTGAGATTTTGTTACTCCAATTGATAGTAGCCTTGTCATTATGGAAGGTAGTTTGTTCTGGAGATTTTGTTACTCCAATGGATGGTAGCCTTTTTATTTTGGAAGGTATTTCATTGTTGAGATTTTGTTACTCCAATGGATGGTAGCCTTATCATTATGGAAGGTAGTTCGTTTTTGAGATTTTGTTACTCCAATGGATGGTAGCCTTATCATTATGGAAGGTAGTTCATTGTTGAGATTTTGTTACTCTGATGGATGGAAGCCTTGTCATTATGGAAGGTAGTTCGTTGTTGAGATTTTGATACTGCAATGGATGGTAGCCTTATCATTATGGAAGGTAGTTCGTTGTTGAGAGTTTGTTACTCCAAGGGATGGTAGCCTTGTCATTTTGGAAGGTAGTTTGTTATTGAGATTTTGTTACTCTAATGGATGGTATCCTTGTCATTACGGAAGGTAGTTCGTTGTTGAGATTTCGTTTCTCCAATGGATGGTAGCCTTTTAATTATGGAAGGTAAATCGTTGTTGAGATTTTGTTACTCCAATGGATGGTTACGATATCCTAATGGAAGGTAATTCGTTGTTGATGTTTTGTTACTCTAATGGATGGTTGCCTTGTCATTACGTAAGGTAGTTTGTTGTTGAGATTTTGTTACTCTAATGGATGGTAGCGTTGTCATTATGGAAGGTAGTTCGTTGTTGGGATTTTGTTACTCCGATGGATGGTAGCCTTGTCATTATGGAAGGTAGTTTGTTGTTGAGATTTTGTTACTCTAATGGATGGTAGCCTTGTCATTATGAAAGGTAGTTCATTGTTGAGATTTTGTTACTCTAATGGATGGTAGCCTTGTCATTATGGAAGGTAGTTCATTGTTGAGATTTTGTTACTCTGATGGATGGAAGCCTTGTCATTATGGAAGGTAGTTCGTTGTTGAGATGTTGTTACTGCAATGGATGGTAGCCTTATCATTATGGAAGGTAGTTCGTTGTTGAGAGTTTGTTACTCCAAGGGATGGTAGCCTTGTCATTTTGGAAGGTAGTTTGTTATTGAGATTTTGTTACTCTAATGGATGGTATCCTTGTCATTACGGAAGGTAGTTCGTTGTTGAGATTTCGTTTCTCCAATGGATGGTAGCCTTGTAATTATGGAAGGTAAATCGTTGTTGAGATTTTGTTACTCCAATGGATGGTTACGATATCCTAATGGAAGGTAGTTCGTTGTTGATGTTTTGTTACTCTAATGGATGGTTGCCTTGTCATTACGTAAGGTAGTTCGTTGTTGAGATTTTGTTACTCTAATGGATGGTAGCGTTGTCATTATGGAAGGTAGTTCGTTGTTGGGATTTTGTTACTCCGATGGATGGTAGCCTTGTCATTATGGAAGGTAGTTCGTTGTTGAGATTTTGTTACTCTAACGGATGGTAGCCTTGTCATTATGAAAGGTAGTTCATTGTTGGGATTTTGTTACTCTAATGGATGGTAGCCTTGTCATTATGGAAGGTAGTTCATTGTTGAGATTTTGTTACTCTGATGGATGGAAGCCTTGTCATTATGGAAGGTAGTCCGTTGTTGAGATTTTGTTATTGCAATGGATGGTAGCCTTATCATTATGGAAGGTAGTTCGTTGTTGAGAGTTTGTTACTCCAAGGGATGGTAGCCTTGTCATTTTGGAAGGTAGTTTGTTATTGAGATTTTGTTACTCTAATGGATGGTATCCTTGTCATTACGGAAGGTAGTTCGTTGTTGAGATTTCGTTTCTCCAATGGATGGTAGCCTTGTAATTATGGAAGGTAAATCGTTGTTGAGATTTTGTTACTCCAATGGATGGTTACGATATCCTAATGGAAGGTAGTTCGTTGTTGAATTTTTGTTACTCTAATGGATGGTTGCCTTGTCATTACGTAAGGTAGTTCGTTGTTTAGATTTTGTTACTCTAATGGATGGTAGCGTTGTCATTATGGAAGGTAGTTTGTTGTCGATATTTTTGTTACTCCAATGGATGGTAGACTTGTCATTATGGAAGATAGTCTATTGTTGAGATTTCTGTTACTCCAATGGATGGTAGCCTTGTCATTATGGAAGTTAGTATGTTGTCAAGATTTTTGTTATTCCAATGGATGGTAACCTTGTCATTATAGAAGGTAGTCTTTTGTCGATATTTTTGTTACTCTAGTGGATTGTAGCCTTGTCATTATGGAAGGTAGTTTGTTTTCGAGATTTTTGTTACTCCAATTGATGGTAGCCTTGTCATAATGGAAGGTAGTTAGTTGTTGAAATTTCTATTACTCCAATGGATGGTAGACTTGTCATTATGGAAGGTAGTATGTTGTCGAGATTTTTGTTATTCCAATGGATGGTAACTTTGTCATTATGGAAGGTAGTCTTTTGTCGATATATTTGTTACTCCAATGGATGGTAGCCTTTTCATTATGGAAGGTAGTCTGTTGTCGATATCTTTGTTACTATAATGGATGGTAGCCTTATCATAATGGAAGGTAGTCTGTCGTTGTGATTTTTGTTACTCCAATAGATGGTAGCCTTGTTATTATGGAAGGTAGTCTATTGTCGAGATTTTTGTTACTCCAATGGATGGTAGCCCTATCATTATGGAAGGTAGTATGTTGTCGAGATTTATGTTATTACAATGGATGGTTGCCTTGTCATTATAGAAGGTAGTCTGTTGTCGAGATTTTTGTTACTCCAATGGATGGTAGCCTTGTCATTATGGAAGGTAGTCTGTTGTTGAGATTTTTGTTACTCCAATGGATAGTATCCTTGTCATTATGGAATGTAGTATGTTGTTCATATTTTTGTTACTCCAATGGATGGTAGCCTTGTCATTATGGAAAGTAGTATGTTGTCGAGATAATTGTTATTCCATTGGATGGTAGCCTTGTCATTATGGAAGGTAGTATGTTGCCGAGATTTTGGTTACTCCAACGGATGGTAGCTTTGTCATTATGGAAGGTAGTCTGTTGTCGGGATTTTTGTAACTCCAATGGATGTTAGCCTTGTCATTATGGAAGGTAGTTTGTTGTCGATATTTTTGTTACTCCAATGGATGGTAGCCTTGTCATTATGGAAGGTAGTCTGTTGTCGAGATTTCTGTTACTCCAATTGATGGTAGTCTTGTCTTTATGGAAGATAGTCTATTGTTGAGATTTATGTTACTCCAATGGATGGTAGCCTTGTCATTATGGAAGTTAGTATGTTGTCAAGATTTTTGTTATTCTAATGGATGGTAACCTTGTCATTATGGAAAGTAGTCTTTTGTCGAGATTTTTGTTACTCTAGTGGATTGTAGCCTTGTTATTATGGAAGGTAGTCTGTTGTCGAGATAATTGTTACTCCAATTGATGGTAGCCTTGTCTTAATGGAAGGTAGACAGTTGTTGAAATTTCTGTTACTCCAATGGATGGTAGCCTTGTCATTATGGAAGGTAGTATGTTGTCTAGATTTTTGTTATTCCAATGGATGGTAACCTTGTCATTATGGAAGGTAGTCTTTTGTCGATATTTTTCTTACTCCAATGGATGGTAGCCTTGTCATTATGGAAGGTAGTTTGTTGTCGATATCTTTGTTACTATAATGGATGGTAGCCTTATCATTATGGAAGGTAGTCTGTCGTTGTGTTTTTTGTTACTCCAATTGATGGTAGCCTTGTTATTATGGAAGGTAGTATGTTGTCGAGATTTATGTTATTCCAATGGATGGTAGCATTGTCATTATAGAAGGTAGTCTGTTGTCGAGATTTTTGTTACTCCAATGGATGGTAGCCTTGTCATAATGGAAGGTAGTCTGTTGTTGAGATTTTTGTTACTCCAATGGATAGTATCCTTGTCATTATGGAATGTAGTATGTTGTTCAGATTTTTGTTACTCCAATGGATGGTAGCCTTGTCATTATGGAAAGTAGTATGTTGTCGAGATAATTGTTATTCCATTGGATGGTAGCCTTGTCATTATGGAAGGTAGTATGTTGCCAAGATTTTGGTTACTCTAATGGATGGTAGTTTGTCATTGTATTTTTGTTACTCCAATGGATGATAGCCTTGTCATTATGGAAGCTGGTATGTTGTTCCGATTTTTGTTACTCTAATGGATGGTAGCCTTGTCATTATGGAAGGTAGTATGTTCTCGAGATTTTTGTTATTCCATTGGATGGTAGCCTTGTCATTATGGAAGGTAGTCTGTTGCCGAGATTTTGGTTACTCCAATGGATGGTAGCTTTGTCATTATGGAAGGTAGTCTGTTGTTGAGATTTTTGTTACTCCAATGGATAGTAACCTTGTCATTATGTAAGGTAGTATGTTGTTCAGATTTTTGTTTCCAATGGATGGTAGCCTTGTCATTATGGAAGGTAGTATGTTGTCGAGAGTTTTGTTATTCCATTGGATGGTTGCCTTGTCATTATGGAAGGTAGTTTTTTGTCGGGATTATGGTAACTCCAATGAATGTTACCCTTGTCATTATGGAAGCTAGTTTGTTGTCGATATTTTTCTTACTCCAATGGATGGTAGCCTTGTCATTATGGAAGGTAGTCTGTTGTCGAGATTTTTGTTACTCCAATTGATGGTAGCCATGTCATTATAGAAGGTAGCCTGTTGTTGAGATTTTTGTTACTCCAATGGATGGTAGCCTTGTCATTATAGAAGTTAGTTTGTTGTCGATATATTTGTTATTCCAATGGATGGTAACCTTGTCATTATGGAAGGTAGTATTTTGTCGAGATTTTTGTTACTCCAGTGGATGGTAGCCTTATCATTATGGAAGGTAGTCTGTTGTCAAGATTTTTGTTACTCCAATTGATGGTAGTCTTGTCATTATGGAAGATAGTCTGTTGTTGAGATTTCTGTTACTCCCATGGATGGTAGCCTTGTCATTATGGAAGGTAGTCTGTTGTCGAGATTTTTGTTATTCCAATGGATGGTAACCTTGACATTATGGAAGGTAGTCTTTTGTCGATATTTTTGTTACTCCAATGGATGGTAGCCTTGTCATTATGGAAGGTAGTCTGTTATCGATATCTTTGTTACTATAATGGATGGTAGCCTTATCATTATGCAAGGTACTCTGTCGTTGTGATTTTTGTTACTCCAATGGATGGTAGACTTGTCATTATGGAAGGTAGTCTATTATCGAGATTTTTGTTACTCTAATGGATGGTAGCCTTGTCATTATGGAAGGTAGTATGTTGTCTAGATTTTTCTTATTCCAATGGATGGTAGCCTTGTCATTATAGAAGGTAGTATGTTGTGGAGATTTTTGTTACTCAAATGGATAGTAGCCTTGTCATTATGGAAGGTAGTCTGTTGTTGAGATTTTTGTTACTCCAATGGATAGTAGCCTTGTCATTATGGAAGGTAGTATGTTGTTCAGATTTTTGTTACTCCAATGGATGGTAGCCTTGTCATTATGTTAGGTAGTATGTTGTCGAGATTTTTGTTATTCCATTGGATGGTAGCCTTGTCATTATGGAACGTAGTCTGTTGCCGAGATTTTGGTTAGTCCAATGGATGGTAGCTTTGTCATTATGGAAGGTAGTCTGTTGTCGGGATTTTTGTAACTCCAATGGATGTTAGCCTTGTCATTATGGAAGGTAGTTTGTTGTCGATATTTTTGTTACTCTAATGGATGGTAGCCTTGTCATTATGGAAGGTAGTCTGTTGTCGAGATTTTTGTTACTCCAATTGATGGTAGCCTTGTCATTAAGGAAGGTAGTCTGTCATTGTATTTTTGTTACTCTAATGGATGGTAGCCTTGTCATTATGGAAGGTAGTCTATTGTCAAGACTTTTGTTACTCCAATGGATGGTAGCCTTGTCATTATGGAAGGTAGTATGTTGTCGAGATTTTTGTTATTCCAATGGATGGTATCCTTGTCATTATAGAAGGTAGTCTGTTGTCGAGATATCTGTTACTCCAATGGATGGTAGCTTTGTCATTATGGAAGGTAGTCTGTTGTCGAGATTTTCGTTACTCCAATTGATGGTAGCCTTGTCATTATGGAAGGTAGTTTGTCATTGTATTTTTGTTACTCCAATGGATGATAGCCTTGTCATTATGGAAGGTAGTATGTTGTTCCAATTTTTGTTACTCCAATGGATGGTAGCCTTGTCATTATGGAAGGTAGTATGTTCTCGATATTTTTGTTATTCCATTGGATGGTAGCCTTGTCATTATGTAAGGTAGTCTGTTGCCGAGATTTTGGTTACTCCAATGGATGGTAGCTTTGTCATTATGGAAGGTAGTCTGTTGTTGAGATTTTTGTTACTCCAATGGATAGTAGCCTTGTCATTATGTAAGGTAGTATGTTGTTCAGATATTTGTTTCTAATGGATGGTAGCCTTGTCATTATGGAAGTTAGTATGTTGTCGAGAGTTTTGTTATTTCATTAGATGGTAGCCTTGTCATTATGGAAAGTAGTTTGTTGTCGGGATTTTTTTAACTCCAATGGATGTTAGCCTTGTCATTATGGAAGCTAGTTTGTTGTAGATATTTTTCTTACTCCAATGGATGGTAGCCTTGTCATTATGGAAGGTAGTCTGTTGTTGAGATTTTTGTTACTCCAGTGGATAGTAGCCTTGTCATTATGGAAGGTAGTATGTTGTTCATATTTTTGTTACTCCAATGGATGGTAGCCTTGTCATTATGTTAGGTAGTATGTTGTCGAGATTTTTGTTATTCCATTGGATGGTAGCCTTGTCATTATGGAACGTAGTCTGTTGCCGAGATTTTGGTTAATCCAATGGATGGTAGCTTTGTCATTATGGAAGGTAGTCTGTTGTCGGGATTTTTGTAACTCCAATGGATGTTAGCCTTGTCATTATGGAAGGTAGTTTGCTGTCGATATTTTTGTTACTCTAATGGATGGTAGCCTTGTCATTATGGAAGGTAGTCTGTTGTCGAGATTTTTGTTACTCCAATTGATGGTAGCCTTGTCATTAAGGAAGGTAGTCTGTCATTGTATTTTTGTTACTCTAATGGATGGTAGCCTTGTCATTATGGAAGGTAGTCTATTGTCAAGACTTTTGTTACTCCAATGGATGGTAGCCTTGTCATTATGGAAGGTAGTATGTTGTCGAGATTTTTGTTATTCCAATGGATGGTATCCTTGTCATTATAGAAGGTAGTCTGTTGTCGAGATATCTGTTACTCCAATGGATGGTAGCTTTGTCATTATGGAAGGTAGTCTGTTGTCGAGATTTTCGTTACTCCAATTGATGGTAGCCTTGTCATTATGGAAGGTAGTTTATCATTGTATTTTTGTTACTCCAATGGATGATAGCCTTGTCATTATGGAAGGTAGTATGTTGTTCCGATTTTTGTTACTCCAATGGATGGTAGCCTTGTCATTATGGAAGGTAGTATGTTCTCGATATTATTGTTATTCCATTGGATGGTAGCCTTGTCATTATGGAAGGTAGTATGTTGCCGAGATTTTGGTTACTCCAATGGATGGTAGCTTTGTCATTATGGAAGGTAGTCTGTTGTTGCTATTTTTGTTACTCCAATGGATAGTAGCCTTGTCATTATGTAAGGTAGTATGTTGTTCAGATATTTGTTTCCAATGGATGGTAGCCTTGTCATTATGGAAGTTAGTATGTTTTCGAGAGTTTTGTTATTTCATTAGATGGTAGCCTTGTCATTATGGAAAGTAGTTTGTTGTCGGGATTTTTTTAACTCCAATGGATGTTAGCCTTGTCATTATGGAAGCTAGTTTGTTGTAGATATTTTTCTTACTCCAATGGATGGTAGCCTTGTCATTATGGAAGGTAGTCTGTTGTTGAGATTTTTGTTACTCCAGTGGATAGTAGCCTTGTCATTATGGAAGGTAGTATGTTTTTCATATTTTTGTTACTCCAATGGATGGTAGCCTTGTCATTATGTTAGGTAGTATGTTGTCGAGATTTTTGTTATTCCATTGGATGGTAGCCTTGTCATTATGGAACGTAGTCTGTTGCCGAGATTTTGGTTAATCCAATGGATGGTAGCTTTGTCATTATGGAAGGTAGTCTGTTGTCGGGATTTTTGTAACTCCAATGGATGTTAGCCTTGTCATTATGGAAGGTAGTTTGCTGTCGATATTTTTGTTACTCTAATGGATGGTAGCCTTGTCATTATGGAAGGTAGTCTGTTGTCGAGATTTTTGTTACTCCAATTGATGGTAGCCTTGTCATTAAGGAAGGTAGTCTGTCATTGTATTTTTGTTACTCTAATGGATGGTAGCCTTGTCATTATGGAAGGTAGTCTATTGTCAAGACTTTTGTTACTCCAATGGATGGTAGCCTTGTCATTATGGAAGGTAGTATGTTGTCGAGATTTTTGTTATTCCAATGGATGGTATCCTTGTCATTATAGAAGGTAGTCTGTTGTCGAGATATCTGTTACTCCAATGGATGGTAGCTTTGTCATTATGGAAGGTAGTCTGTTGTCGAGATTTTCGTTACTCCAATTGATGGTAGCCTTGTCATTATGGAAGGTAGTTTATCATTGTATTTTTGTTACTCCAATGGATGATAGCCTTGTCATTATGGAAGGTAGTATGTTGTTCCGATTTTTGTTACTCCAATGGATGGTAGCCTTGTCATTATGGAAGGTAGTATGTTCTCGATATTATTGTTATTCCATTGGATGGTAGCCTTGTCATTATGGAAGGTAGTATGTTGCCGAGATTTTGGTTACTCCAATGGATGGTAGCTTTGTCATTATGGAAGGTAGTCTGTTGTTGCTATTTTTGTTACTCCAATGGATAGTAGCCTTGTCATTATGTAAGGTAGTATGTTGTTCAGATATTTGTTTCCAATGGATGGTAGCCTTGTCATTATGGAAGTTAGTATGTTTTCGAGAGTTTTGTTATTTCATTAGATGGTAGCCTTGTCATTATGGAAAGTAGTTTGTTGTCGGGATTTTTTTAACTCCAATGGATGTTAGCCTTGTCATTATGGAAGCTAGTTTGTTGTAGATATTTTTCTTACTCCAATGGATGGTAGCCTTGTCATTATGGAAGGTAGTCTGTTGTTGAGATTTTTGTTACTCCAATGGATAGTAGCCTTGTCATTATGGAAGGTAGTATGTTGTTCAGATTTTTGTTACTCCAATGGATGGTAGCCTTGTCATTATGTTAGGTAGTATGTTGTCGAGATTTTTGTTATTCCATTGGATGGTAGCCTTGTCATTATGGAAGGTAGTCTGTTGCCGAGATTTTGGTTACTCCAATAGATGGTAGCTTTGTCATTATGGAAGGTAGTCTGTTATTGGGATTTTTGTAACTCCAATGGATGTTAGCCTTGTCATTATGGAAGGTAGTCTGTTGTTGAGATTTTTGTTACTCCAATGGATAGTAGCCTTGTCATTATGGAAGGTAGTATGTTGTTCAGATTTTTGTTACTCCAATGGATGGTAGCCTTGTCATTATGTTAGGTAGTATGTTGTCGAGATTTTTGTTATTCCATTGGATGGTAGCCTTGTCATTATGGAACGTAGTCTGTTGCCGAGATTTTGGTTAGTCCAATGGATGGAAGCTTTGTCATTATGGAAGGTAGTCTGTTGTCGGGATTTTTGTAACTCCAATGGATGGTAGCCTTGTCATTATGGAAGGTAGTCTGTTGTCGAGATTTTTGTTACTCCAATTGATGGTAGCCTTGTCATTAAGGAAGGTAGTCTGTCATTGTATTTTTGTTACTCTAATGGATGGTAGCCTTGTCATTATGGAAGGTAGTCTATTGTCAAGACTTTTGTTACTCCAATGGATGGTAGCCTTGTCATTATGGAAGGTAGTATGTTGTCGATATTTTTGTTATTCCAATGGATGGTATCCTTGTCATTATAGAAGGTAGTCTGTTGTCGAGATATCTGTTACTCCAATGGATGGTAGCTTTGTCATTATGGAAGGTAGTCTGTTGTCGAGATTTTCGTTACTCCAATTGATGGTAGCCTTGTCATTATGGAAGGTAGTTTGTCATTGTATTTTTGTTACTCCAATGGATGATAGCCTTGTCATTATGGAAGGTAGTATGTTGTTCCAATTTTTGTTACTCCAATGGATGGTAGCCTTGTCATTATGGAAGGTAGTATGTTCTCGATATTTTTGTTATTCCATTGGATGGTAGCCTTGTCATTATGGAAGGTAGTCTGTTGCCGAGATTTTGGTTACTCCAATGGATGGTAGCTTTGTCATTATGGAAGGTAGTCTGTTGTTGAGATTTTTGTTACTCCAATGGATAGTAGCCTTGTCATTATGTAAGGTAGTATGTTGTTCAGATATTTGTTTCTAATGGATGGTAGCCTTGTCATTATGGAAGTTAGTATGTTGTCGAGAGTTTTGTTATTTCATTAGATGGTAGCCTTGTCATTATGGAAAGTAGTTTGTTGTCAGGATTTTTTTAACTCCAATGGATGTTAGCCTTGTCATTATGGAAGCTAGTTTGTTGTAGATATTTTTCTTACTCCAATGGATGGTAGCCTTGTCATTATGGAAGGTAGTCTGTTGTTGAGATTTTTGTTACTCCAGTGGATAGTAGCCTTGTCATTATGGAAGGTAGTATGTTGTTCATATTTTTGTTACTCCAATGGATGGTAGCCTTGTCATTATGTTAGGTAGTATGTTGTTGAGATTTTTGTTATTCCATTGGATGGTAGCCTTGTCATTATGGAACGTAGTCTGTTGCCAAGATTTTGGTTAATCCAATGGATGGTAGCTTTGTCATTATGGAAGGTAGTCTGTTGTCGGGATTTTTGTAACTCCAATGGATGTTAGCCTTGTCATTATGGAAGGTAGTTTGCTGTCGATATTTTTGTTACTCTAATGGATGGTAGCCTTGTCATTATGGAAGGTAGTCTGTTGTCGAGATTTTTGTTACTCCAATTGATGGTAGCCTTGTCATTAAGGAAGGTAGTCTGTCATTGTATTTTTGTTAATCTAATGGATGGTAGCCTTGTCATTATGGAAGGTAGTCTATTGTCAAGACTTTTGTTACTCCAATGGATGGTAGCCTTGTCATTATGGAAGGTAGTATGTTGTCGAGATTTTTGTTATTCCAATGGATGGTATCCTTGTCATTATAGAAGGTAGTCTGTTGTCGAGATATCTGTTACTCCAATGGATGGTAGCTTTGTCATTATGGAAGGTAGTCTGTTGTCGAGATTTTCGTTACTCCAATTGATGGTAGCCTTGTCATTATGGAAGGTAGTTTATCATTGTATTTTTGTTACTCCAATGGATGATAGCCTTGTCATTATGGAAGGTAGTATGTTGTTCCGATTTTTGTTACTCCAATGGATGGTAGCCTTGTCATTATGGAAGGTAGTATGTTCTCGATATTTTTGTTATTCCATTGGATGGTAGCCTTGTCATTATGGAAGGTAGTATGTTGCCGAGATTTTGGTTACTCCAATGGATGGTAGCTTTGTCATTATGGAAGGTAGTCTGTTGTTGAGATTTTGTTACTCCAATGGATAGTAGCCTTGTCATTATGTAAGGTAGTATGTTGTTCAGATATTTGTTTCCAATGGATGGTAGCCTTGTCATTATGGAAGTTAGTATGTTTTCGAGAGTTTTGTTATTTCATTAGATGGTAGCCTTGTCATTATGGAAAGTAGTTTGTTGTCGGGATTTTTTTAACTCCAATGGATGTTAGCCTTGTCATTATGGAAGCTAGTTTGTTGTAGATATTTTTCTTACTCCAATGGATGGTAGCCTTGTCATTATTAAAGGTAGTCTGTTGTTGAGATTTTTGTTACTCCAATGGATAGTAGCCTTGTCATTATGGAAGGTAGTATGTTGTTCAGATTTTTGTTACTTCAATGGATGGTAGCCTTGTCATTATGTTAGGTAGTATGTTGTCGAGATTTTTGTTATTCCATTGGATGGTAGCCTTGTCATTATGGAAGGTAGTCTGTTGCCGAGATTTTGGTTACTCCAATAGATGGTAGCTTTGTCATTATGGAAGGTAGTCTGTTATTGGGATTTTTGTAACTCCAATGGATGTTAGCCTTGTCATTATGGAAGGTAGTTTGTTGTTGAGATTTTTGTTACTCCAATGGATAGTAGCCTTGTCATTATGGAAGGTAGTATGTTGTTCAGATTTTTGTTACTCCAATGGATGGTAGCCTTGTCATTATGTTAGGTAGTATGTTGTCGAGATTTTTGTTATTCCATTGGATGGTAGCCTTGTCATTATGGAACGTAGTCTGTTGCCGAGATTTTGGTTAGTCCAATGGATGGTAGCTTTGTCATTATGGAAGGTAGTCTGTTGTCGGGATTTTTGTAACTCCAATGGATGGTAGCCTTGTCATTATGGAAGGTAGTCTGTTGTCGAGATTTTTGTTACTCCAATTGATGGTAGCCTTGTCATTAAGGAAGGTAGTCTGTCATTGTATTTTTGTTACTCTAATGGATGGTAGCCTTGTCATTATGGAAGGTAGTCTATTGTCAAGACTTTTGTTACTCCAATGGATGGTAGCCTTGTCATTATGGAAGGTAGTATGTTGTCGAGATTTTTGTTATTCCAATGGATGGTATCCTTGTCATTATAGAAGGTAGTCTGTTGTCGAGATATCTGTTACTCCAATGGATGGTAGCTTTGTCATTATGGAAGGTAGTCTGTTGTCGAGATTTTCGTTACTCCAATTGATGGTAGCCTTGTCATTATGGAAGGTAGTTTATCATTGTATTTTCGTTACTCCAATGGATGATAGCCTTGTCATTATGGAAGGTAGTATGTTGTTCCGATTTTTGTTACTCCAATGGATGGTAGCCTTGTCATTATGGAAGGTAGTATGTTCTCGATATTTTTGTTATTCCATTGGATGGTAGCCTTGTCATTATGGAAGGTAGTATGTTGCCGAGATTTTGGTTACTCCAACGGATGGTAGCTTTGTCATTATGGAAGGTAGTCTGTTGTTGAGATTTTTGGTACTCCAATGGATAGTAGCCTTGTCATTATGTAAGGTAGTATGTTGTTCAGATATTTGTTTCCAATGGATGGTAGCCTTGTCATTATGGAAGTTAGTATGTTTTCGAGAGTTTTGTTATTTCATTAGATGGTAGCCTTATCATTATGGAAAGTAATTTGTTGTCGGGATTTTTTTAACTCCAATGGATGTTAGCCTTATCATTATGGAAGCTAGTTTGTTGTAGATATTTTTCTTACTCCAATGGATGGTAGCCTTGTCATTATTAAAGGTAGTCTGTTGTTGAGATTTTTGTTACTCCAATGGATAGTAGCCTTGTCATTATGGAAGGTAGTATGTTGTTCAGATTTCTGTTACTCCAATGGATGGTAGCCTTGTCATTATGTTAGGTAGTATGTTGTCGAGATTTTTGTTATTCCATTGGATGGTAGCCTTGTCATTATGGAAGGTAGTCTGTTGCCGAGATTTTGGTTACTCCAATAGATGGTAGCTTTGTCATTATGGAAGGTAGTCTATTATTGGGATTTTTGTAACTCCAATGGATGTTAGCCTTGTCATTATGGAAGGTAGTCTGTTGTTGAGATTTTTGTTACTCCAATGGATAGTAGCCTTGTCATTATGGAAGGTAGTATGTTGTTCAGATTTTTGTTACTCCAATGGATGGTAGCCTTGTCATTATGTTAGGTAGTATGTTGTCGAGATTTTTGTTATTCCATTGGATGGTAGCCTTGTCATTATGGAACGTAGTCTGTTGCCGAGATTTTGGTTAGTCCAATGGATGGTAGCTTTGTCATTATGGAAGGTAGTCTGTTGTCGGGATTTTTGTAACTCCAATGGATGGTAGCCTTGTCATTATGGAAGGTAGTCTGTTGTCGAGATTTTTGTTACTCCAATTGATGGTAGCCTTGTCATTAAGGAAGGTAGTCTGTCATTGTATTTTTGTTACTCTAATGGATGGTAGCCTTGTCATTATGGAAGGTAGTCTATTGTCAAGACTTTTGTTACTCCAATGGATGGTAGCCTTGTCATTATGGAAGGTAGTATGTTGTCGAGATTTTTGTTATTCCAATGGATGGTATCCTTGTCATTATAGAAGGTAGTCTGTTGTCGAGATATCTGTTACTCCAATGGATGGTAGCTTTGTCATTATGGAAGGTAGTCTGTTGTCGAGATTTTCGTTACTCCAATTGATGGTAGCCTTATCATTATGGAAGGTAGTTTATCATTGTATTTTCGTTACTCCAATGGATGATAGCCTTGTCATTATGGAAGGTAGTATGTTGTTCCGATTTTTGTTACTCCAATGGATGGTAGCCTTGTCATTATGGAAGGTAGTATGTTCTCGATATTTTTGTTATTCCATTGGATGGTAGCCTTGTCATTATGGAAGGTAGTATGTTGCCGAGATTTTGGTTACTCCAATGGATGGTAGCTTTGTCATTATGGAAGGTAGTCTGTTGTTGAGATTTTTGGTACTCCAATGGATAGTAGCCTTGTCATTATGTAAGGTAGTATGTTGTTCAGATATTTGTTTCCAATGGATGGTAGCCTTGTCATTATGGAAGTTAGTATGTTTTCGAGAGTTTTGTTATTTCATTAGATGGTAGCCTTGTCATTATGGAAAGTAGTTTGTTGTCGGGATTTTTTTAACTCCAATGGATGTTAGCCTTATCATTATGGAAGCTAGTTTGTTGTAGATATTTTTCTTACTCCAATGGATGGTAGCCTTGTCATTATTAAAGGTAGTCTGTTGTATAGATTTTTGTTACTCCAATGGATAGTAGCCTTGTCATTATGGAAGGTAGTATGTTGTTCAGATTTCTGTTACTCCAATGGATGGTAGCCTTGTCATTATGTTAGGTAGTATGTTGTCGAGATTTTTGTTATTCCATTGGATGGTAGCCTTGTCATTATGGAAGGTAGTCTGTTGCCGAGATTTTGGTTACTCCAATAGATGGTAGCTTTGTCATTATGGAAGGTAGTCTATTATTGGGATTTTTGTAACTCCAATGGATGTTAGCCTTGTCATTATGGAAGGTAGTCTGTTGTTGAGATTTTTGTTACTCCAATGGATAGTAGCCTTGTCATTATGGAAGGTAGTATGTTGTTCAGATTTTTGTTACTCCAATGGATGGTAGCCTTGTCATTATGTTAGGTAGTATGTTGTCGAGATTTTTGTTATTCCATTGGATGGTAGCCTTGTCATTATGGAACGTAGTCTGTTGCCGAGATTTTGGTTAGTCCAATGGATGGTAGCTTTGTAATTATGGAAGGTAGTCTGTTGTCGGGATTTTTGTAACTCCAATGGATGGTAGCCTTGTCATTATGGAAGGTAGTCTGTTGTCGAGATTTTTGTTACTCCAATTGATGGTAGCCTTGTCATTAAGGAAGGTAGTCTGTCATTGTATTTTTGTTACTCTAATGGATGGTAGCTTTGTCATCATGGAAGGTAGTCTGTTGTCGAGATTTTCGTTACTCCAATGGATGGTAGCCTTGTCATTATGGAAGGTAGTATGTTGTCGAGATTTTTGTTATTCTAATGGATGGTATCCTTGTCATTATAGAAGGTAGTCTGTTGTCGAGATATCTGTTACTCCAATGGATGGTAGCTTTGTCATTAAGGAAGGTAGTCTGTTGTCGAGATTTTCGTTACTCCAATTGATGGTAGCCTTGTCATTATGGAAGGTAGTTTGTCATTGTATTTTTGTTACTCCAATGGATGATAGCCTTGTCATTATGGAAGGTAGTATGTTGTTCCGATTTTTGTTACTCCAATGGATGGTAGCCTTGTCATTATGGAAGGTAGTATGTTCTCGATATTTTTGTTATTCCATTGGATGGTAGCCTTGTCATTATGGAAGGTAGTCTGTTGCCGAGATTTTGGTTACTCCAATGGATGGTAGCTTTGTCATTATGGAAGGTAGTCTGTTGTTGAGATTTTTGTTACTCCAATGGATAGTAGCCTTGTCATTATGTAAGGTAGTATGTTGTTCAGATATTTGTTTCCAATGGATGGTAGCCTTGTCATTATGGAAGGTAGTATGTTGTCGGGAGTTTTGTTATTCCATTGGATGGTAGCCTTGTCATTATGGAAGGTAGTTTGTTGTCGGGATTTTTTAAACTCCAATGGATGTTAGCCTTGTCATTATGGAAGCTAGTTTGTTGTAGATATTTTTCTTACTCCAATGGATGGTAGCCTTGTCATTATGGAAGGTAGTCTGTTGTTGAGATTTTTGTTACTCCAATGGATAGTAGCCTTGTCATTATGGAAGGTAGTATGTTGTTCAGATTTTTGTTACTCCAATGGATGGTAGCCTTGTCATTATGTTAGGTAGTAAGTTGTCGAGATTTTTGTTATTCCATTGGATGGTAGCCTTGTCATTATGGAACGTAGTCTGTTGCCGAGATTTTGGTTAGTCCAATGGATGGTAGCTTTGTCATTATGGAAGGTAGTCTGTTGTCGGGATTTTTGTAACTCCAATGGATGTTAGCCTTGTCATTATGGAAGGTAGTTTGTTGTCGATATTTTTGTTACTCTAATGGATGGTAGCCTTGTCATTATGGAAGGTAGTCTGTTGTCGAGATTTTTGTTACTCCAATTGATGGTAGCCTTGTCATTAAGGAAGGTAGTATGTCATTGTATTTTTGTTACTCTAATGGATGGTAGCTTTGTCATTATGGAAGGTAGTCTGTTGTCGAGATTTTCGTTACTCCAATGGATGGTAGCCTTGTCATTATGGAAGGTAGTATGTTGTCGAGATTTTTGTTATTCCAATGGATGGTATCCTTGTCATTATAGAAGGTAGTCTGTTGTCGAGATATCTGTTACTCCAATGGATGGTAGCTTTGTCATTATGGAAGGTAGTCTATTGTCGAGATTTTCGTTACTCTAATTGATGGTAGCCTTGTCATTATGGAAGGTAGTTTGTCATTGTATTTTTGTTACTCCAATGGATGATAGCCTTGTCATTATGGAAGGTAGTATGTTGTTCCGATTTTTGTTACTCCAATGGATGGTAGCCTTTTCATTATGGAAGGTAGTATGTTCTCGATATTTTTGTTATTCCATTGGATGGTAGCCTTGTCATTATGGAAGGTAGTATGTTGTCGAGATTTTGGTTACTCCAATAGATGGTAGCTTTGAAATTATGGAAGGTAGTCTGTTGTTGAGATTTTTGTTACTCCAATGGATAGTAGCCTTGTCATTATGTAAGGTAGTATGTTGTTCAGATATTTGTTTCCAATGGATGGTAGCCTTGTCATTATGGAAGTTAGTATCTTGTCGAGAGTTTTGTTATTTCATTAGATGGTAGCTTTGTCATTATGGAAGGTAGTTTGTTGTTGGGATTTTTGTAACTCCAAAGGATGTTAGCCTTGTCATTATGGAAGCTAGTTTGTTGTAGATATTTTTCTTACTCCAATGGATGGTAGCCTTGTCATTATGGAAGGTAGTCTGTTGTTGAGATTTTTGTTACTCCAATGGATAGTAGCCTTGTCATTATGGAAGGTAGTATGTTGTTCAGGTTTTTGTTACTCCAATGGATGGTAGCCTTGTCATTATGTTAGGTAGTATGTTGTCGAGATTTTGTTATTCCATTGGATGGTAGCCTTGTCATTATGGAAGGTAGTCTGTTGCTGAGATTTTGGTTACTCTAATGGATGGTAGCTTTGTCATTATGGAAGGTAGTCTGTTATTGGGATTTTTGTAACTCCAATGGATGTTAGCCTTGTCATTATGGAAGGTAGTTTGTTGTCGATATTTTTGTTACTCTAATGGATGGTAGCCTTGTCATTATGGAAGGTAGTCTATTGTTGAGATTTTTGTTACTACAATGGATAGTAGCCTTGTCATTATGGAAGGTAGTATTTTGTTCAGATTTTTGTTACTCCAATGTATGGTAGCCTTGTCATTATGTTAGGTAGTATGTTGTCGAGATTTTTGTTATTCCATTGGATGGTAGCCTTGTCATTATGGAAGGTAGTTTTTTGTCGGGATTTTTGTAACTCCAATGGATGTTAGCCTTGTCATTATGGAAGCTAGTTTGTTGTCGATATTTTTCTTACTCCAATGCATGGTAGCCTTGTCATTATGGAAGGTAGTCTGTTGTCGAGATTTTTGTTACTCCAATTGATGGTAGCCTTGTCCTTGTGGAAGGTAGTCTATCATTGTATTTTTGGTACTCTAATGGATGGTAGCCTTGTCATTATGGAAGGTAGTCTATTGTCAAGACTTTTGTTACTCCAATGGATGGTAGCCTTGTCATTATGGAAGGTAGTATGTTGTCGAGATTTTTGTTATCCCAATGGATGGTATCCTTGTCATTATAGAAGGTAGTCTGTTGTCGAGATTTCTGTTACTCCGATGGATGGTAGCTTTGTCATTATGGAAGGTAGTCTGTTGTCGAGATTTTCGTTACTCCAATTGATGGTAGCCTTGTCATTATGGAAGGTAGTTTGTCATTGTATTTTTGTTACTCCAATGGATGATAGCCTTGTCATTATGGAAGGTAGTATGTTGTTCCAATTTTTGTTACTCCAATGGATGGTAGCCTTGTCATTATGGAAGGTAGTATGTTCTCGATATTTTTGTTATTCCATTGGATGGTAGCCTTGTCATTATGGAAGGTAGTCTGTTGCCGAGATTTTGGTTACTCCAATGGATGGTAGCTTTGTCATTATGGAAGGTAGTCTGTTGTTGAGATTTTTGTTACTCCAATGGATAGTAGCCTTGTCATTCTGTAAGGTAGTATGTTGTTCAGATATTTGTTTCCAATGGATGGTAACCTTGTCATTATGGAAGGTAATATGTTGTCGGGAGTTTTGTTATTTCATTGGATGGTAGCCTTGTCATTATGGAAGGTAGTTTGTTGTCGGGATTTTTTTAACTCCAATGGATGTTAGCCTTGTCATTATGGAAGCTAGTTTGTTGTCGATATTTTTCTTACTCCAATGGATTGTAGCCTTGTCATTATGGAAGGTAGTCTGTTGTTGAGATTTTTGTTACTCCAATGGATAGTAGCCTTGTCATTATGGAAGGTAGTATGTTGTTCAGATTTTTGTTACTCCAATGGATGGTAGCCTTGTCATTATGTTAGGAAGTATGTTGTCGAGATTTTTGTTATTCCATTGGATGGTAGCCTTGTCATTATGGAAGGTAGTCTGTTGCCGAGATTTTGGTTACTCCAATGGATGGTAGCTTTGTCATTATGGAAGGTAGTCTGTTGTTGGGATTTTTGTAACTCCAAAGGATGTTAGCCTTGTCATTATGGAAGGTAGTTTGTTGTCGATATTTTTGTTACTCTAATGGATGGTAGCCTTGTCATTATGGAAGGTAGTCTGTTGTTGAGATTTTTGTTACTCCAATGGATAGTAGCCTTGTCATTATGGAAGGTAGTATGTTGTTCAGATTTTTGTTACTCCAATGGATGGTAGCCTTGTCATTAGGTTAGGTAGTATGTTGTCGAGATTTTTGTTATTCCATTGGATGGTAGCCTTGTCTTTATGGAAGGTAGTTTTTTGTCGGGATTTTTGTCACTCCAATGGATGTTAGCCTTATCATTATGGAAGCTAGTTTGTTGTCGATATTTTTCTTACTCCAATGCATGGTAGCCTTGTCATTATGGAAGGTAGTCTGTTGTCGAGATTTTTGTTACTCCAATGGATGGTAGCCTTGTCATTATGGAAGGTAGCCTGTTGTTGAGATTTTTGTTACTCCAGTGGATGGTAGCCTTGTCATTATAGAAGTTAGTTTGTTGTCGAGATATTTGTTATTCCAATGGATGGTAACCTTGTCATTATGGAAGGTAGTATTTTGTCGAGATTTCTGTTACTCCCATGGATGGTAGCCTTGTCATTTTGGAAGGTAGTCTGTTGTCGATATTTTTGTTATTCCAATGGATGGTAACCTTGTCATTATGGAAGGTAGTCTTTTGTCGATATTTTTGTTACTCCAATGGATGGTAGCCTTGTCATTATGGAAGGTAGTCTGTTATCGATATCTTTGTTACTATAATGGATGGTAGCCTTATCATTATGCAAGGTACTATGTCGTTGTGATTTTTGTTACTCCAATGGATGGTAGACTTGTCATTATGGAAGGTAGTATGTTGTCTAGATTTTTCTTATTCCAATGGATGGTAGCCTTGTCATTATAGAAGGTAGTATGTTGTGGAGATTTTTGTTACTCAAATGGATGGTAGCCTTGTCATTATGGAAGGTAGTCTGTTGTTGAGATTTTTGTTACTCCAATGGATAGTAGCCTTGTCATTATGGAAGGTAGTATGTTGTTCAGATTTTTGTTACTCGAATGGATGATAGCCTTGTCATTATGTTAGGTAGTATTTTGTCGAGATTTTTGTTATTCCATTGAATGGTAGCCTTGTCATTATGGAAGGTAGTCTGTTGCCGAGATTTTGGTTACTCCAATGGATGGTAGCTTTGTCATTATGGAAGGTAGTCTGTTGTTGGGATTTTTGTAACTCCAAAGGATGTTAGCCTTGTCATTATTAAAAGGTAGTTTGTTGTCGATATTTTTGTTACTCTAATGGATGGTAGCCTTGTCATTATGGAAGGTAGTCTGTTGTTGAGATTTTTGTTACTCCAATGGATAGTAGCCTTGTCATTATGGAAGGTAGTATGTTGTTCAGATTTTTGTTACTCCAATGGATGGTAGCCTTGTCATTATGTTAGGTAGTATGTTGTCGAGATTTTTGTTATTCCATTGGATGGTAGCCTTGTCATTATGGAAGGTAGTTTTTTGTCGGGATTTTTGTAACTCCAATGGATGTTAGCCTTGTCATTATGGAAGCTAGTTTGTTGTCAATATTTTTCTTACTCCAATGCATGGTAGCCTTGTCATTATGGAAGGTAGTCTGTTGTCGAGATTTTTATTACTCCAATTGATGGTAGCCTTGTCATTATGGAAGGTAGCCTGTTGTTGAGATTTTTGTTACTCTAGTGGATGGTAGCCTTGTCATTATAGAAGTTAGTTTGTTGTCGAGATATTTGTTATTCCAATGGATGGTAACCTTGTCATTATGGAAGGTAGTATTTTGTCGAGATTTCTGTTACTCCCATGGATGGTAGCCTTGTCATTATGGAAGGTAGTCTGTTGGTGATATTTTTGTTATTCCAATGGATGGTAACCTTGTCATTATGGAAGGTAGTCTTTTGTCGATATTTTTGTTACTCCAATGGATGGTAGCCTTGTCATTATGGAAGGTAGTCTGTTATCGATATCTTTGTTACTATAATGGATGGTAGCCTTATCATTATGCAAGGTACTATGTCGTTGTGATTTTTGTTACTCCAATGGATGGTAGACTTGTCATTATGGAAGGTAGTCTATTGTCGAGATTTTTGTTACTCCAATGGATGGTAGCCTTGTCATTATGGAAGGTAGTATGTTGTATAGATTTTTCTTATTCCAATGGATGGTAGCCTTGTCATTATAGAAGGTAGTATGTTGTGGAGATTTTTGTTACTCAAATGGATGGTAGCCTTGTCATTATGGAAGGTAGTCTGTTGTTGAGATTTTTGTTACTCCAATGGATAGTAGCCTTGTCATTATGGAAGGTAGTATGTTGTTCCGTTTTTTGGTTACTCCAATGGATGGTAGCCTTGTCATTATGGAAGGTAGTATGTTCTCGAGATTTTTGTTATTCCATTGGATGGTAGCCTTGTCATTATGGAAGGTAGTCTGTTGCCGAGATTTTGGTTACTCCAATGGATGGTAGCTTTGTCATTATGGAAGGTAGTCTGTTGTTGAGATTTTTGTTACTCCAATGGATAGTAGCCATGTCATTATGTAAGGTAGTATGTTGTTCAGATATTTGTTTCCAATGGATGTTAGCCTTGTCATTATGGAAGCTAGTTTGTTGTCGATAATTTTATTAATCCAATGGATGGTAGCCTTGTCATTATGGAAGGTAGTCTGTTGTCGAGATTTTTGTTACTCCAATTGATGGTAGCCTTGTCATTATGGAAGGTAGCCTGTTGTTGAGATTTTTGTTACTCCAATGGATGGTAGCCTTGTCATTATAGAAGTTAGTTTGTTGTAGAGATATTTGTTATTCCAATGGATGGTAACCTTGTCATTATGGAAGGTAGTATTTTGTCGATATTTTTGTTACTCCAGTGGATGGTAGCCTTGTCATTATGGAAGGTAGTCCGTTGTCAAGATTTTCATTACTCCATTTGATGGTAGTCTTGTCATTATGGAAGATAGTCTGTTCTTGAGATTTCTGTTACTCCCATGGATGGTAGCCTTGTCATTATGGAAGTTAGTATGTTGTCGAGATTTTTGTTATTACAATGTATGGTAACCTTGTCATTATGGAAGGTAGTCTTTTGTCGAGATTTTTGTTACTCTAGTGGATTGTAGCCTTGTCATTATGGAAGGTAGTCTGTTGTCGAGATTTTTCTTACTCCAATTGATGGTAGCCTTGTCATAATGGAAGGTAGTCAGTTGTTGAAATTTCTGTTACTCCAATGGATGGTAGCCTTGTCATTATGGAAGGTAGTATGTTGTCGAGATTTTTGTTATTCCAATGGATGGTAACCTTGTCATTATGGAAGGTAGTCTTTTGTCGATATTTTTGTTACTCCAATGGATGGTAGCCTTGTCATTATGGAAGGTAGTATGTTATCGATATCTTTGTTACTATAATGGATGGTAGCCTTATCATTATGCAAGGTAGTCTGTCATTGTAATTTTTGTTACCCTAATGGATGGTAGACTTGTCATTATGGAAGGAAGTCTACTGTCGAGATTTTTGATACTCCAATGGATGGTAGCCTTGTCATTATGGAAGGTAGTATGTTGTCTAGATTTTTCTTATTCCAATGGATGGTAGCCTTGTCATTATAGAAGGTAGTATGTAGTGGAGATTTTTGTTACTCAAATGGATGGTAGCCTTGTCATTATGGAAGGTAATCTGTTATTGAGATTTTTGTTACTCCAATGGATAGTAGCCTTGTCATTATGGAAGGTAGTACGTTATTCAGATTTTTGTTACTCCAATGGATGGTAGCCTTGTCATTATGTTAGGTAGTATGTTGTCGAGATTTTTGTTATTCCATTGGATGGTAGCCTTGTCATTATGGAAGGTAGTCTATTGCCGAGATTTTGGTTACTCCAATGGATGGTATCTTTGTCATTTTGGAAGGTAGTCTGTTGTCGGGATTTTTGTAACTCCAATGGATGTTAGCCTTGTCATTATGGAAGGTAGTTTATTGTCGATATTTTTGTTACTCTAATGGATGGTAGCCTTGTCATTATGGAAGGTAGTCTGTTGTCGAGATTTTTGTTACTCTAATTGATGGTAGCCTTGTCATTATGGAACATAGTCTATCATTTTATTTGTTACTCCAATGGATGGTAGCCTTGTCATTATGGAAGGTAGTATGTTGTCAAGATTTTTGTTATTCCAATGGATGGTATCCTTGTCATTATAGAAGGTAGTCTGTTGTCGAGATTTTTGTTACTCCAATGGATGGTAGCCTTGTCATTATGGAAGGTATTTTGTTGTTGAGATTTTTGTTACTCCCATGGATAGTAGCCTTGTCATTATGGGGGGTAATATGTTGTTCAGATTTTTGTTTCCAATGGATGGTAGCCTTGTCATTATGGTAGATAGTATGTTGTCGAGATTTTTGTTATTCCATTGGATGGTAGCCTTGTCATTATGGAAGGTAGTCTATTGCCGAGATTTTGGTTACTCCAATGGATGGTAGCTTTGTCATTATGGAAGGTAGTTTGTTGTCCAGATTTCTGTTACTCCTATGGATAGTAGCCTGGTCATTATGGAAGGTAGTATGTTGTCGTGATTTTGGTTACTCCAATGGATGGTAGCTTTGTCATTATGGAAGGTAGTCAGTTGTCTGGTTTTTTGTAACTCCAATGGATATTAGCCTTGTCATTATGGAAGGTAGTTTGTTATCGATATTTTTGATACTCCAATGGATGGTAGCCTTGTCATTATGGAAGGTAGTCTATTGTCGAGATTTTTGTTACTCCAATGGATGGTAGCCTTTTAATTATGGAAGGTAGTATGTTGTCGAGATTTTTGTTATTCTAATGGATGGTAGCCTTGTCATTATAGAAGGTAGTCTGTTGTCGAGATTTTTGTTACTCCAATGGATGGTAGCCTTGTCATTATGGAAGGTAGTCTGTTGTTGAGATTTTTGTTACTCCAATGGATAGTAGCCTTTTCATTATGGAAGGTAGTATGTTGTTCAGATTTTTGTTTCCAATGGATGGTAGCCTTGTCAATATGGAAGGTAGTATGTTGTTGAGATTTTTGTTATTCCATTGGATGGTAGCCTTGTCATTATGGAAGGTAGTTTGTTGTCGGTATTTTTGTAACTCCAATGGATGTTAGCCTTGTCATTATGGAAGGTAGTCTTTTGTCGATATTTTTGTTACTCCAATGGATGGTAGCCTTGTCATTATGGAAGGTAGTCTGTTGTCGAGATTTTTGTTACCCCAATTGATGGTAGTCTTGTCATTATGGAAGATAGTATGTTGTCAAGATTTTTGTTATTCCAATGGATGGTAACCTTGTCATTATGGAAGGTAGTCTTTTGTCGAGATTTTTGTTACTCTAGTGGATTGTAGCCTTGTCATTATGGAAGGTAGTCTGTTGTCGAGATTTTTGTTACTCCAATTGATGGTAGCCTTGTCATAATGGAAGGTAGTCAGTTGTTGAAATTTCTGTTACTCCAATGGATGGTAGTCTTGTCATTATGGAAGGTAGTATGTTGTCGAGATTTTTGTTATTCCAATGGATGGTAACCTTGTCATTATGGAAGGTAGTCTTTTGTCGATATTTTTGTTACTCCAATGGTTGGTAGCCTTGTCATTATGGAAGGTAGTCTGTTGTCGATATCTTTGTTACTATAATGGATGGTAGCCTTATCATTATGCAAGGTAGTATGTCGTTGTGATTTTTGTTACTCCATTGGATGGTAGACTTGTCATTATGGAAGGTAGTATGTTGTCTAGATTTTGCTTATTCCAATGGATGGCAGCCTTGTCATTATAGAAGGTAGTATGTTGTGGAGATTTTTGTTACTCAAATGGATGGTAGCCTTGTCATTATGGAAGGTAATCTGTTGTTGAGATTTTTGTTACTCCAATGGATAGTAGCCTTGTCATTATGGAAGGTAGTATGTTGTTCAGATTTTTGTTACTCAAATGGATGGTAGCCAGGTCATTATGTTATGTAGTATGTTGTCGATATTTTTGTTATTCCATTGGATGGTAGCCTTGTCATTATGGAAGGTAGTCTGTTGCCGAGATTTTGGTTACTCCAATGGATGGTAGCTTTGTCATTATGGAAGGTAGTCTGTTGTCGGGATTTTTGTAACTCCAATGGATGTTAGCCTTGTCATTATGGAAGGTAGTTTGTTGTCGATATTTTTGTTACTCTAATGGATAATAGCCTTGTCATTATGGAAGGTAGTCTGTTGTCGAGATTTTTGTTACTCCAATTGATGGTAGCCTTGTCATTATGGAAGGTAGCCTGTCATTGTATTTTTGTTACTATAATGGATGGTAGCCTTGTCATTATGGAAGGTAGTCTATTGTCAAGACTTTTGTTACTCCAATGGATGGTAGCCTTGTCATTATGGAAGTTAGTATGTTGTCGAGATTTTTGTTATTCCAATGGATGGTATCCTTGTCATTATAGAAGGTAGTCTGTTGTCGAGATTTCTGTTACTCCAATGGATGGTACCCTTGTCATTATGGAAGGTACTCTGTTGTTGAGATATTTGTTACTCCAATGGATAATAGCCTTGTCATTATGGAGGGTAATATGTTGTTCAGATTTTTGTTTCCAATGGATGGTAGCCTTGTCATTATGGAAGGTAGTATGTTGTCGAGATTTTTGTTATTCCATTGGATGGTAGCCTTGTCATTATGGAAGGTAGTCTATTGCCGAGATTTTGGTTACTCCAATGGATGGTAGCTTTGTTATTATGGAAGGTAGTCTATTGTCCAGATTTCTGTTACTCCAATGGATGGTAGCCTGGTCATTATGGAAGGTAGTATGTTGTCGAGATTTTGGTTACTCCAATGGATGGTAGCTTTGTCATTATGGAATGTAGTCAGTTGTCTGGATTTTTGTAACTCCAATGTATGTTAGCCTTGTCATTATGGAAGGTAGTTTGTTGTCGATATTTTTGATACTCCAATGGATGGTAGCCTTGTCATTATGGAAGGTAGTCTATTGTCAAGATTTTTGTTACTCCAATGGATGGTAGCCTTGTAATTATGGAAGGTAGTATGTTGTCGAGATTTTTGTTATTCTAATGGATGGTCGCCTTGTCATTATAGAAGGTAGTCTATTGTCGAGATTTGTTTTACTCCAATGGATGGTAGCCTTGTCATTATGGAAGGTAGTCTTTTGTCGATATTTTTGTTACTACAATGGATGGTAGCCTTGTCATTATGGAAGGTAGTCTATTGTCGAGATTTTTGTTACTCCAATGGATGGTAGCCTTGTCATTATGGAAGGTAGTATGTTATCGAGATTTTTGTTATTCGAATGGATGGTAGCCTTGTCATTATAGAAGGTAGTATGTTGTGGAGATTTTTGTTACTCAAATGGATGGTAGCCTTGTCATTATGGGAGGTAGTCTGTTGTCGGGATTTTTGTAACTCCAATGGATGTTAGCCTTGTCATTATGGAAGGTAGTTTGTCTTCGATATTTTTGTTACTCTAATGGATGGTAGCCTTGTCATTATGGAAGGTAGTCTGTTGTCGAGATTTTTGTTACTCTAATGGATGGTAGCTTTGTCATTATGGAAGGTAGTTTGTCGTTGTATTTTTGTTACTCTAATGGATGGTAGCCTTGTCATTATGGAAGGTAGTCTATTGTCAAGATTTTTGTTACTCCAATGGATGGTAGCCTTGTCATTATGGAAGGTAGTATGTTGTTGAGATTTTTGTTATTCCATTGGATGGTAGCCTTGTCATTATAGAAGGTAGTCTGTTGTCGAGATTTCTGTTACTCCAATGGATGGTAGCCTTGTCATTATGGAAGGTAGTCTATTGTTGAGATTTTTGTTACTCCAATGGATAGTAGCCTTGTCATTATGGAGGGTAATATGTTGTTCAGATTTTTGTTTCCAATGGATGGTAGCCTTGTCATTATTGAAGGTAGTATGTTGTCGAGATTTTTGTTATTCCATTGGGTGTTAGCCTTGTCATTATGGAAGGTAGTCTAATGCCGAGATTTTGGTTACTCCAATGGATGGTAGCTTTGTCATTATGGAAGGTAGTCTTATGTCCAGATTTCTGTTACTCCAATGGATGGTAGCCTGGTCATTATGGAAGGTAGTATGTTGTCGATATCTTTGTTACTATAATGGATGGTAGCCTTATCATTATGCAAGGTAGTATGTCGTTGTGATTTTTGTTACTCCATTGGATGGTAGACTTGTCATTATAGAAGGTAGTCTATTGTCGAGATTTTTGTACTCCAATGGATAGTAGCCTTGTCATTATGGAAGGTAGTATGTTGTCTAGATTTTTCTTATTCCAATGGATGGTAGCCTTGTCATTATAGAAGGTAGTATGTTGTGGAGATTTTTGTTACTCAAATGGATGGTAGCCTTGTCATTATGGAAGGTAATCTGTTGTTGAGAGTTTTGTTACTCCAATGGATAGTAGCCTTGTCATTATTGAAGGTAGTATGTTGTTCAGATTTTTGTTACTCAAATGGATGGTAGCCTTGTCATTATGTTAGGTAGTATGTTGTCGAGATTTTTGTTATTCCATTGGATGGTAGCCTTGTCATTATGGAAGGTAGTCTGTTGCCGAGATTTTGGTTACTCCAATGGATGGTAGCTTTGTCATTATGGAAGGTAGTCTGTTGTCGGGATTTTTGTAACTCCAATGGATGTTAGCCTTGTCATTATGGAAGGTAGTTTGTTGTCGATATTTTTGTTACTCTAATGGATAATAGCCTTGTCATTATGGAAGGTAGTCTGTTGTCGAGATTTTTGTTACTCCAATTGATGGTAGCCTTGTCATTATGGAAGGTAGCCTGTCATTGTATTTTTCTTACTCTAATGGATGGTAGCCTTATCATTATGGAAGGTAGTCTATTGTCAAGACTTTTGTTACTCCAATGGATGGTAGCCTTGTCATTATGGAAGGTAGTTTGTTGTCGATATTTTTGTTACTCCAATGGATGGTAGCCTTGTCATTATGGAAGGTAGTCTGTTGTCGAGATTTTTGTTACTCCAATTGATGGTAGTCTTGTCATTATGGAAGATAGTCTATAGTTGAGATTTCTGTTACTCCCATGGATGGTAGCCTTGTCATTATGGAAGTTAGTATGTTGTCAAGATTTTTGTTATTCCAATGGATGGTAACCTTGTCATTATGGAAGGTAGTCTTTTGTCGAGATTTTTGTTACTCTAGTGGATTGTAGCCTTCTCATTATGGAAGGTAGTCTGTTGTCGAGATTTTTGTTACTCCAATTGATGGTGGCCTTGTCATAATGGAAGGTAGTCAGTTGTTGAAATTTCTGTTACTTCAATGGATGGTAGCCTTGTCATTATGGAAGGTAGTCTTTTGTCGATATTTTTGTTACTCCAATGGATGGTAGCCTTGTCATTATGGAAGGTAGTCTATTGTCGAGATTTTTGTTACTCCAATGGATGGTAGCCTTGTCATTATGGAAGGTAGTATGTTATCGAGATTTTTGTTATTCCAATGGATGGTAGCCTTGTCATTATAGAAGGTAGTATGTTGTGGAGATTTTTGTTACTCAAATGGATGGTAGCCTTGTCATTATGGAAGGGAATCTGTTGTTGAGATTTTGTTACTCCAATGGATGGTAGCCTTGTCATTATGTTAGGTAGTATGTTGTCGAGATTTTTGTTATTCCATTGGATGGTAGCCTTGTAATTATGGAAGGTAGTTTGTTGCCGAGATTTTGGTTACTCCAATGGATGGTAGCTTTGTCATTATGGGAGGTAGTCTGTTGTCGGGATTTTTGTAACTCCAATGGATGTTAGCCTTGTCATTATGGAAGGTAGTTTGTCTTCGATATTTTTGTTACTCCAATGGATGGTAGCCTTGTCATTATGGAAGGTAGTCTGTTGTCGAGATTTTTGTTACTCCAATTGATGGTAGCTTTGTCATTATGGAAGGTAGTCTGTCGTTGTATTTTTGTTACTCTAATGGATGGTAGCCTTGTCATTATGGAAGGTAGTCTATTGTCAAGATTTTTGTTACTCCAATGGATGGTAGCCTTGTCATTATGGAAGGTAGTATGTTGTCGAGATTTTTTTTATTCCAATGGATGGTATCCTTGTCATTATAGAAGGTAGTCTGTTGTCGAGATTTCTGTTACTCCAATGGATGGTAGCCTTGTCATTATGGAAGGTAGTCTATTATTGAGATTTTTGTTACTCCAATGGATAGTAGCCTTGTCATTATGGAGGGTAATATGTTGTTCAGATTTTTGTTTCCAATGGATGGTAGCCTTGTCATTATTGAAGGTAGTATGTTGTCGAGCATTTTGTTATTCCATTGGATGGTAGCCTTGTCATTATGGAAGGTAGTCTAATGCCGAGATTTTGGTTACTCCAATGGATGGTAGCTTTGTCATTATGGAAGGTAGTCTTATGTCCAGATTTCTGTTACTCCAATGGATGGTAGCATGGTCATTATGGAAGGTAGTATGTTGTCGATATCTTTGTTACTATAATGGATGGTAGCCTTATCATTATGCAAGGTAGTATGTCGTTGTGATTTTTGTTACTCCATTGGATGGTAGACTTGTCATTATAGAAGGTAGTCTATTGTCGAGATTTTTGTACTCCAATGGATAGTAGCCTTGTCATTATGGAAGGTAGTATGTTGTCTAGATTTTTCTTATTCCAATGGATGGTAGCCTTGTCATTATAGAAGGTAGTATGTTGTGGAGATTTTTGGTACTCAAATGGATGGTAGCCTTGTCATTATGGAAGGTAATCTGTTGTTGAGATTTTTGTTACTCCAATGGATAGTAGCCTTGTCATTATGGAAGGTAGTATGTTGTTCAGATTTTTGTTACTCAAATGGATGGTAGCCTTGTCATTATGTTAGGTAGTATGTTGTCGAGATTTTTGTTATTCCATTGGATGGTAGCCTTGTCATTATGGAAAGTAGTCTGTTGCCGAGATTTTGGTTACTCCAATGGATGTTAGCCTTGTCATTATGGAAGGTAGTTTGTTGTCGATATTTTTGTTACTCTAATGGATAATAGCCTTGTCATTATGGAAGGTAGTCTGTTGTCCAGATTTTTGTTACTCCAATTGATGGTAGCCTTGTCATTATGGAAGGTAGCCTGTCATTGTATTTTTGTTACTCTAATGGATGGTAGCCTTGTCATTATGGAAGGTAGTCTATTGTCAAGACTTTTGTTACTCCAATGGATTGTAGCCTTGTCATTATGGAAGTTAGTATGTTGTTGAGATTTTTGTTATTCCAATGGATGGTATCCTTGTCATTATAGAAGGTAGTCTGTTGTCGAGATTTCTGTTACTCCAATGGATGGTACCCTTGTCATTATGGAAGGTACTCTGTTGTTGAGATATTTGTTACTCCAATGGATAATAGCCTTGTCATTATGGAGGGTAATATGTTGTTCAGATTTTTGTTTCCAATGGATGGTAGCCTTGTCATTATGGAAGGTAGTATGTTGTCGAGATTTTTGTTATTCCATTGGATGGTAGCCTTGTCATTATGGAAGGTAGTCTATTGCTGAGATTTTGGTTACTCCAATGGATGGTAGCTTTGTCATTATGGAAGGTAGTCTATTGTCCAGATTTCTGTTACTCCAATGGATGGTAGCCTGGTCATTATGGAAGGTAGTATATTGTCGAGATTTTTTATACTCCAATGGATGGTAGCCTTGTCATTATGGAAGGTAGTCTATTGTCGAGATTTTTCTTACTCCAATGGATGGTAGCCTTGTAATTATGGAAGGTAGTATGTTGTCGAGATTTTTGTTATTCTAATGGATGGTCGCTGTGTCATTATAGAAGGTAGTCTATTGTCGAGATTTTTTTTACTCCAATGGATGGTAGCCTTGTCATTATGGAAGGTAGTCTGTTGTTTAGATTTTTGTTACTCCAATTGATATTAGCCTTGTAATTATGGAAGGTAGTATGTTGTTCAGATTTTTGTTTCCAATGGATGGTAGCCTTGTCATTATGGAAGGTAGTATGTTGTTGAGATTTTTGTTATTCCATTGGATGGTAGCCTTGTCATTATGGAAGGTAGTCTGTTGTCGGGATTTTTGTAACTCCAATGGATGTTAGCCTTGTCATTATGGAATGTAGTTTGTTGTCGATATTTTTGTTACTCCAATGGATGGTAGCCTTGTCATTATGGAAGGTAGTCTGTTGTCGAGATTTTTGTTACTCCAATTGATGGAAGTCTTGTCATTATGGAAGATAGTCTGTAGTTGAGATTTCTGTTACTCCCATGGATGGTAGCCTTGTCATTATGGAAGTTAGTATGTTGTCAAGATTTTTGTTATTCCAATGGATGGTAACCTTGTCATTATGGAAGGTAGTCTTTTGTCGAGATTTTTGTTACTCTAGTGGATTGTAGCCATCTCATTATGGAAGGTAGTCTGTTGTCGAGATTTTTGTTACTCCAATTGATGGTGGCCTTGTCATAATGGAAGGTAGTCAGTTGTTGAAATTTCTGTTACTCCAATGGATGGTAGCCTTGTCATTATGGAAGGTAGTCTTTTGACGAGATTTTTGTTACTCCAATGGATGGTAGCCTTGTCATTATGGAAGGTAGTATGTTATCGAGATTTTTGTTATTCCAATGGATGGTAGCCTTGTCATTATAGAAGGTAGTATGTTGTGGAGATTTTTGTTACTCAAATGGATGGTAGCCTTGTCATTATGGAAGGGAATCTGTTGTTGAGATTTTGTTACTCCAATGGATGGTAGCCTTGTCATTATGTTAGGTAGTATGTTGTCGAGATTTTTGTTATTCCATTGGATGGTAGCCTTGTAATTATGGAAGGTAGTTTGTTGCCGAGATTTTGGTTACTCCAATGGATGGTAGCTTTGTCATTATGGGAGGTAGTCTGTTGTCGGGATTTTTGTAACTCCAATGGATGTTAGCCTTGTCATTATGGAAGGTAGTTTGTCTTCGATATTTTTGTTACTCTAATGGATGGTAGCCTTGTAATTATGGAAGGTAGTCTGTTGTCGAGATTTTTGTTACTCCAATTGATGGTAGCTTTGTCATTATGGAAGGTAGTCTGTCGTTGTATTTTTGTTACTCTAATGGATGGTAGCCTTGTCATTATGGAAGGTAGTCTATTGTCAAGATTTTTGTTACTCCAATGGATGGTAGCCTTGTCATTATGGAAGGTAGTATGTTATCGAGATTTTTGTTATTCCAATGGATGGTATCCTTGTCATTATAGAAGGTAGTCTGTTTTCGAGATTTCTGTTACTCCAATGGATGGTAGCCTTGTCATTATGGAGGGTAATATGTTGTTCAGATTTTTGTTTCCAATGGATGGTAGCCTTGTCATTATTGAAGGTAGTATGTTGTCGAGATTTTTGTTATTCCATTGGATGGTAGCCTTGTCATTATGGAAGGTAGTCTAATGCCGAGATTTTGGTTACTCCAATGGATGGTAGCTTTGTCATTATGGAAGGTAGTCTTATGTCCAGATTTCTGTTACTCCAATGGATGGTAGCCTGGTCATTATGGAAGGTAGTATGTTGTCGAGATTTTGGTTACTCCAATGGATGGTAGCTTTGTCATTATGGAAGGCAGTCAGTTGTCTAGATTTTTGTAACTCCAATGGATGTTAGCCTTGTCATTATGGAAGGTAGTTTGTTGTTGATATTTTTGATACTCCACTGGATGGTAGCCTTGTCATTATGGAAGGTTGTCTATTGTCGAGATTTTTGTTACTCCAATGGATGGTAGCCTTGTAATTATGGAAGGTAGTATGTTGTCGAGATTTTTGTTATTCTAATGGATGATAGCCTTGTCATTATAGAAGGTAGTCTGTTGTCGAGATTTTTGTTACTCCAATGGATGGTAGCCTTGTCATTATGGAAGGTAGTCTGTTGTTGAGATTTTTGTTACTCCAATGGATAGTAGCCTTGTCATTATGGAAGGTAGTATGTTGTTCAGATTTTTGTTTCCAATGGATGGTAGCCTTGTCATTATAGAAGGTAGTATGTTGTTGAGATTTTTGTTATTCCATTGGATGGTAGCCTTGTCATTATGGAAGGTAGTCTATTGTCGGGATTTTTGTAACTCCAATGGATGTTAGCCTTGTCATTATGGAAGGTAGTTTGTTGTCGATATTTTTGTTACTCCAATGGATGGTAGCCTTGTCATTATGGAAGGTAGTCTGTTGTCGAGATTTTTGTTACTCCAATTGATGGTAGTCTTGTCATTATGGAAGATAGTCTGTTGTTGAGATTTCTGTTACACCCATGGATGGTAGCCTTGTCATTATGGAAGTTAGTATGTTGTCAAGATTTTTGTTATTCCAATGGATGGTAACCTTGTCATTATGGAAGGTAGTCTTTTGTCGAGATTTTTGTTACTCTAGTGGATTGTAGCCTTGTCATTATGGAAGGTAGTCTGTTGTCGAGATTTTTGTTACTCCAATTGATGGTAGCCTTGTCATAATGGAAGGTAGTCAGTTGTTGAAATTTCTGTTACTCCAATGGATGGTAGCCTTGTCATTATGGAAGGTAGTTTGTTGTCGAGATTTTTGTTATTCCAATGGATGGTAACCTTGTCATTATGGAAGGTAGTCTTTTGTCGATATTTTTGTTACTCCAATGGATGGTAGCCTTGTCATTATGGAAGGTAGTCTGTTGTCGATATCTTTGTTACTATAATGCATTGTAGCCTTATCATTATGGAAGGTAGTATGTCGTTGTGATTTTTGTTACTCCAATGGATGGTAGACTTGTCATTATGGAAGGTAGTCTATTGTTGAGATTTTTGTTACTCCAATGGATGGTAGCCTTGTCATTATGGAAGGTAGTATGTTGTCGAGATTTTTGTTATTCCAATGGATGGTAGCCTTGTCATTATGGAAGGTAGTATGTTGTCGAGATTTTTGTTATTCTAATGGATGATAGCCTTGTCATTATAGAAGGTAGTCTGTTGTCGAGATTTTTGTTACTCCAATGGATGGTAGCCTTGTCATTATGGAAGGTAGTCTGTTGTTTAGATTTTTGTTACTCCAATGGATATTAGCCTTGTAATTATGGAAGGTAGTATGTTGTTCAGATTTTTGTTTCCAATGGATGGTAGCCTTGTCATTATGGAAGGTAGTATGTTGTTGAGATTTTTGTTATTCCATTGGATGGTAGCCTTGTCATTATGGAAGGTAGTCTGTTGTCGGGATTTTTGTAACTCCAATGGATGTTAGCCTTGTCATTATGGAAGGTAGTTTGTTGTCGATATTTTTGTTACTCCAATGGATGGTAGCCTTGTCATTATGGAAGGTAGTCTGTTGTCGAGATTTTTGTTACTCCAATTGATGGTAGTCTTGTCATTATGGAAGATAGTCTATAGTTGAGATTTCTGTTACTCCCATGGATGGTAGCCTTGTCATTATGGAAGTTAGTATGTTGTCAAGATTTTTGTTATTCCAATGGATGGTAACCTTGTCATTATGGAAGGTAGTCTTTTGTCGAGATTTTTGTTACTCTAGTGGATTGTAGCCTTCTCATTATGGAAGGTAGTCTGTTGTCGAGATTTTTGTTACTCCAATTGATGGTGGCCTTGTCATTATGGAAGGTAGTCTGTTGTCGGGATTTTTGTAACTCCAATGGATGTTAGCCTTGTCATTATGGAAGGTAGTTTGTTGTCGATATTTTTGTTACTCTAATGGATGGTAGCCTTGTCATTATGGAAGGTAGTCTATTGTCGAGATTTTTGTTACTCCAATTGATGGTAGACTTGTCATTATGGAAGGTAGTATGTCGTTGTATTTTTGTTACTCTAATGGATGGTTGCCTTGTCATTATGGAAGGTAGTCTATTGTCAAGATTTTTGTTTCTCCAATGGATGGTAGCCTTGTCATTATGGAAGGTAGTATGTTGTCGGGATTTTTGTTATTCCAATGGATGGTATCCTTGTCATTATAGAAGGTAGTCAGTTGTCGAGATTTCTGTTACTCCAATGGATGGTATCCTTGTCATTATGGAAGGTAGTCTGTTGTTGAGATTTTTGTTACTGCAATGGATAGTAGCCTTGTCATTATGGAGGGTAATATGTTGTTCAGATTTTTGTTTCCAATGGATGGTAGCCTTGTCATTATGGAAGGTAGTATGTTGTTGAGATTTTTGTTATTCCATTGGATGGTAGCCTTGTCATTATGGAAGGTAGTCTATTGCCGAGATTTTGGTTACTCCATGGATGGTAGCTTTGTCATTATGGAATTTAGTCTGTTGTCCAGATTTCTGTTACTCCAATGGATGGTAGCCTGGTCATTAGGGAAGGTAGTATGTTGTCGAGATTTTGGTTACTCCAATGGATGGTAGCTTTGTCATTTTGGAAGGTAGTCAGTTGTCTGGATTTTTGTAACTCCAATGGATGTTAGCCTTGTCATTATGGAAGGTAGTTTGTTGTCGATATTTTTAATACTCCAATGGATGGTAGCCTTGTCATTATGGAAGGTGGTATGTTGTCGAGATTTTTGTTATTCCAATGGATGGTAGCCTTGTTATTATAGAAGGTAGTCTGTTGTCGATATTTTTGTTACTCCAATGGATGGTATCCTTGTCATTATGGACGGTAGTCTGTTGTCGAGATTTCTGTTTCTCCTATGGATGGTAGTCTTGCCATTATGGAAGGTAGTTTGTTGTCGATATTTTTGTTATTCCATTGGATGGTAGCCTTGTCATTATGGAAGGTAGTCTGTTGCCGAGATTTTGGTTACACCAATGGATTGTAGCTATGTCATTATGGAAGGTAGTCTGTTCTCCATATTTCTGTTACTCCAATGGATGGTAGCCTTGTCATTAAGGAAGGTAGTATGTTGTCAAGATATTGGTTACTCCAATGGATGGTAGCTTTGTCATTATGGAAGGTAGTTTGTTGTCGATATTTTTGTTACTCCAATGGATGTTAGCCTTGTCATTATGGAAGGTAGTTTGTTGTAGAAAATTTTGTTACTCCAATGGATGGTAGCCTTGTCATTATGGAAGATAGTTTGTTGTTGAGATTTCTGTTACTCCCATGGATGGTAGCCTTGTCATTATGGAAGTTAGTATGTTGTCAAGATTTTTGTTATTCCAATGGATGGAAACCTTGTCATTATGGAAGGTAGTCTTTTGTCGAGATTTTTGTTACTCCAATGGATGGTAGTCTTGTCATTATGGAAGGTAGTCTATTGTCGAGATTTTTGTTACTCCAATGGATGGTAGCCTTGTCATTATGGAAGGTAGTATGTTGTCGAGATTTTTGTTATTCCAATGGATGGTAGCCTTGTCATTATAGAAGGTAGTATGTTATGGAGATTTTTGTTACTCAAATGGATGGTAGCCTTGTCATTATGGAAGGTAATCTGTTATTGAGTTTTTTGTTACTCCAAGGGATAGTAGCCTTGTCATTATGGAAGGTAGTATGTTGTTCAGATTTTTGTTACTCCAATGGATGGTAGCCTTGTCATTATGTTAGGTAGTATGTTGTCGAGATTTTTGTTATTCCATTGAATGGTAGCCTTGTCATTATGGAAGGTAGTCTGTTGCCGAGATTTTGGTTACTCCAATGGATGGTAGCTTTGTCATTATGGAAGGTAGTCTGTTGTCGGGATTTTTGTAACTCCAATGGATGTTAGCCTTGTCATTATGGAAGGTAGTTTGTTGTCGATATTTTTGTTACTCTAATGGATGGTAGCCTTGTCATTATGGAAGGTAGTCTGTTGTCGAGATTTTTGTTACTCCAATTGATGGTAGACTTGTCATTATGGAAGGTAGTATGTCGTTGTATTTTTGTTACTCTAATTGATGGTTGCCTTGTCATTATGGAAGGTAGTCTATTGTCAAGATTTTTGTTACTCCAATGGATGGTAGCCTTGTCATTATGGAAGGTAGTATGTTGTAGGGATTTTTGTTATTCCAATGGATGGTATCCTTGTCATTATGGAAGGTAGTCTGTTGTCGAGATTTCTGTTACTGCAATGGATAGTAGCCTTGTCATTATGGAGGGTAATATGTTGTTCAGATTTTTGTTTCCAATGGATGGTAGCCTTGTCATTATGGAAGGTAGTATGTTGTTGAGATTTTTGTTATTCCATTGGATGGTAGCCTTGTCATTATGGAAGGTAGTCTATTTCCGAGATTTTGGTTACTCCAATGGATGGTAGCTTTGTCATTATGGAATTTAGTCTGTTGTCCAGATTTCTGTTACTCCAATGGATGGTAGCCTGGTCATTATGGAAGGTAGTATGTTGTCGAGATTTTGGTTACTCCAATGGATGGTAGCTTTGTCATTATGGAAGGTAGTCAGTTGTCTGGATTTTTTTAACTCCAATGGATGTTAGCCTTGTCATTATGGTAGGTAGTTTGTTGTCGATAGTTTTGTTACTCCAATGGATGGTAGCCTTGTCATTATGGAAGGTGGTATGTTGTCGAGATTTTTTTAATTCCAATTGATGGTAGCCTTGTCATTATGGAAGGTAGTCTGTTGTCGAGATTTCTGTTACTCCAATGGATGGTAGCCTTGTCATTATGGAAGTTAGTATGTTGTCGAGATTTTTGTTATTCCAATGGATGGTAACCTTGTCATTACGGAAGGTAGCCTTTTGTCGAGATTTTTGTTACTCTAGTGGATGATAGCCTTGTCATTTTGGAAGGTAGTCTGTTGTCGAGATTTTTGTTACTCTAATTGATGGTAGCCTTGTCATTATGGAAGGTAGTATGTCGTTGTATTTTTGTTAATCTAATGGATGGTAGCCTTGCCATTATGGAAGGTGGTATGTTGTCGAGATTTTTGTTATTCCAATGGATGTTAGCCTTGTTATTATAGAAGGTAGTTTGTTGTCGACATTTTTGTTACTCCAATGGATGGTATCCTTGTCATTATGGAAGGTAGTCTGTTGTCGAGATTTTTGTTACTCCAATGGATGGTAGCCTTGTCATCATGGAAGGTAGTCTGTTGTCGAGATTTCTGTTACTCCAATGGATGGTAGTCTTGTCATTATGGAAGGTAGTATGTTGTCGAGATTTTTGTTACTCCAATTGATGGTAGCCTTGTCATTATGGAAGGTAGTCTGTTGTCGAGATTTCTGTTACTCCAATGGATGGTAGCCTTGTCATTATGGAAGGTAGTTTGTTGTCGATATTTTTGTTATTCCATTGGATGGTAGCCTTGTCATTATGGAAGGTATTCTGTTGCCGAGATTTTGGTTACTCCAATGGATGGTAGTTTGTCATTCTGGAAGGTAGTATGTTGTCCAGATTTCTGTTACTCCAATGGATGGTAGACTTGTCATTATGGAAGGTAGTATGTTGTCGAGATTTTGGTTACTCCAATGGATGGTAGCTTTGTTATTATGGAGGGTAGTCAGTTGTCTGGATTTTTGTAACTCCAATGGATGGTAGCCTTGTCATTATAGAAGGTAGTATGTTGTCGAGATTTTTGTTATTCCAATGGATGGTAGCCTTGTCATTATAGAAGGTGGTCTGTTGTCGAGATTTTTGTTACTCCAATGGATGGTAGCCTTGTCATTATGGAAGGTAGTCTGTTTTTGGGATTTTTGTTAATCTAATGGATGGTAGCCTTGCCATTATGGAAGGTAGTCTGTTGTCGAGATATTTGTTACTCCAATGGATGGTATCCTTGTCATTATGGAAGGTAGTCTATTGCCGAGATTTTGGTTACTCCAGTGGATTGTAACTTTGTAATTATGGAAGGTAGTCTGTTGTCCAGATTTCTGTTACTCCAATGGATGGTAGCCTGGTCATTATGGAAGGTAGTATGTTGTCGAGATTTTGGTTACTCCAATTGATGGTAGCTTTGTCATTATGGAAGGTAGTCAGTTGTCTGGATTTTTGTAACTCCAATGGATGTTAGCCTTGTCATTATGGTAGGTAGTTTGTTGTTGATATTTTTGATACTCCAATGGATGGTAGCCTTGTCATTATGGAAAGTGGTATGTTGTCGAGATTTTTGTTATTCCAATGGATGTTAGCCGTGTTATTATAGAAGGTAGTCTGTAGTCGAGATTTTTGTTACTCCAATGGATGGTATCCTTGTCATTATGGAAGGTAGTCTGTTGTCGAGATTTTTGTTACTCCAATGGATGGTAGCCTTGTCATCATGGAAGGTAGTCTGTTGTCGAGATTTCTGTTACTCCAATGGATAGTAGTCTTGTCATTATGGAAGGTAGTCTGTTGTCGATATCTTTGTTACTATAATGGATGGTAGCCTTATCATTATGGAAGGTAGTATGTCGTTGTGATTTTTGTTACTCCAATGGATGGTAGCCTTGTCATTATGGAAGGTAGTCTATTGTCGAGATTTTTGTTACTCCAATGGATGGTAGCCTTGTCATTATGGAAGGTAGTCTGTTGTCGAGATTTCTGTTACTCCAATGGATGGTAGCCTTGTCATTATGGAAGGTAGTCTATTGTCGAGATTTCTGTGACTCCAATGGATGGTAGTCTTGTCATTATGGAAGGTAGTATGTTGTCGAGATTTTTGTTACTCCAATTGATGGTAGCCTTGTCATTATGGAAGTTAGTATGTTGTCGATATTTTTGTTATTCCAAAGGATGGTAGCCTTGTCATTATGGAAGGTAGTCTATTGTCGAGATTTTTGTTACTCCAATGGATGGTAGCCTTGTCATTATGGAAGGTAGTCTGTTGTCGAGATTTCTGTTACTCCAATGGATGGTAGTCTTGTCATTATGGAAGGTAGTCTGTTGTCGAGATTTTTGTTACTCCAATTGATGGTAGCCATGTCATTATGGAAGGTAGTCTGTTGTCGAGATTTCTGTGACTCCAATGGATGGTAGTCTTGTCATTTTGGAAGGTAGTATGTTGTCGAGATTTTTGTTACTCCAATTGATGGTAGCCTTGTCATTATGGAAGTTAGTATGTTGTCGATATTTTTGTTATTCCAATGGATGGTAACCTTGTCATTATGGAAGCTAGCCTTTTGTCGAGATTTTTGTTACTCCAGTGGATGATAGCCTTGTCATTATGGAAGGTAGTCTGTTGTCGAGATTTTTATTACTCCAATTGATGGTAGCCTTGTCATAATGGAAGGTAGTCTGTCATTGTATTTTTGTTAATCTAATGGATGGTAGCCTTTCCATTATGGAAGGTAGTCTATTGTCGAGATATTTGTTACTTCAATGGATGGTATCCTTGTCATTATGGAAGGTAGTATGTTGTCGAGAGTTTTGTTATTCCAATGGATGGTAGCCTTATCATTATAGAAGGTAGTCTGTTGTCCAGATTTTTGTTACTCCAATTGATGGTAGCCTTGTCATTATGGAAGGTAGTCTGTCGTTGTATTTTTGTTAATCTAATGGATGGTAGCCTTGCCATTATGGAAGGTAGTCTATTGTAGAGATATTTGTTACTCCAATGGATGGTAGCCTTGTCTTTATGGAAGGTAGTATGTTGTCGAGATTTTTGTTATTCCAATGGATGGTAGCCTTGTCATTATAGAAGGTAGTCTGTTGTCAATATTTTTGTTACTCCAATGGATGGTATCCTTGTCATTATGGAAGGTAGTCTGTTGTCGAGATTTCTATTACTCCAATGGATGGTAGTCTTGTCATTATGGAAGGTAGTTTGTTGTCGATATTTTTGTTATTCCATTGGAAGGTAGCCTTGTCATTATGGAAGGTATTCTGTTGCCGAGATTTTGGTTACTCCAATGGATGGTAGCTTTGTCATTCTGGAAGGTAGTATGTTGTCCAGATTTCTGTTACTCCAATGGATGGTAGCCTTGTCATTATGGAAGGTAGTATGTTGTCGAGATTTTGGTTACTCCAATGGATGGTAGCTTTGTCATTATGGAAGGTAGTCAGTTGTCTGGATTTTTGTAACTCCAATGGATGGTAGCCATGTCATTATAGAAGGTAGTATGTTGTCGAGATTTTTGTTATTCCAATGGATGGTAGCCTTGTCATTATAGAAGGTAGTCTGTTGTCGAGATTTTTGTTACTCCGATGGATGGTAGCCTTGTCATTATGGAAGGTAGTCTGTTTTCGGGATTTTTGTAACTCTAATGGATGTTAGCCTTGTCATTACGGAAGGTAGTTTGTTGTCGATATTTTTGTTACTCCAATGGATGTTAGCCTTGTCATTATGGAAGGTAGTCTGTTGTCGAGATTTTTGTTACTCAAATTGATGGTAGTCTTGTCATTATGAAAGATAGTCTGTTGGTGAGATTTCTATTACTCCAATGGATGGTAGCCTTGTCATTATGGAAGTTAGTATGTTGTCAAGATTTTTGTTATTCCAATGAATGGTAACCTTGTCATTATGGAAGGTAGTCTTTTGTCGAGATTATTTTTACTCTATGGATTGTAGCCTTGTCATTATGGAAGGTAGTATGTTATCGATATTTTTGTTATTCCAATGGATGGTAACCTTGTCATTATGGAAGGTAGTCTTTTGTCGATATTTTTTTTACTCCAATGGATGGTAGCCTTGTCATTATGGAAGGTAGTCTGTTGTCGATATCTTTGTTACTATAATGGATGGTAGCCTTATCATTATGGAAGGTAGTCTGTTTTTGTGATTTTTGTTACTCCAATGGATGGTAGCCTTGTCATTATGGAAGGTAGTCTATTGTCGAGATTTTAGTTACTCCAATGGATGGTAGCCTTGTCATTATGGAAGGTAGTCTGTTGTCGAGATTTCTGTTACTCCAATGGATGGTAGTCTTGTCATTATGGAAGGTAGTCTGTTGTCGAGATTTTTGTTACTCCAATTGATGGTAGCCTTGTCATTATGGAAGGTAGTGTGTTGTCGAGATTTCTGTTACTCCAATGGATGGTAGTCTTGTCATTATGGAAGGTAGTATGTTGTCGAGATTTTTGTTACTCCAATTGATGGTAGCCTTGTCATTATGGAAGTTAGTATGTTGTCGATATTTTTGTTATTCCAATGGATGGTAACCTTGTCATTATGGAAGCTAGCCTTTTGTCGAGATTTTTGTTACTCCAGTGGATGATAGCCTTGTCATTATGGAAGGTAGTCTGTTGTCGAGATTTTTGTTACTCCAATTGATGGTAGCCTTGTCATTATGGAAGGTAGTCTGTCGTTGTATTTTTGTTAATCTAATGGATGGTAGCCTTTCCATTATGGAAGGTAGTCTATTGTCGAGATATTTGTTACTCCAATGGATGGTATCCTTGTCATTATGGAAGGTAGTATGTTGTCGAGAGTTTTGTTATTCCAATGGATGGTAGCCTTATCATTATAGAAGGTAGTCTGTTGTCCAGATTTTTGTTACTCCAATGGATGGTAGCCTTGTCATTATGGAAGGTAGTCTGTTGTTGAGATTTTTGTTACTCCAATGGATAGTAGCCTTGTCATTATGGAAGGTAGTATGTTGTTCAGATTTTTGTTTCCAATGGATGGTAGCCTTGTCATTATGGAAGGTAGTATGTTGTTGAGATTTTTGTTATTCCATTGGATGGTAGCCTTGTCATTATGGAAGGTAGTCTGTTGTCGAGATTTCTGTGACTCCAATGGATGGTAGTCTTGTCATTATGGAAGGTAGTATGTTGTCGAGATTTTTGTTACTCCAATTGATGGTAGCTTTGTCATTATGGAAGTTAGTATGTTGTCGATATTTTTGTTATTCCAATGGATGGTAACCTTGTCATTATGGAAGCTAGCCTTTTGTCGAGATTTTTGTTACTCCAGTGGATGATAGCCTTGTCATTATGGAAGGTAGTCTGTTGTCGAGATTTTTATTACTCCAATTGATGGTAGCCTTGTCATTATGGAAGGTAGTCTGTCGTTGTATTTTTGTTAATCTAATGGATGGTAGCCTTTCCATTATGGAAGGTAGTCTATTGTCGAGATATTTGTTACTTCAATGGATGGTATCCTTGTCATTATGGAAGGTAGTATGTTGTCGAGAGTTTTGTTATTCCAATGGATGGTAGCCTTATCATTATAGAAGGTAGTCTGTTGTCCAGATTTTTGTTACTCCAATGGATGGTAGCCTTGTCATTATGGAAGGTAGTCTGTTGTTGAGATTTTTGTTACTCCAATGGATAGTAGCCTTGTCATTATGGAAGGTAGTATGTTGTTCAGATTTTTGTTTCCAATGGATGGTAGCCTTGTCATTATGGAAGGTAGTATGTTGTTGAGATTTTTGTTATTCCATTGGATGGTAGCCTTGTCATTATGGAAGGTAGTTTGTTGTCGATATTTTTGATACTCCAATGGATGGTAGCCTTGTCATTATGGAAGGTGGTATGTTGTCGAGATTTTTGTTATTCCAATGGATGTTAGCCTTGTTATTATAGAAGGTAGTCTATTGTCGAGATTTTTGTTACTCAAATGGATGGTATCCTTGTCATTATGGAAGGTAGTCTGTTGTCGAGATTTTTGTTACTCCAATGGATGGTAGCCTTGTCATCATGGAAGGTAGTCTGTTGTCGAGATTTCTGTTACTCCAATGGATGGTAGTCTTGTCATTATGGAAGGTAGTATGTTGTCGAGATTTTTGTTACTCCAATTGATGGTAGCCTTGTCATTATGGAAGTTAGTATGTTGTCGAGATTTTTGTTATTCCAATGGATGGTAACCTTGTCATTACGGAAGGTAGCCTTTTGTCGAGATTTTTGTTACTCCAGTGGATGATAGCCTTGTCATTTTGGAAGGTAGTCTGTTGTCGACATTTTTGTTACTCCAATTGATGGTAGCCTTGTCATTATGGAAGGTAGTATGTCGTTGTATTTTTGTTAAACTAATGGATAGTAGCCTTGTCATTATGGAAGGTAGTCTATTGTCGAGATATTTGTTACTCCAATGGATGGTAGACTTGTCATTATGGAAGGTAGTATGTTGTCGAGATTTTTGTTATTCCAATGAATGGTAGCCTTGTCATTATAGAAGGTAGTCTGTTGTCGAGATTTTTGTTACTCCAATGGATGGTATCCTTGTCATTATGGAAGGTAGTCTATTGCCGAGATTTTGGTTACTCCAGTGGATTGTAACTTTGTCATTATGGAAGGTAGTATGTTGTCCAGATTTCTGTTACTCCAATGGATGGTAGCCTGGTCATTATGGAAGGTAGTATGTTGTCGAGATTTTGGTTACTCCAATGGATGGTAGCTTTGTCATTATGGATGGTAGTCAGTTGTCTAGATTTTTGTAACTCCAATGGATGTTAGCCTTGTCATTATGGTAGGTAGTTTGTTGTTGATATTTTTGATACTCCAATGGATGGTAGCCTTGTCATTATGGAAGGTGGTATGTTGTCGAGCTTTTTGTTATTCCAATGGATGTTAGCCTTGTTATTATAGAAGGTAGTCTGTAGTCGAGATTTTTGTTACTCCAATGGATGGTATCCTTGTCATTATGGAAGGTAGTCTGTTGTCGAAATTTTTGTTACTCCAATGGATGGTATCCTTGTCATCATGGAAGGTAGTCTGTTGTCGAGATTTCTGTTACTCCAATGGATGGTAGTCTTGTCATTATGGAAGGTAGTATGTTGTCGAGATTTTTGTTACTCCAATTGATGGTAGCCTTGTCATTATGGAAGGTAGTCTGTTGTCGAGATTTCTGTTACTCCAATGGATGGTAGCCTTGTCATTATGGAAGTTAGTATGTTGTCGAGATGTTTGTTATTCCAATGGATGGTAACCTTGTCATTAATGAAGGTAGCCTTTTGTCGAGATTTTTGTTACTCCAGTGGATGATAGCCTTGTCATTTTGGAAAGTAGTCTGTTGTCGAGATTTTTGTTACTCCAATTGATGGTAGCCTTGTCATTATGGAAGGTAGTCTGTCGTTGTATTTTTGTTAATCTAATGGATGGTAGCCTTGCCATTATGGAAGGTAGTCTATTGTCGAGATATTTGTTACTCCAATGGATGGTAGCCTTGTCTTTATGGAAGGTAGTATGTTGTCGAGATTTTTGTTATTCCAATGGATGGTAGCCTTGTCATTATAGATGGTAGTCTGTTGTCAATATTTTTGTTACTCCAATGGATGGTATCCTTGTCATTATGGAAGGTAGTCTGTTGTCGAGATTTCTATTACTCCAATGGATGGTAGTCTTGTCATTATGGAAGGTAGTTTGTTGTCGATATTTTTGTTATTCCATTGGAAGGTAGCCTTGTCATTATGGAAGGTATTCTGTTGCCGAGATTTTGGTTACTCCAATGGATGGTAGCTTTGTCATTATGGAAGGTAGTCAGTTGTCTGGATTTTTGTAACTCCAATGGATGGTAGCCTTGTCATTATGGAAGGTAGTATGTTGTCGAGATTTTTGTTATTCCAATGGATGGTAGCCTTGTCATTATAGAAGGTAGTCTGTTGTCGAGATTTTTGTTACTCCAATGGATGGTAGCGTTGTCATTATAGAAGGTAGTCTGTTTTCGGGATTTTTGTAACTCTAATGGATGTTAGCCTTGTCATTATGGAAGGTAGTTTGTTGTTGATATTTTTGTTACTCCAATGGGTGTTAGCCTTGTCATTATGGAAGGTAGTCTGTTTTCGAGATTTTTGTTACTCAAATTGATGGTAGTCTTGTCATTATGAAAGATAGTCTGTTGGTGAGATTTCTATTACTCCAATGGATGGTAGCCTTGTCATTATGGAAGTTAGTATGTTGTCAAGATTTTTGTTATTCCAATGAATGGTAACCTTGTCATTATGGAAGGTAGTCTTTTGTCGAGATTATTTTTACTCTAGTGGATTGTAGCCTTGTCATTATGGAAGGTAGTATGTTATCGATATTTTTGTTATTCCAATGGATGGTAACCTTGTCATTAGTAAGGTAGTCTTTTGTCGATATTTTTTTTACTCCAATGGATGGTAGCCTTGTCATTATGGAAGGTAGTCTGTTGTCGATATCTTTGTTACTATAATGGATGGTAGCCTTATCATTATGGAAGGTAGTCTGTTTTTGTGATTTTTGTTACTCCAATGGATGGTAGCCTTGTCATTATGGAAGGTAGTCTATTGTCGAGATTTTTGTTACTCCAATGGATGGTAGCCTTGTCATTATGGAAGGTAGTCTGTTGTCGAGATTTCTGTTACTCCAATGGATGGTAGTCTTGTCATTATGGAAGGTAGTTTGTTGTCGAGATTTTTGTTACTCCAATTGATGGTAGCCTTGTCATTATGGAAGGTAGTGTGTTGTCCAGATTTCTGTTACTCCAATGGATGGTAGTCTTGTCATTATGGAAGGTAGTATGTTGTCGAGATTTTTGTTACTCCAATTGATGGTAGCCTTGTCATTATGGAAGTTAGTATGTTGTCGATATTTTTGTTATTCCAATGGATGGTAACCTTGTCATTATGGAAGCTAGCCTTTTGTCGAGATTTTTGTTACTCCAGTGGATGATAGCCTTGTCATTATGGAAGGTAGTCTGTTGTCGAGATTTTTGTTACTCCAATTGATGGTAGCCTTGTCATTATGGAAGGTAGTCTGTCGTTGTATTTTTGTTAATCTAATGGATGGTAGCCTTTCCATTATGGAAGGTAGTCTATTGTCGAGATATTTGTTACTCCAATGGATGGTATCCTTGTCATTATGGAAGGTAGTATGTTGTCGAGAGTTTTGTTATTCCAATGGATGGTAGCCTTATCATTATAGAAGGTAGTCTGTTGTCCAGATTTTTGTTACTCCAATGGATGGTAGCCTTGTCATTATGGAAGGTAGTCTGTTGTTGAGATTTTTGTTACTCCAATGGATAGTAGCCTTGTCATTATGGAAGGTAGTATGTTGTTCAGATTTTTGTTTCCAATGGATGGTAGCCTTGTCATTATGGAAGGTAGTATGTTGTTGAGATTTTTGTTATTCCATTGGATGGTAGCCTTGTCATTATGGAAGGTAGTTTGTTTTCGGGATTTTTGTAACTCTAATGGATGTTAGCCTTGTCAGTATGGAAGGTAGTCAGTTGTCTGGATTTTTGTAACTCCAATGGATGGTAGCCTTGTCATTATAGAAGGTAGTATGTTGTCGAGATTTTTGTTATTCCAATGGATGGTAGCCTTGTCATTATAGAAGGTAGTCTGTTGTCGAGATTTTTGTTACTCCAATGGATGGTAGCCTTGTCATTATGGAAGGTAGTCTGTTTTCGGGATTTTTGTTATTCCAATGGATGGTAGCCTTGTCATTATAGAAGGTAGTCTGTTGTCGAGATTTTTGTTACTCCAATGGATGGTAGCCTTGTCATTATGGAAGGTAGTCTATTTTCGGGATTTTTGTTACTCAAATTGATGGTAGTCTTGTCATTATGGAAGATAGTCTGTTGTTGAGATTTCTATTACTCCAATGGATGGTAGCCTTGTCATTATGGAAGTTAGTATGTTGTCATGATTTTTGTTATTCCAATGGATGGTAACCTTGTCATTATGGAAGGTAGTCTTTTGTCGAGATTTTTGTTACTCTAGTGGATTGTAGTCTTGTCATTATGGAAGGTAGTCTGTTGTCGAGATTTTTGTTACTCCAATTGATGATAGCCTTGTCATTATGGAAGGTAGTCAGTTGTTGAAATTTCTGTTACTCCAATGGATGGTAGCCTTGTCATTATGGAAGGTAGTATGTTATCGATATTTTTGTTATTCCAATGGATGGTAACCTTGTCATTATGGAAGGTAGTCTTTTGTCGATATTTTTTTTACTCCAATGGATGGCAGCCTTGACATTATGGAAGGTAGTCTGTTGTCGATATCTTTGTTACTATAATGGATGGTAGCCTTATCATTATGGAAGGTAGTCTGTCGTTGTGATTTTTGTTAATCCAATGGATGGTAGCCTTGTCATTCTAGAAGGTAGTCTATTGTCGAGATTTTTGTTACTCCAATGAATGGTAGCCTTGTCATTATGGAAGGTAGTATGTTGTCGAGATTTTTGTTACTCCAATTGATGGTAGCCTTGTCATTATGGAAGTTAGTATGTTGTCGATATTTTTGTTATTCCAATGGATGGTAACCTTGTCATTATGGAAGCTAGCCTTTTGTCGAGATTTTTGTTACTCCAGTGGATGATAGCCTTGTCATTATGGAAGGTAGTCTGTTGTCGAGATTTTTGTTACTCCAATTGATGGTAGCCTTGTCATTATGGAAGGTAGTCTGTCGTTGTATTTTTGTTAATCTAATGGATGGTAGCCTTTCCATTATGGAAGGTAGTCTATTGTCGAGATATTTGTTACTCCAATGGATGGTATCCTTGTCATTATGGAAGGTAGTATGTTGTCGAGAGTTTTGTTATTCCAATGGATGGTAGCCTTATCATTATAGAAGGTAGTCTGTTGTCCAGATTTTTGTTACTCCAATGGATGGTAGCCTTGTCATTATGGAAGGTAGTCTGTTGTTGAGATTTTTGTTACTCCAATGGATAGTAGCCTTGTCATTATGGAAGGTAGTATGTTGTTCAGATTTTTGTTTCCAATGGATGGTAGCCTTGTCATTATGGAAGGTAGTATGTTGTTGAGATTTTTGTTATTCCATTGGATGGTAGCCTTGTCATTATGGAAGGTAGTTTGTTTTCGGGATTTTTGTAACTCTAATGGATGTTAGCCTTGTCAGTATGGAAGGTAGTCAGTTGTCTGGATTTTTGTAACTCCAATGGATGGTAGCCTTGTCATTATAGAAGGTAGTATGTTGTCGAGATTTTTGTTATTCCAATGGATGGTAGCCTTGTCATTATAGAAGGTAGTCTGTTGTCGAGATTTTTGTTACTCCAATGGATGGTAGCCTTGTCATTATGGAAGGTAGTCTGTTTTCGGGATTTTTGTTATTCCAATGGATGGTAGCCTTGTCATTATAGAAGGTAGTCTGTTGTCGAGATTTTTGTTACTCCAATGGATGGTAGCCTTGTCATTATGGAAGGTAGTCTGTTTTCGGGATTTTTGTTACTCAAATTGATGGTAGTCTTGTCATTATGGAAGATAGTCTGTTGTTGAGATTTCTATTACTCCAATGGATGGTAGCCTTGTCATTATGGAAGTTAGTATGTTGTCATGATTTTTGTTATTCCAATGGATGGTAACCTTGTCATTATGGAAGGTAGTCTTTTGTCGAGATTTTTGTTACTCTAGTGGATTGTAGTCTTGTCATTATGGAAGGTAGTCTGTTGTCGAGATTTTTGTTACTCCAATTGATGATAGCCTTGTCATTATGGAAGGTAGTCAGTTGTTGAAATTTCTGTTACTCCAATGGATGGTAGCCTTGTCATTATGGAAGGTAGTATGTTATCGATATTTTTGTTATTCCAATGGATGGTAACCTTGTCATTATGGAAGGTAGTCTTTTGTCGATATTTTTTTTACTCCAATGGATGGCAGCCTTGTCATTATGGAAGGTAGTCTGTTGTCGATATCTTTGTTACTATAATGGATGGTAGCCTTATCATTATGGAAGGTAGTCTGTCGTTGTGATTTTTGTTAATCCAATGGATGGTAGCCTTGTCATTCTAGAAGGTAGTCTATTGTCGAGATTTTTGTTACTCCAATGAATGGTAGCCTTGTCATTATGGAAGGTAGTCTGTTGTCGAGATTTCTGTTACTCCAATGGATGGAAGTCTTGTCATTATGGAAGGTAGTCTGTTGTCGAGATTTTTGTTACTCCAATTGATGGTAGCCTTGTCATTACGGAAGGTAGTCTCTTGTCGATATTTCTGTTACTCCAATGGATGGTAGTCTTGTCATTATGGAAGGTAGTCTGTTGTCGAGATTTTTGTTACTCCAATTGATGGTAGCCTTGTCATTATGGAAGTTAGTATGTTGTCGATATTTTTGTTATTCCAATGGATGGTAACCTTGTCATTATGGAAGGTAGCCTTTTGTCGAGATTTTTGTTACTCTAGTGGATGATAGCCTTGTCATTATGGAAGGTAGTCAGTTGTCGAGATTTTTGTTACTCTAATTGATGGTAGCCTTGTCATCATGGAAGGTAGTCTGTCATTGTATTCTTGTTAATCTAATGGATGGTAGCCTTTCCATTATGGAAGGAAGTCTATTGTCGAGATATTTGTTACTCCAATGGATGGTATCCTTGTCATTATGGAAGGTAGTATGTTGTCGAGAGTTTTGTTATTCCAATGGATGGTAGCCTTATCATTATAGAAGGTAGTCTTTTGTCGATATTTTTGTTACTCCAATGGATGGTAGCCTTGTCATTATGGAAAGTATTCTGTTGTCTATATCTTTGTTACTATAATGGATGGTAGCCTTATCATTATGGGAGGTAGTCTGTCATTGTGATTTTTGTTACTCCAATGGATGGTAGCCTTGTCATTATGGAAGGTAGTCTATTGTAGAGATTTTTGTTACTCCAATGGATGGTAGCCTTGTCATTATCGAAGGTAGTCTGTTGTCGAGATTTTTGTTACTCCAATGGATGGTAGCCTTGTCATTATGGAAGGTAGTCTGTTGTTGAGATTTTTGTTACTCCAATGGATAGTAGCCTTGTCATTATGGAATGTAGTATGTTTTTCAGATTTTTGTTTCCAACGGATGGTAGCCTTGTCATTATGGAAGGTAGTATGTTATGGAGATTTTTATTATTCCATTGGATGGTAGCCTTGTCATTATGGAAGGTAGTCTGTTGTCGGGATTTTTGTAACTCCAATTGATGTTAGCCTTGTCATTATGGAAGGTAGATTGTTGTCAATATTTTTGTTACTCCAATGGATGGTAGCCTTGTCATTATGGAAGGTAGTCTGTTGTCAGGAGTTTTATTACTCCAATTGATGGTAGCCTTGTCATTATGGAATGTAGTCTGTTGCTGAGATTTCTTTTACTCCAATGGATGGTAGCCTTGTCATTATGGAAGTTAGTATGTTGTCAAGAGTTTTGTTATTCCAATGGATGGTAACCTTGTCATTATGGAAGGTAGTCTTTTGTCGAGATTTTTGTTACTCTAGTGGATTGTAGCCTTGTCATTATAGAAGCTAGTCTGTTGCCGAGATTTCAGTTACTCCAATTGATGGTAGCCTTCTCATAATGGAAGGTAGTCAGTTGTTGAAATTATTGTTACTCCAATGGATGGTAGCCTTGTCATTATGGAAGGTAGTATGTGGTCGAGATTTTTGTTATTGCAACGGATGGTAACCTTGTCATTATGGAAGGTAGTCTTTTGTCCATATTTTTGTTACTCCAATGGATGGTAGCCTTGTCATTATGGAAAGTATTCTGTTGTCTATATCTTTGTTACTATAATGGATGGTAGCCTTATCATTATGGAAGGTAGTCTGTCATTGTGATTTTTGTTACTCCAATGGATGGTAGCCTTGTCATTATGGAAGGTAGTTTGTTGTCAATATTTTTGTTACTCCAATGGATGGTAGCCTTGTCATTATGGAAGGTAGTCTATTGTCGAGAGTTTTATTACTCCAATTGATGGTAGCCTTGTCATTATGGAATGTAGTCTGTCGTTGTATTTTTGTTAATCTAATGGATGGAAGCCTTGCCATTATGGAAGGTAGTCTATTGTCGAGATATTTGTTACTCCAATGGATGGTAGCCTTGTCATTATGGAAGGTAGTATGTTTTCGAGATTTTTGTTACTCCAATGGATGGTAGCCTTGTCATTATGGAAGGTAGTATGTGGTCGAGATTTTTGTTATTCCAATGGATGGTAACCTTGTCATTATTGAAGGTAGTCTTTTGTCGATATTTTTGTTACTCCAATGGATGGTAGCCTTGTCATTATGGAAAGTATTCTGTTGTCTATATCTTTGTTACTATAATAGATGGTAGCCTTATCATTATGGAAGGTAGTCTGTCATTGTGATTTTTGTTACTCCAATGGATGGTAGCCTTGTCATTATGGAAGGTAGTCTATTGTAGATATTTTTGTTACTCCAATGGATGGTAGCCTTGTCATTATCGAAGATAGTCTGTTGTCGAGATTTTTGTTACTCCAATGGATGGTAGCCTTGTCATTATGGAAGGTAGTCTGTTGTTGAGATTTTTGTTACTCCAATGGATAGTAGCCTTGTCATTATGGAAGGTAGTATGTTTTTCAGATTTTTGTTTCCAATGGATGGTAGCCTTGTCATTCTGGAAGGTACTATGTTGTGGAGATTTTTATTATTCCATTGGATGGTAGCCTTGTCATTATGGAAGGTAGTCTGTTGTCGGGATTTTTGTAACTCCAATGGATGTTAGCCTTGTCATTATGGAAGGTAGATTGTTGTCAATATTTTTGTTACTCCAATGGATGGTAGCCTTGTCATTATGGAAGGTAGTCTGTTGTCGAGAGTTTTATTACTCCAATTGATGGTAGCCTTGTCATTGTGGAATGTAGTCTGTTGTTGAGATTTCTTTTACTCCAATGGATGGTAGCCTTGTCATTATGGAAGTTAGTATGTTGTCAAGAGTTTTGTTATTCCAATGGATGGTAACCTTGTCATTATGGAAGGTAGTCTTTTGACGAGATTTTTGTTACTCTAGTGGATTGTAGCCTTGTCATTATAGAAGGTAGTCTGTTGCCGAGATTTCTGTTACTCCAATTGATGGTAGCCTTCTCATAATGGAAGGTAGTCAGTTGTTGAAATTATTTTTACTCCAATGGATGGTAGCCTTATCATTATGGAAGGTAGTATTTGGTCGAGATTTTTGTTATTCCAATGGATGGTAACCTTGTCATTATGGAAGGTAGTCTTTTGTCGATATTTTTGTTACTCCAATGGATGGTAGCCTTGTAATTATGGAAAGTATTTTGTTGTCTATATCTTTGTTACTATAATGGATGGTAGCCTTATCATTATGGAAGGTAGTCTGTCATTATGATTTTTATTACTCCAATGGATGGTAGCCTTGTCATTATGGAAGGTAGTCTATTGTAGAGATTTATGTTACTCCAATGGATGGTAGCCTTGTCATTATGGAAGGTAGTCTGTTGTCGAGATTTTTGTTACTCCAATGGATGGTAGTCTTGTCATAATGGAAGGTAGTCTGTTGTCGAGATTTTTGTTACTCCAATTGATGGTAGCCTTGTCATTATGGAAGGTAGTCTTTTGTCGAGATTTTTGTTACTCCAATGGATGGTAGCCTTGTCATTATGGAAGTTAGTATGTTGTCAAGATTTTTGTTATTCCAATGGATGGTAACCTTGTCATTATGGAAGGTAGCCTTTTGTCGAGATTTTTGTTACTCCAGTGGATGGTAGCCTTGTCATTATGGAAGGTAGTCTGTAGTCGAGATTTTTGATTCTCTAATTGATGGTAGCCTTGTCATTATGGAAGGTAGTCTGTCGTTGTATTTTTGTTAATCTAATGGATGGCAGCCTGGCCATTATGGAAGGTAGTCTATTGTCGAGATATTTGTTACTACAATGGATGGTAGCCTTGTCATTATGGAAGGTAGTATGTTGTCGAGATTTTTGTTATTCCAATGGATGGTAGCCTTGTCATTATAGAAGGTAGTCTGTTGTCGAGATTTTTCTTACTCCAATGGATGGTAGCCTTGTCATTATGGAAGGTTGTATGTTGTCAAGATTTTTGTTATTCCAATGGATGGTAACCTTGTCATTATGGAAGGTAGTCTTTTGTCGAGATTTTTGTTACTCTAGTGGATTGTAGCCTTGTCATTATAGAAGGTAGTCCGTTGTCGAGATTTTTGTTACTCCAATTGATTGTAGCCTTGTCATAATGGAAGGTAGTCAGTTGTTGAAATTTCTGTTACTCCAATGGACAGTAGCCTTGTCATTATGGAAGGTAGTATGTGGTCGAGATTTTTGTTATTCCAATGGATGGTAACCTTGTCATTATGGAAGGTAGTCTTTTGTCGATATTTTTGTTACTCCAATGGATGGTAGCCTTGTCATTATAGAAGGTAGTTTGTTGTCTATATATTTGTTACTATAATGGATGGTAGTCTTATCATTATGGAAGGTAGTCTGTCGTTATGATTTTTGTTACTCCAATGGATGGTAGCCTTGTCATTATGGAAGGTAGTCTGTTGTTGAGATTTCTGTTACTCCAATGGATGGTATCCTTGTCATTATGGCAGGTAGTTTGTCATTTTATTTTCGTTAATCTAATGGATGGTAGCCTTGTCATTATGGAAGGTAGTATGTTGTCGAGAATTTTGTTATTCCAATGGATGGTATCCTTGTCATTATAGAAGGTAGTCTGCTGTCGAGATTTTTGTTACTCCAATTGATGGTAGCCTTGTCATTATGGAAGGTAGTTTGTCGTTGTATTTTTGTTACTCCAATGGATGGTAGCCTTGTCATTATGGAAGATAGTCTGTTGTTGAAATTTCTGTTACTCCAATGGATGGTAGCCTTGTCATTATGGAAGGCAGTATGTTGTTCAGATTTTTGTTTCCAATGGATGGTAGCCTTGTCATTATGGAAGGTACTATGTTGTGGAGATTTTTGTTATTCCATTGGATGGTAGCCTTGTCATTATGGAAGGTAGTCTGTTGTCGGGATTTTTGTAACTCCAATGGATGTTAGCCTTGTCATTATGGAAGGTAGATTGTTGTCAATATTTTTGTTACTCCAATGGATGGTAGCCTTGTCATTATGGAAGGTAGTCTGTTGTCGAGAGTTTTATTACTCCAATTGACGGTAGCCTTGTCATTATGGAATGTATTCTGTTGTTGAGATTTCTTTTACTCCAATGGATGGTAGCCTTGTCATTATGGAAGTTACTATGTTGTCAAGAGTTTTGTTATTCCAATGGATGGTAACCTTGTCATTATGGAAGGTAGTCTTTTGTCGAGATTTTTGTTACTCTAGTGGATTGTAGCCTTGTCATTATAGAAGGTAGTTTGTTGCCGAGATTTCTGTTACTCCAATTGATGGTAGCCTTCTCATAATGGAAGGTAGTCAGTTGTTGAAATTATTGTTACTCCAATGGATGGTAGCCTTGTCATTATAGAAGGTAGTTTGTTGTCTATATCTTTGTTACTATAATGGATGGTAGCCTTATCATTATGGAAGGTAGACTGTCGTTATGATTTTTGTTACTCCAACGGATGGTAGCCTTGTCATTATGGAAGGTAGTTTATTGTCGAGATTTTTGTTACTCCAATGGATGGTAGGCTTGTCATTATGGAAGGTAGTCTGTTGTCGAGATTTTGTTTACTCCAATGGATTGTAGTCTTGTCATTATGGAAGGTAGTCTGTTGTTGAGATTTTTGTTACTCCAATTGATGGTAGCCTTGTCATTATAGAAGGTAGTCTTTTGTCGAGATTTATGTTACTCCAATGGATGGTAGCCTTGTCATTATGGAAGTTAGTATGTTGTCGAGATTTTTGTTATTCCAATGGATGGTAACCTTTTCATTATGGAAGGTAGCATTTTGTCGAGATTTTTGTTACTCTAGTGGATGGTAGCCTTGTCATTATGGAAGGTAGTCTGTTGTCGAGATTTTTGTTACTCCAATTGATGGTAGCCTTGTCATTATGGAAGGTAGTCTGTGGTTGTATTTTTGTTAATCTAATAGATGGTAGCCTTGCCATTATGGAAGGTAGTCTATTGTCGAGATATTTGTTACTCCAATGGATGGTAGCCTTGTCATTATGGAAGGTAGTATGTTGTCGAGATTTTTGTTATTCCAATGGATGGTAGCCTTGTCATTATAGAAGGTAGTCTGCTGTCGAGATTTTTGTTACTCCAAAGGATGGTAGCCTTGTCATTATGGAAGGTAGTCTGTTGTTGAGATTTTTGTTACTCCAATGGATAGTAGCCTTGTCATGATGGAAGGTAGTATGTTGTTCAGATTTTTGTTTCCAATGGATGGTAGCCTTGTCATTATGGAAGGTAATATGTTGTTGAGATTTTTGTTATTCCATTGGATGGTAGCCTTGTCATTATGGAAGGTAGTCTGTTGTCAGGATTTTTGTAACTCCAATGGATGTTAGCCTTGTCATTATGGAAGGTAGTTTGTTGTCGATATTTTTGTTACTCTAATGGATGGTAGCCTTGTCATTATGGCAGGTAGTCTGTTGTCGAGATTTTTGTTACTCCAATTGATGGTAGCCTTGTCATTATCGAAGGTAGTCTCTTGTTGAGATTTCTGTAACTCCAATGGATGGTATCCTTGTCATTATGGAAGGTAGTCTGTCATTGTATTTTCGTTAATCTAATGGATGGTAGCATTGTCATTATGGAAGGTAGTAAGTTGTCGAGATTTTTATTATTCCAATGGATGGTATCCTTGTCATTATAGAAGGTAGTCTGTTGTCAAGATTTTTGTTACTCCAATTGATGGTAGCCTTGTCATTATGGAAGGTAGTCTGTCGTTGTATTTTTGTTACTCCAATGGATGGTAGCCTTATCATTATGGAAGGTAGTCTATTGTCGAGTTTTTTGTTACTCCAATGGATGGTAGCCTTATCATTTTGGAAGGTAGTATGTTGTCGAGATTTTTGTTATTCCAATGGATGGTTGCCTTGTCATTATAGAAGGTAGTCTGTTTTCGAGATTTTTGTTACTCCAATGGATGGTAGCCTTGTCATTATGGAAGGTAGTCTGTTGTCGGGATATTTGTAACTCCAATGGATGTTAGCCTTGTCATTATGGAAGGTAGTTTGTTGTCGATATTTTTGTTACTCCAATGGATGGTAGCCTTGTCATTATGGAAGGTAGTCTGTTGTCGATATTTTTGTTACTCCAATTGATGGTAGCCTTGTCATTATGGAAGGTAGTCTGTCGTAGTATTTTTGTTACTCCAATGGATGTTAGCCTTGTCATTATGGAACGTAGTCTTTTGTCGAGATTTTTGTTACTCCAGTGGATGGTAGCCTTGTCATTATGGAAGGTAGTATGTTGTCGAGATTTTTGTTACTCCAATGGATGGTAGTCTTGTCATTATGGAAGGTAGTCTGTTGTCGAGATTTTTGTTACTCCAATTGATGGTAGCCTTGTCATTATGGAAGGTAGTCTGTTGTCGAGATTTTTTTTACTCCAATGGATTGTAGTCTTGTCATTATGGAAGGTAGTCTGTTGTTGAGATTTTTGTTACTCCAATTGATGGTAGCCTTGTCATTATAGAAGGTAGTCTTTTGTCGAGATTTATGTTACTCCAGTGGATGGTAGCCTTGTCATTATGGAAGTTAGTATGTTGTCGAGATTTTTGTTATTCCAATGGATGGTAACCTTTTCATTATGGAAGGTAGCATTTTGTCGAGATTTTTGTTACTCTAGTGGATGGTAGCCTTGTCATTATGGAAGGTAGTCTGTTGTCGAGATTTTTGTTACTCCAATTGATGGTAGCCTTGTCATTATGGAAGGTAGTCTGTGGTTGTATTTTTGTTAATCTAATAGATGGTAGCCTTGCCATTATGGAAGGTAGTCTATTGTCGAGATATTTGTTACTCCAATGGATGGTAGCCTTGTCATTATGGAAGGTAGTATGTTGTCGAGATTTTTGTTATTCCAATGGATGGTAGCCTTGTCATTATAGAAGGTAGTCTGCTGTCGAGATTTTTGTTACTCCAAAGGATGGTAGCCTTGTCATTATGGAAGGTAGTCTGTTGTTGAGATTTTTGTTACTCCAATGGATAGTAGCCTTGTCATGATGGAAGGTAGTATGTTGTTCATATTTTGGTTTCCAATGGATGGTAGCCTTGTCATTATGGAAGGTAATATGTTGTCGAGATTTTTGTTATTCCATTGGATGGTAGCCTTGTCATTATGGAAGGTAGTCTGTTGTCAGGATTTTTGTAACTCCAATGGATGTTAGCCTTGTCATTATGGAAGGTAGTTTGTTGTCGATATTTTTGTTACTCTAATGGATGGTAGCCTTGTCATTATGGCAGGTAGTCTGTTGTCGAGATTTTTGTTACTCCAATTGATGGTAGCCTTGTCATTATCGAAGGTAGTCTGTTGTTGAGATTTCTGTAACTCCAATGGATGGTATCCTTGTCATTATGGAAGGTAGTCTGTCATTGTATTTTCGTTAATCTAATGGATGGTAGCATTGTCATTATGGAAGGTAGTAAGTTGTCGAGATTTTTATTATTCCAATGGATGGTATCCTTGTCATTATAGAAGGTAGTCTGTTGTCAAGATTTTTGTTACTCCAATTGATGGTAGCCTTGTCATTATGGAAGGTAGTCTGTCGTTGTATTTTTGTTACTCCAATGGATGGTAGCCTTATCATTATGGAAGGTAGTCTATTGTCGAGTTTTTTGTTACTCCAATGGATGGTAGCCTTATCATTTTGGAAGGTAGTATGTTGTCGAGATTTTTGTTATTCCAATGGATGGATGCCTTGTCATTATAGAAGGTAGTCTGTTTTCGAGATTTTTGTTACTCCAATGGATGGTAGCCTTGTCATTATGGAAGGTAGTCTGTTGTCGGGATATTTGTAACTCCAATGGATGTTAGCCTTGTCATTATGGAAGGTAGTTTGTTGTCGATATTTTTGTTACTCCAATGGATGGTAGCCTTGTCATTATGGAAGGTAGTCTGTTGTCGATATTTTTGTTACTCCAATTGATGGTAGCCTTGTCATTATGGAAGGTAGTCTGTCGTAGTATTTTTGTTACTCCAATGGATGTTAGCCTTGTCATTATGGAACGTAGTCTTTTGTCGATATTTTTGATACTCCAGTGGATGGTAGCCTTGTCATTATGGAAGGTAGTATGTTATCGAGATTTTTGTTACTCCAATGGATGGTAGTCTTGTCATTATGGAAGGTAGTTTGTTGTCGAGATTTTTGTTACTCCAATTGATGGTAGCCTTGTCATTATGGAAGGTAGTCTTTTGTCGAGATTTTTGTTACTCCAATGGATGGTAGCCTTGTCATTATGGAAGTTAGTATGTTGTCGAGATTTTTGTTATTCCAATGGATGGTAACCTTGTCATTATGGAAGGTAGCCTTTTGTCGAGATTTTTGTTACTCTAGTGGATGGTAGCCTTGTCATTATGGAAGGTAGTCTGTAGTCGAGATTTTTGTTACTCTAATTGATGGTAGCCTTGTCATTATGGAAGGTAGTCTGTTGTTGAGATTTCTTTTACTCCAATGGATGGTAGCCTTGTCATTATGGAAGTTAATATGTTGTCAAGAGTTTTGTTATTCCAATGGATGGTAACCTTGTCATTATGGAAGGTAGTCTTTTGTCGAGATTTTTGTTACTCTAGTGGATTGTAGCCTTGTCATTATAGAAGGTAGTCTGTTGCCGAGATTTCTGTTACTCCAATTGATGGTAGCCTTCTCATAATGGAAGGTAGTCAGTTGTTGAAATTATTGTTACTCCAATGGATGGTAGCCTTGTCATTATGGAAGGTAGTATGTGGTCGAGATTTTTGTTATTCCAATGGATGGTAACCTTGTCATTATGGAAGGTAGTCTTTTTTCGATATTTTTGTTACTCCAATGGATGGTAGCCTTGTAATTATGCAAAGTATTATGTTGTCTATATCTTTGTTACTATAATGGATGGTAGCCTTATCATTATGGAACGTAGTCTGTCATTGTGATTTTTATTACTCCAATGGATGGTAGCCTTGTCATTATGGAAGGTAGTCTATTGTAGAGATTTATGTTACTCCAATGGATGGTAGCCTTGTCATTATGGAAGGTAGTCTGTTGTCGAGATTTTTGTTACTCCAATGGATGGTAGTCTTGTCATTATGGAAGGTAGTCTGTTGTCGAGATTTTTGTTATTCCAATGGATTGTAACCTTGTCATTATGGAAGGTAGCCTTTTGTCGAGATTTTTGTTACTTCAGTGGATGGTAGCCTTGTCATTATGGAAGGTAGTCTGTAGTCGAGATTTTTGTTACTCTAATTGATGGTAGCCTTGTCATTATGGAAGGTAGTCTGTCGTTGTATTTTTGTAAATCTAATGGATGGCAGCCTTGCCATTATGGAAGGTAGTCTATTGTCGAGATATTTGTTACTCCAATGGATGGTATCCTTGTCATTATGGAAGGTAGTATGTTGTCGAGATTTTTGTTATTCCAATGGATGGTAGCCTTGTCATTATAGAAGGTAGTCTGTTGTCGAGATTTTTCTTACTCCAATGGATGGTAGCCTTGTCATTATGGAAGGTTGTATGTTGTCAAGAATTTTGTTATTCCAATGGATGGTAACCTTGTCATTATGGAAGGTAGTCTTTTGTCGAGATTTTTGTTACTCTAGTGGATTGTAGCCTTGTCATTATAGAAGGTAGTCTGTTGTCGAGATTTTCGTTACTCCAATTGATTGTAGCCTTGTCATAATGGAAGGTAGTCAGTTGTTGAAATTTCTGTTACTCCAATGGATGGTAGCCTTGTCATTATGGAAGGTAGTATGTGGTCGAGATTTTTGTTATTCCAATGGATGGTAACCTTGTCATTATGGAAGGTAGTCTTTTGTCGATATTTTTGTTACTCCAATGGATGGTAGCCTTGTCATTATAGAAGGTAGTCTGTTGTCTATATCTTTGTTACTATAATGGATTGTAGCCTTGTCATTATGGAAGGTAGTCTGTCGTTATGATTTTTGTTACTCTAATGGATGGTAGCCTTGTCATTATGGAAGGTAGTCTATTGTCGAGATTTTTGTTACTCCAATGGATGGTAGGCTTGTCATTATGGAAGGTAGTCTGTTGTCGAGATTTTTTTTACTCCAATGGATTGTAGTCTTGTCATTATGGAAGGTAGTCTGTTGTCGAGATTTTTGTTACTCTAATTGATGGTAGCCTTGTCATTATGGAAGGTAGTCTGTCGTTGTATTTTTGTAAATCTAATGGATGGCAGCCTTGCCATTATGGAAGGTAGTCTATTGTCGAGATATTTGTTACTCCAATGGATGGTATCCTTGTCATTATGGAAGGTAGTATGTTGTCGAGATTTTTGTTATTCCAATGGATGGTAGCCTTGTCATTATAGAAGGTAGTCTGTTGTCGAGATTTTTCTTACTCCAATGGATGGTAGCCTTGTCATTATGGAAGGTTGTATGTTGTCAAGAATTTTGTTATTCCAATGGATGGTAACCTTGTCATTATGGAAGGTAGTCTTTTGTCGAGATTTTTGTTACTCTAGTGGATTGTAGCCTTGTCATTATAGAAGGTAGTCTGTTGTCGAGATTTTTGTTACTCCAATTGATTGTAGCCTTGTCATAATGGAAGGTAGTCAGTTGTTGAAATTTCTGTTACTCCAATGGATGGTAGCCTTGTCATTATGGAAGGTAGTATGTGGTCGAGATTTTTGTTATTCCAATGGATGGTAACCTTGTCATTATGGAAGGTAGTCTTTTGTCGATATTTTTGTTACTCCAATGGATGGTAGCCTTGTCATTATAGAAGGTAGTCTGTTGTCTATATCTTTGTTACTATAATGGATTGTAGCCTTGTCATTATGGAAGGTAGTCTGTCGTTATGATTTTTGTTACTCTAATGGATGGTAGCCTAGTCATTATGGAAGGTAGTCTTTTGTCGAGATTTCTGTTACTCCAATGGATGGTGGCCTTGTCATTATGGAAGTTAGTATGTTGTCGAGATTTTTGTTATTCCAATGGATGGTAACCTTGTCATTATGGAAGGTAGCCTTTTGTCGAGAATTTTGTTACTCCAGTGGATGGTAGCCTTGTCATTATGGAAGGTAGTCTGTTGTCGAGATTTTTGTTACTCCAATTGATGGTAGCCTTGTCATTATGGAAGGTAGTATGTGGTTGTATTTTTGTTAATCTAATAGATGGTAGCCTTGCCATTATGGAAGGTAGTCTATTGTCGAGATATTTGTTACTCCAATGGATGGTAGCCTTGTCATTATGGAAGGTAGTCTGTTGTTCAGATTTTTGTTTCCAATGGATGGTAGCCTTGTCATTATGGAAGGTAATATGTTTTCGAGATTTTTGTTATTCCATTGGATGGTAGCCTTGTCATTATGGAAGGTAGGCTGTTGTCAGGATTTTTGTAACTCCAATGGATGTTAGCCATGTCATTATGGAAGGTAGTCTGTTGTCGGGATTTTTGTTACTCCAATTGATTGTAGCCTTGTCATTATGGAAGGTAGTCTGTTGTTGAGATTTCTGTTACTACAATGGATGGTATCCTTGTCATTATGGAAGGTAGTTTGTCATTGTATTTTCGTTAATCTAATGGATGGTAGCCTTGTCATTATGGAAGGTAGTATGTTGTCGAGATTTTTGTTATTCCAATGGATGGTATCCTTGTCATTATAGAAGGTAGTCCGCTCTCGAGATTTTTGTTACTCCAATTGATGGTAGCCTTGTCATTATGGAAGGTAGTCTGTCGTTGTATTTTTGTTACTCCAATGGATGGTAGCCTTGTCATTATGGAAGGTAGTCTATTGTAGAGATTTTTGTTACTCCAATGGATGGTAGCCTTATCATTTTGGAAGGTAGTATGTTGTCAAGATTTTTGTTATTCCAATGGATGGTTGCCTTGTCATTATAGAAGGTAGTCTGTTTTCTAGATTTTTCTTACTCCAATGGCTGGTAGCCTTGTCATTATGGAAGGTAGTCTGTTGTCGGGATATTTGTAACTCCAATGGATGTTAGCCTTGTCATTATGGAAGGTAGTTTGTTGTCGATATTTTTGTTACTCCAATGGATGGTAGCCTTGTCATTATGGAAGGTAGTCTGTTGTCGAGATTTTTGTTACTCCAATTGATGGTAGCCTTGTCATTATGGAAGGAAGTCTGTCGTTGTATTTTTGTTACTCCAATGGATGTTAGCCTTGTCATTATGGAAGGTAGTCTTTTGTCGATATTTTTGTTACTCCAGTGGATGGTAGCCTTGTCATTATGGAAGGTAGTCTGTTGTCGAGATTTTTGTTACTCCAATTGATGGTAGCCTTGTCATAATGGAACTTAGTCAGTTGTTGAAATTTCTGTTACTCCAATGGATGGTAGCCTTGTCATTATGGAAGGTAGTATGTTGTCGAGATTTTTGTTATTCCAATGGATAGTAACCTTGTCATTATGGAAGGTAGTCTTTTGTCGATATTTTTTTTTTCCAATGGATGGTAGCCTTGTCATTATGGAAGGTAGTCTTTTTTTGAAATCTTTGTTACTATAATGGATGGTAGCCTTGTCATTATAGAAGGTAGTCTATTGTCGAGATTTTTGTTACTCCAATGGATGGTAGCCTTGTCATTATGGAAGGTAGTCTGGTTTCGAGATTTCAATTACTCCAATGGATGGTAGTCTTGTCATTATGGAAGGTAGTTTGTTGTCGAGATTTTTGTTACTCCAATTGATGGTAGCCTTGTCATTATGGAAGGTAGTCTGTTGTCGAGATTTATGTTACTCCAATGGATGGTACCCTTGTCATTATGGAAGTTAGTATGTTGTCAATTTTTTTGTTATTCCAATGGATGGTAACCTTTTTATTATGGAAGGTAGCCTTTTGTCGAGATTTTTGTTACTCCAGTGGATGGTAGCCTTGTCATTATGGAAGGTAGTCTGTTGTCGGGATTTTTGTAACTCCAATGGATGTTAGCCTTGTCATTATGGAAGGTAATTTGTTGTCGATATTTTTGTTACTCCAATGGATGGTAGCCTTGTCATTATGGAATGTAGTCTGTTGTCGAGATTTTTGTTACTCCAATTGATGGTAGCCTTGTCATTATGGAAGGTAGTCTGTCGTAGTATTTTTGTTACTCCAATGGATGTTAGCCTTGTCATTATGGAACGTAGTTTTTTGTCGAGATTTTTGTTACTCCAGTGGATGGTAGCCTTGTCATTATGGAAGGTAGTTTGTTGTCGAGATTTTTGTTACTCCAATTGATGGTAGCCTTGTCATAATGGAAGGTAGTCAGTTGTTGAAATTTTTGTTACTCCAATGGATGGTAGCCTTTTCATTATGGAAGGCAGTATGTTGTCGAGATTTTTGTTATTCAAATGGATGGTAACCTTGTCATTATGGAAGGTAGTCTTTTGTCGATATTTTTTTTACTCCAATGGATGGTAGCCTTGTCATTATGAAAGGTAGTCTGTTGTCGAGATTTTTGTTACTATAATGGATGGTAGCCTTATCATTATGGAAGGCAGTATGTCATTGTGATTTTTGTTACTCCAATGGATGGTAGCCTTGTCATTATAGAAGGTAGTCTATTGTTGAGATTTTTGTTACTCCAATGGATGGTAGCCTTGTCATTATGGAAGGTAGTCTGGTTTCGAGATTTTTATTACTCCAATGGATGGTAGTCTTGTCATTATGGAAGGTAGTCTGTTGTCGATATTTTTGTTACTCCAATGGATGGTAGCCTTGTCATTATAGAAGGTAGTCTGTTGTCTATATCTTTGTTACTATAATGGATTGTAGCCTTGTCATTATGGAAGGTAGTCTGTCGTTATGATTTTTGTTACTCTAATGGATGGTAGCCTAGTCATTATGGAAGGTAGTCTATTGTCGAGATTTTTGTTACTCCAATGGATGGTAGGCTTGTCATTATGGAAGGTAGTCTGTTGTCGAGATTTTTTTTACTCCAATGGATTGTAGTCTTGTCATTATGGAAGGTAGTCTGTTGTCGAGATTTTTGTTAATCCAATTGATGGTAGCCTTGTCATTATAGAAGGTAGTCTTTTGTCGAGATTTCTGTTACTCCAATGGATGGTGGCCTTGTCATTATGGAAGTTAGTATGTTGTCGAGATTTTTGTTATTCTAATGGATGGTAACCTTGTCATTATGGAAGGTAGCCTTTTGTCGAGAATTTTGTTACTCCAGTGGATGGTAGCCTTGTCATTATGGAAGGTAGTCTGTTGTCGAGATTTTTGTTACTCCAATTGATGGTAGCCTTGTCATTATGGAAGGTAGTATGTGGTTGTATTTTTGTTAATCTAATAGATGGTAGCCTTGCCATTATGGAAGGTAGTCTATTGTCGAGATATTTGTTACTCCAATGGATGGTAGCCTTGTCATTATGGAAGGTAGTCTGTTGTTCAGATTTTTGTTTCCAATGGATGGTAGCCTTGTCATTATGGAAGGTAATATGTTTTCGAGATTTTTGTTATTCCATTGGATGGTAGCCTTGTCATTATGGAAGGTAGGCTGTTGTCAGGATTTTTGTAACTCCAATGGATGTTAGCCATGTCATTATGGAAGGTAGTCTGTTGTCGGGATTTTTGTTACTCCAATTGATTGTAGCCTTGTCATTATGGAAGGTAGTCTGTTGTTGAGATTTCTGTTACTACAATGGATGGTATCCTTGTCATTATGGAAGGTAGTTTGTCATTGTATTTTCGTTAATCTAATGGATGGTAGCCTTGTCATTATGGAAGGTAGTATGTTGTCGAGATTTTTGTTATTCCAATGGATGGTATCCTTGTCATTATAGAAGGTAGTCTGCTCTCGAGATTTTTGTTACTCCAATTGATGGTAGCCTTGTCATTATGGAAGGTAGTCTGTCGTTGTATTTTTGTTACTCCAATGGATGGTAGCCTTGTCATTATGGAAGGTAGTCTATTGTAGAGATTTTTGTTACTCCAATGGATGGTAGCCTTATCATTTTGGAAGGTAGTATGTTGTCAAGATTTTTGTTATTCCAATGGATGGTTGCCTTGTCATTATAGAAGGTAGTCTGTTTTCTAGATTTTTCTTACTCCAATGGCTGGTAGCCTTGTCATTATGGAAGGTAGTCTGTTGTCGGGATATTTGTAACTCCAATGGATGTTAGCCTTGTCATTATGGAAGGTAGTTTGTTGTCGATATTTTTGTTACTCCAATGGATGGTAGCCTTGTCATTATGGAAGGTAGTCTGTTGTCGAGATTTTTGTTACTCCAATTGATGGTAGCCTTGTCATTATGGAAGGAAGTCTGTCGTTGTATTTTTGTTACTCCAATGGATGTTAGCCTTGTCATTATGGAAGGTAGTCTTTTGTCGATATTTTTGTTACTCCAGTGGATGGTAGCCTTGTCATTATGGAAGGTAGTCTGTTGTCGAGATTTTTGTTACTCCAATTGATGGTAGCCTTGTCATAATGGAACGTAGTCAGTTGTTGAAATTTCTGTTACTCCAATGGATGGTAGCCTTGTCATTATGGAAGGTAGTATGTTGTCGAGATTTTTGTTATTCCAATGGATAGTAACCTTGTCATTATGGAAGGTAGTCTTTTGTCGATATTTTTTTTTCCAATGGATGGTAGCCTTGTCATTATGGAAGGTAGTCTTTTTTTGATATCTTTGTTACTATAATGGATGGTAGCCTTGTCATTATAGAAGGTAGTCTATTGTCGAGATTTTTGTTACTCCAATGGATGGTAGCCTTGTCATTATGGAAGGTAGTCTGGTTTCGAGATTTCAATTACTCCAATGGATGGTAGTCTTGTCATTATGGAAGGTAGTTTGTTGTCGAGATTTTTGTTACTCCAATTGATGGTAGCCTTGTCATTATGGAAGGTAGTCTGTTGTCGAGATTTATGTTACTCCAATGGATGGTAGCCTTGTCATTATGGAAGTTAGTATGTTGTCAATTTTTTTGTTATTCCAATGGATGGTAACCTTTTTATTATGGAACGTAGCCTTTTGTCGAGATTTTTGTTACTCCAGTGGATGGTAGCCTTGTGATTATGGAAGGTAGTCTGTTGTCGGGATTTTTGTAACTCCAATGGATGTTAGCCTTGTCATTATGGAAGGTAATTTGTTGTCGATATTTTTGTTACTCCAATGGATGGTAGCCTTGTCATTATGGAATGTAGTCTGTTGTCGAGATTTTTGTTACTCCAATTGATGGTAGCCTTGTCATTATGGAAGGTAGTCTGTCGTAGTATTTTTGTTACTCCAATGGATGTTAGCCTTGTCATTATGGTACGTAGTTTTTTGTCGAGATTTTTGTTACTCCAGTGGATGGTAGCCTTGTCATTATGGAAGGTAGTTTGTTGTCGAGATTTTTGTTACTCCAATTGATGGTAGCCTTGTCATAATGGAAGGTAGTCAGTTGTTGAAATTTTTGTTACTCCAATGGATGGTAGCCTTTTCATTATGGAAGGCAGTATGTTGTCGAGATTTTTGTTATTCAAATGGATGGTAACCTTGTCATTATGGAAGGTAGTCTTTTGTCGATATTTTTTTTACTCCAATGGATGGTAGCCTTGTCATTATGGAAGGTAGTCTGTTGTCGAGATTTTTGTTACTATAATGGATGGTAGCCTTATCATTATGAAAGGCAGTATGTCATTGTGATTTTTGTTACTCCAATGGATGGTAGCCTTGTCATTATAGAAGGTAGTCTATTGTTGAGATTTTTGTTACTCCAATGGATGGTAGCCTTGTCATTATGGAAGGTAGTCTGGTTTCGAGATTTTTATTACTCCAATGGATGGTAGTCTTGTCATTATGGAAGGTAGTCTGTTGTCGATATTTTTGTTACTCCAATGGATGGTAGCCTTGTCATTATGGAAGGTAGTCTGTTGTCGGGATTTTTGTTACTCCAATTGATTGTAGCCTTGTCATTATGGAAGGTAGTCTGTTGTTGAGATTTCTGTTACTACAATGGATGGTATCCTTGTCATTATGGAAGGTAGTTTGTCATTGTATTTTCGTTAATCTAATGGATGGTAGCCTTGTCATTATGGAAGGTAGTATGTTGTCGAGATTTTTGTTATTCCAATGGATGGTATCCTTGTCATTATAGAAGGTAGTCTACTCTCGAGATTTTTGTTACTCCAATTGATGGTAGCCTTGTCATTATGGAAGGTAGTCTGTCGTTGTATTTTTGTTACTCCAATGGATGGTAGCCTTGTCATTATGGAAGGTAGTCTATTGTAGAGATTTTTGTTACTCCAATGGATGGTAGCCTTATCATTTTGGAAGGTAGTATGTTGTCAAGATTTTTGTTATTCCAATGGATGGTTGCCTTGTCATTATAGAAGGTAGTCTGTTTTCTAGATTTTTCTTACTCCAATGGCTGGTAGCCTTGTCATTATGGAAGGTAGTCTGTTGTCGGGATATTTGTAACTCCAATGGATGTTAGCCTTGTCATTATGGAAGGTAGTTTGTTGTCGATATTTTTGTTACTCCAATGGATGGTAGCCTTGTCATTATGGAAGGTAGTCTGTTGTCGAGATTTTTGTTACTCCAATTGATGGTAGCCTTGTCATTATGGAAGGAAGTCTGTCGTTGTATTTTTGTTACTCCAATGGATGTTAGCCTTGTCATTATGGAAGGTAGTCTTTTGTCGATATTTTTGTTACTCCAGTGGATGGTAGCCTTGTCATTATGGAAGGTAGTCTGTTGTCGAGATTTTTGTTACTCCAATTGATGGTAGCCTTGTCATAATGGAACGTAGTCAGTTGTTGAAATTTCTGTTACTCCAATGGATGGTAGCCTTGTCATTATGGAAGGTAGTATGTTGTCGAGATTTTTGTTATTCCAATGGATAGTAACCTTGTCATTGTGGAAGGTAGTCTTTTGTCGATATTTTTTTTCCAATGGATGGTAGCCTTGTCATTATGGAAGGTAGTCTTTTTTTGATATCTTTGTTACTATAATGGATGGTAGCCTTGTCATTATAGAAGGTAGTCTATTGTCGAGATTTTTGTTACTCCAATGGATGGTAGCCTTGTCATTATGGAAGGTAGTCTGGTTTCGAGATTTCAATTACTCCAATGGATGGTAGTCTTGTCATTATGGAAGGTAGTTTGTTGTCGAGATTTTTGTTACTCCAATTGATGGCAGCCTTGTCATTATGGAAGGTAGTCTGTTGTCGAGATTTATGTTACTCCAATGGATGGTAGCCTTGTCATTATGGAAGTTAGTATGTTTTCAATTTTTTTGTTATTCCAATGGATGGTAACCTTTTTATTATGGAAGGTAGCCTTTTGTCGAGATTTTTGTTACTCCAGTGGATGGTAGCCTTGTCATTATGGAAGGTAGTCTGTTGTCGGGATTTTTGTAACTCCAATGGATGTTAGCCTTGTCATTATGGAAGGTAATTTGTTGTCGATATTTTTGTTACTCCAATGGATGGTAGCCTTGTCATTATGGAATGTAGTCTGTTGTCGAGATTTTTGTTACTCCAATTGATGGTAGCCTTGTCATTATGGAAGGTAGTCTGTCGTAGTATTTTTGTTACTCCAATGGATGTTAGCCTTGTCATTATGGAACGTAGTTTTTTGTCGAGATTTTTGTTACTCCAGTGGATGGTAGCCTTGTCATTATGGAAGGTAGTTTGTTGTCGAGATTTTTGTTACTCCAATTGATGGTAGCCTTGTCATAATGGAAGGTAGTCAGTTGTTGAAATTTTTGTTACTCCAATGGATGGTAGCCTTTTCATTATGGAAGGCAGTATGTTGTCGAGATTTTTGTTATTCAAATGGATGGTAACCTTGTCATTATGGAAGGTAGTCTTTTGTCGATATTTTTTTTACTCCAATGGATGGTAGCCTTGTCATTATGGAAGGTAGTCTGTTGTCGAGATTTTTGTTACTTTAATGGATGGTAGCCTTATCATTATGGAAGGCAGTATGTCATTGTGATTTTTGTTACTCCAATGGATGGTAGCCTTGTCATTATAGAAGGTAGTCTATTGTTGAGATTTTTGTTACTCCAATGGATGGTAGCCTTGTCATTATGGAAGGTAGTCTGGTTTCGAGATTTTTATTACTCCAATGGATGGTAGTCTTGTCATTATGGAAGGTAGTCTGTTGTCGATATTTTTGTTACTCCAATGGATGGTAGCCTTGTCATTATAGAAGGTAGTCTGTTGTCTATATCTTTGTTACTATAATGGATTGTAGCCTTGTCATTATGGAAGGTAGTCTGTCGTTATGATTTTTGTTACTCTAATGGATGGTAGCCTAGTCATTATGGAAGGTAGTCTATTGTCGAGATTTTTGTTACTCCAATGGATGGTAGGCTTGTCATTATGGAAGGTAGTCTGTTGTCGAGATTTTTTTTACTCCAATGGATTGTAGTCTTGTCATTATGGAAGGTAGTCTGTTGTCGAGATTTTTGTTAATCCAATTGATGGTAGCCTTGTCATTATAGAAGGTAGTCTTTTGTCGAGATTTCTGTTACTCCAATGGATGGTGGCCTTGTCATTATGGAAGTTAGTATGTTGTCGAGATTTTTGTTATTCCAATGGATGGTAACCTTGTCATTATGGAAGGTAGCCTTTTGTCGAGAATTTTGTTACTCCAGTGGATGGTAGCCTTGTCATTATGGAAGGTAGTCTGTTGTCGAGATTTTTGTTACTCCAATTGATGGTAGCCTTGTCATTATGGAAGGTAGTATGTGGTTGTATTTTTGTTAATCTAATAGATGGTAGCCTTGCCATTATGGAAGGTAGTCTATTGTCGAGATATTTGTTACTCCAATGGATGGTAGCCTTGTCATTATGGAAGGTAGTCTGTTGTTCAGATTTTTGTTTCCAATGGATGGTAGCCTTGTCATTATGGAAGGTAATATGTTTTCGAGATTTTTGTTATTCCATTGGATGGTAGCCTTGTCATTATGGAAGGTAGGCTGTTGTCAGGATTTTTGTAACTCCAATGGATGTTAGCCATGTCATTATGGAAGGTAGTCTGTTGTCGGGATTTTTGTTACTCCAATTGATTGTAGCCTTGTCATTATGGAAGGTAGTCTGTTGTTGAGATTTCTGTTACTACAATGGATGGTATCCTTGTCATTATGGAAGGTAGTTTGTCATTGTATTTTCGTTAATCTAATGGATGGTAGCCTTGTCATTATGGAAGGTAGTATGTTGTCGAGATTTTTGTTATTCCAATGGATGGTATCCTTGTCATTATAGAAGGTAGTCTGCTCTCGAGATTTTTGTTACTCCAATTGATGGTAGCCTTGTCATTATGGAAGGTAGTCTGTCGTTGTATTTTTGTTACTCCAATGGATGGTAGCCTTGTCATTATGGAAGGTAGTCTATTGTAGAGATTTTTGTTACTCCAATGGATGGTAGCCTTATCATTTTGGAAGGTAGTATGTTGTCAAGATTTTTGTTATTCCAATGGATGGTTGCCTTGTCATTATAGAAGGTAGTCTGTTTTCTAGATTTTTCTTACTCCAATGGCTGGTAGCCTTGTCATTATGGAAGGTAGTCTGTTGTCGGGATATTTGTAACTCCAATGGATGTTAGCCTTGTCATTATGGAAGGTAGTTTGTTGTCGATATTTTTGTTACTCCAATGGATGGTAGCCTTGTCATTATGGAAGGTAGTCTGTTGTCGAGATTTTTGTTACTCCAATTGATGGTAGCCTTGTCATTATGGAAGGAAGTCTGTCGTTGTATTTTTGTTACTCCAATGGATGTTAGCCTTGTCATTATGGAAGGTAGTCTTTTGTCGATATTTTTGTTACTCCAGTGGATGGTAGCCTTGTCATTATGGAAGGTAGTCTGTTGTCGAGATTTTTGTTACTCCAATTGATGGTAGCCTTGTCATAATGGAACGTAGTCAGTTGTTGAAATTTCTGTTACTCCAATGGATGGTAGCCTTGTCATTATGGAAGGTAGTATGTTGTCGAGATTTTTGTTATTCCAATGGATAGTAACCTTGTCATTATGGAAGGTAGTCTTTTGTCGATATTTTTTTTTCCAATGGATGGTAGCCTTGTCATTATGGAAGGTAGTCTTTTTTTGATATCTTTGTTACTATAATGGATGGTAGCCTTGTCATTATAGAAGGTAGTCTATTGTCGAGATTTTTGTTACTCCAATGGATGGTAGCCTTGTCATTATGGAAGGTAGTCTGGTTTCGAGATTTCAATTACTCCAATGGATGGTAGTCTTGTCATTATGGAAGGTAGTTTGTTGTCAAGATTTTTGTTACTCTAATTGATGGTAGCCTTGTCATTATGGAAGGTAGTCTGTTGTCGAGATTTATGTTACTCCAATGGATGGTAGCCTTGTCATTATGGAAGTTAGTATGTTGTCAATTTTTTTGTTATTCCAATGGATGGTAACCTTTTTATTATGGAAGGTAGCCTTTTGTCGAGATTTTTGTTACTCCAGTGGATGGTAGCCTTGTCATTATGGAAGGTAGTCTGTTGTCGAGATTTTTGTAACTCCAATGGATGTTAGCCTTGTCATTATGGAAGGTAATTTGTTGTCGATATTTTTGTTACTCCAATGGATGGTAGCCTTGTCATTATGGAATGTAGTCTGTTGTCGAGATTTTTGTTACTCCAATTGATGGTAGCCTTGTCATTATGGAAGGTAGTCTGTCGTAGTATTTTTGTTACTCCAATGGATGTTAGCCTTGTCATTATGGAACGTAGTTTTTTGTCGAGATTTTTGTTACTCCAGTGGATGGTAGCCTTGTCATTATGGAAGGTAGTTTGTTGTCGAGATTTTTGTTACTCCAATTGATGGTAGCCTTGTCATAATGGAAGGTAGTCAGTTGTTGAAATTTTTGTTACTCCAATGGATGGTAGCCTTTTCATTATGGAAGGCAGTATGTTGTCGAGATTTTTGTTATTCAAATGGATGGTAACCTTGTCATTATGGAAGGTAGTCTTTTGTCGATATTTTTTTTACTCCAATGGATGGTAGCCTTGTCATTATGGAAGGTAGTCTGTTGTCGAGATTTTTGTTACTATAATGGATGGTAGCCTTATCATTATGGAAGGAAGTATGTCATTGTGATTTTTGTTACTCCAATGGATGGTAGCCTTGTCATTATAGAAGGTAGTCTATTGTTGAGATTTTTGTTACTCCAATGGATGGTAGCCTTGTCATTATGGAAGGTAGTCTGGTTTCGAGATTTTTATTACTCCAATGGATGGTAGTCTTGTCATTATGGAAGGTAGTCTGTTGTCGAGATTTTTGTTACTCCAATGGATGGTAGCCTTGTCATTATGGAAGGTAGTCTGGTTTCGAGATTTCTATTACTCCAATGGATGGTAGTCTTGTCATTATGGAAGGTAGTTTGTTGTCGAGATTTTTGTTACTCCAATTGATGGTAGCCTTGTCATTATGGAAGGTAGTCTGTTGTCGAGATTTCTGTTACTCCAATGGATGGTAGCCTTGTCATTATGGAAGTTACTATGTTGTCGATATTTTTGTTATTCCAATGGATGGTAACCTTGTTATTATGGAAGGTAGCCTTTTGTCGTGATTTTTGTTACTCCAGTGGATGGTAGCCTTGTCATTATGGAAGGTAGTCTATTGTCGAGATATTTGTTACTCCAATGGATGGTAGCCTTGTCATTATGGAAGGTAGTATGTTGTCGATATTTTTGTTATTCCAATGGATGGTAGCCTTGTCATTATAGAAGGTAGTCTGCTGTCGAGATTTTTGTTACTCCAAAGGATGGTAGCCTTGTCATTATGGAAGGTAGTCTGTTGTTGAGATTTTTCTTACTCCAATGGATAGTAGCCTTGTCATTATGGAAGGTATTCTTTTGTCGAGATTTGTTACTCCAGTGGATGGTAGCCTTCTCATTTTGGAAGGTAGTCTGTTGTCGAGATTTTTGTAACTCCAATTGATGGTAGCCTTGTCATAATGGAAGGTAGTCAGTTGTTGAAATTTCTGTTACTCCAATGGATGGTAGCCTTGTCATTATTGAAGGTAGTATGTTGTCGAGATTTTTGTTATTCCAGTGGATTGTAACCTTGTCATTATGGAAGGTAGTCTTTTGTCGATATTTTTGTTACTCCAATAGATGGTAGCCTTGTCATTATGGAAGGTAGTCTTTTGTCGATATCTTTGTTACTATAATGGATGGTAGCCTTATCATTATGGAAGGTAGTCTGTCGTTGTGATTTTTGTTACTCCAATGGATGGTAACCTTGTTATTATGGAAGGTAGCCTTTTGTCGAGATTTTTGTTACTCTAGTGGATGGTAGCCTTGTCATTATGGAAGGTAGTCTGTTGTCGGGATTTTTGTAACTCCAATGGATGTTAGCCTTGTCATTATGGAAGGTAGTTTGTTGTCGATATTTTTGTTACTCCAATTGATGGTAGCCTTGTCATTATGGAAGGTAGTCTGTCGTTGTATTTTTGTTACTCCAATGGATGTTAGCCTTGTCATTATGAAAGGTAGTCTTTTGTCGAGATTTTTGTTACTCCAGTGGATGGTAGCCTTGTCATTATGGAAGGTAGTTTGTTGTCTAGATTTTTGTTACTCCAATTGATGGTAGCCTTGTCATAATGGAAGGTAGTCAGTTGTTGAAATTTCTATTACTCCAATGGATGGTAGCCTTGTCATTATGGAAGGTAGTATGTTGTCAAGATTTTTGTTATTCAAATGGATGGTAACCTTGTCATTATGGAAGGTAGTCTTTTTTCGATATTTTTTTACTCCAATCGATGGTAGCCTTGTCATTATGGAAGGTAGTCTGTTTTCGATATCTTTGTTACTATAATGGATGGTAGCCTTATCATTATGTAAGGTAGTATGTCGTTGTGATTTTTGTTACTCCAATGGATGGTAGCCTTGTCATTATAGAAGGTAGTCTATTGTCGAGATTTTTGTTACTCCAATGGATGGTAGCCTTGTCATTATGGAAGGTAGTCTAGTTTCGAGATTTCTATTACTCCAATGGATGGTAGTCTTGTCATTATGGAAGGTAGTCTGTTGTCGAGATTTTTGTTACTCCAATTGATGGTAGCCTTCTCATTATGGAAGGTAGTCTGTTGTCGAGATTTCTGTTACTCCAATGGATGGTAGCCTTGTCATTATGGAAGTTAGTATGTTGTCGATATTTTTATTATTCCAATGGATGGTAACCTTGTCATTATGGAAGGTAGCCTTTTGTCGAGATTTTTGTTACTCCAGTGGATGGTAGCCTTGTCATTATGGAAGGTAGTCTATTGTCGAAATTTTTGTTACTCCAATTGATGGTAGCCTTGTCATTATGGAAGGTAGTTTGTCGTTGTATTTTTGTTAATCTAATAGATGGTATCCTTTCCATTATGGAAGGTAGTCTATTGTCGAGATATTTGTTACTCCAATGGATGGTAGCCTTGTCATTATGGAAGGTAGTATGTTGTCGAGACTTTTGTTATTCCAATGGATGGTAGCCTTGTCATTATAGAAGGTAGTCTGCGGTCGAGATTTTTGTTACTCCAAAGAACGGTAGCCTTGTCATTATGGAAGGTAGTCTGTTGTTTAGATTATTGTTACTCCAATGGATAGTAGCCTTGTCATTATGGAAGGTATTCTTTTGTCGAGATTTTTGTTACTCCAGTGGAAGGTAGCCTTCTCATTGTGGAAGGTAGTCTGTTGTCGAGATTTTTGTAACTCCAATTGATGGTAGCCTTGTCATAATGGAAGGTAGTCAGTTGTTGAAATTTCTGTTACTCCAATGGATGGTAGCCTTGTCATTATTGAAGGTAGTATGTTGTCGAGATTTTTGTTATTCCAGTGGATTGTAACCTTGTCATTATGGAAGGTAGTCTTTTGTCGATATTTTTGTTACTCCAATAGATGGTAGCCTTGTCATTATGGAAGGTAGTCTTTTGTCGATATCTTTGTTACTATAATGGATGGTAGCCTTATCATTATGGAAGGTAGTCTGTCGTTGTGATTTTTGTTACTCCAATGGATGGTAACCTTGTTATTATGGAAGGTAGCCTTTTGTCGAGATTTTTGTTACTCTAGTGGATGGTAGCCTTGTCATTATGGAAGGTAGTCTGTTGTCGGGATTTTTGTAACTCCAATGGATGTTAGCCTTGTCATTATGGAAGGTAGTTTGTTGTCGATATTTTTGTTACTCCAATTGATGGTAGCCTTGTCATTATGGAAGGTAGTCTGTCGTTGTATTTTTGTTACTCCAATGGATGTTAGCCTTGTCATTATGAAAGGTAGTCTTTTGTCGAGATTTTTGTTACTCCAGTGGATGGTAGCCTTGTCATTATGGAAGGTAGTTTGTTGTCTAGATTTTTGTTACTCCAATTGATGGTAGCCTTGTCATAATGGAAGGTAGTCAGTTGTTGAAATTTCTATTACTCCAATGGATGGTAGCCTTGTCATTATGGAAGGTAGTATGTTGTCAAGATTTTTGTTATTCAAATGGATGGTAACCTTGTCATTATGGAAGGTAGTCTTTTTTCGATATTTTTTTACTCCAATCGATGGTAGCCTTGTCATTATGGAAGGTAGTCTGTTTTCGATATCTTTGTTACTATAATGGATGGTAGCCTTATCATTATGTAAGGTAGTATGTCGTTGTGATTTTTGTTACTCCAATGGATGGTAGCCTTGTCATTATAGAAGGTAGTCTATTGTCGAGATTTTTGTTACTCCAATGGATGGTAGCCTTGTCATTATGGAAGGTAGTCTAGTTTCGAGATTTCTATTACTCCAATGGATGGTAGTCTTGTCATTATGGAAGGTAGTCTGTTGTCGAGATTTTTGTTACTCCAATTGATGGTAGCCTTCTCATTATGGAAGGTAGTATGTTGTCGAGATTTCTGTTACTCCAATGGATGGTAGCCTTGTCATTATGGAAGTTAGTATGTTGTCGATATTTTTATTATTCCAATGGATGGTAACCTTGTCATTATGGAAGGTAGCCTTTTGTCGAGATTTTTGTTACTCCAGTGGATGGTAGCCTTGTCATTATGGAAGGTAGTCTATTGTCGAAATTTTTGTTACTCCAATTGATGGTAGCCTTGTCATTATGGAAGGTAGTTTGTCGTTGTATTTTTGTTAATCTAATAGATGGTGTCCTTGCCATTATGGAAGGTAGTCTATTGTCGAGATATTTGTAACTCCAATGGATGGTAGCCTTGTCATTATGGAAGGTAGTATGTTGTCGAGACTTTTGTTATTCCAATGGATGGTAGCCTTGTCATTATAGAAGGTAGTCTGCTGTCGAGATTTTTGTTACTCCAAAGAACGGTAGCCTTGTCATTATGGAAGGTAGTCTGTTGTTTAGATTATTGTTACTCCAATGGATAGTAGCCTTGTCATTATGGAAGGTATTCTTTTGTCGAGATTTTTGTTACTCCAGTGGAAGGTAGCCTTCTCATTATGGAAGGTAGTCTGTTGTCGAGATTTTTGTAACTCCAATTGATGGTAGCCTTGTCATAATGGAAGGTAGTCAGTTGTTGAAATTTCTGTTACTCCAATGGATGGTAGCCTTGTCATTATTGAAGGTAGTATGTTGTCGAGATTTTTGTTATTCCAATGGATGGTAACCTTGTCATTATGGAAGGTAGTCTTTTGTCGATATTTTTGTTACTCTAATGGATGGTAGCCTTGTCATTATGGAAGGTAGTCTGTTGTCGATATCTTTGTTACTATAATGGATGGTAGCCTTATCATTATGAGAGGTAGTCTGTCGTTGTGATTTTTGTTAGTCCAATGGATGGTAGCCTTGTCATTATGGAAGGTAGTCTATTGTCGAGATTTTTGTTACTCCAATGGATGGTAGCCTTGTCATTATGGAAGGTAGTCTGGTTTCGAGATTTCTATTACTCCAATGGATGGTAGTCTTGTCATTATGGAAGGTAGTCTGTTGTCGAGATTTTTGTTACTCAAATTGATGGTAGCCTTGTCATTATGGAAGGTAGTCTGTTGTCGAGATTTCTATTACTCCAATGGATGGTAGCCTTGTCATTATGGAAGTTAGTATGTTGTCAAGATTTTTGTTATTCCAATGGATGGTAACCTTGTCATTATGGAAGGTAGCCTTTTGTCGAGATTTTTCTTACTCCAGTGGATGGTAGCCTTGTCATTATGGAAGGTAGTCTATTGTCGAGATTTTTTTTACTCCAATTGATGGTAGCCTTGTCATTATGGAAGGTAGTCTATCGTTGTATTTTTGTTAATCTAATAGATGGTAGCCTTGCCATTACGGAAGGTAGTCTATTGTCGAGATATTTGTTACTCCAATGGATGGTAGCCTTGTCATTATGGCAGGTAGTATGTTGCGAGATTTTTGTTATTCCAATGGATGGTAGCCTTGTCATTATAGAAGGTAGTCTGCTGTCGAGATTTTTGTTATTCCAAAGGATGGTAGCCTTGTCATTATGGAAGGTAGTCTGTTGTTGAGATTTTTGTTACTCCAATGGATAGTAGCCTTGTCATTATGGAAGGTAGTATGTTTTTCAGATTTTTGTTTCCAATGGATGATAGCCTTGTCATTATGGAAGGTAGTATGTTGTCGAGATTTTTGTTATTTCATTGTATGGTAGCCTTGTCATTATGGAAGGTAGTCTGTTGTCGAGATTTCTGTTACTCCAATGGATGGTAGCCTTGTCATTATAGAAGTTAGTATGTTGTCAAGATTTTTGTTATTCCAATGGATGGTAACCTTCTCATTATGGAAGGTAGTCTTTTGTCGAGATTTTTGTTACTCCAGTGGATGGTAGCCTTGTTATTATGGAAGGTAGTCTGTTGTTGAGATTTTTGTTACTCCAATTGATGGTAGCCTTGTCATTATGGAAGGTAGTTTGTCATTGTATTTTTGTTAATCTAATGGATGGTAGCCTTGTCATTATGGAAGGTAGTATGTTGTCGAGATTTTTGTTATTCCAATGGATGGTAGCCTTGTCATTATAGAAGGTAGTCTTCTGTCGAGATTTTTGTTACTCCAATTGATGGTAGCCTTGTCATTATGGAAGGTAGTTTGTCGTTGTATTTTTCTTACTCCAATGGATGGTAGCCTTGTCATTATGAAATGTAGTCTATTGTCGATATTTTTGTTACTCCAATGGATGGTAGCCTTATCATTTTGGAAGGTAGTATGTTTTCGAGATTTTTGTTATTCCAATGGATGGTAGCCTTGTCATTATAGAAGGTAGTTTGTTTTTGAGATTTTTGTTAATCCAATGGATGGTAGCCTTGTCATTATGGAAGGTAGTCTGTTGTCGGGATTTTTGTAACTCCAATGGATGTTAGCCTTGTCATTATGGAAGGTAGTTTGTTGTCAATATTTTTGTTACTCCAATGGATGGTAACCTTGTCATTATGGAAGGTAGTCTGTTGTCGATATTTTTGTTATTCCAATTGATGGTAGCCTTGTCATTATGGAAGGTAGTCTGTCGTTGTATTTTTGTTACTCCAATGGATGTTAACCTTGTCATTATGGAAGGTGGTCTTTTGTCGAGATTTTTGTTACTCTAGTGGATGGTAGCCTTGTCATTATGGAAGGTAGTCTGTTGTCGGGATTTTTGTAACTCCAATGGATGTTAGCCTTGTCATTATGGAAGGTAGTTTGTTGTCGATATTTTTGTTACTCCAATTGATGGTAGCCTTGTCATTATGGAAGGTAGTCTGTCGTTGTATTTTTGTTACTCCAATGGATGTTAGCCTTGTCATTATGAAAGGTAGTCTTTTGTCGAGATTTTTGTTACTCCAGTGGATGGTAGCCTTGTCATTATGGAAGGTAGTTTGTTGTCTAGATTTTTGTTACTCCAATTGATGGTAGCCTTGTCATAATGGAAGGTAGTCAGTTGTTGAAATTTCTATTACTCCAATGGATGGTAGCCTTGTCATTATGGAAGGTAGTATGTTGTCAAGATTTTTGTTACTCCAATGGATGGTAACCTTGTTATTATGGAAGGTATCCTTTTGTCGAGATTTTTGTTACTCTAGTGGATGGTAGCCTTGTCATTATGGAAGGTAGTCTGTTGTCGGGATTTTTGTAACTCCAATGGATGTTAGCCTTGTCATTATGGAAGGTAGTTTGTTGTCGATATTTTTGTTACTCCAATTGATGGTAGCCTTGTCATTATGGAAGGTAGTCTGTCGTTGTATTTTTGTTACTCCAATGGATGTTAGCCTTGTCATTATGAAAGGTAGTCTTTTGTCGAGATTTTTGTTACTCCAGTGGATGGTAGCCTTGTCATTATGGAAGGTAGTTTGTTGTCTAGATTTTTGTTACTCCAATTGATGGTAGCCTTGTCATAATGGAAGGTAGTCAGTTGTTGAAATTTCTATTACTCCAATGGATGGTAGCCTTGTCATTATGGAAGGTAGTATGTTGTCAAGATTTTTGTTATTCAAATGGATGGTAACCTTGTCATTATGGAAGGTAGTCTTTTTTCGATATTTTTTTACTCCAATCGATGGTAGCCTTGTCATTATGGAAGGTAGTCTGTTTTCGATATCTTTGTTACTATAAAGGATGGTAGCCTTATCATTATGTAAGGTAGTATGTCGTTGTGATTTTTGTTACTCCAATGGATGGTAGCCTTGTCATTATAGAAGGTAGTCTATTGTCGAGATTTTTGTTACTCCAATGGATGGTAGCCTTGTCATTATGGAAGGTAGTCTAGTTTCGAGATTTCTATTACTCCAATGGATGGTAGTCTTGTCATTATGGAAGGTAGTCTGTTGTCGAGATTTTTGTTACTCCAATTGATGGTAGCCTTCTCATTATGGAAGGTAGTCTGTTGTCGAGATTTCTGTTACTCCAATGGATGGTAGCCTTGTCATTATGGAAGTTAGTATGTTGTCGATATTTTTATTATTCCAATGGATGGTAACCTTGTCATTATGGAAGGTAGCCTTTTGTCGAGATTTTTGTTACTCCAGTGGATGGTAGCCTTGTCATTATGGAAGGTAGTCTATTGTCGAAATTTTTGTTACTCCAATTGATGGTAGCCTTGTCATTATGGAAGGTAGTTTGTCGTTGTATTTTTGTTAATCTAATAGATGGTATCCTTGCCATTATGGAAGGTAGTCTATTGTCGAGATATTTGTTACTCCAATGGATGGTAGCCTTGTCATTATGGAAGGTAGTATGTTGTCGAGACTTTTGTTATTCCAATGGATGGTAGCCTTGTCATTATAGAAGGTAGTCTGCTGTCGAGATTTTTGTTACTCCAAAGAACGGTAGCCTTGTCATTATGGAAGGTAATCTGTTGTTTAGATTATTGTTACTCCAATGGATAGTAGCCTTGTCATTATGGAAGGTATTCTTTTGTCGAGATTTTTGTTACTCCAGTGGAAGGTAGCCTTCTCATTATGGAAGGTAGTCTGTTGTCGAGATTTTTGTAACTCCAATTGATGGTAGCCTTGTCATAATGGAAGGTAGTCAGTTGTTGAAATTTCTGTTACTCCAATGGATGGTAGCCTTGTCATTATTGAAGGTAGTATGTTGTCGAGATTTTTGTTATTCCAATGGATGGTAACCTTGTCATTATGGAAGGTAGTCTTTTGTCGATATTTTTGTTACTCTAATGGATGGTAGCCTTGTCATTATGGAAGGTAGTCTGTTGTCGATATCTTTGTTACTATAATGGATGGTAGCCTTATCATTATGAGAGGTAGTCTGTCGTTGTGATTTTTGTTAGTCCAATGGATGGTAGCCTTGTCATTATGGAAGGTAGTCTATTGTCGAGATTTTTGTTACTCCAATGGATGGTAGCCTTGTCATTATGGAAGGTAGTCTGGTTTCGAGATTTCTATTACTCCAATGGATGGTAGTCTTGTCATTATGGAAGGTAGTCTGTTGTCGAGATTTTTGTTACTCAAATTGATGGTAGCCTTGTCATTATGGAAGGTAGTCTGTTGTCGAGATTTCTGTTACTCCAATGGATGGTAGCCTTGTCATTATGGAAGTTAGTATGTTGTCAAGATTTTTGTTATTCCAATGGATGGTAACCTTGTCATTATGGAAGGTAGCCTTTTGTCGAGATTTTTGTTACTCCAGTGGATGGTAGCCTTGTCATTATGGAAGGTAGTCTATTGTCGAGATTTTTTTTACTCCAATTGATGGTAGCCTTGTCATTATGGAAGGTAGTCTATCGTTGTATTTTTGTTAATCTAATAGATGGTAGCCTTGCCATTACGGAAGGTAGTCTATTGTCGAGATATTTGTTACTCCAATGGATGGTAGCCTTGTCATTATGGCAGGTAGTATGTTGCAAGATTTTTGTTATTCCAATGGATGGTAGCCTTGTCATTATAGAAGGTAGTCTGCTGTCGAGATTTTTGTTATTCCAAAGGATGGTAGCCTTGTCATTATGGAAGGTAGTCTGTTGTTGAGATTTTTGTTACTCCAATGGATAGTAGCCTTGTCATTATGGAAGGTAGTATGTTTTTCAGATTTTTGTTTCCAATGGATGATAGCCTTGTCATTATGGAAGGTAGTATGTTGTCGAGATTTTTGTTATTTCATTGTATGGTAGCCTTGTCATTATGGAAGGTAGTCTGTTGTCGAGATTTCTGTTACTCCAATGGATGGTAGCCTTGTCATTATAGAAGTTAGTATGTTGTCAAGATTTTTGTTATTCCAATGGATGGTAACCTTCTCATTATGGAAGGTAGTCTTTTGTCGAGATTTTTGTTACTCCAGTGGATGGTAGCCTTGTTATTATGGAAGGTAGTTTGTCATTGTATTTTTGTTAATCTAATGGATGGTAGCCTTGTCATTATGGAAGGTAGTATGTTGTCGAGATTTTTGTTATTCCAATGGATGGTAGCCTTGTCATTATAGAAGGTAGTCTTCTGTCGAGATTTTTGTTACTCCAATTGATGGTAGCCTTGTCATTATGGAAGGTAGTTTGTCGTTGTATTTTTCTTACTCCAATGGATGGTAGCCTTGTCATTATGGAATGTAGTCTATTGTCGATATTTTTGTTACTCCAATGGATGGTAGCCTTATCATTTTGGAAGGTAGTATGTTTTCGAGATTTTTGTTATTCCAATGGATGGTAGCCTTGTCATTATAGAAGGTAGTTTGTTTTTGAGATTTTTGTTAATCCAATGGATGGTAGCCTTGTCATTATGGAAGGTAGTCTGTTGTCGGGATTTTTGTAACTCCAATGGATGTTAGCCTTGTCATTATGGAAGGTAGTTTGTTGTCAATATTTTTGTTACTCCAATGGATGGTAACCTTGTCATTATGGAAGGTAGTCTGTTGTCGATATTTTTGTTATTCCAATTGATGGTAGCCTTGTCATTATGGAAGGTAGTCTGTCGTTGTATTTTTGTTACTCCAATGGATGTTAACCTTGTCATTATGGAAGGTGGTCTTTTGTCGAGATTTTTGTTACTCCAGTGGATGGTTGCCTTGTCATTATGGAAGGTAGTTTGTTGTCGAGATTTTTGTTACTCCAATTGATGGTAGCCTTGTCATAATGGAAGGTAGTCAGTTGTTGAAATTTCTGTTCCTCCAATGGATGGTAGCATTGTCATTATGGAAGGTAGTATGTCTCGAGATTTTCGTTATTCCAATGGATGGTAACCTTGTCATTATGGAAGGTAGTCTTTTGTCGTTATTTTTTTTACTCCAATGGATGGTAGCCTTGTCATTATGGAAGGTAGTATGTCGTTGTGATTTTTGTTACTCCAATGGATTGTAGCCTTGTCATTATAGAAGGTAGTCTATTGTTAAGATTTTTGTTACTCTAATGGATGGTAGCCTTGTCATTATGGAAAGTAGTATGGTTTCGAGATTTCTATTACTCCAATGGATGGTAGTCTTGTCATTATGGAAGGTAGTCTGTTGTCGAGATTTTTGTTACTCCAATTGATGGTAGCCTTTTAATTATGGAAGGTAGTTTGTTGTCGAGATTTCTGTTACTCCAATGGATGGTAGCCTTGTCATTAAGGAAGTTAGTATGTTGTCGATATTTTTGTTATTCCAATGGATGGTAACCTTGTCATTATGGAAGGTAGTCTATTGTCGAGATTTTTGTTACTCCAATTGATGGTAGCCTTGTCATTATGGAAGGTAGTCTGTCGTTGCATTTTTGTTAATCTAATAGATGGTAGCCTTGCCATTATGGAAGGTAGTCTATTGTCGAGATATTTGTTACTCCAATGGATGGTAGCCTTGTCATTATGGAAGGTAGTATGTTGTCGAGATTTTTGTTATTCCAATGGATGGTAGCCTTATCATTATAGAAGGTAGTCTATTGTCGAGATTTCTGTTACTCCAATGGATGGTAGCCTTGTCATTATGGAAGTTAGTATTTTGTCGAGATTTTTGTTATTCCAATGGATGGTAGCCTTCTCATTATGGAAGGTAGTCTTTTGTTGTATTTTTGTCACTCCAATGGATGGTAGCCTTGTCATTATGGAAGGTAGACTATTGTCAAGATTTTTGTTACTCCAATGGATGGTAGCCGTGTCATTTTGGAAGGTAGTATGTTGTCGAGATTTTTGTTATTCCAATGGATGGTAGCCTTGTCATTATAGAAGGTAGTCTGTTTTCGATATTTTTGTTACTCCAATGGATGGTAGCCTTGTCATTATGGAAGGTAGTCTGTTGTCGGGATTTTTGTAACTCCAATGGATGTTAGCTTTGTCATTATGGAAGGTAGTTTGTTGTCAATATTTTTGTTACTCCAATGGATGGTAGCCTTGTCATTATGGAAGGTAGTCTGTTGTCGAGATTTTTGTTACTCCAATTGATGGTAGCCTTGTCATTATGGAAGGTAGTTTGTCGTTGTATTTTTGTTACTCCAATGGATGGTAGCCTTGTCATTATGGAAGGTAGTCTATTGTCGAGATTTTTGTTACTCCAATGGATGGTAGCCTTGTCATTATGGAAGGTAGTATGTTGTCGACATTTTTGTTATTCCAATGGATGGTAGCCTTGTCATTATAGAAGGTAGTCTATTGTCGAGATTATTGTTACTCCAATGGATGGTAGCCTTGTCATTATGGAAGGTAGTCTGTTGTTGATATTTTTGTTACTCCAATTGATGGTAGCCTTGTCATTATGGAAGGTAGTCAGTTGTTGTAATTTCTGTTACTCCAATGGATGGTAGCCTTGTCATTATGGAAGATAGTATGTTTTCGAGATTTTTTTATTCCAATGGATGGTAACCTTGTCATTATGGAAGGTAGTCTTTTGTCGAGATTTTTGTTACTCCAGTGGACGGTAGCCTTGTCATTATGGAATGTAGTCTATTGTCGAGATTTTTGTTACTCCAATGTATGGTAGCCTTGTCATTATGGAAGGTAGTTTGTTGTCGAGATTTTTGTAACTCCAATGGATGGTAGTTTGTCATTATGGAAGGTAGTATGTTGTTGAGATTTTTATTATTCCAATGGATGGTAACCTTGTCATTATGGAAGGTAGTCTTTTGTCGATATTTTTGTTACTCCAATGGATGGTAGCCTTGTCATTATGGAAGGTAGTTTGTTGTCGATATTTTTGTTACTCCAATGGATGGTAGGTTTGTCATTATGGAAGGTAGTCTGTTGTCGAGATTTTTGTTACTCTAATTGATGGTAGCCTTGTCATTATGGAAGGTAGTCCATTGTCGAGATATCTGTTACTCCAATGGATGGTAGCCTTGTCATTATGGAAGATAGTATGTTTTCGAGATTTTTGTTATTCCAATGGATGGTAACCTTGTCATTATGGAAGGTAGTCTTTTGTCGAGATTTTTGTTACTCCAGTGGATGGTAGCCTTGTCATTATGGAAGGTAGTCTGTTGTCGAGATTTTTATTACTCCAATGGATGGTAGCCTTGTCATTATGGAAGGTAGTCTGTTGTCGAGATTTTTGTAACTCCAATGGATGGTAGTTTGTCATTATGGAAGGTATTCTGTTGTCGGGATTTTTGTAACTTCAATGGATGTTATCCTTGTCATTATGGAAGGTAGTTTTTTGTCGATATTTTTGTTACTGCAATGGATGGTAGCCTTGTCATTATGGAAGGTAGTCTGTTGTCGAGATTTTTGTTACTCCAATTGATGGTAGCCTTGTCATTATGGAAGGTAGTATGTCGTTGTATTTTTGTTACTCCAATGGATGGTAGCCTTGTCATTATGGAAGGTAGTCTATTGTCGAGATTTTTGTTACTCCAATGGATGCTAGCCTTGTCATTATGGAAGGTAGTATGTTGTCGAGATTTTTGTTATTCCAATGGATGGTAGCCTTGTCATTATAGAAGGTAGTCTGTTTTCGAGATTGTTGTTACTCCAATGGATGGTAGCCTTGTCATTATGGAAGGTAGTCTCTTGTCGAGATTTTTTTACTCCAATTGATGGTAGCCTTGTCGTTATGGAAGGTAGTCTGCTGTCGATATTTTTGTTACTGCAATGGATGGTAGCTTTGTCTTTATGGAAGGTAGTCTTTTGTCAATATTTTTGTTACTCCAATGGATGGTAGCCTTCTCTTTATGGAAGGTAGTATATTGCCGATATTTTTGTTACTCCTATGGATGGTAGCCTTGTCATTATGGAAGGTAGTCTATTGTCGAGATCTTTGTTACTCAATGGATGGTAGCCTTGTCATTACGGAAGGTAGTCTGTGGTAGAGATTTTTGTTACTCTAATGGATGGTAGCCTTCACATTATGGAAGGAAGTCTTTTGTCGAGATTTTTGTTACTCCAATGGATGGTAGCCTTGTCATTATGGACCGTGGTCTATTGTCTAGATTTTTGTTACTCCAATGGATGGTATACTTGTAATTATGGAAGGTAGTTTGTTGTCAAGATTTTTTTTATTCCAATGGATGGTAGCCTTATCATATGTAAGGTAGTCTGTTGTCGAGATTTTTTACTCCAATGGATGGCATCCTTGTCATTATGGAAGGTAATCTGTTTCTGATATCTTTGTTACTCAATGGATGGTAGCATTGTTATTATGGAAGGTAGTCTGTTGTCGACATCTTTGTTACTCAATGGATGCTAGCCTTGTCATTATGGAAGGTAGTTTGTTGTCGAGATTTTTGTTACTACAATGGATGGTAGCCTTGTAATTATGGAAGGTAGTCTTCTTTCGATATTTTTGTTACTCCAATGGATGGTAGCCTTTTCATTATGGAAGGTAGTCTGTTGTCGACATTTTTGTTACTCTAATGGATGGTAGCCTTGTCTTTATGGAATGTAGTCTGTTGTCGATATTTTTGTTACTCCAATGGATGGTAGCCTTGTCATTATGGAAGGTAGTATGTCGTTGAGATTTTTGTTACACCAATGGATTGTAGCCTTGTCATTATGGAAAGTAGTTTGTTCTTCATATTTTTGTTACTCGAATGGATGGTAGCCTTGTCATAATGAAAGGTAGTCTATTTTCGAGATTTTTGTTATTCCATTGGATAATAGCCTTGTCATTATGGAAGGTAGTCTGTTGTCGAGATTTTTGTTATCCCAATGGATGGTAGCCTTGTCATTATAAAAGGTAGTCTGCTGTCGAGATTTTTGTACTCCAAAGGATGGTAGCCTTGTCATTATGGAAGGTAGTCTGTTGTTGAGATTTTTGTTACTCCAATGGATAGTAGCCTTGTCATTATGGAAGGTATTCTTTTGTCGAGATTTTTGTTACTCTAGTGGATGGTAGCCTTCTCATTATGGAAGGTAGTCTGTTGTCGAGATATTTGTTACTCCAATGGATGGTAGCCTTGTCATTATGGAAGGTAGTCAGTTGTTGAAATTTCTGTAACTCCAATGGATGGTAGCCTTGTCATTATTGAAGGTAGTATGTTGTCGAGATTTTTGTTATTCCAATGGATTGTAACCTTGTCATTATGGAAGGTAGTCTTTTGTCGATATTTTTGTTACTCCAATAGATGGTAGCCTTGTCATTATGGAAGGTAGTCTTTTGTCGATATCTTTGTTACTATAATGGATGGTAGCCTTATCATTATGGAAATTAGTCTGTCGTTGTGATTTTTGTTACTCCAATGGATGGTAACCTTGTTATTATGGAAGGTAGCCTTTTGTCGAGATTTTTGTTACTCTAGTGGATGGTAGCCTTGTCATTATGGAAGGTAGTCTGTTGTCGGGACTTTTGTAACTCCAATGGATGTTAGCCTTGTCATTATGGAAGGTAGTTTGTTGTCGATATTTTTGTTACTCCAATGGATGGTAGCCTTGTCATTATGGAAGGTAGTCTGTTGTCGAGATTTTTGTTACTCCAATTGATGGTAGCCTTGTCATTATGGAAGGTAGTCTGTCAATGTATTTTTGTTACTCCAATGGATGTTAGTCTTGTCATTATGGAAGGTAGTCTTTTGTCGAGATTTTTGTTACTCCAGTGGATGGTAGCCTTGTCATTATGGAAGGTAGTTTGTTGTCGAGATTTTTGTTACTCCAATTGATGGTAGCCTTGTCATAATGGAAGGTAGTCAGTTGTTGAAATTTCTATTACTACAATGGATGGTAGCCTTGTCATTATGGAAGGTAGTATGTTGTCAAGATTTTTGTTATTCAAATGGATGGTAACCTTGTCATTATGGAAGGTAGTCTTTTTTCGATATTTTTTTTACTCCAATGGATGGTAGCCTTGTCATTATGGAATGTAGTCTATTTTCGATATCTTTATTACTATAATGGATGGTAGCCTTATCATTATGTAAGGTAGTATGTCGTTGTGATTTTTGTTACTCCAATGGATGGTAGCCTTGTCATTATAGAAGGTAGTCTATTGTCGAGATTTTTGTTACTCCAATGGATGGTAGCCTTGTCATTATGGAAGGTAGTCTGGTTTCGAGATTTCTATTACTCCAATGGATGGTAGTCTTGTCATTATGGAAGGTAGTCTGTTGTCGATATTTTTGTTACTCCAATTGATGGTAGCCTTGTCATTATGGAAGGTAGTCTGTTGTCGAGATTTCTGTTACTCCAATGGATGGTAGCCTTGTCATTATGGAAGTTAGTATGTTGTCGATATTTTTGTTATTCCAATGGATGGTAACCTTGTCATTATGGAAGGTAGCCTTTTGTCGAGATTTTTGTTACTCCAGTGGATGGTAGCCTTGTCATTATGGAAGGTAGTCTATTGTCGAGATTTTTGTTACTCCAATTGATGCTAGCCTTGTCATTATGGAAGGTAGTCTGTCGTTGTACTTTTGTTAATCTAATAGATGGTAGCCTTGCCATTATGGAAGGTAGTCTATTGTCGAGATATTTGTTACTCCAATGGATGGTAGCGTTGTCATTATGGAACGTCGTATGTTGTCGAGACTTTTGTTATTCCAATGGATGGTAGCCTTGTCATTATAGAAGGTAGTCTGCTGTCGAGATTTTTGTTACTCCAAAGGATGGTAGCCTTGTCATTATGGAAGGTAGTCTGTTGTTGAGATTTTTGTTACTCCAATGGATAGTAGCCTTGTCATTATGGAAGGTATTCTTTTGTCGAGATTTTTGTTACTCCAGTGGAAGGTAGCCTTCTCATTATGGAAGGTAGTCTGTTGTCGAGATTTTTGTAACTCCAATTGATGGTAGCCTTGTCATAATGGAAGGTAGTCAGTTGTTGAAATTTTTGTTACTCCAATGGATGGTAGCCTTGTCATTATTGAAGGTAGTATGTTGTCGAGATTTTTGTTATTCCAATTGATGGTAACCTTGTCATTATGGAAGGTAGTCTTTTGTTGATATTTTTGTTACTCTAATGGATGGTAGCCTTGTCATTATGGAAGGTAGTCTGTTGTCGATATCTTTGTTACTATAATGGATGGTAGCCTTATCATTATGGAAGGTAGTCTGTCGTTGTGATTTTTGTTACTCCAATGGATGGTAGCCTTGTCATTATGGAAGGTAGTCTATTGTCGAGATTTTTGTTACTCCAATGGATGGTAGCCTTGTCATTATGGAAGGTAGTCTGGTTTCGAAATTTTTGTTACTCCAATGGATGGTAGTCTTGTCATTATGGAAGGTAGTCTGTTGTCGAGATTTTTGTTACTCAAATTGATGGTAGCCTTGTCATTATGGAAGGTAGTCTGTTGTCGAGATTTCTGTTACTCCAATGGATGGTAGCCTTGTCATTATGGAAGTTAGTATGTTGTCAAGATTTTTGTTATTCCAATGGATGGTAACCTTGTCATTATGGAAGGTAGCCTTTTGTCGAGATTTTTGTTACTCCAGTGGATGGTAGCCGTGTCATTATGGAAGGTAGTCTATTGTCGAGATTTTTGTTACTCCAATTGATGGTAGCCTTGTCATTATGGAAGGTAGTCTATCGTTGTATTTTTGTTAATCTAATATATGGTAGCCATGCCATTACGGAAGGTAGTCTATTGTCGAGATATTTGTTACTCCAATGGATGGTAGCCTTGTCATTATGGAAGGTAGTATGTTGTCGAGATTTTAGTTATTCCAATGGATGGTAGCCTTGTCATTATGGAAGGTAGTATGTTTTTCAGATTTTTGTTTCCAATGGATGTTAGCCTTGTCATTATGGAAGGTAGTATGTTGTCGAGATTTTTGTTATTTCATTGTATGGTAGCCTTGTCATTATGGAAGGTAGTCTGTTGTCGAGATTTCTGTTACTCCAATGGATGGTAGCCTTTTCATTATAGAAGTTAGTATGTTGTCAAGATTTTTGTTATTCCAAAGGATGGTAGCCTTCTCATTATGGAAGGTAGTCTTTTGTCGTAATTTTTGTTACTCCAGTGGATGGTAGCCTTGTTATTATGGAAGGTAGTCTGTTGTTGAGATTTTTGTTACTCCAATTGATGGTAGCCTTGTCATTATGGAAGGTAGTTTGTCGTTGTATTTTTGTTAATCTAATGGATGGTAGCCTTGTCATTATGGAAGGTAGTATGTTGTCGAGATTTTTGTTTTTCCAATGGATGGTAGCCTTGTCATTATAGAAGGTAGTCTTCTGTCGAGATTTTTGTTACTCCAATTGATGGTAGCCTTGTCATTATGGAAGGTAGTTTGTCGTTGTATTTTTTTTTACTCCAATGGATGGTATCCTTGCCATTATGGAAGGTAGTCTATTGTCGATATCTTTGTTTCTCAATGGATGGTAGCCTTGTCATTATGGAAGGTAGTCTATTGTCGAGATTTTTATTACTCCAATGGATGGTAGCCTTTTCATTATAGAAGGTAGTATGTTGTCTTGATTTTTGTTACTCCAATGGATAGTAGCCTTGTCATTATGGTGCATAGTCTATTGTCGGTATTTTTGTTACTCCAATGGATGGTATCCTTGTCATTATGGAAGGTAGTCTGTTGTTGAGATTTTTGTTACTCTAATGGATGGTAGTTTTGTCATTATGGAACATAGTCTATTGTCGAGATTTTTCTTACTCCAATGGATTGTAGCCTTGTCATTATGGAAGGTAGTCTCTCATTGAGATTTCTGTTACTCCAATGGATGATAGCCTTGTCATTATGGAGCGTAGTCTGTTGTTCTAATTTTTGTTACTCCAATGGATGTTAGCCAAGTCATTATGAAAGGTAGTTTGTTGTCGAGATTTTTGTCATTCCATTGGATGGTAGCCTTGTCATTATGGAAGGTAGTCTGTTGTCGAGATTTTTGTTATTTAAATGGATGGTAACCTTGTCGTTAAGGAAGGTAGTATTTTGTCAATAATTTTTTTACTCCAATGCATGGTAGCCTTCTCATTATGGAAGGTAGTCTGTTGTCGATATCCTTGTTACTCAATGGATGGTAGTCTTGTCATTGTGGAACGTAGTGTGTTGTAGAGGTTTTTGTTTCTCCATAGGCTGTTAGCCTTGTCATTTTGGAAGGTAGTCTATTGTCGAGATTTTTGTTACTCCAATGGATGGTAGCCTTCTCATTATGGAACATAGTTTGTTGTCGATATTTTTGTCATTCCAACGGATGATGAACTTTTCATTATCGAAGGTAGTCTGTTGTTTAGATTTTTTTTACTCCAATGGATGGTAGCCTTGCCATTATTGAAGGTAGTCTATTATCGATATCTTTATTTCTCAATGGATGGTAGCCTTTTCATTATGGAAGGTAGTTTGTTGTCGAGATTTTTGTTACTCCAATGGATGGTAGCTTTGTCATTATGGAAGGTAGTCTGTTGTCGAGATTTTTGTTATTCCAATGGATGGTAGCCTTGTCATTATGGAAGGTAGTTTGTTGTCGAGATTTTTTTACTCCAATGGATGATTGCCTTGTCATTATGGAAGGTAGTCGGTTGTCGATATTTTTTCTATTCCAATGGATGGTAACCTTTTCATTATGGAACATAGTCTATTGTCGATATTTTTGTTACTCCAATGGATGGTAGCCTTGTCATTATGGAACGTAGTCTGTTGTCGATATCTTTGTTACTCAATGGTTGGTAGCCTTGTCATTATGAAAGGTAGTCTGTTGTCGATATTTTTGTTATTCCAATGGATGGTAACCTTGTCATTAAGAAAGGTAGTCTGTTGTCATGATTTTTATTACTTTAATGGATGGTAGTCTTGCCATTGTGGAAGGTAGTGTGTTGTAGAGGTTTTTGTTTCTCCATAGGCTGGTAGCCTTGTCATTTTGGAAGGTAGTCTATTGTCGAGATTTTTGTTACTCCAATGGATGGTAGCCTTGTCATTATGGAACATAGTATTTTGTCGATATTTTTGTTACTCCAATGGATGGTAGCCTTGTCATTAGGGAAGGTAGTTTGTTGTCGAGATTTTTGTCATTCCAACGGATGATGAACTTGTCATTATCGAAGGTAGTCTGTTGTTGAGATTTTTTTTACTCCAATGGATGGTATCCTTGCCATTATGGAAGGTAGTCTATTTTCGATATCTTTGTTTCTCAATGGATGGTAGCCTTGTCATTATGGAAGGTAGTCTATTGTCGAGATTTTTATTACTCCAATGGATGTTAGCCTTGTCATTATGGAAGGTAGTTCGTTGTTGAGATTTTGTTACTCCTATGGATGGTAGACTTGTCATTATGGAAGGTAATCCGTTGTTGAGATTTTGTTACTACAATGGATGGTAGCCTTGTCATTATGGAAAGTAGTATGTTGTTGAGATTCTGTTACTCCAATGGATGGTAGCCTTGTCATTATGGAAGGTAGTATGTTGTTGATAATTTGTTACTCCAATGGATGGGAGCCTTGTCATTATGGAAGGTAGTTCGTTGTTGAGATTTTGTTACTCTAATGGATGGTAGCCTTGTCATTATGGAAGGTAGTTCGTTGCTGAGATTTTGTTAGTCCAATGGATGGTAGCCTTATCAATATGGAAGGTAGTTCGTTATTGAGATTTTGTTACACTAATGGATGGTAGCCTTGTCATTATGGAAGGTAGTTCGTCGTAATGATTTTGTTACTCCAATGGATTGTAGCCTTGTCATTATTGAAGGTAGTTCATTGTTGAGATTTTGTTACTCCAATGGATGGTAGCCTTGTCATTATGGAAGGTAGTTCGCTGTTGAGATTTTGTTACTTTAATGGATGGTAGCCTTGTCATTATGGAAGGTAGTCCATTGTTGAGATTTTTTTACTTTAATGGATGGTAGCCTTGTCATTATGGAAGGTAGTTCGTTGTTGAAATTGTGTTACTCCAATGGATGTTAGCCTTGTCATTATGGAAGGTAGTTCGTTGTTGAGATTTTGTTACCCCAATGGATGGTAGCCTTGTCATTATGGAAGGTAGTTCATTGTTGAGATTTTTTTACTCCATTGGATGGTAGCCTTGTCATTATAGAAGGTAGTTCGTTGTTGAGATTTTGTTATACATTGGATGGTAGGCTTGTCATTATGGAAGGTAGTTTGTTGTTGAGATTTTGTTACTCTATTGGATGGTAGACTTGTCATTATGGAAGGGAGTCTGTTGTTGAGATTTTGTTACTTCAATGGATGGTAGACTTGTTATTATGGAAGGTAGTTCGTTGTTAAGATAATGTTACCCCAATGGATGGTAGCCTTGTCATTATGGAAGGTAGTTCGTTGTTTAGATTTTTGTTACTCCAATGGATGTTAGCCTTGTCATTATGGAAGGTAGTTCGTTGTTGAGATTTTGTTACCCCAATGGATGGTAGCCTTGTCATTATGGAAGGTAGTTCATTGTTGAGATTTTTTTACTCCGTTGGATGGTAGCGTTGTCATTATAGAAGGTAGTTCGTTGTTGAGATTTTGTTACTTTAATGGATGGTAGCCTTGTCATTATGGAAAGCAGTTCATTGTTGATATTTTGTTACTCTAATGGATGGTAGCCTTGTCAATATGAAAGGTAGTTTGTTGTTAAGATTTTGTTACTCTAATGGCTGGTATCCTTGTCATTACGGAAGGTAGTCTGTTGTTGAGATTTTGTTACTCCATTGGATGGTAGCCTTGTCATTATAGAAGGTAGTACGTTGTTGAGATTTTGTTAATCCAATGGATGGTTGCCTTGTCAGTATGGAAGGTAGTTCGTTGTTGAGATTTTGTTACTCCTATGGATGGTAGACTTGTCATTATGGAAGGTAATCCGTTGTTGAGATTTTGTTACTACAATGGATGGTAGCCTTGTCATTATGGAAAGTAGTATGTTGTTGAGATTCTGTTACTCCAATGGATGGTAGCCTTGTCATTATGGAAGGTAGTATGTTGTTGATAATTTGTTACTCCAATGGATGGTAGCCTTGTCATTATGGAAGGTAGTTCGTTGTTGAGATTTTGTTACTCAAATGGATGGTAGCCTTGTCATTATGGAAGGTAGTTCGTTGTTGAGATTTTGTTAGTCCAATGGATGGTAGCCTTGTCAATATGGAAAGTAGTTCGTTGTTGAGATTTTCTTACACTAATGGATGGTAGCCTTGTCATTATGCAAGGTAGTTCGTCGTTATGATTTTGTTACTCCAATGGATTGTAGCCTTGTCATTATGGAAGGTAGTTCATTGTTGAGATTTTGTTACTCCAATGGATGGTAGCCTTGTCATTATGGAAGGTAGTTCGCTGTTGAGATTTTGTTACTTTAATGGATGGTAGCCTTGTCATTATGGAATGTAGTCCGTTGTTGAGATTTTTTTACTTTAATGGATGGTAGCCTTGTAATTATGGAAGGTAGTTTGTTGTTGAAATTGTGTTATTCCAATGGATGTTAGCCTTGTCATTATGGAAGGTAGTTCGTTGTTGAGATTTTGTTACTCCTATGGATGGTAGACTTGTCATTATGGAAGGTAATCCATTGTTGAGATTTTGTTACTACAATGGATGGTAGCCTTGTCATTATGGAAAGTAGTATGTTGTTGAGATTCTGTTACTCCAATGGATGGTAGCCTTGTCATTATGGAAGGTAGTATGTTGTTGATAATTTGTTACTCCAATGGATGGTAGCCTTGTCATTATGGAAGGTAGTTCGTTGTTGAGATTTTGTTACTCTAATGGATGGTAGCCTTGTCATTATGGAAGGTAGTTCGTTGTTGAGATTTTGTTAGTCCAATGGATGGTAGCCTTGTCAATATGGAAGGTAGTTCGTTGTTGAGATTTTGTTACACTAATGGATGGTAGCCTTGTCATTATGGAAGGTAGTTCGTCGTTATGATTTTGTTACTCCAATGGATTGTAGCCTTGTAATTATGGAAGGTAGTTCATTGTTGAGATTTTGTTACTTCAATGGATGGTAGCCTTGTCATTATGGAAGGTAGTTCGCTGTTGAGATTTTATTACTTTAATGGATGGTAGCCTTGTCATTATGGAAGGTAGTCCGTTGTTGAGATTTTTTTACTTTAATGGATGGTAGCCTTGTCATTATGGAAGGTAGTTCGTTGTTGAAATTGTGTTACTCCAATGGATGTTAGCCTTGTCATTATGGAAGGTAGTTCGTTGTTGAGATTTTGTTACCCCAATGGATGGTAGCCTTGTCATTATGGAAGGTAGTTCATTGTTGAGATTTTTTTACTCCATTGGATGGTAGCGTTGTCATTATAGAAGGTAGTTCGTTGTTGAGATTTTGTTACTCCATTGGATGGTAGGCTTGTCATTATGGAAGGTAGTTTGTTGTTGAGATTTTGTTACTCTATTGGATGGTAGACTTGTCATTATTGAAGGTAGTCTGTTGTTGAGATTTTGTTACTTCAATGGATGGTAGCCTTGTCATTACGGAAAGTAGTTCGTTGTTTAGATTTTTGTTACTCCAATGGATGTTAGCCATGTCATTATGGAAGGTAGTTCGTTGTTGAGATTTTGTTATCCCAATGGATGGTAGCCTTGTCATTATGGAAGGTAGTTCATTGTTGATATTTTGTTACTCCAATGGATTGTAGCCTTGTCATTATGGAAGGTAGTTCGTCGTTATGATTTTGTTACTCCAATGGATTGTAGCCTTGTCATTATGGAAGGTAGTTCATTGTTGAGATTTTGTTACTCCAATGGATGGTAGCGTTGTCATTATGGAAGGTAGTTTGTTGTTGAGATTTTCTTAGTCTAATGGATGGTAGCCTTGTCATTATGGAAGGTAGTTCGTCGTTATGATTTTGTTACTCCAATGGATTGTAGCCTTGTCATTAACTAAGGTAGTTCGTTGTTGAGATTTTGTTACTCCAATGGATGTTAGCCTTGTCATTATGGAAGTTAGTTCGTTGTTGATATTTTGTTACTCCAATGGATGGTAGCCTTGTCATTATGGAAGGTAGTTCGTTGTTGAGATTTTGTAACTCTAATGGATGGTAGCCTTGTCATTATGGAAGGTAGTTAATTGTTATGATTTTGTTACTCCAATAGATTGTAGCCTTGTCATTATGGAAGGTAGTTCGTTGTTGAGATTTTGTTACTCCAATGGATGGTAGCCTTGTCATTATGGAAGTTAGTTCGTTGTTGATATTTTTTTACTCCAATGGATGGTACCCTTGTCATTATGGAAGATAGTTTGTTGTTGAGATTTTGTTACTCTAATGGATGGTAGCCTTGTCATTATGGAAGGTAGTTCGTCATTATGATTTTGTTACTCCAATGGATTGTATCCTTGTCATTATGGAAGTTAGTTCGTTGTTGATATTTTGTTACTCCAATGGATGGTAGCCTTGTCATTATGGAAGGTAGTTCGTTGTTGAGATTTTGTTACTCTAATGGATGGTAGCCTTGTCATTATGGAAGGTAGTTCGTTGTTGAGATTCTGTTACTCCAATGGATGGTAGCCTTGTCAATATGGAAGGTAGTTCATTGTCTAGATTTTGTTACTCCATTTGATGGTAGCCTTGTCATTATGCAAGGTAGTTAGTTATAGAGATTTTTTTACTCTAATGGATGGTATCCTTGTCATTATGGAAAGTAGTTTGTTGTTGAGATTTTGTTACTCCAATGGATGGTAGCCTTGTCATTATGGAAGGTAGTTCGTTGTTGATATTTTGTTACTTTAATGGATGGTAGCCTTGTCATTATGGAAGGTAGTTCGTTGTTGAGATTTTGTTAGTCCAATGGATGGTAGCCTTGTCAATATGGAAGGTAGTTCGTTGTTGAGATTTTGTTACACTAATGGATGGTAGCCTTGTCATTATGGAAGGTAGTTCGTCGTTATGATTTTGTTACTCCAATGGATTGTAGCCTTGTCATTATGGAAGGTAGTTCATTGTTGAGATTTTGTTACTCCAATGGATGGTAGCGTTGTCATTATGGAAGGTAGTTTGTTGTTGAGATTTTCTTAGTCTAATGGATGGTAGCCTTGTCATTATGGAAGGTAGTTCGTCGTTATGATTTTGTTACTCCAATGGATTGTAGCCTTGTCATTAACTAAGGTAGTTCGTTGTTGAGATTTTGTTACTCCAATGGATGTTAGCCTTGTCATTATGGAAGTTAGTTCGTTGTTGATATTTTGTTACTCCAATGGATGGTAGCCTTGTCATTATGGAAGGTAGTTCGTTGTTGAGATTTTGTTACTCTAATGGATGGTAGCCTTGTCATTATGGAAGGTAGTTAATTGTTATGATTTTGTTACTCCAATAGATTGTAGCCTTGTCATTATGGAAGGTAGTTCGTTGTTGAGATTTTGTTACTCCAATGGATGGTAGCCTTGTCATTATGGAAGTTAGTTCGTTGTTGATATTTTTTTACTCCAATGGATGGTACCCTTGTCATTATGGAAGATAGTTTGTTGTTGAGATTTTGTTACTCTAATGGATGGTAGCCTTGTCATTATGGAAGGTAGTTCGTCATTATGATTTTGTTACTCCAATGGATTGTATCCTTGTCATTATGGAAGTTAGTTCGTTGTTGATATTTTGTTACTCCAATGGATGGTAGCCTTGTCATTATGGAAGGTAGTTCGTTGTTGAGATTTTGTTACTCGAATGGATGGTAGCCTTGTCATTATGGAAGGTAGTTCGTTGTTGAGATTCTGTTACTCTAATGGATGGTAGCCTTGTCAATATGGAAGGTAGTTCATTGTCTAGATTTTGTTACTCCATTTGATGGTAGCCTTGTCATTATGCAAGGTAGTTAGTTATAGAGATTTTTTTACTCTAATGGATGGTATCCTTGTCATAATGGAAAGTAGTTTGTTGTTGAGATTTTGTTACTCCAATGGATGGTAGCCTTGTCATTATGGAAGGTAGTTCGTTGTTGAGATTTTGTTAGTCCAATGGATGGTATCCTTGTCAATATGGAAGGTAGTTTGTTGTTGAGATTTTGTTACACTAATGGATGGTAGCCTTGTCATTATGGAAGGTAGTTCGTCGTTATGATTTTGTTACTCCAATGGATTGTAGCCTTGTCATTATGGAAGGTAGTTCATTGTTGAGATTTTGTTACTCCAATGGATGGTAGCGTTGTCATTATGGAAGGTAGTTTGTTGTTGAGATTTTCTTAGTCTAATGGATGGTAGCCTTGTCATTATGGAAGGTAGTTCGTCGTTATGATTTTGTTACTCCAATGGATTGTAGCCTTGTCATTAACTAAGGTAGTTCGTTGTTGAGATTTTGTAACTCCAATGGATGTTAGCCTTGTCATTATGGAAGTTAGCTCGTTGTTGATATTTTGTTACTCCAATGGATGGTAGCCTTGTCATTATGGAAGGTAGTTCGTTGTTGAGATTTTGTTACTCCAATGGATGGTAGCCTTGTCATTATGGAAGTTAGTTCGTTGTTGATATTTTTTTACTCCAATGGATGGTACCCTTGTCATTATGGAAGATAGTTTGTTGTTGAGATTTTGTTACTCTAATGGATGGTAGCCTTGTCATTATGGAAGGTAGTTCGTCATTATGATTTTGTTACTTCAATGGATTGTATCCTTGTCATTATGGAAGTTAGTTCGTTGTTGATATTTTGTTACTCCAATGGATGGTAGCCTTGTCATTATGGAAGGTAGTTCGTTGTTGAGATTTTGTTACTCTAATGGATGGTAGCCTTGTCATTATGGAAGGTAGTTCGTTGTTGAGATTTTGTTAGTCCAATGGATGGTAGCCTTGTCAATATGGAAGGTAGTTCGTTGTTGAGATTTTGTTACACTAATGGATGGTAGCCTTGTCATTATGGAAGGTAGTTCATCGTTATGATTTTGTTACTCCAATGGATTGTAGCCTTGTCACTATGGAAGGTAGTTCATTGTTGAGATTTTGTTACTCCAATGGATGGTAGCCTTGTAATTATGGAAGGTAGTTCGCTGTTGAAATTTTGTTACTTTAATGGATGGTAGCCTTGTCAATATGGAAAGTAGTTCATTGTTGATATTTTGATACTCTAATGGATGGTAGCCTTGTCAATATGAAAGGTAGTTTGTTGTTAAGATTTTGTTACTCTAATGGCTGGTATCCTTGTCATTACGGAAGGTAGTCTATTGTTGAGATTTTGTTACTCCATTGGATGGTAGCCTTGTCATTATAGAAGGTAGTACGTTGTTAAGATTTTGTTAATCCAATGGATGGTTGCCTTGTCAGTATGGAAGGTAGTTCGTTGTTGAGATTTTGTTACTCCTATGGATGGTAGACTTGTCATTATGGAAGGTAATCCGTTGTTGAGATTTTGTTACTACAATGGATGGTAGCCTTGTCATTATGGAAAGTAGTATGTTGTTGAGATTCTGTTACTCCAATGGATGGTAGCCTTGTCATTATGGAAGGTAGTATGTTGTTGATAATTTGTTACTCCAATGGATTGTTGCCTTGTCATTATGGAAGGTAGCTCATTGTTGAGATTTTGTTACTCCTATGGATGGTATACTTTTCATTATGGAAGGTAGTCCGTTGTTGAGATTTTGTTACCCCAATGTATGGTAGACTTGTCATTATGGAAAGTAGTTTGTTGTAGAGATTTTGTTACTCCAATGGATGGAAGCCGTGTCATTATGGAAGGTAGTTCCCTGTTGAGATTTTGTTACTCCAACGAATGGTAGCCTTGTCATTATGGAAGGTAGTTCGTTGTTGAGATTCTGTTACTCCAATGGATGGTAGCCTTGTCAATATGGAAGGTAGTTCATTGTCTAGATTTTGTTACTCCATTTGATGGTAGCCTTGTCATTATGGAAGGTAGTTAGTTATAGAGATTTTTTTACTCTAATGGATGGTATCCTTGTCATTATGGAAAGTAGTTTGTTGTTGAGATTTTGTTACTCCAATGGATGGTAGCTTTGTCATTATGGAAGGTAGTTCGTTGTTGATATTTTGTTACTTTAATGGATGGTAGCCTTGTCATTATGGAAGGTAGTTCGTTGTTGAGATTTTGTTAGTCAATTGGATGGTAGCCTTGTCAATATGGAAGGTAGTTCGTTGTTGAGATTTTGTTACACTAATGGATGGTAGCCTTGTCATTATGGAAGGTAGTTCGTCGTTATGATTTTGTTACTCCAATGGATTGTAGCCTTGTCATTATGGAAGGTAGTTCATTGTTGAGATTTTGTTACTCCAATGGATGGTAGCGTTGTCATTATGGAAGGTAGTTTGTTGTTGAGATTTTGTTACTCGAATGGATGGTAGCCTTGTCATTATGGAAGGTAGTTCGTTGTTGAGATTCTGTTACTCTAATGGATGGTAGCCTTGTCAATATGGAAGGTAGTTCATTGTCTAGATTTTGTTACTCCATTTGATGGTAGCCTTGTCATTATGCAAGGTAGTTAGTTATAGAGATTTTTTTACTCTAATGGATGGTATCCTTGTCATAATGGAAAGTAGTTTGTTGTTGAGATTTTGTTACTCCAATGGATGGTAGCCTTGTCATTATGGAAGGTAGTTCGTTGTTGAGATTTTGTTAGTCCAATGGATGGTATCCTTGTCAATATGGAAGGTAGTTTGTTGTTGAGATTTTGTTACACTAATGGATGGTAGCCTTGTCATTATGGAAGGTAGTTCGTCGTTATGATTTTGTTACTCCAATGGATTGTAGCCTTGTCATTATGGAAGGTAGTTCATTGTTGAGATTTTGTTACTCCAATGGATGGTAGCGTTGTCATTATGGAAGGTAGTTTGTTGTTGAGATTTTCTTAGTCTAATGGATGGTAGCCTTGTCATTATGGAAGGTAGTTCGTCGTTATGATTTTGTTACTCCAATGGATTGTAGCCTTGTCATTAACTAAGGTAGTTCGTTGTTGAGATTTTGTTACTCCAATGGATGTTAGCCTTGTCATTATGGAAGTTAGCTCGTTGTTGATATTTTGTTACTCCAATGGATGGTAGCCTTGTCATTATGGAAGGTAGTTCGTTGTTGAGATTTTGTTACTCCAATGGATGGTAGCCTTGTCATTATGGAAGTTAGTTCGTTGTTGATATTTTTTTACTCCAATGGATGGTACCCTTGTCATTATGGAAGATAGTTTGTTGTTGAGATTTTGTTACTCTAATGGATGGTAGCCTTGTCATTATGGAAGGTAGTTCGTCATTATGATTTTGTTACTTCAATGGATTGTATCCTTGTCATTATGGAAGTTAGTTCGTTGTTGATATTTTGTTACTCCAATGGATGGTAGCCTTGTCATTATGGAAGGTAGTTCGTTGTTGAGATTTTGTTACTCTAATGGATGGTAGCCTTGTCATTATGGAAGGTAGTTCGTTGTTGAGATTTTGTTAGTCCAATGGATGGTAGCCTTGTCAATATGGAAGGTAGTTCGTTGTTGAGATTTTGTTACACTAATGGATGGTAGCCTTGTCATTATGGAAGGTAGTTCATCGTTATGATTTTGTTACTCCAATGGATTGTAGCCTTGTCACTATGGAAGGTAGTTCATTGTTGAGATTTTGTTACTCCAATGGATGGTAGCCTTGTAATTATGGAAGGTAGTTCGCTGTTGAAATTTTGTTACTTTAATGGATGGTAGCCTTGTCAATATGGAAAGTAGTTCATTGTTGATATTTTGATACTCTAATGGATGGTAGCCTTGTCAATATGAAAGGTAGTTTGTTGTTAAGATTTTGTTACTCTAATGGCTGGTATCCTTGTCATTACGGAAGGTAGTCTATTGTTGAGATTTTGTTACTCCATTGGATGGTAGCCTTGTCATTATAGAAGGTAGTACGTTGTTAAGATTTTGTTAATCCAATGGATGGTTGCCTTGTCAGTATGGAAGGTAGTTCGTTGTTGAGATTTTGTTACTCCTATGGATGGTAGACTTGTCATTATGGAAGGTAATCCGTTGTTGAGATTTTGTTACTACAATGGATGGTAGCCTTGTCATTATGGAAAGTAGTATGTTGTTGAGATTCTGTTACTCCAATGGATGGTAGCCTTGTCATTATGGAAGGTAGTATGTTGTTGATAATTTGTTACTCCAATGGATTGTTGCCTTGTCATTATGGAAGGTAGCTCATTGTTGAGATTTTGTTACTCCTATGGATGGTATACTTTTCATTATGGAAGGTAGTCCGTTGTTGAGATTTTGTTACCCCAATGTATGGTAGACTTGTCATTATGGAAAGTAGTTTGTTGTAGAGATTTTGTTACTCCAATGGATGGAAGCCGTGTCATTATGGAAGGTAGTTCCCTGTTGAGATTTTGTTACTCCAACGAATGGTAGCCTTGTCATTATGGAAGGTAGTTCATTGTTGAGATTCTGTTACTCCAATGGATGGTAGCCTTGTCAATATGGAAGGTAGTTCATTGTCTAGATTTTGTTACTCCATTTGATGGTAGCCTTGTCATTATGGAAGGTAGTTAGTTATAGAGATTTTTTTACTCTAATGGATGGTATCCTTGTCATTATGGAAAGTAGTTTGTTGTTGAGATTTTGTTACTCCAATGGATGGTAGCTTTGTCATTATGGAAGGTAGTTCGTTGTTGATATTTTGTTACTTTAATGGATGGTAGCCTTGTCATTATGGAAGGTAGTTCGTTGTTGAGATTTTGTTAGTCAATTGGATGGTAGCCTTGTCAATATGGAAGGTAGTTCGTTGTTGAGATTTTGTTACACTAATGGATGGTAGCCTTGTCATTATGGAAGGTAGTTCGTCGTTATGATTTTGTTACTCCAATGGATTGTAGCCTTGTCATTATGGAAGGTAGTTCATTGTTGAGATTTTGTTACTCCAATGGATGGTAGCGTTGTCATTATGGAAGGTAGTTTGTTGTTGAGATTTTCTTAGTCTAATGGATGGTAGCCTTGTCATTATGGAAGGTAGTTCGTCGTTATGATTTTGTTACTCCAATGGATTGTAGCCTTGTCATTAACTAAGGTAGTTCGTTGTTGAGATTTTGTTACTCCAATGGATGTTAGCCTTGTCATTATGGAAGTTAGTTCGTTGTTGATATTTTGTTACTCCAATGGATGGTAGCCTTGTCATTATGGAAGGTAGTTCGTTGTTGAGATTTTGTTACTCTAATGGATGGTAGCCTAGTCATTATGGAAGGTAGTTAATTGTTATGATTTTGTTACTCCAATAGATTGTAGCCTTGTCATTAGGGAAGGTAGTTCGTTGTTGAGATTTTGTTACTCCAATGGATGGTAGCCTTGTCATTATGGAAGTTAGTTCGTTGTTGATATTTTTTTACTCCAATGGATGGTACCCTTGTCATTATGGAAGATAGTTTGTTGTTGAGATTTTGTTACTCTAATGAATTGTAGCCTTGTCATTATGGAAGGTAGTTCGTCATTATGATTTTGTTACTCCAATGGATTGTATCCTTGTCAATATGGAAGTTAGTTCGTTGTTGATATTTTGTTACTCCAATGGATGGTAGCCTTGTCATTATGGAAGGTAGTTCGTTGTTGAGATTTTGTTACTCTAATGGATGGTAGCCTTGTCATTATGGAAGGTAGTTCGTTGTTGAGATTTTGTTAGTCCAATGGATGGTAGCCTTGTCAATATGGAAGGTAGTTCGTTGTTGAGATTTTGTTACACTAATGGATGGTAGCCTTGTCATTATGGAAGGTAGTTCGTCGTTATGATTTTGTTACTCCAATGGATTGTAGCCTTGTCATTATGGAAGGTAGTTCATTGTTGAGATTTTGTTACTCCAATGGATGGTAGCCTTGTCATTATGGAAGGTAGTTTGCTGTTGAGATTTTTTTACTTTAATGGATGGTAGCCTTGTCATTATGGAAGGTAGTCCGTTGTTGAGATTTTTTTACTTTAATGGATGGTAGCCTTGTCATTATGGAAGGTAGTTCGTTGTTGAAATTGTGTTACTCCAATGGATGGTAGACTTGTCATTATGGAAAGTAGTTTGTTGTAGAGATTTTGTTACTCCATTGGATGAAAGCCGTGTCATTATGGAAGGTAGTTCCCTGTTGAGATTTTGTTACTCCAACGAATGGTAGCCTTGTCATTATGGAAGGTAGTTCGTTGTTGAGATTCTGTTCCTCCAATGGATGGTAGCCTTGTCAATATGGAAGGTAGTTCATTGTCTAGATTTTGTTACTCCATTTGATGGTAGCCTTGTCATTATGGAAGGTAGTTAGTTATAGAGATTTTTTTACTCTAATGGATGGTATCCTTGTCATTATGGAAAGTAGTTTGTTGTTGAGATTTTGTTACTCCAATGGATAGTAGCCTTGTCATTATGGAAGGTAGTTCGTTGTTGATATTTTGTTACTTTAATGGATGGTAGCCTTGTCATTATGGAAGGTAGTTCGTTGTTGAGATTTTGTTAGTCCAATGGATGGTAGCCTTGTCAATATGGAAGGTAGTTCGTTGTTGAGATTTTGTTACACTAATGGATGGTAGCCTTGTCATTATGGAAGGTAGTTCGTCGTTATGATTTTGTTACTCCAATGGATTGTAGCCTTGTCATTATGGAAGGTAGTTCATTGTTGAGATTTTGTTACTCCAATGGATGGTAGCGTTGTCATTATGGAAGGTAGTTTGTTGTTGAGATTTTGTTAGTCTAATGGATGGTAGCCTTGTCATTATGGAAGGTAGTTCGTCGTTATGATTTTGTTACTCCAATGGATTGTAGCCTTGTCATTAAGTAAGGTACTTCATTGTTGAGATTTTGTTACTCCAATGGATGTTAGCCTTGTCATTATGGAAGTTAGTTCGTTGTTGATATTTTGTTACTCCAATGGATGGTAGCCTTGTCATTATGGAAGGTAGTTCGTTTTTGAGATTTTGTTACTCTAATGGATGGTAGCCTTGTCATTAGGGAAGGTAGTTAATTGTTATGATTTTGTTACTCCAATAGATTGTAGCCTTGTCATTATGGAAGGTAGTTCATTGTTGAGATTTTGTTACTCCAATGGATGGTAGCCTTGTCATTATGAAAGTTAGTTCGTTGTTGATATTTTTTTACTCCAATGGATGGTACCCTTGTCATTATGGAAGGTAGTTTGTTGTTGAGATTTTGTTACTCTAATGGATGGTAGCCTTGTCATCATGGAAGGTAGTTCGTCGTTATGATTTTGTTACTCCAATGGATTATATCCTTGTCATTATGGAAGTTAGTTCGTTGTTGATATTTTGTTACTCCAATGGATGGTAGCCTTGTCATTATGGAAGGTAGATCGTTGTTGAGATTTTGTTACTCTAATGGATGGTAACCTTGTCATTATGGAAGATAGTTTGTTGTTGAGATTTTTTTAGTCCAATGGATGGTAGCCTTGTCAATATGGAAGGTAGTTCGTTGTTGAGATTTTGTTACACTAATGGATGGTAGCCTTGACATTATGGAAGGTAGTTCGTCGTTATGATTTTGTTACTCCAATGGATTGTAGCCTTGTCATTATGGAAGGTAGTTCATTGTTGAGATTTTGTTACTACAATGGATGGTAGCCTTGTCATTATGGAAGGTAGTTCGCTGTTGAGATTTTGATACTTTAATGGATGGTAGCCTTGTAATTATGGAAGGTAGTTAATTGTTATGATTTTGTTACTCCAATAGATTGTAGCCTTGTCATTATGGAAGGTAGTTTGTTGTTGAGATTTTGTTACTCCAATGGATGGTAGCCTTGTCATTATGGAAGTTAGTTCGTTGTTGATATTTTATTACTCCAATGGATGGTACCCTTGTCATTATGGAAGGTAGTTTGTTGTTGAAATTTTGTTACTCTAATGGATGGTAGCCTTGTCATTATGGAAGGTAGTTCGTCGTTATGATTTAGTTACTCCAATGGATTGTATCCTTGTCATTATGGAAGTTAGTTCGTTGTTGATATTTTGTTACTCCAATGGATGGTAGCCTTGTCATTATGGAAGGTAGTTCTTTGTTGAGATTTTGTTACTCTAATGGATGGTAGCCTTGTCATTATGGAAGGTAGTTCGTTGTTGAGATTTTGTTAGTCCAATGGGTGGTAGCCTTGTCAATATGGAAGGTAGTTCGTTGTTGAGATTTTGTTACACTAATGGATGGTAGCCTTGTCATTATGGAAGGTAGTTCTTCGTTATGATTTTGTTACTCCAATGGATTGTAGCCTTGTCATTATGGAAGGTAGTTCATTGTTGAGATTTTGTTACTCCAATGGATGGTAGCCTTGTCATTATGGAAGGTAGTTCGTTGTTGAGATTTTGATACTTTAACGGATGGTAGCCTTGTAATTATGGAAGGTATTTAATTGTTATGATTTTGTTACTCCAATAGATTGTAGCCTTGTCATTATGGAAGGTAGTTTGTTGTTGAGATTTTGTTACTCCAATGGATGGTAGCCTTGTCATTATGGAAGTTAGTTCGTTGTTGATATTTTATTACTCCAATGGATGGTACCCTTGTCATTATGGAAGGTAGTTTGTTGTTGAGATTTTGTTACTCTAATGGATGGTAGCCTTGTCATTATGGAAGGTAGTTCGTCGTTATGATTTTGTTACTCCAATGCATTGTATCCTTGTCATTATGGAAGTTATTTCGTTGTTGATATTTTGTTACTCCAATGGATGGTAGCCTTGTCATTATGGAAGGTAGTTCTTTGTTGAGATTTTGTTACTCTAATGGATGGTAGCCTTGTCATTATGGAAGGTAGTTCGTTGTTGAGATTTTGTTAGTCCAATGGATGGTAGCCTTGTCAATATGGAAGGTAGTTCGTTGTTGAGATTTTGTTACACTAATGGATGGTAGCCTTGTCATTATGGAAGGTAGTTCTTCGTTATGATTTTGTTACTCCAATGGATTGTAGCCTTGTCATTATGGAAGGTAGTTCATTGTTGAGATTTTGTTACTCCAATGGATGGTAGCCTTGTCATTATTGAAGGTAGTTCGCTGTTGAGATTTTGTTACTTTAATGGATGGTAGCCTTGTCATTATGGAAGGTAGTCCGTTGTTGAGATTTTTTTACTTTAATGGATGGTAGCCTTGTCATTATGGAAGGTAGTTCGTTGTTGAAATTGTGTTACTCCAATGGATGGTAGACTTGTCATTATGGAAAGTAGTTTGTTGTAGAGATTTTGTTACTCCAATGGATGGAAGCCGTGTCATTATGGAAGGTAGTTCCCTGTTGAGATTTTGTTACTCCAACGAATGGTAGCCTTGTCATTATGGAAGGTAGTTTGTTGTTGAGATTCTGTTACTCCAATGGATGGTAGCCTTGTCAATATGGAAGGTAGTTCATTGTCTAGATTTTGTTACTCCATTTGATGCTAGCCTTGTCATTATCGAAGGTAGTTAGTTATAGAGATTTTTTTACTCTAATGGATGGTATCCTTGTCATTATGGAAAGTAGTTTGTTGTTGAGATTTTGTTACTCCAATGGATGGTAGCCTTGTCATTATGGAAGGTAGTTCGTTGTTGATATTTTGTTACTTTAATGGATGGTAGCCTTGTCATTATGGAAGGTAGTTCGTTGTTGAGATTTTGTTAGTCCCATGGATGGTAGCCTTGTCAATATGGAAGGTAGTTCGTTGTTGAGATTTTGTTACACTAATGGATGGTAGCCTTGTCATTATGGAAGGTAGTTTGTCGTTATGATTTTGTTACTCCAATGGATTGTAGCCTTGTCATTATGGAAGGTAGTTCATTGTTGAGATTTTGTTACTCCAATGGATGGTAGCGTTGTCATTATGGAAGGTAGTTTGTTGTTGAGATTTTCTTAGTTTAATGGATGGTAGCCTTGTCATTATGGAAGGTAGTTCGTCGTTATGATTTTGTTACTCCAATGGATTGTAGCCTTGTCATTAAGTAAGGTAGTTCATTGTTGAGATTTTGTTACTCCAATGGATGTTAGCCTTGTCATTATGGAAGTTAGTTCGTTGTTGATATTTTTTTACTCCAATGGATGGTAGCCTTGTCATTATGCAAGGTAGTTCGTTTTTGAGATTTTGTTACTCTAATGGATGGTAGCCTTGTCATTATGGAAGGTAGTTAATTGTTATGATTTTGTTACTCCAATAGATTGTAGCCTTGTCATTATGGAAGGTAGTTCGTTGTTGAGATTTTGTTACTCCAATGGATGGTAGCCTTGTCATTATGGAAGTTAGTTCGTTGTTGATATTTTTTTACTCCAATGGATGGTACCCTTGTCATTATGGAAGGTAGTTTGTTGTTGAGATTTTGTTACTCTAATGGATGGTAGCCTTGTCATTATGGATAGTAGTTCGTCGTTATGATTTTGTTACTCCAAAGGATTGTATCCTTGTCATTATGGAAGTTAGTTCGTTGTTGATATTTTGTTACTCCAATGGATGGTAGCCTTGTCATTATGGAAGGTAGTTCGTTGTTTAGATTTTGTTACTCTAATGGATGGTAGCCTTGTCATTATGGAAGGTAGTTTGTTGTTTAGATTTTGTTAGTCCAATGGATGGTAGCCTTGTCAATATGGAAGGTAGTTCGTTGTTGAGATTTTGTTACACTAATGGATGGTAGCCTTGTCATTATGGAAGGTAGTTCGTCGTTATGATTTTGTTACTCCAATGGATTGTAGCCTTGTCATTATGGAAGGTAGTTCATTGTTGAGATTTTGTTACTCCAATGGATGGTAGCGTTGTCATTATGGAAGGTAGTTTGTTGTTGAGATTTTGTTAGTCTAATGGATGGTAGCCTTGTCATTATGGAAGGTAGTTCGTCGTTATGATTTTGTTACTCCAATGGATTGTAGCCTTGTCATTAAGTAAGGTACTTCATTGTTGAGATTTTGTTACTCCAATGGATGTTAGCCTTGTCATTATGGAAGTTAGTTCGTTGTTGATATTTTGTTACTCCAATGGATGGTAGCCTTGTCATTATGGAAGGTAGTTCGTTTTTGAGATTTTGTTACTCTAATGGATGGTAGCCTTGTCATTAGGGAAGGTAGTTAATTGTTATGATTTTGTTACTCCAATAGATTGTAGCCTTGTCATTATGGAAGGTAGTTCATTGTTGAGATTTTGTTACTCCAATGGATGGTAGCCTTGTCATTATGAAAGTTAGTTCGTTGTTGATATTTTTTTACTCCAATGGATGGTACCCTTGTCATTATGGAAGGTAGTTTGTTGTTGAGATTTTGTTACTCTAATGGATGGTAGCCTTGTCATCATGGAAGGTAGTTCGTCGTTATGATTTTGTTACTCCAATGGATTATATCCTTGTCATTATGGAAGTTAGTTCGTTGTTGATATTTTGTTACTCCAATGGATGGTAGCCTTGTCATTATGGAAGGTAGATCGTTGTTGAGATTTTGTTACTCTAATGGATGGTAACCTTGTCATTATGGAAGATAGTTTGTTGTTGAGATTTTTTTAGTCCAATGGATGGTAGCCTTGTCAATATGGAAGGTAGTTCGTTGTTGAGATTTTGTTACACTAATGGATGGTAGCCTTGACATTATGGAAGGTAGTTCGTCGTTATGATTTTGTTACTCCAATGGATTGTAGCCTTGTCATTATGGAAGGTAGTTCATTGTTGAGATTTTGTTACTACAATGGATGGTAGCCTTGTCATTATGGAAGGTAGTTCGCTGTTGAGATTTTGATACTTTAATGGATGGTAGCCTTGTAATTATGGAAGGTAGTTAATTGTTATGATTTTGTTACTCCAATAGATTGTAGCCTTGTGATTATGGAAGGTAGTTTGTTGTTGAGATTTTGTTACTCCAATGGATGGTAGCCTTGTCATTATGGAAGTTAGTTCGTTGTTGATATTTTATTACTCCAATGGATGGTACCCTTGTCATTATGGAAGGTAGTTTGTTGTTGAAATTTTGTTACTCTAATGGATGGTAGCCTTGTCATTATGGAAGGTAGTTCGTCGTTATGATTTAGTTACTCCAATGGATTGTATCCTTGTCATTATGGAAGTTAGTTCGTTGTTGATATTTTGTTACTCCAATGGATGGTAGCCTTGTCATTATGGAAGGTAGTTCTTTGTTGAGATTTTGTTACTCTAATGGATGGTAGCCTTGTCATTATGGAAGGTAGTTCGTTGTTGAGATTTTGTTAGTCCAATGGGTGGTAGCCTTGTCAATATGGAAGGTAGTTCGTTGTTGAGATTTTGTTACACTAATGGATGGTAGCCTTGTCATTATGGAAGGTAGTTCTTCGTTATGATTTTGTTACTCCAATGGATTGTAGCCTTGTCATTATGGAAGGTAGTTCATTGTTGAGATTTTGTTACTCCAATGGATGGTAGCCTTGTCATTATGGAAGGTAGTTCGTTGTTGAGATTTTGATACTTTAACGGATGGTAGCCTTGTAATTATGGAAGGTATTTAATTGTTATGATTTTGTTACTCCAATAGATTGTAGCCTTGTCATTATGGAAGGTAGTTTGTTGTTGAGATTTTGTTACTCCAATGGATGGTAGCCTTGTCATTATGGAAGTTAGTTCGTTGTTGATATTTTATTACTCCAATGGATGGTACCCTTGTCATTATGGAAGGTAGTTTGTTGTTGAGATTTTGTTACTCTAATGGATGGTAGCCTTGTTATTATGGAAGGTAGTTCGTCGTTATGATTTTGTTACTCCAATGCATTGTATCCTTGTCATTATGGAAGTTAGTTCGTTGTTGATATTTTGTTACTCCAATGGATGGTAGCCTTGTCATTATGGAAGGTAGTTCTTTGTTGAGATTTTGTTACTCTAATGGATGGTAGCCTTGTCATTATGGAAGGTAGTTCGTTGTTGAGATTTTGTTAGTCCAATGGATGGTAGCCTTGTCAATATGGAAGGTAGTTCGTTGTTGAGATTTTGTTACACTAATGGATGGTAGCCTTGTCATTATGGAAGGTAGTTCTTCGTTATGATTTTGTTACTCCAATGGATTGTAGCCTTGTCATTATGGAAGGTAGTTCATTGTTGAGATTTTGTTACTCCAATGGATGGTAGCCTTGTCATTATTGAAGGTAGTTCGCTGTTGAGATTTTGTTACTTTAATGGATGGTAGCCTTGTCATTATGGAAGGTAGTCCGTTGTTGAGATTTTTTTACTTTAATGGATGGTAGCCTTGTCATTATGGAAGGTAGTTCGTTGTTGAAATTGTGTTACTCCAATGGATGGTAGACTTGTCATTATGGAAAGTAGTTTGTTGTAGAGATTTTGTTACTCCAATGGATGGAAGCCGTGTCATTATGGAAGGTAGTTCCCTGTTGAGATTTTGTTACTCCAACGAATGGTAGCCTTGTCATTATGGAAGGTAGTTTGTTGTTGAGATTCTGTTACTCCAATGGATGGTAGCCTTGTCAATATGGAAGGTAGTTCATTGTCTAGATTTTGTTACTCCATTTGATGCTAGCCTTGTCATTATCGAAGGTAGTTAGTTATAGAGATTTTTTTACTCTAATGGATGGTATCCTTGTCATTATGGAAAGTAGTTTGTTGTTGAGATTTTGTTACTCCAATGGATGGTAGCCTTGTCATTATGGAAGGTAGTTCGTTGTTGATATTTTGTTACTTTAATGGATGGTAGCCTTGTCATTATGGAAGGTAGTTCGTTGTTGAGATTTTGTTAGTCCCATGGATGGTAGCCTTGTCAATATGGAAGGTAGTTCGTTGTTGAGATTTTGTTACACTAATGGATGGTAGCCTTGTCATTATGGAAGGTAGTTTGTCGTTATGATTTTGTTACTCCAATGGATTGTAGCCTTGTCATTATGGAAGGTAGTTCATTGTTGAGATTTTGTTACTCCAATGGATGGTAGCGTTGTCATTATGGAAGGTAGTTTGTTGTTGAGATTTTCTTAGTTTAATGGATGGTAGCCTTGTCATTATGGAAGGTAGTTCGTCGTTATGATTTTGTTACTCCAATGGATTGTAGCCTTGTCATTAAGTAAGGTAGTTCATTGTTGAGATTTTGTTACTCCAATGGATGTTAGCCTTGTCATTATGGAAGTTAGTTCGTTGTTGATATTTTTTTACTCCAATGGATGGTAGCCTTGTCATTATGCAAGGTAGTTCGTTTTTGAGATTTTGTTACTCTAATGGATGGTAGCCTTGTCATTATGGAAGGTAGTTAATTGTTATGATTTTGTTACTCCAATAGATTGTAGCCTTGTCATTATGGAAGGTAGTTCGTTGTTGAGATTTTGTTACTCCAATGGATGGTAGCCTTGTCATTATGGAAGTTAGTTCGTTGTTGATATTTTTTTACTCCAATGGATGGTACCCTTGTCATTATGGAAGGTAGTTTGTTGTTGAGATTTTGTTACTCTAATGGATGGTAGCCTTGTCATTATGGATAGTAGTTCGTCGTTATGATTTTGTTACTCCAAAGGATTGTATCCTTGTCATTATGGAAGTTAGTTCGTTGTTGATATTTTGTTACTCCAATGGATGGTAGCCTTGTCATTATGGAAGGTAGTTCGTTGTTTAGATTTTGTTACTCTAATGGATGGTAGCCTTGTCATTATGGAAGGTAGTTTGTTGTTTAGATTTTGTTAGTCCAATGGATGGTAGCCTTGTCAATATGGAAGGTAGTTCGTTGTTGAGATTTTGTTACACTAATGGATGGTAGCCTTGTCATTATGGAAGGTAGTTCGTCGTTATGATTTTGTTACTCCAATGGATTGTAGCCTTGTCATTATAGAAGGTATTTCATTGTTGAGATTTTGTTACTCCAATGGATGGTAGCCTTGTCATTATGGAAGGTAGTTCGTTGTTGTGATTTTGTTACTTTAATGGATGGTAGCCTTGTCATTATGGAAGGTAGTCTGTTGTTGAGATTTTTTTACTTTAATGGATGGTAGCCTTGTCATTATGGAAGGTAGTTCGTTGTTGAAATTGTGTTACTCCAATGGATGTTAGCCTTGTCATTATGGAAGGTAGTTTGTTGTTGAGATTTTGTTACCCCAATGGATGGTTGCCTTGTCATTATGGAAGGTAGTTCATTGTTGAGATTTTTTTACTCCATTGGATGGTAGCGTTGTCATTATAGAAGGTAGTTCGTTGTTGAGATTTTGTTACTCCATTGGATGGTAGCCTTGTCATTATGGAAGGTAGTTTGTTGTTGAGATTTTGTTACTCTATTAGATGGTAGACTTGTCATTATGGAAGGTAGTGTGTTGTTGAGATTTTGTTACTTCAATGGATGGTAGACTTGTTATTATGGAAGGTAGTTCGTTGTTAAGATAATGTTACCCCAATGGATGGTAGCCTTGTCATTATGGAAGGTAGTTCGTTGTTTAGATTTTTGTTACTCCAATGGATGTTAGCCTTGTCATTATGGAAGGTAGTTCGTTGTTGAGATTTTGTTACCCTAATGGATGGTAGCCTTGTCATTATGGAAGGTAGTTCATTGTTGAGATTTTTTTACTCCATTGGATGGTAGCGTTGTCATTATAGAAGGTAGTTCATTGTTGATATTTTGTTACTCCAATGGATGGTAGCCTTGTCAATATGAAAGGTAGTTTGTTGTTAAGATTTTGTTACTCTAATGGCTGGTATCCTTGTCATTACGGAAGGTAGTCTGTTGTTGAGATTTTGTTACTCCATTGGATGGTAGCCTTGTCATTATATAAGGTGGTACGTTGTTGAGATTTTGTTAATCCAATGGATGGTTGCCTTGTCAGTATGGAAGGTAGTTCGTTGTTGAGATTTTGTTACTCCTATGGATGGTAGACTTGTCATTATGGAAGGTAATCTGTTATTGAGATTTTGTTACTACAATGGATGGTAGCCTTGTCATTATTGAAAGTAGTATGTTGTTGAGATTCTGTTACTCCAATGGATGGTAGCCTTGTCATTATGGAAGGTAGTATGTTGTTGATATTTTGTTACTCCAATGGATTGTTGCCTTGTCATTATGGAAGGTAGCTCATTGTTGAGATTTTGTTACTCCTATGGATGGTATACTTGTCATTATGGAAGGTAGTCCATTGTTGATATTTTGTTACTCCAATTGATGGTAGACTTGTCATTATGGAAAGTAGTTTGTTGTAGAGATTTTGTTACTCCAATGGATGGAAGCCGTGTCATTATGGAAGGTAGTTCCCTGTTGAGATTTTGTTACTCCAACGAATGGTAGCCTTGTCATTATGGAAGGTAGTTCGTTGTTGAGATTCTGTTACTCCAATGGATGGTAGCCTTGTCAATATGGAAGGTAGTTCATTGTCTAGATTTTGTTACTCCATTTGATGGTAGCCTTGTCATTATGGAAGGTAGTTAGTTATAGAGATTTTTTTACTCTAATGGATGGTATCCTTGTCATTATGGAAAGTAGTTTGTTGTTGAGATTTTGTTACTCCAATGGATGGTAGCCTTGTCATTATGGAAGGTAGTTCGTTGTTGATATTTTGTTACTTTAATGGATGGTAGCCTTGTCATTATGGAAGGTAGTTCGTTGTTGATATTTTGTTAGCCCAATGGATGGTAGCCTTGTCAATATGGAAGGTAGTTCGTTGTTGAGATTTTGTTACACTAATGGATGGTAGCCTTGTCATTTTGGAAGGTAGTTCGTCGTTATGATTTTGTTACTCCAATGGATTGTAGCCTTGTCATTATGGAAGGTAGTTCATTGTTGAGATTTTGTTACTCCAATGGATGGTAGCGTTTTCATTATGGAAGGTAGTTCGTTGTTGAGATTTTGTTACTCTAATGGATGGTAGCCTTGTCATTTTGGAAGGTAGTTAATTGTAATGATTTTGTTACTCCAATAGATTGTAGCCTTGTCATTATGGAAGGTAGTTCGTTGTTGAGATTTTGTTACTCCAATGGATGGTAGCCTTGTCATTATGGAAGTTAGTTCGTTGTTGTTATTCTGTTATTCCAATGGATGGTAGCCTTGTCATTATGGAAGGTAGTTCGTTGTTGAGATTTTGTTACTCTAATGGATGGTAGCCTTGTCATTATGGAAGGTAGTTAATTGTAATGATTTTGTTACTCCAATAGATTGTAGCCTTGTCATTATGGAAGGTAGTTCGTTGTTGAGATTTTGTTACTCCAATGGATGGTAGCCTTGTCATTATGGAAGTTAGTTCGTTATTGATATTTTTTTACTCCAATGGATGGTAGCCTTGTCATTATGGAAGGTAGTTCATTGTTGAGATTTTGTTACTCAAATGGATGGTAGCCTTGTAATTATGAAAGGTAGTTTGTTGTTGAGATTTTGTTACTCTAATGGATGGTATCCTTGTCTTTACGGAAGGTAGTCTGTTGTTGAAATTTTGTTACTCCAATGGATGGTAGCCTTGTCATTATGGAAGGTAGTTCATTGTTGAGATTTTGTTACTCAAATGGATGGTAGCCTTGTAATTATGAAAGGTAGTTTGTTGTTGAGATTTTGATACTCTAATGGATGGTATCCTTGTCTTTACGGAAGGTAGTCTGTTGTTGAAATTTTGTTACTCCATTGGATGGTAGCCTTGTCATTATGGAAGGTAGTTTGTTGTTGAGATTTTGTTACTCCTATGGATGGTAGACTTGTCATTATGGAAGGTAGTCTGTTGTTGAGATTTTATTACTTCAATGGATGGTAGACTTGTCATTATGGAAGGTAGTTCGTTGTTAAGATAATGTTACCCCAATGGATGGTATCCTTATAATTATGGAAGGTAGTTCGTTATTGAGATTTTGTTACTCCAATGGATGGTAGCCTTGTCAATATGGAAGGTAGTTCGTTGTTGAGATTTTGTTACACTAATGGATGGTAGCCTTGTTATTATGGAAAGTAGTTCGTCGTTATGATTTTGTTACTCCAATGGATTATAGCCTTGTCATTATGGAAGGTAGTTCATTGTTGAGATTTTGTTACTCCAATGGATGGTAGCCTTGTCATTATGGAAGGTAGTTTGTTGTTGAGATTTTGTTACTCTAATGGATGGTAGCCTTGTCTTTATGGAAGGTAGTTCGTCTTTATGATTTTGTTACTCCAATGGATTGTATCCTTGTCATTATGGAAGTTAGTTCGTTGTTGATATTTTGTTACTCCAATGAATGGTAGCCTTGTCATTATGGAAGGTAGTTCGTTGTTGATATTTTGTTACTCCAATGGATGGTAGCCTTGTCATTATGGAAGGTAGTTCGTTGTTGAGATTTTGTTACTTTAACGGATGGTAGCCTTGTCATTATGGAAGGTAGTTCATTGTTGAGATTTTGTTACTCAAATGGATGGTAGCCTTGTAATTATGAAAGGTAGTTTGTTGTTTAGATTTTGTTACTCCTATGTATGGTAGACTTGTCATTATGGAAGGTAGTCTGTTGTTGAGATTTTGTTACTTCAATGGATGGTAGACTTGTTATTATGGAAGGTAGTTCGTTGTTAAGATAATGTTACCCCAATGCATGGTATCCTTATAATTATGGAAGGTAGTTCGTTGTTGAGATTTTGTTACTCCAATGGATGTTAGCCTTGTCATTATGGAAGTTAGTTCGTTGTTGATATTTTTTTACTCCAATGGATGGTAGCCTTGTCATTATGCAAGGTAGTTCGTTTTTGAGATTTTGTTACTCTAATGGATGGTAGCCTTGTCATTATGGAAGGTAGTTAATTGTTATGATTTTGTTACTCCAATAGATTGTAGCCTTGTCATTATGGAAGGTAGTTCGTTGTTGAGATTTTGTTACTCCAATGGATGGTAGCCTTGTCATTATGGAAGTTAGTTCGTTGTTGATATTTTTTTACTCCAATGGATGGTACCCTTGTCATTATGGAAGGTAGTTTGTTGTTGAGATTTTGTTACTCTAATGGATGGTAGCCTTGTCATTATGGAAGGTAGTTCGTCGTTATGATTTTGTTACTCCAAAGGATTGTATCCTTGTCATTATGGAAGTTAGTTCGTTGTTGATATTTTGTTACTCCAATGGATGGTAGCCTTGTCATTATGGAAGGTAGTTCGTTGTTTAGATTTTGTTACTCTAATGGATGGTAGCCTTGTCATTATGGAAGGTAGTTTGTTGTTTAGATTTTGTTAGTCCAATGGATGGTAGCCTTGTCAATATGGAAGGTAGTTCGTTGTTGAGATTTTGTTACACTAATGGATGGTAGCCTTGTCATTATGGAAGGTAGTTCGTCGTTATGATTTTGTTACTCCAATGGATTGTAGCCTTGTCATTATAGAAGGTAGTTCATTGTTGAGATTTTGTTACTCCAATGGATGGTAGCCTTGTCATTATGGAAGGTAGTTCGCTGTTGTGATTTTGTTACTTTAATGGATGGTAGCCTTGTCATTATGGAAGGTAGTCTGTTGTTGAGATTTTTTTACTTTAATGGATGGTAGCCTTGTCATTATGGAAGGTAGTTCGTTGTTGAAATTGTGTTACTCCAATGGATGTTAGCCTTGTCATTATGGAAGGTAGTTTGTTGTTGAGATTTTGTTACCCCAATGGATGGTTGCCTTGTCATTATGGAAGGTAGTTCATTGTTGAGATTTTTTTACTCCATTGGATGGTAGCATTGTCATTATAGAAGGTAGTTCGTTGTTGAGATTTTGTTACTCCATTGGATGGTAGCCTTGTCATTATGGAAGGTAGTTTGTTGTTGAGATTTTGTTACTCTATTAGATGGTAGACTTGTCATTATGGAAGGTAGTGTGTTGTTGAGATTTTGTTACTTCAATGGATGGTAGACTTGTTATTATGGAAGGTAGTTCGTTGTTAAGATAATGTTACCCCAATGGATGGTAGCCTTGTCATTATGGAAGGTAGTTCGTTGTTTAGATTTTTGTTACTCCAATGGATGTTAGCCTTGTCATTATGGAAGGTAGTTCGTTGTTGAGATTTTGTTACCCTAATGGATGGTAGCCTTGTCATTATGGAAGGTAGTTCATTGTTGAGATTTTTTTACTCCATTGGATGGTAGCGTTGTCATTATAGAAGGTAGTTCGTTGTTGAGATTTTGTTACTTTAATGGATGGTAGCCTTGTCATTATGGAAAGTATTTCATTGTTGATATTTTGTTACTCCAATGGATGGTAGCCTTGTCAATATGAAAGGTAGTTTGTTGTTAAGATTTTGTTACTCTAATGGCTGGTATCCTTGTCATTACGGAAGGTAGTCTGTTGTTGAGATTTTGTTACTCCATTGGATGGTAGCCTTGTCATTATATAAGGTAGTACGTTGTTGAGATTTTGTTAATCCAATGGATGGTTGCCTTGTCAGTATGGAAGGTAGTTCGTTGTTGAGATTTTGTTACTCCTATGGATGGTAGACTTGTCATTATGGAAGGTAATCTGTTGTTGAGATTTTGTTACTACAATGGATGGTAGCCTTGTCATTATGGAAAGTAGTATGTTGTTGAGATTCTGTTACTCCAATGGATGGTAGCCTTGTCATTATGGAAGGTAGTATGTTGTTGATATTTTGTTACTCCAATGGATTGTTGCCTTGTCATTATGGAAGGTAGCTCATTGTTGAGATTTTGTTACTCCTATGGATGGTATACTTGTCATTATGGAAGGTAGTCCATTGTTGATATTTTGTTACTCCAATTGATGGTAGACTTGTCATTATGGAAAGTAGTTTGTTGTAGAGATTTTGTTACTCCAATGGATGGAAGCCGTGTCATTATGGAAGGTAGTTCCCTGTTGAGATTTTGCTACTCCAACGAATGGTAGCCTTGTCATTATGGAAGGTAGTTCGTTGTTGAGATTCTGTTACTCCAATGGATGGTAGCCTTGTCAATATGGAAGGTAGTTCATTGTCTAGATTTTGTTACTCCTTTTGATGGTAGCCTTGTCATTATGGAAGGTAGTTAGTTATAGAGATTTTTTTACTCTAATGGATGGTATCCTTGTCATTATGGAAAGTAGTTTGTTGTTGAGATTTTGTTACTCCAATGGATGGTAGCCTTGTCATTATGGAAGGTAGTTCGTTGTTGATATTTTGTTACTTTAATGGATGGTAGCCTTGTCATTATGGAAGGTAGTTCGTTGTTGATATTTTGTTAGCCCAATGGATGGTAGCCTTGTCAATATGGAAGGTAGTTCGTTGTTGAGATTTTGTTACACTAATGGATGGTAGCCTTGTCATTTTGGAAGGTAGTTCGTCGTTATGATTTTGTTACTCCAATGGATTGTAGCCTTGTCATTATGGAAGGTAGTTCATTGTTGAGATTTTGTTACTCCAATGGATGGTAGCGTTTTCATTATGGAAGGTAGTTCGTTGTTGAGATTTTGTTACTCTAATGGATGGTAGCCTTGTCATTTTGGAAGGTAGTTAATTGTAATGATTTTGTTACTCCAATAGATTGTAGCCTTGTCATTATGGAAGGTAGTTCGTTGTTGAGATTTTGTTACTCCAATGGATGGTAGCCTTGTCATTATGGAAGTTAGTTCGTTGTTGATATTCTGTTATTCCAATGGATGGTAGCCTTGTCATTATGGAAGGTAGTTCGTTGTTGAGATTTTGTTACTCTAATGGATGGTAGCCTTGTCATTATGGAAGGTAGTTAATTGTAATGATTTTGTTACTCCAATAGATTGTAGCCTTGTCATTATGGAAGGTAGTTCGTTGTTGAGATTTTGTTACTCCAATGGATGGTAGCCTTGTCATTATGGAAGTTAGTTCGTTATTGATATTTTTTTACTCCAATGGATGGTACCCTTGTCATTTTGGAAGGTAGTTTGTTGTTGAGATTTTGTTACTTTAATGGATGGTAGCCTTGTCATTATGGAAGGTAGTTCATTGTTGAGATTTTGTTACTCTAATGGATGGTAGCCTTGTCTTTACGGAAGGTAGTCTGTTGTTGAAATTTTGTTACTCCATTGGATGGTAGCCTTGTCATTATGGAAGGTAGTTTGTTGTTGAGATTTTGTTACTCCTATGGATGGTAGACTTGTCATTATGGAAGGTAGTCTGTTGTTGAGATTTTATTACTTCAATGGATGGTAGACTTGTCATTATGGAAGGTAGTTCGTTGTTAAGATAATGTTACCCCAATGGATGGTATCCTTATAATTATGGAAGGTAGTTCGTTGTTGAGATTTTGTTACTCCAATGGATGGTAGCCTTGTCAATATGGAAGGTAGTTCGTTGTTGAGATTTTGTTACACTAATGGATGGTAGCCTTGTTATTATGGAAAGTAGTTCGTCGTTATGATTTTGTTACTCCAATGGATTATAGCCTTGTCATTATGGAAGGTAGTTCATTGTTGAGATTTTGTTACTCCAATGGATGGTAGCCTTGTCATTATGGAAGGTAGTTTGTTGTTGAGATTTTGTTACTCTAATGGATGGTAGCCTTGTCTTTATGGAAGGTAGTTCGTCTTTATGATTTGGTTACTCCAATGGATTGTATCCTTGTCATTATGGAAGTTAGTTCGTTGTTGATATTTTGTTACTCCAATGAATGGTAGCCTTGTCATTATGGAAGGTAGTTCGTTGTTGATATTTTGTTACTCCAATGGATGGTAGCCTTGTCATTATGGAAGGTAGTTCGTTGTTGAGATTTTGTTACTTTAACGGATGGTAGCCTTGTCATTATGGAAGGTAGTTCATTGTTGAGATTTTGTTACTCAAATGGATGGTAGCCTTGTAATTATGAAAGGTAGTTTGTTGTTTAGATTTTGTTACTCCTATGTATGGTAGACTTGTCATTATGGAAGGTAGTCTGTTGTTGAGATTTTGTTACTTCAATGGATGGTAGACTTGTTATTATGGAAGGTAGTTCGTTGTTAAGATAATGTTACCCCAATGCATGGTATCCTTATAATTATGGAAGGTAGTTCGTTGTTGAGATTTTGTTACTCCAATGGATGGTAGCCTTGTCAATATGGAAGGTAGTTTATTGTTGAGATTTTGTTACACTAATGGATGGTAGCCTTGTTATTATGGAAAGTAGTTCGTCGTTATGATTTTGTTACTCCAATGGATTATAGCCTTGTCATTATGGAAGGTAGTTCATTGTTGAGATTTTGTTACTCCAATGGATGGTAGCCTTGTCATTATGAAAGGTAGTTTGTTGTTAAGATTTTGTTACCCTAATGGATTGTATCCTTGTAATTATGGATGGTAGTTCGTCGTTATGATTTTGTTACTCCAATGGATTGTATCCTTGTCATTATGGAAGGTAGTACGTTGTTGAGATTTTGTTACTCCAATGGATGTTAGCCTTGTCATTATTGAAGTTAGTTCGTTGTTGATATTTTGTTACTCCAATGGATGGTAGCCTTGTCATTATGGAAGGTAGTTCGTTGTTGAGATTTTGTTACTCTAATGGATGGTAGCCTTGTCATTATGGAAGGTAGTTAATTGTTATGATTTTGTTACTCCAATAGATTGTAGCCTTGTCATTATGGAAGGTAGTTTGTTGTTGAGATTTTGTTACCCCAATGGATGTTAGCCTTATAATTATGGAAGTTAGTTCGTTGTTGATATTTTTTTACTCCAATGGATGATAGCCTTGTCAATATGGAAGGTAGTTCGTTGTTGAGATTTTGTTACACTAATGGATGGTAGCCTTGTTATTATGGAAAGTAGTTCGTCGTTATGATTTTGTTACTCCAATGGATTATAGCCTTGTCATTATGGAAGGTAGTTCATTGTTGAGATTTTTTTACTCCAATGGATGGTAGCCTTGTCATTTTGAAAGGTAGTTTGTTGTTAAGATTTTGATACCCTAATGGATGGTATCCTTGTACTTACGGAAGGTTGTCTGTTGTTGATATTTTGTTACTCCATTGGATGGTAGCCTTGTCATTATGGAAGGTAGTATGTTGTTGAAATTTTGTTACTCCAATGGATGGTAGCCTTGTCATTATGGAAAGTAGTTTGTTGTTGAGATTTTGTTACTCCTATGGATGGTAGACTTGTCATTATGGAAGGTAGTCCGTTGTTGAGATTTTGTTACTTCAATGGATGGTAGACTTGTCATTATGGAATGTAGTTCGTTGTTAAGATAATGTTACCCCAATGGATGGTAGCCTAGTAATTATGGAAGGTAGTTCGTTGTTGAGATTTTGTTACTCCAATGGATGGTAGCCTTGTCAATATGGAAGGTAGTTTGTTGGTGAGATTTCGTTACTCTAATGGATGGTAGCCTTGTCATTATGGAAGGTAGTTAATTGTTATGATTTTGTTACTCCAATATATTGTAGCGTTGTCATTATGGAAGGTAGTTCATTGTTGAGATTTTGTTACTCCAATGGATGTTAGCCTTGTCATTATGGAAGTTAGTTCGTTGTTGATATTTTTTTACTCCAATGGATGGTACCCTTGTCATTATGGAAGGTAATTTGTTGTTGAGATTTTGTTACTTTAATGGATGGTAGCCTTGTCATTATGGAAGGTAGTTCATTGTTGAGATTTTGTTACTCAAATGGATGGTAGCCTTGTAATTATGAAAGGTAGCTTGTTGTTGAGATTTTGTTACTCTAATGGATGGTATCCTTGTCTTTACAGAAGGTAGTCTGTTGTTGAAATTTTGTTACTCCATTGGATGGTAGCCTTGTCATTATGGAAGGTAGTTTGTTGTTGAGATTTTGTTACTCCTATGGATGGTAGACTTGTCATTATGGAAGGTAGTCTATTGTTGAGATTTTATTACTTTCCATGGATGGTAGACTTGTCATTATGGAAGGTAATTCGTTGTTAAGATAATGTTACCCCAATGGATGGTATCCTTATAATTATGGAAGGTAGTTCGTTGTTGAGATTTTGTTACTCCAATGGATGGTAGCCTTGTCAATATGGAAGGTAGTTCGTTGTTGAGATTTTGTTACACTAATGGATGGTAGCCTTGTTATTATGGAAAGTAGTTCGTCATTATGATTTTGTTACTCCAATGGATTATAGCCTTGTCATTATGGAAGGTAGTTCATTGTTGAGTTTTTGTTACTCCAATGGATGGTAGCCTTGTCATTATGGAAGGTAGTTTGTTGTTGAGATTTTGTTACTCTAATGGATGGTAGCCTTGTCATTATGGAAGGTAGTTCGTCGTTATGATTTTGTTAATCCAATGGATTGTATCCTTGACATTATGGAAGGTAGTACGTTGTTGAGATTTTGTTACTCCAATGGATGTTAGCCTTGTCATTATGGAAGTTAGTTCGTTGTTGATATTTTGTTACTCCAATGGATGGTAGCCTTGTCATTTTGGAAGGTAGTTCGTTGTTGAGATTTTGTTACTCTAATGGATGGTAGCCTTGTCATTATGGAAGGTAGTTAATTGTTATGATTTTGTTACTCCAATAGATTGTAGCCTTGTCATTATGGAAGGTAGTACGTTGTTGAGATTTTGTTACTCTAATGGATGGTAGCCTTGTCATTATGGAAGGTAGTTCGTCGTTATGATTTTGTTACTCCAATGGATTGTATCCTTGTCATTATGGAAGGTAGTACGTTGTTGAGATTTTGTTACTCCAATGGATGTTAGCCTTGTCATTATGGAAGTTAGTTCGTTGTTGATATTTTGTTACTCCAATGGATGGTAGCCTTGTCATTATGGAAGGTAGTTCGTTGTTGAGATTTTGTTACTCTAATGGATGGTAGCCTTGTCATTATGGAAGGTAGTTAATTGTTATGATTTTGTTACTCCAATAGATTGTAGCCTTGTCATTATGGAAGGTAGTTTGTTATTGAGATTTTGTTACCCCAACGGATGTTAGCCTTATCATTATGGAAGGTAGTTCGTTGTTGAGATTTTGTTACACTAATGGATGGTAGCCTTGTTATTATGGAAAGTAGTTCGTCGTTATGATTTTGTTACTCCAATGGATTATAGCCTTGTCATTATGGAAGGTAGTTCATTGTTGAGATTTTGTTACTCCAATGGATGGTAGCCTTGTCATTATGGAAGGTAGTTTGTTGTTGAGATTTTGTTACTCCTATGTATGGTAGACTTGTCATTATGGAAGGTAGTCTGTTATTGAGATTTTGTTACTTAAATGGATGGTAGACTTGTCATTATGGAAGGTAGTTCGTTGTTAAGATAATGTTACCCCAATGGATGGTATCCTTATAATTATGGAAGGTAGTTCGTTGTTGAGATTTTGTTACTCCAATGGATGGTAGCCTTGTCAATATGGAAGGTAGTTTGTTATTGAGATTTTGTTACACTAATGGATGGTAGCCTTGTTATTATGGAAAGTAGTTCGTCGTTATGATTTTGTTACTCCAATGGATTATAGCCTTGTCATTATGGAAGGTAGTTCATTGTTGAGATTTTGTTACTCCAATGGATGGTAGCCTTGTCATTATGAAAGGTAGTTTGTTGTTAAGATTTTGATACCCTAATGGATGGTATCCTTGTACTTACGGAAGGTTGTCTGTTGTTGAGATTTTGTTACTCCATTGGATGGTAGCCTTGTCATTATGGAAGGTAGTATGTTGTTGAAATTTTGTTACTCCAATGGATGGTAGCCTTGTCATTATGGAAAGTAGTTTGTTGTTGAGATTTTGTTACTCCTATGGATGGTAGACTTGTCATTATGGAAGGTAGTCCATTCTTGAGATTTTGTTACTTCAATGGATGGTAGACTTGTCATTATGGAATGTAGTTCGTTGTTAAGATAATGTTACCCCAATGGATGGTAGCCTAGTAATTATGGAAGGTAGTTCGTTGTTGAGATTTTGTTACTCCAATGGATGGAAGCCTTGTCAATATGGATGGTAGTTCGTTGTTGATATTTTGTTACTCTAATGGATGGTAGCCTTGTCATTATGGAAGGTAGTTCGTTGTTGAGATTTCGTTACTCTAATGGATGGTAGCCTTGTCATTATGGAAGGTAGTTAATTGTTATGATTTTGTTACTCCAATATATTGTAGCCTTGTCATTATGGAAGGTAGTTCATTGTTGAGATTTTGTTACTCCAATGGATGTTAGCCTTGTCATTATGGAAGTTAGTTCGTTGTTGATATTTTTTTACTCCAATGGATGGTACCCTTGTCATTATGGAAGGTAATTTGTTGTTGAGATTTTGTTACTTTAATGGATGGTAGCCTTGTCATTATGGAAGGTAGTTCATTGTTGAGATTTTGTTACTCAAATGGATGGTAGCCTTGTAATTATGAAAGGTAGCTTGTTGGTTAGATTTTGTTACTCTAATGGATGGTATCCTTGTCTTTACGGAAGGTAGTCTGTTGTTGATATTTTGTTACTCCATTGGATGGTAGCCTTGTCATTATGGAAGGTAGTTTGTTGTTGAGATTTTGTTACTCCTATGGATGGTAGACTTGTCATTATGGAAGGTAGTCTATTGTTGAGATTTTATTACTTCAATGGATGGTAGACTTGTCATTATGGAAGGTAGTTCATTGTTAAGATAATGTTACCCCAATGGATGGTATCCTTATAATTATGGAAGGTAGTTCGTTGTTGAGATTTTATTACTCCAATGGATGGTAGCCTTGTCAATATGGAAGGTAGTTCGTTGTTGAGATTTTGTTACACTAATGGATGGTAGCCTTGTTATTATGGAAAGTAGTTCGTCGTTATGATTTTGTTACTCCAATGGATTATAGCCTTGTCATTATGGAAGGTAGTTCATTGTTGAGATTTTGTTACTCCAATGGATGGTAGCCTTGTCATTATGAAAGGTAGTTTGTTGTTAAGATTTTGTTAACCTAATGGATGGTATCCTTGTATTTACGGAAGGTTGTCTGTTGTTGAGATTTTGTTACTCCATTGGATGGTAGCCTTGTCATTATGGAAGGTAGTATGTTGTTGAAATTTTGTTACTCCAATGGATGGTAGCCTTGTCATTATGGAAAGTAGTTTGTTGTTGAGATTTTATTACTCCTATGGATGGTAGACTTGTCATTATGGAAGGTAGTCCGTTGTTGAGATTTTGTTACTTCAATGGATGGTAGACTTGTCATTATGGAATGTAGTTCGTTGTTAAGATAATGTTACCCCAATGGATGGTAGCCTAGTAATTATGGAAGGTAGTTCGTTGTTGAGATTTTGTTACTCCAATGGATGGTAGCCTTGTCAATATGGATGGTAGTTCGTTGTTGATATTTTGTTACTCTAGTGGATGGTAGCCTTGTCATTATGGAAGGTAGTTCATTGTTGAGATTTCGTTACTCTAATGGATGGTAGCCTTGTCATTATGGAAGGTAGTTAATTGTTATGATTTTGTTACTCCAATATATTGTAGCCTTGTAATTATGGAAGGAAGTTCATTGTTGAGATTTTGTTACTCCAATGGATGTTAGCCTTGTCATTATGGAAGTTAGTTCGTTGTTGATATTTTTTTACTCCAATGGATGGTACCCTTGTCATTATGGAAGGTAATTTGTTGTTGAGATTTTGTTACTTTAATGGATGGTAGCCTTGTCATTATGGAAGGTAGTTCATTGTTGAGATTTTGTTACTCAAATGGATGGTAGCCTTGTAATTATGAAAGGTAGCTTGTTGTTGAGATTTTGTTACTCTAATGGATGGTATCCTTGTCTTTACGGAAGGTAGTCTGTTGTTGATATTTTGTTACTCCATTGGATGGTAGCCTTGTCATTATGGAAGGTAGTTTGTTGTTGAGATTTTGGTACTCCTATGGATGGTAGACTTGTCATTATGGAAGGTAGTCTATTGTTGAGATTTTATTACTTCAATGGATGGTAGACTTGTCATTATGGAAGGTAGTTCGTTGTTAAGATAATGTTACCCCAATGGATGGTATCCTTATAATTATGGAAGGTAGTTCGTTGTTGAGATTTTGTTACTCCAATGGATGGTAGCCATGTCAATATGGAAGGTAGTTCGTTGTTGAGATTTTGTTACACTAATGGATGGTAGCCTTGTTATTATGGAAAGTAGTTCGTCGTTATGATTTTGTTACTCCAATGGATTATAGCCTTGTCATTATGGAAGGTAGTTCATTGTTGAGATTTTGTTACTCCAATGGATGGTAGCCTTGTCATTATGAAAGGTAGTTTGTTGTTAAGATTTTGTTAACCTAATGGATGTTATCCTTGTACTTACGGAAGGTTGTCTGTCGTTGAGATTTTGTTACTCCATTGGATGGTAGCCTTGTCATTATGGAAGGTAGTATGTTGTTGAAGTTTTGTTACTCCAATGGATGGTAGCCTTGTCATTATGGAAAGTAGTTTGTTGTTGAGATTTTGTTACTCCTATGGATGGTAGACTTGTCATTATGGAAGGTAGTCCGTTGTTGAGATTTTGTTACTTCAATGGATGGTAGACTTGTCATTATGGAATGTAGTTCGTTGTTAAGATAATGTTACCCCAATGGATGGTAGCCTAGTAATTATGGAAGGTAGTTCGTTGTTGAGATTTTGTTACTCCAATGGATGGTAGCCTTGTCAATATGGATGGTAGTTCGTTGTTGATATTTTGTTACTCTAATGGATGGTAGCCTTGTCATTATGGAAGGCAGTTCGTTGTTGAGATTTCGTTACTCTAATGGATGGTAGCCTTGTCATTATGGAAGGTAGTTAATTGTTATGATTTTGTTACTCCAATATATTGTAGCCTTGTCATTATGGAAGGTAGTTCATTGTTGAGATTTTGTTACTCCAATGGATGTTAGCCTTGTCATTATGGAAGTTAGTTCGTTGTTGATATTTTTTTACTCCAATGGATGGTACCCTTGTCATTATGGAAGGTAATTTGTTGTTGAGATTTTGTTACTTTAATGGATGGTAGCCTTGTCATTATGGAAGGTAGTTCGTTGTTGAGATTTTGTTACTCAAATGGATGGTAGCCTTGTAATTATGAAAGGTAGCTTGTTGTTGAGATTTTGTTACTCTAATGGATGGTATCCTTGTCTTTACGGAAGGTAGTCTGTTGTTGAAATTTTGTTACTCCATTGGATGGTAGCCTTGTCATTATGGAAGGTAGTTTGTTGTTGAGATTTTGTTACTCCTATGGATGGTAGACTTGTCATTATGGAAGGTAGTCTATTGTTGAGATTTTATTACTTCAATGGATGGTAGACTTGTCATTATGGAAGGTAGTTTGTTGTTAAGATAATGTTACCCCAATGGATGGTATCCTTATAATTATGGAAGGTAGTTCGTTGTTGAGATTTTGTTACTCCAATGGATGGTAGCCTTGTCAATATGGAAGGTAGTTCGTTGTTGAGATTTTGTTACACTAATGGATGGTAGCCTTGTTATTATGGAAAGTAGTTCATCGTTATGATTTTGTTACTCCAATGGATTATAGCCTTGTCATTATGGAAGGTAGTTCATTGTTGAGATTTTGTTACTCCAATGGATGGTAGCCTTGTCATTATGAAAGGTAGTTTGTTGTTAAGATTTTGTTAACCTAATGGATGGTATCCTTGTACTTACGGAAGGTTGTCTGTCGTTGAGATTTTGTTACTCCATTGGATGGTAGCCTTGTCATTATGGAAGGTAGTATGTTGTTGAAATTTTGTTACTCCAATGGATGGTAGGCTTGTCATTATGGAAGGTAGTTCATTGTTGAAATTGTGTTACTCCAATGGATGTTAGCCTTGCCATTATGGAAGGTAGTTCATTGTTGAGATTTTGTTACCCCAATGGATGGTAGCCTTGTCATTATGGAAGGTAGTTCATTGTTGAGATTTTGTTACTCCAATGGATGTTAGCATTGTCATTATGGAAGTTAGTTCGTTGTTGATATTTTTTTACTCCAATGGATGGTACCCTTGTCATTATGGAAGGTAGTTTGTTGTTGAGATTTTGTTACTTTAATGGATGGTAGCCTTGTCATTATGGAAGGTAGTTCATTGTTAAGATTTTGTTACTCAAATGGATGGTAGCCTTGTAATTATGAAAGGTAGTTTGTTGTTGATATTTTGTTACTGTAATGGATGGTATCCTTGTCTTTACGGAAGGTAGTCTGTTGTTGAAACTTTGTTACTCCATTGGATGGTAGCCTTGTCATTATGGAAGGTAGTTTGTTGTTGAGATTTTGTTACTCCTATGTATGGTAGACTTGTCATAATGGAAGGTAGTCTGTTGTTGAGATTTTGTTACTTCAATGGATGGTAGACTTGTCATTATGGAAGGTAGTTCGTTGTTAAGATAATGTTACCCCAATGGATGGTATCCTTATAAATATGGACGGTAGTTCGTTGTTGAGATTTTGTTACTCCAATGGATGGTAGCCTTGTCAATATGGAAGGTAGTTTGTTGTTGAGATTTTGTTACACTAATGGATGGTAGCCTTGTTATTATGGAAAGTAGTTCGTCGAATGATTTTGTTACTCCAATGGATTATAGCCTTGTCATTATGGAAGGTAGTTCGTTGTTGAGATTTTGTTACTCCAATGGATGGTAGCCTTGTCATTATGAAAGGTAGTTTGTTGTTAAGATTTTGATACCCTAATGGATGGTATCCTTGTACTTACGGAAGGTTGTCTGTTGTTGAGATTTTGTTACTCCATTGGATGGTAGCCTTGTCATTATGGAAGGTAGTATGTTGTTGAAATTTTGTTACTCCAATGGATGGTAGCCTTGTCATTATGGAAAGTAGTTTGTTGTTGAGATTTTGTTACTCCTATGGATGGTAGACTTGTCATTATGGAAGGTAGTCCATTGTTGAGATTTGGTTACTTCAATGGATGGTAGACTTGTCATTATGGAATGTAGTTCGTTGTTAAGATAATGTTACCCCAATGGATGGTAGCCTAGTAATTATGGAAGGTAGTTCGTTGTTGAGATTTTGTTACTCCAATGGATGGTAGCCTTGTCAATATGGATGGTAGTTCGTTGTTGATATTTTGTTACTCTAATGGATGGTAGCCTTGTCATTATGGAAGGTAGTTCATTGTTGAGATTTCGTTACTCTAATGGATGGTAGCCTTGTCATTATGGAAGGTAGTTAATTGTTATGATTTTGTTACTCCAATATATTGTAGCCTTGTAATTATGGAAGGCAGTTCATTGTTGAGATTTTGTTACTCCAATGGATGTTAGCCTTGTCATTATGGAAGTTAGTTCGTTGTTGATATTTTTTTACTCCAATGGATGGTACCCTTGTCATTATGGAAGGTAATTTGTTGTTGAGATTTTGTTACTTTAATGGATGGTAGCCTTATCATTATGGAAGGTAGTTCATTGTTGAGATTTTGTTACTCAAATGGATGGTAGCCTTGTAATTATGAAAGGTAGCTTGTTGTTGAGATTTTGTTACTCTAATAGATGGTATCCTTGTCTTTACGGAAGGTAGTCTGTTGTTGAAATTTTGTTACTCCATTGGATGGTAGCCTTGTCATTATGGAAGGTAGTTTGTTGTTGAGATTTTGATACTCCTATGGATGGTAGACTTGTCATTATGGAAGGTAGTCTATTGTTGAGATTTTATTACTTCAATGGATGGTAGGCTTGTCATTATGGAAGGTAGTTCGTTGTTAAGATAATGTTACCCCAATGGATGGTATCCTTATAATTATGGAAGGTAGTTCATTGTTGAGATTTTGTTACTCCAATGGATGGTAGCCTTGTCAATATGGAAGGTAGTTCGTTGTTGAGATTTTGTTACACTAATGGATGGTAGCCTTGTTATTATGGAAAGTAGTTCGTCGTTATGATTTTGTTACTCCAATGGATTATAGCCTTGTCATTATGGAAGGTAGTTCATTGTTGAGATTTTGTTACTCCAATGGATGGTAGCCTTGTCATTATGAAAGGTAGTTTGTTGTTAAGATTTTGTTACCCTAATGGATGGTATCCTTGTACTTACGGAAGGTTGTCTGTTGTTGAGATTTTGTTACTCCATTGGATGGTAGCCTTGTCATTATGGAAGGTAGTATGTTGTTGAAATTTTGTTACTCCAATGGATGGTAGCCTTGTCATTATGGAAAGTAGTTTGTTGTTGAGATTTTGTTACTCCTATGGATGGTAGACTTGTCATTATGGAAGGTAGTCCGTTGTTGAGATTTTGTTACTTCAATGGATGGTAGACTTGTCATTATGGAATGTAGTTCGTTGTTAAGATAATGTTACCCCAATGGATGGTAGCCTAGTAATTATGGAAGGTAGTTCGTTGTTGAGATTTTGTTACTCCAATGGATGGTAGCCTTGTCAATATGGATGGTAGTTCGTTGTTGATATTTTGTTATTCTAATGGATGGTAGCCTTGTCATTATGGAAGGTAGTTCGTTGTTGAGATTTCGTTACTCTAATGGATGGTAGCCTTGTCATTATGGAAGGTAGTTAATTGTTATGATTCTGTTACTCCAATATATTGTAGCCTTGTCATTATGGAAGGTAGTTCATTGTTGAGATTTTGTTACTCCAATGGATGTTAGCCTTGTCATTATGGAAGTTAGTTCGTTGTTGATATTTTTTTACTCCAATGGATGGTACCCTTGTCATTATTGAAGGTAATTTGTTGTTGAGATTTTGTTACTTTAATGGATGGTAGCCTTGTCATTATGGAAGGTAGTTCATTATTGAGATTTTGTTACTCAAATGGATGGTAGCCTTGTAATTATGAAAGGTAGTTTGTTGTTGAGATTTTGTTACTCTAATGGATGGTATCCTTGTCTTTACGGAAGGTAGTCTGTTGTTGAAATTTTGTTACTCCATTGGATGGTAGCCTTGTCATTATGGAAGGTAGTTTGTTGTTGAGATTTTGTTACTCCTATGGATGGTAGACTTGTCATTATGGAAGGTAGTCTATTGTTGAGATTTTATTACTTCAATGGATGGTAGACTTGTCATTATGGAAGGTAGTTCGTTGTTAAGATAATGTTACCCCAATGGATGGTATCCTTATAATTATGGAAGGTAGTTCGTTGTTGAGATTTTGTTACTCCAATGGATGGTAGCCTTGTCAATATGGAAGGTAGTTCGTTGTTGAGATTTTGTTACACTAATGGATGGTAGCCTTGTTATTATGGAAAGTAGTTCGTCGTTATGATTTTGTTACTCCAATGGATTATAGCCTTGTCATTATGGAACGTAGTTCATTGTTGAGATTTTGTTACTCCAATGGATGGTAGCCTTGTCATTATGAAAGGTAGTTTGTTGTTAAGATTTTGTTACCCTAATGGATGGTATCCTTGTACTTACGGAAGGTTGTCTGTTGTTGAGATTTTGTTACTCCATTGGATGGTAGCCTTGTCATTATGGAAGGTAGTATGTTGTTGAAATTTTGTTACTCCAATGGATGGTAGCCTTGTCATTATGGAAAGTAGTTTGTTGTTGAGATTTTGTTACTCCTATGGATGGTAGACTTGTCATTATGGAAGGTAGTCCGTTGTTGAGATTTTGTTACTTCAATGGATGGTAGACTTGTCATTATGGAATGTAGTTCGTTGATAAGATAATGTTACCCCAATGGATGGTAGCCTAGTAATTATGGAAGGTAGTTCGTTGTTGAGATTTTGTTACTCCAATGGATGGTAGCCTTGTCAATATGAATGGTAGTTCGTTGTTGATATTTTGTTACTCTAATGGATGGTAGCTTTGTCATTATGGAAGGTAGTTCGTTGTTGAGATTTCGTTACTCTAATGGATGGTAGCCTTGTCATTATGGAAGGTAGTTAATTGTTATGATTTTGTTACTCCGATATATTTTAGCCTTGTCATTATGGAAGGTAGTTCATTGTTGAGATTTTGTTACTCCAATGGATGTTAGCCTTGTCATTATGGAAGTTAGTTCGTTGTTGATATTTTTTTACTCCAATGGATGGTACCCTTGTCATTATGGAAGGTAATTTGTTGTTGAGATTTTGTTACTTTAATGGATGGTAGGCTTGTCATTATGGAAGGTAGTTCATTGTTGAGATTTTGTTACTCAAATGGATGGTAGCCTTGTAACTATGAAAGGTAGTTTGTTATTGAGATTTTGTTACTCTAATGGATGGTATCCTTGTCTTTACGGAAGGTAGTCTGTTATTGAAATTTTGTTACTCCATTGGATGGTAGCCTTGTCATTATGGAAGGTAGTTTGTTGTTGAGATTTTGTTACTCCTATGGTTGTATACTTGTCATTATGGAAGGTAGTCTATTGTTGAGATTTTATTACTTCAATGGATGGTAGACTTGTCATTATGGAAGGTAGTTCGTTGTTAAGATAATGTTACCCGAATGGATGGTATCCTTATAATTATGGAAGGTAGTTCGTTGTTGAGATTTTGTTACTCCAATGGATGGTAGCCTTGTCAATATGGAAGGTAGTTCGTTGTTGAGATTTTGTTACACTAATGGATAGTAGCCTTGTTATTATGGAAAGTAGTTCGACGTTATGATTTTGTTACTCCAATGGATTATAGCCTTGTAATTATGGAAGGTAGTTCATTGTTGAGATTTTGTTACTCCAATGGATGGTAGCCTTGTCATTATGGAAGGTAGTTTGTTGTTGAGATTTTGTTACTCTAATGGATGGTAGCCTTGTCATTATGGAAGGTAGTTCGTCGTTATGATTTTGTTACTCCAATGGATTGTATCCTTGTCATTATGGAAGGTAGTACGTTGTTGAGATTTTGTTACTCCAATGGATGTTAGCCTCGTCATTATGGAAGTTAGTTCGTTGTTGATAATTTGTTACTCCAATGGATGGTAGCCTTGTCAATATGGATGGTAGTTCGTTGTTGATATTTTGTTACTCTAATGGATGGTAGCCTTGTCATTATGGAAGGTAGTTCTATGTTGAGATTTCGTTACTCTAATGGATGGTAGCCTTGTCATTATGGAAGGTAGTTAATTGTTATAATTTTGTTACTCCAATATATTGTAGCCTTGTCATTATGGAAGGTAGTTCATTGTTGAGATTTTGTTACTCCAATGGATGTTAGCCTTGTCATTACGGAAGTTAGTTCGTTGTTGATATTTTTTTACTCCAATGGATGGTACCCTTGTCATTATGGAAGGTAATTTGTTGTTGAGATTGTTACTTTAATGGATGGTAGCCTTGTCATTATGGAAGGTAGTTCATTGTTGAGATTTTGTTACTCAAATGGATGGTAGCCTTGTAATTATGAAAGGTAGTTTGTTGTTGAGATTTTGTTACTGTAATGGATGGTATCCTTGTCTTTACGGAAGGTAGTCTGTTGTTGAAACTTTGTTACTCCATTGGATGGTAGCCTTGTCATTATGGAAGGTAGTTTGTTGTTGAGATTTTGTTACTCCTATGTATGGTAGACTTGTCATTATGGAAGGTAGTCTGTTGTTGAGATTTTGTTACTTCAATGGATGGTAGACTTGTCATTATGGAAGGTAGTTCGTTGTTAAGATAATGTTACCCCAATGGATGGTATCCTTATAATTATGGAAGGTAGTTCGTTGTTGAAATTTTGTTACTCCAATGGATGGTAGCCTTGTCAATATGGAAGGTAGTTCGTTGTTGAGATTTTGTTACACTAATGGATAGTAGCCTTGTTATTATGGAAAGTAGTTCGACGTTATGATTTTCTTACTCCAATGGATTATAGCCTTGTAATTATGGAAGGTAGTTCATTGTTGAGATTTTGTTACTCCAATGGATGGTAGCCTTGTCATTATGGAAGGTAGTTTGTTGTTGAGATTTTGTTACTCTAATGGATGGTAGCCTTGTCATTATGGAAGGTAGTTCGTCGTTATGATTTTGTTACTCCAATGGATTGTATCCTTGTCATTATGGAAGGTAGTACGTTGTTGAGATTTTGTTACTCCAATGGATGTTAGCCTCGTCATTATGGAAGTTAGTTCGTTGTTGATATTTTGTTACTCCAATGGATGGTAGCCTTGTCAATATGGATGGTAGTTCGTTGTTGATATTTTGTTACTCTAATGGATGGTAGCCTTGTCATTATGGAAGGTAGTTCTATGTTGAGATTTCGTTACTCTAATGGATGGTAGCCTTGTCATTATGGAAGGTAGTTAATTGTAATGATTTTGTTACTCCAATATATTGTAGCCTTGTCATTATGGAACGTAGTTCATTGTTGAGATTTTGTTACTCCAATGGATGTTAGCCTTGTCATTACGGAAGTTAGTTCGTTGTTGATATTTTTTTACTCCAATGGATGGTACCCTTGTCATTATGGAAGGTAATTTGTTGTTGAGATTGTTACTTTAATGGATGGTAGCCTTGTCATTATGGAAGGTAGTTCATTGTTGAGATTTTGTTACTCAAATGGATGGTAGCCTTGTAATTATGAAAGGTAGTTTGTTGTTGAGATTTTGTTACTGTAATGGATGGTATCCTTGTCTTTACGGAAGGTAGTCTGTTGTTGAAACTTTGTTACTCCATTGGATGGTAGCCTTGTCATTATGGAAGGTAGTTTGTTGTTGAGATTTTGTTACTCCTATGTATGGTAGACTTGTCATTATGGAAGGTAGTCTGTTGTTGAGATTTTGTTACTTCAATGGATGGTAGACTTATCATTATGGAAGGTAGTTCGTTGTTAAGATAATGTTACCCCAATGGATGGTATCCTTATAATTATGGAAGGTAGTTCGTTGTTGAGATTTTGTTACTCCAATGGATGGTAGCCTTGTCAATATGGAAGGTAGTTTGTTGTTGAGATTTTGTTACACTAATGGATGGTGGCCTTGTTATTATGGAAAGTAGTTCGTCGTTATGATTTTGTTACTCCAATGGATTATAGCCTTGTCATTATGGAAGGTAGTTCATTGTTGAGATTTTGTTACTCCAATGGATGGTAGCCTTGTCATTATGAAAGGTAGTTTGTTGTTAAGATTTTGTTACCCTAATGGATGAAATCCTTGTACTTACGGAAGGTTGTCTGTTGTTGAGATTTTGTTACTCCATTGGATGGTAGCCTTGTCATTATGGAAGGTAGTATGTTGTTGAAATTTTGTTACTCCAATGGATGGTAGCCTTGTCATTATGGAAAGTAGTTTGTTGTTGAGATTTTGTTACTCCTATGGATGGTAGACTTGTCATTATGGAAGGTAGTCCGTTGTTGAGATTTTGTTACTTCAATGGATTGTAGACTTGTCATTATGGAATGTAGTTCGTTGTTAAGATAATGTTACCCCAATGGATGGTATCCTAGTAATTATGGAAGGTAGTTCGTTGTTGAGATTTTGTTACTCCAATGGATGGTAGCCTTGTCAATATGGATGGTAGTTCGTTGTTGATATTTTGTTACTCTAATGGATGGTGGCCTTGTCATTATGGAAGGTAGTTCGTTGTTGAGATTTTGTTACTCTAATGGATGGTAGCCTTGTCATTATGGAATGTAGTTAATTGTTATGATTTTGTTACTCCAATATATTGTAGCCTTGTCATTATGGAAGGTAGTTCATTGTTGAGATTTTGTTACTCCAATGGATGTTAGCCTTGTCATTACGGAAGTTAGTTCGTTGTTGATATTTTTTTACTCCAATGGATGGTACCCTTGTCATTATGGAAGGTAATTTGTTGTTGAGATTGTTACTTTAATGGATGGTAGCCTTGTCATTATGGAAGGTAGTTCATTGTTGAGATTTTGTTACTCAAATGGATGGTAGCCTTATAATTATGAAAGGTAGTTTGTTGTTGAGATTTTGTTACTGTAATGGATGGTATCCTTGTCTATATGGAAGGTAGTCTGTTGTTGAAACTTTGTTACTCCATTGGATGGTAGCCTTGTCATTATGGAAGGTAGTTTGTTGTTGAGATTTTGTTACTCCTATGTATGGAAGACTTGTCATTATGGAAGGTAGTCTGTTGTTGAGATTTTGTTACTTCAATGGATGGTAGACTTATCATTATGGAAGGTAGTTCGTTGTTAAGATAATGTTACCCCAATGGATGGTATCCTTATAATTATGGAAGGTAGTTCGTTGTTGAGATTTTGTTACTCCAATGGATGGTAGCCTTGTCAATATGGAAGGTAGTTTGTTGTTGAGATTTTGTTACACTAATGGATGGTAGCCTTGTTATTATGGAAAGTAGTTCATCGTTATGATTTTGGTACTCCAATGGATTATAGCCTTGTCATTATGGAAGGTAGTTCATTGTTGAGATTTTGTTACTCCAATGGATGGTAGCCTTGTCATTATGAAAGGTAGTTTGTTGTTAAGATTTTGTTACCCTAATGGATGGTATCCTTGTACTTACGGAAGGTTGTCTGTTGTTGAGATTTTATTACTCCATTGGATGGTAGCCTTGTCATTATGGAAGGTAGTATGTTGTTGAAATTTTGTTACTCCAATGGATGGTAGCCTTGTCATTATGGAAAGTAGTTTGTTGTTGAGATTTTGTTACTCCTATGGATGGTAGACTTGTCATTATGGAAGGTAGTCCGTTGTTGAGATTTTGTTACTTCAATGGATTGTAGACTTGTCATTATGGAATGTAGTTCGTTGTTAAGATAATGTTACCCCAATGGATGGTAGCCTAGTAATTATGGAAGGTAGTTCGTTGTTGAGATTTTGTTACTCCAATGGATGGTAGCCTTGTCAATATGGATGGTAGTTCGTTGTTGATATTTTGTTACTCTAATGGATGGTAGCCTTGGCATTATGGAAGGTAGTTCGTTGTTGAGATTTCGTTACTCTAATGGATGGTAGCCTTGTCATTATGGAATGTAGTTAATTGTTATGATTTTGTTACTCCAATATATTGTAGCCTTGTCATTATGGAAGGTAGTTCATTGTTGAGATTTTGTTACTCCAATGGATTTTAGCCTTGTCATTATGGAAGTTAGTTCGTTGTTGATATTTTTTTACTCCAATGGATGGTACCCTTGTCATTATGGAAGGTAATTTGTTGTTGAGATTTTGTTACTTTAATGGATGGTAGCCTTGTCATTATGGAAGGTAGTTCATTGTTGAGATTTTGTTACTCAAATGGATGGTAGCCTTGTAATTATGAAAGGTAGTTTGTTGTTGAGATTTTGTTACTCTAATGGATGGTATCCTTGTCTTTACGGAAGGTAGTCTGTTGTTGAAATTTTGTTACTCCATTGGATGGTAGCCTTGTCATTATGGAAGGTAGTTTGTTGTTGAGATTTTGTTACTCCTATGGATGGTAGACTTGTCATTATGGAAGGTAGTCTATTGTTGAGATTTTATTACTTCAATGGATGGTAGACTTGTCATTATGGAAGGTAGTTCGTTGTTAAGATAATGTTACCCCAATGGATGGTATCCTTATAATTATGGAAGGTAGTTCGTTGTTGAGATTTTGTTACTCCAATGGATGGTAGCCTTGTCAATATGGAAGGTAGTTCGTTGTTGAGATTTTGTTACACTAATGGATGGTAGCCTTGTTATTATGGAAAGTAGTTCGTCGTTATGATTTTGTTACTCCAATGGATTATAGCCTTGTCATTATGGAAGGTAGTTCATTGTTGAGATTTTGTTACTCCAATGGATGGTAGCCTTGTCATTATGAAAGGTAGTTTGTTGTTAAGATTTTGTTACCCTAATGGATGGTATCCTTGTACTTACGGAAGGTTGTCTGTTGTTGAGATTTTGTTACTCCATTGGATGGTAGCCTTGTCATTATGGAAGGTAGTATGTTGTTGAAATTTTGTTATTCCAATGGATGGTAGCCTTGTCATTATGGAAAGTAGTTTGTTGTTGAGATTTTGTTACTCCTATGGATGGTAGACTTGTCATTATGGAAGGTAGTCCGTTGTTGAGATTTTGTTACTTCAATGGATGGTAGACTTGTCATTATGGAATGTAGTTCGTTGTTAAGATAATGTTACCCCAATGGATGGTAGCCTAGTAATTATGGAAGGTAGTTCGTTGTTGAGATGTTGTTACTCCAATGGATGGTAGCCTTGTCAATATGGATGGTAGTTCGTTGTTGATATTTTGTTACTCTAATGGATGGTAGCCTTGTCATTATGGAAGGTAGTTCGTTGTTGAGATTTCGTTACTCTAATGGATGGTAGCCTTGTCATTATGGAAGGTAGTTAATTGTTATGATTTTGTTACTCCAATATATTTTAGCCTTGTCATTATGGAAGTTAGTTCATTGTTGAGATTTTGTTACTCCAATGGATGTTAGCCTTGTCATTATGGAAGTTAGTTCGTTGTTGATATTTTTTTACTCCAATGGATGGTACCCTTGTCATTATGGAAGGTAATTTGTTGTTGAGATTTTGTTACTTTAATGGATGGTAGCCTTGTCATTATGGAAGGTAGTTCATTGTTGAGATTTTGTTACTCAAATGGATGGTAGCCTTGTAATTATGAAAGGTAGTTTGTTGTTGAGATTTTGTTACTCTAATGGATGGTATCCTTGTCTTTACGGAAGGTAGTCTGTTGTTGAAATTTTGTTACTCCATTGGATGGTAGCCTTGTCATTATGGAAGGTAGTTTGTTGTTGAGATTTTGTTACTCCTATGGATGGTAGACTTGTCATTATGGAAGGTAGTCTATTGTTGAGATTTTATTACTTCAATGGATGGTAGACTTGTCATTATGGAAGGTAGTTCGTTGTTAAGATAATGTTACCCCAATGGATGGTATCCTTATAATTATGGAAGGTAGTTCGTTGTTGAGATTTTGTTACTCCAATGGATGGTAGCCTTGTCAATATGGAAGGTAGTTCGTTGTTGAGATTTTGTTACACTAATGGATGGTAGCCTTGTTATTATGGAAAGTAGTTCGTCGTTATGATTTTGTTACTCCAATGGATTATAGCCTTGTCATTATGGAAGGTAGTTCATTGTTGAGATTTTGTTACTCCAATGGATGGTAGCCTTGTCATTATGAAAGGTAGTTTGTTGTTAAGATTTTGTTACCCTAATGGATGGTATCCTTGTACTTACGGAAGGTTGTCTGTTGTTGAGATTTTGTTACTCCATTGGATGGTAGCCTTGTCATTATGGAAGGTAGTATGTTGTTGAAATTTTGTTACTCCAATGGATGGTAGCCTTGTCATTATGGAAAGTAGTTTGTTGTTGAGATTTTGTTACTCCTATGGATGGTAGACTTGTCATTATGGAAGGTAGTCCGTTGTTGAGATTTTGTTACTTCAATGGATGGTAGACTTGTCATTATGGAATGTAGTTCGTTGTTAAGATAATGTTACCCCAATGGATGGTAGCCTAGTAATTATGGAAGGTAGTTCGTTGTTGAGATGTTGTTACTCCAATGGATGGTAGCCTTGTCAATATGGATGGTAGTTCGTTGTTGATATTTTGTTACTCTAATGGATGGTAGCCTTGTCATTATGGAAGGTAGTTCGTTGTTGAGATTTCGTTACTCTAATGGATGGTAGCCTTGTCATTATGGAAGGTAGTTAATTGTTATGATTTTGTTACTCCAATATATTTTAGCCTTGTCATTATGGAAGTTAGTTCATTGTTGAGATTTTGTTACTCCAATGGATGTTAGCCTTGTCATTATGGAAGTTAGTTCGTTGTTGATATTTTTTTACTCCAATGGATGGTACCCTTGTCATTATGGAAGGTAATTTGTTGTTGAGATTTTGTTACTTTAATGGATGGTAGCCTTGTCATTATGGAAGGTAGTTCATTGTTGAGATTTTGTTACTCAAATGGATGGAAGCCTTGTAATTATGAAAGGTAGTTTGTTATTGAGATTTTGTTACTCTAATGGATGGTATCCTTGTCTTTACGGAAGGTAGTCTTATATTGAAATTTTGTTACTCCATTGGATGGTAGCCTTGTCATTATGGAAGGTAGTTTGTTGTTGAGATTTTGTTACTCCTATGGATGGTAGACTTGTCATTATGGAAGGTAGTCTATTGTTGAGATTTTATTACTTCAACGGATGGTAGACTTGTCATTATGGAAGGTAGTTCGTTGTTAAGATAATGTTACCCCAATGGATGGTATCCTTATAATTATGGAAGGTAGTTCGTTGTTGAGATTTTGTTACTCCAATGGATGGTAGCCTTGTCAATATGGAAGGTAGTTCGTTGTTGAGATTTTGTTACACTAATGGATGGTAGCCTTGTTATTATGGAAAGTAGTTCGTCGTTATGATTTTGTTACTCCAATGGATTATAGCCTTGTAATTATGGAAGGTAGTTCATTGTTGAGATTTTGTTACTCAAATGGATGGTAGCCTTGTCATTATGGAAGGTAGTTTGTTGTTGAGATTTTGTTACTCTAATGGATGGTAGCCTTGTCATTATGGAAGGTAGTTCGTCGTTATGATTTTGTAACTCCAATGGATTGTATCCTTGTCATTATGGAAGGTAGTACGTTGTTGAGATTTTGTTACTCCAATGGATGTTAGCCTCGTCATTATGGAAGTTAGTTCATTGTTGATATTTTGTTACTCCAATGGATGGTAGCCTTGTCAATATGGATGGTAGTTCGTTGTTGATATTTTGTTAGTCTAATGGATGGTAGCCTTGTCATTATGGAAGGTAGTTCGTTGTTGAGATTTCGTTACTCTAATGGATGGTAGCCTTGTCATTATGGAAGGTAGTTAATTGTTATGATTTTGTTACTCCAATATATTGTAGCCTTGTCATTATGGAAGGTAGTTCATTGTTGAGATTTTGTTACTCCAATGGATGTTAGCCTTGTCATTACGGAAGTTAGTTCGTTGTTGATATTTTTTTACTCCAATGGATGGTACCCTTGTCATTATGGAAGGTAATTTGTTGTTGAGATTGTTACTTTAATGGATGGTAGCCTTGTCATTATTGAAGGTAGTTCATTGTTGAGATTTTGTTACTCAAATGGATGGTAGCCTTGTAATTATGAAAGGTAGTTTGTTGTTGATATTTTGTTACTGTAATGGATGGTATCCTTGTCTTTACGGAAGGTAGTCTGTTGTTGAAACTTTGTTACTCCATTGGATGGTAGCCTTGTCATTATGGAAGGTAGTTTGTTGTTGAGATTTTGTTACTCCTATGTATGGTAGACTTGTCATTATGGAAGGTAGTCTGTTGTTGAGATTTTGTTACTTCAATGGATGGTAGACTTATCATTATGGAAGGTAGTTCGTTGTTAAGATAATGTTACCCCAATGGATGGTATCCTTATAATTATGGAAGGTAGTTCGTTGTTGAGATTTTGTTACTCCAATGGATGGTAGCCTTGTCAATATGGAAGGTAGTTCGCTGTTGTGATTTTGTTACTTTAATGGATGGTAGCCTTGTCATTATGGAAGGTAGTCTGTTGTTGAGATTTTTTTACTTTAATGGATGGTAGCCTTGTCATTATGGAAGGTAGTTCGTTGTTGAAATTGTGTTACTCCAATGGATGTTAGCCTTGTCATTATGAAAGGTAGTTTGTTGTTAAGATTTTGTTACCCTAATGGATGGTATCCTTGTACTTACGGAAGGTTGTCTGTTGTTGAGATTTTGTTACTCCATTGGATGGTAGCCTTGTCATTATGGAAGGTAGTATGTTGTTGAAATTTTGTTACTCCAATGGATGGTAGCCTTGTCATTATGGAAAGTAGTTTGTTGTTGAGATTTTGTCTATGGATGGTAGACTTGTCATTATGGAAGGTAGTCCGTTGTTGAGATTTTATTACTTCAATGGATTGTAGACTTGTCATTATGGAATGTAGTTCGTTGTTAAGATAATGTTACCCCAATGGATGGTAGCCTAGTAATTATGGAAGGTAGTTCGTTGTTGAGATTTTGTTACTCCAATGGATGGTAGCCTTGTCAATATGGATGGTAGTTCGTTGTTGATATTTTGTTACTCTAATGGATGGTAGCCTTGTCATTATGGAAGGTAGTTCGTTGTTGAGATTTTGTTACTCTAATGGATGGTAGCCTTGTCATTATGGAATGTAGTTAATTGTTATGATTTTGTTACTCCAATATATTGTAGCCTTGTCATTATGGAAGGTAGTTCATTGTTGAGATTTTGTTACTCCAATGGATGTTAGCCTTGTCATTACGGAAGTTAGTTCGTTGTTGATATTTTTTTACTCCAATGGATGGTACCCTTGTCATTATGGAAGGTAATTTGTTGTTGAGATTGTTACTTTAATGGATGGTAGCCTTGTCATTATGGAAGGTAGTTCATTGTTGAGATTTTGTTACTCAAATGGATGGTAGCCTTGTAATTATGAAAGGTAGTTTGTTGTTGAGATTTTGTTACTGTAATGGATGGTATCCTTGTCTATACGGAAGGTAGTCTGTTGTTGAAACTTTGTTACTCCATTGGATGGTAGCCTTGTCATTATGGAAGGTAGTTTGTTGTTGAGATTTTGTTACTCCTATGTATGGTAGACTTGTCATTATGGAAGGTAGTCTGTTGTTGAGATTTTGTTACTTCAATGGATGGTAGACTTATCATTATGGAAGGTAGTTCGTTGTTAAGATAATTTTACCCCAATGGATGGTATCCTTATAATTATGGAAGGTAGTTCGTTGTTGAGATTTTGTTACTCCAATGGATGGTAGCCTTGTCAATATGGAAGGTAGTTTGTTGTTGAGATTTTGTTACACTAATGGATGGTAGCCTTGTTATTATGGAAAGTAGTTCGTCGTTATGATTTTGTTACTCCAATGGATTATAGCCTTGTCATTATGGAAGGTAGTTCATTGTTGAGATTTTGTTACTCCAATGGATGGTAGCCTTGTCATTATGAAAGGTAGTTTGTTGTTAAGATTTTGTTACCCTAATGGAATGTATCCTTGTACTTACGGAAGGTTGTCTGTTGTTGAGATTTTATAACTCCATTGGATGGTAGCCTTGTCATTAAGGAAGGTAGTATGTTGTTGAAATTTTGTTACTCCAATGGATGGTAGCCTTATCATTATGGAAAGTAGTTTGTTGTTGAGATTTTGTTACTCCTATGGATGGTAGACTTGTCATTATGGAAGGTAGTCCGTTGTTGAGATTTTGTTACTTCAATGGATTGTAGACTTGTCATTATGGAATGTAGTTCGTTGTTAAGATAATGTTACCCCAATGGATGGTAGCCTAGTAATTATGGAAGGTAGTTCGTTGTTGAGATTTTGTTACTACAATGGATGGTAGCCTTGTCAATATGGATGGTAGTTCGTTGTTGATATTTTGTTACTCTAATGGATGGTAGCCTTGTCATTATGGAAGGTAGTTCGTTGTTGAGATTTCGTTACTCTAATGGATGGTAGCCTTGTCATTATGGAATGTAGTTAATTGTTATGATTTTGTTACTCCAATATATTGTAGCCTTGTCATTATGGAAGGTAGTTCATTGTTGAGATTTTGTTACTCCAATGGATGTTAGCCTTGTCATTATGGAAGTTAGTTCGTTGTTGATATTTTTTTACTCCAATGGATGGTACCCTTGTCATTATGGAAGGTAATTTGTTGTTGAGATTTTGTTACTTTAATGGATGGTAGCCTTGTCATTATGGAAGGTAGTTCTTTGTTGAGATTTTGTTACTCAAATGGATGGTAGCCTTGTAATTATGAAAGGTAGTTTGTTGTTGAGATTTTGTTACTCTAATGGATGGTATCCTTGTCTTTATGGAAGGTAGTCTGTTGTTGAAATTTTGTTACTCCATTGGATGGTAGCCTTGTCATTATGGAAGGTAGTTTGTTGTTGAGATTTTGTTACTCCCATGGATGGTAGACTTGTCATTATGGAAGGTAGTCTATTGTTGAGATTTTATTACTTCAATGGATGGTAGACTTGTCATTATGGAAGGTAGTTTGTTGTTAAGATAATGTTACCCCAATGGATGGTATCCTTATAATTATGGAAGGTAGTTCGTTGTTGAGATTTTGTTACTCCAATGGATGGTAGCCTTGTCAATATGGAAGGTAGTTCATTGTTGAGATTTTGTTACACTAATGGATGGTAGCCTTTCTATTATGGAAAGTAGTTCGTCATTATGATTTTGTTACTCCAATGGATTATAGCCTTGTCATTATGGAAGGTAGTTCATTGTTGAGATTTTGTTACTCCAATGGATGGTAGCCTTGTCATTATGGAAGGTAGTTTGTTGTTGAGATTTTGTTACTCTAATGGATGGTAGCCTTGTCATTATGGAAGGTAGTTCGTCGTTATGATTTTGTAACTCCAATGGATTGTATCCTTGTCATTATGGAAGGTAGTACGTTGTTGAGATTTTGTTACTCCAATGGATGTTAGCCTCGTCATTATGGAAGTTAGTTCATTGTTGATATTTTGTTACTCCAATGGATGGTAGCCTTGTCAATATGGATGGTAGTTCGTTGTTGATATTTTGTTAGTCTAATGGATGGTAGCCTTGTCATTATGGAAGGTAGTTCGTTGTTGAGATTTCGTTACTCTAATGGATGGTAGCCTTGTCATTATGGAAGGTAGTTAATTGTTATGATTTTGTTACTCCAATATATTGTAGCCTTGTCATTATGGAAGGTAGTTCATTGTTGAGATTTTGTTACTCCAATGGATGTTAGCCTTGTCATTACGGAAGTTAGTTCGTTGTTGATATTTTTTTACTCCAATGGATGGTACCCTTGTCATTATGGAAGGTAATTTGTTGTTGAGATTGTTACTTTAATGGATGGTAGCCTTGTCATTATTGAAGGTAGTTCATTGTTGAGATTTTGTTACTCAAATGGATGGTAGCCTTGTAATTATGAAAGGTAGTTTGTTGTTGAGATTTTGTTACTGTAATGGATGGTATCCTTGTCTTTACGGAAGGTAGTCTGTTGTTGAAACTTTGTTACTCCATTGGATGGTAGCCTTGTCATTATGGAAGGTAGTTTGTTGTTGAGATTTTGTTACTCCTATGTATGGTAAACTTGTCATTATGGAAGGTAGTCTGTTGTTGAGATTTTGTTACTTCAATGGATGGTAGACTTATCATTATGGAAGGTAGTTCGTTGTTAAGATAATGTTACCCCAATGGATGGTATCCTTATAATTATGGAAGGTAGTTCGTTGTTGAGATTTTGTTACTCCAATGGATGGTAGCCTTGTCAATATGGAAGGTAGTTTGTTGTTGAGATTTTGTTACACTAATGGATGGTAGCCTTGTTATTATGGAAAGTAGTTCGTCGTTATGATTTTGTTACTCCAATGGATTATAGCCTTGTCATTATGGAAGGTAGTTCATTGTTGAGATTTTGTTACTCCAATGGATGGTAGCCTTGTCATTATGAAAGGTAGTTTGTTGTTAAGATTTTGTTACCCTAATGGATGGTATCCTTGTACTTACGGAAGGTTGTCTGTTGTTGAGATTTTGTTACTCCATTGGATGGTAGCCTTGTCATTATGGAAGGTAGTATGTTGTTGAAATTTTGTTACTCCAATGGATGGTAGCCTTGTCATTATGGAAAGTAGTTTGTTGTTGAGATTTTGTTACTCCTATGGATGGTAGACTTGTCATTATGGAAGGTAGTCCGTTGTTGAGATTTTGTTACTTCAATGGATTGTAGACTTGTCATTATGGAATGTAGTTCGTTGTTAAGATAATGTTACCCCAATGGATGGTAGCCTAGTAATTATGGAAGGTAGTTCGTTGTTGAGATTTTGTTACTCCAATGGATGGTAGCCTTGTCAATATGGATGGTAGTTCGTTGTTGATATTTTGTTACTCTAATGGATGGTAGCCTTGTCATTATGGAAGGTAGTTCGTTGTTGAGATTTTGTTACTCTAATGGATGGTAGCCTTGTCATTATGGAATGTAGTTAATTGTTATGATTTTGTTACTCCAATATATTGTAGCCTTGTCATTATGGAAGGTAGTTCATTGTTGAGATTTTGTTACTCCAATGGATGTTAGCCTTGTCATTACGGAAGTTAGTTCGTTGTTGATATTTTTTTACTCCAATGGATGGTACCCTTGTCATTATGGAAGGTAATTTGTTGTTGAGATTGTTACTTTAATGGATGGTAGCCTTGTCATTATGGAAGGTAGTTCATTGTTGCGATTTTGTTACTCAAATGGATGGTAGCCTTGTAATTATGAAAGGTAGTTTGTTGTTGAGATTTTGTTACTATAATGGATGGTATCCTTGTCTATACGGAAGGTAGTCTGTTGTTGAAACTTTGTTACTCCATTGGATGGTAGCCTTGTCATTATGGAAGGTAGTTTGTTGTTGAGATTTTGTTACTCCTATGTATGGTAGACTTGTCATTATGGAAGGTAGTCTGTTGTTGAGATTTTGTTACTTCAATGGATGGTAGACTTATCATTATGGAAGGTAGTTCGTTGTTAAGATAATTTTACCCCAATGGATGGTATCCTTATAATTATGGAAGGTAGTTCGTTGTTGAGATTTTGTTACTCCAATGGATGGTAGCCTTGTCAATATGGAAGGTAGTTTGTTGTTGAGATTTTGTTACACTAATGGATGGTAGCCTTGTTATTATGGAAAGTAGTTCGTCGTTATGATTTTGTTACTCCAATGGATTATAGCCTTGTCATTATGGAAGGTAGTTCATTGTTGAGATTTTGTTACTCCAATGGATGGTAGCCTTGTCATTATGAAAGGTAGTTTGTTGTTAAGATTTTGTTACCCTAATGGATGGTATCCTTGTACTTACGGAAGGTTGTCTGTTGTTGAGATTTTATTACTCCATTGGATGGTAGCCTTGTCATTATGGAAGGTAGTATGTTGTTGAAATTTTGTTACTCCAATGGATGGTAGCCTTATCATTATGGAAAGTAGTTTGTTGTTGAGATTTTGTTACTCCTATGGATGGTAGACTTGTCATTATGGAAGGTAGTCCGTTGTTGAGATTTTGTTACTTCAATGGATTGTAGACTTGTCATTATGGAATGTAGTTCGTTGTTAAGATAATGTTACCCCAATGGATGGTAGCCTAGTAATTATGGAAGGTAGTTCGTTGTTGAGATTTTGTTACTCCAATGGATGGTAGCCTTGTCAATATGGATGGTAGTTCGTTGTTGATATTTTGTTACTCTAATGGATGGTAGCCTTGTCATTATGGAAGGTAGTTCGTTGTTGAGATTTCGTTACTCTAATGGATGGTAGCCTTGTCATTATGGAATGTAGTTAATTGTTATGATTTTGTTACTCCAATATATTGTAGCCTTGTCATTATGGAAGGTAGTTCATTGTTGAGATTTTGTTACTCCAATGGATGTTAGCCTTGTCATTATGGAAGTTAGTTCGTTGTTGATATTTTTTTACTCCAATGGATGGTACCCTTGTCATTATGGAAGGTAATTTGTTGTTGAGATTTTGTTACTTTAATGGATGGTAGCCTTGTCATTATGGAAGGTAGTTCCATGTTGAGATTTTGTTACTCAAATGGATGGTAGCCTTGTAATTATGAAAGGTAGTTTGTTGTTGAGATTTTGTTACTCTAATGGATGGTATCCTTGTCTTTACGGAAGGTAGTCTGTTGTTGAAATTTTGTTACTCCATTGGATGGTAGCCTTGTCATTATGGAAGGTAGTTTGTTGTTGAGATTTTGTTACTCCCATGGATGGTAGACTTGTCATTATGGAAGGTAGTCTATTGTTGAGATTTTATTACTTCAATGGATGGTAGACTTGTCATTATGGAAGGTAGTTCGTTGTTAAGATAATGTTACCCCAATGGATGGTATCCTTATAATTATGGAAGGTAGTTCGTTGTTGAGATTTTGTTACTCCAATGGATGGTAGCCTTGTCAATATGGAAGGTAGTTCGTTGTTGAGATTTTGTTACACTAATGGATGGTAGCCTTGTTATTATGGAAAGTAGTTCGTCATTATGATTTTGTTACTCCAATGGATTATAGCCTTGTCATTATGGAAAGTAGTTCATTGTTGAGATTTTGTTACTCCAATGGATGGTAGCCTTGTCATTATGGAAGGTAGTTTGTTGTTGAGATTTTGTTACTCTAATGGATGGTAGCCTTGTCATTATGGAAGGTAGTTCGTCGTTATGATTTTGTTACTCCAATGGATTGTATCCTTGTCATTATGGAAGGTAGTACGTTGTTGAGATTTTGTTACTCCAATGGATGTTAGCCTCGTCATTACGGAAGTTAGTTCGTTGTTGATATTTTGTTACTCCAATGGATGGTAGCCTTGTCAATATGGATGGTAGTTCGTTGTTGATATTTTGTTACTCTAATGGATGGTAGCCTTGTCAATATGGAAGGTAGTTCGTTGTTGAGATTTCGTTAATCTAATGGATGGTAGCCTTGTCATTATGGAAGGTAGTTAATTGTTATGATTTTGTTACTCCAATATATTGTAGCCTTGTCATTATGGAATGTAGTTCATTGTTGAGATTTTGTTACTCCAATGTATGTTAGCCTTGTCATTATGGAAGTTAGTTCGTTGTTGATATTTTTTTACTCCAATGGATGGTACCCTTGTCATTATGGAAGGTAATTTGTTGTTGAGATTTTGTTACTTTAATGGATGGTAGCCTTGTCATTATGGAAGGTAGTTCATTGTTGAGATTTTGTTACTCAAATGGATGGTAGCCTTGTAATTATGAAAGGTAGTTTGTTGTTGAGATTTTATTACTCTAATGGATGGTATCCTTGTCTTTACGGAAGGTAGTCTGTTGTTGAAATTTTGTTACTCCATTGGATGGTAGCCTTGTCATTATGGAAGGTAGTTTGTTGTTGAGATTTTGTTACTCCTATGGATGGTAGACTTGTCATTATGGAAGGTAGTCTATTGTTGAGATTTTATTACTTCAATGGATGGTAGACTTGTCATTATGGAAGGTAGTTCGTTGTTAAGATAATGTTACCCCAATGGATGGTATCCTTATAATTATGGAAGGTAGTTCGTTGTTGAGATTTTTATACTCCAATGGATGGTAGCCTTGTCAATATGGAAGGTAGTTTGTTGTTGAGATTTTGTTACACTAATGGATGGTAGCCTTGTTATTATGGAAAGTAGTTCGTCGTTATGATTTTGTTACTCCAATGGATTATAGCCTTGTCATTATGGAAGGTAGTTCATTGTTGAGATTTTGTTACTCCAATGGATGGTAGCCTTGTCATTATGGAAGGTAGTTTGTTGTTGAGATTTTGTTACTCTAATGGATGGTAGCCTTGTCATTATGGAAGGTAGTTCGTCGTTATGATTTTGTTACTCCAATGGATTGTATCCTTGTCATTATGGAAGGTAGTACATTGTTGAGATTTTGTTACTCCAATGGATGTTAGCCTTGTCATTATGGAAGTTAGTTCGTTGTTGATATTTTGTTACTCCAATGGATGGTAGCCTTGTCATTATGGAAGGTAGTTCGTTGTTGAGATTTTGTTACTCTAATGGATGGTAGCCTTGTCATTTTGGAAGGTAGTTAATTGTTATGATTTTGTTACTCCAATAGATTGTATCCTTGTCATTATGGAAGGTAGTTCGTTGTTGAGATTTTGTTACCCCAATGGATGTTAGCCTTGTCATTATGGAAGTTAGTTCGTTGTTGATATTTTTTTACTCCAATGGATGGTAGCCTTGTCATTATGGAAGGTAGTTCGTTGTTGATATTTTTTTACTTTAATGGATGGTAGCCTTGTCATTATGGAAGTTAGTCCGTTGTTGAGATTTTTTTACTTTTATGGATGGTAGCCTTGTCATTATGGAAGGTAGTTCATTGTTGAAATTGTGTTACTCCAATGGATGTTAGCCTTGCCATTATGGAAGGTAGTTCGTTGTTGAGATTTTATTACCCCAATGGATGGTAGCCTTGTCATTATGGAAGGTAGTTCATTATTGAGATTTTGTTACTCCAATGGATGTTAGCCTTGTCATTATGGAAGTTAGTTCGTTGTTGATATTTTTTTACTCCAATGGATGGTACCCTTGTCATTATGGAAGGTAGTTTGTTGTTGAGATTTTATTACTTTAATGGATGGTAGCCTTGTCATTATGGAAGGTAGTTCATTGTTGAGATTTTGTTACTCAAATGGATGGTAGCCTTGTAATTATGAAAGGTAGTTTGTTGTTGAGATTTTGTTACTCTAATGGATGGTATCCTTGTCTTTACGTAAGGTTGTCTGTTGTTGAAATTTTGTTACTCCATTGGATGGTAGCCTTGTCATTATGGAAGGTAGTTTGTTGTTGAGATTTTGTTACTTAAATGGATGGTAGACTTGTCATTATGGAAGGTAGTTCGTTGTTAAGATAATGTTACCCCAATGGATGGTATCCTTATAATTATGGAAGGTAGTTCGTTGTTGAGATTTTGTTACTCCAATGGATGGTAGCCTTGTCAATATGGAAGGTAGTTTGTTGTTGAGATTTTGTTACACTAATGGATGGTAGCCTTGTTATTATGGAAAGTAGTTCGTCGTTATGATTTTGTTACTCCAATAGATTATAGCCTTGTCATTATGGAAGGTAGTTCATTGTTGAGATTTTGTTACTCCAATGGATGGTAGCCTTGTCATTATGAAAGGTAGTTTGTTGTTAAGATTTTGTTACCCTAATGGGTGGTATCCTTGTAATTACGGAAGGTTGTATGTTGTTGAGATTTTGTTACTCCATTGGATGGTAGCCTTGTCATTATGGAAGGTAGTATGTTGTTGAAATTTTTTATTACTCCAATGGATGGTAGCCTTGTCATTATGGAAAGTAGTTTGTTGTTGAGATTTTGTTACTCCTATGGATGGTAGACTTGTCATTATGGAAGGTAGTCCGTTGTTGAGATTTTGTTACTTCAATGGATGGTAGACTTGTCATTATGGAATGTAGTTCGTTGTTAAGATAATGTTACCCCAATGGATGGTAGCCTAGTAATTATGGAAGGTAGTTCGTTGTTGAGATTTTGTTACTCCAATGGATGGTAGCCTTGTCAATATGGAAGGTAGTTTGTTGTTGATATTTTGTTACTCTAATGGATGGTAGCCTTGTCATTATGGAAGGTAGTTCATTGTTGAAATTTCGTTACTCTAATGGATGGTAGCCTTGTCATTATGGAAGGTAGTTAATTGTTATGATTTTGTTACTCCAATATATTGTAGCCTTTTCATTATGGAAGGTAGTTCGTTGTTGATATTTTGTTACTGCAATGGATGTTAGCCTTGTCATTATGGAAGTTAGTTTGTTGTTGATATTTTTTTACTCCAATGGATGGTACCCTTGTCATTATGGAAGGTAATTTGTTGTTGAGATTTTGTTACTTTAATGGATGGTAGCCTTGTCATTATGGAAGGTAGTTCATTGTTGAGATTTTGTTACTCAAATGGATGGTAGCCTTGTAATTATGAAAGGTAGTTTGTTGTTGAGATTTTGTTACTCTAATGGATGGTATCCTTGTCTTTACGGAAGGTAGTCTGTTGTTGAAATTTTGTTACTCCATTGGATGGTAGCCTTGTCATTATGGAAGGTAGTTTGTTGTTGAGATTTTGTTACTCCTATGGATGGTAGACTTGTCATTATGGAAGGAAGTCTATTGTTGAGATTTTATTACTTCAGTGGATGGTAGACTTGTCATTATGGAAGGTAGTTCGTTGTTAAGATAATGTTACCCCAATGGATGGTATCCTTATAATTATGGAAGGTAGTTCGTTGTTGAGATTTTGTTACTCCAATGGATGGTAGCCTTGTCAATATGGAAGGTAGTTTGTTGTTGAGATTTTGTTACACTAATGGATGGTAGCCTTGTTATTATAGAAAGTAGTTCGTCGTTATGATTTTGTTATTCCAATGGATTATAGCCTTGTCATTATGGAAGGTAGTTCGTTGTTGAGATTTTGTTACTCCAATGGATGTTAGCCTTGTCATTATGGAAGGTAGTTCATTGTTGAGATTTTGTACTCCAATGGATGGTAGCCTTGTCATTATGGAAGGTAGTTTGTTGTTGAGATTTTGTTACTCTAATGGATGGTAGCCTTGTCATTATGGAAGGTAGTTCATCGTTATGATTTTGTTACTGTAATGGATTGTATCCTTGTCATTATGGAAGGTAGTACGTTGTTGAGATTTTGTTACTCCAATGGATGTTAGCCTTGTCATTATGGAAGTTAGTTCGTTGTTGATATTTTGTTACTCCAATGGATGGTAGCCTTGTCATTATGGAAGGTAGTTCGTTGTTGAGATTTTGTTACTCTAATGGATGGTAGCCTTGTCATTATGGAAGGTAGTTAATTGTTATGATTTTGTTACTCTAATAGATTGTAGCCTTGTCATTATGGAAGGTAGTTTGTTGTTGATATTTTGTTACTCTAATGGATGGTAGCCTTGTCATTATGGAAGGTAGTTCGTTGTTGAAATTTCGTTACTCTAATGGATGGTAGCCTTGTCATTATGGAAGGTAGTTAATTGTTATGATTTTGTTACTCCAATATATTGTAGCCTTTTCATTATGGAAGGTAGTTCGTTGTTGATATTTTGTTACTGCAATGGATGTTAGCCTTGTCATTATGGAAGTTAGTTCGTTGTTGATATTTTTTTACTCCAATGGATGGTACCCTTGTCATTATGGAAGGTAATTTGTTGTTGAGATTTTGTTACTTTAATGGATGGTAGCCTTGTCATTATGGAAGGTAGTTCATTGTTGAGATTTTGTTACTCTAATGGATGGTAGCCTTGTAATTATGAAAGGTAGTTTGTTGTTGAGATTTTGTTACTCTAATGGATGGTATCCTTGTCTTTACGGAAGGTAGTCTGTTGTTGAAATTTTGTTACTCCATTGGATGGTAGCCTTGTCATTATGGAAGGTAGTTTGTTGTTGAGATTTTGTTATTCCTATGGATGGTAGACTTGTCATTATGGAAGGTAGTCTATTGTTGAGATTTTATTACTTCAATGGATGGTAGACTTGTCATTATGGAAGGTAGTTCGTTGTTAAGATAATGTTACCCCAATGGATGGTATCCTTATAATTATGGAAGGTAGTTCGTTGTTGAGATTTTGTTACTCCAATGGATGGTAGCCTTGTCAATATGGAAGGTAGTTTGTTGTTGAGATTTTGTTACACTAATGGATGGTAGCCTTGTTATTATAGAAAGTAGTTCGTCGTTATGATTTTGTTACTCCAATGGATTATAGCCTTGTCATTATGGAAGGTAGTTCGTTGTTGAGATTTTGTTACTCCAATGGATGTTAGCCTTGTCATTATGGAAGGTAGTTCATTGTTGAGATTTTGTACTCCAATGGATGGTAGCCTTGTCATTATGGAAGGTAGTTTGTTGTTGAGATTTTGTTACTCTAATGGATGGTAGCCTTGTCATTATGGAAGGTAGTTCATCGTTATGATTTTGTTACTGTAATGGATTGTATCCTTGTCATTATGGAAGGTAGTACGTTGTTGAGATTTTGTTACTCCAATGGATGTTAGCCTTGTCATTATGGAAGTTAGTTCGTTGTTGATATTTTGTTACTCCAATGTATGGTAGCCTTGTCATTATGGAAGGTAGTTCGTTGTTGAGATTTTGTTACTCTAATGGATGGTAGCCTTGTCATTATGGAAGGTAGTTAATTGTTATGATTTTGTTACTCCAATAGATTGTAGCCTTGTCATTATGGAAGGTAGTTCGTTGTTGAGATTTTGTTACCCCAATAGATGTTAGCCTTGTCATTATGGAAGTTAGTTCGTTGTTGATATTTTTTTACTACAATGGATGGTAGCCTTGTCATTATGGAAGGTAGTTTGTTGTTGAGATTTTGTTACTTAAATGGATGGTAGCCTTGTCATTATGGAAGGTAGTTCATTGTTGAGATTTTGTTACTCAAATGGATTGTAGCCTTGTCATTATGAAAGGTAGTTTGTTGTTGAGATTTTGTTACTCTTATGGATGGTATCCTTGTCTTTACGGAAGGTAGTTTGTTGTTAAAATTTTGTTACTCCATTTGATGGTAGCCTTGTCATTATGGAAGGTAGTTCATTGTTGAGATTTTGTTACTCCAATGGATGCTAGCCTTGTCATTATGGAAGGTAGTTCGTTGTTGATATTTTGTTACTTTAATGGATGGTAGCCTTGTCATTATGGAAGGTAGTCCGTTGTTGAGATTTTTTTACTTTAATGGATGGTAGCCTTGTCATTATGGAAGGTAGTTCATTGTTGAAATTGTGTTACTCCAATGGATGTTAGCCTTGCCATTATGGAAGGTAGTTCGTTGTTGAGATTTTGTTACCCCAATGGATGGTAGCCTTGTCATTATGGAAGGTAGTTCATTGTTGAGATTTTTTTACTCCATTGGATGGTATAGTTGTCATTATAGAAGGTAGTTCGTTGTTGAAATTTTGTTACTCCATTGGATGGTAGCCTTGTCATTATGGAAGGTAGTTTGGTGTTGAGATTTTGTTACTCTATTGGATGGTAGCCTTGTCATTATGGAAGGTAGTTCATTGTTGAGATTTTGTTACTCCAATGGATGGTAGCCTTGTCATTATGAAAGGTAGTTTGTTGTTAAGATTTTGTTACCCTAATGGATGGTATCCTTGTAATTACGGAAGGTTGTCTGTTGTTGAGATTTTGTTACTCCATTGGATGGTAGCCTTGTCATTATGGAAGGTAGTACGTTGTTGAAATTTTGTTACTCCAATGGATGGTAGCCTTGTCATTATGGAAAGTAGTTTGTTGTTGATATTTTGTTACTTCTATGGATGGTAGACTTGTCATTATGAAAGGTAGTCCGTTGTTGAGATTTTGTTACTTCAATGGATGGTAGACTTGTCATTATGGAATGTAGTTCGTTGTTAAGATAATGTTACCCCAATGGATGGTAGCCTAGTAATTATGGAAGGTAGTTCGTTGTTGAGATTTTGTTACTCCAATGGATGGTAGCCTTGTCAATATGGAAGGTAGTTCGTTGTTGATATTTTGTTACTCTAATGGATGGTAGCCTTGTCATTATGGAAGGTAGGTCGTTGTTGAGATTTCGTTACTCTAATGGATGGTAGCCTTGTCATTTTGGAAGGTAGTTAATTATTATGATTTTGTTACTCTAATATATTGTAACCTTGTCATTATGGAAGGTAGTTCATTGTTGAGATTTTGTTACTCCAATGGATGTTAGCCTTGTCATTATGGAAGTTAGTTCGTTGTTGATATTTTTTTACTCCAATGGATGGTACCCTTGTCATTATTGAAGGCAGTTTGTTGTTGAGATTTTGTTACTTTAATGGATGGTAGCCTTGTCATTATGGAAGGTAGTTCATTGTTGAGATTTTGTTACTCAAATGGATGGTAGCCTTGTAATTATGAAAGGTAGTTTGTTGTTGAGATTTTGTTACTCTAATGGATGGTATCCTTGTCTTTACGGAAGGTAGTCTGTTGTTGAAATTTTGTTACTCCATTGGATGGTAGCCTTGTCATTATGGAAGGTAGTTTGTTGTTGAGATTTTGTTACTCCTATGTATGGTAGACTTGTCATTATGGAAGGTAGTCTGTTGTTGAGATTTTATTACTTCAATGGATGGTAGACTTGTCATTATGGAAGGTAGTTCTTTGTTAAGATAATGTTACCCCAATGGATGGTATCCTTATAATTATGGAAGGTAGTTCGTTGTTGAGATTTTGTTACTCCAATGGATGGTAGCCTTGTCAATATGGAAGGTAGTTTGTTGTTGAGATTTTGTTACACTAATGGATGGTAGCCTTATTATTATGGAAAGTAGTTCGTCGTCATGATTTTGTTACTCCAATGGATTATAGACTTGCCATTATGGAAGGTAGTTCATTGTTGAGATTTTGTTACTCCAATGGATGGTAGCCTTGTCATTATGGAAGGTAGTTTGTTGTTGAGATTTTGTTACCCTAATGGATGGTATCCTTGTAATTACGGAAGGTTGTCTGTTGTTGAGATTTTGTTACTCCATCGGATGGTAGCCTTGTCATTATGGAAGGTAGTACGTTGTTGAAATTTTGTTACTCCAATGGATTGTAGCCTTGTCATTATGGAAAGTAGTTTGTTGTTGAGATTTTGTTACTCCTACGGATGGTAGACTTGTCATTATGGAAGGTAGTCCATTGTTGAGATTTTGTCACTTCAATGGATGGTAGACTTGTCATTATGGAATGTAGTTCGTTGTTAAGATAATGTTACCCCAATGGATGGTAGCCTAGTAATTATGGAAGGTAGTTCGTTGTTGAGATTTTGTTACTCCAAGGGATGGTAGCCTTGTCAATATGGAAGGTAGTTCGTTGTTGATATTTTGTTACTCTAATGGATGGTAGCCTTGTCATTATGGAAGGTAGTTCGTTGTTGAGATTTCGTTACTCTAATGGATGGTAGGCTTGTCATTATGGAAGGTAGTTAATTGTTATGATTTTGTTACTCCAAAATATTGTAGCCTTGTCATTATGGAAGGTAGTTCATTGTTATGATTTTGTTACTCCAATGGATTGTATCCTTGTCATTATGGAAGGTAGTACGTTGTTGAGATTTTGTTACTCCAATGGATGTTAGCCTTGTCATTATGGAAGTTAGTTCGTTGTTGATATTTTGTTACTCCAATGGATGGTAGCCTTGTCATTATGGAAGGTAAATCGTTGTTGATATTTTGTTACTCAAATGGATGGTAGCCTTGTCATTATGGAAGGTAGTTTGTTGTTGAGATTTTGTTACTCCAATAGATTGTAGCCTTGTCATTATGGAAGGTAGTTCGTTGTTGAGATTTTGTTACCCCAATGGATGTTAGCCTTGTCATTATGGAAGTTAGTTCGTTGTTGATATTTTTTTACTCCTATGGATGGTAGCCTTGTCATTATGGAAAAGTAGTTTGTTGTTGAGATTTTGTTACTTAAATGGATGGTAGCCTTGTCATTATGGAAGGTAGTTCATTGTTGAGATTTTGTTACTCAAACGGATGGTATCCTTGTCATTATGAAAGGTAGTTTGTTGTTGAGTGTTTGTTACTCTTATGGATGGTATCCTTGTCTTTACGGAAGGTAGTTTGTTGTTAAAATTTTTTTACTCCATTTGATGGTAGCCTTGTCATTATGGAAGGTAGTTCATTGTTGAGATTTTGTTACTCCAATGGATGCTAGCATTGTCATTATGGAAGGTAGTTCGTTTTTTATATTTTGTTACTTTAATGGATGGTAGCCTTGTCATTATGGAAGGTAGTCCGTTGTTGAGATTTGTAGGTGTTTAGGTATTGGCTTGCATTTTTGGTAAATCCCAAGTGTATGTGTGAATGTCATGACTGATGTCATAACATTCTAGTTCAGTTTGTACTGGTTCATTAGGTACCTTTGCAGAAAAATATTGTAATTCAAATACTGATGTTTATAAGTGTGTATCTGAGCATTTTGCAAAATGATCACATTTTGCTAAATCAGTAGACAGGTTTTCTCAGATGTCATAACAGATGTTATGACATCCTGTTCTGAACTAACAGGATTGCAGGATTGGATAAGTCTGAGTTTTTTCAGGAAATAACTCAGTCCTTCCTGAACAGAATCCAGCGTTTCCTAGGTTTTTGGAAACCCTAACTGAAGTTGCAGCTGCTATATATTCAATAGAGCTGCTGTTTTTCATGGATGGCTTTTATTGATTAGAAGATCATTTGTAATCTGTATAGATTTGATTATTGTACTCCAAGCAATTATCATTGTGATAACTGGCTTGGAATAGGTTTCTAATTGTAAGGGTTGTGTAGCACTCTAAGCTTTGAAGCAAGAGTGTTTGAATGTTCCTTGACTAAAGCTGTGAAGCAGAGTCAAGTTAGTTGTGTGCATCACTCAAAGCTGTGAAGCACGAGTGATTGTGTTGCTTGATTAAAAAGTTGTGAAGCTTAATCAAGTGTTTGTTTTTGAAGATTGTCTTCATCAATTCTTAAGTCAAATTGGTTTATGTATCACTGCTGTGATTGAGGGGGAGTGAGTAGGAACTCAGGTTTAAGTTGTACTTAGATTGGAATTGCATTGGGTAGGTCTTAAGTGAAGGAGATAAACTGGTTGGTTTATTCCTGAATTAAAATCTCTTATAGTGGATTTCCTCCCTGGCTTGGTAGCCCCCAGAGTAGGTGTTGTTGCACACTGAACTGGGTAAACAATTGATTGTGTTCTTTATTGCTTTTGTATTTACTATCATATAGTAAGTCAGATACGGTGTCATAACATTGAACGTGACATTGAGTATCTGCAGCCAGAATTTCAATTGGCATCAGAGCAGGCACCCTGCCTGTATTACTGGGTGAGATCTAGGGATGTCACTTTCTGGCACTATGGACAAAGAAGGAGTTTTTGGAAATAGACCACCCATTCTGGATGGAACTAATTATGACTACTGGAAACCTCGTATGATTGCCTTCCTAAAATCTCTGGACAAAAAGGCTTGGAGAGCTGCTGACAATGGATGGATTCATCCCACCATAACTGAGATAGATGGGACAATCAGTCTGAAGCATGAGGAAGATTGGAGTAAAGAAGAAGATGAGTTAGCTCTGGGAAATTCAAAACCCTAAATGCCTTGTTCAATGGAATTGATAGAAACATTTTCAGACTAGTACATCAATATGAACTGGCCAAGGAAGTTTGGGACACTCTCAAAACTACTCATGAGGGCACTTCCAAAGTAAAAATGTCAAGGCTTCATATGTTGACTACCAAATTTGAGAATCTAAAAATGATGGAAGATGAAACCATTCATGAGTTTCACATGAACATCTTGGAGATTGCCAACACCTCAGGAGCACTAGGAGAAAAGATGTCAGAAGAAAAACTGGTGAGGAAGATTCTCAGATCCTTGCCTAAAAGATTTGCAATGAAGGTAACTGCCATAGAGGAAGCCCAGGACATTAGCAAGTTGAAAGTGGATGAACTTATTGGGTCTCTTCAGACTTTTGAGATGGGGATCACTGATAATGGTGACAAGAAGAACAAAAGCATAGCACTTGTATCCAACATTGATGTTGAATACAAGGAGGATGAAGAAGAAAACATATCAGAAGCTATTGCCATGCTTGGAAGACAGTTCAACAGGCTCATCAAAAGAATGGACCCAAAGTCAAGGTCTAATGTTCATAACATTCCCTCTGACATTGACAGTTCCAGCAGAAGACCAAGGTCAGAAGATAAGGGAAACCAAGGCAGAGGTATTCAATGCCATGGATGTGAAGGATTTGGACATATTCGAGCTGAATGTCCTACCTTTCTTAAGAAACAAAAGAAAGGAATGACTGTTACTTGGTCTGACTATGATTCAGAAAGTAATTCTGAAGAAGAATCTGCCAAACTAGTTACTGCCCTAACTAGTGTTTGTACTTCTGAAAGTGACACTAGTGATGAAGAAGTGACATTTGAAGAACTGGCTGATACCTACAAGAAATTGTGTATCAGAAGTGCTGAAGTCTGTGTGCAGAATGAGAAACAATCAAAACTCATTATAAAGCTGGAGGCTGAAAAAAGGGCAAATCTTGAAACTATAAGTCATCTAGAAGGAGAAGTTCAATTGCTGAACTCACAAGTGAATCAAATGACCAAATCTGTCAAGATGTTGACCAATGGAACAGACAAATTGGAAGAGATCCTTCAGGTTGGACAAAATGTGGGAAATAAATCTGGACTAGGATTTATGGAAGCAAAGAAATCTGGTACTGGTAAGCAAATGTCAAAACGGATGTCACAACACAACTCTCAACATCAGGAACAGAGACATATGAAGAAAAGGTACCAAAGATGGAAATGTCATCATTGTGGGAGATATGGTCACATAAAGCCCTTCTGCTTCAGACTACATGGATATCCTAATCAGAACTCAGGTGTCAAACCTAAGTCTAAAAAGGTACCACATGCTCCTAAATGGAAGAAAAAGGCTACTGCACTGATAGCTCACACTTCCCTGAGGGTCTCTGCAAAGGAAGATTGGTACTTTGACAGTGGATGTTCCAGACACATGACTGGATTCAAAAATCTCCTCAATAATGTTATGCCTCACACCACCAGTTTTGTGACCTTTGGAGATGGTGCTAAAGGTGAAGTCAAAGGAGTTGGTAATTTGGACTGCCCTGGAGTTCCAAGTCTGAATAAAGTACTGCTGGTAAAAGGGTTGACTGCTAATCTCATTAGTATCAGTCAATTATGTGATCTAGGATTCAAGGTCAACTTCTCAAGATCTGAATGTCTAGTAATTAATGAAAAACTAGAAGTTGTAATGAGAGGAATCAAATCCAAAGATAACTGTTACGTGTGGCAGTCTGAGAACACTGTTATCTCCACTATGTGTCAAATCATCAAAGAAGAAAAAGAGATGAAACTGTGGCAGCATAAGCTTGGTCTCCTTCATCTAAGAAGAATGAAAAGAGTTATTTCTATGGAAGCTGTCAGAAGAACTCCAAAACTACAGGTTGATAATATCTGTGATGTGGCAAATAAACTTGAATAAGAATGTGTTGTCAGAACCTTAAGTCATCTTGACAAGGATGTTGGAAATAACAAGTCAAATAAATTCTGTTCTCAAAACATCTGGTCAAAACAGATGCTCCCTGAGTACAATGTTACACAAGATGTTGTGACATTGTGTTGTGACAATCTGAAAACAATCAACATTTCCTTGAACCCTATTGACTTTGAAGAGAAGAAGTCATTTAAACTGGAACATAGTTTCTCTAAGCTTCAGCTGACTGATTCTTCTACCAAGGCTCTTGTTGGAAATAAACTTGAAAATTTGAGGGGCAGGTTGGGATTCACCAACATGAGAAATTATAGCAATTAATTTTGCTTAAAACAAGGGTTGAAGGGATTAATTTTATTAAGTCTATATTTAGTGGGTTAATCATATTCTTTCACAATTCCTTCAAAAGCTTTAAGAAGTTGAAGAGACTTCCTTTTATCCCCTACCTCTCAGTTCCTTGCAACCTGTTTCCTCCTCCCAATCAAAGATTTTTCTCAAACTGCTACCATTACTCAAAGTCAATCAAAATGTCTCAGACATCGTCTTCAACCATGGCGGCTTCGACTTCCTCATCATCGTCATCATCTGACCAAGATTCTAGGGCAATCACTACATGCATAGAATCTGAAGTTCTTGAGGTCACTCCTCTCAGGGAGATGGCAACTGACCCAGCCAGAGTCAAAAAGCTCAGAACCAGACATGCAGGAAGAGCTCAAGCTACAGCCTCTGGTAATTCTTCTCATCCTTCGTCTTCTGTACCTAATAGAGAAGGATAAGTTCAAGTACACCAAGCTATTTCTAGGCTGGTTACTAGTATACTGAGTGGCAACCAATCTGTACCGGGTATTTCTATCCCTTTAAATCAATCAGAAAGTCCAAATGTGGAAGGTTCTGAAAATGTAGATGTCACTCAGAATGTTGTGACACCAAAAGACAACATTCAGAACCCCTCTGAAAAGGCTGCTGATCCACCTATCATTGATGTGGATGAAGATTACTCAGATAATGAACTGATTGCTAATGTGAACCCTAGCATAGCTAGGAGATTGATGAAAAGAAAGAGTAGTCAGAATGATAAACCTGATGCTAAGAAATCCAAGGCTGAAGGCATGGCTGAGAAAAGTATTCAGACAAAAGGGAAGAAGGCCCAGGTGCATACTGCTAGACAACCAATCTCTAAGAAGAGTAAAGAATTTGAAACTTCTGATTCTAATGAGGAATCAGAATTTGAGATTGATATTGAAGAAACTCCCATTAGAAGGAAGCTCCCCTCCAGCAAGATTGCTAGAGTGCCTGAAGTGCCAACAGACAACATCTCTTTTCATCATCCTGACAATGCAAAAAGATGGAAGTATGTTTGCTTAAAGAGAATAGCCTTAGAGAGAGAACTCAACAATGATGCCTTGGAGTGCAAAGACATCATGGATCTGATCAAGAATGCTGGGCTAATGAAGACAGTGATAAAGTTTAACAAATGTTATGAAAATCTGGTCAAGGAGTTTGTAGTGAACTTGTCAAATGATTGTGCTGATGGAAGGTCAGCTGACTTTGAAAGTGTTTTTGTTAGAGGAAGAAGGGTCAAGTTCTCTCCATCAGAAATCAACAAGTTTCTTGGAAGAACAAATAAGGACTGTCCTGATCTAGAGGCAACTGACAATGAAGTTTGTCTAACCATCACAGCCAGGCAAGTAAAGTGCTGGCCCTTGAAAGGGAAGCTGAATGCTAGTAAACTCAGCATGAAATTTGCCATCTTGCATAAAATAGGTGCAGCCAACTGGGTGCCTACAAATCACAAATCAACTATCTCCACAGGATTGGGGAGATTTATCTATGCTGTGGGAACCAAGACTGCTTTTGACTATGGGAGGTACATCTTTGAACAAACTTTAAAGCATGCTGGCAGTTATGCTGTCAAAGGACCAATTGCCTTTCCCTCCCTCCTTTGTGGAATCATCCTTGCACAATACCCTGATATCCTTGTGGCAAGAGATACAGTCTACAAAAGAGCTCATGCCCTTGACCTGCACTACAAACTGTTTCAGGGATCTCATGCTCCAGACATTGTCATAACATCAGCTGAGACATCGTCTGTAAAGACCCAGTCCAAGACATCAGATGTCATAGCTCTTTTAAAAGAAACTTGCAAAGAACTGGATGCTAGAAAAAGGACCCTAGAAATTCTAATTGCCAGGCTAGAAAAGGAGGAAGCTGAAGAAAGCAGAAGGGAAGAAGGTGTAGAAGCTGAAGGACATCTCAACATTGAAGAAACTAGCTCCTCTGAGTCTGATGACAGTGCTTGAAGGTTGATTGCTGTTTGGTGGTGTTGCTGGTTGGTTGCTGATATCTGGTGGAGTTTGGAAGTGTATTCTGTTGTTTTCTGTTGCTGATCTTATTATTTTATTTTGGATAACTGTATAATTTTCTGAACATGTATCTTTGGCCCATTTGTGGCTAAAGAGGGGGAGAATATTTTGGTACTTACTTAATTAGTACTTGACATTCTATTTTTCTGCTGTCACTTATTTCTGCTGCTATCCATCTCTGATTGTTTAGGGTCTTTAGCCAAAAATCTGCCAAAGGGGGAGTTTGTAGGTGTTTAGGTATTGGCTTGCATTTTTGGTAAATCCCAAGTGTATGTGTGAATGTCATGACTGATGTCATAACATTCTAGTTCAGTTTGTACTGGTTCATTAGGTACCTTTGCAGAAAAATATTGTAATTCAAATACTGATGTTTATAAGTGTGTATCTGAGCATTTTGCAAAATGATCACATTTTGCTAAATCAGTAGACAGGTTTTCTCAAATGTCATAACAGATGTTATGACATCCTGTTCTGAACTAACAAGATTGCAGGATTGGATAAGTCTGAGTTTTTTCAGGAAATAACTCAGTCCTTCCTGAACAGAATCCTGCGTTTTCTGAGGGGTAACCTAGCTCAACCCTAACCTGGTTAATAAAGTCCTGTGACCTGGTCTTTAGGTCAAACAGAATTAACCCTAGGTTTTTGGAAACCCTAACTGAAGTTGCAGCTGCTATATATTCAACAGAGCTGCTATTTTTCATGGATGGCTTTTATTGATTAGAAGATCATTTGTAATCTGTATAGATTTGATTATTGTACTCCAAGCAATTATCATTGTGATAACTGCCTTGGAATAGGTTTCTAATTGTAAGGGTTGTGTAGCACTCTAAGCTTTGAAGCAAGAGTGTTTGAATGTTCCTTGACTAAAGTTGTGAAGCAGAGTCAAGTTAGTTGTGTGCATCACTCAAAGCTGTGAAGCACGAGTGATTGTGTTGCTTGATTAAAAAGCTGTGAAGCTTAATCAAGTGTTTGTTTTTGAAGAGTGTCTTCATCAATTCTTAAGTCAAATTGCTTTATGTATCACTGCTGTGATTGAGGGGGAGTGAGTAGGAACTCAGGTTTAAGTTGTACTTAGATTGGAATTGCATTGGGTAGGTCTTAAGTGAAGGAGATAAACTGGTTGGTTTATTCCTGAATTAAAATCTCTTATAGTGGATTTCCTCCCTGGCTTGGTAGCCCCCAGAGTAGGTGTTGTTGCACACTGAACTGGGTAAACAATTGATTGTGTTCTTTATTGCTTTTGTATTTACTGTCATATAGTAAGTCAGATACGGTGTCATAACATTGAACGTGACATTGAGTATCTGCAGCCAGAATTTCAAGATTTTTTTACTTTAATGGATGGTAGCCTTGTCATTATGGAAGGTAGTTCATTGTTGAAAATGTGTTACTCCAAGGGATGTTAGCCTTGCCATTATGGAAGGTAGTTCGTTGTTGAGATTTTGTTACCCCAATGGATGGTAGCCTTGTCATTATGGAAGGTAGTTCATTGTTGAGATTTTTTTACTCCATTGGATGGTAGAGTTGTCATTATAGAAGGTAGTTCATTGTTGAGATTTTGTTACTCCATTGGATGGTAGCCTTGTCATTATGGAAGGTAGTTTGTTGTTGAGATTTTGTTACTCTATTGGATGGCAGCCTTGTCATTATGGAAGGGAGTTCGTTGTTTAGATTTTTGTTACTACAATGGAGGGTAGCCTTGTCATTATGGAAGGTAGTTCATTGTTGAGATTTTGTTACTCCAATGGATGGTAGCCTTGTCATTATGAAAGGTATTTTGTTGTTAAGATTTTGTTACCCTAATGGATGGTATCCTTGTAATTACGGAAGGTTATCTGTTGTTGAGATTTTGTTAGTCCCTTGGATGGTAGTCTTGTCATTATGGAAGGTAGTACGTTGTTGGAATTTTATTACTCCAATGGATGGTAGCCTTGTCATTATGGAAAGTAGTTTGTTGTTGAGATTTTGTTACTCCTATGGATGGTAGACTTGTCATTATGGAAGGTAGTCCGTTGTTGAGATTTTGTTACTTCAATGGATGGTAGACTTGTCATTATGGAATGCAGTTCGTTGTTAAGATAATGTTACCCCAATGGATGGTAGCCTAGTAATTATGGAAGGTAGTTCGTTGCTGAGATTTTGTTACTCCAATGGATGGTAGCCTTGTCAATATGGAAGGTAGTTCGTTGTTGATATTTTGTTACTCTAATGGATGGTAGCCTTGTCATTATGGAAGGTAGTTCGTTGTTGAGATTTTGTTACTCTAATGGATGGTAGCCTTGTCATTATGGAAGGTAGTTAATTGTTATGATTTTGTTACTCCAATATATTGTAACCTTGTCATTATGGAAGGTAGTTTGTTGTTGAGATTTTGTTACTCTAATGGATGGTATCCTTGTCTTTACGGAAGGTAGTCTGTTGTTAAAATTTTGTTACTCCATTGGATGGTAGCCTTGTCATTATGGAAGGTAGTTTGTTGTTGAGATTTTGTTACTCCTATGGATGGTAGACTTGTCATTATGGAAGGTAGTCTGTTGTTGAGATTTTATTATTTCAATGGATGGTAGACTTGTCATTATGGAAGGTAGTTCTTTGTTAAGATAATGTTACCCCAATGGATGGTATCCTTATAATTATGGAAGGTAGTTCGTTGTTGAGATTTTGTTACTCTAATGGATGGTAGCCTTGTCAATATGTAAGGTAGTTCGTTGTTGAGATTTTGTTACACTAATGGATGGTAGACTTGTTATTATGGAAAGTAGTTTGTCGTTATGATTTTGTTACACTAATGGATGATAGCCTTGTCATTATGGAAGGTAGTTCGTCGTTATGATTTTGTTACTCCAATGGATTGTAGCCTTGTCACTATGGAAGGTTGTTTGTTGTTGAGATTTTATTAATCCAATGGATGTTAGCCTTGTCATTATGGAAGTTAGTTCGTTTTTGATATTTTGTTACTCCAATGGATGGTAGCCTTGTCATTATGGAAGGTAGTTCGTTGTTGAGATTTTGTTACTCGAATGGATGGTAGCCTTGTCATTATGGAAGGTAGTTAATTGTTATGATTTTGTTACTACAATGGATGGTAGCCTTATCATTATGCAAGGTAGTTCATTGTTTAGATTTTGTTACTCCAATGGATGGTAGCCTTGTCAATATGAAAGTTAGTTTGTTGTTAAGATTTTGTTACCCTAATGGATGGTATCCTTGTAATTACGGAAGGTTGTCTGATGTTGAGATTTTGTTACTCCATTGGATGGTAGCCTTGTCATTATGGAAGGTAGTACGTTGATGAGATTTTGTTACTCCAATGGATGGTAGCCTTGTCATTATGGAAGGTAGTTCGTTGTTGAGATTTTTTTACACCAATGAATGGTAGCCTTGTCATTATGGAAGGTAGTTTGTTGTTGAGATTTTGTTACTTTAATGGATGGTAGCCTTGTCATTATGAAAAGTAATTCATTGTTGAGATTTTGTTACTCAAATGGATGTTAGCCTTGAAATTATGAAACGTAGTTTGTTGTTGGGATTTTGTTACTCTAATGAATGGTATCCTTGTCTTTATGGAAGGTAGTCTGTTGTTGAAATTTTGTTACTCCATTGGATGGTAGCCTTTTCATTATGGAAGGTAGTTTGTTGTTGAGTTTTTTATACTCCAATGGATGGTAGCCTTGTCATTATGGAAGGTAGTTCATTGTTGAGATTTTTTTACTCCATTAGATGGTAGCGTTGTCATTATATAAGGTAGTTCGTTGTTGAGATTTTGTTACTTTAATGGATGGTAGCCTTGTCATTATGGAAGGTAGTTCATTGTTGAGATTTTGTTACTCCAATGGATGGTAGCCTTGTCATTATGAAAGTTAGTTTGTTGTTAAGATTTTGTTACTCTAATGGATGGTATCCTTGTCATTACGAAAGGTAGTCTGTTGTTGAGATTTTGTTACTCCATTGGATGGTAGCTTTGTCATTATGGAAGGTAGTATGTTGTTGATATTTTGTTACTCCAATGGATGGTTGCCTTGTCATTATGGAAGGTAGTTCATTGTTTAGATTTTGTTACTCCTATGGATGGTAGACTTGTCATTATGGAAGGTAGTCTGTTGTTGAGATTTTGTTACTCCAATGCATGGTAGCCTTGTCATTATGGACAGTAGTTTGTTGTGGAGATTTTGTTACTCCAATGGATGGTAGCCTTGTCATAATGGAAGGTAGTTCGTTGTTGAGATTTTGTTACTCCTATGGATGGGAGACTTGCCATTATGGAAGGTAGTCCGTTGTTGAGATTTTGTTACTCCAATGGATGGTAGCCTTGTCATTATGGAAAGTAGTTCGTTGTTGAGATTTTGTTACTCCAATGGATGGTAGCCGTGTCATTATGGAAGGTAGTTCCCTGTTGAGATTTTGTTACTCCAATGGATGGTAGCCTTGTCAATATGGAAGGTAGTTCGTTGTTTAGATTTTGTTACTCCAGTTGATGGTAGCTTTATTATTATGGAAGGTAGTTCGTTATAGAGATTTTTTTACTCTAATGGATGGTATCCTTGTCATTATGGAAGGTAGTTCATTGTTGAGATTTTGTTACTCCAATGGATGATAGCCTTGTCATTATGGAAGGTAGTTCGTTGTTGATATTTTGTTTCTTTAATGGATGAAAGCCTTGTCATTATGGAAGGTAGTTTGTTGTTGAGATTTTGTTACTCTAATGGATGGTAGCCTTGTCATTATAGAAGGTAGTTCATCATTATGATTTTGTTACTACAATGGATTGTAGCCTTGTCATTATGGAAGGTAGTTCGTTGTTGAGATTTTGTTACTCCAATGGATGTTAGCCTTGTCATTATGGAAGTTAGTTCGTTGTTGATGTTTTGTTACTCCAATGGATGGTAGCCTTGTCATTATGGAAGGTAGTTCATTGTTGAGATTTTGTTACTCTAATGGATTGTAGCCTTGTCATTATGGAAGGTAGTTCATTGTTATGAATTTGTTACTCCCATATATTGTAGCCTTGTCATTATGGAAGGTAGTTCGTTGTTGAGATTTTGTTACTCCAATAGATGTTAGCCTTGTCATTATGGAAGTTAGTATGTTGTTGATATTTTGTTACTCCAATGGATGGTAGCCTTGTCATTATGGAAGGTAGTTCGTTGTTGAGATTTTGTTACTCTAATGGATGGTAGCCTTGTCATTATGGAAGGTAGTTAATTGTTATGATTTTGTTACTCCAATAGATTTTAGCCTTGTCATTATGGAAGGTAGTTCGTTGTTGAGATTTTGTTACCCCAATGGATGTTAGCCTTGTCATTATGGAAGTTAGTTCGTTGTTAACATTTTTTTACTCCAATGGATGGTAGCCTTGTAATTATGGAAGGTAGTTTGTTGTTGAGATTTTGTTACTTAAATGGATGGTAGCCTTGTCATTATGGAAGATAGTTCATTGTTAAGATTTTGTTACTCTAATGGATAGTATCCTTGTCATTACGAAAGGTAGTCTGTTGTTGAGATTTTGTTACTCCATTGGATGGTAGCTTTGTCATTATGGAAGGTAGTACGTTGTTGATATTTTGTTACTCCAATGGATGGCTGCCTTGTCATTTTGGAAGGTAGTTCATTGTTTAGTTTTTGTTACTCCTATGGATGGTAGACTTGTCATTATGGAAGGTAGTCTGTTGTTGAGATTTTGTTACTCCAATGGATGGTAGCCTTGTCATTATGGAAAGTAGTTTGTTGTTGAGATTTTGTTACTCCAATGGATGGTAGCCTTGTCATTATGGAAGGTAGTTCGTTGTTGAGATTTTGTTACTCCTATGGATGGTAGACTTGCCATTATGGAAGGGAGTCCGTTGTTGAGATTTTGTTACTCCAATGGATGGTAGCCTTGTCATTATGGAAAGTAGTTCGTTGTTGAGATTTTGTTACTCCAATGGATGGTAGCCGTGTCATTATGGAAGGTAGTTCCCTGTTGAGATTTTATTAGTCCAATGGATGGTAGCCTTGTCAATATGGAAGGTAGTTCGTTGTTGAGATTTTGTTACTCCAGTTGATGGTAGCTTTGTTATTATGGAAGGTAGTTCGTTATAGAGATTTTTTTACTCTAATGGATGGTATCCTTGTCATTATGGAAGGTAGTTCATTGTTGAGATTTTGTTACTCCAATGGATGGTAGCCTTGTCATTATGGAAGGTAGTTCGTTGTTGATATTTTGTTTCTTTAATGGATGAAAGCCTTGTCATTATGGAAGGTAGTTCATTGGTGAGATTTTGTTACTCTAATGAATGATAGCCTTGTCATTATGGAAGGTAGTTCATCATTATGATTTTATTACTACAATGGATTGTAGCCTTGTCATTATTGAAGGTAGTTCGTTGTTGAGATTTTGTTACTCCAATGGATGTTAGCCTTTTCATTATGGAAGTTAGTTCGTTGTTGATGTTTTGTTACTCCAATGGATGGTAGCCTTGTCATTATGGAAGGTAGTTCATTGTTGAGATTTTGTTACTCTAATGGATGGTAGCCTTGTCATTATGGAAGGTAGTTCATTGTTATGAATTTGTTACTCCCATATATTGTAGCCTTGTCATTATGGAAGGTAGTTTGTTGTTGAGATTTTGTTACTCCAATAGATGTTAGCCTTGTCATTATGGAAGTTAGTATGTTGTTGATATTTTGTTACTCCAATGGATGGTAGCCTTGTCATTATGGAAGGTAGTTCATTGTTTAGATTTTGTTACTCTAATGGATGGTAGCCTTGTCATTATGGAAGGTAGTTAATTGTTATGATTTTGTTACTCCAATAGATTGTAGCCTTGTCATTATGGAATGTAGTTTGTTGTTGAGATTTTGTTACCCCAATGGATGTTAGCCTTGTCTTTATGGAAGTTAGTTCGTTGTTAACATTTTTTTACTCCAATGGATGGTAGCCTTGTCATTATGGAAGGTAGTTTGTTGTTGAGATTTTGTTACTTAAATGGATGGTAGCCTTGTCATTATGGAAGGTAGTTCATTGTTTAGATTTTGTTACTCCAATGGATGGTAGCCTTGTCATTATGAAAGTTAGTTTGTTGTTAAGATTTTGTTACTCTAATGGATGGTATCCTTGTCATTACGAAAGGTAGTCTGTTTTTGAGATTTTGTTACTCCATTGGATGGTAGCTTTGTCATTATGGAAGATAGTACGTTGTTGATATTTTGTTACTCCAATGGATGGTTGCCTTGTCATTATGGAAGGTAGTTCATTGTTTAGATTTTGTTACTCCTATGGACGGTAGACTTGTCATTATGGAAGGTAGTCTGTTGTTGAGATTTTGTTACTCCAATGGATGGTAGCCTTGTCATTATGGAAAGTAGTTTGTTGTTGAGATTTTGTTACTCCAATGGATGGTAGCCTTGTCATTATGGAAGGTATTTCGTTGTTGAGATTTTGTTACTCCTATGGATGGTAGACTTGCCATTATGGAAGGTAGTCCGTTGTTGAGATTTTGTTACTCCAATGGATGGTAGCCTTGTCATTATGGAAAGTAGTTCGTTGTTGAGATTTTGTTACTCCAATGGATGGTAGCCGTGTCATTATGGAAGGTAGTTCCCTGTTGAGATTTTGTTACTCCAATGGATGGTAGCCTTGTCAATATGGAAGGTAGTTTGTTGTTGAGATTTTGTTACTCCAGTTGATGGTAGCTTTGTTATTATGGAAGGTAGTTTGTTATAGAGATTTTTTTACTCTAATGGATGGTATCCTTGTCGTTTTGGAGGGTAGTTCATTGTTGAGATTTTGTTTCTCCAATGGATGGTAGCCTTGTCATTATGGAAGGTAGTTCGTTGTTGAGATTTTGTTACTCTAATGGATGGTAGCCTTGTCATTATGGAAGGTAGTTCATCATTATGATTTTGTTACTACAATGGATTGTAGCCTTGTCATTATGGAAGGTAGTTCGTTGTTGAGATTTTGTTACTCTAATGGATGTTAGCCTTGTCATTATGGAAGTTAGTTCGTTGTTGATGTTTTGTTACTCCAATGGATGGTAGCCTTGTCATTATGGAAGGTAGTTCATTGTTGAGATTTTGTTACTCTAATGGATGGTATCCTTGTCATTATGGAAGGTAGTTCATTGTTAGAATTTGTTACTCCCATATATTGTAGCCTTGTCATTATGGAAGGTAGTTCGTTGTTGAGATTTTGTTACTCCAATAGATGTTAGCCTTGTCAATATGGAAGTTAGTATGTTGTTGATATTTTGTTACTCCAATGGATGGTAGCCTTATCATTATGGAAGGTAGTTCGTTGTTTAGATTTTGTTACTCTAATGGATGGTAGACTTGTCATTATGGAAGGTAGTTAATTGTTATGATTTTGTTACTCCAATAGATTGTAGCCTTGTCATTATGGAAGGTAGTTCGTTGTTGAGATTTTGTTACCCCAATGGATGTTAGTTTGTTGTTGATATTTTGTTACTTAAATGGATGGTAGCCTTGTCATTATGGAAGGTAGTTCATTGTTGAGATTTTGTTACTCAAATGGATGGTAGCCTTGTCATTATGAAAGGTAGTTTGTTGTTGAGATTTTGTTACTCTTATGGATGGTATCCTTGTCTTTACGGAAGGTAGTTTGTTGTTAAAATTTTGTTACTCCATTTGATGGTAGCCATGTCATTATGGAAGGTAGTTCATTGTTGAGATTTTGTAACTCCAATGGATTGTAGCCTTTTCATTATGGAAGGTAGTTAGTTGTTGATATTTTGTTACTTTAATGGATGGTAGCCTTGTCACTATGGAAGGTAGTTCGTTGTTGACATTTTGTTACCCCAATGGATGTTAACCTTGTCATTATGGAAGTTAGTTCGTTGTTGACATTTTTATACTCCAATGGATGGTAGCCTTGTCAATATGGAAGGTAGTCCATTGTAGAGATTTTTTTACTTTAATGGATGGTAGCCTTGTCATTATGGAAGGTAGTTCGTTTTTGAAAATGTGTTACTCCAATGGATAGTAGCCTTGTCATTATGGGAGGTAGTTCATTGTTGAGATTTTTTTACTCCATTTGATGGTAGCGTTGTCATTATAGAAGGTAGTTTGTTGTTGAGATTTTGTTACTCCATTGGATGGTAGCCTTGTCGTTATGGAAGGTAGTTCGATGTTGATATTTTGTTATTCTATTGGATGGTAGCCTTGTCATTATGGAAGGTAGTTCGTTGTTTAGATTTTTGTTACTATAATGGATGGTAGCCTTGTCATTATGCAAGGTAGTTCATTGTTGAGATTTTTTTACTCCAATGGATGGTAGCCTTGTCATTATGGACGTTAGTTCGTTGTTGATGTTTTGTTACTCCAATGGATGGTAGCCTTGTCATTATGGAAGGTAGTTCATTGTTGAGATTTTGTTACTCTAATGGATGGTAGCCTTGTCATTATGGAAGGTAGTTCATTGTTATGAATTTGTTACTCCCATATATTGTAGCCTTGTCATTATGGAAGGTAGTTTGTTGTTGAGATTTTGTTACTCCAATAGATGTTAGCCTTGTCATTATGGAAGTTAGTATGTTGTTGATATTTTGTTACTCCAATGGATGGTAGCCTTGTCATTATGGAAGGTAGTTCGTTGTTTAGATTTCGTTACTCTAATGGATGGTAGCCTTGTCATTATGGAAGGTAGTTAATTGTTGAGATTTTGTTACTCAAATGGATGGTAGCCTTGTCATTATGAAAGGTAGTTCGTTGTTGAGATTTTGTTACTCCAATAGATTGTAGCCTTGTCATTATGGAAGGTAGTTCGTTGTTGAGATTTTGTTACCCCAATGGATGTTAGCCTTGTCATTATGGAAGTTAGTTCGTTGATAACATTTTTTTACTCCAATGGATGGTAGCCTTGTCATTATGGAAGGTAGTTTATTGTTGAGATTTTGTTACTTAAATGGATGGTAGCCTTGTCATTATGGAAGGTAGTTCATTGTTGAGATTTTGTTACTCAAATGGATGGTAGCCTTGTCATTATGAAAGGTAGTTTGTTGTTGAGATTTTGTTACTCTTATGGATGGTATCCTTGTCTTTACGGAAGGTAGTTTGTTGTTAAAATTTTGTTACTCCATTTGATGGTAGCCATGTCATTATGGAAGGTAGTTCATTGTTGAGATTTTGTAACTCCAATGGATGGTAGCCTTGTCATTATGGAAGGTAGTTTGCTGTTGATATTTTGTTACTTTAATGGATGGTAGCCTTGTCATTATGGAAGGTAGTTCGTTGTTGAAATTGTGTTACTCCAATGGATGTTAGCCTTGTCATTATGGAAGGTAGTTTGTTGTTGAGATTTTGTTACCCCAATGGATGGTAGCCTTGTCATTATGGATGGTAGTTCATTGTTGTGATATTTTTACTCCATTGGATGGTAGCCTTGTCATTATGGAAGGTAGTTTGTTGTTGAGATTTTGTTACTCTATTGGATGGTAGCCTTGTCATTATGGAAGGTAGTTCGTTGTTTAGATTTTTGTTACTACAATGGATGGTAGCCTTGTCATTATGGAAGGTAGTTCATTGTTGAGATTTTGTTACTCCAATGGATGGTAGCCTTGTCATTATGATAGGTAGTTTGTTGTTAAGATTTTGTTACCCTAATGGATGGTATCCTTGTAATTACGGAAGGTTGTCTGTTGTTGAGATTTTGTTACTCCATTGGATGGTAGCCTTGTCATTATGGAAGGTAGTACGTTGTTGAGATTTTGTTACTCCAATGGATGGTAGCCTTGTCATTATGGAAAGTAGTTTGTTGTTGAGATTTTGTTACTCCTATGGATGGTAGACTTGTCGTTATGGAAGGTAGTCCATTGTTGAGATTTTGTTACTTCAATGGATGGTAGACTTGTCATTATGGAATGTAGTTCGTTGTTAAGATAATGTTACCCCAATGGATGGTAGCCTAGTAATTATGGAAGGTAGTTCGTTGTTGAGATTTTGTTACTCCAATGGTTAGTAGCCTTGTCAATATGGAAGGTAGTTCGTTGTTGAGATTTTGTTACACTAATGGATGATAGCCTTGTCATTATGGAAGGTAGTTCGTCGTTATGATTTTGTTACTGCAATGGATTGTAGCCTTGTCATTATGGAAGGTAGTTCGTTGTTGAGATTTTGTTACTCCAATGGATGGTAGCCTTGTCATTATGGAAGGTAGTTTGTTGTTGAGATTTTGTTAATCTAATGGATGGTAGCCTTGTCATTATGGAAGGTAGTTCGTCGTTATGATTTTGTTACTCCAATGGATTGTAGCCTTGTCATTATGGAAGGTTGTTTGTTGTTGAGATTTTAGTACTCCAATGGATGTTAGCCTTGTCATTATGGAAGTTAGTTCGTTTTTGATATTTTGTTACTCCAATGGATGGTAGCCTTGTCATTATGGAAGGTAGTTCGTTGTTGAGATTTTGTTACCCCAATGGATGTTAGTCTTGTCATTATGGAAGTTAGTTCGTTGTTGACATTTTTTTAATCCATAGGATGGTAGCCTTGTCAATATGGAAGGTAGTCCATTGTAGAGATTTTTTTACTTTAATGGATGGTAGCCTTGTCATTATGGAAGGTAGTTCGTTGTTGAAAATGTGTTACTCCAATGGATAGTAGCCTTGTCATTATGGGAGGTAGTTCATTGTTGAGATTTTTTTACTCCATTGGATTGTAGCCTTGTCATTATGAAAGTTAGTTTGTTGTTAAGATTTTGTTACCCTAATGGATGGTATCCTTGTAATTACGGAACTTTGTCTGTTGTTGAGATTTTGTTACTCCATTGGATGGTAACCTTGTCATTATGGAAGGTAGTACGTTGATGAGATTTTGTTATTTCAATGGATGGTAGCCTTGTCATTATGGAAAGTTTTTGTTGTTGAGATTTTGTTACTCCTATGGATGGTAAACTTGTCATTACGAAAGGTAGTCCTTTGTTGAGATTTTGTTACTTCAATGGATGGTAGACTTGTCATTATGGAATGTAGTTCGTTGTTAAAATAATGTTACCCCAATGGATGGTAGCCTAGTAATTATGGAAGGTAGTTCGTTGTTGAGATTTTGTTACTCTAATGGATGGTAGCCTTGTCATTATGGAAGGTAGTTCATTGTTGAGATTTTGTTACACTAATGGATGATAGCCTTGTCATTATGGAAGGTAGTTCGTTGTTATTATTTTGTTACTGCATTGGATTGTAGCCTTGTCATTATGGAAGGTAGTTCGTTGTTGAGATTTTGTTACTCCAATGGATGGTAGCCTTGTCATTATGGAAGGTAGTACGTTGTTGGAATTTTATTACTCCAATGGATGGTAGCCTTGTCATTATGGAAAGTAGTTTGTTGTTGAGATTTTGTTACTCCTATGGATGGTAGACTTGTCATTATGGAAGGTAGTCCGTTGTTGAGATTTTGTTACTTCAATGGATGGTAGACTTGTCATTATGGAATGCAGTTCGTTGTTAAGATAATGTTACCCCAATGGATGGTAGCCTAGTAATTATGGAAGGTAGTTCGTTGCTGAGATTTTGTTACTCCAATGGATGGTAGCCTTGTCAATATGGAAGGTAGTTCGTTGTTGATATTTTGTTACTCTAATGGATGGTAGCCTTGTCATTATGGAAGGTAGTTCGTTGTTGAGATTTTGTTACTCTAATGGATGGTAGCCTTGTCATTATGGAAGGTAGTTAATTGTTATGATTTTGTTACTCCAATATATTGTAACCTTGTCATTATGGAAGGTAGTTTGTTGTTGAGATTTTGTTACTCTAATGGATGGTATCCTTGTCTTTACGGAAGGTAGTCTGTTGTTAAAATTTTGTTACTCCATTGGATGGTAGCCTTGTCATTATGGAAGGTAGTTTGTTGTTGAGATTTTGTTACTCCTATGGATGGTAGACTTGTCATTATGGAAGGTAGTCTGTTGTTGAGATTTTATTATTTCAATGGATGGTAGACTTGTCATTATGGAAGGTAGTTCTTTGTTAAGATAATGTTACCCCAATGGATGGTATCCTTATAATTATGGAAGGTAGTTCGTTGTTGAGATTTTGTTACTCTAATGGATGGTAGCCTTGTCAATATGTAAGGTAGTTCGTTGTTGAGATTTTGTTACACTAATGGATGGTAGACTTGTTATTATGGAAAGTAGTTTGTCGTTATGATTTTGTTACACTAATGGATGATAGCCTTGTCATTATGGAAGGTAGTTCGTCGTTATGATTTTGTTACTCCAATGGATTGTAGCCTTGTCACTATGGAAGGTTGTTTGTTGTTGAGATTTTATTAATCCAATGGATGTTAGCCTTGTCATTATGGAAGTTAGTTCGTTTTTGATATTTTGTTACTCCAATGGATGGTAGCCTTGTCATTATGGAAGGTAGTTCGTTGTTGAGATTTTGTTACTCGAATGGATGGTAGCCTTGTCATTATGGAAGGTAGTTAATTGTTATGATTTTGTTACTACAATGGATGGTAGCCTTGTCATTATGCAAGGTAGTTCATTGTTTAGATTTTGTTACTCCAATGGATGGTAGCCTTGTCAATATGAAAGTTAGTTTGTTGTTAAGATTTTGTTACCCTAATGGATGGTATCCTTGTAATTACGGAAGGTTGTCTGATGTTGAGATTTTGTTACTCCATTGGATGGTAGCCTTGTCATTATGGAAGGTAGTACGTTGATGAGATTTTGTTACTCCAATGGATGGTAGCCTTGTCATTATGGAAGGTAGTTCGTTGTTGAGATTTTTTTACACCAATGAATGGTAGCCTTGTCATTATGGAAGGTAGTTTGTTGTTGAGATTTTGTTACTTTAATGGATGGTAGCCTTGTCATTATGAAAAGTAATTCATTGTTGAGATTTTGTTACTCAAATGGATGTTAGCCTTGAAATTATGAAACGTAGTTTGTTGTTGAGATTTTGTTACTCTAATGAATGGTATCCTTGTCTTTATGGAAGGTAGTCTGTTGTTGAAATTTTGTTACTCCATTGGATGGTAGCCTTGTCATTATGGAAGGTAGTTTGTTGTTGAGTTTTTTATACTCCAATGGATGGTAGCCTTGTCATTATGGAAGGTAGTTCATTGTTGAGATTTTTTTACTCCATTAGATGGTAGCGTTGTCATTATATAAGGTAGTTCGTTGTTGAGATTTTGTTACTTTAATGGATGGTAGCCTTGTCATTATGGAAGGTAGTTCATTGTTGAGATTTTGTTACTCCAATGGATGGTAGCCTTGTCATTATGAAAGTTAGTTTGTTGTTAAGATTTTGTTACTCTAATGGATGGTATCCTTGTCATTACGAAAGGTAGTCTGTTGTTGAGATTTTGTTACTCCATTGGATGGTAGCTTTGTCATTATGGAAGGTAGTATGTTGTTGATATTTTGTTACTCCAATGGATGGTTGCCTTGTCATTATGGAAGGTAGTTCATTGTTTAGATTTTGTTACTCCTATGGATGGTAGACTTGTCATTATGGAAGGTAGTCTGTTGTTGAGATTTTGTTACTCCAATGGATGGTAGCCTTGTCATTATGGACAGTAGTTTGTTGTGGAGATTTTGTTACTCCAATGGATGGTAGCCTTGTCATTATGGAAGGTAGTTCGTTGTTGAGATTTTGTTACTCCTATGGATGGGAGACTTGCCATTATGGAAGGTAGTCCGTTGTTGAGATTTTGTTACTCCAATGGATGGTAGCCTTGTCATTATGGAAAGTAGTTCGTTGTTGAGATTTTGTTACTCCAATGGATGGTAGCCGTGTCATTATGGAAGGTAGTTCCCTGTTGAGATTTTGTTACTCCAATGGATGGTAGCCTTGTCAATATGGAAGGTAGTTCGTTGTTGAGATTTTGTTACTCCAGTTGATGGTAGCTTTATTATTATGGAAGGTAGTTCGTTATAGAGATTTTTTTACTCTAATGGATGGTATCCTTGTCATTATGGAAGGTAGTTCATTGTTGAGATTTTGTTACTCCAATGGATGATAGCCTTGTCATTATGGAAGGTAGTTCGTTGTTGATATTTTGTTTCTTTAATGGATGAAAGCCTTGTCATTATGGAAGGTAGTTTGTTGTTGAGATTTTGTTACTCTAATGGATGGTAGCCTTGTCATTATAGAAGGTAGTTCATCATTATGATTTTGTTACTACAATGGATTGTAGCCTTGTCATTATGGAAGGTAGTTCGTTGTTGAGATTTTGTTACTCCAATGGATGTTAGCCTTGTCATTATGGAAGTTAGTTCGTTGTTGATGTTTTGTTACTCCAATGGATGGTAGCCTTGTCATTATGGAAGGTAGTTCATTGTTGAGATTTTGTTACTCTAATGGATTGTAGCCTTGTCATTATGGAAGGTAGTTCATTGTTATGAATTTGTTACTCCCATATATTGTAGCCTTGTCATTATGGAAGGTAGTTCGTTGTTGAGATTTTGTTACTCCAATAGATGTTAGCCTTGTCATTATGGAAGTTAGTATGTTGTTGATATTTTGTTACTCCAATGGATGGTAGCCTTGTCATTATGGAAGGTAGTTCGTTGTTGAGATTTTGTTACTCTAATGGATGGTAGCCTTGTCATTATGGAAGGTAGTTAATTGTTATGATTTTGTTACTCCAATAGATTTTAGCCTTGTCATTATGGAAGGTAGTTCGTTGTTGAGATTTTGTTACCCCAATGGATGTTAGCCTTGTCATTATGGAAGTTAGTTCGTTGTTAACATTTTTTTACTCCAATGGATGGTAGCCTTGTAATTATGGAAGGTAGTTTGTTGTTGAGATTTTGTTACTTAAATGGATGGTAGCCTTGTCATTATGGAAGATAGTTCATTGTTAAGATTTTGTTACTCTAATGGATAGTATCCTTGTCATTACGAAAGGTAGTCTGTTGTTGAGATTTTGTTACTCCATTGGATGGTAGCTTTGTCATTATGGAAGGTAGTACGTTGTTGATATTTTGTTACTCCAATGGATGGCTGCCTTGTCATTTTGGAAGGTAGTTCATTGTTTAGATTTTGTTACTCCTATGGATGGTAGACTTGTCATTATGGAAGGTAGTCTGTTGTTGAGATTTTGTTACTCCAATGGATGGTAGCCTTGTCATTATGGAAAGTAGTTTGTTGTTGAGATTTTGTTACTCCAATGGATGGTAGCCTTGTCATTATGGAAGGTAGTTCGTTGTTGAGATTTTGTTACTCCTATGGATGGTAGACTTGCCATTATGGAAGGGAGTCCGTTGTTGAGATTTTGTTACTCCAATGGATGGTAGCCTTGTCATTATGGAAAGTAGTTCGTTGTTGAGATTTTGTTACTCCAATGGATGGTAGCCGTGTCATTATGGAAGGTAGTTCCCTGTTGAGATTTTATTAGTCCAATGGATGGTAGCCTTGTCAATATGGAAGGTAGTTCGTTGTTGAGATTTTGTTACTCCAGTTGATGGTAGCTTTGTTATTATGGAAGGTAGTTCGTTATAGAGATTTTTTTACTCTAATGGATGGTATCCTTGTCATTATGGAAGGTAGTTCATTGTTGAGATTTTGTTACTCCAATGGATGGTAGCCTTGTCATTATGGAAGGTAGTTCGTTGTTGATATTTTGTTTCTTTAATGGATGAAAGCCTTGTCATTATGGAAGGTAGTTCATTGGTGAGATTTTGTTACTCTAATGAATGGTAGCCTTGTCATTATGGAAGGTAGTTCATCATTATGATTTTATTACTACAATGGATTGTAGCCTTGTCATTATTGAAGGTAGTTCGTTGTTGAGATTTTGTTACTCCAATGGATGTTAGCCTTTTCATTATGGAAGTTAGTTCGTTGTTGATGTTTTGTTACTCCAATGGATGGTAGCCTTGTCATTATGGAAGGTAGTTCATTGTTGAGATTTTGTTACTCTAATGGATGGTAGCCTTGTCATTATGGAAGGTAGTTCATTGTTATGAATTTGTTACTCCCATATATTGTAGCCTTGTCATTATGGAAGGTAGTTTGTTGTTGAGATTTTGTTACTCCAATAGATGTTAGCCTTGTCATTATGGAAGTTAGTATGTTGTTGATATTTTGTTACTCCAATGGATGGTAGCCTTGTCATTATGGAAGGTAGTTCATTGTTTAGATTTTGTTACTCTAATGGATGGTAGCCTTGTCATTATGGAAGGTAGTTAATTGTTATGATTTTGTTACTCCAATAGATTGTAGCCTTGTCATTATGGAATGTAGTTTGTTGTTGAGATTTTGTTACCCCAATGGATGTTAGCCTTGTCTTTATGGAAGTTAGTTCGTTGTTAACATTTTTTTACTCCAATGGATGGTAGCCTTGTCATTATGGAAGGTAGTTTGTTGTTGAGATTTTGTTACTTAAATGGATGGTAGCCTTGTCATTATGGAAGGTAGTTCATTGTTTAGATTTTGTTACTCCAATGGATGGTAGCCTTGTCATTATGAAAGTTAGTTTGTTGTTAAGATTTTGTTACTCTAATGGATGGTATCCTTGTCATTACGAAAGGTAGTCTGTTTTTGAGATTTTGTTACTCCATTGGATGGTAGCTTTGTCATTATGGAAGATAGTACGTTGTTGATATTTTGTTACTCCAATGGATGGTTGCCTTGTCATTATGGAAGGTAGTTCATTGTTTAGATTTTGTTACTCCTATGGACGGTAGACTTGTCATTATGGAAGGTAGTCTGTTGTTGAGATTTTGTTACTCCAATGGATGGTAGCCTTGTCATTATGGAAAGTAGTTTGTTGTTGAGATTTTGTTACTCCAATGGATGGTAGCCTTGTCATTATGGAAGGTATTTCGTTGTTGAGATTTTGTTACTCCTATGGATGGTAGACTTGCCATTATGGAAGGTAGTCCGTTGTTGAGATTTTGTTACTCCAATGGATGGTAGCCTTGTCATTATGGAAAGTAGTTCGTTGTTGAGATTTTGTTACTCCAATGGATGGTAGCCGTGTCATTATGGAAGGTAGTTCCCTGTTGAGATTTTGTTACTCCAATGGATGGTAGCCTTGTCAATATGGAAGGTAGTTTGTTGTTGAGATTTTGTTACTCCAGTTGATGGTAGCTTTGTTATTATGGAAGGTAGTTTGTTATAGAGATTTTTTTACTCTAATGGATGGTATCCTTGTCGTTTTGGAGGGTAGTTCATTGTTGAGATTTTGTTTCTCCAATGGATGGTAGCCTTGTCATTATGGAAGGTAGTTCGTTGTTGAGATTTTGTTACTCTAATGGATGGTAGCCTTGTCATTATGGAAGGTAGTTCATCATTATGATTTTGTTACTACAATGGATTGTAGCCTTGTCATTATGGAAGGTAGTTCGTTGTTGAGATTTTGTTACTCTAATGGATGTTAGCCTTGTCATTATGGAAGTTAGTTCGTTGTTGATGTTTTGTTACTCCAATGGATGGTAGCCTTGTCATTATGGAAGGTAGTTCATTGTTGAGATTTTGTTACTCTAATGGATGGTATCCTTGTCATTATGGAAGGTAGTTCATTGTTAGAATTTGTTACTCCCATATATTCTAGCCTTGTCATTATGGAAGGTAGTTCGTTGTTGAGATTTTGTTACTCCAATAGATGTTAGCCTTGTCAATATGGAAGTTAGTATGTTGTTGATATTTTGTTACTCCAATGGATGGTAGCCTTATCATTATGGAAGGTAGTTCGTTGTTTAGATTTTGTTACTCTAATGGATGGTAGACTTGTCATTATGGAAGGTAGTTAATTGTTATGATTTTGTTACTCCAATAGATTGTAGCCTTGTCATTATGGAAGGTAGTTCGTTGTTGAGATTTTGTTACCCCAATGGATGTTAGTTTGTTGTTGATATTTTGTTACTTAAATGGAGGGTAGCCTTGTCATTATGGAAGGTAGTTCATTGTTGAGATTTTGTTACTCAAATGGATGGTAGCCTTGTCATTATGAAAGGTAGTTTGTTGTTGAGATTTTGTTACTCTTATGGATGGTATCCTTGTCTTTACGGAAGGTAGTTTGTTGTTAAAATTTTGTTACTCCATTTGATGGTAGCCATGTCATTATGGAAGGTAGTTCATTGTTGAGATTTTGTAACTCCAATGGATTGTAGCCTTTTCATTATGGAAGGTAGTTAGTTGTTGATATTTTGTTACTTTAATGGATGGTAGCCTTGTCACTATGGAAGGTAGTTCGTTGTTGACATTTTGTTACCCCAATGGATGTTAGCCTTGTCATTATGGAAGTTAGTTCGTTGTTGACATTTTTATACTCCAATGGATGGTAGCCTTGTCAATATGGAAGGTAGTACATTGTAGAGATTTTTTTACTTTAATGGATGGTAGCCTTGTCATTATGGAAGGTAGTTCGTTTTTGAAAATGTGTTACTCCAATGGATAGTAGCCTTGTCATTATGGGAGGTAGTTCATTGTTGAGATTTTTTTACTCCATTTGATGGTAGCGTTGTCATTATAGAAGGTAGTTTGTTGTTGAGATTTTGTTACTCCATTGGATGGTAGCCTTGTCGTTATGGAAGGTAGTTCGATGTTGATATTTTGTTATTCTATTGGATGGTAGCCTTGTCATTATGGAAGGTAGTTCGTTGTTTAGATTTTTGTTACTATAATGGATGGTAGCCTTGTCATTATGCAAGGTAGTTCATTGTTGAGATTTTTTTACTCCAATGGATGGTAGCCTTGTCATTATGGACGTTAGTTCGTTGTTGATGTTTTGTTACTCCAATGGATGGTAGCCTTGTCATTATGGAAGGTAGTTCATTGTTGAGATTTTGTTACTCTAATGGATGGTAGCCTTGTCATTATGGAAGGTAGTTCATTGTTATGAATTTGTTACTCCCATATATTGTAGCCTTGTCATTATGGAAGGTAGTTTGTTGTTGAGATTTTGTTACTCCAATAGATGTTAGCCTTGTCATTATGGAAGTTAGTATGTTGTTGATATTTTGTTACTCCAATGGATGGTAGCCTTGTCATTATGGAAGGTAGTTCGTTGTTTAGATTTCGTTACTCTAATGGATGGTAGCCTTGTCATTATGGAAGGTAGTTAATTGTTGAGATTTTGTTACTCAAATGGATGGTAGCCTTGTCATTATGAAAGGTAGTTCGTTGTTGAGATTTTGTTACTCCAATAGATTGTAGCCTTGTCATTATGGAAGGTAGTTCGTTGTTGAGATTTTGTTACCCCAATGGATGTTAGCCTTGTCATTATGGAAGTTAGTTCGTTGATAACATTTTTTTACTCCAATGGATGGTAGCCTTGTCATTATGGAAGGTAGTTTGTTGTTGAGATTTTGTTACTTAAATGGATGGTAGCCTTGTCATTATGGAAGGTAGTTCATTGTTGAGATTTTGTTACTCAAATGGATGGTAGCCTTGTCATTATGAAAGGTAGTTTGTTGTTGAGATTTTGTTACTCTTATGGATGGTATCCTTGTCTTTACGGAAGGTAGTTTGTTGTTAAAATTTTGTTACTCCATTTGATGGTAGCCATGTCATTATGGAAGGTAGTTCATTGTTGAGATTTTGTAACTCCAATGGATGGTAGCCTTGTCATTATGGAAGGTAGTTCGCTGTTGATATTTTGTTACTTTAATGGATGGTAGCCTTGTCATTATGGAAGGTAGTTCGTTGTTGAAATTGTGTTACTCCAATGGATGTTAGCCTTGTCATTATGGAAGGTAGTTTGTTGTTGAGATTTTGTTACCCCAATGGATGGTAGCCTTGTCATTATGGAAGGTAGTTCATTGTTGTGATATTTTTACTCCATTGGATGGTAGCCTTGTCATTATGGAAGGTAGTTTGTTGTTGAGATTTTGTTACTCTATTGGATGGTAGCCTTGTCATTATGGAAGGTAGTTCGTTGTTTAGATTTTTGTTACTACAATGGATGGTAGCCTTGTCATTATGGAAGGTAGTTCATTGTTGAGATTTTGTTACTCCAATGGATGGTAGCCTTGTCATTATGATAGGTAGTTTGTTGTTAAGATTTTGTTACCCTAATGGATGGTATCCTTGTAATTACGGAAGGTTGTCTGTTGTTGAGATTTTGTTACTCCAATGGATGGTAGCCTTGTCATTATGGAAGGTAGTACGTTGTTGAGATTTTGTTACTCCAATGGATGGTAGCCTTGTCATTATGGAAAGTAGTTTGTTGTTGAGATTTTGTTACTCCTATGGATGGTAGACTTGTCGTTATGGAAGGTAGTCCATTGTTGAGATTTTGTTACTTCAATGGATGGTAGACTTGTCATTATGGAATGTAGTTCGTTGTTAAGATAATGTTACCCCAATGGATGGTAGCCTAGTAATTATGGAAGGTAGTTCGTTGTTGAGATTTTGTTACTCCAATGGTTAGTAGCCTTGTCAATATGGAAGGTAGTTCGTTGTTGAGATTTTGTTACACTAATGGATGATAGCCTTGTCATTATGGAAGGTAGTTCGTCGTTATGATTTTGTTACTGCAATGGATTGTAGCCTTGTCATTATGGAAGGTAGTTCGTTGTTGAGATTTTGTTACTCCAATGGATGGTAGCCTTGTCATTATGGAAGGTAGTTTGTTGTTGAGATTTTGTTAATCTAATGGATGGTAGCCTTGTCATTATGGAAGGTAGTTCGTCGTTATGATTTTGTTACTCCAATGGATTGTAGCCTTGTCATTATGGAAGGTTGTTTGTTGTTGAGATTTTAGTACTCCAATGGATGTTAGCCTTGTCATTATGGAAGTTAGTTCGTTTTTGATATTTTGTTACTCCAATGGATGTTAGCCTTGTCATTATGGAAGGTAGTTCGTTGTTGAGATTTTGTTACCCCAATGGATGTTAGTCTTGTCATTATGGAAGTTAGTTCGTTGTTGACATTTTTTTAATCCAATGGATGGTAGCCTTGTCAATATGGAAGGTAGTCCATTGTAGAGATTTTTTTACTTTAATGGATGGTAGCCTTGTCATTATGGAAGGTAGTTCGTTGTTGAAAATGTGTTACTCCAATGGATAGTAGCCTTGTCATTATGGGAGGTAGTTCATTGTTGAGATTTTTTTACTCCATTGGATTGTAGCCTTGTCATTATGAAAGTTAGTTTGTTGTTAAGATTTTGTTACCCTAATGGATGGTATCCTTGTAATTACGGAACGTTGTCTGTTGTTGAGATTTTGTTACTCCATTGGATGGTAACCTTGTCATTATGGAAGGTAGTACGTTGATGAGATTTTGTTATTTCAATGGATGGTAGCCTTGTCATTATGGAAAGTAGTTTGTTGTTGAGATTTTGTTACTCCTATGGATGGTAAACTTGTCATTACGAAAGGTAGTCCTTTGTTGAGATTTTGTTACTTCAATGGATGGTAGACTTGTCATTATGGAATGTAGTTCGTTGTTAAAATAATGTTACCCCAATGGATGGTAGCCTAGTAATTATGGAAGGTAGTTCGTTGTTGAGATTTTGTTACTCTAATGGATGGTAGCCTTGTCATTATGGAAGGTAGTTCATTGTTGAGATTTTGTTACACTAATGGATGATAGCCTTGTCATTATGGAAGGTAGTTCGTTGTTATTATTTTGTTACTGCATTGGATTGTAGCCTTGTCATTATGGAAGGTAGTTCGTTGTTGAGATTTTGTTACTCCAATGGATGGTAGCCTTGTCATTATGGAAGGTAGTTTGATGTTGAGATTTTGTTACTCTAATGGATGGTAGCCTTGTCATTATGGAAGGTAGTTCGTCGTTATGATTTTGTTACTCCAATGGATTGTAGCCTTGTCATTATGGAAGGTTGTTTGTTGTTGAGATTTTGTTACTCTAATGGATGTTAGCCTTGTCATTATGGAAGTTAGTTCGTTTTTGATATTTTGTTACTCCAATGGATTGTAGCCTTGTCATTATGGAAGGCAGTTCGTTGTTGAGATTTTGTTACTCTAATGGATGGTAGCCTTGTCATTTTGGAAGGTAGTTAGTTGTTATGATTTTGTTACTCCAATAGATTGTAGAATTGTCATTATGGAAAGTAGTTCGTTGTTGAGATTTTGTTACTCCAATCAATGTTAGCCTTGTCATTATGGAAGTTAGTTCGTTGTTGATATTTTTTTACACCAATGGATGGTAGCCTTGTCATTATGGAAGGTAGTTTGTTGTTGAGATTTTGTTACTTTAATGGATGGTAGCCTTGTCATTATGAAAAGTAGTTCATTGTTGAGATTTTGTTACTCAAATGGATGTTAGCCTTGTAATTATGAAAGGTAGTTTGTTGTTGAGATTTTGTTACTCTAATGGATGGTATCCTTGTCTTTACGGAAGGTAGTCTGTTGTTGAAATTTTGTTACTCCATTGGATGGTAGCCTTGTCATTATGGAAGGTAGTTTGTTGTTGAGTTTTTTATACTCCAATGGATGGTAGCCTTGTCATTATGGAAGGTAGTTCATTGTTGAGATTTTTTTACTCCATTAGATGGTAGCGTTGTCATTATAGTAGGTAGTTCGTTGTTGAGATTTTGTTACTTTAATGGATGGTAGCCTTGTCATTATGGAAGGTAGTTCATTGTTGAGATTTTGTTACTCCAATGGATGGTAGCCTTGTCATTATGAAAGGTAGTTTGTTGTTAAGATTTTGTTACCCTAATGGATGGTATCCTTGTAATTACGGAAGGTTGTCTGTTGTTGAGATTTTGTTACTCCATTGGATGGTAGCCTTGTCATTATGGAAGGTAGTATGTTGTTGAGATTTTGTTACTTCAATGGATGGTAGCCTTGTCATTATGGAAAGTAGTTTGTTGTTGAGATTTTGTTACTCCTATGGATGGTAGACTTGTCATTATGGAAGGTAGTCCGTTGTTGAGATTTTGTTACTTAAATGGATGGTAGACTTGTCATTATGGAATGTTGTTCGTTGTTAAGATAATGTTACCCCAATGGATGGTAGCCTAGTAATTATGGAAGGTAGTTCGTTGTTGAGATTTTGTTACTCCAATGGATGGTAGCCTTGTCAATATGGAAGGTAGTTCGTTGTTGAGATTTTGTTACACTAATGGATGATAGCCTTGTCATTATGGAAGGTAGTTCGTCGTTATGATTTTGTTACTGCAATGGATTGTAGCCTTGTCATTATGGAAGGTAGTTCGTTGTTGAGATTTTGTTACTCCAATGGATGGTAGCCTTGTCATTATGGAAGGTAGTTTGTGTTGAGATTTTGTTACTCTAATGGATGGTAGCCTTGTCATTATGGAAGGTAGTTCGTCGTTATGATTTTGTTACTCCAAAGGATTGTAGCCTTGTCATTATGGAAGGTTGTTTGTTGTTGAGATTTTGTTAGTCCAGTGGATGTTAGCCTTGTCATTATGGAAGTTAGTTCGTTTTTGATATTTTGTTACTCCAATGGATGGTAGCCTTGTCATTATGGAAGGTAGTTCGTTGCTGAGATTTTGTTACTCTAATGGATGGTAGCCTTGTCATTATGGAAGGTAGTTAATTGTTATGATTTTGTTACTCCAATAGATTGTAGCCTTGTCATTATGGAAGGTAGTTCGTTGTTGAGATTTTGTTACTCCAATGGATGCTAGCCTTGTCATTATGGAAGTTAGTTCGTTGTTGATATTTTTTTACACCAATGGATGGTAGCCTTTTCATTATGGAAGGTAGTTTGTTGTTGAAATTTTGTTATTTTAATGGATGGTAGCCTTGTCATTATGAAAAGTAGTTCATTGTTGAGATTTTTTTACTCAAATGGATGTTAGCCTTAAAATTATGAAAGGTAGTTTGTTGTTGAGATTATGTTACTCTAATGGATGGTATCCTTGTCTTTACGGAAGGTAGTCTGTTGTTGAAATTATGTTACTCCATTTGATGGTAGCCATGTCATTATGGAAGGTAGTTCATTGTTGAGATTTTGTAACTCCAATGGATTGTAGCCTTGTCATTATGGAAGGTAGTTCGTTGTTGATATTTTGTTACTTTAATGGATGGTAGCCTTGTCATTATGGAAGGTAGTTCGTTGTTGACATTTTGTTACCCCAATGGATGTTAGCCTTGTCATTATGGAAGTTAGTTCGTTGTTGACATTTTTATACTCCAATGGATGGTAGCCTTGTCAATATGGAAGGTAGTCCATTGTAGAGATTTTTTTACTTTAATGGATGGTAGCCTTGTCATTATGGAAGGTAGTTCGTTTTTGAAAATGTGTTACTCCAATGGATAGTAGCCTTGTCATTATGGGAGGTAGTTCATTGTTGAGATTTTTTTACTCCATTTGATGGTAGCGTTGTCATTATAGAAGGTAGTTTGTTGTTGAGATTTTGTTACTCCATTGGATGGTAGCCTTGTCGTTATGGAAGGTAGTTCGATGTTGATATTTTGTTATTCTATTGGATGGTAGCCTTGTCATTATGGAAGGTAGTTCGTTGTTTAGATTTTTGTTACTATAATGGATGGTAGCCTTGTCATTATGCAAGGTAGTTCATTGTTGAGATTTTTTTACTCCAATGGATGGTAGCCTTGTCATTATGGACGTTAGTTCGTTGTTGATGTTTTGTTACTCCAATGGATGGTAGCCTTGTCATTATGGAAGGTAGTTCATTGTTGAGATTTTGTTACTCTAATGGATGGTAGCCTTGTCATTATGGAAGGTAGTTCATTGTTATGAATTTGTTACTCCCATATATTGTAGCCTTGTCATTATGGAAGGTAGTTTGTTGTTGAGATTTTGTTACTCCAATAGATGTTAGCCTTGTCATTATGGAAGTTAGTATGTTGTTGATATTTTGTTACTCCAATGGATGATAGCCTTGTCATTATGGAAGGTAGTTCGTTGTTTAGATTTCGTTACTCTAATGGATGGTAGCCTTGTCATTATGGAAGGTAGTTAATTGTTATGATTTTGTTACTCCAATAGATTGTAGCCTTGTCATTATGGAAGGTAGTTCGTTGTTGAGATTTTGTTACCCCAATGGATGTTAGCCTTGTCATTATGGAAGTTAGTTTGTTGTTAACATTTTTTTACTCCAATGGATGGTAGCCTTGTCATTATGGAAGGTAGTTTGTTGTTGAGATTTTGTTACTTAAATGGATGGTAGCCTTGTCATTATGGAAGGTAGTTCATTGTTGAGATTTTGTTACTCAAATGGATGGTAGCCTTGTCATTATGAAAGGTAGTTTGTTGTTGAGATTTTGTTACTCTTATGGATGGTATCCTTGTCTTTACGGAAGGTAGTTTGTTGTTAAAATTTTGTTACTCCATTTGATGGTAGCCATGTCATTATGGAAGGTAGTTCATTGTTGAGATTTTGTAACTCCAATGGATGGTAGCCTTGTCATTATGGAAGGTAGTTCGCTGTTGATATTTTGTTACTTTAATGGATGGTAGCCTTGTCATTATGGAAGGTAGTTCGTTGTTGAAATTGTGTTACTCCAATGGATGTTAGCCTTGTCATTATGGAAGGTAGTTTGTTGTTGAGATTTTGTTACCCCAATGGATGGTAGCCTTGTCATTATGGAAGGTAGTTCATTGTTGTGATATTTTTACTCCATTGGATGGTAGCCTTGTCATTATGGAAGGTAGTTTGTTGTTGAGATTTTGTTACTCTATTGGATGGTAGCCTTGTCATTATGGAAGGTAGTTCGTTGTTTAGATTTTTGTTACTACAATGGATGGTAGCCTTGTCATTATGGAAGGTAGTTCATTGTTGAGATTTTGTTACTCCAATGGATGGTAGCCTTGTCATTATGATAGGTAGTTTGTTGTTAAGATTTTGTTACCCTAATGGATGGTATCCTTGTAATTACGGAAGGTTGTCTGTTGTTGAGATTTTGTTACTCCATTGGATGGTAGCCTTGTCATTATGGAAGGTAGTACGTTGTTGAGATTTTGTTACTCCAATGGATGGTAGCCTTGTCATTATGGAAAGTAGTTTGTTGTTGAGATTTTGTTACTCCTATGGATGGTAGACTTGTCGTTATGGAAGGTAGTCCGTTGTTGAGATTTTGTTACTTCAATGGATGGTAGACTTGTCATTATGGAATGTAGTTCGTTGTTAAGATAATGTTACCCCAATGGATGGTAGCCTAGTAATTATGGAAGGTAGTTCGTTGTTGAGATTTTGTTTCACTAATGGATGGTAGCCTTGTCATTATGGAAGGTAGTTCTTTGTTATGATTTTGTTACTCCAATGGATTGTAGCCTTGTCATTTTGGAAGGTAGTTTGTTGTTGAGATTTTGTTACTCCAATGGATGGTAGCCTTGTCATTATGGAAGGTTGTTTGTTGTTGAGATTTTGTTACTCTAATGGATGGTAGCCTTGTCATTATGGAAGGTAGTTCTTCGTTATGATTTTGTTACTCCAATGGATTGTAGCCTTGTCATTATGGAAGGTAGTTCGTTGTTGAGATTTTGATACTCCAATGGATGTTAGCCTTGTCATTATGGAAGTTAGTTCGTTGTTGATGTTTTGTTACTCCAATGGATGGTAGCCTTGTCATTATGGAAGTTAGTTCGTTGTTAATATTTTTTTACACCAATGGATGGTAGCCTTGTCATTATGGAAGGTAGTTTGTTGTTGAGATTTTGTTACTTTAATGGATGGTAGCCTTGTCATTATGAAAGGTAGTTCATTGTTGAGATTTAATTACTCAAATGGATGGTAGCCTAGTAATTATGAAAGGTAGTTTGTTGTTGAGATTTTGTTACTCTAATGGATGGTATCCTTGTCTTTACAGAAGGTAGTCTGTTGTTGAAATTTTGTTACTCCATTGGATGGTAGCCTTGTCATTATGGGAGGTAGTTTATTGTTGAGTTTTTTATACTCCAATGGATGGTAGCCTTGTCCTTATGGAAGGTAGTTCATTGTTGAGATTTTGTTACTTTAATGGATGGTAGCCTTGTCATTATAAAAGGTAGTTCGTTGTTAAGATCTTGTTACTCCAATGGATGGTAGCCTTGTCATTATGGAAGGTAGTTCGTTGTTGAAATTTTGTTACTCCAATGGTTCTTAGTCTTGTCATTATGGAAGGTAGTTCGTTGTTGAGATTTTTTTACCCCAATGGATGGTAGCCTTGTCATTATGGAAGGTAGTTCATTGTTGAGATTTTTTTACTCCATTGGATGGTAGCATTGTCATTATAGAAGGTAATTCATTGTTTAGATTTTGTTACTTTAATGGATGGTAGCCTTGTCATTATGGAAGGTAGTTCATTGTTGGGATTTTGTTACTCCAATGGATGGTAGCCTTGTCATTATGAAAGTTAGTTTGTTGTTAAGATTTTGTTACTCTAATGGATGGTATCCTTGTCATTACGGAAGGTAGTCTGTTGTTGAGATTCTGTTACTCCATTGGATTGTAGCCTTGTCATTATGGAAGGTAGTACGTTGTTGAGATTTTGTTACTCCAATGGATGGTTGCCTTGTCATTATGGAAGGTAGTTCGTTGTTTAGATTTTGTTACTCCTATGAATGGCAGACTTGTCATTATGGAAGGTAGTCTGTTGTTGAGATTTTGTTACTCCAATATATTGTAGCCTTGTCATTATGGAAGGTAGTTCGTTGTTGAGATTTTGTTACTCCTATGGATGGTAGACTTGTCATTATGGAAGGTAGTCTGTTGTTGAGATTTTGTTACTCCAATGGATGGTAGCCCTGTCAATATGGAAGGTAGTTCGTTGTTGAGATTTTGTTACTCCAGTTGATGGTAGCTTTGTTATTATGGAAGGTAGTTCGTTATAGAGATTTTTTTACTCTAATGGATGGTATCTTTGTCATTATGGAAGGTAGTTCATTGTTGAGATTTTGTTACTCCAATGGATGGTAGCCTTGTCATTATGGAAGGTAGTTCGTTGTTGATATTTTGTTTCTTTAATGGATGAAAGCCTTTTCATTATGGAAGGTAGTTCCTTGTTGATATTTTGTTACTCTAATGGATGGTAGCCTTGTCATTATGGAAGGTAGTTCATCATTATGATTTTGTTACTGCAATGGATTGTAGCCTTGTCATTATGGAAGGTAGTTCGTTGTTGAGATTTTGTTACTCCAATGGATGTTAGCCTTGTTATTATGGATGTTAGTTCGTTGTTGATATTTGTTACTCCAATGGATGATAGCCTTGTCATAATGGAAGGTAGTTCGTTGTTGATATTTGGTTACTCCAATGGATGGTAGCCTTGTACTTATTGAAGGTATTAAGTTGTTGAGATTTTGTTACTTGAAGGGATGGTAGACTTGTCATTATGGAAGGTAGTATGTTGTTAAGATAATGTTACCCCAATGGACGGTAGCCTTGTAATTATGGAAGGTAGTTCGTTGTTGAGATTTTGTTACTCCAATGGATGGTGGCATTGTCAATATGGAAGGTAGTTCGTTGTTGAGATTTTGTTTCACTAATGGATGGTAGCCTTGTCATTATGGATGGTAGTTCTTCGTTATGATTTTGTTACTCCAATGGATTGTAGCCTTGTCATTATGGAAGGTAGTTTGTTGTTGAGATTTTGTTACTCCAATGGATGGTAGCCTTGTCATTATGGAAGGTTGTTTGTTGTTGAGATTTTGTTACTCTAATGGATGGTAGCCTTGTCATTATGGAAGGTAGTTCTTCGTTATGATTTTGTTACTCCAATGGATTGTAGCCTTGTCATTATGGAAGGTAGTTCGTTGTTGAGATTTTGATACTCCAATGGATGTTAGCCTTGTCATTATGGAAGTTAGTTCGTTGTTGATGTTTTGTTACTCCAATGGATGGTAGCCTTGTCATTATGGAAGTTAGTTCGTTGTTAATATTTTTTTACACCAATGGATGGTAGCCTATTCATTATGGAAGGTAGTTTGTTTTTGAGATTTTGTTACTTTAATGGATGGTAGCCTTTTCATTATGAAAGGTAGTTCATTGTTGAGATTTAATTACTCAAATGGATGGTAGCCTAGTAATAATGAAAGGTAGTTTGTTGTTGAGATTTTGTTACTCTAATGGATGCTATCCTTGTCTTTACAGAAGGTAGTCTGTTGTTGAAATTTTGTTACTCCATTGGATGGTAGCCTTGTCATTATGGGAGGTAGTTTATTGTTGAGTTTTTTATACTCCAATGGATGGTAGCCTTGTCCTTATGGAAGGTAGTTCATTGTTGAGATTTTGTTACTTTAATGGATGGTAGCCTTGTCATTATAAAAGGTAGTTCGTTGTTAAGATCTTGTTACTCCAATGGATGGTAGCCTTGTCATTATGGAAGGTAGTTCGTTGTTGAAATTTTGTTACTCCAATGGTTCTTAGTCTTGTCATTATGGAAGGTAGTTCGTTGTTGAGATTTTTTTACCCCAAATGATGGTAGCCTTGTCATTATGGAAGGTAGTTCATTGTTGAGATTTTTTTACTCCATTGGATGGTAGCGTTGTCATTATAGAAGGTAGTTCATTGTTTAGATTTTGTTACTTTAATGGATGGTAGCCTTGTCATTATGGAATGTAGTTCATTGTTGGGATTTTGTTACTCCAATGGATGGTAGCCTTGTCATTATGAAAGTTAGTTTGTTGTTAAGATTTTGTTACTCCTATGAATGGCAGACTTGTCATTATGGAAGGTAGTCTGTTGTTGAGATTTTGTTACTCCAATATATTGTAGCCTTGTCATTATGGAAGGTAGTTCGTTGTTGAGATTTTGTTACTCCTATGGATGGTAGCCTTGTCATTATGGAACGTAGTTCATTGTTATGAATTTGTTACTCCAATGGATTGTAGCCTTGTCATTATGGAAGGTAGTTCGTTGTTGAGATTTTGTTACTCCAATGGATGTTAGCCTTGTCATTATTGAAGTTAGTTCCTTGTTGATATTTTGTTACTGCAATGGATGGTAGCCTTGTCATTATGAAAGGTAGTTCATTATTGAGATTTTGTTACTCTAATGGATGGTAGCCTTGTCATTATGGAAGGTAGTTCATTGTTATGAATTTGTTACTCCCATATATTGTAGCCTTGTCATTATGGAAGGTAGTTCGTTATTGAGATTTTGTTACTCCAATGGATGTTAGCCTTGTCATTATGGACGTTAGTTCGTTGTTGATATTTTTTTACACCAATGGATGGTAGCCTTGTCATTATGGAAGGTAGTTTGTTGTTGAGATTTGGTTACTTTAATGGATGGTAGCCTTGTCATTATGAAAGGTAGTTCGTTGTTTAAATTTTGTTATTCAAATGGATGGTAGGCTTGTAATTATGAAAGGTAGTTTGTTGTTGAGATTTTGTTACTCTAATGGATGGTATCCTTGTCTTTACGGAAGGTAGTCTGTTGTTGAAATTTTGTTACTCCATTGGATTGTAGCCTTGTCATTATGGAAGGTAGTTTGTTGTTGAGTTTTTTATACTCCAATGGATGGTAGACTTGTCCTTATGGAAGGTAGTTCGTTGTTGAGATTTTGTTACATTAATGGATGGTAGCCTTGTCATTATAAAAGGTAGTTCGTTGTTAAGATTTTGTTACTCCAATGGATGGTAGCATTGTCATTATTGAGGGTAGTTTGTTGCTGAAATTTTGTTACTCCAATGGATGTTAGCCTTGTCATTATGGAAGGTAGTTTGTTGTTGAGATTTTTTTACCCCAATGGATGGTAGCCTTGTCATTATGGAAGGTAGTTCATTGTTGAGAATTTTTTATTCCATTGGATGGTAGTGTTGTCGTTATAGAAGGTAGTTTGTTGTTGAGATTTTGTTACTTTAGTGGATTGTAGCCTTGTCATTATGGAAGGTAGTTCATTGTTGAGATTTTGTTACTCCAATGGATGGTAGCCTTGTAATTATGAAAGTTAGTTTATTGTTAAGATTTTGTTACTCTAATGGATGGTATCCTTGTCATTATGGAAGGTAGTCTTTTGTTGAGATTTTGTCACTACTATGGATGGTAGCCTTGTCATTATGGAAGGTAGTTCATTGTTCAGATTTTGTTACTCCTATGGATGGTAGCCTTGTCATTATGGAAGGTAGTTAATTGTTATGAATTTGTTACTCCCATATATTGTAGCCTTGTCATTATGGAAGGTAGTTCGCTGTTGAGATTTTGTTACTCCAATGGATGTTAGTCTTGTCATTATGGAAGGTAGTTTGTTGTTGAGATTTTGTTACTTTAATGGATGGTAGCCTTGTCATTATGAAAGGTAGTTCGTTGTTGAGATTTTGTTACTCCAATGGATGTTAGCCTTGTCATTATGGAAGTTAGTTCGTTGTTAATATTTTTTTACTCCAATGGATGGTAGCCTTGTCATTATGGAAGGTAGTTTGTTGTTGAGATTTTGTTACTTTAATGGATGGTAGCCTTGTCCTTATGGAAGGTAGTTCATTGTTGAGATTTTGTTACTCAAATGGATGGTAGCCTTGTCAGTATGAAAGGTAGTTTGTTGTTGAGATTTTGTTACTCTAATGGATGGTATCCTTGTCTTTACGGAAGGTAGCCTGTTGTTGAAATTTTGTTACTCCATTGTATGGTAGCCGTGTCATTATGGAATGTAGTTTGTTGTTGGATTTTGTTACTCCAATGGATTGTAGCCTTGTCATTATGGAAGGTAGTTCATTGTTGAGATTTTGTTACTCCAATGGATGGTAGCCTTGTCAATATGGAAAGTAGTTCGTTGTTGAAATTTTGTTACTCCATTTAATTGTAACTTTGTCATTATGGAAGGTAGTTCGTTATAGAGATTTTTTTACTCTAATGGATGGTATCCTTGTCATTATGGAAGGTAGTTCGTTGTTGAGATTTTGTTACTCCAATGGATGGTAGCCTTGTCATTATGGAAGTTAGTTCGTTGTTGATAATTTGTTACTTTAATGGATGGTAGCCTTGTCATTATGGAAGGTAGTTCGTTGTTGTGATTTTGTTACTCTAATGGACGGTAGCCTTGTCATTATGGAAGGTAGTTCGTCGTTATGATTTTGTTACTCCAATGGATTGTAGCCTTGTCATTATGGAAGGTAGTTCGTTGTTGAGATTTTGTTACTCTAATGGATGTTAGCCTTGTCATTATGAAAGTTAGTTCGTTGTTGATATTTTGTTACTCCTATGGATTGTAGCCTTGTCATTATGGAAGGTAGTTCGTTGTTGATATTTGGTTACTCCAATGGATGGTAGCCTTGTAATTATGGAAGGTAGTTCGTTGTTGAGATTTTGTTACTTCAGGGGATGGTAGACTTGTCATTATGGAAGGTAGTTTGTTGTTAAGATAATGTTACCCCAATGGATGGTAGCCTTGTAATTATGGAAGGTAGTTCGCTGTTGAGATTTTGTTACTCCAATGGATGGTAGCCTTGTCAATATGGAAGGTAGTTCATTGTTGAGATTTTGTTACACTAATGTATGGTAGCCTTGTCATTATGGAAGGTAGTTCGTCGTTATGATTTTGTTACTCCAATGGATTGTAGCCTTGTCATTATTGAAGTTAGTTCGTTGTTGAGATTTTGTTACTCCAATGGATGTTAGCCTTGTCATTATGGAAGTTAGTTCGTTGTTGATATTTTGTTACTCCAAGGGATAGTAGCCTTGTCATTATGGAAGGTAGTTTGTTGTGGAGATTTTGTTACTCTAATGGATGGTAGCCTTGTCATTATGGAAGGTAGTTCATTGTTGAGATTTTTTACCCCAATGGATGGTAGCCTTGTCATTATGGAAGGTAGTTCATTGTTGAGAATTTTTTATTCCATTGGATGGTAGCATTCTCGTTATAGAAGGTAGTTTGTTGTTGAGATTTTTTTACTTTAATGGATGGTAGCCTTGTCATTATGGAAGGTAGTTCATTGTTGAGATTTTATTACTCCAATGGATGGTAGCATTGTAATTATGAAAGTTAGTTTGTTGTTAAGATTTTGTTACTCTAATGGATGGTATCCTTGTCATTATGGAAGGTAGTATGTTGTTGAGATTTTGTCACTCCTATGGATGGTAGCCTTGTCATTATGGAAGGTAGTTCATTGTTGAGATTTTGTTACTCCTATGGATGGTAGCCTTGTCATTATGGAAGGTAGTTCATTGTTATCAATTTGTTACTCCCATATATTGTAGCCTTGTCATTATGGAAGGTAGTTCGCTATTGAGATTTTGTTACTCCAATGGATGTTAGCCTTGTCATTATGGAAGGTAGTTTGTTGTTGAGATTTTGTTACTTTAATGGATGGTAGCCTTGTCATTATGAAAGGTAGTTCGTTGTTGAGATTTTGCTACTCCAATGGATGGTAGCCTTGTCAATATGGAAGGTAGTTCATTGTTGAGATTTTGTTACACTAAAGGATGTTAACCTTGTCATTATGGAAGGTAGTTTGTCGTTATGATTTTGTTACTCCAATGGATGGTAGCCTTGTAATTATGGAAGGTAGTTCGTTGTTGAGATTTTGTTACTCCAATGGATGGTAGACTTGTCAATATGGAAGGTAGTTCATTGTTGAGATTTTGTAACACTAATGGATGGTAGCCTTGTCATTATGGAAGGTAGTTCGTCGTTATGATTTTGTTACTCCAATGGATTGTAGCCTTGTCATTATGGAAGGTAGTTCGTTGTTGAGATTTTGTTACTCCAATGGATGGTAGCCTTGTCATTATGGAAGGTTGTTTTTTGTTGAGATTTTGTTACTCTAATGGATGGTAGCCTTGTCATTAAGGAAGGTAGTTATTCGTTATGATTTTGTTACTCCAATGGATTGTAGCCTTGTCATTATGGAAGATAGTTCGTTGTTGAGATTTTGTTACTCCAATGGATGTTAGCCTTGTCATTATGGAAGTTAGTTCGTTGTTGATATTTTGTTACTCCAATGGATGGTAGCCTTGTCATTATGGAAGGTAGTTCGTTGTTAATATTTTGTTACTTTAATGGATGGTAGCCTTGGCATTATGGAAGTTAGTTCGTTGTTGAAATTTTGTTACTCTAATGGATGGTAGCCTTGTCATTATGGAAGGTAGTTCATTGTTGAGATTTTGTTACTCCAATGGATGGTAGCCTTGTCAATATGGAAAGTAGTTCGTTGTTGAGATTTTGTTACTCCATTTGATGGTAGCCTTGTCATTATGGAAGTTAGTTCGTTGTTGAGATTTTGTTACTCCAATGGATGTTAGCCTTGTCATTATGGAAGGTAGTTCATTATAGAAATTTTTTTACTCTAATGGATGGTATCCTTGTCATTATGGAAGGTAGTTTGTTCTTGAAATTTTGTTACTCCAATGGATGGTAGCCTTGTCATTATGGAAGGTAGTTCGTTGTTGATATTTTGTTACTTTAATGGATGGTAGCCTTGTCATTATGGAAGGTAGTTTGTTGTTGTGATTTTGTTACTCTAATGGATGGTAGCCTTATCATTATGGAAGGTAGTTCGTCGTTATGATTTTGTTACTCTAATGGATGGTATCCTTGTCATTATGGAAGGTAGTTCGTTGTTGAGATTTTGTTACTCCAATAGATGGTAGCCTTGTCATTATGGAAGGTAGTTCATTGTTGATATTTTGTTACTTTAATGGATGGTAGCCTTGTCATTATTAAAGGTAGTTCGTTGTGGAGATTTTGTTACTCCAATGGATTCTAGCCTTGTCATTATGGAAGGTAGTTCGTTGTTGAGATTTTGTTACTCCAATGGATGTTAGCCTTGTCATTATGGAAGTTAGTTCGTTGTTGATATTTTGTTACTCCAATGGACGGTAGCCTTGACATTATGGAAGGTAGTTCATTGTTGATATTTGGTTACTCCAATGGATGGTAGCCTTGTAATTATGGAAGGTAGTTCGTTGTTAGGATTTTGTTACTTCAAGGGATGGTAGACTTGTCATTATGGAAGGTAGTTTGTTGTTAAGATAATATTACCCCAATGGATGGTAGCCTTGTAATTATGGAAGGTAGTTCGTTGTTGAGATTTTGTTACTCCAATGGATGGTAGACTTGTCAATATGGAAGGTAGTTCATTGTTAAGATTTTGTTACACTAATGGATGGTAGCCTTGTCATTATGGAAGGTAGTTCGTCGTTATGATTTTGTTACTCCAATGGATTGTAGCCTTGTCATTATGGAAGGTAGTTCGTTGTTGAGATTTTGTTACTCCAATGGATGGTAGCCTTGTCATTATGGAAGGTTGTTTGTTGTTGAGATTTTGTTACTCTAATGGATGGTAGCCTTGTCATTAAGGAAGGTAGTTCTTCGTTATGATTTTGTTACTCCAATGGATTGTAGCCTTGTCATTATCGAAGGTAGTTCGTTGTTGAGATTTTGTTACTCCAATGGATGTTAGCCTTGTCATTATGGAATTTAGTTCGTTGTTGATATTTTTTTACTCCAATGGATGGTAGCCTTGTCATTATGGAAGGTAGTTTGTTGTTGAGATTTTGTTACTTTAATGGATGGTAGCCTTGTCCTTATGGAAGGTAGTTCATTGTTGAGATTTTGTTACTCAAATGGATGGTAGCCTGGTCACTATGAAAGGTAGTTTGTTGTTGAGATTTTGTTACTCTAATGGATGGTATCCTTGTCTTTACGGAAGGTAGCCTGTTGTTGAAATTTTGTTACTCCATTGGATGGTAGCCTTGTCATTATGGAAGGTAGTTCATTGTTGAGATTTTGTTACTCCAATGGAGTGTAGCCTTGTCAATATGGAAAGTAGTTTGTTGTTGAGATTTTGTTACTCCATTTGATTGTAGCCTTGTCATTATGGAAGTTAGTTCGTTCTTGAGATTTTGTTACTCCAATGGATGTTAGCCTTGTCATTATGGAAGGTAGTTCGTTATAGAGATTTTTTTACTCTAATGGATGGTATCCTTGTCATTATGGAAGGTAGTTTGTTGTTGAAATTTTGTTACTCCAATGGATGGTAGCCTTGTCATTATGGAAGGTAGTTCGTTGTTGATATTTTGTTACTTTAATGGATGGTAGCCTTGTCATTATGGAAGGTAGTTCGTTGTTGTGATTTTGTTACTCTAATGGATGATAGCCTTGTCATTATGGAAGGTAGTTCGTCGTTATGATTTTGTTACTCTAATGGATGGTATCCTTGTCATTATGGAAGGTAGTTCGTTGTTGAGATTTTGTTACTCCAATGGATGGTAGCCTTGTCATTATGGAAGGTAGTTCATTGTTGATATTTTGTTACTTTAATGGATGGTAGCCTTGTCATTATTAAAGGTAGTTCGTTGTTGAGATTTTGTTACTCCAATGGATTGTAGCCTTGTCATTATGGAAGGTAGTTCGTTGTTGAGATTTTGTTACTCCAATGGATGTTAGCCTTGTCATTATGGAAGTTAGTTCGTTGTTGATATTTTGTTACTTCAATTGACGGTAGCGTTGTCACTATGAAAGGTAGTTCGTTGTTGAGATTTTGTTACTCTAATGGATGGTATCCTTGTCTTTACGGAAGGTAGCCTGTTGTTGCAATTTTGTTACTCCATTGAATGGTAGCCTTGTCATTATGGAAGGTAGTTCATTGTTGAGATTTTGTTACTCCAATGGATGGTAGCCTTGTCAATATGGAAAGTAGTTTGTTGTTGAGATTTTGTTACTCCATTTGATGGTAGCTTTGTCATTATGGAAGGTAGTTCGTTATAGATATTTTTTTACTCTAATGGATGGTATCCTTGTCATTATGGAAGGTAGTTCGATGTTGAGATTTTGTTACTCCAATGGATGGTAGCCTTGTCATTTTGGAAGGTAGTTCGTTGTTAATATTTTGTTACTTTAATGGATGGTAGCCTTGGCATTATGGAAGTTAGTTCGTTGTTGAAATTTTGTTACTCTAATGGATGGTAGCCTTGTCATTATGGAAGGTAGTTCATTGTTGAGATTTTGTTACTCCAATGGATGGTAGCCTTGTTAATATGGAAAGTAGTTCGTTGTTGAGATTTTGTTACTCCATTTGATGGTAGCCTTGTCATTATGGAAGTTAGTTCGTTGTTGAGATTTTGTTACTCCAATGGATGTTAGCCTTGTCATTATGGAAGGTAGTTCGTTATAGAGATTTTTTTACTCTAATGGATGGTATCCTTGTCATTATGGAAGATAGTTTGTTGTTGAAATTTTGTTACTCCAATGGATGGTAGCCTTGTCATTATGGAAGGTAGTTCGTTGTTGATATTTTGTTACTTAAATGGATGGTAGCCTTGTCATTATGGAAGGTAGTTCGTTGTTGTGATTTTGTTACTCTAATGAATGGTAGCCTTGTCATTATGGAAGGTAGTTCGTCGTTATGATTTTGTAACTCTAATGGATGGTATCCTTGTCATTATGGAAGGTAGTTCGTTGTTGAGATTTTGTTACTCCAATGGATGGTAGCCTTGTGATTATGGAAGGTAGTTCATTGTTGATATTTTGTTACTTTAATGGATGGTAGCCTTGTCATTATTAAAGGTGGTTCGTTGTTGAGATTTTGTTACTCCAATGGATTGTAGCCTTGTCATTATGGAAGGTAGTTCGTTGTTGAGATTTTGTTACTCCAATGGATGTTAGCCTTGTCATTATGGAAGTTAGTTCGTTGTTGATATTTTGTTACTCCAATGGACGGTAGCCTTGACATTATGGAAGGTAGTTCATTGTTGATATTTGGTTACTCCAATGGATGGTAGCCTTGTAATTATGGAAGGTAGTTCGTTGTTGAGATTTTGTTACTTCAAGGGATGGTAGACTTGTCATTATGGAAGGTAGTTTGTTGTTAAGATAATATTACCCCAATGGATGGTAGCCTTGTAATTATGGAAGGTAGTTCGTTGTTGAGATTTTGTTACTCCAATGGATGGTAGACTTGTCAATATGGAAGGTAGTTCATTGTTGAGATTTTGTTACACTAATGGATGGTAGCCTTGTCATTATGGAAGGTAGTTCGTCGTTATGATTTTGTTACTCCAATGGATTGTAGCCTTGTCATTATGGAAGGTAGTTCGTTGTTGTGATTTTGTTACTGCAATGGATGGTAGCCTTGTCATTATGGAAGGTTGTTTGTTGTTGAGATTTTGTTACTCTAATGGATGGTAGCCTTGTTATTATGGAAGGTAGTTCTTCGTTATGATTTTGTTACTCCAATGGATTGTAGCCTTGTCATTATGGAAGATAGTTCGTTGTTGAGATTTTGTTACTCCAATGGATGTTAGCCTTGTCATTATGGAAGTTAGTTCGTTGTTGATATTTTGTTACTCCAATGGATGGTAGCCTTGTCATTATGGAAGGTAGTTCGTTGTGGAGATTTTGTTACTCTAATGGATGGTAGCCTTGTCATTATGGAAGGTAGTTCATTGTTATGATTTTGTTACTCCAATATATTGTAGCCTTGTCATTATCGAAGGTAGTTCGTTGTTGAGATTTTGTTACTCCAATGGATGTTAGCCTTGTCATTATGGAATTTAGTTCGTTGTTGATATTTTTTTACTCCAATGGATGGTAGCCTTGTCATTATGGAAGGTAGTTTGTTGTTGAGATTTTGTTACTTTAATGGATGGTAGCCTTGTCCTTATGGAAGGTAGTTCATTGTTGAGATTTTGTTACTCAAATGGATGGTAGCCTGGTCACTATGAAAGGTAGTTTGTTGTTGAGATTTTGTTACTCTAATGGATGGTATCCTTGTCTTTACGGAAGGTAGCCTGTTGTTGAAATTTTGTTACTCCATTGGATGGTAGCCTTGTCATTATGGAAGGTAGTTCATTGTTGAGATTTTGTTACTCCAATGGAGTCTAGCCTTGTCAATATGGAAAGTAGTTTGTTGTTGAGATTTTGTTACTCCATTTGATGGTAGCCTTGTCATTATGGAAGTTAGTTCGTTCTTGAGATTTTGTTACTCCAATGGATGTTAGCCTTGTCATTATGGAAGGTAGTTCGTTATAGAGATTTTTTACTCTAATGGATGGTATCCTTGTCATTATGGAAGGTAGTTTGTTGTTGAAATTTTGTTACTCCAATGGATGGTAGCCTTGTCATTATGGAAGGTAGTTCGTTGTTGATATTTTGTTACTTTAATGGATGGTAGCCTTGTCATTATGGAAGGTAGTTTGTTGTTGTGATTTTGTTACTCTAATGGATGATAGCCTTGTCATTATGGAAGGTAGTTCGTCGTTATGATTTTGTTACTCTAATGGATGGTATCCTTGTCATTATGGAAGGTAGTTCGTTGTTGAGATTTTGTTACTCCAATGGATGGTAGCCTTGTCATTATGGAAGGTAGTTCATTGTTGATATTTTGTTACTTTAATGGATGGTAGCCTTGTCATTATTAAAGGTAGTTCGTTGTTGAGATTTTGTTACTCCAATGGATTGTAGCCTTGTCATTATGGAAGGTAGTTTGTTGTTGAGATTTTGTTACTCCAATGGATGTTAGCCTTGTCATTATGGAAGTTAGTTCGTTGTTGATATTTTGTTACTCCAATTGACGGTAGCGTTGTCACTATGAAAGGTAGTTCGTTGTTGAGATTTTGTTACTCTAATGGATGGTATCCTTGTCTTTACGGAAGGTAGCCTGTTGTTGCAATTTTGTTACTCCATTGAATGGTAGCCTTGTCATTATGGAAGGTAGTTCATTGTTGAGATTTTGTTACTCCAATGGATGGTAGCCTTGTCAATATGGAAAGTAGTTTGTTGTTGAGATTTTGTTACTCCATTTGATGGTAGCTTTGTCATTATGGAAGGTAGTTCGTTATAGATATTTTTTTACTCTAATGGATGGTATCCTTGTCATTATGGAAGGTAGTTCGATGTTGAGATTTTGTTACTCCAATGGATGGTAGCCTTGTCATTTTGGAAGGTAGTTCGTTGTTAATATTTTGTTACTTTAATGGATGGTAGCCTTGGCATCATGGAAGTTAGTTCGTTGTTGAAATTTTGTTACTCTAATGGATGGTAGCCTTGTCATTATGGAAGGTAGTTCATTGTTGAGATTTTGTTACTCCAATGGATGGTAGCCTTGTTAATATGGAAAGTAGTTCGTTGTTGAGATTTTGTTACTCCATTTGATGGTAGCCTTGTCATTATGGAAGTTAGTTCGTTGTTGAGATTTTGTTACTCCAATGGATGTTAGCCTTGTCATTATGGAAGGTAGTTCGTTATAGAGATTTTTTTACTCTAATGGATGGTATCCTTGTCATTATGGAAGGTAGTTTGTTGTTGAAATTTTGTTACTCCAATGGATGGTAGCCTTGTCATTATGGAAGGTAGTTCGTTGTTGATATTTTGTTACTTAAATGGATGGTAGCCTTGTCATTATGGAAGGTAGTTCGTTGTTGTGATTTTGTTACTCTAATGAATGGTAGCCTTGTCATTATGGAAGGTAGTTCGTCGTTATGATTTTGTAACTCTAATGGATGGTATCCTTGTCATTATGGAAGGTAGTTCGTTGTTGAGATTTTGTTACTCCAATGGATGGTAGCCTTGTGATTATGGAAGGTAGTTCATTGTTGATATTTTGTTACTTTAATGGATGGTAGCCTTGTCATTATTAAAGGTGGTTCGTTGTTGAGATTTTGTTACTCCAATGGATTGTAGCCTTGTCATTATGGAAGGTAGTTCGTTGTTGAGATTTTGTTACTCCAATGGATGTTAGCCTTGTCATTATGGAAGTTAGTTCGTTGTTGATATTTTGTTACTCCAATGGACGGTAGCCTTGACATTATGGAAGGTAGTTCATTGTTGATATTTGGTTACTCCAATGGATGGTAGCCTTGTAATTATGGAAGGTAGTTCGTTGTTGAGATTTTGTTACTTCAAGGGATGGTAGACTTGTCATTATGGAAGGTAGTTTGTTGTTAAGATAATATTACCCCAATGGATGGTAGCCTTGTAATTATGGAAGGTAGTTCGTTGTTGAGATTTTGTTACTCCAATGGATGGTAGACTTGTCAATATGGAAGGTAGTTCATTGTTGAGATTTTGTTACACTAATGGATGGTAGCCTTGTCATTATGGAAGGTAGTTCGTCGTTATGATTTTGTTACTCCAATGGATTGTAGCCTTGTCATTATGGAAGGTAGTTCGTTGTTGAGATTTTGTTACTGCAATGGATGGTAGCCTTGTCATTATGGAAGGTTGTTTGTTGTTGAGATTTTGTTACTCTAATGGATGGTAGCCTTGTTATTATGGAAGGTAGTTCTTCGTTATGATTTTGTTACTCCAATGGATTGTAGCCTTGTCATTATGGAAGATAGTTTGTTGTTGAGATTTTGTTACTCCAATGGATGTTAGCCTTGTCATTATGGAAGTTAGTTCGTTGTTGATATTTTGTTACTCCAATGGATGGTAGCCTTGTCATTATGGAAGGTAGTTCGTTGTGGAGATTTTGTTACTCTAATGGATGGTAGCCTTGTCATTATGGAAGGTAGTTCATTGTTATGATTTTGTTACTCCAATATATTGTAGCCTTGTCATTATCGAAGGTAGTTCGTTGTTGAGATTTTGTTACTCCAATGGATGTTAGCCTTGTCATTATGGAATTTAGTTCGTTGTTGATATTTTTTTACTCCAATGGATGGTAGCCTTGTCATTATGGAAGGTAGTTTGTTGTTGAGATTTTGTTACTTTAATGGATGGTAGCCTTGTCCTTATGGAAGGTAGTTCATTGTTGAGATTTTGTTACTCAAATGGATGGTAGCCTGGTCACTATGAAAGGTAGTTTGTTGTTGAGATTTTGTTACTCTAATGGATGGTATCCTTGTCTTTACGGAAGGTAGCCTGTTGTTGAAATTTTGTTACTCCATTGGATGGTAGCCTTGTCATTATGGAAGGTAGTTCATTGTTGAGATTTTGTTACTCCAATGGAGTGTAGCCTTGTCAATATGGAAAGTAGTTTGTTGTTGAGATTTTGTTACTCCATTTGATGGTAGCCTTGTCATTATGGAAGTTAGTTCGTTCTTGAGATTTTGTTACTCCAATGGATGTTAGCCTTGTCATTATGGAAGGTAGTTCGTTATAGAGATTTTTTACTCTAATGGATGGTATCCTTGTCATTATGGAAGGTAGTTTGTTGTTGAAATTTTGTTACTCCAATGGATGGTAGCCTTGTCATTATGGAAGGCAGTTCGTTGTTGATATTTTGTTACTTTAATGGATGGTAGCCTTGTCATTATGGAAGGTAGTTCGTTGTTGTGATTTTGTTACTCTAATGGATGATAGCCTTGTCATTATGGAAGGTAGTTCGTCGTTATGATTTTGTTACTCTAATGGATGGTATCCTTGTCATTATGGAAGGTAGTTCGTTGTTGAGATTTTGTTACTACAATGGATGGTAGCCTTGTCATTATGGAAGGTAGTTCATTGTTGATATTTTGTTACTTTAATGGATGGTAGCCTTGTCATTATTAAAGGTAGTTCGTTGTTGAGATTTTGTTACTCCAATGGATTGTAGCCTTGTCATTATGGAAGGTAGTTCGTTGTTGAGATTTTGTTACTCCAATGGATGTTAGCCTTGTCATTATGGAAGTTAGTTCGTTGTTGATATTTTGTTACTCCAATTGACGGTAGCGTTGTCACTATGAAAGGTAGTTCGTTGTTGAGATTTTGTTACTCTAATGGATGGTATCCTTGTCTTTACGGAAGGTAGCCTGTTGTTGCAATTTTGTTACTCCATTGGATGGTAGCCTTGTCATTATGGAAGGTAGTTCATTGTTGAGATTTTGTTACTCCAATGGATGGTAGCCTTGTCAATATGGAATGTATTTTGTTGTTGAGATTTTGTTACTCCATTTGATGGTAGCTTTGTCATTATGGAAGGTAGTTCGTTATAGATATTTTTTTACTCTAATGGATGGTATCCTTGTCATTATGGAAGGTAGTTCGATGTTGAGATTTTGTTACTCCAATGGATGGTAGCCTTGTCATTATGGAAGGTAGTTCGTTGTTAATATTTTGTTACTTTAATGGATGGTAGCCTTGGCATTATGGAAGTTAGTTCGTTGTTGAAATTTTGTTACTCTAATGGATGGTAGCCATGTCATTATGGAAGGTAGTTCATTGTTGAGATTTTGTTACTCCAATGGATGGTAGCCTTGTTAATATGGAAAGTAGTTCGTTGTTGAGATTTTGTTACTCCATTTGATGGTAGCCTTGTCATTATGGAAGTTAATTCGTTGTTGAGATTTTGTTACTCCAATGGATGTTAGCCTTGTCATTATGGAAGGTAGTTCGTTATAGAGATTTTTTTACTCTAATGGTTGGTATCCTTGTCATTATGGAAGGTAGTTTGTTGTTGAAATTTTGTTACTCCAATGGATGGTAGCCATGTCATTATGGAAGGTAGTTCGTTGTTGATATTTTGTTACTTTAATGGATGGTAGCCTTGTCATTATGGAAGGTAGTTCGTTGTTGTGATTTTGTTACTCTAATGGATGGTAGCCTTGTCATTATGGAAGGTAGTTCGTCGTTATGATTTTGTTACTCTAATGGATGGTATCCTTGTCATTATGGAAGGTAGTTCGTTGTTGAGATTTTGTTACTCCAATGGATGGAAGCCTTGTGATTATGGAAGGTAGTTCATTGTTGATATTTTGTTACTTTAATGGATGGTAGCCTTGTCATTATTAAAGATGGTTCGTTGTTGAGATTTTGTTACTCCAATGGATTGTAGCCTTGTCATTATGGAAGGTAGTTCGTTGTTGAGATTTTGTTACTCCAATGGATGTTAGCCTTGTCATTATGGAAGTTAGTTCGTTGTTGATATTTTGTTACTCCAATGGACGGTAGCCTTGACATTATGGAAGGTAGTTCATTGTTGATATTTGGTTACTCCAATGGATGGTAGCCTTGTAATTATGGAAGGTAGTTCGTTGTTGAGATTTTCTTACTTCAAGGGATGGTAGACTTGTCATTATGGAAGGTAGTTTGTTGTTAAGATAATATTACCCCAATGGATGGTAGCCTTGTAATTATGGAAGGTAGTTCGTTGTTGAGATTTTGTTACTCCAATGGATGGTAGACTTGTCAATATGGAAGGTAGTTCATTGTTGAGATTTTGTTACACTAATGGATGGTAGCCTTGTCATTATGGAAGGTAGTTCGTCGTTATGATTTTGTTACTCCAATGGATTGTAGCCTTGTCATTATGGAAGGTAGTTCGTTGTTGAGATTTTGTTACTCCAATGGATGGTAGCCTTGTCATTATGGAAGGTTGTTTGTTGTTGAGATTTTGTTACTCTAATGGATGGTAGCCTTGTTATTATGGAAGGTAGTTCTTCGTTATGATTTTGTTACTCCAATGGATTGTAGCCTTGTCATTATGGAAGTTAGTTCATTGTTGAGATTTTGTTACTCCAATGGATGTTAGCCTTGTCATTATGGAAGTTAGTTCGTTGTTGATATTTTGTTACTCCAATGGATGGTAGCCTTGTCATTATGGAAGGTAGTTCGTTGTGGAGATTTTGTTACTCTAATGGATGGTAGCCTTGTCATTATGGAAGGTAGTTCATTGTTATGATTTTGTTACTCCAATATATTGTTGCCTTGTCATTATCGAAGGTAGTTCGTTGTTGAGATTTTGTTACTCCAATGGATGTTAGCCTTGTCATTATGGAAGTTAGTTCGTTGTTGATATTTTGTTACTCCAATGGACGGTAGCCTTGACATTATGGAAGGTAGTTCATTGTTGATATTTGGTTACTCCAATGGATGGTAGCCTTGTAATTATGGAAGGTAGTTCGTTGTTGAGATTTTGTTACTTCAAGGGATGGTAGACTTGTCATTATGGAAGGTAGTTTGTTGTTAAGATAATATTACCCCAATGGATGGTAGCCTTGTAATTATGGAAGGTAGTTCGTTGTTGAGATTTTGTTACTCCAATGGATGGTAGACTTGTCAATATGGAAGGTAGTTCATTGTTGAGATTTTGTTACACTAATGGATGGTAGCCTTGTCATTATGGAAGGTAGTTCGTCGTTATGATTTTGTTACTCCAATGGATTGTAGCCTTGTCATTATGGAAGGTAGTTCGTTGTTGAGATTTTGTTACTCCAATGGATGGTAGCCTTGTCATTATGGAAGGTTGTTTGTTGTTGAGATTTTGTTACTCTAATGGATGGTAGCCTTGTTATTATGGAAGGTAGTTCTTCGTTATGATTTTGTTACTCCAATGGATTGTAGCCTTGTCATTATGGAAGTTAGTTCATTGTTGAGATTTTGTTACTCCAATGAATGTTAGCCTTGTCATTATGGAAGTTAGTTCGTTGTTGATATTTTGTTACTCCAATGGATGGTAGCCTTGTCATTATGGAAGGTAGTTCGTTGTGGAGATTTTGTTACTCTAATGGATGGTAGCCTTGTCATTATGGAAGGTAGTTCATTGTTATGATTTTGTTACTCCAATATATTGTTGCCTTGTCATTATCGAAGGTAGTTTGTTGTTGAGATTTTGTTACTCCAATGGATGTTAGCCTTGTCATTATGGAATTTAGTTCGTTGTTGATATTTTTTTACTCCAATGGATGGTAGCCTTGTCATTATGGAAGGTAGTTTGTTGTTGAGATTTTGTTACTTTAATGGATGGTAGCCTTGTCCTTATGGAAGGTAGTTCATTGTTGAGATTTTGTTACTCAAATGGATGGTAGCCTTGTCACTATGAAAGGTAGTTTGTTGTTGAGATTTTGTTACTCTAATGGATGGTATCCTTGTCTTTACGGAAGGTAGCCTGTTCTTGAAATTTTGTTACTCCATTGGATGGTAGCCTTGTCATTATGGAAGGTAGTTCATTGTTGAGATTTTGTTACTCCAATGGATGGTAGCCTTGTCAATATGGAAAGTAGTTCGTTGTTGAGATTTTGTTACTCCAATGGATGGTAGCCTTATTAATATGGAAAGTAGTTCGTTGTTGAGATTTTGTTACTCCATTTGATTGTAGCCTTGTCATTATGGAAGTTAGTTCGTTGTTGAGATTTTGTTACTCCAATGGATGTTAGCCTTGTCATTAGGGAAGGTAGTTCGTTATAGAGATTTTTTTACTCTAATGGATGGTATCCTTGTCATTATGGAAGGTAGTTTGTTGTTGAAATTTTGTTACTCCAATGGATGGTAGCCATGTCATTATGGAAGGTAGTTCGTTGTTGATATTTTGTTACTTTAATGGATGGTAGCCTTGTCATTATGGAAGGTAGTTCGTTGTTGTGATTTTGTTACTCTAATGGATGGTAGCCTTGTCATTATGGAAGGTAGTTCGTCGTTACGATTTTGTTACTCTAATGGATGGTATCCTTGCCATTATGGAAGGTAGTTTGTTGTTGAGATTTTGTTACTCCAATGGATGGTAGCCTTGTGATTATGGAAGGTAGTTCATTGTTGATATTTTGTTACTTTAATGGATGGTAGCCTTGTCATTATTAAAGGTGGTTCGTTGTTGAGATTTTGTTACTCCAATGGATTGTAGCCTTGTCATTATGGAAGGTAGTTCGTTGTTGAGATGTTGTTACTCCAATGGATGTTAGCCTTGTCATTATGGAAGTTAGTTCGTTGTTGATATTTTTTTACTCCAATGGACGGTAGCCTTGACATTATGGAAGGTAGTTCATTGTTGATATTTGGTTACTCCAATGGATGGTAGCCTTGTAATTATGGAAGGTAGTTCATTGTTGAGATTTTGTTACTTCAAGGGATGGTAGACTTGTCATTATGGAAGGTAGTTTGTTGTTAAGATAATATTACCCCAATGGATGGTAGCCTTGTAATTATGGAAGGTAGTTCGTTGTTGAGATTTTGTTACTCCAATGGATGGTAGACTTGTCAATATGGAAGGTAGTTCATTGTTGAGATTTTGTTACACTAATGGATGGTAGCCTTGTCATTATGGAAGGTAGTTCATCGTTATGATTTTGTTACTCCAATGGATTGTAGCCTTGTCATTATGGAAGGTAGTTCGTTGTTGAGATTTTGTTACTCCAATGGATGGTAGCCTTGTCATTATGGAAGGTTGTTTGTTGTTGAGATTTTGTTACTCTAATGGATGGTAGCCTTGTTATTATGGAAGGTAGTTCTTCGTTATGATTTTGTTACTCCAATGGATTGTAGCCTTGTCATTATGGAAGTTAGTTCATTGTTGAGATTTTGTTACTCCAATGGATGTTAGCCTTATCATTATGGAAGTTAGTTCGTTGTTGATATTTTGTTACTCCAATGGATGGTAGCCTTGTCATTATGGAAGGTAGTTCGTTGTGGAGATTTTGTTACTCTAATGGATGGTAGCCTTGTCATTATGGAAGGTAGTTCATTGTTATGATTTTGTTACTCCAATATATTGTTGCCTTGTCATTATCGAAGGTAGTTTGTTGTTGAGATTTTGTTACTCCAATGGATGTTAGCCTTGTCATTATGGAATTTAGTTCGTTGTTGATATTTTTTTACTCCAATGGACGGTAGCCTTGTCATTATGGAAGGTAGTTTGTTGTTGAGATTTTGTTACTTTAATGGATGGTAGACTTGTCCTTATGGAAGGTAGTTCATTGTTGAGATTTTGTTACTCAAATGGATGGTAGCCTTGTCACTATGAAAGGTAGTTTGTTGTTGAGATTTTGTTACTCTAATGGATGGTATCCTTGTCTTTACGGAAGGTAGCCTGTTGTTGAAATTTTGTTACTCCATTGGATGGTAGCCTTGTCATTATGGAAGGTAGTTCATTGTTGAGATTTTGTTACTCCAATGGATGGTAGCCTTGTCAATATGGAAAGTAGTTCGTTGTTGAGATTTTGTTACTCCAATGGATGGTAGCCTTGTTAATATGGAAAGTAGTTCGTTGTTGAGATTTTGTTACTCCATTTGATTGTAGCCTTGTCATTATGGAAGTTAGTTCGTTGTTGAGATTTTGTTACTCCAATGGATGTTAGCCTTGTCATTATGGAAGGTAGTTCGTTATAGAGATTTTTTTACTCTAATGGATGGTATCCTTGTCATTATGGAAGGTAGTTTGTTGTTGAAATTTTGTTACTCCAATGGATGGTAGCCTTGTCATTATGGAAGGTAGTTCGTTATTGATATTTTGTTACTTTAATGGATGGTAGCCTTGTCATTATGGAAGGTAGTTCGTTGTTGTGATTTTGTTACTCTAATGGATGGTAGCCTTGTCATTATGGAAGGTAGTTCGTCGTTATGATTTTGTTACTTTAATGGATGGTATCCTTGTCATTATGGAAGGTAGTTCGTTGTTGAGATTTTGTTACTCCAATGGATGGTAGCCTTGTGATTATGGAAGGTAGTTCATTGTTGATATTTTGTTACTTTAATGGATGGTAGCCTTGTCATTATTAAAGGTAGTTCGTTGTTGATATTTTGTTACTCCAATGGATTGTAGCCTTGTCATTATGGAAGGTAGTTCGTTGTTGAGATTTTGTTACTCCAATGGATGTTAGCCTTGTCATTATGGAAGTTAGTTCGTTGTTGATATTTTGTTACTCTAATGGACGGTAGCCTTGACATTATGGAAGGTAGTTCATTGTTGATATTTGGTTACTCCAATGGATGGTAGCCTTGTAATTATGGAAGGTAGTTCGTTGTTGAGATTTTGTTACTTCAAGGGATGGTAGACTTGTCATTATGGAAGGTAGTTTGTTGTTAAGATAATATTACCCCAATGGATGGTAGCCTTGTAATTATGGAAGGTAGTTCGTTGTTGAGATTTTGTTACTCCAATGGACGGTAGCCTTGACATTATGGAAGGTAGTTCATTGTTGATATTTGGTTACTCCAATGGATGGTAGCCTTGTAATTATGGAAGGTAGTTCGTTGTTGAGATTTTGTTACTTCAAGGGATGGTAGACTTGTCATTATGGAAGGTAGTTTGTTGTTAAGATAATATTACCCCAATGGATGGTAGCCTTGTAATTATGGAAGGTAGTTCGTTGTTGAGATTTTGTTACTCCAATGGATGGTAGACTTGTCAATATGGAAGGTAGTTCATTGTTGAGATTTTGTTACACTAATGGATGGTAGCCTTGTCATTATGGAAGGTAGTTCGTCGTTATGATTTTGTTACTCCAATGGATTGTAGCCTTGTCATTATGGAAGGTAGTTCGTTGTTGAGATTTTTTTACTCCAATGGATGGTAGCCTTGTCATTATGGAAGGTTGTTAGTTGTTGAGATTTTGTTACTCTAATGGATGGTAGCCTTGTTATTATGGAAGGTAGTTCTTCGTTATGATTTTGTTACTCCAATGGATTGTAGCCTTGTCATTATGGAAGTTAGTTCATTGTTGAGATTTTGTTACTCCAATGGATGTTAGCCTTGTCATTATGGAAGTTAGTTCGTTGTTGATATTTTGTTACTCCAATGGATGGTAGCCTTGTCATTATGGAAGGTAGTTCGTTGTGGAGATTTTGTTACTCTAATGGATGGTAGCCTTGTCATTATGGAAGGTAGTTCGTTGTTATGATTTTGTTACTCCAATATATTGTTGCCTTGTCATTATCGAAGGTAGTTCGTTGTTGAGATTTTGTTACTCCAATGGATGTTAGCCTTGTCATTATGGAATTTAGTTCGTTGTTGATATTTTTTTACTCCAATGGATGGTAGCCTTGTCATTATGGAAGGTAGTTTGTTGTTGAGATTTTGTTACTTTAATGGATGGTAGCCTTGTCATTATTAAAGGTAGTTCGTTGTTGATATTTTGTTACTCCAATGGATTGTAGCCTTGTCATTATGGAAGGTAGTTCGTTGTTGAGATTTTGTTACTCCAATGGATGTTAGCCTTGTCATTATGGAAGTTAGTTCGTTGTTGATATTTTGTTACTCTAATGGACGGTAGCCTTGACATTATGGAAGGTAGTTCATTGTTGATATTTGGTTACTCCAATGGATGGTAGCCTTGTAATTATGGAAGGTAGTTCGTTGTTGAGATTTTGTTACTTCAAGGGATGGTAGACTTGTCATTATGGAAGGTAGTTTGTTGTTAAGATAATATTACCCCAATGGATGGTAGCCTTGTAATTATGGAAGGTAGTTCGTTGTTGAGATTTTGTTACTCCAATGGACGGTAGCCTTGACATTATGGAAGGTAGTTCATTGTTGATATTTGGTTACTCCAATGGATGGTAGCCTTGTAATTATGGAAGGTAGTTCGTTGTTGAGATTTTGTTACTTCAAGGGATGGTAGACTTGTCATTATGGAAGGTAGTTTGTTGTTAAGATAATATTACCCCAATGGATGGTAGCCTTGTAATTATGGAAGGTAGTTCGTTGTTGAGATTTTGTTACTCCAATGGATGGTAGACTTGTCAATATGGAAGGTAGTTCATTGTTGAGATTTTGTTACACTAATGGATGGTAGCCTTGTCATTATGGAAGGTAGTTCGTCGTTATGATTTTGTTACTCCAATGGATTGTAGCCTTGTCATTATGGAAGGTAGTTCGTTGTTGAGATTTTTTTACTCCAATGGATGGTAGCCTTGTCATTATGGAAGGTTGTTAATTGTTGAGATTTTGTTACTCTAATGGATGGTAGCCTTGTTATTATGGAAGGTAGTTCTTCGTTATGATTTTGTTACTCCAATGGATTGTAGCCTTGTCATTATGGAAGTTAGTTCATTGTTGAGATTTTGTTACTCCAATGGATGTTAGCCTTGTCATTATGGAAGTTAGTTCGTTGTTGATATTTTGTTACTCCAATGGATGGTAGCCTTGTCATTATGGAAGGTAGTTCGTTGTGGAGATTTTGTTACTCTAATGGATGGTAGCCTTGTCATTATGGAAGGTAGTTCGTTGTTATGATTTTGTTACTCCAATATATTGTTGCCTTGTCATTATCGAAGGTAGTTCGTTGTTGAGATTTTGTTACTCCAATGGATGTTAGCCTTGTCATTATGGAATTTAGTTCGTTGTTGATATTTTTTTACTCCAATGGATGGTAGCCTTGTCATTATGGAAGGTAGTTTGTTGTTGAGATTTTGTTACTTTAATGGATGGTAGCCTTGTCCTTATGGAAGGTAGTTCATTGTTGAGATTTTGTTATTCAAATGGATGGTAGCCTTGTCACTATGAAAGGTAGTTTGTTGTTGAGATTTTGTTACTCTAATGGATGGTATCCTTGTCTTTACGGAAGGTAGCCTGTTGTTGAAATTTTGTTACTCCATTGGATGGTAGCCTTGTCATTATGGAAGGTAGTTCATTGTTGAGATTTTGTTAATCCAATGGATGGTAGCCTTGTCAATATGGAAAGTAGTTCGTTGTTGAGATTTTGTTACTCCAATGGATGGTAGCCTTGTTAATATGGAAAGTAGTTCGTTGTTGAGATTTTGTTACTCCATTTGATTGTAGCCTTGTCATTATGGAAGTTAGTTCGTTGTTGAGATTTTGTTACTCCAATGGATGTTAGCCTTGTCATTATGGAAGGTAGTTCGTTATAGAGATTTTTTTACTCCAATGGATGGTAGCCTTGTGATTATGGAAGGTAGTTCATTATTGATATTTTGTTACTTTAATGGATGGTAGCCTTGTCATTATTAAAGGTAGTTCGTTGTTGATATTTTGTTACTCCAATGGATTGTAGCCTTGTCATTATGGAAGGTAGTTTGTTGTTGAGATTTTGTTACTCCAATGGATGTTAGCCTTGTCATTATGGAAGTTAGTTCGTTGTTGATATTTTGTTACTCTAATGGACGGTAGCCTTGACATTATGGAAGGTAGTTCATTGTTGATATTTGGTTACTCCAATGGATGGTAGCCTTGTAATTATGGAAGGTAGTTCGTTGTTGAGATTTTGTTACTTCAAGGGATGGTAGACTTGTCATTATGGAAGGTAGTTTGTTGTTAAGATAATATTACCCCAATGGATGGTAGCCTTGTAATTATGGAAGGTAGTTCGTTGTTGAGATTTTGTTACTCCAATGGACGGTAGCCTTGACATTATGGAAGGTAGTTCATTGTTGATATTTGGTTACTCCAATGGATGGTAGCCTTGTAATTATGGAAGGTAGTTCGTTGTTGAGATTTTGTTACTTCAAGGGATGGTAGACTTGTCATTATGGAAGGTAGTTTGTTGTTAAGATAATATTACCCCAATGGATGGTAGCCTTGTAATTATGGAAGGTAGTTCGTTGTTGAGATTTTGTTACTCCAATGGATGGTAGACTTGTCAATATGGAAGGTAGTTCATTGTTGAGATTTTGTTACACTAATGGATGGTAGCCTTGTCATTATGGAAGGTAGTTCGTCGTTATGATTTTGTTACTCCAATGGATTGTAGCCTTGTCATTATGGAAGGTAGTTCGTTGTTGAGATTTTTTTACTCCAATGGATGGTAGCCTTGTCATTATGGAAGGTTGTTTGTTGTTGAGATTTTGTTACTCTAATGGATGGTAGCCTTGTTATTATGGAAGGTAGTTCTTCGTTATGATTTTGTTACTCCAATGGATTGTAGCCTTGTCATTATGGAAGTTAGTTCATTGTTGAGATTTTGTTACTCCAATGGATGTTAGCCTTGTCATTATGGAAGTTAGTTCGTTGTTGATATTTTGTTACTCCAATGGATGGTAGCCTTGTCATTATGGAAGGTAGTTCGTTGTGGAGATTTTGTTACTCTAATGGATGGTAGCCTTGTCATTATGGAAGGTAGTTCATTGTTATGATTTTGTTACTCCAATATATTGTTGCCTTGTCATTATCGAAGGTAGTTCGTTGTTGAGATTTTGTTACTCCAATGGATGTTAGCCTTGTCATTATGGAATTTAGTTCGTTGTTGATATTTTTTTACTCCAATGGATGGTAGCCTTGTCATTATGGAAGGTAGTTTGTTGTTGAGATTTTGTTACTTTAATGGATGGTAGCCTTGTCCTTATGGAAGGTAGTTCATTGTTGAGATTTTGTTACTCAAATGGATGGTAGCCTTGTCACTATGAAAGGTAGTTTGTTGTTGAGATTTTGTTACTCTAATGGATGGTATCCTTGTCTTTACGGAAGGTAGCCTGTTGTTGAAATTTTGTTACTCCATTGGATGGTAGCCTTGTCATTATGGAAGGTAGTTCATTGTTGAGATTTTGTTACTCCAATGGATGGTAGCCTTGTCAATATGGAAAGTAGTTCGTTGTTGAGATTTTGTTACTCCAATGGATGGTAGCCTTGTTAATATGGAAAGTAGTTCGTTGTTGAGATTTTGTTACTCCATTTGATTGTAGCCTTGTCATTATGGAAGTTAGTTCGTTGTTGAGATTTTGTTACTCCAATGGATGTTAGCCTTGTCATTATGGAAGGTAGTTCGTTATAGAGATTTTTTTACTCTAATGGATGGTATCCTTGTCATTATGGAAGGTAGTTTATTGTTGTGATTTTGTTACTCTAATGGATGGTAGCCTTGTCATTATGGAAGGTAGTTCGTCGTTATGATTTTGTTACTCTAATGGATGGTATCCTTGTCATTATGGAAGGTAGTTCGTCATTGATATTTTGTTACTTTAATGGATGGTAGCCTTGTCATTATGGAAGGTAGTTCGTTGTTGTGATTTTGTTACTCTAATGGATGGTAGCCTTGTCATTATGGAAGGTAGTTCGTCGTTATGATTTTGTTACTCTAATGGATGGTATCCTTGTCATTATGGAAGGTAGTTCGTTGTTGAGATTTTGTTACTCCAATGGATGGAAGCCTTGTGATTATGGAAGGTAGTTCATTGTTGATATTTTGTTACTTTAATGGATGGTAGCCTTGTCATTATTAAAGATGGTTCGTTGTTGAGATTTTGTTACTCCAATGGATTGTAGCCTTGTCATTATGGAAGGTAGTTCGTTGTTGAGATTTTGTTACTCCAATGGATGTTAGCCTTGTCATTATGGAAGTTAGTTCGTTGTTGATATTTTGTTACTCCAATGGACGGTAGCCTTGACATTATGGAAGGTAGTTCATTGTTGATATTTGGTTACTCCAATGGATGGTAGCCTTGTAATTATGGAAGGTAGTTCGTTGTTGAGATTTTCTTACTTCAAGGGATGGTAGACTTGTCATTATGGAAGGTAGTTTGTTGTTAAGATAATATTACCCCAATGGATGGTAGCCTTGTAATTATGGAAGGTAGTTCGTTGTTGAGATTTTGTTACTCCAATGGATGGTAGACTTGTCAATATGGAAGGTAGTTCATTGTTGAGATTTTGTTACACTAATGGATGGTAGCCTTGTCATTATGGAAGGTAGTTCGTCGTTATGATTTTGTTACTCCAATGGATTGTAGCCTTGTCATTATGGAAGGTAGTTCGTTGTTGAGATTTTGTTACTCCAATGGATGGTAGCCTTGTCATTATGGAAGGTTGTTTGTTGTTGAGATTTTGTTACTCTAATGGATGGTAGCCTTGTTATTATGGAAGGTAGTTCTTCGTTATGATTTTGTTACTCCAATGGATTGTAGCCTTGTCATTATGGAAGTTAGTTCATTGTTGAGATTTTGTTACTCCAATGGATGTTAGCCTTGTCATTATGGAAGTTAGTTCGTTGTTGATATTTTGTTACTCCAATGGATGGTAGCCTTGTCATTATGGAAGGTAGTTCGTTGTGGAGATTTTGTTACTCTAATGGATGGTAGCCTTGTCATTATGGAAGGTAGTTCATTGTTATGATTTTGTTACTCCAATATATTGTTGCCTTGTCATTATCGAAGGTAGTTCGTTGTTGAGATTTTGTTACTCCAATGGATGTTAGCCTTGTCATTATGGAAGTTAGTTCGTTGTTGATATTTTGTTACTCCAATGGACGGTAGCCTTGACATTATGGAAGGTAGTTCATTGTTGATATTTGGTTACTCCAATGGATGGTAGCCTTGTAATTATGGAAGGTAGTTCGTTGTTGAGATTTTGTTACTTCAAGGGATGGTAGACTTGTCATTATGGAAGGTAGTTTGTTGTTAAGATAATATTACCCCAATGGATGGTAGCCTTGTAATTATGGAAGGTAGTTCGTTGTTGAGATTTTGTTACTCCAATGGATGGTAGACTTGTCAATATGGAAGGTAGTTCATTGTTGAGATTTTGTTACACTAATGGATGGTAGCCTTGTCATTATGGAAGGTAGTTCGTCGTTATGATTTTGTTACTCCAATGGATTGTAGCCTTGTCATTATGGAAGGTAGTTCGTTGTTGAGATTTTGTTACTCCAATGGATGGTAGCCTTGTCATTATGGAAGGTTGTTTGTTGTTGAGATTTTGTTACTCTAATGGATGGTAGCCTTGTTATTATGGAAGGTAGTTCTTCGTTATGATTTTGTTACTCCAATGGATTGTAGCCTTGTCATTATGGAAGTTAGTTCATTGTTGAGATTTTGTTACTCCAATGAATGTTAGCCTTGTCATTATGGAAGTTAGTTCGTTGTTGATATTTTGTTACTCCAATGGATGATAGCCTTGTCATTATGGAAGGTAGTTCGTTGTGGAGATTTTGTTACTCTAATGGATGGTAGCCTTGTCATTATGGAAGGTAGTTCATTGTTATGATTTTGTTACTCCAATATATTGTTGCCTTGTCATTATCGAAGGTAGTTTGTTGTTGAGATTTTGTTACTCCAATGGATGTTAGCCTTGTCATTATGGAATTTAGTTCGTTGTTGATATTTTTTTACTCCAATGGATGGTAGCCTTGTCATTATGGAAGGTAGTTTGTTGTTGAGATTTTGTTACTTTAATGGATGGTAGCCTTGTCCTTATGGAAGGTAGTTCATTGTTGAGATTTTGTTACTCAAATGGATGGTAGCCTTGTCACTATGAAAGGTAGTTTGTTGTTGAGATTTTGTTACTCTAATGGATGGTATCCTTGTCTTTACGGAAGGTAGCCTGTTCTTGAAATTTTGTTACTCCATTGGATGGTAGCCTTGTCATTATGGAAGGTAGTTCATTGTTGAGATTTTGTTACTCCAATGGATGGTAGCCTTGTCAATATGGAAAGTAGTTCGTTGTTGAGATTTTGTTACTCCAATGGATGGTAGCCTTATTAATATGGAAAGTAGTTCGTTGTTGAGATTTTGTTACTCCATTTGATTGTAGCCTTGTCATTATGGAAGTTAGTTCGTTGTTGAGATTTTGTTACTCCAATGGATGTTAGCCTTGTCATTAGGGAAGGTAGTTCGTTATAGAGATTTTTTTACTCTAATGGATGGTATCCTTGTCATTATGGAAGGTAGTTTGTTGTTGAAATTTTGTTACTCCAATGGATGGTAGCCATGTCATTATGGAAGGTAGTTCGTTGTTGATATTTTGTTACTTTAATGGATGGTAGCCTTGTCATTATGGAAGGTAGTTCGTTGTTGTGATTTTGTTACTCTAATGGATGGTAGCCTTGTCATTATGGAAGGTAGTTCGTCGTTACGATTTTGTTACTCTAATGGATGGTATCCTTGCCATTATGGAAGGTAGTTTGTTGTTGAGATTTTGTTACTCCAATGGATGGTAGCCTTGTGATTATGGAAGGTAGTTCATTGTTGATATTTTGTTACTTTAATGGATGGTAGCCTTGTCATTATTAAAGGTGGTTCGTTGTTGAGATTTTGTTACTCCAATGGATTGTAGCCTTGTCATTATGGAAGGTAGTTCGTTGTTGAGATGTTGTTACTCCAATGGATGTTAGCCTTGTCATTATGGAAGTTAGTTCGTTGTTGATATTTTTTTACTCCAATGGACGGTAGCCTTGACATTATGGAAGGTAGTTCATTGTTGATATTTGGTTACTCCAATGGATGGTAGCCTTGTAATTATGGAAGGTAGTTCATTGTTGAGATTTTGTTACTTCAAGGGATGGTAGACTTGTCATTATGGAAGGTAGTTTGTTGTTAAGATAATATTACCCCAATGGATGGTAGCCTTGTAATTATGGAAGGTAGTTCGTTGTTGAGATTTTGTTACTCCAATGGATGGTAGACTTGTCAATATGGAAGGTAGTTCATTGTTGAGATTTTGTTACACTAATGGATGGTAGCCTTGTCATTATGGAAGGTAGTTCATCGTTATGATTTTGTTACTCCAATGGATTGTAGCCTTGTCATTATGGAAGGTAGTTCGTTGTTGAGATTTTGTTACTCCAATGGATGGTAGCCTTGTCATTATGGAAGGTTGTTTGTTGTTGAGATTTTGTTACTCTAATGGATGGTAGCCTTGTTATTATGGAAGGTAGTTCTTCGTTATGATTTTGTTACTCCAATGGATTGTAGCCTTGTCATTATGGAAGTTAGTTCATTGTTGAGATTTTGTTACTCCAATGGATGTTAGCCTTATCATTATGGAAGTTAGTTCGTTGTTGATATTTTGTTACTCCAATGGATGGTAGCCTTGTCATTATGGAAGGTAGTTCGTTGTGGAGATTTTGTTACTCTAATGGATGGTAGCCTTGTCATTATGGAAGGTAGTTCATTGTTATGATTTTGTTACTCCAATATATTGTTGCCTTGTCATTATCGAAGGTAGTTTGTTGTTGAGATTTTGTTACTCCAATGGATGTTAGCCTTGTCATTATGGAATTTAGTTCGTTGTTGATATTTTTTTACTCCAATGGACGGTAGCCTTGTCATTATGGAAGGTAGTTTGTTGTTGAGATTTTGTTACTTTAATGGATGGTAGACTTGTCCTTATGGAAGGTAGTTCATTGTTGAGATTTTGTTACTCAAATGGATGGTAGCCTTGTCACTATGAAAGGTAGTTTGTTGTTGAGATTTTGTTACTCTAATGGATGGTATCCTTGTCTTTACGGAAGGTAGCCTGTTGTTGAAATTTTGTTACTCCATTGGATGGTAGCCTTGTCATTATGGAAGGTAGTTCATTGTTGAGATTTTGTTACTCCAATGGATGGTAGCCTTGTCAATATGGAAAGTAGTTCGTTGTTGAGATTTTGTTACTCCAATGGATGGTAGCCTTGTTAATATGGAAAGTAGTTCGTTGTTGAGATTTTGTTACTCCATTTGATTGTAGCCTTGTCATTATGGAAGTTAGTTCGTTGTTGAGATTTTGTTACTCCAATGGATGTTAGCCTTGTCATTATGGAAGGTAGTTCGTTATAGAGATTTTTTTACTCTAATGGATGGTATCCTTGTCATTATGGAAGGTAGTTTGTTGTTGAAATTTTGTTACTCCAATGGATGGTAGCCTTGTCATTATGGAAGGTAGTTCGTTATTGATATTTTGTTACTTTAATGGATGGTAGCCTTGTCATTATGGAAGGTAGTTCGTTGTTGTGATTTTGTTACTCTAATGGATGGTAGCCTTGTCATTATGGAAGGTAGTTCGTCGTTATGATTTTGTTACTTTAATGGATGGTATCCTTGTCATTATGGAAGGTAGTTCGTTGTTGAGATTTTGTTACTCCAATGGATGGTAGCCTTGTGATTATGGAAGGTAGTTCATTGTTGATATTTTGTTACTTTAATGGATGGTAGCCTTGTCATTATTAAAGGTAGTTCGTTGTTGATATTTTGTTACTCCAATGGATTGTAGCCTTGTCATTATGGAAGGTAGTTCGTTGTTGAGATTTTGTTACTCCAATGGATGTTAGCCTTGTCATTATGGAAGTTAGTTCGTTGTTGATATTTTGTTACTCTAATGGACGGTAGCCTTGACATTATGGAAGGTAGTTCATTGTTGATATTTGGTTACTCCAATGGATGGTAGCCTTGTAATTATGGAAGGTAGTTCGTTGTTGAGATTTTGTTACTTCAAGGGATGGTAGACTTGTCATTATGGAAGGTAGTTTGTTGTTAAGATAATATTACCCCAATGGATGGTAGCCTTGTAATTATGGAAGGTAGTTCGTTGTTGAGATTTTGTTACTCCAATGGACGGTAGCCTTGACATTATGGAAGGTAGTTCATTGTTGATATTTGGTTACTCCAATGGATGGTAGCCTTGTAATTATGGAAGGTAGTTCGTTGTTGAGATTTTGTTACTTCAAGGGATGGTAGACTTGTCATTATGGAAGGTAGTTTGTTGTTAAGATAATATTACCCCAATGGATGGTAGCCTTGTAATTATGGAAGGTAGTTCGTTGTTGAGATTTTGTTACTCCAATGGATGGTAGACTTGTCAATATGGAAGGTAGTTCATTGTTGAGATTTTGTTACACTAATGGATGGTAGCCTTGTCATTATGGAAGGTAGTTCGTCGTTATGATTTTGTTACTCCAATGGATTGTAGCCTTGTCATTATGGAAGGTAGTTCGTTGTTGAGATTTTTTTACTCCAATGGATGGTAGCCTTGTCATTATGGAAGGTTGTTAGTTGTTGAGATTTTGTTACTCTAATGGATGGTAGCCTTGTTATTATGGAAGGTAGTTCTTCGTTATGATTTTGTTACTCCAATGGATTGTAGCCTTGTCATTATGGAAGTTAGTTCATTGTTGAGATTTTGTTACTCCAATGGATGTTAGCCTTGTCATTATGGAAGTTAGTTCGTTGTTGATATTTTGTTACTCCAATGGATGGTAGCCTTGTCATTATGGAAGGTAGTTCGTTGTGGAGATTTTGTTACTCTAATGGATGGTAGCCTTGTCATTATGGAAGGTAGTTCGTTGTTATGATTTTGTTACTCCAATATATTGTTGCCTTGTCATTATCGAAGGTAGTTCGTTGTTGAGATTTTGTTACTCCAATGGATGTTAGCCTTGTCATTATGGAATTTAGTTCGTTGTTGATATTTTTTTACTCCAATGGATGGTAGCCTTGTCATTATGGAAGGTAGTTTGTTGTTGAGATTTTGTTACTTTAATGGATGGTAGCCTTGTCATTATTAAAGGTAGTTCGTTGTTGATATTTTGTTACTCCAATGGATTGTAGCCTTGTCATTATGGAAGGTAGTTCGTTGTTGAGATTTTGTTACTCCAATGGATGTTAGCCTTGTCATTATGGAAGTTAGTTCGTTGTTGATATTTTGTTACTCTAATGGACGGTAGCCTTGACATTATGGAAGGTAGTTCATTGTTGATATTTGGTTACTCCAATGGATGGTAGCCTTGTAATTATGGAAGGTAGTTCGTTGTTGAGATTTTGTTACTTCAAGGGATGGTAGACTTGTCATTATGGAAGGTAGTTTGTTGTTAAGATAATATTACCCCAATGGATGGTAGCCTTGTAATTATGGAAGGTAGTTCGTTGTTGAGATTTTGTTACTCCAATGGACGGTAGCCTTGACATTATGGAAGGTAGTTCATTGTTGATATTTGGTTACTCCAATGGATGGTAGCCTTGTAATTATGGAATGTAGTTCGTTGTTGAGATTTTGTTACTTCAAGGGATGGTAGACTTGTCATTATGGAAGGTAGTTTGTTGTTAAGATAATATTACCCCAATGGATGGTAGCCTTGTAATTATGGAAGGTAGTTCGTTGTTGAGATTTTGTTACTCCAATGGATGGTAGACTTGTCAATATGGAAGGTAGTTCATTGTTGAGATTTTGTTACACTAATGGATGGTAGCCTTGTCATTATGGAAGGTAGTTCGTCGTTATGATTTTGTTACTCCAATGGATTGTAGCCTTGTCATTATGGAAGGTAGTTCGTTGTTGAGATTTTTTTACTCCAATGGATGGTAGCCTTGTCATTATGGAAGGTTGTTAATTGTTGAGATTTTGTTACTCTAATGGATGGTAGCCTTGTTATTATGGAAGGTAGTTCTTCGTTATGATTTTGTTACTCCAATGGATTGTAGCCTTGTCATTATGGAAGTTAGTTCATTGTTGAGATTTTGTTACTCCAATGGATGTTAGCCTTGTCATTATGGAAGTTAGTTCGTTGTTGATATTTTGTTACTCCAATGGATGGTAGCCTTGTCATTATGGAAGGTAGTTCGTTGTGGAGATTTTGTTACTCTAATGGATGGTAGCCTTGTCATTATGGAAGGTAGTTCGTTGTTATGATTTTGTTACTCCAATATATTGTTGCCTTGTCATTATCGAAGGTAGTTCGTTGTTGAGATTTTGTTACTCCAATGGATGTTAGCCTTGTCATTATGGAATTTAGTTCGTTGTTGATATTTTTTTACTCCAATGGATGGTAGCCTTGTCATTATGGAAGGTAGTTTGTTGTTGAGATTTTGTTACTTTAATGGATGGTAGCCTTGTCCTTATGGAAGGTAGTTCATTGTTGAGATTTTGTTATTCAAATGGATGGTAGCCTTGTCACTATGAAAGGTAGTTTGTTGTTGAGATTTTGTTACTCTAATGGATGGTATCCTTGTCTTTACGGAAGGTAGCCTGTTGTTGAAATTTTGTTACTCCATTGGATGGTAGCCTTGTCATTATGGAAGGTAGTTCATTGTTGAGATTTTGTTAATCCAATGGATGGTAGCCTTGTCAATATGGAAAGTAGTTCGTTGTTGAGATTTTGTTACTCCAATGGATGGTAGCCTTGTTAATATGGAAAGTAGTTCGTTGTTGAGATTTTGTTACTCCATTTGATTGTAGCCTTGTCATTATGGAAGTTAGTTCGTTGTTGAGATTTTGTTACTCCAATGGATGTTAGCCTTGTCATTATGGAAGGTAGTTCGTTATAGAGATTTTTTTACTCCAATGGATGGTAGCCTTGTGATTATGGAAGGTAGTTCATTATTGATATTTTGTTACTTTAATGGATGGTAGCCTTGTCATTATTAAAGGTAGTTCGTTGTTGATATTTTGTTACTCCAATGGATTGTAGCCTTGTCATTATGGAAGGTAGTTCGTTGTTGAGATTTTGTTACTCCAATGGATGTTAGCCTTGTCATTATGGAAGTTAGTTCGTTGTTGATATTTTGTTACTCTAATGGACGGTAGCCTTGACATTATGGAAGGTAGTTCATTGTTGATATTTGGTTACTCCAATGGATGGTAGCCTTGTAATTATGGAAGGTAGTTCGTTGTTGAGATTTTGTTACTTCAAGGGATGGTAGACTTGTCATTATGGAAGGTAGTTTGTTGTTAAGATAATATTACCCCAATGGATGGTAGCCTTGTAATTATGGAAGGTAGTTCGTTGTTGAGATTTTGTTACTCCAATGGACGGTAGCCTTGACATTATGGAAGGTAGTTCATTGTTGATATTTGGTTACTCCAATGGATGGTAGCCTTGTAATTATGGAAGGTAGTTCGTTGTTGAGATTTTGTTACTTCAAGGGATGGTAGACTTGTCATTATGGAAGGTAGTTTGTTGTTAAGATAATATTACCCCAATGGATGGTAGCCTTGTAATTATGGAAGGTAGTTCGTTGTTGAGATTTTGTTACTCCAATGGATGGTAGACTTGTCAATATGGAAGGTAGTTCATTGTTGAGATTTTGTTACACTAATGGATGGTAGCCTTGTCATTATGGAAGGTAGTTCGTCGTTATGATTTTGTTACTCCAATGGATTGTAGCCTTGTCATTATCGAAGGTAGTTCGTTGTTGAGATTTTTTTACTCCAATGGATGGTAGCCTTGTCATTATGGAAGGTTGTTTGTTGTTGAGATTTTGTTACTCTAATGGATGGTAGCCTTGTTATTATGGAAGGTAGTTCTTCGTTATGATTTTGTTACTCCAATGGATTGTAGCCTTGTCATTATGGAAGTTAGTTCATTGTTGAGATTTTGTTACTCCAATGGATGTTAGCCTTGTCATTATGGAAGTTAGTTCGTTGTTGATATTTTGTTACTCCAATGGATGGTAGCCTTGTCATTATGGAAGGTAGTTCGTTGTGGAGATTTTGTTACTCTAATGGATGGTAGCCTTGTCATTATGGAAGGTAGTTCATTGTTATGATTTTGTTACTCCAATATATTGTTGCCTTGTCATTATCGAAGGTAGTTCGTTGTTGAGATTTTGTTACTCCAATGGATGTTAGCCTTGTCATTATGGAATTTAGTTCGTTGTTGATATTTTTTTACTCCAATGGATGGTAGCCTTGTCATTATGGAAGGTAGTTTGTTGTTGAGATTTTGTTACTTTAATGGATGGTAGCCTTGTCCTTATGGAAGGTAGTTCATTGTTGAGATTTTGTTACTCAAATGGATGGTAGCCTTGTCACTATGAAAGGTAGTTTGTTGTTGAGATTTTGTTACTCTAATGGATGGTATCCTTGTCTTTACGGAAGGTAGCCTGTTGTTGAAATTTTGTTACTCCATTGGATGGTAGCCTTGTCATTATGGAAGGTAGTTCATTGTTGAGATTTTGTTACTCCAATGGATGGTAGCCTTGTCAATATGGAAAGTAGTTCGTTGTTGAGATTTTGTTACTCCAATGGATGGTAGCCTTGTTAATATGGAAAGTAGTTCGTTGTTGAGATTTTGTTACTCCATTTGATTGTAGCCTTGTCATTATGGAAGTTAGTTCGTTGTTGAGATTTTGTTACTCCAATGGATGTTAGCCTTGTCATTATGGAAGGTAGTTCGTTATAGAGATTTTTTTACTCTAATGGATGGTATCCTTGTCATTATGGAAGGTAGTTTATTGTTGTGATTTTGTTACTCTAATGGATGGTAGCCTTGTCATTATGGAAGGTAGTTCGTCGTTATGATTTTGTTACTCTAATGGATGGTATCCTTGTCATTATGGAAGGTAGTTCGTCATTGATATTTTGTTACTTTAATGGATGGTAGCCTTGTCATTATGGAAGGTAGTTCGTTGTTGTGATTTTTTTACTCTAATGGATGGTAGCCTTGTCATTATGGAAGGTAGTTCGTCGTTATGAATTTGTTACTCTAATGGATGGTATCCTTGTCATTATGGAAGGTAGTTCGTTGTTGAGATTTTGTTACTCCAATGGATGGTAGCCTTGTGATTATGGAAGGTAGTTCATTGTTGATATTTTGTTACTTTAATGGATGGTAGCCTTGTCATTATTAAAGGTAGTTCGTTGTTGATATTTTGTTACTCCAATGGATTGTAGCCTTGTCATTATGGAAGGTAGTTCGTTGTTGAGATTTTGTTACTCCAATGGATGTTAGCCTTGTCATTATGGAAGGTAGTTCGTTGTTGAGATTTTGTTACTTCAAGGGATGGTAGACTTGTCATTATGGAAGGTAGTTTGTTGTTAAGATAATATTACCCCAATGGATGGTAGCCTTGTAATTATGGAAGGTAGTTCGTTGTTGAGATTTTGTTACTCCAATGGATGGTAGACTTGTCAATATGGTAGGTAGTTCATTGTTGAGATTTTGTTACACTAATGGATGGTAGCCTTGTCATTATGGAAAGTAGTTCGTCGTTATGATTTTGTTACTCCAATGGATTGTAGCCTTGTCATTATGGAAGGTAGTTCGTTGTTGAGATTTTGTTACTCCAATGGATGGTAGCCTTGTCATTATGGAAGGTTGTTTGTTGTTGAGATTTTGTTACTCTAATGGATGGTAGCCTTGTTATTATGGAAGGTAGTTCTTCGTTATGATTTTGTTACTCCAATGGATTGTAGCCTTGTCATTATGGAAGTTAGTTCATTGTTGAGATTTTGTTATTCCAATGGATGTTAGCCTTGTCATTATGGAAGTTAGTTCGTTGTTAATATTTTGTTACTCCAATGGATGGTAGCCTTGTCATTATGGAAGGTAGTTCGTTGTGGAGATTTTGTTACTCTAATGGATGGTAGCCTTGTCATTATGGAAGGTAGTTCATTGTTATGATTTTGTTACTCCAATATATTGTAGCCTTGTCATTATCGAAGGTAGTTTGTTGTTGAGATTTTGTTACTCCAATGGATGTTAGCCTTGTCATTATGGAATTTAGTTCGTTGTTGATATTTTTTTACTCCAATGGACGGTAGCCTTGTCATTATGGAAGGTAGTTTGTTGTTGAGATTTTGTTACTTTAATGGATGGTAGCCTTGTCCTTATGGAAGGTAGTTCATTGTTGAGATTTTGTTACTCAAATGGATGGTAGCCTTGTCACTATGAAAGGTAGTTTGTTGTTGAGATTTTTTTACTCTAATGGATGGTATCCTTGTCTTTACGGAAGGTAGCCTGTTGTTGAAATTTTGTTACTCCATTGGATGGTAGCCTTGTCATTATGGAAGGTAGTTCATTGTTGAGATTTTGTTACTCCAATGGATGGTAGCCTTGTCAATATGGAAAGTAGTTCGTTGTTGAGATTTTGTTACTACATTTGATGGTAGCCTTGTCATTATGGAAGTTAGTTCGTTCTTGAGATTTTGTTACTCCAATGGATGTTAGCCTTGACATTATGGAAGGTAGTTCGTTATAGAGATTTTTTTACTCTAAAGGATGGTATCCTTGTAATTATGGAAGGTAGTTTGTTGTTGAAATTTTGTTACTCCAATGGATGGTAGCCTTGCCATTATGGAAGGTAGTTCGTTGTTGAGATTTTGTTACTCCAATGGATGGTAGAGTTGTCAATATGGAAGGTAGTTCATTGTTGAGATTTTGTTACACTAATGGATGGTAGCCTTGTCATTATGGAAAGTAGTTCGTCGTTATGATTTTGTTACTCCAATGGATTGTAGCCTTGTCATTATGGAAGGTAGTTCGTTGTTGAGATTTTGTTACTCCAATGGATGGTAGCCTTGTCATTATGGAAGGTTGTTTGTTGTTGAGATTTTGTTACTCTAATGGATGGTAGCCTTGTTATTATGGAAGGTAGTTCTTCGTTATGATTTTGTTACTCCAATGGATTGTAGCCTTGTCATTATGGAAGTTAGTTCATTGTTGATATTTTGTTATTCCAATGGATGTTAGCCTTGTCATTATGGAAGTTAGTTCGTTGTTGATATTTTGTTACTCCAATGGATGGTAGCCTTGTCATTATGGAAGGTAGTTCGTTGTGGAGATTTTGTTACTCTAATGGATGGTAGCCTTGTCATTATGGAAGGTAGTTCATTGTTATGATTTTGTTACTCCAATATATTGTAGCCTTGTCATTATCGAAGGTAGTTCGTTGTTGAGATTTTGTTACTCCAATGGATGTTAGCCTTGTCATTATGGAATTTAGTTCGTTGTTGATATTTTTTTACTCCAATGGACGGTAGCCTTGTCATTATGGAAGGTAGTTTGTTGTTGAGATTTTGTTACTTTAATGGATGGTAGCCTTGTCCTTATGGAAGGTAGTTCATTGTTGAGATTTTGTTACTCAAATGGATGGTAGCCTTGTCACTATGAAAGGTAGTTTGTTGTTGAGATTTTGTTACTCTAATGGATGGTATCCTTGTCTTTACGGAAGGTAGCCTGTTGTTGAAATTTTGTTACTCCATTGGATGGTAGCCTTGTCATTATGGAAGGTAGTTCATTGTTGAGATTTTGTTACTCCAATGGATGGTAGCCTTGTCAATATGGAAAGTAGTTCGTTGTTGAGATTTTGTTACTCCATTTGATGGTAGCCTTGTCATTATGGAAGTTAGTTCGTTCTTGAGATTTTGTTACTCCAATGGATGTTAGCCTTGTCATTATGGAAGGTAGTTCGTTATAGAGATTTTTTTACTCTAATGGATGGTATCCTTGTAATTATGGAAGGTAGTTTGTTGTTGAAATTTTGTTACTCCAATGGATGGTAGCCTTGCCATTATGGAAGGTAGTTCGTTGTTGATATTTTGTTACTTTAATGGATGGTAGCCTTGTCATTATGGAAGGTAGTTCGTTGTTGTGATTTTGTTACTCTAATGGATGGTAGCCTTATCATTATGGAAGGTAGTTCGTCGTTATGATTTTGTTACTCTAATGGATGGTATCCTTGTCATTATGGAATTTAGTTCGTTGTTGATATTTTTTTACTCCAATGGATGGTAGCCTTGTCATTATGGAAGGTAGTTTGTTGTTGAGATTTTGTTACTTTAATGGATGGTAGCCTTGTCCTTATGGAAGGTAGTTCATTGTTGAGATTTTGTTACTCAAATGGATGGTAGCCTTGTCACTATGAAAGGTAGTTTGTTGTTGAGATTTTGTTACTCTAATGGATGGTATCCTTGTCTTTACGGAAGGTAGCCTGTTGTTGAAATTTTGTTACTCCATTGGATGGTAGCCTTGTCATTATGGAAGGTAGTTCATTGTTGAGATTTTGTTACTCCAATGGATGGTAGCCTTGTCAATATGGAAAGTAGTTTGTTGTTGAGATTTTGTTACTCCATTTGATGGTAGCCTTGTCATTATGGAAGTTAGTTCGTTCTTGAGATTTTGTTACTCCAATGGATGTTAGCCTTGTCATTATGGAAGGTAGTTCGTTATAGAGATTTTTTTACTCTAATGGATGGTATCCTTGTCATTATGGAAGGTAGTTTGTTGTTGAAATTTTGGTACTCCAACGGATGGTAGCCTTGCCATTATGGAAGGTAGTTCGTTGTTGATATTTTGTTACTTTAATGGATGGTAGCCATATCATTATGGAAGGTAGTTCGTTGTTGTGATTTTGTTACTCTAATGGATGGTAGCCTTGTCAATATGGAAGGTAGTTCGTCGTTTTGATTTTGTTACTCTAATGGATGGTATCCTTGTCATTATGGAAGGTAGTTCGTTGTTGAGATTTTGTTACTCCAATGGATGGTAGCCTTGTCATTATGGAAGGTTGTTTGTTGTTGAGATTTTGTTACTCTATTGGATGGTAGCCTTGTTATTATGGAAGGTAGTTCTTCGTTATGATTTTGTTACTCCAATGGATTGTAGCCTTGTCATTATGGAAGTTAGTTCATTGTTGAGATTTTGTTATTCCAATGGATGTTAGCCTTGTCATTATGGAAGTTAGTTCGTTGTTAATATTTTGTTACTCCAATGGATGGTAGCCTTGTCATTATGGAAGGTAGTTCGTTGTGGAGATTTTGTTACTCTAATGGATGGTAGCCTTGTCATTATGGAAGGTAGTTCATTGTTATGATTTTGTTACTCCAATATATTGTAGCCTTGTCATTATCGAAGGTAGTTCGTTGTTGAGATTTTGTTACTCCAATGGATGTTAGCCTTGTCATTATGGAATTTAGTTCGTTGTTGATATTTTTTTACTCCAATGGACGGTAGCCTTGTCATTATGGAAGGTAGTTTGTTGTTGAGATTTTGTTACTTTAATGGATGGTAGCCTTGTCCTTATGGAAGGTAGTTCATTGTTGAGATTTTGTTACTCAAATGGATGGTAGCCTTGTCACTATGAAAGGTAGTTTGTTGTTGAGATTTTTTTACTCTAATGGATGGTATCCTTGTCTTTACGGAAGGTAGCCTGTTGTTGAAATTTTGTTACTCCATTGGATGGTAGCCTTGTCATTATGGAAGGTAGTTCATTGTTGAGATTTTGTTACTCCAATGGATGGTAGCCTTGTCAATATGGAAAGTAGTTCGTTGTTGAGATTTTGTTACTACATTTGATGGTAGCCTTGTCATTATGGAAGTTAGTTCGTTCTTGAGATTTTGTTACTCCAATGGATGTTAGCCTTGACATTATGGAAGGTAGTTCGTTATAGAGATTTTTTTACTCTAAAGGATGGTATCCTTGTAATTATGGAAGGTAGTTTGTTGTTGAAATTTTGTTACTCCAATGGATGGTAGCCTTGCCATTATGGAAGGTAGTTCGTTGTTGAGATTTTGTTACTCCAATGGATGGTAGAGTTGTCAATATGGAAGGTAGTTCATTGTTGAGATTTTGTTACACTAATGGATGGTAGCCTTGTCATTATGGAAAGTAGTTCGTCGTTATGATTTTGTTACTCCAATGGATTGTAGCCTTGTCATTATGGAAGGTAGTTCGTTGTTGAGATTTTGTTACTCCAATGGATGGTAGCCTTGTCATTATGGAAGGTTGTTTGTTGTTGAGATTTTGTTACTCTAATGGATGGTAGCCTTGTTATTATGGAAGGTAGTTCTTCGTTATGATTTTGTTACTCCAATGGATTGTAGCCTTGTCATTATGGAAGTTAGTTCATTGTTGATATTTTGTTATTCCAATGGATGTTAGCCTTGTCATTATGGAAGTTAGTTCGTTGTTGATATTTTGTTACTCCAATGGATGGTAGCCTTGTCATTATGGAAGGTAGTTCGTTGTGGAGATTTTGTTACTCTAATGGATGGTAGCCTTGTCATTATGGAAGGTAGTTCATTGTTATGATTTTGTTACTCCAATATATTGTAGCCTTGTCATTATCGAAGGTAGTTCGTTGTTGAGATTTTGTTACTCCAATGGATGTTAGCCTTGTCATTATGGAATTTAGTTCGTTGTTGATATTTTTTTACTCCAATGGACGGTAGCCTTGTAATTATGGAAGGTAGTTTGTTGTTGAGATTTTGTTACTTTAATGGATGGTAGCCTTGTCCTTATGGAAGGTAGTTCATTGTTGAGATTTTGTTACTCAAATGGATGGTAGCCTTGTCACTATGAAAGGTAGTTTGTTGTTGAGATTTTGTTACTCTAATGGATGGTATCCTTGTCTTTACGGAAGGTAGCCTGTTGTTGAAATTTTGTTACTCCATTGGATGGTAGCCTTGTCATTATGGAAGGTAGTTCATTGTTGAGATTTTGTTACTCCAATGGATGGTAGCCTTGTCAATATGGAAAGTAGTTCGTTGTTGAGATTTTGTTACTCCATTTGATGGTAGCCTTGTCATTATGGAAGTTAGTTCGTTCTTGAGATTTTGTTACTCCAATGGATGTTAGCCTTGTCATTATGGAAGGTAGTTCGTTATAGAGATTTTTTTACTCTAATGGATGGTATCCTTGTAATTATGGAAGGTAGTTTGTTGTTGAAATTTTGTTACTCCAATGGATGGTAGCCTTGCCATTATGGAAGGTAGTTCGTTGTTGATATTTTGTTACTTTAATGGATGGTAGCCTTGTCATTATGGAAGGTAGTTCGTTGTTGTGATTTTGTTACTCTAATGGATGGTAGCCTTATCATTATGGAAGGTAGTTCGTCGTTATGATTTTGTTACTCTAATGGATGGTATCCTTGTCATTATGGAATTTAGTTCGTTGTTGATATTTTTTTACTCCAATGGATGGTAGCCTTGTCATTATGGAAGGTAGTTTGTTGTTGAGATTTTGTTACTTTAATGGATGGTAGCCTTGTCCTTATGGAAGGTAGTTCATTGTTGAGATTTTGTTACTCAAATGGATGGTAGCCTTGTCACTATGAAAGGTAGTTTGTTGTTGAGATTTTGTTACTCTAATGGATGGTATCCTTGTCTTTACGGAAGGTAGCCTGTTGTTGAAATTTTGTTACTCCATTGGATGGTAGCCTTGTCATTATGGAAGGTAGTTCATTGTTGAGATTTTGTTACTCCAATGGATGGTAGCCTTGTCAATATGGAAAGTAGTTTGTTGTTGAGATTTTGTTACTCCATTTGATGGTAGCCTTGTCATTATGGAAGTTAGTTCGTTCTTGAGATTTTGTTACTCCAATGGATGTTAGCCTTGTCATTATGGAAGGTAGTTCGTTATAGAGATTTTTTTACTCTAATGGATGGTATCCTTGTCATTATGGAAGGTAGTTTGTTGTTGAAATTTTGGTACTCCAACGGATGGTAGCCTTGCCATTATGGAAGGTAGTTCGTTGTTGATATTTTGTTACTTTAATGGATGGTAGCCATATCATTATGGAAGGTAGTTCGTTGTTGTGATTTTGATACTCTAATGGATGGTAGCCTTGTCAATATGGAAGGTAGTTCGTCGTTTTGATTTTGTTACTCTAATGGATGGTATCCTTGTCATTATGGAAGGTAGTTCGTTGTTGAGATTTTGTTACTCCAATGGATGGTAGCCTTGTCATTATGGAAGGTTGTTTGTTGTTGAGATTTTGTTACTCTAATGGATGGTAGCTTTGTTATTATGGAAGGTAGTTCTTCGTTATGATTTTGTTACTCCAATGGATTGTAGCCTTGTCATTATGGAAGTTAGTTCATTGTTGAGATTTTGTTACTCCAATGGATGTTAGCCTTGTCATTATGGAAGTTAGTTCGTTGTTGATATTTTGTTACTCCAATCGATGGTAGCCTTGTCATTATGGAAGGTAGTTTGTTTGGAGATTTTGTTACTCTAATGGATGGTAGCCTTGTCATTATGGAAGGTAGTTCATTGTTATGATTTTGTTACTCCAATATATTGTAGCCTTGTCATTATCGAAGGTAGTTCCTTGTTGAGATTTTGTTACTCCAATGGATGTTAGCCTTGTCATTATGGAATTTAGTTCGTTGTTGATATTTTTTTACTCCAATGGATGGTAGCCTTGTCATTATGGAAGGTAGTTTGTTGTTGAGATTTTGTTACTTTAATGGATGGTAGCCTTGTCCTTATGGAAGGTAGTTCATTGTTGAGATTTTGTTACTCAAATGGATGGTAGCCTTGTCACTATGAAAGGTATTTTGTTGTTGAGATTTTGTTACTCTAATGGATGGTATCCTTGTCTTTACGGAAGGTAGCCTGTTGTTGAAATTTTGTTACTCCATTGGATGGTAGCCTTGTCATTATGGAAGGTAGTTCATTGTTGAGATTTTGTTACTCCAATGGATGGTAGCCTTGTCAATATGGAAAGTAGTTCGTTGTTGAGATTTTGTTACTCCAATGGATGGTAGCCTTGTTAATATGGAAAGTAGTTCATTGTTGAGATTTTGTTACTCCATTTGATTGTAGCCTTGTCATTATGGAAGTTAGTTCGTTGTTGAGATTTTGTTACTCCAATGGATGTTAGCCTTGTCATTATGGAAGGTAGTTCGTTATAGAGATTTTTTTACTCTAATGGATGGTATCCTTGTCATTATGGAAGGTAGTTTGTTGTTGAAATTTTGTTACTCCAATGGATGGTAGCCTTGTCATTATGGAAGGTAGTTCGTTATTGATATTTTGTTACTTTAATGGATGGTAGCCTTGTCATTATGGAAGGTAGTTCGTTGTTGTGATTTTGTTACTCTAATGGATGGTAGCCTTGTCATTATGGAAGGTAGTTCGTCGTTATGATTTTGTTACTCTAATGGATGGTATCCTTGTCATTATGGAAGGTAGTTCGTTGTTGAGATTTTGTTACTCCAATGGATGGTAGCCTTGTGATTATGGAAGGTAGTTCATTGTTGATATTTTGTTACTTTAATGGATGGTAGCCTTGTCATTATTAAAGGTAGTTCGTTGTTGAGATTTTGTTACTCCAATGGATTGTAGCCTTGTCATTATGGAAGGTAGTTCGTTGTTGAGATTTTGTTACTCCAATGGATGTTAGCCTTGTCATTATGGAAGTTAGTTCGTTGTTGATATTTTGTTACTCCAATGGACGGTAGCCTTGACATTATGGAAGGTAGTTCATTGTTGATATTTGGTTACTCCAATGGATGGTAGCCTTGTAATTATGGAAGGTAGTTCGTTGTTGAGATATTGTTACTTCAAGGGATGGTAGACTTGTCATTATGGAAGGTAGTTTGTTGTTAAGATAATATTACCCCAATGGATGGTAGCCTTGTAATTATGGAAGGTAGTTCGTTGTTGAGATTTTGTTACTCCAATGGATGGTAGACTTGTCAATATGGAAGGTAGTTCATTGTTGAGATTTTGTTACACTAATGGATGGTAGCCTTGTCATTATGGAAGGTAGTTCGTCGTTATGATTTTGTTACTCCAATGGATTGTAGCCTTGTCATTATGGAAGGTAGTTCGTTGTTGAGATTTTGTTACTCCAATGGATGGTAGCCTTGTCATTATGGAAGGTTGTTTGTTGTTGAGATTTTGTTACTCTAATGGATGGTAGCCTCGTTATTATGGAAGGTAGTTCTTCGTTATGATTTTGTTACTCCAATGGATTGTAGCCTTGTCATTATGGAAGGTAGTTCATTGTTGAGATTTTGTTATTCCAATGGATGTTAGCCTTGTCATTATGGAAGTTAGTTCGTTGTTGATATTTTGTTACTCCAATGTATGGTAGCCTTGTCATTATGGAAGGTAGTTCGTTGTGGAGATTTTGTTACTCTAATGGATGGTAGCCTTGTCATTATGGAAGGTAGTTCATTGTTATGATTTTGTTACTCCAATATATTGTAGCCTTGTCATTATCGAAGGTAGTTCGTTGTTGAGATTTTGTTACTCCAATGGATGTTAGCCTTGTCATTATGGAATTTAGTTCGTTGTTGATATTTTTTTACTCCAATGGATGGTAGCCTTGTCATTATGGAAGGTAGTTTGTTGTTGAGATTTTGTTACTTTAATGGATGGTAGCCTTGTCCTTATGGAAGGTAGTTCTTTGTTGAGATTTTGTTACTTTAATTGATGGTAGCCTTGTCATTATGGAAGGTAGTTCGTCGTTATGATTTTGTTACTCTAATGGATGGTATCCTTATCATTATGGAAGGTAGTTCGTCGTTATGATTTTGTTACTCTAATGGATGGTATCCTTGTCATTATGGAATTTAGTTCGTTGTTGATATTTTTTTACTCCAATGGATGGTAGCCTTGTCATTATGGAAGGTAGTTTGTTGTTGAGATTTTGTTACTTTAATGGATGGTAGCCTTGTCCTTATGGAAGGTAGTTCATTGTTGAGATTTTGTTACTCAAATGGATGGTAGCCTTGTCACTATGAAAGGTAGTTTGTTGTTGAGATTTTGTTACTCTAATGGATGGTATCCTTGTCTTTACGGAAGGTAGCATGTTGTTGAAATTTTGTTACTCCATTGGATGGTAGCCTTGTCATTATGGAAGGTAGTTCATTGTTGAGATTTTGTTACTCCAATGGATGGTAGCCTTGTCAATATGGAAAGTAGTTCGTTATTGAGATTTTGTTACTCCATTTGATGGTAGCCTTGTCATTATGGAAGTTAGTTCGTTCTTGAGATTTTGTTACTCCAATGGATGTTAGCCTTGTCATTATGGAAGGTAGTTCGTTATAGAGATTTTTTTACTCTAATGGATGGTATCCTTGTCATTATGGAAGGTAGTTTGTTGTTGAAATTTTGGTACTCCAACGGATGGTAGCCTTGCCATTATGGAAGGTAGTTCGTTGTTGATATTTTGTTACTTTAATGGATGGTAGCCTTATCATTATGGAAAGTAGTTCGTTGTTGAGATTTTGTTACTCCATTTGATTGTAGCCTTATCATTATGGAAGCTAGTTCGTTGTTGAGATTTTATTACTCCAATGGATGTTAGCCTTGTCATTATGGAAGGTAGTTCGTTATAGAGATTTTTTTACTCTAATGGATGGTATCCTTGTCATTATGGAAGGTAGTTTGTTGTTGAAATTTTGTTACTCCAATGGATGGTAGCCTTGTCATTATGGAAGGTAGTTCGTTATTGATATTTTGTTACTTTAATGGATGGTAGCCTTGTCATTATGGAAGGTAGTTCGTTGTTGTGATTTTGTTACTCTAATGGATGGTAGCCTTGTCATTATGGAAGGTAGTTCGTCGTTATGATTTTGTTACTCTAATGGATGGTATCCTAGTCATTATGGAAGGTAGTTTGTTGTTGAGATTTTGTTACTCCAATGGATGGTAGCCTTGTGATTATGGAAGGTAGTTCATTGTTGATATTTTGTTACTTTAATGGATGGTAGCCTTGTCATTATTAAAGGTAGTTCGTTGTTGAGATTTTGTTACTCCAATGGATTGTAGCCTTGTCATTATGGAAGGTAGTTCGTTGTTGAGATTTTGTTACTCCAATGGATGTTAGCCTTGTCATTATGGAAGTTAGTTCGTTGTTGATATTTTGTTACTCCAATGGACGGTAGCCTTGACATTATGGAAGGTAGTTCATTGTTGATATTTGATTACTCCAATGGATGGTAGCCTTGTAATTATGGAAGGTAGTTCGTTGTTGAGATTTTGTTACTTCAAGGGATGGTAGACTTGTCATTATGGAAGGTAGTTTGTTGTTAAGATAATATTACCCCAATGGATGGTAGCCTTGTAATTATGGAAGGTAGTTCGTTGTTGAGATTTTGTTACTCCAATGGATGGTAGACTTGTCAATATGGAAGGTAGTTCATTATTGAGATTTTGTTACACTAATGGATGGTAGCCTTGTCATTATGGAAGGTAGTTCGTCGTTATGATTTTGTTACTCCAATGGATTGTAGCCTTGTCATTATGGAAGGTAGTTCGTTGTTGAGATTTTGTTACTCCAATGGATGGTAGCCTTGTCATTATGGAAGGTTGTTTGTTGTTGAGATTTTGTTACTCTAATGGATGGTAGCCTTGTTATTATGGAAGGTAGTTCTTCGTTATGATTTTGTTACTCCAATGGATTGTAGCCTTGTCATTATGGAAGTTAGTTCATTGTTGAGATTTTGTTATTCCAATGGATGTTAGCCTTGTCATTATGGAAGTTAGTTCGTTGTTGATATTTTGTTACTCCAATGTATGGTAGCCTTGTCATTATGGAAGGTAGTTCGTTGTGGAGATTTTGTTACTCTAAAGGATGGTAGCCTTGTCATTATGGAAGGTAGTTCATTGTTATGATTTTGTTACTCCAATATATTGTAGCCTTGTCATTATCGAAGGTAGTTCGTTGTTGAGATTTTGTTACTCCAATGGATGTTAGCCTTGTCATTATGGAATTTAGTTCGTTGTTGATATATTTTTACTCCAATGGATGGTAGCCTTGTCATTATGGAAGGTAGTTTGTTGTTGAGATTTTGTTACTTTAATGGATGGTAGCCTTGTCCTTATGGAAGGTAGTTCATTGTTGAGATTTTGTTACTTTAATGGATGGTAGCCTTGTCATTATGGAAGGTATTTCATCGTTTGAAATTTTGTTACTCCATTGGATGGTAGCCTTGTCATTATGGAAGGTAGTTCGTTGTTGAGATTTTGTTACTCCAATGGATGGTAGCCTTGTCAATATGGAAAGTAGTTCGTTGTTGAGATTTTGTTACTCCAATGGATGGTAGCCTTGTTAATATGGAAAGTAGTTCCTTGTTGAGATTTTGTTACTCCATTTGATTGTAGCCTTGTCATTATGGAAGTTAGTTCGTTGTTGAGATTTTGTTACTCCAATGGATGTTAGCCTTGTCATTATGGAAGGTAGTTCGTTATAGAGATTTTTTTACTCTAATGGATGGTATCCTTGTCATTATGGAAGGTAGTTTGTTGTTGAAATTTTGTTACTCCAATGGATGGTAGCCTTGTCATTATGGAAGGTAGTTCGTTATTGATATTTTGTTACTTTAATGGATGGTAGCCTTGTCATTATGGAAGGTAGTTCGTTGTTGTGATTTTGTTACTCTAATGGATGGTAGCCTTGTCATTATGGAAGGTAGTTCGTCGTTATGATTCTGTTACTCTAATGGATGGTATCCTTGTCATTATGGAAGGTAGTTCGTTGTTGAGATTTTGTTACTCCAATGGATGGTAGCCTTGTGATTATGGAAGGTAGTTCATTGTTGATATTTTGTTACTTTAATGGATGGTAGCCTTGTCATTATTAAAGGTAGTTCGTTGTTGAGATTTTGGTACTCTAATGGATTGTAGCCTTGTCATTATGGAAGGTAGTTCGTTGTTGAGATTTTGTTACTCCAATGGATGTTAGCCTTTTCATTATGGAAGTTAGTTCGTTGTTGATATTTTGTTACTCCAATGGACGGTAGCCTTGACATTATGGAAGGTAGTTCATTGTTGATATTTGGTTACTCGAATGGATGGTAGCCTTGTAATTATGGAAGGTAGTTCGTTGTTGAGATTTTGTTACTTCAAGGGATGGTAGACTTGTCATTATGGAAGGTAGTTTGTTGTTAAGATAATATTACCCCAATGGATGGTAGCCTTGTAATTATGGAAGGTAGTTCGTTGTTGAGATTTTGTTACTCCAATGGATGGTACACTTGTCAATATGGAAGGTAGTTCATTGTTGAGATTTTGTTACACTAATGGATGGTAGCCTTGTCATTATGGAAGGTAGTTCGTCGTTATGATTTTGTTACTCCAATGGATTGTAGCCTTGTCATTATGGAAGGTAGTTCGTTGTTGAGATTTTGTTACTCCAATGGATGGTAGCCTTGTCATTATGGAAGGTTATTTGTTGTTGATATTTTGTTACTCTAATGGATGGTAGCCTTGTTATTATGGATGGTAGTTCTTCCTTATGATTTTGTTACTCCAATGGATTGTAGCCTTGTCATTATGGAAGTTAGTTCATTGTTGAGATTTTGTTATTCCAATGGATGTTAGCCTTGTCATTATGGAAGTTAGTTCGTTGTTGATATTTTGTTACTCCAATGGATGGTAGCCTTGTCATTATGGAAGGTAGTTCGTTGTGGAGATTTTGTTATTCTAATGGATGGTAGCCTTGTCATTATGGAAGGTAGTTCATTGTTATGATTTTGTTACTCCAATATATTGTAGCCTTGTCATTATCGAAGGTAGTTCGTTGTTGAGATTTTGTTACTCCAATGGATGTTAGCCTTGTCATTATGGAATTTAGTTCGTTGTTGATATTTTTTTACTCCAATGGATGGTAGCCTTGTCATTATGGAAGGTAGTTTATTGTTGAGATTTTGTTACTTTAATGGATGGTAGCCTTGTCCTTATGGAAGGTAGTTCATTGTTGAGATTTTGTTACTTTAATGGATGGTAGCCTTGTCATTATGGAAGGTAGTTCGTTGTTGTGATTTTGTTACTCTAATGGATGGTAGCCTTGTCATTATGGAAGGTAGTTCGTCGTTATGATTTTGTTACTCTAATGGATGGTATCCTTGTCATTATGGAATTTAGTTCGTTGTTGATATTTTTTTACTCCAATGGATGGTAGCCTTGTCATTATGGAAGGTAGTTTGTTGTTGAGATTTTGTTACTTTAATGGATGGTAGCCTTGTCCTTATGGAAGGTAGTTCATTGTTGAGATTTTGTTACTCAAATGGATGGTAGCCTTGTCACTATGAAAGGTAGTTTGTTGTTGAGATTTTGTTACTCTAATGGATGGTATCCTTCTCTTTACGGAAGGTAGCCTGTTGTTGAAATTTTGTTACTCCATTGGATGGTAGCCTTGTCATTATGGAAGGTAGTTCATTGTTGAGATTTTGTTACTCCAATGGATGGTAGCCTTGTCAATATGGAAAGTAGTTCGTTGTTGAGATTTTGTTACTCCATTTGATGGTAGCCTTGTCATTATGGAAGTTAGTTCGTTCTTGAGATTTTGTTACTCCAATGGATGTTAGCCTTGTCATTATGGAAGGTAGTTTGTTATAGAGATTTTTTTACTCTAATGGATGGTATCCTTGTCATTATGGAAGGTAGTTTGTTGTTGAAATTTTGGTACTCCAACGGATGGTAGCCTTGCCATTATGGAAGGTAGTTCGTTGTTGATATTTTGTTACTTTAATGGATGGTAGCCTTATCATTATGGAAGGTAGTTCGTTGTTGTGATTTTGTTACTCTAATGGATGGTAGCCTTGTCATTATGGAAGGTAGTTCGTCGTTTTGATTTTGTTACTCTAATGGATGGTATCCTTGTCATTATGGAAGGTAGTTCGTTGTTGAGATTTTGTTACTCCAATGGATGGTAGCCTTGTCATTATGGAAGGTAGTTCATTGATGATATATTGTTACTTTAATGGATGGTAGCCTTGTCATTATTAAAGGTAGTTCGTTGTTGAGATTTTGTTACTCCAATGGATTGTAGCCTTGTCATTATGGAAGGTAGTTCGTTGTTGAGATTTTGTTACTCCAATGGATGTTAGCCTTGTCATTATGAAAGGTAGTTCGTCGTTATGATTTTGTTACTCTAATGGATGGTATCCTTGTCATTATGGAAGATAGTTCGTTGTTGAGATTTTGTTACTCCAATGGATTGTAGCCTTGTAATTATGGAAGGTAGTTCGTTGTTGAGATTTTGTTACTCCAATGGATGGTAGACTTGTCAATATGGAAGATAGTTCATTGTTGAGATTTTGTTACTCTAATGGATTGTAGCCTTGTCATTATGGAAGGTAGTTCATTGTTATGATTTTGTTACTCCAATATATTGTAGCCTTGTCATTATGGAAGGTAGTTCATTGTTGAGATTTTGTTACTCCAATGGATGTTAGCCTTGTCATTATGGAAGTTAGTTCGTTGTTGATATTTAGTTACTCCAATGGATGGTAGCCTTGTCATTATTGAAGGTAGTTCGTTTTGGAGATTTTGTTACTCTAATGGATGGTAGCCTTGTCATTATGGAAGGTAGTTAATTGTTATGATTTTGTTACTCCAATATATTGTAGCCTTGTCATTATGGAAGGTAGTTCATTGTTGAGATTTTGTTACTCCAATGGATGGTAGCCTTGTCAATATGGAAAGTAGTTCGTTGTTGAGATTTTGTTACTCCATTTGATGGTAGCTTTGTCATTATGGAAGGTAGTTCGCTATAGAGATTTTTTTACTCTAATGGATAGAAGCCTTGTCATTATGGAAGGTAGTTCGTTGTGGAGATTTTGTTACTCTAATGGATGGTAGCCTTGTCATTATGGAAGGTAGTTCATTGTTATGATTTTGTTACTCCAATATATTGTAGCTTTGTCATTATGAAAGGTAGTTCATTGTTGAGATTTTGTTACTCCAATGGATGGTAGCCTTGTCAATATGGAAAGTAGTTCGTTGTTGAGATTTTGTTACTCCATTTGATGGTAGCTTTGTCATTATGGAAGGTAGTTCGTTAGAGAGATATTTTTTACTCTAATGGATGGTATCCTTGTCATTATGGAAGGTAGTTCGTTGTTGAGATTTTTTTACTCCAATGGATGATAGCCTTGTCATTATGGAAGGTAGTTCATTGTTGATATTTTGTTACTCTAATGGATGGTAGCCTTGTCATTATGGAAGGTAGTTCGTCGTTATGATTTTGTTACTCCAATGGATTGTAGCCTTGTCATTATGGAAGGTAGTTTGTTGTTGAGATTTTGTTACTCCAATGGATGTTAGCCTTGTCATTATGGAAGTTAGTTCGTTGTTGATATTTTGTTACTCCAATGGATGGTAGCCTTGTCATTATGGAAGGTAGTTCGTTGTTGATATTTGGTTACTCCAATGGATGGTAGCCTTGTAATTATGGAAGGTAGTTCGTTGTTGAGATTTTGTTACTTTAAGGGATGGTAGACTTGTCATTATGGAAGGTAGTTTGTTGTTAAGATAATGTTACCCCAATGGATGGTAGCCTTGTAATTATGGAAGGTAGTTCGTTGTTGAGATTTTGTTATTCCAATGGATGGTAGCCTTGTCAATATGGAAGGTAGTTCATTGTTGAGATTTTGTTACACTAATGGATGGTAGCCTTGTCATTATGGAAGGTAGTTCGTCGTTATGATTTTGTTACTCCAATGTATTGTAGCATTGTCATTATGGAAGGTAGTTCGTTGTTGAGATTTTGTTACTCCAATGGATGGTAAACTTGTCATTATGGAAGGTTGTTTGTTGTTGAGATTTTGTTACTCTAATGGATGGTAGCCTTGTCATTATGGAAGGTAGTTCTTCGTTATGATTTTGTTACTCCAATGGATTGTAGCCTTGTCATTATGGAAGTTAGTTCGTTGTTGAGATTTTGTTACTTCAATGGATGTTAGCCTTGTAATTATGGAAGGTAGTTCGTTGTTGAGATTTTGTTACTCCAATGGATGGTAGCCTTGTCAATATGGAAGGTAGTTCATTATTGCGATTTTGTTACACTAATGGATGGTAGCCTTGTCATTATGGAAGGTAGTTCGTCGTTATGATTTTGTTACTCCAATGGATTGTAGCCTTGTCATTATGGAAGGTAGTTCGTTGTTGAGATTATGTTACTCCAATGGATGGTAGCCTTGTCATTATGGAAGGTTGTTCGTTGTTGAGATTTTGTTACTCCATTGGATGGTAGCCTTGTCATTATGTAAGGTAGTTCTTCGTTATGATTTTGTTACTCCAATGGATTGTAGCCTTGTCATTATGGAAGTTAGTTCGTTGTTGAGATTTTGTTACTCAAATGGATGTTAGCCTTGTCATTATGGAAGTTAGTTCGTTGTTGATATTTTGTTACTCCAATGGATGGTAGCCTTTTCATTATGGAAGGTAGTTCATTGTTGATATTTGGTTACTCCTATGGATGGTAGCCTTGTAATTATGGAAGGTAGTTTGTTGTTGGGATTTTGTTACTTCAAGGGATGGTAGACTTGTCATTATGGAAGGTAGTTCATTGTTGAGATTTTGTTACTCCAATGGATGGTAGCCTTGTCAATATGGAAAGTAGTTCGTTGTTGAGATTTTGTTACTCCATTTGATGGTAGCTTTGTCATTATGGAAGGTAGTTCGTTATAGAGATTTTGTTACTCTAATGGATGGTATCCTTGTCATTATGGAAGGTAGTTCATTGTTGATATTTTGTTACTTTAATGGATGGTAGCCTTGTAATTATGGAAGGTAGTTCGTTGTTGAGATTTTGTTACTTTAAGGGATAGTAGACTTGTCATTATGGAAGGTAGTTTGTTGTTAAGATAATGTTACCCCAATGGATGGTAGCCTTGTAATTATGGCAGGTAGTTCGTTGTTGAGATTTTGTTACTCCAATGGATGGTAGCCTTGTCAATATGGAAGGTAGTTCATTGTTGAGATTTTGTTACACTAATGGATGGTAGCCTTGTCATTATGGAAGGTAGTTCGTTGTTATGATTTTGTTACTCCAATGTATTGTAGCATTGTCATTATGGAAGGTAGTTCGTTGTTGAGATTTTGTTACTCCAATGGAAGGTAGCCTTGTCATTATGGAAGGTTGTTTGTTGTTGAGATTTTGTTACTCTAATGGATGGTAGCCTTGTCATTATGGAAGGTAGTTCTTCGTTATGATTTTGTTACTCCAATGGATTGTAGCCTTGTCATTATGGAAGTTAGTTCGTTGTTGAGATTTTGTTACTCCTATGGATGTTAGCCTTGTCATTATGGAAGTTAGTTCGTTGTTGATATTTTGTTACTCTTATGGATGGTAGCCTTGTCAATATGGAAGGTAGTTCATTGTTGAGATTTTGTTACACTAATGGATGGTAGCCTTGTCATTATGGAAGGTAGTTCATCGTTATGATTTTTTACTCCAATGGATTGTAGCCTTGTCATTATGGAAGGTAGTTCGTTGTTCAGATTTTGTTACTCCAATGGATGGTAGCCTTGTAATTATGGAAGGTTGTTCATTGTTGAGATTTTGTTACTCCATTGGATGGTAGCCTTGTCATTATGTAAGGTAGTTCTTCATTATGATTTTGTTACTCCAATGGATTGTAGCCTTGTCATTATGGAAGTTAGTTCGTTGTTGAGATTTTGTTACTCCAATGGATGTTAGCCTTGTCATTATGGAAGTTAGTTCGTTGTTGATATTTAGTTACTCCAATGGATGGTAGCCTTGTCATTATTGAAGGTAGTTCGTTGTGGAGATTTTGTTACTCTAATGGATGGTAGCCTTGTCATTATGGAAGGTAGTTAATTGTTATGATTTTGTTACTCCAATATATTGTAGCCTTGTCATTATGGAAGGTAGTTCATTGTTGAGATTTTGTTACTCCAATGGATGGTAGCCTTGTCAATATGGAAAGTAGTTCGTTGTTGAGATTTTGTTACTCCATTTGATGGTAGCTTTGTCATTATGGAAGGTAGTTCGCTATAGAGATTTTTTTACTCTAATGGATAGAAGCCTTGTCATTATGGAAGGTAGTTCGTTGTGGAGATTTTGTTACTCTAATGGATGGTAGCCTTGTCATTATGGAAGGTAGTTCATTGTTATGATTTTGTTACTCCAATATATTGTAGCTTTGTCATTATGAAAGGTAGTTCATTGTTGAGATTTTGTTACTCCAATGGATGGTAGCCTTGTCAATATGGAAAGTAGTTCGTTGTTGAGATTTTGTTACTCCATTTGATGGTAGCTTTGTCATTATGGAAGGTAGTTCGTTAGAGAGATATTTTTTACTCTAATGGATGGTATCCTTGTCATTATGGAAGGTAGTTCGTTGTTGAGATTTTTTTACTCCAATGGATGATAGCCTTGTCATTATGGAAGGTAGTTCATTGTTGATATTTTGTTACTCTAATGGATGGTAGCCTTGTCATTATGGAAGGTAGTTCGTCGTTATGATTTTGTTACTCCAATGGATTGTAGCCTTGTCATTATGGAAGGTAGTTTGTTGTTGAGATTTTGTTATTCCAATGGATGTTAGCCTTGTCATTATGGAAGTTAGTTCGTTGTTGATATTTTGTTACTCCAATGGATGGTAGCCTTGTCATTATGGAAGGTAGTTCGTTGTTGATATTTGGTTACTCCAATGGATGGTAGCCTTGTAATTATGGAAGGTAGTTCGTTGTTGAGATTTTGTTACTTTAAGGGATGGTAGACTTGTCATTATGGAAGGTAGTTTGTTGTTAAGATAATGTTACCCCAATGGATGGTAGCCTTGTAATTATGGAAGGTAGTTCGTTGTTGAGATTTTGTTACTCCAATGGATGGTAGCCTTGTCAATATGGAAGGTAGTTCATTGTTGAGATTTTGTTACACTAATGGATGGTAGCCTTGTCATTATGGAAGGTAGTTCGTCGTTATGATTTTGTTACTCCAATGTATTGTAGCATTGTCATTATGGAAGGTAGTTCGTTGTTGAGATTTTGTTACTCCAATGGATGGTAAACTTGTCATTATGGAAGGTTGTTTGTTGTTGAGATTTTGTTACTCTAATGGATGGTAGCCTTGTCATTATGGAAGGTAGTTCTTCGTTATGATTTTGTTACTCCAATGGATTGTAGCCTTGTCATTATGGAAGTTAGTTCGTTGTTGAGATTTTGTTACTTCAATGGATGTTAGCCTTGTAATTATGGAAGGTAGTTCGTTGTTGAGATTTTGTTACTCCAATGGATGGTAGCCTTGTCAATATGGAAGGTAGTTCATTATTGCGATTTTGTTACACTAATGGATGGTAGCCTTGTCATTATGGAAGGTAGTTCGTCGTTATGATTTTGTTACTCCAATGGATTGTAGCCTTGTCATTATGGAAGGTAGTTCGTTGTTGAGATTTTGTTACTCCAATGGATGGTAGCCTTGTCATTATGGAAGGTTGTTCGTTGTTGAGATTTTGTTACTCCATTGGATGGTAGCCTTGTCATTATGTAAGGTAGTTCTTCGTTATGATTTTGTTACTCCAATGGATTGTAGCCTTGTCATTATGGAAGTTAGTTCGTTGTTGAGATTTTGTTACTCAAATGGATGTTAGCCTTGTCATTATGGAAGTTAGTTCGTTGTTGATATTTTGTTACTCCAATGGATGGTAGCCTTTTCATTATGGAAGGTAGTTCATTGTTGATATTTGGTTACTCCTATGGATGGTAGCCTTGTAATTATGGAAGGTAGTTTGTTGTTGGGATTTTGTTACTTCAAGGGATGGTAGACTTGTCATTATGGAAGGTAGTTCATTGTTGAGATTTTGTTACTCCAATGGATGGTAGCCTTGTCAATATGGAAAGTAGTTCGTTGTTGAGATTTTGTTACTCCATTTGATGGTAGCTTTGTCATTATGGAAGGTAGTTCGTTATAGAGATTTTGTTACTCTAATGGATGGTATCCTTGTCATTATGGAAGGTAGTTCATTGTTGATATTTTGTTACTTTAATGGATGGTAGCCTTGTAATTATGGAAGGTAGTTCGTTGTTGAGATTTTGTTACTTTAAGGGATAGTAGACTTGTCATTATGGAAGGTAGTTTGTTGTTAAGATAATGTTACCCCAATGGATGGTAGCCTTGTAATTATGGCAGGTAGTTCGTTGTTGAGATTTTGTTACTCCAATGGATGGTAGCCTTGTCAATATGGAAGGTAGTTCATTGTTGAGATTTTGTTACACTAATGGATGGTAGCCTTGTCATTATGGAAGGTAGTTCGTTGTTATGATTTTGTTACTCCAATGTATTGTAGCATTGTCATTATGGAAGGTAGTTCGTTGTTGAGATTTTGTTACTCCAATGGAAGGTAGCCTTGTCATTATGGAAGGTTGTTTGTTGTTGAGATTTTGTTACTCTAATGGATGGTAGCCTTGTCATTATGGAAGGTAGTTCTTCGTTATGATTTTGTTACTCCAATGGATTGTAGCCTTGTCATTATGGAAGTTAGTTCGTTGTTGAGATTTTGTTACTCCTATGGATGTTAGCCTTGTCATTATGGAAGTTAGTTCGTTGTTGATATTTTGTTACTCTTATGGATGGTAGCCTTGTCAATATGGAAGGTAGTTCATTGTTGAGATTTTGTTACACTAATGGATGGTAGCCTTGTCATTATGGAAGGTAGTTCATCGTTATGATTTTTTACTCCAATGGATTGTAGCCTTGTCATTATGGAAGGTAGTTCGTTGTTCAGATTTTGTTACTCCAATGGATGGTAGCCTTGTAATTATGGAAGGTTGTTCATTGTTGAGATTTTGTTACTCCATTGGATGGTAGCCTTGTCATTATGTAAGGTAGTTCTTCATTATGATTTTGTTACTCCAATGGATTGTAGCCTTGTCATTATGGAAGTTAGTTCATTGTTGAGATTTTGTTACTCCAATGGATGTTAGCCTTGTCATTATGGAAGTTAGTTCGTTGTTGATATTTAGTTACTCCAATGGATGGTAGCCTTGTCATTATTGAAGGTAGTTCGTTGTGGAGATTTTGTTACTCTAATGGATGGTAGCCTTGTCATTATGGAAGGTAGTTAATTGTTATGATTTTGTTACTCCAATATATTGTAGCCTTGTCATTATGGAAGGTAGTTCATTGTTGAGATTTTGTTACTCCAATGGATGGTAGCCTTGTCAATATGGAAAGTAGTTCGTTGTTGAGATTTTGTTACTCCATTTGATGGTAGCTTTGTCATTATGGAAGTTAGTTCGCTATAGAGATTTTTTTACTCTAATGGATAGTAGCCTTGTCATTATGGAAGGTAGTTCGTTGTAGAGATTTTGTTACTCTAATGGATGGTAGCCTTGTCATTATGGAAGGTAGTTCATTGTTATGATTTTGTTACTCCAATATATTGTAGCGTTGTCATTATGGAAGGTAGTTCATTGTTGAGTTTTTGTTACTCCAATGGATGGTAGCCTTGTCAATATGGAAAGTAGTTTGTTGTTGAGATTTTGTTACTCCATTTGATGGTAGCTTTGTCATTATGGAAGGTAGTTCGTTATATAGATTTTTTTTACTCTAATGGATGGTATCCTTGTCATTATGGAAGGTAGTTCGTTGTTGAGATTTTTTTACTCCAATGGATGGTAGCCTTGTCATTATGGAAGGTAGTTCATTGTTGATATTTTGTTACTCTAATGGATGGTAGCCTTGTCATTATGGAAGGTAGTTCGTCGTTATGATTTTGTTACTCCAATGGATTGTAGCCTTGTCATTATGGAAGGTAGTTCGTTGTTGAGATTTTGTTACTCCAATGGATGTTAGCCTTGTCATTATGGAAGTTAGTTCGTTGTTGATATTTTGTTATTCCAATGGATGGTAGCCTTGTCATTATGGAAGGTAGTTCGTTGTTGATATTTGGTTACTCTAATGGATGGTAGCCTTGTAATTATGGAAGGTAGTTCGTTGTTGAGATTTTGTTACTTTAAGGGATGGTAGACTTGTCATTATGGAAGGTAGCTTGTTGTTAAGATAATGTTACCCCAATGGATGGTAGCCTTGTAATTATGGAAGGTAGTTCGTTGTTGAGATTTTGTTACTCCAATGGATGGTAGCCTTGTCAATATGGAAGGTAGTTCATTGTTGAGATTTTGTTACACTAATGGATGGTAGCCTTGTCATTATGGAAGGTAGTTCGTCGTTATGATTTCGTTACTCCAATGTATTGTAGCATTGTCATTATGGAAGGTAGTTCGTTGTTGAGATTTTGTTACTCCAATGGATGGTAGCCTTGTCATTATGGAAGGTTGTTTGTTGTTGAGATTTTGTTACTCTAATGGATGGTAGCCTTGTCATTATGGAAGGTAGTTCTTCGTTATGATTTTGTTACTCCAATGGATTGTAGCCTTGTCATTATGGAAGTTAGTTCATTGTTGAGATTTTGTTACTCCAATGGATGTTAGCCTTGTCATTATGGAAGTTAGTTCGTTGTTGAGATTTTGTTACTCCAATGGATTGTAGCCTTGTCAATATGGAAGGTAGTTCATTGTTGAGATTTTGTTACACTAATGGATGGTAGCCTTGTCATTATGGAAGGTAGTTCGTCGTTATGATTTTGTTACTCCAATGGATTGTAGCCTTGTCATTATGGAAGTTAGTTCATTGTTGAGATTTTGTTACTCCAATGGATGTTAGCCTTGTCATTATGGAAGTTAGTTCGTTGTTAATATTTTGTTACTCCAATGGATGGTAGCCTTGTCAATATGGAAGGTAGTTCATTGTTGAGATTTTGTTACACTAATGGATGGTAGCCTTGTCATTATGGAAGGTAGTTCGTCGTTATGATTTTGTTACTCCAATGGATTGTAGCCTTGTCATTATGGAAGGTAGTTCGTTGTTGAGATTTTGTTACTCCAATGGATGGTAGCCTTGTAATTATGGAAGGTTGTTCGTTGTTGAGATTTTGTTACTCCATTGGATGGTAGCCTTGTCATTATGTAAGGTAGTTCTTCGTTATGATTTTGTTACTCCAATGGATTGTAGCCTTGTCATTATGGAAGTTAGTTTGTTGTTGAGATTTTGTTACTCCAATGGATGTTAGCCTTGTCATTATGGAAGTTAGTTCGTTGTTGATATTTAGTTACTCCAATGGATGGTAGCCTTGTCATTATTGAAGGTAGTTCGTTGTGGAGATTTTGTTACTCTAATGGATGATAGCCTTGTCATTAAGGAAGGTAGTTAATTGTTATGATTTTGTTACTCCAATATATTGTAGCCTTGTCATTATGGAAGGTAGTTCATTGTTGAGATTTTGTTACTCCAATGGATGGTAGCCTTGTCAATATGGAAAGTAGTTCGTTGTTGAGATTTTGTTACTCCATTTGATGGTAGCTTTGTCATTATGGAAGTTAGTTTGCTATAGAGATTTGTTTACTCTAATGGACAGTAGCCTTGTCATTATGGAAGGTAGTTCGTTGTAGAGATTTTTTTACTCTAATGGATGGTAGCCTTGTCATTATGGAAGGTAGTTCATTGTTATGATTTTGTTACTCCAATATATTGTAGCCTTGTCATTATGGAAGGTAGTTCATTGTTGAGATTTTGTTACTCCAATGGATGGTAGCATTGTCAATATGGAAAGTAGTTCGTTGTTGAGATTTTGTTACTCCATTTGATGGTAGCTTTGTCATTATGGAAGGTAGTTCGTTATAGAGATTTTTTTTACTCTAATGGATGGTATCCTTGTCATTATGGAAGGTAGTTCGTTGTTGAGATTTTTTTACTCCAATGGATGGTAGCCTTGTCATTATGGAAGGTAGTTCATTGTTGATATTTTGTTACTCTAATGGATGGTAGCCTTGTCATTATGGAAGGTAGTTCGTTGTTGAGATTTTGTTACTCCAATGGATGTTAGCCTTGTCATTATAGAAGTTAGTTCGTTGTTGATATTTTGTTACATCAATGGATGGTAGCCTTGTCATTATGGAAGGTAGTTCGTTGTTGATATTTGGTTACTCCAATGGATGGTAGCCTTGTAATTATGGAAGGTAGTTCGTTGTTGAGATTTTGTTACTTTAAGGGATGGTAGACTTGTCATTATGGAAGGTAGTTTGTTGTTAAGATAATGTTACCCCAATGGATGGTAGCCTTGTAATTATGGAAGGTAGTTCGTTGTTGAGATTTTGTTACTCCAATGGATGGTAGCCTTGTCAATATGGAAGGTAGTTCATTGTTGAGATTTTGTTACACTAATGGATGGTAGCCTTGTCATTATGGAAGGTAGTTCGTCGTTATGATTTCGTTACTCCAATGTATTGTAGCATTGTCATTATGGAAGGTAGTTCGTTGTTGAGATTTTGTTACTCCAATGGATGGTAGCCTTGTCATTATGGAAGGTTGTTTGTTGTTGAGATTTTGTTACTCTAATGGATGGTAGCCTTGTCATTATGGAAGGTAGTTCTTCGTTATGATTTTGTTACTCCAATGGATTGTAGCCTTGTCATTATGGAAGTTAGTTTGTTGTTAAGATTTTGTTACTCCAATGGATGTTAGCCTTGTCATTATGGAAGTTAGTTCGTTGTTGAGATTTTGTTACTCCAATGGATGGTAGCCTTGTCAATATGGAAGGTAGTTCATTGTTGAGATTTTGTTACACTAATGGATGGTAGCCTTGTCATTATGGAAGGTAGTTCATCGTTAAGATTTTGTTACTCCAATGGATTGTAGCCTTGTCATTATGGAAGTTAGTTCGTTGTTGAGATTTTGTTACTCCAATGGATGTTAGCCTTGTCATTATGGAAGTTAGTTCGTTGTTGATATTTTGTTACTCCAATGGATGGTAGCCTTGTCAATATGGAAGGTAGTTCATTGTTGAGATTTTGTTACACTAATGGATGGTAGCCTTGTCATTATGGAAGGTAGTTCGTCGTTATGATTTTGTTACTCCAATGCATTGTAGCCTTGTCATTATGGAAGGTAGTTCGTTGTTGAGATTTTGTTAATCCAATGGATGGTAGCCTTGTAATTATGGAAGGTTGTTCGTTGTTGAGATTTTGTTACTCCATTGGATGGTAGCCTTGTCATTATGTAAGGTAGTTCTTCGTTATGATTTTGTTACTCCAATGGATTGTAGCCTTGTCATTATGGAAGTTAGTTCATTGTTGAGATTTTGTTACTCAAATGGATGTTAGCCTTGTCATTATGGAAGTTAGTTCGTTGTTGATATTTTGTTACTCCAATGGATGGTAGCCTTTTCATTATGGAAGGTAGTTCGTTGATGATATTTGGTTACCCCAATGGATGGTAGACTTGTAATTATGGAAGGTAGTTTGTTGTTGGGATTTTGTTACTTCAAGGGATGGTAGACTTGTCATTATGGAAGGTAGTTTGTTGTTAAGATAATGTTACCCCAATGGATGGTAGCCTTGTAATTATGGAAGGTAGTTCGTTGTTGAGATTTTGTTACTCCAATGGATGGTAGCCTTGTCAATATGGAAGGTAGTTCATTATTGCGATTTTGTTACACTAATGGATGGTAGCCTTTGTCATTATGGAAGGTAGTTCGTCGTTATGATTTTATTACTCAAATGGATTGTAGCCTTGTCATTATGGAAGGTAGTTCGTTGTTGAGATTTTATTACTCCAATGGATGGTTGCCTTGTCATTATGGAAGGTTGTTTGTTGTTGAGATTTTGTTACTCCATTGGATGGTAGCCTTGTCATTATGGAAGGTAGTTCTTCGTTATGATTTTGTTACTCCAATGGATTGTAGCCTTGTCATTATGGAAGTTAGTTCGTTGTTGAGATTTTTTTACTCCAATGGATGTTAGCCTTGTCATTATGGAAGTTAGTTCGTTGTTGATATTTTGTTACTCCAATGGATGGTAGCCTTGTCATAATGGAAGGTAGTTCGTTGTTGAGATTTTGTTACTCCAATATATTGTAGCCTTGTCATTATGGAAGGTAGTTCATTGTTGAGATTTTGTTACTCCAATGGATGGTAGCCTTGTCAATATGGAAAGTAGTTCGTTGTTGAGATTTTGTTACTCCATTTGATGGTAGCTTTGTCATTATGGAAGGTAGTTCGTTATAGAGATTTTTTTACTCTAATGGATGGTATCCTTGTCATTATGGAAGGTAGTTCGTTGTTGAGATTTTGTTACTCCAATGGATGGTAGCCTTGTCATTATGGAAGGTAGTTCATTGTTGATATTTTGTTACTTTAATGGATGGTAGCCTTGTCATTATGGAAGGTAGTTTGTTGTTGATATTTTGTTACTCTAATGGATGGTAGCCTTGTCATTATGGAAGGTAGTTCGTCGTTATGATTTTTTTACTCCAATGGATTGTAGCCTTGTCATTATGGAAGGTAGTTCGTTGTTGAGATTTTGTTACTCCAATGGATGTTAGCCTTGTCATTATGGAAGTTAGTTCATTGTTGATATGTTGTTACTCCAATGGATGTTAGCCTTGTCATTATGGAAGGTAGTTCGTTGTTGATATTTGGTTACTCCAATGGATGGTAGCTTTGTAATTATGGAAGGTAGTTCGTTGTTGAGATTTTGTTACTTTAAGGGATGGTAGACTTGTCATTATGGAAGGTAGTTTGTTGTTAAGATAATGTTACCCCAATGGATGGTAGCCTTGTAATTATGGAAGGTAGTTTGTTGTTGAGATTTTGTTACTCCAATGGATGGTAGCCTTGTCAATATGGAAGGTAGTTCATTGTTGAGATTTTGGTACACTAATGGATGGTAGCCTTGTCATTATGGAAGGTCGTTCGTCATTATGATTTCGTTACTCCAATGTATTGTAGCATTGTCATTATGGAAGGTAGTTCGTTGTTGAGATTTTGTTACTCCAATGGATGGTAGCCTTGTCATTATGGAAGGTTGTTTGTTGTTGAGATTTTGTTACTCTAATGGATGGTAGCCTGGTCATTATGGAAGGTAGTTCTTCGTTATGATTTTGTTACTCCAATGGATTGTAGCCTTGTCATTATGGAAGGTAGTTCGTTGTTGAGATTTTGTTACTCCAATGGATGGTAGCCTTGTCATTATGGAAGGTTGTTCGTTGTTGAGATTTTGTTACTCCATTGGATGGTAGCCTTGTCATTATGTAAGGTAGTTCTTCGTTATGATTTTGTTACTCCAATGGATTGTAGCCTTGTCATTATGGAAGTTAGTTCATTGTTGAGATTTTGTTACTCAAATGGATGTTAGCCTTGTCATTATGGAAGTTAGTTCGTTGTTGATATTTTGTTACTCCAATGGATGGTAGCCTTTTCATTATGGAAGGTAGTTCGTTGTTGATATTTGGTTACCCCAATGGATGGTAGCCTTGTAATTATGGAAGGTAGTTTGTTGTTGGGATTTTGTTACTTCAAGGGATGGTAGACTTGTCATTATGGAAGGTAGTTTGTTGTTAAGATAATGTTACCCCAATGGATGGTAGCCTTGTAATTATGGAAGGTAGTTCGTTGTTGAGATTTTTTTACTCCAATGGATGGTAGCCTTGTCAATATGGAAGGTAGTTCATTATTGCGATTTTGTTACACTAATGGATGGTAGCCTTTGTCATTATGGAAGGTAGTTCGTCGTTATGATTTTATTACTCAAATGGATTGTAGCCTTGTCATTATGGAAGGTAGTTCGTTGTTGAGATTTTATTACTCCAATGGATGGTTGCCTTGTCATTATGGAAGGTTGTTTGTTGTTGAGATTTTGTTACTCCATTGGATGGTAGCCTTGTCATTATGGAAGGTAGTTCTTCGTTATGATTTTGTTACTCCAATGGATTGTAGCCTTGTCATTATGGAAGTTAGTTCGTTGTTGAGATTTTTTTACTCCAATGGATGTTAGCCTTGTCATTATGGAAGTTAGTTCGTTGTTGATATTTTGTTACTCCAATGGATGGTAGCCTTGTCATAATGGAAGGTAGTTCGTTGTGGAGATTTTGTTACTCTAATGGATGGTAGCCTTGTCATTATGGAAGGTAGTTCATTGTTATGATTTTGTTACTCCAATATATTGTAGCCTTGTCATTATGGAAGGTAGTTCATTGTTGAGATTTTGTTACTCCAATGGATGGTAGCCTTGTCAATATGGAAAGTAGTTCGCTGTTGAGATTTTATTACTCCATTTGATGGTAGCTTTGTCATTATGGAAGGTAGTTCGTTATAGAGATTTTTTTACTCTAATGGATGGTATCCTTGTCATTATGGAAGGTAGTTCGTTGTTGAGATTTTGTTACTCCAATGGATGGTAGCCTTGTCATTATGGAAGGTAGTTCATTGTTGATATTTTGTTACTTTAATGGATGGTAGCCTTGTCATTATGGAAGGTAGTTTGTTGTTGATATTTTGTTACTCTAATGGATGGTAGCCTTGTCATTATGGAAGGTAGTTCGTCGTTATGATTTTTTTACTCCAATGGATTGTAGCCTTGTCATTATGGAAGGTAGTTCGTTGTTGAGATTTTGTTACTCCAATGGATGTTAGCCTTGTCATTATGGAAGTTAGTTCGTTGTTGATATGTTGTTACTCCAATGGATGTTAGCCTTGTCATTATGGAAGGTAGTTCGTTGTTGATATTTGGTTACTAAAATGGATGGTAGCTTTGTAATTATGGAAGGTAGTTCGTTGTTGAGATTTTGTTACTTTTAGGGATGGTAGACTTGTCATTATGGAAGGTAGTTTGTTGTTAAGATAATGTTACCCCAATGGATGGTAGCCTTGTAATTATGGAAGGTAGTTCGTTGTTGAGATTTTGTTACTCCAATGGATGGTAGCCTTGTCAATATGGAAGGTAGTTCATTGTTGAGATTTTGTTACTCCAATGGATGGTAGCCTTGTCAATATGGAAAGTAGTTCGTTGTTGAGATTTTGTTACTCCATTTGATGGTAGCTTTGTCATTATGGAAGGTAGTTCGTTATAGAGATTTTTTTACTCTAATGGATGGTATCCTTGTCATTATGGAAGGTAGTTCGTTGTTGAGATTTTGTTACTCCAATGGATGGTAGCCTTGTCATTATGGAAGGTAGTTCATTGTTGATATTTTGTTACTTTAATGGATGGTAGCCTTGTCATTATGGAAGGTAGTTTGTTGTTGATATTTTGTTACTCTAATGGATGGTAGCCTTGTCATTATGGAAGGTAGTTCGTCGTTATGATTTTTTTACTCCAATGGATTGTAGCCTTGTCATTATGGAAGGTAGTTCGTTGTTGAGATTTTGTTACTCCAATGGATGTTAGCCTTGTCATTATGGAAGTTAGTTCATTGTTGATATGTTGTTACTCCAATGGATGTTAGCCTTGTCATTATGGAAGGTAGTTCGTTGTTGATATTTGGTTACTCCAATGGATGGTAGCTTTGTAATTATGGAAGGTAGTTCGTTGTTGAGATTTTGTTACTTTAAGGGATGGTAGACTTGTCATTATGGAAGGTAGTTTGTTGTTAAGATAATGTTACCCCAATGGATGGTAGCCTTGTAATTATGGAAGGTAGTTTGTTGTTGAGATTTTGTTACTCCAATGGATGGTAGCCTTGTCAATATGGAAGGTAGTTCATTGTTGAGATTTTGGTACACTAATGGATGGTAGCCTTGTCATTATGGAAGGTCGTTCGTCATTATGATTTCGTTACTCCAATGTATTGTAGCATTGTCATTATGGAAGGTAGTTCGTTGTTGAGATTTTGTTACTCCAATGGATGGTAGCCTTGTCATTATGGAAGGTTGTTTGTTGTTGAGATTTTGTTACTCTAATGGATGGTAGCCTGGTCATTATGGAAGGTAGTTCTTCGTTATGATTTTGTTACTCCAATGGATTGTAGCCTTGTCATTATGGAAGGTAGTTCGTTGTTGAGATTTTGTTACTCCAATGGATGGTAGCCTTGTCATTATGGAAGGTTGTTCGTTGTTGAGATTTTGTTACTCCATTGGATGGTAGCCTTGTCATTATGTAAGGTAGTTCTTCGTTATGATTTTGTTACTCCAATGGATTGTAGCCTTGTCATTATGGAAGTTAGTTCATTGTTGAGATTTTGTTACTCAAATGGATGTTAGCCTTGTCATTATGGAAGTTAGTTCGTTGTTGATATTTTGTTACTCCAATGGATGGTAGCCTTTTCATTATGGAAGGTAGTTCGTTGTTGATATTTGGTTACCCCAATGGATGGTAGCCTTGTAATTATGGAAGGTAGTTTGTTGTTGGGATTTTGTTACTTCAAGGGATGGTAGACTTGTCATTATGGAAGGTAGTTTGTTGTTAAGATAATGTTACCCCAATGGATGGTAGCCTTGTAATTATGGAAGGTAGTTCGTTGTTGAGATTTTTTTACTCCAATGGATGGTAGCCTTGTCAATATGGAAGGTAGTTCATTATTGCGATTTTGTTACACTAATGGATGGTAGCCTTTGTCATTATGGAAGGTAGTTCGTCGTTATGATTTTATTACTCAAATGGATTGTAGCCTTGTCATTATGGAAGGTAGTTCGTTGTTGAGATTTTATTACTCCAATGGATGGTTGCCTTGTCATTATGGAAGGTTGTTTGTTGTTGAGATTTTGTTACTCCATTGGATGGTAGCCTTGTCATTATGGAAGGTAGTTCTTCGTTATGATTTTGTTACTCCAATGGATTGTAGCCTTGTCATTATGGAAGTTAGTTCGTTGTTGAGATTTTTTTACTCCAATGGATGTTAGCCTTGTCATTATGGAAGTTAGTTCGTTGTTGATATTTTGTTACTCCAATGGATGGTAGCCTTGTCATAATGGAAGGTAGTTCGTTGTGGAGATTTTGTTACTCTAATGGATGGTAGCCTTGTCATTATGGAAGGTAGTTCATTGTTATGATTTTGTTACTCCAATATATTGTAGCCTTGTCATTATGGAAGGTAGTTCATTGTTGAGATTTTGTTACTCCAATGGATGGTAGCCTTGTCAATATGGAAAGTAGTTCGCTGTTGAGATTTTATTACTCCATTTGATGGTAGCTTTGTCATTATGGAAGGTAGTTCGTTATAGAGATTTTTTTACTCTAATGGATGGTATCCTTGTCATTATGGAAGGTAGTTCGTTGTTGAGATTTTGTTACTCCAATGGATGGTAGCCTTGTCATTATGGAAGGTAGTTCATTGTTGATATTTTGTTACTTTAATGGATGGTAGCCTTGTCATTATGGAAGGTAGTTTGTTGTTGATATTTTGTTACTCTAATGGATGGTAGCCTTGTCATTATGGAAGGTAGTTCGTCGTTATGATTTTTTTACTCCAATGGATTGTAGCCTTGTCATTATGGAAGGTAGTTCGTTGTTGAGATTTTGTTACTCCAATGGATGTTAGCCTTGTCATTATGGAAGTTAGTTCGTTGTTGATATGTTGTTACTCCAATGGATGTTAGCCTTGTCATTATGGAAGGTAGTTCGTTGTTGATATTTGGTTACTAAAATGGATGGTAGCTTTGTAATTATGGAAGGTAGTTCGTTGTTGAGATTTTGTTACTTTTAGGGATGGTAGACTTGTCATTATGGAAGGTAGTTTGTTGTTAAGATAATGTTACCCCAATGGATGGTAGCCTTGTAATTATGGAAGGTAGTTCGTTGTTGAGATTTTGTTACTCCAATGGATGGTAGCCTTGTCAATATGGAAGGTAGTTCATTGTTGAGATTTTGTTACTCCAATGGATGGTAGCCTTGTCAATATGGAAAGTAGTTCGTTGTTGAGATTTTGTTACTCCATTTGATGGTAGCTTTGTCATTATGGAAGGTAGTTCGTTATAGAGATTTTTTTACTCTAATGGATGGTATCCTTGTCATTATGGAAGGTAGTTCGTTGTTGAGATTTTGTTACTCCAATGGATGGTAGCCTTGTCATTATGGAAGGTAGTTCATTGTTGATATTTTGTTACTTTAATGGATGGTAGCCTTGTCATTATGGAAGGTAGTTTGTTGTTGATATTTTGTTACTCTAATGGATGGTAGCCTTGTCATTATGGAAGGTAGTTCGTCGTTATGATTTTTTTACTCCAATGGATTGTAGCCTTGTCATTATGGAAGGTAGTTCGTTGTTGAGATTTTGTTACTCCAATGGATGTTAGCCTTGTCATTATGGAAGTTAGTTCATTGTTGATATGTTGTTACTCCAATGGATGTTAGCCTTGTCATTATGGAAGGTAGTTCGTTGTTGATATTTGGTTACTCCAATGGATGGTAGCTTTGTAATTATGGAAGGTAGTTCGTTGTTGAGATTTTGTTACTTTAAGGGATGGTAGACTTGTCATTATGGAAGGTAGTTTGTTGTTAAGATAATGTTACCCCAATGGATGGTAGCCTTGTAATTATGGAAGGTAGTTTGTTGTTGAGATTTTGTTACTCCAATGGATGGTAGCCTTGTCAATATGGAAGGTAGTTCATTGTTGAGATTTTGGTACACTAATGGATGGTAGCCTTGTCATTATGGAAGGTCGTTCGTCATTATGATTTCGTTACTCCAATGTATTGTAGCATTGTCATTATGGAAGGTAGTTCGTTGTTGAGATTTTGTTACTCCAATGGATGGTAGCCTTGTCATTATGGAAGGTTGTTTGTTGTTGAGATTTTGTTACTCTAATGGATGGTAGCCTGGTCATTATGGAAGGTAGTTCTTCGTTATGATTTTGTTACTCCAATGGATTGTAGCCTTGTCATTATGGAAGGTAGTTCGTTGTTGAGATTTTGTTACTCCAATGGATGGTAGCCTTGTCATTATGGAAGGTTGTTCGTTGTTGAGATTTTGTTACTCCATTGGATGGTAGCCTTGTCATTATGTAAGGTAGTTCTTCGTTATGATTTTGTTACTCCAATGGATTGTAGCCTTGTCATTATGGAAGTTAGTTCATTGTTGAGATTTTGTTACTCAAATGGATGTTAGCCTTGTCATTATGGAAGTTAGTTCGTTGTTGATATTTTGTTACTCCAATGGATGGTAGCCTTTTCATTATGGAAGGTAGTTCGTTGTTGATATTTGGTTACCCCAATGGATGGTAGCCTTGTAATTATGGAAGGTAGTTTGTTGTTGGGATTTTGTTACTTCAAGGGATGGTAGACTTGTCATTATGGAAGGTAGTTTGTTGTTAAGATAATGTTACCCCAATGGATGGTAGCCTTGTAATTATGGAAGGTAGTTCGTTGTTGAGATTTTTTTACTCCAATGGATGGTAGCCTTGTCAATATGGAAGGTAGTTCATTATTGCGATTTTGTTACACTAATGGATGGTAGCCTTTGTCATTATGGAAGGTAGTTCGTCGTTATGATTTTATTACTCAAATGGATTGTAGCCTTGTCATTATGGAAGGTAGTTCGTTGTTGAGATTTTATTACTCCAATGGATGGTTGCCTTGTCATTATGGAAGGTTGTTTGTTGTTGAGATTTTGTTACTCCATTGGATGGTAGCCTTGTCATTATGGAAGGTAGTTCTTCGTTATGATTTTGTTACTCCAATGGATTGTAGCCTTGTCATTATGGAAGTTAGTTCGTTGTTGAGATTTTTTTACTCCAATGGATGTTAGCCTTGTCATTATGGAAGTTAGTTCGTTGTTGATATTTTGTTACTCCAATGGATGGTAGCCTTGTCATAATGGAAGGTAGTTCGTTGTGGAGATTTTGTTACTCTAATGGATGGTAGCCTTGTCATTATGGAAGGTAGTTCATTGTTATGATTTTGTTACTCCAATATATTGTAGCCTTGTCATTATGGAAGGTAGTTCATTGTTGAGATTTTGTTACTCCAATGGATGGTAGCCTTGTCAATATGGAAAGTAGTTCGCTGTTGAGATTTTATTACTCCATTTGATGGTAGCTTTGTCATTATGGAAGGTAGTTCGTTATAGAGATTTTTTTACTCTAATGGATGGTATCCTTGTCATTATGGAAGGTAGTTCGTTGTTGAGATTTTGTTACTCCAATGGATGGTAGCCTTGTCATTATGGAAGGTAGTTCATTGTTGATATTTTGTTACTTTAATGGATGGTAGCCTTGTCATTATGGAAGGTAGTTTGTTGTTGATATTTTGTTACTCTAATGGATGGTAGCCTTGTCATTATGGAAGGTAGTTCGTCGTTATGATTTTTTTACTCCAATGGATTGTAGCCTTGTCATTATGGAAGGTAGTTCGTTGTTGAGATTTTGTTACTCCAATGGATGTTAGCCTTGTCATTATGGAAGTTAGTTCGTTGTTGATATGTTGTTACTCCAATGGATGTTAGCCTTGTCATTATGGAAGGTAGTTCGTTGTTGATATTTGGTTACTAAAATGGATGGTAGCTTTGTAATTATGGAAGGTAGTTCGTTGTTGAGATTTTGTTACTTTTAGGGATGGTAGACTTGTCATTATGGAAGGTAGTTTGTTGTTAAGATAATGTTACCCCAATGGATGGTAGCCTTGTAATTATGGAAGGTAGTTCGTTGTTGAGATTTTGTTACTCCAATGGATGGTAGCCTTGTCAATATGGAAGGTAGTTCATTGTTGAGATTTTGTTACACTAATGGATGGTAGCCTTGTCATTATGGAAGGAAGTTCGTCATTATGATTTCGTTACTCCAATGTATTGTAGCATTGTCATTATGGAAGGTAGTTCGTTGTTGAGATTTTGTTACTCCAATGGATGGTAGCCTTGTCATTATGGAAGGTTGTTTGTTGTTGAGATTTTGTTACTCTAATGGATGGTAGCCTTGTCATTATGGAAGGTAGTTCTTCGTTATGATTTTGTTACTCCAATGGATTGTAGCCTTGTCATTATGTAAGTTAGTTCGTTGTTGAGATTTTGTTACTCCAATGGATGTTAGCCTTGTCATTATGGAAGTTAGTTCGTTGTTGAGATTTTGTTACTCTAATGGATGGTAGCCTTGTCAATATGGAAGGTAGTTCATTGTTGAGATTTTGTTACACTAATGGATGGTAGCCTTGTCATTATGGAAGGTAGTTCGTCGTTATGATTTTGTTACTCCAATGGATTGTAGCCTTGTCATTATGGAAGTTAGTTCGTTGTTGAGATTTTGTTACTCCAATGGATGTTAGCCTTGTCATTATGGAAGTTAGTTCGTTGTTGATATTTTGTTACTCCAATGGATGGTAGCCTTGTCAATATGGAAGGTAGTTCATTGTTGAGATTTTATTACACTAATGGATGGTAGCCTTGTCATTATGGAAGGTAGTTCGTCGTTATGATTTTGTTACTCCAATGGATTGTAGCCTTGTCATAATGGAAGGTAGTTCGTTGTTGAGATTTTGTTACTCCAATGGATGGTAGCCTTGTCAATATGGAAGGTAGTTCATTATTGCGATTTTGTTACACTAATGGATGGTAGCCTTTGTCATTATGGAAGTTAGTTCGTCGTTATGATTTTATTACTCAAATGGATTGTAGCCTTGTCATTATGGAAGGTAGTTCGTTGTTGAGATTTTATTACTCCAATGGATGGTTGCCTTGTCATTATGGAAGGTTGTTTGTTGTTGAGATTTTGTTACTCCATTGGATGGTAGCCTTGTCATTATGGAAGGTAGTTCTTCGTTATGATTTTGTTACTCCAATGGATAGTAGCCTTGTCATTATGGAAGTTAGTTCGTTGTTGAGATTTGTTTACTCCAATGGATGTTAGCCTTGTCATTATGGAAGTTAGTTCGTTGTTGATATTTTGTTACTCCAATGAATGGTAGCCTTGTCATAATGGAAGGTAGTTTGTTGTGGAGATTTTGTTACTCTAATGGATGGTAGCCTTGTCATTATGGAAGGTAGTTCATTGTTATGATTTTGTTACTCCAATATATTGTAGCCTTGTCATTATGGAAGGTAGTTCATTGTTGAGATTTTGTTACTCCAATGGATGGTAGCCTTGTCAATATGGAAAGTAGTTCGTTGTTGAGATTTTGTTACTCCATTTGATGGTAGCTTTGTCATTATGGAAGGTAGTTCGTTATAGAGATTTTTTTACTCTAATGGATGGTATCCTTGTTATTATGGAAGGTAGTTCGTTGTTGAGATTTTGTTACTCCAATGGATGGTAGCCTTGTCATTATGGAAGGTAGTTCATTGTTGATATTTTGTTACTTTAATGGATGGTAGCCTTGTCATTATGGAAGGTAGTTTGTTGTTGATATTTTGTTACTCTAATGGATGGTAGCCTTGTCATTATGGAAGGTAGTTCGTCGTTATGATTTTTTTACTCCAATGGATTGTAGCCTTGTCATTATGGAAGTTAGTTCGTTGTTGAGATTTTGTTACTCCAATGGATGTTAGCCTTGTCATTATGGAAGTTAGTTCGTTGTTGAGATTTTGTTACTCTAATGGATGGTAGCCTTGTCAATATGGAAGGTAGTTCATTGTTGAGATTTTGTTACACTAATGGATGGTAGCCTTGTCATTATGGAAGGTAGTTCGTCGTTATGATTTTGTTACTCCAATGGATTGTAGCCTTGTCATTATGGAAGTTAGTTCGTTGTTGAGATTTTGTTACTCCAATGGATGTTAGCCTTGTCATTATAGAAGTTAGTTCGTTGTTGATATTTTGTTACTCCAATGGATGGTAGCCTTGTCAATATGGAAGGTAGTTCATTGTTGAGATTTTATTACACTAATGGATGGTAGCCTTGTCATTATGGAAGGTAGTTCGTCGTTATGATTTTGTTACTCCAATGGATTGTAGCCTTGTCATAATGGAAGGTAGTTCGTTGTTGAGATTTTGTTACTCCAATGGATGGTAGCCTTGTCAATATGGAAGGTAGTTCATTATTGCGATTTTGTTACACTAATGGATGGTAGCCTTTGTCATTATGGAAGTTAGTTCGTCGTTATGATTTTATTACTCAAATGGATTGTAGCCTTGTCATTATGGAAGGTAGTTCGTTGTTGAGATTTTATTACTCCAATGGATGGTTGCCTTGTCATTATGGAAGGTTGTTTGTTGTTGAGATTTTGTTACTCCATTGGATGGTAGCCTTGTCATTATGGAAGGTAGTTCTTCGTTATGATTTTGTTACTCCAATGGATAGTAGCCTTGTCATTATGGAAGTTAGTTCGTTGTTGAGATTTGTTTACTCCAATGGATGTTAGCCTTGTCATTATGGAAGTTAGTTCGTTGTTGATATTTTGTTACTCCAATGAATGGTAGCCTTGTCATAATGGAAGGTAGTTTGTTGTGGAGATTTTGTTACTCTAATGGATGGTAGCCTTGTCATTATGGAAGGTAGTTCATTGTTATGATTTTGTTACTCCAATATATTGTAGCCTTGTCATTATGGAAGGTAGTTCATTGTTGAGATTTTGTTACTCCAATGGATGGTAGCCTTGTCAATATGGAAAGTAGTTCGTTGTTGAGATTTTGTTACTCCATTTGATGGTAGCTTTGTCATTATGGAAGGTAGTTCGTTATAGAGATTTTTTTACTCTAATGGATGGTATCCTTGTTATTATGGAAGGTAGTTCGTTGTTGAGATTTTGTTACTCCAATGGATGGTAGCCTTGTCATTATGGAAGGTAGTTCATTGTTGATATTTTGTTACTTTAATGGATGGTAGCCTTGTCATTATGGAAGGTAGTTTGTTGTTGATATTTTGTTACTCTAATGGATGGTAGCCTTGTCATTATGGAAGGTAGTTCGTCGTTATGATTTTTTTACTCCAATGGATTGTAGCCTTGTCATTATGGAAGGTAGTTCGTTGTTGAGATTTTGTTACTCCAATGGATGTTAGCCTTGTCATTATGGAAGTTAGTTCGTTGTTGATATGTTGTTACTCCAATGGATGTTAGCCTTGTCATAATGGAAGGTAGTTCGTTGTTGATATTTGGTTACTCCAATGGATGGTAGCTTTGTAATTATGGAAGGTAGTTCGTTGTTGAGATTTTGTTACTTTAAGGGATGGTAGACTTGTCATTATGGAAGGTAGTTTGTTGATAAGATAATGTTACCCCAATGGATGGTAGCCTTGTAATTATGGAAGGTAGTTCGTTGTTGAGATTTTGTTACTCCAATGGATGGTAGCCTTGTCAATATGGAAGGTAGTTCATTGTTGAGATTTTGTTACACTAGTGGATGGTAGTCTTGTCATTATGGAAGGTAGTTCGTCATTATGATTTCGTTACTCCAATGTATTGTAGCATTGTCATTATGGAAGGTAGTTCGTTGTTGAGATTTTGTTACTCCAATGGATGGTAGCCTTGTCATTATGGAAGGTTGTTTGTTGTTGAGATTTTGTTACTCTAATGGATGGTAGCCTTGTCATTATGGAAGGTAGTTCTTCGTTATGATTTTGTTACTCCAATGGATTGTAGCCTTGTCATTATGGAATTTAGTTCGTTGTTGAGATTTTGTTACTCCAATGGATGTTAGCCTTGTCATTATGGAAGTTAGTTCGTTGTTGAGATTTTGTTACTCTAACGGATGGTAGCCTTGTCAATATGGAAGGTAGTTCATTGTTGAGATTTTGTTACACTAATGGATGGTAGCCTTGTCATTATGGAAGGTAGTTCATCGTTATGATTTTGTTACTCCAATGGATTGTAGCCTTGTCATTATGGAAGTTAGTTTGTTGTTGAGATTTTGTTACTCCAATGGATGTTAGCCTTGTCATTATGGAAGTTAGTTCGTTGTTGATATTTTGTTACTCCAATGGATGGTAGCCTTGTCAATATGGAAGGTAGTTCATTGTTGAGATTTTGTTACACTAATGGATGGTAGCCTTGTCATTATGGAAGGTAGTTCGTCGTTATGATTTTGTTACTCCAATGGTTTGTAGCCTTGTCATTATGGAAGGTAGTTCGTTGTTGAGATTTTGTTACTCCAATGGATGGTAGCCTTGTAATTATGGAAGGTTGTTCGTTGTTGAGATTTTGTTACTCCATTGGATGGTAGCCTTGTCATTATGTAAGGTAGTTCTTCGTTATGATTTTGTTACTCCAATGGATTGTAGCCTTGTCATTATGGAAGTTAGTTCGTTGTTGAGATTTTGTTACTCCAATGGATGTTAGCCTTGTCATTCTGGAAGTTAGTTCGTTGTTGATATTTAGTTACTCCAATGGATGGTAGCCTTGTCATTATTGAAGGTAGTTCGTTGTGGAGATTTTGTTACTCTAATGGATGGTAGCCTTGTCATTATGGAAGGTAGTTAATTGTTATGATTTTGTTACTCCAATATATTGTAGCCTTGTCATTATGGAAGGTAGTTCATTGTTGAGATTTTGTTACTCCAATGGATGGTAGCTTTGTCAATATGGAAAGTAGTTCGTTGTTGAGATTTTGTTACTCCATTTGATGGTAGCTTTGTCATTATGGAAGGTAGTTCGCTATAGAGATTTTTTACTCTAATGGATAGTAGCCTTGTCATTATGGAAGGTAGTTCGTTGTGGAGATTTTGTTACTCTAATGGATGGTAGCCTTGTCATTATGGAAGGTAGTTCATTGTTATGATTTTGTTACTCCAATATATTGTAGCCTTGTTATTATGGAAGGTAGTTCATTGTTGAGATTTTGTTACTCCAATGGATGGTAGCCTTGTCAATATGGAAAGTAATTCGTTGTTGAGATTTTGTTACTCCATTTGATGGTAGCTTTGTCATTATGGAAGGTAGTTCGTTATAGAGATTTTTTTACTCTAATGGATGGTATCCTTGTCATTATGGAAGGTAGTTCGTTGTTGATATTTTTTTACTCCAATGGATGGTAGCCTTGTCATTATGGAAGGTAGTTCATTGTTGATATTTTGTTACTCTAATGAATGGTAGCCTTGTCATTATGGAAGGTAGTTCGTCGTTATGATTTTGTTACTCCAATGGATTGTAGCCTTGTCATTATGGAAGGTAGTTCATTGTTGAGATTTTGTTATTCCAATGGATGTTAGCCTTGTCATTATGGAAGTTAGTTCGTTGTTGATATTTTGTTACTCCAATGGATGGTAGCCTTGTCATTATGGAAGGTAGTTCGTTGTTGATATTTGGTTACTCCAATGGATGGTAGCCTTGTAATTATGGAAGGTAGTTCGTTGTTGAGATTTTGTTACTTTAAGGGATGGTAGACTTGTCATTATGGAAGGTAGTTTGTTGTTAAGATAATGTTACCCCAATGGCTGGTAGCCTTGTAATTATGGAAGGTAGTTCGTTGTTGAGATTTTGTTACTCCAATGGATGGTAGCCTTGTCAATATGGAAGGTAGTTCATTGTTGAGATTTTGTTACACTAATGGATGGTAGCCTTGTCATTATGGAAGGTAATTCGTCGTTATGATTTTGTTACTCCAATGTATTGTAGCATTGTCATTATGGAAGGTAGTTCGTTGTTGAGATTTTGTTACTCCAATGGATGGTAGCCTTGTGATTATGGAAGGTTGTTTGTTGTTGAGATTTTGTTACTCTAATGGATGGTAGCCTTGTCATTATGGAAGGTAGTTCTTCGTTATGATTTTGTTACTCCAATGGATTGTAGCCTTGTCATTATGGAAGTTAGTTAGTTGTTGAGATTTTGTTACTCCAATGGATGTTAGCCTTGTCATTATGGAAGTTAGTTCGTTGTTGAGATTTTGTTACTCCAATGGATGGTAGCCTTGTCAATATGGAAGGTAGTTCATTGTTGAGATTTTGTTACACTAATGGATGGTAGCCTTGTCATTATGGAAGGTAGTTCGTCATTATGATTTTGTTACTCCAATGGATTGTAGCCTTGTCATTATGGAAGGTAGTTCGTTGTTGAGATTTTGTTACTCCAATGGATGGTAGCCTTGTCATTATGGAAGGTTGTTCGTTGTTGAGATTTTGTTACTCCATTGGATGGTAGCCTTGTCATTATGTAAGGTAGTTCTTCGTTATGATTTTGTTACTCCAATGGATTGTAGCCTTGTCATTATGGAAGTTAGTTCGTTGTTGAGATTTTGTTACTCAAATGGATGTTAGCCTTGTCATTATGGAAGGTAGTTCATTGTTGAGATTTTGTTATTCCAATGGATGTTAGCCTTGTCATTATGGAAGTTAGTTCGTTGTTGATATTTTGTTACTCCAATGGATGGTAGCCTTGTCATTATGGAAGGTAGTTCGTTGTTGATATTTGGTTACTCCAATGGATGGTAGCCTTGTAATTATGGAAGGTAGTTCGTTGTTGAGATTTTGTTACTTTAAGGGATGGTAGACTTGTCATTATGGAAGGTAGTTTGTTGTTAAGATAATGTTACCCCAATGGCTGGTAGCCTTGTAATTATGGAAGGTAGTTCGTTGTTGAGATTTTGTTACTCCAATGGATGGTAGCCTTGTCAATATGGAAGGTAGTTCATTGTTGAGATTTTGTTACACTAATGGATGGTAGCCTTGTCATTATGGAAGGTAATTCGTCGTTATGATTTTGTTACTCCAATGTATTGTAGCATTGTCATTATGGAAGGTAGTTCGTTGTTGAGATTTTGTTACTCCAATGGATGGTAGCCTTGTGATTATGGAAGGTTGTTTGTTGTTGAGATTTTGTTACTCTAATGGATGGTAGCCTTGTCATTATGGAAGGTAGTTCTTCGTTATGATTTTGTTACTCCAATGGATTGTAGCCTTGTCATTATGGAAGTTAGTTAGTTGTTGAGATTTTGTTACTCCAATGGATGTTAGCCTTGTCATTATGGAAGTTAGTTCGTTGTTGAGATTTTGTTACTCCAATGGATGGTAGCCTTGTCAATATGGAAGGTAGTTCATTGTTGAGATTTTGTTACACTAATGGATGGTAGCCTTGTCATTATGGAAGGTAGTTCGTCATTATGATTTTGTTACTCCAATGGATTGTAGCCTTGTCATTATGGAAGGTAGTTCGTTGTTGAGATTTTGTTACTCCAATGGATGGTAGCCTTGTCATTATGGAAGGTTGTTCGTTGTTGAGATTTTGTTACTCCATTGGATGGTAGCCTTGTCATTATGTAAGGTAGTTCTTCGTTATGATTTTGTTACTCCAATGGATTGTAGCCTTGTCATTATGGAAGTTAGTTCGTTGTTGAGATTTTGTTACTCAAATGGATGTTAGCCTTGTCATTATGGAAGTTAGTTCGTTGTTGATATTTTGTTACTCCAATGGATGGTAGCCTTTTCATTATGGAAGGTAGTTCGTTGTTGATATTTGGTTACCCCAATGGATGGTAGCCTTGTAATTATGGAAGGTAGTTTGTTGTTGGGATTTTGTTACTTCAAGGGATGGTAGACTTGTCATTATGGAAGGTAGTTTGTTGTTAAGATAATGTTACCCCAATGGATGGTAGCCTTGTAATTATGGAAGGTAGTTCGTTGTTGAGATTTTGTTACTCCAATGGATGGTAGCCTTGTTAATATGGAAGGTAGTTCATTATTGCGATTTTGTTACACTAATGGATGGTAGCCTTTGTCATTATGGAAGGTACTTCGTCGTTATGATTTTATTACTCAAATGGATTGTAGCCTTGTCATTATGGAAGGTAGTTCGTTGTTGAGATTTTATTACTCCAATGGATGGTTGCCTTGTCATTATGGAAGGTTGTTTGTTGTTGAGATTTTGTTACTCCATTGGATGGTAGCCTTGTCATTATGGAAGGTAGTTCTTCGTTATGATTTTGTTACTCCAATGGATTGTAGCCTTGTCATTATGGAAGTTAGTTCGTTGTTGAGATTTTTTTACTCCAATGGATGTTAGCCTTGTCATTATGGAAGTTAGTTCGTTGTTGATATTTTGTTACTCCAATGGATGGTAGCCTTGTCATAATGGAAGGTAGTTCGTTGTGGAGATTTTGTTACTCTAATGGATGGTAGCCTTGTCATTATGGAAGGTATTTCATTGTTATGATTTTGTTACTCCAATATATTGTAGCCTTGTCATTATGGAAGGTAGTTCATTGTTGAGATTTTGTTACTCCAATGGATGGTAGCCTTGTCAATATGGAAAGTAGTTCGTTGTTGATATTTTGTTACTCCATTTGATGGTAGCTTTGTCATTATGGAAGGTAGTTCGTTATAGAGATTTTTTTACTCTAATGGATAGTATCCTTGTCATTATGGAAGGTAGTTCGTGGTTGAGATTTTGTTACTCCAATGGATGGTAGCCTTGTCATTATGGAAGGTAGTTCATTGTTGATATTTTGTTACTTTAATGGATGGTAGCCTTGTCATTATGGAAGGTAGTTTGTTGTTGAGATTTTGTTACTCTAATGGATGGTAGCCTTGTCATTATGGAAGGTAGTTCGTCGTTATGATTTTTTTACTCCAATGGATTGTAGCCTTGTCATTATGGAAGGTAGTTCGTTGTTGAGATTTTGTTACTCCAATGGATGTTAGCCTTGTCATTATGGAAGTTAGTTCGTTGTTGATATTTTGTTACTCCAATGGATGTTAGCCTTGTCATTATGGAAGGTAGTTCGTTGTTGATATTTGGTTACTCCAATGGATGGTAGCTTTGTAATTATGGAAGGTAGTTCGTTGTTGAGATTTTGTTACTTTAAGGGATGGTAGACTTGTCATTATGGAAGGTAGTTTGTTGTTAAGATAATGTTACCCCAATGGATGGTAGCCTTGTAATTATGGAAGGTAGTTCGTTGTTGAGATTTTGTTACTTCAATGGATGGTAGCCTTGTCAATATGGAAGGTAGTTCATTGTTGAGATTTTGTTACACTAATGGATGGTAGCCTTGTCATTATGGAAGGTTGTTCGTCGTTATGATTTTGTTACTCCAATGGATTGTAGCATTGTCATTATGGAAGGTAGTTCGTTGTTGAGATTTTGTTACTCCAATGGATGGTAGCCTTGTCATTATGGAAGGTTGTTTGTTGTTGAGATTTTGTTACTCTAATGGATGGTAGCCTTGTCATTATGGAAGGTAGTTCTTCGTTATGATTTTGTTACTCCAATGGATTGTAGCCTTGTCATTATGGAAGTTAGTTCGTTGTTGAGATTTTGTTACTCCAATGGATGTTAGCCTTGTCATTATGGAAGTTAGTTCGTTGTTGATATTTTGTTACTCTAATGGATGGTAGCCTTGTCAATATGGAAGGTAGTTCATTGTTGAGATTTTGTTACACTAATGGATGGTAGCCTTGTCATTATGGAAGGTAGTTCGTTGTTGAGATTTTGTTACTCCAATGGATGGTAGCCTTGTCATTATGGAAGGTAGTTCGTTGTTGAGATTTTGTTACTCTAATGGATGGTAGCCTTGTCATTATGGAAGGTAGTTCGTCGTTATGATTTTGTTACTCCAATGGATTGTAGCCTTGTCATTATGGAAGGTAGTTCGTTGTTAAGATTTTGTTACTCCAATGGATGTTAGCCTTGTCATTATGGAAGTTAGTTCGTTGTTGATATTTTGTTACTCCAATGGATGGTAGCCTTGTCATTATGGAAGGTAGTTCGTTGTTGATATTTGGTTACTCCAATGGATAGTAGCCTTGTAATTATGGAAGGTAGTTCGTTGTTGAGATTTTGTTACTTTAAGGGATAGTAGACTTGTCATTATGGAAGGTAGTTTGTTGTTAAGATAATGTTACCCCAATGGATGGTAGCCTTGAAATTATGGAAGGTAGTTCGTTGTTGAGATTTTGTTACTCCAATGGATGGTAGCCTTGTCAATATGGAAGGTAGTTCATTGTTGAGATTTTGTTACACTAATGGATGGTAGCCTTGTCATTATGGAAGGTAGTTCGTCGTTATGATTTTGTTACTCCAATGGATTGTAGCATTGTCATTATGGAAGGTAGTTCGTTGTTGAGATTTTGTTACTCCAATGGATGGTAGCCTTCTCATTATGGAAGGTTGTTTGTTGTTGAGATTTTGTTACTCTAATGGATGGTAGCCTTGTCATTATGGAAGGTAGTTCTTCGTTATGATTTTGTTACTCCAATGGATTGTAGCCTTGTCATTATGGAAGTTAGTTCCTTGTTGAGAGTTTGTTACTCCAATGGATGGTAGCCTTGTCATTATGGAAGGTTGTTCGTTGTTGAGATTTTGTTACTCCATTGGATGGTAGCCTTGTCATTATGTAAGGTAGTTCTTCGTTATAATTTTGTTACTCCAATGGATTGTAGCCTTGTCATTATGGAAGTTAGTTCGTTGTTGAGATTTTGTTACTCTAATGGATGGTAGCCTTGTCGTTATGGAAGGTAGTTAATTGTTATGATTTTGTTACTCCAATATATTGTAGCCTTGTCATTATGGAAGGTAGTTCATTGTTGAGATTTTGTTACTTCAATGGATGGTAGCCTTGTCAATATGGAAAGTAGTTCGTTGTTGAGATTTTGTTACTTCATTTGATGGTAGCTTTGTCATTATGGAAGGTAGTTCGTTATAGAGATTTTTTTACTCTAATGGATGGTATCCTTGTCATTATGGAAGGTAGTCCGTTGTTGAGATTTTGTTACTCCAATGGATGGTAGCCTTGTCATTATTGAAGGTAGTTCGTTGTGGAGATTTTGTTACTCTAATGGATGGTAGCCTTGTCATTATGGAAGGTAGTTCGTCGTTATGATTTTATTACTCTAATGGATTGTAGCCTTGTCATTATGGAAGGTAGTTCGTTGTTGAGATTTTGTTACTCCAATGGATGTTAGCCTTGTCATTATAGAAGTTAGTTCGTTGTTGATATTTTGTTACTCCAATGGATGGTAGCCTTGTCATTATGGAAGGTAGTTCATTGTTGATATTTGGTTACTCCAATGGATGGTAGCCTTGTAATTATGTAAGGTAGTTCGTTGTTGAGATTTTGTTACTTCAAGGGATGGTAGACTTGTCATTATGGAAGGTAGTTTGTTGTTAAGATAATGTTACCCCAATGGATGGTAGCCTTGTAATTATGGAAGGTAGTTCGTTGTTGAGATTTTGTTACTCCAGTGGATGGTAGCCTAGTCAATATGGAAGGTAGTTCATTGTTGAGATTTTGTTACACTAATGGATGGTAGCCTTGTCATTATGGAAGGTAGTTCGTCGTTATGATTTTGTTACTCCAATGGATTGTAGCATTGTCATTATGGAAGGTAGTTCGTTGTTGAGATTTTGTTACTCCAATGGATGGTAGCCTTGTCATTATGGAAGGTTGTTTGTTGTTGACATTTTGTTACTCTAATGGATGGTAGCCTTGTCATTATGGAAGGTAGTTCTTCGTTATGATTTTGTTACTCCAATGGATTGTAGCCTTGTCATTTTGGAAGTTAGTTCGTTGTTGAGATTTTGTTACTTCAATGGATGGTAGCCTTGTCAATATGGAAGGTAGTTCATTGTTGAGATTTTGTTACACTAATGGATGGTAGCCTTGTCATTATGGAAGGTTGTTCGTCGTTATGATTTTGTTACTCCAATGTATTGTAGCATTGTCATTATGGAAGGTAGTTCGTTGTTGAGATTTTGTTACTCCAATGGATGGTAGCCTTGTCATTATGGAAGGTTGTTTGTTGTTGAGATTTTGTTACTCTAATGGATGGTAGCCTTGTCATTATGGAAGGTAGTTCTTCGTTATGATTTTGTTACTCCAATGGATTGTAGCCTTGTCATTATGGAAGTTAGTTCATTGTTGAGATTTTGTTACTCCAATGGATGTTAGCCTTGTCATTATGGAAGTTAGTTCGTTGTTGATATTTTGTTACTCTAATGGATGGTAGCCTTGTCAATATGGAAGGTAGTTCATTGTTGAGATTTTGTTACACTAATGGATGGTAGCCTTGTCATTATGGAAGGTAGTTCATTGTTGAGATTTTGTTACTCCAATGGATGGTAGCCTTGTCATTATGGAAGGTAGTTCGTTGTTGAGATTTTGTTACTCTAATGGATGGTAGCCTTGTCATTATGGAAGTTAGTTCGTTGTTGAGATTTTGTTACTCCAATGGATTGTAGCCTTGTCATTATGGAAGTTAGTTCGTTGTTGATATTTTGTTACTCCAATGGATGGTAGCCTTGTCAATATGGAAGGTAGTTCATTGTTGAGATTTTGTTACACTAATGGATGGTAGCCTTGTCATTATGGAAGGTAGTTCGTCATTATGATTTTGTTACTCCAATGGTTTGTAGCCTTGTCATTATGGAAGGTAGTTCGTTGTTGAGATTTTGTTACTCCAATGGATGGTAGCCTTGTAATTATGGAAGGTTGTTCGTTGTTGAGATTTTGTTACTCCATTGGATGGTAGCCTTGTCATTATGTAAGGTAGTTCTTCGTTATGATTTTGTTACTCCAATGGATTGTAGCCTTGTCATTATGGAAGTTAGTTCGTTGTTGAGATTTTGTTACTCCAATGGATGTTAGCCTTGTCATTCTGGAAGTTAGTTCGTTGTTGATATTTAGTTACTCCAATGGATGGTAGCCTTGTCATTATTGAAGGTAGTTCGTTGTGGAGATTTTGTTACTCTAATGGATGGTAGCCTTGTCATTATGGAAGGTAGTTAATTGTTATGATTTTGTTACTCCAATATATTGTAGCCTTGTCATTATGGAAGGTAGTTCATTGTTGAGATTTTGTTACTCCAATGGATGGTAGCTTTGTCAATATGGAAAGTAGTTCGTTGTTGAGATTTTGTTACTCCATTTGATGGTAGCTTTGTCATTATGGAAGGTAGTTCGCTATAGAGATTTTTTACTCTAATGGATAGTAGCCTTGTCATTATGGAAGGTAGTTCGTTGTGGAGATTTTGTTACTCTAATAGATGGTAGCCTTGTCAATATGGAAGGTAGTTCATTGTTATGATTTTGTTACTCCAATATATTGTAGCCTTGTTATTATGGAAGGTAGTTCATTGTTGAGATTTTGTTACTCCAATGGATGGTAGCCTTGTCAATATGGAAAGTAATTCGTTGTTGAGATTTTGTTACTCCATTTGATGGTAGCTTTGTCATTATGGAAGGTAGTTCGTTATAGAGAATTTTTTTACTCTAATGGATGGTATCCTTGTCATTATGGAAGGTAGTTCGTTGTTGATATTTTTTTACTCCAATGGATGGTAGCCTTGTCATTATGGAAGGTAGTTCATTGTTGATATTTTGTTACTCTAATGAATGGTAGCCTTGTCATTATGGAAGGTAGTTCGTCGTTATGATTTTGTTACTCCAATGGATTGTAGCCTTGTCATTATGGAAGGTAGTTCATTGTTGAGATTTTGTTATTCCAATGGATGTTAGCCTTGTCATTATGGAAGTTAGTTCGTTGTTGATATTTTGTTACTCCAATGGATGGTAGCCTTGTCATTATGGAAGGTAGTTCGTTGTTGATATTTGGTTACTCCAATGGATGGTAGCCTTGTAATTATGGAAGGTAGTTTGTTGTTGGGATTTTGTTACTTCAAGGGATGGTAGACTTGTCATTATGGAAGGTAGTTTATTGTTAAGATAATGTTACCCCAATGGATGGTAGCCTTGTAATTATGGAAGGTAGTTCGTTGTTGAGATTTTGTTACTCCAATGGATGGTAGCCTTGTCAATATGGAAGGTAGTTCATTATTGCGATTTTGTTACACTAATGGATGGTAGCCTTTGTCATTATGGAAGGTACTTCGTCGTTATGATTTTATTACTCAAATGGATTGTAGCCTTGTCATTATGGAAGGTAGTTCTTCGTTATGATTTTGTTACTCCAATGGATTGTAGCCTTGTCATTATGGAAGTTAGTTCCTTGTTGAGAGTTTGTTACTCCAATGGATGGTAGCCTTGTCATTATGGAAGGTTGTTCGTTGTTATGATTTTGTTACTCCAATGGATTGTAGCCTTGTCATTATGGAAGTTAGTTCGTTGTTGAGATTTTTTTACTCCAATGGATGTTAGCCTTGTCATTATGGAAGTTAGTTCGTTGTTGATATTTTGTTACTCCAATGGATGGTAGCCTTGTCATTATGGAAGGTAGTTCATTGTTGAGATTTTGTTACACTAATGGATGGTAGCCTTGTCATTATGGAAGGTAGTTCGTTGTTGAGATTTTGTTACTCCAATGGATGGTAGCCTTGTCATTATGGAAGGTAGTTCGTTGTTGAGATTTTGTTACTCTAATGGATGGTAGCCTTGTCATTATGGAAGGTAGTTCGTCGTTATGATTTTGTTACTCCAATGGATTGTAGCCTTGTCATTATGGAAGGTAGTTCGTTGTTAAGATTTTGTTACTCCAATGGATGTTAGCCTTGTCATTATGGAAGTTAGTTCGTTGTTGATATTTTGTTACTCCAATGGATGGTAGCCTTGTCATTATGGAAGGTAGTTCGTTGTTGATATTTGGTTACTCCAATGGATAGTAGCCTTGTAATTATGGAAGGTAGTTCGTTGTTGAGATTTTGTTACTTTAAGGGATAGTAGACTTGTCATTATGGAAGGTAGTTTGTTGTTAAGATAATGTTACCCCAATGGATGGTAGCCTTGAAATTATGGAAGGTAGTTCGTTGTTGAGATTTTGTTACTCCAATGGATGGTAGCCTTGTCAATATGGAAGGTAGTTCATTGTTGAGATTTTGTTACACTAATGGATGGTAGCCTTGTCATTATGGAAGGTAGTTCGTCGTTATGATTTTGTTACTCCAATGGATTGTAGCATTGTCATTATGGAAGGTAGTTCGTTGTTGAGATTTTGTTACTCCAATGGATGGTAGCCTTCTCATTATGGAAGGTTGTTTGTTGTTGAGATTTTGTTACTCTAATGGATGGTAGCCTTGTCATTATGGAAGGTAGTTCTTCGTTATGATTTTGTTACTCCAATGGATTGTAGCCTTGTCATTATGGAAGTTAGTTCCTTGTTGAGAGTTTGTTACTCCAATGGATGGTAGCCTTGTCATTATGGAAGGTTGTTCGTTGTTGAGATTTTGTTACTCCATTGGATGGTAGCCTTGTCATTATGTAAGGTAGTTCTTCGTTATAATTTTGTTACTCCAATGGATTGTAGCCTTGTCATTATGGAAGTTAGTTCGTTGTTGAGATTTTGTTACTCTAATGGATGGTAGCCTTGTCGTTATGGAAGGTAGTTAAGTGTTATGATTTTGTTACTCCAATATATTGTAGCCTTGTCATTATGGAAGGTAGTTCATTGTTGAGATTTTGTTACTTCAATGGATGGTAGCCTTGTCAATATGGAAAGTAGTTCGTTGTTGAGATTTTGTTACTTCATTTGATGGTAGCTTTGTCATTATGGAAGGTAGTTCGTTATAGAGATTTTTTTACTCTAATGGATGGTATCCTTGTCATTATGGAAGGTAGTTCGTTGTTGAGATTTTGTTACTCCAATGGATGGTAGCCTTGTCATTATTGAAGGTAGTTCGTTGTGGAGATTTTGTTACTCTAATGGATGGTAGCCTTGTCATTATGGAAGGTAGTTCGTCGTTATGATTTTATTACTCTAATGGATTGTAGCCTTGTCATTATGGAAGGTAGTTCGTTGTTGAGATTTTGTTACTCCAATGGATGTTAGCCTTGTCATTATAGAAGTTAGTTCGTTGTTGAGATTTTGTTACTTCAATGGATGGTAGCCTTGTCAATATGGAAAGTAGTTCGTTGTTGAGATTTTGTTACTTCATTTGATGGTAGCTTTGTCATTATGGAAGGTAGTTCGTTATAGAGATTTTTTTTACTCTAATGGATGGTATCCTTGTCATTATGGAAGGTAGTTCGTTGTTGATATTTTTTTACTCCAATGGATGGTAGCCTTGTCATTATGGAAGGTAGTTCATTGTTGATATTTTGTTACTCTAATGAATGGTAGCCTTGTCATTATGGAAGGTAGTTCGTCGTTATGATTTTGTTACTCCAATGGATTGTAGCCTTGTCATTATGGAAGGTAGTTCATTGTTGAGATTTTGTTATTCCAATGGATGTTAGCCTTGTCATTATGGAAGTTAGTTCGTTGTTGATATTTTGTTACTCCAATGGATGGTAGCCTTGTCATTATGGAAGGTAGTTCGTTGTTGATATTTGGTTACTCCAATGGATGGTAGCTTTGTAATTATGGAAGGTAGTTCGTTGTTGAGATTTTGTTACTTTAAGGGATAGTAGACTTGTCATTATGGAAGGTAGTTTGTTGTTAAGATAATGTTACCCCAATGGATGGTAGCCTTGAAATTATGGAAGGTAGTTCGTTGTTGAGATTTTGTTACTCCAATGGATGGTAGCCTTGTCAATATGGAAGGTAGTTCATTGTTGAGATTTTGTTACACTAATGGATGGTAGCCTTGTCATTATGGAAGGTAGTTCGTCGTTATGATTTTGTTACTCCAATGGATTGTAGCATTGTCATTATGGAAGGTAGTTCGTTGTTGAGATTTTGTTACTCCAATGGATGGTAGCCTTCTCATTATGGAAGGTTGTTTGTTGTTGAGATTTTGTTACTCTAATGGATGGTAGCCTTGTCATTATGGAAGGTAGTTCTTCGTTATGATTTTGTTACTCCAATGGATTGTAGCCTTGTCATTATGGAAGTTAGTTCCTTGTTGAGAGTTTGTTACTCCAATGGATGGTAGCCTTGTCATTATGGAAGGTTGTTCGTTGTTGAGATTTTGTTACTCCATTGGATGGTAGCCTTGTCATTATGTAAGGTAGTTCTTCGTTATAATTTTGTTACTCCAATGGATTGTAGCCTTGTCATTATGGAAGTTAGTTCGTTGTTGAGATTTTGTTACTCTAATGGATGGTAGCCTTGTCGTTATGGAAGGTAGTTAATTGTTATGATTTTGTTACTCCAATATATTGTAGCCTTGTCATTATGGAAGGTAGTTCATTGTTGAGATTTTGTTACTTCAATGGATGGTAGCCTTGTCAATATGGAAAGTAGTTCGTTGTTGAGATTTTGTTACTTCATTTGATGGTAGCTTTGTCATTATGGAAGGTAGTTCGTTATAGAGATTTTTTTACTCTAATGGATGGTATCCTTGTCATTATGGAAGGTAGTTCGTTGTTGAGATTTTGTTACTCCAATGGATGGTAGCCTTGTCATTATTGAAGGTAGTTCGTTGTGGAGATTTTGTTACTCTAATGGATGGTAGCCTTGTCATTATGGAAGGTAGTTCGTCGTTATGATTTTATTACTCTAATGGATTGTAGCCTTGTCATTATGGAAGGTAGTTCGTTGTTGAGATTTTGTTACTCCAATGGATGTTAGCCTTGTCATTATAGAAGTTAGTTCGTTGTTGAGATTTTGTTACTTCAATGGATGGTAGCCTTGTCAATATGGAAAGTAGTTCGTTGTTGAGATTTTGTTACTTCATTTGATGGTAGCTTTGTCATTATGGAAGGTAGTTCGTTATAGAGATTTTTTTTACTCTAATGGATGGTATCCTTGTCATTATGGAAGGTAGTTCGTTGTTGATATTTTTTTACTCCAATGGATGGTAGCCTTGTCATTATGGAAGGTAGTTCATTGTTGATATTTTGTTACTCTAATGAATGGTAGCCTTGTCATTATGGAAGGTAGTTCGTCGTTATGATTTTGTTACTCCAATGGATTGTAGCCTTGTCATTATGGAAGGTAGTTCATTGTTGAGATTTTGTTATTCCAATGGATGTTAGCCTTGTCATTATGGAAGTTAGTTCGTTGTTGATATTTTGTTACTCCAATGGATGGTAGCCTTGTCATTATGGAAGGTAGTTCGTTGTTGATATTTGGTTACTCCAATGGATGGTAGCCTTGTAATTATGGAAGGTAGTTTGTTGTTGGGATTTTGTTACTTCAAGGGATGGTAGACTTGTCATTATGGAAGGTAGTTTGTTGTTAAGATAATGTTACCCCAATGGATGGTAGCCTTGTAATTATGGAAGGTAGTTCGTTGTTGAGATTTTGTTACTCCAATGGATGGTAGCCTTGTCAATATGGAAGGTAGTTCATTATTGCGATTTTGTTACACTAATGGATGGTAGCCTTTGTCATTATGGAAGGTACTTCGTCGTTATGATTTTATTACTCAAATGGATTGTAGCCTTGTCATTATGGAAGGTAGTTCTTCGTTATGATTTTGTTACTCCAATGGATTGTAGCCTTGTCATTATGGAAGTTAGTTCCTTGTTGAGAGTTTGTTACTCCAATGGATGGTAGCCTTGTCATTATGGAAGGTTGTTCGTTGTTATGATTTTGTTACTCCAATGGATTGTAGCCTTGTCATTATGGAAGTTAGTTCGTTGTTGAGATTTTTTTACTCCAATGGATGTTAGCCTTGTCATTATAGAAGTTAGTTCGTTGTTGATATTTTGTTACTCCAATGGATGGTAGCCTTGTCATTATGGAAGGTAGTTCATTGTTGAGATTTTGTTACACTAATGGATGGTAGCCTTGTCATTATGGAAGGTAGTTCGTTGTTGAGATTTTGTTACTCCAATGGATGGTAGCCTTGTCATTATGGAAGGTAGTTCGTTGTTGAGATTTTGTTACTCTAATGGATGGTAGCCTTGTCATTATGGAAGGTAGTTCTTCGTTATGATTTTGTTACTCCAATGGATTGTAGCCTTGTCATTATGGAAGTTAGTTCGTTGTTGAGATTTTGTTACTCCAATGGATGTTAGCCTTGTCATTATGGAAGTTAGTTCGTTGTTGATATTTTGTTACTCTAATGGATGGTAGCCTTGTCAATATGGAAGGTAGTTCATTGTTGAGATTTTGTTACACTAATGGATGGTAGCCTTGTCATTATGGAAGGTAGTTCGTTGTTGAGATTTTGTTACTCCAATGGATGGTAGCCTTGTCATTATGGAAGGTAGTTCGTTGTTGAGATTTTGTTACTCTAATGGATGGTAGCCTTGTCATTATGGAAGGTAGTTCGTCGTTATGATTTTGTTACTCCAATGGATTGTAGCCTTGTCATTATGGAAGGTAGTTCGTTGTTAAGATTTTGTTACTCCAATGGATGTTAGCCTTGTCATTATGGAAGTTAGTTCGTTGTTGATATTTTGTTACTCCAATGGATGGTAGCCTTGTCATTATGGAAGGTAGTTCGTTGTTGATATTTGGTTACTCCAATGGATAGTAGCCTTGTAATTATGGAAGGTAGTTCGTTGTTGAGATTTTGTTACTTTAAGGGATAGTAGACTTGTCATTATGGAAGGTAGTTTGTTGTTAAGATAATGTTACCCCAATGGATGGTAGCCTTGAAATTATGGAAGGTAGTTCGTTGTTGAGATTTTGTTACTCCAATGGATGGTAGCCTTGTCAATATGGAAGGTAGTTCATTGTTGAGATTTTGTTACACTAATGGATGGTAGCCTTGTCATTATGGAAGGTAGTTCGTCGTTATGATTTTGTTACTCCAATGGATTGTAGCATTGTCATTATGGAAGGTAGTTCGTTGTTGAGATTTTGTTACTCCAATGGATGGTAGCCTTCTCATTATGGAAGGTTGTTTGTTGTTGAGATTTTGTTACTCTAATGGATGGTAGCCTTGTCATTATGGAAGGTAGTTCTTCGTTATGATTTTGTTACTCCAATGGATTGTAGCCTTGTCATTATGGAAGTTAGTTCCTTGTTGAGAGTTTGTTACTCCAATGGATGGTAGCCTTGTCATTATGGAAGGTTGTTCGTTGTTGAGATTTTGTTACTCCATTGGATGGTAGCCTTGTCATTATGTAAGGTAGTTCTTCGTTATAATTTTGTTACTCCAATGGATTGTAGCCTTGTCATTATGGAAGTTAGTTCGTTGTTGAGATTTTGTTACTCTAATGGATGGTAGCCTTGTCGTTATGGAAGGTAGTTAATTGTTATGATTTTGTTACTCCAATATATTGTAGCCTTGTCATTATGGAAGGTAGTTCATTGTTGAGATTTTGTTACTTCAATGGATGGTAGCCTTGTCAATATGGAAAGTAGTTCGTTGTTGAGATTTTGTTACTTCATTTGATGGTAGCTTTGTCATTATGGAAGGTAGTTCGTTATAGAGATTTTTTTACTCTAATGGATGGTATCCTTGTCATTATGGAAGGTAGTTCGTTGTTGAGATTTTGTTACTCCAATGGATGGTAGCCTTGTCATTATTGAAGGTAGTTCGTTGTGGAGATTTTGTTACTCTAATGGATGGTAGCCTTGTCATTATGGAAGGTAGTTCGTCGTTATGATTTTATTACTCTAATGGATTGTAGCCTTGTCATTATGGAAGGTAGTTCGTTGTTGAGATTTTGTTACTCCAATGGATGTTAGCCTTGTCATTATAGAAGTTAGTTCGTTGTTGATATTTTGTTACTCCAATGGATGGTAGCCTTGTCATTATGGAAGGTAGTTCATTGTTGATATTTGGTTACTCCAATGGATGGTAGCCTTGTAATTATGTAAGGTAGTTCGTTGTTGAGATTTTGTTACTTCAAGGGATGGTAGACTTGTCATTATGGAAGGTAGTTTGTTGTTAAGATAATGTTACCCCAATGGATGGTAGCCTTGTAATTATGGAAGGTAGTTCGTTGTTGAGATTTTGTTACTCCAGTGGATGGTAGCCTAGTCAATATGGAAGGTAGTTCATTGTTGAGATTTTGTTACACTAATGGATGGTAGCCTTGTCATTATGGAAGGTAGTTCGTCGTTATGATTTTGTTACTCCAATGGATTGTAGCATTGTCATTATGGAAGGTAGTTCGTTGTTGAGATTTTGTTACTCCAATGGATGGTAGCCTTGTCATTATGGAAGGTTGTTTGTTGTTGACATTTTGTTACTCTAATGGATGGTAGCCTTGTCATTATGGAAGGTAGTTCTTCGTTATGATTTTGTTACTCCAATGGATTGTAGCCTTGTCATTTTGGAAGTTAGTTCGTTGTTGAGATTTTGTTACTTCAATGGATGGTAGCCTTGTCAATATGGAAGGTAGTTCATTGTTGAGATTTTGTTACACTAATGGATGGTAGCCTTGTCATTATGGAAGGTTGTTCGTCGTTATGATTTTGTTACTCCAATGTATTGTAGCATTGTCATTATGGAAGGTAGTTCGTTGTTGAGATTTTGTTACTCCAATGGATGGTAGCCTTGTCATTATGGAAGGTTGTTTGTTGTTGAGATTTTGTTACTCTAATGGATGGTAGCCTTGTCATTATGGAAGGTAGTTCTTCGTTATGATTTTGTTACTCCAATGGATTGTAGCCTTGTCATTATGGAAGTTAGTTCATTGTTGAGATTTTGTTACTCCAATGGATGTTAGCCTTGTCATTATGGAAGTTAGTTCGTTGTTGATATTTTGTTACTCTAATGGATGGTAGCCTTGTCAATATGGAAGGTAGTTCATTGTTGAGATTTTGTTACACTAATGGATGGTAGCCTTGTCATTATGGAAGGTAGTTCATTGTTGAGATTTTGTTACTCCAATGGATGGTAGCCTTGTCATTATGGAAGGTAGTTCGTTGTTGAGATTTTGTTACTCTAATGGATGGTAGCCTTGTCATTATGGAAGTTAGTTCGTTGTTGAGATTTTGTTACTCCAATGGATTGTAGCCTTGTCATTATGGAAGTTAGTTCGTTGTTGATATTTTGTTACTCCAATGGATGGTAGCCTTGTCAATATGGAAGGTAGTTCATTGTTGAGATTTTGTTACACTAATGGATGGTAGCCTTGTCATTATGGAAGGTAGTTCGTCATTATGATTTTGTTACTCCAATGGTTTGTAGCCTTGTCATTATGGAAGGTAGTTCGTTGTTGAGATTTTGTTACTCCAATGGATGGTAGCCTTGTAATTATGGAAGGTTGTTCGTTGTTGAGATTTTGTTACTCCATTGGATGGTAGCCTTGTCATTATGTAAGGTAGTTCTTCGTTATGATTTTGTTACTCCAATGGATTGTAGCCTTGTCATTATGGAAGTTAGTTCGTTGTTGAGATTTTGTTACTCCAATGGATGTTAGCCTTGTCATTCTGGAAGTTAGTTCGTTGTTGATATTTAGTTACTCCAATGGATGGTAGCCTTGTCATTATTGAAGGTAGTTCGTTGTGGAGATTTTGTTACTCTAATGGATGGTAGCCTTGTCATTATGGAAGGTAGTTAATTGTTATGATTTTGTTACTCCAATATATTGTAGCCTTGTCATTATGGAAGGTAGTTCATTGTTGAGATTTTGTTACTCCAATGGATGGTAGCTTTGTCAATATGGAAAGTAGTTCGTTGTTGAGATTTTGTTACTCCATTTGATGGTAGCTTTGTCATTATGGAAGGTAGTTCGCTATAGAGATTTTTTACTCTAATGGATAGTAGCCTTGTCATTATGGAAGGTAGTTCGTTGTGGAGATTTTGTTACTCTAATAGATGGTAGCCTTGTCAATATGGAAGGTAGTTCATTGTTATGATTTTGTTACTCCAATATATTGTAGCCTTGTTATTATGGAAGGTAGTTCATTGTTGAGATTTTGTTACTCCAATGGATGGTAGCCTTGTCAATATGGAAAGTAATTCGTTGTTGAGATTTTGTTACTCCATTTGATGGTAGCTTTGTCATTATGGAAGGTAGTTCGTTATAGAGATTTTTTTTACTCTAATGGATGGTATCCTTGTCATTATGGAAGGTAGTTCGTTGTTGATATTTTTTTACTCCAATGGATGGTAGCCTTGTCATTATGGAAGGTAGTTCATTGTTGATATTTTGTTACTCTAATGAATGGTAGCCTTGTCATTATGGAAGGTAGTTCGTCGTTATGATTTTGTTACTCCAATGGATTGTAGCCTTGTCATTATGGAAGGTAGTTCATTGTTGAGATTTTGTTATTCCAATGGATGTTAGCCTTGTCATTATGGAAGTTAGTTCGTTGTTGATATTTTGTTACTCCAATGGATGGTAGCCTTGTCATTATGGAAGGTAGTTCGTTGTTGATATTTGGTTACTCCAATGGATGGTAGCCTTGTAATTATGGAAGGTAGTTTGTTGTTGGGATTTTGTTACTTCAAGGGATGGTAGACTTGTCATTATGGAAGGTAATTTGTTGTTAAGATAATGTTACCCCAATGGATGGTAGCCTTGTAATTATGGAAGGTAGTTCGTTGTTGAGATTTTGTTACTCCAATGGATGGTAGCCTTGTCAATATGGAAGGTAGTTCATTATTGCGATTTTGTTACACTAATGGATGGTAGCCTTTGTCATTATGGAAGGTACTTCGTCGTTATGATTTTATTACTCAAATGGATTGTAGCCTTGTCATTATGGAAGGTAGTTCTTCGTTATGATTTTGTTACTCCAATGGATTGTAGCCTTGTCATTATGGAAGTTAGTTCCTTGTTGAGAGTTTGTTACTCCAATGGATGGTAGCCTTGTCATTATGGAAGGTTGTTCGTTGTTATGATTTTGTTACTCCAATGGATTGTAGCCTTGTCATTATGGAAGTTAGTTCGTTGTTGAGATTTTTTTACTCCAATGGATGTTAGCCTTGTCATTATGGAAGTTAGTTCGTTGTTGATATTTTGTTACTCCAATGGATGGTAGCCTTGTCATAATGGAAGGTAGTTCGTTGTGGAGATTTTGTTACTCTAATGGATGGTAGCCTTGTCATTATGGAAGGTATTTCATTGTTATGATTTTGTTACTCCAATATATTGTAGCCTTGTCATTATGGAAGGTAGTTCATTGTTGAGATTTTGTTACTCCAATGGATGGTAGCCTTGTCAATATGGAAAGTAGTTCGTTGTTGATATTTTGTTACTCCATTTGATGGTAGCTTTGTCATTATGGAAGGTAGTTCGTTATAGAGATTTTTTTACTCTAATGGATGGTATCCTTGTCATTATGGAAGGTAGTTCGTGGTTGAGATTTTGTTACTCCAATGGATGGTAGCCTTGTCATTATGGAAGGTAGTTCATTGTTGATATTTTGTTACTTTAATGGATGGTAGCCTTGTCATTATGGAAGGTAGTTTGTTGTTGAGATTTTGTTACTCTAATGGATGGTAGCCTTGTCATTATGGAAGGTAGTTCGTCGTTATGATTTTTTTACTCCAATGGATTGTAGCCTTGTCATTATGGAAGGTAGTTCGTTGTTGAGATTTTGTTACTCCAATGGATGTTAGCCTTGTCATTATGGAAGTTAGTTCGTTGTTGATATTTTGTTACTCCAATGGATGTTAGCCTTGTCATTATGGAAGGTAGTTCGTTGTTGATATTTGGTTACTCCAATGGATGGTAGCTTTGTAATTATGGAAGGTAGTTCGTTGTTGAGATTTTGTTACTTTAAGGGATGGTAGACTTGTCATTATGGAAGGTAGTTTGTTGTTAAGATAATGTTACCCCAATGGATGGTAGCCTTGTAATTATGGAAGGTAGTTCGTTGTTGAGATTTTGTTACTTCAATGGATGGTAGCCTTGTCAATATGGAAGGTAGTTCATTGTTGAGATTTTGTTACACTAATGGATGGTAGCCTTGTCATTATGGAAGGTTGTTCGTCGTTATGATTTTGTTACTCCAATGGATTGTAGCATTGTCATTATGGAAGGTAGTTCGTTGTTGAGATTTTGTTACTCCAATGGATGGTAGCCTTGTCATTATGGAAGGTTGTTTGTTGTTGAGATTTTGTTACTCTAATGGATGGTAGCCTTGTCATTATGGAAGGTAGTTCTTCGTTATGATTTTGTTACTCCAATGGATTGTAGCCTTGTCATTATGGAAGTTAGTTCGTTGTTGAGATTTTGTTACTCCAATGGATGTTAGCCTTGTCATTATGGAAGTTAGTTCGTTGTTGATATTTTGTTACTCTAATGGATGGTAGCCTTGTCAATATGGAAGGTAGTTCATTGTTGAGATTTTGTTACACTAATGGATGGTAGCCTTGTCATTATGGAAGGTAGTTCGTTGTTGAGATTTTGTTACTCCAATGGATGGTAGCCTTGTCATTATGGAAGGTAGTTTGTTGTTGAGATTTTGTTACTCTAATGGATGGTAGCCTTGTCATTATGGAAGGTAGTTTGTCGTTATGATTTTGTTACTCCAATGGATTATAGCCTTGTCATTATGGAAGGTAGTTCGTTGTTAAGATTTTGTTACTCCAATGGATGTTAGCCTTGTCATTATGGAAGTTAGTTCGTTGTTGATATTTTGTTACTCCAATGGATGGTAGCCTTGTCATTATGGAAGGTAGTTCGTTGTTGATATTTGGTTACTCCAATGGATAGTAGCCTTGTAATTATGGAAGGTAGTTCGTTGTTGAGATTTTGTTACTTTAAGGGATAGTAGACTTGTCATTATGGAAGGTAGTTTGTTGTTAAGATAATGTTACCCCAATGGATGGTAGCCTTGAAATTATGGAAGGTAGTTCGTTGTTGAGATTTTGTTACTCCAATGGATGGTAGCCTTGTCAATATGGAAGGTAGTTCATTGTTGAGATTTTGTTACACTAATGGATGGTAGCCTTGTCATTATGGAAGGTAGTTCGTCGTTATGATTTTGTTACTCCAATGGATTGTAGCATTGTCATTATGGAAGGTAGTTCGTTGTTGAGATTTTGTTACTCCAATGGATGGTAGCCTTCTCATTATGGAAGGTTGTTTGTTGTTGAGATTTTGTTACTCTAATGGATGGTAGCCTTGTCATTATGGAAGGTAGTTCTTCGTTATGATTTTGTTACTCCAATGGATTGTAGCCTTGTCATTATGGAAGTTAGTTCCTTGTTGAGAGTTTGTTACTCCAATGGATGGTAGCCTTGTCATTATGGAAGGTTGTTCGTTGTTGAGATTTTGTTACTCCATTGGATGGTAGCCTTGTCATTATGTAAGGTAGTTCTTCGTTATGATTTTGTTACTCCAATGGATTGTAGCCTTGTCATTATGGAAGTTAGTTCGTTGTTGAGATTTTGTTACTCTAATGGATGGTAGCCTTGTCGTTATGGAAGGTAGTTAATTGTTATGATTTTGTTACTCCAATATATTGTAGCCTTGTCATTATGGAAGGTAGTTCATTGTTGAGATTTTGTTACTTCAATGGATGGTAGCCTTGTCAATATGGAAAGTAGTTCGTTGTTGAGATTTTGTTACTCCATTTGATGGTAGCTTTGTCATTATGGAAGGTAGTTCGTTATAGAGATTTTTTTACTCTAATGGATGGTATCCTTGTCATTATGGAAGGTAGTTCGTTGTTGAGATTTTGTTACTCCAATGGATGGTAGCCTTGTCATTATTGAAGGTAGTTCGTTGTGGAGATTTTGTTACTCTAATGGATGGTAGCCTTGTCATTATGGAAGGTAGTTCGTCGTTATGATTTTATTACTCTAATGGATTGTAGCCTTGTCATTATGGAAGGTAGTTCGTTGTTGAGATTTTGTTACTCCAATGGATGTTAGCCTTGTCATTATAGAAGTTAGTTCGTTGTTGATATTTTGTTACTCCAATGGATGGTAGCCTTGTCATTATGGAAGGTAGTTCATTGTTGATATTTGGTTACTCCAATGGATGGTAGCCTTGTAATTATGTAAGGTAGTTCGTTGTTGAGATTTTGTTACTTCAAGGGATGGTAGACTTGTCATTATGGAAGGTAGTTTGTTGTTAAGATAATGTTACCCCAATGGATGGTAGCCTTGTAATTATGGAAGGTAGTTCGTTGTTGAGATTTTGTTACTCCAGTGGATGGTAGCCTAGTCAATATGGAAGGTAGTTCATTGTTGAGATTTTGTTACACTAATGGATGGTAGCCTTGTCATTATGGAAGGTAGTTCGTCGTTATGATTTTGTTACTCCAATGGATTGTAGCATTGTCATTATGGAAGGTAGTTCGTTGTTGAGATTTTGTTACTCCAATGGATGGTAGCCTTGTCATTATGGAAGGTTGTTTGTTGTTGAGATTTTGTTACTCTAATGGATGGTAGCCTTGTCATTATGGAAGGTAGTTCTTCGTTATGATTTTGTTACTCCAATGGATTGTAGCCTTGTCATTATGGAAGTTAGTTCGTTGTTGAGATTTTGTTACTTCAATGGATGGTAGCCTTGTCAATATGGAAGGTAGTTCATTGTTGAGATTTTGTTACACTAATGGATGGTAGCCTTGTCATTATGGAAGGTTGTTCGTCGTTATGATTTTGTTACTCAAATGTATTGTAGCATTGTCATTATGGAAGGTAGTTCGTTGTTGAGATTTTGTTACTCCAATGGATGGTAGCCTTGTCATTATGGAAGGTTGTTTGTTGTTGAGATTTTGTTACTCTAATGGATGGTAGCCTTGTCATTATGGAAGGTAGTTCTTCGTTATGATTTTGTTACTCCAATGGATTGTAGCCTTGTCATTATGGAAGTTAGTTCGTTGTTGAGATTTTCTTACTCCAATGGATGTTAGCCTTGTCATTATGGAAGTTAGTTCGTTGTTGATATTTTGTTACTCTAATGGATGGTAGCCTTGTCAATATGGAAGGTAGTTCATTGTTGAGATTTTGTTACACTAATGGATGGTAGCCTTGTCATTATGGAAGGTAGTTCGTTGTTGAGATTTTGTTACTCCAATGGATGGTAGCCTTGTCATTATGCAAGGTAGTTCGTTGTTGAGATTTTGTTACTCTAATGGATGGTAGCCTTGTCATTATGGAAGGTAGTTCGTCGTTATGATTTTGTTACTCCAATGGATTGTAGCCTTGTCATTGTGGAAGGTAGTTCGTTGTTAAGATTTTGTTACTCCAATGGATGTTAGCCTTGTCATTATGGAAGTTAGTTCGTTGTTGATATTTTGTTACTCCAATGGATGGTAGCCTTGTCATTATGGAAGGTAGTTCGTTGTTGATATTTGGTTACTCCAATGGATAGTAGCCTTGTAATTATGGAAGGTAGTTCGTTGTTGAGATTTTGTTACTTTAAGGGATAGTAGACTTGTCATTATGGAAGGTAGTTCGTTGTTAAGATAATGTTACCCCAATGGATGGTAGCCTTGTCAATATGGAAGGTAGTTCATTGTTGAGATTTTGTTACACTAATGGATGGTAGCCTTGTCATTATGGAAGGTAGTTCGTCGTTATGATTTTGTTACTCCAATGGATTGTAGCATTGTCATTATGGAAGGTAGTTCGTTGTTGAGATTTTGTTACTCCAATGGATGGTAGCCTTCTCATTATGGAAGGTTGTTTGTTGTTGAGATTTTGTTACTCTAATGGATGGTAGCCTTGTCATTATGGAAGGTAGTTCTTCGTTATGATTTTGTTACTCCAATGGATTGTAGCCTTGTCATTATGGAAGTTAGTTCCTTGTTGAGAGTTTGTTACTCCAATGGATGGTAGCCTTGTCATTATGGAAGGTTGTTCGTTGTTGAGATTTTGTTACTCCATTGGATGGTAGCCTTGTCATTATGTAAGGTAGTTCTTCGTTATGATTTTGTTACTCCAATGGATTGTAGCCTTGTCATTATGGAAGTTAGTTCGTTGTTGAGATTTTGTTACTCTAATGGATGGTAGCCTTGTCGTTATGGAAGGTAGTTAATTGTTATGATTTTGTTACTCCAATATATTGTAGCCTTGTCATTATGGAAGGTAGTTCATTGTTGAGATTTTGTTACTTCAATGGATGGTAGCCTTGTCAATATGGAAAGTAGTTCGTTGTTGAGATTTTGTTACTCCATTTGATGGTAGCTTTGTCATTATGGAAGGTAGTTCGTTATAGAGATTTTTTTACTCTAATGGATGGTATCCTTGTCATTATGGAAGGTAGTTCGTTGTTGAGATTTTGTTACTCCAATGGATGGTAGCCTTGTCATTATTGAAGGTAGTTCGTTGTGGAGATTTTGTTACTCTAATGGATGGTAGCCTTGTCATTATGGAAGGTAGTTCGTCGTTATGATTTTATTACTCTAATGGATTGTAGCCTTGTCATTATGGAAGGTAGTTCGTTGTTGAGATTTTGTTACTCCAATGGATGTTAGCCTTGTCATTATAGAAGTTAGTTCGTTGTTGATATTTTGTTACTCCAATGGATGGTAGCCTTGTCATTATGGAAGGTAGTTCATTGTTGATATTTGGTTACTCCAATGGATGGTAGCCTTGTAATTATGTAAGGTAGTTCGTTGTTGAGATTTTGTTACTTCAAGGGATGGTAGACTTGTCATTATGGAAGGTAGTTTGTTGTTAAGATAATGTTACCCCAATGGATGGTAGCCTTGTAATTATGGAAGGTAGTTCGTTGTTGAGATTTTGTTACTCCAGTGGATGGTAGCCTAGTCAATATGGAAGGTAGTTCATTGTTGAGATTTTGTTACACTAATGGATGGTAGCCTTGTCATTATGGAAGGTAGTTCGTCGTTATGATTTTGTTACTCCAATGGATTGTAGCATTGTCATTATGGAAGGTAGTTCGTTGTTGAGATTTTGTTACTCCAATGGATGGTAGCCTTGTCATTATGGAAGGTTGTTTGTTGTTGAGATTTTGTTACTCTAATGGATGGTAGCCTTGTCATTATGGAAGGTAGTTCTTCGTTATGATTTTGTTACTCCAATGGATTGTAGCCTTGTCATTATGGAAGTTAGTTCGTTGTTGAGATTTTGTTACTTCAATGGATGGTAGCCTTGTCAATATGGAAGGTAGTTCATTGTTGAGATTTTGTTACACTAATGGATGGTAGCCTTGTCATTATGGAAGGTTGTTCGTCGTTATGATTTTGTTACTCAAATGTATTGTAGCATTGTCATTATGGAAGGTAGTTCGTTGTTGAGATTTTGTTACTCCAATGGATGGTAGCCTTGTCATTATGGAAGGTTGTTTGTTGTTGAGATTTTGTTACTCTAATGGATGGTAGCCTTGTCATTATGGAAGGTAGTTCTTCGTTATGATTTTGTTACTCCAATGGATTGTAGCCTTGTCATTATGGAAGTTAGTTCGTTGTTGAGATTTTCTTACTCCAATGGATGTTAGCCTTGTCATTATGGAAGTTAGTTCGTTGTTGATATTTTGTTACTCTAATGGATGGTAGCCTTGTCAATATGGAAGGTAGTTCATTGTTGAGATTTTGTTACACTAATGGATGGTAGCCTTGTCATTATGGAAGGTAGTTCGTTGTTGAGATTTTGTTACTCCAATGGATGGTAGCCTTGTCATTATGCAAGGTAGTTCGTTGTTGAGATTTTGTTACTCTAATGGATGGTAGCCTTGTCATTATGGAAGGTAGTTCGTCGTTATGATTTTGTTACTCCAATGGATTGTAGCCTTGTCATTGTGGAAGGTAGTTCGTTGTTAAGATTTTGTTACTCCAATGGATGTTAGCCTTGTCATTATGGAAGTTAGTTCGTTGTTGATATTTTGTTACTCCAATGGATGGTAGCCTTGTCATTATGGAAGGTAGTTCGTTGTTGATATTTGGTTACTCCAATGGATAGTAGCCTTGTAATTATGGAAGGTAGTTCGTTGTTGAGATTTTGTTACTTTAAGGGATAGTAGACTTGTCATTATGGAAGGTAGTTTGTTGTTAAGATAATGTTACCCCAATGGATGGTAGCCTTGTCAATATGGAAGGTAGTTCATTGTTGAGATTTTGTTACACTAATGGATGGTAGCCTTGTCATTATGGAAGGTAGTTCGTCGTTATGATTTTGTTACTCCAATGGATTGTAGCATTGTCATTATGGAAGGTAGTTCGTTGTTGAGATTTTGTTACTCCAATGGATGGTAGCCTTCTCATTATGGAAGGTTGTTTGTTGTTGAGATTTTGTTACTCTAATGGATGGTAGCCTTGTCATTATGGAAGGTAGTTCTTCGTTATGATTTTGTTACTCCAATGGATTGTAGCCTTGTCATTATGGAAGTTAGTTCGTTGTTGAGAGTTTGTTACTCCAATGGATGGTAGCCTTGTCATTATGGAAGGTTGTTCGTTGTTGAGATTTTGTTACTCCATTGGAAGGTAGCCTTGTCATTATGTAAGGTAGTTCTTCGTTATGATTTTGTTACTCCAATGGATTGTAGCCTTGTCATTATGGAAGTTAGTTCGTTGTTGAGATTTTGTTACTCTAATGGATGGTAGCCTTGTCATTATGGAAGGTAGTTAATTGTTATGATTTTGTTACTCCAATATATTGTAGCCTTGTCATTATGGAAGGTAGTTCATTGTTGAGATTTTGTTACTCCAATGGATGGTAGCCTTGTCAATATGGAAAGTAGTTCGTTGTTGAGATTTTGTTACTCCATTTGATGGTAGCTTTGTCATTATGGAAGGTAGTTCGTTATAGAGATTTTTTTACTCTAATGGATGGTATCCTTGTCATTATGGAAGGTAGTTCGTTGTTGAGATTTTGTTACTCCAATGGATGGTAGCCTTGTCATTATTGAAGGTAGTTCGTTGTGGAGATTTTGTTACTTTAATGGATGGTAGCCTTGTCATTATGGAAGGTAGTTCGTCATTATGATTTTATTACTCCAATGGATTGTAGCCTTGTCATTATGGAAGGTAGTTCGTTGTTGAGATTTTGTTACTCCAATGGATGTTAGCCTTGTCATTATAGAAGTTAGTTCGTTGTTGATATTTTGTTACTCCAATGGATGGTAGCCTTGTCATTATAGAAGGTAGTTCATTGTTGATATTTGGTTACTCCAATGGATGGTAGCCTTGTAATTATGTAAGGTAGTTCGTTGTTGAGATTTTGTTACTTCAAGGGATGGTAGACTTGTCATTATGGAAGGTAGTTTGTTGTTAAGATAATGTTACCCCAATGGATGGTAGCCTTGTAATTATGGAAGGTAGTTCGTTGTTGAGATTTTGTTACTCCAATGGATGGTAGCCTTGTCAATATGGAAGGTAGTTCATTGTTGAGATTTTGTTACACTAATGGATGGTAGCCTTGTCATTATGGAAGGTAGTTCGTCGTTATGATTTTGTTACTCCAATGGATTGTAGCGTTGTCATTATGGAAGGTAGTTCGTTGTTGAGATTTTGTTACTCCAATGGATGGTAGCCTTGTCATTATGGAAGGTTGTTTGTTGTTGAGATTTTGTTACTCTAATGGATGGTAGCCTTGTCATTATGGAAGGTAGTTCTTCGTTATGATTTTGTTACTCCAATGGATTGTAGCCTTGTCATTATGGAAGTTAGTTCGTTGTTGAGATTTTGTTACTCCAATGGATGGTAGCCTTGTCATTATGGAAGATTGTTTGTTGTTGAGATTTTGTTACTCCATTGGATGGTAGCCTTGTCATTATGTAAGGTAGTTCTTCGTTATGATTTTGTTACTCCAATGGATTGTAGCCTTGTCATTATGGAAGTTAGTTCGTTGTTGAGATTTTGTTACTCCAATGGATGTTAGCCTTGTCATTATGGAAGTTAGTTAATTGTTATGATTTTGTTACTCCAATATATTGTAGCCTTGTCATTATGGAAGGTAGTTCATTGTTGAGATTTTGTTACTCCAATGGATGGTAGCCTTGTCAATATGGAAAGTAGTTCGTTGTTGAGATTTTGTTACTCCATTTGATGGTAGCTTTGTCATTATGGAAGGTAGTTCGTTATAGAGATTTTTTTACTCTAATGGATGGTATCCTTGTCATTATGGAAGGTAGTTCGTTGTTGAGATTTTGTTACTCCAATGGATGGTAGCCTTTTCATTATTGAAGGTAGTTCGTTGTGGAGATTTTGTTACTCTAATGGATGGTAGCCTTGTCATTATGGAAGGTAGTTAATTGTTATGATTTTGTTACTCCAATATATTGTAGCCTTGTCATTATGGAAGGTAGTTCATTGTTGAGATTTTGTTACTCCAATGGATGGTAGCCTTGTCAATATGGAAAGTAGTTCGTTGTTGAGATATTGTTACTCCATTTGATGGTAGCTTTGTCATTATGGAAGGTAGTTCGTTATAGAGATTTTTTTACTCTAATGGATGGTATCCTTGTCATTATGGAAGGTAGTTCGTTGTTGAGATTTTGTTACTCCAATGGATGGTAGCCTTGTCATTATGGAAGGTAGTTCATTGTTGATATTTTGTTACTTTAATGGATGGTAGCCTTGTCATTATGGAAGGTAGTTCGTTGTTGAGATTTTGTTACTCCAATGGATTGTAGCCTTGTTATTATGGAAGGTAGTTCGTTGTTGAGATTTTGTTACTCCAATGGATGTTAGCCTTGTCATTATAGAAGTTAGTTCGTTGTTGATATTTTGTTACTCCAATGGATTGCAGCCTTGTCATTATGGAAGGTAGTTCATTGTTGATATTTGGTTACTCCAATGGATGGTAGCCTTGTAATTATGTAAGGTAGTTCGTTGTTGAGATTTTGTTACTTCAAGGGATGGTAGACTTGTCATTATGGAAGGTAGTTTGTTGTTAAGATAATGTTACCCCAATGGATGGTAGCCTTGTAATTATGGAAGGTAGTTCGTTGGTGAGATTTTGTTACTCCAATGGATGGTAGCCTTGTCAATATGGAAGGTAGTTCATTGTTGAGATTTTGTTACACTAATGGATGTTAGCCTTGTCATTATGGAAGGTAGTTCGTCGTTATGATTTTGTTACTCTAATGGATTATAGCATTATCATTATGGAAGGTAGTTTGTTGTTGAGATTTTGTTACTCCAATGGATGGTAGCCTTGTCATTATGGAAGGTTGTTTGTTGTTGATATTTTGTTACTCTAATGGATGGTAGCCTTGTCAATATGGAAGGTAGTTCATTGTTGAGATTTTGTTACACTAATGGATGGTAGCCTTGTCATTATGGAAGGTAGTTCGTTGTTGAGATTTTGTTACTCCAATGGATGGTAGCCTTGTCATTATGGAAGGTAGTTCGTTGTTGAGATTTTGTTACTCTAATGGATGGTAGCCTTGTCATTATGGAAGGTAGTTCGTCGTTATGATTTTGTTACTCCAATGGATTGTAGCCTTGTCATTATGGAAGGTAGTTCTTTGTTAAGATTTTGTTACTCCAATGGATGTTAGCCTTGTCATTATGGAAGTTAGTTCGTTGTTGATATTTTGTTACTCCAATGGATGGTAGCCTTGTCATTATGGAAGGTAGTTCGTTGTTGATATTTGGTTACTCCAATGGATAGTAGCCTTGTAATTATGGAAGGTAGTTCGTTGTTGAGATTTTGTTACTTTAAGGGATAGTAGACTTGTCATTATGGAAGGTAGTTTGTTGTTAAGATAATGTTACCCCAATGGATGGTAGCCTTGTAATTATGGAAGGTAGTTCGTTGTTGAGATTTTGTTACTCCAATGGATGGTAGCCTTGTCAATATGGAAGGTAGTTCATTGTTGAGATTTTGTTACTCCAATGGATTGTAGCATTGTCATTATGGAAGGTAGTTCGTTGTTGAGATTTTGTTACTCCAATGGATGGTAGCCTTGTCATTATGGAAGGTTGTTTGTTGTTGAGATTTTGTTACTCTAATGGATGGTAGCCTTGTCATTATGGAAGGTAGTTCTTCGTTATGATTTTGTTACTCCAATGGATTGTAGCCTTGTCATTATGGAAGTTAGTTCGTTGTTGAGAGTTTGTTACTCCAATGGCTGGTAGCCTTGTCATTATGGAAGGTTGTTCGTTGTTGAGATTTTGTTACTCCATTGGATGGTAGCCTTGTCATTATGTAAGGTAGTTCTTCGTTATGATTTTGTTACTCCAATGGATTGTAGCCTTGTCATTATGGAAGTTAGTTCGTTGTTGAGATTTTGTTACTCTAATGGATGGTAGCCTTGTCATTATGGAAGGTAGTTAATTGTTATGATTTTGTTACTCCAATATATTGTAGCCTTGTCATTATGGAAGGTAGTTCATTGTTGAGATTTTGTTACTCCAATGGATGGTAGCCTTGTCAATATGGAAAGTAGTTCGTTGTTGAGATTTTGTTACTCCATTTGATGGTAGCTTTGTCATTATGGAAGGTAGTTCGTTATAGAGATTTTTTTACTTTAATGGATGGTATCCTTGTCATTATGGAAGGTAGTTCGTTGTTGAGATTTTGTTACTCCAATGGATGGTAGCCTTGTCATTATTGAAGGTAGTTCGTTGTGGAGATTTTGTTACTCTAATGGATGGTAGCCTTGTCATTATGGAAGGTAGTTCGTCGTTATGATTTTATTACTCCAATGGATTGTAGCCTTGTCATTATGGAAGGTAGTTCGTTGTTGAGATTTTGTTACTCCAATGGATGTTAGCCTTGTCATTATAGAAGTTAGTTCGTTGTTGATATTTTGTTACTCCAATGGATGGTAGCCTTGTCATTATATAAGGTAGTTCATTGTTGATATTTGGTTACTCCAATAGATGGTAGCCTTGTAATTATGTAAGGTAGTTCGTTGTTGAGATTTTGTTACTTCAAGGGATGGTAGACCTGTCATTATGGAAGGTAGTTTGTTGTTAAGATAATGTTACCCCAATGGATGGTAGCCTTGTAATTATGGAAGGTAGTTCGTTGTTGAGATTTTGTTACTCCAATGGATGGTAGCCTTGTCAATATGGAAGGTAGTTCATTGTTGAGATTTTGTTACACTAATGGATGGTAGCCTTGTCATTATGGAAGGTAGTTCGTCGTTATGATTTTGTTACTCCAATGCATTGTAGCGTTGTCATTATGGAAGGTAGTTCGTTGTTGAGATTTTGTTACTCCAATGGATGGTAGCCTTGTCATTATGGAAGGTTGTTTGTTGTTGAGATTTTGTTACTCTAATGGATGGTAGCCTTGTCATTATGGAAGGTAGTTCTTCGTTATGATTTTGTTACTCCAATGGATTGTAGCCTTGTCATTATGGAAGTTAGTTCGTTGTTGAGATTTTGTTACTCCAATGGATGGTAGCCTTGTCATCATGGAAGATTGTTTGTTGTTGAGATTTTGTTACTCCATTGGATGGTAGCCTTGTCATTATGTAAGGTAGTTCTTCGTTATGATTTTGTTACTCCAATGGATTGTAGCCTTGTCATTATGGAAGTTAGTTCGTTGTTGAGATTTTGTTACTCCAATGGATGTTAGCCTTGTCATTATGGAAGTTAGTTAATTGTTATGATTTTGTTACTCCAATATATTGTAGCCTTGTCATTATGGAAGGTAGTTCATTGTTGAGATTTTGTTACTCCAATGGATGGTAGCCTTGTCAATATGGAAAGTAGTTCGTTGTTGAGATTTTGTTACTCCATTTGATGGTAGCTTTGTCATTATGGAAGGTAGTTCGTTATAGAGATTTTTTTACTCTAATGGATGGTATCCTTGTCATTATGGAAGGTAGTTCGTTGTTGAGATTTTGTTACTCCAATGGATGGTAGCCTTGTCATTATTGAAGGTAGTTCGTTGTGGAGATTTTGTTACTCTAATGGATGGTAGCCTTGTCATTATGGAAGGTAGTTAATTGTTATGATTTTGTTACTCCAATATATTGTAGCCTTGTCATTATGGAAGGTAGTTCATTGTTGAGATTTTGTTACTCCAATGGATGGTAGCCTTGTCAATATGGAAAGTAGTTCGTTGTTGAGATATTGTTACTCCATTTGATGGTAGCTTTGTCATTATGGAAGGTAGTTCGTTATAGAGATTTTTTTACTCTAATGGATGGTATCCTTGTCATTATGGAAGGTAGTTCGTTGTTGAGATTTTGTTACTCCAATGGATGGTAGCCTTGTCATTATGGAAGGTAGTTCATTGTTGATATTTTGTTACTTTAATGGATGGTAGCCTTGTCATTATGGAAGGTAGTTCGTTGTTGAGATTTTGTTACTCCAATGGATTGTAGCCTTGTTATTATGGAAGGTAGTTCGTTGTTGAGATTTTGTTACTCCAATGGATGTTAGCCTTGTCATTATAGAAGTTAGTTCGTTGTTGATATTTTGTTACTCCAATGGATGGTAGCCTTGTCATTATGGAAGGTAGTTCATTGTTGATATTTGGTTACTCCAATGGATGGTAGCCTTGTAATTATGTAAGGTAGTTCGTTGTTGAGATTTTGTTACTTCAAGGGATGGTAGACTTGTCATTATGGAAGGTAGTTTGTTGTTAAGATAATGTTACCCCAATGGATGGTAGCCTTGTCATTATGTAAGGTAGTTCGTTGTTGAGATTTTGTTACTCCAATGGATGGTAGCCTTGTCATTATTGAAGGTAGTTCGTTGTGGAGATTTTGTTACTCTAATGGATGGTAGCCTTGTCATTATGGAAGGTAGTTCGTCGTTATGATTTTATTACTCCAATGGATTGTAGCCTTGTCATTATGGAAGGTAGTTCGTTGTTGAGATTTTGTTACTCCAATGGATGTTAGCCTTGTCATTATAGAAGTTAGTTCGTTGTTGATATTTTGTTACTCCAATGGATGGTAGCCTTGTCATTATATAAGGTAGTTCATTGTTGATATTTGGCTACTCCAATAGATGGTAGCCTTGTAATTATGTAAGGTAGTTCGTTGTTGAGATTTTGTTACTTCAAGGGATGGTAGACTTGTCATTATGGAAGGTAGTTTGTTGTTAAGATAATGTTACCCCAATGGATGGTAGCCTTGTAATTATGGAAGGTAGTTCGTTGTTGAGATTTTGTTACTCCAATGGATGGTAGCCTTGTCAATATGGAAGGTAGTTCATTGTTGAGATTTTGTTACACTAATGGATGGTAGCCTTGTCATTATGGAAGGTAGTTCGTCGTTATGATTTTGTTACTCCAATGGATTGTAGCGTTGTCATTATGGAAGGTAGTTCGTTGTTGAGATTTTGTTACTCCAATGGATGGTAGCCTTGTCATTATGGAAGGTTGTTTGTTGTTGAGATTTTGTTACTCTAATGGATGGTAGCCTTGTCATTATGGAAGGTAGTTCTTCGTTATGATTTTGTTACTCCAATGGATTGTAGCCTTGTCATTATGGAAGTTAGTTCGTTGTTGAGATTTTGTTACTCCAATGGATGGTAGCCTTGTCATCATGGAAGATTGTTTGTTGTTGAGATTTTGTTACTCCATTGGATGGTAGCCTTGTCATTATGTAAGGTAGTTCTTCGTTATGATTTTGTTACTCCAATGGATTGTAGCCTTGTCATTATGGAAGTTAGTTCGTTGTTGAGATTTTGTTACTCCAATGGATGTTAGCCTTGTCATTATGGAAGTTAGTTAATTGTTATGATTTTGTTACTCCAATATATTGTAGCCTTGTCATTATGGAAGGTAGTTCATTGTTGAGATTTTGTTACTCCAATGGATGGTAGCCTTGTCAATATGGAAAGTAGTTCGTTGTTGAGATTTTGTTACTCCATTTGATGGTAGCTTTGTCATTATGGAAGGTAGTTCGTTATAGAGATTTTTTTACTCTAATGGATGGTATCCTTGTCATTATGGAAGGTAGTTCGTTGTTGAGATTTTGTTACTCCAATGGATGGTAGCCTTGTCATTATTGAAGGTAGTTCGTTGTGGAGATTTTGTTACTCTAATGGATGGTAGCCTTGTCATTATGGAAGGTAGTTAATTGTTATGATTTTGTTACTCCAATATATTGTAGCCTTGTCATTATGGAAGGTAGTTCATTGTTGAGATTTTGTTACTCCAATGGATGGTAGCCTTGTCAATATGGAAAGTAGTTCGTTGTTGAGATATTGTTACTCCATTTGATGGTAGCTTTGTCATTATGGAAGGTAGTTCGTTATAGAGATTTTTTTACTCTAATGGATGGTATCCTTGTCATTATGGAAGGTAGTTCGTTGTTGAGATTTTGTTACTCCAATGGATGGTAGCCTTGTCATTATGGAAGGTAGTTCATTGTTGATATTTTGTTACTTTAATGGATGGTAGCCTTGTCATTATGGAAGGTAGTTCGTTGTTGAGATTTTGTTACTCCAATGGATTGTAGCCTTGTTATTATGGAAGGTAGTTTGTTGTTGAGATTTTGTTACTCCAATGGATGTTAGCCTTGTCATTATAGAAGTTAGTTCGTTGTTGATATTTTGTTACTCCAATGGATGGTAGCCTTGTCATTATGGAAGGTAGTTCATTGTTGATATTTGGTTACTCCAATGGATGGTAGCCTTGTAATTATGTAAGGTAGTTCGTTGTTGAGATTTTGTTACTTCAAGGGATGGTAGACTTGTCATTATGGAAGGTAGTTTGTTGTTAAGATAATGTTACCCCAATGGATGGTAGCCTTGTAATTATGTAAGGTAGTTCGTTGGTGAGATTTTGTTACTCCAATGGATGGTAGCCTTGTCAATATGGAAGATAGTTCATTGTTGAGATTTTGTTACACTAATGGATGGTAGCATTGTCATTATGGAAGGTAGTTCGTCGTTATGATTTTGTTACTCTAATGGATTATAGCATTGTCATTATGGAAGGTAGTTTGTTGTTGAGATTTTGTTACTCCAATGGATGGTAGCCTTGTCATTATGGAAGGTTGTTTGTTGTTGAGATTTTGTTACTCTAATGGATGGTAGCCTTGTCATTATGGAAGGTAGTTCTTCGTTATGATTTTGTTACTCCAATGGATTGTAGCCTTGTCATTATGGAAGTTAGTTCGTTGTTGAGATTTTGTTACTCCAATGGATGGTAGCCTTGTCATTAAGGAAGGTTGTTTGTTGTTGAGATTTTGTTAGTCCATTGGATGGTAGCCTTGTCATTATGTAAGGTAGTTCTTCGTTATGATTTTGTTACTCCAATGGATTGTAGCCTTGTCATTATGGAAGTTAGTTCGTTGTTGAGATTTTGTTACTCCAATGGATGTTAGCCTTGTCATTATGGAAGTTAGTTAATTGTTATGATTTTGTTACTCCAATATATTGTAGCCTTGTCATTATGGAAGGTAGTTCATTGTTGAGATTTTGTTACTCCAATGGGTGGTAGCCTTGTCAATATGGAAAGTAGTTCGTTGTTGAGATTTTGTTACTCCATTTGATGGTAGCTTTGTCATTATGGAAGGTAGTTCGTTATAGAGATTTTTTTACTCTAATGGATGGTATCCTTGTCATTATGGAAGGTAGTTCGTTGTTGAGATTTTGTTACTCCAATGGATGGTAGCCTTGTCATTATTGAAGGTAGTTCATTGTGGAGATTTTGTTACTCTAATGGATGGTAGCCTTGTCATTATGGAAGGTAGTTAATTGTTATGATTTTGTTACTCCAATATATTGTAGCCTTGTCATTATGGAAGGTAGTTCATTGTTGAGATTTTGTTACTCCAATGCATGGTAGCCTTGTCAATATTGAAAGTAGTTCGTTGTTGAGATTTTGTTACTCCATTTGATGGTAGCTTTGTCATTATGGAAGGTAGTTCGTTATAGAGATTTTTTTACTCTAATGGATGGTATCCTTGTCATTATGGAAGGTAGTTCGTTGTTGAGATTTTGTTACTCCAATGGATGGTAGCCTTGTCATTATGGAAGGTAGTTCATTGTTGATCTTTTGTTACTTTAATGGATGGTAGCCTTGTCATTATGGAAGGTAGTTCGTTGTTGAGATTTTGTTACTCCAATGGATTGTAGCCTTGTTATTATGGAAGGTAGTTCGTTGTTGAGATTTTGTTACTCCAATGGATGTTAGCCTTGTCATTATAGAAGTTAGTTCGTTGTTGATATTTTGTTACTCCAATGGATGGTAGCCTTGTCATTATGGAAGGTAGTTCATTGTTGATATTTGGTTACTCCAATGGATGGTAGCCTTGTAATTATGTAAGGTAGTTCGTTGTTGAGATTTTGTTACTTCAAGGGATGGTAGACTTGTCATTATGGAAGGTAGTTTGTTGTTAAGATAATGTTACCCCAATGGATGGTAGCCTTGTAATTATGGAAGGTAGTTCGTTGTTGAGATTTTGTTACTCCAATGGATGGTAGCCTTGTCAATATGGAAGGTAGTTCATTGTTGAGATTTTGTTACACTAATGGATGGTAGCCTTGTCATTATGGAAGGTAGTTCGTCGTTATGATTTTGTTACTCTAATGGATTGTAGCATTGTCATTATGGAAGGTAGTTCGTTGTTGAGATTTTGTTACTCCAATGGATGGTAGCCTTGTCATTATGGAAGGTTGTTTGTTGTTGAGATTTTGTTACTCTAATGGATGGTAGCCTTGTCATTATGGAAGGTAGTTCTTCGTGATGATTTTGTTACTCCAATGGATTGTAGCCTTGTCATTATGGAAGTTAGTTCGTTGTTGAGATTTTGTTACTCCAATGGATGGTAGCCTTGTCAATATGGAAGGTAGTTCATTGTTGAGATTTTGTTACTCTAATGGATGGTAGCGTTGTCATTATGGAAGGTAGTTCGTCGTTATGATTTTGTTACTCCAATGGATTGTAGCCTTGTCATTATGGAAGGTAGTTCGTTGTTGAGATTTTGTTACTCCAATGGATGGTAGCCTTGTCATTATGGAAGGTTGTTCGTTGTTGAGATTTTGTTACTCCATTGGATGGTAGCCTTGTCATTATGTAAGGTAGTTCTTCGTTATGATTTTGTTACTCCAATGGATTGTAGCCTTGTCATTATGGAAGTTAGTTCGTTGTTGAGATTTTGTTACTCAAATGGATGTTAGCCTTGTTATTATGGAAGTTAGTTCGTTGTTGATATTTTGTTACTCCAATGGATGGTAGCCTTGTAATTATGGAAGGTAGTTTGTTGTTGGGATTTTGTTACTTCAAGGGATGGTAGACATGTCATTATGGAAGGTAGTTTGTTGTTAAGATAATGTTACCCCAATGGATGGTAGCCTTGTAATTATGGAAGGTAGTTCGTTGTTGAGATTTTGTTACTCCAATGGATGGTAGCCTTGTCAATATGGAAGGTAGTTCATTATTGCGATTTTGTTACACTAATGGATGGTAGCCTTTGTCATTATGGAAGGTAGTTCGTCGTTATGATTTTATTACTCAAATGGATTGTAGCCTTGTCATTATGGAAGGTAGTTCGTTGTTGAGATTTTATTACTCCAATGGATGGTTGCCTTGTCATTATGGAAGGTTGTTTGTTGTTGAGATTTTGTTACTCCATTGGATGGTAGCCTTGTCATTATGGAAGGTAGTTCTTCGTTATGATTTTGTTACTCCAATGGATTGTAGCCTTGTCATTATGGAAGTTAGTTCGTTGTTGAGATTTTTTTACTCCAATCGATGTTAGCCTTGTCATTATGGAAGTTAGTTCGTTGTTGATATTTTGTTACTCCAATGGATGGTAGCCTTGTCATTATGGAAGGTAGTTCATTGTTGATATTTGGTTACTCAAATGGATGGTAGCCTTGTAATTATGTAAGGTAGTTCGTTGTTGAGATTTTGTTACTTCAAGGGATGGTAGACTTGTCATTATGGAAGGTAGTTTGTTGTTAAGATAATGTTACCCCAATGGATGGTAGCCTTGTAATTATGGAAGGTAGTTCGTTGTTGAGATTTTGTTACTCCAATGGATGGTAGCCTTGTCAATATGGAAGGTAGTTCATTGTTGAGATTTTGTTACACTAATGGATGGTAGCCTTGTCATTATGGAAGGTAGTTCGTCGTTATGATTTTGTTACTCTAATGGATTGTAGCATTGTCATTATGGAAGGTAGTTCGTTGTTGAGATTTTGTTACTCCAATGGATGGTAGCCTTGTCATTATGGAAGGTTGTTTGTTGTTGAGATTTTGTTACTCTAATGGATGGTAGCCTTGTCATTATGGAAGGTAGTTCTTCGTGATGATTTTGTTACTCCAATGGATTGTAGCCTTGTCATTATGGAAGTTAGTTCGTTGTTGAGATTTTGTTACTCCAATGGATGTTAGCCTTGTCATTATGGAAGTTAGTTCGTTGTTGAGATTTTGTTACTCTAATGGATGGTAGCGTTGTCATTATGGAAGGTAGTTCGTCGTTATGATTTTGTTACTCCAATGGATTGTAGCCTTGTCATTATGGAAGGTAGTTCGTTGTTGAGATTTTGTTACTCCAATGGATGGTAGCCTTGTCATTATGGAAGGTTGTTCGTTGTTGAGATTTTGTTACTCCATTGGATGGTAGCCTTGTCATTATGTAAGGTAGTTCTTCGTTATGATTTTGTTACTCCAATGGATTGTAGCCTTGTCATTATGGAAGTTAGTTCGTTGTTGAGATTTTGTTACTCAAATGGATGTTAGCCTTGTTATTATGGAAGTTAGTTCGTTGTTGATATTTTGTTACTCCAATGGATGGTAGCCTTGTAATTATGGAAGGTAGTTTGTTGTTGGGATTTTGTTACTTCAAGGGATGGTAGACATGTCATTATGGAAGGTAGTTTGTTGTTAAGATAATGTTACCCCAATGGATGGTAGCCTTGTAATTATGGAAGGTAGTTCGTTGTTGAGATTTTGTTACTCCAATGGATGGTAGCCTTGTCAATATGGAAGGTAGTTCATTATTGCGATTTTGTTACACTAATGGATGGTAGCCTTTGTCATTATGGAAGGTAGTTCGTCGTTATGATTTTATTACTCAAATGGATTGTAGCCTTGTCATTATGGAAGGTAGTTCGTTGTTGAGATTTTATTACTCCAATGGATGGTTGCCTTGTCATTATGGAAGGTTGTTTGTTGTTGAGATTTTGTTACTCCATTGGATGGTAGCCTTGTCATTATGGAAGGTAGTTCTTCGTTATGATTTTGTTACTCCAATGGATTGTAGCCTTGTCATTATGGAAGTTAGTTCGTTGTTGAGATTTTTTTACTCCAATCGATGTTAGCCTTGTCATTATGGAAGTTAGTTCGTTGTTGATATTTTGTTACTCCAATGGATGGTAGCCTTGTCATTATGGAAGGTAGTTCATTGTTGATATTTGGTTACTCAAATGGATGGTAGCCTTGTAATTATGTAAGGTAGTTCGTTGTTGAGATTTTGTTACTTCAAGGGATGGTAGACTTGTCATTATGGAAGGTAGTTTGTTGTTAAGATAATGTTACCCCAATGGATGGTAGCCTTGTAATTATGGAAGGTAGTTCGTTGTTGAGATTTTGTTACTCCAATGGATGGTAGCCTTGTCAATATGGAAGGTAGTTCATTGTTGAGATTTTGTTACACTAATGGATGGTAGCCTTGTCATTATGGAAGGTAGTTCGTCGTTATGATTTTGTTACACTAATGGATGGTAGCATTGTCATTATGGAAGGTAGTTCGTCGTTATGATTTTGTTACTCTAATGGATTATAGCATTGTCATTATGGAAGGTAGTTTGTTGTTGAGATTTTGTTACTCCAATGGATGGTAGCCTTGTCATTATGGAAGGTTGTTTGTTGTTGAGATTTTGTTACTCTAATGGATGGTAGCCTTGTCATTATGGAAGGTAGTTCTTCGTTATGATTTTGTTACTCCAATGGATTGTAGCCTTGTCATTATGGAAGTTAGTTCGTTGTTGAGATTTTGTTACTCCAATGGATGGTAGCCTTGTCATTAAGGAAGGTTGTTTGTTGTTGAGATTTTGTTAGTCCATTGGATGGTAGCCTTGTCATTATGTAAGGTAGTTCTTCGTTATGATTTTGTTACTCCAATGGATTGTAGCCTTGTCATTATGGAAGTTAGTTCGTTGTTGAGATTTTGTTACTCCAATGGATGTTAGCCTTGTCATTATGGAAGTTAGTTAATTGTTATGATTTTGTTACTCCAATATATTGTAGCCTTGTCATTATGGAAGGTAGTTCATTGTTGAGATTTTGTTACTCCAATGGATGGTAGCCTTGTCAATATGGAAAGTAGTTCGTTGTTGAGATTTTGTTACTCCATTTGATGGTAGCTTTGTCATTATGGAAGGTAGTTCGTTATAGAGATTTTTTTACTCTAATGGATGGTATCCTTGTCATTATGGAAGGTAGTTCGTTGTTGAGATTTTGTTACTCCAATGGATGGTAGCCTTGTCATTATTGAAGGTAGTTCATTGTGGAGATTTTGTTACTCTAATGGATGGTAGCCTTGTCATTATGGAAGGTAGTTAATTGTTATGATTTTGTTACTCCAATATATTGTAGCCTTGTCATTATGGAAGGTAGTTCATTGTTGAGATTTTGTTACTCCAATGCATGGTAGCCTTGTCAATATTGAAAGTAGTTCGTTGTTGAGATTTTGTTACTCCATTTGATGGTAGCTTTGTCATTATGGAAGGTAGTTCGTTATAGAGATTTTTTTACTCTAATGGATGGTATCCTTGTCATTATGGAAGGTAGTTCGTTGTTGAGATTTTGTTACTCCAATGGATGGTAGCCTTGTCATTATGGAAGGTAGTTCATTGTTGATCTTTTGTTACTTTAATGGATGGTAGCCTTGTCATTATGGAAGGTAGTTCGTTGTTGAGATTTTGTTACTCCAATGGATTGTAGCCTTGTTATTATGGAAGGTAGTTCGTTGTTGAGATTTTGTTACTCCAATGGATGTTAGCCTTGTCATTATAGAAGTTAGTTCGTTGTTGATATTTTGTTACTCCAATGGATGGTAGCCTTGTCATTATGGAAGGTAGTTCATTGTTGATATTTGGTTACTCCAATGGATGGTAGCCTTGTAATTATGTAAGGTAGTTCGTTGTTGAGATTTTGTTACTTCAAGGGATGGTAGACTTGTCATTATGGAAGGTAGTTTGTTGTTAAGATAATGTTACCCCAATGGATGGTAGCCTTGTAATTATGGAAGGTAGTTCGTTGTTGAGATTTTGTTACTCCAATGGATGGTAGCCTTGTCAATATGGAAGGTAGTTCATTGTTGAGATTTTGTTACACTAATGGATGGTAGCCTTGTCATTATGGAAGGTAGTTCGTCGTTATGATTTTGTTACTCTAATGGATTGTAGCATTGTCATTATGGAAGGTAGTTCGTTGTTGAGATTTTGTTACTCCAATGGATGGTAGCCTTGTCATTATGGAAGGTTGTTTGTTGTTGAGATTTTGTTACTCTAATGGATGGTAGCCTTGTCATTATGGAAGGTAGTTCTTCGTGATGATTTTGTTACTCCAATGGATTGTAGCCTTGTCATTATGGAAGTTAGTTCGTTGTTGAGATTTTGTTACTCCAATGGATGGTAGCCTTGTCAATATGGAAGGTAGTTCATTGTTGAGATTTTGTTACTCTAATGGATGGTAGCGTTGTCATTATGGAAGGTAGTTCGTCGTTATGATTTTGTTATTCCAATGGATTGTAGCCTTGTCATTATGGAAGGTAGTTCGTTGTTGAGATTTTGTTACTCCAATGGATGGTAGCCTTGTCATTATGGAAGGTTGTTCGTTGTTGAGATTTTGTTACTCCATTGGATGGTAGCCTTGTCATTATGTAAGGTAGTTCTTCGTTATGATTTTGTTACTCCAATGGATTGTAGCCTTGTCATTATGGAAGTTAGTTCGTTGTTGAGATTTTGTTACTCAAATGGATGTTAGCCTTGTTATTATGGAAGTTAGTTCGTTGTTGATATTTTGTTACTCCAATGGATGGTAGCCTTGTAATTATGGAAGGTAGTTTGTTGTTGGGATTTTGTTACTTCAAGGGATGGTAGACATGTCATTATGGAAGGTAGTTTGTTGTTAAGATAATGTTACCCCAATGGATGGTAGCCTTGTAATTATGGAAGGTAGTTCGTTGTTGAGATTTTGTTACTCCAATGGATGGTAGCCTTGTCAATATGGAAGGTAGTTCATTATTGCGATTTTGTTACACTAATGGATGGTAGCCTTTGTCATTATGGAAGGTAGTTCGTCGTTATGATTTTATTACTCAAATGGATTGTAGCCTTGTCATTATGGAAGGTAGTTCGTTGTTGAGATTTTATTACTCCAATGGATGGTTGCCTTGTCATTATGGAAGGTTGTTTGTTGTTGAGATTTTGTTACTCCATTGGATGGTAGCCTTGTCATTATGGAAGGTAGTTCTTCGTTATGATTTTGTTACTCCAATGGATTGTAGCCTTGTCATTATGGAAGTTAGTTCGTTGTTGAGATTTTTTTACTCCAATCGATGTTAGCCTTGTCATTATGGAAGTTAGTTCGTTGTTGATATTTTGTTACTCCAATGGATGGTAGCCTTGTCATTATGGAAGGTAGTTCATTGTTGATATTTGGTTACTCAAATGGATGGTAGCCTTGTAATTATGTAAGGTAGTTCGTTGTTGAGATTTTGTTACTTCAAGGGATGGTAGACTTGTCATTATGGAAGGTAGTTTGTTGTTAAGATAATGTTACCCCAATGGATGGTAGCCTTGTAATTATGGAAGGTAGTTCGTTGTTGAGATTTTGTTACTCCAATGGATGGTAGCCTTGTCAATATGGAAGGTAGTTCATTGTTGAGATTTTGTTACACTAATGGATGGTAGCCTTGTCATTATGGAAGGTAGTTCGTCGTTATGATTTTGTTACTCTAATGGATTGTAGCATTGTCATTATGGAAGGTAGTTCGTTGTTGAGATTTTGTTACTCCAATGGATGGTAGCCTTGTCATTATGGAAGGTTGTTTGTTGTTGAGATTTTGTTACTCTAATGGATGGTAGCCTTGTCATTATGGAAGGTAGTTCTTCGTGATGATTTTGTTACTCCAATGGATTGTAGCCTTGTCATTATGGAAGTTAGTTCGTTGTTGAGATTTTGTTACTCCAATGGATGTTAGCCTTGTCATTATGGAAGTTAGTTCGTTGTTGAGATTTTGTTACTCTAATGGATGGTAGCGTTGTCATTATGGAAGGTAGTTCGTCGTTATGATTTTGTTACTCCAATGGATTGTAGCCTTGTCATTATGGAAGGTAGTTCGTTGTTGAGATTTTGTTACTCCAATGGATGGTAGCCTTGTCATTATGGAAGGTTGTTCGTTGTTGAGATTTTGTTACTCCATTGGATGGTAGCCTTGTCATTATGTAAGGTAGTTCTTCGTTATGATTTTGTTACTCCAATGGATTGTAGCCTTGTCATTATGGAAGTTAGTTCGTTGTTGAGATTTTGTTACTCAAATGGATGTTAGCCTTGTTATTATGGAAGTTAGTTCGTTGTTGATATTTTGTTACTCCAATGGATGGTAGCCTTGTAATTATGGAAGGTAGTTTGTTGTTGGGATTTTGTTACTTCAAGGGATGGTAGACATGTCATTATGGAAGGTAGTTTGTTGTTAAGATAATGTTACCCCAATGGATGGTAGCCTTGTAATTATGGAAGGTAGTTCGTTGTTGAGATTTTGTTACTCCAATGGATGGTAGCCTTGTCAATATGGAAGGTAGTTCATTATTGCGATTTTGTTACACTAATGGATGGTAGCCTTTGTCATTATGGAAGGTAGTTCGTCGTTATGATTTTATTACTCAAATGGATTGTAGCCTTGTCATTATGGAAGGTAGTTCGTTGTTGAGATTTTATTACTCCAATGGATGGTTGCCTTGTCATTATGGAAGGTTGTTTGTTGTTGAGATTTTGTTACTCCATTGGATGGTAGCCTTGTCATTATGGAAGGTAGTTCTTCGTTATGATTTTGTTACTCCAATGGATTGTAGCCTTGTCATTATGGAAGTTAGTTCGTTGTTGAGATTTTTTTACTCCAATCGATGTTAGCCTTGTCATTATGGAAGTTAGTTCGTTGTTGATATTTTGTTACTCCAATGGATGGTAGCCTTGTCATTATGGAAGGTAGTTCATTGTTGATATTTGGTTACTCAAATGGATGGTAGCCTTGTAATTATGTAAGGTAGTTCGTTGTTGAGATTTTGTTACTTCAAGGGATGGTAGACTTGTCATTATGGAAGGTAGTTTGTTGTTAAGATAATGTTACCCCAATGGATGGTAGCCTTGTAATTATGGAAGGTAGTTCGTTGTTGAGATTTTGTTACTCCAATGGATGGTAGCCTTGTCAATATGGAAGGTAGTTCATTGTTGAGATTTTGTTACACTAATGGATGGTAGCCTTGTCATTATGGAAGGTAGTTCGTCGTTATGATTTTGTTACTCTAATGGATTGTAGCATTGTCATTATGGAAGGTAGTTCGTTGTTGAGATTTTGTTACTCCAATGGATGGTAGCCTTGTCATTATGGAAGGTTGTTTGTTGTTGAGATTTTGTTACTCTAATGGATGGTAGCCTTGTCATTATGGAAGGTAGTTCTTCGTGATGATTTTGTTACTCCAATGGATTGTAGCCTTGTCATTATGGAAGTTAGTTCGTTGTTGAGATTTTGTTACTCCAATGGATGTTAGCCTTGTCATTATGGAAGTTAGTTCGTTGTTGAGATTTTGTTACTCTAATGGATGGTAGCCTTGTCATTATGGAAGGTAGTTCGTCGTTATGATTTTGTTACTCCAATGGATTGTAGCCTTGTCATTATGGAAGGTAGTTCGTTGTTGAGATTTTGTTACTCCAATGGATGGTAGCCTTGTCATTATGGAAGGTTGTTCGTTGTTGAGATTTTGTTACTCCATTGGATGGTAGCCTTGTCATTATGTAAGGTAGTTCTTCGTTATGATTTTGTTACTCCAATGGATTGTAGCCTTGTCATTATGGAAGTTAGTTCGTTGTTGAGATTTTGTTACTCAAATGGATGTTAGCCTTGTTATTATGGAAGTTAGTTCGTTGTTGATATTTTGTTACTCCAATGGATGGTAGCCTTGTAATTATGGAAGGTAGTTTGTTGTTGGGATTTTGTTACTTCAAGGGATGGTAGACATGTCATTATGGAAGGTAGTTTGTTGTTAAGATAATGTTACCCCAATGGATGGTAGCCTTGTAATTATGGAAGGTAGTTTGTTGTTGAGATTTTGTTACTCCAATGGATGGTAGCCTTGTCAATATGGAAGGTAGTTCATTATTGCGATTTTGTTACACTAATGGATGGTAGCCTTTGTCATTATGGAAGGTAGTTCGTCGTTATGATTTTATTACTCAAATGGATTGTAGCCTTGTCATTATGGAAGGTAGTTCGTTGTTGAGATTTTATTACTCCAATGGATGGTTGCCTTGTCATTATGGAAGGTTGTTTGTTGTTGAGATTTTGTTACTCCATTGGATGGTAGCCTTGTCATTATGGAAGGTAGTTCTTCGTTATGATTTTGTTACTCCAATGGATTGTAGCCTTGTCATTATGGAAGTTAGTTCGTTGTTGAGATTTTTTTACTCCAATCGATGTTAGCCTTGTCATTATGGAAGTTAGTTCGTTGTTGATATTTTGTTACTCCAATGGATGGTAGCCTTGTCATTATGGAAGGTAGTTCATTGTTGATATTTGGTTACTCAAATGGATGGTAGCCTTGTAATTATGTAAGGTAGTTCGTTGTTGAGATTTTGTTACTTCAAGGGATGGTAGACTTGTCATTATGGAAGGTAGTTTGTTGTTAAGATAATGTTACCCCAATGGATGGTAGCCTTGTAATTATGGAAGGTAGTTCGTTGTTGAGATTTTGTTACTCCAATGGATGGTAGCCTTGTCAATATGGAAGGTAGTTCATTGTTGAGATTTTGTTACACTAATGGATGGTAGCCTTGTCATTATGGAAGGTAGTTCGTCGTTATGATTTTGTTACTCTAATGGATTGTAGCATTGTCATTATGGAAGGTAGTTCGTTGTTGAGATTTTGTTACTCCAATGGATGGTAGCCTTGTCATTATGGAAGGTTGTTTGTTGTTGAGATTTTGTTACTCTAATGGATGGTAGCCTTGTCATTATGGAAGGTAGTTCTTCGTGATGATTTTGTTACTCCAATGGATTGTAGCCTTGTCATTATGGAAGTTAGTTCGTTGTTGAGATTTTGTTACTCCAATGGATGTTAGCCTTGTCATTATGGAAGTTAGTTCGTTGTTGAGATTTTGTTACTCCAATGGATGGTAGCCTTGTCAATATGGAAGGTAGTTCATTGTTGAGATTTTGTTACACTAATGGATGGTAGCCTTGTCATTATGGAAGGTACTTCGTCGTTATGATTTTGTTACTCCAATGGATTGTAGCCTTGTCATTATGGAAGGTAGTTCGTTGTTGAGATTTTGTTACTCCAATGGATGGTAGCCTTGTCATTATGTAAGGTAGTTCTTCGTTATGATTTTGTTACTCCAATGGATTGTAGCCTTGTCATTATGGAAGTTAGTTCGTTGTTGAGATTTTGTTACTCAAATGGATGTTAGCCTTGTCATTATGGAAGTTAGTTCGTTGTTGATATTTTGTTACTCCAATGGATGGTAGCCTTGTAATTATGGAAGGTAGTTTGTTGTCGGGATTTTGTTTCTTCAAGGGATGGTAGAGATGTCATTATGGAAGGTAGTTTGTTGTTAAGATAATGTTACCCCAATGGATGGTAGCCTTGTAATTATGGAAGGTAGTTCGTTGTTGAGATTTTGTTACTCCAATGGATGGTAGCCTTGTCAATATGGAAGGTAGTTCATTATTGCGATTTTGTTACACCAATGGATGGTAGCCTTTGTCATTATGGAAGGTAGTTCGTCGTTATGATTTTATTACTCAAATGGATTGTAGCCTTGTCATTATGGAAAGTAGTTCGTTGTTGAGATTTTATTACTCCAATGGATGGTTGCCTTGTCATTATGGAAGGTTTTTTGTTGTTGAGATTTTGTTACTCCATTGGATGGTAGCCTTGTCATTATGGAAGGTAGTTCTTCGTTATGATTTTGTTACTCCAATGGATTGTAGCCTTGTCATTATGGAAGTTAGTTCGTTGTTGAGATTTTTTTACTCCAATGGATGTTAGCCTTGTCATTATGGAAGTTAGTTCGTTGTTGATATTTTGTTACTCCAATGGATGGTAGCCTTGTCATAATGGAAGGTAGTTCGTTGTGGAGATTTTGTTACTCTAATGGATGGTAGCCTTGTCATTATGGAAGGTAGTTCATTGTTATGATTTTGTTACTCCAATATATTGTAGCCTTGTCATTATGGAAGGTAGTTCATTGTTGAGATTTTATTATTCCAATGGATGGTAGCCTTGTCAATATGGAAAGTAGTTTGTTGTTGAGATTTGGTTACTCCATTTGATGGTAGCTTTGTCATTATGGAAGGTAGTTCGTTATAGAGATTTTTTTACTCTAATGGATGGTATCCTTGTCATTATGGAAGGGAGTTCGTTGTTAAGATTTTGTTACTCCAATGGATGGTAGCCTTTTCATTATGGAAGGTAGTTCATTGTTGATATTTTGTTACTTTAATGGATGGTAGCCTTGTCATTATGGAAGGTAGTTTGTTGTTGAGATTTTGTTACTCTAATGGATGGTAGCCTTGTCATTATGGAAGGTAGTTCGTCGTTATGATTTTTTTACTCCAATGGATTGTAGCCTTGTCATTATGGAAGGTAGTTCGTTGTTGAGATTTTGTTACTCCAATGGATGTTAGCCTTGTCATTATGGAAGTTAGTTCGTTGTTGATATTTTGTTACTCCAATGGATGTTAGCCTTGTCATTATGGAAGGTAGTTCGTTGTTGATATTTGGTTACTCCAATGGATGGTAGCTTTGTAATTATGGAAGGTAGTTCGTTGTTGAGATTTTGTTACTTTAAGGGATGGTAGACTTGTAATTATGGAAGGTAGTTTGTTGTTAAGATAATGTTACCCCAATGGATGGTAGCCTTGTAATTATGGAAGGTAGTTCGTTGTTGAGATTTTGTTACTTCAATGGATGGTAGCCTTGTCAATATGGAAGGTAGTTCATTGTTGAGATTTTGTTACACTAATGGATGGTAGCCTTGTCATTATGGAAGGTTGTTCGTCGTTATGATTTTGTTACTCCAATGGATTGTAGCATTGTCATTATGGAAGGTAGTTCGTTGTTGAGATTTTGTTACTCCAATGGATGGTAGCCTTGTCATTATGGAAGGTTGTTTGTTGTTGAGATTTTGTTACTCTAATGGATGGTAGCCTTGTCATTATGGAAGGTAGTTCTTCGTTATGATTTTGTTACTCCAATGGATTGTAGCCTTGTCATTATGGAAGTTAGTTCGTTGTTGAGATTTTGTTACTCCAATGGATGTTAGCCTTGTCATTATGGATGTTAGTTCGTTGTTGAGATTTTATTACACCAATGGATGGTAGCCTTGTCAATATGGAAGGTAGTTCATTGTTGAGATTTTGTTACACTAATGGATGGTAGCCTTGTCATTATAGAAGGTAGTTCGTCGTTATGATTTTGTTACTCCAATGGATTGTAGCCTTGTCATTATGGAAGGTAGTTCGTTGTTGAGATTTTGTTACTCCAATGGATGGTAGCCTTGTCATTATGGAAGGTAGTTCGTTGTTGAGATTTTGTTACTCTAATGGATGGTAGCCTTGTCATTATGGAAGGTAGTTCGTCGTTATGATTTTGTTACTCCAATGGATTGTAGCCTTGTCATTATGGAAGGTAGTTCGTTGTTAAGATTTTGTTACTCCAATGGATGTTAGCCTTGTCATTATGGAAGTTAGTTCGCTGTTGATATTTTGTTACTCCAATGGATGGTAGCCTTGTCATTATGGAAGGTAGTTCATTGTTGATATTTGGTTACTCCAATGGATAGTAGCCTTGTAATTATGGAAGGTAGTTCGTTGTTGAGATTTTGTTACTTTAAGGGATGGTAGACTTGTCATTATGGAAGGTAGTTTGTTGTTAAGATAATGTTACCCCAATGGATGGTAGCCTTGTAATTATGGAAAGTAGTTCGTTGTTGAGATTTTGTTACTCCAATGGATGGTAGCCTTGTCAATATGGAAGGTAGTTCATTGTTGATATTTTGTTACACTAATGGATGGTAGCCTTGTCATTATGGAAGGTAGTTCGTCGTTATGATTTTGTTACTCCAATGGATTGTAGCATTGTCATTATGGAAGGTAGTTCGTTGTTGAGATTTTGTTACTCCAATGGATGGTAGCCTTGTCATTATGGAAGGTTGTTTGTTGTTGAGATTTTGATACTCTAATGGATGGTAGCCTTGTCATTATGGAAGGTAGTTCTTCGTTATGATTTTGTTACTCCAATGGATTGTAGCCTTGTCATTATGGAAGTTAGTTCGTTGTTGAGAGTTTGTTACTCCAATGGATGGTAGCCTTGTCATTATGGAAGGTTGTTCGTTGTTGAGATTTTGTTACTCCATTGGATGGTAGCCTTGTCATTATGTAAGGTAGTTCTTCGTTATGATTTTGTTACTCCAATGGATTGTAGCCTTGTCATTATGGAAGTTAGTTCGTTGTTGAGATTTTGTTACTCTAATGGATGGTAGCCTTGTCATTATGGAAGGTAGTTAATTGTTATGATTTTGTTACTCCAATATATTGTAGCCTTGTCATTATGGAAGGTAGTTCATTGTTGAGATTTTGTTACTCCAATGGATGGTAGCCTTGTCAATATGGAAAGTAGTTCGTTGTTGAGATTTTGTTACTCCATTTGATGGTAGCTTTGTCATTATGGTAGGTAGTTCGTTATAGAGATTTTTTTACTCTAATGGATGGTATCCTTGTCATTATGGAAGGTAGTTCGTTGTTGAGATTTTGTTACTCCAATGGATGGTAGCCTTGTCATTATGGAAGGTAGTTCGTTGTTGAGATTTTGTTACTCCAATGGATGGTAGCCTTGTCATTATGGAAGGTTATTTGTTGTTGAGATTTTTTTACTCTAATGGATGGTAGCCTTGTCATTATGGAAGGTAGTTCTTCGTTATGATTTTGTTACTCCAATGGATTGTAGCCTTGTCATTATGGAAGTTAGTTCGTTGTTGAGATTTTGTTACTCCAATGGATGTTAGCCTTGTCATTATGGAAGTTAGTTCGTTGTTGAGATTTTATTACACCAATGGATGGTAGCCTTGTCAATATGGAAGGTAGTTCATTGTTGAGATTTTGTTACACTAATGGATGGTAGCCTTGTCATTATAGAAAGTAGTTCGTCGTTATGATTTTGTTACTCCAATGGATTGTAGCCTTGTCATTATGGAAGGTAGTTCGTTGTTGAGATTTTGTTACTCCAATGGATGGTAGCCTTGTCATTATGGAAGGTAGTTCGATGTTGAGATTTTGTTACTCTAATGGATGGTAGCCTTGTCATTATGGAAGGTAGTTCGTCGTTATGATTTTGTTACTCCAATGGATTGTAGCCTTGTCATTATGGAAGTTAGTTCGTTGTTGAGATTTTGTTACTCCAATGGATGGTAGCCTTGTCAATATGGAAGGTAGTTCATTGTTGAGATTTTGTTACACTAATGGATGGTAGCCTTGTCATTATGGAAGGTAGTTCGTCGTTATGATTTTGTTACTCCAATGGATTGTAGCCTTGTCATTATGGAAGGTAGTTCGTTGTTGAGATTTTGTTACTCCAATGGATGGTAGCCTTGTCATTATGTAAGGTAGTTCTTCGTTATGATTTTGTTACTCCAATGGATTGTAGCCTTGTCATTATGGAAGTTAGTTCGTTGTTGAGATTTTGTTACTCAAATGGATGTTAGCCTTGTCATTATGGAAGTTAGTTCGTTGTTGATATTTTGTTACTCCAATGGATGGTAGCCTTGTAATTATGGAAGGTAGTTTGTTGTCGGGATTTTGTTTCTTCAAGGGATGGTAGACATGTCATTATGGAAGGTAGTTTGTTGTTAAGATAATGTTACCCCAATGGATGGTAGCCTTGTAATTATGGAAGGTAGTTCGTTGTTGAGATTTTGTTACTCCAATGGATGGTAGCCTTGTCAATATGGAAGGTAGTTCATTATTGCGATTTTGTTACACCAATGGATGGTAGCCTTTGTCATTATGGAAGGTAGTTCGTCGTTATGATTTTATTACTCAAATGGATTGTAGCCTTGTCATTATGGAAAGTAGTTCGTTGTTGAGATTTTATTACTCCAATGGATGGTTGCCTTGTCATTATGGAAGGTTTTTTGTTGTTGAGATTTTGTTACTCCATTGGATGGTAGCCTTGTCATTATGGAAGGTAGTTCTTCGTTATGATTTTGTTACTCCAATGGATTGTAGCCTTGTCATTATGGAAGTTAGTTCGTTGTTGAGATTTTTTTACTCCAATGGATGTTAGCCTTGTCATTATGGAAGTTAGTTCGTTGTTGATATTTTGTTACTCCAATGGATGGTAGCCTTGTCATAATGGAAGGTAGTTCGTTGTGGAGATTTTGTTACTCTAATGGATGGTAGCCTTGTCATTATGGAAGGTAGTTCATTGTTATGATTTTGTTACTCCAATATATTGTAGCCTTGTCATTATGGAAGGTAGTTCATTGTTGAGATTTTGTTATTCCAATGGATGGTAGCCTTGTCAATATGGAAAGTAGTTTGTTGTTGAGATTTGGTTACTCCATTTGATGGTAGCTTTGTCATTATGGAAGGTAGTTCGTTATAGAGATTTTTTTACTCTAATGGATGGTATCCTTGTCATTATGGAAGGGAGTTCGTTGTTAAGATTTTGTTACTCCAATGGATGGTAGCCTTTTCATTATGGAAGGTAGTTCATTGTTGATATTTTGTTACTTTAATGGATGGTAGCCTTGTCATTATGGAAGGTAGTTTGTTGTTGAGATTTTGTTACTCTAATGGATGGTAGCCTTGTCATTATGGAAGGTAGTTCGTCGTTATGATTTTTTTACTCCAATGGATTGTAGCCTTGTCATTATGGAAGGTAGTTCGTTGTTGAGATTTTGTTACTCCAATGGATGTTAGCCTTGTCATTATGGAAGTTAGTTCGTTGTTGATATTTTGTTACTCCAATGGATGTTAGCCTTGTCATTATGGAAGGTAGTTCGTTGTTGATATTTGGTTACTCCAATGGATGGTAGCTTTGTAATTATGGAAGGTAGTTCATTGTTGAGATTTTGTTACTTTAAGGGATGGTAGACTTGTCATTATGGAAGGTAGTTTGTTGTTAAGATAATGTTACCCCAATGGATGGTAGCCTTGTAATTATGGAAGGTAGTTCGTTGTTGAGATTTTGTTACTTCAATGGATGGTAGCCTTGTCAATATGGAAGGTAGTTCATTGTTGAGATTTTGTTACACTAATGGATGGTAGCCTTGTCATTATGGAAGGTTGTTCGTTGTTATGATTTTGTTACTCCAATGGATTGTAGCATTGTCATTATGGAAGGTAGTTCGTTGTTGAGATTTTGTTACTCCAATGGATGGTAGCCTTGTCATTATGGAAGGTTGTTTGTTGTTGAGATTTTGTTACTCTAATGGATGGTAGCCTTGTCATTATGGAAGGTAGTTCTTCGTTATGATTTTGTTACTCCAATGGATTGTAGCCTTGTCATTATGGAAGTTAGTTCGTTGTTGAGATTTTGTTACTCCAATGGATGTTAGCCTTGTCATTATGGATGTTAGTTCGTTGTTGAGATTTTATTACACCAATGGATGGTAGCCTTGTCAATATGGAAGGTAGTTCATTGTTGAGATTTTGTTACACTAATGGATGGTAGCCTTGTCATTATAGAAGGTAGTTCGTCGTTATGATTTTGTTACTCCAATGGATTGTAGCCTTGTCATTATGGAAGGTAGTTCGTTGTTGAGATTTTGTTACTCCAATGGATGGTAGCCTTGTCATTATGGAAGGTAGTTCGTTGTTGAGATTTTGTTACTCTAATGGATGGTAGCCTTGTCATTATGGAAGGTAGTTCGTCGTTATGATTTTGTTACTCCAATGGATTGTAGCCTTGTCATTATGGAAGGTAGTTCGTTGTTAAGATTTTGTTACTCCAATGGATGTTAGCCTTGTCATTATGGAAGTTAGTTCGCTGTTGATATTTTGTTACTCCAATGGATGGTAGCCTTGTCATTATGGAAGGTAGTTCGTTGTTGATATTGGTTACTCCAATGGATAGTAGCCTTGTAATTATGGAAGGTAGTTCGTTGTTGAGATTTTGTTACTTTAAGGGATGGTAGACTTGTCATTATGGAAGGTAGTTTGTTGTTAAGATAATGTTACCCCAATGGATGGTAGCCTTGTAATTATGGAAAGTAGTTCGTTGTTGAGATTTTGTTACTCCAATGGATGGTAGCCTTGTCAATATGGAAGGTAGTTCATTGTTGAGATTTTGTTACACTAATGGATGGTAGCCTTGTCATTATGGAAGGTAGTTCGTCGTTATGATTTTGTTACTCCAATGGATTGTAGCATTGTCATTATGGAAGGTAGTTCGTTGTTGAGATTTTGTTACTCCAATGGATGGTAGCCTTGTCATTATGGAAGGTTGTTTGTTGTTGAGATTTTGATACTCTAATGGATGGTAGCCTTGTCATTATGGAAGGTAGTTCTTCGTTATGATTTTGTTACTCCAATGGATTGTAGCCTTGTCATTATGGAAGTTAGTTCGTTGTTGAGAGTTTGTTACTCCAATGGATGGTAGCCTTGTCATTATGGAAGGTTGTTCGTTGTTGAGATTTTGTTACTCCATTGGATGGTAGCCTTGTCATTATGTAAGGTAGTTCTTCGTTATGATTTTGTTACTCCAATGGATTGTAGCCTTGTCATTATGGAAGTTAGTTCGTTGTTGAGATTTTGTTACTCTAATGGATGGTAGCCTTGTCATTATGGAAGGTAGTTAATTGTTATGATTTTGTTACTCCAATATATTGTAGCCTTGTCATTATGGAAGGTAGTTCATTGTTGAGATTTTGTTACTCCAATGGATGGTAGCCTTGTCAATATGGAAAGTAGTTCATTGTTGAGATTTTGTTACTCCATTTGATGGTAGCTTTGTCATTATGGTAGGTAGTTCGTTATAGAGATTTTTTTACTCTAATGGATGGTATCCTTGTCATTATGGAAGGTAGTTCGTTGTTGAGATTTTGTTACTCCAATGGATGGTAGCCTTGTCATTATGGAAGGTAGTTCGTTGTTGAGATTTTGTTACTCCAATGGATGGTAGCCTTGTCATTATGGAAGGTTGTTTGTTGTTGAGATTTTTTTACTCTAATGGATGGTAGCCTTGTCATTATGGAAGGTAGTTCTTCGTTATGATTTTGTTACTCCAATGGATTGTAGCCTTGTCATTATGGAAGTTAGTTCGTTGTTGAGATTTTGTTACTCCAATGGATGTTAGCCTTGTCATTATGGAAGTTAGTTCGTTGTTGAGATTTTATTACACCAATGGATGGTAGCCTTGTCAATATGGAAGGTAGTTCATTGTTGAGATTTTGTTACACTAATGGATGGTAGCCTTGTCATTATAGAAAGTAGTTCGTCGTTATGATTTTGTTACTCCAATGGATTGTAGCCTTGTCATTATGGAAGGTAGTTCATTGTTGAGATTTTGTTACTCCAATGGATGGTAGCCTTGTCATTATGGAAGGTAGTTCGTTGTTGAGATTTTGTTACTCTAATGGATGGTAGCCTTGTCATTATGGAAGGTAGTTCGTCGTTATGATTTTGTTACTCCAATGGATTGTAGCCTTGTCATTATGGAAGGTAGTTCGTTGTTGAGATTTTGTTACTCCAATGGATGTTAGCCTTGTCATTATGGAAGTTAGTTCGTTGTTGATATTTTGTTACTCCAATGGATGGTAGCCTTGTCATTATGGAAGGTAGTTCGTTGTTGATATTTGGTTACTCCAACGGATAGTAGCCTTATAATTATGGAAGGTAGTTCGTTGTTGAGATTTTGTTACTTTAAGGGATGGTAGACTTGTCATTATGGAAGGTAGTTTATTGTTAAGATAATGTTACCCCAATGGATGGTAGCCTTGTAATTATGGAAGGTAGTTCGTTGTTGAGATTTTGTTACTCCAATGGATGGTAGCCTTGTCAATATGGAAGGTAGTTCATTGTTGAGATTTTGTTACACTAATGGATGGTAGCCTTGTCATTATGGAAGGTAGTTCGTCGTTATGATTTTGTTACTCCAATGGATTGTAGCATTGTCATTATGGAAGGTAGTTCGTTGTTGAGATTTTGTTACTCCAATGGATGGTAGGCTTGTCATTATGGAAGGTTGTTTGTTGTTGAGATTTTGATACTCTAATGGATGGTAGCCTTGTCATTATGGAAGGTAGTTCTTCGTTATGATTTTGTTACTCCAATGGATTGTAGCCTTGTCATTATGGAAGTTAGTTCGTTGTTGAGAGTTTGTTACTCCAATGGATGGTAGCCTTGTCATTATGGAAGGTTGTTCGTTGTTGAGATTTTGTTACTCCATTGGATGGTAGCCTTGTCATTATGTAAGGTAGTTCTTCGTTATGATTTTGTTACTCCAATGGATTGTAGCCTTGTCATTATGGAAGTTAGTTCGTTGTTGAGATTTTGTTACTCTAATGGATGGTAGCCTTGTCATTATGGAAGGTAGTTAATTGTTATGATTTTGTTACTCCAATATATTGTAGCCTTGTCATTATGGAAGGTAGTTCATTGTTGAGATTTTGTTACTCCAATGGATGGTAGCCTTGTCAATAAGGAAAGTAGTTCGTTGTTGAGATTTTGTTACTCCATTTGATGGTAGCTTTGTCATTATGGTAGGTAGTTCGTTATAGAGATTTTTTTACTATAATGGATGGTATCCTTGTCATTATGGAAGGTAGTTCGTTGTTGAGATTTTGTTACTCCAATGGATGGTAGCCTTGTCATTATGGAAGGTAGTTCGTTGTTGAGATTTTGTTACTCCAATGGATGGTAGCCTTGTCATTATGGAAGGTTGTTTGTTGTTGAGATTTTTTTACTCTAATGGATGGTAGCCTTGTCATTATGGAAGGTAGTTCTTCGTTATGATTTTGTTACTCCAATGGATTGTAGCCTTGTCATTATGGAAGTTAGTTCGTTGTTGAGATTTTGTTACTCCAATGGATGTTAGCCTTGTCATTATGGAAGTTAGTTCGTTGTTGAGATTTTATTACACCAATGGATGGTAGCCTTGTCAATATGGAAGGTAGTTCATTGTTGAGATTTTGTTACACTAATGGATGGTAGCCTTGTCATTATAGAAGGTAGTTCGTCGTTATGATTTTGTTACTCCAATGGATTGTAGCCTTGTCATTATGGAAGGTAGTTCGTTGTTGAGATTTTGTTACTCCAATGGATGGTAGCCTTGTCATTATGGAAGGTAGTTCGTTGTTGAGATTTTGTTACTCTAATGGATGGTAGCCTTGTCATTATGGAAGGTAGTTCGTCGTTATGATTTTGTTACTCCAATGGATTGTAGCCTTGTCATTATGGAAGGTAGTTCGTTCTTGAGATTTTGTTACTCCAATGGATGTTAGCCTTGTCATTATGGAAGTTAGTTCGTTGTTGATATTTTGTTACTCCAATGGATGGTAGCCTTGTCATTATGGAAGGTAGTTCGTTGTTGATATTTGGTTACTCCAATGGATAGTAGCCTTGTAATTATGGAAGGTAGTTCGTTGTTGAGATTTTGTTACTTTAAGGGATGGTAGACTTGTCATTATGGAAGGTAGTTTGTTGTTAAGATAATGTTACCCCAATGGATGGTAGCCTTGTAATTATGGAAGGTAGTTCGTTGTTGAGATTTTGTTACTCCAATGGATGGTAGCCTTGTCAATATGGAAGGTAGTTCATTGTTGATATTTTGTTACACTAATGGATGGTAGCCTTGTCATTATGGAAGGTAGTTCGTCGTTATGATTTTGTTACTCCAATGGATTGTAGCATTGTCATTATGGAAGGTAGTTTGTTGTTGAGATTTTGTTACTCCAATGGATGGTAGCCTTGTCATTATGGAAGGTTGTTTGTTGTTGAGATTTTGATACTCTAATGGATGGTAGCCTTGTCATTATGGAAGGTAGTTCTTCGTTATGATTTTGTTACTCCAATGGATTGTAGCCTTGTCATTATGGAAGTTAGTTCGTTGTTGAGAGTTTGTTACTCCAATGGATGGTAGCCTTGTCATTATGGAAGGTTGTTCGTTGTTGAGATTTTGTTACTCCATTGGATGGTAGCCTTGTCATTATGTAAGGTAGTTCTTCGTTATGATTTTGTTACTCCAATGGATTGTAGCCTTGTCATTATGGAAGTTAGTTCGTTGTTGAGATTTTGTTACTCTAATGGATGGTAGCCTTGTCATTATGGAAGGTAGTTAATTGTTATGATTTTGTTACTCCAATATATTGTAGCCTTGTCATTATGGAAGGTAGTTCATTGTTGAGATTTTGTTACTCCAATGGATGGTAGCCTTGTCAATATGGAAAGTAGTTCGTTGTTTAGATTTTGTTACTCCATTTGATGGTAGCTTTGTCATTATGGTAGGTAGTTCGTTATAGAGATTTTTTTACTCTAATGGATGGTATCCTTGTCATTATGGAAGGTAGTTCGTTGTTGAGATTTTGTTACTCCAATGGATGGTAGCCTTCTCATTATGGAAGGTAGTTCATTGTTGATATTTTGTTACTCTAATGGATGGTAGCCTTGTAATTATGGAAGGTAGTTCGTTGTTATGATTTTGTTACTCCAATGGATTGTAGCCTTGTCATTATGGAAGGTAGTTCGTTGTTGAGATTTTGTTACTCCAATGGATGTTAGCCTTGTCATTATAGAAGTTAGTTCGTTGTTGATATTTTGTTACTCCAATGGATGGTAGCCTTGTCATTATGGAAGGTAGTTCATTGTTGATATTTGGTTACTCCAATGGATGGTAGCCTTGTAATTATGTAAGGTAGTTCGTTGTTGAGATTTTGTTACTTCAAGGGATGGTAGACTTGTCATTATGGAAGGTAGTTTGTTGTTAAGATAATGTTACCCCAATGGATGGTAGCCTTGTAATTATGGAAGGTAGTTCGTTGTTGAGATTTTGTTACTCCAATGGATGGTAGCCTTGTCAATATGGAAGGTAGTTCATTGTTGAGATTTTGTTACACTAATGGATGGTAGCCTTGTCATTATGGAAGGTAGTTCGTCGTTATGATTTTGTTACACTAATGGATGGTAGCCTTGTCATTATGGAAGGTAGTTCGTTGTTGAGATTTTGTTACTCCAATGGATGGTAGCCTTGTCATTATGGAAGGTTGTTTGTTGTTGAGATTTTGTTACTCTAATGGATGGTAGCCTTGTCATTATGGAAGGTAGTTCTTCGTTATGATTTTGTTACTCCAATGGATTGTAGCCTTGTCATTATGGAAGTTAGTTCGTTGTTGAGATTTTGTTACTCCAATGGATGGTAGCCTTGTCATTATGGAAGGTTGTTTGTTGTTGAGATTTTGTTACTCCATTGGATGGTAGCCTTGTCATTATGTAAGGTAGTTCTTCGTTATGATTCTGTTACTCCAATGGATTGTAGGCTTGTCATTATGGAAGTTAGTTCGTTGTTGAGATTTTGTTACTCCAATGGATGTTAGCCTTGTCATTATGGAAGTTAGTTAATTGTTATGATTTTGTTACTCCAATATATTGTAGCCTTGTCATTATGGAAGGTAGTTCATTGTTGAGATTTTGTTACTCCAATGGATGGTAGCCTTGTCAATATGGAAAGTAGTTCGTTGTTGAGATTTTGTTACTCCATTTGATGGTAGCTTTGTCATTATGGAAGGTAGTTCGTTATAGATATTTTTTTACTCTAATGGATGGTATCCTTGTCATTATGGAAGGTAGTTCGTTGTTGAGATTTTGTTACTCCAATGGATGGTAGCCTTGTCATTATTGAAGGTAGTTCGTTGTGGAGATTTTGTTACTCTAATGGATGGTAGCCTTGTCATTATGGAAGGTAGTTAATTGTTATGATTTTGTTACTCCAATATATTGTAGCCTTGTCATTATGGAAGGTAGTTCATTGTTGAGATTTTGTTACTCCAATGGATGGTAGCCTTGTCAATATGGAAAGTAGTTCGTTGTTGAGATTTTGTTACTCCATTTGATGGTAGCTTTGTCATTATGGAAGGTAGTTCGTTATAGAGATATTTTTACTCTAATGGATGGTATCCTTGTCATTATGGAAGGTAGTTCGTTGTTGAGATTTTGTTACTCCAATGGATGGTAGCCTTGTCATTATGGAAGGTAGTTCATTGTTGATATTTTGTTACTTTAATGGATGGTAGCCTTGTCATTATGGAAGGTAGTTCGTTGTTGAGATTTTGTTACTCCAATGGATTGTAGCCTTGTTATTATGGAAGGTAGTTCGTTGTTGAGATTTTGTTACTCCAATGGATGTTAGCCTTGTCATTATAGAAGTTAGTTCGTTGTTGATATTTTGTTACTCCAATGGATGGTAGCCTTGTCATTATGGAAGGTAGTTCATTGTTGAGATTTGGTTACTCCAATGGATGGTAGCCTTGTAATTATGTAAGGTAGTTCGTTGTTGAGATTTTGTTACTTCAAGGGATGGTAGACTTGTCATTATGGAAGGTAGTTTGTTGTTAAGATAATGTTACCCCAATGGATGGTATCCTTGTAATTATGGAAGGTAGTTCGTTGTTGAGATTTTGTTACTCCAATGGATGGTAGCCTTGTCAATATGGAAGGTAGTTCATTGTTGAGATTTTGTTACACTAATGGATGGTAGCCTTGTCATTATGGAAGGTAGTTCTTCGTTATGATTTTGTTACTCCAATGGATTGTAGCATTGTCATTATGGAAGGTAGTTAGTTGTTGAGATTTTGTTACTCCAATGGATGGTAGCCTTGTCATTATGGAAGGTTGTTTGTTGTTGAGATTTTGTTACTCTAATGGATGGTAGCCTTGTCATTATGGAAGGTAGTTCTTCGTTATGATTTTGTTACTCCAATGGATTGTAGCCTTGTCATTATGGAAGTTAGTTCGTTGTTGAGATTTTGTTACTCCAATGGATGGTAGCCTTGTCATTATGGAAGGTTGTTTGTTGTTGAGATTTTGTTACTCCATTGGATGGTAGCCTTGTCATTATGTAAGGTAGTTCTTCGTTATGATTTTGTTACTCCAATGGATTGTAGCCTTGTCATTATGGAAGTTAGTTCGTTGTTGAGATTTTGTTACTCCAATGGATGTTAGCCTTGTCATTATGGAAGTTAGTTAATTGTTATGATTTTGTTACTCCAATATATTGTAGCCTTGTCATTATGGAAGGTAGTTCATTGTTGAGATTTTGTTACTCCAATGGATGGTAGCCTTGTCAATATGGAAAGTAGTTCGTTGTTGAGATTTTGTTACTCCATTTGATGGTAGCTTTGTCATTATGGAAGGTAGTTCGTTATAGATATTTTTTTACTCTAATGGATGGTATCCTTGTCATTATGGAAGGTAGTTCGTTGTTGAGATTTTGTTACTCCAATGGATGGTAGCCTTGTCATTATTGAAGGTAGTTTGTTGTGGAGATTTTGTTACTCTAATGGATGGTAGCCTTGTCATTATGGAAGGTAGTTAATTGTTATTATTTTGTTACTCCAATATATTGTAGCCTTGTCATTATGGAAGGTAGTTCATTGTTGAGATTTTGTTACTCCAATGGATGGTAGCCTTGTCAATATGGAAAGTAGTTCGTTGTTGAGATTTTGTTACTCCATTTGATGGTAGCTTTGTCATTATGGAAGGTAGTTCGTTACAGAGATTTTTTTACTCTAATGGATGGTATCCTTGTCATTATGGAAGGTAGTTCGTTGTTGAGATTTTGTTACTCCAATGGATGGTAGCCTTGTCATTATGGAAGGTAGTTCATTGTTGATATTTTGTTACTTTAATGGATGGTAGCCTTGTCATTATGGAAGGTAGTTCGTTGTTAAGATTTTGTTACTCCAATGGATTGTAGCCTTGTTATTATGGAAGGTAGTTCGCTGTTGAGATTTTGTTACTCCAATGGATGTTAGCCTTGTCATTATGGAAGGTAGTTCATTGTTGATATTTGGTTACTCCAATGGATGGTAGCCTTGTAATTATGTAAGGTAGTTCGTTGTTGAGATTTTGTTACTTCAAGGGATGGTATACTTGTCATTATGGAAGGTAGTTTGTTGTTAAGATAATGTTACCCCAATGGATGGTAGCCTGGTAATTATGGAAGGTAGTTCGTTGTTGAGATTTTGTTACTCCAATGGATGGTAGCCTTGTCAATATGGAAGGTAGTTCATTGTTGAGATTTTGTTACACTAATGGATGGTAGCCTTGTCATTATGGAAGGTAGTTCTTCGTTATGATTTTGTTACTCCAATGGATTGTAGCATTGTCATTATGGAAGGTAGTTAGTTGTTGAGATTTTGTTACTCCAATGGATGGTAGCCTTGTCATTATGGAAGGTTGTTTGTTGTTGAGATTTTGTTACTCTAAAGGATGGTAGCCTTGTCATTATGGCAAGTAGTTCTTTGTTATGATTTTGTTACTCCAATGGATTGTAGCCTGGTCATTATGGAAGGTAGTTCGTTGTTGAGATTTTGTTACTCAAATGGATAGTAGCCTTGTAATTATGGAAGGTTGTTCGTTGTTGAGATTTTGTTACTCCATTGGATGGTAGCCTTGTCATTATGTAAGGTAGTTCTTCGTTATGATTTTGTTACTCCAATGGATTGTAGCCTTGTCATTATGGAAGTTAGTTCATTGTTGAGATTTTGTTACTCCAATGGATGTTAGCCTTGTCATTATCGAAGTTAGTTCGTTGTTGATATTTTGTTACTCCAATGGATGGTAGCCTTGTCATTATTGAAGGTAGTTCGTTGTGGAGATTTTGTTACTCTAATGGATGGTAGCCTTGTCATTATGGAAGGTAGTTAATTGTTATGATTTTGTTGCTCCAATATATTGTAGCCTTGTCATTATGGAAGGTAGTTCATTATTGAGATTTTGTTACTCCAATGGATGGTAGCCTTGTCAATATGAAAAGTAGTTCGTTGTTGAGATTTTGTTACTCCATTTAATGGTAACTTTGTCATTATGGAAGGTAGTTCGTTATAGAGATTTTTTTACTCTAATGGATGGTATCCTTGTCATTATGGAAGGTAGTTCGTTGTTGATATTTTGTTAATCCAATGGATGGTAGCCTTGTCATTATGGAAGGTAGTTCATTGTTGATATTTTGTTACTTTAATGGATGGTAGCCTTGTCATTATGGAAGGTAGTTCGTTGTTGAGATTTTGTTACTCCAATGGATTGTAGCCTTGTCATTATGGAAGGTAGTTGGTTGTTGAGATTTTGTTACTCCAATTTATGTTAGCCTTGCCATTATAGAAGTTAGTTCGTTGTGGATATTTTGTTACTCCAATGGACGGTAGCCTTGTCATTATGGAAGGTAGTTCATTGTTGATATTTGGTTACTCCAATGGATTGTAGCCTTGTAATTATGGAAGGTAGTTTGCTGTTGAGATTTTGTTACTTCAAGGGATGGTAGACTTGTAATTATGGAAGGTAGTTTGTTGTTAAGATAATGTTACCCCAATGGATTGTAGCCTTGTCATTATGGAAGTTAGTTCGTTGTTGAGATTTTGTTACTCCAATGGATGTTAGCCTTGTCATTATCGAAGTTAGTTCGTTGTTGATATTTTGTTACTCCAATGGATGGTAGCCTTGTCATTATTGAAGGTAGTTCGTTGTGGAGATTTTGTTACTCTAATGGATGGTAGCCTTGTCATTATGGAAGGTAGTTAATTGTTATGATTTTGTTGCTCCAATATATTGTAGCCTTGTCATTATTGAGATTTTGTTACTCCAATGGATGGTAGCCTTGTCAATATGAAAAGTAGTTCGTTGTTGAGATTTTGTTACTCCATTTAATGGTAGCTTTGTCATTATGGAAGGTAGTTCGTTATAGAGATTTTTTTACTCTAATGGATGGTATCCTTGTCATTATGGAAGGTAGTTCGTTGTTGATATTTTGTTACTCCAATGGATGGTAGCCTTGTCATTATGGAAGGTAGTTCATTGTTGATATTTTGTTACTTTAATGGATGGTAGCCTTGTCATTATGGAAGGTAGTTCTTTGTTGAGATTTTGTTACTCCAATGGATTGTAGCCTTGTCATTATGGAAGGTAGTTGGTTGTTGAGATTTTGTTACTCCAATTTATGTTAGCCTTGCCATTATAGAAGTTAGTTCATTGTTGATATTTTGTTACTCCAATGGACGGTAGCCTTGTCATTATGGAAGGTAGTTCATTATTGATATTTGGTTACTCCAATGGATGGTAGCCTTGTAATTATGGAAGGTAGTTCGTTGTTGAGATTTTGTTACTTCAAGGGATGGTAGACTTGTCATTATGGAAGGTAGTTTGTTGTTAAGATAATGTTACCCCAATGGATGGTAGCCTTGTAATTATGGAAGGTAGTTCGTTGTTGAGATTTTGTTACTCCAATGGATGGTAGCCTTGTCATTATGGTAGCCTTGTCATTATGGAAGGTAGTTCGTTGTTATGATTTTGTTACTCCAATGTATTGTAGCATTGTCATTATGAAAGGTAGTTCGTTGTTGAGATTTTGTTACTCCAATGGATGGTAGCCTTGCCATTATGGAAGGTTGTTTGTTGTTGAGATTTTGTTACTCTAATGGATGGTAGCCTTGTCATTATGGAAGGTAGTTCTTCGTTATGATTTTGTTACTCCAATGGATTGTAGCCTTGTCATTATGGAAGTTAGTTCGTTGTTGAGATTTTGTTACTCCAATGGATGTTAGCCTTGTCATTATGGAAGTTAGTTTGTTGTGGAGATTTTGTTACTCCAATGGATGGTAGCCTTGTCAATATGGAAGGTAGTTCATTGTTGAGATTTTGTTACACTAATGGATGGTAGCCTTGTCATTATGGAAGGTAGTTCGTCGTTATGATTTTGTTACTCCAATGGATTATAGCCTTGTCATTATGGAAGGTAGTTCGTTGTTGAGATTTTGTTACTCCAATGGATGGTAGCCTTGTCATTATGGAAGGTTGTTCGTTGTTGAGATTTTGTTACTCCATTGGATGGTAGCCTTCTCATTATGTAAGGTAGTTCTTCGTTATGATTTTGTTACTCCAATGGATTGTAGCCTTGTCATTATGGAAGGTTGTTTGTTGTTGAGATTTTGTTACTCCATTGGATGGTAGCCTTGTCATTATTTAAGGTAGTTCTTCGTTATGATTTTGTTACTCCAATGGATTGTAGCCTTGTCATTATGGAAGCTAGTTCGTTGTTGAGATTTTGTTACTCCAATGGATGTTAGCCTTGTTATTATTTAAGTTAGTTAATTGTTATGATTTTGTTACTCCAATATATTGTAGCCTTGTCATTATGGAAGGTAGTTCATTGTTGAGATTTTGTTACTCCAATGGATGGTAGCCTTGTCAATATGGAAAGTAGTTCGTTGTTGAGATTTTGTTACTCCATTTGATGGTAGCTTTGTCATTATGGAAGGTAGTTCGTTATAGAGATTTTTTTACTCTAATGGATGGTATCCTTGTCATTATGGAAGGTAGTTCGTTGTTGAGATTTTGTTACTCCAATAGATGGTAGCCTTGTCATTATTGAAGGTAGTTCGTTGTGGAGATTTTGTTACTCTAATGGATGGTAGCCTTGTCATTATGGAAGGTAGTTAATTGTTATGATTTTGTTACTCCAATATATTTTAGCCTTGTCATTATGGAAGGTAGTTCATTGTTGAGATTTTGTTACTCCAATGGATGGTAGCCTTGTCAATATGGAAAGTAGTTCGTTGTTGAGATTTTGTTACTCCATTTGATGGTAGCTTTGTCATTATGGAAGGTAGTTCGTTATAGAGATTTTTTTACTCTAATGGATGGTATCCTTGTCATTATGGAAGGTAGTTCGTTGTTGAGATTTTGTTACTCCAATGGATGGTAGCCTTGTCATTATGGAAGGTAGTTCATTGTTGATATTTTGTTACTTTAATGGATGGTAGCCTTGTCATTATGGAAGGTAGTTCGTTGTTGAGATTTTGTTACTCCAATGGATTGTAGCCTTGTCATTATGGAAGGTAGTTCGTTGTTGAGATTTTGTTACTCCAATGGATGTTAGCCTTGTCATTATAGAAGTTAGTTCGTTGTTGATATTTTGTTACTCCAATGGATGGTAGCCTTGTCATTATGGAAGGTAGTTCATTGTTGATATTTGGTTACTCCAATGGATGGTAGCCTTGTAATTAGGTAAGGTAGTTCGTTGTTGAGATTTTGTTACTTCAAGGGATGGTAGACTTGTCATTATGGAAGGTAGTTTGTTGTTAAGATAATGTTACCCCAATGGATGGTAGCCTTGTAATTATGGAAGGTAGTTCGTTGTTGAGATTTTGTTACTCCAATGGATGGTAGCCTTGTCAATATGGAAGGTAGTTCATTGTTGAGATTTTGTTACACTAATGGATGGTAGCCTTGTCATTATGGAAGGTAGTTCGTCGTTATGATTTTGTTACTCCAATGGATTGTAGCATTGTCATTATGGAAGGTAGTTCATTGTTGAGATTTTGTTACTCCAATGGATGGTAGCCTTGTCATTATGGAAGGTTGTTTGTTGTTGAGATTTTGTTACTCTAATGGATGGTAGCCTTGTCATTATGGCAAGTAGTTCTTTGTTATGATTTTGTTACTCCAATGGATTGTAGCCTTGTCATTATGGAAGGTAGTTCGTTGTTGAGATTTTGTTACTCAAATGGATCGTAGCCTTGTAATTATGGAAGGTTGTTCTTTGTTGAGATTTTGTTACTCCATTGGATGGTAGCCTTATCATTATGTAAGGTAGTTCTTCGTTATGATTTTGTTACTCCAATGGATTGTAGCCTTGTCATTATGGAAGTTAGTTCGTTGTTGAGATTTTTGTTACTCCAATGAATGTTAGCCTTTTCATTATGGAAGTTAGTTCATTGTTGATATTTTGTTACTCCAATGGATGGTAGCCTTGTCATTATTGAAGGTAGTTCATTGTGGAGATTTTGTTACTCTAACGGATGGTAGCCTTGTCATTATGAAAGGTAGTTAATTGTTATGATTTTGTTGCTCCAATATATTGTAGCCTTGTCATTATGGAAGGTAGTTCATTATTGAGATTTTGTTACTCCAATGGATGGTAGCCTTGTCAATATGAAAAGTAGTTCGTTGTTGAGATTTTGTTACTCCATTTAATGGTAGCTTTGTCATTATGGAAGGTAATTCGTTATAGAGATTTTTTTACTCTAATGGATGGTATCCTTGTCATTATGGAAGGTAGTTCGTTGTTGATATTTTGTTACTCCAATGGATGGTAGCCTTGTCATTATGGAAGGTAGTTCATTGTTGATATTTTGTTACTTTAATGGATGGTAGACTTGTCATTATGGAAGGTAGTTTGTTGTTGAGATTTTGTTACTCCAATGGATTGTAGCCTTGTCATTATGGAAGGTAGTTGGTTGTTGAGATTTTGTTACTCCAATTTATGTTAGCCTTGCCATTATAGAAGTTAGTTCGTTGTTGATATATTGTTACTCCAATAGACGGTAGCCTTGTCATTATGGAAGGTAGTTCATTGTTGATATTTGGTTACTCCAATGGATGGTAGCCTTGTAATTATGGAAGGTAGTTCGTTGTTGAGATTTTGTTATTTCAAGGGATGGTAGACTTGTCATTATGGAAGGTAGTTTGTTGTTAAGATAATGTTACCCCAATGGATGGTAGCCTTGTAATTATGGAAGGTAGTTCATTGTTGAGATTTTGTTACTCCAATGGATGGTAGCCTTGTCATTATGGTAGCCTTGTCATTATGGAAGGTAGTTCATCGTTATGATTTTGTTACTCCAATGTATTGTAGCATTATCATTATGGAAGGTAGTTCGTTGTTGAGATTTTGTTACTCCAATGGATGGTAGCCTTGTCATTATGGAAGGTTGTTTGTTGTTGAGATTTTGTTACTCTAATGGATGATAGCCTTGTCATTATGGAAGGTAGTTCTTCGTTATGATTTTGTTACTCCAATGGATTGTAGCCTTGTCATTATGGAAGTTAGTTCTTTGTTGAGATTTTGTTACTCCAATGGATGCTAGCCTTGTCATTATGGAAGTTAGTTCGTTGTGGAGATTTTGTTACTCCAATGGATGGTAGCCTTGTCAATATGGAAGGTAGTTCATTGTTGAGATTTTGTTACACTAATGGATGGTAGCCTTGTCATTATGGAAGGTAGTTCGTCGTTATGATTTTGTTACTCCAATGGATTGTAGCCTTGTCATTATGGAAGGTAGTTCGTTGTTGAGATTTTGTTACTCCAATGGATGGTAGCCTTGTCATTATGGAAGGTTGTTCGTTGTTGAGATTTTGTTACTCCATTGGATGGTAGCCTTGTCATTATGTAAGGTAGTTCTTCGTTATGATTTTGTTACTCCAATGGATTGTAGCCTTGTCATTATGGATGTTAGTTGGTTGTTGAGATTTTGTTACTCAAATGGATGTTAGCCTTGTCATTATGGAAGTTAGTTCGTTGTTGATATTTTGTTACTCCAATGGATGGTAGCCTTTTCATCATGGAAGGTAGTTCGTTGTTGATATTTGGTTACTCCAATGGATGGTAGCCTTGTAATTATGGAAGGTAGTTTGTTGTTAAGATAATGTTACCCCAATGTATGGTAGCCTTGTAATTATGGAAGGTAGTTTGTTGTTGAGATTTTGTTACTCCAATGGATGGTAGCCTTGTCAATATGGAAGGTAGTTCATTATTGAGATTTTGTTACACTAATGGATGGTAGCCTTGTCATTATGGAAGGTAGTTCGTCGTTATGATTTTATTACTCCAATGGATTGTAGCCTTGTCATTATGGAAGGTAGTTCGTTGTTGAGATTTTGTTACTCCAATGGATTGTAGCCTTGTCATTATGGAAGGTTGTTTGTTGTTGAGATTTTGTTACTCCATTGGATGGTAGCCTTGTCATTATGGAAGGTAGTTCTTCGTTATGATTTTGTTACTCCAATGGATTGTAGCCTTGTCATTATGGAAGTTAGTTCGTTGTTGAGATTTTTTTACTCCAATGGATGTTAGCCTTGTCATTATGGAAGGTAGTTTGTTGTTGAGATTTTTTTACTCTAATGGATGGTAGCCTTGTCATTATGGAAGGTAGTTCATTGTTATGATTTTGTTACTCCAATATATTGTAGCCTTGTCATTATGGAAGGTAGTTCATTGTTGAGATTTTGCTACTCCAATGAATGGTAGCCTTGTCAATATGGAAAGTAGTTCGTTGTTGAGATTTTGTTACTCCATTTGATGGTAGCTTTGTCATTATGGAAGGTAGTTCGTTATAGAGATTTTTTTACTCTAATGGATGGTATCCTTGTCATTATGGAAGGTAGTTCGTTGTTGAGATTTTGTTACTCCAATGGATGGTAGCCTTGTCATTATGGAAGGTAGTTCATTGTTGATATTTTTTGTTACTTTAATGGATGGTTGCCTTGTCATTATGGAAGGTAGTTCGTCGTTATGATTTTTTTACTCCAATGGATTGTAGCCTTGTCATTATGGAAGGTAGTTCGTTGTTGAGATTTTATTACTCCAATGGATGTTAGCCTTGTCATTATGGAAGTTAGTTCGTTGTTGATATTTTGTTACTCCAATGGATGTTAGCCTTGTCATTATGGAAGGTTGTTCGTTGTTAAAATTTGGTTACTCCAATGGATGGTAGCCTTGTAATTATGGAAGGCAGTTCGTTGTTGAGATTTTGTTACTTTAAGGGATGGTAGACTTGTCATTATGGAAGGTAGTTTGTTGTTAGATAATGTTACCCCAATGGTTGGTAGCCTTGTAATTATGGAAGATAGTTCGTTGTTGAGATTTTGTTACTCCAATGGATGGTAGCCTTGTCAATATGGAAGGTAGTTCATTATTGAGATTTTGTTACACTAATGGATGGTAGCCTTGTCATTATGGATGGTAGTTCATCGTTATGATTTTATTACTCCAATGGATTGTAGCCTTGTCATTATGGAAGGTAGTTCGTTGTTGAGATTTTGTTACTCCAATGGATGGTAGCCTTGTCATTATGGAAGGTTGTTTGTTGTTGAGATTTTGTTATTCCATTGGATGGTAGCCTTGTCATTATTTAAGGTAGTTCTTCGTTATGATTTTGTTACTCCAATGGATTGTAGCCTTGTCATTATGGAAGCTAGTTCGTTGTTGAGATTTTGTTACTCCAATGGATGGTATCGTTGTCATTATGGAAGGTAGTTCGTTGTTGAGATTTTGTTACTCTAATGGATGGTAGCCTTGTCAATATGGAAGGTAGTTCGTCATTATGATTTTGTTGCTCCAATAGATTGTAGCCTTGTCATTATGGAAGGTAGTTCGTTGTTGAGATTTTGTTAATCCAATGGATGTTAGCCTTGTCATTACGGAAGTTACTTTGTTGTTGATATTTTGTTACTCCAATGGATGGTAGCCTTGTCATTATGGAAGGTAGTTCGTTGTGGAGATTTTATTACTCTAATGGATGGTAGCCTTGTCATTATGGAAGGTAGTTCATTGTTATGATTTTGTTACTCCAATATATTGTAGCCTTGTCATTATCGAAGGTAGTTCGGTGTTGAGATTTTGTTACTCGAATGGATGTTAGCCTTGTCATTATGGAATTTAGTTCGTTGTTAATATTTTTTTACTCCAATGGATGGTAGCCTTGTCATTATGGAAGGTAGTTTATTGTTGAGATTTTGTTACTTTAATGGATGGTAGCCTTGTGCTTATGGAAGGTAGTTCATTGTTGAGATTTTGTTACTCAAATGGATGGTAGCCTTGTCACTATGAAAGGTAGTTTGTTGTTGAGATTTTGTTACTCTAATGGATGGTATCCTTGTCTTTACCGAAGGTAGCCTTTTGTTGAAATTTTGTTACTCCATTGGATGGTAGCCTTGTCATTATGGAAGGTAGTTCATTGTTGAGATTTTGTTACTCCAATGGATGGTAGCCTTGTCATTATGGAAGGTAGTTCGTTATAAAGATTTTTTTACTCTAATGGATGGTATCCTTGTCATTATGGAAGGTAGTTTCTTGTTGAGATTTTGTTACTCCAATGGATGTTAGCCTTGTCATTATGGAAGTTAGTTCGTTGTTGAGATTTTGTTACTCCAATGGATGGTAGCCTTGTCAATATGGAATGTAGTTCTTTGTTGAGATTTTGTTACACGAATGGATGGTAGCCTTATCATTATGGAAGGTAGTTCGTCGTTATGATTTTGTTACTCCAATGGATTGTAGCCTTGTCATTATGGAAGGTAGTTCGTTTTTGAGATTTTGTTACTCCAATGGATGGTAGCCTTGTCATTATGGAAGGTTGTTTGTTGTTGAGATTTTGTTACTCCATTGGATGGTAGCCTTGTCATTATGTAAGGTAGTTCTTCGTTATGATTTTGTTACTCCAATGGATTGTAGCCTTGTCATTATGGAAGTTAGTTCGTTGTTGAGATTTTGTTACTCCAATGGATGTTAGCCTTGTCATTATGGAAGTTAGTTCGTTGTTGATATTTGGTTACTCCAATGGATGGTAGCCTTTTCATTATGGAAGGTAGTTCGTTGTTGATATTTGGTTACTCCAATGGATGGTAGCCTTGTAATTATGGAAGGTAGTTTGTTGTTGAGATTTTGTTACTTCAAGGGATGGTAGACTTGTCATTATGGAAGGTAGTTTGTTGTTAAGATAATGTTACCCCAATGGATGGTAGCCTTGTAATTATGGAAGGTAGTTCGTTGTTGAGATTTTGTTACTCCAATGGATGGTAGCCTTGTCATTATGGAAGGTAGTTCATTGTTGATATTTTTTTACTTTAATGGATGGTTTCCTTGTCATTATGGAAGGTAGTTCGTTGTTGAGATTTTGTTACTCTAATGGATGGTAGCCTTGTCATTATGGAAGGTAGTTCATCATTATGATTTTTTTACTCCAATGGATTGTAGCCTTGTCATTATGGAAGGTAGTTCGTTGTTGAGATTTTATTACTCCAATGGATGTTAGCCTTGTCATTATGGAATTTAGTTCGTTGTTAATATTTTTTTACTCCAATGGATGGTAGCCTTGTCATTATGGAAGGTAGTTTATTGTTGAGATTTTGTTACTTTAATGGATGGTAGCCTTGTGCTTATGGAAGGTAGTTCATTGTTGAGATTTTGTTACTCAAATGGATGGTAGCCTTGTCACTATGAAAGGTAGTTTGTTGTTGAGATTTTGTTACTCTAATGGATGGTATCCTTGTCTTTACCGAAGGTAGCCTTTTGTTGAAATTTTGTTACTCCATTGGATGGTAGCCTTGTCATTATGGAAGGTAGTTTCTTGTTGAGATTTTGTTACTCCAATGGATGTTAGCCTTGTCATTATGGAAGTTAGTTCGTTGTTGAGATTTTGTTACTCCAATGGATGGTAGCCTTGTCAATATGGAATGTAGTTCATTGTTGAGATTTTGTTACACGAATGGATGGTAGCCTTATCATTATGGAAGGTAGTTCGTCGTTATGATTTTGTTACTCCAATGGATTGTAGCCTTGTCATTATGGAAGGTAGTTCGTTTTTGAGATTTTGTTACTCCAATGGATGGTAGCCTTGTCATTATGGAAGGTTGTTTGTTGTTGAGATTTTGTTACTCCATTGGATGGTAGCCTTGTCATTATGTAAGGTAGTTCTTCGTTATGATTTTGTTACTCCAATGGATTGTAGCCTTGTCATTATGGAAGTTAGTTCGTTGTTGAGATTTTGTTACTCCAATGGATGTTAGCCTTGTCATTATGGAAGTTAGTTCGTTGTTGATATTTGGTTACTCCAATGGATGGTAGCCTTTTCATTATGGAAGGTAGTTCGTTGTTGATATTTGGTTACTCCAATGGATGGTAGCCTTGTAATTATGGAAGGTAGTTTGTTGTTGAGATTTTGTTACTTCAAGGGATGGTAGACTTGTCATTATGGAAGGTAGTTTGTTCTTAAGATAATGTTACCCCAATGGATGGTAGCCTTATAATTATGGAAGGTAGTTCGTTGTTGAGATTTTGTTACTCCAATGGATGGTAGCCTTGTCATTATGGAAGGTAGTTCATTGTTGATATTTTTTTACTTTAATGGATGGTTTCCTTGTCATTATGGAAGGTAGTTCGTTGTTGAGATTTTGTTACTCTAATGGATGGTAGCCTTGTCATTATGGAAGGTAGTTCGTCGTTATGATTTTTTTACTCCAATGGATTATAGCCTTGTCATTATGGAAGGTAGTTCGTTGTTGAGATTTTATTACTCCAATGGATGTTAGCCTTGTCATTATGGAAGCTAGTTCGTTGTTGATATTTTGTTACTCCAATGGATGTTAGCCTTGTCATTATGGAAGGTTGTTCGTTGTTAAAATTTGGTTACTCCAATGGATGGTAGCCTTGTAATTATGGAAGGCAGTTCGTTGTTGAGATTTTGTTACTTTAAAGGAATGGTAGACTTGTCATTATTGAAGGTAGTTTGTTGTTAAGATAATGTTACCCCAATGGTTGGTAGCCTTGTAATTATGGAAGGTAGTTCATTGTTGAGATTTTGTTACTCCAATGGATGGTAGCCTTGTCAATATGGAAGGTAGTTCATTGTTGAGATTTTGTTACACTAATGGATGGTAGCCTTGTCATTATGGAAGGTAGTTCGTCGTTATGATTTTGTTACTCCAATGGATTGTAGCATTGTCATTATGGAAGGTAGTTCGTTGTTGAGATTTGGTTCCTCCAATGGATGGTAGCCTTGTCATTATGGAAGGTTGTTTGTTGTTGAAATTTTGTTACTCTAATGGATGGTAGCCTTGTCATTATGGAAGGTAGTTCTTCATTATGATTTTGTTACTTCAATGGATTGTAGCCTTGTCATTATGGAAGTTAGTTCGTTGTTGAGATTTTGTTACTCCAATGGATGGTATCGTTGTCATTATGGAAGGTAGTTCGTTGTTGAGATTTTGTTACTCCAATGGATGGTAGCCTTGTCAATATGGAAGGTAGTTCGTCATTATGATTTTGTTGCTCCAATAGATTGTAGCCTTGTCATTATGGAAGGTAGTTCGTTGTTGAGATTTTGTTAATCCAATGGATGTTAGCCTTGTCATTACGGAAGTTACTTTGTTGTTGAGATTTTGTTACTCCAATGGATGGTAGCCTTGTCATTATGGAAGGTAGTTCGTTGTGGAGATTTTATTACTCTAATGGATGGTAGCCTTGTCATTATGGAAGGTAGTTCATTGTTATGATTTTGTTACTCCAATATATTGTAGCCTTGTCATTATCGAAGGTAGTTCGGTGTTGAGATTTTGTTACTCGAATGGATGTTAGCCTTGTCATTATGGAATTTAGTTCGTTGTTAATATTTTTTTACTCCAATGGATGGTAGCCTTGTCATTATGGAAGGTAGTTTATTGTTGAGATTTTGTTACTTTAATGGATGGTAGCCTTGTGCTTATGGAAGGTAGTTCATTGTTGAGATTTTGTTACTCAAATGGATGGTAGCCTTGTCACTATGAAAGGTAGTTTGTTGTTGAGATTTTGTTACTCTAATGGATGGTATCCTTGTCTTTACCGAAGGTAGCCTGTTGTTGAAATTTTGTTACTCCATTGGATGGTAGCCTTGTCATTATGGAAGGTAGTTCATTGTTGAGATTTTGTTACTCCAATGGATGGTAGCCTTGTCAATATGGAAAGTAGTTTGTTGTTGAGATTTTGTTACTCCATTTGATGGTAGCTTTGTCATTATGGAAGGTAGTTCGTTATAAATATTTTTTTACTCTAATGGATGGTGTCCTTGTCATTATGGAAGGTAGTTTATTGTTGAGATTTTGTTACTCCAATGGATGTTAGCCTTGTCATTATGGAAGTTAGTTCGTTGTTGAGATTTTGTTACTCCAATGGATGGTAGCCTTGTCAATATGGAATGTAGTTCTTTGTTGAGATTTTGTTACACGAATGGATGGTAGCCTTATCATTATGGAAGGTAGTTCGTCGTTATGATTTTGTTACTCCAATGGATTGTAGCCTTGTCATTATGGAAGGTAGTTCGTTTTTGAGATTTTGTTACTCCAATGGATGGTAGCCTTGTCATTATGGAAGGTTGTTTGTTGTTGAGATTTTGTTACTCCATTGGATGGTAGCCTTGTCATTATGTAAGGTAGTTCTTCGTTATGATTTTGTTACTCCAATGGATTGTAGCCTTGTCATTATGGAAGTTAGTTCGTTGTTGAGATTTTGTTACTCCAATGGATGTTAGCCTTGTCATTATGGAAGTTAGTTCGTTGTTGATATTTGGTTACTCCAATGGATTGTAGCCTTTTCATTATGGAAGGTAGTTCGTTGTTGATATTTGGTTACTCCAATGGATGGTAGCCTTGTAATTATGGAAGGTAGTTTGTTGTTGAGATTTTGTTACTTCAAGGGATGGTAGACTTGTCATTATGGAAGGTAGTTTGTTGTTAAGATAATGTTACCCCAATGGATGGTAGCCTTGTAATTATGGAAGGTAGTTCGTTGTTGAGATTTTGTTACTCCAATGGATGGTAGCCTTGTCATTATGGAAGGTAGTTCATTGTTGATATTTTTTTACTTTAATGGATGGTTTCCTTGTCATTATGGAAGGTAGTTCGTTGTTGAGATTTTGTTACTCTAATGGATGGTAGGCTTGTCATTATGGAAGGTAGTTCGTCGTTATGATTTTTTTACTCCAATGGATTGTAGCCTTGTCATTATGGAAGGTAGTTCGTTGTTGAGATTTTATTACTCCAATGGATGTTAGCCTTGTCATTATGGAAGTTAGTTCGTTCTTGATATTTTGTTACTCCAATGGATGTTAGCCTTGTCATTATGGAAGGTAGTTCGTTGTTGATATTTGGTTACTCCAATGGATGGTAGCCTTATAATTATGGAAGGTAGTTCGTTGTTGAGATTTTGTTACTTTAAGGGATGGTAGACTTGTCATTATGGAAGGTAGTTTGTTGTTAAGATAATGTTACCCCAATGGGTGGTAGCCTTGTAATTATGGAAGGTAGTTCGTTGTTGAGATTTTGTTACTCCAATGGATGGTAGCCTTGTCAATATGGAAGGTAGTTCATTGTTGAGATTTTGTTACACTAATGGATGGTAGCCTTGTCATTATGGAAGGTAGTTCGTCGTTATGATTTTGTTACTCCAATGGATTGTAGCATTGTCATTATGGAAGGTAGTTCGTTGTTTAGATTTTGTTCCTCCAATGGATGGTAGCCTTGTCATTATGGAAGGTTGTTTGTTGTTGAAATTTTGTTACTCTAATGGATGGTAGCCTTGTCATTATGGAAGGTAGTTCTTCGTTATGATTTTGTTACTTCAATGGATTGTAGCCTTGTCATTATGGAAGTTAGTTCGTTGTTGAGATTTTGTTACTCCAATGGATGGTATCCTTGTCATTAAGGAAGGTAGTTCGTTGTTGAGATTTTGTTACTCTAATGGATGGTAGCCTTGTCATTATGGAAGGTAGTTCATCGTTATGATTTTGTTGCTCCAATAGATTGTAGCCTTGTCATTATGGAAGGTAGTTCGTTGTTGAGATTTTGTTAATCCAATGGATGTTAGCCTTGTCATTATGGAAGTTACTTTGTTGTTTATATTTTGTTACTCCAATGGATGGTAGCCTTGTCATTATGGAAGGTAGTTCGTTGTGGAGATTTTGTTACTCTAATGGATGGTAGCCTTGTCATTATGGAAGGTAGTTCATTGTTATGATTTTGTTACTCCAATATATTGTAGCCTTGTCATTATCGAAGGTAGTTCGGTGTTGAGATTTTGTTACTCCAATGGATGTTAGCCTTGTCATTATGGAATTTAGTTCATTGTTAATATTTTTTTACTCCAATGGATGGTAGCCTTGTCATTATGGAAGGTAGTTTGTTGTTGAGATTTTGTTACTTTAATGGATGGTAGCCTTGTGCTTATGGAAGGTAGTTCATTGTTGAGATTTTGTTACTCAAATGGATGGTAGCCTTGTCACTATGAAAGGTAGTTTGTTGTTGAGATTTAGTTACTCTAATGGATGGTATCGTTGTCTTTACGGAAGGTAACCTGTTGTTGAAATTTTGTTACTCCATTGGATGGTAGCCTTGTCATTATGGAAGGTAGTTCATTGTTGAGATTTTGTTACTCCAATGGATGGTAGCCTTGTCAATATGGAAAGTAGTTCGTTGTTGAGATTTTGTTACTCCATTTGATGGTAGCTTTGTCATTATGGTAGGTAGTTCGTTATAAAGATTTTTTTACTCTAATGGATGGTATCCTTGTCATTATGGAAGGTAGTTTGTTGTTGAGATTTTGTTACTCCAATGGATGTTAGCCTTGTCATTATGGAAGTTAGTTCGTTGTTGAGATTTTGTTACTCCAATGGATGGTAGCCTTGTCAATATGGAATGTAGTTCTTTGTTGAGATTTTGTTACACGAATGGATGGTAGCCTTGTCATTATGGAAGGTAGTTCGTCATTATGATTTTGTTACTCCAATGGATTGTAGCCTTGTCATTATGGAAGGTAGTTCGTTTTTGAGATTTTGTTACTCCAATGGATGGTAGCCTTGTCATTATGGAAGGTTGTTTGTTGTTGAGATTTTGTTACTCCATTGGATGGTAGCCTTGTCATTATGTAAGGTAGTTCTTCGTTATGATTTTGTTACTCCAATGGATTGTAGCCTTGTCATTATGGAAGTTAGTTCGTTGTTGAGATTTTGTTACTCCAATGGATGTTAGCCTTGTCATTATGGAAGTTAGTTCGTTGTTGATATTTTGTTACTCCAATGGATGGTAGCCTTGTCATTATTGAAGGTAGTTCGTTGTGCAGATTTTGTTACTCTAATGGATGGTAGCCTTGTCATTATGGAAGGTAGTTAATTGTTATGATTTTGTTACTCAAATATATTGTAGCCTTGTCATTATGGAAGGTAGTTCATTGTTGAGATTTTGTTATCCAATGGATGGTAGCCTTGTCAATATGGAAAGTAGTTCGTTGTTGAGATTTTGTTACTCCATTTGATGGTAGCTTTGTCATTATGGAAGGTAGTTCGTTATAGAGATTTTTTTACTCTAATGGATGGTATCCTTGTCATTATGGAAGGTAGTTCGTTGTTGAGATTTTGTTACTCCAATGGATGGTAGCCTTGTCATTATGGAAGGTAGTTCATTGTTGATATTTTGTTACTTTAATGGATGGTAGCCTTGTCATTATGGAAGATAGTTCGTTGTTGAGATTTTGTTACTCCAATGGATTGTAGCCTTGTCATTATGGAAGTTAGTTCGTTGTTGAGATTTTGTTACTCCAATGGATGTTAGCCTTGTCATTATGGAAGTTAGTTCGTTGTTGATATTTTGTTACTCCAATGGATGGTAGCCTTGTCATTATGGAAGGTAGTTTGTTGTGGAGATTTTGTTACTCTAATGGATGGTAGCCTTGTCATTATGGAAGGTAGTTCGTTGTGGAGATTTTGTTACTCTAATGGATGGTAGCCTTGTCATTATGGAAGGTAGTTCATTGTTATGATTTTGCTACTCCAATATATTGTAGCCTTGTCATTATGGAAGGTAGTTCATTGTTAAGATTTTGCTACTCCAATGGATGGTAGCCTTGTCAATATGGAAAGTAGTTCGTTGTTTAGATTTTGTTACTCCATTTGATGGTAGCTTTGTCATTATGGAAGGTAGTTCGTTATAGAGATTTTTTTACTCTAATGGATGGTATCCTTGTCATTATGGAAGGTAGTTCGTTGTTGAGATTTTGTTACTCCAATGGATGGTAGCCTTATCATTATGGAAGGTAGTTCATTGTTGATATTTTGTTACTTTAATGGATGGTTGCCTTGTCATTATGGAAGGTAGTTCGTTGTTGAGATTTTGTTACTCTAATGGATGGTAGCCTTGTCATTATGGATAGTAGTTCGTCGTTATGATTTTTTTACTCCAATGGATTGTAGCCTTGTCATTATGGAAGGTAGTTCGTTGTTGAGATTTTGTTACTCCAATGGATGTTAGCCTTGTCATTATGGAAGTTAGTTCGTTGTTGATATTTTGTTACTCCAACGGATGTTAGCCTTGTCATTATGGAAGGTAGTTCGTTGTGGAGATTTTGTTACTCTAATGGATGGTAGCCTTGTCATTATGGAAGGTAGTTCATTGTTATGATTTTGCTACTCCAATATATTGTAGCCTTGTCATTATGGAAGGTAGTTCATTGTTAAGATTTTGCTACTCCAATGGATGGTAGCCTTGTCAATATGGAAAGTAGTTCGTTGTTTAGATTTTGTTACTCCATTTGATGGAAGCTTTGTCATTATGGAAGGTAGTTCGTTATAGAGATTTTTTTACTCTAATGGATGGTATCCTTGTCATTATGGAAGGTAGTTCGTTGTTGAGATTTTGTTACTCCAATGGATGGTAGCCTTATCATTATGGAAGGTAGTTCATTGTTGATATTTTGTTACTTTAATGGATGGTTGCCTTGTCATTATGGAAGGTAGTTCGTTGTTGAGATTTTGTTACTCTAATGGATGGTAGCCTTGTCATTATGGAAGGTAGTTCGTCGTTATGATTTTTTTACTCCAATGGATTGTAGCCTTGTCATTATGGAAGGTAGTTCGTTGTTGAGATTTTGTTACTCCAATGGATGTTAGCCTTGTCATTATGGAAGTTAGTTCGTTGTTGATATTTTGTTACTCCAACGGATGTTAGCCTTGTCATTATGGAAGGTAGTTCGTTGTTGATATTTGGTTACTCCAATGGATGGTAGCCTTGTAATTATGGAAGGTAGTTCGTTGTTGAGATTTTGTTACTTTAAGGGATGGTAGACTTGTCATTATGGAAGGTAGTTTGTTGTTAAGATAATGTTACCCCAATGGATGGTAGCCTTGTAATTATGGAAGGTAGTTCGTTGTTGAGATTTTGTTACTCCAATGGATGGTAGCCTTGTCAATATGGAAGGTAGTTCATTGTTGAGATTTTGTTACACTAATGGATGGTAGCCTTGTCATTATGGAAGGTAGTTCGTCGTTATGATTTTGTTACTCCAATGGATTGTAGCATTGTCATTATGGAAGGTAGTTCGTTGTTTAGATTTTGTTCCTCCAATGGATGGTAGCCTTGTCATTATGGAAGGTTGTTTGTTGTTGAAATTTTTTTACTCTAATGGATGGTAGCCTTGTCATTATGGAAGGTAGTTCTTCGTTATGATTTTGTTACTTCAATGGATTGTAGCCTTGTCATTATGGAAGTTAGTTCGTTGTTGAGATTTTGTTACTCCAATGGATGGTATCCTTGTAATTAAGGAAGGTAGTTCGTTGTTGAGATTTTGTTACTCTAATGGATGGTAGCCTTGTCATTATGGAAGGTAGTTCATCGTTATGATTTTGTTGCTCCAATAGATTGTAGCCTTGTCATTATGGAAGGTAGTTCGTTGTTGAGATTTTGTTAATCCAATGGATGTTAGCCTTGTCATTATGGAAGTTACTTTGTTGTTTATATTTTGTTACTCCAATGGATGGTAGCCTTGTCATTATGGAAGGTAGTTCGTTGTGGAGATTTTGTTACTCTAATGGATGGTAGCCTTGTCATTATGGAAGGTAGTTCATTGTTATGATTTTGTTACTCCAATATATTGTAGCCTTGTCATTATCGAAGGTAGTTCGGTGTTGAGATTTTGTTACTCCAATGGATGTTAGCCTTGTCATTATGGAATTTAGTTCATTGTTAATATTTTTTTACTCCAATGGATGGTAGCCTTGTCATTATGGAAGGTAGTTTGTTGTTGAGATTTTGTTACTTTAATGGATGGTAGCCTTGTGCTTATTGAAGGTAGTTCATTGTTGAGATTTTGTTACTCAAATGGATGGTAGCCTTGTCACTATGAAAGGTAGTTTGTTGTTGAGATTTAGTTACTCTAATGGATGGTATCCTTGTCTTTACGGAAGGTAACCTGTTGTTGAAATTTTGTTACTCCATTGGATGGTAGCCTTGTCATTATGGAAGGTAGTTCATTGTTGAGATTTTGTTACTCCAATGGATGGTAGCCTTGTCAATATGGAAAGTAGTTCGTTGTTGAGATTTTGTTACTCCATTTGATGGTAGCTTTGTCATTATGGTAGGTAGTTCGTTATAAAGATTTTTTTACTCTAATGGATGGTATCCTTGTCATTATGGAAGGTAGTTTGTTGTTGAGATTTTGTTACTCCAATGGATGTTAGCCTTGTCATTATGGAAGTTAGTTCGTTGTTGAGATTTTGTTACTCCAATGGATGGTAGCCTTGTCAATATGGAATGTAGTTCTTTGTTGAGATTTTGTTACACGAATGGATGGTAGCCTTGTCATTATGGAAGGTAGTTCGTCGTTATGATTTTGTTACTCCAATGGATTGTAGCCTTGTCATTATGGAAGGTAGTTCGTTTTTGAGATTTTGTTACTCCAATGGATGGTAGCCTTGTCATTATGGAAGGTTGTTTGTTGTTGAGATTTTGTTACTCCATTGGATGGTAGCCTTGTCATTATGTAAGGTAGTTCTTCGTTATGATTTTGTTACTCCAATGGATTGTAGCCTTGTCATTATGGAAGTTAGTTCGTTGTTGAGATTTTGTTACTCCAATGGATGTTAGCCTTGTCATTATGGAAGTTAGTTCGTTGTTGATATTTTGTTACTCCAATGGATGGTAGCCTTGTCATTATTGAAGGTAGTTCGTTGTGCAGATTTTGTTACTCTAATGGATGGTAGCCTTGTCATTATGGAAGGTAGTTAATTGTTATGATTTTGTTACTCAAATATATTGTAGCCTTGTCATTATGGAAGGTAGTTCATTGTTGAGATTTTGTTATCCAATGGATGGTAGCCTTGTCAATATGGAAAGTAGTTCGTTGTTGAGATTTTGTTACTCCATTTGATGGTAGCTTTGTCATTATGGAAGGTAGTTCGTTATAGAGATTTTTTTACTCTAATGGATGGTATCCTTGTCATTATGGAAGGTAGTTCGTTGTTGAGATTTTGTTACTCCAATGGATGGTAGCCTTGTCATTATGGAAGGTAGTTCATTGTTGATATTTTGTTACTTTAATGGATGGTAGCCTTGTCATTATGGAAGATAGTTCGTTGTTGAGATTTTGTTACTCCAATGGATTGTAGCCTTGTCATTATGGAAGTTAGTTCGTTGTTGAGATTTTGTTACTCCAATGGATGTTAGCCTTGTCATTATGAAAGTTAGTTCGTTGTTGATATTTTGTTACTCCAATGGATGGTAGCCTTGTCATTATGGAAGGTAGTTTGTTGTGGAGATTTTGTTACTCTAATGGATGGTAGCCTTGTCATTATGGAAGGTAGTTCGTTGTGGAGATTTTGTTACTCTAATGGATGGTAGCCTTGTCATTATGGAAGGTAGTTCATTGTTATGATTTTGCTACTCCAATATATTGTAGCCTTGTCATTATGGAAGGTAGTTCATTGTTAAGATTTTGCTACTCCAATGGATGGTAGCCTTGTCAATATGGAAAGTAGTTCGTTGTTTAGATTTTGTTACTCCATTTGATGGTAGCTTTGTCATTATGGAAGGTAGTTCGTTATAGAGATTTTTTTACTCTAATGGATGGTATCCTTGTCATTATGGAAGGTAGTTCGTTGTTGAGATTTTGTTACTCCAATGGATGGTAGCCTTATCATTATGGAAGGTAGTTCATTGTTGATATTTTGTTACTTTAATGGATGGTTGCCTTGTCATTATGGAAGGTAGTTCGTTGTTGAGATTTTGTTACTCTAATGGATGGTAGCCTTGTCATTATGGATAGTAGTTCGTCGTTATGATTTTTTTACTCCAATGGATTGTAGCCTTGTCATTATGGAAGGTAGTTCGTTGTTGAGATTTTGTTACTCCAATGGATGTTAGCCTTGTCATTATGGAAGTTAGTTCGTTGTTGATATTTTGTTACTCCAACGGATGTTAGCCTTGTCATTATGGAAGGTAGTTCGTTGTGGAGATTTTGTTACTCTAATGGATGGTAGCCTTGTCATTATGGAAGGTAGTTCATTGTTATGATTTTGCTACTCCAATATATTGTAGCCTTGTCATTATGGAAGGTAGTTCATTGTTAAGATTTTGCTACTCCAATGGATGGTAGCCTTGTCAATATGGAAAGTAGTTCGTTGTTTAGATTTTGTTACTCCATTTGATGGAAGCTTTGTCATTATGGAAGGTAGTTCGTTATAGAGATTTTTTTACTCTAATGGATGGTATCCTTGTCATTATGGAAGGTAGTTCGTTGTTGAGATTTTGTTACTCCAATGGATGGTAGCCTTATCATTATGGAAGGTAGTTCATTGTTGATATTTTGTTACTTTAATGGATGGTTGCCTTGTCATTATGGAAGGTAGTTCGTTGTTGAGATTTTGTTACTCTAATGGATGGTAGCCTTGTCATTATGGAAGGTAGTTCGTCGTTATGATTTTTTTACTCCAATGGATTGTAGCCTTGTCATTATGGAAGGTAGTTCGTTGTTGAGATTTTGTTACTCCAATGGATGTTAGCCTTGTCATTATGGAAGTTAGTTCGTTGTTGATATTTTGTTACTCCAACGGATGTTAGCCTTGTCATTATGGAAGGTAGTTCGTTGTTGATATTTGGTTACTCCAATGGATGGTAGCCTTGTAATTATGGAAGGTAGTTCGTTGTTGAGATTTTGTTACTTTAAGGGATGGTAGACTTGTCATTATGGAAGGTAGTTTGTTGTTAAGATAATGTTACCCCAATGGATGGTAGCCTTGTAATTATGGAAGGTAGTTCGTTGTTGAGATTTTGTTACTCCAATGGATGGTAGCCTTGTCAATATGGAAGGTAGTTCATTGTTGAGATTTTGTTACACTAATGGATGGTAGCCTTGTCATTATGGAAGGTAGTTCGTCGTTATGATTTTGTTACTCCAATGGATTGTAGCATTGTCATTATGGAAGGTAGTTCGTTGTTTAGATTTTGTTCCTCCAATGGATGGTAGCCTTGTCATTATGGAAGGTTGTTTGTTGTTGAAATTTTTTTACTCTAATGGATGGTAGCCTTGTCATTATGGAAGGTAGTTCTTCGTTATGATTTTGTTACTTCAATGGATTGTAGCCTTGTCATTATGGAAGTTAGTTCGTTGTTGAGATTTTGTTACTCCAATGGATGGTATCCTTGTAATTAAGGAAGGTAGTTCGTTGTTGAGATTTTGTTACTCTAATGGATGGTAGCCTTGTCATTATGGAAGGTAGTTCATCGTTATGATTTTGTTGCTCCAATAGATTGTAGCCTTGTCATTATGGAAGGTAGTTCGTTGTTGAGATTTTGTTAATCCAATGGATGTTAGCCTTGTCATTATGGAAGTTACTTTGTTGTTTATATTTTGTTACTCCAATGGATGGTAGCCTTGTCATTATGGAAGGTAGTTCGTTGTGGAGATTTTGTTACTCTAATGGATGGTAGCCTTGTCATTATGGAAGGTAGTTCATTGTTATGATTTTGTTACTCCAATATATTGTAGCCTTGTCATTATCGAAGGTAGTTCGGTGTTGAGATTTTGTTACTCCAATGGATGTTAGCCTTGTCATTATGGAATTTAGTTCATTGTTAATATTTTTTTACTCCAATGGATGGTAGCCTTGTCATTATGGAAGGTAGTTTGTTGTTGAGATTTTGTTACTTTAATGGATGGTAGCCTTGTGCTTATTGAAGGTAGTTCATTGTTGAGATTTTGTTACTCAAATGGATGGTAGCCTTGTCACTATGAAAGGTAGTTTGTTGTTGAGATTTAGTTACTCTAATGGATGGTATCCTTGTCTTTACGGAAGGTAACCTGTTGTTGAAATTTTGTTACTCCATTGGATGGTAGCCTTGTCATTATGGAAGGTAGTTCATTGTTGAGATTTTGTTACTCCAATGGATGGTAGCCTTGTCAATATGGAAAGTAGTTCGTTGTTGAGATTTTGTTACTCCATTTGATGGTAGCTTTGTCATTATGGTAGGTAGTTCGTTATAAAGATTTTTTTACTCTAATGGATGGTATCCTTGTCATTATGGAAGGTAGTTTGTTGTTGAGATTTTGTTACTCCAATGGATGTTAGCCTTGTCATTATGGAAGTTAGTTCGTTGTTGAGATTTTGTTACTCCAATGGATGGTAGCCTTGTCAATATGGAATGTAGTTCTTTGTTGAGATTTTGTTACACGAATGGATGGTAGCCTTGTCATTATGGAAGGTAGTTCGTCGTTATGATTTTGTTACTCCAATGGATTGTAGCCTTGTCATTATGGAAGGTAGTTCGTTTTTGAGATTTTGTTACTCCAATGGATGGTAGCCTTGTCATTATGGAAGGTTGTTTGTTGTTGAGATTTTGTTACTCCATTGGATGGTAGCCTTGTCATTATGTAAGGTAGTTCTTCGTTATGATTTTGTTACTCCAATGGATTGTAGCCTTGTCATTATGGAAGTTAGTTCGTTGTTGAGATTTTGTTACTCCAATGGATGTTAGCCTTGTCATTATGGAAGTTAGTTCGTTGTTGATATTTTGTTACTCCAATGGATGGTAGCCTTGTCATTATTGAAGGTAGTTCGTTGTGCAGATTTTGTTACTCTAATGGATGGTAGCCTTGTCATTATGGAAGGTAGTTAATTGTTATGATTTTGTTACTCAAATATATTGTAGCCTTGTCATTATGGAAGGTAGTTCATTGTTGAGATTTTGTTATCCAATGGATGGTAGCCTTGTCAATATGGAAAGTAGTTCGTTGTTGAGATTTTGTTACTCCATTTGATGGTAGCTTTGTCATTATGGAAGGTAGTTCGTTATAGAGATTTTTTTACTCTAATGGATGGTATCCTTGTCATTATGGAAGGTAGTTCGTTGTTGAGATTTTGTTACTCCAATGGATGGTAGCCTTGTCATTATGGAAGGTAGTTCATTGTTGATATTTTGTTACTTTAATGGATGGTAGCCTTGTCATTATGGAAGATAGTTCGTTGTTGAGATTTTGTTACTCCAATGGATTGTAGCCTTGTCATTATGGAAGTTAGTTCGTTGTTGAGATTTTGTTTCTCCAATGGATGTTAGCCTTGTCATTATGGAAGTTAGTTCGTTGTTGATATTTTGTTACTCCAATGGATGGTAGCCTTGTCATTATGGAAGGTAGTTTGTTGTGGAGATTTTGTTACTCTAATGGATGGTAGCCTTGTCATTATGGAAGGTAGTTCGTTGTGGAGATTTTGTTACTCTAATGGATGGTAGCCTTGTCATTATGGAAGGTAGTTCATTGTTATGATTTTGCTACTCCAATATATTGTAGCCTTGTCATTATGGAAGGTAGTTCATTGTTAAGATTTTGCTACTCCAATGGATGGTAGCCTTGTCAATATGGAAAGTAGTTCGTTGTTTAGATTTTGTTACTCCATTTGATGGTAGCTTTGTCATTATGGAAGGTAGTTCGTTATAGATATTTTTTTACTCTAATGGATGGTATCCTTGTCATTATGGAAGGTAGTTCGTTGTTGAGATTTTGTTACTCCAATGGATGGTAGCCTTATCATTATGGAAGGTAGTTCATTGTTGATATTTTGTTACTTTAATGGATGGTTGCCTTGTCATTATGGAAGGTAGTTCGTTGTTGAGATTTTGTTACTCTAATGGATGGTAGCCTTGTCATTATGGATAGTAGTTCGTCGTTATGATTTTTTTACTCCAATGGATTGTAGCCTTGTCATTATGGAAGGTAGTTCGTTGTTGAGATTTTGTTACTCCAATGGATGTTAGCCTTGTCATTATGGAAGTTAGTTCGTTGTTGATATTTTGTTACTCCAACGGATGTTAGCCTTGTCATTATGGAAGGTAGTTCGTTGTGGAGATTTTGTTACTCTAATGGATGGTAGCCTTGTCATTATGGAAGGTAGTTCATTGTTATGATTTTGCTACTCCAATATATTGTAGCCTTGTCATTATGGAAGGTAGTTCATTGTTAAGATTTTGCTACTCCAATGGATGGTAGCCTTGTCAATATGGAAAGTAGTTCGTTGTTTAGATTTTGTTACTCCATTTGATGGTAGCTTTGTCATTATGGAAGGTAGTTCGTTATAGAGATTTTTTTACTCTAATGGATGGTATCCTTGTCATTATGGAAGGTAGTTCGTTGTTGAGATTTTGTTACTCCAATGGATGGTAGCCTTATCATTATGGAAGGTAGTTCATTGTTGATATTTTGTTACTTTAATGGATGGTTGCCTTGTCATTATGGAAGGTAGTTCGTTGTTGAGATTTTGTTACTCTAATGGATGGTAGCCTTGTCATTATGGAAGGTAGTTCGTCGTTATGATTTTTTTACTCCAATGGATTGTAGCCTTGTCATTATGGAAGGTAGTTCGTTGTTGAGATTTTGTTACTCCAATGGATGTTAGCCTTGTCATTATGGAAGTTAGTTCGTTGTTGATATTTTGTTACTCCAACGGATGTTAGCCTTGTCATTATGGAAGGTAGTTCGTTGTTGATATTTGGTTACTCCAATGGATGGTAGCCTTGTAATTATGGAAGGTAGTTCGTTGTTGAGATTTTGTTACTTTAAGGGATGGTAGACTTGTCATTATGGAAGGTAGTTTGTTGTTAAGATAATGTTACCCCAATGGATGGTAGCCTTGTAATTATGGAAGGTAGTTCGTTGTTGAGATTTTGTTACTCCAATGGATGGTAGCCTTGTCAATATGGAAGGTAGTTCATTGTTGAGATTTTGTTACACTAATGGATGGTAGCCTTGTCATTATGGAAGGTAGTTCGTCGTTATGATTTTGTTACTCCAATGGATTGTAGCATTGTCATTATGGAAGGTAGTTCGTTTTTGAGATTTTGTTACTCCAATGGATGGTAGCCTTGTCATTATGGAAGGTTGTTTGTTGTTGAGATTTTGTTACTCTAATGGATGGTAGCCTTGTCATTATGGAAGGTAGTTCTTCGTTATGATTTTGTTACTTCAATGGATTGTAGCCTTGTCATTATGGAAGTTAGTTCGTTGTTGAGATTTTGTTACTCCAATGGATGGTAGCCTTGTCATTATGGAAGGTAGTTCGTTGTTGAGATTTTGTTACTCTAATGGATGGTAGCCTTGTCATTATGGAAGGTAGTTCGTCGTTATGATTTTGTTGCTCCAATAGTTTGTAGCCTTGTCATTATGGAAAGTAGTTCGTTGTTGAGACTTTGTTAATCCAATGGATGTTAGCCTTGTCATTATGGAAGTTACTTTGTTGTTGATATTTTGTTACTCCAATGGATGGTAGCCTTGTCATTATGGAAGGTAGTTCGTTGTGGAGATTTTGTTACTCTAATGAATGGTAGCCTTGTCATTATGGAAGGTAGTTCATTGTTATGATTTTGTTACTCCAATATATTGTAGCCTTGTCATTATCGAAGGTAGTTCGGTGTTGAGATTTTGTTACTCCAATGGATGTTAGCCTTGTCATTATGGAATTTAGTTCGTTGTTAATATTTTTTTACTCCAATGGATGGTAGCCTTGTCATTATGGAAGGTAGTTTGTTGTTGAGATTTTGTTACTATAATGGATGGTAGCCTTGTGCTTATGGAAGATAGTTCATTGTTGAGATTTTGTTACTCAAATGGATGGTAGCCTTGTCACTATGAAAGGTAGTTTGTTGTTGAGATTTTGTTACTCTAATGGATGGTATCCTTGTCTTTACGGAAGGTAGCCTGTTGTTGAAATTTTGTTACTCCATTGGATGGTAGCCTTGTCATTATGGAAGGTAGTTCATTGTTGAGATTTTGTTACTCCAATGGATGGTAGCCTTGTCAATATGGAAAGTAGTTCGTTGTTGAGATTTTGTTACTCCATTTGATGGTAGCTTTGTCATTATGGAAGGTAGTTCGTTATAAAGATTTTTTTACTCTAATGGATGGTATCCTTGTCATTATGGAAGGTAGTTTGTTGTTGAGATTTTGTTACTCCAATGGATGTTAGCCTTGTCATTATGGAAGTTAGTTCGTTGTTGAGATTTTGTTACTCTAATGGATGGTAGCCTTGTCATTATGGAAGGTAGTTCGTCGTTATGATTTTGTTGCTCCAATAGTTTGTAGCCTTGTCATTATGGAAAGTAGTTCGTTGTTGAGACTTTGTTAATCCAATGGATGTTAGCCTTGTCATTATGGAAGTTACTTTGTTGTTGATATTTTGTTACTCCAATGGATGGTAGCCTTGTCATTATGGAAGGTAGTTCGTTGTGGAGATTTTGTTACTCTAATGAATGGTAGCCTTGTCATTATGGAAGGTAGTTCATTGTTATGATTTTGTTACTCCAATATATTGTAGCCTTGTCATTATCGAAGGTAGTTCGGTGTTGAGATTTTGTTACTCCAATGGATGTTAGCCTTGTCATTATGGAATTTAGTTCGTTGTTAATATTTTTTTACTCCAATGGATGGTAGCCTTGTCATTATGGAAGGTAGTTTGTTGTTGAGATTTTGTTACTATAATGGATGGTAGCCTTGTGCTTATGGAAGGTAGTTCATTGTTGAGATTTTGTTACTCAAATGGATGGTAGCCTTGTCACTATGAAAGGTAGTTTGTTGTTGAGATTTTGTTACTCTAATGGATGGTATCCTTGTCTTTACGGAAGGTAGCCTGTTGTTGAAATTTTGTTACTCCATTGGATGGTAGCCTTGTCATTATGGAAGGTAGTTCATTGTTGAGATTTTGTTACTCCAATGGATGGTAGCCTTGTCAATATGGAAAGTAGTTCGTTGTTGAGATTTTGTTACTCCATTTGATGGTAGCTTTGTCATTATGGAAGGTAGTTCGTTATAAAGATTTTTTTACTCTAATGGATGGTATCCTTGTCATTATGGAAGGTAGTTTGTTGTTGAGATTTTGTTACTCCAATGGATGTTAGCCTTGTCATTATGGAAGTTAGTTCGTTGTTGAGATTTTGTTACACGAATGGATGGTAGCCTTGTCATTGTGGAAGGTAGTTCGTCGTTATGATTTTGTTACTCCAATGGATTGTAGCCTTGTCATTATGGAAGGTAGTTCGTTTTTGAGATTTTGTTACTCCAATGGATGGTAGCCTTGTCATTATGGAAGGTTGTTTGTTGTTGAGATTTTGTTACTCCATTGGATGGTAGCCTTGTCATTATGTAAGGTAGTTCTTCGTTATGATTTTGTTACTCCAATGGATTGTAGCCTTGTCATTATGGAAGTTAGTTCGTTATTGAGATTTTGTTACTCCAATGGATGTTAGCCTTGTCATTATGGAAGTTAGTTCGTTGTTGATATTTTGATACTCCAATGGATGGTAGCCTTGTCATTATTGAAGGTAGTTCGTTGTGGAGATTTTTTTACTCTAATGGATGGTAGCCTTGTCATTATGGAAGGTAGTTAATTGTTATGATTTTGTTACTCCAATATATTGTAGCCTTGTCATTATGGAAGGTAGTTCATTGTTGAGATTTTGTTATCCAATGGATGGTAGCCTTGTCAATATGGAAAGTAGTTTGTTGTTGAGATTTTGTTACTCCATTTGATGTTAGCTTTGTCATTATGGAAGGTAGTTCGTTATAGAGATTTTTTTACTCTAATGGATGGTATCCTTGTCATTATGGAAGGTAGTTCGTTGTTGAGATTTTGTTACTCCAATGGATGGTAGCCTTGTCATTATGGAAGGTAGTTCATTGTTGATATTTTGTTACTTTAATGGATGGTAGCCTTGTCATTATGGAAGGTAGTTCGTTGTTGAAATTTTGGTACTCCAATGGATTGTAGCCTTGTCATTATGGAAGTTAGTTCGTTGTTGAGATTTTGTTACTCCAATGGATGTTAGCCTTGTCATAATGGAAGTTAGTTCGTTGTTGATATTTTGTTACTCCAATGGATGGTAGCCTTGTCATTATGGAAGGTAGTTCGTTGTGGAGATTTTGTTACTCTAATGGATGGTAGCCTTGTCATTATGGAAGGTAGTTCATTGTTATGATTTTGTTACTCTAATATATTGTAGCCTTTTCATTATGGAAGGTAGTTCATTGTTGATATTTTGTTACTCCAATGGATGGTAGCCTTGTCAATATGGAAAGTAGTTCGTTGTTGATATTTTGTTACTTTAATGGATGGTAGCCTTGTCATTATGGAAGGTAGTTCGTTGTTGAGATTTTGTTTCTCTGATGGATGGTAGCCTTGTCATTATGGAAGGTAGTTCGTCGTTATGATTGTGTTGCTCCAATAGATTGTAGCCTTGTCATTATGGAAGGTAGTTCGTTGTTGAGATTTTGTTACTCCAATGGATGTTAGCCTTGTCATTATGGAAGTAACTTCGTTGTTGATATTTTGTTACTCCAATGGATGGTAGCCTTGTCATTATGGAAGGTAGTTCGTTGTAGAGATTTTGTTACTCTAATGGATGGTAGCCTTGTCATTATGGAAGGTAGTTCATTGTTATGATTTTGTTACTCCAATATATTATAGCCTTGTCATTATCGAAGGTAGTTCGTTGTTGAGATTTTGTTACTCCAATGGATGTTAGCCTTGTCATTATGGAATTTAGTTCGTTGTTAATATTTTTTTGCTCTAATGAATGGTAGCCTTGTCATTATGGAAGGTAGTTTGTTGTTGAGATTTTGTTACTCCATTGGATGGTAGCCTTGTCATTATGGAAGGTAGTTCGTTGTTGAGATTTTGTTACTCCAATGGATGGTACCCTTGTCAATATGGAAAGTAGTTCGTTGTTGAGATTTTGTTACTCCATTTGATGGTAGCTTTGTCATTATGGAAGGTAGTTCGTTATAGAGATTTTTTTACTCTAATGGATGGTATCCTTGTCATTATGGAAGGTAGTTCGTTGTTGAGACTTTGTTACTCCAATGGATGGTAGCCTTGTCATTATGGAAGGTAGTTCGTTGTTGATATTTTGTTACTCTAATGGAAGGTAGCCTTGTCATAATGGAAGGTAGTTCATTGTTGAGATTTTGTTACTCCAATGAATGGTAGCCTTGTCATTATGGAAGTTAGTTCGTTTTTCAAATTTTGTTACTCTAATGGATGGTAGCCTTGTCATTATGGAATGTAGTTCATTGTTGAGATTTTGTTACTCCATTTGATGGTAGCTTTGTCATTATGGAAGGTAGTTCGTTATATAGATTTTTTTACTCTAATGGATGGTATCCTTGTCATTATGGAAGTTAGTCTATTGTCGATATCTTTGTTACTCAATGGATGGTAGCCTTGTCATTATGGAAGGTAGTTTGTTGTCCAGGTTTTTTGTATGTATGGTAGCCTTGTCATTATGAAAGGTAGTATGTTGTCGAGATTTTTGTTACTCCAATGGATGGTAGCCTCGTCATTATGGAAGGTAGTTTGTTATCGATATTTTAGTCATTCCAATGGATGGTAGCCTTGTGATAATGGAAGGTAGTCAGTTGTCGATATTTTTGTTACTGCAATGGATAGAAGCCTTGTCATTATGGAAGGTAGTTTGTTGTCGAGATTTTTTTACTCTAATGGATGGTAGCCTTGTCATTATGGAAGGTAATCTATTGTCGATATTTTTTTCACTCCAATGGGTGGTAGCCTCGTCATTTTGGAAGGTAGTCAGTTGTCGAGATTTTTGTTACTCTAATGGATGGTAGCCTTCTCATTATGGAAGATAGTCTACTGTCGAGATTATTGTTACTTTAATCTATGGTAGCCTTGTCATTATGGAAGGCAGTCTGTTGTCGAGATTTTTGTATACTACAATGGATGGTAGCCTTGTCATTATGGAAGGTAGTCTGTTGTCGAGATTTTTGTTACTACAATGGATGGTAGCCTTGTCATTATGGAAGGTTGTCTGTTGTCGAGAATTTTATTACTCAAATGGATGGTAGTTATATCAATATTTAAGGTAGTCTGTCATTGTGATTTCTGTTACTCCAATTGATGGTAACCTAGTCATTATGGAAGGTAATCTGTTGTCCAGATTTTTGTTACTCCAATGGATTGTAGCCTTGTCATTATGGAAGGTAGTCTGCTGTCGAGATTTTTGTTATTCCAATGGATGGTAGCCTTGCCATTATGGAAGGTAGTCTCTTATTGATATTTTTGTTACTCCAATGGATGGTAGCCTTGTCATTATGTAAGTTAGTCTGTTGTTGAGATTTTTGTTACTCCAATGGATGGTTGCCTTGTCATTATGGAAGGTAGTCTGTTGTCGAGATTTTTGTTACTCTAATGGATGGTATCCTTTTCATTATGGAAGGTAATCTTTTGTCGACATTTTTGTTACTCCAATGGATGGTAGCCTTGTAATTATGGAAGGTAGTCTCTTGTTGATATTTTTGTTACTACAATGGATGGTAGCCTTGTCATTTTGTAAGGTAGTCTGTTGTCGAGATTTTTGTTACTCTAATGGATGGTAGCCTTGTCATTATGGAAGGTAGTCTTATGTCAATATTATTGTTTCTTTAATGTATGGTAGGCTTGTCATTATGGAAGGTAGTCTGTTGTCGAGATTTTTGTTACTACAATGGATGGTAGCCTTGTTATTATGGAAGGTAGTCTATTGTCGAGATTTTTGATACTACAATGGATGGTAGCCTTGTCATTATGGAAGGTAGTCTATTGTCGAGAATTTTATTACTCCAATGGATGGTAGCCATGTCAGTATTGAAGGTATTTTGTCATTGTGATTTCTGTTACTCCAATTGACAGTAGCCTTGTCATTTTGGAAGGTAATCTGTTGTCCAGATTTTTGTTACTCCAATGGATTGTAGCCTTGTCATTATGGAAGGTAGTCTGTTGTCGATATTTTTGTTACTCCAATGGATGATAGCCTTGTCATTATGGAAGGTAGTCTCTTATAGATATTTTTGATACTACAATGGATGGTAGCCTTATCATTTTGGAATGTAGTTTGTTGTCGAGGTTTTTGTTACTCTAATGGATGGTAGCCTTGTCATTATGGAAGGTAGTCTGTTGTCGAGATTTTTGTTACTCCAATGGATGGTAGCCTTGTCGTTATGGAAGGTAGTCTCTTATTGATATTTTTGTTACTACAATGGATGATATCCTTGTAATTATGGAAAGTAGTCTTTTATTGATATTTTTGAGACTACAATGGATGGTAGCCTTATCATTTTGGAAGGTAGTCTGTTGTCGAGATTTTTGTTACTCTAATGGATGGTAGCCTTGTCATTATGGAAGGTAGTCTGCTGTCGAGCTTTTTGTTACCCCAATGGATGGTAGCCTTGTCATTATGGAAGGTAGTCTGTTGTCGAGATTTTTGATACTCTAATGGATGGTATCCTTTTCATTATGGAAGGTAGTCTTTTGTCGACATTTTTGTTACTCCAATGGATGGTAGCCTTGTAATTATGGAAGGTAGTCTCATGTTGATATTTTTGTTACTACAATGGATGGTAGCCTTGTCATTTTGGAAGGAGGTTTGTTGTCAAGATTTTTGTTACACTAATGGATGGTAGCCTTGTCATTATGGAAGGTAGTCTCATGTCGATATTATTGTAACTTTAATGTATGGTAGGCTTGTCATTATGGAAGGTAGTCTATTGTCGAGATTTTTGAAAATACAATGGATGGTAGCCTTGTCATTATGGAAGGTAGTCTGTTGTCGACATTTTTGATACTACAATGGATGGTAGCCTTGTGATTATGGAAGGTAGTCTATTGTCGAGAATTTTATTACTCCAATGGATGGTAGCCATGTCAATATTGAAGGTAGTCTGTCATTGTGATTTCTGGTACTTCAAATGACGGTAGCCTTGTCATTTTGGAAGGTAATCTGTTGTCCAGATTTTTGTTACTCCAATGGATTGTAGCCTTGTCATTATGGAAGGTAGTTTGTTGTCGAGATTTTTGTTACTCCAATGGATGGTAGCCTCATCATTATGGAAGGTAGTTTGTTGTCGATATTTTAGTCATTCCAATGGATGGTAGCCTTGTCATTATGGAAGGTAGTCTGTTGTCGAGATTTTTGTTACTCTAATGGATGGTATCCTTTTCATTATGGAAGGTAGTCTTTTGTCGACATTTTTGTTACTCCAATGGATGGTAGCCATGTAATTATGGAAGTTAGTCTCTTGTTGATATTTTTGTTACTATAATGGATGGTAGCCTTGTCATTTTGTAAGGAAGTCTGTTGTCGAGATTTTTGTTACTCTAATGGATGGTAGCCTTGTCATTATGGAAGGTAGTCTGATGTCAATATTATTGTTAATTTAATGTATGGTAGGCTTGTCATTATGGAAGGTAGTATGTTGTCGAGATTTTTGTTACTACAATGGATGGTAGCCTTGTCATTATGGAAGGTAGTCTATTGTCGAGATTTTGGATACTACAATGGATGGTAGCCTTGTCATTATGGAAGGTAGTCTATTGTCGAGAATTTTATTACTCCAATGGATGGTAGCCATGTCAATATTGAAGGTAGTCTGTCATTGAGATTTCTAGTACTCCAACTGACAGTATCCTTGTCATTTTGGAAGGTAATCTGTTGTCCAGATTTTTGTTACTCCAATGGATTGTAGCCTTGTCATTATGGAAGGTAGTCTATTGTCGATATTTTTGTTACTCCAATGGATGGTAGCCTTGTCATTATGGAAGGTAGTCTCTTATTGATATTTTTGTTACTCTAATGGATGGTAGCCTTGTCATTATGGAAGGTAGTCTGTTGTCGAGATTTTTGTTACTCCAATGGATGGTAGCCTTGTCGTTATGGAAGGTAGTCTCTTATTGATATTTTTGTTACTACAATGGATGATATCCTTGTCATTATGGAAGGTAGTCTTTTATTGATATTTTTGAGACTACAATGGATGGTAGCCTTATCATTTTGGAAGGTAGTCTGTTGTCGAGATTTTTGTTACTACAATGGATGGTAGCCTTGTCATTATGGAAGGTAGTCTATTGTCGATATTTTTGATACTACAATGGATGGTAGCCTTTTCATTATGGAAGGTAGTCTATTGTCGAGAATTTTATTACTCCAATGGATGGTAGCCATGTCAGTATTGAAGGTATTTTGTCATTGTGATTTTCTTACTCCAATTGACAGTAGCCTTGTCATTTTGGAAGGTAATCTATTGTCCAAATTTTTGTTACTCCAATGAATTGTAGCCTTGTCATTATGGAAGGTAGTCTGTTGTCGATATTTTTGTTACTCCAATGGATGGTAGCCTTGTCATTATGGAAGGTAGTCTGCTGTCGAGATTGTTGTTACTCCAATGGATGGTAGCCTTGACATTATGTAAGGTAATCTGTTGTCGAGCTTTTTGTTACCCCAATGGATGGTAGCCTTGTCATTATGGAAGGTAGTCTGTTGTTGAGATTTTTGATACTCTAATGGATGGTATCCTTTTCATTATGGAAGGTAGTCTTTTGTCGACATTTTTGTTACTCCAATGGATGGTAGCCTTGTAATTATGGAAGGTAGTCTCATGTTGATATTTTGTTACTACAATGGATGGTAGCCTTGTCATTTTGGAAGGTAGTCTGTTGTAAATATTTTTGTTACACTAATGGATGGTAGCCTTGTCATTATGGAAGGTAGTCTCATGTCGATATTATTGTAACTTTAATGTATGGTAGGCTTGTCATTATGGAAGGTAGTCTTTTGTCGAGATTTTTGAAAATACAATGGATGGTAGCCTTGTCATTATGGAAGGTATTCTGTTGTCGAGATTTTTGATACTACAATGGATGGTAGCCTTGTGATTATGGAAGGTAGTCTATTGTCGAGAATTTTATTACTCCAATGGATGGTAGCCATGCCAATATTGAAGGTAGTCTGTCATTGTGATTTCTGGTACTCCAAATGACGGTAGCCTTGTCATTTTGGAAGGTAATCTGTTGTCCAGATTTTTGTTACTCCAATGGATTGTAGCCTTGTCATTATGGAAGGTAGTTTGTTGTCGAGATTTTTGTTACTCCAATGGATGGTAGCCTCGTCATTATGGAAGGTAGTTTGTTGTCGATATTTTAGTCATTCCAATGGATGGTAGCCTTGTCATTATGGAAGGTAGTCTGTTGTCGAGATTTTTGTTACTCTAATGGATGGTATCCTTTTCATTATGGAAGGTAGTCTTTTGTCGACATTTTTGTTACTCCAATGGATGGTAGCCATGTAATTATGGAAGTTAGTCTCTTGTTGATATTTTTGTTACTATAATGGATGGTAGCCTTGTCATTTTGTAAGGAAGTCTGTTGTCGATATTTTTGTTACTCTAATGGATGGTAGCCTTGTCATTATGGAAGGTAGTCTGATGTCAATATTATTGTTACTTTAATGTATGGTAGGCTTGTCATTATGGAAGGTAGTATGTTGTCGAGATTTTTGTTACTACAATGGATGGTAGCCTTGTCATTATGGAAGGTAGTCTATTGTCGAGATTTTGGATACTACAATGGATGGTAGCCTTGTCATTATGGAAGGTAGTCTATTGTCGAGAATTTTATTACTCCAATGGATGGTAGCCATGTCAATATTGAAGGTAGTCTGTCATTGAGATTTCTAGTACTCCAACTGACAGTATCCTTGTCATTTTGGAAGGTAATCTGTTGTCCAGATTTTTGTTACTCCAATGGATTGTAGCCTTGTCATTATGGAAGGTAGTCTGTTGTCGATATTTTTGTTACTCCAATGGATGGTAGCCTTGTCATTATGGAAGTTAGTCTCTTATAGATATTTTTGTTACTATAATGGATGGTAGCCTTATCATTTTGGAAGGTAGTCTGTTGTTGAGGTTTTTGTTACTCTAATGGATGGTAGCCGTGTCATTATGGAAGGTAGTCTGTTGTCGAGATTTTTGTTACTCCAATGGACGGTAGCCTTGTCGTTATGGAAGGTAGTCTCTTATTGATATTTTTGTTACTACACTGGATGATATCCTTGTCATTATGGAAAGTAGTCTATTATTGATATTTTTGAGACTACAATGGATGGTAGCCTTATCATTTTGGAAGGTAGTCTGTTGTCGAGTTTTTTGTTACTCTAATGGATGGTAGCCTTGTCATTATGGAAGGTAGTCTGCTGTCGAGATTTTTGTTACTCCAATGGATGGTAGCCTTGACATTATGGAAGGTAGTCTCTTATTGATATTTTTGTTACTCTAATGGATGGTAGCCTTGTCATTATAGAAGGTAGTCTGTTGTCGAGATTTTTGTTACTCCAATGGATGGTAGCCTTGTCGTTATGGAAGGTAGTCTCTTATTGATATTTTTGTTACTACAATGGATGATATCCTTGTCATTAAGGAAGGTAGTCTTTTATTGATATTTTTGAGACTACAATGGATGGTATCCTTATCATTTTGGAAGGTAGTCTGTTGTCGAGATTTTTGTTACTACAATGGATGGTAGCCTTGTCATTATGGAAGGTAGTCTATTGTCGAGAATTTTGACACTACAATGGATGGTAGCCTTGTCATTATGGAAGGTAGTCTATTGTCGAGAATTTTATTACTCCAATGGATGGTAGCCATGTCAGTATTGAAGGTATTTTGTTATTGTGATTTTGTTACTCCAATTGACAGTAGCCTTGTCATTTTGGAAGGTAATCTGTTGTCCAGATTTTTGTTACTCCAATGGATTGTAGCCTTGTCATTATGGAAGGTAGTCTGTTGTCGATATTTTTGTTACTCCAATGGATGGTAGCCTTGTCATTATGGAAGTTAGTCTCTTATAGATATTTTTGTTACTATAATGGATGGTAGCCTTATCATTTTGGAAGGTAGTCTGTTGTTGAGGTTTTTGTTACTCTAATGGATGGTAGCCGTGTCATTATGGAAGGTAGTCTGTTGTCGAGATTTTTGTTACTCCAATGGACGGTAGCCTTGTCGTTATGGAAGGTAGTCTCTTATTGATATTTTTGTTACTACACTGGATGATATCCTTGTCATTATGGAAAGTAGTCTATTATTGATATTTTTGAGACTACAATGGATGGTAGCCTTATCATTTTGGAAGGTAGTCTGTTGTCGAGTTTTTTGTTACTCTAATGGATGGTAGCCTTGTCATTATGGAAGGTAGTCTGCTGTCGAGATTTTTGTTACTCCAATGGATGGTAGCCTTGACATTATGTAAGGTAATCTGTTGTCGAGCTTTTTGTTACCCCAATGGATGGTAGCCTTGTCATTATGGAAGGTAGTCTGTTGTCGATATTTTTGATACTCTAATGGATGGTATCCTTTTCATTATGGAAGGTAGTCTTTTGTTGACATTTTTGTTACTCCAATGGATGGTAGCCTTGTAATTATGGAAGGTAGTCTCATGTTGATATTTTTGTTACTACAATGGATGGTAGCCTTGTCATTTTGGAAGGATGTCTGTTGTCAAGATTTTTGTTACACTAATGAATGGTAGCCTTGTCATTATGGAAGGTAGTCTCACGTCGATATTATTGTAACTTTAATGTATGGTAGGATTGTCATTATGGAAGGTAGTCTGTTGTCGAGATTTTTGAAAATACAATGGATGGTAGCCTTGTCATTATGGAAGGTAGTCTCTTGTCGAGATTTTTGATACTACAATGGATGGTAGCCTTGTCATTATGGAAGGTAGTCTATTGTCGAGAATTGTATTACTCTAATGGATGGTATCCATGTCAATATTGAAGGTAGTCTGTCATTGTGATTTCTGGTACTCCAACTGACGGTAGCCTTGTCATTTTGGAAGGTAATCTGTTGTCCAGACTTTTGTTACTCCAATGGATTGTAGCCTTGTCATTATGGAAGGTAGTGTGTTGTCGAGATTTTTGTTACTCCAATGGATGGTAGCCTTGTCATTATGGAAGGTAGTCCCTTTTTGATATTTTTGATACTACAATGGATGGTAGCCTTGTCATTATGGAAAGTAGTCTTTTATTGATATTTTTGTTACTACAATGGATGGTATCCTTATCATTTTAGAAGGTAGTCTGTTGTCGAGATTTTTGTTACTCTAATGCATGGTAGCCTTGTCATTATGGAAGGTAGTCTGCTGTCAAGATTATTGTTACTTTAATCTATGGTAGCCTTGTCATTATGTAAGGTAGTCTGTTGTCGAGATTTTTGTTACTCCAATGGATGTTAGCCTTGTCATTATGGAAGGTAGTCTGTTGTCGAAATTTTTGTTACTCTAATGGATGGTATCCTTTTCATTATGGAATGTAGTCTTTTGTCGACATTTTTTTTACTCCAATGGATGGTAGCCTTATCATTATGGAAGGTAGTCTCTTGTTGATATTTTGGTTACCATAATTGATGGTAGCCTTTTCATATTGGAAGGTAGTCTGTTGTCGAGATTTTTGTTACTCTAATGGATGGTAGCCTTGTCATTATGGAAGGTAGTCTGATGTCAATATTATATTTACTTTAATGTATGGTAGGCTTGTCATTATGGAAGGTAGTATGTTGTCGAGATTTTTGTTACAATAATAGATGGTAGCCTTGTCATTATGGAAGGTAGTCTGTTGTCAGATTTTTGTTACTACAATGGATGGTAGCCTTGTCATTATGGAAGGTAGTCTGTTGTCGAGAATTTTATTACTCCAATGGATGGTAGCCATGTCAATATTGAAGGTAGTCTGGAATTGTGATTTCTGTTACTCCAATTGACGGTAGCCTTGTCATTATGGAAGGTAATTTGTTGTCCAGACTTTTGTTACTTCAATGGATTGTAGCCTTGTCATTATGGAAGGTAGTCTGTTGTCGAGATTTTTATTACTCCAATGGATGGTAGCCTTGTCATTATGGAAGGTAGTCTCTTATTGATATTTTTGTAACTACAATGGATGGTAGCCTTGTCATTATGGAAGGTAGTCTGCTGTCGAGATTTTTGTTAGTCTAATGGATGGTAGCCTTGTCATTAATGAAGGTAGTCTGTCGTTGTGATTTCTGTTACTCCAATGGATGGTAGCCTTATCATTATGGAAGGTAGTCTGTTGTCGAGATTTTTGTTACTCCAATGGATGGTAGCCTTGTCATTATGGAAGGTAGTCTGTTGTCGAGATTTTTGTTACTCTAATGGATGGTATCCTTGTCATTATGGAAGGTAGTATGTTGTCGAGATTTTTGTTTCTCTAATGGATTGTAGCCTTGTCATTATGGAAGGTAGTTTGCTGTTGAGATTTTTGTTACTCCAATGGATGGTAGCCTTGTCATTGTGGAAGGTAGTCTGTTGTCCAGATTTTTGTTACTCCAATGGATGGTAGCCTTGTCATTATGGAAGGTAGTCTGTTGTCGAGATTTTTGTTACTCTAATGGATGGTATTCTTGTCATTATGGAAGGGTGTCTGTTGTCGAGATTTTTGTTACTACAATGGATGGTAGCCTTGCCATTATGGAACTTAGTTTGTTGTCGAGATTTTTGTTACTCAAATGGATTGCAGCCTTTTAATTATGGAAGGTAGACTATTGTCGAGATTTTTGTTACATCAATGGTTGGTAGCCTCTTCATTATGTAAGGTACTTTGTTGTCGAGATTTTTGTTACTGCAATGGATGGTAGACTTATCATTATGAAAGGTAGTATGTCGTTGTGATTTCTGGTACTCCAATGGATGGTAGCCTTGTCATTATGGAAGATAGTATGTTGTCGTATCTTTGTTACTCAAATGGATGGTAGCCTTGTCATTACGGAAGGTAGTCTCTTGTTGATATTTGTGTTTCTACAATGGATGGTAGCCTTGTCATTTGAAGGTAGTATGTTGTTGATGTTTTTGTTACTCTAATGGATGGTAGCCTTGTCATTATGGAAGGTAGTCTGTTGTCGAGATTTTTGTTACTTTAATGGATGGTAGCCTTGTCATTATGGAAGGTAGTATGTTGTTGAGATTTTTGTTACTAGAAAGGATGGTAGCCTTGTCATTATAGAAGTTAGTCTATTGTCGAGATTTTTTTACTCTAATGGATGGTATCCTTGTAATTATGGAAGTTTTCCTATTGTCGAGATTTTTATTACTCTAATGGATGGTAGCCTTGTCATTATGGAAGTTAGTCTGTTGTCGAGATTTTTCATACTACAATGGATTGTAGCCTTGTAATTATGGAACTTAGTCTGTTGTCAAAAATTTTGATACTCCAATGGATTGTAGCCTTTTCATTATGGAAGGTAGTTTGTTGTCAAGATTTTTGTTAGTCCAATGGATTGTAGCCTTTTCATTATGTAAGGTAGTTTGTTGTCGAGATTTTTGTTACTGCAATGGATGGTAGACTTGTCATTATGGAAGGTAGTATGTCGTTGTGATTTCTGGTATTCCAATGGATGGTAGCCTTGTCATTATGGAAGATAGTATGTTGTCGTATCTTTGTTACTCCAATGGATGGTAGCCTTGTCTTTACGGAAGGTAGTCTGTTGTCGAGATATTTGTTACTCCACTGGATTGTAGCCTTGTCATTATGGAAGTTAGTCTGTTGTCGAGATTTTTTTTACTCTAATGGATGGTATCCTTTTCATTATAGAATGTAGTCTTTTGTCGCCATTTTTTTTACTCCAATGGATGGTAGCCTTATCATTATGGAAGGTAGTCTCTTGTTGATATTTTGGTTACCATAATTGATAGTAGCCTTTTCATTTTGGAAGGTAGTCTGTTGTCGAGATTTTTGTTACTCTAATGGATGGTAGCCTTGTCATTATGGAAGGTAGTCTGATGTCAATATTATATTTACTTTAATGTATGGTAGGCTTGTCATTATGAAAGGTAGTATGTTGTCGAGATTTTTGTTACTATAATGGATGGTAGCCTTGTCATTATGGAAGGTAGTCTGTTGTCAGATTTTTGTTACTACAATGGATGGTAGCCTTGTCATTATGGAAGGTAGTCTGTTGTCGAGAATTTTATTACTCCAATGGATGGTAGCCATGTCCATATTGAAGGTAGTCTGGAATTGTGATTTCTGTTACTCCAATTGACGGTAGTCTTGTCATTATGGAAGGTAATCTGTTGTCCAGACTTTTGTTACTCCAATGGATTGTAGCCTTGTCATTATGGAAGGTAGTCTGTTGTCGAGATTTTTATTACTCCAATGGATGGTAGCCTTGTCATTATGGAAGGTAGTCTCTTATTGATATTTTTGTTACTACAATGGATGGTAGCCTTGTCATTATGGAAGGTAGTCTGCTGTCGAGATTTTTGTTATTCTAATGGATGGTAGCCTTGTCATTAATGAAGGTAGTCTGTCGTTGTGATTTCTGTTACTCCAATGGATGGTAGCCTTATCATTATGGAAGGTAGTCTGTTGTCGAGATTTTTGTTACTCCAATGAATGGTACCCTTGTCATTATGGAAAGTAGTCTGTTGTCGAGATTTTTGTTACTCTAATGGATGGTATCCTTTTCATTATGGAAGGTAGTATGTTGTCGAGATTTTTGTTACTCTAATGGATTGTAGCCTTGTCATTATGGAAGGTAGTTTGCTGTTGAGATTTTTGTTACTCCAATGGATGGTAGCCTTGTCATTACGGAAGGTAGTCTCTTGTTGATATTTGTGTTTCTACAATGGATGGTAGCCTTGTCATTATGGAAGGTAGTCTGTTGTCGAGATTTTTATTACTCTAATGGATGGTATTCTTGTCATTATGGAAGGGTGTCTGTTGTCGAGATTTTTGTTACTACAATGGATGGTAGCCTTGCCATTATGGAACTTAGTTTGTTGTCGAGATTTTTGTTACTCAAATGGATTGCAGCCTTTTAGTTATGGAAGGTAGACTATTGTCGAGATTTTTGTTACACCAATGGATGGTAGCCTCTTCATTATGTAAGGTAGTTTGTTGTCGAGATTTTTGTTATTGCAATGGATGGTAGACTTATCATTATGAAAGGTAGTCTGTCGTTGTGATTTCTGGTACTCCAATGGATGGTAGCCTTGTCATTATGGAAGATAGTATGTTGTCATATATTTGTTACTCCAATGGATGGTAGCCTTGTCATTACGGAAGGTAGTCTCTTGTTGATATTTGTGTTTCTACAATGGATGGTAGCCTTGTCATTTGAAGGTAGTATGTTGTCGACGTTTTTGTTGCTCTAATGGATGGTAGCCTTATCATTATGGAAGGTAGTCTGTTGTCGAGATGGTTTTTACTTTAATGGATGGTAGCCTTGTCATTATGGAAGGTAGTATGTTGTTGAGATTTTTGTTACTAGAATGGATGGTAGCCTTGTCATTATAGAAGTTAGTCTATTGTCGAGATTTTTTTACTCTAATGGATGGTATCCTTGTAATTATGGAAGTTTTCCTATTGTCGAGATTTTTATTACTCTAAAGGATGGTAACCTTGTCATTATGGAAGTTAGTCTGTTGTCGAGATTTTTCATACTACAATGGATTGTAGCCTTGTAATTATGGAACTTAGTCTGTTGTCAAAAATTTTGATACTCCAATGGATTGTAGCCTTTTTATTATGGAAGGTAGTTTGTTGTCGAGATTTTTGTTAGTCCAATGGATTGTAGCCTTTTCATTATGTAAGGTAGTTTGTTGTCGAGATTTTTGTTACTGCAATGGATGGTAGACTTGTCATTATGGAAGGTAGTCTGTCGTTGTGATTTCTGGTACTCCAATGGATGGTAGCCTTGTCATTATGGAAGATAGTATGTTGTCGTATCTTTGTTACTCCAATGGATGGTAGCCTTGTCATTACGGAAGGTAGTCTGTTGTCGAGATTTTTTTTACTCCAATGGATTGTAGCCTTGTCATTATCGAAGTTAGTCTGTTGTCGAGATTTTTGTTACTACAATGGATGGTAGCTTTGCCATTATGGAAAGTAGTATATTGTCGAGATTTTTGTTACTACAATGGATGGTAGCCTTGTCATTATGGAAGATAGTCTATTGTCGAGATTTTTTTACTCTAATGGATGGTATGCTTGTCATTATGGAAGGTTGTCTATTGTCGATATTTTTATTACTCTAATGGATGGTAGCCTTGTCAATATGGATGGTAGTCTGTTGTCGAGATTTTTGTTACTTCAATGGATGGTAGCCTTGTCATTTTGGAAGTTAGTCTGTTGTCGAGATTTTTGTTACTACAATGGATGGTAGCCTTGCCATTATGGAAGGTAGTATATTGTCGAGATTTTTGTTACTACAATGGATGGTAGCCTTGTCATTATGGAAGATAGTCTATTGTCCAGATTTTTGTTACTGCAATGGATGGTAGATTTGTCATTATGGAAGGTAGTCTGTCATTGTGATTTTTGGTACTCCAATGGATGATAGCCTTGTCATTATGGAAGATAGTATGTTGTCGTATCGTTGTTACTCCAATGGATGGTAGCCTCGTCATTACGGAAGGTAGTCTGTTGACGAGATTTTTGTTACTCCAATGGATTGTAGCCTTGTCATTATGGAAGGTAGTATGTTGTCGAGATTTTTGTTTCTACAATGGATGGTAGCCTTGTCATTATGGAAGATAGTCTATTGTCGAGATTTTTTTACTCTAATGAATGGTATCCTTGTCATTATGGAAGGTTGTCTATTGTCGAGATTTTTATTACTCTAATGGATGGTAGTGTTGTCATTATGGAAGGTAGTCTGTTGTCAAGATTTTTGTTACTACAATGGATGGTAGCCTTGTCATTATGGAAGCTAGTCTATTGTCGAGATTTTTGATACTCCAATGGATTGCAGCCTTTTCATTATGGAAGGTAGACTGTTGTCGAGATTTTTGTTAGTCCAATAGATGGTAGCCTTTTCATTATTTAAGGAAGTTTGTTGTCGAGATTTTTGTTACTGCAATGGATGGTAGACTTGTCATTATGGATGGTAGTTTGTCGTTGTGATTCCTGGTACTGCAATGGATGGTAGCCTTGTCATTATGGAAGGTAGTCTACTGTCGAGATTTTTGTTACTCTAATGGATGGTAGCCTTGTCATTAATGAAGGTAGTCTGTCGTTGTGATTTCTGTTACTCCAATGGATGGTAGCCTTATCATGATGGAAGGTAGTCTGTTGTCGAGATTTTTGTTACTCCAATGGATGGTAGCCTTGTCATTATGGAAGGTAGTCTGTTGTCGAGATTTTTGTTACTCTAATGGATGGTATCCTTGTCATTATAGAAGGTAGTATGTTGTCAAGATTTTTGTTACTCTAAGGGATTGTAGCCTTGTCATTATGGAAGGTAGTTTGCTGTCGAGATTTTTGTTACTCCAATGGATGGTAGCCTTGTCATTATGGAAGGTAGTCAGTTGTCGAGATTTTTGTTAATCCAATGGATGGAAGCCTTGTCATTATGGAAGGTAGTCTCTTGTTGATATTTTTGTTACTACAATGGATGGTAGCCTTGTCATTTTGGAAGGTAGTTTGTGGTCGATATTTTTGTTACTCTAATGGATTGTAGCCTTGTCATTATGGAAGGTAGTATCTTGTTGATATTTTTGTTACTCCAATGGATTGTAGCCTTGTCATTATGGAAGGTAGTCTTTTGTCGAGATTTTTGTTACTCCAATGGATGGTAGCCTTTTCATTATGTAAGGTAGTTTGTTGTCGAGTTTTATGTTACTCCAATGGATGGTAGACTTGTCATTATGGAAGGTAGTCTGTCATTGTGATTTCTGGTACACCAATGGATGGTAGCCTTGTCATTATGGAAGATAGTATGTTATCGATATCTTTGTTACTCCAATGGATGGTATCCTTGTCATTACGGAAGGTAGTTTGTTGTCGACATTTTTGTTACTCCAATGGATGGTAGCCTTGTCATTATGGAGTGTAGTCTCTTGTTGATATTTTTGTTACTACAATGGATGGTGGCCTTGTCATTTTGGAAGGTAGTTTGTTGTCGAGATTTTTGTTACTCTAATGGATGGTAGCCTTGTCATTATGGAAGGTAGTATCTTGTTGATATTTTTGTTACTCCAATGGATTGTAGCCTTGTCATTATGGAAGGTAGTCTGTTGTCGAGATTGTTTTTACTCCAATGGATGGTAGCCTTTTCATTATGTAAGGTAGTTTGTTGTCGAGATTTTTGTTACTCCAATGGATGGTAGACTTGTCATTATGGAAGTAGTCTGTCATTGTGACTTCTGATACTCCAATGGACGGTAGCCTTGTCATTATGGAAGATAGTATGTTGTCGATATCTTTGTTACTCCAATGGATGGTAGCCTTGTCATTACGGAAGGTAGTCTGTTGTCGAGATTTTTGTTAGTCCAATGGATTATAGCCTTGTCATTATGGAAGGTAGTCTCTTGTTGATATTTTTGTTACTACAATGGATGGCAGCCTTCTCATTTTGGAAGGTAGTCTGTTGTCGAGGTTTTTGTTACTCTAATGGATGGTAGCCTTGTCATTATGGAAGGTAGTCTGCTGTCGAGATTTTTGTTACTACAATGGATGGTAGCCTTGTCATTACGAAAGGTAGTCTATTGTCGATATTTTTGTTACTACAATGGATAGTAGCCTTATCATTATGGAAGGTAGTCCGTTGTCGAGATTTTTGTTATTCTGATGGATGGAATCCATGTCATTATGGAAGGTTGTTTTTTGTCGAGATTGTTATTACTCCAATGGATTGTAGCCTTGTCATTATGGAACTTAGTCTGTTGTCGAGATTTTTTTTACTCCAATGGATTGTAGCATTGTCATTATGGAAGGTAGTCTATTGTCGAGATTTTTTTTTCTCCAATGGATGGTAGCCTTTTCATTATGTAAGGTAGTTTGTTGTCGAGATTTTTGTTACTCCAATGGATGGTAGACTTGTCATTATGGAAGGTAGTCTGTCATTGTGATATCTGGTACTCCAATGGATGGTAGCCTTGTCATTATGGAAGATAGTATGCTGTCGATATCTTTGTTACTCAAATGGATGATAGCCTTGTCATTATGGAAGGTAGTCTTTTGTCGAGATTTTTGTTACTCCAATGGATGTAGCCTTGTCATTATGGAAGGTAGTATCTTGTTGATATTTTTGTTACTCCAATGGATTGTAGCCTTGTCATTATGGAAGGTAGTCTTTTGTCGAGATTTTTGTTACTCCAATGGATGGTAGCCTTTTCATTATGTAAGGTAGTTTGTTGTCGAGTTTTATGTTACTCCAATGGATGGTAGACTTGTCATTATGGAAGGTAGTCTGTCATTGTGATTTCTGGTACTCCAATGGATGGTAGCCTTGTCATTATGGAAGATAGTATGTTATCGATATCTTTGTTACTCCAATGGATGGTATCCTTGTCATTACGGAAGGTAGTCTATTGTCGACATTTTTGTTACTCCAATGGATGGTAGCCTTGTCATTATGGAGTGTAGTCTCTTGTTGATATTTTTGTTACTACAATGGATGGTAGCCTTGTCATTTTGGAAGGTAGTTTGTTGTCGAGATTTTTGTTACTCTAATGGATGGTAGCCTTGTTATTATGGAAGGTAGACTACTGTCGAGATTATTGTTACTTTAATGTATGGTAGCCTTGTCATTATGGAAGGTAGTCTGTTGTCGAGATTGTTTTTACTCCAATGGATGGTAGCCTTTTCATTATGTAATTTAGTTTGTTGTCAAGATTTTTGTTACTCCAATGGATGGTAGACTTGTCATTATGGAAGATAGTATGTTGTCGATATCTTTGTTACTCCAATGGATGGTAGCCTTGTCATTACGGAAGGTAGTCTGTTGTCGAGATTTTGTTACTCCAATGGATTATAGCCTTGTCATTATGGAAGGTAGTCTCTTGTTGATATTTTTGTTACTACAATGGATGGTAGCCTTCTCATTTTGGAAGGTAGTCTGTTGTCGAGGTTTTTGTTACTCTAATGGATGGTAGCCTTGTCATTATGGAAGGTAGTCTGCTGTCGAGATTTTTGTTACCCCAATGGATGGTAGCCTTGTCATTATGGAAGGTAGTCTGTTGTCCAATTTTTTTTTACTAAAATGGATGGTAGCCTTGTCATTTTGCAAGGTAGTCTGTTGTCGAGATTTTTGTTAGTACAATGAATGGTAGCCTTGTCATTACGAAAGGTAGTCTGTTGTCGAGATTTTTGTTACTACAATGGATAGTAGCTTTATCATTATAGAAGGTAGTCCGTTGTCGAGATTTTTGTTACTCTGATGGATGGTATCCTTGTCATTATGGAAGGTTGTTTGTTGTCGAGATTGTTATTACTCCAATGGATGGTAGCCTTGTCATTATGGAAGGTAGTCTATTGTCTAGAATTTTGTTACTACAAAGGATGGTAGCCTTATCATTATGGAACTTTGTCTGTTGTCGAGATTTTTGTTACTCCAATGGATTGTAGCCTTGTCATTATGGAAGGTAGTCTGTTATCGAAATTTTTGTTACTCCAATGGATGGTAGCCTTTTCATTATGTAAGGTAGTTTATTGTCGAGTTTTTTGTTACTCCAATGGATGGTAGCCTTGTCATTATTGAACTTAGTCTGTTGTCGAGATTTTTTTTACTCCAATGGATTGTAGCATTGTCATTATGGAAGGTAGTCTATTGTCGAGATTTTTTTTTCTCCAATGGATAGTAGCCTTTCCATTATGTAAGGTAGTTTGTTGTTGAGATTTTTGTTACTCCAATGGATGGTAGACTTGTCATTATGGAAGGTAGTCTGTCATTGTAATATCTGGTACTCCAATGGATGGTAGCCTTGTCATTATGGAAGATAGTATGCTGTCGATATCTTTGTTACTCAAATGGATGGTAGCCTTGTCATTATGGAATGTAGTCTTTTGTCGAGATTTTTGTTACTCCAATGGATGTAGCCTTGTCATTATGGAAGGTAGTATCTTGTTGATATTTTTGTTACTCCAATGGATTGTAGCCTTGTCATTATGGAAGGTAGTCTTTTGTCGAGATTTTTGTTACTCCAATGGATGGTAGCCTTTTCATTATGTAAGGTAGTTTGTTGTCGAGTTTTATGTTACTCCAATGGATGGTAGACTTGTCATTATGGAAGGTAGTCTGTCATTGTGATTTCTGGTACTCCAATGGATGGTAGCCTTGTCATTATGGAAGATAGTATGTTATCGATATCTTTGTTACTCCAATGGATTGTATCCTTGTCATTACGGAAGGTAGTCTTTTGTCGACGTTTTTGTTACTCCAATGGATGGTAGCCTTGTCATTATGGAGTGTAGTCTCTTGTTGATATTTTTGTTACTACAATGGATGGTACCCTTGTCATTTTGGAAGGTAGTTTGTTGTCGAGATTTTTGTTACTCTAATAGATGGTAGCCTTGTCATTATGGAAGGTAGTATCTTGTTGATATTTTTGTTACTCCAATGGATTGTAGCCTTGTCATTATGGAAGGTAGTCTGTTGTCGAGATTGTTTTTTCTCCAATGGATGGTAGCCTTTTCATTATGTAAGGTAGTTTGTTGTCGAGATTTTTGTTACTCCAATGGATGGTAGACTTGTCATTATGGAAGTAGTCTATCATTGTGACTTCTGGTACTCCAATGGACGGTAGCCTTGTCATTATGGAAGATAGTATGTTGTCGATATCTTTGTTACTCCAATGGATGGTAGCCTTGTCATTACAGAAGGTAGTCTGTTGTCGAGATTTTTGTTACTCCAATGGATTATAGCCTTGTCATTAATGAAGGTAGTCTCTTGTTGATATTTTTGTTACTACAATGGATGGTAGCCTTCTCATTTTGGAAGGTAGTCTGTTGTCGAGGTTTTTGTTACTCTAATGGATGGTAGCCTTGTCATTATGGAAGGTAGTCTGCTGTCGAGATTTTTGTTACTCCAATGGATGGTAGCCTTGTCATTCTGGAAGGTAGTCTGTTGTCGAAATTTTTTTTACTAAAATGGATGGTAGCCTTGTCATTTTGGAAGGTAGTCTGTTGTCGAGATTTTTGTTACTCTAATGGATGGTAGCCTTGTCATTATGGAAGGTAGTCTGCTGTCTAGATTTTTGTTACTCCAATGGATGGTAGCCTTGTCATTATGGAAGGTAGTTTGTTGTCGAAATTTTCGTTACTACAATGAATGGTAGCCTTGTCATTATGGAAGGTAGTATGTTGTCGAGATTTTTGTTACTACAATGGATGGTTGCCTTGTCAATATGTAAGGTAGTTTGTTGTCGAGATTTTTGGTACTCCAATGGATGGTAGCCTTGTCATTATGGAAGGTAGTCTCTTGTTGATATTTTTTTACTACAATGGATGATAGCCTTGTCATTTTGGAAGCTAGTCTGTTGTCGAGGTTTTTGTTACTCTAATGGATGGTAGCCTTGTTATTATGGAAGGTAGTCTGCTGTCGAGATTTTTGTTACTCCAATGGATGGAAGCCTTATCATTATGGAAGGTAGTCTCTTGTTGATATTTTTGTTACTACAATGGATGGTAGCCTTGTCATTTTGGAAGGTAGCCTGTTGTCGAGGTTTTTGTTACTCTAATGGATGGTAGCCTTGTAATTATGGAAGGTAGTCTGCTGTCGAGATTTTTGTTACTCCAATGGATGGTAGCCTTGTCATTATGGAAGGTAGTCTGTTGTCGAAATATTTGTTACTACAATGGATGGTAGCCTTGTCCTTATGGAAGGTAGTATGTTGTCGAGATTTTTGTTACTACAATGGATGGTAGCCTTGTTATTTTGGAAGGTAGTCTGTTGTCGATATTTTTGTTACTCTAATGGATGGTATCCTTGTCATTATGGAAGGTTGCCTGTTGTCGGGATTTTTATTACTCTAATGGATGGTAGCGTTATCATTATGGAAGGTAGTCTGTTCTCGAGATTTTTGTTACTACAATGGATGGTAGCCTTGTCATTATGGAACTTAATCTGTTGTCGATATTTTTGTTACTCCAATGGATTGTAGCCTTGTCATTTTGGAAGGTAGTCTGTTGTCGAGGTTTTTGTTACTCCAATGGATGGTAGCCTATTATTTATAGAAGGTAGTCTGTTGTCGAGATTTTTGTTACTACAATGGATGGTAGCCTTGTCATTATGGAAGGTAGTCTGCTGTCAAGATTTTTGTAACTCCAATAGATGGTAGCCTTTTCATTATGGAAGGTAGTTTGTTGTCGAAATTTTTGTTACTACAATGGATGGTAGCCTTGTCATTATGGAAGGTAGTATGTTGTCGAGATTTTTGTTACTACAATGGATTGTAGCCTTGTCATTTTGGAAGCTAGTCTGTTATCGATATTTTTGTTACTCTAATGGATGGTATCCTTGTCATTATGGAAGGTTGTCTATTGTCGGGATTTTAATTACTCTAATTGATGGTAGCCTTGTCATTATGGAAGGTAGTCTATTCTCGACATTTTTGTTACTACAATGGATGGTAGCCTTGTCATTATGGAACTTAGTCTGTTGTCGTGACTTTTGTTACTCCAATGGATTGTAGCCTTGTCATTGTGGAAGGTAGTCTGTTGTCGAGATTGTTTTTACTCCAATGGATGGTATCCTTTTCATTATGTAAAGTAGTTTGTTGTCGAGATTTTTGTTACTCCAATGGATGGTAGACTTGTCATTATGGAAGTAGTCTGTCATTGTGACTTCCGGTACTCCAATGGACGGTAGCCTTGTCATTATGGAAGATAGTATGTTGTCGATATCTTTGTTACTCCAATGGATTGTAGCCTTGTCATTAGGGAAGGTAGTATGTTGTCGAGATTTTTGTTACTCCAATAGATTATAGCCTTGTCATTAATGAAGGTAGTCTCTTGTTGATATTTTTGTTACTACAATGGATGGTAGCCTTCTCATTTTGGAAGGTAGTCTGTTGTCGAGGTTTTTGTTACTCTAATGGATGGTAGCCTTGTCATTATGGAAGGTAGTCTGCTGTCTAGATTTTTGTTACTCCAATGGATGGTAGCCTTGTCATTATGGAAGGTAGTTTGTTGTCGAAATTTTCGTTACTACAATGAATGGTAGCCTTGTCATTATGGAAGGTAGTATGTTGTCGAGATTTTTGTTACTACAATGGATGGTAGCCTTGTCATTATGTAAGGTAGTTTGTTGTCGATATTTTTGGTACTCCAATGGATGGTAGCCTTGTCATTATGGAAGGTAGTCTCTTGTTGATATTTTTTTACTACAATGGATGGTAGCCTTGTCATTCTGGAAGGTAGTCTGTTGTCGAGGTTTTTGTTACTCTAATGGATGGTAGCCTTGTCATTATGGAAGGTAGTCTGCTATCGAGATTTTTGTTACTCCAATGGATGGTAGCCTTATCATTATGGAAGGTAGTCTCTTGTTGATATTTTTGTTACTACAATGGATGGTAGCCTTGTCATTTTGGAAGGCAGTCTGTTGTCGAGGTTTTTGTTACTCTAATGGATGGTAGCCTTGTAATTATGGAAGGTAGTCTGCTGTCGAGATTTTTGTTACTCCAATGGATGGTAGCGTTGTCATTATGGAAGGTAGTCTATTGTCGAAATATTTGTTACTACAATGGATGGTAGCCTTGTCATTATGGAAGGTAGTATGTTGTCGAGATTTTTGTTACTACAATGGATGGTAGCCTTGTCATTTTGGAAGGTAGTCTGTTGTCGATATTTTTGTTACTCTAATGGATGGTATCCTTGTCATTATGGAAGGTTGTCTGTTGTCGGGATTTTTATTACTCTAACGGATGGCAGCGTTATCATTATGGAAGGTAGTCTGTTCTCGAGATTTTTGTTACTACAATGGATGGTAGCCTTGTCATTATGGAACTTAGTCTGTTGTCGAGATTTTTGTTACTCCAATGGATTGTAGCCTTGTAATATTGGAAGGTAGTCTGTTGTCGAGGTTTTTGTTACTCCAATGGATGATAGCCTTTTATTTATGGAAGGTAGTCTGTTGTCGAGATTTTTGTTACTACAATGGATGGTAGTCTTGTCATTATGGAAGGTAGTCTGCTGTCTAGATTTTTGTTACTCCAATAGATGGTAGCCTTGTCATTATGGAAGGTAGTTTGTTCTCGAAATTTTTGTTACTACAATGGATGGTAGCCTTGTCATTATGGAAGGTAGTATGTTGTCGAGATTTTTGTTACTACAATGGATGGTAGCCTTGTCATTTTGGAAGTTAGTCTGTTGTCGATATTTTTGTTACTCTAATGGATGGTATCCTTGTCATTATGGAAGGTTGTCTATTGTCGGGATTTTAATTACTCTAATTGATGGTAGCCTTGTCATTATGGAAGGTAGTCTATTCTCGACATTTTTGTTACTACAATGGATGGTAGCCTTGTCATTATGGAACTTAGTCTGTTGTCGTGACTTTTGTTACTCCAATGGATTGTAGCCTTGTCATTGTGGAAGGTAGTCTGTTGTCGAGATTGTTTTTACTCCAATGGATGGTATCCTTTTCATTATGTAAAGTAGTTTGTTGTCGAGATTTTTGTTACTCCAATGGATGGTAGACTTGTCATTATGGAAGTAGTCTGTCATTGTGACTACTGGTACTCCAATGGACGGTAGCCTTGTCATTATGGAAGATAGTATGTTGTCGATATCTTTGTTACTCCAATGGATTGTAGCCTTGTCATTACGGAAGGTAGTATGTTGTCGAGATTTTTGTTACTCCAATAGATTATAGCCTTGTCATTAATGAAGGTAGTCTCTTGTTGATATTTTTGTTACTACAATGGATGGTAGCCTTCTCATTTTGGAAGGTAGTCTGTTGTCGAGGTTTTTGTTACTCTAATGGATGGTAGCCTTGTCATTATGGAAGGTAGTTTGCTGTCGAGATTTTTGTTACTCCAATGGATGGTAGCCTTGTCATTATGGAAGGTAGTCTGTTGTCGAAATTTTTGTTACTAAAATGGATGGTAGCCTTGTCATTTTGGAAGGTAGTTTGTTGTCGAGATTTTTGTTACTCTAATGGATGGTAGCCTTGTCATTATGGAAGGAAGTCTGCTGTCTAGATTTTTGTTACTCCAATGGATGGTAGCCTTGTCATTATGGAAGGTAGTTTGTTGTCGAAATTTTCGTTACTACAATGAATGGTAGCCTTGTCATTATGGAAGGTAGTATGTTGTCGAGATTTTTGTTACTACAATGGATGGTAGCCTTGTCATTATGTAAGGTAGTTTGTTGTCAATATTTTTGGTACTCCAATGGATGGTAGCCTTGTCATTCTGGAAGGTAGTTTGTTGTCGAGGTTTTTGTTACTCTAATGGATGGTAGCCTTGTCATTATGGAAGGTAGTCTGCTATCGAGATTTTTGTTACTCCAATGGATGGTAGCCTTATCATTATGGAAGGTAGTCTCTTGTTGATATTTTTGTTACTACAATGGATGGTAGCCTTGTCATTTTGGAAGGCAGTCTGTTGTCGAGGTTTTTGTTACTCTAATGGATGGTAGCCTTGTAATTATGGAAGGTAGTCTGCTGTCGAGATTTTTGTTACTCCAATGGATGGTAGCGTTGTCATTATGGAAGGTAGTCTATTGTCGAAATATTTGTTACTACAATGGATGGTAGCCTTGTCATTATGGAAGGTAGTATGTTGTCGAGATTTTTGTTACTACAATGGATGGTAGCCTTGTCATTTTGGAAGGTAGTCTGTTGTCGATATTTTTGTTACTCTAATGGATGGTATTCTTGTCATTATGGAAGGTTGTCTGTTGTCGGGATTTTTATTACTCTAAGGGATGGCAGCGTTATCATTATGGAAGGTAGTCTGTTCTCGAGATTTTTGTTACTACAATGGATGGTAGCCTTGTCATTATGGAACTTAGTCTGTTGTCGAGATTTTTGTTACTCCAATGGATTGTAGCCTTGTAATATTGGAAGGTAGTCTGTTGTCGAGGTTTTTGTTACTCCAATGGATGATAGCCTTTTATTTATGGAAGGTAGTTTGTTGTCGAGATTTTTGTTACTACAATGGATGGTAGCCTTGTCATTATGGAAGGTAGTCTGCTGTCTAGATTTTTGTTACTCCAATAGATGGTAGCCTTGTCATTATGGAAGGTAGTTTGTTCTCGAAATTTTTGTTACTACAATGGATGGTAGCCTTGTCATTATGGAAGGTAGTATGTTGTCGAGATTTTTGTTACTACAATGGATGGTAGCCTTGTCATTTTGGAAGTTAGTCTGTTGTCGATATTTTTGTTACTCTAATGGATGGTATCCTTGTCATTATGGAAGGTTGTCTATTATCGGGATTTTTATTACTCTAATGGATGGTAGCCTTGTCATTATGGAAGGTAGTCTATTCTCGAGATTTTTGTTACTACAATGGATGGTAGCCTTGTCATTATGGAACTTAGTCTGTTGTCGAGACTTTTGTTACTCCAATGGATTGTAGCCTTGTCATTGTGGAAGGTAGTCTGTTGTCGAGATTGTTTTTACTCCAATGGATGGAAGCCTTTTCATTATGTAAGGTAGTTTGTTGTCGAGATTTTTGTTACTCCAATGGATGGTAGACTTGGCATTATGGAAGTAGTCTGTCATTGTTACTTCTGGTACTCCAATGGACGGTAGCCTTGTCATTATGGAAGATAGTATGTTGTCGATATCTTTGTTACTCCAATGGATGGTAGCCTTGTCATTACCGAAGGTAGTATGTTGTCGAGATTTTTGTTACTCCAATGGATTATAGCCTTGTCATTAATGAAGGTAGTCTCTTGTTGATATTTTTGTTACTACAATGGATGGTAGCCTTCTCATTTTGGAAGGTAGTCTGTTGTCGAGGTTTTTGTTACTCTAATGGATGGTAGCCTTGTCATTATGGAAGGTAGTCTGCTGTCGAGATTTTTGTTACTCTAATGGATGGTAGCCTTGTCATTATGGAAGGTAGTCTGTTGTCGAAATTTTTGTTACTAAAATGGATGGTAGCCTTGTCATTTTGGAAGGTAGTCTGTTGTCGAGATTTTTGTTACTCTAATGGATGGTAGCCTTGTCATTATGGAAGGTAGTCTGCTGTCTAGATTTTTGTTACTCCAATGGATGGTAGCCTTGTCATTATGGAAGGTAGTTTGTTGTCTAAATTTTCGTTACTACAATGAATGGTAGCCTTGTCATTATGGAATGTAGTATGTTGTCGAGATTTTTGTTACTACAATGGATGTTAGCCTTGTCATTATGTAAGGTAGTTTGTTGTCGATATTTTTGGTACTCCAATGGATGGTAGCCTTGTCATTATGGAAGGTAGTCTCTTGTTGATATTTTTTTACTACAATGGATGGTAGCCTTGTCATTTTGGAAGGTAGTCTGTTGTCGAGGTTTTTGTTACTCTAATGGATGGTAGCCTTGTCATTATGGAAGGTAGTCTGCTATCGAGATTTTTGTTACTCCAATGGATGGTAGCCTTATCATTATGGAAAGTAGTCTCTTGTTGATATTTTTGTTACTACAATGGATGGTAGCCTTGTCATTTTGGAAGGCAGTCTGTTGTCGAGGTTTTTTTTACTCTAATGGATGGTAGCCTTGTAATTATGGAAGGTAGTCTGCTGTAGAGATTTTTGTTACTCCAATGGATGGTAGCCTTGTCATTATGGAAGGTAGTCTATTGTCGAAATATTTGTTACTACAATGGATGGTAGCCTTGTCATTATGGAAGGTAGTATGTTGTCGAGATTTTTGTTACTACAATGGATGGTAGCCTTGTCATTTTGGAAGGTAGTCTGTTGTCGATATTTTTGTTACTCTAATGGATGGTATCCTTGTCATTATGGAAGGTTGTCTGTTGTCAGGATTTTTATTACTCTAACGGATGGTAGTGTTATCATTATGGAAGGTAGTCTGTTCTCGGATTTTTGTTACTACAATGGATGGTAGCCTTGTCATTATGGAAGGTAGTCTGCTGTCGAGATTTTTGTTACTCCAATGGATGGTATCCTTGTCATTATGGAAGGTAGTCTGTTGTCGAAATTTTTGTTACTAAAATGGATGGTAGCCTTGTCATTTTGGAAGGTAGTCTGTTGTCGAGATTTTTGTTACTCTAATGGATGGTAGCCTTGTCATTATGGAAGGTAGTCTGCTGTCTAGATTTTTGTTACTCCAATGGATGGTAGCCTTGTCATTATGGAAGGTAGTTTGTTGTCGAAATTTTCGTTACTACAATGAATGGTAGCCTTGTCATTATGGAATGTAGTATGTTGTCGAGATTTTTGTTACTACAATGGATGTTAGCCTTGTCATTATGTAAGGTAGTTTGTTGTCGATATTTTTGGTACTCCAATGGATGGTAGCCTTGTCATTATGGAAGGTAGTCTCTTGTTGATATTTTTTTACTACAATGGATGGTAGCCTTGTCATTTTGGAAGGTAGTCTGTTGTCGAGGTTTTTGTTACTCTAATGGATGGTAGCCTTGTCATTATGGAAGGTAGTCTGCTATCGAGATTTTTGTTACTCCAATGGATGGTAGCCTTATCATTATGGAAGGTAGTCTCTTGTTGATATTTTTGTTACTACAATGGATGGTAGCCTTGTCATTTTAGAAGGCAGTCTGTTGTCGAGGTTTTTGTTACTCTAATGGATGGTAGCCTTGTAATTATGGAAGGTAGTCTGCTGTAGAGATTTTTGTTACTCCAATGGATGGTAGCCTTGTCATTATGGAAGGTAGTCTATTGTCGAAATATTTGTTACTACAATGGATGGTAGCCTTGTCATTATGGAAGGTAGTATGTTGTCGAGATTTTTGTTACTACAATGGATGGTAGCCTTGTCATTTTGGAAGGTAGTCTGTTGTCGATATTTTTGTTACTCTAATGGATGGTATCCTTGTCATTATGGAAGGTTGTCTGTTGTCGGGATTTTTATTACTCTAACGGATGGTAGCGTTATCATTATGGAAGGTAGTCTGTTCTCGGATTTTTGTTACTACAATGGATGATAGCCTTGTCATTATGGAACTTAGTCTGTTGTCGAGATTTTTGTTACTCCAATGGATTGTAGCCTTGTAATATTGGAAGGTAGTCTGTTGTCGAGGTTTTTGTTACTCCAATGGATGGTAGCCTTTTATTTATGGAAGGTAGTTTGTTGTCGAGATTTTTGTTACTACAATGGATGGTAGCCTTGTCATTATGGAAGGTAGTCTGCTGTCTAGATTTTTGTTACTCCAATAGATGGTAGCCTTGTCATTATGGAAGGTAGTTTGTTCTCGAAATTTTTGTTACTACAATGGATGGTAGCCTTGTCATTATGGAAGGTAGTATGTTGTCGAGATTTTTGTTACTACAATGGATGGTAGCCTTGTCATTTTGGAAGCTAGTCTGTTGTCGATATTTTTGTTACTCTAATGGATGGTATCCTTGTCATTATGGAAGGTTGTCTATTATCGGGATTTTTATTACTCTAATGGATGGTAGCCTTGTCATTATGGAAGGTAGTCTATTGTCGAGATTTTTTTTTCTCCAATGGATGGTAGCCTTTTCATTATGTAAGGTAGTTTGTTGTCGAGATTTTTGTTACTCCAATGGATGGTAAACTTGTCATTATGGAAGGTAGTCTGTCATTGTGATATCCTGTACTCCAATGGATGGTAGCCTTGACATTATGGAAGATAGTATGCTATCGATATCTTTGTTACTCAAATGGATGGTAGCCTTGTCATTACGGAAGGTAGTCTGTTGTCGAGATTTTTGTTACTCTAATCGATGGTAGCCTTGCATTATGGAAGGTAGTCTGCTGTCTAGATTTTTGTTACTCCAATGGATGGTAGCCTTGTCATTATGGAAGGTAGTTTGTTGTCGAAATTTTCGTTACTACAATGAATGGTAGCCTTGTCATTATGGAAGGTAGTATGTTGTCGAGATTTTTGTTACTACAATGGATGGTAGCCTTGTCATTATGTAAGGTAGTTTGTTGTCGAGATTTTTGGTACTCCAATGGATGGTAGCCTTGTCATTATGGAAGGTAGTCTCTTGTTGATATTTTTTTACTACAATGGATGGTAGCCTTGTCATTTTGGAAGGTAGTCTGTTGTCGAGGTTTTTGTTACTCTAATGGATGGTAACCTTGTCATTATGGAAGGTAGTCTGCTATCGAGATTTTTGTTACTCCAATGGATGGTAGCCTTATCATTATGGAAGGTAGTCTCTTGTTGATATTTTTGTTACTACAATGGATGGTAGCCTTGTCATTTTGGAAGGTAGTCTGTTGTCGAGGTTTTTGTTACTCTAATGGATGGTAGCCTTGTAATTATGGAAGGTAGTCTGCTGTCGAGATTTTTGTTACTCCAATGGATGGTAGCCTTGTCATTATGGAAGGTAGTCTGTTATCGAAATATTTGTTTCTACAATGGATGGTAGCCTTGTCATTATGAAAGGTAGTATGTTGTCGAGATTTTTGTTACTACAATGGATGGTAGCCTTGTCATTTTGGAAGGTAGTCTGTTGTCGATATTTTTGTTACTCTAATGGATGGTATCCTTGTCATTATGGATGGTTGTCTGTTGTCGGGATTTTTATTACTCTAATGGATGGTAGTGTTATCATTATGGAAGGTAGTCTGTTCTCGAGATTTTTGTTACTACAATGGATGGTAGCCTTGTCATTATGGAACTTAGTTTGTTGTCGAGATTTTTTTTACTCCAATGGATTGTAGCCTTGTCATTATGGAAGGTAGTCTATTGTCGAGATTTTTTTCTCTCCAATGGATGGTAGCCTTTTCATTATGTAAGGTAGTTTGTTGTCGAGATTTTTGTTACTCCAATGGATGGTAAACTTGTCATTATGGAAGGTAGTCTGTCATTGTGATATCTGGTACTCCAATGGATGGTAGCCTTGTCATTATGGAAGATAGTATGCTATCGATATCTGTGTTACTCAAATGGATGGTAGCCTTGTCATTACGGAAGGTAGTCTGTTGTCGAGATTTTTGTTACTCCACTGGATTGTAGCCTTGTTATTAGGGAAGGTAGTCTCTTGTTGATATTTTTGTTACTACAATGGATGGTAGCCTTGTCATTTTTGAAGGTAGTTTGTTGTCAAGGTTTTTGTTACTCTAATGGATGGTAGCCTTGTCATTATGAAAGGTAGTCTGCTGTCGAGATTTTTGTTACTCCAATGGATGGTAGTCTTGTCATTATGGAAGGTAGTCTGTTGTCCAAATATTTGTTACTACAATGGATGGTAGCCTTGTCATTATGGAAGGTAGTATTTTGTCGAGATTTTTGTTACTACAATGGATGGTATCCTTGTCATTATGGAAGGTTGTCTGTTGTCGGGATTTTTATTACTCTAATGGATGGTAGCGTTATCATTATGGAAGGTAGTCTGTTGTCAAGATTTTTGTTACTATAATGGATGGTAGCCTTGTCATTATGGAACTTAGTCTGTTGTCGAGATTTTTGTTACTCCAATGGATTGTAGCCTTGTCATTATGGAACGTAGTCTGTTGTCGCTATTTTTGGTACTCTAATGGATGGTAGCCTTGTCATTATGGAAGGTAGTATCTTGTTGAGATTTTTGTTACTACAATGGATGGTAGCCTTGTCATTATGTAAGGTAGTTTGTTGTCGAGATTTTTGTTACTCGAATGGATGGTAGACTTGTCATTATGGAAGTAGTCTTTCATTGTGACTTCTGGTACTTCAATGGATGGTAGCCTTGTCATTACGAAAAATAGTATGTTGTCGATATCTTTGTTATTCCAATGGATGGTAGCCTTTTCATTACGGAAGGTAGTCTACTGTCGAGATTTTTGTTACTCCAATAGATTGTAGCCTTGTCATTATGGAAGGTAGTTTGTTGTCGAAATTTTTGTTGCTGCAATGGATGGTAGCCTTGTAATTATGGAAGGTAGTATGTTGTCGACATTTTTGTTACTACAATGGATGGTAGCCTTGTCATTTTTGAAGGTAGTCTGTTGTCGATATTTTTGTAACTCTAATGGATGGTATCCTTGTCATTATGGAAGGATGTCTGTTGTCGGGATTTTTATTACTCTAATGGATGGTAGCCTTGTCATTATGGAAGGTAGTCTATTCTCGAGATTTTTGTTACTACAATGGATGGTAGCCTTGTCATTATGGAAGTTAGTCTGTTTTCGATATTTTTTTTACTCCAATGGATTGTAGCCTTGTCATTATGGAAGGTAGTCTATTGTCGATATTTTTTTTTATCCAATGGATGGTAGCCTTTACATTATGTAAGGTAGTTTGTTGTCTAGAGTTTTGTTACTCCAATGGATAGTAGACTTGTCATTACGCAAGGTAGTCTGTCATTGTGATATCTGGTACTCCAACGGATGGTAGCCTTGTCATTATGGAAGATAGTATGTTGTCGATATCTTTGTTACTCAAATCGATGGTAGCCTTGTCATTACAGAAGGTAGTTTGTTGTCGATATTTTTGTTACTCCAATGGATTGTAGCCTTGTCATTATGGAAGGTAGTCTCTTGTTGAAATTTTTGTTACTATAATGGATGGTAGCCTTGTCATTTTGGAAGGTAGTCTGTTGTCGAGGTTTTTGTTACTCTAATGGATGGTAGCCTTGTCATTATGGAAGGTAGTCTGCTGTCGAGATTTTTGTTACTCCAATGGATGGTAGCCTTGTCATTATGGAAGGTAGTCTGTTGTCAAAATATTTGTTACTACAATGGATGGTAGCCTTGTCATTATGGAAGGTAGTCTGTTGTTCAGATTTTTATTACTATAATGGATGGTAGCCTTGTCATTATGGAATTTAGTCTGTTATCGAGATTTTTGTTACTCCAATGGATTGTAGCCTTATCATTATGGAAGGTAGTATGTTGTCGAGATTTTTGTTACTCCAATGGATGGTAGCCTTTTATTTAAGGAAGGTAGTCTGTTGTCGAGATTTTTGTTACTACAATGGATGGTAGCCTTATCATTATGGAAGGTAGTATGTTGTCGAGATTTTTGTTACTACAAGTGATGGTAGCCTTGTCATTATGGAAGGTAGTTTGTTGTCGATATTTTTGTTACTCTAATGGATGGTATCCTTGTCATTATGGAATGTTATCTATTGTCGAGATTTTTATTACTCTAATGGATGGTAGCCTTGTCATTATGGAAGGTAGTATGTTGTCGAGATTTTTGTTACTACAATGGATGGTAGCCTTGTCATTATTGAACTTAGTCTGTTGTCGAGATTTTTGTTACTCCAATGGATTGTAGCCATGTCATTATGGAAGGTAGTTTGTTGTCAAGATTTTTGTTACTCCAACGGATGGTAGCCTTTTCATTATGTAAGGTAGTTTGTTGTCGAGATTTTTTTTACTGCAATGGTTGGTAGACTTGTCATTATGTAAGGTAGTTTGTTGTCGAGATTTTTGTTACTGCAATGGATGGTAGCCTTTTCATTATGGAAGATAGTATGTTGTCGATATCTTTGTTAATCCAATGGATGGTAGCCTTGTCATTACGGAAGGAAGTCTATTGTCAAGATTTTTGTTACTACAATGGATGGTAGCCTTGTCATTATGGAACTTAGTCTGTTGTCGATATTTTTGTTACTCCGATGGATTATAGCCCTGTCATTATGGAAGGTAGTCTGTTGTCGAGAATTTTGTTACTCCAATGAATGGTAGACTTTTCATTATGTAAGGTAGTTTGTTGTCCAGATTTTTGTTACTCCAATGGATGGTAGACTTGTCATTATGGAAGGTAGTCTGTTGTTGTGATTTCTGGTACTCCAATGGATGGTAGCCTTGTCATTATGGAAGATAGAATGTTGTCGATATCTTTGTTACTCCAATGGATGGTAGCCTTGTCAATACGGAAGGTAGTATGTCGTTGTGATTTCTGGTACTCCAATGGATTGTAGCCTTGTCATTTTGGAAGGTAGTCTGTTGTCGAGGTTTTTGTTACTATAACAGATGGTAGCCTTGTCATTATGGAAGGTAGTCTGCTGTCGAGATTTTTGTTACTCCAATGGATGGTAGCCTTGTCATTATGGAAGGTAGTCTGTTGTCGAGATTTTTGTTACTCCAATGGATGGTAGCCTTGTCATTATGGAAGGTAGTATGTTGTCGAGATTTTTGTTACTACAATGGATGGTAGCCTTGTCATTATGGAACGTAGTCTATTGTCGATATTTTTGTTACTCCAATGGATGGTATCCTTGTCATTATGGAAGGTTGTCTGTTGTCGAGATTTTTATTTCTCTAATGGATGGTAGCCTTGTCATTATGGAAGGTAGTATGTTGTCGAGATTTTTTTTACTACAATGGATGGTAGCCTTGTCATTATGGAACTTAGCCTGTTGTCGAGATTTTTGTTACTCCAATGTATTGTAGCCTTGTTGTGATCGGTGGATCTGGAACTGACTGTTTAACGCTGGTTCGCGAAATGTCGCGGAAGCAAGAGTCGCCATCGTCTTTTATTTTCTCCAAATGGAAAGGACAAAAGCACAGAAAAATTCCTTAAAGAGATTGCTCTCGGTTCGGGAGGTAGGTTATAGAAAGGGAAGGTGTTAGCACCCTTTCTATCCATGGTTATCCATGGGCTCTTAGATACTTGCTCAATGTGTTTTCAAAAATGTTTGCTTGCTTTTCAATTGTGGGTTTTAAAAAGTTTCTTTGAAAAATTTCAGTTCGACTCGTACGTCAGAGTGTTTGAAAAATTTGCTTTGAAAGCTTTTGAAGATGTGTTGGTGAAAAGTATTATTTGTTTGAAATTAGAGCAAGTATCCTTGAGAACCTACCTACCCTAAGGAATTCGTCTGTGTAAATGTCCTTTAAAGTAGTGCCATCCCACCATTGAGAGGTAGGTAGCACCACCGTTGGAGGTGTTCGGGTCAATTCGATGTTCGGGACATGGTGATCACCAGAGCAATGGGAAGACACCTTAGAAGCTACCCTCATGCCAGGTTCCCGGATCATGAGGACTTACTAAGACGTCCTCTACTCGACGATCCCCTTTCGAGGCAAGGCAACAGTGAGGCGTACCCTAGGGGTGGTGTGTGCGAATTGTGTCGTTTTCGTTTGCATTTGTCTTGTCATGTTAAAGTGATCTACGCTTGATTTTATTATGGTCCATTCATTCTTGCATGCTTTTTTTGTTAACAGTTAAAAGAGTGCGGAAAAGTAAATTCTAAAGCTATTACAAATGGCGCGGGTCCACATCGCCAAAATTAAACCGGACCCGATTTGACGGAAAATAAAGAAGTTAAAAGTGCGAGAAGTTAAATTGTCCGAGTTACATGGCTTTGGGAGAGATACATAATTATTCAAGCGAAATAAAATAAATATGCGAAATTAAATAGTTAAGAATACGGGCGTTGGACCCTTTTGCAAAATATTAAAGTTAACGAGGAATTAAAATTAAAAATAAAAATAAAAAAATGTTTTTTTGGTATTTTTGTATTTTTTAGGATTTAATAGAAAATTAAAATTAAACTAAAAGGCAAACCCTAATTCTAATAGCTTTTAAATTTATTGTGAAAATATTAAACTAAAATCTAAATGAAACCCTAATTGATTATGTACAATTAATTATGAAAATAAATAAATAAATAATATGGTAAAAAGGGAAAACAAATTAAAGGGATAAAAATTAAACCTATTTCTACATATTTTTTTGTATTTTTGTTATTAAAAGAAATTAAAATTGTAACCTAATTAAAACTAATAATTACATATTAATTTATTTATAAAAATATTAGAATAAAACATTTATTAGGTTTTTCTTGTCTTTTCTGATTTTTTAGGCCTTTTTTTTATATTTTGTAAAAAATAATTAATTAAAACAAATAAGGAAATAAAATAGCAATTAAAAAATAAAATAAGAAAAGAATGTAGAGAAGGAAAACCAGGGGGGGTCAGGGCCCAATAGTGAGGTATGGATCCAGTAATTTGGCCCAACAAGCTTTTAGATCCATTTGACTTTTTTGCTAGCATGCTGATGCGTTGACTGGCGCGTAGGATGTCCCTTCAATCTCAGCCTTTAGATTGATCTTTAAGTGGACGTGGCACGTTGGATTGGAGAGACGTATGGTAGTTGCTAGCGCTGAATCTGCATGGGATAATATATGGAAAAATAACATAGAAAGTAATGAAGACCTGGGATTCGAACCCAGGTCTTGAGCTTTGCCAATCCTTATGCCTGCCGTCTGAGCCAATTAACGCGTTGTTAATATATAATAAGAATCAAATGATATAAAAGAAAACAGATCAACGCATGGAAACACGCGCGAAATTTTAAACACTCCAATCATTTGATGCCACGACTCCATCTTCTCCATGCGTTCCTGAAAACAAAAACATATGGCAACGGTTTCTATGGCGTGGTTTTAGGGACGTTTCTGGAAAATAGCGATTAGGTCCTCCTTGAATATAAATTAGGCGCGACAACTGATTCTTCTTCGTCTCTATACACTGAATCCAACCATGGTACTGAGGATGTCCAATTTTTCCTCTTTTAAGAAGCCCTAAATTCAAGCTCTGAAAACCCTAGAAAAGTATCAATGGCAAACGTCCGTATATGGCACGAAAACAAAATTGGATGACATGGTTAGCTTCAGAACACGTTTATTAGTATGAATGCATAAAAAAAAAACAATGAAGATGCTTGAAACATGAAATACGATTATGCATTTTTTGCTGTACAGTTTAAGTTCTATCTACCAACTCTTGAGGTTTTGATGGCTATGCTTGATTGGAACGTGATCAGTGACCTCCAAGGAAGCTATTGAGACAAGAATGGAGGCTTGAATCGACCTCTAGAATGCTTTTCAGTTTTGAGCTTTTAGAGACTTTTTCCAAGTTTGTCAATGGTCTCAAGCGCAGCCTTTTCAGTCCAATACAATTAGGTTTAGGTTCCTGGTTATGTAGTGGAGGCATTAGGTCAAAGAAATTCAATCAAATCTCTTCCATTCAATGATTTTGCAAATTGATTTTCTAAGATCTTTTTGAATCTTTTTTCATGTGTATTTGGTGTCAATTAGGCTCAAATCAAACCAATTCTTTCCATGTTGGGATGTGCACAAAATATTGAAGCTGAAATGTGTACAAAAAGATTTGTTTGGTTCATTTAGATATTTTTCATGTATTTAAATAATTTAAATGAATTAATATAAATAATAATTCAAATAAATAAATAAATAATGAGAAAATACTTCCCTTTGGGCCAAGTGGTCGTGAACATGCTTAGAATGGTGAATCATGGAAGAAAAATGGGCCCATTAGCAAATTTAGGTCATTTGAAGTAATGTTGACTTTTCAAAATATCCAAAAATTTCCCAACTTCCACAAGGCACAACTTAATCAATTTTTAATATTTTCTCATGTTCTTGGACATTTTGGAAAGGTCTTTGAGTCCTCTAACCAATGCCTTTGGTCCCATGTCATTTTGATTTACCAATCTTAAGTTATGGCCTTTGACTTAAAGTCCCTTTTTGTTGACTTTTGAAAATGACATATAATGTTGAAATTGATAACTTTTTGTGAGAGCATTTCTTGGACTTGAAGTATGAAGATGAGTTGTAGGAAATGTCTTTCTCTTCAAAATGAGCTTTGGATGGGATTTTTATGATAATCCATGTGAAAGTTATGCCCTGGTCAATTTCAGTTGACTTTTTCAGTTGTCCAAATAAGGAAACTTTTGTATCTTTGATGATTTCTGAGCCAAATTTTGAGAATCATGATCAAGCATTGATCAAATGATGTTTGTGGCTTCAAAATGATATGTTGACCAAAAATTTGAACTTTTGACTGTCAAATGACCATTTTGCCCCTACAGTTGACTGTAGTGCAATTTAGGGTTTTGACTGTGCAATTTTGAGCTGAATGCCTTGAAACTTGATATGAGGATGCTTGACCATCTTTGTAAGCATATGAGACTTGATTGGGCCTTTGAAAACTTCATTTCTTTGATCAGAACCCAAACCCTAGTTTTGACTGTATAGGAGACCTTTACACTGTGCAACCCTTGGGGAATCTTGCAACTTGATTTGGCAATTTCTTGAAGAATATGGGAGGGCAAATTTTGGGGTACAACAGTTGCCCCTGTTCAATCTTCTTAGACCTGAGGATGCAGATTGGCTGACGTGCCTTTCGTAATCCGAGGGTAGAAGATGATTGGACACTAGAGTGCCCAGAAATTTGCGCTCACATAGTAGCAGTGCGGTGGAATGGGCTTATAGATGCCATTTAGAGGTTTCTGGATAGGATGATGGGCTTATAGATGCCATCTGGATGTTGATCGCATAGGAGATTCCTTAGCGAGAACCTGCATACCTGCAAAACAGAAAAATGAGTACCTGACACGTTGCAGGAGCTGATTTTTTAGATGCTTGGTGTAGATGTGTCCTGACTGGTTACAGGAGCTGGGTCTGGAGCTTCAAAAGATGATGAATGAACCAAGTATGGTTACTGCCTTAGCATGAATGGTAAGTGAACCTTGGGTGACTTTAACTTCAACCACGCTCGTTGATAGAAAAATCTTGGGTGTCTTTAACTTCAACTACGCTCGTTGAGATAAATCTTGGGTGTCTTTAACTGGGATAAGCATCAGGGAGATCTTAGGGTCGATCTGACTGAACCAGAGGAGGTTTTTTGATAAGGATGTGATGAAGGAATCTGAGACGATTGCTACTCCAAATATATGATGAAGGAATCTGGGACGATTACTACCTCAGCAGGACGATGAAGGAATCTGAGACGATTGCTACTCCAAATTTATGATGAAGGAATCTGGGACGATTACTACCTCAACAGGACGATGAAGGAATCTGAGACGATTGCTACTCCAAATATATGATGAAGGAATCTGGGACGATTACTACCTCAACAGGACGACGAAGGAATCTGAGACGATTGCTACCTCAGCAGGATGATGAAGGAATCTGGGACGATTACTACCTCAGCAGGATGATGAAGGAATCTGGGACGATTACTACCTCAGCAGGATGATGAAGGAATCTGGGACGATTACTACCTCAGCAGGATGATGAAGGAATCTGGGACGATTACTACCTAAACGGGATGATGAAGGAATCTGGGACGATTACTACCTCAACAGGATGATGAAGGAATCTGGGACGATTACTACCTCAATAGAATGATGAAGGAATCTGGGACGATTACTACCTCAATAGAATGATGAAGGAATCTGGGACGATTACTACCTCAGCAGGATGATGAAGGAATCTGGGACGATTACTACCTCAGCAGGATAATGAAGGAATCTGGGACGATTACTACCTCAGCAGGATGATGAAGGAATCTGGGACGATTACTACCTCAACGGGATGATGAAGGAATCTGGGACGATTACTACCTCAATAGAATGATGAAGGAATCTGGGACGATTACTACCACAATAGAATGATGAAGGAATCTGGGACGATTACTACCTCAGCAGGATGATGAAGGAATCTGGGACGATTACTACCTCAGCAGGATAATGAAGGAATCTGGGACGATTACTACCTCAACGGGTAAAGACTTTTATCTATTGATCGTTCTTCCCTGAAAAAGTAACGAATTAGTTGTATGCAATGTCATAATGCATGAATTGCCTGATTTTAAGATGTTCTCAAAAATAGATGAGATTGGGGTGATATGATGCGTCTATGCATGCTATAATGATGTATGTGACGTTTTATGAATGTGTTTTTCGTCTAGGAAAGTAAATCCTTGACGGGTGCCGGGAAGTCGTATCCTGGGCTGATGTTGAAGAATAGATTTTGCTTCCGCTGGGGATGATAACTGCAAGAATACCGGTAGGAGAAGATGACTCCGTTGCGGAATAAACTTGGCAAATGGAAGATTCTGCGGGGAGAAAAGATACTCTAGCGACCATGCTGGGAAGCAACACTCTGTGGGGAGAGAGATGCTTTGCTGAATGTTGATAATAACTTGCTGAGGATATCCTTGTTGTTGGAAATGTTGATGGACTTCGTTGGGGTAAGGAGACTTCGTCGAGGACGCTCTTTCCGTGGCTTTTGGCTGAGGATAACCCAGTTATATCCTGTTAAGGAAATAACTCTTTGAATAAAGTCGGGCGACGCGTTCGTGCCTTGAGAGGGGTAAGCTTCTTTAACTTATTGGGGGTAAGCTTACTGCTTGGGGAGATGATTCCACCTTTCCTGGGGAAACTGGATTGGGCTCTTCTGGGGAAGTATGGAACTGTATTGGTTATGTTCTTCAACGGAACCTACCTTGATACCCTGGAGGATAGAACAATCAGATTGCTTAGACCACTCTTTATTGCCCCTGTTTCTAAGGGAGAGGCACTTGTGGGGTGCTGATAGTTGTTGATGGACAAACCCTCTTCTGGTAGACAGATGGCGGGACATAGTCGTACGCTTTAATCCCTAACTTTTGCCTGGACCGCCCTTTCGGGTTTTCAGTCCACCGGGATACCCATTTTTGCCCAAGCCGCCTTTTCAGGTTTTCGACTTGCCGGGTGTACAGATTTTTTCATTTCATCCCTTCATTTTGCCCGAACCCTTTTGGTTCGCCGGGAAGCCCTTATTTTTGCCTAGGTGTGTCAACCTAGCGGGTCTTTGATTATGCATAGTATTTTTTTTCGACTATGTCCGTTCTCAGAAAGTCAGGAGTTGCCCCTGTTAGAAGTGTAGTGTTGCCATACTACCAGAAGATCTTAGTTTGATCGTCCAACGCCCCAAGCGATCCAGATGGAGATTTGCCCCAGACTATTTAGCTTTTGCGAGATTCTCCGAATCTTGATTGGACTGCCCCAGATAATGGACCCTGATCATGTCTGCCCCTGGATTGAAAGTACTTTTGTTCATTAGGAATTCCTCGTGCGAATTTCCCTGCTGCTCAAACAAAAAGTCATATGCGAACAAAGTTATGTTAAAAATGCAAAGCTTATGTCTGTCTTGAAGATTTTAAAAATGCATTCTTTTTCATAAAACAAGTGAATGTTTGTAAAACGTGATGTCAACTCCGTATTTACCGTAGGCCTTAAGGAGTCAGGATACCTTTCGTGACAGTATGCTTTCGGACTAACCCCTGCTTCAGCTAGGACTTTTAAGGGTTATAATGTGGCCTGGTTCACGGTTTTAAGAAACAAAGGATAAAGGCTCAAATTTTATTTGTACCCACCCGCTCTTCGTGATGTTCTCCAAACCTAAACTCAGCTGATCGTGCGTTAGACCTTGTTTGAGTCTTTGTCCTGATGTTCCAATGATGGTTCGGATATTGATGATTTATTTTGAATGGGCAGTCATTTCTTTTTTGTTGAGGGTTTGTAAGACCTCTTTCTTTTTGATTTCGTTATCCCTATTTTTTTTTGCCTGAACTGTTTCTTTTTGGAATTACAGTCAGCGGGATGCCCCAGTTTCATAAGTCCCTTTTTATAGGTTTTGATTTCTTGGGATTTTCGTTTATGATTTTTTTGATAATGACTACCTATCCTTATGATTATTCGGAATCATCACTGTCTCTTTTTTTTTCTGTAAGGATCTCTTTGGTGCCATTCGTTATGCACTTGGATCAACTGAGAGACTACCCTGCCCCAGGTTATGATTAAGGGTTTTAAATTGCGAAAAGAAAAACTCCTACTTCTTTGGCTCAGATGGGTTGACGAGGGGTTATCTTCCTTATAACTCCAGTGTTTAGGAATTGAAACAATGCTTGTACTTCATCAGCGGGGTCTGTTCAAAAGCATACTGTAGATTATGGTATCGTTTTCGTCATCCTCCCTCAAGAGGCTTAGAATGAAAGAGAGTTGACATCATAAAAAATATGAAAATAATTTGCGTATAGTGAATACGAATATATTGATTCAAAATAGACATAAGCGATGCATTAATGTGATAACAATGTTTAACATGAATAAATGTTTGAACAATCAAAGAAAAATACAACTTGAACATTTGAATGAACAAAAGACATTCTCGATGATTTGGTGTAGGATCAGTGTTCAAACTCGACCTCTTTGGCGTCAATCAAATCCTGGATCTTGTTCTTCAAGGTCCAACAGTCGTCGGTGTCATGTCCAGGACTGTCAGAATGGTAGGCACATCTCACACCCGGGTTGTACTTGGGAGAGGAAGTGTCAGGATTTTGAGGAGGATCCTTTAGTGTGATCAGTTTTGCCTTCAGCAATTGTTGTAATGCCTGAGACAAAGACATGTTGATGTCAGTATACTTCCTATCTTGATGCTTTATCCTACGCCTATTGCTCTTTCTTGGTTGAACGGGCGTGGGATCAGAAATCTGGATTGCCCCTACATCATGACGACCCTTTTTTACCATGTATAGCATTGGATTCTTTCTTCCCACTGTGGGGCTTTTTCTGAACATCGGCAGGTGCGGTTTCTTGAATCTTCCCCGACTTGATACCAGCTTCAATTCTCTCCCCAGTCAGGATGAGGTCGGTAAATCCAGCAGATGAATTACCAATGAGGTGATTGAAGAACGGCCCGGATAGGGTCCCCAAGAACATATCAACGAGCTCCCGGTCAGTTAAGGGAGGTTGCACCCTTCCAGCAAGGTCTCTCCATCTTTGTGCGTACTCCTTGAAGCCTTCGCCTGTACCCATAGACATCCCCTGAAGCTGAGTACGCGTGGGAGCGAGGTCGGCATTATACTGGTAGTGTTTGTAAAATGCAGTGGCTAAGTCTTCCCAGGTACGGATGTTGGCTCCATTCAGTTGATAGAACCACTCGAGCTGAGTCCCTGAAAGACTCTCTTGGAAGAAATAGATCCATAAGTTTTTGTCAGCTGTATAGGGCTGGATCCTCCTTGTATAAGCCCTGAGATGCAACTTAGGATAGGATGCCCCGTCGTATTTAGCAAAGGCAGGTACCTTGAATTTGCGCGGGATCACTACCCCAGAGGACAGACCTAGATCCTCGAAGTCCAGGCCAGGCACCTTTTGTATCTCCATAGCACTGAGCCGGTCTTCCAACTGTTTGTACCTGTCCTCAGCCGGAGGGTACTGTTCATCGTTGAAATCTGTCTCATTGTCGGAGACCACTGGGCTGGGAATCCTTTCTTCTTGATGACTACTTTTCCCCACAGATGGAGTTGTCCTCTCAGCTTGGTCCTGCAGGGTGTTCCCAGATCTGCGTCTAGGGCTGAACAAGACAGTCCTCTTCTTCTTCTTTTCCTTCTTCAAGAGCAGAACCTTCAGATCTTGCTGCCCCTGGGTCAAGTTCATGATTAGCCCTTGGAATTGGGCGTTCTGAGCCTGGAGGGCCTTGATGGACTGCTCAGCTGATGATTCAGGATTCATGACGATCGGCTGAAATAAACAGCGAAGAAGGGTAAGCAACCTGTCAAAGGGACACCTGCAATGAAATGAGATGTATGACATGCATGTAATGTTTTCAAGGACCTCGTAGGGTAAACAGAGAAACTTGTTAGAGTTGGAAACTGGCAACTTGATTGAAGGAACTTCCTGTTGTAGAGAGCCCTTCTTCAAGGGTCAAAGGCTCACCATATCCAGTGGGTCATAGCCCCTGACAACCTTGGCTAGAGGAAAATAAATCCTCCTTGCCCTTGGCTAGATGTTTGATTTATCATGACCTGCATCACAAGCCCTTGAGATCCTTGAAATGGGTTAGGATGTATGCAATGGTATGATGTCATGCTATGCATGGGGTGATGTAGGTAAACCATGTTATGAGTCCCAATTAAGGACTGCAAGCCAAAACCTGCAAGAAGCTCAAGTAAAACCTGTTATGAGTCCTAATTAAGGACTATAAACGAAACCTGCAAGAAACTTAGTAAACCTTGTTATGAGTCCTAATTAAGGACTACAAACAAAACCTGCAAGAAGCTCAAGTGTCAGACAACAAGCATGCAAATAGTCAAGTACGAAGGCACACAAGTCACACAAGAGGAGCCCTTAGAGTTTAGGCCAGCATGAGGTCTAGGTATTACCCTCTTTCAGTTTGTTGGTTCATACCTGTCCTATCAAAGTAACCGGGTTCTTAGAGGATCCCAATATCATTGACTACCCTCAATCGGTCATAACTCCAGCATCGCAATCTTTTCTTGCAGCCAGAACCATCACGAGAGTTTAGCCTCAATGGGCGTAGCATACTGCTACTGTTCTAATGGCCAAGTTGGGTCAATTTAGGGTTCTAAGGTCGGTTGGTGCTTCATGACTCCTTGGAAGACCCATATTCTCCCCGTTTCAACACGAGGGATATCGGTACAGACCAAGGCGCCACACCAACGTAGCCACTGCTTCACCCATGTCGGTATACACCGGACAGGTCCCTCACAGATTATGCTACCTAAAAGGGTATTCCCCAGATCCGGGTTAGGATCTATGTAACTCCCATGCAACCCACAATAGTAAAGCAAGCAAGTCAATACAATTGAAAACCCAGTGATCTTAGTCCTAAGGTACACCTCACTTTAAGTTTAAGTCCCCAGCAGAGTCGCCAGTTCTGTGATCGGTGGATCTGGAACTGACTGTTTAACGCTGGTTCGCGAAATGTCGCGGAAGCAAGAGTCGCCACCGTCTTTTATTTTCTCCAAATGGAAAGGACAAAAGCACAGAAAAATTCCTTAAAGAGATTGCTCTCGGTTCGGGAGGTAGGTTATAGAAAGGGAAGGTGTTAGCACCCTTTCTATCCATGGTTATCCATGGGCTCTTAGATACTTGCTCAATGTGTTTTCAAAAATGTTTGCTTGCTTTTCAATTGTGGGTTTTAAAAAGTTTCTTTGAAAAATTTCAGTTCGACTCGTACGTCAGAGTGTTTGAAAAATTTGCTTTGAAAGCTTTTGAAGATGTGTTGGTGAAAAGTATTATTTGTTTGAAATTAGAGCAAGTATCCTTGAGAACCTACCTACCCTAAGGAATTCGTCTGTGTAAATGTCCTTTAAAGTAGTGCCATCCCACCATTGAGAGGTAGGTAGCACCACCGTTGGAGGTGTTCGGGTCAATTCGATGTTCGGGACATGGTGATCACCAGAGCAATGGGAAGACACCTTAGAAGCTACCCTCATGCCAGGTTCCCGGATCATGAGGACTTACTAAGACGTCCTCTACTCGACGATCCCCTTTCGAGGCAAGGCAACAGTGAGGCGTACCCTAGGGGTGGTGTGTGCGAATTGTGTCGTTTTCGTTTGCATTTGTCTTGTCATGTTAAAGTGATCTACGCTTGATTTTATTATGGTCCATTCATTCTTGCATGCTTTTTTTGTTAACAGTTAAAAGAGTGCGGAAAAGTAAATTCTAAAGCTATTACAAATGGCGCGGGTCCACATCGCCAAAATTAAACCGGACCCGATTTGACGGAAAATAAAGAAGTTAAAAGTGCGAGAAGTTAAATTGTCCGAGTTACATGGCTTTGGGAGAGATACATAATTATTCAAGCGAAATAAAATAAATATGCGAAATTAAATAGTTAAGAATACGGGCGTTGGACCCTTTTGCAAAATATTAAAGTTAACGAGGAATTAAAATTAAAAATAAAAATAAAAAAATGTTTTTTTGGTATTTTTGTATTTTTTAGGATTTAATAGAAAATTAAAATTAAACTAAAAGGCAAACCCTAATTCTAATAGCTTTTAAATTTATTGTGAAAATATTAAACTAAAATCTAAATGAAACCCTAATTGATTATGTACAATTAATTATGAAAATAAATAAATAAATAATATGGTAAAAAGGGAAAACAAATTAAAGGGATAAAAATTAAACCTATTTCTACATATTTTTTTGTATTTTTGTTATTAAAAGAAATTAAAATTGTAACCTAATTAAAACTAATAATTACATATTAATTTATTTATAAAAATATTAGAATAAAACATTTATTAGGTTTTTCTTGTCTTTTCTGATTTTTTAGGCCTTTTTTATATTTTGTAAAAAATAATTAATTAAAACAAATAAGGAAATAAAATAGCAATTAAAAAATAAAATAAGAAAAGAATGTAGAGAAGGCAAACCAGGGGGGGTCAGGCCCCAATAGTGAGGTATGGATCCAGTAATTTGGCCCAACAAGCTTTTAGATCCATTTGACTTTTTTGCTAGCATGCTGATGCGTTGACTGGCGCGTAGGATGTCCCTTCAATCTCAGCCTTTAGATTGATCTTTAAGTGGACGTGGCACGTTGGATTGGAGAGACGTATGGTAGTTGCTAGCGCTGAATCTGCATGGGATAATATATGGAAAAATAACATAGAAAGTAATGAAGACCTGGGATTCGAACCCAGGTCTTGAGCTTTGCCAATCCTTATGCCTGCCGTCTGAGCCAATTAACGCGTTGTTAATATATAATAAGAATCAAATGATATAAAAGAAAACGGATCAACGCATGGAAACACGCGCGAAATTTTAAACACTCCAATCATTTGATGCCACGACTCCATCTTCTCCATGCGTTCCTGAAAACAAAAACATATGGCAATGGTTTCTATGGAGTGGTTTTAGGGACGTTTCTGGAAAATAGCGATTAGGTCCTCCTTGAATATAAATTAGGCGCGACAACTGATTCTTCTTCGTCTCTATACGCTGAATCCAACCATGGTACTGAGGATGTCCAATTTTTCCTCTTTTAAGAAGCCCTAAATTCAAGCTCTGAAAACCCTAGAAAAGTATCAATGGCAAACGTCCGTATATGGCACGAAAACAAAATTGGATGACATGGTTAGCTTCAGAACACGTTTATTAGTATGAATGCATAAAAAAAAAACAATGAAGATGCTTGAAACATGAAATACGATTATGCATTTTTTGCTGTACAGTTTAAGTTCTATCTACCAACTCTTGAGGTTTTGATGGCTATGCTTGATTGGAACGTGATCAGTGACCTCCAAGGAAGCTATTGAGACAAGAATGGAGGCTTGAATCGACCTCTAGAATGCTTTTCAGTTTTGAGCTTTTAGAGACTTTTTCCAAGTTTGTCAATGGTCTCAAGCGCAACCTTTTCAGTCCAATACAATTAGGTTTAGGTTCCTGGTTATGTAGTGGAGGCATTAGGTCAAAGAAATTCAATCAAATCTCTTCCATTCAATGATTTTGCAAATTGATTTTCTAAGATCTTTTTGAATCTTTTTTCATGTGTATTTGGTGTCAATTAGGATCAAATCAAACCAATTCTTTCCATGTTGGGATGTGCACAAAATATTGAAGCTGAAATGTGTACAAAAAGATTTGTTTGGTTCATTTAGATATTTTTCATGTATTTAAATAATTTAAATGAATTAATATAAATAATAATTCAAATAAATAAATAAATAATGAGAAAATACTTCCCTTTGGGCCAAGTGGTCGTGCACATGCTTAGAATGGTGAATCATGGAAGAAAAATGGGCCCATTAGCAAATTTAGGTCATTTGAAGTAATGTTGACTTTTCAAAATATCCAAAACTTTCCCAACTTCCACAAGGCACAACTTGCTCAATTTTTAATCTTTTCTCATGTTCTTGGACATTTTGGAAAGGTCTTTGAGTCCTCTAACCAATGCCTTTGGTCCCATGTCATTTTGATTTACCAATCTTAAGTTATGGCCTTTGACTTAAAGTCCCTTTTTGTTGACTTTTGAAAATGACCTATAATGTTGAAATTGATAACTTTTTGTGAGAGCATTTCTTGGACTTGAAGTATGAATATGAGTTGTAGAAAATGTCTTTCTCTTCAAAATGAGCTTTGGATGGGATTTTTCTGATAATCCATGTGAAAGTTATGCCCTGGTCAATTTCAGTTGACTTTTTCAGCTGTCCAAATAAGGAAACTTTTGTATCTTTGATGATTTCTGAGCCAAATTTTGAGAATCATGATCAAGCATTGATCAAATGATGTTTGTGGCTTCAAAATGATATGTTGACCAAAAATTTGAACTTTTGACTGTCAAATGACCATTTTGCCCCTACAGTTGACTGTAGTGCAATTTAGGGTTTTGACTGTGCAATTTTGAGCTGAATGCCTTGAAACTTGATATGAGGATGCTTGACCATCTTTGTAAGCATATGAGACTTGATTGGGCCTTTGAAAACTTCATTTCTTTGATCAGAACCCAAACCCTAGTTTTGACTGTATAGGAGACCTTTACACTGTGCAACCCTTGGGGAATCTTGCAACTTGATTTGGCAATTTCTTGAAGAATATGGGAGGACAAATTTTGGGGTACAACACTTGTAATTATGGAAGGAAGTCTGTTGTTGAGATTTTTGTTACTCCAATGGATGGTAGCCTTTTCATTATGTAAGGTAGTTTGTTGTCGATATTTTTGTTACTGCAATGGATGATAGCCTTGTCATTATGGAAGATAGTATATTGTCGATATCTTTGTTACTCCAATGGATGGTAGCCTTGTCATTACGGAAGGTAGTCTGTTGTCGAGATTTTTGTTACTCCAATGGATGGTAGCCTTGTCATTACGGAAGGTAGTCTGTTGTCGGGATTTTTGTTACTCCAATGGATTGTAGCCTTGTCATTATGGAATGTAGTCTCTTGTTGATTTTTTGTTACTACAATGGATGGTAGCCTTGTCAATTTGGAAGGTAGTCTGTTGTCGAGGTTTTTGTTACTCTAATGAATGGTAGCCTTGTAATTATGGAAGGTAGTCTGCTGTCTATATTTTTGTTACTCCAATGGATGGTAGCCTTGTCATTATGGAAGGTAGTTTGTTGTCGAAATTTTTGTTACTACAATGGATGGTAGCCTTGTCATTATGGAATGTAGTATGTTGTCGAGATTTTTGTTACTACAATGGATGGTAGCCTTGTCATTTTGGAAGGTAGTCTGTTGTCGATATTTTTTTTACTCTAATGGATGGTATCCTTGTCATTATGGAAGGTTGTAAATTGTCGGGATTTTTATTACTCTAATGGATGGTAGCCTTGTCATTATGGAAGGTAGTCTGTTCTCGAGATTTTTGTTACTACAATGGATGGTAGCCTTGTCATTATGGAACTTAGTCTGTTGTCGAGATTTTTTTTACTCCAATGGATTGTAGACTTGTCATTATGGAAGGTAGTCTATTGTCGAGATTTTTCTTCTCCAATGGATGGTAGCCTTTTCATTATGTATGGTAGTTTTTTGTCGAGATTTTTGTTACTCCAATGGATGGTAAACTTGTCATTATGGAAGGTAAACTGTCATTGTGATATCTGGTACTCCAATGGATTGTAGCCTTGTCATTATGGAAGATAGTATGCTATTGATATCTTTGTTACTCAAATGGATGGTAGCCTTGTCATTACGGAAGGTAGTCTGTTGTCGAGATTTTTGTTACTCCAATGGATTGTAGCCTTGTCATTATGGAAGGTAGTCTCTTGTTGATATTTTTGTTACTACAATGGATGGTAGCCTTGTCATTTTGGAAGGTAGTCTGTTGTTGAGGTTTTTGTTACTCTAATGGATGGTAGCCTTGTCATTATGGAAGGTAGTCTGCTGTCGAGATTTTTGTTACTCCAATGGATGGTAGCCTTGTCATTATGGAAGGTATTCTGTTGTCGAAATATTTGTTACTACAATGGATGGTAGCCTTGTCATTATGGATGGTAGCCTTGTCATTATGGAAGGTACTATGTTGTCGAGATTTTTGTTACTACAATGGATGGTAGCCTTGTCATTTTGGAAGGTAGTATGTTGTCGAGATTTTTGTTACTACAATGGATGGTATCCTTGTCATTATGGAAGGTTGTCTGTTGTCGGGATTTTTATTACTCTAATGGATGGTAGCGTTATCATTATGGAAGGTAGTCTGTTATTGAGATTTTTGTTACTACAATGGATGGTAGCCTTGTCATTATGGAACCTAGTCTGTTGTCGAGGTTTTTGTTACTCCAATGGATTGTAGCCTTGTCATTATGGAAGGTAGTCTGTTGTCGATATTTTTGTTACTCCAATGGATGGTAGCCTTGTCATTATGGAAGGTAGTATGTTGTTGAGATTTTTGTTACTACAATGAATGGTAGCCTTGTCATTATGTAAGGTAGTTTGTTGTCGAGATTTTTGTTACTCGAATGGATGGTAGACTTGTCAGTATGGAAGTAGTCTTTCATTGTGACTTCTGGTACTCCAATGGATGGTAGCCTTGTCATTATGGAAGACAGTATGTTGTCGATATCATTGCTACTCCATTGGATGGTAGCCTTGTCATTACGGAAGGTAGTCTGTTGTCGAGATTTTTGTTACTCCAATGGATGATAGCCTTGTCATTTTGGAAGGTAGTCTGTTGTCGAGGTTTTTGTTACTCTAATGGATGGTAGCCTTGTCATTATGGAAGGTAGTCTGCTATCGAGATTTTTGTTACTCCAATGGATGGTAGCCTTGTCATTATGGAAGGTAGTCTATTGTCGAAATTTTTGTTACTACAATGGATGTTAGCCTTGTCATTTTGGAAGGTAGTATGTTGTCGAAATTTTTGTTACTCTAATGGATGGTAGCCTTGTCATTATGGAAGGTAGTCTGCTGTCTAGATTTTTGTTACTCCTATGGATGGTAGCCTTGTCATTATGGAAGGTAGTTTGTTGTCGAAATTTTTGTTACTACAATGGATGGTAGCCTTGTCATTATGGAAGGTAGTATGTTGTCGAGATTTTTGTTACTACAATGGATGGTAGCCTTGTCATTTTGGAAGGTAGTTTGTTGTCGATATTTTTGTTACTCTAATGGATGGTATCCTTGTCATTATGGAAGGTTGTCTATTGTCGGGATTTTTATTACTCTAATGTATGGTAGCCTTGTCATTATGGAAGGTAGTCTGTTCTCGAGATTTTTGTTACTACAATTGATGGTAGCCTTGTCATTATGGAACTTAGTCTGTTGTCGAGATTTTTTTTACTCCAATGGATTGTAGCCTTGTCATTATGGAAGGTAGTCTATTGTCGAGATTTTTTTTTCTCCAATGGATGGTAGCCTTTTCATTACGTAAGGTAGTTTGTTGTCGAGATTTTTGTTACTCCAGTAGATGGTAAACTTGTCATTATGGAAGGTATTCTTTCATTATGATATCTGGTAGTCCAATGGATGGTAGCCTTGTCATTATGGAAGATAGTATGCTATTGATATCTTTGTTACTCAAATGGATGGTAGCCTTGTCATTACGGAAGGTAGTATGTTGTCGAGATTTTTGTTACTACAATGGATGGTAGCCTTGTCATTTTGGAAGGTAGTATGTTGTCGAGATTTTTGTTACTACAATGGATGGTATCCTTGTCATTATGGAAGGTTGTCTGTTGTCGGGATTTTTATTACTCTAATGGATGGTAGCATTATCATTATGGAAGGTAGTCTGTTGTCGAGATTTTTGTTACTACAATGGATGGTAGCCTTTTCATTATGGAACTTAGTCTGTTGTCGAGATTTTTGTTACTCCAATGGATTGTAGCCTTGTCATTATGGAAGGTAGTCTGTTGTCGATATTTTTGTTACTCCAATGGATGGTAGCCTTGTCATTATGGAAGGTAGTATGTTGTTGAGATTTTTGTTACTACAATGGATGGTAGCCTTGTCATTATGTAAGGTAGTTTGTTGTCGAGATTTTTGTTACTCGAAAGGATGGTAGACTTGTCATTATGGAAGTAGTCTTTCATTGTGACTTCTGGTACTCCAATGGATGGTAGCCTTGTCATTATGGAAGATAGTATGTTGTCGATATCTTTGCTACTCCAATGGATGGTAGCCTTGTCATTACGGAAGGTAGTCTGTTGTCGAGATTTTTGTTACTCCGATGGATTGTAGCCTTGTCATTATGGAAGGTAGTCTCTTGTTGATATTTTTTTACTACAATGGATGGTAGCCTTGTCATTTTGGAAGGTAGTTTGTTGTCGAGGTTTTTGTTACTCTAATGGATGGTAGCCTTGTCATTATGGAAGGTAGTCTGCTGTCGAGATTTTTGTTTCTCCAATGGATGGTAGCCTTGTCATTATGGAAGGTAGTCTATTGTCGAAATTTTTGTTACTACAATGGATGTTAGCCTTGTCATTTTGGAAGGTAGTCTGTTGTCGAGACTTTTGTTACTCTAATGGATGGTATCCTTGTCATTATGGAAGGTAGTCTGCTGTCTAGATTTTTGTTACTCCAATGGATGGTAGCCTTGTCATTATGGAAGGTAGTTTGTTGTCGAAATTTTTGTTACTACAATGGATGGTAGCCTTGTCATTTTTGAAGGTAGTCTGTTGTCGATATTTTTGTTACTCTAATGGATGGTATCCTTGTAATTATGGAAGGTTGTCTGTTGTCGGGATTTTCATTACTCTAATGGATGGTAGCCTTGTCATTATGGTAGGTAGTTTGTTCTCGAGATTTTTGTTACTACAATGGATGGTAGCCTTGTCATTATGGAACTTAGTCTGTTGTCGAGATTTTTTTTACTCCAATGGATTGTAGCCTTGTCATTATGGAAGGTAGTCTATTGTCGACATTTTTTTTTCTCCAATGGATGGTAGCCTTTTCATTATGTAAGGAAGTTTGTTGTCGAGAATTTTGTTACTCCAATGGATGGTAAACATGTCATTATGGAAGGTAGTCTGTCATTGTGATATCTGGTACTACAATGGATGGTAGCCTTGTCATTATGGAAGATAGTATGTTGTCGATATGTTTGTTACTCAAATGGATGGTAGCCTTGTCATTACGGAAGGTAGTTTGTTTTCGAGATTTTTGTTACTCCAATGGATTGTAGCCTTGTCATTATGGAAGGTAGTCTCTTGTTGATATTTTTGTTACTACAATGGATGGTAGCCTTGTCATTTTGGAAGGTAGTTTGTTGTCGAGGTGTTTGTTACTCTAATGGATGGTAGCCATGTCATTATGGAAGGTAGTCTGCTGTCGAGATTTTTTTACTCCAATGGATGGTAGCCTTGTCATTATGTAAGGTAGTATGTTGTCGAGATTTTTGTTACTAGAATGAATGATAGCCTTGTCATTTTGGAAGGTAGTATATTGTCGAGATTTTTTTTACTACAATGGATGATATCCTTGTCATTATGGAAGGTTGTCTGTTGTCGGGATTTTTATTACTCTAATGGATGGTAGCTTTATCATTATGGAAGTTAGTCTGTTGTTGAGATTTTTGTTACTACAATGGATGGTAGCCTTGTCATTATGGAACTTAGTCTGTTATCGAGATTTTTGTTACTCCAATGGATTGTAGCCTTGTCATTTTGGAAGGTAGTATGTTGTCGAGATTTTTGTTACTCTAATGGATGGTAGCCTTTTATTTATGGAAGGTAGTCTGTTGTCGAGATTTTTGTTACTACAATGGATGGTAGCCTTGTCATTATGGAAGGTAGTATGTTGTCGAGATTTTTGTTACTACAATGGATGGTAGCCTTGTCATTATGGAGGGTAGTCTGTTGTCGATATTTTTGTTACTCTAATGGATGGTATCCTTGACATTATGGAAGGTTGTCTATTGTCGAGATTTTTATTACTCTAATGGATGGTAGCCTTGTCATTATGGAAGGTAGTAACTTGTCGATATTTTTGTTACTACAATGGATGGTAGCCTTGTTATTATTGAACTTAGTTTGTCGTCGAGATTTTTGTTACTCCAATGGATTGTAGCCATATCATTATGGAAGGTAGTTTGTTGTCAAGATTTTTGTTACTCCAATGGATGGTAGCCTTTTCATTATGTAAGGTAGTTTGTTGTCGAGATTTTTTTTACTGCAATGGACGGTAGACTTGTCATTATGTAAGATAGTTTGTTGTAGAGATTTTTGTTACTGCAATGGATGGTAGCCTTTTCAATATGGAAGATAGTATGTTGTCGATATCTTTGTTAATTCAATGGATGGTAGCCATGTCATTAAGGAAGGCAGTCTATTGTCGATATTTTTGTTACTACAATGGATGGTAGCCTTGTCATTAGGGAAGGTAGTCTCTTGTTGATATTTTTGTTACTACAATGGATGGTAGCCTTGTCATTTTGGAAGGTAGTTTGTTGTCGAGGTGTTTGTTAATCTAATGGATGGTAGCCATGTCATTATGGAAGGTAGTCTGCTGTCGAGATTTTTTTACTCCAATGGATGGTAGCCTTGTCATTATGGAAGGTAGTCTGTTGTCGAAATATTTGTTACTACAATGGATGGTAGCCTTGTCATTATGTAAGGTAGTATGTTGTCGAGATTTTTGTTACTACAATGAATGGTAGCCTTGTCATTTTGGAAGGTAGTATATTGTCGAGATTTTTTTTACTACAATGGATGATATCCTTGTCATTATGGAACGTTGTCTGTTGTCGGGATTTTTATTACTCTAATGGATGGTAGCGTTATCATTATGGAAGTTAGTCTGTTGTTGAGATTTTTGTTACTACAATGGATGGTAGCCTTGTCATTATGGAACTTAGTCTGTTATCGAGATTTTTGTTACTCCAATGGATTGTAGCCTTGTCATTATGGAAGGTAGTGTGTTGTCGAGATTTTTGTTACTCCAATGGATGGTAGCCTTTTATTTATGGAAGGTAGTCTGTTGTCGAGATTTTTGTTACTACAATGGATGGTAGCCTTGTCATTATGGAAGGTAGTATGTTGTCGAGATTTTTGTTACTCCAATGGATTGTAGCCTTGTCATTATGGAAGGTAGTATGTTGTCGAGATTTTTGTTACTCCAATGGATGGTAGCCTTTTATTTATGGAAGGTAGTCTGTTGTCCAGATTTTTGTTACTACAATGGATGGTAGCCTTGTCATTATGGAAGGTAGTATGTTGTCGAGATTTTTGTTACTACAATGGATGGTAGCCTTGTCATTATGGAGGGTAGTCTGTTGTCGATATTTTTGTTACTCTAATGGATGGTATCCTTGACATTATGGAAGGTTGTCTATTGTCGAGATTTTTATTACTCTAATGGATGGTAGCCTTGTCATTATGGAAGGTAGTAACTTGTCGATATTTTTGTTACTACAATGGATGGTAGCCTTGTCATTATTGAACTTAGTTTGTCGTCGAGATTTTTGTTACTCCAATGGATTGTAGCCATGTCATTATGGAAGGTAGTCTGTTGTCAAGATTTTTGTTACTCCAATGGATGGTAGCCTTTTCATTATGTAAGGTAGTTTGTTGTCGAGATTTTTTTTACTGCAATGGACGGTAGACTTGTCATTATGTAAGGTAGTTTGTTATAGAGATTTTTGTTACTGCAATGGATGATAGCCTTTTCATTATGGAAGATAGTATGTTGTCGATATCTTTGTTAATCCAATGGATGGTAGCCATGTCATTACGGAAGGAAGTCTATTGTCGAGATTTTTGTTACTACAATGGATGGTAGCCTTGTCATTAGGGAAGGTAGTCTCTTGTTGATATTTTTGTTACTACAATGGATGGTAGCCTTGTCATTTTGGAAGGTAGTTTGTTGTCGAGGTGTTTGTTACTCTAATGGATGGTAGCCATGTCATTATGGAATGTAGTCTGCTGTCGAGATTTTTTTACTCCAATGGATGGTAGCCTTGTCATTATGGAAGGTAGTCTGTTGTCGAAATATTTGTTACTACAATGGATGGTAGCCTTGTCATTATGTAAGGTAGTATGTTGTCGAGATTTTTGTTACTACAATGAATGGTAGCCTTGTGATTTTGGAAGGTAGTATATTGTCGAGATTTTTTTTACTACAATGGATGATATCCTTGTCATTATGGAAGGTTGTCTGTTGTCGGGATTTTTATTACTCTAATGGATGGTAGCGTTATCATTATGGAAGTTAGTCTGTTGTTGAGATTTTTGTTACTACAATGGATGGTAGCCTTGTCATTATGGAACTTAGTCTGTTATCGAGATTTTTGTTACTCCAATGGATTGTAGCCTTGTCATTATGGAAGGTAGTATGTTGTCGAGATTTTTGTTACTCCAATGGATGGTAGCCTTTTATTTATGGAAGGTAGTCTGTTGTCGAGATTTTTGTTACTACAATGGATGGTAGCCTTGTCATTATGGAAGGTAGTATGTTGTCGAGATTTTTGTTACTTCAATGGATGGTAGCCTTGTCATTATGGAGGGTAGTCTGTTGTCGATATTTTTGTTACTCTAATGGATGGTATCCTTGACATTATGGAAGGTTGTCTATTGTCGAGATTTTTATTACTCTAATGGATGGTAGCCTTGTCATTATGGAAGGTAGTAACTTGTCGATATTTTTGTTACTACAATGGATGGTAGCCTTGTCATTATTGAACTTAGTTTGTCGTCGAGATTTTTGTTACTCCAATGGATTGTAGCCATGTCATTATGGAAGGTAGTTTGTTGTCAAGATTTTTGTTACTCCAATGGATGGTAGCCTTTTTATTATGTAAGGTAGTTTGTTGTCGAGATTTTTTTTACTGCAATGGACGGTAGACTTGTCATTATGTAAGGTAGTTTTTTGTAGAGATTTTTGTTACTGCAATGGATGATAGCCTTTTCATTATGGAAGATAGTATGTTGTCGGTATCTTTGTTAATCCAATGGATGGTAGCCATGTCATTACGGAAGGAAGTCTATTGTCGAGATTTTTGTTACTACAATGAATGGTAGCCTTGTCATTAGGGAAGGTAGTCTCTTGTTGATATTTTTGTTACTACAATGGATGGTAGCCTTGTCATTTTGGAAGGTAGTTTGTTGTCGAGGTGTTTGTTACTCTAATGGATGGTAGCCTTGTCATTATGGAAGGTAGTCTGCTGTCGAGATTTTTGTTACTCCAATGGATGGTAGCCTTGTCATTATGGAAGGTAGTCTGTTGTCGAAATATTTGTTACTACAATGGATGGTAGCCTTGTCATTATGTAAGGTAGTATGTTGTCGAGATTTTTGTTACTACAATGGATGGTAGCCTTGTCATTATGGAAGGTAGTTTGTTGTCGATATTTTTGTTACTCTAATGGATGGTATCCTTGACATTATGGAAGGTTGTCTATTTTCGAGATTTTTATTACTCTAATGGATGGTTGCCTTGTCATTAAGGAAGGTAGTGAGTTGTCGATATTTTTGTTACTACAATGGATGGTAGCCTTGTCATTATTGAACTTAGTTTGTCGTCGAGATTTTTGTTACTCCAATGGATTTTAGCCATGTCATTGTGGAAGGTAGTCTGTTGTCAAGATTTTTGTTACTCCAATGGATGGTAGCCTTTTCATTATGTAAGGTAGTTTGTTGTCGAGATTTTTTTTACTGCAATGGATGGTAGACTTGTCATTATGTAAGGTAGTTTGTTGTAGAGATTTTTGTTACTGCAATGGATGGTAGCCTTTTCATTATGGAAGATAGTATATTGTCGATATCTTTGTTAATCCAATGGATGGTAGCCTTGTCATTACGGAAGGAAGTCTATTGTCGAGATTTTTGTTACTACAATGGATGGTAGCCTTGTCATTATGGAACTTAGTCTGTTGTCGAGATTTTTGTTACTCCAATGAATGGTAGCCTTTTCATTATGTAAGGTAGTTTGTTGTCCAGATATTTGTTACTCTAATGGATGGTAGACTTGTCATTATGGAAGGTAGTCTGTCGTTGTGATTTCTCGTACTCCAATGGATGGTAGCCCTGTCATCATGGAAGATAGTATGTTGTCGATATCTTTGTTACTCCAATGGATGGTAGCCTTGTCAATACGGAAGGTAGTCTGTTGTCGAGATTTTTGTTACTCCAATGGATTTTAGCCTTGTCATTTTAGAAGGTAGTCTCTTGTTGATATTTTTGTACTACAATGGATGGTAGCCTTGTCATTTTGGAAGGTAGTCTGTTGTCGAGGTTTTTGTTACTATAACGGATGGTAGCCTTGTCATTATGGAAGGTAGTCTGCTGTCGAGATTTTTGTTACTCCAATGGATGGTAGCCTTGTCTTTATGGAAGGTAGTTTGTTGTCGAGATTTTTCTTACTACAATGGATGGTAGCCTTGTCATTATGGAAGGTACTATGTTGTTAAGATTTTTGTTACTACAATGGATGATAGCATTGTCATTATGGGAGGTAGTCTGTTGTCGATATTTTTGTTAGTCCAATGGATGGTTTCCTTGTCATTATGGAAAGTTGTCTGTCGTCGAGATTTTTATTTCTCTAATGGATGGTAGCCTTGTCATTATGGAAGGTAGTATGTTGTCGAGATTTTTGTTACTACAATGGATGGTAGCCTTGTCATTATGGAACTTAGTCTGTTGTCGAGATTTTTGTTACTCCAATGTATTGTAGCCTTGTAATTATGGAAGGTAGTCTGTTGTTGAGATTTTTGTTTCTCTAATCGATGGTAGCCTTTTCATTATGTAAGGTAGTTTGTTGTTGATATTTTTGTTACTGCAATGGATGGTAGCCTTGTCATTATGGAAGATAGTATGTTGTCGATATCTTTGTTACTCCAATGGATGGTAGCCTTGTCATTATGGAAGGTAGTCTGTTGTCGAGATTTTTGTTACTCCAATGGATTGTAGCCTTGTCATTACGGAAGGTAGTCTATTGTCGAGATTTTTGTTACTACAATGGATGGTAGCCTTGTCATTATGGAAGGTAGTCTTTTGTCGACATTTTTGTTACTCCAATGGATTGTAGCCTTGTCATTATGGAAGGTAGTCTGTTGTCAAGATTTTTGTTACTCCAATGGATGGTAGCCTTTTCATTATGTAAGGTAGTTTGTTGTTGAGATTTTTGTTACTGCAATGGATGGTAGCCTTTTCATTATGGAAGATAGTATGTTATCGATATCTTTGTTAATCCAATGGATGGTAGCCTTGTTATTACGGAAGGTAGTTTGCTGTCGAGATTTTTGTTACTCCAATAGATTGTAGCATTGTCATTATGGAAGGTAGTCTTTTGTCGACATTTTTGTTACTGCAATGGATGGTAGCCTTGTCATTATGGAAGGTAGTCTCTTGTTGATATTTTTGTTACTACAATGGATTGTAGCCTTGTCATTTTGGAAGGTAGTCAGTTGTCGAGATTTTTTTTACTCTAATGGATGGTAGCCTTGTAATTATGGAAGGTAGTCTGCTGTCGAGATTATTGTTACTTTAATGTATGTTAGCCTTGTCATTATGAAAGGTAGTTTGTTGTCGATATTTTTGTTACTGCAATTGATTGTAGCCTTGTCATTATGGAAGGTAGTCTCTTGATGATATCTTTGTTACTCCAATGGATAGTAGCCTTGTCATTAAGGAAGGTAGTCTTTTGTCGAGATTCTTTTTACTCCAGTGGATGGTAGCCTTGTCATTATGGAAGGTAGTCTGTCGTTGTGATTTTTGATACTCCAATGGATGGTAGCCTTGTCATTATGGAAGATAGTATGTTTTCAATATTTTTGTTACTGCATTGGATTGTAGACTTGTCATTATGGAAGGTTGTGTGTCGTTGTGATTTCTGGTACTCAAATCAATGGTAGCCTTGTCATTATGGAAGGTAGTCTGTTGTCGAGATTTTTGTTACTACAATGGATGGTAGCCTTGTCATTATGGAAGGTAGTCTGCTGTCGAGATTTTTCCTACACTAATGGATGGTAGCCTTGTCATTATGGAAGGTAGTCTATTGTCGAGATTTTTGTTACTCCAATGGATGGCAGCCGTTTCGTTATGTAAGTTAGTCTGTTGTCGAGATTTATTTTACTCCAGTGGCTGGTAGCCTTGTCATTATGGAAGGTAGTCTGTCATTGTGATTTCTGATACTCCAATGGATGGTAGCCTTGTCATTATGGAAGATAATATGTTTTCAATATTTTTGTTACTCCAATGGATTGTAGCCTTGTCATTATGGAAGGTAGTCTCTTCTTGATATTTTTGTTACTACAATGGATGGTAGGCTTGTCATTTTGGAATGTAGTCTATTGTCGAGGTTTTTGTTACTCTAATGGATGGTAGCCTTGTCATTATGGAAGGTAGTCTGTTGTCGATATTTTTGTTACTCCATTGGATGGTAGCCTTGTCATTATGGAAGGTAGTCTGTTGTCGAGATTTTTGTTACTACAATGGATGGTAGCCTTGTCATTATGGAACTTAGTCTGTTGTCGAGATTTTTGTTACTCCAATGGATTGTAGCCTTGTTATTATGGAAGGTAGTCTGTTGTCGAGATTTTTGTTACTCCAATAGATGGTAGCCTTTTCATTATGTAAGGTAGTTTGTTGTCGAGATTTTTGTTACCGCAATGGATGGTAGCCCTGTCATTAAGGAAGGTAGTGAGTTGTCGATATCTTTGTTAATTCAATGGATGGTAGCCTTGTCATTACAAAAGGTAATCTGTTGTCGAGATTTCTGTTACTCCAATGGATTGTAGCCTTGTTATTATGGAAGGTAGTCTTTTGTAGACATTTTTGTTCCTCCAATGGATGGTAGCCTTGTCATTTTGGAAGCTAGTCTGTTGTCGAGATTTTTGTTACTCTAATGGATGGTAGCTTATCATTATGGAAGGTACTCTGCTGTCGTGATTATTGTTACTTTAATGTATGGTAGCCTTGTCATTATGGAAGGTAGTTCATTGACAAGATTTTTGTTACTACAATGGATGGTAGCCTTTTCATTATGGGAGGTAGTTTGTTGTTGAGATTTTTTTGACTACAATGGATGGTAGCCTTGTCATTATGGAAGGTAGTATGCTGCCGATATTTTTGTTACTTTAATGGATGGTATCCTTGTCATTATGGAAGGATGTCTGTTGTCGAGATTTTTATTACTCAAATGGATGGTAGGCTAGTCATTATGGAAGGAAGTTTGTTGTCGAGATTTTTGTTACTGCAATGGATGGTAGCCTTTTCATTATGGAAGATAGTATGTTGTCGATATCTTTGTTAATCCAATGGATGGTAGCCTTGTCATTACGGAAAGTAGTCTGTTGTCGAGATTTTTGTTACTATAACGGATGGCAGCCTTGTCATTATGGATGGTAGTCTGCTGTCAATATTTTTGTTACTACAATGGATGGTATCCTTGTCATTATTGAAGGTTGTATGTTTTCGAGATTTTTATTACTCAAATGGATGGTAGCCTTGTCATTTTGGAAGGTAGTATGTTGTCGAGATTTTTGTTACTACAATGGATGGTAGCCTTGTCATTATGGAACTTAGTTTGTTGTCGAGATTTTTGTTACTCAAATGGATTGCAGCCTTGTCAATTTGGAAGCTCGTCTGTTGTCAAGATTTTTGTTACTCCAATGGATGGTAGCCTTGTCATTATGGAAGGTAGTCTGTTGTCGAGATTTTTTTTACTACAATGGATGGTAGCCTTGTCATTATGGAAGGTAGTATGTTGTCGAGATTTTTGTTACTACAATGGATGGTAGCCTTTTCATTATGGAACTTAGTCTGTTCTCGAGATTTTTGTTACTCCAATGGATTGTAGCCTTGTTAGTATGGAAGGTAATCTATTGTCGAGGTTTTTGTTACTCCAATGGATGTTAGCCTTTTCATTATGTAAGGAAGTTTGTCGTCGAGATTTTTGTTACTGCAGTGGATGGTAGCCTTTTCATTATGGAAGATAGTATGTTGTCGACATTTTTGTTACTCCAATGGATGGTAGCCTTTCAATTATGGAAGGTAGACTCTTGTTGATATTTTTGTTACTACAATGGATGGTAGCCTTGTCATTTTGGAAGGTAGTCTGTTGTCGAGGTTTTTGTTACTATAACGGATGGTAGCCTTGTCATTATGGAAGGTAGTCTGTTGTAGAAATTTTTGTTACTCCAATGGATGGTAGCCTTGTCATTATGGAAGGTAGTCTGTTGTCGATATTTTTGTTACTACAATGGATGGTAGCCTTGTCATTATGGAATGGAGTATGTTTTCGAGATTTTTGTTACTAAATGGATGGTAGCCTTGTCATTATGTAAGTTAGTCTATTGTCGAGATTTTTATTACTCTAATGGAAGGTAGCCTTGTTATTATGGAAGGTAGTATGTTGTCGAGATTATTGTTACTACAATGGATGGTAGCCTTGTCATTATGGATCTTAGTCTGTTGTCGAGATTTTGGTTACTCCAATGGATTGTAGCCTTGTCATTATGGAAGGTAGTCTGTTGTCGAGATTTTTGTTACTGCAATGGATGATGGACATGTCATTATGTAGGGTAGTTTGTTGTCGAGATTTTTGTTACTGCAATGGATGGTAGCCTTTTCATTATGGAAGATAGTATGTTGTCGATATCTTTGTTAATCCAATGGATGGTAGCCTTGTCATTACAAAAGGTAGTCTATTGTCGAGATTTTTGTTACTCCAATGGTTTGTTGCCTTGTCATTATGGAAGGTAGTCTTTTGTCGACATTTTTGTTACTCCAATGGATGGTAGCATTGTCATTATGGACGGTAGTCTCTTTTTGATATTTTTGTTACTACAATGGATGGTAGCCTTGTCATTTTGGAAGGTAGTCTGTTATCGAGATTTTTGTTACTCTAATGGATGGTAGCCTTGTCATTATGGAAGGTAGTCTGTTGTCGAGATTATTGTTACATTAATGTATGTTAGCCTTGTCATTATGGAAGGTAGTCTGTTGTCGAGATTTTTTTTACTACAATGGATGGTAGCCTTGTCATTATGGAAGGTAGTATGTTGTCGAGATTTTTGTTACTACAATGGATGGTAGCCTTTTCATTATGGAACTTAGTCTGTTCTCGAGATTTTTGTTACTCCAATGGATTGTAGCCTTGTTAGTATGGAAGGTAATCTATTGTCGAGGTTTTTGTTACTCCAATGGATGTTAGCCTTTTCATTATGTAAGGTAGTTTGTCGTCGAGATTTTTGTTACTGCAGTGGATGGTAGCCTTTTCATTATGGAAGATAGTATGTTGTCGACATTTTTGTTACTCCAATGGATGGTAGCCTTTCAATTATGGAAGGTAGACTCTTGTTGATATTTTTGTTACTACAATGGATGGTAGCCTTGTCATTTTGGAAGGTAGTCTGTTGTCGAGGTTTTTGTTACTATAACGGATGGTAGCCTTGTCATTATGGAAGGTAGTCTGTTGTAGAAATTTTTGTTACTCCAATGGATGGTAGCCTTGTCATTATGGAAGGTAGTCTATTGTCGAGATTTTTGTTACTACAATGGATGGTAGCCTTGTCATTATGGAAGGGAGTATGTTTTCGAGATTTTTGTTACTAAATGGATGGTAGCCTTGTCATTATGTAAGGTAGTCTGTTGTCGAGATTTTTATTACTCTAATGGAAGGTAGCCTTGTTATTATGGAAGGTAGTATGTTGTCGAGATTTTTGTTACTACAATGGATGGTAGCCTTGTCATTATGGATCTTAGTCTGTTGTCGAGATTTTGGTTACTCCAATGGATTGTAGCCTTGTCATTATGGAAGGTAGTCTGTTGTCGAGATTTTTGTTACTGCAATGGATGATGGACATGTCATTATGTAGGGTAGTTTGTTGTCGAGATTTTTGTTACTGCAATGGATGGTAGCCTTTTCATTATGGAAGATAGTATGTTGTCAATATCTTTGTTAATCCAATGGATGGTAGCCTTGTCATTACAAAAGGTAGTCTATTGTCGAGATTTTTGTTACTCCAATGGTTTGTTGCCTTGTCATTATGGAAGGTAGTCTTTTGTCGACATTTTTGTTACTCCAATGGATGGTAGCATTGTCATTATGGACGGTAGTCTCTTTTTGATATTTTTGTTACTACAATGGATGGTAGCCTTGTCATTTTGGAAGGTAGTCTGTTATCGAGATTTTTGTTACTCTAATGGATGGTAGCCTTGTCATTATGGAAGGTAGTCTGTTGTCGAGATTATTGTTACATTAATGTATGTTAGCCTTGTCATTATGGAAGGTAGTCTGTTGTCGAGATTTTTTTTACTACAATGGATGGTAGCCTTGTCATTATGGAAGGTAGTATGTTGTCGAGATTTTTGTTACTACAATGGATGGTAGCCTTTTCATTATGGAACTTAGTCTGTTCTCGAGATTTTTGTTACTCCAATGGATTGTAGCCTTGTTAGTATGGAAGGTAATCTATTGTCGAGGTTTTTATTACTCCAATGGATGTTAGCCTTTTCATTATGTAAGGTAGTTTGTCGTCGAGATTTTTGTTACTACAGTGGATGGTAGCCTTTTCATTATGGAAGATAGTATGTTGTCGACATTTTTGTTACTCCAATGGATGGTAGCCTTTCAATTATGGAAGGTAGACTCTTGTTGATATTTTTGTTACTACAATGGATGGTAGCCTTGTCATTTTGGAAGGTAGTCTGTTGTCGAGGTTTTTGTTACTATAACGGATGGTAGCCTTGTCATTATGGAAGGTAGTCTGTTGTAGAAATTTTTGTTACTCCAATGGATGGTAGCCTTGTCATTATGGAAGGTAGTCTGTTGTCGAGATTTTTGTTACTACAATGGATGGTAGCCTTGTCATTATGGAAGGGAGTATGTTTTCGAGATTTTTGTTACTAAATGGATGGTAGCCTTGTCATTATGTAAGGTAGTCTGTTGTCGAGATTTTTATTACTCTAATGGAAGGTAGCCTTGTTATTATGGAAGGTAGTATGTTGTCGAGATTTTTGTTACTACAATGGATGGTAGCCTTGTCATTATGGATCTTAGTCTGTTGTCGAGATTTTGGTTACTCCAATGGATTGTAGCCTTGTCATTATGGAAGGTAGTCTGTTGTCGAGATTTTTGTTACTGCAATGGATGATGGACATGTCATTATGTAGGGTAGTTTGTTGTCGAGATTTTTGTTACTGCAATGGATGGTAGCCTTTTCATTATGGAAGATAGTATGTTGTCGATATCTTTGTTAATCCAATGGATGGTAGCCTTGTCATTACAAAAGGTAGTCTATTGTCGAGATTTTTGTTACTCCAATGGTTTGTTGCCTTGTCATTATGGAAGGTAGTCTTTTGTCGACATTTTTGTTACTCCAATGGATTGTAGCATTGTCATTATGGACGGTAGTCTCTTGTTGATATTTTTGTTACTACAATGGATGGTAGCCTTCTCATTTTGGAAGGTATTCTGTTATCGAGATTTTCGTTACTCTAATGGATGGTAGCCTTGTCATTATGGAAGGTAGTCTGTTGTCGAGATTATTGTTACATTAATGTATGTTAGCCTTGTCATTATGGAAGGTAGTCTGTTGTCGAGATTTTTTTTACTACAATGGATGGTAGCCTTGTCATTATGGAAGGTAGTATGTTGTCGAGATTTTTGTTACTACAATGGATGGTAGCCTTTTCATTATGGAAATTAGTCTGTTCTCGAGATTTTTGTTACTCCAATGGATTGTAGCCTTGTTAGTATGGAAGGTAATCTATTGTCGAGGTTTTTGTTACTCCAATGGATGTTAGCCTTTTCATTATGTAAGGTAGTTTGTCGTCGAGATTTTTGTTACTGCAGTGGATGGTAGCCTTTTCATTATGGAAGATAGTATGTTGTCGACATTTTTGTTACTCCAATGGATGGTAGCCTTTCAATTATGGAAGGTAGACTCTTGTTGATATTTTTGTTACTACAATTAATGGTAGCCTTGTCATTTTGGAAGGTAGTCTGTTGTCGAGGTTTTTGTTACTATAACGGATGGTAGCCTTGTCATTATGGAAGGTAGTCTGTTGTAGAAATTTTTGTTACCCCAATGGATGGTAGCCTTGTCATTATGGAAGGTAGTCTGTTGTCGATATTTTTGTTACTACAATGGATGGTAGCCTTGTCATTATGGAAGGGAGTATGTTTTCGAGATTTTTGTTACTAAATGGATGGTAGCCTTGTCATTATGTAAGTTAGTCTGTTGTCGAGATTTTTATTACTCTAATGGAAGGTAGCCTTGTTATTATGGAAGGTAGTATGTTGTCGAGATTTTTGTTACTACAATGGATGGTAGCCTTGTCATTATGGATCTTAGTCTGTTGTCGAGATTTTGGTTACTCCAATGGATTGTAGCCTTGTCATTATGGAAGGTAGTCTGTTGTCGAGATTTTTGTTACTGCAATGGATGATGGACATGTCATTATGTAGGGTAGTTTGTTGTCGAGATTTTTGTTACTGCAATGGATGGTAGCCTTTTCATTATGGAAGATAGTATGTTGTCGATATCTTTGTTAATCCAATGGATGGTAGCCTTGTCATTACAAAAGGTAGTCTATTGTCGAGATTTTTGTTACTCCAATGGTTTGTTGCCTTGTCATTATGGAAGGTAGTCTTTTGTCGACATTTTTGTTACTCCAATGGATGGTAGCATTGTCATTATGGACGGTAGTCTCTTTTTGATATTTTTGTTACTACAATGGATGGTAGCCTTGTCATTTTGGAAGGTAGTCTGTTATCGAGTTTTTTGTTACTCTAATGGATGGTAGCCTTGTCATTATGGAAGGTAGTCTGTTGTCGAGATTATTGTTACATTAATGTATGTTAGCCTTGTCATTATGGAAGGTAGTCTGTTGTCGAGATTTTTTTTACTACAATGGATGGTAGCCTTGTCATTATGGAAGGTAGTATGTTGTCGAGATTTTTGTTACTACAATGGATGGTAGCCTTTTCATTATGGAACTTAGTCTGTTCTCGAGATTTTTGTTACTCCAATGGATTGTAGCCTTGTTAGTATGGAAGGTAATCTATTGTCGAGGTTTTTGTTACTCCAATGGATGTTAGCCTTTTCATTATGTAAGGTAGTTTGTCGTCGAGATTTTTGTTACTGCAGTGGATGGTAGCCTTTTCATTATGGAAGATAGTATGTTGTCGACATTTTTGTTACTCCAATGGATGGTAGCCTTTCAATTATGGAAGGTAGACTCTTGTTGATATTTTTGTTACTACAATGGATGGTAGCCTTGTCATTTTGGAAGGTAGTCTGTTGTCGAGGTTTTTGTTACTATAATGGATGGTAGCCTTGTCATTATGGAAGGTAGTCTGTTGTAGAAATTTTTGTTACTCCAATGGATGGTAGCCTTGTCATTATGGAAGGTAGTCTGTTGTCGAGATTTTTGTTACTACAATGGATGGTAGCCTTGTCATTATGGAAGGGAGTATGTTTTCGAGATTTTTGTTACTAAATGGATGGTAGCCTTGTCATTATGTAAGGTAGTCTGTTGTCGAGATTTTTATTACTCTAATGGAAGGTAGCCTTGTTATTATGGAAGGTAGTATGTTGTCGAGATTTTTGTTACTACAATGGATGGTAGCCTTGTCATTATGGATCTTAGTCTGTTGTCGAGATTTTGGTTACTCCAATGGATTGTAGCCTTGTCATTATGGAAGGTAGTCTGTTGTCGAGATTTTTGTTACTGCAATGGATGATGGACATGTCATTATGTAGGGTAGTTTGTTGTCGAGATTTTTGTTACTGCAATGGATGGTAGCCTTTTCATTATGGAAGATAGTATGTTGTCGATATCTTTGTTAATCCAATGGATGGTAGCCTTGTCATTACAAAAGGTAGTCTATTGTCGAGATTTTTGTTACTCCAATGGTTTGTTGCCTTGTCATTATGGAAGGTAGTCTTTTGTCGACATTTTTGTTACTCCAATGGATTGTAGCATTGTCATTATGGACGGTAGTCTCTTGTTGATATTTTTGTTACTACAATGGATGGTAGCCTTGTCATTTTGGAAGGTATTCTGTTATCGAGATTTTTGTTACTCTAATGGATGGTAGCCTTGTCATTATGGAAGGTAGTCTGTTGTCGAGATTATTGTTACATTAATGTATGTTAGCCTTGTCATTATGGAAGGTAGTCTGTTGTCGAGATTTTTTTTACTACAATGAATGGTAGCCTTGTCATTATGGAAGGTAGTATGTTGTCGAGATTTTTGTTACTACAATGGATGGTAGCCTTTTCATTATGGAACTTAGTCTGTTCTCGAGATTTTTGTTACTCCAATGGATTGTAGCCTTGTTAGTATGGAAGGTAATCTATTGTCGAGGTTTTTGTTACTCCAATGGATGTTAGCCTTTTCATTATGTAAGGTAGTTTGTCGTCGAGATTTTTGTTACTGCAGTGGATGGTAGCCTTTTCATTATGGAAGATAGTATGTTGTCGACATTTTTGTTACTCCAATGGATGGTAGCCTTTCAATTATGGAAGGTAGACTCTTGTTGATATTTTTGTTACTACAATGGATGGTAGCCTTGTCATTTTGGAAGGTAGTCTGTTGTCGAGGTTTTTGTTACTATAACGGATGGTAGCCTTGTCATTATGGAAGGTAGTCTATTGTAGAAATTTTTGTTACTCCAATGGATGGTAGCCTTGTCATTATGGAAGGTAGTCTGTTGTCGAGATTTTTGTTACTACAATGGATGGTAGCCTTGTCATTATGGAAGGGAGTATGTTTTCGAGATTTTTGTTACTAAATGGATGGTAGCCTTGTCATTATGTAAGGTAGTCTGTTGTCGAGATTTTTATTACTCTAATGGAAGGTAGCCTTGTTATTATGGAAGGTAGTATGTTGTCGAGATTTTTGTTACTACAATGGATGGTAGCCTTGTCATTATGGATCTTAGTCTGTTGTCGAGATTTTGGTTACTCCAATGGATTGTAACCTTGTCATTATGGAAGGTAGTCTGTTGTCGAGATTTTTGTTACTGCAATGGATGATGGTTATGTCATTATGTAGGGTAGTTTGTTGTCGAGATTTTTGTTACTGCAATGGATGGTAGCCTTTTCATTATGGAAGATAGTATGTTGTCGATATCTTTGTTAATCCAATGGATGGTAGCCTTGTCATTACAAAAGGTAGTCTGTTGTCGAGATTTTTGTTACTCCAATGGTTTGTTGCCTTGTCATTATGGAAGGTAGTCTTTTGTCGACATTTTTGTTACTCCAATGGATGGTAGCATTGTCATTATGGAAGGTAGTCTCTTGTTGATATTTTTGTTACTACAATGGATGGTAGCCTTGTCATTTTGGAAGGTAGTCTGTTATCGAGATTTTTGTTACTCTAATGGATGGTAGCCTTGTCATTATGGAAGGTAGTCTGTTGTCGAGATTATTGTTACATTAATGTATGTTAGCCTTGTCATTATGGAAGGTAGTCTGTTGTCGAGATTTTTTTACTACAATGGATGGTAGCCTTGTCATTATGGAAGGTAGTATGTTGTCGAGATTTTTGTTACTACAATGGATGGTAGCGTTTTCATTATGGAACTTAGTCTGTTCTCGAGATTTTTGTTACTCCAATGGATTGTAGCCTTGTCAGTATGGAAGGTAATCTGTTGTCGAGGTTTTTGTTACTCCAATGGATGTTAGCCTTTTCATTATGTAAGGTAGTTTGTCGTCGAGATTTTTGTTACTGCAGTGGATGGTAGCCTTTTCATTATGGAAGATAGTATGTTGTCGACATTTTTTTTACTCCAATGGATGGTAGTCTTTCAATTATGGAAGGTAGACTCTTGTTGATATTTTTGTTACTACAATGGATGGTAGCCTTGTCATTTTGGAAGGTAGTCCGTGGTCGAGGTTTTTTTTACTATAACGGATGGTAGCCTTGTCATTATGGAAGGTAGTCTGTTGTCGAGATTTTTGTTACTACAATGGATGGTAGCCTTGTCATTATGGAAGGGAGTATGTTTTCGAGATTTTTGTTACTACAATGGAGGGTAGCCTTGTCATTATGGAAGGTAGTCTGTTGTCGAGATTTTTATTACTCTAATGGAAGGTAGCCTTGTCATTATGGAAGGTAGTATGTTGTCAAGATTTTTGTTACTACAATGGATGGTAGCCTTGTCATTATGGATCTTAGTCTGTTGTCGAGATTTTGGTTACTCCAATGGATTGTAGCCTTGTCATTATGGAAGGTAGTCTGTTGTCGAGTTTTTGTTACTGCAATGGATGATAGACATGTCATTATGTAGGGTAGTTTGTTGTCGAGATTTTTGTTACTGCAATGGATGGTAGCCTTTTCATTATGGAAGATAGTATGTTGTCGATATCTTTGTTAATCCAATGGATGGTAGCCTTGTCATTACAAAAGGTAGTCTGTTGTCGAGATTTTTGTTACTCCAATGGTTTGTTGCCTTGTCATTATGGAAGGTAGTCTTTTGTCGACATTTTTGTTACTCCAATGGATGGTAGCATTGTCATTATGGAAGGTAGTCTCTTGTTGATATTTTTGTTACTACAATGGATGGTAGCCTTGTCATTTTGGAAGGTAGTCTGTTATCGAGATTTTTGTTACTCTAATGGATGGTAGCCTTGTCATTATGGAAGGTAGTCTGTTGTCGAGATTATTGTTACATTAATGTATGTTAGCCTTGTCATTATGGAAGGTAGCCTGTTGTCGAGATTTTTTTACTACAATGGATGGTAGCCTTGTCATTATGGAAGGTAGTATGTTGTCGAGATTTTTGTTACTACAATGGATGGTAGCCTTTTCATTATGGAACTTAGTCTGTTCTCGAGATTTTTGTTACTCCAATGGATTGTAGCCTTGTCAGTATGGAAGGTAATCTGTTGTCGAGGTTTTTGTTACTCCAATGGATGGTAGCCTTTTCATTATGTAAGGTAGTTTGGCGTCGAGATTTTTGTTACTGCAGTGGATGGTAGCCTTTTCATTATGGAAGATAGTATGTTGTCGACATTTTTGTTACTCCAATGGATGGTAGCCTTTCAATTATGGAAGGTAGACTCTTGTTGATATTTTTGTTACTACAATGGATGGTAGCCTTGCCATTTTGGAAGGTAGTCTGTTGTCGAGGTTCTTTTTACTATAAAGGATGGTAACCTTGTCATTATGGAAGGTAGTTTGCTGTAGATATTTTTGTTACTCTAACGGATGGTAGCCTTGTCATTATGGAAGGTACTCTATTGTCGAGATTTTTGTTACTACAATGGATGGTAGCCTTGTCATTATGGAAGGTAGTATGTTTTCGAGATTTTTTTTACTACAATGGATGGTAGCCTTGTCATTATGGAAGGTAGTCTGTTGTCGAGATTTTTATTACTCTAATGGATGGTAGCCTTGTCATTATGGAAGGTAGTATGTTGTCGAGATTTTTGTTACTACAATGGATGGTAGCCTTGTCATTATGGATCTTAGTCTGTTGTCGAGATTTTGGTTACTCCAATGGATTGTAGCCTTGTCATTATTGAAGGTAGTCTGTTGTCGAGATTTTTGTTACTGCAATGGTTGGTTAACTTGTCATTATGTAGGGTAGTTTGTTGTCGAGATTTTTGTTACTGCAATGGATTGTAGCCTTGTCATTACGGAAGGTAGTCTGTTATCGAGATTTTTGTTACTCCAATGGATTGTTGCCTTGTCATTATGGAAGGTAGTCTTTTGTCGACATTTTTTTACACCAATGGATGGTAGCATTGTCATTATGGAAGGTAGTCTCTTGTTCATATTTTTGTTACTACAATGGATGGTAGCCTTGTCATTTTGGAAGGTAGTCTGTTGTAGATATTTTTTTTACTCCAATGGATGGTAGCCTTGTCATTATGGAAGGTAGTCTGTTGTCGAGATTTTTGTTACTACAATGGATGGTAGCCTTGTCATTATGGAAGGGAGTATGTTTTCGAGATTTTTGTTACTACAATGGATGGTAGCCTTGTCATTATGGAAGGTAGTCTGTTGTCGAGATTTTTATTACTCTAATGGAAGGTAGCCTTGTTATTATGGAAGGTAGTATGTTGTCGAGATTTTTGTTACTACAATGGATGGTAGCCTTGTCATTATGGATCTTAGTCTGTTGTCGAGATTTTGGTTACTCCAATGGATTGTAGCCTTGTCATTATGGAAGGTAGTCTGTTGTCGAGATTTTTGTTACTGCAATGGATGATGGTTATGTCATTATGTAGGGTAGTTTGTTGTCGAGATTTTTGTTACTGCAATGGATGGTAGCCTTTTCATTATGGAAGATAGTATGTTGTCGATATCTTTGTTAATCCAATGGATGGTAGCCTTGTCATTACAAAAGGTAGTCTGTTGTCGAGATTTTTGTTACTCCAATGGTTTGTTGCCTTGTCATTATGGAAGGTAGTCTTTTGTCGACATTTTTGTTACTCCAATGGATGGTAGCATTGTCATTATGGAAGGTAGTCTCTTGTTGATATTTTTGTTACTACAATGGATGGTAGCCTTGTCATTTTGGAAGGTAGTCTGTTATCGAGATTTTTGTTACTCTAATGGATGGTAGCCTTGTCATTATGGAAGGTAGTCTGTTGTCGAGATTATTGTTACATTAATGTATGTTAGCCTTGTCATTATGGAAGGTAGTCTGTTGTCGAGATTTTTTTACTACAATGGATGGTAGCCTTGTCATTATGGAAGGTAGTATGTTGTCGAGATTTTTGTTACTACAATGGATGGTAGCCTTTTCATTATGGAACTTAGTCTGTTCTCGAGATTTTTGTTACTCCAATGGATTGTAGCCTTGTCAGTATGGAAGGTAATCTGTTGTCGAGGTTTTTGTTACTCCAATGGATGGTAGCCTTTTCATTATGTAAGGTAGTTTGGCGTCGAGATTTTTGTTACTGCAGTGGATGGTAGCCTTTTCATTATGGAAGATAGTATGTTGTCGACATTTTTGTTACTCCAATGGATGGTAGCCTTTCAATTATGGAAGGTAGACTCTTGTTGATATTTTTGTTACTACAATGGATGGTAGCCTTGCCATTTTGGAAGGTAGTCTGTTGTCGAGGTTCTTTTTACTATAACGGATGGTAACCTTGTCATTATGGAAGGTAGTTTGCTGTAGATATTTTTGTTACTCCAATGGATGGTAGCCTTGTCATTATGGAAGGTAGTCTATTGTCGAGATTTTTGTTACTACAATGGATGGTAGCCTTGTCATTATGGAAGGTAGTATGTTTTCGAGATTTTTTTTACTACAATGGATGGTAGCCTTGTCATTATGGAAGGTAGTCTGTTGTCGAGATTTTTATTACTCTAATGGATGGTAGCCTTGTCATTATGGAAGGTAGTATGTTGTCGAGATTTTTGTTACTACAATGGATGGTAGCCTTGTCATTATGGATCTTAGTCTGTTGTCGAGATTTTGGTTACTCCAATGGATTATAGCCTTGTCATTATGGAAGGTATACTGTTGTCGAGATTTTTGTTACTGCAATGGTTGGTTAACTTGTCATTATGTAGGGTAGTTTGTTGTCGAGATTTTTGTTACTGCAATGGATTGTAGCCTTGTCATTACGGAAGGTAGTCTGTTATCGAGATTTTTGTTACTCCAATGGATTGTTGCCTTGTCATTATGGAAGGTAGTCTTTTGTCGACATTTTTTTACTCCAATGGATGGTAGCATTTTCATTATGGAAGGTAGTCTCTTGTTCATATTTTTGTTACTACAATGGATGGTAGCCTTGTCATTTTGGAAGGTAGTCTGTTGTAGATATTTTTTTTACTCCAATGGATGGTAGCCTTGTCATTATGGAAGGTAGTCTGTTGTCGAGATTTTTGTTACTACAATGGATGGTAGCCTTGTCATTATGGAAGGGAGTATGTTTTCGAGATTTTTGTTACTACAATGGAGGGTAGCCTTGTCATTATGGAAGGTAGTCTGTTGTCGAGATTTTTATTACTCTAATGGAAGGTAGCCTTGTCATTATGGAAGGTAGTATGTTGTCGAGATTTTTGTTACTACAATGGATGGTAGCCTTGTCATTATGGATCTTAGTTTGTTGTCGAGATTTTGGTTACTCCAATGGATTGTAGCCTTGTCATTATGGAAGGTAGTCTATTGTCGAGATTTTTGTTACTGCAATGGATGATAGACATGTCATTATGTAGGGTAGTTTGTTGTCGAGATTTTTGTTACTGCAATGGATGGTAGCCTTTTCATTATGGAAGATAGTATGTTGTCGATATCTTTGTTAATCCAATGGATGGTAGCCTTGTCATTATGAAAGGTAGTCTGTTGTCGAGATTTTTGTTACTCCAATGGTTTGTTGCCTTGTCATTATGGAAGGTAGTCTTTTGTCGACATTTTTGTTACTCCAATGGATGGTAGCATTGTCATTATGGAAGGTAGTCTCTTGTTGATATTTTTGTTACTACAATGGATGGTAGCCTTGTCATTTTGGAAGGTAGTCTGTTATCGAGATTTTTGTTACTCTAATGGATGGTAGCCTTGTCATTATGGAAGGTAGTCTGTTGTCGAGATTATTGTTACATTAATGTATGTTAGCCTTGTCATTATGGAAGGTAGTTTGTTGTCGAGATTTCTTTTACTACAATGGATGGTAGCCTTGTCATTATGGAAGGTAGTATGTTGTCGAGATTTTTGTTACTACAATGGATGGTAGCCTTTTCATTATGGAACTTAGTCTGTTCTCGAGATTTTTGTTACTCCAATGGATTGTAGCCTTGTCAGTATGGAAGGTAATCTGTTGTCGAGGTTTTTGTTACTCCAATGGATGGTAGCCTTTTCATTATGTAAGGTAGTTTGGCGTCGAGATTTTTGTTACTGCAGTGGATGGTAGCCTTTTCATTATGGAAGATAGTATGTTGTCGACATTTTTGTTACTCCAATGGATGGTAGCCTTTCAATTATGGAAGGTAGACTCTTGTTGATATTTTTGTTACTACAATGGATGGTAGCCTTGCCATTTTGGAAGGTAGTCTGTTGTCGAGGTTCTTTTTACTATAACGGATGGTAACCTTGTCATTATGGAAGGTAGTTTGCTGTAGATATTTTTGTTACTCCAATGGATGGTAGCCTTGTCATTATGGAAGGTAGTCTATTGTCGAGATTTTTGTTACTACAATGGATGGTAGCCTTGTCATTATGGAAGGTAGTATGTTTTCGAGATTTTTTTTACTACAATGGATGGTAGCCTTGTCATTATGGAAGGTAGTCTGTTGTCGAGATTTTTATTACTCTAATGAATGGTAGCCTTGTCATTATGGAAGGTAGTATGTTGTCGAGATTTTTGTTACTACAATGGATGGTAGCCTTGTCGTTATGGATCTTAGTCTGTTGTCGAGATTTTGGTTACTCCAATGGATTATAGCCTTGTCATTATGGAAGGTATACTGTTGTCGAGATTTTTGTTACTGCAATGGTTGGTTAACTTGTCATTATGTAGGGTAGTTTGTTGTCGAGATTTTTGTTACTGCAATGGATTGTAGCCTTGTCATTACGGAAGGTAGTCTGTTATCGAGATTTTTGTTACTCCAATGGATTGTTGCCTTGTCATTATGGAAGGTAGTCTTTTGTTGACATTTTTTTACTCCAATGGATGGTAGCATTTTCATTATGGAAGGTAGTCTCTTGTTCATATTTTTGTTACTACAATGGATGGTAGCCTTGTCATTTTGGAAGGTAGTCTGTTGTAGATATTTTTTTTACTCCAATGGATGGTAGCCTTGTCATTATGGAAGGTAGTCTGTTGTCGAGATTTTTGTTACTACAATGGATGGTAGCCTTGTCATTATGGAAGGGAGTATGTTTTCGAGATTTTTGTTACTACAATGGAGGGTAGCCTTGTCATTATGGAAGGTAGTCTGTTGTCGAGATTTTTATTACTCTAATGGAAGGTAGCCTTGTCATTATGGAAGGTAGTATGTTGTCGAGATATTTGTTACTACAATGGATGGTAGCCTTGTCATTATGGATCTTAGTTTGTTGTCGAGATTTTGGTTACTCCAATGGATTGTAGCCTTGTCATTATGGAAGGTAGTCTATTGTCGAGATTTTTGTTACTGCAATGGATGATAGACATGTCATTATGTAGGGTAGTTTGTTGTCGAGATTTTTGTTACTGCAATGGATGGTAGCCTTTTCATTATAGAAGATAGTATGTTGTCGATATCTTTGTTAATCCAATGGATGGTAGCCTTGTCATTATGAAAGATAGTCTGTTGTCGAGATTTTTGTTACTCCAATGGTTTGTTGCCTTGTCATTATGGAAGGTAGTCTTTTGTCGACATTTTTGTTACTCCAATGGATGGTAGCATTGTCATTATGGAAGGTAGTCTCTTGTTGATATTTTTGTTACTACAATGGATGGTAGCCTTGTCATTTTGGAAGGTAGTCTGTTATCGAGATTTTTGTTACTCTAATGGATGGTAGCCTTGTCATTATGGAAGGTAGTCTGTTGTCGAGATTATTGTTACATTAATGTATGTTAGCCTTGTCATTATGGAAGGTAGTTTGTTGTCGAGATTTCTTTTACTACAATGGATGGTAGCCTTGTCATTATGGAAGGTAGTATGTTGTCGAGATTTTTGTTACTACAATGGATGGTAGCCTTTTCATTATGGAACTTAGTCTGTTCTCGAGATTTTTGTTACTCCAATGGATTGTAGCCTTGTCAGTATGGAAGGTAATCTGTTGTCGAGGTTTTTGTTACTCCAATGGATGGTAGCCTTTTCATTATGTAAGGTAGTTTGGCGTCGAGATTTTTGTTACTGCAGTGGATGGTAGCCTTTTCATTATGGAAGATAGTATGTTGTCGACATTTTTGTTACTCCAATGGATGGTAGCCTTTCAATTATGGAAGGTAGACTCTTGTTGATATTTTTGTTACTACAATGGATGGTAGCCTTGCCATTTTGGAAGGTAGTCTGTTGTCGAGGTTCTTTTTACTATAACGGATGGTAACCTTGTCATTATGGAAGGTAGTTTGCTGTAGATATTTTTGTTACTCCAATGGATGGTAGCCTTGTCATTATGGAAGGTAGTCTATTGTCGAGATTTTTGTTACTACAATGGATGGTAGCCTTGTCATTATGGAAGGTAGTATGTTTTCGAGATTTTTTTTACTACAATGGATGGTAGCCTTGTCATTATGGAAGGTAGTCTGTTGTCGAGATTTTTATTACTCTAATGGATGGTAGCCTTGTCATTATGGAAGGTAGTATGTTGTCGAGATTTTTGTTACTACAATGGATGGTAGCCTTGTCATTATGGATCTTAGTCTGTTGTCGAGATTTTGGTTACTCCAATGGATTATAGCCTTGTCATTATGGAAGGTATACTGTTGTCGAGATTTTTGTTACTGCAATGGTTGGTTAACTTGTCATTATGTAGGGTAGTTTGTTGTCGAGATTTTTGTTACTGCAATGGATTGTAGCCTTGTCATTACGGAAGGTAGTCTGTTATCGAGATTTTTGTTACTCCAATGGATTGTTGCCTTGTCATTATGGAAGGTAGTCTTTTGTCGACATTTTTTTACTCCAATGGATGGTAGCATTTTCATTATGGAAGGTAGTCTCTTGTTCATATTTTTGTTACTACAATGGATGGTAGCCTTGTCATTTTGGAAGGTAGTCTGTTGTAGATATTTTTTTTACTCCAATGGATGGTAGCCTTGTCATTATGGAAGGTAGTCTGTTGTCGAGATTTTTGTTACTACAATGGATGGTAGCCTTGTCATTATGGAAGGGAGTATGTTTTCGAGATTTTTGTTACTACAATGGAGGGTAGCCTTGTCATTATGGAAGGTAGTCTGTTGTCGAGATTTTTATTACTCTAATGAATGGTAGCCTTGTCATTATGGAAGGTAGTATGTTGTCGAGATTTTTGTTACTACAATGGATGGTAGCCTTGTCGTTATGGATCTTAGTCTGTTGTCGAGATTTTGGTTACTCCAATGGAATGTAGCCTTGTCATTATGGAAGGTAGTCTGTTGTCGAGATTTTTGTTACTGCAATGGATGGTAGACCTGTCATTATGTAGGGTAGTTTGTTGTCGAGATTTTTTTTACTGCAATGGATGGTAGCCTTGTCATTATGGAAGATAGTATGTTTTCGAGATTTTTGTTACTACAATGGATGGTAGCCTTGTCATTACAAAAGGTAGTCTGTTGTCGAGATTTTTGTTACTCCAATGGATGGTAGCCTTTTCATTATGTAAGGTAGTTTGTCGTCGAGATTTTTGTTACTGCAGTGGATAGTAGCCTTTTCATTATGGAAGATAGTATGTTGTCGACATTTTTGTTACTCCAATGGATGGTAGCCTTTTAATTATGGAAGGTAGACTCTTGTTGATATTTTTGTTACTACAATGGATGGTAGCCTTGCCATTTTGGAAGGTAGTCTGTTGTCGAGGTTCTTTTTACTATAACGGATGGTAGCCTTGTCATTATGGAAGGTAGTTTGCTGTAGATATTTTTGTTACTCCAATGGATGGTAGCCTTGTCATTATGGAAGGTAGTCTGTTCTCGAGATTTTTTTTACTCTAATGGATGGTAGCCTTGTCATTATGGAAGGTAGTATGTTGTCGAGATTTTTGTTACTACAATGGATGGTAGCCTTGTCATTATGGATCTTAGTCTGTTGTCGAGATTTTTGTTACTGCAATGGATGGTAGACCTGTCATTATGTAGGGTAGTTTGTTGTCGATATTTTTGTTACTGCAATGGATGGTAGCCTTGTCATTATGGAAGATAGTATGTTTTCGAGATTTTTTTTACTACAATGGATGGTAGCCTTGTCATTACGGAAGGTAGTCTGTTGTCGAGATTTTTGTTACTCCAATGGATTGTTGCCATGTCATTATGGAAGGTAGTCTTTTGTCGACATTTTTGTTACTACAACGGATGGTAGCCTTGTCATTTTGGAAGGTAGTCTGTTGTCGAGATTTTTGTTACTCTAATGGATGGTAGCCTTGTCATTATGGAAGGTAGTTTGTTGTCGAGATTATTGTTACTTTAATGTATGTTATCCTGGTCATTATGGAAGGTAGTCTGTTGTCGAGATTTTTTTTACTACAATGGATGGTAGCCTTGTCATTATGGAAGGTAGTAAGTTGTCGAGATTTTTGTTACTATAATGGGTTGTAGCCTTGTCATTATGGAAGGTAGTCTGTTGTCGAGATTTTTGTTACTCCAATGGATGGTAGCCTTTTCATTATGTAAGGTAGTTTGTTGTCGAGATTTTTGTTACTACAATGGATGGTAGACTTGTCATTATGTAAGGTAGTTTGTTGTCGAGATTTTTGTTACTATAATGGATGGTAGCCTTTTCATTATGGAAGATAGTATGTTGTCGATATCTTCGTTAATCCAATGGATTGTAGCCTTGTCATTATGGAAGGTAGTCTTTTGTCGACATTTTTGTTACTCCGATGGATGGTAGCCTTGTAATTATGGAAGGTAGTCTTGTCATTTTGGAAGGTAGTCTGTTGTCGAGGTTTTTGTTACTATAACAGGTGGTAGCCTTGTCATTATGGAAGGTAGTCTGTTGTCGAGATTTTTGTTACTCCAATGGATGGTAGCCTTGTCATTATGGAAGGTAGTCTGTTGTCGAGATTTTTGTTACTACAATGGATGGTAGCCTTGTCATTATGGAAGGTAGTATGTTTTCGAGATTTTTGTTACTACAATGGATGGTAGCCTTGTCATTATGGAAGGTAGTCTGTTGTCGATATTTTTGTTACTCTAATGGATGGTATCCTTGTCATTATGGAAGGTTGTCTGTTGTCGAGAATTTTATTACTATAATGGATGGTAGCCTTGTCATTATGGAAGGTAGTATGTTGTCGAGATTTTTGTTACTCCAATGTATGGTAGCCTTGTCATTATGGAAGGTAGTTTGTTGTCGAGATTTTTGTTACTACAATGGCTGGTAGCCTTGTTATTATGGAAGGTAGTATGTTGTCGAGATTTTTGTTACTACAATGGATGGTAGCCTTGTCATTATGGAACTTAGTCTGTTGTCGAGATTTTTGTTACTCCAATGGATTGTAGCCATGTCATTATGGAAGGTAATCTGTTGTCGAGATTTTTGTTACTCCAATGGATGGTAGCCTTTTCATTATGTAAGGTAGTTTGTTGTCGAGATTTTTGTTACTTCAATGGATGGTAGCCTTTTCATTATGGAATATAGTATGTTGTCGACATTTTTTTTACTCCAATGGATGGTAGCCTTTCCATTATGGAAGGAAGTCTCTTGTTGATATTTTTGTGACTACAATGGATGGTAGCCTTGTCATTTTGGAAGGTAGTCTATTGTCGAGATTTTTGTTACTACAATGGATGGCAGCCTTTTCATTATGGATCTTAGTCTGTTGTCGAGATTTTTGTTACTCCAATGGTTTGTAGCCTTGTCATTATGGAAGGTAGTCTGTTGTCAAGATTTTTGTTAATGCAATGGATGGTAGACTTGTCATTATGTAGGGTAGTTTGTTGTCGAGATTTTTGTTACTGCAATGGATGGTAGCCTTTTAATTATGGAAGATAGTATGTTGTCGATATCTTTGTTAATCCAATGGATGGTAGCCTTGTCATTACGGAAGGTAGTCTGTTGTCGAGATTTTTGTTACTCCAATGGATTGTTGCCTTGTCATTATGGAAGGTAGTCTTTTGTCGACATTTTTGTTACTCCAATGGATGGTAGCCTTGTCATTATGGAAGGTAGTCTCTTGTTGATATTTTTGTTACTACAATGGATGGTAGCCTTGTCATTTTGGAAGGTAGTCTGCTGTCGAGATTATTGTTACTTTAATGTATGTTAGCCTTGTCATTTTGGTAGGTAGTCTACTGTCGAGATTATTGTTACTTTAATGTATGTTAGCCTTGTCATTATGGAAGGTAGTCTGATGTCGAGATTATTGTTACTTTAATGTATGTTAGCCTTATCATTATGGAAGGTAGTCTGTTGTCGAGATTATTTTTACTACAATGGATGGTAGCCTTGTCATTATGGAAGGTAGTATGTTGTCGAGATTTTTGTTACTACAATGGATGGTAGCCTTGTCATTATGGAACTTAGTTTGTTGTCGATATTTTTGTTACTCCAATGGATTGTAGCCTTGTCATTATGGAAGGTAGTCTATTGTCAAGATTTTTGTTACTTCAATGGATGGTAGCCATTTCATTATGTATGGTAGTTTGTTGTCGAGATTTTTGTTACTGCAATGGATGGTAGACTTGTCATTATGTAAGGTAGTTTGTTGTCGAGATTTTTGTTACTATAATGGATGGTAGCCTTTTCATTATGGAAGATAGTATGTTGTCGATATCTTTGTTAATCCAATGGATGGTAGCCTTGTCATTACAGAAGGTAGTCTGTTGTCGAGATTTTTGATACTCCAATGGATTGTAGCCTTGTCATTATGGAAGGTAGTCATTTGTCGATATTTTTGTTACTCCAATGGATGGTAGCCTTATCATTATGGAAGGTAGTCTCTTATTGATATTTTTGTTACTACAATGGATGGTAGCCTTGTCATTTTGGAAGGTAGTCTTTTGTCGAGGTTTTTGTTACTATAACGGATGGTAGCCTTGTCATTATGGAAGGTAGTCTGCTGTCGAGATTTTTGTTACTCCAATGGATGGTAGCCTTGTCATTATGGAATGTAGTCTGTTGTCGAGATTTTTGTTACTACAATGGATGGTAGCCTTGTCATTATGGAAGGTAGTATGTTTTCGAGATTTTTGTTACTACAATGGATGGTAGCCTTGTCATTATGGAAGGTAGTCTGTTGTCGATATTTTTGTTACTCTAATGGATGGTATCCTTGTCATTATGCAAGGTAGTATGTTGTCGAGATTTTTGTTACTACAATGGATGGTAGCCTTGTCATTATGGATCTTAGTCTGTTGTCGAGATTTTTATTACTCCAATGGATTGTAGCCTTGTCATTATGGAAGGTAGTGTGTTGTTGAGATTTTTGTTACTGCAATGGATGGTAGACTTGTCATTATGTAGGGTAGTTTGTTATCGAGATTTTTGTTACTACAATGGATGGTAGCCTTTTCATTATGAAAGATACTATGTTGTCGATATCTTTGTTAATCCAATGGATGGTAGCCTTGTCATTACGGAAGGTAGTCTGTTGTCGAGATTTTTGTTACTCCAATGGATTGTTGCCTTGTCATTATGGAAGGTAGTCTTTTGTCGACATTTTTGTTACTCCAATGGATGGTAGCCTTGTCATTATGGAAGGTAGTCTCTTGTTAATATTTTTGTTACTACAATGGATGGTACCCTTGTCATTTTTGAAGGTAGTCTACTGTCGAGATTATTGTTACTTTAATGTATGTTAGCCTTGTCATTATGGAAGGTAGTCTGCTGTCGAGATTTTTTTTACTACAATGGATGGTAGCCTTGTTATTATGGAAGGTAGTATGTTGTCGAGATTTTTGTTCTTCCAATGGATTGTAGCCTTGTCATTATGGAAGGTAGTCTGTTGTCGAGATTTTTTTTACTCCAATGGATGGTAGCCTTTTCATTATGTAAGGTAGTTTGTTGTCGAGATTTTTGTTACTGCAATGGATGGTAGACTTGTCATTATGTAAGGTAGTTTGTTGTCGAGATTTTTGTTACTATAATGTATGGTATCCTTTTCATTATGGAATATAGTATGTTGTCGATATCTTTGTTAATCCAATGGATGGTAGCCTTCTCATTACGGAAGGTAGTCAGTTGTCGAGATTTTTGTTACTCCAATGGATTGTAGCCTTGTCATTATGGAAGTTAGTCTTTTGTCGACATTTTTGTTACTCCAATGGATGGTAGCCTTGTCATTATGGAAGGTAGTCTCTTGTTGATATTTTTGTTACTACAATGGATGGTAGCCTTATCATTTTGGAAGGTAGTCTGTTGTCGAGGTTTTTGTTACTATAACAGACGATAGCCTTGTCATTATGCAAGGTAGTCTGCTGTCGAGATTTTTGTTACTCCAATGGATGGTAGCCTTGTCATTACGGAAGGTAGTCTGTTGTCGAGATTTTTGTTACTCCAATGGATTGTTGCCTTGTCATTATGGAAGGTAGTCTTTTGTCGACATTTTTGTTACTCCAATGGATGGTAGCCTTGTCATTATGGAAGGTAGTCTCTTGTTAATATTTTTGTTACTACAATGGATGGTACCCTTGTCATTTTTGAAGGTAGTCTACTGTCGAGATTATTGTTACTTTAATGTATGTTAGCCTTGTCATTATGGAAGGTAGTCTGCTGTCGAGATTTTTTTTACTACAATGGATGGTAGCCTTGTTATTATGGAAGGTAGTATGTTGTCGAGATTTTTGTTCCTCCAATGGATTGTAGCCTTGTCATTATGGAAGGTAGTCTGTTGTCGAGATTTTTTTTACTCCAATGGTTGGTAGCCTTTTCATTATGTAAGGTAGTTTGTTGTCGAGATTTTTGTTACTGCAATGGATGGTAGACTTGTCATTATGTAAGGTAGTTTGTTGTCGAGATTTTTGTTACTATAATGTATGGTATCCTTTTCATTATGGAATATAGTATGTTGTCGATATCTTTGTTAATCCAATGGATGGTAGCCTTCTCATTACGGAAGGTAGTCAGTTGTCGAGATTTTTGTTACTCCAATGGATTGTAGCCTTGTCATTATGGAAGTTAGTCTTTTGTCGACATTTTTGTTACTCCAATGGATGGTAGCCTTGTCATTTTGGAAGGTAGTCTCTTGTTGATATTTTTGTTACTACAATGGATGGTAGCCTTATCATTTTGGAAGGTAGTCTGTTGTCGAGGTTTTTGTTACTATAACAGACGATAGCCTTGTCATTATGCAAGGTAGTCTGCTGTCGAGATTTTTGTTACTCCAATGGATTGTAGCCTTGTCATTATGGAAGATAGTCTGTTGTCGAGATTTTTGTTACTACAATGGATGGTAACCTTGTCATTATGGAAGGTAGTATGTTTTCGAGATTTTTGTTACTACAATGGATGGTAGCCTTCTCATTATGGAAGGTAGTCTGTTGTCGATATTTTTGTTACTCTAATGGATGGTATCCTTGTCATTATGGAAGGTTGTCTATTGTCGAGAATTTTATTACTCTAATGGATGGTAGCCTTGTCATTATGGACGATAAAACGTTGTCGAGATTTTTGTTACTACAATGGATGGTAGCCTTGTCATTATGGAACTTAGTCTGTTGTCGAGATTTTTGTTACTCCAATGGATTGTAGCCTTGTTATTATGAAAGGTAGTCTGTTGTTGAGATTTTTTTTACTCCAATGGATGGTAACCTTTTCATTATGTAAGGTAGTTTGTTGTCGACATTTTTGTTACTTAAATGGATGGTAGACGTGTCATTATGTAAGGTAGTTTGTTGTCGATATTTTTATTACTGCAATGGATGGTAGCCTTTTCATTATGAAAGATAGTATGTTGTCGATATCTTTGTTAATCCAATATATGGTAGCCTTGTCATTACGAAAGGTAGTCTATTATCGAGATTTTTGTTACTCCAATGGATTGTTGCCTTGTCATTATGGAAGGTAGTCTTTTATCGACATTTTTGTTACTCCAATGGATGATAGCCTTGTAATTATGGAAGGTAGTCTCTTGTCGATATTTTTGTTACTCTAATGGATGGTAGACTTGTCATTATGCAAGGTAGTCTGTTGTCGTGATTATTGTTACTTTAATGTATGTTAGCCATGTCATTATGGAAGGTAGTTTGTTGTCGAGATTTTTTTTACTACAATGGATGGTAGCCTTGTCATTACGGAAGGTAGTCTGTTGTCAAGATTTTTGTTACTATAATGGATGGTAGCCTTGTCATTATAGAAGGTAGTCTGTTGTCGAGATTTTTGTTACTCTAATGGATGGTATCCTTGTCATTATGGAAGGTAGTCTGTTGTGGAGAATTTTATTACTCCAATGGATGGTAGCCTTTTCATTATGGAAGGTAGTCTATTGTCAAGATTTTTCTTACTAGAATGGATGGTAGCCTTGTCATTATGGAACTTAGTCTATTGTCGAGATTTTTTTTACTCCAATGGATTATAGCCTTGTCATTATGGAAGGTAGTATGTTGTCGATATTTTTGTTACTCCAATGGATGGTAGTTTTTTCATTATGTAAGGTAGTTTGTTGTCGAGATTTTTGTTACTCCAATGGATGGTAGACTTGTCATTATGGAAGGTAGTCTGTCGTTGTGATTTCTGGTACTCCAATGGATGGTAGCCTTGTCATTATGGAATATAGTATGTTGTCGATATCTTTGTTACTCCAATGGATGGTTGCCTTGTCGTTATGGAAGGTAGTATGTTGTCGATATTTTTGTTACTCCAATAGATTATAGCCTTGTTATTATGGAAGGTAGTCTCTTCTTGATATTTTTGTTACCACAATGGATGGTAGCCTTGTCATTTTGGAAGGTAGTCTGTTGTCGAGGTTATTGTTACTCTAATGGATGGTAGCCTTGTCATTATGGAAGGTAGTCTGCTGTCGAGATTTTTGGTACTCCGATGGATGGTAGCCTTGTCATTATGGAAGGTAGTCTGTTGTCGAGATTTTTGTTACTACAATGGATGGTAGCCTTGTCATTATGGAACTTATTCTGTTGTCGAGATTTTTGTTACTCCAATGGATTGTAGCCTTGTCATTATGGAAGGTAGTCTGTTGTCAATATTTTTGTTACTACAATCGATGTTAGACTTGTCATTATGGAAGGTTGTCTGTCGTTGTGATTTCTAGTACTTCAATCTATGGTAGCCTTGTCATTATGGAATATAGTATGTTGTCGATATTTTTGTTACTCCAATTGATTATAGCCTTGTCATTATGGAAGGTAGTCTTTTGTCGACATTTTTGTTCCTCCAATGTATGGTAGCCTTGTTATTATGGAAGGTAGTCTGTTATCGAGATTTTTGTTACTACAATGGATGGTAGCCTTGTCATTATGGAAGGTAGTCTGTTGTCGAGATTTTTGTTACTACAATGGATGGTAGCCTTGTCATTATGGAAGGCAGTCTGCTGTCGAGATTTTTTCTACACTAATGGATGTTATCCTTGTCATTATAGAAGGTAGTCTATTGTCGAGGTTTTTGTTACTCCAATGGATGGTAGCCTTTTTGTTATGTAAGGTAGTCTGTTGTCGATACTTTTTTTACTCCAATGGATGGTAGCCTTGTCATTATGGAAGGTAGTCTGTCGTTGTGATTTCTGATACTTCAATGGATGGTAGCCTTGTCATTATGGAAGATAGTATGTTGTAGATATTTTTGTTACTCCAATGGATGGTAGCCTTGTCATTATGGAACTTAGTCTGTTGTCGAGATTTTTGTTACTCCAATGGATTGTAGCCTTGTTATTATGAAAGGTAGTCTGTTGTTGAGATTTTTTTTACTCCAATGGATGGTAACCTTTTCATTATGTAAGGTAGTTTGTTGTCGACATTTTTGTTACTTAAATGGATGGTAGACGTGTCATTATGTAAGGTAGTTTGTTGTCGATATTTTTATTACTGCAATGGATGGTAGCCTTTTCATTATGGAAGATAGTATGTTGTCGATATCTTTGTTAATCCAATATATGGTAGCCTTGTCATTACGAAAGGTAGTCTATTATCGAGATTTTTGTTACTCCAATGGATTGTTGCCTTGTCATTATGGAAGGTAGTCTTTTATCGACATTTTTGTTACTCCAATGGATGATAGCCTTGTAATTATGGAAGGTAGTCTCTTGTCGATATTTTTGTTACTCTAATGGATGGTAGACTTGTCATTATGCAAGGTAGTCTGTTGTCGTGATTATTGTTACTTTAATGTATGTTAGCCATGTCATTATGGAAGGTAGTTTGTTGTCGAGATTTTTTTTACTACAATGGATGGTAGCCTTGTCATTACGGAAGGTAGTCTGTTGTCAAGATTTTTGTTACTATAATGGATGGTAGCCTTGTCATTATAGAAGGTAGTCTGTTGTCGAGATTTTTGTTACTCTAATGGATGGTATCCTTGTCATTATGGAAGGTAGTCTGTTGTGGAGAATTTTATTACTCCAATGGATGGTAGCCTTTTCATTATGGAAGGTAGTCTATTGTCGAGATTTTTCTTACTAGAATGGATGGTAGCCTTGTCATTATGGAACTTAGTCTATTGTCGAGATTTTTTTTACTCCAATGGATTATAGCCTTGTCATTATGGAAGGTAGTATGTTGTCGATATTTTTGTTACTCCAATGGATGGTAGTTTTTTCATTATGTAAGGTAGTTTGTTGTCGAGATTTTTGTTACTCCAATGGATGGTAGACTTGTCATTATGGAAGGTAGTCTGTCGTTGTGATTTCTGGTACTCCAATGGATGGTAGCCTTGTCATTATGGAATATAGTATGTTGTCGATATCTTTGTTACTCCAATGGATGGTTGCCTTGTCGTTATGGAAGGTAGTATGTTGTCGATATTTTTGTTACTCCAATAGATTATAGCCTTGTTATTATGGAAGGTAGTCTCTTCTTGATATTTTTGTTACCACAATGGATGGTAGCCTTGTCATTTTGGAAGGTAGTCTGTTGTCGAGGTTATTGTTACTCTAATGGATGGTAGCCTTGTCATTATGGAAGGTAGTCTGCTGTCGAGATTTTTGGTACTCCGATGGATGGTAGCCTTGTCATTATGGAAGGTAGTCTGTTGTCGAGATTTTTGTTACTACAATGGATGGTAGCCTTGTCATTATGGAACTTATTCTGTTGTCGAGATTTTTGTTACTCCAATGGATTGTAGCCTTGTCATTATGGAAGGTAGTCTGTTGTCAATATTTTTGTTACTACAATCGATGTTAGACTTGTCATTATGGAAGGTTGTCTGTCGTTGTGATTTCTAGTACTTCAATCAATGGTAGCCTTGTCATTATGGAATATAGTATGTTGTCGATATTTTTGTTACTCCAATTGATTATAGCCTTGTCATTATGGAAGGTAGTCTTTTGTCGACATTTTTGTTCCTCCAATGTATGGTAGCCTTGTTATTATGGAAGGTAGTCTGTTATCGAGATTTTTGTTACTACAATGGATGGTAGCCTTGTCATTATGGAAGGTAGTCTGTTGTCGAGATTTTTGTTACTACAATGGATGGTAGCCTTGTCATTATGGAAGGCAGTCTACTGTCGAGATTTTTTCTACACTAATGGATGTTATCCTTGTCATTATAGAAGGTAGTCTATTGTCGAGGTTTTTGTTACTCCAATGGATGGTAGCCTTTTTGTTATGTAAGGTAGTCTGTTGTCGATACTTTTTTTACTCCAATGGATGGTAGCCTTGTCATTATGGAAGGTAGTCTGTCGTTGTGATTTCTGATACTTCAATGGATGGTAGCCTTGTCATTATGGAAGATAGTATGTTGTAGATATTTTTGTTACTCCAATGGATTGTAGCCTTGTCATTATTGAAGGTAGTCTCTTCTCGATATCTTTGTTACACCAATGGATGGTAGCCTTGTCATTACGGAAGATAGTCTGTTGTCGAGATTTTTTTTACTTCAATGGATGGTAGCCTTGTCATTATGGAAGGTAGTCTGTTGTAGAGATATTTTTACTCCAATGGATGGTAGCCTTGTCATTATGGAAGGTAGTTCGTTGTTGAGATTTTGTTACTCCATTGGATGGTAGCCTTGTTATTTTTGAAGGTAGTTCGTTGTTGAGATATTGTTACTCAAATGTATGGTAGCTTTCTAATTTTGAAAGGTAGCTTGTTGTTGTTATTTTTTTACTCCAATGGATTGTATCCTTGTCATTATGGAAGGTAGTTCGTTGTTGAGATTTTGTTACACCAATTGATGGTAGCCTTGTCATTATCGAAGGTAGTACGTTGGTGAGATTTTTTTACTCTAATGGATGGTAGCCTTGTCATTATGGAAGGTAGTTCATTGTTGAGATTTTGTTACTCCATTGGATGGTAGCCTTTTCATTATGGAAGGTAATTCGTTTTTGAGATTTTGGTACTCCAATGGATGTTAGCCTTGTCATTATGGAATGTAGTTTGTTGTTGAGATTTTGTTACTCTAATGGATGGTAGCCTTGTCATTATGGAAGGTAGTTTGTTGTTGTGATTTTGTTACTCCAATGGATTGTATCCTTGTCATTATGGAAGGTAGTTCGTTGTTTAGATTTTCTTACTCCAAGGGATGGTATCCTTGTCATTATTGAAGGTAGTTCTTTGTCGAGATTTTTGTTACTACAATGAATGGTAACCTTGTCATTATGGAAGGTAGTATGTTGTCGAGATTTTTGTTACTCCAATGGATTGTAGCCTTGTCATTATGGAAGATAGTATGTTGTCGAGATTTTTGTTACTACAATGGATGGTAGCCTTGTCATTATAGAACTTAGTCTGTTGTCGAGATTTTTGTTACTCCAATGGATTGTAGCCTTGTTATTATGAAAGGTAGTCTGTTGTTGAGATTTTTGTTACTCCAATGGATGGTAACCTTTTCATTATGTAAGGTAGTTTGTTGTCGACATTTTTGTTACTTCAATGGATGGTAGACGTGTCATTATGTAAGGTAGTTTGTTGTCGATATTTTTATTACTGCAACTGATGGTAGCCTTTTCATTATGGAAGATAGTATGTTGTCGATATCTTTGTTAATCCAATATATGGTAGCCTTGTCATTACGAAAGGTAGTCTATTATCGAGATTTTTGTTACTCCAATGGATTGTAGCCTTGTCATTATAGAAGGTAGTCTTTTATCGACATTTTTGTTACTCCAATGGATGATAGCCTTGTAATTATGGAAGGTAGTCTGTTGTCGATATTTTTGTTACTCTAATGGATGGTAGACTTGTCATTATGGAAGGTAGTCTGTTGTCGAGATTATTGTTACTTTAATGTATGTTAGCCATGTCATTATGGAAGGTAGTTTGTTGTCGAGATTTTTTTTACTACAATGGATGGTAGCCTTGTCATTACGGAATGTATTCTGTTGTCAAGATTTTTGTTACTACAATGGATGGTAGCCTTGTCATTATAGAAGGTAGTCTGTTGTCGAGATTTTTGTTACTCTAATGGATGGTATCCTTGTCATTATGGAAGGTAGTCTGTTGTGGAGAATTTTATTACTCCAATGGATGGTAGCCTTTTCATTATGGAAGGTAGTCTATTGTTGAGATTTTTCTTACTAGAATGGATGGTAGCCTTGTCATTATGGAACTTAGTCTGTTGTCGAGATTTTTGTTACTCCAATGGATTATAGCCTTGTCATTATCGAAGGTAGTATGTTTTCGAGATTTTTGTTACTCCAATGGATGGTAGTTTTTTCATTATGTAAGGTAGTTTGTTGTCGAGATTTTTGTTACTCCAATGGATGGTAGACTTGTCATTATGGAAGGTAGTCTGTCATTGTGATTTCTGGTACTCCAATGGATGGTAGCCTTGTCATTATGGAATATAGTATGTTGTCGATATCTTTGTTACTCCAATGGATGGTAGCCTTGTCGTTATGGAAGGTAGTATGTTGTCGATATTTTTGTTACTCCAATGGATTATAGCCTTGTCATTATGGAAGGTAGTCTCTTCTTGATATTTTTGTTACCACAATGGATGGTAGCCTTGTCATTTTGGAAGGGAGTCTGTCATCGAGACTTTTGTTACTATAATGATGGTAGCCTTGTCATTAAGGAAGGTAGTTTGTTGTCGGTATTTTTGTTACTACAATGGAAGGTAGCCTTGTCATTATGGAAGGTAGTCTGTTGTCGAGATTCTTGTTACTACAATGGATGGTAGCCTTGTCATTGTGGAACTTAGTCTGCTGTCGAGATTTTTGTTACACTAATGGATGTTATCCTTGTCATTATGGAAGTTAGTCTATTGTCGAGTTTTTTGTTACTCCAATGGATGGTAGCATTTTCATTATGTAAGGTAGTCTGTTGTCGAGGTTTTTTTTACTCCGATGGATGGTAGCCTTCTCATTATGGAAGGTAGTCTGTCGTTGTGATTTCTGATACTCCAATGGATGGTAGCCTTGTCATTATGGAAGATAGTATGTTGTCAATATTTTTGTTACTCCAATGGATTGTAGCCTTGTCATTATGGAAGGTAGTCTCTTGTCGATATCTTTGTTACCCTAATGGAGGGTAGCCTTGTCATTACAAAAGGTAGCCTGTTGTCGAGTTTTTTGTTACTCCAATGGATTGTAGCCTTGTCATTATGGAAGTTAGTCTGTCGTCGTGATTTTTGTTACTACAATGGATGGTAGCCTTGTCATTATGGAAGGTAGTCTGTTGTCGAGATTTTTGTTACTACAATGGATGGTAGCCTTGTCATTATGGAAGGTAGTCTGTTGTAGAGATTTTTGTTACTCTAATGGATGGTATCCTTCTCTTTATGGAAGGTAGTTTGTTGTCAAGAATTTTATTACTCCAATGGATGGTAGCCATGTCATTATTGAAGGTAGTCCGTCATTGTGATTTCTGTTACTCCAATTAACGGTAGCCTTGTCATTATGGAAGGTAAACTGTTGTCCAGATTTTTGTTACTCCAATGGATTGTAGACTTGTCATTATGGAAGGTAGTCTGTTGTCGAGATTTTTGTTACTACAATGGATGGTAGCCTTGTCATTATGGAAGGTAGTATGTTGTCGAGATTTTAGTTACTACAATGGATGGTAGCCTTGTCATTATGGAAGCTAGTCTATTGTCGAGATTTTTGTTACTATAATGGATGGTAGCCTTGTCATTATGGAACTTAGTCTGCTATCGAGATTTTTTTTACACTAATGGATGTTATCCTTGTCATTATGGAAGGAAGTCTATTATCAAGATTTTTGTTACTCCAATGGATGGTAGCCTTTTCGATATGTAAGGTAGTTTGTTGTCGAGATTTTTTTTACTCCAATGGATGGTAGCCTTGTCATTATGGAAGGTAGTATGTCGTTGTAATTTACGATACTCCAATGGACGGTAGCCTTCTCATTACGGAAGATAGTATGTTGTCTATATTTTTGTTACTCCAATGGATGGTAACCTTGTCATTTTGGAAGGTATTCTGTTGTCGAGATTTTTGTTACACCAATGGATGGTAGCCTTGTGATTATGGAAGGTAGTCTGTCGTTGTGATTTATGATACTCCAATGGATGGTAGCCTCGTCATTATGGAAGATAGTATGTTGTCGATATTTTTGTTACTCCAATGCATGGTAACCTTGTCATTTTGGAAGGTAGTCTTTTGTTGAGATTTTTGTTACTCCAATAGATTGTAGCCTTATGATTATGGAAGGTAGTTACTTCTTGATATTTTTGTTACTACAATGGATGGTAGGCTTGTCATTTTGGAAGGTAGTCTGTTGTCGAGGTTTTTGTTACTCTAATGGATGGTAGGCTTGTCATTATGGAAGGTAGTTTGCTGTCGAGATTTTTGTTACTCCAATGGATGGAAGCCTTGTCATTATGGAAGGAAGTCTGTTGTCGAGATTTTTGTTACTACAACGGATGGTAGCCTTGTCATTATGGAACTTAATTTGTTGTCGAGATTTTTGTTACTCCAATGGATTGTAGCCTTGTCATTATGAAAGGTAGTTTGTTTTCGAGATTTTTGTTACTCCAATGGATGGTAGCCTCTTCATTATGTAAGCTAGTTTGTTTTCAATATTTTTGTTACTGCAATGGATGGTAGACTTGTCATTATGGATGGTTGTCTGTCGTTGTGATTTATGGTACTCCAATCAATGGTAGCCTTGTCATTATGGAAGATAGTATGTCGTCGATATCTTTGTTACTCCAATGGATGGTAGCCTTGTCATTACGGAAGATAGTCTCTTGTCGTGATTTTTGTTACTCCAATGGATTGTAGCCTTGTCATTATGGAAGGTAGTCTTTTGTCGACATTTTTGTTCCTCCAATGGATGGTTGCCTTGTCATTTTGGAAGGTACTCTATTGTCGAGATTTTTGTTACTCTAATGGATTGTAGCTTGTCATTATGGAAGGTAGTCTGTTGTCGAGATTATTGTTACTTTAATGAATGGTAGCCTTGTCATTATGGAAGGTAGTCTGTTGACGAGATTTTTGTTACTACAATGGATGGTATCCATGTCGTTATGGAAGGTAGTCTGTTGTCGAGATTTTTGTTACTACAATGGATTGTAGCCTTGTCATTATGGAACTTGGTCTGTTATCAAGATTTTTGTTACTACAATGGATGTTAGCCTTGTCATTATGGAAGATAGTATGTTGTAGATATTTTTGTTACTCCAATGGATTGTAGCCTTGTCATTATGGAAGGTAGTCTCTTGTCGATATCTTTGTTACTCCAATGGATGGTAGCCTTGTCATTATGGAAGGTAGTCTATTGTCGAGATTTTTATTACTCCAATGAATGGTAGCCTTGTCATTATGGAAGGTAGTATGTCGTTGTGATTTCTGATACTCCAATGGATGGTAGCCTTGTCATTATGGAAGATAGTATGTTGTCGATATTTTTGTTACTCCAATGGATTGTAGCGTTGTCATTATGGAAGATAGTCTCTTGTCGATATCTTTGTTACTCCAATGGAGGTTAGCCTTGTCATTACCGAGGGAAGCCTGTTGTCGAGATTTTTGTTACTCCAATGGATTGTAGCCTTGTCATTATGGAAGGTATTCTGTCGTCGAGATTTTTGTTACTACAATGGATGGTAGCCTTGTCATTATGGAAGGTAGTCTGTTGTCGAGATTTTTGTTACTACAATGGATGGTAGCCTTGTCATTATGGAACTTAGTTTGTTGTCGAGATTTTTGTTACACTAATGGATGTTATCCTTGTAATTATGGAAGGTAGCCTGTCGTTGTGATTTCTGATACTCCAATGGATGGTAGCCTTGTCATTATGGAAGATAGTATGTTGTCGATATTTTTGTTACTCCAATGGATGGTAACCTTGTCATTTTGGAAGGTATTCTGTTGTCGAGATTTTTGTTACTCTTATGGATGGTAGCCTTGTCATTATGGAAGGTAGTCTGCTGTCGATATTATTGTTACTTTAATGTATGGTAGCCTTGTCATTATGGAAGGTAGTCTGTTGTCGAAATTTTTGTTACTATAATGGATGGTAGCCTTGTCATTATGGAAGGTAGTCTGTTGTCGAGATTTTTGTTACTACAATGGATGGTAGCCTTGTCATTATGGAAGGTAGTCTGTTGTCGGGATTTTTGTTACTCTAATGGATGGTATCCTTGTCATTATGGAAGGTAGTCTGTCGTTGTGATTTCTGATACTCCAATGGATGGTAGCCTTGTCATTATGGAAGATAGTATGTAGTCGATATTTTTGTTACTCCAATGGATGGTAACCTTGTCATTTTGGAAGGTATTCTGTTGTCGAGATTTTTGTTACTCTTATGGATGGTAGCCTTGTCATTATGGAAGGAAGTCTGTTGTCGATATTATTTTTACTTTAATGTATGGTAGCCTTGTCATTATGGAATGTAGTCTGCTGTCGAGATTATTGTTACTTTAATGTATGGTAGCCTTGTCATTATGGAAGGTAGTCTGTTGTCGAGATTTTTGTTACTACAATGGATGGTAGCCTTGTCATTATAGAAGGTAGTTTGTTGTCGTGATTTTTGTTACTACAATGGATGGTAGCCTTGTCATTATGGATGATAGTTTGTTGTCGAGATTTTTGTTACTCCAATTGATGGTAGCCTTTTCGTTATGTAAGGTAGTATGTTGTCGAGGTTTTTTTTACTCCAATGGATGGTAGCCTTGTCATTATGGAAGGTAGTCTGTCGTTGTGATTTCTGTTACTCCAATTGACAGTAGCCTTGTCATTATGGAAGGTAAACTATTGTCCAGATTTTTGTTACTCCAATGGATTGTAGACTTGTCATTATGGAAGGTAGTCTGTTGTCGAGATTTTTGTTACTACAATGGATGGTATCCTTGTCATTATGGAAGGTAGTCTCTTATTGATATTTTTGTTACTCCAATGGATGGTAGCCTTGTCATTATGGAATGTAGTCTGCTGTCGAGATTATTGTTACTTTAATGTATGGTAGCCTTGTCATTATGGAAGGTAGTCTGTTGTCGAGATTTTTGTTACTAATATGGATGGTAGCCTTGTCATTATGGAAGATAGTATGTTGTTGATATTTTTTTTACTCCAATGGATTGTAGCCTTGTCATTATGGAAGGTAGGCTCTTGCCGATATCTTTGTTACTCCAATGGAGGGTATCCTTGTCATTACAAAAGGTAGCCTGTTGTCGAGATTTTTGTTACTCCAATGGATTGTAGCTTTACCATTATGGAAGGTAGTCTGTCATCGAGATTTTTGTTACTATAATGGATGGTAGCCTTGTAATTATGGAAGGTAGTCTGTTGTCGGTATTTTTGTTACTACAATGGAAGGTAGCCTTGTCATTATGGAAGGTAGTCTGTTGTCGAGATTCTTGTTACTACAATGGATGGTAGCCTTGTCATTGTAGAACTTAGTCTGCTGTCGAGATTTTTGTTACACTAATGGATGTTATCCTTGTCATTATGGAAGTTAGTCTATTGTCGAGTTTTTTGTTACTCCAATGGATGGTAGCATTTTCGTTATGTAAGGTAGTCTGTTGTCGAGGTTTTTTTTACTCCGATGGATGGTAGCCTTCTCATTATGGAAGGTAGTCTGTCGTTGTGATTTCTGATACTCCAATGGATGGTAGCCTTGTCATTATGGAAGATAGTATGTTGTCAATATTTTTGTTACTCCAATGGATTGTAGCCTTGTCATTATGGAAGGTAGTCTCTTGTCGATATCTTTGTTACCCTAATGGAGGGTAGCCTTGTCATTACAAAAGGTAGCCTGTTGTCGAGTTTTTTGTTACTCCAATGGATTGTAGCCTTGTCATTATGGAAGTTAGTCTGTCGTCGTGATTTTTGTTACTACAATGGATGGTAGCCTTGTCATTATGGAAGGTAGTCTGTTGTCGAGATTTTTGTTACTACAATGGATGGTAGCCTTGTCATTATGGAAGGTAGTCTGTTGTAGATATTTTTGTTACTCTAATGGATGGTATCCTTCTCTTTATGGAAGGTAGTTTGTTGTCAAGAATTTTATTACTCCAATGGATGGTAGCCATGTCATTATTGAAGGTAGTCCGTCATTGTGATTTCTGTTACTCCAATTAACGGTAGCCTTGTCATTATGGAAGGTAAACTGTTGTCCAGATTTTTGTTACTCCAATGGATTGTAGACTTGTCATTATGGAAGGTAGTCTGTTGTCGAGATTTTTGTTACTACAATGGATGGTATCCTTGTCATTATGGAAGGTAGTCTCTTATTGATATTTTTTTTACTCCAACGGATGGTAGCCTTGTCATTATGGAATGTAGTCTGCTGTCGAGATTATTGTTACTTTAATGTATGGTAGCCTTGTCATTATGGAAGGTAGTCTGTTGTCGAGATTTTTGTTACTACAATGGATGGTAGCCTTGTCATTATGGAAGATAGTATGTTGTCGATATTTTTGTTACTCCAATGGATTATAGCCTTGTCATTATGGAAGGTAGTCTCTTGTCGATATCTTTGTTACTCCAATGGAGGGTAGCCTTGTCATTACAAAAGGTAGCCTGTTGTCGAGATTTTTGTTACTCCAATGGATTGTAGCCTTGTCATTATGGAAGGTAGTCTGTCATCGAGATTTTTGTTACTACAATGAATGGTAGCCTTGTCATTATGGAAGGTAGTCTGTTGTCGAGATTTTTGTTACTACAAAGGAAGGTAGCCTTGTCATTATGGAAGGTAGTCTGTTGTCGAGATTTTTGTTACTACAATGGATGGTAGCCTTGTCATTATGGAACTTAGTCTGTTGTCGAGATTTTTGTTACTCCAATGGAGGGTAGCCTTGTCATTATGGAAGGTAGTCTCTCGTTGTGATTTCTGATACTCCAATGGATGGTAGCCTTGTCATTATTGAAGATAGTATGTTATCGATATTTTTGTTACTCCAATGGATTGTAGCCTTGTCATTTTGGAAGGTAGTCTGTTGTCGATATCTTTGTTACCCCAATGGAGGGTAGCCTTGTCATTACAAAAGGTAGCCTGTTGTCGAGTTTTTTGTTACTCCAATGGATTGTAGCCTTGTCATTATGGAAGTTAGTCTGTCGTCGTGATTTTTGTTACTACAATGGATGGTAGCCTTGTCATTATGGAAGGTAGTCTGTTGTCGAGATTTTTGTTACTACAATGGATGGTAGCCTTGTCATTATGGAAGGTAGTCTGTTGTAGAGATTTTTGTTACTCTAATGGATGGTATCCTTCTCTTTATGGAAGGTAGTTTGTTGTCAAGAATTTTATTACTCCAATGGATGGTAGCCATGTCATTATTGAAGGTAGTCCTTCATTGTGATTTCTGTTACTCCAATTAACGGTAGCCTTGTCATTATGGAAGGTAAACTGTTGTCCATATTTTTGTTACTCCAATGGATTGTAGACTTGTCATTATGGAAGGTAGTCTGTTGTCGAGATTTTTGTTACTACAATGGATGGTATCCTTGTCATTATGGAAGGTAGTCTCTTATTGATATTTTTTTTACTCCAACGGTTGGTAGCCTTGTCATTATGGAATGTAGTCTGCTGTCGAGATTATTGTTACTTTAATGTATGGTAGCCTTGTCATTATGGAAGGTAGTCTGTTGTCGAGATTTTTGTTACTACAATGGATGGTAGCCTTGTCATTATGGAAGATAGTATGTTGTCGATATTTTTGTTACTCCAATGGATTGTAGCCTTGTCATTATGGAAGGTAGTCTCTTGTCGATATCTTTGTAACTCCAATGGAGGGTAGCCTTGTCATTACAAAAGGTAGCCTGTTGTCGAGATTTTTGTTACTCCAATGGATTGTAGCCTTGTCATTATGGAAGGTAGTCTGTCATCGAGATTTTTGTTACTACAATGAATGGTAGCCTTGTCATTATGGAAGGTAGTCTGTTGTCGAGATTTTTGTTACTACAAAGGAAGGTAGCCTTGTCATTATGGAAGGTAGTCTGTTGTCGAGATTTTTGTTACTACAATGGATGGTAGCCTTGTCATTATGGAACTTAGTCTGCTGTCGAGATTTTTGTTACTCCAATGGAGGGTAGCCTTGTCATTATGGAAGGTAGTCTCTCGTTGTGATTTTTGATACTCCAATGGATGGTAGCCTTGTCATTATTGAAGATAGTATGTTATCGATATTTTTGTTACTCCAATGGATGGTAACCTTGTCATTTTGGAAGGTAGTCTGTTGTCGAGATTTTTGTTACTCTAATGGATGGTAGCTATGTCATTATGGAAGGTAGTCTGCTGTAAATATTGTTTTTACTTTAATGTATGGTAGCCTCGTCATTATGTAAGGTAGTCTGTTGTCGAAATTTTTGTTACTACAATGGATGGTAGCCTTGTCATTATGGAAGGTAGTTTGTTGTCGAGATTTTTGTTACTACAATGGATGGTAGCCTTGTCATTATGGAAGGTAGTCTATTGTCGATATTTTTGTAACTCTAATGGATGGTATCCTTGTCATTATGGAAGGTAGTGTGTTGTCAAGAATTTTATTACTCCAATGGATGGTAGCCATGTCATTATTGAAGGTAGTTTGTCATTGTGATTTCTGTTACTCCAATTAACGGTAGCCTTGTCATTATGGAAGGTAATCTGTAGTGTTGTACCCCAAATTTTGACCTAAGATACCATCTCCCATCTGCATCATTACATTACAAGTGTTTTGATCTATTGATTTTAAAAATTCACAACTTTTTTCGAGTCGAGAGCTATTTATTTCTGAACAATAAATTTATTAATTGATTCATGCTAAAACAATATTTATTAATTATTTATTATCTTAAATTTAAATAATTGGAATTTGTTTTCAATTGTTATATAATTTAAAGATTTATAGATAATAAAATAAATATCAGAGAAGAAGCATATTAATCGTTCAGACAGTGTTTATTAATTATTTATTATCTTAAATTTAAATAATTGGAATTTATTTTCAGTTATTACATAATTTAAAGATTTATGAATAATATAATAAATATTTGAAAAATTTCATTAATTGGTCAGTAATGATTATTTAATTATTTATCATTCTAAGTTAAATAATTGAAATTATTAATTGATCAATGATATTTATTTATTTGTTTATTATTCTGAATTTAAGTAATTGAAATTTATTTTCAATTATTATACAATTTAAAGAATTATAAACGATAAAATAAATAATTAGAGAGAAAGAAGGAATTAATTGGCAAATATTGGAATTTTATTCATTTTATTCTAATTGTACAATTATTGTGTAAATACTGTATTTATTTACAACGAATTTACAATAATAATTTTTTTACAAAGTTAAAATGAAATAAAAAACTATTCTAATGTTTTCTAATTCTAAATCTTCTATCCAATGCCTTTTTGTCTGCTCATTTGATCTTACCTGCAAAAACAATTAAAAGAAAAAAATTAGAATAGAACAAATAATTAAAAGCAGAAAATTATTTAGTGTTCATCATTAAAAGCAACGGCTGGAATCAGTTTACCCTTTTTTGCAAATCACGGGATTTCTCCCGGTTCACAAAAAGGGAGGAATTTTTATTTTCATAAATGAATGCACAATTTTGAAACATGCACAAATTCATTTTTGGTTTCAAAACTGCATATTTAAAATTAATTGCATCTTTCAAAGTCCAATGCACATTTCAAAAATATACACAGCATACAAAAAGTCCATGCATAATTTCAAAACAGCATATGCAAGACAAACAAAATGCAATGTAAACATAACATGCCATGCACATAGAAGAGTCCAAAATGCATAGGCTCCATGCTGTGCCTTTGCAAGTCAAAGAAGTATGCAATTCAAAACATTTTTTTTGCAAGCAAGTATTTTCCTTTTTTCATCATCTTCCAGCCTGCTTTTTCATAATACAGTAAAGTACATAGCATCATTCTTATGTATCAAATGGTACTTAAGAGAGAGAAGAGAGAAAGAAATTTGGTTTTGCAGGTTTTGGTTTAGGCAGGAATTAGAATACAGACAGAACAGCAGCAAGGCAATAAGAAAAGGAGCATAGAAAGATTACCATTTGGATGTAACAGTATAGTATGCAGAGGCAAATATATTAAAAATATACCAAAGCCTTCAACGTAAACCTGAAGGCCAAAACTGTTATAACATAAGAAAATCACTTCAAAGAGATATACAATTTATCCCCAAGCCTTCAAAAACAAAAAAAGGAAAAATTGTCAAGATATACAAATTTTCTCAAAGTCACATACTACCAACCACCATTAAACCTTAAGAACCTGCTTAAACCATAGAAAACCATCAACCTGATTGAGCCATCAAACAAATACCATAACCATTTCCAAACATTGCCTAAACCACAAAACTTGTTACCTATCCAAAAAACCATGGCTTAAACAACAGTATACCAGTTTAAATGCCAAACCTGTCGAACATTAAACCATACACAACCAACATACTGTTAACCTGCATAAACCTACTGTAAAACCATATATCAAAACCTTCATGGCCTAAAACCTTTCCTACTGCATCAAATCATTCAAAACCTAGCATACTGCATAAACCCTCAAAACAACATGTCCTCAAACCATGTCCAAACAATAGCACATACCATCAGGCCTCAGATTACTTCATCACTGGCCAACAAAAGCAACGAGGCATACAGAAGAGAAGCTAATCAAAACAGATAGATTTCAACAATAGCATCGTTTAAACATTTCAAAGGCCATAATTCTCAGAACCTAAAAAGGTTCATCCTTGAATACATCATCACAGGCCACCAAAGAAGGCAACCGAAGTGATCAGAGAAAGAAGAGAAGGATCAAAGCTAAGGTCGACATAAGAAGAGGAAAGAAATCGTACAAAAGATTTTCGAGTCATCATCAAATCTAAATCAACAAAGAAGACAAACCAGAGCCTCCAAGCAAGCTCACAGCGCCTCCGCCGTCCTTCCTTGCCTTGGCCTCCTAGTCCCATCCAATCTCCCTCCTCCGTCTCCAAAGGTAGCTTTCTTTTCTTTCTTTTTCAAAACCTCAGATAACCATTAACATATTAGAGTAAGAATCAAAATGAACACCAAATCAACACATGCAAATTGAACAACCCCTAAGCGAATAAAAAAATGTTATACCGTAAAAATCCGTCGCCCCCTAAACTTTTTGCTGGAGGGAAGAAGGAGGTATAGCAGCTGGTGGCCATGGCAAAGAAATCAGAAGCAGAAGAACGCGAGGATGAAGAATACGAGTGCATGAGCACCGTTCAGTCGCCGAAAACCCTAATCCCTTTCATTTGAACCAAAACGCGTTTAACCTTAAAATAGAAAAATTATAAAATACAATTGGACCTTGACCCTGCTTCCTGCCTAAGCCCAACGATTCCTTATGCACCCCCCGTTTCTGCTTTCTTGATTGGGCCTTCTCAACCTTATAGCCCATATGTTTTGATTATGTTTCTACCCCTCTTATTTCTCAACACCTTTTTATATTTTTGTCTCTTTAGCTTTTTTAGATAGTTTTAATTTAGTTAATTAATAGAACTTAATTAATAAGAGGTATATTTTAATTAAAACATTTTAATAATTGATCAATTTTATTAGTTCAACTTTTAGGATTTAGTTTGGTAACTTTAATATCCCTTTTTTTATTAGATTTAAATTAATAATTCTTAAGTCCTAACTCTAAAAAAATAATAAATACTTTTTACTAATAATAGAAAACTAAAAAAGAACATTTAAGAATTAAAGCATTTTATTTCTTTTAATTAATCTTCATGCTTTTATCCATATTAAAAAATGCGTAAAAAAATGAAAAAAACAATTAAAACATTCTTCTTTTCATTAAGATTAAACAAAAATCCAAAAAATGCATATTTACACCATTTGGTCATTTATTTAACTGTTGTTATTTAATCATTATCTGCATAATATTCTGTCAATTATTTCATCATACTTGTTTATTCTGTTTACGTTTAAATCCAAAGGAAAAAACGATAAATTTGTTGACTTCATGTCCTCAAATCCAATCGCGCGAACATTCGCATTTCATTAAAAACTTAGGACAATTTTTCTCAAATATTCAATCTTTTCAAAACTTATACCCTTTTAAGCCAAAACTTCGACATTAGGTCGTCGCATCGTAAAAAAAAAAACGTTTGTACCCTATTTCGGCCAAAACGATTTTTAATCAAACAAACAAATTTTAATAAACAGATATTTCAAAAGGTTCCTATAGAATACTATAGATACATTGGGTGCTAATACCTTCCCATTGTATAACCAACCCCCGAACCATAGATCTCTTTTCAAAACGCCTTGTATTATTACTTTTTTAAAAGTATTATTTTACATTGCATATTTAGGGTTTTATTTCGCTCTTTCCCCTTTTCCCTTGGAAATAATAAAGCGCGGTGGTGACTCTTGCTTTTGTGAGACGAATTAATCAATAATTCGATCTATGATTTACCCCGCTACATTTTTTATCGCTACAGAATTGGCGACTCTGCTGGGGAAAGATTGACCTCTTGCTGGTCCATCCCTAAGTGGGTTAAGCCTAATTTGTTTTATCTGTTTTATTATTATTTGATTTTCTTGATTATGTGTTTAAATTGGGGTGTTTGGGTTTTTTGCAAAGGATGAATCCTATACCCGGATTAAGTAACACTTAAGGAATAGGACGGGCGGTATAGTCATGTTAACTTTGAGGGAGTAATCCCGAAGAAGGAGGCATGAGATCCCCCACTCAATGGAAGGCCCTCTTGAACTTAATATTTGTTTACCGAGTAATCGGGAAGACATTATTATTATCGACCTAGGAGCCCGAGAAGTTGAGAACCGTAGAACCCTAACCCATCTTTGCCTTTTTAGGTGTAGCGCGGAGACTATAACAGAGTAATTCGGAAGTAGTTGTTACGCGATGCTACGCTCGGACGAGTTTCTCTTGAGAATATTTCTAATTATTGAGTAATCAAGACGTTGGTAATATCCGAAGGAGGAATGTAGACTCTAGGAACTCTTAGAACCTTGTCTTACAGGTGCGATCGAACCGTTAGTACATACCTTTGGGTGGGCTTTACCCACGACTCCATGATGAAACGTTGAACCTTTGAACCCCATGTTTGCAAGCCTGTGTGTGACTGTTGCATTATCATTCATCCATGCATTCATCAACATCTTTGTAAAAAAAACTTGTTTTCAAGGAACTTCAGAATGATTTTTGCAGACATCTCAGGTTATTATGGAATTTAGAAGGAGAAACACTCGAAGCTTTAGTTTTAAGGAGCCCGAGATTGAAGAACTGAAGAGTTTGATTCCAAAGATCGAGAGTCCGACGGATTTTCAGAGGAAGTATGGGTCCATTGTACCTCTCATGAAGCGCAAGATGAAGGAAGGCATCCTCAACACGTTGGTTCAATTCTACGATCCTTTGTACCGATGTTTCACCTTTCCGGATTACCAGTTGATGCCCACCTTAGAAGAGTATTCCTACATACTTGGTTTACCAATCACCGACCGTGTTCCTTTTTCTGGATTAGAAGAGGAGCCCAAATCTCACGAGATAGAAACCATCACCCACTTGAAGAAGTCAGCGATAGAGGAGAACATGACTACGAAAGGGGGAATCTGGGGTTTGTCTGCGCAGTTTTTGTTGAAGAAAGCTCGTCATTTTGCTGAGATAAAGGATACTGTTGCCTTTGAAGACGTGTTTGCTTTACTCGCCTATGGTCTATTCTTGTTCCCTAACATTGATAAGTTTGTGGATATCAACGCCATCAGAATTTTCTTGATTGGAAATCCGGTCCCTACGCTGCTAGGAGATACCTACTACTCCATCCATCTTCGAAACTCTTATCAAGGAGGAATGATTATTTGTTGTGCACCGTTGTTGTATCAGTGGTATGTTTCGCACCTACCGGGGGCTGATGTTTTCTAGGATCTCGAGAAAGAACCGCGTTGCGCACCAAAGATTATGGCTATCACTCATTTCGACATTGACTGGTATAATCGAGTTTACTACAATGTGAAGATCATCGATAGCTGTGGTGCTTTTCCTAACGTGCCTCTTCTCGGTACGAGAGTTGGAATCAATTATAACCCTGTTCTTGCGCGCCGTCAGTTTGGATACCCGATGAGGGACAAGCCAAACAACATCCATGTGAGTGGTTTCTTTCTTTAGGAAGGACAAGATCATCAGGCAGCTAAGAGGGAGATCGAAGGAGCTTGGCGCCACATCCATAGAAAAGGGAGAGACATGTTAGGACATAGGGGTGCCGTTTCTTTGGAGCCTTACCTACAGTGGGTCCGTGCTAGGGCTTGTGCTCTCAAGATGCCCTATAAACTTGAGAAACCTTTATTCCCTGCCATTGCACCATCATCTGTTGTTATCCCTATCGCGGATATCGGAGAATACCAAGGAAATCTGGCTAGGATGAAGTCCGAGAGGGATGCTTGGAAAGAAAAGTACGATATGTCTGAATATGAGAATCGAGTCCTGACTCGACAGCTAAAGGAAAAGGAGGAGTTTTTGTTTATTCAAGACGGATGGTTCATTGATCACGATGAGAAACTTCATCAAAAAGATGCTTTACTGAAGAAGTATGCTGGTGAAAGGTAGAGAAAGAAGGAAGGTTCGGTAAGCGTTTTTCTCGTGCCTAATCCACATAAAGAAGTCATTGATCGACTCGTAGCTGAGAAGAAAGAGATGGAAGACTTTTATGAAGAGAAGATCAAGAAGCTCCGGTTATAGTTGGTGTTTGGTCCTTCATCTGAGGATTCTGAGTGATCTTTAGCTTTTCGTTTTATTTTACTGATGTCATTTTGTAAAACTATGTAAAAGGGCTTCATGCTCCGAAGTTGTAATTTATTGCTTTATTATGGGCTTCATGCTCCAAAGTTGTAATTTATTGCTTTATTTTAGACTTCATGTTTTAAAATTGTAATTTATCGCCTTATTATGGATTCCATGTTTCGAAGTTGTAATTTACTGCTTTTATTATTGGGTTGTTATCCCAAAGTTGTAATTTACTGTTTTGATATGCCAAAATTGTAAGTTGTAAGTTATCGCTTTCGGTTAATGGATTGAGTTTTTGTTATTCCAAATTCCTTTACCATTGATGTATGCAAAATTATTGAAGTTCCTTGAAAACTTTTAAAATGAATCATCATTTGCATCGCACATCATGCATCATTCAACATTTCACTTCACATGTTTTCTAGAGTCTTATCCTTGTTCTTTTTCCACTCCCAAGGTTGTCAAGTTGTCTCACCAATACGACACTCGAGCCAATCGTCAGAGGAAAATGGAAGATTTGGAACAGGAAAATCATGAGCTTCGTGGGGAAATTGCTACACTACCTGTCGAGATGGAAAAGTTAACTGCATTAGTGGAAAGTTTGGTGGCTGTTCAGAATCAGCCATCGACTACAGCTGCCGAGATTCAGACTTCAACTCTAGTGGTTTCCGAGATTGTCACCGTTCCTACATCCGTGACTCAAATCAACTCCCCGCTTCAACATCAGATGCCGAAAGGTTTTCCGTGGGGAATGCCTTACAACTTTGTGCCAGAGGGATATCAGCCTGTCGTACAACCTTTGTTCCAACCTGCTTTGTCTCTTCCTCAGCCAGAGACAACTTCCATGCCGCCAGTAATTCTGTCTGTGACACCTTTTCCGCAACCGATTATGACAACCGTTGCTCCTGTGGTCCACTCCATGCCATACTTGAATGAACCTACTTATCCTGCCGAGCCTGCTGAAAGTTTGGGTCTCTTTGATAGAATGGAAGAATTTCAGGATCAGTTCCAGGAAATGCAGAAGGAGCTTAGAGCATTGAAGGGGAAGGATTTGTTTGGGAAGAACACGCATGACCTTTGTTTAGTTCCGAATGTCAAGATTCCACCAAAATTCAAAGTGCCAGACTTTGAGAGATATAAGGGTGATTCGTGTCCTAGAAGTCATTTGACAATGTACGTGAGAAAGATGTCTACGTATTCCGATGATCATGACTTATTGATTCATTATTTTCAAGATAGTTTGACGGGTGCTGCTCTGAAGTGGTATATAGGTTTAGACAGTATTCAGATCCGCAACTTCAATGATCTTAGCGAAGCCTTTGTCCATCAGTACAAGTATAATGTTGACATGGCGCCGGACAGGGATCAACTCCGGGCGATGTCGCAGAGAGACCGAGAATCTTTTAAGGAGTACGCCCAGAGGTGGCATGAAATTGCTGCTCAAATTTATCCACCTCTTGAGGAGAAAGAGATGACGAAGATATTTTTGAAGACGTTAGGGTCCTTTTACTATGAAAGAAAGATCGCCAGCGCACCCAGTGACTTCACCGAAATGGTAAGCATGGGCATGCGGTTAGAGGAAGGGATTCGTGAAGGGCGTTTGGTTAAAGAAGGAAGTCCGTCTAGCAGTACGAAGAAGTTTGGAAGTGTTTTCCCAAAAAGAAAAGAGCAGGATGTCAGCGCTTTGTTCCCAGGTAGACCTAGGAGAGGTTACTCTCACGTTGCGGCATTCACTCCGGCTGTCCGCCCAGCTTTGATGACCCCAGCTCATCAAACTCCACCAACTCAACAACAGCCATTTCAGTAGCAGCCTCGACAACAGGCTTATCCATTCAACAATCAGAACCGTTCACCTAGAAAACCGCAGTTCGATGCCATTCCTATGACTTATACTGAATTATTCCCTGCTCTTATCAGAAAGAATCTCATGACAACAAAGCCTCCTCCTGTCACACCAAACAGCACTTCTCCGTGGTACAAGGCGGATCAGTTTTGTGAGTATCATCAAGGGTCGCTGGGGCACAACCTTGAGAATTGTTTTACTTTGAAGGCGGACGTGCAGAGATTGATTAAGAATGGTATCTTGTCTTTCAAGGATGTTAATCCAAATGTTAGAGATAATCCTTTTCCTCGACATGGGGCAGCTTCAGTGAATATGGTGGAAGGTCTTCCGGGGAAGTTTCGAGTTTTTCAAGTTGAACATATAAGAGAGTCATTGATCAGGTTACATCAGAGTTTGAGAAGACTTGCCTTTGTTAGGCACCAGCATGATTATGATGTTTGTGAGTTTTGTTCAAGAGAGGATGATTGTCCTATTGTGAAGGAGGATATTCAGAAGTTGCTAGATCAGAGAGTTATCACTATTACGTATGACAGAAATCCGGAGGATGAAGTGAATGTTATCATACCACAATTCAATTTGCCTGAATCAGTAGAGATTGCTTACGACAGTCAGACTGCACCTGTTGATCCTTTGATTATTTACCCACCTGCTCTTATGCCTTACAACTCAGACCAAGCTGTACCGTATAAGTATAATGCCATAATGATTGAGAATGGGGTAGAAGTCCCTATACCAACGAGACCGTCTTTTGTTAACATTGCTGATGTGAGTAGAGTTACAAGAAGTGGACGTGTTTTTGCAGCAGTACCTCTGAAGAGACCAGAAATTCAAGTCAGGAGACCCATACTGGCGGAGATTCCAGTGAGAAATGTTGAACCAAGGGTTGAGATAGGCCGACCCAGTGAACCTATCCCTCACCCTGAGGATGATGAGATTCTGAAGCTTATCAAGAGAAGTGAATATAAGATTGTGGACCAACTTTTGCAAACACCTTCCAAGATTTCTTTGCTTGCTTTACTGAGAGATTCTGGTGCCCATAGAGAAGCTTTGATGAAGGTCTTGGACCAGGCGTTCGTGGATCATGATGTGACGGTTGACCAATTTGATGGAATTGTGGGGAATATTACTTCATGTAACAATCTTGGTTGCAGTGATGAAGAGCTCCCAGAGGAAGGGAGGAACCATAATATGGCTTTGCATATCTCAGTAAGTTGCGGAAATGATACCTTATCAAGTGTGTTGGTGGATACAGGTTCGTCGTTGAATGTGATGCCCAAGACTACATTATCTCGGCTTTCATATCCGGGTGCTCCTATGAGACCTAGCGGAGTAATTGTTAAAGCGTTTGATGGTTCTAGGAAGACAGTCATTGGTGAAGTGGATCTTCCTATAGTAATTGGTCCCCACACTTTTCAAATCAGTTTCCAAGTGATGGATATTCGTGCTGCCTACAGTTGCTTATTGGGTCGTCCCTGGATCCATGATGCCGGGGCAGTCACCTCTACGCTCCATCAGAGACTAAAGTTTGTAAGGCATGGGAAGCTAGTGATGATCGGGGGAGAGCAAGCTATGGTGGTAAGCCATTTATCATCATTCTCTTTTATTGATGCGGACGAGGATGTTGGAACCCAGTTCCAAGGTCTTTCTGTTGCTAAGAATACAGTGAAGAAGCAAGGGGCATCCATCTCTTCTTTTGAGGATGCGCGGCGAGTGGTGGAAAGTGGTTCGGCCGAAGGATGGGGCCAGGTGTTGACGTTACCCGAGAACAAGTCCGGGGAAGGTCTGGGTTTTCATCCAGTGTCTGCAAGAGTCAGGAAGGAGGTGGTTGTTCGTCCGATTCAAGAGGTTTTCCGAAGTGCAGGTTTTATACATCCTGAGGTTGATGCTATCATAGAAGATGATTCCGAGGAAGATTTGCCCGTTTTTGTGACGCCTGGATTGGATTGCAAAAACTGGATAGTTGTTGATGTTCCTATTGTTATGCACATTTCCGAGTAATGTTTTGTTTGTTTTTCTTTGAAAAATTCGCTCTGCCCAAGGCGAAAAGTATTTTATGTCGGGCTATGAAAAATAATTCCTTTTGCTCTGCCCAAGGCGAAAGAGAAATGTCTAGGCTCCTTGTTTCAAATATTTCCCTTTAATGAATAAAAATGTTATTTTGTACACTACTGTTTTATTTTTCACTTTTTCGGGGAAATAGTAATGAAAATTAATTAATAACCTTTTGTTTTATTTGCACAAATCTATTTCTAAAATAAAGCATAATCATATGTGCAGATTAATCCATGACTTAACCATCGAAAACAATGATCCTATGCCCTCTCCCAACTTTGAATTCCCTGTGTTCAGAGCCGAAGAAGAGGATGACGAAGAGATTCCTATTGAGATTTCCCGTTTGCTTGAGCATGAGGAGAAGGTCATTCAACCATTTGAAGAACCTTTAGAGTTGGTCAACTTGGGTGATGAAGAGGATAGAAAGGAAGTCAAAGTCCGAGCACCGCTTATCCCGTAAGTTAAGGAGAAGATGTTGGAGCTTCTCAAATAGTATGTTGATGTGTTTTCTTGGTCCTACCAAGATATGCCAGGTTTGGATAATGACATTGTGGAGCATCGTTTACCGTTGAGACCTGAATGTCTGCCGATCAAGAAGAAGTTGAGAAGGACTCGTCCTGACATGGCTGACAAGATCAAAGAGGAGGTTCAGAAACAGATCAATGCAGGTTTCCTTGTTACATCGGTCTATCCTCAGTGGTTAGCCAACATAGTGCCTGTTACAAAGAAAGATGGCAAGGTTCAGATGTGTGTAGACTACAGAGATCTGAATAGAGCTAGTCCGAAGGACGACTTCCCATTACCTCATATTGACGTATTGGTCGACAGTACCGCCAAGTTCAAAGTCTTTTCTTTCATGGATGGTTTCTCTAGTTACAACCAAATCAAGATGGCACTGGAAGATATGGAGAAGACCGCTTTCATTACACCTTGGGGAACTTTCTGTTATCGGGTTATGCCGTTTGGTTTGACGAATGAGGGCGCAACATACCAAAGGGCCATGACTGCTTTGTTCCATGACATGATGCATAAGGAGATCGAAGTGTATGTGGATGATATGATTTCCAAATCGCAGACTGAGGAGGATCACTTGGAACATTTGTTGAAGTTATTCCAGCGTTTGAGAAAGTACAAACTCCGTCTGAATCCCAACAAGTGCACTTTTGGTGTTCGTTCTGGAAGACTTCTGGGTTTCATTGTCAGCCAGAAAGGTATTGAGGTAGATCCTGATAAAGTCAAAGCTATTCGGGAAATGCCCGCACCCAAGACGGAAAAACAAGTAAGAGGATTCCTTGGGAGACTGAACTACATTTCTAGGTTTATATCTCGTATGACTGCTACCTGTGGGCCGATTTTCAAACTTCTCCGAAAGAACCAAGGATGTGTGTGGACAGAAGATTGTCAGAGAGCTTTTGATAGCATCAAAGAATATTTGCTTGAACCTCCCATTTTGATCCCTCCGGTGGAAGGAAGACCTCTGATTATGTACCTGACTATATTGGAAGACTCCATGGGATGTGTGCTTGGTCAACAAGATGAGACTGGAAGAAAGGAACATGCCGTATATTATCTGAGTAAGAAATTCACAGACTGTGAGTCTCGATACTCATTGCTTGAGAAAACCTGTTGTGCTTTAGCTTGGGCTGCTCGTCGTCTGCGCCAGTATATGATTAATCACACCACTTGGTTGATCTCCAAAATGGATCCGATCAAGTATATCTTTGAGAAACCCGCCTTATCTGGAAGAATAGCCCGTTGGCAGATGTTGTTATCTGAATATGACATTGAGTATCACACTCAGAAAGCAATCAAAGGAAGTATTTTAGCCGATCATTTGGCTCACCAACCAATTGACGATTATCAACCCATCAAGTTTGATTTCCCAGATGAAGATGTTATGTACTTGAAAGCTAAAGATTGTGAAGAGCCGTTACCGGAAGAAGGACCTGATCCTGAATCCCATTGGGGTTTGATATTTGACGGAGCTGTGAACTCTTATGGAAATGGAATTGGGGCAATCATCGTCACTCCCCGGGGTACTCATATCCCATTCACGGCGAGACTGAAGTTTGACTGCACGAACAACATGGCGGAATATGAGGCATGTATTATGGGTCTCGAAGAAGCGGTGGATCTAAGGATTAAGATTCTTGATATTTACTGAGATTCAGCATTGGTGATTAATCAAATCAAAGGAGAATGGGAGACTCGTCATCCTGGTTTGATCCCTTGCAGAGACTATGCTAGAAGATTGTTAACTTTCTTCAACAAAGTGGAATTACATCATATCCCTAGAGATGAGAACCAAATGGCTGATGCTTTAGCTACTTTGTCTTCAATGTTTCAAGTGAATGGTTGGAACGATGTGCCCACAATCAGAGTTATGCGCCTTGATAGACCTGCTCATGTGTTCTCGGTAGAAGAGGTTACCGACGACAAACCGTGGTTCTATGACATTAAACGTGTTCTACAAACTCAAGAGTATCCGCCTGGGGCATCCAATAAAGATAGGAAGACGTTGAGAAGATTAGCAAGCAGTTTCTTTCTCAATGAAGAAGTTTTGTATAAGAGGAATTATGACATGGTCTTGCTCAGATGTGTAGACAGACGTGAAGCAGACATGCTGATGCAAGAAGTACATGAAGGATCCTTTGGCACTCATGCCAACGGACATGCGATGGCTAGAAAGATGTTGAGAGCTGGTTACTATTGGATGACAATGGAATCTGATTGCTGCAAGTATGTGAAGAAGTGTAATAAATGCCAGATTTATGCGGACAAGATGCATGTGCCACCGACTCTCCTCAATGTTATATCTTCACCTTGGCCTTTCTCTATGTGGGGCATTGATATGATTGGGATGATTGAACCCAAAGCTTCAAATGGTCATCGTTTCATCTTGGTAGCGATCGATTATTTTACTAAATGGGTGGAAGCAGCATCTTATGCTAATGTAACCAGACAGGTGGTAGTCAGATTTATCAAGAATCAGATCATTTGTCGATACGGTATCCCGAGTAAGATCATCACTGATAATGGTTCGAATTTGAATAACAAGATGATGAGAGAGCTTTGTGAAGAGTTCAAGATCGAACATCATAATTCTTCTCCTTACAGACCGAAGATGAATGGGGCTGTTGAAGCTGCTAACAAGAATATCAAGAAGATTGTCCAGAAGATGGTGGTAACTTATAAAGATTGGCATGAAATGCTTCCGTTTGCTCTACATGGATATCGTACTTCAGTTCGAACTTCAACGGGCGCAACCCCATTTTCCCTAGTTTATGGTATGGAAGCAGTACTCCCCGTGGAGGTTGAGATTCTGTCTTTGAGAGTGTTGATGGAAGCTAAACTTTCTGAGGCTGAATGGTGTCAAAGTAGGTATGATCAGTTGAATTTAATTGAAGAGAAGAGATTGACAGCTTTGTGTCACGGTCAATTATATCAGTAGAGAATGAAGAAGGCTTTTGATAAAAAGGTTCGACCGCGCGAGTTCAGAGAAGGTGACCTTGTGCTCAAAAAGATATTATCTTTCCAACCTGATTCTAGGGGAAAGCGGGCCCTGAATTATGAAGGACCGTATGTCGTTAAGAAAGTTTTCTCTGGAGGTGCTTTGATTCTCACCAATATGGACGGTGAAGAACTCCCGCGTCCCATGAACGCTGATGCAGTCAAGAAATATTTCGCTTAGGCGAGCTTTTGGTCAGACCAGTCTCGGCATTTGAGCACATTTTGGAATTCGTAGTGTTAGGGGGAATAGTGATTATTGTTTTCGCGTAGCCTTTTTATTTCATGTGCTATTTCCCAAATTTTTGTAAACCGTTGGAGTCGCATTGTTAGCGAACTACCATATTATTAATGAAATTTGAGCATTTACCTTTTGTGGGCAAATTTTTAATTTTTGTGGAAATACCTGAAACAAATTTACTTCAAGTATTCTTATTTTTTTAAATGTGTCGTGAATAACGAAAGTAATATTAACAGTTTGTTCCAAGGATGGTAAAGCCATGAAATGCAAAACAGTACCGTAATTTATCCTTGCATGATGAACTTGTTTTCTTTCAAAACCGTCATGAGCTGTTGTTTGTGTAAACTTGTGTTTCTAGTGGTACTAAGTTGGTTGACTCCCCAGCTGTTCCAGTTAAGCTTTGTTTTGGCTATCTTTACTTGGGCGATTTCTAGGGTGTGGTACGCTTTGTCTCATGCCAGTAGTCTATTGGTGTCAGAAGACTTGAGCCTTGTAGCGTGATACGCTCTGACGTTGCTTTGTGGTTCCAGTTCCAGTTATTTTCCGTCTTTTTTAAGATTGGCCGAGTATCTATCTTTTTGTGACATCTTATCGTCTTCAGGATATTCTATCTGTTCGTTTTGTCAGCATAACATTCATTCATTCATATCACGCACGCATGCTCACATTTGTCGTTGACTTTTGGGTTGTATACTTTGTTTATTCAAACAGTGTACACGTTCTTTCCAGGTAGGAGGCTAGCTTAGGCAGAAAATGTGCTTCCTTTCTAAATTCCCCAACTGAGCTAATCCTCGTGGATGACTTTTGATTTAGTTTTCCTTGTCCATTTCTGGATAGGATGAATTCCCCAATCGAGTTACTTTCTCATTGGGTGGAATCGTGTTTGACTGTTTTCCCTCTAGTTTATTCCTGGTTGAAGTTGTTGTCTTTGGCATAGGCTATCTCTTGATTTTCCCCAGTGAAATTGCGACCTAGACAGATGGTGCATTTATTTTGCACATTTGAGTATGTGATCTCCTCGGGAAGGATTGATTCATGATTCTCTTTGACGAAGATTTATTTCTCTGCCAGTGTCATCGCAAGTTCCTTCTGAGTTGTTTTCGGGAAACGACAAGCGGCAGCTCTTCACGAGCAACTTGTGCGTTATTATCTTGTGGAAAACGACAAGCGGCAGCTCTTCACGAGCAACTTGTGCGTTATTATCTTGTGGAAAACGACAAGCGGCAGCTCTTCACGAGCAACTTGTGCGTTATTATCTTGTGGAAAACGACAAGCGGCAGCTCTTCACGAGCAACTTGTGCGTTATTATTATTTTCGGGAAACGACAAGCGGCAGCTCTTCACGAGCAACTTGTGCGTTATTATTATTTTCGGGAAACGACAAGCGGCAGCTCTTCACGAGCAACTTGTGCGTTATTATCTTGTGGAACACGACAAGCGGTAGCTCTTCACGAGCAACTTGTGCGTTGTTATTATTTTTGGAAAACGACAAGCGGTAGCTCTTCACGAGCAACTTGTACGTCATTTTATCTTGTGGAAAACAGCAAGCGGCAACCTCTTTATTTGAGCAACTTATATGTTATCGGTATTTTCTTTGGACGATAGCAAGTGGCAGCCTCTTTATTTGAGCAGCTTGTATGTTATTGGTATTTTCTTTGGACGACAGCAAGTGGCAGATTCTTTATTTGAACAACTTGCGTATCTTTAATATTATTATATCAGCATTAATGAGTATCTCTCCGGAAATCTCGCGGAGAAAGTTTGTTATGAATCTTTACCTTCAGAAGTTGGTAACCCATCATCAGCAAATTTGATACCCTCTGTCTATCTTTGACCTTGAGTTGCAAACTCACAATTTTGGGTCAATAATCTTTTTACGGCCTATGCAAGACGCCTTCTTTGTTAGGGTCAGAGGTCGTATCCCCTCAATTTTATTCGCTGTCAAGAGTCCTTCGTTTGAAGTCGATAGCTCGTTTCCCCAGTAATGTATAATCCATGTCTCTGTGTTTTGTTGGTGATCGATTCCTCCAACATTGTCTTGTTTCATACAATATCTTTCTCTGTGAATTCAATTACTGCATTCATATCAAACATAATGACGGCATCTTAGGACAAAATTTGCGTAATTATGTATTTAAGTACCTTCAATCTCGTCGAAATGAAGATTTCAATCTTCATATCTCCGGATAGAAGAAACTTAAATAGGGGCAGCTGTTGTACCCTAAATTTTTACCTAAGATACCATCTCCCATCTACATCATTACATTACAAGTGTTTTGATCTATTGATTTTAAAAATTCACAACTTTTTTCGAGTCGAGAGCTATTTATTTCTGAACACTAAATTTATTAATTGATTCATGCTAAAACAATATTTATTAATTATTTATTATCTTAAATTTAAATAATTGGAATTTGTTTTCAATTGTTATATAATTTAAAGATTTATAGATAATAAAATAAATATCAGAGAAGAAGCATATTAATCGTTCAGACAGTGTTTATTAATTATTTATTATCTTAAATTTAAATAATTGGAATTTATTTTCAGTTATTACATAATTTAAAGATTTATGAATAATATAATAAATATTTATAAAGTTCATTAATTGGTCAGTAATGATTATTTAATTATTTATCATTCTAAGTTAAATAATTGAAATTCTATTTTTAATTATTATAATTTAGAAAATTATGAATAATGAATTAAATAATTGAAACTATTAATTGATCAATGATATTTATTTATTTGTTTATTATTCTGAATTTAAGTAATTGAAATTTATTTTCAATTATTATACAGTTTAAAGAATTATAAACGATAAAATAAATAATTAGAGAGAAAGAAGGAATTAATTGGCAAATATTGGAATTTTATTCATTTTATTCTAATTGTACAATTATTGTGTAAATACTGTATTTATTTACAACGAATTTACAATAATAATTTTTTTACAAAGTTAAAATGAAATAAAAAACTATTCTAATGTTTTCTAATTCTAAATCTTCTATCCAATGCCTTTTTGTCTGCTCATTTGATCTTACCTGCAAAAACAATTAAAAGAAAAAAATTAGAATTGAACAAATAATTAAAAGCAGAAAATTATTTAGTGTTCATCATTAAAAGCAACGGCTGGAATCAGTTTACCCTTTTTGCAAATCACGGGATTTCCCCCGGTTCACAAAAAGGGAGGAATTTTTATTTTCATAAATGAATGCACAATTTTGAAACATGCACAAATTCATTTATTGTTTCAAAACTGCATATTTAAAATTAATTGCATCTTTCAAAGTCCAATGCACATTTCAAAAATATACACAACATACAAAAAGTCCATGCATAATTTCAAAACAGCATATGCAAGACAAACAAAATGCAACGTAAACATAACATGCCATGCACATAGAAGAGTCCAAAATGCATAGGCTCTATGTTGTGCCTTTGCAAGTCAAAGAAGTATGCAATTCAAAACATTTTTTTTTGCAAGCAAGTATTTTCCTTTTTTCATCATCTTCCAGCCTGCTTTTTCAGAATACAGTAAAGTACATAGCATCATTCTTATGTATCAAATGGTACTTAAGAGAGAGAAGAGAGAAAGAAATTTGGTTTTGCAGGTTTTGGTTTAGGCAGGAATTAGAATACAGACAGAACAGCAGCAAGACAATAAGAAAAGGAGCATAGAAAGATTACCATTTGGATGTAACAGTATAGCATGCAGAGGCAAATATATTAAAAATATACCAAAGCCTTCAACGTAAACCTGAAGGCCAAAACTGTTATAACATAATAAAATCACTTCAAAGAGATATACAATTTATCCCCAAGCCTTCAAAAAGAAAAAAAAGGAAAAATTGTCAAGATATACAAATTTTCTCAAAGTCACATACCACCAACCACCATTAAACCTCAAGAACCTGCTTAAACCACAGAAAACCATCAACCTGATTGAGCCATCAAACAAATACCATAACCATTTCCAAACATTGCCTAAACCACAAAACTTGTTACCTATCCAAAAAACCATGGCTTAAACAACAGTATACCAGTTTAAATGCCAAACCTGTCGAACATTAAACCATACACAACCAACATACTGTTAACCTGCATAAACCTACTGTAAAACCATATATCAAAACCTTCATGGCTTAAAACCTTTCCTACTGCATCAAATCATTCAAAACCTAGCATACTGCATAAACCCTCAAAACAACATGTCCTCAAACCATGTCCAAACAATAGCACATACCATCAGGCCTCAGATTACTTCATCACTGGCCAACAAAAGCAATGAGGCATATAGAAGAGAAGCTAATCAAAATAGATAGGTTTCAACAGTAGCATCGTTTAAACATTCCAAAGGCCATAATTCTCAGAACCTAAAAAGTTTCATCCTTGAATACATCATCACAGGCCAACAAAGAAGGCAACCGAAGTGATCAGAGAAAGAAGAGAAGGATCAAAGCTAAGGTCGACAGAAGAAGAGGAAAGAAATCGTACAAAAGATTTTCGAGTCATCATCAAATCTAAAGCAACAAAGAAGACAAACCGGAGCCTCCAAGCAAGCTCACAGCGCCTCCGCCGTCCTTCCTTGCCTTGGCCTCCTAGTCCCATCCAATCTCCCTCCTCCGTCTCCAAAGGTAGCTTTCTTTTCTTTCTCTTTCAAAACCTCAGATAACCATTAACATATTAGAGTAAGAATCAAAATGAACACCAAATCAACACATGCAAATTGAACAACCCCTAAGCGAATAAAAAAACGTTATACCGTAAAAATCCGTCGCCCCCTAAACTTTTTGCTGGAGGGAAGAAGGAGGTATAGAATCTGGTGGACATGGCAAAGAAACCAGAAGTAGAAAAACGCGAGGATGAAGAAGACGAGTGCATGAGCATCGTTCAGTCGCCGAAAACCCTAATCCCTTTCATTTGAACCAAAACGCGTTTAACCTTAAAACAGAAAAATTATAAAATACAATTGGACCTTGACCCTGCTTCCTGCCTAAGCCCAACGATTCCTTATAAACCCCCCGTTTCTGCTTTCTTGATTGGGCCTTCTCAACCTTATAGCCCATATGTTTTGATTATGTTTCTACCCCTCTTATTTCTCAACACCTTTTTCTATTTTTGTCTCTTTAGCTTTTTTAGAGAGTTTTAATTTAGTTAATTAATAGAACTTAATTAATAAGAGGTATATTTTAATTAAAACATTTTAATAATTGATCAATTTTATTAGTTCAACTTTTAGGATTTAGTTTGGTAACTTTAATATCCCTTTTTTATTAGATTTAAATTAATAATTCTTAAGTCCTAACTTAGCTTAATTATTTAATAACTCTAAAAAAATAATAAATACTTTTTATTAATAATAGAAAACTAAAAAAGAACATTTAAGAATTAAAGCATTTTATTTCTTTTAATTAATCCTCATGCTTTTATCCATATTAAAAAATGCATAAAAAATGAAAAAAACAATTAAAACATTCTTCTTTTCATTAAGATTAAACAAAAATCCAAAAAATGCATATTTACACCATTTGGTCATTTATTTAACTGTTGTTATTTAATCATTATCTGCATAATATTCTATCAATTATTTCATCGTACTTGTTTATTCTGTTTACGTTTAAATCCAAAGGAAAAAATGATAAATTTGTTGACTTCATGTCCTCAAATCCAATCGCGCGAACATTCGCATTTCATGAAAAACTTAGGACAATTTTTCTCAAATATTCAATCATTTCAAAACTTATACCCTTTTAAGCCAAAACTTCGACATTAGGTCGTCGCATCGTAAAAAAAAACGTCTGTACCCTATTTCTGCCAAAATGATTTTTAATCAAACAAACAAATTTTAATAAACAGATATTTCAAAAGGTTCCTATAGAATACTATAGATACATTGGGTGCTAATACCTTCCCATTGTATAACCAACCCCCGAACCATATATCTCTTTTCAAAACGCCTTGTATTTTTATTTTTTTAAAAGTATTATTTTACATTGCATATTTAGGGTTTTATTTCGCTCTTTCCCCATTTCCCTTGGAAATAATAAAGCGTGGTGGCGACTCTTGCTTTTGTGAGACGAATTAATCAATAATTCGATCTCCGATTTACCCCGCTACATTTTTTATCGCTACATGTAGTCCAGATTTTTGTTACTCCAATGGATTGTAGACTTGTCATTATGGAAGGTAGTCTGTTGTCGAGATTTTTTTTACTCCAATGGATGGTAGCCTTGTCATTATGGAGGGTAGTCTGTTGTTGAGTTTTTTTTTATATTAATTGGATGGAAGCCTTATCATTATGGAAGGTAGTCTGTTGTCAAGATTTTTGTTATTCTAATGGATGGTAACCGTGTCATTTTGGAAGGTAGTCTGTTGTTGAGATTTTTGTTATATTAATTGGATAGAAGCCTTATCATTATGAAAGGTAGTCTGTTGTAGAGATTTTTGTTACTACAATGGATGGTATCCTTGTCATTATGGAAGGTAGTCTCTTATTGATATTTTTGTTATTCCAATGGATGGTAGCCTTGTCATTATGGAAGGTAGTATGCTGTCGAGATTATTGTTACTTTAATGTATGGTAGCCTTGTCATTATGGAAGGTAGTCTGTCATTGTGATTTCTGATACTCCAATGGATGGTAGCCTTGTCATTATGGAAGATAGTATGTTGTCGATATTTTTGTTACTCCAATGGATGATATCCTTGTCATTTTGGAAGGTAGTCTATTGTCAAGATCTTTTTTACTCCAATGGATTGTTGCCTTGTCATTATTGAAGGTAGTCTCTTCTTGATATTTTTGTTACTACAATGGATGGTAGGCTTGTCATTTTGGAAGGTAGTCTATTGTCGAGGTTTTTGTTACTCTAATGTATGGTAAGCTTGTCATTATGGAAGGTAGTCTGCTGTCGAGATATTTGTTACTCCAATAGATGGTAGCCTTGTCATTATGGAAGGTAGTCTGTTGTCGAGATTTTTGTTACTACAATGGATGGTAGCCTTGTCATTATGGAACTTAGTCTGTTGTCGAGGTTTTTTTCCTCCAATGGATGGTAGCCTTGTCATTATGGAAGGTAGTCTGTCGTTGTGATTTTTGATACTTCAATGGATGGTAGCCTTGTCATTCTGGAAGATAGTATGTTGTCAATATTTTTGTTACTCCAATGGATTTTAGCCTTGTCATTATGGAAGGTAGTCTCTTGTCGATTTCTTTGTTACTCCAATGGAGGGTAGTCTTGTCATTACGGAAGGTAGCTTATTGTCAAGATTTTTGTTACTCCAATGGATTGTAGCCTTGTCATTATGGAAGGTAGTCTGTTGTCGAGATTTTTGTTACTACAATGGATGGTAGCCTTGTCATTATGGAAGGTAGTCTGTTGTCGAGATTTTTGTCACTACAATGGTTGGTAGCCTTGTCATTATGGAAGGTAGTCTGTTGTCGATATTATTCTTACTTTAACGTATGGTTGCCTCGTCATTATGGAAGGTAGTCTGTTGTAAAGATTTTTGTTACTACAATGGATGGTAGCCTTGTCATTACGGAAGGTATTCTGTTGTCGAAATTTTTGTTATTACAATGGATGGTAGCCTTGTCATTATGGAAGGTAGTCTGTTGTCGAGATTTTTGTTACTCTAATGGATGGTAGCCTTGTCATTATGGAAGGTAGTCTATTGTCGAGATTTTTGTAACTCTAATTGATGGTATCCTTGTCATTATGGAAGGTAGTCTGTTGTCAAGAATTTTATTACTCCAATGGATGGTAGCCATGTCATTATTGAAGGTAGTCTGTCATTGTGATTTCTGTTAGTCCAATTAACGGTAGCCTTGTCATTATGGAAGGTAATCTGTAGTCCAGATTTTTGTTACTCCAATGGATTGTAGACTTGTCATTATGGAAGGTAGTCTATTGTCGAGATTTTTTTTACTCCAATGGATGGTAGCCTTGTCATTATGGAAGGTAGTCTGTTGTTGGTATTTTTGTTATATTAATTGGATGGAAGCCTTATCATTATGGAAGGTAGTCTGTTGTCAAGATTTTTGTTATTCCAATGGATGGTAACCGTGTCATTTTGGAAGGTAGTCTGTTGTTGAGATTTTTGTTATATTAATTGGATAGAAGCCTTATCATTATGGAAGGTAGTGTGTTGTAGAGATTTTTGTTACTATAATGGATGGTATCCTTGTCATTATGGAAGGTAGTCTCTTATTGATATTTTTGTAATTCCAATGGATGGTAGCCTTGTCATTATGGAAGGTAGTATGCTGTCGAGATTATTGTTACTTTAATGTATGGTAGCCTTGTCATTATGGAAGGTAGTCTGTTGTTGTGAATTTTGTTACTACAATGGATGGTAGCCTTGTCATTATGGAAGGTAGTCTGTTGTCCAGATTTTTGTTACTACAATGGATGGTAGCCTTGTCATTATGGAAGGTAGTCTGCTGTCGAGATTTTTGTTACACTAATGGATGTTATCCTTGTCATTATGTAAGGTAGTCTATTGTCGAGATTTTTGTTACTCCAATGGATGGTAGCCTTTTCGTTATGTAAGGTAGTCTGTTGTCGAGGTTTTTTTTACTCCAATGGATGGTAGCCTTGTCATTATGGAAGGTAGTCTGTCGTTGTGATTTGTGTACTCCAATGGATGGTAGCCTTGTCATTATGGAAGATAGTATGTTATAGATATTTTTGTCACTCCAATGGATTGTAGCCTTGTCATTATGGAAGGTTGTATGTTGTCGAGATTTTTGTTACTCCTATGGATGGTAGCCTTGTCATTATGGAAGGTAGTCTATTGTCGAGATTTTTGTTACTATAATGGATGGTAGCCTTGTCATTATGGAAGGGAGTCTGTTGTCGATATTTTTGTTACACTAATAGATGTTATCCTTGTCATTATGTAAGGTAGTCTATTGTCGAGATTTTTGTTACTCCAATGGATAGTAGCCTTGTCATTATGGAAGGTAGTCTGTCATTGTGATTTATGATACTGCAATGGATGGTAGCCTTGTCATTATGGAAGATAGTATGTTGTCGATATTTTTGTTACTCCAATGGATGGTATCCTTGTCATTTTGGAAGGTAGTCTATTGTCGAGATCTTTTTTACTCCAATGGATTTTTGCCTTGTCATTATTGAAGGTAGTCTCTTCTTGATATTTTTGTTACTACAATGGATGGTAGGCTTGTCATTTTGGAAGGTAGTCTATTGTCGAGGTTTTTGTTACTCTAATGGATGGTAAGCTTGTCATTATGGAAGGTAGTCTGCTGTCGAGATATTTGTTACTCCAATAGATGGTAGCCATGTCATTATGGAAGGTAGTCTGTTGTCGAGATTTTTGTTACTACAATGGATGGTAGCCTTGTCATTATGGAACTTAGTCTGTTGTCGAGGTTTTTTTACTCCAATGGATGGTAGCCTTGTCATTATGGAAGGTAGTCTGTCGTTGTGATTTCTGATACTTCAATGGATGGTAGCCTTGTCATTCTGGAAGATAGTATGTTGTCAATATTTTTGTTACTCCAATGGATTTTAGCCTTGTCATTCTGGAAGGTAGTCTCTTGTCGATTTCTTTGTTACTCCAATGGAGGGTAGTCTTGTCATTACGGAAGGTAGCTTATTGTCAAGATTTTTGTTACTCTAATGGATTGTAGCCTTGTCATTATGGAAGGTAGTCTGTTGTCGAGATTTTTGTTACTACAATGGATGGTAGCCTTGTCATTATGGAAGGTAGTCTATTGTCGAGATTTTTGTCACTACAGTGGATGGTAGCCTTGTCATTATGGAAGGTAGTCTGTTGTCGATATTATTGTTACTACAATGGATGGTAGCCTTGTCATTACGGAAGGTATTCTGTTGTCGAGATTTTTGTTACTACAATGGATGGTAGCCTTGTCATTATGGAAGGTAGTCTGTTGTCGAGATTTTTGTTACTCTAATGGATGATATCCTTGTCATTATGGAAGGTAGTCTGTTGTCAAGAATTTTATTACTCCAATGGATGGTAGCCATGTCATTATTGAAGGTAGTTTGTCATTGTGATTTCTGTTACTCCAATTAACGGTAGCCTTGTCATTATGGAAGATAATATGTTGTCCAGATTTTTGATACTCCAATGGATGGTAACCTTGTCATTATGGAAGGTAGTCTGTTGTTGAGATTTTTGTTATATTAATTGGATGGAAGCCTTATCATTATGGAAGGTAGTCTATTGTCGAGATTTTTGTTATACCAATGGATGGTAACCTTGTCATTTTGGAAGGTAGTCTGTTGTTGAGATTTTTGTTATATTAATTGGATGGAAGCCTTATCATTATGGAAGGTAGTCTGTTGTAGATATTTTTGTTACTACAATGGATGGTATCCTTGTCATTATGGAAGTTAGTCTCTTATTGATATTTTTGTTACTCCAATGGATGGTTGCCTTGTCATTATGGAAGATAGTATGTTATAGATATTTTTGTTACTCCAATGGATGGTAGCCTTGTCATTATGGAAGGTAGTCTGTCGTTGTGATTTCTGATACTCCAATGGATGGTAGCCTTGTCATTATGGAAGATAGTATGTTGTCGATATTTTTGTTACTCCAATGGATGATATCCTTGTCATTTTGGAAGGTAGTCTGTTGTCGAGATTTTTGTTACTCCAATGGATTGTAGCCTTGTCATTATTGAAGGTAGTCTCTTCTTGATATTTTTGTTACTACAATGGATGGTAGGCTTGTCATTTTGGAAGGTAGTCTGTTTTCGAGGTTTTTGTTACTCTAATGGATGGTAAGCTTGTCATTATGGAAGGTAGTCTGCTGTCGAGATTTTTGTTACTCCAATAGATGGTAGCCTTGTTATTATGGAAGGTAGTCTGTTGTCGAGATTTTTGTTACTACAATGGATGGTAGCCTTGTCATTATGGAAGGTAGTCTATTGTCGAGATTTTTGTCACTACAGTGGATGGTAGCCTTGTCATTATGGAAGGTAGTCTGTTGTCGATATTATTGTTACTTTAATGTATGGTTGCCTCGTCATTATGGAAGGTAGTCTGTTGTCAAGATTTTTGTTACTACAATGGATGGTAGCCTTGTCATTACGGAAGGTATTCTGTTGTCGAGATTTTTGTTACTACAATGGATGGTAGCCTTGTCATTATGGAAGGTAGTCTGTTGTCGAGATTTTTGTTACTCTAATGGATGATATCCTTGTCATTATGGAAGGTAGTCTGTTGTCAAGAATTTTATTACTCCAATGGATGGTAGCCATGTCATTATTGAAGGTAGTTTGTCATTGTGATTTCTGTTACTCCAATTAACGGTAGCCTTGTCATTATGGAAGGTAATATGTTGTCCAGATTTTTGATACTCCAATGGATGGTAACCTTGTCATTATGGAAGGTAGTCTGTTGTTGAGATTTTTGTTATATTAATTGGATGGAAGCCTTATCATTATGGAAGGTAGTCTATTGTCGAGATTTTTGTTATACCAATGGATGGTAACCTTGTCATTTTGGAAGGTAGTCTGTTGTTGAGATTTTTGTTATATTAATTGGATGGAAGCCTTATCATTATGGAAGGTAGTCTGTTGTAGATATTTTTGTTACTACATTGGATGGTATCCTTGTCATTATGGAAGGTAGTCTCTTATTGATATTTTTGTTACTCCAATGGATGGTAGCCTTGTCATTATGGAAGATAGTATGTTATAGATATTTTTGTTACTCCAATGGATGGTAGCCTTGTCATTATGGAAGGTAGTCTGTCGTTGTGATTTCTGATACTCCAATGGATGGTAGCCTTGTCATTATGGAAGATAGTATGTTGTCGATATTTTTGTTACTCCAATGGATGATATCCTTGTCATTTTGGAAGGTAGTCTGTTGTCGAGATTTTTGTTACTCCAATGGATTGTAGCCTTGTCATTATTGAAGGTAGTCTCTTCTTGATATTTTTGTTACTACAATGGATGGTAGGCTTGTCATTTTGGAAGGTAGTCTGTTTTCGAGGTTTTTGTTACTCTAATGGATGGTAAGCTTGTGATTATGGAAGGTAGTCTGCTGTCGATATTTTTGTTACTCCAATAGATGGTAGCCTTGTTATTATGGAAGGTAGTCTGTTGTCGAGATTTTTGTTACTACAATGGATGGTAGCCTTGTCATTATGGAAGGTAGTCTATTGTCGAGATTTTTGTCACTACAGTGGATGGTAGCCTTGTCATTATGGAAGGTAGTCTGTTGTCGATATTATTGTTACTTTAATGTATGGTTGCCTCATCATTATGGAAGGTAGTCTGTTGTCAAGATTTTTGTTACTACAATGGATGGTAGCCTTGTCATTACGGAAGGTATTCTGTTGTCGAGATTTTTGTTACTACAATGGATGGTAGCCTTGTCATTATGGAAGGTAGTCTGTTGTCGAGATTTTTGTTACTCTAATGGATGATATCCTTGTCATTATGGAAGGTAGTCTGTTGTCAAGAATTTTATTACTCCAATGGATGGTAGCCATGTCATTATTGAAGATAGTTTGTCATTGTGATTTCTGTTACTCCAATTAACGGTAGCCTTGTCATTATGGAAGGTAATATGTTGTCCAGATTTTTGATACTCCAATGGATGGTAACCTTGTCATTATGGAAGGTAGTCTGTTGTTGAGATTTTTGTTATATTAATTGGATGGAAGCCTTATCATTATGGAAGGTAGTCTATTGTCGAGATTTTTGTTATACCAATGGATGGTAACCTTGTCATTTTGGAAGGTAGTCTGTTGTTGAGATTTTTGTTATATTAATTGGATGGAAGCCTTATCATTATGGAAGGTAGTCTGTTGTAGATATTTTTGTTACTACAATGGATGGTATCCTTGTCATTATGGAAGGTAGTCTCTTATTGATATTTTTGTTACTCCAATGGATGGTAGCCTTGTCATTATGGAAGATAGTATGTTATAGATATTTTTGTTACTCCAATGGATGGTAGCCTTGTCATTATGGAAGGTAGTCTGTCGTTGTGATTTCTGATACTCTAATGGATGGTAGCCTTGTCATTATGGAAGATAGTATGTTGTCGATATTTTTGTTACTCCAATGGATGATATCCTTGTCATTTTGGAAGGTAGTCTGTTGTCGAGATTTTTGTTACTCCAATGGATTGTAGCCTTGTCATTATTGAAGGTAGTCTCTTCTTGATATTTTTGTTACTACAATGGATGTTAGGCTTGTCATTTTGGAAGGTAGTCTGTTTTCGAGGTTTTTGTTACTCTAATGGATGGTAAGCTTGTCATTATGGAAGGTAGTCTGCTGTCGAGATTTTTGTTACTCCAATAGATGGTAGCCTTGTTATTATGGAAGGTAGTCTGTTGTCGAGATTTTTGTTACTACAATGGATGGTAGCCTTGTCATTATGGAAGGTAGTCTATTGTCGAGATTTTTGTCACTACAGTGGATGGTAGCCTTGTCATTATGGAAGGTAGTCTGTTGTCGATATTATTGTTACTTTAATGTATGGTTGCCTCGTCATTATGGAAGGTAGTCTGTTGTCAAGATTTTTGTTACTACAATGGATGGTAGCCTTGTCATTACGGAAGGTATTCTGTTGTCGAGATTTTTGTTACTACAATGGATGGTAGCCTTGTCATTATGGAAGGTAGTCTGTTGTCGAGATTTTTGTTACTCTAATGGATGATATCCTTGTCATTATGGAAGGTAGTCTGTTGTCAAGAATTTTATTACTCCAATGGATGGTAGCCATGTCATTATTGAAGGTAGTTTGTCATTGTGATTTCTGTTACTCCAATTAACGGTAGCCTTGTCATTATGGAAGGTAATATGTTGTCCAGATTTTTGATACTCCAATGGATGGTAACCTTGTCATTATGGAAGGTAGTCTGTTGTTGAGATTTTTGTTATATTAATTGGATGGAAGCCTTATCATTATGGAAGGTAATCTATTGTCGAGATTTTTGTTATACCAATGGATGGTAACCTTGTCATTTTGGAAGGTAGTCTGTTGTTGAGATTTTTGTTATATTAATTGGATGGAAGCCTTATCATTATGGAAGGTAGTCTGTTGTAGATATTTTTGTTACTACAATGGATGGTATCCTTGTCATTATGGAAGGTAGTCTCTTATTGATATTTTTGTTACTCCAATGGATGGTAGCCTTGTCATTATGGAAGATAGTATGTTATAGATATTTTTGTTACTCCAATGGATGGTAGCCTTGTCATTATGGAAGGTAGTCTGTCGTTGTGATTTCTGATACTCCAATGGATGGTAGCCTTGTCATTATGGAAGATAGTATGTTGTCGATATTTTTGTTACTCCAATGGATGATATCCTTGTCATTTTGGAAGGTAGTCTGTTGTCGAGATTTTTGTTACTCCAATGGATTGTAGCCTTGTCATTATTGAAGGTAGTCTCTTCTTGATATTTTTGTTACTATAATGGATGGTAGGCTTGTCATTTTGGAAGGTAGTCTGTTTTCGAGGTTTTTGTTACTCTAATGGATGGTAAGCTTGTCATTATGTAAGGTAGTCTGCTGTCGAGATTTTTGTTACTCCAATAGATGGTAGCCTTGTTATTATGGAAGGTAGTCTGTTGTCGAGATTTTTGTTACTACAATGGATGGTAGCCTTGTCATTATGGAACTTAGTCTGTTATCGAGGTTTTTTTACTCCAATGGATGGTAGCCTTGTCATTATGGAAGGTAGTCTGTCGTTTTGATTTCTGATACTTCAATGGATGGTAGCCTTGTCATTATGGAAGGTAGTCTGTTGTCGAGATTTTTGTTACTCCAATGGATTTTAGCCTTGTCATTATGGAAGGTAGTCTCTTGTCGATTTCTTTGTTACTCCAATGGAGGTTAGCCTTTTCATTACGGAAGGTAGCCTGTTGTCAAGATTTTTGTTACTCCAATGGATTGTAGCCTTGTCATTATGGAAGGTAGTCTGTTGTCGAGTTTTTTGTTACTACAATGGATGGTAGCCTTGTCATTATGGAAGGTAGTCAGCTGTCGAGATTTTTGTTACACTAATGGATGTTATCCTTGTCATTATGTAAGGTAGTCTATTGTCGAGATTTTTGTTACTCCAATGGCTGGTAGCCTTTTCGTTATGTAAGGTAGTCTGTTGTCGATGTTTTTTTTACTCCAATGGATGGTAGCCTTGTCATTATGGAAGGTAGTCTGTCGTTTTGATTTCTATACTCCAATGGATGGTAGCCTTGTCATTATGGAAGATAGTATGTTATAGATATTTTTGTCACTCCAATGGATTGTAGCCTTGTCATTATGGAAGGTAGTATGTTGTCGAGATTTTTGTTACTCCAATGGATGGTAGCCTTATCATTATGGAAGGTAGTCTGTTGTCGAGATTTTTGTTACTATAATGGATGGTAGCCTTGTCATTATGGAAGGTAGTCTGCTGTCGAGATTTTTGTTACACTAATGGATGTTATCCTTGTCATTATGTAAGGTAGTCTATTGTCGAGATTTTTGTTACTCCAATGGATGGTAGCCTTTTCGTTATGTAAGGTAGTCTGTTGTCGAGGTTTTCTTTACTCCAATGGATGGTAGCCTTGTCATTATGGAAGATAGTATGTTATAGATATTTTTGTTACTCCAATGGATGGTAGCCTTGTCATTATGGAAGGTAGTCTGTCGTTGTGATTTCTGATACTCTAATGGATGGTAGCCTTGTCATTATGGAAGATAGTATGTTGTCGATATTTTTGTTACTCCAATGGATGATATCCTTGTCATTTTGGAAGGTAGTCTGTTGTCGAGATTTTTGTTACTCCAATGGATTGTAGCCTTGTCATTATTGAAGGTAGTCTCTTCTTGATATTTTTGTTACTACAATGGATGTTAGGCTTGTCATTTTGGAAGGTAGTCTGTTTTCGAGGTTTTTGTTACTCTAATGGATGGTAAGCTTGTCATTATGGAAGGTAGTCTGCTGTCGAGATTTTTGTTACTCCAATAGATGGTAGCCTTGTTATTATGGAAGGTAGTCTGTTGTCGAGATTTTTGTTACTACAATGGATGGTAGCCTTGTCATTATGGAAGGTAGTCTATTGTCGAGATTTTTGTCACTACAGTGGATGGTAGCCTTGTCATTATGGAAGGTAGTCTGTTGTCGATATTATTGTTACTTTAATGTATGGTTGCCTCGTCATTATGGAAGGTAGTCTGTTGTCAAGATTTTTGTTACTACAATGGATGGTAGCCTTGTCATTACGGAAGGTATTCTGTTGTCGAGATTTTTGTTACTACAATGGATGGTAGCCTTGTCATTATGGAAGGTAGTCTGTTGTCGAGATTTTTGTTACTCTAATGGATGATATCCTTGTCATTATGGAAGGTAGTCTGTTGTCAAGAATTTTATTACTCCAATGGATGGTAGCCATGTCATTATTGAAGGTAGTTTGTCATTGTGATTTCTGTTACTCCAATTAACGGTAGCCTTGTCATTATGGAAGGTAATATGTTGTCCAGATTTTTGATACTCCAATGGATGGTAACCTTGTCATTATGGAAGGTAGTCTGTTGTTGAGATTTTTGTTATATTAATTGGATGGAAGCCTTATCATTATGGAAGGTAATCTATTGTCGAGATTTTTGTTATACCAATGGATGGTAACCTTGTCATTTTGGAAGGTAGTCTGTTGTTGAGATTTTTGTTATATTAATTGGATGGAAGCCTTATCATTATGGAAGGTAGTCTGTTGTAGATATTTTTGTTACTACAATGGATGGTATCCTTGTCATTATGGAAGGTAGTCTCTTATTGATATTTTTGTTACTCCAATGGATGGTAGCCTTGTCATTATGGAAGATAGTATGTTATAGATATTTTTGTTACTCCAATGGATGGTAGCCTTGTCATTATGGAAGGTAGTCTGTCGTTGTGATTTCTGATACTCCAATGGATGGTAGCCTTGTCATTATGGAAGATAGTATGTTGTCGATATTTTTGTTACTCCAATGGATGATATCCTTGTCATTTTGGAAGGTAGTCTGTTGTCGAGATTTTTGTTACTCCAATGGATTGTAGCCTTGTCATTATTGAAGGTAGTCTCTTCTTGATATTTTTGTTACTATAATGGATGGTAGGCTTGTCATTTTGGAAGGTAGTCTGTTTTCGAGGTTTTTGTTACTCTAATGGATGGTAAGCTTGTCATTATGTAAGGTAGTCTGCTGTCGAGATTTTTGTTACTCCAATAGATGGTAGCCTTGTTATTATGGAAGGTAGTCTGTTGTCGAGATTTTTGTTACTACAATGGATGGTAGCCTTGTCATTATGGAACTTAGTCTGTTATCGAGGTTTTTTTACTCCAATGGATGGTAGCCTTGTCATTATGGAAGGTAGTCTGTCGTTTTGATTTCTGATACTTCAATGGATGGTAGCCTTGTCATTATGGAAGGTAGTCTGTTGTCGAGATTTTTGTTACTCCAATGGATTTTAGCCTTGTCATTATGGAAGGTAGTCTCTTGTCGATTTCTTTGTTACTCCAATGGAGGTTAGCCTTTTCATTACGGAAGGTAGCCTGTTGTCAAGATTTTTGTTACTCCAATGGATTGTAGCCTTGTCATTATGGAAGGTAGTCTGTTGTCGAGTTTTTTGTTACTACAATGGATGGTAGCCTTGTCATTATGGAAGGTAGTCAGCTGTCGAGATTTTTGTTACACTAATGGATGTTATCCTTGTCATTATGTAAGGTAGTCTATTGTCGAGATTTTTGTTACTCCAATGGCTGGTAGCCTTTTCGTTATGTAAGGTAGTCTGTTGTCGATGTTTTTTTTACTCCAATGGATGGTAGCCTTGTCATTATGGAAGGTAGTCTGTCGTTTTGATTTCTATACTCCAATGGATGGTAGCCTTGTCATTATGGAAGATAGTATGTTATAGATATTTTTGTCACTCCAATGGATTGTAGCCTTGTCATTATGGAAGGTAGTATGTTGTCGAGATTTTTGTTACTCCAATGGATGGTAGCCTTATCATTATGGAAGGTAGTCTGTTGTCGAGATTTTTGTTACTATAATGGATGGTAGCCTTGTCATTATGGAAGGTAGTCTGCTGTCGAGATTTTTGTTACACTAATGGATGTTATCCTTGTCATTATGTAAGGTAGTCTATTGTCGAGATTTTTGTTACTCCAATGGATGGTAGCCTTTTCGTTATGTAAGGTAGTCTGTTGTCGAGGTTTTCTTTACTCCAATGGATGGTAGCCTTGTCATTATGGAAGATAGTATGTTGTAGATATTTTTGTTACTCCAATGGATGGTAGCCTTGTCATTATGGAAGGTAGTTTGTCGTTGTGATTTCTGATACTCCAATGGATGGTAGCCTTGTCATTATGGAAGATAGTATGTTGTCGATATTTTTGTTACTCCAATGGAGGGTATCCTTGTCATTTTGGAAGGTAGTCTGTTGTCGAGATTTTTGTTACTCCAATGGATTATAGCCTTGTCATTATTGAAGGTAGTCTCTTCTTGATATTTTTGTTACTACAATTGATGGTAGTCTTGTCATTTTGGAAGGTAGTCTGTTTTCGAGGTTTTTGTTACTCTAATGGATGGTAAGCTTGTCATTATGGAAGGTAGTCTGCTGTCGAGATTTTTGTTACTCCAATAGATGGTAGCCTTGTTATTATGGAAGGTAGTCAGTTGTCGAGATTTTTGTTACTACAATGGATGGTAGCCTTGTCATTATGGAACTTAGTCTGTTGTCGAGGTTTTTTTACTCCAATGGATGGTAGCCTTGACATTATGGAAGGTAGTCTGTTGTCGATATTATTGTTACTTTAATGTATGGTTGCCTCGTCATTATGGAAGGTAGTCTGTTGTCAAGATTTTTGTTACTACAATGGATGGTAGCCTTGTCATTACGGAAGGTATTCTGTTGTCGAGATTTTTGTTACTACAATGGATGGTAGCCTTGTCATTATGGAAGGTAGTCTGTTGTCGAGATTTTTGTTACTCTAATGGATGATATCCTTGTCATTATGGAAGGTAGTCTGTTGTCAAGAATTTTATTACTCCAATGGATGGTAGCCATGTCATTATTGAAGGTAGTTTGTCATTGTGATTTCTGTTACTCCAATTAACGGTAGCCTTGTCATTATGGAAGGTAATATGTTGTCCAGATTTTTGATACTCCAATGGATGGTAACCTTGTCATTATGGAAGGTAGTCTGTTGTTGAGATTTTTGTTATATTAATTGGATGGAAGCCTTATCATTATGGAAGGTAATCTATTGTCGAGATTTTTGTTATACCAATGGATGGTAACCTTGTCATTTTGGAAGGTAGTCTGTTGTTGAGATTTTTGTTATATTAATTGGATGGAAGCCTTATCATTATGGAAGGTAGTCTGTTGTAGATATTTTTGTTACTACAATGGATGGTATCCTTGTCATTATGGAAGGTAGTCTCTTATTGATATTTTTGTTACTCCAATGGATGGTAGCCTTGTCATTATGGAAGATAGTATGTTATAGATATTTTTGTTACTCCAATGGATGGTAGCCTTGTCATTATGGAAGGTAGTCTGTCGTTGTGATTTCTGATACTCCAATGGATGGTAGCCTTGTCATTATGGAAGATAGTATGTTGTCGATATTTTTGTTACTCCAATGGATGATATCCTTGTCATTTTGGAAGGTAGTCTGTTGTCGAGATTTTTGTTACTCCAATGGATTGTAGCCTTGTCATTATTGAAGGTAGTCTCTTCTTGATATTTTTGTTACTATAATGGATGGTAGGCTTGTCATTTTGGAAGGTAGTCTGTTTTCGAGGTTTTTGTTACTCTAATGGATGGTAAGCTTGTCATTATGGAAGGTAGTCTGCTGTCGAGATTTTTGTTACTCCAATAGATGGTAGCCTTGTTATTATGGAAGGTAGTCTGTTGTCGAGATTTTTGTTACTACAATGGATGGTAGCCTTGTCATTATGGAACTTAGTCTGTTATCGAGGTTTTTTTACTCCAATGGATGGTAGCCTTGTCATTATGGAAGGTAGTCTGTCGTTTTGATTTCTGATACTTCAATGGATGGTAGCCTTGTCATTATGGAAGGTAGTCTGTTGTCGAGATTTTTGTTACTCCAATGGATTTTAGCCTTGTCATTATGGAAGGTAGTCTCTTGTCGATTTCTTTGTTACTCCAATGGAGGTTAGCCTTTTCATTACGGAAGGTAGCCTGTTGTCAAGATTTTTGTTACTCCAATGGATTGTAGCCTTGTCATTATGGAAGGTAGTCTGTTGTCGAGTTTTTTGTTACTACAATGGATGGTAGCCTTGTCATTATGGAAGGTAGTCAGCTGTCGAGATTTTTGTTACACTAATGGATGTTATCCTTGTCATTATGTAAGGTAGTCTATTGTCGAGATTTTTGTTACTCCAATGGCTGGTAGCCTTTTCGTTATGTAAGGTAGTCTGTTGTCGATGTTTTTTTTACTCCAATGGATGGTAGCCTTGTCATTATGGAAGGTAGTCTGTCGTTTTGATTTCTATACTCCAATGGATGGTAGCCTTGTCATTATGGAAGATAGTATGTTATAGATATTTTTGTCACTCCAATGGATTGTAGCCTTGTCATTATGGAAGGTAGTATGTTGTCGAGATTTTTGTTACTCCAATGGATGGTAGCCTTATCATTATGGAAGGTAGTCTGTTGTCGAGATTTTTGTTACTATAATGGATGGTAGCCTTGTCATTATGGAAGGTAGTCTGCTGTCGAGATTTTTGTTACACTAATGGAAGTTATCCTTGTCATTTTGTAAGGTAGTCTATTGTCGAGATTTTTGTTACTCCAATGGATGGTAGCCTTTTCGTTATGTAAGGTAGTCTGTTGTCGAGGTTTTCTTTACTCCAATGGATGGTAGCCTTGTCATTATGGAAGATAGTATGTTGTAGATATTTTTGTTACTCCAATGGATGGTAGCCTTGTCATTATGGAAGGTAGTTTGTCGTTGTGATTTCTGATACTCCAATGGATGGTAGCCTTGTCATTATGGAAGATAGTATGTTGTCGATATTTTTGTTACTCCAATGGAGGGTATCCTTGTCATTTTGGAAGGTAGTCTGTTGTCGAGATTTTTGTTACTCCAATGGATTATAGCCTTGTCATTATTGAAGGTAGTCTCTTCTTGATATTTTTGTTACTACAATTGATGGTAGTCTTGTCATTTTGGAAGGTAGTCTGTTTTCGAGGTTTTTGTTACTCTAATGGATGGTAAGCTTGTCATTATGGAAGGTAGTCTGCTGTCGAGATTTTTGTTACTCCAATAGATGGTAGCCTTGTTATTATGGAAGGTAGTCAGTTGTCGAGATTTTTGTTACTACAATGGATGGTAGCCTTGTCATTATGGAACTTAGTCTGTTGTCGAGGTTTTTTTACTCCAATGGATGGTAGCCTTGACATTATGGAAGGTAGTCTGTCATTGTGATTTCTGGTACTTCAATGGATGGTAGCCTTGTCATTATGGAAGATAGTATGTTGTCAATATTTTTGTTACTCCAATGGATTTTAGCCTTGTCATTATGGAAGGTAGTCTCTTGTCGATTTCTTTGTTACTCCAATGGAGGGTAGCCTTGTCATTACGGAAGGTAGCCTGTTGTCAAGATTTTTGTTACTCCAATGGATTGTAGCCTTGTCATTATGGAAGGTAGTCTGTTGTCGAGATTTTTGTTACTACAATGGATGGAAGGTAGTCTGTTGTCGAGATTTTGTTACTACAATGGATGGTAGCCTTGTCATTATGGAAGGTAGTCTGTTGTCGAGATTTTTGTTACTACAATGGATGGTAGCCTTGTCATTATGTAACTTAGTATGCTGTCGAGATTTTTGTTACACTAATGGATGTTATCTTTGTCATTATGGAAGGTAGTCTATTGACGATATTTTGTTACTCCAATGGATGGTAGCCTTGTCATTATGGAAGGTAGTCTGTTGTCGAGATTTTTGTTACTACAATGGATGGTAGCCTTGTCATTATGGAAGGTAGTCTGCTGTCGATATTGTTTTTACAAAAATTGATGTTATCCTTGTCATTATGTAAGGTAGTCTATTGTGGAGATTTTTGTTACTCCAATGGATGGTAGCCTTTTCGTTATGTAAGGTATTCTGTTGTCGAGGTTTTTTTTACTCCATTGGATGGTAGCCTTGTCATTATGGAAGATAGTCTGTCATTATGATTTTCGTACTCCAATGGATGGTAGCCTTGTCATTATGGAAGATAGTATGTTGTAGATATTTTTGTTACTCCAATGGATGGTAGCCTTGTCATTATGGAAGGTAGTCTGTTGTCGAGATTTTTGTTACTACAATGGATGGTAGCCTTGTCATTATGGAAGGTAGTCTGTTGTCGATATTTTTGTTACACTAATGGATGTTATCCTTGTCATTATGTAAGGTAGTCTATTGTCGAGATTTTTGTTACTCCAATGGATGGTAGCCTTGTCATTATGGAAGGTAGTCTGTTGTCGAGATTTTTGTTACTCCAATGGATGGTAGCCTTGTCATTATGGAAGGTAGTCTGTTGTCGATATTTTTGTTACACTAATGGATGTTATCCTTGTCATTATGTAAGGTAGTGTATTGTCGAGATTTTTGTTACTCCAATGGATGGTAGCCTTTTCGTTATGGAAGGTAATCTGTTGTCCAGATTTTTGTTACTCCAATGGATTGTAGACTTGTCATTATGGAAGGTAGTCTGTTGTTGAGATTTTTGTTATATTAATTGGATGTAAGCCTTATCATTATGGAAGGTAGTCTGTTGTCGAGATTTTTGTTATTCCATTGGATGGTAACCTTGTCATTTTGGAAGGTAGTCTGTTGTTGAGATTTTTGTTATATTAATTGGATGGAAGCCTAATCATTATGGAAGGTTGTCTGTTGTCGAGATTTTTGTTACTAAAATTGATGGTATCCTTGTCATTATGGAAGGTAGTCTCTTATTGATATTTTTCTTACTCCAATGGATGGTGGCCTTGTCATTGTGGAAGGTAGTCTGCTGTTGAGATTATTGTTACTTTAATGTATGGTAGCCTTGTCATTAAGGAAGGTAGTCTGTTGTTGAGATTTTTGTTACTACAATGGATGGTAGCCTTGTCATTAAGGAAGGTAGTCTGTTGTCGAGATTTTTGTTACTACAATGGATGGTAGCCTTGTCATTATGGAAGGTAGTCTGCTGTCGAGATTTTTTTTACAAAAATTGATGTAATCCTTGTCATTATGTAAGGTAGTCTATTGTGGAGATTTTTGTTACTCCAATGGATGGTAGCCTTTTCGTTATGTAAGGTATTCTGTTGTCGAGGTTTTTTTTACTCCATTGGATGGTAGCCTTGTCATTATGGAAGGTAGTCTGTCATTGTGATTTTCGTACTCCAATGGATGGTAGCCTTGTCATTATGGAAGATAGTATGTTGTAGATATTTTTGTTACTCCAATGGATGGTAGCCTTGTCATTATGGAAGGTAGTCTGTTGTCGAGATTTTTGTTACTACAATGGATGGTAGCCTTGTCATTATGGAAGGTAGTCTGTTGTCGATATTTTTTTTACACTGATGGATATTATCCTTGTCATTATGTAAGGTAGTCTATTGTCGAGATTCTTGTTACTCCAATGGATGGTAGCCTTTTCGTTATGGAAGGTAATCTGTTGTCCAGATTTTTGTTACTCCAATGGATTGTAGACTTGTCATTATGGAAGGTAGTCTGTTGTTGAGATTTTTGTTATATTAATTGGATGTAAGCCTTATCATTATGGAAGGTAGTCTGTTGTCTAGATTTTTGTTATTCCAATGGATGGTAACCTTGTCATTTTGGAAGGTAGTCTGTTGTTGAGATTTTTGTTATATTAATTGGATGGAAGCCTTATCATTATAGAAGGAATTCTGTTGTCGAGATTTTTGTTACTAAAATTGATGGTATCCTTGTCATTATGGAAGGTAGTCTCTTATTGATATTTTTCTTACTCCAATGGATGGTAGCCTTGTCATTATGGAAGGTAGTCTGCTGTTGAGATTATTGTTACTTTAATGTATGGTAGCCTTGTCATTAAGGAAGGTAGTCTGTTGTCGAGATTTTTGTTACTACAATGGATGGTAGCCTTGTCATTAAGGAAGGTAGTTTGTTGTCGAGATTTTTGTTACTACAAAGGATGGTAGCCTTGTCATTATGGAAGGTAGTCTGCTGTCGATATTTTTTTTACAAAAATTGATGTTTTCCTTGTCATTATGTAAGGTAGTCTATTGTGGAGATTTTTGTTACTCCAATGGATGGTAGCCTTTTCGTTATGTAAGGTATTCTGTTGTCGAGGTTTTTTTTACTCCATTGGATGGTAGCCTTGTCATTATGGAAGATAGTCTGTCATTGTGATTTTCGTACTCCAATGGATGGTAGCCTTGTCATTATGAAAGATAGTATGTTGTAGATATTTTTGTTACTCCAATGGATGGTAGCCTTGTCATTATGGAAGGTAGTCTGTTGTCGAGATTTTTGTTACTCTAATGGATGGTAGCCTTGTCATTATGGAAGGTAGTCTGCTGTCGAGATTTTTGTTACACTAATGGATGTTATCCTTGTCATTATGTAAGGTAGTCTATTGTCGAGATTTTTGTTACTCCAATGGATGGTAGCCTTTTCGTTATGGAAGGTAATCTGTTGTCCAAATTTTTGTTACTCCATTAGATTATAGACTTGTCATTATGGAAGGTAGTCTGTTGTTGAGATTTTTGTTATATTAATTGGATGTAAGCCTTATCATTATGGAAGGTAGTCTGTTGTCGAGATTTTTGTTATTCCAATGGATGGTAACCTTGTCATTTTGGAAGGTAGTCTGTTGTTGAGATTTTTGTTATATTAATTGGATGGAAGCCTTATCATTATAGAAGGAATTCTGTTGTCGAGATTTTTGTTACTAAAATTGATGGTATCCTTGTCATTATGGAAGGTAGTCTCTTATTGATATTTTTCTTACTCCAATGGATGGTAGCCTTGTCATTATGGAAGGTAGTCTGCTGTTGAGATTATTGTTACTTTAATGTATGGTAGCCTTGTCATTAAGGAAGGTAGTCTGTTGTCGAGATTTTTGTTACTACAATGGATGGTAGCCTTGTCATTATGGAAGGTAGTCTGTTGTCGAGATTTTTGTTACTACAATGGATGGTAGCCTTGTCATTATGGAAGGTAGTCTGCTGTCGAGATTTTTTTTACAAAAATTGATGTTTTCCTTGTCATTATGTAAGGTAGTCTATTGTGGAGATTTTTGTTACTCCAATGGATGGTAGCCTTTTCGTTATGTAAGGTATTCTGTTGTCGAGGTTTATTTTACTCCAATGGATGGTAGCCTTGTCATTATGGAAGGTAGTCTGTCATTGTGATTTCCGTACTCCAATGGATGGTAGCCTTTTCATTATGGAAGATAGTATGTTGTAGATATTTTTGGTACTCCAATGGATGGTAGCCTTGTCATTATGGAAGGTAGTCTGTTGTCGAGATTTTTGTTACTCCAATGGATGGTAGCCTTGTCTTTATGGAAGGTAGTCTGTTGTCGAGATTTTTGTTACTACAATGGATGGTAGCCTTGTCATTATGGAAGTTAATCTGTTGTCGAGATTTTTGTTACACTAATGGATGTTATCCTTTTCATTATGTAAGGTAGTCTATTGTCGATATTTTTGTTACTCCAATGGATGGTATCCTTTTCGTTATGTAAGGTAGTCTGTTATCGAGGTTTTTTTTACTCCAATGAATGGTAGCCTTGTCATTATGGAAGGTAGTCTGTCGCTGTGATTTCAGATACTCCAATGGATGGTAGCCTTGTCATTATGGAAGATAGTATGTTGTAGATATTTTTGTTACTCCAATGGATGGTATCCTTGTCATTATGGAAGGTAGTCTCTTATTGATATTTTTCTTACTCCAATGGATGGTAGACTTGTCATTATGGAAGGTAGTCTGTTGTTGAGATTATTGTTACTTTAATGTATGGTAGCCTTGTCATTAAGGAAGGTAGTCTGTTGTCGAGATTTTTGTTACTACAATGGATGGTAGCCTTGTAATTAAGGAAGGTAGTCTGTTGTCGAGATTTTTGTTACTACAATGGATGGTAGCCTTGTCATTATGGAAGGTAGTCTGGTGTCAAGATTTTTTTTACAAAAATTGATGTAATCCTTGTCATTATGTAAGGTAGTCTATTGTGGAGATTTTTGTTACTCCAATGGATGGTAGCCTTTTCGTTATGTAAGGTATTCTGTTGTCGAGGTTTTTTTTACTCCATTGGATGGTAGCCTTGTCATTATGGAAGGTAGTCTGTCATTGTGATTTTCGTACTCCAATGGATGGTAGCCTTGTCATTATGGAAGATAGTATGTTGTAGATATTTTTGTTACTCCAATGGATGGTAGCCTTGTCATTATGGAAGGTAGTCTGTTGTCGATATTTTTGTTACACTGATGGATGTTATCCTTGTCATTATGTAAGGTAGTCTATTGTCGAGATTTTTTTTACAAAAATTGATGTAATCCTTGTCATTATGTAAGGTAGTCTATTGTGGAGATTTTTGTTACTCCAATGGATGGTAGCCTTTTCGTTATGTAAGGTATTCTGTTGTCGAGGTTTTTTTTACTCCATTGGATGGTAGCCTTGTCATTATGTAAGATAGTCTGTCATTGTGATTTTCGTACTCCAATGGATGGTAGCCTTGTCATTATGAAAGATAGTATGTTGTAGATATTTTTGTTACTCCAATGGATGGTAGCCTTGTCATTATGGAAGGTAGTCTGTTGTCGAGATTTTTGTTACTCTAATGGATGGTAGCCTTGTCATTATGGAAGGTAGTCTGCTGTCGAGATTTTTGTTACACTAATGGATGTTATCCTTGTCATTATGTAAGGTAGTCTATTGTCGAGATTTTTGTTACTCCAATGGATGGTAGCCTTTTCGTTATGGAAGGTAATCTGTTGTCCAAATTTTTGTTACTCCATTAGATTATAGACTTGTCATTATGGAAGGTAGTCTGTTGTTGAGATTTTTGTTATATTAATTGGATGTAAGCCTTATCATTATGGAAGGTAGTCTGTTGTCGAGATTTTTGTTATTCCAATGGATGGTAACCTTGTCATTTTGGAAGGTAGTCTGTTCTTGAGATTTTTGTTATATTAATTCGATGGAAGCCTTATCATTATAGAAGGAATTCTGTTGTCGAGATTTTTGTTACTAAAATTGATGGTATCCTTGTCATTATGGAAGGTAGTCTCTTATTGATATTTTTCTTACTCCAATGGATGGTAGCCTTGTCATTATGGAAGGTAGTCTGCTGTTGAGATTATTGTTACTTTAATGTATGGTAGCCTTGTCATTAAGGAAGGTAGTCTGTTGTCGAGATTTTTGTTACTACAATGGATGGTAGCCTTGTCATTAAGGAAGGTAGTTTGTTGTCGAGATTTTTGTTACTACAATGGATGGTAGCCTTGTCATTATGGAAGGTAGTCTGCTGTCGAGATTTTTTTTACAAAAATTGATGTTTTCCTTGTCATTATGTAAGGTAGTCTATTGTGGAGATTTTTGTTACTCCAATGGATGGTAGCCTTTTCGTTATGTAAGGTATTCTGTTGTCGAGGACTTTTTTACTCCATTGGATGGTAGCCTTGTCATTATGGAAGATAGTCTGTCATTGTGATTTTCGTACTCCAATGGATGTTAGCCTTGTCATTATGAAAGATAGTATGTTGTAGATATTTTTGTTACTCCAATGGATGGTAGCCTTGTCATTATGGAAGGTAGTCTGTTGTCGAGATTTTTGTTACTCTAATGGTTGGTAGCCTTGTCATTATGGAAGGTAGTCTGCTGTCGAGATTTTTGTTACACTAATGGATGTTATCCTTGTCATTATGTAAGGTAGTCTATTGTCGAGATTTTTGTTACTCCAATGGATGGTAGCCTTTTCGTTATGGAAGGTAATCTGTTGTCCAAATTTTTGTTACTCCAATAGATTATAGACTTGTCATTATGGAAGGTAGTCTGTTGTTGAGATTTTTGTTATATTAATTGGATGTAAGCCTTATCATTATGGAAGGTAGTCTGTTGTCGAGATTTTTGTTATTCCAATGGATGGTAACCTTGTCATTTTGGAAGGTAGTCTGTTGTTGAGATTTTTGTTATATTAATTGGATGGAAGCCTTATCATTATAGAAGGAATTCTGTTGTCGAGATTTTTGTTACTAAAATTGATGGTATCCTTGTCATTATGGAAGGTAGTCTCTTATTGATATTTTTCTTACTCCAATGGATGGTAGCCTTGTCATTATGGAAGGTAGTCTTCTGTTGAGATTATTGTTACTTTAATGTATGGTAGCCTTGTCATTAAGGAAGGTAGTCTGTTGTCGAGATTTTTGTTACTACAATGGATGGTAGCCTTGTCATTATGGAAGGTAGTCTGTTGTCGAGATTTTTGTTACTACAATGGATGGTAGCCTTGTCATTAAGGAAGGTAGTCTGTTGTCGAGATTTTTGTTACTACAATGGATGGTAGCCTTGTCATTATGGAAGGTAGTCTGCTGTCGAGATTTTTTTTACAAAAATTGATGTAATCCTTGTCATTATGTAAGGTAGTCTATTGTGGAGATTTTTGTTACTCCAATGGATGGTAGCCTTTTCGTTATGTAAGGTATTCTGTTGTCCAGGTTTTCTTTACTCCATTGGATGGTAGCCTTGTCATTATGGAAGGTAGTCTGTCATTGTGATTTTCGTACTCCAATGGATGGTAGCCTTGTCATTATGGAAGATAGTATGTTGTAGATATTTTTGTTACTCCAATGGATGGTAGCCTTGTCATTATGGAAGGTAGTCTGTTGTCGAGATTTTTGTTACTACAATGGATGGTAGCCTTGTCATTATGGAAGGTAGTCTGTTGTCGATATTTTTGTTACACTGATGGATGTTATCCTTGTCATTATGTAAGGTAGTCTATTGTCGAGATTTTTGTTACTCCAATGGATGGTAGCCTTTTCGTTATGGAAGGTAATCTGTTGTCCATATTTTTGTTACTCCAATGGATTGTAGACTTGTCATTACGGAAGGTAGTCTGTTGTTGAGATTTTTGTTATATTAATTGGATGTAAGCCTTATCATTATGGAAGGTAGTCTGTTGTCTAGATTTTTGTTATTCCAATGGATGGTAACCTTGTCATTTTGGAAGGTAGTCTGTTGTTGAGATTTTTGTTATATTAATTGGATGCAAGCCTTATCATTATAGAAGGAATTCTGTTGTCGAGATTTTTGTTACTAAAATTGATGGTATCCTTGTCATTATGGAAGGTAGTCTCTTATTGATATTTTTCTTACTCCAATGGATGGTAGCCTTGTCATTATGGAAGGTAGTCTGCTGTTGAGATTATTGTTACTTTAATGTATGGTAGCCTTGTCATTAAGGAAGGTAGTCTGTTGTCGAGATTTTTGTTACTACAATGGATGGTAGCCTTGTCATTAAGGAAGGTAGTTTGTTGTCGAGATTTTTGTTACTACAATGGATGGTAGCCTTGTCATTATGGAAGGTAGTCTGCTGTCGAGATTTTTTTTACAAAAATTGATGTTTTCCTTGTCATTATGTAAGGTAGTCTATTGTGGAGATTTTTGTTACTCCAATGGATGGTAGCCTTTTCGTTATGTAAGGTATTCTGTTGTCGAGGACTTTTTTACTCCATTGGATGGTAGCCTTGTCATTATGGAAGATAGTCTGTCATTGTGATTTTCGTACTCCAATGGATGGTAGCCTTGTCATTATTAAAGATAGTATGTTGTAGATATTTTTGTTACTCCAATGGATGGTAGCCTTGTCATTATGGAAGGTAGTCTGTTGTCGAGATTTTTGTTACTCTAATGGTTGGTAGCCTTGTCATTATGGAAGGTAGTCTGCTGTCGAGATTTTTGTTACACTAATGGATGTTATCCTTGTCATTATGTAAGGTAGCCTATTGTCGAGATTTTTGTTACTCCAATGGATGGTAGCCTTTTCGTTATGGAAGGTAATCTGTTGTCCAAATTTTTGTTACTCCAATAGATTATAGACTTGTCATTATGGAAGGTAGTCTGTTGTTGAGATTTTTGTTATATTAATTGGATGTAAGCCTTATCATTATGGAAGGTAGTCTGTTGTCGAGATTTTTGTTATTCCAATGGATGGTAACCTTGTCATTTTGGAAGGTAGTCTGTTGTTGAGATTTTTGTTATATTAATTGGATGGAAGCCTTATCATTATAGAAGGAATTCTGTTGTCGAGATTTTTGTTACTAAAATTGATGGTATCCTTGTCATTATGGAAGGTAGTCTCTTGTTGATATTTTTCTTACTCCAATGGATGGTAGCCTTGTCATTATGGAAGGTAGTCTTCTGTTGAGATTATTGTTACTTTAATGTATGGTAGCCTTGTCATTAAGGAAGGTAGTCTGTTGTCGAGATTTTTGTTACTACAATGGATGGTAGCCTTGTCATTATGGAAGGTAGTCTGTTGTCGAGATTTTTGTTACTACAATGGATGCTAGCCTTGTCATTATGGAAGGTAGTCTGCTGTCGAGATTTTTTTTACAAAAATTGATGTTTTCCTTGTCATTATGTAAGGTAGTCTATTGTGGAGATTTTTGTTACTCCAATGGATGGTAGCCTTTTTGTTATGTAAGGTATTCTGTTGTCGAGGTTTTTTTTACTCCAATGGATGGTAGCCTTGTCATTATGGAAGGTAGTCTGTCATTGTGATTTCCGTACTCCAATGGATGGTAGCCTTTTCATTATGGAAGATAGTATGTTGTAGATATTTTTGTTACTCCAATGGATGGTAGCCTTGTCATTATGGAAGGTAGTCTGTTGTCGAGATTTTTGTTACTCCAATGGATGGTAGCCTTGTCATTATGGAAGGTAGTCTGTTGTCGAGATTTTTGTTACTACAATGGATGGTAGCCTTGTCATTATGGAAGTTAGTCTGCTGTCGAGATTTTTGTTACACTAATGGATGTTATCCTTTTCATTATGTAAGGTAGTCTATTGTCGATATTTTTGTTACTCCAATGGATGGTATCCTTTTCGTTATGTAAGGTAGTCTGTTATCGAGGTTTTTTTTACTCCAATGAATGGTAGCCTTGTCATTATGGAAGGTAGTCTGTCGCTGTGATTTCAGATACTCCAATGGATGGTAGCCTTGTCATTATGGAAGATAGTATGTTGTAGATATTTTTGTTACTCCAATGGATGGTATCCTTGTCATTATGGAAGGTAGTCTCTTATTGATATTTTTCTTACTCCAATGGATGGTAGCCTTGTCATTATGGAAGGTAGTCTGGTGTTGAGATTATTGTTACTTTAATGTATGGTAGCCTTGTCATTAAGGAAGGTAGTCTGTTGTCGAGATTTTTGTTACTACAATGGATGGTAGCCTTGTCATTAAGGAAGGTAGTCTGTTGTCGAGATTTTTGTTACTACAATGGATGGTAGCCTTGTCATTATGGAAGGTAGTCTGCTGTCGAGATTTTTTTTACAAAAATTGATGTAATCCTTGTCATTATGTAAGGTAGTCTATTGTGGAGATTTTTGTTACTCCAATGGATGGTAGCCTTTTCGTTATGTAAGGTATTCTGTTGTCGAGGTTTTTTTTACTCCATTGGATGGTAGCCTTGCATTATGGAAGGTAGTCTGTCATTGTGATTTTCGTACTCCAATGGATGGTAGCCTTGTCATTATGGAAGATAGTATGTTGTAGATATTTTTGTTACTCCAATGGATGGTAGCCTTGTCATTATGGAAGGTAGTCTGTTGTCGAGATTTTTGTTACTACAATGGATGGTAGCCTTGTCATTATGGAAGGTAGTCTGTTGTCGATATTTTTGTTACACTGATGGATGTTATCCTTGTCATTATGTAAGGTAGTCTATTGTCGAGATTTTTGTTACTCCAATGGATGGTAGCCTTTTCGTTATGGAAGGTAATCTGTTGTCCAGATTTTTGTTACTCCAATGGATTGTAGACTTGTCATTATGGAAGGTAGTCTGTTGTTGAGATTTTTGTTATATTAATTGGATGTAAGACTTATCATTATGGAAGGTAGTCTGTTGTCTAGATTTTTGTTATTCCAATGGATGGTAACCTTGTCATTTTGGAAGGTAGTCTGTTGTTGAGATTTTTGTTAAATTAATTGGATGCAAGCCTTCTCATTATAGAAGGAATTCTGTTGTCGAGATTTTTGTTACTAAAATTGATGGTATCCTTGTCATTATGGAAGGTAGTCTCTTATTGATATTTTTCTTACTCCAATGGATGGTAGCCTGGTCATTATGGAAGGTAGTCTGCTGTTGAGATTATTGTTACTTTAATGTATGGTAGCCTTGTCATTAAGGAAGGTAGTCTGTTGTCGAGATTTTTGTTACTACAATGGATGGTAGCCTTGTCATTAAGGAAGGTAGTTTGTTGTCGAGATTTTTGTTACTACAATGGATGGTAGCCTTGTCATTATGGAAGGTAGTTTGCTGTCGAGATTTTTTTTTACAAAAATTGATGTTTTCCTTGTCATTATGTAAGGTAGTCTATTGTGGAGATTTTTGTTACTCCAATATATGGTAGCCTTTTCGTTATGTAAGGTATTCTGTTGTCGAGGACTTTTTTACTCCATTGGATGGTAGCCTTGTCATTATGGAAGATAGTCTGTCATTGTGATTTTCGTACTCCAATGGATGGTAGCCTTGTCATTATGAAAGATAGTATGTTGTAGATATTTTTGTTACTCCAATGGATGGTAGCCTTGTCATTATGGAAGGTAGTCTGTTGTCGATATTTTTGTTACTCTAATGGATGGCAGCCTTGTCATTATGGAAGGTAGTCTGCTGTCGAGATTTTTGTTACACTAATGGATGTTATCCTTGTCATTATGTAAGGTAGTCTATTGTCGAGATTTTTGTTACTCCAATTGATGGTTGCCTTTTCGTTATGGAAGGTAATCTGTTGTCCAAATTTTTGTTACTCGAATAGATTATAGACTTGTCATTATGGAAGGTAGTCTGTTGTTGAGATTTTTGTTATATTAATTGGATGTAAGCCTTATCATTATGGAAGGTAGTCTGTTGTCGAGATTTTTGTTATTCCAATGGATGGTAACCTTGTCATTTTGGAAGGTAGTCTGTTGTTGAGATTTTTGTTATATTAATTGGATGGAAGCCTTATCATTATAGAAGGAATTCTGTTGTCGAGATTTTTGTTACTAAAATTGATGGTATCCTTGTCATTATGGAAGGTAGTCTCTTATTGATATTTTTCTTACTCCAATGGATGGTAGCCTTGTCATTATGGAAGGTAGTCTGCTGTTGAGATTATTGTTACTTTAATGTATGGTAGCCTTGTCATTAAGGAAGGTAGTCTGTTGTCGAGATTTTTGTTACTACAATGGATGGTAGCCTTGTCATTATGGAAGGTAGTCTGTTGTCGAGATTTTTGTTACTACAATGGATGGTAGCCTTGTCATTATGGAAGGTAGTCTGCTGTCGAGATTTTTTTTACAAAAATTGATGTTTTCCTTATCATTATGTAAGGTAGTCTATTGTGGAGATTTTTGTTACTACAATGGATGGTAGCCTTTTCGTTATGTAAGGTATTCTGTTGTCGAGGTTTTTTTTACTCCAATGGATGGTAGCCTTGTCATTATGGAAGGTAGTCTGTCATTGTGATTTCCGTACTCCAATGGATGGTAGCCTTTTCATTATGGAAGATAGTATGTTGTAGATATTTTTGTTACTCCAATGGATGGTAGCCTTGTCATTATGGAAGGTAGTCTGTTGTCGAGATTTTTGTTACTCCAATGGATGGTAGCCTTGTCATTATGGAAGGTAGTCTGTTGTCGAGATTTTTGTTACTACAATGGATGGTAGCCTTGTCATTATGGAAGTTAGTCTGCTGTCGAGATTTTTGTTACACTAATGGATGTTATCCTTTTCATTATGTAAGGTAGTCTATTGTCGATATATTTGTTACTCCAATGGATGGTATCCTTTTCGTTATGTAAGGTAGTCTGTTATCGAGGTTTTTTTTAATCCAATGAATGGTAGCCTTGTCATTATGGAAGGTAGTCTGTCGCTGTGATTTCAGATACTCCAATGGATGGTAGCCTTGTCATTATGGAAGATAGTATGTTGTAGATATTTTTGTTACTCCAATGGATGGTATCCTTGTCATTATGGAAGGTAGTCTCTTATTGATATTTTTCTTACTCCTATGGATGGTAGCCTTGTCATTATGGAAGGTAGTCTGCTGTTGAGATTATTGTTACTTTAATGTATGGTAGCCTTGTCATTAAGGAAGGTAGTCTGTTGTCGAGATTTTTGTTACTACAATGGATGGTAGTCTTGTCATTAAGGAAGGTAGTCTGTTGTCGAGATTTTTGTTACTACAATGGATGGTAGCCTTGTCATTATGGAAGGTAGTCTGCTGTCGAGATTTTTTTTACAAAAATTGATGTAATCCTTGTCATTATGTAAGGTAGTCTATTGTGGAGATTTTTGTTACTCCAATGGATGGTAGCCTTTTCGTTATGTAAGGTATTCTATTGTCGAGGTTTTTTTTACTCCATTGGATGGTAGCCTTGTCATTATGGAAGGTAGTCTGTCATTGTGATTTTCGTACTCCAATGGATGGTAGCCTTGTCATTATGGAAGATAGTATGTTGTAGATATTTTTGTTACTCCAATGGATGGTAGCCTTGTCATTATGGAAGGTAGTCTGTTGTCGAGATTTTTGTTACACAATGGATGGTAGCCTTGTCATTATGGAAGGTAGTCTGTTGTCGATATTTTTGTTACACTGATGGATGTTATCCTTGTCATTATGTAAGGTAGTCTATTGTCGAGATTTTTGTTACTCCAATGGATGGTAGCCTTTTCGTTATGGAAGGTAATCTGTTGTCCAGATTTTTGTTACTCCAATGGATTGTAGACTTGTCATTATGGAAGGTAGTCTGTTGTTGAGATTTTTGTTATATTAATTGGATGTAAGCCTTATCATTATGGAAGGTAGTCTGTTGTCTAGATTTTTGTTATTCCAATGGATGGTAACCTTGTCATTTTGGAAGGTAGTCTGTTGTTGAGATTTTTGTTATATTAATTGGATGCAAGCCTTATCATTATAGAAGGAATTCTGTTGTCGAGATTTTTGTTACTAAAATTGATGGTATCCTTGTCATTATGGAAGGTAGTCTCTTATTGATATTTTTCTTACTCCAATGGATGGTAGCCTTGTCATTATGGAAGGTAGTCTGCTGTTGAGATTATTGTTACTTTAATGTATGGTAGCCTTGTTATTAAGGAAGGTAGTCTGTTGTCGAGATTTTTGTTACTACAATGGATGGTAGCCTTGTCATTAAGGAAGGTAGTTTGTTGTCGGGATTTTTGTTACTACAATGGATGGTAGCCTTGTCATTATGGAAGGTAGTCTGCTGTCGATATTTTTTTTACAAAAATTGATGTTTTCCTTGTCATTATGTAAGGTAGTCTATTGTGGAGATTTTTGTTACTCCAATGGATGGTAGCCTTTTCGTTATGTAAGGTATTCTGTTGTCGAGGTCTTTTTTACTCCATTGGATGGTAGCCTTGTCATTATGGAAGATAGTCTGTCATTGTGATTTTCGTACTCCAATGGATGGTAGCCTTGTCATTATGGAAGATAGTATGTTGTAGATATTTTTGTTACTCCAATGGATGGTAGCCTTGTCATTATGGAAGGTAGTCTGTTGTCGAGATTTTTGTTACTACAATGGATGGTAGCCTTGTCATTATGGAAGGTAGTCTGCTGTCGAGATTTTTTTTACAAAAATTGATGTTTTCCTTGTCATTATGTAAGGTAGTCTATTGTGGAGATTTTTGTTACTCCAATGGATGGTAGCCTTTTCGTTATGTAAGGTATTCTGTTGTCGAGGACTTTTTTACTCCATTGGATGGTAGCCTTTTCATTATGGAAGATAGTCTGTCATTGTGATTTTCGTACTCCAATGGATGGTAGCCTTGTCATTATGAAAGATAGTATGTTATAGATATTTTTGTTACTCCAATGGATGGTAGCCTTGTCATTATGGAAGGTAGTCTGTTGTCGAGATTTTTGTTACTCTAATGGATGGTAGCCTTGTCATTATGGAAGGTAGTCTGCTGTCGAGATTTTTGTTACACTAATGGATGTTATCCTTGTCATTATGTAAGGTAGTCTATTGTCGAGATTTTTGTTACTCCAATGGATGGTAGCCTTTTCGTTATGGAAGGTAATCTGTTGTCCAAATTTTTGTTACTCGAATAGATTATAGACTTGTCATTATGGAAGGTAGTCTGTTGTTGAGATTTTTGTTATATTAATTGGATGTAAGCCTTATCATTATGGAAGGTAGTCTGTTGTCGAGATTTTTGTTATTCCAATGGATGGTAACCTTGTCATTTTGGAAGGTAGTCTGTTGTTGAGATTTTTGTTATATTAATTGGATGGAAGCCTTATCATTATAGAAGGAATTCTGTTGTCGAGATTTTTGTTACTAAAATTGATGGTATCCTTGTCATTATGGAAGGTAGTCTCTTATTGATATTTTTCTTACTCCAATGGATGGTAGCCTTGTCATTAAGGAAGGTAGTCTGCTGTTGAGATTATTGTTACTTTAATGTATGGTAGCCTTGTCATTAAGGAAGGTAGTCTGTTATCGAGATTTTTGTTACTACAATGGATGGTAGCCTTGTCATTAAGGAAGGTAGTTTGTTGTCGAGATTTTTGTTACTACAATGGATGGTAGCCTTGTCATTATGGAAGGTAGTCTGCTGTCGAGATTTTTTTTACAAAAATTGATGTTTTCCTTGTCATTATGTAAGGTAGTCTATTGTGGAGATTTTTGTTACTCCAATGGATGGTAGCCTTTTCGTTATGTAAGGTATTCTGTTGTCGAGGTTTTTTTTACTCCATTGGATGGTAGCCTTGTCATTATGGAAGATAGTCTGTCATTGTGATTTTCGTACTCTAATGGATGGTAGCCTTGTCATTATGAAAGATAGTATGTTGTAGATATTTTTGTTACTCCAATGGATGGTAGCCTTGTCATTATGGAAGGTAGTCTGTTGTCGAGATTTTTGTTACTCTAATGGATGGTAGCCTTGTCCTTATGGAAGGTAGTCTGCTGTCGAGATTTTTGTTACACTAATGGATGTTATCCTTGTCATTATGTAAGGTAGTCTATTGTCGAGATTTTTGTTACTCAATTGGATGGTAGCCTTTTCGTTATGGAAGGTAATCTGTTGTCCAGATTTTTGTTACTCCAATGGATTGTAGACTTGTAATTATGGAAGGTAGTCTGTTGTTGAGATTTTTGTTATATTAATTGGATGTAAGCCTTATCATTATGGAAGGTAGTCTGTTGTCGAGATTTTTGTTATTCCAATGGATGGTAACCTTGTCATTTTGGAAGGTAGTCTGTTGTTGAGATTTTTGTTATATTAATTGGATGGAAGCCTTATCATTTTAGAAGGAATTCTGTTGTCGAGATTTTTGTTACTAAAATTGATGGTATCCTTGTCATTATGGAAGGTAGTCTCTTGTTGATATTTTTCTTACTCCAATGGATGGTAGCCTTGTCATTATGGAAGGTAGTCTGCTGTTGAGATTATTGTTACTTTAATGTATGGTAGCCTTGTCATTAAGGAAGGTAGTCTGTTGTCGAGATTTTTGTTACTACAATGGATGGTAGCCTTGTCATTAAGGAAGGTAGTCTGCTATCGAGATTTTTGTTACTACAATGGATGGTAGCCTTGTCATTATGGAAGGTAGTCTGCTGTCGAGATTTTTTTTACAAAAATTGATGTTATCCTTGTCATTATGTAAGGTAGTCTATTGTGGAGATTTTTGTTACTCCAATGGATGGTAGCCTTTTCGTTATGTAAGGTATTTTGTTGTCGAGGTTTTTTTTACTCCATTGGATGGTAGCCTTGTCATTATGGAAGGTAGTCTGTCATTGTGATTTTCGTACTCCAATGGATGGTAGCCTTGTCATTATGGAAGATAGTATGTTGTAGATATTTTTGTTACTCCAATGGATGGTAGCCTTGTCATTATGGAAGGTAGTCTGTTGTCGAGATTTTTGTTATTCCAATGGATGGTAACCTTGTCATTTTGGAAGGTAGTCTGTTGTTGAGATTTTTGTTATATTAATTGGATGGAAGCCTTATCATCATGGAAGGTAGTCTGTTGTCGAGATTTTTGTTACTAAAATTGATGGTATCCTTGTCATTATGGAAGGTAGTCTCTTATTGATATTTTTCTTACTCCAATGGATGGTAGCCTTGTCATTATGGAAGGTAGTCTGCTGTTGAGATTATTGTTACTTTAATGTATGGTAGCCTTGTCATTAAGGAAGGTAGTCTGATGTCGATATTTTTGTTACTACAATGGATGGTAGCCTTGTCATTATGGATGGTAGTCTGTTGTCGAGATTTTTGTTACTACAACGGATTGTAGACTTGTCATTATGGAAGGTAGTTTGCTGTCGATATTTTTATTACAAAAATGGATGTTATCCTTGTCATTATGTAAGGTAGTCTATTGTCGAGATTTTTGTTTCTCCAATGGATGGTAGCCTTTTCATTATGTAAGGTGTTCTGTTGTCGATGTTTTTTTTACTCCAATGGATGGTAGCCTTGTCATTATGGAAGGTAGTCTGTCATTGTGATTTCCGTACTCCAATGGATGGTAGCCTTGTCATTATGGAAGATAGTATGTTGTAGATATTTTTGTTACTCCAATGGATTGTAGTCTTGTCATTATGGAAGGTAGTCTGTTGTCGAGATTTTTGTTACTCCAATGGATGGTAGCCTTGTCATTATGGAAGGTAGTCTGTTGTCGAGATTTTTGTTACTACAATGGATGGTAGCCTTGTCATTATGGAAGTTAGTCTGCTGTCGAGATTTTTGTTACACTAATGGATTTTATCCTTGTCATTATGTAAGGTAGTCTATTGTCGATATTTTTGTTACTCCAATGGATGGTATCCTTTTCGTTATGTAAGGTAGTCTGTTATCGAGGTTTTTTTTACTCCAATGAATGGTAGCCTTGTCATTATGGAAGGTAGTTTGTCGCTGTGATTTCAGTTACTCCAATGGATGGTAGCCTTGTCATTATGGAAGATAGTATGTTTTAGATATTTTTGTTATTCCAATGGATGGTATCCTTGTCATTTTGGAAGGTAGTTTGTTGTTGAGATTTTTGTTACTCCAATGGATGGTATCCTTGTCATTTTGGAAGGTAGTCTGTTGTCGAGATTTTTGTTACTCCAATGGATTTTAGCCTTGTCATTATTGAAGGTAGTCTCTTCTTGATATTTTTGTTACTACAATGGATGGTAGGCTTGTCATTTTGGAAGGTAGACTGTTTTTGAGGTTTTTGTTAGTATAATGGATGGTAAGCTTGTCATTATGGAAGGTAGTCTGCTGTCGAGATTTTTGTTACTCCAATAGATGGTAGCCTTGTTATTATGGAAGGTAGTCTGTTGTCGAGATTTTTGTTACTACAATGGATGGTAGCCTTGTCATTATGGAACTTAGTCTGTTATCGAGGGTTTTTTACTCCAATGGATGGTAGCCTTGTCATTATGGAAGGTAGTCTGTCGTTTTGATTTCCGATACTTCAATGGATGGTAGCCTTGTCATTATGGAAGATAGTATGTTGTCAATATTTTTGTTACTCCAATGGATTTTAGCCTTGTCATTATGGAAGGTAGTCTCTTGTCGATTTCTTTGTTACTCCAATGGAGGTTAGCCTTTTCATTACGGAAGGTAGCCTGTTGTCAAGATTTTTGTTACTCCAATGGATTGTAGCCTTGTCATTATGGAAGGTAGTCTGTTGTCGAGATTTTTGTTACACTAATGGATGTTATCCTTGTCATTATGTAAGGTAGTCTATTGTCGAGATTTTTGTTGCTCCAATGGATGGTAGCCTTTTCGTTATGTAAGGTAGTCTGTTGTCGAGGTTTTTTCTACTCCAATGGATGGTAGCCTTGTCATTATGGAAGGTAGTCTGTCATTGTGATTTCTGTACTCCAATGGATGGTAGCCTTGTCATTATGGAAGATAGTATGTTATAGATATTTTTGTCACTCCAATGGATTTTAGCCTTGTCATTATGAAAGGTAGTATGTTGTCGAGATTTTTGTTACCCCAATGGATGGTAGCCTTGTCATTATGGAAGGTAGTCTGTTGTCGAGATTTTTGTTACTTCAATGGATGATAGCCTTGTCATTATGGAAGGTAGTCTGCTTTCAATATTTTTTTTACACTAATGTATGTTATCCTTGTCATTATGTAAGGTAGTCTATTGTCGAGATTTTTGTTACTCCAATGGATGGTAGCTTTTTCGTTATGGAAGGTAGTCTGTTGTCGAGGTTTTTTTTACTCCAATGGAGGGTAGCCTTGTCATTATGGAAGGTAGTTTGTCTTTGTGATTTCTGATACTCCAATGGATGGTAGCCTTGTCATTATGGAAGATAGTATGTTGTAGATATTTTTGTTACTCCAATGGATGGTAGCCTTGTCATTATGGAAGGTAGTCTGTCGTTGTGATTTCTGATACTCCAATGGATGGTAGCCTTGTCATTATGGAAGATAATATGTTGTCGATATTTTTGTTACTCCAATGGATGGTATCCTTGTCATTTTGGAAGGTAGTCTGTTGTCGAGATTTTTGTTACTCCAATGGATTGTAGCCTTGTCATTATTGAAGGTAGTCTCTTCTTGATATTTTTGTTACTACAATGGATGGTAGGCTTGTCATTTTGGAAGGTATTCTGTTTTCGAGGTTTTTGTTACTCCAATAGATGGTAGCCTTGTTATTATGGAAGGTAGTCTGTTGTCGAGATTTTTGTTACTACAATGGATGGTAGCCTTGTCATTATGGAACTTAGTCTGTTATCGAGGTTTTTTTACTCCAATGGATGGTAGCCTTGTCATTATGGAAGGTAGTCTGTCGTTTTGATTTCTGATACTTCAATGGATGGTAGCCTTGTCATTATTGAAGATAGTATGTTGTCAATATTTTTGTTACTCCAATGGATTTTAGCCTTGTCTTTATGGAAGGTAGTCTCTTGTCGATTTCTTTGTTACTCCAATGGAGGTTAGCCTTTTCATTACGGAAGGTAGCCTGTTGTCAAGATTTTTGTTACTCCAATGGATTGTAGCCTTGTCATTATGGAAGGTAGTCTATTGTCGAGATTTTTGTTACTACAATGGATGGTAGCCTTGTCATTATGGAAGGTAGTCTGTTGTCGAGATTTTTGTTACACTAATGGATGTTATCCTTGTCATTATGTAAGGTAGTGTATTGTCGAGATTTTTGTTACTCCAATGGATGGTAGCCTTTTCGTTATGTAAGGTAGTCTGTTGTCGAGGTTTTTTTTACTCCAATGGATGGTAGCCTTGTCATTATGGAAGGTATTATGTCGTTGTGATTTCTGTACTCCAATGGATGGTAGCCTTGTCATTATGGATGATAGTATGTTATAGATATTTTTGTTACTCCAATGGATTGTAGCCTTGACATTATGTAAGGTAGTATGTTGTCGAGATTTTTGTACTCCAATGGATGGTAGCCTTGTCATTATGGAAGGTAGTCTGTTGTCGAGATTTTTGTTACTACAATGGATGGTAGCCTTGTCATTATGGAAGGTAGTCTGCTGTCGAGATTTTTGTTACACTAATGGATGTTATCCTTGTCATTATGTAAGGTAGTCTATTGTCGTGATATTTGTTACTTCAATGGATGGTAGCCTTTTCATTATGTAAGGTAGTCTGTTGTCGAGGTTTTTTTTACTCCAATGGATGGTAGCCTTGTCATTATGGAAGGTAGTCTGTCTTTGTTATTTCTGATACTCCAATGGATGGTAGCGTTGTCATTATGGAAGATAGTATGTTGTAGATATTTTTGTTACTCCAATGGATGGTAGCCTTGTCATTACGGAAGGTAGTCTGTCGTTGTGATTTCTGATACTCCAATGGATGGTAGCCTTGTCATTATGGAAGATAGTATGTTGTCGATAATTTTGTTACTCCAATGGATGGTATTCTTGTCATTTTGGAAGGTAGTCTGTTGTCGAGATTTTTGTTACTCCAATGGATTATAGCCTTGTCATTATTGAAGGTAGTCTCTTCTTGATATTTTTGTTACTACAATGGATGGTAGGCTTGTCATTTTGGAAGGTAGTCTGTTTTCGAGGTTTTTGTTACTCCAATAGATGGTAGCCTTGTTATTATGGAAGGTAGTCTGTTGTCGAGATTTTTGTTACTACAATGGATGGTAGCCTTGTCATTATGGAACTTAGTCTGTTATCGAGGGTTTTTTACTCCAATGGATGGTAGCCTTGTCATTATGGAAGGTAGTCTGTCGTTTTGATTTCCGATACTTCAATGGATGGTAGCCTTGTCATTATGGAAGATAGTATGTTGTCAATATTTTTGTTACTCCAATGGATTTTAGCCTTGTCATTATGGAAGGTAGTCTCTTGTCGATTTCTTTGTTACTCCAATGGAGGTTAGCCTTTTCATTACGGAAGGTAGCCTGTTGTCAAGATTTTTGTTACTCCAATGGATTGTAGCCTTGTCATTATGGAAGGTAGTCTGTTGTCGAGATTTTTGTTACACTAATGGATGTTATCCTTGTCATTATGTAAGGTAGTCTATTGTCGAGATTTTTGTTACTCCAATGGATGGTAGCCTTTTCGTTATGTAAGGTAGTCTGTTGTCGAGGTTTTTTCTACTCCAATGGATGGTAGCCTTGTCATTATGGAAGGTAGTCTGTCATTGTGATTTCTGTACTCCAATGGATGGTAGCCTTGTCATTATGGAAGATAGTATGTTATAGATATTTTTGTCACTCCAATGGATTTTAGCCTTGTCATTATGAAAGGTAGTATGTTGTCGAGATTTTTGTTACCCCAATGGATGGTAGCCTTGTCATTATGGAAGGTAGTCTGTTGTCGAGATTTTTTTTTACTTCAATGGATGATAGCCTTGTCATTATGGAAGGTAGTCTGCTTTCGATATTTTTTTTACACTAATGTATGTTATCCTTGTCATTATGTAAGGTAGTCTATTGTCGAGATTTTTGTTACTCCAATGGATGGTAGCTTTTTCGTTATGGAAGGTAGTCTGTTGTCGAGGTTTTTTTTACTCCAATGGAGGGTAGCCTTGTCATTATGGAAGGTAGTTTGTCTTTGTGATTTCTGATACTCCAATGGATGGTAGCCTTGTCATTATGGAAGATAGTATGTTGTAGATATTTTTGTTACTCCAATGGATGGTAGCCTTGTCATTATGGAAGGTAGTCTGTCGTTGTGATTTCTGATACTCCAATGGATGGTAGCCTTGTCATTATGGAAGATAATATGTTGTCGATATTTTTGTTACTCCAATGGATGGTATCCTTGTCATTTTGGAAGGTAGTCTGTTGTCGAGATTTTTGTTACTCCAATGGATTGTAGCCTTGTCATTATTGAAGGTAGTCTCTTCTTGATATTTTTGTTACTACAATGGATGGTAGGCTTGTCATTTTGGAAGGTAGTCTGTTTTCGAGGTTTTTGTTACTCCAATAGATGGTAGCCTTGTTATTATGGAAGGTAGTCTGTTGTCGAGATTTTTGTTACTACAATGGATGGTAGCCTTGTCATTATGGAACTTAGTCTGTTATCGAGGTTTTTTTACTCCAATGGATGGTAGCCTTGTCATTATGGAAGGTAGTCTGTCGTTTTGATTTCTGATACTTCAATGGATGGTAGCCTTGTCATTATTGAAGATAGTATGTTGTCAATATTTTTGTTACTCCAATGGATTTTAGCCTTGTCTTTATGGAAGGTAGTCTCTTGTCGATTTCTTTGTTACTCCAATGGAGGTTAGCCTTTTCATTACGGAAGGTAGCCTGTTGTCAAGATTTTTGTTACTCCAATGGATTGTAGCCTTGTCATTATGGAAGGTAGTCTATTGTCGAGATTTTTGTTACTACAATGGATGGTAGCCTTGTCATTATGGAAGGTAGTCTGTTGTCGAGATTTTTGTTACACTAATGGATGTTATCCTTGTCATTATGTAAGGTAGTGTATTGTCGAGATTTTTGTTACTCCAATGGATGGTAGCCTTTTCGTTATGTAAGGTAGTCTGTTGTCGAGGTTTTTTTTACTCCAATGGATGGTAGCCTTGTCATTATGGAAGGTATTATGTCGTTGTGATTTCTGTACTCCAATGGATGGTAGCCTTGTCATTATGGATGATAGTATGTTATAGATATTTTTGTTACTCCAATGGATTGTAGCCTTGACATTATGTAAGGTAGTATGTTGTCGAGATTTTTGTACTCCAATGGATGGTAGCCTTGTCATTATGGAAGGTAGTCTGTTGTCGAGATTTTTGTTACTACAATGGATGGTAGCCTTGTCATTATGGAAGGTAGTCTGCTGTCGAGATTTTTGTTACACTAATGGATGTTATCCTTGTCATTATGTAAGGTAGTCTATTGTCGTGATATTTGTTACTTCAATGGATGGTAGCCTTTTCATTATGTAAGGTAGTCTGTTGTCGAGGTTTTTTTTACTCCAATGGATGGTAGCCTTGTCATTATGGAAGGTAGTCTGTCTTTGTTATTTCTGATACTCCAATGGATGGTAGCGTTGTCATTATGGAAGATAGTATGTTGTAGATATTTTTGTTACTCCAATGGATGGTAGCCTTGTCATTACGGAAGGTAGTCTGTCGTTGTGATTTCTGATACTCCAATGGATGGTAGCCTTGTCATTATGGAAGATAGTATGTTGTCGATAATTTTGTTACTCCAATGGATGGTATTCTTGTCATTTTGGAAGGTAGTCTGTTGTCGAGATTTTTGTTACTCCAATGGATTATAGCCTTGTCATTATTGAAGGTAGTCTCTTCTTGATATTTTTGTTACTACAATGGATGGTAGGCTTGTCATTTTGGAAGGTAGTCTGTTTTCGAGGTTTTTGTTACTCTAATGGATGGTAAGCTTGTCATTATGGAGGGTAGTCTGCTGTCGAGATTTTTGTTACTCCAATAGATGGTATCCTTGTTATTATGGAAGGTAGTCTGTTGTCGAGATTTTTGTTACTACAATGGATGGTAGCCTTGTCATTATGGAACTTAGTCTGTTGTCGAGGTTTTTTTACTCCAATGGATGGTAGCCTTGACATTATGGAAGGTAGTCTGTCGTTGTGATTTCTGGTACTTCAATGGATGGTAGCCTTGTCATTATGGAAGATAGTATGTTGTCAATATTTTTGTTACTCCAATGGATTTTAGCCTTGTCATTATTGAAGGTACTCTCTTGTCGATTTCTTTGTTACTCCAATGGAGGGTAGCCTTGTCATTACAGAAGGTAGCCTGTTGTCAAGATTTTTGTTACTCCAATGGATTGTAGCCTTGTCATTATAGAAGGTAGTCTGTTGTTGAGATTTTTGTTACTACAATGGATGGTAGCCTTGTCATTATGGAAGGTAGTTTGTTGTCGAGATTTCTGTTGCTACAATGGATGGTAGCCTTGTCATTATGGAAGGTAGTCTGTTGTCGAGATTTTTTGTTACTACAATGGATGGTAGCCTTGTCATTATGGAACTTAGTCTGCTGTCGAGATTTTTGTTACACTAATGGATGTTATCTTTGTCATTATGGAAGGTAGTCTATTGACGATATTTTGTTACTCCAATGGATGGTAGCCTTTTTGTTATGTAAGGTAGTCTGTTGTCGAGATTGTTTTTATTCTAATGGAGGGTAGCCTTGTCATTATGGAAGGTAGTTTGTCGTTGTGATTTCTGATACTCCAATGGATGTTAGCCTTGTCATTATGGAAGATAGTATGTTATCGATATTTTTGTTACTCCAATGGATGGTAACCTTGTCATTTTGGAAGGTAGTCTGTTGTCGAGATTTTTGTTACTCTAATGCATGGTAGCCTTGTCATTATGGAAGGTTGTTTGCTGTCGATATTATTGTTACTTTAATGTATGGTAGCCTTGTCATTATGGAAGGTAGTTTGTTGTCGAGATTTTTGTTACTACAATGGATGGTAGCCTTGTCATAATGGAAGGTAGTCTGTTGTCGATATTTTTGTTACTCTAATGGATGGTATCCTTGTCATTATGGAAGGTAGTCTGTTGTCAAGAATTTTATTACTCCAATGGATGGTAGCCATGTCATTATTGAAGGTAGTATGTCATTGTGATTTCTGTTACTCCAATTAAGTGTAGCCTTGTCATTATGGAAGGTAATCTGTTGTCCAGATTTTTGTTACTCCACTGTATTGTAGACTTTTCATTATGGAAGGTAGTCTGTTGCTGAGATTTTGGTTATATTAATTGGATGTAAGCGTTATCATTATGGAAGGTAGTTTGTTGTCAAGATTTTTGTTATTCAAATGGATGGTAACCTTGTCATTTTGGAAGGTAGTCTGTTGTTGAGATTTTTGTTATATTAATTGGATGGAAGCCTTATCATTATGGAAGGTAGTCTTTTGTCGAGATTTTTGTTACTAAAATGGATGGTATCCTTGTCATTATGGAAGGTAGTCTCTTATTGATATTTTTGTTACTCCAATGGATGGTAGCTTTGTCATTATGGAAGGTAGTCTGTCGCTGTGATTTCAGATACTCCAATGGATGGTAGCCTTGTCATTATGGAAGATAGTATGTTGTAGATATTTTTGTTACTCCAATGGATGGTATCCTTGTCATTTTGGAAGGTAGTCTGTTGTCGAGATTTTTGTTACTCCAATGGATTGTAGCCTTGTCATTATTGAAGGTAGTCTCTTCTTGATATTTTTGTTACTACAATGGATGGTAGGCTTGTCATTTTGGAAGGTAGACTGTTTTTGAGGTTTTTGTTAGTATAATGGATGGTAAGCTTGTCATTATGGAAGGTAGTCTGCTGTCGAGATTTTTGTTACTCCAATAGATGGTAGCCTTGTTATTATGGAAGGTAGTCTGTTGTCGAGATTTTTGTTACTACAATGGATGGTAGCCTTGTCATTATGGAACTTAGTCTGTTATCGAGGGTTTTTTACTCCAATGGATGGTAGCCTTGTCATTATGGAAGGTAGTCTGTCGTTTTGATTTCCGATACTTCAATGGATGGTAGCCTTGTCATTATGGAAGATAGTATGTTGTCAATATTTTTGTTACTCCAATGGATTTTAGCCTTGTCATTATGGAAGGTAGTCTCTTGTCGATTTCTTTGTTACTCCAATGGAGGTTAGCCTTTTCATTACGGAAGGTAGCCTGTTGTCAAGATTTTTGTTACTCCAATGGATTGTAGCCTTGTCATTATGGAAGGTAGTCTGTTGTCGAGATTTTTGTTACTACAATGGATGGTAGCCTTGTCATTATGGAAGGTAGTCTGCTGTCGTGATTTTTGTTACACTAATGGATGTTATCCTTGTCATTATGTAAGGTAGTCTATTGTCGAGATTTTTGTTACTCCAATGGATGGTAGCCTTTTCGTTATGTAAGGTAGTCTGTTGTCGAGGTTTTTTTTACTCCAATGGATGGTAGCCTTGTCATTATGGAAGGTAGTTTGTCGTTGTGATTTCTGTACTCCAATGGATGGTAGCCTTGTCATTATGGAAGATAGTATGTTATAGATATTTTTGTCACTCCAATGGATTGTAGCCTTGTCATTATGGAAGGTAGTATGTTGTCGAGATTTTTGTTACTCCAATGGATGGTAACCTTGTGATTATGAAAGGTAGTCTGTTGTCGAGATTTTTGTTACTACAATGGATGGTAGCCTTGTCATTATGTAAGGTAGTCTACTGTCGAGATTTTTGTTACACTAATGGATGTTATCCTTGTCATTATGTAAGGTAGTCTATTGTCGAGATTTTTGTTACTCCAATGGATGGTAGCCTTTTCGTTATGTAAGGTAGTCTGTTGTCGAGGTTTTTTTTACTCCAATGGATGGTAGCCTAGTCATTATGGAAGGTAGTCTGTCTTTGTGATTTCTGATACTCCAATGGATGGTAACCTTGTCATTATGGAAGATAGTATGTTGTAGATATTTTTGTTACTCAAATAGATGGTAGCCATGTCATTATGGAAGGTAGTCTGTTGTTGTGATTTCTAATACTTCAATGGATGGTAGCCTTGTTATTATGGAAGATAGTATGTTGTCGATATGTTTGTTACTCCAATGGATGGTATCCTTGTCATTTTGGAAGGTAGTCTGTTGTCGAGATTTTTGTTACTCCAATGGATTATAGCCTTGTCATTATTGAAGGTAGTCTCTTCTTGATATTTTTGTTACTACAATGGATGGTAGGCTTGTCATTTTGGAAGGTAGTCTGTTTTCGAGGTTTTTGTTACTCTAATGGATGGTAAGCTTGTCATTATGGAGGGTAGTCTGCTGTCGAGATTTTTGTTACTCCAATAGATGGTATCCTTGTTATTATGGAAGGTAGTCTGTTGTCGAGATTTTTGTTACTACAATGGATGGTAGCCTTGTCATTATGGAACTTAGTCTGTTGTCGAGGTTTTTTTACTCCAATGGATGGTAGCCTTGACATTATGGAAGGTAGTCTGTCGTTGTGATTTCTGGTACTTCAATGGATGGTAGCCTTGTCATTATGGAAGATAGTATGTTGTCAATATTTTTGTTACTCCAATGGATTTTAGCCTTGTCATTATGGAAGGTACTCTCTTGTGGATTTCTTTGTTACTCCAATGGAGGGTAGCCTTGTCATTACAGAAGGTAGCCTGTTGTCAAGATTTTTGTTACTCCAATGGATTGTAGCCTTGTCATTATAGAAGGTAGTCTGTTGTTGAGATTTTTGTTACTACAATGGATGGTAGCCTTGTCATTATGGAAGGTAGTTTGTTGTCGAGATTTTTGTTGCTACAATGGATGGTAGCCTTGTCATTATGGAAGGTAGTCTGTTGTCGAGATTTTTTGTTACTACAATGGATGGTAGCCTTGTCATTATGGAACTTAGTCTGCTGTCGAGATTTTTGTTACACTAATGGATGTTATCTTTGTCATTATGGAAGGTAGTCTATTGACGATATTTTGTTACTCCAATGGATGGTAGCCTTTTTGTTATGTAAGGTAGTCTGTTGTCGAGATTGTTTTTATTCTAATGGAGGGTAGCCTTGTCATTATGGAAGGTAGTTTGTCGTTGTGATTTCTGATACTCCAATGGATGTTAGCCTTGTCATTATGGAAGATAGTATGTTATCGATATTTTTGTTACTCCAATGGATGGTAACCTTGTCATTTTGGAAGGTAGTCTGTTGTCGAGATTTTTGTTACTCTATTGCATGGTAGCCTTGTCATTATGGAAGGTTGTTTGCTGTCGATATTATTGTTACTTTAATGTATGGTAGCCTTGTCATTATGGAAGGTAGTTTGTTGTCGAGATTTTTGTTACTACAATGGATGGTAGCCTTGTCATAATGGAAGGTAGTCTGTTGTCGATATTTTTGTTACTCTAATGGATGGTATCCTTGTCATTATGGAAGGTAGTCTGTTGTCAAGAATTTTATTACTCCAATGGATGGTAGCCATGTCATTATTGAAGGTAGTATGTCATTGTGATTTCTGTTACTCCAATTAAGTGTAGCCTTGTCATTATGGAAGGTAATCTGTTGTCCAGATTTTTGTTACTCCACTGTATTGTAGACTTTTCATTATGGAAGGTAGTCTGTTGTTGAGATTTTGGTTATATTAATTGGATGTAAGCCTTATCATTATGGAAGGTAGTTTGTTGTCAAGATTTTTGTTATTCAAATGGATGGTAACCTTGTCATTTTGGAAGGTAGTCTGTTGTTGAGATTTTTGTTATATTAATTGGATGGAAGCCTTATCATTATGGAAGGTAGTCTGTTGTCGAGATTTTTGTTACTAAAATGGATGGTATCCTTGTCATTATGGAAGGTAGTCTCTTATTGATATTTTTGTTACTCCAATGGATGGTAGCTTTGTCATTATGGAAGGTAGTCTGTCGCTGTGATTTCAGATACTCCAATGGATGGTAGCCTTGTCATTATGGAAGATAGTATGTTGTAGATATTTTTGTTACTCCAATGGATGGTATCCTTGTCATTTTGGAAGGTGGTCTGTTGTCGAGATTTTTGTTACTCCAATGGATTGTAGCCTTGTCATTATTGAAGGTAGTCTCTTCTTGATATTTTTGTTACTACAATGGATGGTAGGCTTGTCATTTTGGAAGGTAGACTGTTTTTGTGGTTTTTGTTAGTATAATGGATGGTAAGCTTGTCATTATGGAAGGTAGTCTGCTGTCGAGATTTTTGTTACTCCAATAGATGGTAGCCTTGTTATTATGGAAGGTAGTCTGTTGTCGAGATTTTTGTTACTACAATGGATGGTAGCCTTGTCATTATGGAACTTAGTCTGTTATCGAGGGTTTTTTACTCCAATGGATGGTAGCCTTGTCATTATGGAAGGTAGTCTGTCGGTTTGATTTCCGATACTTCAATGGATGGTAGCCTTGTCATTATGGAAGATAGTATGTTGTCAATATTTTTGTTACTCCAATGGATTTTAGCCTTGTCATTATGGAAGGTAGTCTCTTGTCGATTTCTTTGTTACTCCAATGGAGGTTAGCCTTTTCATTACGGAAGGTAGCCTGTTGTCAAGATTTTTGTTACTCCAATGGATTGTAGCCTTGTCATTATGGAAGGTAGTCTGTTGTCGAGATTTTTGTTACTACAATGGATGGTAGCCTTGTCATTATGGAAGGTAGTCTGCTGTCGTGATTTTTGTTACACTAATGGATGTTATCCTTGTCATTATGTAAGGTAGTCTATTGTCGAGATTTTTGTTACTCCAATGGTTGGTAGCCTTTTCGTTATGTAAGGTAGTCTGTTGTCGAGGTTTTTTTTACTCCAATGGATGGTAGCCTTGTCATTATGGAAGGTAGTTTGTCGTTGTGATTTTTGTACTCCAATGGATGGTAGCCTTGTCATTATGGAAGATAGTATGTTATAGATATTTTTGTCACTCCAATGGATTGTAGCCTTGTCATTATGGAAGGTAGTATGTTGTCGAGATTTTTGTTACTCCAATGGATGGTAACCTTGTGATTATGAAAGGTAGTCTGTTGTCGAGATTTTTGTTACTACAATGGATGGTAGCCTTGTCATTATGTAAGGTAGTCTACTGTCGAGATTTTTGTTACACTAATGGATGTTATCCTTGTCATTATGTAAGGTAGTCTATTGTCGAGATTTTTGTTACTCCAATGGATGGTAGCCTTTTCGTTATGTAAGGTAGTCTGTTGTCGAGGTTTTTTTTACTCCAATGGATGGTAGCCTAGTCATTATGGAAGGTAGTCTGTCTTTGTGATTTCTGATACTCCAATGGATGTTAACCTTGTCATTATGGAAGATAGTATGTTGTAGATATTTTTGTTACTCAAATAGATGGTAGCCATGTCATTATGGAAGGTAGTCTGTCGTTGTGATTTCTGATACTTCAATGGATGGTAGCCTTGTTATTATGGAAGATAGTATGTTGTCGATATGTTTGTTACTCCAATGGATGGTATCCTTGTCATTTTGGAAGGTAGTCTGTTGTCGAGATTTTTGTTACTCCAATGGATTATAGCCTTGTCATTATTGAAGGTAGTCTCTTCTTGATATTTTTGTTACTACAATGGATGGTAGGCTTGTCATTTTGGAAGGTAGTCTGTTTTTGAGGTTTTTGTTACTCTAATGGATGGTAAGCTTGTCATTATGAAAGGTAGTCTGCTGTTAAGATTTTTGTTACTCCAACAGATGGTAGCCTTGTTATTATGGAAGGTAGTCTGTTGTCGAGATTTTTGTTACTACAATGGATGGTAGCATTGTCATTATGGAACTTAGTCTGTTGTCGAGGTTTTTTTACTCCAATGGATGGTAGCCTTGACATTATGGAAGATAGTATGTTTTCAATATTTTTGTTACTCCAATTGATTTTAGCCTTGTCATTATGGAAGGTAGTCTCTTGTCGATTTCTTTGTTACTCCAATGGAGGGTAGCCTTGTCATTACGGAAGGTAGCCTGTTGTCAAGATTTTTGTTACTCCAATGGATTGTAGCCTTGTCATTATGGAAGGTAGTCTGTTGTTGAGATTTTTGTTACTATAATAAATGGTAGCCTTGTCATTATGGAAGGTAGTCTATTGTCGAGATTTTTGTTACTACAATGGATGGTAGCCTTGTCATTATGGAAGGTAGTCTGTTGTCGAGATTTTTGTTACTACAATGGATGGTAGCCTTGTCATTATGGAACTTAGTCTGCTGTCGAGATTTTTGTTACACTAATGGATGTTATCTTTGTCATTATGGAAGGTAGTCTATTGACGATATTTTGTTACTCCAATGGATGGTAGCCTTTTTGTTATGTAAGGTAGTCTGTTGTCGAGATTGTTTTTACTCCAATGGAGGGTAGCCTTGTCATTATGGAAGGTAGTTTTTCGTTGTGATTTCTGATACTCCAATGGATGTTAGCCTTGTCATTATGGAAGATAGTATGTTATCGATATTTTTGTTACTCCAATGGATGGTAACCTTGTCATTTTGGAAGGTAGTCTGTTGTCGAGATTTTAGTTACTCTAATGCATGGTAGCCTTGTCATTATGGAAGGTAGTCTGTTGTCGATATTATTGTTACTTTAATGTATGGTAGCCTTGTCATTATGGAAGGTAGTCTGTTGTCTAGATTTTTGTTACTACAATGGATGGTAGCCTTGTCATAATAGAAGGTAGTCTGTTGTCGAGATTTTTGTTACTCTAATGGATGGTATCCTTGTCATTATGGAAGGTAGTCTGTTGTCAAGAATTTTATTACTCCAATGGATGGTAGCCATGTCATTATTGAAGGTAGTCTGTCATTGTGATTTCTGTTACTCCAATTAAGGGTAGCCTTGTCATTATGGAAGGTAATCTGTTGTCCAGATTTTTGTTACTCCAATGGATTGTAGACTTGTCATTATGGAAGGTAGTCTGTTGTTGTGATTTTTGTTATATTAATTGGATGTAAGCCTTATAATTATGGAAGGTAGTCTGTTGTCGAGATTTTTGTTATTCCAATGGATGGTAACCTTGTAATTTTGGAAGGTAGTCTGTTGTTGAAATTTTTGTTATATTAATTGGATGGAAGCCTTATCATTATGGAAGGTAGTCTGTTGTCGAGATTTTTGTTACTAAAATGGATGGTATCCTTGTCATTATGGAAGGTAGTCTCTTATTGATATTTTTGTTTCTCCAATGGATGGTAGCCTTGTCATTATGGAAGGTAGTCTGCTGTTGAGATTATTGTTATTTTAATGTATGGTAGCCTTGTCATTAAGGAAGGTAGTCTGTTGTCGAGATTTTTGTTACTACAATGGATGGTAGCCTTGTCATTATGGAAAGTAGTCTGTTGTCGAGATTTTTGTTACTACAATGGATGGTAGCCTTGTCATTATGGAAGGTGGTCTGCTGTAGAGATTTTTGTTACAAAAATTGATGTTATCCTTGTCATTATGTAAGGTAGTCTATTGTGGAGATTTTTGTTACTCCAATGGATGGTAGCCTTTTCGTTATGTAAGGTATTCTGTTGTCGTGGTTTTTTTTACTCCAATGGATGGTAGCCTTGTCATTATGGAAGGTAGTCTGTCATTGTGATTTCCGTACTCCAATGGATGGTAGCCTTGTCATTATGGAAGATAGTATGTTGTAGATATTTTTGTTACTCCAATGGATGGTAGCCTTGTCATTATGGAAGGTAGTCTGTTGTCGAGATTTTTGTTACTACAATGGATGGTAGCCTTGTCATTATGGAAGGTAGTCTGCTGTCGAGATTTTTGTTAAACTAATGGATGTTATCCTTGTCATTATGTAAGGTAGTCTATTGTCGAGATTTTTGTTACTCCAATGAGTGGTAGCCTTTTCGTTATGTAAGGTAGTCTGTTGTCGAGGTTTTTTTTACTCCAATGGATGGTAGCCTTGTCATTATGGAAGGTAGTCTGTCTTTGTGATTTCTGATACTCCAATGGATGGTAACCTTGTCATTATGGAAGATAGTATGTTGTAGATATTTTTGTTACTCAAATAGATGGTAGCCTTGTCATTATGGAAGGTAGTCTGTCGTTGTGATTTCTGATACTTCAATGGATGGTAGCCTTGTCATTATGGAAGATAGTATGTTGTCGATATTTTTGTTACTCCAATGGATGGTATCCTTGTCATTTTGGAAGGTAGTCTGTTGTCGAGATTTTTGTTACTACAATGGATTATAGCCTTGTCATTATTGAAGGTAGTCTCTTCTTGATATTTTTGTTACTACAATGGATGGTAGGCTTGTCATTTTGGAAGGTAGTCTGTTTTTGAGGTTTTTGTTACTCTAATGGATGGTAAGCTTGTCATTATGGAAGGTAGTCTGCTGTCGAGATTTTTGTTACTCCAATAGATGGTAGCCTTGTTATTATGGAAGGTAGTCTGTTGTCGAGATTTTTGTTACTACAATGGATGGTAGCCTTGTCATTATGGAACTTAGTCTGTTGTCTAGGTTTTTTTACTCCAATGGATGGTAGCCTTGACATTATGGAAGGTAATCTGTCGTTGTGATTTCTGGTACTTCAATGGATGGTAGCCTTGTCATTATGGAAGATAGTATGTTGTCAATATTTTTGTTACTCCAATTGATTTTAGCCTTGTCATTATGGAAGGTAGTCTTTTGTCGATTTCTTTGTTACTCCAATGGAGGGTAGCCTTGTCATTACGAAAGGTAGTCTGTTGTCAAGATTTTTGTTACTCCAATGGATTGTAGCCTTGTCATTATGGAAGGTAGTCTGTTGTTGAGATTTTTGTTACTATAATGGATGGTAGCCTTGTCATTATGGAAGGTAGTCTATTGTCGAGATTTTTGTTACTACAATGGATGGTAGCCTTGTCATTATGGAAGGTAGTCTGTTGTCGAGATTTTTGTTACTACAATGGATGGTAGCCTTGTCATTATGGAAGGTAGTCTATTGACGATATTTTGTTACTCCAATGGATGGTAGCCTTTTTGTTATGTAAGGTAGTCTGTTGTCGAGATTGTTTTTACTCCAATGGAGGGTAGCCTTGTCATTATGGAAGGTAGTTTGTCGTTGTGATTTCTGATACTCCAATGGATGTTAGCCTTGTCATTATGGAAGATAGTATGTTATCGATATTTTTGTTACTCCAATCGATGGTAACCTTGTCATTTTGGAAGGTAGTCTGTTGTCGAGATTTTAGTTACTCTAATGAATGGTAGCCTTGTCATTATGGAAGGTAGTCTGCTGTCGATATTATTGTTACTTTAATGTATGCTAGCCTTGTCATTATGGAAGGTAGTCTGTTGTCTAGGATTTTTGTTACTACAATGGATGGTAGCCTTGTCATAATGGAAGGTAGTCTGTTGTCGAGATTTTTGTTACTCTAATGGATGGTATCCTTGTCATTATGGAAGGTAGTCTGTTGGCAAGAATTTTATTACTCCAATGGATGGTAGCCACGTCATTATTGAACGTAGTCTGTCATTGTGATTTCTGTTACTCCAATTAAGGGTAGCCTTGTCATTATGGAAGGTAATCTGTTGTCCAGATTTTTGTTACTCCAATGGATTGTAGACTTGTCATTATGGAAGGTAGTCTGTTGTTGAGATTTTTGTTATATTAATTGGATGTAAGCCTTATAATTATGGAAGGTAGTCTGTTGTCGAGATTTTTGTTATTCCAATGGATGGTAACCTTGTCATTTTGGAAGGTAGTCTGTTGTTGAAATTTTTGTTATATTAATTGGATGGAAGCCTTATCATTATGGAAGGTAGTCTGTTGTCGAGATTTTTGTTACTAAAATGGATGGTATCCTTGTCATTATGGAAGGTAGTCTCTTATTGATATTTTTGTTTCTCCAATGGATGGTAGCCTTGGCATTATGGAAGGTAGTCTGCTGTTGAGATTATTGTTATTTTAATGTATGGTAGCCTTGTCATTAAGGAAGGTAGTCTGTTGTCGAGGTTTTTGTTACTATAATGGATGGTAGCCTTGTCATTATGGAAGGTAGTCTGTTGTCGAGATTTTTGTTACTACAATGGATGGTAGCCTTGTCATTATGGAAGGTGGTCCGCTGTAGAGATTTTTGTTACAAAAATTGATGTTATCCTTGTCATTATGTAAGGTAGTCTATTGTGGAGATTTTTGTTACTCCAATGGATGGTAGCCTTTTCGTTATGTAAGGTATTCTGTTGTCGAGGTTTTTTTTACTCCAATGGATGGTAGCCTTGTCATTATGGAAGGTATTCTGTCATTGTGATTTCCGTACTCCAATGGATGGTAGCCTTGTCATTATGGAAGATAGTATGTTGTAGAGATTTTTGTTACTACAATGGATGGTAGCCTTGTCATTATGGAAGGTAGTCTATTGTCGAGATTTTTGTTACTACAATGGATGGTAGCCTTGTCATTATGGAAGGTAGTTTGCTGTCGAGATTTTTGTTACACTAATGGATGTTATCCTTGTCATTATGTAAGGTAGTCTATTGTCGAGATTTTTGTTACTCCAATGGATGGTAGCCTTTTCGTTATGGAAGGTACTCTGTTGTCCAGATTTTTGTTACTCCAATGGATTGTAGACTTGTCATTATGGAAGGAAGTCTGTTGTTGAGATTTTTGTTATATTAATTGGATGTAAGCCTTATCATTATGGAAGGTAGTCTGTTGTCGAGAGTTTTGTTATTCCAATGGATGGTAACCTTGTCATTTTGGAAGGTAGTCAGCTGTTGAGATTATTGTTTTATTAATTGGATGGAAGCCTTATCATTATGGAAGGTAGTCTGTTGTCGAGATTTTTGTTACTACAATGGATGTTATCCTTGTCATTATGGAAGGTAGTCTGTTGTCGAGATTTTTGTTACTACAATGGATGGTAGCCTTGTCATTATAGAAGGTAGTCTGCTGTCGAGATTTTTGTTACAAAAATTGATGTTATCCTTGTCATTATGTAAGGTAGTCTATTGTGGAGATTTTTGTTACTCCAATGGATGGTAGCCTTTTCGTTATGTAAGGTATTCTGTTGTCGAGGTTTTTTTTACTCCAATGGATGGTAGCCTTGTCATTATGGAAGGTAGTCTATCATTGTGATTTCCGTACTCCAATGGATGGTAGCCTTGTCATTATGGAAGATAGTATGTTGTAGATATTTTTGTTACTCCAATGGATGGTAGCCTTGTCATTATGGAAGGTAGTCTATTGTCGAGATTTTTGTTACTACAATGGATGGTAGCCTTGTCATTATGGAAGGTAGTTTGCTGTCGAGATTTTTGTTACACTAATGGATGTTATCCTTGTCATTATGTAAGGTAGTCTATTGTCGAGATTTTTGTTACTCCAATGGATGGTAGCCTTTTCGTTATGGAAGGTAATCTGTTGTCCAGGTTTTTGTTACTCCAATGGATTGTAGACTTGTCATCATGGAAGGTAGTCTGTTGTTGAGATTTTTGTTATATTAATTGGATGTAAGCCTTATCATTATGGAAGGTAGTTTGTTGTCGAGAGTTTTGTTATTCCAATGGATGGTAACCTTGTCATTTTGGAAGGTAGTCAGTTGTTGATATTTTTGTTATATTAATTGGATGGAAGCCTTATCATTATGGAAGGTAGTCTGTTGTCGAGATTTTTGTTACTACAATGGATGTTATCCTTGTCATTATGGAAGGTAGTCTGTTGTCGAGATTTTTGTTACTACAATGGATGGTAGCCTTGTCATTATGGAAGGTAGTCTGCTGTAGAGATTTTTGTTACAAAAATTGATGTTATCCTTGTCATTATGTAAGGTAGCCTTGTCATTATGGAACTCAGTCTGCTGTCGAGATTTTTGTTACACTAATGGATGTTATCTTTGTCATTATGGACAATAGTCTATTGTCGAGATTTTGATACTCCAATGGATGGTAGCCTTTTCGTAATGTAAGGTAGTCTGTTGTCGAGATTATTTTTACTCCAATGGAGGGCAGCCTTGTCATTATGGAAGGTAGTTTGTCGTTGTGATTTCTGATACTCCAATGCATAATAGCCTTGTCATTATGGAAGATAGTATGTTATCGATATTTTTGTTACTCCAATGGACGGTAACCTTGTCGACATTTTTGTTACTCTAATGCATGGTAGCCTTGTCATTATGGAAGGTAGTCTACTATCGATATTATTGTTACTTTAATGTATGGTAGCCTTGTCTTTATGGAAGGTAGTCTGTTGTCGAGATTTTTGTTACTACAATGGATGGTAGCCTTGTCATTATGGAAGGTAGTATGTTGTCGATATTTTTGTTACTACAATGGATGGTAGCCTTGTCATAATGGAAGGTAGTCTGTTGTCGAGATTTTTGTTACTCTAATGGATGGTATCCTTTTCATTATGGAAGGTAATCTGTTGTCAAGAATTTTATTACTCCAATGGATGGTAGCCATGTCATTATTGAAGGTAGTCTGTCATTGTGATTTCTGTTTCTCCAATTAACGGTAGCCTTATCATTATGGAAGGTAATCTGTTATCCATATTTTTGTTACTCCAATGGATTGTAGACTTGTCACTATGGAAGGTAGTCTGTTGTCGAGATTTTTGTTACTACAATGGATGGTAGCCTTGTCATTATGGAAGGTAATCTATTGTCGAGATTTTTGTTACTACAATGGATGGTAGTCTTGTCATTAGGGAACTTAGTCTGCTGTCGAGATTTTTGTTACACTAATGGATGTTATCCTTGTCATTATGGAAGGTAGTCTATTGTCGATATTTTTGTTACTCCAATGGATGGTAGCCTTTTCGTTATGTAAGGTAGTCTGTTGTCGAGGTTTTTTTTACTACAATGGATTGTAGCCTTGTCATTATGGAAGGTAGTTTGTCGTTGTGATTTTTGATATTCCAATGGATGGTAGCCTTGTCATTTTGGAAGATAGTATGTTATAGATATTATTGTTACTCCAATGGATTGTAGACTTGTCATTAAGGAAGGTAGTCTGCAGTCGAGATTATTGTTACTTTAATCTATGGTAGCCTTGTCATAATGGAAGGTAGTCTGTTGTCTAGATTTTTGTTACTCCAATGGATTGTAGCCTTGTCATTATAGAATGTAGTATGTCGTCGAGATTTTTGTTACTACAATGGATGGTAGCCTTGTCATTATGGAACTCAGTCTGCTGTCGAGATTTTTGTTACACTAATGGATGTTATCTTTGTCATTATGGACAATAGTCTATTGTCGAGATTTTGATACTCCAATGGATGGTAGCCTTTTCGTAATGTAAGGCAGTCTGTTGTCGAGATTATTTTTACTCCAATGGAGGGAAGCCTTGTCATTATGGAAGGTAGTTTGTCGTTGTGATTTCTGATACTCCAATGCATAATAGCCTTGTCATTATGGAAGATAGTATGTTATCGATATTTTTGTTACTCCAATGGACGGTAACCTTGTCATTTTGGATGGTAGTCTGTTGTCGACATTTTTGTTACTCTAATGGATGGTAGCCTTGTCATTATGGAAGGTAGGCTACTGTCGATATTATTGTTACTTTAATGTATGGTAGCCTTGTCTTTATGGAAGGTAGTCTGTTGTCGAGATTTTTGTTACTACAATGGATGGTAGCCTTGTCATTATGGAAGGTAGTATGTTGTCGATATTTTTGTTACTACAATGGATGGTAGCCTTGTCATAATGGAAGGTAGTCTGTTGTCGAGATTTTTGTTACTCTAATGGATGGTATCCTTTTCATTATGGAAGGTAATATGTTGTCAAGAATTTTATTACTCCAATGGATGGTAGCCATGTCATTATTGAAGGTAGTCTGTCATTGTGATTTCTGTTACTCCAATTAACGGTAGCCTTATCATTATGGAAGGTAATCTGTTATCCATATTTTTGTTACTCCAATGGATTGTAGACTTGTCACTATAGAAGGTAGTCTGTTGTCGAGATTTTTGTTACTACAATGGATGGTAGCCTTGTCATTATGGAAGGTAATCTGTTGTCGAGATTTTTGTTACTACAATGGATGGTAGTCTTGTCATTATGGAACTTAGTCTGCTGTCGAGATTTTTGTTACACTAATGGATGTTATCCTTGTCATTATGGAAGGTAGTCTATTGTCGTTATTTTTGTTACTCCAATGGATGGTAGCCTTTTCGTTTTGTAAGGTAGTCTGTTGTCGAGGTTTTTTTTACTCCAATGGATGGTAGCCTTGTCATTATGGAAGGTAGTTTGTCGTTGTGATTTTTGATATTCCAATGGATGGTAGCCTTGTCATTATGGAAGATAGTATGTTATAGATATTTTTGTTACTCCAATGGATTGTAGACTTGTCATTACGGAAGGTAGTCTGCTGTCGAGATTATTGTTACTTTAATCTATGGTAGCCTTGTAATAATGGAAGGTAGTTTGTTGTCGAGATTTTTGTTACTCCAATGGATTGTAGCCTTGTCATTATAGAAGGTAGTTTGTCGTCGAGATTTTTGTTACTACAATGGATGGTAGCCTTGTCATTATGGAACTTAGTCTGTTGTCGAGATTTTTGTTACACTAATGGATGTTATCCTTGTCATTATGGAAGGTAGTCTATTGTCGAGATTTTTGTTACTCCAATGGATGGTAGCCTTTTCGTTATGTAAGGTAGTCTGTTGTCGAGGTTTTTTTACTCCAATGGATTGAAGCCTTGTCATTATGGAAGGTATTCTGTCGTTGTGATTTCTATACTCCAATGGATGGTAGCCTTGTCATTATGGAAGATAGTATGTTTTAGATATTTTTGTTACTCCAATAGATTGTAGCATTGTCAATATGGAAGGTAGTCTCTTGTCGATATCTTTGTTACTCCAATGGATGGTAGACTTGTCATTACAGAAGGCAGTCTATTGTCGAGATTTTTTTTACTCCAATGGATGGTAGCCTTGTCATTATGGAAGGTAGTCTGTCGTTGTGATTTCTAATACTCCAATGGATGGTAGCCTTGTCATTATAGAAGATAGTATGTTGTCGATATTTTTGTTACTCCAATGGATTGTAGCCATGTCATTATGGAAGGTAGTCTCTTGTCGATATCTTTGTTACTCCAATGGATGGTAGCCTTGTCATTACGGAAGGTAGTCTATTGTCGAGATTTTTTTTACTCCAACGGATGGTAGCCTTGTCATTATGGAAGGTAGTCTGTCGTTGTGATTTCTGATACTCCAATGGATGGTAGCCTTTTCATTATGGAAGATAGTATGTTGTCGATATTTTTGTTACTCCAATGGATTGTAGCCTTGTCATTATGGAAGGTAGTGTGTTGTTGATATCTTTGTTACTCCAATGGAGGGTAGCCTTGTCATTAAGGAAGGTAGCCTGTTGTCGAGATTTTTGTTACTCCAATGGATTGTAGCCTTGTCATTATGGAAGGTAGTTTGTCGTCGAGATTTTTGTTACTACAATGGTTGGTAGCCTTGTCATTATGGAAGGTAGTCTGTTGTCGAGATTTTAATTACTACAATGGATGGTAGCCTTGTCATTATGGAAGGTAGTGTGTTGGCAAGAGTTTTCTTACTACAATGGATGGTAGCCTTGTCATTATGGAACTTAGTCTGTTGTCGAGATTTTTGTTACACTAATGGATGTTATCTTTGTCATTATGGACAGTAGTCTATTGTCGAGATTTTGATACTCCAATGGATGGTAGCCTTTTCGTAATGTAAGGTAGTCTGTTGTCGAGATTATTTTTACCCCAATGGAGGGCAGCCTTGTCATTATGGAAGGTAGTTTGTCATTGTGATTTCTGATACTCCAATGGATAATAGCCTTGTCAATATGGAAGATAGTATGTTATCGATATTTTTGTTACTCCAATGGGTGGTAGCCTTTTCGTTATGTAAGGTAGTCTGTTGTCGAGGTTTTTTTACTCCAATGGATTGAAGCCTTGTCATTATGGAAGGTATTCTGTCGTTGTGATTTCTATACTCCAATGGATGGTAGCCTTGTCATTATGGAAGATAGTATGTTGTAGATATTTTTGTTACTCCAATGGATTGTAGCATTGTCAATATGGAAGGTAGTCTCTTGTCGATATCTTTGTTACTCCAATGGATGGTAGACTTGTCATTACAGAAGGCAGTCTATTGTCGAGATTTTTTTTACTCCAATGGATGGTAGCCTTGTCATTATGGAAGGTAGTCTGTCGTTGTGATTTCTGATACTCCAATGGATGGTAGCCTTTTCATTATGGAAGATAGTATGTTGTCGATATTTTTGTTACTCCAATGGATTGTAGCCTTGTCATTATGGAAGGTAGTGTGTTGTTGATATCTTTGTTACTCCAATGGAGGGTAGCCTTGTCATTACGGAAGGTAGCCTGTTGTCGAGATTTTTGTTACTCCAATGGATTGTAGCCTTGTCATTATGGAAGGTAGTTTGTCGTCGAGATTTTTGTTACTACAATGGTTGGTAGCCTTGTCATTATGGAAGGTAGTCTGTTGTCGAGATTTTAATTACTACAATGGATGGTAGCCTTGTCATTATGGAATGTAGTGTGTTGTCAAGAGTTTTCTTACTACAATGGATGGTAGCCTTGTCATTATGGAACTCAGTCTGCTGTCGAGATTTTTGTTACACTAATGGATGATATCTTTGTCATTATGGACAATAGTCTATTGTCGAGATTTTGATACTCCAATGGATGGTAGCCTTTTCGTAATGTAAGGTAGTCTGTTGTCGAGATTATTTTTACTCCAATGGAGGGCAGCCTTGTCATTATGGAAGGTAGTTTGTCGTTGTGATTTCTGATACTCCAATGCATAATAGCCTTGTCATTATGGAAGATAGTATGTTATCGATATTTTTGTTACTCCAATGGACGGTAACCTTGTCATTTTGGATGGTAGTCTGTTGTCGACATTTTTGTTACTCTAATGCATGGTAGCCTTGTCATTATGGAAGGTAGTCTACAGGCGATATTATTGTTACTTTATTGTATGGTAGCCTTGTCTTTATGGAAGGTAGTCTGTTGTCGAGATTTTTGTTACTACAATGGATGGTAGCCTTGTCATTATGGAAGGTAGTATGTTGTCGAGATTTTTGTTACTACAATGGATGGTAGCCTTGTCATTATGGAAGGTAGTCTGTTGTCGAGATTTTTGTTACTCTAATGGATGGTATCCTTTTCATTATGGAAGGTAATCTGTTGTCAAGAATTTTATTACTCCAATGGATGGTAGCCATGTCATTATTGAAGGTAGTCTGTCATTGTGATTTCTGTTACTCCAATTAACGGTAGCCTTATCATTATGGAAGGTAATCTGTTATCCATATTTTTGTTACTCCAATGGATTGTAGACTTGTCACTATGGAAGGTAGTCTGTTGTCGAGATTTTTGTTACTACAATGGATGGTAGCCTTGTCATTATGGAAGGTAATCTGTTGTCGAGATTTTTGTTACTACAATGGATGGTAGTCTTGTCATTAGGGAACTTAGTCTGCTGTCGAGATTTTTGTTACACTAATGGATGTTATCCTTGTCATTATGGAAGGTAGTCTATTGTCGATATTTTTGTTACTCCAATGGATGGTAGCCTTTTCGTTATGTAAGGTAGTCTGTTGTCGAGGTTTTTTTTACTACAATGGATTGTAGCCTTGTCATTATGGAAGGTAGTTTGTCGTTGTGATTTTTGATATTCCAATGGATGGTAGCCTTGTCATTTTGGAAGATAGTATGTTATAGATATTATTGTTACTCCAATGGATTGTAGACTTGTCATTAAGGAAGGTAGTCTGCAGTCGAGATTATTGTTACTTTAATCTATGGTAGCCTTGTCATAATGGAAGGTAGTCTGTTGTCTAGATTTTTGTTACTCCAATGGATTGTAGCCTTGTCATTATAGAATGTAGTATGTCGTCGAGATTTTTGTTACTACAATGGATGGTAGCCTTGTCATTATGGAACTCAGTCTGCTGTCGAGATTTTTGTTACACTAATGGATGTTATCTTTGTCATTATGGACAATAGTCTATTGTCGAGATTTTGATACTCCAATGGATGGTAGCCTTTTCGTAATGTAAGGTAGTCTGTTGTCGAGATTATTTTTACTCCAATGGAGGGAAGCCTTGTCATTATGGAAGGTAGTTTGTCGTTGTGATTTCTGATACTCCAATGCATAATAGCCTTGTCATTATGGAAGATAGTATGTTATCGATATTTTTGTTACTCCAATGGACGGTAACCTTGTCATTTTGGATGGTAGTCTGTTGTCGACATTTTTGTTACTCTAATGGATGGTAGCCTTGTCATTATGGAAGGTAGGCTACTGTCGATATTATTGTTACTTTAATGTATGGTAGCCTTGTCTTTATGGAAGGTAGTCTGTTGTCGAGATTTTTGTTACTACAATGGATGGTAGCCTTGTCATTATGGAAGGTAGTATGTTGTCGATATTTTTGTTACTACAATGGATGGTAGCCTTGTCATAATGGAAGGTAGTCTGTTGTCGAGATTTTTGTTACTCTAATGGATGGTATCCTTTTCATTATGGAAGGTAATCTGTTGTCAAGAATTTTATTACTCCAATGGATGGTAGCCATGTCATTATTGAAGGTAGTCTGTCATTGTGATTTCTGTTACTCCAATTAACGGTAGCCTTATCATTATGGAAGGTAATCTGTTATCCATATTTTTGTTACTCCAATGGATTGTAGACTTGTCACTATAGAAGGTAGTCTGTTGTCGAGATTTTTGTTACTACAATGGATGGTAGCCTTGTCATTATGGAAGGTAATCTGTTGTCGAGATTTTTGTTACTACAATGGATGGTAGTCTTGTCATTATGGAACTTAGTCTGCTGTCGAGATTTTTGTTACACTAATGGATGTTATCCTTGTCATTATGGAAGGTAGTCTATTGTCGTTATTTTTGTTACTCCAATGGATGGTAGCCTTTTCGTTTTGTAAGGTAGTCTGTTGTCGAGGTTTTTTTTACTCCAATGGATGGTAGCCTTGTCATTATGGAAGGTAGTTTGTCGTTGTGATTTTTGATATTCCAATGGATGGTAGCCTTGTCATTATGGAAGATAGTATGTTATAGATATTTTTGTTACTCCAATGGATTGTAGACTTGTCATTACGGAAGGTAGTCTGCTGTCGAGATTATTGTTACTTTAATCTATGGTAGCCTTGTAATAATGGAAGGTAGTTTGTTGTCGAGATTTTTGTTACTCCAATGGATTGTAGCCTTGTCATTATAGAAGGTAGTTTGTCGTCGAGATTTTTGTTACTACAATGGATGGTAGCCTTGTCATTATGGAACTTAGTCTGTTGTCGAGATTTTTGTTACACTAATGGATGTTATCCTTGTCATTATGGAAGGTAGTCTATTGTCGAGATTTTTGTTACTCCAATGGATGGTAGCCTTTTCGTTATGTAAGGTAGTCTGTTGTCGAGGTTTTTTTACTCCAATGGATTGAAGCCTTGTCATTATGGAAGGTATTCTGTCGTTGTGATTTCTATACTCCAATGGATGGTAGCCTTGTCATTATGGAAGATAGTATGTTTTAGATATTTTTGTTACTCCAATGGATTGTAGCATTGTCAATATGGAAGGTAGTCTCTTGTCGATATCTTTGTTACTCCAATGGATGGTAGACTTGTCATTACAGAAGGCAGTCTATTGTCGAGATTTTTTTTACTCCAATGGATGGTAGCCTTGTCATTATGGAAGGTAGTCTGTCGTTGTGATTTCTAATACTCCAATGGATGGTAGCCTTGTCATTATAGAAGATAGTATGTTGTCGATATTTTTGTTACTCCAATGGATTGTAGCCATGTCATTATGGAAGGTAGTCTCTTGTCGATATCTTTGTTACTCCAATGGATGGTAGCCTTGTCATTACGGAAGGTAGTCTATTGTCGAGATTTTTTTTACTCCAACGGATGGTAGCCTTGTCATTATGGAAGGTAGTCTGTCGTTGTGATTTCTGATACTCCAATGGATGGTAGCCTTTTCATTATGGAAGATAGTATGTTGTCGATATTTTTGTTACTCCAATGGATTGTAGCCTTGTCATTATGGAAGGTAGTGTGTTGTTGATATCTTTGTTACTCCAATGGAGGGTAGCCTTGTCATTAAGGAAGGTAGCCTGTTGTCGAGATTTTTGTTACTCCAATGGATTGTAGCCTTGTCATTATGGAAGGTAGTTTGTCGTCGAGATTTTTGTTACTACAATGGTTGGTAGCCTTGTCATTATGGAAGGTAGTCTGTTGTCGAGATTTTAATTACTACAATGGATGGTAGCCTTGTCATTATGGAAGGTAGTGTGTTGGCAAGAGTTTTCTTACTACAATGGATGGTAGCCTTGTCATTATGGAACTTAGTCTGTTGTCGAGATTTTTGTTACACTAATGGATGTTATCTTTGTCATTATGGACAGTAGTCTATTGTCGAGATTTTGATACTCCAATGGATGGTAGCCTTTTCGTAATGTAAGGTAGTCTGTTGTCGAGATTATTTTTACCCCAATGGAGGGCAGCCTTGTCATTATGGAAGGTAGTTTGTCATTGTGATTTCTGATACTCCAATGGATAATAGCCTTGTCAATATGGAAGATAGTATGTTATCGATATTTTTGTTACTCCAATGGGTGGTAGCCTTTTCGTTATGTAAGGTAGTCTGTTGTCGAGGTTTTTTTACTCCAATGGATTGAAGCCTTGTCATTATGGAAGGTATTCTGTCGTTGTGATTTCTATACTCCAATGGATGGTAGCCTTGTCATTATGGAAGATAGTATGTTGTAGATATTTTTGTTACTCCAATGGATTGTAGCATTGTCAATATGGAAGGTAGTCTCTTGTCGATATCTTTGTTACTCCAATGGATGGTAGACTTGTCATTACAGAAGGCAGTCTATTGTCGAGATTTTTTTTACTCCAATGGATGGTAGCCTTGTCATTATGGAAGGTAGTCTGTCGTTGTGATTTCTGATACTCCAATGGATGGTAGCCTTTTCATTATGGAAGATAGTATGTTGTCGATATTTTTGTTACTCCAATGGATTGTAGCCTTGTCATTATGGAAGGTAGTGTGTTGTTGATATCTTTGTTACTCCAATGGAGGGTAGCCTTGTCATTACGGAAGGTAGCCTGTTGTCGAGATTTTTGTTACTCCAATGGATTGTAGCCTTGTCATTATGGAAGGTAGTTTGTCGTCGAGATTTTTGTTACTACAATGGTTGGTAGCCTTGTCATTATGGAAGGTAGTCTGTTGTCGAGATTTTAATTACTACAATGGATGGTAGCCTTGTCATTATGGAATGTAGTGTGTTGTCAAGAGTTTTCTTACTACAATGGATGGTAGCCTTGTCATTATGGAACTCAGTCTGCTGTCGAGATTTTTGTTACACTAATGGATGATATCTTTGTCATTATGGACAATAGTCTATTGTCGAGATTTTGATACTCCAATGGATGGTAGCCTTTTCGTAATGTAAGGTAGTCTGTTGTCGAGATTATTTTTACTCCAATGGAGGGCAGCCTTGTCATTATGGAAGGTAGTTTGTCGTTGTGATTTCTGATACTCCAATGCATAATAGCCTTGTCATTATGGAAGATAGTATGTTATCGATATTTTTGTTACTCCAATGGACGGTAACCTTGTCATTTTGGATGGTAGTCTGTTGTCGACATTTTTGTTACTCTAATGCATGGTAGCCTTGTCATTATGGAAGGTAGTCTACAGGCGATATTATTGTTACTTTATTGTATGGTAGCCTTGTCTTTATGGAAGGTAGTCTGTTGTCGAGATTTTTGTTACTACAATGGATGGTAGCCTTGTCATTATGGAAGGTAGTATGTTGTCGAGATTTTTGTTACTACAATGGATGGTAGCCTTGTCATTATGGATGGTAGTTTGTTGTCGAGATTTTTGTTACTCTAATGGATGGTATCCTTTTCATTATGGAAGGTAATCTGTTGTCAAGAATTTTATTACTCCAATGGATGGTAGCCTTGTCATTATTGAAGGTAGTCTGTCATTGTGATTTCTGTTACTCCAATTAACGGTAGCCTTATCATTATGGAAGGTAATCTGTTATCCAGATTTTTGTTACTCCAATGGATTGTAGACTTGTCACTATGGAAGGTAGTCTGTTGTCGAGATTTTTGTTACTACAATGGATGGTAGCCTTGTCATTATGGAAGGTAATCTGTTGTCGAGATTTTTGTTACTACAATGGATGGTAGTCTTGTCATTAGGGAACTTAGTCTGCTGTCGAGATTTTTGTTACACTAATGGATGTTATCCTTGTCATTATGGAAGGTAGTCTATTGTCGATATTTTTGTTACTCCAATGGATGGTAGCCTTTTTGTTATGTAAGGTAGTCTGTTGTCGAGGTTTTTTTTACCACAATGGATGGTAGCCTTGTCATTATGGAAGGTAGTTTGTCGTTGTGATTTTTGATATTCCAATGGATGGTAGCCTTGTCATTATGGAAGATAGTATGTTATAGATATTTTTGTTACTCCAATGGATTGTAGACTTGTCATTATGGAAGGTAGTCTGCAGTCGAGATTATTGTTACTTTAATCTATGGTAGCCTTGTCATAATGGAAGGTAGTCTGTTGTCGAGATTTTTGTTACTCCAATGGATTGTAGCCTTGTCATTATAGAATGTAGTTTGTCGTCGAGATTTTTGTTACTACAATGGATGGTAGCCTTGTCATTATGGAACTCAGTCTGCTGTCGAGATTTTTGTTACACTAATGGATGTTATCTTTGTCATTATGGACAATAGTCTATTGTCGAGATTTTGATACTCCAATGGATCGTAGCCTTTTCGTAATGTAAGGTAGTCTGTTGTCGAGATTATTTTTACTCCAATGGAGGGCAGCCTTGTCATTATGGAAGGTAGTTTGTCATTGTGATTTCTGATACTCCAATGCATAATAGCCTTGTCATTATGGAAGATAGTATGTTATCGATATTTTTGTTACTCCAATGGACGGTAACCTTGTCATTTTGGATGGTAGTCTGTTGTCGACATTTATTTTACTCTAATGGATGGTAGCCTTGTCATTATGGAAGGTAGTCTACTGTCGATATTATTGTTACTTTAATGTATGGTAGCCTTGTGTTTATGGAAGGTAGTCTGTTGTCGAGATTTTTGTTACTACAATGGATGGTAGCCTTGTCATTATGGAAGGTAGTATGTTGTCGAGATTTTTGTTACTACAATGGATGGTAGCCTTGTCATTATGGAAGGTAGTCTGTTGTCGAGATTTTTGTTACTCTAATGGATGGTAGCCTTTTCATTATGGAAGTTAATTTGTTGTCAAGAATTTTATTACTCCAATGGATGGTAGCCATGTCATTATTGAAGGTAGTCTGTCATTGTGATTTCTGTTACTCCAATTAACGGTAGCCTTATCATTATGGAAGGTAATCTGTTATCCATATTTTTGTTACTCCAATGGATTGTAGACTTGTCACTATGGAAGGTAGTCTGTTGTCGAGATTTTTGTTACTACAATGGATGGTAGCCTTGTCATTATGGAAGGTAATCTGTTGTCGAGATTTTTGTTACTACAATGGATGGTAGTCTTGTCATTATGGAACTTAGTCTGCTGTCGAGATTTTTGTTACACTAATGGATGTTATCCTTGTCATTATGGAAGGTAGTCTATTGTCGTTATTTTTGTTACTCCAATGGATGGTAGCCTTTTCGTTTTGTAAGGTAGTCTGTTGTCGAGGTTTTTTTTACTCCAATGGATGGTAGCCTTGTCATTATGGAAGGTAGTTTGTCGTTGTGATTTTTGATATTCCAATGGATGGTAGCCTTGTCATTTTGGAAGATATTATGTTATAGATATTTTTGTTACTCCAATGGATTGTAGACTTGTCATTACGGAAGGTAGTCTGCTGTCGAGATTATTGTTACTTTAATCTATGGTAGCCTTGTAATAATGGAAGGTAGTCTGTTGTCGAGATTTTTGTTACTCCAATGGATTGTAGCCTTGTCATTATAGAAGGTAGTTTGTCGACGAGATTTTTGTTACTACAATGGATGGTAGCCTTGTCATTATGGAACTTAGTCTGTTGTCGAGATTTTTGTTACACTAATGGATGTTATCCTTGTCATTATGGAAGGTAGTCTATTGTCGAGATTTTTGTTACTCCAATGGATGGTAGCCTTTTCGTTATGTAAGGTAGTCTGTTGTCGAGGTTTTTTTACTCCAATGGATTGAAGCCTTGTCATTATGGAAGGTATTCTGTCGTTGTGATTTCTATACTCCAATGGATGGTAGCCTTGTCATTATGGAAGATAGTATGTTTTAGATATTTTTGTTACTCCAATGGATTGTAGCATTGTCAATATGGAAGGTAGTCTCTTGTCGATATCTTTGTTACTCCAATGGATGGTAGACTTGTCATTACAGAAGGCAGTCTATTGTCGAGATTTTTTTTACTCCAATGGATGGTAGCCTTGTCATTATGGAAGGTAGTCTGTCATTGTGATTTCTAATACTCCAATGGATGGTAGCCTTTTCATTATAGAAGATAATATGTTGTCGATATTTTTGTTACTCCAATGGATTGTAGCCATGTCATTATGGAAGGTAGTCTCTTGTCGATATCTTTGTTACTCCAATGGATGGTAGCCTTGTCATTACGGAAGGTAGTCTATTGTCGAGATTTTTTTTACTCCAACGGATGGTAGCCTTGTCATTATGGAAGGTAGTCTGTCGTTGTGATTTCTGATACTCCAATGGATGGTAGACTTTTCATTATGGAAGATAGTATGTTGTCGATATTTTTGTTACTCCAATGGATTGTAGCCTTGTCATTATGGAAGGTAGTGTGTTGTTGATATCTTTGTTACTCCAATGGAGGGTAGCCTTGTCATTAAGGAAGGTAGCCTGTTGTCGAGATTTTTGTTACTCCAATGGATTGTAGCCTTGTCATTATGGAAGGTAGTTTGTCGTCGAGATTTTTGTTACTACAATGGTTGGTAGCCTTGTCATTATGGAAGGTAGTCTGTTGTCGAGATTTTAATTACTACAATGGATGGTAGCCTTGTCATTATGGAATGTAGTGTGTTGTCAAGAGTTTTCTTACTACAATGGATGGTAGCCTTGTCATTATGGAACTCAGTCTGCTGTCGAGATTTTTGTTACACTAATGGATGATATCTTTGTCATTATGGACAATAGTCTATTGTCGAGATTTTGATACTCCAATGGATGGTAGCCTTTTCGTAATGTAAGGTAGTCTGTGGTCGAGATTATTTTTACTCCAATGGAGGGCAGCCTTGTCATTATGGAAGGTAGTTTGTCGTTGTGATTTCTGGTACTCCAATGCATAATAGCCTTGTCATTATGGAAGATAGTATGTTATCGATATTTTTGTTACTCCAATGGACGGTAACCTTGTCATTTTGGATGGTAGTCTGTTGTCGACATTTTTGTTACTCTAATGCATGGTAGCCTTGTCATTATGGAAGGTAGTCTACTGTCGATATTATTGTTACTTTAATGTATGGTAGCCTTGTCTTTATGGAAGGTAGTCTGTTGTCGAGATTTTTGTTACTACAATGGATGGTAGCCTTGTCATTATGGAAGGTAGTCTGTTGTCGAGATTTTTGTTACTCTAATGGATGGTATCCTTTTCATTATGGAAGGTAATCTGTTGTCAAGAATTTTATTACTCCAATGGATGGTAGCCATGTCATTATTGAAGGTAGTCTGTCATTGTGATTTCTGTTACTCCAATTAACGGTAGCCTTATCATTATGGAAGGTAATCTGTTATCCATATTTTTGTTACTCCAATGGATTATAGACTTGTCACTATGGAAGGTAGTCTGTTGTCGAGATTTTTGTTACTACAATGGATGGTAGCCTTGTCATTATGGAAGGTAATCTGTTGTCGAGATTTTTGTTACTACAATGGATGGTAGTCTTGTCATTAGGGAACTTAGTCTGTTGTCGAGATTTTTGTTACACTAATGGATGTTATCCTTGTCATTATGGAAGGTAGTCTATTGTCGATATTTTTGTTACTCCAATGGATGGTAGCCTTTTTGTTATGTAAGGTAGTCTGTTGTCGAGGTTTTTTTTACCACAATGGATGGTAGCCTTGTCATTATGGAAGGTAGTTTGTCGTTGTGATTTTTGATATTCCAATGGATGGTAGCCTTGTCATTATGGAAGATAGTATGTTATAGATATTTTTGTTACTCCAATGGATTGTAGACTTGTCATTATGGAAGGTAGTCTGCAGTCGAGATTATTATTACTTTAATCTATGGTAGCCTTGTCATAATGGAAGGTAGTCTGTTGTAGAGATTTTTGTTACTCCAATGGATTGTAGCCTTGTCATTATAGAATGTAGTTTGTCGTCGAGATTTTTGTTACTACAATGGATGGTAGCCTTGTCATTATGGAACTCAGTCTGCTGTCGAGATTTTTGTTACACTAATGGATGTTATCTTTGTCATTATGGACAATAGTCTATTGTCGAGATTTTGATACTCCAATGGATGGTAGCCTTTTCGTAATGTAAGGTAGTCTGTTGTCGAGATTATTTTTACTCCAATGGAGGGCAGCCTTGTCATTATGGAAGGTAGTTTGTCGTTGTGATTTCTGATACTCCAATGCATAATAGCCTTGTCATTATGGAAGATAGTATGTTATCGATATTTTTGTTACTCCAATGGACGGTAACCTTGTCATTTTGGATGGTAGTCTGTTGTCGAAATTTATTTTACTCTAATGGATGGTAGCCTTGTCATTATGGAAGGTAGTCTACTGTCGATATTATTGTTACTTTAATGTATGGTAGCCTTGTGTTTATGGAAGGTAGTCTGTTGTCGAGATTTTTGTTACTACAATGGATGGTAGCCTTGTCATTATGGAAGGTAGTATGTTGTCGAGATTTTTGTTACTACAATGGATGGTAGCCTTGTCATTATGGAAGCTAGTCTGTTGTCGATATTTTTGTTACTCTAATGGATGGTATCCTTTTCATTATGGAAGTTAATTTGTTGTCAAGAATTTTATTACTCCAATGGATGGTAGCCATGTCATTATTGAAGGTAGTCTGTCATTGTGATTTCTGTTACTCCAATTAACGGTAGCCTTATCATTATGGAAGGTAATCTGTTATCCAGATTTTTGTTACTCCAATGGATTGTAGACTTGTCACTATGGAAGGTAGTCTATTGTCGAGATTTTTGTTACTACAATGGATGGTAGCCTTGTCATTATGGAAGGTAATCTGTTGTCGAGATTTTTGTTACTACAATGGATGGTAGTCTTGTCATTATGGAACTTAGTCTGCTGTCGAGATTTTTGTTACACTAATGGATGTTATCCTTGTCATTATGGAAGGTAGTCTATTGTCGTTATTTTTGTTACTCCAATGGATGGTAGCCTTTTCGTTTTGTAAGGTAGTCTGTTGTCGAGGTTTTTTTTACTCCAATGGATGGTAGCCTTGTCATTATGGAAGGTAGTTTGTCGTTGTGATTTTTGATATTCCAATGGATGGTAGCCTTGTCATTTTGGAAGATATTATGTTATAGATATTTTTGTTACTCCAATGGATTTTAGACTTGTCATTACGGAAGGTAGTCTGCTGTCGAGATTATTGTTACTTTAATCTATGGTAGCCTTGTAATAATGGAAGGTAGTCTGTTGTCGAGATTTTTGTTACTCCAATGGATTGTAGCCTTGTCATTATAGAAGGTAGTTTGTCGTCGAGATTTTTGTTACTACAATGGATGGTAGCCTTGTCATTATGGAACTTAGTCTGTTGTCGAGATTTTTGTTACACTAATGGATGTTATCCTTGTCATTATGGAAGGTAGTCTATTGTCGAGATTTTTGTTACTCCAATGGATGGTAGCCTTTTCGTTATGTAAGGTAGTCTGTTGTCGAGGTTTTTTTACTCCAATGGATTGAAGCCTTGTCATTATGGAATGTATTCTATCGTTGTGATTTCTATACTCCAATGGATGGTAGCCTTGTCATTATGGAAGATAGTATGTTTTAGATATTTTTGTTACTCCAATGGATTGTAGCATTGTCAATATGGAAGGTAGTCTCTTGTCGATATCTTTGTTACTCCAATGGATGGTAGACTTGTCATTACAGAAGGCAGTCTATTGTCGAGATTTTTTTTACTCCAATGGATGGTAGCCTTGTCATTATGGAAGGTAGTCTGTCGTTGTGATTTCTGATACTCCAATGGATGGTAGACTTTTCATTATGGAAGATAGTATGTTGTCGATATTTTTGTTACTCCAATGGATTGTAGCCTTGTCATTATGGAAGGTAGTGTGTTGTTGATATCTTTGTTACTCCAATGGAGGGTAGCCTTGTCATTAAGGAAGGTAGCCTGTTGTCGAGATTTTTGTTACTCCAATGGATTGTAGCCTTGTCATTATGGAAGGTAGTTTGTCGTCGAGATTTTTGTTACTACAATGGTTGGTAGCCTTGTCATTATGGAAGGTAGTCTGTTGTCGAGATTTTAATTACTACAATGGATGGTAGCCTTGTCATTATGGAATGTAGTGTGTTGTCAAGAGTTTTCTTACTACAATGGATGGTAGCCTTGTCATTATGGAACTCAGTCTGCTGTCGAGATTTTTGTTACACTAATGGATGATATCTTTGTCATTATGGACAATAGTCTATTGTCGAGATTTTGATACTCCAATTGATGGTAGCCTTTTCGTAATGTAAGGTAGTCTGTTGTCGAGATTATTTTTACTCCAATGGAGGGCAGCCTTGTCATTATGGAAGGTAGTTTGTCGTTGTGATTTCTGATACTCCAATGCATAATAGCCTTGTCATTATGGAAGATAGTATGTTATCGATATTTTTGTTACTCCAATGGACGGTAACCTTGTCATTTTGGATGGTAGTCTGTTGTCGACATTTTTGTTACTCTAATGCATGGTAGCCTTGTCATTATGGAAGGTAGTCTACTGTCGATATTATTATTACTTTAATGTATGGTAGCCTTGTCTTTATGGAAGGTAGTCTGTTGTCGAGATTTTTGTTACTACAATGGATGGTAGCCTTGTCATTATGGAAGGTAGTCTGTTGTCGAGATTTTTGTTACTCTAATGGATGGTATCCTTTTCATTATGGAAGGTAATCTGTTGTCAAGAATTTTATTACTCCAATGGATGGTAGCCATGTCATTATTGAAGGTAGTCTGTCATTGTGATTTCTGTTACTCCAATTAACGGTAGCCTTATCATTATGGAAGGTAATCTGTTATCCAGATTTTTGTTACTCCAATGGATTATAGACTTGTCACTATGGAAGGTAGTCTGTTGTCGAGATTTTTGTTACTACAATGGATGGTAGCCTTGTCATTATGGAAGGTAATATGTTGTCGAGATTTTTGTTACTACAATGGATGGTAGTCTTGTCATTAGGGAACTTAGTCTGTTGTCGAGATTTTTGTTACACTAATGGATGTTATCCTTGTCATTATGGAAGGTAGTCTATTGTCGATATTTTTGTTACTCCAATGGATGGTAGACTTTTTGTTATGTAAGGTAGTCTGTTGTCGAGGTTTTTTTTACCACAATGGATGGTAGCCTTGTCATTATGGAAGGTAGTTTGTCGTTGTGATTTTTGATATTCCAATGGATGGTAGCCTTGTCATTATGGAAGATAGTATGTTATAGATATTTTTGTTACTCCAATGGATTGTAGACTTGTCATTATGGAAGGTAGTCTGCAGTCGAGATTATTATTACTTTAATCTATGGTAGCCTTGTCATAATGGAAGGTAGTCTGTTGTCGAGATTTTTGTTACTCCAATAGATTGTAGCCTTGTCATTATAGAATGTAGTTTGTCGTCGAGATTTTTGTTACTACAATGGATGGTAGCCTTGTCATTATGGAACTCAGTCTGCTGTCGAGATTTTTGTTACACTAATGGATGTTATCTTTGTCATTATGGACAATAGTCTATTGTCGAGATTTTGATACTCCAATGGATGGTAGCCTTTTCGTAATGTAAGGTAGTCTGTTGTCGAGATTATTTTTACTCCAATGGAGGGCAGCCTTGTCATTATGGAAGGTAGTTTGTCGTTGTGATTTCTGATACTCCAATGCATAATAGCCTTGTCATTATGGAAGATAGTATGTTATCGATATTTTTGTTACTCCAATGGACGGTAACCTTGTCATTTTGGATGGTAGTCTGTTGTCGAAATTTATTTTACTCTAATGGATGGTAGCCTTGTCATTATGGAAGGTAGTCTACTGTCGATATTATTGTTACTTTAATGTATGGTAGCCTTGTGTTTATGGAAGGTAGTCTGTTGTCGAGATTTTTGTTACTACAATGGATGGTAGCCTTGTCATTATGGAAGGTAGTATGTTGTCGAGATTTTTGTTACTACAATGGATGGTAGCCTTGTCATTATGGAAGCTAGTCTGTTGTCGATATTTTTGTTACTCTAATGGATGGTATCCTTTTCATTATGGAAGTTAATTTGTTGTCAAGAATTTTATTACTCCAATGGATGGTAGCCATGTCATTATTGAAGGTAGTCTGTCATTGTGATTTCTGTTACTCCAATTAACGGTAGCCTTATCATTATGGAAGGTAATCTGTTATCCAGATTTTTGTTACTCCAATGGATTGTAGACTTGTCACTATGGAAGGTAGTCTATTGTCGAGATTTTTGTTACTACAATGGATGGTAGCCTTGTCATTATGGAAGGTAATCTGTTGTCGAGATTTTTGTTACTACAATGGATGGTAGTCTTGTCATTATGGAACTTAGTCTGCTGTCGAGATTTTTGTTACACTAATGGATGTTATCCTTGTCATTATGGAAGGTAGTCTATTGTCGTTATTTTTGTTACTCCAATGGATGGTAGCCTTTTCGTTTTGTAAGGTAGTCTGTTGTCGAGGTTTTTTTTACTCCAATGGATGGTAGCCTTGTCATTATGGAAGGTAGTTTGTCGTTGTGATTTTTGATATTCCAATGGATGGTAGCCTTGTCATTTTGGAAGATATTATGTTATAGATATTTTTGTTACTCCAATGGATTTTAGACTTGTCATTACGGAAGGTAGTCTGCTGTCGAGATTATTGTTACTTTAATCTATGGTAGCCTTGTAATAATGGAAGGTAGTCTGTTGTCGAGATTTTTGTTACTCCAATGGATTGTAGCCTTGTCATTATAGAAGGTAGTTTGTCGTCGAGATTTTTGTTACTACAATGGATGGTAGCCTTGTCATTATGGAACTTAGTCTGTTGTCGAGATTTTTGTTACACTAATGGATGTTATCCTTGTCATTATGGAAGGTAGTCTATTGTCGAGATTTTTGTTACTCCAATGGATGGTAGCCTTTTCGTTATGTAAGGTAGTCTGTTGTCGAGGTTTTTTTACTCCAATGGATTGAAGCCTTGTCATTATGGAATGTATTCTGTCGTTGTGATTTCTATACTCCAATGGATGGTAGCCTTGTCATTATGGAAGATAGTATGTTTTAGATATTTTTGTTACTCCAATGGATTGTAGCATTGTCAATATGGAAGGTAGTCTCTTGTCGATATCTTTGTTACTCCAATGGATGGTAGACTTGTCATTACAGAAGGCAGTCTATTGTCGAGATTTTTTTTACTCCAATGGATGGTAGCCTTGTCATTATGGAAGGTAGTCTGTCGTTGTGATTTCTGATACTCCAATGGATGGTAGACTTTTCATTATGGAAGATAGTATGTTGTCGATATTTTTGTTACTCCAATGGATTGTAGCCTTGTCATTATGGAAGGTAGTGTGTTGTTGATATCTTTGTTACTCCAATGGAGGGTAGCCTTGTCATTAAGGAAGGTAGCCTGTTGTCGAGATTTTTGTTACTCCAATGGATTGTAGCCTTGTCATTATGGAAGGTAGTTTGTCGTCGAGATTTTTGTTACTACAATGGTTGGTAGCCTTGTCATTATGGAAGGTAGTCTGTTGTCGAGATTTTAATTACTACAATGGATGGTAGCCTTGTCATTATGGAATGTAGTGTGTTGTCAAGAGTTTTCTTACTACAATGGATGGTAGCCTTGTCATTATGGAACTCAGTCTGCTGTCGAGATTTTTGTTACACTAATGGATGATATCTTTGTCATTATGGACAATAGTCTATTGTCGAGATTTTGATACTCCAATTGATGGTAGCCTTTTCGTAATGTAAGGTAGTCTGTTGTCGAGATTATTTTTACTCCAATGGAGGGCAGCCTTGTCATTATGGAAGGTAGTTTGTCGTTGTGATTTCTGATACTCCAATGCATAATAGCCTTGTCATTATGGAAGATAGTATGTTATCGATATTTTTGTTACTCCAATGGACGGTAACCTTGTCATTTTGGATGGTAGTCTGTTGTCGACATTTTTGTTACTCTAATGCATGGTAGCCTTGTCATTATGGAAGGTAGTCTACTGTCGATATTATTGTTACTTTAATGTATGGTAGCCTTGTCTTTATGGAAGGTAGTCTGTTGTCGAGATTTTTGTTACTACAATGGATGGTAGCCTTGTCATTATGGAAGGTAGTCTGTTGTCGAGATTTTTGTTACTCTAATGGATGGTATCCTTTTCATTATGGAAGGTAATCTGTTGTCAAGAATTTTATTACTCCAATGGATGGTAGCCATGTCATTATTGAAGGTAGTCTGTCATTGTGATTTCTGTTACTCCAATTAACGGTAGCCTTATCATTATGGAAGGTAATCTGTTATCCAGATTTTTGTTACTCCAATGGATTATAGACTTGTCACTATGGAAGGTAGTCTGTTGTCGAGATTTTTGTTACTACAATGGATGGTAGCCTTGTCATTATGGAAGGTAATATGTTGTCGAGATTTTTGTTACTACAATGGATGGTAGTCTTGTCATTAGGGAACTTAGTCTGTTGTCGAGATTTTTGTTACACTAATGGATGTTATCCTTGTCATTATGGAAGGTAGTCTATTGTCGATATTTTTGTTACTCCAATGGATGGTAGACTTTTTGTTATGTAAGGTAGTCTGTTGTCGAGGTTTTTTTTACCACAATGGATGGTAGCCTTGTCATTATGGAAGGTAGTTTGTCGTTGTGATTTTTGATATTCCAATGGATGGTAGCCTTGTCATTATGGAAGATAGTATGTTATAGATATTTTTGTTACTCCAATGGATTGTAGACTTGTCATTATGGAAGGTAGTCTGCAGTCGAGATTATTATTACTTTAATCTATGGTAGCCTTGTCATAATGGAAGGTAGTCTGTTGTCGAGATTTTTGTTACTCCAATGGATTGTAGCCTTGTCATTATAGAATGTAGTTTGTCGTCGAGATTTTTGTTACTACAATGGATGGTAGCCTTGTCATTATGGAACTCAGTCTGCTGTCGAGATTTTTGTTACACTAATGGATGTTATCTTTGTCATTATGGACAATAGTCTATTGTCGAGATTTTGATACTCCAATGGATGGTAGCCTTTTCGTAATGTAAGGTAGTCTGTTGTCGAGATTATTTTTACTCCAATGGAGGGCAGCCTTGTCATTATGGAAGGTAGTTTGTCGTTGTGATTTCTGATACTCCAATGCATAATAGCCTTGTCATTATGGAAGATAATATGTTATCGATATTTTTGTTACTCCAATGGACGGTAACCTTGTCATTTTGGATGGTAGTCTGTTGTCGACATTTATTTTACTCTAATGGATGGTAGCCTTGTCATTATGGAAGGTAGTCTACTGTCGATATTATTGTTACTTTAATGTATGGTAGCCTTGTGTTTATGGAAGGTAGTCTGTTGTCGAGATTTTTGTTACTACAATGGATGGTAGCCTTGTCATTATGGAAGGTAGTATGTTGTCGAGATTTTTGTTACTACAATGGATGGTAGCCTTGTCATTATGGAAGGTAGTCTGTTGTCGATATTTTTGTTACTCTAATGGATGGTATCCTTTTCATTATGGAAGTTAATTTGTTGTTAAGAATTTTATTACTCCAATGGATGGTAGCCATGTCATTATTGAAGGTAGTCTGTCATTGTGATTTCTGTTACTCCAATTAACGGTAGCCTTATCATTATGGAAGGTAATCTGTTATCCAGATTTTTGTTACTCCAATGGATTGTAGACTTGTCACTATGGAAGGTAGTCTATTGTCGAGATTTTTGTTACTACAATGGATGGTAGCCTTGTCATTATGGAAGGTAATCTGTTGTCGAGATTTTTGTTACTACAATGGATGGTAGTCTTGTCATTATGGAACTTAGTCTGCTGTCGAGATTTTTGTTACACTAATGGATGTTATCCTTGTCATTATGGAAGGTAGTCTATTGTCGTTATTTTTGTTACTCCAATGGATGGTAGCCTTTTCGTTTTGTAAGGTAGTCTGTTGTCGAGGTTTTTTTTACTCCAATGGATGGTAGCCTTGTCATTATGGAAGGTAGTTTGTCGTTGTGATTTTTGATATTCCAATGGATGGTAGCCTTGTCATTTTGGAAGATATTATGTTATAGATATTTTTGTTACTCCAATGGATTTTAGACTTGTCATTACGGAAGGTAGTCTGCTGTCGAGATTATTGTTACTTTAATCTATGGTAGCCTTGTAATAATGGAAGGTAGTCTGTTGTCGAGATTTTTGTTACTCCAATGGATTGTAGCCTTGTCATTATAGAAGGTAGTTTGTCGTCGAGATTTTTGTTACTACAATGGATGGTAGCCTTGTCATTATGGAACTTAGTCTGTTGTCGAGATTTTTGTTACACTAATGGATGTTATCCTTGTCATTATGGAAGGTAGTCTATTGTCGAGATTTTTGTTACTCCAATGGATGGTAGCCTTTTCGTTATGTAAGGTAGTCTGTTGTCGAGGTTTTTTTACTCCAATGGATTGAAGCCTTGTCATTATGGAAGGTATTCTGTCGTTGTGATTTCTATACTCCAATGGATGGTAGCCTTGTCATTATGGAAGATAGTATGTTTTAGATATTTTTGTTACTCCAATGGATTGTAGCATTGTCAATATGGAAGGTAGTCTCTTGTCGATATCTTTGTTACTCCAATGGATGGTAGACTTGTCATTACAGAAGGCAGTCTATTGTCGAGATTTTTTTTACTCCAATGGATGGTAGCCTTGTCATTATGGAAGGTAGTCTGTCGTTGTGATTTCTAATACTCCAATGGATGGTAGCCTTTTCATTATAGAAGATAATATGTTGTCGATATTTTTGTTACTCCAATGGATTGTAGCCATGTCATTATGGAAGGTAGTCTCTTGTCGATATCTTTGTTACTCCAATGGATGGTAGCCTTGTCATTACGGAAGGTAGTCTATTGTCGAGATTTTTTTTACTCCAACGGATGGTAGCCTTGTCATTATGGAAGGTAGTGTGTTGTTGATATCTTTGTTACTCCAATAGAGGGTAGCCTTGTCATTAAGGAAGGTAGCCTGTTGTCGAGATTTTTGTTACTCCAATGGATTGTAGCCTTGTCATTATGGAAGGTAGTTTGTCGTCGAGATTTTTGTTACTACAATGGTTGGTAGCCTTGTCATTATGGAAGGTAGTCTGTTGTCGAGATTTTAATTACTACAATGGATGGTAGCCTTGTCATTATGGAACTTAGTCTGTTGTCGAGATTTTTGTTACACTAATGGATGTTATCTTTGTCATTATGGACAGTAGTCTATTGTCGAGATTTTGATACTCCAATGGATGGTAGCCTTTTCGTAATGTAAGGTAGTCTGTTGTCGAGATTATTTTTACCCCAATGGAGGGCAGCCTTGTCATTATGGAAGGTAGTTTGTCGTTGTGATTTCTGATACTCCAATGGATAATAGCCTTGTCAATATGGAAGTCAGTATGTTATCGATATTTTTGTTACTCCAATGGGTGGTAGCCTTTTCGTTATGTAAGGTAGTCTGTTGTCGAGGTTTTTTTACTCCAATGGATTGAAGCCTTGTCATTATGGAAGGTATTCTGTCGTTGTGATTTCTATACTCCAATGGATGGTAGCCTTGTCATTATGGAAGATAGTATGTTGTAGATATTTTTGTTACTCCAATGGATTGTAGCATTGTCAATATGGAAGGTAGTCTCTTGTCGATATCTTTGTTACTCCAATGGATGGTAGACTGGTCATTACAGAAGGCAGTCTATTGTCGAGATTTTTTTTACTCCAATGGATGGTAGCCTTGTCATTATGGAAGGTAGTCTGTCGTTGTGATTTCTAATACTCCAATGGATGGTAGCCTTGTCATTATAGAAGATAGTATGTTGTCGATATTTTTGTTACTCCAATGGATTTTAGCCATGTCATTATGGAAGGTAGTCTCTTGTCTATATCTTTGTTACTCCAATGGATGGTAGCCTTGTCATTACGGACGGTAGTCTATTGTCGAGATTTTTTTTACTCCAATGGATGGTAGCCTTGTCATTATGGAAGGTAGTCTGTCGTTGTGATTTCTGATACTCCAATGGATGGTAGACTTTTCATTATGGAAGATAGTATGTTGTCGATATTTTTGTTACTCCAATGGATTGTAGCCTTGTCATTATGGAAGGTAGTGTGTTGTTGATATCTTTGTTACTCCAATGGAGGGTAGCCTTGTCATTACGGAAGGTAGCCTGTTGTAGAGATTTTTTTTACTCCAATGGATTGTAGCCTTGTCATTATGGAAGGTAGTTTGTCGTCGAGATTTTTGTTACTACAATGGTTGGTAGCCTTGTCATTATGGAAGGTAGTCTGTTGTCGAGATTTTAATTACTACAATGGATGGTAGCCTTGTCATTATGGAATGTAGTGTGTTGTCAAGAGTTTTCTTACTACAATGGATGGTAGCCTTGTCATTATGGAACTCAGTCTGCTGTCGAGATTTTTGTTACACTAATGGATGTTATCTTTGTCGTTATGGACAATAGTCTATTGTCGAGATTTTGATACTCCAATGGATGGTAGCCTTTTCGTAATGTAAGGTAGTCTGTTGTCGAGATTATTTTTACTCCAATGGAGGGCAGCCTTGTCATTATGGAAGGTAGTTTGTCGTTGTGATTTCTGATACTCCAATGCATAATAGCCTTGTCATTATGGAAGATAGTATGTTATCGATATTTTTGTTACTCCAATGGACGGTAACCTTGTCATTTTGGATGGTAGTCTGTTGTCGACATTTTTGTTACTCTAATGCATGGTAGCCTTGTCATTATGGAAGGTAGTCTACTGTCGATATTATTGTTACTTTAATGTATGGTAGCCTTGTCTTTATGGAAGGTAGTCTGTTGTCGAGATTTTTGTTACTACAATGGATGGTAGCCTTGTCATTATGGAAGGTAGTATGTTGTCGAGATTTTTGTTACTACAATGGATGGTAGCCTTGTCATTATGGAAGGTAGTCTGTTGTCGAGATTTTTGTTACTCTAATGGATGGTATCCTTTTCATTATGGAAGGTAATCTGTTGTCAAGAATTTTATTACTCCAATGGATGGTAGCCATGTCATTATTGAAGGTAGTCTGTCATTGTGATTTCTGTTACTCCAATTAACGGTAGCCTTATCATTATGGAAGGTAATCTGTTATCCAGATTTTTGTTACTCCAATGGATTATAGACTTGTCACTATGGAAGGTAGTCTGTTGTCGAGATTTTTGTTACTACAATGATTGGTAGCCTTGTCATTATGGAAGGTAATCTGTTGTCGAGATTTTTGTTACTACAATGGATGGTAGTCTTGTCATTAGGGAACTTAGTCTGCTGTCGAGATTTTTGTTACACTAATGGATGTTATCCTTGTCATTATGGAAGGTAGTCTATTGTCGATATTTTTGTTACTCCAATGGATGGTAGCCTTTTCGTTATGTAAGGTAGTCTGTTGTCGAGGTTTTTTTTACCACAATGGATGGTAGCCTTGTCATTATGGAAGGTAGTTTGTCGTTGTGATTTTTTATATTCCAATGGATGGTAGCCTTGTCATTATGGAAGATAGTATGTTATAGATATTTTTGTTACTCCAATGGATTGTAGACTTGTCATTATGGAAGGTAGTCTGCAGTCGAGATTATTGTTACTTTAACCTATGGTAGCCTTGTCATAATGGAAGGTAGTCTGTTGTCGAGATTTTTGTTACTCCAATGGATTGTAGCCTTGTCATTATAGAATGTTGTTTGTCGTCGAGATTTTTGTTACTACAATGGATGGTAGCCTTGTCATTATGGAACTCAGTCTGCTGTCGAGATTTTTGTTACACTAATGGATGTTATCTTTGTCATTATGGACAATAGTCTATTGTCGAGATTTTGATACTCCAATGGATGGTAGCCTTTTCGTAATGTAAGGTAGTCTGTTGTCGAGATTATTTTTACTCCAATGGAGGGCAGCCTTGTCATTATGGAAGGTAGTTTGTCGTTGTGATTTCTGATACTCCAATGCATAATAGCCTTGTCATTATGGAAGATAGTATGTTATCGATATTTTTGTTACTCCAATGGACGGTAACCTTGTCATTTTGGTTGGTAGTCTGTTGTCGACATTTATTTTACTCTAATGGATGGTAGCCTTGTCATTATGGAAGGTAGTCTACTGTCGATATTATTGTTACTTTAATGTATGGTAGCCTTGTCTTTATGGAAGGTAGTCTTTTGTCGAGATTTTTGTTACTACAATGGATGGTAGCCTTGTCATTATGGAAGGTAGTATGTTGTCGAGATTTTTGTTACTACAATGGATGGTAGCCTTGTCATTATGGAAGGTAGTCTGTTGTCGAGATTTTTGTTACTCAAATGGATGGTATCCTTTTCATTATGGAAGGTAATCTGTTGTCAAGAATTTTATTACTCCAATGGATGGTAGCCATGTCATTATTGAAGGTAGTCTGTCATTGTGATTTTTGTTACTCCAATTAACGGTAGCCTTATCGTTATGGAAGGTAATCTGTTATCCAGATTTTTGTTACTCCAATGGATTGTAGACTTGTCACTATGGAAGGTAGTCTGTTGTCGAGATTTTTGTTACTACAATGGATGGTAGCCTTGTCATTATGGAAGGTAATCTGTTGTCGAGATTTTTGTTACTACAATGGATGGTAGTCTTGTCATTAGGGAACTTAGTCTGCTGTCGAGATTTTTGTTACACTAATGGATGTTATCCTTGTCATTATGGAAGGTAGTCTATTGTCGATATTTTTGTTACTCCAATGGATGGTAGCCTTTTCGTTATGTAAGGTAGTCTGTTGTCGACGTTTTTTTTACTACAATGGATGGTAGCCTTGTCATTATGGAAGGTAGTTTGTCGTTGTGATTTTTGATATTCCAATGGATGGTAGCCTTGTCATTATGGAAGATAGTATGTTATAGATATTTTTGTTACTCCAATGGATTGTAGACTTGTCATTATGGAAGGTAGTCTACAGTCGAGATTATTGTTACTTTAATCTATGGTAGCCTTGTCATAATGGAAGGTAGTCTGTTGTCGAGATTTTTGTTACTCCAATGGATTGTAGCCTTGTCATTATAGAATGTAGTTTGTCGTCGAGATTTTTGTTACTACAATGGATGGTAGCCTTGTCATTATGGAACTCAGTCTGCTGTCGAGATTTTTGTTACACTAATGGATGTTATCTTTGTCATTATGGACAATAGTCTATTGTCGAGATTTTGATACTCCAATGGATGGTAGCCTTTTCGTAATGTAAGGTAGTCTGTTGTCGAGATTATTTTTACTCCAATGGAGGGCAGCCTTGTCATTATGGAAGGTAGTTTTTCGTTGTGATTTCTGATACTCCAATGCATAATAGCCTTGTCATTATGGAAGATAGTATGTTATCGATATTTTTGTTACTCCAATGGACGGTAACCTTGTCATTTTGGATGGTAGTCTGTTGTCGACATTTTTGTTACTCTAATGGATGGTAGCCTTGTCATTATGGAAGGTAGTCTATTGTCGATATTATTGTTACTTTAATGTATGGTAGCCTTGTCTTTATGGAAGGTAGTCTGTTGTCGAGATTTTTGTTACTCCAATGGATTGTAGCCTTGTCATTATAGAATGTAGTTTGTCGTCGAGATTTTTGTTACTACAATGGATGGTAGCCTTGTCATTATGGAACTCAGTCTGCTGTCGAGATTTTTGTTACACTAATGGATGTTATCTTTGTCATTATGGACAATAGTCTATTGTTGAGATTTTTGTTACTCCAATGGATGGTAGCCTTTTCGTAATGTAAGGTAGTCTGTTGTCGAGATTATTTTTACTCCAATGGAGGGCAGCCTTGTCATTATGGAGGGTAGTCTGTCGTTGTGATTTCTGATACTCCAATGGATGGTAGCCTTGTCATTATGGAAGATAGTATGTTATCGATATTTTTGTTACTCCAATGGACGGTAACCTTGTCATTTTGGATGGTTGTCTGTTGTCGACATTTTTGTTACTCTAATGGATGGTAGCCTTGTCATTATGGAAGGTAGTCTACTGTCGATATTATTGTTACTTTAATGTATGGTAGCCTTGTCTTTATGGAAGGTAGTTTGTTGTCGAGATTTTTGTTTCTACAATGGATGGTAGCCTTGTCATTATGGAAGGTAGTATGTTGTCGAGATTTTTGTTACTACAATGGATGGTAGCCTTGTCATTATGGAAGGTAGTCTGTTGTCGAGATTTTTGTTACTCTAATGGATGATATCATTTTCATTATGGAAGGTAATCTGTTGTCAAGAATTTTATTACTCCAATGGATGGTAGCCATGTCATTATTGAAGGTAGTCTGTCATTGTGATTTCTGTTACTCCAATTAACGGTAGCCTTATCATTATGGAAGGTAATCTGTTATCCAGATTTTTGTTACTCCAATGGATTGTAGACTTGTCACTATGGAAGGTAGTCTGTTGTCGAGATTTTTGTTACTACAATGGATGGTAGCCTTGTTATTATGGAAGGTAATTTGTTGTCGAGATTTTTGTTACTACAATGGATGGTAGTCTTGTCATTATGGAACTTAGTCTGCTGTCGAGATTTTTGTTACACTAATGGATGTTATCCTTGTCATTATGGAAGGTAGTCTATTGTCGATATTTTTGTTACTCCAATGGATGGTAGCCTTTTCGTTATGTAAGGTAGTCTGTTGTCGAGGTTTTTTTTACTCCAATGGATGGTAGCCTTGTCATTATGGAAGGTAGTTTGTCGTTGTGATTTTTGATATTCCAATGGATGGTAGCCTTGTCATTATGGAAGATAGTATGTTATAGATATTTTTGTTACTCCAATGGATTGTAGACTTGTCATTATGGAAGGTAGTCTGCAGTCGAGATTATTGTTACTTTAATCTATGGTAGCCTTGTCATAATGGAAGGTAGTCTGTTGTCGAGATTTTTGTTACTCCAATGGATTGTAGCCTTGTCATTATAGAAGGTAGTTTGTCGTCGAGATTTTTGTTACTACAATGGATGGTAGCCTTTTCATTATGGAACTTAGTCTGTTGTCGAGATTTTTGTTACACTAATGGACGTTATCCTTGTCATTATGGAAGGTAGTCTATTGTCGAGATTTTTGTTACTCCAATGGATGGTAGCCTTTTCCTAATGTAAGGTAGTCTGTTGTCGAGATTATTTTTACTCCAATGGAGGGTAGCCTTGTCATTATGGAGGGTAGTCTGTCGTTGTGATTTCTGATACTCCAATGGATGGTAGCCTTGTCATTATGGAAGATAGTATGTTATCGATATTTTTGTTACTCCAATGGACGGTAACCTTGTCATTTTGGATGGTAGTCTGTTGTCGACATTTTTGTTACTCTAATGGATGGTAGCCTTGTCATTATTGAAGGTAGTCTACTGTCGATATTATTGTTACTTTAATGTATGGTAGCCTTATCTTTATGGAAGGTAGTCTGTTGTCGAGATTTTTGTTACTACAATGGATGGTAGCCTTGTCATTATGGAAGGTAGTATGTTGTCGAGATTTTTGTTACTACAATGGATGGTAGTCTTGTCATTATGGAACTTAGTCTGCTGTCGAGATTTTTGTTACACTAATGGATGTTATCCTTGTCATTATGGAAGGTAGTCTATTGTCGATATTTTTGTTACTCCAATGGATGGTAGCCTTTTCGTTATGTAAGGTAGTCTGTTGTCGAGGTTTTTTTTACTCCAATGGATGGTAGCCTTGTCATTATGGAAGGTAGTTTGTCGTTGTGATTTTTGATATTCCAATGGATGGTAGCCTTGTCATTATGGAAGATAGTATGTTATAGATATTTTTGTTACTCCAATGGATTGTAGACTTGTCATTATGGAAGGTAGTTTGCAGTCGAGATTATTGTTACTTTAATCTATGGTAGCCTTGTCATAATGGAAGGTAGTCTGTTGTCGAGATTTTTGTTACTCCAATGGATTGTAGCCTTGTCATTATAGAATGTAGTTTGTCGTCGAGATTTTTGTTACTACAATGGATGGTAGCCTTGTCATTATGGAACTTAGTCTGTTGTCGAGATTTTTGTTACACTAATGGATGTTATCCTTGTCATTATGGAAGGTAGTCTATTGTCGAGATTTTTGTTACTCCAATGGATGGTAGCCTTTTCGTAATGTAAGGTAGTCTGTTGTCGAGATTATTTTTACTCCAATGGAGGGCAGCCTTGTCATTATGGAGGGTAGTCTGTTGTTGTGATTTCTAATACTCCAATGGATGGTAGCCTTGTCATTATGGAAGATAGTATGTTATCGATATTTTTGTTACTCCAATGGACGGTAACCTTGTCATTTTGGATGGTTGTCTGTTGTCGACATTTTTGTTACTCTAATGGATGGTAGCCTTGTCATTATGGAAGGTAGTCTACTGTCGATATTATTGTTACTTTAATGTATGGTAGCCTTGTCTTTATGGAAGGTAGTCTGTTGTCAAGATTTTTGTTACTACAATGGATGGTAGCCTTGTCATTATGGAAGGTAGTATGTTGTCGAGATTTTTGTTACTACAATGGATGGTAGCCTTGTCATTATGGAAGGTAGTCTGTTGTCGAGATTTTTGTTACTCTAATGGATGGTATCATTTTCATTATGGAAGGTAATCTGTTGTCAAGAATTTTATTACTCCAATGGATGGTAGCCATGTCATTATTGAAGGTAGTCTGTCATTGTGATTTCTGTTACTCCAATTAACGGTAGCCTTATCATTATGGAAGGTAATCTGTTATCCAGATTTTTGTTACTCCAATGGATTGTAGACTTGTAACTATGGAAGGTAGTCTGTTGTCGAGATTTTTGTTACTACAGTGGATGGTAGCCTTATTATTATGGAAGGTAATCTGTTGTCGAGATTTTTGTTACTACAATGGATGGTAGTCTTGTCATTATAGAACTTAGTCTGCTGTCGAGATTTTTGTTACACTAATGGATGTTATCGTTGTCATTATGGAAGTCAGTCTATTGTCGATATTTTTGTTACTCCAATGGATGGTAGCCTTTTCGTTATGTAAGGTAGTCTGTTGTCGAGGTTTTTTTTACTCCAATGGATTGTAGCCTTGTCATTATGGAAGGTAGTTTGTCGTTGTGATTTTTGATATTCCAATGGATGGTAGCCTTGTCATTATGGAAGATAGTATGTTATAGATATTTTTGTTACATTAATGGATTGTAGACTTGTCATTATGGAAGGTAGTCTGCAGTCGAGATTATTGTTACCTTAATCTATGGTAGCCTTGTCATAATGGAAGGTAGTCTGTTGTCGAGATTTTTGTTACTCCAATGGATTGTAGCCTTGTCATTATAGAAGGTAGTTTGTCGTCGAGATTTTTGTTACTACAATGGATGGTAGCCTTGTCATTATGGAACTTAGTCTGTTGTCGATATTTTGTTACACTAATGGATGTTATCCTTGTCATTATGGAAGGTAGTCTATTGTCGAGATTTTTGTTACTCCAATGGATGGTAGCCTTTTCGTAATGTAAGGTAGTCTGTTGTCGAGATTATTTTTACTCCAATGGAGGGTAGCCTTGTCATTATGGAGGGTAGTCTGTCGTTGTGATTTCTGATACTCCAATGGATGGTAGCCTTGTCATTATGGAAGATAGTATGTTATCGATATTTTTGTTACTCCAATGGACGGTAACCTTGTCATTTTGGATGGTAGTCTGTTGTCGACATTTTTGTTACTCTAATGGATGGTAGCCTTGTCATTATTGAAGGTAGTCTACTGTCGATATTATTGTTACTTTAATGTATGGTAGCCTTATCTTTATGGAAGGTAGTCTGTTGTCGAGATTTTTGTTACTACAATGGATGGTAGCCTTGTCATTATGGAAGGTAGTCTGTTGTCGAGATTTTTGTTACTCTAATGGATGGTATCCTTTTCATTATGGAAGGTAATCTGTTTTCAAGAATTTTATTACTCCAATGGATGGTAGCCATGTCATTATTGAAGGTAGTCTGTCATTGTGATTTCTGTTACTCCAATGGATTGTAGACTTGTCATTATGGAAGGTAGTCTGTTATCCAGATTTTTGTTACTCCAATGGATTGTAGACTTGTCACTATGGAAGGTAGTCTGTTGTCGAGATTTTTGTTACTACAATGGATGGTAGCCTTGTCATTATGGAAGGTAATCTGTTGTCGAGATTTTTGTTACTACAATGGATGGTAGTCTTGTCATTATGGAACTTAGTCTGCTGTCGAGATTTTTGTTACACTAATGGATGTTATCCTTGTCATTATGGAAGGTAGTCTATTGTCGATATTTTTGTTACACCAATGGATGGTAGCCTTTTCGTTATGTAAGGTAGTGTGTTGTCGAGGTTTTTTTTACTCCAATGGATTGTAGCCCTGTCATTATGGAAGGTAGTTTATCGTTGTGATTTCTGATATTCCAATGGATGGTAGCCTTGTCATTATGGAAGACAGTATGTTATAGATATTTTTGTTACTCCAATGGATTGTAGACTTGTCATTATGGAAGGTAGTTTGCTGTCGAGATTATTGTTACTTTAATGTATGGTAGCCTTGTCAAAATGGAAGGTAGTATGTTGTCGAGATTTTTGTTACTCCAATGGATTGTAGCCTTGTCATTATGGAAGGTAGTCTGTCGTCGAGATTTTTGTTACTACAATGCATGGTTGCCTTGTCATTATGGAACTTAGTCTGCTGTCGAGATTTTTGTTACACTAATGGATGTTATCCTTGTGATTATGGAAGGTAGTCTATTGTCGAGATTTTTGTTACTCCAATGGATGGTAGCCTTTTCATTATGTAAGGTACTCTATTGTCGAGGTTTTTTTACTCTAATGGATGGTAGCCTTGTCATTATGGAAGGTATTCTGTCGTTGTGATTTCTATACTCCAATGGATGGTAGCCTTGTCATTATGGAAAATAGTATGTTGTAGATATTTTTGTTACTCCAATGGATTGTAGCCTTGTCATTCTAGAAGGTAGTCTCTTGTCGATATCTTTGTTACTCCAATGGATGGTAGCCTTGTCATTACAGAAGGTAGTCTATTGTCGAGATTTTTTTTACTTTAATGGATGGTAGCATTGTCATTATGGAAGGTAGTTTGTCGTTGTGATTTCTGATACTCCAATGGATGGTAGCCTTGTCATTATGGAAGATAGTATGTTGTCGATATTTTTGTTGCTCCAATGGATTGTAGCCTTGTCATTATGGAAGGTAGTCTGTTATCGATATCTTTGTTACTCCAATGGATTGTAGCCTTGTCATTATGGAAGGTAGTCTATCGTCGATATTTTTGTTACTACAATGGATGGTAGCCTTGTCATTATGGAAGGTAGTTTGTTGTCGAGATTTTTGTTACTACAGTGGATGGTAGCCATGTCATTATGGAAGGTAGTCTGTTGTCGAGATTTTTGTTACTACAATGGATGGTAGCCTTGTCATTATGGAAGGTAGTGTGTTGTCAAGAGTTTTCTTACTACAATGGATGGTAGCCTTGTCATTATGGAACTTAGTCTGCTGTCGAGATTTTTGTTACACTAATGGATGTTATCTTTGTCATTATGGACAGTAGTCTATTGTCGAGATTTTGATACTCCAATGGATGGTAGCCTTTTCGTAATGTAAGGTAGTCTGTTGTCGAGATTATTTTTACTCCAATGGAGGGTAGCCTTGTCATTATGGAAGGTAGTTTGTACTTGTGATTTCTGATACTCCAATGGATAATAGCCTTGTCATTATGGAAGATAGTATGTTATCGATATTTTTGTTACTCCAATGGACGGTAACCTTGTCATTTTGGAAGGTAGTCTGTTGTCGAGATTTTTGTTACTAAGTGGATGGTAGCCTTGTCATTATGGAAGGTACTCTACTGTCGATATTATTGTTACTTTAATGTATGGTAGCCTTGTCTTTATGGAAGGTAGTCTATTGTTGAGATTTTTGTTACTCCAATGGATGGTAGCCTTTTCATTATGTAAGGTAGTCTGTTGTCGAGGTTTTTTTACTCTAATGGATGGTAGCCTTGTCATTATGGAAGGTATTCTGTCGTTGTGATTTCTATACTCCAATGGATGGTAGCCTTGTCATTATGGAAAATAGTATGTTGTAGATATTTTTGTTACTCCAATGGATTGTAGCCTTGTCATTATAGAAGGTAGTCTCTTGTCGATATCTTTGTTACTCCAATGGATGGTAGCCTTGTCATTACAGAAGGTAGTCTATTGTCGAGATTTTTTTTACTTTAATGGATGGTAGCATTGTCATTATGGAAGGTAGTTTGTCGTTGTGATTTCTGATACTCCAATGGATGGTAGCCTTGTCATTATGGAAGATAGTATGTTGTCGATATTTTTGTTGCTCCAATGGATTGTAGCCTTGTCATTATGGAAGGTAGTCTGTTGTCGATATCTTTGTTACTCCAATGGATTGTAGCCTTGTCATTATGGAAGGTAGTCTATCGTCGATATTTTTGTTACTACAATGGATGGTAGCCTTGTCATTATGGAAGGTAGTTTGTTGTCGAGATTTTTGTTACTACAGTGGATGGTAGCCATGTCATTATGGAAGGTAGTCTGTTGTTGAGATTTTTGTTACTACAATGGATGGTAGCCTTGTCATTATGGAAGGTAGTATGTTGTCAAGAGTTTTCTTAATACAATGGATGGTAGCCTTGTCATTATGGAACTTAGTCTGCTGTCGAGATTTTTGTTACACTAATGGATGTTATCTTTGTCATTATGGACAGTAGTCTATTGTCGAGATTTTGATACTCCAATGGATGGTAGCCTTTTCGTAATGTAAGGTAGTCTGTTGTCGAGATTATTTTTACTCCAATGGAGGGTAGCCTTGTCATTATGGAAGGTAGTTTGTACTTGTGATTTCTGATACTCCAATGGATAATAGCCTTGTCATTATGGAAGATAGTATGTTATCGATATTTTTGTTACTCCAATGGACGGTAACCTTGTCATTTTGGAAGGTAGTCTGTTGTCGAGATTTTTGTTACTCTAATGGATGGTAGCCTTGTCATTATGGAAGGTACTCTACTGTCGATATTATTGTTACTTTAATGTATGGTAGCCTTGTCTTTATGGAAGGTAGTCTATTGTTGAGATTTTTGTTACTACAATGGATGGTAGCCTTGTCATTATGGAAGGTAGTCTGTTGTTGAGATTTTTGTTACTCTAATGGATGGTATCCTTTTCATTATGGAAGGTAATCTGTTGTCAAGAATTTTATTACTTCAATGGATGGTAGCCATGTCATTATTGAAGGTAGTCTGTCATTGTGATTTCTGTTACTCCAATTAACGGTAGCCTTATCATAATGGAAGGTAGTCTGTTGTCGAGATTTTTGTTACTCCAATGGATTGTAGCCTTGTCATTATGGAAGGTAGTCTGTCGTCGAGATTTTTGTTACTACAATGCATGGTAGCCTTGTCATTATGGAACTTAGTCTGTTGTCGAGATTTTTGTTACACTAATGGATGTTATCCTTGTGATTATGGAAGGTAGTATATTGTCGAGATTTTTGTTACTCCAATGGATGGTAGCCTTTTTGTTATGTAAGGTAGTTTGTTGTCGAGATTTTTTTACTCTAATGGATGGTAGCCTTGTCATTATGGAAGGTACTGTGTCGTTGTGATTTCTATACTCCAATGGATGGTAGCCTTGTCATTATGGAAGATAGTATGTTGTTGATATTTTTGTTACTCCAATGGATTGTAGCCTTGTCATTTTGGATGGTAGTCTGTTATCGACATTTTTGTTACTCTAATGGATGGTAGCCTTGTTATTATGGAAGGTAGTCTACTGTCGATATTATTGTTACTTTAATGTATGGTAGCCTTGTCTTTATGGAAGGTAGTCTGTTGTCGAGATTTTTGTTACTACAATGGATGGTAGCCTTGTCATTATGGAAGGTAGTATGTTGTCGAGATTTTTGTTACTACAATGGATGGTAGGCTTGTCATTATGGAAGGTAGTCTGTTGTCGAGATTTTTGTTACTCTAATTGATGGTATCCTTTTCATTATGGAAGGTAATCTGTTGTCAAGAATTTTATTACTCCAATGGATGGTAGCCATGTCATTATTGAAGGTAGTCTGTCATTGTGATTTCTGTTACTCCAATTAACGGTAGCCTTATCATTATGGAAGGTAATCTGTTATCCATATTTTTGTTACTCCATTGGATTGTAGACTTGTCACTATGGAAGGTAGTCTGTTGTCGAGATTTTTGTTACTACAATGGATGGTAGCCTTGTCATTATGGAAGGTAATCTGTTGTCGAGATTTTTGTTACTACAATGGATGGTAGCCTTGTCATTATGGAACTTAGTCTGTTGTCGAGATTTTTGTTACACTAATGGATGTTATCCTTGTCATTATGGAAGGTAGTCTATTGTCGAGATTTTTGTTACTCCAATGGATGGTAGCCTTTTCGTTATGTAAGGTAGTCTGTTGTCGAGGTTTTTTTACTCCAATGGATTGAAGCCTTGTCATTATGGAAGGTATTATGTCGTTGTGATTTCTATACTCTAATGGATGGTAGCCTTGTCATTATGGAAGATAGTATGTTGTAGATATTTTTGTTACTCCAATGGATTGTAGCATTGTCAATATGGAAGGTAGTCTCTTGTCGATATCTTTGTTACTCCAATGGATGGTAGACTTGTCATTACAGAAGGCAGTCTATTGTCGAGATTTTTTTTACTCCAATGGATGGTAGCCTTGTCATTATGGAAGGTAGTCTGTCATTGTGATTTCTAATACTCCAATGGATGGTAGCCTTGTCATTATAGAAGATAGTATGTTGTCGATATTTTTGATACTCCAATGGATTGTAGCCATGTCATTATGGAAGGTAGTCTCTTGTCGATATCTTTGTTACTCCAATGGATGGTAGCCTTGTCATTACGGAAGGTAGTCTATTGTCGAGATTTTTTTTACTCCAATGGATGGTAGCCTTGTCATTATGGAAGGTAGTCTGTCATTGTGATTTCTGATACTCCAATGGATGGTAGCCTTTTCATTATGGAAGATAGTATGTTGTCGATATTTTTGTTACTCCAATGGATTGTAGCCTTGTCATTATGGAAGGTAGTGTGTTGTTGATATCTTTGTTACTCCAATGGAGGGTAGCCTTGTCATTACGGAAGGTAGCCTGTTGTCGAGATTTTTGTTACTCCAATGGATTGTAGCCTTGTCATTATGGAAGGTAGTTTGTCGTCGAGATTTTTGTTACTACAATGGTTGGTAGCCTTGTCATTATGGAAGGTAGTCTGTTGTCGAGATTTTAATTACTACAATGGATGGTAGCCTTGTCATTATGGAAGGTAGTGTGTTGTCAAGAGTTTCCTTACTACAATGGATGGTAGCCTTGTCATTATGGAACTTAGTCTGCTGTCGAGATTTTTGTTACACTAATGGATGTTATCTTTGTCATTATGGAGAGTAGTCTATTGTCGAGATTTTGATACTCCAATGGATGGTAGCCTTTTCGTAATGTAAGGTAGTCTGTTGTCGAGATTATTTTTACACCAATGGAGGGTAGCCTTGTCATTATGGAAGGTAGTTTGTCGTTGTGATTTCTGATACTCCAATGGATAATAGCCTTGTCATTATGGAAGATAGTATGTTATCGATATTTTTGTTACTCCAATGGACGGTAACCTTGTCATATTAGAAGGTAGTCTGTTGTCGAGATTTTTGTTACTCTAATGGATGGTAGCCTTGTCATTATGGAAGGTAGTCTACTGTCGATATTATTGTTACTTTAATTTATGGTAGCCTTGTCTTTATGGAAGGTAGTCTATTGTTGAGATTTTTGTTACTACAATGGATGGTAGCCTTGTCATTATGGAAGGTAGTTTGTTGTCGAGATTTTTGTTACTCTAATGGATGGTATCCTTTTCATTATGGAAGGTAATCTGTTGTCAAGAATTTTATTACTCCAATGGATGGTAGCCTTGTCATTATTGAAGGTAGTCTGTCATTGTGATTTTTGTTACTCCAATTAACGGTAGCCTTATCGTTATGGAAGGTAATCTGTTATCCAGATTTTTGTTACTCCAATGGTTTGTAGACTTGTAACTATGGAAGGTAGTCAGTTGTCGAGATTTTTGTTACTACAATGGATGGTAGTCTTGTCATTATGGAACTTAGTCTGCTGTCGAGATTTTTGTTACACTAATGGATGTTATCCTTGTCATTATGGAAGGTAGTCTATTGTCGATATTTTTGTTACTCCAATGGATGGTAGCCTTTTCGTTATGTAAGGTAGTCTGTTGTCGAGGTTTCTTTTACTCCAATGGATGGTAGCCCTGTCATTATGGAAGGTAGTTTATCGTTGTGATTTCTGATATTCCAATGGATGGTAGCCTTGTCATTATGGAAGATAGTATGTTATAGATATTTTTGTTACTCCAATGGATTGTAGACTTGTCATTATGGAAGGTAGTCTGCTGTCGAGATTATTGTTACTTTAATGTATGGTAGCCTTGTCATAATGGAAGGTAGTCTGTTGTCGAGATTTTTGTTACTCCAATGGATTGTAGCCTTGTCATTATGGAAGGTAGTCTGTCGTCGAGATTTTTGTTACTACAATGCATGGTTGCCTTGTCATTATGGAACTTAGTCTGCTGTCGAGATTTTTGTTACACTAATGGATGTTATCCTTGTGATTATGGAAGGTAGTCTATTGTCGTGATTTTTGTTACTCCAATGGATGGTAGCCTTTTCGTTATGTAAGGTAGTCTGTTGTCGAGGTTTTTTTACTCTAATGGATGGTAGCCTTGTCATTATGGAAGGTATTCTGTCGTTGTGATTTCTATACTCCAATGGATGGTAGCCTTGTCATTATGGAAGATAGTATGTTGTAGATATTTTTGTTACTCCAATGGATTGTAGACTTTTCATTCTAGAAGGTAGTCTCTTGTCGATATCTTTGTTACTCCAATGGATGGTAGCCTTGTCATTACAGAAGGTAGTCTATTGTCGAGATTTTTTTTACTCCAATGGATGGTAGCATTGTCATTATGGAAGGTAGTCTGTCGTTGTGATTTCTGATACTCCAATGGATTGTAGCCTTGTCATTATGGAAGATAGTATGTTGTCGATATTTTTGTTGCTCCAATGGATTGTAGCCTTGTCATTATGGAAGGTAGTCTGTTGTCGATATCTTTGTTACTCCAATGGATTGTAGCCTTGTCATTATGGAAGGTAGTCTATCGTCGATATTTTTGTTACTACAATGGATGGTAGCCTTGTCATTATGGAAGGTAGTCTGTTGTCGAGATTTTTGTTACTACAGTGGATGGTAGCCATGTCATTATGGAAGGTTGTCTGTTGTCGAGATTTTTGTTACTACAATGGATGGTAGCCTTGTCATTATGGAACTTATGCTGCTGTCGAGATTTTTGTTACACTAAAGGATGTTATCCTTGTCATTATGGAAGGTAGTCTAATGTCGATATTTTTGTTACTCCAATGGATGGTAGCCTTTTCGTTATGTAAGGTTGTCTGTTGTCGAGGTTTTTTTTACTCCAATGGATGGTAGCCCTGTCATTATGGAAGGTAGTTTATCGTTGTGATTTCTGATATTCCAATGGATGGTAGCCTTGTCATTATGGAAGATAGTATGTTATAGATATTTTTGTTACTCCAATGGATTGTAGACTTGTCATTATGGAAGGTAGTCTGCTGTCGAGATTATTGTTACTTTAATGTATGGTAGCCTTGTCATAATGGAAGGTAGTCTGTTGTAGAGATTTTTGTTACTCCAATGGATTGTAGCCTTGTCATTATGGAAGGTAGTCTGTCGTCGAGATTTTTGTTACTACAATGCATGGTAGCGTTGTCATTATGGAACTTAGTCTGCTGTCGAGATTTTTGTTACACTAATGGATGTTATCCTTGTGATTATGGAAGGTAGTCTATTGTCGAGATTTTTGTTACTCCAATGGATGGTAGCCTTTTCGTTATGTAAGGTAGTCTGTTGTCGAGGTTTTTTTACTCTAATGGATGGTAGCCTTGTCATTATGGAAGGTATTCTGTCGTTGTGATTTCTATACTCCAATGGATGGTAGCCTTGTCATTATGGAAGATAGTATGTTGTAGATATTTTTGTTACTCCAATGGATTGTAGCCTTGTCATTCTAGAAGGTAGTCTCTTGTTGATATCTTTGTTACTCCAATGGATGGTAGCCTTTGCATTACAGAAGGTAGTCTATTGTCGAGATTTTTTTTACTCTAATCGATGGAAGCATTGTCATTATGGAAGGTAGTCTGTCGTTGTGATTTCTGATACTCCAATGGATGGTAGCCTTGTCATTATGGAAGATAGTATGTTGTCGATATTTTTGTTGCTCCAATGGATTGTAGCCTTGTCATTATGGAAGGTAGTTTGTTGTCGATATCTTTGTTACTCCAATGGATTGTAGCCTTGTCATTATGGAAGGTAGTCTATCGTCGATATTTTTGTTACTACAATGGATGGTAGCCTTGTCATTATGGAAGGTAGTCTGTTGTCGAGATTTTTGTTACTACAGTGGATGGTAGCCATGTCATTATGGAAGGTAGTCTGTTGTCGAGATTTTTGTTACTACAATGGATGGTAGACTTGTCATTATGGAACTTATGCTGCTGTCGAGATTTTTGTTACACTAAAGGATGTTATCCTTGTCATTATGGAAGGTAGTCTGTTGTCGAGATTTTTGTTACTCCAATGGATGTTAGCCTTTTCGTTATGTAAGGTAGTCTTATGTCGAGGTTTTTTTACTCCAATGGATGGTAGCCTTGTCATTATGGAAGGTAGTTTGTCGTTGTGATATCTGATACTGCAATGGATGGTAGCATTGTCATTATGGAAGATAGTATGTTGTAGATATTTTTGTTACTCCAATGGATTGTAGCATTGTCATTATGGAAGGTAGTCTCTTGTCGATATCTTTGTTACTCCAATGGATGGTAGCCTTGTCATTACAGAAGGTAGTCTATTGTCGAGATTTTTTTTATTTCAATGGATGGTAGCCTTGTCATTATGGAAGGTAGTTTGTTGTTGTGATTTCTGATACTCCAATGGATGGTAGCCTTGTCATTATAGAAGATAGTATGTTGTCGATATTTTTGTTACTCCAATGGATTGTAGCCATGTCATTATGGGAGGCAGTCTCTTGTCGATATCTTTGTTACTCCAATGGATGGTAGCCTTGTCATTACAAAAGGTAGTCTATTGTCGAGATTTTTTTTACTCCAATGGATGGTAGCCTTGTCATTATGGAAGGTAGTATGTCGTTGTGATTTCTGATACTCCAATGGATGGTAGCCTTGTCATTATGGAAGATAGTATGTTGTCGATATTTTTGTTACTCCAATGGATTGTAGCCTTGTAATTATTGAAGGTAGTGTGCTGTCGATATCTTTTTTACTCTAATGGTGGGTAGCCTTGTCATTAAGGAAGGTAGCCTGTTGTCGAGATTTGTGTTACTCCAATGGATTGTAGACTTGTCATTATGGAAGGTAGTCTGTCGTCGAGATTTTTGTTACTACAATGGATGGTAGCCTTGTCATTATGGAAGGTTATCTGTTGTCAAGATTTTTGTTACTACAATGGATGGTAGCCTTGTCATTATGGAACTTAGTCTGCTGTCGAGATTTTTTTTACACTAATGGATGTTATCTTTGTCATTATGGAAGGTAGTCTATTGTCGAGATTTTGTTACACCAATGGATGGTAGCCTTTTCATAATGTAAGGTAGTCTGTTGTCGAGATTATTTTTACTCCAATGGAGGGTAGCCTTGTCATTATGGAAGGTAGTCTGTCGTTGTGATTTGTGATACTCCAATGGATGGTAGCCTTGTCATTATGGAAGATAGTATGTTATCGATATTTTTGTTACTCCAATGGACGGTAACCTTGTCATTTTGGAAGGTAGTCTATTGTCGAGATTTTTGTTGATCTAATGGATTGTAGCCTTGTCATTAAGGAAGGTAGTCTGTTGTCGATATCTTTGTTACTCCAATGGAAGGTAGCCTTGTCATTACGGAAGGTATCCTGTTGTCGAGATTTTTGTTACTCCAATGGATTGTAGCCTTGTCATTATGGAAGGTAGTCTGTCGTCGAGATTTTTGTTACTACAATGGATGGTAGCCTTGTCATTATGGAAGGTAGTTTGTTGTCGAGATTTTTGTTACTACAATGGATGGTAGCCATGTCATTATGGAAGGTAGTATGTTGTCGAGATTTTTGTTACTACAATGGATGGTAGCCTTGTCATTATGGAACTTAGTCTGCTGTCGAGATTTTTGGTACACTAATGGATGTTATCCTTGTCATTATGGAAGGTAGTCTGTTGTCGAGATTTTTGTTACTCCAATGGATGTTAGCCTTTTCCTTATGTAAGGTAGTCTGTTGTCGAGGTTTTTTTACTCCAATGGATGGTAGCCTTGTCATTATGGAAGGTAGTCTGTCGTTGTGTTATCTGATACTGCAATGGATGGTAGCCTTGTAATTATGGAAGATAGTATGTTGTAGATAATTTTGTTACTCCAATGGAAATTAGCATTGTCATTATGGAAGGTAGTCTGTTGTCGATATCTTTGTTACTCCAATGGATGGTAGCCTTGTCATTTCAAAAGGCAGTCTATTGTCGAGATTTTTTTTACTCCAATGGATGGTAGCCTTGTCATTATGGAAGGTAGTTTGTCTATGTGATTTCCGATACTCCAATGGATGGTAGCCTTGTCATTATGGAAGATAATATATTGTCGATATTTTTGTTACTCCAATTGATTGTAGCCTTGTCATTATGGAAGGTAGTGTGTTGTCGATATCTTTGTTACTCAAATGGAGGGTAGCCTTGTCATTACGAAAGGTAGCCTATTGTCGAGATTTTTGTTACTCCAATGGATTGTAGCCTTGTCATTATGGAAGGTAGTCTGTTGTCGAGATTTTTGTTACTACAATGGATGGTAGCCTTGTCATTATGGAAGGTAGTCTGTTGTCAAGATTTTTGTTAGTACAATGGATGGTAGCCTTGTCATTATGGAACTTAGTCTGCTGTCGAGATTTTTTTTACACTAATGGATGTTATCTTTGTCATTATAGAAGGTAGTCTATTGTCGAGATTTTGTTACTCCAATGGATGGGAGCCTTTTCGTAATGTAAGGTAGTCTGTTGTCGAGATTATTTTTACTCCAATGGAGGGTAGCCTTGTCATTATTGAAGGTAGTCTGTCATTGTGATTTCTGATACTCCAACGGATGGTAGCCTTGTCATTATGGAAGATAGTATGTTATCGATATTTTTGTTACTCCAATGGACGGTAACCTTGTAATTTTGGAAGGTAGTCTGTTGTCGAGATTTTTGTTACTCTAATGGATTGTAGCCTTGTCATTATGGAAGGTAGTCTACTGTCGATATTATTGTTACTTTAATGTATGGTAGCCTTGTCTTTATGGAAGGTAGTCTGTTGTCGAGATTTTTGTTACTACAATGGATGGTAGCCTTGTCATTATGGAAGGTAGTCTGTTGTCGAGATTTTTGTTACTACAATGGATGGTAGACTTGTCATTATGGAAGGTAGTCTGTTGTCGAGGTTTTTGTTACTCTAATGGATGGTATCCTTTTCATTATGGAAGGTAATCTGGTGTCAAGAATTTTATTACTCCAATGGATGGTAGCCATGTCATTATTGAAGGAAATTTGTCATTATGATATCTGTTACTCCAATTAGCGGTAGCCTTATCATTATGGAAGGTTATCTGTTGTCCAGATTTTTGTTACTCTAATGGATTGTAGACTTTTCATTATGGAAGGTAGTCTGTTGTCGAGATTTTTGTTACTACAATGGATGGTAGCCTTGTCATTATGGAAGGTAATCTGTTGTCAAGATTTTTGATACTACAATGGATGGTAGTCTTGTCATTATGGAACTTAGTCTGCTGTCGAGATTTTTGTTACACTAATGGATGTTATCCTTGTCATTATGGAAGGTAGTCTATTGCCGATATTTTTGTTACTCCAATGGATGGTAGCCTTTTGGTTATGTAAGGTAGTCTGTTGTCGAGGTTTTTTTACTCCAATGGATGGTAGCCTTGTCATTATGGAAGGTAGTTTATCGTTGTGATTTATGATATTCCAATGGATGGTAGCCTTGTCATTATGGAAGATAGTATGTTATAGATATTTTTGTTACTCCAATGGATTGTAGACTTGTCATTATGGAAGGTAGTCTTTTGTCGAGATTTTTGTTTCTTGAATGGATGGTATCCTTGTCCTTATGGAAGGTAGTCTCTTATTGATATTTTAGTTACTCCAATGGATGGTAGCCTTGTCATTATGGAAGGTAGTCTGTATGGGAGTCTTATCATTATATAAGGTAGTCTGTTGTCGAGATTTTTGTTACACTAATGGATGTTATCCTTGTCATTATGTAAGGTAGTCTATTGTTGAGATTTTTGTTACTCCAATGGATGGTAGCCTTTGGGTTATGTAAGGTAGTTTGTTGTCAAGGCTTTTTTTACTCAAATGGATGGTAGCCTTGTAATTATGGAAGGTAGTCTGTCGTTGTGATTTCTGATACTCCAATGGATGGTAGCCTTGTCATTATGGAAGATAGTATGTTGTAGATATTTTTGTTACTCCAATGGATTGTAGCCTTGTCATAATGGAAGGTAGTCTCTTGTCGATATCTTTGTTACTCCAATGGATCGTAGCCTTGTTATTACGGAAGGTAGTCTATTGTCAAGATTTTTTTTACTCCAATGGATGGTAGCCTTTTCATTATGGAAGTTAGTCTGTCGTTGTGATTTCTGATACTCCAATGGATGGTAGCCTTGTCATTATGGAAGATAGTATGTTGTCGATATTTTTATTACTCCAATGGATTGTAGCCTTGTCATTATGGAAGGTAGTCTCTTGTCGATATCTTTGTTACTCCAATGGAGGGTAGCCTTGTCATTACAGAAGGTAGTCTGTTGTCGAGATTTTTTTTACTCCAATGGATTGTAGCCTTGTCATTATGGAAGGTAGTCTGTCGTCGAGATTTTTGTTACCACAATGGATGGTAGCCGTGACATTATGGAAGGTAGTCCGTTGTCGAGATTTTTGTTACTACAATGGATGTTAGCCTTGTCATTATGGAAGGTATTCTGTTGTCGAGATTGTTGTTACTACAATGGATGGTAGCCTTGTCATTATGGAAGATAGTATTTTATAGATATTTTTGTTACTCCAATGGATTGTAGACTTGTCATTATGGAAGGTAGTCTGTTGTCGAGATTTTTGTTTCTACAATGGATGGTATACTTGTCATTATGGAAGGTAGTCTCTTATTGATATTTTTGTTACTCCAATGGATGGTAGCCTTGTCATTATGGAAGGTAGTATGTTGTCGAGATTATTGTTACTTTAATGTATGGGAGCCTTGTCATTATGGAAGGTAGCCTGTTGTCAAGATTTTTTTTTCTACAATGGATGGTAGCCTTGTCATTATGGAAGGTAGTCTGCTGTCGAGATTTTTGTTACACTAATGGATGTTATCCTTGTCATTATGTAAGGTAGTCTATTGTCAAGATTTTTGTTACTCCAATGGATGGTAGCCTTTTCGTTATGTAAGGTAGTCTGTTGTCGAGGATTTTTTTACTCCAATGGATGGTAGCCTTGTCGTTATGGAAGGTAGTATGTCGTTGTGATTTCTGATACTCCAATGGATCGTAGCCTTGTCATTATGGAAGGTAGTCTCTTGTCGATATCTTTGTTACTCCAATGGATCGTAGTCTTGTCATTACTGAAGGTAGTCTATTGTCAATATTTTTTTACTCTAATGGATGGTAGCCTTTTCATTATAGAAGGTAGTCTATCGTTGTGATTTCTGATACTCAAATGGATGGTAGCCTTGTCATTATGGAAGATAGTATGTTGTCAATATTTTTGTTACTCCAATGGATTGTAGCCTTGTCATTATGGAAGGTAGTCTCTTGTCGATATCTTTGTTACTCCAGTGGAGGGTAGCCTTCTCATTACAGATAGTAGCCTGTTGTCGAGATTTTTGTTACTCCAATGGATTGTAGCCTTGTCATTATGGAAGGTAGTCTGTCGTCGAGATTTTTGTTACTTCAATGGATGGTAGCCTTGTCATTATGGAAGGTAGTCTGTTGTCGAGATTTTTGTTACTACAATGGATGGTAGCCTTGTCATTATGGAAGGTAGTCTGTTGTCGAGATTTTTGTTACTAAAATGGATGGTAGCCTTGTCATTATGGAACTTAGTCTGCTGTCGAGATTTTTGTTACACTAATGGATGTTATCCTTGTCATTATGGAAGGTAGTCTATTGTCGAGATTTTTGTTACTCCAATGGATGGTAGCCTTTTCGTTATGTAATGTAGTCTGTTGTCGAGGTTTTTTTTTACTCCAATGGATGGTAGCCTTGTCGTTATGGAAGGTAGTCTATTGTCGAGATTTTTGTTACTACAATGGATGGTAGCCTTGTCATTATGGAACTTAGTCTGATGTCGAGATTTTTGTTACACTAATGGATGTTATCATTGTCATTATGGAAGGTAGTCTATTGTCGAGATTTTGTTACTCCAATGGATGGTAGCCTTTTCGTTATGTAAGGTAGTCTGTTGTCGAGATTTTTTTTACTCCAATGGATGGTAGCCTTGTGATTATGGAAGTTAGTCTGTCGTTGTGATTTCTGATACTCCAATGGATGGTAGCCTTGTCATTATGGAAGATAGTATGTTGTCCATATTTTTGTTACTCCAATGGATTGTAGCCTTTTCATTATGGAAGGTAGTCTCTTGTGGATATCTTTGTTACTCCAATGGAGGGTAGCCTTGTCATTATGGAAGGTAGCCTGTTGTCGAGATTTTTGTTACTCCAATGGATTGTAGCCTTGTCATTAATGAAGGTAATCTGTCATCGAGATTTTTGTTACTACAATGGATGGTAGCCTTGTCATTATGGAAGGTATTCTGTTGTCGAGATTTTTGTTACTCCAATGGATGGTAGCCTTTTCGTTATGTAAGGTAGTCTGTTGTCGAGGTTTTTTTTACTCCAATGGATGGTAGCCTTGTCATTATGTAAGGTAGTCTATCATTGTGATTTCTGATACTCCAATGGATGGTAGCCTTGTCATTATGGAAGATAGTATGTTGTAGATATTTTTGTTACTCCAATGGATGGTAGCCTTGTCATTTTGGAAGGTAGTCTATTGTTGATATTTTTGTTACTCTAATGGATGGTATCCTTGTCATTATGGAAGGTAGTCTGCTGTCGAGATTTTTGTTACTCCAATGGATAGTAGCCTTGTCATTATAGAAGGTAGTCTGTTGTCGAGATTTTTGTTACTACAATGGATGGTAGCCTTGTCATTATGGAAGGTAGTCTGTTGTCGAGATTTTTGTTACTACAATGGATGGAAGCCTTGTCATTATGGAAGGTAGTTTGTTGTCGAGATTTTTGTTACTACAATGGATGGTAGCCTTGTCATTATGGAAGGTAGTCTGTTGTCGAGATTTTTGTTACTCTAATGGATGGTATCCTTGTCATTATGGAAGGTAGTCTGTTGTCAAGAATTTTATTACTCCAATGGATGGTAGCCATGTCATTATTGAAGGTAGTCTGTCATTGTGATTTCTGTTACTACAATTAACTGTAGCCTTGTCATTATGGAAGGTTATTTGTTGTCCAGATTTTTGTTACTCCAATGGATTGTAGACTTGTCATTATGGAAGGTAGTCTGTGGTCGAGATTTTTGTTACTCCAATGGATGGTAGCCTTGTCATTATGGAAGGTAGTCACTTATTGATATTTTTTTTACTCCAATGGATGGTAGCCTTGTCATTATGGAAGGTAGTCTCTTGTTGATATTTTTGTTACTAAATGGATGGTAGCCTTGTCATTTTGGAAGGTAGTCTGTTGTCGAGATTTTTGTTACTCTAATGGATGGTATCCTTTTCATTATGGAAGGTAGTATGTTGTCGAGATTTTAATTACTCTAATGGATGGTAGCCTTGTCATTAATAAAGGTAGTCTATCATTGTGATTTCTATTACTCCAATGGATGGTAGTCTTGTAATTATGGAAGGTAGTTTGTTGTCAAGATTTTTGTTACTCCAATGGATGGTAGCCTTATCTTTATGGAAGGTATTCTGTTGTCGATATATTTATTACTCCAATGGATGGTAGCCTTGTCATTATGGAAGGTAGTCTGTTGTCGAGATTTTTGTTACTCTAATGGATTGTATCCTTGTCATTATGGAAGGTAGTATGTTGTCGAGATTTTTGTTACTCTAATGGATGGTAGCCTTGTCATTAATGAAGGTAATCTGTCATTGTGATTTATGTTACTCCAGTGAATGGTAGCCTTGTCATTATGGAAGATAGTATGTTGTCGATATCTTTGTTACTCCAATGGATGGTAGCCTTATCATTATGGAACTTAGTCTGTTGTCGAGATTTTTGTTACTGCAATGGATTGTAGCCTTGTCATTATGGAAGGTAGTATGTTGTCGAGATTTTTGTTACTCCAATAGATGGTACCCTTTTCATTATGTAAGGTAGTTTGTTGTCGGTATTTTTGTTACTCCAATGGATGGTAGCCTTGTCATTATGGAAGGTAGTCTGTTGTCGAAATTTTTGTTACTCCAATGGATGGAAGCCTTGTCATTATGGAAGGTAGTTTGTTGTCGAGATTTTTGTTACTACAATGGATGGTAGCCTTGTCATTATGGAAGGTAGTCAGTTGTCGAGATTTTTGTTACTCTAATGGATGGTATCCTTGTCATTATGGAAGGTAGTCTGTTGTCAAGAATTTTATTACTCCAATGGATGGTAGCCATGTCATTATTGAAGGTAGTTTGTCATTGTGATTTCTGTTACTACAATTAACTGTAGCCTTGTCATTATGGAAGGTTATTTGTTGTCCAGATTTTTGTTACTCCAATGGATTGTAGACTTGTCATTATGGAAGGTAGTTTGTTGTCGGTATTTTTGTTACTCCAATGGATGGTAGCCTTGTCATTATGGAAGGTAGTCTCTTCTTGATATTTTTGTTACTCCAATGGATGGTAGCCTTCTCATTTTGGAAGGTACTCTATTGTTGAGATTTTTGTTACTCTAATGGATGGTAGCCTTGTCATTATGGAAGGTAGTCTGCTGTCGAGATTTTTGTTACTCCAATGGATAGTAGCCTTGTCATTATGGAAGGTAGTATGTTGTCGAGATTTTTGTTACTACAATGGATGGTAGCCTTGTCATTATGGAAGGTAGTATGTTGTCGAGATTCTTGTTACTCTAATGGATGGTATCCTTTTTCATTATGGAAGGTAGTATGTTGTCGAGATTTTAATAACTCTAATGGATGGTAGCCTTGTCATTAATAAAGGTAGTCTATCATTGTGATTTCTGTTACTCCAATGGATGGTAGTCTTGTCATTATGTAAGGCAGTTTGTTGTCAAGATTTTTGTTACTCCAATGGATGGTAGCCTTATCATTATGGAAGGTAGTCTGTTGTCGATATATTTATTACTCCAATGGATGGTTGCCTTGTCATTATGGAAGGTAGTCTGTTATCGAAATTTTTGTTACTCTAATGGATGGTATCCTTCTCATTATGGAAGGTAGTATGTTGTCGAGATTTTTGTTACTCTAATGGATGGTAGCCTTGTCATTAATGAAGGTAATCTGTCATTGTGATTTATGTTACTCCAGTGGATGGTAGCCTTGTCATTATGGAAGATAGTATGTTGTCGATATCTTGGTTACTCCAATGGATGGTAGCCTTATCATTATGGAACTTAGTCTGTTGTCGAGTTTTTGTTACTGCAATGGAGTGTAGCCTTGTCATTATTGAAGGTAGTCTGTCATTGTGATTTCTGTTACTCCAATTAACTGTAGCCTTGTCATTATGGAAGGTTATTTGTTCTCCAGATTTTTGTTACTCCAATGGATTGTAGACTTGTCATTATGGAAGGTAGTCTGTTGTCGAGATTTTTGTTACTCCAATGGATGGTAGCCTTGTCATTATGGAAGGTAGTCACTTATTGATATTTTTTTTACTCCAATGGATGGTAGCCTTGTCATTATGGAAGGTAGTCTCTTGTTGTTATTTTTGTTACTAAATGGATGGTAGCCTTGTCATTTTGGAAGGTAGTCTGTTGTCGAGATTTTTGTTACTCTAATGGATGGTAGCCTTGTCATTATGGAAGGTAGTCTTCTGTCGAGATTTTTGTTACTCCAATGGATGGTAGCCTTGTCATTATGGAAGGTAGTCTGTTGTCGAGATTTTTGTTACTCTAATGGATGGTATCCTTTTCATTATGGAAAGTAGTATGTTGTCGAGATTTTTATTACTCTAATTGATGGTAGCCTTGTCATTAATAAAGGTAGTCTATCATTGTGATTTCTGTTACTTTAATGGATGGTAGTCTTGTCATTATGGAAGGTAGTTTGTTGTCAAGATTTTTGTTACTCCAATGGATGGTAGCCTTATCATTATGGAAGGTAGTCTGTTGTCGATATCTTTATTACTCCAATGGATGGTAGCCTTGTCATTATGGAAGGTAGTCTGTTGTCGAGATTTTTGTTACTCTAATGGATGGTATCCTTGTCATTATGGAAGGTAGTATGTTGTCGAGATTTTTGTTACTCTAATGGATGGTAGCCTTGTCATTAATTAAGGTAATCTGTCATTGTGATTTATGTTACTCCAATGGATGGTAGCCTTGTCATTATGGAAGATAGTATGTTGTCGATATCTTTGTTACTCCAGTGGATGGTAGCCTTGTCATTATGGAGCTTAGTCTGTTGTCGAGATTTTTGTTACTGCAATGGATTGTAGCCTTGTCATTATGGAAGGTAGCATGTTGTCGAGATTTTTGTTACTCCAATGGATGGTTCTCTTTTCATTATGTAAGGTAGTTTGTTGTCGATATTTTTGTTACTCCAATGGATGGTAGCTTTGTCATTATGGAAGGTAGTCTGTTGTCGAAATTTTTGTTACTCCAATGGATTGTAGCCTTGTCATTATGGAAGGTAGTCTGCTGTCGAGATTTTTGTTACTCCAATGGATGGTAGCCTTGTCATTATGGAAGGTGGTCACTTATTGATATTTTTTTTACTCCAATGGATGGTAGCCTTGTCATTATGGAAGGTAGTCTGTTGTCAAGATTTTTGTTACTACAATGGATGGTAGCCTTGTCATTATGGAAGGTAGTTTGTTGTCTAGATTTTTGTTACTCTAATGGATGGTATCCTTGTCATTATGGAAGGTAGTCTGTTGTCAAGAATTTTATTACTACAATGGATGGTAGCCATGTCATTATTGAAGGTAGTCTGTCATTGTGATTTCTGTTACTCCAGTTCACTGTAGCCTTGTCATTATGGAAGGTTATTTGTTGTCCAGATTTTAGTTACTCCAATGGATTGTAGACTTGTTATTATGGAAGGTAGTCTGTTGTCGAGATTTTTGTTACTCCAATGGATGGTAGCCTTGTCATTATGGAAGGTAGTCACTTATTGATATTTTTTTTACTCCAATGGATGGTAGCCTTGTCATTATAGTAGGTAGTCTCTTGTTGATATTTTTGTTACTAAATGGATGGTAGCCTTGTCATTTTGGAAGGTAGTCTGTTGTCGAGATTTTTGTTACTCTAATGGATGGTAGCCTTGTCATTATGGAAGGTAGTCTTCTGTCGAGATTTTTGTTACTCCAATGGATAGTAGCCTTGTCATTATTGAAGGTAGTCTGTTGTCGAGATTTTTGTTACTACAATGGATGGTAGCCTTGTCATTATGGAAGGTAGTATGTTGTCGAGATTTTAATTACTCTAATGGATGGTAGCCTTGTCATTAATAAAGGTAGTCTATCATTGTGATTTCTGTTACTCCAATGGATGGTAGTCTTGTCATTATGGAAGGTAGTTTGTTGTCAAGATTTTTGTTACTCCAATGGATGGTAGCCTTATCATTATGGAAGGTAATTGGTTGTCGATATATTTATTACTCCAATGGATGGTAGCCTTGTCATTATGGAAGGTAGTCTGTTGTCGAGATTTTTGTTATTGTAATGGATGGTATCCTTATCATTATGGAAGGTAGTATGTTGTCGAGATTTTTGATACTCTAATGGATGGTAGCCTTGTCATTAATGAAGGTAATCTGTCATTGTGATTTATGTTACTCCAGTGGATGGTAGCCTTGTCATTATGGAAGGTAGTCTGTTGTCGAAATTTTTGTTACTCTAATGGATGGTATCCTCGTCATTATGGAAGGTAGTCTGTTGTCAAGAATTTTATTACTCCAATGGATGGTAGCCATGTCATTATTGAAGGTAGTCTGTCATTGTGATTTCTGTTACTCCAATTAACTGTAGCCTTGTCATTATGGAAGGTTATTTGTTCTCCAGATTTTTGTTACTCCAATGGATTGTAGACTTGTCATTATGGAAGGTAGTCTGTTGTTGATATTTTTGTTACTAAATGGATGGTAGCCTTCTCATTTTGGAAGGTAGTATGTTGTCGAGATTTTTATTACTCTAATTGATGGTAGCCTTGTCACTATGGAAGGTAGTCTTCTGTCGAGATTTTTGTTACTCCAATGGATGATAGCCTTGTCATTATAGAAGGTAGTCTGTTGTCGAGATTTTTGTTACTCTAATGGATGGTATCCTTTTCATTATGGAAGGTAGTATGTTGTCGAGATTTTTATTACTCTAATTGATGGTAGCCTTGTCATTAATAAAGGTAGTCTATCATTGTGATGGTAGTCTTGTCATTATGGAAGGTAGTTCGTTGTCAAGATTTTTGTTACTCCAATGGATGGTAGCCTTATCATTATGGAAGGTAGTCTGTTGTCGATATCTTTATTACTTTAATGGATGGTAGCCTTGTCATTATGGAAGGTAGTCTATTGTCGAGATTTTTGTTACTCTAATGGATGGTATCCTTGTCATTATGGAAGGTAGTATGTTGTCGAGATTTTTGTTACTCTAATGGATGGTAGCCTTGTCATTAATGAAGGTAATCTGTCATTGTGATTTATGTTACTCCAATGGATGGTAGCCTTGTCATTATGGAAGATAGTATGTTGTCGATATCTTTGTTACTCCAGTGGATGGTAGCCTTGTCATTATGGAACTTAGTCTGTTGTCGAGATTTTTGTTACTGCAATGGATTGTAGCCTTGTCATTATGGAAGGTAACATGTTGTCGAGATTTTTGTTACTCCAATGGATGGTACCCTTTTCATTATGTAAGGTAGTTTGTTTTCGATATTTTTGTTACTCCAATGGATGGTAGCCTTGTCATTTTTGTAGGTAGTCTGCTTTCGAGATTTTTGTTACTCGAATGGATAGTAGCCTTGTCATTATGGAAGGTAGTCTGTTGTCAAGATTTTGGTTACTACAATGGATGGTAGCCTTGTCATTATGGAAGGTAGTCTGTTGTCGAGATTTTTGTTACTACAATGGATGGTCGCCTTGTCATTATGGAAGGTAGTCTATTGTCCAGATTTTTGTTACTACAATGGATGGTAGCCTTGTCATTATGGAAGGTAGTCTGTTGTCTAGATTTTTGTTACTCTAATGGATGGTATCCTTGTCATTATGGAAGGTAGTCTGTTGTCAAGAATTTTATTACTCCAATGGATGGTAGCCATGTCATTATTGAAGGTAGTCTGTCATTGTGATTTCTGTTACTACAATTAACTGTAGCCTTGTCATTATGGAAGGTTATTTGTTGTCCAGATTTTTGTTACTCCAATGGATTGTAGACTTGTCATTATGGAAGGTAGTCTGTTGTCGAGATTTTTGTTACTCCAATGGATGGTAGCCTTGTCATTATGGAAGGTAGTCACTTATTGATATTTTTTTTACTCCAATGGATGGTAGCCTTGTCATTATGGAAGGTATTCTCTTGTTGATATTTTTGTTACTAAATGGATGGTAGCCTTGTCATTTTGGAAGGTAATCTGTTGTCGAGATTTTTGTTACTCTAATGGATGGTAGCCTTGTCATTATGGAAGGTATTCTTCTGGCGAGATTTTTGTTACTCCAATGGATGGTAGCCTTGTCATTATGGAAGGTAGTCTGATGTCGAGATTTTTGTTACTCTAATGGATGGTATCCTTTTCATTATGGAAGGTAGTCTGTTGTCGATATATTTATTACTCCAATGGATGGTTTCCTTGTCATTATGGAAGGTAGTCTGTTGTCGAGATTTTTGATACTCTAATGGATGGTATCCTTGTCATTATGGAAGGTAGTATGTTGTCGAGATATTTATTACTCCAATGGATGGTTTCCTTGTCATTATGGAAGGTAGTCTGTTGTCGAGATTTTTGTTACTCTAATGGATGGTATCCTTGTCATTATGGAAGGTAGTATGTTGTCGAGATTTTTGTTACTCTAATGGATGGTAGCCTTGTCATTAATAAAGGTAATATGTCATTGTGATTTATGTTACTCCAGTGGATGGTAGCCTTGTCATTATGGAAGATAGTATGTTGTCGATATCTTTGTTACTCCAATGGATGGTAGCCTTATCATTATGGAACTTAGTCTGTTGTCGAGATTTTTGTTACTGCAATGGATTGTAGCCTTGTCATTATGGAAGGTATTATGTTGTCGAGATTTTTGTTACTCCAATAGATGGTACCCTTTTCATTATGTAAGGTAGTTTGTTGTCGGTATTTTTGTTACTCCAATGGATGGTAGCCTTGTCATTATGGAAGGTAGTCTGTTGTCGAAATTTTTGTTACTCCAATGGATTGTAGCCTTGTCATTATGGAAGGTAGTCTCTTCTTGATATTTTTGTTACTCCAATGGATGGTAGCGTTGTCATTTTGGAAGGTAGTCTATTGTTGAGATTTTTGTTACTCTAATGGATGGTAGCCTTGTCATTATGGAAGGTAGTCTGCTGTCGAGATTTTTGTTACTCCAATGGATAGTAGCCTTGTCATTATGGAAGGTAGTCTGTTATCGATATTTTTGTTACTACAATGGATGGTAGCCTTGTCATTATGGAAGGTAGTCTGTTGTCGAGATTTTTGTTACTACAATGGATGGTAGCCTTGTCATTATGGAAGGTAGTCTGTTGTCGAGATTTTTGTTACTCTAATGGATGGTATCCTTGTCATTATGGAAGGTAGTCTGTTGTCAAGAATTTTATTACTCCAATGGATGGTAGCCATGTCATTATTGAAGGTAGTCTGTCATTGTGATTTCTGTTACTCCAATTCACTGTAGCCTTGTCATTATGGAAGGTTATTTGTTGTCCAGATTTTTGTTACTCCAATGGATTGTAGACTTGTCTTTATGGAAGGTAGTCTGTTGTCGAGATTTTTGTTACTCCAATGGATGGTAGCCTTGTCATTATGGAAGGTAGTCACTTATTGATATTTTTTTTACTCCAATGGATGGTAGCCTTGTCATTATAGAAGGTAGTCTCTTGTTGATATTTTTGTTACTAAATGGATGGTAGCCTTGTCATTTTGGAAGGTAGTCTGTTGTCGAGATTTTTGTTACTCTAATGGATAGTAGCCTTGTCATTATGGAAGGTAGTCTTCTGTCGAGATTTTTGTTACTCCAATGGATAGTAGCCTTGTCATTATGGAAGGTAGTCTGTTGTCCAGATTTTTGTTACTACAATGGATGGTAGCCTGGTCATTATGGAAGGTAGTATGTTGTCGAGATTTTAATTACTCTAATGGATGGTAGCCTTGTCATTAATAAAGGTAGTCTATCATTGTGATTTCTGTTACTCCAATGGATGGTAGTCTTGTCATTATGGAAGGTAGTTTGTTGTCAAGATTTTTGTTACTCCAATGGATGGTAGCCTTATCATTATGGAAGGTAGCTTGTTGTCGATATATTTATTACTCCAATGGATGGTAGCCTTGTCATTATGGAAGGTAGTCTATTGTCGAGATTTTTGTTACTCTAATGGATGGTATCCTTGTCATTATGGAAGGTAGTATGTTGTCGAGATTTTTGTTACTCTAATGGATGGTAGCCTTGTCATTAATGAAGGTAATCTGTCATTGTGATTTATGTTACTCCAGTGGATGGTAGCCTTGTCATTATGGAAGGTAGTCTGTTGTCGAAATTTTTGTTACTCTAATGGATGGTATCCTTGTCATTATGGAAGGTAGTCTGTTGTCAAGAATTTTATTACTCCAATGGATTGTAGCCATGTCATTATTGAAGTTAGTCTATCATTGTGATTTCTATTACTCCAATTAACTGTAGCCTTGTCATTTTGGAAGGTTATTTGTTCTCCAGATTTTTGTTACTCCAATGGATTGTAGACTTGTCATTATGGAAGGTAGTCTGTTGTCGAGATTTTTGATACTCCAATGGATGGTAGCCTTGTCATTATGGAAGGTAGTCACTTATTGATATTTTTTTTACTCCAATGGATGGTAGCCTTGTCATTATGGAAGGTAGTCTCTTGTTGATATTTTTGTTACTAAATGGATGGTAGCCTTATCATTTTGGAAGGTAGTCTGTTGTCGAGATTTTTGTTACTCTAATGGATGGTAGCCTTGTCATTATGGAAGGTAGTCTTCTGTCGAGATTTTTGTTACTCCAATGGATGATAGCCTTGTCATTATGGAAGGTAGTCTGTTGTCGAGATTTTTGTTACTCTAATGGATGGTATCCTTTTCATTATGGAAGGTAGTATGTTGTCGATATTTTTATTACTCTAATTGATGGTAGCCTTGTCATTAATAAAGGTAGTCTATCATTGTGATTTCTGTTACTTTAATGGATGGTAGTCTTGTCATTATGGAAGGTAGTTTGTTGTCAAGATTTTTGTTACTCCAATGAATGGTAGCCTTATCATTATGGAAGGTAGTCTGTTGTCGATATCTTTATTACTCCAATGGATGGTAGCCTTGTCATTATGGAAGGTAGTCTATTGTCGAGATTTTTGTTACTCTAATGGATGGTATCCTTGTCATTATGGAAGGTAGTATGTTGTCGAGATTTTTGTTACTCTAATGGATGGTAGCCTTGTCATTAATGAAGGTAATCTGTCATTGTGATTTATGTTACTCCAGTGGATGGTAGCCTTGTCATTATGGAAGGTAGTCTGTTGTCGAAATTTTTGTTACTCTAATGGATGGTATCCTTGTCATTACGGAAGGTAGTCTGTTTTCAAGAATTTTATTACTCCAATGGATGGTAGCCATGTCATTATTGAAGGTAGTCTGTCATTGTGATTTCTGTTACTCCAATTAACTGTAGCCTTGTCATTATGGAAGGTTATTTATTCTCCAGATTTTTGTTACTCCAATGGATTGTAGACTTGTCATTATGGAAGGTAGTCTGTTGTCGAGATTTTTGTTACTCCAATGGATGGTAGCCTTGTCATTATGGAAGGTAGTCACTTATTTATATTTTTTTTACTCCAATGGATGGTAGCCTTGTCATTATGGAAGGTAGTCTCTTGTTGAAATTTTTGTTACTAAATGGATGGTAGCCTTATCATTTTGGAAGGTAGTCTGTTGTCGAGATTTTTGTTACTCTAATGGATGGTAGCCTTGTCATTATGGAAGGTAGTCTTCTCTCGAGATTTTTGTTACTCCAATGGATGATAGCCTTGTCATTATGGAAGGTAGTCTGTTGTCGAGATTTTTGTTACTCTAATGGATGGTATCCTTTTCATTATGGAAGGTAGTATGTTGTCGAGATTTTTATTACTCTAATTGATGGTAGCCTTGTCATTAATAAAGGTAGTCTATCATTGTGATTTCTGTTACTTTAATGGATGGTAGTCTTGTCATTATGGAAGGTAGTTTGTTGTCAAGATTTTTGTTACTCCAATGGATGGTAGCCTTATCATTATGGAAGGTAGTCTGTTGTCGATATCTTTATTACTCCAATGGATGGTAGCCTTGTCATTATGGAAGGTAGTCTATTGTCGAGATTTTTGTTACTCTAATGGATGGTATCCTTGTCATTATGGAAGGTAGTATGTTGTCGAGATTTTTGTTACTCTAATGGATGGTAGCCTTGTCATCAATGAAGGTAATCTGTCATTGTGATTTATGTTACTCCAATGGATGGTAGCCTTGTCATTATGGAAGATAGTATGTTGTCGATATCTTTGTTACCCCAGTGGATGGTAGCCTTGTCATTATGGAACTTAGTCTGTTGTCGAGATTTTTGTTACTGCAATGGATTGAAGCCTTGTCATTATGGAAGGTAGCATGTTGTCGAGATTTTTGTTACTCCAATGGATGGTACCCTTTTCATTATGTAAGGTAGTTTGTTGTCGATATTTTTGTTACTCCAATGGATGGTAGCCTTGTCATTATGGAAGGTAGTTTGTTGTTGATATCTTTATTACTCCAATGGATGGTAGCCTTGTCATTATGGAAGGTAGTCTGTTGTCGAGATTTTTGTTACTACAATGGATGGTAGCCTTGTCATTATGGAAGGTAGTCTGCTGTCGAGATTTTTATTACTCCAATGGATGGTAGCCATGTCATTATTGAAGGTAGTCTGTAATTGTGATTTCTGTTACTCCAATTAACTGTAGCCTTGTCATTATGGAAGGTTATTTGTTCTCCAGATTTTTGTTACTCCAATGGATTGTAGACTTGTCATTATGGAAGGTAGTCTGTTGTCGAGATTTTTGTTACTCCAATGGATGGTAGCCTTGTCATTATGGAAGGTAGTCACTTATTGATATTTTTTTTACTCCAATGGATGGTAGCCTTGTCATTATGGAAGGTAGTCTCTTGTTGATATTTTTGTTACTAAATAGATGGTAGCCTTATCATTTTGGAAGGTAGCCTGTTGTCGAGATTTTTTTTACTCTAATGGATGGTAGCCTTGTCATTATGGAAGGTAGTCTTCTGTCGAGATTTTTGTTACTCCAATGGATGATAGCCTTGTCATTATGGAAGGTAGTCTGTTGTCGAGATTTTTGTTACTCTAATGGATGGTATCCTTTCCATTATGGAAGGTAGTATGTTGTCGATCTTTTTATTACTCTAATGGATGGTAGCCTTGTCATTAATAAAGGTAGTCTATCATTGTGATTTCTGTTACTCTAATGGATGGTAGTCTTGTCATTATGGAAGGTAGTTTGTTGTCAAGATTTTTGTTACTCCAATGGATGGTAGCCTTATCATTATGGAAGGTAGTCTGTTGTTGATATCTTTATTACTCCAATGGATGGTAGCCTTGTCATTATGGAAGGTAGTCTGTTGTCGAGATTTTTGTTACTCTAATGGATGGTATCCTTGTCATTATGGAAGGTAGTATGTTGTCGAGATTTTTGTTACTCTAATGGATGGTAGCCTTGTCATTAATGAAGGTAATCTGTCATTGTGATTTATGTTACTCCAGTGGATGGTAGCCTTGTCATTATGGAAGATAGTATGTTGTCGATATCTTTGTTACTCCAGTGGATGGAAGCCTTGTCATTATGGAAATTAGTCTGTTGTCGAGATTTTTGTTACTGCAATGGATTGTAGCCTTGTTATTATGGAAGGTAGCATGTTGTCGAGATTTTTGTTACTCCAATGGATGGTACCCTTTTCATTATGTAAGGTAGTTTGTTGTCGATATTTTTGTTACTCCAATGGATGGTAGCCTCGTCATTATGGAAGGTAGTCTGTTGTCGACATTTTTGTTACTCCAATGGATTGTAGCCTTGTCATTATGGAAGGTAGTCTCTTCTTGATATTTTTGTTACTACAATGGATGGTAGCCTTGTCATTTTGGAAGGTAGTCTATTGTTGAGATTTTTGTTACTCTAATGGATGGTAGCCTTGTCATTATGGAAGGTAGTCTGCTGTCGAGATTTTTATTACTCCAATGGATAGTAGCCTTGTCATTATGGAAGGTAGTCTGTTGTCGAGATTTTTGTTACTCTAATGGATGGTATCCTTGTCATTATGGAAGGTAGTCTGTTGTCAAGAATTTTATTACTCCAATGGATGGTAGCCATGTCATTATTGAAGGTAGTCTGTCATTGTGATTTCTGTTACTCCAATTAACTGTAGCCTTGTCATTATGGAAGGTAATTTGTTGTCCAGATTTTTGTTACTCCAATGGATTATAGACTTGTCATTATGGAAGGTAGTTTGTTGTCGAGATTTTTGTTACTCCAATGGATGGTAGCCTTGTCATTATGGAAGGTAGTCTCTTATTGATATTTTTTTTACTCCAATGAATGGTAGACTTGTCATTATGGAAGGTAGTCTCTTGTTGATATTTTTGTTACTAAATGGATGGTAGCCTTGTCATTTTGGAAGGTAGTCTGTTGTCGAGATTTTTGTTACTCTAATGGATGGTAGCCTTGTCATTATGGAAGGTAGTCTTCTGTCGAGATTTTTGTTACTCCAATGGATGGTAGCCTTGTCATTATAGAAGGTAGTCTGTTGTCGAGATTTTTGTTACTCTAATGGATGGTATCCTCTTCATTATGCAAGGTAGTATGTTGTCGAGATTTTTGTTACTCTAATGGATGGTAGCCTTGTCATTATGGAAGGTAGTCTGTTGGCGAGATTTTTGTTACTCTAATGGATGGTATCCTTGTCATTAATGAAGGTAATCTGTCATTGTGATTTATGTTACTCCAGTGGGTGGTAGCCTTGTCATTATGGAAGATAGTATGTTGTCGATATCTTTGTTACTCCAATGGATGGTAGCCTTGTCATTATGGAACTTAGTATGTTGTCGAGATTTTTGTTACTGTAATGCATTGTAGCCTTGTCATTATGGAAGGTAGTATGTTGTCGATATTTTTGTTACTCCAATGGATGGTACCCTTTTCATTATGTAAGGTAGTTTGTTGTCGATATTTTTGTTACTCCAATGGATGGTAGCCTTGTCATTATGGAAGGTAGTCTGTTGTCGAAATTTTTGTTACTCCAATGGATTGTAGCCTTGTCATTATGGAAGGTAGTCTCTTCTTGATATTTTTGTTACTACATTGGATGGTAGCCTTTAGTCTATTGTCGAGATTTTTGTTACTCTAATGGATGGTAGCCTTGTCATTATGGAAGGTAGTCTGCTGTCGAGATTTTTGTTACTCCAATGGATAGTAGCCTTGTCATTATGGAAGGTAGTCTGTTGTCGAGATTTTTGTTACTACAATGGATGATAGCCTTGTCATTATGGAACTTTGTCTGTTGTCGAGATTTTTGATACTCTAATGGATTGTAGCCTTGTCATAATGGAAGGTAGTTTGTTGTCGAGATTTTTGTTACTCCAATGGATGGTAGCCTTTTGATTATGTAAGGTAGTTTGTTGTCAATAATTTTGTTACTGCAATGGATGGTAGACTTGTCATTATGGAAGGTTGTCTGTCGTTGTGATTTCTGCTACTCCATTCAATGGTAGCCTTGTCATTATGGAAGATAGTATGTTGTCGATATCCTTTTTACTCCAATGGATGGTAGCCTTCTCATTAAGGAAGTTAGTCTGTTGTCGAGATTTTTGTTACTCCAATGGATTGTAGCCTTGTCATTATGGAAGGTAGTCTTCTGTCGACATTTTTGTTACTCCAATGGATGGTAGCCTTGTCATTTTGGAAGGTAGTCTGTTGTCGAGATTTTTGTTACTCTAATGGATGGTAGCTTGTCATTATGGAAGGTAGTCTGCTGTCAAGATTATTGTTACTTTAATGTATGGTAGCCTTGTCATTATCGAAGGTAGTCTGTTGTCGAGATTTTTGTTACTACAATGGATGGTAGCCTTGTCATTATGGAAGGTAGTCTATTGTCGAGATTTTTGTTACACTAATGGATGTTATCCTCGTCATTATGGAAGGTAGTCTATTGTCGAGATTTTTGTTACTCCAATGGATGCTAGCCTTTTCGTTATGTAAGGTAGTCTGTTGTCGAGATTTTTTTTTACTTCAATGGATGGTAGCCTTGTCATTATGGAAGGTAGTCTGTCGTTGTGATTTCTAATACTCCAATGGATGGTAGCCTTGTCATTATGGAAGATAGTATGTTGTCGAGATTTTTGTTACTCCAATGGATTATAGCCTTGTCATTATGGAAGGTAGTCTCTTCATGTTATTTTTGTTACTACAATGGATGGTAGCCTTGTAATTTTTGAAGGTAGTTTGTTGTCGAGGTTTTTGTTACTCTAATGGATGGTAGCCTTTTCATTACGGAAGGTAGTTTGCTGTCGAGATTTTTGTTACTCCAATGGATCGTAGCCTTGTCATTATGGAAGGTAGTCTGTTGTCGAGATTTTTGTTACTACAATTGATGGTAGCCTTGTCATTATGGAACTTTGTCTGTTGTCGAGATTTTTGTTACTCTAATGGATTGTAGCCTTGTCATTATGGAAGGTAGTCTGTTGTGGAGATTTTTGTTACTCCAATGAATGGTAGCCTTTTCATTATGTAAGGTATTTTGTTGTCAAGATTTTTGTTACTGCAATGGATGGTAGACTTGTCATTATGGAAGGTAGTCTATTGTCGAGATTTTTGTTACACTAATGGATGTTATCCTCGTCATTATGGAAGGTAGTCTATTGTCGAGATTTTTGTTACTCCAATGGATGCTAGCCTTTTTGTTATGTAAGGTAGTCTGTTGTCGAGATTTTTTTTTACTTCAATGGATGGTAGCCTTGTCATTATGGAAGGTAGTATGTCGTTGTGATTTCTAATACTCCAATGGATGGTAGCCTTGTCATTATGGAAGATAGTATGTTATCGATATTTTTGTTACTCCAATGGATTGTAGCCTTGTCATTATGGAAGGTAGTCTCTTGTCGATATCTTTGTTACTCCAATGGATGGTAGCGATTGTCATTACGAAAGGTAGTCTGTTGTCGAGATTTTTTATACTCCAATGGATGGTAGCATTGTCATTATGGAAGGTAGTCTGTCGTTGTGATTTCTGATACTACAATGGATGGTAGCCTTGTCATTATGGAAGATAATATGTTGTCAATATTTTTGTTACTCCATTGGATTGTAGCCTTGTCATTATGGAAGGTAGTCTGTTGTCGAGGTTTTTGTTACTCCAATGGATTGTAGCCTTGTCATTATGGAAGGTAGTCTCTTCATGTTATTTTTGTTACTACAATGGATGGTAGCCTTGTAATTTTTGAAGGTAGTCTGTTGTCGAGGTTTTTGTTACTCTAATGGATGGTAGCCTTGTCATTACGGAAGGTAGTTTGCTCTCGATATTTTTGTTACTCCAATGGATGGTAGCCTTGTCATTATGGAAGGTAATATGTCGTTGTGATTTCTGATACTACAATGGATGGTAGCCTTGTCATTATGGAAGATAGTATGTTTTCAATATTTTTGTTACTCCAATGGATTGTAGCCTTGTCATTATGGAAGGTAGTCTGTTGTCGAGATTTTTGTTACTCCAATGGATTGTTGCCTTGTCATTATAGAAGGTAGTCTCTTCATGTTATTTTTGTTACTACAATGGATGGTAGCCTTGTAATTTTTGAAGGTAGTCTGTTGTCGAGGTTTTTGTTAATCTAATGGATGGTAGCCTTGTCATTACGGAAGGTAGTTTGCTGTCGAGATTTTTGTTACTCCAATGGATGGTAGCCTTGTCATTATGGAAGGTAGTAAGTTGTCTAGATTTTTGTTACTACAATTTATGGTAGCCTTGTCATTATGGAACTTTGTCTGTTGTCGAGATTTTTGTTACTCTAATGGATTGTAGCCTTGTCATTATGGAAGGTAGTCTGTTGTGGAGATTTTTGTTACTCCAATGGATGGTAGCCTTTTCATTATGTAAGGTATTTTGTTGTCAAGATTTTTGTTACTGCAATGGATGGTAGACTTGTCATTATGGAAGGTAGTCTATTGTCGAGATTTTTGTTACACTAATGGATGTTATCCTCGTCATTATGGAAGGTAGTCTATTGTCGAGATTTTTGTTACTCCAATGGATGCTAGCCTTTTCGTTATGTAAGGTAGTCTGTTGTCGAGATTTTTTTTATTTCAATGGATGGTAGCCTTGTCATTATGGAAGGTAGTCTGTCGTTGTGATTTCTAATACTCCAATGGACGGTAGCCTTGTAATTATGGAAGATAGTATGTTATCGATATTTTTGTCACTCCAATGGATTGTAGCCTTGTCATTATGGAAGGTAGTCTCTTGTCGATATCTTTGTTACTCCAATGGATGGTAGCCTTGTCATTACGAAAGGTAGTCTGTTGTCGAGATTTTTTATACTCCAATGGATGGTAGCATTGTCATTATGGAAGGTAGCATGTCGTTATGATTTCTGATAGTACAATGGATGGTAGCCTTGTCATTATGGAAGATAGTATGTTGTCAATATTTTTGTTACTCCAATGGATTGTAGCCTTGTCATTATGGAAGGTAGTCTGTTGTCGAGGTTTTTGTTACTCCAATGGATTGTAGCCTTGTCATTATGGAAGGTAGTCTCTTCATGTTATTTTTGTTACTACAATGGATGGTAGCCTTGTAATTTTTGAAGGTAGTTTGTTGTCGAGGTTTTTGTTACTCTAATGGATGGTAGCCTTGTCATTACGGAAGGTAGTTTGCTGTCGAGATTTTTGTTACTCCAATGGATGGTAGCCTTGTCATTATATAAGGTAATCTGTCGTTGTGATTTCTGATACTACAATGGATGGTAGCCTTGTCATTATGGAAGATAGTATGTTGTCAATATTTTTGTCACTCCAATGGATTGTAGCCTTGTCATTATGGAAGGTAGTCTGTTGTCGAGATTTTTGTTACTCCAATGGATTGTAGCCTTGTCATTATGGAAGGTAGTCTCTTCATGTTATTTTTGTTACCACAATGGATGATAGCCTTGTAATTTTTGAAGGTAGTCTGTTGTCGAGGTTTTTGTTACTCTAATGGATGGTAGCCTTGTCATTACGGAAGGTAGTTTGCAGTCGAGATTTTTGTTACTCCAATGGATGGTAGCCTTGTCATTATGGAAGGTAGTCTGTTGTCTAGATTTTTGTTACTACAATTGATGGTAGCCTTGGCATTATGGAACTTTTTCTGTTGTCGAGATTTTTGTTACTCCAATGGATTGTAGCCTTGTCATTATGGAAGGTAGTCGGTGTTGGAGATTTTTGTTACTCCAATGGATGGTAGCCTTTTCTTTATGTAAGGTATTTTGTTGTCAAGATTTTTGTTACTGCAATGGATGGTAGACTTGTCATTATGGAAGGTTGTATGTCGTTGTGATTTCTGGTACTCCAATCAATGGTAGCCTTTTCATTATGGAAGATAGTGTGTTGTCAATATCTTTGTTACTCCAATGGATGGTAGCCTTGTCATTACGGAAGGTAGTCTGTTTTGGAAATTTTTGTTACTCCAATGGATTGTAGCCTTGTCATTATTGAAGGTTATCTTTTGTCGACATTTTTGTTACTCCAATGGATGGTAGCCTTGTCATTTTGGAAGGTAGTCTGTTGTCGAAATTTTTGTTACTCTAATGGATGCTAGCTTTTCATTATGGAAGGTAGTCTGCAGTCGAGATTATTGTTACATTAATGTATGGTAGCCTTGTCATTATGGAAGGTAGTCTGTTGTCGAGATTTTTGTTACTACAATGGACGGTAGCCTTGTCGTTGTGGAAGGTAGTCTGTTGTCGAGATTTTTGTTACTACAATGGATGTCATCCTTGTCATTATGGAAGGTAGTCTATTGTCGAGATTTTTGTTACTCCAATGGATGGTAGCCTTTTCGTTATGTAAGGTAGTCTGTTGTCGATATTTTTTATACTCCAATGGATGGTAGCCTTGTCATTATGGAAGGTAGTTTGTCGTTTTGATTTCTGATACTTCAATGGATGGTAGCCTTGTCATTATGAAAGATAGTATGTTGTCGGTATTTTTGTTACTCCAATGGATTGTAGCCTTATCATTATGGAAGGTAGTCTCTTCATGATATTTTTGTTACTACAATGGATGGTAGCCTTGTCATTTTGGAAGGTAGTCTGTTGTCGAGGTTTTTGTTTCTCTAATGGATGGTAGCCTTGTCATTATGGAAGGTAGTCAGTTGGAGAGATTTTTGTTACTCCAATGGATGGTAGCCTTGTCATTATGGAAGGTAGTCTGTTGTTGAGATTTTTGTTACTACAATGGATGGTAGCCTTGTTATTATGGAACTTAGTCTGTTGTCAAGATTTTTGTTACTCCAATGGATTGTAGCCTTGTAATTATGGATGGTAGTCTATTTTCGAGACTATTGTTACTTTAATGTATGGTAGCCTTGTCATTATGGAAGGTAGTATGTTATCGATATTTTTGTTAGTACAATGGATGGTAGCCTTGTCATTATGGAAGGTAGTCTGTTGTCGAGATTTTTGTTACACTAATGGATGTTATCCTTGTCATTATGGAAGGTAATCTATTATCAAGATTTTTGTTACTCCAATGGATGGTAGCCTTTTCGTTATGTAAGGTAATCTGTTGTCGAGATTTTTTATACTCCAATGGATGGTAGCCTTGTCATTATGGAAGGTAGTCTGTCGTTGTGATTTCTGATAATCCAATGAATGGTAGCCTTGTCATTAAGGAAGATAGTATGTTATCGATATTTTTGTTACTCCAATGGATTATAGCCTTGTCATTATGGAAGGTAGTCTGTTGTCGAGAATGTTGTTACTCCAATGGATTGTAGCCTTGTCGTTATGGAATGTAGTCTCGTGATGATATTTTTGTTACTACAATGGTTGGTAGCCATGTCATTTTGGCTGGTAGTCTATTGTCGAGTTTTTTGTTACTCTAATGGATGGTAGCCTTGTCATTATGGAAGGTAGTGTGCTGTTGAGATTTTTGTTACTCCAATGGATTGTAGCCTTGTCATTATGGAAGGTAGTCTGTTGTCGAGAATTTTATTACTACAATGGATGGTAGCCTTGTCATTATGGAACTTAGTTTGTTGTCGAGATTTTTTTTACTCCAATGGATTGTAGCCTTGTCATTATGGAAGGTAGTCTATTTTCGAGATTTTTGTTACTCCAATGGATGGTAGCCTTTTCTTTATGTAAGGTATTTTGTTGTCAAGATTTTTGTTACTGCAATGGATGGTAGACTTATCATTATGGAAGGTTATCTGTCGTTGTGATTTCTGGTACTACAATGGATGGTAGCCTTGTCATTTTGGAAGGTAGTCTGTTGTCGAGGTTTTTGTTACTCTAATGGATGGTAGCCTTGTCATTATGGAAGGTAGTCTGCTGTCGAGATTTTTGTTACTCCAATGGATGATAGCCTTGTCATTATGGAAGGTAGTCTTTTGTCGATATTTTTGTTACTACAATGGATGGTAGCCTTGTCATTATGGAAGGTAGTCTTTTGTCGAGATTTTTGTTACTCCAATGGATTGTAGCCTTCTCATTATGGAAGGTAGTCTGTTTTCGAGATTTTTGTTACTCCAATGGATGGTAGCGATTTCTTTATGTAAAGTATTTTGTTGTCGAGATATTTGTTAATGCAATGGACGGTAGCCTTGTCATTATGGAAGGTAGTCTGTTGTCGAGATTTTTGTTACTAGAATGGATGGTATCCTTGTCATTATGGAAGGTAGTCTGTTGTCGAGATTTTTGTTACACTAATGGATGTTATCCTTGTCATTATGGAAGGTAGTCTATTGTCGAGATTTTTGTTACTGCAATGGATGTTAGCCTTTTCATTATGTAAGGTAGTCTGTTGTCGAGATTTTTTATACTCCAATGGATGGTAGCCTTGTCATTATGGAAGGTAGTCTGTCGTTGTGATTTCTGATACTCCAATGGATGGTAGCCTTGTCATTATGGAAGATAGTATGTTGTCGATATTTTTGTTACTCCAATGGATTGTAGCCTTGTCATTATGGAAGGTAGTCTGTTGTCGAGAATTTTGTTACTCCAATGGATTGTAGCCTTATCATTATGGAAGGTAGTCTCTTCATGATACTTTTGTTACTAAAATGGATGGTAGCCTTGTCATTTTGGATTGTAGTCTATTGTCGAGGTTTTTGTTACTCCAATGGATGGTAGCCTTGTCATTATGGAAGGTACTCTGTTGTCCAGATTTTTGTTACTACAATGGATGGTAGCCTTGTCATTATGGAACTTAGTTTGTTTTCGAGATTTTTGTTACTCCAATGGATTGTAGACTTTTCATTATGGAAGGTAGTCTGTTTTCGAGATTTTTGTTACTCCAATGGATGGTAGCCTTTTCTTTATGTAAGGTATTTTGTTGTCAAGATTTTTGTTACGGCAATGGATGGTAGACTTGTCATTATGGAAGGTTGTCTGTCGTTGTGATTTCTGGTACTACAATGGATGGTAGCCTTGTCATTTTGGAAGGTAGTCTGTTTTCGAGATTTTTGTTACTACAATGGATGGTAGCCTTGTCATTATGGAAGGTAGTCTCCTGTTGATATTTTTGTTACTACAATGGTTGGTAGCCTTGTCATTTTGGATGGTAGTCTGTTGTCGAGGTTTTTGTTACTCTAATGGATGGTAGCCTTGTCATTATGGAAGGTAGTGTGTTGTTGAGATTTTTGTTACTCCAATGGATGGTAGCCTTGTCATTATGGAAGGTAGTCTGTCGTCGAGATTTTTGTTACTACAATGGATGGTAGCCTTGTCATTATGGAACTTAGTTTTTTGTCGAGATTTTTGTTACTCCAATGGATTGTAGCCTTGTCATTATGGAAGGTAGTCTATTTTCGAGATTTTTGTTACTCCAATGGATGGTAGCCTTTTCTTTATGTAAAGTATTTTGTTGTCGAGATTTTTGTTACTGCAATGGACGGTAGCCTTGTCATTATTGAAGGTAGTCTGTTGTCGAGATTTTTGTTACTACAATGGATGGTAGCCTTGTCATTATGGAAGGTCGTCTGTTGTCGAGATTTTTGTTACACTAATGGATGTTATCCTTGTCATTATGGAGGGTAGTCTATTGTCGAGATTTTTGTTACTCCAATGGATGTTAGCCTTTTCATTATGTAAGGTAGTCTGTTGTCGAGATTTTTTATACTCCAATGGATGGTAGCCTTATCATTATGGAAGGTAGTCTGTCGTTGTGATTTCTGATACTCCAATGGATGGTAGCCTTGTCATTATGGAAGATAGTATGTTGTCGATATTTTTGTTACTCCAATGGATTGTAGCCTTGTCATTATGGAAGGTAGTCTGTTGTCGAGAATTTTGTTACTCCAATGGATTGTAGCCTTATCATTATGGAAGGTAGTCTCTTCATGATATTTTTGTTACTACAATGGATGGTAGCCTTGTCATTTTGGATTATAGTCTGTTGTCGAGGTTTTTGTCACTCCAATGGATGGTAGCCTTGTCATTGTTTAAGGTACTATGTTGTCGAGATTTTTGTTACTCCAATGGATTGTAGACTTGTCATTATGGAAGGTAGTCTGTTTTCGAGATTTTTGTTACTCCAATGGATGGTAGCCTTTTCGTTATGTAAGGTATTTTGTTGTCAAGATTTTTGTTACGGCAATGGATGGTAGACTTGTCATTATGGAAGGTTATCTGTCGTTGTGATTTCTGGTACTACAATGGATGGTAGCCTTGTCATTTTGGAAGGTAGTCTGTTCTCGAGGTCTTTATTACTCTAATGGATGGTAGCCTTGTCATTATCGAAGGTATTTTGTTGTCAAGATTTTTGTTACTGTAATGGATGGTAGACTTGTCATTATGGAAGGTTGTATGTCGTTGTGATTTCTGGTACTCCAATCAATGGTAGCCTTGTCATTATGGAAGATAGTATGTTGTCAATATCTTTGTTACTCCAATGGATGGTAGCCTTGTCATTACGGAAGGTAGTTTGTTTTCGAAATTTTTGTTACTCTAATGGATTGTAGCCTTGTCATTATGGAAGGTAGTCTTTTGTCGACATTTTTGTTACTCCAATGGATGGTAGCCTTGTCATTTTGGAAGGTAGTCTTTTGTCGAGATTTTTGTTACTCTAATGGATGGTAGCTTGTCATTATGGAAGGTAGTTTACTGTCGAGATTATTGTTACTTTAATGTATGGTAGCCTTGTCATTATGGAAGGTAGTTTGTTGTCGAGATTTTTGTTACTACAATGGACGATAGCCTTATCATTGTGGAAGGTAGTCTGTTTTCGCGATTTTTGTTACTACAATGGATGGTAGCCTTGTCATTATGGAAGTTAGTCTCCTGATGATATTTTTGTTACTGCAATGGACGGTAGCCTTGTCATTATGGAAGGTAGTCTGTTGTCGAGGTTTTTGTTACTCCAATGGATGGTAGCCTTGTCATTATGGAAGGTAGTCTGTTGTCGAGATTTTTGTTACTCCAATGGATTGTAGCCTTGTCATTATGGAAGGTAGTCTGTTTTCGAGATTTTTGTTACTCCAATGGATGGTAGCCTTTTCTTTATGTAAGGTATTTTTTGTCAAGATTTTTGTTACTGCAATGGATGGTAGACTTGTCATTATGGAAGGTTATCTGTCGTTGTGATTTCTGGTACTACAATGGATGGTAGCCTTGTCATTTTGGAAGGTAGTCTGTTGTCGAGGTTTTTGTTACTCTAATGGATGGTAGCCTTGTCATTATGGAAGGTAGTCTGCTGTCGAGCTTTTTGTTACTCCAATGGATGATAGCCTTGTCATTATGGAAGGTAGTCTTTTGTCGAGATTTTTGTTACTACAATGGATGGTAGCCTTGTCATTATGGAAGGTTGTCTGTTGTCGAGATTTTTGTTACTCCAATGGATTGTAGCCTTGTCATTATGGAAGGTAGTCTGTTTTCGAGATTTTTGTTACTCCAATGGATGGTAGCCTTTTCTTTATGTAAAATATTTTGTTGTCGAGATTTTTGTTACTGCAATGGACGGTAGCCTTGTCATTATGGAAGGTAGTCTGTTGTCGAGATTTTTGTTACTACAATGGATGGTAGCCTTGTCATTATGGAAGATAGTATGTTGTCGATATTGTTGTTACTCCAATGGATTGTAGCCTTGTCATTATGGAAGGCAGTCTGTTGTCGAGAATTTTGTTACTCCAATGGATTGTAGCCTTATCATTATGGAAGGTAGTCTCTTCATGATATTTTTGTTACTACAATGGATGGTAGCCTTGTCATTTTGGATTATAGTCTGTTGTCGAGGTTTTTGTTACTCCAATGGATGGTAGCCTTGTCATTATTTAAGGTACTATGTTGTCGAGATTTTTGTTACTCCAATGGATTGTAGACTTGTCATTATGGAAGGTAGTCTGTTTTCGAGATTTTTGTTACTCCAATGGATGGTAGCCTTTTCGTTATGCAAGGTATTTTGTTGTCAAGATTTTTGTTACGGCAATGGATGGTAGACTTGTCATTATGGAAGGTTGTCTGTCGTTGTGATTTTTTTCTTGTACTACAATGGATGGTAGCCTTGTCATTTTGGAAGGTAGTCTGTTCTCGAGGTCTTTATTACTCTAATGGATGGTAGCCTTGTCATTATCGAAGGTATTTTGTTGTCAAGATTTTTGTTACTGCAATGGATGGTAGACTTGTCATTATGGAAGGTTGTATGTCGTTGTGATTTCTGGTACTCCAATCAATGGTAGCCTTGTCATTATGGAAGATAGTATGTTGTCAATATCTTTGTTACTCCAATGGATGGTAGCCTTGTCATTACGGAAGGTAGTTTGTTTTCGAAATTTTTGTTACTCCAATGGATTGTAGCCTTGTCATTATGGAAGGTAGTCTTTTGTCGACATTTTTGTTACTCCAATGGATGGTAGCCTTGTCATTTTGGAAGGTAGTCTTTTGTCGAGATTTTTGTTACTCTAATGGATGGTAGCTTGTCATTATGGAAGGTAGTTTACTGTCGAGATTATTGTTACTTTAATGTATGGTAGCCTTGTCATTATGGAAGGTAGTTTGTTGTCGAGATTTTTGTTACTACAATGGACGGTAGCCTTATCATTGTGGAAGGTAGTCTGTTTTCGCGATTTTTGTTACTACAATGGATGATAGCCTTGTCATTATGGAAGTTAGTCTCCTGATGATATTTTTGTTACTACAATGGTTGGTAGCCTTGTCATTTTGGATGGTAGTCTGTTGTCGAGGTTTTTGTTACTCCAATGGATGGTAGCCTTGTCATTATGGAAGGTACTATGTTGTCGAGATTTTTGTTACTCCAATGGATTGTAGACTTGTCATTATGGAAGGTAGTCTGTTTTCGAGATTTTTGTTACTCCAATGGATGGTAGCCTTTTCGTTATGTAAGGTATTTTGTTGTCAAGATTTTTGTTACGGCAATTGATGGTAGACTTGTCATTATGGAAGGTTGTCTGTCGTTGTGATTTCTGGTACTACAATGGATGGTAGCCTTGTCATTTTGGAAGGTAGTCTGTTCTCGAGGTTTTTGTTACTCTAATGGATGGTAGCCTTGTCATTATCGAAGGTATTTTGTTGTCTAGATTTTTGTTACTGCAATGGATGGTAGACTTGTCATTATGGAAGGTTGTATGTCGTTGTGATTTCTGGTACTCCAATCAATGGTAGCCTTGTCATTATGGAAGATAGTATGTTGTCAATATCTTTGTTACTCCAATGGATGGTAGCCTTGTCATTACGGAAGGTAGTTTGTTTTCGAAATTTTTGTTACTCCAATGGATTGTAGCCTTGTCATTATGGAAGGTAGTCTTTTGTCGACATTTTTGTTACTCCAATGGATGGTAGCCTTGTCATTTTGGAAGGTAGTCTTTTGTCGAGATTTTTGTTACTCTAATGGATGGTAGCTTGTCATTATGGAAGGTAGTTTACTGTCGAGATTATTGTTACTTTAATGTATGGTAGCCTTGTCATTATGGAAGGTAGTTTGTTGTCGAGATTTTTGTTACTACAATGGACGATAGCCTTATCATTGTGGAAGGTAGTCTGTTTTCGCGATTTTTGTTACTACAATGGATGGTAGCCTTGTCATTATGGAAGTTAGTCTCCTGATGATATTTTTGTTACTACAATGGTTGGTAGCCTTGTCATTTTGGATGGTAGTCTGTTGTCGAGGTTTTTGTTACTCCAATGGATGGTAGCCTTGTCATTATGGAAGGTAGTCTGTTGTCGAGATTTTTGTTAATCCAATGGATTGTAGCCTTGTCATTATGGAAGGTAGTCTGTTTTCGAGATTTTTGTTACTCCAATGGATGGTAGCCTTTTCTTTATGTAAGGTATTTTTTGTCAAGATTTTTGTTACTGCAATGGATGGTAGACTTGTCATTATGGAAGGTTATCTGTCGTTGTGATTTCTGGTACTACAATGGATGGTAGCCTTGTCATTTTGGAAGGTAGTCTGTTGTCGAGGTTTTTGTTACTCTAATGGATGGTAGCCTTGTCATTATGGAAGGTAGTCTGCTGTCGAGCTTTTTGTTACTCCAATGGATGATAGACTTGTCATTATGGAAGGTAGTCTTTTGTCGACATTTTTGTTACTACAATGGATGCTAGCCTTATCATTATGGAAGGTAGTCTGTTGTCGAGATTTTTGTTACTCCAATGGATTGTAGCCTTGTCATTATGGAAGGTAGTCTGTTTTCGAGATTTTTGTTACTCCAATGGATGGTAGCCTTTTCTTTATGTAAAATATTTTGTTGTCGAAATTTTTGTTACTGCAATGGACGGTAGCCTTATCATTATGGAAGGTAGTCTGTTGTCGAGATTTTTGTTACTACAATGGATGGTAGCCTTGTCATTATGGAACATAGTTTGTTGTCGAGATTTTTGTTACTCCAATGGATTGTAGCCTTGTCATTTTGGAAGGTAGTCTGTTTTCGAGATTTTTGTTACTCCAATGGATGGTAGCCTTTTCTTTATGTAAGGTATTTTGTTGTCAAGATTTTTGTTACTGCAATGGATGGTAGACTTGTCATTATGGAAGGTTATTTGTCGTTGTGATTTCTGGTACTACAAAGGATGGTAGCCTTGTCATTTTGGAAGGTAGTCTGTTGTCGAGGTTTTTGTTACTCTAATGGATGGTAGCTTTGTCATTATGGAAGGTAGTCTGCTGTCGAGATTTTTGTTACTCCAATGGATGATAGCCTTGTCATTATGGAAGGTAGTCTTTTGTCGAGATTTTTGTTACTACAATGGATGGTAGCCTTGTCATTATGGAAGGTAGTCTGTTGTCGAGATTTTTGTTACTCCAATGGATTGTAGCCTTGTCATTATGGAAGGTAGTCTGTTTTCGAGATTTTTGTTACTCCAATGGATGGTAGCCTTTTCTTTATGTAAAATATTTTGTTGTCGAGATTTTTGTTACTGCAATGGACGGTAGCCTTGTCATTATGGAAGGTAGTCTGTTGTCGAGATTTTTGTTACTACAATGGATGGTAGCCTTGTCATTATGGAAGATAGTATGTTGTCGATATTTTTGTTACTCCAATGGATTGTAGCCTTGTCATTATGGAAGGTAGTCTGTTGTCGAGAATTTTGTTACTCCAATGGATTGTAGCCTTATCATTATGGAAGGTAGTCTCTTCATGATATTTTTGTTACTACAATGGATGGTAGCCTTGTCATTTTGGATTATAGTCTGTTGTCGAGGTTTTTGTTACTCCAATGGATGGTAGCCTTGTCATTATTTAAGGTACTATGTTGTCGAGATTTTTGTTACTCCAATGGATTGTAGACTTGTCATTATGGAAGGTAGTCTGTTTTCGAGATTTTTGTTACTCCAATGGATGGTAGCCTTTTCGTTATGTAAGGTATTTTGTTGTCAAGATTTTTGTTACGGCAATTGATGGTAGACTTGTCATTATGGAAGGTTGTCTGTCGTTGTGATTTCTGGTACTACAATGGATGGTAGCCTTGTCATTTTGGAAGGTAGTCTGTTCTCGAGGTCTTTATTACTCTAATGGATGGTAGCCTTGTCATTATCGAAGGTATTTTGTTGTCAAGATTTTTGTTACTGCAATGGATGGTAGACTTGTCATTATGGAAGGTTGTATGTCGTTGTGATTTCTGGTACTCCAATCAATGGTAGCCTTGTCATCATGGAAGATAATATGTTATCAATATCTTTGTTACTCCAATGGATGGTAGCCTTGTCATTACGGAAGGTAGTTTGTTTTCGAAATTTTTGTTACTCCAATGGATTGTAGCCTTGTCATTATGGAAGGTAGTCTTTTGTCGACATTTTTGTTACTCCAATGGATGGTAGCCTTGTCATTTTGGAAGGTAGTCTTTTGTCGAGATTTTTGTTACTCTAATGGATGGTAGCTTGTCATTATGGAAGGTAGTTTACTGTCGAGATTATTGTTACTTTAATGTATGGTAGCCTTGTCATTATGGAAGGTAGTTTGTTGTCGAGATTTTTGTTACTACAATGGACGGTAGCCTTCTCATTGTGGACGGTAGTCTGTTTTCGCGATTTTTGTTACTACAATGGATGATAGCCTTGTCATTATGGAAGTTAGTCTCCTGATGATATTTTTGTTACTACAATGGTTGGTAGCCTTGTCATTTTGGATGGTAGTCTGTTGTCGAGGTTTTTGTTACTCCAATGGATGGTAGCCTTGTCATTATGGAAGGTACTATGTTGTCGAGATTTTTGTTACTCCAATGGATTGTAGACTTGTCATTATGGAAGGTAGTCTGTTTTCGAGATTTTTGTTACTCCAATGGATGGTAGCCTTTTCGTTATGTAAGGTATTTTGTTGTCAAGATTTTTGTTACGGCAATTGATGGTAGACTTGTCATTATGGAAGGTTGTCTGTCGTTGTGATTTCTGGTACTACAATGGATGGTAGCCTTGTCATTTTGGAAGGTAGTCTGTTCTCGAGGTTTTTGTTACTCTAATGGATGGTAGCCTTGTCATTATGGAAGGTAGTCTGCTGTCGAGCTTTTTGTTACTCCAATGGATGATAGACTTGTCATTATGGAAGGTAGTCTTTTGTCGACATTTTTGTTACTACAATGGATGCTAGCCTTATCATTATGGAAGGTAGTCTGTTGTCGAGATTTTTGTTACTCCAATGGATTGTAGCCTTGTCATTATGGAAGGTAGTCTGTTTTCGAGATTTTTGTTACTCCAATGGATGGTAGCCTTTTCTTTATGTAAAATATTTTGTTGTCGAGATTTTTGTTACTGCAATGGACGGTAGCCTTGTCATTATGGAAGGTAGTCTGTTGTCGAGATTTTTGTTACTACAATGGATGGTAGCCTTGTCATTATGGAAGATAGTATGTTGTCGATATTTTTGTTACTCCAATGGATTGTAGCCTTGTCATTATGGAAGGTAGTCTGTTGTCGAGAATTTTGTTACTCCAATGGATTGTAGCCTTATCATTATGGAAGGTAGTCTCTTCATGATATTTTTGTTACTACAATGGATGGCAGCCTTGTCATTTTGGATTATAGTCTGTTGTCGAGGTTTTTGTTACTCCAATGGATGGTAGCCTTGTCATTATTTAAGGTACTATGTTGTCGAGATTTTTGTTACTCCAATGGATTGTAGACTTGTCATTATGGAAGGTAGTCTGTTTTCGAGATTTTTGTTACTCCAATGGATGGTAGCCTTTTCGTTATGTAAGGTATTTTGTTGTCAAGATTTTTGTTACGGCAATTGATGGTAGACTTGTCATTATGGAAGGTTGTCTGTCGTTGTGATTTCTGGTACTACAATGGATGGTAGCCTTGTCATTTTGGAAGGTAGTCTGTTCTCGAGGTCTTTATTACTCTAATGGATGGTAGCCTTGTCATTATCGAAGGTATTTTGTTGTCAAGATTTTTGTTACTGCAATGGATGGTAGACTTGTCATTATGGAAGGTTGTATGTCGTTGTGATTTCTGGTACTCCAATCAATGGTAGCCTTGTCATTATGGAAGATAGTATGTTGTCAATATCTTTGTTACTCCAATGGATGGTAGCCTTGTCATTACGGAAGGTAGTTTGTTTTCGAAATTTTTGTTACTCCAATGGATTGTAGCCTTGTCATTATGGAAGGTAGTCTTTTGTCGACATTTTTGTTACTCTAATGGATGGTAGCCTTGTCATTTTGGAAGGTAGTCTTTTGTCGAGATTTTTGTTACTCTAATGGATGGTAGCTTGTCATTATGGAAGGTAGTTTACTGTCGAGATTATTGTTACTTTAATGTATGGTAGCCTTGTCATTATGGAAGGTAGTTTGTTGTCGAGATTTTTGTTACTACAATGGACGGTAGCCTTGTCATTGTGGAAGGTAGTCTGTTTTCGCGATTTTTGTTACTACAATGGATGATAGCCTTGTCATTATGGAAGTTAGTCTCCTGATGATATTTTTGTTACTACAATGGTTGGTAGCCTTGTCATTTTGGATGGTAGTCTGTTGTCGAGGTTTTTGTTACTCCAATGGATGGTAGCCTTGTCATTATGGAAGGTACTATGTTGTCGAGATTATTGTTACTCCAATGGATTGTAGACTTGTCATTATGGAAGGTAGTCTGTTTTCGAGATTTTTGTTACTCCAATGGATGGTAGCCTTTTCGTTATGTAAGGTATTTTGTTGTCAAGATTTTTGTTACGGCAATTGATGGTAGACTTGTCATTATGGAAGGTTGTCTGTCGTTGTGATTTCTGGTACTACAATGGATGGTAGCCTTGTCATTTTGGAAGGTAGTCTGTTCTCGAGGTCTTTATTACTCTAATGGATGGTAGCCTTGTCATTATCGAAGGTATTTTGTTGTCAAGATTTTTGTTACTGCAATGGATGGTAGACTTGTCATTATGGAAGGTTATATGTCGTTGTGATTTCTGGTACTCCAATCAATGGTAGCCTTGTCATTATGGAAGATAGTATGTTGTCAATATCTTTGTTACTCCAATGGATGGTAGCCTTGTCATTACGGAAGGTAGTTTGTTTTCGAAATTTTTGTTACTCCAATGGATTGTAGCCTTGTCATTATGGAAGGTAGTCTTTTGTCGACATTTTTGTTACTCCAATGGATGGTAGCCTTGTCATTTTGGAAGGTAGTCTTTTGTCGAGATTTTTGTTACTCTAATGGATGGTAGCTTGTCATTATGGAAGGTAGTTTACTGTCGAGATTATTGTTACTTTAATGTATGGTAGCCTTGTCATTATGGAAGCTAGTTTGTTGTCGATATTTTTCTTACTACAATGGACGGTAGCCTTGTCATTGTGGAAGGTAGTCTGTTTTCGCGATTTTTGTTACTACAATGGATGGTAGCCTTGTCATTATGGAAGTTAGTCTCCTGATGATATTTTTGTTACTACAATGGTTGGTAGCCTTGTCATTTTGGATGGTAGTCTGTTGTCGAGGTTTTTGTTACTTCAATGGATGGTAGCCTTGTCATTATGGAAGGTAGTCTGTTGTCGAGATTTTTGTTACTCCAATGGATTGTAGCCTTGTCATTATGGAAGGTAGTCTGTTTTCGAGATTTTTGTTACTCCAATGGATGGTAGCCTTTTCTTTATGTAAGGTATTTTTTGTCAAGATTTTTGTTACTGCAATGGATGGTAGACTTGTCATTATGGAAGGTTATGTGTCGTTGTGATTTCTGGTACTACAATGGATGGTAGCCTTGTCATTTTGGAAGGTAGTCTGTTGTCGAGGTTTTTGTTACTCTAATGGATGGTAGCCTTGTCATTATGGAAGGTAGTCTGCTGTCGAGCTTTTTGTTACTCCAATGGATGATAGCCTTGTCATTATGGAAGGTAGTCTTTTGTCGACATTTTTGTTACTACAATGGATGCTAGCCTTATCAATATGGAAGGTAGTCTGTTGTCGAGATTTTTGTTACTCCAATGGATTGTAGCCTTGTCATTATGGAAGGTAGTCTGTTTTCGATATTTTTGTTACTCCAATGGATGGTAGCCTTTTCTTTATGTAAAATATTTTGTTGTCGAGATTTTTGTTACTGCAATGGACGGTAGCCTTGTCATTATGGAAGGTAGTCTGTTGTCGAGATTTTTGTTACTACAATGGATGGTAGCCTTGTCATTATGGAACATAGTTTGTTGTCGAGATTTTTGTTACTCCAATGGATTGTAGCCTTGTCATTATGGAAGGTAGTCTGTTTTCGAGATTTTTGTTACTCCAATGGATGGTAGCCTTTTCTTTATGTAAGGTATTTTGTTGTCAAGATTTTTGTTTCTGCAATGGATGGTAGACTTGTCATTATGGAAGGTTATTTGTCGTTGTGATTTCTGGTACTACAAAGGATGGTAGCCTTGTCATTTTGGAAGGTAGTCTGTTGTCGAGGTTTTTGTTACTCTAATGGATGGTAGCCTTGTCATTATGGAAGGTAGTCTGCTGTCGAGATTTTTGTTACTCCAATGGATGATAGCCTTGTCATTATGGAAGGTAGTCTTTTGTCGAGATTTTTGTTACTACAATGGATGGTAGCCTTGTCATTATGGAAGGTAGTCTGTTCTCGAGATTTTTGTTACTCCAATGGATTGTAGCCTTGTCATTATGGAAGGTAGTCTGTTTTCAAGATTTTTGTTACTCCAATGGATGGTAGCCTTTTCTTTATGTAAAATATTTTGTTGTCGAAATTTTTGTTACTGCAATGGACGGTAGCCTTATCATTATGGAAGGTAGTCTGTTGTCGAGATTTTTGTTACTACAATGGATGGTAGCCTTGTCATTATGGAACATAGTTTGTTGTCGAGATTTTTGTTACTCCAATGGATTTTAGCCTTGTCATTTTGGAAGGTAGTCTGTTTTCGAGATTTTTGTTACTCCAATGGATGGTAGCCTTTTCTTTATGTAAGGTATTTTGTTGTCAAGATTTTTGTTACTGCAATGGATGGTAGACTTGTCATTATGGAAGGTTATTTGTCGTTGTGATTTCTGGTACTACAAAGGATGGTAGCCTTGTCATTTTGGAAGGTAGTCTGTTGTCGAGGTTTTTGTTACTCTAATGGATGGTAGCTTTGTCATTATGGAAGGTAGTCTGCTGTCGAGATTTTTGTTACTCCAATGGATGATAGCCTTGTCATTATGGAAGGTAGTCTTTTGTCGAGATTTTTGTTACTACAATGGATGGTAGCCTTGTCATTATGGAAGGTAGTCTGTTGTCGAGATTTTTGTTACTCCAATGGATTGTAGCCTTGTCATTATGGAAGGTAGTCTGTTTTCGAGATTTTTGTTACTCCAATGGATGGTAGCCTTTTCTTTATGTAAAATATTTTGTTGTCGAGATTTTTGTTACTGCAATGGACGGTAGCCTTGTCATTATGGAAGGTAGTCTGTTGTCGAGATTTTTGTTACTACAATGGATGGTAGCCTTGTCATTATGGAAGATAGTATGTTGTCGATATTTTTGTTACTCCAATGGATTGTAGCCTTGTCATTATGGAAGGTAGTCTGTTGTCGAGAATTTTGTTACTCCAATGGATTGTAGCCTTATCATTATGGAAGGTAGTCTCTTCATGATATTTTTGTTACTACAATGGATGGTAGCCTTGTCATTTTGGATTATAGTCTGTTGTCGAGGTTTTTGTTACTCCAATGGATGGTAGCCTTGTCATTATTTAAGGTACTATGTTGTCGAGATTTTTGTTACTCCAATGGATTGTAGACTTGTCATTATGGAAGGTAGTCTGTTTTCGAGATTTTTGTTACTCCAATGGATGGTAGCCTTTTCGTTATGTAAGGTATTTTGTTGTCAAGATTTTTGTTACGGCAATTGATGGTAGACTTGTCATTATGGAAGGTTGTCTGTCGTTGTGATTTCTGGTACTACAATGGATGGTAGCCTTGTCATTTTGGAAGGTAGTCTGTTCTCGAGGTCTTTATTACTCTAATGGATGGTAGCCTTGTCATTATCGAAGGTATTTTGTTGTCAAGATTTTTGTTACTGCAATGGATGGTAGACTTGTCATTATGGAAGGTTGTATGTCGTTGTGATTTCTGGTACTCCAATCAATGGTAGCCTTGTCATTATGGAAGATAGTATGTTGTCAATATCTTTGTTACTCCAATGGATGGTAGCCTTGTCATTACGGAAGGTAGTTTGTTTTCGAAATTTTTGTTACTCCAATGGATTGTAGCCTTGTCATTATGGAAGGTAGTCTTTTGTCGACATTTTTGTTACTCCAATGGATGGTAGCCTTGTCATTTTGGAAGGTAGTCTTTTGTCGAGATTTTTGTTACTCTAATGGATGGTAGCTTGTCATTATGGAAGGTAGTTTACTGTCGAGATTATTGTTACTTTAATGTATGGTAGCCTTGTCATTATGGAAGGTAGTTTGTTGTCGAGATTTTTGTTACTACAATGGACGGTAGCCTTGTCATTGTGGAAGGTAGTCTGTTTTCGCGATTTTTGTTACTACAATGGATGATAGCCTTGTCATTATGGAAGTTAGTCTCCTGATGATATTTTTGTTACTACAATGGTTGGTAGCCTTGTCATTTTGGATGGTAGTCTGTTGTCGAGGTTTTTGTTACTCCAATGGATGGTAGCCTTGTCATTATGGAAGGTACTATGTTGTCGAGATTTTTGTTACTCCAATGGATTGTAGACTTGTCATTATGGAAGGTAGTCTGTTTTCGAGATTTTTGTTACTCCAATGGATGGTAGCCTTTTCGTTATGTAAGGTATTTTGTTGTCAAGATTTTTGTTACGGCAATTGATGGTAGACTTGTCATTATGGAAGGTTGTCTGTCGTTGTGATTTCTGGTACTACAATGGATGGTAGCCTTGTCATTTTGGAAGGTAGTCTGTTCTCGAGGTCTTTATTACTCTAATGGATGGTAGCCTTGTCATTATCGAAGGTATTTTGTTGTCAAGATTTTTGTTACTGCAATGGATGGTAGACTTGTCATTATGGAAGGTTGTATGTCGTTGTGATTTCTGGTACTCCAATCAATGGTAGCCTTGTCATTATGGAAGATAGTATGTTGTCAATATCTTTGTTACTCCAATGGATGGTAGCCTTGTCATTACGGAAGGTAGTTTGTTTTCGAAATTTTTGTTACTCCAATGGATTGTAGCCTTGTCATTATGGAAGGTAGTCTTTTGTCGACATTTTTGTTACTCTAATGGATGGTAGCATTGTCATTTTGGAAGGTAGTCTTTTGTCGAGATTTTTGTTACTCTAATGGATGGTAGCTTGTCATTATGGAAGGTAGTTTACTGTCGAGATTATTGTTACTTTAATGTATGGTAGCCTTGTCATTATGGAAGGTAGTTTGTTGTCGAGATTTTTGTTACTACAATGGACGGTAGCCTTGTCATTGTGGAAGGTAGTCTGTTTTCGCGATTTTTGTTACTACAATGGATGATAGCCTTGTCATTATGGAAGTTAGTCTCCTGATGATATTTTTGTTACTACAATGGTTGGTAGCCTTGTCATTTTGGATGGTAGTCTGTTGTCGAGGTTTTTGTTACTCCAATGGATGGTAGCCTTGTCATTATGGAAGGTACTATGTTGTCGAGATTTTTGTTACTCCAATGGATTGTAGACTTGTCATTATGGAAGGTAGTCTGTTTTCGAGATTTTTGTTACTCCAATGGATGGTAGCCTTTTCGTTATGTAAGGTATTTTGTTGTCAAGATTTTTGTTACGGCAATTGATGGTAGACTTGTCATTATGGAAGGTTGTCTGTCGTTGTGATTTCTGGTACTACAATGGATGGTAGCCTTGTCATTTTGGAAGGTAGTCTGTTCTCGAGGTCTTTATTACTCTAATGGATGGTAGCCTTGTCATTATCGAAGGTATTTTGTTGTCAAGATTTTTGTTACTGCAATGGATGGTAGACTTGTCATTATGGAAGGTTGTATGTCGTTGTGATTTCTGGTACTCCAATCAATGGTAGCCTTGTCATTATGGAAGATAGTATGTTGTCAATATCTTTGTTACTCCAATGGATGGTAGCCTTGTCATTACGGAAGGTAGTTTGTTTTCGAAATTTTTGTTACTCCAATGGATTGTAGCCTTGTCATTATGGAAGGTAGTCTTTTGTCGACATTTTTGTTACTCTAATGGATGGTAGCCTTGTCATTTTGGAAGGTAGTCTTTTGTCGAGATTTTTGTTACTCTAATGGATGGTAGCTTGTCATTATGGAAGGTAGTTTACTGTCGAGATTATTGTTACTTTAATGTATGGTAGCCTTGTCATTATGGAAGGTAGTTTGTTGTCGAGATTTTTGTTACTACAATGGACGGTAGCCTTGTCATTGTGGAAGGTAGTCTGTTTTCGCGATTTTTGTTACTACAATGGATGATAGCCTTGTCATTATGGAAGTTAGTCTCCTGATGATATTTTTGTTACTACAATGGTTGGTAGCCTTGTCATTTTGGATGGTAGTCTGTTGTCGAGGTTTTTGTTACTCCAATGGATGGTAGCCTTGTCATTATGGAAGGTACTATGTTGTCGAGATTTTTGTTACTCCAATGGATTGTAGACTTGTCATTATGGAAGGTAGTCTGTTTTCGAGATTTTTGTTACTCCAATGGATGGTAGCCTTTTCGTTATGTAAGGTATTTTGTTGTCAAGATTTTTGTTACGGCAATTGATGGTAGACTTGTCATTATGGAAGGTTGTCTGTCGTTGTGATTTCTGGTACTACAATGGATGGTAGCCTTGTCATTTTGGAAGGTAGTCTGTTCTCGAGGTCTTTATTACTCTAATGGATGGTAGCCTTGTCATTATCGAAGGTATTTTGTTGTCAAGATTTTTGTTACTGCAATGGATGGTAGACTTGTCATTATGGAAGGTTGTATGTCGTTGTGATTTCTGGTACTCCAATCAATGGTAGCCTTGTCATTATGGAAGATAGTATGTTGTCAATATCTTTGTTACTCCAATGGATGGTAGCCTTGTCATTACGGAATGTAGTTTGTTTTCGAAATTTTTGTTACTCCAATGGATTGTAGCCTTGTCATTATGGAAGGTAGTCTTTTGTCGACATTTTTGTTACTCCAATGGATGGTAGCCTTGTCATTTTGGAAGGTAGTCTTTTGTCGAGATTTTTGTTACTCTAATGGATGGTAGCTTGTCATTATGGAAGGTAGTTTACTGTCGAGATTATTGTTACTTTAATGTATGGTAGCCTTGTCATTATGGAAGGTAGTTTGTTGTCGAGATTTTTGTTACTACAATGGACGGTAGCCTTGTCATTGTGGAAGGTAGTCTGTTTTCGCGATTTTTGTTACTACAATGGATGATAGCCTTGTCATTATGGAAGTTAGTCTCCTGATGATATTTTTGTTACTACAATGGTTGGTAGCCTTGTCATTTTGGATGGTAGTCTGTTGTCGAGGTTTTTGTTACTCCAATGGATGGTAGCCTTGTCATTATGGAAGGTACTATGTTGTCGAGATTTTTGTTACTCCAATGGATTGTAGACTTGTCATTATGGAAGGTAGTCTGTTTTCGAGATTTTTGTTACTCCAATGGATGGTAGCCTTTTCGTTATGTAAGGTATTTTGTTGTCAAGATTTTTGTTACGGCAATCAATGGTAGCCTTGTCATTATGGAAGATAGTATGTTGTCAATATCTTTGTTACTCCAATGGATGGTAGCCTTGTCATTACGGAAGGTAGTTTGTTTTCGAAATTTTTGTTACTCCAATGGATTGTAGCCTTGTCATTATGGAAGGTAGTCTTTTGTCGACATTTTTGTTACTCCAATGGATGGTAGCCTTGTCATTTTGGAAGGTAGTCTTTTGTCGAGATTTTTGTTACTCTAATGGATGGTAGCTTGTCATTATGGAAGGTAGTTTACTGTCGAGATTATTGTTACTTTAATGTATGGTAGCCTTGTCATTATGGAAGCTAGTTTGTTGTCGAGATTTTTCTTACTACAATGGACGGTAGCCTTGTCATTGTGGAAGGTAGTCTGTTTTCGCGATTTTTGTTACTACAATGGATGGTAGCCTTGTCATTATGGAAGTTAGTCTCCTGATGATATTTTTGTTACTACAATGGTTGGTAGCCTTGTCATTATGGAAGGTAGTCTGTTGTCGAGGTTTTTGTTACTCCAATGGATGGTAGCCTTGTCATTATGGAAGGTAGTCTGTTGTCGAGATTTTTGTTACTCCAATGGATTGTAGCCTTGTCATTATGGAAGGTAGTCTGTTTTCGAGATTTTTGTTACTCCAATGGATGGTAGCCTTTTCTTTATGTAAGGTATTTTTTGTCAAGATTTTTGTTACTGCAATGGATGGTAGACTTGTCATTATGGAAGGTTATGTGTCGTTGTGATTTCTGGTACTACAATGGATGGTAGCCTTGTCATTTTGGAAGGTAGTCTGTTGTCGAGGTTTTTGTTACTCTAATGGATGGTAGCCTTGTCATTATGGAAGGTAGTCTGCTGTCGAGCTTTTTGTTACTCCAATGGATGATAGCCTTGTCATTATGGAAGGTAGTCTTTTGTCGACATTTTTGTTACTACAATGGATGCTAGCCTTATCAATATGGAAGGTAGTCTGTTGTCGAGATTTTTGTTACTCCAATGGATTGTAGCCTTGTCATTATGGAAGGTAGTCTGTTTTCGATATTTTTGTTACTCCAATGGATGGTAGCCTTTTCTTTATGTAAAATATTTTGTTGTCGAGATTTTTGTTACTGCAATGGACGGTAGCCTTGTCATTATGGAAGGTAGTCTGTTGTCGAGATTTTTGTTACTACAATGGATGGTAGCCTTGTCATTATGGAACATAGTTTGTTGTCGAGATTTTTGTTACTCCAATGGATTGTAGCCTTGTCATTATGGAAGGTAGTCTGTTTTCGAGATTTTTGTTACTCCAATGGATGGTAGCCTTTTCTTTATGTAAGGTATTTTGTTGTCAAGATTTTTGTTTCTGCAATGGATGGTAGACTTGTCATTATGGAAGGTTATTTGTCGTTGTGATTTCTGGTACTACAAAGGATGGTAGCCTTGTCATTTTGGAAGGTAGTCTGTTGTCGAGGTTTTTGTTACTCTAATGGATGGTAGCCTTGTCATTATGGAAGGTAGTCTGCTGTCGAGATTTTTGTTACTCCAATGGATGATAGCCTTGTCATTATGGAAGGTAGTCTTTTGTCGAGATTTTTGTTACTACAATGGATGGTAGCCTTGTCATTATGGAAGGTAGTCTGTTGTCGAGATTTTTGTTACTCCAATGGATTGTAGCCTTGTCATTATGGAAGGTAGTCTGTTTTCAAGATTTTTGTTACTCCAATGGATGGTAGCCTTTTCTTTATGTAAAATATTTTGTTGTCGAGATTTTTGTTACTGCAATGGACGGTAGCCTTGTCATTATGGAAGGTAGTCTGTTGTCGAGATTTTTGTTACTACAATGGATGGTAGCCTTGTCATTATGGAAGATAGTATGTTGTCGATATTTTTGTTACTCTAATGGATTGTAGCCTTGTCATTATGGAAGGTAGTCTGTTTTCGAGATTTTTGTTACTCCAATGGATGGTAGCCTTTTCTTTATGTAAGGTATTTTGTTGTCAAGATTTTTGTTACTGCAATGGATGGTAGACTTGTCATTATGGAAGGTTATCTGTCGTTGTGATTTCTGGTACTACAAAGGATGTTAGCCTTGTCATTTTGGAAGGTAGTCTGTTGTCGAGGTTTTTGTTACTCTAATGGATGGTAGCCTTGTCATTATGGAAGGTAGTCTGCTGTCGAGATTTTTGTTACTCCAATGGATGATAGCCTTGTCATTATGGAAGGTAGTCTTTTGTCGAGATTTTTGTTACTACAATGGATGGTAGCCTTGTCATTATGGAAGGTAATCTGTTGTCGAGATTTTTGTTACTCCAATGGATTGTAGCCTTGTCATTATGGAAGGTAGTTTGTTTTCGTGATTTTTGTTACTCCAATGGATGGTAGCCTTTTCTTTATGTAAAGTATTTTGTTGTCGAGATTTTTGTTACTGCAATGGACAGTAGCCTTGTCATTATGGAAGGTAGTCTGTTGTCGAGATTTTTGTTACTACAATGGATGGTAGCCTTGTCATTATGGAAGGTAGTCTATTGTCGAGATTTTTGTTACACTAATGGATGTTATCCTTGTCATTATGGAAGGTAGTCTATTGTCGAAATTTTTGTTACTCCAATGGATGTTAGCCTTTTAATTATGTAAGGTAGTCTGTTGTCGAGATTTTTTATACTCCAATGGATGGAAGCCTTGTCATTATGGAAGGTAGTCTGTCGTTGTGATATCTGATACTCCAATGGATGGTAGCCTTGTCATCATGGAAGATAGTATGTTGTCGATATTTTTGTTACTCCAATGGATTGTAGCCTTGTCATTATGGAAGGTAGTCTGTTGTCGAGAATTTTGTTACTCCAATGGATTGTAGCCTTATCATTATGGAAGGTAGTCTCTTCATGATATTTTTGTTACTACAATGGATGGTAGCCTTGTCATTTTGGATGATAGTCTGTTGTCGTGGTTTTTGTTACTCCAATGGATGGTAGCCTTGTCATTATGGAAGGTAGTCTGTTGTCGAGATTTTTGTTACTACAATGGATGGTAGCCTTGTCATTATGGAACTTAGTTTGTTTTCGAGATTTTTGTTACTCCAATGGATTGTAGCCTTGTCATTATGGAAGGTAGTATGCTTTCGAGATTTTTGTTACTCCAATGGATGGTAGCCTTTTCTTTATGTAAGGTATTTTGTTGACAAGATTTTTGTTACGTCAATGGATGGTAGACTTGTCATTATGGAAGGTTGTCTGTCGTTGTGATTTCTGGTACTACAATGGATGGTAGCCTTGTCATTTTGGAAGTTAGTCTGTTCTCGAGGTTTTTGTTACTCTAATGGATGGTAGCCTTGTCATTATCGAAGGTATTTTGTTGTCAAGATTTTTGTTACTGCAATGGATGGTAGACTTGTCATTATGGAAGGTTGTATGTCCTTGTGATTTCTGGTACTCCAATCAATGGTTGCCTTGTCATTATGGAAGATAGTATGTTGTCAATATCTTTGTTACTCCAATGGATGGTAGCCTAGTCATTACGGAAGGTAGTTTGTTTTCGAAATTTTTGTTACTCCAATGGATTGTAGAGTTGTCATTACGGAAGGTAGTCTTTTGTCGAAATTTTTGTTACTCCAATGGATGGTAGCCTTGTCATTTTGGAAGGTAGTCTGTTGTCGAGATTTTTGTTACTCTAATGGATGGTAGCTTGTCATTATGGAAGGTAGTTTGCTATCGAGATTATTGTTACTTTAATGTATGGTAGCCTTGTCATTATGGAAGGTAGTCTGTTGTCGAGATTTTTGTTACTACAATGGACGGTAGCCTTGTCATTGTGGAAGGTAGTCTGTTTTCGAGATTTTTGTTACTACAATGGATGGTAGCCTTGTCATTATGGAAGGTAGTCTATTGTCGAGATTTTTGTTACTCCAATGGATGGTAGCCTTTTTGTTATGTAAGGTAGTCTGTTGTCGATATTTTTTATACTCCAATGGATGGTAGCCTTGTCATTATGGAAGGTAGTCTGTCGTTGTGATTTTAGATACTCCAATGGATGGTAGCCTTGTCATTATGAAAGATAGTATGTTGTCGATATTTTTGTTACTCCAATGGATTGTAGCCTTGTCATTTTGGAAGGTAGTCTGTTGACGAGATTTTTGTTACTCCAATGGATTGTAGCCTTGTCATTATGGAAGGTAGTCTCTTCATGATATTTTTGTTACTACAATGGATAGTAGCCTTGTCATTTTGGAAGGTAGTCTGTTGTCGAGGTTTTTGTTTCTCTAATGGATGGTAGCCTTGTCATTATGGAAGGTAGTCTATTATCGAGATTTTTGTTACTCCAATGGATGGTAGCCTTGTCATTATGGAAGGTAGTCTGTTGTTGAGATTTTTGTTACTACAATGGATGGTAGACTTGTCATTATGGAACTAAGTCTGTTGTCGATATTTTTGTTACTCCAATGGATTGTAGCCTTGTCATTATGGAAGGTAGTCTGTTTTCGAGATTTTTGTTACTCTAATGGATGGTAGCCTTTTCTTTATGTAAAGTATTTTGGTTGTCGAGATTTTTGTTACTGCAATGGACGGTAGCCTTGTAATTATCGAAGGTAGTCTGTTGTCGAGATTTTTGTTACTACAATGGATGGTAGCCTTGTCATTATGGAAGGTAGTCTGTTGTCGAGATTTTTTTTACACTAATGGATGTTATCCTTGTCATTATGGAAGGTAGTTTATTGTCGAGATTTTTGTTACTCCAATGGATGTTAGCCTTTTCATTATTTAAGGTAGTCTGTTGTCGAGATTTTTTATACTCCAATGGATGGTAGCCTTGTCATTATGGAAGGTAGTCTGTCGTTGTGATTTCTGATACTCCAATGGATGGTAGCGTTGTCATTATGGAAGATAGTATGTTGTCAATATTTTTGTTACTCCAATGGATTGTAGCCTTGTCATTACGGAAGGTAGTCTGTTGTCGAGAATTTTGTTACTCCAATGGATTGTAGCCTTATCATTACGGAAGGTAGTCTCTTCATGATATTTTTGTTACTACAATGGATGGTAGCCTTGTCATTTTGGATGGTAGTCTGTTGTCGAGGTTTTTGTTACTCTAATGGATGGTAACCTTGTCATTATGGAAGGTAGTCTGCTATCGAGATTTTTATTACTCCAATGGATGGTAGCCTTGTCATTATGGAAGGTAGTCTGTTGTCGAGATTTTTGTTACTACAATGGATGGTAGCCTTGTCATTATGGAACTTAGTTTGTTTTCGAGATTTTTGTTACTCCAATGGATTGTAGCCTTGTCATTATGGAAGGTAGTCTATTTTCGAGATTTTTGTTACTCCAATGGATGGTAGCCTTTTCTTTATGTAAGGTATTTTGTTGTCAAGATTTTGATTACGGCAATGGATGGTAGACTTGTCATTATGGAAGGTTGTCTGTCGTTGTGATTTCTGGTACTACAATGGATGGTAGCCTTGTCATTTTGGAAGGTAGTCTGTTGTCGAGGTTTTTGTTACTCTAATGGATGGTAGCCTTGTCATTATCGAAGGTATTTTGTTGTCAAGATTTTTGTTACTGCAATGGATGGTAGACTTGTCATTATGGAAGGTTGTATACCGTTGTGATTTCTGGTACTCCAATCATTGGTAGCCTTGTCATTATGGAGAATAGTATGTTGTCAATATCTTTGTTACTCTAATGGATGGTAGCCTTGTCATTACGGAAGGTAGTTTGTTTTCGAAATTTTTGTTACTCCAATGGATTGTAGCCTTGTCATTATGGAAGGTAGTCTGTTGTCGTGGTTTTTGTTACTCCAATGGATGGTAGCCTTGTCATTTTGGAAGGTAGTCTGTTGTCGAGATTTTTGTTACTACAATGGATGGTAGCCTTGTCATTATGGAACTTAGTTTGTTTTCGAGATTTTTGTTACTCCAATGGATTGTAGCCTTGTCATTATGGAAGGTAGTATGCTTTCGAGATTTTTGTTACTCCAATGGATGGTAGCCTTTTCTTTATGTAAGGTATTTTGTTGACAAGATTTTTGTTACGTCAATGGATGGTAGACTTGTCATTATGGAAGGTTGTCTGTCGTTGTGATTTCTGGTACTACAATGGATGGTAGCCTTGTCATTTTGGAAGTTAGTCTGTTCTCGAGGTTTTTGTTACTCTAATGGATGGTAGCCTTGTCATTATCGAAGGTATTTTGTTGTCAAGATTTTTGTTACTGCAATGGATGGTAGACTTGTCATTATGGAAGGTTGTATGTCCTTGTGATTTCTGGTACTCCAATCAATGGTTGCCTTGTCATTATGGAAGATAGTATGTTGTCAATATCTTTGTTACTCCAATGGATGGTAGCCTAGTCATTACGGAAGGTAGTTTGTTTTCGAAATTTTTGTTACTCCAATGGATTGTAGAGTTGTCATTACGGAAGGTAGTCTTTTGTCGACATTTTTGTTACTCCAATGGATGGTAGCCTTGTCATTTTGGAAGGTAGTCTGTTGTCGAGATTTTTGTTACTCTAATGGATGGTAGCTTGTCATTATGGAAGGTAGTTTGCTATCGAGATTATTGTTACTTTAATGTATGGTAGCCTTGTCATTATGGAAGGTAGTCTGTTGTCGAGATTTTTGTTACTACAATGGACGGTAGCCTTGTCATTGTGGAAGGTAGTCTGTTTTCGAGATTTTTGTTACTACAATGGATGGTAGCCTTGTCATTATGGAAGGTAGTCTATTGTCGAGATTTTTGTTACTCCAATGGATGGTAGCCTTTTTGTTATGTAAGGTAGTCTGTTGTCGATATTTTTTATACTCCAATGGATGGTAGCCTTGTCATTATGGAAGGTAGTCTGTCGTTGTGATTTTAGATACTCCAATGGATGGTAGCCTTGTCATTATGAAAGATAGTATGTTGTCGATATTTTTGTTACTCCAATGGATTGTAGCCTTGTCATTTTGGAAGGTAGTCTGTTGACGAGATTTTTGTTACTCCAATGGATTGTAGCCTTGTCATTATGGAAGGAAGTCTCTTCATGATATTTTTGTTACTACAATGGATAGTAGCCTTGTCATTTTGGAAGGTAGTCTGTTGTCGAGGTTTTTGTTTCTCTAATGGATGGTAGCCTTGTCATTATGGAAGGTAGTCTATTATCGAGATTTTTGTTACTCCAATGGATGGTAGCCTTGTCATTATGGAAGGTAGTCTGTTGTTGAGATTTTTGTTACTACAATGGATGGTAGACTTGTCATTATGGAACTAAGTCTGTTGTCGATATTTTTGTTACTCCAATGGATTGTAGCCTTGTCATTATGGAAGGTAGTCTGTTTTCGAGATTTTTGTTACTCCAATGGATGGTAGCCTTTTCTTTATGTAAAGTATTTTGTTGTCGAGATTTTTGTTACTGCAATGGACGGTAGCCTTGTAATTATGGAAGGTAGTCTGTTGTCGAGATTTTTGTTACTACAATGGATGGTAGCCTTGTCATTATGGAAGGTAGTCTGTTGTCGAGATTTTTTTTACACTAATGGATGTTATCCTTGTCATTATGGAAGGTAGTTTATTGTCGAGATTTTTGTTACTCCAATGGATGTTAGCCTTTTCATTATTTAAGGTAGTCTGTTGTCGAGATTTTTTATACTCCAATGGATGGTAGCCTTGTCATTATGGAAGGTAGTCTGTCGTTGTGATTTCTGATACTCCAATGGATGGTAGCGTTGTCATTATGGAAGATAGTATGTTGTCAATATTTTTGTTACTCCAATGGATTGTAGCCTTGTCATTACGGAAGGTAGTCTGTTGTCGAGAATTTTGTTACTCCAATGGATTGTAGCCTTATCATTACGGAAGGTAGTCTCTTCATGATATTTTTGTTACTACAATGGATGGTAGCCTTGTCATTTTGGATGGTAGTCTGTTGTCGAGGTTTTTGTTACTCTAATGGATGGTAACTTTGTCATTATGGAAGGTAGTCTGCTATCGAGATTTTTATTACTCCAATGGATGGTAGCCTTGTCATTATGGAAGGTAGTCTGTTGTCGAGATTTTTGTTACTACAATGGATGGTAGCCTTGTCATTATGGAACTTAGTTTGTTTTCGAGATTTTTGTTACTCCAATGGATTGTAGCCTTGTCATTATGGAAGGTAGTCTATTTTCGAGATTTTTGTTACTCCAATGGATGGTAGCCTTTTCTTTATGTAAGGTATTTTGTTGTCAAGATTTTGATTACGGCAATGGATGGTAGACTTGTCATTATGGAAGGTTGTCTGTCGTTGTGATTTCTGGTACTACAATGGATGGTAGCCTTGTCATTTTGGAAGGTAGTCTGTTGTCGAGGTTTTTGTTACTCTAATGGATGGTAGCCTTGTCATTATCGAAGGTATTTTGTTGTCAAGATTTTTGTTACTGCAATGGATGGTAGACTTGTCATTATGGAAGGTTGTATACCGTTGTGATTTCTGGTACTCCAATCATTGGTAGCCTTGTCATTATGGAGAATAGTATGTTGTCAATATCTTTGTTACTCTAATGGATGGTAGCCTTGTCATTACGGAAGGTAGTTTGTTTTCGAAATTTTTGTTACTCCAATGGATTGTAGCCTTGTCATTATGGAAGGTAGTCTTTTGTCGACATTTTTGTTACTCCAATGGATGGTAGCCTTGTCATTTTGGAAGGTAGTCTGTTGTCGATATTTTTGTTAATCTAATGGATGGTAGCTTGTCATTATGGAAGGTAGTTTGCTGTCGAGATTATTGTTACTTTAATGTATGGTAGCCTTGTCATTATGGAAGGTAGTCTGTTGTCGAGATTTTTGTTACTACAATGGACGGTAGCCTTGTCATTGTGGAAGGTAGTCTGTTTTCGAGATTTTTGTTACTATAATGGATGGTAGCCTTTTCATTATGCAAGGTAGTCTATTGTCGAGATTTTTGTTACTCCAATGGATGGTAGCCTTTTCGTAATGTAAGGTAGTCTATTGTCGATATTTTTTATACTCCAATGGATGGTAGCCTTGTCATTATGGAAGGTAGTCTGTCGTTGTGATTTTTGATACTCCAATGGATGGTAGCCTTGTCATTATGGAAGGTAGTCTGTTGTCGAGATTTTTGTTACTACAATGGATGGTATCCTTGTCATTATGGAACTTAGTTTGTTTTCGAGATTTTTGTTACTCCAATGGATTGTAGCCTTCTCATTATGGAAGGTAGTCTGTTTTCGAGATTTTTGTTACTCCAATGGATGGTAGCCTTTTCTTTATGTAAGGTATTTTGTTGTCAAGATTTTTGTTACGGCAATGGATGGTAGACTTGTCATTATGGAAGGTTGTCTGTCGTTGTGATTTCTGGTACTACAATGGATGATAGCCTTGTCATTTTGGAAGGTAGCCTTTTGTCGAGGTTTTTGTTACTCTAATGGATGGTAGCCTTGTCATTATCGAAGGTATTTTGTTGTCAAGATTTTTGTTACTGCAATGGATGGTAGACTTGTCATTATGGAAGGTTGTATGTCGTTGTGATTTCTGGTACTCCAATTAATGGTAGCCTTGTCATTATGGAAGATAGTATGTTGTCAATATCTTTGTTACTCCAATGGATGGTAGCCTTGTCATTACGGAAGGTAGTTTGTTTTCGAAATTTTTGTTACTCCAATGGATTGTAGCCTTGTCATTATGGAAGGTAGTCTTTTGTCGACATTTTTGTTACTCCAATGGATGGTAGCCTTGTCATTTTGGAAGGTAGTCTGATGTCGAGATTTTTGTTACTCTAATGGATGGTAGCTTGTCATTATGGAAGGTAGTTTGCTTTCGAGATTATTGTTACTTTAATGTATGGTAGCCTTGTCATTATGGCAGGTAGTCTGTTGTCGAGATTTTTGTTACTACAATGGACGGTAGCCTTGTCATTGTGGAAGGTAGCCTGTTTTCGAGATTTTTGTTACTACAATGGATGGTAGCCTTTTCATTATGGAAGGTAGTCTATTGTCGAGATTTTTGTTACTCCAATGGATGGTAGCCTTTTTGTTATGTAAGGTAGTCTGTTGTCGATATTTTTTATACTCCAATGGATGGTAGCCTTGTCATTATGGAAGGTAGTCTGTCGTTGTGATTTCTGATACTCCAATGGATGGTAGCCTTGTCATTATGAAAGATAGTATGTTGTCGATATTTTTGTTACTCCAATTTATTGTAGCCTTGTCATTATGGAAGGTAGTCTGTTGTCGAGAATTTTGTTACTCCAATGGATTGTAGCCTTATCATTATGGAAGGTAGTCTCTTTATGATATTTTTTTTACTACAATGGATGGTAGCCTTGTCATTTTGGATGGTAGTCTATTGTCGAGGTTTTTGTTACTCTAATGGATGGTAACCTTGTCATTATGGAAGGTAGTCTGCTATCGGGATTTTTATTACTCCAATGGATGGTAGCCTTGTCATAATGGAAGGTAGTCTGTTGTCGAGATTTTTGTTAATACAATGGATGGTAGCCTTGTCATTATGGAACTTAGTTTGTTTTCGAGATTTTTGTTACTCCAATGGATTGTAGCCTTGTCATTATGGAAGGTAGTCTGTTTTCGAGATTTTTGTTACTCCAATGGATGGTAGCCTTTTCTTTATGTAAGTTATTTTGTTGTCAAGATTTTTGGTACGGCAATGGATGGTAGACTTGTCATTATGGAAGGTTGTCTATCGTTGTGATTTCTGGTACTACAATGGATGGTAGCCTTGTCATTTTTGAAGGTAGTCTGTTGTCGAGGTTTTTGTTACTCTAATGGATGGTAGCCTTGTCATTATCGAAGGTATTCTGTTGTCAAGATTTTTGTTACTACAATGGATGGTAGACTTGACATTATGGAAGGTTGTATGTCGTTGTGATTTCTGGTACTCCAATCAATGGTAGCCTTGTCATTATGGAAGATAGTATGTTGTCAATATCTTTGTTACTCCAATGGATGGTAGCCTTGTCATTACGGAAGGTAGTTTGTTTTCGAATTTTTTGTTACTCCAATGGGTTGTAGCCTTGTCATTATGGAAGGTAGTCTTTTGTCGACATTTTTGTAACTCCAATGGATGGTAGCCTTGTCATTTTGGAAGGTAGTCCGTTGTCGAGATTTTTGATACTCTAATGGATGGTAGCTTGTCATTATGGAAGGTAGTTTGCTGTCGAGATTATTGTTACTTTAATGTATGGTAACCTTGTCATTATGGAAGGTAGTCTGTTGTCGATATTTTTGTTACTACAATGGACGGTAGCCTTGTCATTGTGGAAGGTAATGTGTTTTCGAGATTTTTGTTACTACAATGGATGGTAGCCATTTGATTATGGAAGGTAGCCTATTGTCGAGATTTTTGTTACTCCAATGGATGGTAGCCTTTTCGTAATGTAAGGTAGTCTGCTGTCGATCTTTTTTATACTCCAATGGATGGTAGCCTTGTCATTATGGAAGGTAGTATGTCGTTGTGATTTTTGATACTCCAATGGGTGGTAGCCTTGTCATTATGGAAGGTAGTCTGTTGTTGAGATTTTTGTTACTACAATGGATGATAGCCTTGTCATTATGGAACTTAGTTTGTTTTCGATATTTTTGTTACTCCAATGGATTGTAGCCTTGTCATTATGGAAGGTAGTCTGTTTTCGAGATTTTTGTTACTCCAATGGATGGTAGCCTTTTCTTTATGTAAGGTATTTTGTTGTCAAGATTTTTGTTACGGCAATGGATGGTAGACTTGTCATTATGGAAGGTTGTCTATCGTTGTGATTTTTGGTACTACAATGGATGGTAGCCTTGTCATTTTTGAAGGTAGTCTGTTGTCGAGGTTTTTGTTACTCTAATGGATGGTAGCCTTGTCATTATCGAAGGTATTTTGTTGTCAAGATATTTGTTACTGCAATGGATGCTAGACTTGTCATTATGGAAGGTTGTAAGTTGTTGTGATTTCTGGTACTCCAATCAATGGTAGCCTTGTCATTATGGAAGATAGTATGTTGTCAATATCTTTGTTACTCCAATGGATGGTAGCCTTGTCATTACGGAAGGTAGTTTGTTTTCGAAATTTTTGTTACTCCAATGGATTGTAGCCTTGTCATTATGGAAGGTAGTCTTTTGTCGACATTTTTGTAACTCCAATGTATGGTAGCCTTGTCATTTTGGAAGGTAGTACGTTGTCGAGATTTTTGTTACTCAAATGGATGGTAGCTTGTCATTATGGAAGGTAGTTTGCTGTCGAGATTATTGTTACTTTAATGTATGGTAGCCTTGTCATTATGGAAGGTAGTCTGTTGTCGAGATTTTTGTTACTACAATGGACGGTAGCCTTGTCATTGTGGAAGGTAGTCTGTTTTTGAGATTTTTGTTACTACAATGGATGGTAGCCATTTCATTATGGAAGGTAGCCTATTGTCGAGATTTTTGTTACTCCAATGGATGGTAGCCTTTTCGTAATGTAAGGTAGTCTGTTGTCGATATTTTTTATACTCCAATGGATGGTAGCCTTGTCATTATGGAAGGTAGTCTGTCGTTATGATTTTTGATACTCCAATGGATGGTAGCCTTGTCATTATGGAAGGTAGTTTGTTGTTGAGATTTTTGTTACTACAATGGATTGTAGCCTTGTCATTATGGAACTTAGTTTGTTTTCGAGATTTTTGTTACTCCAATGGATTGTAGCCTTGTCATTATTGAAGGTAGTCTGTTTTCGAGATTTTTGTTACTCCAATGGATGGTAGCCTTTTCTTTATGTAAGGTATTTTGTTGTCAAGATTTTTGTTACGGCAATGGATGGTAGACTTGTCATTATGGAAGGTTGTCTGTCATTGTGATTTCTGGTACTACAATGGATGGTAGCCTTGTCAGTTTGGAAGGTAGTCTGTTGTCGAGGTTTTTGTTACTCTAATGGATGGTAGCCTTGTCATTATCGAAGGTATTTTGTTGTCAAGATTTTTGTGACTGCAATGGATGCTAGACTTGTCATTATGGAAGGTTGTAAGTCATTGTGATTTCTGGTACTCCAATCAATGGTAGCCTTGTCATTATGGAAGATAGTATGTTGTCAATATCTTTGTTACTCCAATGGATGGTTGCCTTGTCATTACAGAAGGTAGTTTGCTTTCGAAATTTTTGTTACTCCAATGGATCGTAGCCTTGTCATTATGGAAGGTAGTCTTTTGTCGACATTTTTGTAACTCCAATGGATGGTAGCCTTGTCATTTTGGAAGGTAGTCTGTTGTCGAGATTTTTGTTACTCTAATGGATGGTAGCTTGTCATTATGGAAGGTAGTTTGCTGTCGAGATTATTGTTACTTTAATGTATGGTTACCTTGTCATTATGGAAGGTAGTCTGTTGTCGAGATTTTTGTTACTACAATGGACGGTAGCCTTGTCATTGTGGAAGGTAGTCTGTTTTCGAGATTTTTGTTACTACAATGGATGGTAGCCATTTCATTATGGAAGGTAGCCTATTGTCGAGATTTTTGTTACTCCAATGGATGGTAGCCTTTTCGTAATGTAAGGTAGTCTAATGTCGATATTTTTTATACTCCAATGGATGGTAGCCTTGTCATTATGGAAGGTAGTCTGTCGTTATGATTTTTGATACTCCAATGGATGGTAGCCTTGTCATTATGGAAGGTAGTCTGTTGTTGAGATTTTTGTTACTACAATGGATTGTAGCCTTGTCATTATGGAACTTAGTTTGTTTTCGAGATTTTTGTTACTCCAATGGATTGTAGCCTTGTCATTATGGAAGGTAGTCTGTTTTCGAGATTTTTGTTACTCCAATGGATGGTAGCCTTTTCTTTATGTAAGGTATTTTGTTGTCAAGATTTTTGGTACGGCAATGGATGGTAGACTTGTCATTATGGAAGGTTGTCTATCGTTGTGATTTCTGGTACTACAATGGATGGTAGCCTTGTCATTTTTGAAGGTAGTCTGTTGTCGAGGTTTTTGTTACTCTAATGGATGGTAGCCTTGTCATTATCGAAGGTATTCTGTTGTCAAGATTTTTGTTACTACAATGGATGGTAGACTTGACATTATGGAAGGTTGTATGTCGTTGTGATTTCTGGTACTCCAATCAATGGTAGCCTTGTCATTATGGAAGATAGTATGTTGTCAATATCTTTGTTACTCCAATGGATGGTAGCCTTGTCATTACGGAAGGTAGTTTGTTTTCGAATTTTTTGTTACTCCAATGGGTTGTAGCCTTGTCATTATGGAAGGTAGTCTTTTGTCGACATTTTTGTAACTCCAATGGATGGTAGCCTTGTCATTTTGGAAGGTAGTCCGTTGTCGAGATTTTTGATACTCTAATGGATGGTAGCTTGTCATTATGGAAGGTAGTTTGCTGTCGAGATTATTGTTACTTTAATGTATGGTAACCTTGTCATTATGGAAGGTAGTCTGTTGTCGATATTTTTGTTACTACAATGGACGGTAGCCTTGTCATTGTGGAAGGTAATGTGTTTTCGAGATTTTTGTTACTACAATGGATGGTAGCCATTTGATTATGGAAGGTAGCCTATTGTCGAGATTTTTGTTACTCCAATGGATGGTAGCCTTTTCGTAATGTAAGGTAGTCTGCTGTCGATCTTTTTTATACTCCAATGGATGGTAGCCTTGTCATTATGGAAGGTAGTCTGTCGTTGTGATTTTTGATACTCCAATGGGTGGTAGCCTTGTCATTATGGAAGGTAGTCTGTTGTTGAGATTTTTGTTACTACAATGGATGATAGCCTTGTCATTATGGAACTTAGTTTGTTTTCGATATTTTTGTTACTCCAATGGATTGTAGCCTTGTCATTATGGAAGGTAGTCTGTTTTCGAGATTTTTGTTACTCCAATGGATGGTAGCCTTTTCTTTATGTAAGGTATTTTGTTGTCAAGATTTTTGTTACGGCAATGGATGGTAGACTTGTCATTATGGAAGGTTGTCTATCGTTGTGATTTTTGGTACTACAATGGATGGTAGCCTTGTCATTTTTGAAGGTAGTCTGTTGTCGAGGTTTTTGTTACTCTAATGGATGGTAGCCTTGTCATTATCGAAGGTATTTTGTTGTCAAGATTTTTGTTACTACAATGGATGCTAGACTTGTCATTATGGAAGGTTGTAAGTTGTTGTGATTTCTGGTACTCCAATCAATGGTAGCCTTGTCATTATGGAAGATAGTATGTTGTCAATATCTTTGTTACTCCAATGGATGGTAGCCTTGTCATTACGGAAGGTAGTTTGTTTTCGAAATTTTTGTTACTCCAATGGATTGTAGCCTTGTCATTATGGAAGGTAGTCTTTTGTCGACATTTTTGTAACTCCAATGTATGGTAGCCTTGTCATTTTGGAAGGTAGTACGTTGTCGAGATTTTTGTTACTCAAATGGATGGTAGCTTGTCATTATGGAAGGTAGTTTGCTGTCGAGATTATTGTTACTTTAATGTATGGTAGCCTTGTCATTATGGAAGGTAGTCTGTTGTCGAGATTTTTGTTACTACAATGGACGGTAGCCTTGTCATTGTGGAAGGTAGTCTGTTTTTGAGATTTTTGTTACTACAATGGATGGTAGCCATTTCATTATGGAAGGTAGCCTATTGTCGAGATTTTTGTTACTCCAATGGATGGTAGCCTTTTCGTAATGTAAGGTAGTCTGTTGTCGATATTTTTTATACTCCAATGGATGGTAGCCTTGTCATTATGGAAGGTAGTCTGTCGTTATGATTTTTGATACTCCAATGGATGGTAGCCTTGTCATTATGGAAGGTAGTTTGTTGTTGAGATTTTTGTTACTACAATGGATTGTAGCCTTGTCATTATGGAACTTAGTTTGTTTTCGAGATTTTTGTTACTCCAATGGATTGTAGCCTTGTCATTATGGAAGGTAGTCTGTTTTCGAGATTTTTGTTACTCCAATGGATGGTAGCCTTTTCTTTATGTAAGGTATTTTGTTGTCAAGATTTTTGTTACGGCAATGGATGGTAGACTTGTCATTATGGAAGGTTGTCTGTCATTGTGATTTCTGGTACTACAATGGATGGTAGCCTTGTTAGTTTGGAAGGTAGTCTGTTGTCGAGGTTTTTGTTACTCTAATGGATGGTAGCCTTGTCATTATCGAAGGTATTTTGTTGTCAAGATTTTTGTGACTGCAATGGATGCTAGACTTGTCATTATGGAAGGTTGTAAGTCGTTGTGATTTCTGGTACTCCAATCAATGGTAGCCTTGTCATTATGGAAGATAGTATGTTGTCAATATCTTTGTTACTCCAATGGATGGTTGCCTTGTCATTACAGAAGGTAGTTTGCTTTCGAAATTTTTGTTACTCCAATGGATCGTAGCCTTGTCATTATGGAAGGTAGTCTTTTGTCGACATTTTTGTAACTCCAATGGATGGTAGCCTTGTCATTTTGGAAGGTAGTCTGTTGTCGAGATTTTTGTTACTCTAATGGATGGTAGCTTGTCATTATGGAAGGTAGTTTGCTGTCGAGATTATTGTTACTTTAATGTATGGTTACCTTGTCATTATGGAAGGTAGTCTGTTGTCGAGATTTTTGTTACTACAATGGACGGTAGCCTTGTCATTGTGGAAGGTAGTCTGTTTTCGAGATTTTTGTTACTACAATGGATGGTAGCCATTTCATTATGGAAGGTAGCCTATTGTCGAGATTTTTGTTACTCCAATGGATGGTAGCCTTTTCGTAATGTAAGGTAGTCTAATGTCGATATTTTTTATACTCCAATGGATGGTAGCCTTGTCATTATGGAAGGTAGTCTGTCGTTATGATTTTTGATACTCCAATGGATGGTAGCCTTGTCATTATGGAAGGTAGTCTGTTGTTGAGATTTTTGTTACTACAATGGATTGTAGCCTTGTCATTATGGAACTTAGTTTGTTTTCGAGATTTTTGTTACTCCAATGGATTGTAGCCTTGTCATTATGGAAGGTAGTCTGTTTTCGAGATTTTTGTTACTCCAATGGATGGTAGCCTTTTCTTTATGTAAGGTATTTTGTTGTCAAGATTTTTGTTACGACAATGGATGGTAGACTTGTCATTATGGAAGGTTGTCTGTCGTTGTGATTTCTGGTACTACAATGGATGGTAGCCTTGTCAGTTTGGAAGGTAGTCTGTTGTCGAGGTTTTTGTTACTCTAATGGATGGTAGCCTTGTCATTATCGAAGGTATTTTGTTTTCAAGATTTTTGTTACTGCAACGGATGCTAGACTTGTCATTATGGAAGGTTGTATGTCGTTGTGATTTCTGGTACTCCAATCAATGGTAGCCTTGTCATTATGGAAGATAGTATGTTGTCTATATCTTTGTTACTCCAATGGATGGTAGCCTTGTCATTACGGAAGGTAGTTTGTTTTCGAAATTTTTGTTACTCCAATGGATGGTAGCCAATTCATTATGGAAGGTAGTCTTTTGTCGACATTTTTGTTACTCCAATGGATGGTAGCCTTGTCATTTTGGAAGGTAGTCTGTTGTCGATATTTTTGTTACTCTAATGGATGGTAGCTTGTCATTATGGAAGGTAGTTTGCTGTCGAGATTATTGTTACTTTAATGTATGGTAGCCTTGTCATTATGGAAGGTAGTCTGTTGTCGAGATTTTTGTTACTACAATGGACGGTTGCCTTGTCATTGTGGAAGGTAGTCTGTTTTCGAGATTTATGTTACTACAATGGATGGTAGCCTTGTCATTATGGAAGGTAGTCTATTGTCGAAATTTTTGTTACTCCAATGGATGGTAGCCTTTTCGTTATGTAAGGTAGTCTGTTATCGATATTTTTTATACTCCAATGGATGGTAGCCTTGTCATTATGGAAGGTAGTCTATCGTTGTGATTTTTGATACTCCAATGGATGGTAGCCTTCTCATTATGAAAGATAGTATGTTGTTGATATTTTTGTTACTCCAATGGATTGTAGCCTTGTCATTATGGGAGGTAGTCTGTTGTCGAGATTTTTGTTACTCTAATGGATTGTAGCCTTGTCGTTATGGAAGGTAGTCTCTTCATGATAATTTTGTTACTACAATGGATGGTAGCCTTGTCATTTTGGAAGGTAGTCTGTTGTCGAGGTTTTTGTTACTCTAATGGATGGTAGCCTTGTCATTATGGAAGGTAATCTATTGTCGAGATTTTTGTTACTCCAATGGATGGTAGCCTTGTAATTATGGAAGGTAGTCTGTTATTGAGATTTTTGTTACTACAATGGATGGTAGCCTTGTCATTATGAAACTTAGTCTGTTGTCGAGATTCTTGTTACTCCAATGGATTGTAGCCTTGTCATTATGGAAAGTAGTCTGTTTTCGAGATTATTGTTACTTTAATGTATGGTAGCCTTGTCATTATGGAAGGTAGTCTATTGTTGAGATTTTTGTTACTACAATGGACGATAGTTTTGTCATTATGGAAGGTAGTCTGTTGTCAAGATTTTTGTTAGTAAAATGGATGGTAGCCTTGTCTTTATGGAAGGTAGTCTTTTGTCGAGATTTTTGTTACACTAATGGATGTTATCCTTGTCATTATGGAAGGTAATCTATTGTCGAGATTTTTGTTACTCCAATGGATGTTAGCCTTTTCGTTATGTAAGGTAATCTGTTGTCGAGATTTTTTATACTACAATGGATGGTAGCCTTGTCATTATGGAAGGTAGTCTGTCGTTGTGATTTCTGATACTCCAATGAATGGTAGCCTTGTCATTATGGAAGATAGTATGTTGTCGATATTTTTGTTACTCCAATGGATTGTATCCTTGTCATTATGGAAGGTAGTCTGTTGTCGAGAATTTTTTTACTCCAATGGATTGTAGCCTTGTCATTATGGAAGGTAGTCTCTTGATGATATTTTTGTTACTACAATGGATGGTAGCCTTATCATTTTGGATGGCAGTCTATTGTCGAGGTTTTTGTTACTCTAATGGATGGTAACCTTGTCATTATGGAAGGTAGTCAACTATCGAGATTTTTGTTACTACAATGGACGGTAGCCTTGTCATTGTGGAAGGTAGTCTGTTTTCGAGATTTTTGTTACTACAATGGATGGTAGCCTTTTCGTTATGTAAGGTAGTCTATTGTCGATATTTTATATACTCCAATGGATGGTAGCCTTGTCATTATGGAAGGTAGTCTGTCATTGTGATTTCTGATACTCCAATGGATGGTAGCCTTGTCATTATGAAAGATAGTATGTTGTCGATATTTTTGTTACTCCAATTGATTGTAGCCTTGTCATTTTTGAAGGTAGTCTGTTGTCGAGATTTTTGTTACTCCAATGGATTGTAGCCTTGTCATTATGGAAGGTAGTCTCTTCATGATATTTTTGTTACTACAATGGATGGTAGCCTTGTCATTTTGTAAGGTAGTCTGTTGTCGAGGTTTTTGTTACTCTATTGGATGGTAGCCTTGTCATTATGGAAGGTAGTCTATTGTCGCGATTTTTGTTACTCCAATGGATGGTAGCCTTGTCATTATGGAAGGTAGTCTGTTGTTGAGATTTTTGTTACTACAATGGATGATAGCCTTGTCATTATGGAAAGTAGTCTGTTTTCGAGATTATTGTTACTTTAATGTATGGTAGCCTTGTCATTATGGAAGGTAGTCTGTTGTTGAGATTTTTGTTACTACAATGGACGATAGCCTTGTCATTATGGAAGGTAGTCTGTTGTCATGATTTTTGTTAGTAAAATGGATGGTAGCCTTGTCATTATGGAAGGTAGTCTGTTGTCGAGATTTTTGTTACACTAATGGATGTTATCCTTGTCATTATGGAAGGTAATCTATTGTCGAGATTTTTGTTACTCCAATGGATGGTAGCCTTGTCATTATGGAAGGTAGTCTGTCGTTGTGATTTCTGATACTCCAATGAATGGTAGCCTTGTCATTATGGAAGATAGTATGTTGTCGATATTTTTGTTACTCCAATGGATTGTAGCCTTGTCATTATGGAAGGTAGTCTGTTGTCGAGAATTTTTTTACTCCAATGGATTGTAGCCTTGTCATTATGGAAGGTAGTCTCTTGATGATATTTTTGTTACTACAATGGATGGTAGCCTTGTCATTTTGGATGGCAGTCTGTTGTCGAGGTTTTTGTTACTCTAATGGATGGTAACCTTGTCATTATGGAAGGTAGTCAGCTATCGAGATTTTTGTTACTCCAATGGATGGTAGCCTTGTCATTATGGAAGGTAGTCTGTTGTCGAGATTTTTGTTACTACAATGGATGGTAGCCTTGTCATTATGGAACTTAGTCTGTTGTCGAGATTTTTGTTACTCCAATGGATTGTAGCCTTGTCATTATGAAAGGTAGTCTGTTTACGAGATTTTTGTTACTCCAATGGATGGTAGCCTTTTCTTTATGTAAGGTATTTTGTTGTCAAGATTTTTGTTATGGCAATGGATGGTAGACTTGTCATTATGGAAGGTTGTGTGTCGTTGTGATTTCTGGTACTACAATGGATGGTAGCCTTGTCATTTTGGAAGGTAGTCTGTTGTCGAGGTTTTTGTTACTCTAATGGATGGTAGCCTTGTCATTATGGAAGGTATTTTGTTGTCAAGATTTTTGTTACTGCAATGGATGGTAGACTTGTCATTATGGAAGGTTGTATGTCGTTGTGATTTCTGGTACTCCAATCAATGGTAGCCTTGTCATTATGGAAGATAGTATGTTGTCAATATCTTTGTTACTACAATGGATGGTAACCTTGTCATTACGGAAGGTAGTCTGTTTTCGAAATTTTTGTTACTCCATTGGATTGTAGCCTTGTCATTATGGAAGGTAGTATTTTGTCGACATTTTTGTTACTCCAATGGATGGTAGCCTTGTCATTTTGGAAGGTAGTCTGTTGTCGAGATTTTTTTTACTATAATGGATGGTAGCTTGTCATTATGGAAGGTAGTCTGCTGTCGAGATTATTGTTACTTTAATTTATGGTAGCCTTGTCATTATGGAAGGTAGTTTGTTGTCGAGATTTTTGTTACTACAATGGACGGTAGCCTTGTCATTGTGGAAGGTAGTCTGTTGTTGAGATTTTTGTTACTATAATGGATGGTAGCCTTGTCATTATGGAAGGTAGTCTATTGTCGAGATTTTTGTTACTCCAATGGATGGTAGCCTTTTCATTATGTAAGGTAGTCTGTTGTCGATATTTTTTATACTCCAATGGATGGTAGCCTTGTCATTATGGAAGGTAGTCTGTCGTTGTGATTTCTGATACTCCAATGGATGGTAGCCTTGTAATTATGAAAGATAGTATGTTGTCGATATTTTTGTTACTCCAATTGATTGTAGCCTTGTCATTTTGGAAGGTAGTCTATTGTCGAGATTTTTTTTACTCCAATGGATTGTAGCCTTGTCATTATGGAAGGTAGTCTCTTCATGATATTTTTGTTACTACAATGGATGGTAGCCTTGTCATTTTGGAAGGTAGTTTGTTGTCGAGGTTTTTGTTACTCTAATGGATGGTAGCCTTGTCATTATGGAAGGTAGTCTATTGTCGCGATTTTTGTTACTCCAATGGATGGTAGCCTTGTCATTATGGAAGGTAGTCTTTTATTGAGATTTTTGTTACTACAATGGATGATAGCCTTGTCATTATGGAACTTAGTCTGTTGTCGAGATTTTTGTTACTCCAATGGATTGTAGCCTTGTCATTATGGAAAGTAGTTTGTTTTCGAGATTATTGTTACTTTAATGTATGGTAGCCTTGTCATTATGGAAGGTAGTCTGTTGTTGAGATTTTTGTTACTACAATGGACGATAGCCTTGTCATTATGGAAGGTAGTCTGTTGCCGTGATTTTTGTTAGTAAAATGGATGGTAGCCTTATCATTATGGAAGGTAGTCTGTTCTCGAGATTTTTGTTACACTAATGGATGTTATCCTTGTCATTATGGAAGGTAATCTATTGTCGAGATTTTTGTTACTCCAATGGATGGTAGCCTTTTTGTTATGTAAGGTAATTCGTTGTCGAGATTTTTTATACTCCAATGGATGGTAGCCTTGTCATTATGGAAGGTAGTCTGTCATTGTGATTTCTGATACTCCAATGAATGGTAGCCTTGTCATTATGGAAGGTAGTTTGTTGTCGAGAATTTTTTTACTCCAATGGATTGTAGCCTTGTCATTATAGAAGGTAGTCTCTTGATGATATTTTTGTTACTACAATGGATGGTAGCCTTGTCATTTTGGATGGCAGTCTGTTGTCGAGGTTTTTGTTACTCTAATGGATGGTAACCTTGTCATTATGGAAGGTAGTCTGCTATCGAGATTTTTGTTACTCCAATGGATGGTAGCCTTGTCATTAAGGAAGGTAGTCTGTTGTCGAGATTTTTGTTACTACAATGGATGGTAGCCTTGTCATTATGGAACTTATTCTGTTGTCGAGATTTTTGTTACTCCAATGGATTGTAGCCTTGTCATTATGGAAGGTAGTCTGTTTTCGAGATTTTTGTTACTCCAATGGATGGTAGCCTTTTCTTTATGTAAGGTATTTTGCTGTCAAGATTTTTGTTACTGCAGTGTATGGTAGACTTGTCATTATGGAAGGTTATCTGTCTTTGTGATTTCTGGTACTACAATGGATGGTATCCTTGTCATTTTGGAAGGTAGTCTATTGTCGAGGTTTTTATTACTCTAATGGATGGTAGCCTTGTCATTATGGAAGGTAGTCTGCTGTCGAGATTTTTGTTACTCCAATGGATGGTAGCCTTGTCATTATGGAAGGTAGTCTTTTGTCGAGATTTTTTTACTACAATGGATGGTAGCCTTGTCATTATGGAAGGTAGTCTGCTGTCGAGATTTTTGTTACTCCAATGGATTATAGCCTTGTCATTATGGAAGGTAGTCTGTTTTTGAGATTTTTGTTACTCCAATGGATGGTAGCCTTTTCTTTATGTAAAGTATTTTGTTGTCGAGATTTTTGTTACTGCAATGGACGGTAGCCTTGTCATTATGTAAGGTAGTCTGTTGTCGAGATTTTTGTTACTCCAATGGATGGTAGCCTTGTCATTATGGAAGGTAGTCTGTTGTTGAGATTTTTGTTACTACAATGGATGGTAGCCTTGTCATTATGGAACTTAGTCTGTTGTCGAGATTTTTGTTACTCCAATGGATTGTAGCCTTGTCATTATGGAAAGTAGTATGTTTTCGAGATTATTATTACTTTAATGTATGGTAGCCTTGTCATTATGGAAGGTAGTCTATTGTTAAGATTTTTGTTACTACAATGGACGATAGCCTTGTCATTATTGTAGGTAGTCTGTTGTCGAGACTTTTGTTAGTTAAATGGATGGTAGCCTTGTCATTATGGAAGGTAGTCTGTTGTTGAGATTTTTGTTACACTAATGGATGTTATCCTTGTCATTATGGAAGGTAATCTATTGTCGAGATTTTTGTTACTCCAATGGATGGTAGCCTTTTCGTTATGTAAGGTAATCTGTTGTCGAGATTTTTTATACTCCAATGGATGGTAGCCTTGTCATTATGGAAGGTATTTTGTCGTTGTGATTTCTGATACTCCAATGAATGGTATCCTTGTCATTATGGAAGATAGTATGTTGTTGATATTTTTGTTACTCCAATGGATTGTAGCCTTGTCATTATGGAAGGTAGTCTCTTGATGGTATTTTTGTTACTACAATGGATGGTAGCCTTGTCATTTTGGATGGTAATCTATTGTCGAGATTTTTGTTACTCCAATGGATGGTAGCCTTGTAATTATGGAAGGTAGTCTGTTATTGAGATTTTTGTTACTACAATGGATGGTAGCCTTGTCATTATGGAACTTAGTCTGTTGTCGAGATTCTTGTTACTCCAATGGATTGTAGCCTTGTCATTATGGAAAGTAGTCTGTTTTCGAGATTATTGTTACTTTAATGTATGGTAGCCTTGTCATTATGGAAGGTAGTCTATTGTTGAGATTTTTGTTACTACAATGGACAATAGTTTTGTCATTATGGAAGGTAGTCTGTTGTCAAGATTTTTGTTAGTAAAATGGATGGTAGCCTTGTCATTATGGAAGGTAGTCTTTTGTCGAGATTTTTGTTACACTAATGGATGTTATCCTTGTCATTATGGAAGGTAATCTATTGTCCAGATTTTTGTTACTCTAATGGATGTTAGCCTTTTCATTATGGAAGATAGTATGTTGTCGATATTTTTGTTACTCCAATGGATTGTATCCTTGTCTTTATGGAAGGTAGTTTGTTGTCAAGATTTTTGTTAGTAAAATGGATGGTAGCCTTGTCATTATGGAAGGTAGTCTTTTGTCGAGATTTTTGTTACACTAATGGATGTTATCCTTGTCATTATGGAAGGTAATCTATTGTCGAGATTTTTGTTACTCCAATGGATGTTAGCCTTTTCGTTATGTAAGGTAATCTGTTTTCGAGATTTTTTATACTACAATGGATGGTAGCCTTGTCATTATGGAAGGTAGTCTGTCGTAGTGATTTCTGATACTCCAATGAATGGTAGCCTTGTCATTATGGAAGATAGTATGTTGTCGATATTTTTGTTACTCCAATGGATTGTATCCTTGTCTTTATGGAAGGTAGTCTGTTGTCGAGAATTTTTTTACTCCAATGGATTGTAGCCTTGTCATTATGGAAGGTAGTCTCTTGATGATATTTTTGTTACTACAATGGATGGTAGCCTTATCATTTTGGATGGCAGTCTATTGTCGAGGTTTTTGTTACTCTAATGAATGGTAACCTTGTCATTATGGAAGGTAGTCAACTATCGAGATTTTTGTTACTACAATGGACGGTAGCCTTGTCATTGTGGAAGGTAGTCTGTTTTCGAGATTTTTGTTACTACAATGGATGGTAGCCTTTTCGTTATGTAAGGTAGTCTATTGTCGATATTTTATATACTCCAATGGAGGGTAGCCTTGTCATTATGGAAGGTAGTCTGTCATTGTGATTTCTGATACTCCAATGGATGGTAGCCTTGTCATTATGAAAGATAGTATGTTGTTGATATTTTTGTTACTCCAATTGATTGTAGCCTTGTCATTTTTGAAGGTAGTCTGTTGTCGAGATTTTTGTTACTCCAATGGATTGTAGCCTTGTCATTATGGAAGGTAGTCTCTTCATGATATTTTTGTTACTACAATGGATGGTAGCCTTGTCATTTTGGTAGGTAGTCTGTTGTCGAGGTTTTTGTTACTCTAATGGATGGTAGCCTTGTCATTATGGAAGGTAGTCTATTGTCGCGATTTTTGTTACTCCAATGGATGGTAGCCTTGTCATTATGGAAGGTAGTCTGTTGTTGAGATTTTTGTTACTACAATGGATGGTAGCCTTGTCATTATGGAACTTAGTCTGTTGTCGAGATTCTTGTTACTCCAATGGATTGTAGCCTTGTCATTATGGAAAGTAGTCTGTTTTCGAGATTATTGTTACTTTAATGTATGGTAGCCTTGTCATTATGGAAGGTAGTCTATTGTTGAGATTTTTGTTACTACAATGGACGATAGTTTTGTCATTATGGAAGGTAGTCTGTTGTCAAGATTTTTGTTAGTAAAATGGATGGTAGCCTTGTCATTATGGAAGGTAGTCTTTTGTCGAGATTTTTGTTACACTAATGGATGTTATCCTTGTAATTATGGAAGGTAATCTATTGTCGAGATTTTTGTTACTCCAATGGATGTTAGCCTTTTCGTTATGTAAGGTAATCTGTTGTCGAGATTTTTTATACTACAATGGATGGTAGCCTTGTCATTATGGAAGGTAGTCTGTCGTTGTGATTTCTGATACTCCAATGAATGGTAGCCTTGTCATTATGGAAGATAGTATGTTGTCGATATTTTTGTTACTCCAATGGATTGTATCCTTGTCTTTATGGAAGGTAGTCTGTTGTCGAGAATTTTTTTACTCCAATGGATTGTAGCCTTGTCATTATGGAAGGTAGTCTCTTGATGATATTTTTGTTACTACAATGGATGGTAGCCTTATCATTTTGGATGGCAGTCTATTGTCGAGGTTTTTGTTACTCTAATGGATGGTAACCTTGTCATTATGGAAGGTAGTCAACTATCGAGATTTTTGTTACTACAATGGACGGTAGCCTTGTCATTGTGGAAGGTAGTCTGTTTTCGAGATTTTTGTTACTACAATGGATGGTAGCCTTTTCGTTATGTAAGGTAGTCTATTGTCGATATTTTATATACTCCAATGGATGGTAGCCTTGTCATTATGGAAGGTAGTCTGTCATTGTGATTTCTGATACTCCAATGGATGGTAGCCTTGTCATTATGAAAGATAGTATGTTGTCGATATTTTTGTTACTCCAATTGATTGTAACCTTGTCATTTTTGAAGGTAGTCTGTTGTCGAGCTTTTTGTTACTCCAATGGATTGTAGCCTTGTCATTATGGAAGGTAGTCTCTTCATGATATTTTTGTTACTACAATGGATGGTAGCCTTGTCATTTTGGAAGGTAGTCTGTTGTCGAGGTTTTTGTTACTCTAATGGATGGTAGCCTTGTCATTATGGAAGGTAGTCTATTGTCGCGATTTTTGTTACTCCAATGGATGGTAGCCTTGTCATTATGGAAGGTAGTCTGTTGTTGAGATTTTTGTTACTACAATGGATGATAGCCTTGTCATTATGGAACTTAGTCTGTTGTCGAGATTTTTGTTACTCCAATGGATTGTAGCCTTGTCATTATGGAAAGTAGTCTGTTTTCGAGATTATTGTTACTTTAATGTATGGTAGCCTTGTCATTATGGAAGGTAGTCTGTTGTTGAGATTTTTGTTACTACAATGGACGATAGCCTTATCATTATGGAAGGTAGTCTGTTGTCGTGATTTTTGTTAGTAAAATGGATGGTAGCCTTGTCATTATGGAAGGTAGTCTGTTGTCGAGATTTTTGTTACACTAATGGATGTTATCCTTGTCATTATGGAAGGTAATCTATTGTCGAGATTTTTGTTACTCCAATGGATGATAGCCTTGTCATTATGGAAGGTAGTCTGTCGTTGTGATTTCTGATACTCCAATGAATGGTAGCCTTGTCATTATGGAAGATAGTATGTTGTCGATATTTTTGTTACTCCAATGGATTGTAGCCTTGTCATTATGGAAGGTAGTCTGTTGTCGAGAATTTTTTTACTCCACTGGATTGTAGCCTTGTCATTATGGAAGGTAGTCTCTTGATGATATTTTTGTTACTACAATGGATGGTAGCCTTGTCATTTTGGATGGCAGTCTGTTGTCGAGGTTTTTGTTACTCTAATGGATGGTAACCTTGTCATTATGGAAGGTAGTCAGCTATCGAGATTTTTGTTACTCCAATGGATGGTAGCCTTGTCATTATGGAAGGTAGTCTGTTGTCGAGATTTTTGTTACTACAATGGATGGTAGCCTTGTCATTATGGAACTTAGTCTGTTGTCGAGATTTTTGTTACTCCAATGGATTGTAGCCTTGTCATTATGAAAGGTAGTCTGTTTACGAGATTTTTGTTACTCCAATGGATGGTAGCCTTTTCTTTATGTAAGGTATTTTGTTGTCAAGATTTTTGTTACGGCAATGGATGGTAGACTTGTCATTATGGAAGGTTGTGTGTCGTTGTGATTTCTGGTACTACAATGGATGGTAGCCTTGTCATTTTGGAAGGTAGTCTGTTGTCGAGGTTTTTGTTACTCTAATGGATGGTAGCCTTGTCATTATGGAAGGTATTTTGTTGTCAAGATTTTTGTTACTGCAATGGATGGTAGACTTGTCATTATGGAAGGTTGTATGTCGTTGTGATTTCTGGTACTCCAATCAATGGTAGCCTTGTCATTATGGAAGATAGTATGTTGTCAATATCTTTGTTACTACAATGGATGGTAACCTTGTCATTACGGAAGGTAGTCTGTTTTCGAAATTTTTGTTACTCCATTGGATTGTAGCCTTGTCATTATGGAAGGTAGTATTTTGTCGACATTTTTGTTACTCCAATCGATGGTAGCCTTGTCATTTTGGAAGGTAGTCTGTTGTCGAGATTTTTGTTACTATAATGGATGGTAGCTTGTCATTATGGAAGGTAGTCTGCTGTCGAGATTATTGTTACTTTAATTTATGGTAGCCTTGTCATTATGGAAGGTAGTCTGTTGTCGAGATTTTTGTTACTACAATGGACGGTAGCCTTGTCATTGTGGAAGGTAGTCTGTTGTTGAGATTTTTGTTACTACAATGGATGGTAGCCTTGTCATTATGGAAGGTAGTCTATTGTCGAGATTTTTGTTACTCCAATGGATGGTAGCCTTTTCGTTATGTAAGGTAGTCTGTTGTCGATATTTTTTATACTCCAATGGATGGTAGCCTTGTCATTATGGAAGGTAGTCTGTCGTTGTGATTTCTGATACTCCAATGGATGGTAGCCTTGTAATTATGAAAGATAGTATGTTGTCGATATTTTTGTTACTCCAATTGATTGTAGCCTTGTCATTTTGGAAGGTAGTCTATTGTCGAGATTTTTGTTACTCCAATGGATTGTAGCCTTGTCATTATGGAAGGTAGTCTCTTCATGATATTTTTGTTACTACAATGGATGGTAGCCTTGTCATTTTGGAAGGTAGTTTGTTGTCGAGGTTTTTGTTACTCTAATGGATGGTAGCCTTGTCATTATGGAAGGTAGTCTATTGTCGCGATTTTTGTTACTCCAATGGATGGTAGCCTTGTCATTATGGAAGGTAGTCTGTTATTGAGATTTTTGTTACTACAATGGATGATAGCCTTGTCATTATGGAACTTAGTCTGTTGTCGAGATTTTTGTTACTCCAATGGATTGTAGCCTTGTCATTATGGAAAGTAGTCTGTTTTCGAGATTATTGTTACTTTAATGTATGGTAGCCTTGTCATTATGGAAGGTAGTCTGTTGTTGATATTTTTGTTACTACAATGGACGATAGCCTTGTCATTATGGAAGGTAGTCTGTTGTCGTGATTTTTGTTAGTAAAATGGATGGTAGCCTTATCATTATGGAAGGTAGTCTGTTCTCGAGATTTTTGTTACACTAATGGATGTTATCCTTGTCATTATGGAAGGTAATCTATTGTCGAGATTTTTGTTACTCCAATGGATGGTAGCCTTTTTGTTATGTAAGGTAATTTGTTGTCGAAATTTTTTATACTCCAATGGATGGTAGCCTTGTCATTATGGAAGGTAGTCTGTCATTGTGATTTCTGATACTCCAATGAATGGTAGCCTTGTCATTATGGAAGATAGTATGTTGTCCATATTTTTGTTACTCCAATGGATTGTAGCCTTGTCATTATGGAAGGTAGTTTGTTGTCGAGAATTTTTTTACTCCAATGGATTGTAGCCTTGTCGTTATAGAAGGTAGTCTCTTGATGATATTTTTGTTACTACAATGGATGGTAGCCTTGTCATTTTGGATGGCAGTCTGTTGTCGAGGTTTTTGTTACTCTAATGGATGGTAACCTTGTCATTATGGAAGGTAGTCTGCTATCGAGATTTTTGTTACTCCAATGGATGGTAGCCTTGTCATTAAGGAAGGTAGTCTGTTGTCGAGATTTTTGTTACTACAATGGATGGTAGCCTTTTCTTTATGTAAGGTATTTTGCTGTCAAGATTTTTGTTACTGCAGTGGATGGTAGACTTGTCATTATGGAAGGTTATCTGTCTTTGTGATTTCTGGTACTACAATGGATGGTAGCCTTGTCATTTTGGAAGGTAGTCTGTTGTCGAGGTTTTTATTACTCTAATGGATGGTATCCTTGTCATTATGGAAGGTAGTCTGCTGTCGAGATTTTTGTTACTCCAATGGATGGTAGCCTTGTCATTATGGAAGGTAGTCTTTTGTCGAGATTTTTTTACTACAATGGATGGTAGCCTTGTCATTATGGAAGGTAGTCTGCTGTCGAGATTTTTGTTACTCCAATGGATTATAGCCTTGTCATTATGGAAGGTAGTCTGTTTTTGAGAATTTTGTTACTCCAATGGATGGTAGCCTTTTCTTTATGTAAAGTATTTTGTTGTCGAGATTTTTGTTACTGCAATGGACGGTAGCCTTGTCATTATGTAAGGTAGTCTGTTGTCGAGATTTTTGTTACTCCAATGGATGGTAGCCTTGTCATTATGGAAGGTAGTCTGTTGTTGAGATTTTTGTTACTACAATGGATGGTAGCCTTGTCATTATGGAACTTAGTCTGTTGTCGAGATTTTTGTTACTCCAATGGATTGTAGCCTTGTCATTATGGAAAGTAGTATGTTTTCGAGATTATTATTACTTTAATGTATGGTAGCCTTGTCATTATGGAAGGTAGTCTATTGTTAAGATTTTTGTTACTACAATGGACGATAGCCTTGTCATTATGGTAGGTAGTCTGTTGTCGAGACTTTTGTTAGTAAAATGGATGGTAGCCTTGTCATTATGGAAGGTAGTCTGTTGTTGAGATTTTTGTTACACTAATGGATGTTATCCTTGTCATTATGGAAGGTAATCTATTGTCGAGATTTTTGTTACTCCAATGGAAGGTAGCCTTTTCGTTATGTAAGGTAATCTGTTTTCGAGATTTTTTATACTCCAATGGATGGTAGCCTTGTCATTATGGAAGGTAGTTTGTCGTTGTGATTTCTGATACTCCAATGAATGGTATCCTTGTCATTATGGAAGATAGTATGTTGTTGATATTTTTGTTACTCCAATGGATTGTAGCCTTGTCATTATGGAAGGTAGTCTCTTGATGGTATTTTTGTTACTACAATGGATGGTAGCCTTGTCATTTTGGATGGCAGTCTGTTGTCGAGGTTTTTGTTACTCTAATGGATGGTAGCCTTGTCATTATGGAAGGTAGTCTGCTGTTGAGATTTTTGTTACTCCAATGGATGGTAGCCATGTCATTATGGAAGGTAGTCTGTTGTTGAGATTTTTGTTACTACAATGGATGGTAGCCTTGTCATTATGGAACTTAGTCTGTTGTCGAGATTTTTGTTACTCCAATGGATTGTGGCCTTGTCATTATGGAAGGTAGTATGTTTTCGAGATTTTTGTTACTCCAATGGATGGTAGCCTTTTCTTTATGTAAGGTATTTTGTTGTCAAGATTTTTGTTACTGCAGTGGATGGTTGACTTGTCAATATGGAAGGTTATCTGTCGTTGTGATTTCTGGTACTATAATGGATGGTAGCCTTGTCATTTTGGAAGGTAGTCTGTTGTCGAGGTTTTTGTTACTCTAATTGATGGTAGCCTTGTCATTATGGAAGGTAGTCTATTGTAGAGATTTTTGTTACTGCGATGGATGGTAGTCTTGTCATTATGGAAGGTGGTCTGTTGTCGATATCTTTGTTACTCCAATGGATGTTAGCCTAGTCATTATGGAACGTAGTTTGTTGTCGAGATTTTTGTTACTCCAATGGATGATAGCCTAGTCATTATGGAAGGTAGTCTGTTGTCGAGATTTTTGTTACTCCAATGGATGGTAGCCTTGTCATTATGGAAGGTAGTCTGTTGTCTAGATTTTTGTTACTCCAATGGATGGTAGCCTTGTCATTATGGAAGGTAGTCTGTTGTCGAGATTTTTGTTACTACGATGGATGGTAGTGTTGTCATTATGGAAGGTAGTTTGTTGTCGATATCTTTGTTATTCCAATGTATGGTAGCCTTGTCATTATGGAAGGTAGTCTGTTGTCGAGCTTTTTTTTACTACAATGGATGGTAGACTTGTCATTATGGAAGGTAGTCTGTTGTCGAGATTTTTGTTACTACGATGGATGGTAGTGTTGTCATTTTGGAAGGTAGTTTGTTGTCAATATCTTTGTTACTCCAATGGATTGTAGCCTAGTCATTATGGAAGGTACTCTGTTGTCGAGATTTTTGTTACTACGATGGATGGTAGTCTTGTCATTATGGAAGATAGTTTGTTGTCGATATCTTTGTTACTCCAATGGATGGTAGCCTTGTCATCATGGAAGGTAGTCTGTTGTCGAGATTTTTGTTACTCTAATGGATGGTAGCCTTGTCATTATAGAAGGTAGTCTGTTGTAATGATTTTTGTTACTCCAATGGATTATAGCCTTGTCATTATGGAAGGTAGTCTGTTTTCGAGATTTTTTTTACTACAATGGATGGTAGCCTTGTCATTATGGAAGGTAGTCTGTTGTAGAGATTTTTGTTACTGCGATGGATGGTAGTCTTGTCATTATGGAAGGTAGTCTGTTGTCGATATCTTTGTTACTCCAATGGATGTTAGCCTAGTCATTATGGAAGGTAGTTTGTTGTCGAGATTTTTGTTACTCCAATGGATGGTAGTCTTCTCATTATGGAAGGTAGTCTGTTGTCGAGATTTTTGTTACTCCAATGGATGGTAGCCTTCTCATTATGGAAGGTAGTCTGTTGTCGAGATTTTTGTTACTCCAATGGATGGTATCCTTGTCATTATGGAAGGTAGTCTGTTGTCGAGATTTTTGTTACTACGATGGATGGTAGCCTTGTCATTATGGAAGGTAGTTTGTTGTCGAGATTGTTGTTACTCTAATGGATGGTAGCCTTGTCATTATGGAAGGTAGTCTGTTGTCGATATCTTTGTTACTCCAGTGGAATGTAGCCTAGTTATTATGGAAGGTACTCTATTGTTGAGATTTTTGTTACTACGATGGATGGTAGTGTTGTCATTATGGAAGGTAGTCTGTTGTCAATATCTTTGTTACTCCAATGGATTGTAGCCTAGTCATTATGGAAGGTACTCTGTTGTCGAGATTTTTGTTACTACGATGGATGGTAGTCTTGTCATTATGGAAGATAGTCTGTTGTCGATATCTTTGTTACTCCAATGGATGGTAGCCTTGTCATCATGGAAGGTAGTCTGTTGTCGAGATTTTTGTTACTCTAATGGATGGTAGCCTTGTCATTATAGAAGGTAGTCTGTTGTAATGATTTTTGTTACTCCAATGGATTATAGCCTTGTCATTATGGAAGGTAGTCTGTTTTCGAGATTTTTTTTACTACAATGGATGGTAGCCTTGTCATTATGGAAGGTAGTCTGTTGTAGAGATTTTTGTTACTGCGATGGATGGTAGTCTTGTCATTATGGAAGGTAGTCTGTTGTCGATATCTTTGTTACTCCAATGGATGTTAGCCTAGTCATTATGGAAGGTAGTTTGTTGTCGAGATTTTTGTTGCTCCAATGGATGGTAGCCTTCTCATTATGGAAGGTAGTCTGTTGTCGAGATTTTTGTTACTCCAATGGATGGTAGCCTTCTCATTATGGAAGGTAGTCTGTTGTTGAGATTTTTTTTACTCTAATCATTGTTAGCCTTTACATTATGGAAGGTAGTATGTTGTCGAGATTTTTGTTACTCCAATGGATGGTATCCTTGTCATTATGGAAGGTAGTCTGTTGTCGAGATTTTTGTTACTACGATGGATGGTAGCCTTGACATTATGGAAGGTAGTTTGTTGTCGAGATTGTTGTTACTCTAATGGATGGTAGCCTTGTCATTATGGAAGGTGGTCTGTTGTCGATATCTTTGTTACTCCAGTGGAATGTAGCCTAGTTATTATGGAAGGTACTCTATTGTTGAGATTTTTGTTACTACGATGGATTGTAGTGTTGTCATTATGGAAGGTAGTTTATTGTCGATATCTTTGTTACTCCAATGGATGGTAGCCTCGTCATTATGGAAGGTAGTCTGTTGTCGAGATTTTTGTTACTCTAATGGATGGTAGCCTTGTCATTATGGAAGGTAGTTTGTTGTAAAGATTTTTGTTACTCCAATGGATTGTAGCCTAGTCATTATGGAAGGTAGTCTGTTGTCGAGATTTTTGTTACTCCAATGGATGGTAGCCTTCTCATTATGGAAGGTAGTCTGTTGTCGAGATTTTTGTTACTCTAATGAATGGTAGCCTAGTCATTATGGAAGGTAGTTTGTTGTAGAGATTTTTGTTACTCCAATGGATGGTAGCCTTGTCATTATGGAAGGTAGTTTGTTGTCGAGATTGTTGTTACGCTAATGGATGGTAGCCTTGTCATTATGGAAGGTAGTCTGTTGTCGATATCTTTGTTACTCCAATGGATTGTAGCCTAGTCATTATGGAAGGTACTCTGTTGTCGAGATTTTTGTTACTACGATGGATTGTAGTGTTGTCATTATGGAAGGTAGTTTATTGTCGATATCTTTGTTACACCAATGGATGGTAGCCTTGTCATTATGGAACATGGTCTATTATCGAGATTTTTGTTATTCCAATGGATGGTAGACTTGACATTATGGAAAGTAGTCTGGTTTTGAGATTTTTGTAACTGCAATGAATGGTAGGCTTGTCATTATGGAACATAGTCTGTTGTCGATATTTTTTTACTCCAATGGATGGTAGCCTTGTCGTTATGGAAGGTAGTCTATTGTATAGATTTTTGTTACTCCAATGGATGATAGCCTTGTCATTATGGAAGTTAGTCTGTGGCAGAGATTTTTGTTATTCCAATGGATGGTAGCCTTGTCATTTTGGAAGGAAGTTTGTTGTCGAGATTTTTATTACTCCAATGGATGGTAGCCTTGTCATTATGGAACATGGTCTATTGTCGAGATTTTTGTTATTCCAATGGATGGTATCGTTGTCATTATGGAAGGTAGTCTATTGTCGAGATTTTTGTTACTCCATTGGATTGTAGCCTTGTCATTATGGAAGGTAGTTTGTTGTTGAGGTTTTTGTTACTCCAATGGATGGTAGCCTTGTCATTATGGAACATAGTCAGCTATCGATATTTTTGTTACTCCAATGGATGGTAACCTTGTCATTATGGATTGTAGTCTGTTATCGAGATTTTTTTACTCCAATGTATGGTAGCCTTGTCATATGGAAGGCAGTCTATTGTCGAGATTTTTTTTACTCCAATGGATGGTAGCCTTGTCATTATGGAAGTTAGTCTGTTGTCGATATCTTTGTTACTCAATGGATGGTAGCCTTGTCATTATGGAAGGTAGTCTGTTGTCGAGATTTTTGTTACTCCAATGGGTGGTAGCCTTGACATTATGGAACATAGTCAGCTATCGATAATTTTGTTACTCCAATGGATGGTAGCCATTTCATTATGGAAGGTAGTTTGTTGTCGAGATTTTTGTTACTCCAATGGATGGTAGACTTGACATTATGGAAAGTAGTCTGGTTTTGAGATTTTTGTAACTGCAATGAATGGTAGGCTTGTCATTATGGAACGTAGTCTGTTGTCGATATTTTTTTATTCCAATGGATGGTAGCCTTGTCATTATGGAAGGTAGTCTATTGTCGAGATTTTTGTTACTCCATTGGATTGTAGCCTTGTCATTATGGAAGGTAGTTTGTTGTCGAGGTTTTTGTTACTCCAATGGATGGTAGCCTTATCTTTATGGAACATAGTCAGCTATGGATATTTTTGTTACTACAATGGATGGTAACCTTGTCATTATGGATTGTAGTCTGTTGTCGAGATTTTCTTACTCCAATGTATGGTAGCCTTGTCATATGGAAGGCAGTCTATTGTCGAGATTTTTTTAACTCCAATGGATGGTAGCCTTGTCATTATGAAAGTTAGTCTGTTGTCGATATCTTTGTTACTCAATGGATGGTAGCCTTGTCATTATGGAAGGTAGTCTGTTATCGAGATTTTTGTTACTCCAATGGATGGTAGCCTTGACATTATGGAATATAGTCTGCTATCGATATTTTTGTTACTCCAATGGATGGTAGCCTTGTCATTATGGATGGTAGTTTGTTGTCGAGAATTTTGTTACTCCAATGGATGGTAGACTTGACATTATGGAAAGTAGTCTGGTTTTGAGATTTTTGTAACTGCAATGAATGGTAGGCTTGTCATTATGGAATGTAGTCTGTTGTCGATCTTTTTTTTACTCCAATGGATGGTAGCCTTGTCGTTATGGAAGGTAGTCTATTGTATAGATTTTTTTTACTCCAATGGATGATAGCCTTGTCATTATGGAAGTTAGTCTGTTGCAGAGATTTTTGTTACTCCAATGGATGGTAGCCTTGTCATTATGGAAGGAAGTCTGTTGTAGAGATTTTTGTAACTCCAATGGATGGTAGCCTTGATAATATGGAACTTGGTCTATTATCGAGATCTTTGTTACTCAATGGATGATAGCCTTGTCATTATGGAAGGTAGTATGTTATAGATATTTTTGTTACTCCAATGGATGGTAGCCTTGTCATTATGGAAGGAAGTCAATTGTATACATTTTTGTAACTCCAATGGATGGTAGACTTGTCATTATGGAATGTGGTCTATTATCGAGATCTTTGTTACTCAACGGATGGTAGCCTTGTCATTATGGAAGGTAGTCTGTCGTAGAGATTTTTGTTACTCCAATGGATGGTAGCCTTGTCATTATGGAAGGAAGTCTGTTGTCGAGATTTTTATTACTCCAATGGATGGTAGCCTTGTCATTATGGAACGTAGTCTATTGTCGAGATTTTTGTTACTCCAATGGATGGTATCCTTGTCATTATGGAAGGTAGTCTGTTGTCGAGATTTTTGTTACTCCATTGGATTATAGCCTTGTCATTCTGGAAGGTAGTTTGTTGTCGAGGTTTTTGTTACTCCAATGGATGGTAGCCTTGTCATTATGGAAGTTAGTCTGTTGCAGAGATTTTTGTTACTGAAATGGATGGTAGCCTTGTCATTATGGAAGGAAGTCTGTTGTAGATATTTTTGTAACTCCAATGGATGGTAGACTTGTCATTATGGAATATGGTATATTATCGAGATCTTTGTTACTCAAAGGATGGTAGCCTTGTCATTATGGAAGGTAGTCTGTTGTAGAGATTTTTGTTACTCCAATGGATGGTAGCCTTGTCATTATGGAAGGAAGTCTGTTGTCGATATTTTTGTTACTCCAATGGATGGTAGCCTAGTAATTATGGAAGGAAGTTTGTTGTCGAGATTTTTGTTACTCCAATGGATGGTATCCTTGTCATTATGGAAGGTAGTCTGTTGTCGAGATTTTTGTTACTCCATTGGATTGTAGCCTTGTCATTATGGAAGGTAGTTTGTTGTCGAGGTTTTTGTTACTCCAATGGATGGTAGCCTTGTCATTATGGAAGCAAGTATGTTGTATAGATTTTTCTAACTCCAATAGATGGTAGCCTTGTCATTATGGAACATGGTCTATTATCGAGATCTTTGTTACTCCAATGGATGATAGCCTTGTCATTATGGAAGTTAGTCTGTTGTAGAGATTTTTGTAACTCCAATAGATGGTAGCCTTGTCTTTATGGAACATGGTCTATTATCGAGATCTTTGTTACTCAATAAATGGTAGCCTTGTCATTATGGAAGGTAGTCTGTCGTAGAGATTTTTGTTACTCCAATGGATGGTAGCCTTGTCATTATGGAAGGAAGTCTGTTGTCGAGATTTTTATTACTCCAATGGATGGTAGCCTTGTCATTATGGAACGTGGTCTATTGTCGAGATTTTTGTTACTCCAATGGATGGTATCCTTGTCATTATGGAAGGTAGTCTTTTGTCGAGATTTTTGTTACTCCATTGGATTGTAGCCTTGTCATTATGGAAGGTAGTTTGTTGTCGAGGTTTTTGTTACTCCAATGGATGGTAGCCTTGTCATTATGGAAGTTAGTCTGTTGCAGAGATTTTTGTTACTGAAATGGATGGTAGCCTTGTCATTATGGAAGGAAGTCTGTTGTAGAGATTTTTGTAACTCCAATGGATGGTAGACTTGTCATTATGGAATATGGTATATTATCGAGATCTTTGTTACTCAAGGGATGGTAGCCTTGTCATTATGGAAGGTAGTCTGTTGTAGAGATTTTTGTTACTCCAATGGATGGTAGCCTTGTCATTATGGAAGGAAGTCTGTTGACGAGATTTTTGTTACTCCAATGGATGGTAGCCTAGTCATTATGGAAGGAAGTCTGTTGTCGAGATTTTTGTTACTCCAATGGATGGTATCCTTGTCATTATGGAAGGTAGTCTGTTGTCGAGATTTTTGTTACTCCATTGGATTGTAGCCTTGTCATTATGGAAGGTAGTTTGTTGTCGAGGTTTTTATTACTCCAATGGATGGTAGCCTTGTCATTATGGAAGCAAGTATGTTGTATAGATTTTTGTAACTCCAATAGATGGTAGCCTTGTCATTATGGAACATGGTCTATTATCGAGATCTTTGTTACTCCAATGGATGATAGCCTTGTCATTATGGAAGTTAGTCTGTTGTAGAGATTTTTGTAACTCCAATAGATGGTAGCCTTGTCTTTATGGAACATGGTCTACTATCGAGATCTTTGTTACTCAATAGATGGTAGCCTTGTCATTATGGAAGGTAGTCTGTTGTAGAGATTTTTGTTACTCAAATGGATGGTAGCCTTGTCATTATGGAAGGATGTCTGTTGTCGAGATTTTTGTTACTCCAATGGATGGTAGCCTTGTCATTATGGAATGTGGTCTATTGTCGAGATTTTTGTTACTCCAATGTATGGTATCCTTGTCATTATGGAAGGTAGTCTGTTGTCGAGATTTTTGTTACTCCATTGGATTGTAGCCTTGTCATTATGGAAGGTAGTTTGTTGTCGAGGTTTTTGTTACTCCAATGGATGGTAGCCTTGTCATTATGGAACATAGTCATCTATCGATATTTTTGTTACTCCAATGGATGGTAACCTTGTCATTATGGATGGTAATCTGTTGTCGAGATTTTTTTACTCCAATGTATGGTAGCCTTGTTCTATGGAAGGCAGTCTATTGTCGTGATTTTTTTTACTCTAATAGATGGTAGCCTTGTCATTATGGAAGGTAGTCTGTTCTATAGATTTTTGTTACTCCAATGGATGGTAGCCGTGTCATTATGGAAGGTAGTCTGTTGTCGAGATTTTTGTTACTCCAATGGATGGTAGACTTGACATTATGGAAAGTAGTCTGGTTTTGAGATTTTTGTAACTGCAATGAATTGTAGGCTTGTCATTATGGAACGTAGTCTGTTGTCGATATTTTTGTTACTCCAATGGATGGTAGCCTTGTCGTTATGGAAGGTAGTCTATTGTCTAGATTTTTGTTACTCCAATGGATGATAGCCTTGTCATTATGGAAGTTAGTCTGTTGCAGAGATTTTTGTTACTCCAATGGATGGTAGCCTTGTAATTATGGAAGGAAGTCTGTAGTAGAGATTTTTGTAACTCCAATGGATGGTAGCTTTGACAGTATGGAACTTGGTCTATTATCGAGATCTTTGTTACTCAATGGATGATAGCCTTGTCATTATGGAAGGTAGTCTGTTATAGATATTTTTGTTACTCCAATGGATGGTAGCCTTGTCATTATGGAAGGAAGTTTGTTGTATACATTTTTGTAACTCCAATGGATGGTAGACTTGTCATTATGGAATGTGGACTATTATGGAGATCTTAGTTACTTAATGGATGGTAGCCTTGTCATTATGGAAGGTAGTCTGTTGTAGAGATTTTTGTTACTCCAATGGATGGTAGCCTTGTCATTATGGAAGGAAGTCTGTTGTCGTGATTTTTGTTACTCAAATGGATGGTAGCCTTGTCATTATGGAACATGGTCTATTGTCGAGATTTTTGTTACTCCAATGGATGGTAGCCTTGTCATTATGGAAGATAGTCTGTTGTCTAGATTTTTGTTACTCCAATGGATGGTAGACTTGACATTATGGAAAGTAGTCTGGTTTCGAGATTTTTGTTACTACAATGGATGGTAGGCTTGTCATTATGGAACGTAGTCTGTTGTCGATATTTTTGTTACTCCAATGGATGGTAGCCTTGTCATTATGGAAGGAGGTCTGTTGTATACATTTTTCTAACTCCAATGGATGGTAGACTTGTCATTATGGAATATGGTCTATTATCGAGATCTTTGTTACTCAATGGATGGTAGCCTTGTCATTATGGAAGGTAGTCTGTCGTAGAGATTTTTGTTACTCCGATGGATGGTAGCCTTGTCATTATGGAAGGAAGTCTGTTGTCGAGATTTTTATTACTCCAATGGATGGTAGCCTTGTCATTATGGAACGTGGTCTATTGTCGAGATTTTTGTTACTCCAATGGATGGTATCCTTGTCATTATGGAAGGTAGTCTGTTGTCGAGATTTTTGTTACTCCATTGGATTGTAGCCTTGTCATTATGGAAGGTAGTTTGTTGTCGAGGTTTTTGTTACTCCAATGGATGGTAGCCTTATCATTATGGAAGTTAGTCTGTTGCAGAGATTTTTGTTACTGAAATGGATGGTAGCCTTGTCATTATGGAAGGAAGTTTGTTGTAGAGATTTTTGTAACTCCAATGGATGGTAGACTTGTCATTATGGAATATGGTATATTATCGAGATCTTTGTTACTCAAGGGATGGTAGCCTTGTCATTATGGAAGGTAGTCTGTTGTAGAGATTTTTGTTACTCCAATGGATGGTAGCCTTGTCATTATGGAAGGAAGTCTGTTGTCGAGATTTTTGTTACTCCAATGGATGGTAGCCTAGTCATTATGGAAGGAAGTCTGTTGTTGAGATTTTTGTTTCTCCAATGGATGGTATCCTTGTCATTATGGAAGGTAGTCTGTTGTCGAGATTTTTGTTACTCCATTATATTGTAGCCTTGTCATTATGGAAGGTAGTTTGTTGTCGAGGTTTTTGTTACTCCAATGGATGGTAGCTTTGTCATTATGGAAGCAAGTATGTTGTATAGATTTTTGTAACTCCAATAGATGGTAGTCTTGTCATTATGGAACATGGTCTATTATCGAGATCTTTGTTACTCCAATGGATGATAGCCTTGTCATTATGGAAGTTAGTCTGTTGTAGAGATTTTTGTAACTCCAATAGATGGTAGCCTTGTCTTTATGGAACATGGTCTATTATCGAGATCTTTGTTACTCAATAAATGGTAGCCTTGTCATTATGGAAGGTAGTCTGTTGTAGAGATTTTTCTTACTCAAATGGATGGTAGCCTTGTCATTATGGAAGGATGTTTGTTGTCGAGATTTTTGTTACTCCAATGGACGGTACCCTTGTCATTATGGAATGTGGTCTATTGTCGAGATTTTTGTTACTCCAATGGATGGTATCCTTGTCATTATGGAAGGTAGTCTGTTGTCGAGATTTTTGTTACTCCATTGGATTGTATCCTTGTCATTATGGAAGGTAGTTTGTTGTCGAGGTTTTTATTACTCCAATGGATGGTAGCCTTGTCATTATGGAAGCAAGTATGTTGTATAGATTTTTGTAACTCCAATAGATGGTAGCCTTGTCATTATGGAACATGGTCTATTATCGAGATCTTTGTTACTCCAATGGATGATAGCCTTGTCATTATGGAAGTTAGTCTGTTTAGAGATTTTTGTAACTCCAATAGATGGTAGCCTTGTCTTTATGGAACATGGTCTATTATCGAGATCTTTGTTACTCAATAGTTGGTAGCCTTGTCATTATGGAAGGTAGTCTGTTGTAGAGATTTTTGTTACTCAAATGGATGGTAGCCTTGTCATTATGGAAGGATGTCTGTTGTCGAGATTTTTGTTACTCCAATGGATGGTAGCCTTGTCATTATGGAATGTGGTCTATTGTCGAGATTTTTGTTACTCCAATGTATGGTATCCTTGTCATTATGGAAGGTAGTCTGTTGTCGAGATTTTTGTTACTCCATTGGATTGTAGCCTTGTCATTATGGAAGGTAGTTTGTTGTCGAGGTTTTTGTTACTCCAATAGATGGTAGCCTTGTCATTATGGAACATAGTCAGCTATCGATATTTTTGTTACTCCAATGGATGGTAACCTTGTCATTATGGATTGTAATCTGTTGTCGAGATTTTTTTACTCCAATGTATGGTAGCCTTGTTCTATGGAAGGCAGTCTATTGTCGTGATTTTTTTTACTCCAATAGATGGTAGGCTTGTCATTATGGAAGGTAGTCTGTTCTATAGATTTTTGTTACTCCAATGGATGGTAGCCTTGTCATTATGGAACGTAGTCTGTTGTCGATATTTTTGTTACTCCAATGGATGGTAGCCTTGTCGTTATGGAAGGTAGTCTATTATCTAGATTTTTGTTACTCCAATGGATGATAGCCTTGTCATTATGGAAGTTAGTCTGTTGCAGAGATTTTTGTTACTGCAATGGATGGTAGCCTTGTAATTATGGAAGGAAGTCTGTTGTAGAGATTTTTGTAACTCCAATGGATGGTAGCTTTGACAGTATGGAACTTGGTCCATTATCGAGATCTTTGTTACTCAATGGATGATAGCCTTGTCATTATGGAAGGTAGTCTGTTATAGATATTTTTGTTACTCCAATGGATGGTAGCCTTGTCATTATGGAAGGAAGTCTATTGTATACATTTTTGTAACTCCAATGGATGGTAGACTTGTCATTATGGAATGTGGTCTATTATCGAGATCTTTGTTACTCAATGGATGATAGCCTTGTCATTATGGAAGGTAGTCTGTTGTAGAGATTTTTGTTACTCCAATGGATGGTAGCCTTGTCATTATGGAAGGAAGTCTGTTGTCGTGATTTTTGTTACTCCAATGGATGGTAGCCTTGTCATTATGGAACGTGGTCTATTGTCGAGATTTTTGTTACTCCAATGGATGGTAGCCTTGTCATTATGGAAGATAGTCTGTTGTCCAGATTTTTGTTACTACAATGGATGGTAGACTTGACATTATGGAAAGTAGTCTGGTTTCGAGATTTTTGTTACTACAATGGATGGTAGGCTTGTCATTATGGAACATAGTCTGTTGTCGATATTTTTGTTACTCCAATGGATGGTAGCCTTGTCATTATGGAAGGAGGTCTGTTGTATACATTTTTTTAACTCCAATGGATGGTAGACTTGTCATTATGGAATATGGTCTATTATCGAGATCTTTGTTACTCAATGGATGGTAGCCTTGTCATGTTGGAAGGTAGTCTGTCGTAGAGATTTTTGTTACTCCAATGGATGGTAGCCTTGTCATTATGGAAGGAAGTCTGTTGTCGAGATTTTTATTACTCCAATGGATGGTAGCCTTGTCATTATGGAACGTGGTCTATTGTCGAGATTTTTGTTACTCCAATGGATGGTATCCTTGTCATTATGGAAGGTAGTCTGTTGTCGAGATTTTTGTTACTCCATTGGATTGTAGCCTTGTCATTATGGAAGGTAGTTTGTTGTCGAGGTTTTTGTTACTCCAATGGATGGTAGCTTTATCATTATGGAAGTTAGTCTGTTGCAGAGATTTTTGTTACTGAAATGGATGGTAGCCTTGTCATTATGGAAGGAAGTCTGTTGTAGAGATTTTTGTAACTCCAATGGATGGTAGACTTGTCATTATGGAATATGGTATATTATCGAGATCTTTGTTACTCAAGGGATGGTAGCCTTGTCATTATGGAAGGTAGTCTGTTGTAGAGATTTTTGTTACTCCAATGGATGGTAGCCTTGTCATTATGGAAGGAAGTCTGTTGTCGAGATTTTTGTTACTCCAATGGATGGTAGCCTAGTCATTATGGAAGGAAGTCTGTTGTCGAGATTTTTTTTACTCCAATGGATGGTATCCTTGTCATTATGGAAGGTAGTCTGTTGTCGAGATTTTTGTTACTCCATTGGATTGTAGCCTTGTCATTATGGAAGGTAGTTTGTTGTCGAGGTTTTTGTTACTCCAATGGATGGTAGCCTTGTCATTATGGAAGCAAGTATGTTGTATAGATTTTTGTAAATCCAATAGATGGTAGCCTTGTCATTATGGAACATGGTCTATTATCGAGATCTTTGTTACTCCAATGGATGATAGCCTTGTCATTATGGAAGTTAGTCTGTTGTAGAGATTTTTGTAACTCCAATAGATGGTAGCCTTGTCTTTATGGAACATGGTCTATTATCGAGATCTTTGTTACTCAATAAATGGTAGCCTTGTCATTATGTAAGGTAGTCTGTTGTAGAGATTTTTCTTACTCAAATGGATGGTAGCCTTGTCATTATGGAAGGATGTTTGTTGTCGAGATTTTTGTTACTCCAATGGACGGTAGCCTTGTCATTATGGAATGTGGTCTATTGTCGAGATTTTTGTTACTCCAATGGATGGTATCCTTGTCATTATGGAAGGTAGTCTGTTGTCGAGATTTTTGTTACTCCATTGGATTGTATCCTTGTCATTATGGAAGGTAGTTTGTTGTCGAGGTTTTTATTACTCCAATGGATGGTAGCCTTGTCATTATGGAAGCAAGTATGTTGTATAGATTTTTGTAACTCCAATAGATGGTAGCCTTGTCATTATGGAACATGGTCTATTATCGAGATCTTTGTTACTCCAATGGATGATAGCCTTGTCATTATGGAACTTAGTCTGTTGTAGAGATTTTTGTAACTCCAATAGATGGTAGCTTTGTCTTTATGGAACATGGTCTATTATCGAGATCTTTGTTACTCAATAGATGGTAGCCTTGTCATTATGGAAGGTAGTCTGTTGTAGAGATTTTTGTTACTCAAAGGGATGGTAGCCTTGTCATTATGGAAGGATGTCTGTTGTCGAGATTTTTGTTACTCCAATGGATGGTAGCCTTGTCATTATGGAATGTGGTCTATTGTCGAGATTTTTGTTACTCCACTGTATGGTATCCTTGTCATTATGGAAGGTAGTCTGTTGTCGAGATTTTTGTTACTCCATTGGATTGTAGCCTTGTCATTATGGAAGGTTGTTTGTTGTCGAGGTTTTTGTTACTCCAATGGATGGTAGCCTTGTCATTATGGAACATAGTCAGCTATCGATATTTTTGTTACTCCAATGGATGGTAACCTTGTCATTATGGATTGTAATCTGTTGTCGAGATTTTTTTACTCCAATGTATGGTAGCCTTGTTCTATGGAAGGCAGTCTATTGTCGTGATTTTTTTTACTCCAATAGATGGTAGCCTTGTCATTATGGAAGGTAGTCTGTTCTATAGATTTTTGTTACTCCAATGGATGGTAGCCTTGTCATTATGGAAGGTAGTCTGTTGTCGAGATTTTTGTTACTCCAATGGATGGTAGACTTGACATTATGGAAAGTAGTCTGGTTTTGAGATTTTTGTAACTGCAATGAATTTTAGGCTTGTCATTATGGAACGTAGTTTGTTGTCGATATTTTTGTTACTCCAATGGATGGTAGCCTTGTCGTTATGGAAGGTAGTCTATTATCTAGATTTTTGTTACTCCGATGGATGATAGCCTTGTCATTATGGAAGTTAGTCTGTTGCAGAGATTTTTGTTACTCCAATGGATGGTAGCCTTGTAATTATGGAAGGAAGTCTGTTGTAGAGATTTTTGTAACTCCAATGGATGGTAACTTTGACAGTATGGAACTTGGTCTATTATCGAGATCTTTGTTACTCAATGGATGATAGCCTTGTCATTATGGAAGGTAGTCTGTTATAGATATTTTTGTTACTCCAATGGATGGTAGCCTTGTCATTATGGAAGGAAGTCTGTTGTATACATTTTTGTAACTCCAATGGATGGTAGACTTGTCATTATGGAATATGGTCTATTATCGAGATCTTAGTTACTTAATGGATGGTAGCCTTGTAATTATGGAAGGTAGTCTGTTGTAGAGATTTTTGTTACTCCAATGGATGGTAGCCTTGTCTTTATGGAAGGAAGTCTGTTGTCGTGATTTTTGTTACTCCAATGGATGGTAGCCTTGTCATTATGGAACGTGGTCTATTGTCGAGATTTTTGTTACTCCAATGGATGGTAGCCTTGTCATTATGGAAGATAGTCTGTTGTCTAGATTTTTGTTACTCCAATGGATGGTAGACTTGACATTATGGAAAGTAGTCTGGTTTCGATATTTTTGTTACTACAATGGATGGTAGGCTTGTCATTATGGAACGTAGTCTGTTATAGATATTTTTGTTACTCCAATGGATGGTAGCCTTGTCATTATGGAAGGAAGTCTGTTGTATACATTTTTCTAACTCCAATGGATGGTAGACTTGTCATTATGGAATATGGTCTATTATCGAGATCTTTATTACTCAATGGATGGTAGCCTTGTCATTATGGAAGGTAGTCTGTCGTAGAGATTTTTGTTACTCCAATGGATGGTAGCCTTGTCATTATGGAAGGAAGTCTGTTGTCGATATTTTTATTACTCCAATGGATGGTAGCCTTGTCATTATGGAACGTGGTCTATTGTCGAGATTTTTGTTACTCCAATGGATGGTATCCTTGTCATTATGGAAGGTAGTCTGTTGTCGATATTTTTATTACTCCAATGGATGGTAGCCTTGTCATTATGGAAGGTAGTCTGTTGTCGAGATTTTTGTTACTCCAATGGATGGTAGCCTTGACATTTTGGAACATAGTCTGCTATCGATATTTTTGTTAATCCAATGGATGTTAGCCTTGTCATTATGGAAGGTAGTTTGTTGTCGAGATTTTTGTTACTCCAATGGATGGTAGACTTGACATTATGGAAAGTAGTCTGGTTTTGAGATTTTTGTAACTACAATGAATGGTAGGCTTGTCATTATGGAACATAGTCTGTTGTCGATATTTTTTTTACTCTAATGGATGGTAGCCTTTTCGTTATGGAAGGTAGTCTATTGTCTAGATTTCTGTTACTCCAATGGATGATATCCTTGTCATTATGGAAGTTAGTCTGTTGCAGAGATTTTTGTTACTGAAATGGATGGTAGCCTTGTCATTATGGAAGGAAGTCTGTTGTAGAGATTTTTGTAACTCCAATGGATGATGGCCTTGACAATATGGAACATGGTCTATTATCGAGATCTTTGTTACTCAATGGATGATAGCCTTGTCATTATGGAAGGTAGTCTGTTGTAGATATTTTTGTTACTCATATGGATGGTAGCCTTGTCATTATGGAAGGAAGTCTGTTGTATACATTTTTGTAACTCCAATGGATGGTAGACTTGTCATTATGGAATGTGTTCTATTATTGAGATTTTTGTTACTCAATGGATGGTAGCCTTGTCGTTATGGAAGGTAGTCTGTTGTCTAGATTTTTGTTACCCCAATGGATGGTAGCCTTGTCATTATGGAAGGAAGTCTGTTGTCGAGATTTTTGTTACTCCAATGGATGGTAGCCTTGTCATTATGGAACGTGGTCTATTGTCGAGATTTTTGTTACTCCAATGGATGGTAGCCTTGTCATAATGGAAGGAAGTCTGTTGTCAAGATTTTTGGTACTCCAATGGATGGTAGCCTTGACATTATGGAAAGTAGTCTGGTTTCGATATTTTTGTTACTGCAATGGATGGTAGGCTTGTCATTAAGGAACGTAGTCTGTTGTCGATATTTTTGTTACCCCAGTGGATGGTAGCCTTGTCATTATGGAAGGTAGTTTGTTGTCTAGATTTTTGTTACTCCAATGGATGATAGCCTTTTAATTATGGAAGTTAGTCTGTTGCGGAGATTTTTGTTACTCCAATGGATGGTAGCCTTGTCATTATGGAAGGAAGTCTGTTGTATAGATTTTTGTAACTCCAATGGATGGTAGCCTTGTCATTATGGAACGTGGTCTATTATCGGGATATTTGTTACTCAATAGATGGTAGCCTTGTCATTATGGAAGGTAGTCTGTTTTAGTGATTTTTGTTACTCCAATGGATGGTAGCCTTGTTAATATGGAAGGAAGTCTGTTGTCGAGATTTTTGTTACTCCAATGGATGGTAGCCTTGTCATTATGGAACGTGGTCTATTGTCGAGGTTTTTGTTACTCCAATGGATGGTATCCTTGTCATTATGGAAGGTAGTCTGTTTTCGAGATTTTTGTTACTCCATTAGATTGTAGACTTGTCATTATGGAAGGAAGTCTGTTATCGAGGTTTTTGTTACTCTAATGGATGGTAGCCTTGTCATTATGGAACGTGGTCTATTGTCGAGATTTTTGTTACTCCAATGGATGATAAACTTGTCATTATGGAAGATAGTCTGTTGTCGAGATTTTTGTTACTCTAATGGATGGTAGACTTGACATTAGGGAAAGTAGTTTGGTTTCGAGATTTTTGTTACTGCAATGGATGGTAGGCTTGTCATTATGGAACGTAGTCTGTTGTCGATATTTTTGTTAATCCAATGGATGGTAGCCTTATCGTTGTGGAAGGTAGTCTGTTGTCTAGATTTTTGTTACTCCAATGGATGATAGCCTTGTCATTATGAAAGTTAGTCTGTTGAAGAGATTTTTGTTACTCCAATGGATGGTAGCCTTGTCATTATGGAAGGAAGTCTGTTGTATAGAATTTTGTAACTCCAATGGATGGTAGCCTTGTCATTATGGAACATGGTCTATTATCGAGATCTTTATTACTCAATAGATGGTAGCCTTGTCATTATGGAAGGTAGTTTGTTGTAGAGTTTTTTGTTACTCCAATGGATGGTAGCCTTGTCATTATGGAAGGAAGTCTGTTGTCGAGATTTTTGTTACTCCAATGGATGGTAGCCTTGTCATTATCGAATGTGGTCTATTGTCGAGATTTTTGTTACTCCAATGGATGATAGACTTGTCATTATGGAAGATAGTTTGTTGTCGAGATTTTTGTTACTCTAATGGATGGTAGACTTGATATTAGGGAAAGTAGTTTGGTTTCGATATTTTTGTTACTCCAATGGATGGTAGGCTTGTCATTATGGAACGTAGTCTGTTGTCGATATTTTTGTTAATCCAATGGATGGTAGCCTTGTCGTTGTGGAAGGTAGTCTGTTGTTTAGATTTTTGTTACTCCAATGGATGATAGCCTTGTCATTATGGAAGTTAGTCTGTTGCAGAGATTTTTGTTACTCCAATGGATGGTAGCCTTGTCATTATGGAAGGAACTCTGTTGTATAGATTTTTATAACTCCAATGGATGGTAGCCTTGTCATTATGGAACATGGTCTATTATCGAGATCTTTGTTACTCAATAGATGGTAGCCTTGTCATTATGGAAGGTAGTTTGTTGTAGAGTTTTTTGTTACTCCAATGGATGGTAGCCTTGTCATTATGGAAGGAAGTCTGTTGTCGAGATTTTTGTTACTCCAATGGATGGTAGCCTTGTCATTATGGAAGGAAGTCTATTGTCGAGATTTTTGTTAGTCCAATGGATGGTAGCCTTGTCATTATGGAACGTGGTTTATGTCGAGATTTTTGTTACTCCAATGGATGGTATCCTTGTCATTATGGAAGGTAGTCTGTTTTCGAGATTTTTGTTACTCCATTGGATTGTAGCCTTGTCATTATGGAAGGAAGTTTGTTGTCGAGGTTTTTGTTACTCCAATTGATGGTAGCCTTGTCATTATGGAACATGGTCTATTGTCGAGATTTTTGTTACTCCAATGGATGGTAGACTTGTCATTATGGAAGATAGTCTGTTGGCGAGATTTTATTTACTCCAATGGATGGTAGACTTGACATTATGGAAAGTAGTCTAGTTTCGAGATTTTTGTTACTGCAATGGATGGTAGGCTTGTCATTATGGAACATAGTCTGTTGTCGATATTTTTGTTACCCCAATGGATGGTAGCCTTGTCGTTATGGAAGGTAGTTTGTTGTCTAGATTTTTGTTACTCCAATGGATGATAGCCTTTTCATTATGGAAGTTAGTCTGTTGCAGAGATTTTTGTTACTCCAATGGATGGTAGCCTTGTCATTATGGAAGGAAGTCTGTTGTATAAATTTTTGTAACTTCAATGGATGGTAGCCTTGTCATTAAGGAAGGAAGTATGTTGTCGAGATTTTTGTTACTCCAATGGATGGTAGCCTTGTCATTATGGAACGTGGTCTATTGTCTAGATTTTTGTTACTCCAATGGATGATAGCCTTTTCATTATGGAAGTTAGTCTGTTGCAGAGATTTTTGTTACTCCAATGGATGGTAGCCTTGTCATTATGGAAGGTAGTCTGTTGTAGTGATTTTTGTTACTCCAATGGATGGTAGCCTTGTCATAATGGAAGCAAGTCTGTTGTCGAGATTTTTGTTACTCCAATGGATGGTAGCCTTGACATTATGGAAAGTAGTCTGGTCTCGAGATTTTTGTTACTGCAATGGATGGTAGGCTTGTCATTAAGGAACGTAGTCTGTTGTCGATATTTTTGTTACCCCAATGGATGGTAGCCTTGTCGTTATGGAAGGTAGTTTGTTGTCTAGATTTTTGTTACTCCAATGGATGATAGCCTTTTAATTATGGAAGTTAGTCTGTTGCAGAGATTTTTGTTACTCCAATGGATGGTAGCCTTGTCATTATGGAAGGAAGTCTGTTGTATAGATTTTTGTAACTCCAATGGATGGTAGCCTTGTCATTATGGAACGTGGTCTATTATCGAGATCTTTGTTACTCAATAGATGGTAGCCTTGTCATTATGGAAGGTAGTCTGTTTTAGTGATTTTTGTTACTCCAATGGACGGTAGCCTTGTTAATATGGAAGGAAGTCTGTTGTCGAGATTTTTGTTACTCCAATGGATGGTAGCCTTGTCATTATGGAACGTGGTCTGTTGTCGAGATTTTTGTTACTCCAATGGATGGTATCCTTGTCATTATGGAAGGTAGTCTGTTTTCGAGATTTTTGTTACTCCATTAGATTGTAGACTTGTCATTATGGAAGGAAGTCTGTTGTCGAGGTTTTTGTTACTCCAATGGATGGTAGCCTTGTCATTATGGAAGGTAGTTTGTTGTAGAGATTTTTGTTACTCCAATGGATGATAGCCTTGTCATTATGGAAGATAGTCTGTTGTCGAGATTTTTGTTACTCTAATGGATGGTAGCCTTGACATTATGGAAAGTAGTCTGGTTTCGAGATTTTTGTTACTGCAATGGATGGTAGGCTTGTCATTAAGGAACGTAGTCTGTTGTCGATATTTTTGTTACCCCAATGGATGGTAGCATTGTCGTTATGTAAGGTAGTTTGTTGTCTAGATTTTTGTTACTCCAATGGATGATAGCCTTTTAATTATGGAAGTTAGTCTGTTGCGGAGATTTTTGTTACTCCAATGGATGGTAGCCTTGCCATTATGGAAGGAAGTCTGTTGTATAGATTTTTGTAACTCCAATGGATGGTAGCCTTGTCATTATGGAACGTGGTCTATTATCGAGATCTTTGTTACTCAATAGATGGAAGCCTTGTCATTATGGAAGGTAGTCTGTTTTAGTGATTTTTGTTACTCCAATGGATGGTAGCCTTGTTAATATGGAAGGAAGTCTGTTATCGAGATTTTTGTTACTCCAATGGATGGTAGCCTTGTCATTATGGAACGTGGTCTATTGTCGTGATTTTTGTTACTCCAATGGATGGTATCCTTGTCATTATGGAAGGTAGTCTGTTTTCGAGATTTTTGTTACTCCATTGGATTGTAGACTTGTCATTATGGAAGGAAGTCTATTGTCGAGGTTTTTGTTACTCCAATGGATGGTAGCCTTGTCATTATGGAACGTGGTCTATTGTCGAGATTTTTGTTACTCCAATGGATGATAGACTTGTCATTATGGAAGATAGTCTGTTGTCGAGATTTTTGTTACTCTAATGGATGGTAGACTTGACATTAGGGAAAGTAGTTTGGTTTCGAGATTTTTGTTACTGCAATGGATGGTAGGCTTGTCATTATGGAACGTAGTCTGTTGTCAATATTTTTGTTACTCCAATGGATGGTAGCCTTGTCGTTATGGAAGGTAGTCTATTGTCTAGATTTTTGTTACTCCAATGGATGATAGCCTTGTCATTATGGAAGTTAGTCTGTTGCAGAGATTTTTGTTACTCCAATGGATGGTATCCTTGCCATTATGGAAGGAAGTTTCTTGTAGAGATTTTTGTTACTCCAATGGATGGTAGCCTTGTCATTATGGAAGGAAGTCTGTTGTCGAGATTTTTGTTACTCCAATGGATGGTAGCATTGTCATTTTGGAACATGGTCTATTGTCGAGAGTTTTGTTACTCCAATGGATGGTATCCTTGTCATTATTGAAGGTAGTCTATTTTCGAGATTTATGTTACTCCATTGGATTGTAGCCTTGTCATTATGGGAGGAAGTCTGTTGTCGAGGTTTTTGTTACTCCAATGGATGGTAGCCTTATCATTATGGAACTTGGTCTATTGTCGAGATTTTTATTACACCAATGGATGGTAGACTTTTCATTATGGAAGATAGTCTGTTGGCGAGATTTTATTTACTCCAATGGATGGTAGACTTGACATTATGGAAAGTAGTCTGGTTTCGAGATTTTTGTTACTGCAATGGATGGTAGGCTTGTCATTATGGAACGTAGTCTGTTGTCGATATTTTTGTTACCCCAATGGATGGTAGCCTTGTCGTTATGGAAGGTAGTTTGTTGTCTAGATTTTTGTTACTCCAATGGATGATAGCCTTTTCATTATGGAAGTTAGTCTGTTGCAGAGATTTTTGTTACTCCAATGGATGGTAGCCTTGTCATTATGGAAGGAAGTCTGTTGTATAAATTTTTGTAACTCCAATGGATGGTAGCCTTGTCATTATGGAAGGAAGTCTGTTGTCGAGATTTTTGTTATTCCAATGGATGGTAGCCTTGTCATTATGAAACATGGTCTATTGTCTAGATTTTTGTTACTCCAATGGATTATAGCCTTTTCATTATGGAAGTTAGTCTGTTGCAGAGATTTTTGTTACTCCAATGGATGGTAGCCTTGTCATTATGGAAGGTAGTCTGTTTTAGAGATATTTGTTACTCCAATGGATGGTAGCCTTGTCATAATGGAAGGAAGTCTGTTGTCGAGATTTTTTTTACTCCAAGGGATGGTAGCCTTGACATTATGGAAAGTAGTCTGGTTTCGAGATTTTTGTTACTGCAATGGATGGTAGGCTTGTCATTAAGGAACATAGTTTGTTGTCGATATTTTTGTTACCCCAATGGATGGTAGCCTTGTCGTTATGGAAGGTAGTTTGTTGTCTAGATTTTTGTTACTCCAATGGATGATAGCCTTTTAATTATGGAAGTTAGTCTATTGTGGAGATTTTTGTTACTCCAATGGATGGTAGCCTTGTCATTATGAAAGGAAGTCTGTTGTATAGATTTTTGTAACTCCATTGGATGGTCGCCTTCTCATTATGGAACATGGTCTATTATCGAGATCTTTGTTACTCAATAGATGGTTGCCTTGTCATTATGGAAGGTAGTCTGTTTTAGTGATTTTTGTTACTCCAATGGATGGTAGCCTTGTTAATATGGAAGGAAGTCCGTTGTCGAGATTTTTGTTACTCCAATGGATGGTAGCCTTGTCATTATGGAACATGGTCTATTGTCGAGATTTTTGTTACTCCAATGGATGGTATCCTTGTCATTATGGAAGGTAGTCTGTTTTCGAGATTTTTGTTACTCCATTAGATTGTAGACTTGTCATTATGGAAGGAAGTATGTTGTCGAGGTTTTTGTTACTCCAATGGATGGTAGCCTTGTCATTATGGAATGTGGTCTATTGTCGAGATTTTTGTTACTCCAATTGATGATAGATTTGTCATTATGGAAGATAGTCTGTTGTCGATATTTTTGTTACTCTAATGGACGGTATACTTGACCTTAGGGAAAGTAGTCTGGTTTCGAGATTTTTGTTACTACAATGGATGGTAGGCTTGTCATTATAGAACGTAGGTTGTTGTCAATATTTTTGTTACTCCAATGGATGGTAGCCTTGTCGTTATGGAAGGTAGTCTGTTGTCTAGATTTTTGTTACTCCAATGGATGATAGCCTTGTCATTATGGAAGGTAGTCTGTTTTAGTGATTTTTGTTACTCCAATGGATGGTAGCCTTGTTAATATGGAAGGAAGTCTGTTATCGAGATTTTTGTTACTCCAATGGATGGTAGCCTTGTCATTATGGAACGTGGTCTATTGTCGTGATTTTTGTTACTCCAATGGATGGTATCCTTGTCATTATGGAAGGTAGTCTGTTTTCGAGATTTTTGTTACTCCATTGGATTGTAGACTTGTCATTATGGAAGGAAGTCTATTGTCGAGGTTTTTGTTACTCCAATGGATGGTAGCCTTGTCATTATGGAACGTGGTCTATTGTCGAGATTTTTGTTACTCCAATGGATGATAGACTTGTTATTATGGAAGATAGTCTGTTGTCAAGATTTTTGTTACTCTAATGGATGGTAGACTTGACATTAGGGAAAGTAGTTTGGTTTCGAGATTTTTGTTACTGCAATGGATGGTAGGCTTGTCATTATGGAACGTAGTCTGTTGTCAATATTTTTGTTACTCCAATGGATGGTAGCCTTGTCGTTATGGAAGGTAGTCTATTGTCTAGATTTTTGTTACTCCAATGGATGATAGCCTTGTCATTATGGAAGTTAGTCTGTTGCAGAGATTTTTGTTACTCCAATGGATGGTATCCTTGCCATTATGGAAGGAAATTTCTTGTAGAGATTTTTGTTACTCCAATGGATGGTAGCCTTGTCATTATGGAAGGAAGTCTGTTGTCGAGATTTTTGTTACTCCAATGGATGGTAGCATTGTCATTTTGGAACATGGTCTATTGTCGAGATTTTTGTTACTCCAATGGATGGTATCCTTGTCATTATTGAAGGTAGTCTATTTTCGAGATTTATGTTACTCCATTGGATTGTAGCCTTGTCATTATGGAAGGAAGTCTGTTGTCGAGGTTTTTGTTACTCCAATGGATGGTAGCCTTATCATTATGGAACGTGGTCTATTGTCGAGATTTTTATTACACCAATGGATGGTAGACTTGTCATTATGGAAGATAGTCTGTTGGTGAGATTTTATTTACTCCAATGGATGGTAGACTTGACATTATGGAAAGTAGTCTGGTTTCGAGATTTTTGTTACTGCAATGGATGGTAGGCTTGTCATTATGGAACGTAGTCTGTTGTCGATATTTTTGTTACCCCAATGGATGGTAGCCTTGTCGTTATGGAAGGTAGTTTGTTGTCTAGATTTTTGTTACTCCAATGGATGATAGCCTTTTCATTATGGAAGTTAGTCTGTTGCAGAGATTTTTGTTACTCCAATAGGTGGTAGCCTTGTCATTATGGAAGGAAGTCTGTTGTATAAATTTTTGTAACTCCAATGGATGGTAGCCTTGTCATTATGGAAGGAAGTCTGTTGTCGAGATTTTTGTTACTCCAATGGATGGTAGCCTTGTCATTATGAAACGTGGTCTATTGTCTAGATTTTTGTTACTCCAATGGATTATAGCCTTTTCATTATGGAAGTTAGTCTGTTGCAGAGATTTTTGTTACTCCAATGGATGGTAGCCTTGTCATTATGGAAGGTAGTCTGTTTTAGAGATTTTTGTTACTCCAATGGATGGTAGCCTTGTCATAATGGAAGGAAGTCTGTTGTCGAGATTTTTTTTACTCCAAGGGATGGTAGCCTAGACATTATGGAAAGTAGTCTGGTTTCGAGATTTTTGTTACTGCAATGGATGGTAGGCTTGTCATTAAGGAACGTAGTTTGTTGTCGATATTTTTGTTACCCCAATGGATGGTAGCCTTGTCGTTATGGAAGGTAGTTTGTTGTCTAGATTTTTGTTACTCCAATGGATGATAGCCTTTTAATTATGGAAGTTAGTCTATTGTGGAGATTTTTGTTACTCCAATGGATGGTAGCCTTGTCATTATGAAAGGAAGTCTGTTGTATAGATTTTTGTAACTCCAATGGATGGTAGCCTTGTCATTATGGAACATGGTCTATTATCGAGATCTTTGTTACTCAATAGATGGTTGCCTTGTCATTATGGAAGGTAGTCTGTTTTAGTGATTTTTGTTACTCCAATATATGGTAGCCTTGTTAATATGGAAGGAAGTCCGTTGTCGAGATTTTTGTTACTCCAATGGACGGTAGCCTTGTCATTATGGAACATGGTCTATTGTCGAGATTTTTGTTACTCCAATGGATGGTATCCTTGTCATTATGGAAGGTAGTTTGTTTTCGAGATTTTTGTTACTCCATTAGATTGTAGACTTGTCATTATGGAAGGAAGTATGTTGTAGAGGTTTTTGTTACTCCAATGGATGGTAGCCTTGTCATTATGGAACGTGGTCTATTGTCGAGATTTTTGTTACTCCAATGGATGATAGATTTGTCATTATGGAAGATAGTCTGTTGTCGATATTTTTGTTACTCTAATGGATGGTATACTTGACCTTAGGGAAAGTAGTCTGGTTTCGAGATTTTTGTTACTACAATGGATGGTAGGCTTGTCATTATAGAACGCAGGTTGTTGTCAATATTTTTGTTACTCCAATGGATGGTAGCCTTGTCGTTATGGAAGGTAGTCTGTTGTCTAGATTTTTGTTACTCCAATGGATGATAGCCTTGTCATTATGGAAGGTAGTCTGTTTTAGTGATTTTTGTTACTCCAATGGATGGTAGCCTTGTTAATATGGAAGGAAGTCTGTTATCGAGATTTTTGTTACTCCAATGGATGGTAGCCTTGTCATTATGGAACGTGGTCTATTGTCGTGATTTTTGTTACTCCAATGGATGGTATCCTTGTCATTATGGAAGGTAGTCTGTTTTCGAGATTTTTGTTACTCCATTGGATTATAGACTTGTCATTATGGAAGGAAGTCTATTGTCGAGGTTTTTGTTACTCCAATGGATGGTAGCCTTGTCATTATGGAACGTGGTCTATTGTCGAAATTTTTGTTACTCCAATGGATGATAGACTTGTCATTATGGAAGATAGTCTGTTGTCGAGATTTTTGTTACTCTAATGGATGGTAGACTTGACATTAGGGAAAGTAGTTTGGTTTCGAGATTTTTGTTACTGCAATGGATGGTAGGCTTGTCATTATGGAACGTAGTCTGTTGTCAATATTTTTGTTACTCCAATGGATGGTAGCCTTGTCGTTATGGAAGGTAGTCTATTGTCTAGATTTTTGTTACTCCAATGGATGATAGCCTTGTCATTATGGAAGTTAGTCTGTTGCAGAGATTTTTGTTACTCCAATGGATGGTATCCTTGCCATTATGGAAGGAAGTTTCTTGTAGAGATTTTTGTTACTCCAATGGATGGTAGCCTTGTCATTATGAAAGGAAGTCTGTTGTATAGATTTTTGTAACTCCAATGGATGGTAGCCTTGTCATTATGGAACATGGTCTATTATCGAGATCTTTGTTACTCAATAGATGGTAGCCTTGTCATTATGGAAGGTAGTCTGTTTTAGTGATTTTTGTTACTCCAATGGATGGTAGCCTTGTTAATATGGAAGGACGTCCGTTGTCGAGATTTTTGTTACTCCAATGGATGGTAGCATTGTCATTTTGGAACATGGTCTATTGTCGAGATTTTTGTTACTCCAATGGATGGTATCCTTGTCATTATTGAAGGTAGTCTATTTTCGAGATTTTTTGTTACTCCATTGAATTGTAGCCTTGTCATTATGGAAGGAAGTCTGTTGTCGAGGTTTTTGTTACTCCAATGGATGGTAGCCTTATCATTATGGAACGTGGTCTATTGTCGAGATTTTTATTACACCAATGGTTGGTAGACTTGTTATTATGGAAGATAGTCTGTTGGCGAGATTTTATTTACTCCAATGGATGGTAGACTTGACATTATGGAAAGTAGTCTGGTTTCGAGATTTTTGTTACTGCAATGGATGGTAGGCTTGTCATTATGCAACGTAGTCTGTTGTCGATATTTTTGTTACCCCAATGGATGGTAGCCTTGTCGTTATGGAATGTAGTTTGTTGTCTAGATTTTTGTTACTCCAATGGATGATAGCCTTTTCATTATGGAAGTTAGTCTGTTGCAGATATTTTTGTTACTCCAATGGATGGTAGCCTTGTCATTATGGAAGGAAGTCTGTTGTATAAATTTTTGTAACTCCAATGGATGGTAGCCTTGTCATTATGGAAGGAAGTCTGTTGTCGAGATTTTTGTTACTCCAATGGATGGTAGCCTTTTCATTATGGAAGTTAGTCTGTTGCAGAGATTTTTGTTACTCCAATGGATGGTAGCCTTGTCATTATGGAAGGTAGTCTGTTTTAGAGATTTTTGTTACTCCAATGGATAATAGCCTTGTCATAATGGAAGGAAGTCTATTGTCGAGATTTTTTTTACTCCAAGGCATGGTAGCCTTGACATTATGGAAAGTAGTCTGGTTTCGAGATTTTTGTTACTGCAATGGATGGTAGGCTTGTCATTAAGGAACGTAGTTTGTTCTCGATATTTTTGTTACCCCAATGGATGGTAGCCTTGTCGTTATGGAAGGTAGTTTGTTGTCTAGATTTTTGTTACTCCAATGGATGATAGCCTTTTAATTATGGAAGTTAGTCTGTTGCGGATATTTTTGTTACTCCAATGGATGGTAGCCTTGTCATTATGAAAGGAAGTCTGTTGTATAGATTTTTGTAACTCCAATGGATGGTAGCCTTGTCATTATGGAACATGGTCTATTATCGAGATCTTTGTTACTCAATAGATGGTAGCCTTGTCATTATGGAAGGTATTCTGTTTTAGTGATTTTTGTTACTCCAATGGATGGTAGCCTTGTTAATATGGAAGGAAGTCTGTTGTCGAGATTTTTGTTACTCCAATGGATGGTAGCCTTGTCATTATGGAACATGGTCTATTGTCGAGATTTTTGTTAATCCAATGGATGGTATCCTTGTCATTAAGGAAGGTAGTCTATTTTCGAGATTTTTGTTACTCCATTAGATTGTAGACTTGTCATTATGGAAGGAAGTATGTTGTCGAGGTTTTTGTTACTCCAATGGATGATAGCCTTGTCATTATGGAACGTGGTCTATTGTCGAGATTTTTGTTACTCCAATGGATGATAGATTTGTCATTATGGAAGATAGTCTGTTGTCGATATTTTTGTTACTCTAATGGATGGTATACTTGACATTAGGGAAAGTAGTCTGGTTTCGAGATTTTTGTTACTGCAATGGATGGTAGGCTTGTCATTATAGAACGTAGGTTGTTGTCAATATTTTTGTTACTCCAATGGATGGTAGCCTTGTCGTTATGGAAGGTAGTCTGTTGTCTAGATTTTTGTTACTCCAATGGATGATAGCCTTGTCATTATGGAAGTTAGTCTGTTGCAGAGATTTTTGTTACTCCAATGGATGGTAGCCTTGTCATTATGGAAGGAAGTCTGTTGTATAGATTTTTGTAACTCCAATGGATGGTAGCCTTGTCATTATGGAACATGGTCTATTATCGAGATCTTTGTTACTCAATAGATGGTAGCCTTGTCATTATGGAAGGTAGTTTGTTGTAGATATTTTTGTTACTCCAATGGATGGTTGCCTTGTCATTATGGAAGGAAGTCTGTTGTCGAGATTTTTGTTACTCCAATGGATGGTAGCATTGTCATTTTGGAACATGGTCTATTGTCGAGATTTTTGTTACTCCAATGGATGGAATCCTTGTCATTATTGAAGGTAGTCTGTTTTCGAGATTTTTGTTACTCCATTGGATTGTAGCCTTGTCATTATGGAAGGAAGTCTGTTGTCGAGGTTTTTCTTACTCCAATGGATGGTAGCCTTGTCATTATGGAACGTGGTCTATTGTCGAGATTTTTATTACTCCAATGGATGGTAGACTTGTCATTATGGAAGATAGTCTGTTGGTGAGATTTTATTTACTACAATGGATGGTAGACTTGACATTATGGAAAGTAGTCTGGTTTCGAGATTTTTGTTACTACAATGGATGGTAGGCTTGTCATTATGGAACGTAGTCGGTTGTCGATATTTTTGTTACCCCAATGTATGGTAGCCTTGTCGTTATGGAAGGTAGTTTGTTGTCTAGATTTTTGTTACTCCAATGGATGATAGCCTTTTCATTATGGAAGTTAGTCTGTTGCAGAGATTTTTGTTACTCCAATGGATGGTAGCCTTGTCATTATGGAAGGTAGTCTGTTTTAGAGATTTTTGTTACTCCAATGGATGGTAGCCTTGTCATAATGGAAGGAAGTCTGTTGTCGAGATTTTTTTTACTCCAAGGGATGATAGCCTTGACATTATGGAAAGTAGTCTGGTTTCGAGATTTTTGTTACTGCAATGGATGGTAGGCTTGTCATTAAGGAACGTAGTTTGTTGTCGATATTTTTGTTACCCCAATGGATGGTAGCCTTATCGTTATGGAAGGTAGTTTGTTGTCTAGATTTTTGTTACTCCAATGGATGATAGCCTTTTAATTATGGAAGTTAGTCTGTTGCGGAGATTTTTGTTACTCCAATGGATGGTAGCCTTGTCATTATGAAAGGAAGTCTGTTGTATAGATTTTTGTAACTCAAATGGATGGTAGCCTTGTTATTATGGAACATGGTCTATTATCGAGATCTTTGTTACTCAATAGATGGTAGCCTTGTCATTATGGAAGGTAGTCTGTTTTAGTGATTTTTGTTACTCCAATGGATGGTAGCCTTGTTAATATGGAAGGAAGTCTGTTGTCGAGATTTTTGTTACTCTAATGGATGGTAGCCTTGTCATTATGGAACATGGTCTATTGTCGAGATTTTTGTTACTCCAATGGATGGTATCCTTATCATTATGGAAGGTAGTCTGTTTTCGAGATTTTTGTTACTCCATTAAATTGTAGACTTGTCATTATGGAAGGAAGTATGTTGTCGAAGTTTTTGTTACTCCAATGGATGGTAGCCTTGTCATTATGGAACGTGGTCTATTGTCGAGATTTTTGTTACTCCAATGGATGATAGATTTGTCATTATGGAAGATAGTCTGTTGTCGATATTTTTGTTACTCTAATGGATGGTATACTTGACATTAGGGAAAGTAGTCTGGTTTCGAGATTTTTGTTACTGCAATGGATGGTAGGCTTGTCATTATAGAACGTAGGTTGTTGTCAATATTTTTGTTACTCCAATGGATGGTAGCCTTGTCGTTATGGAAGGTAGTCTGTTGTCTAGATTTTTGTTACTCCAATGGATGATAGCCTTGTCATTATGGAAGTTAGTCTGTTGTAGAGATTTTTGTTACTCCAATGGATGGTAGCCTTGTCATTATGGAAGGAAGTCTGTTGTATAGATTTTTGTAACTCCAATGGATGGTAGCCTTGTCATTATGGAACATGGTCTATTATCGAGATCTTTGTTACTCAATAGATGGTAGCCTTGTCATTATGGAAGGAAGTCTGTTGTCGAGATTTTTGTTACTCCAATGGATGGTAGCATTGTCATTTTGGAACATGGTCTATTGTCGAGATTTTTGTTACTCCAATGGATGGTATCCTTGTCATTATTGAAGGTAGTCTGTTTTCGAGATTTTTGTTACTCCATTGGATTGTAGCCTTGTCATTATGGAAGGAAGTCTGTTGACGAGGTTTTTCTTACTCCAATGGATGGTAGCCTTGTCATTATGGAACGTGGTCTATTGTCGAGATTTTTATTACTCCAATGGATGGTAGACTTGTCATTATGGAAGATAGTCTGTTGGTGAGATTTTATTTACTACAATGGATGGTAGACTTGACATTATGGAAAGTAGTCTGGTTTCGAGATTTTTGTTACTGCAATGGATGGTAGGCTTGTCATTATGGAACGTAGTCGGTTGTCGATATTTTTGTTACCCCAATGGATGGTAGCCTTGTCGTTATGGAAGGCAGTTTGTTGTCTAGATTTTTGTTACTCCAATGGATGATAGCCTTTTCATTATGGAAGTTAGTCTGTTGCAGAGATTTTTGTTACTCCAATGGAAGGTAGCCTTGTCATTATGGAAGGAAGTCTGTTGTATAAATTTTTGTAACTCCAATGGTTGGTAGCCTTGTCATTATGGAAGGAAGTCTGTTGTCGAGATTTTTGTTACTCCAATGGATGGTAGCCTTGTCATTATGGAACATGGTCTATTGTCTAGATTTTTGTTACTCCAATGGATGATAGCCTGTCTGTTGCAGAGATTTTTGTTACTCCAATGGATTGTAGCCTTGTCATTATGGAAGGTAGTCTGTTTTAGAGATTTTTGTTACTCCAATGGATGGTAGACTTGTCATTATGGAAGGAAGTCTGTTGTCGAGATTTTTGTTACTCCAATGTATGGTATCCTTGTCATTATGGAAGATAGTCTGTTTTAGAGATTTTTGTTACTCCATTGGATTGTAGCCTTGTCATTATGGAAGGAAGTCTGTTGTCGAGGTTTTTGTTACTCCAATGGATGGTAGCCTTTTCATTATGGAACGTGGTCTATTATCGAGATTTTTGTTACTCCAATGGATGTTAGACTTGTCATTATGGAAGATACTCTGTTGCGAGATTTTTGTTACTCCAATGGATGGTAGACTTGACATTATGGAAAGTAGTCTGGTTTCGAGATTTTTGTTACTGCAATGGATGGTAGGCTTGTCATTATGGAACGTAGTCTGTTGTCGATATTTTTGTTACTCCAATGGATGGTAGCCTTGTCATTATGGAAGGTAGTCTGTTGTCTAGATTTTTGTTACTCCAATGGATGTTAGCATTGTCATTATGGAAGTTAGTCTGTTGCGGAGATTTTTGTTACTCCAATGGATGGTAGCCTTGTCATTATGGAAGGAAGTCTGTTGTATAGATTTTTGTAACTCCAATGGATGGTAGCCTTGTCATTATGGAACATGGTCTATTATCGAGATCTTTGTTACTCAATAGATGGTAGCCTTGTCATTATGAAAGGTAGTTTGTTGTAGAGATTTTTGTTACTCCAATGGATGGTAGCCTTGTCATTATGGAAGGAAGTCTGTTGTATAGATTTTTGTAACTCCAATGGATGGTAGCCTTGTCATTATGGAACATGGTCTATTATCGAGATCTTTGTTACTCAATAGATGGTAGCCTTGTCATTATGGAAGGTAGTTTGTTGTAGATATTTCTGTTACTCCAATGGATGGTAGCCTTGTCATTATGGAAGGAAGTCTGTTGTCGAGATTTTTGTTACTCCAATGGATGGTAGCATTGTCATTTTGGAACATGGTCTATTGTCGAGATTTTTGTTACTCCAATGGATGGTATCCTTGTCATTATTGAAGGTAGTCTGTTTTCGAGATTTTTGTTACTCCATTGGATTGTAGCCTTGTCATTATGGAAGGAAGTCTGTTGACGAGGTTTTTCTTACTCCAATGGATGGTAGCCTTGTCATTATGGAACGTGGTCTATTGTCGAGATTTTTATTACTCCAATGGATGGTAGACTTGTCATTATGGAAGATAGTCTGTTGGTGAGATTTTATTTACTACAATGGATGGTAGACTTGACATTATGGAAAGTAGTCTGGTTTCGAGATTTTTGTTACTGCAATGGATGGTAGGCTTGTCATTATGGAACGTAGTCGGTTGTCGATATTTTTGTTACCCCAATGGATGGTAGCCTTGTCGTTATGGAAGGCAGTTTGTTGTCTAGATTTTTGTTACTCCAATGGATGATAGCCTTTTCATTATGGAAGTTAGTCTGTTGCAGAGATTTTTGTTACTCCAATGGAAGGTAGCCTTGTCATTATGGAAGGAAGTCTGTTGTATAAATTTTTGTAACTCCAATGGATGGTAGCCTTGTCATTATGGAAGGAAGTCTGTTGTCGAGATTTTTGTTACTCCAATGGATGGTAGCCTTGTCATTATGGAACATGGTCTATTGTCTAGATTTTTGTTACTCCAATGGATGATAGCCTGTCTGTTGCAGAGATTTTTGTTACTCCAATGGATTGTAGCCTTGTCATTATGGAAGGTAGTCTGTTTTAGAGATTTTTGTTACTCCAATGGATGGTAGACTTGTCATTATGGAAGGAAGTCTGTTGTCGAGATTTTTGTTACTCCAATGTATGGTATCCTTGTCATTATGGAAGATAGTCTGTTTTAGAGATTTTTGTTACTCCATTGGATTGTAGCCTTGTCATTATGGAAGGAAGTCTGTTGTCGAGGTTTTTGTTACTCCAATGGATGGTAGCCTTTTCATTATGGAACGTGGTCTATTATCGAGATTTTTGTTACTCCAATGGATGTTAGACTTGTCATTATGGAAGATACTCTGTTGCGAGATTTTTGTTACTCCAATGGATGGTAGACTTGACATTATGGAAAGTAGTCTGGTTTCGAGATTTTTGTTACTGCAATGGATGGTAGGCTTGTCATTATGGAACGTAGTCTGTTGTCGATATTTTTGTTACTCCAATGGATGGTAGCCTTGTCATTATGGAAGGTAGTCTGTTGTCTAGATTTTTGTTACTCCAATGGATGTTGCATTGTCATTATGGAAGTTAGTCTGTTGCGGAGATTTTTGTTACTCCAATGGATGGTAGCCTTGTCATTATGGAAGGAAGTCTGTTGTATAGATTTTTGTAACTCCAATGGATGGTAGCCTTGTCATTATGGAACATGGTCTATTATCGAGATCTTTGTTACTCAATAGATGGTAGCCTTGTCATTATGAAAGGTAGTTTGTTGTAGAGATTTTTGTTACTCCAATGGATGGTAGCCTTGTCATTATGGAAGGAAGTCTGTTGTCGAGATTTTTGTTACTCCAATGGATGGTAGCATTTTCATCTTGGAACATGGTCTATTGTCTAGATTTTTGTTACTCCAATGGATGGTATCCTTGTCATTATTGAAGGTAGTCTGTTTTCGAAATTTTTGTTACTCCATTGGATTGTAGCCTTGTCATTATGGAAGGAAGTCTGTTGTCGAGGTTTTTGTTACTCCAATGGATGGTAGCCTTGTCATTATGGAACATGGTCTATTGTCGAGATTTTTATTACTCCAATGGATGGTAGACTTGTCATTATGGAAGATAGTCTGTTGGCGAGATTTTATTTACTCCAATGGATGGTAGACATGACATTATGGAAAGTAGTCTGGTTTCGAGATTTCTGTTACTGCAATGGATGGTAGGCTTGTCATTATGGAACGTAGTATGTTGTCGATATTTTTGTTACCCCAATGTATGGTAGCCTTGTCGTTATGGAAGGTAGTTTTTTGTCTAGATTTTTGTTACTCCAATGGATGATAGCCTTTTCATTATGGAAGGAAGTCTGTTGTATAAATTTTTTCTAACTCCAATGGATGGTAGCCTTGTCATTATGGAAGGAAGTCTGTTTTATAAATTTTTGTAACTCCAATGGATGGTAGCCTTGTCATTATGGAAGGAAGTCTGTTGTCGAGGTTTTTGTTACTCCAATGGATGGTAGCCTTTTCATTATGGAACGTGGTCTATTATCGAGATTTTTATTACTCCAATGGATGGTAGACTTGTCATTATGGAAGATAGTCTGTTGGCGAGATTTTATTTACTCCAATGGATGGTAGACATGACATTATGGAAAGTAGTCTGGTTTCGAGATTTCTGTTACTGCAATGGATGGTAGGCTTGTCATTATGGAACGTAGTATGTTGTTGATATTTTTGTTACCCCAATGTATGGTAGCCTTGTCGTTATGGAAGGTAGTTTTTTGTCTAGATTTTTGTTACTCCAATGGATGATAGCCTTTTCATTATGGAAGGAAGTCTGTTGTATAAATTTTTTCTAACTCCAATGGATGGTAGCCTTGTCATTATGGAAGGAAGTCTGTTTTATAAATTTTTGTAACTCCAATGGATGGTAGCCTTGTCATTATGGAAGGAAGTCTGTTGTCGAGATTTTTGTTACTCCAATGGATGATAGCCTTTTCATTATGGAAGTTAGTTTGTTGCAGATATTTTTGTTACTCCAATGGATGGTAGCCTTGTCATTATGGAAGGTAGTTTGTTGTAGAGATTTTTGTTACTCCAATGGATGGTAGCCTTGTCATTATGGAAGGAAGTTTGTTGTCGAGATTTTTGTTACTCCAATGGATGGTAGCGTTGTCATTTTGGAACATGGTCTATTGTCGAGATTTTTGTTACTCCAATGGATGGTATCCTTGTCATTATGGAAGATAGTCTGTTTTAGAGATTTTTGTTACTCCATTGGATTGTAGCCTTGTCATTATGGAAGGAAGTCTGTTGTCGAGGTTTTTGTTACTCCAATGGATGGTAGGCTTTTCATTATGGAACGTGGTCTATTGTCGAGATTTTTGTTACTCCAATGGATGTTAGACTTGTCATTATGGAAGATACTCTGTTGCAAGATTTTTGTTACTCCAATGGATGGTAGACTTGACATTATGGAAAGTAGTCTGGTTTCGAGATTTTTGTTACTGTAATGGATGGTAGGCTTGTCATTATGGAACGTAGTCTATTGTCGATATTTTTGTTACTCCAATGGATGGTAGCCTTGTCATTATGGAAGGTAGTTTGTTGTCTAGATTTTTGTTACTCCAATGGATGTTAGCCTTGTCATTATGGAAGTTAGTCTGTTGCGGAGATTTTTGTTACTCCAATGGATGGTAGGCTTGTCATTATGGAAGGAAGTCTGTTGTATAGATTTTTGTAAATCCAATGGATGGTAGCCTTGTCATTATGGAACATGGTCTATTATCGAGATCTTTGTTACTCAATAGATGGTAGCCTTGTCATTATGGAAGGTAGTTTGTTGTAGAGATTTTTGTTACTCCAATGGATGGTAGCCTTGTAATTATGGAAGGAAGTCTATTGTCGAGATTTTTGTTACTCCAATGGATGGTAGCATTGTCATTTTGGAACATGGTCTATTGTCGAGATTTTTGTTACTCCAATGGATGGTATCCTTGTCATTATTGAAGGTAGTCTGTTTTCGAGATTTTTGTTACTCCATTGGATTGTAGCCTTGTCATTATGGAAGGAAGTCTGTTGTCGAGGTTTTTGTTACTCCAATGGATGGTAGCCTTGTCATTATGGAACATGGTCTATTGTCGAGATTTTTATTACTCCAATGGATGGTAGACTTGTCATTATGGAAGATAGTCTGTTGGCGAGATTTTATTTACTCCAATGGATGGTAGACTTGACATTATGGAAAGTAGTCTGGTTTCGAGATTTCTGTTACTGCAATGGAAGGTAGGCTTGTCATTATGGAACGTAGTATTTTGTCGATATTTTTGTTACCCCAATGGATGGTAGCCTTGTCGTTATGGAAGGTAGTTTGTTGTCTAGATTTTTGTTACTCCAATGGATGATAGCCTTTTCATTATGGAAGGAAGTCTGTTGTATAAATTTTTTCTAACTCCAATGGATGGTAGCCTTGTCATTATGGAAGGAAGTCTGTTGTATAAATTTTTGTAACTCCAATGGATGGTAGCCTTGTCATTATGGAAGGAAGTCTGTTGTCGAGATTTTTGTTACTCCAATGGATGATAGCCTTTTCATTTTGGAAGTTAGTTTGTTGCAAAGATTTTTGTTACTCCAATGGATGGTAGCCTTGTCATTATGGAAGGTAGTTTGTTGTAGAGATTTTTGTTACTCCAATGGATGGTAGCCTTGTCATTATGGAAGGAAGTTTGTTGTCGAGATTTTTGTTACTCCAATGGATGGTAGCCTTGTCATTTTGGAACATGGTCTATTGTCGAGATTTTTGTTACTCCAATGGATGGTATCCTTGTCATTATGGAAGATAGTCTGTTTTAGAGATTTTTGTTACTCCATTGGATTGTAGCCTTGTCATTATGGAAGGAAGTCTGTTGTCGAGGTTTTTGTTACTCCAATGGATGGTAGGCTTGTCATTATGGAACATGGTCTATTGTCGAGATTTTTGTTACTTTAATGGATGGTAGACTTGTCATTATGGAAGATAGTCTGTTGTCGAGATTTTTGTTACTCCAATGGATGGTAGACTTGACATTATTGAAAGTAATTTGGTTTCAAGATTTTTGTTACTGCAATGGATGGTAGGCTTGTCATTATGGAACGTAGTCTGTTGTCGATATTTTTGTTACTCCAATGGATGGTAGCCTTGTCGTTATGGAAGGTAGTCTGTTGTCTAGATTTTTGTTACTCCAATGGATGATAGCCTCGTCCTTATGGAAGTTAGTCTGTTGCAGAGATTTTTGTTACTCCAATGGATGGTAGCCTTGTCATTATTGAAGGAAGTCTGTTGTATAAATTTTTGTAACTCCAATGGATGGTAGCCTTGTCATTATGGAACATGGTCTATTATCGAGATCTTTCTTACTCAATAGATGGTCGCCTTGTAATTATGGAAGGTAGTTTGTTGTAGAGATTTTTGTTACTCCAATGGATGGTAGCCTTGTCATTATGGAAGGAAGCTTGTTGTCGAGATTTTTGTTACTCCAATGGATGGTAGCCTTGTCATTATGGAACATGGTCTATTGTCGAGATTTTTGTTTACCCAATGGATGGTAGACTTGTCATTATGGAAGATAGTTTGTTGTCTAGATTTTTGTTACTCCAATGGATGGTAGACTTGACATTATTGAAAGTAGTCTGGTTTCGAGATTTTTATTACTACAATGGATGGTAGGCTTGTCATTATGGAACCTAGTCTATTGTCGATATTTTTGTTACCCCAATGGATGCTAGCCTTGTCATTATAGAAGGTAGTTTGTTGTCTAGATTTTTGTTACTCCAATGGATGATAGCATTTTCATTATGGAAGTTAGTCTGTTGCAGAGATTTTTATTACTCCAATGGATAGTAGCCTTGACATTATGGAAAGTAGTCTGGTTTCGAGATTTTTGTTACTACAATGGATGGTAGGCTTGTCATTATGGAACGTAGTCTGTTGTCGATATTTTTGTTACTCCAATGAATGGTAGCCTTGTCATTATGGAAGGAAGTCTGTTGTATACATTTTTGTAACTCCAATGGATGGTAGACTTGTCATTATGGAATGTGGTCTATTATCGAGATCTTTGTTACTCAATGGATGGTAGGCTTGTCATTATGGAAGGTAGTATGTTGTAGAGATTTTTGTTACTCCAATGGATGGTAGCCTTGTCATTATGGAACATGGTCTATTGTCGAGATTTTTGTTACTCCAATGGATGGTATCCTTGTCATTATGGAAGATAGTCTGTTTTAGAGATTTTTGTTACTCCATTGGATTGTAGCCTTGTCATTATGGAAGGAAGTCTGTTGTCGAGGTTTTTGTTACTCCAATGGATGGTAGCCTTGTCATTATGGAACATGGTCTATTGTCGAGATTTTTGTTACATTAATGGATGGTAGACTTGTCATTATGGAAGATAGTCTGTTGTCGAGATTTTTGTTACTCCAATGGATGGTAGACTTGACATTATGGAAAGTAATTTGGTTTCAAGATTTTTGTTACTGCAATGGATGGTAGGCTTGTCATTATGGAACGTAGTCTGTTGTCGATATTTTTGTTACTCTAATGGATGGTAGCCTTGTCGTTATGGAAGGTAGTCTGTTGTCTAGATTTTTGTTACTCCAATGGATGATAGCCTCGTCCTTATGGAAGTTAGTCAGTTGCAGAGATTTTTGTTACTCCAATGGATGGTAGCCTTGTCATTATTGAAGGAAGTCTGTTGTATAAATTTTTGTAAGTCCAATGGATGGTAGCCTTGTCATTATGGAACATGGTCTATTATCGAGATCTTTCTTACTCAATAGATGGTCGCCTTGTCATTATGGAAGGTAGTTTGTTGTAGATATTTTTGTTACTCCAATGGATGGTAGCCTTGTCATTATGGAAGGAAGTCTGTTGTCGAGATTTTTGTTACTCCAATGGATGGTAGCCTTGTCATTATGGAACATGGTCTATTGTCGAGATTTTTGTTTACCCAATGGATGGTAGACTTGTCATTATGGAAGATAGTTTGTTGTCTAGATTTTTGTTACTCCAATGGATGGTAGACTTGACATTATGGAAAGTAGTCTGGTTTCGAGATTTTTATTACTGCAATGGATGGTAGGCTTGTCATTATGGAACCTAGTCTATTGTCGATATTTTTGTTACCCCAATGGATGGTAGCCTTATCATTATAGAAGGTAGTTTGTTGTCTAGATTTTTGTTACTCCAATGGATGATAGCATTTTCATTATGGAAGTTAGTCTGTTGCAGAGATTTTTATTACTCCAATGGATGGTAGCCTTGACATTATGGAAAGTAGTCTGGTTTCAAGATTTTTGTTACTACAATGGATGGTAGGCTTGTCATTATGGAACGTAGTCTGTTGTCGATATTTTTGTTACTCCAATGAATGGTAGCCTTTTCATTATGGAAGGAAGTCTGTTGTATACATTTTTGTAACTCCAATGGATGGTAGACTTGTCATTATGGAATGTGGTCTATTATCGAGATCTTTGTTACTCAATGGATGGTAGGCTTGTCATTATGGAAGGTAGTATGTTGTAGAGATTTTTGTTACTCCAATGGATGGTAGCCTTGTCATTATGGAACATGGTCTATTGTCGAGATTTTTGTTACTCCAATGGATGGTATCCTTGTCATTATGGAATATAGTCTGTTTTAGATATTTTTGTTACTCCATTGGATTGTAGCCTTGTCATTATGGAAGGAAGTCTGTTGTCGAGGTTTTTGTTACTCCAATGGATGGTAGCCTTGTCATTATGGAACATGGTCTATTGTCGAGATTTTTGTTACATTAATGGATGGTAGACTTGTCATTATGGAAGATAGTCTGTTGTCGAGATTTTTGTTACTCCAATGGATGGTAGACTTGACATTATGGAAAGTAATTTGGTTTCAAGATTTTTGTTACTGCAATGGATGGTAGGCTTGTCATTATGGAACGTAGTCTGTTGTCGATATTTTTGTTACTCCAATGGATGGTAGCCTTGTCGTTATGGAAGGTAGTCTGTTGTCTAGATTTTTGTTACTCCAATGGATGATAGCCTCGTCCTTATGGAAGTTAGTCTGTTGCAGAGATTTTTGTTACTCCAATGGATGGTAGCCTTGTCATTATTGAAGGAAGTCTGTTGTATAAATTTTTGTAACTCCAGTGGATGGTAGCCTTGTCATTATGGAACATGGTCTATTATCGAGATCTTTCTTACTCAATAGATGGTCGCCTTGTCATTATGGAAGGTAGTTTGTTGTAGAGATTTTTGTTACTCCAATGGATGGTAGCCTTGTCATTATGGAAGGAAGTCTGTTGTCGAGATTTTTGTTACTCCAATGGATGGTAGCCTTGTCATTATGGAAAATGGTCTAGTGTCGAGATTTTTGTTTACCCAATGGATGGTAGACTTGTCATTATGGAAGATAGTTTGTTGTCTAGATTTTTGTTACTCCAATGGATGGTAGACTTGACATTATGGAAAGTAGTCTGGTTTCGAGATTTTTGTTACTGCAATGGATGGTAGGCTTGTCATTATGGAACCTAGTCTATTGTCGATATTTTTGTTACCCCAATGGATGGTAGCCTTGTCATTATAGAAGGTAGTTTGTTGTCTAGATTTTTGTTACTCCAATGGATGATAGCATTTTCATTATGGAAGTTAGTCTGTTGCAGAGATTTTTATTACTCCAATGGATGGTAGCCTTGACATTATGGAAAGTAGTCTGGTTTCGAGATTTTTGTTACTACAATGGATGGTAGGCTTGTCATTATGGAACGTAGTCTGTTGTCGATATTTTTGTTACTCCAATGAATGGTAGCCTTTTCATTATGGAAGGAAGTCTGTTGTATACATTTTTGTAACTCCAATGGATGGTAGAGTTGTCATTATGGAATGTGGTTTATTATCGATATCTTTGTTACTCAATGGATGGTAGGCTTGTCATTATGGAAGGTAGTATGTTGTAGAGATTTTTGTTACTCCAATGGATGGTAGCCTTGTCATTATGGAACATGGTCTATTGTCGAGATTTTTGTTACTCCAATGGATGGTATCCTTGTCATTATGGAAGATAGTCTGTTTTAGAGATTTTTGTTACTCCATTGGATTGTAGCCTTGTCATTATGGAAGGAAGTCTGTTGTCGAGGTTTTTGTTACTCCAATGGATGGTAGCCTTGTCATTATGGAACATGGTCTATTGTCGAGATTTTTGTTACATTAATGGATGGTAGACTTGTCATTATGGAAGATAGTCTGTTGTCGAGATTTTTGTTACTCCAATGGATGGTAGACTTGACATTATGGAAAGTAATTTGGTTTCAAGATTTTTGTTACTGCAATGGATGGTAGGCTTGTCATTATGGAACGTAGTCTGTTGTCGATATTTTTGTTACTCCAATGGATGGTAGCCTTGTCGTTATGGAAGGTAGTCTGTTGTCTAGATTTTTGTTACTCCAATGGATGATAGCCTCGTCCTTATGGAAGTTAGTCTGTTGCAGAGATTTTTGTTACTCCAATGGATGGTAGCCTTGTCATTATTGAAGGAAGTCTGTTGTATAAATTTTTGTAACTCCAGTGGATGGTAGCCTTGTCATTATGGAACATGGTCTATTATCGAGATCTTTCTTACTCAATAGATGGTCGCCTTGTCATTATGGAAGGTAGTTTGTTGTAGAGATTTTTGTTACTCCAATGGATGGTAGCCTTGTCATTATGGAAGGAAGTCTGTTGTCGAGATTTTTGTTACTCCAATGGATGGTAGCCTTGTCATTATGGAAAATGGTCTAGTGTCGAGATTTTTGTTTACCCAATGGATGGTAGACTTGTCATTATGGAAGATAGTTTGTTGTCTAGATTTTTGTTACTCCAATGGATGGTAGACTTGACATTATGGAAAGTAGTCTGGTTTCGAGATTTTTATTACTGCAATGGATGGTAGGCTTGTCATTATGGAACCTAGTCTATTGTCGATATTTTTGTTACCCCAATGGATGGTAGCCTTGTCATTATAGAAGGTAGTTTGTTGTCTAGATTTTTGTTACTCCAATGGATGATAGCATTTTCATTATGGAAGTTAGTCTGTTGCAGAGATTTTTATTACTCCAATGGATGGTAGCCTTGACATTATGGAAAGTAGTCTGGTTTCGAGATTTTTGTTACTACAATGGATGGTAGGCTTGTCATTATGGAACGTAGTCTGTTGTCGATATTTTTGTTACTCCAATGAATGGTAGCCTTTTCATTATGGAAGGAAGTCTGTTGTATACATTTTTGTAACTCCAATGGATGGTAGACTTGTCATTATGGAATGTGGTCTATTATCGAGATCTTTGTTACTCAATGGATGGTAGGCTTGTCATTATGGAAGGTAGTATGTTGTAGAGATTTTTGTTACTCCAATGGATGGTAGCCTTGTCATTATGGAACATGGTCTATTGTCGAGATTTTTGTTACTCCAATGGATGGTATCCTTGTCATTATGGAATATAGTCTGTTTTAGATATTTTTGTTACTCCATTGGATTGTAGCCTTGTCATTATGGAAGGAAGTCTGTTGTCGAGGTTTTTGTTACTCCAATGGATGGTAGCCTTGTCATTATGGAACATGGTCTATTGTCGAGATTTTTGTTACATTAATGGATGGTAGACTTGTCATTATGGAAGATAGTCTGTTGTCGAGATTTTTGTTACTCCAATGGATGGTAGACTTGACATTATGGAAAGTAATTTGGTTTCAAGATTTTTGTTACTGCAATGGATGGTAGGCTTGTCATTATGGAACGTAGTCTGTTGTCGATATTTTTGTTACTCCAATGGATGGTAGCCTTGTCGTTATGGAAGGTAGTCTGTTGTCTAGATTTTTGTTACTCCAATGGATGATAGCCTCGTCCTTATGGAAGTTAGTCTGTTGCAGAGATTTTTGTTACTCCAATGGATGGTAGCCTTGTCATTATTGAAGGAAGTCTGTTGTATAAATTTTTGTAACTCCAGTGGATGGTAGCCTTGTCATTATGGAACATGGTCTATTATCGAGATCTTTCTTACTCAATAGATGGTCGCCTTGTCATTATGGAAGGTAGTTTGTTGTAGAGATTTTTGTTACTCCAATGGATGGTAGCCTTATCATTATGGAAGGAAGTCTGTTGTCGAGATTTTTGTTACTCCAATGGATGGTAGCCTTGTCATTATGGAAAATGGTCTAGTGTCGAGATTTTTGTTTACCCAATGGATGGTAGACTTGTCATTATGGAAGATAGTTTGTTGTCTAGATTTTTGTTACTCCAATGGATGGTAGACTTGACATTATGGAAAGTAGTCTGGTTTCGAGATTTTTGTTACTGCAATGGATGGTAGGCTTGTCATTATGGAACCTAGTCTATTGTCGATATTTTTGTTACCCCAATGGATGGTAGCCTTGTCATTATAGAAGGTAGTTTGTTGTCTAGATTTTTGTTACTCCAATGGATGATAGCATTTTCATTATGGAAGTTAGTCTGTTGCAGAGATTTTTATTACTCCAATGGATGGTAGCCTTGACATTATGGAAAGTAGTCTGGTTTCGAGATTTTTGTTACTACAATGGATGGTAGGCTTGTCATTATGGAACGTAGTCTGTTGTCGATATTTTTGTTACTCCAATGAATGGTAGCCTTTTCATTATGGAAGGAAGTCTGTTGTATACATTTTTGAAACTCCAATGGATGGTAGACTTGTCATTATGGAATGTGGTCTATTATCGAGATCTTTGTTACTCAATGGATGGTAGGCTTGTCATTATGGAAGGTAGTCTGTTGTAGAGATTTTTGTTACTCCAATGGATGGTAGCCTTGTCATTATGGAACATGGTCTATTGTCGAGATTTTTGTTACTCCAATGGATGGTATCCTTGTCATTATGGAAGATAGTCTGTTTTAGAGATTTTTGTTACTCCATTGGATTGTAGCCTTGTCATTATGGAAGGAAGTCTGTTGTCGAGGTTTTTGTTACTCCAATGGATGGTAGCCTTGTCATTATGGAACATGGTCTATTGTCGAGATTTTTGTTACATTAATGGATGGTAGACTTGTCATTATGGAAGATAGTCTGTTGTCGAGATTTTTGTTACTCCAATGGATGGTAGACTTGACATTATGGAAAGTAATTTGGTTTCAAGATTTTTGTTACTGCAATGGATGGTAGGCTTGTCATTATGGAACGTAGTCTGTTGTCGATATTTTTGTTACTCCAATGGATGGTAGCCTTGTCGTTATGGAAGGTAGTCTGTTGTCTAGATTTTTGTTACTCCAATGGATGATAGCCTCGTCCTTATGGAAGTTAGTCTGTTGCATAGATTTTTGTTACTCCAATGGATGGTAGCCTTGTCATTATTGAAGGAAGTCTGTTGTATAAATTTTTGTAACTCCAGTGGATGGTAGCCTTGTCATTATGGAACATGGTCTATTATCGAGATCTTTCTTACTCAATTGATGGTCGCCTTGTCATTATGGAAGGTAGTTTGTTGTAGAGATTTTTGTTACTCCAATGGATGGTAGCCTTGTCATTATGGAAGGAAGTCTGTTGTCGAGATTTTTGTTACTCCAATGGATGGTAGCCTTGTCATTATGGAAAATGGTCTAGTGTCGAGATTTTTGTTTACCCAATGGATGGTAGACTTGTCATTATGGAAGATAGTTTGTTGTCTAGATTTTTGTTACTCCAATGGATGGTAGACTTGACATTATGGAAAGTAGTCTGGTTTCGAGATTTTTGTTACTGCAATGGATGGTAGGCTTGTCATTATGGAACCTAGTCTATTGTCGATATTTTTGTTACCCCAATGGATGGTAGCCTTGTCATTATAGAAGGTAGTTTGTTGTCTAGATTTTTGTTACTCCAATGGATGATAGCATTTTCATTATGGAAGTTAGTCTGTTGCAGAGATTTTTATTACTCCAATGGATGGTAGCCTTGACATTATGGAAAGTAGTCTGGTTTCGAGATTTTTGTTACTACAATGGATGGTAGGCTTGTCATTATGGAACATAGTCTGTTGTCGATATTTTTGTTACTCCAATGGATGGTAGCCTTGTCATTATGGAAGGAAGTCTGTTGTATACATTTTTGTAACTCCAATGGATGGTAGACTTGTCATTATGGAATGTGGTCTATTATCGAGATCTTTGTTACTCAATGGATGGTAGGCTTGTCATTATGGAAGGTAGTATGTTGTAGATATTTTTGTTACTCCAATGGATGGTAGCCTTGTCATTATGGAACATGGTCTATTGTCGAGATTTTTGTTACTCCAATGGATGGTATCCTTGTCATTATGGAAGATAGTCTGTTTTAGAGATTTTTGTTACTCCATTGGATTGTAGCCTTGTCATTATGGAAGGAAGTCTGTTGTCGAGGTTTTTGTTACTCCAATGGATGGTAGCCTTGTCATTATGGAACATGGTCTATTGTCGAGATTTTTGTTACATTAATGGATGGTAGACTTGTCATTATGGAAGATAGTCTGTTGTCGAGATTTTTGTTACTCCAATGGATGGTAGACTTGACATTATGGAAAGTAATTTGGTTTCAAGATTTTTGTTACTGCAATGGATGGTAGGCTTGTCATTATGGAACGTAGTCTGTTGTCGATATTTTTGTTACTCCAATGGATGGTAGCCTTGTCGTTATGGAAGGTAGTCTGTTGTCTAGATTTTTGTTACTCCAATGGATGATAGCCTCGTCCTTATGGAAGTTAGTCTGTTGCAGAGATTTTTGTTACTCCAATGGATGGTAGCCTTGTCATTATTGAAGGAAGTCTGTTGTATAAATTTTTGTAACTCCAGTGGATGGTAGCCTTGTCATTATGGAACATGGTCTATTATCGAGATCTTTCTTACTCAATAGATGGTCGCCTTGTCATTATGGAAGGTAGTTTGTTGTAGAGATTTTTGTTACTCCAATGGATGGTAGCCTTATCATTATGGAAGGAAGTCTGTTGTCGAGATTTTTGTTACTCCAATGGATGGTAGCCTTGTCATTATGGAAAATGGTCTAGTGTCGAGATTTTTGTTTACCCAATGGATGGTAGACTTGTCATTATGGAAGATAGTTTGTTGTCTAGATTTTTGTTACTCCAATGGATGGTAGACTTGACATTATGGAAAGTAGTCTGGTTTCGAGATTTTTGTTACTGCAATGGATGGTAGGCTTGTCATTATGGAACCTAGTCTATTGTCGATATTTTTGTTACCCCAATGGATGGTAGCCTTGTCATTATAGAAGGTAGTTTGTTGTCTAGATTTTTGTTACTCCAATGGATGATAGCATTTTCATTATGGAAGTTAGTCTGTTGCAGAGATTTTTATTACTCCAATGGATGGTAGCCTTGACATTATGGAAAGTAGTCTGGTTTCGAGATTTTTGTTACTACAATGGATGGTAGGCTTGTCATTATGGAACGTAGTCTGTTGTCGATATTTTTGTTACTCCAATGAATGGTAGCCTTTTCATTATGGAAGGAAGTCTGTTGTATACATTTTTGAAACTCCAATGGATGGTAGACTTGTCATTATGGAATGTGGTCTATTATCGAGATCTTTGTTACTCAATGGATGGTAGGCTTGTCATTATGGAAGGTAGTCTGTTGTAGAGATTTTTGTTACTCCAATGGATGGTAGCCTTGTCATTATGGAACATGGTCTATTGTCGAGATTTTTGTTACTCCAATGGATGGTATCCTTGTCATTATGGAAGATAGTCTGTTTTAGAGATTTTTGTTACTCCATTGGATTGTAGCCTTGTCATTATGGAAGGAAGTCTGTTGTCGAGGTTTTTGTTACTCCAATGGATGGTAGCCTTGTCATTATGGAACATGGTCTATTGTCGAGATTTTTGTTACATTAATGGATGGTAGACTTGTCATTATGGAAGATAGTCTGTTGTCGAGATTTTTGTTACTCCAATGGATGGTAGACTTGACATTATGGAAAGTAATTTGGTTTCAAGATTTTTGTTACTGCAATGGATGGTAGGCTTGTCATTATGGAACGTAGTCTGTTGTCGATATTTTTGTTACTCCAATGGATGGTAGCCTTGTCGTTATGGAAGGTAGTCTGTTGTCTAGATTTTTGTTACTCCAATGGATGATAGCCTCGTCCTTATGGAAGTTAGTCTGTTGCAGAGATTTTTGTTACTCCAATGGATGGTAGCCTTGTCATTTCTGAAGGAAGTCTGTTGTATAAATTTTTGTAACTCCAGTGGATGGTAGCCTTGTCATTATGGAACATGGTCTATTATCGAGATCTTTCTTACTCAATAGATGGTCGCCTTGTCATTATGGAAGGTAGTTTGTTGTAGAGATTTTTGTTACTCCAATGGATGGTAGCCTTGTCATTATGGAAGGAAGTCTGTTGTCGAGATTTTTGTTACTCCAATGGATGGTAGCCTTGTCATTATGGAAAATGGTCTAGTGTCGAGATTTTTGTTTACCCAATGGATGGTAGACTTGTCATTATGGAAGATAGTTTGTTGTCTAGATTTTTGTTACTCCAATGGATGGTAGACTTGACATTATGGAAAGTAGTCTGGTTTCGAGATTTTTGTTACTGCAATGGATGGTAGGCTTGTCATTATGGAACCTAGTCTATTGTCGATATTTTTGTTACCCCAATGGATGGTAGCCTTGTCATTATAGAAGGTAGTTTGTTGTCTAGATTTTTGTTACTCCAATGGATGATAGCATTTTCATTATGGAAGTTAGTCTGTTGCAGAGATTTTTATTACTCCAATGGATGGTAGCCTTGACATTATGGAAAGTAGTCTGGTTTCGAGATTTTTGTTACTACAATGGATGGTAGGCTTGTCATTATGGAACATAGTCTGTTGTCGATATTTTTGTTACTCCAATGGATGGTAGCCTTGTCATTATGGAAGGAAGTCTGTTGTATACATTTTTGTAACTCCAATGGATGGTAGACTTGTCATTATGGAATGTGGTCTATTATCGAGATCTTTGTTACTCAATGGATGGTAGGCTTGTCATTATGGAAGGTAGTCTGTTGTAGAGATTTTTGTTACTCCAATGGAAGTTAGCCTTGTCATTATGGAAAGAAGTCTGTTGTCGAGATTTTTGTTACTCCAATGGAAGGTAGCCTTGTCATTATGGAACATGGTCTATTGTCGAGATTTTTGTTACTCCAATGGATGGTAGCCTTGTCATTATGGAAGATAGTCTGTTGTCGAGATTTTTGTTACTCCAATAAATGGTAGACTAAACATTATGGAAAGTAGTCTGGTTTCAAGATTTTTGTTACTGCAATGGATGGTAGGCTCGTCATTATGGAATGTAGTCTATTGTCGATATTTTTGTTACCCCAATGGATGGTAGCCTTGTCGTTATGGAAGGTAATTTGTTGTCTAAATTTTTGTAAATCCAATGGATGATAGCCTTGTCATTATGGAAGTTAGTCTGTTGCAGATATTTTTGTTACTCCAATGGATGGTAGCCTTGTCATTATGGAAGGAAGTCTGTTGTATAGATTTTTGTAACTCCAATGGATGGTAGACTTGTCATTATGGAAGATGGTCTATTATCGAGATCTTTGTTACTCAATGGATGGTAGGCTTGTCATTATGGAAGGTAGTCTGTTGTAGAGATTTTTGTTACTACAATGGATGGTATCCTTGTGATTATGGAAAGAAGTCTGTTGTCGAGATTTTTGTTACTCCAATGGATGGTAGCCTTGTCATTATGGAACGTAGACTATTGTCGAGATTTTTGTTACTCCAATGGATGGTAGACTTGACATTATGGAAAGTAGTCTGGTTTCGAGATTTTTATTACTGCAATGGATGGTAGGCTTGTCATTATGGAACCTAGTCTATTGTCGATATTTTTGTTACCCCAATGGATGGTAGCCTTGTCATTATAGAAGGTAGTTTGTTGTCTAGATTTTTGTTACTCCAATGGATGATAGCATTTTCATTATGGAAGTTAGTCTGTTGCAGAGATTTTTATTACTCCAATGGATGGTAGCCTTGACATTATGGAAAGTAGTCTGGTTTCGAGATTTTTGTTACTACAATGGATGGTAGGCTTGTCATTATGGAACGTAGTCTGTTGTCGATATTTTTGTTACTCCAATGAATGGTAGCCTTTTCATTATGGAAGGAAGTCTGTTGTATACATTTTTGTAACTCCAATGGATGGTAGAGTTGTCATTATGGAATGTGGTCTATTATCGATATCTTTGTTACTCAATGGATGGTAGGCTTGTCATTATGGAAGGTAGTATGTTGTAGAGATTTTTGTTACTCCAATGGATGGTAGCCTTGTCATTATGGAACATGGTCTATTGTCGAGATTTTTGTTACTCCAATGGATGGTATCCTTGTCATTATGGAAGATAGTCTGTTTTAGATATTTTTGTTACTCCATTGGATTGTAGCCTTGTCATTATGGAAGGAAGTCTGTTGTCGAGGTTTTTGTTACTCCAATGGATGGTAGCCTTGTCATTATGGAACATGGTCTATTGTCGAGATTTTTGTTACATTAATGGATGGTAGACTTGTCATTATGGAAGATAGTCTGTTGTCGAGATTTTTGTTACTCCAATGGATTGTAGACTTGACATTATGGAAAGTAATTTGGTTTCAAGATTTTTGTTACTGCAATGGATGGTAGGCTTGTCATTATGGAACGTAGTCTGTTGTCGATATTTTTGTTACTCCAATGGATGGTAGCCTTGTCGTTATGGAAGGTAGTCTGTTGTCTAGATTTTTGTTACTCCAATGGATGATAGCCTCGTCCTTATGGAAGTTAGTCTGTTGTAGAGATTTTTGTTACTCCAATGGATGGTAGCCTTGTCATTATTGAAGGAAGTCTGTTGTATAAATTTTTGTAACTCCAGTGGATGGTAGCCTTGTCATTATGGAACATGGTCTATTATCGAGATCTTTCTTACTCAATAGATGGTCGCCTTGTCATTATGGAAGGTAGTTTGTTGTAGAGATTTTTGTTACTCCAATGGATGGTAGCCTTGTCATTATGGAAGGAAGTCTGTTGTCGAGATTTTTGTTACTCCAATGGATGGTAGCCTTGTCATTATGGAAAATGGTCTAGTGTCGAGATTTTTGTTTACCCAATGGATGGTAGACTTGTCATTATGGAAGATAGTTTGTTGTCTAGATTTTTGTTACTCCAATGGATGGTAGACTTGACATTATGGAAAGTAGTCTGGTTTCGAGATTTTTGTTACTGCAATGGATGGTTAGCTTGTCAATATGGAACCTAGTCTATTGTCGATATTTTTGTTACCCCAATGGATGGTAGCCTTGTCATTATAGAAGGTAGTTTGTTGTCTAGATTTTTGTTACTCCAATGGATGATAGCATTTTCATCATGGAAGTTAGTCTGTTGCAGAGATTTTTATTACTCCAATGGATGGTAGCCTTGACATTATGGAAAGTAGTCTGGTTTCGAGATTTTTGTTACTACAATGGATGGTAGGCTTGTCATTATGGAACGTAGTCTGTTGTCGATATTTTTGTTACTCCAATGGATGGTAGCCTTGTCATTATGGAAGGAAGTCTGTTGTATACATTTTTGTAACTCCAATGGATGGTAGACTTGTCATTATGGAATGTGGTCTATTATCGAGATCTTTGTTACTCAATGGATGGTAGGCTTGTCATTATGGAAGGTAGTCTGTTGTAGAGATTTTTGTTACTCCAATGGAAGTTAGCCTTGTCATTATGGAAAGAAGTCTGTTGTCGAGATTTTTGTTACTCCAATGGAAGGTAGCCTTGTCATTATGGAACATGGTCTATTGTCGAGATTTTTGTTACTCCAATGGATGGTAGCCTTGTCATTATGGAAGATAGTCTGTTGTCGAGATTTTTGTTACTCCAATAAATGGTAGACTAAACATTATGGAAAGTAGTCTGGTTTCAAGATTTTTGTTACTGCAATGGATGGTAGGCTTGTCATTATGGAATGTAGTCTATTGTCGATATTTTTGTTACCCCAATGGATGGTAGCCTTGTCGTTATGGAAGGTAATTTGTTGTCTAAATTTTTGTAAATCCAATGGATGATAGCCTTGTCATTATGGAAGTTAGTCTGTTGCAGAGATTTTTGTTACTCCATTGGATGGTAGCCTTGTCATTATGGAAGGAAGTTTGTTGTATAGATTTTTGTAACTCCAATGGATGGTAGACTTGTCATTATGGAAGATGGTCTATTATCGAGATCTTTGTTACTCAATGGATGGTAGGCTTGTCATTATGGAAGGTAGTCTGTTGTAGAGATTTTTGTTACTACAATGGATGGTATCCTTGTGATTATGGAAAGAAGTCTGTTGTCGAGATTTTTGTTACTCCAATGGATGGTAGCCTTGTCATTATGGAACGTAGACTATTGTCGAGATTTTTGTTACTCCAATGGATGGTAGACTTGACATTATGGAAAGTAGTCTGGTTTCGAGATTTTTATTACTGCAATGGATGGTAGGCTTGTCATTATGGAACCTAGTCTATTGTCGATATTTTTGTTACCCCAATGGATGGTAGCCTTGTCATTATAGAAGGTAGTTTGTTGTCTAGATTTTTGTTACTCCAATGGATGATAGCATTTTCATTATGGAAGTTAGTCTGTTGCAGAGATTTTTATTACTCCAATGGATGGTAGCCTTGACATTATGGAAAGTAGTCTGGTTTCGAGATTTTTGTTACTACAATGGATGGTAGGCTTGTCATTATGGAACGTAGTCTGTTGTCGATATTTTTGTTACTCCAATGAATGGTAGCCTTTTCATTATGGAAGGAAGTCTGTTGTATACATTTTTGTAACTCCAATGGATGGTAGAGTTGTCATTATGGAATGTGGTCTATTATCGATATCTTTGTTACTCAATGGATGGTAGGCTTGTCATTATGGAAGGTAGTATGTTGTAGAGATTTTTGTTACTCCAATGGATGGTAGCCTTGTCATTATGGAACATGGTCTATTGTCGAGATTTTTGTTACTCCAATGGATGGTATCCTTGTCATTATGGAAGATAGTCTGTTTTAGAGATTTTTGTTACTCCATTGGATTGTAGCCTTGTCATTATGGAAGGAAGTCTGTTGTCGAGGTTTTTGTTACTCCAATGGATGGTAGCCTTGTCATTATGGAACATGGTCTATTGTCGAGATTTTTGTTACATTAATGGATGGTAGACTTGTCATTATTGAAGATAGTCTGTTGTCGAGATTTTTGTTACTCCATTGAATGGTAGACTTTACATTATGGAAAGTAGTCTGGTTTCAAGATATTTGTTACTACAATGGATGGTAGGCTTGTCATTATGGAACGTAGTCTGTTGTCGATATTTTTGTTACCCCAATGGATGTTAGCCTTGTCGTTATGGAAGGTAGTTTGTTGTCTAGATTTTTGTTACTCCAATGGATGATAGCCTTGTCATTATGGAAGTTAGTCTGTTGCAGAGATTTTTGTTACTCCAATGGATGGTAGCCTTCTCATTATGGAAGGAAGTCTGTTGTATAGATTTTTGTAACTCCAATGGATGGTAGGCTTGTCCTTATGGAACATGGTCTATTATCGAGATCTTTGTTACTCAATAGATGGTAGCCTTGTCATTATGGAAGGTAGTTTATTGTAGAGATTCTTGTTACTCCAATGGATGGTAGCCTTGTCATTATGGAAGGAAGTCTGTTGTCGAGATTTTTGTTACTCCAATGGATGGTAGCCTTGTCATTATGGAAAATGGTCTAGTGTCGAGATTTTTGTTTACCCAATGGATGGTAGACTTATCATTATGGAAGATAGTTTGTTGTCTAGATTTTTGTTACTCCAATGGATGGTAGACTTGACATTATGGAAAGTAGTCTTGTTTCGATATTTTTGTTACTGCAATGGATGGTAGGCTTGTCATTATGGAACCTAGTCTATTGTCGATATTTTTGTTACCCCAATGGATGGTAGCCTTGTCATTATAGAAGGTAGTTTGTTGTCTAGATTTTTGTTACTCCAATGGATGATAGCATTTTCATTATGGAAGTTAGTCTGTTGCAGAGATTTTTATTACTCCAATGGATGGTAGCCTTGACATTATGGAAAGTAGTCTAGTTTCGAGATTTTTGTTACTACAATGGATGGTAGGCTTGTCATTATGGAACGTAGTTTGTTGTCGATATTTTTGTTACTCCAATGGATGGTAGCCTTGTCATTATGGAAGGAAGTCTGTTGTATACATTTTTGTAACTCCAATGGATGGTAGACTTGTCATTATGGAATGTGGTCTATTATCGAGATCTTTGTTACTCAATGGATGGTAGGCTTGTCATTATGGAAGGTAGTCTGTTGTAGAGATTTTTGTTACTCCAATGGATGGTAGCCTTTTCATTATGGAAAGAAGTCTGTTGTCGAGATTTTTGTTACTCCAATGGAAGGTAGCCTTATCATTATGGAACATGGTCTATTGTCGAGATTTTTGTTACTCCAATGGATGGTAGCCTTGTCATTATGGAAGATAGTCTGTTGTCGAGATTTTTGTTATTCCAATAAATGGTAGACTAAACATTATGGAAAGTAGTCTGGTTTCAAGATTTTTGTTACTGCAATGGATGGTAGGCTTGTCATTATGGAATGTAGTCTATTGTCGATATTTTTGTTACCCCAATGGATGGTAGCCTTGTCGTTATGGAAGGTAATTTGTTGTCTAAATTTTTGTAAATCCAATGGATGATAGCCTTGTCATTATGGAAGTTAGTCTGTTGCAGAGATTTTTGTTACTCCAATGGATGGTAGCCTTGTCATTATGGAAGGAAGTCTGTTGTATAGATTTTTGTAACTCCAATGGATGGTAGACTTGTCATTATGGAAGATGGTCTATTATCGAGATCTTTGTTACTCAATGGATGGTAGGCTTGTCATTATGGAAGGTAGTCTGTTGTAGAGATTTTTGTTACTACAATGGATGGTATCCTTGTCATTATGGAAAGAAGTCTGTTGTCGAGATTTTTGTTACTCCAATGGATGGTAGCCTTGTCATTATGGAACGTAGACTATTGTCGAGATTTTTGTTACTCCAATGGATGGTAGCCTTGTCATTATGGAAGATAGTCTGTTGTCGAGATTTTTGTTACTCCATTGAATGGTAGACTTGACATTATGGAAAGTAGTCTGGTTTCAAGATATTTGTTACTACAATGGATGGTAGGCTTGTCATTATGGAACGTAGTCTTTTGTTGATATTTTTGTTACCCCAATGGATGGTTGCCTTGTCGTTATGGAAGGTAGTTTGTTGTCTAAATTTTTGTTACTCCAATGGATGATATCCTTGTCATTATGGAAGTTAGTCTGTTGCAGAGATTTTTGTTACTCCAATGGATGGTAGCCTTCTCATTATGGAAGGAAGTCTGTTGTATAGATTTTTGTAACTCCAATGGATGGTAGACTTGTCATTATGGAAGATGGTCTATTATCGAGATCTTTGTTACTCAATAGATGGTAGGCTTGTCATTATGGAAGGTAGTCTGTTGTAGAGATTTTTGTTACTACAATGGATGGTATCCTTGTCATTATGGAAAGAAGTCTGTTGTCGAGATTTTTGTTACTCCAATGGATGGTAGCCTTGTCATTATGGAACATAGACTATTGTCGAGATTTTTGTTACTCCAATGGATGGTAGCCTTGTCATTATTGAAGATAGTCTGTTGTCGAGATTTTTGTTACTCCATTGAATGGTAGACTTTACATTATGGAAAGTAGTCTGGTTTCAAGATATTTGTTACTACAATGGATGGTAGGCTTGTCATTATGGAACGTAGTCTGTTGTCGATATTTTTGTTACCCCAATGGATGGTAGCCTTGTCGTTATGGAAGGTAGTTTGTTGTCTAGATTTTTGTTACTCCAATGGATGATAGCCTTGTCATTATGGAAGTTTGTCTGTTGCAGAGATTTTTGTTACTCCAATGGATGGTAGCCTTCTCATTATGGAAGGAAGTCTATTGTATAGATTTTTGTAACTCCAATGGATGGTAGGCTTGTCCTTATGGAACATGGTCTATTATCGAGATCTTTGTTACTCAATAGATGGTAGCCTTGTCATTATGGAAGGTAGTTTGTTGTAGAGATTCTTGTTACTCCAATGGATGGTAGCCTTGTCATTATGGAAGGAAGTCTGTTGTCGAGATTTTTGTTACTCCAACGGATGGTGGCCTTGTCATTATGGAACGTGGTCTATTGTCAAGATTTTTGTTACTCCAATGGATGGTATCCTTGTCATTATGGAAGGTAGTCTATTTTCGAGATTTTTGTTACTCCATTGGATTACAGCCTTGTCTTTATGGAAGGAAGTATGTTGTCGAGGTTTTTGTTACTCCAATGGATGGTATCCTTGTCATTATGGAACGTGGTCTATTGTCAAGATTTTTGTTACTCCAATGGATGGTAGACTTGTCATTATGGAAGATAGTCTGTTTTCGAGATTTTTGTTACTCCAATGGATGGTAGACTTGACATTATGGAAAGTAGTCTGGTTTCAAGATTTTTGTTACTGCAATGGATGGTAGGCTGGTCATTATGGAACATAGTCTGTTGTCGATATTTTTGTTACTCCAATGGATGGTAGCCTAGTCGTTATGGAAGGTAGTCTGTTGTCTAGATTTTTGTTACAACAATGGATGATAGCCTTTTCGTTATGGAAGTTAGTCTGTTGCAGAGATTTTTGTTACTCCAATGGATGGTAGCCTTGTCATTATGGAAGGAAGTCTGTTGTATAGATTTTTGTAACTCCAATGGATGGTAGCCTTGTCATTATGGAACATGGTCTATTATCGAGATCTTTGTTACTCAATGGATGGTAGCCTTGTCATTATGGAAGGTAGTCTGTTGTAGAGATTTTTGTTACTCCAATGGATGGAAGCCTTGTCATTATGGAACGTAGTCAGTTGTCGATATTTTTGTTATTCCAATGGATGGTAGCCTTGTCGTTATGGAAGGTAGTCTGTCATCTAGATTTTTGTTACTCCAATGGATAATAGCCTTATCATTATGGAAGTTAGTCTGTTGTCGAGATTTTTGTTACTCCAATAGATGGTAGCCTTTGTCATTATGGAAGGAAGTCTGTTGTATAGATTTTTGTAACTCCAATGGATGGTAGACTTGTCATTATGGAACATGGTCTATTATTGAGATCTTTGTTACTCAATATATGGTAGCCTTGTCATTATGGAAGGTAGTCTGTTGTAGAGATTTTTAGTTGCTCCAATGGATGGTAGCCTTGTCGTTATAGAAGGAAGTCTGTTGTCTAAATTTTTGTTACTCCAATGGATCGTAGCCTTGTCATTATGGAACGTGGTCTATTGTCGAGATTTTTGTTACTCCAATGGATGGTATCCTTGTCATTATGGAAGGTAGTCTGTTGTCCAGATTTTTGTTACTCCAATGGATGGTAGCCTTGTCATTATGGAACGTGGTCTATTGTCGAGATTTTTATTACTCCAATGGATGGTAGCCTTGTCATTATGGAAGGAAAATCTGTTGTATAAATTTTTGTAACTCCAATGGATGGTAGCCTTGTCATTATGGAACATGGTCTATTATCGAGATCTTTCTTACTCAATAGATGGTCGCCTTGTCATTATGGAAGGTAGTTTGTTGTAGAGATTTTTCTTACTCCAATGGATGGTAGCCTTGTCATTATGGAGAGAAGTCTGTTGTCGAGATTTTTGTTACTACAATGGATGATAGCCTTGTCATTATGGAACATGGTCTATTGTCGAGATTTTTGTTACTCCAATGGATGGTATCTTTGTCATTATGGAAGGTAGTCTGTTTTCGAGATTTTTGTTACTCCATTGGATTGTAGCCTTGTCTTTATGGAAGGAAGTATGTTGTCGAGGTTTTTGTTACTCCAATAGATTATAGCCTTGTCATTATGGAACGTGGCCTATTGTCGAGATTTTTGTTACTCCAATGGATGGTAGACTTGTCATTATGGAAGATAGTCTGTTGTCGAGATTTTTGTTACTCCAATGGATGGTAGACTTGACATTATGGAAAGTAGTCTGGTTTCAATATTTTTGTTACTGCAATGGATGGTAGGCTTGTCATTATGGAACATATTTTGTTGTCGATATTTTTGTTACTCCAATGGATGGTAGCCTTGTCGTTATGGAAGTTAGTCTGTTGTCTAGATTTTTGTTACTCCAATGGATGATAGCCTTGTCCTTATGGATGTTAGTCTGTTGTAGAGATTTTTGTTACTCCAATGGATGGTAGACTTGACATTATTGAAAGTAGTCTGGTTTCGAGATTTTTGTTACTGCCATGGATGGTAGGCTTGTCAGTATGGAACGTAGTCTGTTGTCGATATTTTTGTTACTCCAATGGATGGTAGCCTTGTCATTATGGAAGGTAGTCTGTTGTCTAGATTTTTGTTACTCCAATGGATGATAGCCTTGTCATTATGGAAGTTAGTCTGTTGCAGAGATTTTTGTTACTCCAATGGATGGTAGCCTTGTCATTATGGAAGGAAAATCTGTTGTATAAATTTTTGTAACTCCAATGGATGGTAGCGTTGTCATTATGGAACATGGTCTATTATCGAGATCTTTCTTACTCAATAGATGTTCGCCTTGTCATTATGGAAGGTAGTTTGTTGTAGAGATTTTTGTTACTCCAATACTTGGTAGCCTTGTCATTATGGAAGGTCGTCTGTTGTCGAGATTTTTGTTACTACAATGGATGGTAGCCTTGTCATTATGGAATGTGGTCTATTGTCGAGATTTTTGTTACTCCAATGGATGGTATCATTGTCATTATGGAAGGTAGTCTGTTTTCGAGGTTTTTGTTACTCCATTGGATTGTAGCCATGTCTTTATGGAAGGAAGTATGTTGTCGAGGTTTTTGTTACTCCAATGGATTGTAGCCTTGTCATTATGGAACGTGGCCTATTGTCGAGAATTTTGTTACTCAAATGGATGGTAGACTTGTCATTATGGAACATAGTCTGTTGTCGAGATTTTTGTTACTCCAATGGATGGTAGACTTGACATTATGGAAAGTAGTCTGGTTTCAAGATTTTTGTTACTTCAATGGATGGTAGGCTTGTCATTATGGAACGTATTCTGTTGTCGATATTTTTGTTACTCTAATGGATGGTAGCCTTGTCGTTATGGAAGGTAGTCCGTTGTCTAGATTTTTGTTACTCCAATGGATGATAGCCTTGTCATTATGGAACGTGGTCTATTATCAAGATTTTTGTTACTCCAATGGATGGTAGCCCTGTCATTATGGAAGATAGTCTGTTGTAGAGATTTTTGTTACTCCATTGGATTGTAGCCTTGTCATTATGGAAGGTAGTCTGTTGTAGAGATTTTTGCCATTCCAATGGATGGTAACCTTGTCATTATGGAACGTGGTCTATTGTCGAGATTTTTTTTACTCCAATGCATGGTAGCCTTGTCATATGGAAGGTAGTCTGTTGTCGAGATTTTTTTTACTCCAATGGATGGTAGCCTTGTCATTATGGAAGTTAGTCGATTGTCGATATTTTTGTTACTCCAATGGATGGTAGACTTGACATTATGGAAGGTAGTTTGTTATCTAGATTTTTGTTACTGCAATGGATGGTAGGCTTGTCATTATCCAACGTAGTCTATTGTCGATATTTTTGTTACTCCAATGGATGGTAGCCTTGTCATTATGGAAGGAAGTCTGTTGTATAGATTTTTGTTACTCCAATGGATGGTAGCCTTGTCATTATGGAAGGAAGTCTGTTGTCGAGATTTTTGTTACTCCCATGGATGGTAGCCTTGTCATTATGGAACATGGTCTATTGTCGAGATTTTTGTTACTCCAATGGATGGTAGCCTTGTCATTATGGAAGATAGTCTGTTGTCGATATTTTTGTTACTCCAATGAATGGTAGCATTGTCGTTATGGAAGGTAGTCTGTTGTCTAGATTTTTGTTACTCTAATGGATGATAGCCTTGTCATTATGGAAGGTAGTATGTTGTAGAGATTTTTTTTACTACAATTGATGATAGGCTTGTCATTATGGAACGTAGTCAGTTGTCGATATTTTTTTTACTCCAATGGATGGTAGACTTGACGTTATGGAAGGTAGTCTGTTGTCCAGATTTTTGATACTACAATGGATGGTAGCCTTGTCATTAAGGAACGTGGTCTATTGTCGAGATTTTTGTTACTCCAATGGATGCTTGCCTTGTCATTATGGAAGATAGTCTGTCGTCGAGATTTTTGTTACTCCAATGGATGGTAGACTTGACATTATGGTAAACAGTCTGGTTTTGAGATTTTTTTACCGCAATGAATGGTAGGCTTGTCATTATGGAAATTAGTTTGTTGTCGATATTTTTGTTACTCCAATGGATGTTAGCCTTGTCGTTATAGAAGGTAGTCTGTTGTCTAGATTTTTGTTACTCCAATGGATGATAGCCTTGTCATTATGGAAGGTAGTCTGTTGTAGATATATTTGTTACTCCAATGGATGGTAGCCTTGTCATTATGGAATGTGGTATATTGTCGAGATTTTTTTTACTCCAATGGATGGTATCCTTGTCATATGGAAGGTAGTCTGTTGTCGAGATTTTTTTTACTCCAATGGATGGTAGCCTTGTCATTATGGAAGTTAGTCTGTTGTCGATATCTTTGTTACTCAATGGATGGTAGCCTTGTCGTTATGGAAGGTAGTCTGTTGTCTAGATTTTTGTTACTCCAGTGGATGGTAGCCTTGTCGTTATAGAAGGTTGTCCATTGTCTAGATTTTTGTTACTACAGTGAATGGTAGCCTTGTCATTATGGAAGGAAGTCTGTTGTATATATTTTTGTAACTGCAATAGATGGTAGCCTTGTCATTTTGGAACATGGTCTATTATCGAGATCTTTGTTACTCAATGGATGGTAGCCTTATCATTATGGAAGGTAGTCTATTGTTGAGATTTTTGTTACTCCTATGGATGGTAGCCTTGTCATTATGGAAGGAAGTCTGTTTTCGAGATTTTTGTTGCCCCAATGGATGGTAGCCTTGTCATTATGGAACGTGGTCCATTGTCGAGATATTTGTTACTCCAATGGATGGTAGACTTTTCATTAAGGAAGATAGTCTGTTGTCGAGATTGTTGTTACTCTAATAGATGGTAGACTTGACATTATGGAAAGTAGTATGGTTTCGAGATTTTTGTTACTGCAATGGATGGTAGGCTTGTCATTATGGAAAGTAGTCAGTTGTCGATATTTTTGTTACTCCAATGGATGGTAGACTTGACGTTATAGAAGGTAGTCTATTGTCGAGATTTTTGTTACTCCAATGGATGGTAGCCTTGTCATTATGGAACGTGGTCTATTGTCGAGATTTTTGTTACTCCAATGGATGGTAGACTTGTCATTATGGAAGATAGTCTGTTGTCGAGATTTTTGTTACTCCAATGGATGGTAGCCTTGTAATTATGGAAGGAAGTTTGTTTTATAGATTTTTGTAACTCCAATGGATGCTAGCCTTGTCATTATGGAACAAGGTCTATTATCGAGATCTTTGTTACTCAATAGATGGTAGCCTTGTCATTATGGAAGGTAGTCTGTTGTAGAGAATTTTGTTACTGCAATGGATGGTAGGCTTGTCATTATGGAAAGTAGTCTGGTTTCAAGATTTTTTTTACTCCAATGGATGGTAGCCTTGTCATTATGGAAGTTAGTCTGTTGTCGATATCTTTGTTACTCAATGGATGGTAGCCTTGTCGTTATGGAAGGTAGTCTGTTGTCTAGATTTTTGTTTCTCCAGTGGATGGTAGCCTTGTCGTTATAGAAGGTTGTCCATTGTCTAGATTTTTGTTACTACAGTGGATGGTAGCCTTGTCATTATGGAAGGAAGTCTGTTGTATATATTTTTGTAACTCCAATAGATGGTAGCCTTGTCATTTTGGAACATGGTCTATTATCGAGATCTTTGTTACTCAATGGATGGTAGCCTTATCATTATGGAAGGTAGTCTATTGTTGAGATTTTTGTTACTCCAATGGATGGTAGCCTTGTCATTATGGAAGGAAGTCTGTTTTCGAGATTTTTGTTGCCCCAATGGATGGTAGCCTTGTCATTATGGAACGTGGTCCATTGTCGAGATATTTGTTACTCCAATGGATGGTAGACTTTTCATTAAAGAAGATAGTCTGTTGTCGAGATTGTTGTTACTCTAATGGATGGTAGACTTGACATTATGGAAAGTAGTATGGTTTCGAGATTTTTGTTACTCCAATGGATGGTAGACTTGACATTATGGAAAACAATCTGGTTTTGAGATTTTTTAACCGCAATGAATGGTAGGCTTGTCCTTATGGAAATTAGTCTGTTGTCGATATTTTTGTTACTCCAATGGATGTTAGCCTTGTCGTTATGGAAGGTAGTCTGTTGTCTAGATTTTTGTTACTCCAATGGATGATAGCCTTGTCATTATGGAAGGTAGTCTGTTGTAGAGATTTTTGTTACTCCAATGGATGGTAGCCTTGTCATTATGGAATGTGGTATATTGTCGAGATTTTTTTTACTCCAATGGATGGTAGCCTTGTCATATGGAAGGTAGTCTGTTGTCGAGATTTTTTTTACTCCAATGGATGGTAGCCTTGTCATTATGGAAGTTAGTCTGTTATCGATATCTTTGTTACTCAATGGATGGTAGCCTTGTCGTTATGGAAGGTAGTCTGTTGTCTAGATTTTTGTTACTCCAGTGGATGGTAGCGTTGTCGTTATAGAAGGTTGTCCATTGTCTAGATTTTTGTTACTACAGTGGATGGTAGCCTTGTCATTATGGAAGGAAGTCTGTTGTATATATTTTTGTAACTCCAATAGATGGTATCCTTGTCATTTTGGAACATGGTCTATTATCGAGATCTTTGTTACTCAATGGATGGTAGCCTTATCATTATGGAAGGTAGTCTATTGTTGAGATTTTTGTTACTCCAATGGATGGTAGCCTTGTCATTATGGAAGGAAGTCTGTTTTCGAGATTTTTGTTGCCCCAATGGATGGTAGCCTTGTCATTATGGAACGTGGTCCATTGTCGAGATATTTGTTACTCCAATGGATGGTAGACTTTTCATTAAGGAAGATAGTCTGTTGTCGAGATTGTTGTTACTCTAATGGATGGTAGACTTGACATTACGGAAAGTAGTATGGTTTCGAGATTTTTGTTACTGCAATGGATGGCAGGCTTGTCATTATGGAAAGTAGTCAGTTGTCGATATTTTTGTTACTCCAATGGATGGTAGACTTGACGTTATGGAAGGTAGTCTGTTGTCGAGATTTTTGTTACTCCAATGGATGGTAGCCTTGTCATTATGGAACATGGTCTATTGTCGAGATTTTTGTTACTCCAATGGATGGTAGACTTGTCATTATGGAAGATAGTCTGTTGTCGAGATTTTTGTTACTCCAATGGATGGTAGCATTGTCGTTATGGAAGGTAGTCTATTGTCTAGATTTTTGTTACTCTAATGGATGATAGCCTTGTCATTATGGAAGGTAGTCTGTTGTAGAGATTTTTTTTACTACAATGGATGATAGGCTTGTCATTATGGAACGTAGTCAGTTGTCTAGATTTTTGTTACTCCAATGGATGATAGCCTTGTCATTATTGAAGTTAGTCTGTTGTAGAGATTTTTGTTACTCCAATGGATGGTAGCCTTGTAATTATGGAAGGAAGTCTGTTTTATAGATTTTTGTAACTTCAATGGATGCTAGCCTTGTCATTATGGAACATGGTCTATTATCGAGATCTTTGTTACTCAATAGATGGTAGCCTTGTCATTATGGAAGGTAGTCAGTTGTAGAGAATTTTGTTACTACAATGGATGGTAGGCTTGTCATTATGGAAAGTAGTCTGGTTTCAAGATTTTTGTTACTGCAATGGATGGTAGGCTTGTAATTATGGAATATAGTCTGTTGTCGATTTGTTTGTTACTCCAATGTATGGTAGCCTTGTCGTTATGGAAGGTAGTCTGTTGTCTAGATTTTTGTTACTCTAATGGATGATAGCCTTGTCATTATGGAAGGTAGTCTGTTGTAGAGATTTTTTTTTACTGCAATGGATGATAGGATTGTCATTATGGAACGTAGTCAGTTGTCGATATTTTTTTTACTCCAATGGATGGTAGACTTGACGTTATGGAAGGTAGTCTGTTGTCTAGATTTTTGATACTACAATGGATGGTAGCCTTGTCATTAAGGAACGTGGTCTATTGTCGAGATATTTGTTACTCCAATGGATGTTAGCCTTTCCATTATGGAAGATAGTCTGACGTCGAGATTTTTGTTACTCCAATGGATGGTAGACTTGACATTATGGAAAACAGTCTGGTTTTGAGATTTTTTAACCGCAATGAATGGTAGGGTTGTCCTTATGGAAGTTAGTCTGTTGTCGATATTTTTGTTACTCCAATGGATGTTAGCCTTGTCGTTATGGAAGGTAGTCTGTTGTCTAGATTTTTGTTACTCCAATGGATGATAGCCTTGTCATTATGGAAGGTAGTATGTTGTAGAGATTTTTGTTACTCCAATGGATGGTAGCCTTGTCATTATGGAATGTGGTCTATTGTCGAGATTTGTTTTACTCTAATGGATGGTAGCCTTGTCATATGGAAGGTAGTCTCTTGTCGAGATTTTTTTGACTCCAATGGATGGTAGACTTGTCATTATGGAAGTTAGTCTGTTGTCGATATCTTTGTTACTCAATGGATGGTAGCCTTGTCGTTATGAAAGGTAGTCTGTTGTCTAGATTTTTGTTACTCCAGTGGATGGTAGCCTTGTCGTTATAGAAGGTAGTCCATTGTCTAGATTTTTGTTACTACAGTGGATGGTAGCCTTGTCATTATGGAAGGAAGTCTGTTGTATATATTTTTGTAACTCCAATAGATGGTAGCCTTTTCATTTTGGAACATTGTCTATTATCGAGATCTTTGTTACTCAATGGATGGTAGCCTTATCATTATGGAAGGAAGTCTGTTTTCGAGATTTTTGTTGCCCCAATGGATGGTAGCCTTATCATTATGGAACGTGGTCCATTGTCGAGATATTTGTTACTCCAATGGATGGTAGACTTTTCATTAAGGAAGATAGTCTGTTGTCGAGATTTTTGTTACTCCAATGGATGGTAGACTTGACATTATGGAAAGTAGTATGGTTTCGAGATTTTTGTTACTGCAATGGATGGTAGGCTTGTCATTATGGAAAGTAGTCAGTTGTCGATATTTTTGTTACTCCAATGGATGGTAGACTTGACGTTATGGAAGGTAGTCTGTTGTCGAGATTTTTGTTACTCCAATGGATGGTAGCCTTGTCATTATGGAACGTGGTCTATTGTCGAGATTTTTGTTACTCCAATGGATGGTAGACTTGTCATTAAGGAAGATAGTCTGTTGTCGAGATTTTTGTTACTCTAATGGATGGTAGACTTGACATTATGGAAAGTAGTATGGTTTCGAGATTTTTGTTACTGCAATGGATGGTAGGTTTGTCATTATGGAACATAGTCTGTTGTCGATATTTTTGTTACTCCAATGGATGGTAGCCTTGTCGTTATGGAAGGTAGTCTGTTGTCTAGATTTTTGTTACTCCAATGGATGATAGCCTTGTCATTATGGAAGTTAGTCTGTTGTAGAGATTTTTGTTACTCCAATGGATGGTAGCCTTGTAATTATGGTAGGAAGTCTGTTTTATAGATTTTTGTAACTCCAATGGATGGTAGCCTTGTCATTATGGAACATGGTCTATTATCGAGATCTTTGTTACTCAATAGATGGTAGCCTTGTCATTATGGAAGGTAGTCTGTTGTAGAAATTTTTGTTACTGCAATGGATGGTAGGCTCGTCATTATGGAACGTAGACAATTGTCGATATTTTTGTTACTCGAATTGATGGTAGACTTGACGTTATGGAAGGTAGTCCGTTGTCTAGATTTTTCATACTACAATGGGTGGTAGCCTTGTCATTAAGGAACGTGGTCTATTGTCAAGATTTTTGTTACTCCAATGGATGCTAGCCTTGTCATTATGGAAGATAGTCTGTCGTCGAGATTTTTGTTACTCCAATGGATGGTAGACTTGACATTATGGAAAGCAGTATGTATTTGAGATTTTTGTTACTGCAATGGATGGTAGGCTTGTCATTATGGAAAGTAGTCTGTTGTCGATATTTTTGTTACTCCAGTGGATGTTAGCCTTGTCGTTATGGAAGGTAGTCTATTGTCTAGATTTTTGTTACTCCAATGGATGATAGCCTTGTCATTATGGAAGTTACTCTGTTGTAGAGATTTTTGTTACTCCAATGGATGGTAGCCTTGTCATTATGGAAGGAAGCCTGTTGTATAGATTTTTGTAACTCCAATGGATGATAGCCTTGTCATTATGGAACATGATCTATTATCGATATCTTTGTACCTCAATAGATGGCAGCCTTATCATTATGGAAGGTAGTCTGTTGTAGAGATTTTTTTTACTGCAATGGATGGTAGGCTTGTCATTATGGAACGTAGTCAGTTGTCGATATTTTTTTTTACTCCAATGGATGGTAGACTTGACGTTAAGGAAGGTAGTATGTTGTCTAGATTTTTGATACTACAATGGATGGTAGCCTTGTCATTAAGGAACGTGGTCTATTGTCGAGATTTTTGTTACTCCAATGGATGCTAGCCTTGTCATTATGGAAGATAGTCTGTAGTCGAGATTTTTGTTACTGCAATGGATGGTAGGCTTGTCATTATGGAAAGTAGTCAGTTGTCGATATTTTTGTTACTCCAATGGATGGTAGACTTGACGTTATGGAAGGTAGTCTGTTGTCGAGATTTTTGTTACTCCAATGGATGGTAGCCTTGTCATTATGGAACGTGGTCTATTGTCGAGATTTTTGTTACTCTAATGGATGGTAGACTTGTCATTAAGGAAGATAGTCTGTTGTCGAGATTTTTGTTACTCTAATGGATGGTAGACTTGACATTATGGAAAGTAGTATGGTTTCGAGATTTTTGTTACTGCAATGGATGGTAGGTTTGTCATTATGGAACATAGTCTGTTGTCGATATTATTGTTACTCCATTGGATGGTAGCCTTGTCGTTATGGAAGGTAGTCTGTTGTCTAGATTTTTGTTACTCCAATGGATGATAGCCTTGTCATTATGGAAGTTAGTCTGTTGTAGAGATTTTTGTTACTCCAATGGATGGTAGCCTTGTAATTATGGAAGGAAGTCTGTTTTATAGATTTTTGTAACTCCAATGGATGGTAGCCTTGTCATTATGGAACATGGTCTATTATCGAGATCTTTGTTACTCAATAGATGGTAGCCTTGTCATTATGGAAGGTAGTCTGTTGTAGAAATTTTTGTTACTGCAATGGATGGTAGGCTTGTCATTATGGAACGTAGACAATTGTCGATATTTTTGTTACTCGAATGGATGGTAGACTTGACGTTATGGAAGGTAGTCCGTTGTCTAGATTTTTCATACTACAATGGATGGTAGCCTTGTCATTAAGGAACGTGGTCTATTGTCAAGATTTTTGTTACTCCAATGGATGCTAGCCTTGTCATTATGGAAGATAGTCTGTCGTCGAGATTTTTGTTACTCCAATGGATGGTAGACTTGACATTATGGAAAGCAGTATGTATTTGAGATTTTTGTTACTGCAATGGATGGTAGGCTTGGTATTATGGAAAGTAGTCTGTTGTCGATATTTTTGTTACTCCAATGGATGTTAGCCTTGTCGTTATGGAAGGTAGTCTATTGTCTAGATTTTTGTTACTCCAATGGATGATAGCCTTGTCATTATGGAAGTTACTCTGTTGTAGAGATTTTTGTTACTCCAATGGATGGTAGCCTTGTCATCATGGAAAGAAGCCTGTTGTATAGATTTTTGTAACTCCAATGGATGATAGCCTTGTCATTATGGAACATGATCTATTATCGATATCTTTGTACCTCAATAGATGGCAGCCTTATCATTATGGAAGGTAGTCTGTTGTAGAGATTTTTTTTACTGCAATGGATGGTAGGCTTGTCATTATGGAACATAGTCAGTTGTTGATATTTTTTTTACTCCAATGGATGGTAGACTTGACGTTATAGAAGGTAGTATGTTGTCTAGATTTTTGATACTACAATGGATGGTAGCCTTGTCATTAAGGAACGTGGTCTATTGTCGAGATTTTTGTTACTCCAATGGATGCTAGCCTTGTCATTATGGAAGATAGTCTGTCGTCGAGATTTTTGTTACTCCAATGGATGGTAGACTTGACATTATGGAAAGTAGTCTGGTTTTGAGATTTTTTTTACTGCAATGAATGGTAGGCTTGTCATTATGAAAATTAGTCTGTTGTCGATATTTTTGTTACTCCAATGGATGTTAGCCTTTTCGTTATGGAAGGTATTCTGTTGTCTAGATTTTTGTTACTCCAATGGATGATAGCCTTGTCATTATGGAAGGTAGTCTATTGTAGAGATTTTTGTTACTGCAATGGATGGTAGCCTTGTCATTATGGAAAGTAGTATGGTTTCGAGATTTTTGTTACTGCAATGGATGGTAGGCTTGTCATTATGGAAAGTACTCAATTGTCGATATTTTTGTTACTCCAATGGATGGTAGACTTGACGTTATGGAAGGTAGTCTGTTGTCGAGAATTTTGTTACTCCAATGGATGGTAGCCTTGTCATTATGGAACGTGGTCTATTGTCGAGATTTTTGTTACTCCAATGGATGGTAGACTTGTCATTATGGAAGATAGTCTATTGTCGAGATTTTTGTTACTCCAATGGATGGTAGACTTGACATTATGGAAAGTAGTATGGTTTCGAGATTTTTGTTATTGCAATGGATGGTAGGGTTGTCATTATGGAACATAGTCTGTTGTCGATATTTTTGTTACTCCAATGGATGGTAGCCTTGTCGTTATGGAAGGTAATCTGTTGTCTAGATTTTTGTTACTCCAATGGATGATAGCCTTGTCATTATGGAAGTTAGTCTGTTGTAGAGATTTTTGTTACTCCAATGGATGGTAGCCTTGTAATTATGGAAGGAAGTATGTTTTATAGATTTTTGTAACTTCAATGGATGCTAGCCTTGTCATTATGGAACATGGTCTATTATCGAGATCTTTGTTACTCAATAGATGGTAGCCTTGTCATTATGGAAGGTAGTCTGTTGTAGAGAATTTTGTTACTGCAATGGATGGTAGGCTTGTCATTATGGAACGTAGTCAGTTGTCGATATTTTTGTTACTCCAATGGATGGTAGACTTGACGTTATGGAAGGTAGTCTGTTGTCTAGATTTTTGATACTACAATGGATGGTAGCGTTGTCATTAGGAACGTGGTCTATTGTCGAGATTTTTGTTACTCCAATGGATGCTAGCCTTGTCATTATGGAAGATAGTCTATTGTCGAGATTTTTGTTACTCTAATGGATGGTAGACTTGACATTATGGAAACTAGTCTGGTTTTGAGATTTTTGTTACTGCAATGGATGGTAGGCTTGTCATTATGGAACGTAGTCTGTTGTCGATATTTTTGTTACTCCAATGGATGTTAGCCTTATCGTTATGGAAGGTAGTCTGTTGTCTAGATTTTTGTTACTCCAATGGATGATAGCCTTGTCATTATGGAAGGTAGTCTGTTGTAGAGATTTTTGTTACTCCAATGGATGGTAGCCTTGTCATTATGGAACGTGGTCTATTGTCGAGATTTTTTTTACTCCAATGGATGGTAGCCTTGTCATATGGAAGGTAGTTTGTTGTCGAGATTTTTTTTACTCCAATGGATGGTAGCCTTGTCATTATGGAAAGTAGTCTGTTGTCTAGATTTTTGTTACTCCAGTGGATGGTAGCCTTGTCGTTATAGAAGGTAGTCCATTGTCTAGATTTTTGTTACTTCAGTGGATGGTAGCCTTGTCATTATGGAAGGAAGTTTGTTGTATAGATTTTTGTAACTCCAATAGATGGTAGCCTTGGCATTTTGGAACATGGTCTATTATCGAGATCATTGTTACTCAATGGATGGTAGCCTTATTGAAGGGGTGAAAAACACAAGAAGGGGGGGTTGAATTGTAAAACTGGAAACTTAAAGCAAATGACAAGGTATTTTTATCCTGGTTCGTTTGATCTCAAACTACTCCAGTCCACCCGTTCAAGGTGATTTCGCCTCTCTCCAACGAGGTCTTAATTCACTATATTCAACTGAATACAAATCTGCTTTAGCAACTGCTAAAACCTTCTTGATTCAAACCACAATCCGGTTTGTCAAGGCAACACTTTCTTACAAAGGTATAAGCAAATGTGTATGAATGTTTCTACAAAACTATATCACAACTGTGATGTTTACACAAATGAAGCTTAGATTACTAGGTTGCTAAACGCTAATAAAGTATCAGAGTTTGTTGGTTTAGCAAAACTTGTAGAGTGAAGATTATTGTTCAGCTTTGTGCGTGTAGAGAGTTTGGAAGCATTAGCCGTGATAATCTTCAAAGCTTGGTTTATATAGCACTTGAGAAGATGAACGTTGAAGCAAATATTCTTGATTCAATGCTATTAACAAGCTTTCCTTTTTGAGCAGATCTTGTCTAGAATGATGCCGTTGGTATTGATTAGCTTTCAATGCACAGTACCGTTGCTTCTTCAATGCACGATCTGGCTTGGCTCATTCAGATTCTGCTTCGCTGCTGATGAACTAATTTGATTCTGTATCAGAGTGTTTTACGCGCAGTTCTGTTCATCAAGCTTCAGCATGTGCAAGCGTTGATCATCTGATCTTGACGTTCTGATTCAGCAACTTCTGATGCTGATGTGCAAACTCATATTCTGATGCTGAAAACGTGATCTTGCTTGTTTTAATCAGCATATCTGCAAGTCAGAGCATAGTAATTTTAGGCAGCATATAATTCACTCATGAAATATTTAACTACTATATCTTTTCACTTTGTTATCATCAAAACTCAAATATAGGGTACTAGATTCAAACATTGTTCTAACAATCTCCCCCTTTTTGATGATGACAAAAACTAGATATTTTAAATGAAAAATAACGTGAAAAGTTATCAGATCTATGTATCAGAATAAGAAGTACGGAGAAGTCAGAGTTAAGAGATACTCCCCCTGAGTTTGTTACTTCCCTTTGATATGCGTGTTCTTCAGAGTCAGATCTTTTTCTATCTTTGAGCATCAGATTATAAGTCTTTGACTTATCAGAGAGCAGAGCTTCAGAGCTTTTCCTGTCAGAGCTTTGCTTCGAATCAGAGTGTTAGGTCGATCAGATCTTCATATATCAGAACTTCATATTTGATCAGAGCAACATGAGCTTTTATATTTTGATCAGAGCTTCTAGTTCTTAGTCTTCATAGTGTTCAGAGCTTCCTTGTGCCTGTAGACTTAACAACAAAACAGAAAAACATTTTCAAGTAATAGAGTTAGAATGTTTGAGAATTTCTGTCTAGTTAGCCGTTATTGATTTCAAATATCATTCTTGTTCTCCCCCTTTTTGTCAGCAATCAAAAAGTGTTAGTGATGTGCTAAAACAATTTAGATCAGAAAAACAAATTATATTAAAAATAGTTCAGATCATAGGAGCATTACACAAACATAGTCAAAACATAGTCAAACGTACATCAGAAAATGAAGAAAATATAGAGAATGTCATGCATGAAAAAATTTCAAGGTTGTGGGGGCATGCGTGAGAACAGGCTTTCCAGCATTGCTTGAATCTTTTCAGAAGTTGCATTTAATGCTTGCTGATTTTGGGGGATTTGAGAAAGATACTTAAAAACGGTTACCAGACATGTGTCTCAATGCACCCAATCAGCGCTTTGCCTTCTCAGAAACGTGCACGCGTTCTGCTTCAGGGATTTGCTGATGATTGGATGACACTTGTTTGATGTAGTGATCAGCACGTCTGTATTTGAGATTAGACTCTCAGATCTTTAGACTTGCCTCTGATATAATCTGCATGTCCTAACTTTTCTCAAAAATCTGGAAGTCTTCAAGCTGACTTTTCATCCAGAGCATCTGTGTGCTACATCCAGCTGCTGCTATGTACTCAGCTTCTGCTGTTGACAGAGCAATAGTTGATTGCCTTTTGCTGGACCACGAGATCAGATTTTCTCCCAGAAACTGGCAGCTTCCAGAAGTACTTTTTCGTTCCACTCTGTCTCCAGCAAAATCAGCGTCGCAGTAGCCTACTAAACTGTAATCACTAGATTTTCTATAAAACAAACCCAGATTAGTAGTACCTTTCAGATACTTGAAAATTCGCTTAACAGCTGTTAAGTGAGATTCTCTAGGATCTGATTGGAATCTAGCACAAATGCATACGCTGAATAAAATATCAGGTCTTGAAGCAGTCAGATAAAGGAGAGAACCAATCATACCTCTGTAGACTTTCTGTTCTACGCTTTTGCTTACCTCTTCTCTTTCCAGAATGCACGTGGGATGCATTGGAATCTTTGATGGCTTACATTCTGAGAGGTCAAATTTCTTCAGAAGATCTCTGATGTATTTGCTCTGATGAATGTAAGTTCCCTCTGGAGTTTGATTGATCTGAATTCCTAGAAAGAACTTCAGTTCCCCCATGAGGCTCATCTCAAATTCTGCCTGCATACACTTAGCAAATTTTCTTCCAAGAGAAGGATTAGTAGATCCAAAGATTATATCATCAACATAAATTTGACAGACTAAAATGTCACTCTTAACTGTTTTACAGAATAGAGTGGTGTCCACTTTCCCTCTGGTGAACTCATTTTCAAGCAGAAAGTTACTTAGCCTTTCATACCAAGCTCTGGGAGCTTGTTTCAGACCATACAGTGACTTTTTCAGTTTGAAAACATGTTCTGGATGTTTTGTATTTTCAAAACCTGGGGGTTGGTGAACATACACTTCTTCTTCTATATAACCATTTAAGAATGCACTTTTGACATCCATCTGATACAGAGTGATGCCTCTATTAACAGCAAATGAGATTAAAAGTCTGATAGATTCTAACCTGGCGACTGGGGCAAAGGTTTCTGTATAGTCTATCCCCTCTTGCTGACTATAACCTTGTGCAACCAGTCGTGCCTTGTTTCTGACGACTTCACCTTGTTCATTAAGCTTGTTTCTGAACACCCATCTTGTTCCAATGACGTTGAATCCTTTTGGTCTTGGAACGAGATCCCATACGTCGTTTCTGGTGAATTGATTCAGCTCTTCTTGCATTGCCAGAATCCAGTCATTGTCCAGAAGTGCTTCATCAATAGAAGAAGGTTCAATCAGAGACACAAGTCCCATCAGAGTTTCTTCAGAGTTTCTGAAGCTTGCTCTTGTTCTGGTTGGATCTTCCTTTCTTCCTAGAATAGTCTCTTCTGGGTGATCCAAACTGCTTATGGGTAATCTCTTCTGAGGTTGATCAGCAGTTGTAGGATTTCTAGCATTGCTTCTTTCAGATGTTGAAGGAGTGTCTGTGTTGAGAGCTTCTGATGACTTGTCTTCAGAACCTGCAAATTCAATTTCTATACCTGCAAGATTTTCATTCTACTTTGACTTTTCAGAGTCAAGCTTGTCATCAAAACGAACACTGATTGATTCTTTCACAATCTGTGTTTCTGTATTGTATACTCTGTACCCTCTTGAGCGTTCAGAGTATCCTAACATAATACACTTCTGTGCCTTAGAATCAAACTTGTTCAAATAATTCTTAGTATTTAACATATAGCAAGTACATCCAAATGGATGAAAATACGAAATGTTGGGCTTTCTGTTCTTCCACAATTCATATGGAGTCTTTTCCAGAATAGGTCTTATTGAGATTCTATTCTGAATGTAGCACGCTGTGTTTATTGCCTCTGCCCAGAAAGTCTTAGCAACGTTTGTCTCGTTGATCATGGTTCTGGCCATTTCTTGCAATGTTCTGTTCTTTCGTTCTACAACTCCATTTTGTTGGGGAGTTCTAGGACAAGAGAAATCATGCAGAATGCCTTTGTCATTAAAGAATGACTCAAAATCTTTATTTTCAAATTCTCCACCATGATCACTTCTGACTTTAACGATTCTAAGATCTTTTTCATTCTGAACTTGGTTACAGAAGGTAACAAACACAGAGTGTGACTCGTCCTTGTGTCTTAAGAACTTTACCCATGTCCATCTGCTATAGTCATCTACGATTACTAACCCATACTTCTTGCCACTGACAGAAGCAGTTTTAACTGGTCCAAATAAGTCAATGTGCAGAAGTTCTAATGGCTTAGAGGTAGAAACAACATTTTTGGATTTAAAAGAGGGTTTTGCAAATTTGCCTTTCTGACATGCTTCACACAGAGCATCTGAGTTGAACTTCAAATTTGGAAGTCCTCTGACCAGATTAAGTTTGTTAATCTGAGATATTCTTCTCATACTAACATGCCCCAATCTTTTGTGCCAGATCCACTGCTCGTTGTTAACAGACAGAAGACATTTTACGTTCTGACTCTTTAGTTCAGAAAGTTTGATTTTGTAAATGTTGTTTTTCCTCTTACCATTAAATAGGATAGTCCCATCTTTCTGACTAACAGCTTTACATGATTTTTGATTAAAGATTATATCATAACCGTTATCACTTAATTGACTTATGGATAACAGGTTATGCATCAATCCATCAACAAGCAGAACATTATTAATAGAGGGAAGATTTCCGTTACCTACAGTTCCAGAGCCAATTATCTTTCCCCTCTGATTGCCTCCAAAGCCAACGTGGCCTCCAGGCTTAAGTTCCAGGCTTTGGAACATATGCCTTCTTCCCGTCATGTGACGTGAGCAGCCAGAGTCCAGGTACCATGACTGGTGTTTCTGACTTGCTGCTAAAGATATCTGCAACATGTATTATTTTATCCTTAGGTACCCAGATCTTCTTGGGTCCTGATTTGTTAGTCTTACCAAAACTCTGGTTGAATTTTGGTTTCACAAAGTGATTACTACTAGTATATTTGATGTCATGTGTGTGACCATACACAAAGTGTGAATTTAGAGGAGTGTGTTTAATAACTAAATCCATGACATTTTTAGGTGTAGGAACCTTACCTAGGTATCCTATTCCTTTCCTGCCGTTTCTGCTAACACCATAGATCATTGAAGCCATTCTGCTTCTATCTATGCTTTTAGCAAGGAACTTCTGGAAACTATGATCATACTCCTTGATGATCTCATCAGCGTTGCTGGGAGTTTCAGCAATTGGTTCCTTCTGAGAGTTTTGTAAAGAGTTTTCTAATTTTAAAATTTTATCTCTCAGCTCAGAGTTTTCCAATTTGAGACTCTCAGACTTATTAGAGTCAGATTCAAGAGTCCTTTTCAGGTCTCTGAATTTAGCTCTAATCTGCTGATAACGTTCCAGAATTTCATTTAGGCTTTCAGCAAGTTCAGCCTTTGTAAAATTAACAGCGAAGTTAGGGAATACCTCTTCTGTGTCTGATTCTGAGTCTGAGTCAGAAGCTTCACTGTCATCTGGAATGTTAGCCATAAGCGCTATGTTCGCCCTTTCATCATCTGATTCTGAGTCAGCTTCAGACGAGTCAGAGTCATCCCATGTGGCCATGAGACTTTTCTTCTTCTCTCTTCCAAACCTCTTTTTGGGCTTTTCCCTCTGAAGCTTTGGACAATCACTCTTGTAGTGTCCTTGCTCATTGCACTCGTAGCAGATGATGTCTTTTGTATTTGGCTTCTTGCTACCTGAGGAGCCTTCAGATCTTCTGTATCCAGAGGAAGAATTTGTCCTTCTGTGTCTGGAAGAAGACTCGTTCTGATCAGATCTTCTGGGATTCCTGAACTTCCTTTGTCTTTGCTTCCACAGTTGATTTACTCTTCTGGAGAGAAGAGAAAGCTCGTCTTCTTCTGATGAGGATCCATCAGATGTTTCTTCAACTGCCTGCAAAACTTTAGATTCAGATTTTCTGTTAGATTTTAAAGCTATAGGCTTACCTTGCTTCTGAGGCTCGTCAGCTTCCAGCTCTATCTCATGACTTCTGAGGGAGCTTATAAGTTCCTCCAGAGTGATTTTGTTGAGATCTTTCGCCAGCTTCAGAGCAGTAACCATAGGCCTCCACTGCTTGGGTAAACTTCTGATTATCTTCTTGACATGGTCAGCAGTAGAGTATCCCTTGTCCAGAACTTTGAGACCAGCTACCAGAATCTGGAATCTAGAGAACATAGTTTCAATGGATTCAGATTCTTCCATTTTAAACGCCTCATACTTCTGAATGAGCGCCAGAGCTTTTGTTTCCTTGACTTGAACGTTGCCCTCATGCGTCATTTTGAGAGAATCAAAGATGTTTTTAGCTGTGTCTCTGTTGGAGATCTTCTCATACTCAGTATAGGAGATAGCACTGAGTAGGATGGTTCTGGCCTTATGGTGATTCTTGAAATCACGCTTTTGTTGATCAGTCATTGATTTTCTATCAATCTTCTGACCAGTTGCATTAACAGGGTGCGTGTATCCATCTGTCACCATATCCCACAGATCAGCATCATGTGCTAGAAAGAAGCTTTCAATTCTGTCTTTCCAGTAGTCAAAGTTTTCTCCATCAAAGACTGGAGGTTTGCCGCTGAATCTGTCTTTGTCCTCATTGGTGTCATTGCTGAAATGAGAGTTGTTTCCTGCCATTGTGTTTTTCTGACGCTGGATCTTGTACTGACACGGTTAAGTGTTTTAGCTCAGAACCAGGCGCTCTGATGCCAATTGAAGGGGTGAAAAACACAAGAAGGGGGGGTTGAATTGTAAAACTGGAAACTTAAAGCAAATGACAAGGTATTTTTATCCTGGTTCGTTTGATCTCAAACTACTCCAGTCCACCCGTTCAAGGTGATTTCGCCTCTCTCCAACGAGGTCTTAATTCACTATATTCAACTGAATACAAATCTGCTTTAGCAACTGCTAAAACCTTCTTGATTCAAACCACAATCCGGTTTGTCAAGGCAACACTTTCTTACAAAGGTATAAGCAAATGTGTATGAATGTTTCTACAAAACTATATCACAACTGTGATGTTTACACAAATGAAGCTTAGATTACTAGGTTGCTAAACGCTAATAAAGTATCAGAGTTTGTTGGTTTAGCAAAACTTGTAGAGTGAAGATTATTGTTCAGCTTTGTGCGTGTAGAGAGTTTGGAAGCATTAGCCGTGATAATCTTCAAAGCTTGGTTTATATAGCACTTGAGAAGATGAACGTTGAAGCAAATATTCTTGATTCAATGCTATTAACAAGCTTTCCTTTTTGAGCAGATCTTGTCTAGAATGATGCCGTTGGTATTGATTAGCTTTCAATGCACAGTACCGTTGCTTCTTCAATGCACGATCTGGCTTGGCTCATTCTGATTCTGCTTCGCTGCTGATGAACTAATTTGATTCTGTATCAGAGTGTTTTACGCGCAGTTCTGTTCATCAAGCTTCAGCATGTGCAAGCGTTGATCATCTGATCTTGACGTTCTGATTCAGCAACTTCTGATGCTGATGTGCAAACTCATATTCTGATGCTGAAAACGTGATCTTGCTTGTTTTAATCAGCATATCTGCAAGTCAGAGCATAGTAATTTTAGGCAGCATATAATTCACTCATGAAATATTTAACTACTATATCTTTTCACTTTGTTATCATCAAAACTCAAATATAGGGTACTAGATTCAAACATTGTTCTAACACTTATCATTATGGAAGGTAGTCTATTGTTGAGATTTTTGTTACTCCAATGGATGGTAGCCTTGTCATTATGGAAGGAAGTTTGTTTTCGAGATTTTTGTTACTCCAATTGATGGTAGCCTTGTCATTATGGAACATGGTCTATTGTCGAGATTTTTGTTATTCCAATGGATGGTAGACTTGTCATTATGGAAGATAGTCTGTTGTCGAGATTTTTGTTACTCTAATGGATGGTAGACTTGACATTATGGAAAGTAGTATGGTTTCGAGATTTTTGTAACTGCAATGGATGGTAGGCTTGTCATTATGGAACATAGTCTGTTGTCGATATTTTTTTTACTCCAATGGATGGTAGCCTTGTCGTTATGGAAGGTAGTCTGTTGTTTAGATTTTTGTTACTCCAATGGATGATAGCCTTGTCATTATGGAAGTTAGTCTGTGGTAGAGATTTTTGTTACTCCAATGGATGGTAGCCTTGTCATTATGGAAGGAAGTCTATTGTATAGATTTTTGTAACTCCAATGGATGGTAGCCTTGTCATTATGGAACATGGTCTATTATCGAGATCTTTGTTACTCAATAGATGGTAGCCTTGTCATTATGGAAGGTAGTCTGTTGTAGAAATTTTTGTTACTGCAATGGATGGTAGGCTTGTCATTATGGAACGTAGTCAGTTGTCGATATTTTTGTTACTACAATGGATGGTAGACTTGACGTTATGGAAGGTAGTCTGTTGTCTAGATTTTTGATACTACAATGGATGGTAGCTTTGTCATTAAGGAACGTGGTCTATTGTCGAGATTTTTGTTACTCCAATGGATGCTTGCCTTGTCATTATGGAAGATAGTCTGTTTTCGAGATTTTTGTTACTCAAATGGATGGTAGACTTGACATTATGGAAAGAAGTCTGTATTTGAGATTTTTGTTACTGCAATGGATTGTAGGCTTGTCATTATGGAACGTAGTCTGTTGTCGATATTTTTGTTACTCCAATGGATGTTAGCCTTGTCGTTATGGAAGGTAGTCTGTTGTCTAGATTTTTTTTACTCCAATGGATGGTAGCCTTGTCATATAGAAGGTAGTCTGTTGTAGATATTTTTTTTACTCCAATGGATGGTAGCCTTGTAATTATGGAAGTTAGTCTGTTGTCGATATCTTTGTTACTCAATGGATGGTAGCCTTGTCATTATGGAAGGTAGTCTGTTGTCTAGATTTTGTTACTCCAGTGGATGGTAGCCTTGTAGTTATAGAAGGTAGTCCATTGTCTAGATTTTTGTTACTCCAGTGGATGGTAGCCTTGTCATTATGGAAGGAAGTCTATTGTATAGATTTTTGTAACTCCAACAGATGGTAGCCTTGTCATTTTGGAACATGGTCTATTATCGAGATCTTTGTTACTCAATGGATGGTAGCCTTATCATTATGGAAGGTAGTCTATTGTTGATATTTTTGTTTCTACAATGCATGGTAGCCTTGTCATTATGGAAGGAAGTCTGTTTTCGAGATTTTTGTTGCTCCAATGGATGGTAGCCTTGTCATTATGGAACGTGGTCTATTGTCGAGATTTTTGTTACGCCAATGGATAGTAGACTTGTCATTATGGAAGATAGTCTGTTGTCGAGATTTTTGTTACTTCAATGGATGGTAGACCTGACATTATGGAAAGTAGTATGGTTTCAAGATTTTTGTTACTGCAATGGATGGTAGGCTTGTCATTATGGAACATAGTCTGTTGTCGAAATTTTTGTTACTCTAATGGATGGTAGCCTTGTCGTTGTGGAAGGTAGTCTGTTGTCTAGATTTTTGTTACTCCAATGGATGATAGCCTTTGTCATTATGGAAGTTAGTCTGTTGCAGAGATTTTTGTTACTCCAATGGATGGTAGCCTTATCATTATGGAAGGAAGTCTGTTGTATAGATTTTTGTAACTCCAATGGATGGTAGCCTTGTCATTATGGAACATGGTATATTATCGATATCTTTGTTACTCAATAGATGGTAGCCTTGTTATTATGGAATGTAGTCTGTTGTAGAGATTTTTGTTACTGCAATGGATGGTAGGCTTGTCATTATGGAATGTAGTCAGTTGTCGATATTTTTGTTACTCCAATTGATGGTAGACTTGACATTATGGAAGGTAGTTTGTTGTCTAGATTTTTGATACTATAATGGATGATAGCCTTGTCATTAAGGAACGTGGTCTATTGTCGAGATTTTTGTTACTCCAATGGATGCTAGCCTTGTCATTATGGAAGATAGTCTATTGTCGAGATTTTTGTTACTCAAATGGATGGTAGACTTGACATTATGGAAAGTAGTCTGTATTTGAGATTTTTGTTACTGCAATGGATGGTAGGCTTATCATTATGGAACGTAGTCTGTTTTCGATATTTTTGTTACTCCAATGGATGTTAGCCTTATCGTTATGAAAGGTAGTCTGTTGTCTAGATTTTTGTTACTCCAATGGATGATAGCCTTGTCATTATGGAAGGTAGTCTGTTGTAGAGATTTTTGTTACTCCAATGGATTGTAGCCTTGTCATTATGGAACGTGGACTATTGTCGAGATTTTTTTTACTCCAATTGATGGTAGCCTTGTCATATGGAAGGTAGTCTGTTGTCGAGATTTTTTTTACTCCAATGGATGGTAGCCTTGTCATTATGGAAGTTAGTCTGTTGTCGATATCTTTGTTACTCAATGGATGGTAGCCTTGTCATTATGGAAGGTAGTTTGTTGTCTAGATTTTTGTTACTCCAGTGGATGGTAGCCTTGTCGTTATAGAAAGTAGTCCATTGTCTAGATTTTTGTTACTCCAGTGGATGGTAGCCTTGTCATTATGGAAGGAAGTCTGTTGTATAGATTTTTGTAACTCCAATAGATGGTAGCCTTGTCATTTTGGAACATGGTCTATTATCGAGATCTTTGTTACTCAATGGATGGTAGCCTTATCATTATGGAAGGTAATCTATTGTTGAGATTTTTGTTTCTCCAATGCATGGTAGCCTTGTCATTATGGAAGGAAGTCTGTTTTCGAGATTTTTGTTGCTCCAATGGATGGTAGCCTTGTCATTATGGAACCTGGTCTATTGTCTAGATTTTTGTTACTCCAATGGATGGTAGACTTGTCATTATGGAAGATAGTCTGTTGTCGAGATTTTTGTTAATTCAATGGATGGTAGACTTGACATAATGGAAAGTAGTATGGTTTCGAGATTTTTGTTACTGCAATGGATGGTAGGCTTGTCATTATGGAACATAGTCTGTTGTCGATATTTTTGTTACTCCAATGGATGGTAGCCTTGTCGTTGTGGAAGGTAGTCTGTTGTCTAGATTTTTCTTACTCCAATGGATGATAGCCTTGTGATTATGGAAGTTAGTCTATTGCACAGATTTTTGTTACTCCAATGGATGGTAGCCTTGTCATTATGGAAGGAAGTCTGTTGTATAGATTTTTGTAACTCCAATGGATGGTAGCCTTGTCATTATGGAACATGGTATATTATCGATATCTTTGTTACTCAATAGATGGTAGCCTTGTCATTATGGAAGGTAGTCTGTTGTAGAGATTTTTGTTACTGCAATGGATGGTAGGCTTGTCATTATGGAACGTAGTCAGTTGTCGATATTTTTGTTACTCCAATGGATGGTAGACTTGACGTTATGGAAGGTAGTCTGTTGTCTAGATTTTTGATAATATAATGGATGATAGCCTTTTCATTAAGGAACATGGTCTATTGTCGAGATTTTTGTTACTCCAATGGATGCTAGCCTTGTCATTATGGAAGATAGTCTATTGTCGAGATTTTTGTTACTCAAATGGATGGTAGACTTTACATTATGGAATGTAGTCTGTATTTGAGATTTTTGTTACTGCAATGGATGGTAGGCTTGTCATTATGGAACGTAGTCTGTTATCGATATTTTTGTTACTCCAATGGATGTTAGCCTTGTCGTTATGGAAGGTAGTCTGTTGTCTAGATTTTTTTTACTCCAATGGATGATAGCCTTGTCATTGTGGAAGGTAGTCTGTTGTAGAGATTTTTGTTACTCCAATGGATGGTAGCCTTGTCATTATGGAAGGTGGTCTATTGTCGAGATTTTTTTTACTCCAATGGATGGTAGCCTTGTCATATGGAAGGTAGTCTGTTGTCAAGATTTTTTTTAATCCAATGGATGGTAGCCTTGTCATTATGGAAGTTAGTCTGTTGTCGATATCTTTGTTACTCAATGGATGGTAGCCTTGTCATTATGGAAGGTAGTCTGTTGTCTAGATTTTTGTTACTCCAGTGGATGGTAGCCTTGTAGTTATAGAAGGTAGTCCATTGTCTAGATTTTTGTTACTCCAGTGGATGGTAGCCTTGTCATTATGGAAGGAAGTCTGTTGTATAGATTTTTGAAACTCCAATAGATGGTAGCCTTGTCATTTTGGAACATGGTCTATTATCGAGATCTTTGTTACTCAATGGATGGTAGCCTTATCATTATGGAAGGTAGTCTATTGTTGAGATTTTTGTTTCTCCAATGCATGGTAGCCTTGTCATTATGGAAGGAAGTCTGTTTTCGATATTTTTGTTGCTCCAATGGATGGTAGCCTTGTCATTATGGAACGTGGTCTATTGTCGAGATTTTTGTTACTCCAATGGATGGTAGACTTGTCATTATGGAAGAAATTCTGTTGTCGAGATTTTTGTTACTACAATGGATGGTAGACTTGACATTATGGAAAGTAGTATGGTTTCGAGATTTTTGTTACTGCAATGGATGGTAGGCTTGTCATTATGGAACATAGTATGTTGTCGATATTTTTGTTACTCCAATGGATGGTAGCCTTGTCGTTGTGGAAGGTAGTCTATTGTCTAGATTTTTGTTACTCCAATGGATGATAGCCTTGTCATTATGGAAGTTAGTCTGTTGCAGAGATTTTTGTTACTCCAATGGATGGTAGCCTTGTCATTATGGAAGGAAGTCTGTTGTATAGATTTTTGTAACTCCACATGATGGTAGCCTTGTCATTATGGAACATGGTCTATTATCGAGATCTTTGTTACTCAATAGATGGTAGCCTTGTCATTATGGAAGGTAGTCTGTTTCAGAGATTTTTGTTACTGCAATGGATGGTAGGCTTGTCATTATGGAACGTAGTCAGTTGTCGATATTTTTGTTACTCCAATGGATGGTAGCCTTGTCGTTATGGAAGGTAGTTTGTTGTCTAGATTTTTGATACTACAATGGATGGTAGCCTTGTCATTAAGGAACGTGGTCTATTGTCGAGATTTTTGTTACTCCAATGGATGCTAGCCTTGTCATTATGGAAGATAGTCTGTTGTCGAGATTTTTGTTACTCCAATGGATGGTAGACTTGACATTATGGAAAGTAGTCTGGTTTTGAGATTTTTGTTACTGCAATGGATGGTAGGCTTGTCATTATGGAACGTAGTCTGTTGTCGATATTTTTGTTTTACTCCAATGGATGTTAGCCTTGTCATTATGGAAGGTAGTTTGTTGTCTAGATTTTTGTTACTCCAGTGGATGGTAGCCTTGTTGTTATATAAGGTAGTCCATTGTCTAGATTTTTGTTACTCCAGTGGATGGTAGCCTTGTCATTATGGAAGGAAGTCTGTTGTATAAATTTTTGTAACTCTAATAGATGGTAGCCTTGTCATGTTGGAACATGGTTTATTATCGAGATCTTTGTTACTCAATGGATGGTAGCCTTGTAATTATGGAAGGTAGTCTGTTGTAGAGATTTTTGTTACTCCAATGGATGGTAGCCTTGTCATTATGGAATCTGGTCTATTGTCGAGATTTTTTTACTCCAATGGATGGTAGCCTTGTCATCTGAAAGGTAGTCTATTGTCGAGATTTTTTTTACTCCAATGGATGGTAGCCTTGTCATTATGGAAGTTAGTTTGTTGTCGATATCTTTGTTACTCAATGGATGGTAGACTTGTCATTATGGAAGGTAGTCTGTTGTCTAGATTTTTGTTACTCCAGTGGATGGTAGCCTTGTCATTATGGAAGGAAGTCTGTTGTATAGATTTTTGTAACTCCAATAGATGGTAGCCTTGTCATTTTGGAACATGGTCTATTATCGAGATCTTTGTTCCTAAATGGATGGTAGCCTTATCATTATGGAAGGTAGTCTATTGTTGAGATTTCTGTTACTCCAATGGATGATAGCCTTGTCATTATGGAAGGAAGTCTGTTTTCGAGATTTTTGTTACTCCAATGGATGGTAGCCTTGTCATTATGGAACGTGGTCTATTGTCGAGATTTTTGTTACTCCAATGGATGGTAGACTTGTCATTATTAAAGATATTCTATTGTCGAGATTTTTGTTACTCCAATGGATGGTAGACTTGACATTATGGAAAGTAGTCTGGTTTCGAGATTTTTGTTACCGCAATGGATGGTAGGCTTGTCATTATGGAACATAGTTTGTTGTCGATATTTTTGTTACTCCAATGGATGGTAGCCTTGTCGTTATGGAAGGTAGTCTGTTGTCTAGATTTTTGTTACTCCAATGGATGGTAGCCTTGTCATTATGGAAGTTAGTCTGTTGTAGAGATTTTTGTTACTCCAATGGATGGTAGCCTTGTCATTATGGAAGGAAGTCTGTTGTATAGATTTTTCTAACTCCAATGGATGGTAGCCTTGTCATTATGGAACATGGTCTATTATCGAGATCTTTGTTACTCAATAGATGGTAGCCTTGTCATTATGGAAGGTAGTCAGTTGTAGAGATTTTTGTTACTGCAATGGATGGTAGGCTTGTCATTATGGAACGTAGTCAGTTGTCGATATTTTTGTTACTCCAATGGATGGTAGCCTTGTCGTTATGGAAGGTAGTCTGTTGTATAGATTTTTATGCTCCAATGGATGATAGCCTTGTCATTATGGAAGTTAGTCTGTTGTAGAGATTTTTGTTACTCCAATGGATGGTAGCCTTGTCATTATGGAAGCAAGTATGTTGTATAGATTTTTGTAACTCCAATAGACGGTAGCCTTTTCATTATGGAACATGGTCTATTATCGAGATTTTTGTTACTCAATGGATGGTAGCCTTATCATTATGGAAGGTAGTTTATTGTAGAGATTTTTTTTACTCCAATGGATGGTAGCCTTGTCATTATGGAAGGAAGTATGTTGTCGAGATTTTTGTTACTCCAATGGATGGTAGCCTTGTCATTATGGAATATGGTCTATTTTCGAGATTTTTGTTACTCCAATGGATAGTAGCCTTGTCGTTATAGAAGGTAGTCCGTTGTCTAGATTTTTGTTACTCCAATGGATGATAACCTTGTCATTATGGAAGTTAGTCTGTTGTAGAGATTTTTGTTACTCTAGTGGATGGTAGCCTTGTCATTATGGAAGGAATTCTGTTGTATAGATTTTTGTAACTCCAATAGATGGTAGCCTTGTCATTATGGAACATGGTCTATTATTGAGATCTTTGTTACTCAATGGATGGTAGCCTTATCATTATGGAAGGTAGTCTGTTGTTGAGATTTTTATTACTCCAATGATGGTAGCCTTGTCATTATGGAAGGAAGTCTGTTGCCGAGATCTTTGTTACTCAATGGATGGTAGCCTTGTCATTATGGAAGGTAGTATGTTGTATATATTTTTGTTATTGTAATGGATGGTAGCCTTGTCATTATGGAAGGAAGTCTTTTGTCAATATTTTTGTTACTCCAATCGATGGTAGCCTTGTCATTATGGACCGTGGGCTATTGTCGAGATTTTTGTTACTCCATTGGATGGTAGCCTTGTAATTATGAAAGGTAGTATGTTATCGAGATTTTTGTTACTCCAATGGATAGTAGGCTTGTTATTATGGAACTTAGTATGTTGTCGATAGTTTTGTTACTCCAATGGATGGTAGCCTTGTCATTATGGAAGGAAGTCTGTTGTATACATTTTTGTAACTCCAATGGATGGTAGCCTTGTCATTATGGAACGTGGTCTATTATCGAGATTTTTTTTACTCAATGGATGGTATCCTTGTCATTATGGAAGGTAGTCTGTTGTCGAGATTTCTGTTAATCCAATGGATGATAGTCTTGTCATTATGGAACGAGGTCTATTGTCGAGATTTTTGTTACTCCAATGGATGCTAGCTTTGTTATTATGTAAGATAGTCTGTTGTCGAGATTTTTGTTACTCCAATGGATGGTAGACTTAACATTATGGAAAGTAGTATGGTTTCGAGATTTTTGTTACTGCAATGGATGGTAGGCTTGTTAATATGGAACATAGTCTATTGTCGATATTTTTGTTACTCCAATGGATGTTAGCCTTGTCGTTATGGAAGGTAGTCTGTTGTCTAGATTTTTGTTACTCCAATGGATGATAGCCTTGTCATTATGGAAGGTAGTCTGTTGTAGAGATTTTTGTTACTCCAATGGATGGTAGCCTTGTCATTATGGAACGTGGTCTATTGTCGAGATTTTTTTTACTCCAATGGATGGTAGCCTTGTCATATGGAAGGTAGTCTGTTGTCGAGATATTTTTACTCCAATGGATGGTAGCATTGTCATTATGGAAGTTAGTCTGTTGTTGATATCTTTGTTACTCAATGGATGGTAGCCTTGTCATTATAAAAGGTAGTCTGTTGTCGAGATTTTTGTTACTCCAATGGATGGTAGCCTTGTCATTAAGGAACGTGGTCTATTGTCGCGATTTTTGTTACTCCAATGGATGCTAGCCTTGTCATTATGGAAGATAGTCTATTGTCGAGATTTTTGTTACTCCAATGGATGGTAGACTTGACATTATGGAAAGTAGTCTGGTATCGAGATTTTTGTTACTGCAATGGATGGTAGGCTTGTCATTATGGAATGTAGTCTGTTGTCGATATTTTTGTTACTCCAATGGATGATAGCCTTGTCGTTATGGAAGGTAGTCTGTTTTCTAGATTTTTGTTACTCCAATGGATGATAGCCTTGTCATTATGGAAGGTAGTCTGTTGTAGAGATTTTTGGTACTCCAATGGATGGTAGCCTTGTCATTATGGAACGTGGTCTATTGTCGAGATTTTTTTTACTCCAATGGATGGTAGCCTTGTCATATGGAAGGTAGTTTGTTGTCGAGATATTTTTACTCCAATGGATGGTAGCATTGTCATTATGGAAGTTAGTTTGTTGTTGATATCTTTGTTACTCAATGGATGGTAGCCTTGTCATTATAAAAGGTAGTCTGTTGTCGAGATTTTTGTTACTCCAATGGATGGTAGCCTTGTCATTAAGGAACGTGGTCTATTGTCGCGATTTTTGTTACTCCAATGGATGCTAGCCTTGTCATTATGGAAGATAGTCTATTGTCGAGATTTTTGTTACTCCAATGGATGGTAGACTTGACATTATAGAAAGTAGTCTGGTATCGAGATTTTTGTTACTGCAATGGATGGTAGGCTTGTCATTATGGAACGTAGTCTGTTGTCGATATTTTTGTTACTCCAATGGATGATAGCCTTGTCGTTATGGAAGGTAGTCTGTTTTCTAGATTTTTGTTACTCCAATGGATGATAGCCTTGTCATTATGGAAGGTAGTCTGTTGTAGAGATTTTTGGTACTCCAATGGATGGTAGCCTTGTCATTATGGAACGTGGTCTATTGTCGAGATTTTTTTTACTCCAATGGATGGTAGCCTTGTCATATGGAAGGTAGTTTGTTGTCGAGATTTTTTTTACTCCAATAGATGGTAGCCTTGTCATTATGGAGGTTAGTCTGTTGTCGATATCTTTGTTATTCAATGGATGGTAGCCTTGTCATTATAAAAGGTAGTCTGTTGTCGAGATTTTTGTTTATCCAATGGATGGTAGCCTTGTCATTAAGGAACATGGTCTATTGTCGAGATTTTTTTTACTCCAATGGATGGTAGCCTTGTCATATGGAAGGTAGTCTGTTGTCGAGATTTTTTTTACTCCAATGGATGGTAGCCTTGTCATTATGGAAGTTAGTATGTTATCGATATCTTTGTTACTCAATGGATGGTAGCCTTGATATTATGGAAGGTAGTCTGTTGTCGAGATTTTTGTTACTCCAATTGATGGTGGCCTTGTCATTATGGAAGGAAGTCTGTTGTCGAGATTTTTGTTACTCCAATAGATGGTAGCCTTGTCATTTTGGAAGGTAGTCTGTTGTAGATATTTTTGTTACTCCAATGGATGGTAGCCTTGTCATTATGGAAGGTGGTCTATTGTCGAGATTTTTGTTACTCAATGGATGGTAGCCTTATCATTATGGAAGGTAGTCTATTGTTGAGATTTTTGTTTCTCCAATGCATGGTAGCCTTGTCATTATGGAAGGTAGTCAATTTTTTCGATATTTTTGTTACTCCCTTAGATGGTAGCCTTGTTATTATGGAAGGTAGTATGTTGTCGATATTTTTGGTACTCCAATGGATGGAAGCCTTGTCATTGTGAAAGGTAGTCTATTGTCGAGATTTTTATTACTACAATAGATGGTACCCTTGTCATTATGGAAGGTATTATGTTGTCGATATCTTTGATACTCCAATGGATGGTAGGCTTGTCAATATGGAAGGTAGTTTGTTGTCGATATCTTTGTTAATCAATGGATGGTAGCCTTGTCATTAAGGAAGGTAGTCTGTTGTCCAGATTTTTGTTACTCCAATGGAAGGTAGCCTTGTCATTATGGAAGGTAGTCTGCTGTCAATATTTTTGTTACTCCAATGGATGGTAGCCTCGTCATTATGGAAAGTAGTATGTTGTCGAGATTTTTGTTACTCTAATGGATAGTAGCCTTGTGTTTATGGAAGGTAGTCTGTTGTCGATATTTTTGTTACTCCAATGGATGGTAGCCTTGTCATTATGGAAGGTATTCTATGGTAGAGATTTTTTTTACTGTAATGGATGGTAGCCTTGTCATTATGGAAGGAAGTCTTTTATCGATATTTTTGTTACTCCAATGGATGGTAGCTTTATCATTATGGACACTGGTCTATTGTAGATATTTTTGTTACTCCAATGGATGGTAGCCTTGTAATTATGAAAGGTAGTCTGTTGTCGAGATTTTTGTTGCTCCAATGGATGGTAGCCTTGTCATTATGGAATGTAGTTTGTTGTCGAGATTTTTATTATTCCAATGGATGGTAGACTTGACATTATGGAAAGTATTCTGGTTTCGAGATTTTTGTTACTGCAATGGATGGTAGGCTTGTCATTATGGAACGTAGTATGTTGTCGATATTTTTGTTACTCCAATGGATGGTAGCCTTGTCATTATGGAATGAAGTTGTTGTATACATTTTTGTAACTCCAATGGATGGTAGCCTTGTCATTATGGAACGTGTTCTATTATCGAGATCTTTGATACTCAATGGACGGTAGCCTTATCATTATGGAAGATAGTTTGTTGTCGATATTTTTGTTACTCTATTGTATTGTATCCTTGTCATTATGGAAGGTAGTTTGTTGTCGAGATTTTTGTCATTCCAATGGATGGTAACCTTGTCATTATGGATTGTAGTCTGTTGTCGAGATTTTTTTTAGTCCAATGGATGGTAGCCTTGTCATATGGAAGGTAGTCTGTTGTCGAGATTTTTTTTAGTCCAATGGATGGTAGCCTTGTCATTATCAAAGTTAGTCTGTTGTCGATATCTTTGTTACTCAATGGATGGTAGCCTTGTCATTATGGAAGGTAGTCTATTGTCAAGATTTTTGTTACTCCAATGGATGGTAGCCTTGTCATTATGGAAGATAGTCTGTTGTCGAGATTTTTGTTACTCCAATGGATGGTAGACTTAACATTATGGAAAGTAGTATGGTTTCGAGATTTTTGTTACTGCAATGAATGGTAGGCTTGTTAATATGGAACGTAGTCTATTGTCTATATTTTTGTTACTCCAATGGATGTTAGCCTTGTCGTTATGGAAGGTAGTCTTTTGTCTAGATTTTTGTTACTCCAATGGATGATAGCCTTGTCATTATGGAAGGTAGTCTGTTGTAGATATTTTTGTTACTCCAATGGATGGTAGCCTTGTCATTATGGAACGTGGTCTATTGTCGAGATTTTTTTTACTCCAATGGATGGTAGCCTTGTCATATGGAAGGTAGTCTGTTGTCGAGATTTTTTTACTCCAATGGATGCTAGCATTGTCATTATGGAAGTTAGTCTATTGTTGATATCTTTGTTACTCAATGGATGGTAGCCTTGTCATTATAAAAGGTAGTCTGTTGTCGAGATTTTTGTTACTCCAATGGATGGTAGCCTTGTCATTAAGGAACGTGGTCTATTGTTGAGATTTTTGTTACTCCAATGGATGCTAGCCTTGTCATTATGGAAGATAGTCTATTGTCGAGATTTTTGTTACTCCAATGGATGGTAGACTTGACATTATGGAAAGTAGTCTGGTTTCGAGATTTTTGTTACTGCAATGGATGGTAGGCTTGTCATTATGGAACGAAGTCTGTTGTCGATATTTTTGTTACTCCAATGGATGATAGCCTTGTCGTTATGGAAGGTAGTCTGTTTTCTAGATTTTTGTTACTCCAATGGATGATAGCCTTGTCATTATGGAAGGTAGTCTGTTGTAGAGATTTTTGGTACTCCAATGGATGGTAGCCTTGTCATTATAGAACTTGGTCTATTGTCGAGATTTTTTTTAATCCAATGGATGGTAGCCTTGTCATATGGAAGGTAGTTTGTTGTCGAGATTTTTTTTACTCCAATAGATGGTAGCCTTGTCATTATGGAGGTTAGTCTGTTGTCGATATCTTTGTTACTCAATGGATGGTAGCCTTGTCATTATAAAAGGTAGTCTGTTGTCGAGATTTTTGTTTATCCAATGGATGGTAGCCTTGTCATTAAGGAACATGGTCTATTGTCGAGATTTATGTTACTCCAATGGATGCTAGCCTTGTCATTATGGAAGATAGTATGTTGTCGAGATTTTTGTTACTCCAATGGATGGTAGACTTGACATTATGGAATGTAGTCCTGTTTCAAGATTTTTGTTACTGTAATGGATGGTAGGCTTGTCATTATGGAACGTAGTCTGTTGTCGATATTTTTATTACTCCAATGGATGTTTGCCTTGTCATTATGGAAGGTAGTCTGTTATCTAGATTTTTGTTACTCCAATGGATGATAGCCTTGTCATTATGGAAGGTAGTCTGTTGTAGAGATTTTTGTTACTCCAATGGATGGTAGCCTTGTCATTATGGAACGTGGTCTATTGTCGAGATTTTTTTTACTCCAATGGATGGTAGCCTTGTCATATGGAAGGTAGTCTGTTGTCGAGATTTTTTTTACTCCAATGGATGGTAGCCTTGTCATTATGGAAGTTAGTATGTTATCGATATCTTTGTTACTCAATGGATGGTATCCTTGATATTATGGAAGGTAGTCTGTTGTCGAGATTTTTGTTACTCCAATTGATGGTGGCCTTGTCATTATGGAAGGAAGTCTGTTGTCGAGATTTTTGTTACTCCAATAGATGGTAGCCTTGTCATTATGGAACATAGTCTGCTATCGATATTTTTGTTACACCAATGGATGGTAGCCTTGTCATTATGGAAGGTAGTCTGTTGTCGAGATTTTTGTTACTCTAAGTGATGGTAGCCTTGTCATTATGGATGGTAGTCTGTTGTCTAGATTTTTGTTACTCCAATGGATGATAGCCTTGTCATTATGGAAGGTAGTCAATTTTTTCGATATTTTTGTTACTCCCTTAGATGGTAGCCTTTTTATTATGGAAGGTAGTATGTTGTCGATATTTTTGGTACTCCAATGGATGGAAGCCTTGTCATTGTGAAAGGTAGTCTATTGTCAAGATTTTTATTACTACAATAGATGGTACCCTTGTCATTATGGAAGGTATTATGTTGTCGACATCTTTGATACTCCAATGGATGGTAGGCTTGTCAATATGGAAGGTAGTTTGTTGTCGATATCTTTGTTAATCAATGGATGGTAGCCTTGTCATTAAGGAAGGTAGTCTGTTGTCCAGATTTTTGTTACTCCAATGGAAGGTAGCCTTGTCATTATGGAAGGTAGTCTGCTGTCAATATTTTTGTTACTCCAATGGATGGTAGCCTCGTCATTATGGAAGGTAGTATGTTGTCGATATTTTTGTTACTCTAAATGATAGTAGCCTTGTGTTTATGGAAGGTAGTCTGTTGTCGATATTTTTGTTACTCCAATGGATGGTAGCCTTGTCATTATGGAAGGTATTCTATGGTAGAGATTTTTTTTACTGTAATGGATGGTAGGCTTGTCATTATGGAACGTAGTATGTTGTCGATATTTTTGTTACTCCAATGGATGGTAGCCTTGTCATTATGGAATGAAGTTGTTGTATACATTTTTGTAACTCCAATGGATGGTAGCCTTGTCATTATGGAACGTGTTCTATTATCGAGATCTTTGATACTCAATGGACGGTAGCCTTATCATTATGGAAGATAGTTTGTTGTCGATATTTTTGTTACTCTATTGTATTGTATCCTTGTCATTATGGAAGGTAGTTTGTTGTCGAGATTTTTGTCATTCCAATGGATGGTAACCTTGTCATTATGGATTGTAGTCTGTTGTCGAGATTTTTTTTAGTCCAATGGATGGTAGCCTTGTCATATGGAAGGTAGTCTGTTGTCGAGATTTTTTTTAGTCCAATGGATGGTAGCCTTGTCATTATCAAAGTTAGTCTGTTGTCGATATCTTTGTTACTCAATGGATGGTAGCCTTGTCATTATGGAAGGTAGTCTATTGTCAAGATTTTTGTTACTCCAATGGATGGTAGCCTTGTCATTATGGAAGATAGTCTGTTGTCGAGATTTTTGTTACTCCAATGGATGGTAGACTTAACATTATGGAAAGTAGTATGGTTTCGAGATTTTTGTTACTGCAATGAATGGTAGGCTTGTTAATATGGAACGTAGTCTATTGTCTATATTTTTGTTACTCCAATGGATGTTAGCCTTGTCGTTATGGAAGGTAGTCTGTTGTCTAGATTTTTGTTACTCCAATGGATGATAGCCTTGTCATTATGGAAGGTAGTCTGTTGTAGAGATTTTTGTTACTCCAATGGATGGTAGCCTTGTCATTATGGAACGTGGTCTATTGTCGAGATTTTTTTTACTCCAATGGATGGTAGCCTTGTCATATGGAAGGTAGTCTGTTGTCGAGATTTTTTTACTCCAATGGATGGTAGCATTGTCATTATGGAAGTTAGTCTGTTGTTGATATCTTTGTTACTCAATGGATGGTAACCTTGTCATTATAAAAGGTAGTCTGTTGTCGAGATTTTTGTTACTCCAATGGATGGTAGCCTTGTCATTAAGGAACGTGGTCTATTGTCGAGATTTTTGTTACTCCAATGGATGCTAGCCTTGTCATTATGGAAGATAGTCTATTGTCGAGATTTTTGTTACTCCAATGGATGGTAGACTTGACATTATGGAAAGTAGTATGGTTTCGAGATTTTTGTTACTGCAATGGATGGTAGGCTTGTCATTATGGAACGAAGTCTGTTGTCGATATTTTTGTTACTCCAATGGATGATAGCCTTGTCGTTATTGAAGGTAGTCTGTTTTCTAGATTTTTGTTACTCCAATGGATGATAGCCTTGTCATTATGGAAGGTAGTCTGTTGTAGAGATTTTTGGTACTCCAATGGATGGTAGCCTTGTCATTATAGAACTTGGTCTATTGTCGAGATTTTTTTTACTCCAATGGATGGTAGCCTTGTCATATGGAAGGTAGTTTGTTGTCGAGATTTTTTTTACTCCAATAGATGGTAGCCTTGTCATTATGGAGGTTAGTCTGTTGTCGATATCTTTGTTACTCAATGGATGGTAGCCTTGTCATTATAAAAGGTAGTCTGTTGTCGAGATTTTTGTTTATCCAATGGATGGTAGCCTTGTCATTAAGGAACATGGTCTATTGTCGAGATTTATGTTACTCCAATGGATGCTAGCCTTGTCATTATGGAAGATAGTATGTTGTCGAGATTTTTGTTACTCCAATGGATGGTAGACTTGACATTATGGAATGTAGTCCTGTTTCAAGATTTTTGTTACTGCAATGGATGGTAGGCTTGTCATTATGGAACGTAGTCTGTTGTCGATATTTTTGTTACTCCAATGGATGTTTGCCTTGTCATTATGGAAGGTAGTCTGTTATCTAGATTTTTGTTACTCCAATGGATGATAGCCTTGTCATTATGGAAGGTAGTCTGTTGTAGAGATTTTTGTTACTCCAATGGATGGTAGCCTTGTCATTATGGAACGTGGTCTATTGTCGAGATTTTTTTTACTCCAATGGATGGTAGCCTTGTCATATGGAAGGTAGTCTGTTGTCGAGATTTTTTTTACTCCAATGGATGGTAGCCTTGTCATTATGGAAGTTAGTATGTTATCGATATCTTTGTTACTCAATGGATGGTATCCTTGATATTATGGAAGGTAGTCTGTTGTCGAGATTTTTGTTACTCCAATTGATGGTGGCCTTGTCATTATGGAAGGAAGTCTGTTGTCGAGATTTTTGTTACTCCAATAGATGGTAGCCTTGTCATTATGGAACATAGTCTGCTATCGATATTTTTGTTACACCAATGGATGGTAGCCTTGTCATGATGGAAGGTAGTCTGTTGTCGAGATTTTTGTTACTCTAAGTGATGGTAGCCTTGTCATTATGGATGGTAGTCTGTTGTCTAGATTTTTGTTACTCCAATGGATGATAGCCTTGTCATTATGGAAGGTAGTCAATTTTTTCGATATTTTTGTTACTCCCTTAGATGGTAGCCTTGTTATTATGGAAGGTAGTATGTTGTCGATATTTTTGGTACTCCAATGGATGGAAGCCTTGTCATTGTGAAAGGTAGTCTATTGTCGAGATTTTTATTACTACAATAGATGGTACCCTTGTCATTATGGAAGGTATTATGTTGTCGATATCTTTGATACTCCAATGGATGGTAGGCTTGTCAATATGGAAGGTAGTTTGTTGTCGATATCTTTGTTAATCAATGGATGGTAGCCTTGTCATTAAGGAAGGTAGTCTGTTGTCCAGATTTTTGTTACTCCAATGGAAGGTAGCCTTGTCATTATGGAAGGTAGTCTGCTGTCAATATTTTTGTTACTCCAATGGATGGTAGCCTCGTCATTATGGAAGGTAGTATGTTGTCGATATTTTTGTTACTCTAAATGATAGTAGCCTTGTGTTTATGGAAGGTAGTATGTTGTCGATATTTTTGTTACTCCAATGGATGGTAGCCTTGTCATTATGGAAGGTATTCTATGGTAGAGATTTTTTTTACTGTAATGGATGGTAGCCTTGTCATTATGGAAGGAAGTCTTTTATCAATATTTTTATTACTCCAATGGATGGTAGCTTTATCATTATGGACACTGGTTTATTGTAGATATTTTTGTTACTCCAATGGATGGTAGCCTTGTAATTATGAAAGGTAGTCTGTTGTCGAGATTTTTGTTGCTCCAATGGATGGTAGCCTTGTCATTATGGAATGTAGTTTGTTGTCGAGATTTTTATTATTCCAATGGATGGTAGACTTGACATTATGGAAAGTATTCTGGTTTCGAGATTTTTGTTACTGCAATGGATGGTAGGCTTGTCATTATGGAACGTAGTATGTTGTCGATATTTTTGTTACTCCAATGGATGGTAGCCTTGTCATTATGGAATGAAGTTGTTGTATACATTTTTGTAACTCCAATGGATGGTAGCCTTGTCATTATGGAACGTGTTCTATTATCGAGATCTTTGACACTCAATGGACGGTAGCCTTATCATTATGGAAGATAGTTTGTTGTCGATATTTTTGTTACTCTATTGTATTGTATCCTTGTCAGTATGGAAGGTAGTTTGTTGTCGAGATTTTTGTCATTCCAATGGATGGTAACCTTGTCATTATGGATTGTAGTCTGTTGTCGAGATTTTTTTTAGTCCAATGGATGGTAGCCTTGTCATATGGAAGGTAGTCTGTTGTCGAGATTTTTTTTAGTCCAATGGATGGTAGCCTTGTCATTATCAAAGTTAGTCTGTTGTCGATATCTTTGTTACTCAATGGATGGTAGCCTTGTCATTATGGAAGGTAGTCTATTGTCAAGATTTTTGTTACTCCAATGGATGGTAGCCTTGTCATTATGGAAGATAGTCTGTTGTCGAGATTTTTGTTACTCCAATGGATGGTAGACTTAACATTATGGAAAGTAGTATGGTTTCGAGATTTTTGTTACTGCAATGAATGGTAGGCTTGTTAATATGGAACGTAGTCTATTGTCTATATTTTTGTTACTCCAATGGATGTTAGCCTTGTCGTTATGGAAGGTAGTCTGTTGTCTAGATTTTTGTTACTCCAATGGATGATAGCCTTGTCATTATGGAAGGTAGTCTGTTGTAGAGATTTTTGTTACTCCAATGGATGGTAGCCTTGTCATTATGGAACGTGGTCTATTGTCGAGATTTTTTTTACTCCAATGGATGGTAGCCTGGTCATATGGAAGGTAGTCTGTTGTCGAGAGTTTTTTACTCCAATGGATGGTAGTATTGTCATTATGGAAGTTAGTCTATTGTTGATATCTTTGTTACTCAATGGATGGTAGCCTTGTCTTTATAAAAGGTAGTCTGTTGTCGAGATTTTTGTTACTCCAATGGATGGTAGCCTTGTCATTAAGGAACATGGTCTATTGTCGAGATTTTTGTTACTCCAATGGATGCTAGCCTTGTCATTATGGAAGATAGTCTATTGTCGAGATTTTTGTTACTCCAATGGATGGTAGACTTGACATTATGGAAAGTAGTCTGGTTTCGAGATTTTTGTTACTGCAATGGATGGTAGGCTTGTCATTATGGAACGAAGTCTGTTGTCGATATTTTTGTTACTCCAATGGATGATAGCCTTGTCGTTATGGAAGGTAGTCTGTTTTCCAGATTTTTGTTACTCCAATGGATGATAGCCTTGTCATTATGGAAGGTAGTCTGTTGTAGAGATTTTTGGTGCTCCAATGGATGGTAGCCTTGTCATTATAGAACTTGGTCTATTGTCGAGATTTTTTTTACTCCAATGAATGGTAGCCTTGTCATATGGAAGGTAGTTTGTTGTCGAGATTTTTTTTACTCCAATAGATGGTAGCCTTGTCATTATGGAGGTTAGTATGTTGTCGATATCTTTGTTATTCAATGGATGGTAGCCTTGTCATTATAAAAGGTAGTCTGTTGTCGAGATTTTTGTTTATCCAATGGATGGTAGCCTTGTCATTAAGGAACATGGTCTATTGTCGAGATTTATGTTACTCCAATGGATGCTAGCCTTGTCATTATGGAAGATAGTATGTTGTCGAGATTTTTGTTACTTCAATGGATGGTAGACTTGACATTATGGAATGTAGTCCTGTTTCAAGATTTTTGTTACTGCAATGGATGGTAGGCTTGTCATTATGGAACGTAGTCTGTTGTCGATATTTTTGTTACTCCAATGGATGTTTGCCTTGTCATTATGGAAGGTAGTCTGTTATCTAGATTTTTGTTACTCCAATGGATGATAGCCTTGTCATTATGGAAGGTAGTCTGTTGTAGAGATTTTTGTTACTCCAATGGATGGTAGCCTTGTCATTATGGAACATGGTCTATTGTCGAGATTTTTTTTACTCCAATGGATGGTAGCCTTGTCATATGGAAGGTAGTCTGTTGTCGAGATTTTTTTTACTCCAATGGATGGTAGCCTTGTCATTATGGAAGTTAGTATGTTATCGATATCTTTGTTACTCAATGGATGGTATCCTTGATATTATGGAAGGTAGTCTGTTGTCGAGATTTTTGTTACTCCAATTGATGGTGGCCTTGTCATTATGGAAGGAAGTCTGTTGTCGAGATTTTTGTTACTCCAATAGATGGTAGCCTTGTCATTATGGAACATAGTCTGCTATCGATATTTTTGTTACACCAATGGATGGTAGCCTTGTCATTATGGAAGGTAGTCTGTTGTCGAGATTTTTGTTACTCTAAGTGATGGTAGCCTTGTCATTATGGATGGTAGTCTGTTGTCTAGATTTTTGTTACTCCAATGGATGATAGCCTTGTCATTATGGAAGGTAGTCAATTTTTTCGATATTTTTGTTACTCCCTTAGATGGTAGCCTTTTTATTATGGAAGGTAGTATGTTGTCGATATTTTTGGTACTCCAATGGATGGAAGCCTTGTCATTGTGAAAGGTAGTCTATTGTCGAGATTTTTATTACTACAATAGATGGTACCCTTGTCATTATGGAAGGTATTATGTTGTCGATATCTTTGATACTCCAATGGATGGTAGGCTTGTCAATATGGAAGGTAGTTTGTTGTCGATATCTTTGTTAATCAATGGATGGTAGCCTTGTCATTAAGGAAGGTAGTCTGTTGTCCAGATTTTTGTTACTCCAATGGAAGGTAGCCTTGTCATTATGGAAGGTAGTCTGCTGTCAATATTTTTGTTACTCCAATGGATGGTAGCCTCGTCATTATGGAAGGTAGTATGTTGTCGATATTTTTGTTACTCTAAATGATAGTAGCCTTGTGTTTATGGAAGGTAGTCTGTTGTCGATATTTTTGTTACTCCAATGGATGGTAGCCTTGTCATTATGGAAGGTATTCTATGGTAGAGATTTTTTTTACTGTAATGGATGGTAGCCTTGTCATTATGGAAGGAAGTCTTTTATCGATATTTTTGTTACTCCAATGGATGGTAGCTTTATCATTATGGACACTGGTCTATTGTAGATATTTTTGTTACTCCAATGGATGGTAGCCTTGTAATTATGAAAGGTAGTCTGTTGTCGAGATTTTTGTTGCTCCAATGGATGGTAGCCTTGTCATTATGGAATGTAGTTTGTTGTCGAGATTTTTATTATTCCAATGGATGGTAGACTTGACATTATGGAAAGTATTCTGGTTTCGAGATTTTTGTTACTGCAATGGATGGTAGGCTTGTCATTATGGAACGTAGTATGTTGTCGATATTTTTGTTACTCCAATGGATGGTAGCCTTGTCATTATGGAATGAAGTTGTTGTATACATTTTTGTAACTCCAATGGATGGTAGCCTTGTCATTATGGAACGTGTTCTATTATCGAGATCTTTGATACTCAATGGACGGTATTCTTATCATTATGGAAGATAGTTTGTTGTCGATATTTTTGTTACTCTATTGTATTGTATCCTTGTCATTATGGAAGGTAGTTTGTTGTCGAGATTTTTGTCATTCCAATGGATGGTAACCTTGTCATTATGGATTGTAGTCTGTTATCGAGATTTTTTTTAGTCCAATGGATGGTAGCCTTGTCATATGGAAGGTAGTCTGTTGTCGAGATTTTTTTTAGTCCAATGGATGGTAGCCTTGTCATTATCAAAGTTAGTCTGTTGCCGATATCTTTGTTACTCAATGGATGGTAGCCTTGTCATTATGGAAGGTAGTCTATTGTCAAGATTTTTATTACTCCAATGGATGGTAGCCTTGTCATTATGGAAGATAGTCTGTTGTCGAGATTTTTGTTACTCCAATGGATGGTAGACTTAACATTATGGAAAGTAGTATGGTTTCGAGATTTTTGTTACTGCAATGAATGGTAGGCTTGTTAATATGGAACGTAGTCTATTGTCTATATTTTTTTTACTCCAATGGATGTTAGCCTTGTCGTTATGGAAGGTAGTCTGTTGTCTAGATTTTTGTTACTCCAATGGATGATAGCCTTGTCATTATGGAAGGTAGTCTGTTGTAGAGATTTTTGTTACTCCAATGGATGGTAGCCTTGTCATTATGGAACGTGGTCTATTGTCGAGATTTTTTTTACTCCAATGGATGGTAGCCTTGTCATATGGAAGGTAGTCTGTTGTCGAGATTTTTTTACTCCAATGGATGGTAGTATTGTCATTATGGAAGTTAGTCTGTTGTTGATATCTTTGTTACTCAATGGATGGTAGCCTTGTCATTATAAAAGGTAGTCTGTTGTCGAGATTTTTGTTACTCCAATGGTGGTAGCCTTGTCATTAAGGAACATGGTCTATTGTCGAGATTTTTGTTACTCCAATGGATGCTAGCCTTGTCATTATGGAAGATAGTCTATTGTCGAGATTTTTGTTACTCCAATGGATGGTAGACTTGACATTATGGAAAGTAGTCTGGTTTCGAGATTTTTGTTACTGCAATGGATGGTAGGCTTGTCATTATGGAACGAAGTCTGTTGTCGATATTTTTGTTACTCCAATGGATGATAGCCTTGTCGTTATGGAAGGTAGTCTGTTTTCCAGATTTTTGTTACTCCAATGGATGATAGCCTTGTCATTATGGAAGGTAGTCTGTTGTAGAGATTTTTGGTACTCCAATGGATGGTAGCCTTGTCATTATAGAACTTGGTCTATTGTCGAGATTTTTTTTACTCCAATGAATGGTAGCCTTGTCATATGGAAGGTAGTTTGTTGTCGAGATTTTTTTTACTCCAATAGATGGTAGCCTTGTCATTATGGAGGTTAGTCTGTTGTCGATATCTTTGTTATTCAATGGATGGTAGCCTTGTCATTATAAAAGGTAGTCTGTTGTCGAGATTTTTGTTTATCCAATGGATGGTAGCCTTGTCATTAAGGAACATGGTCTATTGTCGAGATTTATGTTACTCCAATGGATGCTAGCCTTGTCATTATGGAAGATAGTATGTTGTCGAGATTTTTGTTACTCCAATGGATGGTAGACTTGACATTATGGTATGTAGTCCTGTTTCAAGATTTTTGTTACTGCAATGGATGGTAGGCTTGTCATTATGGAACGTAGTCTGTTGTCGATATTTTTGTTACTCCAATGGATGTTTGCCTTGTCATTATGGAAGGTAGTCTGTTATCTAGATTTTTGTTACTCCAATGGATGATAGCCTTGTCATTATGGATGGTAGTCTGTTGTAGAGATTTTTGTTACTCCAATGGATGGTAGCCTTGTCATTATGGAACATGGTCTATTGTCGAGATTTTTTTTACTCCAATGGATGGTAGCCTTATCATATGGAAGGTAGTCTGTTGTCGAGATTTTTTTTACTCCAATGGATGGTAGCCTTGTCATTATGGAAGTTAGTATGTTATCGATATCTTTGTTACTCAATGGATGGTATCCTTGATATTATGGAAGGTAGTCTGTTGTCGAGATTTTTGTTACTCCAATTGATGGTGGCCTTGTCATTATGGAAGGAAGTCTGTTGTCGAGATTTTTGTTACTCCAATAGATGGTAGCCTTGTCATTATGGAACATAGTCTGCTATCGATATTTTTGTTACACCAATGGATGATAGCCTTGTCATTATGGAAGGTAGTCAATTTTTTCGATATTTTTGTTACTCCCTTAGATGGTAGCCTTGTTATTATGGAAGGTAGTATGTTGTCGATATTTTTGGTACTCCAATGGATGGAAGCATTGTCATTGTGAAAGGTAGTCTATTGTCGAGATTTTTATTACTACAATAGATGGTACCCTTGTCATTATGGAAGGTATTATGTTGTCGATATCTTTGATACTCCAATGGATGGTAGGCTTGTCAATATGGAAGGTAGTTTGTTGTCGATATCTTTGTTAATCAATGGATGGTAGCCTTGTCATTAAGGAAGGTAGTCTGTTGTCCAGATTTTTGTTACTCCAATGGAAGGTAGCCTTGTCATTATGGAAGGTAGTCTGCTGTCAATATTTTTGTTACTCCAATGGATGGTAGCCTCGTCATTATGGAAGGTAGTATGTTGTCGATATTTTTGTTACTCTAAATGATAGTAGCCTTGTGTTTATGGAAGGTAGTCTGTTGTCGATATTTTTGTTACTCCGATGGATGGTAGCCTTGTCATTATGGAAGGTATTCTATGGTAGAGATTTTTTTTACTGTAATGGATGGTAGCCTTGTCATTATGGAAGGAAGTCTTTTATCGATATTTTTGTTACTCCAATGGATGGTAGCTTTATCATTATGGACACTGGTCTATTGTAGATATTTTTGTTACTCCAATGGATGGTAGCCTTGTAATTATGAAAGGTAGTCTGTTGTCGAGATTTTTGTTACTCCAATGGATGGTAGCCTTGTCATTATGGAATGTAGTTTGTTGTCGAGATTTTTATTATTCCAATGGATGGTAGACTTGACATTATGGAAAGTATTCTGGTTTCGAGATTTTTGTTACTGCAATGGATGGTAGGCTTGTCATTATGGAACATAGTATGTTGTCGATATTTTTGTTACTCCAATGGATGGTAGCCTTGTCATTATGGAATGAAGTTGTTGTATACATTTTTGTAACTCCAATGGATGGTAGCCTTGTCATTATGGAACATGGTCTATTATCGAGATCTTTGATACTCAATGGACGGTAGCCTTATCATTATGGAAGATAGTTTGTTGTCGATATTTTTGTTACTCTATTGTATTGTATCCTTTTCATTATGGAAGGTAGTTTGTTGTCGAGATTTTTGTCATTCCAATGGATGGTAACCTTGTCATTATAGATTGTAGTCTGTTGTCGAGATTTTTTTTAGACCAATGGATGGTAGCCTTGTCATATGGAAGGTAGTCTGTTGTCGAGATTTTTTTTAGTCTAATGGATGGTAGCCTTGTCATTATCAAAGTTAGTCTGTTGTCGATATCTTTGTTACTCAATGGATGGTAGCCTTGTCATTATGGAAGGTAATCTATTGTCAAGATTTTTGTTACTCCAATGGATGGTAGCCTTGTCATTATGGAAGATAGTCTGTTGTCGAGATTTTTGTTACTCCAATGGATGGTAGCCTTGTCATTATGGAACATAGTCTGCTACCGAAATTTTTGTTACTCTAATAGATGGTAGCCTTGTCATTATGGAAGGTAGTCTGTTGTCGAGATTTTTGTTACTCTAATAGATGGTAGCCTTGTCATTATGGAAGGTAGTCTGTTGTCCAGATTTTTGTTACTCCAATGGATGATAGCCTTGTCATTATGGAAGGTAGTCTATTTGTCGATATTTTTGTTACTCCATTGGATGGTAACCTTGTCAATATGGAAGGTAGTTTGTTGTCGAGATTTTTATCATTCCAATGGATGGTAACCTTGTCATTATGGAAGGTAGTCTGTTGTTGAGATTTTTTTTACTCCAATGGATGGTAGCCTTGTCATTATCAAAGTTAGTCTGTTGTCGATATCTTTGTTACTCAATGGATGGTAGCCTTGTCATTATGGAAGGTAGTCTGTTGTCGAGATTTTTGTTACTCCAATGGATGGTAGCCTTGTCATTATGGAAGATAGTCTGTTGTCGAGATTTTTGTTACTCCAATGGATGGTATCCTTGTCATTATGGAACATAGTCTGCTATCGATATTTTTGTTACTCCAATGGATGGTAGCCTTGTCATTATGGAAGGTAGTCTGTTGTCGAGATTTTTGTTACTCTGATAGATGGTAGCCTTGTCACTATGGAAGGTAGTTTGTTGTCTAGATTTTTGTTACTCATATGGATGATAGCCTTGTCATTATGGAAGGTAGTCTATTTGTCGATATTTTTGTTACTCCATTGGATGGTAACCTTGTCAATATGGAAGGTAGTTTGTTGTCGAGATTTTTGTGATTCCAATGGATGGTAACCTTGTCATTATGGAAGGTAGTCTGTTGTCGAAATTTTTTTTACTCCAATGGATGGTAGCCTTGTCATATGGATGGTAGTCTATTGTCGAGATTTTTTTTACTCCAATGGATGGTAGCCTTGTCATTATGGAAGTAAGTATATTGTCAATATATTTGTTACTCAATGGATGGTAGCCTTGTCATTATGGAAGGTAGTTTGTTGTCGAGATTTTTGTTACTCCAATGGAATGTAGCCTTGTCATTATGGAAGGTAGTTTGTTGTCGATATTTTTGTTACTCCAATGGATGGTATCCTCGTCATTATGGAAGGTAGTATGTTGTCGAGATTTTTGTTACTCTAATGGATAGTAGCCTTGTCTTTATGGAAGGTAGTCTGTTGTCGATATTTTTGTTACTCCAATGGATGGTAGCCTTGTAATTATGGAACGTGGTCTATTACGAGATCTTGGTTACTCAATGGATGGTAGCCTTGTCATTATGGAAGGTATTCTATTGTAGAGATTTTTGTTACTGTAATGGATGGTAGCCTTGTCATTATGGAAGGAAGTCTTTTATCGATATTTTTGTTACTCCAATGGATGGTAGCTTTATCATTATGGACACTGGTCTATTGTAGATATTTTTGTTACTCCAATGGATGGTAGCCTTGTAATTATGAAAGGTAGTCTGTTGTCGAGATTTTTGTTACTCCAATGCATGGTAGCCTTGTCATTATGGAAGGTAGTCTGTTGTCGAGATTTTTGTTACTCCAATGGATGGTAGAATTGATATTATGGAAAGTAGTCTAGTTTCGAGATTTTTGTTACTGTAATGGATGGTATGCTTGTCATAATGGAACGTAGTCTGTTGTCGATATTTTTGTTACTCCAATGGATGGTAGCCTTGTCGTTATTGAAGGTAGTCTGTTGTCGACATTTTTTTTACTCTAATGGATTGTAGCCTTGTCATTATGGAAGGTAGTTTGTTGTCTAGATTTTTGTTACTCCAATGGATGGTAGCCTTGTCATTATGGAAGGAAGTCTGTTGTATAGATTTTTGTAACTCCAATGGATGGTAGCCTTATCATTATGGAACATGGTATATTATCGAGATCTTTGTTACTCAATGGATGGTAGCCTTGTCATTATGGAAGGTAATCTATTGTAGAGATTTTTGTTAGTGTAATGGATGGTGGCCTTGTCATTATGGAAGGAAGTCTTTTGTCGATATTTTTGTTACTCCAATGGATGGTAGCCTTGTCATTATGGATCGTGGTCTATTGTCGAGATTTTTGTTATTCCAATGGATGGTAGCCTTGTAATCATGGAAGGTAGTCTGTTGTCGAGATTTTTGGTACTCCAATGGATGGTAGCCTTATCATTATGGAAGGTAGTCTGTTGTCGAGATTTTTGTTACTCTAACGGATGTTAGCCTTATCATTATGGATTGTGGTCTATTGTCGAGATTATTGTTACTCCAATGGATGGTAGCCTTTTAATTATGGAAGTTAGTCTGTTGTCAATATTTTTGTTATTCCATTGGATTGTGTCCTTGTCATTATGGAAGGTAGTTTGTTGTCTAGATTTTTGTCATTCCAATGGATGGTAACCTTGTCATTATGGATTTTAGTCTGTTGTCGAGATTTTTTTTACTTCAATGGCTGGTAGAATTGTCATATGGAAGGTAGTATGTTGTCGAGATTTTTTTTACTCCAATGGAATGTAGCCTTGTCATTATGGAATTTAGTCTGTTGTAGATATCTTTGTTACTCAATGGATGGTAGCCTTGTCATTATGGAAGTTAGTCTGTTGTCGATATCTTTGTTACTCTAATGGATGGTATCCTTGTCATTATGGAAGGTAGTATGTTGTCGAGATTTTTGTTACTCCAATGGATGATAGCCTTGTCATTATGGAAGGTAGTCTATTTGTCGATATTTTTGTTACTCCGTTGGATGGTAGGCTTGTCAATATGGAAGGTAGTTTGTTGTCCAGATTTTTGTCATTCCAATGGATGGTAACCTTGTCATTTTGGAAGGTAGTCTGTTGTCGAGGTTTTTTTTACTCCAATGGATGGTATCCTTGTCATTATGGAAGGTAGTCTATTGTATAGATTTTTGTTACTTTAATGGATGGTAGCCTTGTCATTATGGAAGGAAGTCTTTTGTCGATATTTTTGTTACTCCAATGGATGGTAGCCTTGTCATTATGGACCGTGGTCTATTGTCGAGATTTTTGTTACTCCAATGGATGGTAGCCTTGTAATTATGGAAGGTAGTCTGTTGTTCAGATTTTTGTTACTCCAATGGATGGTAGCCTTGTCAGTATGGAAGGTAGTATATTGTCATGATTTTTTTTACTCCAATGGATGGTAGCCTTGTCATTATGGACCATGGTCTATTGTCGTGATTATTGTTACTCCAATGGATGGTAGCCTTGTAATTATGGAAGATAGTCTGTTGTCGATATCTTTTTTACTCCATTGGATTGTAGCCTTGTCATTATGGAAGGTAGTTTGTTGTCGAGATTTTTGTCATTTCAATGGATGGTAACCTTGTCATTATGGACTGTAGTCTATTGTCGAGATTTTTTTTACTCCAATGGATGGTAACCTTGTCATACGGAAGGTAGTATGTTGTCGAGATTTTTTTTACTCCAAAGGATTGTAGCCATGTCATTATGGAAGTTAGTCTGTTGTCGATATCTCTGTTACTCAATGGATGGTAGCCTTGTCATTATGGAAGGTAGTCTGTTGTCGAGATTTTTGTTACTCCAATGGATGGTAGCCTTGTCATTATGGAAGGTAGTCTGCTGTCGATATTTTAGTTACTCCAATGGATGGTAGCGTTGTCATTGTGGAAGGTAGTCTATTGTCGAGATTTTTGTTACTCTAATGGATGGTAGCCTTGTCTTTATGGAACATAGTCTGTTGTCGAGATTTTTTTTACTCCAATGGATGGTAGCTTTGTCATATGGAAGGAAGTATGTTGTTGACATTTCTTTTAATCCAATGGATCGTAGCCTTGTCATTATGGAAGTTAGTTTGTTTTCGATATCTTTGTTACTCAATGGATGGTAGCCTTGTCATTATGGAAGGTAGTCTGTTTTCGAGATTTTTGTTACTCCAATGGATGGTAGCCTTGTCATTATGGAAGGTAGTCTGTTGTCGATATCTTTGTTACTCAATGGATGGTAGCCTTGTCATTATGGAAGGTAGTCTGTTGTCGAGATTTTTGTTACTCCAATGGAAGGTAGCCTTGTCATTATGGAAGGTAGTCTGCTGTCGATATTTTTGTTACTCCAATGGATGATAGCCTTGTCATTATGGATGGTAGTCTACTGACGAGATTTTTGTTACTCCAATAGATGGTAGCCTTGTCTTTATGGAAGGTAGTCTGTTGTTGATATTTTTGTTACTCCAATGGATGGTAGCCTTGTTATTGTGGAACGTGGTCTATTATCGAGATCTTTGTTACTCAATGGATGGTAGCCTTGTCATTATGGAAGGTTGTCTGTTGTAGAGATTTTTATTACTGTAATCGATGGTAGCTATGTCATTATGGAAGGAAGTCTTTTGTCGATATTTTTGTTACTCCAATGGATGGTAGCTTTATCATTATGGACCTTCGACTATTGTTGAGATTTTTGTTACTCCAATGGATGGTAGCCTTGTAATTATGGAAGGTAGTCTGTTGTCGAGAATTCTGTTACTCCAATGGATGGTAGCCTTGTCATTATGGAAGGTAGTGTGTTGTCGAGATTTTTGTTACTCATATGGATGGTAGACTTGACATTATGGAAAGTAGTCTGGTTTCGAGATTTTTGTTACTGTAATGGATGGTAGGCTTGTCATTATGGAACGTTGTCTGTTGTCGATATTTTTGTTACTCCAAAGGATGGTAGCCTTGTCGTTATGGAAGGTTGTTTGTTGTCTAGATTTTTGTTACTCCAATGGATGATAGCCTTGTCATTATGGAATGTAGTCTATTGTAGAGATTTTTGTTACTCCAATGGATGGTAGCCTTGTCATTATGGAAGATAGTTTGTTGTCGAGATTTTTGTTACTCCAATGGATGGTAGACATGACATTATGGAAAATAGTCTAGTTTAGAGGGTTTTGTTATTGTAATGGATGGTAGGCATGTCATTATGGAACGTAGTTTGTTGTAGAGATTTTTGTTACTCCAATGGATTGTAGCCTTGTCATTATGGAAGGAAGTCTGTTGTATAGATTTTTGTAACTCCAATGGATGGTAGCCTTGTCATTATGGAACATGGTCTATTATCAAGATTATTGTTACTCCAATGGATGGTAGCCTTGTAATTATGGAAGATAGTATGTTGTCGATATCTTTGTTACTCCATTGGATTGTAGCCTTGTCATTATGGAAGGTAGTTTGTTGTCGAGATTTTTGTCATTCCAATGGATGGTAACCTTGTCATTATGGATTGTAGTCTGTTGTCGAGATTTTTTTTACTGCAATGGATGGTAGGCTTGTCATATGGAAAGTAGTATGTTGTCAAGATTTTTGTTACTCCATTGGATTGTATCCTTGTCATTATGGAAGCTAGTTTGTTGTCGAGATTTTTGTCATTCCAATGGATGGTAACCTTGTCATTATGGATTGTAGTCTGTTGTCGAGATTTTTTTTACTCCAATGGATCGTAGCCTTGTCATATGGAAGGTAGTATGTTGTCGAGATTTTGTTACTCCAATGGATGATAGCTTTGTAATTATGGAAGGTAGTCTGTTGTAGAGATTTTTGGTACTCCAATGGATGGTAGCCTTGTCATTATGGAAGGAAGTCTGTTGTATAGATTTTTGTAATTCCAATGGATGGTAGCCTTGTCATTATGGAACATGGTCTATAATCAAGATCTTTGTTACTCAATGGATGGTAGCCTTGTCATTATGGAAGGTAGTCTATTGTATAGATTTTTGTTACTTTAATGGATGGTAGCCTTGTCATTATGGAAGGAAGTCTTTTGTCGATATTTTTGTTACTCCAATGGATGGTAGCCTTGTCATTATGGACCGTGGTCTATTGTCGAGATTTTTGTTACTCCAATGGATGGTAGCCTTGTAATTATGGAAGGTAGTCTGTTGTTCAGATTTTTGTTACTCCAATGGATGGTAGCCTTGTCAGTATGGAAGGTAGTATATTGTCATGATTTTTTTTACTCCAATGGATGGTAGCCTTGTCATTATGGACCATGGTCTATTGTCGTGATTATTGTTACTCCAATGGATGGTAGCCTTGTAATTATGGAAGATAGTCTGTTGTCGATATCTTTTTTACTCCATTGGATTGTAGCCTTGTCATTATGGAAGGTAGTTTGTTGTCGAGATTTTTGTCATTTCAATGGATGGTAACCTTGTCATTATGGACTGTAGTCTGTTGTCGAGATTTTTTTTACTCCAATGGATGGTAACCTTGTCATATGGGAGGTAGTATGTTGTCGAGATTTTTTTTACTCCAAAGGATTGTAGCCTTGTCATTATGGAAGTTAGTCTGTTGTCGATATCTTTGTTACTCAATGGACGGTTCCCTTGTCATTATGGAAGGTAGTCTGTTGTCGAGATTTTTGTTACTCCAATGGATGGTAGCCTTGTAATTATGTAAGGTAGTTTGTTGTTGATATCTTTATTACTCAATGGATGGGAGCCTTGTCATTATGGAAGGTAGTCTGTTGTCGAGATTTTTGTTACTCCAATGGAAGGTAGCCTTGTCATTATGGAAGGTAGTCTGCTGTCGATATTTTAGTTACTCCAATGGATGGTAGCATTGACATTATGGAAGGTAGTCTATTGTCGAGATTTTTGTTACTCTAATGGATGGTAGCCTTGTCTTTATGGAACATAGTCTGTTGTCGAGATTTTTTTTACTCCAATGAATGGTAGCTTTGTCATATGGAAGGAAGTATGTTGTTGACATTTCTTTTAATCCAATGGATCGTAGCCTTGTCATTATGGAAGTTAGTTTGTTTTCGATATCTTTGTTACTCAATGGATGGTAGCCTTGTCATTATGGAAGGTAGTCTGTTTTCGAGATTTTTGTTACTCCAATGGATGGTAGCCTTGTCATTATGGAAGGTAGTCTGTTGTCGATATCTTTGTTACTTAATGGATGGTAGCCTTGTCATTATGGAAGGTAGTCTGTTGTCGAGATTTTTGTTACTCCAATGGAAGGTAGCCTTGTCATTATGGAAGGTAGTCTGCTGTCGATATTTTTGTTACTCCAATGGATGATAGCCTTGTCATTATGGATGGTAGTCTACTGACGAGATTTTTGTTACTCCAATAGATGGTAGCCTTGTATTTATGGTAGGTAGTCTGTTGTTGATATTTTTGTTACTCCAATGGATGGTAGCCTTGTTATTGTGGAACGTGGTCTATTATCGAGATCTTTGTTACTCAATGGATGGTAGCCTTGTCATTATGGAAGGTTATCTGTTGTAGAGATTTTTATTACTGTAATGGATGGTAGCAATGTCATTATGGAAGGAAGTCTTTTGTCGATATTTTTGTTACTCCAATGGATGGTAGCTTTATCATTATGGACCTTCGACTATTGTTGAGATTTTTGTTACTCCAATGGATGGTAGCCTTGTAATTATGGAAGGTAGTCTGTTGTCGAGAATTCTGTTACTCCAATGGATGGTAGCCTTGTCATTATGGAAGGTAGTGTGTTGTCGAGATTTTTGTTACTCATATGGATGGAAGACTTGACATTATGGAAAGTAGTCTGGTTTCGAGATTTTTGTTACTGTAATGGATGGTAGGCTTGTCATTATGGAACGTTGTCTGTTGTCGATATTTTTGTTACTCCAAAGGATGGTAGCCTTGTCGTTATGGAAGGTTGTTTGTTGTCTAGATTTTTGTTACTCCAATGGATGATAGCCTTGTCATTATGGAATGTAGTCTGTTGTAGAGATTTTTGTTACTCCAATGGATGGTAGCCTTATCATTATGGAAGGACGTTTTTTTATAGATTTTTGTAACTCCAATTGATGGTAGCCTTGTCATTATGGAATGTAGTCTATTGTAGATATTTTTGTAACTCTAATGGATGGTAGCCTTGTCATTATGGAAGGAAGTCTTTTGTCGATATTTTTGTTACTCCAATGGATGGTAGCCTTGTCATTATGGAAGGTAGTCTGTTGTCGAGATTTTTGTTACTCCAATGGATGGTAGCCTTGTCATTATGGACCGTGGTCTATTGTATAGATTTTTGTTACTCCAATGGATGGTAGCCTTGTCATTATGGAAGATAGTCTATTGTCAAGATTTTTGTTACTCCATTGGATTATAGCCTTGTCATTATGGAAGGTAGTTTGTTGTCGAGATTTTTGTCATTCCAATGGATGGTAACCTTGTCATTATGGATTGTAGTCTTTTGTCGAGATTTGTTTTACTCCAATGGATGCTAGCCTTGTCATATGGAAGGTAATATGCTAGCCTTGTCATTATGGAAGTTAGTCTATTGTCGATATCTTTGTTACTCAATTGATGGTAGCCTTGTCATTATGGAAGGTAGTTTGTTGTCCAGGTTTTTTGTATGGATGGTAGCCTTGTCATTATGGAAGGTAGTTTGTTGTCGAGATTTTTGTTACTCCAAAGGATGGTAGCCTCGTCATTATGGAAGGTAGTTTGTTGTCGATATTTTAGTCATTCCAATGGATGGTAGCCTTGTGATTATGGAAGGTAGTCCGTTGTCGATATTTTTGTTACTCCAATGGATAGAAGCCTTGTCATTATGGAAGGTAGTTTGTTGTCGATATTTTTGTTACTCCAATGGGTGGTAGCCTCGTCTTTTTGGAAGGTATTCTATTGTCGATATTTTTGTTACTCTAATGGATGGTAGCCTTGTCATTATGGAAGGTAGTCTGCTGTCGAGATTATTGTTACTTTAATCTATGGTAGCCTTGTCATTATGGAAGGTAGTCTGCTGTCGAGATTTTTGTTACTAAAATAGATGGTAGCCTTGCCATTATGGAAGGTTGTCTGTTGTCGATAATTTTATTACTCCAATGGATGGTAGCCATATCAATATTTAAGGTAGTCTGTCATTGTGATTTTTGTTACTCCAATGGATTGCAGCCTTGTCATTATGGAAGGTAGTCTGTTGTCGAGATTTTTTTTACTCCAATGGATGGCAGCCTTGTCATTATGGAAGGTAGTCTCTTATTGATATTTTTGTTACTACAATGGATGGTTGCCTTATCATTTTGGAAGGTAGTCTGTTTTCGAGATTTTTGTTACTCTAATGGATGGTAGCCTTGTCATTATGGAAGGTAGTATGCTGTCGATATTTTTGTTACTCCAATGGATGGTAGTCTTGTCATTATGTAAGTTAGTCTGTTGTCGAGCTTTTTGTTACTCCAATGGATGGTAGCCTTGTCATTATGGAAGGTAGCCTGTTGTCCAGATTTTTGTTACTCTAATGGATGGTATCCTTTTCATTATGGAAGGTAGTCTTTTGTCGACATTTTTGTTACCACAATGGATGGTAGCCTTGTAATTATGGAAGGTAGTCTGTTGTCGAGATTTTTGTTACTACAATGGATGGTAGCCTTGTCATTATGGAAGGTAGTCTCTTATTGAGATTTTTTTTACTCTAATGGATGGTTGCCTTATCATTTTGGAAGGTAGTCTGTTGTCGAGATTTTTGTCACTCCAATGGATGGTAGCCTTGTCATTATGGAAGGTAGTCTGTTGTCGAGATTTTTGTTACTCCAATGGATGGTAGCCTTGTCGTTATGGAAGGTAGCCTCTTGTTGATATTTTTATTACTACAATGGATGATAGCCTTGTCATTATGGAAGGTAGTCTTTTATTGATATTTTTGAGACTACAATGGATGGTAGCCTTATCATTTTGGAAGGTAGTCTGTTGTCGAGATTTTTATTACTCTAATGGATGGTAGCCTTGTCATTATGGAAGGTAGTCTGCTGTCGAGATTTTTGTTACTCCGATGGATGGTAGCCTTGACATTATGTAAGGTAATCTGTTGTCGAGCTTTTTGATACTCCAATGGATGGTAGCCTTGTCATTATGGAAGGTAGTCTGTTGTCGAGATTTTTGTTACTCTAATGGATGGTATCCTTTTCATTATGGAAGGTAGTCTTTTGTCGACATTTTTGTTACTCCAATGGATGGTAGCGTTGTAATTTTGGAAGGTAGTCTCTTGTTTATATTTTTGTTACTACAATGGATGGTGGCCTTGTCATTTTGGAAGGTAGTCTATTGTCGAGATTTTTGTTATTCTAATGGATGGTAGCCTTGTCATTATGGAAGGTAGTCTCATGTCAATATTATTGTTACTTTAATGTATGGTAGGCTTGTCATTATGGAAGGTAGTCTGTTGTCGAGATTTTTGAAAATACAATGGATGGTAGCCTTGTCATTATGGAAGGTAGTCTGTTGTCGAGATTTTTGATACTACAATGGATGGTAGCCTTGTCATTATGGAAGGTAGTCTATTATCGAGAATTTTATTACTCCAATGGATGGTAGCCATGTCAATATTGAAAGTAGTCTGTCATTGTGATTTCTGTTACTCCAACTGAAGGTAGCCTTGTCATTTTGGAAGGTAATCTATTTCTGGATTTTTGTTACTCCAATGGATTGTAGCCTTGTCATTATGGAAGGTAGTCTGTTGTCGAGATTTTTATTACTCCAATGGATGGTAGCCTTTTCATTATGGAAGGTAGTCCCTTTTTGATATTTTTGTTACTCCAATGGATGGTAGCCTTGTCATTATGTAAGGTAGTCTGTTGTCGAGATTTTTGTTACTCCAATGGATGTTAGCCTTGTCATTATGGAAGGTAGTCTGTTGTCGAAATTTTTGTTACTCTAATGGATGGTATCCTTTTCATTATGGAAAGTAGTCTTTTGTCGACATTTTTGTTACTCCAATGGATGGTAGCCTTGTCATTATGGAAGGTAGTCTCTTGTTGATATTTTTGTTACCATAATGGATGGTAGCCTTGTCATTTTGGAAGGTAGTCTGTTGTCGATATTTTTGTTACTCTAATGGATGGTAGCCTTGTCATTATGGAAGGTAGTCTGATGTCGATATTATTTTTACTTTAATGTATCGTAGGCTTGTCATTATGGAAGGTAGTATGTTGTCGAGATTTTTGTTACTATAATGGATGGTAGTGTTGTCATTAAGGAAGGTAGTCTGTTGTCCAGATTTTTGTTAGTACAATGGATGGTAGCCTTGTCATTATGGAAGGTAGTCTGTTGTCGAGAATTTTATTACTCCAATGGATGGTAGCCATGTCAATATTGAAGATAGTCTGCCATTGTGATTTCTGTTACTCCAATTGACGGTAGCCTTGTCATTATGGAAGGTAATCTGTTGTCCAGACTTTTGTTACTCCAATGGATTGTAGCGTTGTCATTATGGAAGGTAGTCTGTTGTCGATATTTTTGTAACTCCAATGGATGGTAGCCTTGTCATTATGGAATGTGGTCTATTATCGAGATCTTTGTTAATCAATGGATGGTAGTCTTGTCATTATGGAAGGTAGTCTATTGTAGATATTTTTGTTACTGTAATGGATGGTAGCCTTGTCATTATGGAAGGAAGTCTTTTGTCGATATTTTTGTTACTCCAATGGATGGTAGCCTTGTCATTGTGAACATGGTCTATTGTCGAAATATTTGTTACTCCAATGGATGGTAGCCTTGTAACTATGGAAGGTAGTCTGTTGTCGAGATTTTTTTTACTCCAATGGATGGTAGCCTTGTCATTATGGAAGGTAGTCTGTTGTCGATATTTTTGTTACTCCAATGGATGGTAGCCTGGTCATTATGGACCGTGGTCTATTGTAGAGATTTTTGTTACTCCAATGGATGGTAGCCTTGTAATTATGGAAGGTAGTTTATTGTCGAGATTTTTGTCATTCCAATGGATGTAACCTTGTCATTATGGATTGTAGTATGTTTTTCGATATTTTTTTTACTCCAATGGATTGTAGCCTTGTCATTATGGAAGTTAGTCTATTGTCGATATCTTTGTTACTCAATGGATGGTAGCCTTGTCATTATGGAAGGTAGTTTGTTGTCCAGGTTTTTTGTATGGATGGTAGCCTTGTCATTATGGAATGTAGTCTGTTGTCGAGATTTTTGTTACTCCAATGGATGGTAGCCTCGTCATTATGGAAGGTAGTTTGTTGTCGATATTTTAGTCATTCCAATGGATGGTAGCCTTGTGATTATGGAAGGTAGTCAGTTGTCGATATTTTTGTTACTCCAATGGATAGAAGCCTTGCCATTATGGAAGGTAGTTTGTTGTCGAGATTTTGTTATCTAATGGATTGTAGCCTTGTCATTATGGAAGGTAATCTATTGTCGATATCTTTGTCACTCCAATGGGTGGTAGCCTCGTCATTTTGGAAGGTATTCTATTGTCGAGATTTTTGTTACTCTAATGGATGGTAGCCTTGTCATTATGGAAGGTAGTCTGCTGTCGAGATTATTGTTACTTTAATCGATGATAGCCTTGTCATTATGGAAGGTAGTCTGCTGTCGAGATTTTTGGTACTATAATGGATGGTAGCCTTGTCATTATGGAAGGTAGTCTGTTGTCGAGATTTTTGTTACTACAATAGATGGTAGCCTTGTCATTATGGAAGGTTGTCTGTTGTCGATAATTTTATTACTCCAATGGATGGTAGCCATATCAATATTTAAGGTAGTCTGTCATTGTGATTTCTATTACTCCAATTGATGGTAACCTTGTCATTATTGAAGGTAATCTGTTGTCCAGATTTTTGTTACTCCAATGGATTGTAGCCTTGTCATTATGGAAGGTAGTCTGTTGTCGAGATTTTTTTTACTCCAATGGATGGCAGCCTTGTCATTATGGAAGGTAGTCTCTTATTGATATTTTTGTTACTACAATGGATGGTAGCCTTATCATTTTGGAAGGTAGTTTGTCGTCGAGATTTTTGTTACTCTAATGGATGGTAGCCTTGTCATTATGGAAGGTAGTCTGCTGTCGAAATTTTTGTTACTCCAATGGATGGTAGTCTTGTCATTATGTAAGTTAGTCTGTTGTCGAGCTTTTTGTTACTTCAATGGATGGTAGCCTTGTCATTATGGAAGGTAGTCTGTTGTCGAGATTTTTGTTACTCTAATGGATGGTATCCTTTTCATTATGGAAGGTAGTCTTTTGTCGACATTTTTGTTACTCCAAGGGATGGTAGCCTTGTAATTATTGAAGGTAGTCTGTTGTCGAGATTTTTGTTACTACAATGGATGGTAGCCTTGTCATTATGGAAGGTAGTCTCTTATTGAGATTTTTGTTACTCTAATGGATGGTTGCCTTATCATTTTGGAAGGTAGTCTGTTGTCGAGATTTTTTTTACTCCAATGGATGGTAGCCTTGTCATTATGGAAGGTAGTCTGTTGTCGAGATTTTTGTTACTCCAATGGATGGTAGCCTTGTCATTTTGGAAGGTAGTCTCTTGTTGATATTTTTATTACTACAATGGATGATAGCCTTGTCATTATGGAAGGTAGTCTTTTATTGATATTTTTGAGAGTATAATGGATGGTAGCCTTATCATTTTGGAAGGTAGTCTGTTGTCGAGATTTTTGTTACTCTAATGGATGGTAGCCTTGTCATTATGGAAGGTAGTCTGCTGTCGAGATTTTTGTTACTCCAATGGATGGTAGCCTTGAGATTATGTAAGGTAATCTGTTGTCGAGCTTTTTGATACTCCAATGGATGGTAGCCTTGTCGTTATGGAAGGTAGTCTGTTGTCGAGATTTTTGTTACTCTAATGGATGGTATCCTTTTCATTATGGAAGGTAGTCTTTTGTCGACATTTTTGTTACTCCAATGGAAGGTAGCCTTGTAATTATGGAAGGTAGTCTGTTGTCGAGATTTTTGTTACTACAATGGATGGTAGCCTTGTCATTTTGGAAGGTAGTCTGTTGTCGAGATTTTTGTTACTCTAATGGATTGTAGCCTTTTCATTATGGAAGGTAGTCTGTTGTCGAGATTTTTGTTACTCCAATGGATGATAGCCTTGTCGTTATGGAAGGTAGTCTCTTGTTGATATTTTTATTACTACAATGGATGATAGCCTTGTCATTATGGAAGGTAGTCTTTTATTGATATTTTTGAGACTACAATGGATGGTAGCCTTATCATTTTGGAAGGAAGTCTGTTGTCGAGATTTTTGTTACTCTAATGGATGGTAGCCTTGTCATTATGGAAGGTAGTCTGCTGTCGAGATTTTTATTACTCCAATGGATGGTAGCCTTGAGATTATGTAAGGTAATCTGTTGTTGAGCTTTTTGATACTCCAATGGTAGGTAGCCTTGTCATTATGGAAGGTAGTCTGTTGTCGAGATTTTTGTTACTCTAATGGATGGTATCCTTTTCATTATTGAAGGTAGTCTGTTGTCGAGATTTTTGTTACTCTAATGAATGGTAGCCTTGTCATTATGGAAGGTAGTCTCTTGTCGATATTATTGTTACTTAAATGTATGGTAGGCTTGTCATTATGGAAGGTAGTATGTTGTCGAGATTTTTGAAAATACAATGGATGGTAGCCTTTTCATTATGGAAGGTAGTCTTATGTCGAGATTTTTGATACTACAATGGATGGTAGCCATGTCAATATTGAAGGTAGTATGTCATTGTGATTTTTGTTACTCCAACTGACGGTAGCCTTGTCATTATGGAAGGTAGTCTGTTGTCAAGATTTTTATTACTCCAATGGATGGTAGCCTTGTCATTATGGAAGGTAGTCCCTTTTTGATATTTTTGTTACTCCAATGAATGGTAGCCTTGTCGTTATGTAAGGTAGTCTGCTGTCGAGATTTTTGTTACTCCAATGGATGTTAGACTTGTCATTATAGAAGGTAGTCTATTGTCGACATTTTTGTTACTCCAATTGATGGTAGCCTTGTCATTATGGAAGGCAGTCTCTTGTTGATATTTTTGTTACCATAATGGATGGTAGCCTTGTCATTTTGGAAGGTAGTCTGTTGTCGAGATTTTTTTTACTCTAATGGATGGTAGCTTTGTCATTATGGAAGGTAGTCTGATGTCGATATTATTTTTACTTTAATGTATGGTAGGCTTGTCATTATGGAAGGTAGTATGTTGTCGAGATTTTTGTTACTATAATGGATGGTAGCGTTGTCAATATTGAAGGTAGTCTGCCATTGTGATTTCTGTTACTCCAATTGACGGTAGCCTTGTCATTATGGAAGGTAATCTGTTGTCCAGACTTTTGTTACTCCAATGGATTGTAGCGTTGTCATTATGGAAGGTAGTCTGTTGTCGAGATTTTAGTTACTATAATGGACGGTAGCCGTGCCATTATGGAAGGTAGTATATTGTCGATATTTTTGTTACTCCAATGGATGGTAGTCTTGTCATTATGTAAGTTAGTCTGTTGTCGAGCTTTTTGTTACTCCAATGGATGGTAGCCTTGTCATTATGGAAGGTAGCCTGTTGTCCAGATTTTTGTTACTCTAATGGATGGTATCCTTTTCATTATTGAAGGTAGTCTTTTGTCGACATTTTTGTTACCACAATGGATGGTAGCCTTGTAATTATGGAAGGTAGTCTGTTGTCGAGATTTTTGTTACTACAATGGATGGTAGCCTTGTCATTATGGAAGGTAGTCTCTTATTGAGATTTTTTTTACTCTAATGGATGGTTGCCTTATCATTTTGGAAGGTAGTCTGTTGTCGAGATTTTTGTCACTCCAATGGATGGTAGCCTTGTCATTATGGAAGGTAGTCTGTTGTCGAGATTTTTGTTACTCCAATGGATGGTAGCCTTGTCGTTATGGAAGGTAGTCTCTTGTTGATATTTTTATTACTACAATGGATGATAGCCTTGTCATTATGGAAGGTAGTCTTTTATTGATATTTTTGAGACTACAATGGATGGTAGCCTTATCATTTTGGAAGGTAGTCTGTTGTCGAGATTTTTATTACTCTAATGGATGGTAGCCTTGTCATTATGGAAGGTAGTCTGCTGTCGAGATTTTTGTTACTCCGATGGATGGTAGCCTTGACATTATGTAAGGTAATCTGTTGTCGAGCTTTTTGATACTCCAATGGATGGTAGCCTTGTCATTATGGAAGGTAGTCTGTTGTCGAGATTTTTGTTACTCTAATGGATGGTATCCTTTTCATTATGGAAGGTAGTCTTTTGTCGACATTTTTGTTACTCCAATGGATGGTAGCGTTGTAATTATGGAAGGTAGTCTCTTGTTGATATTTTTGTTACTACAATGGATGGTAGCCTTGTCATTTTGGAAGGTAGTCTATTGTCGAGATTTTTGTTATTCTAATGGATGGTAGCCTTGTCATTATGGAAGGTAGTCTCATGTCAATATTATTGTTACTTTAATGTATGGTAGGCTTGTCATTATGGAAGGTAGTCTGTTGTCGAGATTTTTGAAAATACAATGGATGGTAGCCTTGTCATTATGGAAGGTAGTCTGTTGTCGAGATTTTTGATACTACAATGGATGGTAGCCTTGTCATTATGGAAGGTAGTCTATTATCGAGAATTTTATTACTCCAATGGATGGTAGCCATGTCAATATTGAAAGTAGTCTGTCATTGTGATTTCTGTTACTCCAACTGAAGGTAGCCTTGTCATTTTGGAAGGTAATCTGTTTCTGGATTTTTGTTACTCCAATGGATTGTAGCCTTGTCATTATGGAAGGTAGTCTATTGTCGAGATTTTTATTACTCCAATGGATGGTAGCCTTTTCATTATGGAAGGTAGTCCCTTTTTGATTTTTTTGTTACTCCAATGGATGGTAGCCTTGTCATTATGTAAGGTAGTCTGTTGTCGAGATTTTTGTTACTCCAATGGATGTTAGCCTTGTCATTATGGAAGGTAGTCTGTTGTCGAAATTTTTGTTACTCTAATGGATGGTATCCTTTTCATTATGGAAAGTAGTCTTTTGTCGACATTTTTGTTACTCCAATGGATGGTAGCCTTGTCATTATGGAAGGTAGTCTCTTGTTGATATTTTTGTTACCATAATGGATGGTAGCCTTGTCATTTTGGAAGGTAGTCTGTTGTCGATATTTTTGTTACTCTAATGGATGGTAGCCTTGTCATTATGGAAGGTAGTCTGATGTCGATATTATTTTTACTTTAATGTATGGTAGGCTTGTCATTATGGAAGGTAGTATGTTGTCGAGATTTTTGTTACTATAATGGATCGTAGTGTTGTCATTAAGGAAGGTAGTCTGTTGTCCAAATTTTTGTTACTACAATGGATGGTAGCCTTGTCATTATGGAAGGTAGTTTGTTGTCGAGAATTTTATTACTCCAATGGATGGTAGCCATGTCAATATTGAAGATAGTCTGCCATTGTGATTTCTGTTACTCCAATTGACGGTAGCCTTGTCATTATGGAAGGTAATCTGTTGTCCAGACTTTTGTTACTCCAATGGATTGTAGCGTTGTCATTATGGAAGGTAGTCTGTTGTCGATATTTTTGTAACTCCAATGGATGGTAGCCTTGTCATTATGGAATGTGGTCTATTATCGAGATCTTTGTTAATCAATGGATGGTAGTCTTGTCATTATGGAAGGTTGTCTATTGTAGATATTTTTGTTACTGTAATGGATGGTAGCCTTGTCATTATGGAAGGAAGTCTTTTGTCGATATTTTTGTTACTCCAATGGATGGTAGCCTTGTCATTGTGAACATGGTCTATTGTCGAAATATTTGTTACTCCAATGGATGGTAGCCTTGTAATTATGGAAGGTAGTCTGTTGTCGAGATTTTTTTTACTCCAATGGATGGTAGCCTTGTCATTATGGAAGGTAGTCTGTTGTCGATATTTTTGTTACTCCAATGGATGGTAGCCTGGTCATTATGGACCGTGGTCTATTGTAGAGATTTTTGTTACTCCAATGGATGGTAGCCTTGTAATTATGGAAGATAGTCTATTGTCAAGATTTTTGTTACTCCATTGGATTGTAGCCTTGTCATTATGGAAGGTAGTTTATTGTCGAGATTTTTGTCATTCCAATGGATGTAACCTTGTCATTATGGATTGTAGTATGTTTTTCGATATTTTTTTTACTCCAATGGATTGTAGCCTTGTCATTATGGAAGTTAGTCTATTGTCGATATCTTTGTTACTCAATGGATGGTAGCCTTGTCATTATGGAAGGTAGTTTGTTGTCCAGGTTTTTTGTATGGATGGTAGCCTTGTCATTATGGAATGTAGTCTGTTGTCGAGATTTTTGTTACTCCAATGGATGGTAGCCTCGTCATTATGGAAGGTAGTTTGTTGTCGATATTTTAGTCATTCCAATGGATGGTAGCCTTGTGATTATGGAAGGTAGTCAGTTGTCGATATTTTTGTTACTCCAATGGATAGAAGCCTTGCCATTATGGAAGGTAGTTTGTTGTCGAGATTTTGTTATCTAATGGATTGTAGCCTTGTCATTATGGAAGGTAATCTATTGTCGATATCTTTGTCACTCCAATGGGTGGTAGCCTCGTCATTTTGGAAGGTATTCTATTGTCGAGATTTTTGTTACTCTAATGGATGGTAGCCTTGTCATTATGGAAGGTAGTCTGCTGTCGAGAGTATTGTTACTTTAATCGATGGTAGCCTTGTCATTATGGAAGGTAGTCTGCTGTCGAGATTTTTGGTACTATAATGGATGGTAGCCTTGTCATTATGGAAGGTAGTCTGTTGTCGAGATTTTTGTTACTACAATAGATGGTAGCCTTGTCATTATGGAAGGTTGTCTGTTGTCGATAATTTTATTACTCCAATGGATGGTAGCCATATCAATATTTAAGGTAGTCTGTCATTGTGATTTATATTACTCCAATTGATGGTAACCTTGTCATTATTGAAGGTAATATGTTGTCCAGATTTTTGTTACTCCAATGGATTGTAGCCTTGTCATTATGGAAGGTAGTCTGTTGTCGACATTTTTTTTACTCCAAAGGATGGCAGCCTTGTCATTATGGAAGGTAGTCTCTTATTGATATTTTTGTTACTACAATGGATGGTAGCCTTATCATTTTGGAAGGTAGTCTGTCGTCTTGATTTTTGTTACTCTAATGGATGGTAGCCTTGTCATTATGGAAGGTAGTCTGCTGTCGAAATTTTTGTTACTCCAATGGATGGTAGTCTTGTCATTATGTAAGTTAGTCTGTTGTCGAGCTTTTTGTTACTTCAATGGATGGTAGCCTTGTCATTATGGAAGGTAGTCTGTTGTCGAGATTTTTGTTACTCTAATGGATGGTATCCTTTTCATTATGGAAGGTAGTCTTTTGTCGACATTTTTGTTACTCCAATGGATGGTAGCCTTGTAATTATTGAAGGTAGTCTGTTGTCGAGATTTTTGTTACTACAATGGATGGTAGCCTTGTCATTATGGAAGGTAGTCTCTTATTGAGATTTTTGTTACTCTAATGGATGGTTGCCTTATCATTTTGGAAGGTAGTCTGTTGTCGAGATTTTTTTTACTCCAATGGATGGTAGCCTTGTCATTATGGAAGGTAGTCTGTTGTCGAGATTTTTGTTACTCCAATGGATGGTAGCCTTGTCATTTTGGAAGGTAGTCTCTTGTTGATATTTTTATTACTACAATGGATGATAGCCTTGTCATTATGGAAGGTAGTCTTTTATTGATATTTTTGAGACTATAATGGATGGTAGCCTTATCATTTTGGAAGGTAGTCTGTTGTCGAGATTTTTGTTACTCTAATGGATGGTAGCCTTGTCATTATGGAAGGTAGTCTGCTGTCGAGATTTTTGTTACTCCAATGGATGGTAGCCTTGAGATTATGTAAGGTAATCTGTTGTCGAGCTTTTTGATACTCCAATGGATGGTAGCCTTGTCGTTATGGAAGGTAGTCTGTTGTCGAGATTTTTGTTACTCTAATGGATGGTATCCTTTTCATTATGGAAGGTAGTCTTTTGTCGACATTTTTGTTACTCCAATGGATGGTAGCCTTGTAATTATGGAAGGTAGTCTGTTGTCGAGATTTTTGTTACTACAATGGATGGTAGCCTTGTCATTTTGGAAGGTAGTCTGTTGTCGAGATTTTTGTTACTCTAATGGATTGTAGCCTTTTCATTATGGAAGGTAGTCTGTTGTCGAGATTTTTGTTACTCCAATGGATGATAGCCTTGTCGTTATGGAAGGTAGTCTCTTGTTGATATTTTTATTACTACAATGGATGATAGCCTTGTCATTATGGAAGGTAGTCTTTTATTGATATTTTTGAGACTACAATGGATGGTAGCCTTATCATTTTGGAAGGTAGTCTGTTGTCGAGATTTTTGTTACTCTAATGGATGGTATCCTTTTCATTATGGAAGGTAGTTTGTTGTCGAGATTTTTGTTACTCTAATGAATGGTAGCCTTGTCATTATGGAAGGTAGTCTCTTGTCGATATTATTGTTACTTAAATGTATGGTAGGCTTGTCATTATGGAAGGTAGTATGTTGTCGAGATTTTTGAAAATACAATGGATGGTAGCCTTTTCATTATGGAAGGTAGTCTGTTGTCGAGATTTTTGATACTACAATGGATGGTAGCCATGTCAATATTGAAGGTAGTATGTCATTGTGATTTTTGTTACTCCAACTGATGGTAGCCTTGTCATTATGGAAGGTAGTCTGTTGTCAAGATTTTTATTACTCCAATGGATGGTAGCCTTGTCATTATGGAAGGTAGTCCCTTTTTGATATTTTTGTTACTCCAATGGATGGTAGCCTTGTCGTTATGTAAGGTAGTCTGCTGTCGAGATTTTTGTTACTCCAATGGATGTTAGCCTTGTCATTATAGAAGGTAGTCTGTTGTCGACATTTTTGTTACTCCAATTGATGGTAGCCTTGTCATTATGGAAGGCAGTCTCTTGTTGATATTTTTGTTACCATAATGGATGGTAGCCTTGTCATTTTGGAAGGTAGTCTGTTGTCAAGATTTTTTTTACTCTAATGGATGGTAGCTTTGTCATTATGGAAGGTAGTCCGATGTCGATATTATTTTTACTTTAATGTATGGTAGGCTTGTCATTATGGAAGGTAGTATGTTGTCGAGATTTTTGTTACTATAATGGATGGTAGCGTTGTCAATATTGAAGGTAGTCTGCCATTGTGATTTCTGTTACTCCAATTGACGGTAGCCTTGTCATTATGGAAGGTAATCTGTTGTCCAGACTTTTGTTACTCCAATGGATTGTAGCGTTGTCATTATGGAAGGTAGTCTGTTGTCGAGATTTTAGTTACTATAATGGACGGTAGCCGTGCCATTATGGAAGGTAGTATATTGTCGAGATTTTTGTTACTACAATGGATGGTAGCCTTGTCATTATGGAAGATAGTCTATTGTCGAGATTTTTTTACTCTAATGGATGGTATCCTTGTTATTATGGAAGGTTGTCTATTGTCGAGATTTTTATTACTCCAATGGATGGTAGCCTTGTCATTTTGGAAGGTAGTCTATTGCCGAGATTTTTGTTACTCCAATGGATGGTAGCCTTGTCGTTATGGAAGGTAGTCTCTTGTTGATATTTTTATTACTACAATGGATGATAGCCTTGTCATTATGGAAGGTAGTCTTTTATTGATATTTTTGAGACTATAATGGATGGTAGCCTTATCATTTTGGAAGGTAGTCTGTTGTCGAGATTTTTGTTACTCTAATGGATGGTAGCCTTGTCATTATGGAAGGTAGTCTGCTGTCGAGATTTTTGTTACTCCAATGGATGGTAGCCTTGAGATTATGTAAGGTAATCTGTTGTCGAGCTTTTTGATACTCCAATGGATGGTAGCCTTGTCATTATGGAAGGTAGTCTGTTGTCGAGATTTTTGTTACTCTAATGGATGGTATCCTTTTCATTATGGAAGGTAGTCTTTTGTCGACATTTTTGTTACTCCAATGGATGGTAGCCTTGTAATTATGGAAGGTAGTCTGTTGTCGAGATTTTTGTTACTACAATGGATGGTAGCCTTGTCATTTTGGAAGGTAGTCTGTTGTCGAGATTTTTTTTACTCTAATGGATTGTAGCCTTGTCATTATGGAAGGTAGTCTGTTGTCGAGATTTTTGTTACTCCAATGGATGATAGCCTTGTCGTTATGGAAGGTAGTCTCTTGTTGATATTTTTATTACTACAATGGATGATAGCCTTGTCATTATGGAAGGTAGTCTTTTATTGATATTTTTGTGACTACAATGCATGGTAGCCTTATCATTTTGGAAGGAAGTCTGTTGTCGAGATTTTTGTTACTCTAATGGATGGTAGCCTTGTCATTATGGAAGGTAGTCTGCTGTCGAGATTTTTATTACTCCAATGGATGGTAGCCTTGAGATTATGTAAGGTAATCTGTTGTCGAGCTTTTTGATACTCCAATGGTAGGTAGCCTTGTCATTATGGAAGGTAGTCTGTTGTCGAGATTTTTGTTACTCTAATGGATGGTATCCTTTTCATTATGGAAGGTAGTCTGTTGTCGAGATTTTTGTTACTCTAATGAATGGTAGCCTTGTCATTATGGAAGGTAGTCTCTTGTCGATATTATTGTTACTTAAATGTATGGTAGGCTTGTCATTATGGAAGGTAGTATGTTGTCGAGATTTTTGAAAATACAATGGATGGTAGCCTTTTCATTATGGAAGGTAGTCTGTTGTCGAGATTTTTGATACTACAATGGATGGTAGCCATGTCAATATTGAAGGTAGTATGTCATTGTGATTTTTGTTACTCCAACTGACGGTAGCCTTGTCATTATGGAAGGTAGTCTGTTGTCAAGATTTTTATTACTCCAATGGATGGTAGCCTTGTCATTATGGAAGGTAGTCCCTTTTTGATATTTTTGTTACTCCAATGGATGGTAGCCTTGTCGTTATGTAAGGTAGTCTGCTGTCGAGATTTTTGTTACTCCAATGGATGTTAGCCTTGTCATTATAGAAGGTAGTCTGTTGTAGACATTTTTGTTACTCCAATTGATGGTAGCCTTGTCATTATGGAAGGCAGTCTCTTGTTGATATTTTTGTTACCATAATGGATGGTAGCCTTGTCATTTTGGAAGGTAGTCTGTTGTCGAGATTTTTTTTACTCTAATGGATGGTAGCTTTGTCATTATGGAAGGTAGTCTGATGTCGATATTATTTTTACTTTAATGTATGGTAGGCTTGTCATTATGGAAGGTAGTATGTTGTCGAGATTTTTGTAACTATAATGGATGGTAGCGTTGTCAATATTGAAGGTAGTCTGCCATTGTGATTTCTGTTACTCCAATTGACGGTAGCCTTGTCATTATGGAAGGTAGTTTGTTGTCCAGACTTTTGTTACTCCAATGGATTGTAGCGTTGTCATTATGGAAGGTAGTCTGTTGTCGAGATTTTTGTTACTATAATGGACGGTAGCTGTGCCATTATGGAAGGTAGTATATTGTCGAGATTTTTGTTACTGCAATGGATGGTAGCCTTGTCATTATGGAAGATAGTCTATTGTCGAGATTTTTTTACTCTAATGGATGGTATCCTTGTCATTATGGAAGGTTGTCTATTGTCGAGATTTTTATTACTCCAATGGATGGTAACCTTGTCATTTTGGAAGGTAGTCTATTGCCGAGATTTTTGTTACTACAATGGATGGTAGCCTTGTCATTATGGAACTTAGTCTGTTATCGAGATTTTTGTTACTCAAATGGATTGCAGCCTTTTCATTATGGAAGGTAGACTGTTGTCGAGATTTTTGTTACAACAATGGATGGTAGCCTTTTCATTATGTAAGGTAGTTTGTTGTCGAGATTTTTGTTACTGCAATGGATGGTAGACTTATCATTATGAAAGGTAGTTTGTCGTTGTGATTTCTGGTACTCCAATGGATGGTAGCCTTGTTATTATGGAAGATAGTATGTTGTCGTATCTTTGTTACTCCAATGGATGTTAGCCTTGTCATTACGGAAGGTAGTCTCTTGTTGATATTTGTGTTTCTACAATGGATGGTAGCCTTGTCATTTAAAGGTAGTATGTTGTCGAGGTTTTTGTTACTCTAATGGATGATAGCCTTGTCATTGTGGAAGGTATTCTGTTGTCGAGATTTTTGTTACTACAATGGATGGTAGCCTTGTCATTATGGAAGGTAGTATGTTGTTGAGATTTTTGTTACTAGAATGGATGGTAGCCTTTTCATTATGGAAGTTAGTCTATTGTCGAGAGTTTTTTACTCTAATGGATGGTATCCTTGTAATTATGGAAGGTTTCCTATTGTCGAGATTTTTATTACTCTTATGGATGGTAGCCTTGTCATTATGGAAGGTAGTCAGTTGTCGAGATTTTTGTTACTACAATGGATTGTAGCCTTATCATTATGGAACTTAGTTTGTTGTCGAAATTTTTGATACTCCAATGGATTGTAGCCTTTTCATTAAGGAAGGTAGTTTGTTGTCAAGATTTTTGTTAGTCCAATGGATGGTAGCCTTTTCATTTTGTAAGGTAGTTTGTTGTCGAGATTTTTGTTACTGCAATGGATGGTAGACTTGTCATTATTGAAGGTAGTCTGTCGTTGTGATTTCTGGTACTCCAATGGATGTTAACCTTGTCATTATGGAAGATAGTATGTTGTCGTATCTTTGTTACTCCAATGGATGGTAGCCTTGTCATTACGGAAGGTAGTCTGTTGTCGAGATTTTTGTTACTCCAATGGATTGTAGTCTTGTCATTATGGAAGGTAGTATATTGTCGATATTTTTGTTACTACAATGGATGGTAGCCTTGTCATTATGGAAGATAGTCTATTGTCGAGATTTTTTTACTCTAATGGATGGTATCCTTATCATTATGGAAGGTTGTCTATTGTCGAGATTTTTCTTACTCTAATGGATGGTAGCCTTGTCATTATGGAAGGTAGTCTGTTGTCAAGATTTTTGTTACTACAATGGATGGTAGCCTTGTCATTATGGAAGGTAGTCTGTTGTCGAGATTTTTATTACTCCAATGGATGGTAGCCTTGTCATTATGGAAGGTAGTCCCTTTTTGATATTTTTGTTACTCCAATGGATGGTAGCCTAATCATTATGTAAGGTAGTCTGTTGTCGAGATTTTTGTTACTCCAATGGATGTTAGCCTTGTCATTATAGAAGGTAGTCTGTTGTCGACATTTTTGTTACTCCAATTGATGGTAGCCTTGTCATTATGGAAGGCAGTCTCTTGTTGATATTTTTGTTACCATAATGGATGGTAGCCTTGTCATTTTGGAAGGTAGTCTGTTGTCGAGATTTTTTTTACTCTAATGGATGGTAGCTTTGTCATTATGGAAGGTAGTCTGATGTCGATATTATTTTTACTTTAATGTATGGTAGGCTTGTCATTATGGAAGGTAGTATGTTGTCGAGATTTTTGTTACTATAATGGATGGTAGCGTTGTCAATATTGAAGGTAGTCTGCCATTGTGATTTCTGTTACTCCAATTGACGGTAGCCTTGTCATTATGGAAGGTAATCTGTTGTCCAGACTTTTGTTACTCCAATGGATTGTAGCGTTGTCATTATGGAAGGTAGTCTGTTGTCGAGATTTTAGTTACTATAATGGACGGTAGCCGTGCCATTATGGAAGGTAGTATATTGTCGAGATTTTTGTTACTACAATGGATGGTAGCCTTGTCATTATGGAAGATAGTCTATTGTCGAGATTTTTTTACTCTAATGGATGGTATCCTTGTTATTATGGAAGGTTGTCTATTGTCGAGATTTTTATTACTCCAATGGATGGTAGCCTTGTCATTTTGGAAGGTAGTCTATTGCCGAGATTTTTGTTACTCCAATGGATGGTAGCCTTGTCGTTATGGAAGGTAGTCTCTTGTTGATATTTTTATTACTACAACGGATGATAGCCTTGTCATTATGGAAGGTAGTCTTTTATTGATATTTTTGAGACTATAATGGATGGTAGCCTTATCATTTTGGAAGGTAGTCTGTTGTCGAGATTTTTGTTACTCTAATGGATGGTAGCCTTGTCATTATGGAAGGTAGTCTGCTGTCGAGATTTTTGTTACTCCAATGGATGGTAGCCTTGAGATTATGTAAGGTAATCTGTTGTCGAGCTTTTTGATACTCCAATGGATGGTAGCCTTGTCATTATGGAAGGTAGTCTGTTGTCGAGATTTTTGTTACTCTAATGGATGGTATCCTTTTCATTATGGAAGGTAGTCTTTTGTCGACATTTTTGTTACTCCAATGGATGGTAGCCTTGTAATTATGGAAGGTAGTCTGTTGTCGAGATTTTTGTTACTACAATGGATGGTAGCCTTGTCATTTTGGAAGGTAGTCTGTTGTCGAGATTTTTTTTACTCTAATGGATTGTAGCCTTGTCATTATGGAAGGTAGTCTGTTGTCGAGATTTTTGTTACTCCAATGGATGATAGCCTTGTCGTTATGGAAGGTAGTCTCTTGTTGATATTTTTATTACTACAATGGATGATAGCCTTGTCATTATGGAAGGTAGTCTTTTATTGATATTTTTGAGACTACAATGCATGGTAGCCTTATCATTTTGGAAGGAAGTCTGTTGTCGAGATTTTTGTTACTCTAATGGATGGTAGCCTTGTCATTATGGAAGGTAGTCTGCTGTCGAGATTTTTATTACTCCAATGGATGGTAGCCTTGAGATTATGTAAGGTAATCTGTTGTCGAGCTTTTTGATACTCCAATGGTAGGTAGCCTTGTCATTATGGAAGGTAGTCTGTTGTCGAGATTTTTGTTACTCTAATGGATGGTATCCTTTTCATTATGGAAGGTAGTCTGTTGTCGAGATTTTTGTTACTCTAATGAATGGTAGCCTTGTCATTATGGAAGGTAGTCTCTTGTCGATATTATTGTTACCATAATGGATGGTAGCCTTGTCATTTTGGAAGGTAGTCTGTTGTCGAGATTTTTTTTACTCTAATGGATGGTAGCTTTGTCATTATGGAAGGTAGTCTGATGTCGATATTATTTTTACTTTAATGTATGGTAGGCTTGTCATTATGGAAGGTAGTATGTTGTCGAGATTTTTGTAACTATAATGGATGGTAGCGTTGTCAATATTGAAGGTAGTCTGCCATTGTGATTTCTGTTACTCCAATTGACGGTAGCCTTGTCATTATGGAAGGTAATCTGTTGTCCAGACTTTTGTTACTCCAATGGATTGTAGCGTTGTCATTATGGAAGGTAGTCTGTTGTCGAGATTTTTGTTACCATAATGGACGGTAGCTGTGCCATTATGGAAGGTAGTATATTGTCGAGATTTTTGTTACTGCAATGGATGGTAGCCTTGTCATTATGGAAGATAGTCTATTGTCGAGATTTTTTTACTCTAATGGATGGTATCCTTGTCATTATGGAAGGTTGTCTATTGTCGAGATTTTTATTACTCCAATGGATGGTAGCCTTGTCATTTTGGAAGGTAGTCTATTGCCGAGATTTTTGTTACTACAATGGATGGTAGCCTTGTCATTATGGAACTTAGTCTGTTATCGAGATTTTTGTTACTCAAATGGATTGCAGCCTTTTCATTATGGAAGGTAGACTGTTGTCGATATTTTTGTTACAACAATGGATGGTAGCCTTTTCATTATGTAAGGTAGTTTGTTGTCGAGATTTTTGTTACTGCAATGGATGGTAGACTTATCATTATGAAAGGTAGTCTGTCGTTGTGATTTCTGGTACTCCAATGGATGGTAGCCTTGTCATTATGGAAGATAGTATGTTGTCGTATCTTTGTTACTCCAATGGATGGTAGCCTTGTCATTACGGAAGGTAGTCTCTTGTTGATATTTGTGTTTCTACAATGGATGGTAGCCTTGTCATTTGAAGGTAGTATGTTGTCGAGGTATTTGTTACTCTAATGGATGGTAGCCTTGTCATTGTGGAAGGTATTCTGTTGTCGAGATTTTTGTTACTACAATTGATGGTAACCTGGTCATTATGGAAGGTAGTATGTTGTTGAGATTTTTGTTACTAGAATGGATGGTAGCCTTGTCATTATGGAAGTTAGTCTATTGTCGAGATTTTTTTACTCTAATGGATGGTATCCTTGTAATTATGGAAGGTTTCCTATTGTCGAGATTTTTATTACTCTAATGGATGGTAGCCTTGTCATTATGGAAGGTAGTCTGTTGTCGAGATTTTTGTAACTACAATGGATTGTAGCCTTGTCATTATGGAAGGTAGTTTGTTGTCGAGATTTTTGTTAGTCCAATAGATGGTAGCCTTTTCATTTTGTAAGGTAGTTTGTTGTCGAGATTTTTATTACTGCAACGGATGGTAGAGTTGTCATTATGGAAGGTAGTCTGTGGTTGTGATTTTTGGTACTCCAATGGATGGTAACCTTGTCATTATGGAAGATAGTATGTTGTCGTATCTTTGTTACTCCAATGGATGGTAGCCTTGTTATTACGGAAGGTAGTCTGTTGTCGAGATTTTTGTTACTCTAATGGATTGTAGCCTTGTCATTATGGAAGTTAGTCTGTTGTCGAGATTTTTGTTACTACAATGGATGGTAGCCTTGCCATTATGGAAGGTAGTCTATTGTCGAGATTTTTTTACTCTAATGGATGGTATCCTTGTCATTATGGAAGGTTGTCTATTGTCGAGATTTTTATTACTCTAATGGATGGTAGCCTTCTCATTATGGAAGGTAGTTTGTTGTCAAGATTTTTATTACTACAATGGATGGTAGCCTTGTCATTATGGAAGTTAGTTTGTTGTCGAGATTTTTGATACTCCAATGGATTACAGCCTTTTCATTATGGAAGGTAGACTGTTGTCGACATTTTTTTTAGTCCAATCGTTGGTAGCCTTTTCATTATGTAAGGTAGTTTGTTGTCCAGATTTTTGTTACTGCAATGGATGGTAGACTTGTCATTATGGAAGGTAGTTTGTCGTTGTGATTTCTGGTACTCCAATGGATGGTAGCCTTGTCATTATGGAAGATAGTATGTTGTCGTATCTTTGTTACTCTAATGGATGGTAGCCTCGTCATTACGGAAGGTAGTCTGTTGTCGAGATTTTTGTTACTCTAATGGATTGTAGCCTTGTCATTATGGAAGTTAGTCTGTTGTCGAGATTTTTGTTACTACAATGGATGGTAGCCTTGCCATTATGGAAGGTAGTATGTTGTCGAGATTTTTGTTACTACAATGGATGGTATCCTTGTCATTATGGAAGATAGTCTATTGTCGATATTTTGTTACTCTAATGGATGGTAGTGTTGTCATTATGGAAGGTAGTGAGTTGTCAAGATTTTTGTTACTACAATGGATGGTAGCCTTGTCATTATGGAAGTTAGTCTATTGTCGAGATTTTTGATACTCCAATGGATTTAAGCCTTTTCATTATGGAAGGTAGACTGTTGTCGAGATTTTTGTTAGTCCAATGGATGGTAGGCTTTTCATTATGTAAGGTAGTTTGTTGTCGAGATTTTTGTTACTGCAATGGATGGTAGACTTGTCATTATGGAAGGTAGTTTATCGTTGTGATTTCTGGTACTCCAATGGAAGTTAGTATGTTGTCGTATCTTTGTTACTCCAATGGATGGTAGCCTTGTCATTACGGAAGGTAGTCTGTTGTCGAGATTTTTGTAACTCTAATGGATTGTAGCCTTGTCATTATGGAAGGTAGTCTCTTGTTGTTATTTTTGTTACTACAATGGATGGTAGCCTTTACATTTTGGAAGGTATTATGTTGTCTAGGTTTTTGTTACTCTAATGGATGGTAGCCTTATCATTATGGAAGGTAGTATGTTGTCGAGATTTTTGTTACTATAATGGATGGTAGCCTTGTCATTATGGAAGGTAGTATGTTGTCGAGATTTTTGTTACTACAATGGATGGTAGCCTTGTCATTATGGAAGTTAGTCTATTGTCGAGATTTTTTTACTCTAATGGATGTTATCCTTGTCATTATGGAAGGTTGTCTATTGTCGGGATTTTTATTACTCTAATGGATGGTAGCCTTGTCATTATGGAAGGTAGTCTGTTGTCGAGATTTTTGTTACTACAATGGATTGTAGCCTTGTCATTATGGAACTTAATTTGTTGTCGAAATTTTTGATACTCTAATGGATTGTAGCCTTTTCATTATGGAAGGTAGTCTATTGTCGAGATTTTTGTTAGTCCAATGGATGGTAGACTCTTCATTATGTAAGGTTGTTTGTTATCGAGATTTTTGTTACTGCAATGGATGGTAGACTTGTCATTATTGAAGGTAGCCTGTCGTTGTGATTTCTGGTACTCCAATGGATGGTAGCCTTGTCATTATGGAAGATAGTATGTTGTCGTATCTTTGTTACTCCAATGGATGGTAGCCTTGTCATTACGGAAGGTAGTCTGTTTTCGAGATTTTTGTTACTCCAATGGATTGTAGCCTTGTCATTATGGAAGGTAGTCTCTTGTTGTTATTTTTGTTACTACAATGGATGGTAGCCTTGTCATTATGGAAGGTAGTATGTTGTCGAAATTTTTGTTAATCTAATGGATGGTAGCCTTGTGATTATGGAAGGTAGTCTGTTGTCGAGATTTTTGTAACTACAATGGATGGTAGCCATGTCATTATGGAAGGTAGTATGTTGTCGAGATTTTTGTTACTACAATGGATGGTATCCTTGTCATTATGGAAGGTAGTATGTCGTTGTGATTTCTGGTACTCCAATGGATGGTAGCCTTGTAATTATGGAAGATAGTATGTTGTCGTATCTTTGTTACTCCAATGGATGGTAGCCTTGTCATTATGGAAGGTAGTCTGTTTTCGAGATTTTTGTTACTCCAATGGATTGTAGCCTTGTCATTATGGAAGGTAGTCTCTTGTTGTTATTTTTGTTACTACAATGGATGGTAGCCTTGTCATTTTGGAAGGTAGTATGTTGTCGAGGTTTTTGTTAATCTAATGGATGGTAGTCTTGTGATTATGGAAGGTAGTCTGTTGTCGAGATTTTTGTTACTACAATGGATGGTAGCCTTGTCATTATGGAAGGTAGTATGTTGTCGAGATTTTTGTTACTACAATGGATGGTATCCTTGTCATTATGGAAGTTAGTCTATTGTCGATATTTTTTTACTCTAATGGATGTTATCCTTGTCACTATGGAAGGTTGTCCATTGTCGAGATTTTTATTACTCTAATGGATGGTAGCCTTGTCATTATGGAAGGTAGTCTGTTGTCGAGATTTTTGTTACTACAATGGATTGTAGCCTTGTCATTATGGAACTTAGTTTGTTGTCGAAATTTTTGATACTCCAATGGATTGTAGCCTTTTCATTATGGAAGGTAGTCTATTGTCGAGATTTTTGTTAGTCCAATGGATGGTAGCCTCTTCATTATGTAAGGTTGTTTGTTATCTAGATTTTTGTTACTGCAATGGATGGTAGACTTGTCATTACGGAAGATAGTATGTTGTCGTATCTTTGTTATTCTAATGGATCGTAGCCTTGTCATTACGGAAGGTAGTCTATTTTCGAGATTTTTGTTACTCCAATGGATTGTAGCCTTGTCATTATGGAAGGTAGTCTTTTGTCGACATTTTTTTACTCCAATGGATGGTAGCCTTGTCATTATGGAAGGTAGTCTGCTGTCGAGATTATTGTTACTTTAATGTATGTTAGCCTTGTCATTATGGAAGGGAGTTTTTTGTCTAGATTTTTGTTACAACAATGGATGGTATCCTTGTCATTATGGAAGGTAGTCTTTTGGCGAGATATTTGTTACTACAATGGATGGTAGCCTTGTCATTATAGAAGGTAGTATGTTATCAAAAATTTTAATACTCCAATGGAAGGTAGCCATGTCAATATCGAAGGTAGTCTGTCATTGTGATTTCTATTACTCCAATTGACGGTAGCCTTGTCATTATGGAAGGTAATCTGTTGTCCAGATTTTTGTTACTCCAATAGATTGTAGCCTTGTCATAATGTAAGGTAGTCTGTTGTCGAGATTTTTGTTACTCTAATGGATGGTAGCCTTGTCATTGTGGAAGGTAGTTTGTTGTCGAGATTTTTGTTACTCTAATGGATGGTATCCTTTGCTCGACATTTTTATTAATCCAATGCTTGGTAGCCTTGTCATTATGGAAGGTAGTCTCTTGTTAATATTTTTGTTACTACAGTGGATGGTAGCCTTATCATTATGGAACTTAGTTTGTTGTCGAGATTTTTGTTACTCCAATGGATTATAGCATTGTCATTATGGAAGGTAGTCTGTTGTCGAGATTTTTGTTAGTCCAATGGATGGTAGCCTTTTCATTATGTAAGGTAGTTTGTTGTCGAGATTTTTGTTATTGCAATGGATGGTAGACTTGTCATTATGGAAGGTAGTATGTTGTTTTGATTTCTGGTACTCCAATGGATGGTAGCCTTGTCATTATGGAAGATAGTATGTTGTCATATCTTTGTTACTCCAATGGATGGTAGCCTTGTCATTACGGAAGGTAGTCTGTTGTCGAGATTTTTGTTACTCCAATGGATTGTAGCCTTGTCATTATGGAAGGTAGTCTCTTGTTGAGATTTTTGTTACTACAATGGATGGTAGCCTTGTCATTATGGAAGGTAGTCTGTTGTCGAGATTTTTGTTACTACAATGGATTGTAGCCTTGTCATTATGGAACTTAGTTTGTTGTCGAAATTTTTAATACTCCAATGGATTATAGCTTTTTCATTATGGAAGGTAGTTTGTTGTCGAGATTTTTGTTAGTCCAATGGATGGTAGCCTTTTCATTATGTAAGGTAGTTTGTTATCAAGATTTTTGTTACTGCAATGGATGGTAGACTTGTCATTATGGAAGGTAGTTTGTCGTTATGATTTCTGGTACTCCAATGGATGGTAGCCTTGTCATTATGGATGATAGTATGTTGTCGTATCTTTGTTACTCCAATGGATGGTAGCCTTGTCATTACGGAAGGTAGTCTATTGTCGAGATTTTTGTTACTCCAATGGATTGTAGTCTTGTCATTATGGAAGATAGTCTTTTGTCGACATTTATTTACTCCAATGGATGGTAGCCTTGTTATTATGGAAGGTAGTCTCCTGTTGATATTTTTGTTACTACAATGGATGGTAGCCTTGTAATTTTGGAAGGTAGTCTGTTGTCGAGATTATTGTTACTTTAATGTATGGTAGCCTTGTCATTATGGAAGGTAGTTTGTTGTCAAGATTTTTGTTACAACAATGGATGGTAGCCTTGTCATTATGGAAGGTAGTCTGTTGTCGAGATATTTGTTACTACAATGGATGGTAGCCTTGTCATTATGGAAGGTAGTATGTTGTCGAGAATTTTATTACTCCAATGGATGGTAATCATGTCAATATTGAAGGTAGTCTGTCATTGTGATTTCTATTACTCAAATTGACGGTAGCCTTGTCATTATGGAAGGTAATCTGTTGTCCAGATTTTTGTTACTCCAATGGATTGTAGCCTTGTCATTATGTAAGGTAGTCTGTTGTCAAGATTTTTTTACTCTAATGGATGGTAGCCTTGTCATTATGGAAGGTAGTTATTTGTCGAGATTTTGTTACTACAATGGATTGTATCCTTGTCATTATGGAACTTAGTCTATTGTTGAAATTTTTGATACTCCAATGGATTGTAGCCTTTTCATTATGGAAGGTAGTCTGTTGTCGAGATTTTTGTTAGTCTAATGGATGGTAGCCTTTTCATTATGTAAGGTAGTTTGTTATCGAGATTTTTGTTAATGCAATGGATGGTAGACTTGTCATTATGGAACTTCGTCTGTTGTCGAGATTTCTGGTACTCGAATGGATTGTAGCCTTGTCATTATGGAAGGTAGTTTGTTGTCGACATTTTTGTTAGTCCAATGGATGGTAGCCTTTTATTTATGTAAGATAGTTTGTTATCGAGATTTTTGTTACTGCAATGGATGGTAAACTTGTCATTATGGAAGGTAGTCTGTCGTGATGATTTCTTGTACTCCAATGGATGCTAGCCTTGTCATTATGGAAGATAGTATGTTGTCGTATCTTTGTTACTCCAATGGATGGTAGCCTTGTCATTTTGGAAGGTAGTCTCTTGTTGTTATTTTTGTTACTACAATGGATGGTAGCCTTGTCATTTTGGAAGGTAGTATGTTGTCGAGGTTTTTGTTAATCTAATGGATGGTAGTCTTGTGATTATGGAAGGTAGTCTGTTGTCGAGATTTTTGTTACTACAATGGATGGTAGCCTTGTCATTATGGAAGGTAGTATGTTGTCGAGATTTTTGTTACTACAATGGATGGTATCCTTGTCATTATGGAAGTTAGTCTATTGTCGATATTTTTTTACTCTAATGGATGTTATCCTTGTCACTATGGAAGGTTGTCCATTGTCGAGATTTTTATTACTCTAATGGATGGTAGCCTTGTCATTATGGAAGGTAGTCTGTTGTCGAGATTTTTGTTACTCCAATGGATTGTAGTCTTGTCATTATGGAAGATAGTCTTTTGTCGACATTTATTTACTCCAATGGATGGTAGCCTTGTTATTATGGAAGGTAGTCTCTTGTTGATATTTTTGTTACTACAATGGATGGTAGCCTTGTAATTTTGGAAGGTAGTCTGTTGTCGAGATTATTGTTACTTTAATGTAAGGTAGCCTTGTCATTATGGAAGGTAGTTTGTTGTCAAGATTTTTGTTACAACAATGGATGGTAGCCTTGTCATTATGGAAGGTAGTCTGTTGTCGAGATATTTGTTACTACAATGGATGGTAGCCTTGTCATTATGGAAGGTAGTATGTTGTCGAGAATTTTATTACTCCAATGGATGGTAATCATGTCAATATTGAAGGTAGTCTGTCATTGTGATTTCTATTACTCAAATTGACGGTAGCCTTGTCATTATGGAAGGTAATCTGTTGTCCAGATTTTTGTTACTCCAATGGATTGTAGCCTTGTCATTATGTAAGGTAGTCTGTTGTCAAGATTTTTTTACTCTAATGGATGGTAGCCTTGTCATTATGGAAGGTAGTTATTTGTCGAGATTTTGTTACTACAATGGATTGTATCCTTGTCATTATGGAACTTAGTCTATTGTTGAAATTTTTGATACTCCAATGGATTGTAGCCTTTTCATTATGGAAGGTAGTCTGTTGTCGAGATTTTTGTTAGTCTAATGGATGGTAGCCTTTTCATTATGTAAGGTAGTTTGTTATCGAGATTTTTGTTAATGCAATGGATGGTAGACTTGTCATTATGGAACTTCGTCTGTTGTCGAGATTTCTGGTACTCGAATGGATTGTAGCCTTGTCATTATGGAAGGTAGTTTGTTGTCGACATTTTTGTTAGTCCAATGGATGGTAGCCTTTTATTTATGTAAGATAGTTTGTTATCGAGATTTTTGTTACTGCAATGGATGGTAAACTTGTCATTATGGAAGGTAGTCTGTCGTGATGATTTCTTGTACTCCAATGGATGCTAGCCTTGTCATTATGGAAGATAGTATGTTGTCGTATCTTTGTTACTCCAATGGATGGTAGCCTTGTCATTTTGGAAGGTAGTCTCTTGTTGTTATTTTTGTTACTACAATGGATGGTAGCCTTGTCATTTTGGAAGGTAGTATGTTGTCGAGGTTTTTGTTAATCTAATGGATGGTAGTCTTGTGATTATGGAAGGTAGTCTGTTGTCGAGATTTTTGTTACTACAATGGATGGTAGCCTTGTCATTATGGAAGGTAGTATGTTGTCGAGATTTTTGTTACTACAATGGATGGTATCCTTGTCATTATGGAAGTTAGTCTATTGTCGATATTTTTTTACTCTAATGGATGTTATCCTTGTCACTATGGAAGGTTGTCCATTGTCGAGATTTTTATTACTCTAATGGATGGTAGCCTTGTCATTATGGAAGGTAGTCTGTTGTCAAGATTTTTGTTACTCCAATGGATTGTAGTCTTGTCATTATGGAAGATAGTCTTTTGTCGACATTTATTTACTCCAATGGATGGTAGCCTTGTTATTATGGAAGGTAGTCTCTTGTTGATATTTTTGTTACTACAATGGATGGTAGCCTTGTAATTTTGGAAGGTAGTCTGTTGTCGAGATTATTGTTACTTTAATGTATGGTAGCCTTGTCATTATGGAAGGTAGTTTGTTGTCAAGATTTTTGTTACAACAATGGATGGTAGCCTTGTCATTATGGAAGGTAGTCTGTTGTCGAGATATTTGTTACTACAATGGATGGTAGCCTTGTCATTATGGAAGGTAGTATGTTGTCGAGAATTTTATTACTCCAATGGATGGTAATCATGTCAATATTGAAGGTAGTCTGTCATTGTGATTTCTATTACTCAAATTAACGGTAGCCTTGTCATTATGGAAGGTAATCTGTTGTCCAGATTTTTGTTACTCCAATGGATTGTAGCCTTGTCATTATGTAAGGTAGTCTGTTGTCGAGATTTTTTTACTCTAATGGATGGTACCCTTGTCATTATGGAAGGTAGTTATTTGTCGAGATTTTGTTACTACAATGGATTGTATCCTTGTCATTATGGAACTTAGTCTATTGTTGAAATTTTTGATACTCCAATGGATTGTAGCCTTTTCATTATGGAAGGTAGTCTGTTGTCGAGATTTTTGTTAGTCTAATGGATGGTAGCCTTTTCATTATGTAAGGTAGTTTGTTATCGAGATTTTTGTTAATGCAATGGATGGTAGACTTGTCATTATGGAACTTCGTCTGTTGTCGAGATTTCTGGTACTCGAATGGATTGTAGCCTTGTCATTATGGAAGGTAGTTTGTTGTCGACATTTTTGTTAGTCCAATGGATGGTAGCCTTTTATTTATGTAAGATAGTTTGTTATCGAGATTTTTGTTACTGCAATGGATGGTAAACTTGTCATTATGGAAGGTAGTCTGTCGTGATGATTTCTTGTACTCCAATGGATGCTAGCCTTGTCATTATGGAAGATAGTATGTTGTCGTATCTTTGTTACTCCAATGGATGGTAGCCTTGTCATTTTGGAAGGTAGTCTCTTGTTGATATTTTTGTTACTACAATGGATGGTAGCCTTGTCATTATGGAAGGTAGTATGTTGTCGAGATTTTTGTTACTACAATGGATGGTATCCTTGTCATTATGGAAGTTAGTCTATTGTCGATATTTTTTTACTCTAATGGATGTTATCCTTGTCACTATGGAAGGTTGTCCATTGTCGAGATTTTTATTTCTCTAATGGATGGTAGCCTTGTCATTATGGAAGGTAGTCTGTTGTCGAGATTTTTGTTACTACAATGGATTGTAGCCTTGTCATTATGGAACTTAGTTTGTTGTCGAAATTTTTGATACTCCAATGGATTGTAGCCTTTTCATTATGGAAGGTAGTCTATTGTCGAGATTTTTGTTAGTCCAATGGATGGTAGCCTCTTCATTATGTAAGGTTGTTTGTTATCTAGATTTTTGTTACTGCAATGGATGGTAGACTTGTCATTACGGAAGATAGTATGTTGTCGTATCTTTGTTATTCTAATGGATCGTAGCCTTGTCATTACGGAAGGTAGTCTATTTTCGAGATTTTTGTTACTCCAATGGATTGTAGCCTTGTCATTATGGAAGGTAGTCTTTTGTCGACATTTTTTTACTCCAATGGATGGTAGCCTTGTCATTATGGAAGGTAGTCTGCTGTCGAGATTATTGTTACTTTAATGTATGTTAGCCTTGTCATTATGGAAGGGAGTTTTTTGTCTAGATTTTTGTTACAACAATGGATGGTATCCTTGTCATTATGGAAGGTAGTCTGTTGGCGAGATATTTGTTACTACAATGGATGGTAGCCTTGTCATTATAGAAGGTAGTATGTTATCAAAAATTTTAATACTCCAATGGAAGGTAGCCATGTCAATATTGAAGGTAGTCTGTCATTGTGATTTCTATTACTCCAATTGACGGTAGCCTTGTCATTATGGAAGGTAATCTGTTGTCCAGATTTTTGTTACTCCAATAGATTGTAGCCTTGTCATAATGTAAGGTAGTCTGTTGTCGAGATTTTTGTTACTCTAATGGATGGTAGCCTTGTCATTGTGGAAGGTAGTTTGTTGTCGAGATTTTTGTTACTCTAATGGATGGTATCCTTTGCTCGACATTTTTATTAATCCAGTGCTTGGTAGCCTTGTCATTATGGAAGGTAGTCTCTTGTTAATATTTTTGTTACTACAGTGGATGGTAGCCTTATCATTATGGAACTTAGTTTGTTGTCGAGATTTTTGTTACTCCAATGGATTATAGCATTGTCATTATGGAAGGTAGTCTGTTGTCGAGATTTTTGTTAGTCCAATGGATGGTAGCCTTTTCATTATGTAAGGTAGTTTGTTGTCGAGATTTTTGTTATTGCAATGGATGGTAGACTTGTCATTATGGAAGGTAGTATGTTGTTGTGATTTCTGGTACTCCAATGGATGGTAGCCTTGTCATTATGGAAGATAGTATGTTGTCATATCTTTGTTACTCCAATGGATGGTAGCCTTGTCATTACGGAAGGTAGTCTGTTGTCGAGATTTTTGTTACTCCAATGGATTGTAGCCTTGTCATTATGGAAGGTAGTCTCTTGTTGAGATTTTTGTTACTACAATGGATGGTAGCCTTGTCATTATGGAAGGTTGTCTGTTGTCGAGATTTTTGTTACTACAATGGATTGTAGCCTTGTCATTATGGAACTTAGTTTGTTGTCGAAATTTTTAATACTCCAATGGATTATAGCTTTTTCATTATGGAAGGTAGTTTGTTGTCGAGATTTTTGTTAGTCCAATGGATGGTAGCCTTTTCATTATGTAAGGTAGTTTGTTATCGAGATTTTTGTTACTGCAATGGATGGTAGACTTGTCATTATGGAAGGTAGTTTGTCGTTATGATTTCTGGTACTCCAATGGATGGTAGCCTTGTCATTATGGAAGATAGTATGTTGTCGTATCTTTGTTACTCCAATGGATGGTAGCCTTGTCATTACGGAAGGTAGTCTATTGTCGAGATTTTTGTTACTCCAATGGATTGTAGTCTTGTCATTATGGAAGATAGTCTTTTGTCGACATTTATTTACCCCCAATGGATGGTAGCCTTGTTATTATGGAAGGTAGTCTCTTGTTGATATTTTTGTTACTACAATGGATGGTAGCCTTGTAATTTTGGAAGGTAGTCTGTTGTCGAGATTATTGTTACTTTAATGTATGGTAGCCTTGTCATTATGGAAGGTAGTTTGTTGTCAAGATTTTTGTTACAACAATGGATGGTAGCCTTGTCATTATGGAAGGTAGTCTGTTGTCGAGATATTTGTTACTACAATGGATGGTAGCCTTGTCATTATGGAAGGTAGTATGTTGTCGAGAATTTTATTACTCCAATGGATGGTAATCATGTCAATATTGAAGGTAGTCTGTCATTGTGATTTCTATTACTCAAATTGACGGTAGCCTTGTCATTATGGAAGGTAATCTGTTGTCCAGATTTTTGTTACTCCAATGGATTGTAGCCTTGTCATTATGTAAGGTAGTCTGTTGTCGAGATTTTTTTACTCTAATGGATGGTAGCCTTGTCATTATGGAAGGTAGTTATTTGTCGAGATTTTGTTACTACAATGGATTGTATCCTTGTCATTATGGAACTTAGTCTATTGTTGAAATTTTTGATACTCCAATGGATTGTAGCCTTTTCATTATGGAAGGTAGTCTGTTGTCGAGATTTTTGTTAGTCTAATGGATGGTAGCCTTTTCATTATGTAAGGTACTTTTTTATCGAGATTTTTGTTAATGCAATGGATGGTAGACTTGTCATTATGGAACTTCGTCTGTTGTCGAGATTTCTGGTACTCGAATGGATTGTAGCCTTGTCATTATGGAAGGTAGTTTGTTGTCGACATTTTTGTTAGTCCAATGGATGGTAGCCTTTTAATTATGTAAGATAGTTTGTTATCGAGATTTTTGTTACTGCAATGGATGGTAAACTTGTCATTATGGAAGGTAGTCTGTCGTGATGATTTCTTGTACTCCAATGGATGCTAGCCTTGTCATTATGGAAGATAGTATGTTGTCGTATCTTTGTTACTCCAATGGATGGTAGCCTTGTCATTTTGGAAGGTAGTCTCTTGTTGATATTTTTGTTACTACAATGGATGGTAGCCTTGTCATTTTGGAAGGTAGTATGTTGTCGAGGTTTTTATTACTCTAATGGATGGTAGCCTTGTCATTATGGAAGGTAGTCTGTTGTTGAGATTTTTGTTACTACAATGGATGGTAGCGTTGTCATTATGGAAGGTAGTATGTTGTCGAGATTTTTGTTTCTACAATGGATGGTAGCCTTGTCTTATGGAAGTTAGCTTATTTTCGAGATTTTTTTACTCTAATGGATGGTATCCTTGTCATTATGGAAGGTTGTCTATTTTCGAGATTTTTATTATTCTAATGGATGGTAGCCTTATCATTATGGAAGGTAGTCTTTTGTCGAGATTTTTGTTACTACAATGGATTGTAGCCTTGTCATTATGGAACTTAGTCTATTGTCGAAATTTTTGACACTCCAATGGATTGTAGCCTTTTCATTATGAAAGATAGTATGTTGTTGTATCTTTGTTACTCCAATGGATGGTAACCTTGTCATTACGGAAGGTAGTCCGTTGTCGAGATTTTTGTTACTCTATTGGATTGTAGCCTTGTCATTATGGAAGGTAGTTATTTGTCGACATTTTTTACTCCAATGGATGGTAGCCTTGTCATTGTGGAAGATAGTCTCTTGTTGATATTTTTGTAACTACAATGGATGGTAGCCTTGTCAATTTGGAAGGTAGTCTGTTGTCGAGATTATTGTTACTTTAATGTATGGTACCCTTGTCATTATGGAAGGTAGTTTGTTGTCGAGATTTTTGTTACAACAATGGATGGTAGCCTTGTCATTATAGAAGGTAGTCTGTTGTCGAGATATTTGTTACTACATTGGATGGTAGCCTTGTCATTATTGAAGGTAGTATGTTGGCGAGAATTATATTACTCCAATGGATGGTAGCCATGTCAATATTGAAGGTAGTCTGTTGTCCATATTTTTGTTACTCCAATGGATTGTAGCCTTGTCATTATGTAAGGTAGTCTGTTGTCGAGATTTTTGTTACTACAATGGATGGTAGCCTTGTCATTGTGGAAGGTAGTCTGTTGTCGAGATTTTTATTAGGCCAATGGATGGTAGGCTTTTCATTATGGAAGGTAGTCTGTTGTCCAGATTTTTGTTACTGCAATGGATGGTAGCCTTGTCATTATGGAAGGTAGTATGTTGTCGAGATTTTTGTTACTACAATGGATGGTAGCCTTGTCATTAGGGAAGTTAGTCTATTGTCGAGATTTTTTTACTCTAATGGATGGTATCCTTGTCATTAGGGAAGGTTGTCTATTGTTGAGATTTTTATTACTCTAATGGATGGTATCCTTGTCATTATGGAAGGTAGTCTGTTGTCGAGATTTTTGTTACTACAATGGATTGTATCCTTGGCATTATGGAACTTAGTCTATTGTCGAAATTTTTGATACTCCAATGGATTGTAGCCTTTTCATTATGGAAGGTAGTCTGTTGTCGAGATTTTTGTTACTCCAATGGATGGTAGCCTTGTCATTCTGGAAGGTAGTATCTTATTGATATTTTTGTTACTACAATGGATGGTAGCCTTGTCATTTTGGAAGGTAGTCTGTTATCGAGATTTGTATTACTCTAATGGATGGTATCCTTGTCATTATGGAAGGTAGTCTGTTGTCGAGATTATTGTTACTTTAATCTATGGTAGTCTTGTCATTATGGAAGGTAATCTGTTGTCGAGATTTTTGTTACTACAATGGATGGTAGCCTTGTCATTATGGAAGGTAGTCTGTTGTCGAGATTTTTGTTACTACAATGGATGGTAGCCTTGTCATTATGGAAGGTAGTCTGTTGTCGAGAATTTTATTACTCCAATGGATGGTAGCCATGTCAATATTGGAAGGTTGTCTATTGTCGATATTTTTATTACTCTAATGGATGGTAGCCTTGTCATTATGGAAGGTAGTCTGTTGTCGAGATTTTTGTTACTCCAATGGATGGTAGCCTTGTCATTATGGAAGGTAGTCTCTAGTTGATATTTTTGTTACTACAATGGATGGTAGCCTTGTCATTTTGGAAGGTAGTATGTTGTCGAGATTTTTGGTACTCTAACGGATGGTATCTTTGTCATTATGGAAGGTAGTCTGCTGTCGAGATTATTGTTACTTTAATCTATGGTAGCCTTGTCATTATGGAAGGTAGTCTGTTGTCGAGATTTTTGTTACTACAATGGATTGTAGCCTTGTCATTATGAAAGGTAGTATGTTGTCGAGATTTTTGTTACTACAATGGATGGTAGCTTTGTCATTATAGACGGTAGTCTGTTGTCGAGAATTTTATTACTCCAATGGATGGTAGCCATATCAATATTGAAGGTAGTCTGTCATTGTGATTTCTGTTACTCCAATTGACAGTAGCCTTATCATTTTGGAAGATAATCTATTGTCCAGATTTTTGTTACTCCAATGGATTGTAGCCTTGTCATTATGGAAGGTAGTCTCTTGTTGATATTTTTGTTACTACAATGGATGGTAGCCTTGTCATTTTGGAAGGTAGTATGTTGTCAAGGTTTTTGTTACTCTAATGGATGGTAGCCTTGTCATTATGGAAGGTAGTATGTTGTCGAGATTTTTGTTACTACAATGGATGGTAGCCTTGTCATTATGGAAGTTAGTCTATTGTCTAGATTTTTTTACTCTAATGGATGGTATCCTTGTCATTATGGAAGGTTGTCTATTGTCGAGATTTTTATTACTCTAATGGATCGTAGCCTTGTCATTATGGAAGGTAGTCTGTTGTCGAGATTTTGGTTACTACAATGGATTGTAGCCTGGTCATTATGGAACTTAGTCTATTGTCGAAAATTTTGATACTCCAATGGATTATAGCCTTTTCATTATGGAAGGTAGTCTGTTGTCGAGATTTTTGTTACTCCAATGAATGGTAGCCTTGTCATTATGGAAGGTAGTCTCTTGTTGATATTTTTGTAACTACAATGGATGGTAGCCTTGTCATTATGGAAGGTAGTCTCTTATTGATATTTTTGTTACTACAATGGATGGTAGCCTTATCATTTTAGAAGGTAGTCTGTTGTCAAGATTTTTGTTACTCCAATGGATGGTAGCCTGGTCATTATGTAAGGTAGTCTGTTGTCGAGGTTTTTGTTACTCCAATGGATGGTAGCCTTGTAATTATGGAAGGTAATCTGTTGTCGAAATTTTTGTTACTCTAATGGATGGTATCCTTTTCATTATGGAAGGTAGTCTTTTGTCGACATTTTTGTTACTCCAATGGATGGTAGCCTTGTCATTATGGAAGGTAGTCTGTTGTTGGTATTTTTGTTACTATAATGGATGGTAGCCTTGTCATTTTGGAAGGTAGTCTATTGTCGAGATTTTTGTTACTACAATGGATGGTAGCCTTGTCATTATGGAAGGTAGTCTATTGTCGAGAATTTTATTACTCCAATGGATGGTAGCCATATCAATATTGAAGGTAGTCTGTCATTGTGATTTATGTTACTCCAATTGACAGTAGCCTTGTCATTTTGGAAGGTAATCTGTTGTCCGGATTTTTTTTACTCCAATGGATTGTAGCCTTGTCATTATGGAAGGTAGTCTCTTGTTGATATTTTTGTTACTACAATGGATGGTAGCCTTGTCATTATGGAAGGTAGTATGTTGTCGAGGTTTTTGTTACTCTAATGGATGGTAGCCTTGTCATTATGGAAGGTAGTCTGTTGTCGAGATTTTTGTTACTACAATGGATTGTAGCCTTGTCATTATGAAAGGTAGTATGTTGTCGAGATTTTTGTTACTACAATGGATGGTAGCTTTGTCATTATAGACGGTAGTCTGTTGTCGAGAATTTTATTACTCCAATGGATGGTAGCCATATCAATATTGAAGGTAGTCTGTCATTGTGATTTCTGTTACTCCAATTGACAGTAGCCTTATCATTTTGGAAGATAATCTATTGTCCAGATTTTTGTTACTCCAATGGATTGTAGCCTTGTCATTATGGAAGGTAGTCTCTTGTTGATATTTTTGTTACTACAATGGATGGTAGCCTTGTCATTTTGGAAGGTAGTATGTTGTCAAGGTTTTTGTTACTCTAATGGATGGTAGCCTTGTCATTATGGAAGGTAGTATGTTGTCGAGATTTTTGTTACTACAATGGATGGTAGCCTTGTCATTATGGAAGTTAGTCTATTGTCTAGATTTTTTTACTCTAATGGATGGTATCCTTGTCATTATGGAAGGTTGTCTATTGTCGAGATTTTTATTACTCTAATGGATCGTAGCCTTGTCATTATGGAAGGTAGTCTGTTGTCGAGATTTTGGTTACTACAATGGATTGTAGCCTGGTCATTATGGAACTTAGTCTATTGTCGAAAATTTTGATACTCCAATGGATTATAACCTTTTCATTATGGAAGGTAGTCTGTTGTCGAGATTTTTGTTACTCCAATGAATGGTAGCCTTGTCATTATGGAAGGTAGTCTCTTGTTGATATTTTTGTAACTACAATGGATGGTAGCCTTGTCATTATGGAAGGTAGTCTCTTATTGATATTTTTGTTACTACAATGGATGGTAGCCTTATCATTTTAGAAGGTAGTCTGTTGTCAAGATTTTTGTTACTCCAATGGATGGTAGCCTGGTCATTATGTAAGGTAGTCTGTTGTCGAGGTTTTTGTTACTCCAATGGATGGTAGCCTTGTAATTATGGAAGGTAATCTGTTGTCGAAATTTTTGTTACTCTAATGGATGGTATCCTTTTCATTATGGAAGGTAGTCTTTTGTCGACATTTTTGTTACTCCAATGGATGGTAGCCTTGTCATTATGGAAGGTAGTCTGTTGTTGGTATTTTTGTTACTATAATGGATGGTAGCCTTGTCATTTTGGAAGGTAGTCTATTGTCGAGATTTTTGTTACTACAATGGATGGTAGCCTTGTCATTATGGAAGGTAGTCTATTGTCGAGAATTTTATTACTCCAATGGATGGTAGCCATATCAATATTGAAGGTAGTCTGTCAATGTGATTTATGTTACTCCAATTGACAGTAGCCTTGTCATTTTGGAAGGTAATCTGTTGTCCGGATTTTTTTTACTCCAATGGATTGTAGCCTTGTCATTATGGAAGGTAGTCTCTTGTTGATATTTTTGTTACTACAATGGATGGTAGCCTTGTCATTATGGAAGGTAGTATGTTGTCGAGGTTTTTGTTACTCTAATGGATGGTAGCCTTGTCATTATGGAAGGTAGTATGTTGTCGAGATTTTTGTTACTACAATGGATGGTAGCCTTGTCATTATGGAAGTTAGTCTGTTGTCTAGATTTTTTTACTCTAATGGATGGTATCCTTGTCATTATGGAAGGTTGTCTATTGTCGAGATTTTTATTACTCTAATGGATCGTAGCCTTGTCATTATGGAAGGTAGTCTGTTGTCGAGATTTTGGTTACTACAATGGATTGTAGCCTTGTCATTATGGAACTTAGTCTATTGTCGAAAATTTTGATAATCCAATGGATTATAGCCTTTTCATTATGGAAGGTAGTCTGTTGTCGAGATTTTTGTTACTTCAATGGATGGTAGCCTTGTCATTATGGAAGGTAGTCTCTTGTTGATATTTTTGTAACTACAATGGATGGTAGCCTTGTCATTATGGAAGGTAGTCTCTTATTGATATTTTTGTTACTACAATGGATGGTAGCCTTATCATTTTAGAAGGTAGTCTGTTGTCAAGATTTTTGTTACTCCAATGGATGGTAGCCTGGTCATTATGTAAGGTAGTCTGTTGTCGAGGTTTTTGTTACTCCAATGGATGGTAGCCTTGTCCTTATGGAAGGTAGTCTGTTGTCGAAATTTTTGTTACTCTAATGGATGGTATCCTTTTCATTATGGAAGGTAGTCTTTTGTCGACATTTTTGTTACTCCAATGGATGGTAGCCTTGTCATTATGGAAGGTAGTTTGTTGTTGGTATTTTTGTTACTATAATGGATGGTAGCCTTGTCATTTTGGAAGGTAGTCTATTGTCGAGATTTTTGTTACTACAATGGATGGTAGCCTTGTCATTATGGAAGGTAGTCTATTGTCGAGAATTTTATTACTCCAATGGATGGTAGCCATATCAATATTGAAGGTAGTCTGTCATTGTGATTTATGTTACTCCAATTGACAGTAGCCTTGTCATTTTGGAAGGTAATCTGTTGTCCGGATTTTTGTTACTCCAATGGATTGTAGCCTTGTCATTATGGAAGGTAGTCTCTTGTTGACATTTTTGTTACTACAATGGATGGTAGCCTTGTCATTATGGAAGGTAGTATGTTGTCGAGGTTTTTGTTACTCTAATGGATGGTAGCCTTGTCATTATGGAAGGTAGTATGTTGTCGAGATTTTTGTTACTACAATGGATGGTAGCCTTGTCATTATGGAAGTTAGTCTGTTGTCTAGATTTTTTTACTCTAATGGATGGTATCCTTGTCATTATGGAAGGTTGTCTATTGTCGAGATTTTTATTACTCTAATGGATGGTAGCCTTGTCATTATGGAAGGTAGTCTGTTGTCGAGATTTTGGTTACTACAATGGATTGTAGCCTTGTCATTATGGAACTTAGTCTATTGTCGAAAATTTTGATACTCTAATGGATTATAGCCTTTTCATTATGGAAGGTAGTCTGTTGTCAAGATTTTTGTTACTCCAATGGATAGTAGCCTTGTCATTATGGAAGGTAGTCTCTTGTTGATATTTTTGTAACTACAATGGATGGTAGCCTTGTCATTATGGAAGGTAGTCTCTTATTGATATTTTTGTTACTACAATGGATGGTAGCCTTATCATTTTAGAAGGTAGTTTGTTGTCGAGATTTTTGTTACTCCAATGGATGGTAGCCTGGTCATTATGTAAGGTAGTCTGTTGTCGAGGTTTTTGTTACTCCAATGGATGGTAGCCTTTTCAGTATGGAAGGTAGTCTGTTGTCGAAATTTTTGTTACTCTAATGGATGGTATCCTTTTCATTATGGAAGGTAGTCTTTTGTCGAAATTTTTGTTACTCCAATGGATGGTAGTCTTGTCATTATGGAAGGTAGTCTCTTTTTGATATTTTTGTTACTATAATGGATGGTAGCCTTGTCATTTTGGAAGGTAGTCTATTGTCGAGATTTTTGTTACTACAATGGATGGTAGCCTTGTCATTACGGAAGGTAGTCTATTGTCGAGATTTTTGTTACTACAATGGATGGTAGCCTTGTCATTACGGAAGGTAGTCTATTGTCGAGAATTTTATTACTACAAGGGATGGTAGCCATATCAATATTGAAGGTAGTCTGTCATTGTGATTTCTTTTACTCCAATTGACAGTAGCATTGCAATTTTGGAAGGTAATCTTTTGTCCAGATTTTTGTTACTCCAATGGATTGTTGCCTTGTCATTATGGAAGGTAGTCTCTTGTTGATATTTTTGTTACTACAATGGATGGTAGCCTTGTCATTATGGAAGGTAGTATGTTGTCGAGGTTTTTGTTACTCTAATGGATGGTAGCCTTGTCATTATGGAAGGTAGTATGTTGTCGAGATTTTTGTTACTACAATGGATGGTAGCCTTGTCATTATGGAAGTTAGTCTGTTGTCTAGATTTTTTTACTCTAATGGATGGTATCCTTGTCATTATGGAAAGTTGTCTATTGTCGAGATTTTTATTACTCTAATGGATCGTAGCCTTGTCATTATGGAAGGTAGTCTGTTGTCGAGATTTTGGTTACTACAATGGATTGTAGCCTTGTCATTATGGAACTTAGTCTATTGTCGAAAATTTTGATACTCCAATGGATTATAGCCTTTTCATTATGGAAGGTAGTCTGTTGTCGAGATTTTTGTTACTCTAATGGATGGTATCCTTTTCATTATGGAAGGTAGTCTTTTGTCGAAATTTTTGTTACTCCAATGGATGGTAGCCTTGTCATTATGGAAGGTAGTCTCTTGTTGATATTTTTGTTACTATAATGGATGGAAGCCTTGTCATTTTGGAAGGTAGTCTATTGTCGAGATTTTTGTTACTACAATGGATGGTAGCCTTGTCATTACGGAAGGTAGTCTATTGTCGAGATTTTTGTTACTACAATGGATGGTAGCCATGTCATTATGGAAGGTAGTGTATTGTCGAGAATTTTATTACTCCAAGGGATGGTAGCCATATCAATATTGAAGGTAGTCTGTCATTGTGATTTCTGTTACTCCAATTGACAATAGCATTGCAATTTTGGAAGGTAATCTTTTGTCCAGATTTTTGTTACTCCAATGGATTGTAGCCTTGTCATTATGGAAGGTAGTCTCTTGTTGATATTTTTGTTACTACAATGGATGGTAGCCTTGTCATTATGGAAGGTAGTATGTTGTCGAGGTTTTTGTTACTCTAATGGATGGTAGCCTTGTCATTATGGAAGGTAGTATGTTGTCGAGATTTTTGTTACTACAATGGATGGTAGCCTTGTCATTATGGAAGGTAGTCTCTTATTGATATTTCTGTTACTACAATGGATGGTAGCCTTATCATTTTAGAAGGTAGTCTGTTGTCAATATTTTTGTTACTCCAATGGATGGTAGCCTGGTCATTATGTAAGGTAGTTTGTTGTCGAGGTTTTTGTTACTCCAATGGATGGTAGCCTTGTCCTTATGGAAGGTAGTCTGTTGTCGAAATTTTTGTTACTCTAATGGATGGTATCCTTTTCATTATGGAAGGTAGTCTTTTGTTGACATTTTTGTTACTCCAATGGATGGTAGCCTTGTCATTATGGAAGGTAGTCTGTTGTTGGTATTTTTGTTACTATAATGGATGGTAGCCTTGTCATTTTGGAAGGTAGTCTATTGTCGAGATTTTTGTTACTACAATGGATGGTAGCCTTGTCATTATGGAAGGTAGTCTATTGTCGAGAATTTTATTACTCCAATGGATGGTAGCCATATCAATATTGAAGGTAGTCTGTCATTGTGATTTATGTTACTCCAATTGACAATAGCCTTGTCATTTTGGAAGGTAATCTGTTGTCCGGATTTTTGTTACTCCAATGGATTGTAGCCTTGTCATTATGGAAGGTAGTCTCTTGTTGACATTTTTGTTACTACAATGGATGGTAGCCTTGTCATTATGGAAGGTAGTATGTTGTCGAGGTTTTTGTTACTCTAATGGATGGTAGCCTTGTCATTATGGAAGGTAGTATGTTGTCGAGATTCTTGTTACTACAATGGATGGTAGCCTTGTCATTATGGAAGTTAGTCTGTTGTCTAGATTTTTTTACTCTAATGGATGGTATCCTTGTCATTATGGAAGGTTGTCTATTGTCGAGATTTTTATTACTCTAACGGATTGTAGCCTTGTCATTATGGAAGGTAGTCTGTTGTCGAGATTTTGGTTACTACAATGGATTGTAGCCTTGTCATTATGGAACTTAGTCTATTGTCGAAAATTTTGATACTCCAATGGATTATAGCCTTTTCATTATGGAAGGTAGTCTGTTGTCGAGATTTTTGTTACTCCAATGGATGGTAGCCTTGTCATTATGGAAGGTAGTCTCTTGTTGATATTTTTGTAACTACAATGGATGGTAGCCTTGTCATTATGGAAGGTAGTCTCTTATTGATATTTTTGTTACTATAATGGATGGTAGCCTTATCATTTTAGAAGGTAGTCTGTTGTCAAGATTTTTGTTACTCCAATGGATGGTAGCCTGGTCATTATGTAAGGTAGTCTGTTGTCGAGGTTTTTGTTACTCCAATGGATGGTAGCCTTGTCCTTATGGAAGGTAGTCTGTTGTCGAAATTTTTGTTACTCTAATGGATGGTATCCTTTTCATTATGGAAGGTAGTCTTTTGTCGACATTTTTGTTACTCCAATGGATGGTAGCCTTGTCATTATGGAAGGTAGTCTGTTGTTGGTATTTTTGTTACTATAATGGATGGTAGCCTTGTAATTTTGGAAGGTAGTCTATTGTCGAGATTTTTGTTACTACAATGGATGGTAGCCTTGTCATTATGGAAGGTAGTCTATTGTCGAGAATTTTATTACTCCAATGGATGGTAGCCATATCAATATTGAAGGTAGTCTGTCATTGTGATTTATGTTACTCCAATTGACAGTAGCCTTGTCATTTTGGAAGGTAATCTGTTGTCCGGATTTTTGTTACTCCAATGGATTGTAGCCTTGTCATTATGGAAGGTAGTCTCTTGTTGATATTTTTGTTACTCTAATGGATGGTAGCCTTGTCATTATGGAAGGTAGTATGTTGTCGAGATTTTTGTTACTACAATGGATGGTAGCCTTGTCATTATGGAAGTTAGTCTGTTGTCTAGATTTTTTTACTCTAATGGATGGTATCCTTGTCATTATGGAAGGTTGTCTATTGTCGAGATTTTTATTACTCTAATGGATGGTAGCCTTGTCATTATGGATAGTAGTCTGTTGTCGAGATTTTGGTTACTACAATGGATTGTAGCCTTGTCATTATGGAACTTAGTCTATTGTCGAAAATTTTGATACTCCAATGGATTATAGCCTTTTCATTATGGAAGGTAGTCTGTTGTCGAGATTTTTGTTACTCCAATGGATGGTAGCCTTGTCATTATGGAAGGTAGTCTCTTATTGATATTTTTGTAACTACAATGGATGGTAGCCTTGTCATTATGGAAGGTAGTCTCTTATTGATATTTTTGTTAATACAATGGATGGTAGCCTTATCATTTTAGAAGGTAGTCTGTTGTCGATATTTTTGTTACTCCAATGGATGGTAGCCTGGTCATTATGTAAGGTAGTCTGTTGTCGAGGTTTTTGTTACTCCAATGGATGGTAGCCTTGTCCTTATGGAAGGTAGTCTGTTGTCGAAATTTTTGTTACTCTAATGGATGGTATCCTTTTCATTATGGAAGGTAGTCTTTTGTCGACATTTTTGTTACTCCAATGGATGGTAGCCTTGTCATTATGGAAGGTAGTCTATTGTTGGTACTTTTGTTACTATAATGGATGGTAGCCTTGTAATTTTGGAAGGTAGTCTATTGTCGAGATTTTTGTTACTACAATGGATGGTAGCCTTGTCATTATGGAAGTAGTCTATTGTCGAGAATTTTATTACTCCAATGGATGGTAGCCATATCAATATTGAAGGTAGTCTGTCATTGTGATTTATGTTACTCCAATTGACAGTAGCCTTGTCATTTTGGAAGGTAATCTGTTGTCCGGATTTTTGTTACTCCAATGGATTGTAGCCTTGTCATTATGGAAGGTAGTCTCTTGTTGATATTTTTGTTACTACAATGGATGGTAGCCTTGTCATTATGGAAGGTAGTATGTTGTCGAGATTTTTGTTACTACAATGGATGGTAGCCTTGTCATTATGGAAGTTAGTCTATTGTCTAGATTTTTTTACTCTAATGGATGGTATCCTTGTCATTATGGAAGGTTGTCTATTGTCGAGATTTTTATTACTCTAATGGATCGTAGCCTTGTCATTATGGAAGGTAGTCTGTTGTCGAGATTTTGGTTACTACAATGGATTGTAGCCTGGTCATTATCGAACTTAGTCTATTGTCGAAAATTTTGATACTTCAATGGATTATAGCCTTTTCATTATGGAAGGTAGTCTGTTGTCGAGATTTTTGTTACTCCAATGAATGGTAGCCTTGTCATTATGGAAGGTAGTCTCTTGTTGATATTTTTGTAACTACAATGGATGGTAGCCTTGTCATTATGGAAGGTAGTCTCTTATTGATATTTTTGTTACTACAATGGATGGTAGCCTTATCATTTTAGAAGGTAGTCTGTTGTCGAGATTTTTGTTACTCCAATGGATGGTAGCCTGGTCATTATGTAAGGTAGTCTGTTGTCGAGGTTTTTGTTACTCCAATGGATGGTAGCCTTGTCATTATGGAAGGTAGTCTGTTATCGAAATTTTTGTTACTCTAATGGATGGTATCCTTTTCATTATGGAAGGTAGTCTTTTGTCGACATTTTTGTTACTCCAATGGATGGTAGCCTTGTCATTATGGAAGGTAGTCTCTTGTTGAAGTTTTTGTTACTATAATGGATGGTAGCCTTGTCATTTTGGAAGGTAGTCTATTGTCGAGATTTTTGTTACTACAATGGATGGTAGCCTTGTCATTACGGAAGGTAGTCTATTGTCGAGATTTTTGTTACTACAATGGATGGTAGCCTTGTCATTACGGAAGGTAGTCTATTGTCGAGAATTTTATTACTCCAAGGGATGGTAGCCATATCAATATTGAAGGTAGTCTGTCATTGTGATTTCTGTTACTCCAATTGATAGTAGCATTGCCATTTTGGAAGGTAATCTTTTGTCCAGATTTTTGTTACTCCAATGGATTGTAGCCTTGTCATTATGGAAGGTAGTCACTTGTTGATATTTTTGTTACTACAATGGATGGTAGCCTTGTCATTTTGGAAGGTAGTATGTTGTTGAGGTTTTTGTTACTCTAATGGATGGTAGCCTTGTCATTATGGAAGGTAGTATGTTGTCGAGATTTTTGTTACTACAATGGATGGTAGCCTTGTCATTATGGAAGTTAGTCTATTGTCGAGATTTTTTTACTCTAATGGATGGTATCCTTGTCATTATGGAAGGTTGTCTATTGTCGAGATTTTTATTACTCTAATGGATGGTAGCCTTGTCATTATGGAAGGTAATCTGTTGTCGAGATTTTGGTTACTACAATGGATTGTAGCCTTGTCATTATGGAACTTAGTCTATTGTCGAAAATTTTGATACTCCAATGGATTATAGCCTTTTCATTATGGAAGGTAGTCTGTTGTCGAGATTTTTGTTACTCCAATGGATGGTAGCCTTGTCATTATGGAAGGTAGTCTCTTGTTGATATTTTTGTAACTACAATGGATGGTATCCTTGTCATTATGGAAGGTAGTCTCTTATTGATATTTTTGTTACTACAGTGGATGGTAGCCTTATCATTTTAGAAGGTAATCTGTTGTCGAGATTTTTGTTACTCCAATGGATGGTAGCCTGGCCATTATGTAATGTAGTCTGTTGTCGAGGTTTTTGTTACTCCAATGGATGGTAGCCTTGTCATTATGGAAGGTAGTCTGTTGTCGAAATTTTTGTTACTCCAATGGATGGTAGCCTTGTCATTATGGAAGGTAGTCTCTTGTTGATATTTTTGTTACTATAATGGATGGTAGCCTTGTCATTTTGGAAGGTAGTCTATCGTCGTGATTTTTGTTACTACAATGGATGGTAGCCTTCTCATTATGGAAGGTAGTCTCTTGTTGATATTTTCGTTACTCCAATGGATGGTAGCCTTGTCATTATGTAAGGTAGTCTGTTTTCGAGTTTTTTGGTACTACAATGGATGGTAGTCTTGTCATTATGGAAGGTAGTCTATTGTCGAAAATTTTATTACTCCAATGGATTGTAGCCATGTCAATATTGAAGGTAGTCTGTCATTGTGATTTCTGTTACTCCAATTGACGGTAGCCTTGTCATTTTGGAAGGTAATTTTTTGTCCAGATTTTTGTTACTCCAATGGATTGTAGCCTTGTCATTATGGAAGGTAGTCTGTTGTCGAGATTTTTGTTGCTCCAATGGATGGTAGCCTTGTCATTATGGAAGGTAGTCTCTTATTGATATTTTTGTTACTACAATGGATGGTAGCCTTATCATTTTTGAAGGTAGTCTGTTGTCGAGATTTTTGTTACTCTAATGGATGGTAGCCTTGTAATTATGGAAGGTAGTCTGTTGTCGAGATTTTTGTTACTCCAATGGATGGTAGCCTTGTCATTATGGAAGGTAGTCTCTTCTTGATATTTTTGTTACTACAATGGATGGTAGCCTTGTCATTATGGAAGGTAGTCTCTTATTGATATTTTTGTTACTACAATGGATGGTAGCCTTATCATTTTAGAAGGTAGTCTGTTGTTGAGATTTTTGTTACTCCAATGGATGGTAGCCTTTTCATTATGTAAGGTAGTCTGTTATCGAGATTTTTCTTACTCCAATGGATGGTAGCCTTATCATTACGGAAGGTAGTCTGTTGTCGATGTTTTTGTTACTCTAATTGATGGTATCCTTTTCTGTATGGAAGGTAGTCTTTTGTCGACATTTTTGTTACTCCAATGGATGGTAGCCTTGTCATTATGGATGGTAGTCTCTTGTTGATATTTTTGTTACTACAATGGATGGTAGCCTTGTCATTATGGAAGGTAGTCTGTTTTCGAGATTTTTGTTACTCCAATGGATGGTAGCCTTGTCATTATGGAAGGTAGTCTGTTGTCGAAATTTTTGTTACTCTAATGGATGGTATCCTTTTCATTATGGAAGGTAGTCTTTTGTCGACATTTTTGTTACTCCAATGGATGGTAGCCTTGTAATTATGGAAGGTAGTCTCTTGTTGATATTTTTGTTACTATAATGGATGGTAGCCTGATCATTATGGAAGGTAGTATGTTGTCGAGATTTTTTTACTACAATGGATGGTAGCCTTGTCATTATGGAAGTTAGTCTATTGTCGAGATTTTTTTACTCTAATGGATGGTATCCTTGTCATTATGGAAGGTTGTCTATTATCGAGATTTTTATTACTCTAATGGATGGTAGCCTTGTCATTATGGAAGGTAGTCTATTGTCGAGATTTTGGTTACTACAATGGATTGTAGCCTTTTCATTATGGAACTTAGTCTATTGTCGAAAATTTTAATACTCCAATGGATTGTAGCCTTTTCATTATGGAAGGTAGTCTCTTGTTGATATCTTTGTAACTACAATGGATGGTAGCCTTGTCATTATGGAAGGTAGTCTCTTATTGATATTTTTGTTACTATAATGGATGGTAGCCTTGTCATTTTGGAAGGTAGTCTGTTGTCGAGATTTTTGTTACTACAATGGATGGTAGCCTTATCATTTTAGAAGGTAGTCTGTTGTCGAGATTTTTGTTACTCCAATGGATGGTAGCCTTGTCATTATGTAAGGTAGTCTGTTGTCTAGATTTTTGTTACTCCAATGGATGGTAGCCTTATCATTATGGAAGGTAGTCTGTTGTCGAAATTTTTGTTACTCTAATTGATGGTATCCTTTTCTTTATGGAAGGTAGTCTTTTGTCGACATTTTTGTTACTCCAATGGATGGTAGCCTTGTCATTATGGAAGGTAGTCTCTTGTTGATATTTTTGTTACTACAATGGATGGTAGCATTGTCATTATGGAAGGTAGTCTGGTGTCGAGATTTTTGTTACTCCAATGGATGGTAGCCTTGTCATTATGGAAGGTAGTCTGTTGTCGAAATTTTTGTTACTCTAATGGATGGTATCCTTTTCATTATGGAAGGTAGTCTTTTGTCGACATTTTTGTTACTCCAATGGATGGTAGCCTTGTCATTATGGAAGGTAGTCTCTTGTTGATATTTTTGTTACTATAATGGATTGTAGCCTTGTCATTTTGGAAGGTAGTCTGTTGTCGAGATTTTTGTTACTACAATGGATGGTAGCCTTATCATTTTAGAAGGTAGTCTGTTGTCGAGATTTTTGTTACTCCAATGGATGGTAGCCTTGTCTTTATGTAAGGTAGTCTGTTGTCCAGATTTTTTTTACTCCAATGGATGGTAGCCTTATCATTATGGAAGGTAGTCTGTTGTCGAAATTTTTGTTACTCTAATTGATGGGATCCTTTTCTTTATGGAAGGTAGTCTTTTGTCGACATTTTTGTTACTCCAATGGATGTTAGCCTTGTCATTATGGAAGGTAATCTCTTGTTGATATTTTTGTTACTACAATGGATGGTAGCCTTGTCATTATGGAAGGTAGTCTGTTGTCGAGATTTTTGTTACCCCAATGGATGGTAGCCTTGTCATTATGGAAGGTAGTCTGTTGTCGAAATTTTTGTTACTCTAATGGATGGTATCCTTTTGATTATGGAAGGTAGTCTTTTGTCGACATTTTTGTTACTCCAATGGATGGTAGCCTTGTCATTATGGAAGGTAGTCTCTTGTTGATATTTTTGTTACTATAATGGATGGTAGCCTTGTCATTTTGGAAGGTAGTCTGTTGTCGAGATTTTTGTTACTACAATGGATGGTAGACTTATCATTTTAGAAGGTAGTCTGTTGTCGAGATTTTTGTTACTCCAATGGATGGTAGCCTTGTCATTATGTAAGGTAGTCTGTTGTCGAGGTTTTTGTTACTCCAATGGATGGTAGCCTTGTCATTATGGAAGGTAGTCTGTTGTCGAAATTTTTGTTACTCTAATAGATGGTATCCTTTTCATTATGGAAGGTAGTTATTTGTCGACATTTTTGTTACTCCAATGGATGGTAGCCTTGTCATTATGGAAGGTAGTCTCTTGTTGATATTTTTGATACTATAATGGATGGTAGCCTTGTCATTTTGGAAGGTAGTCTGTTGTCGAGATTTTTGTTACTACAATGGATGGTAGACTTATCATTTTAGAAGGTAGTCTGTTGTCGAGATTTTTGTAACTCCAATGGATGGTAGCCTTGTCATTATGTAAGGTAGTCTGTTGTCGAGATTTTTGTTACTACAATGGATGGTAGCTTTGTCATTATGGAAGGTAGTCTATTGTCGAGAATTTTATTATTCCAACGGATGGTAGCCATGTCAATATTGAAGGTAGTCTGTCGTTGTGATTTCTGTTACTCCAATTGACGGTAGCCTTGTCATTATGGAAGGAAATCTGTTGTCCAGACTTTTGTTACTCCAATGGATTGTAGCCTTGTCATTATGGAAGGTAGTCTGTTGTCGAGATTTTTGGTACTCCAATGGATGTTAGCCTTGTCATTACAGAAGGTAGTCTCTTATTGATATTTTTGTTACTACAACGGATGGTAGCCTTATCATTTTGGAAGGTAGTCTAATGTCGAGATTTTTGTTACTCTAATGGATGGTAGCCTTGTCATTATGGAAGGTAGTCTGCTATCGAGATTTTTGTTACTCCAATGGATGGTAGCCTTGTCATTATGTAAGGTAGTATGTTTTCGAGATTTTTGGTACTCTAATGGATGGTATCCTTTTTATTATGGAATGTAGTATGTTGTCGAGATTTTTGTTACTCTAATGGATGGTAGCCTTGTCATTAATGAAGGTAATCTGTCGTTGTGATTTCTGTTACTCCAATGGATGGTAGCCTTATCATTATGGAAGGTAGTCTGTTGTCGAGATTTTTGTTACTCCAATGGATGGTACCCTTGTCATTATGGAAGATAGTATGTTGTCGATATTTTTGTTACTCTAATGGATGGTATCCTTGTCATTATGGAAGGTAGTATGTTGTTGAGATTTTTGTTACTCCAATGGATTGTAGCCTTGTCATTATGGAAGGTAGTCTCTTGTTGATATTTTTGTTACTACAATGGTTGGTAGCCTTATCATTCTGGAAGGTAGTCTGTTGTCAAGGTTTTTGTTACTCTAATGGATGGTAGCCTTGTCATTATGGAAGGTACTTTGATGTCGAGATTTTTTATTACTCCATTGGATGGTAGCCTTGTAATTATGTAAGGTAGTCTGTTGTCGAGATTTTTGTTACTACAATGGATGGTAGGCTTTTCATTATGGAAGGTAGTCTGTTGTCGAGATTTTTGTTACTCCAATGGATGGTAGCTTTGTCATTTTGGAAGGTAGTTTGTTGTCGAGATTTTTGTTACTCCAATGGATGGTAGCCTTGTCATTATGGAAGGTAGTCTCTTGTTGATATTTTTGTTACTACAATGGATGGTAGCCTTGTCATTCTGGAAGGTAGTCTATTTCGAGATTTTTGTTACTACAATGTATGGTAGCCTTGTCATTATGGAACTTAGTCTGTTGTCGAGATTTTTGTTACTCCAATGGATTGTAGCCTTGTCATTATGGAAGGTAGTCTGTTGTCGAGATTTTTGTTACTCCAATGGATGGAAGCCTTTTCATTATGTAAAGTAGTTTGTTGTCGAGATTTTTGTTACTCCAATGGATGGTAGACTTGTCATTATAGAAGGTAGTCTGTCGTTGTGATTTCTAGTAATCCAATGGATGGTAGCCTTGTCATTATGGAAGATAGTATGTTGTTGATATCTTTGTTACTCCATTGGATGGTAACCTTGTCATTACGAAAGGTAGTCTGTTGTCGAGTTTTTTGTTTCTCCAATGGATTGTATCCTTATCATTATGGAAGTTAGTCTCTTGTTGATATTTTTGTTACTACAATGGATGGTAGCCTTGTCATTATGGAAGGTAGTCTGTTGTTGAGATTTATGTTACTATAATGGATGGTAGCCATGTCATTTTGGAAGGTAGTATGTTGTCGAGATTCTAATGGAAGGTATCCTTGTCATTTTGGATGTTTGTCGGTTGTCGAGATTTTTATTACTCTAATGGATGGTAGCCTTGTGATTATGGAAGGTAGTCTGTTGTCGAGATTTTTTTTTCTCTAATGGATGGTAGCCTTGTCATTATGGAACTTAGTCTGTTGTTTTGATTTTTGTGACTCCAACGGATTGTAGCCTTGTCATTATGGAAGGTAGTCTGTTGTCGAGATTTTTGTTACTCCAATGGATGGTAACCTATTCATTATGTAAAGTAGTTTATTGTCGAGATTTATGTTATTCCAATGGATGGTAGACTTGTCATTATGGAAGGTAGTCTGTCGTTGTGATTTCTGGTACTCCAATGGATGGTAGCCATGTCGTTATGGAAGTTAGTATGTTGTCGATATCTTTGTTACTCCAATGGATGGTAGCCTTGTCATTAGGGAAGGTAGTCAGTTGTCGAGATTTTTGTTACTCCAATGGATTGTAGCCTTGTCATTATTGAAGGTAGTCTTTTGTCGACATTTCTGTTACTCCAATGGATGGTAGCTTTGTCATTATGGAAGGTACTCTCTTGTTGATATTTTTGTTACTCCAATGGATGGTAGCCTTATCATTTTGGAAGGTAGTCTATTATCGAGATTTTTGTTACTCTAATGGATGGTATCCTTGTCATTGTGGAAGGTAGTATGTTGTCGAGATTTTTGTTACTCCAATGGATTGTAGCCTGGTCATTATGGAAGGTAGTCTCTTGTTGATATTTTTTTACTACAATGGATGGTAGCCTTGTCATTTTGGAAGGTAGTCTGTTGTCGAGGTTTTTATTACTCTAATGGATGGTAGCCTTGTCATTATGCAAGGTAGTCAGCTGTCTAGATTTTTGTTACTCCAATGGATGGTAGCCTTGTCATAATGGAAGGTAGTCTATTGTCGAGATTTTTGTTACTCCAATGGATGGTAGCCATGTCATTATGGAACTTAGTCTGATGTCGAGATTTTTGTTACTCCAATGGATTGTAGCCTTGTCATTATGGAAGGTAGTCTATTGTCGAGAATTTTGTTACTCCAATGGATGGTAGCCTTTTCATTATGTAAGGAAGTTTGTTTTCCAGATTTTTGTTACTCCAATGGATGGTAAACTTGTCATTATGGAAGGTAGTCTGTCGTTGTGATTTCTGGTACTCCAATGGATGGTAGCCTTGTCATTATGGAACATAGTATGTTGTCGATATCTTTGTTACTCCAATGGATGGTAGCCTTGTCATTACTGAAGGTAGTCTGTTGTCGAGATTTTTGTTACACCAATGGATTGTAGCCTTGTCATTATGGAAGGTAGTCTCTTGTTGATATTTTTGTTACTACAATGGATGGTAGCCTTGTCAATTTGGAAGGTAGTCTGTTGTTGAGGTTTTTGTTACTCTAACGGATGGTAGCCTTGTCATTATCGAAGGTAGCCTGATGTCTAGATTTTTGTTACTCCAATGGATGGTAGCCTTGTCATAATGGAAGGTAGTCTATTGTCGAGATTTTTGTTACTCCAATGGATGGTAGCCTTGTCAATATGGAAGGTAGTCTTTTATCAAGATTTTTTTACACCAATGGATGGTAGCCTTGTCATTATGGAAGGTAGTCTGTTGCCGATATCTTTGTTACTTAATGGATGGTAGCATTGTCATTATGGAAGGTTGTCTGTTGTGGAGATTTTTGTTACACATTGGATGGTAGCCTTGTCATTTTGGAAGATAGTCTGTTGTCGAGATTTTTGTTACTCCAATGGATGATAGCCTTTTCATTATGGAAGGTAGTCTTATGTCGATATCTTTGTTAGTCAATGGATGGTAGCCTTGTCTTTATGGAAGGTAGTATGTTGTAGAGATTTTCGTTACTACAATGGATGGTAGCCATGTCATTATGGAACATAGTTTGTTGTCGATATTTTTGTTAATGCAATGGATGATAGCCTTGTCATTATGGAAAGTAGTTTGTTGTCTAGATTTTTGTCATTCCAACGGATGATAAACTTGTCATTATGGAAGGTAGTCTGTTGTCGAGATTTTCTTTACTCCAATGGATGCTAGCCTTGCAATTATGGAAGGTAGTCTATTGTCGATATCTTTGTTTCTCAATGGATGGTTTCCTTCTCATTATGGAAGGTAGTCTATTGTCGAGATTTTTGTTACTCCAACGGATGGTAGCCTTGTCATGATGGAACATAGTCTATTGTCGATATCTTTTTTATTCCAATGGATAGTAGCCTTGTCATTATGGAAGGTAGTCTGTTGTCGAGATTTTTGTTACTTCAATGGATGGTAGCCTTGTCTTTATGGAAGGTAGTCTATTGTGGATATTTTTGTTACTCCAATGGATGGTAGCCTTGTAATAATGGAACGTAGTCTATTGTCGATATTTTTGTTACTCCAATGGATTGTAGCCTTGTCATTATGGAATGTAGTCTGTTTTCGAGATATTTGTTACTCTAATGGATGGTAGCCTTGTCATTATGGAAGGTAGTCTGTTGTTAAGATTTCTGTTACTCCAATGGATGGTAGCCTTGTCATTATGAAACATAGTCTATTGTCGATATTTTTGTTACTCCAATGGATGGTAGCCTTTTCATTATGGAAGGTAGTCTGTTGTCGAGATTTTTGTTATTCCATCAGATGGTAACCTTGTCATTAAGGAAGGTAGTTTGTTGTCGATATTTTTTTACTCCAATGGATGATAGCCTTGTGATTATGGAAGGTAGTCTATTGTCGATATCTTTTTTATTCCAATGGATGTTAACTTTTTTATTATAGAAGGTAGTATGTTGTCGAGATTTTTATTACTCCAATGGATGGTAGCCTTGTCATTATGGAACATAGTCTATTGTCGATATCTTTTTTATTCCAATGGATGGTAGCCTTGTCATTATGGAAGGTAGTCTGTTGTCGAGATTTTTGTTACTCTAATGGATGGTAGCCTTGTCTTTATGGAAGGTAGTCTATTATGGATATTTTTGTTACTCCAATGGATGGTAGCCTTGTAATAATGGAACGTAGTCTATTATCGAGATTTTTTTACACCAATGGATGGTAGCTTTGTCATTATGGAAGGTAGTCTTATGTCGATATCTTTGTTAGTCAATGGATGGTAGCCTTGTCTTTATGGAAGGTAGTATGTTGTAGAGATTTTCGTTACTCCAATGGATGGTAGCCATGTCATTATGGAACATAGTTTGTTGTCGATATTTTTGTTACTGCAATGGATGATAGCCTTGTCATTATGGAAGGTAGTTTGTTGTCTAGATTTTTGTCATATCAACGGATGATAAACTTGTCATTATGGAAGGTAGTCTTTGTCGAGATTTTCTTTACTCCAATGGATGCTAGCCTTGCAATTATGGAAGGTAGTCTATTGTCGATATCTTTGTTTCTCAATGGATGGTTTCCTTCTCATTATGGAAGGTAGTCTATTGTCGAGATTTTTGTTACTCCAATGGATGGTAGCCTTGTCATGATGGAACATAGTCTATTGTCGATATCTTTTTTATTCCAATGGATGGTAGCCTTGTCCTTATGGAAGGTAGTCTGTTGTCGAGATTTTTGTTACTCCAATGGATGGTAGCCTTGTCTTTATGGAAGGTAGTCTATTGTGGATATTTTTGTTACTCCAATGGATGGTAGCCTTGTAATAATGGAACGTAGTCTATTGTCGATATTTTTGTTACTCCAATGGATGGTAGCCTTGTCATTATGGAATGTAGTTTGTTTTCGAGATATTTGTTACTCTAATGGATGGTAGCCTTGTCATTATGGAAGGTAGTATGTTGTTAAGATTTCTGTTACTCCAATGGATGGTAGCCTTGTCATTATGAAACATAGTCTATTGTCGATATTTTTGTTACTCCAATGGATGCTAGCCTTTTCATTATGGAAGTTAGTCTGTTGTCGAGATTTTTGTTATTCCATCAGATGGTAACCTTGTCATTAAGGAAGGTAGTCTGTTGTCGATATTTTTTTACTCCAATGGATGATAGCCTTGTGATTATGGAAGGTAGTCTATTGTCGATATCTTTTTTATTCCAATGGATGTTAACTTTTTTATTATAGAAGGTAGTATGTTGTCGAGATTTTTATTACTCCAATGGATGGTAGCCTTGTAATTATGGAACATAGTTTATTGTCGATATCTTTTTTATTCCAGTGGATGGTAGCCTTGTCATTATGGAAGGTAGTCTGTTGTCGAGATTTTTGTTACTCCAATGGATGGTAGCCTTGTCTTTATGGAAGGTAGTCTATTGTGGATATTTTTGTTACTCCAATGGATGGTAGCCTTGTAATAATGGAACGTAGTCTATTGTCGATATTTTTGTTACTCCAATGGATGGTAGCCTTGTCATTCTGGAAGGTAGTCTGTTTTCGAGATATTTGTTACTCTAATGGATGGTAGCCTTGTCATTATGGAAGGTAGTCTGTTGTTAAGATTTCTGTTACTCCAATGGATGGTAGCCTTATCATTATGGAACATAGTCTATTGTTGATATTTTTGTTACTCCAATGGATGGTAGCCTTTTCATTATGGAAGGTAGTCTGTTGTCGAGATTTTTGTTATTCCATCAGATGGTAACCTTGTCATTAAGGAAGGTAGTCTGTTGTCGATATTTTTTTACTCCAATGGATGATAGACTTGTGATTATGGAAGGTAGTCTATTGTCGATATCTTTTTTATTCCAATGGATGTTAAATTTTTTATTATAGAAGGTAGTATGTTGTCGAGATTTTTATTACTCCAATGGATGGTAGCCTTGTCATTATGGAACATAGTCTATTATCGATATTTTTGTTACTCCAATGGATGGTAGCCTTGTCATTATGGAAGGTAGTCTATTGTAGAGATTTTTGTTACTCTAATGGATGGTAGCCTTGTCATTATGGAAGGCAGTCTATTGTCAAGATTTTTGTTACTCCAATGGATGGTAGCCTTGTCATTATGGAACGTAGTCTGTTGTCAAGATTTTTTTACTCCAATGGATGGTAGCCTTGTCATTATAGAACATAGTCTATTGTCAAGATTTTTGTTACTCTAAAGAATGGTAGCCTTGTCATTATGGAAGGTAGTCTGTAGTCGAGACTTTTGTTACTCTAAAGGATGGTAGCCTTGTCATTATGGAAGGTAGTCTGTTGTTAAGATTTCTGTTACTCCAATGAATGGTAGCCTTGTCATTATGGAAGGTAGTTTTTTGTCGAGATTTTTGTTACTCCCATGGATGGCAGCATTGTCATTATGGAAGGTAGTATGTTCTCGATATTTTAGTTACTCTAATGGATGGTAGCGTTATCATTATGGAACATAGTCTATTGTCGAGATTTTTGTAACTCCAATGGATGGTATCCTTGTCATTATGAAAGGTAGTCTATCATTGAGATTTCTGTTACTCCAATGGATGGTAGCCTTGTCATTATGGAACATAGTCTGTTGTTCAGATTTTTGTTACTCCAATGGATGGTAGCCTTGTCATTATGAAAGGTAGTATGTTGTCGATATTTTTGTTATTCCATTGGATGGTAGCCTTGTCTTTATGGAAGTTAGTCTGTTGTCGATATTTTTGTTATTCCAATGGATGGTAGCCTTGTCATTATGGAAGGTAGTCTGTTTTCGAGATATTTTTTACTCTAATGGATGGTAGCCTTGTCATTATGGAAGGTAGTCTGTTGTTAAGATTTCTGTTACTCCAATGGATGGTAGCCTTGTCATTATGAAACATAGTCTATTGTCGATATTTTTTTTACTCCAATGGATGGTAGCCTTTTCATTATGGAATGTAGTCTATTGTCGAGATTTTTTTTATTCCATCAGATGGTAACCTTGTCATTAAGGAAGGTAGTCTGTTGTCGATATTTTTTTACTCCAATGGATGATAGCCTTGTGATTATGGAAGGTAGTCTATTGTCGATATATTTTTTATTCCAATGGATGTTAACTTTTTTATTATAGAAGGTAGTATGTTGTCGAGATTTTTATTACTTCCATGGATGGTAGCCTTGTCATTATGGAACATAGTCTATTGTCGATATCTTTTTTATTCCAATGGATGGTAGCCTTGTCTTTATGGAAGGTAGTCTATTGTGGATATTTTTGTTACTCCAATGGATGGTAGCCTTGTAATAATGGAACGTAGTCTATTGTCGATATTTTTGTTACTCCAATGGATGGTAGCCTTGTCATTATGGAAGGTAGTCTGTTTTCGAGATATTTGTTACTCTAATGGATGGTAGCCTTGTCATTATGGAAGGTAGTCTGTTGTTAAGATTTCTGTTACTCCAATGGATGGTAGCCTTGTCATTATGGAACAAAGTCTATTGTGGATATTTTTGTTACTCCAATGGATGGTAGCCTTTTCATTATGGAAGGTAGTCTGTTGTCGAGATTTTTGTTATTCCATCAGATGGTAACCTTGTCATTAAGGAAGGTAGTCTGTTGTCGATATTTTTTTACTCCAATGGATGATAGCCTTGTGATTATGGAAGGTAGTCTATTGTCGATATCTTTTTTATTCCAATGGATGTTAACTTTTTTATTATAGAAGGTAGTATGTTGTCGAGATTTTTATTACTCCAATGGATGGCAGCCTTGTCATTATGGAACATAGTCTATTGTCGATATTTTTGTTACTCCAATGGATGGTAGCCTTGTCATTATGGAAGGTAGTCTATTGTAGAGATTTTTGTTACTCTAATGGATGGTAGCCTTGTCATTATGGAAGGCAGTCTATTGTCAAGATTTTTGTTACTCCAATGGATGGTAGCCTTGTCATTATGGAACGTAGTCTGTTGTCAAGATTTTTTTACTCCAATGGATGGTAGCCTTGTCATTATAGAACATAGTCTATTGTCAAGATTTTTGTTACTCTAAAGAATGGTAGCCTTGTCATTATGGAAGGTAGTCTGTTGTTAAGATTTCTGTTACTCCAATGAATGGAAGCCTTGTCATTATGGAAGGTAGTCTGTTGTTAAGATTTCTGTTACTCCAATGAATGGTAGCTTTGTCATTATGGAAGGTAGTCTGTTGTCGAGATTTTTGTTACTCCAATGGATGGTAGCCTTGTCATTATGGAAGGTAGTCTGTTGTCGATATTTTTGTTATTCAAATAGATTGTAACCTTGTAATTATGGAACGTAGTCTATTGTCGATATTTTTGTTACTCCAATGGATGGTAGCCTTGTCATTATGGAAGGTAGTCTGTTTTCGAGATATTTGTTACTCCAATGGATGGTAGCCTTGTCATTATGGAAGGTAGTTTGTTGTTAAGATTTCTGTTACTCCAATAGATGGTAGCCTTGTCATTATGGAACATAGTCTATTGTCGATATTTTTGTTACTCCAATGGATGGTAGCCTTTTTATTATGGAAGGTAGTCTGTTGTCGATATTTTTGTTACTCTAATGGATGGTAGCCTTATCATTATGGAACGTAGTCTATTGTCGAGATTTTTGTAACTCGAATGGATGGTATCCTTGTCATTATGGAAGGTAGTCTATCATTGATATTTCTGTTACTCCAATGGATGGTAGCCTTGTCATTATGGAACATAGTCTGTTGTTCAGATTTTTGTTACTCCAATGGATGGTAGCCTTATCATTATGAAAGGTAGTATGTTGTTGATATTTTTGTTATTTCATTGGATGGTAGCCTTGTCATTATGGAAGGTAGTCTGTTGTCGAGAGTTTTGTTATTCCAATGGATGGTAACCTTCTCATTATGGAAGGTAGTCTGTTGTCGTGATTTTTGTTAGTCCAATGGATGGTAGCCTTGTCATTATGGAAGGTAGTTTGTTGTCGAGATTTTTTTACTCCAATGGATGGTAACCATGTCATTATGGAAGGTAGCCTTTTGTCGATATCTTTTTTATTCTAATGGATTGTAACCTTGTCATTATGGAAGGTAGTCCGTTTTCAAGATTTTTGTTACTCCAATGGATGGTAGCCTTGTCATTATAGAAGGTAGTCTATTGTCGATATTTTTGTTATTCAAATAGATGGTAACCTTGTTGTTAAGGAAGATAGTCTTTTGTCGAGATTTTTGTTACTCCAATGGATGGTAGCCTTGTCATTATGAAACATAGTCTATTGTCGATATTTTTGTTACTCCAATGGATGGTAGCCTTTTCATTATGGAAGGTAGCCTTTTCATTATGGAAGGTAGTCTGTTGTCGATATTTTTTTACTCCAATGGATGATAGCCTTGTGATTATGGAAGGTAGTCTATTGTCGATATCTTTTTTATTCCAATGGATGTTAACTTTTTTATTATAGAAGGTAGTATGTTGTCGAGATTTTTATTACTCCAATGGATGGTAGCCTTGTCAATATGGAACATAGTCTATTGTCGATATCTTTTTTATTCCAATGGATGGTAGCCTTGTCATTATGGATGGTAGTCTATTGTCGAGATTTTTGTTACTCCAATGGATGGTAGCCTTGTCTTTATGGAAGGTAGTCTATTGTGGATATTTTTGTTACTCCAATGGATGGTAGCCTTGTAATAATGGAACGTAGTCTATTGTCGATATTTTTGTTACTCCAATTGATGGTAGCCTTGTCTTTATGGAAGGTAGTCTGTTTTCGAGATATTTGTTACTCTAATGGATGGTAGCCTTGTAAATATGGAAGGTAGTCTGTTGTTAAGATTTCTGTTACTCCAATGGATGGTAGTCTTGTCATTATGGAACATAGTCTATTGTCGATATTTTTGTTACTCCAATGGTTTGTAGCCTTTTCATTATGGAAGGTAGTCTGTTGTCGAGATTTTTGTTATTCCATCAGATGGTAACCTTGTCATTAAGGAAGGCAGTATGTTGTCGATATTTTTTTACTCCAATGGATGATAGCCTTGTGATTATGGAAGGTAGTCTATTGTCGATATCTTTTTTATTCCAATGGATGTTAACTTTTTTATTATATAAGGTAGTATGTTGTCGAGATTTTTATTACTCCAATGGATGGTAGCCTTGTCATTATGGAACATAGTCTATTGTCGATATTTTTGTTACTCCAATGAATGGTAGCCTTGTCATTATGGAAGGTAGTCTATTGTAGAGATTTTTGTTACTCTAATGGATGGTAGCCTTGTCATTATGGAAGGTAGTCTATTGTCAAGATTTTTATTACTCCAATGGATGGTAGCCTTGTCATTATGGAACGTAGTCTGTTGTCAAGATTTTTTTACTCCAATGGATGGTAGCCTTGTCATTATAAAACATAGTCTATTGTCAAGATTTTTGTTACTCTAAAGGATGGTAGCCTTGTCATTATGGAAGGTAGTCTGTTGTCGAGACTTTTGTTACTCTAAAGGATGGTAGCCTTGTCATTATGGAAGGTAGTCTGTTGTTAAGAATTCTGTTACTCCAATGAATGGTAGCCTTGTCATTATGGAAGGTAGTCTGTTGTCGAGATTTTTGTTACTCCAATGGATGGCAGCCTTGTCATTATGGAAGGTAGTATGTTGTCGATATTTTTGTTACTCTAATGGATGGTAGCCTTATCATTATGGAACATAGTCTATTGTCGAGATTTTTGTAACTCCATTGGATGGTATCCTTGTCATTATGGAAGGTAGTCTATCATTGAGATTTCTGTTACTCCAATGGATGGTAGCCTTGTCATTATGAAAGGTAGTATGTTGTCGATATTTTTGTTATTCCATTGGATGGTAGCCTTGTCATTATGGAAGTTAGTCTGTTGTCGAGATTTTTGTTATTCCAATGCATGGTAACCTTGTCATTATGGAAGGTAGTCTGTTGTCGAGATTTTTGTTAGTCCAATGGATGGTAGCCTTGTCATTATGGAAGGTAGTTTGTTGTCGAGATTTTTTTACTCCAATGGATGGTTACCATGTCATTATAGAAGGTAGTCTTTTGTCGATATCTTATTTATTCCAATGGATTGTAAACTTGTCATTATGGAAGGTAGTCTGTTGTCAAGATTTTTGTTACTCCAATGGATGGTAGCCTTGTCATTATGGAAGGTAGTCTGTTGTCGATATTTTTGTTATTCAAATAGATGGTAACCTTGTAATTATGGAACGTAGTCTATTGTCGATATTTTTGTTACTCCAATGGATTGTAGCCTTGTCATTATGGAAGGTAGTCTGTTTTCGAGATATTTGTTACTCCAATGGATGGTAGCCTTGTCATTATGGAAGGTAGTTTGTTGTTAAGATTTCTGTTACTCCAATAGATGGTAGCCTTGTCATTATGGAACATAGTCTATTGTCGATATTTTTGTTACTCCAATGGATGGTAGCCTTTTCATTATGGAAGGTAGTCTGTTGTCGATATTTTTGTTACTCTAATGGATGGTAGCCTTATCATTATGGAACGTAGTCTATTGTCGAGATTTTTGTAACTCGAATGGATGGTATCCTTGTCATTATGGAAGGTAGTCTATCATTGATATTTCTGTTACTCCAATGGATTGTAGCCTTGTCATTATGGAACATAGTCTGTTGTTCAGATTTTTGTTACTCCAATGGATGGTAGCCTTATCATTATGAAAGTTAGTATGTTGTCGATATTTTTGTTATTCCATTGGATGGTAGCCTTGTCATTATGGAAGGTAGTCTGTTGTCGAGAGTTTTGTTATTCCAATGGATGGTAACCTTGTCATTATGGAAGGTAGTCTGTTGTCGAGATTTTTGTTAGTCCAATGGATGGTAGCCTTGTCATTATGGAAGGTAGTTTGTTGTCGAGATTTTTTTACTCCAATGGATGGTAACCATGTCATTATGGAAGGTAGCCTTTTGTCGATATCTTTATTATTCCAATGGATTGTAACCTTGTCATTATGGAAGGTAGTCCGTTTTCAAGATTTTTGTTACTCCAATGGATGGTAGCCTTGTCATTATAGAAGGTAGTCTGTTGTCGATATTTTTGTTATTCAAATAGATGGTAACCTTGTTGTTAAGGAATATAGTCTTTTGTCGAGATTTTTGTTACTCCAATGGATGGTAGCCTTTCCATTATTGAACATAGTCTATTGTCGAGATTTTTGTTACTCCAATGGATGGTAGCCTTGTCATTATTTAAGGTAGTCTATTGTCGATATTTTTTTTACTCTAAAGGATGGTAGCCTTGTCATTATGGAACATAGACTATTGTCGAGATTTAAGTTACTCCAATGGATGGTAGCCTTGTCATTATGGAAGGTAGTCTATTATTGAGATTTCTGTTTCTCCAATGGATGATAGCCTTGTCATTATGGAAGGTAGTCTGTTGTCAAGATTTTTTTTATTCCATTAGATGGTAACCTTGTCATTAAGGAAGGTAGTCTATTGTCAAGATTTTTTTTCTCCAATCAATGGTAGCCTTGTCATTATGGAAGGTAGTCTATTGTCGATGTTTTTTTACTCCAATGGATGGTAGCCTTGTCATTATGGAAGGTAGTCTGTTGTCGATATCCTTTTTATTCCAATGGATGGTAACCTTTTCATTATGGAAGGTAGTCAGTTGTCGAGATTTTTGTTACTCAAATGGATGGTAGCCTTGTCAATATGAAAGGTAGTATGTTGTCGAGATTTTTCTTATTCCATTGGATGGTAACCTTGTCATTATGGAAGGTAGTTTGTTGTCGAGATTTTTGTTACTCCAATGGATGGTAACCATGTCATTATGGAAGGTTGTGTTTTGTCGATATCTTTGTAATTCCAATGGATGGTATCCTTGTCATTATGGAAGGTAGTTTGTTGTCGAGATTTTTGTTACTCCAATGGATGGTAGCCTTGTCATTATGGAACGTAGTCTTTTGTCGAGATTTTCATGTTCAAATGGATGGTAACCTTGTCGTTAAGGAAGGTAGTCTTTTGTCGAGATTTTTTTTACTCCAATGGATGGTAGCCTTCTCATTATGGAAGGTAGTCTGTTGTCGATAATTTGTTACTCAATGGATGATAGTCTTGTCATTATGGAAGGTAGTGTGTTGTAGAGATTTTTGTTACTCCATAGGCTGGTAGCCTTGTAATTTTGGAAGGTAGTCCATTGTCGAGATTTTTGTTGCTCCAATGGAAGGTAACCTTGACATTATGGAACATAGTCTGTTGTCGATATTTCTGTTACTCCAATGGATGGTAGCCTTGTCATTATGGAAGGTAGTCTGTTGCCGATATTTTTGTTATTCCATTAGATGGTAACCTTGTCATTAAGGAAGGTAGTCTATTGTCGAGATTTTTTTTCTCCAATCGATGGTAGCCTTGTCATTATGGAAGGTAGTTTGTTGTCAATATTTTTTTACTCCAATGGATGGTAGCCTTGTCATTATGGAAGGTAGTCTTTTGTCAAGATTTTCGTATTCAAATGGATGGTAACCTTGTCGTTAAGGAAGGTAGTCTTTTGTCGAGATTTTTTTAACTCCAATGGATGGTAGCCTTCTCATTATGGAAGGTAGTCTTTTGTCGATAACTTTGTTACTCAATGGATGGTAGTCTTGTCATTATGGAAGGTAGTGTGTTGTAGAGATTTTTGTTACTCCGTAGGTTGGTATCCTTGTCATTTTGGAAGGTAGCCTATTGTCGAGATTTTTGTTGCTCCAATGGATGGTAACCTTGTCATTATGGAACATAGTCTGTTGTCGATATTTTTTTTACTCCATAGGATGGTAGCCTTGTCATTATGAAAGGTAGTATGTTGTCGAGATTTTTGTTATTCCATTGGATGGTAGCCTTGTCATTATGGAAGGTAGTTTGTTATCGAGATTTTTGTTACTCCAATGGATGGTAACCATGTCATTATGGAAGGTTGTCTTTTGTCGATATCTTTGTTATTCCAATGGATGGTAACCTTGTCATTATGGAAGGTAGTTTGTTGTCGAGATTTTTGTTACTCCAATGTATGGTAGCCTTGTCATTATGGAAGGTAGTCTGTTGTCCAGATTTTCGTATTCAAATGGATGGTAACCTTGTCGTTAAGGAAGGTAGTCTTTTGTCGAGATTTTTTTACTGCAATGGATGGTAGCCTTCTCATTATGGAAGGTAGTCTGTTATCGATAATTTGTTACTCAATGGATGGTAGTCTTGTCATTATGTAAGGTAGTGTGTTGTAGAGATTTTTGTTACTCCATAGGCTGGTAGCCTTGTAATTTTGGAAGGTAGTCCATTGTCGATATTTTTGTTGCTCCAATGGATGGTAACCTTGTCATTATGGAACATAGTCTGTTGTCGATATTTCTGTTACTCCAATGGATGGTAGCCTTGTCATTATGAAAGGTAGTATGTTGTCGAGATTTTTGTTATTCCATTGGATGGTAGCCTTGTCATTATGGAAGGTAGTTTGTTGTCGAGATTTTTGTTACTCCAATGGATGGTAACCATGTCATTATGGAAGGTAGTCTGTTGTCGATATTTTTTTACTCCAATGGATGGTAGCCTTGTCATTATGGAAGGTAGTCTGTTGTCGAGATTTATGTTACTCCAATGGATGGTAGCCTTGTCATTATTGAAGGTAGTCTGTTGTCGATATCTTTATTATTCCAATGAATGTTAACCTTTTTATTATAGAAGGTAGTATGTTGTCGAGATTTTTGTTACTCCAATGGATTATAGCCTTGTCATTCTGGAACATAGTCTATTATCGATATTTTTGTTACTCCTATGGATGGTAGCCTTTTCATTATGGAAGGTAGTCTATTGTCGAGATTTTTGTTACTCCAACGGATGGCAGCCTTGTCATTATGGAACATAGTCTATTGTCAATATTTTTGTTACTCCAATGGATGGTAGCCTTGTCATTATGGAAGGTAGTTTGTTGTCGATATTTTTGGTACTCTAATGGATGGTAGCCTTATCATTATGGAACGTAGTCTATTGTCGAGATTTTTGTATCTCCAATGGATGGTATCCTTGTCATTATGGAAGGTAGTCTATCATTGAGATTTCTGTTACTCCAATGGATGGTAGCCTTGTCATTATGGAACTTAGTCTGTTGTTCAGATTTTTGTTACTCCAATGGATGGTAGCCTTGTCATTATGAAAGGTAGTATGTTGTCGATATTTTTGTAATTCCATTGGATGGTAGCTTTGTCATTATGGAAGGTAGTCAGTTGTCGAGATTTTTGTTATTCCAATGGATGGTAACCTTGTCATTATGGAAGGTAGTCTGTTGACGAGATTTTTGTTACTCCAATGGATGGTAGCCTTGTCATTATGGAAGGTAGTTTGTTGTCGAGATTTTTTTACTCCAATGGATGGTAACCATGTCATTATGGAAGGTAGTCTTTTGTCGATATATTTTTTATTCCAATGGATTGTAACCTTGTCATTAGGGAAGGTAGTCCGTTGTCAAGATTTTTGTTACTCCAATGGATGGTAGCCTTGTCATTATGGAAGGTAGTCTGTTGTCGATATTTTTGTTATTCAAATAGATGGTAACCTTGTAATTATGGAACGTAGTCTATTGTCGATATTTTTGTTACTCCAATGGATGGTAGCCTTGTCATTATGGAAGGTAGTTTGTTTTCGAGATATTTGTTACTCCAATGGATGGTAGCCTTGTCATTATGGAAGGTAGTCTGTTGTTAAGGTTTTTGTTACTCCAATGGATGGTAGCCTTATCATTATGGAACATAGTCTATTGTCGATATTTTTGTTACTCCAATGGATGGTAGCCTTTTCATTATGGAAGGTAGTCTGTTGTCGATATTTTTGTTACTCTAATGGATGGTAGCCTTATCATTATGGAACGTAGTCTATTGTCGAGATTTTTGTAACTCCAATGGATGGTATCCTTGTCATTATGGAAGGTAGTCTATCATTGAGATTTCTATTACTCCAATGGATGGTAGCCTTGTCATTATGGAACATAGTCTATTGTGTCGATTTTTGTTACTCCAATGGATGGTAGCCTTGTCATTATGAAAGGTAGTATGTTGTCGATATTTTTTTTATTCCATTGGATGGTAGCCTTGTCATTATGGAAGGTAGTTTGTTGTCTAGATGTTTGTTATTCCAATGGATGGTAACCTTGTCATTATGGAAGGTAGTCTGTTGTCGAGATTTTTGTTAGTTCATTGGATGGTAGCCTTGTCATTATGGAAGGTAGTTTGTTGTCGAGATTTTTTTATTCCAATGGATGGTAACCATGTCATTATGGAAGGTAGTCTTTTGTCGATATCTTTTTTATTCCAATGGATTGTAACCTTGTCATTATGGAAGGTAGTCTGTTTTCAAGATTTTTGTTACTCCAATGGATGGTAGCCTTGTCCTTATAGAAGGTAGTATGTTGTCGATATTTTTGTTATTCAAACAGATGGTAACCTTGTTGTTAAGGAAGATAGTCTTTTGTCGAGATTTTTGTTACTCCAATGGATGGTAGCCTTTCCATTATTGAACATAGTCTATTGTCTTGATTTTTGTTACTCCAATGGATGGTAGCCTAGTCATTATTTAATGTAGTCTATTGTCAATATTTTTTTTACTCTAAAGGATGGTAGCCTTGTCATTATGGAACGTAGACTATTGTCGAGATTTAAGTTACTCCAATGGATGGTAGCCTTGTCATTATGGAAAGTAGTCTATTATTGAGATTTCTGTTACTCCAATGGATGGTAGCCTTGTCATTATGGAAGGTAGTCTGTTGTCAAGATTTTTTTTATTCCATGAGATGGTAACCTTGTCATTAAGGAAGGTAGTCTATTGTCAATATTTTTATTTCTCCAATCAATGGTAGCCTTGTCATTATGGAAGGTAGTCTGTTGTCGATGTTTTTTTACTCCAATGGATGGTAGCCTTGTCATTATGGAAGGTAGTCTGTTGTCGATATCCTTTTTATTCCAATGGATGGTAACCTTTTCATTATGGAAGGTAGTCAGTTGTTGAGATTTTTGTTACTCCAATGGATGGTAGCCTTGTCATTATGAAAGGTAGTATGTTGCCCAGATTTTTGTTATTCCATTGGATGGTAGCCTTGTCATTATGGAAGGTAGTTTGTCGTAGAGATTTTTGTTACTCCAATGGATGATAACCATGTCATTATGGAAGGTTGTCTTTTGTCGATATCTTCGTTAGTCTATTGGATGGTAACCTTGTCATTATGGAAGGTAGTTTCTTGTCGAGATTTTTGTTACTCCAATGGATGGTAGCCTTGTCATTATGGAAGGTAGTTTGTTGTCGATATTTTTTTACTCCAATGGATGGTAGCCTTGTCATTATGGAAGGTAGTGTGTTGTCAAGATTTTCGTATTCAAATGGATGGTAACCTTGTCGTTAAGGAAGGTAGTCTTTTGTCGAGATTTTTTTTACTCCAATGGATGGTATCCTTCTCATTATGGAAGGTAGTCTTTTGTCGATAACTTTGTTACTCAATGGATGGTAGTCTTGTCATTATGGAAGATAGTGTGTTGTAGAGATTTTTGTTACTCCGTAGGTTGGTATCCTTGTCATTTTGGAAGGTAGCCTATTGTCGAGATTTTTGTTGCTCCAATGGATGGTAGCCTTGTCATTATGAAAGGTAGTATGTTGTCGATATTTTTGTTATTCGATGGGATGGTAGCCTTGTCATTATGGAAGGTAGTTTGTTGTCGAGATTTTTATTACTCCAATGGATGGTAACCATGTCATTTTGGAAGGTTGTCTTTTGTCGATATCTTTGTTATTCCAATGGATGGTAACCTTGTCATTATGGAAGGTAGTTTGCTGTCGAGATTTTTGTTACTCCAATGGATGGTAGCCTTGTCATTATGGAAGGTAGTCTGTTGTCGAGATTTTCGTATTCAAGTGGATGGTAACCTTGTCGTTAATGAAGGTAGTCTTTTGTCGATATTTTTTTTACTCCAATTGATGGTTGCCTTCTCATTATGGAAGGTAGTCTTTTGTCGATAACTTTGTTACTCAATGGATGGTAGTCTTGTCATTATGGAAGGTAGTGTGTGTAGAGATTTTTGTTACTTCGTAGGTTGGTATCCTTGTCATTTTAGAAGGTAGCCTATTGTCGAGATTTTTGTTGCTCCAATGGATGGTAACCTTGTCATTATGGAACATAGTCTATTTTCGATATTTTTTTTACTCCAATGGATGGTAGCCTTGTCATTATGAAAGGTAGTATGTTGTCGAGATTTTTGTTATTCCATTGGATGGTAGCCTTGTCATTATAGAAGGTTGTCTTTTATCGATATCTTTGTTATTCCAATGGATGGTAACCTTGTCATTATGGAAGGTAGTTTGTTGTCGAGATTTTTGTTACTCCAATGGATGGTAGCCTTGTCATTATGGAAGGTAGTCTGTTGTCGAGATTTTCGTATTCAAGTGGATGGTAACCTTGTCGTTAAGGAAGGTAGTCTTTTGTCGAGATTTTTTTTACTCCAAAGCCTTCTCATTATGGAAGGTAGTCTGTTGTCGATAATTTGTTACTCAATGGATGGTAGTCTTGTCATTATGGAAGGTACTGTGTTGTAGAGATTTTTGTTACTCCATAGGCTGGTAGCCTTGTAATTTTGGAAGGTAGTCCATTGTCGAGATTTTTGTTGCTCCAATGGATGGTAACCTTGTCATTATGGAACATAGTCTGTTGTCGATATTTATGTTACTCCAATGGATGGTAGCCTTGTCATTATGGAAGGTAGTTTGTTGCCGATATTTTTGTCATTCCATTAGATGGTAACCTTGTCATTAAGGAAGGTAGTCAATTGTCAAGATTTTTATTTCTCCAATCGATGGTAGCCTTGTCATTATGGAAGGTAGTCTGTTGTCGATATTTTTTTACTCCAATAGATGGTAGCCTTGTCATTATGGAAGGTAGTCTGTTGTCGAGATTTTTGTTACTCCAATGGATGGTAGCCTTGTCATTATGGAAGGTAGTCTGTTGTCGAGATTTTTGTTATTCCATTAGATGGTAACCTTGTCATTAAGGAAGGTAGTCTGTTGTCGATATTTTTTTACTCCAATGGATTGTTACCTTGTCATTATGGAAGGTAGTCTGTTGTCGATATCTTTTTTATTCCAATGGATGTTAACCTTTTTATTATAAAAGGTAGTCTATTGTCGAGATTTTTGTTACTCCAATGGATTGTAGCCTTGTCATTCTGGAACATAGTCTATTATCGATATTTTTGTTACTCCAATGGATGGTAGACTTGTCACTATGGAAGGTAGTCTGTTGTCGATATTTTTGTTACTCTAATGGATGGTAGCCTTATCATTATGGAACGTAGTCTATTGTCGAGATTTTTGTTACTCCAATGGATGGTATCCTTGTCATTATGGAAGGTAGTCTATCATTGAGATTTCTGTTACTCCAATGGATGGTAGCCTTGTCATTATGGAACATAGTCTGTTGTTCAGATTTTTGTTACACCAATGGATGGTAGCCTTGTCATTATGAAAGGTAGTATGTTGTCAATATTTTTGTTATTCCATTGGATGGTAGCCTTGTCATTATGGAAGGTAGTCTGTTTTCGAGATTTTTGTTATTCCAATGGATGGTAACCTTGTCATTATGGAAGGTAGTCTGTTGTCGAGATTTTTCTTACTCCAATGGATGGTAGCCTTGTCATTATGGAAGGTAGTTTGTTGTCGAGATTTTTTTACTCCAATGGATGGTAACCATGTCATTATGGAAGGTAGTCTTTTATCGATATCTTTTTTATTCCAATGGATTGTAACCTTGTCATTATGGAAGGTAGTCCGTTGTCAAGATTTTTGTTACTCCAATGGATGGTAGCCTTGTCATTATGGAAGGTAGTCTGTTGTCGATATTTTTGTTATTCAAAAAGATGGTAACCTTGTAATTATGGAACGTAGTCTATTGTCGATATTTTTGTTACTCCAATGGATGGTAGCCTTGTCATTATGGAAGGTAGTCTGTTTTCGAGATATTTGTTACTCCAATGGATGGTAGTCTTGTCATTATGGAAGGTAGTCTGTTGTTAAGATTTCTGTTACTCCAATGGATGGTAGCCTTGTCATTATGGAACATAGTCTATTGTCGATATTTTTGTTACTCCAATGGATGGTAGCCTTTTCATTATGGAAGGTAGTCTGTTATCGATATTTTTGCTACTCTAATGGATGGTAGCCTTATCATTATGGAACGTAGTCTATTGTCGAGATTTTTGTAACTCCAATGGATGGTATCCTTGTCATTATGGAAGGTAGTCTATCATTGAGATTTCTGTTACTCCAATGGATGGTAGCCTTGTCATTATGGAACATAGTCTATTGTTCAGATTTTTGTTTCTCCAATGGATGGTAGCCTTGTCATTATGACAGGTAGTATGTTGTCGATATTTTTGTTATTCCATTGGATGGTAGCCTTGTCATTATGGAAGGTAGTCTGTTGTCGAGATTTTTGTTATTCCAATGGATGGTAATCTTGTCATTATGGAAGGTAGTCTGTTGTCGAGATTTTTGTTAGTCCATTGGATGGTAGCCTTGTCATTATGGAAGGTAGTTTGTTGTCTAGATTTTTTTACTCCAATGGATGGTAACCATGTGATTATGGAAAGTAGTCTTTTGTCGATATCTTTTTTATTCTAATGGATTGTAACCTTGTTGTTAAGGAATATAGTCTTTTGTCGAGATTTTTGTTACTCCAATGGATGGTAGCCTTTCCATTATTGAACATAGTCTATTGTCGAGATTTTTTTTACTCCAATGGATTGTAGCCTTGTCATTATTTTAGGTAGTCTATTGTCGATATTTTTTTTACTCTAAATGATGGTAGCCTTGTTATTATGGAACGTAGACTATTGTAGAGATTTAAGTTACTCCAATGGATGGTAGCCTTGTCATTATGCAAGGTAGTCTATTATTGAGATTTCTGTTACTCCAATGGATGGTAGCCTTGTCATTATGGAAGGTAGTCTGTTGTCAAGATTTTTTTTATTCCATTACATGGTAACCTTGTCATTAAGGAAGGTAGTCTATTGTCAAGATTTTTATTTCTCCAATCGATGGTAGCCTTGTCATTATGGAAGGTAGTCTGTTGTCGATGGTTTTTTACTCCAATGGATGGTAGCCTTGTCATTATGGAAGGTATTCTGTTGTGGATATCCCTTTTATTCCAATGGATGGTAACCGTTTCATTATGGAAGGTAGTCAGTTGTCGAGATTTTTGTTACTCCAATGGATGGTAGCCTTGTCATTTTGAAAGGTAGTATGTTGCCGAGATTTTTGTTATTCCATTGGATGGTAGCCTTGTCATTATGGAAGGTAGTTTGTCGTAGAGATTTTTGTTACTCCAATGGATGGTAACCATGTCATTATGGAAGGTTGTCTTTTGTCGATATCTTTGTTAATCCAATGGATGGTAACCTTGTCATTATGGAAGGTAGTTTATTGTCGAGATTTTTGTTACTCCAATGGATGGTAGCCTTGTCATTATGGAAGGTAGTCTGTTGTCGAGATATTCGTATTCAAATGGATGGTAACCTTTTTATTAAGGAAGGTAGTCTTTTGTCGAGATTTTTTTTACTCCAATGGATGGTAGCCTTCTCATTATGGAAGGTAGTCTGTTGTTGATAATTTGTTACTCAATGGATGGTAGTCTTGTCATTATGGAAGGTAGTGTGTTGTAGAGATTTTTGTTACTCCATAGGCTGGTAGCCTTGTAATTTTGGAAGGTAGTCCATTGTCGAGATTTTTGTTGCTCCAATGGATGGTAACCTTGTCATTATGGCACATAGTCTGTTGTCGATATTTCTATTACTCCAATGGATGGTAGCCTTGTCATTATGGAAGTTAGTCTGTTGCCGATATTTTTGTCATTCCATTAGATGGTAACCTTGTCATTAAGGAAGGTAGTCTATTGTCAAGATTTTTATTTCTCCAATCGATGGTAGCCTTGTCATTATGGAAGGTAGTCTGTTGTCGATATTTTTTTACTCCAATGGATGGTAGCCTTGTCATTATGGAAGGTAGTCTGTTGTCGAGATTTTTGTTACTCCAATGGATGGTAGCCTTGTCATTATGGAAGGTAGTCTGTTGTCGAGATTTTTTTTATTCCATTAGATGGTAACCTTGTCATTAAGGAAGGTAGTCTGTTGTCGATATTTTTTTACTCCAATGGATTGTTGCCTTGTCATTATGGAAGGTAGTCTGTTGTCGATATCTTTTTTATTCCAATGGATGTTAACCTTTTTATTATAAAAGGTAGTATGTTGTCGAGATTTTTGTTACTCCAATGGATTGTAGCCTTGTCATTCTGGAACATAGTCTATTATCGATATTTTTGTTACTCCAATGGATGGTAGCCTTGTCATTATGGAAGGTAGTTTGTTGTCTAGATTTTTTTACTCCAATGGATGGTAACCATGTCATTATGGAAAGTAGTCTTTTGTCGATATCTTTTTTATTCTAATGGATTGTAACCTTGTTGTTAAGGAATATAGTCTTTTGTCGAGATTTTTGTTACTCCAATGGATGGTAGCCTTTCCATTATTGAACATAGTCTATTGTCGAGATTTTTTTTACTCCAATGGATTGTAGCCTTGTCATTATTTTAGGTAGTCTATTGTCGATATTTTTTTTACTCTAAAGGATGGTAGCCTTGTTATTATGGAACGTAGACTATTGTAGAGATTTAAGTTACTCCAATGGATGGTAGCCTTGTCATTATGCAAGGTAGTCTATTATTGAGATTTCTGTTACTCCAATGGATGGTAGCCTTGTCATTATGGAAGGTAGTCTGTTGTCAAGATTTTTTTTATTCCATTACATGGTAACCTTGTCATTAAGGAAGGTAGTCTATTGTCAAGATTTTTATTTCTCCAATCGATGGTAGCCTTGTCATTATGGAAGGTAGTCTGTTGTCGATGGTTTTTTACTCCAATGGATGGTAGCCTTGTCATTATGGAAGGTATTCTGTTGTGGATATCCCTTTTATTCCAATGGATGGTAACCGTTTCATTATGGAAGGTAGTCAGTTGTCGAGATTTTTGTTACTCCAATGGATGGTAGCCTTGTCATTATGAAAGGTAGTATGTTGCCGAGATTTTTGTTATTCCATTGGATGGTAGCCTTGTCATTATGGAAGGTAGTTTGTCGTAGAGATTTTTGTTACTCCAATGGATGGTAACCATGTCATTATGGAAGGTTGTCTTTTGTCGATATCTTTGTTAATCCAATGGATGGTAACCTTGTCATTATGGAAGGTAGTTTATTGTCGAGATTTTTGTTACTCCAATGGATGGTAGCCTTGTCATTATGGAAGGTAGTCTGTTGTCGAGATATTCGTATTCAAATGGATGGTAACCTTTTTATTAAGGAAGGTAGTCTTTTGTCGAGATTTTTTTTACTCCAATGGATGGTAGCCTTCTCATTATGGAAGGTAGTCTGTTGTTGATAATTTGTTACTCAATGGATGGTAGTCTTGTCATTATGGAAGGTAGTGTGTTGTAGAGATTTTTGTTACTCCATAGGCTGGTAGCCTTGTAATTTTGGAAGGTAGTCCATTGTCGAGATTTTTGTTGCTCCAATGGATGGTAACCTTGTCATTATGGAACATAGTCTGTTGTCGATATTTCTATTACTCCAATGGATGGTAGCCTTGTCATTATGGAAGTTAGTCTGTTGCCGATATTTTTGTCATTCCATTAGATGGTAACCTTGTCATTAAGGAAGGTAGTCTATTGTCAAGATTTTTATTTCTCCAATCGATGGTAGCCTTGTCATTATGGAAGGTAGTCTGTTGTCGATATTTTTTTACTCCAATGGATGGTAGCCTTGTCATTATGGAAGGTAGTCTGTTGTCGAGATTTTTGTTACTCCAATGGATGGTAGCCTTGTCATTATGGAAGGTAGTCTGTTGTCGAGATTTTTTTTATTCCATTAGATGGTAACCTTGTCATTAAGGAAGGTAGTCTGTTGTCAATATTTTTTTACTCCAATGGATTGTTGCCTTGTCATTATGGAAGGTAGTTTGTTGTCGATATCTTTTTTATTCCAATGGATGTTAACCTTTTTATTATAAAAGGTAGTATGTTGTCGAGATTTTTGTTACTCCAATGGATTGTAGCCTTGTCATTCTGGAACATAGTCTATTATCGATATTTTTGTTACTCCAATGGATGGTAGCCTTGTCATTATGGAAGGTAGTCTATTGTCGAGATTTTTGTTACTCCAACGGATGGCAGCCTTGTCATTATGGAACATAGTCTATTGTCACTATTTTTGTTACTCCAATGGATGGTAGCCTTGTCATTATGGAAGGTAGTCTATTGTCGATATTTTTGTTACTCTAATGGATGGTAGCCTTATCATTATGGAACGTAGTCTATTGTCGAGATTTTTGTAACTCCAATGGATGGTATCCTTGTCATTATGGAATGTAGTCTATCATTGAGATTTCTGTAACTCCAATGGATGGTAGCCTTGTCATTTTGGAACATAGTCTGTTGTTCAGATTTTTGTTACTCCAATGGATGGTAGCCTTGTCATTATGAAAGGTAGTATGTTGTCAATATTTTTGTTATTCCATTGGATGGTAGCCTTGTCATTATGGAAGGTAGTCTATTTTCGAGATTTTTGTTATTCCAATGGATGGTAACCTTGTCATTATGGAAGGTAGTCCGTTGTCAAGATTTTTGTTACTCCAATGGATGGTAGCCTTGTCATTATGGAAGGTAGTCTGTTGTCGATATTTTTGTTATTCAAATATATGGTAAACTTGTATTTATGGAACATAGTCTATTGTCGATATTTTTGTTACTCCAATGGATGGTAGCCTTGTCATTATGGAAGGTAGTCTATTTTCGAGATATTTGTTACTCCAATGGATGGTAGCCTTGTCATTATGGAAGGTAGTCTGTTGTTAAGATTTCTGTTACTCCAATGGATGGTAGACTTGTCATTATGGAACATAGTCTATTGTCGATATTTTTGTTACTCCAATGGATGGTAGCCTTTTCATTATGGAAGGTAGTCTGTTATCGATATTTTTGTTACTCTAATGGATGGTAGCCTTATCATTATGGAACGTAGTCTATTGTCGAGATTTTTGTAACTCCAATGGATGGTATCCTTGTCATTATGGAAGGTAGTCTATCATTGAGATTTTTGTTACTCCAATGGATGGTAGCCTTGTCATTATGGAACATAGTCTATTGTTCAGATTTTTGTTACTCCAATGGATGGTAGCCTTGTCATTATGAAAGGTAGTATGTTGTCGATATTTTTGGTATTCCATTGGATGGTAGCCTTGTCATTATGGAAGGTAGTCTGTTGTCGAGATTTTTGTTATTCCAATGGATGGTAATCTTGTCATTATGGAAGGTAGTCTGTTGTCGAGATTTTTGTTAGTCCATTGGATGGTAGCCTTGTCATTATGGAAGGTAGTTTGTTGTCTAGATTTTTTTACTCCAATGGATGGTAACCATGTCATTATGGAAAGTAGTCTTTTGTCGATATCTTTTTTATTCCAATGGATTGTAACCTTGTTGTTAAGGAATATAGTCTTTTGTCGAGATTTTTGTTACTCCAATGGATGGTAGCCTTTCCATTATTGAACATAGTCTATTGTCGAGATTTTTTTTACTCCAATGGATGGTAGCCTTGTCATTATTTAAGGTAGTCTATTGTCGATATTTTTTTTTACTCTAAAGGATGGTAGCCTTGTCATTATGGAACGTAGACTATTGTAGACATTTAAGTTACTCCAATGGATGGTAGCCTTGTCATTATGCAAGGTAGTCTATTATTGAGATTTCTGTTACTCCAATGGATGGTATCCTTGTCATTATGGAAGGTAGTCTGTTGTCAAGATTTTTTTTATTCCATTACATGGTAACCTTGTCATTAAGGAAGGTAGTCTATTGTCAAGATTTTTATTTCTCCAATCGATGGTAGCCTTGTCATTATGGAAGGTAGTCTGTTGTCGATGTTTTTTTACTCCAATGGATGGTAGCCTTGTCATTATGGAAGGTAGTCTGTTGTCGATATCCTTTTTATTCCAATGGATGGTAACCTTTTCATTATGGAAGGTAGTCAGTTGTCGAGATTTTTGTTACTCCAATGGATGGTAGCCTTGTCATTATGAAAGGTAGTATGTTGCCGAGATTTTTGTTATTCCATTGGATGGTAGCCTTGTCATTATGGAAGGTAGTTTGTCGTAGAGATTTTTGTTACTCCAATGGATGGTAACCATGTCATTATGGATGGTTGTCTTTTGTCGATATCTTTGTTAATCCAATGGATGGTAACCTTGTCATTATGGAAGGTAGTTTATTGTCGAGATTTTTGTTACTCCAATGGATGGTAACCTTGTCATTATGGAAGGTAGTCTTTTGTCGAGATTTTCGTATTCAAATGGATGGTAACCTTGTCATTAAGGAAGGTAGTCTTTTGTCGAGATTTTTTTTACTCCAATGGATGGTAGCCTTCTCATTATGGAAGGTAGTCTGTTGTTGATAATTTGTTACTCAATGGATGGTAGTCTTGTCATTATGGAAGGTAGTGTGTTGTAGAGATTTTTGTTTCTCCATAGGCTGGTAGCCTTGTAATTTTGGAAGGTAGTCCATTATCGAGATTTTTGTTGCTCCAATGGATGGTAACCTTGTCATTATGGAACATAGTCTGTTGTCGATATTTCTATTACTCCAATGGATGGTAGCCTTGTCATTATGGAAGTTAGTCTATTGCCGATATTTTTGTCATTCCATTAGATGGTAACCTTGTCATTAAGGAAGGTAGTCTATTATCAAGATTTTTATTTCTCCAATCGATGGTAGCTTTGTCATTATGGAAGGTAGTCTGTTGTCGATATTTTTTTACTCCAATGGATGGTAGCCTTGTCATTATGGAAGGTAGTCTGTTGTCAGGATTTTCGTATTCAAATGGATGGTAACCTTGTCGTTAAGGAAGGTAGTCTTTTGTCGAGATTTTTTTTACTCCAATGGATGGTAGCCTTCTCATTATGGAAGGTAGTCTTTTATCGATAACTTTGTTACTCAATGGATGGTAGTCTTGTCATTATGGAAGGTAGTGTGTATTAGAGATTTTTGTTACTCCGTAGGTTGGTATCCTTGTCATTTTGGAAGGTAGCCTATTGTCAAGATTTTTGTTGCTCCAATGGATGGTAACCTTGTCATTATGGAACATAGTCTGTTGTCGATATTTTTTTTACTCCAATGGATGGTAGCCTTGTCATTATGAAAGGTAGTATGTTGTTGAGATTTTTGTTATTCCATTGGATGGTAGCCTTGTCATTATGGAAGGTAGTTTGTTGTCGAGATTTTTGTTACTCCAATGGATGGTAACCATGTCATTATGGAAGGTTGTCTTTTGTCGATATCGTTGTTATTCCAATGGATGGTAACCTTGTCATTATGGAAGGTAGTTTGTTGTCGAGATTTTTGTTACTCCAATGGATGGTAGCCTTGTCATTATGGAAGGTAGTCCGTTGTCGAGATTTTCGTATTCAAATGAATGGTAACCCTTTCGTTAAGGAAGCTAGTCTTTTGTCGAGATTTTTTTTACTCCAATGGATGGTAGCCTTCTCATTATGGAAGGTAGTCTGTTGTCGATAATTTGTAACTCAATGGATGGTAGTCTTGTCATTATGGAAGGTAGTGTGTTGTAGAGATTTTTGTTACTCCATAGGCTGGTAGCCTTGTAATTTTGGAAGGTAGTCCATTAACGAGATTTTTGTTGCTCCAATGGATGGTAACCTTGTCATTATGGAACATAGTCTGTTGTCGATATTTCGGTTACCCTAATGGATGGTAGCCTTGTCATTATGGAAGGTAGTCTGTTGCCGATATTTTTATCATTCCATTAGATGGTAACCTTGTCATTAAGGAAGGTAGTCTATTGTCAATATTCTTATTTCTACAATCGATGGTAGCCTTGTCATTATGGAAGGTAGTTTGTTGTCGATATTTTTTTACTCCAATGGATGGTAGCCTTGTCATTATGGAAGGTAGTCTGTTGTCGAGATTTTTGTTATTCCATTAGATGGTAACCTTGTCATTAAGGAAGGTAGTCTGTTTTCGATATTTTTTTACTCCAATGGATTGTTGCCTTGTCATTATGGAAGGTAGTCTGTTGTTGATATCTTTTATATTCCAATGGAGGTTAACCTTTTTATGGAAGGTAGTATGTTGTCGAGATTTTTGTTACACCAATGGATTGTAGCCTTGTCATTCTGGAACATAGTCTATTATCGATATTTTTGTTACTCCAATGGATGGTAGCCTTGTCATTATGGAAGGTAGTCTATTGTAGAGATTTTTGCTACTCCAATGGATGGTATCCTTGCCATTATGGAAGGTAGTCTATCATTGAGATTTCTGTTACTCCAATGGATGGTAGCCTTGTCATTATGGAACGTAGTCTGTTGTTCAGATTTTTTTTACTCCAATGGATGGTAGCCTTGTAATTATGAAAGGTTGTATGTTGTCGAGATTTTTGTTATTCCATTGGATGGTAGCCTTGTCATTATGGAAGGTAGTCTGTTGTCGAGATTTTTGTTATTCCAATGGATGGTAACCTTGTCATTATGGAAGGTAGTTTGTTGTCGAGATATTTGTTAGTCCAATGGATGGTAGCCTTGTCATTATGGAAGGTAGTCTGATGTCAAGATTTTTGTTACTCCAACGGATGGCAGCCTTGTCATTATGTAACATAGTCTATTGTCAATATTTTTGTAACTCCAATGGATGGTATCCTTGTCATTATGGAAGTTAGTCTATCATTGAGATTTATGTTACTCCAATTGATGGTAGCCTTGTCATTATGGTACGTAGTCTGTTGTTCAGATTTTTGTTACTCCAATGGATGGTAGCCTTGTAATTATGAAAGGTAGTATGTTGTCGAGATTTTTGTTATTCCATTGGATGGTAGCCTTGTCATTATGGAAGGTAGTTTGTTGTCGAGATTTTTGTTATTCCAATAGATGGTAACCTTGTCATTATGGAAGGTAGTTTGTTGTCGAGATATTTGTTAGTCCAATGGATGGTAGCCTTGTCATTATGGAAGGTAGTCTGTTGTCGAGATTGTTTTACTCCAATGGATGGTAACCATGTCATTATGGAAGGTAGTCTTTTGTCGATATCTTTTTTATTCCAATGGATGGTAACCTTGTCATTATGGAAGGTAGTCCGTTGTCAAGATTTTTGTTACTCCAATTGATGGTAGCCTTGTCATTATGGAAGGTAGTCTGTTGTCGATATTTTTTTTATTCAAATAGATGGTAACCTTGTTGTTAAGGAAGATAGTCTTTTGTCCAGATTTTTGTTACTCCAATGGATGGTAGCCTTTCCATTATTGAACATAGTCTATTGTCGAGATTTTTGTTACTCCAATGGATGGTAGCCTTGTCATTATGGAAGGTAGTTTTTTGTCGATATTTTTTTTACTCTAAAGGATGGTAGCCTTGTCATTATGGAACGTAGACTATTGTCGAGAGTTATGTTACTCCAATGGATGGTAACCTTGTCATTATGGAACATAGTCTGTTGTCGATATTTCTGTTACTCCAATGGATGGTAGCCTTGTCATTATGGAAGGTAGTCTGTTGCCGATATTTTTGTCATTCCATTAGATGGTAACCTTGTCATTAAGGAAGGTAGTCAATTGTCAAGATTTTTATTTCTCCAATCGATGGTAGCCTTGTCATTATGGAAGGTAGTCTGTTGTCGATATTTTTTTACTCCAATGGATGGTAGCCTTGTCATTATGGAAGGTAGTCTGTTGTCGAGATTTTTGTTACTCCAATGGATGGTAGCCTTGTCATTATGGAAGGTAGTCTGTTGTCGAGATTTTTGTTATTCCATTAGATGGTAACCTTGTCATTAAGGAAGGTAGTCTGTTGTCGATATTTTTTTACTCCAATGGATGGTAGCCTTGTCATTATGGAAGGTAGTCTATTGTCGAGATTTTTTTACTCCAACGGATGACAGCCTTGTCATTATGGAAAGTAGTCTATTGTCGATATCTTTTTTATTCCAATGGATGGTAACATTTTCATTATGGAAGGTAGTCTGATATCAAGATTTTTGTTACTCCAACGGATGGCAGCCTTGTCATTATGGAACATAGTCTATTGTCAATATTTTTGTTACTCCAATGGATGGTAGCCTTGTCATTATGGAAGGTAGTCTGTTGTCGATATTTTTGTTACTCTAATTGATGGTAGCCTTATCATTATGGAACGTAAACTATTGTCGAGATTTTTGTAACTCCAATGGATGGTATCCTTGTAATTATTGAAGGTAGTCTATCATTGTGATTTCTGTTACTCCAATGGATGGTAGCCTTGTCATTATGAAACGTAGTCTGTTGTTCAGATTTTTGTTACTCCAATGGATGGTTGCCTTGTAATTATGAAAGGTAGTATGTTGTCGAGATTTTTGTTATTCCATTGGATGGTAGCCTTGTCATTATGGAAGGTAGTCTGTTGTCGATATTTTTGTTATTCTAATGGATGGTAACCTTGTCATTATGGAAGGTAGTTTGTTTTCGAGATATTTGTTAGTCCAATGGATGGTAGCCTTGTCATTTTGGAAGGTAGTCTGTTGTCGAGATTTTTGTTATTCCAATGGATGGTAACCTTGTCATTATGGAAGATAGTTTGTTGTCGAGATATTTGTTAGTCCAATGGATGGTAGCCTTGTCATTATGGAAGGTAGTCTGTTGTCGAGATTGTTTTACTCCAATGGATGGTAACCATGTCATTATGGAAGGTAGTCTTTTGTTGATATCTTTTTTATTCCAATGGATGGTAACCTTGTCATTATGGAAGGTAGTCCGTTGTCAAGATTTTTGTTACTCCAATTGATGGTAGCCTTGTCATTATGGAAGGTAGTTTGTTGTCGATATTTTTGTTATTCAAATAAATGGTAACCTTGTTGTTAAGGAAGATAGTCTATTGTCGAGATTTTTGTTACTCTAATGGATGGTAGCCTTGTCATTACGGAAGGTAGTCTGTTGTCGATATCCTTTTTATTCCAATGGATGGTAACCTTTTCATTATGGAAGGTAGTCAGTTGTCGAGATTTTTGTTAATGCAATGGATGGTAGCCTTGTCATTATGAAAGGTAGTTTGTTGTCGAGATTTTTGTTACTCCAATGGATGGTAACCATGTCATTATGGAAGGTTGTCTTTTGTCGATATCTTTGTTATTCCAATGGATGGTAACCTTGTCATTATGGAAGGTAGTTTGTTGTCGAGATATTTGTAACTCCAATGGATGGTAGCCTTGTCATTATGGAAGGTAGTCTATTGTTGAGATTTTCGTATTCAAATGGATGGTAACCTTGTCTATAAGGAAGCTAGTCTTTTGTCGAGATTTTCTTTACTCCAATGGATGGTAGCCTTCTCATTATGGAAGGTAGTCTGTTGTCGATAATTTGTTACTCAATGGATGGTAGTCTTGTCATTATGGAAGGTAGTGTGTTGTAATGATTTTTGTTACTCCATAGGCTGGTAGCCTTGTAATTTTGGAAGGTAGTCCATTATCGAGATTTTTGTTTCTCCAATGGATGGTAGCCTTGTCATTATGGAAGGTAGTCTGTTGCCGATATTTTTGTCATTCCATTAGATGGTAACCTTGTCTTTAAGGAAGGTAGTCTATTGTCAAGATTTTTATTTCTCCAATCGATGGTAGCCTTGTCATTATGGAAGGTAGTCTGTTGTCGATATTTTTTTACTCCAATGGATGGTAGCCTTGTCATTATGGAAGGTAGTCTGTTGTCGAGATTTTTGTTACTCCAATGGATGGTAGCCTTGTCATTATGGAAGGTAGTCTGTTGTCGAGATTTTTGTTATTCCATTAGATGGTAACCTTGTCATTAAGGAAGGTAGTCTGTTGTCGATAATTTTTTACTCCAATGGATGGTTGCCTTGTCATTATGGAAGGTAGTCTGTTGTCGATATCTTTTTTATTCTAATGGATGTTAACCTTTTTATTATAGAAGGTAGTATGTTGTCGAGATTTTTGTTACTCCAATGGATTGTAGCCTTGTCATTCTGGAACATAGTCTATTATCGATATTTTTGTTACTCCAATGGATGGTAGCCTTGTCATTATGGAAGGTAGTCTATTGTCGATATTTTTGTTACTCCAACGGATGGCAGCCTTGTCATTATGGACCATAGTCTATTGTCAATATTTTTTTTACTCCAATGGATGGTAGCCTTGTCATTATGGAAGGTAGTCTGTTGTCGAGATTTTTTTACTCCAACGGATGACAGCCTTGTCATTATGGAAAGTAGTCTATTGTCGATATCTTTTTTATTCCAATGGATGGTAACATTTTCATTATGGAAGGTAGTCTGATATCAAGATTTTTGTTACTCCAACGGATGGCAGCCTTGTCATTATGGAACATAGTCTATTGTCAATATTTTTGTTACTCCAATGGATGGTAGCCTTGTCATTATGGAAGGTAGTCTGTTGTCGATATTTTTGTTACTCTAATTGATGGTAGCCTTATCATTATGGAACGTAAACTATTGTCGAGATTTTTGTAACTCCAATGGATGGTATCCTTGTAATTATTGAAGGTAGTCTATCATTGTGATTTCTGTTACTCCAATGGATGGTAGCCTTGTCATTATGAAACGTAGTCTGTTGTTCAGATTTTTGTTACTCCAATGGATGGTTGCCTTGTAATTATGAAAGGTAGTATGTTGTCGAGATTTTTGTTATTCCATTGGATGGTAGCCTTGTCATTATGGAAGGTAGTCTGTTGTCGAGATTTTTGTTATTCTAATGGATGGTAACCTTGTCATTATGGAAGGTAGTTTGTTGTCGAGATATTTGTTAGTCCAATGGATGGTAGCCTTGTCATTTTGGAAGGTAGTCTGTTGTCGAGATTTTTGTTATTCCAATGGATGGTAACCTTGTCATTATGGAAGATAGTTTGTTGTCGAGATATTTGTTAGTCCAATGGATGGTATCCTTGTCATTATGGAAGGTAGTCTGTTGTCGAGATTGTTTTACTCCAATGGATGGTAACCATGTCATTATGGAAGGTAGTCTTTTGTTGATATCTTTTTTATTCCAATGGATGGTAACCTTGTCATTATGGAAGGTAGTCCGTTGTCAAGATTTTTGTTACTCCAATTGATGGTAGCCTTGTCATTATGGAAGGTAGTTTGTTGTCGATATTTTTGTTATTCAAATAAATGGTAACCTTGTTGTTAAGGAAGATAGTCTATTGTCGAGATTTTTGTTACTCTAATGGATGGTAGCCTTGTCATTACGGAAGGTAGTCTGTTGTCGATATCCTTTTTATTCCAATGGATGGTAACCTTTTCATTATGGAAGGTAGTCAGTTGTCGAGATTTTTGTTAATGCAATGGATGGTAGCCTTGTCATTATGAAAGGTAGTTTGTTGTCGAGATTTTTGTTAATCCAATGGATGGTAACCATGTCATTATGGAAGGTTGTCTTTTGTCGATATCTTTGTTATTCCAATGGATGGTAACCTTGTCATTTTGGAAGGTAGTTTGTTGTCGAGATTTTTGTAACTCCAATGGATGGTAGCCTTGTCATTATGGAAGGTAGTCTATTGTTGAGATTTTCGTATTCAAATGGATGGTAACCTTGTCTATAAGGAAGCTAGTCTTTTGTCGAGATTTTCTTTACTCCAATGGATGGTAGCCTTCTCATTATGGAAGGTAGTCTGTTGTCGATAATTTGTTACTCAATGGATGGTAGTCTTGTCATTATGGAAGGTAGTGTGTTGTAATGATTTTTGTTACTCCATAGGCTGGTAGCCTTGTAATTTTGGAAGGTAGTCCATTATCGAGATTTTTGTTTCTCCAATGGATGGTAGCCTTGTCATTATGGAAGGTAGTCTGTTGCCGATATTTTTGTCATTCCATTAGATGGTAACCTTGTCTTTAAGGAAGGTAGTCTATTGTCAAGATTTTTATTTCTCCAATCGATGGTAGCCTTGTCATTATGGAAGGTAGTCTGTTGTCGATATTTTTTTACTCCAATGGATGGTAGCCTTGTCATTATGGAAGGTAGTCTGTTGTCGAGATTTTTGTTACTCCAATGGATGGTAGCCTTGTCATTATGGAAGGTAGTCTGTTGTCGAGATTTTTGTTATTCCATTAGATGGTAACCTTGTCATTAAGGAAGGTAGTCTGTTGTCGATATTTTTTTACTCCAATGGATGGTTGCCTTGTCATTATGGAAGGTAGTCTGTTGTCGATATCTTTTTTATTCTAATGGATGTTAACCTTTTTATTATAGAAGGTAGTATGTTGTCGAGATTTTTGTTACTCCAATGGATTGTAGCCTTGTCATTCTGGAACATAGTCTATTATCGATATTTTTGTTACTCCAATGGATGGTAGCCTTGTCATTATGGAAGGTAGTCTATTGTCGAGATTTTTGTTACTCCAACGGATGGCAGCCTTGTCATTATGGACCATAGTCTATTGTCAATATTTTTGTTACTCCAATGGATGGTAGCCTTGTCATTATGGAAGGTAGTCTGTTGTCGATATTTTTGTTACTCTAATGGATGGTAGCCTTATCATTATGGAACGTAGTCTATTGTCGAGATTTTTGTAACTCCAATGGATGGTATCCTTGTCATTATGGAAGGTAGTCTATCATTGAGATTTCTGTTACTCCAATGGATGGTAGCCTTGTCATTATGGTACGTAGTCTGTTGTTCAGATTTTTTTTACTCCAATGGATGGTAGCCTTGTAATTATGAAAGGTAGTATGTTGTCGAGATTTTTGTTATTCCATTGGATGGTAGCCTTGTCATTATTGAAGGTAGTCTGTTGTCGAGATTTTTGTTATTCCAATGGATGGTAACCTTGTCATTATGGAAGGTAGTTTGTTGTTGAGATATTTGTTAGTCCAATGGATGGTAGCCTTGTCATTATGGAAGGTAGTCTGTTGTCGAGATTTTTTTACTCCAACGGATGGCAGCCTTGTCATTATGGAAAGTAGTCTGTTGTCGATATATTTTTTATTCCAATGGATGGTAACATTTTCATTATGGAAGGTAGTCTGATGTCAAGATTTCTGTTACTCCAACGAATGGCAGCCTTGTCATTATGGAACATAGTTTATTGTCAATATTTTTGTTACTCCAATGGATGGTAGCCTTGTCATTATGGAAGGTAGTCTGTTGTCGATATTTTTGTTACTCTAATGGATGGTAGCCTTATCATTATGGAACGTAAACTATTTGCGAGATTTTTGTAACTCCAATGGATGGTATCCTTGTCATTATGGAAGGTAGTCTATCATTGAGATTTCTGTTACTCCAATGGATGGTAGCCTTGTCATTATGGAACGTAGTCTGTTGTTCATATTTTTGTTACTCCAATGGATGGTAGCCTTGTAATTATGAAAGGTAGTATGTTGTCGAGATTTTTGTTATTCCATTGGATGGTAGCCTTGTCATTATGGAAGGTAGTCTGTTGTCGAGATTTTTGTTATTCCAATGGATGGTAACCTTGTCATTATGGAAGGTAGTTTGTTGTCGAGATATTTGTTAGTCCAATGGATGGTAGCCTTGTCATTATGGAAGGTAGTCTGTTGTCGATATTTTTGTTATTCAAATAGATGGTGACCTTGTTAAGGAAGATAGTCTATTGTCGAGATTTTTGTTACTCCAATGGATGGTAGACTTTCCATTATTGAACATAGTCTATTGTCGAGATTTTTGTTACTCCAATGGATGGTAGCCTTGTCATTATGGAAGGTAGTTTTTTGTCGATATTTTTTTTACTCTAAAGGATGGTAGCCTTGTCATTATGGAACGTAGACTATTGTCGAGATTTATGTTACTCCAATGGATGGTAGCCTTGTCATTATGGAAGGTAGTCTATTATTGAGATTTTTGTTACTCCAATGGATGGTAGCCTTGTCATTATGGAAGGTAGTCTGTTGTCAAGATTTTTGTTATTCCATTAGATGGTAACCTTGTCATTAAGGAAGGTAGTCTATTGTCAAGATTTTTATTTCTCCAATCGATGGTAGCCTTGTCATTATGGAAGGTAGTCTATTGTCGATGTTTTTTTACTCCAATGGATGGTAGCCTTGTCATTATGGAAGGTAGTCTGTTGTCGATATCCTTTTTATTCCAATGGATGGTAACCTTTTCATTATGGAAGGTAGTCAGTTGTCGAGATTTTTGTTACTCCAATGGATGGTAGCCTTGTCATTATGAAAGGTAGTATGTTGCCGAGATTTTTGTTATTTCATTGGATGGTAGCCTTGTCATTATGGAAGGTAGTTTGTTGTAGAGATTTTTGTCACTCCAATGGATGGTGACCATGTCATTATTGAAGGTTGTCTTTTGTCGATATCTTTGTTATTCCAATGGATGGTAACCTTGTCATTATGGAAGGTAGTTTGTTGTCGAGATTTTTGTTACTCCAGTGGATGGCAGCCTTGTCATTATGGAAGGTAGTCTGTTTTCGAGATTTTCGTATTCAAATGGATGGTAACCTTGTCGTTAAGGAAGGTAGTCTTTTGTCGAGATTTTTTTTACTCCAATGGATGGTAGCCTTCTCATTATGGAAGGTAGTCTGTTATTGATAACTTTGTCACTCAATGGATGGTAGTCTTGTCATTATGGAAGGTAGTGTGTTGTAGAGATTTTTGTTACTCAGTAGGCTGGTAGCCTTTTAATTTTGGAAGGTAGTACATTGTCGATATTTTTGTTGCTCCAATGGATGGTAACCTTGTCATCATGGAACATAGTATGTTGTCGATATTTCTGTTACTCCAATGGATGGTAGTCTTGTCATTATGGAAGGTAGTCTGTTGCCAATATTTTTGTCATTCCATTAGATGGTAACCTTGTCATTAAGGAAGGTAGTCTATTTTCAAGATATTTATTTCTCCAATCGATGGTAGCCTTGTCATTATGGAAGGTAGTCTATTGTCGATATTTTTTTACTCCAATGGATGGTAGCCTTGTCATTATGGAAGGTAGTCTGTTGTCGAGATTTTTGTTACTCCAATGGATGGTAGCTTTCTCATTATGGAAGGTAGTCTGTTGTTGATAACATTGTTACTAAATGGATGATAGTCTTGTCATCATGGAAGGTAATGTGTTGTAGAGATTTTTGTTACTCCGTAGGCTGGTAGCCTTGTCATTTTGGAAGGTAGACTATTGTCGAGATTTTTGTTGCTCCAATGGTTGGTAACCTTTTCATTATGGAACATAGTCTGTTGTCGATATTTTTATTACTCCAATGGATGGTAGCCTTTTCATTATGAAAGGTAGTATGTTGTCAAGATTTTTATTATTCCATTGGATGGTAGCCTTGTCATTATAGAAGGTAGTTTGTTGTCGAGACTTTTGTTACTCCAATGGATGGTAACCATGTCATTATGGAAGGTTGTCTTTTGTCGATATCTTTGTTATACCAATGGATGGTAACCTTGTCATTATGGAAGGTAGTTTGTTGTAGAGATTTTTGTTGCTCCAATGGATGGTAGCCTTGTCATTATGGAAGGTAGTATGTTGTCGAGATTTTCGTGTTCAAATGGATGGTAGCCTTGTCATTATGGAACATAGACTATTATGGAGATTTTTGTTACGCCAATGGGTGGTAGCCTTGTCATTATGGAAGGTAGTCTGTTATTGAGATTTCTGTTACTCCAATGGATGGTAGCCTTTTCATTATGGAAGGTAGTTTGTTGTCTATATCTTTGTTACTCCAATGGATGGAAGCCTTGTCATTACGGAAGGTAGTCTGTTGTCGATATCTTTGTTACTCAATGGATGGTAGCCTTTTCTTTATGGAAGGTAGTCTGTTGTCGATATCTTTGTTACTCAATGGATGGTAGCCTTGTCATTATAGAAGGTAGTTTATTGCCGATATTTTTGTCATTCCAACGTATGATGAACTTGTCATTATGAAAGGTAGTATGTTGTCGAGATTTTTGTTATTCCATTGGATGGTAGCCTTGTCATTATTGAAGGTAGTCTGCTGTCGAGATTTTTGTCATTCCAATGGATGGTAACCTTGTCATTATTGAAGGAAGTCTGTTGTCGAGATTTTTGTTACTCCAATGGATGGTAGCCTTGTCATTATGGAAGGTAATCTATTGTCGATATATTTTTTATTCCAATGGATGGTAACCTTTTCATTATGGAAGGCAGTCTGATGTCGAGATTTTTGTTACTCCAATGGATGGAAGCCTTGTCATTATGGAAGGTAGTCTGTTGTCGATATCTTTGTTACTCAATGGATGGTAGCCTTTTCATTATGGAAGGTAGTCTGTTGTAGAGATTTTTGTTACTCCAATGGATGGTACCCTTGCCATTATGAATGGTAGTCTATTGTTGATATCTTTGTTTATCAATGGATGATAGCCTTGTCATTATGGAAGGTAGTTTGTTGTGGAGAATTTTTTTACTCAAATGAATGGTATCTTTGTCACTATGGAAGGTAGTCTATTGTCGATATTTTTGTTACTCCAATGGATGGTATCCTTGTCATTATGAAAGGTAGTCTGTTGTCGAGATTTTTGTTATTCCAATGGATGGTAACCTTTTCATTAAGAAAGGTAGTCTATTATCACGATTATTATTACTCCAATGAATGGTAGCCTAGTCATTATGGAAGGTAGTCTGTTGTCGATATCTTTTTTATTCCAATGGATGGTAACCTTTTCATTATAGAAGGTAGTCTGCTGTCTTGATTTACATTACTCCAATGGATAGTAGCCTTGTCATTATGGAAAATAGTCTATTGTCGATATTTTTGTTACTCAAATGGATGGTAGCCTTGTCATTATGGAAGGTAATCTGTTGTCGAAATTTTTGTTACTCTAATGGATGGTAGTTTTGTCATTATGGAACATAGTCTATTGTCGAGATTTTTCTTACTCTAATGGATGGTAGCCTTGTCATTATGGAAGGTTGTTTGTTGTCGATAGTTTTGTTACTCTAATGGATGGTAGCCTTGTCATTATGGAACGTAGTCTGTTGCCAAGATTTTTGTAACTCCAATGGATGGTAGCCTTTCCATTATTGAACGTAGTCTATTGTTTATATTTTTGTTACTCCAATGGATGGTAGCCTTGTCATTATGGAAGGTAGTCTATTGTCAATATTTTTTTACTCTAAAGGATGGTAGCCTTGTCATTTTGGAACATAGACTATTGTCGAGATTTTTGTTACTCCAATGTATGGTAGCCTTGTCATTATGGAAGGTAGTCTGTTATTGAGATTTCTGTTACTCCAATGGATTGTAGCCTTGTCATTATGGAAGGTAGTCTGTTGTCGAGATTTTTGTTATTCCATTAGATGGTAACCTTGTCATTAAGGAAGGTAGTCTATTATCAAGATTTTTATTTCTCCAATTGACGGTAGCCTTTTCATTATGGAAGGTAGTCTGTTGTCGATATTTTTTTACTCCAATGGATGGTAGCATTGTCATTATGGAAGGTAGTCTGTTGTCGATATCCTTTTTATTCCAATGGATGGTAACCTTTTCATTATGGAAGGTAGTTAGTTGTCGAGATTTTTGTTACTCCAATGGATGGTGGCCTTGTCATTATGAAAGGTAGTATGTTGTCAAGATTTTTGTTATTCCATTGGATGGTAGCCTTGTCATTATGGAAGGTAGTCTGTTGTCGAGATTTTTGTTACTCCAATGGATGGTAACCATGTCATTATGGAAGGTTGTCTTTTGTCGATATCTTTGTTATTCCAATGGATGGTAACCTTGTCATTATGGAAGGTAGTTTGTTGTCGAGATTTTTGTTACTCCAATGGATGGTAGCCTTGTCATTATGGAAGGTAGTCTGTTGTCGAGATTTTCGTATTCAAATGGATGGTAACCTTGTCGTTAAGGAAGGTAGTCTTTTTTCGAAATTTTTTTTACTCCAATGGATGGTAGTCTTCTCATTATGGAAGGTATTCTGTTGTCAATAACTTTGTTACTCAATGGATGATAGTCTTGTCATTATGGAAGGTTGTGTGTTGTAGAGATTTTTGTTACTCCGTAGGCTGGTAGCCTTGTCATTTTGGAAGGTAGTCTAATGTCGAGATTTTTGTTGCTCCAATGGATGGTAACCTTGTCATTATGGAACATAGTCTATTGTCAATATTTTTGTTACTCCAATGGATGGTAGCCTTGTCATTATGGAAGGTAGTCTGTTGTCGATATTTTTGTCATTCCAACGTATGATGAACTTGTCATTAAGGAAGGTAGTCTGTTGTCGAGATTTTTTTTACTCTAATGGAGGGTAGCCTTGCCCTTATGGATGGTAGTCTATTGTCGATATCTTTGTTTCTCAATGGATGGTAGCCTTGTCATTATGGAAGGTAGTCTGTTGTCGAGATTTTTGTTATTCCAATGGATGGTAACCTTGTCATTAAGGAAGGTAGTCTATTGTCAAGATTTTTATTACTCCAATGGATGGTAGCCTTGTCATTATGGAAGGTAGTTTGTTGTCGAGATTTTTTTACTCCAATGGATGGTTGCCTTGTCATTATGGAAGGTAGTCGGTTGTCGATATCTTTTTTATTCTAATGGATGGTAACCTTTTCATTATAGAAGGTAGTCTGTTGTCTTGATTTTTGTTACTCCAATGGATAGTAGCCTTGTCATAATGCAACATAGTCTATTGTAGATATTTTTGTTACTCAATTGGATGGTAGCCTTGTCATTATGGAAGGTAGTCTGTTGTCGAGATTTTTGTTAGTCTAATGGATGGTAGTTTTGTCATTATTGAACATAGTCTATTGTCGAGATTTTTTTTACTCCAATGGATGGTAGCCTTGTCATTATGGAAGGTAGTCTGTTGTCGATATTTTTTTTACTCTAAAGGATGGTAGCCTTGTCATTATGGAACATAGACTATTATGGAGATTTTTGTTACGCCAATGGATGGTAGCCTTGTCATTATGGAAGGTAGTCTGTTATTGAGATTTCTGTTACTCCAATGGATGGTAGCCTTTTCATTATGGAAGGTAGTTTGTTGTCTATATCTTTGTTACTCCAATGGATGGAAGCCTTGTCATTACGGAAGGTAGTCTGTTGTCGATATCTTTGTTACTCAATGGATGGTAGCCTTTTCATTATGGAAGGTAGTCTGTTGTCGATATCTTTGTTACTCAATGGATGGTAGCCTTGTCATTATGGAAGGTAGTTTATTGCCGATATTTTTGTCATTCCAACGTATGATGAACTTGTCATTATGAAAGGTAGTATGTTGTCGAGATTTTTGTTATTCCATTGGATGGTAGCCTTGTCATTATTGAAGGTAGTCTGTTGTCGAGATTTTTGTCATTCCAATGGATGGTAACCTTGTCATTATTGAAGGAAGTCTGTTGTCGAGATTTTTGTTACTCCAATGGATGGTAGCCTTGTCATTATGGAAGGTAATCTATTGTCGATATATTTTTTATTCCAATGGATGGTAACCTTTTCATTATGGAAGGCAGTCTGATGTCGAGATTTTTGTTACTCCAATGGATGGAAGCCTTGTCATTATGGAAGGTAGTCTGTTGTCGATATCTTTGTTACTCAATGGATGGTAGCCTTTTCATTATGGAAGGTAGTCTGTTGTAGAGATTTTTGTTACTCCAATGGATGGTAGCCTTGCCATTATGGATGGTAGTCTATTGTTGATATCTTTGTTTATCAATGGATGATAGCCTTGTCATTATGGAAGGTAGTTTGTTGTCGAGAATTTTTTTACTCAAATGAATGGTATCTTTGTCACTATGGAAGGTAGTCTATTATCGATATTTTTGTTACTCCAATGGATGGAATCCTTGTCATTATGAAAGGTAGTCTGTTGTCGAGATTTTTGTTATTCCAATGGATGGTAACCTTTTCATTAAGAAAGGTAGTCTATTATCACGATTATTATTACTCCAATGAATGGTAGCCTTGTCATTATGGAAGGTAGTCTGTTGTCGATATCTTTTTTATTCTAATGGATGGTAAGCTTTTCATTATGGAAGGCAGTCTGATGTCGAGATTTTTGTTACTCCAATGGATGGCAGCCTTGTCATTATGGAACATAGTCTATTGTCAACATTTTTGTTACTACAATGGATGGTAGCCTTGTCATTATGGAAGGTAGTCTGTTTTCGATATCTTTGTTACTTAATGGATGGTAGCCTTGTCATTATGGAATGTAGTTTGTTGTAGATATTTTTGTTACTCCAATGGATGGTAGCCTTGCCATTAAGGATGCTAGTCTATTGTAAATATCTTTGTTTATCAATGGATGATAGCCTTGTCATTATGGAAGGTAGTTTGTTGTCGAGAATTTTTTTACTCAAATGGATGGTAGCTTTGTCACTATGGAAGGTAGTCTATTGTCGATATTTTTGTTACTCCAATGGATGGTAGCCTTGTCATTATGAAAGGTAGTCTGTTGTCGACATTTTTGTTATTCCAATGGATGGTAACATTGTCATTAAGAAAGGTAGTCTATTGTCATGATTTTTATTACTCCAATGGCTGGTAGCCTTGTCATTATAGAATGTAGTCTGTTGTCTATATCTTTTTTATTCCAATGGATGGTAGCCTTGTCATTATGGTAGGTAGTATGTTGTCGATATCTTTGTTACTTAATGGATGGTAGCCTTGTCATTATGGAAGGTAGTCTGTTGTAGAGATTTTTGTTACTCCAATGGATGGTAGCCTTGCCATTATGGATGGTAGTCTATTGTCGATATCTTTGTTTATCAATGGATGATAGCCTTGTCATTATGGAAGGTAGGTTGTTGTCGAGATTTTTGTTACTCCAATGGATGGCAGCCTTGTCATTATGGAACATAGTCTATTGTCAATATTTTTGTTACTCCAATGGATGGTAGCCTTGTCATTATAGAAGGTAGTCTGTTGTCGATATTTTTGTTACTCTAATGGATGGTATCCTTTTCATTATGGAAGGTAGTCTATCATTGAGATTTCGGTTACTCCAATGGATGGTAGCCTTGTCATTATGGAACGTAGTCTGTTGTTTAGATTTTTGTTACTCCAATGGATGGTAGCCTTGTCATTATGAAAGGTATGGATGGTAGCCTTTTCATTATGGAAGGTAGTCTCTCATTGAGATTTTTGTTACTCCAATGGATGGTAGCCTTGTCATTATGGAGCGTAGTCTATTGTTCTAATTTTTATTACTCCAATGGATGGTATCCAAGTCATTATGAAAGGTAGTTTGTTGTCGAGATTTTTTTTATTCCATTGGATGGTAGCCTTGTCATTATGGAAGGTAGTCTGTTGTCGAGATTTTTGTTATTCAAATGGATGGTAACCTTGTCGTTAAGGAAGGTAGTCTTTTGTAAAGATTTTTTTTACTCCAATGGATGGTTGTCTTCTCATTATGGAAGGTAGTCTATTGTCGATATCTTTGTTACTCAATGGATGGTAGTCTTGTCATTGTGGAAGGTAGTGTGTTGTAGAGGTTTTTGTAACTCCATAGGATGGTAGCCTTGTCATTTTGGAAGGTAGTCTATTGTCGAGATTTTTGTTACTCCAATGGATGGTAGCCTTGTCATTATGGAACATAGTTTTTTGTCGATATTTTTGTTACTGCAATGCATGGTAGCCTTGTTATTATGGAAGGTAGTTTGTTGTCAAGATTTTTGTCATTCCAACAGATGATGAACTTGTCATTATCGAAGGTAGTCTGTTGTTGAGATTTTTTTTACTCCAATGGATGGTAGCCTTGCCATTATGGAAGGTAGTCTATTGTCGATATCTTTGTTTCTCAATGGATGGAAGCCATGTCATTATTGAAGGTAGTCTATTGTCGAGATTTTTGTTACTCCAATGGATGGTAGTTTTGTCATTATGGAAGGTAGTCAGTTGTCTAGATTTTTGTTATTCCAATGGATTTTAACCTTTTCATTAAGGAAGGTAGTCTATTGTCATGATTTTTATTACTCCAATGGATGGTAGCCTTTTCATTATGGAAGGTAGTCTGTTGTCGAGATTTTTTTACTCCAATGGATGGTTGCCTTGTCATTATGGAAGGTAGTCGGTTGTCGATATCTTTTTTATTCCAATGGATGGTAACCTTTTCATTATAGAAGGTAGTATGCTGTCTTGATTTTTGTTACTCCAATGGATAGTAGCCTTGTCATTATGGAACATAGTTTATTGTCGATATTTTTGTTACTCCAATGGATGGTATCCTTGTCATTTTGGAAGGTAGTCTGTTGTTGAGATTTTTCTTACTCCAATGGATGGTAGCCTTGTCATTATGGAAGGTAGTCTCTCATTGAGATTTCTGTTACTCCAATGGATGATAGCCTTGTCATTATGGAGCGTAGTCTGTTGTTCTAATTTTTGTTACTCCAATGGATGGTAGCCTTGTCATTATGAAAGGTAGTTTGTTGTCGAGATTTTTGTCATTCCATTGGATGGTAGCCTTGTCATTATGGAAGGTAGTCTGTTGTCGAGATTTTTGTTATTCAAATGGATGGTAACCTTGTCGTTAAGGAAGGTAGTCTGTTATCGGTATCTTTGTTACTCTAATGGATGGTAGCCTTATCATTATGGAACGTAGTCTATTGTCGAGATTTTTGTAACTCCAGTGGATGGTATCCTTGTCATTATGGAAGGTAGTCTATCATTGAGATTTTTGTTACTCCAATGGATGGTAGCCTTGTCATTATGGAACGTAGTCTGTTGTTCTGATTTTTGTTACTCCAATGGATGGTAGCCTTGTCATTATGAAATGTAGTATGTTGTCGAGATTTTTGTTATTCCATTGGATGGTAGCCTTGTCATTATGGAAGGTAGTCTGTTGTCGAGATTTTTGTTATTCCAATGGATGGTAATCTTGTCATTATGGAAGGTAGTCTGTTGTCGAGATTTTTGTTAGTCCAATGGATGGTAGCCTTGTCATTATGGAAGGTAGTCTGTTGTCGAGATTTTTTACTCCAATGGATGGTAACCATGTCATTATGGAAGGTAGTGTTTTGTCGATATCTTTTTTACACCAATGGATGGTAGCCTTGTCATTATGGAAGGTAGTCTGTTGTCGATATCTTTGTTACTCAATGGATGGTAGCCTTGTCAATATGGAAGGTAGTCTGTTGTAGAGATTTTTGTTACTCCAATGGATGGTAGCCTTGCCATTATGGATGGTAGTCTATTGTCGATATCTTTGTTTATCGATGGATGATAGCCTTGTCATTATGGAAGGTAGTTTGTTGTCGAGAATGTTTTTACTCAAATGGATGGTAGCTTTGTCACTATGGAAGGTAGTCTATTGTCGATATTTTTGTTACTCCGATGGATGGTATCCTTGTCATTATGAAGGGTAGTCTGTTGTCGAGATTTTTGTTATTCCAATGAATGATAACCTTATCATTAAGAAATATTGTCATGATTTTTATTACTCCAATGGATGGTAGCCTTGTCATTATGGAAGGTAGTCTGTTGTCGATATCTTTTTTATTCCAATGGATGGTAACCTTTTCATTATGGAAGGAAGTCTGATGTCGAGATTTTTGTTACTCCAATGGATGGCAGCCTTGTCATTATGGAACATAGTCTATTGTCAATATTTTTGTTACTCCAATGGATGGTAGCCTTGTCATTATGGAAGGTAGTCTGTTGTCGATATCTTTGTTACTCAATGGATGGTAGCCTTGTCATTATGGAAGGTAGTCTGTTGTAGAGATTTTTGTCACTCCAATGGATGGTAGCCTTGCCATTGTGCATGGTATTCTATTGTTGATATTTTTGTTTATCAATGGATGATAGCCTTGTCATTATGGAAGGTAGTTTGTTGTCGAGAATTTTTTTACTCAAATGGATGGTTGCCTTGTCATTATGGAAGGTAGTCGATTGTTGATATCTTTTTTATTCCAATGGATGGTAACCTTTTCATTATAGAAGGTAGTATGTTGTCTTGATTTTTGTTACTCCAATGGATAGTAGCCTTGTCATTATGGAACATAGTCTATTGTCGATATTTTTGTGACTCCAATGGATGGTATCCTTGTCATTATGGAAGGTAGTCTGTTGTTGATATTTTTGTTACTCTAAGGGATGGTAGTTTTGTCATTATGGAACAAAGTCTATTGTCGAGATTTTTCATACTCCAATGGATGGTAGCCTTGTCATTATGGAAGGTAGTCTCTCATTGAGATTTCTATTACTCCAATGGATGATAGCCTTGTCATTATGGAGCGTAGTCTGTTGTTCTAATTTTTGTTACTCCAATGGATGGTAGCCAAGTCATTATGAAAGGTAGTTTGTTGTCGAGATTTTTGTCATTCCATTGGATGGTAGCCTTGTCATTATGGAAGGTAGTCTGTTGTCGAGATTTTTGTTATTCAAATGGATGGTAACCTTATCGTTAAGGAAGGTAGACTGTTATCGATATCTTTGTTACTCTAATGGATGGTAGCCTTATCATTATAGAACGTAGTCTATTGTCGAGATTTTTGTAACTCCAATGGATGGTATCCTTTTCATTATGGAAGGTAGTCTATCATTGAGATTTCTGTTACTCCAATGGATGGTAGCCTTGTCATTATGGAACATAGTCTGTGGTTCAGATTTTTGTTACTCCAATGGATGGTAGCCTTGTCATTATGAAAGGTAGTATGTTGTCGAGATTTTTGTTATTCCATTGGATGGTAGCCTTGTCATTATGGAAGGTAGTCTGTTGTCGAGATTTTTGTCATTCCAATGGATGGTAACCTTGTCATTATGGAAGGTAGTCTGTTGTCGAGATTTTTTTTAGTCCAATGGATGGTAGCCTTGTCATTATAGAAGGTAGTCTGTTGTCGAGATTTTTTACTCCAATGGATGGTAACCATTTAATTATGGAAGGTAGTCTTTTGTCGATATCTTTTTTACACCAATAGATGGTAGCCTTGTCATTATGTAAGGTAGTCTGTTGTCGATATCTTTGTTGCTCAATGGATGGTAGCCTTGTCATTATGGAAGGTAGTCTATTGTAGAGATTTTTGTTACTCCAATGGATGATAGCCTTGCCATTATGGATGGTAGTCTATTGTCGATATCTTTGGTTATCAATGGATGGTAGCCTTGTCATTCTGGAAGGTAGTTTGTTGTCGAGAATTTTTTTACTCAAATGGATGGTAGCTTTGTCACTATGGAAGGTAGTCTATTGTCGATAATTTTGTTACTCCAATGGATGGTATCCTTGTCATTATGAAAGGTAGTATGTTGTCGAGATTTTTGTTAATACAATGGATGATAACCTTGTCATTAAGAAAGGTAGTCTATTGTCATGATTTTTATTACTCCAATGGATGGTAGCCTTGTCATTATGGAAGGTAGTCTGTTGTCCATATCTTTTTTATTCCAATGGATGGTAACCTTTTCATTATGGAAGGCAGTCTGATGTCGAGATTTTTGTGACTCCAATGGATGGCAGCCTTGTCATTATGGAACATAGTCTATTGTCAATATTTTTGTTACTCCAATGGATGGTAGCCTTGTCATTATGGAAAGTAGTCTAGTGTCAATATCTTTGTTACTCAATGGATGGTAGCCTTGTCATTATCTAAGGTAGTCTGTTGTAGAGATTTTTGTTATTCCAATGGATGGTAGCCTTGCCATTATGAATGGTAGTCTATTGTCGATATTTTTGTTTATCAATGGATGATAGCCTTGTCATTATGGAAGGTAGTTTGTTGTCGAAATTTTTTTTACTCAAATGGATGGTTGCCTTGTCATTATGGAAGGTAGTCGGTTGTCGATATCTTTTTTATTCCAATGGATGGTAACCTTTTCATTATAGAAGGTAGTATGCTGTCTTGATTTTTGTTACTCCAATGGATAGTAGCCTTGTCATTATGGAACATAGTCTATTGTCGATATTTTTGTTACTCCAATGGATGGTATCCTTGTCATTATGGAAGGTAGTCTGTTGTTGAGTTTTTTGTTACTCTAATGGATGGTAGTTTTGTCATTATGGAACATAGTCTATTGTCGAGATTTTTCTTACTCCAATGGATGGTAGCCTTGTCATTATGGAAGGTAGTCTCTCATTGAGATTTCTGTTACTCCAATGGATGATAGCCTTGTCATTATGGAGCGTAGTCTGTTGTTCTAATTTTTGTTACTCCAATGGATGGTAGCCTTGTCATTATGAATGTTAGTTTGTTGTCGAGATTTTTGTTATTCCATTGGATGGTAGCCTTGTCATTATGGAAGGTAGTCTGTTGTCGAGATTTTTGTTATTCAAATGGAGGGTAACCTTATCGTTAAGGAAGGTAGTCTGTTGTCGATATCTTTGTTACTCTAATGGATGGTAGCCTTATCATTATGGAACGTAGTCTATTGTCGAGATTTTTGTAACTCCAATGGATGGTATCCTTGTCATTATGGAAGGTAGTCTATCATTGAGATTTCTGTTACTCCAATGGATGGTAGCCTTGTCATTATGGAACGTAGTCTGTTGTTCAGATTTTTGTTACTCCAATGGATGGTAGCCTTGTCATTATGAAAGGTAGTATGTTGTCGAGATTTTTGTTATTCCATTGGATGGTAGCCTTGTCATTATGGAAGGTAGTCTGTTGTCGAGATTTTTGTCATTCCAATGGATGGTAATCTTGTCTTTATGGAAGGTAGTCTGTTGTCGAGATTTTTGTTAGTCCAATGGATGGTAGCCTTGTCATTATGGAACGTAGTCTGTTGTCGAGATTTTTTACTCCAATGGATGGTAACCATGTCATTATGGAAGCTAGTCTTTTGTCGATATCTTTTTTACACCAATGGATGGTAGCCATGTCATTATGGAAGGTAGTCTGTTGTCGATATCTTTGTTACTCAATGGATGGTAGCCTTGTCATTATGGAAGGTAGTCTGTTGTAGATATTTTTGTTACTCCAATGAATGGTAGCGTTGCCATTATGGATGGTAGTCTATTGTCGATATCTTTGATTATCAATGGATGGTAGCCTTGTCATTATGGAAGGTAGTTTGTTGTTGAGAATTTTTTTACTCAAATGGATGGTAGCTTTGTCACTATGGAAGGTAGTCTATTATCGATATTTTTGTTACTCCAATGGATGGTATCCTTGTCACTATGAAAGGTAGTCTGTTGTCGAGATTTTTGTTATTCCAATGGATGATAACCTTGTCATTAAGAAATATTGTCATGATTTTTATTACTCCAATGGATGGTGGCCTTGTCATTATGGAAGGTTGTCTGTTGTCGATATCTTTTTTATTCCAATGGATGGTGCCCTTTTCATTATGGAAGGCAGTCTGATTTCGAGATTTTTGTTACTCCAATGGATGGCAGCTGTTGTACCCCAAATTTTGACCTAAGATACCATCTCCCATCTGCATCATTATATTGCAAGCGTTTTGATCTTTTGATTTTTAAAAATTCATAACTTTTTCAGGTCGAGAGCTGTTTATTTTGGAACGCTAAATTTATTAACTGATCAAGACTTAAATGATGTTTATTAATTATTTATCATCTTAAATTTAAATAATTGGAATTTATTTTCAGTTATTATATAATTCAAAGATTTATAAATAATAAAATAAATATTTGAAAAGAGGCATATTAATCGTTCAGACAGTGTTTATTTATTATTTATTATCTTAAATTTAAATAATTGGAATTTATTTTCAGTTATTACATAATTTAAAGATTTATGAATAATATAATAAATATTTGAAAAGAAGTTCATTAATTGGTCAATAATGATTATTTAATTATTTATCATTCTAAGTTAAATAATTGAAATTCTATTTTTAATTATTAAAATTTAGAAAATTATGAAAAACGAATTAAATAATTGAAATTATTAATTGATCAATGATGTTTATTTATTCGTTTATTATTCTGAATTTAAGTGATTGAAATTGATTTTCAATTATTATACAATTTAAAGAATTATAAACGATAAATAAATAATTGGAAAGAAAAAGAATTGACTGGGAAAGAATAGAATTTTATTTCACTTTATTCTATTTTATTACAATTGTTATTTACATATTGTATTATTTACAAAATATTTATAATAACAAATTACATAAAAGTTTAAAGTAAAATAGAACTATTTTTCTAAGATTCTAATTCTAATCTTCTATCCAATGCTTTTGTCTGCTCATTTAATTTTACCTGCAAAAACAATTAAAAGAAAAAGTCAGAATTGAATAAATAATTAAAAGCAGAAAACTATTTATTAGTGTTCATCATTAAAAGCAAACGGCTGGAACCAGTTTACCCTTTTTTGCAAATCACGGGATTTCTCCCGGTTCACAAAAAGGGAGGAATTTTTATTCTTCATAAATGAATGCACAATTTAAAACATGCACAAATTCATTTCTATTTTTTCAAAACTGCATAATTAAAAATTAATTCCATTTTTTTTCAAATTCCACAGCATATTTCAGAATTAACATCATATGCATAATACAACAGCACATGCATTTCAATTCCAAGGAAAAGCCAACGTAAACCTATGCCATGCACATAGGAAGAGTCCAAATACCATTTTGCAAGCATAATATATTTCCCATTTCATCATTTTCCAGCATGTTTGCAATTTTAGAACAGTAAGTACACATCATTTTTATGCATCAAATGTACTTAAGAGAGAGAAGAGAGATAGAAAGATGGTTTTACAGGTTTTGGTTTAGGCAGAAGGAGTTATAAAACAAAGCTACAGCAGTAACTCAGTAAGAGAAAGGAGCATAAGAAAGGAATAAAAACAAAACTGTTGTAACAGTAATATGCAGAAGGCCAAGGATATAGTAAATAATTCAAAAACCTGTGGCATAAAGGAGATGCCAAACAATTGTATAACATAACATAAACCCCTTCAAAGGAAAATAAATTCATAACCTGCAAGCCTTCCACATTCAAAAACTGAAAAACAAAGAAGCAAAAAAAAAACCTTTGTTCTCCAAGTCTAAAACAAAAACCAATAGAGTATACTGTCATAATGCAAAACCTGCATATAACCATTTCAAAACCTGCATAGAACCATTTTTTCAAGAACCTACTGTCAAACAATACCAAACCTGTACCATCAACATAACCATTACCAAACGCCATAACCACTGTCTAAACCATCAAACCTTCATGGCCTAAAACCAGTAAGAACCTGCATAAACCATTCCTACTGTCTAAACCAAAACCATATGGCCTAAACAATGGAACCTGCATACACCATTCAAAACCTACTGTCAAACCAAAAAAACACCATAAACCTTTTTCAAAACCTTAACCATTACAAAAAACCATAGCCTACTGTAAAAACCAGTAGAACCATCAACATAACCAACAAACGCCATGTCCTTATGGAAGGTAGTTCGTTGTTGATATTTTGTTACTCTAATGGATGTTAGCGATGTCCTTATGGAAGGTAGTTTGTTGTTGAGATTTTGTTACTCTAATGGATGGTAGCCTTGTCATTATGGAATGTAGTTCGTTGTTGAGATTTTTTTACTCTAATGGATGGTAGCCTTGTCATTATGGAAGGTAGTTCCCTGTTGAGATTTTGTTACTCCAATGGATGGTAGCCTTGTCATTATGGAAGGTAGTTCGTCGTTGAGATTTTGTTACTCTAATAGATGGTTGCCTTGTCATTACGGAAGGTAGTTCGTTGTTAAGATTTTGTTAATCCATTCGATGGTAGCCTTGTCATTAGGGAAGGTAAATCATTGTTTAGATTTTGTTACTCCAATGGATGGTAACGATGTCATTATGGAATGTAGTTCGTAGTGGAGATTTTGTTACTCTAATGGATGGTAGCGTTTTCATTATTGAAAGTAGTTTGATGTTGGGATTTGGTACTCTAATAGATGGTAGCCTTGTCATTACGGAAGCTAGTTCGTTGTTGAGATTTTGTTACTCTAATGAATGGTAGCCTTGTCATTATGGAAGGTAAATCATTGTTTAGATTTTGTTACTCCAATGGATGGTAGCAATGTCATTATGGAAGGTAGTTCGTTTTGGAGATTTTGTTACTCTAATGGATGGTTGCATTGTCATTATTGAAGGTAGTTTGTTGTTGGGATTTTGGTACTCTAATAGATGGAAGCCTTGTCATTACAGAAGCTAGTTCGTTGTTGAGATTTTGTTACTCTAATGGATGGTAGCCTTGTCATTATGGAAGGTAGTTCGTTGTTGGGATTTTGTTACTCAAATGGATGGTAGCCTTGTCATTATGGAAGCTAGTTCGTTGTTGAGATTTTGTTAATATAATGGATGGTAGCCTTGTCATTATGGAAGGTAGTTCGTTGTTAGGATTCTGTTACTCAAATGGATGGTAGCCTTTTCATTATGGAAGGTAGTTTGTTGTTGTGATTTTTTTACTCCAATGAATGGTAGCCTTGTGATTATCGAATGTAGTTCGTTGTTGAGATTTTGTTACTCTAATGGATGGTAGCATTGTCATTACATAAGGTAGTTCATTGTTGAGTTTTTGTTACTCTAATGGATGGTAGCCTTGTCATTATGGAAGGTAGTTCGTTGTTGGGATTTTGTTACTCTATTAGATGGTAGCCTTGTCATTACGGAAGGTAGTCCGTTGTTGGGATTTTGTTACTTAAATGGATGGTAGCCTTGTCATTATGGAATGTAGTTCGTTGTTGAGATTTTTTTACTCTAATGGATGGTAGCCTTGTCATTATGGAAGGTAGTTCCCTGTTGAGATTTTGTTACTCCAATGGATGGTAGCCTTGTCATTATGGAAGGTAGTTCGTCGTTGAGATTTTGTTACTCTAATAGATGGTTGCCTTGTCATTACGGAAGGTAGTTCGTTGTTGAGATTTTGTTAATCCATTCGATGGTAGCCTTGTCATTAGGGAAGGTAAATCATTGTTTAGATTTTGTTACTCCAATGGATGGTAGCGATGTCATTATGGAATGTAGTTCGTAGTGGAGATTTTGTTACTCTAATGGATGGTTGCATTGTCATTATTGAAAGTAGTTTGATGTTGGGATTTGGTACTCTAATAGATGGTAGCCTTATCATTACGGAAGCTAGTTCGTTGTTGAGATTTTGTTACTCTAATGAATGGTAGCCTTGTCATTATGGAAGGTAAATCATTGTTTAGATTTTGTTACTCCAATGGATGGTAGCAATGTCATTATGGAAGGTAGTTCGTTTTGGAGATTTTGTTACTCTAATGGATGGTTGCATTGTCATTATTGAAGGTAGTTTGTTGTTGGGATTTTGGTACTCTAATAGATGGAAGCCTTGTCATTACGGAAGCTAGTTCGTTGTTGAGATTTTGTTACTCTAATGGATGGTAGCCTTGTCATTATGGAAGGTAGTTCGTTGTTGGGATTTTGTTACTCAAATGGATGGTAGCCTTGTCATTATGGAAGCTAGTTCGTTGTTGAGATTTTGTTACTCCAATGGATGGTAGCCTTGTCATTATGGAAGGTAGTTCGTTGTTAGGATTCTGTTACTCAAATGGATGGTAGCCTTTTCATTATGGAAGGTAGTTTGTTGTTGTGATTTTTTTACTCCAATGAATGGTAGCCTTGTGATTATCGAATGTAGTTCGTTGTTGAGATTTTGTTACTCTAATGGATGGTAGCATTGTCATTACATAAGGTAGTTCATTGTTGAGTTTTTGTTACTCTAATGGATGGTAGCCTTGTCATTATGGAAGGTAGTTCGTTGTTGGGATTTTGTTACTCTATAAGATGGTAGCCTTGTCATTACGGAAGGTAGTTCGTTGTTGGGATTTTGTTACTTAAATGGATGGTAGCCTTGTCATTATGGAATGTAGTTCGTTGTTGAGATTTTTTTACTCTAATGGATGGTAGCCTTGTCATTATGGAAGGTAGTTCCCTGTTGAGATTTTGTTACTCCAATGGATGGTAGCCTTGTCATTATGGAAGGTAGTTCGTCGTTGAGATTTTTTTACTCTAATAGATGGTTGCCTTGTCATTATGGAAGGTAGTTCGTTGTTGAGATTTTGTTAATCCATTCGATGGTAGCCTTGTCATTAGGGAAGGTAAATCATTGTTTAGATTTTGTTATTCCAATGGATGGTAGCGATGTCATTATGGAATGTAGTTCGTAGTGGAGATTTTGTTACTCTAATGGATGGTAGCATTGTCATTATTGAAAGTAGTTTGATGTTGGGATTTGGTACTCTAATAGATGGTAGCCTTGTCATTACGGAAGCTAGTTCGTTGTTGAGATTTTGTTACTCTAATGAATGGTAGCCTTGTCATTATGGAAGGTAAATCATTGTTTAGATTTTGTTACTCCAATGGATGGTAGCAATGTCATTATGGAAGGTAGTTCGTTTTGGAGATTTTGTTACTCTAATGGATGGTTGCATTGTCATTATTGAAGGTAGTTTGTTGTTGGGATTTTGGTACTCTAATAGATGGAAGCCTTGTCATTACGGAAGCTAGTTCGTTGTTGAGATTTTGTTACTCTAATGGATGGTAGCCTTGTCATTATGGAAGGTAGTTCGTTGTTGGGATTTTGTTACTCAAATGGATGGTAGCCTTGTCATTATGGAAGCTAGTTCGTTGTTGAGATTTTGTTACTCCAATGGATGGTAGCCTTGTCATTATGGAAGGTAGTTCGTTTTTAGGATTCTGTTACTCAAATGGATGGTAGCCTTTTCATTATGGAAGGTAGTTTGTTGTTGTGATTTTTTTACTCCAATGAATGGTATCCTTGTGATTATCGAATGTAGTTCGTTGTTGAGATTTTGCTACTCTAATGGATGGTAGCATTGTCATTACATAAGGTAGTTCATTGTTGAGTTTTTGTTACTCTAATGGATGGTAGCCTTGTCATTATGGAAGGTAGTTCGTTGTTGGGATTTTGATACTCTATAAGATGGTAGCCTTGTCATTACGGAAGGTAGTTCGTTGTTGGGATTTTGTTACTTAAATGGATGGTAGCCTTGTCATTATGGAATGTAGTTCGTTGTTGAGATTTTTTTACTCTAATGGATGGTAGCCTTGTCATTATGGAAGGTAGTTCCCTGTTGAGATTTTGTTACTCCAATGGATGGTAGCCTTGTCATTATGGAAGGTAGTTCGTCGTTGAGATTTTTTTACTCTAATAGATGGTTGCCTTGTCATTACGGAAGGTAGTTCGTTGTTGAGATTTTGTTAATCCATTCGATGGTAGCCTTGTCATTAGGGAAGGTAAATCATTGTTTAGATTTTGTTATTCCAATGGATGGTAGCGATGTCATTATGGAATGTAGTTCGTTGTGGAGATTTTGTTACTCTAATGGATGGTAGCATTGTCATTATTGAAAGTAGTTTGATGTTGGGATTTGGTACTCTAATAGATGGTAGCCTTGTCATTACGGAAGCTAGTTCGTTGTTGAGATTTTGTTACTCTAATGAATGGTAGCCTTGTCATTATGGAAGGTAAATCATTGTTTAGATTTTGTTACTCCAATGGATGGTAGCAATGTCATTATGGAAGGTAGTTCGTTTTGGAGATTTTGTTACTCTAATGGATGGTTGCATTGTCATTATTGAAGGTAGTTTGTTGTTGGTATTTTGGTACTCTAATAGATGGAAGCCTTGTCATTACGGAAGCTAGTTCGTTGTTGAGATTTTGTTACTCTAATGGATGGTAGCCTTGTCATTATGGAAGGTAGTTCGTTGTTGGGATTTTGTTACTCAAATGGATGGTAGCCTTGTCATTATGGAAGCTAGTTCGTTGTTGAGATTTTGTTAATATAATGGATGGTAGCCTTGTCATTATGGAAGGTAGTTTGTTGTTAGGATTCTGTTACTCAAATGGATGGTAGCCTTTTCATTATGGAAGGTAGTTTGTTGTTGTGATTTTTTTACTCCAATGAATGGTAGCCTTTTGATTATGGAATGTAGTTTGTTGTTGAGATTTTGTTACTCTAATGGATGGTAGCATTGTCATTACCGAAGGTAGTTCATTGTTGAGTTTTTGTTACTCTAATGGATGGTAGCCTTGTCATTATGGAAGGTAGTTTGTTGTTGGGATTTTGTTACTCTATTAGATGGTAGCCTTGTCATTACAGAAGGTAGTTCGTTGTTGGGATTTTGTTACTTAAATGGATGGTAGCCTTGTCATTATGGAATATAGTTTGTTGTTGAGATTTTTTTACTCTAATGGATGGTAGCCTTGTCATTATGGAAGGTAGTTCCCTGTTGAGATTTTGTTACTCCAATGGATGGTAGCCTTGTCATTATGGAAGGTAGTTCGTCGTTGAGATTTTGTTACTCTAATAGATGGTTGCCTTGTCATTACGGAAGGTAGTTCATTGTTGAGATTTTGTTAATCCATTCGATGGTAGCCTTGTCATTAGGGAAGGTAAATCATTGTTTAGATTTTGTTACTCCAATGGATGGTAGCGATGTCATTATGGAATGTAGTTCGTTGTGGAGATTTTGTTACTCTAATGGATGGTAGCATTGTCATTATTGAAAGTAGTTTGATGTTGGGATTTGGTACTCTAATAGATGGTAGCCTTGTCATTACGGAAGCTAGTTCGTTGTTGAGATTTTGTTACTCTAATGAATGGTAGCCTTGTCATTATGGAAGGTAAATCATTGTTTAGATTTTGTTACTCCAATGGATGGTAGCAATGTCATTATGGAATGTAGTTCGTTTTGGAGATTTTGTTACTCTAATGGATGGTTGCATTGTCATTATTGAAGGTAGTTTGTTGTTGGGATTTTGGTACTCTAATAGATGGAAGCCTTGTCATTACAGAAGCTAGTTCGTTGTTGAGATTTTGTTACTCTAATGGATGGTAGCCTTGTCATTATGGAAGGTAGTTCGTTGTTGGGATTTTGTTACTCAAATGGATGGTAGCCTTGTCATTATGGAAGCTAGTTCGTTGTTGAGATTTTGTTAATATAATGGATGGTAGCCTTGTCATTATGGAAGGTAGTTCGTTGTTAGGATTCTGTTACTCAAATGGATGGTAGCCTTTTCATTATGGAAGGTAGTTTGTTGTTGTGATTTTTTTACTCCAATGCATGGTAGCCTTGTGATTATCGAATGTAGTTCGTTGTTGAGATTTTGTTACTCTAATGGATGGTAGCATTGTCATTACATAAGGTAGTTCATTGTTGAGTTTTTGTTACTCTAATGGATGGTAGCCTTGTCATTATGGAAGGTAGTTCGTTGTTGGGATTTTGTTACTCTATAAGATGGTAGCCTTGTCATTACGGAAGGTAGTTCGTTGTTGGGATTTTGTTACTTAAATGGATGGTAGCCTTGTCATTATGGAATGTAGTTCGTTGTTGAGATTTTTTTACTCTAATGGATGGTAGCCTTGTCATTATGGAAGGTAGTTCCCTGTTGAGATTTTGTTACTCCAATGGATGGTAGCCTTGTCATTATGGAAGGTAGTTCGTCGTTGAGATTTTGTTACTCTAATAGATGGTTGCCTTGTCATTACTGAAGGTAGTTCGTTGTTGAGATTTTGTTAATCCATTCGATGGTAGCCTTGTCATTAGGGAAGGTAAATCATTGTTTAGATTTTGTTACTCCAATGGATGGTAGCGATGTCATTATGGAATGTAGTTCATAGTGGAGATTTTGTTACTCTAATGGATGGTAGCATTGTCATTATTGAAAGTAGTTTGATGTTGGGATTTGGTACTCTAATAGATGGTAGCCTTGTCATTACGGAAGCTAGTTCGTTGTTGAGATTTTGTTACTCTAATGAATGGTAGCCTTGTCATTATGGAAGGTAAATCATTGTTTAGATTTTGTTACTCCAATGGATGGTAGCAATGTCATTATGGAAGGTAGTTCGTTTTGGAGATTTTGTTACTCTAATGGATGGTTGCATTGTCATTATTGAAGGTAGTTTGTTGTTGGGATTTTGGTACTCTAATAGATGGAAGCCTTGTCATTACGGAAGCTAGTTCGTTGTTGAGATTTTGTTACTCTAATGGATGGTAGCCTTGTCATTATGGAAGGTAGTTCGTTGTTGGGATTTTGTTACTCAAATGGATGGTAGCCTTGTCATTATGGAAGCTAGTTCGTTGTTGAGATTTTGTTACTCCAATGGATGGTAGCCTTGTCATTATGGAAGGTAGTTCGTTGTTAGGATTCTGTTACTCAAATGGATGGTAGCCTTTTCATTATGGAAGGTAGTTTGTTGTTGTGATTTTTTTACTCCAATGAATGGTAGCCTTGTGATTATCGAATGTAGTTCGTTGTTGAGATTTTGTTACTCTAATGGATGGTAGCATTGTCATTACAGAAGGTAGTTCATTGTTGAGTTTTTGTTACTCTAATGGATGGTAGCCTTGTCATTATGGAAGGTAGTTCGTTGTTGGGATTTTGTTACTCTATTAGATGGTAGCCTTGTCATTACGGAAGGTAGTTCGTTGTTGGGATTTTGTTACTTAAATGGATGGTAGCCTTGTCATTATGGAACGTAGTTCGTTGTTGAGATTTTTTTACTCTAATGGATGGTAGCCTTGTCATTATGGAAGGTAGTTCCCTGTTGAGATTTTGTTACTCCAATGGATGGTAGCCTTGTCATTATGGAAGGTAGTTCGTCGTTGAGATTTTGTTACTCTAATAGATGGTTGCCTTGTCATTACGGAAGGTAGTTCGTTGTTGAGATTTTGTTAATCCATTCGATGGTAGCCTTGTCATTAGGGAAGGTAAATCATTGTTTAGATTTTGTTATTCAATTGGATGGTAGCGATGTCATTATGGAATGTAGTTCGTTGTGGAGATTTTGTTACTCTAATGGATGGTAGCATTGTCATTATTGAAAGTAGTTTGATGTTGGGATTTGGTACTCTAATAGATGGTAGCCTTGTCATTACGGAAGCTAGTTCGTTGTTGAGATTTTGTTACTCTAATGAATGGTAGCCTTGTCATTATGGAAGGTAAATCATTGTTTAGATTTTGTTACTCCAATGGATGGTAGCAATGTCATTATGGAAGGTAGTTCGTTTTGGAGATTTTGTTACTCTAATGGATGGTTGCATTGTCATTATTGAAGGTAGTTTGTTGTTGGTATTTTGGTACTCTAATAGATGGAAGCCTTGTCATTACGGAAGCTAGTTCGTTGTTGAGATTTTGTTACTCTAATGGATGGTAGCCTTGTCATTATGGAAGGTAGTTCGTTGTTGGGATTTTGTTACTCAAATGGATGGTAGCCTTGTCATTATGGAAGCTAGTTCGTTGTTGAGATTTTGTTAATATAATGGATGGTAGCCTTGTCATTATGGAAGGTAGTTTGTTGTTAGGATTCTGTTACTCAAATGGATGGTAGCCTTTTCATTATGGAAGGTAGTTTGTTGTTGTGATTTTTTTACTCCAATGAATGGTAGCCTTGTGATTATGGAATGTAGTTTGTTGTTGAGATTTTGTTACTCTAATGGATGGTAGCATTGTCATTACCGAAGGTAGTTCATTGTTGAGTTTTTGTTACTCTAATGGATGGTAGCCTTGTCATTATGGAAGGTAGTTCGTTGTTGGGATTTTGTTACTCTATTAGATGGTAGCCTTGTCATTACAGAAGGTAGTTCGTTGTTGGGATTTTGTTACTTAAATGGATGGTAGCCTTGTCATTATGGAATATAGTTTGTTGTTGAGATTTTTTTACTCTAATGGATGGTAGCCTTGTCATTATGGAAGGTAGTTCCCTGTTGAGATTTTGTTACTCCAATGGATGGTAGCCTTGTCATTATGGAAGGTAGTTCGTCGTTGAGATTTTGTTACTCTAATAGATGGTTGCCTTGTCATTACGGAAGGTAGTTCATTGTTGAGATTTTGTTAATCCATTCGATGGTAGCCTTGTCATTAGGGAAGGTAAATCATTGTTTAGATTTTGTTACTCCAATGGATGGTAGCGATGTCATTATGGAATGTAGTTCGTTGTGGAGATTTTGTTACTCTAATGGATGGTAGCATTGTCATTATTGAAAGTAGTTTGATGTTGGGATTTGGTACTCTAATAGATGGTAGCCTTGTCATTACGGAAGCTAGTTCGTTGTTGAGATTTTGTTACTCTAATGAATGGTAGCCTTGTCATTATGGAAGGTAAATCATTGTTTAGATTTTGTTACTCCAATGGATGGTAGCAATGTCATTATGGAATGTAGTTCGTTTTGGAGATTTTGTTACTCTAATGGATGGTTGCATTGTCATTATTGAAGGTAGTTTGTTGTTAGGATTTTGGTACTCTAATAGATGGAAGCCTTGTCATTACAGAAGCTAGTTCGTTGTTGAGATTTTGTTACTCTAATGGATGGTAGCCTTGTCATTATGGAAGGTAGTTCGTTGTTGGGATTTTGTTACTCAAATGGATGGTAGCCTTGTCATTATGGAAGCTAGTTCGTTGTTGAGATTTTGTTAATATAATGGATGGTAGCCTTGTCATTATGGAAGGTAGTTCGTTGTTAGGATTCTGTTACTCAAATTGATGGTAGCCTTTTCATTATGGAAGGTAGTTTGTTGTTGTGATTTTTTTACTCCAATGAATGGTAGCCTTGTGATTATCGAATGTAGTTCGTTGTTGAGATTTTGTTACTCTAATGGATGGTAGCATTGTCATTACAGAAGGTAGTTCATTGTTGAGTTTTTGTTACTCTAATGGATGGTAGCCTTGTCATTATGGAAGGTAGTTCGTTGTTGGGATTTTGTTACTCTATTAGATGGTAGCCTTGTCATTACGTAAGGTAGTTCGTTGTTGGGATTTTGTTACTTTAATGGATGGTAGCCTTGTCATTATGGAATGTAGTTCGTTGTTGAGATTTTTTTACTCTAATGGATGGTAGCCTTGTCATTATGGAAGGTAGTTCCCTGTTGAGATTTTGTTACTCCAATGGATGGTAGCCTTGTCATTATGGAAGGTAGTTCGTCGTTGAGATTTTGTTACTCTAATAGATGGTTGCCTTGTCATTACGGAAGGTAGTTCGTTGTTGAGATTTTGTTAATCCATTCGATGGTAGCCTTGTCATTAGGGAAGGTAAATCATTGTTAGATTTTGTTACTCCAATGGATGGTAGCGATGTCATTATGGAATGTAGTTCGTTGTGGAGATTTTGTTACTCTAATGGATCGTAGCATTGTCATTATTGAAAGTAGTTTGATGTTGGGATTTGGTACTCTAATAGATGGTAGCCTTGTCATTACGGAAGCTAGTTCGTTGTTGAGATTTTGTTACTCTAATGAATGGTAGCCTTGTCATTATGGAAGGTAAATCATTGTTTAGATTTTGTTACTCCAATGGATGGTAGCAATGTCATTATGGAAGGTAGTTCGTTTTGGAGATTTTGTTACTCTAATGGATGGTTGCATTGTCATTATTGAAGGTAGTTTGTTGTTGGTATTTTGGTACTCTAATAGATGGAAGCCTTGTCATTACGGAAGCTAGTTCGTTGTTGAGATTTTGTTACTCTAATGGATGGTAGCCTTTTCATTATGGAAGGTAGTTCGTTGTTGGGATTTTGTTACTCAAATGGATGGTAGCCTTGTCATTATGGAAGCTAGTTCGTTGTTGAGATTTTGTTAATATAATGGATGGTAGCCTTGTCATTATGGAAGGTAGTTTGTTGTTAGGATTCTGTTACTCAAATGGATGGTAGCCTTTTCATTATGGAAGGTAGTTTGTTGTTGTGATTTTTTTACTCCAATGAATGGTAGCCTTGTGATTATGGAATGTAGTTCGTTGTTGAGATTTTGTTACTCTAATGGATGGTAGCATTGTCATTACCGAAGGTAGTTCATTGTTGAGTTTTTGTTACTCTAATGGATGGTAGCCTTGTCATTATGGAAGCTAGTTTGTTGTTGAGATTTTGTTAATATAATGGATGGTAGCCTTGTCATTACGGAAGGTAGTTCGTTGTTGGGATTTTGTTACTTTAATGGATGGTAGCCTTGTCATTATGTAATGTAGTTCGTTGTTGAGATTTTTTTACTCTAATGGATGGTAGCCTTGTCATTATGGAAGGTAGTTCCCTATTGAGATTTTGTTACTCCAATGGATGGTAGCCTTGTCATTATGGAAGGTAGTTCGTCGTTGAGATTTTGTTACTCTAATAGATGGTTGCCTTGTCATTACGGAAGGTAGTTCATTGTTGAGATTTTGTTAATCCATTCGATGGTAGCCTTGTCATTAGGGAAGGTAAATCATTGTTTAGATTTTGTTACTCCAATGGATGGTAGCGATGTCATTATGGAATGTAGTTCGTTGTGGAGATTTTGTTACTCTAATGGATGGTAGCATTGTCATTATTGAAAGTAGTTTGATGTTGGGATTTGGTACTCTAATAGATGGTAGCCTTGTCATTACGGAAGCTAGTTCGTTGTTGAGATTTTGTTACTCTAATGAATGGTAGCCTTGTCATTATGGAAGGTAAATCATTGTTTAGATTTTGTTACTCCAATGGATGGTAGCAATGTCATTATGGAATGTAGTTCGTTTTGGAGATTTTGTTACTCTAATGGATGGTTGCATTGTCATTATTGAAGGTAGTTTGTTGTTAGGATTTTGGTACTCTAATAGATGGAAGCCTTGTCATTACAGAAGCTAGTTCGTTGTTGAGATTTTGTTACTCTAATGGATGGTAGCCTTGTCATTATGGAAGGTAGTTCGTTGTTGGGATTTTGTTACTCAAATGGATGGTAGCCTTGTCATTATGGAAGCTAGTTCGTTGTTGAGATTTTGTTAATATAATGGATGGTAGCCTTGTCATTATGGAAGGTAGTTCGTTGTTAGGATTCTGTTACTCAAATTGATGGTAGCCTTTTCATTATGGAAGGTAGTTTGTTGTTGTGATTTTTTTACTCCAATGAATGGTAGCCTTGTGATTATCGAATGTAGTTCGTTGTTGAGATTTTGTTACTCTAATGGATGGTAGCATTGTCATTACAGAAGGTAGTTCATTGTTGAGTTTTTGTTACTCTAATGGATGGTAGCCTTGTCATTATGGAAGGTAGTTCGTTGTTGGGATTTTGTTACTCTATTAGATGGTAGCCTTGTCATTACGTAAGGTAGTTCGTTGTTGGGATTTTGTTACTTTAATGGATGGTAGCCTTGTCATTATGGAATGTAGTTCGTTGTTGAGATTTTTTTACTCTAATGGATGGTAGCCTTGTCATTATGGAAGGTAGTTCCCTGTTGAGATTTTGTTACTCCAATGGATGGTAGCCTTGTCATTATGGAAGGTAGTTCGTCGTTGAGATTTTGTTACTCTAATAGATGGTTGCCTTGTCATTACGGAAGGTAGTTCGTTGTTGAGATTTTGTTAATCCATTCGATGGTAGCCTTGTCATTAGGGAAGGTAAATCATTGTTTAGATTTTGTTACTCCAATGGATGGTAGCGATGTCATTATGGAATGTAGTTCGTTGTGGAGATTTTGTTACTCTAATGGATCGTAGCATTGTCATTATTGAAAGTAGTTTGATGTTGGGATTTGGTACTCTAATAGATGGTAGCCTTGTCATTACGGAAGCTAGTTCGTTGTTGAGATTTTGTTACTCTAATGAATGGTAGCCTTGTCATTATGGAAGGTAAATCATTGTTTAGATTTTGTTACTCCAATGGATGGTAGCAATGTCATTATGGAAGGTAGTTCGTTTTGGAGATTTTGTTACTCTAATGGATGGTTGCATTGTCATTATTGAAGGTAGTTTGTTGTTGGTATTTTGGTACTCTAATAGATGGAAGCCTTGTCATTACGGAAGCTAGTTCGTTGTTGAGATTTTGTTACTCTAATGGATGGTAGCCTTTTCATTATGGAAGGTAGTTCGTTGTTGGGATTTTGTTACTCAAATGGATGGTAGCCTTGTCATTATGGAAGCTAGTTCGTTGTTGAGATTTTGTTAATATAATGGATGGTAGCCTTGTCATTATGGAAGGTAGTTTGTTGTTTGGATTCTGTTACTCAAATGGATGGTAGCCTTTTCATTATGGAAGGTAGTTTGTTGTTGTGATTTTTTTACTCCAATGAATGGTAGCCTTGTGATTATGGAATGTAGTTCGTTGTTGAGATTTTGTTACTCTAATGGATGGTAGCATTGTCATTACCGAAGGTAGTTCATTGTTGAGTTTTTGTTACTCTAATGGATGGTAGCCTTGTCATTATGGAAGCTAGTTTGTTGTTGAGATTTTGTTAATATAATGGATGGTAGCCTTGTCATTACGGAAGGTAGTTCGTTGTTGGGATTTTGTTACTTTAATGGATGGTAGCCTTGTCATTATGTAATGTAGTTCGTTGTTGAGATTTTTTTACTCTAATGGATGGTAGCCTTGTCATTATGGAAGGTAGTTCCCTATTGAGATTTTGTTACTCCAATGGATGGTAGCCTTGTCATTATGGAAGGTAGTTCGTCGTTGAGATTTTGTTACTCTAATAGATGGTTGCCTTGTCATTACGGAAGGTAGTTCATTGTTGAGATTTTGTTAATCCATTCGATGGTAGCCTTGTCATTAGGGAAGGTAAATCATTGTTTAGATTTTGTTACTCCAATGGATGGTAGCGATGTCATTATGGAATGTAGTTCGTTGTGGAGATTTTGTTACTCTAATGGATGGTAGCATTGTCATTATTGAAAGTAGTTTGATGTTGGGATTTGGTACTCTAATAGATGGTAGCCTTGTCATTACGGAAGCTAGTTCGTTGTTGAGATTTTGTTACTCTAATGAATGGTAGCCTTGTCATTATGGAAGGTAAATCATTGTTTAGATTTTGTTACTCCAATGGATGGTAGCAATGTCATTATGGAATGTAGTTCGTTTTGGAGATTTTGTTACTCTAATGGATGGTTGCATTGTCATTATTGAAGGTAGTTTGTTGTTAGGATTTTGGTACTCTAATAGATGGAAGCCTTGTCATTACAGAAGCTAGTTCGTTGTTGAGATTTTGTTACTCTAATGGATGGTAGCCTTGTCATTATGGAAGGTAGTTCGTTGTTGGGATTTTGTTACTCAAATGGATGGTAGCCTTGTCATTATGGAAGCTAGTTCGTTGTTGAGATTTTGTTAATATAATGGATGGTAGCCTTGTCATTATGGAAGGTAGTTCGTTGTTAGGATTCTGTTACTCAAATTGATGGTAGCCTTTTCATTATGGAAGGTAGTTTGTTGTTGTGATTTTTTTACTCCAATGAATGGTAGCCTTGTGATTATCGAATGTAGTTCGTTGTTGAGATTTTGTTACTCTAATGGATGGTAGCATTGTCATTACAGAAGGTAGTTCATTGTTGAGTTTTTGTTACTCTAATGGATGGTAGCCTTGTCATTATGGAAGGTAGTTCGTTGTTGGGATTTTGTTACTCTATTAGATGGTAGCCTTGTCATTACGTAAGGTAGTTCGTTGTTGGGATTTTGTTACTTTAATGGATGGTAGCCTTGTCATTATGGAATGTAGTTCGTTGTTGAGATTTTTTTACTCTAATGGATGGTAGCCTTGTCATTATGGAAGGTAGTTCCCTGTTGAGATTTTGTTACTCCAATGGATGGTAGCCTTGTCATTATGGAAGGTAGTTCGTCGTTGAGATTTTGTTACTCTAATAGATGGTTGCCTTGTCATTACGGAAGGTAGTTCGTTGTTGAGATTTTGTTAATCCATTCGATGGTAGCCTTGTCATTAGGGAAGGTAAATCATTGTTTAGATTTTGTTACTCCAATGGATGGTAGCGATGTCATTATGGAATGTAGTTCGTTGTGGAGATTTTGTTACTCTAATGGATCGTAGCATTGTCATTATTGAAAGTAGTTTGATGTTGGGATTTGGTACTCTAATAGATGGTAGCCTTGTCATTACGGAAGCTAGTTCGTTGTTGAGATTTTGTTACTCTAATGAATGGTAGCCTTGTCATTATGGAAGGTAAATCATTGTTTAGATTTTGTTACTCCAATGGATGGTAGCAATGTCATTATGGAAGGTAGTTCGTTTTGGAGATTTTGTTACTCTAATGGATGGTTGCATTGTCATTATTGAAGGTAGTTTGTTGTTGGTATTTTGGTACTCTAATAGATGGAAGCCTTGTCATTACGGAAGCTAGTTCGTTGTTGAGATTTTGTTACTCTAATGGATGGTAGCCTTTTCATTATGGAAGGTAGTTCGTTGTTGGGATTTTGTTACTCAAATGGATGGTAGCCTTGTCATTATGGAAGCTAGTTCGTTGTTGAGATTTTGTTAATATAATGGATGGTAGCCTTGTCATTATGGAAGGTAGTTTGTTGTTAGGATTCTGTTACTCAAATGGATGGTAGCCTTTTCATTATGGAAGGTAGTTTGTTGTTGTGATTTTTTTACTCCAATGAATGGTAGCCTTGTGATTATGGAATGTAGTTCGTTGTTGAGATTTTGTTACTCTAATGGATGGTAGCATTGTCATTACCGAAGGTAGTTCATTGTTGAGTTTTTGTTACTCTAATGGATGGTAGCCTTGTCATTATGGAAGCTAGTTTGTTGTTGAGATTTTGTTAATATAATGGATGGTAGCCTTGTCATTACGGAAGGTAGTTCGTTGTTGGGATTTTGTTACTTTAATGGATGGTAGCCTTGTCATTATGTAATGTAGTTCGTTGTTGAGATTTTTTTACTCTAATGGATGGTAGCCTTGTCATTATGGAAGGTAGTTCCCTATTGAGATTTTGTTACTCCAATGGATGGTAGCCTTGTCATTATGGAAGGTAGTTCGTCGTTGAGATTTTGTTACTCTAATAGATGGTTGCCTTGTCATTACGGAAGGTAGTTCATTGTTGAGATTTTGTTAATCCATTCGATGGTAGCCTTGTCATTAGGGAAGGTAAATCATTGTTTAGATTTTGTTACTCCAATGGATGGTAGCGATGTCATTATGGAATGTAGTTCGTTGTGGAGATTTTGTTACTCTAATGGATGGTAGCATTGTCATTATTGAAAGTAGTTTGATGTTGGGATTTGGTACTCTAATAGATGGTAGCCTTGTCATTACGGAAGCTAGTTCGTTGTTGAGATTTTGTTACTCTAATGAATGGTAGCCTTGTCATTATGGAAGGTAAATCATTGTTTAGATTTTGTTACTCCAATGGATGGTAGCAATGTCATTATGGAATGTAGTTCGTTTTGGAGATTTTGTTACTCTAATGGATGGTTGCATTGTCATTATTGAAGGTAGTTTGTTGTTAGGATTTTGGTACTCTAATAGATGGAAGCCTTGTCATTACAGAAGCTAGTTCGTTGTTGAGATTTTGTTACTCTAATGGATGGTAGCCTTGTCATTATGGAAGGTAGTTCGTTGTTGGGATTTTGTTACTCAAATGGATGGTAGCCTTGTCATTATGGAAGCTAGTTCGTTGTTGAGATTTTGTTAATATAATGGATGGTAGCCTTGTCATTATGGAAGGTAGTTCGTTGTTAGGATTCTGTTACTCAAATTGATGGTAGCCTTTTCATTATGGAAGGTAGTTTGTTGTTGTGATTTTTTTACTCCAATGAATGGTAGCCTTGTGATTATCGAATGTAGTTCGTTGTTGAGATTTTGTTACTCTAATGGATGGTAGCATTGTCATTACAGAAGGTAGTTCATTGTTGAGTTTTTGTTACTCTAATGGATGGTAGCCTTGTCATTATGGAAGGTAGTTCGTTGTTGGGATTTTGTTACTCTATTAGATGGTAGCCTTGTCATTACGTAAGGTAGTTCGTTGTTGGGATTTTGTTACTTTAATGGATGGTAGCCTTGTCATTATGGAATGTAGTTCGTTGTTGAGATTTTTTTACTCTAATGGATGGTAGCCTTGTCATTATGGAAGGTAGTTCCCTGTTGAGATTTTGTTACTCCAATGGATGGTAGCCTTGTCATTATGGAAGGTAGTTCGTCGTTGAGATTTTGTTACTCTAATAGATGGTTGCCTTGTCATTACGGAAGGTAGTTCGTTGTTGAGATTTTGTTAATCCATTCGATGGTAGCCTTGTCATTAGGGAAGGTAAATCATTGTTTAGATTTTGTTACTCCAATGGATGGTAGCGATGTCATTATGGAATGTAGTTCGTTGTGGAGATTTTGTTACTCTAATGGATCGTAGCATTGTCATTATTGAAAGTAGTTTGATGTTGGGATTTGGTACTCTAATAGATGGTAGCCTTGTCATTACGGAAGCTAGTTCGTTGTTGAGATTTTGTTACTCTAATGAATGGTAGCCTTGTCATTATGGAAGGTAAATCATTGTTTAGATTTTGTTACTCCAATGGATGGTAGCAATGTCATTATGGAAGGTAGTTCGTTTTGGAGATTTTGTTACTCTAATGGATGGTTGCATTGTCATTATTGAAGGTAGTTTGTTGTTGGTATTTTGGTACTCTAATAGATGGAAGCCTTGTCATTACGGAAGCTAGTTCGTTGTTGAGATTTTGTTACTCTAATGGATGGTAGCCTTTTCATTATGGAAGGTAGTTCGTTGTTGGGATTTTGTTACTCAAATGGATGGTAGCCTTGTCATTATGGAAGCTAGTTCGTTGTTGAGATTTTGTTAATATAATGGATGGTAGCCTTGTCATTATGGAAGGTAGTTTGTTGTTAGGATTCTGTTACTCAAATGGATGGTAGCCTTTTCATTATGGAAGGTAGTTTGTTGTTGTGATTTTTTTACTCCAATGAATGGTAGCCTTGTGATTATGGAATGTAGTTCGTTGTTGAGATTTTGTTACTCTAATGGATGGTAGCATTGTCATTACCGAAGGTAGTTCATTGTTGAGTTTTTGTTACTCTAATGGATGGTAGCCTTGTCATTATGGAAGCTAGTTTGTTGTTGAGATTTTGTTAATATAATGGATGGTAGCCTTGTCATTACGGAAGGTAGTTCGTTGTTGGGATTTTGTTACTTTAATGGATGGTAGCCTTGTCATTATGTAATGTAGTTCGTTGTTGAGATTTTTTTACTCTAATGGATGGTAGCCTTGTCATTATGGAAGGTAGTTCCCTATTGAGATTTTGTTACTCCAATGGATGGTAGCCTTGTCATTATGGAAGGTAGTTCGTCGTTGAGATTTTGTTACTCTAATAGATGGTTGCCTTGTCATTACGGAAGGTAGTTCGTTGTTGAGATTTTGTTAATCCATTCGATGGTAGCCTTGTCATTAGGGAAGGTAAATCATTGTTTAGATTTTGTTACTCCAATGGATGGTAGCGATGTCATTATGGAATGTAGTTCGTTGTGGAAATTTTGTTACTCTAATGGATGGTAGCATTGTCATTATTGAAAGTAGTTTGATGTTGGGATTTGGTACTCTAATAGATGGTAGCCTTGTCATTACGGAAGCTAGTTCGTTGTTGAGATTTTGTTACTCTAATGAATGGTAGCCTTGTCATTATGGAAGGTAAATCATTGTTTAGATTTTGTTACTCCAATGGATGGTAGCAATGTCATTATGGAAGGTAGTTCGTTTTGGAGATTTTGTTACTCTAATGGATGGTTGCATTGTCATTATTGAAGGTAGTTTGTTGTTGGGATTTTGGTACTCTAATAGATGGAAGCCTTGTCATTACGGAAGCTAGTTCGTTGTTGAGATTTTGTTACTCTAATGGATGGTAGCCTTGTCATTATGGAAGGTAGTTCGTTGTTGGGATTTTGTTACTCAAATGGATGGTAGCCTTGTCATTATGGAAGCTAGTTCGTTGTTGAGATTTTGTTAATATAATGGATGGTAGCCTTGTCATTATGGAAGGTAGTTCGTTGTTAGGATTCTGTTACTCAAATGGATGGTAGCCTTTTCATTATGGAAGGTAGTTTGTTGTTGTGATTTTTTTACTCCAATGAATGGTAGCCTTGTGATTATGGAATGTAGTTCGTTGTTGAGATTTTGTTACTCTAATGGATGGTAGCATTGTCATTACCGAAGGTAGTTCATTGTTGAGTTTTTGTTACTCTAATGGATGGTAGCCTTGTCATTATGGAAGCTAGTTCGTTGTTGAGATTTTGTTAATATAATGGATGGTAGCCTTGTCATTATGGAAGGTAGTTCGTTGTTGGGATTTTGTTACTTTAATGGATGGTAGCCTTGTCATTATGGAATGTAGTTTGTTGTTGAGATTTTTTTACTCTAATGGATGGTAGCCTTGTCATTATGGAAGGTAGTTCCCTATTGAGATTTTGTTACTCCAATGGATGGTAGCCTTGTCATTATGGAAGGTAGTTCGTCGTTGAGATTTTGTTACTCTAATAGATGGTTGCCTTGTCATTACGGAAGGTAGTTCGTTGTTGAGATTTTGTTAATCCATTCGATGGTAGCCTTGTCATTAGGGAAGGTAAATCATTGTTTAGATTTTGTTACTCCAATGGATGGTAGCGATGTCATTATGGAATGTAGTTCGTTGTGGAAATTTTGTTACTCTAATGGATGGTAGCATTGTCATTATTGAAAGTAGTTTGATGTTGGGATTTGGTACTCTAATAGATGGTAGCCTTGTCATTACGGAAGCTAGTTCGTTGTTGAGATTTTGTTACTCTAATGAATGGTAGCCTTGTCATTATGGAAGGTAAATCATTGTTTAGATTTTGTTACTCCAATGGATGGTAGCAATGTCATTATGGAAGGTAGTTCGTTTTGGAGATTTTGTTACTCTAATGGATGGTTGCATTGTCATTATTGAAGGTAGTTTGTTGTTGGGATTTTGGTACTCTAATAGATGGAAGCCTTGTCATTACGGAAGCTAGTTCGTTGTTGAGATTTTGTTACTCTAATGGATGGTAGCCTTGTCATTATGGAAGGTAGTTCGTTGTTGGGATTTTGTTACTCAAATGGATGGTAGCCTTGTCATTATGGAAGCTAGTTCGTCGTTGAGATTTTGTTAATATAATGGATGGTAGCCTTGTCATTATGGAAGGTAGTTCGTTGTTAGGATTCTGTTACTCAAATTGATGGTAGCCTTTTCATTATGGAAGGTAGTTTGTTGTTGTGATTTTTTTACTCCAATGAATGGTAGCCTTGTGATTATCGAATGTAGTTCGTTGTTGAGATTTTGTTACTCTAATGGATGGTAGCATTGTCATTACAGAAGGTAGTTCATTGTTGAGTTTTTGTTACTCTAATGGATGGTAGCCTTGTCATTATGGAAGGTAGTTCGTTGTTGGGATTTTGTTACTCTATTAGATGGTAGCCTTGTCATTACGTAAGGTAGTTCGTTGTTGGGATTTTGTTACTTTAATGGATGGTAGCCTTGTCATTATGGAATGTAGTTCGTTGTTGAGATTTTTTTACTCTAATGGATGGTAGCCTTGTCATTATGGAAGGTAGTTCCCTATTGAGATTTTGTTACTCCAATGGATGGTAGCCTTGTCATTATGGAAGGTAGTTCGTCGTTGAGATTTTGTTACTCTAATAGATGGTTGCCTTGTCATTACGGAAGGTAGTTCGTTGTTGAGATTTTGTTAATCCATTCGATGGTAGCCTTGTCATTAGGGAAGGTAAATCATTGTTTAGATTTTGTTACTCCAATGGATGGTAGCGATGTCATTATGGAATGTAGTTCGTTGTGGAGATTTTGTTACTCTAATGGATCGTAGCATTGTCATTATTGAAAGTAGTTTGATGTTGGGATTTGGTACTCTAATAGATGGTAGCCTTGTCATTACGGAAGCTAGTTCGTTGTTGAGATTTTGTTACTCTAATGAATGGTAGCCTTGTCATTATGGAAGGTAAATCATTGTTTAGATTTTGTTACTCCAATGGATGGTAGCAATGTCATTATGGAAGGTAGTTCGTTTTGGAGATTTTGTTACTCTAATGGATGGTTGCATTGTCATTATTGAAGGTAGTTTGTTGTTGGTATTTTGGTACTCTAATAGATGGAAGCCTTGTCATTACGGAAGCTAGTTCGTTGTTGAGATTTTGTTACTCTAATGGATGGTAGCCTTTTCATTATGGAAGGTAGTTCGTTGTTGGGATTTTGTTACTCAAATGGATGGTAGCCTTGTCATTATGGAAGCTAGTTCGTTGTTGAGATTTTGTTAATATAATGGATGGTAGCCTTGTCATTATGGAAGGTAGTTTGTTGTTAGGATTCTGTTACTCAAATGGATGGTAGCCTTTTCATTATGGAAGGTAGTTTGTTGTTGTGATTTTTTTACTCCAATGAATGGTAGCCTTGTGATTATGGAATGTAGTTCGTTGTTGAGATTTTGTTACTCTAATGGATGGTAGCATTGTCATTACCGAAGGTAGTTCATTGTTGAGTTTTTGTTACTCTAATGGATGGTAGCCTTGTCATTATGGAAGCTAGTTTGTTGTTGAGATTTTGTTAATATAATGGATGGTAGCCTTGTCATTACGGAAGGTAGTTCGTTGTTGGGATTTTGTTACTTTAATGGATGGTAGCCTTGTCATTATGTAATGTAGTTCGTTGTTGAGATTTTTTTACTCTAATGGATGGTAGCCTTGTCATTATGGAAGGTAGTTCCCTATTGAGATTTTGTTACTCCAATGGATGGTAGCCTTGTCATTATGGAAGGTAGTTCGTCGTTGAGATTTTGTTACTCTAATAGATGGTTGCCTTGTCATTACGGAAGGTAGTTCATTGTTGAGATTTTGTTAATCCATTCGATGGTAGCCTTGTCATTAGGGAAGGTAAATCATTGTTTAGATTTTGTTACTCCAATGGATGGTAGCGATGTCATTATGGAATGTAGTTCGTTGTGGAGATTTTGTTACTCTAATGGATGGTAGCATTGTCATTATTGAAAGTAGTTTGATGTTGGGATTTGGTACTCTAATAGATGGTAGCCTTGTCATTACGGAAGCTAGTTCGTTGTTGAGATTTTGTTACTCTAATGAATGGTAGCCTTGTCATTATGGAAGGTAAATCATTGTTTAGATTTTGTTACTCCAATGGATGGTAGCAATGTCATTATGGAATGTAGTTCGTTTTGGAGATTTTGTTACTCTAATGGATGGTTGCATTGTCATTATTGAAGGTAGTTTGTTGTTAGGATTTTGGTACTCTAATAGATGGAAGCCTTGTCATTACAGAAGCTAGTTCGTTGTTGAGATTTTGTTACTCTAATGGATGGTAGCCTTGTCATTATGGAAGGTAGTTCGTTGTTGGGATTTTGTTACTCAAATGGATGGTAGCCTTGTCATTATGGAAGCTAGTTCGTTGTTGAGATTTTGTTAATATAATGGATGGTAGCCTTGTCATTATGGAAGGTAGTTCGTTGTTAGGATTCTGTTACTCAAATTGATGGTAGCCTTTTCATTATGGAAGGTAGTTTGTTGTTGTGATTTTTTTACTCCAATGAATGGTAGCCTTGTGATTATCGAATGTAGTTCGTTGTTGAGATTTTGTTACTCTAATGGATGGTAGCATTGTCATTACAGAAGGTAGTTCATTGTTGAGTTTTTGTTACTCTAATGGATGGTAGCCTTGTCATTATGGAAGGTAGTTCGTTGTTGGGATTTTGTTACTCTATTAGATGGTAGCCTTGTCATTACGTAAGGTAGTTCGTTGTTGGGATTTTGTTACTTTAATGGATGGTAGCCTTGTCATTATGGAATGTAGTTCGTTGTTGAGATTTTTTTACTCTAATGGATGGTGGCCTTGTCATTATGGAAGGTAGTTCCCTGTTGAGATTTTGTTACTCCAATGGATGGTAGCCTTGTCATTATGGAAGGTAGTTCGTCGTTGAGATTTTGTTACTCTAATAGATGGTTGCCTTGTCATTACGGAAGGTAGTTCGTTGTTGAGATTTTGTTAATCCATTCGATGGTAGCCTTGTCATTAGGGAAGGTAAATCATTGTTTAGATTTTGTTACTCCAATGGATGGTAGCGATGTCATTATGGAATGTAGTTCGTTGTGGAGATTTTGTTACTCTAATGGATCGTAGCATTGTCATTATTGAAAGTAGTTTGATGTTGGGATTTGGTACTCTAATAGATGGTAGCCTTGTCATTACGGAAGCTAGTTCGTTGTTGAGATTTTGTTACTCTAATGAATGGTAGCCTTGTCATTATGGAAGGTAAATCATTGTTTAGATTTTGTTACTCCAATGGATGGTAGCAATGTCATTATGGAAGGTAGTTCGTTTTGGAGATTTTGTTACTCTAATGGATGGTTGCATTGTCATTATTGAAGGTAGTTTGTTGTTGGTATTTTGGTACTCTAATAGATGGAAGCCTTGTCATTACGGAAGCTAGTTCGTTGTTGAGATTTTGTTACTCTAATGGATGGTAGCCTTTTCATTATGGAAGGTAGTTCGTTGTTGGGATTTTGTTACTCAAATGGATGGTAGCCTTGTCATTATGGAAGCTAGTTCGTTGTTGAGATTTTGTTAATATAATGGATGGTAGCCTTGTCATTATGGAAGGTAGTTTGTTGTTAGGATTCTGTTACTCAAATGGATGGTAGCCTTTTCATTATGGAAGGTAGTTTGTTGTTGTGATTTTTTTACTCCAATGAATGGTAGCCTTGTGATTATGGAATGTAGTTCGTTGTTGAGATTTTGTTACTCTAATGGATGGTAGCATTGTCATTACCGAAGGTAGTTCATTGTTGAGTTTTTGTTACTCTAATGGATGGTAGCCTTGTCATTATGGAAGCTAGTTTGTTGTTGAGATTTTGTTAATATAATGGATGGTAGCCTTGTCATTACGGAAGGTAGTTCGTTGTTGGGATTTTGTTACTTTAATGGATGGTAGCCTTGTCATTATGTAATGTAGTTCGTTGTTGAGATTTTTTTACTCTAATGGATGGTAGCCTTGTCATTATGGAAGGTAGTTCCCTATTGAGATTTTGTTACTCCAATGGATGGTAGCCTTGTCATTATGGAAGGTAGTTCGTCGTTGAGATTTTGTTACTCTAATAGATGGTTGCCTTGTCATTACGGAAGGTAGTTCATTGTTGAGATTTTGTTAATCCATTCGATGGTAGCCTTGTCATTAGGGAAGGTAAATCATTGTTTAGATTTTGTTACTCCAATGGATGGTAGCGATGTCATTATGGAATGTAGTTCGTTGTGGAGATTTTGTTACTCTAATGGATGGTAGCATTGTCATTATTGAAAGTAGTTTGATGTTGGGATTTGGTACTCTAATAGATGGTAGCCTTGTCATTACGGAAGCTAGTTCGTTGTTGAGATTTTGTTACTCTAATGAATGGTAGCCTTGTCATTATGGAAGGTAAATCATTGTTTAGATTTTGTTACTCCAATGGATGGTAGCAATGTCATTATGGAATGTAGTTCGTTTTGGAGATTTTGTTACTCTAATGGATGGTTGCATTGTCATTATTGAAGGTAGTTTGTTGTTAGGATTTTGGTACTCTAATAGATGGAAGCCTTGTCATTACAGAAGCTAGTTCGTTGTTGAGATTTTGTTACTCTAATGGATGGTAGCCTTGTCATTATGGAAGGTAGTTCGTTGTTGGGATTTTGTTACTCAAATGGATGGTAGCCTTGTCATTATGGAAGCTAGTTCGTTGTTGAGATTTTGTTAATATAATGGATGGTAGCCTTGTCATTATGGAAGGTAGTTCGTTGTTAGGATTCTGTTACTCAAATTGATGGTAGCCTTTTCATTATGGAAGGTAGTTTGTTGTTGTGATTTTTTTACTCCAATGAATGGTAGCCTTGTGATTATCGAATGTAGTTCGTTGTTGAGATTTTGTTACTCTAATGGATGGTAGCATTGTCATTACAGAAGGTAGTTCATTGTTGAGTTTTTGTTACTCTAATGGATGGTAGCCTTGTCATTATGGAAGGTAGTTCGTTGTTGGGATTTTGTTACTCTATTAGATGGTAGCCTTGTCATTACGTAAGGTAGTTCGTTGTTGGGATTTTGTTACTTTAATGGATGGTAGCCTTGTCATTATGGAATGTAGTTCGTTGTTGAGATTTTTTTACTCTAATGGATGGTAGCCTTGTCATTATGGAAGGTAGTTCCCTGTTGAGATTTTGTTACTCCAATGGATGGTAGCCTTGTCATTATGGAAGGTAGTTCGTCGTTGAGATTTTGTTACTCTAATAGATGGTTGCCTTGTCATTACGGAAGGTAGTTCGTTGTTGAGATTTTGTTAATCCATTCGATGGTAGCCTTGTCATTAGGGAAGGTAAATCATTGTTTAGATTTTGTTACTCCAATGGATGGTAGCGATGTCATTATGGAATGTAGTTCGTTGTGGAGATTTTGTTACTCTAATGGATCGTAGCATTGTCATTATTGAAAGTAGTTTGATGTTGGGATTTGGTACTCTAATAGATGGTAGCCTTGTCATTACGGAAGCTAGTTCGTTGTTGAGATTTTGTTACTCTAATGAATGGTAGCCTTGTCATTATGGAAGGTAAATCATTGTTTAGATTTTGTTACTCCAATGGATGGTAGCAATGTCATTATGGAAGGTAGTTCGTTTTGGAGATTTTGTTACTCTAATGGATGGTTGCATTGTCATTATTGAAGGTAGTTTGTTGTTGGTATTTTGGTACTCTAATAGATGGAAGCCTTGTCATTACGGAAGCTAGTTCGTTGTTGAGATTTTGTTACTCTAATGGATGGTAGCCTTTTCATTATGGAAGGTAGTTCGTTGTTGGGATTTTGTTACTCAAATGGATGGTAGCCTTGTCATTATGGAAGCTAGTTCGTTGTTGAGATTTTGTTAATATAATGGATGGTAGCCTTGTCATTATGGAAGGTAGTTTGTTGTTAGGATTCTGTTACTCAAATGGATGGTAGCCTTTTCATTATGGAAGGTAGTTTGTTGTTGTGATTTTTTTACTCCAATGAATGGTAGCCTTGTGATTATGGAATGTAGTTCGTTGTTGAGATTTTGTTACTCTAATGGATGGTAGCATTGTCATTACCGAAGGTAGTTCATTGTTGAGTTTTTGTTACTCTAATGGATGGTAGCCTTGTCATTATGGAAGCTAGTTTGTTGTTGAGATTTTGTTAATATAATGGATGGTAGCCTTGTCATTACGGAAGGTAGTTCGTTGTTGGGATTTTGTTACTTTAATGGATGGTAGCCTTGTCATTATGTAATGTAGTTCGTTGTTGAGATTTTTTTACTCTAATGGATGGTAGCCTTGTCATTATGGAAGGTAGTTCCCTATTGAGATTTTGTTACTCCAATGGATGGTAGCCTTGTCATTATGGAAGGTAGTTCGTCGTTGAGATTTTGTTACTCTAATAGATGGTTGCCTTGTCATTACGGAAGGTAGTTCGTTGTTGAGATTTTGTTAATCCATTCGATGGTAGCCTTGTCATTAGGGAAGGTAAATCATTGTTTAGATTTTGTTACTCCAATGGATGGTAGCGATGTCATTATGGAATGTAGTTCGTTGTGGAAATTTTGTTACTCTAATGGATGGTAGCATTGTCATTATTGAAAGTAGTTTGATGTTGGGATTTGGTACTCTAATAGATGGTAGCCTTGTCATTACGGAAGCTAGTTCGTTGTTGAGATTTTGTTACTCTAATGAATGGTAGCCTTGTCATTATGGAAGGTAAATCATTGTTTAGATTTTGTTACTCCAATGGATGGTAGCAATGTCATTATGGAAGGTAGTTCGTTTTGGAGATTTTGTTACTCTAATGGATGGTTGCATTGTCATTATTGAAGGTAGTTTGTTGTTGGGATTTTGGTACTCTAATAGATGGAAGCCTTGTCATTACGGAAGCTAGTTCGTTGTTGAGATTTTGTTACTCTAATGGATGGTAGCCTTGTCATTATGGAAGGTAGTTCGTTGTTGGGATTTTGTTACTCAAATGGATGGTAGCCTTGTCATTATGGAAGCTAGTTCGTTGTTGAGATTTTGTTAATATAATGGATGGTAGCCTTGTCATTATGGAAGGTAGTTCGTTGTTAGGATTCTGTTACTCAAATGGATGGTAGCCTTTTCATTATGGAAGGTAGTTTGTTGTTGTGATTTTTTTACTCCAATGAATGGTAGCCTTGTGATTATGGAATGTAGTTCGTTGTTGAGATTTTGTTACTCTAATGGATGGTAGCATTGTCATTACCGAAGGTAGTTCATTGTTGAGTTTTTGTTACTCTAATGGATGGTAGCCTTGTCATTATGGAAGCTAGTTCGTTGTTGAGATTTTGTTAATATAATGGATGGTAGCCTTGTCATTATGGAAGGTAGTTCGTTGTTGGGATTTTGTTACTTTAATGGATGGTAGCCTTGTCATTATGGAATGTAGTTTGTTGTTGAGATTTTTTTACTCTAATGGATGGTAGCCTTGTCATTATGGAAGGTAGTTCCCTATTGAGATTTTGTTACTCCAATGGATGGTAGCCTTGTCATTATGGAAGGTAGTTCGTCGTTGAGATTTTGTTACTCTAATAGATGGTTGCCTTGTCATTACGGAAGGTAGTTCGTTGTTGAGATTTTGTTAATCCATTCGATGGTAGCCTTGTCATTAGGGAAGGTAAATCATTGTTTAGATTTTGTTACTCCAATGGATGGTAGCGATGTCATTATGGAATGTAGTTCGTTGTGGAAATTTTGTTACTCTAATGGATGGTAGCATTGTCATTATTGAAAGTAGTTTGATGTTGGGATTTGGTACTCTAATAGATGGTAGCCTTGTCATTACGGAAGCTAGTTCGTTGTTGAGATTTTGTTACTCTAATGAATGGTAGCCTTGTCATTATGGAAGGTAAATCATTGTTTAGATTTTGTTACTCCAATGGATGGTAGCAATGTCATTATGGAAGGTAGTTCGTTTTGGAGATTTTGTTACTCTAATGGATGGTTGCATTGTCATTATTGAAGGTAGTTTGTTGTTGGGATTTTGGTACTCTAATAGATGGAAGCCTTGTCATTACGGAAGCTAGTTCGTTGTTGAGATTTTGTTACTCTAATGGATGGTAGCCTTGTCATTATGGAAGGTAGTTCGTTGTTGGGATTTTGTTACTCAAATGGATGGTAGCCTTGTCATTATGGAAGCTAGTTCGTCGTTGAGATTTTGTTAATATAATGGATGGTAGCCTTGTCATTATGGAATGTAGTTCGTTGTTAGGATTCTGTTACTCAAATGGATGGTAGCCTTTTCATTATGGAAGGTAGTTTGTTGTTGTGATTTTTTTACTCCAATGAATGGTAGCCTTGTGATTATGGAATGTAGTTCGTTGTTGAGATTTTGTTACTCTAATGGATGGTAGCATTGTCATTACCGAAGGTAGTTCATTGTTGAGTTTTTGTTACTCTAATGGATGGTAGCCTTGTCATTATGGAAGGTAGTTCGTTGTTGGGATTTTGTTACTCTATTAGATGGTAGCCTTGTCATTACGGAAGGTAGTTCGTTGTTGGGATTTTGTTACTTTAATGGATGGTAGCCTTGTCATTATGGAATGTAGTTCGTTGTTGAGATTTTTTTACTCTAATGGATGGTAGCCTTGTCATTATGGAAGGTAGTTCTCTGTTGAGATTTTGTTACTCCAATGGATGGTAGCCTTGTCATTATGGAAGGTAGTTCGTCGTTGAGATTTTGTTACTTTAATAGATGGTTGCCTTGTCATTACGGAAGGTAGTTCGTTGTTGAGATTTTGTTAATCCATTGGATGGTAGCCTTGTTATTATGGAAGGTAAATCATTGTTTCGATTTTGTTACTCCAATGGATGGTAGAGATGTTATTATGGAAGGTAGTTCGTTGTGGAGATTTTGTTACTCTAATGGATGGTAGCATTGTCATTATTAAAAGTAGTTTGTTGTTGGGATTTGGTACTCTAATAGATGGTAGCCTTGTCATTACGGAAGCTAGTTCGTTGTTGAGATTTTGTTACTCTAATGAATGGTAGCCTTGTCATTATGGAAGGTAAATCATTGTTTAGATTTTGTTACTCCAATGGATGGTAGCAATGTCATTATGGAAGGTAGTTTGTTTTGGAGATTTTTTTACTCTAATGGATGGTTGCATTGTCATTATTGAAGGTAGTTTGTTGTTAGGATTTTGGTACTCTAATAGATGGAAGCCTTGTCATTACGAAAGCTAGTTCGTTGTTGAGATTTTGTTACTCTAATGGATGGAAGCCTTGTCATTATGGAAGGTAGTTCGTTGTTGGGATTTTGTTACTTAAATGGATGGTAGCCTTGTCATTATGAAAGCTAGTTCATTGTTGAGATTTTGTTAATATAATGGATGGTAGCCTTTTCATTATGGAAGGTAGTTCATTGTTAGGATTTTGTTACTCAAATGGATGGTAGCCTTTTCATTATGGAAGGTAGTTTATTGTTGAGATTTTGTTACTCCAATGGATGGTAGCCTTGTCATTATGGAAGGTAGTTCGCTGTTGAGATTTTGTTACTCCATTGGATGGTAGCCTTGTCATTATGGAAGGTAGTTCGTTGTTGGATTGTATTACTCTAAAGATTGTAGCCTTGTCATTACGGAAGGTAGTTCGTTGTTGGGATTTTGTTACTTTAATGGATGGTAGCCTTGTCATTATGGAAGGTAGTTCGTTGTTGAGATTTTTTTACTCTAATGGATGGTAGCCTTGTCATTATGGAAGGTAGTTCATTGTTGAGATTTTGTTACTCCAATGGAAGGTAGCCTTGTCATTATGGAAGGTAGTTCCCTGTTGAGCTTTTGTTACTCCAATGGATGGTAGCCTTGTCATTATGGTAGATAGTGTGTTGTTGAGATTTTGTTACTCTAATAGATGGTTTCCTTGTCATTACGGAAGGTAGTTCGTTGTTGAGATTTTGTTACTCCATTGGATGGTAGCCTTGTCATTATGGAAGGTAAATCATTGTTTAGATTTTGTTACTCCAAAGGATGGTAGCGATGTCATTATGGAAGGTAGTTCGTTGTTGAGATTTTGTTACTCTAATGAATGGTAGCCTTGTAATTATGGAAGGTAGTTTGTTGTTGGGATTTTGTTACACAAATGGATGGTAGCCTTGTCATTACGGAAGCTAGTTCTTTGTTGAGATTTTGTTACTCTAATGGACGGTAGCCTTGTCATTATGGAAGATAGTTCGTTGTTAGGATTTTATTACTCAAATGGATGGTAGACTGGTCATTATGGAAGGTAGTTTGTTGTTGGGATTTTGGTACTCAAATGGATGGTAGCCTTGTCCTTATGGAAGGTAGTTCGTTGTTGAAATTTTGTTACTCCAATGGATGGTAGCCTTGTCATTATGGAAGCTAGTTCGTTGTTGAGATTTTGTTACTCTAATGAATGGTAGCCTTGTCATTATGGAAGGTAAATCATTGTTTAGATTTTGTTACTCCAATGGATGGTAGCAATGTCATTATGGAAGGTAGTTCGTTTTGGAGATTTTGTTACTCTAATGGATGGTTGCATTGTCATTATTGAAGGTAGTTTGTTGTTGGGATTTTGGTACTCTAATAGATGGAAGCCTTGTCATTACGGAAGCTAGTTCGTTGTTGAGATTTTGTTACTCTAATGGATGGTAGCCTTGTCATTATGGAAGGTAGTTCGTTGTTGGGATTTTGTTACTCAAATGGATGGTAGCCTTGTCATTATGGAAGCTAGTTCGTCGTTGAGATTTTGTTAATATAATGGATGGTAGCCTTGTCATTATGGAAGGTAGTTCGTTGTTAGGATTCTGTTACTCAAATGGATGGTAGCCTTTTCATTATGGAAGGTAGTTTGTTGTTGTGATTTTTTTACTCCAATGAATGGTAGCCTTGTGATTATGGAATGTAGTTCGTTGTTGAGATTTTTTTACTCTAATGGATGGTAGCATTGTCATTACCGAAGGTAGTTCATTGTTGAGATTTTTTTACTCTAATGGATGGTAGCCTTGTCATTATGGAAGGTAGTTCGTTGTTGGGATTTTGTTACTCTATTAGATGGTAGCCTTGTCATTACGGAAGGTAGTTCGTTGTTGGGATTTTGTTACTTTAATGGATGGTAGCCTTGTCATTATGGAATGTAGTTCGTTGTTAAGATTTTTTTACTCTAATGGATGGTAGCCTTGTCATTATGGATGGTAGTTCCCTGTTGAGATTTTGTTACTCCAATGGATGGTAGCCTTGTCATTATGGAAGGTAGTTCGTCGTTGAGATTTTGTTACTTTAATAGATGGTTGCCTTGTCATTACGGAAGGTAGTTCGTTGTTGAGATTTTGTTAATCCATTGGATGGTAGCCTTGTTATTATGGAAGGTAAATCATTGTTTAGATTTTGTTACTCCAATGGATGGTAGAGATGTTATTATGGAAGGTAGTTCGTTTTGGAGATTTTGTTACTCTAATGGATGGTAGCATTGTCATTATTAAAAGTAGTTTGTTGTTGGGATTTGGTACTCTAATAGATGGTAGCCTTGTCATTACGGAAGCTAGTTCGTTGTTGAGATTTTGTTACACTAATGAATGGTAGCCTTGTCATTATGGAAGGTAAATCATTGTTTAGATTTTGTTACTCCAATGGATGGTAGCAATGTCATTATGGAAGGTAGTTCGTTTTGGAGATTTTTTTACTCTAATGGATGGTTGCATTGTCATTATTGAAGGTAGTTTGTGGTTAGGATTTTGGTACTCTAATAGATGGAAGCCTTGTCATTACGGAAGCTAGTTCGTTGTTGTGATTTTGTTACTCTAATGGATGGCAGCCTTGTCATTATGGAAGGTAGTTCGTTGTTGGGATTTTGTTACTTAAATGGATGGTAGCCTTGTCATTATGAAAGCTAGTTCATTGTTGAGATTTTGTTAATATAATGGATGGTAGCCTTTTCATTATGGAAGGTAGTTCATTGTTAGGATTTTTTTACTCAAATGGATGGTAGCCTTTTCGTTATGGAAGCTAGTTTATTGTTGAGATTTTGTTACTCCAATGGATGGTAGCCTTGTCATTATGGAAGGTAGTTCGCTGTTGAGATTTTGTTACTCCATTGGATGGTAGCCTTGTCATTATGGAAGGTAGTTCGTTGTTGGATTGTATTACTCTAATAGATTGTAGCCTTGTCATTATGGAAGGTAGTTCGTTGTTGGGATTTTGTTACTTTAATGGATGGTAGCATTGTCATTATGGAAGGTAGTTCGTTGTTGAGATTTTTTTACTCTAATGGATGGTAGCCTTGTCATTATGGAAGGTAGTTCATTGTTGAGATTTTGTTACTCCAATGGATGGTAGCCTTCTCATTATGGAAGGTAGTTCCCTGTTGAGCTTTTGTTACTCCAATGGATGGTAGCCTTGTCATTATGGTAGATAGTTCGTTGTTGTGATTTTGTTACTCTAATAGATGGTTTCCTTGTCATTACGGAAGGTAGTTCGTTGTTGAGATTTTGTTACTCCATTGGATGGTAGCCTTGTCATTATGGAAGGTAAATCATTGTTTAGATTTTGTTACTCCAAAGGATGGTAGCGATGTTATTATGGAAGGTAGTTCGTTGTTGAGATTTTGTTACTCCATTGGATGGTAGCCTTGTCATTATGGAAGGTAGTTCGTTGTTGGATTGTATTACTCTAAAGATTGTAGCCTTGTCATTACGGAAGGTAGTTCGTTGTTGGGATTTTGTTACTTTAATGGATGGTAGCCTTGTCATTATGGAAGGTAGTTCGTTGTTGAGATTTTTTTACTCTAATGGATGGTAGCCTTGTCATTATGGAAGGTAGTTCTTGTTGAGATTTTGTTACTCCAATGGAAGGTAGCCTTGTCATTATGGAAGGTAGTTCCCTGTTGAGCTTTTGTTACTCCAATGGATGGTAGCCTTGTCATTATGGTAGATAGTTTGTTGTTGAGATTTTGTTACTCTAATAGATGGTTTCCTTGTCATTACGGAAGGTAGTTCGTTGTTGAGATTTTGTTACTCCATTGGATGGTAGCCTTGTCATTATGGAAGGTAAATCATTGTTTAGATTTTGTTACTCCAAAGGATGGTAGCGATGTCATTATGGAAGGTAGTTCGTTGTTGAGATTTTGTTACTCTAATGAATGGTAGCCTTGTAATTATGGAAGGTAGTTTGTTGTTGGGATTTTGTTACACAAATGGATGGTAGCCTTGTCATTACGGAAGCTAGTTCTTTATTGAGATTTTGTTACTCTAATGGACGGTAGCCTTGTCATTATGGAAGATAGTTCGTTGTTAGGATTTTATTACTCAAATGGATGGTAGACTGGTCATTATGGAAGGTAGTTTGTTGTTGGGATTTTGGTACTCAAATGGATGGTAGCCTTGTCCTTATGGAAGGTAGTTCGTTGTTGAAATTTTGTTACTCCAATGGATGGTAGCCTTGTCATTATGGAAGGAAGTTTGTTGTTGAGATTTTGTTACTCCAATGGATGGTAGCCTTGTCATTACGGAAGCTAGTTCGTTGTTGAGATTTTGTTACTCTAATGAATGGTAGCCTTGTCATTATGGAAGGAAAATCATTGTTTAGATTTTGTTACTCCAATGGATGGTAGCAATGTCATTATGGAAGGTAGTTCGTTTTGGAGATTTTGTTACTCTAATGGATGGTTGCATTGTCATTATTGAAGGTAGTTTGTTGTTGGGATTTTGGTACTCTAATAGATGGAAGCCTTGTCATTACGGAAGCTAGTTCGTTGTTGAGATTTTGTTACTCTAATGGATGGTAGCCTTGTCATTATGGAAGGTAGTTCGTTGTTGGGATTTTGTTACTCAAATGGATGGTAGCCTTGTCATTATGGAAGCTAGTTCGTCGTTGAGATTTTGTTAATATAATGGATGGTAGCCTTGTCATTATGGAAGGTAGTTCGTTGTTAGGATTCTGTTACTCAAATGGATGGTAGCCTTTTCATTATGGAAGGTAGTTTGTTGTTGTGATTTTTTTACTCCAATGAATGGTAGCCTTGTGATTATGGAATGTAGTTCGTTGTTGAGATTTTTTTACTCTAATGGATGGTAGCATTGTCATTACCGAAGGTAGTTCATTGTTGAGTTTTTTTTACTCTAATGGATGGTAGCCTTGTCATTATGGAAGGTAGTTCGTTGTTGGGATTTTGTTACTCTATTAGATGGTAGCCTTGTCATTACGGAAGGTAGTTCGTTGTTGGGATTTTGTTACTTTAATGGATGGTAGCCTTGTCATTATGGAATGTAGTTCGTTGTTGAGATTTTTTTACTCTAATGGATGGTAGCCTTGTCATTATGGATGGTAGTTCCCTGTTGAGATTTTGTTACTCCAATGGATGGTAGCCTTGTCATTATGGAAGGTAGTTCGTCGTTGAGATTTTGTTACTTTAATAGATGGTTGCCTTGTCATTACGGAAGGTAGTTCGTTGTTGAGATTTTGTTAATCCATTGGATGGTAGCCTTGTTATTATGGAAGGTAAATCATTGTTTAGATTTTGTTACTCCAATGGATGGTAGAGATGTTATTATGGAAGGTAGTTCGTTTTGGAGATTTTGTTACTCTAATGGATGGTAGCATTGTCATTATTAAAAGTAGTTTGTTGTTGGGATTTGGTACTCTAATAGATGGTAGCCTTGTCATTACGGAAGCTAGTTCGTTGTTGAGATTTTGTTACACTAATGAATGGTAGCCTTGTCATTATGGAAGGTAAATCATTGTTTAGATTTTGTTACTCCAATGGATGGTAGCAATGTCATTATGGAAGGTAGTTCGTTTTGGATATTTTTTTACTCTAATGGATGGTTGCATTGTCATTATTGAAGGTAGTTTGTGGTTAGGATTTTGGTACTCTAATAGATGGAAGCCTTGTCATTACGGAAGCTAGTTCGTTGTTGTGATTTTGTTACTCTAATGGATGGCAGCCTTGTCATTATGGAAGGTAGTTCGTTGTTGGGATTTTGTTACTTAAATGGATGGTAGCCTTGTCATTATGAAAGCTAGTTCATTGTTGAGATTTTGTTAATATAATGGATGGTAGCCTTTTCATTATGGAAGGTAGTTCATTGTTAGGATTTTTTTACTCAAATGGATGGTAGCCTTTTCGTTATGGAAGCTAGTTTATTGTTGAGATTTTGTTACTCCAATGGATGGTAGCCTTGTCATTATGGAACGTAGTTCGCTGTTGAGATTTTGTTACTCCATTGGATGGTAGCCTTGTCATTATGGAAGGTAGTTCGTTGTTGGATTGTATTACTCTAATAGATTGTAGCCTTGTCATTATGGAAGGTAGTTCGTTGTTGGGATTTTGTTACTTTAATGGATGGTAGCATTGTCATTATGGAAGGTAGTTCGTTGTTGAGATTTTTTTACTCTAATGGATGGTAGCCTTGTCATTATGGAAGGTAGTTCATTGTTGAGATTTTGTTACTCCAATGGATGGTAGCCTTCTCATTATGGAAGGTAGTTCCCTGTTGAGCTTTTGTTACTCCAATGGATGGTAGCCTTGTCATTATGGTAGATAGTTCGTTGTTGAGATTTTGTTACTCTAATAGATGGTTTCCTTGTCATTACGGAAGGTAGTTCGTTGTTGAGATTTTGTTACTCCATTGGATGGTAGCCTTGTCATTATGGAAGGTAAATCATTGTTTAGATTTTGTTACTCCAATGGATGGTAGCGATGTCATTATGGAAGGTAGTTCGTTGTTGAGATTTTGTTACTCTAATGAATGGTAACCTTGTAATTATGGAAGGTAGTTTGTTGTTGGGATTTTGTTACTCAAATGGATGGTAGCCTTGTCATTACGGAAGCTAGTTCTTTGTTGAGATTTTGTTACTCTAATGGACGGTAGCCTTGTCATTATGGAAGATAGTTCGTTGTTAGGATTTTATTACTTAAATGGATGGTAGACTGGTCATTATGGAAGGTAGTTTGTTGTTGGGATTTTGGTACTCAAATGGATGGTAGCCTTGTCATTATGGAAGGTAGTTCGTTGTTGAGATTTTGTTACTCCAAAGGATGGTAGCCTTGTCATTATGGAAGGTAGTTCGTTGTTGAGATTTTGTTACTCCAATGGATGGTAGCCTTGTCATTACGGAAGCTAGTTCGTTGTTGAGATTTTGTCACTCTAATGAATGGTAGCCTTGTCATTATGGAAGGTAAATCATTGTTTAGATTTTGTTACTCCAATGGATGGTAGCAATGTCATTATCGAAGGTAGTTCCTTGTTGGGATTTTGTTACTCTAATGGATGGTAGCCTTGTTATTATGGAAGGTAGTTCGTTGTTGGGATTTTGTTACTTTAATGGATGGTAGCCTTTTCATTATGGAAGGCAGTTCGTTGTTGAGATTCTGTTACTCAAATGGATGGTAGCCTTTTCATTATGGAAGGTAGTTTGTTGTTGTGATTTTTTTACTCCAATGAATGGTAGCCTTGTGATTATGGAATGTAGTTCGTTGTTGAGATTTTTTTACTCTAATGGATGGTAGCATTGTCATTACCGAAGGTAGTTCATTGTTGAGTTTTTTTTACTCTAATGGATGGTAGCCTTGTCATTATGGAAGGTAGTTCGTTGTTGGGATTTTGTTACTCTATTAGATGGTAGCCTTGTCATTACGGAAGGTAGTTCGTTGTTGGGATTTTGTTACTTTAATGGATGGTAGCCTTGTCATTATGGAATGTAGTTCGTTGTTGAGATTTTTTTACTCTAATGGATGGTAGCCTTGTCATTATGGATGGTAGTTCCCTGTTGAGATTTTGTTACTCCAATGGATGGTAGCCTTGTCATTATGGAAGGTAGTTCGTCGTTGAGATTTTGTTACTTTAATAGATGGTTGCCTTGTCATTACGGAAGGTAGTTCGTTGTTGAGATTTTGTTAATCCATTGGATGGTAGCCTTGTTATTATGGAAGGTAAATCATTGTTTAGATTTTGTTACTCCAATGGATGGTAGAGATGTTATTATGGAAGGTAGTTCGTTTTGGAGATTTTGTTACTCTAATGGATGGTAGCATTGTCATTATTAAAAGTAGTTTGTTGTTGGGATTTGGTACTCTAATAGATGGTAGCCTTGTCATTACGGAAGCTAGTTCGTTGTTGAGATTTTGTTACACTAATGAATGGTAGCCTTGTCATTATGGAAGGTAAATCATTGTTTAGATTTTGTTACTCCAATGGATGGTAGCAATGTCATTATGGAAGGTAGTTCATTTTGGATATTTTTTTACTCTAATGGATGGTTGCATTGTCATTATTGAAGGTAGTTTAAGGTTAGGATTTTGGTACTCTAATAGATGGAAGCCTTGTCATTACGGAAGCTAGTTCGTTGTTGTGATTTTGTTACTCTAATGGATGGCAGCCTTGTCATTATGGAAGGTAGTTCGTTGTTGGGATTTTGTTACTTAAATGGATGGTAGCCTTGTCATTATGAAAGCTAGTTCATTGTTGAGATTTTGTTAATATAATGGATGGTAGCCTTTTCATTATGGAAGGTAGTTCATTGTTAGGATTTTTTTACTCAAATGGATGGTAGCCTTTTCGTTATGGAAGCTAGTTTATTGTTGAGATTTTGTTACTCCAATGGATGGTAGCCTTGTCATTATGGAAGGTAGTTCGCTGTTGAGATTTTGTTACTCCATTGGATGGTAGCCTTGTCATTATGGAAGGTAGTTCGTTGTTGGATTGTATTACTCTAATAGATTGTAGCCTTGTCATTATGGAAGGTAGTTCGTTGTTGGGATTTTGTTACTTTAATGGATGGTAGCATTGTCATTATGGAAGGTAGTTCGTTGTTGAGATTTTTTTACTCTAATGGATGGTAGCCTTGTCATTATGGAAGGTAGTTCATTGTTGAGATTTTGTTACTCCAATGGATGGTAGCCTTCTCATTATGGAAGGTAGTTCCCTGTTGAGCTTTTGTTACTCCAATGGATGGTAGCCTTGTCATTATGGTAGATAGTTCGTTGTTGAGATTTTGTTACTCTAATAGATGGTTTCCTTGTCATTACGGAAGGTAGTTCGTTGTTGAGATTTTGTTACTCCATTGGATGGTAGCCTTGTCATTATGGAAGGTAAATCATTGTTTAGATTTTGTTACTCCAATGGATGGTAGCGATGTCATTATGGAAGGTAGTTCGTTGTTGAGATTTTGTTACTCTAATGAATGGTAACCTTGTAATTATGGAAGGTAGTTTGTTGTTGGGATTTTGTTACTCAAATGGATGGTAGCCTTGTCATTACGGAAGCTAGTTCTTTGTTGAGATTTTGTTACTCTAATGGACGGTAGCCTTGTCATTATGGAAGATAGTTCGTTGTTAGGATTTTATTACTCAAATGGATGGTAGACTGGTCATTATGGAAGGTAGTTTGTTGTTGGGATTTTGGTACTCAAATGGATGGTAGCCTTGTCATTATGGAAGGTAGTTCGTTGTTGAGATTTTGTTACTCCAAAGGATGGTAGCCTTGTCATTATGGAAGGTAGTTCGTTGTTGAGATTTTGTTACTCCAATGGATGGTAGCCTTGTCATTACGGAAGCTAGTTCGTTGTTGAGATTTTGTCACTCTAATGAATGGTAGCCTTGTCATTATGGAAGGTAAATCATTGTTTAGATTTTGTTACTCCAATGGATGGTAGCAATGTCATTATCGAAGGTAGTTCCTTGTTGGGATTTTGTTACTCTAATGGATGGTAGCCTTGTTATTATGGAAGGTAGTTCGTTGTTGGGATTTTGTTACTTTAATGGATGGTAGCCTTTTCATTATGGAAGGCAGTTCGTTGTTGAGATTCTGTTACTCAAATGGATGGTAGCCTTTTCATTATGGAAGGTAGTTTGTTGTTGTGATTTTTTTACTCCAATGAATGGTAGCCTTGTGATTATGGAATGTAGTTCGTTGTTGAGATTTTTTTACTCTAATGGATGGTAGCATTGTCATTACCGAAGGTAGTTCATTGTTGAGTTTTTTTTACTCTAATGGATGGTAGCCTTGTCATTATGGAAGGTAGTTCGTTGTTGGGATTTTGTTACTCTATTAGATGGTAGCCTTGTCATTACGGAAGGTAGTTCGTTGTTGGGATTTTGTTACTTTAATGGATGGTAGCCTTGTCATTATGGAATGTAGTTCGTTGTTGAGATTTTTTTACTCTAATGGATGGTAGCCTTGTCATTATGGATGGTAGTTCCCTGTTGAGATTTTGTTACTCAAATGGATGGTAGCCTTGTCATTATGGAAGGTAGTTCGTCGTTGAGATTTTGTTACTTTAATAGATGGTTGCCTTGTCATTACGGAAGGTAGTTCGTTGTTGAGATTTTGTTAATCCATTGGATGGTAGCCTTGTTATTATGGAAGGTAAATCATTGTTTAGATTTTGTTACTCCAATGGATGGTAGAGATGTTATTATGGAAGGTAGTTCGTTTTGGAGATTTTGTTACTCTAATGGATGGTAGCATTGTCATTATTAAAAGTAGTTTGTTGTTGGGATTTGGTACTCTAATAGATGGTAGCCTTGTCATTACGGAAGCTAGTTCGTTGTTGAGATTTTGTTACACTAATGAATGGTAGCCTTGTCATTATGGAAGGTAAATCATTGTTTAGATTTTGTTACTCCAATGGATGGTAGCAATGTCATTATGGAAGGTAGTTCGTTTTGGAGATTTTTTTACTCTAATGGATGGTTGCATTGTCATTATTGAAGGTAGTTTGTGGTTAGGATTTTGGTACTCTAATAGATGGAAGCCTTGTCATTACGGAAGCTAGTTCGTTGTTGTGATTTTGTTACTCTAATGGATGGCAGCCTTGTCATTATGGAAGGTAGTTCGTTGTTGGGATTTTGTTACTTAAATGGATGGTAGCCTTGTCATTATGAAAGCTAGTTCATTGTTGAGATTTTGTTAATATAATGGATGGTAGCCTTTTCATTATGGAAGGTAGTTCATTGTTAGGATTTTTTTACTCAAATGGATGGTAGCCTTTTCGTTATGGAAGCTAGTTTATTGTTGAGATTTTGTTACTCCAATGGATGGTAGCCTTGTCATTATGGAAGGTAGTTCGCTGTTGAGATTTTGTTACTCCATTGGATGATAGCCTTGTCATTATGGAAGGTAGTTCGTTGTTGGATTGTATTACTCTAATAGATTGTAGCCTTGTCATTATGGAAGGTAGTTCGTTGTTGGGATTTTGTTACTTTAATGGATGGTAGCATTGTCATTATGGAAGGTAGTTCGTTGTTGAGATTTTTTTACTCTAATGGATGGTAGCCTTGTCATTATGGAAGGTAGTTCATTGTTGAGATTTTGTTACTCCAATGGATGGTAGCCTTCTCATTATGGAAGGTAGTTCCCTGTTGAGCTTTTGTTACTCCAATGGATGGTAGCCTTGTCATTATGGTAGATAGTTCGTTGTTGAGATTTTGTTACTCTAATAGATGGTTTCCTTGTCATTACGGAAGGTAGTTCGTTGTTGAGATTTTGTTACTCCATTGGATGGTAGCCTTGTCATTATGGAAGGTAAATCATTGTTTAGATTTTGTTACTCCAAAGGATGGTAGCGATGTAATTATGGAAGGTAGTTCGTTGTTGAGATTTTGTTACTCCATTGGATGGTAGCCTTGTCATTATGGAAGGTAGTTCGTTGTTGGATTTTATTACTCTAAAGATTGTAGCCTTGTCATTACGGAAGGTAGTTCGTTGTTGGGATTTTGTTACTTTAATGGATGGTAGCCTTGTCATTATGGAAGGTAGTTCGTTGTTGAGATTTTTTTACTCTAATGGATGGTAGCCTTGTCATTATGGAAGGTAGTTCATTGTTGAGATTTTGTTACTCCAATGGAAGGTAGCCTTGTCATTATGGAAGGTAGTTCCCTGTTGAGCTTTTGTTACTCCAATGGATGGTAGCCTTGTCATTATGGTAGATAGTTTGTTGTTGAGATTTTGTTACTCTAATAGATGGTTTCCTTGTCATTACGGAAGGTAGTTCGTTGTTGAGATTTTGTTACTCCATTGGATGGTAGCCTTGTCATTATGGAAGGTAAATCATTGTTTAGATTTTGTTACTCCAAAGGATGGTAGCGATGTCATTATGGAAGGTAGTTCGTTGTTGAGATTTTGTTACTCTAATGAATGGTAGCCTTGTAATTATGGAAGGTAGTTTGTTGTTGGGATTTTGTTACACAAATGGATGGTAGCCTTGTCATTACGGAAGCTAGTTCTTTGTTGAGATTTTGTTACTCTAATGGACGGTAGCCTTGTCATTATGGAAGATAGTTCGTTGTTAGGATTTTATTACTCAAATGGATGGTAGACTGGTCATTATGGAAGGTAGTTTGTTGTTGGGATTTTGGTACTCAAATGGATGGTAGCCTTGTCCTTATGGAAGGTAGTTCGTTGTTGAAATTTTGTTACTCCAATGGATGGTAGCCTTGTCATTATGGAAGGAAGTTTGTTGTTGAGATTTTGTTACTCCAATGGATGGTAGCCTTGTCATTACGGAAGCTAGTTCGTTGTTGAGATTTTGTTACTCTAATGAATGGTAGCCTTGTCATTATGGAAGGTAAATCATTGTTTAGATTTTGTTACTCCAATGGATGGTAGCAATGTCATTATGGAAGGTAGTTCGTTTTGGAGATTTTGTTACTCTAATGGATGGTTGCATTGTCATTATTGAAGGTAGTTTGTTGTTGGGATTTTGGTACTCTAATAGATGGAAGCCTTGTCATTACGGAAGCTAGTTCGTTGTTGATATTTTGTTACTCTAATGGATGGTAGCCTTGTCATTATGGAAGGTAGTTCGTTGTTGGGATTTTGTTACTCAAATGGATGGTAGCCATGTCATTATGGAAGCTAGTTCGTCGTTGAGATTTTGTTAATATAATGGATGGTAGCCTTGTCATTATGGAAGGTAGTTCGTTGTTAGGATTCTGTTACTCAAATGGATGGTAGCCTTTTCATTATGGAAGGTAGTTTGTTGTTGTGATTTTTTTACTCCAATGAATGGTAGCCTTGTGATTATGGAATGTAGTTCGTTGTTGAGATTTTTTTACTCTAATGGATGGTAGCATTGTCATTACCGAAGGTAGTTCATTGTTGAGTTTTTTTTACTCTAATGGATGGTAGCCTTGTCATTATGGAAGGTAGTTCGTTGTTGGGATTTTGTTACTCTATTAGATGGTAGCCTTGTCATTACGGAAGGTAGTTCGTTGTTGGGATTTTGTTACTTTAATGGATGGTAGCCTTGTCATTATGGAATGTAGTTCGTTGTTGAGATTTTTTTACTCTAATGGATGGTAGCCTTGTCATTATGGATGGTAGTTCCCTGTTGAGATTTTGTTACTCCAATGGATGGTAGCCTTGTCATTATGGAAGGTAGTTCGTCGTTGAGATTTTGTTACTTTAATAGATGGTTGCCTTGTCATTACGGAAGGTAGTTCGTTGTTGAGATTTTGTTAATCCATTGGATGGTAGCCTTGTTATTATGGAAGGTAAATCATTGTTTAGATTTTGTTACTCCAATGGATGGTAGAGATGTTATTATGGAAGGTAGTTCGTTTTGGAGATTTTGTTACTCTAATGGATGGTAGCATTGTCATTATTAAAAGTAGTTTGTTGTTGGGATTTGGTACTCTAATAGATGGTAGCCTTGTCATTACGGAAGCTAGTTCGTTGTTGAGATTTTGTTACACTAATGAATGGTAGCCTTGTCATTATGGAAGGTAAATCATTGTTTAGATTTTGTTACTCCAATGGATGGTAGCAATGTCATTATGGAAGGTAGTTCGTTTTGGATATTTTTTTACTCTAATGGATGGTTGCATTGTCATTATTGAAGGTAGTTTGTGGTTAGGATTTTGGTACTCTAATAGATGGAAGCCTTGTCATTACGGAAGCTAGTTCGTTGTTGTGATTTTGTTACTCTAATGGATGGCAGCCTTGTCATTATGGAAGGTAGTTCGTTGTTGGGATTTTGTTACTTAAATGGATGGTAGCCTTGTCATATTGAAAGCTAGTTCATTGTTGAGATTTTGTTAATATAATGGATGGTAGCCTTTTCATTATGGAAGGTAGTTCATTGTTAGGATTTTTTTACTCAAATGGATGGTAGCCTTTTCGTTATGGAAGCTAGTTTATTGTTGAGATTTTGTTACTCCAATGGATGGTAGCCTTGTCATTATGGAAGGTAGTTCGCTGTTGAGATTTTGTTACTCCATTGGATGGTAGCCTTGTCATTATGGAAGGTAGTTCGTTGTTGGATTGTATTACTCTAATAGATTGTAGCCTTGTCATTATGGAAGGTAGTTCGTTGTTGGGATTTTGTTACTTTAATGGATGGTAGCATTGTCATTATGGAAGGTAGTTCGTTGTTGAGATTTTTTTACTCTAATGGATGGTAGCCTTGTCATTATGGAAGGTAGTTCATTGTTGAGATTTTGTTACTCCAATGGATGGTAGCCTTCTCATTATGGAAGGTAGTTCCCTGTTGAGCTTTTGTTACTCCAATGGATGGTAGCCTTGTCATTATGGTAGATAGTTCGTTGTTGAGATTTTGTTACTCTAATAGATGGTTTCCTTGTCATTACGGAAGGTAGTTCGTTGTTGAGATTTTGTTACTCCATTGGATGGTAGCCTTGTCATTATGGAAGGTAAATCATTGTTTAGATTTTGTTACTCCAATGGATGGTAGCGATGTCATTATGGAAGGTAGTTCGTTGTTGAGATTTTGTTACTCTAATGAATGGTAACCTTGTAATTATGGAAGGTAGTTTGTTGTTGGGATTTTGTTACTCAAATGGATGGTAGCCTTGTCATTACGGAAGCTAGTTCTTTGTTGAGATTTTGTTACTCTAATGGACGGTAGCCTTGTCATTATGGAAGATAGTTCGTTGTTAGGATTTTATTACTCAAATGGATGGTAGACTGGTCATTATGGAAGGTAGTTTGTTGTTGGGATTTTGGTACTCAAATGGATGGTAGCCTTGTCATTATGGAAGGTAGTTCGTTGTTGAGATTTTGTTACTCCAAAGGATGGTAGCCTTGTCATTATGGAAGGTAGTTTGTTGTTGAGATTTTGTTACTCCAATGGATGGTAGCCTTGTCATTACGGAAGCTAGTTCGTTGTTGAGATTTTGTTACTCTAATGAATGGTAGCCTTGTCATTATGGAAGGTAAATCATTGTTTAGATTTTGTTACTCCAATGGATGGTAGCAATGTCATTATGGAAGGTAGTTCGTTTTGGAGATTTTGTTACTCTAATTGATGGTAGCCTTGTCATTATGGAAGGTAGTTCGTTGTTGGGATTTTGTTACTCAAATGGATGGTAGCCTTGTCATTATGGAAGCTAGTTCGTTGTTGAGATTTTGTTAATATAATGGATGGTAGCCTTGTCATTATGGAAGGTAGTTCGTTGTTAGGATTCTGTTACTCAAATGGATGGTAGCCTTTTCATTATGGAAGGTAGTTTGTTGTTGTGATTTTTTTACTCCAATGAATGGTAGCCTTGTGATTATCGAATGTAGGTCGTTGTTGAGATTTTGTTACTCTAATGGATGGTAGCATTGTCATTACGGAAGGTAGTTCATTGTTGAGTTTTTGTTACTCTAATGGATGGTAGCCTTGTCATTATGGAAGGTAGTTCGTTGTTGGGATTTTGTTACTCTATTAGATGGTAGCCTTGTCATTACAGAAGGTAGTTCGTTGTTGGGATTTTGTTACTTTAGTGGATGGTAGCCTTGTCATTATGGAATGTAGTTCGTTTTGAGATTTTTTTACTCTAATGGATGGTAGCCTTGTCATTATGGAATGTAGTTCCCTGTTGAGATTTTGTTACTCCAATGGATGGTAGCCTTGTCATTATGGAAGGTAGTTCGTCGTTGAGATTTTGTTACTCTAATAGATGGTTGCCTTGTCATTACGGAAGGTAGTTCGTTGTTGAGATTTTGTTAATCCATTCGATGGTAGCCTTGTTATTATGGAAGGTAAATCATTGTTTAGATTTTGTTACTCTAATGGATGGTAGAGATGTTATTATGGAAGGTAGTTCGTTGTGGAGATTTTGTTACTCTAATGGATGGTAGCATTGTCATTATTAAAACTAGTTTGTTGTTAGGATTTGGTACTCTAACAGATGGTAGCCTTGTCATTACGGAAGATAGTTCGTTGTTGAGATTTTGTTACTCTAATGAATGGTAGCCTTGTCATTATGGAAGTTAAATCATTGTTTAGATTTTGTTACTCCAATGGATGGTAGCAATGTCATTATGGAAGGTAGTTCGTTTTGGAGATTTTTTTACTCTAATGGATGGTTGCATTGTCATTATTGAAGGTAGTTTGTTGTTAGGATTTTGGAACTCTAATAGATGGAAGCCTTGTCATTACGGAAGCTAGTTCGTTGTTGAGATTTTGTTACTCTAATGGATGGCAGCCTTGTCATTATGGAAGGTAGTTCGTTGTTGGGATTTTGTTACTTAAATGGATGGTAGCCTTATCATTATGAAAGCTAGTTCATTGTTGAGATTTTGTTAATATAATGGATGGTAGCCTTTTCATTATGGAAGGTAGTTCATTGTTAGGATTTTGTTACTCAAATGGATGGTAGCGTTTTCATTATGGAAGGTAGTTTGTTGTTGAGATTTTGTTACTCCAATGGATGGTAGCCTTGTCATTATGGAAGGTAGTTCGCTGTTGAGATTTTGTTACTCCATTGGATGGTAGCCTTGTCATTATGGAAGGTAGTTCGTTGTTGGATTGTATTACTCTAATAGATTGTAGCCTTGTCATTACGGAAGGTAGTTTGTTGTTGGGATTTTGTTACTTTAATGGATGGTAGCCTTGTCATTATGGAACGTAGTTTGTTGTTGAGAATTTTTTACTCTAATGGATGGTAGCCTTGTCATTATGGAAGGTAGTTCATTGTTGAGATTTTGTTACTCCAATGGATGGTAGCCTTGTCATTATGGAAGGTAGTTCCCTGTTGAGCTTTTGTTACTCCAATGGATGGTAGCCTTGTCATTATGGTAGATAGTTTGTTGTTGAGATTTTGTTATTCTAATAGATGGTTTCCTTGTCATTACGGAAGGTAGTTCGTTGTTGAGATTTTGTTACTCCATTGGATGGTAGCCTTGTCATTATGGAAGGTAAATCATTGTTTAGATTTTGTTACTCCAATGGATGGTAGCGATGTCATTATGGAAGGTATTTCGTTGTTGAGATTTTGTTACTCTAATGAATGGTAGCCTTGTAATTATGGAAGGTAGTTTGTTGTTGGGATTTTGTTACTCAAATGGATGGTAGCCTTGTCATTGCAGAAGCTAGTTCTTTTTTGAGATTTTGTTACTCTAATGGACGGTAGCCTTGTCATTATGGAAGATAGTTCGTTGTTAGGATTTTATTACTCAAATGGATGGTAGACTGGTCATTATGGAAGGTAGTTCGTTGTTCGGATTTTGGTACTCAAATGGATGGTAGCCTTGTCATTATGGAAGGTAGTTCGTTGTTGAGATTTTGTTACTCCAATGGATGGTAGCCTTGTCATTATGGAAGGTAGTTTGTTGTTGAGATTTTGTTACTCCAATGGATGGTAGCCTTGTCATTATGGAAGGTAGTTCGCTGTTGAGATTTTGTTACTCCAATGGATGGTAGCCTTGTCATTATGGAAGGTAGTTCGTTGTTGAGATTTTGTTACTCTAATAGAGGGTAGCCTTGTCATTACAGAAGGTAGTTCGTTGTTGTAATTTTGTTACTCCATTGGATGGTAGCCTTGTCATTACGGAAGGTAGTTTGTTGTTGTGATTTTGTTACTCTAATGAATGGTAGCCTTGTGATTATGGAATGTAGTTCGTTGTTGAGATTTTGTTACTCTAATGGATGGTAGCATTGTCATTACGGAAGGTAGTTCATTGTTGAGTTTTTGTTACTCTAATGGATGGTAGCCTTGTCATTATGGAAGGTAGTTTGTTGTTGGGATTTTTTTACTCTATTAGATGGTGGCCTTGTCATTACAGAAGGTAGTTCGTTGTTGGGATTTTGTTACTTTAATGGATGGTAGCCTTGTCATTATGGAATGTAGTTCGTTGTTGAGATTTTTTTCTCTAATGGATGGTAGCCTTGTCATTACGGAAGCTAGTTCGTTGTTGAGATATTGTTACTCTAATTGTTGGTAGCCTTTTCATTATGGAAGGTAGTTCGTTGTTTGGATTTTGTTACTCAAATGGATGGTAGCCTTGTAATTATGGAAACTAGTTCTTTGTTGAGATTTTGTTACTCTAATGGACGGTAGCCTTGTCATTATGGAAGGTAGTTCGTTGTTAAGATTTTTTTACTCAAATGGATGGTAGACTGGTCATTATGGAAGGTAGTTCGTTGTTGGGATTTTGGTACTCAAATGGATGGTAGCCATGTCATTATGGAAGGTAGTTCGTTGTTGAGATTTTGTTACTCCAATGGATGGTAGCCTTGTCATTATGGAAGGTAGTTCGTTGTTGAGATTTTGTTAATCCAATGGATGGTAGCCTTGTCATTATGGAATGTAGTTCATTGTTGAGATTTTGTCACTCTAATAGATGGTATCCTTGTCATTACGGATGGTAGTTCATTGTTGAGTTTTTGTTATAGTAATGGATGGTAGCCTTGTCATTATTGAAGGTAGTTCCTTGTTGGGATTTTGTTACTCTAATGGATGGTAGCCTTGTTATTATGGAAGGTAGTTTGTTGTTGGGATTTTGTTACTTTAATGGATAGTAGCCTTTTCATTATGGAAGGCAGTTCGTTGTTGAGATTTTGTTACTCCAATGGATGGTAGACTGGTCATTATGGAAGGTAGTTCGTTGTTGGGATTTTGGTACTCAAATGGATGGTAGCCTTGTCATTATGGAAGGTAGTTCGTTGTTGAGATTTTGTTACTCCAATGGATGGTAGCCTTGTCATTATGGAAGATAGTTTGTTGTTGAGATTTTGTTACTCCAATGGATGGTAGCCTTGTCATTATGGAAGGTAGTTCGCTGTTGAGATTTTGTTACTCCATTGGATGGTAGCCTTTTCATTATGGAAGGTAGTTCGTTGTTGGATTTTGTGATTCTAATAGATTGTAGCCTTGTCATTACGGAAGGTAGTTTGTTATTGGGATTTTGTTACTTTATTGGACGGTAGCCTTGTCATTATGGAAGGTAGTTCGTTGTTGAGATTTTTTTACTCTAATGGATGGTAGCCTTGTCATTATGGAAGGTAGTTCATTGTTGAGATTTTGTTACTCCAATGGATGGTAGCCTTGTCATTATCGAAGGTAGTTTGTTGTTGAGATTTTGTTACTCTAATAGAGAGTGGCCTTGTTATTACAGAAGGTAGTTCGTTGTTTAATTTTGTTACTCCATTGGATGGTAGCCTTGTCATTACGGAAGGTAGTTTGTTGTTGTGATTTTGTTACTCTAATGAATGGTAGCCTTGTGATTATGGAATGTAGTTCGTTGTTGAGATTTTGTTACTCTAATGGATGGTAGCATTGTCATTACGGAAGGTAGTTCATTGTTGATTTTTGTTACTCTAATGGATGGTAGCCTTGTCATTATGGAAGGTAGTTTGTTGTTGGGATTTTTTTACTCTATTAGATGGTAGCCTTGTCATTACGGAAGGTAGTTCGTTGTTGGGATTTTGTTACTTTAATGGATGGTAGCCTTGTCATTATGGAATGTAGTTCGTTGTTGAGATTTTTTTACTCTAATGGATGGTAGCCTTGTCATTACGGAAGCTAGTTCGTTGTTGAGATATTGTTACTCTAATAGTTGGTAGCCTTGTCATTATGGAAGGTAGTTCGTTGTTGGGATTTTGTTACTCAAATGGATGGTAGCCTTGTAATTACGGAAGCTAGTTCTTTGTTGAGATTTTGTTACTCTAATGGACGGTAGCCTTGTCATTATGGAAGGTAGTTCGTTGTTAAGATTTTTTTACTCAAATGAATGGTAGACTGGTCATTATGGAAGGTAGTTCGTTGTTGGGATTTTGGTACTCAAATGGATGGTAGCCATGTCATTATGGAAGGTAGTTCATTGTTGAGATTTTGTTACTCCAATGGATGGTAGCCTTGTCATTATGGAAGGTAGTTTGTTGTTGAGATTTTGTTACTCCAATGGATGGTAGCCTTGTCATTATGGAAGGTAGTTCGCTGTTGAGATTTTGTTACTCCAATGGATGGTAGCCTTGTCATTATGGAAGGTAGTTCGTTGTTGAGATTTTGTTACTCTAATAGAGGGTAGCCTTGTCATTACAGAAGGTAGTTCGTTGTTGTAATTTTGTTACTCCATTGGATGGTAGCCTTGTCATTACGGAAGGTAGTTTGTTGTTGTGATTTTGTTACTCTAATGAATGGTAGCCTTGTGATTATGGAATGTAGTTCGTTGTTGAGATTTTGTTACTCTAATGGATGGTAGCATTGTCATTACGGAAGGTAGTTCATTGTTGAGTTTTTGTTACTCTAATGGATGGTAGCCTTGTCATTATGGAAGGTAGTTTGTTGTTGGGATTTTTTTAATCTATTAGATGGTGGCCTTGTCATTACGGAAGGTAGTTCGTTGTTGGGATTTTGTTACTTTAATGGATGGTAGCCTTGTCATTATGGAATGTAGTTCGTTGTTGAGATTTTTTTACTCTAATGGATGGTAGCCTTGTCATTACGGAAGCTAGTTCGTTGTTGAGATATTGTTACTCTAATTGTTGGTAGCCTTTTCATTATGGAAGGTAGTTCGTTGTTTGGATTTTGTTACTCAAATGGATGGTAGCCTTGTAATTATGGAAACTAGTTCTTTGTTGATATTTTGTTACTCTAATGGACGGTAGCCTTGTCATTATGGAAGGTAGTTCGTTGTTAAGATTTTTTTACTCAAATGGATGGTAGACTGGTCATTATGGAAGGTAGTTCGTTGTTGGGATTTTGGTACTCAAATGGATGGTAGCCATGTCATTATGGAAGGTAGTTCGTTGTTGAGATTTTGTTACTCCAATGGATGGTAGCCTTGTCATTATGGAAGGTAGTTCGTTGTTGAGATTTTGTTAATCCAATGGATGGTAGCCTTGTCATTATGGAATGTAGTTCATTGTTGAGATTTTGTCACTCTAATAGATGGTATCCTTGTCATTACGGATCGTAGTTCATTGTTGAGTTTTTGTTACAGTAATGGATGGTAGCCTTGTCATTATCGAAGGTAGTTCCTTGTTGGGATTTTGTTACTCTAATGGATGGTAGCCTTGTTATTATGGAAGGTAGTTCGTTGTTGGGATTTTGTTACTTTAATGGATGGTAGCCTTTTCATTATGGAAGGCAGTTCGTTGTTGAGATTTTGTTACTCCAATGGATGGTAGACTGGTCATTATGGAAGGTAGTTCGTTGTTGGGATTTTGGTACTCAAATGGATGGTAGCCTTGTCATTATGGAAGGTAGTTCGTTGTTGAGATTTTGTTACTCCAATGGATGGTAGCCTTGTCATTATGGAAGGTAGTTTGTTGTTGAGATTTTGTTACTCCAATGGATGGTAGCCTTGTCATTTGCGAAGGTAGTTCGCTGTTGAGATTTTGTTACTCCATTGGATGGTAGCCTTTTCATTATGGATGGTAGTTCGTTGTTGGATTTTGTGACTCTAATAGATTGTAGCCTTGTCATTACGGAAGGTAGTTTGTTATTGGGATTTTGTTACTTTAATGGACGGTAGCCTTGTCATTATGGAAGGTAGTTCGTTGTTGAGATTTTTTTACTCTAATGGATGGTAGCCTTGTCATTATGGAAGGTAGTTCATTGTTGAGATTTTGTTACTCCAATGGATGGTAGCCTTGTCATTATGGAAGGTAGTTCGTTGTTGAGATTTTGTTACTCTAATAGAGAGTGGCCTTGTCATTACAGAAGGTAGTTCGTTGTTTAATTTTGTTACTCCATTGGATGGTAGCCTTGTCATTACGGAAGGTAGTATGTTGTTGTGATTTTGTTACTCTAATGAATGGTAGCCTTGTGATTATGGAATGTAGTTCGTTGTTGAGATTTTGTTACTCTAATGGATGGTAGCATTGTCATTACGGAAGGTAGTTCATTGTTGATTTTTGTTACTCTAATGGATGGTAGCCTTGTCATTATGGAAGGTAGTTTGTTGTTGGGATTTTTTTACTCTATTAGATGGTAGCCTTGTCATTACGGAAGGTAGTTCGTTGTTGGGATTTTGTTACTTTAATGGATGTTAGCCTTGTCATTATGGAATGTAGTTCGTTGTTGAGATTTTTTTACTCTAATGGATGGTAGCCTTGTCATTACGGAAGCTAGTTCGTTGTTGAGATATTGTTACTCTAATAGTTGGTAGCCTTGTCATTATGGAAGGTAGTTCGTTGTTGGGATTTTGTTACTCAAATGGATGGTAGCCTTGTAATTACGGAAGCTAGTTCTTTGTTGAGATTTTGTTACCCTAATGGACGGTAGCCTTGTCATTATGGAAGGTAGTTCGTTGTTAAGATTTTTTTACTCAAATGGATGGTAGACTGGTCATTATGGAAGGTAGTTCGTTGTTGGGATTTTTGTACTCAAATGGATGGTAGCCATGTCATTATGGAAGGTAGTTCGTTGTTGAGATTTTGTTACTCCAATGGATGGTAGCCTTGTCATTATGGAAGGTAGTTCGTTGTTGAGATTTTGTTAATCCAATGGATGGTAGCCTTGTCATTATGGAATGTAGTTCATTGTTGAGATTTTGTCACTCTAATGGATGGTATCCTTGTCATTACGGATGGTAGTTCATTGTTGAGTTTTTGTTACAGTAATGGATGGTAGCCTTGTCATTATCGAAGGTAGTTCCTTGTTGGGATTTTGTTACTCTAATGGATGGTAGCCTTGTTATTATGGAAGGTAGTTCGTTGTTGGGATTTTGTTACTTTAATGGATGGTAGCCTTTTCATTATGGAAGGCAGTTCGTTGTTGAGATTTTGTTACTCCAATGGATGGTAGACTGGTCATTATGGAAGGTAGATCGTTGTTGGGATTTTGGTACTCAAATAGATGGTAGCCTTGTCATTATGGAAGGTAGTTCGTTGTTGAGATTTTGTTACTCCAATGGATGGTAGCCTTGTCATTATGGAAGGTAGTTTGTTGTTGAGATTTTGTTTCTCCACTGGATGGTAGCCTTGTCATTATGGAAGGTAGTTCGCTGTTGAGATTTTGTTACTCCATTGGATGGTAGCCTTTTCATTATGGAAGGTAGTTCGTTGTTGGATTTTGTGACTCTAATAGATTGTAGCCTTGTCATTACGGAAGGTAGTTTGTTATTGGGATTTTGTTACTTTAATGGACGGTAGCCTTGTCATTATGGAAGGTAGTTCGTTGTTGAGATTTTTTTACTCTAATGGATGGTAGCCTTGTCATTATGGAAGGTAGTTCATTGTTGAGATTTTGTTACTCCAATGGATGGTAGCCTTGTCATTATGGAAGGTAGTTCGTTGTTGAGATTTTGTTACTCTAATAGAGAGTGGCCTTGTCATTACAGAAGGTAGTTCGTTGTTTAATTTTGTTACTCCATTGGATGGTAGCCTTGTCATTACGGAAGGTAGTATGTTGTTGTGATTTTGTTACTCTAATGAATGGTAGCCTTGTGATTATGGAATGTAGTTCGTTGTTGAGATTTTGTTACTCTAATGGATGGTAGCATTGTCATTACGGAAGGTAGTTCATTGTTGATTTTTGTTACTCTAATGGATGGTAGCCTTGTCATTATGGAAGGTAGTTTGTTGTTGGGATTTTTTTACTCTATTAGATGGTGGCCTTGTCATTACGGAAGGTAGTTCGTTGTTGGGATTTTGTTACTTTAATGGATGGTAGCCTTGTCATTATGGAATGTAGTTCGTTGTTGAGATTTTTTTACTCTAATGGATGGTAGCCTTGTCATTACGGAAGCTAGTTCGTTGTTGAGATATTGTTACTCTAATTGTTGGTAGCCTTTTCATTATGGAAGGTAGTTCGTTGTTTGGATTTTGTTACTCAAATGGATGGTAGCCTTGTAATTATGGAAACTAGTTCTTTGTTGATATTTTATTACTCTAATGGACGGTAGCCTTGTCATTATGGAAGGTAGTTCGTTGTTAAGATTTTTTTACTCAAATGGATGGTAGACTGGTCATTATGGAAGGTAGTTCGTTGTTGGGATTTTGGTACTCAAATGGATGGTAGCCATGTCATTATGGAAGGTAGTTCGTTGTTGAGATTTTGTTACTCCAATGGATGGTAGCCTTGTCATTATGGAAGGTAGTTCGTTGTTGAGATTTTGTTAATCCAATGGATGGTAGCCTTGTCATTATGGAATGTAGTTCATTGTTGAGATTTTGTCACTCTAATAGATGGTATCCTTGTCATTACGGATCGTAGTTCATTGTTGAGTTTTTGTTACAGTAATGGATGGTAGCCTTGTCATTATCGAAGGTAGTTCCTTGTTGGGATTTTGTTACTCTAATGGATGGTAGCCTTGTTATTATGGAAGGTAGTTCGTTGTTGGGATTTTGTTACTTTAATGGATGGTAGCCTTTTCATTATGGAAGGCAGTTCGTTGTTGAGATTTTGTTACTCCAATGGATGGTAGACTGGTCATTATGGAAGGTAGTTCGTTGTTGGGATTTTGGTACTCAAATGGATGGTAGCCTTGTCATTATGGAAGGTAGTTCGTTGTTGAGATTTTGTTACTCCAATGGATGGTAGCCTTGTCATTATGGAAGGTAGTTTGTTGTTGAGATTTTGTTACTCCAATGGATGGTAGCCTTGTCATTTGCGAAGGTAGTTCGCTGTTGAGATTTTGTTACTCCATTGGATGGTAGCCTTTTCATTATGGATGGTAGTTCGTTGTTGGATTTTGTGACTCTAATAGATTGTAGCCTTGTCATTACGGAAGGTAGTTTGTTATTGGGATTTTGTTACTTTAATGGACGGTAGCCTTGTCATTATGGAAGGTAGTTCGTTGTTGAGATTTTTTTACTCTAATGGATGGTAGCCTTGTCATTATGGAAGGTAGTTCATTGTTGAGATTTTGTTACTCCAATGGATGGTAGCCTTGTCATTATGGAAGGTAGTTCGTTGTTGAGATTTTGTTACTCTAATAGAGAGTGGCCTTGTCATTACAGAAGGTAGTTCGTTGTTTAATTTTGTTACTCCATTGGATGGTAGCCTTGTCATTACGGAAGGTAGTATGTTGTTGTGATTTTGTTACTCTAATGAATGGTAGCCTTGTGATTATGGAATGTAGTTCGTTGTTGAGATTTTGTTACTCTAATGGATGGTAGCATTGTCATTACGGAAGGTAGTTCATTGTTGATTTTTGTTACTCTAATGGATGGTAGCCTTGTCATTATGGAAGGTAGTTTGTTGTTGGGATTTTTTTACTCTATTAGATGGTAGCCTTGTCATTACGGAAGGTAGTTCGTTGTTGGGATTTTGTTACTTTAATGGATGTTAGCCTTGTCATTATGGAATGTAGTTCGTTGTTGAGATTTTTTTACTCTAATGGATGGTAGCCTTGTCATTACGGAAGCTAGTTCGTTGTTGAGATATTGTTACTCTAATAGTTGGTAGCCTTGTCATTATGGAAGGTAGTTCGTTGTTGGGATTTTGTTACTCAAATGGATGGTAGCCTTGTAATTACGGAAGCTAGTTCTTTGTTGAGATTTTGTTACTCTAATGGACGGTAGCCTTGTCATTATGGAAGGTAGTTCGTTGTTAAGATTTTTTTACTCAAATGGATGGTAGACTGGTCATTATGGAAGGTAGTTCGTTGTTGGGATTTTTGTACTCAAATGGATGGTAGCCATGTCATTATGGAAGGTAGTTCGTTGTTGAGATTTTGTTACTCCAATGGATGGTAGCCTTGTCATTATGGAAGGTAGTTCGTTGTTGAGATTTTGTTAATCCAATGGATGGTAGCCTTGTCATTATGGAATGTAGTTCATTGTTGAGATTTTGTCACTCTAATGGATGGTATCCTTGTCATTACGGATGGTAGTTCATTGTTGAGTTTTTGTTACAGTAATGGATGGTAGCCTTGTCATTATCGAAGGTAGTTCCTTGTTGGGATTTTGTTACTCTAATGGATGGTAGCCTTGTTATTATGGAAGGTAGTTCGTTGTTGGGATTTTGTTACTTTAATGGATGGTAGCCTTTTCATTATGGAAGGCAGTTCGTTGTTGAGATTTTGTTACTCCAATGGATGGTAGACTGGTCATTATGGAAGGTAGATCGTTGTTGGGATTTTGGTACTCAAATAGATGGTAGCCTTGTCATTATGGAAGGTAGTTCGTTGTTGAGATTTTGTTACTCCAATGGATGGTAGCCTTGTCATTATGGAAGGTAGTTTGTTGTTGAGATTTTGTTTCTCCACTGGATGGTAGCCTTGTCATTATGGAAGGTAGTTCGCTGTTGAGATTTTGTTACTCCATTGGATGGTAGCCTTTTCATTATGGAAGGTAGTTCGTTGTTGGATTTTGTGACTCTAATAGATTGTAGCCTTGTCATTACGGAAGGTAGTTTGTTATTGGGATTTTGTTACTTTAATGGACGGTAGCCTTGTCATTATGGAAGGTAGTTCGTTGTTGAGATTTTTTTACTCTAATGGATGGTAGCCTTGTCATTATGGAAGGTAGTTCATTGTTGAGATTTTGTTACTCCAATGGATGGTAGCCTTGTCATTATGGAAGGTAGTTCGTTGTTGAGATTTTGTTACTCTAATAGAGAGTGGCCTTGTCATTACAGAAGGTAGTTCGTTGTTTAATTTTGTTACTCCATTGGATGGTAGCCTTGTCATTACGGAAGGTAGTATGTTGTTGTGATTTTGTTACTCTAATGAATGGTAGCCTTGTGATTATGGAATGTAGTTCGTTGTTGAGATTTTGTTACTCTAATGGATGGTAGCATTGTCATTACGGAAGGTAGTTCATTGTTGATTTTTGTTACTCTAATGGATGGTAGCCTTGTCATTATGGAAGGTAGTTTGTTGTTGGGATTTTTTTACTCTATTAGATGGTAGCCTTGTCATTACGGAAGGTAGTTCGTTGTTGGGATTTTGTTACTTTAATGGATGGTAGCCTTGTCATTATGGAATGTAGTTCGTTGTTGAGATTTTTTTACTCTAATGGATGGTAGCCTTGTCATTACGGAAGCTAGTTCATTGTTGAGATATTGTTACTCTAATAGTTGGTAGCCTTGTCATTATGGAAGGTAGTTCGTTGTTGGGATTTTGTTACTCAAATGGATGGTAGCCTTGTAATTACGGAAGCTAGTTCTTTGTTGAGATTTTGTTACTCTAATGGACGGTAGCCTTGTCATTATGGAAGGTAGTTCGTTGTTAAGATTTTTTTACTCAAATGGATGGTAGACTGGTCATTATGGAAGGTAGTTCGTTGTTGGGATTTTTGTACTCAAATGGATGGTAGCCATGTCATTATGGAAGGTAGTTCGTTGTTGAGATTTTGTTACTCCAATGGATGGTAGCCTTGTCATTATGGAAGGTAGTTCGTTGTTGAGATTTTTTTAATCCAATGGATGGTAGCCTTGTCATTATGGAATGTAGTTCATTGTTGAGATTTTGTCACTCTAATGGATGGTATCCTTGTCATTACGGATGGTAGTTCATTGTTGAGTTTTTATTACAGTAATGGATGGTAGCCTTGTCATTATCGAAGGTAGTTCCTTGTTGGGATTTTGTTACTCTAATGGATGGTAGCCTTGTTATTATGGAAGGTAGTTCGTTGTTGGGATTTTGTTACTTTAATGGATGGTAGCCTTTTCATTATGGAAGGCAGTTCGTTGTTGAGATTTTGTTACTCCAATGGATGGTAGACTGGTCATTATGGAAGGTAGATCGTTGTTGGGATTTTGGTACTCAAATAGATGGTAGCCTTGTCATTATGGAAGGTAGTTCGTTGTTGAGATTTTGTTACTCCAATGGATGGTAGCCTTGTCATTATGGAAGGTAGTTTGTTGTTGAGATTTTGTTTCTCCACTGGATGGTAGCCTTGTCATTATGGAAGGTAGTTCGCTGTTGAGATTTTGTTACTCCATTGGATGGTAGCCTTTTCATTATGGAAGGTAGTTCGTTGTTGGATTTTGTGACTCTAATAGATTGTAGCCTTGTCATTACGGAAGGTAGTTTGTTATTGGGATTTTGTTACTTTAATGGACGGTAGCCTTGTCATTATGGAAGGTAGTTCGTTGTTGAGATTTTTTTACTCTAATCGATGGTAGCCTTGTCATTATGGAAGGTAGTTCATTGTTGAGATTTTGTTACTCCAATGGATGGTAGCCTTGTCATTATGGAAGGTAGTTCGTTGTTGAGATTTTGTTACTCTAATAGAGGGTATCCTTGTCATTACAGAAGGTAGTTCGTTGTTGTAATTTTGTTACTCCATTGGATGGTAGCCTTGTCATTACGGAAGGTAGTTTGTTGTTGTGATTTTGTTACTCTAATGAATGGTAGCCTTGTGATTATGGAATGTAGTTCGTTGTTGAGATTTTGTTACTCTAATGGATGGTAGCATTGTCATTACGGAAGGTAGTTCATTGTTGAGTTTTTGTTACTCTAATGGATGGTAGCCTTGTCATTATGGAAGGTAGTTTGTTGTTGGGATTTTTTTACTCTATTAGATGGTAGCCTTGTCATTACGGAAGGTAGTTCGTTGTTGGGATTTTGTTACTTTAATGGATGTTAGCCTTGTCATTATGGAATGTAGTTCGTTGTTGAGATTTTTTTACTCTAATGGATGGTAGCCTTGTCATTACGGAAGCTAGTTCGTTGTTGAGATATTGTTACTCTAATAGTTGGTAGCCTTGTCATTATGGAAGGTAGTTCGTTGTTGGGATTTTGTTACTCAAATGGATGGTAGCCTTGTAATTACGGAAGCTAGTTCTTTGTTGAGATTTTGTTACTCTAATGGACGGTAGCCTTGTCATTATGGAAGGTAGTTCGTTGTTAAGATTTTTTTACTCAAATGGATGGTAGACTGGTCATTATGGAAGGTAGTTCGTTGTTGGGATTTTTGTACTCAAATGGATGGTAGCCATGTCATTATGGAAGGTAGTTCGTTGTTGAGATTTTGTTACTCCAATGGATGGTAGCCTTGTCATTATGGAAGGTAGTTCGTTGTTGAGATTTTGTTAATCCAATGGATGGTAGCCTTGTCATTATGGAATGTAGTTCATTGTTGAGATTTTGTCACTCTAATGGATGGTATCCTTGTCATTACGGATGGTAGTTCATTGTTGAGTTTTTGTTACAGTAATGGATGGTAGCCTTGTCATTATCGAAGGTAGTTCCTTGTTGGGATTTTGTTACTCTAATGGATGGTAGCCTTGTTATTATGGAAGGTAGTTCGTTGTTGGGATTTTGTTACTTTAATGGATGGTAGCCTTTTCATTATGGAAGGCAGTTCGTTGTTGAGATTTTTTTACTCCAATGGATGGTAGACTGGTCATTATGGAAGGTAGATCGTTGTTGGGATTTTGGTACTCAAATAGATGGTAGCCTTGTCATTATGGAAGGTAGTTCGTTGTTGAGATTTTGTTACTCCAATGGATGGTAGCCTTGTCATTATGGAAGGTAGTTTGTTGTTGAGATTTTGTTTCTCCACTGGATGGTAGCCTTGTCATTATGGAAGGTAGTTCGCTGTTGAGATTTTGTTACTCCATTGGATGGTAGCCTTTTCATTATGGAAGGTAGTTCGTTGTTGGATTTTGTGACTCTAATAGATTGTAGCCTTGTCATTACGGAAGGTAGTTTGTTATTGGGATTTTGTTACTTTAATGGACGGTAGCCTTGTCATTATGGAAGGTAGTTCGTTGTTGAGATTTTTTTACTCTAATGGATGGTAGCCTTGTCATTATGGAAGGTAGTTCATTGTTGAGATTTTGTTACTCCAATGGATGGTAGCCTTGTCATTATGGAAGGTAGTTCGTTGTTGAGATTTTGTTACTCTAATAGAGAGTGGCCTTGTCATTACAGAAGGTAGTTCGTTGTTTAATTTTGTTACTCCATTGGATGGTAGCCTTGTCATTACGGAAGGTAGTATGTTGTTGTGATTTTGTTACTCTAATGAATGGTAGCCTTGTGATTATGGAATGTAGTTCGTTGTTGAGATTTTGTTACTCTAATGGATGGTAGCATTGTCATTACGGAAGGTAGTTCATTGTTGATTTTTGTTACTCTAATGGATGGTAGCCTTGTCATTATGGAAGGTAGTTTGTTGTTGGGATTTTTTTAATCTATTAGATGGTAGCCTTGTCATTACGGAAGGTAGTTCGTTGTTGGGATTTTGTTACTTTAATGGATGGTAGCCTTGTCATTATGGAATGTAGTTCGTTGTTGAGATTTTTTTACTCTAATGGATGGTAGCCTTGTCATTACGGAAGCTAGTTCGTTGTTGAGATATTGTTACTCTAATAGTTGGTAGCCTTGTCATTATGGAAGGTAGTTCGTTGTTGGGATTTTGTTACTCAAATGGATGGTAGCCTTGTAATTACGGAAGCTAGTTCTTTGTTGAGATTTTGTTACTCTAATGGACGGTAGCCTTGTCATTATGGAAGGTAGTTCGTTGTTAAGATTTTTTTACTCAAATGGATGGTAGACTGGTCATTATGGAAGGTAGTTCGTTGTTGGGATTTTTGTACTCAAATGGATGGTAGCCATGTCATTATGGAAGGTAGTTCGTTGTTGAGATTTTGTTACTCCAATGGATGGTAGCCTTGTCATTATGGAAGGTAGTTCGTTGTTGAGATTTTGTTAATCCAATGGATGGTAGCCTTGTCATTATGGAATGTAGTTCATTGTTGAGATTTTGTCACTCTAATGGATGGTATCCTTGTCATTACGGATGGTAGTTCATTGTTGAGTTTTTATTACAGTAATGGATGGTAGCCTTGTCATTATCGAAGGTAGTTCCTTGTTGGGATTTTGTTACTCTAATGGATGGTAGCCTTGTTATTATGGAAGGTAGTTCGTTGTTGGGATTTTGTTACTTTAATGGATGGTAGCCTTTTCATTATGGAAGGCAGTTCGTTGTTGAGATTTTGTTACTCCAATGGATGGTAGACTGGTCATTATGGAAGGTAGATCGTTGTTGGGATTTTGGTACTCAAATAGATGGTAGCCTTGTCATTATGGAAGGTAGTTCGTTGTTGAGATTTTGTTACTCCAATGGATGGTAGCCTTGTCATTATGGAAGGTAGTTTGTTGTTGAGATTTTGTTTCTCCACTGGATGGTAGCCTTGTCATTATGGAAGGTAGTTCGCTGTTGAGATTTTGTTACTCCATTGGATGGTAGCCTTTTCATTATGGAAGGTAGTTCGTTGTTGGATTTTGTGACTCTAATAGATTGTAGCCTTGTCATTACGGAAGGTAGTTTGTTATTGGGATTTTGTTACTTTAATGGACGGTAGCCTTGTCATTATGGAAGGTAGTTCGTTGTTGAGATTTTTTTACTCTAATGGATGGTAGCCTTGTCATTATGGAAGGTAGTTCATTGTTGAGATTTTGTTACTCCAATGGATGGTAGCCTTGTCATTATGGAAGGTAGTTCGTTGTTGAGATTTTGTTACTCTAATAGAGGGTATCCTTGTCATTACAGAAGGTAGTTCGTTGTTTAATTTTGTTACTCCATTGGATGGTAGCCTTGTCATTACGGAAGGTAGTATGTTGTTGTGATTTTGTTACTCTAATGAATGGTAGCCTTGTGATTATGGAATGTAGTTCGTTGTTGAGATTTTGTTACTCTAATGGATGGTAGCATTGTCATTACGGAAGGTAGTTCATTGTTGATTTTTGTTACTCTAATGGATGGTAGCCTTGTCATTATGGAAGGTAGTTTGTTGTTGGGATTTTTTTAATCTATTAGATGGTAGCCTTGTCATTACGGAAGGTAGTTCGTTGTTGGGATTTTGTTACTTTAATGGATGGTAGCCTTGTCATTATGGAATGTAGTTCGTTGTTGAGATTTTTTTACTCTAATGGATGGTAGCCTTGTCATTACGGAAGCTAGTTCGTTGTTGAGATATTGTTACTCTAATAGTTGGTAGCCTTGTCATTATGGAAGGTAGTTCGTTGTTGGGATTTTGTTACTCAAATGGATGGTAGCCTTGTAATTACGGAAGCTAGTTCTTTGTTGAGATTTTGTTACTCTAATGGACGGTAGCCTTGTCATTATGGAAGGTAGTTCGTTGTTAAGATTTTTTTACTCAAATGGATGGTAGACTGGTCATTATGGAAGGTAGTTCGTTGTTGGGATTTTTGTACTCAAATGGATGGTAGCCATGTCATTATGGAAGGTAGTTCGTTGTTGAGATTTTGTTACTCCAATGGATGGTAGCCTTGTCATTATGGAAGGTAGTTCGTTGTTGAGATTTTGTTAATCCAATGGATGGTAGCCTTGTCATTATGGAATGTAGTTCATTGTTGAGATTTTGTCACTCTAATGGATGGTATCCTTGTCATTACGGATGGTAGTTCATTGTTGAGTTTTTATTACAGTAATGGATGGTAGCCTTGTCATTATCGAAGGTAGTTCCTTGTTGGGATTTTGTTACTCTAATGGATGGTAGCCTTGTTATTATGGAAGGTAGTTCGTTGTTGGGATTTTGTTACTTTAATGGATGGTAGCCTTTTCATTATGGAAGGCAGTTCGTTGTTGAGATTTTTTTACTCCAATGGATGGTAGACTGGTCATTATGGAAGGTAGATCGTTGTTGGGATTTTGGTACTCAAATAGATGGTAGCCTTGTCATTATGGAAGGTAGTTCGTTGTTGAGATTTTGTTACTCCAATGGATGGTAGCCTTGTCATTATGGAAGGTAGTTTGTTGTTGAGATTTTGTTTCTCCACTGGATGGTAGCCTTGTCATTATGGAAGGTAGTTCGCTGTTGAGATTTTGTTACTCCATTGGATGGTAGCCTTTTCATTATGGAAGGTAGTTCGTTGTTGGATTTTGTGACTCTAATAGATTGTAGCCTTGTCATTACGGAAGGTAGTTTGTTATTGGGATTTTGTTACTTTAATGGACGGTAGCCTTGTCATTATGGAAGGTAGTTCGTTGTTGAGATTTTTTTACTCTAATGGATGGTAGCCTTGTCATTATGGAAGGTAGTTCATTGTTGAGATTTTGTTACTCCAATGGATGGTAGCCTTGTCATTATGGAAGGTAGTTCGTTGTTGAGATTTTGTTACTCTAATAGAGAGTGGCCTTGTCATTACAGAAGGTAGTTCGTTGTTTAATTTTGTTACTCCATTGGATGGTAGCCTTGTCATTACGGAAGGTAGTATGTTGTTGTGATTTTGTTACTCTAATGAATGGTAGCCTTGTGATTATGGAATGTAGTTCGTTGTTGAGATTTTGTTACTCTAATGGATGGTAGCATTGTCATTACGGAAGGTAGTTCATTGTTGATTTTTGTTACTCTAATGGATGGTAGCCTTGTCATTATGGAAGGTAGTTTGTTGTTGGGATTTTTTTAATCTATTAGATGGTAGCCTTGTCATTACGGAAGGTAGTTCGTTGTTGGGATTTTGTTACTTTAATGGATGGTAGCCTTGTCATTATGGAATGTAGTTCGTTGTTGAGATTTTTTTACTCTAATGGATGGTAGCCTTGTCATTACGGAAGCTAGTTCGTTGTTGAGATATTGTTACTCTAATAGTTGGTAGCCTTGTCATTATGGAAGGTAGTTCGTTGTTGGGATTTTGTTACTCAAATGGATGGTAGCCTTGTAATTACGGAAGCTAGTTCTTTGTTGAGATTTTGTTACTCTAATGGACGGTAGCCTTGTCATTATGGAAGGTAGTTCGTTGTTAAGATTTTTTTACTCAAATGGATGGTAGACTGGTCATTATGGAAGGTAGTTCGTTGTTGGGATTTTTGTACTCAAATGGATGGTAGCCATGTCATTATGGAAGGTAGTTCGTTGTTGAGATTTTGTTACTCCAATGGATGGTAGCCTTGTCATTATGGAAGGTAGTTCGTTGTTGAGATTTTGTTAATCCAATGGATGGTAGCCTTGTCATTATGGAATGTAGTTCATTGTTGAGATTTTGTCACTCTAATGGATGGTATCCTTGTCATTACGGATGGTAGTTCATTGTTGAGTTTTTATTACAGTAATGGATGGTAGCCTTGTCATTATCGAAGGTAGTTCCTTGTTGGGATTTTGTTACTCTAATGGATGGTAGCCTTGTTATTATGGAAGGTAGTTCGTTGTTGGGATTTTGTTACTTTAATGGATGGTAGCCTTTTCATTATGGAAGGCAGTTCGTTGTTGAGATTTTGTTACTCCAATGGATGGTAGACTGGTCATTATGGAAGGTAGATCGTTGTTGGGATTTTGGTACTCAAATAGATGGTAGCCTTGTCATTATGGAAGGTAGTTCGTTGTTGAGATTTTGTTACTCCAATGGATGGTAGCCTTGTCATTATGGAAGGTAGTTTGTTGTTGAGATTTTGTTTCTCCACTGGATGGTAGCCTTGTCATTATGGAAGGTAGTTCGCTGTTGAGATTTTGTTACTCCATTGGATGGTAGCCTTTTCATTATGGAAGGTAGTTCGTTGTTGGATTTTGTGACTCTAATAGATTGTAGCCTTGTCATTACGGAAGGTAGTTTGTTATTGGGATTTTGTTACTTTAATGGACGGTAGCCTTGTCATTATGGAAGGTAGTTCGTTGTTGAGATTTTTTTACTCTAATGGATGGTAGCCTTGTCATTATGGAAGGTAGTTCATTGTTGAGATTTTGTTACTCCAATGGATGGTAGCCTTGTCATTATGGAAGGTAGTTCGTTGTTGAGATTTTGTTACTCTAATAGAGGGTATCCTTGTCATTACAGAAGGTAGTTCGTTGTTTAATTTTGTTACTCCATTGGATGGTAGCCTTGTCATTACGGAAGGTAGTATGTTGTTGTGATTTTGTTACTCTAATGAATGGTAGCCTTGTGATTATGGAATGTAGTTCGTTGTTGAGATTTTGTTACTCTAATGGATGGTAGCATTGTCATTACGGAAGGTAGTTCATTGTTGATTTTTGTTACTCTAATGGATGGTAGCCTTGTCATTATGGAAGGTAGTTTGTTGTTGGGATTTTTTTAATCTATTAGATGGTAGCCTTGTCATTACGGAAGGTAGTTCGTTGTTGGGATTTTGTTACTTTAATGGATGGTAGCCTTGTCATTATGGAATGTAGTTCGTTGTTGAGATTTTTTTACTCTAATGGATGGTAGCCTTGTCATTACGGAAGCTAGTTCGTTGTTGAGATATTGTTACTCTAATAGTTGGTAGCCTTGTCATTATGGAAGGTAGTTCGTTGTTGGGATTTTGTTACTCAAATGGATGGTAGCCTTGTAATTACGGAAGCTAGTTCTTTGTTGAGATTTTGTTACTCTAATGGACGGTAGCCTTGTCATTATGGAAGGTAGTTCGTTGTTAAGATTTTTTTACTCAAATGGATGGTAGACTGGTCATTATGGAAGGTAGTTCGTTGTTGGGATTTTTGTACTCAAATGGATGGTAGCCATGTCATTATGGAAGGTAGTTCGTTGTTGAGATTTTGTTACTCCAATGGATGGTAGCCTTGTCATTATGGAAGGTAGTTCGTTGTTGAGATTTTGTTAATCCAATGGATGGTAGCCTTGTCATTATGGAATGTAGTTCATTGTTGAGATTTTGTCACTCTAATGGATGGTATCCTTGTCATTACGGATGGTAGTTCATTGTTGAGTTTTTATTACAGTAATGGATGGTAGCCTTGTCATTATCGAAGGTAGTTCCTTGTTGGGATTTTGTTACTCTAATGGATGGTAGCCTTGTTATTATGGAAGGTAGTTCGTTGTTGGGATTTTGTTACTTTAATGGATGGTAGCCTTTTCATTATGGAAGGCAGTTCGTTGTTGAGATTTTGTTACTCCAATGGATGGTAGACTGGTCATTATGGAAGGTAGATCGTTGTTGGGATTTTGGTACTCAAATAGATGGTAGCCTTGTCATTATGGAAGGTAGTTCGTTGTTGAGATTTTGTTACTCCAATGGATGGTAGCCTTGTCATTATGGAAGGTAGTTTGTTGTTGAGATTTTGTTTCTCCACTGGATGGTAGCCTTGTCATTATGGAAGGTAGTTCGCTGTTGAGATTTTGTTACTCCATTGGATGGTAGCCTTTTCATTATGGAAGGTAGTTCGTTGTTGGATTTTGTGACTCTAATAGATTGTAGCCTTGTCATTACGGAAGGTAGTTTGTTATTGGGATTTTGTTACTTTAATGGACGGTAGCCTTGTCATTATGGAAGGTAGTTCGTTGTTGAGATTTTTTTACTCTAATGGATGGTAGCCTTGTCATTATGGAAGGTAGTTCATTGTTGAGATTTTGTTACTCCAATGGATGGTAGCCTTGTCATTATGGAAGGTAGTTCGTTGTTGAGATTTTGTTACTCTAATAGAGGGTATCCTTGTCATTACAGAAGGTAGTTCGTTGTTGTAATTTTGTTACTCCATTGGATGGTAGCCTTGTCATTACGGAAGGTAGTTTGTTGTTGTGATTTTGTTACTCTAATGAATGGTAGCCTTGTGATTATGGAATGTAGTTCGTTGTTGAGATTTTGTTACTCTAATGGATGGTAGCATTGTCATTACGGAAGGTAGTTCATTGTTGAGTTTTTGTTACTCTAATGGATGGTAGCCTTGTCATTATGGAAGGTAGTTTGTTGTTGGGATTTTTTTACTCTATTAGATGGTAGCCTTGTCATTACGGAAGGTAGTTCGTTGTTGGGATTTTGTTACTTTAATGGATGGTAGCCTTGTCATTATGGAATGTAGTTCGTTGTTGAGATTTTTTTACTCTAATGGATGGTAGCCTTGTCATTACGGAAGCTAGTTCGTTGTTGAGATTTTGTTACTCTAATAGTTGGTAGCCTTGTCATTATGGAAGGTAGTTCGTTGTTGGGATTTTGTTACTCAAATGGATGGTAGCCTTGTAATTACGGAAGCTAGTTCTTTGTTGAGATTTTGTTACTCTAATGGACGGTAGCCTTGTCATTATGGAAGGTAGTTCGTTGTTAAGATTTTTTTACTCAAATGGATGGTAGACTGGTCATTATGGAAGGTAGTTCGTTGTTGGGATTTTGGTACTCAAATGGATGGTAGCCATGTCATTATGGAAGGTAGTCCGTTGTTGAGATTTTGTTACTCCAATAGATGGTAGCCTTGTCATTATGGAAGGTAGTTCATTGTTGAGATTTTGTTAATCCAATGGATGGTAGCCTTGTCATTATGGAATGTAGTTCATTGTTGAGATTTTGTCACTCTAATGGATGGTATCCTTGTCATTACGGATGGTAGTTCATTGTTGAGTTTTTGTTACAGTAATGGATGGTAGCCTTTTCATTATCGAAGGTAGTTCCTTGTTGGGATTTTGTTACTCTAATGGATGGTAGCCTTGTTATTATGGAAGGTAGTTCTTTGTTGGGATTTTGTTACTTTAATGGATGGTAGCCTTTTCATTATGGAAGGCAGTTCGTTGTTGAGATTTTGTTACTCCAATGGATGGTAGAATGGTCATTATGGAAGGTAGTTCGTTGTTGGGATTTTGGTACTCAAATGGATGGTAGCCTTGTCATTATGGAAGGTAGTTCGTTGTTGAGATTTTGTTACTCCAATGGATGGTAGCCTTGTCATTATGGAAGGTAGTTTGTTGTTGAGATTTTGTTTCTCCACTGGATGGTAGCCTTGTCATTATGGAAGGTAGTTCGCTGTTGAGATTTTGTTACTCCATTGGATGGTAGCCTTTTCATTATGGAAGGTAGTTCGTTGTTGGATTTTGTGACTCTAATAGATTGTAGCCTTGTCATTACGGAAGGTAGTTTGTTATTGGGATTTTGTTACTTTAATGGACGGTAGCCTTGTCATTATGGAAGGTAGTTCGTTGTTGAGATTTTTTTACTCTAATGGATGGTAGCCTTGTCATTATGGAAGGTAGTTCATTGTTGAGATTTTGTTACTCCAATGGATGGTAGCCTTGTCATTATGGAAGGTAGTTTGTTGTTGAGATTTTGTTACTCTAATAGAGGGTAGCCTTGTCATTACAGAAGGTAGTTCGTTGTTGTAATTTTGTTACTCCATTGGATGGTAGCCTTGTCATTACGGAAGGTAGTTTGTTGTTGTGATTTTGTTACTCTAATGAATGGTAGCCTTGTGATTATGGAATGTAGTTCGTTGTTGAGATTTTGTTACTCTAATGGATGGTATCATTGTCATTACGGAAGGTAGTTCATTGTTGAGTTTTTGTTACTCTAATGGATGGTAGCCTTGTCATTATGGAAGGTAGTTTGTTGTTGGGATTTTTTTACTCTATTAGATGGTAGCCTTGTCATTACGGAAGGTAGTTCGTTGTTGGGATTTTGTTACTTTAATGGATGGTAGCCTTGTCATTATGGAATGTAGTTCGTTGTTGAGATTTTTTTACTCTAATGGATGGCAGCCTTGTCATTACGGAAGCTAGTTCGTTGTTGAGATTTTGTTACTCTAATAGTTGGTAGCCTTGTCATTATGGAAGGTCGTTCGTTGTTGGGATTTTGTTACTCAAATGGATGGTAGCCTTGTAATTACGGAAGCTAGTTCTTTGTTGAGATTTTGCTACTCTAATGGACGGTAGCCTTGTCATTATGGAAGGTAGTTTGTTGTTAAGATTTTTTTACTAAAATGGATGGTAGACTGGTCATTATGGAAGGTAGTTCGTTGTTGGGATTTTGGTACTCAAATGGATGGTAGCCATGTCATTATGGAAGGTAGTTCGTTGTTGAGATTTTGTTACTCCAATGGATGGTAGCCTTGTCATTATGGAAGGTAGTTCGTTGTTGAGATTTTGTTAATCCAATGGATGGTAGCCTTGACATTATGGAATGTAGTTCATTGTTGAGATTTTGTCACTCTAATGGATGGTATCCTTGTCATTACGGATGGTAGTTCATTGTTGAGTTTTTGTTACAGTAATGGATGGTAGCCTTTTCATTATCGAAGGTAGTTCCTTGTTGGGATTTTGTTACTCTAATGGATGGTAGCCTTGTTATTATTGAAGGTAGTTCGTTGTTGGGATTTTGTTACTTTAATGGATGGTAGCCTTTTCATTATGGAAGGCAGTTCGTTGTTGAGATTTTGTTACTCCAATGGATGGTAGCCTTGTCATTATGGAAGGTAGTTCGTTGTTGAGATTTTGTTACTCCAATGGATGGAAGCCTTGTCATTATGGAAGGTAAATTATTGTTAGGATTCTGTTAATCCAATGGATGTTAGGATTATGTTACCATTTTCCAAACCATTATACCATAAGACCTGCTGTCCAACAAACGCCATCATCATTTCAAAACCAACATATAGCAAGGACCATAAAAACTGTCAAAACCATGGCCTAAACTAATTTCCAAACCCAAGCATACAGTAAGGCCTCAGTATGATCATCCTAGGTTAATACAAAAGGGCAACAGAAGAAGAGAAGAAAGATAAATACAGAGTACCGTCAACTGAAGCAAGCCCACAACGTCAACTTCCTTGTCCCGGCCTCCTACGCACTCAACCCTCCCTCCTCCTTCTCCAGGTATCTGTTCCACCCTCTTCTTCCTTTCATAACATCTCAATAATCACATGAACACGAAATTAGAATCAGAAATAGGTATAAAAATCAACACATGCAATTGTAACAAACCCTAAAACGAATAGGAAATTGATCGTACCGTGAATCCATCGCCTTATGCTTTGCTGGAGGGAAGAGGGAGACGGAATACCGGTGGCCTTTGGGACGAAGCAGAACGCGAACGAAGCAGAGTTCAGACGAAGAAGAGCGTAAACGAAGAAGATGATACAAGAGGAATGAGTGCTGCTATCCCAAAACCTTAACCCTAATCCCAATTACCAAACGCGTTTAACCCTTGAACAAAATTATGAAACATAGTTGGACCCAACCGGTTCTGCCTAAGCCCAAACAGACCTCTTTGTGCACCCCCCCTGTTTTAGTTTTGATTAGGACCCTTAGACACCTTTGGCCCACATTTGTTTGTTCTTCTAGCCTTTTTTAATACACTCTTTTCTATTCATTTCTTTTTTAGTTTTTTTATAGAAATATTACTAACTTAGTTTAAAATTAGTTGGTAACTTAGTCAAATAATTTAATTAAAACATTTTAATTATTTTTACCTTTTGTTTATTAAATTTAATTTTAGGTTTATTTGGTAATTTTAAATATCCCTTTTTTAATTAGGTTTAAGTTAGTTTTTTTAAGTATTCATTTAGTTTGTTTATTTAATAATTACTAAATATAATAATGCCTTATATAGAACTCTAAAAAATATATAAAAAAATAGAAAGTCTTAAAACTTAAAAAATATTTTTGTTTTCCTTAATTAATTCTCATTTACTTTTATCCATATTAAAAATGCGTAAAAAATGAAAACTATTAAAAACATTTTCTTTTCATTAATATTAAACAAAAAATCACAAAAATGCATGTTCACACACTTAGTCTTTTATTTAATTGTTATATATCCTTATCCGCATAATTTTTCTATTTAATCATTTCATATTCACATGATTATTCTGTTTACGTTTAAACCCAAGGGAAAAAACGATTAAATTTGTTGACTTCATGTCCTCAAGTCTAATCGCGCGAACATTCGCATTTCATTAAAACTTAGGATAATTTTTCCTTAAATATTCAATCTTTTCAAAACTTATACCCTTTAAGCAAAAACTTTGGCATTAGGTCGTCGCATCTTCAAAACCCGTTCGTACCCCTTTTTTCGGCCAAAACAATTTATTTTCTTCAATCAAACAAACAATTTTAATAACCAGACATTTCAAAAGGTTCCTATAGAGTACTATAGATACATTGGGTGCTAATACCTTCCCATTGTATAACCAACCCCCGAACCATAGATCTCTTTTCAAAAACACCTTGTATTTTTATTACTTTTAAAAAGTATTATTTACACTGCATATTTAGGGTTTTATTTCGCTCTTTCCCCTTTTCCCTTGGAAACAATAAAGCGCGGTGGCGACTCTTGCTTTTGTGAGACGAATTAATCAATAATTCGATCTCCGATTTACCCCGCTACATTTTTTTATCGCTACAGAATTGGCGACTTTGTTGGGGACAGATTGACCTCTTGCTGGTCCATCCCTAAGTGGGTTAAGCCTAATTTGTTTTATCTGTTTACTATTATTTGATATGTTTGATTATGTGTTTAAATTGGGGTGTTTGGGTTTTTTGCAAAGGACGAATCCTATACCTGGATTAAGTAACACTTAAGGAATAGGACGGGCGGTATAGTCATGTTAACTTTGAGGGAGTAATCCCGAAGAAGGAGGCATGAGATCCCCCACTCAATGGAAGGCCCTCTTGAACTTAATATTTTTTTACCGAGTAATCGGGAAGACATTATTATTTTCGACCTAGGAGCCCGAGAAGTTGAGGACCGTAGAACCCTAACCCATCTTGGCCTTTTTAGGTGTAGCGCGGAGACTATAACGGAGTAATTCGGAAGTAGTTGTTACGCGATGCTATGCTCGGACGAGTTTCTCTTGAGAATATTGCTAATTATTGAGTAATCAAGACGTTGGTAATATCCGAAAGAGGAATTTAGACTCTGGGAACTCTTAGAACATTGTCTTACAGGTGCGATTGAACCGTTAGTACATACCTTTGGGTGGGCTTTACCCTCGACTCCATGCTGAACGTTGAACCTTTGAACCCCATGTTTGCAAACTTGTGTGTGACTGTTGCATTGTCATTCATTCATGCACTCATCAACATCTTTGTAAAAAACTTATTTTTCAAGGAACTTCGGAATGATTTTTGCAGACATCTCAGGTTATTATGGAATTTGGAAGGAGAAACACTCGAAGCTTTAGTTTTAAGGAGCCCGAGATTGAAGAACTGAAGAGTTTGATTCCGAAGATCGAGAACCCGACGGATTTTCAGAAGAAGTATGGGTCCATTATACCTCTCATGAAGCGCAAGATGAAGGAAGGCATCCTCAATACGTTGGTTCAATTCTACGATCCTTTGTACCGATGTTTCACCTTTCCGTATTACCAGTTGATGCCCACCTTAGAAGAGTATTCCTACATACTTGGTTTGCCGATCATCGACTGTGTTCCTTTTTCTGGCTTAGAAGAGGAGCCCAAATCTCACGAGATAGCGACCATCACCCACTTGAAGAAGTCAGAGATAGAGGAGAACATGACTACAAAAGGGGGAATCCGAGGTTTGTCTGCGCAGTTTTTGTTGAGGAAAGCTCGTCATTTTGCTGAGATAAAAGATACTGTTGCCTTTGAAGACATGTTTGCTTTACTCGCCTATGGTCTATTCTTGTTCCCTAACGTTGATAAGTTTGTGGATATCAACGCCATCAGAATTTTCTTGATTAGAAATCCGGTCCCTACGCTACTAGGAGATACTTACTACTCCATCCATCTTCGAAACTCTTATCAAGGAGGAATGATTATTTGTTGTGCACCGTTGTTGTATCAGTGGTATGTTTCGCATCTACCTGGGTCTGATGTCTTCTGGGATCTCGAGAAGGAACCGCGTTGGGCACCAAAGATCATGGCTCTCACTCATTTCGACATTGATTGGTATAATCGAGTTTACTACGACGTGAAGATCATCGATAGCTGTGGTGCTTTTCCTAACGTGCCTCTTCTTGGTACGAGAGGTGGAATTAACTATAACCCTGTTCTCACGCGCCGTCAGTTTGGGTACCCGATGAGGGACAAGCCAAACAACAGCCATGTGAGTGGTTTCTTTCTACAGGAAGGACAAGATCATCAGGCAGCTAAGAGGGAGATCGAAGGAGCATGGCGCCACATCCATAGGAAAGGGAGAGATATGTTAGGACATAGAGGTGCCGTTTCTTTGGAGCCTTACCTACAGTGGGTCCGTGCTAGGGCTTGTGCTCTCAAGATGCCCTATAAACTTGAGAAACCTTTATTCCCTACCGTTGCATCATCATCTGTTGTTATCCCTATCGCGAATATAGGAGAATACCAAGGAAATCTGGCTAGGATGAAGTCCGAGAGAGATGCTTGGAAAGAAAAGTATAACATGTCTGAATATGAGAATCGGGTCCTGACTCGACAGCTAATGGAAAAGGAGGAGTTACTCTTTATTCAAGACGGCTGGTTCATTGATCACGATGAGAAACTTCGTCAAAAGGATGCTTTACTGAAGAGGTATGCTAGTGAGTGGAAGAGAAAGAAGGAAGGTTCGTTAAGCGTGGCTCTTGTTCCTAACCCACAGAAGGAAATCATTGATCGACTGGTAGCTGAGAAGAAAGAGATGGAAGACTTTTATGAAGAGAAGATCAAGAAGCTCCGGTTACAGTTGGTGTTTGGTCCCTCATCTGATGATTCTGAGTGGTCTTTAGCTTTTAGTTTTATTTTATTGATGTCATTTTGTAAAACTTTGTAAAAGGGCTTCATGCTCCAAGTTGTAATTTATTGCTTTATTATGGACTTCATGTCCCAAAGTTGTAATTTATTGCTTTATTAAGAGCTTCATGCTCCAGAGTTGCAATTTATCGCTTTATTATGGATTTCATGTTTCGAAGATGTAATTTACTGCTTTTATTATTGGGTTGTTAACCCAAAGTTGTAATTTATTGTTTTGTTATTCCCAGTTGTAAGTTGTAATTTACTGTTTTCAATTAATGGATTGAGTTTTCGTTTTTCCAAATTCCTTTACCATTGATGTATGCAAAATTATCGAAGTTCCTTGAAAAACTATTAAAATGAATCATCATTTGCACCGCACATCATGCATCATTCAACATTTCACTTCACATGTTTCCTAGAGTCTTATCCTTGTTTCTTTTTCCACTCGAAAGGTTGTCAAGCTGTCTCACCGATACGACACTCGAGCCAATCGTCAGAGGAAAATGGAATATCTGGAACAGGAAAACCATGAGCTTCGTGGGGAGGTTGTTACCCTTCGTATCGAGATGGAAAAGTTAACTGCGTTAGTGGAAAGTTTGGTGGCTGTTCAGAATCAACCATCGACTACAGTTCCCGAGATTCAGACTTCAACTCCAGTGGTTTCCGAGATTGTCACCGTTCCTACCTCTGTGACTCAAATCAACTCTCCGCTTCAGCATCAGATGCTGAAAGGTTTCCCGTGGGGAATGCCTTACAACTTTGTGCCAGAGGGGTATCAGCCTGCCGTACAGCCTTTGTTTCAACCTGCTTTGTCTCTTCCTCAGCCAGAGACAACTGCCATGCCGCCAGTAATTCCGTCTGTGACACCTTTTCCGCAACCGATTATGACAACTGCCGCTCCTGTGGTCCACTCCGTGCCATAATTGAATGAGCCTACTTATCCTGCCGAGCCTACTGAAAGTTTGGGTCTTTTTGATAGAATGGAAGAGTTTCAAGATCAGTTCCAGGAAATGCAGAAGGAGCTCAGAGCGTTAAAGGGGAAGGATTTGTTTGGGAAGAACACGCATGACCTTTGTTTAGTTCCGAATGTCAAGATTCCAGCAAAATTCAAAGTGCCAGACTTTGAGAGATATAAGGGTGATTCGTGTCCTAGAAGCCATTTGACAATGTAAGTAAGAAAGATGTCTACGTATTCTGATGATCATGACTTGTTGATTCATTATTTTCAAGATAGTTTGACGGGTGCTGCTCTAAAGTGGTATATGGGTTTAGACAGTATTCGGATCCGCAACTTCAACGATCTTAGAGAAGCTTTTGTTCACCAGTATAAGTACAACGTTGACATGGCCCCGGACATGGATCAACTCCGGGCGATGTCGCAAAGAGACCGAGAATCTTTTAAGGAATACGCCAAGAGGTGGCGTGAGATCGCTGGTCAAATCTATCCACCTCTCGAGGAGAAAGACAATGATAACCAGCGCACCCAGTGACTTCACCGAAATGGTAAGCATGGGCATGCGGTTAGATGAAGGGATTCGTGAAGGGCGTTTGTTTAAAGAAGGAAGTCCATCTAGCAGTATTAAGAAGTTTGGAAGTGTTTTCCTGAAAAGAAAAGAGCAGGATGTCAGCGCATTGTTCCCAGGGAGACCCAGGAGAGGTTACTCTCACGTTGCGGCAGTCACTCCGGCTGTCCGCCCAACTTTGATGACCCCAGCTCATCAAACCCCACCAACTCAACAACGGCCATTTTAGCAGCAGCCTCGACAACAGGCTTATCCATTCAACAATCAGAACCGTTCACCCAGAAAACCGCAGTTCGATGCCATTCCTATGACTTATACTGAATTGTTCCCTGCTCTTATCAGAAAGAATCTCATAACGACAAAGCCTTCTCCTGTCACACCGAACAGTACTTCTCTGTGGTACAAGGCGGATCAGTTTTGTGAATATCATCAAGGGTCGCCGGGGCACAACCTTGAGAATTGCTTTGCTCTGAAGGCGGACGTGCAGATATTGATTAAGAATGGTATCTTGTCTTTCAAGGATGTTAATCCGAATGTTAGAGATAATCCTTTGCCTCGACATGGGGCAGCTTCAGTGAATATGGTGGAAGGTTGTCCGGGGAAGTTTCGAGTTTTCAAGTTGAACACATAAGAGAGTCGTTGATCAGGTTACATCAGAGTTTGAGAAGACTTGCCTTTGTTAGACATCAGCATGATTATGATGTTTGTGAATTTTGTTCAAGAGAGTTTGATTGTCCTATTGTGAAGGAGGATATTCAGAAGTTGCTAGACCAGAGAGTTATCACTATTACGTATGACAGAGATCCGGAGGATGAAGTGAATGTTATCATACCACAATTCAATTTGCCTGAATCAGTAGAGATCGCTTACGACAGTCAGACTGCACCTGTTGATCCTTTGATTATTTACCCACCTGGTCCTGTGCCTTACAACTCAGACCAAGCTATACCGTATAAGTATAATTCCACAATGATTGAGAACGGGGTAGAAGTCCCTATACCAACAAGACTGTCTTTTGTTAACATTGCTGATGTGAGTAGAGTTACGAGAAGTGGACGTGTTTTTGCAGCAGTACCTTTGAAGAGACCAGAAGTTCAAGTCAGGAGACCCATACCGGCGGAGATTCCAGTGAGAAATGTTGAACCAAGGGTTGAGATAGGCCGATCCAGTGAACCTATCCCTCACCCTGAGGATGATGAGATCTTGAAGCTTATCAAGAGAAGTGAATATAAGATTGTGGACCAACTATTACAAACTCCTTCCATGATTTCTTTGCTTTCTTTACTGAGAGATTCTGGTGCCCATAAAGAAGCTTTGATGAAAGTCTTGGACCAGGCGTTCGTGGATCATGATGTGACGGTTGACCAGTTTGATGGGATTTTGGGAAATATTACTTCGTGTAACAATCTTGGTTTCAGTGATGAAGAACTCCCGGAGGAGGGGAGAAACCATAATATGGCTTTTCATATCTCAGTAAGTTGTGGAAATGATACCTTATCAAGCGTGTTGGTAGATACAGGTTCGTCGTTGAATGTGATGCCCAAGACTATGTTATCTCGGCTCTCATATCCAGGTGCTCCTATGAGACCTAGTGGGGTAATTGTTAAAGCGTTTGATGGTTCTAGGAAAACAGTCATTGGTGAAGTGGATCTTCCTATAGTAATTGGTCCCCATACTTTTCAAATCACTTTCCAAGTGATGGATATTCGTGCTGCCTACAGTTTCTTATTGGGTCGTCCCTGGATCCATGATGCAGGGGCAGTCACCTCTACGCTCCATCAGAGACTAAAGTTTGTAAGGCACGGGAAGCTAGTGATGATTGGGGGAGAGCATGCTATGGTGGTAAGCCATTTATCATCATTCTCTTTTATTGATGGTGACGAGGATGTTGGAACCCAGTTCCAAGGTCTTTCTGTTGCCAAGAATGCAGTGAAGAAGCAAGGGGCATCCATTTCTTCGTTTGAGGATGCGCGGCGAGTGGTGGAAAGTGGTTCGGCCGAAGGATGGGGCCAAGTGTTGACTTTGCCCGAGAACAAGTCTAGGGAAGGTCTTGGTTTTCATCCAGTGTCTGCAAGAGTCGAGAAGGAGGTGGTTGTTCGCCCGATTCAAGAGGTTTTCCGAAGTGCAGGGTTTATACATCCTGAGGTTGATGCTATCATAGATGACGATTCCGAGGAAGATTTTCCTGATTTTGTGACGCCTGGATTGGCTTGCCAAAACTGGATAGCTGTTGATGTTCCTATTGTTATGCACATTTCCGAGTAATGTTTTGTTTTGTTTTTCTTTGAAAAAATTCGCTCTGCCCAAGGCGAAAAGTATTTTGTGTCGGGCTATGAAAAATAATTTCTTTTTGCTCTGCCCAAGGCAAAAGAGAAATGTCTGGGCCCTTTGTTTCAAGTATTTCCCTTCAATGAATAAAAATGTTATTTTGTCCACTACTATTTTATTTTTCACTTTTTCTGGGAAATAGCAATGAAAATTAATTGGTAGTAATAGGAAAATATAATAAACTTTTGTTTTATTTGCACAAATCGATTTCTAAAATAAAGCATAATCATATGTGCAGATTAATCCATGAGTTAACCATCGAAAACAATGATCCTATGCCCTCTCCCAACTTTGAATTCCCTGTGTTCAGAGCCAAAGAAGAGGATGACGAAGAGATTCTTGTTGAAATTTCCCGTTTGCTTGAGCATGATGAGAAGATCATTCAACCGTTTGAAGAACCTTTAGAGTTGGTCAATTTGGGTGATGAAGAAGATAGGAAGGAAGTCAAAGTCGGAGCATTGCTTATCCCGGAAGTTAAAGAGAAAATGTTGGAGCTTCTCAAAGAGTATGTTGATGTGTTTGCTTGGTCCTACCAGGATATGCCGGGTTTGGACAATGATATTGTGGAGCATCGTTTACTATTGAGACCTGAATGTCCGCCGATCAAACAGAAGCTGAGAAGGACTCGTCCCGACATGGCTGACAAGATCAAAGAGGAGGTTCAGAAACAAATTATTGCAGGTTTCCTTGTGACATCGGTATATCCTCAGTGGTTAGCCAATATAGTGCCTGTTGCAAAGAAAGATGGCAAAGTTCAGATGTGTGTAGACTACAGAGATCTGAATAGAGCTAGTCCGAAGGACGACTTCCCATTACCTCACATTGACGTATTGGTCGACAGTATCGCCAAGTTCAAAGTCTTTTCTTTCATGGACGGTTTCTCTGGTTACAATCAAATCAAGATGGCACCAGAAGACATGGAGAAGACCGCTTTCATTACACCTTGGGGAACTTATTATTATCGGGTTATGCCGTTTGGTCTGAGGAATGCTGGTGCAACATACCAAAGAGCCATGACTGCTTTGTTCCATGACATGATGCATAAGGAGATTGAAGTGTATGTGGATGACATGATTGCCAAATCGCAGACTGAGGAAGATCACTTGGAGCATTTGTTGAAGTTATTCCAGCATTTGAGGAAGTACAAACTCCGTCTGAATCCCAACAAGTGCACTTTTGGTGTTCGTTCTGGAAGACTTTTGGGTTTCATTGTCAGTCAGAAAGGTATTGAGGTAGATCCTGATAAAGTCAAAGCTATTCGAGAAATGCCCGCACCCAAGACGGAAAAACAAGTAAGAGGATTCCTTGGGAGACTGAATTACATTTCTAGGTTTATATCTCCTATGACTGCTACCTGTGGGCCGATTTTCAAGCTTCTCCGAAAGAACCAAGGATGTGTATGGACAGAAGATTGTCAGAGAGCTTTTGATAGCATCAAGGAATATTTACTTGAACCTCCCATTTTGATCCCTCCGGTTGAAGGAAGACCTTTGATTATGTACCTGACTATATTGGAAGATTCTATGGGATGTGTGCTTGGTCAACAAGATGAGACTGGAAGAAAGGAACATGCTGTATATTATCTGAGTAAGAAATTCACAGACTGTGAGTCTCGATACTAATTGCTTGAGAAAACCTGTTGTGCTTTAGCTTGGGCTGCTCGCCGTCTGCACCAGTATATGATTAACCACACCACTTGGTTGATCTCCAAAATGGATCCGATCAAGTATATCTTTGAGAAGCCCGCCTTATCTGGAAGAATAGCCCGTTGGCAGATGTTGTTATCTGAATATGAAATTGAGTATCACACTCAGAAATCAATCAAATGGAGTATTTTAGCCGATCATTTGGCTCACCAACCAATTGACGATTATCAATCCATCGAGTTTGATTTCCCAGATGAAGATGTTATGTACTTGAAAGCTAAAGACTGTGAAGAGTCGTTACCTGAAGAAGGACCTGATCCTGAATCGCATTGGGGTTTAATATTTGACGGAGCTGTGAACTCTTATGGAAATGGAATTGGGGCAATCATCGTCACTCCCCGAGGTACTCATATCCCGTTCACGGCAAGATTGAAGTTTGACTGCACGAACAACATGGCCGAATATGAGGCATGTATTATGGGTCTCGAAGAAGCGGTGGATCTAAGGATTAAGATTCTTGATATTTACGGAGATTCAGCATTGGTGATTAATCAAATCAAAGGAGAGTGGGAGACTCGTCATCCTGGTTTGATCCCTTACAGAGACTATGCTAGAAGATTATTAACTTTCTTCAACAAAGTGGAATTACATCATATCCCTAGAGATGAGAACCAAATGGCTGATGCTTTGGCTACTTTGTCTTCAATGTTTCAAGTAAATGGTTTGAACGATGTGCCTACAATCCGAGTTATCCGCCTCGATAGACCTGCTCATGTGTTCTCAGTAGAAGAGGTTATCGACGACAAACTGTGGTTCTATGACATTAAATGTGTTCTTCAAACTCAAGAGTACCCGCCTGGGGCATCCAATAAAGATAGGAAGACGTTGAGAAGATTAGCAAGCAGTTTCTTCCTCAACGAAGAAGTTTTGTATAAGAGGAATTATGACATGGTCTTGCTCAGATGTGTAGACAGACGTGAAGCAGACAAGCTGATGCAAGAAGTACACGAAGGATCCTTTGGAACTCATGCCAATGGACATGCGATGGCTAGAAAGATGTTGAGAGCTGGTTACTATTGGATGACAATGGAATCCGATTGCTGCAAGTATGTGAAGAAATGTCATAAATGCCAGATTTATGCGGACAAGATGCACGTCCCACCGACTCTCCTCAACGTTTTCTCTTCACCTTGGCCTTTCTCTATGTGGGGCATTGATATGATTGGAATGATTGAACCCAAAGCTTCAAATGGTCATCGTTTCATTTTGGTAGCGATCGATTATTTTACTAAATGGGTGGAAGCAGCATCTTATGCTAATGTAACCAGACAGGTGGTAGTCCGATTTATCAAGAATCAGATCATTTGTCGGTACGGTATCCCGAGCAAGATTACCACTGATAATGGTTCGAATTTGAATAACAAGATGATGAGAGAGCTTTGTGAAGAGTTCAAGATCGAACATCATAATTCTTCTCCTTACAGACTGAAGATGAATGGGGCTGTTGAAGCTGCTAACAAGAACATCAAAAAGATTGTCCAGAAGATGGTAGTAACTTATAAAGATTGGCATGAAATGCTTCCGTTTGCTTTACACGGATACCGTACTTCAGTTCAAACTTCAACTGGCGCAACTCCATTTTCCCTAGTTTATGGTATGGAAGCTGAACTCCCCGTGGAGGTTGAGATTCCGTCTCTGAGAGTGTTGATGGAAGCTAAACTTTCTGAGGCCGAATGGTGTCAAAGTAGATATGATCAGTTGAATTTAATCGAAGAGAAGAGATTGACGGCGTTGTGTCACGGTCAATTGTATCAGCAGAGAATGAAGAAGGCTTTTGATAAGAAGGTTCGACCGCGCGAGTTCAGAGAAGGTGACCTCGTGCTCAAGAAGATATTATCTTTCCAACCTGACTCAAGGGGCAAGTGGGCTCCGAATTATGAAGGACCGTATGTCGTTAAGAAAGTTTTCTCTGGAGGTGCCTTGATTCTCACCAATATGGACGGTGAAGAACTCCCGCGTCCCATGAACGCCGATGCAGTCAAGAAGTATTTCGCTTAGGCAGGCTTTTGGTCAGACCAGTCTTGGAATTTGAACACATTTCGGAATTCGAAGTTGTTAGGGAGAATAGTGATCATTGTTTTTGTGTAACCTTTTTCCTTCATGTACTATTTCCCAAACTTTTGTTAACCGTTGGAGTCGCGTTGTTAGCGAACTGCCATCTTATTAATGAAATTTGAGCATTTACCTTTTGTGGGCAAAATTTTAATTTTTGTGGAAATACTTGAAACAAATTTACTTAAAGTATTCTTATTTTTTTTAAAAAAAAAAATGTGTCGTGAATAACGAAAGGAATATTAACAGTTGTTCCGAAGATGGTCAAGCCATGGAATGTGAAGCAGTACAGTAATGTATCCTTGCATGATGAGCATGTTTCGTTTCAAAACCGTCATGAGGTGTTGGTTGTGTACACTCTTGGTTCTAGTGGTGCTAAGTTTGGTGACTCCCCAAGTGTTCCAGTTAAGAGTTGTTTCAGTTATCTTTATTTGGGAGATTTTGGAAGTATGGTGCGATTTGTCTCTTGCCAGTGGTCTTTTGGTTTTGGAAGTTTGGATTTGAGTACTTTTCTCCTCAGAAGATTTGAGCTTTGTGGCATGTTACGCTCCGACGTTGCTTTGTGTTTCCAGTTCCAGTTATTTTCCGTCTTTTTCAAGAGTGGCCGAGTATCTATCCTTTGTGACATCTTATCGTCCTCAGGATATTCCTTCTGTTCGTTTTGTCAGCATAACATTCATTTATTCATTTACACTTATATCATGCACGCATACTCACATTTGCCGTTGACTTTTGGGTTGTACTTTGTTTATTCAAATAACGTACATGTTTCTTTCCAAGTAGAAGGTTAGCTTAGGCAGAAAATGTGCTTCCTTTCTAAATTCGCCAACTGAGCTAATCCTCATGGAGGATTTTTGGTTTAGCTCACCTTGTCCATTTCTGGACAGGATGAATTCCCCAATCGAATTGCTTTCTCATTGGGTAGAGTCTTGTTTGAATGTTTTCTCTCTCGTTATTCCTGGTTGAAGTTGTTGTCTCTTGCGTAGGCTATCTCATGATTTTTCCCAGTGAAATCGCGACCTAGACAGTTGGTGCATTTATTTTGCACATTTATATATGATCTCCTCGGGAATGGACTGATTCATGATTCTCTTTGACGAAGATTTTATTCTTTGCCAGTGTCATCGCAACTTCTTTCTGAGCTACTCTTCGGAAAACGACAAGCGGCAGCTCTTCACGAGCAACTTGTACGTATATTATCATCATTGGAAAACGACAAGCGGCAGCTCTTCACGAGCAACTTGTGCGTTATTATTATTGGAAGACGACAAGCGGCAGCTCTTCACGAGCAACTTGTACGTTATAGACATCGTCAGAAAACGACAAGCGACAGCTCTTCACGAGCAACTTGTGCGTTATTATTATTTTTGGAAAACGACAAGCGGCAGCTCTTCACGAGCAACTTGTACGTCATTTTATCTTGTGGAAAATGACAAGCGGAAGCTCTTCACGAGCAACTTGTGTATTATTATTTTTGGAAAACAGCAAGTGGCAGCCTCTTTATTTGAGCAGCTTGTATGTTATTGGTATTTTCTTTGGACGACAGCAAGTGGCAGCCTCTTTATTTGAGCAACTTGTATGTTATCGGTATTTTCTTTGGACGACAGCAAGTGGCCGTTTCTTTATTCGAGCGACTTGCGCATCTACAATCCATATTATCTCAGCATTAACGAGTATATCTCGGAAAATCTCACAGAGAAGCTTGTCATGAATCATTACCTTCGGAAGTCGGTAATCCATCATCAGCAAGATTGGTTACTTTTGGTCTATCTTCGACCTTGAGTTGTGAACTCACTATTTTGGGTCAATAATCTGTTTATGGCCTATGCAAGATGCCGGCTTTGTTAGGGTCAGAGGTCGTATTCCCTCGATTTTATTCGCTATCAAGAGTCTGTCGTTTGAAGTCGATAGCTCGTTTCCCCAGTAATGTATAATCCACCTCTCTGTGTTTTGTTGGTGTTTGATTCCTCCAGCATTGTCTTGTTTCATACAATATCTTTCTCTGTGAATTCAATCACTGCATTCGTATCATAATGGCGGTATCTTAGAGAAAAATTTGCGTATTATGTATTTAAGTACCTTCAATCCCGTCGAAACGAAGATTGCAATCTTCATATCTCCGGATAGAAGAAACTTAAATAGGGGCAGCTGTTGTACCCCAAATTTTGACCTAAGATACCATCTCCCATCTGCATCATTATATTGCAAGCGTTTTGATCTTTTGATTTTTAAAAATTCATAACTTTTTCAGGTCGAGAGCTATTTATTTTTGAACGCTATATTTATTAACTGATCAAGACTTAAATGATGTTTATTAATTATTTATCATCTTAAATTTAAATAATTGGAATTTATTTTCAGTTATTATATAATTCAAAGATTTATAAATAATAAAATAAATATTTGAAAAGAGGCATATTAATCGTTCAGACAGTGTTTATTTATTATTTATTATCTTAAATTTAAATAATTGGAATTTATTTTAAGTTATTACATAATTTAAAGATTTATGAATAATATAATAAATATTTGAAAAGAAGTTCATTAATTGGTCAATAATGATTATTTAATTATTTATCATTCTAAGTTAAATAATTGAAATTCTATTTTTAATTATTATAATTTAGAAAATTATGAATAACGAATTAAATAATTGAAATAATTAATTGATCAATGATGTTTATTTATTCGTTTATTATTCTGAATTTAAGTGATTGAAATTGATTTTCAATTATTATACAATTTAAAGAATTATAAACGATAAATAAATAATTGGAAAGAAAAAGAATTGACTGGGAAAGAATAGAATTTTATTTCACTTTATTCTATTTTATTACAATTGTTATTTACATATTGTATTATTTACAAAATATTTATAATAACAAATTACATAAAAGTTTAAAGTAAAATAGAACTATTTTTCTAAGATTCTAATTCTAATCTTCTATCCAATGCTTTTGTCTGCTCATTTAATTTTACCTGCAAAAACAATTAAAAGAAAAAGTCAGAATTGAATAAATAATTAAAAGCAGAAAATTATTTATTAGTGTTCATCATTAAAAGCAAACGGCTGGAATCAGTTTACCCTTTTTTGCAAATCACGGGATTTCTCCCGGTTCACAAAAAGGGAGGAATTTTTATTCTTCATAAATGAATGCACAATTTAAAACATGCACAAATTCATTTCTATTTTTTCAAAACTGCATAATTAAAAATTAATTGCATTTTTTTTCAAATTCCACAGCATATTTCAGAATTAACATCATATGCATAATACAACAGCACATGCATTTCAATTCCAAGCAAAAGCCAACGTAAACCTATGCCATGCACATAGGAAGAGTCCAAATACAATAGGCTCCCACTGTGCCATTGCAAGTCAAAAAGAAATATGCAGTTCAAAACCATTTTGCAAGCATAATATATTTCCCATTTCATCATTTTCCAGCATGTTTTCAATTTCAGAACAGTAAGTACACATCATTTTTATGCATCAAATGTACTTAAGAGAGAGAAGAGAGATAGAAAGATGGTTTTACAGGTTTTGGTTTAGGCAGAAGGAGTTATAAAACAAAGCTACAGCAGTAACTCAGTAAGAGAAAGGAGCATAAGAAAGGAATAAAAACAAAACTGCTGTAACAGTAATATGCAGAAGGCCAAGGATATAGTAAATAATTCAAAAACCTGTGGCATAAAGGAGATGCCAAACAATTGTATAACATAACATAAACCCCTTCAAAGGAAAAAAAATTCATAACCTGCAAGCCTTCCACATTCAAAAACTGAAAAACAAAGAAGCAAAAAAAAACCTTTGTTCTCCAAGTCTAAAACAAAAACCAATAGAGTATACTGTCATAATGCAAAACCTGCATATAACCATTTCAAAACCTGCATATAACCATTTTTTCAAGAACCTACTGTAAAACAATACAAAACCTGTACCATCAACATAACCATTACCAAACGCCATAACCATTGTCTAAACCATCAAACCTTCATGGCCTAAAACCAGTAAGAACCTGCATAAACCATTCCTACTGTCTAAACCAAAACCATATGGCCTAAACAATGGAACCTGCATACACCATTCAAAACCTACTGTCAAACCAAAAAACACCATAACCCTTTTTCAAAACCTCAACCATTACCAAAAACCATAGCCTACTGTAAAAACCAGTAGAACCATCAACATAACCAACAAACGCCATGACCATTTTCCAAACCATTATACCATAGCCTACTGCAAAAACCAGTAAAACGATAACCATTTCAAAAACCATAAGACCTGCTGTCCAACAAACGCCATCACCATTTCAAAACCAACATATAGCAAGGACCATAAAAACTGTCAAAACCATGGCCTAAACTAATTTCCAAACCCAAGCATACAGTAAGGCCTCAGTATGATCATCCTAGGTTAATACAAAAGGGAAACCGAAGAAGATAAGAAAGATAATTACAGAGTACCGGCAACTGAAGCAAGCCCACAACGTCAACTTCCTTGTCCCGGCCTCCTACGCACTCAACCCTGCCTCCTCCTTCTCCAGGTATCTGTTCCACCCTCTTCTTCCTTTCATAACATCTCAATAATCACATGAACACGAAATTAGAATCAGAAATAGGTATAAAAATCAACACATGCAATTGTAACAAACCCTAAAACGAATAGGAAATTGATCGTACCGTGAATCCATCACCTTATGCTTTGCTGGAGGGAAGAGGGAGACGGAATACCGGTGGCCTTTTGGACGAAGCAGAACGCGAATGAAGCAGAGTTCAGACGAAGAAGAGCGTAAACGAAGAAGATGATACAAGAGGAATGGGCGCCGCTCACCCAAAACCTTAACCCTAATCCCAAATACCAAACGCATTTAACCCTTGAACAAAATTATGAAACATAGTTGGACCGAACCGGTTCTGCCTAAGCCCAAACGGACCTCTTTATGCACCCCCCCTGTTTTAGTTTTGATTAGGCCCCTTAGACACCTTTGGCCCATATTTGTTTGTTCTTCTAGCCTTTTTTAATACACTCTTTTCTATTCATTTCTTTTTTAGTTTTTTTTTAGAAATATTACTAACTTAGTTTAAAATTAGTTGGTAACTTAGTCAAATAATTTAATTAAAACATTTTAATTATTTTTACCTTTTGTTTATTAAATTTAATTTTAGGTTTATTTGGTAATTTTAAATATCCCTTTTTTAATTAGGTTTATGTTAGTTTTTTTAAGTATTCATTTAGTTTGTTTATTTAATAATTACTAAATATAATAATGCCTTATATAGAACTCTAAAAAATATTAAAAAAAATAGAAAGTCTTAAAACTTAAAAAGTATTTTTGTTTTCCTTAATTAATTCTCATTTACTTTTATCCATATTAAAAATGCGTAAAAAATGAAAACTATTAAAAACATTTTCTTTTCATTAATATTAAACAAAAAATCACAAAAATGCACGTTCACACACTTAGTCTTTTATTTAATTGTTATATATCCTTATCCGCATAATTTTTCTGTTTAATCATTTCATATTCACATGATTATTCTGTTTACGTTTAAACCCAAGGGAAAAAACGATTAAATTTGTTGACTTCATGTCCTCAGATCTAATCGCGCGAACATTCGCATTTCATTAAAACTTAGTATAATTTTTCCTTAAATATTCAATCTTTTCAAAACGTATACCCGTTAAGCAAAAACTTCGACATTAGGTCGTCGCATCTTCAAAACCCGTCCGTACCCCTTTTTTCGGCCAAAACAATTTATTTTCTTCAATCAAACAAACAATTTTAATAACCAGATATTTCAAAAGGTTCCTATAGAGTACTATAGATACATTGGGTGCTAATACCTTCCCATTGTATAACCAACCCCCGAACCATAGATCTCTTTTCAAAAACGCCTCGTATTTTTATTACTTTTAAAAAGTATTATTTACACTGCATATTTAGGGTTTTATTTCGCTCTTTCCCCTTTTCCCTTGGAAACAATAAAGCGCGGTGGCGACTCTTGCTTTTGTGAGACGAATTAATCAATAATTCGATCTCCGATTTACCCCGCTACATTTTTTTATCGCTACAGCAGCCTTGTCATTATGGAACATAGTCTATTGTCAATATTTTTGTTACTCCAATAGATGGTAGCCTTGTCATTATAGAAGGTAGTCTGTTGTCGATATCTTTGTTACTCAATGTATGGTAGCCTTGTCATTATGGAAGGTAGTCTGTTGTAAAGATTTTTGTTACTCCAATGGATGGTAGCCTTGCCATTTTGGATGGTAGCCTATTGTCGATATTTTTGTTTATCAATGGATGATAGCCTTGTCATTATGGAAGGTAGTTTGTTGTCGAGAATTTTTTTACTCAAATGGATGGTTGCCTTGTCATTATGGAAGGTAGTCGATTGTCGATATCTTTTTTATTCCAATGGATGGTAACCTTTTCATTATAGAAGGTAGTATGCTGTCTTGATTTTTGTTACTCCAATGGATAGTAGCCTTGTCATTATGGAACATAGTCTATTGTCGATATTTTTGTTACTCCAATGGATGGTATCCTTGTCATTATGGAAGGTAGTCTGTTGTTGAGATTTTTGTTACTCTAATGGATGGTAGTTTTGTCATTATGGAACATAGTCTATTGTCGAGATTTTTCTTACTCCAATGGATGGTAGCCTTGTCATTATGGAAGGTAGTCTCTCATTGGGATTTCTGTTACTCCAATGGATGATAGCCTTGTCATTATGGTGCCTAGTCTGTTGTTCTAATTTTTGTTACTTCAATGGATGGTAGCCAAGTCATTATGGAAGGTAGTCTTTTGTCGATATTTTTGTCATTCCATTGGATGGTAGCCTTGTCATTATGGAAGGTAGTCTTTTGTCGATATTTTTGTTATTCAAATGGATGGTAACCTTTTCGTTAAGGAAGGTAGACTGTTGTCGATATCTTTGTTACTCTAATGGATGGTAGCCTTATCATTATGGAACGTAGTCTATTGTCGAGATTTTTGTAACTCCAATGGATGGTATCCTTGTCATTATGGAAGGTAGTTTATCATTGAGATTTCTGTTACTCCAATGGATGGTAGCCTTGTCATTATGGAACGTAGTCTGTGGTTCAGATTTTTGTTACTCCAATGGATGGTAGCATTGTCATTTTGAAAGGTAGTATGTTGTCGAGATTCTTGTTATTCCATTGGATGGTAGCCTTGTCATTATGGAAGGTAGTCTGTTGTCGAGATTTTTTTTATTCCAATGGATGATAACCTTGTCATTAAGAAAGGTAGTCTATTGTCATGATTTTTATTACTCCAATGGATGGTAGCCTTGTCATTATGGAAGGTAGTCTGTTGTCGATATCTTTTTTATTCCAATGGATGGTAACCTTTTCATCATGGAAGGCAGTCTGATGTCGAGATTTTTGTTACTCCAATGGATGTCAGCCTTGTCGTTATGGAACATAGTCTATTGTCAATATTTTTGTTACTCCAATGGATGGTAGCCTTGTCATTATGGAAGGTAGTCTGTTGTCGATATCTTTGTTACTCAATGGATGGTAGCCTTGTCATTATGGAAGGTAGTCTGTTGTAGAGATTTTTGTTACTCCAATGGATGGTAGCCTTGCCATTATGGATGGTAGTCTATTGTCGATATTTTTGTTACTCCAATGGATGGTAGCCTTGCCATTATGGATGGTAGTCTATTGTCGATATCTTTGTTTATCAATGGATGGTAGCCTTGTCATTATGAAAGGTAGTCTGTTGTCGACATTTTTGTTATTCCAATGGATGGTAACCTTGTCATTAAGAAAGGTAGTTTATTGTCATGATTTTTATTACTCCAATGGATGGTAGTCTTGTCATTATGGAAGTTAGTCTCTCATTGAGATTTCTGTTACTCCAATGGATGATAGCCTTGTCATTATGGAGCGTAGTTTGTTGTTCTAATTTTTGTTACTCCGATGGATGGTATCAAAGTCATTATGAAAGGTAGTTTGTTGTCGAGATTTTTGTCATTCCATTGGATGGTAGCCTTGTCATTATGGAAGGTAGTCTGTTGTCGAGATTTTTGTTATTCAAATGGATGGTAACCTTGTCGTTAAGGAAGGTAGTTTGTTGTTGATATCTTTGTTACTCTAATGGATGGTAGCCTTATCATTATGGAACGTAGTCTATTGTCGAGATTTTTGTAACTCCAATGGATGGTATCCTTGTCATTATGGAAGGTAGTCTATCATTGAGATTTCTGTTACTCCAATGAATGGTAGCATTGTCATTATGGAACGTAGTCTATGGTTCAGATTTTTGTTACTCCAATTGATGGTAGCCTTGTCATTATGAAAGGTAGTATGTTGTCGAGATTTTTGTTATGCCATTAGATGGTAGCCTTGTCATTATGGAAGGTAGTCTGTTGTCGAGATTTTTGTCATTCCAATTGATGGTACCCTTGTCATTATGGAAGGTAGTCTGTTGTCGATATCTTTGTTAGTCCAATGGATGGTAGCCTTGTCATTATGGAAGGTAGTCTGTTGTAGAGATTTTTGTTACTCCAATGGATGGTAGCGTTGCCATTATGGATGGTAGTCTATTGTCGATATCTTTGTTTATCAATGGATGGTAGCCTTGTCATTATGGAAGGTAGTTTGTTGTCGAGAATTTTTTTACTCAAATGGATGGTAGCTTTGTCACTATGGAAGGTAGTCTATTGTCGATATTTTTGTTACTCCAATGGATGGTATCCTTGTTATTATGAAAGGTAGTCTGTTGTCGAGATTTTTGTTATTCCAATGGATGATAACCTTGTCATTAAGAAAGGTAGTCTATTGTCATGATTTTTATTACTCCAATGGATGGTAGCCTTGTCATTATGGAAAGTAGTCTGTTGTTGATATCTTTTTTATTCCAATGGATGGTAACCTTTTCATTATGGAAGGCAGTCTGTTGTCGAGATTTTTGTTAGTCCAAAGGATGGTAGCCTTGTCATTATGGAACATAGTCTATTGTCCATATTTTTCTTACTCCAATGGATGGTAGCCTTGTCATTGTGGAAGGTAGTCTGTTGTCGATATCTTTGTTACTCAATGGATGGTAGCCTTATCATTATGGAAGGTAGTCTGTTGTAGAGATTTTTGTTACTCCAATGGATGGTAGCCTTGCCATTATGGATGGTAGTCTATTATCGATATCTTTGTTTATCAATGGATGGTAGCCTTGTCATTATGGAAGGTAGTTTGTTGTCGAGAATTTTTTTACTCAAATGGATGGTAGCGTTGTCACTATGGAAGGTAGTCTATTGTCGATATTTTTGTTACTCCAATGGATGGTATCCTTGTCATTATGAAAGGTAGTCTGTTGTCGAGATTTTTGTTATTCCAATGGATGATAACCTTGTCATTAAGAAAGGTAGTCTATTGTCATGATTTTTATTACTCCAATGGATGGTAGCCTTGTCATTATGGAAGGTAGTGTGTTGTCGATATCTTTGTTACCCAATGGATCGTAGCCTTTTCATTATGGAAGGTAGTGTGTTGTAGAGATTTTTGTTACTCCAATGGATGGTAGCCTTTCCATTATGGAAGGTAGTTTGTTGTCGATATCTTTGTTACCCAATGGATCGTAGCCTTTTCATTATGGAAGGTAGTCTGTTGTAGAGATTTTTGTTACTCCAATGGATGGTAGCCTTGTCATTATGGAAGGTAGTCTCTCATTGGGATTTCTGTTACTCCAATGGATGATAGCCTTGTCATTATGGAGCGTAGTCTGTTGTTCTAATTTTTGTTACTTCAATGGATGGTAGCCAAGTCATTATGAAAGGTAGTTTGTTGTCCTGATTTTTGTCATTCCATTGGATGGTAGCCTTGTCATTATGGAAGGTATTCTGTTGTCGAGATTTTTGTTATTAAAATGGATGGTAACCTTGTGGTTAAGGAAGGTAGACTGTTGTCGATATCTTTGTTACTCTAATGGATGGTAGCCTTATCATTATGGAACGTAGTCTATTGTCGAGATTTTTGTAACTCCAATGGATGGTATCCTTGTCATTATGGAAGGTAGTCTATCATTGAGATTTCTATTACTCCAATGGATGGTAGCCTTGTCATTCTGGAATGTAGTCTGTGGTTCAGATTTTTGTTACTCCAATGGATGGTAGCATTGTCATTATGAAAGGTAGTATGTTGCCGAGATTCTTGTTATTCCATTGGATAGTAGCCTTGTCATTATGGAAGGTAGTCTGTTGTCGAGATTTTTGTTATTCCAATGGATGATAACCTTGTCATTAAGAAAGGTAGTCTATTGTCATGATTTTTATTACTCCAATGGATGGTAGCCTTGTCATTATGGAAGGTAGTCTGTTGTCGATATCTTTTTTATTCCAATGGATGGTAACCTTTTCATCATGGAAGGCAGTCTGATGTCGAGATTTTTGTTACTCCAATGGATGTCAGCCTTGTCGTTATGGAACATAGTCTATTGATAATATTTTTGTTACTCCAATGGATGGTAGCCTTGTCATTATGGAAGGTAGTCTGTTGTCGATATCTTTGTTACTCAATAGATGGTAGCCTTGTCATTATGGAAGGTAGTCTGTTGTAGAGATTTTTGTTACTCCAATGGATGGTAGCCTTGTCATTATGAAAGGTAGTCTGTTGTCGACATTTTTGTTATTCCAATGGATGGTAACCTTGTCATTAAGAAAGGTAGTCTATTGTCATGATTTTTATTACTCCAATGGATGGTAGTCTTGTCATCATGGAAGGTAGTCTCTCATTGAGATTTCTGTTACTCCAATGGATGATAGCCTTGTCATTATGGAGCGTAGTCTGTTGTTCTAATTTTTGTTACTCCAATGGATGGTAGCAAAGTCATTATGAAAGGTAGTTTGTTGTCGAGATTTTTGTCATTCCATTGGATGGTAGCCTTGTCATTATGGAAGGTAGTCTGTTGTCGAGTTTTTTATTATTCAAATGGATGGTAACCTTGTCGTTTAGGAAGGTAGTCTGTTGTCGATACCTTTGTTACTCTAATGGATGGTAGCCTTATCATTATGGAACGTAGTCTATTGTCGAGATTTTTGTAACTCCAATGGATGGTATCCTTGTCATTATGGAAGGTAGTCTATCATTGAGATTTCTGTTACTCCAATGGATGGTAGCCTTGTCATTATGGAACGTAGTCTGTGGTTCAGATTTTTGTTACTCCAATGGATGGTAGCCTTGTCATTATGAAAGGTAGTATGTTGTCGAGATTTTTGTTATTCCATTAGATGGTAGCCTTGTCATTATGGAAGGTAGTCTGTTGTCGAGATTTTTGTCATTCCATCTGATGGTACCCTTGTCATTATGGAAGGTAGTCTGTTGTCGAGTTTTTGTTAGTCCAATGGATGGTAGCCTTGTCATTATGGAAGGTAGTCTGTTGTCGAGATTTTTTACTCCAATGGATGGTTACCATGTCACTATAGAAGGTAGTCTTTTGTCGATATCTTTTTTACACCAATGGATGGTAGCCTTGTCATTATGGAAGGTAGTCTGTTGTCGATATCTTTGTTACTCAATGGATGGTAGCCTTGTCATTATGGAAGGTAGTATGTTGTAGAGATTTTTGTTATTCCAATGGATGGTAGCCTTGCCATTATGGATGGTAGTCTATTGTCGATATCTTTGTTTATCAATGGATGGTAGCCTTGTCATTATGGAAGGTAGTTTATTGTCGAGAATTTTTTTACTCAAATGGATGGTAGCTTTGTCACTATGGAAGGTAGTCTATTGTCAATATTTTTGTTACTCTAATGGATGGTATCCTTGTCATTATGAAAGGTAGTCTGTTGTAGAGATTTTTGTTATTCCAATGGATGATAACCTTGTCATAAAGAAAGGCAGTCTATTGTCATGATTTTTATTACTCCAATGGATGGTAGCCTTGTCATTATGGAAGGTAGTCTGTTGTCAATATCTTTTTCATTCCAATGGATGGTAACCTTTTCATTATGGAAGGCAGTCTAATGTCGAGATTTTTGTTACTCCAATGGATGGCAGCCTTGTCATTATGGAACATAGTCTATTGTCAATATTTTTGTTACTCCAATGGATGGTAGCCTTGTCATTATGGAAGGTAGTCTGTTGTCGATATCTTTGTTACTCAATGGATGGTAGCCTTGTCATTATGGAAGGTAGTCTGTTGTAGAGATTTTTGTTACTCCAATGGATGGTAGCCTTGCCATTATAGATGGTAGTCTATTGTCGATATTTTTGTTACTCCAATGGATGGTAGCCTTGCCATTACGGATGGTAGTCTATTGTCGATATCTTTGTTTATCAATGGATCGTAGCCTTGTCATTATGAAAGGTAGTCTGTTGTCGACATTTTTGTTATTCCAATGGATGGTTTCCTTGTCATTAATAAAGGAAGTCTATTGTCATGATTTTTATTACTCCAATGGATGGTAGTCTTGTCATTATGGAAGGTAGTCTCTCATTGAGATTTCTGTTACTCCAATGGATGATAGCCTTGTCATTATGGAGCGTAGTCTGTTGTTCTAATTTTTGTTACTCCAATGGATGGTAGCAAAGTCATTATGAAAGGTAGTTTGTTGTCGAGTTTTTTGTCATTCCATTGGATGGTAGCCTTGTCATTATGGAAGGTAGTCTGTTGTCGAGATTTTTGTTATTCAAATGGATGGTAACCTTGTCATTATGGAAGGTAGTCTGTTGTCGAGATTTTTGTTATTCAAATGGATGGTAACCTTGTCGTTAAGGAAGGTAGTCTGTTGTCGATATCTTTGTTACTCTAATGGATGGTAGCCTTATCATTATGGAACGTAGTCTATTGTCGAGATTTTTGTAACTCCAATGGATGGTATCCTTGTCATTATGGAAGGTAGTCTATCATTGAGATTTCTGTTACTCCAATGGATGGTAGCCTTGTCATTATGGAACGTAGTCTGTGGTTCAGATTTTTGTTACTCCAATGGATGGTAGCCTTGTCATTATGAAAGGTAGTATGTTGTCGAGATTTTTGTTATTCCATTAGATGGTAGCCTTGTCATTATGGAAGGTAGTCTGTTGTCGAGATTTTTGTCATTCCAATTGATGGTACCCTTGTCATTATAGAAGGTAGTCTGTTGTCGAGATTTTTGTTAGTCCAATGGATGGTAGCCTTGTCATTATGGAAGGTAGTCTATTGTCGAGATTTTTTACTCCAATGGATGGTTACCATGTCACTATGGAAGGTAGTCTTTTGTCGATATCTTTTTTACACCAATGGATGGTAGCTTTGTCATTATGGAAGGTAGTCTGTTGTCGATATCTTTGTTACTCAATGGATGGTAGCCTTGTCATTATGGAAGGTAGTCTGTTGTAGAGATTTTTGTTACTCCAATGGATGGTAGCGTTGCCATTATGGATGGTAGTCTATTGTCGATATCTTTGTTTATCAATGGATGGTAGCCTTGTCATTATGGAAGGTAGTTTGTTGTCGAGAATTTTTTTACTCAAATGGATGGTAGCTTTGTCACTATGGAAGGTAGTCTATTGTCGATTTTTTTGTTACTCCAATGGATGGTATCCTTGTCATTATGAAAGGTAGTCTGTTGTCGAGATTTTTGTTATTTGAATGGATGATAACCTTGTCATTAAGAAAGGTAGTCTAGTGTCATGATTTTTATTACTCCAATGGATGGTAGCCTTGTCATTATGGAAGGTAGTCTGTTGTCGATATCTATTTTATTCCAATGGATGGTAACCTTTTCATTATGGAAGGCAGTCTGATGTCGAGATTTTTGTTACTCCAATGGATGGAAGCCTTGTCATTATGGAACATAGTCTATTGTCGAGATTTTTCTTACTCCAATGGATGGTAGCCTTGTCATTATGGAAGGTAGTCTGTTGTCGATATCTTTGTTACTCAATGGATGGTAGCCTTGTCATTATGGAAGGTAGTATGTTGTAGAGATTTTTGTTACTCCAATGGATGGTAGCCTTGCCATTATGGATGGTAGTCTATTGTCGATATCTTTGTTTATCAATGGATGGTAGCCTTGTCATTATGGAAGGTAGTTTGTTGTCGAGAATTTTTTTACTCAAATGGATGGTAGCTTTGTCACTATGGAAGGTAGTCTATTGTCGATATTTTTGTTACTCCAATGGATGGTATCCTTGTCATTATGAAAGGTAGTCTATTGTCGAGATTTTTGTTATTCCAATGGATGATAACCTTGTCATTAAGAAAGGTAGTCTATTGTCATGATTTTTATTACTCCAATGGATGGTAGTCTTGTCATTATGGAAGGTAGTCTCTCATTGAGATTTCTGTTACTCCAATGGCGGGTAGCCTTGTCATTATGGAGCGTAGTCTGTTGTTCTAATTTTTGTTACTCCAATGGATGGTAGCAAAGTCATTATGAAAGGTAGTTTGTTGTCGAGTTTTTTGTCATTCCATTGGATGGTAGCCTTGTCATTATGGAAGGTAGTCTGTTGTCGAGATTTTTGTTATTCAAATGGATGGTAACCTTGTCGTTAAGGAAGGTAGTCTGTTGTCGATATCTTTGTTACTCTAATGGATGTTAGCCTTATCATTATGGAACGTAGTCTATTGTCGAGATTTTTGTAACTCCAATGGATGGTATCCTTGTCATTATGGAAGGTAGTCTATCATTGAGATTTCTGTTACTCCAATGGATGGTAGCCTTGTCATTATGGAACGTAGTCTGTGGTTCAGATTTTTGTTACTCCAATGGATGGTAGCCTTGTCATTATGAAAGGTAGTATGTTGTCGAGATTTTTGTTATTCCATTAGATGGTAGCCTTGTCATTATGGAAGGCAGTCTGTTGTCGAGATTTTTGTCATTCCAATTGATGGTACCCTTGTCATTATAGAAGGTAGTCTGTTGTCGATATTTTTGTTAGTCCAATGGATGGTAGCCTTGTCATTATGGAACATAGTCTATTGTCAATATTTTTGTTACTCCAATGGATGGTAGCCTTGTCATTATGGAAGGTAGTCTGTTGTCGATATCTTTGTTACTCAATGGATGGTAGCCTTGTCATTATGGAAGGTAGTCTGTTGTAGAGATTTTTGTTACTCCAATGGATGGTAGCCTTGCCATTATAGATGGTAGTCTATTGTCGACATTTTTGTTACTCCAATGGATGGTAGCCTTGCCATTATGGATGGTAGTCTATTGTCGATATCTTTGTTTATCAATGGATCGTAGCCTTGTCATTAGGAAAGGTAGTCTGTTGTCGACATTTTTGTTATTCCAATGGATGGTTTCCTTGTCATTAATAAAGGTAGTCTATTGTCATGATTTTTATTACTCCAATGGATGGTAGTCTTGTCATTATGGAAGGTAGTCTCTCATTGAGATTTCTGTTACTCCAATGGATGATAGCCTTGTCATTATGGAGCGTAGTCTGTTGTTCTAATTTTTGTTACTCCAATGGATGGTAGCGAAGTCATTATGAAAGGTAGTTTGTTGTCGAGTTTTTTGTCATTCCATTGGATGGTAGCCTTGTCATTATGGAAGGTAGTCTGTTGTCGAGATTTTTGTTATTCAAATGGATGGTAACCTTGTCATTATGGAAGGTAGTCTGTTGTCGAGATTTTTGTTATTCAAATGGATGGTAACCTTGTCGTTAAGGAAGGTAGTCTGTTGTCGATATCGTTGTTACTCTAATGGATGGTAGCCTTATCATTATGGAACGTAGTCTATTGTCGAGATGTTTGTAACTCCAATGGATGGTATCCTTGTCATTATGGAAGGTAGTCTATCATTGAGATTTCTGTTACTCCAATGGATGGTAGCCTTGTCATTATGGAACGTAGTCTGTGGTTCAGATTTTTGTTACTCCAATGGATGGTAGCCTTGTCATTATGAAAGGTAGTATGTTGTCGTGCTTTTTGTTATTCCATTAGATGGTAGCCTTGTCATTATGGAAGGTAGTCTGTTGTCGAGATTTTTGTCATTCCAATTGATGGTACCCTTGTCATTATAGAAGGTAGTCTGTTGTCGAGATTTTTGTTAGTCCAATGGATGGTAGCCTTGTCATTATGGAAGGTAGTCTATTGTCGAGATTTTTTACTCCAATGGATGGTTACCATGTCACTATGGAAGGTAGTCTTTTGTCGATATCTTTTTTACACCAATGGATGGTAGCTTTGTCATTATGGAAGGTAGTCTGTTGTCGATATCTTTGTTACTCAATGGATGGTAGCCTTGTCATTATGGAAGGTAGTCTGTTGTAGAGATTTTTGTTACTCCAATGGATGGTAGCGTTGCCATTATGGATGGTAGTCTATTGTCGATATCTTTGTTTATCAATGGATGGTAGCCTTGTCATTATGGAAGGTACTTTGTTGTCGAGAATTTTTTTACTCAAATGGAGGGTAGCTTTGTCACTATGGAAGGTAGTCTATTGTCGATTTTTTTGTTACTCCAATGGATGGTATCCTTGTCATTATGAAAGGTAGTCTGTTGTCGAGATTTTTGTTATTTGAATGGATGATAACCTTGTCATTAAGAAAGGTAGTCTAGTGTCATGATTTTTATTACTCCAATGGATGGTAGCCTTGTCATTATGGAAGGTAGTCTGTTGTCGATATCTTTTTTATTCCAATGGATGGTAACCTTTTCATTATGGAAGGCAGTCTGATGTCGAGATTTTTGTTACTCCAATGGATGGAAGCCTTGTCATTATGGAACATAGTCTATTGTCGAGATGTTTCTTACTCCAATGGATGGTAGCCTTGTCATTATGGAAGGTAGTCTGTTGTCGATATCTTTGTTATTCAATGGATGGTAGCCTTGTCATTATGGAAGGTAGTATGTTGTAGAGATTTTTGTTACTCCAATGGATGGTAGCCTTGCCATTATGGATGGTAGTCTATTGTCGATATCTTTGTTTATCAATGGATGGTAGCCTTGTCATTATGGAAGGTAGTTTGTTGTCGAGAATTTTCTTACTCAAATGGATGGTAGCTTTGTCACTATGGAAGGTAGTCTATTGTCGATATTTTTGTTACTCCAATGGATGGTATCCTTGTCATTATGAAAGGTAGTCTATTGTCGAGATTTTTGTTATTCCAATGGATGATAACCTTATCATTAAGAAAGGTAGTCTATTGTCATGATTTTTATTACTCCAATGGATGGTAGTCTTGTCATTATGGAAGGTAGTCTCTCATTGAGATTTCTGTTACTCCAATGGAGGGTAGCCTTGTCATTATGGAGCGTAGTCTGTTGTTCTAATTTTTGTTACTCCAATGGATGGTAGCAAAGTCATTATGAAAGGTAGTTTGTTGTCGAGTTTTTAGTCATTCCATTGGATGGTAGCCTTGTCATTATGGAAGGTAGTCTGTTGTCGAGATTTTTGTTATTCAAATGGATGGTAACCTTCTCGTTAAGGAAGGTAGTCTGTTGTCGATATCTTTGTTACTCTAATGGATGGTAGCCTTATCATTATGGAACGTAGTCTATTGTCGAGATTTTTGTAACTCCAATGGATGGTATCCTTGTCATTATGGAAGGTAGTCTATCATTGAGATTTCTGTTACTCCAATGGATGGTAGCCTTGTCATTATGGAACGTAGTCTGTGGTTCAGATTTTTGTTACTCCAATGGATGGTAGCCTTGTCATTATGAAAGGTAGTATGTTGTCGAGATTTTTGTTATTCCATTAGATGGTAGCCTTGTCATTATGGAAGGTAGTCTGTTGTCGAGATTTTTGTCATTCCAATTGATGGTACCCTTGTCATTATAGAAGGTAGTCTGTTGTCGAGATTTTTGTTAGTCCAATGGATGGTAGCCTTGTCATTATGGAAGGTAGTCTATTGTCGAGATTTTTTACTCCAATGGATGGTTACCATGTCACTATGGAAGGTAGTCTTTTGTCGATATCTTTTTTACACCAATGGATGGTAGCTTTGTCATTATGGAAGGTAGTCTGTTGTCGATATCTTTGTTACTCAATGGATGGTAGCCTTGTCATTATGGAAGGTAGTCTGTTATAGAGATTTTTGTTACTCCAATGGATGGTAGCGTTGCCATTATGGATGGTAGTCTATTGTCGATATCTTTGTTTATCAATGGATGGTAGCCTTGTCATTATGGAAGGTAGTTTGTTGTCGAGAATTTTTTTACTTAAATGGATGGTAGCTTTGTCACTATGGAAGGTAGTCTATTGTCGATTTTTTTATTACTCCGATGGATGGTATCCTTGTAATTATGAAAGGTAGTCTGTTGTCGAGATTTTTGTTATTTGAATGGATGGTAACCTTGTCATTAAGAAAGGTAGTCTAGTGTCATGATTTTTATTACTCCAATGGATGGTAGCCTTGTCATTATGGAAGGTAGTCTGTTGTCGATATCTTTTTTATTCCAATGGATGGTAACCTTTTCATTATGGAAGGCAGTCTGATGTCGAGATTTTTGTTACTCCAATGGATGGAAGCCTTGTCATTATGGAACATAGTCTATTGTCGAGATTTTTCTTAATCCAATGGATGGTAGCCTTGTCATTATGGAAGGTAGTCTGTTGTCGATATCTTTGTTACTCAATGGATGGTAGCCTTGTCATTATGGAAGGTAGTATGTTGTAGAGATTTTTGTTACTCCAATGGATGGTAGCCTTGCCATTATGGATGGTAGTCTATTGTCGATATTTTGTTTATCAATGGATGGTAGCCTTGTCATTATGGAAGGTAGTTTGTTGTCGAGAATTTTTTTACTCAAATGGATGGTAGCTTTGTCACTATGGAAGGTAGTCTATTGTCGATATTTTTGTTACTCCAATGGATGTTATCCTTGTCATTATGAAAGGTAGTCTATTGTCGAGATTTTTGTTATTCCAATGGATGATAACCTTGTCATTAAGAAAGGTAGTCTATTGTCATGATTTTTATTACTCCAATGGATGGTAGTCTTGTCATTATGGAAGGTAGTCTCTCATTGAGATTTCTGTTACTCCAATGGAGGGTAGCCTTGTCATTATGGAGCGTAGTCTGTTGTTCTAATTTTTTTTACTCCAATGGATGGTAGCAAAGTCATTATGAAAGGTAGTTTGTTGTCGAGTTTTTTGTCATTCCATTGGATGGTAGCCTTGTCATTATGGAAGGTAGTCTGTTGTCGAGATTTTTGTTATTCAAATGGATGGTAACCTTGTCGTTAAGGAAGGTAGTCTGTTGTCGATATCTTTGTTACTCTAATGGATGGTAGCCTTATCATTATGGAACGTAGTCCATTGTCGAGATTTTTGTAACTCCAATGGATGGTATCCTTGTCATTATGGAAGGTAGTCTATCATTGAGATTTCTGTTACTCCAATGGATGGTATCCTTGTCATTATGGAAGGTAGTCTATCATTGAGATTTCTGTTACTCCAATGGATGGTAGCCTTGTCATTATGGAACGTAGTCTGTGGGTCAGATTTTTGTTACTCCAATGGATGGTAGCCTTGTCATTATGAAAGGTAGTATGTTGTCGAGATTTTTGTTATTCCATTAGATGGTAGCCTTGTCATTATGGAAGGTAGTCTGTTGTCGAGATTTTTGTCATTCCAATTGATGGTACCCTTGTCATTATAGAAGGTAGTCTGTTGTCGAGATTTTTGTTAGTCCAATGGATGGTAGCCTTAACATTATGGAAGGTAGTCTATTGTCGAGATTTTTTACTCCAATGGATGGTTACCATGTCACTATGGAAGGTAGTCTTTTGTCGATATCTTTTTTACACCAATGGATGGTAGCCTTGTCATTATGGAAGTTAGTCTGTTGTCGATATCTTTGTTACTCAACGGATGGTAGCCTTGTCATTATGGAAGGTAGTCTGTTGTAGAGATTTTTGTTACTCCAATGGATGGTAGCGTTGCCATTATGGATGGTAGTCTATTGTCGATATCTTTGTTTTTCAATGGATGGTAGCCTTGTCATTATGGAAGGTAGTTTGTTGTCGAGAATTTTTTTACTCAAATGGATGGTAGCTTTGTTACTATGGAAGGTAGTCTATTGTCGATTTTATTGTTACTCCAATGGATGGTATCCTTGTCATTATGAAAGGTAGTCAGTTGTCGAGATTTTTGTTATTCCAATGGATGATAACCTTGTCATTAAGAAAGGTAGTCTAGTGTCATGATTTTTATTACTCCAATGGATGGTAGCCTTTTCATTATGGAAGGTAGTCTGTTGTCAATATCTTTTTTATTCCAATGGATGGTAACCTTTTCATTATGGAAGGAAATCTGATGTCGAGATTTTTGTTACTCCAATGGATGGAAGCCTTGTCATTATGGAACATAGTCTATTGTCGGTATTTTTCTTACTCCAATGGATGGTAGCCTTGTCATTATGGAAGGTAGTCTGTTGTCGATATCTTTGTTACTCAATGGATGGTAGCCTTGTCATTATGGAAGGTAGTATGTTGTAGAGATTTTTGTTACTCCAATGGATGGTAGCCTTGCCATTATGGATGGTAGTCTATTGTCGATATCTTTGTTTATCAATGGATGGTAGCCTTGTCATTATGGAAGGTAGTTTGTTGTCGAGAATTTTTTTACTCAAATGGATGGTAGCTTTGTCACTATGGAAGGTAGTCTATTGTCGATATTTTTGTTACTCCAATGGATGGTATCCTTGTCATTATGAAAGGTAGTCTGTTGTCGAGATTTTTGTTATTCCAATGGATGATAACCTTGTCATTAAGAAAGGTAGTCTATTGTCATGATTTTTATTACTCCAATGGATGGTAGCCTTGTCATTATGGAAGGTACTCTGTTGTCGATATCTTTTTTATTACAATGGATGGTAACCTTTTCATTATGGAAGGCAGTCTGATGTCGAGATTTTTGTTACTCCAATGGATGGCAGCCTTGTCATTATGGAACATAGTCTATTGTCAATATTTTTGTTACTCCAATGGATGGTAGCCTTGTCATTATGGAAGGTAGTCTGTTGTCGATATCTTTGTTACTCAATGGATGGTAGCCTTTTCATTATGGAAGGTAGTCTGTTGTAGAGATTTTTGTTACTCCAATGGATGGTAGCCTTGCCATTATGGATGGTAGTCTATTTTCGATATTTTTGTTTATCAATGTATGATAGCCTTGTCGTTATGGAAGGTAGTTTGTTGTCGAGAATTTTTTTACTCAAATGGATGGTTGCCTTGTCATTATGGAAGGTAGTCGGTTGTCGATATCTTTTTTATTCCAATGGATGGTAACCTTTTCATTATAGAAGGTAGTATGCTGTCTTGATTTTTGTTACTCCAATGGATAGTAGCCTTGTCATTATGGAACATAGTCTATTGTCGATATTTTTGTTACTCCAACGGATGGTATCCTTTTCATTATGGAAGGTAGTCTGTTGTTGAGATTTTTTACTCCAATGGATGGTAACCATGTCATTATGGAAGGTAGTCTTTTATCGATATCTTTTTTACACCAATGGATGGTAGCCTTGTCATTATGGAAGGTAGTCTGTTATCGATATCTTTGTTACTCAATGGATGGTAGCCTTCTCATTATGGAAGGTAGTCTGTTGTAGAGATTTTTGTTACTCTAATGGATGGTAGCCTTGCCATTATGGATGGTAGTCTATTGTCGATATCTTTGTTTATCAATGGATGGTAGCCTTGTCATTATGGAAGGTAGTTTGTTGTCGAGAATTTTTTTACTCAAATGGATGGTAGCTTTGTCACTATGGAAGGTAGTCTATTGTCGATATTTTTGTTACTCCAATGGATGCTATCCTTGTCATTATGAAAGGTAGTCTGTTGTCGAGATTTTGGTTATTCCAATGGATGATAACCTTGTCATTAAGAAAGGTAGTCCATTGTCATGATTTTTATTACTCCAATGGATGGTAGCCTTGTCATTATGGAAGGTAGTCTGTTGTCGATATCTTTTTTATTCCAATAGATGGTAACCTTTTCATCATGGAAGGCAGTCTGATGTCGAGATTTTTGTTACTCCAATGGATGGCAGCCTTGTCGTTATGGAACATAGTCTATTGTCAATATTTTTGTTACTCCAATGGATGGTAGCCTTGTCATTATGGAAGGTAGTCTGTTGTCGATATCTTTGTTACGAAATGGATGGTAGCCTTGTCATTATGGAAGGTAGTCTGTGGTAGAGATTTTTGTTACTCCAATGGAGGGTAGCCTTTCCATTATGGATGGTAGTATATTGTCGATATTTGTGTTACTCCAATGGATGGTAGCCTTGCCATTATAGATGGTAGTCTATTGTAGATATCTTTGTTTATCAATGGATGGTAGCATTGTCATTATGAAAGGTAGTCTGTTGTCGACATTTTTGTTATTCCAATGGATGGTAACCTTGTCATTAAGAAAGGTAGTCTGTTGTCATGATTTTTATTACTTTAATGGATGGTAGTCTTGCCATTGTGGAAGGTAGTGTGTTGTAGAGGTTTTTGTTTCTCCATAGGCTGGTAGCCTTGTCATTTTGGAAGGTAGTCTATTGTCGAGATTTTTGTTACTCCAATGGATGGTAGCCTTGTCATTATGGAACATAGTTTTTTGTCGATATTTTTGTTACTCCAATGGATGGTAGCCTTGTCATTAGGGAAGGTAGTTTGTTGTCGAGATTTTTGTCATTCCAACGGATGATGAACTTGTCATTATCGAAGGTAGTCTGTTGTTGAGATTTTTTTTACTCCAATGGATGGTATCCTTGCCATTATGGAAGGTAGTCTATTGTCGATATCTTTGTTTCTCAATGGATGGTAGCCTTGTCATTATGGAAGGTAGTCTATTGTCGAGATTTTTATTACTCCAATGGATGGTAGCCTTGTCATTATGGAAGGTAGTTTGTTGTCGAGATTTTTTTACTCCAATGGATGGTTGCCTTGTCATTATGGAAGGTAGTCGGTTGTCGATATCTTTTTTATTCTAATGGATGGTAACGTTTTCATTATAGAAGGTAGTATGTTGTCTTGATTTTTGTTACTCCAATGGATGGTATCCTTGTCATTATGGAAGGTAGTCTGTTGTTGAGATTTTTGTTACTCTAATGAATGGTAGTTTTGTCATTATGGAACATAGTCTATTGTCGAGATTTTTCTTACTCCAATGGATGGTAGCCTTGTCATTATGGAAGGTAGTCTCTCATTGAGATTTCTGTTACTCCAATGGATGATAGCCTTGTCATTATGGAGCGTAGTCTGTTGTTCTAATTTTTGTTACTCCAATGGATGTTAGCCAAGTCATTATGAAAGGTAGTTTGTTGTCGAGATTTTTGTCATTCCATTGGATGGTAGCCTTGTCATTATGGAAGGTAGTCTGTTGTCGAGATTTTTGTTATTTAAATGGATGGTAACCTTGTCGTTAAGGAAGGTAGTCTTTTGTCAATAATTTTTTTACTCCAATGGATGGTAGCCTTCTCATTATGGAAGGTAGTCTGTTGTCGATATCTTTGTTACTCAATGGATGGTAGTCTTGTCATTGTGGAACGTAGTGTGTTGTAGAGGTTTTTGTTTCTCCATAGGTTGGTAGCCTTGTCATTTTGGAAGGTAGTCTATTGTCGAGATTTTTGTTACTCCAATGGATGGTAGCCTTCTCATTATGGAACATAGTTTGTTGTCGATATATTTGTCATTCCAATGGATGATGAACTTTTCATTATCGAAGGTAGTCTGTTGTTTAGATTTTTTTTACTCCAATGGATGGTAGCCTTGCCATTATTGAAGGTAGTCTATTATCGATATCTTTATTTCTCAATGGATGGTAGCCTTTTCATTATGGAAGGTAGTTTGTTGTCGAGATTTTTGTTACTCCAATGGATGGTAGCTTTGTCATTATGGAAGGTAGTCTGTTGTCGAGATTTTTGTTATTCCAATGGATGGTAGCCTTGTCATTATGGAAAGTAGTTTGTTGTCGAGATTTTTTTACTCCAATGGATGGTTGCCTTGTCATTATGGAAGGTAGTCGATTGTCGATATTTTTTCTATTCCAATGGATGGTAACCTTTTCATTATGGAACATAGTCTATTGTCGATATTTTTTTTACTCCAATGGATGGTAGCCTTGTCATTATGGAAGGTAGTCTGTTGTCGATATCTTTGTTACAAAATGGATGGTAGCCTTGTCATTATGGAAGGTAGTCTGTGGTAGAGATTTTTGTTACTCCAATGGAGGGTAGCCTTTCCATTATGGATGGTAGTATATTGTCGATATTTGTGTTACTCCAATGGATGGTAGCCTTGCCATTATAGATGGTAGTCTATTGTAGATATCTTTGTTTATCAATGGATGGTAGCATTGTCATTATGAAAGGTAGTCTGTTGTCGACATTTTTGTTATTCCAATGGATGGTAACCTTGTCATTAAGAAAGGTAGTCTGTTGTCATGATTTTTATTACTTTAATGGATGGTAGTCTTGCCATTGTGGAAGGTAGTGTGTTGTAGAGGTTTTTGTTTCTCCATAGGCTGGTAGCCTTGTCATTTTGGAAGGTAGTCTATTGTCGAGATTTTTGTTACTCCAATGGATGGTAGCCTTGTCATTATGGAACATAGTTTTTTGTCGATATTTTTGTTACTCCAATGGATGGTAGCCTTGTCATTAGGGAAGGTAGTTTGTTGTCGAGATTTTTGTCATTCCAACGGATGATGAACTTGTCATTATCGAAGGTAGTCTGTTGTTGAGATTTTTTTTACTCCAATGGATGGTATCCTTGCCATTATGGAAGGTAGTTTATTGTCGATATCTTTGTTTCTCAATGGATGGTAGCCTTGTCATTATGGAAGGTAGTCTATTGTCGAGATTTTTATTACTCCAATGGATGGTAGCCTTGTCATTATGGAAGGTAGTTTGTTGTCGAGATTTTTTTACTCCAATGGATGGTTGCCTTGTCATTATGGAAGGTAGTCGGTTGTCGATATCTTTTTTATTCTAATGGATGGTAACGTTTTCATTATAGAAGGTAGTATGTTGTCTTGATTTTTGTTACTCCAATGGATGGTATCCTTGTCATTATGGAAGGTAGTCTGTTGTTGAGATTTTTGTTACTCTAATGAATGGTAGTTTTGTCATTATGGAACATAGTCTATTGTCGAGATTTTTCTTACTCCAATGGATGGTAGCCTTGTCATTATGGAAGGTAGTCTCTCATTGAGATTTCTGTTACTCCAATGGATGATAGCCTTGTCATTATGGAGCGTAGTCTGTTGTTCTAATTTTTGTTACTCCAATGGATGTTAGCCAAGTCATTATGAAAGGTAGTTTGTTGTCGAGATTTTTGCCATTCCATTGGATGGTAGCCTTGTCATTATGGAAGGTAGTCTGTTGTCGAGATTTTTGTTATTTAAATGGATGGTAACCTTGTCGTTAAGGAAGGTAGTCTTTTGTCAATAATTTTTTTACTCCAATGGATGGTAGACTTCTCATTATGGAAGGTAGTCTGTTGTCGATATCTTTGTTACTCAATGGATGGTAGTCTTGTCATTGTGGAACGTAGTGTGTTGTAGAGGTTTTTGTTTCTCCATAGGTTGGTAGCCTTGTCATTTTGGAAGGTAGTCTATTGTCGAGATTTTTGTTACTCCAATGGATGGTAGCCTTCTCATTATGGAACATAGTTTGTTGTCGATATTTTTGTCATTCCAATGGATGATGAACTTTTCATTATCGAAGGTAGTCTGTTGTTTAGATTTTTTTTACTCCAATGGATGGTAGCCTTGCCATTATTGAAGGTAGTCTATTATCGATATCTTTATTTCTCAATGGATGGTAGCCTTTTCATTATGGAAGGTAGTTTGTTGTCGAGATTTTTGTTACTCCAATGGATGGTAGCTTTGTCATTATGGAAGGTAGTCTGTTGTCGAGATTTTTGTTATTCCAATGGATGGTAGCCTTGTCATTATGGAAGGTAGTTTGTTGTCGAGATTTTTTTACTCCAATGGATGGTTGCCTTGTCATTATGGAAGGTAGTCGGTTGTCGATATTTTTTCTATTCCAATGGATGGTAACCTTTTCATTATGGAACATAGTCTATTGTCGATATTTTTTTTACTCCAATGGATGGTAGCCTTGTCATTATGGAAGGTAGTCTGTTGTCGATATCTTTGTTACTCAATGGATGGTAGCATTGTCATTATGGAAGGTAGTCTGTGGTAGAGATTTTTGTTACTCCAATGGAGGGTAGCCTTGCCATTATGGATGGTAGTATATTGTCGATATTTTTGTTACTCCAATGGATGGTAGCCTTGCCATTATAGATGGTAGTCTATTGTAGATATCTTTGTTTATCAATGGATGGTAGCCTTGTCATTATGAAAGGTAGTCTGTTGTCGACATTTTTGTTATTCCAATGGATGGTAACCTTGTCATTAAGAAAGGTAGTCTGTTGTCATGATTTTTATTACTTTAATGGTTGGTAGTCTTGCCATTGTGGAAGGTAGTGTGTTGTAGAGGTTTTTGTTTCTCCATAGGCTGGTAGCCTTGTCATTTTGGAAGGTAGTCTATTGTCGAGATTTTTGTTACTCCAATGGATGGTAGCCTTGTCATTATGGAACATAGTTTTTTGTCGATATTTTTGTTACTCCAATGGATGGTAGCCTTGTCATTAGGGAAGGTAGTTTGTTGTCGAGATTTTTGTCATTCCAACGGATGATGAACTTTTCATTATCGAAGGTAGTCTGTTGTTGAGATTATTTTTACTCCAATGGATGGTATCCTTGCCATTATGGAAGGTAGTCTATTGTCGATATCTTTGTTTCTCAATGGATGGTAGCCTTGTCATTATGGAAGGTAGTCTATTGTCGAGATTTTTATTACTCCAACGGATGGTAGCCTTGTCATTATGGAAGGTAGTTTGTTGTCGAGATTTTTTTACTCCAATGGATGGTTGCCTTGTCATTATGGAAGGTAGTCGGTTGTCGATATCTTTTTTATTCTAATGGATGGTAACCTTTTCATTATAGAAGGTAGTATGTTGTCTTGATTTTTGTTACTCTAATGGATAGTAGCCTTGTCATTATGGTACATAGTCTATTGTCGGTATTTTTGTTACTCCAATGGATGGTATCCTTGTCATTATGGAAGGTAGTCTGTTGTTGAGATTTTTGTTACTCTAATGGATGGTAGTTTTGTCATTATGGAACATAGTCTATTGTCGAGATTTTTCTTACTCCAATGGATGGTAGCCTTGTCATTATGGAAGGTAGTCTCTCATTGAGATTTCTATTACTCCAATGGATGATAGCCTTGTCATTATGGAGCGTAGTCTGTTGTTCTAATTTTTGTTACTCCAATGGATGTTAGCCAAGTCATTATGAAAGGTAGTTTGTTGTCGAGATTTTTGTCATTCCATTGGATGGTAGCCTTGTCATTATGGAAGGTAGTCTGTTGTCGAGATTTTTGTTATTTAAATGGATGGTAACCTTGTCGTTAAGGAAAGTAGTCTTTTGTCAATAATTTTTTTACTCCAATGGATGGTAGCCTTCTCATTATGGAAGGTACTCTGTTGTCGATATCTTTGTTACTCAATGGATGGTAGTCTTGTCATTGTGGAACGTAGTGTGTTGTAGAGGTTTTTGTTTCTCCATAGGCTGGTAGCCTTGTCATTTTGGAAGGTAGTCTATTGTCGAGATTTTTGTTACTCCAATGGATGGTAGCCTTGTCATTATGGAACATAGTTTTTTGTCGATATTTTTGTTACTCCAATGGATGGTAGCCTTGTCATTAGGGAAGGTAGTTTGTTGTCGAGATTTTTTTTACTCCAATGGATGGTAGCCTTGCCATTATTGAAGGTAGTCTATTATCGATATCTTTATTTCTCAATGGATGGTAGCCTTTTCATTATGGAAGGTAGTTTGTTGTCGAGATTTTTGTTACTCCAATGGATGGTAGCTTTGTCATTATGGAAGGTAGTCTGTTGTCAAGATTTTTGTTATTCCAATGGATGGTAGCCTTGTCATTATGGAAGGTAGTTTGTTGTCGAGATTTTTTTACTCCAATGGATGGTGCCTTGTCATTATGGAAGGTAGTCGGTTGTCGATATTTTTTCTATTCCAATGGATGGTAACCTTTTCATTATGGAACATAGTCTATTGTCGATATTTTTGTTACTCCAATGGATGGTAGCCTTGTCATTATGGAAGGTAGTCTGTTGTCGATATCTTTGTTACTCAATGGATGGTAGCCTTGTCATTATGGAAGGTAGTATGTGGTAGAGATTTTGGTTACTCCAATGGAGGGTAGCCTTGCCATTATGGATGGTAGTATATTGTCGATATTTTTGTTACTCCAATGGATGGTAGCCTTTCCATTATAGATGGTAGTCTATTGTAGATATCTTTGTTTATCAATGGATGGTAGCCTTGTCATTATGAAAGGTAGTATGTTGTCAACATTTTTGTTATTCCAATGGATGGTAACCTTGTCATTAAGAAAGGTAGTCTGTTGTCATGATTTTTATTACTTTAATGGATGGTAGTCTTGCCATTGTGGAAGGTAGTGTGTTGTAGAGGTTTTTGTTTCTCCATAGGCTGGTAGCCTTGTCATTTTGGAAGGTAGTCTATTGTCGAGATTTTTGTTACTCCAATGGATGGTAGCCTTGTCATTATGGAACATAGTTTTTTGTCGATATTTTTGTTACTCCAATGGATGGTAGCCTTGTCATTAGGGAAGGTAGTTTGTTGTCGAGATTTTTGTCATTCCAACGGATGATGAACTTGTCATTATCGAAGGTAGTCTGTTGTTGAGATTTTTTTTACTCCAATGGATGGTATCCTTGCCATTATGGAAGGTAGTCTATTGTCGATATCTTTGTTTCTCAGTGGATGGTAGCCTTGTCATTATGGAAGGTAGTCTATTGTCGAGATTTTTATTACTCCAACGGATGGTAGCCTTGTCATTATGGAAGGTAGTTTGTTGTCGAGATTTTTTTACTCCAATGGATGGTTGCCTTGTCATTATGGAAGGTAGTCGGTTGTCGATATCTTTTTTATTCTAATGGATGGTAACCTTTTCATTATAGAAGGTAGTATGTTGTCTTGATTTTTGTTACTCCAATGGATAGTAGCCTTGTCATTATGGTACATAGTCTATTGTCGGTATTTTTGTTACTCCAATGGATGGTATCCTTGTCATTATGGAAGGTAGTCTGTTGTTGAGATTTTTGTTACTCTAATGGATGATAGTTTTGTCATTATGGAACATAGTCTATTGTCGAGATTTTTCTTACTCCAATGGATGGTAGCCTTGTCATTATGGAAGGTAGTCTCTCATTGAGATTTCTATTACTCCAATGGATGATAGCCTTGTCATTATGGAGCGTAGTCTGTTGTTCTTTTTTTGTTACTCCAATGGATGTTAGCCAAGTCATTATGAAAGGTAGTTTGTTGTCGAGATTTTTGTCATTCCATTGGATGGTAGCCTTGTCATTATGGAAGGTAGTCTGTTGTCGAGATTTTTGTTATTTAAATGGATGGTAACCTTGTCGTTAAGGAAGGTAGTCTTTTGTCAATAATTTTTTTACTCCAATGGATTGTAGCCTTCTCATTATGGAAGGTAGTCTGTTGTCGATATCTTTGTTACTCAATGGATGGTAGTCTTGTCATTGTGGAACGTAGTGTGTTGTAGAGGTTTTTGTTTCTCCATAGGCTGGTAGCCTTGTCATTTTGGAAGGTAGTCTATTGTCGAGATTTTTGTTACTCCAATGGATGGTAGCCTTCTCATTATGGAACATAGTTTGTTGTCGATATTTTTGTCATTCCAACGGATGATGAACTTTTCATTATCGAAGGTAGTCTGTTGTTTAGATTTTTTTTACTCCAATGGATGGTAGCCTTGCCATTATTGAAGGTAGTCTATTATCGATATCTTTATTTCTCAATGGATGGTAGCCTTTTCATTATGGAAGGTAGTTTGTTGTCGAGATTTTTGTTACTCCAATGGATGGTAGCTTTGTCATTATGGAAGGTAGTCTGTTGTCGAGATTTTTGTTATTCCAATGGATGGTAGCCTTGTCATTATGGAAGGTAGTTTGTTGTCGAGATTTTTTTACTCCAATGGATGGTTGCCTTGTCATTATGGAAGGTAGTCGGTTGTCGATATTTTTTCTATTCCAATGGATGGTAACCTTTTCATTATGGAACATAGTCTATTGTCGATATTTTTGTTACTCCAATGGATGGTAGCCTTGTCATTATGGAAGGTAGTCTGTTGTCGATATCTTTGTTACTCAATGGATGGTAGCCTTGTCATTATGGAAGGTAGTATGTGGTAGAGATTTTTGTTACTCCAATGGAGGGTAGCCTTGCCATTATGGATGGTAGTATATTGTCGATATTTTTGTTACTCCAATGGATGGTAGCCTTTCCATTATAGATGGTAGTCTATTGTAGATATCTTTGTTTATCAATGGATGGTAGCCTTGTCATTATGAAAGGTAGTCTGTTGTCGACATTTTTGTTATTCCAATGGATGGTAACCTTGTCATTAAGAAAGGTAGTCTGTTGTCATGATTTTTATTACTTTAATGGATGGTAGTCTTGCCATTGTGGAAGGTAGTGTGTTGTAGAGGTTTTTGTTTCTCCATAGGCTGGTAGCCTTGTCATTTTGGAAGGTAGTCTATTGTCGAGATTTTTGTTACTCCAATGGATGGTAGCCTTGTCATTATGGAACATAGTTTTTTGTCGATATTTTTGTTACTCCAATGGATGGTAGCCTTGTCATTAGGGAAGGTAGTTTGTTGTCGAGATTTTTGTCATTCCAACGGATGATGAACTTGTCATTATCGAAGGTAGTCTGTTGTTGAGATTTTTTTTACTCCAATGGATGGTATCCTTGCCATTATGGAAGGTAGTCTATTGTCGATATCTTTGTTTCTCAATGGATGGTAGCCTTGTCATTATGGAAGGTAGTCTATTGTCGAGATTTTTATTACTCCAACGGATGGTAGCCTTGTCATTATGGAAGGTAGTTTGTTGTCGAGATTTTTTTACTCCAATGGATGGTTGCCTTGTCATTATGGAAGGTAGTCGGTTGTCGATATCTTTTTTATTCTAATGGATGGTAACCTTTTCATTATAGAAGGTAGTACGTTGTCTTGATTTTTGTTACTCCAATGGATAGTAGCCTTGTCATTATGGTACATAGTCTATTGTCGGTATTTTTGTTACTCCAATGGATGGTATCCTTGTCATTATGGAAGGTAGTCTGTTGTTGAGATTTTTGTTACTCTAATGGATGGTAGTTTTGTCTTTATGGAACATAGTCTATTGTCGAGATTTTTCTTACTCCAATGGATGGTAGCCTTGTTATTATGGAAGGTAGTCTCTCATTGAGATTTCTATTACTCCAATGGATGATAGCCTTGTCATTATGGAGCGTAGTCTGTTGTTCTAATTTTTGTTACTCCAATGGATGTTAGCCAAGTCATTATGAAAGGTAGTTTGTTGTCGAGATTTTTGTCATTCCATTGGATGGTAGCCTTGTCATTATGGAAGGTAGTCTGTTGTCGAGATTTTTGTTATTTAAATGGATGGTAACCTTGTCGTTAAGGAAGGTAGTCTTTTGTCAATAATTTTTTTACTCCAATGGATGGTAGCCTTCTCATTATGGAAGGTAGTCTGTTGTCGATATCTTTGTTACTCAATGGATGGTAGTCTTGTCATTGTGGAACGTAGTGTGTTGTAGAGGTTTTTGTTTCTCCATAGGCTGGTAGCCTTGTCATTTTGGAAGGTAGTCTATTGTCGAGATTTTTGTTACTCCAATGGATGGTAGCCTTCTCATTATGGAACATAGTTTGTTGTCGATATTTTTGTCATTCCAACGGATGATGAACTTTTCATTATCGAAGGTAGTCTGTTGTTTAGGTTTTTTTTACTCCAATGGATGGTAGCCTTGCAATTATTGAAGGTAGTCTATTATCGATATCTTTATTTCTCAATGGATGGTAGCCTTTTCATTATGGAAGGTAGTTTGTTGTCGAGATTTTTGTTACTCCAATGGATGGTAGCTTTGTCATTATGGAAGGTAGTCTGTTGTCGAGATTTTTGTTATTCCAATGGATGGTAGCCTTGTCATTATGGAAGGTAGTTTGTTGTCGAGATTTTTTTACTCCAATGGATGGTTGCCTTGTCATTATGGAAGGTAGTCGGTTGTCGATATTTTTTCTATTCCAATGGATGGTAACCTTTTCATTATGGAACATAGTCTATTGTCGATATTTTTGTTACTCCAATGGATGGTAGCCTTGTCATTTTGGAAGGTAGTCTGTTGTTGAGATTTTTGTTACTCTAATGGATGGTAGTTTTTTCATTATGGAACATAGTCTATTATCGAGATTTTTCTTACTCCAATGAATGGTAGCCTTGTCATTATGGAAGGTAGTCTCTCATTGAAATTTCTGTTACTTCAATGGATGGTAGCCTTGTCATTATGGAGCATAGTTTGTTGTTCTAATTTTTGTTACTCCAATGGATGGTAGCCAAGTCATTATGAAAGGTAGTTTGTTGTCGAGATTTTTGTTATTCCATTGGATGGTAGCCTTGTCATTATGGAAGGTAGTCTGTTGTCGAGATTTTTGTTATTCAAATGGATGGTAACCTTGTCGTTAAGGAAGGTAGTCTTTTGTCAAGATTTTTTTTACTCCAATGGATGGTAGCCTTCTCATTATAAAAGGTAGTCTGTTGTCGATATCTTTGTTACTCAATGGATGGTAGTCTTGTCATTGTGGAACGTAGTGTGTTGTAGAGGTTTTTGTTTCTCCATAGGCTGGTAGCCTTGTCATTTTGGAAGGTAGTCTATTGTCGAGATTTTTGTTACTCCAATGGATGGTAGCCTTCTCATTATGGAACATAGTTTGTTGTCGATATTTTTGTCATTCCAACGGATGATGAACTTTTCATTATCGAAGGTAGTCTGTTGTTTAGATTTTTTTTACTCCAATGGATGGTAGCCTTGCCATTATGGAAGGTAGTCTATTGTCGATATCTTTGTTTCTCAATGGATGGTAGCCTTGTCATTATGGAAGGTATAATTGTTGTCGATATTTTTGTTACTCCAATGGATGGTAGCTTTTTCATTATGGAAGGCAGTCAGTTGTCGAGATTTTTGTTATTCCAATGGATTGTAACCTTGTCATTAAGGAAGGTAGTCTATTGTCAAGATTTTTATTACTCCAATGGATGGAAGCCTTGTCATTACGGAAGGTAGTCTATTGTCGAGATTTTTGATACTCTAATGGATGGTAGTTTTGTCATTATTGAACATAGTCTATTGTCGAGATTTTTCTTACTCCAATGGATGGTAGCCTTGTCATTATGGAAGGTAGTCTCTCGTTGAGATTTCTGTTACTTCAATGGATGGTAGCCTTGTAATTATGGAGCGTAGTCTATTGTTCTAATTTTTGTTACTCCAATGGATGGTAGCCAAGACATTATGAAAGGTAGTCTGTTGTCGATATTTTCTTACTCCAATGGATGGTAGCCTTGTCATTATGGAAGGTAGTCTCTCATTGAGATTTCTGTTACTCCAATGGATGGTAGCCTTGTCATTATTGAGCGTAGTCTGTTGTTCTAATTTTTGTTACTCCAATGGATGGTAGCCAAGTCATTATGAAAGGTAATTTGTTGTCGAGATTTTTGTTATTCCATTGGATGGTAGCCTTGTCATTATGGAAGGTAGTCTGTTGTGGATATTTTTGTTATTCAAATGGATGGTAACGTTGTCGTTAAGGAAGGTAGTCTTTTGTCAATATTTTTTTTACTCCAATGGATAGTAGCCTTTTCATTATGGAAGGTAGTCTGTTGTCGATATCTTTGTTACTCAATGGATGGTAGTCTTGTCATTGTGGAAGGTAGTATGTTGTAGAGGTTTTTGTTTCTCCATAGGCTGGTAGCCTTGTCATTTTGGAAGGTACTCTATTATCGAGATTTTTGTTACTCCAATGGATGGTAGCCTTGTCATTATGTAAGGTAGTTTGTTGTCGAGATTTCTGTCATTCCAACGGATGACGAACTTGTCATTATGGAAGGTAGTCTGTCGTTGAGATTTTGTTTACTCCAATGGATGGTAGCCTTGCCATTATGGAAGGTAGTCTATTATCGATATCTTTGTTTCTCAATGGATGGTAGCCTTGTCATTATGGAAGGTAGTCTGTTGTCGATATTTTTGTTACTCCAATGGATGGTAGCTTTGTCATTATGGAAGGTAGTCTGTTGTCGATATTTTTGTTACTCCAATGGATGGTAGCCTTGTCATTATGGACCATTGTCTATTGTCGATATTTTTGTTACTCCAATGGATGGTAGCCTTGTCATTATGGAAGGTAGTCTGTTGTCGAGATTTTTGTTATTCCAATGGATAGTAACCTTGTCATTAAGGAAGGTAGTCTATTGTCAAGATTTTTATTACTCCAATGGATGGTAGCCTTGTCATTATTGAAAGTAGTTTGTTGTCGAAATTTTTTTACTCCAATGGATGGTAGCCTTGTCATTATGGAAGGTAGTCTGTTGTCGATATTTTTTTTATTTCAATGGATGGTAACATTTTAATTATTGAAGGTAGTTTGTTGTCTTGATTTTTGATACTCCAATGGATAGTAGCCTTGTCATTATGGAACATAGTCTATTGTCGATATTTTTGTTACTCCAATGGATGGTAGCCTTGTCATTATGGAAGGTAGTCTGTTGTCGAGATTTTTGTTACTCTAATGGATGGTAGTGTTGTCATTATGGAACATAGTCTATTGTCGAGATTTTTCTTACTCCAATGGATGGTAGCCTTGTTATTATGGAAGGTAGTCTCTCATTGAGATTTCTGTTACTTCAATGGATGGTAGCCTTGTCATTATGGAGCGTAGTCTGTTGTTCTAATTTTTGTTACTCCAATGGATGGTAGCCATGTCATTATGAAAGGTAGTCTGTTGTTGAGATTTTTGTTATTCCATTGGATGGTAGCCTTGTCATTATGGAAGGTAGTCTGTTGTCGAGATTTTTGTTTTTCAAATGGATGGTAACCTTGTCGTTAAGGAAGGTAGTCTTTTATCAAGATTTTTTTTACTCCAATGGATGGTAGCCTTCTGATTATGGAAGGTAGTCTGTTGTCGATATCTTTGTTACTCAATGGATGGTAGTCTTGTCATTGTGGAAGGTAGTGTGTTGTAGAGGTTTTTGTTTCTCCATAGGCTGGTAGCCTTGTAATTCTGTAAGGTAGTCTATTTTCGAGATTTTTGTTTCTCCAATGGATGATAGCCTTGTCATTGTGGAACATAGTCTGTTGTCGATATTTTTGTTACTCCAATGGATGGTAGCCTTGTCATTATGGAAGGTAGTTTGTTGTCGAGATTTTTGTCATTCCAATGGATGATGAACTTGTCATTATGGAAGGTAGTCTGTTGTTGAGATTTTTTTTACTCCAATGGATGGTAGCCTTGCCATTATGGAAGGTAATCTATTGTTGATATCTTTGTTTCTCAATGGATGGTAGCCATGTCATTATGGAAGGTAGTCTGTTGTCGAGATTATTGTTAATCCAATGGATGGAACCTTTGTCATTATGGAAGGTAGTCTGTTGTCGAGATTTTTGTTACTCCAATGGATGGTAGCCTTGTCATTATGGACCATAGTCTATTGTCGATATTTTTGTTACTCCAATGGATGGTAGCCTTGTCATTATGGAAGGTAGTTTGTTGTCGATATCTTTTTTATTCCAATGAATGGTAAACTTTTCATTATTGAAGGTAGTCTGTTGTCGAGATTTTTGTTACTCCAATGGATAATAGCCTTGCCATTATGGAACATAGTCTATTGTCGATATTTTTTCTTACTCCAATGGATGGTAGCCTTGTCATTATGGAAGGTAGTCTGTTATCGAGATTTTTTTTATTCCAATGGATGGTAACCTTGTCATTAAGGAAGGTAGTCTATTGTCAAGATTTTTATTACTCCAGTGGATGGTAGCCTTGTCATTATGGAGTGTAGTTTGTTGTCTAGATTTTTTTAATCCAATGGATGGTAGCCTTGTCATTATGGAAGGTAGTCGGTTGTCGATATCTTTTTCATTCCAATGGATGGTAACCCTTTCATTATTGAAGGTAGTCTGTTGTCGAGATTTTTGTTACTCCAATGGATGGTAGCCTTGTCATTATGGAAGGCAGTCTGTTGTCGATATTTTTGTTACTCTACTAGATTGTAGCCTTTTCATTATGGAAGGTAGTTTGTTGTCGAGATTTTTGTCATTCCAACGTATGATGAACTTGTCATTATGGAAGGTAGTCTGTTGTCGAGATTTTTTTTACTCCAATGGATGGAAGCCTTGCCATTATGGAAGGTAGTCTAATGTTGATATTTTGTTTCCTAATGGATGGTAGCCTTGTCATTATGGAAGGTAGTCTGTTGTCGAGATTTTTGTTACTCCAATGGATGGTAGCCTTGTCATTATGTAACATAGTCTATTGCCGATATTTTTGTTACTATAATGGATGGTAGACTTGTCATTATATAAGGTAGTCTGTTGTTGAGATTTTTGTTATTCCAATGGATGGTTAACTTGTCATTAAGGAAGGTAGTCTATTGTCAAGATTTTTTTACTCCAATGGATGGTAGCCTTGTCATTATGGAAGGTAGTCGATATCTTTTTTCTTCCAATGGATGGTAACCTTTTCATTATTGAAGGTAGTCTGTTGTCTTGATTTTTGTTACTCCAATGGATAGTAGCATTGTCATTATGGAACATAGTCTATTGTCGATATTTTTGTTACTCCAATGGATGGTAGCCTTGTCATTATGGAAGGTAGTCTGTTGTCGAGATTTTTGTTACTCTAATGGATGGTAGTTTTGTCATTATGGAACATAGTCTATTGTCGAGATTTTCCTTACTCCGATGGATGGTAGCCTTGTCATTATGGAAGGTAGTCTCTCATTGAGATTTATTTTACTCCAATGGATGGTAGCCTTGTCATTATGGAGCATAGTCTGTTGTTCTAATTTTTGTTACTCCAATGGATGGTAGACAAGTCATTATGAAAGGTAGTCTGTTGTTGAGATTTTTGTTATTCCATTGGATGGTAGCCTTGTCATTATGGAAGGTAGTCTGTTGTCGAGATTTTTGTTATTCAAATGGATGGTAACCTTGTCGTTAAGGAAGGTAGTCTTTTGTCATGATTTTTTTTACTCCAATGGATGGTAGCCTTCTGATAATGGAAGGTAGTCTGTTGTTGATATCTTTGTTACTCAATGGATGGTAGTCTTGTCATTGTGGAAGGAGTGTGTTGTTGAGGTTTTTGTTTCTCCATAGGCTAGTAGCCTTGTAATTCTGGATGGTAGTCTATTGTCGACATTTTTGTTACTCCAATGGATGATAGCCTTGTCATTATGGAACATAGTCTGTTGTCGATATTTTTGTTACTCCAATGGATGGTAGCCTTGTCATTATGGAAGGTAGTTTGTTGTCGAGATTTTTGTCATTCCAATGGATGATGAACTTGTCATTATGGAAGGTAGTATGTTGTTGAGAATTTTTTTACTCCAATGGATGGTAGCCTTGCCATTATGGAAGGTAGTCTATTGTCGACATCTTTGTTTCTCAATGGATGGTAGCCATGTCATTATGGAAGGTAGTCTGTTGTCGAGATTATTGTTACTCCAATGGATGGTACCTTTGTCATTATGGAAGGTAGTCTGTTGTCGAGATTTTTGTTACTCCAATGGATGGTAGCCTTGTCATTATGGACCATAGTCTATTGTCGATATTTTTGTTACTCCAATGGATGGTAGCCTTGTCATTATGGAAGGTAGTCTGTTGTCTAGATTTTTGTTATTCCAATGGACAGTAATCTTGTCATTAAGGAAGGTAGTTTACTGTCAATATTTTTATTACTCCAATGGATGGTAGCCTTGTCATTATGGAAGGTAGTTTGTTGTCTAGATTTTTTTAATCCAATGGATGGTAGCCTTGTCATTATGGAAGGTAGTCGGTTGTCGATATCTTTTTCATTCCAATGGATGGTAACCTTTTCATTATTGAAGGTACTCTATTGTCGAGATTTTTGTTACTCCAATGGATAGTAGCCTTGTCATTATGGAACATAGTCTATTGTCGATATTTTTGTTACTCCAATAGATGGTAGCCTTGTCATTATGGAAGGTAGTCTGTTGTCGAGATTTTTGTTACTCTACTAGATTGTAGCCTTTTCATTATGGAAGGTAGTTTGTTGTCGAGATTTTTGTCATTCCAACGTATGATGAACTTGTCATTATGGAAGGTAGTCTGTTGTCGAGATTTTTTTTACTCCAATGGATGGAAGCCTTGCCATTATGGAAGGTAGTCTAATATTGATATCTTTGTTTCTCAATGGATGGTAGCTTTGTCATTATGGAAGGTAGTCTGTTGTTGAGATTTTTGTTACTCCAATGGATGGTAGCCTTGTCATTATGTAACATAGTCTATTGTCGATATTTTTGTTACTATAATGGATGGTAGACTTGTCATTATATAAGGTAGTCTGATGTCGAGATTTTTGTTATTCCAATGGATGGTTAACTTGTCATTAAGGAAGGTAGTCTATTGTCAAGATTTTTTTATTCCAATGGATGGTAGCCTTGTCATTATGGAAGGTAGTCGATATCTTTTTTATTCCAATGGATGGTAACCTTTTCATTATTGAAGGTAGTCTGTTGTCTTGATTTTTGTTACTCCAATGGATAGTAGCCTTTTCATTATGGAACATAATCTATTGTCGAGATTATTGTTACTCCAATAAATGGTAGCCTTGTCATTATGGAAGGTAGTTTGTTGTCGAGATTTTTGTTACTCCATTGGATGGTAGCCTTGTCATTATGGACCATAGTCTATTGTTAATATTTTTGTTACTCCAATGGATGGTAGCCTTGTCATTATGGAAGGTAGTCTGTTGTCTAGATTTTTGTTATTCCAATGGACAATAATCTTGTCATTAAGGAAGGTAGTTTACTGTCAATATTTTTATTACTCCAATGGATGGTAGCCTTGTCATTATGGAAGGTAGTTTGTTGTCGATATTTTTTTACTCCAATGGATGGTAGCGTTGTCATTATGGAAGGTAGTTTGTTGTCGATATCTTTTTTATTCCAATGAATGGTAAACTTTTCATTCTTGAAGGTAGTCTGTTGTCGAGATTTTTGTTACTCCAATGGATAATAGCCTTGCCATTATGGAACATAGTCTATTGTCGATAGTTTTGTTACTCCAATGGATGGTAGCCTTGTCATTATGGAAGGTAGTCTGTTATCGAGATTTTTTTTTATTCCAATGGATGGTAACCTTGTCATTAAGGAAGGTAGTCTATTGTCAAGATTTTTATTACTCCAGTGGATGGTAGCCTTGTCATTATGGAATGTAGTTTGTTGTCTAGATTTTTTTAATCCAATGGATGGTAGCCTTGTCATTATGGAAGGTAGTCGGTTGTCGATATCTTTTTCATTCCAATGGATGGTAACCTTTTCATTATTGAAGGTACTCTGTTGTCGAGATTTTTGTTACTCCAATGGATAGTAGCCTTGTCATTATGGAACATAGTCTATTGTCGATATTTTTGTTACTCTAATGGATGGTAGCCTTGTCATTATGGAAGGTAGTCTGTTGTCGAGATTTTTGTTACTCTACTAGATTGTAGCCTTTTCATTATGGAAGGTAGTTTGTTGTCGAGATTTTTGTCATTCCAACGTATGATGAACTTGTCATTATGGAAGGTAGTCTGTTGTCGAGATTTTTTTTACTCCAACGGATGGAAGCCTTGCCATTATGGAAGCTAGTCTAATATTGATATCTTTGTTTCTCAATGGATGGTAGCCTTGTCATTATGGAAGGTAGTCTGTTGTTGAGATTTTTGTTACTCCAATGGATGGTAGCCTTGTCATTATGTAACATAGTCTATTGTCGATATTTTTGTTACTATAATGGATGGTAGACTTGTCATTATATAAGGTAGTCTGTTGTCGAGATTTTTGTTATTCCAATGGATGGTTAACTTGTCATTAAGGAAGGTAGTCTATTGTCAAGATTTTTTTATTCCAATGGATGGTAGCCTTGTCATTATGGAAGGTGTCGATATCTTTTTTATTCCAATGGATGGTAACCTTTTCATTATTGAAGGTAGTCTGTTGTCTTGATTTTTGTTAATCCAATGGATAGTAGCCTTTTCATTATGGAACATAGTCTATTGTCGATATTTTTGTTACTCCAATAAATGGTAGCCTTGTCATTATGGAAGGTTGTCTGTTGTCGAGATTTTTGTTACTCTAATGGATGGTAGTTTTGTCATTATGGAACATAGTCTATTGTCGAGATTTTTCTTACTCCAATGGATGGTAGCCTTGTCATTATGGAAGGTAGTCTCTCATTGAGATTTATGTTACTCCAATGGATGGTAGCCTTGTCATTATGGAGCATAGTCTGTTGTTCTAATTTTTGTTACTCCAATGGATGGTAAATAAGTCATTATGAAAGGTAGTCTGTTGTTGAGATTTTTGTTATTCCATTGGATGGTAGCCTTGTCATTATGGAAGGTAGTCTGTTGTCGAGATTTTTGTTATTCAAATGGATGGTAACCTTGTCGTTAAGGAAGGTAGTCTTTTGTCAAGATTTTTTTTACTCCAATGGATGGTAGCCTTCTGATTATGGAAGGTAGTCTGTTGTCGATATCTTTGTTACTCAATGGATGGTAGTCTTGTCATTGTGGAAGGTAGTGTGTTGTAGAGGTTTTTGTTTCTCCATAGGCTGGTAGCCTTGTAATTCTGGAAGGTATTCTATTGTCGAGATTTTTGTTACTCCAATGGATGATAGCCCTGTCATTATGGAACATAGTCTGTTGTCGATATTTTTGTTACTCCAATGGATGGTAGCCTTGTCATTATGGAATGTAGTTTGTTGTCGAGATTTTTGTCATTCCAATGGATGATGAACTTGTCATTATGGAAGGTAGTATGTTGTTGAGAATTTTTTTACTCCAATGGATGGTAGACTTGCCATTATGGAAGGTAGTCTATTGTCGACATCTTTATTTCTCAATGGATGGTAGCCATGTCATTATGGAAGGTAGTCTGTTGTCGAGATTATTGTTACTCCAATGGATGGTACCTTTGTCATTATGGAAGGTAGTCTGTTGTCGAGATTTTTGTTACTCCAATGGATGGTAGCCTTGTCATTATGGACCATAGTCTATTGTCAATATTTTTGTTACTCCAATGGATGGTAGCCTTGTCATTATGGAAGGTAGTCTGTTGTCTAGATTTTTGTTATTCCAATGGACAATAATCTTGTCATTAAGGAAGGTAGTTTACTGTCAATATTTTTATTACTCCAATGGATGGTAGCCTTGTCATTATGGAAGGTAGTTTGTTGTCGATATTTTTTTACTCCAATGGATGGTAGCGTTGTCATTATGGAAGGTAGTTTGTTGTCGATATCTTTTTTATTCCAATGAATGGTAAACTTTTCATTATTAAAGGTAGTCTGTTGTCGAGATTTTTGTTACTCCAATGGATAATAGCCTTGCCATTATGGAACATAGTCTATTGTCGATAGTTTTGTTACTCCAATGGATGGTAGCCTTGTCATTATGGAAGGTAGTCTGTTATCGAGATTTTTTTTTATTCCAATGGATGGTAACCTTGTCATTAAGGAAGGTAGTCTATTGTCAAGATTTTTATTACTCCAGTGGATGGTAGCCTTGTCATTATGGAATGTAGTTTGTTGTCTAGATTTTTTTAATCCAATGGATGGTAGCCTTGTCATTATGGAAGGTAGTCGGTTGTCGATATCTTTTTCATTCCAATGGATGGTAACCTTTTCATTATTGAAGGTACTCTGTTGTCGAGATTTTTGTTACTCCAATGGATAGTAGCCTTGTCATTATGGAACATAGTCTATTGTCGATATTTTTGTTACTCTAATGGATGGTAGCCTTGTCATTATGGAAAGTAGTCTGTTGTCGAGATTTTTGTTACTCTACTAGATTGTAGCCTTTTCATTATGGAAGGTAGTTTGTTGTCGAGATTTTTGTCATTCCAACGTATGATGAACTTGTCATTATGGAAGGTAGTCTGTTGTCGAGATTTTTTTTACTCCAATGGATGGAAGCCTTGCCATTATGGAAGCTAGTCTAATATTGATATCTTTGTTTCTCAATGGATGGTAGCCTTATCATTATGGAAGGTAGTCTGTTGTTTAGATTTTTGTTACTCCAATGGATGGTAGCCTTGTCATTATGTAACATAGTCTATTGTCGATATTTTTGTTACTATAATGGATGGTAGACTTGTCATTATATAAGGTAGTCTGTTGTCGAGATTTTTGTTATTCCAATGGATGGTTAACTTGTCATTAAGGAAGGTAGTCTATTGTCAAGATTTTTTTATTCCAATGGATGGTAGCCTTGTCATTATGGAAGGTAGTCGATATCTTTTTTATTCCAATGGATGGTAACCTTTTCATTATTGAAGGTAGTCTGTTGTCTTGATTTTTGTTACTCCAATGGATAGTAGCCTTTTCATTATGGAACATAGTCTATTGTCGATATTTTTGTTACTCCAATAAATGGTAGCCTTGTCATTATGGAAGGTAGTCTGTTGTCGAGATTTTTGTTACTCTAATGGATGGTAGTTTTGTCATTATGGAACATAGTCTATTGTCGAGATTTTTCTTACTCCAATGGATGGTAGCCTTGTCATTATGGAAGGTAGTCTCTCATTGAGATTTCTGTTACTCCAATGGATGGTAGCCTTGTCATTATGGAGCATAGTCTGTTGTTCTAATTTTTGTTACTCCAATGGATGGTAGACAAGTCATTATGAAAGGTAGTCTGTTGTTGAGATTTTTGTTATTCCATTGGATGGTAGCCTTGTCATTATGGAAGGTAGTCTGTTGTCGAGATTTTTGTTATTCAAATGGATGGTAACCTTGTCGTTAAGGAAGGTAGTCTTTTGTCAAGATTTTTTTTACTCCAATGGATGGTAGCCTTATGATTATGGAAGGTAGTCTGTTGTCGATATCTTTGTTACTCAATGGATGGTAGTCTTGTCATTGTGGAAGGTAGTGTGTTGTAGAGGTTTTTGTTTCTCCATAGGCTGGTAGCCTTGTAATTCTGGAAGTTAGTCTAGTGTCGAGATTTTTGTTACTCCAATGGATGATAGCCTTGTCATTATGGAACATAGTCTGTTGTCGATATTTTTGTTACTCCAATGGATGGTAGCCTTGTCATTATGGAAGGTAGTTTGTTGTCGAGATTTTTGTCATTCCAATGGATGATGAACTTGTCATTATGGAAGGTAGTATGTTGTTGAGAATTTTTTTACTCCAATGGATGGTAGCCTTGCCATTATGTAAGGTAGTCTATTGTCGATATCTTTGTTTCTCAATGGATGGTAGCCATGTCATTATGGAAGGTAGTCTGTTGTCGAGATTATTGTTACTCCAATGGATGGTACCTTTGTCATTATGGAAGGTAGTCTGTTGTCGAGATTTTTGTTACTCCAATGGATGGTAGCCTTGTAATTATGGACCATAGTCTATTGTCGATATTTTTGTTACTCCAATGGATGGTAGCCTTGTCATTATGGAAGGTAGTCTGTTGTCTAGATTTTTGTTATTCCAATGGATAGTAATCTTGTCATTAAGGAAGGTAGTTTACTGTCAATATTTTTATTACTCCAATGGATGGTAGCCTTGTCATTATGGAAGGTAGTTTGTTGTCGATATTTTTTTACTCCAATGGATGGTAGCCTTGTCATTATGGAAGGTAGTTTGTTGTCGATGTCTTTTTTATTCCAATGGATGGTAAACGTTTCATTATTGAAGGTAGTCTGTTGTCGAGATTTTTGTTAGTCCAATGGATAGTAGTCTTGTCATTATGGAACATAGTCTATTGTCGATATTTTTGTTACTCCAATGGATGGTAGCCTTGTCATTATGGAAGGTAGTCTGTTATCGAGATATTTTTAATTCCAATGGATGGTAACCTTGTCATTAAGGAAGGTAGTCTATTGTCAAGATTTTTATTACTCCAGTGGATGGTAGCCTTGTCATTATGGAATGTAGTTTGTTGTCTAGATTTTTTTAATCCAATGGATGGTAGCCTTGTCATTATGGAAGGTAGTTGGTTGTCGATATCTTTTTCATTCCAATGGATGGTAACCTTTTCATTATTGAAGGTACTCTGTTGTCGAGATTTTTGTTACTCCAATGGATAGTAGCCTTGTCATTATGGAACATAGTCTATTGTCGATATTTTTGTTACTCTAATGGATGGTAGCCTTGTCATTATGGAAAGTAGTCTGTTGTCGAGATTTTTGTTACTCTACTAGATTGTAGCCTTTTCATTATGGAAGGTAGTTTGTTGTCGAGATTTTTGTCATTCCAACGTATGATGAACTTGTCATTATGGAAGGTAGTCTGTTGTCGAGATTTTTTTTACTCCAATGGATGGAAGCCTTGCCATTATGGAAGCTAGTCAAATATTGATATCTTTGTTTCTCAATGGATGGTAGCCTTGTCATTATGGAAGGTAGTCTGTTGTTGAGATTTTTGTTACTCCAATGGATGGTAGCCTTATCATTATGTAACATAGTCTATTGTCGATATTTTTGTTACTATAATGGATGGTAGACTTGTCATTATATAAGGTAGTCTGTTGTCGAGATTTTTGTTATTCCAATGGATGGTTAACTTGTCATTAAGGAAGGTAGTCTATTGTCAAGATTTTTTTATTCCAATGGATGGTAGCCTTGTCATTATGGAAGGTAGTCGATATCTTTTTTATTCCAATGGATGGTAACCTTTTCATTATTGAAGGTAGTCTGTTGTCTTGATTTTTGTTACTCCAATGGATAGTAGCCTTTTCATTATGGAACATAGTCTATTGTCGATATTTTTGTTACTCCAATAAATGGTAGCCTTGTCATTATGGAAGGTAGTCTGTTGTCGAGATTTTTGTTACTCTAATGGATGGTAGTTTTGTCATTATGGAACATAGTCTATTGTCGAGATTTTTCTTACTCCAATGGATGGTAGCCTTGTCATTATGGAAGGTAGTCTCTCATTGAGATTTCTGTTACTCCAATGGATGGTAGCCTTGTCATTATGGAGCATAGTCTGTTGTTCTAATTTTTGTTACTCCAATGGATGGTAGACAAGTCATTATGAAAGGTAGTCTGTTGTTGAGATTTTTGTTATTCCATTGGATGGTAGCCTTGTCATTATGGAAGGTAGTCTGTTGTCGAGATTTTTGTTATTCAAATGGATGGTAACCTTGTCGTTAAGGAAGGTAGTCTTTTGTCAAGATTTTTTTTACTCCAATGGATGGTAGCCTTCTGATTATGGAAGGTAGTCTGTTGTCGATATCTTTGTTACTCAATGGATGGTAGTCTTGTCATTGTGGAAGGTAGTGTGTTGTAGAGGTTTTTGTTTCTCCATAGGCTGGTAGCCTTGTAATTCTGGAAGTTAGTCTAGTGTCGAGATTTTTGTTACTCCAATGGATGATAGCCTTGTCATTATGGAACATAGTCTGTTGTCGATATTTTTGTTACTCCAATGGATGGTAGCCTTGTCATTATGGAAGGTAGTTTGTTGTCGAGATTTTTGTCATTCCAATGGATGATGAACTTGTCATTATGGAAGGTAGTATGTTGTTGAGAATTTTTTTACTCCAATGGATGGTAGCCTTGCCATTATGTAAGGTAGTCTATTGTCGATATCTTTGTTTCTCAATGGATGGTAGCCATGTCATTATGGAAGGTAGTCTGTTGTTGAGATTATTGTTACTCCAATGGATGGTACCTTTGTCATTATGAAAGGTAGTCTGTTGTCGAGATTTTTGTTACTCCAATGGATGGTAGCCTTGTAATTATGGACCATAGTCTATTGTCGATATTTTTGTTTCTCCAATGGATGGTAGCCTTGTCATTATGGAAGGTAGTCTGTTGTCTAGATTTTTGTTATTCCAATGGATAGTAATCTTGTCATTAAGGAAGGTAGTTTACTGTCAATATTTTTATTACTCCAATGGATGGTAGCCTTGTCATTATGGAAGGTAGTTTGTTGTCGATATTTTTTTACTCCAATGGATGGTAGCCTTGTCATTATGGAAGGTAGTTTGTTGTCGATGTCTTTTTTATTCCAATGGATGGTAAACGTTTCATTATTGAAGGTAGTCTATTGTCGAGATTTTTGTTAGTCCAATGGATAGTAGTCTTGTCATTATGGAACATAGTCTATTGTCGATATTTTTGTTACTCCAATGGATGGTAGCCTTGTCATTATGGAAGGTACTCTGTTATCGAGATATTTTTAATTCCAATGGATGGTAACCTTGTCATTAAGGAAGGTAGTCTATTGTCAAGATTTTTATTACTCCAGTGGATGGTAGCCTTGTCATTATGGAATGTAGTTTGTTGTCTAGATTTTTTTAATCCAATGGATGGTAGCCTTGTCATTATGGAAGGTAGTCGGTTGTCGATATCTTTTTCATTCCAATGGATGGTAACCTTTTCATTATTGAAGGTAGTCTGTTGTCGAGATTTTTGTTACTCCAATGGATAGTAGCCTTGTCATTATGGAACATAGTCTATTGTCGATATTTTTGTTACTCCAATGGATGGTAGCCTTGTCATTATGGAAGGTAGTTTGTTGTCGATATTTTTGTTACTCTACTTGATTGTAGCCTTTTCATTATGGAAGGTAGTTCGTTGTCGAGATTTTTGTCATTCTAACGTATGATGAACTTGTCATTATGGAAGGTAGTCTGTTGTCGAGATTTTTTTTACTCCAATGGATGGTAGCCTTGCCATTATGTAACATAGTCTATTATCGATATTTTTGTTACTATAATGGATGGTAGACTTGTCATTATAGAAGGTAGTCTGTTGTCGAGATTTTTGTTATTCCAATGGATGGTTACCTTGTCATTAAGGAAGGTAGTCTATTGTCAAGATTTTTTTACTCCAATGGATGGTAGCCTTGTCATTATGGAAGGTAGTCGGTTGTCGATATCTTTTTTATTCCAATGGATGGTAACCTTTTCATTATTGAAGGTAGTCTGTTGTCTTGATTTTTGTTACTCCAATGGATAGTAGCCTTGTCATTATGGAACATAGTCTATTGTCGATATTTTTGTTACTCCAATGGATGGTAGCCTTGTCATTATGGAAGGTAGTCTGTTGTCGAGATTTTTGTTACTCTAATGGATGGTAGTTTTGTCATTATGGAACATAGTCTATTGTCGAGATTTTTCTTACTCCAATGAATGAGAGCCTTGTCATTATGGAGCGTAGTCTGTTGTTTTAATTTTTGTTACTCCAATGGATGGTAGCCAAGTCATTATGAAAGGTAGTCTGTTGTCGAGATTTTTGTTATTCCATTGGATGGTAGCCTTGTCATTATGGAAGGTAGTTTGTTGTCGTGATTTTTGTTATTCAAATGGATGGTAACCTTGTCGTTAAAGAAGGTAGTCTTTTGTCGAGATTTTTTTTACTCCAATGGATGGTAGACTTCTCATTATGGAAAGTAGTCAGTTGTCGATATCTTTGTTATTCAATGGATGGTAGTCTTGTCATTGTGGAAGGTAGTGTGTTGTAGAGGTTTTTGTTACTCCATAGGCTGGTAGCCTTGTCATTTTGGAAGGTAGTCTATTGTCGAGATTTTTGTTACTCCAATGGATGATAGCCTTGTCATTATGGAACATAGTCTGTTGTCGATATTTTTGTTACTCCAATGGATGGTAGCCTTGTCATTATGGAAGGTAGTTTGTTGTCGAGATTTTTGTCATTCCAATGGATGATGAACTTGTCATTATGGAAGGTAGTATGTTGTTGAGAATTTTTTTACTCCAATGGATGGTAGCCTTGCCATTATGTAAGGTAGTCTATTGTCGATATCTTTGTTTCTCAATGGATGGTAGCCATGTCATTATGGAAGGTAGTCTGTTGTTGAGATTATTGTTACTCCAATGGATGGTACCTTTGTCATTATGAAAGGTAGTCTGTTGTCGAGATTTTTGTTACTCCAATGGATGGTAGCCTTGTAATTATGGACCATAGTCTATTGTCGATATTTTTGTTTCTCCAATGGATGGTAGCCTTGTCATTATGGAAGGTAGTCTGTTGTCTAGATTTTTGTTATTCCAATGGATAGTAATCTTGTCATTAAGGAAGGTAGTTTACTGTCAATATTTTTATTACTCCAATGGATGGTAGCCTTGTCATTATGGAAGGTAGTTTGTTGTCGATATTTTTTTACTCCAATGGATGGTAGCCTTGTCATTATGGAAGGTAGTTTGTTGTCGATGTCTTTTTTATTCCAATGGATGGTAAACGTTTCATTATTGAAGGTAGTCTATTGTCGAGATTTTTGTTAGTCCAATGGATAGTAGTCTTGTCATTATGGAACATAGTCTATTGTCGATATTTTTGTTACTCCAATGGATGGTAGCCTTGTCATTATGGAAGGTACTCTGTTATCGAGATATTTTTAATTCCAATGGATGGTAACCTTGTCATTAAGGAAGGTAGTCTATTGTCAAGATTTTTATTACTCCAGTGGATGGTAGCCTTGTCATTATGGAATGTAGTTTGTTGTCTAGATTTTTTTAATCCAATGGATGGTAGCCTTGTCATTATGGAAGGTAGTCGGTTGTCGATATCTTTTTCATTCCAATGGATGGTAACCTTTTCATTATTGAAGGTAGTCTGTTGTCGAGATTTTTGTTACTCCAATGGATAGTAGCCTTGTCATTATGGAACATAGTCTATTGTCGATATTTTTGTTACTCCAATGGATGGTAGCCTTGTCATTATGGAAGGTAGTTTGTTGTCGATATTTTTGTTACTCTACTTGATTGTAGCCTTTTCATTATGGAAGGTAGTTCGTTGTCGAGATTTTTGTCATTCTAACGTATGATGAACTTGTCATTATGGAAGGTAGTCTGTTGTCGAGATTTTTTTTACTCCAATGGATGGTAGCCTTGCCATTATGTAACATAGTCTATTATCGATATTTTTGTTACTATAATGGATGGTAGACTTGTCATTATAGAAGGTAGTCTGTTGTCGAGATTTTTGTTATTCCAATGGATGGTTACCTTGTCATTAAGGAAGGTAGTCTATTGTCAAGATTTTTTTACTCCAATGGATGGTAGCCTTGTCATTATGGAAGGTAGTCGGTTGTCGATATCTTTTTTATTCCAATGGATGGTAACCTTTTCATTATTGAAGGTAGTCTGTTGTCTTGATTTTTGTTACTCCAATGGATAGTAGCCTTGTCATTATGGAACATAGTCTATTGTCGATATTTTTGTTACTCCAATGGATGGTAGCCTTGTCATTATGGAAGGTAGTCTGTTGTCGAGATTTTTGTTACTCTAATGGATGGTAGTTTTGTCATTATGGAACATAGTCTATTGTCGAGATTTTTCTTACTCCAATGAATGAGAGCCTTGTCATTATGGAGCGTAGTCTGTTGTTTTAATTTTTGTTACTCCAATGGATGGTAGCCAAGTCATTATGAAAGGTAGTCTGTTGTCGAGATTTTTGTTATTCCATTGGATGGTAGCCTTGTCATTATGGAAGGTAGTTTGTTGTCGTGATTTTTGTTATTCAAATGGATGGTAACCTTGTCGTTAAAGAAGGTAGTCTTTTGTCGAGATTTTTTTTACTCCAATGGATGGTAGACTTCTCATTATGGAAAGTAGTCAGTTGTCGATATCTTTGTTATTCAATGGATGGTAGTCTTGTCATTGTGGAAGGTAGTGTGTTGTAGAGGTTTTTGTTACTCCATAGGCTGGTAGCCTTGTCATTTTGGAAGGTAGTCTATTGTCGAGATTTTTGTTACTCCAATGGATGATAGCCTTGTCATTATGGAACATAGTCTGTTGTCGATATTTTTGTTACTCCAATGGATGGTAGCCTTGTCATTATGGAAGGTAGTTTGTTGTCGAGATTTTTGTCATTCCAATGGATGATGAACTTGTCATTATGGAAGGTAGTATGTTGTTGAGATTTTTTTTACTCCAATGGATGGTAGCCTTGCCATTATGGAACTTAGTCTATTGTCGATATCTTTGTTTCTCAATGGATGGTAGACATGTCATTATGGAAGGTAGTCCGTTGTCGAGATTATTGTTACTCCAATGGATGGTAGACTTGTCATTATGGACCATAGTCTATTGTCGATATTTTTGTTACTCCAATGGATGGTAGCCTTGTCATTATGGAAGGTAGTTTGTTGTCTAGATTTTTGTTATTCCAATGGATAGTAACCTTGTCATTAAGGAAGGTAGTTTACTGTCAATATTTTTATTACTCCAATGGATGTTAGCCTTGTCATTGTGGAAGGTAGTTTGTTGTCGATATTTTTTTACTCCAATGGATGGTAGCCTTGTCATTATGGAAGGTAGTGTGTTGTCGATATCTTTTTTATTCCAATGGATGGTAAACTTTTCATTATTGAAGGTAGTCTGTTATCGAGATTTTTGTTACTCCAATGGACAGTAGCCTTGTCATTATGGAACATAGTATATTGTCGATATTTTTGTTACTCCAATGGATGGTAGCCTTGTCATTATGGAAGGTAGTCTGTTATCGAGATTTTTTTTATTCCAATGGATGGTAACCTTGTCATTAAGGAAGGTAGTCTATTGTCAAGATTTTTATTACTCCAGTGGATGGTAGCCTTGTCATTATGGAATGTAGTTTGTTGTCTATATTTTTTTAATCCAATGGATGGTAGCCTTTTCATTATGGAAGGTAGTCGGTTGTCGATATCTTTTTCATTCCAATGGATGGTAACCTTTTCATTATTGAAGGTAGTCTGTTGTCGATATTTTTGTTACTCCAATGGATAGTAGCCTTGTCATTATGGAACATAGTATATTTTCGATATTTTTGTTACTCCAATGGATGGTAGCCTTGTCATTATGGAAGGTAGTCTGTTTTCGATATTTTTGTTACTCTAATAGATTGTAGCCTTTTCATTATGGATGGTAGTTTGTTGTCAAGCTTTTTGTCATTCCAACGTATAATGAACTTGTCATTATGGGAGGTAGTCTGTTGTCGTTATTTTTTTTACTCCAATGGATGGTAGCCTTGCCATTATGGAAGGTAGTCTAATGTTGATATCTTTGTTTCTCAATGGATAGTAGCCTTGTCATTATGGAAGGTAGTCTGTTATCGAGATTTTTGTTACTCCAATGGATTGTAGCCTTGTCATTATGTAACATAGTCTATTGTCGATATTTTTGTTACTATAATGGATGGTAGACTTGTCATTATATAAGGTAGTCTGTTGTCGAGATTTTTTTTATTCCAATGGATGGTTAACTTGTCATTAAGGAAGGTATTCTATTGTCAAGATTTTTTTACTCCAATGGATGGTAGCCTTGTCATTATGGAAGGTAGTCGGTTGTCGATATCTTTTTTATTCCAATGGATGGTAACATTTTCATTATTGAAGGTAGTCTCTCATTGAGATTTTTTTTACTCCAATGGATGGTAGCCAAGTCATTATGAAAGGTAGTCTGTTGTCGAGATTTTTGTTATTCCATTGGATGGTAGCCTTGTCATTATGGAAGGTAGACTGTTGTCGTGATTTTTGTTACTCCAATGGATGGTAGACTTCTCATTATGGAAATTAGTCAGTTGTCGATATCTTTGTTAATCAACGGATGGTAGTCTTGTCATTGTGGAAGGTAGTGTGTTGTAGAGGTTTTTGTTACTCCATAGGCTGGTAGCCTTGTCATATTGGAAGATAGTTTATTGTCGAGATTTATGTTACTCCAATGGATGGTAGCCTTGTCATTATGGAACATAGTCTGTTGTCGATATTTTTGTTACTCCAATGGATGGTAGCCTTTTCATTATAGAAGGTAGTTTGTTGTCGAGATTTTTCTCATTCCAACGGATGATGAACTTGTCATTATTGAAGGTAGTCTGTTGTTGAGATTTTTGTTACTCCAATGGATGGTAGCCTTGCCATTATGGAAGGTAGTCTATTATCGATATCTTTGTTTCTCAATGGATGGTAGCCTTGTCATTATGGAAAGTAGTCTATTGTCTAGATTTTTTTACTCTAATGGATGGTAGCTTTGTCATTATGGAAGGTAGCCTATTGTCGATATTTTTGTTACTCCAAGGGATGGTAGCCTTGTCATTATGGAACATAGTCTATTGTCGATATTTTTGTTACTCAAATGGATGGTAGCCTTGTCATTATGGAAGGTAGTCTGTTGTCGAGATTTTTTTTATTCCAATGGATGGTGACCTTGTCATTAAGGAAGGTAGTCTATTGTCGAGATTTTTATTACTCCAATGGATGGTAGCCTTGTCATTATGAAAGGTAGTTTGTTATCGAGATTTATTTACTCCAATGGATGGTAGCCTTGTCATTATGGAAGGTAGTCTGTTGTCAATATCTTTTTTATTCCAATGGATGGTAACCTTTTCATTATTGAAGGTAGTCTGTTGTCAAGATTTTTGTTACTCCAATGGATATAAGCCTTGTCATTATGGAGCATAGTCTGTTTTTCTAATTTTTGTTACTCCAATGGATGGTAGCCTTGTCATTATGAAAGGTAGTCTGTTGTCGAGATTTTTGTTATTCCATTGGATGGTAGCCTTGTCATTATGGAAGGTAGTCGGTTGTCGATATCTTTTTCATTCCAATGGATGGTAGCCTTGTCATTTTGGAAGGTAGCCTGTTGTCGAGATTTTTGTTACTCCAATGGATGGTAGCCATGTCATTATGGAACATAGTCTATTGTCGATATTTTTGTTACTATAATGGATGGTAGACTTGTCATTATATAAGGTAGTCTGTTGTCGATATTTTTGTTATTCCAATGGATGGTTACCTTTTCATTAAGGAAGGTATTCTATTGTCAAGATTTTTTTACTCCAATGGATGGTAGCCTTGTCATTATGGAAGGTAGTCGGTTGTCAATATCTTTTTTATTACAATGGATGGTAACATTTTCATTATTGAAGGTAGTCTGTTGTCTTGATTTTTGTTACTCCAATGGATAGTAGCCTTGTCATTATGGAACATTGTCTATTGTCGATATTTTTGTTACTCCAATGGATGGTAGCCTTGTCATTATGGAAGGTAGTTTGTTGTCGAGATTTTTGTTACTCTAATGGATGGTAGTTTTGTCATTATGGAACATAGTCTATTGTCGAGATTTTTCTTACTCCAATGGATGGTAGCCTTGTCATTATGGAAGGTAGTCTCTCATTGAGATTTCTATTACTCCAATGGATGGTAGCCTTGTCATTATGGAGCGTAGTTTGTTTTTTTAATTTTTGTTACTCCAATGGATGGTAGCCAAGTCATTATGAAAGGTAGTCTGTTGTCGAGATTTTTGTTATTCCATTGGATGGTAGCCTTGTCATTATGGAAGGTAGTCTGTTGTCGTGATTTTTGTTATTCAAATGGATGGTAACCTTGTCGTTAAAGAAGGTAGTCTTTTGTCGAGATTTTTTTTACTCCATTGGATGGTAGACTTCTCATTATGGAAAGTAGTCAGTTGTCGATATCTTTGTTACTCAATGGATGGTAGTCTTGTCATTGTGGAAGGTAGTGTGTTGTAGAGGTTTTTGTTACTCCATAGGCTGGTAGCCTTGTCATTTTGGAAGGTAGTCTATTGTCGAGATTTTTGTTACTCCAATGGATGGTAGCCTTGTCATTATGGAACATAGTCTGTTGTCAATATTTTTGTTACTCTAATGGATGGTAGCCTTGTCATTATGGAACATAGTCTATTGTCGATATTTTTGTTACGCAAATGGATGGTAGCCTTGTCATTATGGAAGGTAGTCTGTTGTCGAGATTTTTGTTACTCTAATGGATGGTAGTTTTGTCATTATGGAACGTAGTCTATTGTCGAGATTTTTGTTACTCCAATGGATGGTAGCCTTGTCATTATGGAAGGTAGTCTATTGTCGATATCTTTGTTTCTCAATGGATGGTAGCCTTGTCATTAAGGAAGGTAGTTTGTTGTCGAGATTTTTTTACTCCAAAGGATGGTAGCTTTGTCATTATGGAAGGTAGTCTGTTGTCGAGATTTTTGTTACTTCAATGGATGGTAGCCTTGTCATTATGGAACATAGTCTATTGTCGATATTTTTGTTACTCAAATGGATGGTAAACTTGTCATTATGGAAGGTAGTCTGTTGTCGAGATTTTTGTTATTCCAATGGATGGTGAACTTGTCATTAAGGAAAGTAGTCAATTTTCAAGATTTTTATTACTCCAATGGATGGTAGCCTTGTCATTAAGGAAGGTAGTTTGTTGTCGAGATTTTTTTACTCCAATGGATGGTAGCCTTGTCATTATGGAAGGTAGTCTGTTGTCAATATCTTTTTTATTCCAATGGATGGTAACCTTTTCATTATTGAAGGTGGTTTATTGTCAAGATTTTTGTTACTCCAATGGATAAAAGCCTTGTATTTATGGAACATAGTCTATTGTCGATATTTTTGTTACTCCAATGGATGGTAGCCTTGTCATTATGGAAGGTAGTCTGTTGTCGATATTTTTGTTACTCTAATGGATGGTAGTTTTGTCATTATGGAACGTAGTCTATTGTCGAGATTTTTGTTACTCCAATGGATGGTAGCCTTGTCATTATGGAAGGTAGTCTCTCATTGAGATTTTTGTTACTCCATTGGATGGTAGACTTGTCATTATGGAGCGTAATATGTTTTTCTAATTTTTAATACTCCAATGGATGGTAGCCTTGTCATTATGAAAGGTAGTTTGTTGTCCAGATTTTTATTATTCCATTGGATGGTAGCCTTGTCATTATGGAAGGTAGTTTATTTTCGATATTTTTTTTATTCCAATGGATGGTAACCTTGTCATTATGGAATGTAGTTTGTTGTCGAGATTTTCTTTACTCCAATGAATAGTATCCTTGTCATTATGGAAGGTAGTCTATTACCGATATCTTTGTTATTGCAATGGATGGTTGCCTTGTCATTATGAAAGGTAGTCTATTGTCGATATTTTTGTTACCCCAATGGATGATAGCCTTGTCATTATGGAAGGTAGTTTGTTGTCGAGATTTTTGTCATTCCAACGTATGATGAACTTGTCATTATGGAAGGTAGTCTATTGTCTAGATTTTTTTACTTCAATGGATGGTAGCCTTGCCATTATGGAAGGTAGTCTAATGTTGATATCTTTGTTTCTAAATGGATGGTAGCCTTGTCATTATGGAAGTTAGTCTGTTGTCCAGATTTTTGTTACTCCAATGGATGCTAGCCTTGTCATTATGGAACATAGTCTATTGTCGATATTTTTGTTACTCCAATGGATGGTAGCCTTGTCATTATAGAAGGTAGTCTGTTGTCGAGATTTTTGTTATTCTAATGGATGGTAATCTTGTCATTAAGGAAGGTAGTCTATTGTCAAGATTTTTTTACTCCAATGGATGGTAGCCTTGTCATTATGGAAGGTAGTCGGTTTTCGATATCTTTTTTATTCCAATGGATGGTAACCTTTTCATTATTGAAGGTAGTCTGTTGTCTTGATTTTTGTTACTCCAATGGATAGTAGCCTTGTCATTATGGAACATAGTCTATTGTCGATATTTTAGTTACTCCAATGGATGGTAGCCTTGTCATTATGGAAGGTAGTCTGTTGTCGAAATTTTTGTTACTCTAATGGATGGTAGTTTTGACATTATGGAAATTAGTCAGTTGTCGATATCTTTGTTACTCAACGGATGGTAGTATTGTCATTGTGGAAGGTAGTGTGTTGTAGAGGATTTTGTTACTCCATAGGCTGGTAGCCTTGTCATTTTGGAAGGTAGTTTATTGTCGAGATTTTTGTTACTCCAATGGATGGTAGCCTTGTCATTATGGAACATAGTCTGTTGTCGATATTTTTGTTACTCCAATGTATGGTAGCCTTTTTATTATAGAAGGTAGTTTGTTGTCGAGATTTTTCTCATTCAAACGAATGATGAACTTGTCATTATTGAAGGTAGTCTGTTGTTGAGATTTTTTTTACTCCAATGGATGGTAGCCTTGCCATTATGGAAGGTAGTCTATTGTTGATATCTTTGTTTCTCAATGGATGGTAGCCTTGTCATTATGGAAGGTAGTCTGTTGTCGAGATTTTTTTACTCTAATGGATGGTAGCTTTGTCATTATGAAAGGTAGTCTATTGTCGAGATTTTTGTTACTCCAAGGGAGTGTAGCCTTGTCATTATGGAACATAGTCTATTGTCGATATTTTTGTTACTCAAATGGATGGCGCCTTGTCATTATGGAAGGTAGTCTGTTGTCGAGATTTTTGTTATTCCAATGGACGGTGACCTTGTCATTAAGGAAGGTAGTCTATTGTCAAGATTTTTATTACTCCAATGGATGGTAGCCTTGTCATTATGAAAGGTAGTTTGTTGTCGAGATTTATTTACTCTAATGGATGGTAGCCTTTCATTATGGAAGGTAGTCTGTTGTCAAGATTTGTGTTACTCCAATGGATAGAAGCCTTGTCATTATGGAGCATAGTCTGTTTTTTTAATTTTTGTTACTCCAATGGATGGTAGCCTTGTCATTATGAAAGGTAGTCTGTCGTCGAGATTTTTGTTATTCCATTGGATGGTAGCCTTGTCATTATGGAAGGTAGTCTATTGTCGAGATTTTTGTTATTCCAATGGATGGTAAACTTGTCATTATGGAATGTAGTTTGTTGTCGAGATTTTTATTACTCCAAGGGATGGTATCCTTGTCATAATGGAAGGTAGTTTGTTGTCAATATTTTTTTAATCCAATGGATGGTAACCATGTCATTATGGAAGGTAGTCTATTGCCGATATCTTTGTTATTGCAATGGATGGTAACCTTTTCATTATGGAAGTTAGTCTATTGTCAAGATTTTTGTTACTCCAATGGATGGTAGCCTTGTCATTATGGAATGTAGTTTGTTATCAAGATTTTTTTTACTCCAATGGATGGTAGCCTTGTCATTATGGAACATGGTCTATTGTCGATATTTTAGTTATTCCATTGGATGGTAGCCTTGTCATTATGCAAGGTAGTCTATTGTTGAGAATTTTTTTACTCCAATGGATGGTAGCCTTTTCATTATGGAAGGTAGTCTGTTGTCGAGATTTTTGTTACTCCAATGGATTGTAGCCTTTTCATTATGGTAGGTAATCTGTTGTCTATATTTTTTTTACTCCAATGGATGGTAGCCTTGTCATTATGGACCATAGTCTATTGTCGATATTTTTTTTACTCCAATGGATGGTAGCCTTGTCATTATGGAAGGTAGTCTGTTGTCGAGATTTTTGTTATTCCAATGGATAGTAACCTTGTCATTAAGGAAGGTAGTCCATTTTCAATATTTTTATTACTCCAATGGATGGTAGCCTTGTCATTATGGAAGGTAGTTTGTTGTCGATATTTTTTTACTCCAATAGATGGTAGCCTTACCATTATGGAAGGTAGGCTATTGTCGATATCTTTTTTATTCCAATGGATTGTAACCTTTTCATTATTGAAGGTAGTCTGTTGTCGAGATTTTTGTTACTCCAATGGATTGTAGCCTTGTCATTATGGAACATAGTCTATTATCGATATTTTTGTTACTCCAATGGATGGTAGCCTTATCATAATGGAAGGTAGTCTATTGTCGAGATTTTTGTTATTCGAATGGATGGTAACCTTGTCATTAAGGAAGGTAGTCTATTGTCAAGATTTTTATTACTCTAGTGGATGGTAGCCTTGTCATTATGGAATGTAGTTTGTTGTCTAGATTTTTTTATTCCAATGGATGGTAGCCTTGTCATTATGGAAGGTAGTCGGTTGCCGATATCTTTTTTATTCCAATGGATGGTAACCTTTTCATTATTGAAGGTAGTATGTTGTCTTGATTTTTGTTACTCCAATTGATAGTAGCCTTTTCATTATGGAACATAGTCTATTGTCGAAATTTTTGTTACTCCAATGGATGGTAGCCTTGTCATTATGGAAGGTAGTCTGTTGTCGAGATTTTTGTTACTCTAATGGATGGTAGTTTTGTCATTAAGGAACATAGTCTATTGTCGAGATTTTTCTTACTCCAATGGATGGTAGCCTTGTCATTATGGTATGTAGTCTCTCATTGATATTTTTGTTACTTTAATGGATGGTAGCCTTGTAATTATGGAGCGTAGTCTGTTGTTCTAATTTTTGTTACTCCAATGGATGGTAGCCAAGTCATTATGAAAGGTAGTCGGTTGTTGAGATTTTTATTATTCCATTGGATGGTAGCCTTGTCATTATCGAAGGTAGTCTGTTGTCGAGATTTTTGTTATTCAAATGGATTGTAACCTTGTCGTTAAGGAAGGTAGTCTTTTGTCAAGATCTTTTTTACTCCAATGGATGGTAGCCTTCTCATTATGGAAGGTAGTCTGTTGTCGATATCTTTGTTACTCAATGGATTGTAGTCTTGTCATTGTGGATGGTAGTTTGTTGTAGAGGTTTTTGTTTCTCCATAGGTTGGTAGCGTTCTCATTTTGGAAGGTAGTCTATTGTCGAGATCTTTGTTACTCCAATGGATGGTAGCCTTGTCATTATGGAACATAGTCTGTTGTCGATATTTTTGTTAATCCAAGGGATGGTAGCCTTGTCATTAATGAAGGTAGTTTGTTGTCGAGATTTTTGTCATTCCAATGGATGATGAACTTGTCATTACGGAAGGTAGTCTGTTGTTGAGATTTTTTTTACTCCAATGGATGGTAGCCTTGCCATTATGGAAGGTAGTCTATTGTCGATATCTTTGTTTCTCAATGGATGGTAGCCTTGTCATTATGGAAGGTATTCTGTTGTAGAGATTTTTGTTACTCCAATGGATGGTAGCTTTGTCATTATGGAAGGTAGTCTGTTGTCGAGATTTTTGTTACTCCAATGGATGGTAGCCTTGTCATTATGGACCATAGTCTATTGTCGATATTTTTGTTACTCCAATGGATGGTAGCCTTGTCATTATGGAAGGTAGTCTGTTGTCGAGATTTTTGTTATTCCAATGGATAGTAACCTTGTCATTAAGGAAGGTAGTCTATTGTCAAGATTTTTATTACTCCAATGGATGGTAGTCTTGTCATTATGGAAGGTAGTTTGTTGTCGATATTTTTTTACTCCAATGGACGGTAGCCTTGTCATTATGGAAGGTAGTCTGTTGTCGATGTCTTTTTTATTCCAATGGATGAAAACTTTTCATTATTGAAGGTAGTCTGTTGTCGAGATTTTTGTTACTCCAATGGATAGTAGCCTTGTCATTATGGAACATAGTCTATTGTCGATATTTTTGTTACTCCAATTGATGGTAGCCTTTTCATTATGGAAGGTAGTCTGTTGTCGAGATTTTTTTTATTCCAATGGATGGTAACCTTGTCATTAAGGAAGGTAGTCTATTGTCAAGATTTTTATTACTCCAGTGGATGGTAGCCTTGTCATTATGGAATGTTGTTTGTTTTCTAGATTTTTTTACTCCAATGGATGTTAGCCTTCTCATTATGGAAGGTAGTCGGTTGTCAATATCTTTTTTATTCCAATGGATGGTAACCTTTTCATTATTGAAGTTAGTCTGTTGTCGAGATTTTTGTTAATCCAATGGATAGTAGCCTTGTCATTATGGAACATAGTCTATTGTCGATATTTTTGTTACTCCAATGGATGGTAGCCTTGTCATTATGGAAGGTAGTCTGCTGTCGATATTTTTGTTACCCCAATGGATGGTAGCCTTGTCATTATGGAAGGTAGTTTGTTGTCGAGATTTTTGTCATTCCAACGTATGATGAACTTGTCATTATGGAAGGTAGTCTGTTGTCGAGATTTTTGTTACTCCAATGGATGGTAGCCTTGCAATTATGGAAGGTAGTCTAATGTTGATATCTTTGTTTCTCAATGCATGGTAGCCTTGTCATTATGAAAGGTAGTTTGTTGTCGAGATTTTTGTTACTCCAATGGATGGTAGCCTTGTCATTATGGAACATAGTCTATTGTCGATATTTTTGTTACTCCAATGGATGGTAGCCTTGTCATTATGGAAGGTAGTCTATTGTCGATATTTTCGTTACTCTAATGGATGGTAGTTTTGTCATTATGGAACATAGTCTATTGTCGAGATTTTTCTTACTCCAATGGATGGTAGCCTTGTCATTATGGAAGGTAGTCTCTCATTAAGATTTTTGTTACTCCAATGGATGGTAGCCTTGTCATTATGGAGCGTAGTTTGTTGTTCTATTTTAAGTTACTCCAATGGATGGTAGCCTTGTCATTAAGAAAGGTAGTCTGTTGTCGAGATTTTTGTTATTCCATTGGATGGTAGCCTTGTCATTATGGAAGGTAGTCTGTTGTCGTGATTTTTGTTATTCAAATGGATGGTAACCTTGTCGTTAAAGAAGTTAGTCTTTTGTCGAGATTTTTTTTACTCCAATGGATGATAGCCTTCTCATTATGGAAAGTAGTCAGCTGTCGATATCTTTGTTACTCAATGGATGGTAGTCTTGTCATTGTGGAAGGTAGTGTGTTGTAGAGGTTTTTGTTACTACATAGGCTGGTAGCCCTGTCATTTTGGAAGGTAGTCTATTGTCGATATTTTTGTTACTCCAATGGATGGTAGCCTTGTCATTATGGAACATAGTCTGTTGTCGATATTTTTGTTACTCCAATGGATGTTAGCCTTTTCATTATAGAAGGTAGTTTGTTGTCGAGATTTTTCTCATTCCAACGAATGATGATCTTGTCATTCTGGAAGGTAGTCTGTTGTTGAGATTTTTGTTACTCCAATGGATGGTAGCCTTGCCATTATGGAAGGTAGTCTATTGTCGATATCTTTGTTTCTCAACGGATGGTAGCCTTGTCATTATGGAAGGTAGTCTATTGTCGAGATTTTTGTTACTCCAATGGATGGTAGCCTTGTCATTATGGAACATAGTCTGTTGTCAATATTTTTGTTACTCTAATGGATGGTAGCCTTGTCATTATGGAAGGTAGTTTGTTGTCGAGATTTTTTTACTCCAATGGATGGTAGCCTTGTCATTATGGAAGGTAGTCTATTGTCAATATCTTTATTATTCCAATGGATGGTAACCTTTTCATTATTGAGTAGTCTGTTGTCAAGATTTTTGTTACTCCAATTGATAGAAGCCTTGTCATTATGGAAGATAGTCTATTGTCGATATTTTTGTTAATCCAATGGATGGTAGCCTTGTTATTATGGAAGGTAGTATGTTGTCGAGATTTTTGTTACTCTAATGGATGGTACTTTTGTCATTATGGAACGTAGTCTATTGTCGAGATTTTTGTTACTCCAATGGATGGTAGCCTTGTCATTATTGAAGGTAGTCTCTCATTGAGATTTATGTTACTCCAATGGATGGTAGCCTTGTCATTATGGAGCGTAGTCTGTTTTTCTACTATTTGTTACTCCAATGGATTGTAGCCTTGTCATTATGAAAGGTAGTCTGTTGTCGAGATTTTTTTTATTCCGTTGGATGGTAGCCTTGTCATTATGGAAGGTAGTATATTTTCGAGATTTTTGTTATTCTAATGGATGGTAACCTTGTCATTATCGAATGTAGTTTGTTGTCGAGATTTTTTTACTCCAATGGATGGTATCCTTGTCATTATGGAAGGTAGTTTGTTGTCGATATTTTTTTACTCTAATGGATGGTAACTATGTCATTATGGAAGGTAGTCTGTTGCCGATATCTTTGTTATTTTAATGGATGGTAACCTTGTCATTATGGAAGGTATTCTATTGTCGAGATTTTTGTTACTCCAATGGATGGTAGCCTTGTCATTATGGAAGGTACTCTGTTGTTGGGATTTTTGTTATTCAAATGGATGGTAACCTTGTCGTTAAGGAATGTAGTCTTTTGTCGAGATTTTTTTTACTCGAATGGATGGTAGCCTTGCCATTATGGAAGGTAGTCTGTTGTTGATATCTGTGTTACTCAATAGAAGGTAGCCTTGTGACTATGGAAGGTAGTCTGTTGTAGAGATTTTTGTGTCTCCACAGGATTTTAGCTTTGTCATTTTGGAAGGTAGTCTGTTGTCGATATTTTTGTTACTCCAATGGATGGTAGCCTTGTCATTATGGAACATGGTCTATTATTGAGATTTTTGTTATTCCATTGGATGGTAGCCTTGTCATTATGGAAGTTAGTTTGTTGTCGATATTTTTGTTACTCCAATGGACAGTAGCCTTTTCATTATGGAAGGTAGTCTGCTGTCGAGATTTTTGTTACGACAATGGATGGTAGCCTTGTCATTATGGAAGGTAATATGTTGTCGATATCTTTGTTACTCAATGGATGGTAGCCTTGTCATTATGGAAGGTAGTCTGTTGTCGAGGTTTTTGTTACTCCAATGGATGGTAGCCTTGTCATTATGGAATGTAGTTTGTTGTCGAGATTTTTTTTACTCCTATGGATTGTAGCCTTGTCATTATGGAACATGGTCTATTGTCAATATTTTTGTTATTCCATTGATGGTAGCCTTGTCATTATGGAAGGTAGTCTGTTGTCGAGAATTTTGTTACTCCAATGGATGGTAGCCTTTTCATTATGGAAGGTAGTCTGTTGTCGAGATTTTTGTTACTCCAATGAATGGTAGCCTTGTCATTATGCAAGCTAATCTGTTGTCAATATTTTTGTTACTCCAATGGATGGTAGCCTTGTCATTATCGAAGGTAGTCTGTTGTAGAGATTTTTGTTACTCCAATGGATGGTAGCCTTGTCATTATGGAAGGTAGTTTGTTGTCGATATTTTTTTTACTCCAATGGATGGTAGCCTTGCCATTATTGAAGGTAGTCTGTCGTTGAGATTTCTGTTACTCCAATGGATGGTAGCCTTGTCATTATGGAAGGTAGTCTGTTGATCAGATTTTTGTTACTCCAATGGATGGTAGCCTTGTCATTATGAAAGGTAGTCTGTTGTCGAGATTTTTATTATTCCATTGGATGTTAGCCTTGTTATTATGGAAGGTAGTCTGTTGTCGAGATTTTTGTCATTCCAAGGGATGGTAACCTTGTCATTATGGAAGGTAGTCTATTGTCAAGATTTTTTATTACGCCAATGGATGGTAGCCTTGTAATTATGGAAGGTAGTCTATTGTTGATATCTTTTTTATTCCAATGGATGATAACATTTTCATTATGGAAGGTAGTCTTTTGTCAATATTTTTGTTACTCCAATGGATGGTAGCCTTGTCATTATGGAAGTTTGTCTGTTGTAGATATTTTTGTTACTACAATGGATGGTAGCCTTGTCATTTTGGAAGGTAGTCTGTTGTCGAGGATTTTTTTATTCAATGGATGGTAGCCTTGTCATTATGGAACATAGTCTATTTTCGATATTTTTGTTACTCCAATGGATGGTAGCCTTGTCATTATGGAAGGTAGTCTGTTGTCGAGATTTTTGTTACTCCAATGGATGGTAGCCTTGTCTTTATGGAAGGTAGTCTGTTGTCGATATTTTTGTTACTCCAATGGATGGTAGCCTTGTCTTTATGGAAGGTAGTCTGTTTTCGATATTTTTGTTACTCCAATGGATGGTAGCCTTGTCATTATGAAAGGTACTCTGTTGTCGAGGATTTTTTATTCAATGGATGGTAGCCTTGTCATTATGGAACATAGTCTATTTTCTATATTTTTGTTACTCCAATGGATGGTAGCCTTGTCATTATGGAACGTAGTCTGTTGTCGATATTTTTGTTACTCCAATGGATGTTAGGCTTTGCATTATGGAAGGTAGTCTGTTGTCGAGATTTTTGTTATTCCAATGGATGGTAACCTTGTCATTAAGGAAGGTAATCTATTGTCAAGATTTTTATTACTCCAATGGATGGTAGCCTTGTCATTATGGAAGGTAGTCTGTTGTCGAGATTTTTCTACTCCAATGGATGGTAGCCTTGTCATTATAGAAGGTAGTCTATTGTCGATATTTTTGTTAATCCAATGGATGGTAGCCTTGTCATTATGGAAGGTAGTATGTTGTCGAGATTTTTGTTACTCTAATGGATGGTAGTTTTGTCATTATGGAACGTAGTCTATTGTCGAGATTTTTGTTACTCCAATGGATGGTAGCCTTGTCATTATTGAAGGTAGTCTCTCATTGAGATTTATGTTACTCCAATGGATGGTAGCCTTGTCATTATGGAGCGTAGTCTGTTTTTCTAATTTTTGTTACTCCAATGGATGGTAGCCTTGTCATTATGAAAGGTAGTCTATTATCGAGATTTTTGTTATTCCATTGGATGGTAGCCTTGTCATTATGGAAAGTAGTCTATTTTCGAGATTTTTGTTATTCCAATGGATGGTAACCTTGTCATTATGGAATGTAGTTTGTTGTCGAGATTTTTTTACTCCAATGGATGGTATCCTTGTCATTATGGAAGGTAGTTTGTTCTCGATATTTTTTTACTCCAATGGATGGTAACCATGTCATTATGGAAGGTAGTCTATTGCCGATATCTTTGTTATTTTAATGGATGGTAACCTTGTCATTATGGAAGGTAGTCTATTGTCGAGATTTTTGTTACTCCAATGGATGGTAGCCTTTTTATTATGGAAGGTAGTCTGTTGTCGAGATTTTTGTCATTCCAATGGATGGTAACCTTGTCATTATGGAAGGTAGTCTATTGTCAAGATTTTTTATTACGCCAATGGATGTTAGCCTTGTAATTATGGAAGGTAGTCTATTGTTGATATCTTTTTTATTCCAATGGATGGTAACATTTTCATTATGGAAGGTAGGCTGTTGTCAATATTTTTGTTACTCCAATGGATGGTAGGCTTGTCATTATGGAAGGTAGTCTGTTGTAGATATTTTTGTTACTACAATGGATGGTAGCCTTGTCATTTTGGAAGGTAGTCTGTTGTCGGGGATTTTTTTATTCAATGGATGGTAGCCTTGTCATTATGGAACATTGTCTATTTTCGATATTTTTGTTACTCCAATGGATGGTAGCGTTGTCATTATGGAAGGTAGTCTATTGTCGAGATTTTTGTTACTCTAATGGATGGTAGCCTTGTCATTATGGAACGTAGTCTGTTGTCGATATTTTTGTTACTCCAATGGATGGTAGCCTTGTCTTTATGGAAGGTAGTCTGTTGTCGATATTTTTGTTACTCCAATGGATGGTAGCCTTGTCTTTATGGAAGGTAGTTTGTTTTCGATATTTTTGTTACTCCAATGGATGGTAGCCATGTCATTATGGAAGGTAGTCTGTTGTCGAGGATTTTTTTATTCAATGGATGGTAGCCTTGTCATTATGGAACATAGTCTATTTTTGATATTTTTGTTACTCCAATGGATGGTAGCCTTGTCATTATGGAATGTATTCTGTTGTCGATATTTTTGTTACTCCAATGGATGTTAGGCTTTGCATTATGGAAGGTAGTCTGTTGTCGAGATTTTTGTTACTCCAATGGGTTGTAGCCTTGTCATTATGTAAGGTAGTCTGTTGTCGATATTTTTTTCCTCTAATAAATGGTAGCCTTGTCATTATGGAAGGTAGTCTATTGTCGAGATCTTTATTACTCAATGCATGGTAGCCTTGTCATTATGTAAGGTAGTCTGTTGTCGAGATTTTTTTTACTCCAATGTCTGGTAGCCTTGTCATTTTGGAAGGTAGTCTGTTTTAGAGATTTTTGTTACACCAAAGGATGATAGCCTTGTCTTTATGGAAGGTAGTCTGTTGTCGATATTTTTGTTACTCCAATGGATGCTAGCCTTGTCTTTATGGAAGGTAGTCTGTTTTCGATATTTTTGTTACTCCAATGGATGGTAGCCTTGTCATTATGGAAGGTAGTCTGTTGTCGAGAATTTTGTTATTCTAATGGATGGTAGCCTTGTCATTATGGATGTAGTCTGCTGTCGAGATTTTTGTTACTCCAATGGATGGTAGCCTTGTTATTATGGAACGTAGTCTATTGTCGATATTTTTGTTACTCCAATGAATGGTAGCCTTGTCATTATGGAAGGTAGTCAGTTGTCGAGATATTTGGTACTCCAATGGATGGTAGCCTTGTTATTAAGGAAGGTAGTATATGGCTAAGATTTCTGTTACTCCAATGGATGGTATCCTTGTCATTATGGTAGGAAGTCTGTTGTTCAGATTTTTGTTACTCTAATGGACGGTAGCCTTTTCATTATGGAAGGTAGTTTGTTGTCGATATTTTTGTTACTCAATGGATGGTAGCCTTGCCATTTTGGAAGGTAGTCTGTTGTTGAGATTTTTGTTACTCTAACGGATTGTAGCTTTGTCATAATGGAAGGTAGTCTGTTGTCAAGATTTTTGTTAGTGAAATGGATGGTAGCCTTGTCATTATGGAACATAGTCTATTGTCGATATTTTTTTTACTCCAATGGATGGTAGCCTTTTCATTATGGAAGGTAGTATGTTGTCGAGATTTTTGTTACTCTAATGGATGGTAGCCTTGACATTATGGAACATAGTCTATTGTCGAGATTATTGTTACTCCATTGGATGGTAGCCTTGTCATTATAGAAGTTAGTCTGTCATTGAGATTTTTGTTACTCCAATGTATGCTAGCCTTGTCATTATGGAACATAGTCTGTTGTTCAGATTTTTGTTACTCCAATGGATGCTAGCCTTGTCATTATGAAAGGTAGTCTGTTGTCGAGATTTTTGTTACTCGAATGGATGGTTGCCTTGTCATTATGTAACATAGTCTGTTGTCGATATTTTTATTACTGCAATGGATGGTAGGCTTCGCAATATAGAAGGTAGTCTGTTGTCGAGATTTTTGTTACTCCAATGGATGGTAGGCTTTTCATTATGGAAGGTGGTCTGTTGTCGAGATTTTTGTTACTCCAATGGATTGTAGCCTTGTCACTAGGGAAGGTAGTTTGTTGATGATATTTTTGTTCCTCTAATGGATGGTAGCCTTTTCTTTATGTAAGGTAGTCTGTTGTCGAGATTTTTTTTACTCCAATTGATCGTAGCCTTGTCATTTTGGAAGGTAGTCTGTTGTCGATATTTTTGTTACTCCAATGGATGGTAGCCTTGTCTTTATGGAAGGTAGTCTGTTGTCGATATTTTTGTTAATCCAATGGATGGTAGCCTTGTCTTTATGGAACGTAGTTTGTTTTCGATATTTTTGTTACTCCAATAGATAGTAGCCTTGTCATTATGGAAGGTAGTCTGTTGTCGAGATTTTTTTTACTCCAATGTCTGGTATCCTTGTCATTTTGGAAGGTAGTCTATTTTCGAGATTTTTGTTACTCCAATGGATGGTAGCCTTGTCATTGTGGAACGTAGTCTATTGTCGATATTTTTGTTACTCCAATGAATGGTAGCCTTGTTATTATGGAAGGTAGTTTGTTGTCGAGATATTTGTTACTACAATGGATAGTAGCCTTGTCATTATGGAAAGTAGTTTGTTGTTAAGATTTCTGTTACTCCAATGGATGGTATCATTGTCATTATGGAAGGTAGTCTGTTGTTCAGATTTTTGTTACTCAAAAGGATGGTATACTTTTCATTATGGAAGGTAATTTGTTGTCGAGATTTTTGTTACTCAATGGATGGTAGCCTTGTCATTATGGAAGGTAGTTTGTTGTAGAGATTTTTTTTACTCCAATGGATGGTAGCCTTGTCATTTTGGAAGGTAGTCTATTTTCGAGATTTTTGTTAGTCCAATGGATGGTAGCCTTGTCTTTATGGAAGGTAGTCTGTTGTCGGTATTTTCTTACTCCAATGGATGGTAGCCTTGTCTTTACGGAAGGTAGTCTGTTTTCAATATTTTTGTTACTCCAATGGATGGTAGCCTTGTCATTATGGAAGGTAGTCTGTTGACGATATTTTTGTTATTCTAATGGATTGTAGACTTGTCATTATGAAAGGTAGTCTGTTGTCGAGATTTTTGTTATTCCATTGGATGTTAGCCTTGTCATTATTTAAGGTAGTCTGTTGTCGAAATTTTTGTCATTCCAATGGATGGTAACCTTGACATTATGGAAGGTAGTCTATTATCAAGATTTTTTATTATGCCAATGGATGGTAGCCTTGTCATTATGGAAGGTAGTCTATTGTCGATATCTTTTTTATTCCAATGGATGGTAACCTTTTCATTATGGAAGGTAGTCTGTTGTCGATATTTTTGTTACTCCAATGAATGATAGCCTTGTCATTATGGAAGGTAGTCTCTTTTTGATAACTTTGTTACACAATGGATTGTAGCCTTGTCATTATGGAAGGTAGTCTGTTGTAGAGATTTTTGTTACTACAATGGATTGTAGCCTTGTCATTTTGGAAGGTAGTCTGTTGTCGAGGATTTTTTTATTCAATGGATAGCAGCCTTTTCATTATGGAATATAGTCTGTTTTCGATATTTTTGTTACTCCAATGGATGGTAGCATTGTCATTATGGAAGGTAGTCTGTTGTCGAGATTTTTGTTACTCGAATGGATGGTAGCATTGTCATTATGGAACATAGTCTATTGTCGATATTTTTGTTACTCCAATGGATGTTAGGCTTTGCATTTTGGAAGGTAGTTTGTTGTCAATATTTTTGTTACTCTAATGGATGGTATGCTTTTCATTATGGAAGGTTGTCTGTTGTCGAGATTTTTGTTACTCCAATGGATTGTAGCCTTGTCATTATGTAAGGTAGTCTGTTGTCGATGTTTTTTTTCCTCTAATGGATGGTAGCCTTGTCGTTATGGAAGGTAGTCTATTGTCGAGATCTTTGTTACTCAATGGATGGTAGCCTTGTCATTATGTAAGGTAGTCTATTGTCGAGATTTTTTTGACTCCAATGGATGGTAGCCTTGTCTTTATGGAAGGTAGTCTGTTTTTGATATTTTTGTTACTCCAATGAATGGTAGCCTTGTCATTATGGATAGTAGTCTATTGTCGATATTTTTGTTACTCCAATGAATGGTAGCCTTGTCATTATGAAACGTAGTCTGTTGTCGAGATATTTGTTACTCCAATGGATGGTAGCCTTGTTATTATGGAAGGTAGTCTGTTGCTAAGATTTTTGTTACTCCAATGGATGGTATCCTTGTCATTATGGAAGGTAGTCTGTTGTTCATATTTTTGTTACTCTAATGGATGGTCGCCTTTTCATTATTTAAGGTAGTTTCTTGTCCAGATTTTTGTTACTCAATGGATGGTAGCCTTGTCATTATGGAAGGTAGTCTGTTGTCGAGATTTTTGTTACTCCAATGGATTGTAGCCTTGTCATTATGTAAGGTAGTCTGTTGTCAATGGTTTTTTTCCTCTAATGGATGGTAGCCTTGTCTTTATGGAAGGTAGTCTATTGTCGAGATCTTTGTTACTCAATGGATGGTAGCCTTGTCATTATGTAAGGTAGTCTATTGTCGAGATTTTTTTGACTCCAATGGATGGTAGCCTTGTCTTTATGGAAGGTAGTCTGTTTTTGATATTTTTGTTACTCCAATGAATGGTAGCCTTGTCATTATGGATAGTAGTCTATTGTCGATATTTTTGTTACTCCAATGAATGGTAGCCTTGTCATTATGAAACGTAGTCTATTGTCGAGATATTTGTTACTCCAATGGATGGTAACCTTGTTATTATGGAAGGTAGTCTGTTGCTAAGATTTTTGTTACTCCAATGGATGGTATCCTTGTCATTATGGAAGGTAGTCTGTTGTTCATATTTTTGTTACTCTAATGGATGGTCGCCTTTTCATTATTTAAGGTAGTTTCTTGTCCAGATTTTTGTTACTCAATGGATGGTAGCCTTGTCATTATGGAAGGTAGTCTGTTGTCGAGATTTTTGTTACTCTAATGGATTGTAGCTTTGTCGTTATGGAAGATATTATGTTTTCGATATTTTTGTTACTCTAATGGATTGTAGCCTTGACATTATGGAACATAGTCTATTGTCGAGATTATTGTTACTCCATTGGATGGTAGCCTTGTCATTATGAAAGGTAGTTCGTCATTGATATTTTTTTACTCTAATGGATGGTAGCCTTGTCATTATGGAACGTAGTCTGTTGTACAAATTTTTGTTTCTCCAATGGATGGTAGCCTTGTCATTATGAAAGGTAGTGCGTCATTGATATTTTTTTACTCCAATGGATGGTAGCCTTGTCATTATGGAACGTAGTCTGTTGTTCAGATTTTTGTTACTCCAATGGATGGTAGCTTTGTCATTATAGAAGGTAGTCTATTGTCGAGATTTTTGTTACTCGAATGGATTGTAGGCTTTGCATTATAGAAGGTAGTCTGTTGTCGAGATTTTTGTTACTCCAATGGATGGTAGGCTTTTCATTATGGAAGGTAGTCTGTTGTCGAGATTTTTGGTACTCCAATGGATTGTAGCCTTGTCATTATGTAAGGTAGTCTGTTGTCGATGTTTTTTTTCCTCTAATGGATGGTAGCCTTGTCGTTATGGAAGGTAGTCTATTGTCGAGATCTTTGTTACTCAATGGATGGTATCCTTGTCATTATGTAAGGTAGTCTATTGTCGAGATTTTTTTGACTCCAATGGATGATAGCCTTATCTTTATGGAAGGTAGTCTGTTTTTGATATTTTTGTTACTCCAATGAATGGTAGCCTTGTCATTATGGATAGTAGTCTATTGTCGATATTTTTGTTACTCCAATGAATGGTAGCCTTGTCATTATGAAACGTAGTCTGTTGTCGAGATATTTGTTACTCCAATGGATGGTAGCCTTGTTATTATGGAAGGTAGTCTGTTGCTAAGATTTTTGTTACTCCAATGGATGGTATCCTTGTCATTATGGAAGGTAGTCTGTTGTTCATATTTTTGTTACTCTAATGGATGGTCGCCTTTTCATTATTTAAGGTAGTTTCTTGTCCAGATTTTTGTTACTCAATGGATGGTAGCCTTGTCATTATGGAAGGTAGTCTGTTGTCGAGATTTTTGTTACTCCAATGGATTGTAGCCTTGTCATTATGTAAGGTAGTCTGTTGTCGATGGTTTTTTTCCTCTAATGGATGGTAGCCTTGTCGTTATGGAAGGTAGTCTATTGTCGAGATCTTTGTTACTCAATGGATGGTAGCCTTGTCATTATGTAAGGTAGTCTATTGTCGAGATTTTTTTGACTCCAATGGATGGTAGCCTTATCTTTATGGAAGGTAGTCTGTTTTTGATATTTTTGTTACTCCAATGAATGGTAGCCTTGTCATTATGGATAGTAGTCTATTGTCGATATTTTTGTTACTCCAATGAATGGTAGCCTTGTCATTATGAAACGTAGTCTGTTGTCGAGATATTTGTTACTCCAATGGATGGTAACCTTGTTATTATGGAAGGTAGTCTGTTGCTAAGATTTTTGTTACTCCAATGGATGGTATCCTTGTCATTATGGAAGGTAGTCTGTTGTTCATATTTTTGTTACTCTAATGGATGGTCGCCTTTTCATTATTTAAGGTAGTTTCTTGTCCAGATTTTTGTTACTCAATGGATGGTAGCCTTGTCATTATGGAAGGTAGTCTGTTGTCGAGATTTTTGTTACTCTAATGGATTGTAGCTTTGTCGTTATGGAAGATATTATGTTTTCGATATTTTTGTTACTCTAATGGATTGTAGCCTTGACATTATGGAACATAGTCTATTGTCGAGATTATTGTTACTCCATTGGATGGTAGCCTTGTCATTATGAAAGGTAGTCCGTCATTGATATTATTTTACTCTAATGGATGGTAGCCTTGTCATTATGGAACGTAGTCTGTTGTACAAATTTTTGTTTCTCCAATGGATGGTAGCCTTGTCATTATGAAAGGTAGTGCGTCATTGATATTTTTTTACTCCAATGGATGGTAGCCTTGTCATTATGGAACGTAGTCTGTTGTTTAGATTTTTGTTACTCCAATGGATGGTAGCTTTGTCATTATAGAAGGTAGTCTATTGTCGAGATTTTTGTTACTCGAATGGATGGTAGGCTTTGCATTATAGAAGGTAGTCTGTTGTCGAGATTTTTGTTACTTCAATGGATGGTAGGCTTTTCATTATGGAAGGTAGTCTGTTGTCGAGATTTTTGTTACTCCAATGGATTGTAGCCTTGTCATTATGTAAGGTAGTCTGTTGTCGATGTTTTTTTTCCTCTAATGGATGGTAGCCTTGTCGTTATGGAAGGTAGTCTATTGTCGAGATCTTTGTTACTCAATGGATGGTATCCTTGTCATTATGTAAGGTAGTCTATTGTCGAGATTTTTTTGACTCCAATGGATGATAGCCTTATCTTTATGGAAGGTAGTCTGTTTTTGATATTTTTGTTACTCCAATGAATGGTAGCCTTGTCATTATGGATAGTAGTCTATTGTCGATATTTTTGTTACTCCAATGAATGGTAGCCTTGTCATTATGAAACGTAGTCTGTTGTCGAGATATTTGTTACTCCAATGGATGGTAACCTTGTTATTATGGAAGGTAGTCTGTTGCTAAGATTTTTGTTACTCCAATGGATGGTATCCTTGTCATTATGGAAGGTAGTCTGTTGTTCATATTTTTGTTACTCTAATGGATGGTCGCCTTTTCATTATTTAAGGTAGTTTCTTGTCCAGATTTTTGTTACTCAATGGATGGTAGCCTTGTCATTATGGAAGGTAGTCTGTTGTCGAGATTTTTGTTACACTAATGGATTGTAGCGTGGTCGTTATGGAATATATTATGTTTTCGATATTTTTGTTACTCTAATGGATTGTAGCCTTGACATTATGGAACATAGTCTATTGTCGAGATTATTGTTACTCCATTGGATGGTAGCCTTGTCATTATGAAAGGTAGTCCGTCATTGATATTTTTTTACTCTAATGGATGGTAGCCTTGTCATTATGGAACGTAGTCTGTTGTACAGATTTTTGTTTCTCCAATGGATGGTAGCCTTGTCATTATGAAAGGTAGTGCGTCATTGATATTTTTGTACTCCAATGGATGGTAGCCTTGTCATTATGGAACGTAGTCTGTTGTTCAGATTTTTGTTACTCCAATGGATGGTAGCTTTGTCATTATAGAAGGTAGTCTATTGTCGAGATTTTTGTTACTCGAATGGATGGTAGGCTTTGCATTGTAGAAGGTAGTCTGTTGTCGAGATTTTTGTTACTCCAATGGATGGTAGGCTTTTCATTATGGAAGTTAGTCTGTTGTCGAGATTTTAGTTACTCCAATGGATTGTAGCCTTGTCATTAGGGAAGGTATTCTGTTGTCGATATTTTTATTCTTCTAATGGATGGTAGCCTTGTCATTATGGTAGGTAGTCTGTTGCTAAGATTTCTGTTACTCCAATGGATGGTATCCTTGTCATAATGGAACGTAGTCTGTTGTTCATATTTTTGTTACTCTAATGGATGGTCTCCTTTTCAATATGGAAGGTAGTTTGTTGTCGAGATTTTTGTTACTCAATGGATGGTAGCCTTGTCATTATGGAAGGTAGTCTGTTGTCGAGATTTTTGTTACTCCAATGGATTTTAGTTTTGTCATTATGGAAGGTAGTTTGTTGTCAAGATTTTTGTTACTGAAATGGATGGTAGCCTTGTCATTATGGAACATAGTCTATTGTCGATATTTTTGTTACTCCAATGGATGGTAGCCTTTTCATTATGGAAGGTATTATGTTGTCGATATTTTTGTTACTCTAATGGATGGTAGCCTTGACATTATGGAACGTAGTCTATTGTCGAGATTATTGTTACTCCATTGGATGATAGCCTTGTCATTATGAAAGGTAGTGTGTCATTGATATTTTTTTACTCCAATGGATGGTAGCCCTGTCATTATGGAACGTAGTCTGTTGTTCAGATTTTTGTTACTCCAATGGATGGTAGCTTTGCATTATGAAAGGTAGTCTATTGTCGAGATTTTTGTTACTCGAATGGATGGTAGCCTTGTCATTATGGAACGTAGTCTGTTCTCGATATTTTTGTTACTCCAATGGATGGTAGGCTTTGCATTATAGAAGGTAGTCTGTTGTCGAGATTTTTGTTACTCCAATGGATGGTAGGCTTTTCATTATGGAAGGTAGTCTGTTGTCGAGATTTTTGTTACTCCAATGGATTGTAGCCTTGTCATTAGGGAAGGTAGTTTGTTATCGATATTTTTGTTCCTCTAATGGATGGTAGCCTTGTCATTATGGAAGGTAGTCTATTGTCGAGAGCTTTGTTACTTAATGGATGGTAGCCTTTTCAATATGTAAGGTAGTCTGTTGTCGAGATATTTCTTACTTCAATGGATGTTAGCCTTGTCATTATGGAAGCTAGTCTGTTGTTAAGATTTCTGTTACTCCAATGGATGGTATCCTTGTCATTATGGAAGGTAGTCTGTTGTTCAGATTTTTGTTACTCCGATGGATGGTAGCCTTTTCATTATGGAACGTAGTTTGTTGTCGAGATTTTTGTTACTCAATGGATGGTAGCCTTGTCATTATGGAAGGTAGTTTGTTGTCGAGATTTTTGTTACTCTAATTTATTGTAGCTTTGTCATTATGGAAGGTAGTCTGTTGTCAAGATTTTTGTTACTCCAATGTATGGTAGCCTTGTCATTATGGAACATAGTCTATTGTCGATATTTTGGTTACTCCAATGGAGGTAGGCTTGTCATTATAGAAGCTAGACTGTTGTCGAAATTTTTGTTACTCTAATGGATGGTAGCCTTGTCATTATGGAACGTAGTCTATTGTCGAGATTATTGTTACTCCAATGGATGATAACCTTGTCATTATGGAAGGTAGTCCATCATTAAGATTTTTGTTATTCTAATGGATGGTAGCCTTGTCATTATAGAACGTAGTCTGTTGTTCAGATTTTTGTTACTCCAATGGATGGTAGCCTTGTCATTATTAAAGGTTGTCTGTTGTCGAGATTTTTGTTATTCCATTGGATGGTAGCCTTGTCATTATGGAAGGTAGTCTGTTGTCGAGATTTTATTTATTCCAATGGATGGTAACTTTGTCATTATGGATAGTAGTCTGTTGTGGAGATTTTTATTACTCCAATGGAAGGGAGCCTTGTCATTATAGAAGGTAGTCTGTTCTCGAGATTTTTTACTCCAATGGATGGTAGCCATGTCATTATGGAAGGTAGTCTTTTGTCGATATGGAAGGTAGTATGTTGTCGAGATTTTTGTTACTCCAATGGATGGTAGCCTTGGCATTATGGAAGGTAGTCTGCTGTCGAGATTTTTGTTATTCAAATGGATGGTAACCTTGTCATTAAGGAAGGTAGTCTTTGGTCGAGTTTTTTTTACTCCAATGGATTGTAGCCTTGTCATTATGGAAGGTAGTCTTTTGTCGATATATTTGTTACTCAATGGATGGTAGCCTTGTTATTGTGGAAGGTAGTCTGTTGTATAGATTTTTGTTACTATAATGGATGGTAGCCTTGTCATTATGGAACATAGTCTGTTGTCGATATTTTTGTTACTCAAATGGATGGTAGCCTTGTCATTATGGAACATAGTTTGTTGTCGATATTTTTGTTACTCAAATGGATGGTAGCCTTGTCATTATGGAAGGTAGTCTATTGTCGAGATTTTTGTTACTCTAATGGATGGTAGCCTTGTCATTATGGAATGTAGTCTGTTATCGAGATTTTTGTTACTCCAATTGATGGTAACCTTGTCATTATGGAACGTAGTCTGTTGTCGAGATTTTTGTTACTCCAATGGATGGTATCCTTTTCATTATGGAAGGTAGTCTGTTGTCGAGATTTTTGTTACTCCAATGGATGGTAGCCTTGTCATTATGGAAGGTAGTCTGTTGTCAATATATTTGTTACTACAATGGATGGTAGCCTTGTCATTACGGAAGGTAGTCTGTTGTCGAGATCATTGTTACTCAATGGATGGTATGCTCGTCATTATGGAAGGTCGTCTATTGTCAAGATTTTTTTTACTCCAATGGATGGTAGCCTAGTCAATATGGAAGGTAGTTTGTTGTCAAGATTTTTGTTACTGAAATGGATGGTAGCCTTGTCATTATGGAAAATAGTCTATTGTGGATATTTTTGTTACTCCAATGGATGGTAGCCTTGTCATTATGGAAGGTATTATGTCGTCGATATTTTTGTTACTCTAATGGATGGTAGACTTGACATTATGGAACGTAGTATATTGTCGAGATTATTGTTACTCCATTGGATGGTAGCCTTGTCATTATGGAATGTAGTCCGTCATTGATATTTTTGTTACTCTAATGGATGGTAGCCTTGTCATTATGGAACGTAGTCTGTTTTTGATATTTATGTTACTCCGAAGGATGGTAGCCTTGTCATTATGAAAGGTAGTGTGTTGTTCATATTTTTGTTACTCGAATGAATGGTAGCCTTGTAATTATGGAACATAGTCTGTTGTCGATATTTTTGTTACTCCAATGGATGGTAGGCTTTGCATTATAGAAGGTAGTCTGTTGTCGAGACTTTTGTTACTCCAATGGATGGTAGGCTTTTCATTATGGAAGGTAGTTTGTTGTCGAGATTTTTGTTACTCCAATGGATTGTAGCCTTGTCATTAGGGAAGGTAGTCTGTTGTCGATATTTTTATTCTTCTAATGGATGGTAGCCTTGTCATTATGGTAGGTAGTCTGTTGCTAAGATTTCTGTTACTCCAATGGATGGTATCCTTGTCATAATGGAACGTAGTCTGTTGTTCATATTTTTTTTACTCTAATGGATGGTCGCCTTTTCAATATGGAAGGTAGTTTGTTGTAGAGATTTTTGTTACTCAATGGATGGTAGCCTTGTCATTATGGAAGGTAGTCTGTTGTCGAGATTTTTGTTACTCCAATGGATTTTAGTTTTGTCATTATGGAAGGTAGTTTGTTGTCAAGATTTTTGTTACTGAAATGGATGGTAGCCTTGTCATTATGGAACATAGTCTATTGTCGATATTTTTGTTACTCCAATGGATGGTAGCCTTTTCATTATGGAAGGTATTATGTTGTCGATATTTTTGTTACTCTAATGGATGGTAGCCTTGACATTATGGAACGTAGTCTATTGTCGAGATTATTGTTACTCCATTGGATGGTAGCCTTGTCATTATGAAAGGTAGTGCGTCATTGATATTTTTTTACTCCAATGGATGGTAGCCCTGTCATTATGGAACGTAGTCTGTTGTTCAGATTTTTGTTACTCCAATGGATGGTAGCTTTGCATTATGAAAGGTAGTCTATTGTCGAGATTTTTGTTACTCGAATGGATGGTAGCCTTGTCATTATGGAACGTAGTCTGTTGTCGATATTTTTGTTACTCCAATGGATGGTAGGCTTTGCATTATAGAAGGTAGTCTGTTGTCGAGATTTTTGTTACTCCAATGGATGGTAGGCTTTTCATTATGGAAGGTAGTCTGTTGTCGAGATTTTTGTTACTCCAATGGATTGTAGCCTTGTCATTAGGGAAGGTAGTTTGTTGTCGATATTTTTGTTCCTCTAATGGATGGTAGCCTTGTCATTATGGAAGGTAGTCTATTGTCGAGAGCTTTGTTACTTAATGGATGGTAGCCTTTTCATTATGTAAGGTAGTCTGTTGTCGAGATATTTCTTACTTCAATGGATGGTAGCCTTGTCATTATGGAAGCTAGTCTGTTGTTAAGATTTCTGTTACTCCAATGGATGGTATCCTTGTCATTATGGAAGGTAGTCTGTTGTTCAGATTTTTGTTACTCCAATGGATGGTAGCCTTTTCATTATGGAACGTAGTTTGTTGTCGAGATTTTTGTTACTCAATGGATGGTAGCCTTGTCATTATGGAAGGTAGTTTGTTGTCGAGATTTTTGTTACTCTAATTTATTGTAGCTTTGTCATTATGGAAGGTAGTCTGTTGTCAAGATTTTTGTTACTCCAATGTATGGTAGCCTTGTCATTATGGAACATAGTCTATTGTCGATATTTTGGTTACTCCAATGGAGGTAGCCTTGTCATTATGGAAGGTAGACTGTTGTCGAAATTTTTGTTACTTTAATGGATGGTAGCCTTGTCATTATGGAACGTAGTCTATTGTCGAGATTATTGTTACTCTAATGGATGGTAACCTTGTCATTATGGAAGGTAGTCCATCATTAAGATTTTTGTTATTCTAATGGATGGTAGCCTTGTCATTATAGAACGTAGTCTGTTGTTCAGATTTTTGTTACTCCAATGGATGGTAGCCTTGTCATTATTAAAGGTTGTCTGTTGTCGAGATTTTTGTTATTCCATTGGATGGTAGCCTTGTCATTATGGAAGGTAGTCTGTTGTCGAGATTTTTGTTATTCCAATGGATGGTAACTTTGTCATTATGGATAGTAGTCTGTTGTGGAGATTTTTATTACTCCAATGGAAGGGAGCCTTGTCATTATAGAAGGTAGTCTGTTCTCGAGATTTTTTTACTCCAATGGATGGTAGCCATGTCATTATGGAAGGTAGTCTTTTGTCGATATGGAAGGTAGTATGTTGTCGAGATTTTTGTTACTCCAATGGATGGTAGCCTTGGCATTATGGAAGGTAGTCTGCTGTCGAGATTTTTGTTATTCAAATGGATGGTAACCTTGTCATTAAGGAAGGTAGTCTTTTGTCGAGTTTTTTTTACTCCAATGGATGGTAGCCTTGTCATTATGGAAGGTAGTCTTTTGTCGATATATTTGTTACTCAATGGATGGTAGCCTTGTTATTGTGGAAGGTAGTCTGTTGTATAGGTTTTTGTTACTCCATAGGATGGTAGCCTTGTTATTTTGGAAGGTAGTCTGTTGTCGAGATTTTTGTTACTACAATGGATGGTAGCTTTGTCATTATGGAACATAGTTTGTTGTCGATATTTTTGTTACTCAAATGGATGGTAGCCTTGTCATTATGGAAGGTAGTCTATTGTCGAGATTTTTGTTACTCTAATGGATGGTAGCCTTGTCATTATGGAATGTAGTCTGTTATCGAGATTTTTGTTACTCCAATTGATGGTAACCTTGTCATTATGGAACGTAGTCTGTTGTCGAGATTTTTGTTACTCCAATGGATGGTATCCTTTTCATTATGGAAGGTAGTCTGTTGTCGAGATTTTTGTTACTCCAATGGATGGTAGCCTTGTCATTATGGAAGGTAGTCTGTTGTCAATATATTTGTTACTACAATGGATGGTAGCCTTGTCATTACGGAAGGTAGTCTGTTGTAGAGATCATTGTTACTCAATGGATGGAATGCTCGTCATTATGGAAGGTCGTCTATTGTCAAGATTTTTTTTACTCCAATGGATGGTAGCCTAGTCAATATGGAAGGTAGTTTGTTGTCAAGATTTTTGTTACTGAAATGGATGGTAGCCTTGTCATTATGGAAAATAGTCTATTGTGGATATTTTTGTTACTCCAATGGATGGTAGCCTTGTCATTATGGAAGGTATTATGTCGTCGATATTTTTGTTAATCTAATGGATGGTAGACTTGACATTATGGAACGTAGTATATTGTCGAGATTATTGTTACTCCATTGGATGGTAGCCTTGTCATTATGGAATGTAGTCCGTCATTGATATTTTTGTTACTCTAATGGATGGTAGCCTTGTCATTATGGAACGTAGTCTGTTGTTGATATTTATGTTACTCCGATGGATGGTAGCCTTGTCATTATGAAAGGTAGTGTGTTGTTCATATTTTTATTACTCGAATGAATGGTAGCCTTGTAATTATGGAACATAGTCTGTTGTCGATATTTTTGTTACTCCAATGGATGGTAGGCTTTGCATTATAGAAGGTAGTCTGTTGTCGAGATTTTTGTTACTCCAATGGATGGTAGGCTTTTCATTATGGAAGGTAGTTTGTTGTCGAGATTTTTGTTACTCCAATGGATTGTAGCCTTGTCATTAGGGAAGGTAGTCTGTTGTCGATATTTTTGTTCCTCTAATGGATGGTAGCCTTGTCATTATGGAAGGTAGTCTATTGTCGAGATCTTTGTTACTTAATGGATGGTAGCCTTTTCATTATGTAAGGTAGTCTATTGTCGAGATATTTGTTACTCCAATGGATGGTAGCCTTGTCATTATGGAAGGTAGTCTGTTGTTAAGATTTATGTTACTCCAATGGATGGTATCCTTGTCATTATGGAAGGTAGTCTGTTGTTCATATGTTTGTTACTCTAATGGATGGTAGCCTTTTCATTATGGAAGGTAGTTTATTGTCGAGATTTATGTTACTCAATGGATGGTAGCCTTGTCATTATGAAAGGTAGTCTGTTGTCGAGATTTTTGTTACTCTAATGGATTCTATCTTTGTCATTATGGAAGGTAGTCTATTGTTAAGATTTTTGTTAATCCAATGTATGGTAGCCTTGTCATTATGGAACATAGTCTACTGTCTATATTTTTGTTACTCCAATGGATGGTAGCCTTGTCATTATGGAAGGTAGTCTGTTGTCGAGATTTTTGTTACTCATAATGGATGGTAGCCTTGTCATTATGGAAATTAGTCTATTGTCGAGATTATTGTTACTCCAATGAATGGTAGCCTTGTCATTATGGAAGGTAGTCCGTCATTGAGATTTTTGTTACTCCAATAGATTGTAGCCTTGTCATTATGGAACATAGTCTTTTGTTCAGATTTTTTTTACTCCAATGGATTTTAGCCTTGTCATTATGAAAGGTAGTCTGTTGTCGAGATTTTTGTTACTCGAATGGACGGTAGACTTATCATTATGGAACGTAGTCTGTTGTCGATATTTTTGTTACTCCAATGGATGGTAGCCTTGTCATTATAGAATGTAGTCTGTTATCGAGATTTTTGTTACTCCTATTGATGGTATCCTTGTCATTATGGAACGTAGTTTGTTGTCGAGATTTTTGTTACTCCAATGGATGGTATCCTTTTTATTATGGAAGGTAGTCTGTTGTCGAGATTTTTGTTACTCCAATAGATGGTAGCCTTGTCATTATGGAAGGTAGTCTGTTGTCAATATTTTATGTTACTACAATGGATGGTAGCCTTGTCATTACGGAAGGTAGTCTGTTGTCGAGAGAATTGTTACTCAATGGATGGTATGCTTGTCATTATGGAAGGTCGTCTATTGTCAAGATTTTTTTTACTCCAATGGATGGTAGCCTTGTCAATATGGAAGGTAGTTTGTTGTCAAGATTTTTGTTACTGAAATGGATGGTAGCCTTGTCATTATGGAAGGTATTATGTTGTCGATATTTTTGTTACTCTAATGGATGGTAGACTTGACATTATGGAACGTAGTATATTGTCAAGATTATTGTTACTCCATTGGATGGGAGCCTTGTCTTTATGGAAGGTAGTCTGTCATTGATATTTTTGTTACTCTAATGGTTGGTAGCCTAGTCATTATGGAACGTAGTCTGTTTTTGATATTTTTGTTACTCTAATGGATGGTAGCCTTGTCATTATGAAAGGTAGTCTGTTGTTCATATTTTTGTTACTCGAATGAATGGTAGCCTTGTAATTATGGAACGTAGTCTGTTGTCGTTATTTTTGTTACTCCAATGGATGGTAGGCTTTGCATTATAGAAGGTAGTCTGTTGTCGAGATTTTTGTTACTCCAATGGATGGTAGGCTTTTCATTATGGAAGGTAGTCTGTTGTCGAGATTTTTGTTACTCCAATGGATTGTATCCTTGTCATTATGGAAGGTAGTCTGTTGTCGATATTTTTGTTCCTCTAATGGATGGTAGCCTTGTCATTATGGAAGGTAGTCTATTGTCGAGATCTTTGTTACTTAATGGATGGTAGCCTTTTCATTATGTAAGGTAGTCTATTGTCGAGATATTTGTTACTCCAATGGATGGTTGCCTTGTCATTATGGAAGGTAGTCTGTTGTTAAGATTTATGTTACTCCAATGGATGGTATCCTTGTCATTATGGAAGGTAGTCTGTTGTTCATATTTTTGTTACTCCAATGGATGGTAGCCTTTTCATTATGAAAGGTAGTTTGTTGTCGATATTTTTGTTACTCAAATGGATGGTAGTCTTGTCATTATGGAAGGTAGTCTATTGTCGAGATTTTTGTTACTCTAATGGATGGTAGCCTTGTCATTATGGAATGTAGTATGTTATCGAGATTTTTGTTACGCCAATTGATGGTAACCTTGTCATTATGGAACGTAGTCTGTTGTCGAGATTTTTGTTACTCCAATGGATTGTATCCTTTTCATTATGGAAGGTAGTCTGTTGTCGAGATTTTTGTTACTCCAATGGATGGTAGCCTTGTCATTATGGAAGGTAGTCTGTTGTCAATATTTTTGTTACTACAATGGACGGTAGCCTTGTCATTACGGAAGGTAGTCTGTTGTCGAGATCATTGTTACTCAATGGATGGTATGCTTGTCATTATGGAAGGTCGTCTATTGTCAAGATTTTTTTTACTCCAATGGATGGTAGCCTTGTCAATATGGAAGGTAGTCTGTTGTCAAGATTTTTGTTACTGAAATGGATGGTAGCCTTGTCATTACGGAAGGTAGTCTGTTGTCGAGATCATTGTTACTCAATGGATGGTATGCTTGTCATTATGGAAGGTCGTCTATTGTCAAGATTTTTTTGACTCCAATGGATGGTAGCCTTGTCAATATGGAAGGTAGTTTGTTGTCAAGATTTTTGTTACTGAAATGGATGGTAGCCTTGTCATTATGGAAAATAGTCTATTGTGGATATTTTTGTTACTCCAATGGATGGTAGCCTTGTCATTATGGAAGGTATTATGTTGTCGATATTTTTGTTACTCTAATGGATGGTAGACTTGACATTATGGAACGTAGTATATTGTCAAGATTATTGTTACTCCATTGGATGGGAGCCTTGTCATTATGGAAGGTAGTCTGTCATTGATATTTTTGTTACTCTAATGGATGGTAGCCTTGTCATTATGGAACGTAGTCTGTTGGTGATATTTTTGTTACTCTAATGGATGGTAGCCTTGTCATTATGAAAGGTAGTTTGTTGTTCATATTTTTGTTACTCGAATGAATGGTAGCCTTGTAATTATGGAACATAGTCTGTTGTCGTTATTTTTGTTACTCCAATGGATGGTAGGCTTTGCATTATAGAAGGTAATCTGTTGTCGAGATTTTTGTTACTCCAATGGATGGTAGGCTTTTCATTATGGAAGGTAGTCTGTTGTCGAGATTTTTGTTACTCCAATGGATTGTATCCTTGTCATTATGGAAGGTAGTCTGTTGTCGATATTTTTGTTCCTCTAATGGATGGTAGCCTTGTCATTATGGAAGGTAGTCTATTGTCGAGATCTTTGTTACTTAATGGATGGTAGCCTTTTCATTATGTAAGGTAGTCTATTGTCGAGATATTTGTTACTCCAATGGATGGTTTCCTTGTCATTATGGAAGGTAGTCTGTTGTTAAGATTTATGTTACTCCAATGGATGGTATCCTTGTCATTATGGAAGGTAGTCTGTTGTTCATATTTTTGTTACTCCAATGGATGGTAGCCTTTTCATTATGAAAGGTAGTTTGTTGTCGATATTTTTGTTACTGAAATGGATGGTAGTCTTGTCATTATGGAAGGTAGTCTATTGTCGAGATTTTTGTTACTCTAATGGATGGTAGCCTTGTCATTATGGAATGTAGTATGTTATCGGGATTTTTGTTACTCCAATTGATGGTAACCTTGTAATTATGGAACGTAGTCTGTTGTCGAGATTTTTGTTACTCCAATGGATTGTATCCTTTTCATTATGGAAGGTAGTCTGTTGTTGAGATTTTTGTTACTCCAATGGATGGTAGCCTTGTCATTATGGAAGGTAGTCTGTTGTCAATATTTTTGTTACTACAATGGACGGTAGCCTTGTCATTACGGAAGGTAGTCTGTTGTCGAGATCATTGTTACTCAATGGATGGTATGCTCGTCATTATGGAAGGTCGTCTATTGTCAATATTTTTTTTACTCCAATGGATGGTATCCTTTTCATTGTGGAAGGTAGTTTGTTGTCAAGATTTTTGTTACTGAAATGGATGGTAGCCTTGTCATTATGGAAAATAGTCTATTGTGGATATTTTTGTTACTCCAATGGATGGTAGCCTTGTCATTATGGAAGGTATTATGTTGTCGAGATCATTGTTACTCAATGGATGGTAGACTTGACATTATGGAATGTAGTATATTGTCGAGATTATTGTTACTCCATTGGATGGTAGCCTTGTCATTATGGAAGGTCGTCCGTCATTGATATTTTTGTTACTCTAATGGATGGTAGCCTTGTCATTATGGAACGTAGTCTGTTGGTGATATTTTTGTTACTCCAATGGATGGTAGCCTTGTCATTATGAAAGGTAGTCTGTTGTTCATATTTTTGTTACTCAAATGAATAGTAGCCTTGTAATTATGGAACGTAGTCTGTTGTCGATATTTTTCTTACTCCAATGGATGGTAGGCTTTGCATTATAGAAGGTAGTCTGTTGTCGAGACTTTTGTTACTCCAATGGATGGTAGGCTTTTCATTATGGAAGGTAGTTTGTTGTCGAGATTTTTGTTACTCCAATGGATTGTAGCCTTGTCATTAGGGAAGGTAGTCTGTTGTTGAGATTTTTGTTCCTCTAATGGATGGTAGCCTTGTCATTATGGAAGGTAGTCTATTGTCGAGATCTTTGTTACTTAATGGATGGTAGCCTTTTCATTATGTAAGGTAGTCTATTGTCGAGATATTTGTTACTCCAATGGATGGTAGCCTTGTCATTATGGAAGGTAGTCTGTTGTTAAGATTTATGTTACTCCAATGGATGGTATCCTTGTCATTATGGAAGGTAGTTTGTTGTTCATATGTTTGTTACTCCAATGGATGCTAGCCTTTTCATTATGGAAGGTAGTTTGTTGTCAAGATTTATGATACTCAATGGATGGTAGCCTCGTCATTATGAAAGGTAGTCTGTTGTCGAGATTTTTGATACTCTAATGGATTCTATCTTTGTCATTATGGAAGGTAGTCTATTGTTAAGATTTTTGTTAATCCAATGTATGGTAGCCTTGTCATTATGGAACATAGTCTACTGTCTATATTTTTGTTACTCCAATGGATGGTAGCCTTTTCATTATGGAAGGTAGTCTGTTGTCGAGATTTTTGTTACTCATAATGGATGGTAGCCTTGTCATTATGGAAAGTAGTCTATTGTCGAGATTATTGTTACTCCAATGAATGGTAGCCTTGTCATTATGGAAGGTAGTCCGTCATTGAGATTTTTGTTACTACAATGGATTGTAGCCTTGTCATTATGGAACATAGTCTGTTGTTCAGATTTTTTTTACTCCAATGGATGGTAGCTTTGTCATTATGAAACGTAGTCTGTTGTCGAGATTTTTGTTACTCGAATGGACGGTAGACTTGTCATTATGGAATGTAGTATGTTGTCGATATTTTTTTTACTCCAATGGATGGTAGCCTTGTCATTATAGAATGTAGTCTGTTATCGAGATTTTTGTTACTCCAATTGATGGTATCCTTGTCATTATGAAATGTAGTTTGTTGTCGAGATTTTTGTTACTCCAATGGATGGTATCCTTTTCATTATGGAAGGTAGTCTGTTGTCGAGATTTTTGTTACTCCAATGGATGGTAGCCTTGTCATTATGGAAGGTAGTCTGTTGTCAATATTTTTGTTACTACAATGGATAGTAGCCTTGTCATTACGGAAGGTAGTCTGTTGTCGAGATCATTGTTACTCAATGGATGGTATGCTTGTCATTATGGAAGGTCGTCTATTGTCAAGATTTTTTTTACTCCAATGGATGGTAGCCTTGTCAATATGGAAGGTAGTCTGTCATTGATATTTTTGTTACTCTAATGGATGGTAGCCTTGTCATTATGGAACATAGTCTGTTGTTGATATTTTTGTTACTCTAATGGATGGTAGCCTTGTCATTATGAAAGGTAGTCTGTTGTTCATATTTTTGTTACTCGAATGAATGGTAGCCTTGTAATTATGGAACGTAGTCTGTTGTCGTTATTTTTGTTACTCCAATGGATGGTAGGCTTTGCATTATAGAAGGTAGTCTGTTGTCGAGATTTTTGTTACTCCAATGGATGGTAGGCTTTTCATTATGGAAGGTAGTCTGTTGTCGAGATTTTTGTTACTCCAATGGATTGTATCCTTTTCATTATGGAAGGTAGTCTGTTGTCGATATTTTTGTTCCTCTAATGGATGGTAGCCTTGTCATTATGGAAGGTAGTCTATTGTCGAGATCTTTGTTACTTAATGGATGGTAGCCTTTTCATTATGTAAGGTAGTCTATTGTCGAGATATTTGTTACTCCAATGGATGGTTGCCTTGTCATTATGGAAGGTAGTCTGTTGTTAAGATTTATGTTACTCCAATGGATGTTATCCTTGTCATTATGGAAGGTAGTCTGTTGTTCATATTTTTGTTACTCCAATGGATGGTAGCCTTTTCATTATGAAAGGTAGTTTGTTGTCGATATTTTTGTTACTCAAATGGATGGTAGTCTTGTCATTATGGAAGGTAGTCTATTGTCGAGATTTTTGTTACTCTAATGGATGGTAGCCTTGTCATTATGGAATGTAGTATGTTTTCGAGATTTTTGTTACTCCAATTGATGTTAACCTTGTCATTATGGAACGTAGTCTGTTGTCGAGATTTTTGTTACTCCAATGGATTGTATCCTTTTCATTATGGAAGGTAGTCTGTTGTCGAGATTTTTGTTACTCCAATGGATGGTAGCCTTGTCATTATGGAAGGTAGTCTGTTGTCAATATTTTTGTTACTACAATGGACGGTAGCCTTGTCATTACGGAAGGTAGTCTGTTGTCGAGATCATTGTTACTCAATGGATGGTATGCTCGTCATTATGGAAGGTCGTCTATTGTCAATATTTTTTTTACTCCAATGGATGGTAGCCTTGTCAATATGGAAGGTAGTTTGTTGTCAAGATTTTTGTTACTGAAATGGATGGTAGCCTTGTCATTATGGAAAATAGTCTATTGTGGATATTTTTGTTACTCCAATGGATGGTAGCCTTGTCATTATGGAAGGTATTATGTTGTCGATATTTTTGTTACTCTAATGGATGGTAGACTTGACATTATGGAACGTAGTATATTGTCGAGATTATTGATACTCCATTGGATGGTAGCCTTGTCATTATGGAAGGTCGTCCGTCATTGATATTTTTGTTACTCTAATGGATGGTAGCCTTGTCATTATGGAACGTTGTCTGTTGGTGATATTTTTGTTACTCCAATGGATGGTAGCCTTGTCATTATGAAAGGTAGTCTGTTGTTCATATTTTTGTTACTCAAATGAATGGTAGCCTTGTAATTATGGAACGTTGTCTGTTGTCGATATTTTTCTTACTCCAATGGATGGTAGGCTTTGCATTATAGAAGGTAGTCTGTTGTCGAGACTTTTGTTACTCCAATGGATGGTAGGCTTTTCATTATGGAAGGTAGTTTGTTGTCGAGATTTTTGTTACTCCAATGGATTGTAGCCTTGTCATTAGGGAAGGTAGTCTGTTGTTGATATTTTTGTTCCTCTAATGGATGGTAGCCTTGTCATTATGGAAGGTAGTCTATTGTCGAGATCTTTGTTACTTAATGGATGGTAGCCTTTTCATTATGTAAGGTAGTCTATTGTCGAGATATTTGTTACTCCAATGGATGGTAGCCTTGTCATTATGGAAGGTAGTCTGTTGTTAAGATTTATGTTACTCCAATGGATGGTATCCTTGTCATTATGGAAGGTAGTTTGTTATTCATATGTTTGTTACTCCAATGGATGGTAGCCTTTTCATTATGGAAGGTAGTTTGTTGTCGAGATTTATGTTACTCAATGGATGGTAGCGTCGTCATTATGAAAGGTAGTCTGTTGTCGAGATTTTTGTTACTCTAATGGATTCTATCTTTGTCATTATGGAAGGTAGTCTATTGTTAAGATTTTTGTTAATCCAATGTATGGTAGCCTTGTCATTATGGAACATAGTCTACTGTCTATATTTTTGTTACTCCAATGGATGGTAGCCTTTTCATTATGGAAGGTAGTCTGTTGTCGAGATTTTTGTTACTCATAATGGATGGTAGCCTTGTCATTATGGAAAGTAGTCTATTGTCGAGATTATTGTTACTCCAATGAATGGTAGCCTTGTCATTATGGAAGGTAGTCCGTCATTGAGATTTTTGTTACTACAATGGATTGTAGCCTTGTCATTATGGAACATAGTCTGTTGTTCAGATTTTTTTTACTCCAATGGATGGTAGCTTTGTCATTATGAAACGTAGTCTGTTGTCGAGATTTTTGTTACTCGAATGGACGGTAGACTGGTCATTATGGAATGTAGTATGTTGTCGATATTTTTTTTACTCCAATGGATGGTAGCCTTGTCATTATATAATGTAGTCTGTTATCGAGATTTTTGTTACTCCAATTGATGGTATCCTTGTCATTATGAAATCTAGTTTGTTGTCGAGATTTTTGTTACTCCAATGGATGGTATCCTTTTCATTATGGAAGGTAGTCTGTTGTCGAGATTTTTGTTACTCCAATGGATGGTAGCCTTGTCATTATGGAAGGTAGTCTGTTGTCGAGATCATTGTTACTCAATGGCTGGTATGCTTGTCATTATGGAAGGTCGTCTATTGTCAAGATTTTTTTTACTCCAATGGATGGTAGCCTTGTCAATATGGAAGGTAGTTTGTTGTCAAGATTTTTGTTACTGAAATGGATGGTAGCCTTGTCATTATGGAAAATAGTCTATTGTGGATATTTTTGTTACTCCAATGGATGGTAGCCTTGTCATTATGGAAGGTATTATGTTGTCGATATTTTTGTTACTCTAATGGATGGTAGACTTGACATTATGGAACGTAGTATATTGTCAAGATTATTGTTATTCCATTGGATGGGAGCCTTGTCATTATGGAAGGTAGTCCGTCATTAATATTTTTGTTACTCTAATGGATGGTAGCCTTGTCATTATGGAACGTAGTCTGTTGTTGATATTTTTGTTACTCTAATGGATGGCAGCCTTGTCATTATGAAAGGTAGTCTGTTGTTCATATTTTTGTTACTCGAATGAATGGTAGCCTTGTAATTATGGAACGTAGTCTGTTGTCGATATTTTTGTTACTCCAATGGATGGTAGGCTTTGCATTATAGAAGGTAGTCTGTTGTCGAGATTTTTGTTACTCCAATGGATGGTAGGCTTTTCATTATGGAAGGTAGTCTGTTGTCGAGATTTTTGTTACTCCAATGGATTGTATCCTTGTCATTATGGAAGGTAGTCTGTTGTCGATATTTTTGTTCCTCTTATGGATGGTAGCCTTGTCATTATGGAAAGTAGTCTATTGTCGAGATCTTTGTTACTTAATGGATGGTAGCCTTTTCATTATGTAAGGTAGTCTATTGTCGAGATATTTGTTACTCCAATGGATGGTAGCCTTGTCATTATGGAAGGTAGTCTGTTGTTAAAATTTATGTTACTCCAATGGATGGTATCCTTGTCATTATGGAAGGTAGTCTGTTGTTCATATTTTTGTTACTCCAAAGGATGGTAGCCTTTTCATTATGAAAGGTAGTTTGTTGTCGATATTTTTGTTACTCAAATGGATGGTAGCCTTGTCATTATGGAAGGTAGTCTATTGTCGAGATTTTTGTTACTCTAATGGATGGTAGCCTTGTCATTATGGAATGTAGTCTGTTATCGAGATTTTTGGTACTCCAATTGATGGTAACCTTGTCATTATGGAACGTAGTCTGTTGTCGAGATTTTTGTTACACCAATGGATTGTATCCTTTTCATTATGGAAGGTAGTCTGTTGTCGAGATTTTTGTTACTCCAATGGATGGTAGCCTTGTCATTATGGAAGGTAGTCTGTTGTCAATATTTTTGTTACTACAATGGACGGTAGCCTTGTCATTACGGAAGGTAGTCTGTTGTCGAGATCATTTTTACTCAATGGATGGTATGCTTGTCATTATGGAAGGTCGTCTATTGTCAAGATTTTTTTTACTCCAATGGATGGTAGCCTTGTCAATATGGAAGGTAGTTTGTTGTCAAGATTTTTGTTACTGAAATGGATGGTAGCCTTGTCATTATGGAAAATAGTCTATTGTGGATATTTTTGTTACTCCAATGGATTGTAGCCTTGTCATTATGGAAGGTATTATGTTGTCGATATTTTTGTTACACTAATGGATGGTAGACTTGACATTATGGAACGTAGTATATTGTCGAGAATATTGTTACTCCATTGGATGGTAGCCTTGTCATTATGGAAGGTAGTCCGTCATTGATATTTTTGTTACTCTAATGGATGGTAGCCTTGTCATTATGGAACGTAGTCTGTTGTTGATATTTTTGTTACTCCAATGGATGGTAGACTTTTCATTATGAAAGGTAGTCTGTTGTTCATATTTTTGTTACTCGAATGAATGGTAGCCTTGTAATTATGGAACGTAGTCTGTTGTCGATATTTTTGTTACTCCAATGGATGGTAGGCTTTGCATTATAGAAGGTAGTATGTTATCGAGATTTTTGTTACTCCAATGGATGGTAGGCTTTTCATTATGGAAGGTAGTCTGTTGTCGCGATTTTTGTTACTCCAATTGATTGTAGCCTTGTCATTAGGGAAGGTAGTATATTGTCGATATTTTTGTTCCTCTAATGGATGGTAGCCTTGTCATTATGGAAGGTAGTCTATTGTCGAGATCTTTGTTACTTAATGGATGGTAGCCTTTTCATTATGTAAGGTAGTCTATTGTCGAGATATTTGTTACTCCAATGGATGGTAGCCTTGTCATTATGGAAGGTAGTCTGTTGTTAAGATTTATAGTACTCCAATGGATGGTATCCTTGTCATTATGGAAGGTAGTCTGTTGTTCATATTTTTGTTACTCCAATGGATGGTAGCCTTTTAATTATGGAAGGTAGTTTGTTGTCGAGATTTATGTTACTCAATGGATGGTAGCCTTGTCATTATGAAAGGTAGTCTGTTGTCGAGATTTTTGTTACTCTAATGGATTCTATCTTTGTCATTATGGAAGGTAGTCTATTGTTAAGATTTTTGTTAATCCAATGTATGGTAGCCTTGTCATTATGGAACAAAGTCTACTGTCTATATTTTTGTTACTCCAATGGATGGTAGCCTTGTCATTATGGAAGGTAGTCTGTTGTCGAGATTTTTGTTACTCATAATGGATGGTAGCCTTGTCATTATGGAAAGTAGTCTATTGTCGAGATTATTGTTACTCCAATGAATAGTAGCCTTGTCATTATGGAAGGTAGTCCATCATTGAGATTTTTGTTACTCCAATGGATTGTAGCCTTGTCATTATGGAACATAGTCTGTTGTTCAGATTTTTTTTACTCCAATGGATGGTAGCCTTGTCATTATAAAAGGTAGTCTGTTGTCGAGATTTTTGTTACTCGAATGGACGGTATACTTGCCATTATGAAACGTAGTCTGTTGTCGATATTTTTGTTACTCCAATGGATGGTAGCCTTGTCATTATAGATTGTAGTCTGTTATCGAGATTTTTGTTAATCCAATTGATGGTATCCTTGTCATTATGGAACGTAGTTTGTTGTCGAGATTTTTGTTACTCCAATGGATGGTATCCTTTTCATTATGGAAGGTAGTCTGTTGTCGAGATTTTTGTTACTCCAATCGATGGTAGCCTTGTCCTTATGGAAGGTAGTCTGTTGTCAATATTTTTGTTACTACAATGGATGGTAGCCTTGTCATTACGGAAGGTAGTCTGTTGTCGAGATCATTGTTACTCAATGGATGGTATGCTTGTCATTATGGAAGGTCGTCTATTGTCAAGATTTTTTCTTACTCCAATGGATGGTAGCCTTGTCAATATGGAAGGTAGTTTGTTGTCAAGATTTTTGTTACTGAAATGGATGGTAGCCTTGTCATTATGGAAAATAGTCTATTATGGATATTTTTGTTACTCCAATGGATGGTAGCCTTGTCATTATGGAAGGTATTATGTTGTCGATATTTTTGTTACTCTAATGGATGGTAGACTTGACATTATGGAACGTAGTATATTGTCAAGATTATTGTTACTCCATTGGATAGGAGCCTTGTCATTATGGAAGGTAGTCCGTCATTGATATTTTTGTTACTCTAATGGATGGTAGCCTTGTCATTATGGAACGTGGTTTGTTGTTAATATTTTTGTTACTCCATTGGATGGTAGCCTTGTCATTATGAAAGGTAGTCTGTTGTTCATATTTTTGTTACTCGAATGAATGGTAGCCTTGTAATTATGGAACGTAGTCTGTTGTCGTTATTTTTGTTACTCCAATGGATGGTAGGCTTTGCATTATAGAAGGTAGTCTGTTGTCGAGATTTTTGTTACTCCAATGGATGGTAGGCTTTTCATTATGGAAGGTAGTCTGTTGTCGAGATTTTTGTTAGTCCAATGGATTGTATCCTTGTCATTATGGAAGGTAGTCTGTTGTCGATATTTTTGTTCCTCTAATGGATGGTAGCCTTGTCATTATGGAAGGTAGTCTATTGTCGAGATCTTTGTTACTTAATGGATGGTAGCCTTTTCATTATGTAAGGTAGTCTATTGTCGAGATATTTGTTACTCCAATGGATGGTAGCCTTGTCATTATGGAAGGTAGTCTGTTGTTAAGATTTATGTTACTCCAATGGATGGTATCCTTGTCATTATGGAAGGTAGTCTGTTGTTCATATTTTTGTTACTCCAATGGATGGTAGCCTTTTCATTATGAAAGGTAGTTTGTTATCGATATTTTTGTTACTCAAATGGATGGTAGCCTTGTCATTATGGAAGGTAGTCTATTGTCGATATTTTTGTTACTCTAATTGATGGTAGCCTTGTCATTATGGAATGTAGTCTGTTATCGAGATTTTTGTTACTCCAATTGATGGTAACCTTGTCATTATGGAACGTAGTCTGTTGTCGAGATTTTTGTTACTCCAATGGATGGTAGCCTTGTCATTATGGAAGGTAGTCTGTTGTCAATATTTTTGTTACTACAATGGACGGTAGCCTTGTCATTACGGAAGGTAGTCTGTTGTCGAGATCATTGTTACTCAATGGATGGTATGCTTGTCATTATGGAAGGTCGTCTATTGTCAAGATTTTTTTTACTCCAATGGATGGTAGCCTTGTCAATATGGAAGGTAGTTTGTTGTCAAGATTTTTGTTACTGAAATGTATGGTAGCCTTGTCATTATGGAAAATAGTCTATTGTGGATATTTTTGTTACTCCAATGGATGGTAGCCTTGTCATTATGGAAGGTATTATGTTGTCGATATTTTTGTTACACTAACGGATGGTAGACTTGACATTATGGAACGTAGTATATTGTCGAGATTATTGTTACTCCATTGGATGGTAGCCTTGTCATTATGGAAGGTAGTCCGTCATTGATATTTTTGTTAATCTAATGGATGGTAGCCTTGTCATTATGGAACGTAGTCTGTTGTTGATATTTTTGTTACTCCAATGGATGGTAGCCTTGTCATTATGAAAGGTAGTCTGTTGTTCATATTTTTGTTACTCGAATGAATGGTAGCCTTGTAATTATGGAACGTAGTCTGTTGTCGATATTTTTGTTACTCCAATGGATGGTAGGCTTTGCATTATAGAAGGTAGTCTGTTGTCGAGATTTTTGTTACTCCAATGGATGGTAGGCTTTTCATTATGGAAGGTAGTCTGTTGCCGAGATTTTTGTTACTCCAATGGATTGTAGCCTTGTCATTAGGGAAGGTAGTCTATTGTCGATATTTTTGTTCCTCTAATGGATGGTAGCCTTGTCATTATGGAAGGTAGTCTATTGTCGAGATCTTTGTTACTTAATGGATGGTAGCCTTTTCATTATGTAAGGTAGTCTATTGTCGAGATATTTGTTACTCCAATGGATGGTAGCCTTGTCATTATGGAAGGTAGTTTGTTGTTAAGATTTATGTTACTCCAATGGATGGTATCCTTGTCATTATGGAAGGTAGTCTGTTGTTCATATTTTTGTTACTCCAATGGATGGTAGCCTTTTCATTATGGAAGGTAGTTTGTTGTCGAGATTTATGTTACTCAATGGATGGTAGCCTTGTCATTATGAAAGGTAGTCTGTTGTCGAGATTTTTGTTACTCTAATGGATTCTATCTTTTTCATTATGGAAGGTAGTCTATTGTTAAGATTTTTGTTAATCCAATGTATGGTAGCCTTGTCATTATGAAACATAGTCTACTGTCTATATTTTTGTTACCCCAATGGATGGTAGCCTTGTCATTATGGAAGGTAGTCTGTTGTCGAGATTTTTGTTACTCATAATGGATGGTAGCCTTGTCATTATGGAAAGTAGTCTATTGTCGAGATTATTGTTACTCCAATGAATGGTAGCCTTGTCATTATGGAAGGTAGTCCGTCATTGAGATTTTTGTTACTCCAATGGATTGTAGCCTTGTCATTATGGAACATAGTCTGTTGTTCAGATTTTTTTTACTCCAATGGATGGTAGCCTTGTCATTATGAAAGGTAGTCTGTTGTCGAGATTTTTGTTACTCGAATGGACGGTAGACTTGTCATTATGGAACCTAGTCTGTTGTCGATATTTTTGTTACTCCAATGGATGGTAGCCTAGTCATTATAGAATGTAGTCTGTTATCGAGATTTTTGTTACTCCAATTGATGGTATCCTTGTCATTATGGAACGTAGTTTGTTGTCGAGATTTTTGTTACTCCAATTGATGGTATCCTTTTCATTATGGAAGGTAGTCTGTTGTCGAGATTTTTGTTACTACAATGGATGGTAGCCTTGTCATTACGGAAGGTAGTCTATCGTCGAGATCATTGTTACTCAATGGATGGTATGCTTGTCATTATGGAAGGTCGTCTATTGTCCATATTTTTTTACTCCAATGGATGGTAGCCTTGTCAATATGGAAGGTAGTTTGTTGTCAAGATTTTTGTTACTGAAATGGATGGTAGCCTTGTCACATGGAAGGTAGTTTGTTGTCGAGATTTTTTTAACTGCAATGGATGGTAGCCTTGTCATTGTGGAAGGTAGTCTGTTGTCGATATCTTTGTTACTCAATGGATAGTAGCCTTGTCATTATGGAAGGGAGTCTGTTGTCGAAATTTTTTTTACTCCAATGGATGGTAGCCTTGTCATTATGGAAGGTAGTCTGTTGTCGAGATTTTAGTTACTCTAATGGATTGTAGCCTTGACATTATGGAACGTAGTCTGTTGTCGAGATTTTTGTTACTTCAATGGATGGTAGGCTTGTCATTATGGAACATAGTCTGTTGTCGATATTTTTGTTACTCCAATGGATGGTAGCCTTGTCATTATGGAAGGTAGTCTGTTGTCCAGATTTTTGTTACTCCAATGGATGGTAGGCTTGTCATTATGCAACATAGTCTGTTGTCGATAATTTTGTTACTCCAATGGATGGAAGCCTTGTCATCATGGAAGGTAGTTTGTTGTTCAGATTTTTGTTACTCCAATGGACGGTAGCCTTGTCATTATGGAAGGTAGTCTGCTGTCTATATTTTTGTTACTCCAATGGATGGTAGCCTTGTCATTATGGAAGGTAGTCTGTTGTCTAGATTTTTTTTACTGCAATGGATGGTAGCCTTGTCATTATGGAAGGTAGTCTGTTGTCGATATCTTTGTTACTCAATGGATGGTAGCCTTGTCATTATGGAAGGGAGTCTGTTGTCGAGATTTTTTTTACTCCAATGGATGGTAGCCTTGTCATTATGGAAGGTAGTCTGTTGTCGAGATTTTAGTTACTCTAATGGATTGTAGCCTTGACATTATGGAACGTAGTCTGTTGTCGAGATTTTTGTTACTTCAATGGATGGTAGGCTTGTCATTATGGAACATAGTCTGTTGTCGATATTTTTGTTACTCCAATGGATGGTAGCCTTGTCATTATGGAAGGTAGTCTGTTGTCCAGATTTTTGTTACTCCAATGGATGGTAGGCTTGTCATTATGCAACATAGTCTGTTGTCGATAATTTTGTTACTCCAATGGATGGAAGCCTTGTCATCATGGAAGGTAGTTTGTTGTTCAGATTTTTGTTACTCCAATGGACGGTAGCCTTGTCATTATGGAAGGTAGTCTGCTGTCTATATTTTTGTTACTCCAATGGATGGTAGCCTTGTCATTATGGAAGGTAGTCTGTTGTCGAGATTTTTTTTACTGCAATGGATGGTAGCCTTGTCATTATGGAAGGTAGTCTGTTGTCGATATCTTTGTTACTCAATGGATGGTAGCCTTGTCATTATGGAAGGTAGTTTGTTGTCGAGATTTTTTTTACTCCAATGGATGGTAGCCTTGTCATTAGGGAAGGTAGTCTATTGTCGAGATTTTAGTTACTCTAATGGATTTGAGCCTTGACATTATGGAACGTAGTCTGTTGTCGAGATTTTTGTTACTTCAATGGATGGTAGGCTTGTCATTATGGAACGTAGTCTGTTGTCGATATTTTTGTTACTCCAATGGATGGTAGCCTTGTCATTATGGAAGGTAGTCTGTTGTCCAGATTTTTGTTACTCCAATGGATGGTAGGCTTGTCATTATGCAACATAGTCTGTTGTCGATAATTTTGTTACTCCAATGGATGGTAGCCTTGTAATCATGGAAGGTAGTTTGTTGTTCAGATTTTTGTTACTGCAATGGATGGTAGCCTTGTCATTATGGAAGGTAGTCTACTGTCTATATTTTTGTTACTCCAATGGATGGTAGCCTTGTCATTATGGAAGGTAGTCTGTTGTCGAGAGTTTTTTTACACCAATGGATGCTAGCCATGTCATTATGGAAGGTAGTTTGTTGTTCAGATCTTTGATACACCAATGGATGGTAGCCTTGTTATCATGAAAGGTAGTCTCTTGTCGAGATTTTTGTTATCCCAATGGATGGTAACCTTGTCATTATGGAAGGTAGTCTATTGTCGAGATTGTTTTTACTCCAATGGATGGTAGCCTTGTCATTATGGAAGGTAGTCTGCTGTCGAGATATTTGTTACTGCAATGGATGGTAGCTTTGTCTTTATGGAAGGTAGTCTTTTGGCAATATTTTTGTTACTCCAATGGATGGTAGCCTTGTCATCATGGAAGGTAGTTTGTTGTTCAGATTTTTGTTACTCCAATGGATGGTAGCCTTGTCATTATGGAAGGTAGTTTGCTGTCTATATTTTTGTTATCCAATGGATGGTAGCCTTGTCATTATGGAAGGTAGTTTGTTGTCGAGATTTTTTTTACTGCAATGGATGGTAGCCTTGTCATTATGGAAGGTAGTCTATTGTCGATATCTTTGTTACTTAATGGATAGTAGCCTTGTTATTATGGAAGTGAATCTGTTGTCGAGATTTTTTTTACTCCAATGGATGGTAGCCTTATCATTATTGAAGGTAGTCTGTTGTCGACATTTTTTTTACTCTAATGGATGGTAGCCTTGACATTATGGAACGTAGTCTGTTGTCGAGATTTTTGTTACTTCAATGGATGGTAGGCTTGTCATTATTGAAAGTAGTCTGTTGTCGATATTTTCTTTACTCTAATGGATGGTAGCCTTGTCATTATGGAAGGTAGTTTGTTGTTCAGATCTTTGTTACACCAATGGATGGTAGCCTTGTTATCATGGAAGGTAGTCTCTTGTCGAGATTTTTGTTATCCCAATGGATGGTAACCTTGTCATTATGGAAGTTAGTCTATTGTCGAGATTGTTTTTACTCCAATGGATGGTAGCCTTGTCATTATGGAAGGTAGTCTGTTGTCGAGATATTTGTTACTGCAATGGATGGTAGCTTTGTCTTTATGGAAGGTAGTCTTTTGGCAATATTTTTGTTACTCCAATGGATGGTAGCCTTGTCATCATGGAAGGTAGTTTGTTGTTCAGATTTTTGTTACTCCAATGGATGGTAGCCTTGTCATTATGGAAGGTAGCCTGCTGTCTATATTTTTGTTATTCAATGGATGGTAGCCTTGTCATTATGGAAGGTAGTTTGTTGTCGAGATTTTTCTTACTGTAATGGATGGTAGCCTTGTCATTATGGAAGGTAGTATGTTGTCGATATCTTTGTTACTCAATGGATAGTAGCCTTGTCATTATGGAAGTGAATCTGTTGTCGAGATTTTTTTTACTCCAATGGATGGTAGCCTTGTCATTATGGAAGGTAGTCTGTTGTCGACATTTTTTTTACTCTAATGGATGGTAGCCTTGACATTATGGAACGTAGTCTGTTGTCGAGATTTTTGTTACTTCAATGGATGGTAGGCTTGTCATTATTGAAAGTAGTCTGTTGTCGATATTTTCTTTACTCCAATGGATGGTAGCCTTGTCATTATGGAAGGTAGTTTGTTGTTCAGATCTTTGTTACACCAATGGATGGTAGCCTTGTTATCATGGAAGGTAGTCTCTTGTCGAGATTTTTGTTATCCCAATAGATGGTCACCTTGTCATTATGGAAGGTAGTCTATTGTCGAGATTTTTTTTACTCCAATGGATGGTAGCCTTGTCATTATGGAAGGTAGTCTGCTGTCGAGATATTTGTTACTGCAATGGATGGTAGCTTTGTCTTTATGGAAGGTAGTCTTTTGGCAATATTTTTGTTACTCCAATGGATGGTAGCCTTGTCATCATGGAAGGTAGTTTGTTGTTCAGATTTTTGTTACTCCAATGGATGATAGCCTTGTCATTAGTGAAGGTAGTCTGCTGTCTATATTTTTGTTACTCCAATGGATGGTAGCCTTGTCATTATGGAAGGTAGTCTGTTGTCGAGATTTTTTTTACACCAACGGATGCTAGCCTTGTCATTATGGAAGGTAGTATATTGTCAAGATTTTTTTTACTCCAATGGATGGTAGCCTTGTCATATGGAAGGTAGTTTGTTGTCGAGATTTTTTTTACTGCAATGGATGGTAGCCTTGTCATTATGGAAGGTAGTCTGTTGTCGATATCTTTGTTACTCAATGGATAGTAGCCTTGTCATTATGGAAGGAAGTCTGTTGTCGAGATTTTTTTTACTCCAATGGATCCTAGCCTTGTCATTATGGAAGGTAGTCTGTTGTCGAGATTTTAGTTACTCTAATGGATTGTAGCCTTGACATTATGGAACGTAGTCTGTTGTCGAGATTTTTGTTACTTCAATGGATGGTAGGCTTGTCATTGTGGAACGTAGTCTGTTGTCGATATTTTTGTTACTCCAATGGATGGTAGCCTTGTCATTATGGAAGGTAGTCTGTTGTCCAGATTTTTGTTACTCCAATGGATGGTAGGCTTGTCATTATGCAACATAGTCTGTTGTCGATAATTTTGTTACTCCAATGGATGGTAGCCTTGTCATCATGGAAGGTAGTTTGTTGTTCAGATTTTTGTTACTCCAATGGATGGTAGCCTTGTCATTATGGAAGGTAGTCTGCTGTCTATATTTTTGTTACACAAATGGATGGTAGCCTTGTCATTATGGAAGGTAGTCTGTTGTCGAGATTTTTTTTACTGCAATGGATGGTAGCCTTGTCATTATGGAAGGTAGTCTGTTGTCGATATCTTTGTTACTCAATGGATGGTAGCCTTGTCATTATGGAAGGTAGTTTGTTGTCGAGATTTTTTTTACTCCAATGGATGGTAGCCTTGTCATTAGGGAAGGTAGTCTATTGTCGAGATTTTAGTTACTCTAATGGATTGTAGCCTTGACATTATGGAACGTAGTCTGTTGTCGAGATTTTTGTTACTTCAATGGATGGTACGCTTGTCATTGTGGAACGTAGTCTGTTGTCGATATTTTTGTTACTCCAATGGATGGTAGCCTTGTCATTATGGAAGGTAGTCTGTTGTCCAGATTTTTGTTACTCCAATGGATGGTAGGCTTGTCATTATGCAACATAGTCTGTTGTCGATAATTTTGTTACTCCAATGGATGGTAGCCTTGTCATCAGGGAAGGTAGTTTGTTGTTCAGATTTTTGTTACTCCAATGGATGGTAGCCTTGTCATTATGGAAGGTAGTCTGCTGTCTATATTTTTGTTACACAAATGGATGGTAGCCTTGTCATTATGGAAGGTAGTCTGTTGTCGAGATTTTTTTTACTGCAATGGATGGTAGCCTTGTCATTATGGAAGGTAGTCTGTTGTCGATATCTTTGTTACTCAATGGATGGTAGCCTTGTCATTATGGAAGGTAGTTTGTTGTCGAGATTTTTTTTACTCCAATGGATGGTAGCCTTGTCATTAGGGAAGGTAGTCTATTGTCGAGATTTTAGTTACTCTAATGGATTGTAGCCTTGACATTATGGAACGTAGTCTGTTGTCGAGATTTTTGTTACTTCAATGGATGGTAGGCTTGTCATTATGGAACGTAGTCTGTTGTCGATATTTTTGTTACATCCAATGGATGGTAGCCTTGTCATTATGGAAGGTAGTTTGTTGTCCAGATTTTTGTTACTCCAATGGATGGTAGGCTTGTCATTAAGCAACATAGTCTGTTGTCGAAAATTTTGTTACTCCAATGGATGGTAGCCTTGTCATCATGGAAGGTAGTTTGTTGTTTAGATTTTTGTTACTGCAATGGATGGTAGCCTTGTCATTATGGAAGGTAATCTGCTATCTATATTTTTGTTACTCCAATGGATGGTAGCCTTATCATTATGGAAGGTAGTCTGTTGTCGAGATTTTTTTTACACCAATGGATGGTAGGCTTGTCATTATTGAAAATAGTCTGTTGTCGATATTTTCTTTACTCCAATGGATGGTAGCCTTGTCATTATGGAAGGTAGTTTGTTTTTCAGATCTTTGTTACACCAATGGATGGTAGCCTTGTTATCATGGAAGGTAGTCTCTTGTCGAGATTTTTGTTATCCCAATGGATGGTAACCTTGTCATTATGGAAGGTAGTCTATTGTCGAGATTGTTTTTACTCCAATGGATGGTAGCCTTGTCATTATGGAAGGTAGTCTGCTGTCGAGATATTTGTTACTGCAATGGATGGTAGCTTTGTCTTTATGGAAGGTAGTCTTTTGGCAATATTTTAGTTACTCCAATGGATGGTAGCCTTGTCATCATGGAAGGTAGTTTGTTGTTCAGATTTTTGTTACTCCAATGGATGGTAGCCTTGTCATTATGGAAGGTAGTCTGCTGTCTATATTTTTGTTACTCCAATGGATGGTAGCCTTGTCATTATGGAAGGTAGTCTGTTGTCGAGATTTTTTTTACACCAACGGATGCTAGCCTTGTCATTATGGAAGGTAGTATATTGTCAAGATTTTTTTTACTCCAATGGATGGTAGCCTTGTCATATGGAAGGTAGTTTGTTGTCGAGATTTTTTTTACTGCAATGGATGGTAGCCTTGTCATTATGGAAGGTAGTCTGTTGTCGATATCTTTGTTACTCAATGGATAGTAGCCTTGTCATTATTGAAGGGAGTCTGTTGTCGAGATTTTTTTTACTCCAATGGATGGTAGCCTTGTCATTATGGAAGGTACTCTGTTGTCGAGATTTTAGTTACTCTAATGGATTGTAGCCTTCACATTATGGAACGTAGTCTGTTGTCGAGATTTTTGTTACTTCAATGGATGGTAGGCTTGTCATTGTGGAACGTAGTCTGTTGTTGATATTTTTGTTACTCCAATGGATGGTAGCCTTGTCATTATGGAAGGTAGTCTGTTGTCCAGATTTTTGTTACTCCAATGGATGGTAGGCTTGTCATTATGCAACATAGTCTGTTGTCGATAATTTTGTTACTCCAATGGATGGTAGCCTTGTCATCATGGAAGGTAGTTTGTTGTTCAGATTTTTGTTACTCCAATGGATGGTAGCCTTGTCATTATGGAAGGTAGTCTGCTGTCTATATTTTTGTTACTCCAATGGATGGTAGCCTTGTCATTATGGAAGGTAGTATGTTGTCGAGATTTTTTTTACTGCAATGGATGGTAGCCTTGTCATTATGGAAGGTAGTCTGTTGTGGATATCTTTGTTACTCAATGGATGGTAGCCTTGTCGTTATGGAAGGTAGTTTGCTGTTGAGATTTTTTTTACTCCAATGGATGGTAGCCTTGTCATTAGGGAAGGTAGTCTATTGTCGAGATTTTAGTTACTCTAATGGATTGTAGCCTTGACATTATGGAACGTAGTCTGTTGTCGATATTTTTGTTACTTCAATGGATGGTAGGCTTGTCATTATGGAACGTAGTCTGTTGTCGATATTTTTGTTACTCTAATGGATGGTAGCCTTGTAATTATGGAAGGTAGTCTGTTGTCCAGATTTTTGTTACTCCAATGGATGGTAGGCTTGTCATCATGCAACATAGTCTGTTGTCGATAATTTTGTTACTCCAATGGATGGTAGCCTTGTCATCATGGAAGGTAGTTTGTTGTTCAGATTTTTGTTACTGCAATGGATGGTAGCCTTGTCATTATGGAAGGTAGTCTGCTATCTATATTTTTGTTACTCCAATTGATGGTAGCCTTATCATTATGGAAGGTAGTCTGTTGTCGAGATTTTTTTTACACCAACGGATGGTAGCCTTGTCATTATGGAAGGTAGTTTGTTGTTCAGATCTCTGTTACACCAATGGATGGTAGCCTTGTTATCATGGAAGGTAGTCTCTTGTCGAGATTTTTGTTATCCCAATGGATGGTAACCTTGTCATTATGGAAGGTAGTCTATTGTCGAGATTGTTTTTACTCCAATGGATGGTAGCCTTGTCATTATGGAAGGTAGTCTGCTGTCGAGATATTTGTTACTGCAATGGATGGTAGCTTTGTCTTTATGGAAGGTAGTCTTTTGGCAATATTTTTGTTACTCCAATGGATGGTAGCCTTGTCATCATGGAAGGTAGTTTGTTGTTCAGATTTTTGTTACTCCAATGGATGGTAGCCTTGTCATTATGGAAGTTAGTCTGCTGTCTATATTTTTGTTACTCCAATGGATGGTAGCCTTGTCATTATGGAAGGTAGTCTGTTTTCGAGATTTGTTTTACACCAATGGATGCTAGCCTTGTCATTATGGAAGGTAGTATATTGTCAAGATTTTTTTTACTCTAATTGATGGTAGCCTTGTCATATGGAAGGTAGTTTGTTGTCGAGATTTTTTTTACTGCAATGGATGGTAGCCTTGTCATTATGGAAGGTAGTCTGTTGTCGATATCTTTGTTACTCAATGGATAGTAGCGTTGTCATTATGGAAGGGAGTCTGTTGTCGAGATTTTTTTTACTCCAATGGATGGTAGCCTTGTCATTATGGAAGGTAGTCTGTTGTCGAGATTTTAGTTACTCTAATGGATTGTAGCCTTGACATTATGGAACGTAGTCTGTTGTCGAGATTTTTGTTACTTCAATGGATGGTAGGCTTGTCATTATGGAACGTAGTCTGTTGTCGATATTTTTGTTACTCCAATGGATGGTAGCCTTGTCATTATGGAAGGTAGTCTGTTGTCCAGATTTTTGTTACTCGAATGGATGGTAGGCTTGTCATTATGCAATGTAGTCTGTTGTCGATAATTTTGGTACTCCAATGGATGGTAGCCTTGTCATCATGGAAGGTAGTTTGTTGTTCAGATTTTTGTTACTCCAATGGATGGTAGCCTTGTCATTATGGAAGGTAGTCTGCTGTCTATATTTTTGTTACTCCAATGGATGGTAGCCTTGTCATTATGGAAGGTAGTCTGTTGTCGAGATTTGTTTTTACACCAATGGATGCTAGCCTTGTCATTATGGAAGGTAGTATATTGTCAAATTTTTTTTACTCCAATGGATGGTAGCCTTGTCATATGGAAGGTAGTTTGTTTTCGAGATTTTTTTTACTGCAATGGATGGTAGCCTTGTCATTATGGAAGGTAGTCTGTTGTCGATATCTTTGTTACTCAATGGATAATAGCCTTGTCATTATGGAAGTGAATCTGTTGTCGAGATTTTTTTTACTCCAATGGATGGTAGCCTTGTCATTATGGAAGGTAGTCTGTTGTCGACATTATTTTTACTCTAATGGATGGTAGCCTTGACATTATGGAACGTAGTCTGTTGTCGAGATTTTTGTTACTTCAATGGATGGTAGGCTTGTCATTATTGAAAGTAGTCTGTTGTCGATATTTTCTTTACTCCAATGGATGGTAGCCTTGTCATTATGGAAGGTAGTTTGTTGTTCAGTTCTTTGTTACACCAATGGATGGTAGCCTTGTTATCATGGAAGGTAGTCTCTTGGTGAGATTTTTGTTATCCCAATGGATGGTAACCTTGTCATTATGGAAGGTAGTCTATTGTCGAGATATTTTTTACTCCAATGGATGGTAGCCTTGTCATTATGGAAGGTAGTCTGCTGTCGAGATATTTGTTACTGTAATGGATGGTAGCTTTGTCTTTATGGAAGGTAGTCTTTTGGCAATATTTTTGTTACTCCAATGGATGGTAGCCTTGTCATCATGGAAGGTAGTTTGTTGTTCAGATTTTTGTTACTCCAATGGATGGTAGCCTTGTCATTATGGAAGGTAGTCTGCTGTCTATATTTTTGTTACTCCAATGGATGGTAGCCTTGTCATTATGGAAGGTAGTCTGTTGTCGAGATTTTTTTTACACCAATGGATGCTAGCCTTGTCATTATGGAAGGTAGTATATTATCAGGATTTTTTTTACTCCAATGGATGGTAGCCTTGTCATATGGAAGGTAGTTTGTTGTCGAGATTTTTTTTACTGCAATGGTTGGTAGCCTTGTCATTATGGAAGGTAGTTTGTTGTCGATATCTTTGTTACTCAATGGATAGTAGCCTTGTCATTATGGAAGGGAGTCTGTTGTCGAGATTTTTTTTACTCCAATGGATGGTAGCCTTGTCATTATGGAAGGTAGTCTGTTGTCAACATTTTTTTTACTCTAATGGATGGTAACCTTGACATTATGGAACATAGTCTGTTGTCGAGATTTTTGTTACTTCAATGGATGGTAGGCTTGTCATTATTGAAAGTAGTCTGTTGTCGATATTTTCTTTACTCCAATGGATGGTAGCCTTGTCATTATGGAAGGTAGTTTGTTGTTCAGATCTTTGTTACACCAATGGATGGTAGCCTTGTTATCATGGAAGGTAGTCTCTTGTCGAGATTTTTGTTATCCCAATAGATGGTAACCTTGTCATTATGGAAGGTAGTCTATTGTCGAGATATTTTTTACTCCAATGGATGGTAGCCTTGTCTTTATGGAAGGTAGTCTGCTGTCGAGATATTTGTTACTGCAATGGATGGTAGCTTTGTCTTTATGGAAGGTAGTCTTTTGGCAATATTTTTGTTACTCCAATGGATGGTAGCCTTGTCATCATGGAAGGTAGTTTGTTGTTCAGATTTTTGTTACTCCAATGGATGGTAGCCTTGTCATTATGGAAGGTAGTCTACTGTCTATATTTTTGTTACTCCAATGGATGGTAGCCTTGTCATTATGGAAGGTAGTCTGTTGTCGAGATTTTTTTTACACCAATGGATGCTAGCCTTGTCATTATGGAAGGTAGTATATTGTCAGGATTTTTTTTACTCCAATGGATGGTAGCCTTGTCATATGGAAGGTAGTTTGTTGTCGAGATTTTTTTTACTGCAATGGATGGTAGCCTTGTCATTATGGAAGGTAGTCTGTTGTCGATATCTTTGTTACTCAATGGATAGTAGCCTTGTCATTATGGAAGGGAGTCTGTTGTCGAGATTTTTTTTACTCCAATGGATGGTAGCCTTGTCATTATGGAAGGTAGTCTGTTGTCGACATTTTTTTTACTCTAATGGATGGTAGCCTTGACATTATGGAACGTAGTCTGTTGTCGAGATTTTTGTTACTTCAATGGATGGTAGGCTTGTCATTATTGAAAGTAGTTTGTTGTCGATATTTTCTTTACTCCAATGGATGGTAGCCTTGTCATTATGGAAGGTAGTTTGTTGTTCAGATCTTTGTTACACCAATGGATGAAAGCCTTGTTATCATGGAAGGTAGTTTGTTGTCGATATTTTTGTTATCCCAATGTATGGTAGCCTTGTCATTATGGAAGGTAGTCTGTTGTCGAGATCTTTGTTACTCAATGGATGGTAGCCTTGTCATTATGGAAGGTAGTCTATGGTAGAGATTTTTGTTACTCTAATGGATGGTAGCCTTGTCATTATGGAAGGAAGTCTTTTGTCGGGAATTTAGTTACTCCAATGGATGGTAGCCTTGTCATTATGGACCGTGCTCTATTGTCGAGATTTTTTTTACTCCAATGGATGGTATCCTTTTAATTATGGTAGGTAGTCTGTTGTCGAGATTTTTGTGACTCCAATGGATGGAAGCCTTGTCATTATGGAAGGTAGTCTGCTGTCAATATTTTTTATACTCCAATGGATGGTAGCCTTGTCATTATGGAAGGTAGTCTGTTGTCGAGATTTTTTTTACTCCAATGGATGCTAGCCTTGTCATTATGGAAGGTAGTATATTGTCAATATTTTTTTTACTCGAATGGATGGTAGCCTTGTCATATGGAAGGTAGTTTGTTGTCGAGATTTTTTTTACTGCAATGGATGGTAGCCGTGTCATTATGGAAGGTAGTCTGTTGTCGATATCTTTGTTACTCAATGGATGGTAGCCTTGTCATTATGGAAGGTAGTCTGTTGTCGAGATTTTTTTTACTCCAATGGATGATAGCCTTGTCATTATGGAAGGTAGTCTGCTGTCGAGATATTTGTTACTGCAATGGATGGTAGCTTTGGCTTTATGGAAGGTAGTCTTTTGGCAATATTTTTGTTACTGCAATGGAGGGTAGCCTTGTCTTTGTGGTAGGTAGTCTGTTGTCGATATTTTTGTTATCCCAATAGATGGTAACCTTGTCATTATGGAAGGTATTCTACTATCTAGATGTTTTTTACTCAAATGGATGGTAGCCTTGTCATTATGGAAGGTAGTTTGCTGTCGAGATTTTTGTTACTCCAATGGATGGTATCCTTGTAATTATGGAAGGTAGTCTGTTGTCGAGATTTTTTTTACTCCAATGGATGGTAGCCTTGTCATATGTAAGGTAGTCTGTTGTCGAGATTTTATACTCTAATGGATGGTATCCTTGTCATTATGGAAGGTAGTCTGTTTTTTATATCTTTGTTACTCAATGGATGGTAGCCTTGTTATTATGGAAGGTAGTCTGTTGTCGATATCTTTGTTACTCAATGGATGCTAGCCTTGTCATTATGGAAGGTAGTCTGTTGTCGAGATTTTTGTTACTATAATGGATGGTAGCCTTGTCATTATAGAAGGTAGTCTGCTGTCGATATTTTTGTTACTCTAATGGATGGTAGCCTTGACATTATGGAACGTAGTCTGTTGTCGAGATTTGTGTTACTTCAGTGGATGGTAGGCTTGTCATTATGGAACGTAGTCTGTTGTCGATATTTTTGTTACTCCAATGGATGGTAGCCTTGTTTTTATGGAAGGTAGTCTGTTGTCGATATTTTTGTTACTCCTATGGATGGTAGCCTTGTCATTGTGGAAGGTAGTCTATTGTCGAGATCTTTGATACTCAATGGATGGTAGCCTTGTCATTATGGAAGGTAGTTTGTGGTAGAGATTTTTGTTACTCTAATGGATGGTGGCCTTGTCATTATGGAAGGAAGTCATTTGTCGAGATTTTTGTTAATCCAATGGATGGTAGCCCTGTCATTATGGATCGTGGTCTATTGTCGGGATTTTTGTAACTCCAATGGATGGTATGCTTGTAATTATGGAAGGTAGTCTGTTGTCCAGATTTTTGTTACTCCAATGGATGGTAGCCTTGTCATTATGGAAGGTAGTCTGCTGTCAATATTTTTGTTACTCCGATGGATGGTAGCCTTGTCATTATGGAAGGTAGTCTGTTGTCGAGATTTTTTTTACTCCAATGGATGCTAGCCTTGTCATTATGGAAGGTAGTATATTGTCATGATTTTTTTACTCCAATGGATGGTAGCCTTGTCATATGGAAGGTAGTTTGTTGTCGAGATTTTTTTTAATTCAATGGATGGTAGCCCTGTCATTATGGAAGGTAGTCTGTTGTCGATATCTTTGTTACTCAATGGATGGTAGCCTTGTCATTATGCAAGGTAGTCTGTTGTCGACATTTTTTTTACTCCAATGGATGGTAGCCTTGTCATTATGGAAGGTAGTCTGTTATCGAGATTTTAGTTACTCTAATGGATGGTAGCCTTGACATTATGGAACGTAGTCTGTTGTCGATATTTTTGTTACTCCAATGGATGGTAGCCTTGTCATTATGGAAGGTAGTCTGTTGTCCAGATTTTTTTTACTCCAATGGATGGTAGGCTTGTCATTATGCAACATAGTCTGTTGTCGATAATTGTGTTACTCCAATGGATGGTAGCCTTGTCATTATGGAAAGTAGTTTGTTGTTCAGATTTTTGTTACTCCAATGGATGGTAGCCTTGTCATTATGGAAGGTAGTCTGTTGTCTATATTTTTGTTACTCCAATGGATGGTAGCCTTGTCATTATGGAAGGTAGTTTGTTGTCGAGATTTTTGTTACTATAATGGATGGTAGCTTTGTCTTTATGGATGGTAGTCTTTTGTCAATATTTTTGTTACTGCAATGGAGGGTAGCCTTGTCTTTATGGAATTAGTGTGTTGTTGATATTTTTGTTACTCCTATGGATGGTAGCCTTGTCATTATGGAAGGTAGTCTATTGTCGAGATCTTTGTTACTCAATGGATGGTAGCCTTGTCATTATGGAAGGTAGTCTGTGGTAGAGATTTTTGTTACTCTAATGGATGGTAGCCTTGTCATTATGGAAGGAAGTCTTTTGTCGAGATTTTTGTTACTCCAATGGATGGTAGCCTTGTCATTATGGACCGTGGTCTATTGTCAAGATTTTTGTTACTCCAATCGATGGTATCCTTGTAATTATGGAAGGTAGTCTGTCGTCGAGATTTTTTTTACTCCAATGGATGGTAGCCTTGTCATATGTAAGGTAGTCTTTTGTCGAGATTTATTACTCCAATGGATGGTATCCTTGTCATTATGGAAGGTAGTCTTTTTTTGATATCTTTGTTACTCAATGGATGGTAGCCTTGTTATTATGGAAGGTAGTCTCCTGTCGATATTTTTGTTACTCCAATGGATGGTAGCCTTGTTTTTATGGAAGGTAGCCTTGTCATTATGGAAAGTAGTTTGTTGTTCATATTTTTGTTACTCCAATGGATGGTAGCCTTGTCATTATGGAAGGTAGTCTGTTGTCTATATTTTTGTTACTCCAATGGATGGTAGCCTTGCCATTATGGAAGGTAGTCTGTTGTCGAGAATTTTTTTACACCAATGGATGCTAGCCTTGTCATTATGGAAAGTAGTATATTGTTAAGATTTTTTTTACTCCAATGGATGGTAGCCTTGTCATATGGAAGGTAGTTTGTTGTCGAGATTTTTGTTACTATAATGGATGGTAGCTTTGTCTTTATGGATGGTAGTCTTTTGTCAATATTTTTGTTACTTCAATGGAGGGTAGCCTTGTCTTTATGGAATTAGTGTGTTGTTGATATTTTTGTTACTCCTATGGATGGTAGCCTTGTCATTATAGAAGGTAGTCTATTGTCGAGATCTTTGTTACTCAATGGATGGTAGCCTTGTCATTATGGAAGGTAGTCTGTGGTAGAGATTTTTGTTACTCTAATGGATGGTAGCCTTGTCATTATGGAAGGAAGTCTTTTGTCGAGATTTTTGTTACTCCAATGGATGGTAGCCTTGTCATTATGGACCGTGGTCTATTGTCAAGATTTTTGTTACTCGAATCGATGGTATCCTTGTAATTATGGAAGGTAGTCTGTTGTCGAGATTTTTTTTACTCCAATGGATGGTAGCGTTGTCATATGTAAGGTAGTCTTTTTTCGAGATTTATTACTCCAATGGATGGTATCCTTGTCATTATGGAAGGTAGTCTTTTTTTGATATCTTTGTTACTCAATGGATGGTAGCCTTGTTATTATGGAAGGTAGTCTCCTGTCGATATTTTTGTTACTCCAATGGATGGTAGCCTTGTTTTTATGGAAGGTAGTCTGTTGTCGATATTTTTGTTACTCCTATGGATGGTAGCCTTGTCATTGTGGAAGGTAGTCTATTGTCGAGATCTTTGTTACTCAATGGATGGTAGCCTTGTAATTATGGAAGGTAGTCTGTTGTCGAGATTTTTGATACTCCAATGGATGGTAGCCTTGTCATTATGGAAGGTAGTCTGCTGTCAATATTTTTGTTACTCCAATGGATGGTAGCCTTGTCATTATGGAAGGTAGTCTGTTGTCGAGATTTTTTTTACTCCAATGGATGCTAGCCATGTCATTATGGAAGGTAGTATATTGTCAAGATTTTTTTTACTCCAATGGATGGTAGCCTTGTCATATGGAAGGTAGTTTGTTGTCGAGATTTTTTTTACTGCAATGGATGGTAGCCTTGTCATTATGGAAGGTAGTCTGTTGTCGATATCTTTGTTACTCAATGGATGGTAGCCTTGTCATTATGCAAGGTAGTCTGTTGTCGAGATTTTTTTTACTCCAATGGATGGTAGCCTTGTCATTATGGAAGGTAGTCTGTTTTTGATATCTTTGTTACTCAATGGATGGTAGCCTTGTTATTATGGAAGGTAGTCTGTTGTCGACATCTTTGTTACTCAATGGATGCTAGCCTTGTCATTATGGAAGGTAGTATGTTGTTGAGAATTTTGTTACTATAATGGATGGAAGCCTTGTCATTATGGAAGGTAGTCTGCTGTCGATATTTTTGTTACTCCAATGAATGGTAGCCTTTTCATTATGGAAGGTAGTCTGTTGTCGACATTTTTGTTACTCTAATGGATGGTAGCCTTGTCTTTATGGAACGTAGTCTGTTTTCGATATTTTTGTTACTCCAATGGACGGTAGCCTTGTCATTATAGAAGGTAGTATGTCGTTGAGATTTTATTTACACCAATGGATTGTAGCCTTGTCATTATTGAAAGTAGTTTGTTCTTCATATTTTTGTTACTCCAATGGATGGTAGCCTTGTCATAATGAAAGGTAGTCTATTGTCGAGATTTTTGTTGTTCCATTGGATAGTAGCCTTGTCATTATGAAAGGTAGTCTGTTGTCGATATCTTTGTTACTCAATGGATGGTAGCCTTGTCATTATGGAAGGTAGTCTGTTGTCGAGATTTTTTTTACTCCAATCGATGGTAGCCTTGTCATAATAGAAGGTAGTCTGTTGTCGAGATTTTAGTTACTCTAATGGATGGTAGCCTTGACATTATGGAACGTAGTCTGTTGTCGATATTTTTGTTACTTCAATGGATGGTAGGCTTGTCATTATGGAACGTAGTCTGTTGTCTATATTTTTTTTACTCCAATAGATGGTAGCATTGTCATTATGGAAGGTAGTCTGTTATCCATATTTTTGTTACTCCAATGGATGGTAGGCTTGTCATTATGCAACGTAGTCTGTTGTCGATAATTTTGTTACTCCAATGGATGGTAGCCTTGTCATTATGGAAGGTAGTTTGTTGTTCATATTTTTGTTACTCCAATGGATGTTATCCTTGTCATTATGGAAGGTAGTATATTGTCAAGATTTTATTTACTCCAATGGATGGTAGCCTTGTCATATGGAAGGTAGTTTGTTGTCGAGATTTTTTTACTGTAATGGATGGTAGCCTTGTAATTATGGAAGGTAGTTTGTTGTCGATATCTTTGTTACTCAATGGATAGTAGTCTTGTCATTATGGAAGGTAGTCTGTTGTCGATATTTTTGTTACTCCAATGGATGGTAGCCTTGTCATATGGAAGGTAGTCTGTTGTCGAGATTTTTTTTACTCCAATGGATGGTAGCCTTGTCATTATGGAACGTAGTCTGCTGTCGAGATATTTGTTACTGGAATGGATGGTAGCTTTGTCTTTATGGAAGGTAGTCTTTTGTCAATATTTTTGTTACTCCAATGGATGGTAGCTTTGTCTTTATGGAAGGTAGTCTGTTGTCGATATTTTTGTTACTCCTACGGATGGTAGCCTTGTCATTATGAAAGGTAGTCTATTGTCGAGATCTTTGTTACTCAATGGATGGTAGCCTTGTCATTATGGAAGGTAGTCTGTGGTAGAGATTTTTGTTACTCCAATGGATGGTAGCCTTGTAATTATGGAAGGTAGTCTGTTGTCGACATTTTTGGTACTCTAATGGATGGTAGCCTTGACATTATAGAACGTAGTCTGTTGTCAATATTTTTGTTACTCCAATGGATGGTAGCCTTGTCATTATGGAAGGTAGTTTGTTTTCAGATTTTTGTTACTCTAATGGATGGTAGCCTTGTCATTATGAAAGGTAGTCTATTGTCGAGATTTTTGTTATTCCATTGGATAGTAGCCTTGTCATTATGGAAGGTAGTCTGTTGTCGAGATTTTTGTTACTCTAATGGATGGTAGCCTTGTCATTATGGAAGGAAGTCTTTTGTCGTGATTTTTGTTACTCCAATGGATGGTAGCCTTGTCATTATGGACCGTGGTCTATTGTCAAGATTTTTGTTACTCCAATGGATGGTATACTTGTAATTATGGAAGGTAGTCTGTTGTTAAGATTTTTTTTACTCCAATGGATGGTAGCCTTGTCATATGTAAGGTAGTCAGTTGTCGAGATTTTTTACTCCAATGGATGGTATCCTTGTCATTATGGAAGGTAGTCTGTTTTTGATATCTTTGTTACTCAATGGATGGTAGCGTTGTTATTATGGAAGGTAGTCTGTTGTCGAAATCTTTGTTACTCAATGGATGCTAGCCTTGTCATTACGGAAGGTAGTCTGTTGTCGAGATATTTGTTACTCAATGGATGGCAGCCTTGTCATTATGCAAGGTAGTCTATTGTAGAGATTTTTGTTACTGTAATGGATGGTTGCCTTTTCATTATGAAAGGAAGTCTATTGTTGATATTTTGTTAGTCCAATGGATGGTAGCCTCATCATTATGGACCATGGTCTATTGTCGAGATTTTTGTTACTATAATGGGTGGTAGCCTTCTAATTATGGAAGGTAGTCTGTTGTCAAGATTTTTGTTACTCCAATGGAATGTAGCCTTGTCATTATGGAAGGTAGTCTATTGTCGAGATTTTTGTTACTCAATGGATGGTAGAATTGACATTATTGAAAGTAGTTTGGTTTCGAGATTTTTGTTACCACAATGGATTGTAGGCGTGTCATTATGGAACGTAGTTTGTTGTCGATATTTTTGTTACACCAATGGATGGTAGCCTGGTCGTTATGGAAGGTAGTCTATTGTCTAGATTTTTGTTACTCCAATGGATGATAGCCCTGTCATTATGGAAGGTAGTCTGTTATAGTGATATTTGTTACTCCAATGGATGGTAGCCTTGTCATTATGGAAGGTAGTCTGTTGTCGACATTTTTGTTACTCTAATGGATGGTAGCCTTGACATTAGGGAACGTAGTCTGTTGTCGATATTTTTTTTACTCCAATGGATGGTTGCCTTGTCATTATGGAAGGTAGTTTGTTGTTCCGATATTTATTACTCCAATGGATGGTAGCCTTGTCATTATGAAAGGTAGTCTATTGTCGAGATTTTTGTTATTCCATTGGATAGTAGAATCGTCAATATGGAAGGTAGTCTGTTGTCGAGATTTTTGTTACTCTAATGGATGGTAGCCTTGTCATTATGGAAGGAAGTCTTTTGTCGAGATTTTTGTTACTCCAATGGATGGTAGCCTTGTCATTATGGACCGTGGTCTATTGTCAAGATTTTTGTTACTCCAATGGATGGTATACTTGTAATTATGGAAGGTAGTCTGTTGTTAAGATTTTTTTTACTCCAATGGATGGTAGCCTTGTCATATGTAAGGTAGTCTGTTGTCGAGATTTTTTACTCCAATGGATGGTATCCTTGTCATTATGGAAGGTAATCTGTTTTTGATATCTTTGTTACTCAATGGATGGTAGCCTTGTTATTATGGAAGGTAGTCTATTGTCGAAATCTTTGTTACTCAATGGATGCTAGCCTTGTCATTATGGAAGGTAGTCTGTTGTCGAGATATTTGTTACTCAATGGATGGCAGCCTTGTCATTATGCAAGGTAGTCTGTTGTAGAGATTTTTGTTACTGTAATGGATGGTTGCCTTTTCATTATGAAAGGAAGTCTATTGTTGATATTTTGTTAGTCCAATGGATGGTAGCCTCATCATTATGGACCATGGTCTATTGTCGAGATTTTTGTTACTATAATGGGTGGTAGCCTTCTAATTATGGAAGGTAGTCTGTTGTCAAGATTTTTGTTACTCCAATGGAATGTAGCCTTGTCATTATGGAAGGTAGTCTATTGTCGAGATTTTTGTTACTCAATGGATGGTAGAATTGACATTATTGAAAGTAGTTTGGTTTCGAGATTTTTGTTACCGCAATGGATTGTAGGCGTATCATTATGGAACCTAGTTTGTTGTCGATATTTTTGTTACACCAATGGATGGTAGCCTGGTCGTTATGGAAGGTAGTCTGTTGTATAGATTTTTGTTACTCCAATGGATGATAGCCCTGTCATTATGGAAGGTAGTCTGTTGTAGTGATTTTTGTTACTCCAATGGATGGTAGCCTTGTCATTATGGAAGGTAGTCTGTTGTCGACATTTTTGTTACTCTAATGGATGGTAGCCTTGACATTAGGGAACGTAGTCTGTTGTCGATATTTTTTTTACTCCAATGGATGGTTGCCTTGTCATTATGGAAGGTAGTTTGTTGTTCCGATATTTATTACTCCAATGGATGGTAGCCTTGTCATTATGAAAGGTAGTCTATTGTCGAGATTTTTGTTATTCCATTGGATAGTAGAATCGTCAATATGGAAGGTAGTCTGTTGTCGAGATTTTTGTTACTCTAATGGATGGTAGCCTTGTCATTATGGAAGGAAGTCTTTTGTCGAGATTTTTGTTACTCCAATGGATGGTAGCCTTGTCATTATGGACCGTGGTCTATTGTCAAGATTTTTGTTACTCCAATGGATGGTATACTTGTAATTATGGAAGGTAGTCTGTTGTTAAGATTTTTTTTACTCCAATGGATGGTAGCCTTGTCATATGTAAGGTAGTCTGTTGTCGAGATTTTTTACTCCAATGGATGGTATCCTTGTCATTATGGAAGGTAATCTGTTTTTGATATCTTTGTTACTCAATGGATGGTAGCCTTGTTATTATGGAAGGTAGTCTATTGTCGAAATCTTTGTTACTCAATGGATGCTAGCCTTGTCATTATGGAAGGTAGTCTGTTGTCGAGATATTTGTTACTCAATGGATGGCAGCCTTGTCATTATGCAAGGTAGTCTGTTGTAGAGATTTTTGTTACTGTAATGGATGGTTGCCTTTTCATTATGAAAGGAAGTCTATTGTTGATATTTTGTTAGTCCAATGGATGGTAGCCTCATCATTATGGACCATGGTCTATTGTCGAGATTTTTGTTACTATAATGGGTGGTAGCCTTCTAATTATGGAAGGTAGTCTGTTGTCAAGATTTTTGTTACTCCAATGGAATGTAGCCTTGTCATTATGGAAGGTAGTCTATTGTCGAGATTTTTGTTACTCAATGGATGGTAGAATTGACATTATTGAAAGTAGTTTGGTTTCGAGATTTTTGTTACCGCAATGGATTGTAGGCGTATCATTATGGAACCTAGTTTGTTGTCGATATTTTTGTTACACCAATGGATGGTAGCCTGGTCGTTATGGAAGGTAGTCTGTTGTATAGATTTTTGTTACTCCAATGGATGATAGCCCTGTCATTATGGAAGGTAGTCTGTTGTAGTGATTTTTGTTACTCCAATGGATGGTAGCCTTGTCATTATGGAAGGTAGTCTGTTGTCGACATTTTTGTTACTCTAATGGATGGTAGCCTTGACATTAGGGAACGTAGTCTGTTGTCGATATTTTTGTTACTCCAATGGATGGTTGCCTTGTCATTATGGAAGGTAGTTTGTTGTTCAGATTTTTGTTATTCCATTGGATAGTAGAATCGTCATTATGGAAGGTAGTCTGTTGTCGAGATTTTTGTTACTCTAATGGATGGTAGCCTTGTCATTATGGAAGGAAGTCTTTTATCGAGATTTTTGTTACTCCAATGGATGGTAGCCTTGTCATTATGGACCGTGGTCTATTGTCAAGATTTTTGTTACTCCAATGGATGGTATACTTGTAATTATGGAAGGTAGTCTGTTGTTAAGATTTTTTTTACTCCAATGGATGGTTGCCTTGTCATATGTAAGGTAGTCTGTTGTCGAGATTTTTTACTCCAATGGATGGTATCCTTGTCATTATGTAAGGTAGTCTGTTTTTGATATCTTTGTTACTCAATGGATGGTAGCCTTGTTATTATGGAAGGTAGTCTGTTGTCGACATCTTTGTTACTCAATGGATGCTAGCCTTGTCATTATGGAAGGTAGTCTGTTGTCGAGATTTTTGTTACTACAATGGATGGCAGCCTTGTCATTATGGAAGGTAGTCTGCTGTCGATATTTTTGTTACTCCAATGGATGGTAGCCTTTTCATTATGGAAGGTAGTCTGTTGTCGACATTTTTGTTACTCTAATGGATGGTAGCCTTGTCTTTATGGAACGTAGTCTGTTGTCGATATTTTTGTTACTCCAATGGATGGTAGCCTTGTCATTATGGAAAGTAGTTTGTTCTTCATATTTTTGTTACTCCAATGGATGGTAGCTTTGTCATAATTAAAGGTAGTCTACTGTTGAGATTTTTGTTATTCCATTGGATAATAGCCTTGTCATTATGGAAGGTAGTCTGTTGTCGAGATTTTTGTTATCCCAATGAATGGTAACCTTGCCATTATGGAAGGTAGTATGTTTCGAGATTTTTTATACTCCAATAGATGGTAGCCTTGTCATTATGGAAGGTAGTCTGCTGAGGAGATTTTTGTTACTGCAATGGATGGTAGCTTTGTCTTTATGGAAGGTAGTCTATTGTTGATATTTTTGTTACTCCAATGGATGTTAGCCTTGTCTTTATGGAAGTTAGTCTATTGTCGATATTTTTGGTACTCCTATGGATGGTAACCTTGTCATTACGTAAGGTATTCTGTTGTCGAGATATTTGTTACTCAATGAATGGCAGCCTTGTCATTATGCAAGGTAGTCTGTTATAGAGATTTTTGTTACTGTAATGGATGGTTGCCTTTTCATTATGAAAGGAAGTCTATTGTCGATATTTTTTTAGTCCAATGGATGGTAGCCTCATCATTATGGACCATGGTCTATTTTCGAGATTTTTGTTACTATAATGGGTGGTAGCCTTCTAATTATGGAAGGTAGTCTGTTGTCAAGATTTTTGTTACTCCAATTGAATGTAGCCTTGTCATTATGGAAGCTAGTCTATTGTCGAGATTTTTGTTACTCAATGGATGGTAGAATTGACATTATTGAAAGTAGTTTGGTTTCGAGATTTTTGTTACCGCAATGGATGGTAGGCGTGTCATTATGGAACGTAGTTTGTTGTCGATATTTTTGTTACACCAATGGATGGTAGCCTGGTCGTTATGGAAGGTAGTCTGTTGTCTAGATTTTTGTTACTCCAACGGATGATAGCCCTGTCATTATGGAAGGTAGTCTGTTGTAGAGATTTTTGTTACTCCAATGGATGGTACCATTGTCATTATGGAAGGATGTCTTTTGTCGATATTTTTGTTACTCCGATGGATGGTAGCCTTGTCATTATGGACTGTGGTCTATTTTCGAGATTTTTGTTACTGCAATGGGTGGTAGCTTTGTAAATATAGAAGGTAGTCTGTTGTCAAGATTTTTGTTACTCCAATGGATGGCAGCCTTGTCATTATGGAAGGTAGTCTATTGTCGAGATTTTTGTTACTCTAAAGGATGGTAGACCTAACATTATGGAAAGTAGTCTGGTTTTGATATTTTTTTTACCGCAATGGATGGTAGGCATGTAATTATGGAATGTAGTTTGGTGTCGAAATTTTTGTTACACCAATGGATGGTAGCCTTGTCGTTATGGATGGTAGTCTGTTGTCTAGATTTTTGTTACTCCAATGGATGATAGCCTTGTCATTATGGAAGGTAGTCTGTTGTAGAGATTTTTGTTACTCCAATGGATGGTAGCCTTATCATTATGGAAGGAAGTCTGTTGTATAGATATTTGTAACTCCAATAAATGGTAGCGTTGTCATTATGGAAGGTAGTTTGTTGTCGAAATTTTTGTTTCACCAATGGATGGTAGCCTTGTCGTTATGGATGGTAGTCTGTTGTCTAGATTTTTGTTACTCCAATGGATGATAGCCTTGTCATTATGGAAGGTAGTGTGTTGTAGAGATTTTTGTTACTCTAATGTATGGTAGCCTTGTCATTATGGAAGGAAGTCTGTTGTATAGATATTTGTAACTCCAATGGATGGTAGCCTTGTCATTATGGAAGGTAGTTTGTTGTCGAGATTTTTGTTACTGCAATGGATGGTAGCTTTGTGTTAATGGAAGGTAGTCTGTTGTCGATAATTTTGTTACTCCAATGGATGGTAGCCTTGTCTTTATAGAAGGTAGTCTATTGTTGATATTTTTGTTACTCATATGGATGGTATCCTTGTCATTATGGAAGGTAGTCTATTTTTGTTACTACAATGGATGGTATCCTTATAATTATTGAAGGTAGTCTATTGTCGAGATTTTTGTTAATCCAACGGATGGTAGCCTTATCATTATGGAAGGTAGTCTGCTGTTGGTATTTTTGTTACTCCAATGGATGGTAGCCTTGTCATTATGGAGGTAGTCTATTGTCGAGATTTTTTTTACTCCAATGGATGGTAGCCTTGTCATTATGGAAGGTACTCTGTTGTCGATATTTCTTATACTCCAATGGATGGTAGCCTTGTCTTCATGGAACGTAGTCTGTTGTCGATATTTTTGTTACTCCAATGGATGGTAGCCTTGTCATTATGGAAGGTAGTATGTCATTGAGATTTTTGTTACACCAATGGATTGTAGCCTTGTCATTATGGAAAGTAGTTTGTTCTTCATATTTTTGTTACTCCAATGGATGGTAGCTTTGTCATAATGAAAGGTAGTCTATTGTCGATATTTTTGTTATTCCATTGGATAGTAGCCTTGTCATTATGGAAGGTAGTCTGTTGTCGTGATTTTTGTTATCCCAATGAATGGTAACCTTGCCATTATGGAAGGTAGTATGTTTCGAGATTTTTTATACTCCAATGGATGGTAGCCTTGTCATTATGGAAGGTAGTCTGTTGAGGAGATTTTTGTTACTGCAATGGATGGTAGCCTTGTCTTTATAGAAGTTAGTCTATTGTCGATATTTTTGGTACTCCTATGGATGGTAGCCTTGTCATTATGGAAGGTAGTCTGTTGTCGAGATATTTGTTACTCAATGGATGGTAGCCTTGTCATTATGCAAGGTAGTCTGTTGTAGATATTTTTGTTACTGTAATGGATCGTTGCCTTTTCATTATGAAAGGAATTCTATTGTCGATATTTTGTTAGTCCAATGGATGGTAGCCTCATGATTATGGACCATGGTCTATTGTCGAGATTTTTGTTACTATAATGGGTGGTAGCCTTCTAATTATGGAAGGTAGTCTGTTGTCAAGATTATTGTTACTCCAATGGAAAGTAGCCTTGTCATTATGGAAGGTAGTCTATTGTCTAGATTTTTGTTACTCAATGGATGGTAGAATTGACATTATTGAAAGTAGTTTGGTTTCGAGATTTTTGTTACCGCAATGGATGGTAGGCGTGTCATTATGGAACGTAGTTTGTTGTCGATATTTTTGTTACACCAATGGATGGTAGCCTGTTCGTTATGGAAGGTAGTCTGTAGTCAAGATTTTTGTTACTCCAATGGATGATAGCCCTGTCATTATGGAAGGTAGTCTGTTGTAGAGATTTTTGTTACTCCAATGGATGGTAGCCTTGTCATTATGGAAGGATATCTTTTGTCGATATTTTTGTTACTCCGATGGATGGTAGCCTTGTCATTATGGACTGTGGTCTATTTTCGAGATTTTTGTTACTGCAATGGGTGGTAGCCTTGTAAATATAGAAGGTAGTCTGTTGTCAAGATTTTTGTTACTCCAATGGATGGTAGCCTTGTCATTATGGAATGTAGTCTATTGTCGAGATTAGTGTTACTCTAAAGGATGGTAGACTTAACATTATGGAAAGTAGTCTGGTTTTGAGATTTTTTTTACCGCAATGGATGGTAGGCGTGTCATTATGGAACATAGTTTGTTGTCGAAATTTTTGTTACACCAATGGATGGTAGCCTTGTCGTTATGGATGGTGGTCTGTTGTCTAGATTTTTGTTACTCCAATGGATGATAGCCTTGTCATTATGGAAGGTAGTCTGTTGTAGAGATTTCTGATACTCCAATGGATCGTAGCCTTGTCATTATGGAAGGAAGTCTGTTCTATAGATATTTGTAACTCCAATGGATAATAGCCTTGTTATTATGGAACGTAGTCTGTTGTCGAAGTTTTTGTTTCACCAATGTTTGGTAGCCTTGTCGTTATGGATGGTAGTCTGTTGTCTAGATTTTTGTTACTCCAATGGATGGTAGCCTTGTCATTATGGAAGGTAGTCTGTTGTAGATATTTTTGTTACTCCAATGCATGGTAGCCTTCTCATTATGGAAGGAAGTTTGTTGTATAGATATTTGTAACTCCAATGGATGGTAGCCTTGTCATTATGGAAGGTAGTCTATTGTCGAGATTTTTGTTACTGCAATGGATGGTAGCTTTGTCTTAATGGAAGGTAGTCTGTTATCGATAATTTTGTTACTCCAATGGATGGTAGCCTTGTCTTTATAGAAGGTAGTCTATTGTTGATATTTTTGTTACTCATATGGATGGTATCCTTGTCATTATGGAAGGTAGTTTATTGTCGAGATATTTGTTACTACAATGGATGGTATCCTTATAATTATTGAAGGTAGTCTATTGTCGAGATTTTTGCTAATCCAACGGATGGTAGCCTTATCATTATGGAAGGTAGTCTGCTGTTGGTATTTTTGTTACTCCAATGGATGGTAGCCTTGTCATTTTGGAAGGTAGTCTATTGTCGAGATTTTTTTTACTCCAATGGATGGTAGCCTTGTCATTATGGAAGGTAGTCTGTTGTCGATATTTCTTATACTCCAATGGATGGTAGCCTTGTCTTTATGGAACGTAGTCTGTTGTCGATATTTTTGTTACTCCAATGGATGGTAGCCTTGTCATTATGGAAGGTAGTATGTCGTTGTGATTTTTGTTACACCAATGGATTGTAGCCTTGTCATTATGGAAAGTAGTTTGTTCTTCATATTTTTGTTATTCCAATGGATGGTAGCCGTGTCATAATGAAAGGTAGTCTACTGCCGATATTTTTGTTATTCCATTGGATAGTAGCCTTATCATTATGGAAGGTAGGCTGTTGTCGAGATTTTTGTTATCCCAATGAATGGTAACCTTGCCATTATGGAAGGTAGTATGTTTCGAGATTTTTTATACTCCAATGGATGGTAGCCTTGTCATTATGGAAGGTAGTCTGTTGAGGAGATTTTTGTTACTGCAATGGATGGTAGCCTTGTCTTTATGGAAGGTAGTCTGTTGTTGATATTTTTGTTACTCCAATGGATGGTAGCCTTGTCTTTATGGAAGTTAGTCTATTGTCGATATTTTTGGTACTCCTATGGATGGTAGCCTTGTCATTATGGAAGGTAGTCTGTTGTCGAGATATTTGTTACTCAATGGATGGCAGCCTTGTCATTATGCAAGGTAGTCTGTTGTAGAGATTTTTGTTACTGTAATGGATGGTTGCCTTTTCATTATGAAAGGAAGTCTATTGTCGATATTTTGTTAGTCCAATGGATGGTAGCCTTGTCATTATGGAAGGTAGTCTGTTGTCAAGATTTTTGTGTCTCCAATGGAAAGTAGCCTTGTCATTATGGAAGGTAGTCTATTGTCGAGATTTTTGTTACTCAATGGATGGTAGAATTAACATTATTGAAAGTAGTTTGGTTTCGAGATTTTTGTTACTGCAATGGATGGTAGGCGTGTCATTATGGAACGTAGTTTGTTGTCGATATTTTTGTTACACCAATGGATGGTAGCCTGGTCGATATGGAAGGTAGTCTGTTGTCTAGATTTTTGTTACTCCAATGGATGATACCCCTGTCATTATGGAAGGTAGTCTGTCATTATGGAAGGTAGTCTGTTGTCGATATTTTTGTTACTCCGATGGATGGTAGCCTTGTCATTATGGACTGTGGTCTATTTTCGAGATTTTTGTTACTGCTATGGGTGGTAGCCTTGTAAATATAGAAGGTAGTCTGTTGTATAGATATTTGTAACTCCAATGGATGGTAGGCTTGTCATTATGGAAGGTAGTCTGTTGTCGAAATTTTTGTTTCACCAATGGATGGTAGCCTTGTCGTTAAGGATGGTAGTGTGTTGTAGAGATTTTTGTTACTCCAATGGATGGTAGCCTTGTCATTATGGAAGGAAGTCTGTTGTATAGATATTTGTAACTCCAATGGATGGTAGCTTTTTCATTATATGAAGGTAGTCTGTTGTCGAGATTTTTGTTACTGCAATGGATGGTAGCTTTGTCTTAATGGAAGGTAGTCTATTGTCAATAATTTTTTTACTCCAATGGATGGTAGCCTTGTCTTTATGGAAGGTAGTCTATTGTCGAGATCTTTGTTACTACAATGGATGGTATCCTTATAATTATTGAAGGTAGTCTATTGTCGAGATTTTTGTTAATCCAATGGATGGTAGCCTTATCATTATGGAAGGTAGTCTGCTGTTGGTATTTTTGTTACTCCAATGGATGGTAGCCTTGTCATTATGGAAGGTAGTCTATTGTCGAGATTTTATTTACTCCAATGGATGGTAGCCTTGTCATTATGGAAGGTAGTCTGTTGTCGATATTTCTTATACTCCAATGGATGGTAGCCTTGTCATATGGAAGGTAGTCTGTTGTCGAGATTTTTTTTACTCAAACAGATGGTAGCCTTGTCATTATGGAAGGTAGTCTGCTGTCGAGATATTTGTTACTGCAATGGATGGTAGCTTTGTCTTTATGGAAGGTAGTCTTTTGTCAATATTTTTGTTACTCCAATGGATGGTAGCCTTGTCATTATGGAAGGTAGTCTGTGGTAGAAATTTTTGTTACTCCAATGGATGGTAGCCTTGTCATTATGGAAGGTAGTCTGTTGTCGACATTTTTGTTACTCTAATGGATGGTAGCCTTGACATTATGGAACGTAGTCTGTTATCGATATTTTTGTTACTCCAATGGATGGTAGCCTTGTCATTATGGAAGGTAGTTTGTTGTTCAGATTTTTGTTACTCCAATGGATGGTAGCCTTGTCATTATGAAAGTTAGTCTATTGTGAGATTTGTGTTATTCCATTGGATAATAGCCTTGTCATTATGGAAGGTAGTCTGTTGTCGAGATTTTTTTACTCCAATGGATGATAGCCTTGTCATTATGGAAGGTAGTGTGCTGTCGAGATTTTTGTTACTGCAATGGATGGTAGCTTTGTCTTTATGGAAGGTAGTCTTTTGTCAATATTTTTGTTACTCCAATGGATGGTAGCCTTATCTTTATGGAATGTAGTCTGTTGTCGATATTTTTGTTACTCCTATGGATGGTAGCCTTGTAATTATGGAAGGTAGTCTATTGTCGATATCTTTGTTACTCAATGGATGGTAGCCTTGTCATTATGGAAGGTAGTCTGTGGTAAAGATTTTTGTTACTCTAATGGATGGTAGCCTTGTCATTATGGAAGGAAGTCTTTTGTCGAGATTTTTGTTACTCCAATGGATGGTAGCCTTGTCATTATGGACCATGGTCAATTGCAAAGATTTTTGTTACTCCAATGGATGGTATACTTGTATTTATGGAAGGTAGTCTATTGTCAATATTTTTTTTACTCCAATGGATGGTAGCCTTGTCATATGTAAGGTAGTCTGTTGTCGAGATTTTTTACTCCAATGGATGGTATCCTTGTCATTATGGAAGGTAGTCTGTTTTTTATATCTTGGTTACTCATTGGATGGTAGCCTTGTTATTATAGAAGGTAGTCTGTTGTCGACATCTTTGTTACTCAATGGATGCTAGCCTTGTCATTATGGAAGGTAGTCTGTTGTCGAGATTTTTGTTACTACAATGGATGGTAGCCTTGTCATTATGGAAGGTAGTCTGCTGTCGATATTTTTGTTACTCCAATGGATGGTACCCTTTTCAATATGGAAGGTAGTCTGTTGTCGACATTTTTGTTACTCTAATGGATGGTAGCCTTGTCTTTATGGAACATAGTCTATTGTCGATATTTTTGTTACTCCAATGGATGGTAGCCTTGTCATTACGGAAGGTAGTTTGTTGTTCAGATTTTTTTTACTCCAATGGATGGTAGCCTTGTCATAATGAAAGGTAGTCTATTGTCGAGATTTTTGTTATTCCATTGGATAATAGCCATTTCATTATGGAAGGTAGTCTGTTGTCGAGATTTTTGTTATCCCAATGAATGGTACCCTTGTCATTATGGAAGGTAGTATGTTTCAAGATTTTTTTTACTCCAATGGATGGTAGCCTTATCATTATGGAAGGTAGTCTGTTGAGGAGATTTTTGTTACTGCAATGGATGGTAGCCTTGTCTTTATGGAAGGTAGTCTGTTGTCGATATATTTGTTACTCCAATTGATGGTAGCCTTGTCTTTATGGAAGTTAGTCTATTGTCGATATTTTTGGTACTCCTATGGATAGTAGCCTTGTCATTACAGAAGGTAGTCTGTTGTCGAGATCTTTGTTACTCAATGGATGGCAGCCTTGTCATTATGCAAGGTAGTCTGTTGTAGAGATTTTTGTTACTGTAACGGATGGTTGGCTTTTCATTATGAAAGAAGTCTATTGTCGATATTTTTTTTAGTCCAATGGATGGTAGCCTTGTCATTATGGACCATGGTCTATTGTCGAGATTTTTGTTACTACAATGGGTGGTAGCCTTATAATTATGGAAGGTAGTCTGTTGTCAAGATTTTTGTTACTGCAATGGAATGTAGCCTTGAGATTATAGAAGGTAGTCTATTGTCGAGATTTTTGTTACTCAATGGATGGTAGAATTGACATTATGGAAAGTAGTTTGGGTTCGATATTTTTGTTACCGCAATGGATGGTAGGCGTGTCATTATGGAACGTAGTTTGTTGTCGATATTTTTGTTACACCAATGGATGGTTGCCTGGTCGTTATGGAAGGTAGTCTGTTGTCTAGATTTTTGTTACTCCAATGGATGATAGCCTTGTCATTATGGAAGGTAGTCTGTTGTAGATATTTTTGTTACTCCAATGAATTGTAGCCTTGTCATTATGGAAGGTAGTCTGTTGTCGACATTTTTGTTACTCTAATGGATGGTAGCCTTGACATTATTGAACGTAGTCTGTTGTCGATATTTTTGTTACTCCAATAGATGGTAGCCTTGTCATTACGGAAGGTAGTTTGTTGTTCATATTTTTGTTACTCCAATGGATGGTAGCCTTGTCATTATGAAAGGTAGTCTATTGTCGAGATTTTTGATATTCCATTGGATAGTAGCTTTGTCATTATGGAAGGTAGTCTGTTGTCGAGATTTTTTTACTCCAATGGATGATAGCCTCGTCATTATAGAAGGTAGTGTGCTGTCGAGATTTTTGTTACTACAATGGATGGTAGCTTTGTCTTTATGGAAGGTAGTCTTTTGTCAATATTTTTGTTACTCCAATGGATGGTAGCGTTGTCTTTATGGAAGGTAGTCTGTTGTCGATATTTTTTTACTCCTATGGATGGTAGCCTTGTCATTATGGAAGGTAGTCTATTGTCGAGATCTTTGTTACTCAATGGATGGTAGCCTTGTCATTATGGAAGGTAGTCTGTGGTAGAGATTTTTGTTACTCTAATGGATGGTAGCCTTGTCATTATGGAAGGAAGTCTTTTGTCGAGATTTTTGTTACTCCAATGGATGGTAGCCTTGTCATTATGGACCGTGGTCTATTGTCAAGATTTTTGTTACTCCAATGGATGGTATACTTGTAATTATGGAAGGTAGTCTGTTGTCAATATTTTTTTTACTCCAATGGATGGTAGCCTTGTCATATGTAAGGTAGTCTGTTGTCGAGATTTTTTACTCCAATGGATGGTATCCTTGTCATTATGGAAGGTAGTCTGTTTTTGATATCTTTGTTACTCAATTGATGGTAGCCTTGTTATTATGGAAGGTAGTGTGTTGTCGACAACTTTGTTACTCAATGGATGCCAGCCTTGTCATTATGGAAGTTAGTATATTGTCGATATTTTTGGTACTCCTATGGATGGTAGCCTTGTCATTACGGAAGGTAGTCTGTTGTCGAGATCTTTCTTACTCAATGGATGGCAGCCTTGTCATTATACAAGGTAGTCTGTTGTAGAGATTTTTGTTACTGTATTGGATGGTTGGCTTTTCATTATGAAAGAAGTCTATTGTCGATATTTTTGTTAGTCCAATGGATGGTAGCCTTGTCATTATGGACCATGGTCTATTGTCGAGATTTTTGTTACTACAATGGGTGGTAGCCTTATAATTATGGAAGGTAGTCTGTTGTCAAGATTTTTGTTACTCCAATGGAATGTAGCCTTGTCATTATGGAAGGTAGTCTATTGTCGAAATTTTTGTTACTCAATGGATGGTAGAATTGACATTATGGAAAGTAGTTTTGTTTCGAGATTTTTGTTACCGCAATGGATGGTAGGCGTGTCTTTATGGAACGTAGTTTGTTGTCGATATTTTTGTTACACCAATGGATGGTAGCCTGGTCGTTATGGAAGCTAGTATGTTGTCTAGATTTTTGTTACTCCAATGAATGATAGCCTTGTCATTATGGAAGGTAGTCTGTTGTAGATATTTTAGTTACTCCAATGGATGGTAGCCTTGTCATTATGGAAGGGTGTCTTATGTCGATATTTTTGTTACTCTGATGGATGGTAGCCTTGTCATTATGGACCGTGGTCTATTGTTGAGATTTTTGTTACTGCAATGGGTGGTAGCCATGTAAATATAGAAGGTAGTCTATTGTCAAGATTTTTGTTACTCCAATGGATGGTAGCCTTGTCATTATGGAAGGTAGTATATTGTCGAGATTTTTGTTACTCTAATGGATGGTAGACTTGACATTATGGAAAGTAGTCTGGTTTTGAGATTTTTGTTACCGCAATGGATGGTAGGCGTGTCATTATGGAACATAGTTTGTTGTCGAAATTTTTGTTACACCAATGGATGGTAGCCTTGTCCTTATGGATGGTAGTCTGTTGTATAAATTTTTGTTACTCTAGTGGATGATAGCCTTGTCATTATTGAAGGTAGTCTGTTGTATAGATTTTTGTTAATCCAATGGATGGTAGCCTTGTCATTATGGAAGGAAGTATTTTGTATATATATTTGTAACTCCAATGGATGGTAGCCTTGTCATTATGGAAGGTAGTCTGTTGTCGAGATTTTTGTTACAGCAATGGATGGTAGCTTTGACTTAATGGAAGGTAGTCTGTTGTCGAAAATTTTGTTACTCCAATGGATGGTAGCCTTGTCTTTATGGAAGGTAGTCTATTGTCTATATTTTTGTTACTCATATGGATGGTATCCTTGTCATTATGGAAGGTAGTCTATTGTCGAGATCTTTGTTACTCTAATGGATGGTATCCTTATAATTATTGAAGGTAGTCTATTGTCGAGATTTTTGTTAATCCAATGGATGGTAGCCTTATCATTATAGAAGGTAGTCTACTGTCGGTATTTTTGTTACTCCAATGGATGGTAGCCTTGTCATTATGGAAGGTAGTCTATTGTCGAGATTTTTTTTACTCCAATGGATGGTAGCCTTGTCATTATGGAAGGTAGTCTATTGTCGACATTTCTTTTACTCCAATGGATGGTAGCCTTGTCATATGGAAGGTAGTCTGTTGTCGAGATTTTTTTTACTCCAATGGATGGTAGCCTTGTCATTATGGAAGGTAGTCTGCTGTCGAGATATTTGTTACTGCAATGGATGGTAGCTTTGTCTTTATCGAAGGTAGTCTTTTCTCAATATTTTTGGTACTCCTATGGATGGTAGCCTTGTCATTATGGAAGGTAGTCTATTGTCGAGATCTTTGTTACTCAATGGATGGTAGCCTTGTCATTATAGAAGGTAGTCTGTGGTAGAGATTTTGGTTACTCTAATGGAAGGTAGCCTTGTCATTATGGAAGGAAGTCTTTTGTCGAGATTTTTGTTACTCCAATGGATGGTAGCCTTGTCATTATGGACCGTGGTCTATTGTCAAGATTTGTGTTACTCCAATGGATGGTATACTTTTAATTATGGAAGGTAGTCTGTTGTCAATATTTTTTTACTTCAATGGATGGCAGCCTTGTCATTATGCAAGGTAGTATGTTGTAGAGATTTTTGTTACTGTAATGGATGGTAGCCTTGTTATTATGAAAGGAAGTCTTTTTTCGATATTTTTGTTACTCCAATGGATAGTATCCTTGTCATTATGGACCGTGGTCTATTGTCGAGATTTTTGTTACTGCAATGGGTGGTAGACTTGTAATTATGGAAGGTAGTTTGTTGTCAAGATTTTTGTTACTCCAATGGATGGTAGCCTTTTCATTATGGAAGGTAGTCTGTTGTCGACATTTTTGTTACTCTAATGGATGGTAGCCTTGTCTTTATGGAATGTACTCTGTTGTCAATATTTTTGTTACTCCAATGGTTGGTAGCCTTGTCATTATGGAAGGTAGTATGTCGTTGAGATTTTTGTTACACCAATGGATTGTAGCCTTGTCATTATGGAAAGTAGTTTGTTCTTCATATTTTTGTTACTGCAATGGATGGTAGTCTTGTCATAATGAAAGGTAGTATATTGTCGAGATTTTTGTTATTCCATTGGATAGTAGCCTTGTCATTATGGAAGGTAGTCTGTTGTCGAGATTTTTGTTATCCCAATGAATGGTAACCTTGTCATTATGGAAGGTAGTATGTTTCGAGATTTTTTTTACTCCAATGGATGGTAGCCTTGTCATTATGGAAGGTAGTCTTTTTTCGAGATTTTTGTTACACCAATGCATGGTAGCCTTGTCTTTATGGAAGGTAGTCTTTTGTCAATATTTTTGTTACTGCAATGGAGGGTAGCCTTGTCTTTATGGAAGGTAGTCTGTTGTCGATATTTTTGGTACTCCTATGGATGGTAGCCTTGTCATTATGGAAGGTAGTTTTTTGTCGAGATATTTGTTACTCAATGGATGGTAGCCTTGTCATTATGGAAGGTAGTCTATTGTAGAGATTTTTGTTACTCTAATGGATGGTAGCCTTGTCATTATGGAAGGAAGTCTTTTTTCGATATTTTTGTTACTCCAATGGATGGTAGACTTGTCATTATGGACTGTGGTCTATTGTCGGATTTTTGTTACTCCAATGGATGGTAGCCTTGTCTTTATGGAAGTTAGTCTATTGTCGATATTTTTGGTACTCCTATGGATGGTAGCCTTGTCATTATGGAAGGTAGTCTGTTGTCGAGATCTTTGTTACTCAATGGATGGCAGCCTTGTCATTATGCAAGGTAGTATGTTGAAGAGATTTTTGTTACTGTAATGGATGGTAGACTTGTTATTATGAAAGGAAGTCTTTTTTCGATATTTTTGTTACTCCAATGGATAGTATCCTTGTCATTATGGACCGTGGTCTATTGTCGAGATTTTTGTTACTGCAATGGGTGGTAGCCTTGTAATTATGGAAGGTAGTTTGTTGTCAAGATTTTTGTTACTCCAATGGATGGTAGCCTTTTCATTATGGAAGGTAGTCTGTTGTCGACATGTTTGTTACTCTAATGGATGGTAGCCTTGTCTTTATGGAACGTAGTATGTCGTTGAGATTTTTGGTACACCAATGGATTGTAGCCATGTCATTATGGATAGTAGTTTGTTCTTCATATTTTTGTTACTCCAATGGATGGTAGCCTTGTCATAATGAAAGGTAGTCTATTGTTGAGATTTTTGTTATTCCATTGGATAATAACCTTGTCATTATGGAAGGTAGTTTGTTGTCGAGATTTTTGTTATCCCAATGAATGGTAACCTTGCCATTATTGAAGGTAGTATGTTTCGAGATATTTTTTACTCCAATGGATGGTAGCCTTGTCATTATAGAAGGTAGTCTGTTGAGGAGATTTTTGTTACTGCAATGGATGGTAGCCTTGTCTTTATGGAAGGTAGTCTGTTGTCGATATTTTTGTTACTCCAATGGATGGTAGCCTTGTCTTTATGGAAGTTAGTCTATTGTTGATATTTTTGGTACTCCTATGGATGGTAGCCTTATAATTACGGAAGGTAGTCTGTTGTCGAGATATTTGTTACTCAATGGATGGCAGCCTTGTCATTATGCAAGGTAGTCTGTTGTAGAGATTTTTGTTACTGTAATGGATGGTTGCCTTTTCATTATGAAAGGAAGTCTATTGTCGATATTTTTGTTAGTCCAATGGATGGTAGCCTTATCATTATGGACCATGGTCTATTGTCGAGATTTTTGTTACTACAATGGGTGGTAGCCTTGTAATTATGGAAGGTAGTTTGTTGTCAAGATTTTTGTTACTCCAATGGAATGTAGCCTTGTCATAATGGAAGGTAGTCTATTGTCGAGATTTTTGTTACTCAATGGATGGTAGAATTGACATTATGGAAAGTAGTTTGGTTTCGAGATTTTTGTTACTGCAATGGATGGTAGGCGTGTCATTATGGAACGTAGTATGTTGTCGATAATTTTGTTACACCAATGGATGGTAGCCTGGTCGTTATGGCAAGTAGTCTGTTGTCTAGATTTTTGTTACTCCAATGGATGATAGCCTTGTCATTATGGAAGGTAGTCTGTTGTAGAGATTTTTGTTTCTCCAATGGATGTTTGCCTTGTCATTATGGAAGGATGTCTTTTTTCGATATTTTTGTTACTCCGATGGATGGTAGCCTTGTTATTATGGACCGTGGTCTATTGTCGAGATTTTTGTTACTGCAACGGGTGGTAGCCTTGTAAATATAGAAGGTAGTCTGTTGTCAAGATTTCTGTAACTCCAATGGATGGTAGCCTTGTCATTATGGAAGGTAGTCTATTGTCGAGATTTTTGTTACTCAATGGATGGTAGAATTGACATTATGGAAAGTAGTTTTTTTTCGATATTTTTGTTACCGCAATGGATGGTAGACGTGTCATTATGGAACGTAGTTTGTTGTCGATATTTTTGTTACACTAATGGATGGTAGCATGGTCGTTTTGGAAGGTAGTCTGTTGTCTAGATTTTTGTTACTCCAATGGATGATAGCCTTGTCATTATGGAAGGTAGTCTGTTGTAGATATTTTTGTTACTCCAATGGATGGTAGCCTTGCCATTATGGAAGGGTGTCTTTGGTCGATATTTTTGTTACTCTGATGGATGGTAGCCTTGTCATTATGGACCGTGGTCTATTGTCGATATTTTTGTTACTGCAATGGTTGGTAGCCTAGTAAATATAGAAGGTAGTCTGTTGTCAAGATTTTCGTTACTCCAATGGATTGTAGCCTTGTCATTATGGAAGGTAGTCTATTGTTGAGATTTTTGTTACTCTAATTGATAGTAGACTTGACATTATGGAAAGTAGTCTGGTTTCGAGATTTTTGTTACCGCAATGGATGGTAGGCGTGTCATTATGGAACGTAGTTTGTTGTCGAAATTTTTGTTACACCAATGGATGGTAGCCTTGTCGTTATGGATGGTAGTCTGTTGTCTAAATTTGTGTTACTCCAGTGGATGATAGCCTTGTCATTATGGAAGGTAGTATGTTGTAGAGATTTTTGTTACTCCAATGGATGGTAGCCTTTTCATTATGGAAGGAAGTTTGTTGGATAGATATTTGTAACTCCAATGGATGGTAGCCTTGTCATTATGGAAGGTAGTCTGTTGTCGAGATTTTTGTTACTGCAATGGATGGTAGCTTTGTCTTAATGGAAGGTAGTCTGTTGTCGATAATTTTGTTACTCCAATGGATGGTAGCCTTGTCTTTATGGAAGGTAGTCTATTGTCGATATTTTTGTTACTCATATGGATGGTATCCTTGTCATTATGGAAGGTAGTCTATTGTCGAGTTTTTATACTACAACGGATGGTATCCTTATAATTATTGAAGGTAGTCTATTGTCGAGATTTTTGTTAATCCAATGGATGGTAGCCTTATCATTATGGAAGGTAGTCTGTTGTCGGTATTTTTGTTACTCCAATGGATGGTAGCCTTATCATTATGGAAGGTAGTCCATTGTCGAGATTTTTTTTACTCCAATGGATGGTAGCCTTGTCATTATGGAAGGTAGTCTGTTGTTGATATTTCTTATACTCCAATGGATGGTAGCCTTGTCATAAGGAAGGTAGTCTGTTGTCAATATTTTTGTTACTCCAATGGATGGTAGCCTTGTCTTTATGGAAGGTAGTCTGTTGTCGATATTTTTGTTACTCTAATGGATGGTAGCCTTGACATTATGGAACGTAGTCTGTTGTCGATATTTTTGTTACTCCAATGGATGGTAGCCTTGTCATTATGGAAGGTAGTTTGTTATTCAGATTTTTGTTACTCCAATGGATGGTAGCCTTGTCATTATGAAAGGTAGTCTATTGTCGAGATTTTTGTTATTCCATTGGATAGTAGCCTTGTTATTATGGAAGGTAGTTTGTTGTCGAGATTTTTGTTATTCCAATGGATGGTAGCCTTGTCGTTATGGATGGTAGTCTGTTGTCTAAATTTGTGTTACTCCAGTGGATGATAGCCTTGTCATTATGGAAGGTAGTATGTTGTAGAGATTTTTGTTACTCCAATGGATGGTAGCCTTTTCATTATGGAAGGAAGTTTGTTGTATAGATATTTGTAACTCCAATGGATGGTAGCCTTGTCATTATGGAAGGTAGTCTGTTGTCGAGATTTTTGTTACTGCAATGGATGGTAGCTTTGTCTTAATGGAAGGTAGTCTGTTGTCGATAATTTTGTTACTCCAATGGATGGTAGCCTTGTCTTTATGGAAGGTAGTCTATTGTCGATTTTTTTGTTACTCATATGGATGGTATCCTTGTCATTATGGAAGGTAGTCTATTGTCGAGTTTTTATACTACAACGGATGGTATCCTTATAATTATTGAAGGTAGTCTATTGTCGAGATTTTTGTTAATCCAATGGATGGTAGCCTTATCATTATGGAAGGTAGTCTGTTGTCGGTATTTTTGTTACTCCAATGGATGGTAGCCTTATCATTATGGAAGGTAGTCCATTGTCGAGATTTTTTTTACTCCAATGGATGGTAGCCTTGTCATTATGGAAGGTAGTCTGTTGTTGATATTTCTTATACTCCAATGGATGGTAGCCTTGTCATAAGGAAGGTAGTCTGTTGTCAATATTTTTGTTACTCCAATGGATGGTAGCCTTGTCTTTATGGAAGGTAGTCTGTTGTCGATATTTTTGTTACTCTAATGGATGGTAGCCTTGACATTATGGAACGTAGTCTGTTGTCGATATTTTTGTTACTCCAATGGATGGTAGCCTTGTCATTATGGAAGGTAGTTTGTTATTCAGATTTTTGTTACTCCAATGGATGGTAGCCTTGTCATTATGAAAGGTAGTCTATTGTCGAGATTTTTGTTATTCCATTGGATAGTAGCCTTGTTATTATGGAAGGTAGTTTGTTGTCGAGATTTTTGTTATTCCAATGGTTGGTAGCCTTGTCGTTATGGATGGTAGTCTGTTGTCTAAATTTGTGTTACTCCAGTGGATGATAGCCTTGTCATTATGGAAGGTAGTATGTTGTAGAGATTTGTGTTACTCCAATGGATGGTAGCCTTTTCATTATGGAAGGAAGTTTGTTGTATAGATATTTGTAACTCCAATGGATGGTAGCCTTGTCATTATGGAAGGTAGTCTGTTGTCGAGATTTTTGTTACTGCAATGGATGGTAGCTTTGTCTTAATGGAAGGTAGTTTTTTGTCGATAATTTTGTTACTCCAATGGATGGTAGCCTTGTCTTTATGGAAGGTAGTCTATTGTCGATATTTTTGTTACTCATATGGATGGTATCCTTGTCATTATGGAAGGTAGTCTATTGTCGAGTTTTTATACTACAACGGATGGTATCCTTATAATTATTGAAGGTAGTCTATTGTCGAGATTTTTGTTAATCCAATGGATGGTAGCCTTATCATTATGGAAGGTAGTCTGTTGTCGGTATTTTTGTTACTCCAATGGATGGTAGCCTTATCATTATGGAAGGTAGTCCATTGTCGAGATTTTTTTTACTCCAATGGATGGTAGCCTTGTCATTATGGAAGGTAGTCTGTTGTTGATATTTCTTATACTCCAATGGATGGTAGCCTTGTCATAAGGAAGGTAGTCTGTTGTCAATATTTTTGTTACTCCAATGGATGGTAGCCTTGTCTTTATGGAAGGTAGTCTGTTGTCGATATTTTTGTTACTCTAATGGATGGTAGCCTTGACATTATAGAACGTAGTCTGTTGTCGATATTTTTGTTACTCCAATGGATGGTAGCCTTGTCATTATGGAAGGTAGTTTGTTATTCAGATTTTTGTTACTCCAATGGATGGTAGCCTTGTCATTATGAAAGGTAGTCTATTGTCGAGATTTTTGTTATTCCATTGGATAGTAGCCTTGTTATTATGGAAGGTAGTTTGTTGTCGAGATTTTTGTTATTCCAATGGATGGTAGCCTTGTCGTTATGGATGGTAGTCTGTTGTCTAAATTTGTGTTACTCCAGTGGATGATAGCCTTGTCATTATGGAAGGTAGTATGTTGTAGAGATTTTTGTTACTCCAAAGGATGGTAGCCTTTTCATTATGGAAGGAAGTTTGTTGTATAGATATTTGTAACTCCAATGGATGGTAGCCTTGTCATTATGGAAGGTAGTCTGTTGTCGAGATTTTTGTTACTGCAATGGATGGTAGCTTTGTCTTAATGGAAGGTAGTTTGTTGTCGATAATTTTGTTACTCCAATGGATGGTAGCGTTGTCTTTATGGAAGGTAGTCTATTGTCGATATTTTTGTTACTCATATGGATGGTATCCTTGTCGTTATGGAAGGTAGTCTATTGTTGAGTTTTTATACTACAACGGATGGTATCCTTATAATTATTGAAGGTAGTCTATTGTCGAGATTTTTGTTAATCCAATGGATGGTAGCCTTATCATTATGGAAGGTAGTCTGTTGTCGGTATTTTTGTTACTCCAATGGATGGTAGCCTTATCATTATGGAAGGTAGTCCATTGTCGAGATTTTTTTTACTCCAATGGATGGTAGCCTTGTCATTATGGAAGGTAGTCTGTTGTTGATATTTCTTATACTCCAATGGATGGTAGCCTTGTCATAAGGAAGGTAGTCTGTTGTCAATATTTTTGTTACTCCAATGGATGGTAGCCTTGTCTTTATGGAAGGTAGTCTGTTGTCGATATTTTTGTTACTCTAATGGATGGTAGCCTTGACATTATGGAACGTAGTCTGTTGTCGATATTTTTGTTACTCCAATGGATGGTAGCCTTGTCATTATGGAAGGTAGTTTGTTATTCAGATTTTTGTTACTCCAATGGATGGTAGCCTTGTCATTATGAAAGGTAGTCTATTGTTGAGATTTTTGTTATTCCATTGGATAGTAGCCTTGTTATTATGGAAGGTAGTTTGTTGTCGAGATTTTTGTTATTCCAATGGATGGTAACCTTGTCATTATGGAAGGTAGTCTCTTGTCGAGATTTTTTTACTCCAATGGATGGTAGCCTTGTTATTATGGAAGGTAGTATGTTGTAGAGATTTTTGTTACTCCAATGGATGGTAGCCTTTTCATTATGGAAGGAACTTTGTTGTATAGATATTTGTAACTCCAATGGATGGTAGCCTTGTCATTATGGAAGGTAGTCTGTTGTCGAGATTTTTGTTACTGCAATGGATGGTAGCTTTGTCTTAATGGAAGGTAGTTTGTTGTCGATAATTTTGTTACTCCAATGGATGGTAGCCTTGTCTTTATGGAAGGTAGTCTATTGTCGATATTTTTGTTACTCATATGGATGGTATCCTTGTCATTATGGAAGGTAGTCTATTGTCGAGTTTTTATACTACAACGGATGGTATCCTTATAATTATTGAAGGTAGTCTATTGTCGAGATTTTTGTTAATCCAATGGATGGTAGCCTTATCATTATGGAAGGTAGTCTGTTGTCGGTATTTTTGTTACTCCAATGGATGGTAGCCTTATCATTATGGAAGGTAGTCCATTGTCGAGATTTTTTTTACTCCAATGGATGGTAGCCTTGTCATTATGGAAGGTAGTCTGTTGTTGATATTTCTTATACTCCAATGGATGGTAGCCTTGTCATAAGGAAGGTAGTCTGTTGTCAATATTTTTGTTACTCCAATGGATGGTAGCCTTGTCTTTATGGAAGGTAGTCTGTTGTCGATATTTTTGTTACTCTAATGGATGGTAGCCTTGACATTATGGAACGTAGTCTGTTGTCGATATTTTTGTTACTCCAATGGATGGTAGCCTTGTCATTATGGAAGGTAGTTTGTTATTCAGATTTTTGTTACTCCAATGGATGGTAGCCTTGTCATTATGAAAGGTAGTCTATTGTCGAGATTTTTGTTATTCCATTGGATAGTAGCCTTGTTATTATGGAAGGTAGTTTGTTGTCGAGATTTTTGTTATTCCAATGGATGGTAACCTTGTCATTATGGAAGGTAGTCTGTTGTCGAGATTTTTTTACTCCAATGGATGGTAGCCTTGTCATTATGGAAGGTAGTCTGCTGACGAGATTTTTGTTACTGCAATGGATGATAGCTTTGTCTTTATGGAAGGTAGTCTTTTGTCAATATTTTTGTTACTTAAATGGATGGTAGCCTTGTCTTAATGGAAAGTAGTCTGTTGTCGATATTTTTGTTACTCCTACGGATGGTAGCCTTGTCATTATGGAAGGTAGTCAATTGTCGAGATCTTTGTTACTCAATGGATGGTAGCCTTGTCATTATGGAAGGTAGTCTGTGGTAGAGATTTTTGTTACTCTAATGGATGGTAGCCTTGACATTATGGAAGGAAGTCTTTTGTCGATATTTTTGTTACTCCAATGGATGGTAGCCTTGTCATTATGGACCGTGGTCTATTGTCAAGATTTTTGTTACTCCAATGGATGGTATATTTGTAATTATGGAAGGTAGTCTGTTGTCAAGATTTTTTTTACTCTAATGGATGGTAGCCTTGTCATATGTATGGTAGTCTGTTGTCGATAATTTTGTTACTCCAATGGATGGTAGCCTTGTCTTTATGGAAGGTAGTCTATTGTCGATATTTTTGTTACTCATATGGATGGTATCCTTGTCGTTATGGAAGGTAGTCTATTGTCGAGTTTTTATACTACAATGGATGGTATCCTTATAATTATTGAAGGTAGTCTATTGTCGAGATTTTTGTTAATCCAATGGATGGTAGCCTTATCATTATGGAAGGTAGTCTGTTGTCGGTATTTTTGTTACTCCAATGGATGGTAGCCTTATCATTATGGAAGGTACTCCATTGTCGAGATTTTTTTTACTCCAATGGATGGTAGCCTTGTCATTATGGAAGGTAGTCAGTTGTTGATATTTCTTATACTCCAATGGATGGTAGCCTTGTCATATGGAAGGTAGTCTGTTGTCAATATTTTTGTTACTCCAATGGATGGTAGCCTTGATTTTATGGAAGGTAGTCTGTTGTCGATATTTTTGTTACTCTAATGGATGGTAGCCTTGACATTATGGAACGTAGTCTGTTGTCGATATTTTTGTTACTCCAATGGATGGTAGCCTTGTCATTATGGAAGGTAGTTTGTTGTTCAGATTTTTGTTACTCCAATGGATGGTAGCCTTGTCATTATGAAAGGTAGTCTATTGTCGAGATTTTTGTTATTCCATTGGATAGTAGCCTTGTTATTATGGAAGGTAGTTTGTTGTCGAGATTTTTGTTACTCCAATGGATGGTAGCCTTGTCATTATGGAAGGTAGTCTATTGTCGATATTTTTGTTACTCAATGGATGGTAGCCTTGTCATTATGGAAGGTAGTCTGTGGTAGAGATTTTTGTTACTCTAATGGATGGTAGCCTTGACATTATGGAAGGAAGTCTTTTGTCGAGATTTTTGTTACTCCAATGGATGGTAGCCTTGACATTATGGAAGGAAGTCTTTTGTCGAGATTTTTGTTACTCCAATGGATGGTAGCCTTGTCATTATGGACCGTGGTCTATTGTCAAGATTTTTGTTACTCCAATGGATGGTATACTTGTAATTATGGAAGGTAGTCTGTTGTCAAGATTTTTTTTACTCCAATGGATGGTAGCCTTGTCATATGTAAGGTAGTCTGTTGTCGAGATTTTTTACTCCAATGGATGGTATCCTTGTCATTATGGAAGGTAGTCTGTTTTTGATATCTTTGTTACTCAATGGATGGTAGCCTTGTTATTATGGAAGGTAGTCTGTTGTCGACATCTTTGTTACTCAATGGATCCTAGCCTTGTCATTATGGAAGGTAGTCTATTGTCGAGATTTTTGTTACTACAATGGATGGTAGCCTTGTCATTATGGAAGGTAGTCTGTTGTCGATATTTTTGTTACTCCAATGGATGGTAGCCTTTTCATTATGGATGGTAGTCTGTTGTCGACATTTTTGTTACTCTAATGGATGGTAGCCTTGTCTTTATGGAACGTAGTCTGTTGTAGATATTTTTGTTACTCTAATGGATGGTAGCCTTGTCATTATGGAAGGTAGTATGTCGTTGAGATTTTTGTTACACCAATGGATTGTAGCCTTGTCATTATGGAAAGTAGTTTGTTCTTCATATTTTTGTTACTCCAATGGATGGTAGCCTTGTCATAATGAAAGGTAGTCTATTGTCGAGATTTTTGTTATTCCATTGGATAGTAGCCTTGTCATTATGGAAGGTAGTCTGTTGTCGAGATTTTTGTAATCCCAAAGAATGGTAACCTTGCCATTATGGAAGGTAGTATGTTTCGAGATATTTTTTACTCCAATGGATGGTAGCCTTGTCATTATGGAAGGTAGTCTGTTGAGGAGATTTTTGTTACTACAATGGATGGTAGCCTTGTCTTTATGGAAGGTAGTTTGTTGTCGATATTTTTGTTACTCCATTGGATGGTAGCCTTGTCTTTATGGAAGTTAGTCTATTGTCGATAATTTTGGTACTCCTATGGATGGTAGCCTTGTAATTATGGAAGGTAGTCTATTGTCAAGATTTTTGTTACTCCAATGGAATGTAGCCTTGTCATTATGGAAGGTATTCTATTGTCGTGATTTTCGTTACTCAATGGATGGTAGAATTGACATTATGGAAAGTAGTTTGGTTTCGAGATTTTTGTTACCGCAATGGATGGTAGGCGTTTCATTATGGAACGTAGTTTGTTGTCGATGTTTTTGTTACACCAATGGATGGTAGCCTTGTCGTTATGGATGGTCGTCTGTTGTCTAAATTTTTGTTACTCCAATGGATGATAGCCTTGTCATTATGGAAGGTAGTCTGTTGTAGAGATTTTTGTTACTCCAATGGATGGTAACCTTGTCATTATGGAAGGAAGTCTGTTGTATATATATTTGTAACTCCAATGGATGGTAGCCTTGTCATTATTCAAGGTAGTCTGTTGTAGAGATTTTTGTTACTGTAATGGATGGTTGCCTTTCATTATGAAAGGAAGTCTATTGTCGATATTTTTGTTAGTCATATGGATGGTAGCCTTGTCATTATGGACCATGGTCTATTGTCGAGATTTTTGTTACTACAATGGGTGGTAGCCTTGTAATTATGGAAGGTAGTCTGTTGTCAAGATTTTTGTTACTCCAATGGAATGTAGCCTTGTCATTATGGAAGGTAGTCTATTGTCGAGATTTTTGTTACTCAATGGATGGTAGAATTAACATTATTGAAAGTAGTTTGGTTTCGAGATTTTTGTTGCCGCAATGGATGGTAGGCGTGTAATTATGGAACGTAGTTTGTTGTCGATATTTTTGTTACACCAATGGATGGTAGCCTGGTCGTTATGGAAGGTAGTCTGTTGTCTAGATTTTTGTTACTCCAATGGATGATAGCCTTTTCATTATGGAAGGTAGTCTGTTTAGAGATTTTTGATACTCCAATGGATGTTAGCCTTGTCATTATGGAAGGATGTCTTTTGTCAATATTTTTGTTACTCCGATGGACGGTAGCCTTGTCATTATGGACCGTGGTCTATTGTCGATATTCTTGTTACTGCAATGGGTGGTAGCCTTGTAAATATAGAATGTAGTCTGTTGTCAATATTTTTGTTACTCCAATGGATTGTAGCCTTGTCATTATGGAAGGTAGTCTATTGTTGAGATTTTTGTTACTCAAATGAATGGTATACTTGACTTATGGAAAGTAGTCTGGTTTCGATATTTTTGTTACCGCAATGGATGGTCGGCGTGTCATTATAGAACGTAGTTTGTTGTCGAAATTTTTGTTACACCAATGGTTGATAGCCTTGTCGTTATGGATGGTAGTCTGTTGTCTAGATTTTTGTTACTCCAATGGATGATAGCCTTGTCATTATGGAAGTTAGTCTGTTGTACAGATTTTTGTTATTCCAATGGATGGTAGCCTTGTCATTATGGAAGGAAGTTTGTTGTATAGATATTTGTAACTCCAATGGATGGTAGCCTTGTCATTATGGAAGGTAGTCTGTTGTCCAGATTTTTGTTACTGCAACGGATGGTAGCTTTGTCTTAATGGAAGGTTGTCTGTTGTCGATAATTTTGTTACTCCAATGGATGGTAGCCTTGTCTTTATGGAAGGTAGTCTATTGTCGATATTTTTGTTACTCATATGGATGGTATCCTTGTCATTATGGAAGGTAGTCTATTGTCGAGTTTTTATACTACAATGGATGGTATCCTTATAATTATTGAAGGTAGTCTATTGTCGAAATTTTTGTTAATCCAATGGATGGTAGCCTTATCATTATGGAAGGTAGTCTGTTGTCGGTATTTTTGTTACTCCAATGGATGGTAGCCTTATCATTATGGAAGGTAGTTTATTGTCGAGATTTTTTTGACTCCAATGGATGGTAGCCTTGTCATTATGGAAGGTAGTCTGTTGTCGATATTTCTTATACTCCAATGGATGGTAGCCTTGTCATATGGAATGTAGTCTGTTGTCAATATTTTTGTTACTCCAATGGATGGTAGCCTTGTCTTTATGGAAGGTAGTCTGTTGTCGATATTTTTGTTACTCTAATGGATGGTAGCCTTGACATTATGGAACGTAGTCTGTTGTCGATATTTTTGTTACTCCAATGGATGGTAGCCTTGTCATTATGGAAGGTAGTTTGTTGTTCATATTTTTGTTACTCCAATGGATGGTAGCCTTGTCATTATGAAAGGTAGTCTATTGTCGAGATTTTTGTTATTCCATTGGATAGTAGCCTTGTTATTATGGAAGGTAGTTTGTTGTCGAGATTTTTGTTATTCCAATGGATGGTAACCTTGTCATTATGGAAGGTAGTCTGTTGTCGAGATTTTTTTACTCCAATGGATGGTAGCCTTGTCATTATGGAAGGTAGTCTGCTGTCGAGATTTTTGTTACTGCAATGGATGGTAGCTTTGTCTTTATGGAAGGTAGTCTTTTGTAAATATTTTTGTTACTCCAATGGATGGTAGCCTTGTCTTTATGGAAGGTAGTATGTTGTCAAGATTTTTTTTACTCCAATGGATGGTAGCCTTGTCATATGTAAGGTAGTCTATTGTCGAGATTTTTTACTCCAATGGATGGTATCCTTGTCATTATGGAAGGTAGTCTGTTTTTGATATCTTTGTTACTCAATGGATGGTAGCCTTGTTATTATGGAAGGTAGTCTATTGTTGACATCTTTGTTACTCAATGGATCCTAGCCTTGTCATTATGGAAGGTAGATTATTGTCGAGATTTTTGTTACTACAATGGATGGTAGCCTTGTCATTATGGAAGGTAGTCTGCGGTCGATATTTTTGTTACTCCAATGGATGGTAGCCTTTTCATTATGGAAGGTAGTCTGTTGTTGACATTTTTGTTACTCTAATGGATGGTAGCCTTGTCTTTATGGAACGTAGTCTGTTGTCGATATTTTTGTTACTCCAATGGATGGTAGCCTTGTCATTATGGGAGGTAGTATGTCGTTGAGATTTTTGTTACACCAATGGATTGTAGCCTTGTCATTATGGAAAGTAGTTTGTTCTTCATATTTTTGTTACTCCAATGGATGGTAGCCTTTTCATAATGAAAGGTAGTCTATTGTCGAGATTTTTGTTATTCCATTGGATAGTAGCCTTGTCATTATGGAAGGTAGTCTGTTGTCGAGATTTTTGTAATCCCAAAGAATGGTAACCTTGTCCATATGGAAGGTAGTCTGTTGAGGAGATTTTTTTTACTCCAATGGATGGTAGCCTTGTCATTATGGAAGGTAGTCTGTTGAGGAGATTTTAGTTACCGCAATGGATGGTAGCCTTGTCTTTATGGAAGGCAGTCTGTTATCGATATTTTTGTTACTCCAATGGATGGTAGCTTTGTCTTTATAGAAGTTAGTCTATTGTCGATGTTTTTGGTACTCCTATGGATGGTAGCCTTGTCATTATGGAAGGTAGTCTGTTTTCGAGATCTTTGTTACACAATGGATGGTTGCCTTGTCATTATGGAAGGTAGTATGGTGTTGAGATTTTTGTTACACCAATGGATTGTAGCCTTATCATTATGGAAAGTAGTTTGTTCTTCATATTTTTGTTACTCCAATGGATGGTAGCCTTTTCATAATGAAAGGTAGTCTATTGTCGAGATTTTTGTTATTCCATTGGATAGTAGCCTTGTCATTATGGAAGGTAGTCTGTTGTCGAGATTTTTGTAATCCCAAAGAATGGTAACCTTGCCATTATGGAAGGTAGTATGTTTCGAGATATTTTTTACTCCAATGGATGGTAGCCTTGTCATTATGGAAGGTAGTCTGTTGTCGATATTTTTGTTACTGCAATGGATGGTAGCCTTGTCTTTATGGAAGTTAGTCTATTGTCGATATTTTTGGTACTCCTATGGATGGTAGCCTTGTCATTATGGAAGGTAGTCTATTGTCGAGATTTTTGTTACTGCAATGGATGGTAGCTATGTCTTAATGGAAGGTAGTCTGTTGTCGATAAGTTTGTTACTCCAATGGATAGTAGCCTTGTCTTTATGGAAGGTAGTCTATTGTCGATATTTTTGTTACTCATATGGATGGTATCCTTGTGATTATGGAAGGTAGTCTGTTGTCGAGATTTTTTTTACTCCAATGGATGGTAGCCTTGTCATATGTAAGGTAGTCTGTTGTCGCGATTTTTTACTCCAATGGATAGTATCCTTGTCATTATGGAAGGTAGTCTGTTTTTGATATCTTTGTTACTCAATTGATGGTAGCCTTGTTATTATGGAAGGTAGTCTGTTGTCGATATCTTTGTTACTCAAAGGATGGTAGCCTTGTCTTTATGGAACGTAGTCTATTGTCGATATTTTTGTTACTACAACGGATGGTAGCCTTGTCATTATGGGAGGTAGTATGTCGTTGAGATTTTTGTTACACCAATGGATTGTAGCCTTATCATTATGGAAAGTAGTTTGTTCTTCATATTTTTGTTACTCCAATGGATGGTAGCCTTGTCATAATTAAAGATAGTCTATTGTCGAGATTTTTGTTATTCCATTGGATAGTAGCCTTGTCATTATGGAAGGTAGTCTGTTGTCGAGATTTTTGTTATCCCAATGGATGGTAACCTTGTCATTATGGATGGTAGTATGTTTCGAGATTTTTTTTACTCCAATGGATGGTAGCCTTGTCATTATGGAAGGTGGTCTGTGGTAGAGATTTTTGTTACTCTAATAGATGGTAGCCTTGTCATTATGGAAGGAAGTTTTTTTCCGAGATTTTTGTTACTCCAATGGATGGTAGCCTTGTCATTATGGACCATGGTCTATTGTCAAGATTTTTGTTACTCCAATGGATGGTATACTTGTAATTATGGAAGGTATTCTATTGTCGAGATTTTTTTTACTCCAATGGATGGTAGCCTTGTCATATGTAAGGTAGTCTATTGTTGAGATTTTTTACTCCAATGGATAGTAAACTTGTCATTATGGAAGGTAGTCTGTTTTTGATATCTTTGTTACTCAATTGATGGTAGCCTTATTAATATGGAAGGTAGTCTATTGTCGATATCTTTGTTACTCAATGGATGGTAGCCTTGTCTTTATGGAACGTAGTCTGTTGTCGATATTTTTGTTACTACAATGGATGGTAGCCTTGTCATTATGGAAGGTAGTATGTCGTTGAGATTTTTGTTACACCTATGGATTGTAGCCTTGTCATTATGGAAAGTAGTTTGTTCTTCATATTTTTGTTACTCCAATGGATGGTAGCCTTGTCATAATTAAAGGTAGTCTATTGTCGAGCTTTTTGTTATTCCATTGGATAGTAGCCTTGTCATTATGGAAGCTAGTCTGTTGTCGAGATTTTTGTTATCCCAATGGATGGTAACCTTGTCCATATGGAAGGTAGTCTGTTGAGGAGATTTTTTTTACTCCAATGGATGGTAGCTTTGTCATTATGGAAGGTAGTCTGTTGAGGAGATTTTAGTTACCGCAATGGATGGTAGCCTTGTCTTTATGGAAGGCAGTCTGTTATCGATATTTTTGTTACTCCAATGGATGGTAGCTTTGTCTTTATAGAAGTTAGTCTATTGTCGATGTTTTTGGTACTCCTATGGATGGTAGCCTTGTCATTATGGAAGGTAGTCTGTTTTCGAGATGTTTGTTACACAATGGATGGTTGCCTTGTCATTATGGAAGGTAGTATGTCGTTGAGATTTTTGTTACACCAATGGATTGTAGCCTTATCATTATGGAAAGTAGTTTGTTCTTCATATTTTTGTTACTCCAATGGATGGTAGCCTTTTCATAATGAAAGGTAGTCTATTGTCGAGATTTTTGTTATTCCATTGGATAGTAGCCTTGTCATTATGGAAGGTAGTCTGTTGTCGAGATTTTTGTAATCCCAAAGAATGGTAACCTTGCCATTATGGAAGGTAGTATGTTTCGAGATATTTTTTACTCCAATGGATGGTAGCCTTGTCATTATGGAAGGTAGTCTGTTGTCGATATTTTTGTTACTGCAATGGATGGTAGCCTTGTCTTTATGGAAGTTAGTCTATTGTCGATATTTTTGGTACTCCTATGGATGGTAGCCTTGTCATTATGGAAGGTAGTCTATTGTCGAGATTTTTGTTACTGCAATGGATGGTAGCTATGTCTTAATGGAAGGTAGTCTGTTGTCGATAATTTTGTTACTCCAATGGATAGTAGCCTTGTCTTTATGGAAGGTAGTCTATTGTCGATATTTTTGTTACTCATATGGATGGTATCCTTGTCATTATGGAAGGTAGTCTGTTGTCGAGATTTTTTTTACTCCAATGGATGGTAGCCTTGTCATATGTAAGGTAGTCTGTTGTCGAGATTTTTTACTCTAATGGATAGTATCCTTGTCATTATGGAAGGTAGTCTGTTTTTGATATCTTTGTTACTCAATTGATGGTAGCCTTGTTATTATGGAAGGTAGTCTGTTGTCGATATCTTTGTTACTCAATGGATGGTAGCCTTGTCTTTATGGAACGTAGTCTATTGTTGATATTTTTGTTACTACAACAGATGGTAGCCTTGTCATTATGGAAGGTAGTATGTCATTGAGATTTTTGTTACACCAATGGATTGTAGCCTTATCATTATGGAAAGTAGTTTGTTCTTCATATTTTTGTTACTCCAATGGATGGTAGCCTTGTCATAATTAAAGATAGTCTATTGTCGAGATTTTTGTTATTCAATTGGATAGTAGCCTTGTCATTATGGAAGGTAGTCTGTTGTCGAGATTTTTGTTATCCCAATGGATGGTAACCTTGTCATTATGGAAGGTAGTATGTTTCGAGATTTTTTTTACTCCAATGGATGGTAGCCTTGTCATTATGGAAGGTGGTCTGTGGTAGAGATTTTTGTTACTCTAATGGATGGTAGCCTTGTCATTATGGAAGGAAGTTTTTTTTCGAGATTTTTGTTACTCCAATGGATGGTAGCCTTGTCATTATGGACCGTGGTCTATTGTCAATATTTTTGTTACTCCAATGGATGGTATACTTGTAATTATGGAAGGTATTCTGTTGTCGAGATTTTTTTTACTCCAATGGATGGTAGCGTTGTCATATGTAAGGTAGTCTATTGTCGAGATTTTTTACTCCAATGGATAGTAAACTTGTCATTATGGAAGGTAGTCTGTTTTTGATATCTTTGTTACTCAATTGATGGTAGCCTTATTAATATGGAAGGTAGTCTGTTGTCGATATCTTTGTTACTCAATGGATGGTAGCCTTGTCTTTATGGAACGTAGTCTGTTGTCGATATTTTTGTTACTACAATGGATGGTAGCCTTGTCATTATGGAAGGTAGTATGTCGTTGAGATTTTTGTTACACCTATGGATTGTAGCCTTGTCATTATGGAAAGTAGTTTGTTTTTCATATTTTTGTTACTCCAATGGATGGTAGCCTTGTCATAATTAAAGGTAGTCTATTGTCGAGCTTTTTGTTATTCCATTGGATAGTAGCCTTGTCATTATGGAAGCTAGTCTGTTGTCGAGATTTTTGTTATCCCAATGGATGGTAACCTTGTCCATATGGAAGGTAGTCTGTTGAGGAGATTTTTTTTACTCCAATGGATGGTAGCCTTGTCATTATGGAAGGTAGTCTGTTGAGGAGATTTTAGTTACCGCAATGGATGGTAGCCTTGTCTTTATGGAAGGTAGTCTGTTATCGATATTTTTGTTACTCCAATGGATGGTAGCTTTTTCTTTATAGAAGTTAGTCTATTGTCGATGTTTTTGGTACTCCTATGGATGGTAGCCTTGTCATTATGGAAGGTAGTCTGTTTTCGAGATCTTTGTTACACAATGGATGGTTGCCTTGTCATTATGGAAGGTAGTATGTCGTTGAGATTTTTGTTACACCAATGGATTGTAGCCTTATCATTATGGAAAGTAGTTTGTTCTTCATATTTTTGTTACTCCAATGGATGGTAGCCTTGTCATAATTAAAGATAGTCTATTGTCGAGATTTTTGTTATTCCATTGGATAGTAGCCTTGTCATTATGGAAGGTAGTCTGTTGTCGAGATTTTTGTTATCCCATTGGATGGTAACCTTGTCATTATGGAAGGTAGTATGTTTCGATATTTTTTTTACTCCAATGGATGGTAGCCTTGTCATTATGGAAGGTGGTCTGTGTAAAAAGATTTTTGTTACTCTAATGGATGGTAGCCTTGTCATTATGGAAGGAAGTCTTTTTTCGAGATTTTTGTTACTCCAATGGATGGTATACTTGTAATTATGGAAGGTAGTCTATTGTCGAGATTTTTTTTACTCCAATGGATGGTAGCCTTGTCATATGTAAGGTAGTCTATTGTCAAGATTTTTTACTCCAATGGATAGTATACTTGTCATTATGAAAGGTAGTCTATTTTTGATATATTTGTTACTCAATTGATGGTAGCCTTATTAATATGGAAGGTAGTCTGTTGTCGATATCTTTGTTACTCAATGGATGGTAGCCTTGTCTTTATGGAACGTAGTCTTTTGTCGATATTTTTGTTACTACAATGGATGGTAGCCTTGTCATTATGGAAGGTAGTATGTCGTTGAGATTTTTGTTACACCTATGGATTGTAGCCTTGTCATTATGGAAAGTAGTTTGTTCTTCATATTTTTGTTACTCCAATGGATGGTAGCCTTGTCATAATTAAAGGTAGTCTATTGTCGAGCTTTTTGTTATTCCATTGGATAGTAGCCTTGTCATTATGGAAGCTAGTCTGTTGTCGAGATTTTTGTTATCCCAATGGATGGTAACCTTGTCCATATGGAAGGTAGTCTGTTGAGGAGATTTTTTTTACTCCAATGGATGGTAGCCTTGTCATTATGGAAGGTAGTATGTTGAGGAGATTTTAGTTACCGCAATGGATGGTAGCCTTGTCTTTATGGAAGGTAGTCTGTTATCGATATTTTTGTTACTCCAATGGATGGTAGCTTTTTCTTTATAGAAGTTAGTCTATTGTCGATGTTTTTGGTACTCCTATGGATGGTAGCCTTGTCATTATGGAAGGTAGTCTGTTTTCGAGATCTTTGTTACACAATGGATGGTTGCCTTGTCATTATGGAAGGTAGTATGTCGTTGAGATTTTTGTTACACCAATGGATTGTAGCCTTATCATTATGGAAAGTAGTTTGTTCTTCATATTTTTGTTACTCCAATGGATGGTAGCCTTGTCATAATTAAAGATAGTCTATTGTCGAGATTTTTGTTATTCCATTGGATAGTAGCCTTGTCATTATGGAAGGTAGTCTGTTGTCGAGATTTTTGTTATCCCATTGGATGGTAACCTTGTCATTATGGAAGGTAGTATGTTTCGATATTTTTTTTACTCCAATGGATGGTAGCCTTGTCATTATGGAAGGTGGTCTGTGTAAAAAGATTTTTGTTACTCTAATGGATGGTAGCCTTGTCATTATGGAAGGAAGTCTTTTTTCGAGATTTTTGTTACTCCAATGGATGGTATACTTGTAATTATGGAAGGTAGTCTATTGTCGAGATTTTTTTTACTCCAATGGATGGTAGCCTTGTCATATGTAAGGTAGTCTATTGTCAAGATTTTTTACTCCAATGGATAGTATACTTGTCATTATGAAAGGTAGTCTATTTTTGATATATTTGTTACTCAATTGATGGTAGCCTTATTAATATGGAAGGTAGTCTGTTGTCGATATCTTTGTTACTCAATGGATGGTAGCCTTGTCTTTATGGAACGTAGTCTTTTGTCGATATTTTTGTTACTACAATGGATGGTAGCCTTGTCATTATGGAAGGTAGTATGTCGTTGAGATTTTTGTTACACCTATGGATTGTAGCCTTGTCATTATGGAAAGTAGTTTGTTCTTCATATTTTTGTTACTCCAATGGATGGTAGCCTTGTCATAATTAAAGGTAGTCTATTGTCGAGCTTTTTGTTATTCCATTGGATAATAGCCTTGTCATTATGGAAGCTAGTCTGTTGTCGAGATTTTTGTTATCCCAATGGATGGTAACCTTGTCCATATGGAAGGTAGTCTGTTGAGGAGATTTTTTTTACTCCAATGGATGGTAGCCTTGTCATTATGGAAGGTAGTCTGTTGAGGAGATTTTAGTTACCGCAATGGATGGTAGCCTTGTCTTTATGGAAGGTAGTCTGTTATCGATATTTTTGTTACTCCAATGGATGGTAGCTTTGTCTTTATAGAAGTTAGTCTATTGTCGATGTTTTTGGTACTCCTATGGATGGTAGCCTTGTCATTATGGAAGGTAGTCTGTTTTCGAGATCTTTGTTACACAATGGATGGTTGCCTTGTCATTATGGAAGGTAGTATGTCGTTGAGATTTTTGTTACACCAATGGATTGTAGCCTTATCATTATGGAAAGTAGTTTGTTCTTCATATTTTTGTTACTCCAATGGATGGTAGCCTTGTCATAATTAAAGATAGTCTATTGTCGAGATTTTTGTTATTCCATTGGATAGTAGCCTTGTCATTATGGAAGGTAGTCTGTTGTCGAGATTTTTGTTATCCCATTGGATGGTAACCTTGTCATTATGGAAGGTAGTATGTTTCGATATTTTTTTTACTCCAATGGATGGTAGCCTTGTCATTATGGAAGGTGGTCTGTGGTAGAGATTTTTGTTACTCTAATGGATGGTAGCCTTGTCATTATGGAAGGAAGTCTTTTTTCGAGATTTTTGTTACTCCAATGGATGGTATACTTGTAATTATGGAAGGTAGTCTATTGTCGAGATTTTTTTTACTCCAATGGATGGTAGCCTTGTCATATGTAAGGTAGTCTATTGTCAAGATTTTTTACTCCAATGGATAGTATACTTGTCATTATGAAAGGTAGTCTATTTTTGATATATTTGTTACTCAATTGATGGTAGCCTTATTAATATGGAAGGTAGTCTGTTGTCGATATCTTTGTTACTCAATGGATGGTAGCCTTGTCTTTATGGAACGTAGTCTTTTGTCGATATTTTTGTTACTACAATGGATGGTAGCCTTGTCATTATGGAAGGTAGTATGTCGTTGAGATTTTTGTTACACCTATGGATTGTAGCCTTGTCATTATGGAAAGTAGTTTGTTCTTCATATTTTTGTTACTCCAATGGATGGTAGCCTTGTCATAATTAAAGGTAGTCTATTGTCGAGCTTTTTGTTATTCCATTGGATAGTAGCCTTGTCATTATGGAAGCTAGTCTGTTGTCGAGATTTTTGTTATCCCAATGGATGGTAACCTTGTCCATATGGAAGGTAGTCTGTTGAGGAGATTTTTTTTACTCCAATGGATGGTAGCCTTGTCATTATGGAAGGTAGTCTGTTGAGGAGATTTTAGTTACCGCAATGAATGGTAGCCTTGTCTTTATGGAAGGTAGTCTGTTATCGATATTTTTGTTACTCCAATGGATGGTAGCTTTGTCTTTATAGAAGTTAGTCTATTGTCGATGTTTTTGGTACTCCTATGGATGGTAGCCTTGTCATTATGGAAGGTAGTCTGTTTTCGAGATCTTTGTTACACAATGGATGGTTGCCTTGTCATTATGGAAGGTAGTATGTCGTTGAGATTTTTGTTACACCAATGGATTGTAGCCTTATCATTATGGAAAGTAGTTTGTTCTTCATATTTTTGTTACTCCAATGGATGGTAGCCTTGTCATAATTAAAGATAGTCTATTGTCGAGATTTTTGTTATTCCATTGGATAGTAGCCTTGTCATTATGGAAGGTAGTCTGTTGTCGAGATTTTTGTTATCCCATTGGATGGTAACCTTGTCATTATGGAAGGTAGTATGTTTCGATATTTTTTTTACTCCAATGGATGGTAGCCTTGTCATTATGGAAGGTGGTCTGTGGTAGAGATTTTTGTTACTCTAATGGATGGTAGCCTTGTCATTATGGAAGGAAGTCTTTTTTCGAGATTTTTGTTACTCCAATGGATGGTATACTTGTAATTATGGAAGGTAGTCTATTGTCGAGATTTTTTTTACTCCAATGGATGGTAGCCTTGTCATATGTAAGGTAGTCTATTGTCAAGATTTTTTACTCCAATGGATAGTATACTTGTCATTATGAAAGGTAGTCTATTTTTGATATATTTGTTACTCAATTGATGGTAGCCTTATTAATATGGAAGGTAGTCTGTTGTCGATATCTTTGTTACTCAATGGATGGTAGCCTTGTCTTTATGGAACGTAGTCTTTTGTCGATATTTTTGTTACTACAATGGATGGTAGCCTTGTAATTATGGAAGGTAGTATGTCGTTGAGATTTTTGTTACACCTATGGATTGTAGCCTTGTCATTATGGAAAGTAGTTTGTTCTTCATATTTTTGTTACTCCAATGGATGGTAGCCTTGTCATAATTAAAGGTAGTCTATTGTCGAGCTTTTTGTTATTCCATTGGATAGTAGCCTTGTCATTATGGAAGGTAGTCTGTTGTCGAGATTTTTGTTATCCCAATGGATGGTAACCTTGTCCATATGGAAGGTAGTCTGTTGAGGAGATTTTTTTTACTCTAATGGATGCTAGCCTTGTCATTATGGAAGGTAGTCTGTTGAGGAGATTTTAGTTACTGCAATGGATGGTAGCCTTATCTTTATGGAAGGTAGTCTGTTATCGATATTTTTGTTACTCCAATGGATGGTAGCCTTGTCTTTATAGAAGTTAGTCTATTGTCGATATTTTTGGTACTCCTATGGATGGTAGCCTTGTCATTATGGAAGTTAGTCTGTTGTAGAGATTTTTGTTACTGTAATGGATGGTTGCCTTTTCATTATGAAAGGAAGTCTATTATCGATATTTTTGTTACTTCAATGGATGGTAGCCTTGTCATTATGGACCGTGGTCTATTGTCGAGATTTTTGTTACTACAATGGGTGGTAGCCTTGTAATTATGGAAGGTAGTCTGTGGTCCAGATTTTTGTTACTCCAATGGATGGTAGCCTTGTCATTATGGAAGGTAGTCTATTGTCGAGATTTTTGTTACTCTAATGGATGGTAGACTTGACATTAAGGAAAGTAGTCTGGTTTTGAGATTTTTGTTACCGCAATGGATGGTAGGTGTGTCATTATGGAACGTAGTTTATTGTCGATATGTTTGTTACACCAATGGCTGGTAGCCTTGTCGTTATGGAAGGTAGTCTATTGTCTATATTTTTGTTACTCCAATGGATAATAGCCTTCTCATTATGGAAGGTAGTCTGTTGTAGAGATTTTTGTTACTCCAATGGAGGGTAGCCTTGTCATTATGAAAGGATGTCTTTTGTAGATATTTTTGTTACTCCGATGGATGAAAGCCTTGTCATTATGGGCTTTGGTCTATTGTCGAGATTTTTGTTACTGCAATGGGTGGTAGCCTTGTAAATATATAAGTAGTCTATTGTCACTATTTTTGTTACTCCAATGGATGGTAGCCTTGTCATTATGGAATGTAGTCTATTGTCGAGATTTTTGTTAGTCTAATGGATGTTAGACTTGACATTATGGAAAGTAGTCTGGTTTCGAGATTTTTGTTACCGCAATTGATGGTAGGCGTGTCATTATGGAACGTAGTTTGTTGTCTAAATTTTTGTTACACCAATGGATGGTAGCCTTGGCGTTATGGATGGTAGTCTGTTGTCTAGATTTTTGTTACTCCAATGGAAGATAGCCTTGTCATTATGGAAGGTAGTCTGTTCTAGAGATTTTTGTTACTCCAATGGATGGTAGCCTTGTCATTATGGAAGGAAGTCTGTTGTATAGATATTTGTAACTCCAATGGATCGTAGCCTTGTCATTATGGAAGGTAGTCTGTTGTCGAGATTTTTGTTACTGCAATGGATGGTAGCTTTGTCTTAATTGAAGGTAGTCTGTTGTCGATAAATTTGTTACTCCAATGGATAGTAGCCTTGTCTTTATGGAAGGTAGTCTATTGTCGATATTTTTGTTACTCCAATGGATGGTATCCTTGTCATTATGGAAGGTAGTCTATTGTCGAGATCTTTGTTTCTCCAATGGATGGTATCCTTATCATTAGGGAAGGTAGTCTGTTGTCGGTACTTTTGTTACTCCAATGGATGATAGCCTTGTCATTATGGAAGGTAGTCAGGTGTAGAGATTTTTGTTACTCCAATGGATGGTAGCCTTGTCATTATGGAAGGAAGTCTCTTGTATAGATATTTGTAACTCCAATGGATGGTAGCCTTGTCATTATGGAAGGTAGTCTATTGTCGAGATTTTTTTTACTCCAATGGATGGTAGCCTTGTCATTATGGAAGGTAGTTTGTTGTCGATATTTCTTTTACTCCAATGGATGGTAGCCTTGTCATATGGAAGGTAGTTTGTTGTCGAGATTTTTTTTACTCCAATGGATGGTAGCCTTGTCATTATGGAAGGTAGTCTGCTGTCGAGATATTTGTTACTGCAATGGATGGTATCTTTGTCTTTATGGAAGGTAGTCTGTTATCGATATTTTTTTTACTCCAATGGATGGTAGCTTTGTCTTTATGGAAGGTAGTCTGTTGTCGATATTTTTGTTACTCCTATGGATGGTAGCCTTGTCTTTATGGAAGGTAGTCTATTGTCGAGATCTTTGTTACTCAATGGATGGTAGCCTTGTCATTATGGAAGGTAGTCTGTGGTAGAGATTTTTGTTACTGTAATGGATGGTAGCCTTGTCATTATGGAAGGAAGTCTTTTTTCGAGATTTTTGTTACTCCAATGGATGGTATCCTTGTCATTATGGACCGTGGTCTATTGTCAAGAATTTTGTTACTCCAATGGATGGTATACTTGTAATTATTGAAGGTAGTCTGTTGTCGAGATTTTTATTACTCCAATGGATGGTAGCCTTGTCATATGTAAGGTAGTCTGTTGTCGAGATTTTTTACTCCAATGGATAGTATCCTTGTCATTATGGAAGGTAGTCTGTTTTTGATATCTTTGTTACTCAATTGATGGTAGCCTTGTTATTATGGAAGGTAGTCTGTTGTCGATATCTTTGTTACTCAGTGGATGGTAGCCTTGTATTTATGGAACGTAGTCTATTGTCGATATTTTTGTTACTACAATGGATGGTAGCCTTGTCATTATGGAAGGTAGTATGTCGTTGAGATTTTTGTTACACCAATGGATTGTAGCCTTATCATTATGGAAAGTAGTTTGTTCTTCATATTTTTGTTACTCCAATGGATGGTAGCCTTGTCATAATTAAAGATAGTCTAATGTCGAGATTTTTGTTATTTCATTAGATAGTAGCCTTGTCATTATGGAAGGTAGTCTATTGTCGAGATTTTTGTTATCCCAATGGATGGTAACCTTGTCATTATGGAAGGTAGTATGTTTCGATATTTTTTTTACTCCAATGGATGGTAGCCTTGTCATTATGGAAGGTGGTCTGTGGTAGAGATTTTTGTTACTCTAATGGATGGTATCCTTGTCATTATGGAAGGAAGTCTTTTGTCGAGATTTTTGTTACTCCAATGGATGGTAGCCTTGTCATTATGGACCGTGGTCTATTGTCATGATTTTTGTTACTCCAATGGATGGTATACTTGTAATTATGGAAGGTAGTCTATTGTCGAGATTTTTTTTACTCCAATGGATAGTATACTTGTCATTATGGAAGGTAGTTTTTTTTTTATATCTTTGTTACTCAATTGATGGTAGCCTTATTAATATGGAAGGTAGTCTGTTGTCGATATCTTTGTTACTCAATGGAAGGTAGCCTTGTCTTTATGGAACATAGTCTGTTGTCGATATTTTTGTTACTACAATGGTTGGTAGCCTTGTCATTATGGAAGGCAGTATGTCGTTGAGATTTTTGTTACACCTATGGATTGTAGCCTTGTCATTATGGAAAGTAGTTTGTTCTTCATATTTTTGTTACTCCAATGGATGGCAGCCTTGTCATAATTAAAGGTAGTCTATTGTCGAGATTTTTGTTATTCCATTGGATAGTAGCCTTGTCATTATGGAAGGTAGTCTGTTGTCGAGATTTTTGTTATCCCAATGGATGGTAACCTTGTCCATATGGAAGGTAGTATGTTTCGATATTTTTTTTACTCCAATGGATGGTAGCCTTGTCATTATGGAAGGTAGTCTGTTGAGGAGATTTTAGTTACTACAATGGATGGTAGCCTTGTCTTTATGGAAGGAAGTCTGTTATCGATCTTTTTATTACTCTAATGGATGGTAGCCTTTTCTTTATAGAAGTTAGTCTATTGTCGATATTTTTGGTACTCCTATGGATGGTAGCCTTGTCATTATGGAAGGTAGTCTGTTGTCGATATCTTTGTTACTCAATGGATGGGAGTCTTGTAATTATGGAAGGTAGTCTGTTATAGAGATTTTTGTTACTCCAATGGAGGGTAGCCTGGTCATTTTGGAAGGTAGTCTGTTGTCGAGATTTATCTTACTCCAATGGATGGTAGCCTTGTCATTATGGAACATAGTTTGTTGTCGATATTTTTGTTACTCCAATGGATGGTAGCCTTGCCATTATGGAAGGTATTCTGTTGTCGAGATTTTTGTTATTCAAATGGATGGTAACCTTGTCATTATTGAAGGTAGTTTGTTGTCGAGAATTTTTTTACTCCAATGGATGGTATCCTTGTCATTATGGAAGGTAGTCTGTTGTCGATATCATTGTTACTCAATGGATGGTAGCCTTGTAATTATGGAAGGTATTCTGTTGTAGAGATTTTTGTTACTTTAATGGATGGTAGCCTTTTCATTTTTGAAGGTAGTCTATTGTCGAGATTTTTGATACTCCAATGGATGGTAGCCTTTTCATTAAGAACATAGTCTGTTGTCGATAATTTTGTTACTCCAATGCATGGTAGCCTTGTCATTATTCAAGATAGTCTGTTGTTGAGATTTTTGTTAATCTAATAGATGGTAGCCTTGTCATTAGGAACATAGTCTGTTTTCGATATGTTTGTTACTCCAATGGATGGTATCCTTGTCATTATGGAAGGTAGTCTGTTGTCGAGATTTTTGTTATTCACATGGATGGTAACCTTGTCATTTTGGAAGGTAGTTTATGGTCGAGATTGTTTTTACTCCAATCGATGGTAGCCTTGTCATTATGGAAGGTAGTCTGTTGTCGATATCTTTGTTACTCAATGGATGGTAGCCTGATCATTACGGAAGGTAGTTTGTTGTAGATTTTTTTGTTACTCTAATGGATGGTAGCCTTTTCATTTTTGAAGGTAGTCTGTTGTCGAAATTTTTGTTACTCCAATGGATGGTAGCCTTGTCATTAGGAAAATAGTCTGTTCTCGATATTTTTGTTACTCCAATGGATGGTAGCCTTGTCATTATGGAACATAGTTTGTTCTCGATATTTTTGTTACCCCAATGGATGGTAGCCTTGTCATTATGGAACGTGGTCTATTATCAATATTTTTGTTATTCCATTGGATGGTAGCCTTGTCATTATTGAAGGTATTCTATTATCGATATTTTTTTTACTCCAATGGATGGTAGCCTTTTCATTATGGAAGGTAGTCTGTTGTCGAGATTTTTGTTACTCCAATGGATGGTAGCCTTGTCATTATGGAAGGTAATCTGTTGTCGATATTTTTGTTACTCCAATGGATGGTAGCCTTGTCATTATGGAAGATAGTCAGTTGTCGAGATTTTTGTTACTCTCATGGATGGTAGCCTTGTCATTATGGAACATAGTCTCTTGTCGATTTTTTTGTTACTCCAATGGATGGTAGCCTTTTCATTATGGAAGGTAGTCAGTTGTCGAGATTTTTGTTACTCCAGTGGATGGTAGCCTTGTCATTATGGAAGGTAGTCTGTTGTCGATATTTTTATTACTTCAATGGATGGTAGCCTTGTTATTATGAAATGTAGTTTGTTGTCGATATCTTTGTTATTCCAATGAATGGTAACCTTGTCATTATGGAAGATAGTCAGGTGTCGATATTTTTGTTACTCAAATGGATTGTAGCCTTGTCATTATTGAAGGTAGTCTGTTGTCTAGATTTTTGTTACTCCAATGGATGGTAGCCTTATAATTATGGAAGGTAGTCTGTTGTAGATATCTTTCTTACTCAATGGATGGGAGCCTTGTCATTATGGAAGGTAGTCTGTTATAGAGTTTTTTGTTACTCCAATGGAGGGTAGCCTGGTCATTTTGGAAGGTAGTCTGTTGTCGAGATTTATCTTACTCCAATGGATGGTAGCCTTGTCATTATGGAACATAGTCTGTTGTCTATATTTTTCTAACTCTAATGGATGGTAGCCTTGCCATTATGGAAGGTATTTTGTTGTCGAGATTTTTGTTATTCAAATGGATGGTAACCTTGTCATTATTGAAGGTAGTCTGTTGTCGAGAATTTTTTTACTCCAATGGATGGTATCCTTGTCATTATGGAAGGTAGTCTGTTGTCGATATCATTGTTACTCAATGGATGGTAGCCTTGTCATTATGGAAGGTATTCTGTTGTAGAGAGTTTTGTTACTCCAATGGATGGTAGCCTTTTCATTTTTGAAGGTAGTCTGTTGTCGAGATTTTTGTTACTCCAATGGATGGTAGCCTTTTCATTAGGAACATAGTCTGTTGTCGATAATTTTGTTACTCTAATGCATGGTAGCCTTGTCATTATTGAAGATAGTCTGTTGTCGAGATTTTTGTTACTCCAATGGATGGTATCCTTGTCATTATGGAAGGTAGTCTGTTGTCGAGATTTTTGTTACTCCAGTGGATTGTAGGCTTTTCATTATTGAAGGTAGTCTATTGTCGATATTTTTGTTATTCACATGGATGGTAACCTTGTCATTTGGGAAGGTAGTCTATTATCGAGATTTTTTTTACTCCAATCGATGGTAGCCTTGTCATTATGGAAGGTAGTCTGTTGTCGATATCTTTGTTACTCCAATGGATGGTAGCCTTGACATTATTGAAGGTAGTCTGTTGTCGAGATTTTTGTTACTCCAATGGATGGTAGCCTTGTCATTATGGAAGGTAATCTGTTGTCGATATTTTTGTTACTCCAATGGATGGTAGCCTTGTCATTATGGAAGATAGTCAGTTGTCGAGATTTTTGTTACTCTCATGGATGGTAGCCTTGTCATTATGGAACATAATCTCTTGTCGATTTTTTTGTTACTCCAATGGATGGTAGCCTTTTCATTATGGAAGGTAGTCAGTTGTCGAGATTTTTGTTACTCCAGTGGATGGTAGCCTTGTCATTATGGAAGGTAGTCTGTTGTCGATATTTTTATTACTTCAATGGATGGTAGCCTTGTTATTATGAAATGTAGTTTGTTGTCGATATCTTTGTTATTCCAATGAATGGTAACCTTGTCATTATGGAAGATAGTCAGGTGTCGATATTTTTGTTACTCAAATGGATTGTAGCCTTGTCATTATTGAAGGTAGTCTGTTGTCGAGATTTTTGTTACTCCAAAGGATGGTAGCCTTATAATTATGGAAGGTAGTCTGTTGTCGATATCTTTGTTACTCAATGGATGGGAGCCTTGTCATTATGGAAGGTAGTCTGTTATAGAGATTTTTGTTACTCCAATGGAGGGTAGCCTGGTCATTTTTGAAGGTAGTCTGTTGTCGAGATTTATCTTACTCCAATGGATGGTAGCCTTGTCATTATGGAACATAGTCTGTTGTCTATATTTTTCTTACTCTAATGGATGGTAGCCTTGCCATTATGGAAGGTATTCTGTTGTCGAGATTTTTGTTATTCAAATGGATGGTAACCTTGTCATTATTGAAGGTAGTCTGTTGTCGAGAATTTTTTTACTCCAATGGATGGTATCCTTGTCATTATGGAAGGTAGTCTGTTGTCGATATCATTGTTACTCAATAGATGGTAGCCTTGTCATTATGGAAGGTATTCTGTTGTAGAGATTTTTGTTACTCTAATGGATGGTAGCCTTTTCATCTTTGAAGGTAGTCTGTTGTCGAGATTTTTGTTACTCCAATGGATGGTAGCCTTTTCATTAGGAACATAGTCTGTTGTCGATAATTTTGTTACTCTAATGCATGGTAGCCTTGTCATTATTGAAGATAGTCTGTTGTCGAGATTTTTGTTACTCCAATGGATGGTATCCTTGTCATTATGGAAGGTAGTCTGTTGTCGAGATTTTTGTTACTCCAGTGGATTGTAGGCTTGTCATTATTGAAGGTAGTCTATTGTCGATATTTTTGTTATTCACATGGATGGTAACCTTGTCATTTGGGAAGGTAGTCTATTATCGAGATTTTTTTTACTCCAATCGATGGTAGCCTTGTCATTATGGAAGGTAGTCTGTTGTCGATATCTTTGTTACTCAATGGATGGTAGCCTGGTCATTACGGAAGGTAGTTTGTTGTAGAGATTTTTGTTACTCTAATGGATGGTAGCCTTTTCATTTTTTAAGGTAGTCTATTGTCGAAATTTTTGTTACTCCAATGGATGGTAGCCTTGTCATTAGGAACATAGTCTGTTCTCGATATTTTTGTTACTCCAATGGATGGTAGCCTTGTCATTATGGAACATAGTTTGTTGTCGATATTTTTGTTACTCTAATGGATGGCAGCTTTGTCATTATGGAAGGTAGTCTGTTGTCGAGATTTTTGTTACTCCAATGGATGGTAGCCTTGTCATTATGGAATGTATCCTGTTGCCAATATTTTTGTTACTCCAATGGATGTTAGCCTTGTCATTATGGAAGGTAGTTTGTTGTCGAGATTTTTGTCATTCCAAAGGATGGTAACCTTTTCATTTTGGAAGGTAGTATGTTGTCGAGATTTTTTTACTCCAATGGATGGTAGCCTTGTCATTATGAAAGGTAGTCTATTGTCGATATCTTTATTACTCTATGGATGGTAGCCTTGTCATTATGGAAGGTAGTCTGTTGTAGAGGTTTTTGTTACTCCAATGGATGATAGCCTTTTCAATTTTGAAGGTAGTCTATTGTTGAAATTTTTGTTACTCCAATGGATGGTAGCCTTGTCATTATGGAACATAGTCTGTTGTCAAGATTTTTGTTACTCAAATGGATGGTAGCCTTGTCATTATGGAAGGTAGTCTGTTGTCAAGATTTTTGTTACTCCAATGGATGGTAACCTTGTCATTATGGAACATGGTCTATTATCAATATTTTTGTTATTCCATTGGATGGTAGCCTTGTCATTATAGAAGGTATTCTATTGTCGAGATTTTTTTTACTCCAATGGATGGTAGCCTTTTCATTATGGAAGGTAGTCTGTTGTCGAGATTTTTGTTACTCCAATGGATGGTAGCCTTGTCATTATGGAAGGTAATCTGTTGTCGATATTTTTGTTACTCCAATGGATGGTAGCCTTGTCATTATGGAAGGTATTCAGTTGTCAAGATTTTTGTTACTCTCATGGATGGTATCCTTGTCATTATGGAACATAGTCTCTTGTCGATATTTTTGTTACTCCAATGGATGGTAGCCTTTTCATTATGGAACATAGTTTGTTGTCGATATTTTCGTTACTCCAAAGGATGGTAACCTTGTCATTATGGACCGTGGTCTATTGTCGAGATTTTTGTTACTACAATGGGTGGTAGCCTTGTAATTATGGAAGGTAGTCTGTTGTCAAGATTTTTGTTACTCCAATGGATGGTAGCCTTGTCATTATGGAAGGTAGTCTATTGTCAAGATTTTTGTTACTCTAATGGATGGTAGACTTGACATTATGGAAAGTAGTCTGGTTTCGAGATTTTTGTTACCACAATGGATGGTAGGCGTCTCATTATGGAACGTAGTTTGTTGTCTATATTTTTGTTACACCAATGGATGGTAGCCTTGTCGTTATGGAAGGTAGTCTATTGTCTAGATTTTTGTTACTCCAATTGATGATAGCTTTGTCATTATGGAAGGTAGTCTGTTGTAGAGATTTTTGTTACTCCAATGGATGGTAGCCTTGTCATTATGGAAGGATGTCTTTTGTAGATATTTTTGTTACTCCGATGGATGGTAGCCTTGTCATTATGGACCGTGGTCTATTGTCAAGATTTTTGTTATTGCAATGGGTGGTAGCCTTGTAAATATAGAAGGTAGTATATTGTCAAGATTTTTGTTACTCCAATGGATGGTAGCCTTGTCATTATGGAAGGTAGTCTATTGTTGAGATTTTTGTTACTCTAATGGATGGTAGACTTGACATTATGGAAAGTAGTCTGGTTTCGAGATTTTTGTTACCGCAATGGATGGTAGGCGTGTCATTATGGAACGTAGTTTGTTATCGAAATTTTTGTTACTCCAATGGATGGTAGCCTTGTCATTATGGAAGGATGTCTCTTGTATAGATATTTGTAACTCCAATGGATGGTAGCCTTGTCATTATGGAAGGTAGTCTGTTGTCGAGATTTTTGTTACTGCAATGGATGGTAGCTTTGTCTTAATGGAAGGTAGTCTGTTGTCGGTAATTTTGTTACTCCAATGGATAGTAGCCTTGTCTTTATGGAAGGTAGTCTATTTTCAATATTTTTGTTACTCATATGGATGGTATCCTTGTCATTATGGAAGGTAGTCTATTGTCGAGATTTTTGTTACTCCAATGGATGGTATCCTTATAATTATTGAAGGTAGACTATTGTCGAGATTTTTGTTAATCCAATGGATGGTAGCCTTATCATTATGGAAGTTAGTCTGCTGTCGATATTTTTGTTACTCCAATGGATGGTAGCCTTGTCATTATGGAAGGTAGTCTATTGTCGAGATTTTTTTTACTCCAATGGATGGTAGCCCTGTCATTATGGAAGGTAGTCTGTTGTCGAGATTTCTTTTACTCCAATGGATGGTAGCCTTTTCAAATGGAAGGTAGTTTGTTGTCGAGTTTTTTTTTACTACAATGGATGGTAGCCTTGTCAGTATGGAAGGTAGTCTATTGTTGATATCTTTGTTACTCAATGGATGGTAGCCTTGTCATTATGGCAGGTAGTCTGTTGTCGATATCTTTGTTACTCAATGGATGGTACCCTTGTCTTTATGGAAGTTAGTCTATTGTCGATATTTTTGGTACTCCTATGGATGGTAGCCTTGTCATTATGAAAGGTAGTCTATTGTCGAGATCTTTGTTACTCAATGGATGGCAGCCTTGTCATTATGCAAGGTAGTTTGTTGTAGAGATTTTTGTTACTGTAATGGATGGTAGCCTTGTCATTATGAAAGGAAGTCTTTTATCGATATTTTTGTTACTCCAATGGATGGTAGCCTTGTCATTATGGACTGTGGTCTATTGTCGAGATTTTTGTTACTGCAATGGGTGGTAGCCTTGTAATTATGGAAAGTAGAATGTTGTCAAGATTTTTGATACTCCAACTGATGGTAGCCCTGTCATTATGGAAGGTAGTCTATTGTCGAGATCTTTGTTACTCCAATGGATGGTATCCTTATAATTATTGAAGGTAGACTATTGTTGAGATTTTTGTTAATCCAATGGATGGTAGCCTTATCATTATGGAAGGTAGTCTGCTGTCAATATTTTTGTAACTCCAATGGATGGTAGCCTTGTCATTATGGAAGGTAGTCTATTGTCGAGATTTTTTTTACTCCAATGGATGGTAGCCTTGTCATTATGGAAGGTAGTCTGTTGTCGATATTTTTTTTACTATAATGGATGGTAGCCTTGTCATTATGGAAGGTAGTCTATTGTCGATATCTTTGTTACTCAATGGATGGTAGCCTTGTCATTATGGCAGGAAGTCTGTTGTCGATATCTTTGTTACTCAATGGATGGTACCCTTGTCTTTATGGAAGTTAGTCTATTGTCGATATTTTTGGTACTCCTATGGATGGTAGCCTTGACATTATGAAAGGTAGTCTGTTGTCGAGATCTTTGTTACTCAATGGATGGCAGCCTTGTCATTATGCAAGGTAGTTTGTTGTAGAGATTTTTGTTACTGTAATGAATGGTAGCCTTGTCATTTTAAAAGGAAGTCTTTTATCGATATTTTTGTTACCCCAATGGATGGTAGCCTTGTCATTATGGATTGTGATCAATTGTCGAGATTTTTGTTACTACAATGGGTGGTAGCCTTGTAATTATGGAAGGTAGTATGTTGTCAAGATTTTTGATACTCCAATGGATGGTAGCCCTGTCATTATGGAAGGTAGTCTATTGTCGAGATTTTTTTTACTCTAATGGATGGTAGACTTGACATTATGGAAAGTAGTCTGGTTTCTAGATTTTTGTTACCGCAATGATGTGGTAGGCGTGTCATTATCAAACGTAGTTTGCTGTCGATATTTTTGTTACACCAATGGATGGTAGCCTTGTCGTTTTGGAAGGTAGTCTGTTGTCTAGATTTTTGTTACTCCAATGGATGATACCCTTGTCATTATGGAAGGTAGTTTGTTGTATAGATATTTGTAACTCCAATGGATGGTAGCCTTGTCATTATAGAAGGTTGTCTGTTGTCGAGATTTTTGTTACTGCAATAGATGGTAGCCTTGTCTTTATGGAAGGTAGTCTATTGTCGATATTTTTGTTACTGATATGGATGGTAGCCTTGTCATTATGGAAGGTACTCTATTGTCGAGATCTTTGTTATTCAATGGATGGTAGCCTTGTCATTATGGAAGGTAGTCTGTTTTTAGATATTTTTGTTACTCTAATGGATGGTAACCTTGTCATTATGGAAGGATGTCTTTTTTCGAGATTTTTGTTACTCCAATGCATGGTAGCCTTGTCATTATGGACTGTGGTCTATTGTCGAGATTTTTGTTACTCCAATGGATGGAAGCCTTGTCTTTTTGGAAGTTAGTCTATTGTCGATATTTTTGGTACTCCTATGGAAGGTAGCCTTGTCATTATGGAAGGTAGTCTGTTGTCGAGATCTTTGTTACTCAATGGATGGCAGCCTTGTCATTATGCAAGGTAGTCTGTTGTAGAGATTTTTGTTACTGTAATGGATGGTAGCCTTGTTATTATGAAAGGAAGTCTTTTGTCGATATTTTTGTTACTCCAATGGATAGTAGCCTTGTCATTATGGACCGTGGTCTAGTGTCGATATTTTTGTTACTGCAATGGGTGGTAGCCTTGTAATTATGGAAGGTAGTCTGTTGTCAAGGTTTTTGTTACTCTAATGGATGGTAGCCTTGTCATTATGGAAGGTAGTCTATTGTCGAGATTTTTGTTACTCTAATGGATGGTAGACTTAAAATTATGGAAATAAGTTTGGTTTCGAGATTTTTGTTACCGCAATGGATGTAGGCGTGTCGTTATGGACATAGTTTGTTGTCAATATTTATGTTACACCAATGGATGGTAGCCTTGTCGTTATTGAAGGTAGACTGTTGTCTAGATTTTTGTTACTCTAATGGATGATAGCCTTGTCATTATGGAAGGTAGTCTGTTGTAGAGATTTTTGTTACTCCAATGAATGGTAGCCTTGTCATTATGGAAGGAAGTCTGTTGTATAGATATTTGTAACTCCAATGGATGGTAGCCTTGTCATTATGGAAGGTAGTCTGTTGTCGAGATTTTTGTTATCCCAATGGATGGTAACCTTGTCATTATAGAAGGTAGTCTGTTGTCGAGATTTTTTTTACTCCAATTGATGGTAGCATTGTCTTTATGGAAGGTAGTCTTTTGTCAATATTTTTGTTACTCCAATTGATGGTAGCTTTGTCTTTATGGAAGGTAGTCAGTTGTCGTTATTTTTGTTACTCCTATGGATGGTAGCCTTGTCATTATGGAAGGAAGTCTATTGTCGAGATCTTTGTTACTCAATGGATGGTAGCCTTGTCATTATGGAAGGTAGTCTGTGGTAGAGATTTTTGTTACTCTAATGGATGGTAGCCTTGTCATTATGGAAGGAAGTCTTTTGTCTAGATTTTTGTTACTCCAATGGATGGTAGCCTTGTCATTATGGACTGTGGTCTATTGTCAATATTTTTGTTACTCCAATGGATGGTATCCTTGTAATTATGGAAGGTAGTCTGTTGTCGAGATTTTTTTTACTCCAAGGGATTGTAGCCTTGTCATATGTGAGGTAGTCTGTTGTCGAGATTTTTTACTCCAATGGATGGTATCCTTGTCATTATGGAATGTAGTCTGTTTTTGATATCTTTGTTACTCAATGGATGGTAGCCTTGTTATTATGGAAGGTAGTCTGTTATCGATATCTTTGTTACTCAATGGATGCTAGCCTTGTCATTATGGACCGTGGTCTAGTGTCGATATTTTTGTTACTGCAATGGGTGGTAGCCTTGTAATTATGGAAGGTAGTCTGTTGTCAAGATTTTTGTTACTCTAATGGATGGTAGCCTTGTCATTATGGAAGGTAGTCTATTGTCGAGATTTTTGTTACTCTAATGGATGGTAGACTTAAAATTATGGAAATAAGTTTGGTTTCGAGATTTTTGTTACCGTAATGGATGTAGGCGTGTCGTTATGGAACATAGTTTGTTGTCAATATTTATGTTACACCAATGGATGGTAGCCTTGTCGTTATTGAAGGTAGACTGTTGTCTAGATTTTTGTTACTCTAATGGATGATAGCCTTGTCATTATGGAAGGTAGTCTGTTGTAGAGATTTTTGTTACTCCAATGGATGGTAGCCTTGTCATTATGGAAGGTAGTCTGTGGTAGAGATTTTTGTTACTCTAATGGATGGTAGCCTTGTCATTATGGAAGGAAGTCTTTTGTCTAGATTTTTGTTACTCCAATGGATGGTAGCCTTGTCATTATGGACTGTGGTCTATTGTCAATATTTTTGTTACTCCAATGGATGGTATCCTTGTAATTATGGAAGGTAGTCTGTTGTCGAGATTTTTTTTACTCCAAGGGATTGTAGCCTTGTCATATGTGAGGTAGTCTGTTGTCGAGATTTTTTACTCCAATGGATGGTATCCTTGTCATTATGGAATGTAGTCTGTTTTTGATATCTTTGTTACTCAATGGATGGTAGCCTTGTTATTATGGAAGGTAGTCTGTTATCGATATCTTTGTTACTCAATGGATGCTAGCCTTGTCATTATGGACCGTGGTCTAGTGTCGATATTTTTGTTACTGCAATGGGTGGTAGCCTTGTAATTATGGAAGGTAGTCTGTTGTCAAGATTTTTGTTACTCTAATAGATGGTAGCCTTGTCATTATGGAAGGTAGTCTATTGTCGAGATTTTTGTTACTCTAATGGATGGTAGACTTAAAATTATGGAAATAAGTTTGGTTTCGAGATTTTTGTTACCGCAATGGATGTAGGCGTGTCGTTATGGAACATAGTTTGTTGTCAATATTTATGTTACACCAATGGATGGTAGCCTTGTCGTTATTGAAGGTAGACTGTTGTCTAGATTTTTGTTACTCTAATGGATGATAGCCTTGTCATTATGGAAGGTAGTCTGTTGTAGAGATTTTTGTTACTCCAATGGATGGTAGCCTTGTCATTATGGAAGGAAGTCTGTTGTATAGATATTTGTAACTCCAATGGATGGTAGCCTTGTCATTATGGAAGGTAGTCTGTTGTCGAGATTTTTGTTATCCCAATGGATGGTAACCTTGTCATTATGGAAGGTAGTATGTTGTCGAGATTTTTTTTACTCCAATGGATGGTAGCATTGTCTTTATGGAAGGTAGTCTTTTGTCAATATTTTTGTTACTCCAATTGATGGTAGCTTTGTCTTTATGGAAGGTAGTCTGTTGTCGATATTTTTGTTACTCCTATGGATGGTAGCCTTGTCATTATGGAAGGTAGTCTATTGTCGAGATCTTTGTTACTCAATGGATGGTAGCCTTGTCATTATGGAAAGTAGTCTGTGGTAGAGATTTTTGTTACTCTAATGGATGGTAGCCTTGTCATTATGGAAGGAAGTCTTTTGTCTAGATTTTTGTTACTCCAATGGATGGTAGCCTTGTCATTATGGACTGTGGTCTATTGTCAATATTTTTGTTACTCCAATGGATGGTATCCTTGTAATTATGGAAGGTAGTCTGTTGTCGAGATTTTTTTTACTCCAAGGGATTGTAGCCTTGTCATATGTGAGGTAGTCTGTTGTCGAGATTTTTTACTCCAATGGATGGTATCCTTGTCATTATGGAATGTAGTCTGTTTTTGATATCTTTGTTACTCAATGGATGGTAGCCTTGTTATTATGGAAGGTAGTCTGTTATCGATATCTTTGTTACTCAATGGATGCTAGCCTTGTCATTATGGAAGGTAGTCTGTTGTCGAGATTTTTGTTACTACAATGGATGGTAGCCTTGTCATTATGGATGGTAGTCTGCTGTCGATATTTTTGTTACTCCAATGGATGGTAGGCTTGTCTTTATGGAAGGTAGTTTGTTGTCGATATATTTGTTACTCCTATGGATGGTAGCCTTGTCATTATGGAAGGTAGTTTGTTGTCGAGATTTTTGTATTTCCAAAGGATGGTAACCTTTTCATTTTGGAAGGTATTATGTTGTCGAGATTTTTTTACTCCAATGGATGGTAGCCTTGTCATTATGAAAGGTAGTCTATTGTCGATATCTTTATTACTCTATGGATGGTAGCCTTGTCATTATGGAAGGTAGTCTATTGTAGAGGTTTTTGTTACTCCAATGGATGATAGCCTTTTCATTTTTGAAGGTAGTCTATTGTTGAAATTTTTTTTACTCCAATGGATGGTAGCCTTGTCATTATGGAACATAGTCTGTTGTCAAGATTTTTGTTACTCAAATGGATGGTAGCCTTGTCTTTATGGAAGGTAGTATGTTGTCGAGATTTTTGTTACTCCAATGGATGGTAACCTTGTCATTATGGAACGTGGTCTATTATCAATATTTTTGTTATTCCATTGGATGGTAGCCTTGTCATTATGGAAGGTATTCTATTGTCGAGTTTTTTTTTACTCCAATGGATGGTAGCCTTTTCATTATGGAAGGTAGTCTGTTGTCGAGATTTTTGTTACTCCAATGGATGGTAGCCTTGTCATTATGGAAGGTAATCTGTTGTCGATATTTTTGTTACTCCAATGGATGGTAGCCTTGTCATTATGGAAGGTATTCAGTTGTCGCGATTTTTGTTACTCTAGTAGATGGTATCCTTGTCATTATGGAACATAGTCTCTTGTCGATATTTTTGTTACTCCAATGGATGGTATCCTTTTCATTATGGAACATAGTTTGTTGTCGATATTTTTGTTACTCCAAAGGATGGTAACCTTGTCATTATGGACCGTGGTCTATTGTCGAGATTTTTGTTACTACAATGGGTGGTAGCCTTGTAATTATGGAAGGTAGTCTGTTGTCAAGATTTTTGTTACTCCAATGGATGGTAGCCTTGTCATTATGGAAGGTAGTCTCTTGTCGAGATTTTTGTTACTCTAATGGATGGTAGACTTGACATTATGGAAAGTAGTCTGGTTTCGAGATTTCTGTTACCACAATGGATGGTAGGCGTCTCATTATGGAACGTAGTTTGTTGTCTATATTTTTGTTACACCAATGGATGGTAGCCTTGTCATTATGGAAGGTAGTCTATTATCTAGATTTTTGTTACTCCAATGGATGATAGCCTTGTCATTATGGAAGGATGTCTTTTGTAGATATTTTTGTTACTCCGATGGATGGTAGCCTTGTCATTATGGACCGTGGTCTATTGTCAAGATTTTTGTTATTGCAATGGGTGGTAGCATTGTAAATATAGAAGGTAGTCTATTGTCAAGATTTTTGTTACTTTAATGGATGGTAGCCTTGTCATTATGGAAGGTAGTCTATTGTCGAGATTTTTGTTACACTAATGGATGGTAGACTTGACATTATGGAAAGTAGTCTGGTTTCGAGATTTTTGTTACCGCAATGGATGGTAGGCGTGTCATTATGGAACGTAGTTTGTTATCGAAATTTTTGTTACTCCAATGGATGGTAGCCTTGTCATTATGGAAGGATGTCTGTTGTATAGATATTTGTAACTCCAATGGATGTTAGCCTTGTCATTATGGGAGGTAGTCTGTTGTCGATATTTTTATTACTGCAATGGATGGTAGCTTTGTCTTAATGGAAGGTAGTCTGTTGTCGGTAATTTTGTTACTCCAATGGATAATAGCCTTGTCTTTATGGAAGGGAGTATATTGTCAATATTTTTGTTACTCATATGGATGGTATCCTTGTCATTATGGAAGGTAGTCTATTGTCGAGATTTTTGTTACTCCAATGGATGGTATCCTTATAATTATTGAAGGTAGACTATTGTCGAGATTTTTGTTAATCCAATGGATGGTAGCCTTATCATTATGGAAGTTAGTCTGCTGTCGATATTTTTGTTACTCCAATGGATGGTAGCCTTGTCATTATGTTAGGTAGTCTATTGTCGAGATTTTTTTTACTCCAATGGATGGTAGCCTTGTCATTATGGAAGGTAGTGTGTTGTCGAGATTTCTTTTACTCCAACGGATGGTAGCCTTGTCAAATGGAAGGTAGTTTGTTGTCGAGTTTTTTTTTACTACAATGGATGGTAGCCTTGTCATTATGGAAGGTAGTCTATTGTCGATATCTTTGTTACTCAATGGATGGTAGCCTTGTCATTATGGCAGGTAGTCTGTTGTCGATATCTTTGTTACTCAATGGATGGTACCCTTGTCTTTATGGAAGTTAGTCTATTGTCGATATTTTTGGTACTCCTATGGATGGTAGCCTTGTCATTATGAAAGGTAGTCTATTGTCGAGATCTTTGTTACTCAATGGATGGCAGCCTTGTCATTATGCAAGGTAGTTTGTTGTAGAGATTTTTGTTACTGTAATGGATGGTAGCCTTGTCATTATGAAAGGAAGTCTTTTATCGATATTTTTGTTACTCCAATGGATGGTATCCTTGTCATTATGGACTGTGGTCTATTGTCGAGATTTTTGTTACTGCAATGGGTGGTAGCCTTGTAATTATGGAAAGTAGTATGTTGTCAAGATTTTTGATACTCCAATGGATGGTAGCCCTGTCATTATGGATGGTAGTCTATTGTCGAGATCTTTGTTACTCCAATGGATGGTATCCTTATAATTATTGAAGGTAGACTATTGTCAAGATTTTTGTTAATCCAATGGATGGTAGCCTTATCATTATGGAAGGTAGTCTGCTGTCAATATTTTTGTAACTCCAATGGATGGTAGCCTTGTCATTATGGAAGGTAGTCTATTGTCGAGATTTTTTTTACTCTAATGGATGGTAGCCTTGTTATTATGGAAGGTAGTCTGTTGTCGATATTTTTTTTACTACAATGGATGGTAGCCTTGTCATTATGGAAGGTAGTCTATTGTCGATATCTTTGTTACTCAATGGATGGTAGCCTTGTCATTATGGCAGGAAGTCTGTTGTCGATATCTTTGTTACTCAATGGATGGTACCCTTGTCTTTATGGAAGTTAGTCTATTGTCGATATTTTTGGTACTCCTATGGATGGTAGCCTTGACATTATGAAAGGTAGTCTGTTGTCGAGATCTTTGTTACTCAATGGATGGCAGCCTTGTCATTATGCAAGGCAGTCTGTTAAAGAGATTTTTGTTACTGTAATGAATGGTAGCCTTGTCATTATAAAAGGAAGTCTTTTGTCGATATTTTTGTTACTCCAATGGATGGTAGCCTTGTCATTATGGACTGTGATCAATTGTCGAGATTTTTGTTACTACAATGGGTGGTAGCCTTGTAATTATGGAAGGTAGTATGTTGTCAAGATTTTTGATACTCCAATGGATGGTAGCCCTGTCATTATGGAAGGTAGTCTATTGTCGAGATTTTTTTTACTCTAATGGATGGTAGACTTGACATTATGGAAAGTAGTCTGGTTTCTAGATTTTTGTTACCGCAATGATGTGGTAGGCATGTCATTATCGAACGTAGTTTGCTGTCGATATTTTTGTTACACCAATGGATGGTAGCCTTGTCGTTTTGGAAGGTAGTGTGTTGTCTAGATTTTTGTTACTCCAATGGATGATACCCTTGTCATTATGGAAGGTAGTTTGTTGTATAGATATTTGTAACTCCAATGGATGGTAGCCTTGTCATTATAGAAGGTAGTCTGTTGTGGAGATTTTTGTTACTGCAATAGACGGTAGCCTTGTCTTTATGGAAGGTAGTCTATTGTCGATATTTTTGTTACTCATATGGATGGTAGCCTTGTCATTATGGAAGGTACTCTATTGTCGAGATCTTTGTTACTCAATGGATGGTAGCCTTGTCATTATGGAAGGTAGTCTGTTTTTAGAGATTTTTGTTACTCTAATGGATGGTAACCTTGTCATTATGGAAGGATGTCTTTTTTCGAGATTTTTGTTACTCCAATGCATGGTAGCCTTGTCATTATGGACTGTGGTCTATTGTCGAGATTTTTGTTACTCCAATGGATGGAAGCCTTGTCTTTATGGAAGTTAGTCTATTGTCGATATTTTTGGTACTCCTATGGAAGGTAGCCTTGTCATTATGGAAGGTAGTCTGTTGTCGAGATCTTTGTTACTCAATGGATGGCAGCCTTGTCATTATGCAAGGTAGTCTGTTGTAGAGATTTTTGTTACTGTAATGGATGGTAGCCTTGTTATTATGAAAGGAAGTCTTTTGTCGATATTTTTGTTACTCCAATGGATAGTAGCCTTGTCATTATGGACCGTGGTCTAGTGTCGATATTTTTGTTACTGCAATGGGTGGTAGCCTTGTAATTATGGAAGGTAGTCTGTTGTCAAGATTTTTGTTACTCCAATGGATGGTAGCCTTGTCATTATGGAAGGTAGTCTATTGTCGAGATTTTTGTTACTCTAATGGATGGTAGACTTAAAATTATGGAAATAAGTTTGGTTTCGAGATTTTTGTTACCGCAATGGATGTAGGCGTGTCATTATGGAACATAGTTTGTTGTCAATATTTATGTTACACCAATGGATGGTAGCCTTGTCATTATTGAAGGTAGACTGTTGTCTAGATTTTTGTTACTCTAATGGATGATAGCCTTGTCATTATGGAAGGTAGTCTGTTGTAGAGATTTTTGTTACTCCAATGGATGGTAGCCTTTTCATTATGGAAGGAAGTCTGTTGTATAGATATTTGTAACTCCAATGAATGGTAGCCTTGTCATTATGGAAGGTAGTCTGTTTTCGAGATTTTTGTTATCCCAATGGATGGTAACCTTGTCATTATGGAAGGTAGGCTGTTGTCGAGATTTTTTTTACTCCAATGGATGGTAGCATTGTCTTTATGGAAGGTAGTCTTTTGTCAATATTTTTGTTACTCCAATTGATGGTAGCTTTGTCTTTATGGAAGGTAGTCTGTTGTCTATATTTTTGTTACTCCTATGGATGGTAGCCTTGTCATTATGGAAGGTAGTCTATTGTCGAGATCTTTGTTACTCAATGGATGGTAGCCTTGTCATTATGGAAGGTAGTATGTGGTAGAGATTTTTGTTACTCTAATGGATGGTAGCCTTGTCATTATGGAAGGAAGTCTTTTGTCTAGATTTTTGTTACTCCAATGGATGGTAGCCTTGTCATTATGGACTGTGGTCTATTGTCAATATTTTTGTTACTCCAATGGATGGTATCCTTGTAATTATGGAAGGTAGTCTGTTGTCGAGATTTTTTTTACTCCAAGGGATTGTAGCCTTGTCATATGTGAGGTAGTCTGTTGTCGAGATTTTTTACTCCAATGGATGGTATCCTTGTCATTATGGAATGTAGTCTGTTTTTGATATCTTTGTTACTCAATGGATGGTAGCCTTGTTATTATGGATGGTAGTCTGTTGTCGATATCTTTGTTACTCAATGGATGCTAGCCTTGTCATTATGGAAGGTAGTCTGTTGTCGAGATTTTTGTTACTACAATGGATGGTAGCCTTGTCATTATGGATGGTAGTCTGCTGTCGATATTTTTGTTACTCCAATGGATGGTAGGCTTGTCTTTATGGAAGGTAGTTTGTTGTCGATATTTTTGTTACTCCTATGGATGGTAGCCTTGTCATTATGGAATGTAGTTTATTGTGGAGATCTTTGTTATTCAACGAATGGTAGCCTTGTCATTATGGAAGGTAGTCTGTGGTAGAGATTTTTGTTACACTAATGGATGGTAGCCTTGTCATTATGGAAGGAAGTCTTTTGTCTAGATTTTTGTTACTCCAATGGATGGTAGCCTTGTCATTATGGACTGTGGTCTATTGTCAATATTTTTATTACTCCAATGGATGGTATCCTTGTAATTATGGAAGGTAGTCTGTTGTCGAGATTTTTTTTACTCCAATGGATTGTAGCCTTGTCATATGTGAGGTAGTCTGTTGTCGAGATTTTTTACTCCAATGGATGGTATCCTTGTCATTATGGAAGGTAGTCTGTTTTTGATATCTTTGTTACTCAATGGATGGTAGCCTTGTTATTATGGAAGGTAGTCTGTTTTCGATATCTTTGTTACTCAATGGATGCTAGCCTTGTCATTATGGAAGGTAGTCTGTTGTCGAGATTTTTTTTACTACAATGGATTGTAGCCTTGTCATTATGGATGGTAGTCTGCTGTCGATATTTTTGTTACTCCAATGGATGGTAGCCTTGTCTTTATGGAAGGTAGTTTGTTGTCGATATTTTTGTTACTCATATGGATGGTAGCCTTGTGATTATGGAAGGTAGTTTATTGTCGAGATCTTTGTTACTCAATTGATGGTAGCCTTGTCATTATGGAAGGTAGTATGTGGTAGAGATTTTTGTTACACTAATGGATGGTAGCCTTGTCATTATGGAAGGAAGTCTATTGTCGAGATTTTTGTTACTCCAATGGATGGTAGCCTTGTTATTATGGACCGTGGTCTATTGTCGAGATTTTTGTTACTCCAATAGATGGTATACTTGTAATTATGGAAGGTAGTCTATTGTCGAGATTTTTTTTACTCCAGTGGATGGTAGCCTTGTCATTATGGAAGGTAGTCTGCTGTCGATATTTTTGATAATCCAATGGATGGTAGCCTTGTCATTATGGAAGGTAGTCTGTTGTGGAGATTTTTTTTACTCCAATGGATGCTAGCCTTGTCATTATGGAAGGTAGTATATTGTCAAGATTTTTTTTTACTCCAATGGATGGTAGCCCTGTCATTATGGAAGGTAGTCTGTTGTCGATATCTTTTTTACTAATGGATGGTAGCGTTGACATTATGGAACATAGTCTGTTGTCGAGATTTTTGTTACTTTAATGGATGGTAGGCTTGTCATTATGGAACGTAGTCTATTGTCGATAATTTTGTTACTCCAATGGATGTAGCCTTGTCATTATGGAAGGTAGTCTGTGGTAGAGATTTTTGTACTCTAATGGATGGTAGCCTTGTCATTATGAAAGGTAGTCTATTGTCCAGATTTTTATTATTCCGTTGGATAGTAGCCTTGTTATTATGGAAGGTAGTCTGTTGTCGAGATTTCTCTTATACCAATGAATGGTAACCTTGTCATTATGGAAGGTAGTCTGTTGTCGAGATTTTTTTACTCCAATGGATGGTAGCCTTATCATTATGGAAGGTAGTCTACTGTCGAGATTTTTGTTACCGCAATGGATGGTAGCTTTGTCTTTATGGAAGGTAGTCTTTTGTCAATATTTTTGTTACTCCAATGGATGGTAGCCTTGTCTTTATGGAAGGTAGTTTTTTGTCGATATTTTTGTTACTCCTATGGATGGTAGCCTTGCCATTATGGAAGGTAGTCTATTGTCGAGATCTTTCTTACTCAATGGATGGATGCCTTGTCATTATGGAAGGTAGTCTGTGGTAGAGATTTTTATTACTCTAATGGATGGTAGCCATGTCATTATGGAAGGTAGTCTGTTGTCGAGATTTTTGTTACTCTAATGGATGGTAGCCTTTTCATTATGGTCGTGGTCTATTGTCAAGATTTTCGTTACTCCAATGGATGGTATACTTGTAATTATGGAATGAAGTCTATTGTCGAGGTTTTTTTTACTCCAATGGATGGTAGCCTTGTCATTATGGAAGGTAGTCTGTTGTCGATATTTTTGTTACTCCAATGGATGGTAGCCTTGTCATTATGGAAGGTAGTCTATTGTGGAGATTTTATTTAATCCAATGGATGCTAGCCTTGTCATTATGGAAGGTAGTATATTGTCAAGATTTTTTTTACTCCAATGGATGGTAGCCTTGTCATACGGAAGGTAGTCTGTTGTCTAGATTTTTTTTACTACAATGGATGGTAGCCTTGTCATTATGGAAGGTAGTCTGTTGTTGATATCTTTGTTACTCAATGGATGGTAGCCTTGTCATTCTGGCAGGTAGTCTGTTGTCTATATCTTTGTTACTCAATGGATGGTAGCCTTGTCTTTATGGAAGTTAGTCTATTGTCGATATTTTTGGTACTCCTATGGATGGTAGCCTAGTCATCATGAAATGTAGTCTGTTGTCGAGATCCTTGTTACTCAATGTATGGCAGCCTTGTCATTATGCAAGGTAGTCTGTTGTAGAGATTATTGTTACTGTAATATATGGTAGCTTGTCATTATGAAAGGAAGTCTTTTGTTGATATTTTTGTTACTCCAATGGATGGTAGCCTTGTCATTATGGATTGTGGTCTATTGTAGAGATTTTTGTTACTGCAATGGGTGGTAGCCTTGTAATTATGGAAGGTAGTCTGTTGTCATGATTTATGTTAGTCCAATGGATGGTAGCCTTGTCATTATGGAAGGTAGTCTATTGTTGAGATTTTTGTTACTCTAATGGATGGTAGGCTTGACATTATGGAAAGTAGTCTGGTTTCGAGATTTTTGTTACCGCAATGGATGGTAGGCGTGTCATTATCGAACGTAGTTTGTTGTCGATATTTTTTTTACACCAATGGATGGTAGCCTTGTCCTTATGCAAGGTAGTCTGTTGTCTAGATTTTTGTTACTCCAATGGATGATACCCTTGTCATTATGGAAGGTAGTCTGTAGTAGAGATTTTTGTTACACCAATGGATGGTAGCCTTGTCCTTATGCAAGGTAGTCTGTTGTCTAGATTTTTGTTACTCCAATGGATGATACCCTTGTCATTATGGAAGGTAGTTTGTTATAAAGATATTTGTAACTCCAATGGATGGTATCCTTGTCATTATGGATGATAGTCTGTTGTCGAGATTTTTGTTACTTCAATGGATGGTAGCCTTGTCATTATGGAAGGTAGTCTGTTGTAGAGATTTTTGTTACTCTAATGGATGGTAGCCTTGTCATTATGGAAGGAAGCCTTTTTTCGAGATTTTTGTTTCTCCAATGGATGGTAGCCTTGTCATTATGGACTGTGGTCTATTGTCGATATTTTTGTTACTCCAATGGATGGTAGCCTTGTCTTTATGGAAGTTAGTCTATTGTCGATATTTTTGGTACTCCTATGGATGGTAGCCTTGTCATTATGGAAGGTAGTCTGTTGTCGAGATCTTTGTTACTCAATGGATGGAAGCCTTGTCATTATGCAAGGTAGTCTGTTGTAGAGATTTTTGTTACTCTAATGGATGGTAGCCTTGTCATTATAGAAGGAAGTCTTTTTTCGAGATTTTTGTTACTCCAATGGATGGTAGCCTTGTCATTATGGACTATGGTCTATTGTCGAGATTTTTGTTACTCCAATGGATGGTAGCCTTGTATTTATGGAAGTTAGTCTATTGTCGATATTTTTGGTACTCCTATGGATGGTAGCCTTATCATTATGGAAGGTAGTCTGTTGTCAAGATCTTTGTTACTCAATGGATGGCAGCCTTGTCATTATGCAAGGTAGTCTGTTGTAGAGATTTTTGATACTGTAATGGATGGTAGCCTTGTCATTATGAAAGGATGTCTTTTGTCGATATTTTTGTTACTCCAATGGATGGTAGCCTTGTCATTATGGACTGTGGTCTATTGTCGAGATTTTTGTTACTGCAATGGGTGGTAGCCTTGTAATTATGGAAGGTAGTCTGTTGTAAATATTTTTGTTACTCCAATGGATGGTAGCCTTGTCATTATGGAAGGTAGTCTATTGTCGAGATTTTTGTTACTCTAGTGGATGGTAGACTTAAAATTATGGAAATAAGTCTGGCTTTGAGATTTTTGTCACTGCAATGGATGTAGGCGTGTCATTATGCAACATAGTTTGTTGTCGATATTTTTGTTACACCAATGGATGGTATCCTTGTCGTTATGGAAGGTAGTTTGTTGTCTAGATTTTTGTTACTCCAATGGATGATAGCCTTGTCATTATGGAAGGTAGTCTGTTGTAGAGATTTTTGTTACTCCAATGGATGGTAGCCTTGTCATTATGGAAGGAAGTCTGTTGTATAGATATTTGTAACTCCAATGGATGGTAGCCTTGTCATTATGGAAGCTAGTCTGTTGTCGAGATTTTTGTTACTGCAATGGATGGTAGCCTTATCTTTATGGATGGTAGTCTATTGTCGATATTTTTGTTACTCATATGGATGGTAGCCTTGTCATTATGGAAGGTAGTCTATTGTCGAGATCTTTGTTACTCAATGGATGGCAGCCTTGTCATTATGGAAGGTAGTCTGTTGTAGAGATTTTTGTTACTCTAATGAATGGTAGCCTTGTCATTATGGAAGGAAGTCTTTTGTCGAGATTTTTGTTACTCCAATGGATGGTAGCCTTGTCATTATGGAAGGTAGTCTGTTGTCGATATTTTTGTTACTCCAATGGATGGTAGCCTTGTCATTATGGAAGGTAGTCTATTGTGGAGATTTTATTTAATCCAATGGATGCTAGCCTTGTCATTATGGAAGGTAGTATATTGTCAAGATTTTTTTTACTCCAATGGATGGTAGCCTTGTCATACGGAAGGTAGTCTGTTGTCTAGATTTTTTTTACTACAATGGATGGTAGCCTTGTCATTATGGAAGGTAGTCTGTTGTTGATATCTTTGTTACTCAATGGATGGTAGCCTTGTCATTCTGGCAGGTAGTCTGTTGTCTATATCTTTGTTACTCAATGGATGGTAGCCTTGTCTTTATGGAAGTTAGTCTATTGTCGATATTTTTGGTACTCCTATGGATGGTAGCCTAGTCATCATGAAATGTAGTCTGTTGTCGAGATCCTTGTTACTCAATGTATGGCAGCCTTGTCATTATGCAAGGTAGTCTGTTGTAGAGATTATTGTTACTGTAATATATGGTAGCTTGTCATTATGAAAGGAAGTCTTTTGTTGATATTTTTGTTACTCCAATGGATGGTAGCCTTGTCATTATGGAAGGTAGTCTATTGTCGAGATCTTTGTTACTCAATGGATGGCAGCCTTGTCATTATGGAAGGTAGTCTGTTGTAGAGATTTTTGTTACTCTAATGAATGGTAGCCTTGTCATTATGGAAGGAAGTCTTTTGTCGAGATTTTTGTTACTCCAATGGATGGTAGCCTTGTCATTATGGACTATGGTCTATTGTCGAGATTTTTGTTACTCCAATGGATGGTGGCCTTGTCATTATGGAAGGTAGTCTATTGTCGAGATTTTTTTTACTCCAATGGATGGTAGCCTTGTCATTATGGAAGGTAGTCTGTTGTCGATATTTTTTTTACTCCAATGGATGTTAGCCTTGTCATAAGGAAGGTAGTCTATTGTCGAGATTTTTTTTACTGCAATGGATGGTAGCCTTGTCATTATGGAAAGTAGTCTGTTGTAGACATTTTTGTTACTCTAATGAATGGTAGCCTTGTCATTATCGAAGGAAGTCTTTTGTCGAGATTTTTGTTACTCCAATGGATGGTAGCCTTGTCATTATGGACTCTGGTATATTGTCGAGATTTTTGTTACTCCAATGGATGGTGGCCTTGTCATTATGGAAGGTAGTCTATTGTCGAGATTTTGTTTACTCCAATGGATGGTAGCCTTGTCATTATGGAAGGTAGTCTGTTGTCGAGATCTTTGTTACTCAATGGATGGAAGCCTTGTCATTATGCAAGGTAGTCTGTTGTAGAGATTTTTGTTACTCTAATGGATGGTAGCCTTGTCATTATGGAAGGAAGTCTTTTTTCGAGATTTTTGTTACTCCAATGGATGGTAGCCTTGTCATTATGGACTATGGTCTATTGTCGAGATTTTTGTTACTCCAATGGATGGTAGCCTTGTATTTATGGAAGTTAGTCTATTGTCGATATTTTTGGTACTCCTATGGATGGTAGCCTTATCATTATGGAAGGTAGTCTGTTGTCAAGATCTTTGTTACTCAATGGATGGCAGCCTTGTCATTATGCAAGTTAGTCTGTTGTAGAGATTTTTGTTACTGTAATGGATGGTAGCCTTGTCATTATGAAAGGATGTCTTTTGTCGATATTTTTGTAACTCCAATGGATGGTAGCCTTGTCATTATGGACTGTGGTCTATTGTCGAGATTTTTGTTACTGCAATGGGTGGTAGCCTTGTAATTATGGAAGGTAGTCTGTTGTAAATATTATTGTTACTCCAATGGATGGTAGCCTTTGCATTATGGAAGGTAGTCTATTGTCGAGATTTTTGTTACTCTAGTGGATGGTAGACTTAAAATTATGGAAATAAGTCTGGTTTTGAGTTTTTTGTCCCCGCAATGGATGTAGGCGTGTCATTATGCAACGTAGTTTGTTGTCGATATTTTTGTTACACCAATGGATGGTATCCTTGTCGTTATGGAAGGTAGTTTGTTGTCTAGATTTTTGTTACTCCAATGGATGATAGCCTTGTCATTATGGAAGGTAGTCTGTAGTAGAGATTTTTGTTACTCCAATGGATGGTAGCCTTGTCATTATGGAAGGAAGTCTGTTGTATAGATATTTGTAACTCCAATGGATGATACCCTTGTCATTATGGAAGGTAGTCTGTTGTCGAGATTTTTGTTACTGCAATGGATGGTAGCATTATCTTTATGGATGGTAGTCTATTGTCGATATTTTTGTTACTCATATGGATGGTAGCGTTGACATTATGGAAGGTAGTCTATTGTCGAGATCTTTGTTACTCAATGGATGGCAGCCTTGTCATTATGGAAGGTAGTCTGTTGTAGAGATTTTTGTTACTCTAATGGATGGTAGCCTTGTCATTATGGACTATGGTCTATTGTCGAGATTTTTTTTACTCCAATGGATGGTAGCCTTGTTATTATGGAAGGTAGTCTGTTGTCGATATTTTTTTACTCCAATGGATGGTAGCCTTGTCATAAGGAAGGTAGTCTATTGTCGAGATTTTTTTTACTGCAATGGATGGTAGCCTTGTCATTATGGACTGTGGTCTATTGTCGATATTTTTGTTACTCCAATGGATGGTAGCCTTGTCTTTATGGAAGTTAGTCTATTGTCGATATTTTTGGTACTCCTATGGATGGTAGCCTTGTCATTATGGAAGGTAGTCTGTTGTCGAGATCTTTGTTACTCAATGGATGGAAGCCTTGTCATTATGCAAGGTAGTCTGTTGTAGAGATTTTTGTTACTCTAATGGATGGTAGCCTTGTCATTATGGAAGGAAGTCTTTTTTCGAGATTTTTGTTACTCCAATGGATGGTAGCCTTGTCATTATGGACTATGGTCTATTGTCGAGATTTTTGTTACTCCAATGGATGGTAGCCTTGTATTTATGGAAGTTAGTCTATTGTCGATATTTTTGGTACTCCTATGGATGGTAGCCTTATCATTATGGAAGGTAGTCCGTTGTCAAGATCTTTGTTACTCAATGGATGGCAGCCTTGTCATTATGCAAGTTAGTCTGTTGTAGAGATTTTTGTTACTGTAATGGATGGTAGCCTTGTCATTATGAAAGGATGTCTTTTGTCGATATTTTTGTAACTCCAATGGATGGTAGCCTTGTCATTATGGACTGTGGTCTATTGTCGAGATTTTTGTTACTGCAATGGGTGGTAGCCTTGTAATTATGGAAGGTAGTCTGTTGTAAATATTATTGTTACTCCAATGGATGGTAGCCTTTGCATTATGGAAGGTAGTCTATTGTCGAGATTTTTGTTACTCTAGTGGATGGTAGACTTAAAATTATGGAAATAAGTCTGGTTTTGAGTTTTTTGTCCCCGCAATGGATGTAGGCGTGTCATTATGCAACGTAGTTTGTTGTCGATATTTTTGTTACACCAATGGATGGTATCCTTGTCGTTATGGAAGGTAGTTTGTTGTCTAGATTTTTGTTACTCCAATGGATGATAGCCTTGTCATTATGGAAGGTAGTCTGTAGTAGAGATTTTTGTTACTCCAATGGATGGTAGCCTTGTCATTATGGAAGGAAGTCTGTTGTATAGATATTTGTAACTCCAATGGATGGTAGCCTTGTCATTATGGAAGGTAGTCTGTTGTCGAGATTTTTGTTACTGCAATGGATGGTAGCCTTATCTTTATGGATGGTAGTCTATTGTCGATATTTTTGTTACTCATATGGATGGTAGCGTTGACATTATGGAAGGTAGTCTATTGTCGAGATCTTTGTTACTCAATGGATGGCAGCCTTGTCATTATGGAAGGTAGTCTGTTGTAGAGATTTTTGTTACTCTAATGGATGGTAGCCTTGTCATTATGGACTATGGTCTATTGTCGAGATTTTTTTTACTCCAATGGATGGTAGCCTTGTTATTATGGAAGGTAGTCTGTTGTCGATATTTTTTTACTCCAATGGATGGTAGCCTTGTCATAAGGAAGGTAGTCTATTGTCGAGATTTTTTTTACTGCAATGGATGGTAGCCTTGTCATTATGGAAGGTAGTCTGTTGTAGAGATTTTTCTTACTCTAATGAATGGTAGCTTTGTCATTATGGAAGGAAGTCTTTTGTCGATATTTTTGTTACTCCAATGGATTGTGGCCTTGTCATTATGGAAGGTAGTCTATTGTCGAGATTTTTTTTACTCCAATGGATGGTAGCCTTGTCATTATGGAAGGTAGTCTGTTGTCGATATTTTTTTTACTCCAATGGATGGTAGCCTTGTCATAAGGAAGGTAATCTATTGTCGAGATTTTTTTTACCGCAATGGATGGTAGCCTTGTCATTATGGAAGGTAGTCTGTTGTAGAGACTTTTGTTACTCTAATGAATGGTAGCCTTGTCATTATCGAAGGAAGTCTTTTGTCGAGATTTTTGTTACTCCAATGGATGGTAGCCTTGTCATTATGGACTATGGTCTATTGTCGAGATTTTTGTTACTCCAATGGATGGTGGCCTTGTCATTATGGAAGGTAGTCTATTGTCGAGATTTTGTTTACTCCAACGGATGGTAGCCTTGTCATTATGGAAGGTACTCTATTGTCGATATTTTTTTACTCCAATGGATGGTAGCCTTGTCATATGGAAGGTAGTCAGTTGTCGAGATTTTTGTTATTGTAATGGATGGTAGCCTTATCTTTATGGAAGGTAGTCTATTGTCGATATTTTTGTTACACATATGGATGGTAGCCTTGTCATTATGGAAGGTAGTCTATTGTCGAGATCTTTGTTACTCAATGGATGGTAGCCTTGTCATTATGGAAGGTAGTCTGTTATAGAGATTTTTGTTACTCTAATGAATGGTAGCCTTATCATTATGGAAGGAAGTCTTTTGTCGAGATTTTTGTTACTCCAATGGATGGTAGCCTTTTTATTATGGACTATGGTCTATTGTCGAGATTTTTGTTACTCCAATGGATGGTGGCCTTGTCATTATGGAAGGTAGTCTATTGTCGAGATTTTTTTTACTCCAATGGATGGTAGCCTTGTCATTATGGAAGGTAGTCTGTTGTCGATATTTTTTTTACTCCAATGGAAGGTAGCCTTGTCATATGGAATGTAGTCTGTTGTCGAGATTTTTTTTACTGCAATGGATGGTAGCCTTGACATTATGGAAGGTAGTCTGTTGTCGATATTTTTGTTACTCAATGGATGGTAGCCTTGTCATTATGGCAGGTAGTCTGTTGTCGATATCTTTGTTACTCAATGGATGGTAGCCTTGTCATTATGGAAGGTAGTCTGTTGTAGAGATTTTTGTTACTCTAATGAATGGTAGCCTTATCATTATGGAAGGAAGTCTTTTGTCGAGATTTTTGTTACTCCAATGGATGGTAGCCTTGTCATTATGGACTATGGTCTATTGTCGAGATTTTTGTTACTCCAATGGATGGTAGCCTTGTCATTCTGGATGGTAGTCTGTTGTCGAGATTTTTGTTACTTTAATGGATGGTAGCCTTGTCATTATGGAAGGTAGTCTGTTGTAGAGATTTTTGTTACTCTAATGGATGGTAGCCTTGTCATTATGGAAGGAAGCCTTTTTTCGAGATTTTTTTTACTCCAATGGATGGTAGCCTTGTCATTATGGACTGTGGTCTATTGTCGATATTTTTGTTACTCCAATGGATGGTAGCCTTGTCTTTATGGAAGTTAGTCTATTGTCGATATTTTTGGTACTCCTATGGATGGTAGCCTTGTCATTATGGAAGGTAGTCTGTTGTCGAGATCTTTGTTACTCAATGGATGGAAGCCTTGTCATTATGCAAGGTAGTCTGTTGTAGAGATTTTTGTTACTCTAATGGATGGTAGCCTTGTCATTATGGAAGGAAGTCTTTTTTCGAGATTTTTGTTACTCCAATGGATGGTAGCCTTGTCATTATGGACTATGGTCTATTGTCGAGATTTTTGTTACTCCAATGGATGGTAGCCTTGTATTTATGGAAGTTAGTCTATTGTCGATATTTTTGGTACTCCTATGGATGGTAGCCTTATCATTATGGAAGGTAGTCTGTTGTCAAGATCTTTGTTACTCAATGGATGGCAGCCTTGTCATTATGCAAGTTAGTCTGTTGTAGAGATTTTTGTTACTGTAATGGATGGTAGCCTTGTCATTATGAAAGGATGTCTTTTGTCGATATTTTTGTTACTCCAATGGATGGTAGCCTTGTCATTATGGACTGTGGTCTATTGTCGAGATTTTTGTTACTGCAATGGGTGGTAGCCTTGTAATTATGGAAGGTAGTCTGTTGTAAATATTATTGTTACTCCAATGGATGGTAGCCTTTGCATTATGGAAGGTAGTCTATTGTCGAGATTTTTGTTACTCTAGTGGATGGTAGACTTAAAATTATGGAAATAAGTCTGGTTTTGAGTTTTTTGTCCCCGCAATGGATGTAGGCGTGTCATTATGCAACGTAGTTTGTTGTCGATATTTTTGTTACACCAATGGATGGTATCCTTGTCGTTATGGAAGGTAGTTTGTTGTCTAGATTTTTGTTACTCCAATGGATGATAGCCTTGTCATTATGGAAGGTAGTCTGTAGTAGAGATTTTTGTTACTCCAATGGATGGTAGCCTTGTCATTATGGAAGGAAGTCTGTTGTATAGATATTTGTAACTCCAATGGATGGTAGCCTTGTCATTATGGAAGGTAGTCTGTTGTCGAGATTTTTGTTACTGCAATGGATGGTAGCCTTATCTTTATGGATGGTAGTCTATTGTCGATATTTTTGTTACTCATATGGATGGTAGCGTTGACATTATGGAAGGTAGTCTATTGTCGAGATCTTTGTTACTCAATGGATGGCAGCCTAGTCATTATGGAAGGTAGTCTGTTGTAGAGATTTTTGTTACTCTAATGGATGGTAGCCTTGTCATTATGGACTATGGTCTATTGTCGAGATTTTTTTTACTCCAATGGATGGTAGCCTTGTTATTATGGAAGGTAGTCTGTTGTCGATATTTTTTTACTCCAATGGATGGTAGCCTTGTCATAAGGAAGGTAGTCTATTGTCGAGATTTTTTTTACTGCAATGGATGGTAGCCTTGTCATTATGGAAGGTAGTCTGTTGTAGAGATTTTTGTTACTCTAATGAATGGTAGCTTTGTCATTATGGAAGGAAGTCTTTTGTCGATATTTTTGTTACTCCAATGGATTGTGGCCTTGTCATTATGGAAGGTAGTCTATTGTCGAGATTTTTTTTACTCCAATGGATGGTAGCCTTGTCATTATGGAAGGTAGTCTGTTGTCGATATTTTTTTTACTCCAATGGATGGTAGCCTTGTCATAAGGAAGGTAATCTATTGTCGAGATTCTTTTTACCGCAATGGATGGTAGCCTTGTCATTATGGAAGGTAGTCTGTTGTAGAGACTTTTGTTACTCTAATGAATGGTAGCCTTGTCATTATCGAAGGAAGTCTTTTGTCGAGATTTTTGTTACTCCAATGGATGGTAGCCTTGTCATTATGGACTATGGTCTATTGTCGAGATTTTTGTTACTCCAATGGATGGTGGCCTTGTCATTATGGAAGGTAGTCTATTGTCGAGATTTTGTTTACTCCAATGGATGGTAGCCTTGTCATTCTGGATGGTAGTCTGTTGTCGAGATTTTTGTTACTTTAATGGATGGCAGCCTTGTCATTATGGAAGGTAGTCTGTTGTAGAGATTTTTGTTACTCTAATGGATGGTAGCCTTGTCATTATGGAAGGAAGCCTTTTTTCGAGATTTTTTTTACTCCAATGGATGGTAGCCTTGTCATTATGGACTGTGGTCTATTGTCGATATTTTTGTTACTCCAATGGATGGTAGCCTTGTCTTTATGGAAGTTAGTCTATTGTCGATATTTTTGGTACTCCTATGGATGGTAGCCTTGTCATTATGGAAGGTAGTCTGTTGTCGAGATCTTTGTTACTCAATGGATGGAAGCCTTGTCATTATGCAAGGTAGTCTGTTGTAGAGATTTTTGTTACTCTAATGGATGGTAGCCTTGTCATTATGGAAGGAAGTCTTTTTTCGAGATTTTTGTTACTCCAATGGATGGTAGCCTTGTCATTATGGACTATGGTCTATTGTCGAGATTTTTGTTACTCCAATGGATGGTAGCCTTGTATTTATGGAAGTTAGTCTATTGTCGATATTTTTGGTACTCCTATGGATGGTAGCCTTATCATTATGGAAGGTAGTCTGTTGTCAAGATCTTTGTTACTCAATGGATGGCAGCCTTGTCATTATGCAAGTTAGTCTGTTGTAGAGATTTTTGTTACTGTAATGGATGGTAGCCTTGTCATTATGAAAGGATGTCTTTTGTCGATATTTTTGTTACTCCAATGGATGGTAGCCTTGTCATTATGGACTGTGGTCTATTATCGAGATTTTTGTTACTGCAATGGGTGGTAGCCTTGTAATTATGGAAGGTAGTCTGTTGTAAATATTATTGTTACTCCAATGGATGGTAGCCTTTGCATTATGGAAGGTAGTCTATTGTCGAGATTTTTGTTACTCTAGTGGATGGTAGACTTAAAATTATGGAAATAAGTCTGGTTTTGAGTTTTTTGTCCCCGCAATGGATGTAGGCGTGTCATTATGCAACGTAGTTTGTTGTCGATATTTTTGTTACACCAATGGATGGTATCCTTGTCGTTATGGAAGGTAGTTTGTTGTCTAGATTTTTGTTACTCCAATGGATGATAGCCTTGTCATTATGGAAGGTAGTCTGTAGTAGAGATTTTTGTTACTCCAATGGATGGTAGCCTTGTCATTATGGAAGGAAGTCTGTTGTATAGATATTTGTAACTCCAATGGATGGTAGCCTTGTCATTATGGAAGGTAGTCTGTTGTCGAGATTTTTGTTACTGCAATGGATGGTAGCCTTATCTTTATGGATGGTAGTCTATTGTCGATATTTTTGTTACTCATATGGATGGTAGCGTTGACATTATGGAAGGTAGTCTATTGTCGAGATCTTTGTTACTCAATGGATGGCAGCCTTGTCATTATGGAAGGTAGTCTGTTGTAGAGATTTTTGTTACTCTAATGGATGGTAGCCTTGTCATTATGGACTATGGTCTATTGTCGAGATTTTTTTTACTCCAATGGATGGTAGCCTTGTTATTATGGAAGGTAGTCTGTTGTCGATATTTTTTTACTCCAATGGATGGTAGCCTTGTCATAAGGAAGGTAGTCTATTGTCGAGATTTTTTTTACTGCAATGGATGGTAGCCTTGTCATTATGGAAGGTAGTCTGTTGTAGAGATTTTTGTTACTCTAATGAATGGTAGCTTTGTCATTATGGAAGGAAGTCTTTTGTCGATATTTTTGTTACTCCAATGGATTGTGGCCTTGTCATTATGGAAGGTAGTCTATTGTCGAGATTTTTTTTACTCCAATGGATGGTAGCCTTGTCATTATGGAAGGTAGTCTGTTATCGATATTTTTTTTACTCCAATGGATGGTAGCCTTGTCATAAGGAAGGTAATCTATTGTCGAGATTTTTTTTACCGCAATGGATGGTAGCCTTGTCATTATGGAAGGTAGTCTGTTGTAGAGACTTTTGTTACTCTAATGAATGGTAGCCTTGTCATTATCGAAGGAAGTCTTTTGTCGAGATTTTTGTTACTCCAATGGATGGTAGCCTTGTCATTATGGACTATGGTCTATTGTCGAGATTTTTGTTACTCCAATGGATGGTGGCCTTGTCATTATGGAAGGTAGTCTATTGTCGAGATTTTGTTTACTCCAACGGATGGTAGCCTTGTCATTATGGAAGGTACTCTATTGTCGATATTTTTTTACTCCAATGGATGGTAGCCTTGTCATATGGAAGGTAGTCAGTTGTCGAGATTTTTGTTATTGTAATGGATGGTAGCCTTATCTTTATGGAAGGTAGTCTATTGTCGATATTTTTGTTACACATATGGATGGTAGCCTTGTCATTATGGAAGGTAGTCTATTGTCGAGATCTTTGTTACTCAATGGATGGTAGCCTTGTCATTATGGAAGGTAGTCTGTTATAGAGATTTTTGTTACTCTAATGAATGGTAGCCTTATCATTATGGAAGGAAGTCTTTTGTCGAGATTTTTGTTACTCCAATGGATGGTAGCCTTTTTATTATGGACTATGGTCTATTGTCGAGATTTTTGTTACTCCAATGGATGGTGGCCTTGTCATTATGGAAGGTAGTCTATTGTCGAGATTTTTTTTACTCCAATGGATGGTAGCCTTGTCATTATGGAAGGTAGTCTGTTGTCGATATTTTTTTTACTCCAATGGAAGGTAGCCTTGTCATATGGAATGTAGTCTGTTGTCGAGATTTTTTTTACTGCAATGGATGGTAGCCTTGACATTATGGAAGGTAGTCTGTTGTCGATATTTTTGTTACTCAATGGATGGTAGCCTTGTCATTATGGCAGGTAGTCTGTTGTCGATATCTTTGTTACTCAATGGATGGTAGCCTTGTCATTATGGAAGGTAGTCTGTTGTAGAGATTTTTGTTACTCTAATGAATGGTAGCCTTATCATTATGGAAGGAAGTCTTTTGTCGAGATTTTTGTTACTCCAATGGATGGTAGCCTTGTCATTATGGACTATGGTCTATTGTCGAGATTTTTGTTACTCCAATGGATGGTGTCCTTGTCATTATGGAAGGTAGTCTGTTGTCGATATTTTTTTACTCCAATGGATGGTAGCCTTGTCATATGGAAGGTAGTCTGTTGTCGAGATTTTTTTTACTGCAATGGATGGTAGCCTTGTCATTATGGAAGGTAGTCTGTTGTCGATATTTTTATTACTCAATGGATGGTAGCCTTGTCATTATGGCAGGTAGTCTGTTGTCGATATCTTTGTTACTCAATGGATGGTAGCCTTGTCTTTAGGGAAGTTAGTCTATTTTCTATATTTTTGGTACTCCTATGGATGGTAGCCTTGTCATTATGAAAGGTAGTCTGTTGTCGAGATCTTTGTTACTAAATGGATGGTAGCCTTGTCATTATGCAAGGTAGTCTGTTGTAGAGATTTTTGTTACTGTAATGGATGGTAGCCTTGTCATTATGAAAGGAAGTCTTTTGTAGATATTTTTGTTACTCCAATGGATGGTAGCCTTGTCATTATGGACTGTGGTCTATTGTCGAGATTTTTGTTACTGCAATGGGTGATAGTCTTGTAATTATGGAAGGTAGTCTTTTGTCAAGATTTTTGTTACTCCAATGGATAGTAGCCTTGTCATTATTGAAGGTAGTCTATTGTCCATATTTTTGTTACTCTAATGGATGGTAGACTTGATATTATGGAAAGTAGTCTGCTGTCGAGATTTTTGTTACCACAATGGATGGTAGGCGTGTCATTATGGAAGGTAGTCTGTTGTCGAGATTTGTGTTACTCTAATGGATGGTAGCCTTGTCTTTATGGAATGTAGTATGTTGTCTAGATTTTTGGTACTCCAATAGATGATAGCCTTGTCATTATGGAAGGTAGTTTGTTGTAGAGATTTTTGTTACTCCAATGGATGGTATCCTTGTCATTATGGAAGGAAGTCTGTTGTATAGATTTTTGTTACTCCAATTGATGGTATTCTTGTCATAATGGAAGGTAGTTTATTGTTAGGATTTTTGTTACTACAATGGATGGTAGCCTTGTCTTTATGGAAGGTAGTCTAGTTTCGATATTTTTCTTACTCATATGGATGGTAGCCTTGTAATTATGGAAGGTAGCCTATTGTCAAGATCCTTGTTATTCAATGGATGGCAGCCTTGTCATTATGCAAGGTAGTCTGTTGTAGAGATTTTTGTTACTGTAATGAATGGTAGCCTTGTCGTTATGGAAGGAAGTCTCTTATCGATATTTTTGTTATTCCAATGGATGGTAGGCTTGTAATTATGGAAGGTAGTCTGTTGTCGAGATTTATGTTACTCCAATGGATGGTAGCATTGTCATTATGGAAGGTAGTCTGTTGTCTATATTTTTGTTACTCTAATGGATGGTAGACTTGACATTATGGAAAGTAGTCTGGTTTTGAGATTTTTGTTACTGCAATGGATGATAGGCGTGTCATTATGGAACATAGTTTGTTGTCGATATTTTTGTTGCTCCAATGGATGGTAGCCTTGTCGTTATGGAAGGTAGTCTATTGTCTAGATTTTTGTTACTCCAATGGATGATAGCCTTGTCATTATGGAAGGTAGTCTGTTGTACAGATTTTTGTTACTCCAATAGATGGTAGCCTTGTCATTATGGAAGGAAGTATGTTGTATAAATTTTTATAACTCCAATGGATGGTAGCCTTGTCATTATGGAAGGTAGTCTGTTGTCGATATCTTTGTTACTCAATGGATGATAGCCTTGTCATTATGGCAGGTAGCCTGTTGTCGATATCTTTGTTACTCAATGGATGATAGCCTTGTCATTATGGCAGGTAGCCTGTTGTCGATATCTTTGTTACTCAATGGATGGTAGCCTTGTCATTATGGAAGGTAGTCTACTGTCGATATTTTTGTTACTCCAATGGATGGTAGCCTTGTCATTATGGCAGGTAGCGTTGTCTTTATGGAACGTAGTCTGTTTTTGAGATTTTTGTTACTCTAATGGATGGTAGCCTTGTCTTTATGGAACATAGTCTGTTGTCGATATTTTTGTTACTCCAATGGATGGTAGCCTTGTCATTATGGAATGTAGTATGTCGTTGAGATTTTTGTTACTCCAATGGATTGTATCCTTGTCATTATGGAAGGTAGTCTGTTGTTCATATTTTTGTTACTCCAATGGATGGTAGCCTTGTCATTATGAAAGGTAGTCTATTGTCGAGATTTTTGTTATTCCATTAGATAGTAGCCTTGTCATTATGGAAGGTAGTATGTTATCGAGATTTTTGTTACTCTAATGGATGGTAGCCTTGTATTTATGGAACGTAGTTTGTTGTCGACATTTTTGTTACTCCAATGGATGGTAGCCTTGTCATTATGGATGGTAATCTGTTGTCGATATTTTTTTTACTCCAATGGATGGTAAACTTGTCATATGTAAGGTAGTCAGTTGTCGAGATTTTTTTTACTCCAATGGATGGTATCCTTGTCATTATGGAAGGTAGTCTGTTGTGGATATCTTTGTCACTCAATGGATGGTAGCCTTGTTATTAAGGAAGGTAGTCTGTTGTCGAGATCTTTGTTACCCAATGGATGCTAGCCTTGTCATTATGGAAGGTAGTCTGTTATCGATATTTTTGTTACTATAATTTATGGTAGCCTTGTCATTATGGAAGATAGTCTGTTGTCTATATTTTTGTTACTATAATTGATGGTAGACTTGACATTATGGAAATTGGTCTGGTTTTGAGATTTTTTTTACCGCAATGGATGGTAGGCGTGTCATTATGGAACATAGTTTGTTGTCGATATTTTTGTTACTCCAATGGATGGTAGCCTTGTCATTATGGAAGGTAGTCTGTTGTCTAGATTTTTGTAACTCCAATGGATGATAGCCTTGTCATTATGGAAGGTAGTCTGTTGTAGAGATTTTTGTTACTCCAATGGATGGTAGCCTTGTCATTATGCAAGGAAGTATGTTGTATAAATTTTTGTAACTCCAATTGATGGTAGCCTTGTCATTATGGAAGGTAGTCTGTTGTCAATATCTTTGTTACTCAATGGATGATAGCCTTGTCATTATGGTAGGTAGCCTGTTGTCGATATCTTTGTTACTCAATGGATGGTAGCCTTGTCATTATGGAAGGTAGTTTGTTGTCGATATTTTTGTTACTCCAATGGATGGTAGCCTTGTCATTATGGAAGGTAGTTTGTTGTCGCGATTTTTATTACTCTAATGGATGGTAGCGTTGTCTTTATGGAACGTAGTCTGTTTTCGAAATTTTTGTTACTCTAATGGATGGTAGCCTTGTCTTTATGGAACATAGTCTGTTGTCGATATTTTTGTTACTCCAATGGATGGTAGCCTTGTCATTATGGAAGGTAGTATGTCGTTGAGATTTTTGTTACTCCAATTGATTGTATCCTTGTCATTATGGAAGGTAGTCTGTTGATCATATTTTTGTTACTCCAATGGATGGTAGCCTTGTCATTATGAAAGGTAGCCTATTGTCGAGATTTTTGTTATTCCATTAGATAGTAGCCTTGTCATTATGGAAGGTAGTATGTTATCGAGATTTTTGTTACTCCAATGGATGGTAGCCTTGTCATTGTGGAAGGTTGTCTATTGTCGAGATTTTTGTTACTCTAATGGATGGTAGACTTGACATTATGGAAAGTAGTCTGGTTTCGAGATTTTTGTTACTGCAATGGATGGTAGGCGTGTCATTATGGAACGTAGTTTGTTGTCGATATTTTTGTTACTCCAATGGATGGTAGCCTTGTCATTATAGAAGGTAGTCTGTTGTCAAGATATTTGTTACTGCAATGGATGGTAGCTTTGTATTAATGGAAGGTAGTCTGTTGTCGATATTTTTGTTACTCCAATCGATGGTAGCCTTATCTTTATGGAAGGTAGTCTATTGTCGAGATTTTTGTTATTCCAATGGATGGAAGCCTTGTCATTAGTGAACGTAGTCTGTTGTCGATATTTTTGTTACTCCAATGGATGGTAGCCTTGTCATTATAAAAAGGTAGTCTATTGTCGAGATTTTTGTTATTCCATTGGATAGTAGCCTTGTCATTGTTGAAGGTAGTCTGTTGTCAAGATTTTTGTTATCCCAATGGATGGTAACCTTGTCATTATGGAAGGTAGTCTATTTCAAGATTTTTTTTACTCCAATGTATAGTACCCTTGTCATTATGGAAGGTAGTCTGTTGTCGATATTTTTGTTACTCCAATGGATGGTAGCCTTGTCTTTATTGAAGGTAGTCTATTTTCGAAATTTTTGGTACTCCTATGGATGGTAGACTTGTCTTTATGGAAGGTAGTCTGTCGTCGATATTATTGTTACTCCAATGGATGGTAGACTTGACATTATGGAAAGTTGTCTGGTTTCGGGATTTTTGTTACCGCAATGGATGGTAGGCATGTCATTATGGAACATAGTTTGTTGTCGATATTTTTGTTACTCCAATGGATGGTAGCCTTGTCGTTATGGAAGGTAGTTTGTTGTCTAGATTTTTGTCACTCCAATGGATGATAGCCTTGTCATTATGGAAGGTAGTTTGTTGTAGAGATTTTTGTTACTCCAATGGATGGTAGCCTTGTCATTATGGAAGGTAGTACGTTGTCGAGTTCTTTGTTACTGCAATGGATGGTAGCCTTGTCTTAATGGAAGGTAGTCTGTTGTCGATATTTTTGGTACTCCTATGCATGGTAGCCTTGGCATTATGGAAGGTAGTCTGCTGTCGATATTTTTGTTACTCCAATTGATGGTAGCCTTGTCATTATGGAAGGTAGTCTGTTGTCGAGAATTTTGTTACTGTAATGAATGGTAGCCTTGTCTTTATGGAAGGAAGTCTTTTATCGATATTTTTGTTATTCCAATGGATGGTGGGTTGTAATTATGGAAGGTAGTCTGTTGTCGAGAGTTTTGTTACTCCAATGGATGGTAGCCTTGTCATTATGGAAGGTAGTTTGCTGTCGATATTTTTGTTACTCCAATGGATGGTAGCCTTGTCATTATGGAAGGTAGTCTATTGTCGATATTTGTTTTACTCCAATGGATGTTAGCCTTGTCATTATCGAAGGTAGTCTGTTGTCGAGATTTTTTTTACTCCAATGGATGGTAGCCTTGTCATATGGAAGGTAGTCTGTTATCGATATTTTTTTACTACAACGGATGGTAGCCTTGTCATTATGGAAGGTAGTTTGTTGTCGATATCTTTGTTACTCAATTGATGGTAGGCTTGTCATTATGGCAGGTAGTCTGTTGTCGATATCTTTGTTACTCAATGGATGGTTGCCTTGTCATTATGGAAGGTAGTCTACTGTCGATATTTTTGTTACTCCAATGCATGGTAGCCTTGTCATTATGGAAGGTAGTCTGTTATCGAGATTTTTGTTACTCTAATGGATGGTAGCCTTGTCTTTATGAAACATAGTCTATCATCGACAATTTTGGTACTCCAATGGTTGGTAGCCTTGTCATTATGGAACGTAGTGTGTTGTTGATATTTTTGTTATTCCAATTGATGGTAGGTTTTTCATTATTGAAGATAGTCTATTGTCGATATTTTTGTTACTCCAATGGATGCTAGCCTTGTCATTATGGATGGTAGTCTGTTGTCCAGATTTGTTTTACTCCTATGGATGGTATCCTTGTCATTATGGAAGGTAGTCTGTTGTCGATATCTTTGTCACTCAATGGATGGTAGCCTTGTTATTATGGAAGGTAGTCTGTTGTCGAGATCTTTGTTACCCAATGGATGCTAGCCTTGTCATTATGGAAGGTAGTCTGTTATCGATATTTTTGTTACTCCAATGGATGGTAGCCATGTCATTATTGAAGGTCGTCTGCTGTCGATATTTTTGTTACTCCAATTGATGGTAGCCTTGTCATTATGGAAGGTAGTCTATTGTCGATATTTTCGTTACTCCAATGGATGGAAGCCTTGTAATTATGGAAGGTAGTCTATTGTCGAGATTTTTGTTACTCCAATGGATGGTAGCCTTGTCATTATGGAAGGTTGTCTGTTGTCGAGATTTTTGTTACTCTAATGGATGTTAGACTTAACATTATGGAAAGTAGTTTGGTTTCAAGATTTTTGTTACTGCAGTGGATGGTAGGCGTGTCATTATGGGACGTAGTTTGTTGTCGATATTTTTGTTACTCCAATGGATGGTAGCCTTGTCATTATGGAAGGTAGTCTGTTGTAGAGATTTTTGTTACTCCAATGGATGGTAGCCTTGTCATTATGGACGGAAGTCTGTTGTATAGATTTTTGTAACTCCATTGGATGTTAGCCTTGTCATTATGGAAGGTAGTCTGTTGTCAAGATATTTGTTACTGCAATGGATGGTAGCTTTGTATTAATGGAAGGTAGTTTGTTGTCGATATTTTTGTTACATCAATCGATGGTAGCCTTATCTTTATGGAAGGTAGTCTGTTGTCGAGATTTTTGTTATTCCAATGGATGGTAGCCTTGCCATTATGGAACGTAGTCTGTTGTCGATATTTTTGTTACTCCAATGGATGGTAGCCTTGTCATTATGGAAGGTAATATGCCGTTGTGATTTTTGTTACTCCAATGGATTGTATCCTTGTCATTATGGAAGGTAGTTTGTTGTTACTATTTTTGTTACTCCAATTGATGGTAGCCTTGTCATTATAAAAGGTAGTCTATTGTCGAGATTTTTGTTATTCCATTGGATAGTAGCCTTGTCATTATGGAAGGTAGTCTATTTCCGAGATCTTTGTTACTCAATGAATGGTAGCCTTGTCATTATGGAAGGTAGTCTGTTGTAGAGATTTTTGTTACTCTAATGGATGGTAGCCTTGCCATTATGGAAGGAAGTCTTTTGTCTAGATTTTTGTTACTCCAATGGATGGTAACCTTGTCATTATGGAAGGTAGTCTGTTGTCGAGATTTTTTTTACTCCAATGGATGGAAGCCTTGTCATTATGGAAGGTACTCTGTTTCAAGATTTTTTTTACTGCAATGGATGGTTGCCTTGTCATTATGGAAGGTAGTCTGTTGTCGATATCTTTGTTACTTAATGGATGGTAAACCTTGTCATTATGGAAGGTAGTCTGTTGTCGATATCTTTATTACTCAATGGATGGTAGCCTTGTCATTATGTCAGGTAGTCTGTTGTCAATATCTTTGTTACCCAATGGATGCTAGCCTTGTCAATATGGAAGGTAGTCTGCTGTAGAGATTTTTGTTACTCTAATGGATGGTGGCCTTGTCTTTATGGAACGTAGTCTATTGTCGAGATTTTTGTTACTCCAATGGATGGTAGCCTTGTCATTATGGAACGTAGTGTGTTGTTGATATTTTTGTTACTCCAATGGATGGTAGCCTTTTCATTTTTGAAGATAGTCTATTGTCGAGATTTTTGTTACTCCAACGGATGGTAGCCTTGTCATTATGGATGATAGTCTATTGTCGAGATTTTTTTTACTCCAATGGATGGTAGCCTTGTCATATGTAAGGTAGTCTGTTGTCGAGATTTTTTTTACTCCAATGGATGATATCCTTGTCATTATGGAAAGTAGTCTGTTGTCGATATCTTTGTTACTCAATGGATGGTTGCCTTGTCATTATGGAAGGTAGTCTATTGTCGATATCTTTGTTACTCAAATGATGGTAGCCTTGTCATTATGGAAGGTAGTCTATAGTCGATATCTTTGTTACTCAATGGATGCTAGCCTTGTCATTATGGAAGGTAGTCTGTTGTCAAGATTTTTGTTACTCCAATGGATGGTAGCCTTGTCATTATGGAAGGTAGTCTGTTGTCGAGATTTTTGTTACTCTAATGGATGGTAGCCTTGTCTTTATGGAACGTAGTCTGTTGACGATATTTTTGTTACTTCAATGGATGGTAGCCTTGTCATTATGGAAGGCAGTCTGTTGTATAGTTTTTTGTAACTCCAATGGATGGTAGCCTTGTCATTATGGAAGGTAGTGTGTTATCGAGATTTTTGTTACTCTAATGGATGGTAGCCTTTTCTTTATGGAAGGTAGTCTGTTGTCGAGATTTTTGTTACACCAATGGATGGTAGCCTTGTCACTATGGAACGTAGTGTGTTGTTGATATTTTTGTTACTCCAATGGATGGTAGCCTTGTCATTATGGAAGGTAGTTTGTTGTCTAGATTTTTGTTACTCCAATGGATGATAGCCTTGTCATTATGGAAGGTAGTCTGTTGTAGAGATTTTTGTTACTCCAATGAATGGTAGCCTTGTCATTATGGAAGGTAGTTTGTTGTCGATATTTTTGTTACTACAATGGATGGTAGCTTTGTCTTTATAGAAGGTAGTCTGTTGTCGATATTTTTGTTATTCTAATGGATGGTAGCCATGTCTTTATGGAAGGTAGTCTATTGTCGATATTTTTGTTACTCACGTGGATTGTAGCCTTGTCATTATGGAAGGTAGTCTATTTCCGAGATCTTTGTTACACAATGGATGGTAGCCTTGTCATTATGGAAGTTAGTTTGTTGTAGAGATTTTTGTTACTCTAATGGATGGTAGCCTTGCCATTATGGAAGGAAGTCTTTTGTCGAAATTTTTGTTACTCCAATGGATGGTAACCTTGTCATTATGGAAGGTAGTCTGTTGTCGAGATTTTTTTTACTCCAATGGATGGAAGCCTTGTCATTATCGAAGGTACTCTGTTGTCGAGATTTTTTTTACTGCAATGGATGGTAGCCTTGGTATTATGGAAGGTAGTATGTTGTCGATATCTTTGTTACTCAATGGATGGTAGCCTTGTCATTATGGCAGGTAGTCTGTTGTCGATATCTTTGTTACTCAATGGATGGTAGCCTTGTCATTATGCCAGGTAGTCTGTTGTTGATATCTTTGTTACCCAATGGATGGTAGCCTTGTCATTATGGAAGGTAGTCTGTTGTCGAGATTTTTGTTACTCTAATGGATGGTGGCCTTGTCTTTATGGAACGTAGTCTATTGTCGAGATTTTTGTTACTCCAATGGATGGTAGCCTTGTCATTATGGAACGTAGTGTGTTATTGATATTTTTGTTACTCCAATGGATGGTAGCCTTTTCATTTTTGAAGATAGTCTATTGTCGAGATTTTTGTTACTCAAATGGATGGTAGCCTTGTCATTATGGATGGTAGTCTGTTGTCGAGACTTTTTTTACTCCAATGGATGGTAGCCTTGTCATATGTAAGGTAGTCTGTTGTTGAGATTTTTTTTACTCCAATGGATGATATCCTCGTCATTATGGAAAGTAGTTTGTTGTCGATATCTTAGTTACTCAATGGATGGTTTCCTTATCATTATGGAAGGTAGTCTGTTGTCGATATCTTTGTTACTCAATGGATGGTAGCCTTGTCATTATGGAAGGTAGTTTGTTGTCGATATATTTGTTACTCAATGGATGGTAGCCTTGTCATTATGGCAGGTAGTCTGTTGTCGATATCTTTGTTACCCAATGGATGCTAGCCTTGTCAATATGGAAGGTAGTCTGCTGTCGAGATTTTTGTTACTCTAATGGATGGTGGCCTTGTCATTATGGAAGGTATTCTGTTGTCGAGATTTTTGTTACTCTAATGGATGGTAGCCTTGTCTTTATGGAACGTAGTCTGTTGACGATATTTTTGTTACTTCAATGGATGGTAGCCTTGTCATTATGGAAGGCAGTCTGTTGTATAGTTTTTTGTAACTCCAATGGATGGTAGCCTTGTCATTATGGAAGGTAGTGTGTTGTCGAGATTTTTGTTACTCTAATGGATGGTAGCCTTTTCTTTATGGAAGGTAGTCTGTTGTCGAGATTTTTGTTACACCAATGGATGGTAGCCTTGTCACTATGGAACGTAGTGTGTTGTTGATATTTTTGTTACTCCAATGGATGGTAGCCTTGTCATTATGGAAGGTAGTTTGTTGTCTAGATTTTTGTTACTCCAATGGATGATAGCCTTGTCATTATGGAAGGTAGTCTGTTGTAGAGATTTTTGTTACTCCAATGGATGGTAGTCTTGTCATTATGGAAGGTAGTTTGTTGTCGAGATTTGTGTTACTACAATGGATGGTAGCTTTGTCTTTATAGAAGGTAGTCTGTTGTCGATATTTTTGTTATTCTAATGGATGGTAGCCATGTCTTTATGGAAGGTAGTCTATTGTCGATATTTTTGTTACTCATGTGGATTGTAGCCTTGTCATTATGGAAGGTAGTCTATTTCTGAGATCTTTGTTACACAATGGATGGTAGCCTTGTCATTATGGAAGGTAGTTTGTTGTAGAGATTTTTGTTACTCTAATGGATGGTAGCCTTGCCATTTGGAAGGAAGTCTTTTGTGAAGATTTTTGTTACTCCAATGGATGGTAACCTTGTCATTATGGAAGGTAGTCTGTTGTCGAGATTTTTTTTACTCCAATGGATGGAAGCCTTGTCATTATCGAATGTACTCTGTTGTCGAGATTTTTTTTACTGCAATGGATGGTAGCCTTGTCATTATGGAAGGTAGTATGTTGTCGATATCTTTGTTACTCAATGGATGGTAGCCTTGTCATTATGGCAGGTAGTCTGTTGTCGATATCTTTGTTACTCAATGGATGGTAGCCTTGTCATTATGCCAGGTAGTCTGTTGTTGATATCTTTGTTACCCAATGGATGGTAGCCTTGTCATTATGGAAGGTAGTCTGTTGTAGAGATTTGTGTTACTCTAATGGATGGTAGCCTTGACATTATAGAAGGAAGTCTTTTGTCGATATTTTTTTTACTCCAATGGATGGTAGCCTTGTCATTATGGACCATGGTCTATTGTCGAGATTTTTGTTACTCCAATGGATGGTATCCTTGTAATTATGGAAGGTAGTCTGTTGTCGACATTTTTGTTACTCCAATGGATGGTGGCCTTGTCATTATGGAAGGTAGTCTGATGTCGATATTTTTGTTACTCCAATGGATGGTAGCCTTGTCATTATGGCAGGTAGTCTGTTGTCAAGATTTTTGTTACTCCAATGGATGGTAGCCTTGTCATTATGGAAGGTAGTCTATTGTCGATATTTTTGTTACTCTAATGGATGGTAGCCTTGTCATTATGGAAGGTAGTCTGTTGTCGAGATTTTTGTTATTCTAATGGATGGTAGCCTTGTCTTTATGGAACGTAGTCAGTTGTCGATATTTTTGTTACTCCAATGGATGGTAGCCTTGTAATTATGGAAGGCAATCTGTTGTATAGTTTTTTGTAACTCCAGTGGATGATAGCCTTGTCATTATGGAAGGTAGTGTGTTGTCGAGATTTTTTTTACTGCAATGGAGTGTAGCTTTGTCTTTATGGAAGGTAGTTTGTTGTAGATATTTTTGTTACTCTAATGGATTGTAGCCTTGTCATTATGGAAGGTAGTCTGTTGTTCAGATTTTTGTTACTCCAATTGATGGTAGCCTTGTCATTATGAAAGGTAGTCTATTGTCGAGATTTTTGTTATTCCATTGGATAGTATCCTTGTCATTATGGAAGGTAGTCTGTTATCGAGAGTTTTGTTATCCCAATGGATGGTAACCTTGTCATTATGGAAGGTAGTCTGTTGTCGAGATTTTTATTCCTCCGATGGATGGTAGCCTTGTAATTATGGAAGGTAGTCTGTTGTCGATATTTTTGTTACTCCAATGGATGGTAGCCTTGTCATTATGGAAGGTAGTTTGTTGTCTAGATTTTTTTTACTCCAATGGATGGGAGCCTTGTAATTATGGAAGGTAGTCTGTTGTCGATATTTTTGTTACTCCAATGGATGGTAGCCTTGTCATTATGGAATGTAGTCTGTTGTCTACATTTTTGTTACTCCAATGGATGATAGCCTTGTCATTATGGAAGGTAGTCTGTTGTAGAGATTTATGTTACTCCAATGGATGATAGCCTTGTCATTATGGAAGGTAGTGTGTTGTCGAGATTTTTGTTACTGCAATGGAGTGTAGCTTTGTCTTTATGGAAGGTAGTTTGTTGTAGATATTTTTGTTACACTAATGGATTGTAGCCTTGTCATTATGGAAGGTAGTCTGTTGTTCAGATTTTTGTTACTCCAATTGATGGTAGCCTTGTCATTATGAAAGGTAGTCTATTGTCGAGATTTTTGTTATTCCATTGGATAGTATCCTTGTCATTATGGAAGGTAGTCTGTTATCGAGAGTTTTGTTATCCCAATGATTGGTAACCTTGTCATTTTGGAAGGTAGTCTGTTGTCGAGATTTTTGTTACTCCAATGGATGGTAGCCTTGTAATTATGGAAGGTAGTCTGTTGTCGATATTTTTGTTACTCCAATGGATGGTAGCCTTGTCATTATGGAAGGTAGTCTGTTGTCTAGATTTTTGTTACTCCATTTGATGATAGCCTTGTCATTATGGAAGGTAGTCTGTTGTAGATATTTTTGTTACTCCAATGGATGGTAGCCTTGTCATTATGGAAGGTAGTCTGTTGTTCGGATTTTTGTTACTCCAATTGATGGTAGCCTTGTCATTATGAAAGGTAGTCTATTGTCGAGATTTTTGTTATTCCATTGGATAGTATCCTTGTCATTATGGAAGGTAGTCTGTTATCAAGAGTTTTGTTATCCCAATGGATGGTAACCTTGTCATTATGGAAGGTAGTCTATTGTCGAGATTTTTGTTTCTCCAATGGATGGTAGCCTTGTATTTATGAAAGGTAGTCTATTGTCGATATTTTTGTTACTCATATGGATGGTAGCCTTTTCATTATGGAAGGTAGTCTATTTTCGAGATCTTTGTTACTCAATGGATGGTAGCCTTGTCATTAAGGCAGGTAGTCCGTTGTAGAGATTTTAGTTACTCTAATGGATGGTAGCCTTGACATTATAGAAGGAAGTCTTTTGTTGAGATTTTTGTTACTCCAATGGATGGTAGCCTTGTCATTATGGACCGTGGTCTATTGTCGAGATTTTTGTTACTCCAATGGATGGTATCCTTGTAATTATGGAAGGTAGTCTGTTGTCGACATTTTTGTTACTCCAATGGATGGTAGCCTTGTCATTATGGAAGGTAGTCTATTGTCGATATTTTTGTTACTCTAATGGATGGTAGCCTTGTCATTATGGAAGGTAGTCTGTTGTCGAGATTTTTGTTACTCTAATGGATGGTAGCCTTGTCTTTATGCAACGTAGTCAGTTGTCGATATTTTTGTTACTCCAATGGATGGTATCCTTGTAATTATGGAAGGAAGTCTGTTGTATAGTTTTTTGTAACTCCAATGGATGATAGCCTTGTCATTATGGAAGGTAGTGTGTTGTCGAGATTTTTGTTACTGCAATGGAGTGTAGCTTTGTCTTTATGGAAGGTAGTTTGTTGTAGATATTTTTGTTACTCTAATGGATTGTAGCCTTGTCATTATGGAAGGTAGTCTGTTGTTCAGATTTTTGTTACTCAAATTGATGGTAGCCTTGTCGTTATGAAAGGTAGTCTATTGTCGAGATTTTTGTTATTCCATTGGATAATATCCTTGTCATTATGGAAGGTAGTCTGTTATCGAGAGTTTTGTTATCCCAATGGATGGTAACCTTGTCATTATGGAAGGTAGTCTATTGTGGAGATTTTTGTTACTCCAATGGATGGTAGCCTTGTATTTATGGAAGGTAGTCTATTGTCGATATTTTTGTTACTCATATGGATGGTAGCCTTGTCATTATGGAAGGTAGTCTATTTTCGAGATCTTTGTTACTCAATGGATCGTAGCCTTGTCATTATGGAAGGTAGTCCGTTGTAGAGATTTTTGTTACTCTAATGGATGGTAGCCTTGACATTATAGAAGGAAGTCTTTTGTCGAGATTTTTGTTACTCCAATGGATGGTAGCCTTGTCATTATGGACCGTGGTGTATTGTCGAGATCTTTATTACTCCAATGGATGGTATCCTTGTAATTATGGAAGGTAGTCTGTTGTCGACATTTTTGTTACTCCAATGGATGGTTGCCTTGTCATTATGGAAGGTAGTCTGATGTCAAGATTTTTGTTACTCTAATGGATGTTGGCCTTGTCATTATGGAACGTAGTGTGTTGTTGATATTTTTTTTACTCCAATGGATGGTAGCCTTTTCATTTTTGAAGATAGTCTATTGTCGAGATTTTTGTTACTCCAATGGATGGTAGCCTTGTCATTATGGACGGTAGTCTGTTGTCGAGACTTTTTTTACTCTAATGGATGGTAGCCTTGTCATATGTAAGGTAGTCTGTTTTCGAGAATTTTTTTACTCCAATGGATGGTATCCTTGTCATTATGGAAGGTAGTCTGTTGTCGATATCTTTGATACTCAATGGATGGTAGCCTTGTCATTATGGAAGGTAGTCTGTTGTAGAGATTTTTGTTACTCCAATGGATGGTAGCCTTGCCATTATAGAAGGAAGTCTTTTGTCGAGATTTTTGTTACTCCAATGGATGGTAGCCTTGTCATTATGGACCGTGGTCTATTATCGAGAATTTTGTTACTCCAATGGATGGTATCCTTGTAATTATGGAAGGTAGTCTGTTGTCGATATTTTTGTTACTCCAATGGATGGTAGCGTTGTCCTTATGGAAGGTAGTCTGTTGTCGAGATTTTTGTTACTCTAATGGATGGTAGCCTTGTCTTTATGGAACGTAATCTGTTGTCGATATTTTTGTTACTCCAATGGATGGTAGCCTTCTCATTATGGAAGGCAGTCTGTTGTATAGTTTTTTGTAACTCCAATGGATGGTAGCCTTTTCATTATGGAAGGTAGTGTGTTGTCGAGATTTTTGTTACTGCAATAGAGTGTAGCTTTGTCTTTATGGAAGGTAGTCTGTTGTCGATATTTTTGTTACTCCAATGGATGGTAGCCTTGTCTTTATTGAAGGTAGTCTATTGTCGATATTTTTGGTACTCCAATGGATGGTAGCCTTGTCCTTATGGAAGATAGTCTGTTGTAGAGATTTGTGTTACTCTAATGGATGGTAGCCTTGTCATTATAAAATGAAGTCTTTTATCGAGATTTTTGTTACTCCAATGGACGGTATCCTTGTAATTATGGAAGGTAGTCTGTTGTCGAGAATTTTTTTTACTCCAATGGATGGTAGCCTTGTCATTATGGAAGGTAGTCTATTGTCCAGATTTTTTTTACTCCAATGGATGGTAGCCTTGTAATATGGAAGGTAGTCTGTTGTCGAGATTTTTTTTACTATAATGGATGGTACCCTTGTCATTATGGAACGTAGTCTGTTGTCGATATCTTTTTTACTCAATGGATGGTAGCCTTGTCATTATGGCAGGTAGTTTGTTGTCGATATCTTTGTTACTCAATGGATGGTAGCCTTGACATTATGGATGGTAGTCTGTTGTCGAGACTTTTTTTACTCCAATGGATGGTAGCCTTGTCATATGTAAGGTAGTTTGATGTCGAGATTTTTTTTACTCCAATGGATGGTATCCTTGTCATTATGGAATGTAGTCTGTTGTCGATATCTTTGTTACTCAATGGATGGTAGCCTTGTCATTAAGGAAGGTAGTCTATTGTCGATATTTTTGTTACTCAATGGATGGTAGCCTTGTCATTATGGAAGGTAGTCTGTTGTTGATATCTTTGTTACTCAATGGATGCTAGCCTTGTCATTATGGAAGGTACTCTGTTGTCAAGATTTTTGTTACTCCAATGGATGGTAGCCTTGTCATTATGGAAGGTAGTCTGTTGTCGATATCTTTGTTACTCAATGGATGGTAGCCTTGTCATTATGGAAGGTAGTCTGTTGTCGATATCTTTGTTACTCAATGGATGGTAGCCTTGTCATTATGGAACGAAGTTTATTGTCGAGAATTTTTTTACTCCAATGGATGGTAGCCTTGTCATTATGGTAGGTAGTCTGTTGTCGAGATTTTTTTTACTCCAATGGATGGTAGCCTTGTCATTATGGAAGGTAGTCTATTGTCGAGATTTTTTTTACTCCAATGGATGGTAGCCTTGTAATATGGAAGGTAGTCTGTTGTCGAGATTTTTTTTACTACAATGCATGGTAGCCTTGTCATTATGGAACGTAGTCTGTTGTCGATATCTTTGTTACTCAATGGATGGTAGCCTTTACATTATGGCACGTAGTCTGTTGTCGAGATTTTTGTTACTCCAATGGATGATAGCCTTGTCATTATGGAACGTAGTGTGTTGTTGATATTTTTGTTACTCCAATGGATGGTAGCCTTTTCATTTTTGAAGATAGTCTATTGTCGAGATTTTTGTTACTCCAATGGATGGTAGCCTTGTCATTATGGACGGTAGTCTATTGTCGAGACTTTTTTTACTCTAATGGATGGTAGCCTTGTCATAAGTAAGGTAGTCTGTTTTCGAGAATTTTTTTACTCCAATGGATGGTATCCTTGTCATTATGGAAGGTAGTATGTTGTCGATATCTTTGATACTCAATGGATGGTAGCCTTGTCATTATGGAAGGTAGTCTGTTGTAGAGATTTTTGTTACTCCAATGGATGGTAGCCTTGCCATTATAGAAGGAAGTTATTTGTCGAGATTTTTGTTACTCCAATGGATGGTAGCCTTGTCATTATGGATCGTGGTCTATTATCGAGAATTTTGTTACTCCAATGGATGGTATCCTTGTAATTATGGAAGGTAGTCTGTTCTCGATATTTTTGTTACTCCAATGGATGGTAGCCTTGTCCTTATGGAAGGTAGTCTGTTGTCGATATTTTTGTTACTCTAATGGATGGTAGCCTTGTCTTTATGGAACGTAATCTGTTGTCGATATTTTTGTTACTCCAATGGATGGTAGCCTTCTCATTATGGAAGGCAGTCTGTTGTATAGTTTTTTGTAACTCCAATGGATGGTAGCCTTTTCATTATGGAAGGTAGTGTGTTGTCGAGATTTTTGTTACTGCAATGGAGTGTAGCTTTGTCTTTATGGAAGGTAGTCTGTTGTCGATATTTTTGTTACTCCAATGGATGGTAGCCTTGTCTTTATGGAAGGTAGTCTATTGTCGATATTTTTGTTACTCCAATGCATGGTAGCCTTGTCCTTATGGAAGGTAGTCTGTTGTAGAGATTTGTGTTACTCTAATGGATGGTAGCCTTGTCATTATAAAATGAAGTCTTTTGTCGAGATTTTTGTTACTCCAATGGATGGTATCCTTGTAATTATGGAAGGTAGTCTGTTGTCGAGATTTTTTTTACTCCAATGGATGGTAGCCTTGTCATTATGGAAGGTAGTCTATTGTCGAGATTTTTTTTACTCCAATGGATGGTAGCCTTGTAATATGGAAGGTAGTCTGTTGTCGAGATTTTTTTTACTATAATGGATGGTACCCTTGTCATTATGGAACGTAGTCTGTTGTCGATATCTTTGTTACTCAATGGATGGTAGCCTTGTCATTATGGCAGGTAGTTTGTTGTCGATATCTTTGTTACTCAATGGATGGTAGCCTTGTCATTATGGATGGTAGTCTGTTGTCGAGACTTTTTTTACTCCAATGGATGGTAGCCTTGTCATATGTAAGGTAGTTTGTTGTCGAGATTTTTTTTACTCCAATGGATGGTATCCTTGTCATTATGGAAGGTGGTCTGTTGTCGATATATTTGTTACTCAATGGATGGTAGCCTTGTCATTAAGGAAGGTAGTCTATTGTCGATATTTTTGTTACTCAATGGATGGTAGCCTTGTCATTATGGAAGGTAGTCTGTTATTGATATTTTTGTTACTCAATGGATGGTAGCCTTGTCATTATGGAACGAAGTTTATTGTCGAGATTTTTTTTACTCCAATGGATGGTAGCCTTGTCATTATGGAAGGTAGTCTGCTGTCGATATTTTTGTTACTCCAATTGATGATAGCCTTGTCATTATGGAAGGTAGTCTGTTGTCGAGATTTTTGTTACTCTAATGGATTGTAGCCTTGTCTTTATAGAAGGTAGTCTGCAGTTCAAATTTTTGTTACTCTAATGGATGGTAGCCTTGTCATTATGAAAGGTAGTCTATTGTCGAGATTTTTGTTATTCCATTGGATAATAGCCTTGTCATTATGGAAGGTAGTCTATTGTCGAGATTTTTGTTAACCCAATGGATGGTAACCTTGTCATTATGGAAGGTAGTCTATTGTCTAGATTTTTGTTACTCCAATGGATGGTAGCCTTGTCATTACGGAAGGTAGTCTGTTGTCGATATTTTTGTTACTCCAATGGATGGTAGCCTTGTCATTATGGAAGGTAGTCTATTGTCTAGATTTTTGTTACTCCAATGGATGATAGCCTTGTCATTATGGAAGGTAGTCTGTTGTAGAGATTTTTGTTACTCCAATGGATGGTAGCCTTGTCATTATGGAAGGTAGTCTGTTGTCGAGATTTTTGTTACTGCAATGGATGGTAGCTTTGTCTTTATAGAAGGTAGTCTGTTGTCGATATTTTTGTTACTCCAATGGATGGTAGCCTTGTCTTTATGGAAGGTAGTCTATTGTCGATATTTTTGTTACTCATATGGATGGTAGCCTTGTCATTATGGAAGGTAGTCTGTTGTCAAGATTTTTGTTACTCCAATGGATGGTAGCCTTGTCATTATGGAAGGTAGTCTTTTGTCGATATCTTTGTTACTCAATGGATGGTAGCCTTGTCATTATGGAAGGTAGTCTGTTGTCGATATCTTTGTTACTCAATGGATGGTAGCCTTGTCATTATGGAACGAAGTCTATTGTCGAGATTTTTTTAACTCCAATGGATGGTAGCCTTGTCATTATGGAAGGTAGTCTGTTGTCGAGATTTTTTTTACTCCAATGGACGATATCCTTGTCATATGGAAGGTAGTCTGTTGTCGAGATTTTATTTACTGCAATGGTTGGTAGCCTTGTCATTATGGAAGGTAGTCTGTTAACGATATCTTTTTTACTCAATGGATGGTAGCCTTGTCATTATGGCAGGTTGTCAGTTGTCAATATCTTTGTTACTCAATGGATGGTAGCCTTTTAATTATGGAAGGAAGTCTGTTGTCGAGATTTTTTTTACTCCAATGGATGTTAGCCTTGTCCTTATGGAAGGTAGTCTGTTGTCGAGATTTTTGTAACTCTAATGGATTGTAGCCTTGTCATTATGGAAGGTAGTCTGTTGTAGAGATTTTTGTTACTCCAATGGATGGTAGCCTTGTCATTATGGAAGATAGTCTGTTGTCGAGATTTTTGTAACTCTAATGGATTGTAGCCTTGTCATTATGGAAGGTAGTCTGTTGTAGAGATTTTTGTTACTCCAATGGATGGTAGCCTTGTCATTATGGAAGGTAGTTTGTTGTCTAGATTTTTGTTACTGCAATGAATGGTAGCATTGTCTTTATAGAAGTTATTTTGTTGTCGATATTTATGTTACTCCAATGGATGGTAGCCTTGTCTTTATGGAAGGTAGTCTATTGTCGAGATCTTTGTTACTCAATGGATGGTAGCCTTGTCATTATGGAAGGTAGTCTGTTGTAGAGATTTTTGTTACTCTAATGGATGGTAGCCTTGCCATTATAGAAGGAAGTCTTTTGTGAATATTTTCGTTACTCCAAAGGATGGTAGCCTTGTCATTATGGACCGTGGTCTATTGTCGTAATTTTTGTTACTCCAATGGATGGTATCCTTGTAATTATGGAAGGTAGTCTGTTGTCGAGATTTTTGTTACTCCAATGCATGGTAGCCTTGTCATCATGGAAGGTAGTCTGCTGTCGATATTTTTGTTACTCCAATGGATGGTAGCCTTGTCATTATGGCAGGTAGTCTGCTGTGAATATCTTTGTTACTCAATGGATGGTAGCCTTGTCATTATGGAAGGTAATCTGTTGTCGATATCTTTGTTACTCAATGGATGGTAGCCTTGTCATTATGGAACAAAGTCTATTGTCGAGATTTTTTTTCCACCAATGGATGGTAGCCTTCTCATTATGGAACGAAGTCTATTGTCGAGATTTTTTTTCCACCAATGGATGGTAGCCTTGTCATTATGGAAGGTAGTCTGCTGTCGATATTTTTGTTACTCCAATGGATGATAGCCTTGTCATAATGGAAGGTATTCTGTTGTCGAGATTTTTGTTACTCTAATGGATTGTAGCCTTGTCTTTATGGAAGGTAGTCTGCTGTTCAGATTTTTGTTACTCTAATGGATGGTAGCCTTGTCATTATGAAAGGTAGTCTATTGTCGAGATTTTTGTTATTCCATTGGATAATAGCCTTGTCATTATAGAAGGTAGTCTGTTGTCGAGATTTTTGTTATCCCAATGGATGGTAACCTTGTCATTATGGAAGGTAGTCTATTGTCGAGATTTTTGTTACTCTAATGGATGGTAGCCTTGTCATTATGGAAGGTAGTCTGTTCTCGATATTTTTGTTACTCCAATGGATGGTAGCCTTCTCATTATGGAAGGTAGTCTATTGTCTATATTTTTGTTACTCCAATGGATGATAGCCTTGTCATTATGGAAGGTAGTCTGTTGTAGAGATTTTTGTTACTCCAATGGATGGTAGCCTTGTCATTATGGAAGGTAGTCTGTTGTCGAGATTTTTGTTACTGCAACGGATGGTAGCTTTGTCTTTATAGAATGTAGTCTGTTGTCGATATTTTTGTTACTCCAATGAATGGTAGCCTTGCCTTTATGGATGGTAGTCTATTGTCGATATTTTTGTTACTCATATGGATGGTAGCCTTGTCATTATGGAAGGTAGTCTGTTGTCAATCTTTTTGTTACTCCAATGGATGGTAGCCTTGTCATTATGGAAGGTAGTCTTTTATCGATATCTTTGTTACTTAATGGATGGTAGCCTTGTCATTATGGAAGGTAGTCTGTTGTCGATATCTTTGTTACTCAATGGATGGTATCCTTGTCTTTATGGAACGTAATCTGTTGTCGATATTTTTGTTACTCCAATGGATGGTAGCCTTGTCATTATGGAAGGCAGTATGTTGTATAGTTTTTTGTAACTCCAATGGATGGTAGCCTTGTCATTATGGAAGGTAGTGTGTTGTCGAAGTTTTTGTTACTGCAACGGAGTGTAGCTTTGTCTTTATGGAAGGTAGTCTGTTGTCGATATTTTTGTTACTCCAATGGATGGTAGCCTTGTCTTTATGGAAGGTAGTCTATTGTCGATATTTTTGTTACTCCAATGGATGGTAGTCTTGTCATAATGGAAGGTAGTCTGTTGTAGAGATTTGTGTTACTCTAATGGATGGTAGCCTTGATATTATAAAATGAAGTCTTTTGTCGAGATTTTTGTTACTCCAATGGATGGTAGCCTTGTCATTATGGACCGTGGTCTATTGTCGAGATTTTTGTTACTCCAATGGATGGTATCCTTGTAATAATTGAAGGTAGTCTGTTGTCGAGATTTTTGCTACTCCAATGGATGGTAACATTGTCATTATGGAAGGTAGTCTGATGTCGATATTTTTGTTACTCCAATGGATGGTAGCCTTGTCTTTATTGAAGGTAGTCTATTGTCGATATTTTTGGTACTCCAATGGATGGTAGCCTTGTCCTTATGGAAGGTAGTCTGTTGTAGAGATTTGTGTTACTCTAATGGATGGTAGCCTTGTCATTATAAAATGAAGTCTTTTATCGAGATTTTTGTTACTCCAATGGACGGTATCCTTGTAATTATGGAAGGTAGTCTGTTGTCGAGATTTTTTTTACTCCAATGGATGGTAGCCTTGTCATTATGGAAGGTTGTCTATTGTCCAGATTTTTTTTACTCCAATGGATGGTAGCCTTGTAATATGGAAGGTAGTCTGTTGTCGAGATTTTTTTTACTATAATGGATGGTACCCTTGTCATTATGGAACGTAGTCTGTTGTCGATATCTTTTTTACTCAATGGATGGTAGCCTTGTCATTATGGCAGGTAGTTTGTTGTCGATATCTTTGTTACTCAATGGATGGTAGCCTTGACATTATGGATGGTAGTCTGTTGTCGAGACTTTTTTTACTCCAATGGATGGTAGCCTTGTCATATGTAAGGTAGTTTGTTGTCGAGATTTTTTTTACTCCAATGGATGGTATCCTTGTCATTATGGAATGTAGTCTGTTGTCGATATCTTTGTTACTCAATGGATGGTAGCCTTGTCATTAAGGAAGGTAGTCTATTGTCGATATTTTTGTTACTCAATGGATGGTAGCCTTGTCATTATGGAAGGTAGTCTGTTGTTGATATCTTTGTTACTCAATGGATGCTAGCCTTGTCATTATGGAAGGTACTCTATTGTCAAGATTTTTGTTACTCCAATGGATGGTAGCCTTGTCATTATGGAAGGTAGTCTGTTGTCGATATCTTTGTTACTCAATGGATGGTAGCCTTGTCATTATGGAAGGTAGTCTGTTGTCGATATCTTTGTTACTCAATGGATGGTAGCCTTGTCATTATGGAACGAAGTTTATTGTCGAGATTTTTTTTACTCCAATTGATGGTAGCCTTGTCATTATGGTAGGTAGTCTGTTGTCGAGATTTTTTTTACTCCAATGGATGGTAGCCTTGTCATTATGGAAGGTAGTCTATTGTCGAGATTTTTTTTACTCCAATGGATGGTAGCCTTGTAATATGGAAGGTAGTCTGTTGTCGAGATTGTTTTTACTACAATGGATGGTAGCCTTGTCATTATGGAACGTAGTCTGTTGTCGATATCTTTGTTACTCAATGGATGGTAGCCTTTACATTATGGCAGGTAGTCTGTTGTCGAGATTTTTGTTACTCCAATGGATGATAGCCTTGTCATTATGGAACGTAGTGTGTTGTTGATATTTTTGTTACTCCAATGGATGGTAGCCTTTTCATTTTTGAAGATAGTCTATTGTCGAGATTTTTGTTACTCCAATGGATGGTAGCCTTGTCATTATGGACGGTAGTCTGTTGTCGAGACTTTTTTTACTCTAATGGATGGTAGCCTTGTCATATGTAAGGTAGTCTGTTTTCGAGAATTTTTTACTCCAATGGATGGTATCCTTGTCATTATGGAAGGTAGTATGTTGTCGATATCTTTGATACTCAATGGATGGTAGCCTTGTCATTATGGAAGGTAGTCTGTTGTAGAGATTTTTGTTACTCCAATGGATGGTAGCCTTGCCATTATAGAAGGAAGTTATTTGTCGAGATTTTTGTTACTCCAATGGATGGTAGCCTTGTCATTATGGACCGTGGTCTATTATCGAGAATTTTGTTACTCCAATGGATGGTATCCTTGTAATTATGGAAGGTAGTCTGTTCTCGATATTTTTGTTACTCCAATGGATGGTAGCCTTCTCCTTATGGAAGGTAGTCCGTTGTCGATATTTTTGTTACTCTAATGGATGGTAGCCTTGTCTTTATGGAACGTAATCTGTTGTCGATATTTTTGTTACTCCAATGGATGGTAGCCTTCTCATTATGGAAGGCAGTCTGTTGTATAGTTTTTTGTAACTCCAATGGATGGTAGCCTTTTCATTATGGAAGGTAGTGTGTTGTCGAGATTTTTGTTACTGCAATGGAGTGTAGCTTTGTCTTTATGGAAGGTAGTCTGTTGTCGATATTTTTGTTACTCCAATGGATGGTAGCCTTGTCTTTATGGAAGGTAGTCTATTGTCGATATTTTTGTTACTCCAATGCATGGTAGCCTTGTCCTTATGGAAGGTAGTCTGTTGTAGAGATTTGTGTTACTCTAATGGATGGTAGCCTTGTCATTATAAAATGAAGTCTTTTGTCGAGATTTTTGTTACTCCAATGGATGGTATCCTTGTAATTATGGAAGGTAGTCTGTTGTCGAGATTTTTTTTACTCCAATGGATGGTAGCCTTGTCATTATGGAAGGTAGTCTATTGTCGAGATTTTTTTTACTCCAATGGATGGTAGCCTTGTAATATGGAAGGTAGTCTGTTGTCGAGATTTTTTTTACTATAATGGATGGTACCCTTGTCATTATGGAACGTAGTCTGTTGTCGATATCTTTGTTACTCAATGGATGGTAGCCTTGTCATTATGGCAGGTAGTTTGTTGTCGATATCTTTGTTACTCAATGGATGGTAGCCTTGTCATTATGGATGGTAGTCTGTTGTCGAGACTTTTTTTACTCCAATGGATGGTAGCCTTGTCATATGTAAGGTAGTTTGTTGTCGAGATTTTTTTTACTCCAATGGATGGTATCCTTGTCATTATGGAAGGTGGTCTGTTGTCGATATCTTTGTTACTCAATGGATGGTAGCCTTGTCATTAAGGAAGGTAGTCTATTGTCGATATTTTTGTTACTCAATGGATGGTAGCCTTGTCATTATGGAAGGTAGTCTGTTATTGATATTTTTGTTACTCAATGGATGGTAGCCTTGTCATTATGGAACGAAGTTTATTGTCGAGATTTTTTTTACTCCAATGGATGGTAGCCTTGTCATTATGGAAGGTAGTCTGCTGTCGATATTTTTGTTACTCCAATTGATGATAGCCTTGTCATTATGGAAGGTAGTCTGTTGTCGAGATTTTTGTTACTCTAATGGATTGTAGCCTTGTCTTTATAGAAGGTAGTCTGCAGTTCAGATTTTTGTTACTCTAATGGATGGTAGCCTTGTCATTATGAAAGGTAGTCTATTGTCGAGATTTTTGTTATTCCATTGGATAATAGCCTTGTCATTATGGAAGGTAGTCTATTGTCGAGATTTTTGTTAACCCAATGGATGGTAACCTTGTCATTATGGAAGGTAGTCTATTGTCTAGATTTTTGTTACTCCAATGGATGGTAGCCTTGTCATTACGGAAGGTAGTCTCTTGTCGATATTTTTGTTACTCATATGGATGGTAGCCTTGTCATTATGGAAGGTAGTCTGTTGTAGAGATTTTTGTTACTCCAATGGATGGTAGCCTTGTCATTATGGAAGGTAGTTTGTTGTCTAGATTTTTGTTACTGCAATGAATGGTAGCTTTGTCTTTATAGAAGTTATTTTGTTGTCGATATTTATGTTACTCCAATGGATGGTAGCCTTGTCTTTATGGAAGGTAGTCTATTGTCGAGATCTTTGTTACTCAATGGATGGTAGCCTTGTCATTATGGAAGGTAGTCTGTTGTAGAGATTTTTGTTACTCTAATGGATGGTAGCCTTGCCATTATAGAAGGAAGTCTTTTGTGAATATTTTCGTTACTCCAAAGGATGGTAGCCTTGTCATTATGGACCGTGGTCTATTGTCGTAATTTTTGTTACTCCAATGGATGGTATCCTTGTAATTATGGAAGGTAGTCTGTTGTCGAGATTTTTGTTACTCCAATGCATGGTAGCCTTGTCATCATGGAAGGTAGTCTGCTGTCGATATTTTTGTTACTCCAATGGATGGTAGCCTTGTCATTATGGCAGGTAGTCTGCTGTCAATATCTTTGTTACTCAATGGATGGTAGCCTTGTCATTATGGAAGGTAATCTGTTGTCGATATCTTTGTTACTCAATGGATGGTAGCCTTGTCATTATGGAACAAAGTCTATTGTCGAGATTTTTTTTCCACCAATGGATGGTAGCCTTCTCATTATGGAACGAAGTCTATTGTCGAGATTTTTTTTCCACCAATGGATGGTAGCCTTGTCATTATGGAAGGTAGTCTGCTGTCGATATTTTTGTTACTCCAATGGATGATAGCCTTGTCATAATGGAAGGTAGTCTGTTGTCGAGATTTTTGTTACTCTAATGGATTGTAGCCTTGTCTTTATGGAAGGTAGTCTGCTGTTCAGATTTTTGTTACTCTAATGGATGGTAGCCTTGTCATTATGAAAGGTAGTCTATTGTCGAGATTTTTGTTATTCCATTGGATAATAGCCTTGTCATTATAGAAGGTAGTCTGTTGTCGAGATTTTTGTTATCTCAATGGATGGTAACCTTGTCATTATGGAAGGTAGTCTATTGTCGAGATTTTTGTTACTCTAATGGATGGTAGCCTTCTCATTATAGAAGGTAGTCTGTTCTCGATATTTTTGTTACTCCATTGGATGGTAGCCTTCTCATTATGGAAGGTAGTCTATTGTCTATATTTTTGTTACTCCAATGGATGATAGCCTTGTCATTATGGAAGGTAGTCTGTTGTAGAGATTTTTGTTACTCCAATGGATGGTAGCCTTGTCATTATGGAAGGTAGTCTGTTGTCAAGATTTTTGTTACTGCAACGGATGGTAGCTTTGTCTTTATAGAATGTAGTCTGTTGTCGATATTTTTGTTACTCCAATGAATGGTAGCCTTGCCTTTATGGATGGTAGTCTATTGTCGATATTTTTGTTACTCATATGGATGGTAGCCTTGTCATTATGGAAGGTAGTATGTTGTCAATCTTTTTGTTACTCCAATGGATGGTAGCCTTGTCATTATGGAAGGTAGTCTTTTATCGATATCTTTGTTACTTAATGGATGGTAGCCTTGTCATTATGGAAGGTAGTCTGTTGTCGATATCTTTGTTACTCAATGGATGGTATCCTTGTCTTTATGGAACGTAATCTGTTGTCGATATTTTTGTTACTCCAATGGATGGTAGCCTTGTCATTATGGAAGGCAGTATGTTGTATAGTTTTTTGTAACTCCAATGGATGGTAGCCTTGTCATTATGGAAGGTAGTGTGTTGTCGAGATTTTTGTTACTGCAACGGAGTGTAGCTTTGTCTTTATGGAAGGTAGTCTGTTGTCGATATTTTTGTTACTCCAATGGATGGTAGCCTTGTCTTTATGGAAGGTAGTCTATTGTCGATATTTTTGTTACTCCAATGGATGGTAGTCTTGTCATAATGGAAGGTAGTCTGTTGTAGAGATTTGTGTTACTCTAATGGATGGTAGCCTTGACATTATAAAATGAAGTCTTTTGTCGAGATTTTTGTTACTCCAATGGATGGTAGCCTTGTCATTATGGACTGTGGTCTATTGTCGAGATTTTTGTTACTCCAATGGATGGTATCCTTGTAATTATTGAAGGTAGTCTGTTGTCGAGATTTTTGCTACTCCAATGGATGGTAACATTGTCATTATGGAAGGTAGTCTGATGTCGATATTTTTGTTACTCCAATGGATGGTAGCCTTGTCATTAGGGAAGGTAGTCTGTTGTCGAGATTCTTTTTACTCCATTGGATGGTAGCCTTGTCATTATGGAAGGTAGTATGTTGTCGAGATTTTTTTTACTCCAATGGACGGTATCCTTGTCATATGGAAGGTAGTCTGTTGTCGAGATTTTTTTTACTCCAATGGATGGTAGCCTTGTCATTATGGAAGGTAGTCAGTTGTCAATATCTTTGTTACTCAATGGATGGTAGCCTTGTCATTATGGAAGGAAGTCTATTGTCGAGATTTGTTTTACTCCAATGGATGTTAGCCTTGTCATTATGGAAGGTAGTCTGCTGCCGATATTTTTGTTACTCCAAAGGATGATAGCCTTGTCATTATGGAAGATAGTCTGTTGTCGAGATTTTTGTAACTCTAATGGATTGTAGCCTTGTCATTATGGAAGGTAGTCTGTTGTAGACATTTTTGTTACTCCAATGGATGGTAGCCTTGTCATTATGGAAGGTAGTTTGTTGTCGAGATTTTTGTTACTGCAATGGATGGTAGCTTTGTCTTTATAGAAGTTATTCTGTTGTCGATATTTTTGTTACTCCAACGGATGGTAGCCTTGTCTTTATGGAAGGTAGTCTATTGTCGATATTTTTGTTACTCATATAGATGGTAGCTTTGTCATTATGGTTGGTAGTCTATTTTCGAGATCTTTGTTACTCAATGGATGGTAGCCTTGTCATTATGGAAGGTAGTATGTTGTGGAGATTTTTGTTACTCTAATGGATGGTAGCCTTTCCATTATAGAAGGAAGTCTTTTGACAAGATTTTCGTTACTCCATAGGATGGTAGCCTTGTCATTAAGGACCGTGGTCTATTGTCGAGATTTTTGTTACTCCAATGGATGGTATCCTTGTAATTATGGAAGGTAGTCTGTTGTCGAGATTTTTGTTACTCCAATGGATGGTAGCCTTATCATTATGGAAGGTAGTTTGCTGTCGATATTTTTGTTACTCCAATGGATGGTAGCCTTGTCATTATGGCAGGTAGTCTGTTGTCGAGATTTTTTTTACTCCAATGGATGGTAGCCTTGTCATTATGGAAGGTAGTCTATTGTCGAGATTTTTTTTACTCCAATGGATGGTAGCATTGTAATATGGAAGGTAGTTTGTTGTAGAGATTTTTTTTACTCCAATGGATGGTAGCCTTGTCATTATGGAACATAGTCTGTTGTCGATATCTTTGTTACTCAATGGATGGTAGCCTTGTCATTATGGCAGGTAGTCTGTTATCGATCTCTTTGTTACTCAATGGATGGTAGCCTTGTCATTATGGATGGTACTCTGTTGTCGAGACTTTTTTTACTCCAATGGATGGTAGCCTTGTCATATGTAAGGTAGTTTGTTGTCGAGATTTTTTTTACTCCAATGGATGGTATCCTTGTCATTATGGAAGGTAGTCTGTTGTCGATATCTTTGTTACTAAATGGATGGTAGCCTTGTCATTAAGGAAGGTAGTTTGTTGTCGATATTTTTGTTACTCAATGGATGGTAGCCTTGTCATTATGGAAGGTAGTCTGTTGTCGATATCTTTGTTACTCAAGGGATGCTAGCCTTGTCATTATGGAAGGTAGTCTGTTGTCAAGATTTTTGTTACTCCAATGGATGCTAGCCTTGTCATTATGGAAGGTAGTTTGTTGTCGATATCTTTGTTACTCAATGGATGGTAGCCTTGTCATTATGGAAGGTAGTCTTTTTTCGATATCTTTGTTACTCAATGGATGGTAGCGTTGTCATTATGGAACGAAGTCTATTGTCGAGATTTTTTTTACTCCAATCGATGGTAGCCTTGTCATTATGGAAGGTAGTCTGCTGTCGATATTTTTGTTACTCCAATAGATGATACCCTTGTCATTATGGAAGGTAGTCTATTGTCGAGATTTTTGTTACTCTAATGGATTGTAGCCTTGTCTTTATGGAAGGTAGTCTGCTGTTCAGATTTTTGTTACTCTAATGGATGGTAGCCTTGTCATTATGAAAGGTAGTCTATTGTCGAGATTTTTGTTATTCCATTGGATAATAGCCTTGTCACTATGGAAGGTAGTCTGTTGTCGAGATTTTTGTTATCCCAATGGATGGTAACCTTGTCATTATGGAAGGTAGTCTATTGTCGAGATTTTTGTTACTCTAATGGTTGGTAGCCTTGTCATTATGGAAGGTAGTCTGTTGTCGATATTTTTGTTACTCCAATGGATGGTAGCCTTGTCATTATGGAAGGTAGTCTATTGTCTAGATTTTTGTTACTCCAATGGATGATAGCCTTGTCATTATGGAAGGTAGTCTGTTGTAGAGATTTTTGTTACTCCAATGGATGGTAGCCTTGTCATTATGGAAGGTAGTCTGTTGTCAAGATTTTTGTTACTGCAATGGATGGTAGCTTTGTCTTTTAGAAGGTAGTCTGTTGTCGATATTTTTGTTACTCCAATGGATGGTAGCCTTGTCTTTATGGAAGGTAGTCTATTGTCGATATTTTTGTTACTCATATGGATGGTAGCCTTGTCATTATGGAAGGTAGTCTGTTGTCAAGATTTTTGTTACTCCAATGGATGGTAGCCTTGTCATTATGGAAGGTAGTCTATTGTCGAGATTTTTGTTACTCTAATGGTTGGTAGCCTTGTCATTATGGAAGGTAGTCTGTTGTCGATATTTTTGTTACTCCAATGAATGGTAGCCTTGTCATTATGGAAGGTAGTCTATTGTCTAGATTTTTGTTACTCCAATGGATGATAGCCTTGTCATTATGGAAGGTAGTCTGTTGTAGAGATTTTTGTTACTCCAATGGATGGTAGCCTTGTCATTATGGAAGGTAGTCTGTTGTCGAGATTTTTGTTACTGCAATGGATGGTAGCTTTGTCTTTTTAGAAGGTAGTCTGTTGTCGATATTTTTGTTACTCCAATGGATGGTAGCCTTGTCTTTATGGAAGGTAGTCTATTGTCGATATTTTTGTTACTCAAATGGATGGTAGCCTTGTCATTATGGAAGGTAGTCTGTTGTCAAGATTTTTGTTACTCCAATGGATGGTAGCCTTGTCATTATGGAAGGTAGTCTTTTGTCGATATCTTTGTTACTCAATGGATGGTAGCCTTGTCATTATGGAAGGTAGTCTGTTGTCGATATCTTTGTTACTCAATGGATGGTAGCCTTGTCATTATGGAACGAAGTCTATTGTCGAGATTTTTTTAACTCCAATGGATGGTAGCCTTGTCATTATGGAAGGTAGTCTGTTGTCGAGATTTTTTTTACTCCAATGGACGGTATCCTTGTCATATGGAAGGTAGTCTGTTGTCGAGATTTTATTTACTGCAATGGTTGGTAGCCTTGTCATTATGGAAGGTAGTCTGTTATCGATATCTTTTTTACTCAATGGATGGTAGCCTTGTCATTATGGCAGGTTGTCAGTTGTCAATATCTTTGTTACTCAATGGATGGTAGCCTTTTACTTATGAAAGGAAGTCTATTGTCGAGATTTTTTTTACTCCAATGGATGTTAGCCTTGTCATTATGGAAGGTAGTCTGCTGTCGATATTTTTTTTACTCCAATGGATGATAGCCTTGTCATTATGGAAGATAGTCTGTTGTCGAGATTTTTGTAACTCTAATGGATTGTAGCCTTGTCATTATGGAAGGTAGTCTATTGTAGAGATTTTTGTTACTCCAATGGATGGTAGCCTTGTCATTATGGAAGGTAGTTTGTTGTCTAGATTTTTGTTACTGCAATGAATGGTAGCTTTGTCTTTATAGAAGTTATTTTGTTGTCGATATTTATGTTACTCCAATGGATGGTAGCCTTGTCTTTATGTAAGGTAGTCTATTGTCGATATTTTTGTTACTTATATAGATGGTAGCTTTTTCATTACGGAAGGTAGTCTATTTTCGAGATCTTTGTTACTCAATGGATGGTAGCCTTGTCATTATGGAAGGTAGTCTGTTGTAGAGATTTTTGTTACTCTAATGGATGGTAGCCTTGCCATTATAGAAGGAAGTCTTTTGTGAATATTTTCGTTACTCCAAAGGATGGTAGCCTTGTCATTATGGACCGTGGTCTATTGTCGTAATTTTTGTTACTCCAATGGATGGTATCCTTGTAATTATGGAAGGTAGTGTGTTGTCGAGATTTTTGTTACTCCAATGCATGGTAGCCTTGTCATCATGGAAGGTAGTCTGCTGTCGATATTTTTGTTACTCCAATGGATGGTAGCCTTGTCATTATGAAAAGGTAGTCTGTTGTCGAGATTTTTTTTACTCCAATGGATGGTAGCCTTGTCATTATGGAAGGTAGTCTATTGTCGAGATTTTTTTTGCTCCAATGGATGGTAGCCTTGTAATATGGAAGGTAGTCTATTGACGAGATTTTTTTTACTACAATGGATGGTAGCCTTGTCATTATGGAACGTAGTCTGTTGTCGATATCTTTGTTACTCAATGGATGGTAGCCTTGTCATTATGGCAGGTAGTCCGTTGTCGATATCTTTGTTACTCAATGGATGGTAGCCTTGTCATTATGGATGGTAGTCTGTTGTCGAGACTTTTTTTACTCCAATGAATTTTAGCCTTGTCATATGTAAGGTAGTTTGTTGTCGAGATTTTTTTTACTCCAATGGATGGTATCCTTGTCATTATGGAAGGTAGTCTGTTGTCGATATCTTTGTTACTAAATGGATGGTAGCCTTGTCATTAAGGAAGGTAGTCTGTTGTCGATATTTTTGTTACTCAATGGATGGTAGCCTTGTCATTATTGAAGGTAGTCTGTTGTCGACATCTTTGTTACTCAATGGATGCTAGCCTTGTCATTATGGAAGGTAGTGTCTTATCAAGATTTTTGTTACTCCAATGGATGGTAGCCTTGTCATTATGGAAGGTAGTCTGTTGTCGATATCTTTGTTACTCAATGGATGGTAGCCTTGTCATTATGGAAGGTAATCTGTTGTTGATATATTTGTTACTCAATGGATGGTAGCCTTGTCATTATGGAACGAAGTCTATTGTCGAGATTTTTTGTCCACCAATGGATGGTAGCCTTGTCATTATGGAAGGTAGTCTGCTGTCGATATTTTTGTTACTCCAATGGATGATAGCCTTGTCATTATGGAAGGTAGTCTGTTGTCGAGATTTTTGTTACTCTAATGGATTGTAGCCTTGTCTTTATGGAAGGTAGTCTGCTGTTCAGATTTTTGTTACTCTAATGGATGGTAGCCTTGTCATTATGAAAGGTAGTCTATTGTCGAGTTTTTTGTTATTCCATTGGATAATAGCCTTGTCATTATGGAAGGTAGTCTGTTGTCGAGATTTTTGTTATCCCAATGGATGGTAACCTTGTCATTATGGAAGGTAGTCTATTGTCGAGATTTTTGTTACTCTAATGGATGGTAGCCTTGTCATTATGGAAGGTAGTCTGTTGTCGATATTTTTGTTACTCCAATGGATGGTAGCCTTCTCATTATGGAAGGTAGTCTATTGTCTATATTTTTGTTACTCCAATGGATGATAGCCTTGTCATTATGGAAGGTAGTCTGTTGTCGAGATTTTTGTTACTGCAACGGATGGTAGCTTTGTCTTTATAGAATGTAGTCTGTTGTCGATATTTTTGTTACTCCAATGAATGGTAGCCTTGCCTTTATGGATGGTAGTCTATTCTCGATATTTTTGTTACTCATATGGATGGTAGCCTTGTCATTATGGAAGGTAGTCTGTTGTCAATCTTTTTGTTACTCCAATGGATGGTAGCCTTGTCATTATCGAAGGTAGTCTTTTATCGATATCTTTGTTACTCAATGGATGGTAGCCTTGTCATTATGGAAGCTAGTCTGTTGTCGATATCTTTGTTACTCAATGGATGGTATCCTTGTCTTTATGGAACGTAATCTGTTGTCGATATTTTTGTTACTCCAATGGATGGTAGCCTTGTCATTATGGAAGGCAGTATGTTGTATAGTTTTTTGTAACTCCAATGGATGGTAGCCTTGTCATAATGGAAGGTAGTGTGTTGTCGAGATTTTTGTTACTGCAACGGAGTGTAGCTTTGTCTTTATGGAAGGTAGTCTGTTGTCGATATTTTTGTTACTCCAATGGATGGTAGCCTTGTCTTTATGGAAGGTAGTCTATTGTCCATATTTTTGTTACTCCAATGGATGGTAGTCTTGTCATAATGGAAGGTTGTCTGTTGTAGAGATTTGTGTTACTCTAATGGATGGTAGCCTTGACATTATAAAATGGAGTCTTTTGTCGAGATTTTTGTTACTCCAATGGATGGTAGCCTTGTCATTATGGACCGTGGTCTATTGTCGAGATTTTTGTTACTCCAATGGATGGTATCCTTGTAATTATTGAAGGTAGTCTCTTGTCGAGATTTTTGCTACTCCAATGGATGGTAACATTGTCATTATGGAAGGTAGTCTGATGTCGATATTTTTGTTACTCCAATGGATGGTAGCCTTGTCATTAGGGAAGGTAGTCTGTTGTCGAGATTCTTTTTACTCCATTGGATGGTAGCCTTGTCATTATGGAAGGTAGTCTGTTGTCGAGATTTTTTTTACTCCAATGGACGGTATGCTTGTCATATGGAAGGTAGTCTGTTGTCGAGATTTTTTTTACTGCAATGGATGATAGCCTTGTCATTATGGAAGGTAGTCTGTTATTGATATCTTTTTTACTCAATGGATGGTAACCTTGTCATTATGGAAGGTAGTCAGTTGTCAATATCTTTGTTACTCAATGGATGGTAGCCTTGTCATTATGGAAGGAAGTCTGTTATCGAGATTTGTTTTACTCCAATGGATGTTAGCCTTGTCATTATGGAAGGTAGTCTGCTGTCGATATTTTTGTTACTCCAATGGATGATAGCCTTGTCATTATGGAAGATAGTTTGTTGTCGAGATTTTTGTAACTCTAATGGATTGTAGCCTTGTCATTATGGAAGGTAGTCTGTTGTAGACATTTTTGTTACTCCAATGGATGGTAGCCTTGTCATTATGGAAGGTAGTTTGTTGTCGAGATTTTTGTTACTGCAATGGATGGTAGCTTTGTCTTTATAGAAGTTATTCTGTTGTCGATATTTTTGTGACTCCAACGGATGGTAGCCTTGTCTTTATGGAAGCTAGTCTATTGTCGATATTTTTGTTACTCATATAGATGGTAGCTTTGTCCTTATGGTTGGTAGTCTATTTTCGAGATCTTTGTTACTCAATGGATGATAGCCTTGTCATTATGGAAGGTAGTATGTTGTGGAGATTTTTGTTACTCAAATGGATGGTAGCCTTTCCATTATAGAAGGAAGTCTTTTAACAAGATTTTCGTTACTCCACAGGATGGTAGCCTTGTCATTAACGACCGTGGTCTATTGTCGAGATTTTTGTTACTCCAATGGATGGTATCCTTGTAATTATGGAAGGTAGTCTGTTGTCGAGATTTTTGTTACTCCAATGGATGGTAGCCTTATCATTATGGAAGGTAGTTTGCTGTCGATATTTTTGTTACTCCAATGGATGGTAGCCTTGTCATTATGGCAGGTAGTCTGTTGTCGAGATTTTTTTTACTCCAATGGATGGTAGCCTTGTCATTATGGAAGGTAGTCTATTGTCGAGATTTTTTTTACTCCAATGGATGGTAGCATTGTAATATGGAAGGTAGTTTGTTGTAGAGATTTTTTTTACTCCAATGGATGGTAGCCTTGTCATTATGGAACGTAGTCTGTTGTCGATATCTGTGTTACTCAATGGATGGTAGCCTTGTCATTATGGCAGGTAGTCTGTTGTCGAGATTTTTTTTACTCCAATGGATGGTAGCCTTGTCATTATGGAAGGTAGTCTATTGTCGAGATTTTTTTTACTCTAATGGATGGTAGCATTGTAATATGGAAGGTAGTTTGTTGTAGAGATTTTTTTTACTCCAATGGATGGTAGCCTTGTCATTATGGAATGTAGTCTGTTGTCGATATCTTTGTTACTCAATGGATGGTAGCCTTGTCATTATGGATGGTAGTCTGTTGTCGAGACTTTTTTTACTCCAATGGATGGTAGCCTTGTCATATGTAAGGTAGTTTGTTGTCGAGATTTTTTTTACTCCAATGGATGGTATCCTTGTCATTATGGAAGGTAGTCTGTTGTCGATATCTTTGTTACTAAATGGATGGTAGCCTTGTCATTAAGGAAGGTAGTTTGTTGTCGATATTTTTGTTACTCAATGGATGGTAGCCTTGTCATTATGGAAGGTAGTCTGTTGTCGATATCTTTGTTACTCAAGGGATGCTAGCCTTGTCATTATGGAAGGTAGTCTGTTGTCAAGATTTTTGTTACTCCAATGGATGGTAGCCTTGTCATTATGGAAGGTAGTCTGTTGTCGATATCTTTGTTACTCAATGGATGATACCCTTGTCATTATGGAAGGTAGTCTATTGTCGAGATTTTTGTTACTCTAATGGATTGTAGCCTTGTCTTTATGGAAGGTAGTCTGCTGTTCAGATTTTTGTTACTCTAATGGATGGTAGCCTTGTCATTATGAAAGGTAGTCTATTGTCGAGATTTTTGTTATTCCATTGGATAATAGCCTTGTCACTATGGAAGGTAGTCTGTTGTCGAGATTTTTGTTATCCCAATGGATGGTAACCTTGTCATTATGGAAGGTAGTCTATTGTCGAGATTTTTGTTACTCTAATGGTTGGTAGCGTTGTCATTATGGAAGGTAGTCTGTTGTCGATATTTTTGTTACTCCAATGGATGGTAGCCTTGTCATTATGGAAAGTTGTATATTGTCTATATTTTTGTTACTCCAATGGATGATAGCCTTGTCATTATGGAAGGTAGTCTGTTGTAGAGATTGTTGTTACTCCAATGGATGGTAGCCTTGTCATTATGGAAGGTAGTCTGTTGTCGAGATTTTTGTTACTGCAATGGATGGTAGCTTTGTCTTTATAGAAGGTAGTCTGTTGTCGATATTTTTGTTACTCCAATGGATGGTAGCCTTGTCTTTAAGGAAGGTAGTCTATTGTCGATATTTTTATTACTCATATGGATGGTAGCCTTGTCATTATGGAAGGTAGTTTGTTGTCAAGCTTTTTGTTACTCCAATGGATGGTAGCCTTGTCATTAGGGAAGGTAGTCTGTTGTCGAGATTCTTTTTACTCCATTGGATGGTAGCCTTGTCATTATGGAAGGTAGTCTGTTGTCGAGATTTTTTTTACTCCAATGGACGGTATCCTTGTCATATGAAAGGTAGTCTGTTGTCGAGATTTTTTTTACTGCAATGGATGGTAGCCTTGTCATTATGGAAGGTAGTTTGTTATCGATATCTTTTTTACTCAATGGATGGTAGCCTTGTCATTATGGTAGGTAGTCAGTTGTAAATATCTTTGTTACTCAATGGATGGTAGCCTTGTCATTATGGAAGGAAGTCTGTTGTCGATATTTTCGTTACTCCAATGGATGGTAGCCTTGTCATTATGGAAGGTAGTTTGTTGTCGAGATTTTTGTTACTCTAATGGATGGTAGCCTTGTCATTATAGAAGGTAGTCTGTTGTCAAGATTTTTGTTACTCCAATGGATTGTAGCCTTGTCATTAGGGAAGGTAGTCTGTTGTCGAGATTTTATTTACTACAATGGATGGTAGCATTGTCATTATGGAAGGTAGTTTGTTGACGAGATTTTTGTTACTACGATTGATGGTAGTCTTGTCATTATGGAAGGTAGTCTGTTATCGATATCTTTGTTACTCCAATGGATGGTAGCCTAGTCATTATGAAAGGTAGTTTGTTGTCGAGATTTTTTTTACTCCAATGGATGGTAGCCTAGTCATTATGGAAGGTAGCCTGTTGTCGAGATTTTTTTTACTCCAATGGATGGTAGCTTTGTCATTATTGAAGGTAGTCTATTGTCGAGATTTTTGTTACTCCAATGGATGGTAGCCTTGTCATTATGGAAGGTAGTTTGTTGTCGAGATCTTTGTTTCTCCAATGGAAGGTAGCCTTGTCATTATGGAAGGTAGTCTGTCGTTGTTATTTCTGTCACTCCAACGGATGGTAGCCTTGTCACTATTGAAGGTAGTTTATTCTCAATATTTTTTTTATTCCATTGTATGGTAGCCTTGTTATTATCGAAGGTAGTCTGTTCTCGAGATTTTTGTTATTCCAATAGATGGTAGGCTTGTCATTATGGAAGGTAGTCTGTTGTCGAGATTTTTGTTACTCCAATGGATGGTAGCCTTGTCATTATTGAAGGTAGTCTGTTGTCGAGATTTTTGTTACTCTAATGGATGGTAGCCTTGTCATTATGGAAGGTAGTCTATTGTCAAGATTTTTTTACTCCAATGGATGGTAGCCTTTTAATTATGGAAGGTAGTCTGTTGTCGAGACTTTTTTACTATAATGGATGTAGCCTTGTCATTATGGAAGGTAGTCTGTTGTCGAGATCTTTGTTACTGCGATGGATGGTAGTCTTGTCATAATGGAAGGTAGTCTGTTGTTGATATCTTTGTTACTCCAATGGATGGTAGCCTAGTCATTATGGAAGGTAGTTTGTTGTCGAAATTTTTTTTACTACAATGGATGGTAGCCTTGTCATTATGGAAGGTAGTCTGTTGTCGAGACTTTTTTATTATATTGGATGGTAGCCTTGTCATTATGGAAGGTAGTCTGTTGTCGAGATCTTTCTTTCTGCGATGGATGGTAGTCTTGTCAAAATGGAAGGTAGTCTTTTGTTGATATCTTTGTTACTCCAATGGATGGTAGCCTAGTCATTATGGAAGGTATTTTTTTGTCGAAATTTTTATTACTACAATGGATGGTAGTCTTGTCACTATGGAAGGTAGTTTTTTGTCGAGATTTTTGTTACTCTAATGGATGGTAGCCTAGTCATTATGGAAGGTAGTCTGTTGTCGAGATTTTTGTTACTCTAATGGATGGTAGCCTAGTCATTATGGAAGGTAGTCTGTTGTCGAGATTTTTGTTACTCCAATGGATGGTAGCCTTTTATTATGGAAGGTAGTCTATTATCGAGATTTTTTTTAATACAATGGATGGTAGCCTTGTCATTATGGAAGGTAGTCTGTTGTCGAGGTCTTTGTTACTGCGATGGATGTTAGTCTTTTCATAGTACAAGGTAGTCTATTGTTGATATCTTTGTTACTCCAATGGATGGTAGCCTTGTCATTATGGAAGGTAGTCTGTTGTCATGATTTTCGTTACTCTAATGGATGGTAGCCTTGTCATTATTGAAGGTAGACTTTTGTCGAGATTTTTGTTACTCTAATGGATTGTAGCCTTGTCATTATGGAAGGTAGTTTGTTGTCAAGATTTTTGTTACTCTAATGGATGGTAGCCTTGCAATTATGGAAGGTAGTCTGTTGTCGAGATTTTTCTTACTACAATGGATGGTAGCCTTGTCATTACGGAAGTTAGTCTATTGTTGATATTTTTGTTACTCCAATGGATGGTAGCCTTGTCATTATGGAAGGTAGTTTGTTGTCGAGATTTTTGTTACTCTAATGGATGGTAGCCTTGTCATTATGGAAGGTAGTCTGTTGTCAAGATTTTTGATACTCCAATGGATTGTAGCCTTGTCATTAGGTAAGGTAGTCTGTTGTCGAGATTTTTTTTACTACAATGGATGGTAGCCTTGTCATTATGGAAGGTAGTCTGTTCAAAGAGATTTTTGTTACTACGATTGATGGTAGTTTTTTCATTATGAAAAGTAGTTTTTCATCGATATCTTTGTTACTCCAATGGATGGTAGCCTAGTCATTATGAAATGTAGTTTGTTGTCGAGATTTTTTTTACTCAAATGGATGGTAGCCTAGTCATTATGGAAGGTAGTCTATTGTCGAGATTTTTTTTCCTCTAATGGATGGTAGCCTTGTCATTATGGAAGGTAGTTTATTGTCGAGATCTTTGTTTCTCCAATGGAAGGTAGCCTTGTCATTATGGAAGGTAGTCTGTCGTTGTGATTTGTGTCACTCCATTGGATGGTAGCCTTGTCATTATGGAAGGTAGTCTGTTCTCGAGATTTTTGTTATTCCAATAGATGGTAGCCTTGACATTATGGAAGGTAGTCAGTTGTCGAGATTTTTAATACTCCAATGGATGGTAGCCTTTTCATTATGGAAGGTAGTCTGTTGTCGAGATTTTTGTTACTCTAATGGATGGTAGCCTAGTCATTATGGACAGTAGTCTGTTGTCTAGATTTTTGTTACTCCAATGGATGGTAGCCTTGTCATTATGGAAGATAGTATGTTGTCGAGATTTTTGTTACTCTAATGGATGGTAGTCTTGTCATTATGGAAGGTAGTCTAGTGTCAAGATTTTTTTTACTCCAATGGATTGTGGCCTTTTAATTATGGAAGGTAGTCTATTGTCGAGACTTTTTTACTATAATGGATGGTAGCCTTGTCATTATGGAAGGTAGTCTATTGTCGAGATCTTTGTTTCTACGATGGATGGTAGTCTTGTCAAAATTGAAGGTAGTATGTTGTTGATATCTTTGTTACACCAATGGAAGTTAGCCTAGTCATTATGGAAGGTAGTTTGTTGTCGAAATTTTTATTACTACAATGGATGGTAGTCTTGTCACTATGGAAGGTAGTCTGTTGTCGAGATTTTTTTTACTCCAATGGATGGTAGCCTTGTCATTATGGAAGATATTCTGTTGTCGACAAATTTGTTACTCTAACGGATGGTAGCCTTGTCATTATGGAAGGTAGTTTGTTGTCCAGTTTTTTGTTACTCTAATGGATGGTAGCCTTGTCATTACGGAAGGTAGTCTGTTGTCAAGATTTTTGTTACTCTAATGGATGGTAGCCTTGTAATTATGGAAGGTAGTCTATTGTCGAAATTTTTTTTACTACAATGGATGGTAGCCTTGTCATTATGGAAGGTAGTCTGTTGACGAGAAATTTGTTACTGCGATGGATGATAGTCTTTTCATAGTGGAAGGTAGTTTGTTGTTGATATCTTTGATACTCCAATGGATGGTAGCCTTGTCATTATGGAAGGTAGTCTGTTGTCGAGATTTTTGTTACTCTAATGGATGGTAGCGTTGTCATTATTGAAGGTAGTCTTTTGGCGAGATTTTTGTTACTCTAATGGATGGTAGCCTTGTCATTATGGAAGGTAGTCTGTTGTCAATATTTTTGTTATTCTAATGGATGGTAGCCTTGTAATTATGGAAGGTGGTCTGTTGTTGAGATTTTTCTTACTACAATGGATGGTAGCCTTGTCATTATGGAAGGTAGTCTATTGTCGAGATCTTTGTTTCTGCGATGGATGGTAGTCTTGTCATTATGGAAGGTAGTCTGTTATCGATATCTTTGTTACTCTAATGGATGGTAGCCTAGTCATTATGGAAGGTAGTCTGTTGTCGATATTTTTATCACTCCAATGGATGGTAGCCTTATCATTATGGAAGGTAGTCTGTTGTTGAGATTTTTGTTACTCTAATGGATGGTAGCCTTGTCATTATGGAAGGTAGTCTTTTGTCAAGATTTTTGTTACTCCAATGGATGGTAGCCTTGTCAATATGGAAGGTTGTCTGTTGTCGAGATTTTTGTTACTCCAAAGGATGGTAGCCTTGTCATTATGGAAGGTAGCCTGTTGTCAAGATTTTTGTTACTCCAATGGATGGTAGCCTTGTCATTAGAAAAGGTAGTCTATTGTGGAGATTTTTGTTACTGCGATGGATGGTAGTCTTGTCATTATGGAAGGTAGTCTGTTGTCGATATCTTCGTTACTCCAATGGATGGTAGCCTAGTCATTAAGGAAGGTAGTATGTTGTCGATATTTTTGTAACTCCAATGGATGGCAGCCTTGTCATTATGGAAGGTAGTTTGTTGTCGAGATTTTTGTTACTCTAATGGATGGTAGCCTTGTCATTATGGAAGGTAGTCTTTTGTTGATATCTTTGTTACTCCAATGGATGGTAGCCTAGTCATTATGGAAGGCAGTTTGTTGTCGAAATTTTTTTTACTACAATGGATGGTAGTCTTGTCATTATGGAAGGTAGTTTGTTGTCGAGATTTTTTTTACTCCAATGGATGGTAGCCTTGTCATTATGGAAGGTAGTCTGTTGTCGAGACTTTTTTATTATAATGGATGGTAGCCTTGTCATTATGGAAGGTAGTCTGTTGTCGATATCTTTGTTTCTGCGATGGATGGTAGTCTTGTCAAAATGGAAGGTAGTCTTTTGTTGATATCATTGTTACTCCAATGGATGGTAGCCTAGTCATTATGAAAGGTATTTTGTTGTCGAAATTTTTATTACTGCAATGGATGGTAGTCTTGTCACTATGAAAGGTAGTCTGTTGTCGAAATTTTTTTTACTCCAATGGATGGTAGCCTAGTCATTATGGAAGGTAGTCTGTTGTCGAGATTTTTTTTTCTCCAATGGATGGTAGCCTTGTCATATTGGAAGGTAGTCTGTTGTCGAGATTTTTGTTACTCCAATGGATGGTAGCCTTGTCATTATGGAAGGTAGTTTGTTGTCGAGATCTTTGTTTCTCCAATGGAATGTAGCCTTGTCATTATGGAAGGTAGTCTGTCGTTGTGATTTCTGTCACTCCAATGGATGGTAGCCTTGTCACTATTGAAGGTAGCCTATTCTCAATATTTTTTTTATTCCATTGGATGGTAGCCTTGTTATTATGGAAGGTAGTCTGTTCTCGATATTTTTGTTATTCCAATAGATGGTAGCCTTGTCATTATGGAAGGTAGTCAATTGTCGAGATTTTTGTTACTCCAATGGATGGTAGCCTTGTCATTATGGAAGGTAGTCTGTTGTCAAGATTTTTGTTACTCTAATGGATGGTAGCCTAGTCATTATGGACGGTAGTCTGTTGTCGATATTTTTGTTACTCTAATGGATGGTAGCCTTTTATTATGGAAGGTAGTGTTTTATTTGATATTTTCGTTACTCCAATGGATGGTAGCCCTGTCATTATGGAAGGTAGTCTGTTGTCTAGATTTTTGTTACTCCAATGGATGGTAGCCTTATCATTATGGAAGGTAGTCTGTTGTCGAGATTTTTGTTACTCTAATGGATGGTAGCCTTGTCATTATGGAAGGTAGTCTATTGTCAAGATTTTTTTTACTCTAATGGATGGTAGCCTTTTAATTATGGAAGGTAGTCTATTGTAGAGACTTTTTTACTATAATGGATGGTAGCCTTGTCATTATGGAAGGTAGTCTATTGTCGAGATCTTTGTTTCTACGATGGATGGTAGTCTTGTCAAAATGGAAGGTAGTCTGTTGTTGATATCTTTGTTACTCCAATGGAAGGTAGCCTAGTAATTATTGAAGGTAGTTTGTTGTCTAAATTTTTATTACTACAATGGATGGTAGTCTTGTCACTATGGAAGGTAGTCTGTTGTCGAGATTTTTTTTTACTCCAATGGATGGTAGCCTTGTCATTATGGAAGGTAGTCTGTTGTCGACAATTTTGTTACTCCAATGGGTGGTAACCTTGTCATTATGGAAGGTAGTTTGTTGTCGAGTTTTTTGTTACTCTAATGGATGGTAGCCTTGTCATTATAGAAGGTAGTTTGTTATCAAGATTTTTGTTACTCTAATGGATGGTAGCCTTGTAATTATGGAAGGTAGTCTATTGTCGAAATTTTTTTTACTACAATGGATGGTAGCCCTGTCATTATGGAAGGTAGTCTGTTGTCTAGATTTTTGTTACTCCAATGGATGGTAGCCTTGTCATTATGGAAGGTAGTCTGTTGTCGAGATTTTTGTTACTCTAATGGATGGTAGCCTTGTCATTATGGAAGGTAGTCTATTGTCTAGATTTTTTTTACTCTAATGTATGGTAGCCTTTTAATTATGGAAGGTAGTCTATTGTCGAGACTTTTTTACTATAATGGATGGTAGCCTTGTCATTATGGAAGGTAGTCTATTGTCGAGATCTTTGTTTCTATGATGGATGGTAGTCTTGTCAAAATGGAAGGTAGTCTGTTGTTGATATCTTTGTTACTCCAATGGAAGGTAGCCTAGTCATTATTAAAGGTAGTTTGTTGTCTAAATTTTTATTAATAAAATGGATGGTAGTCTTGTCACTATGGAAGGTAGTCTGTTGTCGAGATTTTTTTTTACTCCAATGGATGGTAGCCTTGTCATTATGGAAGGTAGTCTGTTGTCGACAATTTTGTTACTCCAATGGGTGGTAACCTTGTCATTATGAAAGGTAGTTTGTTGTCGAGTTTTTTGTTACTCTAATGGATGGTAGCCTTGTCATTATAGAAGGTAGTTTGTTGTCAAGATTTTTGTTACTATAATGGATGGTAGCCTTGTAATTATGGAAGGTAGTCTATTGTCGAAATTTTTTTTACTACAATGGATGGTAGCCTTGTCATTATGGAAGGTAGTCTGTTGTCGAGAAATTTGTTACTGCAATGGATGATAGTCTTTTCATAGTGGAAGGTAGTTTGTTGTTGATATCTTTGTTACTCCAATGGATGGTAGCCTTGTCATTATGGAAGGTAGTCTGTTGTCGATATCTTTGATTCTGCGATGGATGGTAGTCTTGTAAAAATGGAAGGTAGTCTTTTGTTGATATCATTGTTACTCCAATGGATGGTAGCCTAGTCATTATGCAAGGTATTTTGTTGTCGAAATTTTTATTACTGCAATGGATGGTAGTCTTGTCACTATGGAAGGTAGTCTGTTGTCGAAATTTTTTTTACTCCAATGGATGGTAGCCTAGTCATTATGAAAGGTAGTCTGTTATCGAGATTTTTTTTTCTCCAATGGATGGTAGCCTTGTCATTATGGAAGGTAGTCTGTTGTCGAGATTTTTGTTACTCCAATGGATGGTAGCCTTGTCATTATGGAAGGTAGTTTGTTGTCGAGATCTTTGTTTCTCCAATGGAAGGTAGCCTTGTCATTATGGAAGGTAGTCTGTCGTTGTGATTTCTGTCACTCCAATGGATGGTAGCCTTGTCACTATTGAAGGTATTCTATTCTAAATATTTTTTTTATTCCATTGGCTGGTAGCCTTGTCATTATGGAAGGTAGTCTGTTCTCGATATTTTTGTTATTCCAATAGATGGTAGCCTTGTCATTATGTAAGGTAGTCAATTGTCGAGATTTTTGTTACTCCAATGGATGGTAGCCTTGTCATTATGGAAGGTAGTCTGTTGTCGAGATTTTTGTTACTCTAATGGATGGTAGCCTAGTCATTATGGACGGTAGTCTGTTGTCGATATTTTTGTTACTCTAATGGATGGTAGCCTTTTATTATGGAATGTACTGTTTTATTTGATATTTTCGTTACTCCAATGGATGGTAGCCCTGTCATTATGGAAGGTAGTCTGTTGTCTAGATTTTTGTTACTCTAATGGATGGTAGCCTTGTCATTATGGAAGATAGTCTGTTGTCGAGATTTTTGTTACTCTAATGGATGGTAGCCTTATCATTATGGAAGGTAGTCTATTGTCAAGATTTTTTTTACTCTAATGTATGGTAGCCTTTTAATTATGGAAGGTAGTCTATTGTCGAGACTTTTTTACTATAATGGATGGTAGCCTTGTCATTATGGAAGGTAGTCTATTGTCGAGATCTTTGTTTCTACGATGGATGGTAGTCTTGTCAAAATGGAAGGTAGTCTGTTGTTGATATCTTTGTTACTCCAATGGAAGGTAGCCTAGTCATTATTAAAGGTAGTTTGTTGTCTAAATTTTTATTACTAAAATGGATGGTAGTCTTGTCACTATGGAAGGTAGTCTGTTGTCGAGATTTTTTTTTACTCCAATGGATGGTAGCCTTGTCATTATGGAAGGTAGTCTGTTGTTGACAATTTTGTTACTCCAATGGGTGGTAACCTTGTCATTATGGAAGGTAGTTTGTTGTCGAGTTTTTTGTTACTCTAATGGATGGTAGCCTTGTCATTATAGAAGGTAGTTTGTTGTCAAGATTTTTGTTACTCTAATGGATGGTAGCCTTGTAATTATGGAAGGTAGTCTATTGTCGAAATTTTTTTTACTACAATGGATGGTAGCCTTGTCATTATGGAAGGTAGTGTGTTGTCGAGAAATTTGTTACTGCAATGGATGGTAGTCTTTTCATAGTGGAAGGTAGTTTGTTGTTGATATCTTTGTTACTCCAATGGATGGTAGCCTTGTCATTATGGAAGGTAGTCTGTTGTAGAGATTTTTGTTACTCTAATGGATGGTAGCGTTGTCATTATTGAAGGTAGTCTTTTGGCAAGATTTTTGTTACTCTAATGGATGGTAGCCTTGTCATTATGGAAGGTAGTCTGTTGTCAAGATTTTTGTTTCTCTAATAGATGGTAGCCTTGTAATTATGGAAGGTAGTCTGTTGTCGAGATTCTTCTTACTACAATGGATGGTAGCCTTGTCATTATGGAAGGTAGTCTATTGTTGAGATCTTTGTTACTGCGATGGATGGTAGTCTTGTCATTATGGAAGGTAGTCTGTTATCGATATCTTTGTTACTCTAATGGATGGTAGCCTAGTCATTATGGAAGGTAGTCTGTTGTCGAGATTTTTGTCACTCCAATGGATGGTAGCCTTGTCATTATGGAAGGTAGTCTGTTGTTGAGATTTTTGTTAATCTAATGGATGGTAGCCTTGTCATTATGGAAGATAGTCTTTTGTCAAGATTTTTGTTACTCCAATGAATGGTAGCCTTGTCAATATGGAAGGTTGTCTGTTGTCGAGATTTTTGTTACTCCAAAGGATGGTAGCCTTGTCATTATGGAAGGTAGCCTGTTGTCAAGATTTTTGTTACTCCAATGGATGGTAGCCTTGTCATTATGTAAGGTAGTCAATTGTCGAGATTTTTGTTACTCCAATGGATGGTTGCCTTGTCATTATGGAAGGTAGTCTGTTGTCGAGATTTTTGTTACTCTAATGGATGGTAGCCTAGTCATTATGGACGGTAGTCTGTTGTCGATATTTTTGTTACTCTAATGGATGGTAGCCTTTTATTATGGAATGTACTGTTTTATTTGATATTTTCGTTACTCCAATGGATGGTAGCCCTGTCATTATGGAAGGTAGTTTGTTGTCTAGATTTTTGTTACTCTAATGGATGGTAGCCTTGTCATTATGGAAGGTAGTCTGTTGTCGAGATTTTTGTTACTCTAATGGATGGTAGCCTTGTCATTATGGAAGGTAGTCTATTGTCAAGATTTTTTTTACTCTAATGTATGGTAGCCTTTTAATTATGGAAGGTAGTCTATTGTCGAGACTTTTTTACTATAATGGATGGTAGCCTTGTCATTATGGAAGGTAGTCTATTGTCGAGATCTTTGTTTCTACGATGGATGGTAGTCTTGTCAAAATGGAAGGTAGTCTGTTGTTGATATCTTTGTTACTCCAATGGAAGGTAGCCTAGTCATTATTAAAGGTAGTTTGTTGTCTAAATTTTTATTACTAAAATGGATGGTAGTCTTGTCACTATGGAAGGTAGTCTGTTGTCGAGATTTTTTTTTACTCCAATGGATGGTAGCCTTGTCATTATGGAAGGTAGTCTGTTGTCGACAATTTTCTTACTCCAATGGGTGGTAACCTTGTCATTATGGAAGGTAGTCTGTTGTCGAGTTTTTTGTTACTCTAATGGATGGTAGCCTAGTCATTATGGACGGTAGTCTGTTGTCGATATTTTTGTTACTCTAATGGATGGTAGCCTTTTATTATGGAATGTAGTGTTTTATTTGATATTTTCGTTACTCCAATGGATGGTAGCCCTGTCATTATGGAAGGTAGTCTGTTGTCTAGATTTTTGTTACTCCAATGGATGGTAGCCTTGTCATTATGGAAGGTAGTCTGTTGTCGAGATTTTTGTTACTCTAATGGATGGTAGCCTTGTCATTATGGAAGGTAGTCTATTGTCTAGATTTTTTTTACTCTAATGTATGGTAGCCTTTTAATTATGGAAGGTAGTCTATTGTCGAGACTTTTTTACTATAATGGATGGTAGCCTTGTCATTATGGAAGGTAGTCTATTGTCGAGATCTTTGTTTCTATGATGGATGGTAGTCTTGTCAAAATGGAAGGTAGTCTGTTGTTGATATCTTTGTTACTCCAATGGAAGGTAGCCTAGTCATTATTAAAGGTAGTTTGTTGTCTAAATTTTTATTAATAAAATGGATGGTAGTCTTGTCACTATGGAAGGTAGTCTGTTGTCGAGATTTTTTTTTACTCCAATGGATGGTAGCCTAGTCATTATGGAAGGTAGTCTGTTGTCGACAATTTTGTTACTCCAATGGGTGGTAACCTTGTCATTATGAAAGGTAGTTTGTTGTCGAGTTTTTTGTTACTCTAATGGATGGTAGCCTTGTCATTATAGAAGGTAGTTTGTTGTCAAGATTTTTGTTACTCTAATGGATGGTAGCCTTGTAATTATGGAAGGTAGTCTATTGTCGAAATTTTTTTTACTACAATGGATGGTAGCCTTGTCATTATGGAAGGTAGTCTGTTGTCGAGAAATTTGTTACTGCAATGGATGATAGTCTTTTCATAGTGGAAGGTAGTTTGTTGTTGATATCTTTGTTACTCTAATGGATGGTAGCCTAGTAATTATGGAAGGTAGTCTGTTGTCGATATCTTTGTTACCCCAATGGATGGTAGCCTAGTCATTATGTAAGGTAGTTTGTTGTCGAGATTTTTGTTACTACAATGGATGGTAGCCTTGTCATTATGGGAGGTAGTTTGTTGTCGATATTTTTGTTACTCCAATGGATGGTAGCCTTGTCATTATGGAAGGTAGTCTGTTTTTGAGATTTTTTTTACTCCAATGGATGGTAATCCTGTCATTATGGAAGGTAGTCTGTTTTCGAGATTTTTTTTCTCCAATGGATGGTAGCCATTGTCGAGATTTTTGTTACTCCAATAGATGGTAGCATTATCATTATGGAAGGTAGTCTGTTGTCGATATCTTTGTTACTCTAATGGATGGAAGCCTAGTCATTATGGATGGTAGTCTGTTGTCGAGATTTTTGTTACTCCAATGGATGGTAGCCTTTTCATTATGGAAGGTAGTATGTTGTCGATATTTTTGTTACTCCAATGGATGGTAGCCTTGTCATTATGGAACATAGTCTATTGTCGATATTTTTGTTACTCCAATGAATGGTAGACTTGTCCTTGTGATTTCTGTCACTCTAATGGATGGTAGACTTGTCACTATTGAAGGTAGTCTGTTCTCGAGATTTTTGTTATTCCATTGGATGGTAGCTTTGTTATTATGGAAGGTAGTTTGTTCTCATGATTTTTGTTATTCCAAGAGATGGTATCCTTGTCATTATGGAAGGTAGTCTGTTGTCGAGATTTTTTTACTGTAATGGATGTTATCCTTGTCATTATGGAAGGTAGTATGTTGTCAAGATTTTTGTTATTCCATTGGATGGTAGCCTTGTCATTATGGAAGGTAGTCGGTTCTCGAGATTTTTGTTATTCCATTGGAAGGTAGCCTTGTCATTATGAAAGGTAGTTTGTTCTCGAGATTTTTTTTATTCCAATAGATGGTAGCCTTGTCATTATAGAAGGTAGTCTGTTGTCGAGATTTTTGTTACTTCAATGGATGGTAGCCTTGTCATTATGGAAGGTAGTCTATTTACGAGATTATTGTTACTCCAATGGATGGTAGCATTGCTATTATGGAAGGTAGTCTGTTGTCGTGATTTTGTTACTCCAATGATTGGTAGCCATGTCATTATGGAAGGTAGAAAGTCGTCTAGAATTTAATTACTACAATGTGTGGTAGCCTTGTCATTGTTGAAGGTAGTTTGTTGTCGAGATTTTTGTTATTACAATGTATGGTAGCCTTGTCATTATATAAGGTAGTCATTTGTCGATATCTTTGTTACTCTAATGGATTGTAGCCTAGTAATTATGGAAGGTAGTCTATTGTTGATATTTTTATCACTCCAATGGATGTTAGACTTGTCATTATGGAAGGTAGTCTGTTGTTGATATTTTTTTTACTGTAATGGATGGTAGCCTTGTCATTATGGAAGGTAGTCTATTGTCGAGATTTTTGTAACTCCAATGAATGGTAGCCTTGTCATTATGGAAGGTAGACTGTTGTCGAGATTTTTGTTACTACAATGTATGTTAGCCTTTTCATTGTGGAAGTTAGTTTATTGTCGGGATTTTTGTTATTATAATGGATGGTATCCTTATCATTATTGAACATAGTCTGTTTTGGATATTTTTGTTACTCCAATTGATGGTAGCCTTGTCATTATGGAAGGAAGTTTGTTGTCGAGATTTTTGTTACTCCAATGGATGGAAGCCTTGTCATTTTGAAAGGTAGATTGTTGTCGAGATTTTTGTTACTACAATGTATGGTAGCCTTGTCATTGTGGAAGGTAGTTTGTTGTCAAGATTTTTGTTATTACAATATATGATAGCCTTGTCATTATAGAAGGTAGTCTATTGTCGAGATATTTGTTATTACAATGGATGTTAGCCTTGTCATTATGGGAGGTAGTTTTTTGTCGAGATTTTTGTTACTCCAATGGATTGTAGCCTTGTCATTATGGAAGGTAGTATGTTTTTGAGATTTTTGTTACTCCAATGGATGGTAGTCCTATCATTATGTAAGGTAGTCTATTGTCGAGATTTTTTTTCTCCAATGTATGGTAGCCTTGTTATTATGGAAGGGATTTATTGTCGAGATTTTTGTTACTCTAACAGATGGTAGCATAGTCATAATGGAAGGTAGTCTGTTGTCGATATCTTTGTTACTAAAATGGATGGAAGCCTATTCATTGTGGAAGGTAGTCTGTTGTCGATATTTTTGTTACTCGAATGGATGGTAGCATTGTTATTATGGAAGGTAGTCTGTTGTCGATATTTTTGTTACTCAAATGGATGGTAGCCTTGTCATTATGGAAGGTAGTCTGTTGTCGAGATTTTTGTTACTCCAATGAATGGTAGCCATGTCATTATGGAAGGTAAAAAGTTGTCGAGATTTTAATTACTACAATGTGTGGTAGCCTTGTCATTATGGAAGGTAGTTTGTTGTCGAGATTTTTGTTATTTCAATGTATGGTAGCCTTGTCATTATATAAGGTAGTGAGTTGTCGATATCTTTGTTACTCTAAGGGATTGTAGCCTACTAATTATGGAAGGTAGTCTATTGTCATGATTTTTATCACTCCAATAGATGGTAGCCTTTTCATTATGGAAGGTAGTCCGTTGTCGATATTTTTGGTACTCCAATAGATGGTAGCCTTGTCATTATGGAACGTAGTCTGTTGTCGATATTCTTGTTACTCTAATGGATGATAGCCTTGTCATTATGGAAGGTAGTCTGTTGTCAAGATTATTATTACTCCAATGGATGGTAGCCTTATCATTATGGAAGGTAGTCTGTTGTCCAATTTTTTTTTACTACATTGGATGGTAGCCTTGTCATTATGGAAGTTAGTCTATTGTCGAGATTTTTGTTACTCCAATTGATGGTAGCCTTTTCATTATGGAAGGTAGTCTATTGTCGAGATTATTGTTACTCCAATGGATGGTAGCATTGTTATTATGGAAGGTAGTCTGTTGTCGATATCTTTGTTACTCCAATGGATGGTAGCCTAGTCATTAAGGAAGATAGTCTGTTGTCGAGATTTTTGTTACTCCAATGATTGGTAGCCATGTCATTATGGAAGGTAGAAAGTTGTCTAGATTTTAATTACTACAATGTGTGGTAGCCTTGTCATTGTGGAAGGTAGTTTGTTGTCAATTTTTTTGTTATTACAATGTATGGTAGCCTTGTCATTATATAAGGTAGTCAGTTGTTGATATCTTTGTTACTCTAATGGATTGTAGCCTAGTAATTATGGACGGTAGTCTATTGTCGAGATTTTTATCACTCTAATGGATGGTACACTTGTCATTATGGAAGGCAGTTTGTTGTTGTTATTTTTGTTTCTCCAATGGATGGTAGCCTTGTCAATATGGAAGGTAGTCTATTGTCAAGATTTTTGTAATTCCAATGGATGGTAGCCTTGTCATTATGGAAGGTAGACTGTTGTCGAGATTTTTGTTACTACAATGTATGGTAGCCTTTTCATTGTGGAAGTTAGTTTATTGTCGGGATTTTTGCTATTACAATGGATGGTAGACTTGTCATTATGGAAGGTATTTTGTTGGTGAGATTTCTGTTACTCTAATGGATGGTAGCCTTGTCATTATGGACACGGTCTATTGTCGAGATTTTTGTTATTCCATTGCATGGTTGCCTTGAAATTAGGGAAGGTAGTTTGTTGTCGTTATTTTTGTTACTCCAATGGATGGTAGCCTTGTCATTATGGAAGGTAGTTTGTTGTCGATATCTTTGTTACTCCAATGGATGATAGCCTTGTCATTATCGAAGGTAGTCTATTGTCGAGATTTTTGTTACCCCAATGGATTGTAGCCTTGTCATTATGGAAGGTAGTCTTTTGTCGAGATTTTTATTTCTATAATGGATGGTAGCCTTGTCATTATGGAAGGTAGTATGTTGTTGAGATTTTTGTTACTCCAATGGATGGTAGCATTGTCATTATGGAAGATAGTTTGTAGATGATATCTTTGTTACTCCAATGGATGGTAGCCTAGTCATTACGAAAGGTAGTCTGTTGTCGAGATTTTTGTTACTCCAATGGATGGTAGCCTTTTCATTATGGAAGGTAGTCAGTTGTCGATATATTTGTTAGTCCAATGGATGGTATACTTGTCATTATTGAACATATTATGTTTTCGATATTTTTGTTACTCTAATGGATGGTAGCCTTGTCATTATGGAAGGAAGTTTGTTGTCGTGATTTTTGTTATTCTAATGGATGGTAGCCTTGTCATTATGGAAGGTAGTCTATTATCGAGATTATTGTTACTCTAAAGGATGGTAGCCTTGTCATTATGGAAGGTAGACTATTGTCGAGATTTTTGTTACTACAATGTATGGTAGCCTTGTCATTATGGAAGGTAGTTTGTTGTCAAGATTTTTGTTATTACAATATATGGTAGCCTTGTCATTATAGAAGGTAGTCTATTGTCGAGATTTTTGTTATTACAATGGATGGTAGCCTTGTCATTATGGAAGGTAGTCTATTGGAGAGATTTTTGTTACTCTGATGGATGGTAGCCTTGTCATTACGGAAGTATGTCTATTGTCTAGATTTTTGTTACTCTAATGGATGGTAGCCTTGTCACTATGGATTGTAGTCTGTTGTCGAGATTTTTGTTACTCTAATGGACGGTAGCCTTGTCATTATGGAAGGTAGTCTGTTGTCATGATTTTTGTTACTCCAATGGATGGAAGCCTTGTCACTATGGAAGGTAGTGTGTTGTCGAGATTTTTTTTACTATAATGGATGTTAGCCTTATCATTATGGGAGGTAGTTTGTTGTCGAGATTTTTGTTACTCCAATGGATGGTAGCCTTGTCGTTATGGAAGGTAGTATGTTTTTAAGATTTTTTTTCTCCAATGGATGGTAGCCTTGTCATTATGGAAGGTAGTATATTGTCGAGATTTTTGTTACTCCAATAGATGGTAGCATTGTCATAGTGGGAGGTAGTCTGTTGTCGATATCTTTGTTACTCCAATAGATGGTAGCCTTTTCATTATGGAAGTTAGTCTATTGTCGATATTTTTGGTACTCCAATGGATGGTAGCCTTATCATTATGGAACGTAGTCTGTTGTCGATATTTTTGTTACTCTAATGGATGGTAGCCTTGTCATTATAGAAGGTAGTCTGTTGTCAAGATTATTGTTACTCCAATGGATGGTAGCCTTGTCATTATGGAAGGTAGTCTGTTGTCCAAATTTGTTTTTACTACAATGGATGATAGCCTTGTCATTATGGAACTTAGTCTGTTTCGAGATTTATGTTACTATAATGGATGGTAGCCTTGTCATTATAGAAGGTAGTCTGTTGGCAGGATTATTGTTACTCTAATGGATGGTAGCCTTGTCATTATGGAAGTTAGTCTGTTGTCTAGATTTTTCTTACTCTAGTGGATGAAAGCCTTGTCATTATGGAAAGTAGTCTGTTGTCGATATTTTTGTTACTCCAATGGATGGTAGCCTTGTCATTCTGGAAGGTAGACTGTTATCGAGATTTTTTTTACTACAATGTATGGTAGCCTTTTCATTATGGAAGCTAGTTTGTTGTCGAGATTTTTGTTATTATAATGTATGGTAGCCTTGTCATTATAGAAGGTAGTCTTTTGTCGATATCTTTCTTACTCTAATGGATGGTATCCTTGTCATTATAGAAGGTAATATGTTGCTGATATCTTTCTTACTCTAATGGATGGTAGCCTAGTCATTATGGAAGGTAGTCTGTTGTCAATATCTTTGTTACTCCAATGGATGGTAGCCTTGTCATTATGGAAGGTAGTCAGTTGTCGATATTTTTCGTACTCCTATGGATGGTAGCCTTGTCATTATGGAAGGTAGTCTGTTGTCGTTATTTTTGTTACTCTAATGGATGGTAGGCTTGTAATTATGGAAGGTAGTCTGTAGTCAAGATTTTCATTACTCCAATGGATGGCAGCCTTGTCATTATGGAAGGTAGTGTGTTGTCGAGATTTTTTTTACTATAATGGATGGTAGCCTTGTCATTATGGGAGGTAGTTTGTTGTCGAGATTTTTGTTACTCTAATGGATGGTAGCCTTGTCATTATGTAAGGTAGTCTGTTTTTGAGATTTTTGTTACTCCAATGGATGGTAGTCTTGTCATTATGGAAGGTAGTCTATTGTGGAGATTTTTTTTCTCCAATGGATGGTAGCCTTGTCATTATGGAAAGTAGTCTATTATCGAGATTTTTGTTACTCCAATAGATGGTAGCATTGTCATTATGGAAGGTAGTCTATTGTTGATATCTTTGCTACTCCAATGGATGGAAGCCTAGTCACTAAGGAAGGTAGTCTGTGGTCGAGATTTTTGTTACTCCAATGGATGGTAGCCTTGTCATTATGGAAGGTAGTCTATTGGAGAGATTATTGTTAGTCTAATGGATTGTAGCATTGTTATTATGGAAGGTAGTTTGTTGTTGATATCTTTGTTACTCCAATGGATGGTAGCCTAGTCATTATGGAAGGTAGTCTATTGTCGATATTTTTGGTACTCCAATGGATGGTAGCCTTGTCATTATGGAACGTAGTCTGTTGTCGATATTTTTGTTACTCTAATGGATGGTAGCCTTGTCATTATAGAAGGTAGTCTGTTGTCAAGATTATTGTTACTCCAATGGATGGTAGCCTTGTCATTATGGAAGGTAGTCTGTTGTCCAAATTTTTTTTTACTACAATGGATGGTAGCCTTGTCATTATGGAAGGTAGTCTGTTTCGAGATTTTTGTTACTATAATGGATGGTAGCCTTGTCATTATAGAAGGTAGTCTGTTGGCAGGATTATTGTTACTCTAATGGATGGTAGCCTTGTCATTATGGAAGTTAGTCTGTTGTCTAGATTTTTCTTACTCTAATGGATGGAAGCCCTCTCATTATGGAAGGTAGTCTGTTGTCGATATTTTTTTTACTCCAATGGATGGTAGCCTAGTCATTATGGAAGGTAGTCAGTTGTCGATATTTTTCGTACTCCTATGGATGGTAGCCTTGTCATTATGGAAGGTAGTCTGTTGTCGTTATTTTTGTTACTCTAATGGATGGTAGCCTTGTAATTATGGAAGGTAGTCTGTAGTCAAGATTTTTATTACTCCAATGGATGACAGCCTTGTCATTATGGAAGGTAGTGTGTTGTCGAGATTTTTTTTACTACAATGGATGGTAGCCTTGTCATTATGGGAGGTAGTTTGTTGTCGAGATTTTTGTTACTCTAATGGATGGTAGCCTTGTCATTATGTAAGGTAGTCTGTTTTTGAGATTTTTGTTACTCCAATGGATGGTAGCCTTGTCGTTATGGAAGGTAGTATGTTTTTAAGATTTTTTTTCTCCAATGGATGGTAGCCTTGTCATTATGGAAGGTAGTATATTGTCGAGATTTTTGTTACTCCAATAGATGGTAGCATTGTCATAGTGGGAGGTAGTCTGTTGTCGATATCTTTGTTACTCCAATAGATGGTAGCCTTTTCATTATGGAAGGTAGTCTATTGTCGATATTTTTGGTACTCCAATGGATGGTAGCCTTATCATTATGGAACGTAGTCTGTTGTCGATATTTTTGTTACTCTAATGGATGGTAGCCTTGTCATTATAGAAGGTAGTCTGTTGTCAAGATTATTGTTACTCCAATGGATGGTAGCCTTGTCATTATGGAAGGTAGTCTGTTGTCCAAATTTTTTTTTACTACAATGGATGGTAGCCTTGTCATTATGGAACTTAGTCTGTTTCGAGATTTATGTTACTATAATGGATGGTAGCCTTGTCATTATAGAAGGTAGTCTGTTGGCAGGATTATTGTTACTCTAATGGATGGTAGCCTTGTCATTATGGAAGTTAGTCTGTTGTCTAGATTTTTCTTACTCTAGTGGATGGAAGCCTTGTCATTATGGAAAGTAGTCTGTTGTCGATATTTTTGTTACTCCAATGGATGGTAGCCTTGTCATTCTGGAAGGTAGACTGTTATCGAGATTTTTTTTACTACAATGTATGGTAGCCTTTTCATTATGGAAGCTAGTTTGTTGTCGAGATTTTTGTTATTATAATGTATGGTAGCCTTGTCATTATAGAAGGTAGTCTTTTGTCGATATCTTTCTTACTCTAATGGATGGTATCCTTGTCATTATAGAAGGTAATATGTTGCTGATATCTTTCTTACTCTAATGGATGGTAGCCTAGTCATTATGGAAGGTAGTCTGTTGTCAATATCTTTGTTACTCCAATGGATGGTAGCCTTGTCATTATGGAAGGTAGTCAGTTGTCGATATTTTTCGTACTCCTACGGATGGTAGCCTTGTCATTATGGAAGGTAGTCTGTTGTCGTTATTTTTGTTACTCTAATGGATGGTAGGCTTGTAATTATGGAAGGTAGTCTGTAGTCAAGATTTTTATTACTCCAATGGATGGCAGCCTTGTCATTATGGAAGGTAGTGTGTTGTCGAGATTTTTTTTACTATAATGGATGGTAGCCTTGTCATTATGGGAGGTAGTTTGTTGTCGAGATTTTTGTTACTCTAATGGATGGTAGCCTTGTCATTATGTAAGGTAGTCTGTTTTTGAGATTTTTGTTACTCCAATGGATGGTAGTCTTGTCATTATGGAAGTTAGTCTATTGTGGAGATTTTTTTTCTCCAATGGATGGTAGCCTTGTCATTATGGAAAGTAGTCTATTATCGAGATTTTTGTTACTCCAATAGATGGTAGCATTGTCATTATGGAAGGTAGTCTATTGTTGATATCTTTGTTACTCCAATGGATGGAAGCCTAGTCACTAAGGAAGGTAGTCTGTGGTCGAGATTTTTGTTACTCCAATGGATGGTAGCCTTGTAATTATGGAAGGTAGTCTATTGGAGAGATTATTGTTAGTCCAATGGATTGTAGCATTGTTATTATGGAAGGTAGTTTGTTGTTGATATCTTTGTTACTCCAATGGATGGTAGCCTAGTCATTATGGAAGGTAGTCTATTGTCGATATTTTTGGTACTCCAATGGATGGTAACCTTGTCATTATGGAACGTAGTCTGTTGTCGATATTTTTGTTACTCTAATGGATGGTAGCCTTGTCATTATAGAAGGTAGTCTGTTGTCAAGATTATTGTTACTCCAATGGATGGTAGCCTTGTCATTATGGAAGGTAGTCTGTTGTCCAAATTTTTTTTTACTACAATGGATGGTAGCCTTGTCATTATGGAAGGTAGTCTGTTTCGAGATTTTTGTTACTATAATGGATGGTAGCCTTGTCATTATAGAAGGTAGTCTGTTGGCAGGATTATTGTTACTCTAATGGATGGTAGCCTTGTCATTATGGAAGTTAGTCTGTTGTCTAGATTTTTCTTACTCTAATGGATGGAAGCCCTCTCATTATGGAAGGTAGTCTGTTGTCGATATTTTTGTTACTCCAATGGATGGTAGCCTAGTCATTATGGAAGGTAGTCAGTTGTCGATATTTTTCGTACTCCTATGGATGGTAGCCTTGTCATTATGGAAGGTAGTCTGTTGTCGTTATTTTTGTTACTCTAATGGATGGTAGCCTTGTAATTATGGAAGGTAGTCTGTAGTCAAGATTTTTATTACTCCAATGGATGACAGCCTTGTCATTATGGAAGGTAGTGTGTTGTCGAGATTTTTTTTACTACAATGGATGGTAGCCTTGTCATTATGGGAGGTAGTTTGTTGTCGAGATTTTTGTTACTCTAATGGATGGTAGCCTTGTCATTATGTAAGGTAGTCTGTTTTTGAGATTTTTGTTACTCCAATGGATGGTAGTCTTGTCATTATGGAAGGTAGTCTATTGTGGAGATTTTTTTTCTCCAATGGATGGTAGCCTTGTCATTATGGAAAGTAGTCTATTATCGAGATTTTTGTTACTCCAATAGATGGTAGCATTGTCATTATGGAAGGTAGTCTATTGTTGATATCTTTGTTACTCCAATGGATGGAAGCCTAGTCATTAAGGAAGGTAGTCTGTTGTCGAGATTTTTGTTACTCTAATGGATGGTATCCTTGTCATTATGGAAGGTAGTCTATTGGAGAGATTATTGTTAGTCCAATGGATTGTAGCATTGTTATTATGGAAGGTAGTCTGTTGTTGATATCTTTGTTACTCCAATGGATGGTAGCCTAGTCATTATGGAAGGTAGTCTATTGTCGATATTTTTGGTACTCCAATGGATGGTAGCCTTGTAATTATGGAACGTAGTCTGTTTTCGATATTTTTGTTACTCTAATGGATGGTAGCCTTGTCATTATAGAAGGTAGTCTGTTGTCAAGATTATTGTTACTCCAATGGATGGTAGCCTTGTCATTATGGAAGGTAGTCTGTTGTCCAAATTTTTTTTTACTACAATGGATGGTAGCCTTGTCATTATGGAAGGTAGTCTGTCGGCATGATTATTGTTACTCTAATGGATGGTAGCCTTGTCATTATGGAAGGTAGTCTGTTGTCTAGATTATAGCCTTGTAATTATGGAAAGTAGTCTTTTGTTCAGATTTTTGTTACTCCAATGGATGGTAGCCTTGTAATTATGGAAGGTAGTATGTTGTCGAAATTTCTCTTATTCCATTGGATGGTAGCCTTGTCAATTTGGAAGGTAGTCTATTGTCCAGATTTTTGTTATTCCATTGGATGGTAACCTTGTCATTATGGAAGGTAGTCTTTTGTCAAGATTTTTGTTACTCCAATGTACGGTAGCCTTGTTATTATTGAAGGTTGTCTGTTGTTGATATCTCTATTACTCCAATGGATGATAGCCTTGTCATTATGCAATGTAGTCTTTTGTTTAGATTTTTTTACTCCAATGGATGGTAGCCTTGTCATTATGGAAGGTAGTCTATTTCAAAGATTTTTGTTATTCCAATGGATGTTAGCCTTGTCATTATGGAAGGAAGTCGGTCGTTTATATTTCTCTTACTCCAATGGATGGTAGCCTTGTCATTATGAAAGGTAGTTTATTATTCAGATTTTTGTTACTTCAATGGATGATAGCCTTGTCATTATGGAAGGTACTCTAATGTTGAGATTTTTGATATTCCAATGGATGGTATCCTTTCCATTATGGAAGGTAGTCTGTTGTCGAATTTTGGATACTCCAATGGATGGTAGCCTTGTAATTATGGAAAGTAGTCTGTTTTCGAAATTTTTCTTATTCTTTTGGATGGTAGCCTTGTCAATATGGAAGGTAGTCTATTGTCGAGATTTCTGTTACTCCAATGGATGGTAGCCTTGTCATTATGGAAGGTAGTCTTTTGTCGAGATTTTTGTTACTCCAATGGATGGTAGCCTTGTCATTATTGAAGGTAGTCTGTTGTCGATATCTCTGTTACTCCAATGGATGATAGCCTTGTCATTAATCAAGGTAGTCTGTTGTTTAGATTTTTGTTACTCCAATGGATGGTAGCCTTGTCATTATGGAAGGTAGTTTGTTGTCGAAATTTCTCTTATTCCATTGGATGGTAGCCTTGTCAATTTGGAAGGTAGTCTATTGTCGAGATTTTTGTTATTCCAATGGATGGTAGCCTTGTCATTATGGAAGGTAGTCTATTTCCAAGATTTTTGTTATTCCAATGGATGTTAGCCTTGTCATTATGGAAGGAAGTCGGTCGTTTATATTTCTCTTACTCCAATGGATGGTAGCCTTGTCATTATGAAAGGTAGTTTGTTATTCAGATTTTTGTTACTTCAATGGATGATAGCCTTGTCATTATGGAAGGTACTCTATTGTTGAGATTTTTGATATTCCAATGGATGGTATCCTTTCCATTATGGAAGGTAGTCTGTTGTCGAATTTTTGATACTCCAATGGATGGTAGCCTTGTAATTATTGAAGGTAGTCTATTGTCGAAATTTTTCTTATTCCATTGGATGGTAGCCTTGTCAATATGGAAGGTAGTCTATTGTCGAGATTTCTGTTACTCCAATGGATGGTAGCCTTGTCTTTATGGAAGGTAGTCTTTTGTCGACATTTTTGTTATTCCAATGGATGGTAGCCTTGTCATTATGGAAGGTACTCTATTGTCGAGATTTTGGATATTCCGATGGATGGTATCCTTTCCATTATGGAAGATAGTCTGTTGTCGAATTTTTGATACTCCAATGGATGGTAGCCTTGTAATTATGGAAGGTAGTCTGTTGTCGAGATTCTTGTTACTTCAGTAGATGGTAGCCTTGTCATTATGGAAGGTAGTCTGTTGTTGAGATTTTTGTTACTTCAATAGATTATAGCCTTGTCATTATGGAAGGTAGTCTTTTGTTCAGATTTTTGTTACTCCAATGGATGGTAGCCTTGTAATTATGGAAGGTAGTATGTTGTCGAAATTTCTCTTATTCCATTGGATGGTAGCCTTGTCAATTTGGAAGGTAGTCTATTGTCGAGATTTTTGTTATTCCATTGGATGGTAACCTTGTCATTATGGAAGGTAGTCTTTTGTCGAGATTTTTGTTACTCCAATGGATGGTAACCTTGTTATTATTGAAGGTAGTCTATTGTTGATATCTCTCTTACTCCAATGGATGATAGCCTTGTAATTATGCAAGGTAGTCTTTTGTTTATATTTTTTTTACTCCAATGGATGGTAGCCTTGTCATTATGGAAGGTAGTCTATTTCCAAGATTTTTGTTATTCCAATGGATGTTAGCCTTGTCATTATGGAAGGAAGTCGGTCGTTTATATTTCTCTTACTCCAATGGATGGTAGCCTTGTCATTATGAAAGGTAGTTTATTATTCAGATTTTTGGTACTTCAATGGATGATAGCCTTGTCATTATGGAAGGTACTCTAATGTTGAGATTTTTGATATTCCAATGGATGGTATCCTTTCCATTATGGAAGGTAGTCTGTTGTCGAATTTTTGATACTCCAATGGATGGTAGCCTTGTAATTATGGAAGGTAGTCTGTTTTCGAAATTTTTCTTATTCCTTTGGATGGTAGCCTTGTCAATATGGAAGGTAGTCTATTGTTGAGATTTCTGTTACTCCAATGGATTGTAGCCTTGTCATTACGGAAGGTAGTCTTTTGTCGAGATTTTTGTTACTCCAATGGATGGTAGCCTTGTCATTATTGAAGGTAGTCTGTTGTCGATATCTATGTTACTCCAATGGATGATAGCCTTGACATTAATCAAGGTAGTCTGTTGTTTAGATTTTTGTTACTCCAATGGATGGTAGCCTTGTCATTATGGAAGGTAGTCTGTTGTCGAAATTTCTCTTATTCCATTGGATGGTAGCCTTGTCAATTTGGAAGGTAGTCTATTGTCGAGATTTTTGTTATTCCAATGGATGGTAGCCTTGTCATTATGGAAGGAAGTCGGTCGTTTATATTTCTCTTACTCCAATGGATGGTAGCCTTGTCATTATGAAAGATAGTTTGTTATTCAGATTTTTGTTACTTCAATGGATGATAGCCTTGTCATTATGGAAGGTACTCTATTGTTGAGATTTTTGATATTCCAATGGATGGTATCCTTTCCATTATGGAAGGTAGTCTGTTGTCGAATTTTTGATACTCCAATGGATGGTAGCCTTGTAATTATGGAAGGTAGTCTGTTTTCGAAATTTTTCTTATTCCTTTGGATTGTAGCCTTGTCAATATGGAAGGTAGTCTATTGTCGAGATTTCTGTTACTCCAATGGATGGTAGCCTTGTCATTATGGAAGGTAGTCTTTTGTCGAGATTTTTGTTACTCCAATGGATGGTAGCCTTGTCATTATGGAAGGTACTCTATTGTCGAAATTTTTCATATTCCATTGGATGGTAGCCTTGTCAATATGGAAGGTAGTCTATAATCGAGATTTCTGTTACTCCAATGGATGGTAACCTTGTCATTATGGAAGGTAGTCTTTTGTCGAGATTTTTGTTACTCCAATGGATGGTAGCCTAGTTATTATTGAAGGTAGTCTGTTGTCGATATCTCTGGTACTCCAATGGATGATAGCCTTGTCATTAATCAAGGTAGTCTGTTGTTTAGATTTTTGTTACTCCAATGGATGGTATCCTTGTCATTATGGAAGGTAGTCTGTTGTCGAAATTTCTCTTATTCCATTGGATGGTAGCCTTGTCAATTTGGAAGGTAGTCTATTGTCGAGATTTTTGTTATTCCAATGGATGGTAACCTTGTCATTATGGAAGGTAGTCTTTTGTCGATATTTTTGTTACTGCAATGGATGGTAGCCTTGTTATTATTGAAGGTAGTCTGTTGTCGATATCTCTGTTACTCCAATGGATGATAGCCTTGTCATTATGCAAGGTAGTCTTTGGTTTAGATTTTTTTTACTCCAATGGATGGTAGCCTTGTCATTATGGAAGGTAGTCTATTGTAAAGATTTTTGTTATTTTAATGGATGTTAGCCTTGTCATTATGGAAGGAAGTCGGTCGTTGATATTTCTCTTACTCCAATGGATGGTAGCCTTGTCATTATGAAAGGTAGTTTGTTATTCAGATTTTTGATACTTCAATGGATGATAGCCTTGTCATTATGGAAGGTACTCTATTGTCGAGATTTTTGATATTCCAATGGATGGTATCCTTTCCATTATGGAAGGTAGTATGTTGTCGAATTTTTGATACTCCAATGGATGGTAGCCTTGAAATTATGGAAAGTAGTCTGTTGTCGAGATTCTTGTTACTTCAATAGATGGTAGCCTTGTCATTATGGAAGTTAGTCTGTTGTTGAGATTTCTGTTACTCCAATGGATTGTAGCCTTGTCATTATGGAAGGTAGTCTTTTGTTCAGATTTTTGTTACTCCAATGGATGGTATCCTTGTAATTATGGATGGTAGTCTTTTGTCGAAAATTTTCTTATTCCATTGGATGGTAGCCTTGTCAATATGGAAGGTAGTCTATTATCGAGATTTTTGTTATTCCAATGGATGGTAACCTTGTCATTATGGAAGGTAGTGTTTTGTCGAGATTTTTGTTACTCCAATGGATGGTAGCCTTGTTACTATTGAAGTTAGTCTATCATTGAGATTTTTGTTACTCCAATGGATTGTAGCCTTGTCATTATGCAAGGGAGTCTGTTTTCAAGATTTTTGTTATTCCAATGCATGGTAACCTTATTATTATGGAAGGTAGTCTTTTGTCGATATTTTTGTTACTCTAATGGATGGTAGCCTTGTCATTATTTAAGGTAGTGTGTTGTCGATATCTCTATTACTCTAATGGATGATAGCCTTGTCATTATGCAAGGTAGTCTATCGTTCATATTTATGTTACTCCAATGGATGTTAGCCTTGTAATTATGGAAGGTAGTCTATTGTCGAATTTTTTCTTATTCCATTGGATGGTAGCCTTGTCAATATGGAAGGTAGTCTATTGTCGAGATTTCTGTTACTCCAATGGATGGTAGCCGTGTCATTATGGAAGGTAGTCTTTTGTCGACATTTTTGTTACTCTAATGGATGGTAGCCTTGTCATTATGGAAGGTACTCTATTGTCGAGATTTTGGATATTCCGTTGGATGGTATCCTTTCCATTATGGAAGGTAATCTGTTATCGAATTTTTGATACTCCAATGGATGGTAGCCTTGTAATTATGGATGGTAGTCTGTTGTCGAGATTCTTGTTACTTCAGTAGATGGTAGCCTTGTCATTATGGAAGGTAGTCTGTTGTTGAGATTTTTGTTACTCCAATAGATTATAGCCTTGTCATTATGTAAGGTAGTCTTTTGTTCAGATTTATGTTACTCCAATGGATGGTAGTCTTGTAATAATGGAAGGTAGTATGTTGTCGAAATTTCTCTTATTCCATTGGATGGTAGCCTTGTCAATTTGGAAGGTAGTCTATTGTCGAGATTTTTGTTATTCCATTGGATGGTAACCTTGTCATTATGGAAGGTAGTCTTCTTTCGAGATTTTTGTTACTCCAATGGATGGTAGCCTTGTTATTATTGAAGGTAGTCTGTTGTCGATATCTCTGTTACTCCAATGGAGGATAGCCTTGTCATTATGCAAGGTAGTCTTTTGTTTAGATTTTTTTTACTCCAATGGACGGTAGCCTTGTCATTATGGAAGGTAGTCTATTTCCAAGATTTTTGTTATTCCAATGGATGTTAGCCTTGTCATTATGGAAGGAAGTCGGTCGTTTATATTTCTCTTACTCCAATGGATGGTAGCCTTGTCTTTATGAAAGGTAGTTTATTATTCAGATTTTTGTTACTTCAATGGATGATAGCCTTGTCATTATGGAAGGTACTCTAATGTTGAGATTTTTGATATTCCAATGGATGGTATCCTTTCCATTATGGAAGGTAGTCTGTTGTCGAATTTTTGAAAATCCAATGGATGGTAGCCTTGTAATTATGGAAGATAGTTTGTTTTTGAAATTTTTCTTATTCCTTTGGATGGTAGCCTTGTCAATATGGAAGGTAGTCTATTGTCGAGATTTCTGTTACTCCAATGGATGGTAGCCTTGTCATTATGGAAGGTAGTCTTTTGTCGAGATTTTTGTTACTCCAATGGATGGTAGCCTTGTCATTATGGAAGGTACTCTATTGTCGAAATTTTTCATATTCCATTGGATGATAGCCTTTTCAATATGGAAGGTAGTCTATTATCGAGATTTTTGTTATTCCAATGGATGGTAACCTTGTCATTATGGAAGGTAGTCTTTTGTCGAGATTTTTATTACTCCAATGGATCGTGGCCTTGTTATTATTGAAGGTAGTCTGTTGTCGATATCTCTGTTACTCCAATGGATGATAGCCTTGTCATTAATCAAGGTAGTCTGTTGTTTAGATTTTTGTTACTCCAATGGATGGTAGCCTTGTCATTATGGAAGGTAGTCTATTGTCGAAATTTCTCTTATTCCATTGGATGGTAGCCTTGTCAATTTGGAAGGTAGTCTATTGTCGAGATTTTTGTTATTCCAATGGATGGTAGCCTTGTCATTATGGAAGGAAGTCGGTCGTTTATATTTCTCTTACTTCAATGGATTGTAGCCTTGTCATTTTGAAAGGTAGTTTGTTATTCAGATTTTTGTTACTTCAATGGATGATAGCCTTGTCATTATGGTAGGTACTCTATTGTTGAGATTTTTGATATTCCAATGGATGGTATCCTTTCCATTATGGAAGGTAGCCTGTTGTCGAATTTTTGATACTCCAATGGATGGTAGCCTTGTAATTATGGAAGGTAGTCTGTTTTCGAAATTTTTCTTATTCCTTTGGATGGTAGCCTTGTCAATATGGAAGGTAGTCTATTGTCGAGATTTTTGTTACTCCAATGGATGGTAGCCTTGTCATTATGGAAGGTAGTCTTTTGTCGAGATTTTTGTTACTCCAATGGATGGTAGCCTTGTCATTATGGAAGGTACTCTATTGTCGAGATTTTGGATATTCTGTTGGATGGTATCCTTTCCAATATGGAAGGTAGTCTATTTTTGAATTTTTGATACTCCAATGGATGGTAGCCTTGTAATTATGGAAGGTAGTTTGTTGTTGATATTTTTGTTACTCCAATAGATTATAGCCTTGTCATTAGGAAGGTAGTCTTTTGTTCAGATTTTTGTTACTCCAATGGATGGTAGCCTTGTAATTATGGAAGGTAGTATGTTGTCGAAATTTCTCTTATTCCATTGGATGGTAGCCTTGTCAATTTGGAAGGTAGTCTATTGTCGAGATTTTTGTTATTCCATTGGATGGTAACCTTGTCATTATGGAAGGTAGTCTTTTGTCGAGATTTTTGTTACTCCAATGGATGGTAGCCTTGTTATTATTGAAGGTAGTCTGTTGTCGATATCTCTGTTACTCCAATGGATGATAGCCTTGTCATTATGCAAGGTAGTCTTTTGTTTAGATTTTTTTTACTCCAATGGATGGTAGCCTTGTCATTATGGAAGGTAGTCTATTTCCAAGATTTTTGTTATTCCAATGGATGGTAGCCTTGTCATTATGGAAGGAAGTCGGTCGTTTATATTTCTCTTACTCCGATGGATGGTAGCCTTGTCATTATGGAAGGTACTCTATTGTTGAGATTTTTGATATTCCAATGGATGGTATCCTTTCCATTATGGAAGGTAGTCTGTTGTCGAATTTTTGATACTCCAATGGATGGTAGCCTTGTAATTATGGAAGGTAGTCTGTTTTCGAAATTTTTCTTATTCCTTTGGATTGTAGCCTTGTCAATATGGAAGGTAGTCTATTGTCGAGATTTCTGTTACTCCAATGGATGGTAGCCTTGTCATTATGGAAGGTAGTCTTTTGTCGAGATTTTTGTTACTCCAATGGATGGTAGCCTTGTCATTATGGAAGGTACTCTATTGTCGAAATTTTTCATATTCCATTGGATGGTAGCCTTGTCAATATGGAAGGTAGTCTATAATCGAGATTTTTGTTATTCCAATGGATGGTAACCTTGTCATTATGGAAGGTAGTCTTTTGTCGAGATTTTTGTTACTCCAATGGATGGTAGCCTAGTTATTATTGAAGGTAGTCTGTTGTCGATATCTCTGGTACTCCAATGGATGATAGCCTTGTCATTAATCAAGGTAGTCTGTTGTTTAGATTTTTGTTACTCCAATGGATGGTATCCTTGTCATTATGGAAGGTAGTCTGTTGTCGAAATTTCTCTTATTCCATTGGATGGTAGCCTTGTCAATTTGGAAGGTAGTCTATTGTCGAGATTTTTGTTATTCCAATGGATGGTAACCTTGTCATTATGGAAGGTAGTCTTTTGTCGATATTTTTGTTACTGCAATGGATGGTAGCCTTGTTATTATTGAAGGTAGTCTGTTGTCGATATCTCTGTTACTCCAATGGATGATAGCCTTATCATTATGCAAGGTAGTCTTTGGTTTAGATTTTTTTTACTCCAATGGATGGTAGCCTTGTCATTATGGAAGGTAGTCTATTGTAAAGATTTTTGTTATTCCAATGGATGTTAGCCTTGTCATTATGGAAGGAAGTCGGTCGTTGATATTTCTCTTACTCCAATGGATGGTAGCCTTGTCATTATGAAAGGTAGTTTGTTATTCAGATTTTTGATACTTCATTGGATGATAGCCTTGTCATTATGGAAGGTACTCTATTGTCGAGATTTTTGATATTCCAATGGATGGTATCCTTTCCATTATGGAAGGTAGTATGTTGTCGAATTTTTGATACTCCAATGGATGGTAGCCTTGAAATTATGGAAAGTAGTCTGTTGTCGAGATTCTTGTTACTTCAATAGATGGTAGCCTTGTCATTATGGAAGTTAGTCTGTTGTTGAGATTTCTGTTACTCCAATGGATTGTAGCCTTGTCATTATGGAAGGTAGTCTTTTGTTCAGATTTTTGTTACTCCAATGGATGGTATCCTTGTAATTATGGATGGTAGTCTTTTGTCGAAAATTTTCTTATTCCATTGGATGGTAGCCTTGTCAATATGGAAGGTAGTCTATTATCGAGATTTTTGTTATTCCAATGGATGGTAACCTTGTCATTATGGAAGGTAGTGTTTTGTCGAGATTTTTGTTACTCCAATGGATGGTAGCCTTGTTATTATTGAAGTTAGTCTATCGTTGATATTTTTGTTACTCCAATGGATTGTAGCCTTGTCATTATGCAAGGGAGTCTGTTTTCAAGATTTTTGTTATTCCAATGCATGGTAACCTTATTATTATGGAAGGTAGTCTTTTGTCGATATTTTTGTTACTCTAATGGATGGTAGCCTTGTCATTATTTAAGGTAGTGTGTTGTCGATATCTCTATTACTCTAATGGATGATAGCCTTGTCATTATGCAAGGTAGTCTATCGTTCATATTTATGTTACTCCAATGGATGGTAGCCTTGTAATTATGGAAGGTAGTCTATTGTCGAAATTTTTCTTATTCCATTGGATGGTAGCCTTGTCAATATGGAAGGTAGTCTATTGTCGAGATTTCTGTTACTCCAATGGATGGTAGCCGTGTCATTATGGAAGGTAGTCTTTTGTCGACATTTTTGTTACTCCAATGGATGGTAGCCTTGTCATTATGGAAGGTACTCTATTGTCGAGATTTTGGATATTCCGTTGGATGGTATCCTTTCAATTATGGAAGGTAATCTGTTATCGAATTTTTGATACTCCAATGGATGGTAGCCTTGTAATTATGGATGTTAGTCTGTTGTCGAGATTCTTGTTACTTCAGTAGATGGTAGCCTTGTCATTATGGAAGGTAGTCTGTTGTTGAGATTTTTGTTACTCCAATAGATTATAGCCTTGTCATTATGTAAGGTAGTCTTTTGTTCAGATTTATGTTACTCCAATGGATGGTAGCCTTGTAATTATGGAAGGTAGTATGTTGTCGAAATTTCTCTTATTCCATTGGATGGTAGCCTTGTCAATTTGGAAGGTAGTCTATTGTCGAGATTTTTGTTATTCCATTGGATGGTAGCCTTGTCATTATGGAAGGTAGTCTGTTGTCGATATCTCTGTTACTCCAATGGAGGATAGCCTTGTCATTATCCAAGGTAGTCTTTTGTTTAAATTTTTTTTACTCCAATGGACGGTAGCCTTGTCATTATGGAAGGTAGTCTATTTCCAAGATTTTTGTTATTCCAATGGATGTTAGCCTTATCATTATGGAAGGAAGTCGGTCGTTTATATTTCTCTTACTCCAATGGATGGTAGCCTTGTCATTATGAAAGGTAGTTTGTTATTCAGATTTTTGTTACTTCAATGGATGATAGCCTTGTCATTATGGAAGGTACTCTATTGTGGAGATTTTTGATATTCCAATGGATGGTATCCTTTCCATTATGGAAGGTAGTCTATTGTCGAATTTTTGATACTCCAATGGATGGTAGCCTTGTAATTATGGAAGGTAGTCTGTTGTCGAAATTTTTCTTATTCCTTTGGATGGTAGCCTTGTCAATATGGAAGGTAGTCTATTGTCGAGATTTGTGTTACTCCAATGGATGGTAGCCTTGTCATTATGGAAGGTAGTCTTTTGTCGAGATTTTTGTTACTCCAATGGATGGTAGCCTTGTCATTATGGAAGGAACTCTATTGTCGAAAATTTTCATATTCCATTGGATGGTAGCCTTTTCAATATGGAAGGTAGTCTATTATCGACATTTTTGTTATTCCAATGGATGGTAACCTTGTCATTATGGAAGGTAGTCTTTTGTCGAGATTTTTGTTACTCCAATGGATGGTAGCCTTGTTATTATTGAAGGTAGTCTGTTGTCGATATCTCTGTTACTCCAATGGATGATAGCCTTGTCATTAAATGAGGTAGTCTGTTGTTTAGATTTTTGTTACTCCAATGGATGGTAGCCTTGTCATTATGGAAGGTAGTCTGTTGTCGAAATTTCTCTTATTCCATTGGATGGTAGCCTTGTCAATTTGGTAGGTAGTCTATTGTCGAGATATTTGTTATTCCAATGGATGGTAACCTTTTCATTATGGAAGGTAGTCTTTTGTCGAGATTTTTGTTACTCCAATGGATGGTAGCCTTGTTATTATTGAAGGTAGTTTGTTGTCGATATCTCTGTTACTCCAATGGATGATAGCCATGTCATTATGCAAGGTAGTCTTTTGTTTAAATTTTTTTTACTCCAATGGATGGTAGCCTTGTCATTATGGAAGGTAGTCTATTGTCAAGATTTTTGTTATTCCAATGGATGTTAGCCTTGTCATTATGGAAGGAAGTCGGTCGTTGATATTTCTCTTACTCCAATGGATGGTAGCCTTGTCATTATGAAAGGTAGTTTGTTATTCAGATTTTTGTTACTTCAATGGATGATAGCCTTGTCATTATGGAAGGTACTCTATTGTGGAGATTTTTGATATTCCAATGGATGGTATCCTTTCCATTATGGAAGGTAGTCTGTTGTCGAATTTTTGATACTCCAATGGATGGTAGCCTTGTAATTATGGAAGGTAGTCTGTTTTCGAAATTTTTCTTATTCCTTTGGATGGTAGCCTTGTCAATATGGAAGGTAGTCTATTGTCGAGATTTCTGTTACTCCAATGGATGGTAGCCTTGTCATTATGGAAGGTAGTCTTTTGTCGAGATTTTTGTTACTCCAATGGATGGTAGCCTTGTCATTATGGAAGGAACTCTATTGTCGAAAATTTTCATATTCCATTGGATGGTAGCCTTTTCAATATGGAAGGTAGTCTATTATCGACATTTTTGTTATTCCAATGGATGGTAACCTTGTCATTATGGAAGGTAGTCTTTTGTCGAGATTTTTGTTACTCCAATGGATGGTAGCCTTGTTATTATTGAAGGTAGTCTGTTGTCGATATCTCTGTTACTCCAATGGATGATAGCCTTGTCATTAAATGAGGTAGTCTGTTGTTTAGATTTTTGTTACTCCAATGGATGGTAGCCTTGTCATTATGGAAGGTAGTCTGTTGTCGAAATTTCTCTTATTCCATTGGATGGTAGCCTTGTCAATTTGGTAGGTAGTCTATTGTCGAGATATTTGTTATTCCAATGGATGGTAACCTTTTCATTATGGAAGGTAGTCTTTTGTCGAGATTTTTGTTACTCCAATGGATGGTAGCCTTGTTATTATTGAAGGTAGTTTGTTGTCGATATCTCTGTTACTCCAATGGATGATAGCCATGTCATTATGCAAGGTAGTCTTTTGTTTAGATTTTTTTTACTCCAATGGATGGTAGCCTTGTCATTATGGAAGGTAGTCTATTGTCAAGATTTTTGTTATTCCAATGGATGTTAGCCTTGTCATTATGGAAGGAAGTCGGTCGTTGATATTTCTCTTACTTCAATGGATGGTAGCCTTGTCATTATGAAAGGTAGTTTGTTATTCAGATTTTTGTTACTTCAATGGATGATAGCCTTGTCATTATGGAAGGTACTCTATTGTCGAGATTTTTGATATTCCAATGGATGGTATCCTTTCCATTATGGAAGGTAGTCTGTTGTCGAATTTTTGATACTCCAATGGATGGTAGCCTTGTAATTATGGAAGGTATCCTGTTGTCGAGATTCTTGTTACTTCAATAGATGGTAGCCTTGTCATTATACAAGGTAGTTTGTTGTTGAGTTTTTGTTACTCCAATGGATTGTAGCCTTGTCATTATGGAAGGTAGTCTTTTGTTCAGATTTTTGTTACTCCAATGGATGGTATCCTTGTAATTATGGATGGTAGTCTTTTGTCGAAATTTTTCTTATTCCATTGGATGGTAGCCTTGTCAATATGGAAGGTAGTCTATTATCGAGATTTTTGTTATTCCAATGGATGGTAACCTTGTCATTATGGAAGGTAGTCTTTTGTCGATATTTTTTTACAACAATGGATGGTAGCCTTGTTATTGTTGAAGGTAGTCTGTTGTCGATATCTCTGTTACTCCAATGGATGATAGCCTTGTCATTATGGAAGGTAGTCTGTTGTTTAGATTTTTGTTACTCCAATGGATGGTAGCCTTTTCATTAGGGAAGGTAGTCTATTGTCAAGATTTTTGTTATTGCAACGGATGTTAGCCTTGTCATTATGGAAGGAAGTCGATCGTTGATATTTCTCTTACTCCAATGGATGGTAGCCTTGTCATTATGAAAGGTAGTCTGTTGTTACGATTTTTGTTACTTCAATGGATGATAGCCTTGTCATTATGAAAGGAAGTCTGTTGTTCATATTTTTGTTACTCCAATGGATGGTATCCTTGTCATTATGGAAGGTAGTCTATTGTCGATTTTTTTGTTGTTCCAACGGATGGTAGCCTTGTCGTTATGGAAGGTTGTCTGTCATTGAGATTTTTGTTACTCCAATGGATTGTAGCCTTGTCATTATGGAAGGTACTCTGTTGTTCAGATTGTTGTTACTCCAATGGATTGTATCCTTGTCATTATGGAAGGTAGTATGTTGTAGAGATATTTGTTATTCCAATGGACGGTAACCTTGTAATTATTGAAGGTAGTCTTTTATGGAGATTTTTGTTATTCCAATGGATTGTAGCCTTTTCATTATGGAAGGTAGTTTTTTGTCAAGATTTTTGTTACTCCAATGGATGGTAGCCTTGTCATTATGGAAGGTAGTTTGTTGTCGAGATTTTTGTTACCCCAATGGATGTAGACTTGTCATTATGGAAGGTAGTCTGTTGTCGATATATTTGTTACTCCAATGAATGGTAGCCTTCTCATTATGGAAGGTATTCTGTCGTTGAGATTTACGTTACTCCAATGGATTGTAGCCTTGTAATTATGGAAGGGAGTTTGTTGTCAAGATTTTTGTTATTCCAATGGATGGTAACCTTGTTATTATGGAAGGTATTCATTTGTCGAGATTTTTGTTACTCTAATGGAGGGTAGCCTTGTCATTATTTAAGGTAGTTTGTTGTCGATATCTCTGTTTCTCCAATGGATGATAGCCTTGTCATTATGGTTAGGTACTCTATTACTCCAATTGATGGTAGCCTTGTCGATATTTCTATTACTCCAATTGATGGTAGCCTTGTCATTATGAAAGGTACTCTATTGTCGAGATTTTGGTTATTCCAATGGATGGTAGCCTTGTAATTATGGAAGGTAGTCTGTTGTCGAGATTTTTGTTACCACAATAGATGGTAGGCTTGTCATTATGGAAGCTAGTCTGTTGTTGATATTTCTGTTACTCCAATGGATTATAGCCTTGTCATTATGAAAGGTAGTCAGTTATTCAGATTTTTGTTACTCCAATGGATGGTAGCCTTGTAATTATGGAAGGTAGTCTGTTGTCGAAATTTTTTTATTCCATTGGATGATATCCTTGTCATTATTGAAGGTAGTCTATTGTCGAGATTTTTGTTATTCCAATGGATGGTAACCTTGTCATTATGGAAGGTAGTCTTTTGTGTAGATTTTTGTTACTCCAATGGATGGTAGCCTTGTTATTATTGAAGGTAGTTTGTTGTTGATATCTCTGTTACTCCAATGGAATATAACCTTGTCATTATGCAAGGTAGTCTGTTGTTTAGATTTTTGTTACGCCAATGGATGGTAGCCTTGTCATTATGGAAGGTATTCTATTGTCGAGATTTTTGTTATTCCAATGGATGGTAGCCTTGTCATTATGGAAGGAATTAGGTCGTTGAGATTTCTGTTACTCGAATGGATGGTAGCCTTGTCATTATGGAAGGTAGTCTTTTGTTCAGATTTTTGTTACTCCAATGGATGATAGCCTTTTCATTATGGAAGGTAGTCTGTTGTCGAGATTTTTGTTACCCCAATGGATGTAGCCTTATCATTATGGAAGGTAGTTTGTTGTCTATATTTTTGTTACTCCAATGAATGGTAGCCTTGTCATTATGGAAGTTAGTTTGTCGTTGAGATTTCTGTTACTCCAATGGATTGTAGCCTTGTCATTATGGAAGGGAGTCTTTTTTCAAGATTTTTGTTATTCCAATGGATGGTAAACTTTTTATTATGGAAGGTAGTCTTTTGTCGATATTTTTGTTACTCCAATGGATGGTAGCCTTGTCATTATTTAAGGTAGTGTGTTGTCGATATCTCTATTACTCCAATGGATGATAGCCTTGTCATTATGCAAGGTAGTCTATTGGTCATATTTATGTTACTCAAATGGATGGTAGCCTTGTAATTATGGAAGGTAGTCTATTGTCGAAATTTTTCTTATTCCATTGGATGGTAGCCTTATCAATATGGAAGGTAGTCTATTGTCGAGATTTTTGTTACTCCAATGGATGGTAGCCTTGTCATTATGGAAGGTAGTCTTTTGTCGAGATTTTCGTTACTCCAATGGATAGTAGCCTTGTCATTATGGAAGGTACTCTATTGGCGAGATTTTGGATATTCCGATGGATGGTATCCTTTCCATTATGGATTGTAGCCTTGTCATTATGAAAGGTAGTCAGTTATTCAGATTTTTGTTACTCCAATGGATGGTAGCCTTGTAATTATGGAAGGTAGTCTGTTGTCGAGATTCTTGTTACTTCAATAGATGGTAGCCTTGTCATTATGGAAGGTAGTCTATTGTTGAGATTTCTGTTACTCCAATAGATTGTAGCCTTGTCATTATGGAAGGTAGCCTTTTGTTCAGATTTTTGTTACTCCAATGGTGGGTAGCCTTGTTATTATTGAAGGTAGTCTGTTGTCGATATCTCTGTTACTCCATTGGATGATAGCCTTGTCATTATGCAAGGTAGTCTTTTGTTTAGATTTTTTTTACTCCAATGGATGGTAGCCTTGTCATTATGGAAGGTAGTCTATTGTCATGATTTTTGTTATTCCAATGGATGTTAGCCTTGTCATTATGGAAGGAAGTCGATCGTTGATATTTCTCTTACTCCAATGGATGGTAGCCTTGTCATTATGAAAGGTAGTCTGTTATTCAGATTTTTGTTACTTCAATGGATGATAGCCTTGTCATTATGGAAGGTACTCTATTGTCGAGACTTTGGATATTCCAATTGATGGTATCCTTTCCATTATGGAAGGTAGTCTGTTGTCGAATTTTTGATACTCCAATGGATGGTAGCCTTGTAATTATGGAAGGTAGTCTGTTGTCGAGATTCTTGTTACTTCAATAAATGGTAGCCTTGTCATTATGGAAGGTAGTCTGTTGTTGAGTTTTCTGTTACTCCAATGGATTGTAGCCTTGTCATTATGGAAGGTAGTCTTTTGTTCAGATTTTTGTTACTCCAATGGATGGTAGCCTTCTAATTATGGAAGGTAGTCTGTTGTCGAAATTTTTCTTATTCCATTGGAATGTAGCCTTCTAAATATGGAAGGTAGTCTATTGTCGAGATTTTTGTTATTCCAATGGATGGTAACCTTGTCATTATGGAAGGTAGTCTTTTGTCGAGATTTTTGTTACTCCAATGGATGGTAGCCTTGTTATTATTGAAGGTAGTCTGTTGTCGATATCTCTGTTACTCCAATGGATGATAGCCTTGTCATTAAGCAAGGTAGTCTGTTGTTTAGATTTTTGTTACTCCAATGGATGGTAGCCTTGTAATTATGGAAGGTAGTCTATTGTTTAGATATTTGTTATTCCAATGGATGTTAGCCTTCTCATTATGGAAGGAAGTTTGTCGTTGAGATTTCTCTTACTCCAATGGATGGTAGCCTTGTCATTATGAATCGTTGTATGTTGTTCAGATTTTTGTTACTTCAATGGATGATAGCCTTGTCATTATGGAAGGTACTCTATTGTCGAGATTTTGGATATTCCAATGGATTGTATCCTTTCCATTATGGAAGGTATCCTGTTGTCGAATTTTTGATACTCCAATGGATGGTAGCCTTGTAATTATGGAAGGTAGTCTGTTGTCGAGATTCTTGTTACTTCAATAGATGGTAGCCTTGTCATTATGGAAGGTAGTCTGTTGTTGAGATTTCTGTTACTCCAATGGATTGTAGCCTTTCATTATGGAAGGTAGTCTTTTGTTCAGATTTTTGTTACTCTAATGGATGGTAGCCTTGTAATTATGGAAGGTAGTTTGTTGTCGAAATTTTTCTTATTCCATTGGATGGTAGCCTTGTCAATATGGAAGGTAGTCTATTGTCGAGATTTTTATTATTCCAATGGATGGTAACCTTGTCATTATGGAAGGTAGTCTTTTGTCGAGATTTTTGTTACTCCAATGGATGGTAGCCTTGTTATTATTGAAGGTAGTATGTTGTCGATATCCCTGTTATTCCAATGGATGATAGCCTTGTCATTATGCAAGGTAGTCTATTGTTTAGATTTTTGTCATTCCAATGGATGTTAGCCTTTTCATTATGGAAGGAAGTCGGTCGTTGAGATTTCTCTTACCCAAATGGATGGTAGCCTTGTCATTATGGAAGGTAGTCTTTTGTCGAGATTTTTGTTATTCCAATAGATGGTAGCCTTGTAATTATGGAAGGTAGTTTTTTGTCGAGATTTTTATTACTCCAATGGATGGTAGCCTTGTCATTATGGAAGGTAGTCTGTTGTTGAGATTTTTGTTACCCCAATGGATGTAGCCTTGTCATTATGGAAGGTAGTCTGTTGTCGATATTTTTATTACTCCAATGAATGGTAGCCTTGTCATTATGGAAGGTAGTCTGTGGTTGATATTTCTGTTACTCCAAGGGATTGTAGCCTTGTCATTATGCAAGGTAGTTTGTTGTTCATATTTTTGTTACTCCATTTGATGCTAGCCTTGTCATTATATAAGGTAGTCTATTGTCGAGATTTTTGTTATTCCAATGGATGGTAGCCTTGTCATTATGGAAGGTAGTATATCATTGAGATTTCTGTTACTCCAATGGATGGTAGCCTTGTCATAATGAAATGTAGTCTGTTATTCAGATTTTTGTTACTTCAATGGATGATAGCCTTGTCATTATGAAACATACTCTATTGTCGAGATTTTGGTTATTCCAATGGATGGTATCCTTGCCATTATGGAAGGTAGTCTGTTGTCAAATTTTTTATACTCTAATTGATGGTAGCCATGTAATTGTGGAAGGTATCTGTTATCGAGATTTTATTTACTCCAATAGATGGTAGCCTTGTCATTATGGAAGGTAGTCTGTTATTGAGATTTCTGTTACTCCAAGGGATTGTAGCCTTGTCATTATGGAAGGTAGTCTGTTGTTTAGATTTTTGTTACTCCAATGGATGGTAGCCTTGTAATTATGGAAGGGAGTCTGTTGTTGAATTTTTTTTTATTCAATTGGATGGTAGCCTTGTCATTATGGAAGGTAGTCTATTGTCGACATTTTTGTTATTCCAGTTGATGGTAACCTTGTCATTATGGAAGGTAGTCTTTTGTCAATATCTCTGTTACTCCAATGGATGATAGCCTTGTCATTATGCAAGGTAGTTTGTTGTTTAGATTTTTGTTACTCCAATGGATGGTAGACTTGTCGTTATGGAAGGAAGTCTATTGTCGAGATTTTTGTTATTCCGATGGGTGGTAGCCTTGTCATTACGGAAGGAAGTCGGTCGTTGAGATTTCTCTTACTCCAATGGATGGTAGCCTTTTCATTATGGAAGGTAGTCTATTGTTCAAATTTTTGTTACTTCAATGGATGATAGCCTTGTCATTATGGAAGGTAGTCTGTTGTCGAGATTTTTGATACTCCAATGGGTGGTAGCCTTGTAATTATGGAAGGTAGTCTGTTGTCGAGATTTTTGTAACTCCAATGGATGGTAACCTTGTCATTATGGAAGGTAGTCTGTCGTTGAGATTTTTGTTACTCCAATGGATTGTAGCCTTGTCATTATGGAAGGTAGTCTGTTGTTCATATTTTTGGTACTCCAATGGATTGTAGCCTTGTCATAATGGAAGGTAGTCTATTGTCAAGAATTTTTTATTCCATTGGATGGTATCCTTGTCATTATGGAGGTAGTCTATTGTCGATATATTTGTTATTCTAATGGATGGTAACCTTGTCATTATGGAAGGTAGTCTTTTGTCGAGATTTTTGTTATTCCAATAGATGGTAGACTTGTAATTATGGAAGGCAGTTTTTTGTCAAGATTTTTATTACTCCAATGGATGGTAGCCTTGTCATTATGGAAGGTAGTTTGTTGTCGAGATTTTTGTTACCCCAATGGATGTAGCCTTGTCATTATGCAAGGAAGTCTATTGTCGATATTTTTGTTACTCCAATGAATGGTAACCTTGTCATTATGGAAGGTAGTTTCTGGTTGAAATTTTTGTTACTCCAATGGATTGAAGCCTTGTCATTATGGAAGGGAGTCTGTTGTCGAGATTTTTGTTACTCCAATGGATGGTAGCCTTATCATTATTTAAGGTAGTCTGTTGTTGATATCTTTGTTACTCCAATGGATGATAGCCTTGTCATTATGCAAGGTCGTTTGTTGTTCATATTTTTGTTACTCCAATAGATGTTAGCCTTGTCATTATAGAAGGTAGTCTATTGTCTAGATTTTTATTATTCCAATGGATGGTAGCCTTGTAATTATGGAAGGTAGTCTGTCGTTGAGATTTTTGTTACTCAAATGGATGGTAGCCTTGTCATTATGAAAGGTAGTCTGTTGTTCAGATTTTTTTTACTTCAATGGATGATAGCCTTGTCATTATGAAAGGTACTCTATTGTCGAGATTTTGGTTATTCCAATGGATGGTATCCTTGTCATCCTGGAAGGTAGTCTGTTGTAGAATTTTTGATACTCCAATGGATGGTAGCCACGTAATTATGGAAGGTAGTTTGTTATCGATATTTTTATTACTCCAATAGATGGTAGCCTTGTAATTATGGAAGGTAGTCTGTTATTGAGATTTTTGTTACTCCAATGGATTGTAGCCTTGTCATTATGGAAGGTAGTCTGTTGTTTAGATTTTTGTTACTCAAATGGATGGTAGCCTTGTAATTATGGAAGGTAGTCTATTGTCGAAATTTTTATTATTCTATTGGATGGTAGCCTTGTCATTATGGAATGTAGTCTATTGTCGAGAATTTTGTTATTCCAATGGATGGTAAACTTGTCATTATGTAAGGTAGTCTTTTGTTGAGATTTTTGTTACTCCAATGGATGGTAGCCTTGTTATTATTGAAGGTAGTCTGTTGTCGATATCTTTGTTACTCCAATGGATGATAGCCTTGTCATTATGCAAGGTAGTATGCTATTTAGATTTTTGTTACTCCAATGGATGGTAGCCTTGTCATTATGGAAGGAAGTCGGTCGTTGAGTTTTCTATTACTCCCATGGATGGTAGCCATGTCATTATGGAAGGTAGTCTGTTGTTCAGAATTTTGATACCCCAATGGATGATAGCCTTGTCATTATGGAAGGTAGTCTGTTGTCGAGATTTTAGATACTCCAATGGGTGGTAGCCTTGTAATTATGGAAGGTAGTCTGTCATTGAGATTTCTGTTACTCCAATGGATTGTAGCCTTGTCATTATGGAAGGTAGTTTGTTATTCATATTTTTGTTACTCCAATGGATTGTAGCCTTTGTCATTATGGAAAGTAGTATGTTGTCGAAATTTTTTTATTCCATTGGATGGTATCCTTGTCATTATGGAGGTAGTCTGTTGTTAAGATATTTGTTATTCCAATGGATGGTAACCTTGTCATTATGGAAGGTAGTCTTTTGTCGAGATTTTTGTTATTCCACTAGATGGTAGCCTTGTAATTATGGAAGGTAGTTTTTTGTCGAGATTTTTATTACACCAATGGATGGTAGCCTTGTCATTATGGTTTGTAGTCTATTGTCAAGATTTTTGTTACCCCAGTGGATGTAACCTTGTCATTATTGAAGGTAGTCTGTTGTCGAGATTTTTGTTACTCCAATGAATGGTAGCCTTGTCATTATGGAAGGTAGTTTGTGGTTGAGATTTTTGTTACTCCAATGGATTGAAGACTTGTTATTATGGAAGGTAGTCTTTTGTCGAGATTTTTGTTACTCCAATGGATGGTAGCCTTGTCATTATTTAAGGTAGTTTGTTGTTGATATCTTTGTTACTCCAATGGATGATAGCCTTGTCATTATGCAAGGTAGTTTATTGTTCATATTTTTGTTACTCCAATAGATGGTAGCCTTGTCATTATAGAAGGTAGTCTATTGTCGAGATTTTTATTATTCCAATGGATGGTAGCCTTGTCATTGTGGAAGGTAGTCGATCATGGAGATTTATGTTACTCCAATGGATGGTAGCCTGGTCATTATGAAAGGTAGTCTGTTGTTCAGATTTTTGTTACTTCAATGGATGATAGCCTTGTCATTATGAAAGGTACTCTATTGTCGAGATTTTGGTTATTCCAATGGATGGTATCCTTACCATTATGAAAGGTAGTCTGTTGTCGAATTTTTGATACTCCAATGGATGGTAGCCATGTAATTATGGAAGGTAGTCTGTTATCGAGATTTTTGTTACTCCAATAGATGGTAGCCTTGTCATTATGGAAGGTAGTCTGTTATTGAGATTTTTGTTACTCCAATGGATTGTAGCCTTGTCATTATGGAAGGTAGTCTGTTGTTTAGATTTTTATTACTCCAATGGATGCTAGCCTTGTAACTATGGAAGGTAGTCTGTTGTCAAAAAAATTTTTATTCTATTGGATGGTAGCCTTGTCATTATGGAAGGTAGTCTATTGTCGAGATTTTTTTATTCCAATGGATGGTAACCTTGTCATTATTGAAGGTAGTCTGTTGTCGATATCTCTGTTACTCGAATGGATGATAGCCTTATCATTATGCAAGGTAGTATGTTGTTTAGATTTTTGTTACTCCAATGGATGGTAGCCTTGTAATTATGGAAGGAAGTCGATCATTGAGATTTCTCTTACTCCCTTGGATGGTAGCCTTATCATTATTGAAGGTAGTCTATTTTCAGATTTTTGTTACTCCAATGGATGATAGCCTTGTCATTCTGGAAGGCAGTCTGTTGTTGAGATTTTTTATACTCCATGGGTGGTAGCATTGTAAATATGGAAGGTAGTCTGTTGTTGAGATTTTTGTTACTCCAATGGATGGTAGCCTTTTCATTATGCAAGGTAGTCTGTCGTTGAGATTTCTATTACTCCAATTGATTGTAGCCTTGTCATTATGGAAGGTAGTCTGTTGTTCATACTTTTGTTACTCCAATGGATTGTAGCCTTGTCATTATGGAAGGTAGTCTGTTGTCGAGAATTTTTTATTCCATTGGATGGTATCCTTGTCATTATGGAGGTAGTCTGTTGTCGAGATATTTGTTATTCCAATGGATGGTAACCTTGTCATTATGGAAGGTAGTCTTTTATCGATATTTTTGATATTCCACTAGATGGTAGCCTTGTAATTATGGAAGGTAGTTTTTTGTCGAGATTTTTATTACTCCAATGGATGGTAGGCTTGTCATTATGGAAGGTAGTATGTTGTCAATATTTTTGTTACCCCATAGGATGTAGCCTTGTCATTATGGAAGGTAGTCTGTTGTCGATATTTTTGTTACTCCTATGAATGGTAGCCTTGTCATTATGGAAGGTAGTCTGTGGTTAAGATTTCTGTTACTCCAATGGATAGAAGCCTTGTCATTATGGAAGGGAGTCTGTTGTCGAGATTTTTGTTATTCCAATGGATGGTAACCTTGTTATTATGTAAGGTAGTCTTTTGTCGAGATTTTTGTTACTCCAAGGGATGGTAGCCTTGTCATTATTTAAGGTAGTCTGTTGTTGATATCTTTGTTACTACAATGGATGATAGCCTTGTTATTATGCAAGGTAGTTTGTTGTTCATATTTTAGTTACTCCAATAGATGGTAGCCTTGTCATTATCGAAGGTAGTCTATTGTCGAGATTTTTGTTATTCCAATGGATGGTAGCCTTGTCATTATGAAAGGTAGTCTGTTGTTCAGATTTTTGTTACTTCAATGGATGATAGCCTTTTCATTACGAAAGGTACTCTATTGTCGAGATTTTAGTTATTCCAATTGATGGTATCCTTGCCATTAGGGAAGGTAGTCTGTTGTCGAATTTTTGATACTCCAATGGATGGTAGCCATGTAATTGTGGAAGGTAGTCTGTTATCGAGATTTTTGTTACTCCAATAGATGGTAGCCTTGTCATTATGGAAGGTAGTCTGTTATTGAGATTTCTGTTACTCCAATGGATTGTAGCCTTGTCATTATGGAAGGTAGTCTGTTGTTTAGATTTTTGTTACTCCAATGGATGGTAGCCTTGTAATTATGGAAGGTAGTCTGTTGTCAAAAAAAAATTTATTCTATTGGATGGTAGCCTTGTCATTATGGAAGGTAGTCTATTGTCGAGATTTTTGTTATTCCAATGGATGGTAACCTTGTTATTATGTAAGGTAGTCTTTTGTCGAGATTTTTGTTACTCCAATGGATGGTAGCCTTGTTATTATTGAAGGTAGTCTATTGTCGATATCTCTGTTACTCCAATGGATGATAGTATTGTCATTATGCAAGGTAGTCTGTTGTTTAGATTTTTGTTACTCCAATGGATGGTAGCGTTGTAATTATGGAAGGAAGTCGGTCGTTGAGATTTCTCTTACTCCCATGGATGGTAGCCTTGTCATTATGGAAGGTAGTCTGTTGTTCAGATTTTTGTTACTTCAATGGATGATAGCCTTGTCATTATGAAAGGTACTCTATTGTCGAGATTTTGGTTATTCCAATGTATGGTATCCTTGCCATTATGGAAGGTAGTCTGTTGTCGAATTTTTGATACTCCAATGGATGGTAGCCATGTAATTATGGAAGGTAGTCTGTTATCGAGATTTTTGTTACTCCAATATATGGTAGCCTTGTCATTATGGAAGGTAGTCTGTTATTGAGATTTCTATTACTCCAATGGATTATAGCCTTGTCATTATGGAAGGTAGTCTGTTGTTTAGATTTTTGTTACTCCAATGGATGCTAGCCTTGTAATTATGGAAGGTAGTCTGTTGTAAAAGAAAATTTTATTCTATTGGATGGTAGCCTTGTCATTATGTAAGTTAGTCTTTTGTCGAGATTTTTGTTATTCCAATGGATGGTAACCTTGTCATTATGTAAGGTAGTATTTTGTCGAGATTTTTGTAACTCCAATGGATGGTAGCCTTGTTATTATTGAAGGTAGTTTGTTGTCGATATCTCTGTTACTCCAATGGATGATAGCCTTGTCATTATGCAAGGTAGTTTGTTGTTTAGATTTTTGTTACTCCAATGGATGGTAGCCTTGTCATTATTGAAGGTAGTCTATTGTTCATATTTTTGTTACTCCAATGGATGATAGCCTTGTCATTCTGGAAGGCAGTCTGTTGTCAAGATTTTTGATACTCCATGGGTGGTAGCCTTGTAAATATGGAAGGTAGTCTGTTGTTGAGATTTTTGTTACTACAATTGATGGTAGCCTTTTCATTATGGAAGGTAGTCTGTCGTTGAGATTTCTGTTACTCCAATTGATTGAAGCCTTGTCATTATGGAAGGTAGTCTGTTGTTCATATTTTTGTTACTCCAATGGATTATAGCCTTGTCATTATGGAAGGTAGTCTATTGTCGAGATTTTTGTTATTCCAATGGATGGTAACCTTGTCATTATGTAAGTTAGTCTTTTGTCGAGATTTTTGTAACTCCAATGGATGGTAACCTTGTTATTATTGAAGGTAGTCTGTTGTCGATATCTCTGTTACTCCAATGGATGATAGCCTTGTCATTATGCAAGGTAGTTTGTTGTTTAAATTTTTGTTACTCCAATGGATGGTAGCCTTGTCATTATTGAAGGTAGTCTATTGTTCAGATTTTTGTTACTCCAATGGATGATAGCCTTGTCATTATGGAAGGCAGTCTGTTGTCGAGATTTTTGATACTCCATGGGTGGTAGCCTTGTAAATATGGAAGGTAGTCTGTTGTTCATATATTTGTTACTCCAATGGATTGTAGCCTTGTCATTATGCAAGGTAGTCTGTTGTCGAGAATGTTTTATTCCGTTGGATGGTATCCTTGTCATTATGGAGGTAGTCTGTTGTCGAGATATTTGTTATTCCAATGGATGGTAACCTTGTCATTATGGAAGGTAGTCTTTTGTCGAGATTTTTGTTATTCCACTAGATGGCAGCCTTGTAATTATGGAAGGTAGTTTTTTGTCGAGATTTTTATTACTCCAATGCATGGTAGCCTTGTCATTATGGAAGGTAGTCTGTTATTGAGATTTCTATTACTCCAATGGATTATAGCCTTGTCATTATGGAAGGTAGTCTGTTGTTTAGATTTTTGTTACTCCAATGGATGCTAGCCTTGTAATTATGGAAGGTAGTCTGTGGTTGAGATTTCTGTTACTCCAATGGATTGAAGCCTTGTCATTATGGAAGGGAGTCTGTTGTTGAGATTTTTGTTATTCCCATGGATGGTAACCTTGTTATTATGGAAGGTAGTCTTTTGTCGATATTTTTGTTACTCCAATGGATGGTAGCCTTGTCGTTATTTAAGGTAGTCTGTTGTTGATATCTTTGTTACTACAATGGATGATAGCCTTGTTATTATGCAAGGTAGTTTGTTGTTCATATTTTTGTTACTCCAATAGATGGTAGCCTTGTCATTATGGAAGGTAGTCTATTGTCGAGATTTTTGTTATTCCAATGGATGGTAACCTTGTCATTATGTAAGGTAGTCTTTTGTCGAGATTTTTGTAACTCCAATGGATGGTAGCCTTGTTATTATTGAAGGTAGTCTGTTGTCGATATCTCTGTTACTCCAATGGATGATAGCCTTGTCATTATGCAAGGTAGTTTGTTGTTTAGATTTTTGTTACTCCAATGGATGGTAGCCTTGTCATTATTGAAGGTAGTCTATTGTTCATATTTTTGTTACTCCAATGGATGATAGCCTTGTCATTCTGGAAGGCAGTCTGTTGTCAAGATTTTTGATACTCCATGGGTGGTAGCCTTGTAAATATGGAAGGTAGTCTGTTGTTGAGATTTTTGTTACTCCAATGGATGGTAGCCTTTTCATTATGGAAGGTAGTCTGTCGTTGAGATTTCTGTTACTCCAATTGATTGTAGCCTTGTCATTATGGAAGGTAGTCTGTTGTTCATATTTTTGTTACTCCAATGGATTATAGCCTTGTCATTATGGAAGGTAGTCTATTGTCGAGATTTTTGTTATTCCAATGGATGGTAACCTTGTCATTATGTAAGTTAGTCTTTTGTCGAGATTTTTGTAACTCCAATGGATGGTAACCTTGTTATTATTGAAGGTAGTCTGTTGTCGATATCTCTGTTACTCCAATGGATGATAGCCTTGTCATTATGCAAGGTAGTTTGTTGTTTAAGTTTTTGTTACTCCAATGGATGGTAGCCTTGTCATTATTGAAGGTAGTCTATTGTTCAGATTTTTGTTACTCCAATGGATGATAGCCTTGTCATTATGGAAGGCAGTCTGTTGTCGAGATTTTTGATACTCCATGGGTGGTAGCCTTGTAAATATGTAAGGTAGTTTGTTGTTCATATATTTGTTACTCCAATGGATTGTAGCCTTGTCATTATGGAAGGTAGTCTGTTGTCGAGAATGTTTTATTCCGTTGGATGGTATCCTTGTCATTATGGAGGTAGTCTGTTGTCAAGATATTTGTTATTCCAATGGATGGTAACCTTGTCATTATGGAAGGTAGTCTTTTGTCGAGATTTTTGTTATTCCACTAGATGGCAGCCTTGTAATTATGGAAGGTAGTTTTTTGTCGAGATTTTTATTAATCCAATGGATTGTAGCCTTGACATTATGGAAGGTAGTCTGTTGTCGAGATTTTTGTTACCCCAATGGATGTAGCCTTGTCATTATGGAAGGTAGTCTGTTGTTGATATTTTTGTTACTCTAATGAATGGTAGCCTTGTCATTATGGAAGGTAGTCTGTGGTTGAGATTTCTGTTACTCCAATGGATTGAAGCCTTGTCATTATGGAAGGGAGTCTGTTGTTGAGATTTTTGTTATTCCCATGGATGGTAACCTTGTTATTATGGAAGGTAGTCTTTTGTCGAGATTTTTGTTACTCCAATGGATGGTAGCCTTGTCATTATTTAAGGTAGTCTGTTGTTGATATCTTTGTTACTACAATGGATGATAGCCTTGTTATTATGCAAGGTAGTTTGTTGTTCTTATTTTTGTTACTCCAATAGATGGTAGCCTTGTCATTATAGAAGGTAGTCTATTGTCGTGATTTTTGTTATTCCAATGGATGGTAGCCTTGTCATTATGGAAGGTAGTCGATCATTAGGATTTCTGTTACTCCAATGTATGGTAGCCTTGTCATTATGAAAGGTATTATGTTGTTAAGATTTTTGTTATTTCAATGGATAATAGCCTTGTCATTACGAAAGGTACTCTATGGATGGTAGCCTTTTTATTCCACTTGATGGTATCCTTGCCATTAGGGAAGGTAGTCTATTGTCAAATTTTTGATACTCCAATGGATGGTAGCCATGTAATTATGGAAGGTAGTCTGTTATCGAGATTTTTGTTACTCCAATAGATGGAAGCCTTGTCATTATGGAAGGTAGTTTGTTATTGAGATTTCTGTTACTCCAATGGATTGTAGCCTTGGCATTATGGAAGGTAGTCTGTTGTTTAGATTTTTGTTACTCCAATGGATGGTAGCCTTGTAATTAAGGAAGGTAGTCTGTTGTCAAAATTTTGTTTATTCTATTGGATGGTAGCCTTGTAATTATGGAAGGTAGTCTATTGTCGATATTTTTGTTATTCCAATGGATGGTAACCTTGTCATTATGTCAGGTAGTCTTTTGTCGAGATTTTTGTTACTCCAATGGATGGTAGCCTTGTTATTATTGAAGGTAGTCTGCTGTCGATATCTCTGTTACTCCAATGGATGATAGCCTTGTCATTATGCAAGGTAGTCTGTTGTTTAGATTTTTGTTACTCCAATGGATGGTAGCGTTGTAATTATGGAAGGAAGTCGGTCGTTGAGATTTCTCTTACTCCCATGGATGGTAGCCTTGTCATTATGGAAGGTAGTCTGTTGTTCAAATTTTTGTTACTCCAATGGATGATAGCCTTGTCATTATGGAAGGTAGTCTGTTGTCGAGATTTTTGATACTCCAATGGGTGGTAGCCTTGTAATTATGGAAGGTAGTCTGTTGTCGAGATTTTTGTTACTCCAATGGATGGTAGCCTTTTCATTATGGAAGGTAGTCTGTCATTGAGATTTCTATTACTCCAATTGATTGTAGCCTTGTCATTGTGGAAGGTAGTTTGTTGTTCATATTTTTGTTACCCTAATGGATTGTAGCCTTGTCATTATGGAAGGTAGTCTGTTGTCGAGAATTTTTTATTCCATTGGATGGTATCCTTGTCATTATGGAGGTAGTCTGTTGTCGAGATATTTGTTATTCCAATGGATGGTAACGTTGTCATTATGGAAGGTAGTCTTTTGTCGAGATTTTTTGTCGAGATTTTTATTATTCCATTGGATGGTAGCCTTGTCATTATGGAAGGTAGTCAGTTGTCAATATTTTTGTTATTCCAATGGATGGTAACCTTGTCATTATGGAAGGTAGTCTATTGTCGAGATTGTTGTTATTCCAATGGATGGTAGCCTTGTCATTATGGAAGGTAGTTTTTTGTCGATATTTTTATTACTCCAATGGATGGTAGCCCTGTCATTATGGAAGGTAGTCTTTTGTCGAGATTTTTGTTACTCCAATGTATGTAGCCTTGTCATTATTTAAGGTAGTCTGTTTTCGATATCTCTGTTACTCCAATGGATGATAGCCTTGTCATTATGCAAGGTAGTTTGTTGTTCATATTTTTGTTACTCCAATAGATGGTAGCCTTGTCATTATAGAAGGTAGTCTATTATCGATATATTTGTTATTCCAATGGATGGGCACCTTGTCATTATGGAAGGTAGTCTTTTGTCGAGATTTTTATTATTCCAATAGATGGTAGACTTGTAATTATGGAAGGCAGTTTTTTGTCGAGATTTTTATTACTCCAATGGATGGTAGCCTTGTCATTATGGAAGGAAGTCTATTGTCGATATTTTTGTTACTCCAATGAATGGTAACCTTGTCATTATGGAAGGTAGTTTGTGGTTGAAATTTTTGTTACTCCAATGGATTGAAGCGTTGTCATTATGGAAGGGAGTCTGTTGTCGAGATTTTTGTTATTCCAATGGATGGTAACCTTGTTATTATGGAAGGTAGTCTTTTGTCGATATTTTTGTTACTCCAATGGATGGTAGCCTTATCATTATTTAAGGTAGTCTGTTGTTGATATCTTTGTTACTCCAATGGATGATAGCCTTGTCATTATGCAAGGTCGTTTGTTGTTCATATTTTTGTTACACCAATAGATGTTAGCCTTGTCATTATAGAAGGTAGTCTATTGTCGAGATTTTTGTTATTCCAATGGATGGTAGCCTTGTAATTATGGAAGGTAGTCTGTCGTTGAGATTTTTGTTACTCCAATGGATGGTAGCCTTGTCATTATGAAAGGTAGTCTGTTGTTCAGATTTTTTTTACTTCAATGGTTGATAGCCTTGTCATTATGAAAGGTACTCTATTGTCGAGATTTTGGTTATTCCAATGAATGGTATCCTTGCCATTATGGAAGGTAGTCTGTTGTAGAATTTTTGATACTCCAATGGATGGTAGCCACGTAATTATGGAAGGTAGTTTGTTATCGATATTTTTGTTACTCCAATAGATGGTAGACTTGTAATTATGGAAGGTAGTCTGTTATTGAGATTTTTTGTTACTCCAATGGATTGTAGCCTTGTCATTATGGAAGGTAGTCTGTTGTCGAAATTTTTGTTACTCAAATGGATGGTAGCCTTTTAATTATGGAAGGTAGTCTATTGTCGAAATTTTATTATTCTATTGGATGGTAGCCTTGTCATTATGGAATGTAGTCTATTGTCGAGAGTTTTGTTATTCCAATGGATGGTAACCTTGTCATTATGTAAGGTAGTCTTTTGTTGAGATTTTTGTTACTCCAATGGATGGTACCCTTGTTATTATTGAAGGTAGTCTGTTGTCGATATCTTTGTTACTCCAATGGATGATAGCCTTGTCATTATGCAAGGTAGTATGCTATTTAGATTTTTGTTACTCCAATGGATGGTAGCCTTGTCATTATGGAAGGAAGTCGGTCGTTGAGTTTTCTATTACTCCCATGGATGGTAGCCTTGTCATTATGGAAGGTAGTCTGTTGTTCAGAATTTTGATACTCCAATGGATGATAGCCTTGTCATTATGGAAGGTAGTCTGTTGTCGAGATTTTAGATACTCCAATGGGTGGTAGCCTTGTAATTATTGAAGGCAGTCTGTCATTGAGATTTTTGTTACTCCAATGGATTGTAGCCTTGTCATTATGGAAGGTAGTTTGTTATTCATATTTTTGTTACTCCAATGGATTGTAGCCTTTGTCATTATGGAAAGTAGTATGTTGTCGAAATTTTTTTATTCCATTGGATGGTATCCTTGTCATTATGGAGGTAGTCTGTTGTCAAGATATTTGTTATTCCAATGGATGGTAACCTTGTCATTATGGAAGGTAGTCTTTTGTCGAGATTTTTGTTATTCCACCAGATGGTAGCCTTGTAATTATGGAAGGTAGTTTTTTGTCGAGATTTTTATTACACCAATGGATGGTAGCCTCGTCATTATGGTTTGTAGTCTATTGTCAAGATTTTTGTTACCCCAATGGATGTAACCTTGTCATTATGGAAGGTAGTCTGTTGTCGAGATTTTTGTTACTCCAATGAATGGTAGTCTTGTCATTATGGAAGGTAGTTTGTGGTTGAGATTTTTGTTACTCCAATGGATTGAAGACTTGTTATTATGGAAGGTAGTCTTTTGTCGATATTTTTGTTACTCCAATGGATGGTAGCCTTGTCATTATTTAAGGTAGTCTGTTGTTGATATCTTTGTTACTCCAATGGATGATAGCCTTGTCATTATGCAAGGTAGTTTATTGTTCATATTTTTGTTACTCCAATAGATGGTAGCATTGTCATTATAGAAGGTAGTCTATTGTCGAGATTTTTATTATTCCAATGGATGGTAGCCTTGTCATTGTGGAAGGTAGTCGATCATTGAGATTTCTGTTACTCCAATGGATGGTAGCCTGGTCATTATGAAAGGTAGTCTGTTGTTCAGATTTTTGTTACTTCAATGGATGATAGCCTTGTCATTACGAAAGGTACTCTATGGATGGTAGCCTTGTTATTCTACTTGATGGTATCCTTGCCATTAGGGAAGGTAGTCTATTGTCAAATTTTTGATACTCCAATGGATGGTAGCCATGTAATTATGGAAGGTAGTCTGTTATCGAGATTTTTGTTACTCCAATAGATGGTACCCTTGTCATTATGGAAGGTAGTCTGTTATTGAGATTTCTGTTACTCCAATGGATTGTAGCCTTGTCATTATGGAAGGTAGTCTGTTGTTTAGATTTTTGTTACTCCAATGGATGGTAGCCTTGTAATTATGGAAGGTAGTTTTTGTCAAAATTTTGTTTATTCTATTGGATGGTAGCCTTGTCATTATGGAAGGTAGTCTATTGTCGATATTTTTGTTATTCCAATGGATGGTAACCTTATCATTATGTAAGGTAGTCTTTTGTCGAGATTTTTGTTACTCCAATGGATGGTAGCCTTCTTATTATTGAAGGTAGTCTGTTGTCGATATCTCTGTTACTCCAATGGATGATAGCCTTGTCATTATGCAAGGTAGTCTGTTGTTTAGATTTTTGTTACTCCAATGGATGGTAGCGTTGTAATTATGGAAGGAAGTCGGTCGTTGAGATTTCTCTTACTCCCATGGATGGTAGCCTTGTCATTATGGAAGGTAGTCTGTTGTTCAAATTTTTGTTACTCCAATGGATGATAGCCTTGTCATTATGGAAGGTAGTCTGTTGTCGAGATTTTTGATACTCCAATGGGTGGTAGCCTTGTAATTATGGAAGGTAGTCTATTGTCGAGATTTTCGTTACTCCAATGGATGGTAGCCTTTTCATTATGGAAGGTAGTCTATCGTTGAGATTTCTATTACTCCAATTGATTGTAGCCTTGTCATTGTGGAAGGTAGTTTGTTGTTCAAATTTTTGTTACCCTAATGGATTGTAGCCTTGTCATTACGGAAGGTAGTCTGTTGTCGAGAATTTTTTATTCCATTGGATGGTATCCTTGTCATTATGGAGGTAGTCTGTTGTCGAGATATTTGTTATTCCAATGGATGGTAACGTTGTCATTATGGAAGGTAGTCTTTTGTCGAGATTTTTTGTCGAGATTTTTATTATTCCATTGGATGGTAGCCTTGTCATTATGGAAGGTAGTCAGTTGTCAATATTTTTGTTATTCCAATGGATGGTAACCTTGTCATTATGGAAGGTAGTCTATTGTCGAGATTGTTGTTATTCCAATGGATGGTAGCCTTGTCATTATGGAAGGTAGTTTTTTGTCGATATTTTTATTACTCCAATGGATGGTAGCCCTGTCATTATGGAAGGTAGTCTTTTGTCGAGATTTTTGTTACTCCAATGTATGTAGCCTTGTCATTATTTAAGGTAGTCTATTTTCGATATCTCTGTTACTCCAATGGATGATAGCCTTGTCATTATGCAAGGTAGTTTGTTGTTCATATTTTTGTTACTCCAATAGATGGTAGCCTTGTCATTATAGAAGGTAGTCTATTATCGATATATTTGTTATTCCAATGGATGGGCACCTTGTCATTATGGAAGGTAGTCTTTTGTCGAGATTTTTATTATTCCAATAGATGGTAGACTTGTAATTATGGAAGGCAGTTTTTTGTCGAGATTTTTATTACTCCAATGGATGGTAGCCTTGTTATTATGGAAGGAAGTCTATTGTCGATATTTTTGTTACTCCAATGAATGGTAACCTTGTCATTATGGAAGGTAGTTTGTGGTTGAAATTTTTGTTACTCCAATGGATTGAAGCGTTGTCATTATGGAAGGGAGTCTGTTGTCGAGATTTTTGTTATTCCAATGGATGGTAACCTTGTTATTATGGAAGGTAGTCTTTTGTCGATATTTTTGTTACTCCAATGGATGGTAGCCTTATCATTATTTAAGGTAGTCTGTTGTTGATATCTTTGTTACTCCAATGGATGATAGCCTTGTCATTATGCAAGGTCGTTTGTTGTTCATATTTTTGTTACACCAATAGATGTTAGCCTTGTCATTATAGAAGGTAGTCTATTGTCGAGATTTTTGTTATTCCAATGGATGGTAGCCTTGTAATTATGGAAGGTAGTCTGTCGTTGAGATTTTTGTTACTCCAATGGATGGTAGCCTTGTCATTATGAAAGGTAGTCTGTTGTTCAGATTTTTTTTACTTCAATGGTTGATAGCCTTGTCATTATGAAAGGTACTCTATTGTCGAGATTTTGGTTATTCCAATGAATGGTATCCTTGCCATTATGGAAGGTAGTCTGTTGTAGAATTTTTGATACTCCAATGGATGGTAGCCACGTAATTATGGAAGGTAGTTTGTTATCGATATTTTTGTTACTCCAATAGATGGTAGACTTGTAATTATGGAAGGTAGTCTGTTATTGAGATTTTTTGTTACTCCAATGGATTGTAGCCTTGTCATTATGGAAGGTAGTCTGTTGTCGAAATTTTTGTTACTCAAATGGATGGTAGCCTTTTAATTATGGAAGGTAGTCTATTGTCGAAATTTTATTATTCTATTGGATGGTAGCCTTGTCATTATGGAATGTAGTCTATTGTCGAGAGTTTTGTTATTCCAATGGATGGTAACCTTGTCATTATGTAAGGTAGTCTTTTGTTGAGATTTTTGTTACTCCAATGGATGGTACCCTTGTTATTATTGAAGGTAGTCTGTTGTCGATATCTTTGTTACTCCAATGGATGATAGCCTTGTCATTATGCAAGGTAGTATGCTATTTAGATTTTTGTTACTCCAATGGATGGTAGCCTTGTCATTATGGAAGGAAGTCGGTCGTTGAGTTTTCTATTACTCCCATGGATGGTAGCCTTGTCATTATGGAAGGTAGTCTGTTGTTCAGAATTTTGATACTCCAATGGATGATAGCCTTGTCATTATGGAAGGTAGTCTGTTGTCGAGATTTTAGATACTCCAATGGGTGGTAGCCTTGTAATTATTGAAGGCAGTCTGTCATTGAGATTTTTGTTACTCCAATGGATTGTAGCCTTGTCATTATGGAAGGTAGTTTGTTATTCATATTTTTGTTACTCCAATGGATTGTAGCCTTTGTCATTATGGAAAGTAGTATGTTGTCGAAATTTTTTTATTCCATTGGATGGTATCCTTGTCATTATGGAGGTAGTCTGTTGTCAAGATATTTGTTATTCCAATGGATGGTAACCTTGTCATTATGGAAGGTAGTCTTTTGTCGAGATTTTTGTTATTCCACCAGATGGTAGCCTTGTAATTATGGAAGGTAGTTTTTTGTCGAGATTTTTATTACACCAATGGATGGTAGCCTCGTCATTATGGTTTGTAGTCTATTGTCAAGATTTTTGTTACCCCAATGGATGTAACCTTGTCATTATGGAAGGTAGTCTGTTGTCGAGATTTTTGTTACTCCAATGAATGGTAGTCTTGTCATTATGGAAGGTAGTTTGTGGTTGAGATTTTTGTTACTCCAATGGATTGAAGACTTGTTATTATGGAAGGTAGTCTTTTGTCGATATTTTTGTTACTCCAATGGATGGTAGCCTTGTCATTATTTAAGGTAGTCTGTTGTTGATATCTTTGTTACTCCAATGGATGATAGCCTTGTCATTATGCAAGGTAGTTTATTGTTCATATTTTTGTTACTCCAATAGATGGTAGCATTGTCATTATAGAAGGTAGTCTATTGTCGAGATTTTTATTATTCCAATGGATGGTAGCCTTGTCATTGTGGAAGGTAGTCGATCATTGAGATTTCTGTTACTCCAATGGATGGTAGCCTGGTCATTATGAAAGGTAGTCTGTTGTTCAGATTTTTGTTACTTCAATGGATGATAGCCTTGTCATTATGAAAGGTACTCTATGGATGGTAGCCTTGTTATTCTACTTGATGGTATCCTTGCCATTAGGGAAGGTAGTCTATTGTCAAATTTTTGATACTCCAATGGATGGTAGCCATGTAATTATGGAAGGTAGTCTGTTATCGAGATTTTTGTTACTCCAATAGATGGTACCCTTGTCATTATGGAAGGTAGTCTGTTATTGAGATTTCTGTTACTCCAATGGATTGTAGCCTTGTCATTATGGAAGGTAGTCTGTTGTTTAGATTTTTGTTACTCCAATGGATGGTAGCCTTGTAATTATGGAAGGTAGTTTTTGTCAAAATTTTGTTTATTCTATTGGATGGTAGCCTTGTCATTATGGAAGGTAGTCTATTGTCGATATTTTTGTTATTCCAATGGATGGTAACCTTATCATTATGTAAGGTAGTCTTTTGTCGAGATTTTTGTTACTCCAATGGATGGTAGCCTTCTTATTATTGAAGGTAGTCTGTTGTCGATATCTCTGTTACTCCAATGGATGATAGCCTTGTCATTATGCAAGGTAGTCTGTTGTTTAGATTTTTGTTACTCCAATGGATGGTAGCGTTGTAATTATGGAAGGAAGTCGGTCGTTGAGATTTCTCTTACTCCCATGGATGGTAGCCTTGTCATTATGGAAGGTAGTCTGTTGTTCAAATTTTTGTTACTCCAATGGATGATAGCCTTGTCATTATGGAAGGTAGTCTGTTGTCGAGATTTTTGATACTCCAATGGGTGGTAGCCTTGTAATTATGGAAGGTAGTCTATTGTCGAGATTTTCGTTACTCCAATGGATGGTAGCCTTTTCATTATGGAAGGTAGTCTATCGTTGAGATTTCTATTACTCCAATTGATTGTAGCCTTGTCATTGTGGAAGGTAGTCTGTTGTTCATATTTTTGTTACTCCAATGGATTGTAGCCTTGTCATAATGGAAGGTAGTTTGTTGTCGAGAATTTTTTATTCCATTGGATGGTATCCTTGTCATTATGGAGGTAGTCTGTTGTCGAGATATTTGTCATTCCAATGGATGGTAACGTTGTCATTATAGAAGGTAGTCTTTTGTCGAGATTTTTTGTCGAGATTTTTATTATTCCATTGCATGGTAGCCTTGTCATTATGGAAGGTAGTCAGTTGTCAATATTTTTGTTATTCCAATGGATGGTAACCTTGTCATTATGGAAGGTAGTCTATTGTCGAGATTTTTGTTATTCCAATGGATGGTAGCCTTGTCATTATGGAAGGTAGTTTTTTGTCGATATTTTTATTACTCCAATGGATGGTAGCCTTGTGATTATGGAAGGTAGTCTGTTGTCGAGATTTTTGTTACCCCAATGGATGTAGCCTTGTCATTATGGAGGGTAGTTTGTTGTTGATATTTTGTTAGTCTAATGGATGGTATCCTTGTCATTATGGAAGGTACTCTGTTGTTGAGATATCTGTTACTTCAATGGATTGTAGCCTTGTCATTGTGGAAGGGAGTCTGTTGTAGAAATTTTTGTTATTCCAATGGATGGTAACCTTGTTATTATGGAAGGTAGTCTTTTGTCCAGATTTTTGTTACTCCAATGTATGTAGCCTTGTCATTATTTAAGGTAGTCTGTTTTCGATATCTCTTTTACTCCAATGGATGATAGCCTTGTCATTATGCAAGGTAGTTTGTTGTTCATATTTTTGTTACTCCAATAGATGGTAGCCTTGTCATTATAGAAGGTAGTATATTGTCGAGATTTTTGTTATTCCAATGGACGGTAGCCTTGTCATTATGGAAGGTAGTCGATTCTTGATATTTCTATTACTCCAATGGATGGTAGCCTTGTCATTATGAAAGGTAGTCTGTTGTTCAGATTTTTGTTACTTCAATGGATGATAGCCTTGTCATTATGGAAGGTACTCTATTGTCGAGATTTTGGTTATTCCAATGGATGGTAGCCTTGCCATTATGGAAGTTAGTCTGTTGTCGAATTTTTGATACTCCAGTGGATGGTAGCCTTGTAATTATGGAAGGTAGTCTGTTATCGAGATTTTTGTTACTCCAATAGATGGTAGCGTTATCATTATGGATGGTAGTCTGTTGCCGATATTGAAGGAAAATTACGACCAAAAGCGCAGCGGAATTTAAAATTTTCCTTTAGCGATCCTTACGAATGAGCATGGTCAGTGATAGAAATATTTACCTCTTGTGGCGATTCAGAACTTTGATGTTGTGATCACGAGCGTTGATGAAGAACAACGCCTCTACTCAGTCCACACGAACAGATCGCTTCCGGTCACAGTGCTAGCTGATCACGAATGGAAACCTTGAGTGAGAGAGAGAGTCAAAAACGAAAATTCATCAAGTGAAATTGCTTCATCATAAGGGATCTATTTATAGAATCACTCGTGTGGGCTACAAGCTAAAAGCCCAATTAAGGCTATAAGCTAAAATCCCAATTAAGCTTATGGACATCATACCTTATGATGTACCATATATCACTTATCCACGTGGTACCTTACCATTTTCCGTATTACACTTAAGTGCATCGTACCTTACGGTGTTCCTTATTTATTTTATCTCTCATCAACCTGTCCTTATGTGTGTGACCCTGTAGGTTTTCATGACGTTGGCAATTATATTAAATCACACATTTAATATAATAAACAGTGAGCGGTATCTAGCAACACATCACTGTTACCCAAGTCACGAAAATGTCATGTGATCTGACCAAACCTTTTCCGTGATAATATTTGTGTTGTACAATTACCCTTTTGCCCTCATGTTTATATTGAACACAAGGCATACACTGTGTCACCCTTATCTAGTTCAATATTGGGCCCTTAGACATTTATCATGTTATGCAGGATGAGCAAATTCCATCTAGGTCACTCATGTCCCTTACCATGCTTTGTGAAGTACCCATCAACTGTCTTTACAGTCATCAAGTTACAGATGACGTTTGATCAGCAATAAAGTACTTGACTCTACATCTAGGGTCCATAGTGGTTTCAGGTCGAAGGGTGGTATACACCATTATCATCATGAGAATAACTTATGACACTTTGCATAACATTCTATGTAGTATTCTCATAGCGGGACAATCCAGTATAAATATTACTCCTAATATTCAAACTTATGTCAAGACTTGATAAATCCTTATCTATGATCCATGAGATGTGATCATCAATCTATCTTCATCATAATCTTAGTGCTTTAATGTTATCCCACTTCACATTAAAGCTTGACTACGGATACTTTAAGAATAGTGTTTTATGTTTAATGGGATCTCATGATTAAGTCACACTTAACATTTCATTAAACAAATAAACCATTCTAGGGACTTTATTATTTTGGAAAGCAAACATAATAAAGAAATGCCTTTTATTACTAATAAATAATTCGATACAAGTACCAAAAGTATTGGCCTCTAGGGCTTACACCAACAAATATCTCTGGTAATCCAATGGATGATAGCCTTGTCATTATGCAAGGTAGTCTGTTGTTTAGATTTTTGTTACTCCAATGGATGGTAGCCTTGTCATTGTGGAAGGTAGTCTATTGTCGAGATTTTTGTTATTCCAATGGATGGTAGCCTTGTCATTATGGAAGGAAGTCAGTCGTTGAGATTTCTCTTACTCCAATGGATGGTAGGCTTGTCATTATGGAAGGTATTATGTTCTTCAGATTTTTGTTACTCCAATGGATGATAGCCTTGTCATTATGGAAAGTAGTATGTTGTCGAGATTTTTGAAACCCAATGGGTGGTAGCCTTGTAATTATGAAAGGTAGTATAATGTCGATATTTTTGTTACTCCAACGGATGGTAGCCTTTTCATTATGGAAGGTACTATGTCGTTGAGATTTCTGTTACTCCAATGGATTGTAGCCTTGTCATTATGGAAGGTAGTCTGTTGTTCATATTTTTGTTACTCCAATGGATTGTAACCTTGTCATTATGGAAGGTAGTCTGTTGTCGAGAATATTTTATTCCATTGGATGGTATCCTTATAATTATGGAGGTAGTCTGTTGTTGAGATATTTGTTATTCCAATGGATGGTAACCTTGTCATTATGAAAGGTTGTCTTTTGTCGAGATTTTTGTTATTCCAATAGATGGTAGCCTTATAATTATGGAAGGTAGTTTTTTGTCGAGATTTTTATTACTCCAATGGATGGTAGCCTTATCATTATGGAAGGTAGTCTGTTGTCGAGATTTTTGTTACCCCAATGGATGTAGCCTTGTCATTATGGAAGGTAGTTTGTTGTCGATATTTTTGTTACTCCAATGAATGGTAGCCTTGTCATTATAAAAGGTAGTATTTTGTCGAGATTTTTGTTACTCCAATGGATTGTAGCCTTGTCATTATTTAAGGTGGTTTGTTGTCGATATCTCTGTTACTCCAATGGATGATAGCCTTGTCATTTTGCAAGGTAGTTTGTTGTTCATATTTTTGTTACTCCAATAGATGGTAGCCTTGTCCTTATAGAAGGTAGTCTATTGTCGAGATTTTTGTTATTCCAATGGATGGTAGCCTTGTCATTATGGAAGGTAGTCGATCAGTGAGATTTTTGTTACTCCAATGGATGGTAGACTTGTCATTATGAAAGGTAGTCTGTTATCGAGATTTTTGTTACTCCAATAAATGGTAGTCTTGTCATTATGGAAGGTAGTCTATTATTGAGATTTCTGTTACTCCAATGGATTGTAGTCTTATCATTATGGAAGGTAATGTGTTGTTTAGATTTTTGTTACTCCAATGGATGGTAGCCTTGTAATTATGGAGGGTATTATGTTGTCAAATTTTTTTTTATTCCATTGGATGGTAGCCTTGTCATTATGGAAGGTAGATTGTTGTTGATATTTTGTTACTCTAATGGATGGTATCCTTGTCATTACGGAAGGTAGTTTGTTGTTGAGATTTTGTTACTCCAATGGATGGTAGCCTTGTAATTATGGAAGGTAGTTCGTTGTTGAGATCTTGTTAGTTCAATGGATGGTATCCTTGTCAATATGGAAGGTAGTTCGTTGTTGAGATTTTGTTACTCTAATGGATGGAATCCTTGTCATTACGGAAGGTAGTTCATTGTTGAGATTTTGTTACTCTAATGGATGGTATCCTTGTCATTATGGAAGGTAGTTCGCTGTTGAGATTTTATTACTCCATTGGATGGTAGCCTTGTCATTATGGAAGGTAGTTTGTTGTTGAGATTTTGTTACTCCAATGGATGGTAGACTTGTCATTATGGAATGTAGTTCTTTGTTAAGATTTTGTTACTCTAATGGATGGTAGCCTTGTCAATATAGAAGGTAGTTTGTTGTTGTTATTTTGTTACTCCAATGGATTGTATCCTTTTCATTATGGAAGGTAGTTCGTTGTTGAGATTTTGTTACTCCAATGGATGGTAGCCTTGTCATTATGGAAGCTAGTTCGTTGTTGAAATTTTGTTACTCCATTATATGGTAGCCTTTTCATTATGGAAGGGAGTTCGTTGTTGATATTTTGTTACTCTAGTGGATGGTAGCCTTTTCATTATGGAAGGTAGTTAATTGTTGAGATTTTGTTACTCCAATGGATGGTAGCCTTGTTATTATTGAAGGTAGTCTGTTGTCGATATCTCTATTACTCCAATGGATGATAGCCTTGTCATTATGCATGGTAGTCTGTTGTTTAGATTTTTGTTACTCCAATGGATGGTAGCCTTGTCATTATGTAAGGTAGTCTATTGTCGAGATTTTTGTTATTCCAATGGATGGTAGCCTTGTCATTATGGAAGGAAGTTAGTCGTTGAGATTTCTCTTACTCCAATGGATGGTAGCCTTGTCATAATGTAAGGTAGTCAGTCGTTCAATTTTTTGTTACTCCAATGGATGATAGCCTTGTCATTATGGAAAGTAGTCTATTGTCGAGATTTTTGATACTCCAATGGGTGGTAGCCTTGTAATTATGGAAGGTAGTCTGTTGTCGAGATTTTTGTTACTCCAATGGATGGTTGCCTTTTCATTATGGAAGGTAGTCTGTCGTTGAGATTTCTGTTACTCCAATGGATTGTAGCCTTGTCATTATGAAAGGTAGTCTGTTGTTCATATTTTTGTTACTCTAATGGATTGTAGCCTTGTCATTATGGAAGGTAGTCTGTTGTCGATAATTTTTTATTCCATTGGATGGTATCCTTGTCATTATGGAGGTAGTTTGTTGTCGAGATATTTGTTATTCCAATGGATGGTAACCGTGTCATTATGGAAGGTAGTTTTTTGTCAAGATTTTTATTACTCCAATGGATGTTAGCCTTGTCATTATGGTAGTCTGTTGTCGAGATTTTTGTTACCCCAATGGATGTAGCCTTGTTATTATGGAAGGTAGACTGTTGTCGATATTTTTGTTACTCCAATGAATTGTAGCCTTGTCATTATGGAAGGGAGTTTGTTTTCGAGATTTTTGTTATACAATTAGATGGTAACCTTGTTATTATGGAGGGTAGTCTTTTGTCGAGATTTTTGTTACTCCAATGGATGGTAGCCTTGTCATTATTTAAGGTAGTCTGCTTTCGATATCTCTGTTGCTCCAATGGATGATAGCCTTGTCATTATGCAAGGTAGTTTGTTGTTCATATTTTTGTTACTCCAATAGATGGTAGCCTTGTCATTATAGAAGGTATTCTATTGTCGAGATTTTTGTTATTCCAATGGATGGTAGCCTTGTCATTTTGGAAGGTAGCCGGTCGTTGAGATTTTTGTTACTCCAATGGATGGTAGCCTTGTCATTATGAAAGGATGTCTGTTGTTCAGATTTTTGTTAATTCAATGGATTATAGCCTTGTTATTATGGAAGGTACTCTATTGTCGATATTTTGGTTATTCCAATGGATGGTAGCCTTGCCAGTATGGAAGGTAGTATGTTGTCAAATTTTTGATACACCAATCAATGGTAGCCTTGTAATTATGGAAGGTTGTCTGTTATCGAGATTTTTTTTACTCCAATAAATGGTAGCCTTGTCATTTTGGAAGGTAGTGTGTTATTAAGATTTTTGTTACTCCAATGGATGGTAGCCTTGTCATTATAGAAGGTAGTTTATTGTCTAGATTTTTGTTATTCCAATGGATGGTAACCTTGTCATTATGGAAGGTAGTCTTTTGTCGAGATTTTTTTTACTCCAATGGATGAGCCTTGTTATTATTGAAGGTAGTTTGTTGTCGATATCTCTGTTACTCCAATGGATTATAGCCTTGTCATTATGCAAGGTTATCTGTTGTTTAGATTTTTGTTACTCCAATGGATGGTAGCCTTGTCATTATGGAAGGTAGTCTATTGTCGAGATTTTTGTTATTCCAATGGATGGTAGCCTTGTCATTTTAGAAGGAAGTCAGTCATTTAGATTTCTCTTACTCCAATGGATGGTAGCCTTATCATTATGGAAGGTAGTCTGTTGTTCAGATTTTTGTTACTCCAATGGATGATAGCCTTGTCATTATGGAAGGTAGTCTGTTGTCGAGATTTTTGATACTCCAACAGGTGGTAGCCTTGTAATTATGGTAGGTAGTCTGTTGTCGAGATTTTTGTTACTCCAAAGGATGGTAGCCTTGTCATTATGGAAGGTAGTCTGTCGTTGATATTTCTGTTACTCCAATGTATTGTAGCCTTGTCATTATGGAAGGTAGTCTGTTGTTCATATTTTTGTTACTCCAATGGATTGTAGCCTTGTCATTATGGAACGTAGTCTGTTGTCGACAATTTTGTTATTCCAATGGATGGTAACCTTGTCATTATTGAAGGTAGTCTTTTGTCGAGATTTTTGTTATTCGAATAGATGGTAGCCTTGTAATTATGGAAGGTAGTTTTTTATCGAGATATTTATTACTCCAGTAGATGGTAGCCTTATCATTATGGAAGGTAGTCTGTTGTCGATATTTTTGTTATCCCAATGGATGTATCCTTGTCATTATGGAAGGTAGTCTGTTGTCGATATTTTTTTTACTCCAATGAATGGTAGCCTTTTCATTATGGAAGGTAGTCTGTTGTTGAGATTTCTGTTACTCCAATGAATTCTAGCCTTGTCATTATGGAAGGGAGTCTGTTGTCGAGATGTTTCTTATTCCAATGGATGGTAATATTGTTATTATGGAAGGTAGTCTTTTGTCGAGATTTTTGTTACTCCAATGGATGGTAGCCTTGTCATTATTTAAGGTAGTCTGTTTTCAATATTTCTGTTACTCCAATGGATGATAGCCTTGTCATTATGCAAGGTAGTTTGTTGTTCATATTTTTGTTACTCCAATAGATGGTAGCTTTGTCATTATAAAAGGTAGTCTATTTTCCAGATTTTTGTTATTCCAATGGATGGTAGCCTTGTCATTATGGAAGGTAGTCGATCGTTGAGATTTCTGTTACTCCAATGGATGGTAGCCTTGTCATTATGGAAGGTAGTCTGTTATTGAGATTTCTGTTACTCCAATGGATTGTAGTCTTGTCATTATGGAAGGTAGTCTGTTGTTTAGATTTTTGTTACTCCAATGGATGGTAGCCTTGTAATTGTTGAAGGTAATATGTTGTCGAAATTTTTTTTATTCCATTGGATGGTAGCCTTGTCGTTATGGAAGGTAGTTTGTTGTTGATATTTTGTTACTATAATGGATGGTATCCTTGTCATTACGAAAGGTAGTTCATTGTTGAGATTCTGTTACTCTAATGGATGGTGTCCTTGTCATTATGGAAGGTAATTCGTTGTTGGAATTTTTTTACTCTAATGGATGGTAGCCTTGTCATTATGGAAGGTAGTTCATTGTTGAGATTTTGTTACTCCAATGGATGGTAGCCTTGTCACTATGGAAGCTAGTTTGTTGTTGATATTTTGTTACTCCATTGGATGGTAGGCTTTTCATTATGGAAGGGAGTCTGTTGTTGAGATTTCTATTTCTCCAATGGCTTGTAGCCTTGTCATTATGGAAGGGATTCTGTTGTCGAGATTTTTGTTATTCAAATGGATGGTAACCTTGTTATTATGGAGTGTAGTGTTTTGTCGAGATTTTTGTTACTCCAATGGATGGTAGCCTTGTCATTATTTAACGTAGTCTATTTTCGATATCTCTGTTGCTCCTATGGATGATATACTTGTCATTATGCAAGGTAGTTTGTTGTTCATATTTTTGTTACTCCAATGGATGGTAGCCTTGTCATTATAGAAGTTAGTCTGTTGTAGAGATTTTTGTTATTCCAATGGATGGTAGCCTTGTCATTATGGAAGGTAGTCGATCATTGAGATTTCTGTTACTCCAATGGAGTGTAGCCTTGTCATTATGAAAGATAGTCTGTTGTTCAGATTTTTGTTACTTCAATGGATGATAGCCTTGTTATTATGGATGGTACTCTATTGTCGAGATTTTGGTTATTCCAATGGATGGTAGCCTTGCCATTATGGAAGGTAGTCTGTTGTCGAATTTTTGATACACCAATGGATAGTAGCCTTGTAATTATGGAAGGTAGTCTGTTATCGAGATTTTTGTTACTCCAATAGATGGTAGCCTTGTCATTTTGGAAGGTAGTCTGTTATTAAGATTTTTGTTACTCCAATGGATTGTAGCCTTGTCATTATTGAAGGTAGTCTATTGTTTATATTTTTGTTACTCCAATGGATGGTAACCTTGTAATTATGGAAGGTAGTTTGTGGTCGAAATTTTTTTTATTCCATTGGATGATAGCCTTGTCATTATGGAAGGCAGTTTATTGTAGAGATATTTGTTATTCCAATGGATGGTAACCTTCTCATTATGAAAGGTAGTTTTTGACGTGATTTTTGTTACTGCAATGGATGGTAGCCTTGTTATTATTGAAGGTAGTCTGTTATCGATATCTCTGTTACTCAAATGGATGATAGCCTTGTCATTATGCAGGGTAGTCTGTTGTTTAGATTTTTGTTACTCTAGTGGATGGTAGCCTTGTCATTATGGAAGGTAATCTATTGTCGAGATTTTTGTTATTCCAATGGATGGTAGCCTTGTCATTTTGGAAGGAAGTCAGTCGTTGAGATTTCTCTTACTCTAATGGATGGTAGCCTTATCATTATGGAAGGTAGTCTGTCGTTGAGATTTCTGTTACTCCAATGGATTGTAGCCTTGTCATTATGGAAGGTAGTCTGTTGTTCATATTTTTGTTACTTCAATGGATTGTAGCCTTGTCATTATGGAAGGTAGTCTGTTGTCGAGAATTCTGTTACTCCAATGGATTGTAGCCTTGTCATTATGGAAGGGAGTCTTTGTCGAGATGTTTCTTATTCCAATGGATGGTAACCTTGTTATTATGGAAGGTAGTCTTTTGTCAATATTTTTGTTACTCCAATGGATGGTAGCCTTGTCATTATTTAAGGTAGTCTATTGTCAATATCTCTGTTACTCCAATGGATGATAGCCTTGTGATTATGCAAGGTAGTTTGTTGTTCATATTTTTGTTACTCCAATAGATGGTAGCCTTGTCATTATAGAAGGTAGTCTATTGTCTAGATTTTTGTTATTCCAATGGATGGTAGCCTTGTCATTATGGAAGTTATTGATCGTTGAGATTTCAGTTACTCCAATGGATGATAGCCTTATCATTATGAAAGGTAGTCTGTTATCGAGATTTTTGTTACTCCAATAGATGGTAGCCTTGTCATTATGGAAGGTAGTCTGTTATTGAGATTTCTGTTACTCCAATGGATTGTAGTCTTGTCATTTAGGAAGGTAGTCTGTTGTTTAGATTTTTGTTACTCCTATGGATGGTAGCCTTGTAATTATGGAAGGTAGCATGTTGTCGAAATTTTTTTTTATTCCATTGGATGGTTGCCTTGACATTATGGAAGGTAATTTGTTGTTGATATTTTGTTACTCTAATGGATGGTATCCTTGTCATTACGGAAGGTAGTTCGTTGTTGAGATTTTGTTACTCCAATGGATGGTAGCCTTGATATTATTGAAGGAACTTCGTTGTTAAGATCTTGTTAGTTCAATGGATGGTAGCCTTGTCAATATGGAAGGTAGTTCGTTGTTGAGATTTTGTTACTCTAATGGATGGTAGCCTTGTCATTACGGAAGGTAGTTCATTGTTGAGATTTTGTTACTCTAATGGATGGTATCCTTGTCATTATGGAAGGTAGTTCGTTGTTGGGATTTTGTTACTCTAATGGATGGTAGCCTTGTCATTATGGAAGGTAGTTCATTGTTGATATTTTGTTACTCCATTGGATTGTATCCTTGTAGTTATGGAAGGTAGTTTGCTGTTGAGATTTTGTTACTCTAATGGATGGTAGCCTTGTCATTATGGAAGGTAGTTCGCTGTTGATATTTTATTACTCCACTAGATGGTAGCCTTGTCATTATGGAAGGTAGATTGTTGATGAGATTTTGTTACTCCAATGGATGGTATCATTGTCATTATGGAATGTAGTTCTTTGTTTAGATTTTGTTACTCTAATGGATGGTAGCCTTGTCATTATGGAAGGTAGTTTGTTGTTGTTATTTTGTTACTCCAATGGATTGTATCCTTTTCATTATGGAAGGTAGTTCGTTGTTGAGATTTTGTTACTCCAATGGATGGTAGCCTTCTCATTATGGAAGCTAGTTCGTTGTTGATATTTTGTTACTCCATTGGATGGTAGCCTTCTCATTATGGAAGGGAGTTTGTTGTTGAGATTTCTGTTACTCCAATGCCTTGTAGCCTTGTCATTATGGAAGGGAGTCTGTTGTCAAGATTTTTTTTATTCCAATGGATGGTAACCTTGTTATTATGGAGTGTAGTCTTTTGTCGAGATTTTTGTTACTCCAATGGATGGTAGCCTTGTCATTATTTATGGTAGTCTGTTTTTGATATCTCTGTTGCTCCAATGGAAGATAGCCTTGTCATTATGCAAGGTAGTTTGTTGTTCATATTTTTGTTACTCCAATATATGGTAGCCTTGTTATTATGGAAGGTACTCTATTGTCGAGATTTTGGTTATTCCAATGGATGGTAGCCTTTGCATTATGGAAGGTAGTCTGTTGTCTAATTTTTGATACTCCAATGGATGGTAGCCTTGTAATTATGGAAGGTAGTAGGTTATCGAGATTTTTGTTACTCCATTAGATGGTAGCCTTGTTATTTTGGAAGGTAGTCTGTTATTAAGATTTTTGTTACTCCAATGGAATGTAGCCTTATCATTATTGAAGGTAGTCTATTGTTTAGAATTTTGTTACTCTAATGGATGGTAGCCTTGTTATTATTGAAGTTAGTCTGTTGTCGATATCTTTGTTACTCCAATGGATGATAGCCTTGTCTTTATGCAAGGTAGTCTATTGTTGAGATTTTTTTACTCCATTGGATTGCAGCCTTGTAGTTATGGAAGGTAGTTTGTTGTTGAGATTTTGTTACTCTAATGGATGGTAGCCTTGTCATTATGGAATGTAGTTCGTTGTTGAGATTTTATTACTGCATTGGATGGTAGCCTTCTCATTATGGAAGGTATTGTTTTGTCGAGATTTTTGTTACTCCAATGGATGGTAGCCTTGTCATTATGCAAGGTAGTCTGTTGTTCAGATTTTTGTTACTCCAATGGATGGTAGCCTTGTCATTATGCAAGGTAGTATATTGTCGAGATTTTTGTTATTCCAATGGATGGTAGCCTTATCATTATGGAAGGTAGTTTTTTATCTAGATTTTTGTTACTCCAATGGATGGTAGCCTTGTCATAATGGAAGGAAGTCTATTGTAGAGATTTTTGTTATTCCAATGGATGGTAGCCTTGTCATTATGGAAGGTAGTCTTTCATTGAGATTTCTATTACTCCAATGGAATGTAGCCTTGTCATTATGGAAGGTAGTCTGTTGTTGAGATTTTTGTTATTCCATTGGATGGTAGCCTTGTCATTATGGAAGATAGACTATTGTCGATATTTTTGTTATTCCAATGGATGGTAACCTTGTCATTATGGAAGGTAGTATTTTGTCGAGATTTTTGTCACTCCAATGGATGGTAGCCTGGTCATTATTGAAGATAGTTTGTTATCGATATCTTTGTTACTCCAATGGATGATAGCCTTGTCATTCTGGAAGGTAGTCTGTTGTCGAGATTTTTGTTACCCCAATGGATGGTAGCCTTGTAATAATGGAAGGTAGTTTGTTGTAGAAATTTTTGTTGCTCCAATGGATGAAAGCCTTATCATTATGGAAGGTAGTCTATCATTGAGATTTCTGTTACTCCAATGGATTGTAGCCTTGTCATTATGTAAGGTAGTATGTTATTCAGAATTTTGTTACTCCAATGGATGTTAGCCTTGTCATTATGGAAGGTAGTATGTTGTTGAGATTTTTGTTGTTCCAATGGATGGTAACCTTGTCATTATGGAAGGAAGTCCGTTGTCAAGATTTTTGTTACTCAAATGGATGGTAACCTTGTCATTATGCAAGGTAGTCTGTTGTTCAGATTTTTGTTACTCCAATGGATGGTACCCTTGTCATTATGGAAGGTAGTCTATTGTCGAGATTTTTGTTATTCCAATGGATGGTAGCCTTGTCATTATGGAAGGTAGTTTTTTGTCGAGATTTTTGTTACCCCAATGGATGGTAGACTTGTCATTATGGAAGGTAGTCTGTTGTTGAGATTTTTGTTATTTCATTGGATGGTAGCATTGTCATTATGGAAGGCAGTGTATTGTCGAGATTTTTGTTATTCCAATGGATGGTAACCTTGTCATTATGGAAGGTAGTATTTTGTCGAGATTTTTGTCACTCCAATGGATGGTAGGCTTGTCATTATTGAGGGTAGTCTTTTATCGATATCTTTGTTACTCCAATGGATGGTAGCCTTGTCATTATGGAAGGTAGTCTGTTGTCGAGATTTTTGTTACCCCAATGGATGGTAGCCTTGTAATAATGGAAGGTAGTTTGTTGTAGAGATTTTTGTTGCTCCAATGGATGAAAGCCTTATCATTATGGAAGGTAGTCTGTCGTTGAGATTTCTGTTACTCCAATGGATTGTAGCCTTGTCATTATGTAAGGTAGTCTGTTGTTCAGATTTTTGTTACTCCAATGGATGTTAGCCTTGTCATTATGGAAGGTAGTATGTTGTTGAGATTTTTGTTATTCCAATGGATGGTAACCTTGTCATTATGGAAGGAAGTCCATTGTCAAGATTTTTGTTACTCAAATGTATGGTAACCTTGTCATTATGGAAGGTAGTCTTTTGTCGAGATTTTGGTTACTCTAATGGATGGTAGCCTTGTCATTATGCAAGGTACTCTGTTGTTCAGATTTTTGTTACTCCAATGGATGATACCCTTGTCATTATGGAAGGTAGTCTATTGTCGAGATTTTTGTTATTCCAATGGATGGTAGCCTTATCATTATGGAAGGTAGATTTTCACCTAGATTATTGTTACTCCAACGGATGGTAGCCTTGTCATTATGGAAGGAAGTCTATTGTAGAGATTTTTGTTATTCCAATGGATGGTAGCCTTGTCATTATGGAAGGTAGTTTTTTGTCGAGATTTTTGTTACCCCGATGGATGGTTGCCTTGTCATTATGGAAAGTAGTCTGTTGTTGAGATTTTTGTTATTCCATTGGATGGTAGCATTGTCATTATGGAAGGTAGTGTATTGTCAAGATTATTGTTATTCCAATGGATGGTAACCTTGTCATTATGGAAGGTAGTATTTTGTCGAGATTTTTGTCACTCCAATGGATGGTAGCCTTGTCATTATTGAAGGTAGTCTTTTATCGATATCTTTGTTACTCCAATGGCTGGTAGCCTTGTCATTATAGAAGGTAGTCTGTTGTCGAGATTTTTGTTACCCCAATGGATATTAGACTTGTAATTATGGAAGGTAGTTTGTTGTCGAGATTTTTGTTGCTCCAATGGATGGTAGCCTTGTCATTATGGAAGGTAGTATGTCGTTGAGATTTCTGTTACTCCAATGGATTGTATCCTTGTCATTATGTAAGGTAGTCTATTGTTCAGATTTTTGTTACTCCAATGGATGTTAGCCTTGTCATTATGGAAGGTAGTATGTTGTTCAGATTTTTGTTATTCTAATGGATGGTAACCTTGTCATTATGGAAGGTAGTATTTTGTCGAGATTTTTGTCACTCCAATGGATGGTAGCCTGGTCATTATTGAAGGTAGTCTGTTATCGATATCTTTGTTACTCCAATGGATGATAGCCTTGTCATTTTGGAAGGTAGTCTGTTGTCGAGATTTTTGTTACCCCAATGGATGGTAGCCTTGTATTAATGGAAGGTAGTTTGTTGTAGATATTTTTGTTGACCCAATGGATGAAAGCCTTATCATTATGGAAGGTAGTCTGTCGTTGAGATTTTTGATACTCAAATGGATTGTAGCCTTGTCATTTTGTAAGGTAGTCTGTTGTTCAGATTTTTGTTACTCCAATGGATGTTAGCCTTGTCATTATGGAAGGTAGTATGTTGTTGAGATTTTTGTTATTCCAATGGATGGTAACCTTGTCATTATGGAAGGAAGTCTGTTGTCCAGATTTTTGTTACTCAAATGGATGGTAACCTTGTCATTATGGAAGGTAGTCTTTTGTCGAGATTTTAGTTACTCTAATGAATGGTAGCCTTGTCATTATGCAAGGTAGTTTGTTGTTCAAATTTTTGTTACTCCAATGGATGGTACCCTTGTCATTATGGAAGGTAGTCTATTGTCGAGATTTTTGTTATTCCAATGGATGGTAGCCTTATCATTATGGAAGGTAGATTTTCATCTAGATTTTTGTTACTCCAACAGATGGTAGCCTTGTCATTATGGAAGGAAGTCTATTGTAGAGATTTTTGTTATTCCAATGGATGGTAGCCTTGTCATTATGGAAGGTAGTTTTTTGTCGAGATTTTTGTTACCCCAATGGATGGTAGCCTTGTCATTATGGAAGGTAGTCTGTTGTTGAGATTTTTGTTATTCCATTGGATGGTAGCATTGTCATTATGGAAGGTAGTGTATTGTCAAGATTTTTGTTATTCAAATGGATGGTAACCTTGTCATTATGGAAGGTAGTATTTTGTCGAGATTTTTGTCACTCCAATGGATGGTAGCCTTGTCATTATTGAAGGTAGTCTTTTATCGATATCTTTGTTACTCCAATGCATGGTAGCCTTGTCATTATGGAAGGTAGTCTGTTGTCAAGATTTTTGTTACCCCAATGGATATTAGCCTTGTAATTATGGAAGGTAGTTTGTTGTCGAGATTTTTGTTGCTCCAATGGATGTTAGCCTTGTCATTATGGAAGGTAGTATGTCGTTGAGATTTCTGTTACTCCAATGGATTGTATCCTTGTCATTATGTAAGGTAGTCTGTTGTTCAGATTTTTGTTACTCCAATGGATGTTAGCCTTGTCATTATGGAAGGTAGTATGTTGTTGAGATTTTTGTTATTCCAATGGATGGTAACCTTGTCATTATGGAAGGTAGTATTTTGTCGAGATTTTTGTCACTCCAATGGATGGTAGCCTGGTCATTATTGAAGGTAGTCTGTTATCGATATCTTTGTTACTCCAATGGATGATAGCCTTGTCATTCTGGAAGGTAGTCTGTTGTCGAGATTTTTGTTACCCCAATGGATGGTAGCCTTGTAATAATGGAAGGTAGTTTTTTGTAGAGATTTTTGTTGCTCCAATGGATGAAAGCCTTATCATTATGGAAGGTAGTCTGTCATTGAGATTTCTGTTACTCCAATGGATTGTAGCCTTGTCATTATGTAAGGTAGTCTGTTGTTCAGATTTTTGTTACTCTAATGGATGTTAGCCTTGTCATTATGGAAGGTAGTATGTTGTTGAGATTTTTGTTATTCCAATGGATGTTAACCTTGTCATTATGGAAGGTAGTATTTTGTCGAGATTTTTGTCACTCCAATGGATGGTAGCCTGGTCATTATTGAAGGTAGTCTGTTATCGATATCTTTGTTACTCAAATGGATGTTAGCCTTGTCATTCTGGAAGGTAGTCTGTTGTCGAGATTTTTGTTACCCCAATGGATGGTAGCCTTGTAATAATGGAAGGTAGTTTTTTGTAGAGATTTTTGTTGCTCCAATGGATGAAAGCCTTATCATTATGGAAGGTAGTTTGTCATTGAGATTTCTGTTACTCCAATGGATTGTAGCCTTGTCATTATGTAAGGTAGTCTGTTGTTCAGATTTTTGTTACTCCAATGGATGTTAGCCTTGTCATTATGGAAGGTAGTATGTTGTTGAGATTTTTGTTATTCCAATGGATGGTAACCTTGTCATTATGGAAGGAAGTCCGTTGTCAAGATTTTTGTTAGTCAAATGGATGGTAACCTTGTCATTATGGAAGGTAGTCTTTTGTCGAGATTTTGGTTACTCTAATGGATGGTAGCCTTGTCATTATGCAAGGTACTCTGTTGTTCACATTTTTGTTACTCCAATGGATGCTACCCTTGTCATTATGGAAGGTAGTCTATTGTCGAGATTTTTGTTATTCCAATGGATGGTAGCCTTATCATTATGGAAGGTAGATTTTCACCTAGATTATTGTTACTCCAACGGATGGTAGCCTTGTCATTATGGAAGGAAGTCTATTATAGAGATTTTTGTTATTCCAATGGATGGTAGCCTTGTCATTATGGAAGGTAGTTTTTTGTCGAGATTTTTGTTACCCCAATGGATGGTAGCCTTGTCATTATGGAAGGTAGTCTGTTGTTGAGATTTTTGTTATTCCATTGGATGGTAGCATTGTCATTATGGAAGGTAGTGTATTGTCGAGATTTTTGTTATTCCAATGGATGGTAACCTTGTCATTATGGAAGGTAGTATTTTGTCGAGATTTTTGTCACTCCAATGGATGGTAGCCTTGTCATTATTGAAGGTAGTCTTTTATCGATATCTTTGTTACTCCAATGGCTGGTAGCCTTGTCATTATGGAAGGTAGTCTGTTGTTGAGATTTTTGTTACCCCAATGGATGGTAGCCTTGTAATTATGGAAGGTAGTTTGTTGTCGAGATTTTTGTTGCTCCAATGGATGGTTGCCTTGTCATTATGGAAGGTAGTCTGTCGTTGAGATTTCTGTTACTCCAATGGATTGTATCCTTGTCATTATGCAAGGTAGTCTATTGTTCAGATTTTTGTTACTCCAATGGATGGTAGCCTTATCATTATGGAAGGTAGTATGTTGTTCAGATTTTTGTTATTCTAATGGATGGTAACCTTGTCATTATAGAAGGTAGTATTTTGTCGAGATTTTTGTCACTCCAATGGATGGTAGCCTGGTCATTATTGAAGGTAGTCTGTTATCGAAATCTTTGTTACTCCAATGGATGATAGCCTTGTCATTCTGGAAGGTAGTCTGTTGTCGAGATTTTTGTTACCCCAATGGATGGTAGCCTTGTAATAATGGAAGGTAGTTTGTTGTAGATATTTTTGTTGACCCAATGGATGAAAGCCTTATCATTATGGAAGGTAGTCTGTCGTTGAGATTTTTGTTACTCAAATGGATTGTAGCCTTGTCATTATGTAAGGTAGTCTGTTGTTCAGATTTTTGTTACTCCAATGGATGTTAGCCTTGTTATTATGGAAGGTAGTATGTTGTTGAGATTTTTGTTATTCCAATGGATGGTAACCTTGTCATTATGGAAGGAAGTCTGTTGTCCAGATTTTTGTTACTCAAATGGATGGTAACCTTGTCATTATGGAAGGTAGTCTTTTGTCGAGATTTTAGTTACTCTAATGGATGGTAGCCTTGTCATTATGCAAGGTAGTCTGTTGTTCAAATTTTTGTTACTCCAATGGATGGTACCCGTGTCATTATGGAAGGTAGTCTATTGTCGAGATTTTTGTTATTCCAATGGATGGTAGCCTTATCATTATGGAAGGTACATTTTCATCTAGATTTTTGTTACTCCAAAGGATGGTAGCCTTGTCATTATGGAAGGAAGTCTATTGTAGAGATTTTTGTTATTCCAATGGATGGTAGCTTTGTCATTATGGAAGGTAGTTTTTTGTCGAGATTTTTGTTACCCCAATGGATGGTATCCTTGTCATTATGGAAGGTAGTCTGTTGTTGAGATTTTTGTTATTCCATTGGATGGTAGCATTGTCATTATGCAAGGTAGTGTATTGTCGAGATTTTTGTTATTCCAATGGATGGTAACCTTATCATTATGGAAGGTAGTATTTTGTCGAGATTTTTGTCACTCCAATGGATGGTAGCCTTGTCATTATTGAAGGTAGTCTTTTATCGATATCTTTGTTACTCCAATGGATGTTATCCTTGTCATTATGGAAGGTAGTCTGTTGTCGAGATTTTTGTTACCCCAATGGATATTAGCCTTGTAATTATGGAAGGTAGTTTGTTGTCGAGATTTTTGTTGCTCCAATGGATGGTAGCCTTGTCATTATGGAAGGTAGTCTGTTGTTGAGATTTCTGTTACTCCAATGGATTGTATCCTTGTCATTATGTAAGGTAGTCTATTGTTCAGATTTTTGTTACTCCAATGGATGTTAGCCTTGTCATTATGGAAGGTAGTATGTTGTTGAGATTTTTGTTATTCCATTGGATGGTAACCTTGTCATTATGGAAGGTAGTATTTTGACGAGATTTTTGCCACTCCAATGGATGGTAGCCTGGTCATTATTGAAGGTAGTCTGTTATCGATATCTTTGTTACTCCAATGGATGATAGCCTTGTCATTCTGGAAGGTAGTCTGTTGTCGAGATTTTTGTTACCCCAATGGATGGTAGCCTTGTAATAATGGAAGGTAGTTTGTTGTAGAGATTTTTGTTGCTCCAATGGATGAAAGCCTTATCATTATGGAAGGTAGTCTGTCATTGAGATTTCTGTTACTCCAATGGATTGTAGCCTTGTCATTATGTAAGGTAGTCTGTTGTTCAGATTTTTGTTACTCCAATGGATGTTAGCCTTGTCATTATGGAAGGTAGGTTTTCATCTAGATTTTTGTTACTCCAACGGATGGTAGCCTTGGCATTATGGAAGGAAGTCTATTGTAGAGATTTTTGTGATTCCAATGGATGGTAGCCTTGTCATTATGGAAGGTAGTTTTTTGTCGAGATTTTTGTTACCCCAATGGATGGTAGCCTTGTCATTATGGAAGGTAGTCTGTTGTTGAGATTTTTGTTATTCCATTGGATGGTAGCATTGTCATTATGCAAGGTAGTGTATTGTCGAGATTTTTGTTATTCCAATGGATGGTAACCTTGTCATTATGGAAGGTAGTATTTTGTCGAGATTTTTGTCACTCCAATGGATGGTAGCCTTGTCATTATTGAAGGTAGTCTTTTATCGATATCTTTGTTACTCCAATGGATGTTATCCTTGTCATTATGGAAGGTAGTCTGTTGTCGACATTTTTGTTACCCCAATGGATATTAGCCTTGTAATTATGGAAGGTAGTTTGTTGTCGAGATTTTTGTTGCTCCAATGGATGGTAGCCTTGTCATTATGGAAGGTAGTCTGTCGTTGAGATTTCTGTTACTCCAATGGATTGTATCCTTGTCATTATGTAAGGTAGTCTATTGTTCAGATTTTTGTTACTCCAATGGATGTTAGCCTTGTCATTATGGAAGGTAGTATGTTGTTGAGATTTTTGTATTCCATTGGATGGTAACCTTGTCATTATGGAAGGTAGTATTTTGTCGAGATTTTTGCCACTCCAATGGATGGTAGCCTGGTCATTATTGAAGGTAGTCTGTTATCGATATCTTTGTTACTCCAATGGATGATAGCCTTGTCATTCTAGAAGGTAGTCTGTTGTCGAGATTTTTGTTACCCCAATGGATGGTAGCCTTGTAATAATGGAAGGTAGTTTGTTGTAGAGATTTTTGTTGCTCCAATGGATGAAAGCCTTATCATTATGGAAGGTAGTCTATCATTGAGATTTCTGTTACTCCAATGGATTGTAGCCTTGTCATTATGTAAGGTAGTCTGTTGTTCAGATTTTTGTTACTCCAATGGATGTTAGCCTTGTCATTATGGAAGGTACTATGTTGTTGAGATTTTTGTTATTCCAATGGATGGTAACCTTGTCATTATGGAAGGAAGTCCGTTGTCAAGATTTTTGTTACTCAAATGGATGGTAACCTTGTCATTATGGAAGGTTGTCTTTTGTCGAGATTTTGGTTACTCTAATGGATGGTAGCCTTGTCATTATGCAAGGTACTCTGTTGTTCACATTTTTGTTACTCCAATGGATGCTATACTTGTCATTATGGAAGGTAGTCTATTGTCGAGATTTTTGTTATTCCAATGGATGGTAGCCTTATCATTATGGAACGTAGATTTTCACCTAGATTATTGTTACTCCAACGGATTGTAGCCTTGTCATTATGGAAGGAAGTCTATTGTAGAGATTTTTGTTATTCCAATGGATGGTAGCCTTGTCATTATGGAAGGTAGTTTTTTGTCCAGATTTTTGTTACCCCAATGGATGGTAGCCTTTTCATTATGGAAGGTAGTCTGTTGTTGAGATTTTTGTTATTCCATTGGATGGTAGCATTGTCATTATGTAAGGTAGTGTATTGTCGATATTTTTGTTATTCCAATGGATGGTAACCTTGTCATTATGGAAGGTAGTATTTTGTCGAGATTTTTGTCACTAAAATGGATGGTAGCCTTGTCATTATTGAAGGTAGTCTTTTATCGATATCTTTGTTACTCCAATGGCTGGTAGCCTTGTCATTATGGATGGTAGTCTGTTGTTGAGATTTTTGTTACCCCAATGGATGGTAGCCTTGTAATTATGGAAGGTAGTTTGTTGTCGAGATTTTTGTTGCTCCAATGGATGGTAGCCTTGTCATTATGGAAGGTAGTCTGTCGTTGAGATTTCTGTTACTCCAATGGATTGTATCCTTGTCATTATGTAAGGTAGTCTATTGTTCAGATTTTTGTTACTCCAATGGATGGTAGCCTTGTCATTATGGAAGGTAGTATGTTGTTTAGATTTTTGTTATTCAAATGGATGGTAACCTTGTCATTATGGAAGGTAGTATTTTGTCGAGATTTTTGTCCATCCAATGGATGGTAGCCTGGACATTATTGAAGGTAGTCTGTTATCGATATCTTTGTTTCTCCAATGGATGATAGCCTTGTCATTCTGGAAGGTAGTCTGTTGTCGAGATTTTTGTTACCCCAATGGATGGTAGCCTTGTAATAATGGAAGGTAGTTTGTTGTAGAGATTTTTGTTGCTCCATAGGATGAAAGCCTTATCATTATGGAAGGTAGTCTTTTGTCGAGATTTTTGTTACCCCAATGGATGGTAGCCTTGTCATTATGCAAGGTAGTCTGTTGTTCAGATTTTTGTTACTCCAATGGATGGTAGCCTTGTCATTATGGAAGGTAGTATTTTGTCGAGATTTTGGTTACTCAAATGGATGGTAACCTTGTCATTGTGCAAGGTAGTCTGTTGTTCAGATTTTTGTTACTCCAATGGATGGTACCCTTGTCATTATGGAAGAAAGTCTATTATAGAGATTTTTGTTACTCCAATGGATGGTAGCCTTGTCATTATGGAAGGAAGTCTATTGTAGATATTTTTGTTATTCCAATGGATGGTAGCCTTGTCATTATGTAAGGTAGTTTTTTTTCGAGATTTTTGTTACTCCAATGGATGGTAGCCTTGTCATTCTAGAAGGTAGTCTGTTGTGGAGATTTTTGTTAGCCCAATGGATGGTAGCCTTGTAATAATGGGAGGTAGTTTGTTGTAGAGATTTTTGTTGCTCCAATGGATGGTAGCCGTATCATTATGGAAGGTAGTCTGTCATTGAGATTTCTATTACTCCAATGGATTGTATCCTTGTCATTTTGAAAGGTAGTCTGTTGTTCAGATTTTTGTTACTCCAATGGATGTTAGCCTTGTCATTATGGAAGGTAGTATGTTGTTGAGATTTTTGTTATTCCAATGGATGGTAACCTTGTCATTATGGAAGGAAGTCCATTGTCGAGATTTTTGTTGCTCCAATGGATGGTAACCTTGTCATTATGGAAGGTAGTCTTTTGCCGAGATTTTGGTTACTCTAATGGATGGTAGCCTTGTCATTATGCAAGGTAGTCTGTTGTTCAGATTTTTGTTACTCCAATGGATGGTACCGTTGTCATTATGGAAGGTAGTCTATTGTCGAGATTTTTGTTATTCCAATGGATGGTAGCCTTATCATTATGGAAGGTAGTTTTTTATCTAGGTTTTTGTTACTCCAATGGATGGTAGCCTTGTCATTATGGAAGGAAGTCTATTGTAGAGATTTTTTTTATTCCAATGGATGGTAGCCTTGTCATTATGGAAGGTAGTTTTTGTCGAGATTTTTGTTACCCCAATGGATGGTAGCCTTGTCATTATGGAAGGTAGTCTGTTGTTGAGATTTTTGTTATTCTATTGGATGGTAGCCTTGTCATTATGGAAGGTAGTCTGTTGTTGAGATTTTTGTTATTCCATTGGATGGTAGCATTGTCATTATGGAAGGTAGTGTATTGTCGAGATTTTTGATATTCCAATGGATGGTAGCCTTGTCATTATTGAAGGTAGTCTGTTATCGATATCTTTGTTACTCCAATGGATGGTAGCCTTGTCATTGGGGAAGGTAGTCTGTTGTCGATATTTTTGTTACCCCAATGGATGGTAGCCTTGTAATTATGGAAGGTAGTTTGTTGTCGATATTTTTGTTGCTCCAATGGATGGTAGCCTTGTAATTATGTAAGGTAGTTTGTCGTTGAGATTTTTGTTACTCCAATGGATGGTAGCCTTGTCATTATGGAAGGTAGTATGTTGTTGAGATTTTTGTTGTTCCAATGGATGGTAACCTTGTCATTATGGAAGGTAGTCTTTTGTCGATATTTTTGTTACTCCAATTGATGGTAGCCTTGTCATTATGCAAGGTAGTCTGTTGTTCAGATTTTTATTACTCCAATGGATGGTAACCTTTTCATTATCGAAGGTAGTATTTTGTCAAGATTTTTGTCACTCCAATGGATGGTAGCCTTGTCATTATTGAAGGTAGTCTTTTATCGATATCTTTGTTACTCCAATGGATGGTAGCCTTGTCATTATGGAAGGTAGTCTGTTGTCGAGATTTTTGTTACCCCAATGGATGGTAGCCTTGTAATTATGGAAGGTAGTTTGTTGTCGATATTTTTGTTGCTCCAATGGATGGTAGCCTTGTCATTATGGAAGGTAGTCTGTCGTTGAGATTTCTGTTACTCCAATGGATTGTATCCTTGTCATTAAGTAAGGTAGTCTGTTGTTCAGATTTTTGTTACTCCAATGGATGTTAGCCTTGTCATTATGGAAGGTAGTATGTTGTTGATATTTTTGTTATTGCAATGGATGGTAACCTTGTCATTATGGAAGGTAGTCCGTTGTCGAGATTTTTGTTACTCCAATGGATGGTAACCTTGTCATTAGTGAAGGTATTCTTTTGTCGAGATTTTTGTTACTCCAATGGATGGTAGCCTTGTCATTATGCAAGGTAGTCTGTTGTTCAGATTTTTGTTACTCCAATGGATGGTAGCCTTGTCATTATGGAAGGTAGTCTATTGTCGAGATTTTTGTCATTCCAATGGATGGTATCTTTATCATTATGGAAGGTAGTTTTTTATCTAGATTTTTGTTACTCCAATGGATGGTAGCCTTGTCATTATGGAAGGAAGTCTATTGTAGATATTTTTGTTATTCCAATGGATGGTAGCCTTGTCATTATGGAAGGTAGTTTTTTGTCGAGATTTTTGTTACTCCATTGGATGGTAGCCTTGTCATTCTAGAAGGTAGTCTGTTGTCGAGATTTTTGTTAGCCCAATGGATGGTAGCCTTGTAATAATGGAAGGTAGTTTGTTGTAGAGATTTTTGTTGCTCCAATGGATGGTAGCCGTGTCATTATGGAAGGTAGTCTGACATTGAGATTTCTATTACTCCAATGGATTGTAGCCTTGTCATTATGTAAGGTAGTCTGTTGTTCAGATTTTTGTTACTCCAATGGATGTTAGCCTTGTCATTATGGAAGGTAGTCTATTGTCGAGATTTTTGTTATTCCAATGGATGGTACCTTTATCATTATGGAAGGTAGTTTTTTATCTAGATTTTTGTTACTCCAATGGATGGTAGCCTTGTCATTATGGAAGGAAGTCTATTGTAGATATTTTTGTTATTCCAATGGATGGTAGCCTTGTCATTATGGAAGGTAGTTTTTTTTCGAGATTTTTGTTACTCCAATGGATGGTAGCCTTGTCATTCTAGAAGGTAGTCTGTTGTCGAGATTTTTGTTAGCCCAATGGATGGTAGCCTTGTAATAATGGAAGGTAGTTTGTTGTAGAGATTTTTGTTGCTCCAATGGATGGTAGCCGTATCATTATGGAAGGTAGTCTGTCATTGAGATTTCTATTACTCCAATGGATTGTATCCTTGTCATTATGAAAGGTAGTCTGTTGTTCAGATTTTTGTTACTCCAATGGATGTTAGCCTTGTCATTATGGAAGGTAGTATGTTGTTGAGATTTTTGTTATTCCAATGGATGGTAACCTTGTCATTATGGAAGGAAGTCTGTTGTAGAGATTTTTGTTGCTCCAATGGATGGTACCCTTGTCATTATGGAAGGTAGTCTTTTGCCGAGATTTTGGTTACTCTAATGGATGGTAGCCTTGTAATTATGCAAGGTAGTCTGTTGTTCAGATTTTTGTTACTCCAATGGATGGTACCGTTGTCATTATGGAAGGTAGTCTATTGTCGAGATTTTTGTTATTCCAATGGATGGTAGCCTTATCATTATGGAAGGTAGTTTTTTATCTTGGTTTTTGTTACTCCAATGGATGGTAGCCTTGTCATTATGGAAGGAAGTCTATTGTAGAGATTTTTTTTATTCTAATGGATGGTAGCCTTGTCATTATGGAAGGTAGTTTTTGTCGAGATTTTTGTTACCCCAATGGATGGTAGCTTTGTCATTATGGAAGGTAGTCTGTTGTTGAGATTTTTGTTATTCCATTGGATGGTAGCATTGTCATTATGGAAGGTAGTGTATTGTCGAGATTTTTGTTATTCCAATGGATGGTAGCCTTGTCATTATTGAAGGTAGTCTGTTATCGATATCTTTGTTACTCCAATGGATGGTAGCCTTGTCATTGGGGAAGGTAGTCTGTTGTCGATATTTTTGTTACCCCAATGGATGGTAGCCTTGTAATTATGGAAGGTAGTTTGTTGTCGATATTTTTGTTGCTCCAATGGATGGTAGCCTTGTAATTATGTAAGGTAGTTTGTCGTTGAGATTTTTGTTACTCCAATGGATTTTATCCTTGTCATTATGTAAGGTAGTCTGTTGTTCAGATTTTTGTTACTCCAATGGATGTTAGCCTTGTCATTATGGAAGGTAGTATGTTGTTGAGATTTTTGTTGTTCCAATGGATGGTAACCTTGTCATTATGGAAGGTAGTCTTTTGTCGATATTTTTGTTACTCCAATTGATGGTAGCCTTGTCATTATGCAAGGTAGTCTGTTGTTCAGATTTTTATTACTCCAATGGATGGTAACCTTGTCATTATCGAAGGTAGTATTTTGTCAAGATTTTTGTCACTCCAATGGATGGTAGCCTTGTCATTATTGAAGGTAGTCTTTTATCGATATCTTTGTTACTCCAATGGATGGTAGCCTTGTCATTATGGAAGGTAGTCTATTGTCGAGATTTTTGTTACCCCAATGGATGGTAGCCTTGTAATTATGGAAGGTAGTTTGTTGTCGATATTTTTGTTTCTCCAATGGATGGTAGCCTTGTCATTATGGAAGGTAGTCTGTCGTTGAGATTTCTGTTACTCCAATGGATTGTATCCTTGTCATTAAGTAAGGTAGTCTGTTGTTCAGATATTTGTTACTCCAATGGATGTTAGCCTTGTCATTATAGAAGGTAGTATGTTGTTGATATTTTTGTTATTGCAATGGATGGTAACCTTCTCATTATGGAAGGTAGTCCGTTGTCGAGATTTTTGTTACTCCAATGGATGGTAACCTTGTCATTAGTGAAGGTATTCTTTTGTCGAGATTTTTGTTACTCCAATGGATGGTAGCCTTGTCATTATGCAAGGTAGTCTGTTGTTCAGATTTTTGTTACTCCAATGGATGGTAGCCTTGTCATTATGGAAGGTAGTCTATTGTCGAGATTTTTGTCATTCCAATGGATGGTACCTTTATCATTATGGAAGGTAGTTTTTTATCTAGATTTTTGTTACTCCAATGGATGGTAGCCTTGTCATTATGGAACGAAGTCTATTGTAGATATTTTTGTTATTCCAATGGATGGTAGCCTTGTTATTATGGAAGGTAGTTTTTTGTCGAGATTTTTGTTACTCCAATGGATGGTAGCCTTGTCATTCTTGAAGGTAGTCTGTTGTCGAGATTTTTGTTACCGCAATGGATGGTAGCCTTGTAATAATGGAAGGTAGTTTGTTGTAGAGATTTTTGTTGCTCCAATGGATGGTAGCCGTATCATTATGGAAGGTAGTCTGTCATTGAGATTTCTATTACTCCAATGGATTGTAGCCTTGTCATTATGTAAGGTAGTCTGTTGTTCAGATTTTTGTTACTCCAATGGATGTTAGCCTTGTCATTATGGAAGGTAGTCTATTGTCGAGATTTTTGTTATTCCAATGGATGGTACCTTTATCATTATGGAAGGTAGTTTTTTATCTAGATTTTTGTTACTCCAATGGATGGTAGCCTTGTCATTATGGAAGGAAGTCTATTGTAGATATTTTTGTTATTCCAATGGATGGTAGCCTTGTCATTATGGAAGGTAGTTTTTTTTCGAGATTTTTGTTACTCCAATGGATGGTAGCCTTGTCATTCTAGAAGGTAGTCTGTTGTCGAGATTTTTGTTAGCCCAATGGATGGTAGCCTTGTAATAATGGAAGGTAGTTTGTTGTAGAGATTTTTGTTGCTCCAATGGATGGTAGCCGTATCATTATGGAAGGTAGTCTGTCATTGAGATTTCTATTACTCCAATGGATTGTATCCTTGTCATTATGAAAGGTAGTCTGTTGTTCAGATTTTTGTTACTCCAATGGATGTTAGCCTTGTCATTATGGAAGGTAGTATGTTGTTGAGATTTTTGTTATTCCAATGGATGGTAACCTTGTCATTATGGAAGGAAGTCTGTTGTAGAGATTTTTGTTGCTCCAATGGATGGTACCCTTGTCATTATGGAAGGTAGTCTTTTGCCGAGATTTTGGTTACTCTAATGGATGGTAGCCTTGTAATTATGCAAGGTAGTCTGTTGTTCAGATTTTTGTTACTCCAATGGATGGTACCGTTGTCATTATGGAAGGTAGTCTATTGTCGAGATTTTTGTTATTCCAATGGATGGTAGCCTTATCATTATGGAAGGTAGTTTTTTATCTTGGTTTTTGTTACTCCAATGGATGGTAGCCTTGTCATTATGGAAGGAAGTCTATTGTAGAGATTTTTTTTATTCCAATGGATGGTAGCCTTGTCATTATGGAAGGTAGTTTTTGTCGAGATTTTTGTTACCCCAATGGATGGTAGCCTTGTCATTATGGAAGGTAGTCTGTTGTTGAGATTTTTGTTATTCCATTGGATGGTAGCATTGTCATTATGGAAGGTAGTGTATTGTCGAGATTTTTGTTATTCCAATGGATGGTAGCCTTGTCATTATTGAAGGTAGTCTGTTATCGATATCTTTGTTACTCCAATGGATGGTAGCCTTGTCATTGGGGAAGGTAGTCTGTTGTCGATATTTTTGTTACCCCAATGGATGGTAGCCTTGTAATTATGGAAGGTAGTTTGTTGTCGATATTTTTGTTGCTCCAATGGATGGTAGCCTTGTAATTATGTAACGTAGTTTGTCGTTGAGATTTTTGTTACTCCAATGGATTTTATCCTTGTCATTATGTAAGGTAGTCTGTTGTTCAGATTTTTGTTACTCCAATGGATGTTAGCCTTGTCATTATGGAAGGTAGTCTTTTGTCGATATTTTTGTTACTCCAATTGATGGTAGCCTTGTCATTATGCAAGGTAGTCTGTTGTTCAGATTTTTATTACTCCAATGGATGGTAACCTTGTCATTATCGAAGGTAGTATTTTGTCGAGATTTTTGTCACTCCAATGGATGGTAGCCTTGTCATTATTGAAGGTAGTCTTTTATCGATATCTTTGTTACTCCAATGGATGGTAGCCTTGTCATTATGGAAGGTAGTCTGTTGTCGAGATTTTTGTTACCCCAATGGATGGTAGCCTTGTAATTATGGAAGGTAGTTTGTTGTCAATATTTTTGTTTCTCCAATGGATGGTAGCCTTGTCATTATGGAAGGTAGTCTGTCGTTGAGATTTCTGTTACTCCAATGGATTGTATCCTTGTCATTAAGTAAGGTAGTCTGTTGTTCAGATTTTTGTTACTCCAATGGATGTTAGCCTTGTCATTATAGAAGGTAGTATGTTGTTGATATTTTTGTTATTGCAATGGATGGTAACCTTGTCATTATGGAAGGTAGTCCGTTGTCGAGATTTTTGTTACTCCAATGGATGGTAACCTTGTCATTAGTGAAGGTATTCTTTTGTCGAGATTTTTGTTACTCCAATGGATGGTAGCCTTGTCATTATGCAAGGTAGTCTGTTGTTCAGATTTTTGTTACTCCAATGGATGGTAGCCTTGTCATTATGGAAGGTAGTCTATTGTCGAGATTTTTGTCATTCCAATGGATGGTACCTTTATCATTATGGAAGGTAGTTTTTTATCTAGATTTTTGTTACTCCAATGGATGGTAGCCTTGTCATTATGGAACGAAGTCTATTGTAGATATTTTTGTTATTCCAATGGATGGTAGCCTTGTTATTATGGAAGGTAGTTTTTTGTCGAGATTTTTGTTACTCCAATGGATGGTAGCCTTGTCATTCTTGAAGGTAGTCTGTTGTCGAGATTTTTGTTACCGCAATGGATGGTAGCCTTGTAATAATGGAAGGTAGTTTGTTGTAGAGATTTTTGTTGCTCCAATGGATGGTAGCCGTATCATTATGGAAGGTAGTCTGTCATTGAGATTTCTGTTACTCCAATGGATTGTAGCCTTGTCATTATGTAAGGTAGTCTGTTGTTCATATTTTTGTTACTCCAATGGATGTTAGCCTTGTCATTATGGAAGGTAGTATCTTGTTGAGATTTTTGTTATTCCAATGGATGGTAACCTTGTCATTATGGAAGGTAGTCCGTTGTCGAGATTTTTGTTACTCCAATGGATGGTAAACTTGTCATTATGGAAGGTAGTCTTTTGTCGAGATTTTTGTTACTCCAATGGATGGTAGCCTTGTCATTATGCAAGGTAGTCTTTTGTTCACATTTTTGTTACTCCAATGGATGGTAGCCTTGTCATTATGGAAGGTAGTCTATTGTCGAGATTTTTGTTATTCCAATGGATGGTACCTTTGTCATTATGGAAGGTAGTTTTTTATCTAGATTTTTGTTACTCCAATGGATGGTAGCCTTGTTATTATGGAAGGAAGTCTATTGTAGATATTTTTGTTATTTCAATGGATGGTAGCCTTGTCATTATGGAAGGTAGTTTTTTGTCGAGATTTTTGTTACTCCAATGGATGATAGCCTTGTCATTCTGGAAGGTAGTCTGTTGTCGAGATTTTTGTTAGCCCAATGGATGGTAGCCTTGTAATAATGGAAGGTAGTTTGTTGTAGAGATTTTTGTTGCTCCAATGGATGGTAGCCGTATCATTATGGAAGGTAGTCTGTCATTGAGATTTCTATTACTCCAATCGATTGTAGCCTTGTCATTATGTAAGGTAGTCTATTGTTCAGATTTTTGTTACTCCAATGGATGGTAACCTTGTCATTAGTGAAGGTATTCTTTTGTCGAGATTTTTGTTACTCCAATGGATGGTAGCCTTGTCATTATGCAAGGTAGTCTGTTGTTCAGATTTTTGTTACTCCAATGGATGGTAGCCTTGTCATTATGGAAGGTAGTCTATTGTCGAGATTTTTGTCATTCCAATGGATGGTACCTTTATCATTATGGAAGGTAGATTTTTATCTAGATTTTTGTTACTCCAATGGATGGTAGCCTTGTCATTATGGAACGAAGTCTATTGTAGATATTTTTGTTATTCCAATGGATGGTAGCCTTGTTATTATGGAAGGCAGTTTTTTGTCGAGATTTTTGTTACTCCAATGGATGGTAGCCTTGTCATTCTTGAAGGTAGTCTGTTGTCGAGATTTTTGTTACCGCAATGGATGGTAGCCTTGTAATAATGGAAGGTAGTTTGTTGTAGAGATTTTTGTTGCTCCAATGGATGGTAGCCGTATCATTATGGAAGGTAGTCTGTCATTGAGATTTCTATTACTCCAATGGATTGTAGCCTTGTCATTATGTAAGGTAGTCTGTTGTTCAGATTTTTGTTACTCCAATGGATGTTAGCCTTGTCATTATGGAAGGTAGTCTATTGTCGAGATTTTTGTTATTCCAATGGATGGTACCTTTATCATTATGGAAGGTAGTTTTTTATCTAGATTTTTGTTACTCCAATGGATGGTAGCCTTGTCATTATGGAAGGAAGTCTATTGTAGATATTTTTGTTATTCCAATGGATGGTAGCCTTGTCATTATGGAAGGTAGTTTTTTTTCGAGATTTTTGTTACTCCAATGTATGGTAGCCTTGTCATTCTAGAAGGTAGTCTGTTGTCGAGATTTTTGTTAGCCCAATGGATGGTAGCCTTGTAATAATGGAAGGTAGTTTGTTGTAGAGATTTTTGTTGCTCCAATGGATGGTAGCCGTATCATTATGGAAGGTAGTCTGTCATTGAGATTTCTATTACTCCAATGGATTGTATCCTTGTCATTATGAAAGGTAGTCTGTTGTTCAGATTTTTGTTACTCCAATGGATGTTAGCCTTGTCATTATGGAAGGTAGTATGTTGTTGAGATTTTTGTTATTCCAATGGATGGTAACCTTGTCATTATGGAAGGAAGTCTGTTGTAGAGATTTTTGTTGCTCCAATGGATGGTACCCTTGTCATTATGGAAGGTAGTCTTTTGCCGAGATTTTGGTTACTCTAATGGATGGTAGCCTTGTAATTATGCAAGGTAGTCTGTTGTTCAGATTTTTGTTACTCCAATGGATGGTACCGTTGTCATTATGGAAGGTAGTCTATTGTCGAGATTTTTGTTATTCCAATGGATGGTAGCCTTATCATTATGGAAGGTAGTTTTTTATCTTGGTTTTTGTTACTCCAATGGATGGTAGCCTTGTCATTATGGAAGGAAGTCTATTGTAGAGATTTTTTTTATTCCAATGGATGGTAGCCTTGTCATTATGGAAGGTAGTTTTTGTCGAGATTTTTGTTACCCCAATGGATGGTAGCCTTGTCATTATGGAAGGTAGTCTGTTGTTGAGATTTTTGTTATTCCATTGGATGGTAGCATTGTCATTATGGAAGGTAGTGTATTGTCGAGATTTTTGTTATTCCAATGGATGGTAGCCTTGTCATTATTGAAGGTAGTCTGTTATCGATATCTTTGTTACTCCAATGGATGGTAGCCTTGTCATTGGGGAAGGTAGTCTGTTGTCGATATTTTTGTTACCCCAATGGATGGTAGCCTTGTAATTATGGAAGGTAGTTTGTTGTCGATATTTTTGTTGCTCCAATGGATGGTAGCCTTGTAATTATGTAAGGTAGTTTGTCGTTGAGATTTTTGTTACTCCAATGGATTTTATCCTTGTCATTATGTAAGGTAGTCTGTTGTTCAGATTTTTGTTACTCCAATGGATGTTAGCCTTGTCATTATGGAAGGTAGTATGTTGTTGAGATTTTTGTTGTTCCAATGGATGGTAACCTTGTCATTATGGAAGGTAGTCTTTTGTCGATATTTTTGTTACTCCAATTGATGGTAGCCTTGTCATTATGCAAGGTAGTCTGTTGTTCAGATTTTTATTACTCCAATGGATGGTAACCTTGTCATTATCGAAGGTAGTATTTTGTCGAGATTTTTGTCACTCCAATGGATGGTAGCCTTGTCATTATTGAAGGTAGTCTTTTATCGATATCTTTGTTACTCCAATGGATGGTAGCCTTGTCATTATGGAAGGTAGTCTGTTGTCGAGATTTTTGTTACCCCAATGGATGGTAGCCTTGTAATTATGGAAGGTAGTTTGTTGTCGATATTTTTGTTTCTCCAATGGATGGTAGCCTTGTCATTATGGAAGGTAGTCTGTCGTTGAGATTTCTGTTACTCCAATGGATTGTATCCTTGTCATTAAGTAAGGTAGTCTGTTGTTCAGATTTTTGTTACTCCAATGGATGTTAGCCTTGTCATTATAGAAGGTAGTATGTTGTTGATATTTTTGTTATTGCAATGGATGGTAACCTTGTCATTAGTGAAGGTATTCTTTTGTCGAGATTTTTGTTACTCCAATGGATGGTAGCCTTGTCATTATACAAGGTAGTCTGTTGTTCAGATTTTTGTTACTCCAATGGATGGTAGCCTTGTCATTATGGAAGGTAGTCTATTGTCAAGATTTTTGTCATTCCAATGGATGGTACCTTTATCATTATGGAAGGTAGTTTTTTATCTAGATTTTTGTTACTCCAATGGATGGTAGCCTTGTCATTATGGAACGAAGTCTATTGTAGATATTTTTGTTATTCCAATGGATGGTAGCCTTGTTATTATGGAAGGTAGTTTTTTGTCGAGATTTTTGTTACTCCAATGGATGGTAGCCTTGTCATTCTTGAAGGTAGTCTGTTGTCGAGATTTTTGTTACCGCAATGGATGGTAGCCTTGTAATAATGGAAGGTAGTTTGTTGTAGAGATTTTTGTTGCTCCAATGGATGGTAGCCGTATCATTATGGAAGGTAGTCTGTCATTGAGATTTCTGTTACTCCAATGGATTGTAGCCTTGTCATTATGTAAGGTAGTCTGTTGTTCAGATTTTTGTTACTCCAATGGATGTTAGCCTTGTCATTATGGAAGGTAGTATCTTGTTGAGATTTTTGTTATTCCAATGGATGGTAACCTTGTCATTATGGAAGGTAGTCCGTTGTCGAGATTTTTGTTACTCCAATGGATGGTAAACTTGTCATTATGGAAGGTAGTCTTTTGTCGAGATTTTTGTTACTCCAATGGATGGTAGCCTTGTCATTATGCAAGGTAGTCTTTTGTTCACATTTTTGTTACTCCAATGGATGGTAGCCTTGTCATTATGGAAGGTAGTCTATTGTCGAGATTTTTGTTATTCCAATGGATGGTACCTTTATCATTATGGAAGGTAGTTTTTTATCTAGATTTTTGTTACTCCAATGGATGGTAGCCTTGTTATTATGGAAGGAAGTCTATTGTAGATATTTTTGTTATTTCAATGGATGGTAGCCTTGTCATTATGGAAGGTAGTTTTTTGTCGAGATTTTTGTTACTCCAATGGATGATAGCCTTGTCATTCTGGAAGGTAATCTGTTGTCGAGATTTTTGTTAGCCCAATGGATGGTAGCCTTGTAATAATGGAAGGTAGTTTGTTGTAGAGATTTTTGTTGCTCCAATGGATGGTAGCCGTATCATTATGGAAGGTAGTCTGTCATTGAGATTTCTATTACTCCAATCGATTGTAGCCTTGTCATTATGTAAGGTAGTCTATTGTTCAGATTTTTGTTACTCTAATGGATGTTAGCCTTGTCATTATGGAAGGTAGTATGTTGTTGAGATTTTTGTTAGTCCAATGGATGGTAACCTTGTCATTATGGAAGGCAGTCTGTTGTCGAGATTTTTGTTACTCCAATGGATGGTAAACTTGTCATTATGAAAGGTAGTCTTTTGTCGAGATTTTTGTTACTCCAATGGATGGTAGCCTTGTCATTATGCAAGGTAGTCTGTTGTTCAGATTTTTGTTACTTCAATGGATGGTAGCCTTGTCATTATGGAAGGTAGTCTATTGTCGAGATTTTTGTTATTCAAATGGATGGTACCTTTATCATTATGGAAGGTAGTCTTTTATCTAGATTTTTGTTACTCCAATGGATGGTAGCCTTGTCATTATGGAAGGAAGTCTATTGTAGATATTTTTGTTATTCCAATGGATGGTAGCCTTGTCATTATGGAAGGTAGTTTTTTGTCGAGATTTTTGTTACTCCATTGGATGGTAGCCTTGTCATTCTAGAAGGTAGTCTGTTGTCGAGATTTTTGTTAGCCCAATGGATGGCAGCCTTGTAATAATGGAAGGTAGTTTGTTGTAGAGATTTTTGTTGCTACAATGGATGGTAGCCGTATCATTATGGAATGTAGTCTGTCATTGAGATTTCTATTACTCCAATGGATTGTAGCCTTGTCATTATGTAAGGTAGTCTGTTGTTCAGTTTTTGTTACTCCAATGGATGTTAGCCTTGTCATTATGGAAGGTAGTCTATTGTCGAGATTTTTGTTATTCCAATGGATGGTACCTTTATCATTATGGAAGGTAGTTTTTTATCTAGATTTTTGTTACTCCAATGGATGGTAGCCTTGTCATTATGGAAGGAAGTCTATTGTAGATATTTTTGTTATTCCAATTGATGGTAGCCTTGTCATTATGGAAGGTAGTTTTTTTTCGAGATTTTTGTTACTCCAATGGATGGTAGCCTTGTCATTCTAGAAGGTAGTCTGTTGTCGAGATTTTTGTTAGCCCAATGGATGATAGCCTTGTAATAATGGAAGGTAGTTTGTTGTAGAGATTTTTGTTGCTCCAATGGATGGTAGCCGTATCATTATGGAAGGTAGTCTGTCATTGAGATTTCTATTACTCCAATGGATTGTATCCTTGTCATTATGAAAGGTAGTCTGTTGTTCAGATTTTTGTTACTCCAATGGATGTTAGCCTTGTCATTATGGAAGGTAGTATGTTGTTGAGATTTTTGTAATTCCAATGGATGGTAACCTTGTCATTATGGAAGGAAGTCCGTTGTCGAGATTTTTCTTGCTCCAATGGATGGTAACCTTGTCATTATGGAAGGTAGTCTTTTGCCGAGATTTTGGTTACTCTAATGGATGGTAGCCTTGTCATTATGCAAGGTAGTCTGTTGTTCAGATTTTTGTTACTCCAATGGATGGTACCGTTGTCATTATGGAAGGTAGTCTATTGTCGAGATTTTTGTTATTCCAATGGATGGTATCCTTATCATTATGGAAGGTAGTTTTTTATCTAGGCTTTTGTTACTCCAATGGATGGTAGCCTTGTCATTATGGAAGGAAGTCTATTGTAGAGATTTTTTTTATTCCAATGGATGGTAGCCTTGTCATTATGGAAGGTAGATTTTGTCGAGATTTTTGTTACCCCAATGGATGGTAGCCTTGTCATTATGGAAGGTAGTATGTTGTTGATATTTTTGTTATTGCAATGGATGGTAACCTTGTCATTATGGAAGGTAGTCCGTTGTCGAGATTTTTGTTACTCCAATGGATGGTAACCTTGTCATTAGTGAAGGTATTCTTTTGTCGAGATTTTTGTTACTCCAATGGATGGTAGCCTTGTCATTATGCAAGGTAGTCTGTTGTTCAGATTTTTGTTACTCCAATGGATGGTAGCCTTGTCATTATGGAAGGTAGTTTGTTGTCGATATTTTTGTTTCTCCAATGGATGGTAGCCTTGTCATTATGGAAGGTAGTCTGTCGTTGAGATTTCTGTTACTCCAATGGATTGTATCCTTGTCATTAAGTAAGGTAGTCTGTTGTTCAGATTTTTGTTACTCCAATGGATGTTAGCCTTGTCATTATAGAAGGTAGTATGTTGTTGATATTTTTGTTATTGCAATGGATGGTAACCTTGTCATTAGTGAAGGTATTCTTTTGTCGAGATTTTTGTTACTCCAATGGATGGTAGCCTTGTCATTATACAAGGTAGTCTGTTGTTCAGATTTTTGTTACTCCAATGGATGGTAGCCTTGTCATTATGGAAGGTAGTCTATTGTCGAGATTTTTGTCATTCCAATGGATGGTACCTTTATCATTATGGAAGGTAGTTTTTTATCTAGATTTTTGTTACTCCAATGGATGGTAGCCTTGTCATTATGGAACGAAGTCTATTGTAGATATTTTTGTTATTCCAATGGATGGTAGCCTTGTTATTATGGAAGGTAGTTTTTTGTCGAGATTTTTGTTACTCCAATGGATGGTAGCCTTGTCATTCTTGAAGGTAGTCTGTTGTCGAGATTTTTGTTACCGCAATGGATGGTAGCCTTGTAATAATGGAAGGTAGTTTGTTGTAGAGATTTTTGTTGCTCCAATGGATGGTAGCCGTATCATTATGGAAGGTAGTCTGTCATTGAGATTTCTGTTACTCCAATGGATTGTAGCCTTGTCATTATGTAAGGTAGTCTGTTGTTCAGATTTTTGTTACTCCAATGGATGTTAGCCTTGTCATTATGGAAGGTAGTATCTTGTTGAGATTTTTGTTATTCCAATGGATGGTAACCTTGTCATTATGGTAGGTAGTCCGTTGTCGAGATTTTTGTTACTCCAATGGATGGTAAACTTGTCATTATGGAAGGTAGTCTTTTGTCGAGATTTTTGTTACTCCAATGGATGGTAGCCTTGTCATTATGCAAGGTAGTCTTTTGTTCACATTTTTGTTACTCCAATGGATGGTAGCCTTGTCATTATGGAAGGTAGTCTATTGTCGAGATTTTTGTTATTCCAATGGATGGTACCTTTATCATTATGGAAGGTAGTTTTTTATCTAGATTTTTGTTACTCCAATGGATGGTAGCCTTGTTATTATGGAAGGAAGTCTATTGTAGATATTTTTGTTATTTCAATGGATGGTAGCCTTGTCATTATGGAAGGTAGTTTTTTGTCGAGATTTTTGTTACTCCAATGGATGATAGCCTTGTCATTCTGGAAGGTAGTCTGTTGTCGAGATTTTTGTTAGCCCAATGGATGGTAGCCTTGTAATAATGGAAGGTAGTTTGTTGTAGAGATTTTTGTTGCTCCAATGGATGGTAGCCGTATCATTATGGAAGGTAGTCTGTCATTGAGATTTCTATTACTCCAATCGATTGTAGCCTTGTCATTATGTAAGGTAGTCTATTGTTCAGATTTTTGTTACTCTAATGGATGTTAGCCTTGTCATTATGGAAGGTAGTATGTTGTTGAGATTTTTGTTATTCCAATGGATGGTAACCTTGTCATTATGGAAGGTAGTCTGTTGTCGAGATTTTTGTTACTCCAATGGATGGTAAACTTGTCATTATGGAAGGTAGTCTTTTGTCGAGATTTTTGTTACTCCAATGGATGGTAGCCTTGTCATTATGCAAGGTAGTCTGTTGTTCAGATTTTTGTTACTTCAATGGATGGTAGCCTTGTCATTATGGAAGGTAGTCTATTGTCGAGATTTTTGTTATTCCAATGGATGGTACCTTTATCATTATGGAAGGTAGTTTTTTATCTAGATTTTTGTTACTCCAATGGATGGTAGCCTTGTCATTATGGAAGGAAGTCTATTGTAGATATTTTTGTTATTCCAATGGATGGTAGCCTTGTCATTATGGAAGGTAGTTTTTTGTCGAGATTTTTGTTACTCCATTGGATGGTAGCCTTGTCATTCTAGAAGGTAGTCTGTTGTCGAGATTTTTGTTAGCCCAATGGATGGCAGCCTTGTAATAATGGAAGGTAGTTTGTTGTAGAGATTTTTGTTGCTACAATGGATGGTAGCCGTATCATTATGGAATGTAGTCTGTCATTGAGATTTCTATTACTCCAATGGATTGTAGCCTTGTCATTATGTAAGGTAGTCTGTTGTTCAGTTTTTGTTACTCCAATGGATGTTAGCCTTGTCATTATGGAAGGTAGTCTATTGTCGAGATTTTTGTTATTCCAATGGATGGTACCTTTATCATTATGGAAGGTAGTTTTTTATCTAGATTTTTGTTACTCCAATGGATGGTAGCCTTGTCATTATGGAAGGAAGTCTATTGTAGATATTTTTGTTATTCCAATTGATGGTAGCCTTGTCATTATGGAAGGTAGTTTTTTTTCGAGATTTTTGTTACTCCAATGGATGGTAGCCTTGTCATTCTAGAAGGTAGTCTGTTGTCGAGATTTTTGTTAGCCCAATGGATGATAGCCTTGTAATAATGGAAGGTAGTTTGTTGTAGAGATTTTTGTTGCTCCAATGGATGGTAGCCGTATCATTATGGAAGGTAGTCTGTCATTGAGATTTCTATTACTCCAATGGATTGTATCCTTGTCATTATGAAAGGTAGTCTGTTGTTCAGATTTTTGTTACTCCAATGGATGTTAGCCTTGTCATTATGGAAGGTAGTATGTTGTTGAGATTTTTGTAATTCCAATGGATGGTAACCTTGTCATTATGGAAGGAAGTCCGTTGTCGAGATTTTTCTTGCTCCAATGGATGGTAACCTTGTCATTATGGAAGGTAGTCTTTTGCCGAGATTTTGGTTACTCTAATGGATGGTAGCCTTGTCATTATGCAAGGTAGTCTGTTGTTCAGATTTTTGTTACTCCAATGGATGGTACCGTTGTCATTATGGAAGGTAGTCTATTGTCGAGATTTTTGTTATTCCAATGGATGGTATCCTTATCATTATGGAAGGTAGTTTTTTATCTAGGCTTTTGTTACTCCAATGGATGGTAGCCTTGTCATTATGGAAGGAAGTCTATTGTAGAGATTTTTTTTATTCCAATGGATGGTAGCCTTGTCATTATGGAAGGTAGATTTTGTCGAGATTTTTGTTACCCCAATGGATGGTAGCCTTGTCATTATGGAAGGTAGTATGTTGTTGATATTTTTGTTATTGCAATGGATGGTAACCTTGTCATTATGGAAGGTAGTCCGTTGTCGAGATTTTTGTTACTCCAATGGATGGTAACCTTGTCATTAGTGAAGGTATTCTTTTGTCGAGATTTTTGTTACTCCAATGGATGGTAGCCTTGTCATTATGCAAGGTAGTCTGTTGTTCAGATTTTTGTTACTCCAATGGATGGTAGCCTTGTCATTATGGAAGGTAGTTTGTTGTCGATATTTTTGTTTCTCCAATGGATGGTAGCCTTGTCATTATGGAAGGTAGTCTGTCGTTGAGATTTCTGTTACTCCAATGGATTGTATCCTTGTCATTAAGTAAGGTAGTCTGTTGTTCAGATTTTTGTTACTCCAATGGATGTTAGCCTTGTCATTATGGAAGGTAGTATGTTGTTGATATTTTTGTTATTGCAATGGATGGTAACCTTGTCATTATGGAAGGTAGTCCGTTGTCGAGATTTTTGTTACTCCAATGGATGGTAACCTTGTCATTAGTGAAGGTATTCTTTTGTCGAGATTTTTGTTACTCCAATGGATGGTATCCTTGTCATTATGCAAGGTAGTCTGTTGTTCAGATTTTTGTTACTCCAATGGATGGTAGCCTTGTCATTATGGAAGGTAGTCTATTGTCGAGATTTTTGTCATTCCAATGGATGGTACCTTTATCATTATGGAAGGTAGTTTTTTATCTAGATTTTTGTTACTCCAATGGATGGTAGCCTTGTCATTATGGAACGAAGTCTATTGTAGATATTTTTGTTATTCCAATGGATGGTAGCCTTGTTATTATGGAAGGTAGTTTTTTGTCGAGATTTTTGTTACTCCAATGGATGGTAGCCTTGTCATTCTTGAAGGTAGTCTGTTGTCGAGATTTTTGTTACCGTAATGGATGGTAGCCTTGTAATAATGGAAGGTAGTTTGTTGTAGAGATTTTTGTTGCTCCAATGGATGGTAGCCGTATCATTATGGAAGGTAGTCTGTCATTGAGATTTCTGTTACTCCAATGGATTGTAGCCTTGTCATTATGTAAGGTGGTCTGTTGTTCAGATTTTTGTTACTCCAATGGATGTTAGCCTTCTCATTATGGAAGGTAGTATCTTGTTGAGATTTTTGTTATTCAAATGGATGGTAACCTTGTCATTATGGAAGGTAGTCCGTTGTCGAGATTTTTGTTACTCCAATGGATGGTAAACTTGTCATTATGGAAGGTAGTCTTTTGTCGAGATTTTTGTTACTCCAATGGATGGTAGCCTTGTCATTATGCAAGGTAGTCTGTTGTTCACATTTTTGTTACTCCAATGGGTGGTAGCCTTGTCATTATGGAAGGTAGTCTATTGTCGAGATTTTTGTTATTCCAATGGATGGTACCTTTATCATTATGGAAGGTAGTTTTTTATCTAGATTTCTGTTACTCCAATGGACTGTATCCTTGTCATTAAGTAAGGTAGTCTGTTGTTCAGATTTTTGTTACTCCAATGGATGTTAGCCTTGTCATTATGGAAGGTAGTATGTTGTTGAGATTTTTGTTATTCCAATGGATGGTAACCTTGTCATTATGGAAGGTAGTCCGTTGTCGAGATTTTTGTTACTCCAATGGATGGTAACCTTGTCATTAGTGAAGGTATTCTTTTGTCGAGATTTTTGTTACTCCAATGGATGGTAGCCTTGTCATTATGCAAGGTAGTCTGTTGTTCAGATTTTTGTTACTCCAATGGATGGTAGCCTTGTCATTATGGAAGGTAGTCTATTGTCGAGATTTTTGTCATTCCAATGGATGGTACCTTTATCATTATGGAAGGTAGTTTTTTATCTAGATTTTTGTTACTCCAATGGATGGTAGCCTTGTCATTATGGAAGGAAGTCTATTGTAGATATTTTTGTTATTCCAATGGATGGTAGCCTTGTCATTATGGAAGGTAGTTTTTTGTCGAGATTTTTGTTACTCCAATGGATGGTAGCCTTGTCATTCTGGAAGGTAGTCTGTTGTCGAGATTTTTGTTAGCCCAATGGATGGTAGCCTTGTAATAATGGAAGGTAGTTTTTTGTAGAGATTTTTGTTGCTCCAATGGATGGTAGCCGTATCATTATGTAAGGTAGTCTGTCATTGAGATTTCTATTACTCCAATGGATTGTAGCCTTGTCATTATGTAAGGTTGTCTATTGTTCAGATTTTTGTTACTCCAATGGATGTTAGCCTTGTCATTATGGAAGGTAGTATCTTGTTGAGATTTTTGTTATTCCAATGGATGGTAACCTTGTCATTATGGAAGGTAGTCCGTTGTCGAGATTTTTGTTACTCCAATGGATGGTAAACTTGTCATTATGGAAGGTAGTCTGTTGTTCACATTTTTGTTACTCCAATGGATGGTAGCCTTGTCATTATGCAAGGTAGTCTGTTGTTCACATTTTTGTTACTCGAATGGGTGGTAGCCTTGTCATTATGGAAGGTAGTCTATTGTCGAGATTTTTGTTATTCCAATGGATGGTACCTTTATCATTATGGAAGGTAGTTTTTTATCTAGATTTCTGTTACTCCAATGGAATGTATCCTTGTCATTAAGTAAGGTAGTATGTTGTTCAGATTTTTGTTACTCCAATGGATGTTAGCCTTGTCATTATGGAAGGTAGTATGTTGTTGAGATTTTTGTTATTCCAATGGATGGTAACCTTGTCATTATGGAAGGTAGTCCGTTGTCGAGATTTTTGTTACTCCAATGGATGGTAACCTTGTCATTAGTGAAGGTATTCTTTTGTCGAGATTTTTGTTACTCCAATGGATGGTAGCCTTATCATTATGCAAGGTAGTCTGTTGTTCAGATTTTTGTTACTCCAATGGATGGTAGCCTTGTCATTATGGAAGGTAGTCTATTGTCGAGATTTTTGTCATTCCAATGGATGGTACCTTTATCATTATGGAATGTAGTTTTTTATCTAGATTTTTGTTACTCCAATGGATGGTAGCCTTGTCATTATGGAAGGAAGTCTATTGTAGATATTTTTGTTATTCCAATGGATGGTAGCCTTGTGATTATGAAAGGTAGTTTTTTGTCGAGATTTTTGTTACTCCAATGGATGGTAGCCTTGTCATTCTTGAAGGTAGTCTGTTGTCGTGATTTTTGTTACCCCAATGGATGGTAGCCTTGTAATAATGGAAGTTAGTTTGTTGTATAGTTTTTTGTTGCTCCAAAGGATGGTAGCCGTATCATTATGGAAGGTAGTCTGTCATTGAGATTTCTGTTACTCCAATGGATTGTAGCCTTGTCATTATGTAAGGTGGTCTGTTGTTCAGATTTTTGTTACTCCAATGGATGTTAGCCTTGTCATTATGGAAGGTAGTATCTTGTTGAGATTTTTGTTACTCCAATGGATGGTAAACTTGTCATTATGGAAGGTAGTCTTTTGTCGAGATTTTTGTTACTCCAATGGATGGTAGCCTTGTCATTATGCAAGGTAGTCTGTTGTTCACATTTTTGTTACTCCAATGGGTGGTAGCCTTGTCATTATGGAAGGTAGTCTATTGTCGAGATTTTTGTTATTCCAATGGATGGTACCTTTATCATTACGGAAGGTAGTTTTTTATCTAGATTTTTGTTACTCCAATGGATGGTAGCCTTGTCATTATGGAAGGAAGTCTATTGTAGATATTTTTGTTATTCCAATGGATGGTAGCCTTGTCATTATGGAAGGTAGTTTTTTGTCGAGATTTTTGTTACTCCAATGGATGGTAGCCTTGTCATTCTGGAAGGTAGTCTGTTGTCGAGATTTTTGTTAGCCCAATGGATGGTAGCCTTGTAATAATGGAAGGTAGTTTGTTGTCGAGATTTTTGTTGCTCCAATGGATGGTAGCCGTATCATTATGGAAGGTAGTCTGTCATTGAGATTTCATTTACTCCAATGGATTGTAGCCTTGTCATTATGTAAGGTAGTCTATTGTTCAGATTTTTGTTACTCCAATGGATGTTAGCCTTGTGATTATGGAAGGTAGTATGTTGTTGAGATTTTTGTTATTCCAATGGATGGTAACCTTGTCATTATGGAAGGTAGTCTGTTGTCGAGATTTTTGTTACTCCAATGGATGGTAAACTTGTCATTATGGAAGGTAGTCTTTTGTCGAGAGTTTTGTTACTCCAATGGATGGTAGCCTTGTCATTATGCAAGGTAGTCTGTTGTTCAGATTTTTGTTACTCCAATGGATGGTAGCCTTGTCATTATGGAAGGTAGTCTATTGTCGAGATTTTTGTTATTCTAATGGATGGTACCTTTATCATTATGGAAGGTAGTTTTTTATCTAGATTTTTGTTACTCCAATGGATGGTAGCCTTGTCATTATGGAAGGAAGTCTATTGTAGATATTTTTGTTATTCCAATGGATGGTAGCCTTGTCATTAGTGAAGGTATTCTTTTGTCCAGATTTTTGTTACTCCAATGGATGGTAGCCTTGTCATTATGCAAGGTAGTCTGTTGTTCAGATTTTTGTTACTCCAATGGATGGTAGTCTTGTCATTATGGAAGGTAGTCTATTGTCGAGATTTTTGTCATTCCAATGGATGGTACCTTTATCATTATGGAAGGTAGTTTTTTATCTAGATTTTTGTTACTCCAATGGATGGTAGCCTTGTCATTATGGAAGGAAGTCTATTGTAGATATTTTTGTTATTCCAATGAATGGTAGCCTTGTCATTATAGAAGGTAGTCTGTTGTCGAGATTTTTGTTACCCCAATGGATGGTAGCCTTGTAATAATGGAAGGTAGTTTGTTGTAGAGATTTTTGTTGCTCCAATGGATGATAGCCATATCATTATGGAAGGTAGTCTGTCATTGAGATTTCTGTTACTCCAATGGATTGTAGCCTTGTCATTATGTAAGGTAGTCTGTTGTTCAGATTTTTGTTACTCCAATGGATGTTAGCCTTGTCATTATGGAAGGTAGTATCTTGTTGAGATTTTTGTTATTCCAATGGATGGTAACCTTGTCATTATGGAAGGTAGTCCGTTGTTCACATTTTTGTTACTCCAATGGATGGTAAACTTGTCATTATGGAAGGTAGTCTTTTGTCGAGATTTTTGTTACTCCAATGGATGGTAGCCTTGTCATTATGCAAGGTAGTTTTTTATCTAGATTTTTGTTACTCCAATGGATGGTAGCCTTGTCATTCTGGAAGGAAGTCTATTGTAGATATTTTTGTTATTCCAATGGATGGTAGCCTTGTGATTATGGAAGGTAGTTTTTTGTCGAGATTTTTGTTACTCCAATGGATGGTAGCCTTGTCATTCTGGAAGGTAGTCTGTTGTCGAGATTTTTGTTAGCCCAATGGATGGTAGCCTTGTAATAATGGAAGGTAGTTTGTTGTAGATATTTTTGTTGCTCCAATGGATGGTAGCCGTATCATTATGGAAGGTAGTCTGTCATTGAGATTTCTATTAATCCAATGGATTGTAGCCTTGTCATTATGTAAGGTTGTCTATTGTTCAGATTTTTGTTAATCCAATGGATGTTAGCCTTGTCATTATGGAAGGTAGTATGTTGTTGAGATTTTTGTTATTCCAATGGATGGTAACCTTGTCATTATGGAAGGTAGTCTGTTGTCGAGATTTTTGTTACTCCAATGGATGGTAAACTTGTCATTATGGAAGGTAGTCTTTTGTCGAGATTTTTGTTACTCCAATGGATGGTAGCCTTGTCATTATGCAAGGTAGTCAGTTGTTCAGATTTTTGTTACTCCAATGGATGGTAGCCTTGTCATTATGGAAGGTAGTCTATTGTCGAGATTTTTGTTATTCCAATGGATGGTACCTTTATCATTATGGAAGGTAGTTTTTTATCTAGATTTTTGTTACTCCAATGGATGGTAGCCTTGTCATTATGGAAGGAAGTCTATTGTAGATATTTTTGTTATTCCAATGGATGGTAGCCTTGTCATTATGGAAGGTAGTTTTATGTCGAGATTTTTGTTACTCCAATGGATGGTAGCCTTGTCATTCTTGAAGGTAGTTTGTTGTCGAGATTTTTGTTACCCCAATGGATGGTAGCCTTGTAATAATGGAAGGTAGTTTGTTGTAGAGATTTTTGTTGATCCAATGGATGGTAGCCGTATCATTATGGAAGGTAGTCTGTCATTGAGATTTCTGTTACTCCAATGGATTGTAGCCTTGTCATTATGTAAGGTAGTCTGTTGTTCAGATTTTTGTTACTCCAATGGATGTTAGCCTTGTCATTATGGAAGGTAGTATCTTGTTGAGATTTTTGTTTTCCAATGGATGGTAACCTTGTCATTATGGAAGGTAGTCCGTTGTCGAGATTTTTGTTACTCCAATGGATGGTAAACTTGTCATTATGGAAGGTAGTCTTTTGTCGAGATTTTTGTTACTCCAATGGATGGTAGCCTTGTCATTATGCAAGGTAGTCTGTTGTTCACATTTTTGTTACTCCAATGGGTGGTAGCCTTGTCATTATGGAAGGTAGTCTATTGTCGAGATTTTTGTTATTCCAATGGATGGTACCTTTATCATTATGGAAGGTAGTTTTTTATCTAGATTTTTGTTACTCCAATGGATGGTAGCCTTGTCATTATGGAAGGAAGTCTATTGTAGATATTTTTGTTATTCCAATGGATGGTAGCCTTGTCATTATGGAAGGTAGTTTTTTGTCGAGATTTTTGTTACTCCAATGGATGGTAGCCTTGTCATTCTGGAAGGTAGTCTGTTGTCGAGATTTTTGTTAGCCCAATGGATGGTAGCCTTGTAATAATGGAAGGTAGTTTGTTGTAGAGATTTTTGTTGCTCCAATGGATGGTAGCCGTATCATTATGGAAGGTAGTCTGTCATTGAGATTTCTATTACTCCAATGGATTGTAGCCTTGTCATTATGTAAGGTTGTCTATTGTTCAGATTTTTGTTACTCCAATGGATGTTAGCCTTGTCATTATGGAAGGTAGTATGGTTTTGAGATTTTTGTTATTCCAATGGATGGTAACCTTGTCATTATGGAAGGTAGTCCGTTGTCGAGATTTTTGTTACTCCAATGGATGGTAAACTTGTCATTATGGAAGGTAGTCTTTTGTCGAGATTTTTGTTACTCCAATGGATGGTAGCCTTGTCATTATGCAAGGTAGTCTGCTGTTCACATTTTTGTTACTCCAATGGGTGGTAGCCTTGTCATTATGGAAGGTAGTCTATTGTCGAGATTTTTGTTATTCCAATGGATGGTACCTTTATCATTATGGAAGGTAGTTTTTTATCTAGATTTTTGTTACTCCAATGGATGGTAGCCTTGTCATTATGGAAGGAAGTCTATTGTAGATATTTTTGTTATTCCAATGGATGGTAGCCTTGTCATTATGGAAGGTAGTTTTTTGTCGAGATTTTTGTTACTCCAATGGATGGTAGCCTTGTCATTCTGGAAGGTAGTCTGTTGTCGAGATTTTTGTTAGCCCAATGGATGGTAGCCTTGTAATAATGGAAGGTAGTTTGTTGTAGAGATTTTTGTTGCTCCAATGGATGGTAGCCGTATCATTATGGAAGGTAGTCTGTCATTGAGATTTCTATTACTCCAATGGATTGTAGCCTTGTCATTATGTAAGGTTGTCTATTGTTCAGATTTTTGTTACTCCAATGGATGTTAGCCTTGTCATTATGGAAGGTAGTATGGTTTTGAGATTTTTGTTATTCCAATGGATGGTAACCTTGTCATTATGGAAGGTAGTCCGTTGTCGAGATTTTTGTTACTCCAATGGATGGTAAACTTGTCATTATGGAAGGTAGTCTTTTGTCGAGATTTTTGTTACTCCAATGGATGGTAGCCTTGTCATTATGCAAGGTAGTCTGCTGTTCACATTTTTGTTACTCCAATGGGTGGTAGCCTTGTCATTATGGAAGGTAGTCTATTGTCGAGATTTTTGTTATTCCAATGGATGGTACCTTTATCATTATGGAAGGTAGTTTTTTATCTAGATTTTTGTTACTCCAATGGATGGTAGCCTTGTCATTATGGAAGGAAGTCTATTGTAGATATTTTTGTTATTCCAATGGATGGTAGCCTTGTCATTATGGAAGGTAGTTTTTTGTCGAGATTTTTGTTACTCCAATGGATGGTAGCCTTGTCATTCTGGAAGGTAGTCTGTTGTCGAGATTTTTGTTAGCCCAATGGATGGTAGCCTTGTAATAATGGAAGGTAGTTTGTTGTAGAGATTTTTGTTGCTCCAATGGATGGTAGCCGTATCATTATGTAAGGTAGTCTGTCATTGAGATTTCTATTACTCCAATGGATTGTAGCCTTGTCATTATGTAAGGTTGTCTATTGTTCAAATTTTTGTTACTCCAATGGATGTTAGCCTTGTCATTATGGAAGGTAGTATGTTGTTGAGATTTTTGTTATTCCAATGGATGGTAACCTTGTCATTATGGAAGGTAGTCTGTTGTCGAGATTTTTGTTACTCCAATGGATGGTAAACTTGTCATTATGGAAGGTAGTCTTTTGTCGAGATTTTTGTTACTCCAATGGATGGTAGCCTTGTCATTATGCAAGGTAGTCTGTTGTTCAGATTTTTGTTACTCCAATGGATGGTAGCCTTGTCATTATGGAAGGTAGTCTATTGTCGAGTTTTTTGTTATTCCAATGGATGGTACCTTTATCATTATGGAAGGTAGTTTTTTATCTAGATTTTTGTTACTCCAATGGATGGTAGCCTTGTCATTATGGAAGGAAGTCTATTGTAGATATTTTTGTTATTCCAATGGATGGTAGCCTTTTCATTATGGAAGGTAGTTTTTTGTCGAGATTTTTGTTACTCCAATGGATGGTAGCCTTGTCATTCTGGAAGGTAGTCTGTTGTCGAGATTTTTGTTAGCCCAATGGATGGTAGCCTTGTAATAATGGAAGGTAGTTTATTGTAGAGATTTTTGTTGCTCCAATGGATGGTAGCCGTATCATTATGGAAGGTAGTTTGTCATTGAGATTTCTGTTACTCCAATGGACTGTAGCCTTGTCATTATGTAAGGTAGTCTGTTGTTCAGATTTTTGTTACTCCAATGGATGGTAGCCTTGTCATTATGGAAGGTAGTTTTTTGTCGAGATTTTTGTTACTCCAATGGATGGTAGCCTTGTCATTCTGGAAGGTAGTCTGTTGTCGAGATTTTTGTTAGCCCAATGGATGTTAGCCTTGTCATTATGGAAGGTAGTATGTTGTTGAGATTTTTGTTATTCCAATGGATGGTAACCTTGTCATTATGGAAGGTAGTCCGTTGTCGAGATTTTTGTTACTCCAATGGATGGTAAACTTGTCATTATGGAAGGTAGTCTATTGTCGAGATTTTTTTTATTCCAATGGATGGTACCTTTATCATTATGGAAGGTAGTTTTTTATCTATATTTTTGTTACTCCAATGGATGGTAGCCTTGTCATTATGGAAGGAAGTCTATTGTAGATATTTTTGATATTCCAATGGATGGTAGCCTTGTCATTATGGAAGGTAGCTTTTTGTCGAGATTTTTGTTACTCCAATGGATGGTAGCCTTGTCATTCTGGAAGGTAGTCTGTTGTCGAGATCTTTGTTAGCCCAATGGATGGTAGCCTTGTAATAATGGAAGGTAGTTTGTTGTAGAGATTTTTGTTGCTCCAATGGATGGTAGCCGTATCATTATGGAAGGTAGTCTGTCATTGAGATTTCTATTACTCCAATGGATTGTAGCCTTGTCATTATGTAAGGTAGTCTGTTGTTCAGATTTTTGTTACTCCAAGGGATGTAAGCCTTGTCATTATGGAAGGTAGTATGTTGTTGAGATTTTTGTTATTCCAATGGATGGTAACCTTGTCATTATGGAAGGAAGTCCGTTGTCGAGATTTTTGTTACTCCAATGGATGGTAACCTTGTCATTATGGAAGGTAGTCTTTTGTTGAGATTTTGGTTACTCTAATGGATGGTAGCCTTGTCATTATGCAAGGTAGTCTGTTGATCAGATTTTTGTTACTCCAATGGATGGTACCCTTGTCCTTATGGAAGGTAGTCTATTGTCGAGATTTTTGTTATTTCAATGGATGGTAGCCTATCATTATGGAAGGTAGTTTTTTATCTAGGTTTTTGTTACTCCAATGGATGGTAGCCTTGTCATTATGAAAGGAAGTCTATTGTAGAGATTTTTTTTATTCCAATGGATGGTAGCCTTGTCATTATGGAAGGTAGCTTTTGTCGAGATTTTTGTTACCCCAATGGATGGTAGCCTTGTCATTATGGAAGGTAGTCTGTTGTTGAGATTTTTGTTATTCCATTGGATGGTAGCATTGTCATTATGGAAGGTAGTGTATTGTCGAGATTTTTGTTATTCCAATGGATGGTAACCTTGTCATTATGGAAAGTAGTATTTTGTCGAAATTTTTGTAACTCCAATGGATGGTAGCCTTGTCATTATTGAAGGTAGTCTGTTATTGATATCTTTGTTACTCCAATGGATGGTAGCCTTGTCATTAGGGAAGGTAGTCTGTTGTCAAGATTTTTGTTACCCCAATGGATGGTAGCCTTCTAATTATGGAAGGTAGTTTGTTGTCGATATTTTTGTTGCTCCAATGGGTGGTAGCCTTGTAATTATGTAAGGTAGTTTGTCGTTGAGATTTTTGTTACTCCAATGGATGTTAGCCTTGTCATTATGGAAGGTAGTATGTTGTTGAGATTTTTGTTATTCCAATGGATGGTAACCTTGTCATTATGGAAGGTAGTCTGTTGTCGAGATTTTTGTTACTCCAATGGATGGTAAACTTGTCATTATGGAAGGTAGTTTTTGTCGAGATTTTTGTTACTCCAATGGATGGTAGCCTTGTCATTATGCAAGGTCGTCTGTTGTTCAGATTTTTGTTACTCCAATGGATGGTAGCCTTGTCATTATGGAAGGAAGTCTATTGTAGATATTTTTGTTATTCCAATGGATGATAGCCTTGTCATTATGGAAGGTAGTTTTTTATCTAGACTTTTGATACTCCAATGGATGGTAGCCTTGTCATTATGGAAGGAAGTCTATTGTAGATATTTTTGTTATTCCAATGGATGGTAGCCTTGTCATTATGGAAGGTAGTTTTTTGTCGAGATTTTTGTTACTCCAATGGATGGTAGCCTTGTCATTCTGGAAGGTAGTTTGTTGTCGAGATTTTTGTTAGCCCAATGGATGGTAGCCTTGTAATAATGGAAGGTAGTTTGTTGTAGAGATTTTTGTTGCTCCAATGGATGGTAGCTGTATCATTATGGAAGGTAGTCTGTCATTGAGATTTCTATTACTCCAATGGATTGTAGCCTTGTCATTATGTAAGCTAGTCTGTTGTTCAGATTTTTGTTACTCCAATGGATGTTAGCCTTGTCATTATGGAAGGTAGTATGTTGTTGAGATTTTTGTTATTCCAATGGATGGTAACCTTGTCATTATGGAAGGTAGTCCGTTGTCGAGATTTTTGTTACTCCAATGGATGGTAAACTTGTCATTATGGAAGGTAGTCTATTGTCGAGATTTTTTTTATTCCAATGGATGGTACCTTTATCATTATGGAAGGTAGTTTTTTATCTATATTTTTGTTACTCCAATGGATGGTAGCCCTGTCATTATGGAAGGAAGTCTATTGTAGATATTTTTGATATTCCAATGGATGGTAGCCTTGTCATTATGGAAGGTAGCTTTTTGTCGAGATTTTTGTTACTCCAATGGATGGTAGCCTTGTCATTCTGGAAGGTAGTCTGTTGTCGAGATTTTTGTTAGCCCAATGGATGGTAGCCTTGTAATAATGGAAGGTAGTTTGTTGTAGAGATTTTTGTTGCTCCAATGGATGGTAGCCGTATCATTATGGAAGGTAGTCTATCATTGAGATTTCTATTACTCCAATGGATTGTAGCCTTGTCATTATGTAAGGTAGTCTGTTGTTCAGATTTTTGTTACTCCAAGGGATGTAAGCCTTGTCATTATGGAAGGTAGTATGTTGTTGAGATTTTTGTTATTACAATGGATGTTAACCTTGTCATTATGGAAGGAAGTCCGTTGTCGAGATTTTTGTTACTCCAATGGATGGTAACCTTGTCATTATGGAAGGTAGTCTTTTGTTGAGATTTTGGTTACTCTAATGGATGGTAGCCTTGTCATTATGCAAGGTAGTCTGTTGTTCAGATTTTTGTTACTCCAATGGATGGTACCCTTGTCCTTATGGAAGGTAGTCTATTGTCGAGATTTTTGTTATTTCAATGGATGGTAGCCTATCATTATGGAAGGTAGTTTTTTATCTAGGTTTTTGTTACTCCAATGGATGGTAGCCTTGTCATTATGGAAGGAAGTCTATTGTAGAGATTTTTTTTATTCCAATGGATGGTAGCCTTGTCATTATGGAAGGTAGGTTTTGTCGAGATTTTTGTTACCCCAATGGATGGTAGCCTTGTCATTATGGAAGGTAGTCTGTTGTTGAGATTTTTGTTATTCCATTGGATGGTAGCATTGTCATTATGGAAGGTAGTGTATTGTCGAGATTTTTGTTATTCCAATGGATGGTAACCTTGTCATTATGGAAAGTAGTATTTTGTCGAAATTTTTGTAACTCCAATGGATGGTAGCCTTGTCATTATTGAAGGTAGTCTGTTATCGATATCTTTGTTACTCCAATGGATGGTAGCCTTGTCATTAGGGAAGGTAGTCTGTTGTCAAGATTTTTGTTACCCCAATGGATGGTAGCCTTGTAATTATGGAAGGTAGTTTGTTGTCGATATTTTTGTTGCTCCAATGGGGGGTAGCCTTGTAATTATGTAAGGTAGTTTGTCGTTGATATTTTTGTTACTCCAATGGATGTTAGCCTTGTCATTATGGAAGGTAGTATGTTGTTGAGATTTTTGTTATTCCAATGGATGGTAACCTTGTCATTAAGGAAGGTAGTCTGTTGTCAAGATTTTTGTTACTCCAATGGATGGTAAACTTGTCATTATGGAAGGTAGTCTTTTGTCGAGATTTTTGTTACTGCAATGGATGGTAGCCTTGTCATTATGCAAGGTAGTCTGTTGTTCAGATTTTTGTTACTCCAATGGATGGTAGCCTTGTCATTATGGAAGGTAGTCTATTGTCGAGATTTTTGTTATTCCAATGGATGGTACCTTTATCATTATGGAAGGTAGTTTTTTATCTAGATTTTTGTTACTCCAATGGATGGTAGCCTTGTCATTATGGAAGGAAGTCTATTGTAGATATTTTTGTTATTCCAATGGATGGTAGCCTTGTCATTATGGAAGGTAGTTTTTTGTCGAGATTTTTGTTACTCCAATGGATGGTAGCCTTGTCATTCTGGAAGGTAGTCTGTTGTCGAGATTTTTGTTAGCCCAATGGATGGTAGCCTTGTAATAATGGAAGGTAGTTTGTTGTAGAGATTTTTGTTGCTCCAATGGATGGTAGCCGTATCATTATGGAAGGTAGTCTGTCATTGAGATTTCTATTACTCCAATGGATTGTAGCCTTGTCATTATGAAAGGTAGTCTGTTGTTCAGATTTTTGTTACTCCAATGGATGTTAGCCTTGGCATTATGGAAGGTAGTATGTTGTTGAGATTTTTGTTATTCCAATGGATGGTAACCTTGTCATTATGGAAGGTAGTCCGTTGTCGAGATTTTTGTTACTCCAATGGATTGTAAACTTGTCATTATGGAAGGTAGTCTATTGTCGAGATTTTTTTTATTCCAATGGATGGTACCTTTATCATTATGGAAGGTAGTTTTTTATCTATATTTTTGTTACTCCAATGGATGGTAGCCTTGTCATTATGGAAGGAAGTCTATTGTAGATATTTTTGATATTCCAATGGATGGTAGCCTTGTCATTATGGAAGGTAGCTTTTTGTCGAGATTTTTGTTACTCCAATGGATGGTAGCCTTGTCATTCTGGAAGGTAGTCTGTTGTCGAGATTTTTGTTAGCCCAATGGATGGTAGCCTTGTAATAATGGAAGGTAGTTTGTTGTAGAGATTTTTGTTGCTCCAATGGATGGTAGCCGTATCATTATGGAAGGTAGTCTGTCATTGAGATTTCTATTACTCAAATGGATTGTAGCCTTGTCATTATGTAAGGTAGTCTGTTGTTCATATTTTTGTTACTCCAAGGGATGTAAGCCTTGTCATTATGGAAGGTAGTATGTTGTTGAGATTTTTGTTATTCCAATGGATGGTAACCTTGTCATTATGGAAGGAAGTCCGTTGTCGAGATTTTTGTTACTCCAATGGATGGTAACCTTGTCATTATGGAAGGTAGTCTTTTGTTGAGATTTTGGTTACTCTAATGGATGGTAGCCTTGTCATTATGCAAGGTAGTCTGTTGTTCAGATTTTTGTTACTCCAATGGATGGTACCCTTGTCCTTATGGAAGGTAGTCTATTGTCGAGATTTTTGTTATTTCAATGGATGGTAGCCTATCATTATGGAAGGTAGTTTTTTATCTAGGTTTTTGTTACTCCAATGGATGGTAGCCTTGTCATTATGGAAGGAAGTCTATTGTAGAGATTTTTTTTATTCCAATGGATGGTAGCCTTGTCATTATGGAAGGTAGCTTTTGTCGAGATTTTTGTTACCCCAATGGATGGTAGCCTTGTCATTATGGAAGGTAGTCTGTTGTTGAGATTTTTGTTATTCCATTGGATGGTAGCATTGTCATTATGGAAGGTAGTGTATTGTCGAGATTTTTGTTATTCCAATGGATGGTAACCTTGTCATTATGGAATGTAGTATTTTGTCGAAATTTTTGTAACTCCAATGGATGGTAGCCTTGTCATTATTAAAGGTAGTCTGTTATCGATATCTTTGTTACTCCAATGGATGGTAGCCTTGTCATTAGGGAAGGTAGTCTGTTGTCAAGATTTTTGTTACCCCAATGGATGGTAGACTTGTAATTATGGAAGGTAGTTTGTTGTCGATATTTTTGTTGCTCCAATGGGTGGTAGCCTTGTAATTATGTAAGGTAGTTTGTCGTTGAGATTTTTGTTACTCCAATGGATGTTAGCCTTGTCATTATGGAAGGTAGTATGTTGTTGAGATTTTTGTTATTCCAATGGATGGTAACCTTGTCATTATGGAAGGTAGTCTGTTGTCGAGATTTTTGTTACTCCAATGGATGGTAAACTTGTCATTATGGAAGGTAGTCTTTTGTCGAGATTTTTGTTACTGCAATGGATGGTAGCCTTGTCATTATGCAAGGTAGTCTGTTGTTCAGATTTTTGTTACTCCAATGGATGGTAGCCTTGTCATTATGGAAGGTAGTCTATTGTCGAGATTTTTGTTATTCCAATGGATGGTACCTTTATCATTATGGAAGGTAGTTTTTTATCTAGATTTTTGTTACTCCAATGGATGGTAGCCTTGTCATTATGGAAGGAAGTCTATTGTAGATATTTTTGTTATTCCAATGGATGGTAGCCTTGTCATTATGGAAGGTAGTTTTTTGTCGAGATTTTTGTTACTCCAATGGATGGTAGCCTTGTCATTCTGGAAGGTAGTCTGTTGTCGAGATTTTTGTTAGCCCAATGGATGGTAGCCTTGTAATAATGGAAGGTAGTTTGTTGTAGAGATTTTTGTTGCTCCAATGGATGGTAGCCGTATCATTATGGAATGTAGTCTGTCATTGAGATTTCTATTACTCCAATGGATTGTAGCCTTGTCATTATGTAAGGTAGTCTGTTGTTCATATTTTTGTTACTCCAATGGATGTTAGCCTTGTCATTATGGAAGGTAGTATGTTGTTGAGATTTTTGTTATTCCAATGGATGGTAACCTTGTCATTATGGAAGGTAGTCCGTTGTCGAGATTTTTGTTACTCCAATGGATGGTAAACTTGTCATTATGGAAGGTAGTCTATTGTCGAGATTTTTTTTATTCCAATGGATGGTACCTTTATCATTATGGAAGGTAGTTTTTTATCTATATTTTTGTTACTCCAATGGATGGTAGCCTTGTCATTATGGAAGGAAGTCTATTGTAGATATTTTTGATATTCCAATGGATGGTAGCCTTGTCATTATGGAAGGTAGCTTTTTGTCGAGATTTTTGTTACTCCAATGGATGGTAGCCTTGTCATTCTGGAAGGTAGTCTGTTGTCGAGATTTTTGTTAGCCCAATGGATGGTAGCCTTGTAATAATGGAAGGTAGTTTGTTGTAGAGATTTTTGTTGCTCCAATGGATGGTAGCCGTATCATTATGGAAGGTAGTCTGTCATTGAGATTTCTATTACTCCAATGGATTGTAGCCTTGTCATTATGTAAGGTAGTCTGTTGTTCAGATTTTTGTTACCCCAATGGATGTTAGCCTTGTCATTATGGAAGGTAGTATGTTGTTGAGATTTTTGTTATTCCAATGGATGGTAACCTTGTCATTATGGAAGGAAGTCCGTTGTCGAGATTTTTGTTACTCCAATGGTTGGTAACCTTATCATTATGGAAGGTAGTCTTTTGTTGAAATTTTGGTTACTCTAATGGATGGTAGCCTTGTCATTATGCAAGGTAGTCTGTTGTTCAGATTTTTGTTACTCCAATGGATGGTACCCTTGTTATTATCGAAGGTAGTCTATTGTCGAGATTTTTGTTATTCCAATGGATGGTAGCCTTATCATTATGGAAGGTAGTTTTTTATCTAGGTTTTTGTTACTCCAATGGATGGTAGCCTTGTCATTATGGAAGGAAGTCTATTGTAGAGATTTTTTTTATTCCAATGGATGGTAGCCTTGTCATTATAAAAGGTAGTTTTTGTCGATATTTTTGTTACCCCGATGGATGGTAGCCTTGTCATTATGGAAGGTAGTCTGTTGTTGAGATTTTTGTTATTCCATTGGATGGTAGCATTGTCATTATGGAAGGTAGTGTATTGTCGAGATTTTTGTAACTCCAATGGATGGTAGCCTTGTCATTATTGAAGGTAGTCTGTTATCGATATCTTTGTTACTCCAATGGATGGTAGCCTTGTCATTAGGGAAGGTAGTCTGTTGTCGAGATTTTTGTTACCCCAATGGATGGTAGCCTTGTAATTATGGAAGGTAGTTTGTTGTCGATATTTTTGTTGCTCCAATGGGTGGTAGCCTTGTAATTATGTAAGGTAGTTTGTCGTTGAGATTATTGTTACTCCAATGGATTTTATCCTTGTCATTATGTAAGGTAGTCTGTTGTTCAGATTTTTGTTACTCCAATGGATGTTAGCCTTGTCATTATGGAAGGTAGTATGTTGTTGAGATTTTTGTTATTCCAATGGATGGTAACCTTGTCATTATGGAAGGTAGTTCGTTGTCGAGATTTTTGTTACTCCAATGGATGGTAACCTTGTCATTATGAAAGGTAGTCTTTTGTCGACATTTTTGTTACTCCAATGGATCGTAGCCTTGTCATTATGCAAGGTAGTCTGTTGTTCAGATTTTTGTTACTCCAATTGATGGTAACATTGTCATTATCGAAGGTAGTATTTTGTCGAGATTTTTGTCACTTCAATGGATGGTAGCCTTGTCATTATTGATGGTAGTCTTTTATCGATATCTTTGTTACTCCAATGGATGGTAGCCTTGTCATTATGGAAGGTAGTCTGTTGTCGAGATTTTTGTTACCCCAATGGATGGTAGCCTTGTAATTATGGAAGGTAGTTTGTTGTCGAGATTTGTGTTGCTCCAATGGATGGTAGCCTTGTCATTATGGAAGGTAGTCTGTCGTTGAGATTTCTGTTACTCCAATGGATTGTATCCTTGTCATTAAGCAAGGTAGTTTGTTGTTCAGATTTTTGTTACTCCAATGGATGGTAACCTTGTCATTATGGAAGGTAGTCTGTTGTCGAGATTTTTGTTATTCCAATGGATGGTAACCTTGTCATTATGGAAGGTATTCTTTTGTCGAGATTTTTTTTACCCCAATGGATGGTACCCTTGTCATTATGCAAGGTAGTCTGTTGTTCAGATTTTTGTTATTCCAATGGATGGTACCTTTATCATTATGGAAGGTAGTTTTTTATGTAGATTTTTGTTACTCCAATGGATGGTAGCCTTGTCATTATGGAAGGAAGTCTATTGTAGATATTTTTTTTATTCCAATGGATGGTAGCCTTGTCATTATGGAAGGTAGTTTTTTGTCGAGAATTTTGTTACTCCAATGGATGGTAGCCTTGTCATTCTGGAAGGTAGTCTGTTGTCGAGATTTTTGTTACCCCAATGGATGTTAGCCTTGTAATAATGGAAGGTAGTTTGTTGTAGAGATTTTTGTTGCTCCAATGGATGGTAGCCGTATCATTATGGAAGGTAGTCTGTCATTGAGATTTCTGTTACTCCAATGGATCGTAGCCTTGTCATTATGTAAGGTAGTCTGTTGTTCATATTTTTGTTACTCCAATGGATGTTAGCCTTTTCATTATGGAAGGTAGTATGTTGTTGAGATTTTTGTTATTCCAATGGATGGTAACCTTGTCATATAGAAGGAAGTCTATTGTCGAGATTTTTGTTACTCCAATGGATGGTAACCTTGTCATTATGGAAGTTATTCTTTTTTCGAGATTTTGGTTACTCTAATGGATGGTAGGCTTGTCATTATGCAAGGTAGTTTGTTGTTCAGATTTTTTTTACTCCAATGGATGGTACCCTTGTAATTATGGAAGGTAGTCTATTGTCGATATTTTTGTTACTCCAATGGATGGTAGCCTTATCATTATGGAAGGTAGTTTTTTATCTAGATTTTTGTTACTCAATTGGATGGTAGCCTTGTCATTATGGAAGGTAGTCTATTGTCGAGATTTTTGTTATTCCAATGGATGGTAGCCTTATCATTATGGAAGGTAGTTTTTTGTCGAGATTTTTGTTACCCCAATGGATGGTAGCCTTGTCATTATGGAAGGTAGTCTGTTGTTGAGATTTTTGTTATTCCATTGGATGGTAGCATTGTCATTATGGAAGGTAGTGTATTGTCGAGATTTTTGTTATTCCAATGGATGGTAGCCTTGTCATTATTGAAGGTAGTCTGTTATCGATATCTTTGTTACTCCAATGGATGGTAGGCTTGTAATTATGGAAGGTAGTCTGTTGTCGAGATTTTTGTTGTTCCAATGGATGGTAGCCTTGTCATTATGGAAGGTAGTCTGTCGTTGAGATTTCTGTTACTCCAATGGATTGTATCCTTGTCATTAAGTAAGGTAGTCTGTTGTTTAGATTTTTGTTACTCCAATGGATGTTAACCTTGTCATTATGGAAGGTAGTATGTTGTTGAGATTTTTGTTATTCCAATGGATGGTAACCTTGTCATTATGGAAGGTAGTCCGTTGTCGAGATTTTTGATACTCCAATGGATGGTAACCTTGTCATTGTGAAAGGTATTCTTTTGTCGAGATTTTTGTTACTCCAATGGATGGTAGCCTTGTCATTATGCAAGGTAGTCTGTTGTTCAGATAATTGTTACTCCAATGGATGGTAGCCTTGACATTATGGAAGGTAGTCTATTGTCGAGATTTGGGTTATTCCAATGGATGGTACCTTTATCATTATGGAAGGTAGTTTTTTATCTAGATTTTTGTTACTCCAATGGATGGTAGCCTTGTCATTATGGAAGGAAGTCTATTGTAGAGATTTTTGTTATTCCAATGAATGGTAGCCTTGTCATTATGGAAGGTAGTTCTTTGTCGAGATTTTTGTTACTCCAATGGATGGTAGCCTTGTCATTCTGGAAGGTAGTCTGTTGTCGAGATTTTTGTTACCCCAATGGATGGTAGCCTTGTAATAATGGAAGGTAGTTTGTTGTAGAGATTTTTGTTACTCCAAGGGATGGTAGCCGTATCATTATGGAAGGTAGTCTGTCATTGAGATTTCTATTACTCCAATGGATTGTAGCCTTGTCATTATGTAAGGTAGTCTGTTGTTCAGATTTTTGTTACTCGGATGGATGTTAGCCTTGTCATTATGGAAGGTAGTATGTTGTTGAGATTTTTGTTATTCCAATGGATGGTAACCTTGTCATTATGGAAGGAAGTCCGTTGTCGAGATTTTGGTTACTCTAATGGATGGTAGCCTTATCATTATGGAAGGTAGTTTTTTATATAGATTTTTGTTACTCCAATGGATGGTAGCCTTGTCATTATGGAAGGAAGTCTTTTATAGAGATTTTTTTTATTCCAATGGATGGTAGCCTTGTCATTATGGAAGGTAGTTTTTTGTCGAGATTTTTGTTACCCCAATGGATGGTAGCCTTGTCATTATGGAAGGTAGTCTATTGTTGAGATTTTTGTTATTCCATTGGATGGTAGCATTGTCATTATAGAAGGTAGTGTATTGTCGAGATTTTTGTTATTCCAATGGATGGTAACCTTGTCATTATGGAAGGTAGTATTTTGTCGAGATTTTTGTAACTCCAATGGATGGTATCCTTGTCATTATTGAAGGTAGTCTGTTATCGATATCTTTGTTACTCCAATGGATGGTAGCCTTGTCATTATGGAAGGTAGTCTGTTGTCGAGATTTTTGTTGCTCCAATGGATGGTAGCCTTGAAATTATGGAAGGTAGTTTTTCGTTGAGATTTTTGTTACTCCAATGGATTGTATCCTTGTCATTATGTAAGTTAGTCTGTTGGTCAGATTTTTGTTACTCCAATGGATGATAGCCTTGTCATTATGGAAGGTAGTATGTTGTTGAGATTTTTGTTATTCCAATGGATGGTAACCTTGTCATTATGGAAGGTAGTCCATTGTCGAGATTTTTGTTATTCCAATGGATGGTAACCTTGTCATTATGGAAGGTAGTCCGTTGTCGAGATTTTTGTTACTCCAATGGATAGTAATCTTGTCATTATGGAAGGTAGTCTTTTGTCGATATTTTTGTTAATCCAATGGATGGTAGCCTTGTCATTATGCAAGGTAGTCTGTTGTTCAGATTTTTGTTACTCCAATGGATGGTAGCCTTGTCATTATGGAAGGTAGTCTATTGTCGATATTTTTGCTATTCCAATGGATGGTAGCCTTATCATTATGGAAGGTAGTTTTTTATCTAGATTTTTGTTACTCCAATGGATGGTAGCCTTGTCATTATGGAAGGAAGTCTATTGTAGAGATTTTTGTTATTCCAATGGATGGTAGCCTTGTCATTATGGAAGGTAGTCTTTTGTCCAGGTTTTTGTTACTCCAATGGATGGTAGCCTTGCCATTATGTAAGGTAGTTTGTTGTTCAGATTTTTGTTACTCAATGGATGGTAGCCTTGTCATTATGGAAGGTAGTCTATTGTCGAGATTTTTGTTATTCCAATCGATGGTACCTTTATCAATATGGAAGGTAGTTTTTTATCTAGATTTTTGTTATTCCAATGGATGGTAGCCTTGTCATTATGGAAGGTAGTTTTTTGTCGATATTTTTGTTACCCCAATGGATGGTAGCCTTGTCATTCTGGAAGGTAGTCTGTTGTGGAGATTTTTGTTACCCCAATGGATGGTAGCCTTATCATTATGGAAGGAAGTCTATTGTTCAGATTTTTGTTACTCCAATGGATTGTAGCCTTGTCATTATGTAATGTAGTCTGTTGTTCAGTTTTTTGTTACTCCAATGGATGTTAGCCTTGTCATTATGGAAGGTAATATGTTGTTGAGATTTTTGTTATTCCAATGGATGGTAACCTTTTCATTATGGAAGGAAGTCCGTTGTCGAGATTTTTGTTACTCCAATGGATGGTAACCTTGTAATTATGGATGGTAGTCTTTTGTCGAGATTTTGGTTACTCTAATGGATGGTAGCCTTGTCATTATGCAAGGTAGTCTGTTGTTCATATTTTTGTTACTCCAATGGATGGTACCCTTGTCATTATGGAAGGTAGTCTATTGTTGAGATTTTTGTTATTCCAATGGATGGTACCTTTATCATTATGGAAGGTAGTTTTTTGTCTAGATTTTTGTTACTCCAATGGATGGTAGCCTTGTCATTATGGAAGGAAGTCTATTATAGAGATTTTTGTTATTCCAATGGATGGTAGCCTTGTCATTATGGAAGGTAGTTTTTTGTCAAGATTTTTGTTACTCCAATGGATGGTAGCCTTGTCATTCTGGAAGGTAGTCTGTTGTTGAGATTTTTGTTACCCCAATGGATGGTAGCATTGTAATAATGGAAGGTAGTTTGTTGTAGATATTTTTGTTGCTCCAATGGATGGTAGCCTTATCATTATGGAAGGTAGTCTGTCATTGAGATTTTTGTTATTCCAATGGATTGTAACCTTTCCATTATGGAAGGTAGTATTTTGTCGAGATTTTTGTAACTCCAATGGATGGTAGCCTTGTCATTATTGAAGGTAGTCTGTTATCGATATCTTTGTTACTGCAATGGATGGTAGCCTTGTCATTATGGAAGGTAGTATGTTGTCGAGAATTTTGTTGCTCCAATGGATGGTAGCCTTGTAATTATGGAAGGTAGTTTGTCGTTGAGATTTTTGTTACTCCAATGGATTGTATCCTTGTCATTATGTAAGGTAGTCTGTTGTTCAGATTTTTGTTACTCCAATGGATGTTAGCCTTGTCATTATGGAAGGTAGTATGTTGTTGAGATTTTTATTATTCCAATGGATGGTAACCTTGTCATTATGGAAGGTAGTCCGTTGTCGAGATTTTTGTTACTCCAATGGATGGTAACTTTGTCATTATGGAAGGTAGTCTTTTGTCGATATTTTTGTTACTCCAATGGATGGTAGCCTTGTCATTATGCAAGGTAGTCTGTTGTTCAGATTTTTGTTACTCCAATGGATGGTAGCCTTGTCATTATGGAAGGTAGTCTAATGTCGAGATTTTTGCTATTCCAATGGATGGTAGCCTTTTCATTATGGAAGGTAGTTTTTTATTTAGATTTTTGTTACTCCAATGGATGGTAGCCTTGTCATTATGGAAGGAAGTCTATTGTAGAGATTTTTGTTATTCCAATGGATGGTAGCCTTGTCATTATGGAAGGTAGTCTTTTGTCGAAATTTTTGTTACCCCAATGGATGGTAGCCTTGTCATTATGGAAGGTAGTTTGTTGTTGAGATTTTTGTTATTCCATTGGATGGTATCATTGTCATTATAGAAGGTAGTGTATTGTCGAGATTTTTGTTATTCCAATGGATGGTAACCTTGTCATTATGGAAGGTAGTATTTTGTCGAGATTTTTGTAACTCCAATGGATGGTAGCCTTGTCATTATGGAAGGAAGTCTATTGTAGAGATTTTTGTTATTCCAATGGATGGTAGCCTTGTCATTATGGAAGGTAGTTTTTTGTCGAGATTTTTGTTACTCCAATGGATGGTAGCCTTGTCATTCTGGAAGGTAGTTTGTTATGGAGATTTTGGTTACCCCAATGGATGGTAGGGTTGTAATAATGGAAGGTAGTTTGTTGTAGAGATTTTTGTTGCTCCAATGGATGGTAGCCTTATCATTATGGAAGGTAGTCTATCATTGAGATTTTTGTTACTCCAATGGATTGTAGCCTTGTCATTATGTAAAGTAGTCTATTGTTCAGTTTTTTGTTACTACAATGGATGTTAGCCTTGTCATTATGGAAGGTAGTATGTTGTTGAGATTTTTGTTATTCCAATGGATGGTAACCTTGTCATTATGGAAGGAAGTCCGCTGTCGAGATTTTTGTTACTCCAATGGATGGTAACCTTGTCATTATGGAAGGTAGTCCTTTGTCGAGATTTTCGTTACTCTAATGGATGGTAACCTTGTCATTATGCAAGGTAGTCTGTTGTTCAGATTTTTGTTACTCCAATGAATGGTACCCTTGTCATTATGGAAGGTAGTCTATTGTCGAGATTTTTGTTATTCCAATGGATGGTAGCCTTATCATTATGGAAGGTAGTCTATTATCAAGATTTTTGTTATTCAAATGGATGGTACCTTTATCATTATGGAAGGTAGTTTTTTATCTAGATTTTTGTTACTCCAATGGATGGTAGCCTTCTCATTATGGAAGGAAGTTTATTATAGAGATTTTTGTTATTCCAATGGATGGTAGCCTTGTCATTATGGAAGGTAGTTTTTTGTCGAGATTTTTGTTACTCCAATGGATTGTAGCCTTGTCATTCTGGAAGGTAGTCTGTTGTGGAGATTTTTGTTACCCCAATGGATGGTAGTGTTGTAATAATGGAAGGTAGTTTGTTGTAGAGATTTTTGTTGCTCCAATGGATGGTAGCCTTATCATTATGGAAGGTAGTCTGTCATTGATATTTTTGTTATTCCAATGGATGGTAACCTTGTCATTATGGAAGGTAGTATTTTGTCGAGATTTTTGTAACTCCAATGGATGGTAGCCTTGTCATTATTGAAGGTAGTCTGTTATCGACATCTTTGTTACTCCAATAGATGGTAGCCTTGTCATTATGGAAGGTAGTCTGTTGTTCAGTTTTTTGTTACTCCAATGGATTGTAGCCTTGTCATTATGTAAGGTAGTCTGTTGTTCAGTTTTTTGTTACTCCAATGGATTGTATCCTTGTAATTATGTAAGGTAGTCTGTTGTTCAGATTTTTGTTACTCCAATGGATGTTAGCCTTGTCATTATGGAAGGTAGTATGTTGTTGAGATTTTTGTTATTCCAATGGATGGTAACCTTGTCATTATCGAAGGTAGTCTGTTGTCGAGATTTTTGTTACTCCAATGGATGGTAACCTTGTCATTATGGAAGGTAGTCTTTTGTCGATATTTTTGTTACTCCAATGGATGGTAGCCTTGTCATTATGCAAGGTAGTCTATTGTTCATATTATTGTTACTCCAATGGATGGTAGCCTTGTCATTATGGAAGGTAGTCTATTGTCGAGATTTTTTCTATTCCAATGGATGGTAGCCTTATCATTATGGAAGGTAGTTTTTTATCTAGATTTTTGTTACTCCAATGGATGGTAGCCTTTTCATTATGGAAGGAAGTCTATTGTAGAGATTTTTGTTATTCCAATGGATGGTAGCCTTGTCATTATGGAAGGAAGTCTATTGTAGAGATTTTTGTTATTCCAATGGATGGTAGCCTTGTCATTATGGAAGGTAGTCTTTTGTCGAGATTTTTGTTACTCCAATGGATGGTAGCCTTGTCATTATGGAAGGTAGTCTATTGTCGAGATTTTTGTAATTCCAATGGATGGTACCTTTATCATTATGGAAGGTAGTTTTTTATCTAGATTTTTGTTACTCCATTGGATGGTAGCCTTGTCATTATGGAAGGAAGTCTATTGTAGAGATTTTTGTTATTCCAATGGATGGTAGCCTTGTCATTATGGAAGGTAGTTTTTTGTCGAGATTTTTGTTACTCCAATGGATGGTAGCCTTGTCATTCTGGAAGGTAGTTTGTTATGGAGATTTTTGTTACCCCAATGGATGGTAGGGTTGTAATAATGGAAGGTAGTTTGTTGTAGAGATTTTTGTTGCTACAATGGATGGTAGCCTTATCATTATGGAAGGTAGTCTGTCATTGAGATTTTTGTTACTCCAATGGATTGTAGCCTTGTCATTATGTAAGGTAGTCTGTTGTTCAGATTTTTGTTACTCCAATGGATGTTAGCCTTGTCATTATGGAAGGTAGTATGTTGTTTAGATTTTTGTTATTCCAATGGATGGTAACCTTGTCATTAATGAAGGAAGTCCGTTGTCGAGATTTTTGTTACTCCAATGGATGGTAACCTTGTCATTATGGAAGGTAGTCTTTTGTCGAGATTTTGGTTACTATAATGGATGGTAGCCTTGTCATTATGCAAGGTAGTCTGTTGTTCAGATTTTTGTTACTCCAATGGATGGTACCCTTGTCATTATGGAAGGTAGTCTATTGTCGAGATTTTTGTTATTCAAATGGATGGTACCTTTATCATTATGGAAGGTAGTTTTTTATCTAGATTTTTGTTACTCCAATGGATGGTAGCCTTCTCATTATGGAAGGAAGTCTATTGTAGAGATTTTTGTTATTCCAATGGATGAGGGTATTCACACGATGTTTGAGGGTATTCACACGATGTTTTTTTTTATGAGATGAAGTCGACAAAAATTAAACAATTCCCTTGGATTTTGCAAGCAACATGAAGATTAAAACTAAAAGTATAAACACTCCAAGATTTTAAAAGAAAACCAAGAGAGAAGCCATGGAATTAAATCGAAATTATCACAAACACAACCAACATGTATCATGGGAGGAACATCATAAGGGGCAATAAATTCAAAGAGATAACTTACAAACTTATCAATAAAAGGCTAGTTAAAAAAAAAACTAACAAAATTAACTAAAATACTGACCAAACTAAAAACTAAATATCAAGATTTAAATAAATTATAAAACTAAACTAATTAATTGGGTTTTATCTAAAACTATGTGATTATTTATTAAAAAAACCTATTAACAACAAAACTTAAAGAAACTAATTAGTTAAAACAAAAGGTGGTGCAAGAATTAAGAACAAGGTGTGAAATAAGGGATCATGGGCGCTGAGGCCCAAGTCAGTTAAGTCTAAAAGTGTTTTTTTTTGTTTAGGTTACCAAAAAAGGGGTTATGGGCCGGGTTGAGGCTCATTCAAATCTGTCCAAGGGATTGAAGAAACCCTAGAGTCATTTTGGATATTAGAACAACTGTAGGTGGACATTTATGCTATTTGTCTGTTAATTCCCAATAAAACCTAATTGAATACTGATTATCCTTTTAATTAACAAATCCAAATGGAAAGAAGAAAATGTGCAGTTCCTTTCTTTCGAACTCTTTTTTCTCTCTTTTGAACTCTCTCTTTCTCTCTCTCTCTTCGATCTCTCTCTCTCCCCTAAATCAAAATCGAACAACAACATTGCTTTTGGCTTCAAACTCTTTCTCCCCCTAAATCGAAATCGAACAACAACACTGCTTCTGGTTTCAAACTCTTTCTCCCCCTAAATCGAAATCGAACAACAACACTGCTTCTGGTTTCGAACTCTTTCACCCCCTAAATCGAAATCGAACAACAACACTGCTTCTGGTTTTGAACTCTTTCTCCCCCTAAATCGAAATCGAACAACAACACTTCTTCTGATTTCGAACTCTTTCTACCCCTAAATCGAAATTGAACAACAACACTGCTTCTGGTTTTTTCATGCAGTTAAACATCAAATCAACAAGGCGACAAATACTCATGGTAAGAGAAACAACAATAAAAATCTCAGGGGTTATGGTTTATTGAAACATCAACAACAAAAAATGCAGCAACGATAACTAGTTCACAACATACATCATTATAACAAGCATAGAAACAGATTTTGAGAAAAAGAAAGTAGGGAGACTTACAAGATCAGAGCAAGTCTGATGATTTCGATTTTTGACGATGAAATAATAAAGAAATCCATAGATGAGGTAATATGCTCTTTTAATTCCTTCTGCTCTTCTGAAAATCTTGTTGGAAAATCTTGTAATAGAATTGATTTCTTCTGAAACTGTAGAGAATAAATGTTGCTTGTTCTTCAAATTCTGCAGATTCTTTTCTCCCCTTTTCTCCTAAAATTCTAGCACTATTGTTGTGAGCTACGCGTCGGTGTTGGTGCGAGTTTTTTTGGTACGATTGGAAATTGGTTTTTTGTGCAGGTTAGAAGGTTTGCTTCTGTCTACAGTTTGTGGTTTTTTTTTAAAAGTAGGCTTGCTGCTTGTACAAGCTTTGGTGGTTTTAGATGCAGGTTTGTGCTTCTGCAAGTTTTGTTTTTTTTCTCTTTGTGAACTCCCTTTTCTCTCTCACCCCCTTCTTCGATTGTATATCTGCCTGTTTTATAGTGAATAAGAAGGAGGTTTTGGGAGGGAAAATTTGGTGAGTTTGAACAAATGTGATGATCTGATTTATGGCTTTTTGATACACGTTTTGGTGTGTGTTATTTGATGCAATTTATGGACTGATATTCTGGTCTTATAACAGGGTAGGAGAGATTATGTGATTGTTTTTCTTGGCATTACTTGTGCAGGAACCATGCAGCATAAGGAAAAATTTTGTGGACATAGCATAATAATCATAATATTAATAATAATAGTAATGACAATAATAATGAAATAAACTGTTAGTAAAAACTAAACTGAAAAATACAAAAAGTGAAATAAAAGAGATATTAAAATTGGTTCTAAAATCTATTAATAATTCAACTTAAAAATATTTCAAATGGAATTATAATCAAAATTTACAATAAAATTAATCATAAAAGAAATAAAAATAAATGAAAAATCAAACCATATATTTAAAAAATTTTGAATTGCAACTAAAGAAACACAAAATAGACTTACATACTCAAAAAATGTAAAAAGCAAAAGAACTTATATGTATTTTTGTGATTTTTTGGAATTATCAATGAATTAAATATATAAATTAAATGAAACTAATCAAACTAATTTTTTTTTTATATTTTGGATAAAGTAAAATTGATATGAACTAAATATATTTTGGGGATTTTCTTTTTATGAAAATAAGAATAAAAGAAAGATGATAAAAAAAATGAAAAAAAATCATGATTTAATAAAGTCAGGCAAAACCAGTTAAATTTCACCAAATTCACAATGATTTCTAATATTTCTATTTTTTGGTGGATTTTCAAAGAATAATCATCTATTGACTTGTAAAGAAAAGTTGTAGTTGTTGCAAAGGTGAATCATATGTAAAAGAACCACTAAAAAATTGTCGAAATTTGAAGAAGTTATGAATTTTTGAAATCTCACCCGAGAATTGGCAAAAATAGGTTGAATCGCTTGTGAAAACTTGCTATGTAATAATGCAGATGGGAGGTGGTATCTTAGGTCAATATTTAGGGTATGACAGCTGCCCCTATTTAAGTTTCTTCTATCCGGAGATATGAAGATTAAAATCTTCGTCTCGACAAGATTGAAGGTACTTAAATACATAATACACAATTTTTCCCTAAGATACCGCCATTATGTTTGTGATATGAATGTAGTATTTAAATTCACAGAGAATGATATTGTATGAGGCAAGATAATGCTGGAGAAACCAAACACCAACAAACCACAGGAACATAGATTATACACAATTGGGGAAATGAGCCATCGACTTCAAATGATAGACTCTTGACGGCGAATAAAAATTTGAGAGAATACGACCTCTGACCTTAACAAAGAAGGCATCTTGCATAGGCCATAAAACGGATTATTGACCCAAAATAACAGTGAGTTCACAACTCAAGGTCAAAGATAGACAAAAGATGTACCAAATTTGCTGATAATGGATTACCGACTTCTGAAGATAAAGATTCATAACAAACTTATCTGCGAGATTTCCAGAGAGATACCACTTAATGCTGAAATAATAATATGGTTGTAGATACACAAGCTGCTCAAATAAAGAAGCTGCCATTTGTTGTCGTTCGATGATGTCAATAACATACAAGCTGCTCAAATAAATAAGCCGCCACTTGCTGTCTTCCAAAAATACTATGACATACAAGCTGCTCAAATAAAGAAGCTGCCACTTGCTGTCTTCCAAAAATAACCAATAACATACAAGCTGCTCAAATAAAGAAGTTGCCACTTGCTGTCTTCCAAAAATACTATGACATACAAGTTGCTCAAATAAAGAAGCTGCCACTTGTTGTCTTCAAAAAATACTATGACATACAAGTTGCTCAAATAAAGAAGCTGCCACTTGCTGTCTTCCAAAAAAAAAGATAACGCACAAGTTGCTCATGAAGAGACCGCCGCTTGTCGTTTTCCAAAAAATAATAACGTACAAGTTGCTCATGAAGAGACTGCCACTTGCCGTTTTCCAAAAAATAATAACGTACAAGTTGCTCATGAAGAGACCGCCGCTTGCCGTTTTCCGAAGAATAATTCAGAAGAAAATTGCGATAACACAATCAGAGAATAAAATCTTCGTCAAAGGGAACCATGAATAGATCCTTCCCGAGGAGATCAAATACTTAAATGTGCAAAATAAATGCACCATTCGTCTAGGTTGCCTAGCTTGGAGAAAACCACGAGATAGCCTATGCAAGAGACAACAACTCCCTCCAGGAATAAACCAGAGAGAAAATAGTCAAACAAGACTCCAGCCAATGAAAAAATAACTTGATTGGGGATTCATCCTATCCAGAAATGGACAAGGAAGGCTAAATTAAAAAAATCATCCACGAGGATTAGCTCAGTTGGGGAATTTAGAAAGGAAGCACATTTTTTGCCTAAGCTATCATTCTACTTGGAAAGAACATGTACATTGTCTTAATAAACATAAACAAGGTATACGACCCAAAATCAACAACAAATGTGAATATGCATGCGTGATATAAGTGTAAATGAATGAATGAATGTTACGCTGACGAAACAGGAAGACGAAATATCTTGAAGATGATAAGATATCACAAAATAATAGATACTCGGCTAATCTTAAAGAGACGGAAAATAACTGGAACTGGAACTACAAAGCAATGTCAGAGCGTAGCACGCTACAAGGCTCAAATTTTCTTGGGAGAATAGTATTCAAATCCAATCTTCTAACACCAATAGACCATTGGCAAGAGACAAAGCATACCACACTTCAGAAATCTGCTCAAACAAAGATAATCAAAACAACGCTCAACTGGAAATGCTGGGGAGTCACCAAACTTAGTACCACTAGAAACAAAAGTTTACACAACCAACACCTCGTGAAGATTTTGAAGGAAAACATGTTCATCATGCAAGGATAAATTACTGTATTGTTTTGCATTTCATGGCTTGACCATATTCGGAATAACTGTTAAGATTCCTTTCATTATTCACGACACATTTTTAAAATAAGAATACTTTAAATAACTTTGTTTCAAATATTGCCGTAAAATTAAAATTTTGCCCACAAAAGGTAAATGCTCAAATTACATTAATAAGATGGTAGTTCGCTAACAACGCGACTCCAACGGTTTACAAAAGTTTGGGAAATAGTACATGAAAGAAAGGCTTACACAAAAACAATGATCACTATTCTCCCTAACAACTTCGAATTCCGAAATGTGCTCAAATGCCACAACCGGTCTGACCAAAAGCCTGCCTAAGCCGCCCCTTCAGGTTTTCAACTTAGCGAACTGTCAACTCAAACCTAGGCGAAATACTTCTTGACTGCGTCAGCGTTCACGGAGCGCGGGAGCTCTTCACCGTCCATATTTGTGAGAATCATGGCACCTCCAGAGAAAACTTTCTTAACGACATATGGTCCTTCATAATTTGGAGCCCACTTTCCCCTAGAATCAGGTTGGAAAGATAATATATTTTTGAGCACAAGGTCACCTTCTCTGAACTCGCATGGTCGAACCTTCTTATCAAAATCCTTCTTCATTCTCTGGTGATATAATTGTTCGTGACACAATGCTGTCAATCTCTTTTCTTCAATTAAATTCAACTGATCATATCTACTTTGACACAATTCAGCCTCAAAAAGTTTAGCTTCCATCAACACTCTCATAGACGAAATCTCAACCTCCACGCAGAGTACTGCTTCCATGCCATAATCTAGGGAAAATGGGGTTGCACCTGTTGAAGTTCAAACTGAAGTACGGTATCCATGTAAAGAAAACGAAAGCATTTCATGCCAATCTCTATAAGTTACCACCATCCTCTAGACAATCTTTTTGATGTTCTTGTTAGCAGCTTCAACTGCCCCATTCATCTTCGGCCTGTAAGGAGAAGAATTATGATGTTCGATCTTGAACTCTTCACAAAGCTCTCTCATCATCTTGTTATTCAGATTCGAGCCATTATCAGTGATGATCTTGCTCGGGATGCCGTATCGACAAATGATCTGATTATTGATAAATTTGACTACCACCTGTCTGGTTACATTAGCATAAGATGCTGCTTACACCCATTTAGTAAAATAATCGATCGCTACCAAGATGAAACGATGACCATTTGAAGCTATAGGTTCAATCATTCCAATCAAATCAATGCCCCACATAGAGAAAGGCCAAGGTGAAGAGATAACATTGAGGAGGGTCGGTGGCACATGTATCTTGTCCGCATAAATCTGGCATTTATGACATTTCTTCACATATTTGCAACAATCTGATTCCATCGTCATCCAATAGTAACCAGCTCTCAACATCTTCTTAGCCATTGCATGTCCGTTGGCATGGGTGCCAAAGGATCCTTCATGTACTTCTGGCATCAGCATATCTGCTTCATGTCTGTCTACACATCTGAGTAGGACCATGTCGTAATTCCTCTTATATAACACTTCTTGATTGAGGAAGAAACTGCTTGCCAATCTCCTCAACGTCTTCCTATCTTTATTGGATTCCCCAGGCGGGTACTTTTGAGTTTGAAGAACACGTTTAATGTCATAGAACCACGGTTTGTCATCGGTGACCTCTTCTACTGAGAACACATGAGTAGGTCTATCGAGGCGCATAAGTCTGATTGTAGGCACATCGTTCCAACCATTCACTTGAAACATTGAAGATAAAGTAGCTAAAGCATCAACCATTTGGTTTTCATCTCTAGGGATATGATGTAACTCCACTTTTGTTGAAGAAGGTTAACAATCTTCTAGCATAATCTCTGTAAGGAATCAAACCAGGATGACGAGTCTCCCATTCTCCTTTGATTTGATTAATTACCAATGCCGAGTCTCCGTAAATATCAAGAATCTTAATCCTTAGATCCACTGCTTCTTGGAGACCCATAATACATGCCTCATATTCATCCATGTTGTTCGTACAGTCGAACTTCAATCTCGCCGTGTACGGGATATGAGTACCTCGGGGAGTGACGATGATTGCCCCAATTCCATTTCCATAAGAGTACACAGCTGCGTCAAATATCAAACCCCAATGGGATTCGGGATCAGGTCCTTCTTCAGGTAACGGCTCTTCACAATCTTTAGACTTCAAGTACATAACATCTTTATCTGGGAAGTCAAACTTGATGGATTGATAATCTTCAATTGGTTGGTGAGCCAAATGATCGGCTAAATAACTCCCTTTGATTGCTTTTTGAGTGTGATACTCAATGTAATATTCAAATAACAACATCTTCCAACGTTCTATTCTTCCAGATAAAGCGGGCTTCTCAAAGATATACTTGATCGGATCCATTTTGGAGATCAACCAAGTGGTATGGTTAATCATATACTGGCACAGACGGCGAGCAGCCCAAGCTAAAGCACAACAGGTTTTCTATAGCATTGAGTATCGAGACTCACAGTCTGTGAATTTCTTACTCAGATAATATATGGCATGTTCCTTTCTTGCAGTCTCATCTTGGTGACCAAGCACACATCCCATGGAATCTTCCAATACAGTCAGGTACATAATCAAAGTTATTCCTTCCACTGGAGGAATCAATATGGGAGGTTCAAGTAAATATTCTTTGATGCTATCAAAAGCTTTCTGACAATCTTCTGTCCATACAAATCCTTGGTTCTTTTGGAGAAGCTTGAAAATCGGCCCACAGGTAGCAGTCATATGAGATATAAATCTAGAAATATAGTTCAGTCTCCCAAGGAATCCTGTTACCTGTTTTTCCGTCTTAGGTGCGGGCATTTCCCGAATAGCTTTGAGTTTATCAAGATCTACCTCAATACCTTTCTGACTGACAATGAAACCCAGAAGTCTTCCAAAACGAACACCAAAAGTGCACTTGTTGGGATTTAGACGGAGTTTATACTTTCTCAAACGCTGGAACAACTTTAATAAATGTTCCAAATGATCTTCTTCAGTTTGTGATTTGGCAATCATGTCATCTACATACACTTCTATCTCTTTATGCATCATATCATGGAACAAAGCAGTCATGGCCCTTTGGTATGTTGCACCAGCATTCTTCAAACCAAACGACATTACCCGATAACAAAATGTTCCCCAAGGTGTAATGAAAGTTGTCTTCTCCATATCTTCTGGCGCCATCTTGATTTGAATGTCACCGGAGAAACCATCCATGAAAGAAAAGACTTTGAACTTTTCGGTACTGTCGACCAATACATCAATGTGTGGTAATGGAAAATTATCCTTTGGGCTAGCTCTATCCAGATCACTATAATCTACACACATCCGAACTTTGCCATCCTTCTTAGCAACAGGCACTATATTGGCTAACCATTGAGGATACACCGATGTAACAAGGAAACCTGCATTAATTTGTTTTTGAACTTCTTCTTTGATTTTGTCAGCCATATCGGGACGAGTCCTTCTCAACTTCTGCTTAATCGGCGGACATTCAGGTCTCAACGGCAAACGATGCTCCACAATATTGTTATCCAAACCTGGCATGTCTTGGTAGGACCAAGCAAACATGTCAATATTCTCACTAAGAAGCTCCAACATTTTCTCTTTGACCTCTGGGATAAGCAATGCTCTGACCTTAACTTCCTTTTTATCTTCTTCATTACCCAAATTGATCATCTCTATAGGCTCTTCAAACGGCTGAATAATCTTTTCATCATGCTTAAGTAAACGGGAGATTTCATCAGGGATCTCTTCATTATCTTCTTCTTCGGCTCCGAACACAGGGAATTCAAAGTTGGGAGGGGGCATAGTATCATTGTTTTCAATGGATAAGTCATGGATTAATCTGCACATATGATTATGCTTTATTTTAGAAATCGATTTATTCAAATAAAACAAAAAGTTATTATATTTTCCTATTACTACCAATTAATTTTCATTACTATTTCCCAGAAAAAGTGAAAAAACAAAACAGTAGTGGACAAAATAACATTTTTATTCATGATTGGCAATACTTGAAACAAAGAGCCCAAACATTTTCTCTTTTGCCTTGGGCAGAGCAAAAGGATTTATTTTCAACATAGCCCGACACAAATACTTTTCACCTTGGGAAGAGCGAAAATATTTTTTTAAAAATAAAACAAAACATTACTCAGAAATGTGCATCACAACAGGAACATCAACAGCAATCCAGTTCTGAAAAACCACTCCATGTGTCACAAAATCGGGTAAATCCTCTTCAGAATCGTCTCCTATTATAGCATCAACCTCAGGAGGAGTTGGATGGATAAAACTTGCGCTTCGGAAAACCTCTTGTATCGGACGGATAACTTATTCCTGCTTGACTCTTGTAGACACGGTATGAAAACCAAGACCTTCTCCAGACTTGTTCTCAGGCAAAGTCAACACCTGGCCCCAACGCTCACCCGAACCACTTTCAGCCACTCGTCGCGCATCCTCAAAAGAAGAAATAGATGTCCCTTGCTTCTTCACTTAATTATTAGCAACAAATAGATCTTGGAATTGGGTTTCAACATCCTCATCAGCATCAATAAAAGAGAAAGATGACAAATGGCTTACCACCATAGCCTGCTCTCCACCAATCATTACCAGCTTTCCATGCCTTACAAACTTCAATCTTTGATGGAGCGTGGAAGTGACTGCCCCTGCATCATGGATCCATGGACGACCCAATAGGCAACTGTAGGCGGCATAAATATCCATTACTTGAAAAGTGATCTGAAAAGTATGAGGACCAATTATTATAGGAAGATCCACTTCACCAATGATAGTCTTCCTAGAACCATCAAACGCTTTGACAATTACCCCACTAGGTCTCATGGGAGCACCTTGATATGAGAGTCGAGATAATGTAGTTTTGGGCATTACATTTAACGACGAACCTGTATCTACAAGCACACTTGATAAAGTATCATTTCCACAACTTATTGAGATATGCAAAGCCATATTATGGTTCCTTCCCTCTTCCGGAAGCTCTTCATCACTGAAACCAAGATTGTTACATGAAGTAATATTTCCCACAATTCCATCAAATTGGTCAATCGTCACATCATGATCCAGGAATGTCTGGTCCAAGACCTTCATCAAAGCTTCTCTATGGGCACCAAAATCTCTCAGTAAAGCAAGCAAAGAAATCTTGGAAGGAGTTTGCAATAGTTGGTCCACAATCTTGTATTCACTTCTCTTGATGAGCTTCAGAATCTCATCATCATCAAGGTGTGGGATAGGTTCATTGGATTGGCCTACCTCAACCCTGGGTTCAACATTTCTCGTTGGAATTTCTGCCGGTATGGGCATCCTGACTTTAACATCTGATCTCTTCAAAGGTACTACTGCAAAGACACGTCCGCTTCTCGTAACTCTACTCACATCAACGATGTTAACAAAAGATGGTATTGTTGGTATAGGGACTTCTACCCCATTCTCAATCATTGTGGCATTATACTTATACGGTATAGCTTGGTCTGAGTTGTAAGGCACATGACCATGTGGATAAATGATCAAAGGAGCAACAAGTGCAGTCTGACTGTCGTAAACGATCTCTACTGGTTCAGGCAAGTTGAATTAGGGTATTATAACATTCACTTCATCCACTGGATCTCTATCATATGTAATAGTGATAACCCTCTGGTCTAACAATTTTTGAATGTCTTCCTTCAAAATAGGGAAATAAACTTCTCTTGAACAAAATTCACAAACATCATAATCATGATGATGCCTAAAAAAGGAAAGTCTTCTTAAGCTCTGATGTAACCTGATCAACGAATCTCTTATGTGTTAAACTTGAAAAACTCAAAAAATTCCCGAACAACCTTCCACCATATTCACTGATGTTGCCCCATGTCGAGGCAAAGGATTATCTCTAACATTCGGGTTAACATCCTTGAAAGACAAGATATCGTTCTTAATCAATCTCTGCACATCCGGCTTTAGAGCAAAGCAATTTTCAATGTTGTGCCCTGGCGACCCTTGATGATATTCACAAAACTGATCCACCTTGTACCATAGAGAAGTACTATTTGGTGCAACAGGAGGAGGCTTCGTCGTTATGAGGTTTTTTCTGATCAAAGCAGGGAATAACTCAGTGTAAGTCATGGGAATGACATCAAATTGCGGTTTCTTTGGTGAACGATTCTGGTTATTAAATTGATAAGACTGTTGTCGAGGCTGCTGTTGAAATGGCCGTTGCTGAATTGGTGGGGTTTGATGAGTTGGGGTCAAAAATGTTGGGCGGACAACCTTGTCATTATGGATGGTAGCCTTGTCATTATGGAAGGTAGTCTGTTGTCGAGGTTTTTGCTAATCCAATGGATGGTAACCTTGTGATTATGGAAGGTAGTCTGTTGTCGAGAATTTTTTTACTACAATAGATGGTAGCCTTGTCATTATGGAAGGTAGTCTGTTGTCGAGATTTTTGTTACTCCAATGGATGGTAGCCTTGTTATTATGGATTGTAGTCTGTTGTTGATATCTTTGTCACTCAATGGATGGTAGCCTTGTCATTATGGAAGGTAGTCTGTTGTCGAGATTTTTGTTACTCCAATGGATGGTAGCCTTGTCATTATGGATAATAGTCTGTTTTCGAGATTTTTGTTACTCAAATGGATGTTAGCTTTGTCTTTATGGAAGGTAGTCTATTGTCGATATTTTTGTTACTCCAATGAATGGTAGCCTTGACATTATGGAAGGTAGTCTGTTGTCGAGATCTTTGTCACTCAATGGATGGTAGCCTTGTCATTATGGACGGTTGTCTATTGTCGATATTTTTGTTACTCCAATGGATGGTAGCCTTGTCATTATGGAAGGTAGTCTGTTGTCGAGATTTTTGTTACTCCAATGGATGGTAGCCTTGTAATTAAGGAATTTAGTTTATTGTCGATATTTTTGTTACTCCAACGGATGGTAGCCTTGTCTTTTTGGAAGGTAGTCTATTGTCGATATTTTTGTTACTCCAATGGATGGTAACCTTGTCATTATGGAAGGTAGTGTGTTGTCGAGATCTTTGTCACTCAATGGATGGTAGCCTTTGTTGGTGTAAGCCCTAGAGGCCAATACTTTTGGTACTTGTATCGAATTATTTATTAATAATAAAAGGCATTTCTTTATTATGTTTTCCAAAATAATAAAGTCCCTAGAATGGTTTATTGGTTTAATGAAATGTTAAGTGTGACTTAATCATGAGATCCCATTAAACATAAGAAACTATTCTTAAAGTGTCCGTAGTCAAGCTTTAATATGAAGTGGGATAACATTAAAGCATTAAGATTATTATGAAGATAGATTGATGATCACATCTCATGGATCATAGATAAGGAGTTATCAAGTCTTGACATAGGTATGAATATTAGGAGTAATATTTATACTGGATTGACCCGTTATGAGAATACTACATAAAATGTTATGCAAAGTGTCATAAGTTATTCTCATGATGATAATGGTGTATACCACCCTTCGACCTGAAACCACTATGGACCCTAGATGTAGAGTCAAGTACTTTATTGCTGATCAAACGTCATCCGTAACTGGATGACTATAAAGATGGTTGATGGGTACTTCACAAAGCATGCTAAGGGACATGAGTGACCTAGATGGAATTTGCTCATCCTGCATAACAGGATAAATGTCTAAGGGCCCAATATTGAACTGGACAAGGGTGACACAGTCTATGCCTTGTGTTCAATATAGACATGAGGGCAAAAGGGTAATTGTACAAATATTATCACGGAAAAGGTTTGGTCAGATCACATGACATTTTCGTGACTTGGGTAACAGTGATGTGTTGCTAGATACCGCTCACTGTTTATTATATTAAATGTGTAATTTAATATAATTGCCAACGTCGCGAAAACCTACAGGGTCACACACATAAGGACAGGTTGATGAGAGATAGAATAAATAAGGAACACCGTAAGGTACGGTGCACTTAAGTGTAATACGGAAAGTGGTAAGGTACCACGTGGATAAGTGATATATGGTACATCATAAGGTATGATGTCCATAAGCTTAATTGGGCTTTTAGCTTATAGCCTTAATTGGGCTTTTGGCTTGTAGCCCACACGAGTGATTCTATAAATAGATCCCTTGTGATGAAGTTTTTTCACTTGATGCATTTTCGTTTTTGACTCTCTCTCTCACTCAAGGTTTCCGTTCGTGATCAGCTAGCACTGTGACCGGAAGCGATCTGTTCGTGTGGACTGAGTAGAGGCGTTGTTCTTCATCAACGCTCGTGATCACGACATCAAAGGTCTGAATCGCCACAAGAGGTAAAACTTTCTATCACTGACCATGCTCATTCGTAAGGATCCCTAGAGGAAAATTTTATATTCCGCTGTGTTTTTGATCGCAATTTTCCTTCAGCCTTGTCATTATGGAAGGTAGTCTATTCTCGATATTTTTGTTACTCCAATGGATGGTAGCCTTGTCATTATTGAAGGTAGTCTGTTGTCGAGATTTTTGTTACTCCAATGGATGGTAGCCTTGTAATTAAGGAATTTAGTTTATTGTCGATATTTTTGTTACTCCAACGGATGGTAGCCTTCTCTTTATGGAAGGTAGTCTGTTGTCAATATTTTTGTTACTCCAATGGATGGTAGCCTTGTCATTATGGAAGGTAGTCTGTTGTTGATATTTTTGTTACTCCAATGGATGGAAGCCTTGTCATTATGGAAGGTAGTCTGTTGTCGAGATTTTTGTTACTCCAATGGATGGTAGCCTAGTCATTTTGGAAGGTAGTCTGTCGTTGAGATTTTTGTTACTCCAATGGATGGTAGCCTTGTCATTATGGAAGGTAGTCTGTTGTCTATATTTTTGTTACTCCAATGGAGGGTAGCCTTGTCATTAGGGAAGGTAGTCTGTTGTCGAGATTTTTGTTACTCCAATGGATGGTAGCCTTGTCATTATGGAACATGGTCTATTGTCGAGGTTTTTGTTATTCCTTTGGATGGTAGCCTTGTCATAATGGAAGGTAGTCTGTTGTCGAGATTTTTGTTACTCCAATGGATGGTAGCCTTGTCATTATGGATTGTAGTCTGTTGTCGATATCTTTGTCACTCAATGGATGGTAGCCTTGTTATTATGGAAGGTAGTCTGTTGTCGCGATTTTTGTTACTCCAATGGATGGTAGCCTTGTCATTATGGATAGTAGTCTGTTTTCGAGATTTTTGTTACTCAAATGGATGTTAGCTTTGTCTTTATGGAAGGTATTCTATTGTCGATATTTTTGTTACTCCAATGAATGGTAGCCTTGACATTATGGAAGGTAGTCTGTTGTCGATATTTTTGTTACTCCAATGGATGGTAGCCTTGTCATTATGGAAGGTAGTCTGTTGTCGAGATTTTTGTTACTGCAATGGATGGTAGCCTTGTAATTAAGGAATTTAGTTTATTTTCGATATTTTTGTTACTCCAACGGATGGTAGCCTTGTCTTTTTGGAAGGTAGTCTATTGTCGATATTTTTGTTACTCCAATGGATGGTAACCTTGACACTATGGAAGGTAGTCTGTTGTCGAGATCTTTGTCACTCAATGGTTGGTAGCCTTGTCATTATGGAAGGTAGTCTATTGTCGATATTTTTGTTACTCCAATGGATGGTAGCCTTGTCATTATTGAAGGTAGTCTGTTGTCGAGATTTTTGTTACTCCAATGGATGGTAGCCTTGTAATTAAGGAATTTAGTTTATTGTCGATATTTTTGTTACTCCAACGGATGGTAGCCTTGTCTTTATGGAAGGTAGTCTGTTGTCAATATTTTTGTTACTCCAATAGATGGTAGCCTTGTCATTATGGAAGGTAGTTTGTTGTCTAGATTTTTGTTACTCCAATGGATGGTAGCCTTGTCATTATGGAAGGTAGTCTATTGTCGAGATTTTTGTTACTCCAATGGATGGTAGCCTAGTCATTTTGGAAGGTAGTCTGTCGTTGGGATTTTTGTTACTCCAATGGATTGTAGCCTTGTCATTATGGAAGGTAGTCTGTTGTCTATATTTTTGTTACTCCAATGGATGGACAACCTTGTCATTATGGATGGTAGCCTTGTCATTATGGAAGGTAGTCTGTTGTCGAGGTTGTTGCTAATCCAATGGATGGTAACCTTGTGATTATGGAAGGTAGTCTGTTGTCGAGAATTTTTTTACTACAATAGATGGTAGCCTTGTCATTATGGAAGGTAGTCTGTTGTCGAGATTTTTGTTACTCCAATGGATGGTAGACTTGTCTTTATGGAAGGTAGTCTGTTGTTGATATTTGTGTTACTCAAATGGATGGTAGCCTTGTCTTTATGGAAGGTAGTCTATTGTCGATATTTTGTTACTCCATTGGATGGTAGCCTTGACATTATTGAAGGTAGTCTGTTGTCAAGATCTTTGTTACTCAATGGATGGTAGGCTTGTTTTTATGGAAGGTAGTCTGTTGTCTATATTTTTGTTACTCCAATGGATGGTAGCCTTATCATTAGGGAAGGTAGTCTGTTGTCGAGATTTTTGTTACTCCAATGGATGGTAGCCTTGTCATTATGGAACATGGTCTATTGTCGAGATTTTTGTTATTCCTTTGGATGGTAGCCTTGTCATAATGGAAGGTAGTCTGTTGTCGAGATTTTTGTTACTCCAATGGATGGTAGCCTTGTTATTATGGATTGTAGTCTGTTGTTGATATCTTTGTCACTCAATGTATAGTAGCCTTGTCATTATGGAAGGTAGTCTGTTGTCGAGATTTTTGTTACTCCAATGGATAGTAGCCTTGTCATTATGGATAATAGTCTGTTTTCGAGATTTTTGTTACTCAAATGGATGTTAGCTTTGTCTTTATGGAAGGTAGTCTATTGTCGATATTTTTGTTACTCCAATGAATGGTAGCCTTGGCATTATGGAAGGTAGTCTGTTGTCGAGATCTTTGTCACTTAATGGATGGTAGCCTTGTCATTATGGAAGGTTGTCTATTGTCGATATTTTTGTTACTCCAATGAATGGTAGCCTTGTCATTATGGAAGGTAGTCTGTTGTCGAGATTTTTGATACTCCAATGGATTGTAGCCTTGTAATTAAGGAATTTAGTTTATTGTCGATATTTTTGTTACTCCAACGGATGGTAGCCTTGTCTTTTTGGAAGGTAGTCTATTGTCGATATTTTTGTTACTCCAATGGATGGTAACCTTGACATTATGGAAGGTAGTCTGTTGTCGAGATCTTTGTCACTCAATGGATGGTAGCCTTTTCATTATGGAAGGTAGTCTATTCTCGATATTTTTGTTACTCCAATGGATGGTAGCCTTGTCATTATTGAAGGTAGTCTGTTGTCGAGATTTTTGTTACTCCAATGGATGGTAGCCTTGTAATTAAGGAATTTAGTTTATTGTCGATATTTCTGTTACTACAATGGATGGTAGCCTTCTCTTTATGGAAGGTAGTCTGTTGTCAATATTTTTGTTACTCCAATGGATGGTAGCCTTGTCATTATGGAAGGTAGTCTGTTGTTGATATTTTTGTTACTCCAATGGATGGAAGCCTTGTCATTATGGAAGGTAGTCTATTGTCGAGATTTTTGTTACTCCAATGGATGGTAGCCTAGTCATTTTGGAAGGTAGTCTGTCGTTGAGATTTTTGTTACTCCAATGGATGGTAGCCTTGTCATTATGGAAGGTAGTCTGTTGTCTATATTTTTGTTACTCCAATGGAGGGTAGCCTTGTCATTAGGGAAGGTAGTCTATTGTCGAGATTTTTGTTACTCCAATGGATGGTAGCCTTGTAATTATGGAACATGGTCTATTGTCGAGGTTTTTGTTATTCCTTTGGATGGTAGCCTTGTCATAATGGAAGGTAGTCTGTTGTCGAGATTTTTGTTACTCCAATGGATGGTAGCCTTGTCATTATGGATTGTAGTATGTTGTCGATATCTTTGTCACTCAATGGATGGTAGCCTTGTTATTATGGAAGGTAGTCTGTTGTCGAGATTTTTGTTACTCCAATGGATGGTAGCCTTGTCATTATGGATAGTAGTCTGTTTTCGAGATTTTTGTTACTCAAATGGATGTTAGCTTTGTCTTTATGGAATGTATTCTATTGTCGATATTTTTGTTACTCCAATGAATGGTAGCCTTGACATTATGGAAGGTAGTCTGTTGTCGATATTTTTGTTACTCCAATGGATGGTAGCCTTGTCATTATGGAAGGTAGTCTGTTGTCGAGATTTTTGTTACTCCAATGGATGGTAGCCTTGTAATTAAGGAATTTAGTTTATTTTTGAAATTTTTGTTACTCCAACGGATGGTAGCCTTGTCTTTTTGGAAGGTAGTCTATTGTCGATATTTTTGTTACTCCAATGGATGGTAACCTTGACATTATGGAAGGTAGTCTGTTGTCGAGATATTTGTCACTCAATGGATGGTAGTCTTGTCATTATGGAAGGTAGTCTATTGTCGATATTTTTGTTACTCCAATGGATGGTAGCCTTGTCATTATTGAAGGTAGTCTGTTGTCGAGATTTTTGTTACTCCAATGGATGGTAGCCTTGTAATTAAGGAATTTAGTTTATTGTCGATATTTTTGTTACTCCAATGGATGGTAGCCTTGTCATTATGGAAGGTAGTCTGTTGTCAATATTTTTGTTACTCCAATGGATGGTAGCCTTGTCATTATGGAAGGTAGTTTGTTGTCTAGATTTTTGTTACTCCAATGGATGGTAGCCTTTTCATTATGGAAGGTAGTCTGTTGTCGAGATTTTTGTTACTCCAATGGATGGTAGCCTAGTCATTTTGGAAGGTAGTCTGTCGTTGAGATTTTTGTTACTCCAATGGATGGTAGCCTTCTCCTTATGGAAGGTAGTCTGTTGTCTATATTTTTGTTACTCCAATGGATGGTAGCCTTGTCATTAGGGAAGGTAGTCTGTTGTCGAGATTTTTGTTACTCCAATGGATGGTAGCCTTGTCATTATGGAACATGGTCTATTGTCGAGATTTTTGTTATTCCTTTGGATGGTAGCCTTGTCATAATGGAAGGTAGTCTGTTGTCGAGATTTTTGTTACTCCAATGGATGGTAGCCTTGTCATTATGGATTGTAGTCTGTTGTCGATATCTTTGTCACTCAATGGATGGTAGCCTTGTCATTATGGAAGGTAGTCTGTTGTCGAGATTTTTGTTACTCCAATGGATGGTAGCCTTGTCATTATGGATAGTAGTCTGTTTTCGAGATTTTTGTTACTCAAATGGATGTTAGCTTTGTCTTTATGGAAGGTATTCTATTGTCGATATTTTTGTTACTCCAATGAATGGTAGCCTTGACATTATGGAAGGTAGTCTGTTGTCGATATTTTTGTTACTCCAATGGATGGTAGCCTTGTAATTATGGAAGGTAGTCTGTTGTCGAGATTTTTGTTACTCCAATGGATGGTAGCCTTGAAATTAAGGAATTTAGTTTATTTTTGATATTTTTGTTACTCCAACGGATGGTAGCCTTGTCTTTATGGAAGGTAGTCTATTGTCAATATTTTTGTTACTCCAATGGATGGTAGCCTTGTCATTATGGAAGGTAGTCTGTTGTCGAGATTTTTGTTACTCCAATGGATGGTAGCCTTGAAATTAAGGAATTTAGTTTATTTTCGATATTTTTGTTACTCCAACGGATGGTAGCCTTGTCTTTTTGGAAGGTAGTCTAGTGTCGATATTTTTGTTACTCCAATGGATGGTAACCTTGAAATTAAGGAAGGTAGTCTGTTGTCGAGATCTTTGTCTCTCAATGGATGGTAGCCTTGTCATTATGGAAGGTAGTCTATTGTCGATATTTTTGTTACTCCAATGGATGGTAGCCTTGTCATTATTGAAGGTAGTCTGTTGTCGAGATTTTTGTTACTCCAATGGATGGTAGCCATGTAATTAAGGAATTTAGTTTATTGTCGATATTTTTGTTACTCCAACGGATGGTAGCCTTGTCTTTATGGAAGGTAGTCTATTGTCAATATTTTTGTTACTCCAATGGATGGTAGCCTTGTCATTATGGAAGGTAGTTTGTTGTCTATATTTTTGTTACTCCAATGGATGGTAGCCTTGTCATTATGGAAGGTAGTCTGTTGTCGAGATTTTTGTTACTCCAATGGATGGTAGCCTAGTCATTTTGGATGGTAGTCTGTCGTTGAGATTTTTGTTACTCCAATGGATTGTAGCCTTGTCATTATGGAAGGTAGTCTGTTGTCTATATTTTTGTTACTCCAATGGATGGTAGCCTTGTCATTAGGGAAGGTAGTCCGTTGTCGAGATTTTTGTTACTCCAATGGATGTTAGCCTTGTCATTATGGAACATGGTCTATTGTCGATATTTTTGTTATTCCTTTGGATGGTAGCCTTGTCATAATGGAAGGTAGTCTGTTGTCGAGATTTTTGTTACTCCAATGGATGGTAGCCTTGTCATTATGGATTGTAGTCTGTTGTCGATATCTTTGTCACTCAATGAATGGTAGCCTTGTCATTATGGAAGGTAGTCTGTTATCGAGATTTTTGTTACTCCAATGGATGGTAGCCTTGTCATTATGGATAGTAGTCTGTTTTCGAGATTTTTGTTACTCAAATGGATGTTAGCTTTGTCTTTATGGAAGGTATTCTATTGTCGATATTTTTGTTACTCCGATGAATGGTAGCCTTGACATTATGGAAGGTAGTTTGTTGTTGAGATCTTTGTCACTCAATGGATGGTAGCCTTGTCATTATGGAAGGTAGTCTATTGTCGATATTTTGTTACTCCAATGGATGGTAGCCTTGTCATTATGGAAGGTAGTCTGTTGTCGAGATTTTTGTTACTCCAATGGATGGTAGTCTTGTAATTAAGGAATTTAGTTTATTTTCGATATTTTTGTTACTCCAACGGATGGTAGCCTTGTCTTTTTGGAAGGTAGTCTATTGTCGATATTTTTGTTACTCCAATGGATGGTAACCTTGACATTATGGAAGGTAGTCTGTTGTCGAGATCTTTGTCACTCAATGGATGGTAGCCTTTTCATTATGGAAGGTAGTCTATTGTCGATATTTTTGTTACTCCAATGGATGGTAGCCTTGTCATTATTGAAGGTAGTCTGTTGTCGAGATTTTTGTTACTCCAATGGATGGTAGCCTTGTAATTAAGGAATTTAGTTTATTGTCGATATTTTTGTTACTCCAACGGATGGTAGCCTTGTCTTTATGGAAGGTAGTCTGTTGTCAATATTTTTGTTACTCCAATGGATGGTAGCCTTGTCATTATGGAAGGTAGTTTGTTTTCTAGATTTTTGTTACTCCAATGGATGGTAGCCTTGTCATTATGGAAGGTAGTCTGTTGTCGAGATTTTTGTTACTCCAATGGATGGTAGCCTAGTCATTTTGGAAGGTAGTCTGTCGTTGAGATTTTTGTTACTCCAATGGATTGTAGCCTTGTCATTATGGAAGGTAGTCTGTTGTCTATTTTTGTTACTCCAATGGATGGTAGCCTTGTCATTGGGGAAGGTAGTCTGTTGTCGAGATTTTTGTTACTCCAATGGATGGTAGCCTTGTCATTATGGAACATGGTATATTGTCGAGATTTTTGTTATTCCTTTCGATGGTAGCCTTGTCATATTGGAAGGTAGTCTTTTGTCGAGATTTTTGTTACTCCAATGGTTGGTAGCCTTGTCATTATGGATTGTAGTCTGTTATCGATATCTTTGTCACTCAATGGATGGTAGCCTTGTCATTATGGAAGGTAGTCTGTGGTCGAGATTTTTGTTACTCCAATGGATGGTAGCCTTGTCATTATGGATAGTAGTCTGTTTTCGAGATTTTTGTTACTCAAATGGATGTTAGCTTTGTCTTTATGGAAGGTATTCTATTGTCGATATTTTTGTTACTCCAATGAATGGTAGCCTTGACATTATGGAAGGTAGTCTGTTGTTGAGATCTTTGTCACTCAATGGATGGTTGCCTTGTCATTATGGAAGGTAGTCTATTTTCGATATTTTGTTACTCCAATGGATGGTAGCCTTGTCATTATGGAAGGTAGTCTGTTGTCGAGATTTTTGTTACTCCAATGGATGGTAGCCTTGTAATTAAGGAATTTAGTTTATTTTCGATATTTTTGTTACTCCAACGGATGGTAGCCTTGTCTTTTTGGAAGGTAGTCTATTGTCGATATTTTTGTTACTCCAATGGATGGTAACCTTGACATTATGGAAGGTAGTCTGTTGTCGAGATCTTTGTCACTCAATGGATGGTAGCCTTTTCATTATGGAAGGTAGTCTATTGTCGATATTTTTGTTACTCCAATGGATGGTAGCCTTGTCATTATTGAAGGTACTCTATTGTCGATATTTTTGTTACTCCAATGGATGGTAGCCTTGTAATTAAGGAATTTAGTTTATTGTCGATATTTTTGTTACTCCAACGGATGGTAGCCTTGTCTTTATGGAAGGTAGTCTGTTGTCAATATTTTTGTTACTCCAATGGATGGTAGCCTTGTCATTATGGAACGTAGTTTTTTGTCTAGAGTTTTGTTACTCCAATGGATGGTAGCCTTGTCATTATTGAAGGTAGTCTGTTGTCGATATTTTTGTTACTCCAATGGATGGTAGCCTAGTCATTTTTGAAGGTAGTCTGTCGTTGAGATTTTTGTTACTCCAATGGATGGTAGCCTTGTCATTATGGAAGGTAGTCTGTTGTCTATATTTTTGTTACTCCAATGGATGGTAGCCTTGTCACTAGGGAAGGTAGTCTGTTTTCCAGATTTTTGTTACTCCAATGGATGGTAGCCTTGTCATTATGGAACATAGTCTATTGTCGAGATTTTTGTTATTCCTTTGGATGGTAGCCTTGTCATAATGGAAGGTAGTCTGTTGTCGAGATTTTTGTTACTCCAATGGATGGTAGACTTGTCATTATGGATTGTAGTCTGTTGTCGATATCTTTGTCACTCAACGGATGGTAGCCTTGTCATTATGGAAGGTAGTCTGTTGTCGAGATTTTTGTTACTCCAATGGATGGTAGCCTTGTCATTATGGATAGTAGTATGTTTTCGAGATTTTTGTTACTCAAATGGATGTTAGCTTTGTCTTTATGGAAGGTATTCTATTGTCGATATTTTTGTTACTCCAATGAATGGTAGCCTTGACATTATGGAAGGTAGTCTGTTGTTGAGATCTTTGTCACTCAATGGATGGTAGCCTTGTCATTATGGAAGGTATTCTATTGTCGATATTTTTGTTACTCCAATGGATGGTAGCCTTGTCATTATGGAAGGTAGTCTGTTGTCGATATTTTTGTTACTCCAATGGATGGTAGCCTTGTAATTAAGGAATTTAGTTTATTTTCGATATTTTTGTTACTCCAACGGATGGTAGCCTTGTCTTTTTGGAAGGTAGTCTATTGTCGATATTTTTGTTACTCCAATGGATGGTAACCTTGACATTATGAAAGGTAGTCTGTTGTCGAGATCTTTGTCACTCAATGGATGGTAGCCTTGTCATTATGGAAGGTAGTCTATTGTCGATATTTTTGTTACTCCAATGGATGGTAGCCTTGTCATTATTAAAGGTAGTCTGTTGTCGAGATTTTTGTTACTCCAATGGATGGTAGCCTTGTAATTAAGGAATTTAGTTTATTATCGATATTTTTGTTACTCCTACGGATGGTAGCCTTGTCTTTATGGAAGGTAGTTTGTTGTCAATATTTTTGTTACTCCAATTGATGGTAGCCTTGTCATTATGGAAGGTAGTTTGTTGTCTAGATTTTTGTTACTCCAATGGATGGTAGCCTTGTCATTATGGAAGGTAGTCTGTTGTCGAGATTTTTGTTACTCCAATGGATGGTAGCCTAGTCATTTTGGAAGGTAGTCTGTCGTTGAGATTTTTGTTACTCCAATGGATGGTAGCCTTGTCATTATGGAAGGTAGTCTGTTGTTCAGATTTTTGTTACTCCAATGGATGGTATCCTTGTAATTATGAAAGTTAGTCTGTTTTTGAGATTTTTGTTATTCCATTGGATGGTAGACTTGTCAGTATGCAAGGTAGTCTATTGTCGAGGTTTTTTCTAATCCAATGGATGGTAACCTTGTTATTATGGAAGGTAGTCTGTTGTCGAGATTTTTTTTAGTGCAATGGATGGTAGCCTTGTCATTATGGAAGGTAGTCTGTTGTCGAGATTTTTGTTACTCCAATGGATGATAGCCTTGTATTTATGGAAGGTAGTCTATTGTTGATATTTTGTTACTCCATTGGATGGTAGCCTTGTCATTAGGGAAGGTAGTCTGTTGTCAAGTTCTTTGTTACTCAATGGATGGTAGCCTTGTGTTTTCAGAAGGTGGTATGTTGTCGAAATTTTTGTTACTCCAATGGATGATAGCGTTGTCATTACGGAACATTGTCTATTGTCGAGATTTTTCTTATTCCTTTGGATGGTAGCCTTGTCATTATGGAAGGTAATTTGTTGTTTAGATTTTTGTTACTCCAATGGATGGTAGCCTCGTCATTATGGAAGGTAGTCTGTTGTCGAGATTTTTGTTACTCCAATGGATGGTAGCCTAGTCATTTTGGAAGGTAGTCTGTCGTTGAGATTTTTGTTACTCCAATGGATGGTAGCCTTGTCATTATGGAAGGTAGTCTGTTGTTCAGATTTTTGTTACTCCAATGGATGGTATCCTTGTAATTATGAAAGTTAGTCAGTTTTCGAGATTTTTGTTATTCCATTGGATGGTAGCCTTGTTATTATGGAAGGTAGTCTGTTGTCGAGGTTTTTGCTAATCAAATGGATGGTAACCTTGTTATTATGGAAGGTAGTCTGTTGTCGAGATTTTTTTTAGTGCAATGGATGGTAGCCTTGTCATTATGGAAGGTAATCTGTTGTCGAGATTTTTGTTACTCCAATGGATGGTAGCCTTGTCTTTGTGGAAGGTAGTCTTTTTTCGATATTTTTGTTACTCCAACGGATGGTAGCCTTGTCTTTATGGAAGGTAGTCTATTGTCGATATTTTTGTTACTCCAATGGATGGTAGCCTTGACATTATGGAAGGTAGTCTATTGTCGAGATCTTTGTCACTCAATGGATGGTAGCCTTGTCATTATGGAAGGTAGTCTATTGTCGAGATTTTGATTACTCTAATGGATGGTAGGCTTGTCTTTATGGAAGGTAGTCTTTTGTCGATATTTTTGTTACTCAAATGGATGGTAGCCCTGTCTTTATGGAAGGTAGTCTATTGTCGATATTTTGTTACTCCATTGGATGGTAGCCTTGACATTATGGAAGTTAGTCTGTTGTCAAGATCTTTGTTACACAATGGATGCTAGCCTTGCCTTTATGGAAGGTAGTCTGTTGTCGAGATTTTTGTTACTCCAATGGATGGTAGCCTCGTCATTATGGAAGGTAGTCTGTTGTCGAGATTTTTGTTACTCCAATGGATGGTAGCCTAGTCATTTTGGAAGGTAGTCTGTCGTTGATATTTTTGTTACTCCAATGGATGGTAGCCTTGTCATTATGTAAGGTAGTCGGTTGTTCAGATTTTTGTTACTCCAATGGATGGTATCCTTGTGATTATGAAAGTTAGTCTGTTTTCGAGATTTTTGTTATTCCATTGGATGGTAGCCTTGTCATTATGGAAGGTAGTCTATTGTCGAGGTTTTTGATAATCCAATGGATGGTAACCTTGTTATTATGGAAGGTAGTCTGTTGTCGATATTTTTTTTAGTCCAATGGATGATAGCCTTGTATTTATGGAAGGTAGTCTGTCGTTGAGATTTTTGTTACTCAAATGGATGGTAGCCTTGTCTTTATGGAAGGTAGTCTGTTGTCTATATTTTGTTACTCCAATGGATGGTAGCCTTGTCATTAGGGAAGGTAGTCCGTTGTCGAGATTTTTGTTACTCCAATGGATGTTAGCCTTGTCATTATGGAACATGGTCTATTGTCGATATTTTTGTTATTCCTTTGGATGGTAGCCTTGTCATAATGGAAGGTAGTCTGTTGTCGAGATTTTTGTTACTCCAATGGATGGTAGCCTTGTCATTATGGATTGTAGTCTGTTGTCGATATCTTTGTCACTCAATGAATGGTAGCCTTGTCATTATGGAAGGTAGTCTGTTATCGAGATTTTTGTTACTCCAATGGATGGTAGCCTTGTCATTATGGATAGTAGTCTGTTTTCGAGATTTTTGTTACTCAAATGGATGTTAGCTTTGTCTTTATGGAAGGTATTCTATTGTCGATATTTTTGTTACTCCGATGAATGGTAGCCTTGACGTTATGGAAGGTAGTTTGTTGTTGAGATCTTTGTCACTCAATGGATGGTAGCCTTGTCATTATGGAAGGTAGTCTATTGTCGATATTTTGTTACTCCAATGGATGGTAGCCTTGTCATTATGGAAGGTAGTCTGTTGTCGAGATTTTTGTTACTCCAATGGATGGTAGTCTTGTAATTAAGGAATTTAGTTTATTTTCGATATTTTTGTTACTCCAACGGATGGTAGCCTTGTCTTTTTGGAAGGTAGTCTATTGTCGATATTTTTGTTACTCCAATGGATGGTAACCTTGACATTATGGAAGGTAGTCTGTTGTCGAGATCTTTGTCACTCAATGGATGGTAGCCTTTTCATTATGGAAGGTAGTCTATTGTCGATATTTTTGTTACTCCAATGGATGGTAGCCTTGTCATTATTGAAGGTAGTCTGTTGTCGAGATTTTTGTTACTCCAATGGATGGTAGCCTTGTAATTAAGGAATTTAGTTTATTGTCGATATTTTTGTTACTCCAACGGATGGTAGCCTTGTCTTTATGGAAGGTAGTCTGTTGTCAATATTTTTGTTACTCCAATGGATGGTAGCCTTGTCATTATGGAAGGTAGTTTGTTTTCTAGATTTTTGTTACTCCAATGGATGGTAGCCTTGTCATTATGGAAGGTAGTCTGTTGTCGAGATTTTTGTTACTCCAATGGATGGTAGCCTAGTCATTTTGGAAGGTAGTCTGTCGTTGAGATTTTTGTTACTCCAATGGATTGTAGCCTTGTCATTATGGAAGGTAGTCTGTTGTCTATTTTTGTTACTCCAATGGATGGTAGCCTTGTCATTGGGGAAGGTAGTCTGTTGTCGAGATTTTTGTTACTCCAATGGATGGTAGCCTTGTCATTATGGAACATGGTATATTGTCGAGATTTTTGTTATTCCTTTGGATGGTAGCCTTGTCATATTGGAAGGTAGTCTTTTGTCGAGATTTTTGTTACTCCAATGGTTGGTAGCCTTGTCATTATGGATTGTAGTCTGTTATCGATATCTTTGTCACTCAATGGATGGTAGCCTTGTCATTATGGAAGGTAGTCTGTTGTCGAGATTTTTGTTACTCCAATGGATGGTAGCCTTGTCATTATGGATAGTAGTCTATTTTCGAGATTTTTGTTACTCAAATGGATGTTAGCTTTGTCTTTATGGAAGGTATTCTATTGTCGATATTTTTGTTACTCCAATGAATGGTAGCCTTGACATTATGGAAGGTAGTCTGTTGTTGAGATCTTTGTCACTCAATGGATGGTTGCCTTGTCATTATGGAAGGTAGTCTATTTTCGATATTTTGTTACTCCAATGGATGGTAGCCTTGTCATTATGGAAGGTAGTCTGTTGTCGAGATTTTTGTTACTCCAATGGATGGTAGCCTTGTAATTAAGGAATTTAGTTTATTTTCGATATTTTTGTTACTCCAACGGATGGTAGCCTTGTCTTTTTGGAAGGTAGTCTATTGTCGATATTTTTGTTACTCCAATGGATGGTAACCTTGACATTATGGAAGGTAGTCTGTTGTCGAGATCTTTGTCACTCAATGGATGGTAGCCTTTTCATTATGGAAGGTAGTCTATTGTCGATATTTTTGTTACTCCAATGGATGGTAGCCTTGTCATTATTGAAGGTACTCTATTGTCGATATTTTTGTTACTCCAATGGATGGTAGCCTTGTAATTAAGGAATTTAGTTTATTGTCGATATTTTTGTTACTCCAACGGATGGTAGCCTTGTCTTTATGGAAGGTAGTCTGTTGTCAATATTTTTGTTACTCCAATGGATGGTAGCCTTGTCATTATGGAACGTAGTTTTTTGTCTAGATTTTTGTTACTCCAATGGATGGTAGCCTTGTCATTATTGAAGGTAGTCTGTTGTCGATATTTTTGTTACTCCAATGGATGGTAGCCTAGTCATTTTTGAAGGTAGTCTGTCGTTGAGATTTTTGTTACTCCAATGGATGGTAGCCTTGTCACTATGGAAGGTAGTCTGTTGTCTATATTTTTGTTACTCCAATGGATGGTAGCCTTGTCACTAGGGAAGGTAGTCTGTTTTCCAGATTTTTGTTACTCCAATGGATGGTAGCCTTGTCATTATGGAACATAGTCTATTGTCGAGATTTTTGTTATTCCTTTGGATGGTAGCCTTGTCATAATGGAAGGTAGTCTGTTGTCGAGATTTTTGTTACTCCAATGGATGGTAGACTTGTCATTATGGATTGTAGTCTGTTGTCGATATCTTTGTCACTCAACGGATGGTAGCCTTGTCATTATGGAAGGTAGTCTGTTGTCGAGATTTTTGTTACTCCAATGGATGGTAGCCTTGTCATTATGGATAGTAGTATGTTTTCGAGATTTTTGTTACTCAAATGGATGTTAGCTTTGTCTTTATGGAAGGTATTCTATTGTCGATATTTTTGTTACTCCAATGAATGGTAGCCTTGACATTATGGAAGGTAGTCTGTTGTTGAGATCTTTGTCACTCAATGGATGGTAGCCTTGTCATTATGGAAGGTATTCTATTGTCGATATTTTTGTTACTCCAATGGATGGTAGCCTTGTCATTATGGAAGGTAGTCTGTTGTCGATATTTTTGTTACTCCAATGGATGGTAGCCTTGTAATTAAGGAATTTAGTTTATTTTCGATATTTTTGTTACTCCAACGGATGGTAGCCTTGTCTTTTTGGAAGGTAGTCTATTGTCGATATTTTTGTTACTCCAATGGATGGTAACCTTGACATTATGGAAGGTAGTCTGTTGTCGAGATCTTTGTCACTCAATGGATGGTAGCCTTGTCATTATGGAAGGTAGTCTATTGTCGATATTTTTGTTACTCCAATGGATGGTAGCCTTGTCATTATTAAAGGTAGTCTGTTGTCGAGATTTTTGTTACTCCAATGGATGGTAGCCTTGTAATTAAGGAATTTAGTTTATTATCGATATTTTTGTTACTCCTACGGATGGTAGCCTTGTCTTTATGGAAGGTAGTTTGTTGTCAATATTTTTGTTACTCCAATTGATGGTAGCCTTGTCATTATGGAAGGTAGTTTGTTGTCTAGATTTTTGTTACTCCAATGGATGGTAGCCTTGTCATTATGGAAGGTAGTCTGTTGTCGAGATTTTTGTTACTCCAATGGATGGTAGCCTAGTCATTTTGGAAGGTAGTCTGTCGTTGAGATTTTTGTTACTCCAATGGATGGTAGCCTTGTCATTATGGAAGGTAGTCTGTTGTTCAGATTTTTGTTACTCCAATGGATGGTATCCTTGTAATTATGAAAGTTAGTCTGTTTTTGAGATTTTTGTTATTCCATTGGATGGTAGACTTGTCAGTATGCAAGGTAGTCTGTTGTCGAGGTTTTTTCTAATCCAATGGATGGTAACCTTGTTATTATGGAAGGTAGTCTGTTGTCGAGATTTTTTTTAGTGCAATGGATGGTAGCCTTGTCATTATGGAAGGTAGTCTGTTGTCGAGATTTTTGTTACTCCAATGGATGATAGCCTTGTATTTATGGAAGGTAGTCTATTGTTGATATTTTGTTACTCCATTGGATGGTAGCCTTGTCATTAGGGAAGGTAGTCTGTTGTCAAGTTCTTTGTTACTCAATGGATGGTAGCCTTGTGTTTTCAGAAGGTGGTATGTTGTCGAAATTTTTGTTACTCCAATGGATGATAGCGTTGTCATTACGGAACATTGTCTATTGTCGAGATTTTTCTTATTCCTTTGGATGGTAGCCTTGTCATTATGGAAGGTAATTTGTTGTTTAGATTTTTGTTACTCCAATGGATGGTAGCCTCGTCATTATGGAAGGTAGTCTGTTGTCGAGATTTTTGTTACTCCAATGGATGGTAGCCTAGTCATTTTGGAAGGTAGTCTGTCGTTGAGATTTTTGTTACTCCAATGGATGGTAGCCTTGTCATTATGGAAGGTAGTCTGTTGTTCAGATTTTTGTTACTCCAATGGATGGTATCCTTGTAATTATGAAAGTTAGTCAGTTTTCGAGATTTTTGTTATTCCATTGGATGGTAGCCTTGTTATTATGGAAGGTAGTCTGTTGTCGAGGTTTTTGCTAATCAAATGGATGGTAACCTTGTTATTATGGAAGGTAGTCTGTTGTCGAGATTTTTTTTAGTGCAATGGATGGTAGCCTTGTCATTATGGAAGGTAATCTGTTGTCGAGATTTTTGTTACTCCAATGGATGGTAGCCTTGTCTTTGTGGAAGGTAGTCTTTTTTCGATATTTTTGTTACTCCAACGGATGGTAGCCTTGTCTTTATGGAAGGTAGTCTATTGTCGATATTTTTGTTACTCCAATGGATGGTAGCCTTGACATTATGGAAGGTAGTCTATTGTCGAGATCTTTGTCACTCAATGGATGGTAGCCTTGTCATTATGGAAGGTAGTCTATTGTCGAGATTTTGATTACTCTAATGGATGGTAGGCTTGTCTTTATGGAAGGTAGTCTTTTGTCGATATTTTTGTTACTCAAATGGATGGTAGCCCTGTCTTTATGGAAGGTAGTCTATTGTCGATATTTTGTTACTCCATTGGATGGTAGCCTTGACATTATGGAAGTTAGTCTGTTGTCAAGATCTTTGTTACACAATGGATGCTAGCCTTGCCTTTATGGAAGGTAGTCTGTTGTCGAGATTTTTGTTACTCCAATGGATGGTAGCCTCGTCATTATGGAAGGTAGTCTGTTGTCGAGATTTTTGTTACTCCAATGGATGGTAGCCTAGTCATTTTGGAAGGTAGTCTGTCGTTGATATTTTTGTTACTCCAATGGATGGTAGCCTTGTCATTATGTAAGGTAGTCGGTTGTTCAGATTTTTGTTACTCCAATGGATGGTATCCTTGTGATTATGAAAGTTAGTCTGTTTTCGAGATTTTTGTTATTCCATTGGATGGTAGCCTTGTCATTATGGAAGGTAGTCTATTGTCGAGGTTTTTGATAATCCAATGGATGGTAACCTTGTTATTATGGAAGGTAGTCTGTTGTCGATATTTTTTTTAGTCCAATGGATGATAGCCTTGTATTTATGGAAGGTAGTCTGTTGTCGATATTTTTGTTACTCAAATGGATGGTAGCCTTGTCTTTATGGAAGGTAGTCTATTGTCGATATTTTGTTACTCCATTGGATGGTAGCCTTGACATTATGGAAGGTAGTCTGTTGTGAATATCTTTGTTACTCAATGGATGGTAGCCTTGCCTTTATGGAAGGTAGTTTGTTGTCGATATTTTTGTTACTCCAATGGATGGTAGCCTTGTCATTAGGGAAGGTAGTCTGTTATCAAGATCTTTGTTACTCAATGGATAGTAGCCTTGTGTTTATGGAAGGTAGTCTGTTGTCGACATTTTTGTTACTCCAATGGATGGTAGCCTTGTCATTATGGAATGTTGTCTATTGTCGATATTTTTGTTACTCAAATGGATGGTAGCCTTGTCTTTATGGAAGGTAGTCTATTGTCGATATTTTGTTACTCCATTGGATGGTAGCCTTGACATTATGGAAGGTAGTCTGTTGTGAATATCTTTGTTACTCAATGGATGGTAGCCTTGCCTTTATGGAAGGTAGTTTGTTGTCGATATTTTTGTTACTCCAATGGATGGTAGCCTTGTCATTAGGGAAGGTAGTCTGTTATCAAGATCTTTGTTACTCAATGGATGGTAGCCTTGTGTTTATGGAACGTAGTCTGTTATCGATATTTTTGTTACTCTAATGGATGGTAGCCTTTTCATTATTGAAGGTAGTTTGTGGTTGAGAATTTTGTTACTCCAATGGATGGTAGCCTTGTCATTATGGAAGGTAGTATGTTGTTCAAATTTTTGTTACTCCAATGGATGGTAGCCTTGTAATTATAAGAGGTAGTCTATTGTCGAGATTTTTGTTATTCCATTGGATGGTAGCCTTGTCATTATGGAAGGTAGTCTGTTGTCGAGGTTTTAACTAATCCATTGGATGGCATCCTTGTGATTATGGAAGGTATTCTGTTGTCGAGATTTTTTTTACTGCAATGGATGGTAGCCTTGTCATTATGGAAGGTAGTCTATTGTCGAGATTTATATTACTCTAATGGATGGTAGGCTTGTCTTTATGGAAGGTAGTCTTTTGTCGATATTTTTGTTACTCAAATGGATGGTAGCCTTGTCTTTATGGAAGGTAGTCTATTGTCGATATTTTGTTACTCCATTGGATGGTAGCCTTGACATTATGGAAGTTAGTCTGTTGTCAAGATCTTTGTTACACAATGGATGCTAGCCTTGCCTTTATGGAAGGTAGTCTGTTGTCGAGATTTTTGTTACTCCAATGGATGGTAGCCTCGTCATTATGGAAGGTAGTCTGTTGTCGAGATTTTTGTTACTCCAATGGATGGTAGCCTTGTCTTTATGGAAGGCAGTCTGTTGTCGACATTTTTGTTACTCCAATGGATGGTAGCCTTGTCATTATGGAACGTGGTCTATTGTCGAGATTTTTTTTATTCCTTTGGATGGTATCCTTGTCATTATGGAAGGTAGTCTGTTGTCGAGATTTTTGTTACTCCAATGGATGGTACCCTTGTAATTATGGAACGTAGTCAGTTGTCGATATTTTTGTTACTCTAATGGATGGTAACCTTGTCATTACTGAAGGTAGTCTATTGACAAGATTTTTATTACTCCAACGAATGGTAGCCTTGTCATTATAGATGGTAGACTGTTGTCGATATCGTTGTCACTTAATGGATGGTAGCCTTGTCATTATGGAAGGTAGTCTGTTGTCGAGATTTTTGTTACTCCAAAGAACGGTAGCTTTGTCATTATAGAAGGTAGTCTGGTTTCGAGATTTTTGTTACTCAAATGGATGGTAGCCTTGCCATTATATAAGGTAGTCTATTGTCGATATTTTTGTTACTCCAATGGATGGTAGCCTTGACATTATGGAAGGTAGTCTGTTGTCGAGTTCTTTGTCACTCAATGGATGGTATCCTTGTCAATATGGAAGGTAGTCTGTTGTCGATATTTTTGTTACTTCAATGGATGGTAGCCTTGTCATTATGGAAGGTAGTCTATTGTCGAGATTTTGATTACTCTAATGGATTATAGGCTTGTCTTTATGGAAGGTAGTCTTTTGTCGATATTTTTGTTACTCAAATGGATGGTAGCCTTGTCTTTATGGAAGGTAGTCTATTGTCGAGATCTTTGTTACTCAATGGATGGTAGCCTTGTCATTATGGAAGGTAGTGTGTTGTCGAGATTTTTGTTACTCCAATGGATGGTAGCCTTGTCATTATAGAAGGTAGTTGGTTGTCGAGATTTTTGTTACTCCAATGGATGGTAGCCTTGTCATTATGGAATGTAGTTTATTGTCGATATTTTTGTTACTCCAAAGGATGGTAGCCTTTTCATTATGGAAGGTAGTCTGTTGTCGAGATTTTTGATACTCCAATGGATGGTAGCCTTGTCTTTATGGAAGGTAGTTTATTGTCGATATTTTTGTTACTCAAATGGATGGTAGCCTTGTCATTACAGAAGGTAGTCTGTTGTCAAGATTTTTCTTACTCCAATGGATGGTATCCTTTTAATTAAGGAAGGTTGTCAATTGTCGAGATTTTTGTTACTCCAATGGATGGTATCCTATTCATTATGGAGGGTATTTGTCGTTTGGATTTCTTTTACTCCAATGGATGGTAGCCTTGTCATTATACAAGGTAGTCTGTTGTTCAGATTTTTGTTACTCCAATGGATGGTAGCCTTGTAATTATGAAAGGTAGTCTGTTGTTCTTATTTTTGTTACTCCAATGGATGGTAGCCTTGTAATTATGAAAGGTAGTCTATTGTCGAGATTTTTATTATTCCCTTGGATGGTAGCCTTGTCATTATGGAAGGTAGTATGTTGTCGAGATTTTTGTTACTCCTATGGATGGTAGCCTTGTCATTATGGAAGGTAGTATGTTGTCGAGATTTTTGTTACTCCAATGGATGGTAGCCTAGTCATTATGGATGGTAGTCTATCGTTGAGATTTCTGTTACTCCAATGGATGGTAGCCTTGTCATTATTGAAGGTAGTCTGTTGTTCAGATTTTTTTTACTCCAATGGATGGTAGCCTTGTAATTATGAAAGGTAGTCTGTTGTCAATATTTTTGTTACTCCAATGGATGGTAGCCTTGTTGTTATTGAGTGTAGTTTATTGTTGATATTTTTGTTACTCCAAAGGATGGTAGCCTTTTCATTATGGAAGGTAGTCTGTTGTCGAGATTTTTGATACTCCAATCGATGGTAGCCTTTTCCTTATGGAAGGTAGTCTATTGTCGATATTTTTGTTACTCCAATGGATGGTAGCCTTGTCATTATGGAAGGTAGTCTGTTGTCAAGATTTTTGTTACTCCAATGGATGGTAGCCTTATCATTATGGAAGCTAGTCTGTTGTCGAGATTTTTGTTACTCCAATGGATGGTAGCCTAGTCATTATAGAAGGTAGTTTATCGTTGATATTTCTGTTACTCCAATGGATGGTAGCTTTGTCATTATGGAAGGTAGTCTGTTGTTCAGATTTTTGTTACTCCAATGGATAATAGCCTTGTAATTATGAAAGGTATTCCGTTGTCGAGATTTTTGTTATTCCCTTGGATGGTAGCCTTGTCATTATGGAAGGTAGTATGTTGGCGAGGTTTTTGTTATTCCATTGGATGGTAGCCTTGTCATTATGGAAGGTAGTCTGTTGTCGAGGTTTTTGCTAATCAAATGGATGGTAACCTTGTTATTATGGAAGGTAGTCTGTTGTCGAGATTTTTTTTAGTGCAATGGATGGTAGCCTTGTCTTTGTGGAAGGTAGTATTTTTTCGATATTTTTGTTACTCCAACGGATGGTAGCCTTGTCTTTATGGAAGGTAGTCTATTGTCGATATTTTTGTTACTCCAATGGATGGTAGCCTTGACATTATGGAAGGTAGTCTGTTGTTGAGATCTTTGTCACTCAATGGATGGTAGCCTTGTCAATATGGAAGGTAGTCTATTGTCGAGATTTTGATTACTCTAATGGATGGTAGGCTTGTCTTTATGGAAGGTAGTCTTTTGTCGATATTTTTGTTACTCAAATGGATGGTAGCCTTGTCTTTATGGAAGGTAGTCTATTGTCGATATTTTTTTACTCCATTGGATGGTAGCCTTGACATTATGGAAGTTAGTCTGTTGTCAAGATCTTTGTTACATAATGGATGCTAGCCTTGCCTTTATGGAAGGTAGTCTGTTGTCGAGATTTTTGTTACTCCAATGGATGGTAGCCTCGTCATTATGGAAGGTAGTCTGTTGTCGAGATTTTTGTTACTCCAATGGATGGTAGCCTAGTTATTTTGGAAGGTAGTCTGTCGTTGATATTTTTGTTACTCCAATGGATGGTAGCCTTGTCATTATGGAAGGTAGTCGGTTGTTCAGATTTTTGTTACTCCAATGGATGGTATCCTTGTAATTATGAAAGTTAGTCTGTTTTCGAGATTTTTGTTATTCCATTGGATGGTAGCCTTGTCATTATGGAAGGTAGTCTATTGTCGAGGTTTTTGCTAATCCAATGGATGGTAACCTTGTTATTATGGAAGGTAGTCTGTTGTCGATATTTTTTTTAGTCCAATGGATGATAGCCTTGTATTTATGGAAGGTAGTCTGTTGTCGATATTTTTGTTACTCAAATGGATGGTAGCCTTGTCTTTATGGAAGGTAGTCTATTGTCGATATTTTGTTACTCCATTGGATGGTAGCCTTGACATTATGGAAGGTAGTCTGTTGTGAATATCTTTGTTACTCAATGGATGGTAGCCTTGCCTTTATGGAAGGTAGTTTGTTGTCGATATTTTTGTTACTCCAATGGATGGTAGCCTTGTCATTAGGGAAGGTAGTCTGTTATCAAGATCTTTGTTACTCAATGGATGGTAGCCTTGTGTTTATGGAAGGTAGTCTGTTGTCGACATTTTTGTTACTCCAATGGATGGTAGCCTTGTCATTATGGAATGTTGTCTATTGTCGAGATTTTTGTTATTCCTTTGTACGGAAGCCTTGTCATTATGGAAGAAAGTCTGTTGTCGAGATTTTTGTTACTCCAATGGATGGTACCCTTGTAATTATGGAACGTAGTCTGTTATCGATATTTTTGTTACTCTAATGGACGGTAGCCTTTTCATTATTGAAGGTAGTCTGTCGTTGAGATTTCTGTTACTCCAATGGATGGTAGCCTTGTCATTAAGGAAGGTAGTATGTTGTTCAGATTTTGTTACTCCAATGGATGGTAGCCTTGTAATTATGAAAGGCAGTCTATTGTCGAGATTTTTGTTATTCCATTGGATGGTAGCCTTGTGATTATGGAAGGTAGTCTGTTGTCGAGGTTTTAACTAATCCATTGGATGGCATCCTTGTGATTATGGAAGGTAGTCTATTGTCGAGATTTTTTTTACTGCAATGGATGGTAGCCTTGTCATTATGGAAGGTAGTCTATTGTCGAGATTTTTGTTACTCTAATGGATGGTAGCCTTGTCTTTATGGAAGGTAGTCTTTTGTCGATATTTTTGTTACTCAAATGGATGGTAGCCTTGTCTTTATGGAAGGTAGTCTATTGTCGATATGTTGTTACTCCATTGGATGGTATCCTTGACAGTACGGAAGGTAGTCTATTTTCAAGATCTTTGTTACTCAATGGATGGTAGCCTTGCCTTTATGGAAGGTAGTCTATTGTCGATATTTTTGTTACTCTAATGGATTGTAGCCTTGTCATTATGGAAGGTAGTCTGTTGTCAAGATCTTTGTTACTCAATGGATGGTAGCCTTGTCTTTATGGAAGGTAGTCTGTTGTCGACATTTTTGTTACTCCAATGGATGGTAGCCTTATCATTATGGAACATGGTCTATTGTCGAGATTTTTGTCATTCCTTTGGATGGTAGCGTTGTCATTATGGAAGGTAGTCTGTTGTCGAGATTTCTGTTACTCCAATGGATGGTACCCTTGTAATTATGGAATGTAGTCTGTTGTCGATATTTTTGTTACTCTAATGGATGGTAACCTTGTCATTATTGAAGGTAGTCTATTGTCAAGATTTTTATTACTCTAACGGATGGTAGCCTTGTCATTATGGATGGTAGACTGTTGTCGATATCTTTGTCACTCAATAGATGGTAGCCTTGTCATTATGGAAGGTAGTCTGTTGTCGAGATTTTTGTTACTCCAATGGATGGTAGCTTTTTCATTATGGAAGGTAGTCTATTTTCGAGATTTTTGTTACTCAAATGGATGGTAGCCTTGCCTTTATGGAAGGTAGTCTATTGTCGATATTTTTGTTACTCCAATGGATGGTAGCCTTGACATTATGGAAGGTAGTCTGTTGTCGAGTTCTTTGCCACTCAATGGATGGTAGCCTTGTCAAGATGGAAGGTAGTTTGTTGTCGATATTTTTGTTACTTCAATGGATGGTAGCCTTGTCATTATGGAAGGTAGTCTGTTGTCGAGATTTTTTTTACTCAAATGGATGGTAGCCATGTCTTTATGGAAGTTAGTCTATTGTCGATATTTTTGTTACTCCAATGGATGGTAGCCTTGACATTATGGAAGCTAGTCTATTGTCGAGATCTTTGTTACTCAATGGATGGTAGCCTTGTCATTATGGAAGGTAGTCTGTTGTTGAGATTTTTGTTACTCCAATGGATGGTAGCCTTGTCATTATAGAAGGTAGTCGGTTGTCGAGATTTTTGTTACTCCAATGGATGGTAGCCTTCTCATTATGGAATGTAGTTTATTGTCGATATTTTTGTTACTCCAAAGGATGGTAGCCTTTTCATTATGGAAGGTAGTCTGTTGTCGATATTTTTGATACTCCAATGGATGGTAGCCTTGTCTTTATGGAAGGTAGTCTGTTGTCGATATTTTTGTTACTCCAATGGATGGTATCCTTTTCATTAAGGAAGGTTGTCAGTTGTCGAGATTTTTGTTACTCCAATGGATGGTATCCTATTCATTATGGAAGGTATTTGTCGTTTGGATTTCTTTTACTCCAATGGATGGTAGCCTTGTCATTATACAAGGTAGTCTGTTGTTCAGATTTTTGTTACTCCAATGGATGGTAGCCTTGTAATTATGAAAGGTAGTCTGTTGTTCAGATTTTTGTTAATCCAATGGATGGTAGCCTTGTAAGTATGAAAGGTAGTCTATTGTCGAGATTTTTTTTATTCCCTTGGATGGTAACCTTGACATTATGGAAGGTAGTATGTTGTCGAGATTTTTGTTAATCCTATGGATGGTAGCCTTGTCATTATGGAAGGTAGTATGTTGTCGAGATTTTAGTTACTCCAATGGATGGTAGCCTAGTCAATATGGAAGGTAGTCTGTCGTTGAGATTTCTGTTACTCCGATGGATGGTAGCCTTGTCATTATTGAAGGTAGTCTGTTGTTCAGATTTTTTTTACTCCAATGGATGGTAGCCTTGTAATTATGAAAGGTAGTATGTTGTCAAGATTTTTGTTATTCCATTTGATGGTAGCCTTGTCATTATGGAAGGTAGTCTGTTGTCGAGATTTTTGTTACTCCAATGGATGGTAGCCTTGTCGTTATTCAGTGTCGTTTATTGTCGATATTTTTGTTACTCCAAAGGATGGTAGCCTTTTCATTATGGAAGGTAGTCTGTTGTCGAGATTTTTGATACTCCAATCGATGGTAGCCTTTTCCTTATGGAAGGAAGTCTGTTGTCGATATTTTTGTTACTCCAATGGATGGTAGCCTTGTCATTATGGAAGGTAGTCTGTTGTCAAGATTTTTGTTACTCCAATGGATGGTAGCCTTATCATTATGGAAGGTAGTTTGTTGTCGAGATTTTTGTTACTCCAATGAATGGAAGCCTAGTCATTATAGAAGGTAGTTTATCATTGAGATTTCTGTTACTCCAATGGATGATAGCTTTGTCATTATGGAAGGTAGTCTGTTGTTTAGATTTTTGTTACTCCAATGGATGGTAGCCTTGTAATTATGAAAGGTAGTCTATTGTCGAGATTTTTTTTATTCCCTTGGATGGTAGCCTTGTCATTATGGAAGGTAGTATGTTGTCGAGATTTTTGTTACTCCTATGGATGGTAGCCTTGTCATTATGGAAGGTAGTATGTTGTCGAGATTTTTGTTACTCCAATGGATTGTAGCCTAGTCATTATGGTAGGTAGTCTATCGTTGAGATTTCTGTTACTCTTATGGATGGTAGCCTTGTCATTATTGAAGGTAGTCTGTTGTTTAGATTTTTCTTACTCCAATGGATGGTAGCCTTGTAATTATGAAAGGTAGTATGTTGTCGAGATTTTTGTTATTCCATTGGATGGTAGCCTTGTCGTTATTGAGTGTAGTTTATTGTCGATATTTTTGTTACTCCAAAGGATGGTAGCCTTTTTTATTATGGAAGGTAGTCTGTTGTCGAGATTTTTGATACTCCAATCGATGGTAGCCTTTTCCTTATGGAAGGTAGTCTGTTGTCGATATTTTTGTTACTCCAATGGATGGTAGCCTTGTCATTATGGAAGGTAGTCTGTTGTCAAGATTTTTGTTACTCCAATGGATGGTAGCCTTATCATTATGGAAGGTAGTCTGTTGTCGAGATTTTTGTTACTCCAATGGATGGTAGCCTAGTCATTATAGAAGGTAGTTTATCGTTGAGATTTCTGTTACTCCAATGGATGGTAGCTTTGTCATTATGGAAGGTAGTCTGTTGTTCAGATTTTTGTTACTCCAATGGATGGTGGCCTTGTAATTATGAAAGGTAGTCCGTTGTCGAGATTTTTGTTATTCCCTTAGATGGTAGCCTTGTCATTATGGAAGGTAGTCTGTTAGCGAGGTTTTTGTTACTCCAATGGATGGTAGCCTTGTCATTATGGAAGGTAGTCTGTTGTTGAGATTTTTTTTACTCCAATGGATGGTAGCCTTGTCATTATGGAAGGTAGTTTGTTGTCGAGATTTTTGTTACTCCAATGGATGGTAGCCTAGTCATTATGGAAGGTAGTCTGTCTTTGAGATTTCTGTTACTCCAATGGATGGTAGCCTTGTCATTATGGATGGTAGTTTGTTGTTCAGACTTTTGTTACTCCAATGGACGGTAGCCTTGTAATTATGAAAGATAGTATGTTGTCGATATTTTTGTTATTCCATTGGTTGGTAGCCTTGTCATTATGGAAGGTAGTCTGTTGGCGAGGTTTTTGTTAATCCAATGGATGGTAACCATGTGATTATGGAAGGTAGTCTAGTGTCGAGATTTTTTTTACTCCAATGGATGGTAACCTTGTCATTATGGAAGGTAGTTTGTTGTCGAGATTTTTCTTACTCCAATGGATAGTAGCCTTGTCATTATGAAAGAAAGTCTTTCGTTGAGATTTTTGTTACTCCAATGGATGGTAGCCATGTTATTATTGAAGGTAGTATATTGTTCAGATTTTTGTTACTCCAATGGATGGTACCCTTGTAACTATGAAAGGTAGTCTGTTGTCGAGATATATTGTTATTCCATTGAATGGTAGCCATGTAATTACGGAAGGTAGTCTGTTGTCGATATTTTTGTTATTCCAACACCTTGTCATTATGAAAGGTAATCAGTTGTCATGATTTTTTTAACTCCAATGGATGGTAGCCTTGTCATTATGGAAGGTAGTTTGTTGTCGAGTTTGTTATTACTCCAATGGATGGTATCCTTGCCTTTTTGGAAGGTAGTATGTTGTCGATATTTTTGTTACTCAAATGAATGGTAGCCTTGTTTTTATGGAAGGTAGTCTATTGTTGATATTTTGTTACTCCATTGGATGGTAGCCTTGACATTATGGAAGGTAGTCTGTTATCGATATTTTTGTTACTCCAATGGATGGTAGCCTTGTCATTATGGAAGGTAGTTTGTTGTCTAGATTTTTGTTACTCCAATGGATGGTAGCCTAGTCATTTTGGAAGGTAGTCTGTTATCGATATTTTTGTTACTCCAATGGATGGTAGCCTTGTCATTATGGAAGGTAGTTTGTTGTCTAGATTTTTGCTACTCCAATGGATGGTAGCCTTGTAATTATGAAAGGTAGTCTATTCTCGAGATTTTTGCTACTCCAATGGATGGTAGCCTTGTAATTATGGAAGGTAGTCAGTTGTCGAGGTTTTTGCTAATCCAATGGATGGTAACCTTGTGATTATGGAAGGTAGTCTGTTGTCGAGATTTGTGTTACTCCAATGGATGGTAGCCTTGTCTTTATGGAAGGTAGTATGTTGTTGATATTTTTGTTACTCAAATGGATGGTAGCCTTGTCTTTATGGAAGGTACTCTATTGTCGATATTTTGTTACTCCATTGGATGGTAGCCTTGAAATTATTGAAGGTAGTCTGTTGTCAAGATCTTTGTTACTCATTGGATGGTAGCCTTGCCTTTATGGAAGGTAGTCTATTGTCGATATTTTTGTTACTCCAATGGATGGTAGCCTTGTCATTAGGGAAGGTAGTCTGTTGTCGAGTTTTTTATTACTCCAATGGATGGTAGCCTTGTCTTTTTGGAAGGTAGTATGTTGTCGATATTTTTGTTACTCAAATGGATGGTAGCCTTGTCTTTATGGAAGGTAGTCTATTGTCGATATTTTTGTTACTCCAATGAATGGTAGCCTTGACATTATGGAAGGTAGTCTGTTGTCGAGATCTTTGTCACTCAATGGATGGTAGCCTTGTCATTATGGAAGGTAGTCTATTATCGATATTTTTGTTACTCCAATGGATGGTAGCCTTGTCATTATGGAAGGTAGTCTGTTGTCGAGATTTTTGTTACTCCAATGGACGGTAGCCTTGTCATTATGGAAGGTAGTCTGTTGTTCAGATTTTTGTTACTCCAATGGATGGTAGCATTGTAATTATGAAAGGTAGTCTATTGTCGAGATTTTTTGTTATTCCATTGGATGGTAGCCTTGTCATTATGGAAGGTAGTCTGTTTTCGAGGTTTTTGCTAATCCAATGGATGGTAACATTGTGATTATGGAAGGTAGTTTGTTGTCGTTTATTTTTTTACTACAATGGATGGTAGCCTTGTCATTATGGAAGGTAGTCTGTTGTCGAGATTTGTGTTACTCCAATGGATGGTAGCCTTGTCTTTATGGAATGTAGTCTGTTGTTGATATTTTTGTTACTCAAATGGATGGTAGCCTTGTCTTTATGGAAGGTAGTCTATTGTCGATATTTTGTTACTCCATTGGATGGTAGCCTTGTCATTAGGGAAGGTAGTCTGTTGTCGAGTTTTTTATTACTCCAATGGATGGTTGCCTTGTCTTTTAAGAAGGTAGTATGTTGTTAATATTTTTGTTACTTAAATGAAAGGTAGCCTTGTCTTTATGGAAGGCAGTCTATTGTCGATATTTTGTAACTCCATTGGATGGGAGCCGTGACATTATGGAAGGTAGTCTATTGTCAATATTTTTGTTACTCCAATGAATGGTAGCCTTGTCATTATGGAAGGTAGTTTGTTGTCTAGATTTTTGTTACTCCATTGGATGGTAGCCTAGTCATTTTGGAAGGTAGTTTGTCATTTAGATTTCTGTTACTCCAATGAATGGTTGCCTTGTCATTATGGAAGGTAATCTGTTGTTCAGATTTTTGTTACTCCAATGGATGGTAGCCTTGTAATTATGAAAGGTAGTCCATTCTCGAGATTTTTGTTATTCCATTGGATGGTAGCCTTGTCATTATGGAAGGTAGTCTGTTGTCGAGGGTTTTGCTAATCCAATGGATGCTAAGCTTGTGATTATTGAAGGTAGTCTATTGTCGAGATTTTTTTTACTACAATGGATTGTAGCCTTGTCATTATGGAAGGTAGTCTGTTGTCGAGATTTGTCATACTCCAATGGATGGTAGCCTCGTCTTTATGGAAGGTAGTTTGTTGTTGATACTTTTGTTACTCAAATGGATGGTAGCATTGTATTTATGGAAGGTAGTCTATTGTCGATATTTTGTTACTCCATTGGATGGTAGCCTTGACATTATTGAAGGTAGTCTATTGTCAAGATCTTGGGTACTCATTGGATGGTAGCCTTCCCTTTATGGAAGGTAGTCTGTTGTCGATATTTTTGTTACTCCAATGGATGGTAGCCTTATCATTAGGGAAGGTAGTCTGTTGTCGAGTTTTTTATTACTCCAATGGATGGTAGCCTTGTCTTTTTGGAAGGTAGTATGTTGTTAATATTTTTGTTACTCAAATGAATGGTAGCCTTGTCTTTATGGAAGGCAGTCTATTGTCGATATTTTGTTACTCCATTGGATGGGAGCCGTGACATTATGGAAGGTAGTCTATTGTCGATATTTTTGTTACTCCAATGAATGGTAGCCTTGTCATTATGGAAGGTAGTCTATTGTCGATATTTTTGTTACTCCAATGGATGGTAGCCTTGTCATTATGGAAGGTAGTCTGCTGTCGATATTTTTGTTACTCCAATGGACGGTAGCCTAGTCATTTTGGAAGGTAGTCTGTCGTTTAGATTTATGTTACTCCAATGAATGGTAGCCTTGTAATTATGGAAGGTAGTTTGTTGTTCATATTTTTATTACTCCAATGGATGGTAGCCTTGTTATTATGGAAGGTAGTCTATTGTTCAGGTTTTTGTTACTCCAATGGATGGTAGCATTGTAAATATGAAAGGTAGTCTGTTGTCGAGATTTATTGTTATTTCATTGAATGGTAGCCATGTAATTATGGAAGGTAGTATGTTGTCGATATTTTTGTTATTCCAATGTATGGTAACCTTGTCATTATGGAAGGTAGTCTTTTGTCAAGATTTTTTTACTCCAATGGATGGTAGCCTTGTCATTTTGGAAGGTAGTCTGTTGTTACTCAAATGGATGGTAGCCTTGTCTTTTTGGAAGGTAGTCTGTTGTCGATATTTTTGTTACTCAAATGAATGGTAGCCTTGTATTTATGGAAGGTAGTCTATTATTGATATTTTTCTTACTCCAATGGATGGTACCCTTGTCATTATGAAAGGTAATTTGTTGTCTAGATTTATGTTACTCCAAAGGATGGTAGCCTAGTCATTATGGAAGGTAGTCTGTCGTTGAGATTTTTGTTACTCCAATGGATGGTTACCTTGTCATTATGGAAGGTAGTCTGTTGTCGAGATTTTTATTATTCCCTTGGATGGTAGCCTTGTCATTATGGAAGGTAATCTGTTGGCGATATTTTTGTTACTCAAATGAATGGTAGCCTTGTCTTTATGGAAGGTAGTCTATTATCGATATTTTTCTTACTCCAATGGATGGTAGCCTTGTCATTATGGAAGGTAGTTTGTTGTCTAGATTTATGTTACTCCAATGGATGGTAGCCTAGTCATTATGGAAAGTAGTATGTCGTTGAGATTTCTGTTACTCCAATGTATGGTAGCCTTCTCATTATGGAAGGGAGTCTGTTGTCGAGATTTTTTTTATTCCCTTGGATGGTAGCCTTGTCATTATGGAAGGTAGTCTGTTGGCGAGGTTTTTGTTACTCCAATGGATGGTAGCCTTGTCATTACAGAAGGTAGTTTGTTGTCGAGATTTTTGTTACTCCAATGGATGGTAGTCTTGTCATTAAGAAATGTAGTCTTTCGTTGAGATTTTTGTTACTCCAATGGATGGTAGCCTTGTTATTATGGAAGGTAGTCTATTGTTCAGGTTTTTGTTACTCCAACGGATGGTAGCATTGTAATTATGAAAGGTAGTCTGTTGTCGAGATTTATTGTTATTCCATTGAATGGTAGCCATGTAATTATGGAAGGTAGTATGTTGTCGATATTTTTGTTATTCCAATGGATGGTAACCTTGTCATTATGGAAGGTAGTCTGTTGTCAAGATTTTTTTTACTCCAATGGATGGTAGCCTTGTCATTATGGAAGGTAGTCTGTTGGCGAGGTTTTTGTTACTCCAATGGATGGTAGCCTTGTCATTATGGAAGGTAGTCTGTTGTCGAGATTTTTGTTACTCCAATGGATGGTAGCCTTGTCATTATGAATGGTAGTCTTTCTTAGAGATTTTTGTTACTCCAATGGATGGTAGCCTTGTTATTATGGAAGGTAGTCTATTGTTCAGGTTTTTGTTACTCCAATGGATGGTAGCATTGTAATTATGAAAGGTATTTTGTTGTCGAGATTTATTGTTATTCGATTGAATGGTAGCCATGTAATTATGGAAGGTAGTATGTTGTCGATATTTTTGTTATTCCAATGGATGGTAACGTTGTCATTATGGAAGGTAGTCTGTTTTTAATATTTTTGTTACTCCAATGGATGGTAGCCTTGTCATTATGAAATGTAGTCTTTCGTTGAGATTTTTGTTATTCCAATGGATGGTAGCCTTGTTATTATGGAAGGTAGTCTATTGTTCAGGTTTTTGTTACTCCAACGGATGGTAGCATTGTAATTATGAAAGGTAGTCTGTTGTCGAGATTTATTGTTATTCCATTGAATGGTAGCCATGTAATTATCGAAGGTAGTATGTTGTCGATATTTTTGTTATTCCAATGGATGGTAACCTTGTCATTATGGAAGGTAGTCTGTTGTCAAGATTTTTTTTACTCCAATGGATGGTAGCCTTGTCATTATGGAAGGTAGTCTGTTGGCGAGGTTTTTGTTACTCCAATGGATGGTAGCCTTGTCATTATGGAAGGTAGTCTATTGTCGAGATTTTTGTTACTCCAATGGATGGTAGCCTTGTTATTATGGAAGGTAGTCTATTGTTCAGGTTTTTGTTACTCCAATGGATGGTAGCATTGTAATTATGAAAGGTATTCTGTTGTCGAGATTTATTATTATTCGATTGAATGGTAGCCATGTAATTATGGAAGGTAGTATGTTGTCGATATTTTTGTTATTCCAATGGATGGTAACGTTGTCATTATGGAAGGTAGTCTGTTTTTAATATTTTTTTTACTCCAATGGATGGTAGCCTTGTCATTATGAAAGGTAGTCTGTTGTCGAGTTTTTTGTTACTCCAATGGATGGTAGCCTTGTCTTTGTCGGAGGTAGTCTGTTGTCGATATTTTTGTTACACAAATGAATGGTGGCCTTGTCTTTATGGAAGGTAGTCTATTTTCGATATTTTTCTTACTCCAATGGATGGTAGCCTTGTCATTATGGAAGGTAGTTTGTTGTCTAGATTTTTGTTACTCCAATGGATGGTAGCCTTGTCATTATGGAACGTAGTCTGTTGTCGAGATTTTTGTTACTCCAATGGATGGTAGCCTAGTCATTTTGGAAGGTAATTTGTCATTGAGATTTTTGTTACTCCAATGGATGGTAGCCTTGTTATTATGGAAGGAAGTCTGTTGTCGAGATTTTTGTTACTCCAATGCATGGTAGCCTAGTCATTATGGAAGGTAGTCTGTCGTTGAGATTTATGTTACTCCAATGGATGGTAGCCTTGTCATTATGGAAGGATGTCTGTTGTTCAGATTTTTGTTACTCCAATTGATGGTAGCCTTGTAATTATGAAAGGTAGTCTGTTGTCGAGATTTTTGTTATTCCCTTGGATGGTAGCCTTGTCATTATGGAAGGTAGTCTGTTGGCGAGGTTTTTGTTACTCCAATGGATGGTAGCCTTGTCATTATGTAAGGTAGTCTGTTTCGAGATTTTTGTTACTCAAATGGATGGTAGCCTTGTCATTATGAAAGATAGTCTTTCGTTGAGATTTTTGTTACTCCAATGGATGTTAGCCTTGTCATTATGGAAGGTAGTCTGTTGTTCAGGTTTTTGTTACTCCAATGGATGGTAGCGTTGTAATTATGAAAGGTAGTTTGTTGTCGAGATTTATTGTAATTCCATTGAATGGTAGCCATGTAATTATGGAAGGTAGTATGTTGTCGATATTTTTGTTACTCCAATGGATGGTAACATTGTCATTATGGAAGGTAGTCTGTTGTGAAGATTTTGTTTACTCCAATGGATGGTAGCCTTGTCATTATGGAATATAGTCTATTGTCGAGTTTTTTGTTACTCCAATGGATGGTAGCCTTGTCTTTTTTGAAGGTAGTCTGTTGTCGATATTTTTTTTATTCCCTTGGATGGTAGCCTTGTCATTATGGAAGGTAGTCTGTTGGCGAGGTTTTTGTTACTCCAATGGATGGTAGCCTTGTCATTACGGAAGGTAGTTTGTTGTCGATATTTTTGTTACTCCAATGGATGGTAGCCTTGTCATTATGAAATGTAGTCTTTCGTTGCGATTTTTGTTACTCCAATGGATGGTAGCCTTGTTATTATGGAAGGTAGTCTATTGTTCTGGTTTTTGTTACTCCAACGGATGGTAGCATTGTAATTATGAAAGGTAGTCTATTGTCGAGATTTATTGTTATTCCATTGAATGGTAGCCATGCAATTATGGAAGGTAGTATGTTGTCGATATTTTTGATATTCCAATGGATGGTAACCTTGTCATTATGGAAGGTAGTCTGTTGTCAAGATTTTTTTTACTCCAATGGATAGTAGCCTTGTCATTATGGAAGGTAGTCTTTTGGCGAGGTATTTGTTACTCCAATGGATGGTAGCCTTGTCATTATGGAAGGTAGTCTGTTGTCGAGATTTTTGTTACTCCAATGGATGGTAGCCTTGTCATTATGAAAGGTAGTCTTTCGTTGAGATTTTTGTTACTCCAATGGATGGTAGCCTTGTTATTATGGAAGGTAGTCTATTATTCAGGTTTTTGTTACTCCAATGGATGGTAGCATTATAATTATGAAAGGTATTCTGTTGTCGAGATTTATTGTTATTCCATTGAATGGTAGCCATGTAATTATGGAAGGTAGTATGTTGTCGATATTTTTGTTATTCCAATGGATGGTAACATTGTCATTATGGAAGGTAGTCTGTTTTCAATATTTTTTGTACTCCAATGGATGGTAGCCTTGTCATTATGAAAGGTAGTCTGTTGTCGTGTTTTTTGTTACTCCAATGGATGGTAGCCTTGTCTTTGTCGGAGGTAGTCTTTTGTCGATATTTTTGTTACTCAAATGAATGGTAGCCTTGTCTTTATGGAAGGTAGTCTATTGTCGATATTTTTCTTACTCCAATGGATGGTAGGCTTGTCATTATGGAAGGTAGTTTGTTGTCTAGATTTTTGTTACTCCAATGGATGGTAGCCTTGTACTTATGGAGCGTAGTCTGTTGTCGAGATTTTTGTTACTCCAATGGATGGTAGCCTAGTAATTTTGGAAGGTAATCTGTCATTGAAATTTTTGTTACTCCAATGGATGGTAGCCTTGTCATTATGGAAGATAGTCTGTTGTCGAGATTTTTGTTACTCCAATGCATGGTAGCCTAGTCATTATGGAAGGTAGTCTGTCGTTGAGATTTATGTTACTCCAATGGATGGTAGCCTTGTCATTATGGAAGGATGTCTGTTGTTCAGATTTTTGTTACTCCAATGTATGGTAGCCTTGTCATTATGGAAGGGAGTCTGTTGTCGAGATTTTTTTTATTCCCTTGGATGGTAGCCTTGTCATTATGGAAGGTAGTCTGTTGGCGAGGTTTTTGTTACTCCAATGGATGGTAGACTTGTCATTACAAAAGGTAGTTTGTTGTCGAGATTTTTGTTACTCCGATGGATGGTAGCCTTGTCATTATGAAATGTAGTCTTTCGTTAAGATTTTTGTTACTCCAATGGATGGTAGCCTTGTTATTATGGAAGGTAGTCTGTTGTTCAGGTTTTTGTTACTCCAATGGATGGTAGCATTGTAATTATGAAAGGTATTCTGTTGTCGAGATTTATTGTTATTCCATTGAATGGTAGCCATGTAATTATGGAAGGTAGTATGTTGTCGATATTTTTGTTATTCCAATGGATGGTAACATTGTCATTATGGAAGGTAGTCTGTTTTCAATATTCTTTTTACTCCAATGGATGGTAGCCTTGTCATTATGAAAGGTAGTCTGTTGTCGAGTTTTTTGTTACTCCAATGGATGGTAGCCTTGTCTTTGTCGGAAGTAGTCTGTTGTCGATATTTTTGTTACTCAAATGAACGGTAGCCTTGTCTTTATGGAAGGTAGTCTATTGTCGATATTTTTCTTACTCCAATGGATGGTAGGCTTGTCATTATGGAAGGTAGTTTGTTGTCTATATTTTTGTTACTCCAATGGATGGTAGCCTTGTACTTATGGAACGTAGTCTGTTGTCGAGATTTTTGTTACTCCAATGGATGGTAGCCTAGTCATTTTGGAAGGTAATTTGTCATTGAGATTATTTTTACTCCAATGGATGGTAGCCTTGTCATTATGGAAGGTAGTCTGTTGTCGAGATTTTTGTTACTCCAATGCATGGTAGCCTAGTCATTATGGAAGGTAGTCTGTCGTTGAGATTTATGTTACTCCAATGGATGGTAGCCTTGTCATTATGGAAGGATGTCTGTTGTTCAGATTTTTGTTACTCCAATGGATGGTAGCCTTGTAATTATGAAAGGTAGTCTGTTGTCGAGATTTTTGTTATTCCCTTGGATGGTAGCCTTGTCATTATGGAAGGTAGTCTGTTGGCGAGGTTTTTGTTACTCCAATGGATGGTAGCCTTGTCATTATGTAAGGTAGTCTGTTGTCGAGATTTTTGTTACTCCGATGGATGGTAGCCTTGTCATTATGAAAGATAGTCTTTCGTTGAGATTTTTGTTACTCCAATGGATGGTAGCCTTGTCATTATGGAAGGTAGTCTGTTGTTCAGGGGTTTGTTACTCCAATGGATGGTAGCATTGTAATTATGAAAGGTAGTGTGTTGTCGAGATTTATTGTTATTCCATTGAATGGTAGCCATGTAATTATGGAAGGTAGTATGTTCTCGATATTTTTGTTACTCCAATGGATGGTAACATTGTCATTATGGAAGGTAGTCTATTGTCGAGTTTTTTGTTACTCCAATGGATGGTAGCCTTGTCTTTATGGAAGCTAGTCTATTATCGATATTTTTCTTACTCCAATGGATGGTAGCCTTGTCATTATGGAAGGTAGTTTGTTGTCTAGATTTATGTTACTCCAATGGATGGTAGCCTAGTCATTATGGAAGGTAGTATGTCATTGAGATTTTTGTTACTCCAATGTATGGTAGCCTTGTCATTATGGAAGGGAGTCTGTTGTCGAGATTTTTTTTATTCCCTTGGATGGTAGCCTTGTCATTATGGAAGGTAGTCTGTTGGCGAGGTTTTTGTTACTCCAATGGATGGTAGCCTTGTCATTACAGAAGGTAGTTTGTTGTCGTGATTTTTGTTACTCCAATGGATGGTAGCCTTGTCATTATGAAATGTAGTCTTTCTATGAGATTTTTGTTACTCCAATGGATGATAGCCTTGTTATTATGGAAGGTAGTCTATTGTTCAGGTTTTTGTTACTCCAACGGATGGTGGCATTGTAATTATGAAAGTTAGTCTGTTGTCGAGATTTATTGTTATTCCATTGAATGGTAGCCATGTAATTATGGAAGGTAGTATGTTGTCGATATTTTTGTTATTCCAATGGATGGTAACATTGTCATTATGGAAGGTAGTCTGTTTTCAATATTTTTTTTACTCCAATGGATGGTAGCCTTGTCATTATGAAAGGTAGTCTGTTGTCGAGTTTTTTGTTACTCCAATGGATGGTAGCCTTGTCTTTGTCGGAAGTAGTCTGTTGTCGATATTTTTGTTACTCAAATGAACGGTAGCCTTGTCTTTATGGAAGGTAGTCTATTGTCGATATTTTTCTTACTCCAATGGATGGTAGGCTTGTCATTATGGAAGGTAGTTTGTTGTCTATATTTTTGTTACTCCAATGGATGGTAGCCTTGTACTTATGGAACGTAGTCTGTTGTCGAGATTTTTGTTACTCCAATGGATGGTAGCCTAGTCATTTTGGAAGGTAATTTGTCATTGAGATTATTTTTACTCCAATGGATGGTAGCCTTGTCATTATGGAAGGTAGTCTGTTGTCGAGATTTTTGTTACTCCAATGCATGGTAGCCTAGTCATTATGGAAGGTAGTCTGTCGTTGAGATTTATGTTACTCCAATGGATGGTAGCCTTGTCATTATGGAAGGATGTCTGTTGTTCAGATTTTTGTTACTCCAATGGATGGTAGCCTTGTAATTATGAAAGGTAGTCTGTTGTCGAGATTTTTGTTATTCCCTTGGATGGTAGCCTTGTCATTATGGAAGGTAGTCTGTTGGCGAGGTTTTTGTTACTCCAATGGATGGTAGCCTTGTCATTATGTAAGGTAGTCTGTTGTCGAGATTTTTGTTACTCCGATGGATGGTAGCCTTGTCATTATGAAAGATAGTCTTTCGTTGAGATTTTTGTTACTCCAATGGATGGTAGCCTTGTCATTATGGAAGGTAGTCTGTTGTTCAGGGGTTTGTTACTCCAATGGATGGTAGCATTGTAATTATGAAAGGTAGTCTGTTGTCGAGATTTATTGTTATTCCATTGAATGGTAGCCATGTAATTATGGAAGGTAGTATGTTCTCGATATTTTTGTTACTCCAATGGATGGTAACATTGTCATTATGGAAGGTAGTCTATTGTCGAGTTTTTTGTTACTCCAATGGATGGTAGCCTTGTCTTTATGGAAGCTAGTCTATTATCGATATTTTTCTTACTCCAATGGATTGTAGCCTTGTCATTATGGAAGGTAGTTTGTTGTCTAGATTTATGTTACTCCAATGGATGGTAGCCTAGTCATTATGGAAGGTAGTATGTCATTGAGATTTTTGTTACTCCAATGTATGGTAGCCTTGTCATTATGGAAGGGAGTCTGTTGTCGATATTTTTTTTATTCCCTTGGATGGTAGCCTTGTCATTATGGAAGGTAGTCTGTTGGCGAGGTTTTTGTTACTCCAATGGATGGTAGCCTTGTCATTACAGAAGGTAGTTTGTTGTCGTGATTTTTGTTACTCCAATGGATGGTAGCCTTGTCATTATGAAATGTAGTCTTTCTATGAGATTTTTGTTACTCCAATGGATGATAGCCTTGTTATTATGGAAGGTAGTCTATTGTTAAGGTTTTTGTTACTCCAACGGATGGTAGCATTGTAATTATGAAAGTTAGTCTGTTGTCGAGATTTATTGTTATTCCATTGAATGGTAGCCATGTAATTATGGAAGGTAGTATGTTGTCGATATTTTTGTTATTCCAATGGATGGTAACATTGTCATTATGGAAGGTAGTCTGTTTTCAATATTTATTTTACTCCAATGGATGGTAGCCTTGTCATTATGAAAGGTAGTCTGTTGTCGAGTTTTTTGTTACTCCAATGGATGGTAGCCTTGTCTTTGTCGGAGGTAGTCTGTTGTCGATATTTTTGTTACTCAAATGAATGGTAGCCTTGTCTTTATGGAAGGTAGTCTATTGTCGATATTTTTCTTACTCCAATGGATGGTAGGCTTGTCATTATGGAAGGTAGTTTGTTGTCTAGATTTTTGTTACTCCAATGGATAGTAGCCTTGTACTTATGGAACGTAGTCTGTTGTCGAGATTTTTGTTACTCCAATGGATGGTAGCCTAGTCATTTTGGAAGGTAATTTGTCATTGAGATTTTTTTTACTCCAATGGATGGTAGCCTTGTCATTATGGAAGGTAGTCTGTTGTCAAGATTTTTGTTACTCCAATGCATGGTAGCCTAGTCATTATGGAAGGTAGTATGTCGTTGAGATTTATGTTACTCCAATGGATGGTAGCCTTGTCATTATGGAAGGATGTCTGTTGTTCAGATTTTTTTTACTCTAATGGATGGTAGCCTTGTAATTATGAAAGGTAGTCTGTTGTCGAGATTTTTGTTATTCCCTTGGATGGTAGCCTTGTCATTATGGAAGGTAGTCTGTTGGCGAGGTTTTTGTTACTCCAATGGATGGTAGCCTTGTCATTATGTAAGGTAGTCTGTTGTCGAGATTTTTGTTACTCCGATGTATGGTAGCCTTGTCATTATGAAAGATAGTCTTTCGTTGAGATTTTTGTTACTCCAATGGATGGTAGCCTTGTCATTATGGAAGGTAGTCTGTTGTTCAGGTTTTTGTTACTCCAATGGATGGTAGCATTGTAATTATGAAAGGTAGTCTGTTGTCGAGATTTATTGTTATTCCATTGAATGGTAGCCATGTAATTATGGAAGGTAGTATGTTGTCGATAATTTTGTTACTCCAATGGATGGTAACATTGTCATTATGGAAGGTAGTCTATTGTCGAGTTTTTTGTTACTCCAATGGATGGTAGCCTTGTCTTTATGGAAGCTAGTCTATTGTCGATATTTTTCTTACTCCAATGGATGGTAGCCTTGTCATTATGGAAGGTAGTTTGTTGTCTAGATTTATGTTACTCCAATGGATGGTAGCCTAGTCATTATGGAAGGTAGTATGTCGTTGAGATTTCTGTTACTCCAATGTATGGTAGCCTTGTCATTATGGAAGGGAGTCTGTTGTCGAGATTTTTTTTATTCCCTTGGATGGTAGCCTTGTCATTATTGAAGGTATTCTGTTGGCGAGGTTTTTGTTACTCCAATGGATGGTAGCCTTGTCATTATGGAAGGTAGTCTGTTGTTCAGGTTTTTGTTACTCCAATGGATGGTAGCATTGTAATTATGAAAGGTAGTCTTTTGTCGAGATTTATTGTTATTCCATTGAATGGTAGCCATGTAATTATGGAAGGTAGTATGTTGTTGATATTTTTGTTACTCCAATGGATGGTAACATTGTCATTATGGAAGGTAGTCTGTTGTCAAGTTTTTTTTTACTCCAATGGATGGTAGCCTTGTCATTATGGAAGGTAGTCTATTGTCGAGTTTTTTGTTACTCTAATGGATGGTAGCCTTATCTTTATGGAAGTTAGTCTATTGTCGATATTTTTCTTACTCCAATGGATGGTAGCCTTGTCATTATGGAAGGTAGTTTGTTGTCTAGATTTATGTTAGTCCAATGGATGGTAGCCTAGTCATTATGGAAAGTAGTATGTCGTTGAGATTTTTGTTACTCCAATGTATGGTAGCCTTGTCATTATGGAAGGGAGTCTGTTGTCGAGATTTTTTTTATTCCCTTGGATGGTAGCCTTGTAATTATGGAAGGTAGTCTGTTGGCGAGGTTTTTGTTACTCCAATGGATGGTAGCCTTGTCATTACAGAAGGTAGTTTGTTGTCGAGATTTTTGTTACTCCAATGGATGGTAGCCTTGTCATTATGAAATGTAGTCTTTCGTTGAGATTTTTGTTACTCCAATGGATGATAGCCTTGTTATTATGGAAGGTAGTCTATTGTTCAGGTTTTTGTTACTCCAACGGATGGTAGCATTGTAATTATGAAAGGTAGTCTGTTGTCGAGATTTATTGTTATTCCATTGAATGGTAGCCATGTAATTATGGAAGGTAGTATGTTGTCGATATTTTTGTTATTCCAATGGATGGTAACATTCTCATTATGGAAGGTAGTCTGTTTTCAATATTTATTTTAATCCAATGGATGGTAGCCTTGTCATTATGAAAGGTAGTCTGTTGTCGAGTTTTTTGTTACTCCAATGGATGGTAGCCTTGTCTTTGTCGGAGGTAGTCTGTTGTCGATATTTTTGTTACTCAAATGAATGGTAGCCTTGTCTTTATGGAAGGTAGTCTATTGTCGATATTTTTCTTACTCCAATGGATGGTAGGCTTGTCATTATGGAAGGTAGTTTGTTGTCTAGATTTTTGTTACTCCAATGGATGGTAGCCTTGTACTTATGGAACGTAGTCTGTTGTCGAGATTTTTGTAACTCCATTGGATGGTAGCCTAGTCATTTTGGAAGGTAATTTGTCATTGAGATTTTTTTTACTCCAATGGATGGTAGCCTTGTCATTATGGAAGGTAGTCTGTTGTCAAGATTTTTGTTACTCCAATGCATGGTAGCCTAGTCATTATGGAAGGTAGTTTGTCGTTGAGATTTATGTTACTCCAATGGATGGTAGCCTTGTCATTATGGAAGGATGTCTGTTGTTCAGATTTTTGTTACTCCAATGGATGGTAGCCTTGTAATTATGAAAGGTAGTCTGTTGTCGAGATTTTTGTTATTCCCTTGGATGGTAGCCTTGTCATTATGGAAGGTAGTCTGTTGGCGAGGTTTTTGTTACTCCAATGGATGGTAGCCTTGTCATTATGTAAGGTAGTTTGTTATCGAGATTTTTGTTACTCCTATGGATGGTAGCCTTGTCATTATGAAAGATAGTCTTTCGTTGAGATTTTTGTTACTCCAATGGATGGTAGCCTTGTCATTATGGAAGGTAGTTTGTTGTTCAGGTTTTTGTTACTCCAATGAATGGTAGCATTGTAATTATGAAACGTAGTCTGTTGTCGAGATTTATTGTTATTCCATTGAATGGTAGCCATGTAATTATGGAAGGTAGTATGTTGTCGATATTTTTGTTACTCCAATGGATGGTAACATTGTCATTATGGAAGGTAGTCTATTGTCGAGTTTTTTGTTACTCGAATGGATGGTAGCCTTGTCTTTATGGAAGTTAGTCTATTGTCGATATTTTTCTTACTCCAATGGATGGTAGCCTAGTCATTATGGAAGGTAGTATGTCGTTGAGATTTGTGTTACTCCAATGTATGGTAGCCTTGTCATTATGGAAGGTATTCTGTTGGCGAGGTTTTTGTTACTCCAATGGATGGTAGCCTTGTCATTGCAGAAGGAAGTTTGTTGTCGAGATTTTTGTTACTCCAACGGATTGTAGCCTTGTTATTATGGAAGGTAGTCTATTGTTCAGGTTTTTGTTACTCCAACGGATGGTAGCATTGTAATTAAGAAAGGTAGTCTTTTGTCGAGATTTATTGTTATTCCATTGAATGGTAGCCATGTAATTATGGAAGGTAGTATGTTGTCGATATTTTTGTTATTCCAATGGATGGTCACCTTGTCATTATGGAAGGTAGTTTGTTGTCAAGATTTTTTTTTACTCCAATGGATGGTAGCCTTGTCATTATGGAAGGTAGTCTGTTGGCGAGGTTTTTGTTACTCCAATGGATGGTAGCCTTGTCATTATGGAAGGTAGTCTGTTGTCGAGATTTTTGTTACTCCAATGGATGGTAGCCTTGTCATTATGAAAGGTAGTCTTTCGTTGAGATTTTTGTTACTCCAATGGATGGTAGCCTTGTTATTATAGAAGGTAGTTTATTGTTCTGGTTTTTGTTACTCCAATGGATGGTAGCATTGTAATTATGAAAGGTATTCTGTTGTCGAGATTTATTGTTTTTCCATTGAATGGTAGCCATGTAATTATGGAAGGTACTTTGTTGTCTATATTTTTGTTATTCCAATGGATGGTAACATTGTCATTATGGAAGGAAGTCTGTTTTTAATTTTTTTTTTACTCCAATGGATGGTAGCCTTGTCATTATGAAAGGTAGTCTGTTGTCGAGTTTTTTGTTACTCAAATGAATGGTAGCCTTGTCTTTATGGAAGGTAGTCTATTTTCGATATTTTCTTACTCCAATGGATGGTAGCCTTGTCCTTATGGAAGGTAGTTTGTTGTCTAGATTTTTGTTACTCCAATGGATGGTAGCCTTGTCATTATGGAATATAGTCTGTTGTCGAGATTTTTGTTACTCCAATGGATGGTAGCCTAGTCCTTTTGGAAGGTAATTTGTCATTGAGATTTTTGTTACTCCAATGGATGGTAGCCTTGTTATTATGGAAGGTAGTCTGTTGTCGAGATTTTTGTTACTCCAATGCATGGTAGCCTAGTCATTATGGAAGGTAGTCTGTCGTTGAGATTTATGTTACTCCAATGGATGGTAGCCTTGTCATTATGGAAGGATGTTTGTTGTTCAGATTTTTGTTACTCCAATGGATGGTAGCCTTGTAATTATGAAAGGTAGTCTGTTGTCGAGTTTTTTGTTATTCCCTTGGATCGTAGCCTTGTCATTATGGAAGGTAGTCTGTTGGCGAGGTTTTTATTACTCCAATGGACGGTAGCCTTGTCATTATGTAAGGTAGTCAGTTGTGGAGATTTTTGTTATTCCAATGGATGGTAGCCTTGTCATTATGAAAGATAGTCTTTCGTTGAGATTTTTGTTACTCCAATGGATGGTAGCCTTGTCATTATGGAAGGTAGTCAGTTGTTCAGGTTTTTGTTACTCCAATGGATGGTAGCATTGTAATTATGAAAGGTAGTCTGTTGTCGAGATTTATTGTTATTCCATTGAATGGTAGCCATGTAATTATGAAAGGTAGTATGTTGTCGATATTTTTGTTATTCCAATGGATGGTAACCTTGTCATTATGGAAGGTAGTCTGTTGTCAAGATTTTTTTTACTCCAATGGATAGTAGCCTTGTCATTATGGAAGGTAGTCTGTTGGCGAGGTTTTTGTTACTCCAATGGATGGTAGCCTTGTCATTATGGAAGGTATTCTGTTGGCGAGGTTTTTGTTACTCCAATGGATGGTAGCCTTGTCATTGCAGAAGGTAGTTTGTTGTCGAGATTTTTGTTACTCCAATGGATGGTAGCCTTGTCATTATGAAATGTAGTCTTTCGTTGAGATTTTTGTTACTCCAATGGATGGTAGCCTTGTTATTATGGAAGGTAGTCTATTGTTCAGGTTTTTGTTACTCCAACGGATGGTAGCATTGTAATTATGAAAGGTAGTCTTTTGTCGAGATTTATTGTTATTCCATTGAATGGTAGCTATGTAATTATGGAAGGTAGTATGTTGTCGATATTTTTGTTATTCCAATGGATGGTAACCTTGTCATTATGGAAGGTAGTCTGTTGTCAAGATTTTTTTTTACTCCAATGGATGGTAGCCTTGTCATTATGGAAGGTAGTCTGTTGGCGAGGTTTTTGTTACTCCAATGGATGGTAGCCTTGTCATTATGGAAGGTAGTCTGTTGTCGAGATTTTTGTTACTCAAATGGATGGTAGCCTTGTCATTATGAAAGGTAGTCTTTTGTTGAGATTTTTGTTACTCCAATGGATGGTAACCTTGTTATTATGGAAGGTAGTCTATTGTTCAGGTTTTTGTTACTCCAATGGATGGTAGCATTGTAATTATGAAAGGTATTCTGTTGTCGAGATTTATTGTTTTTCCATTGAATGGTAGCCATGTAATTATGGAAGGTAGTATGTTGTCTATATTTTTGTTATTCCAATGGATGGTAACATTGTCATTATGGAAGGTAGTCTGTTTTTAATATTTTTTTACTCCAATGGATGGTAGCCTTGTCATTATGAAAGGTAGTCTGTTGTCGAGTTTTTTGTTACTCCAATGGATGGTAGCCTTGTCTTTGTCGGAGGTAGTCTGTTGTCGATATTTTTGTTACTCAAATGAATGGTAGCCTTGTCTTTATGGAAGGTAGTCTATTTTCGATATTTTCTTACTCCAATGGATGGTAGCCTTGTCCTTATGGAAGGTAGTTTGTTGTCTAGATTTTTGTTACTCCAATGGATGGTAGCCTTGTCATTATGGAATGTAGTCTGTTGTCGACATTTTTGTTACTCCAATGGATGGTAGCCTAGTCATTTTGGAAGGTAATTTGTCATTGAGTTTTTGTTACTCTAATGGATGGTAGCCTTGTTATTATGGAAGGTAGTCTGTTGTCGAGATTTTTGTTACTCCAATGCATGGTAGCCTAGTCATTATGAAAGGTAGTCTGTCGTTGAGATTTATGTTACTCCAATGGATGGTAGCCTTGTCATTATGGAAGGCTGTCTGTTGTTCAAATTTTTGTTACTCCAATGGATGGTAGCCTTGTAATTATGAAAGGTAGTCTGTTGTCGAGTTTTTTGTTATTCCCTTGGATCGTAGCCTTATCATTATGGAAGGTAGTCTGTTGGCGAGGTTTTTTTTACTCCAATGGATGGTAGCCTTGTCATTATGTAAGGTAGTCTGTTGTGGAGATTTTTGTTATTCCAATGGATGGTAGCCTTGTCATTATGAAAGATAGTCTTTTGTTGAGATTTTTGTTACTCCAATGGATGGTAGCCTTGTCATTATGGAAGGTAGTTTGTTGTTCAGGTTTAAGTTACTCCAATGAATGGTAGCATTGTAATTATGAAAGGTAGTCTGTTGTCGAGATTTATTGTTATTCCATTGAATGGTAGCCATGTAATTATGGAAGGTAGTATGTTGTCGATATTTTTGTTACTCCAATGGATGGTAACATTGTCATTATGGAAGGTAGTCTATTGTCGAGTTTTTTGTTACTCGAATGGATGGTAGCCTTGTCTTTATGGAAGTTAGTCTATTGTCGATATTTTTCTTACTCCAATGGATGGTAGCCTAGTCATTATGGAAGGTAGTATGTCGTTGAGATTTGTGTTACTCCAATGTATGGTAGCCTTGTCATTATGGAAGGTATTCTGTTGGCGAGGTTTTTGTTACTCCAATGGATGGTAGCCTTGTCATTGCAGAAGGAAGTTTGTTGTCGAGATTTTTGTTACTCCAACGGATTGTAGCCTTGTTATTATGGAAGGTAGTCTATTGTTCAGGTTTTAGTTACTCCAACGGATGGTAGCATTGTAATTATGAAAGGTAGTCTTTTGTCGAGATTTATTGTTATTCCATTGAATGGTAGCCATGTAATTATGGAAGGTAGTATGTTGTCGATATTTTTGTTATTCCAATGGATGGTCACCTTGTCATTATGGAAGGTAGTCTGTTGTCAAGATTTTTTTTTACTCCAATGGATGGTAGCCTTGTCATTATGGAAGGTAGTCTGTTGGCGAGGTTTTTGTTACTCCAATGGATGGTAGCCTTGTCATTATGGAAGGTAGTCTGTTGTCGAGATTTTTGTTACTCCAATGGATGGTAGCCTTGTCATTATGAAAGGTAGTCTTTCGTTGAGATTTTTGTTACTCCAATGGATGGTAGCCTTGTTATTATAGAAGGTAGTTTATTGTTCTGGTTTTTGTTACTCCAATGGATGGTAGCATTGTAATTATGAAAGGTATTCTGTTGTCGAGATTTATTGTTTTTCCATTGAATGGTAGCCATGTAATTATGGAAGGTAGTTTGTTGTCTATATTTTTGTTATTCCAATGGATGGTAACATTGTCATTATGGAAGGAAGTCTGTTTTTAATTTTTTTTTTACTCCAATGGATGGTAGCCTTGTCATTATGAAAGGTAGTCTGTTGTCGAGTTTTTTGTTACTCAAATGAATGGTAGCCTTGTCTTTATGGAAGGTAGTCTATTTTCGATATTTTCTTACTCCAATGGATGGTAGCCTTGTCCTTATGGAAGGTAGTTTGTTGTCTAGATTTTTGTTACTCCAATGGATGGTAGCCTTGTCATTATGGAATATAGTCTGTTGTCGAGATTTTTGTTACTCCAATGGATGGTAGCCTAGTCCTTTTGGAAGGTAATTTGTCATTGAGATTTTTGTTACTCCAATGGATGGTAGCCTTGTTATTATGGAAGGTAGTCTGTTGTCGAGATTTTTGTTACTCCAATGCATGGTAGCCTAGTCATTATGGAAGGTAGTCTGTCGTTGAGATTTATGTTACTCCAATGGATGGTAGCCTTGTCATTATGGAAGGATGTTTGTTGTTCAGATTTTTGTTACTCCAATGGATGGTAGCCTTGTAATTATGAAAGGTAGTCTGTTGTCGAGTTTTTTGTTATTCCCTTGGATCGTAGCCTTGTCATTATGGAAGGTAGTCTGTTGGCGAGGTTTTTATTACTCCAATGGACGGTAGCCTTGTCATTATGTAAGGTAGTCTGTTGTGGAGATTTTTGTTATTCCAATGGATGGTAGCCTTGTCATTATGAAAGATAGTCTTTCGTTGAGATTTTTGTTACTCCAATGGATGGTAGCCTTGTCATTATGGAAGGTAGTCAGTTGTTCAGGTTTTTGTTACTCCAATGGATGGTAGCATTGTAATTATGAAAGGTAGTCTGTTGTCGAGATTTATTGTTATTCCATTGAATGGTAGCCATGTAATTATGAAAGGTAGTATGTTGTCGATATTTTTGTTATTCCAATGGATGGTAACCTTGTCATTATGGAAGGTAGTCTGTTGTCAAGATTTTTTTTACTCCAATGGAAAGTAGCGTTGTCGTTATGGAAGGTAGTCTGTTGGCGAGGTTTTTGTTACTCCAATGGATGGTAGCCTTGTCATTATGGAAGGTATTCTGTTGGCGAGGTTTTTGTTACTCCAATGGATGGTAGCCTTGTCATTGCAGAAGGTAAATTGTTGTCGAGATTTTTGTTACTCCAATGGATGGTAGCCTTGTCATTATGAAATGTAGTCTTTCGTTGAGATTTTTGTTACTCCAATGGATGGTAGCCTTGTTATTATGGAAGGTAGTCTATTGTTCAGGTTTTTGTTACTCCAACGGATGGTAGCATTGTAATTATGAAAGGTAGTCTTTTGTCGAGATTTATTGTTATTCCATTGAATGGTAGCTATGTAATTATGGAAGGTAGTATGTTGTCGATATTTTTGTTATTCCAATGGATGGTAACCTTGTCATTATGGAAGGTAGTCTGTTGTCAAGATTTTTTTTTACTCCAATGGATGGTAGCCTTGTCATTATGGAAGGTAGTCTGTTGGCGAGGTTTTTGTTACTCCAATGGATGGTAGCCTTGTCATTATGGAAGGTAGTCTGTTGTCGAGATTTTTGTTACTCAAATGGATGGTAGCCTTGTCATTATGAAAGGTAGTCTTTTGTTGAGATTTTTGTTACTCCAATGGATGGTAACCTTGTTATTATGGAAGGTAGTCTATTGTTCAGGTTTTTGTTACTCCAATGGATGGTAGCATTGTAATTATGAAAGGTATTCTGTTGTCGAGATTTATTGTTTTTCCATTGAATGGTAGCCATGTAATTATGGAAGGTAGTATGTTGTCTATATTTTTGTTATTCCAATGGATGGTAACATTGTCATTATGGAAGGTAGTCTGTTTTTAATATTTTTTTTACTCCAATGGATGGTAGCCTTGTCATTATGAAAGGTAGTCTGTTGTCGAGTTTTTTGTTACTCCAATGGATGGTAGCCTTGTCTTTGTCGGAGGTAGTCTGTTGTCGATATTTTTGTTACTCAAATGAATGGTAGCCTTGTCTTTATGGAAGGTAGTCTATTTTCGATATTTTCTTACTCCAATGGATGGTAGCCTTGTCCTTATGGAAGGTAGTTTGTTGTCTAGATTTTTGTTACTCCAATGGATGGTAGCCTTGTCATTATGGAATGTAGTCTGTTGTCGAGATTTTTGTTACTCCAATGGATGGTAGCCTAGTCATTTTGGAAGGTAATTTGTCATTGAGTTTTTGTTACTCTAATGGATGGTAGCCTTGTTATTATGGAAGGTAGTCTGTTGTCGAGATTTTTGTTACTCCAATGCATGGTAGCCTAGTCATTATGAAAGGTAGTCTGTCGTTGAGATTTATGTTACTCCAATGGATGGTAGCCTTGTCATTATGGAAGGCTGTCTGTTGTTCAAATTTTTGTTACTCCAATGGATGGTAGCCTTGTAATTATGAAAGGTAGTCTGTTGTCGAGTTTTTTGTTATTCCCTTGGATCGTAGCCTTATCATTATGGAAGGTAGTCTGTTGGCGAGGTTTTTGTTACTCCAATGGATGGTAGCCTTGTCATTATGTAAGGTAGTCTGTTGTGGAGATTTTTGTTATTCCAATGGATGGTAGCCTTGTCATTATGAAAGATAGTCTTTTGTTGAGATTTTTGTTACTCCAATGGATGGTAGCCTTGTCATTATGGAAGGTAGTTTGTTGTTCAGGTTTTTGTTACTCCAATGAATGGTAGCATTGTAATTATGAAAGGTAGTCTGTTGTCGAGATTTATTGTTATTCCATTGAATGGTAGCCATGTAATTATGGAAGGTAGTATGTTGTCGATATTTTTGTTACTCCAATGGATGGTAACATTGTCATTATGGAAGGTAGTCTATTGTCGAGTTTTTTGTTACTCGAATGGATGGTAGCCTTGTCTTTATGGAAGTTAGTCTATTGTCGATATTTTTCTTACTCCAATGGATGGTAGCCTAGTCATTATGGAAGGTAGTATGTCGTTGAGATTTGTGTTACTCCAATGTATGGTAGCCTTGTCATTATGGAAGGTATTCTGTTGGCGAGGTTTTTGTTACTCCAATGGATGGTAGCCTTGTCATTGCAGAAGGAAGTTTGTTGTCGAGATTTTTGTTACTCCAACGGATTGTAGCCTTGTTATTATGGAAGGTAGTCTATTGTTCAGGTTTTAGTTACTCCAACGGATGGTAGCATTGTAATTATGAAAGGTAGTCTTTTGTCGAGATTTATTGTTATTCCATTGAATGGTAGCCATGTAATTATGGAAGGTAGTATGTTGTCGATATTTTTGTTATTCCAATGGATGGTCACCTTGTCATTATGGAAGGTAGTCTGTTGTCAAGATTTTTTTTTACTCCAATGGATGGTAGCCTTGTCATTATGGAAGGTAGTCTGTTGGCGAGGTTTTTGTTACTCCAATGGATGGTAGCCTTGTCATTATGGAAGGTAGTCTGTTGTCGAGATTTTTGTTACTCCAATGGATGGTAGCCTTGTCATTATGAAAGGTAGTCTTTCGTTGAGATTTTTGTTACTCCAATGGATGGTAGCCTTGTTATTATAGAAGGTAGTTTATTGTTCTGGTTTTTGTTACTCCAATGGATGGTAGCATTGTAATTATGAAAGGTATTCTGTTGTCGAGATTTATTGTTTTTCCATTGAATGGTAGCCATGTAATTATGGAAGGTACTTTGTTGTCTATATTTTTGTTATTCCAATGGATGGTAACATTGTCATTATGGAAGGAAGTCTGTTTTTAATTTTTTTTTTACTCCAATGGATGGTAGCCTTGTCATTATGAAAGGTAGTCTGTTGTCGAGTTTTTTGTTACTCAAATGAATGGTAGCCTTGTCTTTATGGAAGGTAGTCTATTTTCGATATTTTCTTACTCCAATGGATGGTAGCCTTGTCCTTATGGAAGGTAGTTTGTTGTCTAGATTTTTGTTACTCCAATGGATGGTAGCCTTGTCATTATGGAATATAGTCTGTTGTCGAGATTTTTGTTACTCCAATGGATGGTAGCCTAGTCCTTTTGGAAGGTAATTTGTCATTGAGATTTTTGTTACTCCAATGGATGGTAGCCTTGTTATTATGGAAGGTAGTCTGTTGTCGAGATTTTTGTTACTCCAATGCATGGTAGCCTAGTCATTATGGAAGGTAGTCTGTCGTTGAGATTTATGTTACTCCAATGGATGGTAGCCTTGTCATTATGGAAGGATGTTTGTTGTTCAGATTTTTGTTACTCCAATGGATGGTAGCCTTGTAATTATGAAAGGTAGTCTGTTGTCGAGTTTTTTGTTATTCCCTTGGATCGTAGCCTTGTCATTATGGAAGGTAGTCTGTTGGCGAGGTTTTTATTACTCCAATGGACGGTAGCCTTGTCATTATGTAAGGTAGTCTGTTGTGGAGATTTTTGTTATTCCAATGGATGGTAGCCTTGTCATTATGAAAGATAGTCTTTCGTTGAGATTTTTGTTACTCCAATGGATGGTAGCCTTGTCATTATGGAAGGTAGTCAGTTGTTCAGGTTTTTGTTACTCCAATGGATGGTAGCATTGTAATTATGAAAGGTAGTCTGTTGTCGAGATTTATTGTTATTCCATTGAATGGTAGCCATGTAATTATGAAAGGTAGTATGTTGTCGATATTTTTGTTATTCCAATGGATGGTAACCTTGTCATTATGGAAGGTAGTCTGTTGTCAAGATTTTTTTTACTCCAATGGATAGTAGCCTTGTCATTATGGAAGGTAGTCTGTTGGCGAGGTTTTTGTTACTCCAATGGATGGTAGCCTTGTCATTATGGAAGGTATTCTGTTGGCGAGGTTTTTGTTACTCCAATGGATGGTAGCCTTGTCATTGCAGAAGGTAAATTGTTGTCGAGATTTTTGTTACTCCAATGGATGGTAGCCTTGTCATTATGAAATGTAGTCTTTCGTTGAGATTTTTGTTACTCCAATGGATGGTAGCCTTGTTATTATGGAAGGTAGTCTATTGTTCAGGTTTTTGTTACTCCAACGGATGGTAGCATTGTAATTATGAAAGGTAGTCTTTTGTCGAGATTTATTGTTATTCCATTGAATGGTAGCTATGTAATTATGGAAGGTAGTATGTTGTCGATATTTTTGTTATTCCAATGGATGGTAACCTTGTCATTATGGAAGGTAGTCTGTTGTCAAGATTTTTTTTTACTCCAATGGATGGTAGCCTTGCCATTATGGAAGGTAGTCTGTTGGCGAGGTTTTTGTTACTCCAATGGATGGTAGCCTTGTCATTATGGAAGGTAGTCTGTTGTCGAGATTTTTGTTACTCAAATGGATGGTAGCCTTGTCATTATGAAAGGTAGTCTTTTGTTGAGATTTTTGTTACTCCAATGGATGGTAGCCTTGTTATTATGGAAGGTAGTCTATTGTTCAGGTTTTTGTTACTCCAATGGATGGTAGCATTGTAATTATGAAAGGTATTCTGTTGTCGAGATTTATTGTTTTTCCATTGAATGGTAGCCATGTAATTATGGAAGGTAGTATGTTGTCTATATTTTTGTTATTCCAATGGATGGTAACATTGTCATTATGGAAGGTAGTCTGTTTTTAATATTTTTTTTACTCCAATGGATGGTAGCCTTGTCATTATGAAAGGTAGTCTGTTGTCGAGTTTTTTGTTACTCAAATGAATGGTAGCCTTGTCTTTATGGAAGGTAGTCTATTTTCGATATTTTCTTACTCCAATGGATGGTAGCCTTGTCCTTATGGAAGGTAGTTTGTTGTCTAGATTTTTGTTACTCCAATGGATGGTAGCCTTGTCATTATGGAATATAGTCTGTTGTCGAGATTTTTGTTACTCCAATGGATGGTAGCCTAGTCCTTTTGGAAGGTAATTTGTCATTGAGATTTTTGTTACTCCAATGGATGGTAGCCTTGTTATTATGGAAGGTAGTCTGTTGTCGAGATTTTTGTTACTCCAATGCATGGTAGCCTAGTCATTATGGAAGGTAGTCTGTCGTTGAGATTTATGTTACTCCAATGGATGGTAGCCTTGTCATTATGGAAGGATGTTTGTTGTTCAGATTTTTGTTACTCCAATGGATGGTAGCCTTGTAATTATGAAAGGTAGTTTGTTGTCGAGTTTTTTGTTATTCCCTTGGATCGTAGCCTTGTCATTATGGAAGGTAGTCTGTTGGCGAGGTTTTTATTACTCCAATGGACGGTAGCCTTGTCATTATGTAAGGTAGTCTGTTGTGGAGATTTTTGTTATTCCAATGGATGGTAGCCTTGTCATTATGAAAGATAGTCTTTCGTTGAGATTTTTGTTACTCCAATGGATGGTAGCCTTGTCATTATGGAAGGTAGTCAGTTGTTCAGGTTTTTGTTACTCCAATGGATGGTAGCATTGTAATTATGAAAGGTAGTCTGTTGTCGAGATTTATTGTTATTCCATTGAATGGTAGCCATGTAATTATGAAAGGTAGTATGTTGTCGATATTTTTGTTATTCCAATGGATGGTAACCTTGTCATTATGGAAGGTAGTCTGTTGTCAAGATTTTTTTTACTCCAATGGATAGTAGCCTTGTCATTATGGAAGGTAGTCTGTTGGCGAGGTTTTTGTTACTCCAATGGATGGTAGCCTTGTCATTATGGAAGGTATTCTGTTGGCGAGGTTTTTGTTACTCCAATGGATGGTAGCCTTGTCATTGCAGAAGGTAAATTGTTGTCGAGATTTTTGTTACTCCAATGGATGGTAGCCTTGTCATTATGAAATGTAGTCTTTCGTTGAGATTTTTGTTACTCCAATGGATGGTAGCCTTGTTATTATGGAAGGTAGTCTATTGTTCAGGTTTTTGTTACTCCAACGGATGGTAGCATTGTAATTATGAAAGGTAGTCTTTTGTCGAGATTTATTGTTATTCCATTGAATGGTAGCTATGTAATTATGGAAGGTAGTATGTTGTCGATATTTTTGTTATTCCAATGGATGGTAACCTTGTCATTATGGAAGGTAGTCTGTTGTCAAGATTTTTTTTTACTCCAATGGATGGTAGCCTTGCCATTATGGAAGGTAGTCTGTTGGCGAGGTTTTTGTTACTCCAATGGATGGTAGCCTTGTCATTATGGAAGGTAGTCTGTTGTCGAGATTTTTGTTACTCAAATGGATGGTAGCCTTGTCATTATGAAAGGTAGTCTTTTGTTGAGATTTTTGTTACTCCAATGGATGGTAGCCTTGTTATTATGGAAGGTAGTCTATTGTTCAGGTTTTTGTTACTCCAATGGATGGTAGCATTGTAATTATGAAAGGTATTCTGTTGTCGAGATTTATTGTTTTTCCATTGAATGGTAGCCATGTAATTATGGAAGGTAGTATGTTGTCTATATTTTTGTTATTCCAATGGATGGTAACATTGTCATTATGGAAGGTAGTCTGTTTTTAATATTTTTTTTACTCCAATGGATGGTAGCCTTGTCATTATGAAAGGTAGTCTGTTGTCGAGTTTTTTGTTACTCCAATGGATGGTAGCCTTGTCTTTGTCGGAGGTAGTCTGTTGTCGATATTTTTGTTACTCAAATGAATGGTAGCCTTGTCTTTATGGAAGGTAGTCTATTTTCGATATTTTCTTACTCCAATGGATGGTAGCCTTGTCCTTATGGAAGGTAGTTTGTTGTCTAGATTTTTGTTACTCCAATGGATGGTAGCCTTGTCATTATGGAATGTAGTCTGTTGTCGAGATTTTTGTTACTCCAATGGATGGTAGCCTAGTCATTTTGGAAGGTAATTTGTCATTGAGTTTTTGTTACTCTAATGGATGGTAGCCTTGTTATTATGGAAGGTAGTCTATTGTCGAGATTTTTGTTACTCCAATGCATGGTAGCCTAGTCATTATGAAAGGTAGTCTGTCGTTGAGATTTATGTTACTCCAATGGATGGTAGCCTTGTAATTATGGAAGGCTGTCTGTTGTTCAAATTTTTGTTACTCCAATGGATGGTAGCCTTGTAATTATGAAAGGTAGTCTGTTGTCGAGTTTTTTGTTATTCCCTTGGATCGTAGCCTTGTCATTATGGAAGGTAGTCTGTTGGCGAGGTTTTTGTTACTCCAATGGATGGTAGCCTTGTCATTATGTAAGGTAGTCTGTTGTGGAGATTTTTGTTATTCCAATGGATGGTAGCCTTGTCATTATGAAAGATAGTCTTTCGTTGAGATTTTTGTTACTCCAATGGATGGTAGCCTTGTCATTATGGAAGGTAGTCTGTTGTTCAGGTTTTTGTTACTCCAATGGATGGTAGCATTGTAATTATGAAAGGTAGTCTGTTGTCGAGATTTATTGTTATTCCATTGAATGGTAGCCATGTAATTATGAAAGGTAGTATGTTGTCGATATTTTTGTTATTCCAATGGATGGTAACCTTGTCATTATGGAAGGTAGTCTGTTGTCAAGATTTTTTTTACTCCAATGGATAGTAGCCTTGTCATTATGGAAGGTAGTCTGTTGGCGAGGTTTTTGTTACTCCAATGGATGGTAGCCTTGTCATTATGGAAGGTAGTATGTTTTCGAGATTTTTGTTACTCCAATGGATGGTAGCCTTGTCATTATGAAAGGTAGTCTTTCGTTGAGATTTTTGTTACTCCAATGGATGGTAGCCTTGTTATTATGGAAGGTAGTCTATTGTTCAGGTTTTTGTTACTCCAATGGATGGTAGCATTGTAATTATGAAAGGTATTCTGTTGTGGAGATTTATTGTTATTCCATTGAATGGTAGCCATGTAATTATGGAAGGTAGTATGTTGTCGATATTTTTGTTATTCCAATGGATGGTAACATTGTCATTATGGAAGGTAGTCTGTTTTCAATATTTTTTTTACTCCAATGGATGGTAGCCTTGTCATTATGAAAGGTAGTCTGTTGTCGAGTTTTTTGTTACTCCAATGGATGGTAGCCTTGTCTTTGTCGGAGGTAGTCTGTTGTCGATATTTTTGTTACTCAAATGAATGGTAGCCTTGTCTTTATGGAAGGTAGACTATTGTCGATATTTTTCTTACTCCAACGGATGGTAGCCTTGTCATTATGGAAGGTAGTTTGTTGTCTAGATTTTTGTTACTCCAATGGATGGTAGCCTTGTACTTATGGAACGTAGTCTGTTGTCGAGATTTTTGTTACTCCAATGGATGGTAGCCTAGTCATTTTGGAAGGTAATCTGTCATTGAGATTTTTGTTACTCCAATGGATGGTAGCCTTGTCATTATGGAAGGTAGTCTGTTGTCGAGATTTTTGTTACTCCAATGCATGGTAGCCTAGTCATTATGGAAGGTAGTCTGTCGTTGAGATTTATGTTACTCCAATGGATGGTAGCCTTGTCATTATGGAAGGATGTCTGTTGTTTAGATTTTTGTTACTCCAATGGATGGTAGCCTTGTAATTATGAAAGGTAGTCTGTTGTCGAGATTTTTGTTATTCCCTTGGATGGTAGCCTTGTCATTATGGAAGGTAGTGTGTTGGCGAGGTTTTTGTTACTCCAATGGATGGTAGCCCTGTCATTATGCAAGGTAGTCTGTTGTCGAGATTTTTGTTACTCCGATGGATGGTAGCCTTGTCATTATGAAAGATAGTCTTTCGTTGAGATTTTTGTTACTCCAATGGATGGTAGCCTTGTCATTATGGAAGGTAGTCTGTTGTTCAGGTTTTTGTTACTCCAATGGATGGTAGCATTGTAATTATGAAAGGTAGTCTGTTGTTGAGATTTATTGTTATTCCATTGAATGGTAGCCATGTAATTATGAAAGGTAGTATGTTGTCGATGTTTTTGTTACTCCAATGGATGGTAACATTGTCATTATGGAAGGTAGTCTGTTGTCAAGATTTTTTCTACTCCAATGGATGGTAGCCTTGTCATTATGGAAGGTAGTCTATTGTCGAGTTTTTTGTTACTCCAATGGATGGTAGCCTTGTCTTTATGGAAGGTATTCTGTTGGCGAGGTTTTTGTTACTCCAATGGATGGTAGCCTTGTCATTGCAGAAGGTAAATTGTTGTCGAGATTTTTGTTACTCCAATGGATGGTAGCCTTGTCATTATGAAATGTAGTCTTTCGTTGAGATTTTTGTTACTCCAATGGATGGTAGCCTTGTTATTATGGAAGGTAGACTATTGTTCAGGTTTTTGTTACTCCAACGGATGGTAGCATTGTAATTATGAAAGGTAGTCTTTTGTCGAGATTTATTGTTATTCCATTGAATGGTAGCTATGTAATTATGGAAGGTAGTATGTTGTCGATATTTTTGTTATTCCAATGGATGGTAACCTTGTCATTATGGAAGGTAGTCTGTTGTCAAGATTTTTTTTTACTCCAATGGATGGTAGCCTTGTCATTATGGAAGGTAGTCTGTTGGCGAGGTTTTTGTTACTCCAATGGATGGTAGCCTTGTCATTATGGAAGGTAGTCTGTTGTCGAGATTTTTGTTACTCAAATGGATGGTAGCCTTGTCATTATGAAAGGTAGTCTTTTGTTGAGATTTTTGTTACTCCAATGGATGGTAGCCTTGTTATTATGGAAGGTAGTCTATTGTTCAGGTTTTTGTTACTCCAATGGATGGTAGCATTGTAATTATGAAAGGTATTCTGTTGTCGAGATTTATTGTTTTTCCATTGAATGGTAGCCATGTAATTATGGAAGGTAGTATGTTGTCTATATTTTTGTTATTCCAATGGATGGTAACATTGTCATTATGGAAGGTAGTCTGTTTTTAATATTTTTTTTACTCCAATGGATGGTAGCCTTGTCATTATGAAAGGTAGTCTGTTGTCGAGTTTTTTGTTACTCCAATGGATGGTAGCCTTGTCTTTGTCGGAGGTAGTCTGTTGTCGATATTTTTGTTACTCAAATGAATGGTAGCCTTGTCTTTATGGAAGGTAGTCTATTTTCGATATTTTCTTACTCCAATGGATGGTAGCCTTGTCCTTATGGAAGGTAGTTTGTTGTCTAGATTTTTGTTACTCCAATGGATGGTAGCCTTGTCATTATGGAATGTAGTCTGTTGTCGAGATTTTTGTTACTCCAATGGATGGTAGCCTAGTCATTTTGGAAGGTAATTTGTCATTGAGTTTTTGTTACTCTAATGGATGGTAGCCTTGTTATTATGGAAGGTAGTCTATTGTCGAGATTTTTGTTACTCCAATGCATGGTAGCCTAGTCATTATGAAAGGTAGTCTGTCGTTGAGATTTATGTTACTCCAATGGATGGTAGCCTTGTCATTATGGAAGGCTGTCTGTTGTTCAAATTTTTGTTACTCCAATGGATGGTAGCCTTGTAATTATGAAAGGTAGTCTGTTGTCGAGTTTTTTGTTATTCCCTTGGATCGTAGCCTTGTCATTATGGAAGGTAGTCTGTTGGCGAGGTTTTTGTTACTCCAATGGATGGTAGCCTTGTCATTATGTAAGGTAGTCTGTTGTGGAGATTTTTGTTATTCCAATGGATGGTAGCCTTGTCATTATGAAAGATAGTCTTTCGTTGAGATTTTTGTTACTCCAATGGATGGTAGCCTTGTCATTATGGAAGGTAGTCTGTTGTTCAGGTTTTTGTTACTCCAATGGATGGTAGCATTGTAATTATGAAAGGTAGTCTGTTGTCGAGATTTATTGTTATTCCATTGAATGGTAGCCATGTAATTATGAAAGGTAGTATGTTGTCGATATTTTTGTTATTCCAATGGATGGTAACCTTGTCATTATGGAAGGTAGTCTGTTGTCAAGATTTTTTTTACTCCAATGGATAGTAGCCTTGTCATTATGGAAGGTAGTCTGTTGGCGAGGTTTTTGTTACTCCAATGGATGGTAGCCTTGTCATTATGGAAGGTAGTATGTTTTCGAGATTTTTGTTACTCCAATGGATGGTAGCCTTGTCATTATGAAAGGTAGTCTTTCGTTGAGATTTTTGTTACTCCAATGGATGGTAGCCTTGTTATTATGGAAGGTAGTCTATTGTTCAGGTTTTTGTTACTCCAATGGATGGTAGCATTGTAATTATTAAAGGTATTCTGTTGTGGAGATTTATTGTTATTCCATTGAATGGTAGCCATGTAATTATGGAAGGTAGTATGTTGTCGATATTTTTTTTATTCCAATGGATGGTAACATTGTCATTATGGAAGGTAGTCTGTTTTCAATATTTTTTTTACTCCAATGGATGGTAGCCTTGTCATTATGAAAGGTAGTCTGTTGTCGAGTTTTTTGTTACTCCAATGGATGGTAGCCTTGTCTTTGTCGGAGGTAGTCTGTTGTCGATATTTTTGTTACTCAAATGAATGGTAGCCTTGTCTTTATGGAAGGTAGACTATTGTCGATATTTTTCTTACTCCAACGGATGGTAGCCTTGTCATTATGGAAGGTAGTTTGTTGTCTAGATTTTTGTTACTCCAATGGATGGTAGCCTTGTACTTATGGAACGTAGTCTGTTGTCGAGATTTTTGTTACTCCAATGGATGGTAGCCTAGTCATTTTGGAAGGTAATCTGTCATTGAGATTTTTGTTACTCCAATGGATGGTAGCCTTGTCATTATGGAAGGTAGTCTGTTGTCGAGATTTTTGTTACTCCAATGCATGGTAGCCTAGTCATTATGGAAGGTAGTCTGTCGTTGAGATTTATGTTACTCCAATGGATGGTAGCCTTGTCATTATGGAAGGATGTCTGTTGTTTAGATTTTTGTTACTCCAATGGATGGTAGCCTTGTAATTATGAAAGGTAGTCTGTTGTCGAGATTTTTGTTATTCCCTTGGATGGTAGCCTTGTCATTATGGAAGGTAGTGTGTTGGCGAGGTTTTTGTTACTCCAATGGATGGTAGCCCTGTCATTATGCAAGGTAGTCTGTTGTCGAGATTTTTGTTACTCCGATGGATGGTAGCCTTGTCATTATGAAAGATAGTCTTTCGTTGAGATTTTTGTTACTCCAATGGATGGTAGCCTTGTCATTATGGAAGGTAGTCTGTTGTTCAGGTTTTTGTTACTCCAATGGATGGTAGCATTGTAATTATGAAAGGTAGTCTGTTGTTGAGATTTATTGTTATTCCATTGAATGGTAGCCATGTAATTATGAAAGGTAGTATGTTGTCGATGTTTTTGTTACTCCAATGGATGGTAACATTGTCATTATGGAAGGTAGTCTGTTGTCAAGATTTTTTCTACTCCAATGGATGGTAGCCTTGTCATTATGGAAGGTAGTCTATTGTCGAGTTTTTTGTTACTCCAATGGATGGTAGCCTTGTCTTTATGGAAGTTAGTCTATTGTCGATATTTTTCTTACTCCAATGGATGGTAGCCTTGTCATTATGGAAGGTTGTTTGTTGTCTAGATTTATGTTACTCCAATGGATGGTAGCCTAGTCATTATGGAAGGTAGTATGTCGTTGAGATTTCTGTTACTCCAATGTATGGTAGCCTTGTCATTATGGAAGGGAGTCTGTTGTTGAGATTTTTTTTATTCCCTTGGATGGTAGCCTTGTCATTATGGAAGGTAGTCTGTTGGCGAGGTTTTTGTTACTCCAATGGATGGTAGCCTTGTCATTACAGAAGGTAGTTTGTTGTCGAGATTTTTGTTACTCCAATGGATGGTAGCCTTGTCATTATGAAATGTAGTCTTTCGTTGAGATTTTTGTTACTCCAATGGATGGTAGCCTTGTTATTATGGAAGGTAGTCTATTGATCAGGTTTTTGTTACTCCAACGGATGGTAGCATTGTAATTATGAAAGGTAGTCTGTTGTCGAGATTTATTGTTATTCCATTGAATGGTAGCCATGTAATTATGGAAGGTAGTATGTTGTCGATATTTTTGTTATTCCAATGGATGGTAACCTTGTCATTATGGAAGGTAGTCTGTTGTCAAGATTTTTTTTACTCCAATGGATGGTAGCCTTGTCATTATGGAAGGTAGTCTGTTGGCGAGGTTTTTGTTACTCCAATGGATGGTAGCCTTGTCATTATGGAAGGTAGTCTGTTGTCGAGATTTTTGTTACTCCAATGGATGGTAGCCTTGTCATTATGAAAGGTAGTCTTTCGTTGAGATTTTTGTTACTCCAATGGATGGTAGCCTTGTTATTATTTAAGGTAGTCTATTGTTCAGGTTTTTGTTACTCCAATGGATGGTAGCATTGTAACTATGAAAGGTATTATGTTGTCGAGATTTATTGTTATTCCATTGAATGGTAGCCATGTAATTATGGAAGGTAGTATGTTGTCGATATTTTAGTTATTCCAATGGATGGTAACGTTGTCATTATGGAAGGTAGTCTGTTTTTAATATTTTTTTTACTCCAATGGATGGTAGCCTTGTCATTATGAAAGGTAGTCTGTTGTCGAGTTTGTTGTTACTCCAATGGATGGTAGCCTTGTCTTTGTCGGAGGTAGTCTGTTGTCGATATTTTTGTTACTCAAATGAATGGTAGCCTTGTCTTTATGGAAGGTAGTCTATTTTCGATATTTTTCTTACTCCAATGGATGGTAGCCTTGTCATTATGGAGGGTAGTCTGTTGTTCAGGTTTTTGTTACTCCAATGGATGGTAGCATTGTAATTATGAAAGGTAGTCTGTTGTCGAGATTTATTGTTATTCCATTGAATGGTAGCCATGTAATTATGGAAGGTAGTATGTTGTCAATATTTTTGTTACTCCAATGGATGGTAACATTGTCATTATGGAAGGTAGTCTGTTGTCAAGATTTTTTTTACTCCAATGGATGATAGCCTTGTCATTATGGAATGTAGTCTACTGTCGAGTTTTTTGTTACTCCAATGGATGGTAGCCTTGTCTTTTTGGAAGGTAGTCTGTTGTCGAGATTTTTTTTATTCCCTTGGATGGTAGCCTTGTCATTATGGAAGGTAGTCTGTTGGCGAGGTTTTTGTTACTCCAATGGATGTTAGCCTTGTCATTACGGAAGGTAGTTTGTTGTCGAGATTTTTGTTACTCCAATGGATGGTAGCCTTGTCATTATGAAATGTAGTCTTTCGTTGAGATTTTTGTTACTCCAATGGATGGTAGCCTTGTTATTATGGAAGGTAGTCTATTATTCAGGTTTTTGTTACTCCAACGGATGGTAGCATTGTAATTATGAAAGGTAGTCTGTTGTCGAGATTTATTGTTATTCCATTGAATGGTAGCCATTCAATTATAGAAGGTAGTATGTTGTCGATATTTTTGTTACTCCAATGGATGGTAACCTTGTCATTATGGAAGGTAGTCTGTTGTCAAGATTTTTTTTACTCCAATGGATGGTAGCCTTGTCATTATGGAAGGTAGTCTATTGTCGAGGTTTTTGTTACTCCAATGGATGGTAGCCTTGTCATTATGGAAGGTAGTCTGTTGTCGAGATTTTTGTTACTCCAATGGATGGTAGCCTTGTCATTATGAAAGGTAGTCTTTCGTTGAGATTTTTTTTACTCCAATGGATGGTAGCGTTGTTATTATTGAAGGTAGTCTATTGTTCAGGTTTTTGTTACTCCAATGGATGGTAGCATTGTAATTATGAAAGGTATTCTGTTGTCGAGATTTATTGTTATTCTATTGAATGGTAGCCATGTAATTATGGAAGGTAGTATGTTGTCGATATTTTTGTTATTCCAATGGATGGTTTTATTGTCATTATGAAAGGTAGTCTGTTTTCAATTTTTTTTTAATCCAATGGATGGTAGCCTTGTAATTATGAAAGGTAGTCTGTTGTCGAGTTTTTTGTTACTCCAATGGATGGTAGCCTTGTCTTTGTCGGAGGTAGTCTGTTGTCGATATTTTTGTTACTCAAATGAATGGTAGCCTTGTCTTTATGGAAGGTAGTCTATTGTCGATATTTTTCTTACTCCAATGGATGGTAGCCTTGTCATTATGGAAGGTAGTTTGTTGTCTAGATTTTTGTTACTCCAATGGATGGTAGCCTTGTACTTATGGAACATAGTCTGTTGTCGAGATTTTTGTTACTCCAATGGATGGTAGCCTAGTCATTTTGGAAGGTAATCTGTCATTGAGATTTTTGTTACTCCAATGGATGGTAGCCTTGTCATTATGGAAGGTAGTCTGTTGTCGAGATTTTTGTTACTCCAATGCATGGTAGCCTAGTCATTATGGAAGGTAGTCTGTCATTGAGATTTATGTTACTCCAATGGATGGTAGCCTTGTCATTATGGAAGGATGCCTGTTGTTCAGATTTTTGTTACTCCAATGGATGGAAGCCTTGTAAATATGAAAGGTAGTCTGTTGTCGAGATTTTTGTTATTCCCTTGGATGGTAGCCTTGTCATTATGGAAGGTAGTCTGTTGGCGAGGTTTTTGTTACTCCAATGGATGGTAGCCTTGTCATTATGTAAGGTAGTCTGTTGTCGACATTTTTGTTACTCCAATGGATGGTAGCCTTGTCATTATGGAGGGTAGTCTGTTGTTCAGGTTTTTGTTACTCCAATGGATGGTAGCATTGTAATTATGAAAGGTAGTCTGTTGTCGAGATTTATTGTTATTCCATTGAATGGTAGCCATGTAATTATGGAAGGTAGTATGTTGTCAATATTTTTGTTACTCCAATGGATGGTAACATTGTCATTATGGAAGGTAGTCTGTTGTCAAGATTTTTTTTACTCCAATGGATGATAGCCTTGTCATTATGGAATGTAGTCTACTGTCGAGTTTTTTGTTACTCCAATGGATGGTAGCCTTGTCTTTTTGGAAGGTAGTCTGTTGTCGAGATTTTTTTTATTCCCTTGGATGGTAGCCTTGTCATTATGGAAGGTAGTCTGTTGGCGAGGTTTTTGTTACTCCAATGGATGTTAGCCTTGTCATTACGGAAGGTAGTTTGTTGTCGAGATTTTTGTTACTCCAATGGATGGTAGCCTTGTCATTATGAAATGTAGTCTTTCGTTGAGATTTTTGTTACTCCAATGGATGGTAGCCTTGTTATTATGGAAGGTAGTCTATTATTCAGGTTTTTGTTACTCCAACGGATGGTAGCATTGTAATTATGAAAGGTAGTCTGTTGTCGAGATTTATTGTTATTCCATTGAATGGTAGCCATTCAATTATAGAAGGTAGTATGTTGTCGATATTTTTGTTACTCCAATGGATGGTAACCTTGTCATTATGGAAGGTAGTCTGTTGTCAAGATTTTTTTTACTCCAATGGATGGTAGCCTTGTCATTATGGAAGGTAGTCTATTGTCGAGGTTTTTGTTACTCCAATGGATGGTAGCCTTGTCATTATGGAAGGTAGTCTGTTGTCGAGATTTTTGTTACTCCAATGGATGGTAGCCTTGTCATTATGAAAGGTAGTCTTTCGTTGAGATTTTTTTTACTCCAATGGATGGTAGCGTTGTTATTATTGAAGGTAGTCTATTGTTCAGGTTTTTGTTACTCCAATGGATGGTAGCATTGTAATTATGAAAGGTATTCTGTTGTCGAGATTTATTGTTATTCTATTGAATGGTAGCCATGTAATTATGGAAGGTAGTATGTTGTCGATATTTTTGTTATTCCAATGGATGGTTTTATTGTCATTATGAAAGGTAGTCTGTTTTCAATTTTTTTTTAATCCAATGGATGGTAGCCTTGTAATTATGAAAGGTAGTCTGTTGTCGAGTTTTTTGTTACTCCAATGGATGGTAGCCTTGTCTTTGTCGGAGGTAGTCTGTTGTCGATATTTTTGTTACTCAAATGAATGGTAGCCTTGTCTTTATGGAAGGTAGTCTATTGTCGATATTTTTCTTACTCCAATGGATGGTAGCCTTGTCATTATGGAAGGTAGTTTGTTGTCTAGATTTTTGTTACTCCAATGGATGGTAGCCTTGTACTTATGGAACATAGTCTGTTGTCGAGATTTTTGTTACTCCAATGGATGGTAGCCTAGTCATTTTGGAAGGTAATCTGTCATTGAGATTTTTGTTACTCCAATGGATGGTAGCCTTGTCATTATGGAAGGTAGTCTGTTGTCGAGATTTTTGTTACTCCAATGCATGGTAGCCTAGTCATTATGGAAGGTAGTCTGTCATTGAGATTTATGTTACTCCAATGGATGGTAGCCTTGTCATTATGGAAGGATGCCTGTTGTTCAGATTTTTGTTACTCCAATGGATGGAAGCCTTGTAAATATGAAAGGTAGTCTGTTGTCGAGATTTTTGTTATTCCCTTGGATGGTAGCCTTGTCATTATGGAAGGTAGTCTGTTGGCGAGGTTTTTGTTACTCCAATGGATGGTAGCCTTGTCATTATGTAAGGTAGTCTGTTGTCGACATTTTTGTTACTCCGATGGATGGTAGCCTTGTCATTATGAAAGATAGTCTTTCATTGAGATTTTTGTTACTCCAATGGATGGTAGCCTTGTCAGTATGGATGGTAGTCTATTGTTAAGGTTTTTGCTACTCCAATGGATGGTAGCATTGTAATTATTAAAGGTAGTCTGTTGTCGATATTTATTGTTATTCCATTGAATGGTAGCCATGTAATTATGGAAGGTAGTATGTTGTCGATATTTTTGTTACTCCAATGGATGGTAACATTGTCATTATGGAAGGTAGTCTGTTGTCAAGATTTTTTTACTCCAATGGATGGTAGCCTTGTCATTATGGAAGGTAGTCTATTGTCGAGTTTTTTGTTACTCCAATGGATGGTAGCCTTGTCATTATGGAACGTAGTCTGTTGTTGAGATTTTTGTTACTCCAGTGGATGGTAGCCTAGTCATTTTGGAAGGTACTCTGTCATTGAGATTTTTGTTACTCCAATGGATGGTAGCCTTGTCATTATGGAAGGTAGTCTGTTGTCGAGATTTGTGTTACTCCAATGCATGGTAGCCTAGTCATTATGGAAGGTAGTCTGTCGTTGAGATTTATGTTACTCCAATGGATGGTAGCCTTGTCATTATGGAAGGATGTCTGTTCTTCAGATTTTTGTTACTCCAATGGACGGTAGCCTTGTAATTATGAAAGGTAGTCTGTTGTCGAGATTTTTGTTATTCCCTTGGATGGTAGCCTTGTCATTATGGAAGGTACTCTGTTGGCGAGGTTTTTGTTACTCCAATGGATGGTAGCCTTGTCATTATGTAAGGTAGTCTGTTGTGGAGATTTTTGTTACTCCGATGGATGGTAGGCTTGTCATTATGAAAGATAGTCTTTCGTTGAGATTTTTGTTACTCCAATGGATGGTAGCCTTGTCATTATGAAAGGTAGTCTTTCATTGAGATTTTTGTTACTCCAATGGATGGTAGCCTTGTTATTATGGAAGGTAGTCTATTGTTCAGATTTTTGTTCCTCCAATGGATGGTAGCCTTTTAATTATGAAAGGTAGTCTGTTGTCGAGATTTATTGTTATTCCATTGAATGGTAGCCATGTAATTATGGAAGGTAGTTTGTGGTCAAGATTTTTGTTACTCCAATGGATGGTAGCCTTATCTTTTTGGAAGGTAGTCTATTGTCGATATTTTTGTTACTCAAATGAATGGTAGCCTTGCCTTTATGGAAGGTAGTCTGTTGTCGAGTTTTTTGTTACTCCAATGGATGGTAGCCTTATCTTTTTGGAAGGTAGTCTGTTGTCGATATTTTTATTACTCTAATGAATGGTAGCCTTGTCTTTATGGAAGGTAGTCTATTGTCGATATTTTTCTTACTCCAATGGATGGCATCCTTGACATTATGGAAGGTAGTCTGTTGTTGAGATCATTGTTACTCAATGAATTGTAGCCTTTTCATTATGGAAGGTAGTTTGTTGTCAAGATTTTTGTTACTCCAATGGATGGTAGCCTAGACATTATGGAAGGTAGTTAGTCGTTGAGATTTTTGTTTCTCCAATGGATGATAGCGTTGTGATTATGGAAGGTAGTATGTTGTTCATAGTTTTGTTACTCCAATGGTTGGTATCCTTGTAATTATGAAAGGTAGTATGTTGTCGAGATTTTTGTTATTCCATTGGATGGTAGCCTTGTCATTATGGAAGGTAGTCTGTTGGCAGGGTTTTTGTTAATCCAATGGATGGTAACCTTGTGATTATGGAAGGTAGTCTGTTGTCGATATTTTTTTACTCCAACGGATGGTAATCTTGTCATTATGGAAGGTGGTTTGTTGTCGAGATTTTTGTTACTCCAATGGATGGTAGCCTTGTCATTATGAAAGGTAGTCTTTCGTTGAGATTTTTGTTACGCCAATGGATGGTAGCCTTGTTATTATGGAAGGTAGTATATTGTTCATATTTTTTTTACTCCAATGGATGGTAGCCTTGTAATTATGAAAGGTAGTCCATTGTCGATATTTTTGTTATTTCAATGGATGGTAACCTTGTCATTATGAAAGGTAGTTTGTTGTCAAGATTTTTGTTACTCCAATGGATGGTAGCCTTGTCATTATGGAAGGTAGTCTGTTGTCGAGATTTTTGTTACTTCAATGGATGGTAGCCTAGTCATTATCTAAGGTAGTTTTGAGTTGAGATTTATGTTACTCCAATGGATGGTAGTCTTTTCATTATGGAAGGTAGTCTGTTGTTCAGATTTTTGGTACTCCAATGGATGGTAGCCTTGTAATTATAAAAGGTAGTGTATTGTCGAGATTTTTGTTATTCCCTTGGATGGTAGCCTTGTCATTATGGAAGGTAGTCTGTTGCGAGGTTTTTGTTACTCCAATGGATGGTAGCCTTGTCATTATGGAAGATAGTCTGTTGTTAAGATTTTTGTTATTCCCTTGGATGGTAGCCTTGTCATTATGGAAGGTAGTCTATTGACGAGGTTTTTGTTACTCCAATTGATGGTAGCCTTGTCATTATGGAAGATAGTCTGTTGTCGAGATTTTTGTTACTCCAATGGATGGTAGCCTAGTAATTATGGAAGGTAGTCTGTCGTTGAGATTTTTGTTTCTCCAATGGATGGTAGCCTTGTCATTATGGAAGGTAGTCTGTTGTTCAGATTTTTGTTACTCCAATGGATGGTAGCCTTGTAATTATGAAAGGTAGTATGTTGTCGAGATTTTTCTTATTCCATTGGATGGTAGCCTTGTCATTATGGAAGGTAGTCTATTGGCGAGGTTTTTGTTAATCCAATGGATGGTAACCTTGTAATTATGGAAAGTAGTATGTTGTCGAGATTTTTTTTACCCCAATGGACGGTAACCTTGTCCTTATGGAAGGTAGTTTGTTGTCGATATTTTTGTTACTCCAATGGATGGTAGCCTTGTCTTTATGGAAGGTAGTCTATTGTCGATATTTTTCATACTCCAATGGATGGCAGCCTTGACATTATGGAAGGTAGTCTGTTGTCGAGATCATTGTTACTCAATGGATTGTATCCTTTTCATTATGGAAGGTAGTTTGTTGTCGAGATTTTTGTTACTCCAATGGATGGTAGCCTAGTCATTATGGAAGGTAGTTTGTCGTTGAGATTTTTGTTTCTCCAATGGATTATAGCCTTGTGATTATGGAAGGTAGTCTGTAGTTCAGATTTTTGTTACTCCAATGGATGGTAGCCTTCTAATTATGAAAGGTAGTATGTTGTCGAGATTTTTGTTATTCCATTGGACGGTAGCCTTGTCATTATGGAAGGTAGTCTGTTGGTGAGGTTTTTGTTAATCCAATGGATGGTAACCTTGTGATTATGGAAGGTAGTCTGTTGTCGATATTTTTTTTACTCCAATGGATGGTAATCTTGTCATTATGGAAGGTGGTTTGTTGTCGAGATTTTTGTTACTCCAATGGATGGTAGCCTTGTCATTATGAAAGGTTGTCTTTTGTTGAGATTTTTGTTTCGCTAATGAATGGTAGCCTTGGTATTATGGAAGGTAGTCTATTATTCATATTTTTGTTACTCCAATGGATGGTAGCCTTGTAATTATGTAAGGTAGTCTGTTGTCGATATTTTTGTTATTCCAATGGATGGTAACCTTGTCATTATGGAAGGTAGTTTGTTGTTAATATTTTTGTTACTCCCATGGATAGTAGCCTTGTCATTATGGAAGGTAGTCTGTTGTCGAGATTTTTGTTACTCCAATGGATGGTAGCCTAGTCATTATCGAAGGTTGTTTTTCGTTGAGATTTATGTTACTCCACTGGATGGTAGTCTTTTCATTATGGAAGGTAGTCTGTTGTTCAGATTTTTGTTACTCCAATGGATGGTAGCCTTGTAATTATGAAAGGTAGTCTGTTGTCGAGATTTTTGTTATTCCCTTGGATGGTAGCCTTGTCGTTATGGAAGGTAGTCTGTTGGCGAGGTTTTTGTTACTCCAATGGATGGTAGCCTTGTCATTATGGAAGATAGTCTGTTGTTGAGATTTTTGTTACTCTAATGGATGGTAGCCTAGTAAATATGGAAGGTAGTCTGTCCTTGAGATTTTTGTTTCTCCAATGGATGGTAGCCTTGTCATTATGGAAGGTAGTCTGTTGTTCAGATTTTTGTTACTCCAATGGATGTTAGCCTTGTAATTATGAAAGGTAGTATGTTGTCGTGATTTTTGTTATTCCATTAGATGGTAGCCTTGTCATTATGCAAGGTAGTCTGTTGGCGAGGTTTTTGTTAATCCAATGGATGGTAACCTTGTGATTATGGAAAGTAGTCTGTTGTCGAGATTTTTTTTACTCCAATGGACGGTAACCTTGTCCTTATGGAAGGTAGTTTGTTGTCGATATTTTTGTTACTCCAATGGATGGTAGCCTTGTCTTTATGGAAGGTAGTCTATTGTCGATATTTTTCTTACTCCAATGGATTGCAGCCTTGACATTATGGAAGGTAGTCTGTTGTCGAGATCATTGTTCCTCAATGGATTGTATCCTTTTCATTATGGAAGGTAGTTTGTTGTCCAGATTTTTGTTACTCCAATGAATGTTAGCCTTGGTATTATGGAAGGTAGTCTATTATTCATATTTTTGTTACTCCAATGGATGGTAGCCTTGTAATTATGTAAGGTAGTTTGTTGTCGATATTTTTGTTATTCCAATGGATGGTAACCTTGTCATTATGGAAGGTAGTTTGTTGTTAATATTTTTGTTACTCCCATGGATGGTAGCCTTGTCATTATGAAAGGTTGTCTTTTGTTGAGATTTTTGTTACGCCAATGAATGGTAGCCTTGTTAATATGGAAGGTAGTCTATTATTCATATTTTTGTTACTCCAATGGATGGTAGCCTTGTAATTATGTAAGGTAGTCTGTTGTCGATATTTTTGTTATTCCAATGGATGGTAACCTTGTCATTATGGAAGGTAGTTTGTTGTTAATATTTTTGTTACTCCCATGGATGGTAGCCTTATCATTACGGAAGGTAGTCTGTTGTCGAGATTTTTGTTACTCCAATGGATGGTAGCCTAGTCATTATCGAAGGTAGTTTTTCGTTGAGATTTATGTTACTCCAATGGATGGTAGTCTTTTCATTATGGAAGGTAGTCTGTTGTTCAGATTTTTGTTACTCCAATGGATGGTAGCCTTGTAATTATGAAAGGTAGTCTGTTGTCGAGATTTTTGTTATTCCCTTGGATGGTAGCCTTGTCATTATGGAAGGTAGTCTGTTGGTGAGGTTTTTGTTACTCCAATGGATGGTAGCCTTGTCATTATGGAAGATAGTCTGTTGTTGAGATTTTAGTTACTCTAATGGATGGTAGCCTAGTAATTATGGAAGGTAGTCTGTCGTTGAGATATTTGTTTCTCCAATGGATGGTAGCCTTGTCATTATGGAAGGTAGTCTGTTGTTCAGATTTTTGTTACTCCAATGGATGTTAACCTTTTAATTATGAAAGGTAGTATGTTGTCAAGATTTTTGTTATTCCATTAGATGGTAGCCTTGTCATTATGGAAGGTAGTCTATTGGCGAGGTTTTTGTTAATCCAATGGATGGTAACCTTGTGATTATGGAAAGTAGTCTATTGTCTAGATTTGTTTTACTCCAATGGACGATAACCTTGTCCTTATGGAAGGTAGTTTGTTGTCGATATTTTTTTTACTCCAATGGACGATAACCTTGTCCTTATGGAAGGTAGTCTATTGTCGATATTTTTCTTACTCCAATGGATGGCAGCCTTGACATTATGGAAGGTAGTCTATTGTCGAGATCATTGTTACTCAATGGATTGTATCCTTTTCATTATGGAAGGTAGTTTGTTGTCGAGATTTTTGTTACTCCAATGGATGGTAGCCTAGTCATTATGGAAGGTAGTTTGTCATTGAGATTTCTGTTTCTCCAATGGATGATAGCCTTGTGATTATGGAAGGTAGTCTGTAGTTCAGATTTTTGTTACTCCAATGGTTGGTAGCCTTCTAATTATGAAAGGTAGTATGTTGTCGAGATTTTTGTTATTCCATTGGATGGTAGCCTTGTCATTATGGAAGGTAGTCTGTTGGCGAGGTTTTTGTTAATCCAATGGATGGTAACCTTGTGATTATGGAAGGTAGTCTCTTGTCGATATTTTTTTTACTCCAATGGATTCTAATCTTGTCATTATGGAAGGTGGTTTGTTGTCGAGATTTTTGTTACTCCAATGGATGGTAGCCTTGTCATTATGAAAGGTTGTCTTTCGTTGAGATTTTTGTTACGCCAATGAATGGTAGCCTTGTCATTATGGAAGATAGTCTGTTGTTGAGATTTTAGTTACTCTAATGGATGGTAGCCTAGTAATTATGGAAGGTAGTCTGTCGTTGAGATTTTTGTTTCTCCAATGGATGGTAGCCTTGTCATTATGGAAGGTAGTCTGTTGTTCAGATTTTTGTTACTCCAATGGATGTTAACCTTGTAATTATGAAAGGTAGTATGTTGTCAAGATTTTTGTTAATCCATTAGATGGTAGCCTTGTCATTATGGAAGGTAGTCTGTTGGTGAGGTTTTTGTTAATCCAATGGATGGTAACCTTGTGATTATGGAAAGTAGTCTGTTGTCTAGATTTTTTTTACTCCAATGGACGGTAACCTTGTCCTTATGGAAGGTAGTTTGTTGTCGATATTTTTGTTACTCCAATGGATGGTAGCCTTGTCTTTATGGAAGGTAGTCTATTGTCGATATTTTTCTTACTCCAATGGATGGCAGCCTTGACATTATGGAAGGTAGTCTGTTGTCGAGATCATTGTTACTCAATGGATTGTATCCTTTTCATTATGGAAGGTAGTTTGTTGTCCAGATTTTTGTTACTCCAATGAATGTTAGCCTAGTCATTATGGAAGGTAGTTTGTCGTTGAGATTTCTGTTTCTCCAATGGATGATAGCCTTGTGATTATGGAAGGTAGTCTGTAGTTCAGATTTTTGTTACTCCAATGGGTGGTAGCCTTCTAATTATGAAAGGTAGTATGTTGTCGAGATTTTTGTTATTCCCTTGGATGGTAGCCTTGTCATTATGGAAGGTAGTCTGTTGGCGAGGTTTTTGTTACTCCAATGGATGGTAGCCTTGTCATTATGGAAGATAGTCTGTTGTTGAGATTTTAGTTACTCTAATGGATGGTAGCCTAGTAATTATGGAAGGTAGTCTGTCGTTGAGATATTTGTTTCTCCAATGGATGGTAGCCTTGTCATTATGGAAGGTAGTCTGTTGTTCAGATTTTTGTTACTCCAATGGATGTTAACCTTTTAATTATGAAAGGTAGTATGTTGTCAAGATTTTTGTTATTCCATTAGATGGTAGCCTTGTCATTATGGAAGGTAGTCTATTGGCGAGGTTTTTGTTAATCCAATGGATGGTAACCTTGTGATTATGGAAAGTAGTCTATTGTCTAGATTTTTTTTACTCCAATGGACGATAACCTTGTCCTTATGGAAGGTAGTTTGTTGTCGATATTTTTTTTACTCCAATGGACGATAACCTTGTCCTTATGGAAGGTAGTCTATTGTCGATATTTTTCTTACTCCAATGGATGGCAGCCTTGACATTATGGAAGGTAGTCTGTTGTCGAGATCATTGTTACTCAATGGATTGTATCCTTTTCATTATGGAAGGTAGTTTGTTGTCGAGATTTTTGTTACTCCAATGGATGGTAGCCTAGTCATTATGGAAGGTAGTTTGTCGTTGAGATTTCTGTTTCTCCAATGGATGATAGCCTTGTGATTATGGAAGGTAGTCTGTAGTTCAGATTTTTGTTACTCCAATGGATGGTAGCCTTCTAATTATGAAAGGTAGTATGTTGTCGAGATTTTTGTTATTCCATTGGATGGTAGCCTTGTCATTATGGAAGGTAGTCTGTTGGCGAGGTTTTTGTTAATCCAATGGATGGTAACCTTGTGATTATGGAAGGTAGTCTCTTGTCGATATTTTTTTTACTCCAATGGATTCTAATCTTGTCATTATGGAAGGTGGTTTGTTGTCGAGATTTTTGTTACTCCAATGGATGGTAGCCTTGTCATTATGAAAGGTTGTCTTTCATTGAGATTTTTGTTACGCCAATGAATGGTAACCTTGTTATTATGGAAGGTAGTCTATTATTCATATTTTTGTTACTCCAATGGATGGTAGCCTTGTAATTATGTAAGGTAGTCTGTTGTCGATCTTTTTGTTATTCCAATGGATGGTAACCTTGTCATTATGGAAGGTAGTTTGTTGTTAATATTTTTGTTACTCCCCTGGATGGTAGCCTTGTCATTACGGAAGGTGGTCTGTTGTCGAGATTTTTGTTACTCCAATGGATGGTATCCTAGTCATTATCGAAGGTAGTTTTTCGTTGAGATTTATGTTACTCCAATGGATGGTAGTCTTTTCATTATGGAAGGTAGTCTGTTGTTCAGATTTTTGTTACTCCAATGGATGGTAGCCTTGTAATTATGAAAGGTAGTCTGTTGTCGAGATTTTTGTTATTCCCTTGGATGGTAGCCTTGTCATTATGGAAGGTAGTCTGTTGGCGAGGTTTTTGTTACTCCAATGGATGGTAGCCTTGTCATTATGGAAGATAGTCTGTTGTTGAGATTTTAGTTACTCTAATGGATGGTAGCCTAGTAATTATGGAAGGTAGTCTGTCGTTGAGATTTTTGTTTCTCCAATGGATGGTAGCCTTGTCATTATGGAAGGTAGTCTGTTGTTCAGATTTTTGTTACTCCAATGGATGTTAACCTTGTAATTATGAAAGGTAGTATGTTGTCAAGATTTTTGTTAATCCATTAGATGGTAGCCTTGTCATTATGGAAGGTAGTCTGTTGGTGAGGTTTTTGTTAATCCAATGGATGGTAACCTTGTGATTATGGAAAGTAGTCTGTTGTCTAGATTTTTTTTACTCCAATGGACGGTAACCTTGTCCTTATGGAAGGTAGTTTGTTGTCGATATTTTTGTTACTCCAATGGATGGTAGCCTTGTCTTTATGGAAGGTAGTCTATTGTCGATATTTTTCTTACTCCAATGGATGGCAGCCTTGACATTATGGAAGGTAGTCTGTTGTCGAGATCATTGTTACTCAATGGATTGTATCCTTTTCATTATGGAAGGTAGTTTGTTGTCCAGATTTTTGTTACTCCAATGAATGTTAGCCTAGTCATTATGGAAGGTAGTTTGTCGTTGAGATTTCTGTTTCTCCAATGGATGATAGCCTTGTGATTATGGAAGGTAGTCTTTAGTTCAGATTTTTGTTACTCCAATGGATGGTAGCCTTCTAATTATGAAAGGTAGTATGTTGTCGAGATTTTTGTTATTCCATTGGATGGTAGCCTTGTTATTATGGAAGGTAGTCTGTTGGCGAGGTTTTTGTTAATCCAATGGATGGTAACCTTGTGATTATGGAAGGTAGTCTCTTGTCGATATTTTTTTTACTCCAATGGATGGTAATCTTGTCATTATGGAAGGTGGTTTGTTGTCGAGATTTTTGTTACTCCAATGGATGGTAGCCTTGTCATTATGAAAGGTTGTCTTTCGTTGAGATTTTTGTTACGCCAATGAATGGTAGCCTTGTTATTATGGAAGGTAGTCTATTATAGATATTTTTGTTACTCCAATGGATGGTAGCCTTGTAATTATGTAAGGTAGTCTGTTGTCGATATTTTTGTTATTCCAATGGATGGTAACCTTGTCATTATGGAAGGTAGTTTGTTGTTAAGATTTTTGTTACTCCCCTGGATGGTAGCCTTGTCATTATGGAAGGTAGTCTGTTGTCGAGATTTTTGTTACTCCAATGGATGGTAGCCTAGTCATTATCGAAGGTAGTTTTTCGTTGAGATTTATGCTACTCCACTGGATGGTAGTCTTTTCATTATGGAAGGTAGTCTGTTGTTCAGATTTTTGTTAATCCAATGGATGGTAGCCTTGTAATTATGAAAGGTAGTCTGTTGTCGAGATTTTTGTTATTCCCTTGGATGGTAGCCTTGTCATTATGGAAGGTAGTCTGTTGGCGAGGTTTTTGTTACTCCAATGGATGGTAGCCTTGTCATTATGGAAGATAGTCTGTTGTTGAGATTTTTGTTACTCTAATGGATGGTAGCCTAGTAAATATGGAAGGTAGTCTGTCGTTGAGATTTTTGTTTCTCCAATGGATGGTAGCCTTGTCATTACGGAAGGTAGTCTGTTGTTCAGATTTTTGTTACTCCAATGGATGTTAGCCTTGTAATTATGAAAGGTAGTATGTTGTCGAGATTTTTGTTATTCCATTAGATGGTAGCCTTGTCATTATGGAAGGTAGTCTGTTGGCGAGGTTTTTGTTAATCCAATGGATGGTAACCTTGTGATTATGGAAAGTAGTCTGTTGTCTAGATTTTTTTTACTCCAATGGACGATAACCTTGTCCTTATGGAAGGTAGTTTGTTGTCGATATTTTTGTTACTCCAATGGATGGTAGCCTTGTCTTTATGGAAGGTAGTCTATTGTCGATATTTTTCTTACTCCAATGGATGGCAGCCTTGACATTATGGAAGGTAGTTTGTTGTCGAGATCATTGTTACTCAATGGATTGTATCCTTTTCATTATGGAAGGTAGTTTGTTGTCGAGATTTTTGTTACTCCAATGGATTGTAGCCTAGTCATTTTGGAAGGTAGTTTGTCGTTGAGATTTCTGTTTCTCCAATGGATGATAGCCTTGTGATTATGGAAGGTAGTCTGTAATTCAGATTTTTGTTACTCCAATGGATGGTAGCCTTCTAATTATGAAAGGTAGTATGTTGTCGAGATTTTTGTTATTCCATTGGATGGTAGCCTTGTCATTATGGAAGGTAGTCTCTTGGCGAGGTTTTTGTTAATCCAATGGATGGTAACCTTGTGATTATGGAAGGTAGTCTCTTGTCGATATTTTTTTTACTCCAATGGATGGTAATCTTGTCATTATGGAAGGTGGTTTGTTGTCGAGATTTTTGTTACTCCAATGGATGGTAGCCTTGTCATTATGAAAGGTTGTCTTTCGTTGAGAATTTTGTTACGCCAATGAATGGTAGCCTTGTTATTATGGAAGGTAGTCTATTATTCATATTTTTGTTACTCCAATGGATGGTAGCCTTGTAATTATGTAAGGTAGTCTGTTGTCGATATTTTTGTTATTCCAATGGATGGTAACCTTGTCATTATGGAAGGTAGTTTGTTGTTAAGATTTTTGTTACTCCCCTGGATGGTAGCCTTGTCATTATGGAAGGTAGTCTGTTGTCGAGATTTTTGTTACTCCAATGGATGGTAGCCTAGTCATTATCGAAGGTAGTTTTTCGTTGAGATTTATGTTACTCCACTGGATGGTAGTCTTTTCATTATGGAAGGTAGTCTGTTGTTCAGATTTTTGTTACTCCAATGGATGGTAGCCTAGTAATTATGAAAGGTAGTCTGTTGTCGAGATTTTTGTTATTCCCTTGGATGGTAGCCTTGTCATTATGGAAGGTAGTCTGTTGGCGAGGTTTTTGTTACTCCAATGGATGGTAGCCTTGTCATTATGGAAGATAGTCTGTTGTTGAGATTTTTGTTACTCTAATGGATGGTAGCCTAGTAAATATGGAAGGTAGTCTGTCGTTGAGATTTTTGTTTCTCCAATGGATGGTAGCCTTGTCATTATGGAAGGTAGTCTGTTGTTCAGATTTTTGTTACTCCAATGGATGTTAGCCTTGTAATTATGAAAGGTAGTATGTTGTCGAGATTTTTGTTATTCCATTAGATGGTAGCCTTGTCGTTATGCAAGGTAGTCTGTTGGCGAGGTTTTTGTTAATCCAATGGATGGTAACCTTGTGATTATGGAAAGTAGTCTGTTGTCGAGATTTTTTTTACTCCAATGGACGATAACCTTGTCCTTATGGAAGGTAGTTTGTTGTCGATATTTTTGTTACTCCAATGGATGGTAGCCTTGTCTTTATGGAAGGTAGTCTATTGTCGATATTTTTCTTACTCCAATGGATGGCAGCCTTGCCATTATGGAAGGTAGTCTGTTGTCGAGATCATTGTTACTCAATGGATTGTATCCTTTTCATTATGGAAGGTAGTTTGTTGTCGATATTTTTGTTACTCCAATGAATGTTAGCCTTGGTATTATGGAAGGTAGTTTATTATTCATATTTTTGTTACTCCAATGGATGGTAGCCTTGTAATTATGTAAGGTAGTCTGTTGTCGATATTTTTGTTATTGCAATGGATGGTAACCTTGTCATTATGGAAGGTAGTTTGTTGTTAATATTTTTGTTACTCCCATGGATGGTAGCCTTATCATTATGGAAGGTAGTCTGTTGTCGAGATTTTTGTTACTCCAATGAAGGGTAGCCTAGTCATTATCGAAGGTAGTTTTTCGTTGAGATTTATGTTACTCCAATGGATGGTAGTCTTTTCATTATGGAAGGTAGTCTGTTGTTCAGATTTTTGTTACTCCAATGGATGGTAGCCTTGTAATTATGAAAGGTAGTCTGTTGTCGAGATTTTTGTTATTCCCTTGGATGGTAGCCTTGTCATTATGGAAGGTAGTCTGTTGGCGAGGTTTTTGTTACTCCAATGGATGGTAGCCTTGTCATTATGGAAGATAGTCTGTTGTTGAGATTTTAGTTACTCTAATGGATGGTAGCCTAGTAATTATGGAAGGTAGTCTGTCGTTGAGATTTTTTTTTCTCCAATGGATGGTAGCCTTGTCATTATGGAAGGTAGTCTGTTGTTCAGATTTTTGTTACTCCAATGGATGTTAACCTTGTAATTATAAAAGGTAGTATGTTGTCAAGATTTTTGTTATTCCATTAGATAGTAGCGTTGTCATTATGGAAGGTAGTATGTTGGCGAGGTTTTTGTTAATCCAATGGATGGTAACCTTGTGATTATGGAAAGTAGTTTGTTGTCTAGATTTTTTTTACTCCAATGGACGGTAACCTTGTCCTTATGGAAGGTAGTTTGTTATCGATATTTTTGTTACTCCAATGGATGGTAGCCTTGTCTTTATGGAAGGTAGTCTATTGTCGATATTTTTCTTACTCCAATGGATGGCAGCCTTGACATTATGGAAGGTAGTCTGTTGTCGAGATCATTGTTACTCAATGGATTGTATCCTTTTCATTATGGAAGGTAGTTTGTTGTCGAGATTTTTGTTACTCCAATGAATGTTAGCCTTGGTATTATGGAAGGTAGTCTATTATTCATATTTTTGTTACTCCAATGGATGGTAGCCTTGTAATTATGTAAGGTAGTCTGTTGTCGATATTTTTGTTATTCCAATGGATGGTAACCTTGTCATTATGGAAGGTAGTTTGTTGTTAATATTTTTGTTACTCCCATGGATGGTAGCCTTGTCATTATGAAAGGTTGTCTTTTGTTGAGATTTTTGTTACGCCAATGAATGGTAGCCTTGTTAATATGGAAGGTAGTCTATTATTCATATTTTTGTTACTCCAATGGATGGTAGCCTTGTAATTATGTAAGGTAGTCTGTTGTCGATATTTTTGTTATTCCAATGGATGGTAACCTTGTCATTATGGAAGGTAGTTTGTTGTTAATATTTTTGTTACTCCCATGGATGGTAGCCTTATCATTATGGAAGGTAGTCTGTTGTCGAGATTTTTGTTACTCCAATGGATGGTAGCCTAGTCATTATCGAAGATAGTTTTTCGTTGAGATTTATGTTACTCCAATGGATGGTAGTCTTTTCATTATGGAAGGTAGTCTGTTGTTCAGATTTTTGTTACTCCAATGGATGGTAGCCTTGTAATTATGAAAGGTAGTCTGTTGTCGAGATGTTTGTTATTCCCTTGGATGGTAGCCTTGTCATTATGGAAGGTAGTCTGTTGGCGAGGTTTTTGTTACTCCAATGGATGGTAGCCTTGTCATTATGGAAGATAGTCTGTTGTTGAGATTTTAGTTACTCTAATGGATGGTAGCCTAGTAATTATGGAAGGTAGTCTGTCGTTGAGATTTTTGTTTCTCCAATGGATGGTAGCCTTGACATTATGGAAGGTAGTCTGTTGTTCAGATTTTTGTTACTCCAATGGATGTTAACCTTGTAATTATGAAAGGTAGTTTGTTGTCAAGATTTTTGTTATTCCATTAGATGGTAGCCTTGTCATTATGGAAGGTAGTCTGTTGGCGAGGTTTTTGTTAATCCAATGGATGGTAACCTTGTGATTATGGAAAGTAGTTTGTTGTCTAGATTTTTTTTACTCCAATGGACGGTAACCATGTCCTTATGGAAGGTAGTTTGTTATCGATATTTTTGTTACTCCAATGGATGGTAGCCTTGTCTTTATGGAAGGTAGTCTATTGTCGATATTTTTCTTATTCCAATGGATGGCAGCCTTGACATTATGGAAGGTAGTCTGTTGTCGAGATCATTGTTACTCAATGGATTGTATCCTTTTCATTATGGAAGGTAGTTTGTTGTCGAGATTTTTGTTACTCCAATGGATGGTAGCCTAGTCATTATGGAAGGTAGTTTGTCGTTGAGATTTCTGTTTCTCCAATGGATGATAGCCTTGTGATTATGGAAGGTAGTCTGTAGTTCAGATTTTTGTTACTCCAATGGATGGTAGCCTTCTAATTATGAAAGGTAGTATGTTGTCGAGATTTTTGTTATTCCATTGGATGGGAGCCTTGTCAATATGGAAGGTAGTCTGTTTTCGAGGTTTTTGTTAATCCAATGGATGGTAACCTTGTGATTATGGAAGGTAGTCTCTTGTCGATATTTTTTTTACTCCAATGGATGGTAATCTTGTCATTATCGAAGGTGGTTTGTTGTCGAGATTTTTGTTACTCAAATGGATGGTAGCCTTGTCATTATGAAAGGTTGTCTTTCGTTGAGATTTTTGTTACGCCAATGAATGGTAGCCTTGTTATTATGGAAGGTAGTCTATTATTCATATTTTTGTTACTCCAATGGATGGTAGCCTTGTAATTATGTAAGGTAGTCTGTTGTCGATATTTTTGTTATTCCAATGGATGGTAACCTTGTCATTATGGAAGGTAGTTTGTTGTTAAGATTTTTGTTACTCCCCTGGATGGTAGCCTTGTCATTATGGAAGGTAGTCTGTTGTCGAGATTTTTGTTACTCCAATGGATGGTAGCCTAGTCATTATCGAAGGTAGTTTTTCGTTGAGATTTATGTTACTCCACTGGATGGTAGTCTTTTCATTATGGAAGGTAGTCTGTTGTTCAGATTTTTGTTACTCCAATGGATGGTAGCCTAGTAATTATGAAAGGTAGTCTGTTGTCGAGATTTTTGTTATTCCCTTGGATGGTAGCCTTGTCATTATGGAAGGTAGTCTGTTGGCGAGGTTTTTGTTACTCCAATGGATGGTAGCCTTGTCATTATGGAAGATAGTCTGTTGTTGAGATTTTTGTTACTCTAATGGATGGTAGCCTAGTAAATATGGAAGGTAGTCTGTCGTTGAGATTTTTGTTTCTCCAATGGATGGTAGCCTTGTCATTATGGAAGGTAGTCTGTTGTTCAGATTTTTGTTACTCCAATGGATGTTAGCCTTGTAATTATGAAAGGTAGTATGTTGTCGAGATTTTTGTTATTCCATTAGATGGTAGCCTTGTCGTTATGCAAGGTAGTCTGTTGGCGAGGTTTTTGTTAATCCAATGGATGGTAACCTTGTGATTATGGAAAGTAGTCTGTTGTCGAGATTTTTTTTACTCCAATGGACGATAACCTTGTCCTTATGGAAGGTAGTTTGTTGTCGATATTTTTGTTACTCCAATGGATGGTAGCCTTGTCTTTATGGAAGGTAGTCTATTGTCGATATTTTTCTTACTCCAATGGATGGCAGCCTTGCCATTATGGAAGGTAGTCTGTTGTCGAGATCATTGTTACTCAATGGATTGTATCCTTTTCATTATGGAAGGTAGTTTGTTGTCGATATTTTTGTTACTCCAATGAATGTTAGCCTTGGTATTATGGAAGGTAGTCTATTATTCATATTTTTGTTACTCCAATGGATGGTAGCCTTGTAATTATGTAAGGTAGTCTGTTGTCGATATTTTTGTTATTGCAATGGATGGTAACCTTGTCATTATGGAAGGTAGTTTGTTGTTAATATTTTTGTTACTCCCATGGATGGTAGCCTTATCATTATGGAAGGTAGTCTGTTGTCGAGATTTTTGTTACTCCAATGAAGGGTAGCCTAGTCATTATCGAAGGTAGTTTTTCGTTGAGATTTATGTTACTCCAATGGATGGTAGTCTTTTCATTATGGAAGGTAGTCTGTTGTTCAGATTTTTGTTACTCCAATGGATGGTAGCCTTGTAATTATGAAAGGTAGTCTGTTGTCGAGATTTTTGTTATTCCCTTGGATGGTAGCCTTGTCATTATGGAAGGTAGTCTGTTGGCGAGGTTTTTGTTACTCCAATGGATGGTAGCCTTGTCATTATGGAAGATAGTCTGTTGTTGAGATTTTAGTTACTCTAATGGATGGTAGCCTAGTAATTATGGAAGGTAGTCTGTCGTTGAGATTTTTTTTTCTCCAATGGATGGTAGCCTTGTCATTATGGAAGGTAGTCTGTTGTTCAGATTTTTGTTACTCCAATGGATGTTAACCTTGTAATTATAAAAGGTAGTATGTTGTCAAGATTTTTGTTATTCCATTAGATAGTAGCGTTGTCATTATGGAAGGTAGTATGTTGGCGAGGTTTTTGTTAATCCAATGGATGGTAACCTTGTGATTATGGAAAGTAGTTTGTTGTCTAGATTTTTTTTACTCCAATGGACGGTAACCTTGTCCTTATGGAAGGTAGTTTGTTATCGATATTTTTGTTACTCCAATGGATGGTAGCCTTGTCTTTATGGAAGGTAGTCTATTGTCGATATTTTTCTTACTCCAATGGATGGCAGCCTTGACATTATGGAAGGTAGTCTGTTGTCGAGATCATTGTTACTCAATGGATTGTATCCTTTTCATTATGGAAGGTAGTTTGTTGTCGAGATTTTTGTTACTCCAATGAATGTTAGCCTTGGTATTATGGAAGGTAGTCTATTATTCATATTTTTGTTACTCCAATGGATGGTAGCCTTGTAATTATGTAAGGTAGTCTGTTGTCGATATTTTTGTTATTCCAATGGATGGTAACCTTGTCATTATGGAAGGTAGTTTGTTGTTAATATTTTTGTTACTCCCTTGGATGGTAGCCTTGTCATTATGAAAGGTTGTCTTTTGTTGAGATTTTTGTTACGCCAATGAATGGTAGCCTTGTTAATATGGAAGGTAGTCTATTATTCATATTTTTGTTACTCCAATGGATGGTAGCCTTGTAATTATGTAAGGTAGTCTGTTGTCGATATTTTTGTTATTCCAATGGATGGTAACCTTGTCATTATGGAAGGTAGTTTGTTGTTAATATTTTTGTTACTCCCATGGATGGTAGCCTTATCATTATGGAAGGTAGTCTGTTGTCGAGATTTTTGTTACTCCAATGGATGGTAGCCTAGTCATTATCGAAGATAGTTTTTCGTTGAGATTTATGTTACTCCAATGGATGGTAGTCTTTTCATTATGGAAGGTAGTCTGTTGTTCAGATTTTTGTTACTCCAATGGATGGTAGCCTTGTAATTATGAAAGGTAGTCTGTTGTCGAGATGTTTGTTATTCCCTTGGATGGTAGCCTTGTCATTATGGAAGGTAGTCTGTTGGCGAGGTTTTTGTTACTCCAATGGATGGTAGCCTTGTCATTATGGAAGATAGTCTGTTGTTGAGATTTTAGTTACTCTAATGGATGGTAGCCTAGTAATTATGGAAGGTAGTCTGTCGTTGAGATTTTTGTTTCTCCAATGGATGGTAGCCTTGACATTATGGAAGGTAGTCTGTTGTTCAGATTTTTGTTACTCCAATGGATGTTAACCTTGTAATTATGAAAGGTAGTTTGTTGTCAAGATTTTTGTTATTCCATTAGATGGTAGCCTTGTCATTATGGAAGGTAGTCTGTTGGCGAGGTTTTTGTTAATCCAATGGATGGTAACCTTGTGATTATGGAAAGTAGTTTGTTGTCTAGATTTTTTTTACTCCAATGGACGGTAACCATGTCCTTATGGAAGGTAGTTTGTTATCGATATTTTTGTTACTCCAATGGATGGTAGCCTTGTCTTTATGGAAGGTAGTCTATTGTCGATATTTTTCTTATTCCAATGGATGGCAGCCTTGACATTATGGAAGGTAGTCTGTTGTCGAGATCATTGTTACTCAATGGATTGTATCCTTTTCATTATGGAAGGTAGTTTGTTGTCGAGATTTTTGTTACTCCAATGGATGGTAGCCTAGTCATTATGGAAGGTAGTTTGTCGTTGAGATTTCTGTTTCTCCAATGGATGATAGCCTTGTGATTATGGAAGGTAGTCTGTAGTTCAGATTTTTGTTACTCCAATGGATGGTAGCCTTCTAATTATGAAAGGTAGTATGTTGTCGAGATTTTTGTTATTCCATTGGATGGGAGCCTTGTCAATATGGAAGGTAGTCTGTTTTCGAGGTTTTTGTTAATCCAATGGATGGTAACCTTGTGATTATGGAAGGTAGTCTCTTGTCGATATTTTTTTTACTCCAATGGATGGTAATCTTGTCATTATCGAAGGTGGTTTGTTGTCGAGATTTTTGTTACTCAAATGGATGGTAGCCTTGTCATTATGAAAGGTTGTCTTTCGTTGAGATTTTTGTTACGCCAATGAATGGTAGCCTTGTTATTATGGAAGGTAGTCTATTATTCATATTTTTGTTACTCCAATGGATGGTAGCCTTGTAATTATGTAAGGTAGTCTGTTGTCGATATTTTTGTTATTCCAATGGATGGTAACCTTGTCATTATGGAAGGTAGTTTGTTGTTAAGATTTTTTGGTACTCCCCTGGATGGTAGCCTTGTCATTATGGAAGGTAGTTTGTTGTCGAGATTTTTGTTACTCCAATGGATGGTATCCTAGTTATTATCGAAGGTAGTTTTTCATTGAGATTTATGTTAGTCCAATGGATGGTAGTCTTTTCATTATGGAAGGTAGTCTGTGGTTCAGATTTTTGTTACTCCAATGGATGGTAGCCTTGTAATTATGAAAGGTAGTCTGTTGTCGAGATTTTTGTTATTCCCTTGGATGGTAGCCTTGTCATTATGGAAGGTAGTCTGTTGGCGAGGTTTTTGTTACACCAATGGATGGTAGCCTTGTCATTATGGAAGATAGTCTGTTGTTGAGATTTTTGTTACTCTAATGGATGGTAGCCTAGTAATTATGGAAGGTAGTCTGTCGTTGAGATTTTTGTTTCTCCAATGGATGGTAGCCTTGTCATTATGGAAGGTAGTCTGTTGTTCAGATTTTTGTTACTCCAATGGATGTTAGCCTTGTAATTATGAAAGGTAGTATGTTGTCGAGATTTTTGTTATTCCATTAGATGGTAGCCTTGTCATTATGGAAGGTAGTCTGTTGGCGAGGTTTTTGTTAATCCAATGGATGGTAACCTTGTGATTATGGAAAGTAGTCTGTTGTCGAGATTTTTTTTACTCCAATGGACGGTAACCTTGTCCTTATGGAAGGTAGTTTGTTGTCGATATTTTTGTTACTCCAATGGATGGTAGCCTTGTCTTTATGGAAGGTAGTCTATTGTCGATATTTTTCTTACTCCAATGGATGGAAACCTTGACATTAAGGAAGGTAGTCTGTTGTCGAGATCATTGTTACTCAATGGATTGTATCCTTTTCATTATGGAAGGTAGTTTGTTGTCGAGATTTTTGTTACTCCAATGGATGGTAGCCTAGTCATTATAGAAGGTAGTTTGTCATTGAGATTTCTGTTTCTCCAATGGATGATAGCCTTGTGATTATGGAAGGTAGTCTGTAGTTCAGATTTTTGTTACTCCAATGGATGGTAGCCTTCTAATTATGAAAGGTAGTATGTTGTCGAGATTTTTGTTATTCCATTGGATGGGAGCCTTGTCAATATGGAAGGTAGTCTGTTTTCGAGGTTTTTGTTAATCCAATGGATGGTAACCTTGTGATTATGGAAGGTAGTCTCTTGTCGATATTTTTTTTACTCCAATGGATGGTGATCTTGTCATTATCGAAGGTGGTTTGTTGTCGAGATTTTTGTTACTCAAATGGATGGTAGCCTTGTCATTATGAAAGGTTGTCTTTCGTTGAGATTTTTGTTACGCCAATGAATGGTAGCCTTGTTATTATGGAAGGTAGTCTATTATTCATATTTTTGTTACTCCAATGGATGGTAGCCTTGTAATTATGTAAGGTAGTCTGTTGTCGATATTTTTGTTATTCCAATGGATGGTAACCTTGTCATTATGGAAGGTAGTTTGTTGTTAAGATTTTTTGGTACTCCCCTGGATGGTAGCCTTGTCATTATGGAAGGTAGTTTGTTGTCGAGATTTTTGTTACTCCAATGGATGGTATCCTAGTTATTATCGAAGGTAGTTTTTCGTTGAGATTTATGTTAGTCCAATGGATGGTAGTCTTTTCATTATGGAAGGTAGTCTGTGGTTCAGATTTTTGTTACTCCAATGGATGGTAGCCTTGTAATTATGAAAGGTAGTCTGTTGTCGAGATTTTTGTTATTCCCTTGGATGGTAGCCTTGTCATTATGGAAGGTAGTCTGTTGGCGAGGTTTTTGTTACACCAATGGATGGTAGCCTTGTCATTATGGAAGATAGTCTGTTGTTGAGATTTTTGTTACTCTAATGGATGGTAGCCTAGTAATTATGGAAGGTAGTCTGTCGTTGAGATTTTTGTTTCTCCAATGGATGGTAGCCTTGTCATTATGGAAGGTAGTCTGTTGTTCAGATTTTTGTTACTCCAATGGATGTTAGCCTTGTAATTATGAAAGGTAGTATGTTGTCGAGATTTTTGTTATTCCATTAGATGGTAGCCTTGTCATTATGGAAGGTAGTCTGTTGGCGAGGTTTTTGTTAATCCAATGGATGGTAACCTTGTGATTATGGAAAGTAGTCTGTTGTCGAGATTTTTTTTACTCCAATGGACGGTAACCTTGTCCTTATGGAAGGTAGTTTGTTGTCGATATTTTTGTTACTCCAATGGATGGTAGCCTTGTCTTTATGGAAGGTAGTCTATTGTCGATATTTTTCTTACTACAATGGATGGAAACCTTGACATTAAGGAAGGTAGTCTGTTGTCGAGATCATTGTTACTCAATGGATTGTATCCTTTTCATTATGGAAGGTAGTTTGTTGTCGAGATTTTTGTTACTCCAATGGATGGTAGCCTAGTCATTATAGAAGGTAGTTTGTCATTGAGATTTCTGTTTCTCCAATGGATGATAGCCTTGTGATTATGGAAGGTAGTCTGTAGTTCAGATTTTTGTTACTCCAATGGATGGTAGCCTTCTAATTATGAAAGGTAGTATGTTGTCGAGATTTTTGTTATTCCATTGGATGGTAGCCTTGTCATTATGGAAGGTAGTCTGTTGGCGAGGTTTTTGTTAATCCAATGGATGGTAACCTTGTGATTATGGAAGGTAGTCTCTTGTCGATATTTGTTTTACTCCAATGGATGGTAATCTTGTCATTATGGAAGGTGGTTTGTTGTCGAGATTTTTGTTACTCAAATGGATGGTAGCCTTGTCATTATGAAAGGTTGTCTTTCGTTGAGATTTTTGTTACGCCAATGAATGGTAGCCTTGTTATTATGGAAGGTAGTCTATTATTCATATTTTTGTTACTCCAATGGATGGTAGCCTTGTAATTATGTAAGGTAGTCTGTTGTCGATATTTTTGTTATTCCAATGGATGGTAACCTTGTCATTATGGAAGGTAGTTTGTTGTTAAGATTTTTGTTACTCCCCTGGATGGTAGCCTTGTCATTATGGAAGGTAGTCTGTTGTCGAGATTTTTGTTACTCCAATGGATGGTATCCTAGTTATTATCGAAGGTTGTTTTTCGTTGAGATTTATGTTAGTCCAATGGATGGTAGTCTTTTCATTATGGAAGGTAGTCTGTGGTTCAGATTTTTGTTACTCCAATGGATGGTAGCCTTGTAATTATGAAAGGTAGTCTGTTGTCGAGATTTTTGTTATTCCCTTGGATGGTAGCCTTGTCATTATGGAAGGTAGTCTGTTGACGAGGTTTTTGTTACACCAATGGATGGTAGCCTTGTCATTATGGAAGATAGTCTGTTGTTGAGATTTTTGTTACTCTAATGGATGGTAGCCTAGTAATTATGGAAGGTAGTCTGTCGTTGAGATTTTTGTTTCTCCAATGGATGGTAGCCTTGTCATTATGGAAAGTAGTCTGTTGTTCAGATTTTTGTTACTCCAATGGATGTTAGCCTTGTAATTATGAAAGGTAGTATGTTGTCGAGATTTTTGTTATTCCATTAGATGGTAGCCTTGTCATTATGGAAGGTAGTCTGTTGGCGAGGTTTTTGTTAATCCAATGGATGGTAACCTTGTGATTATGGAAAGTAGTCTGTTGTCGAGATTTTTTTTACTCCAATGGACGGTAACCTTGTCCTTATGGAAGGTAGTTTGTTGTCGATATTTTTGTTACTCCAATGGATGGTAGCCTTGTCTTTATGGAAGGTAGTCTATTGTCGATATTTTTCTTACTCCAATGGATGGAAACCTTGACATTAAGGAAGGTAGTCTGTTTTCGAGATCATTGTTACTCAATGGATTGTATCCTTTTCATTATGGAAGGTAGTTTGTTGTCGAGATTTTTGTTACTCCAATTGATGGTAGCCTAGTCATTATAGAAGGTAGTTTGTCATTGAGATTTCTGTTTCTCCAATGGATGATAGCCTTGTGATTATGGAAGGTAGTCTGTAGTTCAGATTTTTGTTACTCCAATGGATGGTAGCCTTCTAATTATGAAAGGTAGTATGTTGTCGAGATTTTTGTTATTCCATTGGATGGTAGCCTTGTCATTATGGAAGGTAGTGTGTTGGCGAGGTTTTTGTTAATCCAATGGACGGTAACCTTGTGATTATGGAAGGTAGTCTCTTGTCGATATTTTTTTTACTCCAATGGATGGTAATCTTGTCATTATGGAAGGTGGTTTGTTGTCGAGATTTTTGTTACTCAAATGGATGGTAGGCTTGTCATTATGAAAGGTTGTCTTTCGTTGAGATTTTTGTTACGCCAATGAATGGTAGCCTTGTTATTATGGAAGGTAGTCTATTATTCATATTTTTGTTACTCCAATGGATGGTAGCCTTGTAATTATGTAAGGTAGTCTGTTGTCGATATTTTTGTTATTCCAATGGATGGTAACCTTGTCATTATGGAAGGTAGTTTGTTGTTAAGATTTTTGTTACTCCCCTGGATGGTAGCCTTGTCATTATGGAAGGTAGTCTGTTGTCGAGATTTTTGTTACTCCAATGGATGGTAGCCTAGTTATTATCGAAGGTAGTTTTTCATTGAGATTTATGTTAGTCCAATGGATGGTAGTCTTTTCATTATGGAAGGTAGTCTGTGGTTCAGATTTTTGTTACTCCAATGGATGGTAGCCTTGTAATTATGAAAGGTAGTCTGTTGTCGAGATTTTTGTTATTCCCTTGGATGGTAGCCTTGTCATTATGGAAGGTAGTCTGTTGACGAGGTTTTTGTTACACCAATTGATGGTAGCCTTGTCATTATGGAAGATAGTCTGTTGTTGAGATTTTTGTTACTCTAATGGATGGTAGCCTAGTAATTATGGAAGGTAGTCTGTCGTTGAGATTTTTGTTTCTCCAATGGATGGTAGCCTTGTCATTATGGAAGGTAGTCTGTTGTTCAGATTTTTGTTACTCCAATGGATGTTAGCCTTGTAATTATGAAAGGTAGTATGTTGTCGAGATTTTTGTTATTCCATTAGATGGTAGCCTTGTCATTATGGAAGGTAGTCTGTTGGCGAGGTTTTTGTTAATCCAATGGATGGTAACCTTGTGATTATGGAAAGTAGTCTGTTGTCGAGATTTTTTTTACTCCAATGGACGGTAACCTTGTCCTTATGGAAGGTAGTTTGTTGTCGATATTTTTGTTACTCCAATGGATGGTAGCCTTGTCTTTATGGAAGGTAGTCTATTGTCGATATTTTTCTTACTCCAATGGATGGAAACCTTGACATTAAGGAAGGTAGTCTGTTGTCGAGATCATTGTTACTCAATGGATTGTATCCTTTTCATTATGGAAGGTAGTTTGTTGTCGAGATTTTTGTTACTCCAATGGATGGTAGCCTAGTCATTATAGAAGGTAGTTTGTCATTGAGATTTCTGTTTCTCCAATGGATGATAGCCTTGTGATTATGGAAGGTAGTCTGTAGTTCAGATTTTTGTTACTCCAATGGATGGTAGCCTTCTAATTATGAAAGGTAGTATGTTGTCGAGATTTTTGTTATTCCATTGGATGGTAGCCTTGTCATTATGGAAGGTAGTCTGTTGGCGAGGTTTTTGTTAATCCAATGGATGGTAACCTTATGATTATGGAAGGTAGTCTGTTGTCGATATTTTTTTTACTCCAATGGATGGTAATTTTGTCATTATGGAAGGTGGTTTATTGTCGAGATTTTTGTTACTCCAATGGATGGTAGCCTTGTCATTATGAAAGGTTGTCTTTCGTTGAGATTTTTGTTACGCCAATGAATGGTAGCCTTGTTATTATGGAAGGTAGTCTATTATTCATATTTTTGTTACTCCAATGGATGGTAGCCTTATAATTATGTAAGGTAGTCTGTTGTCGATATTTTTGTTATTCCAATGGATGGTAACCTTGTCATTATGGAAGGTAGTTTGTTGTTAAGATTTTTGTTACTCCCCTGGATGGTAGCCTTGTCATTATGGAAGGTAGTCTGTTGTCGAGATTTTTGTTACTCCAATGGATGGTAGCCTAGTTATTATCGAAGGTAGTTTTTCGTTGAGATTTCTGTTAGTCCAATGAATGGTAGTCTTTTCATTATGGAAGGTAGTCTGTGGTTCAGATTTTTGTTACTCCAATGGATGGTATCCTTGTAATTATGAAAGGTAATCTGTTGTCGAGATTTTTGTTATTCCCTTGGATGGTAGCCTTGTCATTATGGAAGGTAGTCTGTTGGCGAGGTTTTTTTTACAACAATGGATGGTAGCCTTGTCATTATGGAAGATAGTCTGCTGTTGAGATTTTTGTTACTCTAATGGATGGTAGCCTAGTAATTATGGAAGGTAGTCTGTCGTTGAGATTTCTGTTTCTCCAATGGATGGTAGTATTTTCATTATGGAAGGTAGTCTGTTGTTCAGATTTTTGTTACTCCAATGGATGTTAGCCTTGTAATTATGAAAGGTAGTATGTTGTCGAGATTTTTGTTATTCCATTAGATGGTAGCCTTGTCATTATGGAAGGTAGTCTGTTAGCGAGGTTTTTGTTAATCCAATGGATGGTAACCTTGTGATTATGGAAAGTAGTCTGTTGTCGAGATTTTTTTTACTCCAATGGACGGTAACCTTGTCCTTATGGAAGGTAGTTTGTTGTCGATATTTTTGTTACTCCAATGGATGGTAGCCTTGTCTTTATGGAAGGTAGTCTATTGTCGATATTTTTCTTACTCCAATGGATGGAAACGTTGACATTAAGGAAGGTAGTCTGTTGTCGAGATCATTGTTACTCAATGGATTGTATCCTTTTCATTATGGAAGGTAGTTTGTTGTCGAGATTTTTGTTACTCCAATGTATGGTAGCCTAGTCATTATTGAAGGTAGTTTGTCATTGAGATTTCTGTTTCTCCAATGGATGATAGCCTTGTGATTATGGAAGGTAGTCTGTAGTTCAGATTTTTGTTACTCCAATGGATGGTAGCCTTCTAATTATGAAAGGTAGTATGTTGTCGAGATTTTTGTTATTCCATTGGATGGTAGCCTTGTCATTATGGAAGGTAGTCTGTTGGCGAGGTTTTTGTTAATCCAATGGATGGTAACCTTATGATTATGGAAGGTAGTCTGTTGTCGATATTTTTTTTACTCCAATGGATGGTAATCTTGTCATTATGGAAGGTGGTTTATTGTCGAGATTTTTGTTACTCCAATGGATGGTAGCCTTGTCATTATGAAAGGTTGTCTTTCGTTGAGATTTTTGTTACGCCAATGAATGGTAGCCTTGTAATTATGGAAGGTAGTCTATTATTCATATTTTTGTTACTCCAATGGATGGTAGCCTTGTAATTATGTAAGGTAGTCTATTGTCGATATTTTTGTTATTCCAATGGATGATAACCTTGTCATTATGGAAGGTAGTTTGTTGTTAAGATTTTTGTTACTCCCCTGGATGGTAGCCTTGTCATTATGGAAGGTAGTCTGTTGTCGAGATTTTTGTTACTCCAATGGATGGTAGCCTAGTCATTATCGAAGGTAGTTTGTCATTGAGATTTCTGTTTCTCCAATGGATGATAGCCTTGTGATTATGGAAGGTAGTCTGTAGTTCAGATTTTTGTTACTCCAATGGATGGTAGCCTTCTAATTATGAAAGGTAGTATGTTGTCGAGATTTTTGTTATTCCATTGGATGGTAGCCTTGTCATTATGGAAGGTAGTCTGTCGGCGAGGTTTTTTTTAATCCAATGGATGGTAACCTTATGATTATGGAAGGTAGTCTGTTGTCGATATTTTTTTTACTCCAATGGATGGTAATCTTGTCATTATGGAAGGTGGTTTATTGTCGAGATTTTTGTTACTCCAATGGATGGTAGCCTTGTCATTATGAAAGGTTGTCTTTCGTTGAGATTTTTGTTACGCCAATGAATGGTAGCCTTGTTATTATGGAAGGTAGTCTATTATTCATACTTTTGGTACTCCAATGGATGGTAGCCTTGTAATTATGTAAGGTAGTCTGTTGTCGATATTTTTGTTATTCCAATGGATGGTAACCTTGTCATTATGGAAGGTAGTTTATTGTTAAAATTTTTGTTACTCCCCTGGATGGTAGCCTTGTCATTATGGAAGGTAGTCTGTTGTCGAGATTTTTGTTACTCCAATGGATGGTAGCCTAGTTATTATCGAAGGTAGTTTTTCGTTGAGATTTATGTTAGTCCAATGGATGGTAGTCTTTTCATTATGGAAGGTAGTCTGTGGTTCAGATTTTTGTTACTCCAATGGATGGTAGCCTTGTAATTATGAAAGGTAGTCTGTTGTCGAGATTTTTGTTATTCCCTTGGATGGTAGCCTTGTCATTATGGAAGGTAGTCTGTTGGCGAGGTTTTTTTTACACCAATGGATGGTAGCCTTGTCATTATGGAAGATAGTCTGTTGTTGAGATTTTTGTTACTCTAATGGATGGTAGCCTAATAATTATGGAAGGTAGTCTGTCGTTGAGATTTTTGTTTCTCCAATGGATGGTAGCCTTGTCATTATGGAAGGTAGTCTGTTGTTCAGATTTTTGTTACTCCAATGGATGTTAGCCTTGTAATTATGAAAGGTAGTATGTTGTCGAGATTTTTGTTATTCCATTAGATGGTAGCCTTGTCATTATGGAAGGTAGTCTGTTGGCGAGGTTTTTGTTAATCCAATGGATGGTACCCTTGTGATTATGGAAAGTAGTCTGTTGTCGAGATTTTTTTTACTCCAATGGATGGTAACCTTGTCCTTATGGAAGGTAGTTTGTTGTCGATATTTTTGTTACTCCAATGGATGGTAGCCTTGTCTTTATGGAAGGTAGTCTATTGTCGATATTTTTCTTACTCCAATGGATGGAAACCTTGACATTAAGGAAGGTAGTCTGTTGTCGAGATCATTGTTACTCAATGGATTGTATCCTTTTCATTATGGAAGGTAGTTTGTTGTCGATATTTTTGTTACTCCAATGGATGGTAGCCTAGTCATTATAGAAGGTAGTTTGTCATTGAGATTTCTGTTTCTCCAATGGATGATAGCCTTGTGATTATGGAAGGTAGTCTGTAGTTCAGATTTTTAATACTCCAATGGATGGTAGCCTTCTAATTATGAAAGGTAGTATGTTGTCGAGATTTTTGTTATTCCATTGGATGGTAGCCTTGTCATTATGGAAGGTAGTCTGTTGGCGAGGTTTTTGTTAATCCAATGGATGGTAACCTTATGATTATGGAAGGTAGTCTGTTGTCGATATTTTTTTTACTCCAATGGATGGTAATCTTGTCATTATGGAAGGTGGTTTATTGTCGAGCTTTTTGTTACTCCAATGGATGGTAGCCTTGTCATTATGAAAGGTTGTCTTTCGTTGAGATTTTTGTTACGCCAATGAATGGTAGCCTTGTTATTATGGAAGGTAGTCTATTATTCATATTTTTGTTACTCCAATGGATGGTAGCCTTGTAATTATGTAAGGTAGTCTGTTGTCGATATTTTTGTTATTCCAATGGATGGTAACCTTGTCATTATGGAAGGTAGTTTGTTGTTAAGATTTTTGTTACTCCCCTGGATGGTAGCCTTGTCATTATGGAAGGTAGTCTGTTGTCGAGATTTTTGTTACTCCAATGGATGGTAGCCTAGTCATTATCGAAGGTAGTTTGTCATTGAGATTTCTGTTTCTCCAATTGATGATAGCCTTGTGATTATGGAAGGTAGTCTGTAGTTCAGATTTTTGTTACTCCAATGGATGGTAGCCTTCTAATTATGAAAGGTAGTATGTTGTCAAGATTTTTGTTATTCCATTGGATGGTAGCCTTGTCATTATGGAAGGTAGTCTGTTGGCGAGGTTTTTGTTAATCCAATGGATGGTAACCTTATGATTATGGAAGGTAGTCTGTTGTCGATATTTTTTTTACTCCAATGGATGGTAATCTTGTCATTATGGAAGGTGGTTTATTGTCGAGATTTTTGTTACTCCAATGGATGGTGGCCTTGTCATTATGAAAGGTTGTCTTTCGTTGAGATTTTTGTTACGCCAATGAATGGTAGCCTTGTTATTATGGAAGGTAGTCTATTATTCATATTTTTGTTACTCCAATGGATGGTAGCCTTGTAATTATGTAAGGTAGTCTGTTGTCGATATTTTTGTTATTCCAATGGATGGTAACCTTGTCATTATGGAAGGTAGTTTGTTGTTAAGATTGTTGTTACTCCCCTGGATGGTAGCCTTGTCATTATGGAAGGTAGTCTGTTGGCGAGGTTTTTGTTAATCCAATGGATGGTAACCTTGTGATTATGGAAAGTAGTCTGTTGTCGAGATTTTTTTTACTCCAATGGACGGTAACCTTGTCCTTATGGAAGGTAGTTTGTTGTCGATATTTTTGTTACTCCAATGGATGGTAGCCTTGTCTTTATGGAAGGTAGTCTATTGTCGATATTTTTCTTACTCCAATGGATGGAAACCTTGACATTAAGGAAGGTAGTCTGTTGTCGAGATCATTGTTACTCAATGGATTGTATCCTTTTCATCATGGAAGGTAGTTTGTTGTCGAGATTTTTGTTACTCCAATGGATGGTAGCCTAGTCATTATAAAAGGTAGTTTGTCATTGAGATTTCTATTTCTCCAATGGATGATAGCCTTGTGATTATGGAAGGTAGTCTGTAGTTCAGATTTTTGTTACTCCAATGGATGGTAGCCTTCTAATTATGAAAGGTAGTATGTTGTCGAGATTTTTGTTATTCGATTGGATGGTAGCCTTGTCATTATGGAAGGTAGTCTGTTGGCGAGGTTTTTGTTAATCCAATGGATGGTAACCTTATGATTATGGAAGGTAGTCTGTTGTCGATATTTTTTTTACTCCAATGGATGGTAATCTTGTCATTATGGAAGGTGGTTTATTGTCGAGATTTTTGTTACTCCAATGGATGGTAGCCTTGTTATTATGGAAGGTAGTCTATTATTCATATTTTTGTTACTCCAATGGATGGTAGCCTTGTAATTATTTAAGGTAGTCTGTTGTCGATATTTTTGTTATTCCAATGGATGGTAACCTTGTCATTATGGAAGGTAGTTTGTTGTTAAGATATTTGTTACTCCCCTGGATGGTAGCCTTGTCATTATGGAAGGTAGTCTATGGTCGAGATTTTTGTTACTCCAATGGATGGTAGCCTTGTCATTATCGAAGGTAGTTTTTCGTTGAGATTTATGTTAGTCCAATGGATGGTAGTCTTTTCATTATGGAAGGTAGTCTGTTGTTCAGATTTTTGTTACTCCAATGGATGGTAGCCTTGTAATTATGTAAGGTAGTCTGTTGTCGAGATTTTTCTTATTCCCTTGGATGGTAGCCTTGTCATTATGGAAGGTAGTCTGTTGGCGAGGTTTTTGTTACACCAATGGATGGTAGCCTTGTCATTATGGAAGATAGTCTGTTGTTGAGATTTTTGTTACTCTAATGGATGGTAGCCTAATAATTATGGAAGGTAGCCTGTCGTTGAGATTTTTGTTTCTCCAATGGATGGTAGCCTTGTCATTATTTAAGGTAGTCTCTTGTTCAGATTTTTGTTACTCCAATGGATGTTAGCCTTGTAATTATGAAAGGTAGTATGTTGTCGAGATTTTTGTTCTTCCATTAGATGGTAGCCTTGTCATTATGGAAGGTAGTCTGTTGGCGAGGTTTTTGTTAATCCAATTGATGGTAACCTTATGATTATGGAAAGTAGTTTGTTGTCGAGATTTTTTTTACTCCAATGGACGGTAACCTTATCCTTATGGAAGGTAGTTTGTTGTCGATATTTTTGTTACTCCAATGGATGGTAGCCTTGTCTTTATGGAAGGTAGTCTATTGTCGATATTTTTCTTACTCCAATGGATGGAAACCTTGACATTAAGGAAGGTAGTCTGTTGTCGAGATCATTGTTACTAAATGGATTGTATCCTTTTCATTATGGAAGGTAGTTTGTTGTCGAGATTTTTGTTACTCCAATGGATGGTAGCCTAGTCATTATAGAAGGTAGTTTGTCATTGAGATTTCTGTTTCTCCAATGGATGATAGCCTTGTGATTATGGAAGGTAGTCTGTAGTTCAGATTTTTGTTACTCCAATGGATGGTAGCCTTCTAATTATGAAAGGTAGTATGTTGTCGAGATTTTTGTTATTCCATTGGATTGTAGCCTTGTCATTATGGAAGGTAGTCTGTTGGCGAGGTTTTTGTTAATCCAATGGATGGTAACCTTGTGATTATGGAAGGTAGTCTGTTGTCGATATTTTTTTTAGTCCAATGGATGGTAATCTTGTCATTATGGAAGGTGGTTTGTTGTCGAGATTTTTGTTACTCCAATGGATGGTAGCCTTGTCATTATGAAAGGTTGTCTTTTATTGAGATTTTTGTTACGCCAATGAATGATAGCCTTGGTATTATGGAAGGTAGTCTATTATTCATATTTTTGTTACTCCAACGGATGGTAGCCTTGTAATTATGTAAGGTAGTCTGTTGTCGATATTTTTGTTATTCCAATGGATGGTAACCTTGTCATTATGGAAGGTAGTTTGTTGTTAATATTTTTGTTACTCCCATGGATGGTAGCCTTGTCATTATGGAAGGTAGTTTGTTGTTGAGATTTTTGTTACTCCATTGGATGGTAGCCTAGTCATTATCGAAGGTAGTTTTTCGTTGAGATTTATGTTACTCCAATGGATGGTAGTCTTTTCATTATGGAAGGTAGTCTGTTGTTCAGATTTTTGTTACTCCAATGGATGGTAGCCTTGTAATTATGAAAGGTAGTCTGTTGTCGAGATTTTTGTTATTCCCTTGGATGGTAGCCTTGTCATTATGGAAGGTAGTCTGTTGGCGAGGTTTTTGTTACTACAATGGATGGTAGCCTTGTCATTATGGAAGATAGATTGTTGTTGAGATTTTTGTTACTCTAATGGATGGTAGCCTAGTAATTATGGAAGGTAGTCTGTCGTTGAGATTTTTGTTTCTCCAATGGATGGTAGCCTTGTCATTATGGAAGGTAGTTTGTCGTTGAGATTTCTGTTTCTCCAATGGATGATAGCCTTGTGATTATGGAAGGTAGTCTGTATTTCAGATTTTTGTTACTCCAATGGATGGTAGCCTTCTAATTATGAAAGGTAGTATGTTGTCGAGATTTTTTTTATTCCATTGGATGGTAGCCTTGTCATTATGGAAGGTAGTCTGTTGGCGAGGTTTTTGTTAATCCAATGGACGGTAGCCTTGTGATTATGGAAGGTAGTCTGTTGTCGATATTTTTTTACTCCAATGGATGGTAATCTTGTCATTATGGAAGGTGGTTTGTTGTCGAGATTTTTGTTACTCCAATGGATGGTAGCCTTGTCATTATGAAAGGTTGTCTTTTATTGAGATTTTTGTTACGCCAATGAATGGTAGCCTTGGTATTATGGAAGGTAGTCTATTATTCATATTTTTGTTACTCCAATGGATGGTAGCCTTGTAATTATGTAAGGTAGTCTGTTGTCGATATTTTTGTTATTCCAATGGATGGTAACCTTGTCATTATGGAAGGTAGTTTGTTGTTAAGATTTTTGTTACTCCCCTGGATGGTAGCCTTGTCATTATGGAAGGTAGTCTGTTGTCGAGATTTTTGTTACTCCAATGGATGGTAGCCTAGTCATTATCGAAGGTAGTTTTTCGTTGAGATTTATGTTAGTCCAATGGATGGTAGTCTTTTCATTATGGAAGGTAGTCTGTTGTTCAGATTTTTGTTACTCCAATGGATGGTAGCCTTGTAATTATGAAAGGTAGTCTGTTGTCGAGATTTTTGTTATTCCCTTGGATGGTAGCCTTGTCATTATGGAAGGTAGTCTGTTGGCGAGGTTTTTGTTACTCCAATGGATGGTAGCCTTGTCATTATGGAAGATAGTCTGTTGTTGAGTTTTTAGTTATTCTAATGGATGGTAGCCTAGTAATTATGGAAGGTAGTCTGTCGTTGAGATTTTTGTTTCTCCAATGGATGGTAGCCTTGTCATTATGGAAGGTAGTCTGTTGTTCAGATTTTTGTTACTCCAATGGATGTTAGCCTTGTAATTATGAAAGGTAGTATGTTGTCGAGATTTTTGTTATTCCATTAGATAGTAGCCTTGTCATTATGGAAGGTAGTCTGTTGCCGAGGTTTTTGTTAATCCAATGGATGGTAACCTTGTGATTATGGAAAGTAGTCTGTTGTCGAGATTTTTTTTACTCCAATGGACGGTAACCTTGTCCTTATGTAAGGTAGTTTGTTGTCGATATTTTTGTTACTCCAATAGATGGTAGCCTTGTCTTTATGGAAGGTAGTCTATTGTCGATATTTTTCTTACTCCAATGGATGGCAGCCTTGACATTATGGAAGGTAGTCTGTTGTCGAGATCATTGTTACTCAATGGATTGTATCCTTTTCATTATGGAAGGTAGTTTGTTGTCGGGATTTTTGTTACTCCAATGGATGGTAGCCTAGTCATTATGGAAGGTAGTTTGTCATTGAGATTTCTGTTTCTCCAATGGATGATAGCCTTGTGATTATGGAAGGTAGTCTGTAGTTCAGATATTTATTACTCCAATGGATGGTAGCCTTCTAATTATGAAAGGTAGTATGTTGTCGAGATTTTTCTTATTCCATTGGATGGTAGCCTTGTCATTATGGAAGGTAGTCTGTTGGCGAGGTTTTTGTTAATCCAATGGATGGTAACCTTGTGATTATGGAAGGTAGTCTGTTGTCGATATTTTTTTTACTCCAATGGATGGTAATCTTGTCATTATAGAAAGGTGGTTTGTTGTCAAGATTTTTGTTACTCCAATGGATGGTAGCCTTGTCATTATGGAAGGTTGTCTTTTATTGAGATTTTTGTTACGCCAATGAATGGTAGCCTTGGTATTATGGAAGGTAGTCTATTATTCATATTTTTGTTACTCCAACGGATGGTAGCCTTGTAATTATGTAAGGTAGTCTGTTGTCGATATTTTTGTTATTCCAATGGATGGTAACCTTGTCATTATGGAAGGTAGTTTGTTGTTAAGATTTTTGTTACTCCCCTGGATGGTAGCCTTGTCATTATGGAAGGTAGTCTGTTGTCGAGATTTTTGTTACTCCAATGGATGGTAGCCTAGTCATTATCGAAGGTAGTTTTTCGTTGAGATTTATGTTAGTCCAATGGATGGTAGTCTTTTCATTATGGAAAGTAGTCTGTTGTTCAGATTTTTGTTACTCCAATGGATGGTAGCCTTGTAATTATGAAAGGTAGTCTGTTGTCGAGATTTTTGTTATTCCCTTAGATGGTAGCCTTGTCATTATGGAAGGTAGTCTGTTGGCGAGGTTTTTGTTACTCCAATGGATGGTAGCCTTGTCATTATGGAAGATAGTCTGTTGTTGAGATTTTAGTTACTCTAATGGATGGTAGCCTAGTAATTATGGAAGGTAGTCTGTCGTTGAGATTTTTGTTTCTCCAATGGATGGTAGCCTTGTCATTATGGAAGGTTGTCTGTTGTTCATATTTTTGTTACTCCAATGGATGTTAGCCTTGTAATTATGAAAGGTAGTATGTTGTCGAGATTTTTGTTATTCCATTAGATAGTAGCCTTGTCATTATGGAAGGTAGTCTGTTGCCGAGGTTTTTGTTAATCCAATGGATGGTAACCTTGTGATTATGGAAAGTAGTCTGTTGTCGAGATTTTTTTTACTCCAATGGACGGTAACCTTGTCCTTATGGAAGGTAGTTTGTTGTCGATATTTTTGTTACTCCAATAGATGGTAGCCTTGTCTTTATGGAAGGTAGTCTATTGTCGATATTTTTCTTACTCCAATGGATGGCAGCCTTGACATTATGGAAGGTAGTCTGTTGTCGAGATCATTGTTACTCAATGGATTGTATCCTTTTCATTATGGAAGGTAGTTTGTTGTCGAGATTTTTGTTACTCCAATGGATGGTAGCCTAGTCATTATGGAAGGTAGTTTGTCATTGAGATTTCTGTTTCTCCAATGGATGATAGCCTTGTGATTATGGAAGGTAGTATGTAGTTCAGATTTTTGTTACTCCAATGGATGGTAGCCTTCTAATTATGAAAGGTAGTATGTTGTCGAGATTTTTCTTATTCCATTGGATGGTAGCCTTGTCATTATGGAAGGTAGTCTGTTGGCGAGGTTTTTGTTAATCCAATGGATGGTAACCTTGTGATTATGGAAGGTAGTCTTTTGTTGATATTTTATTTACTCCAATGGATGGTAATCTTGTCATTATGGAAGGTGGTTTGTTGTCAAGATTTTTGTTACTCCAATGGATGGTAGCCTTGTCATTATGAAAGGTTGTCTTTTATTGAGATTTTTGTTACGCCAATGAATGGTAGCCTTGGTATTATGGAAGGTAGTCTATTATTCATATTTTTGTTACTCCAACGGATGGTAGCCTTGTAATTATGTAAGGTAGTCTGTTGTCGATATTTTTGTTATTCCAATGGATGGTAACCTTGTCATTATGGAAGGTAGTTTGTTGTTAAGATTTTTGTTACTCCCCTGGATGGTAGCCTTGTCATTATGGAAGGTAGTCTGTTGTCGAGATTTTTGTTACTCCAATGGATGGTAGCCTAGTCATTATCGAAGGTAGTTTTTCGTTGAGATTTATGTTAGTCCAATGGATGGTAGTCTTTTCATTATGGAAGGTAGTCTGTTGTTCAGATTTTTGTTACTCCAATGGATGGTAGCCTTGTAATTATGAAAGGTAGTCTGTTGTCGAGATTTTTGTTATTCCCTTGGATGGTAGCCTTGTCATTATGGAAGGTAGTCTGTTGGCGAGGTTTTTGTTACACCAATGGATGGTAGCCTTGTCATTATGGAAGATAGTCTGTTGTTGAGATTTTTGTTACTCTAATGGATGGTAGCCTAGTAATTATGGAAGGTAGTCTGTCATTGAGATTTTTGTTTCTCCAATGGATGGTAGCCTTGTCATTATGGAAGGTAGTCTGTTGTTCAGATTTTTGTTACTCCAATGGATGTTAGCCTTGTAATTATGAAAGGTAGTATGTTGTCGAGATTTTTGTTATTCAATTAGATGGTAGCCTTGTCATTATGGAAGGTAGTCTGTTGGCGAGGTTTTTGTTAATCCAATGGATGGTAACCTTGTGATTATGGAAAGTAGTCTGTTGTCGAGATTTTTTTTACTCCAATGGACGGTAACCTTGTCCTTATGGAAGGTAGTTTGTTGTCGATATTTTTGTTACTCCAATGGATGGTAGCCTTGTCTTTATGGAAGGTAGTCTATTGTCGATATTTTTCTTACTCCAATGGATGGCAGCCTTGACATTATGGAATGTAGTCTGTTGTCGAGATCATTGTTACTTAATGGATTGTATCCTTTTCATTATGGAAGGTAGTTTGTTGTCGAGATTTTTGTTACTCCAATGGATGGTAGCCTAGTCATTATGGAAGGTAGTTTGTCGTTGAGATTTCTGTTTCTCCAATGGATGATAGCCTTGTGATTACGGAAGGTAGTCTGTAGTTCAGATTTTTGTTACTCCAATGGATCGTAGACTTCTAATTATGAAAGGTAGTATGTTGTCGAGATTTTTGTTATTCCATTGGATGGTATCCTTGTCATTATGGAAGGTAGTATGTTGGCGAGGTTTTTGTTAATCCAATGGATGGTAACCTTGTGATTATGGAAGGTAGTCTGTTGTCGATTTTTTTTTTTTAACTCCAATGGATGGTAATCTTGTCATTATGGAAGGTGGTTTGTTGTCGAGATTTTTGTTACTCCAATGGATGGTAGCCTTGTCATTATGAAAGGTTGTTTTTCGTTGAGATTTTTGTTACGCCAATGAATGGTAGCCTTGTTATTATGGAAGGTAGTTTATTATTCATATTTTTGTTACTCCAATGGATGGTAGCCTTGTAATTATGTTAGGTAGTATGTTGTCGATATTTTTGTTATTCCAATGGATGGTAACCTTGTCATTATGGAAGGTAGTTTGTTGTTAAGATTTTTGTTAATCCCATGGATGGTAGCCTTCTCATTATGGAAGGTAGTCTATTGTCGAGATTTTTGTTACTCCAATGGATGGTAGCCTAGTCATTATCGAAGGTAGTTTTTCGTTGAGATTTATGTTACTCCAATGGATGGTAGTCTTTTCATTATGGAAGGTAGTCTGTTGTTCAGATTTTTGTTACTCCAATGAATGGTAGCCTTGTAATTATGAAAGGTAGTCTGTTGTCAAGATTTTTGTTATTCCCTTCGATGGTAGCCTTGTCATTATGGAAGGTAGTCTGTTGGCGAGGTTTTTGTTACTCCAATTGATGGTAGCCTTGTCATTGTGGAAGATAGTCTGTTGTTGAGATTTTTGTTACTCTAATGGATGGTAGCCTAGTAATTATGGAAGGTAGTCTGTCGTTGAGTTTTTGTTTCTCCAATGGAAGGTAGCCTTGTCATTATGGAAGGTAGTCTGTTGTAAAGAGTTTTGTTACTCCAATGGATGTTAGCCTTGTAATTATGAAAGGTAGTATGTTGTCGAGATTTTTGTTATTCCATTAGATGGTAGCCTTGTCATTATGGAAGGTAGTCTGTTGGCGAGGTTTTTGTTAATCCAATGCATGGTAACCTTGTATTTGTGGAAAGTAGTCTGTTGTCGAGATTTTTTTTTACTCCAATGGATGGTAACCTTGTCATTATGGAAGGTAGTTTGTTGTGGAGATTTTTGTTACTCCAATGGATGGTAGCCTTGTCATTATGAAAGGTAGTATTTTGTTGAGATTTTTGTTACTCCAATGGATGGTAGCCTAGTCATTATCGAAGGTAGTTTTTCATTGAGATTTATGTTAGTCCAATGGATGGTAGTCTTTTCATTATGGAAGGTAGTCTGTTGTTCAGATTTTTGTTACTCCAATGGATGGTAGCCTTGTAATTGTGAAAGGTGGTCTGTTGTCGAGATTTTTGTTATTCCCTTGGATGGTAGCCTTGTCATTATGGAAGGTAGTCTGTTGGCGAGGTTTTTGTTACACCAATGGATGGTAGCCTTGTAATTATGGAAGATAGTCTATTGTTGAGATTTTTGTTACTCTAATGGATGGTAGCCTAGTAATTATGGAAGGTAGTCTGTCGTTGAGATTTTTGTTTCTCCAATGGATGGTAGCCTTGTCATTATGGAAGGTAGTCTGTTGTTCAGATTTTTGTTACTCCAATGGATGTTAGCCTTCTAATTATGAAAGGTAGTATGTTGTCGAGATTTTTGTTATTCCATTGGATGGTAGCCTTGTCATTATGGAAGGTAGTCTGTTGGCGAGGTTTTTATTAATCCAATGGATGGTAACCTTGTGATTATGGAAGGTAGTCTCTTGTCGATATTTTTTTTACTCCAATGGATGGTAATCTTGTCATTATGGAAGGTGGTTTGTTGTCGAGATTTCTGTTACTCCAATGGATGGTAGCCTTGTCATTATGAAAGGTTGTCTTTTGTTGAGATTTTTGTTACGCCAATGAATGGTAGCCTTGGTATTATGGAAGGTAGTCTATTATTCATATTTTTGTTACTCCAATGGATGGTAGCCTTGTAATTATGTAAGGTACTCTGTTGTCGATATTTTTGTTATTCCAATGGATGGTAGCCTTGTCATTATGGAAGGTAGTCTGTTGTCGAGATTTTTGTTACTCCAATGGATGGTAGCCTAGTCATTATAGAAGGTAGTTTTTCGTTGAGATTTATGTTACTCCAATGGATGGTAGTCTTTTCATTATGGAAGGTAGTCTGTTGTTCAGATTTTTGTTACTCCAATGGATGGTAGCCTTGTAATTATGAAAGGTAGTCTGTTGTCGAGATTTTTGTTATTCCCTTGGATGGTAGCCTTGTCATTATGGAAGGTAGTCTGTTGGTGATGTTTTTGTTACTACAATGGATGGTAGCCTTGTCATTATGGAAGATAGTCTGTTGTTGAGATTTTTGTTACTCTAATGGATGGTAGCCTAGTAATTATGGAAGGTAGTCTATCGTTGAGATTTTTGTTTCTCCAATGGATGGTAGCCTTTTTATTATGGAAGGTAGTCTGTTGTTCAAATTTTTGTTACTCCAATGGATGTTAGCCTTGTAATTATGAAAGGTAGTATGTTGTCGAGATTTTTCTTATTCCATTAGATGGTAGCCTTGTCATTATGGAAGGTAGTCTGTTGGCGAGGTTTTTTTTAATCCAATGGATGGTAACCTTGTGATTATGGAAAGTAGTCTGTTGTCGAGATTTTTTTTACTCCAATGGACGGTAGCCTTGTCATTATAGAAGGTAGTCTGTTGGCGAGGTTTTTGTTAATCCAATGGATGGTAACCTTGTGATTATGGAAGGTAGTCTGTTGTCGATATTTTTTTTACTCCAATGAATGGTAATCTTGTCATTATGGAAGGTGGTTTGTTGTCGAGATTTTTGTTACTCCAATGGATGGTAGCCTTGTCATTATGAAAGGTTGTCTTTCGTTGAGATTTTTGTTACGCCAATGAATGGTAGCCTTCTTATTATGGAAGGTAGTCTATTATTCATATTTTTGTTACTCCAATGGATGGTAGCCTTGTAATTATGTAAGGTAGTCTGTTGTCGATAATTTTGTTATTCCAATGGATGGTAACCTTGTCATTATGGAAGGTAGTTTGTTGTTAATATTTTTGTTAATCCCATGGATGGTAGCCTTGTCATTATGGAAGGTAGTCTGTTGTCGAGATTTTTGTTACTCCAATGGATGGTAGCCTAGTCATTATCGAAGGTAGTTTTTCATTGAGATTTATGTTACTCCAATGGATGGTAGTCTTTCCATTATGGAAGGTAGTGTGTTGTTCAGACTTTTGTTACTCCAATGGATGGTAGCCTTGTAATTATGAAAGGTAGTCTGTTGTCGAGATTTTTGTTATTCCCTTGGATGGTAGCCTTGTCATTATGGAAGGTAGTCTGTTGGTGAGGTTTTTGTTACTCCAATGGATGGTAGCCTTGTCATTATGGAAGATAGTCTGTTGTTGAGATTTTATTTACTCTAATGGATGGTAGCCTAGTAATTATGGAAGGTAGTCTGTCGTTGAGATTTTTGTTTCCCCAATGGGTGGTAGCCTTGTCATTATGGAAGGTAGTTTGTCGTTCAGAGTTTTGTTACTCCAATGGATGTTAGCCTTGTAATTATGAAAGGTAGTATGTTGTCGAGATTTTTGTCATTCCATTAGATGGTAGCCTTGTCATTATGGAAGGTAGTCTCTTGGCGAGGTTTTTGTTAATCCAATGGATGGTAACCTTGTGATTATGGAAGGTAGTCTCTTGTCGATATTTTTTTTACTCCAATGGATGGTAATCTTGTCATTATGGAAGGTGGTTTGTTGTCGAGATTTCTGTTACTCCAATGGATGGTAGCCTTGTCTTTATGGAAGGTAGTCTATTGTACATATTTTTCTTACTCCAATGGATGGCAGCCTTGACATTATGGAAGGTAGTCTGTTGTCGAGATCATTGTTACTCAATGGATTGTATCCTTTTCATTATGGAAGGTAGTTTGTTGTCGAGATTTTTGTTACTCAAATGGATGGTAGCCTAGTCATTATGGAAGGTAGTTTGTCGTTGAGATTTCTGTTTCTCCAATGGATGATAGCCTTGTGATTATGGAAGGTAGTCTGTAGTTCAGATTTTTGTTACTCCAATGGATGGTAGCCTTCTAATTATGAAAGGTAGTATGTTGGCGAGATTTTTGTTATTCCATTGGATGGTAGCCTTGTCATTATGGAAGATAGTCTGTTGTTGAGATTTTTGTTACTCTAATGGATGGTAGCCTAGTAATTATGGAAGGTAGTCTGTCGTTGAGATTTTTGTTTCTCCAATGGATGGTAGCCTTGTCATTATGGAAGGTAGTCTGTTGTTCAGATTTTTGTTACTCCAATGGATGTTAGCCTTGTAATTATGAAAGGTAGTATGTTGTCGAGATTTTTGTTATTCCATTAGATGGTAGCCTTGTCATTATTGAAGGTAGTCTGTTGGCGAGGTTTTTTTTAATCCAATGAATGGTAACCTTGTGATTATGGAAAATAGTCTGTTGTCGAGATTTTTTTTACTCCAATGGACGGTAGCCTTGTCATTATGGAAGGTAGTCTGTTGGCGAGGTTTTTGTTAATCCAATGGATGGTAACCTTGTGATTATGGAAGGTAGTCTGTTGTCGATATTTTTTTTACTCCAATGGATGGTAATCTTGTCATTATGGAAGGTGGTTTGTTGTCGAGATTTTTGTTACTCCAATGGATGGTAGCCTTGTCATTATGAAAGGTTGTCTTTCGTTGAGATTTTTGTTACGCCAATGAATGGTAGCCTTCTTATTATGGAAGGTAGTCTATTATTCATATTTTTGTTACTCCAATGGATGGTAGCCTTGTAATTATGTAAGGTAGTCTGTTGTCGATAATTTTGTTATTCCAATGGATGGTAACCTTGTCATTATGGAAGGTAGTTTGTTGTTAATATTTTTGTTAATCCCATGGATGGTAGCCTTTTCATTATGGAAGGTAGTCTGTTGTCGAGATTTTTGTTACTCCAATGGATGGTAGCCTAGTCATTGTCGAAGGTAGTTTTTCGTTGAGATTTATGTTACTCCAATGGATGGTAGTCTTTCCATTATGGAAGGTAGTCTGTTGTTCAGATTTTTGTTACTCCAATGGATGGTAGCCTTGTAATTATGAAAGGTAGTCTATTGTCGAGATTTTTGTTATTCCCTTGGATGGTAGCCTTGTCATTATGGAAGGTAGTCTGTTGGCGAGGTTTTTGTTACTCCAATGGATGGTAGCCTTGTCATTATGGAAGATAGTTTGTTGTTGAGATTTTAGTTACTCTAATGGATGGTAGCCTAGTAATTATGGAAGGTAGTCTGTCGTTGAGATTTTTGTTTCCCCAATGGATGGTAGCCTTGTCATTATGGAAGGTAGTCTGTCGTTCAAATTTTTGTTACTCCAATGGATGTTAGCCTTGTAATTATGAAAGGTAGTATGTTGTCGAGATTTTTGTCATTCCAATAGATGGTAGCCTTGTCATTATGGAAGGTAGTCTCTTGGCGAGGTTTTTGTTAATCCAATGGATGGTAACCTTGTGATTATGGAAAGTAGTCTGTTGCCGAGATTTTTTTTACTCCAATGGACGGTAACCTTGTCCTTATGGAAGGTAGTTTGTTGTCGATATTTTTGTTACTCCAATGGATGGTAGCCTTGTCTTTATGGAAGGTAGTCTATTGTCGATATTTTTCTTACTCCAATGGATGGCAGCCTTGACATTATGGAAGGTAGTCTGTTGTCGAGATCATTGTTACTCAATGGATTGTATCCTTTTCATTATGGAAGGTAGTTTGTTGTCGAGATTTTTGTTACTCCAATGGATGGTAGTCTAGTCATTATGGAAGGTAGTTTGTCGTTGAGATTTCTGTTTCTCCAATGGATGATAGCCTTGTGATTATGGAAGGTAGTCTGTAGTTCAGATTTTTGTTACTCCAATGGATGGTAGCCTTCTAATTATGAAAGGTAGTATGTTGTCGAGATTTTTGTTATTCCATTGGATGGTAGCCTTGTCATTATGGAAGGTAGTCTGTTGGCGAGGTTTTTGTTAATCCAATGGATGGTAACCTTGTGATTATGGAAGGTAGTCTGTTGTCGATATTTTTTTTACTCCAATGAATGGTAATCTTGTCATTATGGAAGGTGGTTTGTTGTCGAGATTTTTGTTACTCCAATGGATGGTAGCCTTGTCATTATGAAAGGTTGTCTTTCGTTGAGATTTTTGTTACGCCAATGAATGGTAGCCTTCTTATTATGGAAGGTAGTCTATTATTCATATTTTTGTTACTCCAATGGATGGTAGCCTTGTAATTATGTAAGGTAGTCTGTTGTCGATAATTTTGTTATTCCAATGGATGGTAACCTTGTCATTATGGAAGGTAGTTTGTTGTTAATATTTTTGTTAATCCCATGGATGGTAGCCTTGTCATTATGGAAGGTAGTCTGTTGTCGAGATTTTTGTTACTCCAATGGATGGTAGCCTAGTCATTATCGAAGGTAGTTTTTCGTTGAGATTTATGTTACTCCAATGGATGGTAGTCTTTCCATTATGGAAGGTAGTCTGTTGTTCAGATTTTTGTTACTCCAATGGATGGTAGCCTTGTAATTATGAAAGGTAGTCTATTGTCGAGATTTTTGTTATTCCCTTGGATGGTAGCCTTGTCATTATGGAAGGTAGTCTGTTGGCGAGGTTTTTGTTACTCCAATGGATGGTAGCCTTGTCATTATGGAAGATAGTCTGTTGTTGAGATTTTAGTTACTCTAATGGATGGTAGCCTAGTAATTATGGAAGGTAGTCTGTCGTTGAGATTTTTGTTTCCCCAATGGATGGTAGCCTTGTCATTATGGAAGGTAGTCTGTCGTTCAAATTTTTGTTACTCCAATGGATGTTAGCCTTGTAATTATGAAAGGTAGTATGTTGTCGAGATTTTTGTCATTCCAATAGATGGTAGCCTTGTCATTATGGAAGGTAGTCTCTTGGCGAGGTTTTTGTTAATCCAATGGATGGTAACCTTGTGATTATGGAAAGTAGTTTGTTGCCGAGATTTTTTTTACTCCAATGGACGGTAACCTTGTCCTTATGGAAGGTAGTTTGTTGTCGATATTTTTGTTACTCCAATGGATGGTAGCCTTGTCTTTATGGAAGGTAGTCTATTGTCGATATTTTTCTTACTCCAATGGATGGCAGCCTTGACATTATGGAAGGTAGTCTGTTGTCGAGATCATTGTTACTCAATGGATTGTATCCTTTTCATTATGGAAGGTAGTTTGTTGTCGAGATTTTTGTTACTCCAATGGATGGTAGTCTAGTCATTATGGAAGGTAGTTTGTCATTGAGATTTCTGTTTCTCCAATGGATGATAGCCTTGTGATTATGGAAGGTAGTTTGTAGTTCAGATTTTTGTTACTCCAATGGATGGTAGCCTTCTAATTATGAAAGGTAGTATGTTGTCGAGATTTTTGTTATTCCATTGGATGGTAGCCTTGTCATTATGGAAGGTAGTCTGTTGGCGAGGTTTTTGTTAATCCAATGGATGGTAACCTTGTGATTATGGAAGGTAGTCTGTTGTCGATATTTTTTGTACTCCAATGAATGGTAATCTTGTCATTATGGAAGGTGGTTTGTTGTCGAGATTTTTGTTACTCCAATGGATGGTAGCCTTGTCATTATGAAAGGTTGTCTTTCGTTGAGATTTTTGTTACGCCAATGAATGGTAGCCTTCTTATTATGGAAGGTAGTCTATTATTCATATTTTTGTTACTCCAATGGATGGTAGCCTTGTAATTATGTAAGGTAGTCTGTTGTCGATAATTTTGTTATTCCAATGGATGGTAACCTTGTCATTATGGAAGGTAGTTTGTTGTTAATATTTTTGTTAATCCCATGGATGGTAGCCTTGTCATTATGGAAGGTAGTCTGTTGTCGAGATTTTTGTTACTCCAATGGATGGTAGCCTAGTCATTATTGAAGGTAGTTTTTTGTTGAGATTTATGTTACTCCAATGGATGGTAGTCTTTCCATTATGGAAGGTAGTTTGTTGTTCAGATTTTTCTTACTCCAATGGATGGTAGCCTTGTAATTATGAAAGGTAGTCTGTTGTCGAGATTTTTGTTATTCCCTTGGATGGTAGCCTTGTCATTATGGAAGGTAGTCTGTTGGCGAGGTTTTTGTTACTCCAATGGATGGTAGCCTTGTCATTATGGAAGATAGTCTGTTGTTGAGATTTTAGTTACTCTAATGGATGGTAGCCTAGTAATTATGGAAGGTAGTCTGTCGTTGAGATTTTTGTTTCCCCAATGGATGGTAGCCTTGTCATTATGGAAGGTAGTCTGTCGTTCAAATTTTTGTTACTCCAATGGATGTTAGCCTTGTAATTATGAAAGGTAGTATGTTGTCGAGATTTTTGTCATTCCAATAGATGGTAGCCTTGTCATTATGGAAGGTAGTCTCTTGGCGAGGTTTTTGTTAATCCAATGGATGGTAACCTTGTGATTATGGAAAGTAGTCTGTTGCCGAGATTTTTTTTACTCCAATGGACGGTAACCTTGTCCTTATGGAAGGTAGTTTGTTGTCGATATTTTTGTTACTCCAATGGATGGTAGCCTTGTCTTTATGGAAGGTAGTCTATTGTCGATATTTTTCTTACTCCAATGGATGGCAGCCTTGACATTATGGAAGGTAGTCTGTTGTCGAGATCATTGTTACTCAATGGATTGTATCCTTTTCATTATGGAAGGTAGTTTGTTGTCGAGATTTTTGTTACTCCAATGGATGGTAGTCTAGTCATTATGGAAGGTAGTTTGTCATTGAGATTTCTGTTTCTCCAATGGATGATAGCCTTGTGATTATGGAAGGTAGTCTGTAGTTCAGATTTTTGTTACTCCAATGGATGGTAGCCTTCTAATTATGAAAGGTAGTATGTTGTCGAGATTTTTGTTATTCCATTGGATGGTAGCCTTGTCATTATGGAAGGTAGTCTGTTGGCGAGGTTTTTGTTAATCCAATGGATGGTAACCTTGTGATTATGGAAGGTAGTCTGTTGTCGATATTTTTTGTACTCCAATGAATGGTAATCTTGTCATTATGGAAGGTGGTTTGTTGTCGAGATTTTTGTTACTCCAATGGATGGTAGCCTTGTCATTATGAAAGGTTGTCTTTCGTTGAGATTTTTGTTACGCCAATGAATGGTAGCCTTCTTATTATGGAAGGTAGTCTATTATTCATATTTTTGTTACTCCAATGGATGGTAGCCTTGTAATTATGTAAGGTAGTCTGTTGTCGATAATTTTGTTATTCCAATGGATGGTAACCTTGTCATTATGGAAGGTAGTTTGTTGTTAATATTTTTGTTAATCCCATGGATGGTAGCCTTGTCATTATGGAAGGTAGTCTGTTGTCGAGATTTTTGTTACTCCAATGGATGGTAGCCTAGTCATTATTGAAGGTAGTTTTTCGTTGAGATTTATGTTACTCCAATGGATGGTAGTCTTTCCATTATGGAAGGTAGTTTGTTGTTCAGATTTTTCTTACTCCAATGGATGGTAGCCTTGTAATTATGAAAGGTAGTCTATTGTCGAGATTTTTGTTATTCCCTTGGATGGTAGCCTTGTCATTATGGAAGGTAGTCTGTTGGCGAGGTTTTTGTTACTCCAATGGATGGTAGCCTTGTCATTATGGAAGATAGTCTGTTGTTGAGATTTTAGTTACTCTAATGGATGGTAGCCTAGTAATTATGGAAGGTAGTCTGTCGTTGAGATTTTTGTTTCCCCAATGGATGGTAGCCTTGTCATTATGGAAGGTAGTCTGTCGTTTAAATTTTTGTTACTCCAATGGATGTTAGCCTTGTAATTATGAAAGGTAGTATGTTGTCAAGATTTTTGTCATTCCAATAGATGGTAGCCTTGTCATTATGGAAGGTAGTCTCTTGGCGAGGTTTTTGTTAATCCAATGGATGGTAACCTTGTGATTATGGAAAGTAGTCTGTTGCCGAGATTTTTTTTACTCCAATGGACGGTAACCTTGTCCTTATGGAAGGTAGTTTGTTGTCGATATTTTTGTTACTCCAATGGATGGTAGCCTTGTCTTTATGGAAGGTAGTCTATTGTCGATATTTTTCTTACTCCAATGGATGGCAGCCTTGACATTATGGAAGGTAGTCTGTTGTCGAGATCATTGTTACTCAATGGATTGTATCCTTTTCATTATGGAAGGTAGTTTGTTGTCGAGATTTTTGTTACTCCAATGGATGGTAGTCTAGTCATTATGGAAGGTAGTTTGTCGTTGAGATTTCTGTTTCTCCAATGGATGATAGCCTTGTGATTATGGAAGGTAGTCTGTAGTTCAGATTTTTGTTACTCCAATGGATGGTAGCCTTCTAATTATGAAAGGTAGTATGTTGTCGAGATTTTTGTTATTCCATTGGATGGTAGCCTTGTCATTATGGAAGGTAGTCTGTTGGCAAGGTTTTTGTTAATCCAATGGATGGTAACCTTGTGATTATGGAAGGTAGTCTGTTGTCGATATTTTTTTTACTCCAATGAATGGTAATCTTGTCATTATGGAAGGTGGTTTGTTGTCGAGATTTTTGTTACTCCAATGGATGGTAGCCTTGTCATTATGAAAGGTTGTCTTTCGTTGAGATTTTTGTTACGCCAATGAATGGTAGCCTTCTTATTATGGAAGGTAGTCTATTATTCATATTTTTGTTACTCCAATGGATGGTAGCCTTGTAATTATGTAAGGTAGTCTGTTGTCGATAATTTTGTTATTCCAATGGATGGTAACCTTGTCATTATGGAAGGTAGTTTGTTGTTAATATTTTTGTTAATCCCATGGATGGTAGCCTTGTCATTATGGAAGGTAGTCTGTTGTCGAGATTTTTGTTACTCCAATGGATGGTAGCCTAGTCATTATCGAAGGTAGTTTTTCGTTGAGATTTATGTTACTCCAATGGATGGTAGTCTTTCCATTATGGAAGGTAGTTTGTTGTTCAGATTTTTCTTACTCCAATGGATGGTAGCCTTGTAATTATGAAAGGTAGTCTGTTGTCGAGATTTTTGTTATTCCCTTGGATGGTAGCCTTGTCATTATGGAAGGTAGTCTGTTGGCGAGGTTTTTGTTACTCCAATGGATGGTAGCCTTGTCATTATGGAAGATAGTCTGTTGTTGAGATTTTAGTTACTCTAATGGATGGTAGCCTAGTAATTATGGAAGGTAGTCTGTCGTTGAGATTTTTGTTTCCCCAATGGATGGTAGCCTTGTCATTATGGAAGGTAGTCTGTCGTTTAAATTTTTGTTACTCCAATGGATGTTAGCCTTGTAATTATGAAAGGTAGTATGTTGTCAAGATTTTTGTCATTCCAATAGATGGTAGCCTTGTCATTATGGAAGGTAGTCTCTTGGCGAGGTTTTTGATAATCCAATGGATGGTAACCTTGTGATTATGGAAAGTAGTCTGTTGCCGAGATTTTTTTTACTCCAATGGACGGTAACCTTGTCCTTATGGAAGGTAGTTTGTTGTCGATATTTTTGTTACTCCAATGGATGGTAGCCTTGTCTTTATGGAAGGTAGTCTATTGTCGATATTTTTCTTACTCCAATGGATGGCAGCCTTGACATTATGGAAGGTAGTCTGTTGTCGAGATCATTGTTACTCAATGGATTGTATCCTTTTCATTATGGAAGGTAGTTTGTTGTCGAGATTTTTGTTACTCCAATGGATGGTAGTCTAGTCATTATGGAAGGTAGTTTGTCGTTGAGATTTCTGTTTCTCCAATGGATGATAGCCTTGTGATTATGGAAGGTAGTCTGTAGTTCAGATTTTTGTTACTCCAATGGATGGTAGCCTTCTAATTATGAAAGGTAGTATGTTGTCGAGATTTTTGTTATTCCATTGGATGGTAGCCTTGTCATTATGGAAGGTAGTCTGTTGGCGAGGTTTTTGTTAATCCAATGGATGGTAACCTTGTGATTATGGAAGGTAGTCTGTTGTCGATATTTTTTTTACTCCAATGAATGGTAATCTTGTCATTATGGAAGGTGGTTTGTTGTCGAGATTTTTGTTACTCCAATGGATGGTAGCCTTGTCATTATGAAAGGTTGTCTTTCGTTGAGATTTTTGTTACGCCAATGAATGGTAGCCTTCTTATTATGGAAGGTAGTCTATTATTCATATTTTTGTTACTCCAATGGATGGTAGCCTTGTAATTATGTAAGGTAGTCTGTTGTCGATAATTTTGTTATTCCAATGGATGGTAACCTTGTCATTATGGAAGGTAGTTTGTTGTTAATAATTTTGTTAATCCCATGGATGGTAGCCTTGTCATTATGGAAGGTAGTCTGTTGTCGAGATTTTTGTTACTCCAATGGATGGTAGCCTAGTCATTATCGAAGGTAGTTTTTCGTTGAGATTTATGTTACTCCAATGGATGGTAGTCTTTCCATTATGGAAGGTAGTCTGTTGTTCAGATTTTTGTTACTCCAATGGATGGTAGCCTTGTAATTATGAAAGGTAGTCTGTTGTCGAGATTTTTGTTATTCCCTTGGATGGTAGCCTTGTCATTATGGAAGGTAGTCTGTTGGCGAGGTTTTTGTTACTCCAATGGATGGTAGCCTTGTCATTATGGAAGATAGTCTGTTGTTGAGATTTTAGTTACTCTAATGGATGGTAGCCTAGTAATTATGGAAGGTAGTCTGTCGTTGAGATTTTTGTTTCCCCAATGGATGGTAGCCTTGTCATTATGGAAGGTAGTCTGTCGTTTAAATTTTTGTTACTCCAATGGATGTTAGCCTTGTAATTATGAAAGGTAGTATGTTGTCAAGATTTTTGTCATTCCAATAGATGGTAGCCTTGTCATTATGGAAGGTAGTCTCTTGGCGAGGTTTTTGATAATCCAATGGATGGTAACCTTGTGATTATGGAAAGTAGTCTGTTGCCGAGATTTTTTTTACTCCAATGGACGGTAACCTTGTCCTTATGGAAGGTAGTTTGTTGTCGATATTTTTGTTACTCCAATGGATGGTAGCCTTGTCTTTATGGAAGGTAGTCTATTGTCGATATTTTTCTTACTCCAATGGATGGCAGCCTTGACATTATGGAAGGTAGTCTGTTGTCGAGATCATTGTTACTCAATGGATTGTATCCTTTTCATTATGGAAGGTAGTTTGTTGTCGAGATTTTTGTTACTCCAATGGATGGTAGTCTAGTCATTATGGAAGGTAGTTTGTCGTTGAGATTTCTGTTTCTCCAATGGATGATAGCCTTGTGATTATGGAAGGTAGTCTGTAGTTCAGATTTTTGTTACTCCAATGGATGGTAGCCTTCTAATTATGAAAGGTAGTATGTTGTCAAGATTTTTGTTATTCCATTGGATGGTAGCCTTGTCATTATGGAAGGTAGTCTGTTGGCGAGGTTTTTGTTAATCCAATGGATGGTAACCTTGTGATTATGGAAGGTAGTCTGTTGTCGATATTTTTTTTACTCCAATGAATGGTAATCTTGTCATTATGGAAGGTGGTTTGTTGTCGAGATTTTTGTTACTCCAATGGATGGTAGCCTTGTCATTATGAAAGGTTGTCTTTCGTTGAGATTTTTGTTACGCCAATGAATGGTAGCCTTCTTATTATGGAAGGTAGTCTATTATTCATATTTTTGTTACTCCAATGGATGGTAGCCTTGTAATTATGTAAGGTAGTCTGTTGTCGATAATTTTGTTATTCCAATGGATGGTAACCTTGTCATTATGGAAGGTAGTTTGTTGTTAATAATTTTGTTAATCCCATGGATGGTAGCCTTGTCATTATGGAAGGTAGTCTGTTGTCGAGATTTTTGTTACTCCAATGGATGGTAGCCTAGTCATTATCGAAGGTAGTTTTTCGTTGAGATTTATGTTACTCCAATGGATGGTAGTCTTTCCATTATGGAAGGTAGTCTGTTGTTCAGATTTTTGTTACTCCAATGGATGGTAGCCTTGTAATTATGAAAGGTAGTTTGTTGTCGAGATTTTTGTTATTCCCTTGGATGGTAGCCTTGTCATTATGGAAGGTAGTCTGTTGGCGAGGTTTTTGTTACTCCAATGGATGGTAGCCTTGTCATTATGGAAGATAGTCTGTTGTTGAGATTTTAGTTACTCTAATGGATGGTAGCCTAGTAATTATGGAAGGTAGTCTGTCGTTGAGATTTTTGTTTCCCCAATGGATGGTAGCCTTGTCATTATGGAAGGTAGTCTGTCGTTCAAATTTTTGTTACTCCAATGGATGTTAGCCTTGTAATTATGAAAGGTAGTATGTTGTCGAGATTTTTGTCATTCCAATAGATGGTAGCCTTGTCATTATGGAAGGTAGTCTCTTGGCGAGGTTTTTGTTAATCCAATGGATGGTAACCTTGTGATTATGGAAAGTAGTCTGTTGCCGAGATTTTTTTTACTCCAATGGACGGTAACCTTGTCCTTATGGAAGGTAGTTTGTTGTCGATATTTTTGTTACTCCAATGGATGGTAGCCTTGTCTTTATGGAAGGTAGTCTATTGTCGATATTTTTCTTACTCCAATGGATGGCAGCCTTGACATTATGGAAGGTAGTCTGTTGTCGAGATCATTGTTACTCAATGGATTGTATCCTTTTCATTATGGAAGGTAGTTTGTTGTCGAGATTTTTGTTACTCCAATGGATGGTAGTCTAGTCATTATGGAAGGTAGTTTGTCGTTGAGATTTCTGTTTCACCAATGGATGATAGCCTTGTGATTATGGAAGGTAGTCTGTAGTTCAGATTTTTGTTACTCCAATGGATGGTAGCCTTCTAATTATGAAAGGTAGTATGTTGTCGAGATTTTTGTTATTCCATTGGATGGTAGCCTTGTCATTATGGAAGGTAGTCTGTTGGCGAGGTTTTTGTTAATCCAATGGATGGTAACCTTGTGATTATGGAAGGTAGTCTGTTGTCGATATTTTTTTTACTCCAATGAATGGTAATCTTGTCATTATGGAAGGTGGTTTGTTGTCGAGATTTTTGTTACTCCAATGGATGGTAGCCTTGTCATTATGAAAGGTTGTCTTTCGTTGAGATTTTTGTTACGCCAATGAATGGTAGCCTTCTTATTATGGAAGGTAGTCTATTATTCATATTTTTGTTACTCCAATGGATGGTAGCCTTGTAATTATGTAAGGTAGTCTGTTGTCGATATTTTTGTTATTCCAATGGATGGTAACCTTGTCATTATGGAAGGTAGTTTGTTGTTAATATTTTTGTTAATCCCATGGATGGTAGCCTTGTCATTATGGAAGGTAGTCTGTTGTCGAGATTTTTGTTACTCCAATGGATGGTAGCCTAGTCATTATCGAAGGTAGTTTTTCGTTGAGATTTATGTTACTCCAATGGATGGTAGTCTTTTCATTATGGAAGGTAGTCTGTTGTTCAGATTTTTGTTACTCCAATGGATGGTAGCCTTGTAATTATGAAAGGTAGTCTGTTGTCGAGATTTTTGTTATTCCCTTGGATGGTAGCCTTGTCATTATGGAAGGTAGTTTGTTGGCGAGGTTTTTGTTACTCCAATGGATGGTAGCCTTGTCATTATGGAAGATAGTCTGTTGTTGAGATTTTTGTTACTCTAATGGATGGTAGCCTAGTAATTATTGAAGGTAGTCTGTCGTTGAGATTTTTGTTTCCCCAATGGATGGTAGCCTTGTCATTATGGAAGGTAGTCTGTCGTTCAGAGTTTTTTACTCCAATGGATGTTAGCCTTGTAATTATGAAAGGTAGTATGTTGTCGAGATTTTTGTCATTCCATTAGATGGTAGCCTTGTCATTATGGAAGGTAGTCTCTTGGCGAGGTTTTTGTTTATCCAATGGATGGTAACCTTGTGATTATGGAAAGTAGTCTGTTGCCGAGATTTTTTTTACTCCAATGGACAGTAACCTTGTCCTTATGGAAGGTAGTTTGTTGTCGATATTTTTGTTACTCCAATGGATGGTAGCCTTGTCTTTATGGAAGGTAGTCTATTGTCGATATTTTTCTTACTCCAATGGATGGCAGCTTTGACATTATGGAAAGGTAGTCTGTTGTCGAGATCATTGTTACTCAATGGATTGTATCCTTTTCATTATGGAAGGTAGTTTGATGTCGAGATTTTTGTTACTCCAATGGATGGTAGCCTAGTCATTATGGAAGGTAGTTTGTCGTTGAGATTTCTGTTTCTCCAATGGATGATAGCCTTGTGATTATGGAAGGTAGTCTGTAGTTCAGATTTTTGTTACTCCAATGGATGGTAGCCTTCTAATTATGAAAGGTAGTATGTTGTCGAGATTTTTGTTATTCCATTGGATGGTAGCCTTGTCATTATGGAAGGTAGTCTGTTGGCGAGGTTTTTGTTAATCCAATGGATGGTAACCTTGTGATTATGGAAGGTAGTCTGTTGTCGATATTTTTTTTACTCCAATGGATGGTAATCTTGTCATTATGGAAGGTGGTTTGTTGTCGAGATTTTTGTTACTCCAATGGATGGTAGCCTTGTCATTATGAAAGGTTGTCTTTCGTTGAGATTTTTGTTACGCCAATGAATGGTAGCCTTCTTATTATGGAAGGTAGTCTATTATTCATATTTTTGTTACTCCAATGGATGGTAGCCTTGTAATTATGTAAGGTAGTCTGTTGTCGATATTTTTGTTATTCCAATGGATGGTAACCTTGTCATTATGGAAGGTAGTTTGTTGTTAAGATTTTTGTTACTCCCCTGGATGGTAGCCTTGTCATTATGGAAGGTAGTCTGTTGTCGAGATTTTTGTTACTCCAATGGATGGTAGCCTAGTCATTATCGAAGGAAGTTTTTCGTTGAGATTTATGTTAGTCCAATGGATGGTAGTCTTTTCATTATGGAAGGTAGTCTGTTGTCGATATTTTTGTTATTCCAATGGATGGTAACCTTGTCATTATGGAAGGTAGTTTGTTGTTAAGATTTTTGTTACTCCCCTGGATGGTAGCCTTGTCATTATGGAAGGTAGTCTGTTGTCGAGATTTTTGTTACTCCAATGGATGGTAGCCTTGTCATTATGGAAGATAGTCTGTTGTTGAGATTTTTGTTACTCTAATGGATGGTAGCCTAGTAATTATGGAAGGTAGTCTGTCATTGAGATTTTTGTTTCTCCAATCGATGGTAGCCTTGTCATTATGGAAGGTAGTCTGTTGTTCAGATTTTTGTTACTCCAATGGATGTTAGCCTTGTAATTATGAAAGGTAGTATGTTGTCGAGATTTTTGTTATTCCATTAGATGGTAGCCTTTTCATTATGGAAGGTAGTTTGTTGGCGAGGTTTTTGTTAATCCAATGGATGGTAACCTTGTGATTATGGAAAGTAGTCTGTTGTCGAGATTTTTTTTACTCCAATGGACGGTAACCTTGTCATTATGGAAGGTAGTTTGCTGTCGATATTTTTGTTACTCCAATGGATGGTAGCCTTGTCTTTATGGAAGGTAGTCTATTGTCGATATTTTTCTTACTCCAATGGATGGCAGCCTTGACATTATGGAATGTAGTCTGTTGTCGAGATCATTGTTACTTAATGGATTGTATCCTTTTCATTATGGAAGGTAGTTTGTTGTCGAGATTTTTGTTACTCCAATGGATTGTATCCTTTTCATTATGGAAGGTAGTTTGTCGTTGAGATTTCTGTTTCTCCAATGGATGATAGCCTTGTGATTATGGAAGGTAGTCTGTAGTTCAGATTTTTGTTACTCCAATGAATGGTAGCCTTCTAATTATGAAAGGTAGTATGTTGTCGAGATTTTTGTTATTCCATTGGATGGTAGCCTTGTCATTATGGAAGGTAGTCTGTTGGCGAGGTTTTTGTTAATCCAATGGATGGTAACCTTGTGATTATGGAAGGTAGTCTGTTGTCGATATTTGTTTTACTCCAATGGATGGTAATCTTGTCATTATGGAAGGTGGTTTGTTGTCGAGATTTTTGTTACTCCAATGGATGGTAGTCTTGTCAGTATGAAAGGTTGTCTTTCATTGAGATTTTTGTTACGCCAATGAATGGTAGCCTTGTTATTGTGGAAGGTAGTTTATTATTCATATTTTTGTTACTCCAATGGATGGTAGCCTTGTAATTATGTTAGTTAGTCTGTTGTCGATATTTTTGTTATTCCAATGGATGGTATCCTTGTCATTATGGAAGGTAGTTTGCTGTTAAGATTTTTGTTACTCCCATGGATGGTAGCCTTGACAATTATGGAAGGTAGTCTGTTGTCGAGATTTTTGTTACTCCAATGGATGGTAGCCTAGTCATTATCGAAGGTAGTTTTTTGTTGAGATTTATGTTACTCCAATGGATGGTAGTCTTTTCATTATGGAAGGTAGTCTGTTGTTCAGATTTTTGTTACTCCAATGAATGGTAGCCTTGTAATTATGAAAGGTAGTCTGTTGTCGAGATTTTTGTTATTCCCTTGGTTGGTAGCCTTGTCATTATGGAAGGTAGGCTGTTGGCGAGGTTTTTGTTACTCCAATGGATGGTAGCCTTGTCATTATGGAAGATAGTTTGTTGTTGAGATTTTTGTTACTCTAATGGATGGTAGCCTAGTAATTATGGAAGGTAGTCTGTCGTTGAGATTTTTGTTTCTCCAATGGATGGTAGCCTTGTCATTATGGAAGGTAGTCTGTTGTTCAGAGTTTTGTTACTCCAATGGATGTTAGCCTTGTAATTATGAAAGGTAGTATGTTGTCTAGATTTTTGTTATTCCATTAGATGGTAGCCCTGTCATTATGGAAGGTAGTCTGTTGGCGAGGTTTTTGTTAATCCAATGCATGGTAACCTTATATTTATGGAAAGTAGTCTGTTGTCGAGATTTTTTTTACTCCAATGGATGGTAACCTTGTCATTACGGAAGGTAGTTTGTTGTCGAGATTTTTGTTACTCTAATGGATGGTAGCCTTGTCATTATGAAAGGTATTATTTTGTTGAGATTTTTGTTACTCCAATCGATGGTAGGCTTGTTATTATGGAAGGTAGTCTATTGTTCAGATTTTTTTTACTCCAATGGATGGTAGCCTTGTAATTATGAAAGGTGGTCTATTGTCGAGATTTATTGTTATTCCATTGAATGGTAGCCATGTTATTATGGTAGGTAGTCTGTTGTCGATATTTTTGTTATTCTAATGGATGGTAACCTTGTCATTATGGAAGGTAGTCTATTGTCGATATTTTTCTTATTCCAATGGATGGCAGCCTTGACATTATAGAAGGTAGTCTGTTGTCGAGATCATTGTTACTCAATGGATTGTATCCTTTTCATTATGGAAGGTAGTTTGTTGTCGAGATTTTTGTTACTCCAATGGATGGTAGCCTAGTCATTATGGAAGGTAGTTTGTCGTTGAGATTTTTGTTTCTCCAATGGATGATAGCCTTGTGATTATGGAAGGTAGTCTGTAGTTCATATTTTTGTTACTCCAATGGATGGTAGCCTTCTAATTATGAAAGGTAGTATGTTGTCGAGATTTTTGTTATTCCATTGGATGGTAGCCTTGTCATTATGGAAGGTAGTCTGTTAGCGAGGTTTTTGTTAATCCAATGGATGGTAACCTTGTGATTATGGAAGGTAGTCTATTGTCGATATTTTTTTTACTCCAATGGATGGTAATCTTGTCATTATGGAAGGTGGTTTGTTGTCGAGATTTTTGTTACTCCAATGGATGGTAGCCTTGTCACTATGAAAGGTTGTCTTACGTTGAGATTTTTGTTACGCCAATGAATGGTAGCCTTGTTATTATGGAAGGTAGTCTATTATTCCTATTTTTGTTACTCCAATGTATGGTAGCCTTGTAATTATGTTAGATAGTCTGTTGTCGATATTTTTGTTATTCCAATGGATGGTAACCTTGTAATTATGGAAGGTAGTTTGCTGTTAAGATTTTTGTTACTCCCATGGATGGTATCCTTGTCATTATGGAAGGTAGTCTGTTGTCGAGATTTTTGTTACTCCAATGGATGGTAGCCTAGTCATTATCGAAGGTAGTTTTTCTTTGAGATTTATGTTACTCCAATGGATGGTAGTCTTTTCATTATGGAAGGTAGTCTGTTGTTCAGATTTTTGTTACTCCAATGGATGGTAGCCTTGTAATTATGAAAGGTAGTCTGTTGTCGAGATTTTTGTTATTCCCTTGGATGGTAGCCTTGTCATTATGGAAGGTAGCCTGTTGGCGAGGTTTCTGTTACTCCAATGGATGGTAGCCTTGTCATTATGGAAGATAGTCTGTTGTTGAGATTTTTGTTACTCTAATGGATGGTAGCCTAGTAATTATGGAAGGTAGTCTGTCGTTGAGATTTTTGTTTCTCCAATGGATGGTAGCCTTGTCATTATTGAAGGTAGTCTGTTGTTCAGAGTTTTGTTACTCCAATGGATGTTAGCCTTGTAATTATGAAAGGTAGTATGTTGTCGAGATTTTTGTTATTCCATTAGATGGTAGCCCTGTCATTATGGAAGGTAGTCTGTTGGCGAGGTTTTTGTTAATCCAATGCATGGTAACCTTGTATTTATGGAAAGTAGTCTGTTGTCGAGATTTTTTTTACTCCAATGGATGGTAACCTTTTTCATTACGGAAGGTAGTTTGTTGTCGAGATTTTTGTTACTCTAATGGATGGTAGCCTTGTCATTATGAAAGGTAGTATTTTGTTGAGATTTTTGTTACTCCAATGGATGGTAGGCTTGTTATTATGGAAGGTAGTCTATTGTTCAGATTTTTTTTACTCCAATGGATGGTAGCCTTGTAATTATGAAAGGTGGTCTATTGTCGAGATTTATTGGTATTCCATTGAATGGTAGCCATGTAATTATGGTAGGTAGTCTGTTGTCGATATTTTTGTTATTCTAATGGATGGTAACCTTGTCATTATGGAAGGTAGTCTATTGTCGATATTTTTCTTACTCCAATGGATGGCAGCCTTGACATTATAGAAGGTAGTTTGTTGTCGAGATCATTGTTACTCAATGGATTGTATCCTTTTCATTATGGAAGGTAGTTTGTTGTCGAGATTTTGGTTACTCCAATGGATGGTAGCCTAGTCATTATGGAAGGTAGTTTGTCGTTGAGATTTCTGTTTCTCCAATGGATGATAGCCTTGTGATTATGGAAGGTAGTCTGTAGTTCATATTTTTGTTACTCCAATGGATGGTAGCCTTCTAATTATGAAAGGTAGTATGTTGTCGAGATTTTTGTTATTCCATTGGATGGTAGCCTTGTCATTATGGAAGGTAGTCTGTTAGCGAGGTTTTTGTTAATCCAATGGATGGTAACCTTGTGATTATGGAAGGTAGTCTATTGTTGATATTTTTTTTACTCCAATGGATGGTAATCTTGTCATTATGGAAGGTGGTTTGTTGTCGAGATTTTTGTTACTCCAATGGATGGTAGCCTTGTCACTATGAAAGGTTGTCTTACGTTGAGATTTTTGTTACGCCAATGAAAGGTAGCCTTGTTATTATGGAAGGTAGTCTATTATTCATATTTTTGTTACTCCAATGGATGGTAGCCTTGTAATTATGTTAGGTAGTTTGTTGTCGATATTTTTGTTATTCCAATGGATGGTAACCTTGTCATTATGGAAGGTAGTTTGCTGTTAAGATTTTTGTTACTCCCATGGATGGTATCCTTGTCATTATGGAAGGTAGTCTGTTGTCGAGATTTTTGTTACTCCAATGGATGGTAGCCTAGTCATTATCGAAGGTAGTTTTTCGTTGAGATTTATGTTACTCCAATGGATGGTAGTCTTTTCATTATGGAAGGTAGTCTGTTGTTCAGATTTTTGTTACTCCAATGGATGGTAGCCTTGTAATTATGAAAGGTAGTCTGTTGTCGAGATTTATGTTATTCCCTTGGATGGTAGCCTTGTCATTATGGAAGGTAGTATGTTGGCGAGGTTTTTGTTACTCCAATGGATGGTAGCCTTGTCATTATGGAAGATAGTCTGTTGTTGAGATTTTTGTTACTCTAATGGATGGTAGCCTAGTAATTATGGAAGGTAGTCTGTTGTTGAGATTTTTGTTTCTCTAATGGATGGTAGCCTTGTCATTATTCAAGGTAGTCTGTTGTTCAGAGTTTTGTTACTCCAATGGATGTTAGCCTTGTAATTATGAAAGGTAGTATGTTGTCGAGATTTTTGTTATTCCATTAGATGGTAGCCCTGTCATTATGGAAGGTAGTCTGTTGGCGAGGTTTTTGTTAATCCAATGCATGGTAACCTTGTATTTATGGAAAGTAGTCTGTTGTCGAGATTTTTTTTACTCCAATGGATGGTAACCTTTTTCATTACGGAATGTAGTTTGTTGTCGAGATTTTTGTTACTCTAATGGATGGTAGCCTTGTCATTATGAAAGGTAGTATTTTGTTGAGATTTTTGTTACTCCAATGGATGGTAGGCTTGTTATTATGGAAGGTAGTCTATTGTTCAGATTTTTTTTACTCCAATGGATGGTAGCCTTGTAATTATGAAAGGTGGTCTATTGTCGAGATTTATTGGTATTCCATTGAATGGTAGCCATGTAATTATGGTAGGTAGTCTGTTGTCGATATTTTTGTTATTCTAATGGATGGTAACCTTGTCATTATGGAAGGTAGTCTATTGTCGATATTTTTCTTACTCCAATGGATGGCAGCCTTGACATTATAGAAGGTAGTCTGTTGTCGAGATCATTGTTACTCAATGGATTGTATCCTTTTCATTATGGAAGGTAGTTTGTTGTAGAGATTTTTGTTACTCCAATGGATGGTAGCCTAGTCATTATGGAAGGTAGTTTGTCGTTGAGATTTCTATTTCTCCAATGGATGATAGCCTTGTGATTATGGAAGGTATTATGTAGTTCAGATTTTTGTTACTCCAATGGATGGTAGCCTTCTAATTATGAAAGGTAGTATGTTGTCGAGATTTTTGTTATTCCATTGGATGGTAGCCTTGTCATTATGGAAGGTAGTCTGTTGTCGATATTTTTTTTACTCCAATGGATGGTAATCTTGTCATTATGGAAGGTGGTTTGTTGTTCAGATTTTTTTTACTCCAATGGATGGTAGCCTTGTAATTATGAAAGGTGGTCTATTGTCGAGATTTATTGGTATTCCATTGAATGGTAGCCATGTAATTATGGTAGGTAGTCTGTTGTCGATATTTTTGTTATTCTAATGGATGGTAACCTTGTCATTATGGAAGGTAGTCTATTGTCGATATTTTTCTTACTCCAATGGATGGCAGCCTTGACATTATAGAAGGTAGTCTGTTGTCGAGATCATTGTTACTCAATGGATTGTATCCTTTTCATTATGGAAGGTAGTTTGTTGTCGAGATTTTTGTTACTCCAATGGATGGTAGCTTTGTCATTATGGAAGATAGTCTGTTGTTGAGATTTTTGTTACTCTAATGGATGGTAGCCTAGTAATTATGGAAGGTAGTCTGTCGTTGAGATTTTTGTTTCTCCAATGGATGGTAGCCTTGTCATTATTGAAGGTAGTCTGTTGTTCAGAGTTTTGTTACTCCAATGGATGTTAGCCTTGTAATTATGAAAGGTAGTATGTTGTCGAGATTTTTGTTATTCCATTAGATGGTAGCCCTGTCATTATGGAAGGTAGTCTGTTGGCGAGGTTTTTGTTAATCCAATGCATGGTAACCTTGTATTTATGGAAAGTAGTCTGTTGTCGAGATTTTTTTTACTCCAATGGATGGTAACCTTTTTCATTACGGAAGGTAGTTTGTTGTCGAGATTTTTGTTACTCTAATGGATGGTAACCTTGTCATTATGAAAGGTAGTATTTTGTTGAGATTTTTGTTACTCCAATGGATGGTAGGCTTGTTATTATGGAAGGTAGTCTATTGTTCAGATTTTTTTTACTCCAATGGATGGTAGCCTTGTAATTATGAAAGGTGGTCTATTGTCGAGATTTATTGGTATTCCATTGAATGGTAGCCATGTAATTATGGTAGGTAGTCTGTTGTCGATATTTTTGTTATTCTAATGGATGGTAACCTTGTCATTATGGAAGGTAGTCTATTGTCGATATTTTTCTTACTCCAATGGATGGCAGCCTTGACATTATAGAAGGTAGTCTGTTGTCGAGATCATTGTTACTCAATGGATTGTATCCTTTTCATTATGGAAGGTAGTTTGTTGTCGAGATTTTGGTTACTCCAATGGATGGTAGCCTAGTCATTATGGAAGGTAGTTTGTCGTTGAGATTTCTGTTTCTCCAATGGATGATAGCCTTGTGATTTTGGAAGGTAGTCTGTAGTTCATATTTTTGTTACTCCAATGGATGGTAGCCTTCTAATTATGAAAGGTAGTATGTTGTCGAGATTTTTGTTATTCCATTGGATGGTAGCCTTGTCATTATGGAAGGTAGTCTGTTAGCGAGGTTTTTGTTAATCCAATGGATGGTAACCTTGTGATTATGGAAGGTAGTCTATTGTCGATATTTTTTTTACTCCAATGGATGGTAATCTTGTCATTATGGAAGGTGGTTTGTTGTCGAGATTTTTGTTACTCCAATGGATGGTAGCCTTGTCACTATGAAAGGTTGTCTTACGTTGAGATTTTTGTTACGCCAATGAATGGTAGCCTTGTTATTATGGAAGGTAGTCTATTATTCATATTTTTGTTACTCCAATGGATGGTAGCCTTGTAATTATGTTAGGTAGTTTGTTGTCGATATTTTTGTTATTCCAATGGATGGTAACCTTGTCATTATGGAAGGTAGTTTGCTGTTAAGATTTTTGTTACTCCCATGGATGGTATCCTTGTCATTATGGAAGGTAGTCTGTTGTCGAGATTTTTGTTACTCCAATGGATGGTAGCCTAGTCATTATCGAAGGTAGTTTTTCGTTGAGATTTATGTTACTCCAATGGATGGTAGTCTTTTCATTATGGAAGGTAGTCTGCTGTTCAGATTTTTGTTACTCCAATGGATGGTAGCCTTGTAATTATGAAAGGTAGTCTGTTGTCGAGATTTTTGTTATTCCCTTGGATGGTAGCCTTGTCATTATGGAAGGTAGTATGTTGGCGAGGTTTTTGTTACTCCAATGGATGGTAGCCTTGTCATTATGGAAGATAGTCTGTTGTTGAGATATTTGTTACTCTAATGGATGGTAGCCTAGTAATTATGGAAGGTAGTCTGTCGTTGAGATTTTTGTTTCTCCAATGGATGGTAGCCTTGTCATTATTGAAGGTAGTCTGTTGTTCAGAGTTTTGTTACTCCAATGGATGTTAGCCTTGTAATTATGAAAGGTAGTATGTTGTCGAGATTTTTGTTATTCCATTAGATGGTAGCCTTGTCATTATGGAAGGTAGTCTGTTGGCGAGGTTTTTGTTAATCCAATGCATGGTAACCTTGTATTTATGGAAAGTAGTCTGTTGTCGAGATTTTTTTTACTCCAATGGATGGTAACCTTGTCATTACGGAAGGTAGTTTGTTGTCGAGATTTTTGTTACTCTAATGGATGGTAGCCTTGTCATTATGAAAGGTAGTATTTTGTTGAGATTTTTGTTACTCCAATGGATGGTAGGCTTGTTATTATGGAAGGTAGTCTATTGTTCAGATTTTTTTTACTCCAATGGATGGTAGCCTTGTAATTATGAAAGGTGGTCTATTGTCGAGATTTATTGGTATTCCATTGAATGGTAGCCATGTAATTATGGTAGGTAGTCTGTTGTCGATATTTTTGTTATTCTAATGGATGGTAACCTTGTCATTATGGAAGGTAGTCTATTGTCGATATTTTTCTTACTCCAATGGATGGCAGCCTTGACATTATAGAAGGTAGTCTATTGTCGAGATCATTGTTACTCAATGGATTGTATCCTTTTCATTATGGAAGGTAGTTTGTTGTCGAGATTTTTGTTACTCCAATGGATGGTAGCCTAGTCATTATGGAAGGTAGTTTGTCGTTGAGATTTCTGTTTCTCCAATGGATGATAGCCTTGTGATTATGGAAGGTAGTCTGTAGTTCATATTTTTGTTACTCCAATGGATGGTAGCCTTCTAATTATGAAAGGTAGTATGTTGTCGAGATTTTTGTTATTCCATTGGATGGTAGCCTTGTCATTATGGAAGGTAGTCTGTTAGCGAGGTTTTTGTTAATCCAATGGATGGTAACCTTGTGATTATGGAAGGTAGTCTATTGTCGATATTTTTTTTACTCCAATGGATGGTAATCTTGTCATTATGGAAGGTGGTTTGTTGTCGAGATTTTTGTTACTCCAATGGATGGTAGCCTTGTCACTATGAAAGGTTGTCTTACGTTGAGATTTTTGTTACGCCAATGAAAGGTAGCCTTGTTATTATGGAAGGTAGTCTATTATTCATATTTTTGTTACTCCAATGGATGGTAGCCTTGTAATTATGTTAGGTAGTCTGTTGTCGATATTTTTGTTATTCCAATGGATGGTAACCTTGTCATTATGGAAGGTAGTTTGCTGTTAAGATTTTTGTTACTCCCATGGATGGTATCCTTGTCATTATGGAAGGTAGTCTGTTGTCGAGATTTTTGTTACTCCAATGGATGGTAGCCTAGTCATTATCGAAGGTAGTTTTTCGTTGAGATTTATGTTACTCCAATGGATGGTAGTCTTTTCATTATGGAAGGTAGTCTGTTGTTCAGATTTTTGTTACTCCAATGGATGGTAGCCTTGTAATTATGAAAGGTAGTCTGTTGTCGAGATTTATGTTATTCCCTTGGATGGTAGCCTTGTCATTATGGAAGGTAGTATGTTGGCGAGGTTTTTGTTACTCCAATGGATGGTAGCCTTGTCATTATGGAAGATAGTCTGTTGTTGAGATTTTTGTTACTCTAATGGATGGTAGCCTAGTAATTATGGAAGGTAGTCTGTCGTTGAGATTTTTGTTTCTCTAATGGATGGTAGCCTTGTCATTATTGAAGGTAGTCTGTTGTTCAGAGTTTTGTTACTCCAATGGATGTTAGCCTTGTAATTATGAAAGGTAGTATGTTGTCGAGATTTTTGTTATTCCATTAGATGGTAGCCCTGTCATTATGGAAGGTAGTCTGTTGGCGAGGTTTTTGTTAATCCAATGCATGGTAACCTTGTATTTATGGAAAGTAGTCTGTTGTCGAGATTTTTTTTACTCCAATGGATGGTAACCTTTTTCATTACGGAAGGTAGTTTGTTGTCGAGATTTTTGTTACTCTAATGGATGGTAGCCTTGTCATTATGAAAGGTAGTATTTTGTTGAGATTTTTGTTACTCCAATGGATGGTAGGCTTGTTATTATGGAAGGTAGTCTATTGTTCAGATTTTTTTTACTCCAATGGATGGTAGCCTTGTAATTATGAAAGGTGGTCTATTGTCGAGATTTATTGGTATTCCATTGAATGGTAGCCATGTAATTATGGTAGGTAGTCTGTTGTCGATATTTTTGTTATTCTAATGGATGGTAACCTTGTCATTATGGAAGGTAGTCTATTGTCGATATTTTTCTTACTCCAATGGATGGCAACCTTGACATTATAGAAGGTAGTCTGTTGTCGAGATCATTGTTACTCAATGGATTGTATCCTTTTCATTATGGAAGGTAGTTTGTTGTAGAGATTTTTGTTACTCCAATGGATGGTAGCCTAGTCATTATGGAAGGTAGTTTGTCGTTGAGATTTCTATTTCTCCAATGGATGATAGCCTTGTGATTATGGAAGGTATTATGTAGTTCAGATTTTTGTTACTCCAATGGATGGTAGCCTTCTAATTATGAAAGGTAGTATGTTGTCGAGATTTTTGTTATTCCATTGGATGGTAGCCTTGTCATTATGGAAGGTAGTCTGTTGTCGATATTTTTTTTACTCCAATGGATGGTAATCTTGTCATTATGGAAGGTGGTTTGTTGTCGAGATTTTTGTTACTCCAATGGATGGTAGCCTTGTCATTATGAAAGGTTGTCTTTCGTTGGGATTTTTGTTACGCCAATGAATGGTAGCCTTGTTATTATGCAAGGTAGTCTATTATTCATATTTTTGTTACTCCAATGGATGGTAGCCTTGTAATTATGTAAGGTAGTCTGTTGTCGATATTTTTGTTATTCCAATGGAAGGTAACCTTGTCATTATGGAAGGTAGTTTGTTGTTAAGATTTTTGTTACTCCCATGGATGGTAGCCTTGTCATTATGGAAGGTAGTCTGTTGTCGAGATTTTTGATACTCCAATGGATGGTAGCCTAGTCATTATCGAAGGTAGTTTTTCGTTGAGATTTATGTTACTCCAATGGATGGTAGTCTTTTCATTATGGAAGGTAGTCTGTTGTTCAGATTTTTGTTACTCCAATGGATGGTAGCCTTGTAATTATGAAAGGTAGTTTGTTGTCGAGATTTTTGTTATTCCCTTAGATGGTAGCCTTGTCATTATGGAAGGTAGTCTGTTGGCGAGGTTTTTGTTACTTCAATGGATGGTAGCCTTGTCATTATGGAAGATAGTCTGTTGTTGAGATTTTTGTTACTCTAATGGATGGTAGCCTAGTAATTATGGAAGGTAGTCTGTCGTTGAGATTTTTGTTTCTCCAATGGATGGTAGCCTTGTCATTATGGAAGGTAGTCTATTATTCAGAGTTTTGTTACTCCAATGGATGTTAGCCTTGTAATTATGAAAGGTAGTATGTTGTCGAGATTTTTGTTATTCCATTAGATGGTAGCCTTGTCATTATGGAAGGTAGTATGTTGGCGAGGTTTTTGTTAATCCAATGCATGGTAACCTTGTATTTATGGAAAGTAGTCTGTTGTCGAGATTTTTTTTACTCCAATGGATGGTAACCTTGTCATTATGGAAGGTAGTTTGTTGTCGAGATTTTTGTTATTCCAATGGGTGGTAGCCTTGTCATTAAGAAAGGTAGTATTTTGTTGAGATTTTTGTTACTCCAATGGATGGTAGGCTTGTTATTATGGAAGGTAGTCTATTGTTCAGATTTTTTTTACTCCAATGGATTGTAGCCTTGTAATTATGAAAGGTGGTCTATTGTCGAGATTTATTATTATTCCATTGAATGGTAGCCATGTAATTATGGTAGGTAGTCTGTTGTCAATATTTTTGTTATTCTAATGGATGGTAACCTTGTCATTATGGAAGGTAGTCTATTGTCGATATTTTTCTTACTCCAATGGATGGCAGCCTTGACATTATAGAAGGTAGTCTGTTGTCGAGATCATTGTTACTCAATGGATTGTATCCTTTTCATTATGGAAGGTAGTTTGTTGTCGAGATTTTTGTTACTCCAATGGATGGTAGCCTAGTCATTATGGAAGGTAGTTTTTCGTTGAGATTTCTGTTTCTCCAATGGATGACAGCCTTGTGATTATGGAAGGTAGTCTGTAGTTCAGATTTTTGTTACTCCAATGGATGGTAGCCTTCTAATTATGAAAGGTAGTATGTTGTCGAGATTTTTGTTATTCCATTGGATGGTAGCCTTGTCATTATGGAAGGTAGTCTGTTGGCGAGGTTTTTGTTAATCCAATGGATGGTAACCTTGTGATTATGGAAGGTAGTCTGTTGTCGATATTTTTTTTACTCCAATGGATGGTAATCTTGTCATTATGGAAGGTGGTTTATTGTGGAGATTTTTGTTACTCCAATGGATGGTAGCCTTGTTATTATGAAAGGTTGTCTTTCGTTGAGATTTTTGTTACGCCAATGAATGGTAGCCTTGTTATTATGGAAGGTAGTCTATTATTCATATTTTTGTTACTCCAATGGATGGTATCCTTGTAATTATGTAAGGTAGTCTGTTGTCGATCTTTTTGTTATTCCAATGGATGGTAACCTTGTCATTATGGAAGGTAGTTTGTTGTTAAGATTTTTGTTACTCCCATGGATGGTAGCCTTGTCATTATGGAAGGTAGTCTGTTGTCGAGATTTTTGTTACTCCAATGGATGGTAGCCTAGTCATTATCGAAGGTAGTTTTTCGTTGAGATTTATGTTACTCCAATGGATGGTAGTCTTTTCATTATGGAAGGTAGTCTGTTGTTCAGATTTTTGTTACTCCAATGGATTGTAGCCTTGTAATTATGAAAGGTAGTCTGTTGTCGAGATTTTTGTTATTCCCTTGGATGGTAGCCTTGTCATTATGGAAGGTAGTCTGTTGGCGAGGTTTTTGTTACTCCAATGGATGGTAGCCTTGTCATTATGGAAGATAGTCTGTTGTTGAGATTTTTGTTACTCTAATGGATGGTAGCCTAGTAATTATGGAAGGTAGTCTGTCGTTGAGATTTTTGTTTCTCCAATGGATGGTAGCCTTGTTATTATGGAAGGTAGTCTGTTGTTCAGAGTTTTGTTACTCCAATGGATGTTAGCCTTGTAATTATGAAAGGTAGTATGTTGTCGAGATTTTTGTTATTCCATTAGATGGTAGCCTTGTCATTATGGAAGGTAGTCTTTTGGCGAGGTTTTTGTTAATCCAATGCATGGTAACCTTGTATTTATGGAAAGTAGTCTGTTGTCGAGATTTTTTTTACTCCAATGGATGGTAACCTTGTCATTATGGAAGGTAGTTTGTTGTCGAGATTTTTGTTACTCCAATGGGTGGTAGCCTTGTCATTATGAAAGGTAGTATTTTGTTGAGATTTTTGTTACTCCAATGGATGGTAGGCTTGTTATTATGGAAGGTAGTCTATTGTTCAGATTTTTTTTACTCCAATGGATTGTAGCCTTGTAATTATGAAAGGTGGTCTATTGTCGAGATTTAATGTTATTCCATTGAATGGTAGCCATGTAATTATGGTAGGTAGTCTGTTGTCGATATTTTTGTTATTCTAATGGATGGTAACCTTGTCATTATGGAAGGTAGTCTATTGTCGATATTTTTCTTACTCCAATGGATGGCAGCCTTGACATTATGGAAGGTAGTCTGTTGTCGAGATCATTGTTACTCAATGGATTGTATCCTTTTCATTATGGAAGGTAGTTTGTTGTCGAGATTTTTGTTACTCCAATGGATGGTAGCCTAGTCATTATGAAAGGTAGTTTTTCGTTGAGATTTCTGTTTCTCCAATGGATGACAGCCTTGTGATTATGGAAGGTAGTCTGTAGTTCAGATTTTTGTTACTCCAATGGATGGTAGCCTTCTAATTATGAAAGGTAGTATGTTGTCGAGATTTTTGTTATTCCATTGGATGGTAGCCTTGTCATTATGGAAGGTAGTCTGTTGGCGAGGTTTTTGTTAATCCAATGGATGGTATCCTTATGATTATGGAAGGTAGTCTGTTGTCGATATTTTTTTTACTCCAATGGATGGTAATCTTGTCATTATGGAAGGTGGTTTGTTGTGGAGATTTTTGTTACTCCAATGGATGGTAGCCTTGTTATTATGAAAGGTTGTCTTTCGTTGAGATTTTTGTTACGCCAATGAATGGTAGCCTTGTTATTATGGAAGGTAGTCTATTATTCATATTTTTGTTACTCCAATGGATGGTAGCCTTGTAATTATGTAAGGTAGTTTGTTGTCGATATTTTTGTTATTCCAATGGATGGTAACCTTGTCATTATGGAAGGTAGTTTGTTGTTAAGATTTTTGTTACTCCCATGGATGGTAGCCTTGTCATTATGGAAGGTAGTCTGTTGTCGAGATTTTTGATACTCCAATGGATGGTAGCCTAGTCATTATCGAAGGTAGTTTTTCGTTGAGATTTATGTTACTCCAATGGATGGTAGTCTTTTCATTATGGAAGGTAGTCTGTTGTTCAGATTTTTGTTACTCCAATGGATGGTAGCCTTGTAATTATGAAAGGTAGTCTGTTGTCGAGATTTTTGTTATTCCCTTGGATGGTAGCCTTGTCATTATGGAAGGTAGTCTGTTGGCGAGGTTTTTGTTACTCCAATGGATGGTAGCCTTGTCATTATGGAAGATAGTTTGTTGTTGAGATTTTTGTTACTCTAATGGATGGTAGCCTAGTAATTATGGAAGGTAGTCTGTCGTTGAGATTTTTGTTTCTCCAATGGATGGTAGCCTTGTCATTATGGAAGGTAGTCTGTTGTTCAGAGTTTTGTTACTCCAATGGATGTTAGCCTTGTAATTATGAAAGGTAGTATGTTGTCGAGATTTTTGTTATTCCATTAGATGGTAGCCTTGTCATTATGGAAGGTAGTCTGTTGGCGAGGTTTTTGTTAATCCAATGCATGGTAACCTTGTATTTATGGAAAGTAGTTTGTTGTCGAGATTTTTTTTACTCCAATGGATGGTAACCTTGTCATTATGGAAGGTAGTTTGTTGTCGAGATTTTTGTTACTCCAATGGGTGGTAGCCTTGTCATTATGAAAGGTAGTATTTTGTTGAGATTTTTGTTACTCCAATGGATGGTAGGCTTGTTATTATGGAAGGTAGTCTATTGTTCAGATTTTTTTTACTCCAATGGATTGTAGCCTTGTAATTATGAAATGTGGTCTATTGTCGAGATTTATTGTTATTCCATTGAATGGTAGCCATGTAATTATGGTAGGTAGTCTGTTGTCGATATTTTTGTTATTCTAATGGATGGTAACCTTGTCATTATGGAAGGTAGTCTATTGTCGATATTTTTCTTACTCCAATGGATGGCAGCCTTGACATTATGGAAGGTAGTATGTTGTCGAGATCATTGTTACTCAATGGATTGTATCCTTTTCATTATGGAAGGTAGTTTGTTGTCGAGATTTTTGTTACTCCAATGGATGGTAGCCTAGTCATTATGGAAGGTAGTTTTTCGTTGAGATTTCTGTTTCTCCAATGGATGACAGCCTTGTGATTATGGAAGGTAGTCTGTAGTTCAGATTTTTGTTACTCCAATGGATGGTAGCCTTCTAATTATGAAAGGTAGTATGTTGTCGAGATTTTTGTTATTCCATTGGATGGTAGCCTTGTCATTATGGAAGGTAGTCTGTTGGCGAGGTTTTTGTTAATCCAATGGATGGTATCCTTATGATTATGGAAGGTAGTCTGTTGTCGATATTTTTTTTACTCCAATGGATGGTAATCTTGTCATTATGGAAGGTGGTTTGTTGTGGATATTTTTGTTACTCCAATGGATGGTAGCCTTGTTATTATGAAAGGTTGTCTTTCGTTGAGATTTTTGTTACGCCAATGAATGGTAGCCTTGTTATTATGGAAGGTAGTCTATTATTCATATTTTTGTTACTCCAATGGATGGTAGCCTTGTAATTATGTAAGGTAGTCTGTTGTCGATATTTTTGTTATTCCAATGGATGGTAACCTTGTCATTATGGAAGGTAGTTTGTTGTTAAGATTTTTGTTACTCCCATGCATGGTAGCCTTGTCATTATGGAACGTAGTCTGTTGTCGATATTTTTGTTACTCCAATGGATGGTAGTCTAGTCATTATCGAAGTTCGTTTTTCGTTGAGATTTATGTTACTCCAATGGATGGTAGTCTTTTCATTATGGAAGGTAGTCTGTTGTTCAGATTTTTGTTACTCCAATGGATGGTAGCCTTGTAATTATGAAAGGTAGTCTATTGTCGAGATTTTTGTTATTCCCTTGGATGGTAGCCTTGTCATTATGGAAGGTAGTCTGTTGGCGAGGTTTTTGTTACTCTAATGGATGGTAGCCTTGTCACTATGGAAGATAGTCTGTTGTTGAGATTTTTGTTACTCTAATGGATGGTAGCCTAGTAATTATGGAAGGTAGTCTGTCGTTGAGATTTTTGTTTCTCCAATGGATGGTAGCCTTGTCATTATGGAAGGTAGTCTGTTGTTCAGAGTTTTGTTACTCCAATGGTTGTTAGCCTTGTAATTATGAAAGGTAGTATGTTGTCGAGATTTTTGTTATTCCATTAGATGGTAGCCTTGTCATTATGGAAGGTAGTCTGTTGGCGAGGTTTTTGTTAATCCAATGCATGGTAACCTTGTATTTATGGAAAGTAGTCTGTTGTCGAGATTTTTTTTACTCCAATGGATGGTAACCTTGTCATTATGGATGGTAGTTTGTTGTCGAGATTTTTGTTACTCCAATGGGTGGTAGCCTTGTCATTATGAAAGGTAGTATTTTGTTGAGATTTTTGTTACTCCAATGGATGGTAGGCTTGTTATTATTGAAGGTAGTCTATTGTTCATATTTTTTTTACTCCAATGGATTGTAGCCTTGTAATTATGAAAGGTGGTCTATTGTCGAGATTTATTGTTATTCCATTGAATGGTAGCCATGTAATTATGGTAGGTAGTCTGTTGTCGATATTTTTGTTATTCTAATGGATGGTAACCTTGTCATTATGGAAGGTAGTCTATTGTCGATATTTTTCTTACTCCAATGGATGGCAGCCTTGACATTATGGAAGGTAGTCTGTTGTCGAGATCATTGTTACTCAATGGATTGTATCCTTTTCATTATGGAAGGTAGTTTGTTGTCGAGATTTTTGTTACTCCAATGGATGGTAGCCTAGTCATTATGGAAGGTAGTTTTTCGTTGAGATTTCTGTTTCTCCAATGGATGACAGCCTTGTGATATGGAAGGTAGTCTGTAGTTCAGATTTTTGTTACTCCAATGGATGGTAGCCTTCTAATTATGAAAGGTAGTATGTTGTCGAGATTTTTGTTATTCCATTGGATGGTAGCCTTGTCATTATGGAAGGTAGTCTGTTGGCGAGGTTTTTGTTAATCCAATGGATGGTATCCTTATGATTATGGAAGGTAGTCTGTTGTCGATATTTTTTTTACTCCAATGGATGGTAATCTTGTCATTATGGAAGGTGGTTTGTTGTGGAGATTTTTGTTACTCCAATGGATGGTAGCCTTGTTATTATGAAAGGTTGTCTTTCGTTGAGATTTTTGTTACGCCAATGAATGGTAGCCTTGTTATTATGGAAGGTAGTCTATTATTCATATTTTTGTTACTCCAATGGATGGTAGCCTTGTAATTATGTAAGGTAGTCTGTTGTCGATATTTTTGTTATTCCAATGGATGGTAACCTTGTCATTATGGAAGGTAGTTTGTTGTTAAGATTTTTGTTACTCCCATGGATGGTAGCCTTGTCATTATGGAAGGTAGTCTGTTGTCGAGATTTTTGATACTCCAATGGATGGTAGCCTAGTCATTATCGAAGGTAGTTTTTCGTTGAGATTTATGTTACTCCAATGGATGGTAGTCTTTTCATTATGGAAGGTAGTCTGTTGTTCAGATTTTTGTTACTCCAATGGATGGTAGCCTTGTAATTATGAAAGGTAGTCTGTTGTCGAGATTTTTGTTATTCCCTTGGATGGTAGCCTTGTCATTATGGAAGGTAGTCTGTTGGCGAGGTTTTTGTTACTCCAATGGATGGTAGCCTTGTCATTATGGAAGATAGTCTGTTGTTGAGATTTTTGTTACTCTAATGGATGGTAGCCTAGTAATTATGGAAGGTAGTCTGTCGTTGAGATTTTTGTTTCTCCAATGGATGGTAGCCTTGTCATTATGGAAGGTAGTCTGTTGTTCAGAGTTTTGTTACTCCAATGGATGTTAGCCTTGTAATTATGAAAGGTAGTATGTTGTCGAGATTTTTGTTATTCCATTAGATGGTAGCCTTGTCATTATGGAAGGTAGTCTGTTGGCGAGGTTTTTGTTAATCCAATGCATGGTAACCTTGTATTTATGGAAAGTAGTCTGTTGTCGATATTTTTTTACTCCAATGGATGGTAACCTTGTCATTATGGAAGGTAGTTTGTTGTCGAGATTTTTGTTACTCCAATGGGTGGTAGCCTTGTCATTATGAAAGGTAGTATTTTGTTGAGATTTTTGTTACTCCAATGGATGGTAGGCTTGTTATTATGGAAGGTAGTCTATTGTTCAGATTTTTTTTACTCCAATGGATTGTAGCCTTGTAATTATGAAAGGTGGTCTATTGTCGAGATTTATTGTTATTCCATTGAATGGTAGCCATGTAATTATGGTAGGTAGTCTGTTATCGATATTTTTGTTATTCTAATGGATGGTAACCTTGTCATTATGGAAGGTAGTCTATTGTCGATATTTTTCTTACTCCAATGGATGGCAGCCTTGACATTATGGAAGGTAGTCTGTTGTCGAGATCATTGTTACTCAATGGATTGTATCCTTTTCATTATGGAAGGTAGTTTGTTGTCGAGATTTTTGTTACTCCAATTGATGGTAGCCTAGTCATTATGGAAGGTAGTTTTTCGTTGAGATTTCTGTTTCTCCAATGGATGACAGCCTTGTGATTATGGAAGGTAGTCTGTAGTTCAGATTTTTGTTACTCCAATGGATGGTAGCCTTCTAATTATGAAAGGTAGTATGTTGTCGAGATTTTTGTTATTCCATTGGATGGTAGCCTTGTCATTATGGAAGGTAGTCTGTTGGCGAGGTTTTTTTTAATCCAATGGATGGTATCCTTATGATTATGGAAGGTAGTCTGTTGTCGATATTTTTTTTACTCCAATGGATGGTAATCTTGTCATTATGGAAGGTGGTTTGTTGTGGAGATTTTTGTTACTCCAATGGATGGTAGCCTTGTTATTATGAAAGGTTGTCTTTCGTTGAGATTTTTGTTACGCCAATGAATGGTAGCCTTGTTATTATGGAAGGTAGTCTATTATTCATATTTTTGTTACTCCAATGGATGGTAGCCTTGTAATTATGTAAGGTAGTCTGTTGTCGATATTTTTGTTATTCCAATGGATGGTAACCTTGTCATTATGGAAGGTAGTTTGTTGTTAAGATTTTTGTTACTCCCATGGATGGTAGCCTTGTCATTATGGAAGGTAGTCTGTTGTCGAGATTTTTGATACTCCAATGGATGGTAGCCTAGTCATTATCGAAGGTAGTTTTTCGTTGAGATTTATGTTACTCCAATGGATGGTAGTCTTTTCATTATGGAAGGTAGTCTGTTGTTCAGATTTTTGTTACTCCAATGGATGGTAGCCTTGTAATTATGAAAGGTAGTCTGTTGTCGAGATTTTTGTTATTCCCTTGGATGGTAGCCTTGTCATTATGGAAGGTAGTCTGTTGGCGAGGTTTTTGTTACTCCAATGGATGGTAGCCTTGTCATTATGGAAGATAGTCTGTTGTTGAGATTTTTGTTACTCTAATGGATGGTAGCCTAGTAATTATGGAAGGTAGTCTGTCGTTGAGATTTTTGTTTCTCCAATGGATGGTAGCCTTGTCATTATGGAAGGTAGTCTGTTGTTCAGAGTTTTGTTACTCCAATGGATGTTAGCCTTGTAATTATGAAAGGTAGTATGTTGTCGAGATTTTTGTTATTCCATTAGATGGTAGCCTTGTCATTATGGAAGGTAGTCTGTTGGCGAGGTTTTTGTTAATCCAATGCATGGTAACCTTGTATTTATGGAAAGTAGTCTGTTGTCGAGATTTTTTTTACTCCAATGGATGGTAACCTTGTCATTATGGAAGGTAGTTTGTTGTCGAGATTTTTGTTACTCCAATGGGTGGTAGCCTTGTCATTATGAAAGGTAGTATTTTGTTGAGATTTTTGTTACTCCAATGGATGGTAGACTTGTTATTATGGAAGGTAGTCTATTGTTCAGATTTTTTTTACTCCAATGGATTGTAGCCTTGTAATTATGAAAGGTGGTCTATTGTCGAGATTTATTGTTATTCCATTGAATGGTAGCCATGTAATTATGGTAGGTAGTCTGTTGTCGATATTTTTGTTATTCTAATGGATGGTAACCTTGTCATTATGGAAGGTAGTCTATTGTCGATATTTTTCTTACTCCAATGGATGGCAGCCTTGACATTATGGAAGGTAGTCTGTTGTCGAGATCATTGTTACTCAATGGATTGTATCCTTTTCATTATGGAAGGTAGTTTGTTGTCGAGATTTTTGTTACTCCAATGGATGGTAGCCTAGTCATTATGGAAGGTAGTTTTTTGTTGAGATTTCTGTTTCTCCAATGGATGACAGCCTTGTGATTATGGAAGGTAGTCTGTAGTTCAGATTTTTGTTACTCCAATGGATGGTAGCCTTCTAATTATGAAAGGTAGTATGTTGTCGAGATGTTTGTTATTCCATTGGATGGTAGCCTTGTCATTATGGAAGGTAGTCTGTTGGCGAGGTTTTTGTTAATCCAATGGATGGTATCCTTATGATTATTGAAGGTAGTCTGTTGTCGATATTTTTTTTACTCCAATGGATGGTAATCTTGTCATTATGGAAGGTGGTTTGTTGTGGAGATTTTTGTTACTCCAATGGATGGTAGCCTTGTTATTATGAAAGGTTGTCTTTCGTTGAGATTTTTGTTACGCCAATGAATGGTAGCCTTGTTATTATGGAAGGTAGTCTATTATTCATATTTTTGTTACTCCAATGGATGGTAGCCTTGTAATTATGTAAGGTAGTCTGTTGTCGATATTTTTGTTATTCCAATGGATGGTAACCTTGTCATTATGGAAGGTAGTTTGTTGTTAAGATTTTTGTTACTCCCATGGATGGTAGCCTTGTCATTATGGAAGGTAGTCTGTTGTCGAGATTTTTGATACTCCAATGGATGGTAGCCTAGTCATTATCGAAGGTAGTTTTTTGTTGAGATTTATGTTACTCCAATGGATGGTAGTCTTTTCATTATGGAAGGTAGTCTGTTGTTCAGATTTTTGTTACTCCAATGGATGGTAGCCTTGTAATTATGAAAGGTAGTCTGTTGTCGAGATTTTTGTTATTCCCTTGGATGGTAGCCTTGTCATTATGGAAGGTAGTCTGTTGGCGAGGTTTTTGTTACTCCAATGGATGGTAGCCTTGTCATTATGGAAGATAGTCTGTTGTTGAGATTTTTGTTACTCTAATGGATGATAGCCTAGTAATTATGGAAGGTAGTCTGTCGTTGAGATTTTTGTTTCTCCAATGGATGGTAGCCTTGTCATTATGGAAGGTAGTCTGTTGTTCAGAGTTTTGTTACTCCAATGGATGTTAGCCTTGTAATTATGAAAGGTAGTATGTTGTCGAGATTTTTGTTATTCCATTAGATGGTAGCCTTGTCATTATGGAAGGTAGTCTGTTGGCGAGGTTTTTGTTAATCCAATGCATGGTAACCTTGTATTTATGGAAAGTAGTCTGTTGTCGAGATTTTTTTTACTCCAATGGATGGTAACCTTGTCATTATGGAAGGTAGTTTGTTGTCGAGATTTTTGTTACTCCAATGGGTGGTAGCCTTGTCATTATGAAAGGTAGTATTTTGTTGAGATTTTTGTTACTCCAATGGATGGTAGGCTTGTTATTATGGAAGGTAGTCTATTGTTCAGATTTTTTTTACTCCAATGGATTGTAGCCTTGTAATAATGAAAGGTGGTCTATTGTCGAGATTTATTGTTATTCCATTGAATGGTAGCCATGTAATTATGGTAGGTAGTCTGTTGTCGATATTTTTGTTATTCTAATGGATGGTAACCTTGTCATTATGGAAGGTAGTCTATTGTCGATATTTTTCTTACTCCAATGGATGGCAGCCTTGACATTATGGAAGGTAGTCTGTTGTCGAGATCATTGTTACTCAATGGATTGTATCCTTTTCATTATGGAAGGTAGTTTGTTGTCGAGATTTTTGTTACTCCAATGGATGGTAGCCTAGTCATTATGGAAGGTAGTTTTTCGTTGAGATTTCTGTTTCTCCAATGGATGACAGCCTTGTGATTATGGAAGGTAGTCTGTAGTTCAGATTTTTGTTACTCCAATGGATGGTAGCCTTCTAATTATGAAAGGTAGTATGTTGTCGAGATTTTTGTTATTCCATTGGATGGTAGCCTTGTCATTATGGAAGGTAGTCTGTTGGCGAGGTTTTTGTTAATCCAATGGATGGTATCCTTATGATTATGGAAGGTAGTCTGTTGTCGATATTTTTTTTACTCCAATGGATGGTAATCTTGTCATTATGGAAGGTGGTTTGTTGTGGAGATTTTTGTTACTCCAATGGATGGTAGCCTTGTTATTATGAAAGGTTGTCTTTCGTTGAGATTTTTGTTACGCCAATGAATGGTAGCCTTGTTATTATGGAAGGTAGTCTATTATTCATATTTTTGTTACTCCAATGGATGGTAGCCTTGTAATTATGTAAGGTAGTCTGTTGTCGATATTTTTGTTATTCCAATGGATGGTAACCTTGTCATTATGGAAGGTAGTTTGTTGTTAAGATTTTTGTTACTCCCATGGATGGTAGCCTTGTCATTATGGAAGGTAGTCTGTTGTCGAGATTTTTGATACTCCAATGGATGGTAGCCTAGTCATTATCGAAGGTAGTTTTTTGTTGAGATTTATGTTACTCCAATGGATGGTAGTCTTTTCATTATGGAAGGTAGTCTGTTGTTCAGATTTTTGTTACTCCAATGGATGGTAGCCTTGTAATTATGAAAGGTAGTCTGTTGTCGAGATTTTTGATATTCCCTTGGATGGTAGCCTTGTCATTATGGAAGGTAGTCTGTTGGCGAGGTTTTTGTTACTCCAATGGATGGTAGCCTTGTCATTATGGAAGATAGTCTGTTGTTGAGATTTTTGTTACTCTAATGGATGATAGCCTAGTAATTATGGAAGGTAGTCTGTCGTTGAGATTTTTGTTTCTCCAATGGATGGTAGCCTTGTCATTATGGAAGGTAGTCTGTTGTTCAGAGTTTTGTTACTCCAATGGATGTTAGCCTTGTAATTATGAAAGGTAGTATGTTGTCGAGATTTTTGTTATTCCATTAGATGGTAGCCTTGTCATTATGGAAGGTAGTCTGTTGGCGAGGTTTTTGTTAATCCAATGCATGGTAACCTTGTATTTATGGAAAGTAGTCTGTTGTCGAGATTTTTTTTACTCCAATGGATGGTAACCTTGTCATTATGGAAGGTAGTTTGTTGTCGAGATTTTTGTTACTCCAATGGGTGGTAGCCTTGTCATTATGAAAGGTAGTATTTTGTTGAGATTTTTGTTACTCCAATGGATGGTAGGCTTGTTATTATGGAAGGTAGTCTATTGTTCAGATTTTTTTTACTCCAATGGATTGTAGCCTTGTAATTATGAAAGGTGGTCTATTGTCGAGATTTATTGTTATTCCATTGAATGGTAGCCATGTAATTATGGTAGGTAGTCTGTTGTCGATATTTTTGTTATTCTAATGGATGGTAACCTTGTCATTATGGAAGGTAGTCTATTGTCGATATTTTTCTTACTCCAATGGATGGCAGCCTTGACATTATGGAAGGTAGTCTGTTGTCGAGATCATTGTTACTCAATGGATTGTATCCTTTTCATTATGGAAGGTAGTTTGTTGTCGAGATTTTTGTTACTCCAATGGATGGTAGCCTAGTCATTATGGAAGGTAGTTTTTCGTTGAGATTTCTGTTTCTCCAATGGATGACAGCCTTGTGATTATGGAAGGTAGTCTGTAGTTCAGATTTTTGTTACTCCAATGGATGGTAGCCTTCTAATTATGAAAGGTAGTATGTTGTCGAGATTTTTGTTATTCCATTGGATGGTAGCCTTGTCATTATGGAAGGTAGTCTGTTGGCGAGGTTTTTGTTAATCCAATGGATGGTATCCTTATGATTATGGAAGGTAGTCTGTTGTCGATATTTTTTTTACTCCAATGGATGGTAATCTTGTCATTATGGAAGGTGGTTTGTTGTGGAGATTTTTGTTACTCCAATGGATGGTAGCCTTGTTATTATGAAAGGTTGTCGTTCGTTGAGATTTTTGTTACGCCAATGAATGGTAGCCTTGTTATTATGGAAGGTAGTCTATTATTCATATTTTTGTTACTCCAATGGATGGTAGCCTTGTAATTATGTAAGGTAGTCTGTTGTCGATATTTTTGTTATTCCAATGGATGGTAACCTTGTCATTATGGAAGGTAGTTTGTTGTTAAGATTTTTGTTACTCCCATGGATGGTAGCCTTGTCATTATGGAAGGTAGTCTGTTGTCGAGATTTTTGATACTCCAATGGATGGTAGCCTAGTCATTATCGAAGGTAGTTTTTTGTTGAGATTTATGTTACTCCAATGGATGGTAGTCTTTTCATTATGGAAGGTAGTCTGTTGTTCAGATTTTTGTTACTCCAATGGATGGTAGCCTTGTAATTATGAAAGGTAGTCTGTTGTCGAGATTTTTGTTATTCCCTTGGATGGTAGCCTTGTCATTATGGAAGGTAGTCTGTTGGCGAGGTTTTTGTTACTCCAATGGATGGTAGCCTTGTCATTATGGAAGATAGTCTGTTGTTGAGATTTTTGTTACTCTAATGGATGATAGCCTAGTAATTATGGAAGGTAGTCTGTCGTTGAGATTTTTGTTTCTCCAATGGATGGTAGCCTTGTCATTATGGAAGGTAGTCTGTTGTTCAGAGTTTTGTTACTCCAATGGATGTTAGCCTTGTAATTATGAAAGGTAGTATGTTGTCGAGATTTTTGTTATTCCATTAGATGGTAGCCTTGTCATTATGGAAGGTAGTCTGTTGGCGAGGTTTTTGTTAATCCAATGCATGGTAACCTTGTATTTATGGAAAGTAGTCTGTTGTCGAGATTTTTTTTACTCCAATGGATGGTAACCTTGTCATTATGGAAGGTAGTTTGTTGTCGAGATTTTTGTTACTCCAATGGGTGGTAGCCTTGTCATTATGAAAGGTAGTATTTTGTTGAGATTTTTGTTACTCCAATGGATGGTAGGCTTGTTATTATGGAAGGTAGTCTATTGTTCAGATTTTTTTTACTCCAATGGATTGTAGCCTTGTAATTATGAAAGGTGGTCTATTGTCGAGATTTATTGTTATTCCATTGAATGGTAGCCATGTAATTATGGTAGGTAGTCTGTTGTCGATATTTTTGTTATTCTAATGGATGGTAACCTTGTCATTATGGAAGGTAGTCTATTGTCGATATTTTTCTTACTCCAATGGATGGCAGCCTTGACATTATGGAAGGTAGTATGTTGTCGAGATCATTGTTACTCAATGGATTGTATCCTTTTCATTATGGAAGGTAGTTTGTTGTCGAGATTTTTGTTACTCCAATGGATGGTAGCCTAGTCATTATGTAAGGTAGTTTTTCGTTGAGATTTCTGTTTCTCCAATGGATGACAGCCTTGTGATTATGGAAGGTAGTCTGTAGTTCAGATTTTTGTTACTCCAATGGATGGTAGCCTTCTAATTATGAAAGGTAGTATGTTGTCGAGATTTTTGTTATTCCATTGGATGGTAGCCTTGTCATTATGGAAGGTAGTCTGTTGGCGAGGTTTTTGTTAATCCAATGGATGGTATCCTTATGATTATGGAAGGTAGTCTGTTGTCGATATTTTTTTTACTCCAATGGATGGTAATCTTGTCATTATGGAAGGTGGTTTGTTGTGGAGATTTTTGTTACTCCAATGGATGGTAGCCTTGTTATTATGAAAGGTTGTCTTTCGTTGAGATTTTTGTTACGACAATGAATGGTAGCCTTGTTATTATGGAAGGTAGTCTATTATTCATATTTTTGTTACTCCAATGGATGGTAGCCTTGTAATTATGTAAGGTAGTCTGTTGTCGATATTTTTGTTATTCCAATGGATGGTAACCTTGTCATTATGGAAGGTAGTTTGTTGTTAAGATTTTTGTTACTCCCATGCATGGTAGCCTTGTCATTATGGAACGTAGTCTGTTGTCGATATTTTTGTTACTCCAATGGATGGTAGCCTAGTCATTATCGAAGGTAGTTTTTCATTGAGATTTATGTTACTCCAATGGATGGTAGTCTTTTCATTATGGAAGGTAGTCTGTTGTTCAGATTTTTGTTACTCCAATGGATGGTAGCCTTGTAATTATGAAAGGTAGTCTATTGTCTAGATTTTTGTTATTCCCTTGGATGGTAGCCTTGTCATTATGGAAGGTAGTCTGTTGGCGAGGTTTTTGTTACTCCAATGGATGGTAGCCTTGTCATTATGGAAGATAGTCTGTTGTTGAGATTTTTGTTACTCTAATGGATGATAGCCTAGTAATTATGGAAGGTAGTCTGTCGTTGAGATTTTTGTTTCTCCAATGGATGGTAGCCTTGTCATTATGGAAGGTAGTCTGTTGTTCAGAGTTTTGTTACTCCAATGGATGTTAGCCTTGTAATTATGAAAGGTAGTATGTTGTCGAGATTTTTGTTATTCCATTAGATGGTAGCCTTGTCATTATGGAAGGTAGTCTGTTGGCGAGGTTTTTGTTAATCCAATGCATGGTAACCTTGTATTTATGGAAAGTAGTCTGTTGTCGAGATTTTTTTTACTCCAATGGATGGTAACCTTGTCATTATGGAAGGTAGTTTGTTGTCGAGATTTTTGTTACTCCAATGGGTGGTAGCCTTGTCATTATGAAAGGTAGTATTTTGTTGAGATTTTTGTTACTCCAATGGATGGTAGGCTTGTTATTATGGAAGGTAGTCTATTGTTCAGATTTTTTTTACTCCAATGGATTGTAGCCTTGTAATTATGAAAGGTGGTCTATTGTCGAGATTTATTGTTATTCCATTGAATGGTAGCCATGTAATTATGGTAGGTAGTCTGTTGTCGATATTTTTGTTATTCTAATGGATGGTAACCTTGTCATTATGGAAGGTAGTCTATTGTCGATATTTTTCTTACTCCAATGGATGGCAGCCTTGACATTATGGAAGGTAGTATGTTGTCGAGATCATTGTTACTCAATGGATTGTATCCTTTTCATTATGGAAGGTAGTTTGTTGTCGAGATTTTTGTTACTCCAATGGATGGTAGCCTAGTCATTATGTAAGGTAGTTTTTCGTTGAGATTTCTGTTTCTCCAATGGATGACAGCCTTGTGATTATGGAAGGTAGTCTGTAGTTCAGATTTTTGTTACTCCAATGGATGGTAGCCTTCTAATTATGAAAGGTAGTATGTTGTCGAGATTTTTGTTATTCCATTGGATGGTAGCCTTGTCATTATGGAAGGTAGTCTGTTGGCGAGGTTTTTGTTAATCCAATGGATGGTATCCTTATGATTATGGAAGGTAGTCTGTTGTCGATATTTTTTTTACTCCAATGGATGGTAATCTTGTCATTATGGAAGGTGGTTTGTTGTGGAGATTTTTGTTACTCCAATGGATGGTAGCCTTGTTATTATGAAAGGTTGTCTTTCGTTGAGATTTTTGTTACGACAATGAATGGTAGCCTTGTTATTATGGAAGGTAGTCTATTATTCATATTTTTGTTACTCCAATGGATGGTAGCCTTGTAATTATGTAAGGTAGTCTGTTGTCGATATTTTTGTTATTCCAATGGATGGTAACCTTGTCATTATGGAAGGTAGTTTGTTGTTAAGATTTTTGTTACTCCCATGCATGGTAGCCTTGTCATTATGGAACGTAGTCTGTTGTCAATATTTTTGTTACTCCAATGGATGGTAGCCTAGTCATTATCGAAGGTAGTTTTTCATTGAGATTTATGTTACTCCAATGGATGGTAGTCTTTTCATTATGGAAGGTAGTCTGTTGTTCAGATTTTTGTTACTCCAATGGATGGTAGCCTTGTAATTATGAAAGGTAGTCTATTGTCTAGATTTTTGTTATTCCCTTGGATGGTAGCCTTGTCATTATGGAAGGTAGTCTGTTGGCGAGGTTTTTGTTACTCCAATGGATGGTAGCCTTGTCATTATGGAAGATAGTCTGTTGTTGAGATTTTTGTTACTCTAATGGATGGTAGCCTAGTAATTATGGAAGGTAGTCTGTCGTTGAGATTTTTGTTTCTCCAATGGATGGTAGCCTTGTCATTATGGAAGGTAGTCTGTTGTTCAGAGTTTTGTTACTCCAATGGATGTTAGCCTTGTAATTATGAAAGGTAGTATGTTGTCGAGATTTTTGTTATTCCATTAGATGGTAGCCTTGTCATTATGGAAGGTAGTCTGTTGGCGAGGTTTTTGTTAATCCAATGCATGGTAACCTTGTATTTATGGAAAGTAGTCTGTTGTCGAGATTTTTTTTACTCCAATGGATGGTAACCTTGTCATTATGGAAGGTAGTTTGTTGTCGAGATTTTTGTTACTCCAATGGGTGGTAGCCTTGTCATTATGAAAGGTAGTATTTTGTTGAGATTTTTGTTACTCCAATGGATGGTAGGCTTGTTATTATGGAAGGTAGTCTATTGTTCAGATTTTTTTTACTCCAATGGATTGTAGCCTTGTAATTATGAAAGGTGGTCTATTGTCGAGATTTATTGTTATTCCATTGAATGGTAGCCATGTAATTATGGTAGGTAGTCTGTTGTCGATATTTTTGTTATTCTAATGGATGGTAACCTTGTCATTATGGAAGGTAGTCTATTGTCGATATTTTTCTTACTCCAATGGATGGCAGCCTTGACATTATGGAAGGTAGTATGTTGTCGAGATCATTGTTACTCAATGGATTGTATCCTTTTCATTATGGAAGGTAGTTTGTTGTCGAGATTTTTGTTACTCCAATGGATGGTAGCCTAGTCATTATGTAAGGTAGTTTTTCGTTGAGATTTCTGTTTCTCCAATGGATGACAGCCTTGTGATTATGGAAGGTAGTCTGTAGTTCAGATTTTTGTTACTCCAATGGATGGTAGCCTTCTAATTATGAAAGGTAGTATGTTGTCGAGATTTTTGTTATTCCATTGGATGGTAGCCTTGTCATTATGGAAGGTAGTCTGTTGGCGAGGTTTTTGTTAATCCAATGGATGGTATCCTTATGATTATGGAAGGTAGTCTGTTGTCGATATTTTTTTTACTCCAATGGATGGTAATCTTGTCATTATGGAAGGTGGTTTGTTGTGGAGATTTTTGTTACTCCAATGGATGGTAGCCTTGTTATTATGAAAGGTTGTCTTTCGTTGAGATTTTTGTTACGACAATGAATGGTAGCCTTGTTATTATGGAAGGTAGTCTATTATTCATATTTTTGTTACTCCAATGGATGGTAGCCTTGTAATTATGTAAGGTAGTCTGTTGTCGATATTTTTGTTATTCCAATGGATGGTAACCTTGTCATTATGGAAGGTAGTTTGTTGTTAAGATTTTTGTTACTCCCATGCATGGTAGCCTTGTCATTATGGAACGTAGTCTGTTGTCGATATTTTTGTTACTCCAATGGATGGTAGCCTAGTCATTATCGAAGGTAGTTTTTCATTGAGATTTATGTTACTCCAATGGATGGTAGTCTTTTCATTATGGAAGGTAGTCTGTTGTTCAGATTTTTGTTACTCCAATGGATGGTAGCCTTGTAATTATGAAAGGTAGTCTATTGTCTAGATTTTTGTTATTCCCTTGGATGGTAGCCTTGTCATTATGGAAGGTAGTCTGTTGGCGAGGTTTTTGTTACTCCAATGGATGGTAGCCTTGTCATTATGGAAGATAGTCTGTTGTTGAGATTTTTGTTACTCTAATGGATGATAGCCTAGTAATTATGGAAGGTAGTCTGTCGTTGAGATTTTTGTTTCTCCAATGGATGGTAGCCTTGTCATTATGGAAGGTAGTCTGTTGTTCAGAGTTTTGTTACTCCAATGGATGTTAGCCTTGTAATTATGAAAGGTAGTATGTTGTCGAGATTTTTGTTATTCCATTAGATGGTAGCCTTGTCATTATGGAAGGTAGTCTGTTGGCGAGGTTTTTGTTAATCCAATGCATGGTAACCTTGTATTTATGGAAAGTAGTCTGTTGTCGAGATTTTTTTTACTCCAATGGATGGTAACCTTGTCATTATGGAAGGTAGTTTGTTGTCGAGATTTTTGTTACTCCAATGGGTGGTAGCCTTGTCATTATGAAAGGTAGTATTTTGTTGAGATTTTTGTTACTCCAATGGATGGTAGGCTTGTTATTATGGAAGGTAGTCTATTGTTCAGATTTTTTTTACTCCAATGGATTGTAGCCTTGTAATTATGAAAGGTGGTCTATTGTCGAGATTTATTGTTATTCCATTGAATGGTAGCCATGTAATTATGGTAGGTAGTCTGTTGTCGATATTTTTGTTATTCTAATGGATGGTAACCTTGTCATTATGGAAGGTAGTCTATTGTCGATATTTTTCTTACTCCAATGGATGGCAGCCTTGACATTATGGAAGGTAGTATGTTGTCGAGATCATTGTTACTCAATGGATTGTATCCTTTTCATTATGGAAGGTAGTTTGTTGTCGAGATTTTTGTTACTCCAATGGATGGTAGCCTAGTCATTATGTAAGGTAGTTTTTCGTTGAGATTTCTGTTTCTCCAATGGATGACAGCCTTGTGATTATGGAAGGTAGTCTGTAGTTCAGATTTTTGTTACTCCAATGGATGGTAGCCTTCTAATTATGAAAGGTAGTATGTTGTCGAGATTTTTGTTATTCCATTGGATGGTAGCCTTGTCATTATGGAAGGTAGTCTGTTGGCGAGGTTTTTGTTAATCCAATGGATGGTATCCTTATGATTATGGAAGGTAGTCTGTTGTCGATATTTTTTTTACTCCAATGGATGGTAATCTTGTCATTATGGAAGGTGGTTTGTTGTGGAGATTTTTGTTACTCCAATGGATGGTAGCCTTGTTATTATGAAAGGTTGTCTTTCGTTGAGATTTTTGTTACGACAATGAATGGTAGCCTTGTTATTATGGAAGGTAGTCTATTATTCATATTTTTGTTACTCCAATGGATGGTAGCCTTGTAATTATGTAAGGTAGTCTGTTGTCGATATTTTTGTTATTCCAATGGATGGTAACCTTGTCATTATGGAAGGTAGTTTGTTGTTAAGATTTTTGTTACTCCCATGCATGGTAGCCTTGTCATTATGGAACGTAGTCTGTTGTCAATATTTTTGTTACTCCAATGGATGGTAGCCTAGTCATTATCGAAGGTAGTTTTTCATTGAGATTTATGTTACTCCAATGGATGGTAGTCTTTTCATTATGGAAGGTAGTCTGTTGTTCAGATTTTTGTTACTCCAATGGATGGTAGCCTTGTAATTATGAAAGGTAGTCTATTGTCTAGATTTTTGTTATTCCCTTGGATGGTAGCCTTGTCATTATGGAAGGTAGTCTGTTGGCGAGGTTTTTGTTACTCCAATGGATGGTAGCCTTGTCATTATGGAAGATAGTCTGTTGTTGAGATTTTTGTTACTCTAATGGATGGTAGCCTAGTAATTATGGAAGGTAGTCTGTCGTTGAGATTTTTGTTTCTCCAATGGATGGTAGCCTTGTCATTATGGAAGGTAGTCTGTTGTTCAGAGTTTTGTTACTCCAATGGATGTTAGCCTTGTAATTATGAAAGGTAGTATGTTGTCGAGATTTTTGTTATTCCATTAGATGGTAGCCTTGTCATTATGGAAGGTAGTCTGTTGGCGAGGTTTTTGTTAATCCAATGCATGGTAACCTTGTATTTATGGAAAGTAGTCTGTTGTCGAGATTTTTTTTACTCCAATGGATGGTAACCTTGTCATTATGGAAGGTAGTTTGTTGTCGAGATTTTTGTTACTCCAATGGGTGGTAGCCTTGTCATTATGAAAGGTAGTATTTTGTTGAGATTTTTGTTACTCCAATGGATGGTAGACTTGTTATTATGGAAGGTAGTCTATTGTTCAGATTTTTTTTACTCCAATGGATTGTAGCCTTGTAATTATGAAAGGTGGTCTATTGTCGAGATTTATTGTTATTCCATTGAATGGTAGCCATGTAATTATGGTAGGTAGTCTGTTGTCGATATTTTTGTTATTCTAATGGATGGTAACCTTGTCATTATGGAAGGTAGTCTATTGTCGATATTTTTCTTACTCCAATGGATGGCAGCCTTGACATTATGGAAGGTAGTATGTTGTCGAGATCATTGTTACTCAATGGATTGTATCCTTTTCATTATGGAAGGTAGTTTGTTGTCGAGATTTTTGTTACTCCAATGGATGGTAGCCTAGTCATTATGTAAGGTAGTTTTTCGTTGAGATTTCTGTTTCTCCAATGGATGACAGCCTTGTGATTATGGAAGGTAGTCTGTAGTTCAGATTTTTGTTACTCCAATGGATGGTAGCCTTCTAATTATGAAAGGTAGTATGTTGTCGAGATTTTTGTTATTCCATTGGATGGTAGCCTTGTCATTATGGAAGGTAGTCTGTTGGCGAGGTTTTTGTTAATCCAATGGATGGTATCCTTATGATTATGGAAGGTAGTCTGTTGTCGATATTTTTTTTACTCCAATGGATGGTAATCTTGTCATTATGGAAGGTGGTTTGTTGTGGAGATTTTTGTTACTCCAATGGATGGTAGCCTTGTTATTATGAAAGGTTGTCTTTCGTTGAGATTTTTGTTACGACAATGAATGGTAGCCTTGTTATTATGGAAGGTAGTCTATTATTCATATTTTTGTTACTCCAATGGATGGTAGCCTTGTAATTATGTAAGGTAGTCTGTTGTCGATATTTTTGTTATTCCAATGGATGGTAACCTTGTCATTATGGAAGGTAGTTTGTTGTTAAGATTTTTGTTACTCCCATGCATGGTAGCCTTGTCATTATGGAACGTAGTCTGTTGTCAATATTTTTGTTACTCCAATGGATGGTAGCCTAGTCATTATCGAAGGTAGTTTTTCATTGAGATTTATGTTACTCCAATGGATGGTAGTCTTTTCATTATGGAAGGTAGTCTGTTGTTCAGATTTTTGTTACTCCAATGGATGGTAGCCTTGTAATTATGAAAGGTAGTCTATTGTCTAGATTTTTGTTATTCCCTTGGATGGTAGCCTTGTCATTATGGAAGGTAGTCTGTTGGCGAGGTTTTTGTTACTCCAATGGATGGTAGCCTTGTCATTATGGAAGATAGTCTGTTGTTGAGATTTTTGTTACTCTAATGGATGGTAGCCTAGTAATTATGGAAGGTAGTCTGTCGTTGAGATTTTTGTTTCTCCAATGGATGGTAGCCTTGTCATTATGGAAGGTAGTCTGTTGTTCAGAGTTTTGTTACTCCAATGGATGTTAGCCTTGTAATTATGAAAGGTAGTATGTTGTCGAGATTTTTGTTATTCCATTAGATGGTAGCCTTGTCATTATGGAAGGTAGTCTGTTGGCGAGGTTTTTGTTAATCCAATGCATGGTAACCTTGTATTTATGGAAAGTAGTCTGTTGTCGAGATTTTTTTTACTCCAATGGATGGTAACCTTGTCATTATGGAAGGTAGTTTGTTGTCGAGATTTTTGTTACTCCAATGGGTGGTAGCCTTGTCATTATGAAAGGTAGTATTTTGTTGAGATTTTTGTTACTCCAATGGATGGTAGACTTGTTATTATGGAAGGTAGTCTATTGTTCAGATTTTTTTTACTCCAATGGATTGTAGCCTTGTAATTATGAAAGGTGGTCTATTGTCGAGATTTATTGTTATTCCATTGAATGGTAGCCATGTAATTATGGTAGGTAGTCTGTTGTCGATATTTTTGTTATTCTAATGGATGGTAACCTTGTCATTATGGAAGGTAGTCTATTGTCGATATTTTTCTTACTCCAATGGATGGCAGCCTTGACATTATGGAAGGTAGTCTGTTGTCGAGATCATTGTTACTCAATGGATTGTATCCTTTTCATTATGGAAGGTAGTTTGTTGTCGAGATTTTTGTTACTCCAATGGATGGTAGCCTAGTCATTATGGAAGGTAGTTTTTCGTGGAGATTTCTGTTTCTCCAATGGATGACAGCCTTGTGATTATGGAAGGTAGTCTGTAGTTCAGATTTTTGTTACTCCAATGGATGGTAGCCTTCTAATTATGAAAGGTAGTATGTTGTCGAGATTTTTGTTATTCCATTGGATGGTAGCCTTGTCATTATGGAAGGTAGTCTGTTGGCGAGGTTTTTGTTAATCCAATGGATGGTATCCTTATGATTATGGAAGGTAGTCTGTTGTCGATATTTTTTTTACTCCAATGGATGGTAATCTTGTCATTATGGAAGATGGTTTGTTGTGGAGATTTTTGTTACTCCAATGGATGGTAGCCTTGTTATTATGAAAGGTTGTCTTTCGTTGAGATTTTTGTTACGCCAATGACTGGTAGCCTTGTTATTATGGAAGGTAGTCTATTATTCATATTTTTGTTACTCCAATGGATGGTAGCCTTGTAATTATGTAAGGTAGTCTGTTGTCGATATTTTTGTTATTCCAATGGATGGTAACCTTGTCATTATGGAAGGTAGTTTGTTGTTAAGATTTTTGTTACTCCCATGGATGGTAGCCTTGTCATTATGGAAGGTAGTCTGTTGTCGATATTTTTGATACTCCAATGGATGGTAGCCTAGTCATTATCGAAGGTAGTTTTTTGTTGAGATTTATGTTACTCCAATGGATGGTAGTCTTTTCATTATGGAAGGTAGTCTGTTGTTCAGATTTTTGTTACTCCAATGGATGGTAGCCTTGTAATTATGAAAGGTAGTCTGTTGTCGAGATTTTTGTTATTCCCTTGGATGGTAGCCTTGTCATTATGGAAGGTAGTCTGTTGGCGAGGTTTTTGTTACTCCAATGGATGGTAGCCTTGTCATTATGGAAGATAGTCTGTTGTTGAGATTTTTGTTACTCTAATGGATGATAGCCTAGTAATAATGGAAGGTAGTCTGTCGTTGAGATTTTTGTTTCTCCAATGGATGGTAGCCTTCTCATTATGGAAGGTAGTCTGTTGTTCAGAGTTTTGTTACTCCAATGGATGTTAGCCTTGTAATTATGAAAGGTAGTATGTTGTCGAGATTTTTGTTATTCCATTAGATGGTAGCCTTGTCATTATGGAAGGTAGTCTGTTGGCGAGGTTTTTGTTAATCCAATGCATGGTAACCTTGTATTTATGGAAAGTAGTCTGTTGTCGAGATTTTTTTTACTCCAATGGATGGTAACCTTGTCATTATGGAAGGTAGTTTGTTGTCGAGATTTTTGTTACTCCAATGGGTGGTAGCCTTGTCATTATGAAAGGTAGTATTTTGTTGATATTTTTGTTACTCCAATGGATGGTAGGCTTGTTATTATGGAAGGTAGTCTATTGTTCAGATTTTTTTTACTCCAATGGATTGTAGCCTTGTAATTATGAAAGGTGGTCTATTGTCGAGATTTATTGTTATTCCATTGAATGGTAGCCATGTAATTATGGTAGGTAGTCTGTTGTCGATATTTTTGTTATTCTAATGGATGGTAACCTTGTCATTATGGAAGGTAGTCTATTGTCGATATTTTTCTTACTCCAATGGATGGCAGCCTTGACATTATGGAAGGTAGTCTGTTGTCGAGATCATTGTTACTCAATGGATTGTATCCTTTTCATTATGGAAGGTAGTTTGTTGTCGAGATTTTTGTTACTCCAATGGATGGTAGCCTAGTCATTATGGAAGGTAGTTTTTCGTTGAGATTTCTGTTTCTCCAATGGATGACAGCCTTGTGATTATGGAAGGTAGTCTGTAGTTCAGATTTTTGTTACTCCAATGGATGGTAGCCTTCTAATTATGAAAGGTAGTATGTTGTCGAGATTTTTGTTATTCCATTGGATGGTAGCTTTGTCATTATGGAAGGTAGTCTGTTGGCGAGGTTTTTGTTAATCCAATGGATGGTATCCTTATGATTATGGAAGGTAGTCTGTTGTCGATATTTTTTTTACTCCAATGGATGGTAATCTTGTCATTATGGAAGGTGGTTTGTTGTGGAGATTTTTGTTACTCCAATGGATGGTAGCCTTGTTATTATGAAAGGTTGTCTTTCGTTGAGATTTTTGTTACGCCAATGAATGGTAGCCTTGTTATTATGGAAGGTAGTCTATTATTCATATTTTTGTTACTCCAATGGATGGTAGCCTTGTAATTATGTAAGGTAGTCTGTTGTCGATATTTTTGTTATTCCAATGGATGGTAACCTTGTCATTATGGAAGGTAGTTTGTTGTTAAGATTTTTGTTACTCCCATGGATGGTAGCCTTGTCATTATGGAAGGTAGTCTGTTGTCGAGATTTTTGATACTCCAATGGATGGTAGCCTAGTCATTATCGAAGGTAGTTTTTTGTTGAGATTTATGTTACTCCAATGGATGGTAGTCTTTTCATTATGGAAGGTAGTCTGTTGTTCAGATTTTTGTTACTCCAATGGATGGTAGCCTTGTAATTATGAAAGGTAGTCTGTTGTCGAGATTTTTGTTATTCCCTTGGATGGTAGCCTTGTCATTATGGAAGGTAGTCTGTTGGCGAGGTTTTTGTTACTCCAATGGATGGTAGCCTTGTCATTATGGAAGATAGTCTGTTGTTGATATTTTTGTTACTCTAATGGATGATAGCCTAGTAATTATGGAAGGTAGTCTGTCGTTGAGATTTTTGTTTCTCCAATGGATGGTAGCCTTGTCATTATGGAAGGTAGTCTGTTGTTCAGAGTTTTGTTACTCCAATGGATGTTAGCCTTGTAATTATGAAAGGTAGTATGTTGTCGAGATTTTTGTTATTCCATTAGATGGTAGCCTTGTCATTATGGAAGGTAGTCTGTTGGCGAGGTTTTTGTTAATCCAATGCATGGTAACCTTGTATTTATGGAAAGTAGTCTGTTGTCGAGATTTTTTTTACTCCAATGGATGGTAACCTTGTCATTATGGAAGGTAGTTTGTTGTCGAGATTTTTGTTACTCCAATGGGTGGTAGCCTTGTCATTATGAAAGGTAGTATTTTGTTGAGATTTTTGTTACTCCAATGGATGGTAGGCTTGTTATTATGGAAGGTAGTCTATTGTTCAGATTTTTTTTACTCCAATGGATTGTAGCCTTGTAATTATGAAAGGTGGTCTATTGTCGAGATTTATTGTTATTCCATTGAATGGTAGCCATGTAATTATGGTAGGTAGTCTGTTGTCGATATTTTTGTTATTGTAATGGATGGTAACCTTGTCATTATGGAAGGTAGTCTATTGTCGATATTTTTCTTACTCCAATGGATGGCAGCCTTGACATTATGGAAGGTAGTCTGTTGTCGAGATCATTGTTACTCAATGGATTGTATCCTTTTCATTATGGAAGGTAGTTTGTTGTCGAGATTTTTGTTACTCCAATGGATGGTAGCCTAGTCATAATGGAAGGTAGTTTTTCGTTGAGATTTCTGTTTCTCCAATGGATGACAGCCTTGTGATTATGGAAGGTAGTCTGTAGTTCAAATTTTTGTTACTCCAATGGATGGTAGCCTTCTAATTATGAAAGGTAGTATGTTGTCGATATTTTTGTTATTCCATTGGATGGTAGCCTTGTCATTATGGAAGGTAGTCTGTTGGCGAGGTTTATGTTAATCCAATGGATGGTAACCTTGTGATTATGGAAGGTAGTCAGTTGTCGATATTTTTTTTACTCCAATGGATGGTAATCTTGTCATTATGGAAGGTGGTTTATTGTGGAGATTTTTGTTACTCCAATGGATGGTAGCCTTGTTATTATGAAAGGTTGTCTTTCGTTGAGATTTTTGTTACGCCAATGAATGGTAGCCTTGTTATTATGGAAGGTAGTCTATTATTCATATTTTTGTTACTCCAATGGATGGTATCCTTGTAATTATGTAAGGTAGTCTGTTGTCGATATTTTTGTTATTCCAATGGATGGTAACCTTGTCATTATGGAAGGTAGTTTGTTGTTAAGATTTTTGTTACTCCCATGGATGGTAGCCTTGTCATTATGGAAGGTAGTCTGTTGTCGAGATTTTTGTTACTCCAATGGATGGTAGCCTAGTCATTATCGAAGGTAGTTTTTCGTTGAGATTTATGTTACTACAATGGATGGTAGTCTTTTCATTATGGAAGGTAGTCTGTTGTTCAGATTTTTGTTACTCCAATGGATTGTAGCCTTGTAATTATGAAAGGTAGTCTGTTGTCGAGATTTTTGTTATTCCCTTGGATGGTAGCCTTGTCATTATGGAAGGTAGTTTGTTGGCGAGGTTTTTGTTACTCCAATGGATGGTAGCCTTGTCATTATGGAAGATAGTCTGTTGTTGAGATTTTTGTTACTCTAATGGATGCTAGCCTAGTAATTATGGAAGGTAGTCTGTCGTATAGATTTTTGTTTCTCCAATGGATGGTAGCCTTGTCATTATGGAAGGTAGTCTGTTGTTCAGAGTTTTGTTACTCCAATGGATGTTAGCCTTGTAATTATGAAAGGTAGTATGTTGTCGAGATTTTTGTTATTCCATTAGATGGTAGCCTTGTCATTATGGAAGGTAGTCTGTTGGCGAGGTTTTTGTTAATCCAATGCATGGTAACCTTGTATTTATGGAAAGTAGTCTGTTGTCGAGATTTTTTTTACTCCAATGGATGGTAACCTTGTCATTATGGAAGGTAGTTTGTTGTCGAGATTTTTGTTACTCCAATGGGTGGTAGCCTTGTCATTATGAAAGGTAGTATTTTGTTGAGATTTTTGTTACTCCAATGGATGGTAGGCTTGTTATTATGGAAGGTAGTCTATTGTTCAGATTTTTTTTACTCCAATGGATTGTAGCCTTGTAATTATGAAAGGTGGTCTATTGTCGAGATTTATTGTTATTCCATTGAATGGTAGCCATGTAATTATGGTAGGTAGTCTGTTGTCGATATTTTTGTTATTCTAATGGATGGTAACCTTGTCATTATGGAAGGTAGTCTATTGTCGATATTTTTCTTACTCCAATGGATGGCAGCCTTGACATTATGGAAGGTAGTCTGTTGTCGAGATCATTGTTACTCAATGGATTGTATCCTTTTCATTATGGAAGGTAGTTTGTTGTCGAGATTTTTGTTACTCCAATGGATGGTAGCCTAGTCATTATGGAAGGTAGTTTTTCGTTGAGATTTCTGTTTCTCCAATGGATGACAGCCTTGTGATTATGGAAGGTAGTCTGTAGTTCAGATTTTTGTTACTCCAATGGATGGTAGCCTTCTAATTATGAAAGGTAGTATGTTGTCAATATTTTTGTTATTCCATTGGATGGTAGCCTTGTCATTATGGAAGGTAGTCTATTGGCGAGGTTTTTGTTAATCCAATGGATGGTATCCTTATGATTATGGAAGGTAGTCTGTTGTCGATATTTTTTTTACTCCAATGGATGGTAATCTTGTCATTATGGAAGGTGGTTTGTTGTGGAGATTTTTGTTACTCCAATGGATGGTAGCCTTGTTATTATGAAAGGTTGTCTTTCGTTGAGATTTTTGTTACGCCAATGAATGGTAGCCTTGTTATTATGGAAGGTAATCTATTATTCATATTTTTGTTACTCCAATGGATGGTATCCTTGTAATTATGTAAGGTAGTCTGTTGTCGATGTTTTTGTTATTCCAATGGATGGTAACTTTGTCATTATGGAAGGTAGTTTGTTGTTAAGATTTTTGTTACTCCCATGGATGGTAGCCTTGTCATTATGGAAGGTAGTCTGTTGTCGAGATTTTTGTTACTCCAATGGATGGTAGCCTAGATATTATCGAAGGTAGTTTTTCGTTGAGATTTATGTTACTCCAATGGATGGTAGTCTTTTCATTATGGAAGGTAGTCTGTTGTTCAGATTTTTGTTACTCCAATGGATGGTAGCCTTGTAATTATGAAAGGTAGTCTATTGTCGAGATTTTTTTTATTCCCTTGGATGGTAGCCTTGTCATTATGGAAGATAGTTTGTTGGCGAGGTTTTTGTTACTCCAATGGATGGTAGCCTTGTCATTATGGAAGATAGTCTGTTGTTGAGATTTTTGTTACTCTAATGGATGGTAGCCTAGTAATTATGGAAGGTAGTCTGTCGTATAGATTTTTGTTTCTCCAATGGATGGTAGCCTTGTCATTATGGAAGGTAGTCTGTTGTTCAGAGTTTTGTTACTCCAATGGATGTTAGCCTTGTAATTATGAAAGGTAGTATGTTGTCGAGATTTTTGTTATTCCATGAGATGGTAGCCTTGTCAATATGGAAGGTAGTCTGTTGGCGAGGTTTTTGTTAATCCAATGCATGGTAACCTTGTATTTATGGAAAGTAGTCTGTTGTCGAGATTTTTTTTACTCCAATGGATGGTAACCTTGTCATTATGGAAGGTAGTTTGTTGTCGAGATTTTTGTTACTCCAATGGGTGGTAGCCTTGTCATTATGAAAGGTAGTATTTTGTTGAGATTTTTGTTACTCCAATGGATGGTAGGCTTGTTATTATGGAAGGTAGTCTATTGTTCAGATTTTTTTTACTCCAATGGATTGTAGCCTTGTAATTATGAAAGGTGGTCTATTGTCGAGATTTATTGTTATTCCATTGAATGGTAGCCATGTAATTATGGTAGGTAGTCTGTTGTCGATATTTTTGTTATTCTAATGGATGGTAACCTTGTCATTATGGAAGGTAGTCTATTGTCGATATTTTTCTTACTCCAATGGATGGCAGCCTTGACATTATGGAAGGTAGTCTGTTGTCGAGATCATTGTTACTCAATGGATTGTATCCTTTTCATTATGGAAGGTAGTTTGTTGTCGAGATTTTTGTTACTCCAATGGATGGTAGCCTAGTCATTATGGAAGGTAGTTTTTCGTTGAGATTTCTGTTTCTCCAATGGATGACAGCCTTGTGATTATGGAAGGTAGTCTGTAGTTCAGATTTTTGTTACTCCAATGGATGGTAGCCTTCTAATTATGAAAGGTAGTATGTTGTCGAGATTTTTGTTATTCCATTGGATGGTAGCCTTGTCATTATGGAAGGTAGTCTGTTGGCGAGGTTTTTGTTAATCCAATGGATGGTATCCTTATGATTATGGAAGGTAGTCTGTTGTCGATATTTTTTTTACTCCAATGGATGGTAATCTTGTCATTATGGAAGGTGGTTTGTTGTGGAGATTTTTGTTACTCCAATGGATGGTAGCCTTGTTATTATGAAAGGTTGTCTTTCGTTGAGATTTTTGTTACGCCAATGAATGGTAGCCTTGTTATTATGGAAGGTAGTCTATTATTCATATTTTTGTTACTCCAAAGGATGGTAGCCTTGTAATTATGTAAGGTAGTCTGTTGTCGATATTTTTGTTATTCCAATGGATGGTAACCTTGTCATTATGGAAGGTAGTTTGTTGTTAAGATTTTTGTTACTCCCATGCATGGTAGCCTTGTCATTATGGAACGTAGTCTGTTGTCGAGATTTTTGTTACTCCAATGGATGGTAGCCTAGTCATTATCGAAGGTAGTTTTTCGTTGAGATTTATGTTACTCCAATGGATGGTAGTCTTTTCATTATGGAAGGTAGTCTGTTGTTCAGATTTTTTTTACTCCAATGGATGGTAGCCTTGTAATTATGAAAGGTAGTCTATTGTCGAGATTTTTGTTATTCCCTTGGATGGTAGCCTTGTCATTATGGAAGGTAGTCTGTTGGCGAGGTTTTTGTTACTCCAATGGATGGTAGCCTTGTCATTATGGAAGATAGTCTGTTGTTGAGATTTTTGTTACTCTAATGGATGGTAGCCTAGTAATTATGGAAGGTAGTCTGTCGTTGAGATTTTTGTTTCTCCAATGGATGGTAGCCTTGTCATTATGGAAGGTAGTCTGTTGTTTAGAGTTTTGTTACTCCAATGGATGTTAGCCTTGTAATTATGAAAGGTAGTATGTTGTCGAGATTTTTGTTATTCCATTAGATGGTAGCCTTGTCATTATGGAAGGTTGTCTGTTGGCGAGGTTTTTTTTAATCCAATGCATGGTAACCTTGTATTTATGGAAAGTAGTCTGTTGTCGAGATTTTTTTTACTCCAATGGATGGTAACCTTGTCATTATGGAAGGTAGTTTGTTGTCGAGATTTTTGTTACTCCAATGGGTGGTAGCCTTGTCATTATGAAAGGTAGTATTTTGTTGAGATTTTTGTTACTCCAATGGATGGTAGACTTGTTATTATGGAAGGTAGTCTATTGTTCAGATTTTTTTTACTCCAATGGATTGTAGCCTTGTAATTATGAAAGGTGGTCTATTGTCGAGATTTATAGTTATTCCATTGAATGGTAGCCATGTAATTATGGTAGGTAGTCTGTTGTCGATATTTTTCTTATTCTAATGGATGGTAACCTTGTCATTATGGAAGGTAGTCTATTGTCGATATTTTTCTTACTCCAATGGATGGCAGCCTTAACATTATGGAAGGTAGTCTGTTGTCGAGATCATTGTTACTCAATGGATTGTATCCTTTTCATTATGGAAGGTAGTTTGTTGTCGAGATTTTTGTTACTCCAATGGATGGTAGCCTAGTCATTATGGAAGGTAGTTTTTCGTTGAGATTTCTGTTTCTCCAATGGATGCATGCCTTGTGATTATGGAAGGTAGTCTGTAGTTCACATTTTTGTTACTCCAATGGATGGTAGCCTTCTAATTATGAAAGGTAGTATGTTGTCGAGATTTTTGTTATTCCATTGGACGGTAGCCTTGTCATTATGGAAGGTAGTCTGTTGGTGAGGTTTTTGTTAATCCAATGGATGGTAACCTTGTGATTATGGAAGGTAGTCTGTTGTCGATATTTTTTTTACTCCAATGGATGGTAATCTTGTCATTATGGAAGGTGGTTTGTTGTGGAGATTTTTGTTACTCCAATGGATGGTAGCCTTGTCATTATGAAAGGTTGTCTTTTGTTGAGATTTTTGTTTCGCTAATGAATGGTAGCCTTGGTATTATGGAAGGTAGTCTATTATTCATATTTTTGTTACTCCAATGGATGGTAGCCTTGTAATTATGTAAGGTAGTCTGTTGTCGATATTTTTGTTATTCCAATGGATGGTAACCTTGTCATTATGGAAGGTAGTTTGTTGTTAATATTTTTGTTACTCCCATGGATAGTAGCCTTGTCATTATGGAAGGTAGTCTGTTGTCGAGATTTTTGTTACTCCAATGGATGGTAGCCTAGTCATTATCGAAGGTTGTTTTTCGTTGAGATTTATGTTACTCCACTGGATGGTAGTCTTTTCATTATGGAAGGTAGTCTGTTGTTCAGATTTTTGTTACTCCAATGGATGGTAGCCTTGTAATTATGAAAGGTAGTCTGTTGTCGAGATTTTTGTTATTCCCTTGTATGGTAGCCTTGTCGTTATGGAAGGTAGTCTGTTGGCGAGGTTTTTTTTACTCCAATGGATGGTAGCCTTGTCATTATGGAAGATAGTCTGTTGTTGAGATTTTTGTTACTCTAATGGATGGTAGCCTAGTAAATATGGAAGGTAGTCTGTCGTTGAGATTTTTGTTTCTCCAATGGATGGTAGCCTTGTCATTATGGAAGGTAGTCTGTTGTTCAGATTTTTGTTACTCCAATGGATGTTAGCCTTGTAATTATGAAAGGTAGTATGTTGTCGAGATTTTTGTTATTCCATTAGATGGTAGCCTTGTCATTATGGAAGGTAGTCTGTTGGCGAGGTTTTTGTTAATCCAATGCATGGTAACCTTGTATTTATGGAAAGTAGTCTGTTGTCGAGATTTTTTTTACTCCAATGGATGGTAACCTTGTCATTATGGAAGGTAGTTTGTTGTCGAGATTTTTGTTACTCCAATGGGTGGTAGCCTTGTCATTATGAAAGGTAGTATTTTGTTGAGATTTTTGTTACTCCAATGGATGGTAGACTTGTTATTATGGAAGGTAGTCTATTGTTCATATTTTTTTTACTCCAATGGATTGTAGCCTTGTAATTATGAAAGGTGGTCTATTGTCGAGATTTATAGTTATTCCATTGAATGGTAGCCATGTAATTATGGTAGGTAGTCTGTTGTCGATATTTTTCTTATTCTAATGGATGGTAACCTTGTCATTATGGAAGGTAGTCTATTGTCGATATTTTTCTTACTCCAATGGATGGCAGCCTTAACATTATGGAAGGTAGTCTGTTGTCGAGATCATTGTTACTCAATGGATTGTATCCTTTTCATTATGGAAGGTAGTTTGTTGTCGAGATTTTTGTTACTCCAATGGATGGTAGCCTAGTCATTATGGAAGGTAGTTTTTCGTTGAGATTTCTGTTTCTCCAATGGATGCATGCCTTGTGATTATGGAAGGTAGTCTGTAGTTCACATTTTTGTTACTCCAATGGATGGTAGCCTTCTAATTATGAAAGGTAGTATGTTGTCGAGATTTTTGTTATTCCATTGGACGGTAGCCTTGTCATTATGGAAGGTAGTCTGTTGGTGAGGTTTTTGTTAATCCAATGGATGGTAACCTTGTGATTATGGAAGGTAGTCTGTTGTCGATATTTTTTTTACTCCAATGGATGGTAATCTTGTCATTATGGAAGGTGGTTTGTTGTCGAGATTTTTGTTACTCCAATGGATGGTAGCCTTGTCATTATGAAAGGTTGTCTTTTGTTGAGATTTTTGTTTCGCTAATGAATGGTAGCCTTGGTATTATGGAAGGTAGTCTATTATTCATATTTTTGTTACTCCAATGGATGGTAGCCTTGTAATTATGTAAGGTAGTCTGTTGTCGATATTTTTGTTATTCCAATGGATGGTAACCTTGTCATTATGGAAGGTAGTTTGTTGTTAATATTTTTGTTACTCCCATGGATAGTAGCCTTGTCATTATGGAAGGTAGTCTGTTGTCGAGATTTTTGTTACTCCAATGGATGGTAGCCTAGTCATTATCGAAGGTTGTTTTTCGTTGAGATTTATGTTACTCCACTGGATGGTAGTCTTTTCATTATGGAAGGTAGTCTGTTGTTCAGATTTTTGTTACTCCAATGGATGGTAGCCTTGTAATTATGAAAGGTAGTCTGTTGTCGAGATTTTTGTTATTCCCTTGGATGGTAGCCTTGTCGTTATGGAAGGTAGTCTGTTGGCGAGGTTTTTTTTACTCCAATGGATGGTAGCCTTGTCATTATGGAAGATAGTCTGTTGTTGAGATTTTTGTTACTCTAATGGATGGTAGCCTAGTAAATATGGAAGGTAGTCTGTCGTTGAGATTTTTGTTTCTCCAATGGATGGTAGCCTTGTCATTATGGAAGGTAGTCTGTTGTTCAGATTTTTGTTACTCCAATGGATGTTAGCCTTGTAATTATGAAAGTTAGTATGTTGTCAAGATTTTTGTTATTCCATTAGATGGTAGCCTTGTCATTATGGAAGGTAGTCTGTTGGCGAGGTTTTTGTTAATCCAATGCATGGTAACCTTGTATTTATGGAAAGTAGTCTGTTGTCGAGATTTTTTTTACTCCAATGGATGGTAACCTTGTCATTATGGAAGGTAGTCTGTTTTCGAGATTTTTGTTACTCCAATGGATGGTAGCATTGTCATTATTAAAGGTAGTCTGTTTTCGAGATTTTTGTTACTCCAATGGATGGTATCCTTGCCATTATGAAAGGTAGTCTGTTGTCGAGATTTTTGTTATTCCAATGGATGGTATCCTTGTCATTATGAAAGGTAGTCTGTTGTCGATATCTTTGTTACTCCAATGGATTGTAGCTTTGTCATTATGGAAGGTAGTCTGTTGTCGATATTTTTGTTACTATAATGGATTGTAGCTTTGTAATTATGGAAAGTAGTCTGTTGTCGAGATTTTTGTTACTCCAATGGATGGTAGCCTTGAGGTTTATTGTTATTCCATTGAATGGTAGCCATGTAATTATGGTAGGTAGTCTGTTGTCGATATTTTTGTTATTCTAATGGATGGTAACCTTGTCATTATGGAAGGTAGTCTATTGTCATGATTTTTTTTACTCCAATGGATGGTAGCCTTGTCATTATGGAAGGTAGTCTGTTGTCGAGTTTTTTGTTACTCCAATGGATGGTAGCCTTGTCTTTTTGGAAGCTAGTCTGTTGTCGATATTTTTGTTACTCAAATGAATGGTAGCCTTTTATTTATGAAAGGTAGTCTATTGTCAATATTTTTCTTACTCCAATGGATGGCAGCCCTGACATTATGGAAGGTAGTCTGTTGTCGAGATCATTATTACTCAATGGATTGTAGCCTTTTCATTATGGAAGGTAGTTTGTTGTCGAGATTTTTGTTACTCCAATGGATGGTAGCCTAGTCATTATGGAAGGTAGTCTGTCTTTGAGATTTCTGTTTCTCTAATGGATGATAGCCTTGTCATTATGGAAGGTAGTCTGTTGTTCAAATTTTTGTTACTCCAATGGATGGTAGCCTTGTAATTATGAAAGGTAGTATGTTGTCGAGATTTTTGTTATTCCATTGGATGGTAGCCTTGTCATTATGGAAGGAAGTCTGTTGGCAAGGTTTTTGTTAATCCAATGGATGGTAACCTTGTGATTATGGAAGGTAGTCTGTTGTCAAGATTTTTTTTACTCCAATGGATGGTAACCTTGTCATTATGGAAGGTAGTCTATTGTTGATATTTTTCTTACTCTAATGGATGGCAGGCTTTACATTATGGAAGGTAGTCTGTTGTCGAGATCATTGGTACTCAATGGATTGTATCCTTTTCATTATGGAAGGTAGTTTGTTGTCGAGATTTTTGTTACTCCAATGGATGGTAGCCTAGTCATTAGGGAAGGTAGTTTGTCGTTGAGATTTCGGTTTCTCCAATGGATGATAGCCTTGTGATTATGGAAGGTAGTCTGTAGTTCAGATTTTTGTTACTCCAATGGATGGTAGCCTTCTAATTATGAAAGGTAGTATGTTGTCGAGATTTTTGTTATTCCATTGGATGGTAGCCTTGTCATTATGGAAGGTAGTCTGTTGGCGAGGTTTTTGTTAATCCAATGGATGGTAACCTTGTGATTATGGAAGGTAGTCTGTTGTCGATATTTTTTTTACTCCAATGGATGGTAATCATGTCATTATGGAAGGTGGTTTGTTGTCGAGATTTTTGTTACTCCAATGGATGGTAGCCTTGTCATTATGAAAGGTTGTCATTCGTTGAGATTTTTGTTACGCCAATGAATGGTAGCCTTATTATTATGGAAGGTAGTCTATTATTCATATTTTTGTTACTCCAATGGATGGTAGCCTTGTAATTATGTAAGGTAGTCTAATGTCGATATTTTTGTTATTCCAATGGATGGTAACCTTGTCATTATGGAAGGTAGTTTGTTGTTAAGATTTTTGTTACTCCCATGGATGGTAGCCTTGTCATTATGGAAGGTAGTCTGTTGTCGAGATTTTTGTTACTCCAATGGATGGTAGCCTAGTCATTATCGAAGGTAGTTTTTCATTGAGATTTATGTTACTCCAATGGATGGTAGTCTTTTCATTATGGAAGGTAGTCTGTTGTTCAGATTTTTGTTACTCCAATGGATGGTAGCCTTGTAATTATGAAAGGTAGTCTGTTTTCGAGATTTTTGTTATTCCCTTGGATGGTAGCCTTGTCATTATGGAAGGTATTCTGTTGGCGAGGTTTTTGTTACTCCAATGGATTGTAGCCTTGTCATTATGGAAGATAGTCTGTTGTTGAGATTTTTGTTACACTAATGGATGGTAGCCTAGTAATTATAGAAGGTTGTCTGTTGTTGATATTTTTGTTTCTCAAATGGATGGTAGCCTTGTCATTATGGAAGGTAGTCTGTTGTTCAGATTTTTGTTACTCCAATGGATGTTAGCCTTGCAATTATGAAAATTAGTATGTTGTCGAGATTTTTGTTATTCCATTAGATGGTAGCCTTGTCATTATGGAAGGTAGTCTGTTGGCGAGGTTTTTGTTAATCCAATACATGGTAACCTTGTATTAATGGAAAGTAGTCTGTTGTCGAGATTTTTTTTACTCCAATGGATGGTAACCTTGTCATTATGGAAGGTAGTTTGTTGTCGAGATTTTTGTTACTCCAATGGATGGTAGCCTTGTCATTATGAAAGGTAGTATTTTGTTGAGATTTTTGTTACTCCAATGGATGTTAGGCTTGTTATTATGGAAGGTAGTCTATTGTTCAGATTTTTTTTACTCCAATGGATGGTAGCCTTGTAATTATGAAAGGTGGTCTATTGTCGAGATTTATTGTTATTCCATTGAATGGTAGCCATGTAATTATGATAGGTAGTCTGTTGTCGATATTTTTGTTATTCTAATGGATGATAACCTTGTCATTATGGAAGGTAGTCTATTGTCATGATTTTTTTTACTCCAATGGATGGTAGCCTTGTCATTATGGAAGGTAGTGTGTTGTCGAGATTTTTGTTATTCCATTGGATGGTAGCCTTGTCATTATGGAAGGAAGTCTGTTGGCAAGGTTTTTGTTAATCCAATGGATGGTAACCTTTTGATTATGGAAGGTAGTCTGTTGTCAAGATTTTTTTTACTCCAATGTATGGTAACCTTGTCATTATGGAAGGTAGTTTTTTGTCGAGATTTTTGTTACTCCAATGGATGGTAGCCTTGTCATTATGAAAGGTAGTCTTTCGTTGAGATTTTTGTTACGCCAATGGATGGTAGCCTTGTTATTATGGAAGGTAGTCTGTTGTCCAGATTTTTTTTACTCTAATGGATGGTAGCCTTGTCATTATGGAAGGTAGTCTGTGGTCGAGTTTTTTGTTACTCCAATGGATTGTAGCCCGATCTTTTTGGAAAGTAGTCTGTTGTCGATATTTTTGTTACTCAAATGAATGGTAGCCTTGTCTTTATGGAAGGTAGTCTATTGTCGATATTTTTATTACTCCAATGGATGGAAGCCTTGACATTATGGAAGGTAGTGTGTTGTCGAGATCATTGTTACTCAATGGATTGTAGCCTTGTAATTATGGAAGGTAGTTTGTTTTCGAGATTTTTGTTACTCCAATGGATGGTAGCGTTGTCATTATGGAAGGTAGTCTGTTTTCGATATTTTTGTTACTCCAATGGATGGTAGCCTTGTCATCATGGAATGTAGTCTATTGTTGATATTTTTGTTACTCCGATGGATGGTACTCTTTTCATTATGGAAGGTAGTCTGTTGTTGAAAATTTTGTTACTCCAATGGATGGTAGCCTTGTCTTTATGGAAGGTACTCTATTGTCGAGATTTTTGTTACTCTAATGGATGGTAGCTTTGTTATTATGGAAGGTAGTCTATCGTTGAGATTTCTATTACTCCAATGGATGGTATCCTTATCATTACTGAAGGGTGTCTGTTGTTCATATTTTTGTTACTCCAATGGACGGTAGCCTTGTAACTATGAAAGGTTGTTTGTTGTCGATATTTTTTTATTCCATTGGATGGGAGCCTTGTCATTATGGAAGGTAGTCTGTTGTCGAGGTTTTTTCTAATCCAATGGATCGTAACCTTGTGATTATCGAAGGTAGTCTGTTATCGAGATTTTTATTACTCTAATGGATGGTAGCCTTGTCTTTATGGAAGGTAGTCTGTTGTCGATATTTTTTTTACTCAAATGAATGGTAGCCTTGTCTTTATGGAAGGTAGTCTATTATCGATATTGTTGTTACTCCATTGGATGGTAGTCTTGACATTATGGAAGGTAGTTTGTTTTAAAGATCTTGGTTACTCAATGGATGGTAGCCTTGACATTATGGAAGGTAGTCTAATGTCGATATTTTTTTTACTCCAATGGATGGTAGGCTTGTCATTAGGGAAGGTAGTATGTTGTCCAGATTTTTGTTACTCCAATGGATGGTAGCCTTGTCATTATGGAACGTGGTCTATTGTCGAGATTTTGGTCATTCCATTGGATGGTAGCCTTGTCATTATGGAAGGTAGTTTGTTGTCGAGATTTTTGTTACTCCAATGGATGGTACCCTTGTCATTATGGAACGCTGTTTGTTGTCGATATTTTTGTTACTCTAATGGATGGTAGACTTTTCATTATGGAAGGTAGTCTGTTGTCGAGATTTTTGTTACTATAGTGGATGGTAGCCTTATTATTATGGAAGGTAGTCTGTTGTCAAGATTTTTATTATTCCAATGGATGGAAACCTTGTCATTATGGAAGGTAGTCTTTTATCAAGATTTTTTTTACTCCAATGGATGGTAGCCTTGTCATTATGGAAGGTAGTCTATTGTCGATATCTTTGTCACTCAATGTACGGTGGCCTTGTCTTTATGGAAGGTAGTCTATTGTCGATATTTTTGTTAATCGAATGGATGGTAGACTTGACATTATTGAAGGTAGTCTATTGTCGAGATTTTTGTTACTCAATGGATGGTAGCCTTGTCATTAAGGAAGGTAGTCTGTTGTCGATTTTTTTGTTACTCCGATGGATGGTAGCCTTATCATTATGGAAGGTAGTCTGTTGTCGAGATTTTTATTATACCAATGGATGGTAGCATTGTCATTATTGAATGTAGTCTATTATCGATATTTTTGTTACTCCAAAGGATGGTAGCCTTTTCATTATGGAAGGTAGTCTCTTGTCGAGATTTTTGTTACTCCAATGAATGGTAGCCTTATCTTTATGGAAGGTAGTCTGTTGTCGTTATTTTTGTTACTCCAATGTATGGTAGCCTTGTCATTATGGAAGGTAGTCTGTTGTCGAGATTTTTGTTACTCCAATCGATGGTAGCCTTGTCTTTATGGAAGGTAGTTTGTTGTCGATATTTTTTTTACTCAAATGGATGGTTGCCTTGTCTTTATGGAAGGTAGTCTATTGTCGATATTTTTGTTACTCCATTGGATGGTAGCCTTGACATTATGGAAGGTAGTTTGTTGTAAAGATCTTTGTTACTCAATGGATGGTAACGTTGACATTATGGAAGGTAGTCTATTCTCGATATTTTTTTACTCTAATGGATGGTAGGCTTGTCATTAGGGAAGGTAGTTTGTTGTCCAGATTTTTGTTACTCCAATGGATGGTAGCCTTGTCATTATGGAACGTGGTCTATTGTCGAGATTTTGGTCATTCCATTGGATGGTAGCCTTGTCATTATGGAAGGTAGTTTGTTGTCGAGATTTTTGTTACTCCAATGGATGGTACCCTTGTCATTATGGAACGTTGTTTGTTGTCGATATTTTTGTTACTCTAATGGATGGTAGACTTTTCATTATGGAAGGTAGTCTGTTGTCGAGATTTTTGTTACTATAGTGGATGGTAGCCTTATTATTATGGAAGGTAGTCTGTTGTCAAGATTTTTATTATTCCAATGGATGGAAACCTTGTCATTATGGAAGGTAGTCTTTTATCAAGATTTTTTTTACTCCAATGGATGGTAGCCTTGTCATTATGGAAGGTAGTCTATTGTCGATATCTTTGTCACTCAATGTACGGTGGCCTTGTCTTTATGGAAGGTAGTCTATTGTCGATATTTTTGTTAATCGAATGGATGGTAGACTTGACATTATTGAAGGTAGTCTATTGTCGAGATTTTTGTTACTCAATGGATGGTAGCCTTGTCATTAAGGAAGGTAGTCTGTTGTCGATTTTTTTGTTACTCCGATGGATGGTAGCCTTATCATTATGGAAGGTAGTCTGTTGTCGAGATTTTTATTATACCAATGGATGGTAGCATTGTCATTATTGAATGTAGTCTATTATCGATATTTTTGTTACTCCAAAGGATGGTAGCCTTTTCATTATGGAAGGTAGTCTCTTGTCGAGATTTTTGTTACTCCAATGAATGGTAGCCTTATCTTTATGGAAGGTAGTCTGTTGTCGTTATTTTTGTTACTCCAATGTATGGTAGCCTTGTCATTATGGAAGGTAGTCTGTTGTCGAGATTTTTGTTACTCCAATCGATGGTAGCCTTGTCTTTATGGAAGGTAGTTTGTTGTCGATATTTTTTTTACTCAAATGGATGGTTGCCTTGTCTTTATGGAAGGTAGTCTATTGTCGATATTTTTGTTACTCCATTGGGTGGTAGCCTTGACATTATGGAAGGTAGTTTGTTGTAAAGATCTTTGTTACTCAATGGATGGTAACGTTGACATTATGGAAGGTAGTCTATTCTCGATATTTTTTTACTCTAATGGATGGTAGGCTTGTCATTAGGGAAGGTAGTTTGTTGTCCTGATTTTTGTTACTCCATTAGATGATAGCCTTGTCATTATGGAACATGGTCTATTGTCGAGATTTTGGTCATTCCATTGGATGGTAGCCTTGTCATTATGGAAGGTAGTTTGTTGTCTATATTTTTGTTACTCCTATGGATGGAAGCCTAGTCATTTTGGAAGGTAGTCTGTCGTTGAGATTTCTGTTACTCCAATGTATGCTAGCCTTGTCATTATGGAAGGTAGTCTATTGTCAATATTTTTCTTTCTCCAATGGATGGTAGCTTCATCATTATGGAAGGTTGTTTGTTTTCTAGATTTTTGTTACTCCAATGGATGGTAACCTTGTCATTATGGATGGTAGTCGGTTGTCAAGATTTTTGTTACTCCAATGGATGGTAGTCTAGTCATTTTGGAAGGTAGTCTGCCGTTGAGATTTCTGTTACTCCAATGGATGGTAGCCTTGTCATTATGGAAGGTAGTCTGTTGTTCAGATTTTTGTTACTCCAATGGATGGTAGCCTTGTAATTATGAAAGGTAGTCTATTGTCGAGATTTTTGTTATTCTATTGGATGGTAGCCTTGTCATTATGGAAGGTAGTCTGTTGTCGAGGTTTTTGCTAATCCAATGGATGGTAACCTTGTGATTATGGAAGGTAGTCTGTTGTCGAGAATTTTTTTACTGCAATGGATGGTAGCCTTGTCATTATGGAAGGTAGTCTGTTGTCGAGATTTTTGTTACTCCAATGGATGGTAGCCTTGTCTTTATGGAACGTAGTTTGTTGTCTATATTTTTGTTACTCCAATGGATGGAAGCCTAGTCATTTTGGAAGGTAGTCTGTCGTTGAGATTTCCGTTACTCCAATGGATGGTAGCCTTGTCTTTATGGAAGGTAGTTTGTTGTCTATATTTTTGTTACTCTAATGGATGGAAGCCTTGACATTATGGAAGGTAGTCTGTTGTCGAGATCATTGTTACTCAATGGATTGTATCCTTGTAATTATGGAAGGTAGTTTGTTGTCGAGATTTTTGTTACTCCATTGGATGGTAGCGTTGTCATTATGGAAGGTAGTCTGTTGTCGATATTTTTGTTACTCCATTGGATGGTAGCCTTGTAATCATGGAATGTAGTCAATTGTTGATATTTTTGTTACTCCAATGGATGGTACTCTTTTCATTACGGAAGGTAGTTTGTAGTCGAAATTTTTGTTACTATAATGGATGGTAGCCATGTCTTTATGAAAGGTAGTCTATTGTCGATATTTTCGTTATTCCAATGTATGGTAGCCTAGTAATTATGGAAGGTAGTCTATGGTCGATATTTTTGTTATTCCAATGGATGGTAGCCTTGTCATTATGGAAGGTAGTCTGTTGTCGATATTTTTGTTACTTCAATGGATGGTAGCTTTGTCATTATGGATGGTAGTCTGTCGTTGAGATTTCTATTACTCCAATGGATGGTATCCTTATCATTATTGAAGGTAGTCTGTTGTTCATATTTTTGTTACTCCAATGGATGGTAGCCTTGTAACTATGAAAGGTAGTCTATTGTCTAGATTTTTGTTATTCCATTGGATGGGAGCCTTGTCAGTATGGAAGGTAGTCTGTTGTCGAAATTTTTGTTACTCCAATGGATGGTAGCCTTGTCTTTATGGAAGGTAGTCTGTTGTCGAGATATTTTTTACTCAAATGGATGGTAGAATTGTCTTTATGGAAGGTAGTCTATTATGAATATTTTTGTTACTCCATTCGATGGTAGTCTTGACATTATGGAAGGTAGTTTGTTGTAAAGATCTTGGTTACTTAATGGATGGTATCCTTAAAATTATGGAAGGTAGTCTAATGTCGATATTTTTTTTACTCCAATGGATAGTAGGCTTGTCATTAGAGAAGGTAGTTTGTTGTCCCGATTTTTATTACTCCAATGGATGGTAGCCTTGTCATTATGAAATGTAGTATGTTGTCGAGATTTTTGTTACTCAATGGACGGTAGCCTTGTCTTTATGGAACTTTGTTTGTTGTCGATATTTTTGTTACTCTAATGGATGGTAGCCTTTTCATTAGGGAAGGTAGTCTGTTGTCGAGATTTTTGTTATTATAGTGGATGGTAGCCTTATTATTATGGAAGGTAGTCTGTTGTCAAAATTTTTATTATTCCAATGGATGGAAACCTTGTCATTATGGAAGGTAGTCTTTAGTCAATATTTTTTTACTCCAATGGATGGTAGCCTTGTCATTATAAAAGGTAGTCTATTGTTGATATCTTTGTCACTCAATGGACGGTAGCCTTGTCTTTATGGAAGGTAGTCTATTGTCGATATTTTTGTTAATCCAATGGATGGTAGACTTGACATTATGGAAGGTAGTTTGTTGTCGAGATCTTTGTTACTCAATGGATGGTAGCCTTGTCATTAAGGAAGGTAGTCTGTTGTCGAGTTTTTTGTTACTCCAATGGATGGTAGCATTGTCATTATGGAAGGTAGTTTGTTGTCGAGATTTTTATTATACCAATGGATGGTAACATTGTCATTATTGAATGTAGTCTATTATCGATATTTTTGTTACCCCAAAGGATGGTAGCCTTTTCATTTTGGAAGGTAGTCTGTTTTCGAGATTTTTGTTACTCCAATAAATGGTAGCCTTGTCTTTATGGAAGGTAGTCTGTTGTCGTTATTTTTGTTACTCCAATTTATGGTAGCCTTGTCATTATGGAAGGTAGTTTGTTGTCGATATTTTTGTTACTCTAATGGATGGTAGCCTTGTCTTTATGGAAGGTAGTCTGTTGTCGATATTTTTTTTACTCAAATGGATGGTAGCCTTGTCTTTATGGAAGGTAGTCTATTGTCGATATTTTTGTTACTCCATTGGATGGTAGCCTTGACATTATTGAAGGTAGTCTGTAGTAAATATCTTTGTTACTCAATGGATGGTAGCATTGACATTGTGGAAGGTAGTCTCTTGTCAATGTTTTTGGTACTCCAATGGATGGTAGGCTTGTCATTAGGGAAGGTAGTCTGTTGTCCTGGTTTTTGTTACTCAAATGGATGGTAGCCTTGTCATTATGGAACATGGTCTATTGTCGAGATTTTGGTCATTCCATTGGATGGTAGCCTTGTCATTATGGAAGGTAGTTTGTTGTCTATATTTTTGTTACTCCAATGGATGGAAGCCTAGTCATTTTGGAAGGTAGTCTGTCATTGATATTTATGTTACTCCAATGGATGGTAGCCTTGTCATTATGGAAGGTACTCTATTGTCGATAGTTTTATTACTCTAATGGATGGTAGCCTTGTCATTATGGAAGGTAGTTTGTTGTCTAGATTTTTGTTTCTCCAATGGATGGTAGCCTTGTCTTTATGGAAGGTAGTCTGTTGTCGATATTTTTGTTACTCCAATGGATGGTAGCCTAGTCATTTTGGAAGGTAGTTTGTCGTTGAGATTTCTGTTACTCCAATGGATGCTAGCCTTGTCATTATGGAAGTTAGTATGTTGTTTAGATTTTTGTTACTCCAATGGATGGTAGCCTTGTAATTATGAAAGGTATTTTGTTGTCGAGATTTATGTTATTCCATTGGATGGTAGCCTTGTCATTATGGAAGGTAGTCTGTTGTCTAGGTTTTTGCTAATCCAATGGATGGTAACCTTGTGATTATGGAAGGTAGTCTGTTGTCGAGATTTTTTTTACTGCAATGGATGGTAGCCTTGTCATTATGGAAGGTAGTATGTTGTCGAGATTTTTGTTACTCCAATGGATGGTAGCCTTGTCTTTATGGAAGGTAGTCTGTTGTCGATATTTTTGTTACCTCAATGGATGATAGCCTTGTCATTATGGAAGGTAGTCTGTTGTCATGGTTTTTGTTACTCCAATGGATGGTAGCCTAGTAATTATGGAAGGTAGTTTTTCGTTGAGATTTTTGTTACTCCAATGGATGGTAGTCTTGTCATTATGGAAGGTAGTCTGTTGTTCAGATTTTTGTTACTCCAATGGATGGTAGCCTTGTAATTATGAAAGGTAGTCTATTGTCGAGATTTTTGTTATTCCCTTGGATGGTAGCCTTGTCATTATGGAAGGAAGTCTGTTGGCGAGGTTTTTGATACTCCAATGGATGGTAGCCTTGTAATTATGGAAGGAAGTCTGTTGCCGAGGTTTTTGATACTCCAATGGATGGTAGCCTTGTCATTAGGGAAGGTAGTCTGTTGTCGAGATTTTTATTACTCCAATGGATGGTAGCATTGACATTGTGGAAGGTAGTCTATTGTCAATATTTTTGTTACTCCAATGGATGGTAGGCTTGTCATTAGGGAAGGTAGTCTGTTGTCCTGATTTTTGTTACTCCAATGGATGGTAGCCTTGTCATTATGGAACATGGTCTATTGTCGAGATTTTGGTCATTCCATTGGTTGGTAGCCTTGTCATTATGGAAGGTAGTTTGTTGTCTATATTTTTGTTACTCCAATGGATGGAAGCCTAGTCATTTTGGAAGGTAGTCTGTAATTGATATTTCTGTTACTCCAATGGATGGTAGCCTTGTCATTATGGAAGGTACTCTATTGTCGATAGTTTTCTTACACCAATGGATGGTAGCCTTGTCATTATGGAAGGTAGTTTGTTGTCTAGATTTTTGTTTCTCCAATGGATGGTAGCCTTGTCTTTATGGAAGGTAGTCTGTTGTCGAGATTTTTAGTTACTTCAATGGATGCTAGCCTTGTCATTATAGAAGGTAGTATGTTGTTTAGATTTTTGTTACTCCAATGGACGGTAGCCTTGTAATTATGAAAGGTAGTCTGTTGTCGAGATATATGTTATTCCATTGGATGGTAGCCTTGTCATTATGGAAGGTAGTCTGTTGTCTAGGTTTTTTCTAATCTAATGGATGGTAACCTTGTGATTATGGAAGGTAGTCTGTTGTCGAGATTTTTTTTACTGCAATGGAAGGTAGCCTTGTCATTATGGAAGGTAGTATGTTGTCGATATTTTTGTTACTCCAATGGATGATAGCCTTGTCATTATGGAAGGTAGTTATTCATTGAGATTTTTGTTACTCCAATGGATGGTAGTCTTGTCATTATGGAAGGTAGTCTGTTGTTCAGATTTTTGTTACTCCAATGGATGGTAGCCATGTAATTATGAAAGGTAGTCTATTGTCGAGATTTTAATTATTCCCTTGGATGGTAGCCTTGTCATTATGGAAGGAAGTCTATTGGTGAGGTTTTTGATACTCCAATGGATGGTAGCCTTGTCATTATGGAAGGTAGTCTATTGTCGAGATTTTTGTTACTCCAATGGATGGTAGCCTTGTCATTATGCAAGGTAGTTTGTTGTCGAGATTTTTGTTACTCCAATGGATGGTAGCCTAGTCATTATGGAAGGTAGTCTGTCGCTGAGATTTCTATTTCTCCAATGGATGGTAGACTTGTCATTATGGAAGGTAGTATGTTGTTCAGATTTTTGTTACTTCAATGGATGGTAGCCTTGTAATTATGAAAGGTAGTATGTTGTCGAGATTTTTGTTATTCCATTGGATGGTAGCCTTATCATTATGAAAGGTAGTCTGTTGGCGAGGTTTTTGTTAATCCAATGGATGGTAACCTTGTGATTATGGAAAGTAGTCTGTTGTCGAGATTTTTTTACTCCAATGGATGGTAACCTTGTCATTATGGAAGGTAGTTTGTTGTCGAGATTTTTGTTACTCCAATGGATGGTAGCCTTGTCATTATGAAAGGTAGTCTTTCGTTGAGATTTTTGTTACTCCAATGAATGGTAACCTTGTTATTATGGAAGGTAGTCTATTGTTCAGATTTTTGTTACTCCAATGGATGGTAGCCTTGTAATTATGAAAGGTAGTCTGTTGTCGAGATTTATTGTTATTCCATTGAATGGTAGCCATGTAATTATGGAAGGTAATCTGTTGTCGATATTTTTGTTATTCCATTGGATGGTAAACTTGTCATTATGGAAGGTAGTCTGTTGTCAATATTTTTGTTACTCCAATCGATGGTAGCCTAGTCATTATGGAAGGTAGTTTTTCGTTGGAATTTTTGTTACTCCAATGGATGGTAGTCTTGTCATTATGGAAGGTAGTCTGTTGTTCAGATTTTTGTTACTCCAATGGATGGTAGCCTTGTAATTATGAAAGGTAGTTTGTTGTCTAGATTTTTGTTACTCCCTTTGATGGTAGCCTTGTCATTATGGAAGGAAGTCTGTTGGAGAGGTTTTTGATACTCCAATGGATGGTAGCCTTGTCATTATGGAAGGTAGTCTATTGTCGAGATTTTTGTTACTCCAATGAATGGTAGCCTTGTCATTATGCAAGGTAGTTGTTGTCGAGATTTTTGTTACTCCAATGGATGGTAGCCTAGTCATTATGGAAGGTAGTCTGTCGTTGAGATTTCTATTTCTCCAATGGATGGTAGACTTGTCATTATGGAAGGTAGTATGTTGTTCAGATTTTTGTTACTTCAATGGATGGTAGCCTTGTAATTATGAAAGGTAGTATGTTGTCGAGATTTTTGTTATTCCATTGGATGGTAGCCTTGTCATTATGGAAGGTACTCTGTTGGCGAGGTTTTTGTTAATCCAATGGATGGTAACCTTGTGATTATGGAAAGTAGTCTTTCGTTGAGATTTTTGTTACTCCAATGAATGGGAGCCTTGTTATTATGCAAGGTAGTCTATTGTTCAAATTTTTGTTACTCCAATGGGTGGTAGCCTTGTAATTATGGAAGGTAGTCTGTTGTCGAGATTTATTGTTATTCCGTTGAATGGTAGCCATGTAATTATGGAAGGTAGTCTGTTGTTGATATTTTTGTTATTCAAATGGATGGTAAACTTGTCATTATGGAAGGTAGTCTGTTGTCAAATTTTTTTTTACTCCAATGGATGGTTGCCTTGTCATTATGGAAGGTAGTCTGTTGTCGAGATTTTTGTTACTCCAATAGATGGTAGCCTTGTCATTATGAAAGGTAGTATTTCGTTGAGATTTTTGTTACTCCAATGGATGGTAGCCTTGTTATTATGGAAGGTAGTCTATTGTTCATATTTTTTTTACTCCAATGGATGGTAGCCTGGTAATTATGAAAGGTAGTCTTTTGTCGAGATTTATTGTTACTCCAATGGATGATAGCCTTGTCATTATGGAAGGTAGTCTGTTGTCGATATTTTTGTTACTCCAATGGATGGTAGCCTTGTCTTTATGTAAGGTAGTCTTTTGTCGATATTTTTGTTACTAAAATTGATGGTAGCCTTGTCTTTATGGAAGGTAGTCTATTGTCTATATTTTTGTTACTCCATTGGATGGTAGCCTTGACATTATGGAAGGTAGTTTATTGTAAAGATCTTGGTTAATCAATGGATGGTAGCCTTGACATTATGGAAGGTATTCTATTGTATATTTTTTTTACTCCAATGGATGGTAGGCTTGTCATTATGGAAGGTAGTCTGTTGTTCAGATTTTTGTTACTCCAATGGATGGTAGCCTTGTAATTATGAAAGGTAGTCTGTTGTCGAGATTTATGTTATTCCCTTGGATGGTAGCCTTGTCATTATGGAAGGAAGTCTGTTGGCGAGGTTTTTGATACTCCAATGGATGGTAGCCTTGTCATTATGGAAGGTAGTCTATTGTCGAGATTTTTGTTACTCCAATGAATGGTAGCCTTGTCATTATGCAAGGTAGTTTGTTGTCGAGATTTTTGTTACTCCAATGGATGGTAGCCTAGTCATTATGGAAGGTAGTCTGTCGTTGAGATTTCTATTTCTCCAATGGATGGTAGACTTGTCATTATGGAAGGTAGTATGTTATTCAGATTTTTGTTACTTCAATGGATGGTAGCCTTGTAATTATGAAAGGTAGTATGTTGTCGAGATTTTTGTTATTCCATTGGATGGAAGCCTTGTCATTATGGAAGGTATTCTGTTGGCGAGGTTTTTGTTAATCCAATGGATGGTAACCTTGTGATTATGGAAAGTAGTCTTTCGTTGAGATTTTTGTTACTCCAATGAATGGGAGCCTTGTTATTATGCAAGGTAGTCTATTGTTCAGATTTTTGTTACTCCAATGGGTGGTACACTTTTAATTATCGAAGGTAGTCTGTTGTCGAGATTTATTGTTATTCCGTTGAATGGTAGCCATGTAATTATGGAAGGTAGTCTGTTGTCGATATTTTTGTTATTCCATTGGATGGTAAACTTGTCATTATGGAAGGTAGTCTGTTGTCAATATTTTTGTTACTCCAATCGATGGTAGCCTAGTCATTATGGAAGGTAGTTTTTCGTTGGAATTTTTGTTACTCCAATGGATGGTAGTCTTGTCATTATGGAAGGTAGTCTGTTGTTCAGATTTTTGTTACTCCAATGGATGGTAGCCTTGTAATTATGAAAGGTAGTTTGTTGTCTAGATTTTTGTTACTCCCTTTGATGGTAGCCTTGTCATTATGGAAGGAAGTCTGTTGGAGAGGTTTTTGATACTCCAATGGATGGTAGCCTTGTCATTATGGAAGGTAGTCTATTGTCAAGATTTTTGTTACTCCAATGAATGGTAGCCTTGTCATTATGCAAGGTAGTTGTTGTCGAGATTTTTGTTACTCCAATGGATGGTAGCCTAGTCATTATGGAAGGTAGTCTGTCGTTGAGATTTCTATTTCTCCAATGGATGGTAGACTTGTCATTATGGAAGGTAGTATGTTGTTCGGATTTTTGTTACTTCAATGGATGGTAGCCTTGTAATTATGAAAGGTAGTATGTTGTCGAGATTTTTGTTATTCCATTGGATGGTAGCCTTGTCATTATGGAAGGTACTCTGTTGGCGAGGTTTTTGTTAATCCAATGGATGGTAACCTTGTGATTATGGAAAGTAGTCTTTCGTTGAGATTTTTGTTACTCCAATGGATGGGAGCCTTGTTATTATGCAAGGTAGTCTATTGTTCAGATTTTTGTTACTCCAATGGGTGGTACACTTTTAATTATCGAAGGTAGTCTGTTGTCGAGATTTATTGTTATTCCGTTGAATGGTAGCCATGTAATTATGGAAGGTAGTCTGTTGTTGATATTTTTGTTATTCCAATGGATGGTAAACTTGTCATTATGGAAGGTAGTCTGTTGTCAAATTTTTTTTTACTCCAATGGATGTTTGCCTTGTCATTATGGAAGGTAGTCTGTTGTCGAGATTTTTGTTACTCCAATAGATGGTAGCCTTGTCATTATGAAAGGTAGTATTTCGTTGAGATTTTTGTTACTCCAATGGATGGTAGCCTTGTTATTATGGAAGGTAGTCTATTGTTCATATTTTTGTTACTCCAATGGATGGTAGCCTGGTAATTATGAAAGGTAGTCTTTTGTCGAGATTTATTGTTACTCCAATGGATGATAGCCTTGTCATTATGGAAGGTAGTATGTTGTCGATATTTTTGTTACTCTAATGGATGGTAGCCTTGTCTTTATGTAAGGTAGTCTTTTGTCGATATTTTTGTTACTAAAACGGATGGTAGCCTTGTCTTTATGGAAGGTAGTCTATTGTCTATATTTTTGTTACTCCATTGGATGGTAGCCTTGACATTATGGAAGGTAGTTTGTTGTAAAGATCTTGGTTAATCAATGGATGGTAGCATTGACATTATGGAAGGTATTCTATTGTCTATATTTTTTTTACTCCAATGGATGGTAGGCTTGTCATTAGGGAAGGTAGTCTATTGTCCACATTTTTTTTACTCCAATGGATGGTAGCCTTGTAATTATGGAACATGGTCTATTGTCGAGATTTTGGTCATTCCATTGGATGGTAGCCTTGTCATTATGGAAGGTAGTCTGTTGTCGAGATTTTTGTTACTCCAATGGATGGTACCCTTATCATTATGGAACATTGTTTGTTTTCGATATTTTTGTTACTCTAATGGATGGTAGCCTTTATATTATGGAAGGTAGTCTGTTGTCGAGATTTTTGTTACTATAGTGGATGGTAGGCTTATTATTATAGAAGGTAGTCTGTTGTCGAGATTTTTATTATTCCAATGGATGGAAACCTTGTCATTATGGAAGGTAGTCTTTTGTCAAGATTTTTTTAACTCCAATGTATGGTAGCCTTGTCATTATGGAAGGTAGTCTATTGTAGATATCTTTGTCACTCATTGGACGGTAGCCTTGTCTTTATGGAAGGTAGTCTATTATCGATATTTTTGTTAATCCAATGGATGGTAGACTTGACATTATGGAAGAATGTCTATTGTCGAGATCTTTGTTACTCAATGGATGGTAGCCTTGTCATTAAGGAAGGTAGTCTGTTGTCGAGTTTTTTGTTATACCAATGGATGGTAGCATTGTCATTATTGAATATAGTCTATTATCGATATTTTTGTTAATCCAAAGGATGGTAGCCTTTTCATTATGGAAGGTAGTCTGTTGTCGAGATTTTTGTTACTCCAATGAATGGTAGCCTTGTCTTTATGGAAGGTAGTATGTTGTCGTTATTTTTGTAAATCCAACGTATGGTAGAATTTTCATTATGGAAGGTAGTCTGTTGTCGAGATTTTTGTTACTCCAATGGATAGTAGCCTTGTCTTTATGGAAGGTATTTTGTTGTCGATATTTTTTTTACTCAAACAGATGGTAGCCTTGTATTTATGGAAGGTAGTCTATTGTCGATATTTTTGTTACTCCAAGGGATGGTAGGCTTGTCATTAGGGAAGGTAGTCTGTTGTCCTGATTTTTGTTACTCCAATGGATGGTAGCCTTGTCATTATGGAACATGGTCTATTGTCGAGATTTTGGTCATTCCATTGGATGGTAACCTTGTCATTATGGAAGGTAGTTTGTTGTTTATATTTTTGTTACTCAAATGGATGTAAGCCTAGTCATTTTGGAAGGTATTCTGTCATTGAGATTTCTGTTACTCCAATGGATGGTAGCCTTGTCATTATGGAAGATAGTCTATTGTCGATAATTTTCTTACTCTAATGGATGGTAGCCTTGTAATTATGGAAGGTAGTTTGTTGTCTAGATTTTTGTTACTCCAATGGATGGTAGCCTTGTCTTTATAGAAGTTAGTTTGTCGTTGAGAATTTTGTTACTCCAATGGATGATAGCCTTGTCATTATGGAAGGTAGTCTGTTCTTCAGATTTTTGTTACTCCAATGGATTGTAGGCTTGTGATTATGAAAGGTAGTCTGTTGTCGAGATTTTTATTATTCCATTGGATGGTAGCCTTGTCATTATGGAAGGTAGTCTGTTGTCGAGGTTTTTGCTAATCCAATGGATGGTAACCTTGTGATTATCGAAGGTAGTCCGTTGTCAAGATTTTTTTTACTGCAATGGATGGTAGCCTTGTCATTATGGAAGGTTGTTTGTTGTCGAGATTTTTGTTACTCCAATGGATGGTAGCCATATCATTATGGAAGGTAGTCTCTTGTCGAGATTTTTGATACTCCAATGGATGGTAGCCTTGTCTTTATGAAAGGTAGTCTGTTGTAGATATTTTTGTTACTCCAATGGATGATAGCCTTGTCATTATGGAAGGTAATCTGTTGTCAAGATTTTTGTTACTCCAATCGATGGTAGCCTTGTCATTATGGAAGGTAGTCTGTTGTCGTGATTTTTGTTACTCCAATGGATGGTAGCCTAGTCATTATGGAACGTAGTTTTTTTTTGAGATTTTTGTTACTCCAATGGATGGTAGCCTTGTCATTGTGGAAGGTAGTCTGTTGCCGAGGTTTTTGATACTCCAATGGATGGTAGCCTTGTCATTATGGAAGGTAGTCTGTTGTCGAGATTTTTATTACTCCAATGGATGGTAGCATTGACATTGTGGAAGGTAGTCTATTGTCAATATTTTTGTTACTCCAATGGATGGTAGGCTTGTCATTAGGGAAGGTAGTCTGTTGTCCTGATTTTTGTTACTCCAATGGATGGTAGCCTTGTCATTATGGAACATGGTCTATTGTCGAGATTTTGGTCATTCCATTGGTTGGTAGCCTTGTCATTATGGAAGGTAGTTTGTTGTCTATATTTTTGTTACTCCAATGGATGGAAGCCTAGTCATTTTGGAAGGTAGTCTGTAATTGATATTTCTGTTACTCCAATGGATGGTAGCCTTGTCATTATGGAAGGTACTCTATTGTCGATAGTTTTCTTACACCAATGGATGGTAGCCTTGTCATTATGGAAGGTAGTTTGTTGTCTAGATTTTTGTTTCTCTAATGGATGGTAGCCTTGTCTTTATGGAAGGTAGTCTGTTGTCGAGATTTTTAGTTACTTCAATGGATGCTAGCCTTGTCATTATAGAAGGTAGTATGTTGTTTAGATTTTTGTTACTCCAATGGACGGTAGCCTTGTAATTATGAAAGGTAGTCTGTTGTCGAGATATATGTTATTCCATTGGATGGTAGCCTTGTCATTATGGAAGGTAGTCTGTTGTCTAGGTTTTTTCTAATCTAATGGATGGTAACCTTGTGATTATGGAAGGTAGTCTGTTGTCGAGATTTTTTTTACTGCAATGGAAGGTAGCCTTGTCATTATGGAAGGTAGTATGTTGTCGATATTTTTGTTACTCCAATGGATGATAGCCTTGTCATTATGGAAGGTAGTTTTTCATTGAGATTTTTGTTACTCCAATGGATGGTAGTCTTGTCATTATGGAAGGTAGTCTGTTGTTCAGATTTTTGTTACTCCAATGGATGGTAGCCATGTAATTATGAAAGGTAGTCTATTGTCGAGATTTTAATTATTCCCTTGGATGGTAGCCTTGTCATTATGGAAGGAAGTCTATTGGTGAGGTTTTTGATACTCCAATGGATGGTAGCCTTGTCATTATGGAAGGTAGTCTATTGTCGAGATTTTTGTTACTCCAATGGATGGTAGCCTTGTCATTATGCAAGGTAGTTTGTTGTCGAGATTTTTGTTACTCCAATGGATGGTAGCCTAGTCATTATGGAAGGTAGTCTGTCGCTGAGATTTCTATTTCTCCAATGGATGGTAGACTTGTCATTATGGAAGGTAGTATGTTGTTCAGATTTTTGTTACTTCAATGGATGGTAGCCTTGTAATTATGAAAGGTAGTATGTTGTCGAGATTTTTGTTATTCCATTGGATGGTAGCCTTATCATTATGAAAGGTAGTCTGTTGGCGAGGTTTTTGTTAATCCAATGGATGGTAACCTTGTGATTATGGAAAGTAGTCTGTTGTCGAGATTTTTTTACTCCAATGGATGGTAACCTTGTCATTATGGAAGGTAGTTTGTTGTCGAGATTTTTGTTACTCCAATGGATGGTAGCCTTGTCATTATGAAAGGTAGTCTTTCGTTGAGATTTTTGTTACTCCAATGAATGGTAACCTTGTTATTATGGAAGGTAGTCTATTGTTCAGATTTTTGTTACTCCAATGGATGGTAGCCTTGTAATTATGAAAGGTAGTCTGTTGTCGAGATTTATTGTTATTCCATTGAATGGTAGCCATGTAATTATGGAAGGTAATCTGTTGTCGATATTTTTGTTATTCCATTGGATGGTAAACTTGTCATTATGGAAGGTAGTTTGTTGTCAATATTTTTGTTACTCCAATCGATGGTAGCCTAGTCATTATGGAAGGTAGTTTTTCGTTGGAATTTTTGTTACTCCAATGGATGGTAGTCTTGTCATTATGGAAGGTAGTCTGTTGTTCAGATTTTTGTTACTCCAATGGATGGTAGCCTTGTAATTATGAAAGGTAGTTTGTTGTCTAGATTTTTGTTACTCCCTTTGATGGTAGCCTTGTCATTATGGAAGGAAGTTTGTTGGCGAGGTTTTTGATACTCCAATGGATGGTAGCCTTGTCATTATGGAAGGTAGTCTATTGTCGAGATTTTTGTTACTCCAATGAATGGTAGCCTTGTCATTATGCAAGGTAGTTGTTGTCGAGATTTTTGTTACTCCAATGGATGGTAGCCTAGTCATTATGGAAGGTAGTCTGTCGTTGAGATTTCTATTTCTCCAATGGATGGTAGACTTGTCATTATGGAAGGTAATATGTTGTTCAGATTTTTGTTACTTCAATGGATGGTAGCCTTGTAATTATGAAAGGTAGTATGTTGTCGAGATTTTTGTTATTCCATTGGATGGTAGCCTTGTCATTATGGAAGGTACTCTGTTGGCGAGGTTTTTGTTAATCCAATGGATGGTAACCTTGTGATTATGGAAAGTAGTCTTTCGTTGAGATTTTTGTTACTCCAATGAATGGGAGCCTTGTTATTATGCAAGGTAGTCTATTGTTCAAATTTTTGTTACTCCAATGGGTGGTAGCCTTGTAATTATGGAAGGTAGTCTGTTGTCGAGATTTATTGTTATTCCGTTGAATGGTAGCCATGTAATTATGGAAGGTAGTCTGTTGTTGATATTTTTGTTATTCAAATGGATGGTAAACTTGTCATTATGGAAGGTAGTCTGTTGTCAAATTTTTTTTTACTCCAATGGATGGTTGCCTTGTCATTATGGAGGTAGTCTGTTGTCGAGATTTTTGTTACTCCAATAGATGGTAGCCTTGTCATTATGAAAGGTAGTATTTCGTTGAGATTTTTGTTACTCCAATGGATGGTAGCCTTGTTATTATGGAAGGTAGTCTATTGTTCATATTTTTGTTACTCCAATGGATGGTAGCCTGGTAATTATGAAAGGTAGTCTTTTGTCGAGATTTATTGTTACTCCAATGGATGATAGCCTTGTCATTATGGAAGGTAGTCTGTTGTCGATATTTTTGTTACTCCAATGGATGGTAGCCTTGTCTTTATGTAAGGTAGTCTTTTGTCGATATTTTTGTTACTAAAATTGATGGTAGCCTTGTCTTTATGGAAGGTAGTCTATTGTCTATATTTTTGTTACTCCATTGGATGGTAGCCTTGACATTATGGAAGGTAGTTTATTGTAAAGATCTTGGTTAATCAATGGATGGTAGCCTTGACATTATGGAAGGTATTCTATTGTATATTTTTTTTACTCCAATGGATGGTAGGCTTGTCATTATGGAAGGTAGTCTGTTGTTCAGATTTTTGTTACTCCAATGGATGGTAGCCTTGTAATTATGAAAGGTAGTCTGTTGTCGAGATTTTTGTTATTCCCTTGGATGGTAGCCTTGTCATTATGGAAGGAAGTCTGTTGGCGAGGTTTTTGATACTCCAATGGATGGTAGCCTTGTCATTATGAAGGTAGTCTATTGTCGAGATTTTTGTTACTCCAATGAATGGTAGCCTTGTCATTATGCAAGGTAGTTTGTTGTCGAGATTTTTGTTACTCCAATGGATGGTAGCCTAGTCATTATGGAAGGTAGTCTGTCGTTGAGATTTCTATTTCTCCAATGGATGGTAGACTTGTCATTATGGAAGGTAGTATGTTGTTCAGATTTTTGTTACTTCAATGGATGGTAGCCTTGTAATTATGAAAGGTAGTATGTTGTCGAGATTTTTGTTATTCCATTGGATGGAAGCCTTGTCATTATGGAAGGTATTCTGTTGGCGAGGTTTTTGTTAATCCAATGGATGGTAACCTTGTGATTATGGAAAGTAGTCTTTCGTTGAGATTTTTGTTACTCCAATGAATGGGAGCCTTGTTATTATGCAAGGTAGTCTATTGTTCAGATTTTTGTTACTCCAATGGGTGGTACACTTTTAATTATCGAAGGTAGTTTGTTGTCGAGATTTATTGTTATTCCGTTGAATGGTAGCCATGTAATTATGGAAGGTAGTCTGTTGTTGATATTTTTGTTATTCCAATGGATGGTAAACTTGTCATTATGGAAGGTAGTCTGTTGTCAAATTTTTTTTTACTCCAATGGATGTTTGCCTTGTCATTATGGAAGGTAGTCTGTTGTCGAGATTTTTGTTACTCCAATAGATGGTAGCCTTGTCATTATGAAAGGTAGTATTTCGTTGAGATTTTTGTTACTCCAATGGATGGTAGCCTTGTTATTATGGAAGGTAGTCTATTGTTCATATTTTTGTTACTCCAAGGGATGGTAGCCTGGTAATTATGAAAGGTAGTCTTTTGTCGAGATTTATTGTTACTCCAATGGATGATAGCCTTGTCATTATGGAAGGTAGTCTGTTGTCGATATTTTTGTTACTCTAATGGATGGTAGCCTTGTCTTTATGTAAGGTAGTCTTTTGTCGATATTTTTGTTACTAAAACGGATGGTAGCCTTGTCTTTATGGAAGGTAGTCTATTGTCTATATTTTTGTTACTCCATTGGATGGTAGCCTTGACATTATGGAAGGTAGTTTGTTGTAAAGATCTTGGTTAATCAATGGATGGTAGCATTGACATTATGGAAGGTATTCTATTGTCTATATTTTTTTTACTCCAATGGATGGTAGGCTTGTCATTAGGGAAGGTAGTCTATTGTCCACATTTTTGTTACTCCAATGGATGGTAGCCTTGTAATTATGGAACATGGTCCATTGTCGAGATTTTGGTCATTCCATTGGATGGTAGCCTTGTCATTATGGAAGGTAGTCTGTTGTCGAGATTTTTGTTACTCCAATGGATGGTACCCTTATCATTATGGAACATTGTTTGTTTTCGATATTTTTGTTACTCTAATGGATGGTAGCCTTTATATTATGGAAGGTAGTCTGTTGTCGAGATTTTTGTTACTATAGTGGATGGTAGGCTTATTATTATAGAAGGTAGTCTGTTGTCGAGATTTTTATTATTCCAATGGATGGAAACCTTGTCATTATGGAAGGTAGTCTTTTGTCAAGATTTTTTTAACTCCAATGTATGGTAGCCTTGTCATTATGGAAGGTAGTCTATTGTAGATATCTTTGTCACTCATTGGACGGTAGCCTTGTCTTTATGGAAGGTAGTCTATTATCGATATTTTTGTTAATCCAATGGATGGTAGACTTGTCATTATGGAAGAATGTTTGTTGTCGAGATCTTTGTTACTCAATGGATGGTAGCCTTGTCATTAAGGAAGGTAGTCTGTTGTCGAGTTTTTTGTTATACCAATGGATGGTAGCATTGTCATTATGGAAGGTAGTATGTTGTTGAGATTTTTATTATACCATTGGATGGTAGCATTGTCATTATTGAATATAGTCTATTATCAATATTTTTGTTACTCCAAAGGATGGTAGCCTTTTCATTATGGAAGGTAGTCTGTTGTCGTGATTTTTGTTACTCCAATGAATGGTAGCCTTGTCTTTATGGAAGGTTATATGTGGTCGTTATTTTTGTTAATCCAATGTATGGTAGCCTTGTCATTATGGAAGGTAGTCTGTTGTCGAGATTTTTGTTACTCCAATGGATAGTAGCCTTGTCTTTATGGAAATTAGTTTGTTGTCGATATTTGTTTTACTAAAACAGATGGTAGCCTTGTCTTTATGGAAGGTAGTCTATTGTCGATATTTTTGTTACTCCATTGGATGGTAGCCTTGACATTATGGAACGTAGTTTGTTGTAAAGATCTTTGATACTCAATGGATGGTAGCCTTGACATTGTGGAAGGTAGTCTATTGTCGATATTTTTGTTACTCCAAGGGATGGTAGGCTTGTCATTAGGGAAGGTAGTCTGTTGTCCTGATTTTTGTTACTCCAATGGATGGTAGCGTTGTCATTATGGAACATGGTCTATTGTCGAGATTTTGGTCATTCCATTGGATGGAAGCCTTGTCATTATGGAAGGTAGTTTGTTGTTTATATTTTTGTTACTCCAATGGATGGAAGCCTAGTCATTTTGGAAGGTAGTCTGTCGTTGAGATTTCTGTTACTCCAATGGATGGTAGTCTTTTCATTATGGAAGGTAGTCTATTGTCGATATTGTTCTTACTCCAATGGATGGTAGCCTTGTAATTATGGAACGTAGTTTGTTGTCTAGATTTTTGTTACTCGAATGGATGGTAGCCATATCATTATGGAAGGTAGTCTCTTGTCGAGATTTTTGATACTCCAATGGATGGTAGCCTTGTCTTTAGGAAAGGTAATCTGTTGTAGATATTTTTGTTACTCCAATGGATGATAGCCTTGTCATTATGGAAGGTAGTCTGTTGTCAAGATTTTTGTTACTCCAATCGATGGTAGTCTTGTCATTATGGAAGGTAGTATGTTGTCGAGATTTTTTTGTTACTCCAATGGATGGTAGCCTTGTCATTATGAAAGGTAGTCTTTCATTGAGATTTTTGTTACTCCAATGGATGATAGCCTTGTCATTATGGAAGGTAGTTTGTTGTCGATATTTTTGTTACTCCAATGGATGGTAGCCTTGCCTTTATGTAAGGTTGTCTGTTGTCGATATTTTTGTTACTAAAATGATGGTAGCCTTATCTTTATGGAAGGTAGTCTATTGTCGATATTTTTGTTACTCCATTGGATGGTAGCCTTGACATTATGGAAGGTAGTCTGTTGTAAAGATCTTGGTTACTCAATGGATGGTAGCCTTGACATTATGGAAGGTATTCTATTGTCTATAATTTTTTTACTCCAATGGATGGTAGGCTTGTCATTAGGGAAGGTAGTCTATTGTCCATATTTTTGTTACTCCAATGGATGCTAGCCTTGTAATTATGGAACGTGGTCTATTGTCGAGATTTTGGTCATTCCATTGGATGGTAGCCTTGTCATTATGGAAGGTATTCTGTTGTCGAGATTTTTGTTACTCCAATGGATGATACCCTTGTCATTATGGAACATTGTTTGTTGTCGATATTTTTGTTACTCAAATGGATGGTAGCCTTTTCATTATGGAAGGTAGTCTGTTGTCGAGATTTTTGTTACTATAGTGGATGGTAGGCTTATTATTATGGAAGGTAGTCTGTTGTCGAGATTTTTATTATTCCAATGGATGGAAACTTTGTCATTATGGAAGGTAGTCTTTTGTCAAGATTTTTTTTACTCCAACGTATGGTAGCCTTGTCATTATGGAAGGTAGTCTATTGTAGATATCTTTGTCACTCATTGGACGGTAGCCTTGTCTTTATGGAAGGTAGTCTATTATCGATATTTTTGTTAATCCAATGGATGGTAGACTTGTCATTATGGAAGAATGTTTGTTGTCGAGTTCTTTGTTACTAAATGGATGGTATCCTTGTCATTAAGGAAGGTAGTCTGTTGTCGAGTTTTTTGTTACTCCAATGGATGGTAGCCTTGTCATTATGGAAGGTAGTATGTTGTTGAGATTTTTATTATACCATTGGATGGTAGCATTGTCATTATTGAATATAGTCTATTATCGATATTTTTGTTACTCCAAAGGATGGTAGCCTTTTCATTATGGAAGGTAGTCTGTTGTCGAGATTTTTGTTACTCCAATGAATGGTAGCCTTGTCTTTATGGAAGGTTGTATGTTGTCGTTATTTTTGTTAATCCAATGTATGGTAGCCTTGTCATTATGGAAGGTAGTCTGTTGTCGAGATTTTTGTTACTCCAATGGATAGTAGCCTTGTCTTTATGGAAGGTAGTTTGTTGTCGATATTTGTTTTACTCAAACAGATGGTAGCCTTGTCTTTATGGAAGGTAGTCTATTGTCGATATTTTTGTTACTCCATTGGATGGTAGCCTTGACATTATGGAACGTAGTTTGTTGTAAAGATCTTTGATACTCAATGGATGGTAGCCTTGACATTGTGGAAGGTAGTCTATTGTTCATGTTTTTGTTACTCCAATGGATGGTAGCCTTGTAATTATGAAAGTTAGTCTTTTGTCGAGATTTATTGTTATTCCATTGAATGGTAGCGATGTAATTACGGAAGGTAGTCTATTGTCGATATTTTTGTTATTCCAATGGATGGTAACCTTATCATTATGGAAGGTAGTATGTTTTAAGGATTTTTTTTACTCCAATGGATGATAGCCTTGTCATTATGGAAGGTAGTTTGTTGTCGATATTTTTGTTACTCCAATGGATGGTAGCCTTGTCTTTATGTAAGGTTGTCTGTTGTCGATATTTTTGTTACTAAAATGATGGTAGCCTTATCTTTATGGAAGGTAGTCTATTGTCGATATTTTTGTTACTCCATTGGATGGTAGCCTTGACATTATGGAAGGTAGTCTGTTGTAAAGATCTTGGTTACTCAATGGATGGTAGCCTTGACATTATGGAAGGTATTCTATTGTCTATAATTTTTTTACTCCAATGGATGGTAGGCTTGTCATTAGGGAAGGTAGTCTATTGTCCATATTTTTGTTACTCCAATGGATGCTAGCCTTGTAATTATGGAACGTGGTCTATTGTCGAGATTTTGGTCATTCCATTGGATGGTAGCCTTGTCATTATGGAAGGTATTCTGTTGTCGAGATTTTTGTTACTCCAATGGATGATACCCTTGTCATTATGGAACATTGTTTGTTGTCGATATTTTTGTTACTCAAATGGATGGTAGCCTTTTCATTATGGAAGGTAGTCTGTTGTCGAGATTTTTGTTACTATAGTGGATGGTAGGCTTATTATTATGGAAGGTAGTCTGTTGTCGAGATTTTTATTATTCCAATGGATGGAAACTTTGTCATTATGGAAGGTAGTCTTTTGTCAAGATTTTTTTTACTCCAACGTATGGTAGCCTTGTCATTATGGAAGGTAGTCTATTGTAGATATCTTTGTCACTCATTGGACGGTAGCCTTGTCTTTATGGAAGGTAGTCTATTATCGATATTTTTGTTAATCCAATGGATGGTAGACTTGTCATTATGGAAGAATGTTTGTTGTCGAGTTCTTTGTTACTAAATGGATGGTATCCTTGTCATTAAGGAAGGTAGTCTGTTGTCGAGTTTTTTGTTACTCCAATGGATGGTAGCCTTGTCATTATGGAAGGTAGTATGTTGTTGAGATTTTTATTATACCATTGGATGGTAGCATTGTCATTATTGAATATAGTCTATTATCGATATTTTTGTTACTCCAAAGGATGGTAGCCTTTTCATTATGGAAGGTAGTCTGTTGTCGAGATTTTTGTTACTCCAATGAATGGTAGCCTTGTCTTTATGGAAGGTTGTATGTTGTCGTTATTTTTGTTAATCCAATGTATGGTAGCCTTGTCATTATGGAAGGTAGTCTGTTGTCGAGATTTTTGTTACTCCAATGGATAGTAGCCTTGTCTTTATGGAAGGTAGTTTGTTGTCGATATTTGTTTTACTCAAACAGATGGTAGCCTTGTCTTTATGGAAGGTAGTCTATTGTCGATATTTTTGTTACTCCATTGGATGGTAGCCTTGACATTATGGAACGTAGTTTGTTGTAAAGATCTTTGATACTCAATGGATGGTAGCCTTGACATTGTGGAAGGTAGTCTATTGTTCATGTTTTTGTTACTCCAATGGATGGTAGCCTTGTAATTATGAAAGTTAGTCTTTTGTCGAGATTTATTGTTATTCCATTGAATGGTAGCGATGTAATTACGGAAGGTAGTCTATTGTCGATATTTTTGTTATTCCAATGGATGGTAACCTTATCATTATGGAAGGTAGTATGTTTTAAGGATTTTTTTTACTCCAATGGATGATAGCCTTGTCATTATGGAAGGTAGTTTGTTGTCGATATTTTTGTTACTCCAATGGATGGTAGCCTTGTCTTTATGTAAGGTTGTCTGTTGTCGATATTTTTGTTACTAAAATGATGGTAGCCTTATCTTTATGGAAGGTAGTCTATTGTCGATATTTTTGTTACTCCATTGGATGGTAGCCTTGACATTATGGAAGGTAGTCTGTTGTAAAGATCTTGGTTACTCAATGGATGGTAGCCTTGACATTATGGAAGGTATTCTATTGTCTATAATTTTTTTACTCCAATGGATGGTAGGCTTGTCATTAGGGAAGGTAGTCTATTGTCCATATTTTTGTTACTCCAATGGATGCTAGCCTTGTAATTATGGAACGTGGTCTATTGTCGAGATTTTGGTCATTCCATTGGATGGTAGCCTTGTCATCATGGAAGGTAGTCTGTTGTCGAGATTTTTGTTACTCCAATGGATGATACCCTTGTCATTATGGAACATTGTTTGTTGTCGATATTTTTGTTACTCAAATGGATGGTAGCCTTTTCATTATGGAAGGTAGTCTGTTGTCGAGATTTTTGTTACTATAGTGGATGGTAGGCTTATTATTATGGAAGGTAGTCTGTTGTCGAGATTTTTTTTATTCCAATGGATGGAAACTTTGTCATTATGGAAGGTAGTCTTTTGTCAAGATTTTTTTTACTCCTACGTATGGTAGCCTTGTCATTATGGAAGGTAGTCTATTGTAGATATCTTTGTCACTCATTGGACGGTAGCCTTGTCTTTATGGAAGGTAGTCTATTATCGATATTTTTGTTAATCCAATGGATGGTAGACTTGTCATTATGGAAGAATGTTTGTTGTCGAGATCTTTGTTACTAAATGGATGGTATCCTTGTCATTAAGGAAGGTAGTCTGTTGTCGAGTTTTTTGTTACTCCAATGGATGGTAGCCTTGTCATTATCGAAGGTAGTATGTTGTTGAGATTTTTATTATACCATTGGATGGTAGCATTGTCATTATTGAATATAGTCTATTATCAATATTTTTCTTACTCCAAAGGATGGTAGCCTTTTCATTATGGAAGGTAGTCTGTTGTCGAGATTTTTGTTACTCCAATGAATGGTAGCCTTGTCTTTATGGAAGGTTGTATGTTGTCGTTATTTTTGTTAATCCAATGTATGGTAGCCTTATCATTATGGAAGGTAGTCTGTTGTCGAGATTTTTGTTACTCCAATGGATAGTAGCCTTGTCTTTATGGAAGGTAGTTTGTTTTCGATATTTGTTTTACTCAAACAGATGGTAGCCTTGTCTTTATGGAAGGTAGTCTATTGTCGATATTTTTGTTACTCCATTGGATGGTAGCCTTGACATTATGGAACGTAGTTTGTTGTAAAGATCTTTTATACTCAATGGATGGTAGCCTTGACATTGTGGAAGGTAGTCTATTGTCGATATTTTGGTTACTCCAAGGGATGGTAGGCTTGTCATTAGGGAAGGTAGTCTGTTGTCCTGATTTTTGTTACTCCAATGGATGGTAGCGTTGTCATTATGGAACATGGTCTATTGTCGAGATTTTGGTCATTCCATTGGATGGTAGCCTTGTCATTATGGAAGGTAGTTTGTTGTTTATATTTTTGTTTCTCCAATGGATGGAAGCCTAGTCATTTTGGAAGGTAGTCTGTCGTTGAGATTTCTGTTACTCCAATGGATGGTAGTCTTTTCATTATGGAAGGTAGTCTATTGTCGATATTTTTCTTACTCCAATGGATGGTAGCCTTGTAATTATGGAACGTAGTTTGTTGTCTAGATTTTTGTTACTCCAATGGATGGTAGCATTGTCTTTATGGAAGGTAGTCTATCGTTGAGAATTCTGTTACTCCAATGAATGATAGCCTTGTCATTATGGAAGGTAGTCTATTGTTCAGATTTTTGTTACTCCAATGGATTGTAGGCTTGTAATTATGAAAGGTAGTCTGTTGTCGAGATTTTTGTTATTCCATTGGATGGTAGCCTTTTCATTATGGAGGTAGTCTGTTGTCGAAGTTTTTGCTAATCCAATGGATGGTAACCTTGTGATTATCGAAGGTAGTCTGTTGTCAAGATTTTTTTTACTGTAATGGATGGTAGCCTTGTCATTATGGAAGGTAGTTTGTTGTCGAGATTTTTGTTACTCCAATGGATGGTAGCCATATCTTTATGGAAGGTAGTCTCTTGTCGAGATTTTTTATACTCCAATGGATGGTAGCCTTGTCTTTATGGAAGGTAGTCTGTTGTCGATATTTTTGTTACTCCAATGGATGATAGCCTTGTCATTATGGAAGGTAGTCTGTTGTCAAGATTTTTGTTACTCCAATGGATGCTAGCCTTGTCATTATGGAAGGTAGTCTGTTGTCGTGATTTTTGTTACTCCAATGGATGGTAGCCTAGTCATTATGGAAGGTAGTTTTTCGTTGAGATTTTTGTTACTCCAATGGATGGTAGTCTTGTCATTATGGAAGGTAGTCTATTGTTCAGATTTTTGTTACTCCAATGGATGGTATCCTTGTCATTAAGGAAGGTAGTCTGTTGTCGAGTTTTTTGTTATTCCCTTGGATGGTAGCCTTGTCATTATGGAGGTAGTCTGTTGTCGAAGTTTTTGCTAATCCAATGGATGGTAACCTTGTGATTATCGAAGGTAGTCTGTTGTCAAGATTTTTTTTACTGTAATGGATGGTAGCCTTGTCATTATGGAAGGTAGTTTGTTGTCGAGATTTTTGTTACTCCAATGGATGGTAGCCATATCTTTATGGAAGGTAGTCTCTTGTCGAGATTTTTTATACTCCAATGGATGGTAGCCTTGTCTTTATGGAAGGTAGTCTGTTGTCGATATTTTTGTTACTCAAATGGATGATAGCCTTGTCATTATGGAAGGTAGTCTGTTGTCAAGATTTTTGTTATTCCCTTGGATGGTACCCTTGTCATTATGGAAGGAAGTCTGTTCGTGAGGTTTTTGATACTCCAATGGATGGTAGAATTGTCATTATGGAATGTAGTCTGTTGTCGAGATTTTTGTTACTCCAATGAATGGTAGTCTTGTCATTATGGAAGGTAGTGTGTTGTCGAGATTTTTGTTACTCCAATGGATGGTACCCTAGTCATTATGGAAGGTAGTCTGTCGTTGAGATTTTTGTTTCTCCAATGGATGGTAGCCTTGTCATTATGGAAGGTAGTCTGTTGTTCAGATTTTTGTTACTCCAATGGATGGTAGCCTTGTAATTATGAAAGGTAGTATGTTGTCGAGATTTTTGTTATTCCATTGGATGATAGCCTTGACATTATGGAAGGTAGTCTGTTGTAAAGATCTTGGTTACTCAATGGATGGTAGCCTTGACATTATGGAAGGTATTCTATTGTCTATATTTTTTTTACTCCAATGGATGGTAGGCTTGTAATTAGGGAAGGTAGTCTATTGTCCATATTTTTGTTACTCCAATGGATGGTAGCCTTGTAATTATGGAACGTTGTCTATTGTCAAGATTTTGGTCATTCCATTGGATGGTAGCCTTGTCATTATGGAAGGTAGTCTGTTGTCGAGATTTTTGTTACTCCAATGGATGGTACCCTTGTCATTATGGAACATTGTTTGTTGTCGATATTTTTGTTACTCAAATGGATGGTAGCCTTTTCATTATGGAAGGTAGTCTGTTGTCGAGATTTTTGTTACTATAGTGGATGGTAGGCTTATTATTATGGAAGGTAGTCTGTTGTCGAGATTTTTAATATTCCAATGGATGGAAACCTTGTCATTATGGAAGATAGTCTTTTGTCAAGAATTTTTTTACTCCAACGTATGGTAGCCTTGTCATTATGGAAGGTAGTCTATTGTAGATATCTTTGTCACTCATTGGACGGTAGCCTTGTCTTTATGGAAGGTAGTCTATTATCGATATTTTTGTTAATCCAATGGATGGCAGACTTTTCATTATGGAAGAATGTTTGTTGTCGAGATCTTTGTTACTCAATGGATGGTATCCTTGTCATTAAGGAAGGTAGTCTGTTGTCAAGTTTTTTGTTACTCCAATGGATGGTAGCCTTGTCATTATGGAAGGTAGTATGTTGTAGAGATTTTTGTTATACCAATGGATGGTAGCATTGTCATTATTGAATATAGTCTAGTATCGATATTTTTGTTACTCCAAAGGATGGTAGCCTTTTCATTATGGAAGGTAGTCTGTTGTCGAGATTTTTGTTAATCCAATGTATGGTAGTCTTGTCATTATGGAAGGTAGTCTGTTGTCGAGATTTTTGTTACTCCAATGGATAGTAGCCTTGTCTTTATGGAAGGTAGTTTGTTGTCGATATTTTTTTTACTCAAACAGATGGTAGCCTTGTCTTTATGGAAGGTAGTCTATTGTCGATATTTTTGTTACTCCATTGGATGGTAGCCTTGACATTATGGAACGTAGTTTGTTGTAAAGATCTTTGATACTCAATGGATGGTAGCCTTGACATTGTGGAAGGTAGTCTATTGTCGATATTTTTGTTACTCCAAGGGATGGTAGGCTTGTCATTAGGGAAGGTAGTCTGTTGTCCTGATTTTTGTTACTCCAATGGATGGTAGCCTTGTCATTATGGAACATGGTCTATTGTCAAGATTTTGGTCATTCCATTGGATGGTAGCCTTGTCATTATGGAAGGTAGTTTGTTGTTTATATTTTTGTTACTCCAATGGATGGAAGCCTAGTCATTTTGGAAGGTAGTCTGTCGTTGAGATTTCTGTTACTCTAATGGATGGTAGCCTTTTCATCATGGAAGGTAGTCTATTGTCGATATTTTTCTTACTCCAATGGATGGTAGCCTTGTAATTATGGAACATAGTTTGTTGTCTAGATTTTTGTTACTCAAATGGATGGTAGCCTTGTCTTTATGGAAGGTAGTCTGTCGTTGAGAATTCTGTTACTCCAATGGATGATAGCCTTGTCATTATGGAAGGTAGTCTGTTGTTCAGATTTTTGTTACTCCAATGGATTGTAGGCTTGTAATTATGAAAGGTAGTCTGTTGTCGAGATTTTTGTTATTCCATTGGATGGTAGCCTTGTCATTATGGAAGGTAGTCTGTTGTCGATGTTTTTGCTAATCCAATGGATGGTAACCTTGTGATTATCGAAGGTAGTCTGTTGTCAAGATTTTTTTTACTGCAATGGATGGTAGCCTTGTCATTATGGAAGGTAGTTTGTTGTCGAGATTTTTGTTACTCCAATGGATGGTAGCCATATCTTTATGGAAGGTAGTCTCTTGTCGATATTTTTTATACTCCAATGGATGGTAGCCTTGTCTTTATGGAAGGTAGTCTGTTGTCGATATTTTTGTTACTCCAATGGATGATCGCCTTGTCATTATGGAAGGTAGTCTGTTGTCAAGATTTTTGTTACTCCAATGGATGCTAGCCTTGTCATTATGGAAGGTAGTCTGTTATCGTGATTTTTGTTACTCCAATGGATGGTAGCCTAGTCATTATGGAAGGTAGTTTTTCGTCGAGATTTTTGTTACTCCAATGGATGGTAGTCTTGTCATTATGGAATGTAGTCTGTTGTTCAGATTTTTGTTACTCCAATGGATGGTAGCCTTGTAATTATGAAAGGTAGTCTGTTGTCAAGATTTTTGTTATTCCCTTGGATGGTAGCCTTGTCATTATGGAAGGAAGTCTGTTGGCGAGGTTTTTGATACTCCAATGGATGGTAGCATTGTCATTATGGAAGGTAGTCTGTTGTCGAGATTTTTGTTACTCCAATGGATGGTAGTCTTGTCATTATGGAAGGTAGTCTGTTGTCGAGATTTTTGTTACTCCAATGGATGGTAGCCTAGTCATTATGGAAGGTAGTCTGTCGTTGAGATTTCTGTTTCTCCAATGGATGGAAGCCTTGTCATTATGGAAGGTAGTCTGTTCTTCATATTTTTGTTACTCCAATGGATGGTAGCCTTGTAATTATGAAAGGTAGTATGTTGTCGAGATTTTTGTTATTCCATTGGATGGTAGCCTTGACATTATGGAAGGTAGTCTGTTGTAAAGATCTTGGTTACTCAATCGATGGTAGCCTTGACATTATGGAAGGTATTCTATTGTCTATATTTTTTTTACTCCAATGGATGGTAGGCTTGTCATTAGGGAAGGTAGTCTATTGTCCATATTTTTGTTACTCGAATGGATGGTAGCCTTGTAATTATGGAACGTGGTCTATTGTCGAGATTTTGGTCATTCCATTGGATGGTAGCCTTGTCATTATGGAAGGTAGTCTGTTGTCGAGATTTTTGTTACTCCAATGGATGGTACCCTTGTCATTATGGAACATTGTTTGTTGTCGATATTTTTGTTACTCAAATGGATGGTAGCCTTTTCATTATGGAAGGTAGTCTGTTGTCGAGATTTTTGTTACTATAGTGGATGGTAGGCTTATTATTATGGAAAGTAGTCTGTTGTCGAGATTTTTATTATTCCAATGGATGGAAACCTTGTCATTATGGAAGGTAGTCTTTTGTCATGATTTTTTTTACTCCAACGTATGGTAGCCTGGTCATTATGGAAGGTAGTCTATTGTAGATATCTTTGTCACTCATTGGACGATAGCCTTGTCTTTATGGAAGGTAGTCTATTATCGATATTTTTGTTAATCCAATGGATGGTAGACTTGTCATTATGGAAGAATGTTTGTTGTCGAGATCTTTGTTACTCAATGGATGGTATCCTTGTCATTAAGGAAGGTAGTCTGTTGTCGAGTTTTTTGTTACTCCAATGGATGGTAGCCTTGTCATTATGGAAGGTAGTATGTTGTCGATATTTTTATTATACCAATGGATGGTAGCATTGTCATTATTGAATATAGTCTATTATCGATATTTTTGTTACTCCAAAGGATGGTAGCCTTTTCATTATGGAAGGTAGTTTGTTGTCGAGATTTTTGTTAATCCAATGTATGGTAGTCTTGTCATTATGGAAGGTAGTCTGTTGTCGAGATTTTTGTTACTCCAATGGATAGTAGCCTTGTCTTTATGGAAGGTAGTTTGTTGTCGATATTTTTTTTACTCAAACAGATGGTAGCCTTGTCTTTATGGAAGGTAGTCTATTGTCGATATTTTTGTTACTCCATTGGCTGGTAGCCTTGACATTATGGAACGTAGTTTGTTGTAAAGATCTTTGATACTCAATGGATGGTAGCCTTGACATTGTGGAAGGTAGTCTATTGTCGATAATTTTGTTACTCCAAGGGATGGTAGGCTTGTTATTAGGGAAGGTAGTGTGTTATCCTAATTTTTGTTACTCCAATGGATGGTAGCCTTGTCATTATGGAACATGGTCTATTGTCGAGATTTTGGTCATTCCATTGGATGTTAGCCTTGTCATTATGGAAGGTAGTTTGTTGTTATATTTTTGTTACTCCAATGGATGGAAGCCTAGTCATTTTGGAAGGTAGTCTGTCATTGAGATTTCTGTTACTCCAATGGATGGTAGCCTTTTCATCATGGAAGGTAGTCTATTGTCGATATTTTTCTTACTCCAATGGATGGTAGCCTTGTAATTATGGAACGTAGTTTGTTGTCTAGATTTTTGTTACTCCAATGGATGGTAGCCTTGTCTTTATGGAAGGTAGTCTGTCATTGAGAATTTTGTTACTCCAATGGATGATAGCCTTGTCATTATGGAAGGTAGTCTGTTGTTCAAATTTTTGTTACTCCAATGGATTGTAGGCTTGTAATTATGAAAGGTAGTCTGTTGTCGAGATTTTTGTTATTCCATTGGATGGTAGCCTTGTCATTATGGAAGGTAGTCTGTTGTTGAGGTTTTTGCTAATCCAATGGATGGTAACCTTATGAATATCGAAGGTAGTCTGTTGTCAATATTTTTTTTACTGCAATGGATGGTAGCCTTGTCATTATGGAAGGTAGTTTGTTGTCGATATTTTTGTTACTCCAATGGATGGTAGCCATATCATTATGGAAGGTAGTCTCTTATCGATATTTTTTATACTCCAATGGATGGTAGCCTTGTCTTTATGGAAGGTAGTCTGTTGTCGATATTTTTGTTACTCCAATGGATGATAGCCTTGTCATTATGGAAGGTAGTCTGTTGTCAAGATTTTTGTTACTCCAATGGATGCTAGCCTTGTCATTATGGAAGGTAGTCTGTTGTCGTGATTTTTGTTACTCCAATGGATGGTAGCCTAGTCATTATGGAAGGTAGTTTTTCGTTGAGATTTTTGTTACTCCAATGGATGGTTGTCTTGTCATTATGGAAGGTAGTCTGTTGTTCAGATTTTTGTTACTCCAATGGATGGTAGCCTTGTAATAATGAAAGGTAGTTTGTTGTCAAGATTTTTGTTATTCCCTTGGATGGTAGTCTTGTCATTATGGAAGGAAGTCTGTTGGCGATGTTTTTGATACTCCAATGGATGGTAGAATTGTCATTATGGAAGGTAGTCTGTTGTCGAGATTTTTATTACTCCAATGGATGGTAGTCTTGTCATTATGGAAGGTAGTCTGTTGTCGAGATTTTTGTTACTCCAATGGATGGTAGCCTAGTCATTATGGAAGGTAGTCTGTCATTGAGATTTTTGTTTCTCCAATGGATGGTAGCCTTGTCATTATGGAAGGTAGTCTGTTGTTTAGATTTTTGTTACTCCAATGGATGGTAGCCTTGTAATTATGAAAGGTAGTATGTTGTCGAGATTTTTGTTATTCCATTGGATGGTAGCCTTGAAATTATGGAAGGTAGTTTGTTGTAAAGATCTTGGTTACTCAATGGATGGTAGCCTTGACATTATGGAAGGTATTCTATTGTCTATATTTTTTTTACTCCAATGGATGGTAGGCTTGTCATTAGGGAAGGTAGTCTATTGTCCATATTTTTGTTACTCCAATGGATGGTAGCCTTGTAATTATGGAACGTGGTCTATTGTCGAGATTTTGGTCATTCCATTGGATGGTAGCCTTGTCATTATGGAAGGTAGTCTGTTGTCGAGATTTTTGTTACTCAAATGGATGGTACCCTTGTCATTATGGAACATTGTTTGTTGTCGATATTTTTGTTACTCAAATGGATGGTAGCCTTTTCATTATGGAAGGTAGTCTGTTGTCGAGATTTTTGTTACTATAGTGGATGGTAGGCTTATTATTATGGAAGGTAGTCTGTTGTCGAGATTTTTATTATTCCAATGGATGGAAACCTTGTCATTATGGAAGGTAGTCTTTTGTCATGATTTTTGTTACTCCAACGTATGGTAGCCTTGTCATTATGGAAGGTAGTCTATTGTAGATATCTTTGTCACTCATTGGACGGTAGCCTTGTCATTATGGAAGGTAGTCTATTATCGATATTTTTGTTACTCCAATGGATGCTAGCCTTGTCATTATGGAAGGTAGTCTGTTGTCGTGATTTTTGTTACTCCAATAGATGGTAGCCTAGTCATTATGGAAGGTAGTTTTTCGTTGAGATTTTTGTTACTCCAATGGATGGTAGTCCTGTCATTATGGAAGGTAGTGTGTTGTTCAGATTTTTGTTACTCCAATGGATGGTAGCCTTGTAATTATGAAAGGTAGTCTGTTGTCAAGATTTTTGTTATTCCCTTGGATGGTAGCCTTGTCATTATGGAAGGAAGTCTGTTGGCGAGGTTTTTGATACTCCAACGGATGGTAGAATTGTCATTATGGAAGGTAGTCTGTTGTCGAGATTTTTGTTACTCCAATGGATGGTAGTCTTGTCATTATGGAAGGTAGTCTGTTGTCAAGATTTTTGTTACTCCAATGGATGGTAGCCTAGTCATTATGGAAGGTAGTCTGTCATTGAGATTTTTGTTTCTCCAATGGATGGTAGCCTTGTCATTATGGAAGGTAGTCTGTTGTTTAGATTTTTGTTACTCCAATGGATGGTAGCCTTGTAATTATGAAAGGTAGTATGTTGTCGAGATTTTTGTTATTCCATTGGATGGTAGCCTTGAAATTATGGAAGGGAGTTTGTTGTAAAGATCTTGGTTACTCAATGGATGGTAGCCTTGACATTATGGAAGGTATTCTATTGTCTATATTTTTTTCTCCAATGGATGGTAGGCTTGTCATTAGGGAAGGTAGTCTATTGTCCATATTTTTGTTACTCCAATGGATGGTAGCCTTGTAATTATGGAACGTGGTCTATTGTTGAGATTTTGGTCATTCCATTGGATGGTAGCCTTGTCATTATGGAAGGTAGTCTGTTGTCGAGATTTTTGTTACTCCAATGGATGGTACCCTTGTCATTATGGAACATTGTTTGTTGTCGATATTTTTGTTACTCAAATGGATGGTAGCCTTTTCATTATGGAAGGTAGTCTGTTGTCGAGATTTTTGTTACTATAGTGGATGGTAGGCTTATTATTATGGAAGGTAGTCTGTTGTCGAGATTTTTATTATTCCAATGGATGGAAACCTTGTCATTATGGAAGGTAGTCTTTTGTCATGATTTTTTTTACTCCAACGTATGGTAGCCTTGTCATTATGGAAGGTAGTCTATTGTAGATATCTTTGTCACTCATTGGACGGTAGCCTTATCATTATGGAAGGTAGTCTATTATCGATATTTTTGTTACTCCAATGGATGCTAGCCTTGTCATTATGGAAGGTAGTCTGTTGTCGTGATTTTTGTTACTCCAATGGATGGTAGCCTAGTCATTATGGAAGGTAGTTTTTCGTTGAGATTTTTGTTACTCCAATGGATGGTAGTCTTGTCATTATGGAAGGTAGTGTGTTGTTCAGATTTTTGTTACTCCAATGGATGGTAGCCTTGTAATTATGAAAGGTAGTCTGTTGTCAAGATTTTTGTTATTCCCTTGGATGGTAGCCTTGTCATTATGGAAGGAAGTCTGTTGGCGAGGTTTTTGATACTCCAACGGATGGTAGAATTGTCATTATGGAAGGTAGTCTATTGTCGAGATTTTTGTTACTCCAATGGATGGTAGTCTTGTCATTATGGAAGGTAGTCTGTTGTCAAGATTTTTGTTACTCCAATGGATGGTAGCCTAGTCATTATGGAAGGTAGTCTGTCATTGAGATTTTTGTTTCTCCAATGGATGGTAGCCTTGTCATTATGGAAGGTAGTCTGTTGTTTAGATTTTTGTTACTCCAATGGATGGTAGCCTTGTAATTATGAAAGGTAGTATGTTGTCGAGATTTTTGTTATTCCATTGGATGGTAGCCTTGAAATTATGGAAGGGAGTTTGTTGTAAAGATCTTGGTTACTCAATGGATGGTAGCCTTGACATTATGGAAGGTATTCTATTGTCTATATTTTTTTCTCCAATGGATGGTAGGCTTGTCATTAGGGAAGGTAGTCTATTGTCCATATTTTTGTTACTCCAATGGATGGTAGCCTTGTAATTATGGAACGTGGTCTATTGTCGAGATTTTGGTCATTCCATTGGATGGTAGCCTTGTCATTATGGAAGGTAGTCTGTTGTCGAGATTTTTGTTACTCCAATGGATGGTACCCTTGTCATTATGGAACATTGTTTGTTGTCGATATTTTTGTTACTCAAATGGATGGTAGCCTTTTCATTATGGAAGGTAGTCTGTTGTCGAGATTTTTGTTACTATAGTGGATGGTAGGCTTATTATTATGGAAGGTAGTTTGTTGTCGAGATTTTTATTATTCCAATGGATGGAAACCTTGTCATTATGGAAGGTAGTCTTTTGTCATGATTTTTTTTACTCCAACGTATGGTAGCCTTGTCATTATGGAAGGTAGTCTATTGTAGATATCTTTGTCACTCATTGGACGGTAGCCTTGTCTTTATGGAAGGTAGTCTATTATCGATATTTTTGTTACTCCAATGGATGCTAGCCTTGTCATTATGGAAGGTAGTCTGTTGTCGTGATTTTTGTTACTCCAATGGATGGTAGCCTAGTCATTATGGAAGGTAGTTTTTCGTTGAGATTTTTGTTACTCCAATGGATGGTAGTCTTGTCATTATGGAAGGTAGTCTGTTGTTCAGATTTTTGTTACTCCAATGGATGGTAGCCTTGTAATAATGAAAGGTAGTCTGTTGTCAAGATTTTTGTTATTCCCTTGGATGGTAGCCTTGTCATTATGGAAGGAAGTCTGTTGGCGAGGTTTTTGATACTCCAATGGATGGTAGAATTGTCATTATGGAAGGTAGTCTGTTGTAGAGATTTTTGTTACTCCAATGGATGGTAGTCTTGTCATTATGGAAGGTAGTCTATTGTGGAGATTTTTGTTACTCCAATGGATGGTAGCCTAGTCATTATGGAAGGTAGTCTGTCATTGAGATTTTTGTTTCTCCAATGGATGGTAGCCTTGTCATTATGGAAGGTAGTCTGTTGTTTAGATTTTTGTTACTCCAATGGATGGTAGCCTTGTAATTATGAAAGGTAGTATGTTGTCGAGATTTTTGTTATTCCATTGGATGGTAGCCTTGAAATTATGGAAGGTAGTCTGTTGTAAAGATCTTGGTTACTCAATGGATGGTAGCCTTGACATTATGGAAGGTATTCTATTGTCTATATTTTTTTTACTCCAATGGATGGTAGGCTTGTCATTAGGGAAGGTAGTCTATTGTCCATATTTTTGTTACTCCAATGGATGGTAGCCTTGTAATTATGGAACGTGGTCTATTGTCGAGATTTTGGTCATTCCATTGGATGGTAGCCTTGTCATTATGGAAGGTAGTCTGTTGTCGAGATTTTTGTTACTCCAATGGATGGTACCCTTGTCATTATGGAACATTGTTTGTTGTCGATATTTTTGTTACTCAAATGGATGGTAGCCTTTTGATTATGGAAGGTAGTCTGTTGTCGAGATTATTGTTACTATAGTGGATGGTAGGCTTATTATTATTGAAGGTAGTCTGTTGTCGAGATTTTTATTATTCCAATGGATGGAAACCTTGTCATTATGGAAGGTAGTCTTTTGTCATGATTTTTTTTACTCCAACGTATGGTAGCCTTGTCATTATGGAAGGTAGTCTATTGTAGATATCTTTGTCACTCATTGGACGGTAGCCTTGTCTTTATGGAAGGTAGTCTATTATCAATATTTTTGTTACTCCAATGGATGCTAGCTTTGTCATTATGGAAGGTAGTCTGTTGTCGTGATTTTTGTTACTCCAATGGATGGTAGCCTAGTCATTACGGAAGGTAGTTTTTCGTTGAGATTTTTGTTACTCCAATGGATGGTAGTCTTGTCATTATGGAAGGTAGTCTGTTGTTCAAATTTTTGTTACTCCAATGGATGGTAGCCTTGTAATTATGAAAGGTAGTCTGTTGTCAAGATTTTTGTTATTCCCTTGGATGGTAGCCTTGTCATTATGGAAGGAAGTCTGTTGGCGAGGTTTTTGATACTCCAATGGATGGTAGAATTGTCATTATGGAAGGTAGTCTGTTGTCGAGATTTTTGTTACTCCAATGTATGGTAGTCTTGTCATTATGGAAGGTAGTCTGTTGTCGAGATTTTTGTTACTCCAATGGATGGTAGCCTAGTCATTATGGAAGGTAGTCTGTCATTGAGATTTTTGTTTCTCCAATGGATGGTAGCCTTGTCATTATGGAAGGTAGTCTGTTGTTTAGATTTTTGTTACTCCAATGGATGGTAGCCTTGTAATTATGAAAGGTAGTATGTTGTCGAGATTTTTGTTATTCCATTGGATGGTAGCCTTGAAATTATGGAAGGTAGTCTGTTGTAAAGATCTTGGTTACTCAATGGATGGTAGCCTTGACATTTTGGAAGGTATTCTATTGTCTATATTTTTTTTACTCCAATGGATGGTAGGCTTGTCATTAGGGAAGGTAGTCTATTGTCGATATTTTTGTTACTCCAATGGATGGTAGCCTTGTAATTATGGAACGTGGTCTATTGTCGAGATTTTGGTCATTCCATTGGATGGTAGCCTTGTCATTATGGAAGGTAGTCTGTTGTCGAGATTTTTGTTACTCCAATGGATGGTACCCTTGTCATTATGGAACATTGTTTGTTGTCGATATTTTTGTTACTCAAATGGATGGTAGCCTTTTCATTATGGAAGGTAGTCTATTGTCGAGATTTTTGTTACTCTAGTGGATGGTAGGCTTATTATTATGGAAGGTAGTCTGTTGTCGAGATTTTTATTATTCCAATGGATGGAAACCTTGTCATCATGGAAGGTAGTCTTTTGTCATGATTTTTTTTACTCCAACGTATGGTAGCCTTGTCATTATGGAAGGTAGTCTATTGTAGATATCTTTGTCACTCATTGGACGGTAGTCTTGTCTTTATGGAAGGTAGTCTATTATCGATATTTTTGTTACTCCAATGGATGCTAGCCTTGTCATTCTGGAAGGTAGTCTGTTGTCGTGATTTTTGTTACTCCAATGGATGGTAGCCTAGTCATTATGGAAGGTAGTTTTTCGTTGAGATTTTTGTTACTCCAATGGATGGTAGTCTTGTCATTATGGAAGGTAGTTTGTTGTTCAGATTTTTGTTACTCCAATGGATGGTAGCCTTGTAATTATGAAAGGTAGTCTGTTGTCAAGATTTTTGTTATTCCCTTGGATGGTAGCCTTGTCATTATGGAAGGAAGTCTGTTGGCGAGGTTTTTGATACTCCAATGGATGGTAGAATTGTCATTATGGAAGGTAGTCTGTTGTCGAGATTTTTGTTACTCCAATGGATGGTAGTCTTGTCATTATGGAAGGTAGTCTGTTGTCGAGATTTTTGTTACTCCAATGGATGGTAGCCTAGTCATTATGGAAGGTAGTCTGTGTAACAACCTCTAAAAGCCCCGAATAAATTTTCGCAAATAATTAAAATCATATTTTCAGAGTACATGTATAATCGAGGATGCTACAATTCTCTTTAAATAACACAAATTCCTGTCATGCATAATCTTAGTAGTAACTCATACATGTTTACACAGCGGAATAACTTATTTAATAAGACCAAAGTTATAATATTTCCAATCATCAGGGATTAACACCTGGAATATATCAACATCATATTATAACCAAATACTAAGGAAATAAACGAGTCTGACTAAAGCAGCTCGACAAACAAACGTTCCCGGAGTTACAACTATCAGAGCATGACCCGGACAATACTAAAACGAAAAATAAACTAGGACGACAAGCCTTCGCCAAGCACCTGAACGAAGCTCCTCAATCTGAAATATTCAACAGTAAGGGTGAGCATCTCAATTATACATTTGATTATACGTTCATAACAATCAATTCAGGAAATCATAAGCATCACCCAATAATTAGCATTTTTTCATAGTTTACAAAAACCTTTGCAATTCATACAACCATAATATATTGCTTTTCATGTTTGTAATTAACATCAAACATCGTCAACCATTTAGAAACCATACGTGCATACAAACAATCAAATACAACCTTGGAAAAATCATCCATTCATGTTATATTCAAGGTAATGCAACACACCCATGCATGTGGTACCACTTTACCGCCCCATTAAATCTCGGGTCACGGATAACTCACCGTTCCATTATATCGCGGACACGGCTACCACCTCAACGTTCCATTAAATCGCGGACACGTATATTGGCCACCATGTTAATTCCACACAATGGGAATTAACAAATGCAACATGATATGTAAGTATGTAACACTCAGCATACTATGAACATCAATCAACATATCATGCACATCAACAACATCAATTATAACAGGATATGGATAGCATGTAATCACTCAGCATACTATTTAAACACCAATCATATCAAGTCATATCATAACTCGTGCTCGATAACATTATCCAAAAGCACGACAATCAAATCCACAATAACGCACAAAAACAAAATTCAGAAAAATCAACACAGCAGAGCAACACGGGTGCCCGTGTTGTGCAACACGGCCCGTGTTGCTGAACGCGTCCAGAAAAACACATTTTTCTTTCTTCTCATTACAGGGGACCTAACACGGGTACCCGTGTTGTGCAACACGGCCCGTGTTGTGCAACCAGAAGCACACCATCTCCCAACACAGAAGAGCAACACGGGTGCCCGTGTCGTGCAACACGGCCCGTGTTGCTGAGCGCGTACAGGATTTTCCTGAACCTGCAGCAGCTCAGAACAGCAGCCAGACGCGGGAAATGCCCTCCAAAACGCGCATTTCGGTACCTAACGACATCGATTTTGTATGATTCAAAACAACACCTCAATTTCCTAATTACCAACAATCATTATAGTAACCTTAACCGGGATTAATCGTCCTTTTTAGGGAAATCTGATAACATTAAGGTTATCCCTAAACCTTTAAGGTAAATTCACGATCATTGCAGATATACTCCCAATCCACCATTTGGAACCTAAAATTCCTAATCGATTCATAAAAATTGGGAACCTACCCCTTTTCTAACAAGGTTCAATCCTAAGGGTACCGATTCCTAGTAACATCTAACAATTGGGGTTATCCCTACGATTATCTAAATTAACCATACATAAACCCATAAACAAAGGTAAACCGAGTAATAGCCCCCTTACCTTATCAATTAGCAGCTTTGAACTTTTGAGCGATGTTCTTCGTTCTTCGTACCTTCAGAGCTCTATTTCCCCAAATTCCCAACTTCTGTTTATCGTGAAAAAATGAGAAAAGTAACTTGAGTTCCAAAACATAACTTCACTTCTTTTTCACCCCCACTCTTTACTAACCACATCCAAGCCCAATAACTTAAAAACTCAGCATTTCTTATTTCTTTTATTTTCCTCTATATTTCAAAATAAATAATTCCTTTTTATTTTATTAATTCTAATAAAATAATTTCCCAAATTTAAATAAATCAAATAATTGAAACTGGGGTGTTACAACTCTCCCCCATTAAAAGAGTTTTTGTCCTCGAAAACATACCTTAGACGAACAGTTCCGGATAAGCCTCTTTCATCTGGCTCTCCAGCTCCCAAGTGATATTTCCATCTACTGGACCTCCCCAAGCAACCTTCACTAATGCTATCTCTTTACCTCTTAACTGTTTCACTTCCCGATCTTCTATCCTCATAGGCAATGTTTCTACTGTCAAGTTATCTCTCACCTGTACATCATCTATTTGGATTACATGAGATGGGTCTGGAATGTATCTCCTCAGCTGAGAAACATGAAAAACATCGTGCAAATTCGCAAGTCTCGGAGGTAAAGCAATACGATAAGCAACTTCTCCAACTCTTTCCGTAATCTGAAACGGACCAATAAAACGCGGGGTCAATTTCTTAGATTTCAACGCTCGACCAATACCCGTCATCGGAGTAACTCTCATAAACACATGATCTCCAGCACTAAATTCTAAATTCTTTCTCCTCTTATCATGATAACTTTTCTGACGACTCTGAGAAGCTCTCATCTTCTCTTGAATCAATTTGATCTTTTCAGTAGTCTGCTGAACAATCTCTGGCCCAACTACCGAACTCTCTCCAGATTCATACCAACACAAAGGTGTTCTACACCGTCTACCATACAATGGCTCAAACGGAGCCATACCAATACTCGAATGGTAACTATTGTTATAAGTAAATTCAATCAATGGCAAATAGTTATCCCAAGTTCCACCCTGCTCTAAAACACAAGCACGCAATAAATCTTCTAACGATTGAATCGTCCTCTCCGTCTGTCCATCAGTCTGAGGATGGTAAGCTGAACTCAACCTCAATTTAGTACCCAAAGCCTTCTGCAATCCTTCCCAAAATTTCGAAGTGAACCTCGGATCTCTATCCGACACAATACTAGAAGGAACTCCATGCAAACTCACTATTTTCTAAATATATAACTGTGCCAATCTCTCCATTGAGTAATCCATTCGCACCGGTATAAAATGAGCAGACTTAGTCAACCTATCTACAACGACCCATATCGCTTCACAATTCATAGGAGTCCTCGGCAACCCAGATACAAAATCCATCGAAATGCTATCCCACTTCCATTCTGGAATAAACATTGGTTGCATAAATCCAGACGGCTTCTGATGCTCAATCTTCGATTTCTGACAGATTAAACATGCATACACAAATTCAGCTATTTCCTTTTTCATTCCCGGCCACCAGAACAATTTCTTCAAATCATGATACATTTTCGTGGCACCCGGATGAATACTCATCCCACTGCGATGTCCTTCCTCTAATATACTCTGCTTGATTTCTGCGACATCAGGGACACAAACTCTATCGCCAAATCTCATAACATCATTCTCATCAATTCTAAACTCACCACCTTGACCTTGGTTGATCAATGTCAATTTATCAACTAATTTAACATCAGATTTCTGCCCGATCCTGATCTCTTCCAGAATACTACTAGTAAGTTTCAACATACCCAAACGAACACACTTCAGAATACTTTCACAAACTAAACTCAAATCTCGGAATTGTTCAATTAAATCCAATTCACGAACCATCATCATAGACATATGCAAGGATTTCCTGCTCAAAGCATCCGCAACCACATTTGCCTTACCAGGATGATAATTCAAACCAAAATCATAATCTTTGAGAAATTCCAACCACCTTCTTTGCCTCATATTGAGCTCTTTCTGATCGAAAAGATACTTCAAACTCTTATGATCACTATACACTTCAAATCTCGAACCATACAGATAATGTCTCCACAATTTCAAGACAAACACAACTGCTGCCAACTCTAAGTCATGAGTAGGATAGTTCCTTTCATGAACATTCAACTGTCTCGAAGCATACGCAACTACCTGTTGATTCTGCATTAAAACACCACCTAATCCCCTCAGAGATGCATCACAATAAACCACAAAGGATTCCACCGGATTCGGCAAAATCATAATAGGAGCACTAGTCAATCTCCGCTTCAATTCTTGGAAACTTTTCTCACAATCAGAATCCCAAATAAACGCTTGTCCTTTACGAGTCAATTTCGTCAATGGCAATGCTAACTTTGAGAATCCTTCGATAAACTTTCTGTAATAACCTGCAAGACCAAGAAAACTTCTGATTTCAGAAACAGTCTTCGGCGCTTCCCACTGGGATACTGCTTCTACCTTTGTAGGATCCACTGCAATCCCATTCTTAGAAATCACGTGTCCAAGAAAACTAACTTCATTCAGCCAGAACTCACATTTGGACAACTTTGCATACAACTTCCTATCTTTCAACAACTCTAACACAATTCTGAGATGTTCTGCATGCTCTTTGTCATTCTTGGAATAAATCAGAATGTCATCAATAAAAACCACAACAAACTTATCCAGATACGGATGAAAAATCCTGTTCATATATTCCATGAAAACACCAGGTGCATTAGTAACTCCGAACGGCATAACAGAATATTCATAATGCCCATACCTCGTTCGAAAAGCAGTCTTTTGAATATCTTCCGCTTTCACACGAATCTGATGATATCCAGATCTCAAGTCAATCTTACTGAATACACTGGCTCCAATTAGTTGATCCATTAAATCATCAATCCTCGGTAATGGATACCGATTCTTAATGGTTACCTTGTTCAATTGCCTGTAATCAACACACAGTCTCATAGAACCTTCTTTCTTCTTAACCAACAACACCGGAGCACCCCAAGGCGAAACACTTGGACGAATAAACTTCTTCTCCAGTAAATCTTCCAACTGACTCTTCAATTCAGCCAACTCAGACGCAGACATACGATATGGCGCCATTGACACCGGTCTCGTACCAGGAATCAAATCTATAGAAAATTCTACTTCTCTCTCAGGAGGTAACTCACCAACATCATCAGGAAAGACTTCTGGGAAATCACACACCACTGGTAATTCACCACTCCTGACCTTTCCTGTTGCATCTAACGAAGCAAGTAACATAAACACATTAGCACCGTCTTCCATTGCTTCTTCTACCTGCCTAGCAGTCATAGTCAAATTCTCGACACCAACTGCTTCTGGAAAAATCACCGTCTTAGCAAAGCAGTTCAGATGAACCCGGTTGAATTCCAACCAGTTCATCCCAAGGATAATATCAATTTGTTCAAGCGGTAGGCACACTAAATCCATACCGAAACCTCTACCAAAAATCTCAATAGGACAATTCCTACATACAAGTGAAGTTGTCACTGAACCCGATGCAGGAGTATCAACAATCATGCTGCCTTGCATACCAGATATGTCCAGTTTCAACCTCTCAGCACAATCCAAAGAAATGAAAGAATGAGTTGCACCAGTATCAATAATTGCAACTAAAGGTGTGCCATGAATAAAACACGTACCTTTAATCAATCGATCCTCTGGGGTAGTCTCAGATCCAGACAAAGCAAACACTTTTCCACCTGACTGATCCTTCCTAGGCTTAGGACACTGCGGACGAATGTGACCTTCTTCGCCACAATTGTAACAAGTAACAGACTTCCCTTTGCAATCAATAGACAAATGACCAGCCTTTCCACATTTATAGCACTTCTTCTCATCACTCTTGCAATCTCGAATGTGATGACCAGACTCACCACACCTGTAGCATCTGATAGGAGCCTTAGAATCTCCCCCACTAGGCCTTTTCCATCCACCTGATTTCTGGTTATCTCTACCATATGGCTTGCCACGGTCCATATGTTGCTTTCCTCTTTTATCAACAGCCCCACGAGAGTGAGACGACCTATTCTTGGTAATATCTTCTTCCAAGATTCTGCTACAATCCACCAGATCAGAAAATCTACGAATACGCTGGTACCTGATTCCCTGCTTAATCTCATCTCGGAGACCATTCTCAAATTTGATACATTTAGAGAATTCTCCAGCCTCATCATTGTTGTAGTGTGCATAATACTTTGCCAGCTCAGTGAACTTAATAGCATACTCACTAACAGTCAGATTGCCCTGCTTAAGCTCCAAAAACTCAATTTCCTTTCTTCCCCGAACATCTTCAGGAAAGTACCTCCTCAGAAAAGCCCTTCTGAAGTTAGTCCAAGTCAGTGCCTCTCCATCCTGAACCATTTCAGTCCTTGTGGCAACCCACCAGTCGTCGGCTTCTTCTGCCAACATATGCGTACCATATCTGACTTTCAGATCTTCAGCACAATCAATCACACGGAAAATCCTTTCGATTTCCTTCAGCCACTTCTGAGCACCTTCAGGGTCATGTGTACCTTTGAACAACGGAGGATTGTTCCTTTGGAAGTTTCCCAATTGCCTATCAGCACCAATCACGCCTCCAGTTGGGTTTCCAGCAAGTACACCAGCTAACATCCCCAAAGCCTCAGCTAGTGCAGCATCATTTCGTCCGTTACCTCCTCCAGCCATATTCCTGAGAATTAAAACATACTCTTCATTAGAATACAGTATCGACAGTGTTATCTTACACTAATCGCATACCAAAAGGGATGACTGACTCAAGACTCTGGTCGCAACGACCGACTATGCTCTGATACCACTATTGTAACACCCTCTAAAAGCCCCGAATAAATTTTCGCAAATAATTAAAATCATATTTTCAGAGTACATGTATAATCGAGGATGCTACAATTCTCTTTAAATAACACAAATTCCTGTCATGCATAATCTTAGTAGTAACTCATACATGTTTACACAGCGGAATAACTTATTTAATAAGACCAAAGTTATAATATTTCCAATCATCAGGGATTAACACCTGGAATATATCAACATCATATTATAACCAAATACTAAGGAAATAAACGAGTCTGACTAAAGCAGCTCGACAAACAAACGTTCCCGGAGTTACAACTATCAGAGCATGACCCGGACAATACTAAAACGAAAAATAAACTAGGATGACAAGCCTTCGCCAAGCACCTGAACGAAGCTCCTCAATCTGAAATATTCAACAGTAAGGGTGAGCATCTCAATTATACATTTGATTATACGTTCATAACAATCAATTCAGGAAATCATAAGCATCACCCAATAATTAGCATTTTTTCATAGTTTACAAAAACCTTTGCAATTCATACAACCATAATATATTGCTTTTCATGTTTGTAATTAACATCAAACATCGTCAACCATTTAGCAACCATACGTGCATACAAACAATCAAATACAACCTTGGAAAAATCATCCATTCATGTTATATTCAAGGTAATGCAACACACCCATGCATGTGGTACCACTTTACCGCCCCATTAAATCTCGGGACACGGATAACTCACCGTTCCATTATATCGCGGACACGGCTACCACCTCAACGTTCCATTAAATCGCGGACACGTATATTGGCCACCATGTTAATTCCACACAATGGGAATTAACAAATGCAACATGATATGTAAGTATGTAACACTCAGCATACTATGAACATCAATCAACATATCATGCACATCAACAACATCAATTATAACAGGATATGGATAGCATGTAATCACTCAGCATACTATTTAAACACCAATCATATCAAGTCATATCATAACTCGTGCTCGATAACATTATCCAAAAGCACGACAATCAAATCCACAATAACGCACAAAAACAAAATTCAGAAAAATCAACACAGCAGAGCAACACGGGTGCCCGTGTTGTGCAACACGGCCCGTGTTGCTGAACGCGTCCAGAAAAACACATTTTTCTTTCTTCTCATTACAGGGGACCTAACACGGGTACCCGTGTTGTGCAACACGGCCCGTGTTGTGCAACCAGAAGCACACCATCTCCCAACACAGAAGAGCAACACGGGTGCCCGTGTCGTGCAACACGGCCCGTGTTGCTGAGCGCGTACAGGATTTTCCTGAACCTGCAGCAGCTCAGAACAGCAGCCAGACGCGGGAAATGCCCGCCAAAACGCGCATTTCGGTACCTAACGACATCGATTTTGTATGATTCAAAACAACACCTCAATTTCCTAATTACCAACAATCATTATAGTAACCTTAACCGGGATTAATCGTCCTTTTTAGGGAAATCTGATAACATTAAGGTTATCCCTAAACCTTTAAGGTAAATTCACGATCATTGCAGATATACTCCCAATCCACCATTTGGAACCTAAAATTCCTAATCGATTCATAAAAATTGGGAACCTACCCCTTTTCTAACAAGGTTCAATCCTAAGGGTACCGATTCCTAGTAACATCTAACAATTGGGGTTCTCCCTACGATTATCTAAATTAACCATACATAAACCCATAAACAAAGGTAAACCGAGTAATAGCCCCCCTTACCTTATCAATTAGCAGCTTTGAAATTTTGAGCGATGTTCTTCGTTCTTCGTACCTTCAGAGCTCTATTTCCCCAAATTCCCAACTTCTGTTTATCGTGAAAAAATGAGAAAAGTAACTTGAGTTCCAAACCATAACTTCACTTCTTTTTCACCCCCACTCTTTACTAACCACATCCAAGCCCAATAACTTAAAAACTCAGCATTTCTTATTTCTTTTATTTTCCTCTATATTTCAAAATAAATAATTCCTTTTTATTTTATTAATTCTAATAAAATAATTTCCCAAATTTAAATAAATCAAATAATTGAAACTGGGGTGTTACAGTATGTCATTGAGATTTTTGTTTCTCCAATGGATGGTAGCCTTGTCATCGTGGAAGGTAGTCTGTTGTTTAGATTTTTGTTACTCCAATGGATGGTAGCCTTGTAATTATGAAAGGTAGTATGTTGTCGAGATTTTTGTTATTCCATTGGATGGTAGCCTTGAAATTATGGAAGGTAGTCTGTTGTAAAGATCTTGGTTACTCAATGGATGGTAGCCTTGACATTATGGAAGGTATTCTATTGTCTATATTTTTTTTACTCCAATGGATGGTAGGCTTGTCATTAGGGAAGGTAGTTCATTGTCCATATTTTTGTTACTCCAATGGATGGTAGCCTTGTAATTATGGAACGTGGTCTATTGTCGAGATTTTGGTCATTCCATTGGATGGTAGCCTTGTCATTATGGAAGGTAGTCTGTTGTCGAGATTTTTGTTACTCCAATGGATGGTACCCTTGTCATTATGAAACATTGTTTGTTGTCGATATTTTTGTTACTCAAATGGATGGTAGCCTTTTCATTATGGAAGGTAGTCTGTTGTCGAGATTTTTGTTACTATAGTGGATGGTAGGCTTATTATTATGGAAGGTAGTCTGTTGTCGAGATTTTTATTATTCCAATGGATGGAAACCTTGTCATTATGGAAGGTAGTCTTTTGTCATGATTTTTTTTACTCCAACGTATGGTAGCCTTGTCATTATGGAAGGTAGTCTATTGTAGATATCTTTGTCACTCATTGGACGGTAGCCTTGTCTTTATGGAAGGTAGTCTATTATCGATATTTTTGTTAATCCAATGGATGGTAGACTTGTCATTATGGAAGAATGTTTGTTGTCGAGATCTTTGTTACTCAATGGATGGTATCCTTGTCATTAAGGAAGGTAGTCTGTTGTCGAGTTTTTTGTTACTCCAATGGATGGTAGCCTTGTCATTATGGAAGGTAGTATGTTATCGAGATTTTTATTATACCAATGGATGGTAGCATTGTCATTATTGAATATAGTCTATTATCGATATTTTTGTTACTCCAAAGGATGGTAGCCTTTTCATTATGGAAGGTAGTCTGTTGTCGAGATTTTTGTTAATCCAATGTATGGTAGTCTTGTCATTATGGAAGGTAGTCTGTTGTCGTGATTTTTGTTACTCCAATGGATGGTAGCCTAGTCATTATGGAAGGTAGTTTTTCGTTGAGATTTTTGTTACTCCAATGGATGGTAGTCTTGTCATTATGGAAGGTAGTCTGTTGTTCAGATTTTTGTTACTCCAATGGATGGTAGCCTTGTAATAATGAAAGGTAGTCTGTTGTCAAGATTTTTGTTATTCCCTTGGATGGTAGCCTTGTCATTATGGAAGGATGTCTGTTGGCGAGGTTTTTGATACTCCAATGGATGGTAGAATTGTCATTATGGAAGGTAGTCTGTTGTCAAGATTTTTGTTACTTCAATGGATGGTAGTCTTGTCATTATGGAAGGTAGTCTGTTGTCGAGATTTTTGTTACTCCAATGGATGGTAGCCTAGTCATTATGGAAGGTAGTCTGTCATTGAGATTTTTGTTTCTTCAATGAATGGTAGCCTTGTCATTATGGAAGGTAGTCTGTTGTTTAGATTTTTGTTACTCCAATGGATGGTAGCCTTGTAATTATGAAAGGTAGTATGTTGTCGAGATTTTTGTTATTCCATTGGATGGTAGCCTTGAAATTATGGAAGGTAGTCTGTTGTAAAGATCTTGGTTACTCAATGGATGGTAGCCTTGACATTATGGAAGGTATTCTATTGTCTATATTTTTTTTACTCCAATGGATGGTAGGCTTGTCATTAGGGAAGGTAGTCTATTGTCCATATTTTTGTTACTCCAATGGATGGTAGCCTTGTAATTATGGAACGTGGTCTATTGTCGAGATTTTGGTCATTCCATTGGATGGTAGCCTTGTCATTATGGAAGGTAGTCTGTTGTCGAGATTTTTGTTACTCCAATGGATGGTACCCTTGTCATTATGGAACATTGTTTGTTGTCGATATTTTTGTTACTCAAATGGATGGTAGCCTTTTCATTATGGAAGGTAGTCTGTTGTCGAGATTTTTGTTACTATAGTGGATGGTAGGCTTATTATTATGGAAGGTAGTCTGTTGTCGAGATTTTTATTATTCCAATGGATGGAAACCTTGTCATTATGGAAGGTAGTCTTTTGTCATGATTTTTTTTACTCCAACGTATGGTAGCCTTGTCATTATGGAAGGTAGTCTATTGTAGATATCTTTGTCACTCATTGGACGGTAGCCTTGTCTTTATGGAAGGTAGTCTATTATCGATATTTTTGTTACTCCAATGGATTCCAGCCTTGTCATTATGGAAGGTAGTCTGTTGTCGTGATTTTTGTTACTCCAATGGATGGTAGCCTAGTCATTATGGAAGGTAGTTTTTCGTTGAGATTTTTGTTACTCCAATGGATGGTAGTCTTGTCATTATGGAAGGTAGTCTGTTGTTCAGATTTTTGTTACTCCAATGGATGGTAGCCTTTTAATTATGAAAGGTAGTCTGTTGTCAAGATTTTTGTTATTCCCTTGGATGGTAGCCTTGTCATTATGGAAGGAAGTCTGTTGGCGAGGTTTTTGATACTCCAATGGATGGTAGAATTGTCATTATGGAAGGTAGTCTGTTGTCGAGATTTTTGTTACTCCAATGGATGGTAGTCTTGTCATTATGGAAGGTAGTCTGTTGTCGAGATTTTTGTTACTCCAATGGATGGTAGCCTAGTCATTATGGAAGGTAGTCTGTCATTGAGATTTTTGTTTCTCCAATGGATGGTAGCCTTGTCATTATGGAAGGTAGTCTGTTGTTTAGATTTTTGTTACTCCAATGGATGGTAGCCTGGTAATTATGAAAGGTAGTATGTTGTCGAGATTTTTGTTATTCCATTGGATGGTAGCCTTGAAATTATGGAAGGTAGTCTGTTGTAAAGATCTTGGTTACTCAATGGATGGTAGCCTTGACATTATGGAAGGTATTCTATTGTCTATATTTTTTTTACTCCAATGGATGGTAGGCTTGTCATTAGGGAAGGTAGTCTATTGTCCATATTTTTGTTACTCCAATTGATGGTAGCCTTGTAATTATGGAACGTGGTCTATTGTCGAGATTTTGGTCATTCCATTGGATGGTAGCCTTGTCATTATGGAAGGTAGTCTGTTGTCGAGATTTTTGTTACTCCAATGGATGGTACCCTTGTCATTATGGAACATTGTTTGTTGTCGATATTTTTGTTACTCAAATGGATGGTAGCCTTTTCATTATGGAAGGTAGTCTGTTGTCGAGATTTTTGTTACTATAGTGGATGGTAGGCTTATTATTATGGAAGGTAGTCTGTTGTCGAGATTTTTATTATTCCAATGGATGGAAACCTTGTCATTATGGAAGGTAGTCTTTTGTCATGATTTTTTTTACTCCAACGTATGGTAGCCTTGTCATTATGGAAGGTAGTCTATTGTAGATATCTTTGTCACTCATTGGACGGTAGCCTTGTCTTTATGGAAGGTAGTCTATTATCGATATTTTTGTTAATCCAATGGATGGTAGACTTGTCATTATGGAAGAATGTTTGTTGTCGAGATCTTTGTTACTCAATGGATGGTATCCTTGTCATTAAGGAAGGTAGTCTGTTGTCGAGTTTTTTGTTACTCCAATGGATGGTAGCCTTGTCATTATGGAAGGTAGTATGTTGTCGAGATTTTTATTATACCAATGGATGGTAGCATTGTCATTATTGAATATAGTCTATTATCGATATTTTTGTTACTCCAAAGGATGGTAGCCTTTTCATTATGGAAGGTAGTCTGTTGTCGAGATTTTTGTTAATCCAATGTATGGTAGTCTTGTCATTATGGAAGGTAGTCTGTTGTCGAGATTTTTGTTACTCCAATGGATAGTAGCCTTGTCTTTATGGAAGGTAGTTTGTTGTTGAGATTTTTTTTACTCAAACAGATGGTAGCCTTGTCTTTATGGAAGGTAGTCTATTGTCGATATTTTTGTTACTCCATTGGATGGTAGCCTTGACATTATGGAACGTAGTTTGTTGTAAAGATCTTTGATACTCAATGTATGGTAGCCTTGACATTGTGGAAGGTAGTATATTGTCGATATTTTTGTTACTCCAAGGGATGGTAGGCTTGTCATTAGGGAAGGTAGTCTGTTGTCCTGATTTTTGTTACTCCAATGAATGGTAGCCTTGTCATTATGGAACATGGTCTATTGTCGAGATTTTGGTCATTCCACTGGATGGTAGCCTTGTCATTATGGAAGGTAGTTTGTTGTTTATATTTTTGTTACTCCAATCGATGGAAGCCTAGTCATTTTGGAAGGTAGTCTGTCGTTGAGATTTCTGTTACTCCAATGGATGGTAGCCTTTTCATCATGGAAGGTAGTCTATTGTCGATATTTTTCCTACTCCAATGGATGGTAGCCTTGTAATTATTGAACGTAGTTTGTTGTCTAGATTTTTGTTACTCCAATGGATGGTAGCCTTGTCTTTATGGAAGGTAGTCTGTCGTTGAGAATTCTGTTACTCCAATGGATGATAGCCTTGTCATTATGGATGGTAGCCTGTTGTTCAGATTTTTTTTACTCCAATGGATGGTAGCCTTGTAATTATGAAAGGTAGTATGTTGTCGAGATTTTTGTTATTCCATTGGATGGTAGCCTTGAAATTATGGAAGGTAGTCTGTTTTAAAGATCTTGGTTACTCAATGGATGGAAGCCTTGACATTATGGAAGGTATTCTATTGTCTATATTTTTTTTACTCCAATGGATGGTAGGCTTGTCATTAGGGAAGGTAGTCTATTGTCCATATTTTTGTTACTCCAATGGATGGTAGCCTTGTAATTATGGAACGTGGTCTATTGTCGAGATTTTGGTCATTCCATTGGATGGTAGCCTTGTCATTATGGAAGGTAGTCTGTTGTCGAGATTTTTGTTACTCCAATGGATGGTACCCTTGTCATTATGGAACATTGTTTGTTGTCGATATTTTTGTTACTCAAATGGATGGTAGCCTTTTCATTATGGAAGGTAGTCTGTTGTCGAGATTTTTGTTACTATGGAAGGTAGTCTGTTGTCGAGATTTTTATTATTCCAATGGATGGAAACCTTGTCATTATGGAAGGTAGTCTTTTGTCATGATTTTTTTTACTCCAACGTATGGTAGCCTTGTCATTATTGAAGTTAGTCTATTGTATATATCTTTGTCACTCATTGGACGGTAGCCTTGTCTTTATGGAAGGTAGTCTATTATCGATATTTTTGTTAATCCAATGGATGGTAGACTTGTCATTATGGAAGAATGTTTGTTGTCGAGATCTTTGTTACTCAATGGATGGTATCCTTGTCATTAAGGAGGTAGTCTGTTGTCGAGTTTTTTGTTACTCCAATGGATGGTAGCCTTGTCATTATGGAAGGTAGTACGTTGTCGAGATTTTTATTATACCAATGGATGGTAGCATTGTCATTATTGAATATAGTCTATTATCGATATTTTTGTTACTCCAAAGGATGGTAGCCTTTTCATTATGGAAGGTAGTCTGTTGTCGAGATTTTTGTTAATCCAATGTATGGTAGTCTTGTCATTATGGAAGGTAGTCTGTTGTCGAGATTTTTGTTACTCCAATGGATAGCAGCCTTGTCTTTATGGAAGGTAGTTTGTAGTCGTCATTTTTGTTACTCTAATGGATGCTAGCCTTGTCATTATGGAAGGTAGTCTGTTGTCGTGATTTTTGTTACTCCAATGGATGGTAGCCTAGTCATTATGGAAGGTAGTTTTTCGTTGAGATTTTTGTTACTCCAATGGATGGTAGTCTTGTCATTATGGAATGTAGTCTGTTGTTCAGATTTTTGTTACTCCAATGGATGGTAGCCTTGTAATTATGAAAGGTAGTCTGTTGTCAAGATTTTTGTTATTCCCTTGGATGGTAGCCTTGTCATTATGGAAGGAAGTCTGTTGGTGAGGTTTTTGATACTCCAATGGATGGTAGCATTGTCATTATGGAAGGTAGTCTGTTGTCGAGATTTTTGTTACTCCAATGGATGGTAGTCTTGTCATTATGGAAGGTATTCTGTTGTCGAGATTTTTGTTACTCCAATGGATGGTAGCCTAGTCATTATGGAAGGTAGTCTGTCGTTGAGATTTCTGTTTCTCCAATGGATGGAAGCCTTGTCATTATGGAAGGTAGTCTGTTGTTCAGATTTTTGTTACTCCAATGGATGGTAGCCTTGTAATTATGAAAGGTAGTATGTTGTCGAGATTTTTGTTATTCCATTGGATGGTAGCCTTGACATTATGGAAGGTAGTCTGTTGTAAAGATCTTGGTTACTCAATGGATGGTAGCCTTGACATTATGGAAGGTATTCTATTGTCTATATTTTTTTACTCCAATGGATGGTAGGCTTGTCATTAGGGAAGGTAGTCTATTGTCCATATTTTTGTTACTCGAATGGATGGTAGCCTTGTAATTATGGAACGTGGTCTATTGTCGAGATTTTGGTCATTCCATTGGATGGTAGCCTTGTCATTATGGAAGGTAGTCTGTTGTCGAGATTTTTGTTACTCCAATGGATGGTACCCTTGTCATTATGGAACATTGTTTGTTGTCGATATTTTTGTTACTCAAATGGATGGTAGCCTTTTCATTATGGAAGGTAGTCTGTTGTCGAGATTTTTGTTACTATAGTGGATGGTAGGCTTATTATTATGGAAGGTAGTCTGTTGTCGAGATTTTTATTATTCCAATGGATGGAAACCTTGTCATTATGGAAGGTAGTCTTTTGTCATGATTTTTTTACTCCAACGTATGGTAGCCTTATCATTATGGAAGGTAGTCTATTGTAGATATCTTTGTCACTCATTGGACGATAGCCTTGTCTTTTGGTAGACTTGTCATTATGGAAGAATGTTTGTTGTCGAGATCTTTGTTACTCAATGGATGGTATCCTTGTCATTAAGGAAGGTAGTCTGTTGTCGAGTTTTTTGTTACTCCAATGGATGGTAGCCTTGTCATTATTGAAGGTAGTATGTTGTCGAGATTTTTATTATACCAATGGATGGTAGCATTGTCATTATTGAATATAGTCTATTATCGATATTTTTGTTACTCCAAAGGATGGTAGCCTTTTCATTATGGAAGGTAGTCTGTTGTCGAGATTTTTGTTAATCCAATGTATGGTAGTCTTGTCATTATGGAAGGTAGTCTGTTGTCGAGATTTTTGTTACTCCAATGGATAGTAGCCTTGTCTTTATGGAAGGTAGTTTGTTGTCGATATTTTTTTTACTCAAACAGATGGTAGCCTTGTCTTTATGGAAGGTAGTCTATTGTCGATATTTTTGTTACTCCATTGGCTGGTAGCCTTGACATTATGGAACGTAGTTTGTTGTAAAGATCTTTGATACTCAATGGATGGTAGCCTTGACATTGTGGAAGGTAGTCTATTGTCGATATTTTTGTTACTCCAAGGGATGGTAGGCTTGTCATTAGGGAAGGTAGTGTGTTGTCCTGATTTTTGTTACTCCAATGGATGGTAGCCTTGTCATTATGGAACATGGTCTATTGTCGAGATTTTGGTCATTCCATTGGATGGTAGCCTTGTCATTATGGAAGGTAGTTTGTTGTTTATATTTTTGTTACTCCAATGGATGGAAGCCTAGTCATTTTGGAAGGTAGTCTCTCGTTGAGATTTCTGTTACTCCAATGGATGGTAGCCTTTTCATCATGGAAGGTAGTCTATTGTCGATATTTTTCTTACTCCAATGGATGGTAGCCTTGTAATTATGGAACGTAGTTTGTTGTCTAGATTTTTGTTACTCAAATGGATGGTAGCCTTGTCTTTATGGAAGGTAGTCTGTCGTTGAGAATTCTGTTACTCCAATGGATGATAGCCTTGTCATTATGGAAGGTAGTCTGTTGTTCAGATTTTTGTTACTCCAATGGATTGTAGGCTTGTAATTATGAAAGGTAGTCTGTTGTCGAGATTTTTGTTATTCCATTGGATGGTAGCCTTGTCATTATGGAAGGTAGTCTGTTGTCGAGGTTTTTGCTAATCCAATGGATGGTAACCTTGTGATTATCGAAGGTAGTCTGTTGTCAAGATTTTTTTTACTGCAATGGATGGTAGCCTTGTCATTATGGAAGGTAGTTTGTTGTCGAGATTTTTGTTACTCCAATGGATGGTAGCCATATCTTTATGGAAGGTAGTCTCTTGTCGATATTTTTTATACTCCAATGGATGGTAGCCTTGTCTTTATGGAAGGTAGTCTGTTGTCGATATTTTTGTTACTCCAATGGATGATAGCCTTGTCATTATGGAAGGTAGTCTGTTGTCAAGATTTTTGTTACTCCAATGGATGCTAGCCTTGTCATTATGGAAGGTAGTCTGTTATCGTGATTTTTGTTACTCCAATGGATGGTAGCCTAGTCATTATGGAAGGTAGTTTTTCGTTGAGATTTTTGTTACTCCAATGGATGGTAGTCTTGTCATTATGGAATGTAGTCTGTTGTTCAAATTTTTGTTACTCCAATGGATGGTAGCCTTGTATTTATGAAAGGTAGTCTGTTGTCAAGATTTTTGTTATTCCCTTGGATGGTAGCCTTGTCATTATGGAAGGAAGTCTGTTGGCGAGGTTTTTGATACTCCAATGGATGGTAGCATTGTCATTATGGAAGGTAGTCTGTTGTCGAGATTTTTGTTACTCCAATGGATGGTAGTCTTGTCATTATGGAATGTAGTTTGTTGTCGAGATTTTTGTTACTCCAATGGATGGTAGCCTAGTCATTATGGAAGGTAGTCTGTCGTTGAGATTTTTGTTTCTCCAATGGATGGTAGCCTTGTCATTATGGAAGGTAGTCTGTTGTTTAGATTTTTGTTACTCCAATGGATGGTAGCCTTGTAATTATGAAAGGTAGTATGTTGTCGAGATTTTTGTTATTCCATTGGATGGTATCCTTGAAATTATGGAAGGTAGTCTGTTGTAAAGATCTTGGTTACTCAATGGATGGTAGCCTTGACATTATGGAAGGTATTCTATTGTCTATATTTTTTTTACCCCAATGGATGGTAGGCTTGTCATTAGGGAAGGTAGTCTATTGTCCATATTTTTGTTACTCCAATGGATGGTAGCCTCGTAATTATGGAACGTGGTCTATTGTCGAGATTTTGGTCATTCCCTTTGATGGTAGCCTTGTCATTATGGAAGGTAGTCTGTTGTCGAGATTTTTGTTACTCCAATGGATGGTACCCTTGTCATTATGGAACATTGTTTGTTGTCGATATTTTTGTTACTCAAATGGATGGTAGCCTTTTCATTATGGAAGGTAGTCTGTTGTCGAGATTTTTGTTACTATAGAGGATGGTAGGCTTATTATTATGGAAGGTAGTCTGTTGTCGAGATTTTTATTATTCCAATGGATGGAAACCTTGTCATTATGGAAGGTAGTCTTTTGTCATGAAATTTTTTACTCCAACGTATGGTAGCCTTGTCATTATGGAAGGTAGTCTATTGTAGATATCTTTGTCACTCATTGGACGGTAGCCTTGTCTTTATGGAAGGTAGTCTATTATCGATATTTTTGTTAATCCAATGGATGGTAGACTTGTCATTATGGAAGAATGTTTGTTGTTGAGATCTTTGTTACTCAATGGATGGTATCCTTGTCATTAAGGAAGGTAGTCTGTTGTCGAGTTTTTTGTTACTCCAATGGATGGTAGCCTTGTCATTATGGAAGGTAGTATGTTGTCTTGATTTTTATTATACCAATGGATGGTAAAATTGTCATTATTGAATATAGTCTATTATCGATATTTTTGTTACTCCAAAGGATGGTAGCCTTTTCATTATGGAAGGTAGTCTGTTGTCGAGATTTTTGTTAATCCAATGTATGGTAGTCTTGTCATTATGGAAGGTAGTCTGTTGTCGAGATTTTTGTTACTCCAATGGATAGTAGCCTTGTCTTTATGGAAGGTAGTTTGTTGTCAAGATTTTTTTTACTCAAACAGATGGTAGCCTTGTCTTTATGGAAGGTAGTCTATTGTCGATATTTTTGTTACTCCATTGGATGGTAGCCTTGACATTATGGAACGTAGTTTGTTGTAAAGATCTTTGATACTCAATGGATGGTAGCCTTGACATTGTGGAAGGTAGTCTATTGTCGATATTTTTGTTACTCCAAGGGATGGTAGGCTTGTCATTAGGGAAGGTAGTCTGTTGTCCTGATTTTTGTTACTCCAATGGATGGTAGCCTTGTCATTATGGAACATGGTCTATTGTCGAGATTTTGGTCATTCCACTTGATGGTAGCCTTGTCATTATGGAAGGTAGTTTGTTGTTAATATTTTTGTTACTCCAATGGATGGAAGCCTAGTCATTTTGGAAGGTAGTCTGTCGTTGAGATTTCTGTTACTCCAATGGATGGTAGCCTTTTCATCATGGAAGGTAGTCTATTGTCGATATTTTTGTTACTCCAAGGGATGGTAGGCTTGTCATTAGGGAAGGTAGTCTGTTGTCCTGATTTTTGTTACTCCAATGGATGGTAGCCTTGTCATTATGGAACATGGTCTATTGTCGATATTTTGGTCATTCCATTGGATGAGAGCCTTGTCATTATGGAAGGTAGTTTGTTGTTTATATTTTTGTTACTCCAATGGATGGAAGCCTAGTCATTTTGGAAGGTAGTCTGTCGTTGAGATTTCTGTTACTCCAATGGATGGTAGCCTTTTCATCATGGAAGGTAGTCTATTGTCGATATTTTTCTTACTCCAATGGATGGTAGCCTTGTAATTATGGAACGTAGTTTGTTGTCTAGATTTTTGTTACTCCCATGGATGGTAGCCTTGTCATTATGGAAGGTAGTCTGTTGTTCAGATTTTTGTTACTCCAATGGATTGTAGGCTTGTAATTATGAAAGGTAGTCTATTGTCGAGATTTTTGTTATTCCATTGGATGGTAGCCTTATCATTATGGAAGGTAGTCTGTTGTCGAGGTTTTTGATAATCCAATGGATGGTAACCTTGTGAATATCGAAGGTAGTCTGTTGTCAAGATTTTTTTTACTGCAATGGATGGTAGCCTTGTCATTATGGAAGGTAGTTTGTTGTCGAGATTTTTGTTACTCCAATGGATGGTAGCCATATCTTTATGGAAGGTAGTCTCTTATCGATATTTTTTATACTCCAATGGATGGTAGCCTTTGCTTTATGGAAGGTAGTCTATTGTCGATATTTTTGTTACTCCAATGGATGATAGCCTTGTCATTATGGAAGGTAGTCTGTTGTCAAGATTTTTGTTACTCCAATGGATGCTAGCCTTGTCATTACGGAAGGTAGTCTGTTGTCGTGATTTTTGTTACTCCAATGGATGGTAGCCTAGTCATTATGGAAGGTATTTTTTCGTTGAGATTTTTGTTAATCCAATGGATGGTAGTCTTGTCATTATGGAAGGCAGTCTGTTGTTCAGATTTTTGTTACTCCAATGGATGGTAGCCTTGTAATTATGAAAGGTAGTCTGTTGTCAAGATTTTTGTTATTCCCTTGGATGGTAGCCTTGTCATTATGGAAGGAAGTCTGTTGGCGAGGTTTTTGATACTCCAATGGATGGTAGCATTGTCATTATGGAAGGTAGTCTGTTGTCGAGATTTTTGTTACTCCAATGGATGGTAGTCTTGTCATTATGGAAGGTAGTCTGTTGTCGAGATTTTTGTTACTCCAATGGATGGTAGCCTAGTCATTATGGAAGGTAGTCTGTCGTTGAGATTTCTGTTTCTCCAATGGATGGTAGCCTTGTCATTATGGAAGGTAGTCTGTTGTTTAGATTTTTGTTACTCCAATGGATTGTAGCCTTGTAATTATGAAAGGTAGTATGTTGTCGAGATTTTTGTTATTCCATTGGATGGTAGCCTTGACATTATGGAACATAGTTTGTTGTAAAGATCTTTGATACTCAATGGATGGTAGCCTTGACATTGTGGAAGGTAGTCTATTGTCGATATTTTTGTTACTCCAAGGGATGGTAGGCTTGTCATTAGGGAAGGTAGTTTGTTGTCCTGATTTTTGTTACTCCAATGGATGGTAGCCTTGTCATTATGGAACATGGTCTATTATCGAGATTTCTGTCATTCCACTGGATGGTAGCCTTGTCATTATGGAAGGTAGTTTTTTGTTTATATTTTTGTTACTCCAATGGATGGAAGCCTAGTCATTATGGAAGGTAGTATGTTGTCGAGATTTTTATTATACCAATGGATGGTAGCCTTTTCATCATGGAAGGTAGTCTATTGTCGATATTTTTCTTACTCCAATGGATGGTAGCCTTTTCATTATGGAAGGTAGTCTGTTGTCGAGATTTTTGTTAATCCAATGTATGGTAGTCTTGTCATTATGGAAGGTAGTCTGTTGTCGAGATTTTTGTTACTCCAATGGATAGTAGCCTTGTCTTTATGGAAGGTAGTTTGTTGTCGAGATTTTTTTTACTCAAACAGATGGTAGCCTTGTCTTTATGGAAGGTAGTATATTATCGATATTTTTGTTACTCCATTGGATGGTAGCCTTGACATTATGGAACGTAGTTTGTTGTAAAGATCTTTGATACTCAATGGATGGAAGCCTTGACATTATGGAAGGTAGTCTGTTGTCGATATTTTTGTTACTCCAAGGGATGGTAGGGTTGTCATTAGGGAAGGTAGTTTGTTGTCCTGATTTTTGTTACTCCAATGGATGGTAGCCTTGTCATTATGGAACATGGTCTATTGTCGAGATTTTGGTCATTCCACTGGATGGTAGCCTTGTCATTATGGAAGGTAGTTTGTTGTTTATATTTTTGTTACTCAAATGGATGGAAGCCTAGTCATTTTGGAAGGTAGTCTGTCGTTGAGATTTCTGTTACTCCAATGGATGGTAGCCTTTTCATCATGCAAGGTAGTCTATTGTCGATATTTTTCTTACTCCAATGGATGGTAGCCTTGTAATTATGGAACGTAGTTTGTTGTCTAGATTTTTGTTACTCTAATGGATGGTAGCCTTGTCTTTATGGAAGGTAGTCTGTCGTTGAGAATTCTGTTACTCCAATGGATGATAGCCTTGTCATTATGGATGGTAGTCTGTTGTTCAGATTTTTGTTACTTCAATGGATGGTAGCCTTGTAATTATGAAAGGTAGTATGTTGTCGAGATTTTTGTTATTCCATTTGATGGTAGCCTTGAAATTATGGAAGGTAGTCTGTTTTAAAGATCTTGGTTACTTAATGGATGGTAGCCTTGACATTATGGAAGGTATTCTATTGTCTATATTTTTTTACTCCAATGGATGGTAGGCTTGTCATTAGGGAAGGTAGTCTATTGTCCATATTTTTGTTACTCCAATGGATGGTAGCCTTCTAATTATGGAACGTGGTCTATTGTCGAGATTTTGGTCATTCCATTGGATTGTAGCCTTGTCATTATGGAAGGTAGTCTGTTGTCGAGATTTTTGTTACTCCAATGGATGGTACCCTTGTCATTATGGAACATTGTTTGTTGTCGATATTTTTGTTACTCAAATGGATGGTAGCCTTTTCATTATGGAAGGTAGTCTGTTGTCGAGATTTTTGTTACTATAGTGGATTGTAGGCTTATTATTATGGAAGGTAGTCTGTTGTCTAGATTTTTATTATTCCAATGGATGGAAAACTTGTCATTATGGAAGGTAGTCTTTTTTCATGATTTTTTTACTCCAAAGTATGGTAGCCTTGTCATTATGGAAGTTAGTCTATTGTATATATCTTTGTCACTCATTGGACGGTAGCCTTGTCTTTATGGAAGGTAGTCTATTATCGATATTTTTGTTAATCCAATGGATGGTAGACTTGTCATTATGGAAGAATGTTTGTTGTCGAGATCTTTGTTACTCAATGGATGGTATCCTTGTCATTAAGGAAGGTAGTCTGTTGTCGAGTTTTTTGTTACTCCAATGGATGGTAGCCTTGTCATTATGGAAGGTAGTATGTTGTCGAGATTTTTATTATACCAATGGATGGTAGCATTGTCATTATTGAAAATAGTCTATTATCGATATTTTTGTTACTCCAAAGGATGGTAGCCTTTTCATTATGGAAGGTAGTCTGTTGTCGAGATTTTTGTTAATCCAATGTATGGTAGTCTTGTCATTATGGAAGGTAGTCTGTTGTCGAGATTTTTGTTACTCCAATGGATAGTAGCCTTGTCTTTATGGAAGGTAGTTTGTTGTCGAGATTTTTTTTACTCAAACAGATGGTAGCCTTGTCTTTATGGAAGGTAGTATATTATCGATATTTTTGTTACTCCATTGGATGGTAGCCTTGACATTATGGAACGTAGTTTGTTGTAAAGATCTTTGATACTCAATGGATGGTAGCCTTGACATTGTGGAAGGTAGTCTATTGTCGATATTTTTGTTACTCCAAGGGATGGTAGGCTTGTCATTAGGGAAGGTAGTCTGTTGTCCTGATTTTTGTTACTCCAATGGATGGTAGCCTTGTCATTATGGAACATGGTCTATTGTCGAGATTTTGGTCATTCCACTGGATGGTAGCCTTGTCATTATGGAAGGTAGTTTGTTGTTTATATTTTTGTTACTCCAATGGATGGAAGCCTAGTCATTTTGGAAGGTAGTCTGTCGTTGAGATTTCTGTTACTCCAATGGATGGTAGCCTTTTCATCATGCAAGGTAGTCTATTGTCGATATTTTTCTTACTCCAATGGATGGTAGCCTTGTAATTATGGAACGTAGTTTGTTGTCTAGATTTTTGTTACTCTAATGGATGGTAGCCTTGTCTTTATGGAACGTAGTCTGTCGTTGAGAATTCTGTTACTCCAATGGATGATAGCCTTGTCATTATGGATGGTAGTCTGTTGTTCAGATTTTTGTTACTTCAATGGATGGTAGCCTTGTAATTATGAAAGGTAGTATGTTGTCGAGATTTTTGTTATTCCATTTGATGGTAGCCTTGAAATTATGGAAGGTAGTCTGTTTTAAAGATCTTGGTTACTCAATGGATGGTAGCCTTGACATTATGGAAGGTATTCTATTGTCTATATTTTTTTTACTCCAATGGATGGTAGGCTTGTCATTAGGGAAGGTAGTCTATTGTCCATATTTTTGTTACTCCAATGGATGGTAGCCTTGTAATTATGGAACGTGGTCTATTGTCGAGATTTTGGTCATTCCATTGGATGGTAGCCTTGTCATTATGCAAGGTAGTCTGTTGTCGAGATTTTTGTTACTCCAATGGATGGTACCCTTGTCATTATGGAACATTGTTTGTTGTCGATATTTTTGTTACTCAAATGGATGGTAGCCTTTTCATTATGGAAGGTAGTCTATTGTCGAGATTTTTGTTACTATAGTGGATCGTAGGCTTATTATTATGGAAGGTAGTCTGTTGTCGAGATTTTTATTATTCCAATGGATGGAAACCTTGTCATTATGGAACGTAGTCTTTTTTCATGATTTTTTTACTCCAACGTATGGTAGCCTTGTCATTATGGAAGTTAGTCTATTGTATATATCTTTGTCACTCATTGGACGGTAGCCTTGTCTTTATGGAAGGTAGTCTATTATCGATATTATTGTTAATCCAATGGATGGTAGACTTGTCATTATGGAAGAATGTTTGTTGTCGAGATCTTTGTTACTCAATGGATGGTATCCTTGTCATTAAGAAAGGTAGTCTGTTGTCGAGTTTTTTGTTACTCCAATGGATGGTAGCCTTGTCATTATGGAAGGTAGTATGTTGTCGAGATTTTTATTATACCAATGGATGGTAGCATTGTCATTATTGAATATAGTCTATTATCGATATTTTTGTTACTCCAAAGGATGGTAGCCTTTTCATTATGGAAGGTAGTCTGTTGTCGAGATTTTTGTTAATCCAATGTATGGTAGTCTAGTCATTATGGAAGGTAGTCTGTTGTCGAGATTTTTGTTACTCCAATGGATAGTAGCCTTGTCTTTATGGAAGGTAGTTTGTTGTCGAGATTTTTTTTACTCAAACAGATGGTAGCCTTGTCTTTATGGAAGGTAGTCTATTGTAAATATTTTTGTTACTCCATTGGATGGTAGCCTTGACATTATGGAACGTAGTTTGTTGTAAAGATCTTTGATACTCAATGGATGGTAGCCTTGACATTGTGGAAGGTAGTCTATTGTCGATATTTTTGTTACTCCAAGGGATGGTAGGCTTGTCATTAGGGAAGGTAGTCTGTTGTCCTGATTTTTGTTACTCCAATGGATGGTAGCCTTGGCATTATGGAACATGGTCTATTGTCGAGATTTTGGTCATTCCATTGGATGGTAGCCTTGTCATTATGGAAGGTAGTTTGTTGTTTATATTTTTGTTACTCCAATGGATGGAAGCCTAGTCATTTTGGAAGGTAGTCTGTCGTTGAGATTTTTGTTACTCCAATGGATGGTAGCCTTTTCATCATGGAAGGTAGTCTATTGTCGATATTTTTCTTACTCCAATGGATGGTAGCCTTGTAATTATGGAACGTAGTTTGTTGTCTAGATTTTTGTTACTCCAATGGATGGTAGCCTTGTCTTTATGGAAGGTAGTCTGTCGTTGAGAATTCTGTTACTCCAATGGATGATAGCCTTGTCATTATGGATGGTAGTCTGTTATTCAGATTTTTGTTACTACAATGGATTGTAGGCTTGTAATTATGAAAGGTAGTCTGTTGTCGAGATTTTTGTTATTCCATTGGATGGTAGCCTTGTCATTATGGAAGGTAGTCTGTTGTCGAGGTTTTTGCTAATCCAATGGATGGTAACCTTGTGATTATCGAAGGTAGTCTGTTGTCAAGATTTTTTTTACTGCAATGGATGGTAGCCTTGTCATTATGGAAGGTAGTTTGTTGTCAAGATTTTTGTTACTCCAATGGATGGTAGCCATATCTTTATGGAAGGTAGTCTCTTGTCGATATTTTTTATACTCCAATGAATGGTAGCCTTGTCTTTATGGAAGGTAGTCTGTTGTCGATATTTTTGTTACTCTAATGGATGATAGCCTTGTCATTATGGAAGGTAGTCTGTTGTCAAGCTTTTTGTTACTCCAATGGATGCTAGCCTTGTCATTATGGAAGGTAGTCTATTGTCGTGATTTTTGTTACTCCAATGGATGGTAGCCTAGTCATTATGGAATGTAGTTTTTCGTTGAGATTTTTGTTACTCCAATGGATGGTAGTCTTGTCCTTATGGAAGGTAGTCTGTTGTTCAGATTTTTGTTACTCCAATGGATGGTAGCCTTGTAATTATGAAAGGTAGTCTGTTGTCGAGATTTTTGTTATTCCCTTGGACGGTAGCCTTGTCATTATGGAAGGAAGTCTGTTGGCGAGGTTTTTGTTACTCCAATGGATGGTAGCCTTGTCATTATGGAAGGTAGTCTGTTGTCGAGATTTTTGTTACTGCAATGGATGGTAGCCTAGTCATTATGGAAGGTAGTCTGTCGTTGAGATTTCTGTTTCTCCAATGGATGGTAGCCTTGTTATTATGGAAGGTAGTCTGTTGTTCAGATTTTTGTTACTCCAATGGATGGTAGCCTTGTAATTATGAAAGGTAGTATGTTGTCGAGATTTTTGTTATTCCATTGGATGGTAGCCTTGTCATTTTGGAAGGTTGTCTGTTGGCGAGGTTTTTGTTAATCCAATGGATGGTAAACTTGTCATTATGGTAGGTAGTCTGTTGTCGAGATTTTTTTAACTCCAATGGATGATAGCCTTGTCATTATGGAAGGTAGTTTTTTGTTACTCCAATGGATGGTAGCCTTGTATTTTTGGAAGGTAGTCTATTGTCGATATTTTTGTTACTCAAATGGATGGTAGCCTTGTCTTTATGGAAGGTAGTCTATTGTTGATATTTTTGTTACTCCGTTGGATGGTAGCCTTGACATTATAGAAGGTAGTCTGTTGTAAAGATCTTGGTTACTCAATGGATGGTAGCCTTGACATTATGGAAGGTAGTCTATTGTCGATATTTTTTTTACTCCAATGGATGGTAGGCTTGTCATTAGGGAAGGTAGTCTGTTGTCCTGATTTTTGTTACTCCAATGGATGGTAGCTTTGTAATTATGGAACGTGGTCTATTGTCGAGATTTTGGTCATTCCATTGGATGGTAGCCTTGTCATTATGGAAGGTAGTCTGTTGTCCAGATTTTTGTTACTCCAATGGATGGTAGCCTTGTCTTTTTGGAAGGTAGTCTGTTGTCGATATTTTTGTTACTCAAATGAATGGTAGCCTTGTCTTTATGGAAGGTAGTGTATTGTCGATATTTTTCTTACTCCAATGGATGGAAGCCTTTACATTATGGAAGGTAGTCTGTTGTCGAGATCATTGTTACTCAATGGATTGTAGCCTTGTCATTATGGAAAGTAGTTTGTTGTCGAGATTTTGGTTACTCAATGGATGGTAGCCTTGTAATTATAGAAGGAAGTCTGTTGTCGATAATTTTGCTACTCCAATAGATGGTAGCCTTGTCATCATGGAATGTAGTCTATTGTTGATATTTTTGTTACTCCAATAGATGGTACTCTTTTCATTATGGAAGGTAGTCTGTTGTCGAGATTTTTGTTACACCAATGGATGGTAGCCTTGTCTTTATGGAAGGTAGTCTATTGTCGATATTTTTGTTACTCCAATGTATGGTAGCCTTGTCATTATGGTAGGTAGTCTGTGGTTGAGATTTTTATTACTCCAATGGATGGTAGCCTTGTCATTATGGAAGGTAGTCTATTGTCGAGATTTTTGTTACTCCAATGGACGGTAGCTTTATCATTAGGGAAGGTAGTCTGTCGTTGAGATTTCTGATACTCCAATGGATGGTATCCTTATCATTATTGAAAGTAGTCTGTTGTTCATATTTTTGTTACTCCAATGGATGGTAGCTTTGTAACTATGAAAGGTAGTCTGTTGTCGAGATTTTTGTTATTCCATTGGATGGGAGCCTTGTCATTATGGAAGGTAGTCTGTTGTCGAGGTTTTTTCTAATCCAATGGATCGTAACCATGTGATTAACGAGAAGGTAGTCCGTTGTCGATATTTTTTTTACTTCAATGGAAGGTAGCCTTGTCATTATGGAAGGCAGTCTGTTGTCGAGATTTTTGTTACTCCAATGGATGGTAGCCTTGTCTTTAGGGATGGTAGTCTGTCGTCGATATTTTTTTTACTCAAATGGATGGTAGCCTTGTCTTTATGGAAGGTAGTCTATTGTCGATATTTTTGTTACTCCATTGGATGGTAGCCTTGACATTATGGAAGGTAGTCTGTTGTAAAGATCTTGCTTACTCAATGGATGGTAGCCTTGACATTATGGAAGGTAGTCTATTGTCGATATTTTTGTTACTCCAATGGATGGTAGGCTTGTCATTAGGGAAGGTAGTCTGTTGTCCAGATTTTTGTTACTCCAATGGATGGTAGCCTTGTCATTATGGAACGTGGTCTATTTTCGAGATTTTAATCATTCCATTGGATGGTAGCCTTGTCATTATGGAAGGTAGTCTGTTGTCGAGATTTTTGTTACTCCAATGGATGGTACCCTTGTCATTATGGAACGTAGTTTATAGTCGATATTTGTGTTACTCTAATGGATGGTAGCCTTTTCATTATGGAAGGAAGTCTTTTGTCGAGATTTTTGTTACTACAGTGGATGGTAGCCTTATTATTATGGAAGGTAGTCTATTGTCGAGATTTTTATTATTCCAATGGATGGAAACCTTTTCATTATGGAAGGTAGTCTTTTGTCAAGATTTGTTTTACTCCAATGGATGGTAGCCTTGTCATTATAAAAGGCAGTCTATTGTCGATATCTTTGTCACTCAATGGACGATAGCCTTGTCTATATGGAAGGTAGTCAATTGTGGATATTTTTGTTAATCCAATGGATGGTAGACTTGACATTATGGAAGGTAGTCTGTTGTCGAGATCTTTGTTACTCAATGGATGGTAGCCTTGTCATTAAGGAAAGTAGTCCGTTGTCGAGTTTTTTGTTACTCAAATGGATGGTAGCCTTGTCATTAAGGAAGGTAGTCTATTGTCGATATTTTTATTATACCAATGGATGATAGCATTGTCATTATGGAATGTAGTCTATTATCGATATTTTTGTTACTCCAAAGGATGGTAGCCTTTTCATTATGGAAGGTAGTCTGTTGTCGAGATTTTTGTTACTCCGATGAATGGTAGCCTTGTCTTTATGGAAGGTAGTCTGTGGTCGTTATTTTTGTTACTCTAATGTATGGTAGCCTTGTCATTATAGAAGGTAATCTGTTGTCGAGATTTTTGTTACTCCAATGGATGGTAGCCTTGTCTTTATGGAAGGTAGTCTGTTGTCGATATTTTTTTTACACAAATGGATGGTAACCTTGTCTTTATGGAAGGTAGTATATAGTCGATATTTTTGTTATTCCATTGGATGGTAGCCTTGACATTATGGAAGGTAGTCTGTTGTAAAGATCTTTGTTATTCAATGGATGGTAGCCTTGACATTATAGAAGGTAGTCTATTGTCGATATTTTTGTTACTCCATTGGATGGTAGGCTTATCATTAGGGAAGGTATTTTGTTGTCCCAATTTTTTTTACTCCAATGAATGGTAGACTTGTCATTATGGAAGGTAGTCTTTCGTTGAGGTTTTTGTTTCTCCAATGGATGGTAGCCTTGTCATTATGGAAGGTAGTCTGTTGTTCATATTTTTGTTACTCCAATGGATGGTAGCCTTGTAATTATGAAAGTTTGTATGTTGTTGAGATTTTTGTTATTCCATTGGATGGTAGCCTTGTCATTATGGAAGGTAGTCTGTTGGCGAGGTTTTTGTTAATCCAATGGATGGTAACCTTGTGATTATGGAAAGTAGTCTGTTGTCGAGATTTTTTTACTCCAATGGATGGTAACCTTGTCATTATGGAACGTAGTTTGTTGTCTAGATTTTTGTTACTCCAATGGATGGTAGTCTTGTTATTATGAAAAGTAGTCTTTCGTTGAGATTTTTGTTACTCCAATGGATGGTAGCCTTGTTATTATGGAATGCAGTCTATTGTTCAGATTTTTGTTACTCCAATGGATGGTAGCCTTGTAATTAAGAAAGTTAGTCTGTTGTCGAGATTTATTGTTATTCCATTGAATGGTAGCCATGTAATTATGGAAGGTAGTCTGTTGTCGATATTTTTGTTATTCCAATGGATGGTAAACTTGTCATTATGGCAGGTAGTCTGTTGTCAAGATTTTTTTTACTCCAATGGATGGTAGCCTTGTCATTATGGAAGGTAGTCTGTTGTCGAGTTTTTTGTTACTCCAATGGATGGTAGCCTTGTCTTTTTGGAAGGTAGTCTGTTGTCGATATTTTTGTTACTCAAATGGATGGTAGCCTTGTCTTTATGGAAGGTAGTATATTGTTGATATTTTTGTTACTCAATTGGATGGTAGCCTTGACATTATGGAAGGTAGTCTGTTGTCGATATTTTTTTTACTCCAATGGATGGTAGGCTTGTCATTAGGGAAGGTTGTATGTTGTCCAGATTTTTGTTACTCCAATGGATGGTAGCCTTGTAATTATGGAACGTGGTCTATTATCGATATTTTGGTCATTCCATTTGATGGTAGCCTTGTCATTATGGAAGGTAGTCTGTTGTCGAGATTTTTGTTACTCCAATGGATGGTAGCCTTGTCTTTTTGGAAGGTAGTCTGTTGTCGATATTTTTGTTACTCAAATGAATGGTAGCCTTGTCTTTATGGAAGGTAGTCTATTGTCGATATTTTTCTTACTCCAATGGATGGAAGCCTTTACATTATGGAAGGTAGTCTGTTGTCGAGATCATTGTTACTCAGTGGATTGTAGCCTTGTCATTATGGAAGGTAGTTTGTTGTCGAGATTTTTGTAACTCCAATGGATGGTAGCCTTGTCATTATGGAAGGTAGTTTGTTGTCGATATTTTTGTTACTCCAATAGATGGTAGCCTTGTCATCATGGAATGTAGTATATTGTTGATATTTTTGTTACTCCAATGGATGGTAATCTTTTCATTATGGAAGGTAGTCTGTTGTCGAGATTTTTGTTACACCAATGGATGGTAGCCTTGTATTTATGGAAGGTAGTCTATTGTCGATATTTTTGTTACTCCAATGTATGGTAGCCTTGTCATTATGGAAGGTAGTCTGTGGTCAAGATTTTTATTACTCCAATGGATGGTAGCCTTGTCATTATGGAAGGTAGTCTGTTGTCGAGATTTTTGTTACTCCAATGGATGGTAGCTTTATCATTATAAAGGTAGTTTGTCCATGAGATTTCTGATACTCCAATGGATGGTATCCTTATCATTATTGAAGGTAGTCTGTTGTTCATATTTTTGTTACTCCAATGGATGGTAGCTTTGTAACTATGAAAGGTAGTCTATTATCAAGATTTTTGTTATTCCATTGGATGGGAGCCTTGTCATTATGGAAGGTAGTATATTTTCGAAGTTTTTTCTAATCATATGGACCGTAACCATGTGATTAACGAGAAGGTAGTCCATTGTCGATATTTTTTTTACTGCAATGGATGGTAGCCTTGTCATTATGGAAGGTAGTCTGTTGTCGAGATTTTTGTTACTGCAATAGATGGTAGCCTTGACATTACGGAAGGTAGTCTGTTGTAAAGATCTTGGTTACTCAATGGATGGTAGCCTTGACATTATGGAAGGTAGTCTATTGTCGATATTTTTGTTACTCCGATGGATGGTAGGCTTGTCATTAGGGAAGGTAGTCTATTGTCCAGATTTTTGTTACTCCAATGGATGGTAGCCTAGTCATTATGGAATGTGGTCTATTGTCGAGATTTTAATCATTCCATTGGACGGTAGCCTTGTCATTATGGAAGGTAGTCTGTTGTCGAGATTTTTGTTACTCCAATGGATGGTAGCCTTGTCATTATGGAAGGTAGTCTGTTGTCGATATTTGTGTTACTCTAATGGATGGTAGGCTTGTCATTATGGAAGGTAGTCTGTTGTCGAGATTTTTGTTACTACAGTGGATGGTAGCCTTATTATTATGGAAGGTAGTCTGTTGTCAAGATTTTTATTATTCCAATGGATGGAAACCTTCTCATTATGGAAGGTAGTCTTTTGTCAAGATTTTTTTTACTCCAATGGATGGTAGCCTTGTCATTATAAAAGGTAGTCTATTGTCGATATCTTTGTCACTCAATGGACGGTAGCCTTGTCTTTATGGAAGGTAGTCTATTGTCGATATTTTTGTTAATCCAATGGATGGTAGACTTGACATTATGGAAGGTAGTCTTTTGTCGAGATCTTTGTTACTCAATGGATGGTAGCCTTGTCATTAAGGAAGGTAGTTTGTTGTCGAGTTTTTTGTTACTTTAATGGATGGTAGCCTTGTCATTAAAGAAGGTAGTCTATTGTCGAGATTTTTATTATACCACTGAATGGTAGCATTGTCATTATGGAATGTAGTCTATTATCAATATTTTTGATACTCCAAAGGATGGTAGCCTTTTCATTATGGAAGGTAGTCTGTTGTCGAGATTTTTGTTACTCCAATGAATGGTAGCCTTGTCTTTATGGAAGGTAGTCTGTTATCGTTATTTTTGTTACTCCAATGTATGTTAGCCTTGTCATTATGGAAGGTAGTCTGTTGTCGAGATTTTTGTTACTCCAATGTATGGTAGCCTTGTCTTTATGGAAGGTAGTCTGTTGTCGATATTTTTTTTAATCAAATGGATTGTAGCCTTGTCTTTATGGAAGGTAGTCTATTGTCGATATTTTGGTTACTCCATTGGATGGTAGCCTTGACATTATGGAAGGTAGTCTGTTGTAAAGATCTTTGTTACTCAATGGATGGTAGCCTTGATATTATGGAAGGTAGTCTATTGTCGATATTTTAGTTACTCCAATGGATGGTAGGCTTGTCATTAGGGAAGGTAGTTTGTTGTCCATATTTTTGTTACTCAAATGGATGGTAGACTTGTCATTATGGAACATGGTCTATTGTGGAGATTTTGGTCATTCCATTGGATGGTAGCCTTGTCATTATGGAAGGTAGTCTGTTGTCGAGATTTTTGTTACTCCATTGGATGGTAGCCTTGTCATTATGGAAGGTAGTCTGTTGTCGAGATTTTTGTTACTCCAATAGATGGTAGCCTTTTCATTATCGGAGGTAGTCTGTTGTCAAGATTTTTGTTACTACAATGGATGGTAGCCTTATTATTATGGAAGGTAGTTTGTTGTCAAGATTTTTATTATTCCAATGGATGGCAACCTTGTCATTATGGAAGGTAGTCTTTTTTGAATATTTTTTTACTCCAATGGATGGTAGCCTTGTCATTATGGAAGGTAGTCTATTGTCGATATCATTGTCACTCAATGGACGGTAGCCATGTCTTTATGGAATGTAGTCTATTGTCGATATTTTTGTTAATCCAATGGATGGTAGACTTGACATTATGGAAGGTAGTCTATTGTCGAGATCTTTGTTACTCAATGGATGGTAGCCTTGTCCTTAAGGAAGGTAGTTTGTTGTCGAGTTTTTTGTTACTCTATTGGATGGTAGCCTTGTCATTAAAGAAGGTAGTCTGTTGTGGAGATTTTTATGATACCAATGGATGGTAGCATTGTCATTATGGAATGTAGTCTATTATATATATTTTTGTTACTCCAAAGGATGGTAGCCTTTTCATTATGGAAGGTAGTCTGTTGTCGAGATTTTTGTTACTCCAATGAATGGTAGCCTTGTCTTTATGGAAGGTAGTCTGTTATCGTTATTTTTGTTACTCCAATGTATGGTAGCCTTGTCATTATGGAAGGTAGTCTGTTGTCGAGATTTTTGTTACTCCAATGGATGGTAGCCTTGTCTTTATGGAAGGTAGTCTGTTGTCGATATTTTTTTTAATCAAATGGATAGTAGCCTTGTCTTTATGGAAGGTAGTCTATTGTCGATATTTTTGTTACTCCATTGTATGGTAGCCTTGACATTATGGAAGGTAGTCTGTTGTAAAGATCTTTGTTACTCAATGGATGGTAGCCTTGATATTATGGAAGGTAGTCTATTGTCGATATTTTTGTTACTCCAATGGATGGTAGGCTTGTCATTAGGGAAGGTAGTTTGTTGTCCAGATTTTTGTTACTCCAATGGATGGTAGACATGTCATTATGGAACATGGTCTATTGTCGAGATTTTGGTCATTCCATTGGATGGTAGCCTTGTCATTATGGAAGGTAGTCTGTTGTCGAGATTTTTGTTACTCCAATGGATGGTACCCTTGTCATTATGGAACGTAGTTTGTTGTCGATATTTTTGTAACTCTAATGGATGGTAGCCTTTTCATTATTGGAGGTAGTCTGTTGTCGAGATTTTTGTTACTACAGTGGATGGTAGCCTTATTATTATGGAAGGTAGTCTGTTTTCGAGATTTTTATTATTCCAATGGATGGAAACCTTATCATTATGGAAGGTAGGCTTTTGTGAATCTTTTTTTTACTCCAATGGATGGTAGCCTTGTCATTATGGAAGGTAGTCTTTTGTCGATATCATTGTCACTCAATGGATGGTAGCCATGTCTTTATGGAATGTAGTCTATTATCGATATTTTTGTTAATCCAATGGATGGTAGACTTGACATTATGGAAGGTAGTCTGTTGTTGAGATCTTTGTTACTCAATGGATGGTAGCCTTGTCATTAAGGAAGGTAGTTTGTTGTCGAGTTTTTTGTGACTCTAATGGATGGTAGCCTTGTCATTAAGGAAGGTAGTCTGTTGTGGAGATTTTTATTATACCAATGGATGGTAGCATTGTCATTATGGAATGTAGTCTATTAACTATATTTTTGTTACTCCAAAGGATGGTAGCCTTTTCATTATGGAAGGTAGTCTATTGTCGAGATTTTTGTTACTCCAATGAATGGTAGCCTTGTCTTTATGGAAGGTAGTCTGTTATCGTTATTTTTGTTACTCCAGTGTATGGTAGCCTTGTCATTATGGAAGGTAGTCTGTTGTAGAGATTTTTGTTACTCCAAAGGATGGTAGCCTTGTCTTTATGGAAGGTAGTCTGTTGTTGATATTTTTTTTACTCAAATGGATATTAGCCTTGTCTTTATGGAAGGTAGTCTATTGTCGATATTTTTGTTACTCCATTGGATTGTAGCCTTGACATTATGGAAGGTAGTCTGTTGTAAAGATCTTTGTTACTCAATGGATGGTAGCCTTTTCATTATGGAAGGTAGTCTGTTGTCGAGATTTTTGTTACTCCAATGAATGATAGCCTTGTCTTTATGGAAGGTAGTCTGTTATCGTTATTTTTGTTACTCCAATGTATGGTAGCCTTGTCATTATGGAAGGTAGTCTGTTGTCGAGATTTTTTTTACTCCAATGGATGGTAGCCTTGTCTTTATGGAAGGTAGTCTGTTGTCGATATTTTTTTTAATCAAATGGATAGTAGCCTTGTCTTTATGGAAGGTAGTCTATTGTCGATATTTTTGTTACTCCATTGGATGGTAGCCTTGACATTATGGAAGGTAGTCTGTTGTAAAGATCTTTGTTACTCAATGGATGGTAGCCGTGATATTATGGAAGGTATTCTATTGTCGATATTTTTGTTACTCCAATGGATGGTAGGCTTGTCATTAGGGAAGGTAGTTTGTTGTCCAAATTTTTGTTACTCCAATGGATGGTAGACTTGTAATTATGGAACATGGTCTATTATGGAGATTTTGGTCATTCCATTGGATAGTAGCCTTGTCATTATGGAAGGTAGTCTGTTGTCGAGATTTTTGTTACTCCAATGGATGGTACCCTTGTCATTATGGAACGTAGTTTGTTATCGATATTTTTGTTACTCTAATGGATTGTAGCCTTTTCATTATTGAAGGTAGTCTGTTGTTGAGATTTTTGTTACTACAGTGGATGGTAGCCTTATCATTATGGAAGGTAGTCTGTTGTCGAGATTTTTATTATTCCAATGGATGGTAACCTTGTCATTATGGAAGGTAGTCTTTTGTCAAGATTTTTTTTACTCCAATGGATGGTAGACTTGTCTTTTATGGAAGGTAGTCTGTTATCGATATCTTTGTCACTCAATGGACGGTAGCCTTGTCTTTATGGAAGGTAGTCTATTGTCGATATTTTTGTTAATCCAATGGATGGTAGACTTGACATTATGGAAGGTAGAATGTTGTCGAGATATTTGTTACTCAATGGATGGTAGCCTTTTCATTAAGGAAGGTATTCTATTGTCGAGTTTTTTGTTACTCCAATGGATGGTAGCCTTGTAACTAAGGAAGGTAGTTTGTTGTCGAGATTTTTATTATACCAATGGATGGTAGTGTTTTCATTATGAAATATAGTCTATTATCGATATTTTTGTTTTACTCCAATGGATGGTAGCCTTTTCATTATGGAAGGTAGTCTATTGTCGTTATTTTTGTTACTCCAATGTATGGTAGCCTTGTCATTATGGAAGGTAGTCTATTGGCGAGGTTTTTATTAATCCAATGGATGATAACCTTGTGATTATGGAAGGTAGTCTGTTGTCAATATTTTTTTACTCCAATGGATGGTAACCTTGTCATTATGGAAGGTAGTCTGTTGTTGATATTTTTGTTACTCCAATGGATGGTAGCCTTGTCATTATGGAAGGTAGTCTGTCGTTTATATTTCTGTTACTCCAATGGATGGTAGCCTTGTCATTATGGAAGGTAGTCTATTGTTCAGATTTTAGTTACTCCAATGGATGGTAACCTTGTCATTATGGAAAGTAGTCTATTGTCGATATTTTTGTTGCTCCAATGGATCGTAGCCTTGTCATTATGGAAGGTAGTCTGTTGTCGAGATTTTTGTTATTCCAATGGATAGTAGCCATGTCTATTTGGAAGGTAGTCTGTTGTCGATATTTTTGTTACTCAAATGGATTGTAGCCTTGTCTTTATGGAAGGTTTTCTATTGTTAATATTTTTGTTACTCCAATGGATGGTAGGTTTGACATTATGGAAGGTAGTCTATTGTCGAGATCTTGGTTACTCAATGGCTGGTAGCCTTGTCATTATGGAAGGTAGTCTATTGTCAAGATTTTTGTTACTCCAATGGATGGTTGCCTTGTCATTATGGAAGGTAGTCTGTTGTCCAGATTTTATTTACTCCAATGGATGGTTACCTTGTCATTATGAAAGGTAGTCTATTGTCGAGATTTTTGTTACTCCAATGAATGGTAGCCTTGTCTTTATAGAAGGTAGTCTGTTGTCGGGGTTTTGGTTAATCCAATGGATGGTAGTCTTATCTTTATGGAAGGTAGTTTATTATCGATTTTTTTGTGTCTCCATTTGATGGTAGCCTTGACATTATGGAAGTTAGTGTGTTGTCAAGATCTTTGTTACTCAATGGATGGTAGCCTTGTCATTATGGAAGGTAATTTATTGTCGATATTTTTGTTACTCCAACAGATGGTAGCCTTGTCATTAGGGAACATAGTCTGTTGTCGAGATTTTTGTTACTCCAACAGATGTTAGACTTGTCATTATGGAACGTGGTCTATTGTCAAGATTTTTGTTATTCCATTGGAAGGTAGCCTTGTCATTATGGAAGGTAGTCTGTTGTCGAGATTTTTGTTACTCTAGTGGATGGTAGCCTTGTCATTATGGAACGTGGTCTGTTGTTGATATTTTTGTTACTCTAATGGATGGTTGCCTTTTCATTATGGAAGGTAGTATAATGAAAAGATTTTATTTACCCCAATTGATGATAGCCTTGTCATTATGGAATGTATTCTGTTGTCGATATCTTTGTCACTCAATGGATGGTAGCCTTGTCTTTATGGAAGGTAGTCTATTATCGATATTTTTTTTACTCTAATGGATGGTATCCTTGTCATTATGGAAGGTAGTCTATTGTCGAGATTTTAGTTACTCCAATGAATGGTAGCCTTGTCTTTATGGAAGGTAGTCTATTGTCGAGGTTTTTGGTAATCCAATGGATGGAAGCCTTGTCTTTATGGAAGGTAGTCTATTATTGATAATTTTGTTACTACATTGGATGGTAGCCTTAACATTATGGAAGGTAGTCTGTTGTCAAGATCTTTGTTACTCAATGGATGGTAGCTTTGTCATTATGGAAGGTAGTCTATTATCGATATTTTTGTTACTCCAATGGATGGTAGCCTTGTAATTAGGGAAGGTAGTTAGTTGTCGATATTTTTGTTACTCCAATGGATGGTAGCCTTGTCATTATGGAAGGTAGTCTGTTGTGGAGATTTTTATTATACCAATGGATGGTAGCATTGTCATTATGGAAGGTAGTTTGTCATTGAGATTTCTGTTACTCCAATGGATGGTAGCCTTGACATTATGGAAGGTAGTCTGTTATCGAGATTTTTGTTACTCCAATGGATATTAGCCATGTCTTTTTGTAAGGTAGTCTATTATAGATATTTTGGTTACTCAAATTGATGGTAGCCTTGTCATTATGGAACGTAGTTTGTTATCGATATTTTTGTTACTCCAATGTATGGTAGCCTTTTCATTATTGAAGGTAGTCTGTTGTCCAGAGTATTGTTACTACAGTGGATGGTAGCCTTATCATTATGGAAGGTAATTTGTTGTCGAGATTTTTATTATTCCAATGGATGGTAAACTTGTCATTATGGAAGGTAGTCTTTTGTCAAGATTATTTTTACTCCAATGTATGGTAGCCATGTCATTATGCAAGGTAGTCTGTTGTCGAGGTTTTGTCTATTATGGAAGGTAGTCTATTGTCGAGATCTTGGTTACTCAATGGCTGGTAGCCTTGTCATTATGGAAGGTAGTTTGTTGTCGAGGTTTTGTCTATTCCAATGGATGGTAGTCTTGTCTTTATGGAAGGTAGTTTATTATCGATTTTTTTGTGTCTCCATTTGATGGTAGCCTTGACATTATGGAAGGTAGTGTGTTGTCAAGATCTTTGTTACTCAATGGATGGTAGCCTTGTCATTATGGAAGGTAGTCTATTATCGATATTTTTGTTACTCCAACGGATGGTAGCATGGTCATTAGGGAACATAGTCTGTTGTCGAGATTTTTGTTACTCCAACGGATGTTAGACTTGTCATTACGGAACATGGTCTATTATGGAAGGTAGTTTGTTGTCGAGATTTTTGTTACTCCAATGGATGGTAGCCTTGTCATTATGGAAGGTAGTCTGTTGTCGAGATTTTTATTATACCAATGGATGGTAGCGTTTTCATTATGAAATGTAGTCTATTATCGATATTTTTGTTTTACTCCAATGGATGGTAGCCTTTTCATTATGGAAGGTACTCTGTTGTCGTTATTTTTGTTACTCCAATGTATGGTAGCCTTGTCATTATGGAAGGTAGTCTGTTGTCCAGATTTTATTTACTCTAATGGATGGTAACCTTGTCATTATGAAAGGTAGTCTATTGTCGAGATTTTTGTTACTCCAATGAATGGTAGCCTTGTCTTTATAGAAGGTAGTCTGTTGTCGGGGTTTTGGTTAATCCAATGGATGGTAGTCTTATCTTTATGGAAGGTAGTTTATTATCGATTTTTTTGTGTCTCCATTTGATGGTAGCCTTGACATTATGGAAGTTAGTGTGTTGTCAAGATCTTTGTTACTCAATGGATGGTAGCCTTGTCATTATGGAAGGTAATTTATTGTCGATATTTTTGTTACTCCAACGGATGGTAGCCTTGTCATTAGGGAACATAGTCTGTTGTCGAGATTTTTGTTACTCCAACAGATGTTAGACTTGTCATTATGGAACGTGGTCTATTGTCAAGATTTTTGTTATTCCATTGGAAGGTAGCCTTGTCATTATGGAAGGTAGTCTGTTGTCGAGATTTTTGTTACTCCAGTGGATGGTAGCCTTGTCATTATGGAACGTGGTCTGTTGTTGATATTTTTGTTACTCTAATGGATGATTGCCTTTTCATTATGGAAGGTAGTATAATGAAAAGATTTTATTTACCCCAATTGATGATAGCCTTGTCATTATGGAAGGTATTCTGTTGTCGATATCTTTGTCACTCAATGGATGGTAGCCTTGTCTTTATGGAAGGTAGTCTATTATCGATATTTTTTTTACTCCAATGGATGGTATCCTTGTCATTGTGGAAGGTAGTCTGTTGTCGAGATTTTAGTTACTCCAATGAATGGTAGCCTTGTCTTTATGGAAGGTAGTCTATTGTCGAGGTTTTTGGTAATCCAATTGATGGCAGCCTTGTCTTTATGGAAGGTAGTCTATTATTGATAATTTTGTTACTACATTGGATGGTAGCCTTGACATTATGGAAGGTAGTCTGTTGTCAAGATCTTTGTTACTCAATGGATGGTAGCTTTGTCATTATGGAAGGTAGTCTATTATCGATATTTTTGTTACTCCAATGGATGGTAGCCTTGTAATTAGGGAATGTAGTTAGTTGTCGATATTTTTGTTACTCCAATGGATGGTAGCCTTGTCATTATGGAAGGTAGTCTGTTGTGGAGATTTTTATTATACCAATGGATGGTAGCATTGTCATTATGGAAGGTAGTTTGTCATTGAGATTTCTGTTACTCCAATGGATGGTAGCCTTGTCATTATGGAAGGTAGTCTGTTATCGAGATTTTTGTTACTCCAATGGATATTAGCCATGTCTTTTTGTAAGGTAGTCTATTATAGATATTTTGGTTACTCAAATTGATGGTAGCCTTGTCATTATGGAACGTAGTTTGTTATCGATATTTTTGTTACTCCAATGTATGGTAGCCTTTTCATTATTGAAGGTAGTCTGTTGTCCAGAGTATTGTTACTACAGTGGATGGTAGCCTTATCATTATGGAAGGTAATCTGTTGTCGAGATTTTTATTATTCCAATGGATGGTAAACTTGTCATTATGGAAGGTAGTCTTTTGTCAAGATTTTTTTTACTCCAATGTATGGTAGCCATGTCATTATGCAAGGTAGTCTGTTGTCGAGGTTTTGTCTATTATGGAAGGTAGTCTATTGTCGAGATCTTGGTTACTCATTGGCTGGTAGCCTTGTCATTATGGAAGGTAGTTTGTTGTCGAGGTTTTGTCTATTCCAATGGATGGTAGTCTTGTCTTTATGGAAGGTAGTTTATTATCGATTTTTTTGTGTCTCCATTTGATGGTATCCTTGACATTATGGAAGGTAGTGTGTTGTCAAGATCTTTGTTACTCAATGGATGGTAGCCTTGTCATTATGGAAGGTAGTCTATTGTCGATATTTTTGTTACTCCAACGGATGGTAGCGTGGTCATTAGGGAACATAGTCTATTGTCGAGATTTTTGTTACTCCAACGGATGTTAGACTTGTCATTACGGAACATGGTCTATTATGGAAGGTAGTTTGTTGTCGAGATTTTTGTTACTCCAATGGACTGTAGCCTTGTCATTATGGAAGGTAGTCTGTTGTCGAGATTTTTATTATACCAATGGATGGTAGCGTTTTCATTATGAAATGTAGTCTATTATCGATATTTTTGTTTTACTCCAATGGATGGTAGCCTTTTCATTATGGAAGGTACTCTGTTGTCGTTATTTTTGTTACTCCAATGTATGGTAGCCTTGTCATTATGGAAGGTAGTCTGTTGTCGAGTTTTTTATTATACCAATGGATGGTAGCCTTGTCATTGTGGAAGGTAGTCTGTTGTCAATATTTTTTTACTCCAATGGATGGTAACCTTGTCATTATGGAAGGTAGTCTGTTGTTGATATTTTTGTTACTCCAACGGATGGTAGCCTTGTCATTATGGAAGGTAGTCTGTCGTTTATATTTCTGTTACTCCAATGGATGGTAGCCTTGTCATTATGGAAGGTAGTCCATTGTTCAGATTTTTGGTACTCCAATGGATGGTAACCTTGTCATTATGGAAAGTAGTCTATTGTCGATATTTTTGTTTCTCCAATGGATCCTAGCCTTGTCATTATGGAAGGTAGTCTGTTGTCGAGATTTTTGTTATTCCAATGGATAGTAGCCATGTCTATTTGGAAGGTAGTCTATTGTCGATATTTTTGTTACTCAAATGGATCGTAGCCTTGTCTTTATGGAAGGTTTTCTATTGTCGATATTTTTGTTACTCCAATGGATGGTAGGTTTGACATTATGGAAGGTAGTCTATTGTCGTGATCTTGGTTACTCAATGGCTGTTAGCCTTGTCATTATTGAAGGTAGTCTATTGTCGAGATTTTTGTTACTCCAATGGATGGTTGCCTTGTCATTATGGAAGGTAGTCTGTTGTCCAGATTTTATTTACTCCAATGGATGGTAACCTTGTCATTATGAAAGGTAGTCTATTGTCGAGATTTTTGTTACTCAATGGATGGTAGCTTTGTCATTATGGAAGGTAGTCTATTATCGATATTTTTGTTACTCCAATGGATGGTAGCCTTGTAATTAGGGAAGGTAGTTAGTTGTCGATATTTTTGTTACTCCAATGGATGGTAGCCTTGTCATTGTGGAAGGTAGTCTATTGTGGAGATTTTTATTATACCAATGGATGGTAGCATTGTCATTATGGAAGGTAATTTGTCATTGAGATTTCTGTTACTCCAATGGATGGTAGCCTTGTCATTATGGAAGGTAGTCTGTTATCGAGATTTTTGTTACTCCAATGGATATTAGCCATGTCTTTTTGTAAGGTAGTCTATTATAGATATTTTGGTTACTCAAATTGATGGTAGCCTTGTCATTATGGAACGTAGTTTGTTATCGATATTTTTGTTACTCCAATGTATGGTAGCCTTTTCATTATTGAAGGTAGTCTGTTGTCCAGAGTATTGTTACTACAGTGGATGGTAGCCTTATCATTATGGAAGGTAATCTGTTGTCGAGATTTTTATTATTCCAATGGATGGTAAACTTGTCATTATGGAAGGTAGTCTTTTGTCAAGATTTTTTTTACTCCAATGTATGGTAGCCATGTCATTATGCAAGGTAGTCTGTTGTCGAGGTTTTGTCTATTATGGAAGGTAGTCTATTGTCGAGATCTTGGTTACTCAATGGCTGGTAGCCTTGTCATTATGGAAGGTAGTTTGTTGTCGAGGTTTTGTCTATTCCAATGGATGGTAGTCTTGTCTTTATGGAAGGTAGTTTATTATCGATTTTTTTGTGTCTCCATTTGATGGTAGCCTTGACATTATGGAAGGTAGTGTGTTGTCAAGATCTTTGTTACTCAATGGTTGGTAGCCTTGTCATTATGGAAGGTAGTCTATTGTCGATATTTTTGTTACTCCAACGGATGGTAGCGTGGTCATTAGGGAACATAGTCTGTTGTCGAGATTTTTGTTACTCCAACGGATGTTAGACTTGTCATTACGGAACATGGTCTATTATGGAAGGTAGTTTGTTGTCGAGATTTTTGTTACTCCAATGGATGGTAGCCTTGTCATTATGGAAGGTAGTCTGTTGTCGAGATTTTTATTATACCAATGGATGGTAGCGTTTTCATTATGAAATGTAGTCTATTATCGATATTTTTGTTTTACTCCAATGGATGGTAGCCTTTTCATTATGGAAGGTACTCTGTTGTCGTTATTTTTGTTACTCCAATGTATGGTAGCCTTGTCATTATGGAAGGTAGTCTGTTGTCGAGTTTTTTATTATACCAATGGATGGTAGCCTTGTCATTATGGAAGGTAGTCTGTTGTCAATATTTTTTTACTCCAATGGATGGTAACCTTGTCATTATGGAAGGTAGTCTGTTGTTGATATTTTTGTTACTCCAACGGATGGTAGCCTTGTCATTATGGAAGGTAGTCTGTCGTTTATATTTCTGTTACTCCAATGGATGGTAGCCTTGTCATTATGGAAGGTAGTCTATTGTTCAGATTTTTGTTACTCCAATGGATGGTAACCTTGTCATTATGGAAAGTAGTCTATTGTCGATATTTTTGTTGCTCCAATGGATCGTAGCCTTGTCATTATGGAAGGTAGTCTGTTGTCGAGATTTTTGTTATTCCAATGGATAGTAGCCATGTCTATTTGGAAGGTAGTCTATTGTCGATATTTTTGTTACTCAAATGGATCGTAGCCTTGTCTTTATGGAAGGTTTTCTATTGTCGATATTTTTGTTACTCCAATGGATGGTAGGTTTGACATTATGGAAGGTAGTCTATTGTCAAGATCTTGGTTACTCAATGGCTGGTAGCCTTGTCATTATGGAAGGTAGTCTATTGTCGAGATTTTTGTTACTCCAATGGATGGTTGCCTTGTCATTATGGAAGGTAGTCTGTTGTCCAGATTTTATTTACTCCAATGGATGGTAACCTTGTCATTATGAAAGGTAGTCTATTGTCGAGATTTTTGTTACTCCAATGAATGGTAGCCTTGTCTTTATAGAAGGTAGTCTGTTGTCGGGGTTTTGGTTAATCCAATGGATGGTAGTCTTATCTTTATGGAAGGTAGTTTATTATCGATTTTTTTGTGTCTCCATTTGATGGTAGCCTTGACATTATGGAAGGTAGTGTGTTGTCAAGATCTTTGTTACTCAATGGATGGTAGCCTTGTCATTATGGAAGGTAGTTTATTGTCGATATTTTTGTTACTCCAACGGATGGTAGCCTTGTCATTAGGGAACATAGTCTGTTGTCGAGATTTTTGTTACTCCAACGGATGTTAGACTTGTCATTATGGAACGTGGTCTATTGTCAAGATTTTTGTTATTCCATTGGAAGGTAGCCTTGTCATTATGGAAGGTAGTCTGTTGTCGAGATTTTTGTTACTCCAGTGGATGGTAGCCTTGTCATTATGGAACGTGGTCTGTTGTTGATATTTTTGTTACTCTAATGGACGGTTGCCTTTTCATTATGGAAGGTAGTATAATGACAAGATTTTATTTACTCCAATTGATGATAGCCTTCTCATTATGGAAGGTATTCTGTTGTGGATATCTTTGTCACTCAATGGATGGTAGCCTTGTCTTTATGGAAGGTAGTCTATTGTCGATATTTTTTTTATTCCAATGGATGGTATCCTTGTCATTGTGGAAGGTAGTCTGTTGTCGAGATTTTAGTTACTCGAATGAATGGTAGCCTTGTCTTTATGCAAGGTAGTCTATTGTCGAGGTTTTTGGTAATCCAATGGATGGCAGCCTTGTCTTTATGGAAGGTAGTCTATTATCGATAATTTTGTTACTACATTGGATGGTAGCCTTGACATTATGGAAGGTAGTCTGTTGTCAAGATCTTTGTTACTCAATGGATGGTAGCCTTGTCATTATGGAAGGTAGTCTATTATCGATATTTTTGTTACTCCAATGGATGGTAGCCTTGTAATTAGGGAAGGTAGTTAGTTGTCGAGATTTTTGTTACTCCAATGGATGGTAGCCTTGTCATTATGGAAGGTAGTCTGTTGTGGAGATTTTTATTATACCAATGGATGGTAGCATTGTCATTATGGAAGGTAGTTTGTCATTGAGATTTCTGTTACTCCAATGGATGGTAGCCTTGTCATTATGGAAGGTAGTCTGTTATCGAGATTTTTGTTACTCCAATGGATATTAGCCATGTCTTTTTGTAAGGTAGTCTATTGTCGATATTTTGGTTACTCAATCGGATGGTAGCCTTGTCATTATGGAACGTAGTTTGTTATCGATATTTTTGTTACTCCAATGTATGGTAGCCTTTTCATTACTGAAGGTTGTCTGTTGTCCAGATTATTGTTACTACAGTGGATGGTAGCCTTATCATTATGGAAGGTAATCTGTTGTCGAGATTTTTATTATTCCAATGGATGGTAAACTTGTCATTATGGAAGGTAGTCTTTTGTCAAGATTTTTTTTACTCCAATGGATGGTAGCCATGTCATTATGGAAGGTAGTCTGTTGTCGTGGTTTTCTCTATTATGGAAGGTAGTCTATTGTCGAGATCTTGGTTACTCAATGGCTGGTAGCCTTGTCTTTATGGAAGGTAGTTTGTTGTCGAGGTTTTGTCTATTCCAATGGATGGCAGTCTTGTCTTTATGGAAGGTAGTTTATTATCGATTTTTTTTTGTCTCCATTTGATGGTAGCCTTGACATTATGGAAGGTAGTGTGTTGTCAAGATCTTTGTTACTCAATGGATGGTAGCCTTGTCATTATGGAAGGTAGTCTATTGTCGATATTTTTGTTACTCCAACGGACGGTAGCCTGGTCATTAGAGAACATAGTCTGTTGTCGAGATTTTTGTTACTCCAACGGATGTTAGACTTGTCATTACGGAACATGGTCTATTATGGAAGGTAGTTTGTTGTCGAGATTTTTGTTACTCCAATGGATGGTAGCCTTGTCATTATGGAAGGTAGTCTGTTGTCGAGATTTTTATTATACCATTGGATGGTAGCGTTTTCATTATGAAATGTAGTCTATTATCGATATTTTTGTTTTACTCCAATGGATGGTAGCCTTTTCATTATGGAAGGTACTCTATTGTCGTTATTTTTGTTACTCCAATGTATGGTAGCCTTGCCATTATGGAAGGTAGTCTGTTGTCGAGTTTTTTATTATACCAATGGATGGTAGCCTTGTCATTATGGAAGGTTTTCTATTGTCGTTATTTTTGTTACTCCAATGGATGGTAGGTTTGACATTATGGAAGGTAGTCTATTGTCGAGATCTTGGTTACTCAATGGCTGGTAGCCTTGTCATTATGGAAGGAAGTCTATTGTCGAGATTTTTGTTACTCCAATGGATGGTTGCCTTGTCATTATGGAAGGTAGTCTGTTGTCCAGATTTTATTTACTCCAATGGATGGTAACCTTGTCATTATGAAAGGTAGTCTATTTTCGAGATTTTTGTTACTCCAATGAATGGTAGCCTTGTCTTTATAGAAGGTAGTCTGTTGTCGGGGTTTTGGTTAATCCAATGGATGGTAGTCTTATCTTTATGGAAGGTAGTTTATTATCGATTTTTTTGTGTCTCCATTTGATGGTAGCCTTGACATTATGGAAGGTAGTGTGTTGTCAAGATCTTTGTTACTTAATGGATGGTAGCCTTGTCATTATGGAAGGTAGTTTATTTTCGATATTTTTGTTACTCCAACGGATGGTAGCCTTGTCATTAGGGAACATAGTCTGTTGTCGAGATTTTTGTTACTCCAACGGATGTTAGACTTGTCATTATGGAACGTGGTCCATTGTCAAGATTTTTTTTATTCCATTGGAAGGTAGCCTTGTCATTATGGAAGGTAGTCTGTTGTCGAGATTTTTGTTACTCCAGTGGATGGTAGCCTTGTCATTATGGAACGTGGTCTGTTGTTGATATTTTTGTTACTCTAATGGATGGTTGCCTTTTCATTATGGAAGGTAGTATAATGACAAGATTTTATTTACTCCAATTGATGATAGCCTTGTCATTATGGAAGGTATTCTGTTGTCGATATCTTTTTCACTCAATGGATGGTAGCCTTGTCTTTATGGAAGGTAGTCTATTGTCGATATTTTTTTTACTCCAATGGATGGTATCCTTGTCATTGTGGAAGGTAGTCTGTTGTCGAGATTTTAGTTACTCCAATGAATGGTAGCCTTGTCTTTATGGAAGGTAGTCTATTGTCGAGGTTTTTGGTAATCCAATGGATGGCAGCCTTGTCTTTATGGAAGGTAGTCTATTATCGATAATTTTGTTACTACATTGGATGGTAGCCTTGACATTATGGAAGGTAGTCTGTTGTCAAGATCTTTGTTACTCAATGGATGGTAGCCTTGTCATTATGGAAGGTAGTCTATTATCAATATTTTTGTTACTCCAATGGATGGTAGCCTTGTAATTAGGGAAGGTAGTTAGTTGTCGAGATTTTTGTTACTCCAATGGATGGTAGCCTTGTCATTATGGAAGGTAGTCTGTTGTGGAGATTTTTATTATACCAATGGATGGTAGCATTGTCATTATGGAAGGTAGTTTGTCAGTGAGATTTCTGTTACTCCAATGGATGGTAGCCTTTTCATTATGGAAGGTAGTCTGTTATCGAGATTTTTGTTACTCCAATGGATGGTAGCCATGTCATTATGGAAGGTAGTCTATTGTCGAGGTTTTGTCTATTATGGAAGGTAGTCTATTGTCGAGATCTTGGTTACTCAATGGCTGGTAGCCTTGTCTTTATGGAAGGTAGTTTGTTGTCGAGGTTTTGTCTAGTCCAATGGATGGTAGTCTTGTCTTTATGGAAGGTAGTTTATTATCGATTTTTTTGTGTCTCCATTTGATGGTAGCCTTGACATTATGGAAGGTAGTGTGTTGTCAAGATCTTTGTTACTCAATGGATGGTAGCCTTGTCATTATGGAAGGTAGTCTATTGTCGATATTTTTGTTACTCCAACGGACGGTAGCGTGGTCATTAGAGAACATAGTCTGTTGTCGAGATTATTGTTACTCCAACGGATGTTAGACTTGTCATTACGGAACATGGCCTATTATGGAAGGAAGTTTGTTGTCGAGATTTTTGTTACTCCAATGGATGGTAGCCTTGTTATTATGGAAGGTAGTCTGTTGTTGAGATTTTTATTATACCATTGGATGGTAGCGTTTTCATTATGAAATGTAGTCTATTATCGATATTTTTGTTTTACTCCAATGGATGGTAGCCTTTTTATTATGGAAGGTACTCTGTTGTCGTTATTTTTGTTACTCCAATGTATGGTAGCCTTGTCATTATGGAAGGTAGTCTGTTGTCGAGTTTTTTATTATACCAATGGATGGTAGCCTTGTCATTATGGAAGGTAGTCTGTTGTCAATATTTTTTTAATCCAATGGATGGTAACCTTGTCATTATGGAAGGTAGTCTGTTGTTGATATTTTTGTTACTCCAATGGATGGTAGCCTTGTCATTATGGAAGGTAGTCTGTCGTTTATATTTCTGTTACTCCAATGGATGGTAGCCTTGTCATTATGGAAGGTAGTCTATTGTTCATATTTTTGTTACTCCAATGGATGGTAACCTTGTCATTATGGAAAGTAGTCTATTGTCGATATTTTTGTTGCTCCAATGGATCGTAGCCTTGTCATTATGGACGGTAGTCTGTTGTCGAGATTTTTGTTATTCCAATGGATAGTAGCCATGTCTATTTGGAAGGTAGTCTGTTGTCGATATTTTTGTTACTCAAATGGATGGTAGCCTTGTCTTTATGGAAGGTTTTCTATTGTCGTTATTTTTGTTACTCCAATGGATGGTAGGTTTGACATTATGGAAGGTAGTCTATTGTCGAGATCTTGGTTACTCAATTGCTGGTAGCCTTGTCATTATGGAAGGTAGTCTATTGTCGAGATTTTTGTTACTCCAATGGATGGTTGCCTTGTCATTATGGATGGTAGTCTGTTGTCCAGATTTTATTTAGTCCAATGGATGGTAACCTTGTCATTATGAAAGGTAGTCTATTGTCGAGATTTTTGTTACTCCAATGAATGGTAGCCTTGTCTTTATAGAAGGTAGTCTGTTGTCGGGGTTTTGGTTAATCCAATGGATGGTAGTCTTATCTTTATGGAAGGTAGTTTATTATCGATTTTTTTGTTTCTCCATTTGATGGTAGCCTTGACATTATGGAAGGTAGTATGTTGTCAAGATCTTTGTTACTCAATGGATGGTAGCCTTGTCATTATGGAAGGTAGTTTATTGTCGATATTTTTGTTACTCCAACGGATGGTAGCCTTGTCATTAGGGAACATAGTCTGTTGTCGAGATTTTTGTTACTCCAGTGAATGGTAGCCTTGTCATTATGGAACGTGGTCTGTTGTTGATATTTTTGTTACTCTAATGGATGGTTTCCTTTTCATTATGGAAGGTAGTCTTTTGTCGAGATTTTTGTTACTCCAATAGATGGTAGCCTTGTCATTATGGAAGGTAGTCTGTTGTCGATATTTTTGTTATTCCAATTGATGGTAGCCTTGTCATTAAGGAAGGTAGTCTGTTGTCGACATTTTTGTTACTCAAATGGATGGTAGCCTTGTATTTATGGAAGGTAGTCTGTTGTCGAGATCTTTGTTACTAAATGGATGGTATCCTTGTCATTATGGAAGGTAGTCTGCTGTTAAGATTTTTGTTACTCCAATGGATGGTAGCTTTGTTGTCATGGAAGGTAGTCTATTGTCGAGATATTTGTTACTCCAATGGATGGTATCCTTGTCATTATGGAAGCTAGTTTGTTGTCGAGATTTTTGTTACTGCAATGGATGGTAGCCTTGTAATTATGAAAAGTTGTCTGTTGTTGAGATTTTTGTTATTCCATTGGATGGTAGCCTTGTCATAATGGAAATTAATCTGTTGTTGAGATTTTTGTTATTCCAATGGATGGTAGCCTTGTCATTATGGAAGGTTGTCTGTTGTCGAGATTTTTCTTATTCCATTGGATGGTAGCCTTGTCATTATGGAAGGTAGTCTGTTGTCGAGATTTCTGTTACTGCAATGGATGGTAGCCTTGTCATTATGGAAGGTAGTCTATTGTCGAGATTTTTGTTACTCCATTGGATGGTAGCCTTTTCATTATGGAAGGTAGTCTGTTGGCGAGGTTTTTATTACTCCAATGGATGGTACCCTTGTGATTATGGAAGGTAGTCTGTTGTCGAGATACTTTTTACTCCAATGGATGGTAGCCTTGTCATTATGGAAGGTAGGTTTTTGTCGAGATTTTGGTTACTCCAATGGATGGTAGCCTTGTCATTATGGAAGGTAGTCTGTTGTCACGATTTTGTTACTCTAATGGATGGTAGGCTTGTCATTATAGAACATAGTTTGTTGTTGATATTTTGGTTACTCCAATCTATGGTAGCCTTGTCTTTATGGAAGGTAGTCGGTTGTTCTGATTTTTGTTACTCCAATGAATGTTAGCCTTGTCATTATGGAAGGTAGTCTATTATCAAGATTTTTGTTATTCCGATTGATGGTAGCCTTATCATAATGGAAGGTAGTATTTTGTCGAGATTTTTGTTGCTCCAATGGATGGTAGCCTTGTCATTTTTGAAGGTAGTTTGTTGTCGATATCTTTGTTACTCCAATGGATGGTAGCCTTGTCATTATGGAAGGTAGTCTATTGTCTATATTTTTGTTATTCCAATGTATGGTAGGCTTGTCATTATGGAAGGTAGTTTTTTGTCCAGATTTTAGTTACTCCAATGGATGGTAGCCTTGTCATTATGGAAGGTAGTCTATTGTGGAGATTTTTGTTACCCCAATGGATTGTAGCCTTGTCATTATGGAAGGTACTCTGTTATTCAGATTTGTAATACTCCAATGGATGGTAGCCTTGTCATTATGAAAGGTAGTATGTTATCGATATTTTTGTTATTCCATTGGATGGTAGGCTTGTCATTATGGAAGGTAGTCTGTTGTCGATATTTTTGTTATTCCAACGTATGGTAGCCTTGTCATTATGGAAGGTAGTTTTTTGTCCAGATTTTAGTTACTCCAATGGATGGTAGCCTTGTCATTATGAAAGGTAGTCTATTGTCGAGATTTTTGTTACCCCAATGGATTGTAGCCTTGTCATTCTGGAAGGTACTCTGTTATTCAGATTTTTGTTACTCCAATGCATGGTAGCCTTGTCAGGAAGAATGGTAGTATGTTATCGATATTTTTGTTATTCCATTGGATGGTAGCCTTGTCATTATGGAAGGTAGTCTATTGTCGAGATTTTTGTTATTCCAATGGATGGTAACCTTGTCATTATGGAAGGTAGTCTTTTGATGAGATGTTTTTTACTAAAATGGATGGTAGCCTTGTCATTATTGAAGGTAGTATGTTTTCGATATCATTGTTACTTCAATGGATGATAGCCTTGTCGTTTTGAAAGGTAGTCTTTTGTTGACATTTTTGTTACTCAAATGGATGGTATCCTTGTCATTATGGAAGGTAGTCTATTGTCGATATTTTTGTTATTCCAATGAGTGGTAGCCTTGTCATTATGGAAGGTAGTTTTTTGTCGAGATTTTTGTTACTCTAATGGATGGTAGCCTTGTCATTGTGTAAGGTAGTATATTGTCGAGATTTTTGTTACCCCAATGAATGGTAGCCTTGTAATTATGGAAGGTAGTCTATTGTAGAGATTTTTGTTACTCCAATGGATTGTAGCCTTTTCATTATGGAAGGTAGTATGTCTATGAGATTTCTGTTACTCCAATGGATTGTAGCCTTGTCATTATGGAAGGTAGTCTGTTATTCAGATTTTTTTACTCCAATGGATGGTAGCCTTGTCATTAATAAAGGTAGTATGTTATCGATATTTTTTTTATTTCATGGGATGGTAGCCTTGTCATTATGGAAGGTAGTCTATTATCGAGATTTTTGTTATTCGAATGGATGGTAACCTTGTCATTATGGAAGGTAGTTTTTTATCGAGGTTTTTGTTACTCCAATGGATGGTAGCCTTGTCATTATGGATGGTAGTCTGTTGTCACTATTTTGTTACTCTAATGGATGGTAGGCTTGTCATTATAGAACATAGTTTGTTGTTGATATTTTTGTTACTCCAATTTATGGTAGCCTTGGCATTATGGAAGGTAGTCGGTTGTTCTAATTTTGGTTACTCCAATGAATGTTAGCCTTGTCATTATGGAAGGTAGTCTATTATCGAGATTTTTGTTATTCCAATTGATGGTAGCCTTGTCATTATGGAAGGTAGTATTTTGTCGATACTTTTGTTGCTCCAATGGATGGTAGCCTTGTCATTATGGAAGGTAGTCTATTATCGAGATTTTGGTTACCCAAATAGATGGTAGCCTTGTAATTATGGAAGGTAGTCTGTTGTAGAGATTTTTGTTACTATAATGGATGGTATCCTCTTCATTATGGAAGGTGGTCTGTCTATGAAATTTATGTTACTCCAATGGATTGTAGCCTTGTCATTATGGAAGGTATTCTGTTATTCCGATTTTTGTTACTCCAATGGATGGTAGCCTTGTCATTATGGAAGGTAGTCTATTGTCAAGATTTTTGTTAATCCAATTGATGGTAGCCTTGTCATTATGGAAGGTAGTCTGTTGTCGAGATTTTTGTTATTCCAATGGATGGTAACCTTGTCATTATGGAAGGTAGTCTTTTGTTGAGATTTTTTTACTAAAATGCATGGTAGCCTTGTCATCATTGAAGGTAGTATGTTGTCGATATCATTGTTACTCCAATGCATGATAGCCTTGTCGTTATGAAAGGTAGTCTTTTGTTGAGATTTTTGTTACTCCAATGGATGGTAGCCTCGTCATTATGGAAGGTAGTCTATTGTCGAGATTTTTGTTATTCCAATGAGTGGTAGCCTTGTCATTATGGAAGGTAGTTTTTTGTCGAGATTTTTGTTAATCCAATGGATGGTAGCCTTGTCATTATGTAAGGTAGTCTATTGTCGAGATTTTTGTTACCCCAATGGATGGTAGCCTTGTAATTTTGGAAGGTAGTCTATTGTAGAGATTTTTGTTACTCCAATGGATTGTAGCCTTTTCATTATGGAAGCTAGTCTGTCTATGAGATTTCTGTTACTCCAATGGATTGTAGCCTTGTCATTATGGAAGGTAGTCTATTATTCATATTTTTGTTACTCCAATGGATTGTAGCCTTGTCATTATGGAAGGTAGTCTATTGTCAAGATTTTTGTTATTCCAATTGATGGTAGCCTTGTCATTATGGAAAGTAGTATTCTGTCGAGATTTTTGTTTCTCCAATGAATGGTAGCCTTATCAATATTTAAGGTAGTCTGTTATCGATATCTTTGTTACTCCAATGGATGTTAGCCTTATCATTATGGAAGGTAGTATGTCGTTGAGATTTCTGTTACTCCAATGGATTGTAGCCTTGTCATTATGGATGGTAGTTTTTGTTAAGATTTTTGTTACTCCAATGGATGGTAGCCTTGTCATTATGGAAGGTAGTTTGTTATCGAGATTTTTTTTATTCGTATGGATGGTAACCTTGTCATTATGGAAGTTAGTTTTTTGTCGAGGTTTTTGTTACTCCAATGGATGGTAGCCTTATGATTATTGAAGGTAGTCTGTTGTTGATATCATTGTTACTCCAATGGATGGTAGCCTTTTCATTATAGAAGGTAGTGTGTTGTCGAGAATTTTGTTACTCCAATTGATGGTAGCCTTGTCATTAGGGAAGGTAGACTGTTGTCGAGATTTTTGTTACTCCAATGGATGGTAGCCTTATCATTATTGAAGGTAGTATGTTGTCGAGATTTTTGTTATTCGAATGGATGGTAACCTTGTCATTATGGAAGGTAGTTTTTTGTCGAGGTTTTTGTTACTCCAATGGATGGTAGCCTTATCATTATTGAAGGTAGTTTGTTGTCGATATATTTGTTAATCCAATGGATGACAGCCTTGTCATTATGGAAGGTAGTGTGTTGTCGAGATATTTTTTACTCCAATGGATGGTAGCCTTGTCATTATGGAAGGTAGTCTGTTGTCACGATTTTGTTACTCTAATGGATGGTAGGCTTGTCATTATAGAACATAGTCTGTTGTTGATATTTTTGTTACTCCAATTAATGGTAGCCTTGTCATTATGGAAGGTACTCTATTGTCAAAAATTTTGTTACTCTAATGGATGGTAGCCTTGTCATTATGAAAGGTAGTCGGTTGTTCTGATTTTTGTTACTCCAATGGATGTTAGCCTTGTCATTATGGAAGGTAGTCTATTGTCAAGATTTTTGTTATTCCAATTGATGGTAGCCTTGTCATTATGGAAGGTAGTATTTTGTCGAGATTTTTGTTTCTCCAATGAATGGTAGCCTTGTCATTATTGAAGGTAGTCTGTTGTCGATATCTTTGTTACTCCAATGGATGTTAGCCTTGTCATTATGGAAGGTAGTCTATTGTCGATATTTTTGTTATTCCAATGGATGGTAGTCTTGTCATTAGGGAAGGTAGTATGTTGTCAAGATTTTTGTTACTCCAATAGATGGTAGCCTTATTATTATGGAAGGTAATATGTCATTGAGATTTCTGTTACTCCAATGGATTGTAGCCTTGTCATTATGGAAGGTAGTTTGTTGTTATGATTTTTGTTACTCCAATGGATGGTAGCCTTGTCATTATGGAAAGTAGTCTGTTGTCGAGATTTTTGTTATTCGTATGGATGGTAACCTTGTCATTATGGAAGGTAGTTTTTTGTCGAGGTTTTTGTTACTCCAATGGATGGTAGCCTTATTATTATTGAAGGTAGTCTGTTGCCGATATCATTGTTACTCCAATGGATGATAGCCTTGTAATTATGGAAGGTAGTGTGTTGTCGAGATATTTTTTACTCCAATGGATGGTAGCCTTGTCATTATGGAAGGTAGTCTGTTCTCACGATTTTGTTACTCTAATGGATGCTAGCCTTGTCATTAGGGAAGGTAGACTGTTGTCTAGATTTTTGTTACTCCAATGGATGGTAGCCTTATCATTATGGAAGGTAGTATGTCGTTGAGATTTCTGTTACTCCAATGGATTGTAGCCTTGTCATTATGGAAGGTAGTTTTTGTTATGATTTTTGTTACTCCAATGGATGGTAGCCTTGTCATTATGGAAGGAAGTCTGTTGTCGAGATTTTTGTTATTCGAATGGATGGTAGCCTTGTCATTATGGAAGGTAGTTTTTTGTCGAGTTTTTTGTTACTCCAATGGATGGTAGCCTTATCATTATTGAAGGTAGTCTGTTGTCGATATCATTGTTACTCCAATGGATGATATCCTTGTAATTATGGAAGGTAGTGTGTTGTCGAGATATTTTTTACTCCAATGGATGGTAGCCTTTTTATTATGGAAGGTAGTCTGTTGTCACGATTTTGTTACTCTAATGGATGGTAGGCTTGTCATTATAGAACATAGTCTGTTGTTGATATTTTTGTTAATCAAATTGATGGTAACCTTGTCATTATGGAAGGTACTCTATTGTCAAAAAATTTGTTACTCCAATGGATGGTAACCTTGTCATTATGAAAGGTAGTCGTTTGTTCTGATTTTTGTTACTCCAATAGATGTTAGCCTTGTCATTATGGAAGGTATTATTTTGATGATATTTTTGTTACTCCAATGGATGGTAACCTTTTATTACTGAAGGTAGTCTGTTGTCTATATCTTTGTCACTCCAATGGATGTTAGCCTTGTCATTATGGAAGGTAGTCTATTGTCGAGATTTTTGTTATTTCAATGGATGGTAGCCTTGTCATTATGGAACGTAGTTTGTTGTCGAGATTTTTGTTATTCGTATGGATGGTAACCTTGTCATTATGGAAGGTAGTTTTTTGTCGAGGTTTTTGTTACTCCAATGGATGGTAGCCTTATTATTATTGAAGGTAGTCTGTTGTTGATATCATTGTTACTCCAACGGATGATAGCCTTGTCGTTATGGAAGGTAGTCTTTTATTGAGATTTTTGTTACTCCAATGGATGGTAGCCTTTTCATTATAGAAGGTAGTGTCTTCTCGAGAATTTTATTACACCAATTGATGGTAGCCTTGTCATTAGGGAAGGTAGACTGTTGTCGAGATTTTTGTTACTCCAATGGATGGTAGCCTTATCATTATGGAAGGTAGTATGTCGTTGAGATTTCTGTTACTCCAATGGATTGTAGCCTTAGGAAGGTAGTTTTTTTTAATATTTTTGTTACTCCAATGGATGGTAGCCTTGTCATTATGGAAGGTAGTCTGTTGTCGAGATTTTTGTTATTCGAATGGATGGTAACATTGTCATTATGGAAGGTAGTTTTTTGTCGAGGTTTTTGTTACTCCAATGGATGGTAGCCTCATCATTATTGAAGGTAGTCTGTTTTCGATATCTTTGTTACTCCAATGGATGATAGCCTTGTAATTATGGAAGGTAGTGTGTTGTCGAGATATTTTTTACTCCAATGGATGGTAGCCTTGTCATTATGGAAGGTAGTATTTTGTCGAGATTTTTGTTTCTCCAATGAATGGTAGCCTTGTCATTATTGAAGGTAGTTTGTTGTCGATATCTTTGTTACTCCAATAGAAGTTAGCCTTGTCATTATGGAAGGTAGTCTATTGTCGAGATTTTTGTTATTCCAATGGATGATAGCCTTGTCATTATGGAAAGTAGTTTTTTGTCGAGATTTTTATTACTCCAATTGATGGTAGTCTTGTCATTAGGGAAGGTAGTTTGTTGTCGAGATTTTTGTTACTCCAATGGATGGTAGCCTTATCATTATGGAAGGTAATATGTCGTTGAGATTTCTGTTACTCTAATGGATTGTAGCCTTGTCATTATGGAAGGTAGTTTGTTGTTAAGATTTTTGTTACTCCAATGGATGGTAGCCTTGTCATTATGGAAAGTAGTCTGTTGTCGAGATTTTTGTTATTCTTATGGATGGTAACCTTGTCATTATGGAAGGTAGTCTTTTGTTGAGATTTTTGTTACTCCAATGGATGGTAGCCTTTTCATTATAGAAGGTAATGTGTTGTCGAGAATTTTGTTACTCCAATTGATGGTAGCCTTGTCATTAGGGAAGGTAGACTGTTGTCGAGATTTTTCTTACTCCAATGGATGGTAGCCTTATCATTATGGAAGGTAGTATGTCGTTGAGATTTCTGTTACTCCAATGGATTGTAGCCTTGTTATTATGGAAGGTAGTTTTTGTTATGATTTTTGTTACTCCAATGGATGGTAGCCTTGTCATTATGGAAGGTAGTCTTTTGTAGATATTTTTTTTACTAAAATGGATGGTAGCCTTGTCATTATGGAAGGTAGTGTGTTGTCGAGATATTTTTTACTCCAATGGATGGTAGCCTTGTCATTATGGAAGGTAGTCTGTTGTCACGATTTTGTTACTCTAATGGATGGTAGGCTTGTCATTATAGAACATAGTCTATTGTTGATATTTTTGTTACTCGAATTGATGGTAGCCTTGTCATTATTGAAGGTACTCTATTGTCAAAAAAATTGTTACTCCAATGGATGTTAGCCTTGTCATTATGAAAGGTAGTCGTTTGTTCTGATTTTTGTTACTCCAATGGATGTTAGCCTTGTCATTATGGAAGGTAGTCTATTGTCAAGATTTTTGTTATTCCAATTTATGGTAGCCTTGTCATTATGGAAGGTAGTATTTTGACGAGATTTTTGTTGCTCCAATGGATGGTAGCCTTTTCATTACTGAAGGTAGTCTGTTGTCAATATCTTTGTCACTCCAATGGATGTTAGCCTTGTCATTATGGAAGGTAGTCTATCGTCGAGATTTTTGTTATTTCAATGGATGGTAGCCTTGTCATTATGGAAGGTAGTCTGTTGTCGAGATTTTTATTATTCGTATGGATGGTAACCTTGTCATTATGGAAGGTAGTTTTTTGTCGAGGTTTTAGTTACTCCATTGGATGGTAGTCTTATTATTATTGAAGGTAGTCTGTTGTTGATATCATTGTTACTCCAAAGGATGATAGCCTTGTCGTTATGGAAGGTAGTCTTTTGTTGAGATTTTTGTTACTCCAATGGATGGTAGCCTTTTCATTATAGAAGGTAGTGTCTTCTCGAGAATTTTCTTACACCAATTGATGGTAGCCTTGTCATTATGGAAGGTACACTGTTGTCGAGATTTTTGTTACTACAATGGATGGTAGCCTTATCATTATGGAAGGTAGTATGTCGTTGAGATTTCTGTTACTCCAATGGATTGTAGCCTTAGGAAGGTAGTTTTTTTAAAGATTTTTGTTACTCAAATGGATGGTAGCCTTATCATTATGGAAGGTAGTCTTTTGTCGAGATTTTTGTTATTCGAATGGATGGTAACCTTGTCATTATGGAAGGTAGTTTTTTGTCGAGGTTTTTGTTACTCCAATGGATGGTAGCCTTATCATTATTGAAGGTAGTCTATTTTCGATATCTTTGTTACTCCAATGGATGATAGCCTTGTAATTATGGAAGGTAGTGTGTTGTCGAGATATTTTTTACTCCAATGGATGGTAGCCTTGTCATTATGGAAGGTAGTCCGTTGTCACGATGTTGTTACTCTAATGGATGGTAGTCTTGTCATTATAGAACATAGTCTGTTGTTGATATTTTTGTTACTCCAATTGATGGTAGCCTTGTCATTATGGAAGGTACTCTATTCTCAAAAATTTTGTTACTCCAATGGATGGTAGCCTTGTTATTATGAAAGGTAGTCGGTTGTTCTAATTTTTGTTACTCTAATGGATGTTAGCCTTTTCATTATGGAAGGTAATCTATTGTCAAGATTTTTGTTATTCCAATTGATGGTAGCCTTGTCATTATGGAAGGTAGTATTTTGTCGAGATTTTTGTTACTCCAATGGATGGTAGCCTTGTCATTATTGAAGGTAGTCTGTTGTCGATATCTTTGTTATTCCAATGGATGTTAGCCTTGTCATTATGGAAGGTAGTCTATTGTCGAGATTTTTGTTACTCCAATTGATGGTAACCTTTTCATTAGGGAAGGTAGTCTATTGTCGAGATTTTTGTTACCCCAATGGATGGTAGCCTTTTCATTATGGAACATAGTCTATCTTTGAGATTTCTGTTATTCCAGTGGATTGTAGCCTTGTCATTATGGAAGGTAGTCTATTATTCAGATTTTTGTTACTCCAATGGATGGTCGCCTTGTCATTAGGAAAGTTAGTATGTTATCGATATTTTTGTTATTCCATTGGATGGTAGCCTTGTCATTATGGAAGGTAGTTTGTTATCAAGATTTTTGTTATTCCAATGGATGGTAACCTTGTCATTATGGAAGGTAGTCTTTTCTCGATATTTTTTTTACTAAAATTGATGGTAGCCTTGTCATTACTGAAGGTAGTCTTTTGTCGATATCTTTGTTACTCCAATGGATGATAGCCTTGTCGTTATGGAAGGTAGTCTGTTGTAGAGATTTTTGTTATTCGAATGGATGGTAACCTTGTCATTATGGAAGGTAGTTTTTTGTCGAGTTTTTTGTTACTCCAATGGATGGTAGCCTTATCATTATTGAAGGTAGTCTGTTGTCGATATATTTGTTACTCCAATGGATGATAGCCTTGTAATTATGGAAGGTAGTGTGTTGTCGAGATATTTTTTACTCCAATGGATGGTAGCCTTGTCATTATGGAAGGTAGTCCGTTGTCACGATTTTGTTACTCTAATGGATGGTAGGCTTGTCATTATAGAACATAGTCTGTTGTTGATATTTTTGTTCCTCCAATTGATGGTAGCCTTGTCATTATGGAAGGTACTCTATTCTCAAAAATTTTTTTTACTCGAATGGATGCTAGCCTTGTCATTATGAAAGGTAGTCGTTTGTTCTGATTTTTGTTACTCCAATGGATGTTAGCCTTGTCATTATGGAAGGTAGTCTATTGTCAATATTTTTGTTATTCCAATTGATGGTAGCCTTGTCATTGTGGAAGGTAGTATTTTGATGAGATTTGTGTTGCTCCAATGGATGGTAGCCTTGTCATTACTGAAGGTAGTCTGTTGTCGATATCTTTGTTACTCCAATGGATGTTAGCCTTGTCATTATGGAAGGTAGTCTATTGTCGAGATTTTTGTTATTCCAATGGATGGTAGCCTTGTCATTATGGAAGGTAGTCTGTTGTCGAGATTTTTGTTATTCGTATGGATGGTAACCTTGTCATTATGGAAGGTAGTTTTTTGTCAAGGTTTTTGTTACTCCAATTGATGGTAGCCTTATTATAATTGAAGGTAGTCTGTTGTCGATATCATTGTTACTCCAATGGATGATAGCCTTGTCGTTATGGAAGGTAGTGTGTTGTCGAGATATTTTATACTCCAATGGATGGTAGCCTTGTCATTATGGAAGGTAGTCTATTATTCAGATTTTTGTTACTCCAATGGATGGTCGCCTTGTCATTAAGAAAGTTAGTATGTTATCGATATTTTTGTTATTCCATTGGATGGTAGCCTTGTCATTATGGAAGGTAGTTTGTTATCAAGATTTTTGTTATTCCAATGGATGGTAACATTGTCATTATGGAAGGTAGTCTTTTCTCGATATTTTTTTTACTAAAATTGATGGTAGCCTTGTCATTACTGAAGGTAGTCTTTTGTCGATATCTTTGTTACTCCAATGGATGATAGCCTTGTCGTTATGGAAGGTAGTCTGTTGTAGAGATTTTTGTTATTCGAATGGATGGTAACCTTGTCATTATGGAAGGTAGTTTTTTGTCGAGTTTTTTGTTACTCCAATGGATGGTAGCCTTATCATTATTGAAGGTAGTCTGTTGTCGATATATTTGTTACTCCAATGGATGATAGCCTTGTAATTATGGAAGGTAGTGTGTTGTCGAGATATTTTTTACTCCAATGGATGGTAGCCTTGTCATTATGGAAGGTAGTCCGTTGTCACGATTTTGTTACTCTAATGGATGGTAGGCTTGTCATTATAGAACATAGTCTGTTGTTGATATTTTTGTTACTCCAATTGATGGTAGCCTTGTCATTATGGAAGGTACTCTATTCTCAAAAATTTTTTTTACTCGAATGGATGCTAGCCTTGTCATTATGAAAGGTAGTCGTTTGTTCTGATTTTTGTTACTCCAATGGATGTTAGCCTTGTCATTATGGAAGGTAGTCTATTGTCAATATTTTTGTTATTCCAATTGATGGTAGCCTTGTCATTGTGGAAGGTAGTATTTTAATGAGATTTGTGTTGCTCCAATGGATGGTAGCCTTGTCATTACTGAAGGTAGTCTGTTGTCGATATCTTTGTTACTCCAATGGATGTTAGCCTTGTCATTATGGAAGGTAGTCTATTGTCGAGATTTTTGTTATTCCAATGGATGGTAGCCTTGTCATTATGGAAAGTAGTCTGTTGTCGAGATTTTTGTTATTCGTATGGATGGTAACCTTGTCATTATGGAAGGTAGTTTTTTGTCAAGGTTTTTGTTACTCCAATTGATGGTAGCCTTATTATAATTGAAGGTAGTCTGTTGTCGATATCATTGTTACTCCAATGGATGATAGCCTTGTCGTTATGGAAGGTAGTGTGTTGTCGAGATATTTTATACTCCAATGGATGGTAGCCTTGTCATTATGGAAGGTAGTCCGTTGTCACGATTTTATTACTCTAATGGATGGTAGGCTTGTCATTATAGAACATAGTCTGTTGTTGATATTTTTGTTACTCTAATGGATGTTAGCCTTGTCATTATGGAAGGTAGTCTATTGTCAAGATTTTTGTTATTCCAATTGATGGTAGCCTTGTCATTATGGAAGGTAGTATTTTGTCAAGATTTTTGTTGCTCCAATGGATGGTAGCCTTGTCATTATTGAAGGTAGTTTGTTGTCGATATCTTTGTTATTCCAATGGATGTTAACCTTGTCATTATGGAAGGTAGTCTAATGTCGAGATTTTTGTTACTCCAATTGATGGTAGCCTTTTCATTAGGGAAGGTAGTCTTTTGTCGAGATTTTTGTTACCCCAATGGATGGTAGCCTTTTCATTATGGAACATAGTCTATCTTTGAGATTTCTGTTATTCCAGTGGACTGTAGCCTTGTCATTATGGAAGGTAGTCTATTATTCAGATTTTTGTTACTCCAATGGATGGTCGCCTTGTCATTAAGAAAGTTAGTATGTTATCGATATTTTTGTTATTCCATTGGATGGTAGCCTTGTCATTAAGGAAGGTAGTTTGTTATCAAGATTTTTGTTATTCCAATGGATGGTAACCTTGTCATTATGGAAGGTAGTCTTTTCTCGATATTTTTTTTACTAAAATTGATGGTAGCCTTGTCATTACTGAAGGTAGTCTTTTGTCGATATCTTTGTTACTCCAATGGATGATAGCCTTGTCGTTATGGAAGGTAGTTTGTTGTCGAGATTTTTGTTATTCGAATGGATGGTAACCTTGTCATTATGGAAGGTAGTTTTTTGTCGAGTTTTTTGTTACTCCAATGGATGGTAGCCTTATCATTATTGAAGGTAGTCTGTTGTCGATATATTTGTTACTCCAATGGATGATAGCCTTGTAATTATGGAAGGTAGTGTGTTGTCGAGATATTTTTTACTCCAATGGATGGTAGCCTTGTCATTATGGAAGGTAGTCCGTTGTCACGATTTTGTTACTCTAATGGATGGTAGGCTTGTCATTATAGAACATAGTCTGTTGTTGATATTTTTGTTACTCCAATTGATGGTAGCCTTGTCATTATGGAAGGTACTCTATTCTCAAAAAAATTTTTTACTCGAATGGATGCTAGCCTTGTCATTATGAAAGGTAGTCGTTTGTTCTGATTTTTGTTACTCTAATGGATGTTAGCCTTGTCATTATGGAAGGTAGTCTATTGTCAATATTTTTGTTATTCCAATTGATGGTAGCCTTGTCATTGTGGAAGGTAGTATTTTGACGAGATTTGTGTTGCTCCAATGGATGGTAGCCTTGTCATTACTGAAGGTAGTCTGTTGTCGATATCTTTGTTACTCCAATGGATGTTAGCCTTGTCATTATGGAAGGTAGTCTATTGTCGAGATTTTTGTTATTCCAATGGATGGTAGCCTTGTCATTATGGAAGGTAGTCTGTTGTCGAGATTTTTGTTATTCGTATGGATGGTAACCTTGTCATTATGGAAGGTAGTTTTTTGTCAAGGTTTTTGTTACTCCAATTGATGGTAGCCTTATTATAATTGAAGGTAGTCTGTTGTCGATATCATTGTTACTCCAATGGATGATAGCCTTGTCGTTATGGAAGGTAGTGTGTTGTCGACATATTTTTTACTCCAATGGATGGTAGCCTTGTCATTATGGAAGGTAGTCCGTTGTCACGATTTTGTTAGTCTAATGGATGGTAGGCTTGTCATTATAGAACATAGTTTGTTGTTGATATTTTTGTTACTCTAATGGATGTTAGCCTTGTCATTATGGAAGGTAGTCTATTGTCAAGATTTTTGTTATTCCAATTGATGGTAGCCTTGTCATTATGGAAGGTAATATTTTGTCAAGATTTTTGTTGCTCCAATGGATGTTAGCCTTGTCATTATGGAAGGTAGTCTATTGTCGATATTTTTGTTATTCCAATGGATGGTAGCCTTGTCATTATGGAAGGTAGTCTGTTGTCGAGATTTTTGTTATTCGTATGGATGGTAACCTTGTCATTATGGAAGGTAGTTTTTTGTCAAGGTTTTTGTTACTCCAATTGATGGTAGCCTTATTATTATTGAAGGTAGTCTGTTGTCGATATCATTGTTACTCTAATGGATGATAGCCTTGTCGTTATGGAAGGTAGTCTTTTGTTGAAATTTTGGTTACTCCAATTGATGGTAGCCATTTCATTATAGAAGGTAGTGTGTTCTCGAGAATTTTGTTACTCCAATTGATGGTAGCCTTGTCATTAGGGAAGGTAGACTGTTGTCGAGATTTTTGTTACTCCAATGGATGGTAGCCTTATCATTATGGAAGGTAGTATGTCGCTGAGATTTCTGTTACTCCAAGGGATTGTAGGCTTGTCATTATGGAAGGTAGTTTTTGTTAAGATTTTTGTTACTCCAATGGATGGTAGCCTTGTCATTATGGAAGGTAGTCTATTGTTGAGATTTTTGTTATTCGAATGGATGGTAACCTTGTCATTATGGAAGGTAGTTTTTTGTCTAGTTTTTTGTTACTCCAGTGGATGGTAGCCTTATCATTATTGAAGGTAGTCTGTTGTCGATATCTTTGTTACTCCAATGGATGATAGCCTTGTAATTATGGAAGGTAGTGTGTTGTCGAGATATTTTTTACTCCAATGGATGGTAGCCTTGTCCTTATGGAAGGTAGTTCGTTGTCACGATTTTGTTACTCTAATGGATGGTAGGCTTGTCATTATAGAACATAGTAGGTTGTTGATACTTTTGTTACTCCAATTGATGGTAGCCTTGTCATTATGGAAGGTACTCTATTCTCAAAAATTTTGTTACTCCAATGGATGGTAGCCTTGTCATTATGAAAGGTAGTCGGTTGTTCTCATTTTTGTTACTCTAATGGATGTTAGCCTTGTCATTATGGAAGGTAGTCTATTGTCAAGATTTTTGTTATTCCAATTGATGGTAGCCTTGTCATTATGGAAGGTAGTATTTTGTCGAGATTTTTGTTGCTCCAATGGATGGTAGCCTTGTCATTATTGAAGGTAGTTTGTTATCGATATCTTTGTTATTCCAATGGATGTTAGCCTTGTCATTATGGAAGGTAGTCTATTGTCGAGATTTTTGTTACTCCAATTGATGGTAGCCTTTTCATTAGGGAAGGTAGTCTGTTGTCGAGATTTTTGTTACCCCAATGGATGGTAGCCTTTTCATTATGGAACATAGTCTATCTTTCAGATTTCTGTTATTCCAGTGGATTGTAGCCTTGTCATTATGGAAGGTAGTCTATTATACAGATTTTTGTTACTCCAATGGATGGTCGCCTTGTCATTAAGAAAGTTAGTATGTTATCGATATTTTTGTTATTCCATTGGATGGTAGCCTTGTCATTATGGAAGGTTGTTTGTTATCAAGATTTTTGTTTTTCAAATGGATGGTAACCTTGTCATTACTGAAGGTAGTCTTTTGTCGATATCTTTGTTACTCCATTGGATGATAGCCTTGTCGTTATGGAAGGTAGTCTGTTGTCGAGATTTTTGTTATTCGAATGGATGGTAACCTTGTCAATAAGGTAGGTAGTTTTTTGTTACTCCAATAGATGGTATCCTTATCATTATTGAAGGTAGTATGTTGTCGATATCTTTGTTACTCCAATGGATGATAGCCTTGTAATTATGGAAGGTAGTGTGTTGTCGAGATATTTTTTAATCCAATGGATGGTAGCTTTGTCATTATGGAAGGTAGTCTGTTGTCACGATTTTGTTACTCTAATGGATTGTAGGCTTGTCATTATAGAACATAGTCTGTTGCTGATATTTTTGTTACTCCAATTGATGGTAGCCTTGTCATTAAGGAAGGTACTCTATTCTCAAAAAAAAATTTTACTCCAATGGATGGTAGCCTTGTCATTATGAAAGGTAGTCGTTTGTTCTGATTTTTGTTACTCCAATGGATGTTAGCCTTGTCATTATGGAAGGTAGTCTATTGTCAAGATTTTTGTTATTCCAATTGATGGTAGCCTTTTCATTGTGGAAGGTAGTATTTTGACGAGATTTGTGTTGCTCCAATGGATGGTAGCCTTGTCATTACTGAAGGTAGTCTGTTGTCGATATATTTGTTACTCCAATGGATGTTAGCCTTGTCATTATGGAAGGTAGTCTATTGTCGAGATTTTTGTTATTCCAATGGATGGTAGCCTTGTCATTATGGAAGGTAGTCTGTTGTCGAGAGTTTTGTTATTCGTATGTATGGTAACCTTGTCATTATGGAAGGTAGTTTTTTGTCAAGGTTTTTGTTACTCCAATTGATGGTAGCCTTATTATTATTGAAGGTAGTCTGTTGTCGATATCATTGTTACTCCAATGGATGTGAGCCTTGTCGTTATGGAAGGTAGTCTTTTGTCGAGATATTTTTTACTCCAATGGATGGTAGCCTTGTCCTTATGGAAGGTAGTTCGTTGTCACGATTTTGTTACTCTAATGGATGGTAGGCTTGTCATTATAGAACATAGTAGGTTGTTGATACTTTTGTTACTCCAATTGATGGTAGCCTTGTCATTATGGAAGGTACTCTATTCTCAAAAATTTTGTTACTCCAATGGATGGTAGCCTTGTCATTATGAAAGGTAGTCGGTTGTTCTCATTTTTGTTACTCTAATGGATGTTAGCCTTGTCATTATGGAAGGTAGTCTATTGTCAAGATTTTTGTTATTCCAATTGATGGTAGCCTTGTCATTATGGAAGGTAGTATTTTGTCGAGATTTTTGTTGCTCCAATGGATGGTAGCCTTGTCATTATTGAAGGTAGTTTGTTATCGATATCTTTGTTATTCCAATGGATGTTAGCCTTGTCATTATGGAAGGTAGTCTATTGTCGAGATTTTTGTTACTCCAATTGATGGTAGCCTTTTCATTAGGGAAGGTAGTCTGTTGTCGAGATTTTTGTTACCCCAATGGATGGTAGCCTTTTCATTATGGAACATAGTCTATCTTTCAGATTTCTGTTATTCCAGTGGATTGTAGCCTTGTCATTATGGAAGGTAGTCTATTATACAGATTTTTGTTACTCCAATGGATGGTCGCCTTGTCATTAAGAAAGTTAGTATGTTATCGATATTTTTGTTATTCCATTGGATGGTAGCCTTGTCATTATGGAAGGTTGTTTGTTATCAAGATTTTTGTTTTTCAAATGGATGGTAACCTTGTCATTACTGAAGGTAGTCTTTTGTCGATATCTTTGTTACTCCATTGGATGATAGCCTTGTCGTTATGGAAGGTAGTCTGTTGTCGAGATTTTTGTTATTCGAATGGATGGTAACCTTGTCAATAAGGTAGGTAGTTTTTTGTTACTCCAATAGATGGTATCCTTATCATTATTGAAGGTAGTATGTTGTCGATATCTTTGTTACTCCAATGGATGATAGCCTTGTAATTATGGAAGGTAGTGTGTTGTCGAGATATTTTTTAATCCAATGGATGGTAGCTTTGTCATTATGGAAGGTAGTCTGTTGTCACGATTTTGTTACTCTAATGGATTGTAGGCTTGTCATTATAGAACATAGTCTGTTGCTGATATTTTTGTTACTCCAATTGATGGTAGCCTTGTCATTAAGGAAGGTACTCTATTCTCAAAAAAAAATTTTACTCCAATGGATGGTAGCCTTGTCATTATGAAAGGTAGTCGTTTGTTCTGATTTTTGTTACTCCAATGGATGTTAGCCTTGTCATTATGGAAGGTAGTCTATTGTCAAGATTTTTGTTATTCCAATTGATGGTAGCCTTTTCATTGTGGAAGGTAGTATTTTGACGAGATTTGTGTTGCTCCAATGGATGGTAGCCTTGTCATTACTGAAGGTAGTCTGTTGTCGATATATTTGTTACTCCAATGGATGTTAGCCTTGTCATTATGGAAGGTAGTCTATTGTCGAGATTTTTGTTATTCCAATGGATGGTAGCCTTGTCATTATGGAAGGTAGTCTGTTGTCGAGAGTTTTGTTATTCGTATGTATGGTAACCTTGTCATTATGGAAGGTAGTTTTTTGTCAAGGTTTTTGTTACTCCAATTGATGGTAGCCTTATTATTATTGAAGGTAGTCTGTTGTCGATATCATTGTTACTCCAATGGATGTGAGCCTTGTCGTTATGGAAGGTAGTCTTTTGTCGAGATATTTTTTACTCCAATGGATGGTAGCCTTGTCATTATGGAAGGTAGTCCGTTGTCACGATTTTGTTACTCTAATGGATGGTAGGCTTGTAATTATAGAACATAGTCTGTTGTTGATATTTTTGTTACTCCAATTGATGGTAGCCTTGTCATTATGGAAGGTACTCTATTCTCAAAAAAAAAATTTACTCCAATGGATGGTAGCCTTGTCATTATGAAAGGTAGTCGTTTGTTCTGATTTTTGATACTCCAATGGATGTTAGCCTTGTCATTATGGAAGGTAGTCTATTGTCGAGATTTTTGTTATTCCAATTGATGGTAGCCTTATCATTGTGGAAGGTAGTATTTTGACGAGATTTGTGTTGCTCCAATGGATGGTAGCCTTGTCATTACTGAAGGTAGTCTAATGTCGATATCTTTGTTACTCCAATGGATGTTAGCGTTGTCATTATGGAAGGTAGTCTATTGTCGATATTCTTGTTATTCCAATGGATGGTAGCCTTGTCATTATGGAAGGTAGTCTGTTGTCGAGATTTTTGTTATTCGTATGGATGGTAACCTTGTCATTATGGAAGGTAGTTTTTTGTCAAGGTTTTTGTTACTCCAATTGATGGTAGCCTTATTATTATTGAAGGTAGTTTGTTGTCGATATCATTGTTACTCCAATGGATGATAGCCTTTCGTTATGGAAGGTAGTCTTTTGTTGAGATTTTGGTTACTCCAATGGATGGTAGCCATTTCATTATAGAAGGTAGTGTGTTCTCGAGAATTTTGTTACTCCAATTGATGGTAGCCTTGTCATTAGGGAAGGTAGACTGTTGTCGAGATTTTGGTTACTCCAATGGATGGAAGCCTTATCATTATTGAAGGTAGTATGTCGTTGAGATTTCTGTTACTCCAATGGATTGTAGCCTTGTCATTATGGAAGGTAATTTTTGTTAAGATTTTTGTTACTCCAATGGATGGTAGCCTTATCATTATGGAAGGTAGTCTATTGTCGAGATTTTTGTTATTCGAATGGATGGTAACCTTGTCATTATGGAAGGTATTTTTTTGTCGAGTTTTTTGTTACTTCAATGGATGGTAGCCATATCATTATTGAAGGTAGTCTGTTGTCGATATATTTGTTACTCCAATGGATGATAGCCTTGTAATTATGGAAGGTAGTGTGTTGTCGAGATATTTTTTACTCCAATGGATGGTAGCCTTGTCATTATGGAAGGTAGTCCGTTGTCACGATTTTGTTACTCTAATGGATGGTAGGCTTGTCATTATAGAACATTGTCTGTTGTTGATACTTTTGTTACTCCAATTGATGGTAGCCTTGTCATTATGGAAGGTACTCTATTCTCAAAAAAAAATTTTACTCCAATGGATGGTAGCTTTGTCATTATGAAAGGTAGTCGTTTGTTTTGATTTTTGTTACTCATATGGATGTTAGCCTTGTCATTATGGAAGGTAGTCTATTGTCAACATTTTTGTTATTCCAATTGATGGTAGCCTTGTCATTGTGGAAGGTAGTATTTTGACGAGATTTGTGTTGCTCCAATGGATGGTAGCCTTGTCATTACTGAAGGTAGTCTGTTGTCGATATCTTGGTTACTCCAATGGATGTTAGCCTTGTCATTATGGAAGGTAGTCTATTGTCGAGATTTTTTTTATTCCAATGGATGGTAGCCTTGTCATTATGGAAGGTAGTCTATTGTCGAGATTTTTGTTATTCGTATGGATGGTAACCTTGTCATTATGGAAGGTAGTTTTTTGTCAAGGTTTTTGTTACTCCAATTGATGGTAGCCTTATTATTATTGAAGGTAGTTTGTTGTCGATATCATTGTTACTCCAATGGATGATAGCCTTTCATTATGGAAGGTAGTCTTTTGTTGAGATTTTGGTTACTCCAATGGATGGTAGCCATTTCATTATAGAAGGTAGTGTGTTCTCGAGAATTTTGTTACTCCAATTGATGGTAGCCTTTTTATTAGGGAAGGTAGACTGTTGTCGAGATTTTTGTTACTCCAATGGATGGTAGCCTTATCATTATTGAAGGTAGTCTGTCGTTGAGATTTCTGTTACTCCAATGGATTGTAGCCTTGTCATTATGGAAGGTAGTTTTTGTTAAGATTTTTGTTACTCCAATGGATGGTAGCCTTGTCATTATGGAAGGTAGTCTATTGTCGAGATTTTTGTTATTCGAAGGGATGGTAACCTTGTCATTATGGAAGGTAGTTTTTTGTCGAGTTTTTTGTTACTCCAACGGATGGTATCCTTATCATTATTGAAGGTAGTCTGTTGTCGATATCTTTGTTACTCCAATGGATGAAATCCTTGTAATTATGGAAGGTAGTGTGTTGTCGAGATATTTTTTACTCCAATGGATGGTAGCCTTGTCATTAAGGAAGGTAGTCCGTTGTCACGATTTTGTTACTCTAATGGATGGTAGGCTTGTCATTATAGAACATAGTCTGTTGTTGATATTTTTGTTACTCGAATTGATGGTAGCCTTGTCATTATGGAAGGTACTCTATTCTCAAAAAAAAATTTTACTCCAATGGATGGTAGCCTTGTCATTATGAAAGGTAGTCGTTTGTTCTGATTTTTGTTACTCAAATGGATGTTAGCCTTGTCATTATGGAAGGTAGTCTATTGTCAAGATTTTTGTTATTCCAATTGATGGTAGCCTTGTCATTATGGAAGGTAGTCCGTTGTCACGATTTTGTTACTCTAATGGATGGTAGGCTTGTCATTATAGAACATATTCTGTTGTTGATATTTTTGTTACTCCAATTGATGGTAGCCTAGTCATTATGGAAGGTACTCTATTCTCAAAAAAAAATTTTACTCCAATGGATGGTAGCCTTGTCATTATGAAAGGTAGTCGTTTGTTCTGATTTTTGTTACTCAAATGGATGTTAGCCTTGTCATTATAGAAGGTAGTCTATTGTCATGATTTTTGTTATTCCAATTGATGGTAGCCTTGTCATTGTGGAAGGTAGTATTTTGACGAGATTTGTGTTGCTCCAATGGATGGTAGCCTTGTCATTACTGAAGGTAGTCTGTTGTCGATATCTTTGTTACTCCAATGGATGTTAGCCTTGTCATTATGGAAGGTAGTCTATTGTCGAGATTTTTTTTATTCCAATGGATGGTAGCCTTGTCATTATGGAAGGTAGTCTATTGTCGAGATTATTGTTATTCGTATGGATGGTAACCTTGTCATTATGGAAGGTAGTTTTTTGTCAAGGTTTTTGTTACTCCAATTGATGGTAGCCTTATTATTATTGAAGGTAGTTTGTTGTCGATATCATTGTTACTCCAATGGATGATAGCCTTTCGTTATGGAAGGTAGTCTTTTGTTGAGATTTTGGTTACTCCAATGGATGGTAGCCATTTCATTATAGAAGGTAGTGTGTTCTCGAGAATTTTGTTACTCCAATTGATGGTAGCCTTGTCATTAGGGAAGGTAGACTGTTGTCGAGATTTTTGTTACTCCAATGGATGGTAGCCTTATCATTATTGAAGGTAGTATATCGTTGAGATTTCTGTTACTCCAATGGATTGTAGCCTTGTCATTATGGAAGGTAGTTTTTGTTACTCCAATGGATGGTTGCCTTGTCATTATGGAAGGTAGTCTATTGTCAAGATTTTTGTTATTCGAATGGATGGTAACCTTGTCATTATGGAAGGTAGTTTTTTGTCGAGTTTTTTGTTACTCCAATGGATGGTATCCTTATCATTATTGAAGGTAGTCTGTTGTCGATATCTTTGTTACTCCAATGGATGAAAGCCTTGTAATTATGGAAGGTAGTGTGTTGTCGAGATATTTTTTACTCCAATGGATGGTAGCCTTGTCATTATGGAAGGTAGTCCGTTGTCACGATTTTGTTACTCTAATGGATGGTAGGCTTGTCATTATAGAACATAGTCTATTGTTGATATTTTTGTTACTCCAATTGATGGTAGCCTTGTCATTATGGAAGGTACTCTATTCTCAAAAAAACTTTTTACTCCAATGGATAGTAGCTTTGTCATTATTAAAGGTAGTCGTTTGTTCTGATTTTTGTTACTCAAATGGATGTTAGCCTTGTCATTATGGAAGGTAGTCTATTGTCAAGATTTTTGTTATTCCAATTGATGGAAGCCTTGTCATTGTGGAAGGTAGTATTTTGACGAGATTTGTGTTGCTCCAATGGATGGTAGCCTTGTCATTACTGAAGGTAGTCTGTTGTCAATATCTTTGTTACTCCAATGGATGTTAGCCTTGTCATTATGGAAGGTAGTCTATTGTCGAGATTTTTGTTATTCCAATGGATGGTAGCCTTGTCATTATGGAAGGTAGTCTATTGTCGAGATTTTTGTTATTCGTATGGATGGTAACCTTGTCATTATGGAAGGTAGTTTTTTGTCAAGGTTTTTGTTACTCCAATTGATGGTAGCCTTATTATTATTGAAGGTAGTTTGTTGTCGATATCATTGTTACTCCAATGGATGATAGCCTTTTCGTTATGGAAGGTAGTCTTTTGTTGAGATTTTGGTTACTCCAATGGATGGTAGCCATTTCATTATAGAAGGTAGTGTGTTCTCGAGAATTTTGTTACTCCAATTGATGGTAGCCTTGTCAATAGGGAAGGTAGACTGTTGTCGAGATTTTTGTTACTCCAATGGATGGTAGCCTTATCATTATGGAAGGTAGTATGTCGTTGAGATTTCTGTTACTCCAATGGATTGTAGCCTTGTCATTATGGAAGGTAGTTTTTGTTAAGATTTTTGTTACTCCAATGGATGGTAGCCTTGTCATTATGGAAGGTAGTCTATTCTCGAGATTTTTGTTATTCGAATGGATGGTAACCTTGTCATTATGGAAGGTAGTTTTTTGTCGAGTTTTTTGTTACTCCAATGGATGGTATCCTTATCATTATTGAAGGTAGTCTGTTGTCGACATCTTTGTTACTCCAATGGATGATAGCCTTGTAATTATGGAAGGTAGTGTGTTGTCGAGATATTTTTTACTCCAATGGATGGTAGCCTTGTCATTATGGAAGGTAGTCCGTTGTCACGATTTTGTTACTCTAATGGATGGTAGGCTTGTCACTATAGAACATAGTCTGTTGTTGATATTTTTGTTACTCCAATTGATGGTAGCCTTGTCATTATGGAAGGTACTCTATTCTCAAAAAATTGTTTTACTCCAATGGATGGTAGCCTTGTCATTATGAAAGGTAGTCGTTTGTTCTGATTTTTGTTACTCAAATGGATGTTAGCCTTGTCATTATGGAAGGTAGTCAATTGTCAAGATTTTTGTTATTCCAATTGATGGTAGCCTTGTCATTGTGGAAGGTAGTATTTTGACGAGATTTGTGTTGCTCCAATGGATGGTAGCCTTGTCATTACTGAAGGTAGTCTGTTGTCGATATCTTTGTTACTCCAATGGATGTTAGCCTTGTCATTATGGAAGGTAGTCTATTGTCGAGATTTTTGTTATTCCAATGGATGGTAGCCTTGTCATTATGGAAGGTAGTCTATTGTCGAGATTTTTGTTATTCGTATGGATGGTAACCCTGTCATTATGGAAGGTAGTTTTTTGTCAAGGTTTTTGTTACTCCAATTGATGGTAGCCTTATTATTATTGAAGGTAGTTTGTTGTCGATATCATTGTTACTCCAATGGATGATAGCCTTGTCGTTATGGAAGGTAGTCTTTTGTTGAGATTTTGGTTACTCCAATGGATGGTAGCAATTTCATTATAGAAGGTAGTGTGTTCTCGAGAAGCCTTGTCATTAGGGAAGGTAGACTGTTGTCGAGATTTTTGTTACTCCAAGGGATGGTAGACTTATCATTATGTAAGGTAGTATGTCGTTGAGATTTCTGTTAATCCAATGGATTGTAGCCTTGTCATTATGGAAGGTAGTTTTTGTTAAGATTTTTGTTACTCCAATGAATGGTAGCCTTGTCATTATGGAAGGTAGTCTATTGTCGTGATTTTTGTTATTCGACTGGATGGTAACCTTGTCATTATGGAAGGTAGTTTTTTGTCGAGTTTTTTGTTACTCCAATGGATGGTATCCTTATCATTATTGAAGGTAGTTTGTTGTCGATATCTTTGTTACTCCAATGGATGATAGCCTTGTAATTATGGAAGGTAGTGTGTGGTCGAGATATTTTTCACTCCAATGGATGGTAGCCTTGTCATTATGGAAGGTAGTCCGTTGTCACGATTTTGTTACTCTAATGGATGGTAGGCTTGTCATTATAGAACATAGTCTGTTGTTGATATTTTTGTTACTCCAATGGATGGTAGCCTTGTCATTATGAAAGGTAGTCGTTTGTTCTGATTTTTGTTACTCAAATGGATGTTAGCCTTGTCATTATGGAAGGTAGTCAATTGTCAAGATTTTTGTTATTCCAATTGATGGTAGCCTTGTCATTGTGGAAGGTAGTATTTTGACGAGATTTGTGTTGCTCCAATGGATGGTAGCCTTGTCATTATTGAAGGTAGTCTGTTGTCGATATCTTTGTTACTCCAATGGATGAAAGCCTTGTAATTATGGAAGGTAGTGTGTTGTCGAGATATTTTTTACTCCAATGGATGGTAGCCTTGTCATTATGGAAGGTAGTCCGTTGTCACGATTTTGTTACTCTAATGGATGGTAGGCTTGTCATTATAGAACATAGTCTATTGTTGATATTTTTGTTACTCCAATTGATGGTAGCCTTGTCATTATGGAAGGTACTCTATTCTCAAAAAAACTTTTTACTCCAATGGATAGTAGCTTTGTCATTATTAAAGGTAGTCGTTTGTTCTGATTTTTGTTACTCAAATGGATGTTAGCCTTGTCATTATGGAAGGTAGTCTATTGTCAAGATTTTTGTTATTCCAATTGATGGAAGCCTTGTCATTGTGGAAGGTAGTATTTTGACGAGATTTGTGTTGCTCCAATGGATGGTAGCCTTGTCATTACTGAAGGTAGTCTGTTGTCAATATCTTTGTTACTCCAATGGATGTTAGCCTTGTCATTATGGAAGGTAGTCTATTGTCGAGATTTTTGTTATTCCAATGGATGGTAGCCTTGTCATTATGGAAGGTAGTCTATTGTCGAGATTTTTGTTATTCGTATGGATGGTAACCTTGTCATTATGGAAGGTAGTTTTTTGTCAAGGTTTTTGTTACTCCAATTGATGGTAGCCTTATTATTATTGAAGGTAGTTTGTTGTCGATATCATTGTTACTCCAATGGATGATAGCCTTTTCGTTATGGAAGGTAGTCTTTTGTTGAGATTTTGGTTACTCCAATGGATGGTAGCCATTTCATTATAGAAGGTAGTGTGTTCTCGAGAATTTTGTTACTCCAATTGATGGTAGCCTTGTCAATAGGGAAGGTAGACTGTTGTCGAGATTTTTGTTACTCCAATGGATGGTAGCCTTATCATTATGGAAGGTAGTATGTCGTTGAGATTTCTGTTACTCCAATGGATTGTAGCCTTGTCATTATGGAAGGTAGTTTTTGTTAAGATTTTTGTTACTCCAATGGATGGTAGCCTTGTCATTATGGAAGGTAGTCTATTCTCGAGATTTTTGTTATTCGAATGGATGGTAACCTTGTCATTATGGAAGGTAGTTTTTTGTCGAGTTTTTTGTTACTCCAATGGATGGTATCCTTATCATTATTGAAGGTAGTCTGTTGTCGACATCTTTGTTACTCCAATGGATGATAGCCTTGTAATTATGGAAGGTAGTGTGTTGTCGAGATATTTTTTACTCCAATGGATGGTAGCCTTGTCATTATGGAAGGTAGTCCGTTGTCACGATTTTGTTACTCTAATGGATGGTAGGCTTGTCACTATAGAACATAGTCTGTTGTTGATATTTTTGTTACTCCAATTGATGGTAGCCTTGTCATTATGGAAGGTACTCTATTCTCAAAAAATTGTTTTACTCCAATGGATGGTAGCCTTGTCATTATGAAAGGTAGTCGTTTGTTCTGATTTTTGTTACTCAAATGGATGTTAGCCTTGTCATTATGGAAGGTAGTCAATTGTCAAGATTTTTGTTATTCCAATTGATGGTAGCCTTGTCATTGTGGAAGGTAGTATTTTGACGAGATTTGTGTTGCTCCAATGGATGGTAGCCTTGTCATTACTGAAGGTAGTCTGTTGTCGATATCTTTGTTACTCCAATGGATGTTAGCCTTGTCATTATGGAAGGTAGTCTATTGTCGAGATTTTTGTTATTCCAATGGATGGTAGCCTTGTCATTATGGAAGGTAGTCTATTGTCGAGATTTTTGTTATTCGTATGGATGGTAACCCTGTCATTATGGAAGGTAGTTTTTTGTCAAGGTTTTTGTTACTCCAATTGATGGTAGCCTTATTATTATTGAAGGTAGTTTGTTGTCGATATCATTGTTACTCCAATGGATGATAGCCTTGTCGTTATGGAAGGTAGTCTTTTGTTGAGATTTTGGTTACTCCAATGGATGGTAGCCATTTCATTATAGAAGGTAGTGTGTTCTCGAGAAGCCTTGTCATTAGGGAAGGTAGACTGTTGTCGAGATTTTTGTTACTCCAAGGGATGGTAGACTTATCATTATGTAAGGTAGTATGTCGTTGAGATTTCTGTTAATCCAATGGATTGTAGCCTTGTCATTATGGAAGGTAGTTTTTGTTAAGATTTTTGTTACTCCAATGAATGGTAGCCTTGTCATTATGGAAGGTAGTCTATTGTCGTGATTTTTGTTATTCGACTGGATGGTAACCTTGTCATTATGGAAGGTAGTTTTTTGTCGAGTTTTTTGTTACTCCAATGGATGGTATCCTTATCATTATTGAAGGTAGTTTGTTGTCGATATCTTTGTTACTCCAATGGATGATAGCCTTGTAATTATGGAAGGTAGTGTGTGGTCGAGATATTTTTCACTCCAATGGATGGTAGCCTTGTCATTATGGAAGGTAGTCCGTTGTCACGATTTTGTTACTCTAATGGATGGTAGGCTTGTCATTATAGAACATAGTCTGTTGTTGATATTTTTGTTACTCCAATGGATGGTAGCCTTGTCATTATGAAAGGTAGTCGTTTGTTCTGATTTTTGTTACTCAAATGGATGTTAGCCTTGTCATTATGGAAGGTAGTCAATTGTCAAGATTTTTGTTATTCCAATTGATGGTAGCCTTGTCATTGTGGAAGGTAGTATTTTGACGAGATTTGTGTTGCTCCAATGGATGGTAGCCTTGTCATTACTGAAGGTAGTCTGTTGTCGATATCTTTGTTACTCCAATGGATGTTAGCCTTGTCATTATGGAAGGTAGTCTATTGTCGAGATTTTTGTTATTCCAATGGATGGTAGCCTTGTCATTATGGAAGGTAGTCTATTGTCGAGATTTTTGTTATTCGTATGGATGGTAACCCTGTCATTATGGAAGGTAGTTTTTTGTCAAGGTTTTTGTTACTCCAATTGATGGTAGCCTTATTATTATTGAAGGTAGTTTGTTGTCGATATCATTGTTACTCCAATGGATGATAGCCTTGTCGTTATGGAAGGTAGTCTTTTGTTGAGATTTTGGTTACTCCAATGGATGGTAGCCATTTCATTATAGAAGGTAGTGTGTTCTCGAGAAGCCTTGTCATTAGGGAAGGTAGACTGTTGTCGAGATTTTTGTTACTCCAAGGGATGGTAGACTTATCATTATGTAAGGTAGTATGTCGTTGAGATTTCTGTTAATCCAATGGATTGTAGCCTTGTCATTATGGAAGGTAGTTTTTGTTAAGATTTTTGTTACTCCAATGAATGGTAGCATTGTCATTATGGAAGGTAGTCTATTGTCGTGATTTTTGTTATTCGACTGGATGGTAACCTTGTCATTATGGAAGGTAGTTTTTTGTCGAGTTTTTTCTTACTCCAATGGATGGTATCCTTATCATTATTGAAGGTAGTTTGTTGTCGATATCTTTGTTACTCCAATGGATGATAGCCTTGTAATTATGGAAGGTAGTGTGTGGTCGAGATATTTTTCACTCCAATGGATGGTAGCCTTGTCATTATGGAAGGTAGTCCGTTGTCACGATTTTGTTACTCTAATGGATGGTAGGCTTGTCATTATAGAACATAGTCTGTTGTTGATATTTTTGTTACTCCAATGGATGGTAGCCTTGTCATTATGAAAGGTAGTCGTTTGTTCTGATTTTTGTTACTCAAATGGATGTTAGCCTTGTCATTATGGAAGGTAGTCAATTGTCAAGATTTTTGTTATTCCAATTGATGGTAGCCTTGTCATTGTGGAAGGTAGTATTTTGACGAGATTTGTGTTGCTCCAATGGATGGTAGCCTTGTCATTACTGAAGGTAGTCTGTTGTCGATATCTTTGTTACTCCAATGGATGTTAGCCTTGTCATTATGGAAGGTAGTCTATTGTCGAGATTTTTGTTATTCCAATGGATGGTAGCCTTGTCATTATGGAAGGTAGTCTATTGTCGAGATTTTTGTTATTCGTATGGATGGTAACCCTGTCATTATGGAAGGTAGTTTTTTGTCAAGGTTTTTGTTACTCCAATTGATGGTAGCCTTATTATTATTGAAGGTAGTTTGTTGTCGATATCATTGTTACTCCAATGGATGATAGCCTTGTCGTTATGGAAGGTAGTCTTTTGTTGAGATTTTGGTTACTCCAATGGATGGTAGCCATTTCATTATAGAAGGTAGTGTGTTCTCGAGAAGCCTTGACATTAGGGAAGGTAGACTATTGTCGAGATTTTTGTTACTCCAAGGGATGGTAGACTTATCATTATGTAAGGTAGTATGTCGTTGAGATTTCTGTTAATCCAATGGATTGTAGCCTTGTCATTATGGAAGGTAGTTTTTGTTAAGATTTTTGTTACTCCAATGAATGGTAGCCTTGTCATTATGGAAGGTAGTCTATTGTCGTGATTTTTGTTATTCGAATGGATGGTAACCTTGTCATTATGGAAGGTAGTTTTTTGTCGAGTTTTTTGTTACTCCAATGGATGGTATCCTTATCATTATTGAAGGTAGTTTGTTGTCGATATCTTTGTTACTCCAATGGATGATAGCCTTGTAATTATGGAAGGTAGTGTGTGGTCGAGATATTTTTCACTCCAATGGATGGTAGCCTTGTCATTATGGAAGGTAGTCCGTTGTCACGATTTTGTTACTCTAATGGATGGTAGGCTTGTCATTATAGAACATAGTCTGTTGTTGATATTTTTGTTACTCCAATGGATGGTAGCCTTGTCATTATGAAAGGTAGTCGATTGTTCTAATTTTTGTTACTCTAATGGATGTTAGGCTTGTCATTATGGAAGGTAGTATTTTGTCAAGATTTTTGTTGCTTCAATGGATGGTAGCCTTGTCATTATTGAAGGTAGTCTGTTGTCGATATCTTTGTTACTCCAATTGACGTTAGCCTTACCATTATGGAAGGTAGTCTGTTGTCGATATCTTTATTATTCCAATGGATGTTAGCCTTGTCATTATGGAAGGTAGTCTATTGTCGAGATTTTTGTTACTCCAATTAATGGTAGCCTTTTCATTAGGGAAGGTAGTCTGTTGTCGAGATTTTTGTTACCCCAATGGATGGAAGCCTTTTCATTATGGAACATAGTCTATCTTTGAGATTTCTGTTACTCCAGTGGATTGTAGCCTTGTCATTATGGAAGGTAGTCTGTTATTCAGATTTTTGTTACTCCAATGGATGGTCGCCTTGTCATAAAGAAAGTTAGTATGTTATCGATATTTTTGTTATTCCATTGGATGGTAGCCTTGTCATTATGGAAGGTAGTCTGTTATCAAGATTTTTGTTATTCCAATGGATGGTAACCTTGTCATTATGGAAGGTAGTCTTTTGACGATATTTTTTTTTACTAAAATGGATGGTAGCCTTGTCATTACTGAAGGTAGTCTTTTGTCGATATCTTTGTTACTCCAATGGATGATTGCCTTGTCGTTATGGAAGGTAGTCTGTTGTCGAGATTTTTGTTATTCGAATGGATGGTAACCTTGTCAATAAGAAAGGTAGTTTTTTGTCGAGGTTTTTGTTACTCTAATGGATGGTAGCCTTATCATTATTGAAGGTAGTCTTTTGTCGATATCTTTGTTACTCCAATGGATGATAGCCTTGTCATTATGGAAGGTATTCTGTGGTCGAGATAATTTTTACTCCAAAGGATTGTAGCCTTGTCATTATGGAAGGTAGTCTGTTGTCACGATTTTGTTACTCTAATGGATGGTAGGCTTGTCATTATATAACATAGTTTGTTGTTGATATTTTTGTTACTCCAATTGATGGTAGCCTTGACATTATGAAAGGTACTATATTGTCGAAAATTTTTTTACTCCAATGGATGCTAGCCTTGTCATTATGAAAGGTAGTCGGTTGTTCTGATTTTTGTTACTCCAATGGATGTTAGCCTCGTCATTATGGAAGGTAGTCTATTGTCAAGATTTTTGTTATTCTAATTGAAGATAGCCTTGTCATTATGGGAGGTAGTAATTTGTCGAGATTTTTGTTGCTCCAATGGATGGTAGCCTTGTCTTTATTGAAGGTAGTCTGTTGTCGATATCTTTGTTACTCCAATGGATGGTAGCCTTGTCATTATAGAAGGTATTCTATTTTTGAGATTTTTGTTATTCCAATTGATGGTAGCCTTGTCATTATGGAAGGTAGTATTTTGTCGAGATTTTTGTTGCTCCAATGGATGGTAGCCTTATCATTATTAAAGGTAGTCTGTTGTCGATATCTTTGGTACTCCAATGGATGATAGTCTTGTAATTATGGAAGGTAGTGTGTTGTCGAGATTTTTTTTACTCCAATCGATGGTAGCCTTGTCATTATGGAAGGTAGTCTGTTGTCACGATTTTGTTACTCTAATGGATAGTAGGCATATAATTATAGAACATAGTCTGTTGTTGATATTTTTGTTACTCCAATTGATGGTAGCCATGTCATTATGGAAGGTACTCTATTGTAAAAAAATTTGTTACTCCAATGGATGGTAGCATTGCCATTATGAAAGGTAGTCAGTTGTTATGATTTTTGTTACTCCAATGGATGTTAGCCTTGTCATTATGGAAGGTAGTTTATTGTCAAGATTTTGGTTATTCCAATTGATGGTAGCCTTGTCATTATGGAAGGTAGTATTTTGTCGAGATTTTTGTTGCTTCAATGGATGGTAGCCTTGTCATTATTGAAGGTAGTTTGTTGTCGATATCTTTGTTACTCCAATTGATGTTAGCCTTGCCATTATGGAAGGTAGTCTATTGTCGAGATTTTTGTTACTCCAATTAATGGAAGCCTTATCATTATGGAAGGTAATATGTCGTTGAGATTTCTGTTACTCTAATGGATTGTAGCCTTGTCATTATGGAAGGTAGTTTGTTGTTAAGATTTTTGTTACTCCAATGGATGGTAGCCTTGACATTATGGAAGGTAGTCTGTTGTCGAGATTTTTTGGTATTCGTATGGATGGTAACCTTGCCATTATGGAAGGTAGTTTTTTGTCGAGGTTTTTGTTACTCCAATGGATGGTAGCCTTATTATTATTGAAGGTAGTTTGTTGTCGATATCATTGTTACTACAATGGATGATAGCCTTGTCGTTATGGAAGGTAGTCTTTTGTTGAGATTTTTGTTACTCCAATGGATGGTAGCCTTTTCATTATAGAAGGTAGTGTGTTGTCGAGAATTTTGTTACTTCAATTGATGTTAGCCTTGTCATTAGGGAAGGTAGACTGTTGTCGAGATTTTTGTTACTCCAATGGATGGTAGCCTTATCATTATGGAAGGTAGTATGTCGTTGAGATTTCTGTTACTCCAATGGATTGTAGCCTTGTCATTATGGAAGGTAGTTTTTGTTAAGATTTTTGTTACTCCAATGGATGTTAGCCTTGTCATTATGGAAGGTAGTCTATTGTCGAGATTTTTGTTATTCCAATGGATGGTAGCCTTGTCATTATGCAAGGTAATTTTTTGTCGATATTTTTGTTACTCCAATTGATGGTAGCCTTGTCATTAGGGAAGGTAGTCTGTTGTCGAGATTTTTGTTACCCCAATGGATGGTAGCCTTTTCATTATGGAACGTTGTCTATCTTGGAGATTTCTGTTACTCTAGTGGATTGTAGCCTGGTCATTATGGAAGGTAGTCTGTTATTCAGATTTTTGTTACTCCAATGGATGGTCGCCTTGTGATTAAGAAAGTTATTATGTTATCGATATTTTTGTTATTCCATTGGATGGTAGCCTTGTCATTATGAAAGGTAGTCTGTTATCAAGATTTTTGTTATTCCAATGGATGGTAACGTTGTCAATATGGAAGGTAGTTTTTTGTCTAGGTTTTTGTTACTCCAATGGATGGTAGCCTTATCATTATTGAAGGTAGTCTGTTGTCGGTATCTTTGTTACTCCAATGGATGATAGCCTTGTCATTATGGAAAGTAGTCTATGGTTGAGATTTTTTTTACTCCAATGGATTATCGCCTTGTCATTATGGAAGGTAGTCTGTTGTCAAGATTTTGTTACTCTAATGGATGGTAGGCTTGTCATTATATAACATAGTTTGTTGTTGATATTTTTGTTACTCCAATTGATGGTAGCCTTGTCATTATGAAAGGTACTATATTGTCGAAATTTTTGTTACTCCAATGGATTGTAGCCTTGTCATTTTGAAAGGTAGTCGGTTGTTCTGATTTTTGTTACTCCAATGGATGTTAGCCTCGTCATTATGGAAGGTAGTCTATTGTTAAGATTTTTGTTATTCCAATTGATGGTAGCCTTGTCATTATGGAAGGTAGTATTTTGTCGAGATTTTTGTTGCTCCAATGGATGGTAGCCTTGTCTTTATGGAAGGTAGTCTATTGTCGAGATTTTTGTTACCCCAATGGATGGTACCTTTGTAATTATAGAAGGTAGTCTGTTGTAGAGATTATTTTTACTCTAATTGATGGTAGCATTTTCATTATGGAAGCTAGTCTGTCTATGAGATTTCTGTTACTCTAGTGGATTGTAGCCTTGTCATTATGAAAGGTAGTTTGTTATTCAGATTTTTGTTACTCCAATGGATGGTAGCCTTGTCATTAAGAAAGGTAGTATGTTATCGATATTTTTGTTATTCCATTGGATGTAGCCTTGTCATTATGGAAGGTAGTCTGTTATCGAGATTTTTTTTATTCCAATGGATGGTAACGTTGTCATTATGGAAGGTAGTTTTTTGTCGATATTTTTTTTACAAAAATGGATGGTAGCCTTGTCATTATTGAAGATAGTATGTTGTCGATATCTTTGTTGATCCAGTGAATGATAGCCTTGTCGTTATGGGAGGTAGTCTGTTGTCGAGATTTTTGTTACTACAATGGATGGTAGCCTTGTCTCTATGGAGGGTAGTCTGTTGTCGAGATTTTTGTTACTACAATGGATGGTTGCCTTGTCATTATGGAAGGTAGTTTGTTGTTTATATTTTTGTTACTCCATTGGATGGCAGCCTTGGCATTATAGAAAGTAGTTTGTTATTCAGATTTCTCATACTTCATTAGATGGTAGCCTTGTCATTATGGAAGGTAGTCTGTTGTCGAGATTTTTGTTATTCTAATGGATGGTAGCCTAGTTATTACGGAAGGTAGTATGTGGTCAAGATTTTTGTTACTCCAATGAATGGAAGCCTTGTAATTATGGAAGGTAGTCTGTCATTATGGAAGGTACTCTGTTGTCGATATCATTGTTAATCTAATGGATGGTAGCCTTGTCATCATGGAAGGTAGTGTGTTTTCGAGATTTTTGTTACTCCAATGGATTGTAGCCTTGTCATTATGGAAGGTGGTTTGTTCTCCATATTTTTGTTACTCCAATGGATTGTAGCCTTTTCATTATGAAAGGTGGTTTGTTCTCCATATTTTTGTTACTCCAATGGATTGTAGCCTTGTCATTATGGAAGGTAGACTGTTGTCGATATTTTTGTTACTCCAACTGATTGTAGCTTTGTCAGTATGGAAGGTAGTCTGCTGTCGAGATTTTTGTTACTCCAATGGATGGTAGCCTTGTAATTATGGAAGGTAGTCTGTTGTCGAGATTTTTGTTACTCCAATGGATGGTATCCTTGTCATTATTGAAGGTAGTGTGTCTTTATGATTTCTGTTACTCAAATGGTTTGTAGACTTGTCATTGTGGAAGGTAGTCTGTTGTTCAGATTTTTTCTACTCCTATGGATCGTAGCCTTGTCATTATCGAAGGTAGTCATTTGTCATGATTTTTGTTACTCCAATGGATTGTAGTCTTGTCATTATGGAAGGTAGTCTAGTGTCGAGATTTTTGTTACTACAATGGATGGTAGCCTTGTCATTATGGAAGGTAGTTTGTTGTTTATATTTTTGTTACTCCAATGGATGGTAGTCTTGTCATTATGGAAGGTAGTCTAGTGTCGCGATTTTTGTTACTACAATGGATGTTAGCCTTGTCTATATGGAGGGTAGTCTGTTGTCTAGATTTTTGTTACTACAATGGATGGTAGCCTTGTCATTATGGAAGGTAGTCTGATGTCAATATCTTTGTTACTCCAGCTGATGGTAGCCTTGTGATTATGAAAGGTAGTCAGTTGTCGAGATTTTTGTTACTCTAATGGATGATAGCCTTGTCATTATGGAACGTAGACTGTTGTCGATATTTTTGTTACTCTAAATGATGTTAGCTTTGTCATTATGGAAGGTAGTCTGTTGTCGAGATTTTTATTACTCCAATGAATGGTATCCTTGTCATTATTGAAGGTAGTGTGTCTTTGTGATTTTTGTGACTCAAATGGATTGTAGCCTTTTCATTGTGGAAGGTAGTCTGTTGTTCATATTTTTTCTACTCCTATGGATCGTAGCCTTGTCATTATCGAAGGTAGTCATTTGTCATGATTTTTGTTACTCCAATGGATGGTAGCCTTGTCATTATGGAAGGTAGATTGTTGTCGATACTTTTGTTACTCCAATGGATGGTAGCCTTGTCATTACGAAAGGTAGTCTGTTGTCGAGATTTATGTTACTCCAATGGATGGTAGACGTGTCATTATGGAAGGTAGTCTGTTGTCGATATTTTTATTACTCTATTGGATGGTAGCCTTGTCATTATCGAAGGTAGTCTGTTGTCGAGATATTTGTATTTCCAATGGATGGTAGCCTTTTCATTATGGAAGGTAATTTGATGTCGACATTTTTGTTACTCCAATAGATTAGCCTTGTCATTATGGAAGGTAGTCTGTTGTCAATATCTTTGTTACTCCAACTGATGGTAGCATTGTGATTATGAAATGTAGTTTGTTGTTGAGATTTTTGTTACTCTAATGGATGATAGCCTTGTCATTATGGAAGGTGGTTTGTTCTCCATATTTTTGTTACTCCAATGGATTGTAGCCATGTCATTATGGAACGTAGACTGTTGTCGATATTTTTGTTACTCCAAATGATGTTAGCTTTGTCATTATGGAAGGTAGTCTTTTGTCGAGATTTTTGTTACTCCAACGGATGGTAGCCTTGTAATTATGGAAGGTAGTCTGTTGTCGAGATTTTTGTTACTCCAATGGAAGGTAGCCTTGTCATTATTGAAGGTAGTGTGTCTTTGTGATTTCTGTTACTCCAATGGATTGTAGCCTGGTCATTAAGGAAGGTAGTCTATTGTTCAAATTTTTGCTACTACTATGGATGGTAGCCTTGTCATTATGGAAGGTAGTCATTTGTCAAGATTTTTGTTACTCCAATGGATGGTAGTCTTGTCATTATGGAAGGTAGTCAGTTGTCGAGATTTTTGTTACTGCAATGGATGGTAGCCTTGTCTCTATGGAGGGTAGTCTATTGTCGAGATTTTTGTTACTACAATGGATGGTAGCCTTGTCATTATGGAAGGTAGTTTGTTGTTTATATTTTTGTTACTCCAATGGATGGCAGCCTTGGCATTATAGAAAGTAGTTTGTTATTCATATTTCTCATACTTCATTAGATGGTAGCCTTGTCATTATGGAAGGTAGTCTGTTGTTGAGATTTTTGTTATTCTAATGGATGGTAGCCTAGCTATTATGGAAGGTAGTATGTGGTCAAGATTTTTGTTACTCCAATGAATGGAAGCCTTGTAATTATTGAAGGTAGTCTGTCATTATGGAAGGTACTCTATTGTCGATATCATTGTTAATCTAATGGATGGTAGCCTTGTCATCATGGAAGGTAGTGTTTTGTCGAGATTTTTGTTACTCCAATGGATTGTAGCCTTGTCATTATGGAAGGTGGTTTGTTCTCCATATTTTTGTTACTCCAGTGGATTGTAGCCTTTTCATTAAGGAAGGTGGTTTGTTCTCCATATTTTTGTTACTCCAATGGATTGTAGCCTTGTCATTATGGAACCTAGACTGTTGTCGATATTTTTGTTACTCCAACTGATTGTAGCTTTGTCAGTATGGAAGGTAGTCTGTTGTCGAGATTTTTGATGCTCCAATGGATGGTATCCTTGTCATTGTTGAAGGTTGTGTGTCTTTGTGATTTCTGTTACTCAAATGGATTGTAGCCTTGTCATTATGGAAGGTAGTCTGTTGTTCAGATTTTTTCTACTCCTATGGATCGTAGCCTTGTAATTATCGAAGGTAGTCATTTGTCAAGATTTTTGTTACTCCAAGGGATGGTAGTCTTGTCATTATGGAAGGTAGTCTAGTGTCGAGATTTTTGTTACTACAATGGATGGTAGCCTTGTCTATATGGAGGGTAGTCTGTTGTCAATATTTTTGTTACTACAATGGATGGTAGCCTTGTCATTATGGAAGGTAGTTTGTTGTTTATATTTTTGTTACTCCAATGGATGGCAGCCTTGGCATTATGGAAAGTAGTCTGTTATTCAGATTTCTCATACTTCATTAGATGGTAGCCTTGTCATTATGGAAGGTAGTCCGTTGTCGAGATTTTTGTTATTCTAATGGATGGTAGCCTAGTTATTATGGAAGGTAGTACGTGGTCAAGATTTTTGTTACTCCAATGAATGGAAGCCTTGTAATTATGGAAGGTAGTCTGTCGTTATGGAAGGTACTCTGTTGTCGATATCATTGTTAATCTAATGGATGGTAGCCTTGTCATCATGGAAGGTAGTGTGTTGTCGAGATTTTTGTTACTCCAATGGATGGTAGCCTTGGCATTATGGACAATAGTGTGTCGTTGAGATTTCAGTTATGGAAGGTAGTCTATTGTCGAGATTTTTGTTACTCCTATGGATGGCAGCCTTTTCACTATGGAAGGTAGTTTGTTGTTGATATTTTTGTTACTCCAATTGATGGTAGCCTTGTCATTATGAAAGGTACTATATTGTCGAAATTTTTGTTACTCCAATGGATGGTAGCCTTGTCATTTTGAAAGGTAGTCGGTTGTTCTGATTTTTGTTACTCCAATGGATTTTAGCCTCGTCATTATGGAAGGTAGTCTATTGTCAAGATTTTTGTTATTCCAATTGATGGTAGCCTTGTCATTATGGAAGGTAGTATTTTGTCGAGATTTTTGTTGCTCCAATGGATGGTAGCCTTGTCTTTATGGAAGGTAGTCTATTGTCGAGATTTTTGTTACCCCAATGGATGGTACCTTTGTAATTATAGAAGGTAGTCTGGTTTAGAGATTATTTTTACTCTAATTGATGGTAGCCTTTTCATTATGGAAGGTAGTCTGTCTATGAGATTTTTGTTACTCTAGTGGATTGTAGCCTTGTCATTATGAAAGGTAGTTTGTTATTCAGATTTTTGTTACTCCAATGGATGGCAGCCTTGTCATTAAGAAAGGTAGTATGTTATCGATATTTTTGTTATTCCATTGGATGTAGCCTTGTCATTATGGAAGGTAGTCTGTTATCGAGATTTTTTTTATTCCAATGGATGGTAACGTTGTCATTATGGAAGGTAGTTTTTTGTCGATATTTTTTTTACTAAAATGGATGGTAGCCTTGTCAATATTGAAGGTAGTTTTTTGTAGAGATTTTTGTTATTCCAATGGATGGTAGCCTTGTCATTATGGAAGGTAGTCTATTGTCGAGATTTTTGTTATCCCAATGGATGGTAGCCTTGTAATTCTAGAAGGTAGTCTGTTGTAGAGATTTTTGTTACTCCAATGGATGGTAGCCTTTTCATTATGGAAGGTATTCTGTCTATGAGATTTGTTTTACTCCAATGGATTGCAGCCTTGTCATTTGGAAGGTAGTCTGTTATTCAGTTTTTTGTTACTCCAATGGATGGTAGCCTTGTCATTAAGAAAGGTAGTATGTTATCAATATTTTTGTTATTCCATTCGATGGTATCCTTCTCATTATGGAAGGTAGTCTTTTGTTGAGATTTTTTATACTAAAATGGATGGTAGCCTTGTCATTATTGAAGGTAGTCTGTTGTCGATATCTTTGTTACTCCAATGGATGATAGCCTTGTCGTTATGGAAGGTAGTCTGTTGTTAAGATTTTTGTTATTCCAATGGATGGTAACCTTTTCATTATAAAAGGTAGTCTATTTTCGAGATTTTTTTTACTCCAATTGATGGTAGCCTTGTTATTAGGGAAGGTAGTCTATTGTCGAGATTTTTGTTACTCGAATGGATGGTAGCCTTATCATTATGGTAGGTAGTATGTCGTTGAGATTTTTGTTACTCCAATGGATTGTAGCCTTGTCATTATGAAAGGTAGTTTGTTGTTAAGATTTTTGTTACTCCTTTGGATTTTAGCCTTGTCATTATGGAAGGTAGTTTTTTGTTACTCCAATGGATAGTAGCGTTATCATTATGGAAGGTAGTTTTTTGTCGAGGTTTTTGTTACTCCAATGGATGGTAGCCATGTCATTATGCAAGGTAGTTTTTTGTCGAGGTTTTTGTTACTCCAATGAATGGTAGCCTTATCATTATTGAAGGTAGTCTGTTGTCGATATCTTTGTTACTCCAATGGATGATAGCCTTGTCATTATGGAAGGTAGTCTATTGTCAAGATTTTTTTTACTCCAATGGATGGTAGCCTTGTCATTATGGAAGGTAGTATGTTGTTACGAATTTGTTACTCTAATGGATGGTAGGCTTGTCATTATAGAACATAGATTGTTATTGATATTTTTGTTATTCCAATTGATGGTAGCCTTGTCATTATGGGTGGTACTCTATTGTCAAAATTTTTGTTACTCCAATGGATAGTAGCCTTGTCATTACGAAAGGTAGTCGATTGTTCTGATTTATGTTACTCCACTGGATGTTAGCCTTGTGATTATGGAAGGTAGTCTATTGTCGAGATTTTTGTTGTTCCAATTGATGGTAGCCTTGTCATTATGGAAGGTAGTATTTTGTCAAGATTTTTGTTGCTCCAATGGATGGTAGCCTTGTCATCATTGAAGGTAGTCTGTTGTCGATATCTTTGTTACTCCAATGGATGATAGCCTTGTCATTATGGAAGGTAGTCTATTGTCGATATATTTGTTATTCCAATGGATGGTAGCCTTGTCAATATTGAAGGTAGTTTTTTGTAGAGATTTTTGTTATTCCAATGGATGGTAGCCTTGTCATTATGGAAGGTAGTCTATTGTCGAGATTTTTGTTATCCCAATGGATGGTAGCCTTGTAATTCTGGAAGGTAGTCTGTTGTAGAGATTTTTGTTACTCCAATGGATGGTAGCCTTTTCATTATGGAAGGTATTCTGTCTATGAGATTTGTTTTACTCCAATGGATTGCAGCCTTGTCATTTGGAAGGTAGTCTGTTATTCGGTTTTTTGTTACTCCAATGGATGGTAGCCTTGTCATTAAGAAAGGTAGTATGTTATCAATATTTTTGTTATTCCATTCGATGGTATCCTTCTCATTATGGAAGGTAGTCTTTTGTTGAGATTTTTTATACTAAAATGGATGGTAGCCTTGTCATTATTGAAGGTAGTCTGTTGTCGATATCTTTGTTACTCCAATGGATGATAGCCTTGTCGTTATGGAAGGTAGTCTGTTGTTAAGATTTTTGTTATTCCAATGGATGGTAACCTTTTCATTATAAAAGGTAGTCTATTTTCGAGATTTTTTTTACTCCAATTGATGGTAGCCTTGTTATTAGGGAAGGTAGTCTATTGTCGAGATTTTTGTTACTCGAATGGATGGTAGCCTTATCATTATGGTAGGTAGTATGTCGTTGAGATTTTTGTTACTCCAATGGATTGTAGCCTTATCATTATGAAAGGTAGTTTGTTGTTAAGATTTTTGTTACTCCTTTGGATTTTAGCCTTGTCATTATGGAAGGTAGTTTTTTGTTACTCCAATGGATAGTAGCGTTATCATTATGGAAGGTAGTTTTTTGTCGAGGTTTTTGTTACTCCAATGGATGGTAGCCATGTCATTATGCAAGGTAGTTTTTTGTCGAGGTTTTTGTTACTCCAATGAATGGTAGCCTTATCATTATTGAAGGTAGTCTGTTGTCGATATCTTTGTTACTCCAATGGATGATAGCCTTGTCATTATGGAAGGTAGTCTATTGTCAAGATTTTTTTTACTCCAATGGATGGTAGCCTTGTCATTATGGAAGGTAGTATGTTGTCACGAATTTGTTACTCTAATGGATGGTAGGCTTGTCATTATAGAACATAGATTGTTATTGATATTTTTGTTATTCCAATTGATGGTAGCCTTGTCATTATGGGTGGTACTCTATTGTCAAAATTTTTGTTACTCCAATGGATAGTAGCCTTGTCATTACGAAAGGTAGTCGATTGTTCTGATTTATGTTACTCCACTGGATGTTAGCCTTGTGATTATGGAAGGTAGTCTATTGTCGAGATTTTTGTTGTTCCAATTGATGGTAGCCTTGTCATTATGGAAGGTAGTATTTTGTCAAGATTTTTGTTGCTCCAATGGATGGTAGCCTTGTCATCATTGAAGGTAGTCTGTTGTCGATATCTTTGTTACTCCAATGGATGATAGCCTTGTCATTATGGAAGGTAGTCTATTGTCGATATATTTGTTATTCCAATGGATGGTAGCCTTGTCAATATTGAAGGTAGTTTTTTGTAGAGATTTTTGTTATTCCAATGGATGGTAGCCTTGTCATTATGGAAGGTAGTCTATTGTCGAGATTTTTGTTATCCCAATGGATGGTAGCCTTGTAATTCTGGAAGGTAGTCTGTTGTAGAGATTTTTGTTACTCCAATGGATGGTAGCCTTTTCATTATGGAAGGTATTCTGTCTATGAGATTTGTTTTACTCCAATGGATTGCAGCCTTGTCATTTGGAAGGTAGTCTGTTATTCGGTTTTTTGTTACTCCAATGGATGGTAGCCTTGTCATTAAGAAAGGTAGTATGTTATCAATATTTTTGTTATTCCATTCGATGGTATCCTTCTCATTATGGAAGGTAGTCTTTTGTTGAGATTTTTTATACTAAAATGGATGGTAGCCTTGTCATTATTGAAGGTAGTCTGTTGTCGATATCTTTGTTACTCCAATGGATGATAGCCTTGTCGTTATGGAAGGTAGTCTGTTGTTAAGATTTTTGTTATTCCAATGGATGGTAACCTTTTCATTATAAAAGGTAGTCTATTTTCGAGATTTTTTTTACTCCAATTGATGGTAGCCTTGTTATTAGGGAAGGTAGTCTATTGTCGAGATTTTTGTTACTCGAATGGATGGTAGCCTTATCATTATGGTAGGTAGTATGTCGTTGAGATTTTTGTTACTCCAATGGATTGTAGCCTTGTCATTATGAAAGGTAGTTTGTTGTTAAGATTTTTGTTACTCCTTTGGATTTTAGCCTTGTCATTATGGAAGGTAGTTTTTTGTTACTCCAATGGATAGTAGCGTTATCATTATGGAAGGTAGTTTTTTGTCGAGGTTTTTGTTACTCCAATGGATGGTAGCCATGTCATTATGCAAGGTAGTTTTTTGTCGAGGTTTTTGTTACTCCAATGAATGGTAGCCTTATCATTATTGAAGGTAGTCTGTTGTCGATATCTTTGTTACTCCAATGGATGATAGCCTTGTCATTATGGAAGGTAGTCTATTGTCAAGATTTTTTTTACTCCAATGGATGGTAGCCTTGTCATTATGGAAGGTAGTATGTTGTTACGAATTTGTTACTCTAATGGATGGTAGGCTTGTCATTATAGAACATAGATTGTTATTGATATTTTTGTTATTCCAATTGATGGTAGCCTTGTCATTATGGGTGGTACTCTATTGTCAAAATTTTTGTTACTCCAATGGATAGTAGCCTTGTCATTACGAAAGGTAGTCGATTGTTCTGATTTATGTTACTCCACTGGATGTTAGCCTTGTGATTATGGAAGGTAGTCTATTGTCGAGATTTTTGTTGTTCCAATTGATGGTAGCCTTGTCATTATGGAAGGTAGTATTTTGTCAAGATTTTTGTTGCTCCAATGGATGGTAGCCTTGTCATCATTGAAGGTAGTCTGTTGTCGATATCTTTGTTACTCCAATGGATGATAGCCTTGTCATTATGGAAGGTAGTCTATTGTCGATATATTTGTTATTCCAATGGATGGTAGCCTTGTCAATATTGAAGGTAGTTTTTTGTAGAGATTTTTGTTATTCCAATGGATGGTAGCCTTGTCATTATGGAAGGTAGTCTATTGTCGAGATTTTTGTTATCCCAATGGATGGTAGCCTTGTAATTCTGGAAGGTAGTCTGTTGTAGAGATTTTTGTTACTCCAATGGATGGTAGCCTTTTCATTATGGAAGGTATTCTGTCTATGAGATTTGTTTTACTCCAATGGATTGCAGCCTTGTCATTTGGAAGGTAGTCTGTTATTCGGTTTTTTGTTACTCCAATGGATGGTAGCCTTGTCATTAAGAAAGGTAGTATGTTATCAATATTTTTGTTATTCCATTCGATGGTATCCTTCTCATTATGGAAGGTAGTCTTTTGTTGAGATTTTTTATACTAAAATGGATGGTAGCCTTGTCATTATTGAAGGTAGTCTGTTGTCGATATCTTTGTTACTCCAATGGATGATAGCCTTGTCGTTATGGAAGGTAGTCTGTTGTTAAGATTTTTGTTATTCCAATGGATGGTAACCTTTTCATTATAAAAGGTAGTCTATTTTCGAGATTTTTTTTACTCCAATTGATGGTAGCCTTGTTATTAGGGAAGGTAGTCTATTGTCGAGATTTTTGTTACTCGAATGGATGGTAGCCTTATCATTATGGTAGGTAGTATGTCGTTGAGATTTTTGTTACTCCAATGGATTGTAGCCTTATCATTATGAAAGGTAGTTTGTTGTTAAGATTTTTGTTACTCCTTTGGATTTTAGCCTTGTCATTATGGAAGGTAGTTTTTTGTTACTCCAATGGATAGTAGCGTTATCATTATGGAAGGTAGTTTTTTGTCGAGGTTTTTGTTACTCCAATGGATGGTAGCCATGTCATTATGCAAGGTAGTTTTTTGTCGAGGTTTTTGTTACTCCAATGAATGGTAGCCTTATCATTATTGAAGGTAGTCTGTTGTCGATATCTTTGTTACTCCAATGGATGATAGCCTTGTCATTATGGAAGGTAGTCTATTGTCAAGATTTTTTTTACTCCAATGGATGGTAGCCTTGTCATTATGGAAGGTAGTATGTTGTCACGAATTTGTTACTCTAATGGATGGTAGGCTTGTCATTATAGAACATAGATTGTTATTGATATTTTTGTTATTCCAATTGATGGTAGCCTTGTCATTATGGGTGGTACTCTATTGTCAAAATTTTTGTTACTCCAATGGATAGTAGCCTTGTCATTACGAAAGGTAGTCGATTGTTCTGATTTATGTTACTCCACTGGATGTTAGCCTTGTGATTATGGAAGGTAGTCTATTGTCGAGATTTTTGTTGTTCCAATTGATGGTAGCCTTGTCATTATGGAAGGTAGTATTTTGTCAAGATTTTTTTTGCTCCAATGGATGGTAGCCTTGTCATCATTGAAGGTAGTCTGTTGTCGATATCTTTGTTACTCCAATGGATGATAGCCTTGTCATTATTGATGGTAGTCTATTGTCGATATATTTGTTATTCCAATGGATGGTAGCCTTGTCAATATTGAAGGTAGTTTTTTGTAGAGATTTTTGTTATTCCAATGGATGGTAGCCTTGTCATTATGGAAGGTAGTCTATTGTCGAGATTTTTGTTATCCCAATGGATGGTAGCCTTGTAATTCTGGAAGGTAGTCTGTTGTAGAGATTTTTGTTACTCAAATGGATGGTAGCCTTTTCATTATGGAAGGTATTCTGTCTATGAGATTTGTTTTACTCCAATGGATTGCAGCCTTGTCATTTGGAAGGTAGTCTGTTATTCGGTTTTTTGTTACTCCAATGGATGGTAGCCTTGTCATTAAGAAAGGTAGTATGTTATCAATATTTTTGTTATTCCATTCGATGGTATCCTTCTCATTATGGAAGGTAGTCTTTTGTTGAGATTTTTTATACTAAAATGGATGGTAGCCTTGTCATTATTGAAGGTAGTCTGTTGTCGATATCTTTGTTACTCCAATGGATGATAGCCTTGTCGTTATGGAAGGTAGTCTGTTGTTAAGATTTTTGTTATTCCAATGGATGGTAACCTTTTCATTATAAAAGGTAGTCTATTTTCGAGATTTTTTTTACTCCAATTGATGGTAGCCTTGTTATTAGGGAAGGTAGTCTATTGTCGAGATTTTTGTTACTCGAATGGATGGTAGCCTTATCATTATGGTAGGTAGTATGTCGTTGAGATTTTTGTTACTCCAATGGATTGTAGCCTTATCATTATGAAAGGTAGTTTGTTGTTAATATTTTTGTTACTCCTTTGGATTTTAGCCTTGTCATTATGGAAGGTAGTTTTTTGTTACTCCAATGGATAGTAGCGTTATCATTATGGAAGGTAGTTTTTTGTCTAGGTTTTTGTTACTCCAATGGATGGTAGCCATGTCATTATGCAAGGTAGTTTTTTGTCGAGGTTTTTGTTACTCCAATGAATGGTAGCCTTATCATTATTGAAGGTAATTTGTTGTCGATATCTTTGTTACTCCAATGGATGATAGCCTCGTCATTATGGAAGGTAGTCTATTGTCGAGATTTTTTTTACTCCAATGGATGGTAGCCTTGTCATTATGGAAGGTAGTATGTTGTCATGAATTTGTTACTCTATTGGATGGTAGGCTTGTCATTATAGAACATAGATTGTTATTGATATTTTTGTTATTCCAATTGATGGTAGCCTTGTCATTATGGGTGGTACTCTATTGTCGAAATTTTTGTTACTCCAATGGATGGTAGCCTTGTCATTATGCAAGGTAGTCGGGTGTTCTGATTTATGTTACTCCACTGGATGTTAGCCTTGTGATTATGGAATGTAGTCTATTGTCGAGATTTTTGTTATTCCAATTGATGGTAGCCTTGTCATTATGGAAGGTAGTATTTTGTCGAGATTTTTGTTTCTCCAATGGATGGTAGCCTTGTCATTATTGAAGGTAGTCTGTTGTCGATATCTTTGTTACTCCAATGAATGATAGCCTTGTCATTATGGATGGTAGTCTATTGTCGATATTTTTGTTATTCCAATGGATGGTAGCCTTGTCAATATTGAAGGTAGTTTTTTGTAGAGATTTTTGTTATTCCAATGGATGGTAGCCTTGTCATTATGGAAGGTAGTCTCTTATCGAGATTTTTGTTACCCCAATGGATGGTAGCCTTGTAATTCTGGAAGGTAGTCTGTTGTAGAGATTTTTGTTACTCCAATGGATGGTAGCCTTTTAATTATGGACGGTATTCTGTCTATGAGATTTGTTTTACTCCAATGGATTGCAGCCTTGTCATTTGGAAGGTAGTCTGTTATTCGGTTTTTTATTACATCAATGGATGGTAGCCTTGTCATTAAGAAAGGTAGTATGTTATCGATATTTTTGTTATTCCATTCGATGGTAACCTTCTCATTATGGAAGGTAGTCTTTTGTTGAGATTTTTTTTACTAAAATGGATGGTAGCCTTGTCATTATTGAAGGTAGTCTGTTGTCGATATCTTTGTTACTCCAATGGATGATAGCCTTGTCGTTATGGAAGGTAGTCTGTTGTTAAGATTTTTGTTATTCCAATGGATGGTAACCTTTTCATTATAAAAGGTAGTCTATTTTCGATATTTTTGTTACTCCAATTGATGGTAGCCTTGTTATTAGGGAAGGTAGTCTATTGTCGAGATTTTTGTTACTCCCATGGATGGTAGCCTTATCATTATGGTAGGTAGTATGTCGTTGAGATTTTTGTTACTCCAATGGATTGTAGCCTTGTCATTATGAAAGGTAGTTTGTTGTTAAGATTTTTGTTACTCCATTGGATTTTAGCCTTGTCATTATGGAAGGTAGTTTTTTGTCGAGGTTTTTGTTACTCCAATGGATAGTAGCGTTATCATTATGGGAGGTACTTTTTTGTCTAGGTTTTTTTTACTCCAATGGATGGTAGCCATGTCATTATGCAAGGTAGTTTTTTGTCGAGGTTTTTGTTACTCCAATGAATGGTAGCCTTATCATTATTGAAGGTAGTTTGTTGTCGATATCGTTGTTACTCCAATGGATGATAGCCTCGTCATTATGGAAGGTAGTCTATTGTCGAGATTTTTTTTACTCCAATGGATGGTAGCCTTGTCATTATGGAAGGTAGTATGTTGTCATGAATTTGTTACTCTAATGGATGGTAGGCTTGTCATTATAGAACATAGATTGTTATTGATATTTTTGTTATTCCAATTGATGGTAGCCTTGTCATTATGGGTGGTACTCTATTGTCGAAATTTTTGTTACTCCAATGGATGGTAGCCTTGTCATTATGCAAGGTAGTCGGGTGTTCTTATTTATGTTACTCCACTGGATGTTAGCCTTGTGATTATGGAAGGTAGTCTATTGTCGAGATTTTTGTTATTCCAATTGATGGTAGCCTTGTCATTATGGAAGGTAGTATTTTGTCGAGATTTTTGTTTCTCCAATGGATGGTAGCCTTGTCATTATTGAAGGTAGTCTGTTGTCGATATCTTTGTTACTCCAATGGATGATAGCCTTGTCATTATGGATGGTAGTCTATTGTCGATATTTTTGTTATTCCAATGGATGGTAGCCTTGTCAATATTGAAGGTAGTTTTTTGTAGAGATTTTTGTTATTCCAATGGATGGTAGCCTTGTCATTATGGAAGGTAGTCTCTTGTCGAGATTTTTGTTACCCCAATGGATGGTAGCCTTGTAATTCTGGAAGGTAGTCTGTTGTAGAGATTTTTGTTACTCCAATGGATGGTAGCCTTTTCATTATAGAAGGTATTCTGTCTATGAGATTTGTTTTACTCCAATGGATTGCAGCCTTGTCATTATGGAAGGTAGTTTGTTATTCGGTTTTTTGTTACTCCAATGGATGGTAGCCTTGTCAGTAAGAAAGGTAGTATGTTATCGATATTTTTGTTATTCCATTCGATGGTAACCTTCTCATTATGGAAGGTAGTCTTAAGTTGAGATTTTTTATACTAAAATGGTTGGTAGCCTTGTCATTATTGAAGGTAGTCTGTTGTCGATATCTTTGTTACTCCAATGGATGATAGCCTTGTCGTTATGGAAGGTAGTCTGTTGTTAAGATTTTTGTTATTCCAATGGATGGTGACCTTTTCATTATAAAAGGTAGTCTATTTTCGAGATTTTTGTTACTCCAATTGATGGTAGCCTTGTTATTAGGGAAGGTAGTCTATTTTCGAGATTTTTGTTACTCCAATGGATGGTAGCCTTATCATTATGGTAGGTAGTATGTCGTTGAGATTTATGTTACTCCAATGGATGGTAGCCATGTCATTATGCAAGGTAGTTTTTTGTCGAGGTTTTTCTTACTCCAATGAATGGTAGCCTTATCATTATTGAAGGTAGTTTGTTGTCGATATCTTTGTTACTCCAATGGATGATAGCCTTGTCATTATGGAAGGTAGTCTATTATCGAGATTTTTTTTACTCCAATGGATGGTAGCCTTGTCATTATGGAAGGTAGTATGTTTTCACGAGTTTGTTACTCTAATGGATGGTAGGCTTGTCATTATAGAACATAGATTGTTATTGATATTTTTGTTACTCCAATTGATGGTAGCCTTGTCATTATGGGTGGTACTCTATTGTCGAAATTTTTGTTACTCCAATGGATGGTAGCCTTATCATTATGCAAGGTAGTCGGTTGTTTTGATTTATGTTACTCCACTGGATGTTAGCCTTCTGATTATGGAAGGTAGTCTATTGTCGAGATTTTTATTATTCCAATTGATGGTAGCCTTGTCATTATGGAAGGTAGTATTTTGTCAAGATTTTTGTTGCTCCAATGGATGGTAGCCTTGTCATTATTGAAGGTAGTCTGTTGTCGATATCTTTGTTACTCCAATGGATGATAGCCTTGTCATTATGGAAGGTAGTCTATTGTTGATATTTTTGTTATTCCAATTGATGGTAGCCTTATCATTATGGAAGGTAGTATTTTGTCGTTATTTTTGTTGCTCCAATGGATGGTAGCCTTGTCATTATTGAAGGTAGTCTGTTGTAGAGAATTTTGTTACTCCAATGGATGGTAGCCTTTTCATTATGGAAGGTAGTCTGTCTATGAGATTTATGTTACTCCAATGGATTGTAGCCTTGTCATTATGGAAGGTAGTCTGTTATTCAGTTTTTTGTTACACCAATGGATGGTAGCCTTGTCAATAAGAAAGGTAGTATGTTATCGATATTTTTGTTATTCCATTCGATGGTAACCTTGTCATTATGGAAGGTAGTCTTTTGTTGAGATTTTTTTTACTAAAATGGATGGTAGCCTTGTCATTATTGAAGGTAGTCTATTGTCGATATCTTTGTTACTCCAATGGATGATAGCCTTGTCGTTATGGAAGGTAGTCTGTTGTTGAGATTTTTTGTTACTCCAATAGATGGTAACCTTTTCATTATAGAAGGTAGTCTGTTTTCGGGATTTTTGTTACTCCAATTGATGGTAGCCTTGTCATTAGGAAAGGTAGTCTATTGTCGAGATTTTTGTTACTCAAATGGATGGTAGCCTTATCATTATGGAAGGTAGTATGTCGTTGAGATTTCTGTTACTCCAATGGATTGTAGCATTGTCATTATGGAAGGTAGTTTGTTGTTAAGTTTTTGTTACTCCAATGGATTGTAGCCTTGTCATTATGGAAGGTAGTTTTTTGTCGAGGTTTTTGTTACTCCAATGGATAATAGCGTTATCATTATGGAAGGTATTTTTTTGTCGAGGTTTTTGTTACTCCAATGGATGGTAGCCTTGTCATTATGGAAGGTAGTTTTTTGTCGAGGTTTTTATTACTCCAATGGATGGTAGCCTTATCATTATTGAAGGTAGTCTGTTGTCGATATCTTTGTTACTCCAATGGATGATAGCCTTGTCATTATGGAAGGTAGTCTGTTGTCACGAATTTTTACTCTAATGGATGGTAGGCTTGTCATTATAGAACATAGATTGTTATTGATATTTTTGTTACTCTAATTGATGGTAGCCTTGTCATTATGTAAGGTACTCTATTGTCGATATTTTTGTTACTCCGATGGATGGTAGCCTTGTGATTATGGAAGGTAGTCTAGTGTCGAGATTTTTGTTATTCCAATTGATGGTAGCCTTATCATTATGGAAGGTAGTATTTTGTCGTGATTTTTGTTGCTCCAATGGATGGTAGCCTTGTCATTATTGAAGGTAGTCTGTTGTCGATATCTTTGTTACTCCAATGGATGATAGCCTTGTCATTATGGAAGGTAGTCTATTGTCGATATTTTTGTTATTCCAATGGATGGTACCCTTGTCATTATTGAAGGTAGTTTTTTGTAGATATTTTTGTTATTCCAATGGATGGTAGCCTTGTCATTATGGAAGGTAGTCTATTCTTGATATTTTTGTTACCCCAATGGATGTTAGCCTTGTAATTATGGAAGGTAGTCTGTTGTAGAGATTTTTGTTACTCCAATGGATTGTAGCATTGTCATTATGGAAGGTAGTTTGTTGTTAAATTTTTGTTACTCCAATGGATTGTAGCCTTGTCATTATGGAAGGTAGTTTTTTGTCGAGGTTTTTGTTACTCCAATGGATAGTAGCGTTATCATTATGGAAGGTAGTTATTTGTCGAGGTTTTTGTTACTCCAATGGATGGTAGCCTTGTCATTATGGAAGGTAGTTTTTTGTCGAGGTTTTTATTACTCCAATGGATGGTAGCCTTATCATTATTGAAGGTAGTCTGTTTTCGATATCTTTGTTACTCCAATGGATGATAGCCTTGTCATTATGGAAGGTAGTCTGTTGTCACGAATTTTTACTCTAATGGATGGTAGGCTTGTCATTATAGAACATAGATTGTTATTGATATTTTTGTTACTCCAATTGATGGTAGCCTTGTCATTATGTAAGGTACTCTATTGTCGAAATTTTTGTTACTCCGATGGATGGTAGCCTTGTGATTATGGAAGGTAGTCTATTGTCGAGATTTTTGTTATTCCAATTGATGGTAGCCTTATCATTATGGAAGGTAGTATTTTGTCGTGATTTTTGTTGCTCCAATGGATGGTAGCCTTGTCAGTATTGAAGGTAGTCTGTTGTCGATATTTTTGTTATTCCAATGGATGGTACCCTTGTCATTATTGAAGGTAGTTTTTTGTAGATATTTTTGTTATTCCAATGGATGGTAGCCTTGTCATTATGGAAGGTAGTCTATTCTCGAGATTTTTGTTACCCCAATGGATGGTAGCCTTGTAATTATGGAAGGTAGTCTGTTGTAGAGATTTTTGTTACTCAAATGGATGGTAGCCTTTTCATAGGAAGGTAGTCTGTCTATGAGATTTCTGTTACTCTAATGGATTGTACCCTTGTCAATATGGAAGGTAGTCTGTTATTCAGTTTTTTGTTACTCCAATGGATGGTAGCCGTGTCATTAAGAAAGGTAGTATGTTATCGATATTTTTGTTATTCCATTAGATGTTAACCTTGTCATTATGGAAGGTAGTCTTTTGTTGATATTTTTTTACTAAAATGGATGGTAGCCTTGTCATTATTGAAGGTAGTCTGTTATCGATATCTTTGTTACTCTAATGGATGATAGCCTTATCATTATGGAAGGTAGTCTGTTGTTGAGATTTTTGTTACTCCAATGGATGGTAACCTTTTCATTATAGAAGGTAGTCTGTTCTCGAGATTTTTGTTACTCCAATTGATGGTAGCCTTGTCATTAGGGAAGGTAGTCTACTGTCGAGAATTTTGTTACTCCAATGGATGGTAGCCTTATCATTATGGAAGGTAGTATGTCATTAAGATTTCTGTTACTCCAATCGATTTTAGCCTTGTCATTATGGAAGGTAGTTTTATGTTAAGATTTTTGTTACTCCAATGGATGGTAGCCTTGTCATTATGGAAGGTAGTTTTTAGTCGAGGTTTTTTTTACTCCAATGGATGGTAGCGTTATCATTATTGAAGGTAGTCTGTTGTCAATATCTTTGTTACTCCAATGGATGATAGGCTTGTCATTATGGAAGGTAGTCTATTGTCGTGATTTTTTTTACTCCAATGGATGGTAGGCTTGTCATTATAGAACACAAATTGTTATTGATATTTTTGTTACTCCAATTGATGGTAGCCTTGACATTTTGTAAGGTACTCTATTGGATGGTAGCCTTATCATTATTGAAGTTAGTCTGTTGTCGATATCTTTGTTACTCCAATGGATGGTAGCCTTATCATTATTGAAGTTAGTATGTTGTCGATATCTTTGTTACTCCAATGGATGATGGCCTTGCCAATATGAAAGTTAGTCTGTTATCCAGATTTTTTTTACTCCAATGGATGGTAGCCTTGTCATTATGGAAGGTAGTCTGTTGTCACGATTTTGTTACTCTAAGGGATGGTAGGCTTGTCATTATAGAACATAGTCTGTTGTTGATATTAGTGTTTATCCAATTGATGGTAGCCTTGTCATTATGGAAGGTACTCTATTGTCGAGATTTTTTTTACTCCAACGGATGGTAGCCTTTTCATTATGGAAGGTAGTCTATTGTCAAGATTTTTATTATTCCAATTGATGGTGGCCTTGTCATTATGAAAGGTAGTTTTTTGTCGAGATTTTTGTTACTCCAATGGATGGTAGCCTTGTCATTATGGAAGGTAATTTATTGTCGAGATTTTTGTTATTCCAATTGATGGTAGCCTTGTCATTATGGAAGGTAGTTTTTTGTCGAGGTTTTTGTTACTCCAATGGATGGTAGCCTTATCATTATTGTAGGTAGTCTGTTGTCGATATCTTTGTTACTCCAATGGATGATAGCCTTGTCATTATGTTAGGTAGTCTTTTGTCGAGATTTTTTTTACTCCATTGGATGGTAGCCTTGTAATTATGGAAGGTAGTCTGTTGTCACGATTTTGTTACTCTAATGGATGGTAGCCTTGTCATTATGCAAAGTAGTAGGTTGCTCTGATTTTTGATACTCTAGTGTAAGTTAGCCTTATCATTATGGAAGGTAGTCTATTATCGAGATTTTTGTTATTCCAATTGATGGTAGCCTTGTTATTATGGAAGATAGTATTTTGTCGAGAATTTTGTTGCTCCAATGGATGGTAGCCTTGTCATTATTGAAGGTAGTCTATTGTCGATATCTTTGTTACTCTAATGGATGGTAGCGTTGTCATTATGGAAGGTAGTCTATTGTCGAGATTTTTGTTATTCCAATGGATGGTAGCCTTGTCATTATGTAATGTAGTTTTTTGTCGAGGTTTTTGTTACTCCAATGGATGGTAGCCTTGTCATTAAGAAAGGTAGTATGTTATCGATATTTTTGTTATTCCATTGGATGGTAGCCTTGTCATTATGGAAAGTAGTCTGTTAGCGATATTTTTGTTATTCTAATGGATGGTAACCTTGTCATTATGAAAGGTAGTTTTTTGTCGATATTTTTTTTACTAAAATGGATGGTAGCCTTGTCATTATTGAAGGTTGTCTATTGTAAATATCTTTGTTACTCAAATGGATGATAGCCTTGTCGTTATGGAAGGTAGTCTGTTGTTGAGATTTTTGTTACTCCAAGGGATGGTAGCCTTGTCATTATAGAAGGTAGTCTGTTGTCGAGATTTTTGTTACTCCAATTGATGGTAGCCTTGTCATTATGGAAGGTAGTATGTCGTTGAGATTTCTATTACTCCAATGGATTGTAGCCTTGTCATTATGGTAGGTAGTTTGTTGTTAAGATTTTTGTTACTCCAATGAACGGTAGCCTTGTCATTACGGAAGGTAGTCTGTTGTCGAGATTTTTGTTATTCGAATGGATGGTAACCTTGTCATTATGGAAGGTAGTTTTTTCTCAAGGTTTTTGTTACTCCAATGGATGGTAGCCTTATCATTATTGAAGTTAGTCTGTTGTCGATATCTTTGTTACTCCAATGGATGTTGGCCTTGCCATTATGAAAGTTAGTCTGTTGTCGAGATTTTTTTTACTCCAATGGATGGTAGCCTTGTCATTATGGAAGGTAGTCTGTTGTCACGATTTTGTTACTCTAAGGGATGGTAGGCTTGTCATTATAGAACATAGTCTGTTGTTGATATTTTTGTTTCTCCAATTGATGGTAGCCTTGTCATTATGGAAGGTACTCTATTTTCGAGATTTTTTTACTCCAACGGATGGTAGCCTTTTCATTAGGAAAGGTAGTCGGTTGTTCTGATTTTTGTTACTCCAATGGATGTTAGCCTTGTCATTATGGAAGGTAGTCTATTGTCAAGATTTTTATTATTCCAATTGATGGTAGCCTTGTCATTATGGAAGGTAGTCTATTGTCGAGATTTTTGTTATTCCAATGGATGGTAGCCTTGTCATTATGGAAGGTAGTTTTTTGTCGAGATTTTTGTTACTCCAATGGATGGTAGCCTTGTCATTATGGAAGGTAATCTATTGTCGAGATTTTTGGTATTCCAATTGATGGTAGCCTTGTCATTATGGAAGGTAGTCTATTGTCGAGATTTTTGTTATTCCAATGGATGGTAGCCTTCTCATTATGTAAGGTAGTTTTTTATCGAGGTTTTTGTTACTCTAATGGATGGTAGCCTTGTCATTAAGAAAGGTAGTATGTTATCGATATTTTTGGTATTCCATTGGATGGTAGCCTTGTCATTATGGAAGGTAGTCTGTTAGCGATATTTTTGTTATTCCAATGGATGGTAACCTTGTCATTATGGAAGGTAGTCTCTTGTCGATATTTTCTTTACTAAAATGGATTGTAGCCTTGTCATTATTGAAGGTAGTCTATTGTCAATATCTTTGTTATTCTAATGAATGATAGCGTTTTCATTATGGAAGGTAGTTTGTTGTTGAGATTTTTGTTACTCCAAGGGATGGTAGCCTTGTCATTATAGAAGGTAGTTTGTTGTCGAGATTTTTGTTACTCCAATTGATAGTAGCCTTGTCATTAGGGAAGGTAGTCTGTTGTCGAGATTTTTGTTACTCTAATGGATGGTAGCCTTATCTTTATGGAAGTTAGTATGTCTTTGAGATTTCTGTTACTCCAATGGATTGTAGCCTTGTCATTATGGAAGGTAGTTTGTTGTTAAGATTTTTGTTACTCGAATGAATGGTAGCCTTGTCATTATGGAAGGTAGTCTGTTGTCGATATTTTTGTAATTCGAATGGATGGTAACCTTGTCATTATGGAAGGTAGGTTTTTGTCAAGGTTTTTGTTACTCCAATGGATGGTAGCCTTATCATTATTGAAGTTAGTCTGTTGTCGATATCATTGTTACTCCAATGGATGATAGCCTTGTCATTATGAAAGTTAGTCTGTTGTCGAGTATTTTTGTTACTCCAACGGATGGTAGCCTTGCCATTATGGAAGGTAGTCTATTGTTGATATTTTTGTTATTCCAATTGATGGTAGCCTTATCATTATGGAAGGTAGTATTTTGTCGTGATTTTTGTTGCTCCAATGGATGGTAGCCTTGTCATTATTGAAGGTAGTTTGTTGTTGATATCTTTGTTACTCCAATGGATGGTAGCCTTGTCATTTTGGAAGGTAGTCTATTGTCGATATTTTTGTTATTCCAATGGATGGTACCCTTGTCATTATTGAAGGTAGTTTTTTGTAGAGATTTTTTATATTCTAATGGATGGTAGCCTTGTCATTATGGAAGGTAGTCTATTGTCGAGATTTTTGTTACTCCAATGGATGGTAGCGTTACTCCAAAGGTAGTATGTTATCGATATTTTTGTTATTCCATTCGATGGTAACCTTGTTATTATGGAAGGTAGTCTTTTGTTGAGATTTTTTTTACTAAAATGGATGGTAGCCTTGTCATTATTGAAGGTAGTCTATTGTCGATATCTTTGTTACTCCAATGGATGATAGCCTTGTCGTTATGGAAGGTAGTCTGTTGTTGAGATTTTTGTTACTCCAATAGATGGTAACCTTTTGATTATAGAAGGTAGTCTGTTTTCGGGATTTTTGTTACTCCAATTGATGGTAGCCTTGTCATTAGGGAAGGTAGTCTATTGTCGAGATTTTTGTTACTCAAATGGATGGTAGACTTATCATTATGGAAGGTAGTATGTCGTTGAGATTTATGTTACTCCAATGGATTGTAGTATTGTCCTTATGAAAGGTAGTTTGTTGTTAAGATTTTTGTTACTCCAATGGATTGTAGCTTGTCATTATGGAAGGTAGTTTTTTGTCGAGGTTTTTGTTACTCCAATGGATAGTAGCGTTATCATTATGGAAGGTATTTTTTTGTCGAGGTTTTTGTTACTCCAATGGATGGTAGCCTTGTCATTATGGAAGGTAGTTTTTTGTCGAGGTTTTTATTACTCCAATGGATGGTAGCCTTATCATTATTGAAGGTAGTCTGTTGTCGATATCTTTGTTACTCCAATGGATGATAGCCTTGTCATTATGCAAGGTAGTTTTTTGTCGAGATTTTTGTTACCCCAATGGATGGTAGCCTTGTAATTATGGAAGGTAGTCTGTTGTAGAGATTTTTGTTACTCCAATGGATGGTAGCCTTTTCATTATGGAAGGTAGTCTGTCTATGAGATTTATGTTACTCCAATGGATTGTAGCCTTGTCATTATGGAAGGTAGTCTGTTATTCAGTTTTTTGTTACACCAATGGATGGTAGCCTTGTCAATAAGAAAGGTAGTATGTTATCGATATTTTTGTTATTCCATTCGATGGTAACCTTGTCATTATGGAAGGTAGTCTTTTGTTGAGATTTTTTTTACTAAAATGGATGGTAGCCTTGTCATTATTGAAGGTAGTCTGTTGTCGATATCTTTGTTACTCCAATGGATGATAGCCTTATCGGTATGGAAGGTAGTCTGTTGTTGAGATTTTTGTTAATCCAATAGATGGTAACCTTTTCATTATAGAAGGTAGTCTGTTTTCAAGATTTTTGTTACTCCAATTGATGGTAGCCTTGTCATTAGGCAAGGTAGTCTATTTTCGAGATTTTTGTTACTCAAATGGATGGTAGCCTTATCATTATGGAAGGTAGTATGTCGTTGAGATTTCTGTTACTCCAATGGATTGTAGCATTGTCATTATGGAAGGTAGTTTGTTGTTAAATTTTTGTTACTCCAATGGATTGTAGCCTTGTCATTATGGAAGGTAGTTTTTTGTCGAGGTTTTTGTTACTCCAATGGATAGTAGCGTTATCATTATGGAAGGTAGTTATTTGTCGATATCTTTGTTACTCCAATGGTTGATAGCCTTGTCATTATGGAAGGTAGTTTGTTGTCACGAATTTTTACTCTAATGGATGGTAGGCTTGTCATTATAGAACATAGATTGTTATTGATATTTTTGTTACTCCAATTGATGGTAGCCTTGTCATTATGTAAGGTACTCTATTGTCGAAATTTTTGTTACTCCGATGGATGGTAGCCTTGTGATTATGGAAGGTAGTCTATTGTCGAGATTTTTGTTATTCCAATTGATGGTAGCCTTATCATTATGGAAGGTAGTATTTTGTCGTGATTTTTGTTGCTCCAATGGATGGTAGCCTTGTCATTATTGAAGGTAGTCTGTTGTCGATATCTTTGTTACTCCAATGGATGATAGCCTTGTCATTATGGAAGGTAGTCTATTGTCGATATTTTTGTAATTCCAATGGATGGTACCCTTGTCATTATTGAAGGTAGTTTTTTGTAGATATTTTTGTTATTCCAATGGATGGTAGCCTTGTCATTATGGAAGGTAGTCTATTCTCGAGATTTTTGTTACCCCAATGGATGGTAGCCTTGTAATTATGGAAGGTAGTCTATTGTAGAGATTTTTGTTACTCCAATGGATGGTAGCCTTTTCATTATGGAAGGTAGTCTGTCTATGAGATTTCTGTTACTATAATGGATTGTACCCTTGTCATTATGGAAGGTAGTCTGTTATTCAGTTTTTTGTTACTCCAATGGATGGTAGCCTTGTCATTAAGAAAGGTAGTATGTTATCGATATTTTTGTTATTCCATTAGATGTTAACCTTGTCATTATGGAAGGTAGTCTTTTGTTGATATTTTTTTACTAAAATGGATGGTAGCCTTGTCATTATTGAAGGTAGTCTGTTGTCGATATCTTTGTTACTCCAATGGATGATAGCCTTGTCGTTATGGAAGGTAGTCTGTTGTTGAGATTTTTGTTAATCCAATAGATGGTAACCTTTTCATTATAGAAGGTAGTCTGTTTTCGAGATTTTTGTTACTCCAATTGATGGTAGCCTTGTCATTAGGCAAGGTAGTCTATTTTCGAGATTTTTGTTACTCAAATGGATGGTAGCCTTATCATTATGGAAGGTAGTATGTCGTTGAGATTTCTGTTACTCCAATGGAATGTAGCATTGTCATTATGGAAGGTAGTTTGTTGTTAAATTTTTGTTACTCCAATGGATTGTAGCCTTGTCATTATGGAAGGTAGTTTTTTGTCGAGGTTTTTGTTACTCCAATGGATAGTAGCGTTATCATTATGGAAGGTAGTTATTTGTCGATATCTTTGTTACTCCAATGGTTGATAGCCTTGTCATTATGGAAGGTAGTCTGTTGTCACGAATTTTTACTCTAATGGATGGTAGGCTTGTCATTATAGAACATAGATTGTTATTGATATTTTCGTTACTCCAATTGATGGTAGCCTTGTCATTATGTAAGGTACTCTATTGTCGAAATTTTTGTTACTCCGATGGATGGTAGCCTTGTGATTATGGAAGGTAGTCTATTGTCGAGATTTTTGTTATTCCAATTGATGGTAGCCTTATCATTATGGAAGGTAGTATTTTGTCGTGATTTTTGTTGCTCCAATGGATGGTAGCCTTGTCATTATTGAAGGTAGTCTGTTGTCGATATCTTTGTTACTCCAATGGATGTTAGCCTTGTCATTATGGAAGGTAGTCTATTGTCGATATTTTTGTAATTCCAATGGATGGTACCCTTGTCATTATTGAAGGTAGTTTTTTGTAGATATTTTTGTTATTCCAATGGATGGTAGCCTTGTCATTATGGAAGGTAGTCTATTCTCGAGATTTTTGTTACCCCAATGGATGGTAGCATTGTAATTATGGAAGGTAGTCTATTGTAGAGATTTTTGTTACTCCAATAGATGGTAGCCTTTTCATTATGGAAGGTAGTCTGTCTATGAGATTTCTGTTACTATAATGGATTGTACTCTTGTCATTATGGAAGGTAGTCTGTTATTCAGTTTTTTGTTACTCCAATGGATGGTAGCCTTGTCATTAAGAAAGGTAGTATGTTATCGATATTTTTGTTATTCCATTAGATGTTAACCTTGTCATTATGGAAGGTAGTCTTTTGTTGATATTTTTTTACTAAAATGGATGGTAGCCTTGTCATTATTGAAGGTAGTCTGTTGTCGATATCTTTGTTACTCCAATGGATGATAGCCTTATCATTATTGAAGGTAGTCTGTTGTTGAGATTTTTGTTACTCCAATGGATGGTAACCTTTTCATTATAGAAGGTAGTCTGTTCTCGAGATTTTTGTTACTCCAATTGATGGTAGCCTTGTCATTAGGGAAGGTAGTCTACTCTCGAGAATTTTGTTACTCCAATGGATGGTAGCCTTATCATTATGGAAGGTAGTATGTCATTGAGATTTCTGTTACTCCAATCGATTGTAGCCTTGTCATTATGGAAGGTAGTTTTTAGTCGAGGTTTTTTTTACTCCAATGGATGGTAGCGTTATCATTATTGAATGTAGTCTGTTGTCAATATCTTTGTTACTCCAATGGATGATAGCCTTGTCATTATGGAAGGTAGTCTATTGTCGTGATTTTTTTTACTCCAATGGATGGTAGGCTTGTCATTATGGAAGGTAGTCTGTTGTCACAAATTTTTACTCTAATGGATGGTAGGCTTGTCATTATAAAACACAATTTTTTTTACTCCAATTGATGGTAGGCTTGTCATTATGTAAGGTACTCTATTGGATGGTAGCCTTATCATTATTGAAGTTAGTCTGTTGTCGATATCTTTGTTACTCCAATGGATGGTAGCCTTATCATTATTGAAGTTAGTCTGTTGTCGATATCTTTGTTACTCCAATGGATGATGGCCTTGCCATTATGAAAGTTAGTCTGTTGTCCAGATTTTTTTTACTCCAATGGATGGTAGCCTTGTCATTATGGAAGGTAGTCTGTTGTCACGATTTTGTTACTCTAAGGGATGGTAGGCTTGTCATTATAGAACATAGTCTGTTGTTGATATTAGTGTTTATCCAATTGATGGTAGCCTTATCATTATGGAAGGTACTCTATTGTCGAGATTTTTTTTTACTCCAACGGATGGTAGCCTTTTCATTAGGAAAGGTAGTCGGTTGTTCTGATTTTTGTTACTCCAATGGATGTTAGCCTTGTCATTATGGAAGGTAGTCTATTGTCAAGATTTTTATTATTCCAATTGATGGTAGCCTTGTCATTATGGAAGATAGTTTTTTGTCGAGATTTTTGTTACTCCAATGGATGGTAGCCTTGTCATTATGGAAGGTAATCTATTGTCGAGATTTTGTTTATTCCAATTGATGGTAGCCTTGTCATTATGGAAGGTAGTTTTTTGTCGAGGTTTTTGTTACTCCAATGGATGGTAGCCTTATCATTATTGTAGGTAGTCTGTTGTCGATATCTTTGTTACTCCAATGGATGATAGCCTTGTCATTATGTTAGGTAGTCTGTTGTCGAGATTTTTTTTACTCCATTGGATGGAAGCCTTGTAATTATGGAAGGTAGTCTGTTGTCACGATTTTGTTACTCTAATGGATGGTAGGCTTGTCATTATAGAACATAATTTGTTATTGATATTTTTGTTACTCCAATTGATGGTATCCTTGTCATTATGGAAAATACTCTATTGTCGAAATTTTTGTTACTTCAATGGATGGTAGCCTTGTCATTATGCAAAGTAGTAGGTTGCTCTGATTTTTGATACTCCAATGTAAGTTAGCCTTATCATTATGGAAGGTAGTCTATTATCGAGATTTTTGTTATTCCAATTGATGGTAGCCTTGTTATTATGGAAGATAGTATTTTGTTGCTCCAATGGATGGTAGCCTTGTAATTATTGAAGGTAGTCTGTTTTCGATATCTTTGTTACTCTAATGGATGGTAGCGTTGTCATTATGGAAGGTAGTCTATTGTCGAGATTTTTGTTATTCCAATGGATGGTACCCTTGTCATTATGTAAGGTAGTTTTTTGTCGAGGTTTTTGTTACTCCAATGGATGGTAGCCTTGTCATTAAGAAAGGTAGTATGTTATCGATATTTTTGTTATTCCACTGGATGGTGGCCTTGTCATTATTGAAGGTTGTCTATTGTAAATATCTTTGTTACTCAAATGGATGATAGCCTTGTCGTTATGGAAGGTAGTCTGTTGTTGAGATTTTTGTTACTCCAAGGGATGGTAGCCTTGTCATTATAGAAGGTAGTTTGTTGTCGAGATTTTTGTTACTCCAATTGATGGTAGCCTTGTCATTATGGAAGGTAGTATGTCGTTGAGATTTCTGTTACTCCAATGGATTGTAGCCTTGTCATTATGGTAGGTAGTTTGTTGTTAAGATTTTTGTTACTCCAATGAATGGTAGCCTTGTCATTACGGAAAGTAGTCTGTTGTCGAGATTTTTGTTATTCGAATGGATGGTAACCTTGTCATTATGGAAGGTAGTTTTTTCTCAAGGTTTTTGTTACTCCAATGGATGGTAGCCTTATCATTATTGAAGTTAGTCTGTTGTCGATATCTTTGTTACTCCAATGGATGATGGCCTTGCCATTATGAAAGTTAGTCTGTTGTCGAGATTTTTTTTACTCCAATGGATGGTAGCCTTGTCATTATGGAAGGTAGTCTGTTGTCACGATTTTGTTACTCTAAGGGATGGTAGGCTTGTCATTATAGAACATAGTTTGTTGTTGATATTTTTGTTTCTCCAATTAATGGTAGCCTTGTCATTATGGAAGGTACTCTATTGCCGAGATCTTTTTTACTCCAACGGATGGTAGCCTTTTCATTAGGAAAGGTAGTCGGTTGTTCTGATTTTTGTTACTCCAATGGATGTTAGCCTTGTCATTATCGAAGGTAGTCTATTGTCAAGATTTTTATTATTCCAATTGATGGTAGCCTTGTCATTATGGAAGGTAGTCTATTGTCGAGATTTTTGTTATTCCAATGGATGGTAGCCTTGTCATTATGGAAGGTAGTTTTTTGTAGATATTTTTCTTACTCCAATGGATGGTAACCTTGTCATTATGGAAGGTAATCTATTGTCCAATTTTTGTTATTCCAATTGATGGTAGCCTTGTCATTATGGAAGGTAGTTTTTTGTCGAGGTTTTTGTTACTCCAATGGATGGTAGCCTTATCATTATTGAAGGTAGTCTGTTGTCGATATCTTTGTTACTCCAATGGATGATAGCTTTGTCATTATGTTAGGTAGTCTGTTGTCGAGATTTTTTTTACTCCATTGGATGGTAGCTTTGTAATTATGGAAGGTAGTTTGTTGTCGCGATTTTGTTACTCTAATGGATGGTAGGCTTGTCATTATAGAACATAGTTTGTTGTTGATATTTTTGTTACTCCAATTGATGGTAGCCTTGTCATTATGGAAAATACTCTTTTGTCTATATTTTTGTTACTCCAATGGATGGTAGCCTTGTCATTATGCAAAGTAGTAGGTTGTTCTTATTTTTGATACTCCAATGTAAGTTAGCCTTGTCATTATGGAAGATAGTATTTTGTCGAGAATTGTGTTGCTCCAATTGATGGTAGCCTTGTCATTATTGAAGGTAGTCTGTTGTCGATATCTTTGTTACTCTAATGGATGGTAGCGTTGTCATTATGGAAGGTAGTCTATTGTCGAGATTTTTTTTATTCCAATGGATGGTAGCCTTGTCATTATGTAAGGTAGTTTTTTATCGAGGTTTTTGTTACTCTAATGGATGGTAGCCTTGTCATTAAGAAAGGTAGTATGTTATCGATATTTTTGTTATTCCATTGGATGGTAGCCTTGTCATTATTGAAGGTAGTCTGTTAGCGATATTTTTGTTATTCCAATGGATGGTAACCTTGTCATTATGGAAGGTAGTCTCTTGTCGATATTTTTTTTTACTAAAATGGATTGTAGCCTTGTCATTATTGAAGGTAGTCTATTGTCAATATCTTTGTTATTCTAATGAATGATAGCCTTGTCATTATGGAAGGTAGTCTGTTGTTGAGATTTTTGTTACTCCAAGGGATTGTAGCCTTGTCATTATAGAAGGTAGTCTGTTGTCGAGATTTTTGTTACTCTAATGGATGGTAGCCTTATCATTATGGAAGTTAGTAAGTCGTTGAGATTTCTGTTACTCCAATGGATTGTAGCCTTGTCATTATGGAAGGTAGTTTGTTGTTAAGATTTTTGTTACTCCAATGAATGGTAGCCTTGTCATTATGGAAGGTAGTCTGTTGTCGATATTTTTGTAATTCGAATGGATGGTAAACTTGTCAATATGGAAGGTAGTTTTTTGTCAAGGTTTTTGTTACTCCAATGGATGGTAGCCTTATCATTATTGAAGTTAGTCTGTTGTCGATATCATTGTTACTCCAATGGATGATAGCCTTGTCATTATGAAAGTTAGTCTGTTGTCGAGTATTTTTGTTACTCCAATGGATGGTAGCCTTGCCATTATGGAAGGTAGTCTATTGTCACGATTTTGTTACTCTAAGGGATGGATGGCTTGTCATTATAGAACATAGTCTGTTGTTGATATTTTTGTTACTCCAATTGATGGTAGCCTTGTCATTATGGAAGGTACTCTATTGTCGAGAATTTTTTTACTCCAACAAATGGTAGCCTTGTCATTAGGAAAGGTAGTCTATTATCAAGATTTTTATTATTCCAATTGATGGTATCCTTGTCATTATGGAAGGTAGTCTATTGTCGAGATTTTTGTTATTCTAATGGATGGTAGCCTTGTCACTATGGAAGGTAGTTTTTTGTCGAGATATTTGTTACTCCAATGGATGGTAGCCTTGTCATTATGGAAGGTAATCTATTGTCTTGATTTTTGTTATTCCAATTAATGGTAGCCTTGTAATTATGGAAGGTAGTCTATTGTAGAGATTTTTGTTACTCCAATGGATGATAGCCTTTTCATTATGGAAGGTAGTCTGTCTATGATATTTCTGTTACTTTAATGGATTGTAGTCTTGTCATTATGGAAGGTAGTCTGTTATTTAGATTTTTGTTACTCCAATGGATGGTAGCCTTGTCATTAAGAAAGGTAGTATGTTATCGATATTTTTGTTATTCCATTGGATGGCAGCCTTGTTATTATGGAAGGTAGTCTTTTGTTGAGATTTTTTTTACTAAAATGGATGGTAGCCTTATCATTATTGAAGGTAGTCTGTTGTCGATATCTTTGTTACTCCAATGGATGATAGCCTTGTCGTTATGGAAGGTAGTCTGTTGTTGAGATTTTTGTTACTCCAAGGGATGGTAGCCTTGTCATTATAGGAGGTAGTCTATTGTCAAGATTTTTGTTACTCCAATTTAAGGTAGCCTTGTAATTATGGAAGGTAGTCTGTTATAGAGATTTTTGTTACTCCAATGGATGGTAGCCTTTTCATTATGGAAGGTAGTCTGTCTATGATATTTCTGTTACTCCAATGGATTGTACCCTTGTCATTATGGAAGGTAGTCTATTATTCTGATTTTTTTTATTCCAATAGATGGTAGCCTTGTCATTAGGAAAGGTAGTCGGTTGTTCTGATTTTTGTTACTCCAATGAATGTTAGCCTTGTCATTATGGAAGGTAGTCTATTGTCAAGATTTTTTTTACTAAAATGGATGGTAGCCTTGTCATTATTGAAGGTAGTCTGTTGTCGATATCTTTGGTACTCCAATGGATGATTGCCATGTCGTTATGGAAGGTAGTCTGTTGTTGAGATTTTTGTTACTCCAAGGGATGGTAGCCTTGTCATTATGGAAGGTAATCTATTGTCGATATTTTTGTTATTCCAATTGATGGTAGCCTTGTAATTGTGGAAGGTAGTCTATTGTAGAGATTTTTGTTACTCCAATGGATGGTAGCCTTTTCATTATGGAAGGTTGTCTGTCTATGAGATTTCTGTTACTCTAAGGGATTGTAGCCTTGTCATTATGGAAGGTAGTCTGTTATTCAGATTTTTGTTACTCCAATGGATGGTAGCCTTGTCATTAAGAAAGGTAGTATGTTATCGATATTTTTGTTATTCCATTGGATGGTAGCCTTGTCATTATGGAAGGTAGTCTATTGTCGAGATTTTTGTTATTCTAATGGATGGTAGCCTTGTCACTATGGAAGGTAGTTTTTTGTCGAGATTTTTGTTACTCCAATGGATGGTAGCCTTGTCATTATGGAAGGTAATCTATTGTCGAGATTTTTGTTATTCCAATTAATGGTAGCCTTGTAATTATTTAAGGTAGTCTATTGTAGAGATTTTTGTTACTCCAATGGATGATAGCCTTTTCATTATGGAAGGTAGTCTGTCTATGATATTTCTGTTACTCCAATGGATTGTAGTCTTGTCATTATGGAAGGTAGTCTGTTATTTAGATTTTTGTTACTCTAATTGATGGTAGCCTTGTCGTTATGGAAGGTACTCTATAGTCGAGATTTTTTTTACTCCAACGGATGGTAGTCTTGTCATTAGGAAAGGTAGTCGGTTGTTCTGATTTTCGTTACTCAAATGAATGTTAGCCTTGTCATTATGGAAGGTAGTCTATTGTCAAGATTTTTATTATTCCAATTGATGGTAGCCTTGTCATTATGGAAGGTAGTCTATTGTCGAGATTTTTGTTATTCCAATGGATGGTAGCCTTTTCATTATGGAAGGTTGTCTGTCTATGAGATTTCTGTTACTCTAATGGATTGTAGCCTTGTCATTATGGAAAGGTAGTATGTTATCGATATTTTTTTTATTCCATTGGATGGTAGCCTTGTCATTATGGAAGGTAGTATGTGGTCGAGATTTTTGTTATTCCAATGGATGGTAACCTTGTCATTATGGAAGGTAGTCTTTTGTTAAGAATTTTTTTACTAAAATGGATGGTAGCCTTGTCATTATTAAAGGTAGTCTGTTGTTGATATCTTTGTTACTCCAATGGATGATTGCCTTGTCGTTATGGAAGGTAGCCTATTGTTGAGATTTTTGTTACTCCAAGGGATGGTAGCCTTGTCATTATAGAAGGTAGTCTATTGTCGAGATTTTTGTTACTCCAAATTAAGGTAGCCTTGTAATTATGGAAGTTAGTCTGTTGTAGAGATTTTTGTTACTCCAATGGATGGTAGCCTTTTCATTATGGAAGGTAGTCTGTCTATGAGATTTCTGTTGCTCCAATGGATTGTAGCCTTGTCATTATGGAAGGTCGTCTGTTATTCAAATTGTTGTTACTCCAATGGATGGTAGCCTTGTCATTAAGAAAGGTAGTATGTTATCGATATTTTTGTTATTCCATTGGATGGTAGACTTGTCATTATGGAAGGTAGTCTGTTGTCGAGATTTTTGTTATTCCAATGGATGGTAACCTTGTCATTATGCAAGGTAGTCTTTTGTTGAGATTTTTTTTACTAAAATGGATGGTAGCCTTGTCATTATTGAAGGTAGTCTGTTGTCGATATCTTTGTTACTCCAATGGATGATAGCCTTGTCGTTATGGAAGGTAGTCTGTTGTTGAGATTTTTGTTACTCCAAGGGATGGTAGCCTTGTCATTATAGAAGGTAGTCTGTTGTCGAGATTTTTGTTACTCTAATTGATGGTAGCCTTGTCATTAGGGAAGGTAGTCTATTGTCGAGATTTTTGTTACTCCAAGGGATGGTAGCCTTATCATTATTGAAGGTAGTATGTCGTTGAGATTTATGTTACTCCAATGGATTGTAGCCTTGTCATTATGGAAGGTAGTTTGTTGTCACGATTTTGTTACTCTAAGGGATGGTAGGCTTGTCATTATAGAACATAGTCTGTTGTTGATATTTTTGTTACTCCAATTGAGGGTAGCTTTGTCATTATGGAAGGTATTCTATTGTCGATATTTTTTTTACTCTAATGGATGGTAGCCTTGCCATTGGGAAAGGTAGTCGGTTGTTCTGATTTTTGTTACTCCAATGGATGTTAGCCTTGTCATTATGGATGGTAGTCTATTGTCAAGATTTTTATTATTCCAATTGATAGTAGCCTTGTCATTATGTAAGGTAGTTTATTGTCGAGATTTTTGTTATTCCAATGGATGGTATCCTTGTCATTATGGAAGGTAGTTTTTTGACGAGATTTTTGTTACTCCAATGGATGGTAGCCTTGTCATTACTGAAGGTAATCTATTGTCGAGATTTTTTTAATTCCAATTTAAGGTAGCCTTGTAATTATGGAAGGTAGTCTATTGTAGAGATTTTTGTTACTCCAATGGATGATAGCCTTTTCATTATGGATGGTAGTCTGTCTATGAGATTTCTGTTACTCAAATGGATTGTACCCTTGTCATTATGGAAGGTAGTCTGTTATTCAGATTTTTGTTACTCCAATGGATGGTAGCCTTGTCATTATTGAAGGTAGTCTGTTGTCACGATTTTGTTACTCTAAGGGATGGTAGGCTTGTAATTATAGAAAATAGTCTATTGTTGATATTTTTGTTACTCCAATTGATGGTAGCCTTGTCATTATGGAAGGTACTCTATTGTCGAGATTTTTTTTACTCCAACGGATGGTAGCCTTGTCATTAGGAAAGGTAGTTGGTTGTTCTGATTTTAGTTACTCCAATGGATGTTAGCCTTGTCATTATGGAAGGTAGTTTATTGTAAAGATTTTTATTATTCCAATTGATGGTAGCCTTGTCATTATGGAAGGTAGACTATTGTCTAGATTTTTGTTATTCCAATAGATGGTAGCCTTGTCATTATGGAAGATAGTTTTTTGTCGAGATTTTTGTTACTCCAATTGATGGTAGCCTTGTCATTATGGAAGGTAATCTATTGACGAGATTTTTGTTATTCCAATTGATGGTAGCCTTGTAATTGTGGAAGGTATTCTATTGTAGAGATTTTTGTTACTCTAATGGATGGTAGCCTTTTCATTATGGAAGGTAGTATGTCTATGAGATTTCTATTACTCCAATGGATTGTAGCCTTGTCATTATGGAAGGTAGTCTGTTATTCAGATTTTTGTTACTCTAATGGATGGTAGCCTTGTCATTAAGAAAGGTAGTATGTTATCGATATTTTTTTTATTCAATTGGATGGTAGCCTTGTCATTATGGAAGGTAGTCTGTTGACTTGATTTTTGTTATTCCAATGGATGGTAACCTTGTCATTATGGAAGGTAGTCTTTTGTTAAGATTTTTTTTACTAAAATGGATGGTAGCCGTGTCATTATTGAAGGTAGTCTGTTGTTGATATCTTTGTTACTCCAATGGATGGTTGCCTTGTCGTTATGGAAGGTAGTCTATTGTTGAGATTTTTGTTACTCCAAGGGATGGTAGCCTTGTCATTATATAAGGTAGTCTATTGTCGAGATTTTTGTTACTCCAATTTAAGGTAGCCTTGTAATTATGGAAGTTAGTCTGTTGTAGAGATTCTTGTTACTCCAATGGATGGTAGCCTTTTCATTATGGAAGGTAGTCTGTCTATGAGATTTCTGTTGCTCCAATGGATTGTAGCCTTGTCATTATGGAAGGTAGTATGTTATTCAGATTGTTGTTACTCCAATGGATGGTATCCTTGTCATTAAGAAAGGTAGTATGCTATCGATATTTTTGTTATTCCATTGGATGGTAGACTTGTCATTATGGAAGGTAGTCTGTTGTCGAGATTTTTGTTATTCCAATGGATGGTAACCTTGTCATTATGCAAGGTAGTCTTTTGTTGAGATTTTTTTTACTAAAATGGATGGTAGCCTTGTCATTATTGAAGGTAGTCTGTTGTCGATATCTTTGTTACTCCAATGGATGATAGCCTTGTCATTATGGAAGGTAGTCTGTTGTTGAGATTTTTGTTACTCCAAGGGATGGTAGCCTTGTCATTATAGAAGGTAGTCTGTTGTCGAGATTTTTGTTACTCCAATTGATGGTAGCCTTGTCATTAGGGAAGGTAGTCTATTGTCGAGATTTTTGTTACTCCAATGGATGGTAGCCTTATCATTATGGAAGGTAGTATGCCGTTGAGATTTCTTTTACTCCAATGGATTATAGCCCTGTCATTAAGGAAGGTAGTTTGTTGTTAAGATTTTTGTTACTCCAATGGATGATAGTCTTGTCATGATGGAAGGTAGTTTGTTGTCGAGATTTTTGTTATTCCAATGGATGGTAACCTTGTCATTATGGAAGGTAGTCTTTTATTGAGATTTTTGTTACTAAAATGGATGGTAGCCTTATCATTTTGGAAGGTAGTATGTCGTTGAGATTTCTGTTACTCCAATGGATTCTAGCCTTGTCATTATGGAAGGTAGTTTGTTGTTAAGATTTTTGTTACTCTAATGGACGGTAGCCTTGTCATTATGGAAGGTAGTTTGTTGTCGAGATTTTTGTTATTCGAATGGATGGTAACCTTGTCATTATGAAAGGTAGTTTTTTGTCGAGGTTTTTGTTACTCCAATGGATGGTAGCCTTATCATTATTGAAGGTAGTTTGTTGTGGATATCTTAGTTACTCCAATGGATGATACCCTTGTAATTATGGAAGGTAGTCTGTTGTCGAGATTTTTTTTACTCCAATGGATGGTAGCCTTGTCATTATGGAAGGTATTTTGTTGTCAAGATTTTGTTACTCTAATGGATGGTAGGCTTGTCATTATAGAACATAGTTTGTTGTTGATATTTCTGTTACTCCAATTGATGGTAGCCTTGTCATTATGGAAGGTTCTCTATTGTCGAAATTTTTGTTACTCCAATGGATTGTAGCCTTGTCATTATGAAAGGTAGTCGTTTGTTCTGATTTTTGTTACTCCAATGGATGTTAGCCTTGTCATTATGGAAGGTAGTCCATTGTCAAGATTTTTGTTATTCCAATTGATGGTAGCCTTGTCATTATGGAAGGTAGTATTTTGTCGAGATTTTTGTTGCTCCAATGGATGGTAGCCTTGTCATTATTGAAGGTAGTCTGTTGTCGATATATTTGTTGCTCCAATGGATGGTAGCCTTGTCATTATGGAAGGTAGTCTATTGTCGAGATTTTTGTTACTCCAATGGATGGTAGCCTTGTCATTATGGAAGTTAGTTTTTTGTCGAGATTTTTGTTACTCCAATGGATGGTAGCCTTATCATTATTGAAGGTAGTCTGTTGTCGATATCTTTTTTACTCCAATGGATGATAGCCTTGTCATTATGGAAGGTAGTCTGTTGTCGAGATTATTTTTACTCCAATGGATGGTAGCCTTGTCATTATGGAAGGTAGTCTATTGTCACGATTTTGTTACTCTAATGAATGGTAGGCTTGTCATTATAGAACAAAGTCTGCTTTTTATATTTTTGTTACCCCAATTGATGGTAGCCTTGTCATTATGGAAGGTACTGTATTATCGAAATTTTTGTTACTTAATGGATGGTAGCCTTGTCATTATGGAGGGTAGTTTATTGTCAAGATTTTTGTTATTCCAATTGATGGTAGCCTTGTCATTATGGAAGGTAGTATTTTGTCGAGATTATTGTTGCTCCAATGGATGGTAGCCTTGTCATTATTGAAGGTAGTATGTTGTCGAGATTTTTTTTATTCCAATGGATGGTAGCCTTATCATTATGGAAGGTAGTTTTTTTGTTGAGATTTTTGTCACTCTAATGGATGGTAGCCTTGTCATTATGGAAGTTAGTCTATTGTCGATATTTTTGTTACCCCAATGGATGGTAGCTTTGTAATTATGTAAGGTAGTCGGTTGTAGAGATTTTTTTTACTCCTATGGTTGGTAGCCTTTTCATTATGGAAGGTAGTCTGTCTATGAGATTTCTGTTATTCCAATGGATTGTAGCCTTGTCATTAAGGAAGGTAGTATATTATTCATTTTTGTTACACCAATGGATGGTAGACTTGTCATTAAGAAAGGTAGTATGTTATCGATATTTTTATTATTCCATTGGATGGTAGCCTTGTCATTATGGAAGGTAGTCTGTTATCGATATTTTTGTTATTTCAATGGATGGTAACCTTGTCATTATGGAAGGTAGTCTTTTGTCGATATTTTTTTTACTAAAATGGATGGTAGCCTTGTCATTATTGAAGGTAGTCTGTTGTCGATATCTTTGTTACTCGAATGGATGATAGCCTTGTTGTTATGGAAGGTAGTCTGTTGTTGAGATTTTTGTTACTCCAAGGGATGGTATCCTTGTCATTATAGAAGGTAGTCTATTGTCGAGATTTTTTTTACTCCAATTGATGGTAGCCTTGTCATTAGGGAAGGTAGTCTGTTGTCGATATTTTTGTTACTCCAATGGATGGTGGCCTTATCATTATGGAAGGTAGTATGTCTTTGAGATTTCTGTTACTCCAATGGATTGTAGCCTTGTCATTATGGAAGGTAGTTTTGGTTAAGATTTTTGTTACTCCAATGGATGGTAGCCTTGTCATTATGGAAGGTAGTCTATTGTCGAGATTTTTTTTATTCTAATGGATGGTAACCTTGTCATTATGGAAGGTAGATTTTTTGTCGAGGTTTTTGTTACTCCAATGGATGGTAGCCTTATCATTATTGAAGTAAGTATGTTGTTGATATCTTTGTTACTCCAATGAATGATAGCCTTATCATTATGAAAGGTAGTCTGTTGTCGATATTTTTTTTACTCCAATGGATGGTAGCCTTGTCATTATTGAAGTTATTCGGTTGTCACGATTTTGTTACTCTAATGGATGGTAGGCTTGTCATTATAGAACATATTCTGTTGTTGATATTTTTGTTACTCCAATTGATGGTAGCCTTTTCATTATGGAAGGTACTCTATTGTCGAAATTTTTGTTACTCCAATGGATGGTAGCCTTGTCATTATGAAATGTAGTCGATTGTTCTGATTTTTGTTACTCCAATGGATGTTAGCCTTGCCATTATGGAAGGTAGTCTATTGTCAAGATTTTTGTTATTCGAATTGATGGTGGCCTTGTATATATGGAAGGTAGTATTTTGTCGAGATTTTTGTTGCTCCAATGGATGGTAGCCTTGTCATTATTGAAGGTAGTCTGTTGTCGATATCTTTGTTGCTCCAATGGATGGTAGCCTTGTCATTATGGAAGGTAGTCTATTCTCGAGATTTTTGTTACTCCAATGGATGGTAGCCTTGTCAGTATGGAAGGGAGTTTTTTGTCGAGATTTTTGTTACTCCAATGGATGGTAGCCTTATCATTATTGAAGGTAGTCTGTTGTCGATATCTTTTTTACTGCAATGGATGATAGCCTTGTCATTATGGAAGGTAGTCTGTTGTCGAGATTATTTTTACTCCAATGGATGGTAGCCTTGTCATTATGGAAGGTAGTCTGTTGTCACGATTTTTTTACTCTAATGAATGGTAGGCTTGTCATTATAGAACAAAGTCTGTTTTTAATATTTTTGTTACTCCAATTGATGGTAGCCTTGTCATTATGGAAGGTACTGTATTATCGAAATTTTTGTTACTCTAATGGATGGTAGCCTTGTCATTATGAAAGGTAGTCGGTTGCTCTGATTTTTGTTACTCCAATGGATGTTAGCCTTGTCATTATGGAAGGTAGTTTATTGTCAAGATTTTTGTTATTCCAATTGATGGTAGCCTTGTCATTATGGAAGGTAGTTTATTGTCAAGATTTTTGTTATTCCAATTGATGGTAGCCTTGTCATTATTGAAGGTAGTATGTTGTCGAGATTTTTTTTATTCCAATGGATGGTAGCCTTGTCACTATGGAAGGTAGTTTTTTTTTGAGATTTTTGTTACTCCAATGGATGGTAGCCTTGTCATTATGGAAGTTAGTCTATTGTCAATATTTTTGTTACCCCGATGGATGGTAGCTTTGTAATTATGGAAGGTAGTCGGTTGTAGAGATTTTTGTTACTCTAAAGGTTGGTAGCCTTTTCATTATGGAAGGTAGTCTGTCTATGAGATTTCTATTACTCAAATGGATTGTAGCCTTGTCATTAAGGAAGGTAGTCTATTATTCAGATTTTTGTTACTCCAATGGATAGTAGCCTTGTCATTAAGAAAGGTAGTATGTTATCGATATTTTTGTTATTCCATTGGATGGTAGCCTTGTCATTGTGGAAGGTAGTATGTTGTTGATATTTTTGTTACTCCAAGGGATGGTATCCTTGTCATTATAGAAGGTAGTCTATTGTCGAGATTTTTGTTACTCCAATTGATGGTAGCCTTGTCATTAGGGAAGGTAGTCTGTTGTCGATATTTTTGTTACTCCAATGGATGGTGGCCTTATCATTATGGAAGGTACTATGTCTTTGAGATTTCTGTTACTCCAATGCATTGTAGCGTTGTCATTATGGAAGGTAGTTTTTGTTAAGATTTTTGTTACTCCAATGGATGGTAGCCTTGTCATTATGGAAGGTAGTCTATTGTCGAGATTTTTGTTATTCGAATGGATGGTAACCTTGCCATTATGGAAGGTAGATTTTTTGTCGAGGTTTTTGTTACTCCAATGGATGGTAGCCTTATCATTATTGAAGTTAGTCTGTTGTTGATATCTTTGTTACTCCAATGGATGATCGCCTTATCATTATGAAAGGTAGTCTGTTGTCGATATTTTTTTTACTCCAATGGATGGTAGCCTTGTCATTATTGAAGTTATTTTGTTGTCACGATTTTTTTACTCTAATGGATGGTAGGCTTGTCATTATAGAACATAGTTTGTTGTTGATATTTTTGTTACTCCAATTGATGGTAGCCTTGTCATTATGGAAGGTACTCTATTGTCGAAATTTTTGTTACTCCAATGGATCGTAGCCTTGTAATTATGAAATGTAGTCGATTGTTCTGATTTTTGTTACTCCAATGGATGTTAGCCTTGTCATTATGGAAGGTAGTCTATTGTCAAGATTTTTGTTATTCCAATTGATGAAGGCCTTGTATATATGGAAGGTAGTATTTTGTCGAGATTTTTGTTGCTCAAATGGATGGTAGCCTTGTCATTATTGAAGGTAGTCTGTTGTCGATATCTTTGTTGCTCCAATGGATGGTAGCCTTGTCATTATGGAAGGTAGTCTATTGTCGAGATTTTTGTTACTCCAATGGATGGTACCCTTGTCATTATGGAAGGTAGTTTTTTGTCGAGAATTTTTTTACTCCAATGGATGGTAGCCTTATCATTATTGAAGGTAATCTGTTGTCGATATCTTTGTTACTCCAATGGATGATAGCCTTGTCATTATGGAAGGTAGTCTGTTGTCGACATTATTTTTACTCCAATGGATGGTAGCCTTGTCATTATGGAAGGTAGTCTGTTGTCACGATTTTGTTACTATAATGGATGGTAGGCTTGTCATTATAGAACAAAGTCTGTTGTTTATATTTTTGTTACTCTAATGGATGGTAGCCTTGTCATTATGAAAGGTAGTCGGTTGCTCTGATTTTTGTTACTCCAATGGATGTTAGCCTTGTCATTATGGAAGGTAGTTTATTGTCAAGATTTTTGTTATTCCAATTGATGGTAGCCTTGTCATTATGGAAGGTAGTATTTTGTCGAGAATATTGTTGCTCCAATGGATGGTAGCCTTGTCATTATTGAAGGTAGTATGTTGTCGAGATTTTTGTTACACCGATGGATGGTAGCTTTGTAATTATGGAAGGTAGTCGGTTGTAGAGATTTTTTTTACTCCAATGGTTGGTAGCCTTTTCATTATGGAAGGTAGTATGTCTATGAGATTTCTGTTACTCCAATGGATTGTAGCCTTGTCATTAAGGAAGGTAGTCTATTATTCAGATTTTTGTTACTCCAATGGATGGTAGCCTTGTTATTAAGAAAGGTAGTATGTTATCGATATTTTTGTTATTCGATTGGATGGTAGCCTTGTCATTATGCAAGGTAGTTTGTTGTTCAGATTTTTGTAACTCCAATGGATGGTAACCTTATCATTACGAAAGGTAGTCTTTCGTCGAGATTTTTGTTACTCAAATGGATGGTAGCCTTGTCATTATTCAAGGTCGTATGTTGTCGATATCTTTGTTACTCAAATGGATGATAGCCTTTTCGTTATGGAAGGTAGTTTGATGTCCAGATTTTTGTTACTCCAATGGATGGTAGCCTTGTCATTATGGAAGGTAGTCTGTTGTCGAGATTTTTTTATTCCATTGGATGGTAGCCTTGTCATTATATAAGGTAGTCTGTTGTCGATATTTTTGTTATTCCAGTGAATGGTATCCTTGTCATTATGGAAGTTAGTCTTTTGTTGATATCTTTGTTACTCCAATGGATGATAGCGTTGTCATTATGCAAGGTAGTCTGTTGTTCATATTTTAGTTACTCCATTGGATGGTAGCCTTGTCATTATGGAACGTAGTTTATTATCGAGATTTTTGCTATTCCAATGGATGGTAGCCTTCTCATTATGGAAGGTATTTTATTATCAATATTTTTGTTACTCCAATAGATGGTAACCTTGTCATTATGGAAGGTAGTTTTTTGTCGAGATTTTTGTTTCTCCAATGGATGGTAGCCTTGCCAATATGGAAGGTAGTCTATTGTTGTGATTTTTTAATTCCAATGGATTGTAGCCTTGTCATTATGGAAAGTAGTTTTTTTCGAGATTTTAATTACTCTATGGATGGTAGCGTTGTCATTACGGAAGGTAGTCTATTGTCGAAATTTTTGTTACTCTAATGGATGGTAGCCTTGTCATTATGAAAGGTAGTCGGTTGCTCTGATTTTTGTTACTCCAATGGATGGTAGCCTTGTCATTATGGAAGGTAGTATTTTGTCGAGATTATTGTTGCTCCAATGGATGGTAGCCTTGTCATTATTGAAGGTAGTATGTTGTCGAGATTTTGTTTATTCTAATGGATGGTAGCCTTGTCATTATGGAAGGTAGTTTTTTGTTGAGATTTTTGTTACTCCAATGGATGGTAGCCTTGTCATTATGGAAGTTAGTCTATTGTCGATATTTTTGTTACCCCGATGGATGGTAGCTTTGTAATTATGGAAGGTAGTCGGTTGTAGAGATTTTTGTTACTCCAATGGTTTGTAGCCTTTTCATTATGGAAGGTAGTTTGTCTATCAGATTTCTGTTACTCCAATGGATTGTAGCCTTGTCATTAAGGAAGGTAGTCTATTATTCAGATTTTTGTTACTCCAATGGATGGTAGTCTTGTCATTAAGAAAGGTAGTATGATATCGATATTTTTGTTATACCAATGGATGGTCACCAATCATTATGGAAGGTAGTCTTTTGTCTATATTTTTTTTACTAAAATGGATGGTAGCCTTGTCATTATTGAAGCTAGTTTGTTGTCGATATCTTTGTTACTCCAATGGATGATAGACTTGTCGTTATGGAAGGTAGTCTGTTGTTGAGATTTTTGTTACTCCAAGGGATGGTATCCTTGTCATTATAGAAGGTAGTCTGTTGTCGAGATTTTTGTTACTCCAATTGAGGGTAGCCTTGTCATTAGGGAAGGTAGTCTGTTGTCGATATTTTTGTTACTCCAATTAATGGTAGCCTTGTCATTATGGAAGGTACTCTATTGTCGAAATTTTTGTTACTCCAATGGATGGTAGCCTTGTCATTATGAAATGTAGTCGGTTGTTCTGATTTTTGTTACTCCAATGGATGTTAGCCTTGTCATTATGGAAGGTAGTCTATTGTCAAGATTTTTGTTATTCCAATTGATGGTGGCCTTGTATATATGGAAGGTAGTATTTTGTCAAGATTTTTGTTGCTCTAATGGATGGTAGCCTTGTCATTATTGAAGGTAGTCTGTTTTCGATATCTCTGTTGCTCCAATGGATGGTAGCCTTGTCATTTTAGAACATAGTCTTTTGTTGATATTTTTGTTACTCCAATGGATGGTAGCCTTGTCATTATGGAAGGTACTCTATTGTCGAAATTTTTGTTACTTCAATGGATGGTAGCCTTTTCATTATGCAAGGTAGTCGGTTGTACAAATTTATGTTACTCCAATGGATGGTAGCCTTGTCATTATGGAAGGTAGTCTATTGTCGAGATTTTTGTTGTTCCAATTGATGGTAGCCTTGTCATTATGGAAGGTAGTTTTTTGTCGAGATTTTTGTTACTCCAATGGATGGTAGCCTTGTAATTATGGAACGTAGTTTGTTGTCGAGATTTTTGTTACCCCAATGGATGGTAGCCTTGTCATTATGGGAGTTAGTTTGTTGTCGAGATTTTTGTTACTCCAATGAATGGTAGCCTTGTCATTATGGAAGGTAGTTTGTCTTTGGGATTTCTGTTACTCCAATGGATTGTAGCCTTGTCATTATGGTAGGTAGTCTGTTGTTCAGATTTTTGTTACTCCAATGTTAGGTAGCCTTGTCATTATGCAAGGTAGTTTGTTGTTCAGATTTTTGTAACTCCTACGGATGGTAACCTTGTCATTACGGAAGGTAGTCTTTCGTCGAGATATTTGTTACTCAAATGGATGGTAGCCTTGTCATTATTCAAGGTCGTCTGTTGTCGATATCTTGGTTACTCAAATTGATGATAGCCTTTTCGTTATGGAAGGTAGTTTGATGTCGAGATTTTTGTTACTCCAATGGATGGTAGCCTTGTCATTATGGAAGGTAGTCTGTTGTCGAGGTTTTTTTATTCCATTGGATGGTAGCCTTTCCATTATATAAGGTAGTCTGTTGTCGATATTTTTGTTATTCCAGTGAATGGTAACCTTATCATTATGGAAGTTAGTCTTTTGTTGATATCTTTGTTACTCCAATGGATGATAGCCTTGTCATTATGCAAGGTAGTCTGTTGTTCATATTTTAGTTACTCCATTGGATGGTAGCCTTGTCATTATGGAAGGTAGTTTATTGTCGAGATTTTTGCAATTCCAATGGATGGTAGCCTTCTCATTATGGAAGGTATTTTATTATCAATTATTTTGTTACTCCAATGGATGGTAGCCTTGCCATTATGGAAGGTAGTATGTTGTCAAGATTTTTGCTACCCCAATAGATGGTAACCTTGTCATTATGGAAGGTAGTTTTTTGTCGAGATATTTGTTTCTCCAATGGATGGTATCCTTGCCAATATGGAAGGTAGTCTATTGTCGTGATTTTTTAATTCCAATGGATTGTAGCCTTGTCATTATGGAAAGTAGTTTTTTTCGAGATTTTAATTACTCCAATGGATGGTAGCGTTGTCATTAAGGAAGGTAGTCTGTTGTCAAAATTTTTGTTACCCCGATGGATGGTAGTTTGTAATTATGCAAGGTAGTCGGTTGTAGAGATTTTTGTTACTCCAATGGTTGGTAGCCTTTTCATTATGGAAGGTAGTCTGTCTATGAGATTTCTGTTACTCCAATGGATGGTAGCCTTGTCATTAAGAAAGGTAGTATGATATCGATATTTTTGTTATTCCAATGGATGGTAACCTTGTCATTATGGAAGGTAGTCTTTTGTCGATATTTTTTTTTACTAAAATGGATGGTAGCCCTGTCATTATTGAAGCTAGTTTGTTGTCGATATCTTTGTTACTCCAATGGATGATAGCCTTGTCGTTATGGAAGGTAGTCTGTTGTTGAGATTTTTGTTACTCAAAGGGATGGTATCCTTGTCATTATAGAAGGTAGTCTGTTGTCGAGATTTTTGTTACTCCAATTGATTGTAGCCTTGTCATTAGGGAAGGTAGTCTGTTGTCGATATTTTTGTTACTCCAATGGATGGTGGCCTTATCAATATGGAAGGTAGTACGTCTTTGAGATTTCTGTTACTCCAATGGATTGTAGCCTTGTCATTATGGAAGGTAGTTTTTGTTAAGATTTTTGTTACTCCAATGGATGGTAGCCTATTCATTATGGTAGGTAGTCTATTGTCGAGATTTTTGTTATTCGAATGGATGGTAACCTTGTCATTATGGAAGGTAGTTTTTTGTCGAGGTTTTTGTTACTCCAATGGGTGGTAGCCTTATCATTATTGAAGTCAGTCTGTTGTTGATATCTTTGTTACTCCAATGGATGTTAGCCTTATCATTATGAAAGGTAGTCTATTGTCGATATTTTTTTTACTCCAATGGATGGTAGCCTTGTCATTATTGAAGGTATTCTGTTGTCACAATTTTTTTACTCTAATGGATGGTTGGCTTGTCACTATAGAACATAGTCTGTTGTTGATATTTTTGTTACTCCAATTGATGGTAGCCTTGTCATTATGGAAGGTACTTTATTGTCGAAAATTTTGTTACTCCAATGGATGGTAGCCTTGTCATTATGAAATGTAGTCGGTTGTTCTGATTTTTGTTACTCCAATGGATGTTAGCCTTGTCATTATGGAAGGTAGTCTATTGTCAAGATTTTTGTTATTCCAATTGATGGTGGCGTTGTATATATGGAAGTTAGTATTTTGTCGAGATTTTTGTTGCTCCAATGGATGGTAGCCTTGTCATTTTAGAACATAGTCTGTTGTTGATATTTTTGTTACTCCAATGGATGGTAGCCTTTTCATTATGGAAGGTACTCTATTGTCGAAATTTTTGTTACTTCAATGGATGGTGGCCTTTTCATTATGCAAGGTAGTCGGTTGTACAGATTTATGTTACTCCAATGGATGGTAGCCTTGTCATTATGGAAGGTAGTCTATTGTCGAGATTTTTGTTGTTCCAATTGATGGTAGCCTTCTCATTATGGAAGGTAGTTTTTTGTCAAGATTTTTGTTACTCCAATGGATGGTAGCCTTGTAATTGTGGAACGTAGTTTGTTGTCGAGATATTTGTTACCCCAATGGATGGTAGCCTTGTCATTATGGGAGGTAGTATGTTGTCGAGATTTTTGTTACTCCAATGAATGGTAGCCTTGTCATTATGGAAGGTAGTTTGTCTTTGGGATTTCTGTTACTCCAATTGATTGTAGCCTTGTCATTATGGTAGGTAGTCTGTTGTTCTGATTTTTGTTACTCCAATGTTAGGTAGCCTTTTCATTATGAAATGTAGTATGTTGTCGATAATTTTGTTATTCGATTGGATGGTAGCCTTGTCATTATGCAAGGTAGTTTGTTGTTCAGATTTTTTTAACTCCAACGGATGGTAACCTTGTCATTACGGAAGGTAGTCTTTCGTCGAGATTTTTGTTACTCAAATGGATGGTAGCCTTGTCATTATTCAAGGTCGTATGTTGTCGATATCTTTGTTACTCAAATGGATGATAGCCTTTTCGTTATGGAAGGTAGTTTGATGTCGAGATTTTTGTTACTCCAATGGATGGTAGCCTTGTCATTATGGAAGGTAGTCTATTGTCGAGGTTTTTTTATTCCATTGGATGGTAGCCTTGTCATTATATAAGGTAATTTGTTGTCGATATTTTTGTTATTCTAGTGAATGGTAACCTTGTCATTATGGAAGTTAGTCTTTTGTTGATATCTTTGTTACTCCAATGGATGATAGCCTTGTCATTATGCAAGGTAGTCTGTTGTTCATATTTTAGTTACTCCATTGGATGGTAGCCTTGTCATTATGGAAGGTAATTTATTGTCGAGATTTTTGCTATTCCAATGGATGGTAGCCTTCTCATTATGGAAGGTATTTTATTATCAATATTTTTGTTACTCCAATGGATGGTAGCCTATTCATTATGGTAGGTAGTCTATTGTCGAGATTTTTGTTATTCGAATGGATGGTAACCTTGTCATTATGGAAGGTAGTTTTTTGTCGAGGTTTTTGTTACTCCAATGGGTGGTAGCCTTATCTATATTGAAGTCAGTCTGTTGTTGATATCTTTGTTACTCCAATGGATGATAGCCTTATCATTATGAAAGGTAGTCTGTTGTCGATATTTTTTTTACTCCAATGGATGGTAGCCTTGTCATTATTGAAGGTATTCTGTTGTCACAATTTTTTTACTCTAATGGATGGTTGGCTTGTCACTATAGAACATAGTCTGTTGGTGATATTTTAGTTACTCCAATTGATGGTAGCCTTGTCATTATGGAAGGTACTCTATTGTCGAAATTTTTGTTACTCCAATGGATGGTAGCCTCGTCATTATGAAATGTAGTCGGTTGTTCTGATTTGTGGTACTCCAATGGATGTTAGCCTTGTCATTATGGAAGGTAGTCTATTGTCAAGATTTTTGTTATTCCAATTGATGGTGGCCTTGTATATATGGAAGGTAGTATTTTGTCGAGATTTTTGTTGCTCCAATGGATGGTAGCCTTGTCATTTTAGAACATAGTCTGTTGTTGATATTTTTGTTACTCCAATGGATGGTAGCCTTGTCATTATGGAAGTTACTTTATTGTCGAAATTTTTGTTACTTCAATGGATGGTAGCCTTTTCATTATGCAAGGTAGTTGGTTGTACAGATTTATGTTACTCCAATGGATGGTAGCGTTGTCATTATGGAAGGTAGTCTGTTGTCAAAATTTTTGTTACCCCGATGGATGGTAGTTTGTAATTATGCAAGGTAGTCGGTTGTAGAGATTTTTGTTACTCCAATGGTTGGTAGCCTTTTCATTATGGAAGGTAGTCTGTCTATGAGATTTCTGTTACTCCAATGGATGGTAGCCTTGTCATTAAGAAAGGTAGTATGATATCGATATTTTTGTTATTCCAATGGATGGTAACCTTGTCATTATGGAAGGTAGTCTTTTGTCGATATTTTTTTTTATTAAAATGGATGGTAGCCTTGTCATTATTGAAGCTAGTTTGTTGTCGATATCTTTGTTACTCCAATGGATGATAGCCTTGTCGTTATGGAAGGTAGTCTGTTGTTGAGATTTTTGTTACTCAAAGGGATGGTATCCTTGTCATTATAGAAGGTAGTCTGTTGTCGAGATTTTTCTTACTCCAATTGATTGTAGCCTTGTCATTAGGGAAGGTAGTCTGTTGTCGATATTTTTGTTACTCCAATGGATGGTGGCCTTATCAATATGGAAGGTAGTACGTCTTTGAGATTTCTGTTACTCCAATGGATTGTAGCCTTGTCATTATGGAAGGTAGTTTTTGTTAAGATTTTTGTTACTCCTATGGATGGTAGCCTATTCATTATGGTAGGTAGTCTATTGTCGAGATTTTTGTTATTCGAATGGATGGTAACCTTGTCATTATGGAAGGTAGTTTTTTGTCGAGGTTTTTGTTACTCCAATGGGTGGTAGCCTTATCATTATTGAAGTCAGTCTGTTGTTGATATCTTTGTTACTCCAATGGATGTTAGCCTTATCATTATGAAAGGTAGTCTATTGTCGATATTTTTTTTACTCCAATGGATGGTAGCCTTGTCATTATTGAAGGTATTCTGTTGTCACAATTTTTTTACTCTAATGGATGGTTGGCTTGTCACTATAGGACATAGTCTGTTGTTGATATTTTTGTTACTCCAATTGATGGTAGCCTTGTCATTATGGAAGGTACTTTATTGTCGAAAATTTTGTTATTCCAATGGATGGTAGCCTTGTCATTATGAAATGTAGTCGGTTGTTCTGATTTTTGTTACTCCAATGGATGTTAGCCTTGTCATTATGGAAGGTAGTCTATTGTCAAGATTTTTGTTATTCCAATTGATGGTGGCGTTGTATATATGGAAGTTAGTATTTTGTCGAGATTTTTGTTGCTCCAATGGATGGTAGCCTTGTCATTTTAGAACATAGTCTGTTGTTGATATTTTTGTTACTCCAATGGATGGTAGCCTTTTCATTATGGAAGGTACTCTATTGTCGAAATTTTTGTTACTTCAATGGATGGTGGCCTTTTCATTATGCAAGGTAGTCGGTTGTACAGATTTATGTTACTCCAATGGATGGTAGCCTTGTCATTATGGAAGGTAGTCTATTGTCGAGATTTTTGTTGTTCCAATTGATGGTAGCCTTCTCATTATGGAAGGTAGTTTTTTGTCAAGATTTTTGTTACTCCAATGGATGGTAGCCTTGTAATTGTGGAACGTAGTTTGTTGTCGAGATATTTGTTACCCCAATGGATGGTAGCCTTGTCATTATGGGAGGTAGTCTGTTGTCGAGATTTTTGTTACTCCAATGAATGGTAGCCTTGTCATTATGGAAGGTAGTTTGTCTTTGGGATTTCTGTTACTCCAATTGATTGTAGCCTTGTCATTATGGTAGGTAGTCTGTTGTTCTGATTTTTGTTACTCCAATGTTAGGTAGCCTTTTCATTATGAAATGTAGTATGTTGTCGATAATTTTGTTATTCGATTGGATGGTAGCCTTGTCATTATGCAAGGTAGTTTGTTGTTCAGATTTTTGTAACTCCAACGGATGGTAACCTTGTCATTATGGAAGGTAGTCTTTCGTCGAGATTTTTGTTACTCAAATGGATGGTAGCCTTGTCATTATTCAAGGTCGTCTGTTGTCGATATCTTTGTTACTCAAATGGATGATAGCCTTTTCGTTATGGAAGGTAGTTTGATGTCGAGATTTTTGTTACTCCAATGGATGGTAGCCTTGTCATTATGGAAGGTAGTCTATTGTCGAGGTTTTTTTATTCCATTGGATGGTAGCCTTGTCATTATATAAGGTAATTTGTTGTCGATATTTTTGTTATTCTAGTGAATGGTAACCTTGTCATTATGGAAGTTAGTCTTTTGTTGATATCTTTGTTACTCCAATGGATGATAGCCTTGTCATTATGCAAGGTAGTCTGTTGTTCATATTTTAGTTACTCCATTGGATGGTAGCCTTGTCATTATGGAAGGTAATTTATTGTCGAGATTTTTGCTATTCCAATGGATGGTAGCCTTCTCATTATGGAAGGTATTTTATTATCAATATTTTTGTTACTCCAATGGATGGTAGCCTATTCATTATGGTAGGTAGTCTATTGTCGAGATTTTTGTAATTCGAATGGATGGTAACCTTGTCATTATGGAAGGTAGTTTTTTGTCGAGGTTTTTGTTACTCCAATGGGTGGTAGCCTTATCTATATTGAAGTCAGTCTGTTGTTGATATCTTTGTTACTCCAATGGATGATAGCCTTATCATTATGAAAGGTAGTCTGTTGTCGATATTTTTTTTACTCCAATGGATGGTAGCCTTGTCATTATTGAAGGTATTCTGTTGTCACAATTTTTTTACTCTAATGGATGGTTGGCTTGTCACTATAGAACATAGTCTGTTGGTGATATTTTTGTTACTCCAATTGATGGTAGCCTTGTCATTATGGAAGGTACTCTATTGTCGAAATTTTTGTTACTCCAATGGATGGTAGCCTCGTCATTATGAAATGTAGTCGGTTGTTCTGATTTGTGTTACTCCAATGGATGTTAGCCTTGTCATTATGGAAGGTAGTCTATTGTCAAGATTTTTGTTATTCCAATTGATGGTGGCCTTGTATATATGGAAGGTAGTATTTTGTCGAGATTTTTGTTGCTCCAATGGATGGTAGCCTTGTCATTTTAGAACATAGTCTGTTGTTGATATTTTTGTTACTCCAATGGATGGTAGCCTTGTCATTATGGAAGTTACTTTATTGTCGAAATTTTTGTTACTTCAATGGATGGTAGCCTTTTCATTATGCAAGGTAGTCGGTTGTACAGATTTATGTTACTCCAATGGATGGTAGCGTTGTCATTATGGAAGGTAGTCTATTGTCTAGATTTTTGTTGTTCTAATTGATGGTAGCCTTGTCATTATGGAAGGTAGTTTTTTGTCGAGATTTTTGTTACTCCAATGGATGGTAGCCTTGTAATTTTTGAACGTAGTTTGTTGTCGAGATTTTTGTTACCCCAATGGATGGTAGCCTTGTCATTATGGGAGGTAGTCTGTTGTCGAGATTTTTGTTACTCCAATGAATGGTAGCCTTGTCATTATGGAAGGTAGTTTGTCTTTGGGATTTATGTTACTCCAATGGATTGTAGCCTTGTCATTATGGTAGGTAGTCTGTTGTTCAGATTTTTGTTACTCCAATGTTAGGTAGCCTTTTCATTATGAAATGTAGTATGTTGTCGATAATTTTGTTATTCGATTGGATGGTAGCCTTGTCATTATGCAAGGTAGTTTGTTGTTCAGATTTTTGTAACTCCAACGGATGGTAACCTTGTCATTACGGAAGGTAGTCTTTCGTCGAGATTTTTGTTACTCAAATGGATGGTAGCCTTGTCATTATTCAAGGTCGTTTGTTGTCGATATCTTTGTTACTCAAATGGATGATAGCCTTTTCGTTATGGAAGGTAGTTTGATGTCGAGATTTTTGTTACTCCAATGGATGGTAGCCTTGTCATTATGGAAGGTAGTCTGTTGTCGAGGTTTTTTTATTCCATTGGATGGTAGCCTTGTCATTATATAAGGTAATTTGTTGTCGATATTTTTGTTATTCTAGTGAATGGTAACCTTGTCATTATGGAAGTTAGTCTTTTGTTGATATCTTTGTTACTCCAATGGATGATAGCCTTGTCATTATGCAAGGTAGTCTGCTGTTCATATTTTAGTTACTCCATTGGATGGTAGCCTTGTCATTATGGAAGGTAGTTTATTGTCGAGATTTTTGCTATTCTAATGGATGGTAGCCTTCTCATTATGGAAGGTATTTTATTATCAATATTTTTGTTACTCCAATGGATGGTAGCCTATTCATTATGGTAGGTAGTCTATTTTCGAGATTTTTGTTATTCGAATGGATGGTAACCTTGTCATTATGGAAGGTAGTCTTTCGTCGAGATTTTTGTTACTCAAATGGATGGTAGCCTTGTCATTATTCAAGGTCGTCTGTTGTCGATATCTTTGTTACTCAAATGGATGATAGCCTTTTCGTTATGGAAGGTAGTTTGATGTCGAAATTTTTGTTAGTCCAATGGATGGTAGCCTTGTCATTATGGAAGGTAGTCTATTGTCGAGGTTTTTTTATTCCATTGGATGGTAGCCTTGTCATTATATAAGGTAATTTGTTGTCGATATTTTTGTTATTCTAGTGAATGGTAACCTTGTCATTATGGAAGTTAGTCTTTTGTTGATATCTTTGTTACTCCAATGGATGATAGCCTTGTCATTATGCAAGGTAGTCTGTTGTTCATATTTTAGTTACTCCATTGGATGCTAGCCTTATCATTATGGAAGGTAATTTATTGTCGAGATTTTTGCTATTCCAATGGATGGTATCCTTCTCATTATGGAAGGTATTTTATTATCAATATTTTTGTTACTCCAATGGATGGTAGCCTATTCATTATGGTAGGTAGTCTATTGTCGAGATTTTTGTTATTCGAATGGATGGTAACCTTGTCTTTATGGAAGGTAGTTTTTTGTCGAGGTTTTTGTTACTCTAATGGGTGGTAGCCTTATCTATATTGAAGTCAGTCTGTTGTTGATATCTTTGTTACTCCAATGGATGATAGCCTTATCATTATGAAAGGTAGTCTGTTGTCGATATTTTTTTTACTCCAATGGATGGTAGCCTTGTCATTATTGAAGGTATTCTGTTGTCACAATTTTTTTACTCTAATGGATGGTTGGCTTGTCACTATAGAACATAGTCTGTTGGTGATATTTTTGTTACTCCAATTGATGGTAGCCTTGTCATTATGGAAGGTACTCTATTGTCGAAATTTTTGTTACTCCAATGGATGGTAGCCTCGTCATTATGAAATGTAGTCGGTTGTTCTGATTTGTGTTACTCCAATGGATGTTAGCCTTGTCATTATGGAAGGTAGTCTATTGTCAAGATTTTTGTTATTCCAATTGATGGTGGCCTTGTATATATGGAAGGTAGTATTTTGTCGAGATTTTTGTTGCTCCAATGGATGGTAGCCTTGTCATTTTAGAACATAGTCTGTTGTTGATATTTTTGTTACTCCAATGGATGGTAGCCTTGTCATTATGGAAGTTACTTTATTGTCGAAATTTTTGTTACTTCAATGGATGGTAGCCTTTTCATTATGCAAGGTAGTCGGTTGTACAGATTTATGTTACTCCAATGGATGGTAGCGTTGTCATTATGGAAGGTAGTCTATTGTCTAGATTTTTGTTGTTCTAATTGATGGTAGCCTTGTCATTATGGAAGGTAGTTTTTTGTCGAGATTTTTGTTACTCCAATGGATGGTAGCCTTGTAATTTTTGAACGTAGTTTGTTGTCGAGATTTTTGTTACCCCAATGGATGGTAGCCTTGTCATTATGGGAGGTAGTCTGTTGTCGAGATTTTTGTTACTCCAATGAATGGTAGCCTTGTCATTATGGAAGGTAGTTTGTCTTTGGGATTTATGTTACTCCAATGGATTGTAGCCTTGTCATTATGGTAGGTAGTCTGTTGTTCAGATTTTTGTTACTCCAATGTTAGGTAGCCTTTTCATTATGAAATGTAGTATGTTGTCGATAATTTTGTTATTCGATTGGATGGTAGCCTTGTCATTATGCAAGGTAGTTTGTTGTTCAGATTTTTGTAACTCCAACGGATGGTAACCTTGTCATTACGGAAGGTAGTCTTTCGTCGAGATTTTTGTTACTCAAATGGATGGTAGCCTTGTCATTATTCAAGGTCGTTTGTTGTCGATATCTTTGTTACTCAAATGGATGATAGCCTTTTCATTATGGAAGGTAGTTTGATGTCGAGATTTTTGTTACTCCAATGGATGGTAGCCTTGTCATTATGGAAGGTAGTCTGTTGTCGAGGTTTTTTTATTCCATTGGATGGTAGCCTTGTCATTATATAAGGTAATTTGTTGTCGATATTTTTGTTATTCTAGTGAATGGTAACCTTGTCATTATGGAAGTTAGTCTTTTGTTGATATCTTTGTTACTCCAATGGATGATAGCCTTGTCATTATGCAAGGTAGTCTGCTGTTCATATTTTAGTTACTCCATTGGATGGTAGCCTTGTCATTATGGAAGGTAGTTTATTGTCGAGATTTTTGCTATTCTAATGGATGGTAGCCTTCTCATTATGGAAGGTATTTTATTATCAATATTTTTGTTACTCCAATGGATGGTAGCCTATTCATTATGGTAGGTAGTCTATTTTCGAGATTTTTGTTATTCGAATGGATGGTAACCTTGTCATTATGGAAGGTAGTCTTTCGTCGAGATTTTTGTTACTCAAATGGATGGTAGCCTTGTCATTATTCAAGGTCGTCTGTTGTCGATATCTTTGTTACTCAAATGGATGATAGCCTTTTCGTTATGGAAGGTAGTTTGATGTCGAAATTTTTGTTACTCCAATGGATGGTAGCCTTGTCATTATGGAAGGTAGTCTATTGTCGAGGTTTTTTTATTCCATTGGATGGTAGCCTTGTCATTATATAAGGTAATTTGTTGTCGATATTTTTGTTATTCTAGTGAATGGTAACCTTGTCATTATGGAAGTTAGTCTTTTGTTGATATCTTTGTTACTCCAATGGATGATAGCCTTGTCATTATGCAAGGTAGTCTGTTGTTCATATTTTAGTTACTCCATTGGATGCTAGCCTTATCATTATGGAAGGTAATTTATTGTCGAGATTTTTGCTATTCCAATGGATGGTATCCTTCTCATTATGGAAGGTATTTTATTATCAATATTTTTGTTACTCCAATGGATGGTAGCCTATTCATTATGGTAGGTAGTCTATTGTCGAGATTTTTGTTATTCGAATGGATGGTAACCTTGTCTTTATGGAAGGTAGTTTTTTGTCGAGGTTTTTGTTACTCTAATGGGTGGTAGCCTTATCTATATTGAAGTCAGTCTGTTGTTGATATCTTTGTTACTCCAATGGATGATAGCCTTATCATTATGAAAGGTAGTCTGTTGTCGATATTTTTTTTACTCCAATGGATGGTAGCCTTGTCATTATTGAAGGTATTCTGTTGTCACAATTTTTTTACTCTAATGGATGGTTGGCTTGTCACTATAGAACATAGTCTGTTGGTGATATTTGTTACTCCAATTGATGGTAGCCTTGTCATTATGGAAGGTACTCTATTGTCGAAATTTTTGTTACTCCAATGGATGGTAGCCTTGTCATTATGAAATGTAGTCGGTTGTTCTGATTTGTGTTACTCCAATGGATGTTAGCCTTGTCATTATGGAAGGTAGTCTATTGTCAAGATTTTTGTTATTCCAATTGATGGTGGCCTTGTATATATGGAAGGTAGTATTTTGTCGAGATTTTTGTTGCTCCAATGGATGGTAGCCTTGTCATTTCAGAACATAGTCTGTTGTTGATATTTTTGTTACTCCAATGGATGGTAGCCTTGTCATTATGGAAGTTAGTCTATTGTCGAAATTTTTGTTACTTCAATGGATGGTAGTCTTTTCATTATGCAAGGTAGTCGGTTATACAGATTTATGTTACTCCAATGGATGGTAGCGTTGTCATTATGGAAGGTAGTCTATTGTCGAGATTTTTGTTGTTCTAATTGATGGTAGCCTTGTCATTATGGAAGGTAGTTTTTTGTCGAGATTTTTGTTACTCCAATGGATGGTAGCCTTGTAATTTTGGAACGTAGTTTGTTGTCGAGATTTTTGTTACCCCAATGGATGGTAGCCTTGTCATTATGGGAGGTAGTCTGTTGTCGAGATTTTTGTTACTCCAATGAATGGTAGCCTTGTCATTATGGAAGGTAGTTTGTCTTTGGGATTTCCGTTACTCCAATGGATTGTAGCCTTGTCATTATGGTAGGTAGTCTGTTGTTCAGATTTTTGTTACTCCAATGTTAGGTAGCCTTTTAATTATGAAATGTAGTATGTTGTCGATAATTTTGTTATTCGATTGGATGGTAGCCTTGTCATTATGCAAGGTAGTTTGTTGTTCAGATTTTTGTAACTCCAACGGATGGTAACCTTATCATTACGGAAGGTAGTCTTTCGTTGAGATTTTTGTTACTCAAATGGATGGTAGCCTTGTCATTATTCAAGGTCGTCTGTTGTCGATATCTTTGTTACTCAAATGGATGATAGCCTTTTCGTTATGGAAGGTAGTTTGATGTCGAGATTTTTGTTACTCCAATGGATGGTAGCCTTGTCATTATGGAAGGTAGTCTGATGTCGAGGTTTTTTTATTCCATTGGATGGTAGCCTTGTCATTATATAAGGTAGTCTGTTGTCGATATTTTTGTTATTCCAGTGAATGGTAACCTTGTCATTATGGAAGTTAGTCTTTTGTTGATATCTTTGTTACTCCAATGGATGATAGCCTTGTCATTATGCAAGGTAGTCTGTTGTTCATATTTTAGTTACTCCATTGGATGGTAGCCTTGTCATTATGGAAGGTAGTTTATTGTCGAGATTTTTGCTATTCCAATGGATGGTAGCCTTCTCATTATGGAAGGTATTTTATTATCAATATTTTTGTTACTCCAATGGATGGTAGCCTTGCCATTATGGAAGGTAGTATGTTGTCAAGATTTTTGTTACCCCAATAGATGGTAACCTTGTCATTATGGAAGGTAGTTTTTTGTCGAGATTTTTATTTCTCTAATGGATGGTAGCCTTGCCAATATGGAAGGTAGTCTATTGTCGTGATTCTTTAATTCCAATGGATTGTAGCCTTGTCATTATGGAAAGTAGTTTTTTTCGAGATTTTAATTACTCCAATGGATGGTAGCATTGTCATTACGGAAGGTAGTCTGTTGTCGAAATTTTTGTTACCCCGATGGATGGTAGCTTTGTAATTATGGAAGGTAGTCGGTTGTAGAGATTTTTGTTACTCTAATGGTTGGTAGCCTTTTCATTATGGAAGGTAGTCTGTCTATGAGATTTTTGTTACTCCAATGGATTGTAGCCTTGTTATTAAGGAAGGTAGTCTATTATTCATATTTTTGTTACTCCAATGGATGGTAGCCTTGTCATTAAGAAAGGTAGTATGATTTCGATATTTTTGTTATTCCAATGGATGGTAACCTTGTCATTATGGAAGGTAGTCTTTTGTCGATATTTTTTTTACTAAAATGGATGGTAGCCTTGTCATTATTGAAGCTAGTTTCTTGTCGATATCTTTGTTACTCCAATGGATGATAGCCTTGTCGTTATGGAAGGTAGTCTATTGTTGAGATTTTTGTTACTCCAAGGGATGGTATCCTTGTCATTATAGAAGGTAGTCTGTTGTCGAGATTTTTGTTACTCCAATTGATGGTAGCCTTGTCATTAGGGAAGGTAGTCTGTTGTCGATATTTTTGTTACTCCAATGGATGGTGGCCTTATCATTATGGAAGGTAGTATGTCTTTGAGATTTCTGTTACTCCAATGGATTGTAGCCTTGTCATTATGGAAGGTAGTTTTTGTTAAGATTTTTGTTACTCCAATGGATGGTAGCCTATTCATTATGGTAGGTAGTCTATTGTCGAGATTTTTGTTATTCGAATGGATGGTAACCTTGTCATTATGGAAGGTAGTTTTTTGTCGAGGTTTTTGTTACTCCAATGGGTGGTAGCCTTATCTATATTGAAGTCAGTCTGTTGTTGATATCTTTGTTGCTCCAATGAATGATAGCCTTATCATTATGAAAGGTAGTCTGTTGTCGATATTTTTTTTACTCCAATGGATGGTAGCCTTGTCATTATTGAAGGTATTCTGTTGTCACAATTTTTTTACTCTAATGGATGGTTGGCTTGTCACTATAGAACATAGTCTGTTGGTGATATTTTTGTTACTCCAATTGATGGTAGCCTTGTCATTATGGAAGGTACTCTATTGTCGAAATTTTTGTTACTCCAATGGATGGTAGCCTTGTCATTATGAAATGTAGTCGGTTGTTCTGATTTGTGTTACTCCAATGGATGTTAGCCTTGTCATTATGGAAGGTAGTCTATTGTCAAGATTTTTGTTATTCCAATTGATGGTGGCCTTGTATATATGGAAGGTAGTATTTTGTCGAGATTTTTGTTGCTCCAATGGATGGTAGCCTTGTAATTTTAGAACATAGTCTGTTGTTGATATTTTTGTTACTCCAATGGATGGTAGCCTTGTCATTATGGAAGTTAGTCTATTGTCGAAATTTTTGTTACTTCAATGGATGGTAGCCTTTTCATTATGCAAGGTAGTCGGTTGTACAGATTTATGTTACTCCAATGGATGGTAGCGTTGTCATTATGGAAGGTAGTCTATTGTCGAGATTTTTGTTGTTCTAATTGATGGTAGCCTTGTCATTATGGAAGGTAGTTTTTTGTCGAGATTTTTGTTACTCCAATGGATGGTAGCCTTGTAATTTGGGAACGTAGTTTGTTGTCGAGATTTTTGTTACCCCAATGGATGGTAACCTTGTCATTATGGGATGTAGTCTGTTGTCGAGATTTTTGTTACTCCAATGAATGGTAGCCTTGTCATTATGGAAGGTAGTTTGTCTTTGGGATTTCTGTTATTCCAATGGATTGTAGCCTTATCATTATGGTAGGTAGTCTGTTGTTCAGATTTTTGTTACTCCAATGTTAGGTAGCCTTTTCATTATGAAATGTAGTATGTTGTCGATAATTTTGTTATTCGATTGGATGGTAGCCTTGTTATTATGCAAGGTAGTTTGTTGTTCAGATTTTTGTAACTCCAACGGATGGTAACCTTATCATTACGGAAGGTAGTCTTTCGTTGAGATTTTTGTTACTCAAATGGATGGTAGCCTTGTCATTATTCAAGGTCGTCTGTTGTCGATATCTTTGTTACTCAAATGGATGATAGCCTTTTCGTTATGGAAGGTAGTTTGATGTCGAGATTTTTGTTACTCCAATGGATGGTAGCCTTGTCATTATGGAAGGTAGTCTGTTGTCGAGGTTTTTTTATTCCATTGGATGGTAGCCTTGTCATTATATAAGGTAGTCTGTTGTCGATATTTTTGTTATTCCAGTGAATGGTAACCTTGTCATTATGGAAGTTAGTCTTTTGTTGATATCTTTGTTACTCCAATGGATGATAGCCTTGTCATTATGCAAGGTAGTCTGTTGTTCATATTTTAGTTACTCCATTGGATGGTAGCCTTGTCATTATGGAAGGTAGTTTATTGTCGAGATTTTTGCTATTCCAATGGATGGTAGCCTTCTCATTATGGAAGGTATTTTATTATCAATATTTTTGTTACTCCAATGGATGGTAGCCTTGCCATTATGGAAGGTAGTATGTTGTCAAGATTTTTGTTACCCCAATAGATGGTAACCTTGTCATTTTGGAAGGTAGTTTTTTGTCGAGATTTTTGTTTCTCCAATGGATGGTAGCCTTGCCAATATGGAAGGTAGTCTATTGTCGTGATTTTTTAATTCCAATGGATTGTAGCCTCGTCATTATGGAAAGTAGTTTTTTTCGAGATTTTAATTACTCCAATGGATGGTAGCGTTGTCATTACGGAAGGTAGTCTGTTGTCGATATTTTTGTTACCCCGATGGATGGTAGCTTTGTAATTATGGAAGGTAGTCGGTTGTAGAGATTTTTGTTACTCTAATGGTTGGTAGCCATTTCATTATGGAAGGTAGTCTGTCTATGAGATTTTTGTTACTCCAATGGATTGTAGCCTTGTTATTAAGGAAGGTAGTCTATTATTCAGATTTTTGTTACTCCAATGGATGGTAGCCTTGTCATTAAGAAAGGTAGTATGATTTCGATATTTTTGTTATTCCAATGGATGGTAACCTTGTCATTATGGAAGGTAGTCTTTTGTCGATATTTTTTTTACTAAAATGGATGGTAGCCTTGTCATTATTGAAGCTAGTTTGTTATCGATATCTTTGTTACTCCAATGGATGATAGCCTTGTCGTTATGGAAGGTAGTCTATTGTTGAGATTTTTGTTACTCCAAGGGATGGTATCCTTGTCATTATAGAAGGTAGTCTGTTGTCGAGATTTTTGTTACTCCAATTGATGGTAGCCTTGTCATTAGGGAAGGTAGTCTGTTGTCGATATTTTTGTTACTCCAATGGATGGTGGCCTTATCATTATGGAAGGTAGTATGTCTTTGAGATTTCTGTTACTCCAATGGATTGTAGCCTTGTCATTATGGAAGTTAGTTTTTGTTAAGATTTTTGTTACTCCAATGGATGGTAGCCTATTCATTATGGTAGGTAGTCTATTGTCGAGATTTTTGTTATTCGAATGGATGGTAACCTTGTCATTATGGAAGGTAGTTTTTTGTCGAGGTTTTTGTTACTCCAATGGGTGGTAGCCTTATCTATATTGAAGTCAGTCTGTTGTTGATATCTTTGTTACTCCAATGGATGATAGCCTGATCATTATGAAAGGTAGTCTGTTGTCGATATTTTTTTTACTCCAATGGATGGTAGCCTTGTCATTATTGAAGGTATTCTGTTGTCACAATTTTTTTACTCTAATGGATGGTTGGCTTGTCACTATAGAACATAGTCTGTTGGTGATATTTTTGTTACTCCAATTGATGGTAGCCTTGTCATTATGCAAGGTACTCTATTGTCGAAATTTTTGTTACTCCAATGGATGGTAGCCTTGTCATTATGAAATGTAGTCAGTTGTTCTGATTTTTGTAACTCCAATGGATGTTAGCCTTGTCATTATGGAAGGTAGTCTATTGTCAAGATTTTTGTTATTCCAATTGATGGTGGCCTTGTATATATGGAAGGTAGTATTTTGTCGAGATTTTTGTTGCTCCAATGGATGGTAGCCTTGTCATTTTAGAACATAGTCTGTTGTTGATATTTTTGTTACTCCAATGGATGGTAGCCTTGTCATTATGGAAGTTAGTCTATTGTCGAAATTTTTGTTACTTCAATGGATGGTAGCCTTTTGATTATGCAAGGTAGTCGGTTGTACAGATTTATGTTACTCCAATGGATGGTAGCCTTGTCATTATGGAAGGTAGTCTATTGTCGAGATTTTTGTTGTTCCAATTGATGGTAGCCTTGTCATTATGGAAGGTAGTTTTTTGTCGAGATTTTTGTTACTCCAATGGAGTGTAGCCTTGTAATTTTGGAACGTAGTTTGTTGTCGAGATTTTTGTTACCCCAATGGATGGTAGCCTTGTCATTATGGGAGGTAGTCTATTGTCGAGATTTTTGTTACTCCAATGAATGGTAGCCTTGTCATTATGGAAGGTAGTTTGTCTTTGGGATTTCTGTTATTCCAATAGATTGTAGCCTTGTCACTATGGTAGGTAGTCTGTTGTTCAGATTTTTGTTACTCCAATGTTAGGTAGCCTTTTCATTATGAAATGTAGTATGTTGTCGATAATTTTGTTATTCGATTGGATGGTAGCCTTGTCATTATGGAAGGTAATTTGTTGTTCAGATTTTTGTAACTCCAACGGATGGTAACTTTATCATTACGGAAGGTAGACTTTCGTCGAGATTTTTGTTACTCAAATTGATGGTGGCCTTGTCATTATTCAATGTCGTCTGTTGTCGATATCTTTGTTACTCAAATGGATGATAGCCTTTTCGTTATGGAAGGTAGTTTGATGTCGAGATTTTTGTTACTCCAATGGATGGTAGCCTCGTCATTATGGAAGGTAGTCTGTTGTCGAGGTTTTTTTATTCCATTGGATGGTAGCCTTGTCATTATATAAGGTAATCTGTTGTCGATATTTTTGTTATTCTAGTGAATGGTAACCTTGTCATTATGGAAGTTAGTCTTTTGTTGATATCTTTGTTACTCCAATGGATGATAGCCTTGTCATTATGCAAGGTAGTCTGTTGTTCATATTTTAGTTACTCCATTGGATGGTAGCCTTGTCATTATGGAAGGTAGTTTTTTGTCGAGATTTTTGCTATTCCAATGGATGGTAGCCTTCTCATTATGGAAGGTATTTTATTATCAATATTTTTGTTACACCAATGGATGGTAGCATTGCCATTATGGAAGGTAGTATGTTGTCAAGATTTTTGTTACCCCAATAGATGGTAACCTTGTCATTATGGAAGGTAATTTTTTGTCGAGATTTTTGTTTTCTCCAATGGATGGTAGCCTTGCCAATATGGAAGGTAGTCTATTGTCGTGATTTTTTAATTCCAATGGATTGTAGCCTTCTCATTATGGAAAGTAGTTTTTTTCGAGATTTTAATTACTCCAATGGATGGTAGCGTTGTCATTACGGAAGGTAGTCTGTTGTCGAAATTTTTGTTACCCCGATGGATGGTAGCTTTGTAATTATGGAAGGTAGTCGGTTGTAGAGATTTCTGTTACTCCAATGGTTGGTAGCCTTTTCATTATGGAAGGTAGTTTGTTCTTCAAATTTTTGTTACTCCAATGAATGGTAGCCTTGTGATTATGGAAGGTAGACTGTTCTTGAGATTTTTGTTATTCCAATTGATGGTAGCCTTGTCATTATGGAAGGTAGTTTGTTGTCGAGATTTTTTTTACTCCAATGGATGGTAGCCTTGTCATTATGAAAGGTAGTTTTTTGTAGTGATTTTTGTTACTCTAATGGATGATAGCCTTGTCATTATGGAAGGTAGTCTTTTGTCGAGATTTTTGTTACTCCAATGGATGGTAGCCTTGTCATTATGGAAGGTAGTTTGTTGTCGAGATTTTTGATACCCCAATGGATGGTAGCCTTGTAATTATGGAAGGTAGTCTGTTGTAGAGATTTTTGATACTCCAATGGATAGTAGCCTTGTCATTATGGAAGGTAGTCTGTCGTTGAGATTTCTATTACTCCAATGGATTGTAGCCTTATCATTATGGAAGGTAGTCTTTTATTTATATTTTTGTTACCCCAATGGATGGTAGCCTTGTCATTATGAAAGGTAATCTGTTGTCGATATTTTTGTTACTCCAATGAATGGTAGCCTTGTCATTATGGAAGGTAGTTTGTCTTTGAGATTTCTGTTACTCCAATGGATTGTAGCCTTGTCATTATGGAAGGTAGTCTATTGTCGAGAATTTTTTATTCCATTGGATGGTAGCCTTATCATTATGTAAGGTAGTCTGTTGTTGAGATTTTTGTTATTCCAATGGATGGTAACCTTGTCATTATGGAAGGTAGTCTATTGTCGAGATTTTTGTTATTCCAATGTATGGTAGCCTTGTCATTATGGAAGGTAATTTTTTGTTGAGATTTTTGTTACTCCAATGGATGGTAGCCTTGTCATTATTGAAGGAAGTCTGTTGTCGAGATTTTTGTTACCCCAATGGATGGTAGCCTTGTAATTATGGAAGGTAGTCTGTTGTAGAGATTTTTGTTACTCAAATGGATGGTAGCCTTTTCATTATGGAAGGTAGTCTGTCGTTGAGATTTCTGTTACTCCAATGGATTGTAGCCATATCATTATGGAAGGTAGTCTGTTATTTATATTTTTGTTACTCCAATGGATGGTAGCCTTGTCATTATGAAAGGTAGTATGTTTTCGATATTTTTTTATTCCATTGGATGGTATCCTTGTCATTATGGAAGGTAGTTTATTGTCGAGATTTTTGTTATTCCAATGGATGGTAGCCTTGTCATTATGGAAGGTAGTTTTTTGTCGATATTTTTGTTACTCCAATGGACGATGGCCTTGTCATTATGGAAGGTAGTCTATTGTCGATATTTTTTTTACCACAATGGATGGTAGCCTTGTAATTATGGAAGGAAGTTTGTTGTAGAGGTTTTTGTTACTCAAATGGATGATAGCCTTGTCGTTATGGAAGGTAGTCTGTTGTCGGGATTTTTGTTACTCCAATGGATGGTAATCCTTTTCATTATGGAAGGTAGTTTGTTGTTGATATTTTTGTTATTCCATTTGATGGTACCCTTGTCATTATGGAAGGTTGTCTGTTGTCGAGATTTTTGTTATTCCAACAGGATGTAACCTTGTCATTTTTGAAGGTAGTCTGTTGTCGAGATTTTTGTTACTCCAATGGATGATAGCCTTGTCATTATGCAAGGTAGTCTGTTGTTCATATTTTGGTTACTCTATTGGATGGTAGCCTTGTCATTATGGAAGGTAGATTATTGTCGAAATTTTTGTTACCCCGATGGATGGTAGCTTTGTAATTATGTAAGGTAGTCGGTTGTAGAGATTTTTGTTACTCCAATGGTTGGTAGCCTTTTCATTATGGAAGGTAGTCTGTCTATGAGATTTTTGTTACTCCAATGGATTGTAGCCTTGTCATTAAGGAAGGTAGTCTATTATTCAGATTTTTGTTACTCCAATGGATGGTAGCCTTGTCATTAATAAAGGTAGTATGATATCGATATTTTTGTTATTCCAATGGATGGTAACCTTGTCATTATGGAACGTAGTCTTTTGTCGATATTTTTTTTACTAAAATGGATGGTAGCCTTGTCATTATTGAAGCTAGTTTGTTGTCGATATCTTTGTTACTCCAATGGATGATAGCCTTATCGTTATGGAAGGTAGTCTATTGTTGAGATTTTTGTTACTCCAAGGGATGGTATCCTTGTCATTATAGAAGGTAGTCTGTTGTCGAGATTTTTGTTACTCCAATTGATGGTAGCCTTGTCATTAGGGAAGGTAGTCTGTTGTCGAGATTTTTGTTACTCCAATTGATGGTAGCCTTGTCATTAGGGAAGGTAGTCTATTGTCGATATTTTTGTTACTCCAATGGATGGTGGCCTTATCATTATGGAAGGTAGTATGTCTTTGAGATTTCTGTTACTCCAATGGATTGTAGCCTTGTCATTATGGAAGGTAGTTTTTGTTAAGATTTTTGTTACTCCAATGGATGGTAGCCTATTCATTATGGTAGGTAGTCTATTGTCGAGATTTTTGTTATTCGAATGGATGGTAACCTTGTCATTATGGAAGGTAGTTTTTTGTCGAGGTTTTTGTTACTCCAATGGGTGGTTGCCTTATCATTATTGAAGTCAGTCTGTTGTTGATATCTTTGTTACTCCAATGGATGATAGCCTTATCATTATGAAAGGTAGTCTATTGTCGATATTTTTTTTACTCCAATGGATGGTAGCCTTGTAATTATTGAAGGTATTCTGTTGTCACAATTTTTTTTCTCTAATGGATGGTTGGCTTGTCACTTTAGAACATAGTTTGTTGTTGATATTTTTGTTACTCCAATTGATGGTAGCCTTGTCATTACGGAAGGTACACTATTGTCGAAATTTTTGTTAGTCCAATGAATGGTAGCCTTGTCATTATGAAATGTAGTCGGTTGTTCTGATTTTTGTTACTCCAATGGATGTTAGCCTTGTCATTATGGAAGGTAGTCTATTGTCAAGATTTTTGTTATTCCAATTGATGGTGGCCTTGTATATATGGAAGGTAGTATTTTTTCGAGATTTTTGTTGCTCTAATGGATGGTAGCCTTGTCATTATTGAAGGTAGTCTGTTTTCGATATCTCTGTTGCTCCAATGGATGGTAGCCTTGTCATTTTAGAACATAGTCTGTTGTTGATATTTTTGTTACTCCAATGGATGGTAGCCTTGTCATTATGGAAGGTACTCTATTGTCGAAATTTTTGTTACTTCAATGGATGGTAGCCTTTTCATTATGCAAGGTAGTCGGTTGTACAGATTTATGTTACTCCAATGGATGGTAGCCTTGTCATTATGGAAGGTAGTCTATTGTTGAGATTTTTGTTGTTCCAATTGATGGTAGCCTTGTCATTATGGAAGATAGTTTTTTGTCAAGATTTTTCTTACTCCAATGGATGGTAGCCTTGTAATTGTGGAACGTAGTTTGTTGTCGAGATTTTTGTTACCCCAATGGATGGTAGCCTTGTCATTATGGGAGGTAGTCTGTTGTCGAGATTTTTGTTACTCCAATGAACGGTAGCCTTGTCATTATTGAAGGTAGTTTGTCTTTGGGATTTCTGTTACTCCAATGGATTGTAGCCTTGTCATCATGGTAGGTAGTTTGTTGTTCAAATTTTTGTTACTCCAATGTTAGGTAGCCTTGTCATTATGAAATGTAGTATGTTGTCGATAATTTTGTTATTCGATTGGATGGTAGCCTTGTCATTATGCAAGGTAGTTTGTTGTTCACATTTTTGTAACTCCAACGGATGGTAACCTTGTCATTACGGAAGGTAGACTTTCGTCGAGATTTTTGTTACTCAAATGGATGGTAGCCTTGTCATTATTCAAGGTCGTCTATTGTCGATATCTTTGTTACTCAAATGGATGATAGCCTTTTCGTTATGGAAGGTAGTTTGTTGTCGAGATTTTTGTTACTCCAATGGATGGTAGCCTTGTCATTATGGAAGGTAGTCTGTTGTCGAGGTTTTTTTATTCCATTGGATGGTAGCCTTGTCATTATATAAGGTAGTCTGTTGTCGATATTTTTGTTATTCCAGTGAATGGTAACCTTGTCATTATGGAAGTTAGTCTTTTGTTGATATCTTTGTTACTCCAATGGATGATAGCCTTGTCATTATGCAAGGTAGTCTGTTGTTCATATTTTAGTTACTCCATTGGATGGTAGCCTTGTCATTATGGAAGGTAATTTATTGTCGAGATTTTTGCTATTCCAATGGATGGTAGCCTTCTCATTATGGAAGGTATTTTATTATCAATATTTTTGTTACTCCAATGGATGGTAGCCTTGCCATTATGGAAGGTAGTATGTTGTCAAGATTTTTGTTACCCCAATAGATGGTAACCTTATCATTATGGAAGGTAGTTTTTTTTCGAGATTTTTGTTTCTCCAATGGACGGTAGCCTTGCCAATATGGAAGGTAGTCTATTGTCGTGATTTTTTAATTCCAATGGATTGTAGCCTTGTCATTATGGAAAGTAGTTTTTTTCGAGACTTTAATTACTCCAATGGATGGTAGCGTTGTCATTACGGAAGGTAGTCTGTTGTCGAAATTTTTGTTACTCCAATGAATGGTAGTCTTATCATTATGGAAGGTATTTTGTCGTTGAGATTTCTGTTACTCCAATGGATTGTAGCCTTGTCATTTTGGAAGGTAGTTTGTTCTTCAAATTTTTGTTACTCCAATGAATGGTAGCCTTGTGATTATGGAAGGTAGATTGTTCTTGAGATTTTTGTTATTCCAATTGATGGTAGCCTTGTCATTATGGAAGGTAGTTTGTTGTCGAGATTTTTGTTACTCCAATGGATGGTAGCCTTGTCATTATGAAAGGTAGTATTTTGTAGTGATTTTTGTTACTCTAATGGATGATAGCCTTGTCATTATGGAAGGTAGTCTGTTGTCGAGATTTTTGTTACTCCAATGGATGGTAGCCTTGTCATTATGGAAGGTAGTTTGTTGTCGAGATTTTTGATACCCCAATGGATGGTAGCCTTGTAATTATGGAAGGTAGTCTGTTGTAGAGATTTTTTATACTCCAATGGATAGTAGCCTTGTCATTATGGAAGGTAGTCTGTCGTTGAGATTTCTATTACTCCAATGGATTGTAGCCTTATCATTATGGAAGGTAGTCTTTTATTTATATTTTTGTTACCCCAATGGATGGTAGCCTTGTCATTATGAAAGGTAATCTGTTGTCGAGATTTTTGTTACTCCAATGAATGGTAGCCTTGTCATTATGGAAGGTAGTTTGTCTTTGAGATTTCTGTTACTCCAATGGATTGTAGCCTTGTCATTATGGAAGGTAGTCTATTCTCGAGAATTTTTTATTCCATCGGATGGTAGCCTTATCATTATGTAAGGTAGTCTGTTGTTGAGATTTTTGTTATTCCAATGGATGGTAACCTTGTCATTATGGAAGGTAGTCTATTGTCGAGATTTTTGTTATTCCAATGTATGGTAGCCTTGTCATTATGGAAGGTAATTTTTTGTCGAGATTTTTGTTACTCCAATGGATGGTAGCCTTGTCATTATTGAAGGAAGTCTGTTGTCGAGATTTTTGTTACCCCAATGGATGGTAGCCTAGTAATTATGGAAGGTAGTCTGTTGTAGAGATTTTTGTTACTCAAATGGATGGTAGCCTTTTCATTATGGAAGGTAGTCTGTCGTTGAGATTTCTGTTACTCCAATGGATTGTAGCCATATCATTATGGAAGGTAGTCTGTTATTTATATTTTTGTTACTCCAATGGATGGTAGCCTTGTCATTATGAAAGGTAGTATGTTTTCGATATTTTTTTATTCCATTGGATGGTATCCTTGTCATTATGGAAGGTAGTTTATTGTCGAGATTTTTGTTATTCCAATGGATGGTAGCCTTGTCATTATGGAAGGTAGTTTTTTGTCGATATTTTTGTTACTCCAATGGACGATAGCCTTGTCATTATGGAAGGTAGTCTATTGTCGATATTTTTTTTACCACAATGGATGGTAGCCTTGTAATTATGGAAGGAAGTTTGTTGTAGAGGTTTTTGTTACTCAAATGGATGATAGCCTTGTCGTTATGGAAGGTAGTCTGTTGTCGGGATTTTTGTTACTCCAATGGATGGTAATCCTTTTCATTATGGAAGGTAGTTTGTTGTTGATATTTTTGTTATTCCATTTGATGGTACCCTTGTCATTATGGAAGGTTGTCTGTTGTCGAGATTTTTGTTATTCCAACAGATGGTAACCTTGTCATTTTTGAAGGTAGTCTGTTGTCGAGATTTTTGTTACTCCAATGGATGATAGCCTTGTCATTATGCAAGGTAGTCTGTTGTTCATATTTTGGTTACTCCATTGGATGGTAGCCTTGTCATTATGGAAGGTAGATTATTGTCGAGATTTTTGTTATTCCAATGGATGGTAGCCTTCTCATTATGGAAGGTAGTTTTTTGTAGATATTTTTGTTACTCCAATGGATGGTAGACTTGCCATTATGGAAGGTAGTCTATTGTCGTGGTTTTTTTATTCCAATGGATTGTAGCCTTGTCATTATGGAAATTAGTTTTTTTAGAGATTTTAATTACTCCAATGGATGGTAGCGTTGTCATTACAGAAGGTAGTCTGTTGTCGAAATTTTTGTTACTCCAATGAATGGTAGCCTTATCATTATGGAAGGTAGTTTGTCGTTGAGATTTCTGTTACTCCAATGGATTGTAGCCTTGTCATTTTGGAAGGTAGTTTTTTCTTCAAATTTTTGTTACTCCAATGAATGGTAGCCTTGTGATTATGGAAGGTAGACTGTTGTCGATATTTTTGTTATTCCAATGGATTATAGCCTTGTCATTATGGAAGGTAGTTTGTTGTCGAGATTTTTGTTATTCCAATGGATGGTAACCTTGTCATTATGAAAGGTAGTATTTTGTAGAGATTTTTGTGACTCCAATGGATGATAGCCTTGTCATTATGGAAGGTAGTCTGTTGTCTAGATTTTTGTTACTCCAATGGATGGTAGCCTTGTCATTATGGAAGGTAGTTTGTTGTCGAGATTTTTGTTACCCCAATGGATGGTAGCCTTGTCATTATGGAAGGTAATCTGTTGTCAAGATTTTTTTTACTCCAATGAATGGTAGCCTTGTCATTATGGAAGGTAGTTTGTCTTTGAGATTTCTGTTACTCCAATGGATTGTAGCCTTGTCATTATGGAAGGTAGTCTATTGTCGAGAATTTTTTATTCCATTGGATGGTAGCCTTATCATTATGTAAGGTAGTCTGTTGTCTAGATTTTTGTTACTCCAATGGATGGTATCCTTGTCATTATTGAAGGAAGTCTGTTGTCGAGATTTTTGTTACCCCAATGGATGGTAGCCTTGTAATTATGGAAGGTAGTCTGTTGTAGAGATTTTTGATACTCAAATGGATGGTAGCCTTTTCATTATGGAAGGTAGTCTGTCGTTGAGATTTCTGTTACTCCAATGGATTGTAGCCTTATCATTATGGAAGGTAGTCTGTTATTTATATTTTTGTTACTCCAATGGATGGTAGCCTTGTCATTATGAAAGGTAGTATGTTGTCGATATTTTTTTTATTCCATTGGATGGTAGCCTTGTCATTATGGAAGGTAGTCTGTTGTCAATATTTTTGTTATTCCAATGGATTGTAACCTTGTCATTATGGAAGGTAGTCTATTGTCGAGATTTTTGTTATTCCAATGGATGGTAGCCTTGTCATTATGGAAGGTAGTTTTTTGTTGATATTTTTGTTACTCCAATGGATGGTAGCCTTGTCATTATGGATGGGTAGTCTATTGTCAAGATTTTTTTACCCCAATGGATGGTAGCCTTGTATTATGGAAGGAAGTTTGTTGTAGAGATTTTTGTTACTCAAATGGATGATAGCCTTGTCGTTATGGAAGGTAGTCTGTTGTCGAGATTTTTGCTACTCCAATGGATGGTAGCCTTATCATCATGGAAGGTAGTTTGTTGTCTAGATTTTATTATTCCATTGGATGGTAGCCTTGTCATTATGGAAGGTAGTCTATTGTCGTGATTTTTGTTATTTCAATGAATGGTAACCTTGTCATTATGGAAGTTAGTCTTTTGTCGATATCTTTGTTACTCCGATGGATGATGGCCTTGGGATTATGCAAGGTACTCTGTTGTTCATATTCTTTTTACTCCATTGGATGGTAGCCTTGTCATTATGGAAGGTAGATTATTGTCGAGATTTTTGTTATTCCAATGGATGGTAGCCTTCTCTTTATGGAAGGTAGTTTTTTGTCGATATTTTTGTTACTCCAATGGATGGTAGCCTTGCCATTATGGAAGATATTCTATCGTCGTGATTTTTTTATTCCAATGGATTGTAGCCTTATCATTATGGAAAGTAATTTTTTTCAAGATTTTAATTACTCCAATGGATGGTAGCGTTGTCATTACTGAAGGTAGTCTGTTGTCGAAATTTTTGTTACTCCAATGAATGGTAGCCTTAACATTATGGAAGGTAGTTTGTCGTTGAGATTTCTGTTACTCCAATGGATTGTAGCCTTGTCATTTTGGAAGGTAGTTTGTTCTTCAAATTTTTGTTACTCCAATGAATGCTAGCCTTGTGATTATGGAAGGTAGACTGTTGTCGAGATTTTTGTTATTCCAATGGATGGTAGCCTTGTCATTTTGAAAGGTAGTATTTTGTAGAGATTTTTGTTACTCCAATGGATGATAGCCTTGTCATTATGGAAGGTAGTCTGTTGTTCATATTTTGGTTACTCCATTGGATGGTAGCCTTGTCATTATGGAAGGTAGATTATTGTCGAAATTTTTGTTACCCCGATGGATGGTAGCTTTGTAATTATGTAAGGTAGTCGGTTGTAGAGATTTTTGTTACTCCAATGGTTGGTAGCCTTTTCATTATGGAAGGTAGTCTGTCTATGAGATTTTTGTTACTCCAATGGATTGTAGCCTTGTCATTAAGGAAGGTAGTCTATTATTCAGATTTTTGTTACTCCAATGGATGGTAGCCTTGTCATTAAGAAAGGTAGTATGATATCGATATTTTTGTTATTCCAATGGATGGTAACCTTGTCATTATGGAAGGTAGTCTTTTGTCGATATTTTTTTTACTAAAATGGATGGTAGCCTTGTCATTATTGAAGCTAGTTTGTTGTCGATATCTTTGTTACTCCAATGGATGATAGCCTTGTCGTTATGGAAGGTAGTCTATTGTTGAGATTTTTGTTACTCCAAGGGATGGTATCCTTGTCATTATAGAAGGTAGTCTGTTGTCTAGATTTTTGTTACTCCAATTGATGGTAGCCTTGTCATTAGGGAAGGTAGTCTGTTGTCGAGATTTTTGTTACTCCAATTGATGGTAGCCTTGTCATTAGGGAAGGTAGTCTGTTGTCGATATTTTTGTTACTCCAATGGATGGTGGCCTTATCATTATGGAAGGTAGTATGTCTTTGAGATTTCTGTTACTCCAATGGATTGTAGCCTTGTCATTATGGAAGGTAGTTTTTGTTAAGATTTTTGTTACTCCAATGGATGGTAGCCTATTCATTATGGTAGGTAGTCTATTGTCGAGATTTTTGTTATTCGAATGGATGGTAACCTTGTCATTATGGAAGGTAGTTTTTTGTCGAGGTTTTTGTTACTCCAATGGGTGGTAGCCTTATCATTATTGAAGTCAGTCTGTTGTTGATATCTTTGTTACTCCAATGGATGATAGCCTTATCATTATGAAAGGTAGTCTATTGTCGATATTTTTTTTACTCCAATGGATGGTAGCCTTGTAATTATTGAAGGTATTTTGTTGTCACAATTTTTTTTCTCTAATGGATGGTTGGCTTGTCACTTTAGAACATAGTTTGTTGTTGATATTTTTGTTACTCCAATTGATGGTAGCCTTGTCATTATGGAAGGTACACTATTGTCGAAATTTTTGTTAGTCCAATGAATGGTAGCCTTGTCATTATGAAATGTAGTCGGTTGTTCTGATTTTTGTTACTCCAATGGATGTTAGCCTTGTCATTATGGAAGGTAGTCTATTGTCAAGATTTTTGTTATTCCAATTGATGGTGGCCTTGTATATATGGAAGGTAGTATTTTTTCGAGATTTTTGTTGCTCTAATGGATGGTAGCCTTGTCATTATTGAAGGTAGTCTGTTTTCGATATCTCTGTTGCTCCAATGGATGGTAGCCTTGTCATTTTAGAACATAGTCTGTTGTTGATATTTTTGTTACTCCAATGGATGGTAGCCTTGTCATTATGGAAGGTACTCTATTGTCGAAATTTTTGTTACTTCAATGGATGGTAGCCTTTTCATTATGCAAGGTAGTCGGTTGTACAGATTTATGTTACTCCAATGGATGGTAGCCTTGTCATTATGGAAGGTAGTCTATTGTCGAGATTTTTGTTGTTCCAATTGATGGTAGCCTTGTCATTATGGAAGGTAGTTTTTTGTCAAGATTTTTGTTACTCCAATGGATGGTAGCCTTGTAATTGTGGAACGTAGTTTGTTGTCGAGATTTTGGTTACCCCAATGGATGGTAGCCTTGTCATTATGGGAGGTAGTCTGTTGTCGAGATTTTTGTTACTCCAATGAATGGTAGCCTTGTCATTATTGAAGGTAGTTTGTCTTTGGGATTTCTGTTACTCCAATGGATTGTAGCCTTGTCATCATGGTAGGTAGTTTGTTGTTCAAATTTTTGTTACTCCAATGTTAGGTAGCCTTGTCATTATGAAATGTAGTATGTTGTCGATAATTTTGTTATTCGATTGGATGGTAGCCTTGTCATTATGCAAGGTAGTTTGTTGTTCAGATTTTTGTAACTCCAACGGATGGTAACCTTGTCATTACGGAGGGTAGTCTTTCGTCGAGATTTTTGTTACTCAAATGGATGGTAGCCTTGTCATTATTCAAGGTCGTCTATTGTTGATATCTTTGTTACTCAAATGGATGATAGCCTTTTCGTTATGGAAGGTAGTTTGAGGTCGAGATTTTTGTTACTCCAATGGATGGTAGCCTTGTCATTATTGAAGGTAGTCTGTTGTCGAGGTTTTTTTATTCCATTGGATGGTAGCCTTGTCATTATATAAGGTAGTCTGTTGTCGATATTTTTGTTATTCCAGTGAATGGTAACCTTGTCATTATGGAAGTTAGTCTTTTGTTGATATCTTTGTTACTCCAATGGATGATAGCCTTGTCATTATGCAAGGTAGTCTGTTGTTCATATTTTAGTTACTCCATTGGATGGTAGCCTTGTCATTATGGAAGGTAATTTATTGTCGAGATTTTTGCTATTCCAATGGATGGTAGCCTTCTCATTATGGAAGGTATTTTATTATCAATATTTTTGTTACTCCAATGGATGGTAGCCTTGCCATTATGGAAGGTAGTATGTTGTCAAGATTTTTGTTACCCCAATAGATGGTAACCTTGTCATTTTGGAAGGTAGTTTTTTTTCGAGATTTTTGTTTCTCCAATGGATGGTAGCCTTGCCAATATGGAAGGTAGTCTATTGTCGTGATTTTTTAATTCCAATGGATTGTAGCCTTGTCATTATGGAAAGTAGTTTTTTTCGAGACTTTAATTACTCCAATGGATGGTAGCTTTGTCATTACGGAAGGTAGTCTGTTGTCGAAATTTTTGTTACTCCAATGAATGGTAGTCTTATCATTATGGAAGGTATTTTGTCGTTGAGATTTCTGTTACTCCAATGGATTGTAGCCTCGTCATTTTGGAAGGTAGTTTGTTCTTCAAATTTTTGTTACTCCAATGAATGGTAGCCTTGTGATTATGGAAGGTAGACTGTTCTTGAGATTTTTGTTATTCCAATTGATGGTAGCCTTGTCATTATGGAAGGTAGTTTGTTGTCGAGATTTTTGTTACTCCAATGGATGGTAGCCTTGTCATTATGAAAGGTAGTATTTTGTAGTGATTTTTGTTACTCTAATGGATGATAGCCTTGTCATTATGGAAGGTAGTCTGTTGTCGAGATTTTTGTTACTCCAATGGATGGTAGCCTTGTCATTATGGAAGGTAGTTTGTTGTCGAGATTTTTGATACCCCAATGGATGGTAGCCTTGTAATTATGGAAGGTAGTTTGTTGTAGAGATTTTTGATACTCCAATGGATAGTAGCCTTGTCATTATGGAAGGTAGTCTGTCGTTGAGATTTCTATTACTCCAATGGATTGTAGCCTTATCATTATGGAAGGTAGTCTTTTATTTATATTTTTGTTACCCCAATGGATGGTAGCCTTGTCATTATGAAAGGTAATCTGTTGTCGAGATTTTTGTTACTCCAATGAATGGTAGCCTTGTCATTATGGAAGGTAGTTTGTCTTTGAGATTTCTGTTACTCCAATGGATTGTAGCCTTGTCATTATGGAAGGTAGTCTATTGTCGAGAATTTTTTATTCCATTGGATGGTAGCCTTATCATTATGTAAGGTAGTCTGTTGTTGAGATTTTTGTTATTCCAATGGATGGTAACCTTGTCATTATGGAAGGTAGTCTATTGTCGAGATTTTTGTTATTCCAATGTATGGTAGCCTTGTCATTATGGAAGGTAATTTTTTGTCGAGATTTTTGTTACTCCAATGGATGGTAGCCTTGTCATTATTGAAGGAAGTCTGTTGTCGAGATTTTTGTTACCCCAATGGATGGTAGCCTTGTAATTATGGAAGGTAGTCTGTTGTAGAGATTTTTGTTACTCAAATGGATGGTAGCCTTTTCATTATGGAAGGTAGTCTGTCGTTGAGATTTCTGTTACTCCAATGGATTGTAGCCATATCATTATGGAAGGTAGTCTGTTATTTATATTTTTGTTACTCCAATGGATGGTAGCCTTGTCATTATGAAAGGTAGTATGTTTTCGATATTTTTTTATTCCATTGGATGGTATCCTTGTCATTATGGAAGGTAGTTTATTCTCGAGATTTTTGTTATTCCAATGGATGGTAGCCTTGTCATTATGGAAGGTAGTTTTTTGTCGATATTTTTGTTACTCCAATGGACGATAGCCTTGTCATTATGGAAGGTAGTCTATTGTCGATATTTTTTTTACCACAATGGATGGTAGCCTTGTAAATATGGAAGGAAGTTTGTTGTAGAGGTTTTTGTTACTCAAATGGATGATAGCCTTGTCGTTATGGAAGGTAGTCTGTTGTCGGGATTTTTGTTACTCCAATGGATGGTAATCCTTTTCATTATGGAAGGTAGTTTGTTGTTGATATTTTTGTTATTCCATTTGATGGTACCCTTGTCATTATGGAAGGTTGTCTGTTGTCGAGATTTTTGTTATTCCAACAGATGGTAACCTTGTCATTTTTGAAGGTAGTCTGTTGTCGAGATTTTTGTTACTCCAATGGATGATAGCCTTGTCATTATGCAAGGTAGTCTGTTGTTCATATTTTGGTTACTCCATTGGATGGTAGCCTTGTCATTATGGAAGGTAGATTATTGTCGAGATTTTTGTTATTCCAATGGATGGTAGCCTTCTCATTATGGAAGGTAGTTTTTTGTAGATATTTTTGTTACTCCAATGGATGGTAGACTTGCCATTACGGAAGGTAGTCTATTGTCGTGGTTTTTTTATTCCAATGGATTGTAGCCTTGTCATTATGGAAAGTAGTTTTTTTAGAGATTTTAATTACTCCAATGGATGGTAGCGTTGTCATTACAGAAGGTAGTCTGTTGTCGAAATTTTTGTTACTCCAATGAATGGTAGCCTTATCATTATGGAAGGTAGTTTGTCGTTGAGATTTCTGTTACTCCAATGGATTGTAGCCTTGTCATTTTGGAAGGTAGTTTGTTCTTCAAATTTTTGTTACTCCAATGAATGGTAGCCTTGTGATTATGGAAGGTAGACTGTTGTCGATATTTTTGTTATTCCAATGGATTATAGCCTTGTCATTATGGAAGGTAGTTTGTTGTCGAGATTTTTGTTATTCCAATGGATGGTAACCTTGTCATTATGAAAGGTAGTATTTTGTAGAGATTTTTGTGACTCCAATGGATGATAGCCTTGTCATTATGGAAGGTAGTCTGTTGTCTAGATTTTTGTTACTCCAATGGATGGTAGCCTTGTCATTGTGGAAGGTAGTTTGTTGTCGAGATTTTTGTTACCCCAATGGATGGTAGCCTTGTCATTATGGAAGGTAATCTGTTGTCGAGATTTTTTTTACTCCAATGAATGGTAGCCTTGTCATTATGGAAGGTAGTTTGTCTTTGAGATTTCTGTTACTCCAATGGATTGTAGCCTTGTCATTATGGAAGGTAGTCTATTGTCGAGAATTTTTTATTCCATTGGATGGTAGCCTTATCATTATGTAAGGTAGTCTGTTGTCTAGATTTTTGTTACTCCAATGGATGGTAGCCTTGTCATTATTGAAGGAAGTCTGTTGTCGAGATTTTTGTTACCCCAATGGATGGTAGCCTTGTAATTATGGAAGGTAGTCTGTTGTAGAGATTTTTGATACTCAAATGGATGGTAGCCTTTTCATTATGGAAGGTAGTCTATCGTTGAGATTTCTGTTACTCCAATGGATTTTAGCCTTATCATTATGGAAGGTAGTCTGTTATTTATATTTTTGTTACTCCAATGGATGGTAGCCTTGTCATTATGAAAGGTAGTATGTTGTCGATATTTTTTTTATTCCATTGGATGGTAGCCTTGTCATTATGGAAGGTAGTCTGTTGTCAATATTTTTGTTATTCCAATGGATTGTAACCTTGTCATTATGGAAGGTAGTCTATTGTCGAGATTTTTGTTATTCCAATGGATGGTAGCCTTGTCATTATGGAAGGTAGTTTTTTGTTGATATTTTTGGTACTCCAATGGATGGTAGCCTTGTCATTATGGATGGGTAGTCTATTGTCAAGATTTTTTTACCCCAATGGATGGTAGCCTTGTAATTATGGAAGGAAGTTTGTTGTAGAGATTTTTGTTACTCAAATGGATGATAGCCTTGTCGTTATGGAAGGTAGTCTGTTGTCGAGATTTTTGCTACTCCAATGGATGGTAGCCTTATCATCATGGAAGGTAGTTTGTTGTCTAGATTTTATTATTCCATTGGATGGTAGCCTTGTCATTATGGAAGGTAGTCTGTTGTCGTGATTTTTCTTATTTCAATGAATGGTAACCTTGTCATTATGGAAGTTAGTCTTTTGTCGATATCTTTGTTACTCCGATGGATGATGGCCTTGGGATTATGCAAGGTACTCTGTTGTTCATATTCTTTTTACTCCATTGGATGGTAGCCTTGTCATTATGGAAGGTAGATTATTGTCGAGATTTTTGTTATTCCAATGGATGGTAGCCTTCTCTTTATGGAAGGTAGTTTTTTGTCGATATTTTTGTTACTCCAATGGATGGTAGCCTTGCCATTATGGAAGATAGTCTATCGTCGTGATTTTTTTATTCCAATGGATTGTAGCCTTATCATTATGGAAAGTAATTTTTTTCAATATTTTAATTACTCCAATGGATGGTAGCGTTGTCATTACTGAAGGTAGTCTGTTGTCGAAATTTTTGTTACTCCAATGAATGGTAGCCTTATCATTATGGAAGGTAGTTTGTCGCTGAGATTTCTGTTACTCCAATGGATTGTAGCCTTGTCATTTTGGAAGGTAGTTTGTTCTTCAAATTTTTGTTACTCCAATGAATGCTAGCCTTGTGATTATGGAAGGTAGACTGTTGTCGAGATTTTTGTTATTCCAATGGATGGTAGCCTTGTCATTTTGAAAGGTAGTATTTTGTAGAGATTTTTGTTACTCCAATGGATGATAGCCTTGTCATTATGGAAGGTAGTATGTTGTCGAGATTTTTGTTACTCCAATGGATGGTAGCCTTGTCATTATGGAAGGTAGTTTGTTGTCGAGATTTTTGTTACCCCAATGGATGGTAGCCTTGTCATTATGGAAGTTAGTCTGTTGTCGATATTTTTGTTACTCAAATAGATGATAGCCTTGTCGTTAGGGAAAGTAGTCTGCTGTCGAGATTTTTGCTACTCCAATGGATGGTAGCCTTATCATCATGGAAGGTAGTTTGTTGTCTAGATTTTATTATTCCATTGGATGGTAGCCTTGTCATTATGGAAGGTAGTCTGTTGTCGTGATTTTTGTTATTCCAATGAATGGTAACCTTGTCATTATGGAAGTTAGTCTTTTGCCGATATCTTTGTTACTCCGATGGATGATGGCCTTATCATTATGGAAGGTAGATTATTGTCGATATTTTTGTTACTCCAATGGATGGTAGCCTTGCCATTATGGAAGATAGACTATCGTCGTGATTTTTTTATTCCAATGGATTGTAGCCTTATCATTATGGAAAGTAATTTTTTTCAAGATTTTAATTACTCCAATGGATGGTAGCGTTGTCATTACTGAAGGTAGTCTGTTGTCGAATTTTTGTTACTCCAATGAATGGTAGCCTTATCATTATGGAAGGTAGTTTGTCGTTGAGATTTCTGTTACTCCAATGGATTGTAGCCTTGTCATTTTGGAAGGTAGTTTGTTCTTCAGATATTTGTTACTCCAATGGATTGTAGCCTTGTGATTATGGAAGGTAGACTGTTGTCGATATTTTTGTTATTCCAATGGATTATAGCCTTGTCATTATGGAAGGTAGTTTGTTGTCGAGATTTTTGTTATTCCAATGGATGGTAACCTTGTCATTATGAAAGGTAGTATATTGTAGAGATTTTTGTGACTCCAATGGATGATAGCCTTGTCATTATGGAAGGTAGTCTGTTGTCTAGATTTTTGTTACTCCAATGGATGGTAGCCTTGTCATTATGGAAGGTAGTTTGTTGTCGAGATTTTTGTTACCCCAATGGATGGTAGCCTTGTCATTATGGAAGGTAATCTGTTGTCGAGATTTTTTTTACTCCAATGAATGGTAGCCTTGTCATTATGGAAGGTAGTTTGTCTTTGAGATTTCTGTTACTCCAATGGATTGTAGCCTTGTCATTATGGAAGGTAGTCTATTGTCGAGAATTTTTTATTCCATTGGATGGTAGCCTTATCATTATGTAAGGTAGTCTGTTGTCTAGATTTTTGTTACTCCAATGGATGGTAGCCTTGTCATTATTGAAGATAGTCTGTTGTCGAGATTTTTGTTACCCCAATGGATGGTAGCCTTGTAATTATGGAAGGTAGTCTGTTGTAGAGATTTTTGATACTCAAATGGATGGTAGCCTTTTCCTTATGGAAGGTAGTCTGTCGTTGAGATTTTTGTTACTCCAATTGATTGTAGCCTTATCATTATGGAAGGTAGTCTGTTATTTATATTTTTGTTACTCCAATGGATGGTAGCCTTGTCATTATGAAAGGTAGTATGTTGTCGATATTTTTTTTATTCCATTGGATGGTAGCCTTGTCATTATGGAAGGTAGTCTGTTGTCAATATTTTTGTTATTCTAATGGATTGTAACCTTGTCATTATGGAAGGTAGTCTATTGTCGAGATTTTTGTTATTCCAATGGATGGTAGCCTTGTCATTATGGAAGGTAGTTTTTTGTTGATATTTTTGTTACTCCAATGGATGGTAGCCTTGTCATTATGGATGGGTAGTCTATTGTCAAGATTTTTTTACCCCAATGGATGGTAGCCTTGTAATTATGGAAGGAAGTTTGTTGTAGAGATTTTTGTTACTCAAATGGATGATAGCCTTGTCGTTATGGAAGGTAGTCTGTTGTCGAGATTTTTGCTACTCCAATGGATGGTAGCCTTATCATCATGGAAGGTAGTTTGTTGTCTAGATTTTATTATTCCATTGGATGGTAGCCTTGTCATTATGGAAGGTAGTCTGTTGTCGTGATTTTTGTTATTTCAATGAATGGTAGCCTTGTCATTATGGAAGGTAGTTTGTTGTCGAGATTTTTGTTACCCCAATGGATGGTAGCCTTGTCATTATGGAAGTTAGTCTGTTGTCGATATTTTTGTTACTCAAATAGATGATAGCCTTGTCGTTAGGGAAAGTAGTCTGCTGTCGAGATTTTTGCTACTCCAATGGATGGTAGCCTTATCATCATGGAAGGTAGTTTGTTGTCTAGATTTTATTATTCCATTGGATGGTAGCCTTGTCATTATGGAAGGTAGTCTGTTGTCGTGATTTTTGTTATTCCAATGAATGGTAACCTTGTCATTATGGAAGTTAGTCTTTTGCCGATATCTTTGTTACTCCGATGGATGATGGCCTTATCATTATGCAAGGTACTCTGTTGTTCATATTCTTTTTACTCCATTGGATGGTAGCCTTGTCATTATGGAAGGTAGATTATTGTCAAGATTTTTGTTATTCCAATGGATGGTAGCCTTCTCTTTATGGAAGGTAGTTTTTTGTCGATATTTTTGTTACTCCAGTGGATGGTAGCCTTGCCATTATGGAAGATAGACTATCGTCGTGATTTTTTTATTCCAATGGATTGTAGCCTTATCATTATGGAAAGTAATTTTTTTCAAGATTTTAATTACTCCAATGGATGGTAGCGTTGTCATTACTGAAGGTAGTCTGTTGTCGAATTTTTGTTACTCCAATGAATGGTAGCCTTATCATTATGGAAGGTAGTTTGTCGTTGAGATTTCTGTTACTCCAATGGATTGTAGCCTTGTCATTTTGGAAGGTAGTTTGTTCTTCAAATATTTGTTACTCCAATGGATTGTAGCCTTGTGATTATGGAAGGTAGACTGTTGTCGATATTTTTGTTATTCCAATGGATTATAGCCTTGTCATTATGGAAGGTAGTTTGTTGTCGAGATTTTTGTTATTCCAATGGATGGTAACCTTGTCATTATGAAAGGTAGTATTTTGTAGAGATTTTTGTGACTCCAATGGATGATAGCCTTGTCATTATGGAAGGTAGTCTGTTGTCTAGATTTTTGTTACTCCAATGGATGGTAGCCTTGTCATTATGGAAGGTAGTTTGTTGTCGAGATTTTTGTTACCCCAATGGATGGTAGCCTTGTCATTATGGAAGGTAATCTGTTGTCGAGATTTTTTTTACTCCAATGAATGGTAGCCTTGTCATTATGGAAGGTAGTTTGTCTTTGAGATTTCTGTTACTCCAATGGATTGTAGCCTTGTCATTATGGAAGGTAGTCTATTGTCGAGAATTTTTTATTCCATTGGATGGTAGCCTTATCATTATGTAAGGTAGTCTGTTGTCTAGATTTTTGTTACTCCAATGGATGGTAGCCTTGTCATTATTGAAGATAGTCTGTTGTCGAGATTTTTGTTACCCCAATGGATGGTAGCCTTGTAATTATGGAAGGTAGTCTGTTGTAGAGATTTTTGATACTCAAATGGATGGTAGCCTTTTCCTTATGGAAGGTAGTCTGTCGTTGAGATTTTTGTTACTCCAATTGATTGTAGCCTTATCATTATGGAAGGTAGTCTGTTATTTATATTTTTGTTACTCCAATGGATGGTAGCCTTGTCATTATGAAAGGTACTATGTTGTCGATATTTTTTTTATTCCATTGGATGGTAGCCTTGTCATTATGGAAGGTAGTCTGTTGTCAATATTTTTGTTATTCCAATGGATTGTAACCTTGTCATTATGGAAGGTAGTCTATTGTCGAGATTTTTGTTATTCCAATGGATGGTAGCCTTGTCATTATGGAAGGTAGTTTTTTGTTGATATTTTTGTTACTCCAATGGATGGTAGCCTTGTCATTATGGATGGGTAGTCTATTGTCAAGATTTTTTTACCCCAATGGATGGTAGCCTTGTAATTATGGAAGGAAGTTTGTTGTAGAGATTTTTGTTACTCAAATGGATGATAGCCTTGTCGTTATGGAAGGTAGTCTGTTGTCGAGATTTTTGCTACTCCAATGGATGGTAGCCTTATCATCATGGAAGGTAGTTTGTTGTCTAGATTTTATTATTCCATTGGATGGTAGCCTTGTCATTATGGAAGGTAGTCTGTTGTCGTGATTTTTGTTATTTCAATGAATGGTAACCTTGTCATTATGGAAGTTAGTCTTTTGTCGATATCTTTGTTACTCCGATGGATGATGGCCTTGGGATTATGCAAGGTACTCTGTTGTTCATATTCTTTTTACTCCATTGGATGGTAGCCTTGTCATTATGGAAGGTAGATTATTGTCGAGATTTTGTTATTCCAATGGATGGTAGCCTTCTCTTTATGGAAGGTAGTTTTTTGTCGATATTTTTGTTACTCCAATGGATGGTAGCCTTGCCATTATGGAAGATAGTCTATCGTCGTGATTTTTTTATTCCAATGGATTGTAGCCTTATCATTATGGAAAGTAATTTTTTTCAAGATTTTAATTACTCCAATGGATGGTAGCGTTGTCATTACTGAAGGTAGTCTGTTGTCGAAATTTTTGTTACTCCAATGAATGGTAGCCTTATCATTATGGAAGGTAGTTTGTCGTTGAGATTTCTGTTACTCCAATGGATTGTAGCCTTGTCATTTTGGAAGGTAGTTTGTTCTTCAAATTTTTGTTACTCCAATGAATGCTAGCCTTGTGATTATGGAAGGTAGACTGTTGTCGAGATTTTTGTTATTCCAATGGATGGTAGCCTTGTCATTTTGAAAGGTAGTATTTTGTAGAGATTTTTGTTACTCCAATGGATGATAGCCTTGTCATTATGGAAGGTAGTATGTTGTCGAGATTTTTGTTACTCCAATGGATGGTAGCCTTGTCATTATGGAAGGTAGTTTGTTGTCGAGATTTTTGTTACCCCAATGGATGGTAGCCTTGTCATTATGGAAGTTAGTCTGTTGTCGAGATTTTTTTTACTCAAATGGATGATAGCCTTGTCGTTAGGGAAAGTAGTCTGTTGTCGAGATTTTTGCTACTCCAATGGATGGTAGCCTTATCATCATGGAAGGTAGTTTGTTGTCTAGATTTTATTATTCCATTGGATGGTAGCCTTGTCATTATGGAAGGTAGTCTGTTGTCGTGATTTTTGTTATTCCAATGAATGGTAACCTTGTCATTATGGAAGTTAGTCTTTTGTCGATATCTTTGTTACTCCGATGGATGATGGCCTTATCATTATGCAAGGTACTCTATTGTTCATATTCTTTTTACTCCATTGGATGGTAGCCTTGTCATTATGGAAGGTAGATTATTGTCGAGATTTTTGTTATTCCAATGGATGGTAGCCTTCTCTTTATGGAAGGTAGTTTTTTGTCGATATTTTTGTTACTCCAATGGATGGTAGCCTTGCCATTATGGAAGATAGTCTATCGTCGTGATTTTTTTATTCCAATGTATTGTAGCCTTATCATTATGGAAAGTAATTTTTTTCAAGATTTTAATTACTCCAATGGATGGTAGCGTTGTCATTACTGAAGGTAGTCTGTTGTCAAAATTTTTGTTACTCCAATGAATGGTAGCCTTATCATTATGGAAGGTAGTTTGTCGTTGAGATTTCTGTTACTCCAATGGATTGTAGCCTTGGCATTTTGGAAGGTAGTTTGTTCTTCAAATTTTTGTTACTCCAATGAATGCTAGCCTTGTGATTATGGAAGGTAGACTGTTGTCGAGATTTTTGTTATTCCAATGGATGGTAGCCTTGTCATTTTGAAAGGTAGTATTTTCTAGAGATTTTTGTTACTCCAATGGATGATAGCCTTGTCATTATGGAAGGTAGTATGTTGTCGAGATTTTTGTTACTCCAATGGATGGTAGCCTTGTCATTATGGAAGGTAGTTTGTTGTCGAGATTTTTGTTACCCCAATGGATGGTAGCCTTGTCATTATGGAAGTTAGTCTGTTGTTGAGATTTTTGTTACTCAAATGGATGATAGCCTTGTCGTTAGGGAAAGTAGTCTGTTGTCGAGATTTTTGCTACTCCAATGGATGGTAGGCTTATCATCATGGAAGGTAGTTTGTTGTCTAGATTTTATTATTCCATTGGATAAGAGCCTTGTCATTATGGAAGGTAGTCTGTTGTCGTGATTTTTGTTATTCCAATGAATGGTAACCTTGTCATTATGGAAGGTAGTCTTTTGTCGATATCTTTGTTACTCCGATGGATGATGGCCTTGTCATTATGCAAGGTACTCTGTTGTTCATATTCTTTTTACTCCATTGGATGGTAGCCTTGTCATTATGGAAGGTAGATTATTGTCGAGATTTTTGTTATTCCAATGGATGGTAGCCTTCTCTTTATGGAAGGTAGTTTTTTGTCGATATTTTTGTTACTCCAATGGATGGTAGCCTTGCCATTATGGAAGATAGTCTATCGTCGTGATTTTTTTATTCCAATGGATTGTAGCCTTATCATTATGGAAAGTAATTTTTTTCAAGATTTTTATTACTCCAATGGATGGTAGCATTGTCATTACTGAAGGTAGTCTATTGTCGAAATTTTTGTTACTCCAATGAATGGTAGCCTTATCATTATGGAAGGTAGTTTGTCGTTGAGATTTTTGTTACTCCAATGGATTGTAGCCTTGTCATTTTGGAAGGTAGTTTGTTCTTCAAATTTTTGTTACTCCAATGAATGCTAGCCTTGTGATTATGGAAGGTAGACTGTTGTCGAGATTTTTGTTATTCCAATGGATGGTAGCCTTGTCATTTTGAATGGTAGTATTTTGTAGAGATTTTTGTTACTCCAATGGATGATAGCCTTGTCATTATGGAAGGTAGTATGTTGTCGAGATTTTTGTTACTCCAATGGATGATAGCCTTGTCATTATGGAAGGTAGTTTGTTGTCGAGATTTTTGTTACCCCAATGGATGGTAGCCTTGTCATTATGGAAGTTAGTCTGTTGTCGAGATTTTTGTTACTCAAATGGATGATAGCCTTGTCGTTATGGAAGGTAGTCTGTTGTCGAGATTTTTGCTACTCCCTTGGATGGTAGCCTTATCATCATGGAAGGTAGTTTGTTGTCTAAATTTTATTATTACATTGGATGGTAGCCTTGTCATTATGGAAGGTAGTCTGTTGTCGTGATTTTTGTTATTCCAATGAATGGTAACCTTGTCATTATGGAAGTTAGTCTTTTGTCGATATCTTTGTTACTCCGATGGATGATGGCCTTGTCATTATGCAAGGTAGTCTGTTGTTCATATTCTTTTTACTCCATTGGATGGTAGCCTTATCATTATGGAAGGTAGTTTATTGTCGAGATTTTTGTTATTCCAATGGATGGTAGCCTTCTCTTTATGGAAGGTAGTTTTTTGTCGATATTTTTGTTACTCCAATGGATGGTAGCCTTGCCATTATGGAAGGTAGTCTATCGTCGTGATTTTTTTATTCCAATGGATTGTAGCCTTATCATTATGGAAAGTAGTTTTTTTCAAGATTTTAATTACTCCAATGGATGGTAGCGTTGTCATTACTGAAGGTAGTCTGTTGTCGAAATTTTTGTTACTCCAATGAATGGTAGCCTTATCATTATGGAAGGTAGTTTGTCATTGAGATTTCTGTGATACCAATGGATTGTAGCCTTGTCATTTTGGAAGGTAGTTTGTTCTTCAAATTTTTGTTACTCCAATGAATGCTAGCCTTGTGATTATGGAAGGTAGACTATTGTCGAGATTTTTGTTATTCCAATGGATGGTAGCCTTGTCATTTTCAAAGGTAGTATTTTGTAGAGATTTTTGTTACTCCAATGGATGATAGCCTTGTCAATATGGAAGGTAGTATGTTGTCGAGATTTTTGTTACTCCAATGGATGATAGACTTGTCATTATGGAAGGTAGTTTGTTGTCGAGATTTTTGTTACCCCAATGGATGGTAGCCTTGTCATTATGGAAGTTAGTCTGTTGTCGAGATTTTTGTTACTCCAATGAATGGCAGCCTTGTCATTATGGAAGGTAGTTTGTCTTTGAGATTTCGGTTACTCCAATGGATTGTAGCCATGTCATTATGGAAGGTAGTCTGTTGACGAGAACTTTTTATTCCTTTGGATGGTAGCCTTATCATTATGGAAGGTAGTTTGTTGTCGAGATTTTTGTTATTCTAATGGATGGTGACCTTGTCATTATGGAAGGTAGTCTATTGTCGAGATTTTTTTTATTCCAATGGATGGTAGCCTTGTCATTATTGAAGGAAGTCTGTTGTCGAGATTTTTGTTACCCCAATGGATGGTAGCCTTGTAATTATGGAAGGTAGTCTGTTGTAGATATTTTTGTTACTCCAATGGATGGTAGCCTTTTCATTATGGAAGGTAGTCTGTCATTGAGATTTCTGTTACTCCAATGTATTGTAGCCTTATCATTATGGAAGGTATTCTGTTATTTATATTTTTGTTACTTCAATGGATGGTAGCCTTGTCATTATGGAAGGTAGTCTGTTATTTATATTTTTGTTACTCCAATGGATGGTAGCCTTGTCATTATGAAAGGTAGTATGTTGTCGATATTTTTTTTATTCCATTGGATGGTAGCCTTGTAATTATGGAAGGAAGTCTATTGTCAATATTTTTGTTATTCCAATGGATGGTAACCTTGTCATTATGGAAGGTAGTCTATTGACGATATTTTTGTTATTCCAATGGATGGTAGCCTTGTCATTATGGAAGGTAGTTTTTTGTCGATATTTTTGATACTCCAATGAATGGTAGCCTTATCATTATGGAAGGTAGTATGTCGTTGAGATTTTTGTTAATCCATTGGATTGTAGCCTTGTCATTATGGAAGGTAGTCTATTGTCGAGATTTTTTTTATTCCAATGGATGGTAGCCTTGTCATTATTGAAGGAAGTCTGTTGTCGAGATTTTTGTTACCCCAATGGATGGTAGCCTTGTAATTATAGAAGGTAGTCTGTTGTAGAGATTTTTGATACTCCAATGGATAGTAGCCTTGTCATTATGGAAGGTAGTCTGTCGTTTAGATTTCTATTACTCCAATGGATTGTAGCCTTATCATTATGGAAGGTAGTCTTTTATTTAGATTTTTGTTACTCCAATTGATGGTAGCCTTGTCATTATGTTGTCGATATTTTTTTATTCCATTGGATGGTATCCTTGTCGTTATGGAAGGTAGTTTATTGTCGTGATTTTTGTTATTCCAATGGATGGTAGCCTTGTCATTATGGAAGGTTTTTTTTTCCCGATATTTTTGTTACTCCAATGGACGATAGCCTTGTCATTATGGAAGGTAGTCTATTGTCGATATTTTTTTTACCACATTGGATGGTAGCCTTGTAATTATGGAAGGAAGTTTGTTGTAGAGATTTTTGTTACTCAAATGGATGATAGCCTTGTCGTTATGGAAGGTAGTCTGTTGTCGAGATTTTTGTTACTCCAATGGATGGTAATCCTTTTCATTATGGAAGGTAGTTTGTTGTTGACATTTTTGTTATTCCATTTGATGGTACCCTTGTCATTATGGAAGGTTGTCTGTTGTCGAGATTTTTGTTATTCCAACAGATGGTAACCTTGTCATTTTTTAAGGTAGTGTGTTGTCGAGATTTTTGTTACTCCAATGGATGATAGCCTTGTAATTATGCAAGGTAGTCTGTTGTTCATATTTTGGTTACTCAATTGGATGGTAGCCTTGTCATTATGGAAGGTAGTTTATTGTCGAGATTTTTGTTATTCCAATGGATGGTAGCCTTCTCATTATGGAAGGTAGTTTTTTTTAGATATTTTTGTTACTCCAATGGATCGTAGACTTGCCATTATGGAAGGTAGTCTATTGTCGTGGTTTTATTATTCCAATGGATTATAGCCTTGTCATTATGGAAAGTAGTTTTTTTAGAGATTTTAATTACTCCAATGGATGGTAGCGTTGTCATTACGGAAGGTACTCAATTGTTGAAATTTTTGTTACTCCAATGAATGGTAGCCTTATCATTATGGAAGGTAGTTTGTCATTGAGATTTCTGTTACTCCAATGGATTGTAGCCTTGTCATTTTGGAAGGTATTTTGTTCTTCAAATTTTTGTTACTCCAATGAATGCTAGCCTTGTGATTATGGAAGGTAGACTGTTGTCGATATTTTTGTTATTCCAATGGATTGTAGCCTTGTCATTATGGAAGGTAGTTTGTTGTCGAGATTTTTGTTATTCCAATGGATGGTAACCTTGTCATTATGAAAGGTAGTATTTTGTAGATATTTTTGTGACTCCAATGGATGATAGCCTTGTCATTATGGAAGGTAGTCTGTTGTCGAGATTTTTGTTACTCCAATGGATGGTTGCCTTGTCATTATGGAAGGTAATGTGTTGTGGAGATTTTTGTTACCCCAATGGATGGTAGCCTTGTCATTATGGAAGGTAATCTGTTGTCGAGATTTTTGTTACTCCAATGAAAGGTACCCTTGTCATTATGGAAGGTAGTTTGTCTTTGAGATTTCTGTTACTCCAATGGATTGTAGCCTTGTCATTATGGAAGGTAGTCTATTGTCGAGAATTTTTTATTCCATTGGATGGTAGCCTTATCATTATGTAAGGTAGTTTGTTGTTGAGATTTTTGTTATTCCAATGGATGGTAACCTTTTCATTATGGAAGGTAGTCTATTGTCGAGATTTTTGTTATTCCAATGTATGGTAGCCTTGTCATTATGGAAGGTAATTTTTTGTCGAGATTTTTGTTACTCCAATGGATGGTAGCCTTGTCATTATTGAAGGAAGTCTGTTGTCGAGATTTTTGTTACCCCAATGGATGGTAGCCTTGTAATTATGGAAGGTAGTCTGTTGTAGAGATTTTTGTTACTCAAATGGATGGTAGCCTTTTCATTATGGAAGGTAGTCTGTCGTTGAGATTTCTGTTACTCCAATGGATTGTAGCCTTATCATTATGGAAGGTAGTCTGTTATTTATATTTTTGTTACTCCAATGGATGGTAGCCTTGTCATTATGAAAGGTAGTATGTTGTCGATATTTTTTTTATTCCATTGGATGGTAGCCTTGTCATTATGGAAGGTAGTCTATTGTCAATATTTTTGTTATTCCAATGGATGGTAACCTTGTCATTATGGAAGGTAGTCTATTGTCGAGATTTTTGTTATTCCAATGGATGGTAGCCTTGTCATTATGGAAGGTAGTTTTTTGTTGATATTTTTGTTACTCCAATGGATGGTAGCCTTGTCATTATGGATGGGTAGTCTATTGTCAAGATTTTTTTTACCCCTATGGATGGTAGCCTTGTAATTATGGAAGGAAGTTTGTTGTAGAGGTTTTTTTTACTCAAATGGATGATAGCCTTGTCGTTATGGAAGGTAGTCTGTTGTCGAGATTTTTGTTACTCCAATGGATGGTAGCCTTATCATCATGGAAGGTAGTTTTTTGTCTAGATTTTATTATTCCATTGGATGGTAGCCTTGTCATTATGGAAGGTAGTCTGTTGTTGAGATTTTTGTTATTCCAATGAATGGTAACCTTGTCATTATGGAAGTTAGTCTTTTGTCGATATCTTTGTTACTCCGATGGATGATGGCCTTGTCATTATGCAAGGTAGTCTGTTGTTCATATTCTTTTTACTCCATTGGATGGTAGCCTTGTCATTATGGAAGGTAGTTTATTGTCGAGGTTTTTGTTATTCCAATGGATAGTAGCCTTCTCTTTATGGAAGGTAGTTTTTTGTCGATATTTTTGTTACTCCAATGGATGGTAGCCTTGCCATTATGGAAGGTAGTCTATCGTCGTGATTTTTTTATTCCAATGGATTGTAGCCTTATCATTATGGAAAGTTGGTTTTTTCAAGATTTTAATTACTCCAATGGATGGTAGCGTTGTCATTACTGAAGGTAGTCTGTTGTCGAAATTTTTGTTACTCCAATGAATGGTAGCCTTATCATTATGGAAGGTAGTTTGTCGTTGAGATTTCTGTTACTCCAATGGATTGTAGCCTTGTCATTTTGGAAGGTAGTTTGTTCTTCAAATTTTTGTTACTCCAATGAATGCTAGCCTTGTGATTATGGAAGGTAGACTGTTATCGAGATTTTTGTTATTCCAATGGATGGTAGCCTTGTCATTTTGAAAGGTAGTATTTTGTAGAGATTTTTGTTACTCCAGTGGATGATAGCCTTGTCATTATGGAAGGTAGTATGTTGTCGTGATTTTTGTTACTCCAATGGATGGTAGCCTTGTCATTATGGACGGTAGTTTGTTGTCGAGATTTTTGTTACCCCAATGGATGGTAGCCTTGTCATTATGGAAGTTAGTCTGTTGTCGAGATTTTTGTTACTCCAATGAATGGTAGCCTTGTCATTATGGAAGGTAGTTTGTCTTTGAGATTTCGGTTACTCCAATGGATTGTAGCCATGTCATTATGGAAGGTAGTCTGTTGTCGAGAACTTTTTATTCCATTGGATGGTAGCCTTATCATTATGGAAGGTAGTTTGTTGTCGAGATTTTTGTTATTCTAATGGATGGTGACCTTGTCATTATGGAAGGTAGTCTATTTTCAAGATTTTTTTTATTCCAATGGATGGTAGCCTTGTCATTATTGAAGGAAGTCTGTTGTCGAGATTTTTGTTACCCCAATGGATGGTAGCCTTGTAATTATGGAAGGTAGTCTGTTGTAGATATTTTTGTTACTCCAATGGATGGTAGCCTTTTCATTATGGAAGGTAGTCTGTCATTGAGATTTCTGTTACTCCAATGTATTGTAGCCTTATCATTATGGAAGGTAGTCTGTTATTTATATTTTTGTTACTTCAATGGATGGTAGCCTTGTCATTATGGAAGGTAGTCTGTTATTTATATTTTTGTTACTCCAATGGATGGTAGCCTTGTCATTATGAAAGGTAGTACGTTGTCGATATTTTTTTTATTCCATTGGATGGTAGCCTTGTAATTATGGAAGGTAGTCTGTTGTCAATATTTTTGTTATTCCAATGGATGGTAACCTTGTCATTATGGAAGGTAGTCTATTGACGATATTTTTGTTATTCCAATGGATGGTATCCTTGTCATTATGGAAGGTAGTTTTTTGTCGATATTTTTGATACTCCAATGGATGGTAGCCTTGTCATTATGGAAGGTAGTCTATTGTCGAGATGTTTTTTACCCCAATGGATGGTAGCCTTGTAATTATGGAAGGTAGTCTGTTGTAGAGATTTTTGTTACTTGAATGGATGGTAGCCTTTTCATTATGGAAGGTAGTCTGTCGTTGAGATTTCTGTTACTCCAATGGATTGTAGCCTTATCATTATGGAAGGTAGTCTATAGTCGAGATATTTTTTTTCCATTGGATGGTAGCCTTATCATTATGGAAGGTAGTATGTTTTCAATATTTTTTTTATTCCAATGGATGGTAACCTTGTCATTATGTAAGGTAGTCTATTGTCGAGATTTTTGTTATTCCAATAGACGGTAGCCTTGTAATTATGGAAGGTAGTCTATTGTAGAGATTTCAGTTACTCGAATGGATGGTAGCCTTTTCATTATGGAAGGTAGTCTATTATCGAGATTTTTGTTCAATTGATGGTATCCTTGTCATTAGGGAAGGTAGTCTATTGTCGAGATTTTTGTTACTCCAATGAATGGTAGCCTTATCATTATGGAAGGTAGTATGTCGTTAAGATTTCTGTTACTCCAATGGATTGTATCCTTGTCATTATGGAAGGTAGTTTCTTGTTAAGATTTTTGTTACTCCAATGGATGGTAGCCTTGTCATTATAGAAGATAGTTTGTTGTCGAAATTTTTGTTATTCGAATGGATGGTAAACTTGTCATTATGGAAGGTAGTTTTTTGTCAAGATTTTTGTAACTCCAATGGATGGTAGCCTTGTCATTATTGAAGGTAGTCTGTTTTCAATATCTTTGTTACTCTAATGGATGGTAGGCTTGTCAATATATAACATTGTCGGTTGTTGATATTTTTGTTACTCCAATGGATGGTAGCCTTGTCAATATGGAAGGTACTCTATTGTCGAAATTTTTGTTACTCCAATAGATGGTAGCCTTGTCCCTATGCAAGGTAGTCGGTTGTACAAATTTTTGTTACTCCAATAGATGGTAGCCTTTGAAGTAGTGAAAAACACAAGAAGGGGGGGTTGAATTGTAAAACTGAAATCTAATGCAATGAACAAGATATTTTTATCCTGGTTCGGTTGATCTCAAACTTCTCATGTCCACCCGTCAAGGTGATTTTTCCTCTCTCCAACGAGGTCTTAATCCACTATATTCAACTGAATATTACAGACTGCTTTAACAACTGCTAAAGCCTTCTTGATGCAAACCACAACCCGGTTTTTCAAGGAAACACTTTCTTACAAAGAAGATAAATCTAAGTGTGTGAATGTTTTCTACAAAACTGTATCACAACTGTGATGTGTACACAACTTAAAGCTTAGAAACTAGATTGCTAAACAATGATTGAATAAGAGAATGTATAGTGTTTAGCAAAACTGAGAGAAGGAAGATTTTGATCAGCTTTTTATCCGTGTAAAGATTTGGAGAGCATTAGCCAATTCAATCTTCAAAGTCTTGTTTATATAGCACTGAGATGATGAACGTTGGAGCAATATTCTTGATTCAATGCTAATAACAAACTTTCCTTATTGAGCAGATCTTGTTTGGAATGAGGCCGTTGGTATTAATTTGCTTTCAATGCACAGTACCGTTGCTTACTTAATGCAAGTTCTGGCTTGGCTCATTCTGATTCTGCTTAGCTGCTGATGAACTGTTGTGTTTCTTTATCAGAGTGTTGAGCGCAGTTCTATTCATCAGACTTCAACATGTACGTGAGTTAATCTTCTGATTCTGACATTCTGATATGGCAACTTCTGATGCTGTTGTCAGGAACCAAATTTATGATGCTGATTAGGTGTGATCTTGCTTATATCAATCAGAGTATCTGCAAGTCAGAACATAATAATTTTAGGCAGTAGATAGTTCATACACGAATCATATACATAATATATCTTTTCACTTTGTTATCATTAAAACTTAAACATAGGGTAGTAGATTCAAACTTTGTTCTAACAATCTCCCCCTTTTTGATGATGACAAAAACTGGATATTTTTAAATGAAAATAACGTGAAAAGGTATCAAAGAGATGCATCAGAGTAAGAGGTAAAAAGATAAGGAGTAAAAAAGATATCAGAGTTGAGAGATACTCCCCCTGAGCTTATTACTTCCCTTTGATTACAAGTGTTCTTCAGGATCAAATCTTTTTGCCTTTCTTTGAACATCAGAGTATCAGAGTCTTTGACTATCAGAAGCTTTGGATCAGCATGTCAGAGTAGAGCTTCAGAGCTTTTCTTGTCAGAGCTTTGCTTTGGATCAGAGTATCAGAGCGGATCAGAGCTTCATAGTGATCAGAGCTTCATAGCTTTTAGTCTTCAGAGTGTCCAGGAGCTTCCTTGTACCTGTAGACTTTAAGCAAAACAGAAAAAATATTTTCAAGTAATAGAGTTAGAATGTTTGAGAATTTTTGTCTTAGTTAACCGTTATTGTTTAAAATATCATTCTTGTTCTCCCCCTTTTTGTCAGCAATCAAAAAGTGTAGGTGAGTGCTAAAACAGTTAAGATCAGAAAAACTTGTCATATTAAAAGGGTTCAGCATCAAACAAAACATATTCAAACAGTACATCAGAAAATCAAAGAAAACATGAAAAAGACATGAATGAAAAAACTAAGGTTGAGGAGGCAAGCGTGTGAACAGGTTCTCCAGCATGGCTTTGATCTGATCAGCAGTCTCATTCTGCTTGTGCACCATGCTGACAACAGTGTCAATCTTGCTATCCTGCACATCCATTCTTTCTTTCATCTTCTGGTCGTTTTCATCCATCCTCTGCTGTAGACGCATGTCATTCAGCTTCAATTCTTCCAGAGTCTGCCTGTCCAAGGCAGCTTGAGAAACATCAGAAGCAGGAAGCTTCTGAGAGCTTTCTGCAACATCTTCTGCTTGACTTGCTTCAGCTTGAATGGTCTTGTCTTCTTCTGGTTGCACCTTTGAAGCTGGCTGTTTCTCAGACCAAGGTTCACTATCCAGAGGGAGCACGTCTTCTTTCAGAAGCTGACTTCCAACTTCATTCAGAAGCTTGCTGAAATTCTGTTGTTGCTGCTCATAGTTGATATCCTGCAACTTGAGGGCTTCAGCACGTACCCAAAGTCTGAATTGTGACCAGAGTTGGTCAGAAGCAGCTGGGTCAATCATTCCAGGACAGACTTGCTTCAAAGAAGCAATCCATTGCTGCACACTTGTTTCAAAATTCATAATACCAGAGCCAACATCTGGTTGTTTTGGTTTAGGGATGGCTATTTTATGTTTCATATCAGCAAGACGGTCAAGACTGGTTAAGTCTATGAAGGTCCTGCTGGGGTTTTCAGAGGTTTGCTTGGCAGCAGTTTGTTTTGGAGATGGAGTTTCAGAATCAGAAATTATGATTGGACTGGGTGGTGTTTTAGGAGTATTTGGTGGTGTAGATTCTGGTGAGGATGGCAACTGTGCAAAGGTGATTGTTGTTCCACCTCGCAGCTGGATTTCCAGAGGTGATGGTTGAGGTGAATGAGGTTCAGATGGTTGAGGAGAAGGAGTTTCAGAGTGATGAAACTCTGGTTGAGGTGATGGTGGATTAATTTCTGGTTGAGGAGAGGGAGACAGAATTGCTGGTTGAGGAGAAGTGGTTGGAATTTCTGGTTGTTCATGGATAAGGGGTTCTTCTGGAATTGATTAAAGTGGTTGTTGTTGTTCTGGTTCTTCAGCAGATTGCTGTTGTTCTGGTTGTGGAGGAGGAACAATTTGTGGTTCAGAGTTTGGTTGAGCAGAGGTGTGTTGATCAATGTCAGACAGCACTTTGTCAATTGCTGATGTTGTTGAGATTGTTGGTTTGGGATGTTTGGTTCTGGGTCTTCTGAGTTTTAATGTCTCAGAAGGGTCATCTTCTGGTTCAGTTTCATCTATGGTAGGGAAGGGGATTGAGATTCTATGAGAGGTTTGAGGAGGAATAGATGCTGGAATAGTAGAAGAATTTAAAACGGAAGCAGCAGATAAATTACCTCTTTTCTTGGGTGTCTGCTGGGATGATCCTTCTGAAGGTGCCTTCCTCTTCTTCGTCTTCTTCAGAGTCACTTCTTGTTGAGGTTGATGCAGAGCTTTGATAATCAGATTTGGATCTGTACCATCTGCCTTGCACGCATCCAAGTATCTGAGAACTACCTCTGGTTTGGATTCTATCTCAGAAAATAGAGAAAAGTCACTCAGAGGAACTCTTCTGCTGGTGATATCAGCAATAGGAGTAGCTCTGGGTTCCTTTTGGATATTCTCTATCAACTTCATTTTCTTCAAGTTCTTCGCGTTCAGAGGCTTCCCAATTGTTGGTTCAATGGTGCTTAGCTCTTGAGCTTCTATCAGATGCTCTATCAGCCTATTCTCTGTCAGAATATCTGATATCAACCTTCCAAAGGGTATCCAATCCCTCTTTGTTCTTTCTTCTTCCCTGGTTTCCTTCACACTTGTTCTGAGGTGGTTGAACAGAAAATGAGCCAAGTTGATTTTTACCTTCTGATCAATAAAGTAGATCAGAAACTGCTGATCCACATTTATGTAATTAGGTGAGCTAGTTGGCTTCCTATGGTTGAAGCACCCCAGAATTATCTTAGCCCAAACTCTGTAATGATCCTTCAGATCTTTGATCTTGCTGCTGGGCACCCCATGGGTGAAAATCCTTGCAGCTATTACGCCCACGTCAGCACATCTTTCAGCCATGTCCAAACAGCGGACGCCACCGCCACTGTAACCGATTAACCTTGCAATGTGATCCTCAGTGATCACAATCTTGTTCCCCATAACGAAGGAGGTGACTAGATGCGTTGAAGCCTTGGCATGAATCCAGAATTCCTTGACTAGCATAGGGAATGTTGGTCCAACCAATCTGTCAAAATACCTATCCCACTTCTATTCCCTAACTTCTTCAGTTAGGTCAAAACCGTTCTACTTCAAGCTTCCAAAATCAATGATCAACTCAGATAACACTTCAAGATTCTTCACAGGAGTGAGGAGTGTTCTGAATGGCACTTGATACTGCTCAGATGATGCTTTCTTCTGAGGACCTGCAGAAGCATTGCTGGAGGTTGCCATGTTCACACTACAAGATTTTGAGAAGAAACTGAGAAAAAGAGGTTTTGCAAGAGATGAACACAGAAATATGCAGAGAGTGTTTGAGTATTAGTGAGAAACTGTAAAGAATTGGAATGAGAGGTTAAAGTGTTTAAATAGAGTTTCAGAATATTTTGAAAAAATAAACGTTTTTTAAGAAAGAGAAAAATCATGATTGCATTTTAAAAGCATGATTACTTTTTATTAAATGCTTGCTGATTTTGGGGGATTTGAGAAAGATACTTAAAACGGTTACCAGACATGTGTCTCAATGCACCCAATCAGCGCTTTGCCTTCTCAGAAGCGTGCACGCGTTCTGCTTCAGAGATATGTTGATGATTGGATGACACTTGTTTGATGTAGTGATCAGCACGTCTGTCTTTGAGCTTAGACTCTCAGATCTTTAGACTTGCATCTGATACAATCTGCATGTTCTATCTTTCTGAAAGAAGATTGATCAGAAGTTCACAGTAAAACAATTACATTCAGAAGGTAAATATATGGAATTAAAACATTTTCACTCTGGACAAACTTTCATGCTGAGATGTTTCAGAATGAAATTAAACCTATCTTCTGAAAGGGGTTTAGTAAAGATATCAGCCCATTGATGGTCTGTATCTATAAATTTTAAGTTCAAAATTCCTTTCTGAATATAGTCCCTAATGAAGTGATGTTTTATTTCTATATGCTTAGCTCTAGAATGTAAAATGGGATTCTTACTTAAGCAAATAGCATAAGTATTATCACAAAGTATAGGAATGTTACTCTCAAAAATCTGGAAGTCTTCAAGCTGACTTTTCATCCAGAGCATTTGTGTGCTACATCCTGCTGCTGCTATGTACTCAGCTTCTGCTGTTGATAGTGCAATTGTTGATTGCCTTTTGCTGGACCAAGAGATCAGATTTTCTCCCAGAAACTGGCAGCTTCCAGAAGTACTTTTACGTTCCACTCTGTCTCCAGCAAAATCAGCATCACAGTAGCCTACTAAGCTGTAATCACTAGATTTTCTATAAAACAAACCCAGATTAGTAGTACCTTTCAGATACTTGAAAATTCGCTTAACAGCTGTTAAGTGAGATTCTCTAGGATCTGATTGGAATCTAGCACAGATACAAACACTGAATAATATGTCAGGTCTTGAAGCAGTCAGATAGAGGAGAGAACCAATCATACCTCTATAGACTTTATGTTCTACATTTTTGCTTACCTCTTCTCTTTCCAGAATGCACGTGGGATGGATTGGAATCTTTGATGGCTTACATTCTAAAAGGTCAAATTTCTTCAGAAGATCTCTGATGTATTTGCTCTGATGAATGTAAGTTCCCTCTGGAGTTTGATTGATCTGAATTCCTAGAAAGAATTTCAGTTCACCCATGAGGCTCATCTCAAATTCATCCTGCATACACTTAGCAAATTTTCTTCCAAGAGAAGGATTAGTAGAACCAAAAATAATATCATCAACATAGATTTGACAGACTAAGATGTCATTCTTAACTGATTTACAGAATAGAGTAGTGTCCACTTTCCCTCTGGTGAATTCATTTTCTAATAGAAAATTACTTAGCCTTTCATACCAAGCTCTGGGAGCTTGTTTCAGACCATACAGTGACTTCTTTAGTTTGAAAACATGTTCTGGATGTTTTGTATTTTCAAAACCAGGGGGTTGGTGTACATAGACTTCTTCTTCTATATAGCCATTTAAGAATGCACTTTTTACATCCATCTGATACAGAGTGATGCCTCTATTAACAACAAATGAAATTAAAAGTCTGATAGATTCTAACCTAGCGATTGGGGCAAAGGTTTCTGTATAGTCTATCCCCTCTTGCTGACTATAACCTTGTGCAACTAGTCGTGCCTTGTTTCTGATGACTTCACCTTGTTCATTTAGCTTGTTTCTGAACACCCATCTTGTTCCAATGACGTTGAATCCTTTTGGTCTGGGAACGAGATCCCATACGTCGTTTCTGGTGAATTTATTCAGCTCTTTTTGCATTGCCAGAATCCAGTCATTATCCAGAAGTGCTTTATTAATAGAAGAAGGTTCAATCAGAGACACAAGTCCCATGGGAGTTTCTTCAGAGTTTCTGAAGCTTGCTCTTGTTCTGATTGGATCTTCCTTTCTTCCTAAGATGGTCTCTTCTGGGTGATCCAAGCTGCTTCTGGATAATCTCTTCTGGGGTTGATCAGCAGCTGTTGTAGGATTGCAAGCAGTGCTTCTTTCAGACGTTGAAGGAGTGTCTGTATTGAGAGCTTCTGATGACTTGTCTTCAGAACCTGTAAATTTAATTTCCATACCTGCAAAAACTTCATTCTGCTTTGACTTCTCAGAGTCAAGCTTATCATCAAAACGAATTCTTCCACAATCTGTGTTTCTGTATTGTATACTCTGTACCCTCTTGAGCGTTCAGAGTATCCTAACATAATACACTTCTGTGCTTTAGAGTCAAACTTGTTCAAATAATTCTTTGTATTTAATATAAAGCAAGTACATCCAAATGGATGAAAATATGAAATGTTGGGCTTTCTGTTCTTCCACAATTCATATGGAGTCTTTTCCAGAATAGGTCTTATTGAGATTCTATTCTGAATGTAGCACGCTGTGTTTATTGCCTCTGCCCATAAGGTCTTAGCAACGTTTGTCTCATTGATCATGGTTCTGGCCATTTCTTGCAATGTTATGTTCTTTCGTTCTACAACTCCATTTTGTTGGGGAGTTCTAGGACAAGAGAAATCATGCAGAATGCCTCTGTCATTAAAGAATGACTCAAAATCTTTGTTTTCAAATTCTCCACCATGATCACTTCTGACTTTAACGATTCTAAGATCATTTTCATTCTGAACTTGGTTACAAAAGGTAACAAACACAGAGTGTGACTCGTCCTTGTGTCTTAAGAACTTTACCCATGTCCATCTGCTATAGTCATCTACGATTACTAACCCATACTTCTTGCCACTGACTGAGGCAGTTTTAACTGGTCCAAATAAGTCAATGTGCAGTAGTTCTAATGGCTTATAGGTAGAAACAACATTTTTGGATTTAAAAGAAGGTTTTGCAAACTTGCCTTTCTGACATGCTTCACACAGAGCATCTGAATTGAACTTCAAATTAGGAAGTCCTCTGACCAGATTGAGTTTGTTAATTTGAGATATTCTTCTCATACTAACATGCCCCAATCTTCTGTGCCAGATCCACTGCTCGTTGTTAACAGACAGAAGAAATTTTACATTTTTACTCTTTAGTTCAGGAAGTTTGATTTTGTAAATGTTGTTTTTCCTCTTACCATTAAACAGGATAGTCCCATCTTTCTGACTAACAACTTTACATGATTTTTGATTAAAGATTATATCATAACCGTTATCACTTAATTGACTTATGGATAACAGATTATGCATCAATCCATCTACTAGCAGAACATTATTAATAGAGGGAAGATTTCCATTACCTACAGTTCCAGAGCCAATTATCTTTCCCCTCTGATTGCCTCCAAAACCAACGTGGCCTCCAGGCTTAAGTTCCAGGCTTTGGAACATATGCCTTCTTCCCGTCATGTGTCGTGAGCAGCCAGAGTCCAGGTACCATGACTGGTGTTTCTGACTTGCTGCTAAAGATATCTTCAACATGTATTATTTTATCCTTAGGTACCCAGATTTTCTTGGGTCCTGATTTGTTAGTTTTACCAAAACTCTGGTTGAATTTTGGTTTCACAGAGTGCTTACTGCTAGTGTATTTAATATCATGTGTGTGACCATACACAAAATGTGAATTCAGAGGAGTGTGTTTAATGGTTAAGTCCATGACATTCTTTGGTGTAGGAACCTTACCTTGGTATCCTATTCCTTTCCTGCTGTTTCTGCTAACTCCATAGATCATTGAAGCCATTTTGCTTCTATCTATGCTTTTAGCGAGGAACTTCTGGAAACTGTGATCATACTCCTTGATGATCTCATCAGCGTTGCTGGGAGTTTCAGAAATTGGTTCCTTCTGAGAGTTTTGTAAAGTATTTTCTAATTTTGAAATCTTATTTCTCAGCTCAGAATTCTCCAATTTGAGACTCTCAGTCTTATTAGAGTCAGATTCAAGATTCCTTTTCAGGTCTCTGAATTTAACTCTAATTTGCTGATACCGTTCCAGAATCTCATTAAGGCTTTCAGCAAGTTCAGCCTTGGTAAAGTTAACAGCAAAGTTAGGAAATACCTCTTCAGTATCTGATTCTGAGTCTGATTCAGAAGCTTCACTATCTTCTGAGATGTTAGCCATGAGAGCTATGTTTGCCCTCTTATCATCTGATTCTGAGTCAGCTTCAGACGAGTCAGAGTCATCCCATGTAGCCATGAGACTTTTCTTCTTCTCTCTTCCAAACTTCTTTTTGTTCTTTTCCCTCTGAAGCTTTGGGCAGTCACTCTTATAGTGTCCTTGCTCATTGCACTCATAGCAGATGATGTCCTTGGTATTTGGCTTTTTGCTACTGGAGGAGCCTTCTGATCTTCTGTATCCAGAGGAAGAATCTGTCCTTCTGTATCTGGAAGAAGACTCGTTCTGATCAGATCTTCTGGGATTCCTGAACTTCCTTTGTCTTTGCTTCCACAGTTGATTTACTCTTCTGGAAAGGAGAGAGAGTTCGTCTTCTTCTGATGAGGATCCATCAGATGTTTCTTCAACTGCCTGCAAAACTTTAGACTCAAATTTTTTGTTAGATTTTAATGCTAAAGGCTTACCTTGCTTCTGAGGCTCATCAGCTTCTAGCTCTATCTCATGACTTCTGAGGGAGCTGATAAGTTCCTCCAGAGTGATTTTGTTGAGATCTTTAGCTAGCTTCAGAGCTGTAACCATTGGTCTCCACTGCTTGGGTAAACTTCTGATGATTTTCTTGACATGGTCAGCAGTAGAGTATCCTTTGTCCAGAACCTTGAGACCAGCTACCAGAATCTGGAATCTTGAGAACATTGTTTCAATGGATTCAGATTCTTCCATTTTAAACGCCTCATACTTCTGAATGAGCGCCAGAGCTTTAGTTTCTTTGACTTGAACATTGCCCTCATGCGTCATTCTGAGTGAGTCAAAAATATTCTTTGCTGTGTCTCTGTTGGAGATCTTTTCATATTCAGTATAGGAGATGGCGCTGAGGAGGATGGTTCTGGCCTTGTGGTGATTCTTGAAGTCACGCTTTTATTGGTCAGACATTGTTTTTCTCTCAATATTCTGACCGCTTGCATTCACAGGGTGTGTGTATCCATCTGTCACCATATCCCACAAATCAGCATCATGTGCCAGAAAGAAGCTTTCAATTTTGTCTTTCCAGTAATCAAAATTTTCTCCATCAAAGACTGGAGGTTTGCCGTTGAATCTGTCTCTGTCCTCATTGTTGTCATTGCTGATGTGAGAATTGTTTCCTGCCATTGTGTTTTTCTGACGCTGGATCTTGTACTGACACGGTTAAGTGTTTTAGCTCAGAACCAGGCGCTCTGATGCCAATTAAAGTAGTGAAAAACACAAGAAGGGGGGGTTGAATTGTAAAACTGAAATCTAATGCAATGAACAAGATATTTTTATCCTGGTTCATTTGATCTCAAACTACTCCAGTCCACCCGTCAAGGTGATTTCGCCTCTCTCCAACGAGGTCTTAATCCACTATATTCAACTGAATATTACAGACTGCTTTAACAACTGCTAAAGCCTTCTTGATGCAAACCACAACCCGGTTTGTCAAGGAAATACTTTCTTACAAAGAATATAAATCTAAGTGTGTGAATGTTTTCTACAAAACTGTATCACAACTGTGATATGTACACAAATTAAAGCTTAGAAACTAGATTGCTAAACAATGATTGAATAAGAGAATGTATAGTGTTTAGCAAAACTGAGAGAAGGAAGATTTTGATCAGCTTTTTATGCGTGTAAAGATTTGGAGAGCATTAGCCAATTCAATCTTCAAAGTCTTGTTTATATAGCACTGAGATGATGAATGTTGGAGCAATATTCTTGATTCAATGCTAATAACAAACTTTCCTTATTGAGCAGATCTTGTCTGGAATGAGGCCGTTGGTATTAATTTGCTTTCAATGCACAGTACCGTTGCTTACTTAATGCAAGTTCTGGCTTGGCTCATTCTGATTTTGCTTAGCTGCTGATGAACTGTTGTGTTTCTTTATCAGAGTGTTGAGCGCAGTTCTGTTCATTAGACTTCAGCATGTACGTGAGTTAATCTTCTGATTCTGACATTCTGATATGGCAACTTCTGATGCTGATGTCAGGAACCAAATTTCTGATGCTGATTAGGTGTGAGCTTGCTTATATCAATCAGAGTATCTGCAAGTCAGAACATAATAATTTTAGGCAGCAGATAGTTCATACATGAATCATATACATAATATATCTTTTCACTTTGTTATCATCAAAACTTAAACATAGGGTAGTAGATTCAAACTTTGTTCTAACAGCCTTGTCATTATGGAAGGTACTCTATTGTCGAAATTTTTGTTACTCCAATGGATGGTAGCCTTGTCATTATGCAAGGTAGTCGGTTTTTCTGAATTTTGTTACTCCAATGGATGGTAGCCTTGTCAATATGGAAGGTAGTCTATTGTCGAGATTTTTTTATTCCATTGGATTGTAGCCTTGTCATTATGGAATGTAGTTTTTTGTCGAGATTTTAATTACTCCAATGGATGGTGGCGTTGTCATTACGGAAGGTAGTCTGTTGTCTAAATTTTTGATACCCCAATGGATGTAGCATTGTCATTATGGAAGGTAGTCAGTTGTCGGCATTTTTATTATTCCAATGAATGGTAGCCTTGTCATTATGGAAGGTAGTCTGTCGTTGAGATTTCTATTACTCCAATGGATTGTAGCCTTGTCATTTTGGAAGGTATTTTGTTCTTCAAATTTTTGTTACTCGAATGGATGGTAGCCTTGTGATTATGGAAGGTAGACTATTGTGGAGATTTTTGTTATTCCAATGGATGTTAGCCTTGTCATTATGGAAGGAAGTCTGTTGTCGAGATTTTTGTTATTCCAATGGATGGTAGCCTTGTCATTATGAAAGGTAGTATTTTGTAGAGATTTTTGTTACTCCAATGGATGATAGCCTTGTCATTATGGAGGGTAGTATGGTGTCGAGATTTTTGTTACTCCAATGGATGGAAGCCTTGTAAATGTGGAAGGTAGTCTATTATCGAGATTTTTGTTATTCCAATGGATGGTAGCCTTGTCGTTATGGAAGGTAGTTTTTTGTCCAGATTTTTGTTACTCCAATGGATGGTAGCCTTGTCATTATGGAAGGTAGTCTATTGTCGATATTTTTGTTACTCCAATGGATGATAGCCTTGTCATTATGGAAGTTAGTCTGTTGTCGAGATTTTTGTTACTCCAATGGATGGTAGCCTTGTCATTGTTGAAGGTAGTCTCTTTTCGAGATTTTTTTTATTCCAATGGATGATAGCCTTGTCATTATGGAATGTAGTCTATTATCGATATATTTGTTACTCCAATGGATGATATCCTTGTCATTATGAAAGGTAGTCTGTCGTTGAGATTTCTGTTACTCCAATGGATTGTAGCCTTGTCATTATGGAAGGTAGTATGTCATTGAGATTTCTGTTACTCCAATGGATTGTAGCCTTGTCATTATAGAAGGTAGTTTATTGTTAAGATTTTTGTTACTCCAATGGATGGTAGCCTTGTCATTATAGAAGGTAGTATGTTGTCGAGATTTTTGTTATTCGAAAGGATGGTATCCTTGTCATTATGGAAGGTAGTTTTATGTCGAGATTTTTGTTACTCCAATGGATGGTAGCCTTGTTATTATTGAAGGTAGTCTGTTGTCGATATCTTTGTTACTCTAATGGATGGTAGGCTTGTCATTATAGAACATAGTCTGTTGTTGATATTTTTGTTACTCCAATCGATGGTATCCTTTTCATTATGGAAGGTACTTTATTGTCGAAATTTTTGTTACTCCAATGGATGGTAGCCTTATCATTATACAAGGTAGTCGGTTGTACAAATTTTTGTTACTCCAATGGATGGTAGCCTTGTCATTATGGAAGGTAGTCTATTGTCGAGATTTTTGTTGTTCCAATTGATGGTAGCCTTGTCATTATGGAAGGTAGTTTTTTTTCGATATTTTTGTTACTCCAATGGATGGTAGCCTTGTCATTTTGGAAGGTAGTCTATTGTCGAGATTTTTGTTACCCCAATGGATGGTAGCCTTATAATTATGGAAGGTAGTCTATTGTAGAGATTTTTGTTACTCGAATGGATGGTAGCCTTTTCATTATGGAAGGTAGTCTATTGTCGAGATTTTTTCTCAATTGATGGTATCCTTTTCATTAGGGAAGGTAGTCTATTGTCGAGATTTTTGTTACTCCAATGAATTGTAGCCTTATCATTATGGAAGGTAGTATGTCATTAAGATTTCTGTTACTCCAATGGATTGTAGCCTTGTCATTATTGAAGGTAGTTTGTTGTTAAGATTTTTGTTACTCCAACAGATGGTAGCCTTGTCTTTATAAAAGATAGTTTGTTGTTGAGATTTTTGTTATTCGAATTGATGGTAAACTTGTCATTATGGAAGGTAGTTTTTTGTCAAGATTTTTGTAACTCCAATTGATGGTACCCTTGTCATTATTGAAGGTAGTCTGTTGTCAATATCTTTGTTACTCTAATGGATGGTAGGCTTGTCAATATAGAACATTATGGAAGGTACTCTATTGTCGATATTTTTGTTACTCCAATGGATGGTAGCATTGTCCCTATGCAAGGTAGTCGGTTGTACAAATTTTTGTTACTCCAATAGATGGTAGCCTTGTCATTATGGAAGGTACTCTATTGTAGAAATTTTTGTTACTCCAATGGATGGTAGCCTTGTCATTTTGCAAGGTAGTCAGTTGTTCTGAATTTTGTTACTCCAATGGATGGTAGCCTTGTCAATATGGAAGGTAATCTATTTTCGAGATTTTTTTATTCCAATGGATTATAGCCTTGTCATTATGGAAGGTAGTTTTTTGTCGTGATTTTAATTACTACAATGGATGGTAGCCTTGTAATTATGAAAGGTAGTCTATTGTAGAGATTTTTGTTACTCGAATGGATGGTAACCTTTTCATTATGGAAGGTAGTCTGTTGTCGAGATTTTTGTTCAATTGATGGTATCCTTGTCATTAGGGAAGGTAGTCAATTGTCCAGATTTTTGTTACTCCAATGAATGGTAGCCTTATCATTATGGAAGGTAATATGTTGTTGAGATTTCTGTTACTCCAATGGATTGTAGCCTTGTCATTATGGAAGGTAGTATGTCGTTGAGATTTCTGTTACTCCAATTGATTATAGCCATGTCATTATAGAAGATAGTTTGTTGTCGAGATTTTTGTTATTCGAATGGATGTTAAACTTGTCATTATGGAAGGTAGTTTTTTGTCAATATTTTTGTAACTCCAATGGATGGTAGCCTTGTCATTATGGAAGGTAGTTTTATGTCTAGATTTCTGTTACTCTAATGGATGGTAGGCTTGTCATTATAGAACATAGTCTGTTGTTGATATTTTCGTTACTCCAAATGATGGTATCCTTGTCATTATGGATGGTAGTTTTATGTCTAGATTTTTGTTACTCCAATGGATGGTAGCCTTGTTATTATTGAAGGTAGTATGTTGTCGATATCTTTGTTACTCTAATGGATGGTAGGCTTGTCATTATAAAACATAGTTTGTTGTTGATATTTTTGTTACTCCAATCGATTGTATCCTTGTCATTATGGAAGGTACTTTATTGTCGAAATTTTTGTTACTCCAATGAATGGTAGCCTTATCATTATAAAAGGTAGTATGTCGTTGAGATTTCTGTTACTCCAACGGATAGTAGCCTTGTCATTGTTGACGGTAGTTTGTTGTTAAGATTTTTGTTAATCCAATGGATGGTAGCCTTGTCATTATAGAAGATTGTTTGTTGTCGAGATTTTTGTTATTCGAATGGATGGTAAACTTGTCATTATGGAAGGTAGTTTTTTGTCAAGATTTTTGAAACTCCAATGAATGGTAGCCTACTTATTATTGAAGGTAGTATGTTGTCGATATCTTTGTTACTCTAATGGATGGTAGGCTTGTCATTATAGAACATAGTCTGTTGTTGATATTTTCGTTACTCCAATCGATGGTATCCTTGTCATTATGGAAGGTAGTTTTATGTCTAGATTTTTATTACTCCAATGGATGGTAGCCTTGTTACTATTGAAGGTAGTATGTTGTCGATATCTTTGTTACTCTAATGGATGGTAGGCTTGTCATTATAAAACATAGTTTGTTGTTGATATTTTTGTTACTCCAATCGATTGTATCCTTGTCATTGTGGAAGGTACTTTATTGTCGAAATTTTTGTTACTCCAATGAATGGTAGCCTTATCATTATAAAAGGTAGTATGTCGTTGAGATTTCTGTTACTCCAATGGATAGTAGCCTTGTCATTATTGACGGTAGTTTGTTGTTAAGATTTTTGTTAGTCCAATGGATGGTAGCCTTGTCATTATAGAAGATTGTTTGTTGTCAAGATTTTTGTTATTCGAATGGATGGTAAACTTGTCATTATGGAAGGTAGTTTTTTGTCAAGATTTTTGAAACGCCAATGGATGGTAGCCTTGTTATTGTTGAAGGTAGTTTGTTGTCGATATCTTCGTTACTCTAATGGATGGTAGGCTTGTCATTATAGAACATAGTCTGTTGTTGATATTTTTGTTACTCCAATCGATGGCATCCTTCTCATTATGGAAGGTACTTTTTGTCGAAATTTTTGTTACTCCAATGGATGGTAGCCTTATCATTATGCAAGGTAGTAAGTTGTACAGATTTTTGTTACTCCAATGGATGGTAGCCTTGTCATTATGGAAGGTAGTCTATTGTCGAGATTTTTGTTGTTCCAATTGATGGTAGCATTGTCATAATGGAAGGTAGTTTTTTGTCGATATTTTTGTTACTCCAATGGATGGTAGCCTTGTCATTATGGAAGGTAGTCTATTGTCGAGATTTTTGTTACCCCAATGGATGGTAGCCTTGTAATTATGGAAGGTAGTCTATTGTAGAGATTTTTGTTACTCGAATGGATGGTAGCCTTTTCATTATGGAAGGTAGTCTGTTGTCGAGATTTTTGTTCAATTAATGGTATCCTTGTCATTAGGGAAGGTAGTCAATTGTCGAGATTTTTGTTACTCCAATGAATGGTAGCCTTATCATTATGGAAGTTAGTATGTCGTTGAGATTTCTGTTACTCCAATGGATTGTAGCCTTGTCATTATTGAAGGTAGTTTGTTGTTAAGATTTTTGTTACTCCAATGGATGGTAGCCTTGTCATTATAGAAGATAGTTTGTTGTCGAGATTTTTGTTATTCGAATGGATGTTAAACTTGTCATTATGGAAGGTAGTTTTTTGTCAAGATTTTTGTTACTCCAATGGATGGTAGCCTTGTCATTATTGAAGGTAGTCTGTTGTCAATATCTTTGTTACTCTAATGGATGGTAGGCTTGTCAATATAGAACATTATGGAAGGTACTCTATTGTCGAAATTTTTTACTCCAATGGATGGTAACCTTGTCCCTATTCTAGGTAGTCAATAAATGGTAGCCTTGTCATTATGGAATGTACTCTATTGTCGAAATTTTTGTTACTCCAATGGATGGTAGTCTTGTCATTATGCAAGGTAGTCGATTGTTCTGAATTTTGTTACTCCAATGGATGGTAGCCTTATCGATATGGAAGGTAGTCTATTGTCGAGATTTTTTTATTCCAATGGATTATAGCCTTGTCATTATGGAAGGTAGTTTTTTATCGAGATTTTAATTACTCCAATGGATGGTAGCGTTGTCATTATGGAAGGTAGTCTGTCGTCGAAATTTTTATTACCCCAATGGACGTAGCCTTGTCATTATGGAAGGTATTTTGTTGTCGACATTTTTGTTACTCTAATGAATGGTAGCCTTGTCATTATGGAAGGTAGTCTGTCGTTGAGATTTCTATTACTCCAATAGATTGCATCCTTGTCATTTTGGAAGGTAGTTTGTTCTTCAAATTTTTATTACTCCAATGGATGGTAGCCTTGTGATTATGGAAAGTAGACTATTGTGGAGATTTTTGTTATTCCAATGGATGGTAGCCTTGTCATTATGGAAGGAAGTTTGTTGTCGAGATTTTTGTTATTCCAATGGATGGTAACCTTGTCATTATGAAAGGTAGTATTTTGTAGAGATTTTTGTTACTCCAATGGATGATAGCCTTGTCGTTATGGAAGGTAGTCTGTTGTCAAGATTTTTGTTACTCCAATGGATGGTAGCCTTATAATTGTGAAAGGTAGTCTATTATCGAGATTTTTGTTATTCTAATGGATGGTAGCCTTGTCATTATGGAAGGTAGTTTTTTGTCGAGATTTTTGTAACTCCAATGGATGGTAGACATGTCATTATGGAAGGTAGTCTATTGTCGATATTTTTGTTACTCCAATGGATGATAGCCTTTTCATTATGGATGGTAGTCTGTTGTCGAGATTTTTGTTACTCCAATGGATGGTAGCCTTGTCATTATTGAAGGTAGTCTATTTTCGAGATTTTATTTATTCCAATGGATAGTATCCTTTCCATTATGGAAGGTAGTCTATTATCGATATCTTTGTTACTCCAATGGATGATAGCCTTGTCATTATGAAAGGCAGTCTGTCGTTGAGATTTTTGTTACTCCAATGGATTGTAGTCTGGTCATTATGGAAGGTAGTATGTCGTTGAGATTTCTGTTACTCCAATGGATTGTAGCCTTGTCATTATAGAAGGTAGTTTGTTGTTAATATTTTTGTTACTCCAATGGATGGTAGCCTTGTCATTATAGAAGGTAGTCTGTTGTTGAGATTTTTGTTATTTGAATGGATGGTATCCTTGTCATTATGGAAGGTAGTTTTATGTCGAGATTTTTGTTACTCCAATGGATGGTAGCCTTGTTATTATTGAAGGTAGTCTATTGTCGATATCTTTGTTACTCTAATGGATGGTAGGCTTGTCATTATAAAACATAGTCTGTTGTTGATATTTTTGTTACTCCAATCGATTTTATCCTTGTCATTGTGGAAGGTACTTTATTGTCGAAATTTTTATTACTCCAATGAATGGTAGCCTTATCATTATAAAAGGTAGTATGTCGTTGAGATTTCTGTTACTCCAATGGATAGTAGCCTTGTCATTATTGATGGTAGTTTGTTGTTAAGATTTTTGTTACTCCAATGGATGGTAGCCTTGTCATTATAGAAGATTGTTTGTTGTCAAGATTTTTGTTATTTGAATGGATGGTAAACTTGTCATTATGGAAGGTAGTTTTTTGTCATGATTTTTGAAACTCCAATGGATGGTAGCCTTGTTATTGTTGAAGGTAGTCTGTTGTCGATATCTTTGTTACTCTAATGGATGGTAGGCTTGTCATTATAGAACATAGTCTGTTGTTGATATTTTTGTTACTCCAATCGATGGCATCCTTGTCATTATGGAAGGTACTTTATTGTCGAAATTTTTGTTACTTCAATGGATGGTAGCCTTATCATTATGCAAGGTAGTCGGTTGTACAGATTTTTGTCTCTCCAATGGATGGTAGCCTTGTCATTATGGAAGGTAGTCTATTGTTGAGATTTTTGTTGTTCCAATTGATGGTAGCATTGTCATAATGGAAGGTAGTTTTTTGTCGATATTTTTGTTACTCCAATGGATGGTAGTCTTGTCATTATGGAAGGTAGTCTATTGTCGAGATTTTTGTTACCCCAATGGATGGTAGCCTTGTAATTATGGAAGGTAGTCTATTGTAGAGATTTTTGTTACTCGAATGGATGGTAGCCTTTTCATTATGGAAGGTAGCCTGTTGTCGAGATTTTTGTTCAATTAATGGTATCCTTGTCATTAGGGAAGGTAGTCAATTGTCGAGATTTTTGTTACTCCAATGAATGGTAGCCTTATCATTATGGAAGTTAGTCCGTCGTTGAGATTTCTTTTACTCCAATGGATTGTAGCCTTGTCATTATTGAAGGTAGTTTGTTGTTAAGATTTTTGTTACTCCAATGGATGGTAGCCTAGTCATTATAGAAGATAGTTTGTTGTCGAGATTTGTGTTATTCGAATGGATGTTAAACTTGTCATTATGGAAGGTAGTTTTTTGTCAAGATTTTTGTAACTCCAATGGATGGTAGCCTTGTCATTATTGAAGGTAGTCTGTTGTCAATATCTTTGTTACTCTAATGGTTGGTAGGCTTGTCAATATAGAACATTATGGAAGGTACTCTATTGTCGAAATTTTTGTTACTCCAATGGATGGTAACCTTGTCATTATGCAAGGTAGTCGGTTATTCTGAATTTTGTTACTCCAATAGATGGCAGCTTTGTCATTATGGAAGGTACTCTATTGTCGAGATTTAATTATTCCAATGGATTATAGCCTTGTCATTATGGAAGGTAGTTTTTTGTCGAGATTTTAATTACTCCAATGGATGGTAGCGTTGTCATTATGGAAGGTAGTCTGTCATCGAAATTTTTGTTACCCCAATGGACGTAGCCTTGTGATTATGGAATGTAGTCTGTCGTTGAGATTTCTATTACTCCAATGGATTGTAGCCTTGTCATTTTGGAAGGTAGTTTGTTCTTCAAATTTTTGTTACTCCAATGGATGGTAGCCTTGTGATTATGGAAGGTAGACTGTTGTGGAGATTTTTGTTATTCCAATGGATAGTAGCCTTGTAATTATGGAAGGAAGTCTGTTGTCGAGATTTTTGTTATTCCAATGGATGGTAACCTTGTCATTATGAAAGGTAGTATTTTGTAGAGATTTTTGTTACTCCAATGGATGATAGCCTTGTCATTATGGAAGGAAGTATGTTGTCGAGATTTTTGTTACTCCAATGGATGGTAGCCTTGTAATTGTGGAAGGTAGTCTATTATCGAGATTTGTGTTATTCCAATGGATGGTAGCCTTGTTATTATGGAAGGTGGTTTTTTGTCGAGATTTTTGTTACTTCAATGGATGGTAGCCTTTTCATTATGGAAGGTAGTCTATTGTCGATATTTTTGTTACTCCAATGGATGATAGCCTTGTCATTATGGAAGGTAGTCTGTTGTCGAGATTTTTGTTACTCCAATGGATGGTAGACTTGTCATTTTTGAAGGTAGTCTATTTTCGAGATTTTTTTTATTCCAATGGATGGTAGCCTTGTCATTATGGAAGGTAGTCTATTATCGATATCTTTGTTACTCCAATGGATGATAGCCTTGTCATTATGAAAGGTAGTCTGTCGTTGAGATTTCTGTTACTCCAATGGATTGTAGCCTTGTCATTATTGAAGGTAGTATGTCGTTTAGATTTCTGTTACTCCAATGGATTGTAGCCTTGTCATTATAGAAGGTAGTTTTTTGTTAAGATTTTTGTTACTCCAATGGATGGTAGCCTTGTCATTATAGAAGATAGTTTGTTGTCGAGATTTTTGTTATTCGAATGGATGGTAAACTTTTCATTATGGAAGGTAGTTTTTTGTCAAGAATTTTGTAACTCCAATGGATGGTAGCCTTGTCATTATTGAAGGTAGTCTGTTGTCGATATCTTTGTTACTCTAATAGATGGTAGGCTTGTCAATATAGAACATTATGGAAGGTAGTCTATTGTCGAAATTTTTGTTACTCCAATGGATGGTAGCCTTGTCCCTATGCAAGGTAGTCGGTTGTACAGATTTTTGTTACTCCAATAGATGGTAGCCTTGTCATTATGGAAGGTACTCTATTGTCGAAATTTTGGTTACTCCAATGGATGGTAGCCTTGTCATTATGCAAGGTAATCGGTTGTTATGAATTTTGTTACTCCAATGGATGGTAGCCTTGTCAATATGGAAGGTAGTCTATTTTGGAGATTTCTGTTACTCAATGGATTATAGCCTTGTCATTATGGAAGGTACTCTATTGTCGAAATTTTTGTTACTCCAATGGATGGTAGCCTTGTCCCTATGCAAGGTAGTCGATTGTATAGATTTTTGTTACTCCAATAGATGGTAGCCTTGTCATTATGGAAGGTACTCTATTGCCGAAATTTTTGTTAGTCCAATGGATGGTAGCCTTTTCATTATGCAAGGTAGTCGGTTGTTCTGAATTTTGTTACTCCAATGGATGGTAGCCTTGTCAATATGGAAGGTAGTCTATTGTCGAGATTTTTTTATTCTAATGGATTATAGCCTTGTCATTATGGAAGGTAGTTTTTTGTCGAGATTTGAATTACTCCAATGGATGGTAGCGTTGTCATTACGGAAGGTAGTCTGTTGTCGATATCTTTGTTACTCCAATGGATGATAGCCTTGTCATTATGCAAGGTAGTCTGTTGTCGACATTTTTGTTACTTCAATGAATGGTAGCCTTGTCATTATAGAAGGTATTCTGTCGTTGAGATTTCTGTAACTCCAATGGATTGTAGCCTTGTCATTTTGGAAGGTAGTTTATTCTTCAAATTTTTGTTACTCCAATGGATGGTAGCCTTTCCATTATGGAAGGTAGTTTGTTGTGAAGATTTTTGTTACCCCAATAGATGGTAGCCTTGTAATTATGGAAGGTAGTCTGTTGTAGAGATTTTTGTTACTCGAATGGATGGTAGCATTTTCATTATGGAAGGTAGTTTGTCTATGAGATTTCTATTACTCCAATGGATTGTAGCCTTCTCATTATGGAAGGTAGTTTGTTATTCAGATTTTTGTTACTCCAATGGATTGTAGCCTTGTCATTATGAAAGGCAGTATGTTATCGATATTTTTGTTATTCCATTAGATGGTAGCCTTGTCATTATGGAAGGTAGTCTTTTGTCGAGATTTTTGTTATTCCAATGGATGGTAGCCTTGTCATTATGGAAAAAGTTTGTTGTCGTGATTTTTGTTATTCCAATGGATGGTAGCCTTGTCATTATGAAAGGTAGTATTTTGTAGAGATTTTTGTTACTCCAATGGATGATAGCCTTGTTATTATGGAAGGTAGTCTGTTGTCGAGATTTTTGTTACTCCAATGGATGGTAGCCTTGTAATTCTGGAAGGTAGTCTATTATCGACATTTTTGTTATTCAAATGGATGGTAGCCTTGTCATTATGGAAGGTAGTTTTTTGTTGATATTTTTGTTACTCCAACGGATGGTAGCCTTGTCATTATGGAAGGTAGTCTATTGTAGATATTTTTGTTACTCCAATGGATGATAGCCTTGTCATTATGGAAGGTAGTCTATTTTCGAGATTTTTGTTATTCCAATGGATGGTAGCCTTGTCATTATGGAAGGTAGTCTATTGTCGATAGCTTTGTTACTCCAATGGATGATAGACTTGTCATTATGCAAGGTAGTCTGTCATTTAAATTTCTGTTATTCCAATGGATTGTAGCCTTGTCATTATGGAAGGTAGTCTATTGTCGAGATTTTTGTTATTCGAATGAATGGTATCCTTGTCATTTGGAAAGTAGTTTTTTGTCGAGATTTTTGTTACTACAATGGATGGTAGCCTTGTCATTATTGAAGGTAGTCTGTTATCAATATCTTTGTTACTCTAATGGATGGTAGGCTTTTCATTATAGAACATAGTTTGTTGTTGATATTTTTGTTACTCCATTGGATGGTAGCCTTGTTATTTCAATGGAAGGTAGCCTTGTCATTATGCAAGGTAGTCGGTTGTATAGATTTATGTTACTCCAATGGATGGTAGCCTTGTCATTATGGAAGGTAGTCTATTGTCGAGATTTTTGTTGTTCCAATTGATGGTAGCCTTGTCATTATGGAAGGTAGTTTTTTGTTGAGATTTGTGTTAATCAATTGGATGGTAGCCTTGTAATTGTGGAAGGCAGTTTGGTGTCGAGATTTTTGTTTCCCCAATGGATGGTAGCCTTGTCATTATGGAAGGTAGTCTGTTGTCAAGATTTTTGTTACTCCAATGAATGGTAGCCTTGTCATTATGGAAGGTAGTTTGTCTTTGGGATTTCTGTTGCTCCAATGGATTGTAGCCTTGTCATTATGGTAGGTAGTCTGTTGTTCATATTTTTGTTACTCCAATGGAAGGTAGCCTTGTCATTATGAAATGTAGTATGTTGTCGATATTTTTGTTGTTCGATTGGATGGTAGCCTTGTCATTATGCAAGGTAGTTTGTTGTTCATATTTTTGTTACTCCAATTGATGGTAACCTTGTCATTACGGAAGTTAGTCTTTTGTCGAGATTTTTGTTACTCAAATGGATGGTAGCCTTGTCATTATTCAAGGTAGTCTGTTGTCGATATCTTTGATACTCAAATGGATGTTAGCCTTGTCGTTATGGAAGGTAGTCTGTTGTGGAGATAATTGTTACTTCAATGGATGGCAGCCTTGTCATTATGGAAGGTAGTCTACTGTCGATATCCTGGTTACTCCAATGGATGATAGCCTTGTCATTATGCAAGGTAGTTTGTCATTTAAATTTCTGTTATTCCAATGGATTGTAGCCTTGTCATTATGGAAGGTAGTATATTGTTGAAATTTCTATTATTCCAATGGATGGTAGCCTTGTCATTATGGAAGGTAGTCTGTTGTCGATATTTTTGTTATTTCAATGGAAGGTAACCTTGTCATTATGGAAGGTAGTCTATTGTCGAGATTTTTGTTATTCCAATGGATGGTAGCCTTGTCATTATGGAAGGTAGTTTTTTGTCTATATTTTTGTTACTCAAATGGATGGTAGCCTTCTCATTATGGAATGTAGTTTTTTGTCAAGATTTTAATTACTCCAATGGATGGTAGCATTGTCATTACGGAAGGTAGTCAGTTGTCGAAATTTTTGTTATCCCAATTGATGTAGCCTTGTCATTCTGGAAGGTAGTCTGTTGTCGACATTTTTGTTACTCCAATGAATGGTAGCCTTGTCATTATGGAAGGTAGTATGTCGTTGAGATTTCTGTTACTCCAATGGATTGTAGCCTTGTCATTTTGGAAGGTAGTTTGTTCTTCAAATTTTTGTTACTCAAATGGATGGTAGCCTTGTGATTATGGATGGTAGACTGTTTTCGAGATTTTTGTTATTCCAATGGATGGTAGCCTTGTCATTATGGAAAGAAGTCTGTTGTCGTGATTTTTGTTATTCCAATGGATGGTAGCCTTGTCATTATGGAAAGAAGTCTGTTGTCGAGATTTTTGTTTTTCCAATGGATGGTAACCTTGTCATTATGAAAGGTAGTATTTTGTAGAGATTTTTGTTACTCCAATGGATGATAGCCTTGTTATTATGGAAGGTAGTCTGTTGTCAATATTTTTGTTACTCCAATGGATGGTAGCCTTGTAATTGTGGAAGGTAGTCTATTATCGAGATTTAGCCTTGTCATTATGGAAGGTAGTTTTTTATCGATATTTTTGTTACTCCAACGGATGGTAGCCTTGTCATTATGAAAGGTAGTCTATTGTAGATATTTTTGTTACTCCAATGGATGATAGCCTTGTCATTATGGAAGGTAGTCTATTTTCGAGATTTTTGTTATTCCAATGGATGGTAGCCTTGTCATTATGGAAGGTAGTCTATTGTCGATATCTTTGTTACTCTAATGGATGATAGACTTGTCATTATGCAAGGTAGTCTGTCATTTAAATTTCTGTTATTCCAATGGATTGTAGCCTTGTCATTATGGAAGGTAGTCTGTTGTCGAGATTTTTGTTATTCGAATGAATGGTATCCTTGTCATTCTGGAAAGTAGTTTTTTGTCGAGATTTTTGTTACTACAATGGATGGTAGCCTTGTCATTATTGAAGGTAGTCTGTTATCAGTATCTTTGTTACTCTAATGGATGGTAGGCTTGTCATTATAGAACATAGTTTGTTGTTGATATTTTTGTTACTCCAATGGATGGTAGCCTTGTCATTATGGAAGGTACTCTATTGTCGAAATTTTTGTTACTTCAATGGATGGTAGCCTTGTCATTATGCAAGGTAGTCGGTTGTACAGATTTATGTTACTCCAATGGATGGTAGCCTTGTCATTATGGAAGGTAGTCTATTGTCGAGATTTTTGTTGTTCCAATTGATGGTAGCCTTGTCATTATGGAAGGTAGTTTTTTGTTGAGATTTTTGTTAATCGAATGGATGGTAGCCTAGTAATTGTGGAAGGCAGTTTGGTGTCGAGATTTTTGTTACCCCATTGGATGGTAGCCTTGTCATTATGGAAGGTAGTCTGTTGTCGAGATTTTTGTTACTCCAATGAATGGTAGCCTTGTCATTATGGAAGGTAGTTTGTCTTTGGGATTTCTGTTACTCCAATGGATTGAAGCCTTGTCATTATGGTACGTAGTCTATTGTTCATATTTTTGTTACTCCAATGGAAGGTAGCCTTGTCATAATGAAATGTAGTATGTTGTCGATATTTTTGTTATTCGATTGGATGGTAGCCTTGTCATTATGCAAGGTAGTCTGTTATTCATATTTTTGTTACTCCAATTGATGGTAACCTTGTCATTACGGAAGGTAGTCTTTTGTCGAGATTTTTGTTACTCAAATGGATGGTAGCCTTGACATTATTCCAGGTAGTCTGTTGTCGATATCTTTGATACTCAAATGGATGTTATCCTTGTCGTTATGGAAGGTAGTCTGTTGTGGAGATAATTGTTACTCCAATGGATGGCAGCCTTGTCATTATGGAATGTAGTCTGTTGTCGAGATTTTTTTATTCCATTGGATGGTAGCCTTGTCATTATGGAAGGTAGTCTGTTGTCGAGATTTTTGTTATTCCAATGGATGGTAGCATTCTCATTATAAAAGGTAGTTTTTTGTCGATATTTTTCTTACTCCAATGGATGGTAGCCTTTCCATTATGGAAGGTAGTCTGTTGTCAAGATTTTTGTTACCCCAATAGATGGTAACCTTGTCGTTGTGGAAGGTAGTTTTTGGTCAAGATTTTTGTTTCTCCAATGGATGGTAGCCTGCCAATATGGAAGGTAGTCTATTGTCGTGAATTTTTTATTCCAATGGATAGTAGCCTTGTCATTATGGAAAGTAGTTTTTTTTGATATTTTAATTACTCCAATGGATGGTAGCGTTGTCATTACGGAAGGTAGTCTGTTGTCGAAATTTTTGTTACTCCAATGAATGGTAGCCTTATCATTATGGAAGGTAGTTTGTCGTTGAGATTTCTGTTACTCCAATGGATTGTAGCCTTGTCATTTTGGAAGGTAGTTTGTTCTTCAAATTTTTGTTACTCCAATGGATGGTAGCCTTGTGATTATGGAAGGTAGACTGTTGTTGAGATTTTTGTTATTCCAATGGATGGTAGCCTTGTAATTATGGAAGGTAGTCTGTTGTCGAGATTTTTGTTATTCTAATGGATGGTAACCTTGTCATTAGGGAAGGTAGTCTGTTGTCGATATTTTTGTTACTCCAATGGATAGTAGCCTTGTCATTATGGAATGTAGTCTATCATCGAGATTTTTGTTATTCCAATGGATGGTAGCCTTGTCATTATGGAAGGTAGTTTTTTGTCCAGATTTTTATTACTCTAATGGATGGTAGCCTTGTCATTATGGAAGGTAGTCTATTGACGAGATTTTTGTTACTCCAATGGATGATAAACTTGTCATTATGGAAGGTAGTCTGTTGTCGAGATTTTTGTTACTCCAATGGATGGTACCCTTGTCATTATGGAAGGTAGTCTATTTTCGAAATTTTTGTTACTCCAATTTATGGTAGCCTTGTAATTCTGGAAGGTAGTCTATTATCGAGATTTTTGTTATTCAAATGGATGGTAGCCTTGTGATTATGGAAGGTAGTTTTTTGTCGATATTTTTGTTACTCCAACGGATGGTAGCCTTGTCATTATGGAAGGTAGTCTATTGTAGATATTTTTGTTACTCCAATGGATGAGAGCCTTGTCATTATGGAAGGTAGTCTATTTTTGACATTTTTGTTATTCCAATGGATGGTAGCCTTGTCATTATGGAAGGTAGGCTATTGTCGATATCTTTGTTACTCCAATGGATGATAGACTTGTCATTATGCAAGGTAGTCTATCATTTAAATTTCTGTTATTCCAATGGATTGTAGCCTTGTCATTATGGAAGGTAGTTTGTTGTCGAGATTTTTGTTATTTGAATGGATGGCATCCTTGTCATTATGGAAAGTAGTTTTTTGTCGAGATTTTTGTTACAGAAATGGATGGTAGCCTTGTCATTATTGAAGGTAGTCTGTTATCAATATCTTTGTTACTCTAATGGATGGTAGGCTTGTCATTATAGAACATAGTTTATTGTTGATATTTTTGTTACTCCAATGGATGGTAGCCTTGTCATTATGGAAGGTACTCTATTGTTGAAATTTTTGTTACTTCAATGGATGGTAGCCTTTTCATTATGCAAGGTAGTCGGTTGTACAGATTTTTGTTACTCCAATGGATGGTAACCTTGTCATTATGGAAGGTAGTCTATTTTCGATATTTTTGTTGTTCCAATTGATGGTAGCCTTGTCATTATGGAAGGTAGTTTTTTGTTGAGATTTTTGTTAATCGAATGGATGGTAGCCTTGTAATTGTGGAAGGTAGTTTGGTGTCGAGATTTTTGTTACCCTAATGGATGGTAGCCTTGTCATTATGCAAGGTAGTCTATTGTCGAGATTTTAGTTACTCCAATGAATGGTAGCCTTGTCATTATGGAAGGTAGTTTTTCTTTGGGATTTCTGTTACTCCAATGGATTGTAGCCTTGTCATTATGGTAGGTAGTCTGTTGTTCAGATTTTTGTTACTACAATGGAAGGTAGCCTTGTCATTATGAAATGTAGTATGTTGTTGATATTTTTGTTATTCGATTGGATGGTAGCCTTGTCATAATGCAAGGTAGTCTGTTGTTCATATTTTTGTTACTCCAATTGATGGTAACCTTGTCATTACAGAAGGTAGTCTTTTGTCAAGATTTTTGTTACTCAAATGGATGGTAGCCTTGTCATTATTAAAGGTAGTCTGTTGTCGATATCTTTGATACTCAAATGGATATTAGCCTTGTCGTTATGGAAGGTAGTCTGTTGTGGAGATAATTGTTACTCCAATGCATGGCAGCCTTGTCATTATGGAAGGTAGTCTGTTGTCGAGATTTTTTTATTCCATTGGATGGTAGCCTTGTCATTATGGAAGGTAGTTTGTTGTCGAGATTTTTGTTATTCCAATGAATGGTAGCCTTCTCATTATGGAAGGTAGTTTTTTGTCGATATTTTTGTTACTCCAATGGATGGTAGCCTTTCCATTATGGAAGGTAGTCTGTTGTCAAGATTTTTGTTACCCCAATAGATGGTATCCTTGTCGTTGTGGAAGGTAGTTTTTGGTCGAGATTTTTGTTTCTCCAATGGATGGTAGCCTGGCAATATGGAAGGTAGTCTATTGTCGTGATTTTTTTATTCCAATGGATGGTAGCCTTGTCATTATGGAAAGTAGTTTTTTTCGAGATTTTAATTACTCCAATGGATGGTAGCGTTGTCATTACGGAAGGTAGTCTGTTGTCGAGATTTTAGTTACTCCAATGAATGGTAGCCTTATCATTATGGAAGGTAGTTTGTCGTTGAGATTTCTGTTACTCCAATGGATTGTAGCCTTGTCATTTTGGAAGGTAGTTTGTTCTTCAAATTTTTGTTACTCCAATGGATGGTAGCCTTGTGATTATGGAAGGTAGATTGTTGTCGAGATTTTTGTTATTCCAATGGATGGTAGCCTTGTCATTATGGAAGGTAGTTTGTTGTCGAGATTTTTGTTATTCTAATTGATGGTAACCTTGTCATTATGAAAGGTATTATTTTGTAGAGATTTTTATTACTCCAATGGATGATAGCCTTGTCATTATGGAAGGTAGTCTGTTGTCGATATTTTTGTTACTCCAATGGATGGTAGCCTTGTCATTATGGAAGGTAGTCTATCATCGAGATTTTTTTTATTCCAATGGATGGTAGCCTTGTCATTATGGAAGGTAGTTTTTTGTCCAGATTTTTGTTACTCTAATGGATGGTAGCCTTGTCATTATGGAAGGTAGTCTATTGACGAGATTTTTGTTACTCTAATGGATGATAAACTTGTCATTATGGAAGGTAGTCTGTTGTCGAGATTTTTGTTACTCCAATGGATGGTACCCTTGTCATTATGGGAGGTAGTCTATTTTCGAGATTTTTGTTATTCTAATGGATGGTAGCCTTGTCATTATGGAAGGTAGTCTATTGTTGATATCTTTGTTACTCCAATGGATGATAGCCTTGTCATTATTCAACGTAGTCTGTCGTTGAGATTTATGTTACTCCAATGGATTGTTGCCTTGTGATTAAGGAAGGTAGTCAGTGATTCAAATTTTTATTACTCCAATGGATGGTAGCCTTGTCATTATGAAAGGTATTATGTTGTCGATATTTTTTTTATTCAATTGGATGGTAGCCTTGTCATTATGGAAGGTAGTCTGTTGTCGAGATTTTGGTTATTCCAATGGATGGTAACCTTGTCATTATGGAAAGTAGTCTTTTGTCAAAATTTTTTTTACTCAAATGGATGATAGCCTTGTCATTGTTGAAGGTAGTCTGTTTTTGATATTTTTTTTACTCCAACGGATGGTAGCCTTGTCATTCTGGAAGGTAGTCTGTAATCACGATTTTGTTACTCCAATGGATGGTAGGCTTATCATTATAGAACATAGTCTGTTGTTGATATTTTTTGTTACTCCAATGGATGGTAGCCTTTTTATTATGGAAGGTACTCTATTGTCGAAATTTTTATTACTCCAATGAATGGTAGCCTTGTTATTATGCAAGGTAGTCGGTTGTTCAGATTTTTGTTACTCCAATAAAGGGTAGCCTTGTCATTTTGGAAGGTAGTATGTTGTCGAGATTTTTGTTACTCCGATGAATGGTAGCCTTGTCATTATGGTAGGTAGTTTGTCTTTGAGATTTCTATTACTCCAACGGATTATAGCCTTGTCATTATGGAAAGTAGTCCGTTGTTCAGATTTTTGTTACTCCAATGAATGGTAGCCTTGTCATTATGAAATGTAGTATGTTGTTGATATTTTTTTTATTCCATTGGATAGTAGCCTTGTCATTATGCAAGGTAGTCTATTATAAAAAATTTTGTTACTCCAATGGATGGTAACCTTGTCATTATGGAAGGTAGTCTTTTGTGTATATTTTTGTTACTCAAATGGATGGTAGCCTTGTCATTATTCAAGGTAATTTGTTGTCGATTTCTTTTTCTAATGGATGATAGCCTTGTCATTATGGAAGGTACTCTATTGTCGAAATTTTTGTTTCTCTAATGGATGGTAGCCTTGTCATTATGCAAGGTAGTCGGTTGTTCGGATTTTTGTTACTCCAATAAATGGTAGCCTTGTAATTTTGGAAGGTACTCTATTATGGAAATTTTTGTTACTCCAATGGATGGTAGCCTCGTCATTATGCAAGGTAGTCGGTTGTTCTGATTTTTGTTACTCCAATGGATGGTAGCCTTGTCATTATGGAAGGTAGTCTATTGTCGAGATTTTTGTTATTCCAATTGATGGTAGCTTTGTCATTATGGAAGGTAGTTTTTTGTCGAGATTTTTGTTGCTCCGATGGATGGTATCCTTGTCATTATGGAAGGTAGTTTGTTGTGGAGATTTTTTTTACCCCAATGGATGGTAGCCTTATGATTATGGAAGGTAGTCTGTTGTCAAGTTTTTTGTTACTCCAATAAATGGTAGCCTTGTCATTATGGTAGGTAGTTTGTCTTTGAGATTTCTATTACTCCAATGGATTGTAGCCTTGTCATTATGGAAGGTAGTTTGTTGTTCAGATTTTTGTTACTACAATGGATGGTAGCCTTGTCATTATGAAATGTAGTATGTTGTCGATATTTTTGTTATTCCATTGGATAGTAGTCTTGTCATTATGCAAGGTAGTCAGTTGTATAGATTTTTGTTACTCCAATGGATGTTAACCTTGTCATTATGGAAGGTAGTCTTTTGTCTAGATTTTTGTTACTCAAATGGATGGTAGCCTTGTCATTATTCAAGGTAGTCTGTTATCGGTATCTTTGTTACTCTAATGGATTATAGCCTATTCATTATGGAAGGTAGTCAGTTGTCGAGATTTTTGTTACTCCAATGGATAGTAGCCATGTCATTATGGAAGGCAGTCTGTTGTCGAGATTTTCTTTATTCCATTGGATGGTAGCGATGTCATTATGGAAGGTAGTTTGTTGTCGAGATTTTTGTTATTCCAATGGATGGTAACCTTGTAATTATGGAAGTTAGTCTTTTGTCGATATCTTTGTTACTCTAATGGATGATAGCCTAGTCATTATAGAAGGTAGTCTCTCTTTGAGATTTATTTTACTCCAATGGATTATAGCCTTGTCATTATGGAAGGTAGTATATTGTTCTGATTTTTGTTACTCCAATGGATGGTAGCCTTGTCATTAGAAAATGTAGTATGTTGTCGATATTTTTGTTATTCCATTGGATGGCAGCCTTGTCATTATGCAAGGTAGTCTGTTGTTCAGATTTTTGTTACTCCAATGGATGGTAGCCTTGTCATTATGTAAGGTAGTATGTTGTCACGATTTTGTTACTCTAATGGATGGTAGGCTTATCATTATAGAACATAGTCTGTTGTTGATATTTTTGTTACTCCAATGGATGGTAGCCTTTTTATTATGGAAGGTAGTTTGTCTTTGAGATTTCTGTTACTCTAATGGATTGTAGCCCTTTCATTATGGAAGATAGTCTGTTGTTCAGATTTTTGTTACTCCAATAAAGGGTAGCCTTGTCATTTTGGAAGGTACTCTATTGTCGAAATTTTTGTTACTCCAATGGATGGTAGCCTTGTCATTATGCAAGGTAGTTTGTTGTTCTGATTTTTGTTACTCCAATGGATGGTAGCCTTGTCATTATGGAAGGTAGTCTATTGTCGAGATATTTGTAATTCCAATTGATGGTAGCTTTATCATTATGGAAGGTAGTTTTTTGTCGAAATTTTTGTTGCTCCGATGGATCGTAGCCTTGTCATTATGGAAGGTAGTTTGTTGTTGAGATTTTTGTTACCCCAATGGATGGTAGCCTTGTCATTATGGAAGGTAGTCTATTGTCAAGATTTTTGTTACTCCAATGAATGGTAGCCTTGTCATTATGGTAGGTAGTTTGTCTTTGAGATTTCTATTACTCCAATGGATTGTAGCCTTGTCATTATGGAAAGTAGTCTGTTGTTCATATTTTTGTTACTCTAATGGATGGTAGCCTTGTCATTATGAAATTTAGTATGCTGTTGATATTTTTGTTATTCCATTGGGTAGTATCCTTGTCATTATTCAAGGTAGTCTCTTGTTCAGATTTTTGTTACTCCAATGGATGGTAACCTTGACATTATGGAAGGTAGTCTTTTATCTAGATTTTTGTTACTCAAATGGATGGTAGCCTTGTTATTATTCAAGGTAGTTTGTTGTCGATATCTTTGTTACTCTAATGGATGATAGCCTTGTCATTATGGAAGGTGGTCAGTTGTCGAGATTTTTTTTATTCCAATGGATGGTAAGCTTGTCATTATGGAAGTTAGTCTTTTGTCGATATCTTTGTTACTCTAATGGATGATAGACTTGTCATTATGGAAGGTAGTCCGTCTTTGAGATTTCTGTTACTCCAATGGATTGTAGCCTTGTCATTATGGAAGGTAGGTATGTTGTTTGGATTTTTGTTACTCCAATGGATGGTAGCCTTGTCATTATGAAATGTAGTATGTTGTTGATATTTTTGTTATTCCATTGGATGGTAGCCTTGTCATTATGCAAGGTAGTCTGTTGTTCAGATTTTTGTTACTCCAATGGATGGTAACCTTGTCATTATGGAAGGTAGTCTTTTGCCTAGATTTTTGTTACTCAAATGGATGGTAGCCTTGTCATTATTCAAGGTAGTTTGTTGTCGATTTCTTTGTTACTCTAATGGATGATAGCCTTTTCATTATGGAAAGTACTCTATTGTCGAAATTTTTGTTTCTCCAATGGATGCTAGCCTTGTCATTATGCAAGGTAGTCGGTTGTTCAGATTTTTTTTACTCCAATAAATGGTAGCCTTTTCATTTTGGAAGGTACTCTATTGTCGAAATTTTTGTTACTTCAATGGATGGTAGCCTTGTCATTATGTAAGGTAGTCGGTTTTTTTTATTTTTGTTACTACAATGGATGGTAGCCTTGTCATTATGGAAGGTGGTCTATTGTTGAGATTTTTGTTATTCCAATTGATGGTTGCTTTGTCATTATGGAAGGTAGTTTTTTGTCGAGATTTTTGTTGCTCCGATGGATGGTATCCTTGTCATTATGGAAGGTAGTTTGTTGTTGAGATATTTGTTACCCCAATGGATGGTAGCCTTGTCATTATGGAAGGTAGTCTATTGTCAAGATTTTTGTTTCTCCAATGAATGATAGCCTTGTCATTATGGAAGGTAGTCTGTTGTTCAGATTTTTTATACTCCAATGGATGGTAGCCTTGTAATTATGAAATGTAGTATGTTGTCGATATTTTTGTTATTCCATTGGATAGTAGCCTTGTCATTATGCAAGGTAGTATGTTGTACAAATTTTTGTTACTCCAATGGATGATAACCTTGTCATTATGGAAGGTAGTCTTTTGTCTAGATTTTTATTACTCAAATGGATGGTAGCCTTATCAATATTCAAGGTAGTCTGTTGTCGATATCTTTGTTACTCTAATGGATTATAGCCTATTCATTATGGAAGGTAGTTAGTTGTCGAGATTTTTGTTACTCCAATGGATGGTAGCCTTGTCATTATGGAAGGTAGTCTGTTGTCGAGATTTTTTTTATTCCATTGGATGGAAGCCATGTCATTATGGAAGGTAGTTTGTTGTCGAGATTTCTGTTATTCCAATGGATGGTAACCTTATCATTATGGAAGTTAGTCTTTTGTCGATATCTTTGTTACTCTAATGGAGGATAGCCTAGTCATTATAGAAGGTAGTCTCTCTTTGATATTTCTGTTACTCCAATGGATTATAGCCTTGTCATTATGGAAGGTAGTATGTTGTTCGGATGTTTGTTACTCCAATGGATGGTAGCCTTGTCATTATGAAATGTAGTATGTGTTCGATATTTTTGTTATTCCATTGGATGGTAGACTTGTCATTATGCAAGGTAGTCTATTGTTCAGATTTTTGTTACTCCAATGGATGGTAGCCTTGTCATTATTCAAGGTAGTTTGTTGTCGATTTCTTTGTTACACTAATGGATGATAGCCTTGTCATTTTGGAAGGTAGTCTGTTGTCGAGAATTTTGTTACTCCAATGGATGGTAGCCTTGTCATTATGGAAGGTAGTCTGTTGTCACGATTTTGTTACTCTAATGAATGGTAGGCTGGTCATTATAGAACATAGTTTGTTATTTATATTTTTGTTACTCCAATGGATAGTAGCCTTGTCATTATGGAAGGTACTCTATTTTCGAAATTTTTGTTTCTCCAATGGATGGTAGCCTTGTCATTATGTAAGGTAGTTGATTGTTAAGGTTTTTGTTACTCCAATAGATTCTAGCCTTGTCATTATGGAAGGTACTGTATTATCGAAAATCTTGTTACTTCAATGGATGGTAGCCTTGTCGTTATGGAAGGTGGTCGGTTGTTCTTATTTTTATTATTCCAATTCATGGTAGCCTTGTCATTATGGAAGGAGGTTTTTTGGCGAGATTTTTGTTGCTACAATGGATGGTAGATTTGTAATTATGGAAGGTAGTTTGTTGTCGAGATTTTCTTTACCCCAATGGATGGTAGCCTTGTCATTATGGAAGGTAGTCTGTTGTCGAGATTTTTTTTACTCCAATGGATGGTAGCCTTGTCATTATGGAAGGTAGTCTGTTGTGGAGATTTTTTTTATTCCATTGGATGGTAGCCATGTCATTATGGAAGGTAGTTTGTTTTCGAGATTTTTGTTATTCCATTGGATGGTAACCTTGTCATTATGGAAGTTAGTATTTTGTCGATATCTTTGTTACTCTAATGGATGATAGCCTAGTCATTATAAAAGGTAGTCTCTCTTTGAGATTTCTGTTACTTTAATGGATTATAGCCTTGTCATTATTGAAGTTAGTATGTTGTTCGAATTTTTGTTACTCCAATGGATGGTAGCCGTGTCATTATGAAATGTAGTATGTTGTCGATATTTTTGATATTCCATTGGATGGTAGCCTTGTCATTATGCAAGGTAGTCTGTTGTTCAGATTTTTGTTACTCCAATGGATGGTAGCCTTGTCATTATTCAAGGTAGTTTGTTGTCGATTTCTTTGTTACTCTAATGGATGATAGCCTTGTCATTATGGAAGGTAGTTTGTTGTCGTGATTTTTTTACTTCAATGGATGGTAGCCTTGTCATTATGGAAGGTAGTCTGTTTCCATGATTTTGATACTCTAATGGATGATAGGCTTGTCATTATAGAACATAGTCTGTTATTGATATTTTTGTTACTCCAATGGATGGTAGCCTTGTCATTATGGAAGGTACTCTATTGTCGAAATTTTTGTTTCTCCAATGGATGGTAGCCTTGTCATTATGTAAGGTAGTCGATTGTTAGGATTTTTGTTAATCCAATAGATGGTAGCCTTGTCATTATGGAAGGTACTCTATTGTCGAAAATCTTATTACTTCAATGGATGGTAGCCTTGTCGTTATGCAAGGTGGTCGGTTGTTCTTATTTTTGTTATTCCAATTGATGGTAGCCTTGTCATTATGGAAGGAGGTTTTTTGTTGATATTTTTGTTGCTACAATGGATGGTAGCTTTGTAATTATTGAAGGTAGTTTGTTGTCGAGATTTTTTTTACCCCAATGGATGGTAGCCTTGTCATTATGAAATGTAGAATGTTGTCGATATTTTTGTTATTCCATTGGATGGTAGCCTTGCCATTATGCAAGGTAGTCTGTTGTTCAAATTTTTGTTACTCCAATGGATGGTAACCTTGTCATTTTGGAAGGTAGTCTTTTGTCGAGATTTTTGTTACTCCAATGGATGGTAGCCTTGTCATTATGGAAGGTAGTCTGTTGTCGATATTTTTTTTACTCCAATGGATGGTAGCCTTGTCATTATAGAAGGTAGTCTATTGTCACGATTTTGTTACTCTAATGGATGGTAGGCTTATCATTATAGAACATAGTCTATTGTTGATATTTTTGTTACTCCAATGCTTGGTAGCCTTTTTATTATGGAAGGTACTCTATTGTAGAAATTTTTGTTACTACAATGAATGGTAGCCTTGTCATTATTCAAGGTAGTCGGTTGTTCTGATTTTTGATACTCCAATTGATGGTAGCCTTGTCATTATGGAAGGTAGTCTATTGTAAAGATTTTTGTTATTCCAATTGATGGTAGCTTTGTCATTATGGAAGGGAGTTTTTTGTCGAGATTTTTGTTGCTCCGATGGATGGTAGCGTTGTCATTATCGAAGGTTGTCTGTTATCGAGATTTTTGTTACTCCAATGAATGGTAGCCTTGTCATTATGGAAGGTAGTCTGTCTTTGAGATTTCTGTTACTCCAATGGATTATAGCCTTGTAATTATTGAAGGTAGTCTGTTGTTCATATTTTTGTTACTACAATGGAAGGTAGCCTTTTCATTATGAAATGTAGTATGTTGTCGATATTTTTGTTATTCCATTGGATGGTAGCCTTGTCCTTATGCAAGGTAGCCTGTTGTTCAAATTTTTGTTACTCCAATGGATGGTAAACTTGTCATTGTGGAAGGTAGTCTTTTGTCGATATTTTTGTTACTCAAATGGATGGTAGCCTTGTCATTATGGAAGGAAGTTTTTCTTTGAGATTTCTGTTACTCCAATGGATTGTAGCCTTGTCATTATGGAAAGTAGTCTGTTGTTCGGATTTTTGTTACTCCAATGGATGGTAACCTTGTCATTATAGAACATAGTCTGTTGTTGATATTTTTGTTACTCCAATGGATGGTAGTTCTTTTATTATGGAAGGTACTTTATTGTCGAGATTTTTGTTACTCCACTGGATACTAGCCTTGTCATTATGCAAGACAGTCGGTTGTTCTGATTTTTGTTACTCCAATGTATAGTAGCCTTGTCATCATGGAAGGTAGTCTATTGTCAAGATTTTTGTTATTCCAATTGATGGTAGCTTTGTCATTATGGAAGGTAGTTTTTTGTCGAGCTTTTTGTTGCTCCGATGGATGGTATCATTGTCATTATGGAAGGTAGTTTGTTGTTGAGATATTTGTTACCCCAATGGATGGTAGCCTTGTAATTATGGAAGGTAGACTATTGTCGAGATATTTGTTACTACAATGAATGGTAGCCTTGTCATTATGGAAGGTAGTCTGTCTTTGAGATTTCTGTTACTCTAATGGATTGTAGCCTTGTCATTATGGAAGGTAGTCTGTTGTTCAGATTTTTGTTACTCCAATGGATGGTAGTCTTGTCATGATGAAATGTAATATGTTGTCGATATTTTTTTTATTCCATTGGATGGTAGCCTTGTCATTAAGCAAGGTAGTCTATTGTACAGATTTTTGTTACTAAAATGGATGGTAACCTTGTCATTATGGAAGGTAGTGTTTTGTCTAGATTTTTGTTTCTCAAATGTATGGTAGCATTGTCATTATTCAAGGTAGTTTGTTGTCGATATCTTTGTTGCTCCAACAGATGATAGCCTTGTCATTATGGAAGGTAGTCTGTCTTCGAGATTTCTGTTACTCCAATGGATTGTAGCCTTGTCATTATGGAAGGTAGTATGTTGTTCGGATTTTTGTTACTCCAATGGATGGTAGCCTTGTCATTATGAAAGGTAGTATGTTGTCGATATTTTTGTTATTCCATTGGATGGTAGCCTTGTCATTATGCAAGGTAGTTTGTTGTTCAGATTTTTGTTACTCCAATGGATGGTAACCTTGTCATTATGGAAGGTTTTCTTTTGTCTAGATTTTTGTTACTCAAATGGATGGTAGCCTTGTCATTATTCAAGGTAGTTTGTTGTCGATTTTTTGTTACTCTAATGGATGGTAACCTTGTCATTATGGAAGGTAGTGTTTTGTCTAGATTTTTGTTACTCAAATGGATGGTAGCCTTGTCATTATTTAAGGTAGTCTGTTGTCGATATCTTTGTTACTCCAATGGATGATAGCCTTTTCATTATGGAAGGTAGTCTGTTGTCGAGATTTTTGTTACTCCAATGGATGGTAACCTTGTCATTATGGAAGGTAGTTTGTTGTCGAGATTTTTTTTTCCATTCGATGGCAGCCTTGTCATTATGGAAGGTAGTCTGTTGTCGAGATTTTTGTTATTCCAATTCATGGTAACCTTATCATTATGGAAGTTAATCTTTTGTCGATATCTTTGTTACTCTAATGGATGATAGCCTTGTCATTATGCAAGGTAGTCTGTTGTTCATATTTGTGTCAGTCCAATGGATGGTAGCCTTGTCATTATGCAAGGTAGTCAGTTGTTCTAATTTTTTTACTCCAATGGATGGTAGCCTTGTCATTATGGAAGGTAGTCTATTGTCCAGATTTTTGTTATTCCAATTGATGGTAGCCTTGTCATTATGGAAGGTAGTTTGTTATCGAGATTTTTGTTACTCCAATGGATGGTAGCCTTGTCATTATGGAAGGTAGTCTGTCTTTGAGATTTCTGTTACTCCAATGGATGGTAGCCTTGTCATTATGAAATGTAGTATGTTGTCGATATTTTTGTTATTCCATTGGATGGTAGCCTTGTCATTAAGAAAGGTAGTTTGTTGTTCAAATTTTTGTTTCTCCAATGGATGGTAACCTTGTCATTATGGAAGGTAGTCTTTTGTTTAGATTTTTTTTACTCAAATGGATGGTAGCCTTGTCATTATTCAAGGTAGTCTATTGTCGATATCTTTTTTACTCTAATGGATGATAGCCTTGTCATTATGGAAGGTAGTCTGTTGTCACGATTTTTTTACTCAAAGGGATGGTAGGCTTGTCATTATAGAACATAGTCTGTTGTTGATATTTTTGTTACTCCAATGGATGGTAGCCTTGTCATTATGGAAGGTACTCTACTGTCAAAAATTTTGTTACTCCAATGGATGGTAGCCTTGTCATTATGCAAATTAGTCGGTTGTTCATATTTTTTTTACTCCAATAGATGGTAGCCTTGTCATTATGGAAGGTACTCTATTTTCGAAAATTTTGTTACTCCTATGGATGTTAGCCTTATCATTATGCAAGGTAGTCGGTTGTTCTTATTTTTGTTACTCCAATGGATTGTAGCCTTATCATTATGGAAGGTAGTCTATTGTCGAGATTTTTGTTATTACAATTGATGGTAGCCTTGTCATTATGGAATGTAGTTTTTTGTCGAGATTTTTGTTGCTCCAATGGATGGTAGCCTTGTCATTATGGAAGGTAGTTTCTCTTTGAGATTTCTGTTACTCCAATGGATTGTAGCCTTGTCATTATGGAAGGTAGTTTGTTGTTCATATTTTTGTTACTAAAATGGAAGCTAGCCTTGTCATTATGAAATGTAGTATGTTGTCGATATTTTTGTTATTCCATTGGATGATAGCCTTGTCATTATGCAAGGTAGTCTGTTGTTCAAATTTTTTTTACTCCAATGGATGGTAACCTTGTCATTATGGAAGGTAGTCTTTTGTCGAGATTTTTGTTACTCAAATTCATGGTAGCCTTGTCATTATTCAAGGTAGTCTATTGTCGATATCTTTGTTACTCCAATGGATGATAGCCTTGTCATTATGGAAGGTAGTCTGTTGATGAGATTTTTTTTACTCTAATGGATGGTAGCCTTGTAATTATGGAAGGTAGTCTGTTGTCACGATTTTGTTACCCCAATGGATGGTAGGCTTGTCGCTATAGAACATGGTCTGTTGTTGATATTTTTGTTACTCCAATGGATGGTAGCCTTTTTATTTTGGAAGGTAGTCTCTCTTTGAGATTTCTGTTACTCCAATGGATTGTAGCCTTGTCATTATGCAAGGTAGTCTGTTGTTCAGATTTTTGTTACTCCAATGGATGGTAACCTTGTCATTATGGAAGTTAGTCTTTTGTCGAGGTTTTTGTTACTCAAATGGTTGGCAGCCTTGTCATTATTCAAGGTATTCTATTGTCGATATCTTTGTTACTCCAATGGATGATAGCCTTGTCATTATGGAAGGTAGTCTGTTGTCACGATTTTTTTACTCAAAGGGATGGTAGGCTTGTCATTATAGAACATAGTCTGTTGTTGATATTTTTGTTACTCCAATGGATGGTAGCCTTGTCATTATGGAAGGTACTCTATTGTCAAAATTTTTGTTACTCCAATGTATGGTAGCCTTGTCATTATGCAAATTAGTCGGTTGTTCATATTTTTTTTACTCCAATAGATGGTAGCCTTGGCATTATGGAATGTACTCTATTTTCGAAAATTTTGTTACTCTTATGGATGTTAGCCTTATCATTATGCAAGGTAGTTGGTTTTTCTTATTTTTGTTACTCCAATGGATTGTAGCCTTGTCATTATGGAAGGTAGTCTATTGTCGAGATTTTTGTTATTACAATTGATGGTAGCCTTGTCATTATGGAAGGTAGTTTTTTGTCGAGATTTTTGTTGCTCCAATTGATGGTGAAGAAGTGAAAAACACAAGAAGGGGGGGTTGAATTGTAAAACTGAAAATCAATGCAATGAACAAGATATTTTTATCCTGGTTTGTTTGATCTCAAACTACTCTAGTCCACCCGTCAAGGTGATTTCGCCTCTCTCCAACGAGGTCTTAATCCATAATATTCAACTGAATATTACAAACTGCTTTAACAACTGCTAAAGCCTTCTTGATGCAAACCACAACCCGGTTTGTCAAGGAAACGCTTTCTTACAAAGAAGATAAATCTAGGTGTGTGAATGTTTTCTACAAAACTGTATCACAACTGTGATGTATACACAAATTAAGCTTATGAAACTAGATTGCTAAACAATAATTGAGTAAGGAGATATGTAGCGTTTAGCAAACTGAGAGAAGGAAGATTATGATTAGATTTTAGGCGTGTAAAATGTTGGGGAGCATTAGCCAATTCAATCTTCATAGTCTTGTTTATATAGCACTGAGATTGTTGAACGTTGGAGCAATTTTCTTGATTTAATGCTAATAACAAACTTTCCTTATCAAGCAGATCTTGTCTGGAATGAGGCCTTTGGTAATAATTTGCTTTCAATGCACAGTACCGTTGCTTACTTAATGCATGTTCTGGCTTGGCTCATTCTGACTCTGCTTAACTGCTGATGAACTGTTGTTTTCTTTATCAGAGTGTTTGAGCGCAGTTCTGTTCATCAAGCTTCAGCATACACGTGAGTTGATCTTCTGATTCTGGTATTCTGATAGCAACTTCTGATGCTGATGTCAAGAACCAATATTCTGATGCTGATTAAGTGTGCTCTTGCTGATACATATCAGAGTTTCTGCAAAGCAAAACGTAATATTTTTAGGTAGCAAATAGTTCATACATGAATCATATAAATAATATATCTTTTCATTTTGTTATCATCAAACTTTGTTCTAACAGATGGTAGCCTTGTCATTTGGGAAGGTAGTTTCTCTTTGAGATTTCTGTTACTCCAATGGATTGTAGCCTTGTCATTATGGAAGGTAGTTTGTTGTTCATATTTTTATTACTACAACGGAAGGTAACCTTGTCATTATGAAATGTAGTATGTTGTCGATATTTTTGTTATTCCATTGGATGGTAGCCTTGTCATTATGCAAGGTAGTTTGTTGTTCAAATTTTTGTTACTCCAATGGATGGTAACCTTGTCATTATGGAAGGTAGTCTTTTGTCGACATTTTTGTTACTCAAATGGATGGTAGCCTTGTCATTATTCAAGGTAGTCTATTGTTGATATCTTTGTTACTCCAATGGATGATAGCCTTGTCATTATGGAAGGTAGTCTGTTGTCGAGATTTTTTTTACTCCAATGGATGGTAGCCTTGTAATTATGGAAGGTAGTCTGTTGTCACAATTTTGTTACCCCAATGGATGGTAGGCTTGTCATTATAGAACATAGTATGTTGTTGATATTTTTGTTACTCAAATGGATGGTAGCCTTTTTATTTTGGAAGGTAGTCTCTCTTTAAGATTTATGTTACTCCAATGGATTGTAGCCTTGTAATTATGGAAGGTAGTTTGTTGTTCAGATTTTTGTTACTACAACGGAAGGTAGCCTTGTCATTATGAAATGTAGTATGTTGTCGATATTTTTGTTATTCCATTGGATGGTAGCCTTGTCATTATGCAAGGTAGTATGTTGTTCAGATTTTTATTACTCCAATGGATGGTAACCTTGTCATTATGGAAGTTAGTCTTTTGTCGAGATTTTTGTTACTCAAATGGATGGCAGCCTTGTCATTATTCAAGGTATTCTATTGTCGATATCTTTGTTACTCCAATGGATGATAGCCTTGTCATTATGGAAGGTAGTCTGTTGTCGAGATTTTTTTTACTCCAATGGATGGTATCCTTGTAATTATGGAAGGTAGTCTGTTGTCACGATTTTGTTACTCTAATGGATGGTAGGCTTGTCATTATAGAACATAGTCTGTTGTTGATATTTTTGTTACTCCAATGGATGGTAGCCTTTTTATTTTGGAAGGTACTCTATTGTCGAAATTTTTGTTACTCGAATGAATGATAGCCTTGTCATTATGCAAGGTAGTCGGTTGTTCAGATTTTTGTTAATCCAATAAATGGTAGCCTTGTTATTATGGAAGGTACTCTATTGTCAAAAATGCTGTTACTCCAATGGATGGTAGCTTTGTCATTATGCAAGGTAGTCGATTGTTATGATTTTTTTTACTCCAATGGATGGTAGCCTTGTCATTATGGAAGGTAGTCTATTGTCAAGATTTTTGTTATTCCAATTGATTGTAGCTTTGTCATTATGGAAGGTAGTTTTTTGTCAAGATTTTTGTTGCTCCGATGGATGGTAGCCTTGTCATTATGGAAGGTAGTTTGTTGTTGACATTTTTGTTACCCCAATGGATGGTAGCCTTGTCATTATGAAATGTAGTATGTTGTCGATATTTTTGTTATTCCATTGAATGGTAGCCTTGTCATTAAGCAAGGTACTCTATTGTACAGATTTTTGTTACTCTAGTGGATGGTAACCTTGTCATTATGGAAGGTAGTCTTTTGTCTAGATTTTTGTTACTCAAATGGATGGTATCCTTGTAATTATTCAAGGTAGTTTGTTATCGATATCTTTGTTACTCCAATGGATGATAGCCTTGTCATTATGAAAGGAAGTCTGTTGTCGAGATTTATTTTATTCCATTGGATGGTAGCCTTGTCATTATGGAAGGTAGTCTGTTGTCAATATTTTTGTTACTCCAATGGATGAAAACCTTGTCATTATGGAAGGAAGTCTGTTGTCGAGATTTTTTTTATTCCATTGGATGGTAGCCTTGTCATTATGGAAGGTAGTCTGTTGTCGAGATTTTTGTTATTCCAATGGATGGTAGCCTTGTCATTATGGAAGTTAGTCTTTTGTCGATATCTTTGTTACTCTAATGGATGATAGCCTTGTCATTATGCAAGGTAGTTTGTTGTTCATATTTTTGTTACTCCAATTGATGTTAGCCTTGTAATTATGGAAGGTAGTTTGTTGTTCAGATTTTTGTTACTACAATGGAAGGTAGCCTTGTCATTATGAAATGTAATATGTTGTCGATATTTTTGTTATTCCATTGGATGGTAGCCTTGTCATTATGCTAGGTAGTCTGTTGTTCTGATTTTTGTTTCTCCAATGGATGGTAACCTTATCATTATGGACGGTAGTTTTTTGTCGAGATTTTTGTTACTCCAATTGATGGTAGCCTTTCCATTATGGAAGGTAGTCTGTTGTCAAGATTTTTGTTACCCCAATAGATGGTAACCTTGTCATTATGTAAGGTAGTTTTTTGTCGAGATTTTTGTTACTCCAATGGATGGTAGCCTTGTCAATAACGAAGGTAGTCTATTGTCGAGATTGTTTTATTCCAATGGATGGTAGCCTTGTCATTATGGAAGGCAGGTTTTTGTCGAGATTTTAATTACTCCAATGGATGGTAGCGTTGTCATTACGGAATGTAGTCTGTTGTCAAGATTTTTGTTACCCCAATGGATGGTAGCCTTGTCATTATGGAAGGTAGTCGGTTGTTCTTATTTTTGTTACTGCAATGGATGGTAGCCTTGTCATTATGGAAGGTAGTCTATTGTCGAGATTTTGTTATTCCAATTAATGGTAGCCTTGTCATTATGGAAGGTAATTTTTTGTCGAGATTTTTGTTGCTCCAATGGATGGTAGACTTGTCATTATGGAAGGTGGTTTGTTGTCGAGATTTTTGTTACCCCAATGGATGGTAGCCTTGTCATTATGGAAGGTAGTCTGTTGTCGAGAGTTTTGATACTCCAATGAATGGTAGCCTTGTCATTATGGAAGGTAGTTTGTTGTTCATATTTTTGTTACTCCAATGGATGGTAGCCTTGTCATTATGGAAGGTAGTCTGTTGCTCAGATTTTTGTTACTACAATGGAAGGTAGCCTTGTCATTATGAAATGTAGTATGTTGTCGATATTTTTGTTATTCCATTGGATGGTAGCCTTGTCATTATGCTAGGTAGTCTGTTGTTCAAATTTTTGTTACTCCAATGGATGGTAACCTTATCATTATGTAAGGTAGTCTTTTGTCGTGATTTTTGTTACTCAAATGGATGGTAGCCTTGTCATTATTCAAGGTAGTCTATTGTCGATATCTTTGTTACTCCAATGGATGATAGCCTTGTCATTATGGAAGGTATTCTGTTGTCGACATTTTTGTTACTCCAATGGATGGTAGCCTTGTCATAATGGAAAGTAGTCTGTTGTCTAGAGTTTTTTTATTCCAATGCATGGTATCCTTGTCATTATGGAAGTTAGTCTTTTATCGATATCTTTGTTAGACCAATGGATTATAGCCTTGTCATTATGCAAGGTAGTCTGTTGTTCATATTTTTGTTACTCCAATGGATGGTAGCCTTGTCATTATGGAAGGTAGTCTATTGTCGAGATTTTTGTTATTCCAATTGATGGTAGCCTTGTCATTATGGAAGGTAGGTTGTTGTCAAGATTTTTGTTACCCCAATGGATGGTAGCCTTGTCATTATGGAAGGTAGTCTATCTTTGAGATTTATGTAACTCCAATGGATTGTAGCCTTGTCATTATGGAAGGTAATATGTTGTTCATATTTTTGTTGCTCCAATGGATAGTAGCCTTGTCATTATGAAATGTAGTATGTTGTCGATATTTTTGTTATTCCATTGGATGGTAGCCTTATCATTATGCAAGGTAGTCTGTTGTTCAGATTTTTGTTACTCCAATGGATGGTAACCTTGTCATTATGGAAGGTAGTCTTTTGTTTAGATTTTTTTTACTCAAATGGGTGGTATCCTTGTCATTATTCAAGGTAGTCTATTGTCGATATCTTTGTTACTCAAATGGATGATAGCCTTGTCAATATGGAAGGTAGTCTATTGTGGAGATTTTTGTTACTCCAATGGATGGTAGCCTTGTCATTATGGAAGGTAGTCTGTTGTCACGGTTTTGTTGCTCAAAGGGATGGTAGGCTTGTCATTATAGAACATAGTCTGTTGTTGATATTTTTGTTACTCCAACAGGTGGTAGCCTTGTCATTATGGAAGGTACTCTATTGTCTAAGTTTTTGTTACTCCAATGGATGGTAGCCTTGTCATTATGCAAATTAGTCGGTTGTTCAGATTTTTGTTACTCCAATAGATGGTAGCCTTGTCATTATGGAAGGTACTCTATTTTCGAAATTTTTGTTACTCCAATGGATGTTAGCCTTGTCATTATGCAAGGTAGTCGGTTGTTCTTATTTTTGTTACTCCAATGGATGGTAGCCTTGTCTTTATGGAAGGTAGTCTATTGTCGAGATTTTTGTTATTCCAATTGATGGTAGCCTTGTCATTATGGAAGTTAGTTTTTTGTCGAGTTTTTTGTTGCTCCAAGGGATGGTAGCCTTGTCATTATGGAAGGTAGTCTGTTGTCAAGATTTTTGTTACCCCAATAGATGGTAACCTTGTCATTATGGAAGGTAGTTTTTTGTCGAGATTTTTGTTACTCCAATGGATGGTAGCCTTGTCAATAAGGAAGGTAGTCTATTGTCGAGATTGTTTTATTCCAATGGATGGTAGCCTTGTCATTATGGAAGGTAGATTTTTGTCGAGATTTTAATTACTCCAATGGATGGTAGCGTTGTCATTACGGAAGGTAGTCTGTTGTCAAGATTTTTGTTACCCCAATGGATGGTAGCCTTGTCATTATGGAAGGTAGTCGGTTGTTCTTATTTTTGTTACTCCAATGGATGGTAGCCTTGTCATTATGGAAGGTAGTCTATTGTCGAGATTTTGTTATTCCAATTAATGGTAGCCTTGTCATTATGGAAGGTAGTTTTTTGTCGAGATTTTTGTTGCTCCAATGGATGGTAGACTTGTCATTATGGAAGGTGGTTTGTTGTCGAGATTTTTGTTACCCCAATGGATGGTAGCCTTGTCATTATGGAAGGTAGTCTGTTGTCGAGAGTTTTGATACTCCAATGAATGGTAGCCTTGTCATTATGGAAGGTAGTTTGTTGTTCATATTTTTGTTACTCCAATGGATGGTAGCCTTGTCATTATGGAAGGTAGTCTGTTGCTCAGATTTTTGTTACTACAATGGAAGGTAGCCTTGTCATTATGAAATGTAGTATGTTGTCGATATTTTTGTTATTCCATTGGATGGTAGCCTTGTCATTATGCTAGGTAGTCTGTTGTTCAAATTTTTGTTACTCCAATGGATGGTAACCTTATCATTATGTAAGGTAGTCTTTTGTCGAGATTTTTGTTACTCAAATGGATGGTAGCCTTGTCATTATTCAAGGTAGTCTATTGTCGATATCTTTGTTACTCCAATGGATGATAGCCTTGTCATTATGGAAGGTATTCTGTTGTCGACATTTTTGTTACTCCAATGGTTGGTAGCCTTGTCATTATGGAAGGTAGTTTGTTGTCGAGATTTTTTTTATTCCATTGGATGGTAGCCTTGTCATAATGGAAAGTAGTCTGTTGTCGAGAGTTTTGTTATTCCAATGCATGGTATCCTTGTCATTATGGAAGTTAGTCTTTTATCGATATCTTTGTTAGACCAATGGATTATAGCCTTGTCATTATGCAAGGTAGTCTGTTGTTCATATTTTTGTTACTCCAATGGATGGTAGCCTTGTCATTATGGAAGGTAGTCTATTGTCGAGATTTTTGTTATTCCAATTGATGGTAGCCTTGTCATTATGGAAGGTAGGTTGTTGTCAAGATTTTTGTTACCCCAATGGATGGTAGCCTTGTCATTATGGAAGGTAGTCTGTCTTTGAGATTTATGTAACTCCAATGGATTGTAGCCTTGTCATTATGGAAGGTAATATGTGGTTCATATTTTTGTTACTCTAATGGATAGTAGCCTTGTCATTATGAAATGTAGTATGTTGTCGATATTTTGTTATTCCATTGGATGGTAGCCTTATCATTATGCAAGGTAGTCTGTTGTTCAGATTTTTGTTACTCCAATGGATGGTAGCCTTGTCATTATGGAAGGTAGTTTTTTGTTGAGATTTTTGTTGCTCCAATGGATGGTAGACTTGTCATTATGGAAGGTGGTTTGTTGTCGAGATTTTTGTTACCCCAATGGATGGTAGCCTTGTCATTATGGAAGGTAGTCTGTTGTCGAGAGTTTTGATACTCCAATGAATGGTAGCCTTGTCATTATGGAAGGTAGTTTGTTGTTCATATTTTTGTTACTCCAATGGATGGTAGCCTTGTCATTATGGAAGGTAGTCTGTTGCTCAGATTTTTGTTACTACAATGGAAGGTATCCTTGTCATTATGAAATGTAGTATGTTGTCGATATTTTTGTTATTCCATTGGATGGTAGCCTTGTCATTATGCTAGGTAGTCTGTTGTTCAAATTTTTGTTACTCCAATGGATGGTAACCTTATCATTATGTAAGGTAGTCTTTTGTCGAGATTTTTGTTACTCAAATGGATGGTAGCCTTGTCATTATTCAAGGTAGTCTATTGTCGATATCTTTGTTACTCCAATGGATGATAGCCTTGTCATTATGGAAGGTATTATGTTGTCGACATTTTTGTTACTCCAATGGTTGGTAGCCTTGTCATTATGGAAGGTAGTTTGTTGTCGAGATTTTTTTTATTCCATTGGATGGTAGCCTTGTCATAATGGAAAGTAGTCTGTTGTCGAGAGTTTTGTTATTCCAATGCATGGTATCCTTGTCATTATGGAAGTTAGTCTTTTATCGATATCTTTGTTAGACCAATGGATTATAGCCTTGTCATTATGCAAGGTAGTCTGTTGTTCATATTTTTGTTACTCCAATGGATGGTAGCCTTGTCATTATGGAAGGTAGTCTATTGTCGAGATTTTTGTTATTCCAATTGATGGTAGCCTTGTCATTATGGAAGGTAGGTTGTTGTCAAGATTTTTGTTACCCCAATGGATGGTAGCCTTGTCATTATGGAAGGTAGTCTGTCTTTGAGATTTATGTAACTCCAATGGATTGTAGCCTTGTCATTATGGAAGGTAATATGTGGTTCATATTTTTGTTACTCTAATGGATAGTAGCCTTGTCATTATGAAATGTAGTATGTTGTCGATATTTTGTTATTCCATTGGATGGTAGCCTTATCATTATGCAAGGTAGTCTGTTGTTCAGATTTTTGTTACTCCAATGGATGGTAACCTTGTCATTATGGAAGGTAGTCTTTTGTTTAGATTTTTTTTACTCAAATGGGTGGTATCCTTGTCATTATTCAAGGTAGTCTATTGTCGATATCTTTGTTACTCAAATGGATGATAGCCTTGTCAATATGGAAGGTAGTCTGTTGTGGAGATTTTTGTTACTCCAATGTATGGTAGCCTTGTCATTATGGAAGGTAGTCTGTTGTCACGGTTTTGTTGCTCAAAGGGATGGTAGGCTTGTCATTATAGAACATAGACTGTTGTTGATATTTTTGTTACTCCAACAGGTGGTAGCCTTGTCATTATGGAAGGTACTCTATTGTCGAAATTTTTGTTACTCCAATGGATGGTAGCCTTGTCATTATGCAAATTAGTCGGTTGTTCAGATTTTTGTTACTCCAATAGATGGTAGCCTTGTCATTATGGAAGGTAGTCTATTGTCGAGATTTTTGTTATTCCAATTGATGGTAGCCTTGTCATTATGGAAGGTAGTTTTTTGTCGAGTTTTTTGTTGCCCCAAGGGATGGTAGCCTTGTCATTATGGAAGGTAGTCTGTTGTCAAGATTTTTGTTACTCCAATGAATGGTAGCCTTGTCATTATGGAAGGTAGTCTGTCTTTGAGATTTCTGTTACTCCAATGGATTGTAGCCTTGTCATTATGGAAGGTAGTTTGTTGTTTAGATTTTTGTTACTACAATGGAAGGTAGCCTTGTCATTATGAAATGTAGTATGTTGTCGATATTTTTTTTATTTCATTGGATGGTAGCCTTGTGATTATGCAAGGTAGTCTGTTTTTTAGATTTTTGTTACTCCAATGGATGGTAACCTTGTCATTGTGGAAGGTAGTCTTTTGTAGAGATTTTTGTTACTCATATGGATGGTAGCCTTGTCATTATTAAAGGTAGTCTATTATCGATATCTTTGTTACTCCAATGGATGATAGCCTTGTCATTATGGAAGGTAGTTTGTTGTCACGATTTTGTTACTCTAATGGATGGTAGGCTTGTCTTTATAGAACATAGTCTGTTGTTGATATGTTTGTTACTCCAATGGATGGTATCCTTTTTATTTTGGAAGGTACTCTATTGTCAAAAATTTTGTTACTCGAATGAATGGTAGCCTTGTCATTATGCAAGGTAGTCGGTTGTTCAGATTTTTGTAACTCCAATAAATGGTAGCCTTGTCATTATGGAAGTTACTCTATTGTCGAAAATTTTGTTACTCCAATGGATGGTAGCCTTGTCATTATGCAAGGTAGTCGATTGTTATGATTTTTGTTACTCCAATGGACGGTAGCCTTGTCATTATGGAAGGTAGTCTATTGTCGAGATTTTTGTTATTCCAATTGATTGTAGCTTTGTCATTATGGAAGGTAGTTTTTTATCGAGATTTTTGTTGCTCCGATGGATGGTAGACATGTCATTATTGAAGGTAGTTTGTTTATTGACATTTTTTTACCCCAATGTATGGTAGCCTTGTGATTATGAAATGTAGTATGTTGTCGATATTTTTGTTATTCCAATTGATGGTAGCTTTGTCATTACGGAAGGTAGTTTTTTCTCGATATTTTTGTTGCTCCGATGGATGGTAGCCTTGTCATTATGGAAGGTAGTTTGTTGTTGAGATTTTTGTTACCCCATTGGATGGTAGCCTTGTCATTATGAAATGTAGTATGTTGTCAATTTTTTTTATACCATTGGATGGTATCCTTGTCATTAAGCAAGGTACTCTGTTGTAAAGATTTTTGTTACCCCAATGGATGGTACCCTTGTCATTATGAAATGTAGTATGTTGTCGAATTTTTGTTTTTCCATTGGATGGTAGCCTTGTCATTAAGAAAGGTACTCTGTTGTACAAATTTTTGTTACTCCGGTGGATGGTAACTTTGTCATTACAGAAGTTAGTCTTTTGTCTTGATTTTTGTTACTCAAATGGATGGTAGCCTTGTCATTATTCAAGGTAGTCTGTTGTCGATATCTTTGTTACTCTAATGGATGATAGCCTTGTCATTATGGAAGGTAGTCTGTTGTTGAGATTTTTATTACTCCAATGGATGGTAGCCTTATCATTATGGAAGGAAGTCTGTTGTCGAGATTTTTTTTATTCCATTGGATGGTAGCCTTGTCATTATGGAAGGTAGTCTGTTGTCGATATTTTTGTTATTCCAATGGATGGTAACCTTGTCATTATGCAAGGTAGTCTGTTTTTCATTTATTGTTACTCCAATGAATGGTAGCCATGTCATTATGAAATGTAGTATGTTGTCGATATTTTTGTTATTCCATTGGATGGTAGCCTTGTCATTTTGCAAGGTAGTCTGTTGTTCAGATTTTTGATACTCCAATGGATGGTAACCTTGTCATTATGGAAGGTAGTGTTTTATCGAGATTGTTTTGACTCAAATGGATGGTAGCCTTGTCATTATTCAAGGTAGTCTATTGTCGATATCTTTGTTACTCCAATGGATGATAGCCTTGTCATTATGGAAGGTAGTCTGTTGTCGAGATTTTTTTTACTCCAATGGATGGTAGCCTTGTCATTATGGAAGGTAGTATGTTGTCAAGATTTTGTTACTCTAATTGATGGTATGTTTGTCATTATAGAACATAGTGTGTTGTTGATATCTTTGTTACTCCAATGGATGGTAGCCTTTTTATTATTGAAGGTACTCTATTGTCGAAATTTTTGTTACTCTAATGAATGGTAGCCTTGTCATTATGCAAGGTAGTCGGTTGTTCAAATTTTTGTTACTCCAATAAATGGTAGCCTTGTCATTATGGAAGGTACTCTATTGTCGAAATTTTTGATACTCCAATGGATGGTAGCGTTGTCATTATGCAAGGTAGTCGGTTGTTCTTATTTTTGTTACTCCAATGGATGGTAGGCTTGTCATTATGGAAGGTAGTGTTTTCTCGAGATTTTTGATGCTCCGATGGATGGTAGCCTTGTCATTATGGAAGGTAGTTTGTTGTTGAGATTTTTGTTACCCCATTGGATGGTAGCCTTGTCATTATGAAATGTAGTATGTTGTCAATATTTTTCTTATACCATTGGATGGTATCGTTGTCATTAAGGAAGGTACTCTGTTGTAAAGATTGTTGTTGCCCCAATGGATGGTAGCCTTGTCATTATGAAATGTAGTATGTTGTCAATATTTTTGTTATTCCATTGGATGGTATCCTTGTCATTAAGCAAGGTACTATGTTGTACAGATTTTTGTTACTCCAGTGGAGGGTAACTTTTTCATTACAGAAGGTAGTCTTTTGTCTAGATTTTTGTTACACAAATGGATGGTAGCCTTGTCATTATTCAAGGTAGTTTATTGTCGATATCTTTGTTACTCCAATGGATGATAGCCTTGTCATTATGGAAGGTAGTCTGTTGTTGAGATTTTTGTTACTCCAATGGATGGTAGCCTTATCATTATGGAAGGAAGTCTGTTGTCGAGATTTTTTTTATTCCATTGGATGGTAGCCTTGTCATTATGGAAGGTAGTCTGTTGTCGAGATTTTTGTTATTCCAATGGATGGTAACCTTGTCATTATGCAAGGTAGTCTGTTGTTCATATTTTTGTTACTCCAATGGATGGGAGCCTTGTCATTATGGAAGGTAGTCTGTTGTTCAAATTTTGGTTACTACAATAGAAGGCAACCTTGTCATTATGAAAGTAATATGTTGTCGATATTTTTGTTATTCCATTGGATGGTAGCCTTGTCATTATGCTAGGTAGTATGTTGTTCAGATTTTTGTTACTCCAATGGATGATAACCTTGTCATTATGGAAGGTAGTCTTTTGTCGAGATTTTTGTTACTCAAATGGATGGTAGCCTTGTCATTATTCAAGGTAGTCTATTGTCGATATCTTTGTTACTCCAATGGATGATAGCCTTGTCATTATGGAATGTATTATGTTGTCGAGATTTTTGTTACTCCAATGGTTGGTAACCTTGTCATTATGGAAGTTAGTCTTTTGATGATATCTTTGTTACTCCACTAGATGATAGCCTTGTCATTATGCAAGGTAGTCTGTTGTTCATATTTTTGTTACTCCAATGGATGGTAACCTTGTCATTATGGAAGGTAGTCTTTTGTCGAGATTTTTGTTACTCCAATGGATGGTAGCCTTGTCATTGTGCAAGGTAGTCGGTTGTTCTAATTTTTGTTACTCCAATTGATGGTAGCCTTGTCATTATGGAAGGTAGTCTATTGTCGAAATTTTTGTTATTCCAATTGATGGTAGCTTTGTCATTATGGAAGGTAGTTTTTTCTCGAGATTTTTGTTGCTCCGATGGATGGTAGCCTTATCATTATGGGAGGTAGTTTGTTGTTGAGTTTTTTGTTACCCCATTGGATGGTAGCCTTGTCATTATGAAATGTAGTATGTTGTCAATATTTTTGTTATTCCATTGGATGGTATCCTTGTCATTAAGCAAGGTACTCTGTTTTAAAGATTTTTGTTACCCCAATGGATGGTAGCCTTGTCATTATGAAATGTCGTATGTTGTCGAATTTTTGTTATTCCATTGGATGGTAGCCTTGTTATTAAGCAAGGTACTCTTTTGTACATATTTTTGTTACTCTGGTGGATGGTACCCCTGTCATTACAGAAGGTAGTCTTTTGTCTAGATTTTTGTTACTCAAATGGATTGTAGCCTTGTCATTATTCAAGGTAGTCTGTTGTCGATATCTTTGTTACTCCAATGGATGATAGCCTTGTGATTATGGAAGGTAGTCTGTTGTAGAGATTTTTGTTACTCCAATGGATGGTAGCCTTATCATTATGGAAGGAAGTCTGTTGTCGAGATTTTTTTTATTCCATTGGTTGGTAGCCTTGTCATTATGGAAGGTAGTCTGTTGTCGAGATTTTTGTTATTGCAATGGATGGTAACCTTGTCATTATGCAAGGTAGTCTGTTGTTCATATTTTTTTTACTCCAATGGATGGTAGCCTTGTCATTATGGAAGGTAGTTTGTTGTCCAAATTTTTGTTATTCCATTGGATGGTAGCCTTGTCATTATGCTAGGTACTCTGTTGTTCAGATTTTTGTTACTCCAATGGATGATAACCTTGTCATTATGGAATGTAGTCTTTTATCGAGATTTTTGTTACTCAAATGGATGGTAGCCTTGTCATTATTCAACGTAGTCTATTGTCGATATCTTTGTTACTCCAATGGATGATAGCCTTGTCATTATGGAAAGTATTTTGGTGTCGAGATTTTTGTTACTCCAATGGATGGTAGCCTTGTCATTATGGAAGGTAGTTTGTTATCGAGATTTTTTTAATTCCATTGGATGGTAGCCTTGTCATAATGGAAAGTAGTCTGTAGTCGAAATTTTTGTTATTTCAATGGATGGTAACCTTGTCATTATGGAAGTTAGTCTTTTGTCGATATCTTTGTTACTCCACTATATGATAACCTTGTCATTATGCAAGTTAGTCTGTTGTTCATATTTTTGTTACTCCAATGGATGGTAACCTTGTCATTATGGAAGGTAGTCTTTTGTGGAGATTTTTGTTACTCCAATGGATGGTAGCCTTCTCATTATGGAAGTTAGTTTTTTGTCGAGATTTTTGTTACTCCAATGGATGGTAGCCTTGTCATTATGGAAGGTAGTCTGTTGTTTAGATTTTTGTTACCCCAATAGATGGTAACCTTGTCATTATGGAAGGTAGTTTTTTGTCGAGTTTTTTGTTACTCCAATGGAAGGTAGTCTATTGTCGATATTATTTTATTCCAATTAACGGTAGCCTTGTCATTATGGAAGGTAGGTTTTTTTCGAGATTTTAATTACTCCAATGGATGGTAGCGTTGTCATTATGGAAGGTAGTCTGTTGTCGAGATTTTTGTTACCCCAATGGATGTAGCCTTGTCATTATTAAAGGTAGTCTTTTGTCGAGATTATTGTTACTCTAATGAATGGTAGCATTGTCATTATGGAAGGTAGTCTGTTGTCGAGATTTTTGATATTTCAATGGATGGTAACCTTGTCATTATGGAAGGTAGTATTTTTTCGAGATTTTTGTTACTCCAATGGATGATAGCCTTGTCATTATGGAAGGTAGTCTGTTGTCGAGATTTTAGTTATTCCAATGGATGGTAACCTTGTCATTATGGAAGGTAGTCTTTTGTCGAGATTTTTTTGACTCAAATGGATGGTAGCCTTTTCATTATTCAAGGTAGTCTATTGTCAATATCTTTTTTACTCCAATGGATGATAGCCTTGTCATTATGGAAGGTAGTCTTTTGTCGATATTTTTTTTAATCCAATGGATGGTAGCCTTGTCATTATGGAAGGTAGTCTGTTGTCACGATTTTGTTACTCTAATGGATGGTAGGCTTGTCATTATAGAACATAGTCTGTTATTGATATTTTTGTTACTCCAATGGATGGTGGCCTATTTATTATGGAAGGTACTCTATTGTCGAAAAAATTTTTACTCCAATGAATGGTAGCCTTGTCATTATGCAACGTAGTCGGTTGTTCAAATTTTTGTTACACCAATAAATGGTAGCCTTGTCATTATGGAAGGTACTCTATTGTCGAAATTTTTGTTACTCCAATGGATGGTAGCCTTGTCATTATGCAAGGTAGTCGGTTGTTCTGATTTTTGTTACTCCAATGGATGGTAGCCTTGTCATTATGGAAGGTAGTCTATTGTCGAGATTTTTGTTATTCTAATTGATGGTAGCTTTGTCATTATGGAAGATAGTTTTTTCTCGATATTTTTGTTGCTCCGATGGATGGTAGCCTTGTCATTATGGAAGGTAGTTTGTTGTTGAAATTTTTGTTACCCCATTTGATGGTATCCTTGTCATTATGAAATGTAATATTTTTGTTATTCCATTGGATGGTATCCTTGTCATTAAGCAAGGTACTCTGTTGTAAAGATTTTTGTTACCCCAATGTATGGTAGCCTTGTCATTATGAAATGTAGTATGTTGTCGAATTTTTGTTATTCCATTGGATGGTAGCCTTGTATAGAATTTTGTTACTCCGGTGGATGGTAACCTTGTCATTATGGAAGGTAGTCTTTTGTCTAGATGTTTGTTACTCAAATGGATGGTAGCCTTGTCATTATTCAAGGTAGTCTATTGTCGATATCTTTGTTATGGAAGGTAGTCTGTTGTTGAGATTTTTGTTACTCCAATGGATGGTAGCCTTGTCATTATGGAAGGAAGTCTATTGTCGAGATTTTTTTTATTCCATTGGATGGTAGCCTTGTCATTATGGAAAGTAGTCTATTGTCGAGACTTTTGTTATTCCAATGGATGGTAACCTTGTCATTATGCAAGGTAGTCTGTTGTTCATATTTTTGTTACTCCAATGGATGGTAGCCTTGTCATTATGGAAGGTAGTCTATTGTTAAAATTATTGTCACTACAATGGAAGCCAGCCTTGTCATTATGAAATGTAGTATGTTGTCGATATTTTTGTTATTCCAATGGATGGTAGCCTTGTCATTAAGCTAGGTACTCTGTTGTTCAGATTTTTGTTACTCCAATGGATGATAACCTTGTCATTATGGAAGTTAGTCTTTTGTCGAGATTTTTGTTACTCAAATGGATGGTAGCCTTGTCATTATTCAAGATAGTTTATGGTCGATATCTTTGTTACACCAATGGATGATAGCCTTGTCATTATGGAAGGTATTCTGTTGTTGAGATATTTGTTACTCCAATGGATGGTAGCCTTGTCATTATGGAAGGTAGTCTGTTATCGAGATTTTTTTAATTCCATTGGATGGTAGCCTTGTCATAATGGAAAGTAGTCTGTAGTCGAAATTTTTGTTATTCCAATGGATGGTAACCTTGTCATTATGGAAGTTAGTCTTTTGTCGACATATTTGTTACTCCACTAGATGATAACCTGGTCATTATGCAAGGTAGTCTGTTGTTCATATTTTTGTTACTCCAATTGATGGTAACCTTGTCATTATGGAAGGTAGTCTTTTGTGGAGATTTTTGTTACTCCAATGGATGGTAGCCTTCTCATTATGGAAGGTAGTTTGTTGTTTAGATTTTTGTTACCCCAATAGATGGTAACCTTGTCATTATGGAAGGTAGTTTTTTGACGAGTTTTTTGTTACTCCAATGGAAGGTAGTCTATTTTCGATATTATTTTATTCCAATTGACGGTAGCCTTGTCATTATGGAAGGTAGGTTTTTTTTCGAGATTTTAATTACTCCAATGGATGGTAGCCTTGTCATTACGGAACGTAGTCTGTTGTCGAGATTTTTGTTACCCCAATGGATGTAGCCTTGTCATTATTGAAGGTAGTCTGTTGTCGAGATTATTGTTACACTAATGAATGGTATCCTTGTTATTATAGAAGGTAGTCTATCATTGAGATTTTTGTTACTACAATTGATTGTAGCCTTGTCATTATGGTAGGTAGACTATTGTCGAGATTTATGTTACTCCAATGGATGGTAGCATTGTCATTATGGAAGGTAGTCTGTTGTCGAGATTTTTGTTATTTCAATGGATGGTAACCTTGTCATTATGGAAGGTAGTATTTTGTCGAGATTTTTGTTACTCCAATGGATGATAGCCTTGTCATTATGGAAGGTAGTCTATTATCGATATTTTTGATATTCCAATGGATGGTAGCCTTGTCATTATGGAAGGCAGTCTATTGTCGAGATTTTTGTTATTCTAATGGATGGTAGCGTTATCATTATGGAAGGTAGTCTATTGTCGAGATTTTTGTGACTCCAAAGGATGATAGCCTTATCATTGTGGAAGGTAGTTTGTTGTCGATATTTTTGTTACTCCAATGGATGGTAGTCTTGTCATTATGAAAGGTAGTCTATTGTCAAGATTTTTGTTATTCCAATGGATGCTAGCCTTGTCATTATGGAAGGTAGTTTTTTGTCGAGATTTTTGTTAGTCCAATGGATGGTAGCCTTTTCATTATGGAATGTAGTCTGTTATTCAGATTTTTGTTACTCCAATGGATCGTAGGATTTTCATTATAGTACATAGTTTGTTGTTGATATTTTTGTTACTCCAATGGATGGTAGCCTTGTCATTATGGAAGGTACTCTATTGTCGAATTTTTTGTTACTTCAATGGATGGTAGCCTTGTCATTATGCAAGGTAGTCGGTTGTTCAGATTTTTGTTACTCCAATAGATCGTAGCCTTGTCATTATGGAAGGTACTCTATTTTTGAAATTTTTGTTACTCCAATGGATGGTAGCCTTGTCATTGTGGAAGGTAGTCTATTGCCGAGATTTTTGTTACTCCAATGGATGATAGCCTTGTCATTATGGAAGGTAGTCTTTTGTCGAGATTTTTGTTACTCCAATGGATGATAGCCTTGTCATTATGGAAGGTAGTCTATTATCGATATTTTTGTTACTCCAATGGATTGTAGCCTTGTCATTATGGAAGGTAGTCTGTTGTCGAGATATTTGTTACTCCAATGGATGGTAGCCTTGTCATTATGGAAGGTAGTTTATTGTCGAGATTTTTTTTATTCCAATGGATGGTAGCCTTGTCATTATGGAAGGTAGTCTGTCGTTGAGATTTTTTTCTCTCCAATGGATCGTAGCCTTGTCATTATGGAAGGTAGTCTATTGTCGAGATTTTTTTAATTCTAATGTATGGTAGCATTATCATTAGGGAAGGTAGTCTATTGTCGAAATTTTTGTTACTCCAATGGATGATAGCCTTGTCATTATGGAAGGTAGTCTGTTGTCGATATTTTTGTTACTCCAATGGATGGTAGTCTTGTCATTATGAAAGGTAGTCTATTGTAAAGATTTTTGTTATTCCAATGGATGGTAGCCTTGTCATTATGGAAGGTAGTTATTTGTCTAGATTTTTGTTAGTCCAATGGATGGTAGCCTTTTTATTATGGAATGTAGTCTGTCGTTGAGATTTATGTTACTCCAATGGATAGTAGCCTTGTCATTATGGAAGGTAGTCTGTTATTCAGATTTTTGTTACTCCAATGGATCGTAGCCTTGTCATTATGAAAGGTAGTATGTTGTCGATATTTTTGTCAATCCATTGGATGGTAGCCTTGTCATTATGGAAGGTAGTCTGTTGTTGAGATTTTTGTTATTCCAATGGATGGTAACCTTTTCATTATGGAAGGTAGTCTTTTGTCGAGATTTTTTTGACTCAAATGGATGGTAGCCTTGTCATTATTTAAGGTAGTCAATTTTCGAGATTTTTGTTACTCCAATGGATGATAGACTTGTCATTATGGAAGGTAGTCTGTTGTCTAGAATTTTGTTACTCCAATGGATGGTAGCCTTGTTATTATGGAAGGTAGTCTATTATCGAGATTTTTGATATTGCAATGGATGGTAGCCTTATCATTATGGAAGGTACTCTATTGTCGAGATTTTTGTTATTCTAATGGATGGTAGTATTATCATTATGGAAGGTAGTCTGTTGTCGAGATTTTTGTTACTCCAATGGATGATAGCCTTGTCATTATGGAAGGTAGTCTATTGTCGAGATTTTTGTTACTCCAATGGATGGTAGTCTTGTCATTATGAAAGGTAGTCTATTGTAAAGATTTTTGTTATTCCAATGGATGGTAGCCTTGTCATTATGGAAGGTAGTTTTTTGTCGAGATTTTTGTTAGTCCAATGGATGGTAGCCTTTTTATTATGGAATGTAGTCTGTCGTTGAGATTTCTGTTACTCCAATGGATAATAGCCTTGTCATTATGGAAGGTAGTATGTTATTCAGATTTTTGTTACTCCAATGGATCGTAGCCTTGTCATTATGGAAGGTAGTCTGTTGTCGAGATTTTTGTTATTCTAATGGATGGTAGCCTTGTCATTATGGAAGGTAGTCTTTTGTCGAAATTTTTTTGACTCAAATGGATGGTAGCCTTGTCATTATTCAAGGTAGTCTATTATCGATATCTTTGTTACTCCAATGGATGATAGCCTTGTCATTATGGAAGGTAGTCTGTTGTCGATATTTTTTTACTCCAATGGATGGTAGCCTTGTCATTATGGAAGGTAGTCTGTTGTCACGATTTTGTTACTCTAATGGATGGTAGGCTTGTTATTATAGAACATAGTCTGTTGTTGATATTTTTGTTACTCCAATGGATGGTAGCCTTTTTATAATGGAAGGTACTCTATGGTCGAAATTCTTTTTACTCCAAGGAATAGTAGCCTTGTCATTATGCAAGGTAGTCGGTTGTTCAAATTTTTGTTACTCCAATAAATGGTAGCCTTTTCATTATGGAAGGTACTCTATTGTCGAAATTTTTGTTACTCCAATGGATGGTAGCCTTGTCATTATGAAAGGTAGTCGGTTGTTCTGATTTTTGTTACTCCAATGGATGGTAGCCTTGTCATTATGGAAGGTAGTCTATTGTCGAGATTTTTGTTATTCCAATTGATGGTAGCTTTGTCATTATGGAAGGTAGTTTTTTCTCGAGATTTTTGTTGCTCCGATGGATGGTAGCCTTGTCATTATGGAAGGTAGTTTGTTGTTGAGATTTTTCTTACACCATTGGATGGTAGCCTTGTCATTATGAAATGTAGTATGTTGTCAATATTTTTGTTATTCTATTGGATGGTATCCTTGTCATTAAGCAAGGTACTCTTTTGTAAAGATTTCTGTTACCCAATGGATGGTAGCCTTGTCATTATGAAATGTAGTATGTTGTCGAATTTTTGTTATTCCATTGGATGGTAGCCTTGTCATTAAGCAAGGTACTCTGTTGTACATATTTTTGTTACTCCGGTGGATGGTAACCTTGTCATTATGGAAGGTAGTCTTTTGTCAAGATTTTTGTTACACAAATGGATGGTAGCCTTGACATTATTCAAGGTAGTCTATTCTGGATATCTTTGTTACTCCAATGGATGATAGCCTTGTCATTATGGAAGGTATTCTGTTGTCGAGATTTTTGTTACTCCAATGGATGGTAGCCTTGTCATTATGGAAGGTAGTCTGTTATCGAGATTTTTTTAATTCCATTGGATGGTAGCCTTGTCATAATGGAAAGTAGTCTGTAGTCGAAATTTATTTTTATTCCAATGGATGGTACCTTGTCATTATGGAAGTTAGTATTTTGTCGATATCTTTGTTACTCCACTAGATGATAACCTTGTCATTGTGCAAGGTAGTCTGCTGTTCATATTTTTGTTACTCCAATGGATGGTAACCTTGTCATTATGGAAGGTAGTCTTTTGTGGAGATTTTTGTTACTCCAATGGATGGTAGCCTTCTCATTATGGAAGTTAGTTTTTTGTCGAGATTTTTGTTACTCCAATGGATGGTAGCCTTGTCATTATAGAAGGTAGTCTGTTGTTCAGATTTTTGTTACCCCAATAGATGGTAACCTTGTCATTATGGTAGGTAGTTTTTTGTCGAGTTTTTTGTTACTCCAATGGATGGTAGCCTTGTCAATATAAAAGGTAGTCTATTGTCGAAATCATTTTATTCCAATTGATGGTAGCCTTATCATTATGGAAGATAGGTTTTTTTCGAGATTTTAATTACTCCAATGGATGGTAGCATTGTCATTACGGAAGGTAGTCTATTGTCGAGATTTTTGTTACTCCAATGGATTATAGCCTTGTCATTATGGAAGGTAGTCTGTTGTCGAGATTTTTGTTACTCCAATGGATGGTAGTCTTGTCATTATGAAAGGTAGTCATTTTTGTTATTCCAATGGATGGTAGCCTTGTCCTTATGGAAGGTAGTTTTTTGTCGAGATTTTTGTTTGTCCAATGGATGGTAGCCTTTTTATTATGGAATGTAGTATGTCGTTGAGATTTCTGTTACTCCAAAGGATAGTAGCCTTGTCATTATGGAAGGTAGTCTCTTATTCAGATTTTTGTTACTCCAATGGATCGTAGCCTTGTCATTATGAAAGGTAGTATGTTGTCGATATTTCTGTCACTCCATTGGATGGTAGCGTTGTCATTATGGAAGGTAGTCTGTTGTCGAGATTTTTATTATTCCAATGGATGGTAACCTTGCCATTATGGAAGGTAGTCTTTTGTCGAGATTTTTTTGACTCAAATGGATGGTAGCCTCGTCATTATTCAAGGTAGTCTATTGTCGAGATTTTTGTTACTCCAATGGATGATAGCCTTGTCATTATGGAAGGTAGTTTATTGTCGAGAATTTTGTTACTCCAATGGATGGTAGCCTTGTCATTATGGAAGGTAGTCTATTATCGAGATTTTTGATATTCCAATGGATGGTAGCCTTGTCATTATGGAAGGTAGTCTATTGTTGAGATTTTTGTTATTCTAATGGATGGTAGCATTATCATTATGGAAGGTAGTCTATTGTCGAGATTTTTGTTACTCCAATGGATGATAGCCTTGTCATTATGGAAGGTAGTCTGTTGTCGACATTTTTGTTACTCCAATGGATGGTAGTCTTGTCATTATGAAAGGTAGTCTATTGTAAAGATTTTTGTTATTCCAATGGATGGTAGCCTTGTCATTATGGAAGGTAGTTTTTTGTTGATATTTTTGTTAGTCCAATGGATGGTAGCCTTTTTATTATGGAATGTAGTCTTTCGTTGAGATTTCTGTTACTCCAATGGATGGTAGCCTTGTCATTATGGAAGGTAGTCTGTTATCGATATCTTTGTTACTCCAATGGATGATAGCCTTGTCATTATGGAAGGTAGTCTGTTGTCGATATTTTTTTTACTCCAATGGATGGTAGCCTTGTCATTATGGAAGGTAGTCTGTTGTCACGATTTTGCTACTCTAATGGATGGTAGGCTTGTCATTATAGAACATAGTCTATTGTTGATATTTTTGTTACTCCAATGGATTGTATCCTTTTTATTATGGAAGGTACTCGGTTGTTCAAATTTTTGTTACTCCAATAAATGGTAGCCTTGTCATTATGGAAGGTACTCTATTGTCGAAATTTTTGTTACTCCAATGGATGGTATCCTTGTCATTATGAAAGGTAGTCGGTTGTTCTGATTTTTGTTACTCCAATGGATGGTAGCCTTGTCATTATGGAAGGTAGTCTGTTGTTCATATTTTTGTTACTCCAATGGATGGTAGCCTTGTCATTATGGAAGGTAGTCTGTTGTTCAAATTTTTATTACTACAATTGAAGGCAGCCTTGTCATTATGAAATGTAGTATGTTGTCGATATTTTTGTTATTCCATTGGATGGTAGCCTTGTCATTATGCTAGGTACTCTGTTGTTCAGATTTTTGTTACTCCAATCGATGATAACCTTGTCATTATGGAAGGTAGTCTTTTGTGCAGATTTTTGTTACTCCAATGGATGGTAGCATTCTCATTATGGAAGTTAGTTTTTTGTCGAGATTTTTGTTACTCCAATGGATGGTAGCCTTGTCATTATGGAAGGTAGTCTGTTGTTCAGATTTTTGTTACCCCAATAGATGGTAACCTTGTCATTATGGTAGGTAATTTTTTGTCGAGTTTTTTGTTACTCCAATGGATGGTAGCCTTGTCAATATGGAAGGTAGTTTATTGTCGAAATTATTTTATTCCAATTGATGGTAGCCTTATCATTATGGAAGGTAGGTTTTTTTCGAGATTTTAATTACTCCAATGGATGGTAGCATTGTCATTACGGAAGGTAGTCTATTGTCGAGATTTTTGTTACTCCAATGGATTATAGCCTTGTAATTATGGAAGGTAGTCTGTTGTCAAGATTTTTGTTACTCCAATGGATGGTAGTCTTATCATTATGAAAGGTAGTCTATTGTAAAGATTTTTGTTATTCCAATGGATGGTAGCCTTGTCATTATGGAAGGTAGTTTTTTGTTGAGATTTTTGTTTGTCCAATGGATGGTAGCCTTTTTATTATGGAATGTAGTATGTCGTTGAGATTTCTGTTCATCCAAAGGATAGTAGCCTTGTCATTATGGAAGGTAGTCTGTTATTTAGATTTTTGTTACTCCAATGGATCGTAGCCTTGTCATTATGAAAGGTAGTATGTTGTCGATATTTTTTTCACTCGATTAGATGGTAGCCTTGTCATTATGGAAGGTAGTCTGTTGTCGAGATTTTTGTTATTCCAATGGATGGTAACCTTGTCATTATGGAAGGTAGTCAATTGTTGAGATTCTTGTTATTCTAATGGATGGTAGCATTATCATTATGGAAGGTAGTCTATTGTCGAGATTTTTGTTACTCCAATGGATTATAGCCTTGTCATTATGGAAGGTAGTCTGTTGTCGATATTTTTTTTACTCCAATGGATGGTAGCCTTGTCATTATGGAAGGTAGTCTGTTGTCACGATTTTGTTACTCTAATGGATGGTAGGCTTGTCATTATAGAACATAGTCTGTTGTTGATATTTTTGTTACTCCAATGGATGGTAGCCTTTTTATTATGGAAGGTACTCTATTGTCGAGATTTTTTTTACTCCAATGAATGGTAGCCTTGTCATTATTCAAGGTAGTCGGTTGTTCAAATTTTTGTTACTCCAATAAATGGTAGCCTTGTCATTATGGAAGGTACTCTATTGTCGAAATTTTTGTTACTCCAATGGATGGTAGCCTTGTCATTATGAAAGGTAGTCGGTTGTTCTTATTTTTGTTACTCCAATGGATGGTAGCCTTGTCATTATGGAAGGTAGTCTGTTGTTCATATTTTTGTTACTCCAATGGATGGTAGCCTTGTAATTATGGAAGGTAGTTTGTTGTTCAAATTTTTGTTACTACAATTGAAGGCAACCTTGTCATTATTAAATGTAGTATGTTGTCGATATTTTTGTTATTCCATTGGATGGTAGCCTTGTCATTATGCTAGGTACTCTGTTGTTCAGATTTTTGTTACTCCAATGGATGATAACCTTGTCATTATGGAAGGTAGTCTTTTGTCGATATTTTTCTTACTCAAATGGATGGTAGCCTTGTCATTATTCAAGGTAGTCTATTGTCGATATCTTTGTTACTCCAATGGATGATAGCCTTGTCATTATGGAAGGTATTTTGTTGTCGAGATTTTTGTTACTCCAATGGATGGTAGCCTTGTCATTATGGAAGGTAGTCTGTTATCGAGATTTTTTTAATTCCATTGGATGGTAGCCTTGTCATAATGGAAATTAGTCTGTAGTCAAAAAATTTGTTATTCCAATGGATGATAGCCTTGCCATTATGGAAGGTATTTTGTTGTCGATATTTTTGTTACTCCAATGGATGATAGCCTTGTCATTATGGAAGGTAGTCTGTTGTCGAGATTTTTGTTACTACAATGGATGGTAGTCTTGTCATTATGAAAGGTAGTCTATTGTAAATATTTTTATTATTCCAATGGATGGTAGCCTTGTCATTATGGAAGGTAGTTTTTTGTCGAGATTTTTGTTAGTCCAATGGATGGCAGCCTTTTTATTATGGAATGTAGTCTGTCGTTGAGATTTATGTTACTCCAATGGATAGTAGCCATGTCATTATGGAAGGTAGTCTGTTATTAAGATTTTTGTTACTCCAATGGATCGTAGCCTTGTCATTATGAAAGGTAGTATGTTGTCGATATTTTTGTCATTCCATTAGATGGTAGCCTTGTCATTATGGAAGGTAGTCTGTTGTGGAGATTTTTGTTATTCCAATGGATGGTAACCTTGTCATTATGGAAGGTAGTCTTTTGTCGAGACATTTTTGACACAAATGGATGGTAGCCTTGTCTTTATTCAAGGTAGTCTATTGTCGAGATTTTTCTTACTCCAATGGATGGTAGTCTGTTATCGAGATTTTTCTTACTCCAATGGATGCTAGCCTTGTCATTATGGTAGGTAGTCTATTATCGAGATTTTTGATTTTCCAATGGATGGTAGCCTTGTCATTTTGGAAGGCAGTCTATGGTCGAGATTTTTGTTATTCCAATGGATGGTAACCTTGTCATTATGGAAGGTAGTCTTTTGTCGAGATTTTTTTTACTCAAATGGATGGTAGCCTTGTCATTCTTGAAGGTAGTCTGTTGTCGATATCTTTGTTACTCAAATGGATGATAACCTTGTCATTATGTAAGGTAGTCTGTTTTCGAGATTCTTTTTACTCCAATGGTTGGTAGCTTTGTCATTATTGAAGGTAGTCTGTTGTCACGATTTTGTTACTCTAATGGATGGTATGCTTGTCATTATAGTACATAGTTTGTTGTTGATATTTTTGTTACTCCAATGGATGGTAGCCTTGTCATTATGGAAGGTACTCTATTGTCGAATTTTTTGTAACTTCAATGGATGGTAGCCTTGTCATTATGCAAGGTAGTCGGTTGTTCAAATTTTTGTTACTCCAATAGATGGTAGCCTTGTCATCATGGAAGGTACTCTATAGGCGAAATTTTTGTTACTCCAATGGATGGTAGCCTTGTCATTATGGAAGGTAGTCTGTTATCGAGATTTTTTTAATTCCATTGGATGGTAGCCTTGTCATAATGGAAAGTAGTCTGTAGTCAAAAATTTTGTTATTCCAATGGATGATAGCCTTGCCATTATGGAAGGTATTTTGTTGTCGATATTTTTGTTACTCCAATGGATGATAGCCTTGTCATTATGGAAGGTAGTCTGTTGTCGAGATTTTTGTTACTACAATGGATGGTAGTCTTGTCATTATGAAAGGTAGTCTATTGTAAATATTTTTATTATTCCAATGGATGGTAGCCTTGTCATTATGGAAGGTAGTTTTTTGTCGAGATTTTTGTTAGTCCAATGGATGGCAGCCTTTTTATTATGGAATGTAGTCTGTCATTGAGATTTCTGTTACTCCAATGGATAGTAGCCATGTCATTATGGAAGGTAGTCTGTTATTAAGATTTTTGTTACTCCAATGGATCGTAGCCTTGTCATTATGAAAGGTAGTATGTTGTCGATATTTTTGTCATTCCATTAGATGGTAGCCTTGTCATTATGGAAGGTAGTCTGTTGTGGAGATTTTTGTTATTCCAATGGATGGTAACCTTGTCATTATGGAAGGTAGTCTTTTGTCGAGACATTTTTGACACAAATGGATGGTAGCCTTGTCTTTATTCAAGGTAGTCTATTGTCGAGATTTTTCTTACTCCAATGGATGGTAGTCTGTTATCGAGATTTTTCTTACTCCAATGGATGCTAGCCTTGTCATTATGGTAGGTAGTCTATTATCGAGATTTTTGATTTTCCAATGGATGGTAGCCTTGTCATTTTGGAAGGCAGTCTATGGTCGAGATTTTTGTTATTCCAATGGATGGTAACCTTGTCATTATGGAAGGTAGTCTTTTGTCGAGATTTTTTTTACTCAAATGGATGGTAGCCTTGTCATTCTTGAAGGTAGTCTATTGTCGATATCTTTGTTACTCAAATGGATGATAACCTTGTCATTATGGAAGGTAGTCTGTTTTCGAGATTCTTTTTACTCCAATGGTTGGTAGCTTTGTCATTATGGAAGGTAGTCTGTTGTCACGATTTTGTTACTCTAATGGATGGTATGCTTGTCATTATAGTACATAGTTTGTTGTTGATATTTTTGTTACTCCAATGGATGGTAGCCTTGTCATTATGGAAGGTACTCTATTGTCGAATTTTTTGTAACTTCAATGGATGGTAGCCTTGTCATTATGCAAGGTAGTCGGTTGTTCAAATTTTTGTTACTCCAATAGATGGTAGCCTTGTCATCATGGAAGGTACTCTATAGGCGAAATTTTTGTTACTCCAATGGATGGTAGCCTTGTCATTATGGAAGGTAGTTTTTTGTTGAGATTTTTGTTACTCCAATGGATAGTAGCCATGTCATTATGGAAGGTAGTCTGTTATTCAGATTTTTTGTTACTCCAATGGATGGTAGCCTTGTCATTATGGAAGGTAGTTTGTTGTGGAGATTTTTGTTATTCCAATGGATGGTAACCTTGTCATTATGGAAGGTAGTCTATTGTCGAGATTTTTGTTACTCCAATGGATTATAGCCTTGTAATTATGGAAGGTAGTCTGTTGTCAAGATTTTTGTTACTCCAATGGATGGTAGTCTTATCATTATGAAAGGTAGTCTATTGTAAAGATTTTTGTTATTCCAATGGATGGTAGCCTTGTCATTATGGAAGGTAGTTTTTTGTTGAGATTTTTGTTTGTCCAATGGATGGTAGCCTTTTTATTATGGAATGTAGTATGTCGTTGAGATTTCTGTTCATCCAAAGGATAGTAGCCTTGTCATTATGGAAGGTAGTCTGTTATTTAGATTTTTGTTACTCCAATGGATCGTAGCCTTGTCATTATGAAAGGTAGTATGTTGTCGATATTTTTTTCACTCGATTAGATGGTAGCCTTGTCATTATGGAAGGTAGTCTGTTGTCGAGATTTTTGTTATTCCAATGGATGGTAACCTTGTCATTATGGAAGGTAGTCAATTGTTGAGATTCTTGTTATTCTAATGGATGGTAGCATTATCATTATGGAAGGTAGTCTATTGTCGAGATTTTTGTTACTCCAATGGATTATAGCCTTGTCATTATGGAAGGTAGTCTGTTGTCGATATTTTTTTTACTCCAATGGATGGTAGCCTTGTCATTATGGAAGGTAGTCTGTTGTCACGATTTTGTTACTCTAATGGATGGTAGGCTTGTCATTATAGAACATAGTCTGTTGTTGATATTTTTGTTACTCCAATGGATGGTAGCCTTTTTATTATGGAAGGTACTCTATTGTCGAGATTTTTTTTACTCCAATGAATGGTAGCCTTGTCATTATTCAAGGTAGTCGGTTGTTCAAATTTTTGTTACTCCAATAAATGGTAGCCTTGTCATTATGGAAGGTACTCTATTGTCGAAATTTTTGTTACTCCAATGGATGGTAGCCTTGTCATTATGAAAGGTAGTCGGTTGTTCTTATTTTTGTTACTCCAATGGATGGTAGCCTTGTCATTATGGAAGGTAGTCTGTTGTTCATATTTTTGTTACTCCAATGGATGGTAGCCTTGTAATTATGGAAGGTAGTTTGTTGTTCAAATTTTTGTTACTACAATTGAAGGCAACCTTGTCATTATTAAATGTAGTATGTTGTCGATATTTTTGTTATTCCATTGGATGGTAGCCTTGTCATTATGCTAGGTACTCTGTTGTTCAGATTTTTGTTACTCCAATGGATGATAACCTTGTCATTATGGAAGGTAGTCTTTTGTCGATATTTTTCTTACTCAAATGGATGGTAGCCTTGTCATTATTCAAGGTAGTCTATTGTCGATATCTTTGTTACTCCAATGGATGATAGCCTTGTCATTATGGAAGGTATTTTGTTGTCGAGATTTTTGTTACTCCAATGGATGGTAGCCTTGTCATTATGGAAGGTAGTCTGTTATCGAGATTTTTTTAATTCCATTGGATGGTAGCCTTGTCATAATGGAAATTAGTCTGTAGTCAAAAAATTTGTTATTCCAATGGATGATAGCCTTGCCATTATGGAAGGTATTTTGTTGTCGATATTTTTGTTACTCCAATGGATGATAGCCTTGTCATTATGGAAGGTAGTCTGTTGTCGAGATTTTTGTTACTACAATGGATGGTAGTCTTGTCATTATGAAAGGTAGTCTATTGTAAATATTTTTATTATTCCAATGGATGGTAGCCTTGTCATTATGGAAGGTAGTTTTTTGTCGAGATTTTTGTTAGTCCAATGGATGGCAGCCTTTTTATTATGGAATGTAGTCTGTCGTTGAGATTTATGTTACTCCAATGGATAGTAGCCATGTCATTATGGAAGGTAGTCTGTTATTAAGATTTTTGTTACTCCAATGGATCGTAGCCTTGTCATTATGAAAGGTAGTATGTTGTCGATATTTTTGTCATTCCATTAGATGGTAGCCTTGTCATTATGGAAGGTAGTCTGTTGTGGAGATTTTTGTTATTCCAATGGATGGTAACCTTGTCATTATGGAAGGTAGTCTTTTGTCGAGACATTTTTGACACAAATGGATGGTAGCCTTGTCTTTATTCAAGGTAGTCTATTGTCGAGATTTTTCTTACTCCAATGGATGGTAGTCTGTTATCGAGATTTTTCTTACTCCAATGGATGCTAGCCTTGTCATTATGGTAGGTAGTCTATTATCGAGATTTTTGATTTTCCAATGGATGGTAGCCTTGTCATTTTGGAAGGCAGTCTATGGTCGAGATTTTTGTTATTCCAATGGATGGTAACCTTGTCATTATGGAAGGTAGTCTTTTGTCGAGATTTTTTTTACTCAAATGGATGGTAGCCTTGTCATTCTTGAAGGTAGTCTGTTGTCGATATCTTTGTTACTCAAATGGATGATAACCTTGTCATTATGTAAGGTAGTCTGTTTTCGAGATTCTTTTTACTCCAATGGTTGGTAGCTTTGTCATTATTGAAGGTAGTCTGTTGTCACGATTTTGTTACTCTAATGGATGGTATGCTTGTCATTATAGTACATAGTTTGTTGTTGATATTTTTGTTACTCCAATGGATGGTAGCCTTGTCATTATGGAAGGTACTCTATTGTCGAATTTTTTGTAACTTCAATGGATGGTAGCCTTGTCATTATGCAAGGTAGTCGGTTGTTCAAATTTTTGTTACTCCAATAGATGGTAGCCTTGTCATCATGGAAGGTACTCTATAGGCGAAATTTTTGTTACTCCAATGGATGGTAGCCTTGTCATTATGGAAGGTAGTCTGTTATCGAGATTTTTTTAATTCCATTGGATGGTAGCCTTGTCATAATGGAAAGTAGTCTGTAGTCAAAAATTTTGTTATTCCAATGGATGATAGCCTTGCCATTATGGAAGGTATTTTGTTGTCGATATTTTTGTTACTCCAATGGATGATAGCCTTGTCATTATGGAAGGTAGTCTGTTGTCGAGATTTTTGTTACTACAATGGATGGTAGTCTTGTCATTATGAAAGGTAGTCTATTGTAAATATTTTTATTATTCCAATGGATGGTAGCCTTGTCATTATGGAAGGTAGTTTTTTGTCGAGATTTTTGTTAGTCCAATGGATGGCAGCCTTTTTATTATGGAATGTAGTCTGTCATTGAGATTTCTGTTACTCCAATGGATAGTAGCCATGTCATTATGGAAGGTAGTCTGTTATTAAGATTTTTGTTACTCCAATGGATCGTAGCCTTGTCATTATGAAAGGTAGTATGTTGTCGATATTTTTGTCATTCCATTAGATGGTAGCCTTGTCATTATGGAAGGTAGTCTGTTGTGGAGATTTTTGTTATTCCAATGGATGGTAACCTTGTCATTATGGAAGGTAGTCTTTTGTCGAGACATTTTTGACACAAATGGATGGTAGCCTTGTCTTTATTCAAGGTAGTCTATTGTCGAGATTTTTCTTACTCCAATGGATGGTAGTCTGTTATCGAGATTTTTCTTACTCCAATGGATGCTAGCCTTGTCATTATGGTAGGTAGTCTATTATCGAGATTTTTGATTTTCCAATGGATGGTAGCCTTGTCATTTTGGAAGGCAGTCTATGGTCGAGATTTTTGTTATTCCAATGGATGGTAACCTTGTCATTATGGAAGGTAGTCTTTTGTCGAGATTTTTTTTACTCAAATGGATGGTAGCCTTGTCATTCTTGAAGGTAGTCTATTGTCGATATCTTTGTTACTCAAATGGATGATAACCTTGTCATTATGGAAGGTAGTCTGTTTTCGAGATTCTTTTTACTCCAATGGTTGGTAGCTTTGTCATTATGGAAGGTAGTCTGTTGTCACGATTTTGTTACTCTAATGGATGGTATGCTTGTCATTATAGTACATAGTTTGTTGTTGATATTTTTGTTACTCCAATGGATGGTAGCCTTGTCATTATGGAAGGTACTCTATTGTCGAATTTTTTGTAACTTCAATGGATGGTAGCCTTGTCATTATGCAAGGTAGTCGGTTGTTCAAATTTTTGTTACTCCAATAGATGGTAGCCTTGTCATCATGGAAGGTACTCTATAGGCGAAATTTTTGTTACTCCAATGGATGGTAGCCTTGTCATTATGGAAGGTAGTTTTTTGTTGAGATTTTTGTTACTCCAATGGATAGTAGCCATGTCATTATGGAAGGTAGTCTGTTATTCAGATTTTTTGTTACTCCAATGGATGGTAGCCTTGTCATTATGGAAGGTAGTTTGTTGTGGAGATTTTTGTTATTCCAATGGATGGTAACCTTGTCATTATGGAAGGTAGTCTTTTGTCGAGATTTTTTTGACTCAAATGGATGGTAGCCTTGTCATTATTCAAGGTAGTCTATTGTCGAGATTTTTGTTACTCCAATGGATGATAGCCTTGTCATCATGGAAGGTAGTCTGTTGTCGAGATTTTTGTTACTCCAATGGATGGTATCCTTGCCATTATGGAAGGTAGTCTATTATCGAGATTTTTGATAATCCAATGGATGGTAGCCTTGTCGTTTTGGAAGGCAGTCTATGGTAGAGATTTTTGTTATTCCAATGGATGGTAACCTTGTCATTAGGGAAGGTAGTCTTTTGTCGAGAATTTTTTTACTCAAATGGATGGTAGCCTTGTCATTCTTGAAGGTAGTATGTTGTCGATATCTTTGTTACTCCAATGGATGATAACCTTGTCATTATGGAAGGTAGTCTGTTTTCGAGATTCTTTTTACTCCAATGGATGGTAGCCTTGTCATTATGGAAGGTAGTCTGTTGTCACGATTTTGTTACTCTAATGGATGGTAGGCTTGTCATTATAGTACATAGTTTGTTGTTGATATTTTTGTTACTCCAATGGATGGTAGCCTTGTCATTATGGAAGGTACTCTATTGTCGAATTTTTTGTTACTTCAATGGATGGTAGCCTTGTCATTATGCAAGGTAGTCGGTTGTTCAAATTTTTGTTACTCCAATAGACGGTAGCCTTGTCATCATGGAAAGTACTCTATTGGCGAAATTTTTGTTACTCCAATGGATGGTAGCCTTGTCATTATGGAAGGTAGTTTTTTGTCGTGATTTTTGTTACTCCAATGGATGGTAGCCTAGTCATTGTGGAAGGTAGTCTATTGCCGAGATTTTTGTTACTCCAATGGATGATAGCCTTGTCATTATGGAAGGTAGTCTATTCTCGATATTTTTGTTACTACAATGGATGGTAGCCTTGTCATTATGGAAGGTAGTTTGTTGTCGAGATATTTGTTACTCCAATGGATGGTAGCCTTGTCATTATGGAAGGTAGTTTATTGTCGAGATTTTTGTTATTCCAATGTATGGTAGCCTTGTCATTATGGAAGGAAGTTATTTCTCAAGATTTTTGTTACTCCAATGGATGGTAGCCTTTTCATTATGGAATGTAGTCTGTCGTTGAGATTTTTTTTTCTCCAATGGACCGTAGCCTTGTCATTATGGAAGGTAGTCCGTTATTCAGATTTTTGTTACTCCAATGGATGGTAGCCTTGTCATTATGAAAGGTATTTGGTTGTCGATATTTTTGTTATTCCATTGGATGGTAGCCTTGTCATTACAGAAGGTAGCCTGTTGTCGAGATTTTTGTTACTCCAATGGATGATAGCCTTGTCATTATGGAAGGTAGTCTGTTTTCAAGATTTTTCTTACTCCAATGAATGGTAGCGTTGTTATTATGGAAGGTAGTCTATCATTGAGATTTATGTTATTCCAATGGATTGTAGCCTTGTCATTATTGAAGGTAGACTATTGTCGAGATTTATGTTACTCCAATGGATGGTAGCATTGTCATTATGGAAGGTAGCCTATTGTCGAGATTTTTGTTATTCCAATGGATGGTAACCTTGTCATTATGGAAGGTAGTATTTTTTCGAGATTTTTGTTACTCCAATCGATGGTAGACTTGTCATTATGGAAGGTAGTTTTTTGTCGAGATTTTTGTTACTCTAATGGATAGTAGCCATGTCATTATGGAAGGTAGTCTCTTCTCGATATTTTTGTTACTCCAATGGATGGTAGCCTTGTCATTATGGAAGGTAGTTTGTTGTCGAGATATTTGTTACTCCAATGGATGGTAGCCTTGTCATTATGGAAGGTAGTTTACTGTCGAGATTTTTGTTATTCCAATGTATGGTAGCCTTGTCATTATGGAAGGTAGTTTTTTCTCACGATTTTTGTTACTCCAATGGATGGTAGCCTTTTCATTATGGAATGTAGTATGTCGTTGAGATTTTTTTTTCTCCAATGGATCGTAGCCTTGTCATTATGGAAGGTAGTCCGTTATTCAGATTTTTGTTACTCCAATGGATGGTATCCTTGTCATTATGAAAGGTATTTTGTTGTCGATATTTTTGTTATTCCATTGGATGGTAGCCTTGTCATTACGGAAGGTAGCCTGTTGTCGAGATTTTTGTTACTCCAATGGATGATAGTCTTGTCATTATGGAAGGTAGTCTGTTTTCAATATTTTTTTTACTCCAATGAATGGTAGCCTTGTTGTTATGGAAGGTAGTCTATCATTGAGATTTATGTTATTCCAATGGATTGTAGCCTTGTCATTATGGAAGGTAGACTATTATCGAGATTTATGTTACTCCAATGGATGGTAGCATTGTCATTATGGAAGGTAGTTTGTTGTCGAGATTTTTGTTATTCCAATGGATGGTAACCTTGTCATTATGGAAGGTAGTATTTTGTCGAGATTTTTGTTACTCCAATGGATGGTAGACTTGTCATTATGGAAGGTAGTTTTTTGTCGAGATTTTTGTTACTCCAATGGATAGTAGCCATGTCATTATGGAAGGTAGTCTGTTATTCAGATTTTTGTTACTCCAATGGATCGTAGCCTTGTCATTATGAAAGGTAGTATGTTGTAGATATTTTTGTCATTCCATTAGATGGTAGCCTTGTCATTATGGAAGGTAGTCTGTTGTGGAGATTTTTGTTATTCCAATGAATGGTAACCTTGTCATTATAGAAGGTAGTCTTTTGTCGAGATTTTTTTGACTCAAATGGATGGTCGCCTTGTCATTATTCAAGGTAGTCTATTATCGAGATTTTTGTTACTCCAATGGATGATAGCCTTGTCATCATGGAAGGTAGTCTGTTGTCGAGATTTTTGTTACTCCAATGGATGGTAGCCTTGCCATTATGGAAGGTAGTCTATTATCGATATTTTTGATATTCCAATGGATGGTAGGCTTGTCATTTTGGAAGGCAGTCTATGGTCGAGATCTTTGTTACTCCAATGGATGATAACCTTGTCATTATGGAAGGTAGTTTATTGTCGAGATTTTTGTTATTCCAATGGATGGTAGCCTTGTCATTCTTGAAGGTAGTTTTTTCTTAAGATTTTTGTTACTCCAATGGATGGTAGCCTTTTCATTATGGAATGTAGTCTGTCGTTGAGATTTTTTTTTCTCCAATGGATCGTAGCCTTGTCATTATGGAAGGTAGTCCGTTATTCAGATTTTTGTTACTCCAATGGATGGTAGCCTTGTCATTATGAAAGGTATTTTGTTGTCGATATTTTTGTTATTCCATTGGATGGTAGCCTTGTCATTACGGAAGGTAGCCTGTTGTCGAGATTTTTGTTACTCCAATGGATGATAGCCTTGTCATTATGGAAGGTAGTATGTTTTCAAGATTTTTCTTACTCCAATGAATGGTAGCCTTGTTATTATGGAAGGTAGTCTATCATTGAGATTTATGTTATTCCAATGGATTGTAGCCTTGTCATTATGGAAGGTAGACTATTGTCGAGATTTATGTTACTCCAATGGATGGTAGCATTGTCATTATGGAAGGTAGTTTGTTGTCGAGATTTTTGTTATTCCAATGGATGGTAACCTTGTCATTATGGAAGGTAGTATTTTGTCGAGATTTTTGTTACTCCAATGGATGATATCCTTGTCATTATGGAAGGTAGTCTGTTGTCGATATTTTTGTTACTCCAATGGATGGTAGCCTTGTCATTATGGAAGGTAGTCTATTATCGAGATTTTTGATATTCCAATGGATGGTAGCCTTGTCATTTTGGAAGGTAGTCTATTATCGAGATTTTTGTTATTCTAATGGATGGTAGCATTATCATTATGGAAGGTAGTCTATTGTCGAGATTTTTGTTACTCCAACGGATGATAGCCTTGTCATTATGGAAGGTAGTCTGTTGTCGAGATTTTTGTTACTCCAATGGATGGTAGTCTTGTCATTATGAAAGGTAGTCTATTGTAAAGATTTTTTTTATTCCAATGGATGGTAGCCTTGTCATTATGGAAGGTAGTTTTTTGTCGAGATTTTTGTTAGTCCAATTGATGGTAGCCTTTTTATTATGGATTGTAGCCTGTCGTTGAGATTTCTGTTACTCCAATGGATGGTAGCCTTGTAATTATGGAAGGTAGTTTGTTGTCGAGATTTTTGTTATTCTAATGGATGGTAGCCTTGTCATTATGGAAGGTAGCCTTTTGTCGAGATTTTTTTGACTGAAATGGATGGTAGCCTTGTCATTATTCAAGGTAGTCTATTGTCGATATCTTTGTTACTCCAATGGATGATAGCCTTGTCATTATGGAAGGTAGTCTGTTGTCGATTTTTTTTTTACTCCAATGGATGGTAGCCTTGTCATTATGGAAGGTAGTCTGTTGCCACGATTTTGTTACTCTAATGGATGGTAGGCTTGTCATTATAGAACATAGTCTGTTGTTGATATTTTTGTTACTCCAATGGATGGTAGCCTTTTTATTATGGAAGGTACTCTATTGTCAAAAAATTTTTTACTCCAATGAATGGTAGCCTTGTTATTATGCAAGGTAGTCGGTTGTTCAAATTTTTGTTACTCCAATAAACTGTAGCCTTGTCATTATGGAAGGTACTCTATTGTCGAAATTTGTGTTACTCCAATGGATGGTAGCCATGTCAATATGCAAGGTAGTCGGTTGTTCTGATTTTTGTTACTCCAATGGATGGTAGCCTTGTCATTATGGAAGGTAGTTTTTTCTCGAGATTTTTGTTGCTCCGATGGATGGTAGACTTGTCATTATGGAAGGTAGTTTGTTGTTGAGATATTTGTTACCCCATTGGATGGTAGCCTTGTCATTATGAAATGTAGTATGTTGACGAATTTTTTGTTATTCCTTTGGATGGTAGCCTTGTCATTAAGCAAGGTACTCTGTTGTACAGATTTTTGTTACTCCGATGGATGGTAACCTTGTAATTATGGAAGGTTGTATTTTGTCTAGATTTTTGTTACTCAAATGGATGGTAGCCTTGTCATTATTCAAGGTAGGCTGTTGTCGATATCTTTGTTACTCCAATGGATGATAGCCTTGTCATTATGGAAGGTAGTCTGTTGTTGAGATTTTTGTTACTCCAATGGATGGTAGCCTTGTCATTATGGAAGGAAGTCTGTTGTCGAGATTTTTTTTATTGCATTGGATGGTAGCCTTGTCATTATGGAAGGTAGTGTGTTGCCGAGACTTTTGTTATTCCAATGGATGGTAACCTTGTCATTATGAAAGGTAGTTTGTTGTTCATATTTTTGTTACTCCAATGGATGGAAGCCTTTTCATTATGGAAGGTAGTTTTTTGTTCAAATTTTTGTTACTACAATGGAAGGCAACCTTGTCATTATGAAATGTAGTATGTTGTCGATATTTTTGTTATTCCATTGGATGGTAGCCTTGTCATTATGCTAGGTACTCTGTTGTTCAGATTTTTGTTACTCCAATGGATGATAACCTTGTCATTATGGAAGATAGTCTTTTGTCGAGATTTTTTTTACTCAAATGGATGGTAGCCTTATCATTATTCAAGGTAGTCTGTTGTCGATATTTTTGTTACTCCAATGGATTGTATCCTTGTCATTATGGAAGGTAGTCTGTTATCGAGATTTTTTTAATTCCATTGGATGGTAGCCTTGTCATAATGGAAAGTAGTCTGTAGTCGAAATTTTTGTTTTTCCAATGGATGGTAACCTTGTCATTATGGAAGTTAGTCTTTTTTCGATATCTTTGTTACTCCACTAGATGATAACCTTGTCATTATGCAAGGTAGTCTGTTGTTCATATTTTTGTTACTCCAATGGATGGTAACCTTGTCATTATGGAAGGTAGTCTTTTGTGGAGATTTTTATTACTCCAATGGATGGTAGCCTTCTCATTATGGAAGTTAGTTTTTTGTAGAGATTTTTGTTACTCCAATGGATGGTAGCCTTGTCATTATGGAAAGTAGTCTGTTGTTCAGATTTTTGTTACCCCAATAGATGGTAACCTTGTCATTATGGAAGGTAGTTTTTTGTCGAGTTTTTTGTTACTCCAGTGGATGGTAGCCTTGTCAATATGGAAGGTAGTGTATTGTCGATATTATTTTATTCCAATTGATTGTAGCCTTGTCATTATGGAAGGTAGTTTTTTTCGAGATTTTAATTACTTCAATGGATGGTAGCGTTGTCATTATGGAAGGTAGTATTTTGTCGAGATTTTTGTTACTCCAATGTATGATAGCCTTGTCATTATGGAAGGTAGTCCGTTGTCGAGATTTTTGTTACTCCAATGGATGGTAGCCTTGTCATTATGGAAGGTAGTCTATTATCGATAATTTTGATATTCCAATGGATGGTAACCTTGTCATTATGGAAGGTAGTCTATTGTCGAGATTTTTGTTATTCTAATGGATGGTAGCATTATCATTATGGAAGGTAGTCTATTGTCGAGATTTTTGTGACTCCAATGGATGATAGCCTTATCATTGTGGAAGGTAGTCTGTTGTCGAGATTTTTGTTACTCCAATGGATGGTAGTCTTGTAATTATGAAAGGTAGTCTATTGTCAAGATTTTTATTATTCCAATGGATAGTAGCCTTTTCGTTATGGAAGGTAGTTTTTTATCGAGATTTTTGTTAGTCCAATGGATGGTAGCCTTTTCATTATGGAATGTAGTTTGTCGTTGAGATTTCTGTTACTCCAATGGATAGTAGCCTTGTCATTATGAAAGGTAGTATGTTGTCGATATTTTTGTTATTCCATTGGATGGTAGCCTTGTCATTCTTGAAGGTAGTCTGTTGTCGATATCTTTGTTACTCCAATGGATGATAACCTTGTCATTATGGAAGGTAGTCTGTTTTCGAGATTCTTTTTACTCCAATGGATGGTAGCCTTGTCATTATGGAAGGTAGTCAGTTGTCACGATTTTGTTACTCTAATGGATGGTAGGCTTGTCATTATAGTACATAGTTTTTTGTTGATATTTTTGTTACTCCAATGGATGGTAGCCTTGTCATTATGCAAGGTAGTCGGTTGTTCAGATTTTTGTTACTCCAATAGATGGTAGCCTTGTCATTATGGAAGGTACTCTATTGTCGAAATTTTTATTACTCTAATGGATGGTAGCCTTGTCATTGTGGAAGGTAGTCTATTGTCGGGATTTTTGTTACTCCAATGGATTATAGCCTTTTCATTATGGAAGGTAGTCTGTTGTCGAGATTTTTGATACTCCAATGGATGATAGCCTTGTCATTATGGAAGGTAGTCTATTATCGATATTTTTGTTACTCCAGTGGATGGTAGCCTTGTCATTGTGGAAGGTAGTCTGTTGTCGAGATATTTGTTACTCCAATGGATGGTAGCCTTGTCATTAATGAAGGTAGTTTATTGTCGATATTTTTGTTATTCCAATTTATGGTAGCCTTGTCATTATGAAAGGTAGTTTTTTCTCAAATTTTTTGTTACTTCAATGGATGGTAGCCTTTTCATTATGGAATGTAGTCTGTCGTTGAGATTTTTTTTCTCCAATGGATCGTAGCTTTGTCATTATGGAAGGTAGTCCGTTATTCAGATTTTTGTTACTCCAATGGATGGTAGCCTTGTCATTATGAAAGGTATTTTGTTGTCGATATTTTTGTTATTCCATTGGATGGTAGCCTTGTCATTATAGAAGGTAGTCTGCTTTCAAGTTATTTTTTACTCCAATGGATGGTAGCCTTGTCATTATGGAAGGTAGTCTGTTTTCAAGTTATTTTTTACTCCAATGGATGGAACCTTGTCATTATGGAAGGTAGTCTATTGTCACGATTTTGTTACTCTAATGGATGGTAGGCTTGTCATTATAGAACATAGTCTATTGTTGATATTTTTGTTACTCCAATGGATGGTAGCCTTGTCATTATGGAAGGTACTCTATTGTCGAAATTTTGTTACTCCAATGGATGGTAGCCTTGTCATTATGCAAGGTAGTCGGTTGTTCAAATATATGTTACTCCAATAAATGGTAGCATTGTTATTATGGAAGGTACTATATTGTCGAAATTTTTGTTACTCCGATGGATGGTAGCCTTGTCATTATGCAAGGTAGTCGATTGTTCTGATTTTTGTTACTCCAATGGATGGTAGCCTTGTCATTATGGAAGGTAGTCTATTGTCGAGATTTTTGTTATTCCAATTGATGGTAGCTATTCCATTATGGAGGGTAGTTTTTTCTCGAGATTTTTGTTGCTCCGATGGATGGTAGCCTTGTCATTATGGAAGGTAGTTTGTTGTTGAGATTTTTGTTACCCCATTGGATGGTAGCCTTGTCATTATGAAATGTAGTATGTTGTCGATATTTTTGTTATTCCATTGGATGGTATCCTTGACATTAAGCAAGGTACTCTGTTGTACAGATTTTTCTTACCCCAATGGATGGTAGCCTTGTCATTATGAAATGTAGTATGTTATTGATATTTTTGTTATTCCATTGGATGGTAGCCTTGTCATTAAGAAAGGTACTCTGTTGTACATATTTTTGTTATTCCAATGGATGGCAACCTTCTCATTATGGAAGGTAGTTTTTTGTCGATATTTTTGGTACTCCAATGGATGGTAGCCTTGTCATTATGGAAGGTAGTCTACTGTCGAGATTTTTGTTATTCCAATGGACGGTAGCCTTGTCATTATGGAAGGTAGTCTGTTGTCGAGATTTTTGTTACTCCAATAGATGGTAGCCTTGTCATTATGGAAGGAAGTCTGTTGTCGAGATTTTTTTTATTCCATTGGATGGTAGCCTTGTCATTATGGAAGGTAGTCTGTTGTCGATATTTTTGTTATTCCAATGCATGGTAACCTTGACATTATGGAAGTTAGTCTTTTGTCAATATCTTTGTTACTATAATGATGATAGCCTTGTCATTATGCAAGGTAGTCTGTTATTCATATTTTTGTTACTCCAATGGATGGTAGCCCTGTCATTATGGAAGGTAGTCCGTTGTTCATATTTTTGTTACTACAATGGAAGGTAGCCTTGTCATTTTGAAATGTAGTATGTTATCGATATTTTTGTTATTCCATTGGATGGTAGCCTTGTCATTGTGCTAGGTACTCTGTTGTTCAAATTTTTGTTACTCCAATGGATGCTAACCTTGTAATTATGGAAGGTAGTCTTTTGTCGACATTTTTTATACTCAAATGGATGGTAGCCTTGTCATTATTCAAGGTAGTCTATTGTCGATATCTTTTTTACTCCAATGGATGATAGCCTTGTCATTATGGAAGGTATTCTGTTGTTGAGATTTTTGTTACTCCAATGGATGGTAGCCTTGTCATTATGGAAGGTAGTCTGTTGTCGAGATTTTTTTAATTCCATTGGATGGTAGCCTTGTCATAATGGAAATTAGTCTGTTGTCGAGATTTTTGTTATTCCAATGGATGGTAACCTTGTCATTATGGAAGTTAGTCTTTTGTCGATATCTTTGTTACTCCACTAGATGATAGCCTTGTCATTATGCAAGGTAGTCTGTTGTTCATATTTTTGTTACTCCAATGGATGGTAGCCTTGTCATTATGGAAGGTAGTCTACTGTCGAGATTTTTGTTATTCCAATGGATGGCAACCTTCTCATTATGGAAGGTAGTTTTTTGTCGATATTTTTGTTACTCTAATGGATGGTAGCCTTGTCATTATGGAAGGTAGTCTACTGTCGAGATTTTTGTTATTCCAATGGATGGAAACCTTCTCATTATGAAAGGTAGTCTATTGTGGATTTTGTTTTATTCCAATGGATTGTAGCCTTGTCATTATGGAAGGTAGGTTTTTTTTTAGAATTTAATTACTCCAACGGATGGTAGCGTTGTCATTATAGAAGGTAGTCTATTGTGGATTTTGTTTTATTCCAATGGATTGTAGCCTTGTCATTATGGAAGGTAGTCTATCATTGAGATTTCTGTTACTCCATTGGCTGCTAGCCTTGTCATTATGGAAGGTATACTATTGTCGAGATTTATGTTACTCCAATGGATGGTAGCATTGTCATTATAGAAGGTAGTCTATTGTCGATATTTTTGTTATTCCAATGGATGGTAACCTTGTCATTATGGAAGGTAGTATTTTGTCGAGATTTTTATTACTCCAATGCATGGTAGCCTTGTCATTATGGAAGGTAGTCTATTGTCGAGATTTTTGTTATTCTAATGGATGGTAGCCTTGTCATTATGTAAGGTAGTCTATTGTCGAGATTTTTGTTATTCCAATGGATGGTAGCATTGTCATTATGGAAGGTAGTCTATTGTCGAGATTTTTGTTACTCCAATGGATGATAGCATTGTCATTATGGAAGGTAGTCTTTTGTCGAGATTTTTGTTACTCCAATGGATGGTAGTCTTGTCATTATGGAAGGTAGTCTATTGTCAAGATTTTTGTTATTCCAATGGATGGTAGCCTTGTCAATATGGAAGGTAATATTTTGTCGAGATTTTTGTTAGTCCAATGGATGGTAGCCTTTTCATTATGGAATGTAGTCTATCGTTGAGATTTCTGTTACTCCAATGGATAGTCTGTTATTCAGATTTTTGTTACTCCAATGGATTGTAGCCTTGTCATTATGATAGGTAGTATTATGTCGATATTTTTGTTATTCCATTGGATGGTAGCCTTGTCATTATGGAAGGTAGTGTGTTGTCGAGATTTTTGTTATTCCAATGGATGGTAACCTTGTCATTATGGAAGTTAGTCTTTTGTCGATATCTTTGTTACTCCACTAGATGATAGCCTTGTCATTATGAAAGGTAGTATGTTGTTCATATTTTTGTTACTCCATAGGATGGTAGCCTTGTAATTATGGAAGGTAGTCTATTGTCGAGATTTTTGTTATTCCAATGGATGCTAGCCTTCTCATTATGGAAGGTAGTTTTTTGTCGAGATTTTTGTTACTCCAATGGATGGTAGCCTTGTCAGTATTCAAGGTAGTCTATTGTCGATATTGTTTTATTCCAATGGATTGTAGCCTGGTCATTATGGAAGTTAGGTTTTTTTCGAGATATAAGTTACTCCAATGGATGGTAGCATTGTCAGTATGGAAGGTAGTCTGTTGTCGATATTTTTGTTATACCAATGAATGGTAACCTTGTCATTATGGAAGGTAGTATTTTATCGAGATTTTTGTTACTCTAATGGATGATAGCCTTGTCATTATGGAAGGTAGTTTGTTGTCGAGATTTGTGTTACTCCAATGGATGGTAGCCTTGTCATTATGGAAGGTAGTCTATTGTCGAGATTTTTGTTACTCCAATGGATGATAGCCTTGTCATTATGGAAGGTAGTCTGTTGTCGAGATTTTTGTTACTCCAATGGATGGTAGTCTTGTCATTATGGAAGGTATTTTTTTGTCGAGATTTTTGTTAGTCCAATGGATGGTAGCCTTTTCATTATGGAATATAGTCTGTCGTTGAGATTTATGTTATTCCAATGGCTAGTAGCCTTGTCATTATGGAAGGTAGTCTATTATTCATATTTTTGTTACTCCAATGGATTGTAGCCTTGTCATTATGAAAGGTAGTATATTGTCGATATTTTTGTTATTCCATTGGATGGTAGCCTTGTCATTATGGAAGGTAGTCTGTTGTCGAGATTTTTTTTAGTCGAATGGATGGTAGCCTTGTCATTATTGAAGGTAGTTTGTTGTCGATATCTTTGTTACTCGAATGGATTATAACTTTGTCATTATGGAAGGTAGTCTATTTTCGAGATTCTTTTTACTCCAATGCATGGTAGCCTTGTCATTATGGAAGGTAGTCTGTTGTCGAAATTTTTGTTACTTCAATGGATGGTAGCCTTGTCATTATGTAAGGTAGTCGGTTGTTCAGATTTTTGTTACTCCAATAGATGGTAGCCTTATCATCATGGAAGGTACTCTATTGTCTAAATTTTTGTTACTCCAATGGATGGTAGCCTTGTCATTATGGAAGGTAGTTTTTTGTCGATATTTTTGTTACTCCAATGGATGGTAGCCTTGTCATTGTTGATGGTAGTCTATTGCCAAGATTTTTGTTACTCCAATGGGTGATAGCTTTGTCATTATGGAAGGTAGTTTGTTGTCGAGATTTTTGTTAGTCCAATGGATGGTAGCCTTGTCATTATGGAAGGTAGTCTATTGTCGAGATTTTTGTTATTCCAATGGACGGTAGCCCTTTCATTATGGAAGGTAGTTTTTTGTCGAGATTTTTGTTACTCCAATGGATGGTAGCCTTTTCATTATGGAATATAGTCTGACGTTAAGATTTTTTGTTACTCCAATGGATCGTAGCCTTGTCATTATGGAAGCTAGTCCACTATTCAGATTTTTGTACTCCTATGGCTGGTAGCCTTGTCATTATGAAAGGTAATATGTTGTCGATATTTTTGTTATTCCATTGGATCGTAGCCTTATCATTATGGAAGGTAGTCTGTTGTCGAGATTTTTGTTTCTCCAATGGATGTAGCCTTGTCATTATATAAGGTAGTCTGTTGTCGAGATTTTTGTTACTCCAATGAATGGTAGCCTTGTTATTATGGAAGGTATTCTGTCATTGAGATTTCTGTTACTCCAATGGATTGTAGCCTTGTCATTATGGAAGGTAGTTTGTTCTTCAAATTTTTGTTACTCCAATGGATGGTAGCCTTGTGATTATGGAAGGTATATGGTTGTCAAGATTTTTTTTATTCCATTGGATGGTAGCCTTATCATTATGGAAGGTAGTTTGTTATCGAGATTTTTGTTATTCCAATGGATGGTAACCTTGTCATTATGGAAGGTAGTATTTTGTCGAGATTTTTTTACTCCAATGGATGATAGCCTTATCAATATGGAAGGTAGTCTGTTGTCGATATGTTTGTTACTCCAATGGATGGTAGCCTTGTCATTATGGAAGGTAGTCTGTTGTCGATATCTTTGTTACTCCAATGAATGATAGCCTTGTCATTACAGAAGGTCGTCTGTTGTCGAGATTATTTTTACTCCAATGGATGTAAGCCTTGTCATTATGGAAGGTAGTCCGTTGTCACGATTTTGTTACTCTAATGGATGGTAGCCTTGTCATTATGGAAGATAGTCTACTGTCGAGATTTTTGTTATTCTAATGGATGGCAGCCTTCTCATTATGGAAGGTAGTATTTTGTCGAGATTTTTGTTACTCCAATGGATGGTAGCCTTGTCAATATGGAAGGTAGTCTATTGTCCAGATTTTTGTTATTCCAATGGATGGTAGCCTTCCCATTATGGAATGTAGTTTTTTGCCGAGATTTTTGTTACTCCAATGGATGGTAGCCTTGCCATTATGGAAGGTAGTCTATTGTCAAGATTTTTGTTACCCCAATACATGGTAACCTTGTCATTATGGAAGGTAGTTTTTTGTCAAGATTTTTGTTAATCCAATGGATGGTAGCCTTGTCATTATGGAAGGAAGTTTTTTGTCGATATTTTTGTTACTCCAATGGATGGTAGCCTTGTCATTGTTGATGGTAGTCTATTGCCGAGATTTTTGTTACTCCAATGGATGATAGCTTTGTCATTATGGAAGGTAGTTTGTTGTCGAGATTTTTGTTAGTCCAATGGATGTAGACTTGTCATTATGGAAGGTAGTCTGTTGTCGAGATTTTTGTTACTCCAATGGATGATAGCCTTGTCATTATGGAAGGTAGTCTATTGTCGAGATTTTTGTTATTCCAATGGACGGTAGCCTTGTCATTATGAAAGGTAGTTTTTTGTCGAGATTTTTGTTACTCCAATGGATGGTAGCCTTTTCATTATGGAATATAGTTTGTCGTTGAGATTTTTTGTTACTCCAATGGATCGTAGCCTTGTCATTATGGAAGGTAGTTCGTTATTCATATTTTTGTACTCCTATGGATGGTAGCCTTGTCATTATGAAAGGTAGTCTATTGTCGATATTTTTGTTATTCCATTGGATAGTAGCCTTGTCATTATGGAATGTAGTCTATTGTCGAGATTTTTGTTACTCCAATGGATGGTAGCATTGTCATTATGGAAGGTAGTCTGTTGTCGAGATTTTTGTTACTCCAATGGATGATAGCCTTGTCATTATGGAAGGTATTATGTCATCGAGATTTCTGTTACTCCAATGGATTGTAGCCTTGTCATTATGGAAGATAGTTTGTTCTTCAAATTTTTGTTACTCCAATGGATGGTAGCCTTGTGATTATGGAAGGTATATGGTTGTCGAGATTTTTTTTATTCCATTGGATGGTAGCCTTATCATTATGGAAGGTAGTTTGTTATCGAGATTTTTGTTATTCCAATGGATGGTAAGCTTGTCATTATGGAAGGTAGTATTTTGTCGAGATTTTTTTACTCCAATGGATGATAGCCTTATCAATATGGAAGGTAGTCTGTTGTCGATATGTTTGGTACTCCAATGGATGGTAGCCTTGTCATTATGGAAGGTAGTCTATTGTCGATATCTTTGTTACTCCAATGAATGATAGCCTTGTCATTACGGAAGGTAGTCTGTTGTCGAGATTATTTTTACTCCAATGGATGTAAGCCTTGTCATTATGGAAGGTAGTCTGTTGTCACGATTTTGTTACTCTAATGCATGGTAGGATTGTCATTATAGAACATAGTCTATTGTTGATATTTTTGTTACTCCAATGGATGGTAGCCTTGTCATTATGGAAGATAGTCTACTGTCGAGATTTTTGTTATTCCAATGGATGGCAGCCTTCTCATTATGGAAGGTAGTATTTTGTCGAGATTTTTGTTACTCCAATGGATGATAGCCTTGTCATTATGGAAGGTAGTTTGTTGTCGAGATTTGTGTTACTCCAATGGATGGTAGCCTTGTCATTATGGAAGGTAGTCTATTGTCGAGATTTTTGTTACTCCAATGGATGATAGCCTTGTCATTATGGAAGGTAGTCTGTTGTCGAGATTTTTGTTACTCCAATGGATGGTAGTCTTGTCATTATGGAAGGTATTTTTTTGTCGAGATTTTTGTTAGTCCAATGGATGGTAGCCTTTTCATTATGGAATATAGTCTGTCGTTGAGATTTATGTTATTCCAATGGCTAGTAGCCTTGTCATTATGGAAGGTAGTCTATTATTCATATTTTTGTTACTCCAATGGATTGTAGCCTTGTCATTATGAAAGGTAGTATATTGTCGATATTTTTGTTATTCCATTGGATGGTAGCCTTGTCATTATGGAAGGTAGTCTGTTGTCGAGATTTTTTTTAGTCGAATGGATGGTAGCCTTGTCATTATTGAAGGTAGTTTGTTGTCGATATCTTTGTTACTCGAATGGATTATAACTTTGTCATTATGGAAGGTAGTCTATTTTCGAGATTCTTTTTACTCCAATGCATGGTAGCCTTGTCATTATGGAAGGTAGTCTGTTGTCGAAATTTTTGTTACTTCAATGGATGGTAGCCTTGTCATTATGTAAGGTAGTCGGTTGTTCAGATTTTTGTTACTCCAATAGATGGTAGCCTTATCATCATGGAAGGTACTCTATTGTCTAAATTTTTGTTACTCCAATGGATGGTAGCCTTGTCATTATGGAAGGTAGTTTTTTGTCGATATTTTTGTTACTCCAATGGATGGTAGCCTTGTCATTGTTGATGGTAGTCTATTGCCAAGATTTTTGTTACTCCAATGGGTGATAGCTTTGTCATTATGGAAGGTAGTTTGTTGTCGAGATTTTTGTTAGTCCAATGGATGGTAGCCTTGTCATTATGAAAGGTAGTCTATTGTCGAGATTTTTGTTATTCCAATGGACGGTAGCCCTTTCATTATGGAAGGTAGTTTTTTGTCGAGATTTTTGTTACTCCAATGGATGGTAGCCTTTTCATTATGGAATATAGTCTGACGTTAAGATTTTTTGTTACTCCAATGGATCGTAGCCTTGTCATTATGGAAGCTAGTCCACTATTCAGATTTTTGTACTCCTATGGCTGGTAGCCTTGTCATTATGAAAGGTAATATGTTGTCGATATTTTTGTTATTCCATTGGATCGTAGCCTTATCATTATGGAAGGTAGTCTGTTGTCGAGATTTTTGTTTCTCCAATGGATGTAGCCTTGTCATTATATAAGGTAGTCTGTTGTCGAGATTTTTGTTACTCCAATGAATGGTAGCCTTGTTATTATGGAAGGTATTCTGTCATTGAGATTTCTGTTACTCCAATGGATTGTAGCCTTGTCATTATGGAAGGTAGTTTGTTCTTCAAATTTTTGTTACTCCAATGGATGGTAGCCTTGTGATTATGGAAGGTATATGGTTGTCGAGATTTTTTTTATTCCATTGGATGGTAGCCTTATCATTATGGAAGGTAGTTTGTTATCGAGATTTTTGTTATTCCAATGGATGGTAACCTTGTCATTATGGAAGGTAGTATTTTGTCGAGATTTTTTTACTCCAATGGATGATAGCCTTATCAATATGGAAGGTAGTCTGTTGTCGATATGTTTGTTACTCCAATGGATGGTAGCCTTGTCATTATGGAAGGTAGTCTGTTGTCGATATCTTTGTTACTCCAATGAATGATAGCCTTGTCATTACAGAAGGTAGTCTGTTGTCGAGATTATTTTTACTCCAATGGATGTAAGCCTTGTCATTATGGAAGGTAGTCCGTTGTCACGATTTTGTTACTCTAATGGATGGTAGCCTTGTCATTATGGAAGATAGTCTACTGTCGAGATTTTTGTTATTCCAATGGATGGCAGCCTTCTCATTATGGAAGGTAGTATTTTGTCCAGATTTTTGTTATTCCAATGGATGGTAGCCTTCCCATTATGGAATGTAGTTTTTTGCCGAGATTTTTGTTACTCCAATGGATGGTAGCCTTGCCATTATGGAAGGTAGTCTATTGTCAAGATTTTTATTACCCCAATACATGGTAACCTTGTCATTATGGAAGGTAGTTTTTTGTCAAGATTTTTGTTAATCCAATGGATGGTAGCCTTGTCATTATGGAAGGAAGTTTTTTGTCGATATTTTTGTTACTCCAATGGATGGTAGCCTTGTCATTGTTGATGGTAGTCTATTGCCGAGATTTTTGTTACTCCAATGGATGATAGCTTTGTCATTATGGAAGGTAGTTTGTTGTCGAGATTTTTGTTAGTCCAATGGATGTAGACTTGTCATTATGGAAGGTAGTCTGTTGTCGAGATTTTTGTTACTCCAATGGATGATAGCCTTGTCATTATGGAAGGTAGTCTATTGTCGAGATTTTTGTTATTCCAATGGACGGTAGCCTTGTCATTATGAAAGGTAGTTTTTTGTCGAGATTTTTGTTACTCCAATGGATGGTAGCCTTTTCATTATGGAATATAGTTTGTCGTTGAGATTTTTTGTTACTCCAATGGATCGTAGCCTTGTCATTATGGAAGGTAGTTCGTTATTCAGATTTTTGTACTCCTATGGATGGTAGCCTTGTCATTATGAAAGGTAGTCTATTGTCGATATTTTTGTTATTCCATTGGATAGTAGCCTTGTCATTATGGAATGTAGTCTATTGTCGAGATTTTTGTTACTCCAATGGATGGTAGCATTGTCATTATGGAAGGTAGTCTGTTGTCGAGATTTTTGTTACTCCAATGGATGATAGCCTTGTCATTATGGAAGGTATTATGTCATCGAGATTTCTGTTACTCCAATGGATTGTAGCCTTGTCATTATGGAAGATAGTTTGTTCTTCAAATTTTTGTTACTCCAATGGATGGTAGCCTTGTGATTATGGAAGGTATATGGTTGTCGAGATTTTTTTTATTCCATTGGATGGTAGCCTTATCATTATGGAAGGTAGTTTGTTATCGAGATTTTTGTTATTCCAATGGATGGTAAGCTTGTCATTATGGAAGGTAGTATTTTGTCGAGATTTTTTTACTCCAATGGATGATAGCCTTATCAATATGGAAGGTAGTCTGTTGTCGATATGTTTGGTACTCCAATGGATGGTAGCCTTGTCATTATGGAAGGTAGTCTATTGTCGATATCTTTGTTACTCCAATGAATGATAGCCTTGTCATTACGGAAGGTAGTCTGTTGTCGAGATTATTTTTACTCCAATGGATGTAAGCCTTGTCATTATGGAAGGTAGTCTGTTGTCACGATTTTGTTACTCTAATGCATGGTAGGATTGTCATTATAGAACATAGTCTATTGTTGATATTTTTGTTACTCCAATGGATGGTAGCCTTGTCATTATGGAAGATAGTCTACTGTCGAGATTTTTGTTATTCCAATGGATGGCAGCCTTCTCATTATGGAAGGTAGTATTTTGTCGAGATTTTTGTTACTCCAATGGATGGTAGCCTTGTCAATATGGAAGGTAGTCTATTGTCGAGATTTTGTTATTCCAATGGATGGTAGCCTTCTCATTAATGAATGTAGTTTTTTGCCGAGATTTTTGTTACTCCAATGGATGGTAGCCTTGCCATTATGGAAGGTAGTCTATTGTCAAGATTTTTGTTACCCCAATACATGGTAACCTTGTCATTATGGAAGGTAGTTTTTTGTCAAGATTTTTGTTAATCCAATGGATGGTAACCTTGTGATTATGGAAGGTAGTCTATTGTCGATATTGTTTTATTCCAATGGATGGTAGCCTTGTCATTATGGAAGGTAGTTTTTGTCGAGATTTTAATTACTCCAATGGATGGTAGCGTTGTCATTACGGAAGGTAGTCTATTATCGAGATTTTTGTTACCCCAATGGATGTAGACTTGTCATTATGGAAGGTAGTCTGTTGTTGAGATTTTGTTACTCCAATGGATGATAGCCTTGTCATTATGGAAGGTAGTCTATTGTCGAGATTTTTGTTATTCCAATGGACGGTAGCCTTGTCATTATGAAAGGTAGTTTTTTGTCGAGATTTTTGTTACTCCAATGGATGGTAGCCTTTTCATTATGGAATATAGTCTGTCGTTGAGATTTTTTGTTACTCCAATGGATCGTAGCCTTGTCATTATGGAAGGTAGTTCGTTATTCAGATTTTTGTACTCCTATGGATGGTAGCCTTGTCATTATGAAAGGTAGTCTATTGTCGATATTTTTGTTATTCCATTGGATCGTAGCCTTGTCATTATGGAATGTAGTCTATTGTCGAGATTTTTGTTACTCCAATGGATGGTAGCATTGTCATTATGGAAGGTAGTCTGTTGTCGAGATTTTTGTTACTCCAATGGATGATAGCCTTGTCATTATGGAAGGTATTATGTCATCGAGATTTCTGTTACTCCAATGGATTGTAGCCTTGTCATTATGGAAGATAGTTTGTTCTTCAAATTTTTGTTACTCCAATGGATGGTAGCCTTGTGATTATGGAAGGTATATGGTTGTCGAGATTTTTGTTATTAAAATGGATGGTAACCTTATCATTATGGAAGGTAGTATTTTGTCGAGATTTTTGTTACTCCAATGGATGATAGCCTTATCAATATGGAAGGTAGTCTGTTGTCGATATGTTTGTTACTCCAATGGATGGTAGCCTTGTCATTATGGAAGGTAGTCTGTTGTCGATATCTTTGTTACTCCAATGGATGATAGCCTTGTCATTACGGAAGGTAGTCTGTTGTCGATATTACTTTTACTCCAATGGATGTATGCCTTGTCATTATGGAATGTAGTCTGTTGGCACGATTTTGTTACTCTAATGGATGGTAGGATTGTCATTATAGAACATAGTCTATTGTTGATATTTTTGTTATTCCAATGGATGGTAGCCTTGTCATTATGGAAGATAGTCTAATTTCGAGATTTTTGTTATTCCAATGGATGGCAGCCTTCTCATTATGGAAGGTAGTATTTTGTCGAGATTTTTGTTACTCCAATGGATGGTAGCCTTGTCAATATGGAAGGTAGTCTATTGTCGAAATTTTTGTTATTCCAATGGATGGTAGCCTTCTCATTATGGAATGTAGTTTTTTGCCGAGATTTTTGTTACTCTAATGGATGGTAGCCTTGCCATTATGGAAGGTAGTCTGTTGTCAAGATTTTTGTTACCCCAATAGATGGTAACCTTGTCATTATGGAAGGTAGTTTTTTGTCGATATTTTTGTTAATCCAATGGATGGTAACCTTGTGATTGTGGAAGGTAGTCTATTGTCGATATTGTTTTATTCCGATGAATGGTGGCCTTGTCATTATGGAAGGTAGTTTTTTGTCGAGATTTTAATTACTCCAATGGATGGTAGCGTTATCATTACGGAAGGTAGTCTATTATCGAGATTTTTGTTACCCCGATGGATGTAGCCTTATCATTATGGGTGGTAGTCTGTTGTCGAGATTTTTGTTACTCTAATGAATGATAGCCTTGTCATTATGGAAGGTAGTCTGTCGTTGAGATTTTTGTAACTCCAATGGATTGTAGCATTGTCATTATGGAAGGTAGTTTGTTCTTAAAATTTTTGTTTCTCAAATGGATGGTAGCCTTGTGATTATGGAAGGTAGACTATTATCTAGATTTTTGTTACTCCAATGGATGGTAGCATTGTAATCATGGAAGGTAGTCTGATATCGATATTTTTGTTTTTCCAATGGATGGTAACCTTGTCATTATGGAAAGTAGTTTTTTGTAGAGATTTTTGTTACTCCAATGGATGGTATCCTTGTCATTATGGAAGGTAGTCTATTGTCGAGATTTTTGTTACTCCAATGGATGATAGCCTTGTCATTATATAAGGTAGTCTGTTGTCGAGATTTTTGTTACTCCACTAGATGATAGCCTTGTCATTATGCAATGTAGTCTGTTGTTCATATTTTTGTTACTCCAATGGATGGTAGCCTTGTCATTTTGGAAGGTAGTCTATTGTCGAGATTTTTGTTATTCCAATGGATGGTAGCCTTATCATTATGGAAGGTAGTTTTTTGTTGATATTTTTGTTAATCCAATGGATGGTAGCCATGTCAATATGGAAGGTAGTCTATTCTCGATATTGTTTTATTCCAATGGATTGTAGCCTTGTCACTATGGAAGGTAGGTTTTTTTCGAGATTTTAATTACTCCAATGGATGTAGCCTTGTCATTATGGAAGGTAGTCTGTTGTTGAGACTTTTGTTACTCCAATGGATGATAGCCTTATAAAAATGGAAGGTAGTCTGTTGTCGAGATTTTTGTTACTCCAATGGATGATAGCCTTATAAATATTGAAGGTAGTCTGTTATCGATATGTTTGTTACTCCAATGGATGGTAGCCTTGTCATTATGGAAGGTAGTCTGTTGTCGATATCTTTGTTACTCCAATGGATGATAACCTTGTCATTACGAAAGGTAGTCTGTTGTCGATATTACTTTTACTCCAATGGATGTATGCCTTGTCATTATGGAATGTAGTCTGTTGGCACGATTTTGTTACTCTAATGGATGGTAGGATTGTTATTATAGAACATAGTCTATTGTTGATATTTTTGTTATTCCAATGGATGGTAGCCTTGTCATTATGAAAGATTGTCTACTCTCGATATTTTTTTTATTCCAATGGATGGCATCCTTCTCATTATGGAAGGTGGTATTTTGTCGAGATTTTTGTTACTCCAATGGATGGTAGCCTTGTCAATATGGAAGGTAGTCTATTGTCGAGCTTTTTGTTATTCCAATGGATGGTAGCCTTCTCATTATGGAATGTAGTTTTTTGCTGAGATTTTTGTTACTCCAATGGATGGTAGCCTTGCCATTATGGAAGGTAGTCTGTTGTCAAGATTTTTGTTACCCCAATAGATGGTAACCTTGTCATTATGGAAGGTAGTTTTTTGTCGATATTTTTGTTAATCCAATGGATGGTAACCTTGTGATTATGGAAGGTAGTCTATTGTTGATATTGTTTTATTCCGATGAATGGTGGCCTTGTCATTATGGAAGGTAGTTTTTTGTCGAGATTTTAATTACTCCAATGGATGGTAGCGTTGTCATTACGGAAGGTAGTCTATTATCGAGATTTTTGTTACCCCAATGGATGTAGCCTTATCATTATGGATGGTAGTCTGTTGTCAAGATTTTTGTTACTCTAATGAATGATAGCCTTGTCATTATGGAAGGTAGTCTGTCGTTGAGATTTCTGTAACTCCAATGGATTGTAGCATTGTCATTATGGAAGGTAGTTTGTTCTTAAAATTTTTGTTGCTCAAATGGATGGTATCCTTGTGATTATGGAAGGTAGACTATTATCGAGATTTTTGTTACTCCAATGGATGGTAGCATTGTAATCATGGAAGGTAGTCTAATATCGATATTTTTGTTTTTCCAATGGATGGTAACCTTGTCATTATGGAAAGTTGTTTTTTGTAGAGATTTTTGTTACTCCAATGGATGGTAGCCTTGTCATTATGGAAGGTAGTCTATTGTCGAGATTTTTGTTACTCCAATGGATGATAGCCTTGTCATTATAGAAGGTAGTCTGTTGTCGACATTTTAGTTACTCCACTAGATGATAGCCTTGTCATTATGCAATGTAGTCTGTTGTTCATATTTTTGTTACTCCAATGGATGGTAACCTTGTCATTTTGGAAGGTAGTCTATTGTCGAGATTTTTGTTATTCCAATGGATGGTAGCCTTCTCATTATGAAAGGTAGTTTTTTGTTGATATTTTTGTTAATCCAATGGATGGTAGCCATGTCAATATGGAAGGTAGTCTATTCTCGATATTGTTTTATTCCAATGGATTGTAGCCTTGTCATTGTGGAAGGTAGGTTTTTTTCGAGATTTTAATTACTCCAATGGATGTAGCCTTGTCATTATGGAAGGTAGTCTGTTGTTGAGACTTTTGTTACTCCAATGGATGATAGCCTTATAAAAATGGAAGGTAGTCTATTGTCGAGATTTTTGTTACTCCAATGGATGATAGCCTTATCAATATTGGAGGTAGTCTGTTGTCGATATGTTTGTTACTCCAATGGATTGTAGCCTTGTCATTATGGAAGGTAGTTTGTTGTCGATATCTTTGTTACTCCAATGGATGATAGCCTTGTCATTACGGAAGGTAGTCTGTTGTCGAGATTATTTTTACTCCAATGGATGTAAGCCTTGTCATTATGGAAGGTAGTCTGTTGTCACGATTTTGTTACTCTAATGGATGGTAGGATTGTCATTATAGAACATAGTCTATTGTTGATATTTTTGTTACTCCAATGGATGGTAGCCTTGTCATTATGGAAGATAGTCTACTGTCGAGATTTTTGTTATTCCAATGGATGGCAGCCTTCTCATTATGGAAGGTAGTATTTTGTCGAGATTTTTGTTACTCTAATGGATGGTAGCCTTGTCAATATGGAAGGTAGTCTATTGTCGAGATTTTTGTTATTCCAATGGATGGTAGCCTTCTCATTATGCAATGTAGTTTTTTGTCGAGATTTTTGTTACTCCAATGGATGGTAGCCTTGCCATTATGGAAGGTAGTCTGTTGTCAAGATTTTTGTTACCCCAATAGATGGTAACCTTGTCATTATGGAAGGTAGTTATTTGTCCAGATTTTGGTTACTCCAATGGACGGTAGCCATGTCAATATGGAAGGTAGTCTATTGTCGATATTGTTTTATTCCAATGAATTGTAGCCTTGTCACTATGGAAGGTAGGTTTTTTGTCGAGATTTTAATTACTCCAATGGATGGTAGCCTTATCATTACGGAAGGTAGTCTGTTATCGAGATTTTTGTTACCCCAATGAATGGTAGCCTTGTCATTATGGAAGGTAGTCTGTTGTCGAGATTTCTGTTACTCCAATGGATGGTAGCCTTGCCATTATGGAAGGTAGTCTGTTGTCAAGATTTTTTTTACCGCAATAGATGGTAACCTTGTCATTATGGAAGGTAGTTTTTTGTCGAGATTTTTGTTATTCCAATGGATGGTAGCCTTGTCAATATTCAAGGTAGTCTATTGTCGATATTGTTTTATTCCAATGGATTGTAGCCTGGTCATTATGGAAGGTAGGTTTTTTTCGAGATTTATGTTACTCCAATTGATGGTAGCATTGTCATTATGGAAGGTAGTCTGTTGTCGATATTTTTGTTATACCAATGAATGGTAACCTTGTCATTATGGAAGGTAGTATTTTGTCGAGATTTTTGTTACTCCAATGGATGATAGCCTTGTCATTATGGAAGGTAGTCTGTTGTCGAGATTTTTGTTACTCTAATGGATGGTAGCCTTGTCATTATGGAAGGTAGTTTGTTGTCGAGATATTTATTACTCCAATGGATGATAGCCTTGTCATTATGGACGGTAGTCTGTTGTCCAGATTTTTGTTACTCCAATGGATGGTAGTCTTGTATTTATGGAAGGTATTTTTTTGTCGAGATTTTTGTTAGTCCAATGGATGGTAGCCTTTTCATTATGGAATGTAGTCTGTCGTTGAGATTTCTGTTACTCCAATGGATAGTAGCCTTGTCATTATGTAAGGTAGTCTGTTATTCATATTTTTGTTACTCCAATGGATTGTAGCCTTGTCATTATGAAAGGTAGTATTTTGTCGATATTTTTGTTATTCTAATGGATGGTAGCCTTGTCATTATGGAAGAAAGTCTACTGTCGAGATTTTTGTTATTCCAATGGATGGCAGCCTTCTCATTATGGAAGGTAGTATTTTGTCGAGATTTTTGTTACTCTAATGGATGGTAGCCTTGTCAATATGGAAGGTAGTCTATTGTCGAGATTTTTGTTATTTCAATGGATGGTAGCCTTCTCATTATGGAATGTAGTTTTTTGTCGAGATTTTTGTTACTCCAATGGATGGTAGCCTTGCCATTATGGAAGGTAGTCTGTTGTCAAGATTTTTGTTACCCCAATAGATGGTAACCTTGTCATTATGGAAGGTAGTTATTTGTCGAGATTTTTGTTACTCCAATGGACGGTAGCCATGTCAATATGGAAGGTAGTCTATTGTCGATATTGTTTTATTCCAATGAATTGTAGCCTTGTCACTATGGAAGGTAGGTTTTTTGTCGAATTTTTAATTACTCCAATGGATGGTAGCCTTGTCATTACGGAAGGTAGTCTGTTATCGAGATTTTTGTTACCCCAATGAATGGTAGCCTTGTCATTATGGAAGGTAGTCTGTTGTCGAGATTTCTGTTACTCCAATGGATGGTAGCCTTGCCATTATGGAAGGTAGTCTGTTGTCAAGATTTTTTTTACCACAATAGATGGTAACCTTGTCATTATGGAAAGTAGTTTTTTGTCGAGAGTTTTGTTATTCCAATGGATGGTAGCCTTGTCAATATTCAAGGTAGTCTATTGTCGATATTGTTTTATTCCAATGGATTGTAACCTGGTCATTATGGAAGGTAGGTTTTTTTCGAGATTTATGTTACTCCAATGGATGGTAGCATTGTCATTAGGGAAGGTAGTCTATTGTCGATATTTTTGTTATACCAATGAATGGTAACCTTGTCATTATGGAAGGTAGTATTTTGTCGAGATTTTTGTTACTCCAATGGATGATAGCCTTGTCATTATGGAAGGTAGTCTGTTGTCGAGATTTGTGTTACTCCAATGGATGGTAGCCTTGTCATTATGGAAGGTAGTCTATTGTCGAGATATTTGTTACTCCAATGGATGATAGCCTTGTCATTATGGAAGGTAGTCTGTTGTCCAGATTTTTGTTACTCCAATGGATGGTAGTCGTGTCATTATGGAAGGTATTTTTTTATCGAGATTTTTGTTAGTCCAATGGATGGTAGCCTTTTCATTATGGAATGTAGTCTGTCGTTGAGATTTCTGTTACTCCAATGGATAGTAGCCTTGACATTATGAAAGGTAGTATTTTGTCGATATTTTTGTTATTCCATTGGATGGTAGCCTTGTCATTATGGAAGGTAGTCTATTGTCGAGATTTTGGTTATTCCAATGGATGGTAACCTTGTCATTATGGAAGGTTGTCTTTTGTCGAGATTTTTTTTACTCAAAGGATGGTAGCCTTGTCATTATTGAAGGTAGTTTGTTGTCGATATCTTTGTTACTCGAATGGATTATAACCTTGTCATTATGGAAGGTAGTCTATTTTCGAGATTCTTTTTACTCCAATGCATGGTAGCCTTGTCATTATGCAAGGTAGTCTGTTGTCGAAATTTTTGTTACTTCAATGGATGGTAGCCCTGTCATTATGTAAGGTAGTCGGTTGTTCAGATTTTTGTTACTCCAATAAATGGTAGCCTTGTGATTATCGAAGGTATATGGTTGTCGAGATTTTTGTTATTCCATTGGATGGTAGCCTTGTCATTATGGGAGGTAGTTTGTTGTCGAGATTTTTGTTATTCCAATGGATGGTAACCTTGTTATTATGGAAGGTAGTATTTTGTCGAGATTTTTGTTACTCCAATGGATGATAGCCTTATCAATATGGAAGGTAGTCTGTTGTCGATATGTTTGTTACTCCAATGGATGATAGCCTTGTCATTATGGATGGTAGCCTTGTCATTATGGAAGGTAGTCTATTGTCGAGATATTTGTTACTCCAATGGATGATAGCCTTGTCATTATGGAAGGTAGTCTGTTGTCCAGATTTTTATTACTCCAATGGATGGTAGTCGTGTCATTATGGAAGGTATTTTTTTATCGAGATTTTTGTTAGTCCAATGGATGGTAGCCTTTTCATTATGGAATGTAGTCTGTCGTTGAGATTTCTGTTACTCCAATGGATAGTAGCCTTGACATTATGAAAGGTAGTATTTTGTCGATATTTTTGTTATTCCATTGGATGGTAGCCTTGTCATTATGGAAGGTAGTCTATTGTCGAGATTTTGGTTATTCCAATGGATGGTAACCTTGTCATTATGGAAGGTTGTCTTTTGTCGAGATTTTTTTTACTCAAAGGATGGTAGCCTTGTCATTATTGAAGGTAGTTTGTTGTCGATATCTTTGTTACTCGAATGGATTATAACCTTGTCATTATGGAAGGTAGTCTATTTTCGAGATTCTTTTTACTCCAATGCATGGTAGCCTTGTCATTATGCAAGGTAGTCTGTTGTCGAAATTTTTGTTACTTCAATGGATGGTAGCCCTGTCATTATGTAAGGTAGTCGGTTGTTCAGATTTTTGTTACTCCAATAGATGGTAGCCTTGTGATTATCGAAGGTATATGGTTGTCGAGATTTTTGTTATTCCATTGGATGGTAGCCTTGTCATTATGGGAGGTAGTTTGTTGTCGAGATTTTTGTTATTCCAATGGATGGTAACCTTGTCATTATGGAAGGTAGTATTTTGTCGAGATTTTTGTTACTCCAATGGATGATAGCCTTATCAATATGGAAGGTAGTCTTTTGTCGATATCTTTGTTACTCCAATGGATGATAGCCTTGTCATTAAGGAAGGTAGTCTGTTGTCGAAATTATTTTTACTCCAATGGATGTAAGCCTTGTCATTATGGAAGGTAGTCTGTTGTCGAAATTTTTGTTACTTCAATGGATGTTAGCCTTGTCATTATGCAAGGTAGTCGGTTGTTCAGATTTTTGTTACTCCAATAGATGGTAGCCTTGTCATTATGGAAGGTACTCTATTGTCTAAATTTTTGTTACTCCAATGGATGGTAGTTTTGTCATTATGGAAGGTAGTTTTTTGTCGATATTTTTGTTACTCTAAAGGATGGTAGCCTTGTCATTGTGGAAGGTAGTCTATTGCCGAGATTTTTGTTACTCCAATGGATGATAGCTTTGTCATTATGGAAGGTAGTCTGTTGTCAAGATTTTTGTTACTCCAATGGATGGTAGCCTTGTCATTATGGAAGGTAGTCTATTGTCGAGATTTTTGTTATTCCAATGGACGGTAGCCTTGTCATTAGGGAAGGTAGTTTTTTGTCGAGATTTTTGTTACTCCAATGGATGGTAGCCTTTTCATTATGGAATATAGTCTGTCGTTGAGATTTTTTGTTACTCCAATGGATCGTAGCCTTGTCATTATGGAAGGTAGTCCATTATTCATATTTTTGTACTCCTATGGTTGGTAGCCTTGTCATTATGAAAGGTAGTATGTTGTCGATTTTTTTGTTATTCCATTGGATCGTAGCCTTGTCATTATGGAAGGTAGTATGTTGTCGAGATTTTTGTTACTCCAATGGATGTAGCCTTGTCATTATGGAAGGTAGTCTGTTGTCGAGATTTTTGTTACTCCAATTAATAGTAGCCTTGTTATTATGGAAGGTATTTTGTCATTGAGATTTCTATTACTCCAATTGATTGTAGCCTTGTCATTATGGAAGGTAGTTTGTTCTTCAAAATTTTGTTACTCCAATGGATGGTAGCCTTGTGATTATGGAAGGTATATGGTTGTCGAGATTTTTGTTATTCCATTGGATGGTAGCCTTGTCACTATGGATAGTAGTTTGTTGTCGAGATTTTTGTTATTCCAATGGATGGTAACCTTGTCATTATGGAAGGTAGTATTTTGTCGAGATTTTTGTTACTCCAATGGATGATAGCCTTATCAATATGGAAGGTAGTCTGTTGTCGATATGTTTGTTACTCCAATGGATGGTAGCCTTGACATTATGGGAGGTAGTCTATTGTCAAGATTTTTTTTACCCCAATAGATGGTAACCTTGTCATTATGGAAGGTAGTTTTTTGTCGAGAGTTTTGTTATTCCAATGGATGGTAGCCTTGTCAATATTCAAGGTAGTCTATTGTCGATATTGTTTTATTCCAATGGATTGTAGCCTGGTCATTATGGAAGGTAGGTTTTTTTCGAGATTTATGTTACTCCAATTGATGGTAGGATTGTCATTATGGAAGGTAGTCTGTTGTCTATATTTTTGTTATACCAATGAATGGTAACCTTGTCATTATGGAAGGTAGTATTTTGTCGAGATTTTTGTTACTCCAATGGATGATAGCCTTGTCATTATGGAAGGTAGTCTGTTGTCGAGATTTGTGTTACTCCAATGGATGGTAGCCTTGTCATTATGGAAGGTAGTCTATTGTCGAGATATTTGTTACTCCAATGGATGATAGCCTTGTCATTATGGAAGGTATTCTGTTGTCCAGATTTTTGTTACTCCAATGGATGGTAGTCTTGTCATTATGGAAGGTATTTTTTTATCGAGATTTTTGTTAGTCCAATGGATGGTAGCCTTTTCATTACGGAATGTAGTCTGTCGTTGTGATTTCTGTTACTCCAATGGATTGTAGCCTTGTCATTATGAAAGGTAGTATTTTGTCGATATTTTTGTTATTCCATTGGATGGTAGCCTTGTCATTATGGAAGGTAGTCTGTTGTCGAGATTTTTGTTATTCCAATGGATGGTAACCTTGTCATTATGGAAGGTTGTCTTTTGTCGAGATTTTTTTTACTCAAATGGATGGTAGCATTGTCATTATTGAAGGTAGTTTGTTGTCGATATCTTTGTTACTCGAATGGATTATAACCTTGTCATTATGGAAGGTAGTCTATTTTGGAGATTCTTTTTACTCCAATGCATGGTAGCCTTGTCATTATGCAAGGTAGTCTGTTGTCGAAATTTTTGTTACTTCAATGGATGGTAGCCCTGTCATTATGTAAGGTAGTCGGTTGTTCAGATTTTTGTTACTCCAATAGATGGTAGCCTTGTCATTATGGAAGGTACTCTATTGTCTAAATTTTTGTTACTCCAATGGATGGTAGCCTTGTCATTATGGAAGGTAGTTTTTTGTCGATATTTTTGTTACTCTAATGGATGGTAGCCTTGTCATTGTGGAAGGTAGTCTATTGCCGAGATTTTTGTTACTCCAATGGATGATAGCTTTGTCATTATGGAAGGTAGTCTGTTGTCGAGATTTTTGTTACTCCAATGGATGGTAGCCTTGTCATTATGGAAGGTAGTTTATTGTCGAGATTTTTGTTATTCCAATGGACGGTAGCCTTGTCATTATGGAAGGTAGTTTTTTGTCGAGATTTTTGTTACTCCAATGGATGGTAGCCTTTTCATTATGGAATATAGTCTGTCGTTGAGATTTTTTGTTACTCCAATGGATCGTAGCCTTGTCATTATGGAAGGTAGTCCATTATTCAGATTTTTGTACTCCTATGGTTGGTAGCCTTGTCATTATGAAAGGTAGTATGTTGTCGATTTTTTTGTTATTCCATTGTATTGTAGTCTTGTCATTATGGAAGGTAGTCTATTGTCGAGATTTTTGTTACTCCAATGGATGTAGCCTTGTAATTATGGAAGGTAGTCTGTTGTCGAGATTTTTGTTACTCCAATTAATAGTAGCCTTGTTATTATGGAAGGTATTTTGTCATTGAGATTTCTATTACTCCAATGGATTGTAGCCTTGTCATTATGGAAGGTAGTTTGTTCTTCAAATTTTTGTTACTCCAATGGATGGTAGCCTTGTGATTATGGAAGGTATATGGTTGTCGAGATTTTTGTTATTCCATTGGATGGTAGCCTTGTCATTATGGAAGGTAGTTTGTTGTCGAGATTTTTGTTATTCCAATGGATGGTAACCTTGTCATTATGGAAGGTAGTATTTTGTCGAGATTTTTGTTACTCCAATGAATGATAGCCTTATCAATATGGAAGGTAGTTTGTTGTCGATATGTTTGTTACTCCAATGGATGGTAGCCTTTTCATTATGGAAGGTAGTCTTTTGTTGATATCTTTGTTACTCCAATGGATGATAGCCTTGTCATTACAGAAGGTAGTCTGTTGTCGAAATTATTTTTACTCCAATGGATGTAAGCCTTGTCGTTATGGAAGGTAGTCTGTTGTCACGATTTTGTTACTCTAATGGATGGTAGGATTGTCATTATAGAACATAGTCTATTGTTGATATTTTTGTTACTCCAATGGATGGTATCCTTGTCATTATGGAAGATAGTCTACTGTCGAGATTTTTATTATTCCCATGGATGGCAGCCTTCTAATTATGGAAGGTAGTATTTTGTCGAGATTTTTGTTACTCCAATGGATGGTAGCCTTGTCAATATGGAAGTAGTCTATTGTCGAGATTTTTTTTATTCCCATGGATGGTAGCCTTCTCATTATGGAATGTAGTTTTTTGTCGAGATTTTTGTTACTCCAATGGATGGTAGCCTTTCCATTATGGAAGGTAGTCTGTTGTCAAGATTTTTGTTACCCCAATACATTCGAACCTTGTCATTATGGAAGGTAGTTTCATGTCGAGATTTTTGTTAATCCAATGGATGGTAACCTTGTGATTATGGAAGGTAGTCTATTGTCGATATTGTTTTATTCCAACGGATGGTAGCCTTGTCATTATGGAAGGTAGTTTTTTTGTCGAGATTTTAATTACTCCAATAGATGGTAGCGTTGTCATTACGGAAGGTAGTCTATTATCGAGATTTTTGTTACCCCAATGGATGTAGCCTTGTCATTATGGAAGGTAGAATGTTGTCGAGATTTTTGTTACTCTAATAAATGGTAGTCTTGTCATTATGTAAGGTAGTTTGTCGTTGAGATTTCTGTTACTCCAATGAATTGTAGCCTTGTCATTATGGAAGGTAGTTTGTTCTTAAAATTTTTGTTGCTCCAATGAATGGTAGCCTTGTGATTATGTAAGGTAGACTATTATCGAGATTTTTGTTATTCCAATGGATGGTAGAATTATAATTAAGGAAGGTAGTCTGTTGTCGAGATTTTTGTTATTCCAATGGATGGTAACCTTGTCATTATGGAAAGTAGTTTTTTGTAGAGATTTTTGTTACTCCAATGGATGGTAGCCTTGTCATTATGGAAGGTAGTCTATTGTCGAGATTTTTGTTACTCCAATGGATGATAGCCTTGTCATTATAGAAGGTAGTCTGTTGTCGAGATTTTTGTTACTCCACTTGATGATAGCCTTGTCATTATGCAATGTAGTCTGTTGTTCATATTTTTGTTACTCCAATGGATGGAAGCCTTGTCATTATGGAAGGTAGTCTATTGTCGAGATTTTTGTTATTCCAATGGATGGTAGCCTTGCCATTATGGAAGGTAGTCTGTTGTCATGATTTTTTTACCCCAATAGATGCTAACCTTGTCATTATCGAAGGTAGTTATTTGTCGAGATTTTTGTTACTCCAATGGACGGTAGCCATGTCAATATGGAAGGTAGTCTATTGTCGATATTGTTTTATTCCAATGGATTTTAGCCTTGTCACTATGGAAGGTAGGTTTTGTTCTAGATTTTAATTACTCCAATGGATGTAGCCTTGTCATTATGGAAGGTAGTCTGTTGTCGAGACTTTTGTTACTCCGATGAATGGTAGCCTTGTTATTATGGAAGGTAGTCTGTCGTTGAGATTTCTGTTACTCCAATGGATTGTAGCCTTGTCATTATGGAAGGTAGTTTGTTCTTCAAATTTTTGTTACTCCAATGGATGGTAGCCTTGTGATTATGGAAGGTAGATTGTTGTCGAGATTTTTGTTATTCCATTGGATGGTAGCCTTGTCATTATGGAAGGTAGTTTGTTGTCGAGATTTTTGGTATTCCAATGGATGGTAACCTTGTCATTATGCAAGGTAGTATTTTGTCGAGATTTTTGTTACTCCAATGGATGATAGCCTTATCAATATGGAAGGTATTCTGTTGTCGATATGTTTGTTACTCCAATGGATGGTAGCCTTGTCATTATGGAAGGTAGTCTATTTTCGATATCTTTGTTACTCCAATGGATGATAGCCTTGTCATTACGGAAGGTAGTCTTTTGTCGAGATTATTTTTACTCCAATGGATGGTGGCCTTGTCATTATGGAAGGTAGTCTGTTGTCACAATTTTGTTACTCTAATGGATGGTAGGATTGTCATTTTAGAACATAGTCTATTATTGATATTTTTGTTACTCCAATGGATGGTAGCCTTGTCATTATGGAAGGTAGTCTACTGTCGAGATTTTTGTTATTCCAATGGATGGCAACCTTCTCATTATGGAAGGTTGTTTTTTGTCGAGATTTTTGTTACTCCAATGGATGGTAGCCTTGCCATTATGGAAGGTAGTTTGTTGTCATGATTATTGTTACCCCAATATATGGTAACCTTGTCATTATGGAAGGTAGTTTTTTGTCGAGATTTTTGTTATTCCAATGGATGGTAGCCTTCTCATTATGGAAGGTAGTATTTTGTCGAGATTTTTGTTACTCCAATGGATGGTAGCCTTCTCATTATGGAATGTAGTCTGTTGTCAAGATTTTTGTTACCCCATTAGATGGTAACCTTGTCATTATGGAAGGTAGTTATTTGTTGAGATTTTTGTTATTCCAATGGATGGTAGCCTTGTCAATATGGAAGGTAGTCTATTGTCGAGATTGTTTTATTCCAATGGATGGTAGCCTTGTCATTATGGAAGGTAGTTTTTTGTCGAGATTTTAATTACTCCAATGGATGGTAGCGTTGTCATTACGGAAGGTAGTCTATTGTCGAGATTTTTGTTACCCCAATGGATGTAGCCTTGTCATTATGGAAGGTAGTATGTTGTCGAGATTTTTGTTACTCTAATAAATGGTAGCCTTGTCATTATGGAAGTTAGTCTGTCGTTCAGATTTTTGTTACTCCAATGGATTGTAGCCTTGTCATTATGGAAGGTAGTTTGTTCTTCAAATTTTTGTTACTCCAATGGATGGTAGCATTGTGATTATGGAAGGTAGTTTGTTCTTCAAATTTTTGTTACTCCAATGGATGGTAGCATTGTGATTATGGAAGGTAGACTATTATCGAGAATGTTGTTACTCTAATGGATGGTAGCATTGTCATTATGGAAGGTAGTCTGTTGTCGAGATTTTTGTTATTCCAATGGATGGTAGCCTTGTCATTATAGAAGGTAGTTTTTTGTCGATATTTTTGTTACTCCAATGGATGGTAGCCTTGCCATTATGGAAGGTAGTCTGTTGACAAGATTTTTTTTACCCCAATAGATGGTAACCTTGTCATTATGGAAGGTTGTTTTTTGTCGAGTTTTTTGTTACTCCAATGGATGGTAGCCTTGTCAATATGGAAGGTAGTCTATTGTCGATATTGTTTTATTCCAATGGATTGTAGCCTTGTGATTATGGAAGGTAGGTTTTTTTCGAGATTTTAATTACTCCAATGGATGGTAGCATTGTCATTACAGAAGGTAGTCTGTTGTCGAGATTTTTGTTACCCCAATGAATGGTAGCCTTGTCATTAAGGAAGGTTTGTCTGTCATTGAGATTTTTGTTACTCCATTAGGTGCTAGCCTTGTCATTATGGAAGGTAGACTATTGTCGTGATTTATGTTACTCCAATGGATGGTAGCATTGTCATTATGGAAGGTAGTCTGTTGTCGATATTTTTGTTATTCCAATGGATGGTAGCCTTTTCATTATGGAATGTAGTCCGTCATTGAGATTTCTGTTACTCCAATGTATAGTAGCCTTGTCCTTATGGAAGGTAGTCTGTTATTCAGATTTTTGTTACTCCGCTGGATTGTAGCCTTGTCATTATGGAAAGTAGTTTTTTGTAAAGATTTTTGTTACTCCAATGGATGGTAGCCTTATCATTATGGAAGGTAGTCTTTTGTCGAGATTTTTGTTACTCCAAAGGATGATAGCCTTGTCATTATGGAAGGTAGAGTGTTGTCGAGATTTTTGTTACTCCACTAGATGATAGCCTTGTCATTATGCAATGTAGTCTGTTGTTCATATTTTTGTTACTCCAATGGATGGTAGCCTTGTCATTATGGAAGGTAGTCTATTGTCAAGATTTTTGTTATTCCAATGGATTGTAGCCTTTTCATTATGGAATGTAGTCTGTCATTGAGATTTCTGTTACTCCAATGGATAGTAGCCTTGTCATTATGGAAGGTAGTCTGTTATTCAGCTTTTTGTCACTCCAATGGATTTTAGCCTTGTCATTATGAAAGGTAGTATGTTGTCGATATTTTTGTAATTCCATTCGACTGTTGCCTTGTCATTATGGAAGGTAGTCTGTTTTCGAGATTTTTGTTATTCCATTGGACGATTGCCTTGTCATTATGGAAGGTAGTTTGTTGTCAAGATTTTGTTTACCCCAATAGATGGTAACCTTGTCATTATGGAAGGTAGTTTTTTGTCGAGTTTTTTGTTACTCCAATGGATGGTAGCCTTGTCAATAAGGAAGGTAGTCTATTGTCGATATTGTTTTATTCCAATGGATTGTAGCCTTGTCATTATGGAAGGTAGGTTTTTTTCGAGATTTTAATTACTCCAATGGATGGTAGCGTTGTCATTACAGAAGGTAGTCAGTTGTCGAGATTTTTGTTACCCCAATGGATGTAGCCTTGTCATTATGGAAGGTAGTCTATTGTCGAGATTATTGTTACTCTAATGAATGGTAGCCTTGTCATTAAGGAAGGTTTGTCTGTCATTGAGATTTTTGTTACTCCATTAGGTGCTAGCCATGTAATTATGGAAGGTAGACTATTGTCGTGATTTATGTTACTCCAATGGATGGTAGTATTGTCATTATGGAAGGTAGTCTGTTGTCGATATTTTTGTTATTCCAATGGATGGTAGCCTTGTCATTATGGAAGGTAGTTTTTTGTCGAGATTTTTGTTAGTCCAATGGATGGTAGCCTTTTCATTATGGAATGTAGTCCGTCGTTGAGATTTCTGTTACTCCAATGTATAGTAGCCTTGTCCTTATGGAAGGTAGTCTGTTATTCAGATTTTTGTTACTCCAATGGATTGTAGCCTTGTCATTATGGAAAGTAGTTTTTTGTAGAGATTTTTGTTACTCCAATGGATGATAGCCTTGTCATTATGGAAGGTAGTATGTTGTCGAGATTTTTTTTGCTCCACTAGATGATAGCCTTGTCATTATGCAATGTAGTCTATTGTTCATATTTTTGTTCCTCCAATGGATGGTAGCCTTGTCATTATGGAAGGTAGTCTATTGTCAAGATTTTTGTTATTCCAATGGATGGTAGCCTTGCCATTATGGAAGGTAGTTTTTTGTCGAGATTTTTGTTAGTCCAATGGATGGTAGCCTTTTCATTATGGAATGTAGTCTGTCGTTGAGATTTCTATTACTACAATGGATAGTAGCCTTGTCATTATGGAAGGCAGTCTGTTATTCAGCCTTTTGTCACTCCAATGGATTTTAGCCTTGTCATTATGAAAGGTAGTATGTTGTCGATATTTTTGTTATTCCATTAGACGGTAGCCTTGTCATTATGGAAGGTAGTCTGTTGTCGAGATTTTTGTTATTCCAATGGATGGTAACCTTGTCATTATGGAAGTTAGTCTTTTGTCGATATCTTTGTTACTCCACTAGATGATAGCCTTGTCCTTATGCAAGGTAGTATGTTGTTCATATTTTTGTTACTCAAATGGATGGTAGCCTTGTCATTATGGAATGTAGTGTATTGTCGAGATTTTTGTTATTCCAATGGATGGTAGTCTTCTCATTATGGAAGGTAGTTTTTTGTCGAGATTTTTGTTACTCCAATGGATGGTAGCCTTGCCATTATGGAAGGTAGTCAGTTGTCAAGATTTTGTTTACCCCAATAGATGGTAACCTTATCATTATGGAAGGTAGTTTTTTGTCGAGTTTTTTGTTACTCCAATGGATGGTAGCCTTGTCAATATGGAAGGTAGTCTATTGTCGATACTGTTTTATTCCAATGGATTGTAGCCTTGTCATTATGGAAGGTAGGTTTTTTTCGAGATTTTAATTACTCCAATGGATGGAAGCGTTGTCATTACAGAAGGTAGTCTGTTGTCGAGATTTTTGTTACCCCAATGGATGTAGCCTTGTCATTATGGAAGGTAGTCTATTGTCGAGATTATTGTTACTCTAATGAATGGTAGCCTTGTCATTAAGGAAGGTTTGTCTGTCATTGAGATTTTTGTTACTCCATTAGGTGCTAGCCTTGTCAATATGGAAGGTAGACTATTGTCGTGATTTATGTTACTCCAATGGATGGTAGTATTGTCATTATGGAAGGTAGTCTGTTGTCGATATTTTTGTTATTCCAATGGATGGTAGCCTTGTCATTATGGAAAGTAGTTTTTTGTATAGTAGCCTTGTCCTTAAGGAAGGTAGTCTGTTATTCAGATTTTTGTTACTCCAATGGATTGTAGCCTTGTCATTATGGAAAGTAGTTTTTTGTAGAGATTTTTGTTACTCCAATGGATGGTAGCCTTATCATTATGGAAGGTAGTCTTTTGTCGAGATTTTTGTTACTCCAATGGATGATAGCCTTGTCATTATGGAAGGTAGTATGTTGTCGAGATTTTTGTTGCTCCACTAGATGATAGCCTTGTCATTATGCAATGTAGTCTGTTGTTCATATTTTTGTTACTCCAATGGATGGTAGCCTTGTCATTATGGAAGGTAGTCTATTGTCGAGATTTTTGTTATTCCAATGGATGGTAGCCTTCTCATTATGGATGGTAGTTTTTTGTCGAGATTTTTGTTAGTCCAATGGATGGTAGCCTTTTCATTATGGAATGTAGTCTGTCGTTGAGATTTTTTTTACCCCAATAGATGCTAACCTTGTCATTATGGAAGGTAGTTTTTTGTCGAGATTTTTTTTACTCCAATAGACAGTAGCCATGTCAATATGGAAGGTATTCTATTGTCGATATTGTTTTATTCCAATGGATTGTAGCCTTGTCACTATGGAAGGTAGGTTTTTTTCGAGATTTTAATTACTCCAATGGATGTAGCCTTGTCATTATGGAAGGTAGTCTATTGTCAAGACTTTTGTTACTCCAATGAATGGTAGCCTTGTTATTATGGAAGGTAGTTTATCGTTGAGATTTCTATTACTCCAATGGATTGTAGCCTTGTCATTATGGAAGGTAGTTTGTTCTTCAAATTTTTGTTACTTCAATGGATGGTAGCCTTGTCATTATGGAAGGTAGTCTTTTGTCGAGATTTTTGTTATTCCAATGGATGGTAACCTTGTCATTATGGAAGGTAGTATTTTGTCGAGATTTTTGTTACTCCAATGGATGATAGCCTTATCAATATGGAAGGTATTCTGTTGTCGATATGTTTGTTACTCCAATGGATGGTAGCCTTGTCATTATAGAAGGTAGTCTATTGTCGATATCTTTGTTACTCCAATGGATGATAGCCTTGTCATTACGGAAGGTAGTCTGTTGTCGAGATTATTTTTACACCAATGGATGGTGGCCTTGTCATTATGGAAGGTAGTCTGTTGTCACGATTTTGTTACTCTAATGGATGGTAGGATTGTCATTATAGAACATTGTCTATTGTTGATATTTTTGTTACTCCAATGGATGGTAGCCTTGTAATTATAGAAAGTAGTCTACGGTCGAGATTTTTGTTATTCCAATGGATGGCAGCCTTCCCATTATGGAAGGTAGTTTTTTGTGGAGATTTTTGTTACTCCAATTGATGGTAGCCTTGCCATTATGGAAGGTAGTCTATTGTCAAGACTTTTGTTACCCCAATATATGGTAACCTTGTCATTATGGAAGGTAGTTTTTTGTCAAGATTTTTGTTTCTCCAATGCATGGTAGCCTTGTCAATATGGAAGGTAGTCTATTGTCGAGATTTTTGTTATTCCAATGGATGCTAGCCTTCTCATTATGGAAGGTAGTTTTTTGTCGAGATTTTTGTTACTCCAATGGATGGTAGCCTTATGATTATGGAAGGTAGTCTATTATCGACATTTTTGTTATTCCAATGGATGGTAGCCTTGTCATTATGGAAGGTAGTCTGTCGTTGAGATTTATGTTACTCCAATGGATTATAGCCTTGTCATTATGGAAGGTAGTCTGTTGTTTTGATTTTTGTTACTCCAATGGATGCTAGCCTTGTCATTATGGAAGGTAGTCTATTGTCGAGATTTTTGTTATTCCAATGGATGGTAACCTTGTCATTATGGAAGGTAGTCTTTTGTGTATATTGTTGTTACTCCAATGGATGGTAGCCTTGTCATTATTGAAGGTAGTCTGTTGTCGATATCTTTGTTACTCCAATGGATGACAACCTTGTCATTATGGAATGTAGTATGTTGTTTAAATGTTTGTTACTCCAATGGATGGTAGCCTTGTCATTATGGAATGTAGTCTGTTGTCGAGATCTTTGTTATTCCAATGGATGGTAGCCTTGTCATTATGTAAGGAAGTCGGTCGTTGAGATTTTTGTTACTCCAGTGGATAGTAGCCTTGTCATTATGGAAGGTAGTCTGTTCAGATTTTTGTTACTACAATGGATGTTAGCCTTGTCATTATGGAAGGTAGTCTATTGTCGAGATTTGTGATACTCCAATGTATGGTAGCCTTGTCATTATGGAAAGTAGTCTGTTGTCGAGAATTTTTTTACTCAAATGGATGGTAGCCTTGTCTTTATGGAAGGTAGTCTGTCGTTGAGATTTTTGTTACTCCAATGGATGGTAGCCTTGTCATTATGAAAGGTAGTATGTCATTGAGATTTTTGTTACTCCAATGGATGGTAGCCTTCTCATTATGGAAGGTAGTCTATTGTCAAGATTTTTATTATTCCAATGGATTGTAGCATAGTCATTATGGAAGGTAGTCTTTTGTCGCGATTTTTGTTACTCCAATGGATGGAAGCCTTATAATTATTGAAGTTAGCCTGTTTTCGATATCTTTGTATTCCAATGGATTATAGCCTTGTCGTTGTGCAAGATAGACTGTTGTTTAGATTTTTGTTACTCCAATGGATGGTAGCCTTGTGATTATGGAAGGTAGTCTATTATCGAGATTTTTGTTATTCCAATGGATGGTAGCCTTGTCATTACGGAAGGTAGTCTGTCGTTGAGATTTTTGATACTCCAGTAGATAGTAGCCTTGTCATTATGGAAGGTAGTCTGTTGTTCAGATTTTTTTTACTACAATGGATGCTAGCCTTGTCATTATGGAAGGTAGTCTATTGTCGAGATTTTTGTTATTCTAATGGATGGTAGCCTTGTCATTATGGAAGGTAGTTGGTCGTTGAGATTTTTTAAACTCAATTGGATAGTCGCCTTGTCTTTATGGAAGGTAGTCTGTTGTTCAGATTTTTGTTACTACAATGGATTTTAGCCTTGTAATTATGGAAGGTAGTCTGTTGTATAGATTTTTGTTACTCCAATGGATGCTAGCCTTGTCATTATGGAAGGTAGTCTATTGTCGAGATTTTTGTTATTCCAATGGATGGTAACCTTGTCATTATGGAAGGTAGTCTTTTGTCTAGATTGTTGTTACTCCAATGGATGGTAGCCTTGTTATTATTGAAGGTAGTCTATTGTAAATATCTTTGTTAATCCAATGGATGATAGCCTTATCATTATGGAAGGTAGTCTGTTGTTTAAATTTTTGTTACTCCAATGGATAGTAGCCTTTTCATTATGAAAGGTAGTCTATTGTCGAGATTTTTTTTATTATAATGGATGGTAGCCTTGTCATTATGGTAGGTAGTCGGTCGTTGAGATTTTTGTTACTCCAGTGGATAATAGCCTTGTCATTATGGAAGGTAGTTTGTTGTTCAGATTTTTGTTACTACAATGGATGTTAGCCTTGTCATTATGGAAGGTAGTCTGTTGTCGAGATTTGTGATACTCCAATGTATGGTAGCCTTGTCGTTATGGAAGGTAGTCTGTTGTCGAGATTTGTGATACTCCAATGTATGGTAGCCTTGTCGTTATGGAAGGTAGTCTGTTGTCGAGAATTTTTTTACTCAAATGGATGGTAGCCTTGTCTTTATGGAAGGTAGTTTGTCGTTGACATTTTTGTTACTCCAATGGATGGTAGCCTTGTCATTATGAAAGGTAGTATGTCATTGAGATTTTTGTTACTCCAATGGATGGTAGCCTTGTCATTATGGAAGGTAGTCTATTGTCATGATTTTTATTATTCCAATGGATTGTAGCAATGTCATTATGGAAGGTAGTCTTTTGTCTAGATTTTTGTTACTCCAATGGATGGAAGCCTTGTAATTATTGAAGTTAGCCTATTTTCGATATCTTTGTATTCCCATGGATTATAGCCTTGTCATTATGCAAGGTAGACTGTTGTTTATTTTTTTTGTTACTCCAATGGATGGTAGCCTTGTGATTATGGAAGGTAGTCTATTATCGACATTTTTGTTATTCCAATGGATGGTAGCCTTGTCATTACGGAAGGTAGTCTGTTGTTGAGATTTATGTTACTCCAATGGATTGTAGCCTTGTCATTATGGAAGGTAGTCTGTTGTTTTGATTTTTGTTACTCCAATGGATGCTAGCCTTGTCATTATGGAAGGTAGTCTATTGTCGAGATTTTTTTTATTCCAATTGATGGTAACCTTGTCATTATGGAAGGTAGTCTTTTGTCTAGATTGTTGTTACTCCAATGGATGGTAGCCTTGTCATTATTGAAGGTAGTGTGTTGTCGATATCTTTGTTACTCCAATGGATGACAACCTTGTCATTATGGAAGGTAGTATGTTGTTTAAATGTTTGTTACTCCAATGGATGGTAGCCTTGTCGTTATGGAATGTAGTCTGTTGTCGAGATCTTTGTTATTCCAATGGATGGTAGCCTTCTCATTATGTAAGGAAGTCGGTCGTTGATATTTTTGTTACTCCAGTGGATAGTAGCCTTGTCATTATGGAAGGTAGTCTGTTGTTCAGATTTTTGTTACTACAATGGATGTTAGCCTTGTCATTATGGAAGGTAGTCTGTTGTCGAGATTTGTGATACTCCAATGTATGGTAGCCTTGTCATTATGGAAAGTAGTCTGTTGTCGAGAATTTTTTTACTCAAATGGATGGTAGCCTTGTCTTTATGGAAGGTAGTCTGTCGTTGAGATTTTTGTTACTCCAATGGATGGTAGCCTTGTCACTATGAAAGGTAGTATGTCATTGAGATTTTTGTTACTCCAATGGATGGTAGCCTTCTTATTATGGAAGGTAGTCTATTGTCAAGATTTTTATTATTCCAATGGATTGTAGCATAGTCATTATGGAAGGTAGTCTTTTGCGAGATTTTTGTTACTCCAATGGATGGAAGCCTTATAATTATTGAAGTTAGCCTGTTTTCGATATCTTTGTATTCCAATGGATTATAGCCTTGTCGTTATGCAAGATAGACTGTTGTTTAGATTTTTGTTACTCCAATGGATGGTAGCCTTGTGATTATGGAAGGTAGTCTATTATCGACATTTTTGTTATTCCAATGGATGGTAGCCTTGTCATTACGGAAGGTAGTCTGTCGTTGAGATTTTTGTTACTCCAGTAGATAGTAGCCTTGTCATTATGGAAGGTAGTCTGTTGTTCATATTTTTTTTACTACAATGGATGTTAGCCTTGTCATTATGGAAGGTAGTCTATTGTCGAGATTTTTGTTATTCTAATGGATGGTAGCCTTGTCATTATGGAAGGTAGTTGGTCATTGAGATTTTTTAAACTCAATTGGATAGTCGCCTTGTCTTTATGGAAGGTAGTCTGTTGTTCAGATTTTTGTTACTACAATGGATGTTAGCCTTGTAATTATGGAAGGTAGTCTGTTGTTTATATTTTTGTTACTCCAATGGATGCTAGCCTTGTCATTATGGAAGGTAGTTTATTGTCGAGATTTTTGTTATTCCAATGGATGGTAACCTTGTCATTATGGAAGGTAGTCTTTTGTCTAGATTGTTGTTACTCCAATGGATGGTAGCCTTGTTATTATTGAAGGTAGTCTATTGTAAATATCTTTGTTAATCCAATGGATGATAGCCTTGTCATTATGGAAGGTAGTCTGTTGTTTAAATTTTTGTTACTTCAATGGATAGTAGCCTTTTCATTATGAAAGGTAGTCTATTGTCGAGATTTTTTTTATTCTAATGGATGGTAGCCTTGTCATTATGGAAGGTAGTCGGTCTTTGAGATTTTTGTTACTCCAATGGATAATAGCCTTGTCATTATGGAAGGTAGTTTGTTGTTCAGATTTTTGTTACTACAATGGATGTTAGCCTTGTCATTATGGAAGGTAGTCTATTGTCGAGATTTGTGATACTCCAATGTATGGTAGCCTTGTCGTTATGGAAGGTAGTCTGTTGTCGAGATTTGTGATACTCCAATGTATGGTAGCCTTGTCGTTATGGAAGGTAGTCTGTTGTCGAGAATTGTTTTACTCAAATGGATGGTAGCCTTGTCTTTATAGAAGGTAGTCTGTCGTTGAGATTTTTGTTACTCCAATGGATGGTAGCCTTGTCATTATGGAAGGTAGTCTATTGTCAAGTTTTTTATTATTCCAATGGATTGTAGCAATGTCATTATGGAAGGTAGTCTTTTGTCTAGATTTTTGTTACTCCAATGGATGGAAGCCTTGTAATTATTGAAGTTAGCCTGTTTTCGATATCTTTGTATTCCAATGGATTATAGCCTTGTCATTATGCAAGGTAGACTGTTGTTTAGATTTTTGTTACTCCAATGGATGGTAGCCTTGTGATTATGGAAGGTAGTTTGTTGTTTAAATGTTTGTTACTCCAATGGATGGTAGCCTTGTCCTTATGGAATGTAGTCTGTTGTCGAGATCTTTGTTATTCCAATGGGTGGTAGCCTTGTCATTATGGAAGGTAGTCTGTTATCGAGATTTGCGTTACTCCAATGTATGGTAGCGTTGTCGTTATGGAAGGTAGTCTATTGTAGATATTTTTGTTACTCAAATAGATGTTAGCCTTGTCTTTATGGAAGGTAGTCTGTCGTTGAGATTTTTTTACTCTAATGGATGGTAGCCTTCTCATTATAGAAGGTAGTATGTCATTGAGATTTTTGTTACTCTAATGGATGGTAGCCTTGTCATTATGGAAGGTAGTCTATTGTCGAGATTTTTGTTATTCCAATGGATTGTAGCCTTGTCATTATGGAAGGTAGTCTTTTGTCGAGATTTTTGTTATTCCAATTGATAAAAGCCTTGTCATTATTGAAGTTAGCCTGTTGTCGATATCTTTGTTATTACAATGAATGATAGCCTTGTCATTATGCAAGGTAATATGTTGTTCATATTTTTGGTACTCCAGTGGATGGTAGCCTTGTGATTATGGAAGGTAGTCTATTATCAACATTTTTGTTATTCCAATGGATGGTAGCCTTGTCATTACGGAAGGTAGTCGGTCATTGAGATTTCTGTTACTCCAATGGATGGTAGCCTTGTCATTATGGAAGGTTGTCTATTGTTCAGATTTTTTTTACTCCAATGGATGATAGCCTTGTCATTATGGAAGGAAGTCTATTGTCGAGATTTTTGTTATTCCAATGGATGGTAGCCTTGTCATTATGGAAGGTAGTCTATTATCGATATTTTTGATACTCTAATGGATGGTAGCCTTGTAATTATGGAAGGTAGTCTGTTGTTTAGATTTTTGTTACTCCATTGGATTGTAGCCTTGTCATTATGGAAGGTAGTATGTCGTTGAGATTTCTGTTACTCCAATGGATCGTAGCCTTGTCATTATGGAAGGTAGTGTATTGCTCAGATTTTTGTTACTTCAATGGATGGTAGCCATTATTGAAGGTAGTCTGTTGTCGAGAATTTTTTATTCCATTGGATGGTAACCTTGTCATTATGGAGGGTGGTTTGTTGTCAAGATTTGTGTTACTCCAATGTATGGTAGCCTTGTCGTTATGGAAGGTAGTCTTTTGTCGAGATTTTTGTTACTCAAATGGATGGTAGCCTTGTCTTTATGGAATGTAGTCTGTCGTTGAGATTTTTGTTACTCCAATGGATGGTAGCCTTGTCATTATGGAAGGTAGTATGTCGTTGAGATTTTTGTTACTCCAATGGATGGTAGCCTTGTCATTATGGAAGGTAGTCTATTGTCGAGATTTTTGATATTCCAATGGATTGTAGCCTTGTTATTATGGAAGGTAGTCTTTTGTCAGGATTTTTGTTACTCCAATAGATGGAAGCATTGTCATTATTGAAGGTAGCCTGTTGTCGATATCCGTGTTATTCCAATGGATGATAGCCTTGTCATTATGCAAGGTAGTCTATTTTTCAGATTTTTTTTATTCCATTGGATGCTAGCCTTGTCATTATGGAAGGTAGTTTTTTGTCGAGATTTTTATTACTCCAATGGATGGAAGCCTTGTCATTATGGAAGGTAGTCTATTGTCGAGATTTTTGTCACCCAAATGGATGGTAGCCTTGTAATTATGGAAGGTATTTTGTTGTAGAGATTTTTGTTACTCCAATGGATGGTAGCCTTGTCATTATGGAAGGTAGTCTGTTGTTCAACTTTTTGTTACTCCAATGGATGCTAGCCTTGTCATTATGGAAGGTAGTCTATTGTCGAGATTTTTGTTATTCCAATGGATGGTAACCTTGTCATTATGGAAGGTAGTCTTTTGTCTAAATTGTTGTTACTCCAATGGATGGTAGCCTTTTCATTATTGAAGGTATTATGTTGTCGATATCTTTGTTACTACAATGGATGTTAGCCTTGTCATTATGGAAGGTAGTCTGTTGTCGAGATTTGTGATACTCCAATGTATGGTAGCCTTGTCATTATGGAAAGTAGTCTGTTGTCGAGAATTTTTTTACTCAAATGGATGGTAGCCTTGTCTTTATGGAAGGTAGTCTGTCGTTGAGATTTTTGTTACTCCAATGGATGGTAGCCTTGTCATTATGAAAGGTAGTATGTCATTGAGATTTTTGTTACTCCAATGGATGGTAGCCTTCTCATTATGGAAGGTAGTCTATTGTCAAGATTTTTATTATTCCAATGGATTGTAGCATAGTCATTATGGAAGGTAGTCTTTTGTCGAGATTTTTGTTACTCCAATGGATGGAAGCCTTATAATTATTGAAGTTAGCCTGTTTTCGATATCTTTGTATTCCAATGGATTATAGCCTTGTCGTTGTGCAAGATAGACTGTTGTTTAGATTTTTGTTACTCCAATGGATGGTAGCCTTGTGATTATGGAAGGTAGTCTATTATCGAGATTTTTGTTATTCCAATGGATGGTAGCCTTGTCATTACGGAAGGTAGTCTGTCGTTGAGATTTTTGTTACTCCAGTAGATAGTAGCCTTGTCATTATGGAAGGTAGTCTGTTGTTCAGATTTTTTTTACTACAATGGATGCTAGCCTTGTCATTATGGAAGGTAGTCTATTGTCGAGATTTTTGTTATTCTAATGGATGGTAGCCTTGTCATTATGGAAGGTAGTTGGTCGTTGAGATTTTTTAAACTCAATTGGATAGTCGCCTTGTCTTTATGGAAGGTAGTATGTTGTTCAGATTTTTGTTACTACAATGGATTTTAGCCTTGTAATTATGGAAGGTAGTCTGTTGTATAGATTTTTGTTACTCCAATGGATGCTAGCCTTGTCATTATGGAAGGTAGTCTATTGTCGAGATTTTTGTTATTCCAATGGATGGTAACCTTGTCATTATGGAAGGTAGTCTTTTGTCTAGATTGTTGTTACTCCAATGGATGGTAGCCTTGTTATTATTGAAGGTAGTCTATTGTAAATATCTTTGTTAATCCAATGGATGATAGCCTTATCATTATGGAAGGTAGTCTGTTGTTTAAATTTTTGTTACTCCAATGGATAGTAGCCTTTTCATTATGAAAGGTAGTCTATTGTCGAGATTTTTTTTATTATAATGGATGGTAGCCTTGTCATTATGGTAGGTAGTCGGTCGTTGAGATTTTTGTTACTCCAGTGGATAATAGCCTTGTCATTATGGAAGGTAGTTTGTTGTTCAGATTTTTGTTACTACAATGGATGTTAGCCTTGTCATTATGGAAGGTAGTCTGTTGTCGAGATTTGTGATACTCCAATGTATGGTAGCCTTGTCGTTATGGAAGGTAGTCTGTTGTCGAGATTTGTGATACTCCAATGTATGGTAGCCTTGTCGTTATGGAAGGTAGTCTGTTGTCGAGAATTTTTTTACTCAAATGGATGGTAGCCTTGTCTTTATGGAAGGTAGTTTGTCGTTGACATTTTTGTTACTCCAATGGATGGTAGCCTTGTCATTATGAAAGGTAGTATGTCATTGAGATTTTTGTTACTCCAATGGATGGTAGCCTTGTCATTATGGAAGGTAGTCTATTGTCATGATTTTTATTATTCCAATGGATTGTAGCAATGTCATTATGGAAGGTAGTCTTTTGTCTAGATTTTTGTTACTCCAATGGATGGAAGCCTTGTAATTATTGAAGTTAGCCTATTTTCGATATCTTTGTATTCCCATGGATTATAGCCTTGTCATTATGCAAGGTAGACTTTTGTTTATTTTTTTTGTTACTCCAATGGATGGTAGCCTTGTGATTATGGAAGGTAGTCTATTATCGACATTTTTGTTATTCCAATGGATGGTAGCCTTGTCATTACGGAAGGTAGTCTGTTGTTGAGATTTATGTTACTCCAATGGATTGTAGCCTTGTCATTATGGAAGGTAGTCTGTTGTTTTGATTTTTGTTACTCCAATGGATGCTAGCCTTGTCATTATGGAAGGTAGTCTATTGTCGAGATTTTTTTTATTCCAATTAATGGTAACCTTGTCATTATGGAAGGTAGTCTTTTGTCTAGATTGTTGTTACTCCAATGGATGGTAGCCTTGTCATTATTGAAGGTAGTCTGTTGTCGATATCTTTGTTACTCCAATGGATGACAACCTTGTCATTATGGAAGGTAGTATGTTGTTTAAATGTTTGTTACTCCAATGGATGGTAGCCTTGTCGTTATGGAATGTAGTCTGTTGTCGAGATCTTTGTTATTCCAATGGATGGTAGCCTTGTCATTATGTAAGGAAGTCGGTCGTTGATATTTTTGTTACTCCAGTGGATAGTAGCCTTGTCATTATGGAAGGTAGTCTGTTGTTCAGATTTTTGTTACTACAATGGATGTTAGCCTTGTCATTATGGAAGGTAGTCTGTTGTCGAGATTTGTGATACTCCAATGTATGGTAGCCTTGTCATTATGGAAAGTAGTCTGTTGTCGAGAATTTTTTTACTCAAATGGATGGTAGCCTTGTCTTTATGGAAGGTAGTCTGTCGTTGAGATTTTTGTTACTCCAATGGATGGTAGCCTTGTCACTATGAAAGGTAGTATGTCATTGAGATTTTTGTTACTCCAATGGATGGTAGCCTTCTTATTATGGAAGGTAGTCTATTGTCAAGATTTTTATTATTCCAATGGATTGTAGCATAGTCATTATGGAAGGTAGTCTTTTGCGAGATTTTTGTTACTCCAATGGATGGAAGCCTTATAATTATTGAAGTTAGCCTGTTTTCGATATCTTTGTATTCCAATGGATTATAGCCTTGTCGTTATGCAAGATAGACTGTTGTTTAGATTTTTGTTACTCCAATGGATGGTAGCCTTGTGATTATGGAAGGTAGTCTATTATCGACATTTTTGTTATTCCAATGGATGGTAGCCTTGTCATTACGGAAGGTAGTCTGTCGTTGAGATTTTTGTTACTCCAGTAGATAGTAGCCTTGTCATTATGGAAGGTAGTCTGTTGTTCATATTTTTTTTACTACAATGGATGTTAGCCTTGTCATTATGGAAGGTAGTCTATTGTCGAGATTTTTGTTATTCTAATGGATGGTAGCCTTGTCATTATGGAAGGTAGTTGGTCATTGAGATTTTTTAAACTCAATTGGATAGTCGCCTTGTCTTTATGGAAGGTAGTCTGTTGTTCAGATTTTTGTTACTACAATGGATGTTAGCCTTGTAATTATGGAAGGTAGTCTGTTGTTTATATTTTTGTTACTCCAATGGATGCTAGCCTTGTCATTATGGAAGGTAGTTTATTGTCGAGATTTTTGTTATTCCAATGGATGGTAACCTTGTCATTATGGAAGGTAGTCTTTTGTCTAGATTGTTGTTACTCCAATGGATGGTAGCCTTGTTATTATTGAAGGTAGTCTATTGTAAATATCTTTGTTAATCCAATGGATGATAGCCTTGTCATTATGGAAGGTAGTCTGTTGTTTAAATTTTTGTTACTTCAATGGATAGTAGCCTTTTCATTATGAAAGGTAGTCTATTGTCGAGATTTTTTTTATTCTAATGGATGGTAGCCTTGTCATTATGGAAGGTAGTCGGTCTTTGAGATTTTTGTTACTCCAATGGATAATAGCCTTGTCATTATGGAAGGTAGTTTGTTGTTCAGATTTTTGTTACTACAATGGATGTTAGCCTTGTCATTATGGAAGGTAGTCTATTGTCGAGATTTGTGATACTCCAATGTATGGTAGCCTTGTCGTTATGGAAGGTAGTCTGTTGTCGAGATTTGTGATACTCCAATGTATGGTAGCCTTGTCGTTATGGAAGGTAGTCTGTTGTCGAGAATTGTTTTACTCAAATGGATGGTAGCCTTGTCTTTATAGAAGGTAGTCTGTCGTTGAGATTTTTGTTACTCCAATGGATGGTAGCCTTGTCATTATGGAAGGTAGTCTATTGTCAAGATTTTTATTATTCCAATGGATTGTAGCAATGTCATTATGGAAGGTAGTCTTTTGTCTAGATTTTTGTTACTCCAATGGATGGAAGCCTTGTAATTATTGAAGTTAGCCTGTTTTCGATATCTTTGTATTCCAATGGATTATAGCCTTGTCATTATGCAAGGTAGACTGTTGTTTAGATTTTTGTTACTCCAATGGATGGTAGCCTTGTGATTATGGAAGGTAGTTTGTTGTTTAAATGTTTGTTACTCCAATGGATGGTAGCCTTGTCCTTATGGAATGTAGTCTGTTGTCGAGATCTTTGTTATTCCAATGGGTGGTAGCCTTGTCATTATGGAAGGTAGTCTGTTATCGAGATTTGCGTTACTCCAATGTATGGTAGCGTTGTCGTTATGGAAGGTAGTCTATTGTAGATATTTTTGTTACTCAAATAGATGTTAGCCTTGTCTTTATGGAAGGTAGTCTGTCGTTGAGATTTTTTTACTCTAATGGATGGTAGCCTTCTCATTATAGAAGGTAGTATGTCATTGAGATTTTTGTTACTCTAATGGATGGTAGCCTTGTCATTATGGAAGGTAGTCTATTGTCGAGATTTTTGTTATTCCAATGGATTGTAGCCTTGTCATTATGGAAGGTAGTCTTTTGTCGAGATTTTTGTTATTCCAATTGATAGAAGCCTTGTCATTATTGAAGTTAGCCTGTTGTCGATATCTTTGTTATTACAATGAATGATAGCCTTGTCATTATGCAAGGTAATATGTTGTTCATATTTTTGGTACTCCAGTGGATGGTAGCCTTGTGATTATGGAAGGTAGTCTATTATCAACATTTTTGTTATTCCAATGGATGGTAGCCTTGTCATTACGGAAGGTAGTCGGTCATTGAGATTTCTGTTACTCCAATGGATGGTAGCCTTGTCATTATGGAAGGTTGTCTATTGTTCAGATTTTTTTTACTCCAATGGATGATAGCCTTGTCATTATGGAAGGAAGTCTATTGTCGAGATTTTTGTTATTCCAATGGATGGTAGCCTTGTCATTATGGAAGGTAGTCTATTATCGATATTTTTGATACTCTAATGGATGGTAGCCTTGTAATTATGGAAGGTAGTCTGTTGTTTAGATTTTTGTTACTCCATTGGATTGTAGCCTTGTCATTATGGAAGGTAGTATGTCGTTGAGATTTCTGTTACTCCAATGGATCGTAGCCTTGTCATTATGGAAGGTAGTGTATTGCTCAGATTTTTGTTACTTCAATGGATGGTAGCCATTATTGAAGGTAGTCTGTTGTCGAGAATTTTTTATTCCATTGGATGGTAACCTTGTCATTATGGAGGGTGGTTTGTTGTCAAGATTTGTGTTACTCCAATGTATGGTAGCCTTGTCGTTATGGAAGGTAGTCTTTTGTCGAGATTTTTGTTACTCAAATGGATGGTAGCCTTGTCTTTATGGAATGTAGTCTGTCGTTGAGATTTTTGTTACTCCAATGGATGGTAGCCTTGTCATTATGGAAGGTAGTATGTCGTTGAGATTTTTGTTACTCCAATGGATGGTAGCCTTGTCATTATGGAAGGTAGTCTATTGTCGAGATTTTTGATATTCCAATGGATTGTAGCCTTGTTATTATGGAAGGTAGTCTTTTGTCAGGATTTTTGTTACTCCAATAGATGGAAGCATTGTCATTATTGAAGGTAGCCTGTTGTCGATATCCGTGTTATTCCAATGGATGATAGCCTTGTCATTATGCAAGGTAGTCTATTTTTCAGATTTTTTTTATTCCATTGGATGCTAGCCTTGTCATTATGGAAGGTAGTTTTTTGTCGAGATTTTTATTACTCCAATGGATGGAAGCCTTGTCATTATGGAAGGTAGTCTATTGTCGAGATTTTTGTCACCCAAATGGATGGTAGCCTTGTAATTATGGAAGGTATTTTGTTGTAGAGATTTTTGTTACTCCAATGGATGGTAGCCTTGTCATTATGGAAGGTAGTCTGTTGTTCAACTTTTTGTTACTCCAATGGATGCTAGCCTTGTCATTATGGAAGGTAGTCTATTGTCGAGATTTTTGTTATTCCAATGGATGGTAACCTTGTCATTATGGAAGGTAGTCTTTTGTCTAAATTGTTGTTACTCCAATGGATGGTAGCCTTTTCATTATTGAAGGTATTATGTTGTCGATATCTTTGATACTCCAATGGATGATAGCCTTGTCATTATGGAAGGTTGTCTGTTGTTTAAATTTTTGTTACTCCAATGGATGGTAGCCTTGTCATTATGGAAGAAAGTCTATTGTCGAGATATTTGTTATTCTAATGGATGGTAGCCTTGTAATTATGGAAGGTAGTCGGTCGTTGAGATTTTTTTTACTCCTATGGATAGTAGCCTTGTCATTATAGAAGATAGTCTATTGTTCAGATTTTTGTTACTCCGATGGATAGTATCCTTGTCATTATGGAAGGTAGTTTGTTGTCGAGATTTGTGTTACTCTAATGTATGGTAGCCTTGTCGTTATGGAAGGTAGTCTGTTGTCGAGATTTTTGTTATTCAAATGGATTGCAGACTTGTCATTATGGAAGGTAGTCATTTGTAGAGATTTTTGTTACTCCAACAGATGAAAGCCTTGTCATTATTGAAGGTAGTCTGTTGTTGATATCTTTGATACTCTAAGGGATGATAGCCTTGTCATTATGCAAGGTAGTCTATTGTTCATATTTTTGTTACTTCAATGGATGGTAGCCTTGTGATTATGGAAGGTAGTCTATTGTCGACATTTTTGTTATTCCAATGGATGGTAGCCTTGTCATTATGGAAGGTAGTTTTTTGTCGAGATTTTTGTTACTCCAATGGATGGTAGTCTTTTCATTATGGAAGGTAGTCTATTGTCGATATTTTTGTTACCCAAATGGATGGTAACCTTGTATTTATGGAATGTAGTCTGTTGTAGAGATTTTTGTTACTCCAATGGATGGTAGCCTTTTCATAATGGAAGGTAGTCTGTCATTGAGATTTATGTTATTCCAATGGATTGTAGCCTGGTCATTATGGTAAGTAGTCTGTTGTTTAGATTTTTGTTACTCCAATGGATGCTAGCCTTTTCATTATGGAAGGGAGTCTATTGTCGAGATTTTTGTTATTCCAATAGATTGTAGTCATTTGTCGAGATTTTTGTTATTCCAATGGATGGTAACCTTGTCATTATGGAAGTTAGTCTTTTGTCTATATTGTTGTTACTCAAATGGATGGTAGCCTTGTCATTATTATAGGTAGTCTGTTGTCGATATCTTTGTTACTCCAATGGATGATAGCCTTGTCATTATGGAATGTAGTTTGTTGTTTAAATTTTACTTACTCCAATGGATGGTAGCCTTGTCATTATGGATGGTAGCCTTGTCATTATGGAAGGTAGTCGGTTATTGAGATTTTTGATACTCCAATGGATAGTAGCCTTCTCATTACGGAAGGTAGTCTGTTGTTCAAATTTGTGTTACTCTGATGGATGGTAGCCTTGTCATTATTGAAGGGAGTCTATTGTCGAGATTTGTGTTACTCCAATGTATGGTAGCCTTGTCATCATGGAAGGTAGTCTATTGTCGAGATTTTCGTTACTCAAATGGATGGTTGCCTTGTCTTTATGGAAGGTAGTATATCGTTGAGATTTTTGGTACTCTAATGGATGGTAGCCTTATCATTATGGAAGGTAGTATGTTGTTGATATTTTTGTTACTCCAATGGATGGTAGTCTTGTCATTATGGAAGGTAGTCTATTGTCGATATTTTTGTTATTCCAATGGATTGTAGCCTTGTCATTATGGAAGGTAGTCTTTTGTCGAGATTTTTGTTACTCTAATAGATGGAAGCCTTGTCATTATTGAAGTTAGCCTGTTATCGATATCTTTGTTATTCCAATGGATGATAGCCTTGTCAATATGCAAGGTAGTCTGTTGTTCATATTTTTGTTACTCCAATGGATGGTAGCCTTGTGATTATGGAAGGTAGTCTATTATCGACATTTTTGTTATTCCAATGGATGGTAGCCTTGTCAATATGTAAAGTAGTCGGTCGTTGAGATTTTTGTTACTCCAATGGATGGTAGCCTTGTCATTATGGAAGGTAGTCTGTTGTTCAGATTTTTTTTACTGCAATGGATGATAGCCTTGTCATTTTGGAAGGTAGTCTATTGTCGAGATTTTTGTTATTCCAATGGATGGTAGCCTAGTCATTATGGAAGGTATTCCATTGTCGATATTTTTGATACTCCAATGGATGGTAGCCTTGTAATTATGGAAGGTAATCTGTTGTCGAGATTTTTGTTACTCCAATGGACGGTAGCCTTGTCATTCTGGAAGGTAGTATGTCGTTGACATTTTTTTACTCCAATGGATTATAGTCTTGTCATTATGGAAGTTAGTCTGTTGTTCAGATTTTTGTTATTCCAATGGATGGTAGCCTTGTGATTACGGAAGGTAGTCTATTATCGACATTTTTGTTATTTCAATGGATGATATCCTTGTCATTAGGGAAGGTAGTCTATTGTCGAGATTTTTGTTATTCTAATGGATGGTAGCCTAGTTATTATGGAAGGTAGTCTATTATCGATATTTTTGATACTCCAATAGATGGTAGCCTTGTAATTATGGAAGGTAATCTGTTTTCGAGATTTTTGTTACTCCAATGGATGGTAGCCTTGTCATTATAGAAGGTACTCTGTCGTTGAGATTTTTGTTACTCCAATGGATTATAGCCTTGTCATTTTGGAAGGTAGTTTGTTGTTAAGAATTTTTTATTCCATTGGATTGTAACCATGTTATTATGGAAGGTAGTATGATGTCGACATTTGTGTTACTCCAATGTATGGTAGCCTTTTCGTTATGGAAGGTAGTCTTTTGTCGATATTTTTGTTACTCAAATGGATGGTAGCCTTGCCTTTATGGAAGGTAGTCTGTCGTTGAGATTTTTGTTACTCCAATGGACGGTAGCCTTGTCATAAGGGAAGGTATTATGTTGTTGAGATTTTTGTTACTCCAATGGATGGTAGCCTTGTCATTATGGAAGGTAGTCTATTATCGAGATTTTTGTTATTCCAATGGATTGTAGCCTTTTCATTTTGGAAGGTAGTCTATTGTCGTGATTTTTGTTACTCCAATGGATGGAAGCCTTGTCATTATTGAAGGTAGCCTGTTGTCGAGATTTTTGTTATTCCAATGGATGATAGCCTTGTCATTATGCAAGGTACTCTGTTGTTTAGATTTTTGTTACTCCAATGGATGGTAGCCTTGTGATTATGGAAGGAAATCTATTGTCGACATTTTTGTTACTCCATTGGATGGTAGCCTTGTCATTATGGAAGGTAGTCTGTTGTTCAGATTTTTGTTACTCCAATGGATTGTAGCCTTTTGATTATGGAAGGTAGCTTATTATCAACATTTTTGTTATTCCAATGGATGGTAGCCTTGTCATTACGGAAGGTAGTGAGTCGGTTATATTTCTGTTACTCCAATGGAGGGTAGCCTTGTCATTATGGAAGGTAGTCTGTTGTTCAGATTTTTGTTACTCCAATGGATGATAGCCTTGTCATTATGGAAGGTAGTCTATTGTCGAGATTTTTGATATTCCAATGGATGGTAGTCTTGTCATTATGGAAGGTAGTCTGTTGTCGATATTTTTGATACTCCAATGGATGGTAGCCTTGTAATTATGGAAGGTATTCTGTTGTCAAGATTTTTGTTACTCCAATGGATGGTAGCCTTGTCATTATTGAAGGTAGTCTGTCGTTGAGATTTCTGTTACTCCAATGGATTGTAGCCTTGTCATTATGGAAGGTAGTCTGTTGTTCAGATTTTTTTTACTGCAATGAATGGTAGCCTTGACATTATGGAAGGTAGTCTGTCATTATGGAAGGTAGTCTGTTGTCGAGAGTTTTGTTATTCCAATGGATGGTAACCTTGTCATTATGAAAGGTAGTCTTTTGTCGAGTTTTTTGTTACTCCAATGGATGGTAGCCTTGTCATTATTGAAGGTAGTCTGTTGTCGATATCTTTGCTACTCCAATGGATGGTAGCCTTGTCATTATGGATTGTAGTCTATTGTCGAAATTTTTGTTATTCCAATGGATGGTAGGCTTGTCATTATGGAAGGTTGTCTATTGTCGAGATTTTTGTTATTCCAATGGATGGTAACCTTGTCATTACGGAAGTTAGTCTTTTGTCTAGATTGTGGTTACTCCAATAGATGGTAGCCTTGTCTTTATTTAAGGTAGTTTGTTGTCGAAATCTTTGTTACTCCAATGGATGATAGCCTTGTCATTATGCAAGGTAGTTTGTTGTTCAGATTTTTGTTAGTCCAATGGATGGTAGCCTTGTTATTATGGAAGGTAGTCTATTGTCGAGATTTTTGTTATTCCAATGGATGGTAGCCTTTTCATTATGGAAGGTAGTCGGTCGTTGAGATTTCTGTTACTCCGATGGATGGTAGCCTTGTCATTATGGAAGGTAGTCTATTTTCGAGATTTTTGTTATTCCATTGGATGGTAGCCTTGTCATTATGTAAGGTAGTCTATTTTCGAGATTTTTGTTATTCCATTGGATGGTAGCCTTGTCATTATGGAAGGTAGTCTGTCGTTGAGATTTCTGTTACTACAATGGATTGTAGCCTTGTCATTATGGAAGGTAGTATGTTGTCGATAACTTTGTTACTAGAATGGATGATAGCCTTGTCATTATGGAATGTAGTCTGTTTTTTAAATTTTAGTTACTCCAATGGATGGTAGCCTTGTCATTATGGAAGGTAGTCTATTATCGAGATTTTTGTTATTCCAATGGATTGTAGCCTTTTCATTTTGGAAGGTAGTCTATTGTCGTGATTTTTGTTACTCCAATGGATGGAAGCCTTGTCATTATTGAAGGTAGCCTGTTGTCGAGATTTTTGTTATTCCAATGGATGATAGCCTTGTCATTATGCAAGGTAGTCTGTTGTTTAGATTTTTGTTACTCCAGGGGATGGTAGCCTTGTGATTATGGAAGGAAATCTATTGTCGACATTTTTGTTACTCCATTGGATGGTAGCCTTGTCATTATGGAAGGTAGTCTGTTGTTCAGATTTTTGTTACTCCAATGGATTGTAGCCTTGTGATTATGGAAGGTAGCTTATTATCAACATTTTTGTTATTCCAATGGATGGTAGCCTTGTCATTACGGAAGGTAGTGAGTCGTTGATATTTCTGTTACTCCAATGGAGGGTAGCCTTGTCATTATGGAAGGTAGTTTGTTTTTCAGGTTTTTGTTACTCCAATGGATGATAGCCTTGTCATTATGGAAGGTAGTCTATTGTCGATATTTTTGATATTCCAATGGATGGTAGCCTTGTCATTATGGAAGGTAGTCTGTTGTCGATATTTTTGATACTCCAATGGATGGTAGCCTTGTAATTATGGAAGGTATTCTGTTGTCAAGATTTTTGTTACTCCAATGGATGGTAGCCTTGTCATTATTGAAGGTAGTCTGTCGTTGAGATTTCTGTTACTCCAATGGATTTTAGCCTTGTCATTATGGAAGGCAGTATGTTGTTCAGATTTTTTTTACTGCAATGAATGGTAGCCTTGACATTATGGAAGGTAGTCTGTCATTATGGAAGGTAGTCTGTTGTCGAGAGTTTTGTTATTCCAATGGATGGTAACCTTGTCATTATGAAAGGTAGTCTTTTGTCGAGTTTTTTGTTACTCCAATGGATGGTAGCCTTGTCATTATTGAAGGTAGTCTGTTGTCGATATCTTTGCTACTCCAATGGATGGTAGCCTTGTCATTATGGATTGTAGTCTATTGTCGAAATTTTTGTTATTCCAATGGATGGTAGGCTTGTCATTATGGAAGGTTGTCTATTGTCGAGATTTTTGTTACTCCACTCGATGGTAACCTTGTCATTACGGAAGGTAGTCTTTTGTCTAGATTGTGGTTACTCCAATAGATGGTAGCCTTGTCTTTATTTAAGGTAGTTTGTTGTCGAAATCTTTGTTACTCCAATGGATGATAGCCTTGTCATTATGCAAGGTAGTTTGTTGTTCAGATTTTTGTTAGTCCAATGGATGGTAGCCTTGTTATTATGGAAGGTAGTCTATTGTCGAGATTTTTGTTATTCCAATGGATGGTAGCCTTGTCATTATGGAAGGTAGTCGGTCGTTGAGATTTCTGTTACTCCGATGGATGGTAGCCTTGTCATTATGGAAGGTAGTCTATTTTCGAGATTTTTGTTATTCCATTGGATGGTAGCCTTGTCATTATGTAAGGTAGTCTATTTTCGAGATTTTTGTTATTCCATTGGATGGTAGCCTTGTCATTATGGAAGGTAGTCTGTCGTTGAGATTTCTGTTACTACAATGGATTGTAGCCTTGTCATTATGGAAGGTAGTATGTTGTCGATAACTTTGTTACTACAATGGATGATAGCCTTGTCATTATGGAATGTAGTCTGTTTTTTAAATTTTAGTTACTCAAATGGATGTAGCCTTGTCATTATGGAAGGTACTCTATTGTCGAGATTTTTGTTATTCTAATGGATGGTAGCCTTGTCATTATGGAAGGTAGTCGATCATTGAGATTTTTGTTACTCCAATGGACAGTAGCCTTGTCATTATAAAAGGTAGTCTGTTGTTGATATTTTTGTTACTCCAATGGATGGTATCCTTGTGATTATGGAAGGTAGTCTATTATCGACATTTTTGTTATTCCAATAGATGGTATTCTTGTCATTACGTAAGGTAGTCGGTCGTTGAGATTTATGTTACTCCAATGGATGGTAGCCTTGTCATTATGGAAGGTAGTCTGTTGTCGACATCTTTGTTATTCCAATGGATGATAGCCTTGTCATTAAGCAAGGTAGTATGTTGTTCATATTTTTGTTATTCCAATGGATGATAGCCTTGTCATTATGGAAGGTAGTCTATTGTTGATATTTTTGTTATTCCAATGGATGGTAGCCTTATCATAATGGAAGGTAGTTTGTTGTCGATATTTTTGATACTCCAATGGATGATAGCCCTGTAATTATGGAAGGTTGTCTGTTGTCAAGATTTTTGTTACTCCAATGGATGGTAGCCTTGTCATTATGGAAGGTAGTCTGGTGGTGAGATTTCTGTTACTCCAATGGATTGTAGCCTTGTCATTATGGAAGGTAGTGTGTTGTTCATATTTTTGTTACTCCAATGAATGGTAGCCTTGACATTATGGAAGGTAGTCTGTCATTATGGAAGGTAGTCTGTTGTCGAGAGTTTTGTTATTCCAATGGATGGTAACCTTGTCATTATGAAAGGTAGACTTTTGTCGAGATTTTTGTTACTCCAATGGATGGTAGCCTTGTCATTATTGAAGGTAGTCTATTGTCGATATCTTTGTTACTCCAATGGATGGTAGCCTTGTCAACATGGAAGGTAGTCTATTGTCGAGATATTTGTTATTCCAATGGATGATAACCTTGTCATTACGGAAGGTAGTCTTTTGTCTAGATTATGGTTACTCCAATGGATGGTAGCCTTGTCTTTATTTAAGGTAGTTTGTTTTTGATATCTTTGTTACTCCAATGGATGATAGCCTTGTCATTATGAAAGGTAGTTTGTTGTTCAGATTTTTGTTAGTCCAATGGATGGTAGCCTTGTGAGTATGGAAGGTAGTCTATTATCGACATTTTTGTTATTCCAATGGATGGTAGCCTTGTCATTACAGAAGGTAGTCATTCGTTGAGATTTCTGTTACTCCAATGGAGGGTAGCCTTGTCATTATGGAAGGTAGTATGTTGTTCAGATTTTTGTTACTCCAATGGATGATAGCCTTGTCATTATGGAAGGTAGTCTATTGTTGAGATTTTTGTTATTCCAATGGATGGTAGCCTTATCATTATGGAAGGTAGTGTGTTGTCGATATTTTTGATACTCCAATGGATGGTAGCCTTGTAATTAGGGAAGGTTGTCTGTTGTCAAGATTTTTGTTACTCAAATGGATGGTAGCCTTGTCATTATGGAAGGTAGTCTATTGTCTAGATTTCTGTTACTCCAATGGATTGTAGCCTTGTCATTATGGAAGGTAGTCTGTTGTTCAGATTTTTGTTACTCCAATGAATGGTAGCCTTGACATTATGGAAGGTAGTCTGTCATTATGGAAGGTAGTTTGTTGTCGAGAGTTTTGTTATTCCAATGGATGGTAACCTTGTCATTATGAAATGTAGTCTTTTGTTGAGATTTTTGTTACTCCAATGGATGGTAGCCTTGTCATTATTGAAGGTAGTCTGTTGTCGATATCTTTGTTACTCCAATGGATGGTAGCCTTGTCATTATGGAATGTAGTCATTGTCGAGATTTTTGTTATTCCAATGGATGGTAGCCTTGTCATTATGGAAGGTAGTCTATTGTCGAGATATTTGTTATTCCAATGGATGGTAACCTTGTCATTACGGAAGGTAGTCTTTTGTCTAGATTGTGGTTACTCCAATGGATGGTAGCCTTGTCTTTATTTAAGGTAGTTTGTTTTTGATATCTTTGTTACTCCAATGGATGATAGCCTTGTCATTATGAAAGGTAGTTTTTTGTTCATATTTTTGTTAGTCCAATGGATGGTAGCCTTGTGATTATGGAAGGTAGTCTATTGTCGAGATCTTTCTTATTCCAATGGATGATAGCCTTGTCATTATGGAAGGTAGTCTGTCGTTGAGATTTCTGTTTCACCAATGGATGGTAGCCTTGTCTTTATTTAAGGTAGTCTATTGTCGATATCTTTGTTTCTCCAATGGATGATAGCCTTGTCATTATGAAAGGTAGTTTGTTGTTCAAATTTTTGTTAGTCCAATGGATGGTAGCCTTGTCATTATGGAAGGTAGTCTATTGTCGAGATCTTTGTTATTCCAATGGATGGTAGCCTTGTCATCATGGAAGGTAGTTTGTCGTTTAGATTTTTGTTACTCCAATGGATTGTAGCCTTGTCATTATGGAAGGTAGTGTGTTGTTCTGATTTTTGTTACTCCAATGGATGGTAGCCTTGTGATTATGGAAGGTAGTCTATTATTGACATTTTTGTTATTCCAATGGATGGTAGCCTTGTCATTATGGAAGGTAATATGTTTTTCAGATTTGTTTTACTCAAATAGATGATAGCCTTGTCATTATAGAAGGTAGTCTATTGTCGAGATTTTTGTTATTCCAATGGATGGTAGCCTAGTCATTATGGAAGGTAGTCTATTGTCGATATTTTTGATACTCCAATATATGGTAGCCTTGAAATTATGGAAGGTAATCTGTTGTCTAGATTTTTGTTACTCCAATGGATGGTAGCCTTGTCATCATGAAAGGTAGTTGTTCGTTGAGATTTTTGTTTCTCCAATGGATTGTAGCCTTGTCATTATGGAAGGTAGTTTGTTGTTCAGATTTTTGTTACTCCAATGGATGGTAGCCTTGTCATCATGAAAGGTAGTTTGTTGTTGAGAGTTTTTTATTCCATTGGATGGTAACCTTGTCATTATGGAAGGTATTCTGATGTCGAGATTTGTGTTACTCCAATGTATGGTAGCCTTGTCGTTATGGAAGGTAGTCTTTTATCGATAGTTCTGTTACTAAAATGGATGGTAACCTTGTCTTTATGGAAGGTAGTATGTCATTGAGATTTTTGTTACCCCAATGGATGGTAGTCTTGTCATTATGGAAGGTAGTCGATCATTGAGATTTTTGTTACTCCAATGGACAGTAGCCTTGTCATTATAAAAGGTAGTTTGTTGTTGATATTTTTGTTACTCCAATGGATGGTATCCTTGTGATTATGGAAGGTAGTCTATTATCGACATTTTTGTTATTCTAATAGATGGTAGTCTTGTCATTACGTAAGGTAGTCGGTCGTTGAGATTTATGTTACTCCAATGGATGGTAGCCTTGTCATTATGGAAGGTAGTCTGTTGTCGACATCTTTGTTATTCCAATGGATGATAGCCTTGTCATTAAGCAAGGTAGTATGTTGTTCATATTTTTGTTACTCCAATGGATGGTAGCCTTGTGATTATGGAAGGTAGTCTATTATCGACATTTTTGTTATTCCAATGGATGGTAGCCTTGTCATTACGGAAGGTAGTCGTTCGTTGAGATATCTGTTACTCCAATGGAGGGTAGCCTTGTCATTATGGAAGGTAGTCTGTTGTTCAGATTTTTGTTACTCCAATGGATGATAGCCTTGTCATTATGGAAGGTAGTCTATTGGTGATATTTTTGTTATTCCAATGGATGGTAGCCTTATCATTATGGAAGGTAGTGTGTTGTCGATATTTTTGATACTCCAATGGATGATAGCCCTGTACTTATGGAAGGTTGTTTGTTGTCAAGATTTTTGTTACTCCAATGGATGGTAGCCTTGTCATTATGGAAGGTAGTCTGGTGGTGAGATTTCTGTTACTCCAATGGATTGAAGCCTTGTCATTATGGAAGGTAGTCTGTTGTTCATATTTTTGTTACTCCAATGAATGGTAGCCTTGACATTATGGAAGGTAGTCTGTCATTATGGAAGGTAGTCTGTTGTCGAGAGTTTTGTTATTCCAATGGATGGTAACCTTGTCATTATGAAAGGTAGACTTTTGTCGAGATTTTTGTTACTCCAATGGATGGTAGCCTTGTCATTATTGAAGGTAGTCTGTTGTCGATATCTTTGTTACTCCAATGGATGGTAGCCTTGTCATTATGGAAGGTAGTCTATTGTAGAGATATTTGTTATTCCAATTGATGATAACCTTGTCATTACGGAAGGTAGTCTTTTGTCTAGATTATGGTTACTCCAATGGATGGTTGCCTTGTCTTTATTTAAGGTAGTTTGTTTTTGATATCTTTGTTACTCCAATGGATGATAGCCTTGTCATTATGAAAGGTAGTTTGTTGTTCAGATTTTTGTTAGTCCAATGGATGGTAGCCTTGTGAGTATGGAAGGTAGTCTATTATCGACATTTTTGTTATTCCAATGGATGGTAGCCTTGCCATTACGGAAGGTAGTCATTCGTTGAGATTTCTGTTACTCCGATGGAGGTAGCCTTGTCATTATGGAAGGTAGTCTGTTGTTCAGATTTTTGTTACTCCAATGGATGATAGCCTTGTCATTATGGAAGGTAGTCTATTTGTTGAGATTTTTGTTATTCCAATGGATGGTAGCCTTATCATTGTGGAAGGTAGTGTGTTGTCGATATTTTTGATACTCCAATGGACGGTAGCCTTGTAATTAGGGAAGGTTGTCTGTTGTCAAGATTTTTGTTACTCAAATGGATGGTAGCCTTGTCATTATGGAAGGTAGTCTATTGTCTAGATTTCTGTTACTCCAATGGATTGTAGCCTTGTCATTATGGAAGGTAGTCTGTTGTTCAGATTTTTGTTACTCCAATGAATGGTATCCTTGACATTATGGAAGGTAGTCTGTCATTATGGAAGGTAGTTTGTTGTCGAGAGTTTTGTTATTCCAATGGATGGTAACCTTGTCATTATGAAATGTAGTCTTTTGTTGAGATTTTTGTTACTCCAACGGATGGTAGCCTTGTCATTATTGAAAGTAGTCTTTTGTCGATATCTTTGTTACTCCAATGGATGGTAGCCTTGTCATTATGGAATGTAGTCTATTGTCGAGATTTTTGTTATTCCAATGGATGGTAGTCTATTGTCAAGATATTTGTTATTCCAATGGATGGTAACCTTGTCATTACGGAAGGTAGTCTTTTGTCTAGATTGTGGTTACTCCAATGGATGGTAGCCTTGTCTTTATTTAAGGTAGTTTGTTTTTGATATCTTTGTTACTCCAATGGATGATAGCCTTGTCATTATGAAAGGTAGTTTTTTGTTCAGATTTTTGTTAGTCCAATGGATGGTAGCCTTGTGATTATGGAAGGTAGTCTATTGTCGAGATCTTTCTTATTCCAATGAATGATAGCCTTGTCATTATGGAAGGTAGTCTGTCGTTGAGATTTCTGTTTCACCAATGGATGGTAGCCTTGTCTTTATTTAAGGTAGTCTATTGTCGATATCTTTGTTTCTCCAATGGATGATAGCCTTGTCATTATGAAAGGTAGTTTGTTGTTCAAATTTTTGTTAGTCCAATGGATGGTAGCCTTGTCATTATGGAAGGTAGTCTATTGTCGAGATCTTTGTTATTCCAATAGATGGTAGCCTTGTCATTACGGAAGGTAGTCTGTCGTTTATATTTTTGTCACTCCAATGAATTGTAGCCTTGTCATTATGGAAGGTAGTGTGTTGTTCTGATTTTTGTTACTCCAATGGATGGTAGCCTTGTGATTATGGAAGGTAGTCTATTATTGACATTTTTGTTATTCCAATGGATGGTAGCCTTGTCATTAGGGAAGGTAGTATGTTTTTCAGATTTGTTTTACTCTAATAGATGATAGCCTTGTCATTATAGAAGGTAGTCTATTGTCGAGATTTTTGTTATTCCAATGGATGGTAGCCTAGTCATTATGGAAGGTAGTCTATTGTCGATATTTTTGATACTCCAATATATGGTAGCCTTGAAATTATGGAAGGTAATCTGTTGTCTAGATTTTTGATTCTCCAATGGATGGTAGCCTTGTCATTATGGAAGGTAGTTGTTCGTTGAGATTTTTGTTTCTCCAATGGATTGTAGCCTTGTCATTATGGAAGGTAATTTGTTGTTCAGATTTTTGTTACTCCAATGGATGGTAGCCTTGTCGTCATGAAAGGTAGTTTGTTGTTGAGAGTTTTTTATTCCATTGGAGGGTAACCTTGTCATTATGGAAGGTAGTCTGATGTCGAGATTTGTGTTACTCCAATGTATGGTAGCCTTGTCGTTATGGAAGGTAGTCTTTTATCGATAGTTTTGTTACTAAAATGGATGGTAACCTTGTCTTTATGGAAGGTAGTATGTCATTGAGATTTTTGTTACCCCAATGGATGGTAGTCTTGTCATTATGGAAGGTATTATGTTGTTGAGATTTTTGTTACTCCAATTGATGGTAGCCTTGTCATTATGGAAGGTAGTCTATTATCGAGATTTTTCTTATTCCAATGGATTGTAGCCTTTTCATTATGGAAGGTAGTCTTTTGTCGAGATTTTTGTTACTCCAATGTATGGAAGCCTTGTCATTATTGAAGGTAGCCTGTTGTCGAGATTTTTGTTATTCCAACGGATGATAGCCTTGTAATTATGCAAGGTAGTCTGTAGTTTATATTTTTGTTACTCCAATGGATGGTAGCCTTATGATTATGGAAGGAAGTCTATTGTCGACATTTTTGTTACTCCAATGGATGGTAGACTTGTCATTACGGAAGGTAGTCGGCTGTTGAGATTTCTGTTACTCAAATGGATGGTAGCCTTGTCATTATGGAAGGTAGTCTGTTGTTCAGATTTTTGTTACTCCAATGGATGATATCCTTGTCATTATGGAAGGAAATCTATTGTCGAGATTTTTGTTATTCCAATGGATGGTAGCCTTGTCCTTATGGAAGGTAGCCTATTATCGACATTTTCGTTATTCCATTGGATGGTAGCCTTGTCACTACGGAAGGTAGTCGACTGTTCAGATTTCTGTTACTCCAATGGATGGTAGCCTTGTTATTATGGAAGGTAGTCTGTTGTTCATATATTTGTTACTCCAATGGATGATAGCCTTGTCATTATGGAAGGTAATCTATTGTCGAGATTTTTGTTATTCCAATGGATGGTAGCCTTGTCATTATGGAAGGTAGTCTGTTGTCGATATTTTTGATACTCCAAAGGATGGTACCCTTGTAATTATGGAAGGTAGTCTGTTGTCGAAATTTTTGTTACTCCAATGGATGGTAGCCTTGTCATTATGGAAGGTAGTCTGTTGTTTAGATTTCTGTTACTCCAATGGATTGTAGCCTTGTCATTATGGAAGGTAGTCTGTTGTTCAGATTTTTGTTACTCCAATGAATGGTAGCCTTGGCATTATGGAAGGTAGTCTGTCATTATGGAAGGTAGTCTTTCATTATGGAAGGTAGTTTGTTGTCGAGAGTTTTGTTATTCCAATGGATGGTAACCTTGTCATTAGGAAAGGTAGTCTTTTGTCGAGATTTTTGTTACTCCAATGGATGGTAGCCTTGTCATTATTGAAGGTAGTCTTTTGTCGATATCTTTGTTACTCCAATGGATGGTAGCCTTGTCATTATGGAATGTAGTCTATTGTCGAGATTTTTGTTATTCCAATGGATGGTAGCCTTGTCATTGTTGAAGGTAGTCTATTGTCGAGATATTTGGTTTTCCAATGGATGGTAACCTTGTCATTACGAAAGGTAGTCTTTTGTCTAGATTGTGGTTACTCCAATGGATCGTAGCCTTGTCTTTTTAAAGGTAGTTTTTTTTCGATACCATTGTTACTCCAATGTATGATAGCCTTGTCATTATGTAAGGTATATTGTTGTTAGGATTTTTGTTATTCCAATGGATGGTAGCCTTGTCATTATGGAAGGTAGTCTGTTGTCGTGATTTTTGTTACTCCAATGGATGATAGCCATGTCATTATGGAAGGTAGTTTGTCGTTGAGATTTCTGTTACTCCAATGGATTGTAGCCTAGTCATTATGGAATGTAGTCTGTTATTTAAATTTTAGTTACTCTATTGGATGGTAGCCTTGTCATTATGGAAGGTAGTTTATTGTCAAGATTTTTGTTATTCTAATGGATGGTAGCCTTGTCATTATGGAAGGTAGTCGGACGTTGAGTTTTTGTTACTCCAATGGATAATAGCCTTGTCATTATGGAAGGTAGTTTGTTGTTGATATTTTTGTTAATCCAATGGATGGTAGCCTTGTCATTGTGGAAGATAGTCTATTGTCGAGATTTTTGTTATTCGAATGGATTGTAGCCTTGTCATTATGGAAGGTAGTCTGTTGTTCAGATTTTTGTTACTCCAATGAATGGTAGCCTTGACATTATGGAAGGTAGTCTATCATTATGGAAGGTAGTCTGTTGTCAAGAGTTTTGTTATTCCAATGGATGGTAACCTTGTCATTATGAAAGGTAGTCTTTTGTCGAGATTTTTGTTACTCCAATGGATGGTAGCCTTGTCATTATTGAAGGTAGTCTGTTGTCGATATCTTTGTTACTCCACTGGATGGTAGCCTTGTCATTATGGAATGTAGTCTATTGTCGAGATTTTTGTTATTCCAATGGATGGTAGCCTTGTCATTGTGGAAGGTAGTCTATTGTCGAGATATTTGTTTTTCCAATGGATGGTAACCTTGTCATTACGGAAGGTAGTCTTTTGTCTAGATTGTGGTTACCCCAATGGATGGTAGCCTTGTCTTTTTAAAGGTAGTTTGTTTTCGATATCTTTGTTACTCCAATGGATGGTAGCCTTTTCATTATGGAAGGTAGTCTATTGTCGAGATTTTTGTTATTCCAATGGATGGTTTCCTTGTCATTATGGAAGGTAGTCTGTAGTCGATATTTTTGATACTCCAATGGATGGTAGCCTTGTAATTAGGGAAGGTTGTCTGTTGTCGAGATTTTTGTTACTCCAATGGATGGTAGCCTTGTCATTATGGAAGGTAGTCTATTGTCTAGATTTCTGTTACTCCAATGGATTGTAGCCTTGTCATTATGGAAGGTAGTCTGTTGTTCAGATTTTTGTTACTCCAATGAATGGTAGCCTTGACATTATGGAAGGTAGTCTGTCATTATGGAAGGTAGTTTGTTGTCGAGAGTTTTGTTATTCCAATGGATGGTAACCTTGTCATTATGAAATGTAGTCTTTTGTTGAGATTTTTGTTACTCCAATGGATGGTAGCCTTGTCATTATTGAAGGTAGTCTGTTGTCGATATCTTTGTTACTCCAATGGATGGTAGCCTTGTCATTATGGAATGTAGTCATTGTCGAGATTTTTGTTATTCCAATGGATGGTAGCCTTGTCATTATGGAAGGTAGTCTATTGTCGAGATATTTGTTATTCCAATGGATGGTAACCTTGTCATTACGGAAGGTAGTCTTTTGTCTAGATTGTGGTTACTCCAATGGATGGTAGCCTTGTCTTTATTTAAGGTAGTTTGTTTTTGATATCTTTGTTACTCTAATGGATGATAGCCTTGTCCTTATGAAAGGTAGTTTTTTGTTCATATTTTTGTTAGTCCAATGGATGGTAGCCTTGTGATTATGGAAGGTAGTCTATTGTCGAGATCTTTCTTATTCCAATGGATGATAGCCTTGTCATTATGGAAGGTAGTCTGTCGTTGAGATTTCTGTTTCACCAATGGATGGTAGCCTTGTCTTTATTTAAGGTAGTCTATTGTCGATATCTTTGTTTCTCCAATGGATGATAGCCTTGTCATTATGAAAGGTAGTTTGTTGTTCAAATTTTTGTTAGTCCAATGGATGGTAGCCTTGTCATTATGGAAGGTAGTCTATTGTCGAGATCTTTGTTATTCCAATGGATGGTAGCCTTGTCATTATGGAAGGTAGTCTGTCGTTTAGATTTTTGTTACTCCAATGGATTGTAGCCTTGTCATTATGGAAGGTAGTGTGTTGTTCTGATTTTTGTTACTCCAATGGATGGTAGCCTTGTGATTATGGAAGGTAGTCTATTATTGACATTTTTGTTATTCCAATGGATGGTAGCCTTGTCATTATGGAAGGTAATATGTTTTTCAGATTTGTTTTACTCAAATAGATGATAGCCTTGTCATTATAGAAGGTAGTCTATTGTCGAGATTTTTGTTATTCCAATGGATGGGAGCCTAGTCATTATGGAAGGTAGTCTATTGTCGATATTTTTGATACTCCAATATATGGTAGCCTTGAAATTATGGAAGGTAATCTGTTGTCTAGATTTTTGTTACTCCAATGGATGGTAGCCTTGTCATCATGAAAGGTAGTTGTTCGTTGAGATTTTTGTTTCTCCAATGGATTGTAGCCTTGTCATTATGGAAGGTAGTTTGTTGTTCAGATTTTTGTTACTCCAATGGATGGTAGCCTTGTCATCATGAAAGGTAGTTTGTTGTTGAGAGTTTTTTATTCCATTGGATGGTAACCTTGTCATTATGGAAGGTATTCTGATGTCGAGATTTGTGTTACTCCAATGTATGGTAGCCTTGTCGTTATGGAAGGTAGTCTTTTATCGATAGTTCTGTTACTAAAATGGATGGTAACCTTGTCTTTATGGAAGGTAGTATGTAATTGAGATTTTTGTTACCCCAATGGATGGTAGTCTTGTCATTATGGAAGGTAGTCGATCATTGAGATTTTTGTTACTCCAATGGACAGTAGCCTTGTCATTATAAAAGGTAGTTTGTTGTTGATATTTTTGTTACTCCGATGGATAGTATCCTTGTGATTATGGAAGGTAGTCTATTATCGACATTTTTGTTATTCTAATAGATGGTAGTCTTGTCATTACGTAAGGTAGTCGGTCGTTGAGATTTATGTTACTCCAATGGATGGTAGCCTTGTCATTATGGAAGGTAGTCTGTTGTCGACATCTTTGTTATTCCAATGGATGATAGCCTTGTCATTAAGCAAGGTAGTATGTTGTTCATATTTTTGTTACTCCAATGGATGGTAGCCTTGTGATTATGGAAGGTAGTCTATTATCGACATTTTTGTTATTCCAATGGATGGTAGCCTTGTCATTACGGAAGGTAGTCGTTCGTTGAGATATCTGTTACTCCAATGGAGGGTAGCCTTGTCATTATGGAAGGTAGTCTGTTGTTCAGATTTTTGTTACTCCAATGGATGATAGCCTTGTCATTATGGAAGGTAGTCTATTGGTGATATTTTTGTTATTCCAATGGATGGTAGCCTTATCATTATGGAAGGTAGTGTGTTGTCGATATTTTTGATACTCCAATGGATGATAGCCCTGTACTTATGGAAGGTTGTCTGTTGTCAAGATTTTTGTTACTCCAATGGATGGTAGCCTTGTCATTATGGAAGGTAGTCTGGTGGTGAGATTTCTGTTACTCCAATGGATTGAAGCCTTGTCATTATGGAAGGTAGTCTGTTGTTCATATTTTTGTTACTCCAATGAATGGTAGCCTTGACATTATGGAAGGTAGTCTGTCATTATGGAAGGTAGTCTGTTGTCGAGAGTTTTGTTATTCCAATGGATGGTAACCTTGTCATTATGAAAGGTAGACTTTTGTCGAGATTTTTGTTACTCCAATGGATGGTAGCCTTGTCATTATTGAAGGTAGTCTGTTGTCGATATCTTTGTTACTCCAATGGATGGTAGCCTTGTCATTATGGAAGGTAGTCTATTGTCGAGATATTTGTTATTCCAATTGATGATAACCTTGTCATTACGGAAGGTAGTCTTTTGTCTAGATTATGGTTACTCCAATGGATGGTTGCCTTGTCTTTATTTAAGGTAGTTTGTTTTTGATATCTTTGTTACTCCAATGGATGATAGCCTTGTCATTATGAAAGGTAGTTTGTTGTTCAGATTTTTGTTAGTCCAATGGATGGTAGCCTTGTGAGTATGGAAGGTAGTCTATTATCGACATTTTTGTTATTCCAATGGATGGTAGCCTTGCCATTACGGAAGGTAGTCATTCGTTGAGATTTCTGTTACTCCGATGGAGGTAGCCTTGTCATTATGGAAGGTAGTCTGTTGTTCAGATTTTTGTTACTCCAATGGATGATAGCCTTGTCATTATGGAAGGTAGTCTATTTGTTGAGATTTTTGTTATTCCAATGGATGGTAGCCTTATCATTGTGGAAGGTAGTGTGTTGTCGATATTTTTGATACTCCAATGGATGGTAGCCTTGTAATTAGGGAAGGTTGTCTGTTGTCAAGATTTTTGTTACTCAAATGGATGGTAGCCTTGTCATTATGGAAGGTAGTCTATTGTCTAGATTTCTGTTACTCCAATGGATTGTAGCCTTGTCATTATGGAAGGTAGTCTGTTGTTCAGATTTTTGTTACTCCAATGAATGGTATCCTTGACATTATGGAAGGTAGTCTGTCATTATGGAAGGTAGTTTGTTGTTGAGAGTTTTGTTATTCCAATGGATGGTAACCTTGTCATTATGAAATGTAGTCTTTTGTTGAGATTTTTGTTACTCCAATGGATGGTAGCCTTGTCATTATTGAAAGTAGTCTTTTGTCGATATCTTTGTTACTCCAATGGATGGTAGCCTTGTCATTATGGAATGTAGTCTATTGTCGAGATTTTTGTTATTCCAATGGATGGTAGCCTTGTCATTATGGAAGGTAGTCTATTGTCAAGATATTTGTTATTCCAATGGATGGTAACCTTGTCATTACGGAAGGTAGTCTTTTGTCTAGATTGTGGTTACTCCAATGGATGGTAGCCTTGTCTTTATTTAAGGTAGTTTGTTTTGGATATCTTTGTTACTCCAATGGATGATAGCCTTGTCATTATGAAAGGTAGTTTTTTGTTCAGATTTTTGTTAGTCCAATGGATGGTAGCCTTGTGATTATGGAAGGTAGTCTATTGTCGAGATCTTTCTTATTCCAATGGATGATAGCCTTGTCATTATGGAAGGTAGTCTGTCGTTGAGATTTCTGTTTCACCAATGGATGGTAGCCTTGTCTTTATTTAAGGTAGTCTATTGTCGATATCTTTGTTTCTCCAATGGATGATAGCCTTGTCATTATGAAAGGTAGTTTGTTGTTCAAATTTTTGTTAGTCCAATGGATGGTAGCCTTGTCATTATGGAAGGTAGTCTATTGTCGAGATCTTTGTTATTCCAATGGATGGTAGCCTTGTCATTATGGAAGGTAGTCTGTCGTTTAGATTTTTGTCACTCCAATGAATTGTAGCCTTGTCATTATGGAAGGTAGTGTGTTGTTCTGATTTTTGTTACTCCAATGGATGGTAGCCTTGTGATTATGGAAGGTAGTCTATTATTGACATTTTTGTTATTCCAATGGATGGTAGCCTTGTCATTAGGGAAGGTAGTATGTTTTTCAGATTTGTTTTACTCTAATAGATGATAGCCTTGTCATTATAGAAGGTAGTCTATTGTCGAGATTTTTGTTATTCCAATGGATGGTAGCCTAGTCATTATGGAAGGTAGTCTATTGTCGATATTTTTGATACTCCAATATATGGTAGCCTTGAAATTATGGAAGGTAATCTGTTGTCTAGATTTTTGATTCTCCAATGGATGGTAGCCTTGTCATTATGGAAGGTAGTTGTTCGTTGAGATTTTTGTTTCTCCAATGGATTGTAGCCTTGTCATTATGGAAGGTAATTTGTTGTTTAGATTTTTGTTACTCCAATGGATGGTAGCCTTGTCGTCATGAAAGGTAGTTTGTTGTTGAGAGTTTTTTATTCCATTGGAGGGTAACCTTGTCATTATGGAAGGTAGTCTGATGTCGAGATTTGTGTTACTCCAATGTATGGTAGCCTTGTCGTTATGGAAGGTAGTCTTTTATCGATAGTTCTGTTACTAAAATGGATGGTAACCTTGTCTTTATGGAAGGTAGTATGTCATTGAGATTTTTGTTACCCCAATGGATGGTAGTCTTGTCATTATGGAAGGTATTATGTTGTTGAGATTTTTGTTACTCCAATTGATGGTAGCCTTGTCATTATGGAAGGTAGTCTATTATCGAGATTTTTCTTATTCCAATGGATTGTAGCCTTTTCATTATGGAAGGTAGTCTTTTGTCGAGATTTTTGTTACTCCAATGTATGGAAGCCTTGTCATTATTGAAGGTAGCCTGTTGTCGAGATTTTTGTTATTCCAACGGATGATAGCCTTGTAATTATGCAAGGTAGTCTGTAGTTTATATTTTTGTTACTCCAATGGATGGTAGCCTTATGATTATGGAAGGAAGTCTATTGTCGACATTTTTGTTACTCTAATGGATGGTAGCCTTGTCATTACGGAAGGTAGTCGGCTGTTGAGATTTCTGTTACTCAAATGGATGGTAGCCTTGTCATTATGGAAGGTAGTCTGTTGTTCAGATTTTTGTTACTCCAATGGATGATATCCTTGTCATTATGGAAGGTAATCTATTGTCGAGATTTTTGTTATTCCAATGGATGGTAGCCTTGTCCTTATGGAAGGTAGCCTATTATCGACATTTTCGTTATTCCATTGGATGGTAGCCTTGTCACTACGGAAGGTAGTCGACTGTTCAGATTTCTGTTACTCCAATGGATGGTAGCCTTGTTATTATGGAAGGTAGTCTGTTGTTCATATATTTGTTACTCCAATGGATGATAGCCTTGTCATTATGGAAGGTAATCTATTGTCGAGATTTTTGTTATTCCAATGGATGGTAGCCTTGTCATTATGGAAGGTAGTCTGTTGTCGATATTTTTGATACTCCAAAGGATGGTACCCTTGTAATTATGGAAGGTAGTCTGTTGTCGAAAATTTTGTTACTCCAATGGATGGTAGCCTTGTCATTATGGAAGGTAGTCTGTTGTTTAGATTTCTGTTACTCCAATGGATTGTAGCCTTGTCATTATGGAAGGTAGTCTGTTGTTCAGATTTTTGTTACTCCAATGAATGGTAGCCTTGGCATTATGGAAGGTAGTCTGTCATTATGGAAGGTAGTCTTTCATTATGGAAGGTAGTTTGTTGTCGAGAGTTTTGTTATTCCAATGGATGGTAACCTTGTCATTATGAAAGGTAGTCTTTTGTCGAGATTTTTGTTACTCCAATGGATGGTAGCCTTGTCATTATTGAAGGTAGTCTTTTGTCGATATCTTTGTTACTCCAATGGATGGTAGCCTTGTCATTATGGAATGTAGTCTATTGTCGAGATTTTTGTTATTCCAATGGATGGTAGCCTTGTCATTGTTGAAGGTAGTCTATTGTCGAGATATTTGGTTTTCCAATGGATGGTAACCTTGTCAATAAGAAAGGTAGTCTTTTGTCTAGATTGTGGTTACTCCAATGGATCGTAGCCTTGTCTTTTTAAAGGTAGTTTTTTTTCGATACCATTGTTACTCCAATGGATGATAGCCTTGTCATTATGTAAGGTAGATTGTTGTTAGGATTTTTGTTATTCCAATGGATGGTAGCCTTGTCATTATGGAAGGTAGTCTGTTGTCGTGATTTTTGTTACTCCAATGGATGATAGCCATGTCATTATGGAAGGTAGTTTGTCGTTGAGATTTCTGTTACTCCAATGGATTGTAGCCTAGTCATTATGGAATGTAGTCTGTTATTTAAATTTTAGTTACTCTATTGGATGGTAGCCTTGTCATTATGGAAGGTAGTTTATTGTCAAGATTTTTGTTATTCTAATGGATGGTAGCCTTGTCATTATGGAAGGTAGTCGGACGTTGAGTTTTTGTTACTCCAATGGATAATAGCCTTGTCATTATGGAAGGTAGTTTGTTGTTGATATTTTTGTTAATCCAATGGATGGTAGCCTTGTCATTGTGGAAGATAGTCTATTGTCGAGATTTTTGTTATTCGAATGGATTGTAGCCTTGTCATTATGGAAGGTAGTCTGTTGTTCAGATTTTTGTTACTCCAATGAATGGTAGCCTTGACATTATGGAAGGTAGTCTATCATTATGGAAGGTAGTCTGTTGTCAAGAGTTTTGTTATTCCAATGGATGGTAACCTTGTCATTATGAAAGGTAGTCTTTTGTCGAGATTTTTGTTACTCCAATGGATGGTAGCCTTGTCATTATTGAAGGTAGTCTGTTGTCGATATCTTTGTTACTCCACTGGATGGTAGCCTTGTCATTATGGAATGTAGTCTATTGTCGAGATTTTTGTTATTCCAATGGATGGTAGCCTTGTCATTGTGGAAGGTAGTCTATTGTCGAGATATTTGATTTTCCAATGGATGGTAACCTTGTCATTACGGAAGGTAGTCTTTTGTCTAGATTGTGGTTACCCCAATGGATGGTAGCCTTGTCTTTTTAAAGGTAGTTTGTTTTCGATATCTTTGTTACTCCAATGGATGGTAGCCTTTTCATTATGGAAGGTAGTCTATTGTCGAGATTTTTGTTATTCCAATGGATGGTTTCCTTGTCATTATGGAAGGTAGTCTGTAGTCGATATTTTTGATACTCCAATGGATGGTAGCCTTGTAATTATGGAAGGTAGTCTGTTGTCGAGATTTTTGTTACTCCAATGGATGGTAGCCTTGTCATTATTGAAGGTAGTCTGTCGTTGAGATTTATGTTACTCCAATGGATTGTAGACTTGTCATTATGGAAGGTAGTATGTTGTTCATATTTTTGTTACTCCAATGAATGGTAGCCTTGACATTATGGAAGGTAGTCTGCCATTATGGAAGGTAGTTTTTTGTCGAGAGTTTTGTTATTCCAATGGATGGTAACCTTGTCATTTTGAAAGGTAGTCTTTTGTCGAGATTTTTGTTACTCAATAGATGGTAGCCTTGTCATTATGGAATGTAGTCTTTTGTCGATATTTTTTTATTCCAATGGATGGTAGCCTTGTCATTATGGAAGGTAGTCTATTGTCGAGATTTTTGTTATTCCAATGGATGGTAACCTTGTCATTATGGAAGGTATTCTTTTGTCTAGATTTTTGTTAATCCAATGGATGGTAGCCTTGTCTTTATTGAAGGTAGTTTATTATCGATATCTTTGTTACTCCAATGGATGATAGCCTTGTCATTATGCAAGGTAGTTTGTTGTTCAGATGTTTGTTAGTCCAATGGATGGTAGCCTGATAATTATGGAAGGTAGTCTATTGTCGAGATTTTTGTTATTCCAATGGATGGTAGCCTTGTTATTATGGAAGGTAGTCGGTCGTCGAGATTTCTGTTACTCCAATGGATTGTAGCGTTGTCATTATGGAAGGTAGTCTATTGTTCAAATTTTTGTTAATCCAATGAATGGTAGCCTTGACATTATGGAAGGTAGTCTGTCATTAGGGAAGGTAGTCTATTGTCGAGAGTTTTGTTATTCCAATGGATGGTAACCTTGTGATTATGAAAGGTAGTCTTTTGTCGAGATTTTTGTTACTCCAATGGATGGTAGCCTTTTCATTATGGAATATAGTCTGTCATTGAGATTTATGTTACTCCAATGGAAGGTAGCCTTGTCATTATGGAAGGTAGTTTGTTGTTCAAATTTTTGTTACTCCAACAGATGGTAGCCTTGTCATTATTGAAGGTAGTCTATTGTCGAGATTTTTGTAATTCCAATGGATGGTAACCTTGTCATTATGAAAGGTAGTATGTTGTCGAGATTTGTATTACTCCAATATATGGTAGCCTTGTAGTTATGGAAAGTAGTCATTTGTCGAGATTTTTGTTTCTCAAATGGATGGTATCCTTGTCTTTATGGAAGGTAGTATGTCGTTGAGATATTTGTTACTCCAATGGATGGTAGCCTTTTCATTATGGAAGGTAGTATGTCGTTGAGATTTTTGTTACTCCAATTGATGGTAGAATTGTAATTTTGGAAGGTAGTCTATTATCGATATTTTTGTTATTCCAATGGATTGTAGCCTTGTCATTATGGAAGGTAGTCTTTTTTCGAGATTTTTGTTACTCCAATTGATGGAAGCCTTGTCATTATTGAAAGTAGCCTGTTGTCGATATCTTTGTTATTCCAATGGATGATAGCCTTGTCATTATGAAAGGTAGTCTGTTGTTTAGATTTTTGTTACTCCAATGGATGGAAGCCTTGTAATTAATGAAGGTAGTCTGTTGTTGAGATTTTTGTTACTCCAATGGATGGTAGGCTTGTCATTATGGAAGGTAGTCTGTCATTGAGATTTATGTTACTCTAATGGAAGGTAGCCTTGTCATTATGGAAGGTAGTTTGTTGTTCAGATTTTTGTTACTCCAACTGATGGTAGCCTTGTCATTATTGAAGGTAGTCTATTGTCGAGATTTTTGTTATTCCATTGGATGGTAACCCTTTCATTATGAAAGGTAGTATGTTGTCGAGATTTGTGTTACTCCAATATATGGTAGCCTTGTAGTTATGGAAAGTAGTCTTTTGTCGAGATTTTTGTTTCTCAAATGGATGGTATCCTTGTCTTTATGGAAGGTAGTATGTCGTTGAGATATTTGTTACTCCAATGGATGGTAGCCTTTTCATTATGGAAGGTAGTATGTCGTTGAGATTTTTGTTACTCCAATTGATAGTAGCCTTGTAATTTTGGAAGGTAGTCTATTATCGAGATTTTTGTTATTCCAATGGATTGTAGCCTTGTCATTATGGAAGGTAGTCTTTTTTCGAGATTTTTGTTACTCCAATTGATGGAAGCCTTGTCATTATTGAAAGTAGCCTGTTGTCGATATATTTGTTATTCCAATGGATGATAGCCTTGTCATTATGCAAGGTAGTCTGTTGTTCAGATTTTTGTTACTCCAATGGATGGAAGCCTTGTGATTATGGAAGGTAGTCTATTGTCGACATTTTTGTTATTCCAATGGATGGTAGCCTTGTCATTAGGAAGGTAGTCGGTTGTTCAGATTTCTGTTACTCCAATGGATGGTAGCCTTGTCATTATGGAAGGTAGTCTATTGTTCAGATTTTTGTTACTCCAATGGATGATAGCCTTGTCATTATGGAAGGTAGTCTATTATGGAGATTTTTGTTATTCCAATGGATGGTAGACTTGTCATTATGGAAGGAAGTCTGTTGTCGATATTTTTGATACTCCAATGGATGGTAGCCTTTTAATTATGGAAGGTAGTCTTTTGTCGAGATTTTTGTTATTCCAATGGATGGTAACCTTGTCATTATGAAAGGTAGTCTTTTGTCGAGATTTTTGTTACTCCAATGGATGGTAACCTTGTCATTATTGAAGGTAGTCCGTTGTAGATATCTTTGTTACTCCAATGGATGATAGCCTTGTCATTATGGAATGTAGTCTATTATTTAAATTTTAGTTACTCTAATGGATGGTAGCCTTGTCATTATTGAAGGTAGTTTATTGTCAAGATTTTTGTTATTCTAATGGATGGTCTTGTCATTATGGAAGGTAGTCGGTCGTTGAGTTTTTGTTACTCCAATGGATAATAGCCTTGTCATTATGGAAGGTAGTTTGTTATTGATATTTTTGTTACTCCAATGGATGGTAGCCTTGTCATTGTGGAAGATAGTCTATTGTCGAGATTTTTGTTATTCCAATGGATTGTAGCCTTGTCATTATGGAAGGTAGTCTGTTGTTCAGATTTTTGTTACTCCAATGAATGGTAGCCTTGACATTATGGAAGGTAGTCTGTCATTATGGAAGGTAGTCTGTTGTCGAGAGTTTTATTATTCCAATGGATGGTAACCTTGTCATTATGAAAGGTAGTCTTTTGTCGAGATTTTTGTTACTCCAATGGATGGTAGCCTTGTCATTATTGAAGGTAGTCTGCTGTCGATATCTTTGTAACTCAACTTGATGGTAGCCTTGTCATTATGGAATGTAGTCTATTGTCGAGATTTTTGTTATTCCAATGGATGGAAGCCTTGTCATTGTGGAAGGTAGTCTATTGTCGAGATATTTGTTTTTCCAATGGATGGTAACCTTGTCATTACGGAAGGTAGTCTTTTGTCTAGATTGTGGTTACTCCAACAGATGGTAGCCTTGCCTTTTTAAAGGTAGTTTGTTTTCGGTATCTTTGGTACTCCAATGGATGGTAGCCTTGTCATTTTGGAAGGTAGTCTATTGTCGAGATTTTTGTTATTCCAATGGATGGTTTCCTTGTCATTATGGAAGGTAGTTTGTTGTCGATATTTTTGATACTCCAATGGAAGGTAGCCTTGTAATTATAGAAGGTAGTATGTTGTCGAGATTATTGTTACTCCAAGGGATGGTAGCCTTGTCATAATGGAAGGTAGTGTGTCGTTGAGATTTCTGTTACTCCAATGGATTGTAGCCTTGTCACTATGGAAGGTAGTCTGTTGTTCAGATTTTTGTTACTCCAATGAATGGTAGCCTTGACATTATGGAAGGTAGTCTGTCATTATGGAAGGTAGTGTGTATTCGAGAGTTTTGTTATTCCAATGGATGGTAACCTTGTCATTATGAAAGGTAGTCTTTTGTCGAGATTTTTGTTACTCTAATGGATGGTAGCCTTGACATTATGGAAGGTAGTCTATTGTCGTGATTTTTGTTATTCCAATGGATGAAAGCCCTGTCACTATGAAAGGTAGTCTGTAGTCGATATTTTTGATAATCCAATGGATGGTAGCCTTTTAATTATGGAAGGTAGTCTGTTGTCGAGATTTTTGTTACTCCAATGGATGGTAGCCTTGTCATTATGGAAGGTAGTCAGTCGTTGAGATTTATGTTACTCCAATGGATTGTAGCCTTGTCATTATGGAAGGTAGTCTGTTGTTCAGATTTTTTTTACTCCAATGAATGGTAGCCTTGACATTATGGAAGGTAGTCTGCCATTATGGAAGGTAGTTTGTTGTCGACATTTTTGTTATTCCAATGGATGGTAGCCTTGTCATTACGAAGGTAGACGGCTGTTCAGATTTCTGTTACTCCAATGGATGGTAGCCTTGTCATTATGGAAGGTAGTCTGCTGTTCAGATTTTTGTTACTCTAATGGATGATAGCCTTGTCATTATGGAAGGTGGTCTATTGTGGAGATTTTTGTTATTCCAATGGATGGTAGACTTGTCATTATGGAAGGAAGTCTGTTGTCGATATTTTTGATACTCCAATGGATGGTAGCCTTTTAATTATGGAAGGTAGTCTTTTGTCGAGATTTTTGTTATTCCAATGGATGGTAACCTTGTCATTATGAAAGGTATTCTTTTGTCGAGATTTTTGTTACTCCAATGGATGGTAACCTTGTCATTATTGAAGGTAGTCCGTTGTAGATATCTTTGTTACTCCAATGGATGATAGCCTTGTCATTATGGAATGTAGTCTGTTATTTAAATTTTAGTTACTCTAATGGATGGTAGCCTTGTCATTATTGAAGGTAGTTTATTGTCAAGATTTTTGTTATTCTAATGGATGGTAGCCTTGTCATTATGGAAGGTAGTCGGTCGTTGAGTTTTTGTTACTCCAATGGATAATAGCCTTGTCATTATGGAAGGTAGTCTGTTATTGATATTTTTGTTACTCCAATGGATGGTAGCCTTGTCATTGTGGAAGATAGTCTATTGTCGAGATTTTTGTTATTCCAATGGATTGTAGCCTTGTCATTATGGAAGGTAGTCTGTTGTTCAGATTTTTGTTACTCCAATGAATGGTAGCCTTGACATTATGGAAGGTAGTCTGTCATTATGGAAGGTAGTCTGTTGTCGAGAGTTTTATTATTCCAATGGATGGTAACCTTGTCATTATGAAAGGTAGTCTTTTGTCGAGATTTTTGTTACTCCAATGGATGGTAGCCTTGTCATTATTGAAGGTAGTCTGTTGTCGATATCTTTGTAACTCAACTGGATGGTAGCCTTGTCATTATGGAATGTAGTCTATTGTTGAGATTTTTGTTATTCCAATGGATGGAAGCCTTGTCATTGTGGAAGGTAGTCTATTGTCGAGATATTTGTTTTTCCAATGGATGGTAACCTTGTCATTACGGAAGGTAGTCTTTTGTCTAGATTGTGGTTACTCCAACAGATGGTAGCCTTGCCTTTTTAAAGGTAGTTTGTTTTCGATATCTTTGGTACTCCAATGGATGGTAGCCTTGTCATTTTGGAAGGTAGTCTATTGTCGAGATTTTTGTTATTCCAATGGATGGTTTCCTTGTCATTATGGAAGGTAGTCTGTTGTCTATATTTTTGATACTCCAATGGAAGGTAGCCTTGTAATTATAGAAGGTAGTATGTTGTCGAGATTATTGTTACTCCAAGGGATGGTAGCCTTGTCATAATGGAAGGTAGTGTGTCGTGAAGATTTCTGTTACTCCAATGGATTGTAGCCTTGTCATTATGGAAGGTAGTCTGCTGTTCAAATTTTTATTACTCCAATGAATGGTAGCCTTGACATTATGGAAGGTAGTCTGTCATTATGGAAGGTAGTCTGTATTCGAGAGTTTTGTTATTCCAATGGATGGTAACCTTGTCATTATGAAAGGTAGTCTTTTGTCGAGATTTTTGTTACTCTAATGGATGGTAGCCTTGACATTATGGAAGGTAGTCTATTGTCGTGATTTTTGTTATTCCAATGGATGAAAGCCCTGTCACTATGAAAGGTAGTCTGTAGTCGATATTTTTGATACTCCAATGGATGGTAGCCTTGTAATTATGGAAGGTAGTCTGTTGTCGAGATTTTTGTTACTCCAATGGATGGTAGCCTTGTCATTATGGAAGGTAGTCTGTCGTTGAGATTTATGTTACTCCAATGGATTGTAGCCTTGTCATTATGGAAGGTAGTCTGTTGTTCAGATTTTTGTTACTCCAATGAATGGTAGCCTTGACATTATGGAAGGTAGTCTGCCATTATGGAAGGTAGTTTGTTGTCGAGAGTTTTGTTATTCCAATGGATGGTAACCTTGTCATTACGGAAGGTGGTCTTTTGTCGAGATTTTTGTTATTCCAATGGATGGTAACCTTGTCATTATGGAAGGTAGTCTTTTTTCTAGATTTTTGTTACTCCAATGGATGGTAGCCTTGTCTTTATTGAAGGTAGTTTGTTATCGATATCTTTGTTACTCCAATGGATGATAGCCTTGTCATTATGCAAGGTAGTTTGTTGTTCATATTTTTGTTAGTCCAATGGATGGTAGCCTTGTAATTATGGAAGGTAGTCTATTGTCGAGATTTTTGTTATTCCAATGGATGGTAGCCTTGTCATTATATAAGGTAGTCAGTCGTCGAGATTTCTATTACTCCAATGGATTGTAGCGTTGTCATTATGGAAGGTAGTCTATTGTTCAGATTTTTGTTAATCCAATGAATGGTAGCCTTGACATTATGGAAGGTAGTCTGTCATTAGGGAAGGTAGTCTATTGTCGAGAGTTTTGTTATTCCAATGGATGGTAACCTTGTGATTATGAAAGGTAGTCTTTTGTCGAGATTTTTGTTACTCCAATGGATGGTAGCCTTGTAATTATGAAAGGTAGTCTGTTGTTGAGATTTTTGTTACTCCAATGGATGGTAGCCTTGTCATTGTGGAAGGTAGTCTGTCATTGAGATTTATGTTACTCCAATGGAAGGTAGCCTTGTCATTATGGAAGGTAGTTTGTTGTTCAGATTTTTGTTACTCCAACAGATGGTAGCCTTGTCATTATTGAAGGTAGTCTATTGTCGAGATTTTTGTTATTCCAATGGATGGTAACCTTGTCATTATGAAAGGTAGTATGTTGTCGAGATTTGTGTTACTCCAATATATGGTAGCCTTGTAGTTATGGAAAGTAGTCTTTTGTCGAGATTTTTGTTTCTCAAATGGATGGTATCCTTGTCTTTATGGAAGGTAGAATGTCGTTGAAATATTTGCTACTCCAATGGATGGTAGCCTTTTCATTATGGAAGGTAGTATGTCGTTGAGATTTTTGTTACTCCAATTGATGGTAGCCATGTAATTTTGGAAGGTAGTCTATTATCGAGATTTTTGTTATTCCAATGGATTGTAGCCTTGTCATTATGGAAGGTAGTCTTTTTTCGAGATTTTTGTTACTCCAATTGATGGAAGCCTTGTCATTATTGAAGGTAGCTTGTTGTCGATATCTTTGTTATTCCAATGGATGATAGCCTTGTCATTATGCAAGGTAGTCTGTTGTTCAGATTTTTGTTACTCCAATGGATGGAAGCCTTGTGATTATGGAAGGTAGTCTATTGTCGACATTTTTGTTATTCCAATGGATGGTAGCCTTGTCATTACGAAGGTAGTCGGCTGTTGAGATTTCTGTTACTCCAATGGATGGTAGCCTTGTAATTATGGAAGGTAGTCTGTTGTTCAGATTTTTGTTACTCCAATGGATGATAGCCTTGTCATTATGGAAGGTAGTCTATTGTCGAGATTTTTGTTATTCCAATGGATGGTAGCCTTGTCATTATGGAAGGAAGTCTGTTGTCGATATTTTTGATACTCCAATGGATGGTAGCCTTTTAATTATGGAAGGTAGTCTTTTGTCGAGATTTTTGTTATTCCAATGGATGGTAACCTTGTCATTATGAAAGGTAGTCTTTTGTCGAGATTTTTGTTACTCCAATGGATGGTAGCCTTGTCATTATGGAATATAGTCTATTGTCGAGATTTTTGTCATTCCAATGGATGGAAGCCTTGTCATTATGGAAGGTAGTCTATTTTCGAGATTTTTGTTATTCCAATGGATGGTAACCTTGTCATTATGGAAGGTAGTCTTTTGTCTAGATTATTGTTACTCCAATGGATGGTAGCCTTGTCTTTATTGAAGGTAGTTTGTTGTCAATATCTTTGTTACTCCAATGGATGATAACCTTGTAATTATGCAAGGTAGTGTGTTGTTCAGATTTTTGTTACTCCAATGGATGGTAGCCTTGTCATTATGGAAGGTAGTCTATTGTTCAGATTTTTGTTACTCCAATGGATACTAGCCTTATCATTATGGAAGGTAGTCTGTTGTCGAGATTTTTGTTACTCCAATGGATGGTAGCCTTGTCATTATGGAAGGTAGTCTGTTGTTCAGATTTTTGTTACTCCAATGGGTGGTAGCCTTGTCATTATGGTAGGTAGTCTATTGTTGAGATTTTTGTTATTCCAATGGATGGTAACCTTGTCATTACGGCAGGTAGTCTGTTATTGAGATTTTTGTTACTCCAATGGATGGTAGCCTTGTCAATATGGAAGGTAGTATGTCGCCAAGATTTTTGTTAGTCCAATGGATCGTAGCCTTGTCATTATGGAAGGAAGTATTTTGTCGAGATTTTTGTTACTCCAATGGATGGTAGCCTTGTCATTTTTGAAGTTAGCCTGTTGTCGATATCTTTGTTACTCCAATGGATGATATCCTTGTCATTATGCAAGGTAGTTTGTTGTTCAAATTTTTGTTAGTCCAATGGATGGTAGCCTTGTCATTATGGAAGGTAGTCTATTATCGAGATTTTTGTTATTCCAATGGATGGTTGCCTTGTCATTATGGAAGGTAGTCGGTCGTTGAGATTTCTGTTACTCTGATGGATGGTAGCCTTGTCATTATGGAAGGTAGTCTATTGTCGAGATTATTGTTATTCGATTGGATGGTAGCCTTGTCATTATGGAAGGTAGTCTGTCGTTGAGATTTTTGTTACTCCAATGGATTGTAGCCTTGTCATTATGGAAGGTAGTCTATTGTTCAGATTTTTGTTACTCCAATGAATGGTAGCCTTGACATTATGGAAGGTAGTCTATTGTTCAGATTTTTGTTACTCCATTGAATGGTAGCCTTGACATTATGGAATGTAGTGTGTCATTACGGAAGGTAGTCTGTAGTCGAGAGTTTTGTTATTCCAATGGATGGTAACCTTGTCATTATGAAAGGTAGTCTTTTGTCGAGATTTTTGTTACTCCAATGGATGGTAGCCTTGACATTATGGAAGGTTGTCTATTGTCCAGATTTTTGTTATTCCAATGGATGGTAGCCCTGTCATTATGGAAGTTAGTTTGTTGTCGATATTTTTGATACTCCAATGGATGGTAGCCTTGTAATTATGGAAGGTAGTCTGTTGTCGAGATTTTTGTTACTCCATTGGATGGTAGCCTTGTCATTTTGGAAGGTAGTCTATCGTTGAGATTTCTGTTACTCCAATGGATTGTAGCCTTGTCGTTATGGAAGGTAGTCTATTGTTCAGATTTTTGTTACTCCAATGAATGGTAGCCTTGACATTATGGAAGGTAGTCTGTCATTATGGAAGGTAGTTTGTTGTCGAGAGTTTTGTTATTCCAATGGATGGTAACCTTGTCATTATGAAAGGTAGTCTTTTGTTGAGATTTTTGTTACTCCAATGGATGGTAGCCTTGTCATTATTGAAGGTAATCCGTTGTCGATATCTTTGTTACTCCAATGGATCGTAGCCTTGTCATTATGGAATGTAGTCTATTGTCGAGATTTTTGTTATTCCAATGGATGGTAGCCTTGTCATTATGGAAGGTTGTGTATTGTCGAGATTTTTGTTATTCCAATGGATATTAACCTTGTCATTATGGAAGGTAGTCTTTTGTCTAGATTTTTTTTACTCCAATGGATGTTAGCCTTGTCTTTATTGAAGGTAGTTTGTTGTCTAGATTTTTGTTACTCCAATGGATGGTTGCCTTGTCATTATGGAAGGTAGTCTGTTGTCAAGATTTTTGTTACTCTAATGGATGGTACCCTTGTCATTATAGAACGTTGTTTGTTGTCGATATTTTTGTTACTCTAATGGATGGTAGCCTTTTCATTATAGAAGGTAGTCTGTTGTCGAGATTTTTGTTACTACAGTGGATGGTAGCCTTATTATTATGGAAGGTTGTCTGTTGTCGAGATTTTTATTATTCCAATGGATGGAAACCTTGTCATTATGGAAGGTAGTCTATTGTCGATATCTTTGTCACTCAAAGGACGATAGCCTTGTCTTTATTGAAGGTAGTCTATTATCTATAATTTTGTTAATCCAATGGATGGTAGACTTGACATTAGGAAAGGTAGGCTATTGTTGAGTTTTTTGTTACTCCAATGGATGATAGCTGTGTCATTATGGAAGGTAGTCTGTTGTCGAGATTTTTATTATACCAATGGATGGTAGCATTGTCATTATTGAATGTAGTCTATTATCGATATTTTTGTTACTCCAAAGGATGGTAGCCTTTTCATTATGGAAGGTAGTTTGTTGTCGAGATTTATGTTACTCAAATGAATGGTAGCCTTGTCTTTATGGAAAGTAGTCTCTTGTCGTTATTTTTGTTACTCCAATGTATGGTAGCCTTGTCATTATGGAAGGTAGTCTGTTGTCGAGATTTTTGTTACTCCAATGGATGGTAGCCTTGTCTTTATGGATGGTAGTCTGTTGTCGATATTTTTTTTACTCAAATGGATGGTAGCCTTATCTTTATGGAAGGTAGTCTATTGTCGATATTTTTCTTACTCCATTGGATGGTAGCCTTGACATTATGGAAGGTAGTCTGTTGTAAAGATCTTTGTTACTCAATGGATGGTAGCCTTGACATTATGGAAGGTAGTCTATTCTCGATATTTTTGTTACTCTAATTGATGGTAGGCTTGTCATTAGGGAAGGTAGTTTGTTGTCCTGATTTTGTTTACTCCATTGGATGGTAGCCTTGTCATTATGGAACATGGTCTATTGTCGAGATTTTGGTCATTCCATTGGATGGTAGCCTTGTCATTATGGAAGGTAGTTTGTTGTCTATATTTTTGTTACTCCAATGGATGGAAGCCTAGTCATTTTGGAAGGTAGATTGTCGTTGAGATTTTTGATACTCCAATGGATGGTAGCCTTGTCATTATGGAAGGTAGTCTATTGTCGATATTTTTCTTTCTCCAATGGATGGTAGCCTTGTCATTATGGAAGGTAGTTTGTTGTCTAGATTTTTGTTACTCCAATGGATGGTTGCCTTGTCATTATGGAAGGTAGTCTGTTGTCAAGATTTTTGTTACTCCAATGGATGGTAGCCTAGTCATTTTGGAAGGTAGTATGCCGTTGAGATTTCTGTTACTCCAATGGATGGTAGCCTTGTCATTATGGAAGGTAGTCTGTTGTTTAGATTTTTGTTACTCCAATGGATGGTAGCGTTGTAATTATGAAAGGTAGTCTGTTGTCGAGATTTTTGTTATTCTATTGGATGGTAGCCTTGTCATTATGGAAGGTAGTTTGTTGTCGAGGTTTTTTCTAATCCAATGGATGGTAACCTTGTGATTATGGAAGGTAGTCTGTTGTCGATATTTTTTTTACTGCAATGGATGGTAACCTTGTGAATATGGAAGGTAGTCTGTTGTCGAGATTTTTGTTACTCCAATGGATGGTAGCCCTGTCTTTATGGAAGGTAGTCTGTTGTCGAGATTTTTGATACTCCAATGGATGGTAGCCTTGTCTTTATGGAAGGTAGTCTATTTTCGATATTTTTGTTACTCCAATGGATGATAGCCTTGTCATTATAGAAGGTAGTCTGTTGTCAAGATTTTTGTTACTCCAATGGATGGTAACCTTGTCATTATAGAAGGTAGTCTGTTGTCGTGATTTTTGTTACTCCAATGGATGGTAGCCTAGTCATTATGGAAGTTAGTTTTTCGTTGAGATTTTTGTTACTCCAACGGATGGTAGTTTTGTCATTATGGAAGGTAGTATGTCGTTCAGATTTTTGTTACTTAAATGGATGGTAGCCTTGTAATTATGAAAGGTAGTCTATTGTCGAGATTTTTGTTATTCCCTTGGATGGTAGCCTTGTCATTATGGAAGGTAGTCTGTTGTCAAGATTTTTGTTACTCCAATGGATGGTAACCTTGTCATTATTGAAGGTAGTCTGTTGTCGTGATTTTTGTTACTCCAATGGATGGTAGCCTAGTCATTATGGAAGTTAGTTTTTTGTTGAGATTTTTGTTACTCCAATGGATGGTAGTTTTGTCATTATGGAAGGTAGTATGTCGTTCAGATTTTTGTTACTCCAATGGATGGTAGCCTTGTAATTATGAAAGGTAGTCTATTGTCGAGATTTTTTTTATTCCCTTGGATGGTAGCCTTGTCATTATGGAAGGAAGTCAGTTGACGAGGTTTTTGTTACTCCAATGGATGGTAGACTTGTCATTATGGAAGGTAGTCTGTTGTCGAGATTTTTGTTACACCAATGGATGGTTTCCTTGTCATTATGGAAGGTAGTATGTTTCGAGATTTTTGTTACTCCAATAGATGGTAGCCTTTTCATTATGGAAGGTAGTCTGTTGTCGATATTTTTGTTACTCAAATGGATGGTAGACTCGTCTTTATGGAAGGTAGTCTGTTACCAATATTTTTGTTACTCCATTGGATGGTATCCTTGACATTATGGATTATAGTTTGTTGTCGAGATCTTTTTTACTAAATGGATGGTAGCCTTGTCATTATGGAAGGTAGTCTGTTGTCGAGATTTTTGTTACTCCAATGGATGGTAGCTTTGTCATTATGGAAGGTAGTCTATTGTCGAGATATTTGTTACTCCAATGGATGGTAGCCTTGTCATTATGGAAGGTAGTCTGTTGTCGATATTTTTTTACTCCAATGGATGGTAGCCTTGTCATTATGGAAGCTAGTTTGTTGTCGAGATTTTTGTTGTTCCAATGGATGGCAGCCTTGTCATTATGGAACATAGTCTGTTGTCGATATTTTTGTTACTCGAATGGATGGTAGCCTTGTCATTATGAAAGGTTGTCTTTTGTCGAGATTTTTGTTATTCTATTGGGTGGTAGCCTTGTCATAATGGAAGGTAGTTTGTTGTCGAGATTTTTGTTACTCCAATGAATGGTAGCCTTGTCTTTATGGAAGGTAGTCTGTTGTCGAGGTTTTTGCTAATCAAATGGATGGTAGCCTTGTCTTAATGGAATGTAGTCTATTTTCGATTTTTTTGTTGCTCCATTTGATGGTAACCTTGACATTATGGAAGGTAGTGTGTTGTCAAGATCTTTGTTACTCAATGGATGGTAGCCTTGTCATTATGCAAGGTAGTCTATTGTCGAAATTTTTTGTTACTCCAACGGATGGTAGCCATGTCATTAGGGTAGGTAGTCTGTTGTTGAGATTATTGTTACTCCAATGGATTGTAGCCTTCTCATTATAGAACATGGTATATTGTCTAGATTTTTGTTATTCCATTGGATGGTAACCTTGTCATTATGGAAGGTAGTAAGTTTTTGATATTTTTGTTACTCAAATGGATGGTAGCCTTGTCATTTTGGAACGTAGTCTGTTGTCAATATTTTTTTAATCCAATTGATGGTAGCCGTCTCATTATGGAAGGTAGTTTGTTGTCGATATCTTTGTCACTCAATGGATGGTAGCCTTGTCATTATGGAAGGTAGTCTGTTGTCGAGATTTTTGTTACTTCCATGGATGGTAGCCTTGTCATTATGGTAGGTAGTCTGTAGTCGAGATTTTCGTTACTCAAATGGATGGTAGCCTTGTCTTTATGGATGGTAGTCTATTGTCGATATTTTTTTTACTCCAATAGATGGTAGTCTTGTCATTATGGAAGGTAGTCTGTTGTCGAGATTTTTGTTACTCCAATGAATGGTAGCCTTGTCTTTATGAAAGGTAGTCTGTTGTCGAGGTTTTTGGTAATCCAATGGATGGCAGCCTTGTCTTTATGGAAGGTAGCCTATTATTGATATTTTTGTTACTCCGTTGGATGGTAGCCTTGACATTATGGAAGGTAGTTTGTTGTCAAGATCTTTTTTACTCAATGGATGGTAGCCTTGTCATTAGGGAAGGTAGTTTGTTGTCTAGATTTTTGTTACTCCAATGGATGGTAGCCTTGTCATTATGGAACGTTGTCTGTTACCGAGATTTTTGTTATCCATTGGATGGTAACCTTGTCATTATGGAAGGTAGTTTGTTGTCGAGATTTTTGTTACTCCAATGGATGGTAGCCTTTTCATTTTGGAATGTAGTCTATTGTCGAGATTTTTGTTACTATAGTGGATGGTAGCCTTGTCATTATGGAAGGTAGTCTATTGTCGAGATTTTTATTATTCCAATGGATGGTAGCCTTGTCATTATGGAAGGTAGTATGTTGTCGATATCTTTCTCACTCAATGCATGGTAGCCTTGTCATTATGGAAGGTAGTCTGTTGTCGAGATTTTTATTATTCTATTGGATGGTAGCCTTGTCATAATGGAAGGTAGTCTGTTGTCGAGATTTTTGTTACTCCAATGAATGGTAGCCTTGTCTTTATGGAAGGTAGTCTGTTTTCGAGGTTTTTGCTAATCCAATGGATGGTAGCCTTGTCTTTATGGAAGGTAGTCTATTTTGGATTTTTTTGTTGCTCCATTTGATGGTATCCTTGACATTATGGAAGGTAGTGTGTTGTCTAGATCTTTGTTACTCAATGGATGGTAGCCTTGTCAATATGGAAGGTAGTCTATTGTCGATATTTTTGTTACTCCAACAGATGGTAGCCTTGTCATTAGGGAAGGTAGTTTGTTGTCGAGATTATTGTTACTCCAATGGATGGTAGCCTTGTCATTATAGAACATGGTCTATTGTCAAGATTTTTGTTATTCCATTGGATGGTAGCCTTTTCATTATGGAAGGTAGTCTATTATCGATATTTTTGTTAATCCAATGGATGGTAGCCTTGTCATTTTGGAACGTTGTCTGTTGTCAATATTTTTGTTACTCTATTGGATGGTAGCCTTTTCATTATGGAAGGTAGTCTGTTGTCAAGATTTTTTTTACTCCAATTGATGGTAGCCGTGTCATTATGAAAGGTAGTCTGTTGTCGAAATTTTTTTTACTCCAATGGATGGTAGCCTTGTCATTATGTAAGGTAGTCTGTTGTCGAGATTTTTGTTACTCAAATGGATGGTATCCTTGTCTTTATTGGATGGTAGCCTTGTCATTATGGAAGGTAGTCTGTTGTCGAGGTTTTTGCTAATCCAATGGATGGTAACCTTGTGATTAACGAGAAGGTAGTCTGTTGTCGATATTTTTTTTACTGCAATGGATGGTAGCCTTGTGATTATGGAAGGTAGTCTGTTGTCGAGATTTTTGTTACTCAAATGGATGGTAGCCCTGTCTTTATGGAAGGTAGTCTGTTGTCGAGATTTTGGTCATTCCATTGGATGGTAGCCTTGTCAATATGGAAGGTAGTCTGTTGTCGAGATTTTTGTTACTCCAATGGATGGTACCCTTGTCATTATGGAACGTTGTTTGTTGTTGATATTTTTGTTACTCTAATGGATGGTAGCCTTTTCATTATAGAAGGTAGTTTGTTGTCGAGATTTTTGTTACTACAGTGGATGGTAGCCTTATTATTATGGAAGGTAGTCTGTTGTCGAGATTTTTATTATTCCAATGGATGGAAACCTTGTCATTATGGAAGGTAGTCTATTGTCGATATCTTCGTCACTCAAAGGACGATAGCCTTGTCTTTATGGAAGGTAGTCTATTATCTATAATTTTGTTAATCCAATGGATGGTAGACTTGACATTAGGAAAGGTAGCCTGTTGTCGAGTTTTTTGTTACTCCAATGGATGGTAGCTTTGTCATTATGGAAGGTAGTCTGTTGTCGAGATTTTTATTATACCAATGGATGGTAGCATTGTCATTATTGAATGTAGTCTATTATCGATATTTTTGTTACTCCAAAGGATGGTAGCCTTTTCATTATGGAAGGTAGTTTGTTTCCGAGATTTTTGTTACTCAAATGAATGGTAGCCTTGTCTTTATGGAAAGTAGTCTGTTGTCGTTATTTTTGTTACTCCAATGTATGGTAGCCTTGTCATTATGGAAGGTAGTCTGTTGTCGAGATTTTTGTTACTCCAATGGATGGTAGCCTTGTCTTTATGGATGGTAGTTTGTTGTCGATATTTTTTTTACTCAAATGGATGGTAGCCTTATCTTTATGGAAGGTAGTCTATTGTCGATATTTTTCTTACTCCATTGGATGGTAGCCTTGACATTATGGAAGGTAGTCTGTTGTAAAGATCTTTGTTACTCAATGGATGGTAGCCTTGACACTATGGAAGGTAGTCTATTCTCGATATTTTTGTTACTCTAATTGATGGTAGGCTTGTCATTAGGGAAGGTAGTTTGTGGTCCTGATTTTGTTTACTCCATTGGATGGTAGCCTTGTCATTATGGAACATGGTCTATTGTCGAGATTTTGGTCATTCCATTGGATGGTAGCCTTGTCATTATGGAAGGTAATTTGTTGTCTATATTTTTGTTACTCCAATGGATGGAAGCCTAGTCATTTTGGAAGGTAGTCTGTCGTTGAGATTTTTGATACTCCAATGGATGGTAGCCTTGTCATTATGGAAGGTAGTCTATTGTCGATATTTTTCTTTCTCCAATGGATGGTAGCCTTGTCATTATGGAAGGTAGTTTGTTGTCTAGATTTTTGTTACTCCAATGGATGGGTGCCTTGTCATTATGGAAGGTAGTCTGTTGTCAAGATTTTTGTTACTCCAATGGATGGTAGCCTAGTCATTTTGGAAGGTAGTATGCCGTTGAGATTTCTGTTACTCCAATGGATGGTAGCCTTGTCATTATGGAAGGTAGTCTGTTGTTCAGATTTTTGTTACTCCAATGGATGGTAGCCTTGTAATTATGAAAGGTAGTCTGTTGTCGAGATTTTTGTTATTCTATTGGATGGTAGCCTTGTCATTATGGAAGGTAGTTTGTTGTCGAGGTTTTTGCTAATCCAATGGATGGTAACCTTGTGATTATGGAAGGTAGTCTGTTGTCGATATTTTTTTTACTGCAATGGATGGTAGCCTTGTGATTATGGAAGGTAGTCTGTTGTCAAGATTTTTGTTACTCCAATGGATGGTAGCCCTGTCTTTATGGAAGGTAGTCTGTTGTCGAGATTTTTGATACTCCAATGGATGGTAGCCTTGTCTTTATGGAAGGTAGTCTATTGTCGATATTTTTGTTACTCCAATGGATGATAGCCTTGTCATTATAGAAGGTAGTCTGTTGTCAAGATTTTTGTTACTCCAATGGATGGTAACCTTGTCATTATTGAAGGTAGTCTGTTGTCGTGATTTTTGTTACTCCAATGGATGGTAGCCTAGTAATTATGGAAGTTAGTTTTTCGTTGAGATTTTTGGTACTCCAATGGATTGTAGTTTTGTCATTATGGAAGGTAGTATGTCGTTCAGATTTTTGTTACTCAAATGGATGGTAGCCTTGTAATTATGAAAGGTAGTCTATTGTCGAGATTTTTGTTATTCCCTTGGATGGTAGCCTTGTCATTATGGAAGGTAGTCTGTTGTCAAGATTTTTGTTACTCCAATGGATGGTAACCTTGTCATTATTGAAGGTAGTCTGTTGTCGTGATTTTTGTTACTCCAATGGATGGTAGCCTAGTCATTATGGAAGTTAGTTTTTCGTTGAGATTTTTGTTACTCCAATGGATGGTAGTTTTGTCATTATGGAAGGTAGTATGTCGTTCAGATTTTTGTTACTCCAATGGATGGTAGCCTTGTAATTATGAAAGGTAGTCTATTGTCGAGATTTTTTTTATTCCCTTGGATGGTAGCCATGTCATTATGGAAGGAAGTCTGTTGACGAGGTTTTTGTTACTCCAATGGATGGTAGACTTGTCATTATGGAAGGTAGTCTATTGTCGAGATTTTTGTTACTCCAATGGATGGTAGCCTTGTCATTATGGAAGGTAGTCTGTTGTCGAGATTTTTGTTACACCAATGGATAGTTTCCTTGTCATTATGGAAGGTAGTCTGTTTCGAGATTTTTGTTACTCCAATAGATGGTAGCCTTTTCATTATGGAAGGTAGTCTGTTGTCGATATTTTTTTTACTCAAATGGATGGTAGACTTGTCTTTATGGAAGGTAGTCTGTTGCCAATATTTTTGTTACTCCATTGGATGGTATCATTGACATTATGGATTATAGTTTGTTGTCGAGATCTTTGTTACTAAATGGATGGTAGCCTTGTCATTATGGAAGGTAGTCTGTTGTAGGGATTTTTGTTACTCCAATGGATGGTAGCTTTGTCATTATGGAAGGTAGTCTATTGTCGAGATATTTGTTACTCCAATGGATGGTAGCCTTGTCATTATGGAAGGTAGTCTGTTGTCGATATTTTTTTACTCCAATGGATGGTAGCCTTGTCATTATGGAAGCTAGTTTGTTGTCGAGATTTTTGTTGTTCCAATGGATGGTAGCCTTGTCATTATGGAACATAGTCTGTTGTCGATATTTTTGTTACTCCAATGGATGGTAGCCTTGTCATTATGAAAGGTTGTCTGTTGTCGAGATTTTTGTTATTCTATTGGGTGGTAGCCTTGTCATAATGGAAGGTAGTTTGTTGTCGAGATTTTTGTTACTCCAATGAATGGTAGCCTTGTCTTTATGGAAGGTAGTCTGTTTTCGAGGTTTTTGCTAATCAAATGGATGGTAGCCTTGTCTTTATGGAATGTAGTCTATTTTCGATTTTTTTGTTGCTCCATTTGATGGTAACCTTGACATTATGGAAGGTAGTGTGTTGTCAAGATCTTTGTTACTCAATGGATGGTAGCCTTGTCATTATGCAAGGTAGTCTATTGTCGATATTTTTGTTACTCCAACGGATGGTAGCCTTGTCATTAGGGAAGGTAGTCTATTGTTGAGATTATTGTTACTCCAATAAATTGTAGCCTTGTCATTATAGAACATGGTATATTGTCTAGATTTTTGTTATTCCATTGGATGGTAACCTTGTCATTATGGAAGGTAGTAAGTTTTTGATATTTTTGTTACTCAAATGGATGGTAGCCTTGTCATTTTGGAACGTAGTCTGTTGTCAATATTTTTTTAATCCAATTGATGGTAGCCATCTCATTATGGAAGGTAGTCTGTTGTCGATATCTTTGTCACTCAATGGATGGTAGCCTTGTCATTATGGAAGGTAGTCTGTTGTCGAGATTTTTGTTACTCCCATGGATGGTAGCCTTGTCATTATGGTAGGTAGTCTATTGTCGAGATTTTGGTTACTCAAATGGATGATAGCCTTGTCTTTATGGATGGTAGTCTATTGTCGATATTTTTTTTACTCCAACGGATGGTAGTCTTGTCATTATGGAAGGTAGTCTGTTGTCGATATTTTTGTTACTCCAATAAATGGTAGCCTTGTCTTTATGGAAGGTAGTCTATTGTCGAGGTTTTTGGTAATCCAATGGATGGCAGCCTTGTCTTTATGGAAGGTAGCCTATTGTTGATATTTTTGTTACTCCATTGGATGGTAGCCTTGACATTATGGAAGGTAGTTTGTTGTCAAGATCTTTTTTACTCAATGGATGGTAGCCTTGTCATTAGGGAAGGTAGTTTGTTGTCTAGATTTTTGTTACTCCAATGGATGGTAGCCTTGTCATTATGGAAGGTAGTCTATTGTCGAGATTTTTGTTACTATAGTGGATGGTAGTCTTGTCATTATGGAAGGTAGTCTATTGTCGAGATTTTTATTATTCCAATGGATGGTAGCCTTGTCATTATGGAAGGTAGTATGTTGTCGATATCTTTCTCACTCAATGCATGGTAGCCTTGTCATTATGGAAGGTAGTCTGTTGTCGAGATTTTTGTTACTCCAATGGATGGTAGCCCTGTCTTTATGGAAGGTAGTCTGTTGTCGAGATTTTTGATACTCCAATGGATGGTAGCCTTGTCTTTATGGAAGGTAGTCTATTGTCGATATTTTTGTTACTCCAATGGATGATAGCCTTGTCATTATAGAAGGTAGTCTGTTGTCAAGATTTTTGTTACTCCAATGGATGGTAACCTTGTCATTATTGAAGGTAGTCTGTTGTCGTGATTTTTGTTACTCCAATGGATGGTAGCCTAGTAATTATGGAAGTTAGTTTTTCGTTGAGATTTTTGGTACTCCAATGGATTGTAGTTTTGTCATTATGGAAGGTAGTATGTCGTTCATATTTTTGTTACTCCAATGGATGGTAGCCTTGTAATTATGAAAGGTAGTCTATTGTCGAGATTTTTGTTATTCCCTTGGATGGTAGCCTTGTCATTATGGAAGGTAGTCTGTTGTCAAGATTTTTGTTACTCCAATGGATGGTAACCTTGTCATTATTGAAGGTAGTCTGTTGTCGTGATTTTTGTTACTCCAATGGATGGTAGCCTAGTCATTATGGAAGTTAGTTTTTCGTTGAGATTTTTGTTACTCCAATGGATGGTAGTTTTGTCATTATGGAAGGTAGTATGTCGTTCAGATTTTTGTTACTCCAATGGATGGTAGCCTTGTAATTATGAAAGGTAGTCTATTGTCGAGATTTTTTTTATTCCCTTGGATGGTAGCCTTGTCATTATGGAAGGAAGTCTGTTGACGAGGTTTTTGTTACTCCAATGGATGGTAGACTTGTCATTATGGAAGGTAGTCTATTGTCGAGATTTTTGTTACTCCAATGGATGGTACCCTTGTCATTATGGAAGGTAGTCTGTTGTCGAGATTTTTGTTACACCAATGGATAGTTTCCTTGTCATTATGGAAGGTAGTCTGTTTCGAGATTTTTGTTACTCCAATAGATGGTAGCCTTTTCATTATGGAAGGTAGTCTGTTGTCGATATTTTTTTTACTCAAATGGATGGTAGACTTGTCTTTATGGAAGGTAGTCTGTTGCCAATATTTTTGTTACTCCATTGGATGGTATCATTGACATTATGGATTATAGTTTGTTGTCGAGATCTTTGTTACTAAATGGATGGTAGCCTTGTCATTATGGAAGGTAGTCTGTTGTAGGGATTTTTGTTACTCCAATGGATGGTAGCTTTGTCATTATGGAAGGTAGTCTATTGTCGAGATATTTGTTACTCCAATGGATGGTAGCCTTGTCATTATGGAAGGTAGTCTGTTGTCGATATTTTTTTACTCCAATGGATGGTAGCCTTGTCATTATGGAAGCTAGTTTGTTGTCGAGATTTTTGTTGTTCCAATGGATGGTAGCCTTGTCATTATGGAACATAGTCTGTTGTCGATATTTTTGTTACTCCAATGGATGGTAGCCTTGTCATTATGAAAGGTTGTCTGTTGTCGAGATTTTTGTTATTCTATTGGGTGGTAGCCTTGTCATAATGGAAGGTAGTTTGTTGTCGAGATTTTTGTTACTCCAATGAATGGTAGCCTTGTCTTTATGGAAGGTAGTCTGTTTTCGAGGTTTTTGCTAATCAAATGGATGGTAGCCTTGTCTTTATGGAATGTAGTCTATTTTCGATTTTTTTGTTGCTCCATTTGATGGTAACCTTGACATTATGGAAGGTAGTGTGTTGTCAAGATCTTTGTTACTCAATGGATGGTAGCCTTGTCATTATGCAAGGTAGTCTATTGTCGATATTTTTGTTACTCCAACGGATGGTAGCCTTGTCATTAGGGAAGGTAGTCTATTGTTGAGATTATTGTTACTCCAATGGATTGTAGCCTTGTCATTATAGAACATGGTATATTGTCTAGATTTTTGTTATTCCATTGGATGGTAACCTTGTCATTATGGAAGGTAGTAAGTTTTTGATATTTTTGTTACTCAAATGGATGGTAGCCTTGTCATTTTGGAACGTAGTCTGTTGTCAATATTTTTTTAATCCAATTGATGGTAGCCATCTCATTATGGAAGGTAGTCTGTTGTCGATATCTTTGTCACTCAATGGATGGTAGCCTTGTCATTATGGAAGGTAGTCTGTTGTCGAGATTTTTGTTACTCCCATGGATGGTAGCCTTGTCATTATGGTAGGTAGTCTATTGTCGAGATTTTGGTTACTCAAATGGATGGTAGCCTTGTCTTTATGGATGGTAGTCTATTGTCGATATTTTTTTTACTCCAACGGATGGTAGTCTTGTCATTATGGAAGGTAGTCTGTTGTCGATATTTTTGTTACTCCAATAAATGGTAGCCTTGTCTTTATGGAAGGTAGTCTATTGTCGAGCTTTTTGGTAATCCAATGGATGGCAGCCTTGTCTTTATGGAAGGTAGCCTATTGTTGATATTTTTGTTACTCCATTGGATGGTAGCCTTGACATTATGGAAGGTAGTTTGTTGTCAAGATCTTTTTTACTCAATGGATGGTAGCCTTGTCATTAGGGAAGGTAGTTTGTTGTCTAGATTTTTGTTACTCCAATGGATGGTAGCCTTGTCATTATGGAAGGTAGTCTATTGTCGAGATTTTTGTTACTATAGTGGATGGTAGTCTTGTCATTATGGAAGGTAGTCTATTGTCGAGATTTTTATTATTTCAATGGATGGTAGCCTTGTCATTATGGAAGGTAGTATGTTGTCGATATCTTTCTCACTCAATGCATGGTAGCCTTGTCATTATGGAAGGTAGTCTGTTGTCGAGATTTTTGTTACTCCAATGGATGGTAGCCCTGTCTTTATGGAAGGTAGTCTGTTGTCGAGATTTTTGATACTCCAATGGATGGTAACCTTGTCATTATTGAAGGTAGTCTGTTGTCGTGATTTTTGTTACTCCAATGGATGGTAGCCTAGTAATTATGGAAGTTAGTTTTTCGTTGAGATTTTTGGTACTCCAATGGATTGTAGTTTTGTCATTATGGAAGGTAGTATGTCGTTCAGATTTTTGTTACTCCAATGGATGGTAGCCTTGTAATTATGAAAGGTAGTCTATTGTCGAGATTTTTGTTATTCCCTTGGATGGTAGCCTTGTCATTATGGAAGGTAGTCTGTTGTCAAGATTTTTGTTACTCCAATGGATGGTAACCTTGTCATTATTGAAGGTAGTCTGTTGTCGTGATTTTTGTTACTCCAATGGATGGTAGCCTAGTCATTATGGAAGTTAGTTTTTCGTTGAGATTTTTGTTACTCCAATGGATGGTAGTTTTGTCATTATGGAAGGTAGTATGTCGTTCAGATTTTTGTTACTCCAATGGATGGTAGCCTTGTAATTATGAAAGGTAGTCTATTGTCGAGATTTTTTTTATTCCCTTGGATGGTAGCCTTGTCATTATGGAAGGAAGTCTGTTGACGAGGTTTTTGTTACTCCAATGGATGGTAGACTTGTCATTATGGAAGGTAGTCTATTGTCGAGATTTTTGTTACTCCAATGGATGGTACCCTTGTCATTATGGAAGGTAGTCTGTTGTCGAGATTTTTGTTACACCAATGGATAGTTTCCTTGTCATTATGGAAGGTAGTCTGTTTCGAGATTTTTGTTACTCCAATAGATGGTAGCCTTTTCATTATGGAAGGTAGTCTGTTGTCGATATTTTTTTTACTCAAATGGATGGTAGACTTGTCTTTATGGAAGGTAGTCTGTTGCCAATATTTTTGTTACTCCATTGGATGGTATCATTGACATTATGGATTATAGTTTGTTGTCGAGATCTTTGTTACTAAATGGATGGTAGCCTTGTCATTATGGAAGGTAGTCTGTTGTAGGGATTTTTGTTACTCCAATGGATGGTAGCTTTGTCATTATGGAAGGTAGTCTATTGTCGAGATATTTGTTACTCCAATGGATGGTAGCCTTGTCATTATGGAAGGTAGTCTGTTGTCGATATTTTTTTACTCCAATGGATGGTAGCCTTGTCATTATGGAAGCTAGTTTGTTGTCGAGATTTTTGTTGTTCCAATGGATGGTAGCCTTGTCATTATGGAACATAGTCTGTTGTCGATATTTTTGTTACTCCAATGGATGGTAGCCTTGTCATTATGAAAGGTTGTCTGTTGTCGAGATTTTTGTTATTCTATTGGGTGGTAGCCTTGTCATAATGGAAGGTAGTTTGTTGTCGAGATTTTTGTTACTCCAATGAATGGTAGCCTTGTCTTTATGGAAGGTAGTCTGTTTTCGAGGTTTTTGCTAATCAAATGGATGGTAGCCTTGTCTTTATGGAATGTAGTCTATTTTCGATTTTTTTGTTGCTCCATTTGATGGTAACCTTGACATTATGGAAGGTAGTGTGTTGTCAAGATCTTTGTTACTCAATGGATGGTAGCCTTGTCATTATGCAAGGTAGTCTATTGTCGATATTTTTGTTACTCCAACGGATGGTAGCCTTGTCATTAGGGAAGGTAGTCTATTGTTGAGATTATTGTTACTCCAATGGATTGTAGCCTTGTCATTATAGAACATGGTATATTGTCTAGATTTTTGTTATTCCATTGGATGGTAACCTTGTCATTATGGAAGGTAGTAAGTTTTTGATATTTTTGTTACTCAAATGGATGGTAGCCTTGTCATTTTGGAACGTAGTATGTTGTCAATATTTTTTTAATCCAATTGATGGTAGCCATCTCATTATGGAAGGTAGTCTGTTGTCGATATCTTTGTCACTCAATGGATGGTAGCCTTGTCATTATGGAAGGTAGTCTGTTGTCGAGATTTTTGTTACTCCCATGGATGGTAGCCTTGTCATTATGGTAGGTAGTCTATTGTCGAGATTTTGGTTACTCAAATGGATGGTAGCCTTGTCTTTATGGATGGTAGTCTATTGTCGATATTTTTTTTACTCCAACGGATGGTAGTCTTGTCATTATGGAAGGTAGTCTGTTGTCGATATTTTTGTTACTCCAATAAATGGTAGCCTTGTCTTTATGGAAGGTAGTCTATTGTCGAGGTTTTTGGTAATCCAATGGATGGCAGCCTTGTCTTTATGGAAGGTAGCCTATTGTTGATATTTTTGTTACTCCATTGGATGGTAGCCTTGACATTATGGAAGGTAGTTTGTTGTCAAGATCTTTTTTACTCAATGGATGGTAGCCTTGTCATTAGGGAAGGTAGTTTGTTGTCTAGATTTTTGTTACTCCAATGGATGGTAGCCTTGTCATTATGGAAGGTAGTCTATTGTCGAGATTTTTGTTACTATAGTGGATGGTAGTCTTGTCATTATGGAAGGTAGTCTATTGTCGAGATTTTTATTATTCCAATGGATGGTAGCCTTGTCATTATGGAAGGTAGTATGTTGTCGATATCTTTCTCACTCAATGCATGGTAGCCTTGTCATTATGGAAGGTAGTCTGTTGTCGAGATTTTTATTATTCTGTTGGATGGTAGCCTTGTCATAATGGAAGGTAGTCTGTTGTCGAGATTTTTGTTACTCCAATGAATGGTAGCCTTGTCTTTATGGAAGATAGTCTGTTGTCGAGGTTTTTGCTAATCCAATGGATGGTAGCCTTGTCTTTGTGGAAGGTAGTCTATTTTGGATTTTTTTGTTGCTCCATTTGATGGTATCCTTCACATTATGGAAGGTAGTGTGTTGTCTAGATCTTTGTTACTCAATGGATGGTAGCCTTGTCATTATGGAAGGTAGTTTGTGTCGAGATTATTGTTACTCCAATGGATGGTAGCCTTTTCATTATAGAACATGGTCTATTGTCAAGATTTTTGTTATTCCATTGGATGGTAGCCTTGTCATTATGGAAGGTAGTCTATTATCGATATTTTTGTTAATCCAATGGATGGTAGCCTTGTCATTTTGGAACGTAGTCTGTTGTCAATATTTTTGTTACTCTATTGGATGGTAGCCTTTTCATTATGGAAGGTAGTCTGTTGTCAAGATTTTTTTTACTCCAATTGATGGTAGCCGTGTCATTGTGAAAGGTAGTCTGTTGTCGAAATTTTTTTTACTCCAATGGATGGTAGCCTTGTCATTATGGAAGGTAGTCTGTTGTCGAGATTTTTGTTACTCAAATGGATGGTATCCTTGTCTTTATGGAAGGTAGTCTATTGTCGATATTTTTTTACTCTAATGGATGGTAGCCTTGTCATTATGGAAGGTAGTCTGTTGTCGAGATATTTGTTACTCCAATGGATGGTAGCCTTGTCATTATGGAAAGTAGTCTGTTGTCGAGGTTTTTGTTACTCAAATGGATTGTAGCCTTGTCTTTATGGATGGTAGTCTATTGTCGATATTTTTTTTACACCAATGGATCGTAGTCTTGTCATTATGGAAGGTAGTATGTCGTCGAGATTTTTGTGACTCCAATGAATGGTTGCCTTGTCTTTATGAAAGGTAGTCTGTTGTCGAGGTTTTTGCTAATCCAATGGATGGAAGCCTTGTCTTTATGGAAGGTAGTCTATTGTCGATATTTTTGTTACTCCATTGGATGGTAGCCTTGACATTATGGAAGGTAGTCTGTTGTCAAGATCTTTGTGACTCAATGGATGGTATCCTTGTCATTAGGGAAGGTAGTCTGTTGTATAGATTTTTGTTACTCTAATGGATGGTATCCTTGTCATTATGGAACGTTGTCTCTTACCGAGGTTTTTATTATTCCATTGGATGGTACCCTTGTCATTATGAAAGGTAGTCTATTTTCGAGATATTTGTTACTCCAATGGATGGTAGCCTTGTCATTATGGAAGGTAGTCTGTTGTCGATATTTTTGTTATTCCAATGGATGGTAGCCTTGTCATTATGGAACATAGTTTGTTGTCGATATTTGTGTTACTCCAATGGATGGTAGCCTTGTCATTATGAAAGGTTGTCTGTTGTCGAGATTTTTGTTATTCTATTGGATGGTAGCCTTGTCATAATAGAAGGTAGTATGTTGTCGAGATTTTTGTTACTCCAATGAATGGTAGCCTTGTCTTTATAGAAGGTAGTTTATTGTCGAGGTTTTTGGTAATCCAATGGATGGCAGCCTTGTCATTAGGGAAGGTAGTCTGTTGTCTAGATTTTTGTTACTCCAATGGATTGTAGCCTTGTCATTATGGAACGTTGTCTCTTATCGAGATTTTTGTTTTTCCATTGGATGGTAGCCTTGTCATTATGGAAGGTAGTTTGTTGTCGAGTTTTTGTTACTCTAATGGATGATAGCCTTTTCATATTGGAAGGTAGTCTATTGTCGAGATTTTTGTTACTACAGTGGATGGTAGCCTTGTCATTATGGAAGGTAGTCTATTGTCGAGATCTTTGTTACTAAATGGATGGTATCCTTGTCATTATGGAAGGTAGTCTGTTGTTAAGATTTTTGTTACTCCAATGGATGGTAGCTTTGTTGTTATGGAAGGTAGTCTATTGTTGAAATATTTGTTACTCCAATGGATGGTAGCCTTGTCATTATGGAAGGTAGTCTGTTGTCGATATTTTTTTACTCCAATGGATGGTAGCCTTGTCATTATGGAAGCTAGTTTGTTGTCGAGATTTTTGTTACTCCAATGGATGGTAACCTTGTCATTATGGAACATAGTCTGTTGTCGATATTTTTGTTACTCCAATGGATGGTAGCCTTGTCATTATGGAAGGTAGTCTGTTGTCAAGATTTTTTTTATTACAATGGATGGTAGCCTTGTCATTATGGAAGATAGTCTTTTGTCGAGATTTTTGTTACTCCAATAGATGGTAGCCTTGTAATTATGGAAGGTAGTCTGTTGTTAATATTTTTGTTATTCCAATGGATGGTAGCCTTGTATTTATGGAAGGTATTCTGTTGTCGAGATCTTTGTTACTAAATGGATGGTATCCTTGTCATTATGGAAGGTAGTCTATTGTTAAGATTTTTGTTACTCCAATGGATGGTAGCTTTATTGTTATGGAAGGTAGTATATTGTCGATATTTTTGTTACTCCAATGGATGGTATCCTTGACATTATGGAAGGTAGTCTGTTGTCAAGATCTTTGGTACTAAATGGATGGAAGCCTTGTCATTAGGGAAGGTAGTCTGTTGTCTAGATTTTTGTTACTCCAATGGATGGTAGCCTTGTCATTATGCAACATTTTCTCTTACCGAGATTTTTGTTATTCCATTGGATGGTAGCCTTGTCATTATGGAAGGTAGTTTAGTGTCGAGATTTTTATTACTCCAATTGATGGTAGCCTTTTCATTATGGAAGGTAGTCTATTATCGAGATTTTTTTTACTATAGTGGATGGTAGCCTTGTCATTATGGAAGGTAGTCTATTGTCGAGATTTTTATTATTCCAATGGATGGTAACCTTGTCATTATAGAAGGTAGTCTGTTGTCAAGATTTTTTTTACTCCAATGGATTGTATCCTTGTCATTATGGAAGGTAGTATGTTGTCGATATCTTTGTCACTCAATGCATGGTAGCCTTTTCATTATGGAAGGTAGTCTATTGTCGAGATTTTTGTTACTCCAATGGATGGTAGCCTTGTCATTATGGAAGGTAGTCTGTTGTCAAGATTTTTGTTACTCCAATGGATGGCAGCCTTGTCATTATGGAAGGTAGTCTGTTGTGAAGATTTTTTTTATTATAATGGATGGTAGCCTTGTCAATATGGAAGGTAGTCTTTTGTAGATATTTTTGTTACTCCAATGGATGGTATCCTTGTCATTATGAAAAGTTATCCGTTGTCGATATTTTTTTTATTCTATTGGATGGTAGCCTTGTCATAATGGAAGGTAGTCTGTTGTCGAGATTTTTGTTACTCCAATGAATGGTAGCCTTGTCTTTATGGAAGGTAGTCTGTTGTCGAGATTTTTGTTACTCCAATGGATGGTAGCCTTGTCATTAGGGAAGGTAGTATGTTGTCGAGATTTTTGTTACTCAAATGGATGGTAGTCTTGTCTTTATGGAAGGTAGTGTGTTGTCGATATTTTTTTTACTCCAACAGATGGTAGCCTTGTCATTATGGAAGGTATTCTGTTGTCGAGATTTTTGTTACTCCAATGAATGGTAGCCTTGTCTTTATGAAAGGTAGTCTATTGTCGAGGTTTTTGCTAATACAATGGATGGCAGCCTTGTCTTTATGGAAGGTAGTCTATTGTCGATATTTTTGTTACTCCATTGGATGGTAGCCTTGACATTATGGAAGGTAGTCTGTTGTCAAGATTTTCTTTACTTCAATTGATGGTAGACATGTCATTATGGAAGGTAGTTTGTCGTCGACATCTTTGTCACTCATTGGATGGTAGCCTTGTCATTATGGAAGGTAGTCTGTTGTCGAGATTTTTGTTACTCCAATGGATGGTAGCCTTGTCATTATGGAAGGTAGTCTGTCGTCGATATCTTTGTCACTCAATGGATGGTAGCCTTGTCATTATGGAAGGTAGTCTGTTGTCGAGATTTTTGTTACTCCAATGGATGGTAGCCTTGTCATTATGGAAGGTAGTCTATTGTCGAGATTTTTGTTACTCAAATGTATGGTAGCCTTGTCTTTATGGAAGGTAGTTTGTCGTCGACATCTTTGTCACTCATTGGATGGTAGCCTTGTCATTATGGAAGGTAGTCTGTTGTCGAGATTTTTGTTACTCCAATGGATGGTAGCCTTGTCCTTATGGAAGGTAGTCTGTCGTTGATATCTTTGTCACTCAATGGATGGTAGCCTTGTCATTATGGAAGGTAGTCTGTTGTTGAGATTTTTGTTACTCCAATGGATGGTAGCCTTGTCATTATGGAAGGTAGTCTGTTGTCGAGATTTTTGTTACTCAAATGTATGGTAGCCTTGTCTTTATGGAAGGTAGTCTATTGTCGATATTTTTTTTACTCCAATGGATGGTAGCCTTGTCATTATGGAAGGTAGTCTATTGTCGATATTTTTGTTACTCCAATGAATGGTAGCCTTGTCTTTATGAAAGGTAGTATGTTGTCAAGGTTTTTGCTAATCCAATGGATGGCAGCCTTGTCTTTATGGAAGGTAGTCTATTGTCGATATTTTGTTACTCCATTGGATGGTAGCCTTGACATTATGGAAGGTAGTCTGTTGTCAAGATCTTTGTTACTCAATGGATTGTAGCCTTGTCATTAGGGAAGGTAGTCTGTTGTCTAGATTTTTGTTACTCCAATGGATGGTAGCCTTGTCATTATGGAACGTTGTCTCTTGTCGAGATTTTTGTTATTCCATTGGATGGTAGCCTTGTCATTATGGATGGTATTTTGTTGTCGAGTTTTTGTTACTCCAATGGATGGTAGACTTTTCATTACGGAAGGTAGTCTGTCTATGAGATTTCTGTTACTCCAATGGATTGTAGCCTTGTCATTATGGAAGGTAGTTTGTTATTCAGATTTTTGTTTCTCCAATTGATGGTAGCCTTGTCATTATGAAAGGTAGTATATTATCGATATTTTTGTAATTCCATTGGATGGTAGACTTGTCATTATAGAAGGTAGTCTGTTGTCGATATTTTTGTTATTCCAATGGATGGTAACCTTGTCATTATGGAAGGTAGTCTTTTGTCGATATTTTTTTTACTAAAATGGATGTTTGCCTTGTCATTATTGAAGGTAGTCTGTTGTCGATATCTTTGTTACTCCAATGGATGATAGCCTTGTCGTTATGGAAGGTAGTCTATTGTTGATAATTTTTTTACTCCAATGGATGGTAGCCTTGTCATTATAGAAGGTAGTCTGTTGTCGAGAATTTTGTTATTCCAATTGATGGTAGCCTTGTCATTATGGAAGGTAGTATTTTGTTGGGATTTTTGTTGCTCCAATGGATGGGAGCCTTGTCATTATTGAAGGTAGTCTGTTGTCGATATCTTTGTTACTCCAATGGATGGTAGCCTTGTCATTATGGAAGGTAGTTTTTTTCTTGAGATTTTTGTTACTCCAATGGATGGTAGCGTTGTCATTGTGGAAGGTAGTCTATTGTCGAGATTTTTGTTACCCCAATAGATGGTAGCCTTGTAATTATGGAAGCTAGTCTATTGTAGAGATTTTCGTTACTCCAATGGATTGTAGCCTTGTCATTATGGAAGGTAGCCTATTATTCAGATTGTTTTTACTCCAATGAATGGTAGCCTTGTCATTAATAAAGGTAGTATGTTATCGATATTTTTTTTATTCCATTGGATGGTAGCCTTGTCATTATGGAAGGTAGTTTGTTGTCGAGATTTTTGTATTCCAATGGATGGTAACCTTGTCATTATGGAAGGTTGTCTTTTGTCAATATTTTTTTTACTAAAATGGATGGTAGGATTGTCATTATAGAACATAGTTTGTTGTTGATATATTTGTTACTCTAATTTATGGTAGCCTTGTCATTATGGAAGTTAGTCAGTTGTTCTGATTTTTGTTACTCCAATGAATGTTAGCCTTGTCATTATGGAAGGTAGTCTATTATCGATATTTTTGTTATTCCAATTGATGGTAGCCTTGTCATTATGGAAGGTAGTATTTTGTCGAGATATTTGTTGCTCCAATGGATGGTAGCTTTATCATTATTGAAGGTAGTTTGTTGTCGATATCTTTGTTACTCCAATGGATGGTAGCCTTGTCATTATGGAAGGTAGTCTATTGTCGAGATTTTTGTTATTCGAATGGATGGTAGCCTTGTCATTATGGAAGGTAGTTTTTTGTCGAGGTTTTTGTTACTCTAATGGATGGTAGCCTTGTCATTATGGAAGGTAGTTTGTTGTCACGATTTTGTTACTCTAATGGATGGTAGGATTGTCATTATAGAACATAGTTTGTTGTTGATATATTTGTTACTCTAATTTATGGTAGCCTTGTCATTAGGAAGGTAGTCGGTTGTTTTGATTTTTGTTACTCCAATGAATGTTAGCCTTATCATTATGGAAGGTAGTCTATTATCGATATTTTTGTTATTCCAATTGATGGTAGCCTTGTCATTATGGAAGGTAGTATTTTGTCAAGATTTTTGTTGCTCTAATGGATGGTAGCCTTATCATTATTAAAGGTATTCTGTTGTCGATATCTTTGTTACTCCATTGGAGTGTAGCCTTGTCATTATGGAAGGTAGTCTATTGTCGAGATTTTTATTATTCCAACGGATGGTAGCCTTGTTATTATGGAAGGTAGTTTTTTGTCGAGATTTTTGTTACTCAAATGGATGGTAGCCTTGTCATTATGGAAGGTAGTCTATTGTCTAGATTTTTGTTACCCCAATGGATGGTAGCCTTGTAGTTATGGAAGGTAGTCTGTTGTAGATATTTTTGTTACTCCAATGGATGGTATCCTTTTCATTATGGAAGGTAGTATGTCTATGAGATTTCTGTTACTCCAATGGATGGTAGCCTTGTCATTAAGAAAGGTAGTATGTTATCGATATTTTTTTATTCCATTGGATGGTAGCCTTGTCATTATGTAAGGTAGTCTATTGTCGAGATTTTTGTTATTCCAATGGATGGTAACCTTGTCATTATGGAAGGTAGTCTTTTGTTGAGATTTGTTTTACTAAAATATATGGTAGCCTTGTCATTATTGAAGGTAGTATGTTGTCGATATCATTGTTACTCTAATGGATGATAGCCTTGTCGTTATGGAAGGTAGTCTTTTGTTGAGATTTTTATTACTCTAGTGGATGGTAGCCTTGTCATTATGGAAGGTAGTTTATTGTCGAGATTTTTGTTATTCGAATGAGTGGTAGCCTTGTCATTATGGAAGGTAGTTTTTTGTCGAGATTTTTGTTACTACAATGGATGGTAGCCTTTTCGTTATGGAAGGTAGTCTGTCTATGATATTTCTGTTACCCTAATTGATTGTAGCCTTGTCATTATGGAAGGTAGTCTATTATTCTGATTTTTGTTACTCCAATGGATGGTAGCCTTGGCATTAATAAAGGTAGTATGTTATCAATATTTTTTTTATTCCATTGGATGGTAGCCTTGTCATTATGGAAGGTAGTCTATTGTCGAGATTTTTGTTATTCCAATAAATGCTAGCCTTGTCATTACGGAAGGTAGTCTATTGTCGAGAATTTTGTTATTCGAATGGATGGTAACCTTGTCATTATGGAAGGTAGTCTGTTCTCACGATTTTGTTACTCTAATGGATGGTAGGCTTGTCATTATAGAACATTGTTTGTTGTTGATATTTTGGTTACTCCAATTTATGGTAGCCTTGTCATTATGGAAGGTAGTCGGTTGTTCTGAGTTTTGTTACACCAATGAATGTTAGCCTTGTCATTATGGAAGGTAGTCTATTATCGATATTTTTGTTATTCTAATTGATGGTAGCCTTGTCATCATGGAAGGTAGTATTTTGTCGAGATTTTTGTTGCTCCAATGGATGGTAGCCTTGTCATTTTTGAAGGTAGTCTGTTGTCGATATCTTTGTTACTCCAATGGATGGTAGCCTTGTCATTTTGGAAGGTTGTCTATTTTCGATATTTTTGTTATTCCAACGTATGGTAGCCTTGTCATTATGGAAGGTATTTTTTTGTCGAGATTTTCGTTACTCTAATGGATGGTAGCCTTGTCATTACGGACGGTAGTCTATTGTTGAGATTTTTGTTACCCCAATGGATGGTAGCCTTGTAATTATGGGAAGGTAGTCTGTTGTAGAGATTTTTGTCACTCCAATGGATGGTATCCTTTTCATTATGGAAGGTAGTCTGTCTATGAGATTTTTGTTACTCCAATGGATTGTAGCCTTGTCATTATGGAAGGTACTCTGTTATTCAGATTTTTGTTTCTCCAATGGATGGTAGCCTTATCATTAAGAAAGATAGTATGTTATCGATATTTTTGTTATTCCATTGGATGGTAGCCTTTTCATTATGGAAGGTAGTCTGTTGTCGAGATTTTTGTTATTCCAATGGATGGTAACCTTGTCATTATGGAAGGTAGTCTTTTGTTGTGATTTTGTTTACTAAAATGGATGGTAGCCTTGTCATTATTGAAGGTAGTCTGTTGTCGATATCATTGTTACTCCAATGGATGATAGCCTTATCGTTATGGAAGGTAGTCTTTTGTTGAGATTTTTGTTACTCCAATGGATGGTAGACTTGTCATTATGGAAGGTAGTCTATTGTCGAGATTTTTGTTATTCCAATGAGTGGTAGCCTTTTCATTATGGAAGGTAATTTTTTGTCGAGATTTTTGTTACTCCAATAAATGGTAGCCTTGTCATTGTGTAAGGTAGTCTATTGTCGAGATTTTTGTTACCCCAATGGATGGTAGCCTTGTAATTATGGAAGGTAGTCTATTGTAGATATTTTTGTTACTCCAATGGATTGTAGCCTTTTCATTATGGAAGGTAGTCTGTCTATGAGATTTCTGTTACTCCAATGGATTGTAGCCTAGTCATTATGGAAGGTAGTTTATTATTCATATTTTTTTACTCCAATGGATGGTAGCCTTGTCATTGATAAAGGTAGTATGTTATCGATATTTTTTTATTCCATTGGATGGTAGCCTTGTCATTATGGAAGGTAGTCTGTTGTCGAGCTTTTTGTTATTCCAATGGATGGTAACCTTGTCATTATGGAAGGTAGTCTTTTGTCGATATTTTTTTTACTAAAATGGATGGTAGCCTTGTCATTATGGAAGGTAGTCTATTGTCGAGGTTTTTGTTATTCGAATGGATGGTAGCCTTGTCATTATGGAAGGTAGTTTTTTGTCGAGGTTTTGTTACTCCAATGGATGGTAGCCTTGTCATTATGGAAGGTAGTCTGTTGTTACGATTTTGTTACTCTAATGGATGGTAGGCTTGTCATTATAGAACATAGTTTGTTGTTGATATTTTTGTTACTCTAATTTATGGTAGCCTTGTCATTATGGAAGGTAGTCGGTTGTTCTTATTTTTGTTACTCCAATGAATGTTAGCCTTGCCATTATGGAAGGTAGTCTATTATCGAGATTTTTGTTATTCCAATTGATGGTAGCCTTGTCATTATGGAAGGTAGTATTTTTTCGAGATTTTTGTTGCTCCAATGGATGGTAGCCTTGTCATTTTTGAAGGTAGTCTGTTGTCGATATCTTTGTTACTCCAATGGATGGTAGCCTTATCATTTTGGAAGGTAGTCTATTGTCGAGATTTTAGTTATTCCAACGGATGGTAGCCTTGTCATTATGGAAGGTATTTTTTTGTCGAGATTTTTGTTACTCCAATTGATGGTAGCCTTGTCATTATGGACGGTAGTCTATTGTCGAGATTTTGGTTACCCTAATGGATGGTATCCTTGTCATTATGGAAGGTAGTCTGTCTATGAGATTTTTGTTACTCCAATGGATGGTAGCCTTGTCATTATGGAAGGTACTCTGTTATTCTGATTTTTGTTACTCCAATGGATTGTAGCCTTGTCATTAAGAAAGGTAGTATGTTATCTATATTTCTATTATTCCATTGGATGATAGCCTTGTCATTATGGAAGGTAGTCTGTTGTCGAGATTTTTGTTATTCCAATGGATGGTAACCTTGTCATTATGGAAGGTAGCCTTTTTTTGAGATTTTTTTAACTAAAATGGATGGTAGCCTTGTCATTATTGAAGGTAGTCTGTTGTCGATATCATTGTTACTCCAATGGATGATAGCCATGTCGTTATGGAAGGTAGTCTTTTGTTGAGATTTTTGTTACTCCAATGGATAGTAGCCTTTTCATTATAGAAGGTAGTGTGTTGTCGAGAATTTTGTTACTCCAATTGATGGTAGCCTTGTCATTAGGGAAGGTGGACTGTTGTCAAGATTTTTGTTACTCCAATGGATGGTAGCCTTATCATTATGGAAGGTAGTATGTCATTGAGATTTTTGTTACTCCAATGGATGGTAGCCTTATCATTATGCAAGGTAGTCTGTTGTCGAGATTTTTTTTATTCGAATGGATGGTAACCTTGTCATTATGGAAGGTAGTTTTTTGTCGAGGTTTTTGTTACTCCAATGGATGGTAGCCTTATTATTATTGAAGGTAGTCTATTGTTGATATCTTTGTTACTCCAATGGATGATAGGCTTGTAATTATGGAAGGTAGTGTATTGTCGAGATATTTTTTACTCCAATGGATGGTAGCCTTGTCATTATGGAACGTAGTCAGTTGTCACGATTTTGTTACTCTAATGGATGGTAGGCTTGTCATTATAGAACATAGTCTGTTGTTGATATTTTTTTTACTCCAATTGATCGTAGCCTTGTCATTATGGAAGGTACTCTATTGTCCAAAATTTTGTTACTCCAATGGATGGTAGCCTTGTCATTATGAAAGGTAGTCGGTTGTTCTGATTTTTGTTACTTCGATGGATGTTAGCCTCGTCATTATGGAAGGTAGTCTTTTGTTAAGATTTTTTTTACTAAAATGGATGGTAGCCTTGTCATTATTGAAGATAGTCTGTTGTTGATATCATTGTTACTCCAATGGATGACAGCCTTGTCGTTATGGAAGGTAGTCTTTTGTTGAGATTTTTTTTACTAAAATGGATGGTAGCCTTGTCATTATTGAAGGTAGTCTGTTGTCGATATCAATGTTACTCCAATGGATGGTAGCCTTTTCATTATAGAAGGTAGTGTGTTGTCAAGAATTTTGTTACTCCAATTGATGGTAGCCTTGTCATTAGGGAAGGTGGACTGTTGTCAAGATTTTTGTTACTCCAATGGATGGTAGCCTTATCATTATGGAAGGTAGTATGTCGTTGAGATTTCTGTTACTCCAATGGATTGTAGCCTTGTCTTATGGAAGGTATTTTTTGTTAAGATATTTGTTACTCCAATGGATGGTAGCCTTGTCATTATGAAAGGTAGTCTGTTGTCGAGATTTTTGTTATTCGAATGGATGGTAACCTTGTCATTATGGAAGGTAGTTTTTTGTCGAGGTTTTTGTTACTCCAATGGATGGTAGCCTTATCATTATTGAAGGTAGTCTGTTGTCGATATCTTTGTTACTCCAATGGATGATAGCCTTCTAATTATGCAAGGTAGTGTGTTGTCGAGATATTTTTTACTCTAATGGATGGTAGCCTTGTCATTATGGAAGGTAGTCTGTTGTCACGATTTTGTTACTCTAATGGATGGTAGGCTTGTCATTGTAGAACATAGTGTGTTGGTTATATTTTTGTTACTCCAATTGATGGTAGCCTTGTCATTATGGATGGTACTTTATTGTCAAAAATTTTGTTACTCCAATGGATTGTAGCCTTGTCATTATGAAAGGTAGTCGGTTGTTCTGATTTTTGTTACTCCAATGGATGTTAGCCTTGTCATTATGGAAGGTAGCCTATTGTCAAGATTTTTGTTATTCCAATTAATGGTAGCCTTGTCATTATGGAAGGTAGTATTTTCTGAAGATTTTTGTTTCTCCAATGGATGGTAGCCTTGTCATTATTGAAGGTACTCTGTTGTCGATATCTTTGTTACTCCAATGGATGGTAGCCTTGTCATTATGGAAGGTAGTCTGTTATCGAGATTTTTGTTATTCCAATGGATGGTAACCTTGTCATTATGGAAGGTAGGTTTTTGTCGAGATTTTTGTTACTCCAATGGATGGTAGCCTTGTCATTATGGAAGGTAGTCTATTGTCAAGATTTTTGTTACCCCAATGGATGGTAGCTTTGTAATTATGGAAGGTAGTTTGTTGTAGAGATTTTTGTTACTCCAATGGATGATAGCCTTTTCATTATGGAAGGTAGTCTATCTTTGAGATTTCTGTTACTCCAGTGGATTGTAGCCTTGTCATTATGGAAGGTAGTCTTTTATTCACATTTTTGTTACTCCAATGGATGGTCGCCTTGTCATGAAGAAAGTTAGTATGTTATCGATATTTTTGTTATTCCATTGGATGGTAGCCTTGTCATTATGGAAGGTAGTCTGTTATCGAGATTTTTGTTATTCCAATGGATGGTAACCTTGTTATTATGGAAGGTAGTCTTTTGTCGATATTTTTTTTACTAAAATGGATGGTAGTCTTGTCATTACTGAAGGTAGTCTATTGTCGATATCTTTGTTACTTCAATGGATGAAAGCCTTGTCGTTATGGAAGGTAGTCTGTTGTCGAGATATTTGTTATTCGAATGGATGGTAACCTTCTCAATATGGAAGGTAGTTTTTTGTCGAGGTTTTTGTTACTCCAATGGATGGTAGCCTTATCATTATGAAGGTAGTCTGTTGTCGATATCTTTGTTACTCCAATGGATGATATCCTTGTCATTATGGAAGGTAGTCTGTTGTCTAGATTTTTTTTACTCCAATGGATTGTAGCCTTGTCATTATGGAAGTTAGTCTGTTGTCACGATTTTGTTACTCTAATGGATGGTAGGCTTATCATTATATAACATAGTTTGTTGTTGATATTTTTGTTACTCCAATTGATGGTAGCCTTGTCATTATGAAAGGTATTATATTGTCAAAATATTTGTTACTCCAATGGATGGTAGCCTTGTCATTATGAAAGGTTGTCGGTTGTTCTGATTTTTGTTACTCCAATGGATGTTAGCCTCGTCATTATGGAAGGTAGTCTATTGTCAAGATTTTTTTTATTCCAATTGATGGTAGTCTTGTCATTATGGAAGGTAGTATTTTGTCGAGATTTTTGTTGCTCCAAAGGATGGTAGCCCTGTCATTATTGAAGGTAGTCTGTGGTCGATATCTTTGTTACTCCAATGGATGGTAGCCATGTCATTATGGAAGGTAGTCTATTTTCGAGATTTTTGTTATTCCAATGGATGGTAGCCTTGTCATTATGGAAGGTAGTTTTTTGTCGAGATTTTTGTTACTCCAATGGATTGTAGTCTTTTCATTATGGAAGGTAGTCTATTGTTGAGATTTCTGTTACCCCAATGGATGGAAGCTTTGTAATTATAGAAGGTAGTCTGTTGTAGAGATTTCTGTTACTCCAGTGGATTGTAGCCTTGTCATTATGAAAGGTAGTTTGTTATCAGATTTATCTTACTCCAATGGATGGTAGCCTCGTCATTATGAAAGGTAGTATGTTATCGATATTTTTGTTATTCCATTGGATGGTAGCCTTGTCATTATGGAAGGTAGTCTGTTATCGAGATTTTTGTTAATCCAATGGATGGTAACCTTGTCATTATGGAAGGTAGTCTTGTCATTATTGAAGGTAGTCTGTTGTCGATATCTTTGTTAATCCAATGGATGATAGCCTTGTCGTTATGGAAGGTAGTCTGTTGTTGAGATTTTTGTTACTCCAATGGATGGTAGCCTTGTCATTATAGAAGGTAGTCTGTTGTCGATATTTTTGTTACTCCAATTGATGGTAGACTTGTTATTAGGGAAGGTAGTATGTTGTCAAGATTTTTGTTACTCCAATGGATGGTAGCCTCATCATTATGGAAGGTAGTATGTCGTTGAGATTTCTGTTACTCCAATGGATTGTAGCCTTGTCATTATGTAAGGTAGTTTGTTGTTAAGATTTTTGTTACTCCAATGGACGGTAGCCTTGTCATTATGGAAGGTAGTCTGTTGTCGAGATTTTTGTTATTCTAATGGATGGTAATCTTGTCATTATGGAAGATAGATTTTTGTAAAGATTTTTGTTACTCCAATGGATGGTAGCCTTATCATTATTGAAGGTAGTCTGTGGTCGATATCTTTGTTACTCCAATGGATGATAGCCTTGTCATTATGGAAGGTAGTCTATTGTTGCGATTTGTTTTACTCCAATGGATGGTAGCCTTGTCATTATGGAAGGTAGTTTATTGTCACAGTTTTGTAACTCTAATGGATGGTAGGCTTGTCATTATAGAAGATAGTCTATTGTTGATATTTTTTTACTCCAATTGATGGTAGCCTTGTCATTATGGAAGGTACTCTATTGTCGAAATTTTTGTTACTCCAATGGATAGTAGCCTTCTCATTATGCAAGGTAGTCGGTTGTTCTAATTTTTGTTACTCCAATGGATGTTAGCCTTGTCATTATGGAAGGTATTCTATTGTCGAGATTCTTATTATTCTAATGGATGGTAGCCTTGTCATTATGGAAGGATGTATTTTGTCGAGATTTTTGTTGCTCCAATGGATGGTAGCCTTGTCATTATGGAAGGTAGTTTGTTGTCGATATCTTTGTTACTCCAATGGATTGTAGCCTTGTCATTATGGAAGGTAGTCAGTTATTCAGATTTGTGTTACTCCAATGGATGGTAGCCTTGTCATTATGAAAGGTAGTATGTTATCGATATTTTTTTTACTCCAATGGATGGTAGCCTTGTCATTATGGAAGGTAGTGTGTTGTCGAGAATTTTTTATTCCAATGGATGGTAACCTTGTCATTATGGAAGGTAGTCTTTTATCGTGATTTTTTTTTACTAAAATGGATGGTAGCCTTGTCAATATTGAAGGTAGTCTGTTGTTGATATCTTTGTTACTCCAATAAATGATAGCCTTGTCGTTATGGAAGGTAGTCTATTGTTGAGATTTTTGTTACTCCAATGGATGATAGCCTTGTAATTATAGAAGGTAGTTTGTTGTCGAGATTTTTGTTACTCCAATTGATGGTAGCCTTGTCATTAGGGAAGGTAGACTGTTGTCGAGATTTTTGTTACTCCAATGGATGGTAGCCTTATCATTATGGAAGGTAAAATGTCATTGAGATTTCTGTTACTACAATGGATTCTAGCCTTGTCATTATGGAAGGTAGTTTGTTGTTAAGATTTTTGTTACTCCAATGGATCGAAGCCTTGTCATTATGGAAGGTAGTCTGTTGTCAAGATTTTTGTTATTCGTATTGATGGTAACCTTGTCATTATGGAAGGTAGTTTTTTTTTCGAGGTTTTTTTTACTCCAATGGATGGTAGCCTTATTATTAATGAAGGTAGTTTGTTGTCGATATCATTGTTACTCCAATGTATGATAGCCTTGTCGTTATGGAAGGTAGTCTTTTGTTGAGATTTTTGTTACTCCAATGGATGGTAGCCTTCTTATTATAGAAGGTAGTGTGTTGTCAAGACTTTTTGTTACTCCAATTGATGGTAGACTTATCATTAGGGAAGGTAGACTATTGTCGAGATTTTTGTTACTCCAATGGATGGTAGCCTTATCATTATGGAAGGTAGTATGTCGTTGAGATTTCTGTTACTCCAATGGATTGTAGCCTTGTCATTATGGAAGGTAGTCTGTTGTCGAGATTTTACTTATTCGAATGGATGGTAACCTTGTCATTATGGAAGGTAGTTTTTTGTCAAGGTTTTTGTTACTCCAATGGATGGTAGCCTTATCATTATAGAAGGTAGTCTGTTGTCGATATGTTTGTTAGTCCAGTGGATGATAGCCTTGTAATTATGGAATGTAGTGTGTTGTCGAGATATTTTTTACTCCAATGGATGGTAGGCTTGTCATTATAGAACATAGTCTGTTGTTGATATTTTTCTTACTCCAATTGATGGTAGCCTTATCATTATGGAAGGTACTCTATTGTCAAAAAATTTGTGACGACAATGGATGGTAGCCTTGTCATTATGAAAGGTAGTCGGTTGTTCTGATTTTTGTTACTCCAATGGATGTTAGCCTTGTCATTATGGAAGGTAGTCAATTGTCAAGATTTTTGTTATTCCAATTGATGGTAGCCTTGTCATTATGGAAGGTAGTATTTTGTCAAGATTTTTGTTGCTCCAATGGATGGTAGCCTTGTCATTATTGAAGGTAGTCTGTTGTCGATATGTTTGTTACTCCAATGGAAGTTAGCTTTGTCATTATGGAAGGTAGTCTATTGTGGAGATTTTTGTTATTCCAATGGATGGTAGCCTTGTCATTATGGAAGGTAGTTTTTTGTTGAGATTTTTGTTACTCCAATTGATGGTAGCCTTGTCATTAGGGAAGGTAGTCTATTGTCGAGATTTTTGTTACTCCAATGGATGGTAGCCTTATCATTATGGAAGGTAATATGTCGTTGAGATTTCTGTTACTCCAATGGATTGTAGCCTTGTCATTATGGAAGGTAGTTTGTTGTTAAGATTTTTGTTAATCCAATGGATGGTAGCCTTGTCATTATGGAAGGTAGTCTGTTGTCGATATTTTTGTTATTCGTATTGATGGTAACCTTGTCATTATGGAAGGTAGTTTTTTGTCGAGGTTTTTGTTACTCCAATGGATGATAGCCTTGTCGTTATGGAAGGTAGTCTTTTGTTGAGATTTTTGTTACTCCAATGGATGGTAGCCTTTTCATTATAGAAGGCAGTGTGTTATCGAGAATTTCGTTACTCCAATTGATGGTAGCCTTGTCATTAGGGAAGGTAGACTATTGTCGATATTTTTGTTACTCCAATGGATGGTAGCCTTATCATTATGGAAGGTAGTATGTAGTTAGGATTTCTCTTACTCCAATGGATTGTAGCCTTGTCATTATGGAAGGTAGTTTTTGTTAAGATTTTTGTTACTCCAATGGATGGTAGCCTTGTCATTATGGAAGGTAGTCTGTTGTCGAGATTTTTGTTATTCGAATGCATGGTAACCTTATCATTATGGAAGGTAGTTTTTTGTCGAGGTTTTTGTTACTCCAATGGATGGTAGCCTTATCATTATTGAAGGTAGTCTGTTGTCGATATCTTTGTTAGTCCAATGGATGATAGCCTTGTAATTATGGAAGGTAGTGTGTTGTCGAGATATTTTTTACTCTAATGGATAGTAGTCTTGTAATTATGGAAGGTAGTATGTTGTCACGGTTTTTTTACTCTAATGGATGGTAGGCTTGTCATTATAGAACATAGTCTGTTGTTGATATTTTTGTTACTCCAATTGATGGTAGCCTTGTCATTATGGAAGGTACTCTATTGTCAAAAATTTTGTGACTCCAATGGATGGTAGCCTTGTCATTATGAAAGGTAGTCGATTGTTCAGATTTTTGTTACTCCAATGAATGTTAGCCTTGCCATTATGGAAGGTAGTCTATTGTCAAGATTTTTGTTATTCCAATTAATGGTATCCTTGTCATTATGGAAGGTAGTATTTTGTCGAGATTTTTGTTGCTCCAATGGATGGTAGCCTTTACATTATTGAAGGTAGTTTGTTGTCGATATCTTTGTTACTCCAATGGATGTTAGCCTTGTCATTATGGAAGGTAGTCTATTGTCGAGATTTTTGTTATTCCAATGGATGGTAGCCTAGTCATTATGGAAGCTGGTTTTTTGTCGAGATTTTTGTTACTCCAATTGATGGTAGCCTTGTCAATAGGGAAGGTAGTCTGTTGTCGATATGTTTGTTAGTCCAATGGATGATAGCCTTGTAATTATGGAAGGTAGTGTGTTGTCGAGATATTTTTTACTCCAATGGATGGTAGGCTTGTCATTATAGAACATAGTCTGTTGTTGATATTTTTCTTACTCCAATTGATGGTAGCCTTGTCATTATGGAAGGTACTCTATTGTCAAAAAATTTGTGACGACAATGGATGGTAGCGTTGTCATTATGAAAGGTAGTCGGTTGTTCTAATTTTTGTTACTCCAATGGATGTTATCTTTGTCATTATGGAAGGTAGTAAATTGTCAAGATTTTTGTTATTCCAATTGATGGTAGCCTTGTCATTATGGAAGGTAGTATTTTATCAAGATTTTTGTTGCTCCAATGGATAGGAGCCTTGTCATTATTGAAGGTAGTCTGTTGTCGATATGTTTGTTACTCCAATGGATGGTAGCCTTGTCATTATGGAAGGTAGTTTTTTGTCGAGATTTTTGTTTCTCCAATTGATGGTAGCCTTGTCATTAGGGAAGGTAGTCTATTGTCGAGATTTTTGTTACTCCAATGGATGGTAGCCTTATCATTATGGAAGGTAATATGTCGTTGAGATTTCTGTTACTCCAATGGATGGTAGCCTTGTCATTATGGAAGGTAGTCTATTGTCGATATTTTTGTTATTCGTATTGATGGTAACCTTGTCATTATGGAAGGTAGTTTTTTGTCGAGGTCTTTGTTACTCCAATGGATGGTAGCCTTATTATTATTGAAGGTAGTCTATTGTCGATATCAATGTTACTCCAATGGATGATAGCCTTGTTGTTATGGAAGGTAGTATTTTGTTGAGATTTTTTGTACTCCAATGGATGGTAGCCTTTTCATTATAGAAGGTAGTGTGTTGTCGAGAATTTTGTTACTCCAATTGATGGTAGCCTTGTCATTAGGGAAGGTAGACTGTTGTCGAGATTTTTGTTACTCCAATGGATGGTAGCCTTATCATTATGGAAGGTAGTATGTAGTAAGTATTTCTCTTACTCCAATGGATTGTAGCCTTGTCATTATGGAAGGTAGTTTTTGTTAAGATTTTTGTTACTCCAATGGATGGTAGCCTTGTCATTATGGAAGGTAGTCTGTTGTCTAGATTTTTGTTATTCGAATGGATGGTAACCTTATCGTTATGGAAGGTAGTTTTTTGTCGAGGTTTTTGTTACTCCAATGGATGGTAGCCTTATCATTATTGAAGGTAGTCTGTTATCGATATCTTTGTTAGTCCAATGGATGATAGCCTTGTAATTATGGAAGGTAGTGTGTTGTCGAGATATTTTTTACTCCAATGGATGGTAGTCTTGTCATTATGAAAGGTAGTCGGTTGTTCTAATTTTTGTTACTTCAATGGATGTTATCTTTGTCATTATGGAAGGTAGTAAATTGTCAAGATTTTTGTTATTCCAATTGATGGTAGCCTTGTCATTATGGAAGGTAGTATTTTATCAAGATTTTTGTTGCTCCAATGGATAGGAGCCTTGTCATTATTGAAGGTAGTCTGTTGTCGATATGTTTGTTACTCCAATGGATGGTAGCCTTGTCATTATGGAAGGTAGTTTTTTGTCGAGATTTTTGTTTCTCCAATTGATGGTAGCCTTGTCATTAGGGAAGGTAGTCTATTGTCGAGATTTTTGTTACTCCAATGGATGGTAGCCTTATCATTATGGAAGTTAGTTTGTTGTTAAGATTTTTGTTACTCCAATGGATGGTAGCCTTGTCATTATGGAAGGTAGTCTATTGTCGATATTTTTGTTATTCGTATTGATGGTAACCTTGTCATTATGGAAGGTAGTTTTTTGTCGAGGTCTTTGTTACTCCAATGGATGGTAGCCTTATTATTATTGAAGGTAGTCTATGGTCGATATCAATGTTACTCCAATGGATGATAGCCTTGTTGTTATGGAAGGTAGTATTTTGTTGAGATTTTTTGTACTCCAATGGATGGTAGCCTTTTCATTATAGAAGGTAGTGTGTTGTCGAGAATTTTGTTACTCCAATTGATGGTAGCCTTGTCATTAGGGAAGGTAGACTATTGTCGAGATTTTTGTTACTCCAATGGATGGTAGCCTTATCATTATGGAAGGTAGTATGTAGTAAGTATTTCTCTTACTCCAATGGATTGTAGCCTTGTCATTATGGAAGGTAGTTTTTGTTAAGATTTTTGTTACTCCAATGGATGGTAGCCTTGTCATTATGGAACGTAGTCTGTTGTCTAGATTTTTGTTATTCGAATGGATGGTAACCTTATCGTTATGGAAGGTATTTTTTTGTCGAGGTTTTTGTTACTCCAATGGATGGTAGCCTTATCATTATTGAAGGTAGTCTGTTATCGATATCTTTGTTAGTCCAATGGATGATAGCCTTGTAATTATGGAAGGTAGTGTGTTGTCGAGATATTTTTTACTCCAATGGATGGTAGTCTTGTCATTATGGAAGGTAGTCTGTTGTCACGATTTTGTTACTCTAATGGATGGTAGGCTTGTCATTATAGAACATAGTCTGTTGTTGATATTTTTGTTACTCCAATTGATGGTAGCCTTGTCATTATGGAAGGTACTCTATTGTCAAAAATTTTGTGACTCCAATGGATGGTAGCCTTGTCATTATGAAAGGTAGTCGGTTGTTCAGATTTTTGTTACTCCATGAATGTTAGCCTTGTCATTATGGAAGGTAATCTATTGTCAAGATTTTTGTTATTCCAATTAATGGTAGCCTTGTCATTATGGAAGGTAGTATTTTGTCGAGATTTTTGTTGCTCCAATGGATGGTAGCCTTGACATTATTGAAGGTAGTCTGTTGTCGATATCTTTGTTACTCCAATGGATGTTAGCCTTGTCATTATGGAAGGTAGTCTATTGTCCAGATTTTTGTTATTCCATTGGATGGTAGCCTTGTCATCATGGAAGCTGGTTTTTTGTCGAGATTTTTGTTACTACAATTGATGGTAGCCTTGTCATTAGGGAAGGTAGTCTGTTGTCGAGATTTTTGTTACTCCAATGGATGGTAGCCTTATCATTATGGAAGGTAATATGTCGTTGAGATTTCTGTTACTCCAATGGATTGTAGCCTTATCATTATGGAAGGTAGTTTTTTGTTAAGATTTTTGTTACTCCAATGGATGGTAGACTTGTCATTATTGAAGGTAGTCTGTTGTTGAGATTTTTATTATTCGTATGGATGGTAACCTTGTCATTATGGAAGGTAGATTTTTGTCGAGGTTTTTGTTACTCCAATGGTTGGTAGCCTTATTATTATTGAAGGTAGTCTGTTTGTCGATATCATTGTAACTCCAATGGATAATAGCCTTGTCGTTATGGAAGGTAGTCTTTTGTTTAGAATTTTTTTACTTCAATGGATGGTAGCCTTTTCATTATAGAAGGTAGTGTGTTGTCGAGAATTTTGTTACTCCAATTGATTGTAGCCTTGTCATTTAGGAAGGTAGACTATTGTCGAGATTTTTGTTACTCCAATGGATGGCAGCCTTATCATTATGGAAGATAGTATGTCATTGAGATTTCTGTTACTCCAATGGATTGTAGCCTTCTCATTATGGAAGGTAGTTTTTGTTAAGATTTTTGTTACTCCAATGGATGGTAGCCTTGTCATTATGGAAGGTAGTCTGTTGTCAAGATTTTTGTTATTCGAATGGATGGTAACCTTGTCATTATAGAAGGTAGTTTTTTGTCGAGGTTTTTGTTACTCCAATGGATGGTAGCCTTATCATTATTGATGGTAGTCTGTTGTCGATATCTTTGTTACTCCAATGGATGATAGCCTTTTAATTATGGAAGGTAGTGTGTTGTCGAGATATTTTTTACTCCAATGGATGGTAGCCTTGTCATTATGGAAGGTAGTCTGTTGTCACGATTTTGTTACTCTAATGGATGGTAGGCTTGTCATTATAGAACATAGTCTGTTGTTGATATTTTTGTTACTCCAATTGATGGTAGCCTTGTCATTATTGAAGGTACTCTATTGTCAAAAATTTTGTCACTCCAATGGATGGTAGCCTTGTCATTATGAAAGGTAGTCGGTTGTTCTGATTTTTGTTACTCCAATGGATGTTAGCCTTGTCATTATGGAAGGTAGTCAATTATCAATATTTTTGTTATTCCAATTGATGGTAGCCTTGTCATTATGGAAGGTAGTATTTTGTCGAGATTTTTGTTGCTCCAATGGATGGTGGCCTTGTCATTACTTAAGGTAGTCTGTTATCGATATCTTTGTTACTCAATGGATGTTAGCCTTGTCATTATGGAAGGTAGTCTATTGTCGAGATTTTTGTTATTCCAATGGATGAAAGCCTTGTCATTATGGAAGGTAGTCTGTTGTCGAGATTTTTGTTATTCGTATGGATGGTAACCTTGTCATTATGGAAGGTAGTTTTTTGTCGAGGTTTTTGTTACTCCAATTGATGGTAGCCTTATTATTATTGAAGGTAGTCTGTTGTCGATATCATTGTTACTCTAATAAATGATAGCCTTGTCGTTATGGAAGGTAGTCTTTTGTTGAGATTTTTGTTACTCAAATGGATGGTAGCCTTTTCATTATAGAAAGTAGTGTGTTGTCGAGAATTTTGTTACTCCAATTGATGGTAGCCTTGTCATTAGGGAATTAGACTATTGTCGAGATTTTTGTTACTCCAATGGATGGTAGCGTTATCATTATGGAAGGTAGTATGTCGTTGAGATTTCTGTTACTCCAATGAAGTATAGCCTTGTCATTATGGAAGGTAATTTTTGTTAAGATTTTTGTTACTCCAATGGATGGTAGCCTTGTCATTATGGAAGGTAGTCTATTGTCGAGATTTTCGTTATTCCAATGGATGGTAGCCTTGTCATTATGGAAGGTAGTTTGTTGTCGAGATTTTTGTTACTCCAATTGATGGTAGGCTTGTCATTAGGGAAGGTAGTCTATTGTCGAGATTTTTGTTACCCCAATGGATGGTAGCCTTTTCATTATGGAACGTAGTCTATCTTTGAGATTTATGTTACTCCAGTGGATTGTAGCCTTGTCATTATGGAAGGTAGTCTGTTATTCAGATTTTTGTTAATCCAATGGATGGTTCCCTTGTCATTAAGAAAGTTAGTATGTTATCAATATTTTTGTTATTCCATTGGATGGTAGACTTGTCATTATGGAAGGTAGTATGTTATCGAGATTTTTGTTATTCCAATGGATGATAACCTTGTCATTATGGAAGGTAGTCTTTTGTCGATTTTTTTTTTACTAAAATGGAAGGTAGCCTTGTCATTACTGAAGGTAGTCTTTTGTCGATATCTTTGTTACTCCAATGGATTATAGCCTTGTCGTTATGGAAGGTAGTCTGTTGTCGAGATTTTTGTTATTCGAATGGATGGTAACCTTGTCAATATGGAAGGTAGTTTTTTGTCGAGGTTTTTGTTACTCCAATGTATGGTAGCCTTACCATTATTTAAGGTAGTCTATTGTCGATATCTTTGTTACTCCAATGGATGATAGCCTTGTCATTATGGAAGGTAGTCTGTGGTCGAGATTTTTTTTACTCTAATGGATTGTAGCCTTGTCATTATGGAAGGTAGTCTATTGTCATGATTTTGTTACTCTAATGGATGGTAGGCTTGTCATTATATAACATAGTTTGTTGTTGATGTTTTTGTTACTCCAATTGATGGCAGCCTTGTCATTATGAAAGGTACTATATTGTCGAAATTTTTGTTACTCCAATGGATGGTAGCCTTGTCATTATGAAAGGTAGTCGGTTGTTCTGATTTTTGTTACTCCAACGGATATTAGCCTCGTCATTATGGAAGGTAGTCTATTGTCAATATTTTTGTTATTCCAATTCATGGTAGCCTTGTCATTATGGAAGGTAGTATTTTGTCGAGATTTTTGTTGCTCCAATGGATGGTAGCCTTGTCTTTATTGAAGGTAGTCTGTTGTCGATATCTTTGTTACTCCAATGGATGATAGCCTTGTCATTATGGAAGGTAGTCTATTGTTGAGATTTTTGTTATTCCAATGGATGGTAGCCTTGTCATTATGGAAGGTAGTTTTTTGTCGATATTTTTGTTACTCCAATAGATGGTAGCCTTGTAATTATGGAAGGTAGTTTATTGTCGAGATTTTTGTTACCCCAATGGATGATAGCTTTGTAATTATAGAAGGTAGTCTGTTGTAGAGATTTTTGTTACTCTAATGGATGGTAGCCTTTTCATTATGGAAGGTAGTCTGTCTATGAGATTTCAGTTACTCCAGTGGATTGTAGCCTTGTCATTATGAAAGATAGTTTGTTATTCAGATTTTTGTTACTCCAATGGATGGTAGCCTTGTCATTAAGAAAGGTAGTATGTTATCGATATTTTTGTTATTCCATTGGATGTAGCCTTGTCATTATGGAAGGTAGTCTGTTATCGAGATTTTTGTTATTCCAATGGATGGTAACCTTGTCATTATGGAAGGTAGTCTTTTGTCGATATTTTTATTACTATAATGGATGGTAGCGTTATCATTATTAAAGGTAGTTTGTTGTCGATATATTTGTTAATCCAGTGGATGATAGCCTTGTCGTTATGGAAGGTAGTCTGTTGTTGAGATTTTTGTTACTCCAATGGATGGTAGCCTTGTCATTATATAAGGTAGTCTGTTGTCGAGATTTTTGTTACTCCAATTGATGGTAGCCTTGTCATTAGGGAAGGTAGTCTGTTGTCGAGATTTTTGTTACTCCAATGGATGGTAGCCTTATCATTATGGAAGTTAGTATGTCGTTGAGATTTCTGTTACTCCAATGGATTGTAGCCTTGTCATTATAGAAGGTAGTTTGTTGTTAAGATTTTTCTTACTCCAATGGATTGTAGCCTTGACATTATGGAAGGTAGTCTATTGTCGAGATTTTTGTTATTCTAATGGATGGTAACCTTGTCATTATGGAAGATAGTTTTTTGTCAAGATTTTTGTTACTCCAATGGATGGTAGCCTTATCATTATTGAAGGTAGTCTGTTGTCACGATTTTGTTACTCTAATGGATGGTAGCCTTGTCATTATAGAACATAGTCTATTGTTGCTATTTTTGTTACTCCAATTGATGGTAGCCTTGTCATTATGGAAGGTACTCTATTGTCGAAATTTTTGTTACTCCAATGGATAGTAGCCTTCTCATTATGCAAGGTAGTCGGTTGTTCTAATTTTTGTTACTCCAATGGATGTTAGCCTTGTCATTATGGAAGGTAGTCTATTGTCGAGGTTCTTATTATTCCAATGGATGGTAGCCTTGTCATTATGGAAGGCAGTATTTTGTCGAGATTTTTGTTCCTCCAATGGATGGTAGCCTTGTCATTCTTGAAGGTAGTCTGTTGTCGATATCTTTGTTACTCCAATGGATGGTAGCCTTTTCATAATGGAAGGTAGTATGTCTATGAGATTTCTGTTACTCCAATGGATTGTAGACTTATCATTATGGAAGGTAGTCTGTTATTCAGATTTTTGTTACTCCAATGGATGGTAGCCTTGTCATTACGAAAGGTAGTATGTTATCGATATTTTTGTTATTCCATTGGATGGTAGCCTTGTCATTATGGAAGGTAGTCTATTTTTGAGATTTTTGTTATTCTAATGGATGGTAACCTTGTCATTATGGAAGATAGTTTTTTGTCAAGATTTTTGTTACTCAAATGGATGGTAACCCTATCATTATTGAAGGTAGTTTGTGGTCGATATCTTTGTTAGTCCAATGGATGATAGCCTTGTCATTATGGAAGGTAGTCTGTTGTCGCGATTTTTTTTACTCCAATGGATGGTAGCCTTGTCATTATGGAAGGTAGTCTGTTGTCACAATTTTGTTACTCTAACGGATGGTAGCATTGTCATTATAGAACATAGTCTATTGTTGTTATTTTTGTTACTCCAATTGATGGTAGCCTTGTCATTATAGAAGGTACTCTATTGTCGAAATTTTTGTTACTCCAATGGATAGTAGCCTTCTCATTATGCAACGTAGTCGGTTGTTCTAATTTTTGTTACTCCAATGGATGTTAGCCTTGTCATTATGGAAGGTAGTCTATTGTCGAGATTCTTATTATTCCAATGGATGGTAGCCTTGTCATTATGGAAGGTAGTATTTTGTCGAGATTTTTGTTGCTCCAATGGATGGTAGCCTTGTCATTATTGAAGGTAGTCTGTTGTCGATATCTTTGTTACTCCAATGGATGGTAGCCTTTTCATTATGGAAGGTAGTGTGTTGTCGATATTTTTGTTATTCCAATGGATGTTAACCTTGTCATTATGGAAGGTAGTGTGTTGTCGATATTTTTGTTATTCCAATGGATGTTAACCTTGTCATTATGGAAGGTAGTCTTTTATCGTGATTTTTTTTACTAAAATGGATGGTAGCCTTGTCATTATTGAAGGTAGTATGTTGTCGATATCTTTGTTACTCCAATGGACGATAGCCTTGTCGTTATGGAAGGTAGTCTATTGTTGAGATTTTTGTTACTCCAATGGATGGTAGCCTTGTAATTATATAAGCTAGTATGTTGTCGAGATTTTTGTTACTCCGATTGATGGTAGCCTTGTCATTAGGGAAGTTAGTCTATTGTCGAGATTTTTGTTACTCCAATGGATGGTAGCCTTATCATTATGGAAGGTAATATGTCGTTGAGATTTCTGTTACTCCAATGGATTGTAGCCTTGTCATTATGGAAGGTAGTCTATTATTTATATTTTTGTTACTCCAATGGATGGTAGCCTTGTCATTAAGAAAGGTAGTATGTTATCGATATTTTTTTTATTCCATTGGATGGTCGCCTTGTCATTATGGAAGGTAGTCTGTTGTCGAGATTTTTGTTATTCCAATGGATGGTAACCTTGTCATTATGGAAGGTAGTCTTTTTTCGATATCTTTTTTACTAAAATGGATGGTAGCCTTGTCATTATGGAAGGTAGTCTGTTGTCGAGATTTTTGTTATTCGAATGGATGGTAACCTTGTCATTATGGAAGGTAGTTTTTTGTCGAGGTTTTTTTTACTCCAATGGATGGTAGCCTTATCATTATTGAAGGTATTCTGTTGTCGATATCTTTGTTACTCCAATGGATGATAGCCTTGTCATTATGGAAGGTAGTCTATTGTCGAGATGTTATTTACTCCAAATGGATGGTAGCCTTGTCATTATGGAAGGTAGTCTATTGTCATGATTTTGTTACTCTAATACATGGTAGGCTTGTCATTATAGAACATAGTTTTTTGTTGATATTTTTGTTACACTAATTGATGGTAGCCATGTCATTATGGAAGGTTGTCGGTTGTTCTAATTTTTGTTACTCCAATGAATGTTAGCCTTGTCATTATGGAAGGTAGTCTATTATCGAGATTTTTGTTATTCCAATTGATGGTAGCCTTGTCATTATGGAAGGTAGTATTTTGTCAAGATTTTTGTTTCTCCAATGGATGGTAGCCTTGTGATTATTGAAGGTAGTCTGTTGTTGATATCTTTGTTACTCCAATGGATGGTAGCCCTGTCATTATAGAAGGTAGTCTATTGTCGAGATTTTTGTTATTCCAATGGATGGTAGCCTTGTCATTATGGAAGATAGTTTTTTGTTGAGATTTTTGTTAATACAATGGATGGTAGCCTTGTCATTATGGAAAGTAGTCTATTGTCTATATTTTTGTTACCCCAATGGATGGTAGCCTTGTAATTATGGAAGGTAGTATGTTTTAGATATTTTTGTTACTCCAATGGATGGTAGCCTTTTCATTATGGAAGGTAGTTTGTCTATGAGATTTCTGTTACTCCAATGGATTGTAGCCTTGTCATTATGGAAGGTACTCTGTTATTCAAATTTTTGTTACTCCAATGGATGGTAGCCTTGTCATTAAGAAAGGTAGTACGTTATTGATATTTTTGTTATTCCATTGGATGGTAGCCGTGTTATTATGGAAGGTAGTCTGTTGTCGAGATTTTTGTTATTCCAATGGATGGTAACCTTGTCATTATGGAAGGTAGTCTTTTGTTGAGATTTTATTTACTAAAATGGATGGTAGCCTTGTCATTATTGAAGGTAGTCTGTTGTCGATATCTTTGTTACTCCAATGGATGATAGCCTTGTCGTTATGGAAGGTAGTTTGTTGTTGAGATTTTTGTTACTCCAATGGATGGTAGCCTTGTCATTATAGAAGGTAGTCTGTTGTCGAGATGTTTGTTACTCCAATTTTTGTTGGCCTTGTCATTAGGGAAGGTAGTCTGTTGTCGAGATTTTTGTTACTCCAATGGATGGTAGCCTTATCATTATGGAAGGTAGTATGTCGTTGATATTTATGTTACTCCAATGGATTATAGCCTTGTCATTATGAAAGGTAGTTTGTTGTTATGATTTTTGTTACTCCAATGGATGGTAGCCTTGTCATTATGGAAGGTAGTCTGTTGTCTAGATTTTTGTTATTCGAATGGATGGTAACCTTGTCATTATGGAAGGTTGTTTTTTGTCGAGGTTTTTGTTACTCCAATGGATGGTAGCCTTATCATTATTGAAGGTAGTCTGTTGTCGATATCTTTGTTACTCCAATGGCTGATAGCCTTGTAATTATGGAAGGTAGTGTGTTGTCGAGAATTTTTTTACTCCAATGGATGGTAGCCTTGTCATTATGGAAGGTAGTCTGTTGTCACGATTTTGTTACTCTAATGGATGGTAGACTTGTCATTATAGAACATAGTCTGTTGTTGATATTTTTGTTACTCCAATTGAGGGTAGCGTTGTCATTATGGAAGGTACTCTATTGTCAAAATTTTTGTTACTCCAATGGATGGTAGCCTTGTCATTATGAAAGGTAGTCGATTCTTTAGATTTTTGTTACTCCAATGAATGTTAGCCTTGTCATTATGGAAGGTAATCTATTGTCAAGATTTTTGTTATTCCAATTAATGGTAGCCTTGTCATTATGGAAGGTAGTATTTTGTCGAGATTTTTGTTGCTCCAATGGATGGTAGCCTTGACATTATTGAAGGTAGTCTGTTGTCGATATCTTTGTTACTCCAATGGATGTTAGCCTTGTCATTATGGAAGGTAGTCTATTGTCGAGATTTTTGTTATTCCATTGGATGGTAGCCTTGTCATCATGGAAGCTGGTTTTTTGTCGAGATTTTTGTTACTACAATTGATGGTAGCCTTGTCATTAGGGAAGGTAGTCTGTTGTCAAGATTTTTGTTACTCCAATGGATGGTAGCCTTATCATTATGGAAGGTAATATGTCGTTGAGATTTCTGTTACTCCAATGGATTGTAGCCTTGTCATTATGGAAGGTAGTTTTTTGTTAAGATTTTTGTTACTCCAATGGATGGTAGACTTGTCATTATTGAAGGTAGTCTGTTGTCGAGATTTTTATTATTCATATGGATGGTAACCTTGTCATTATGGAAGGTAGATTTTTGTCGAGGTTTTTGTTACTCCAATGGATGGTAGCCTTATTATTATTGAAGGTAGTCTGTTTGTCGATATCATTGTAACTCCAATGGATAATAGCCTTGTCGTTATGGAAGGTAGTCTTTTGTTTAGATTTTTTTTACTCCAATGGATGGTAGCCTTTTCATTATAGAAGGTAGTGTGTTGTCGAGAATTTTGTTACTCCAATTGATTGTAGCCTTGTCATTAGGGAAGGTAGACTATTGTCGAGATTTTTGTTACTCCAATGGATGGCAGCCTTATCATTATGGAAGATAGTATGTCATTGAGATTTCTGTTACTCCAATGGATTGTAGCCTTGTCATTATGGAAGGTAGTTTTTGTTAAGATTTTTGATACTCCAATGGATGGTAGCCTTGTCATTATGGAAGGTAGTCTGTTGTCAAGATTTTTGTTATTCGAATGGATGGTAACCTTGTCATTATAGAAGGTAGTTTTTTGTCGAGGTTTTTGTTACTCCAATGGATGGTAGCCTTATCATTATTGAAGGTAGTCTGTTGTCGATATCTTTGTTACTCCAATGGATGATAGCCTTTTAATTATGGAAGGTAGTGTGTTGTCGAGATATTTTTTACTCCAATGGATGGTAGCCTTGTCATTATGGAAGGTAGTCTGTTGTCACGATTTTGTTACTCTAATGGATGGTAGGCTTGTCATTATAGAACATAGTCTGTTGTTGATATTTTTGTTACTCCAATTGATGGTAGCGTTGTCATTATTGAAGGTACTCTATTGTCAAAAATTTTGTCACTCCAATGGATGGTAGCCTTGTCATTATGGAAGGTAGTCTGTTTTCTAGATTTTTGTTATTCGAATGGATGGTAACCTTGTCATTATGGAAGGTAGTTTTTTGTCGAGGTTTTTGTTACTCCAATGGATGGTATCCTTATCATTATTGAAGGTAGTCTATTGTCGATATCTTTGTTACTCCAATGGCTGATAGCCTTGTAATTCTGGAAGGTAGTGTGTTGTCGAGAATTTTTTTACTCCAATGGAAGGTAGTTTGTTGTCACGATTTTGTTACTCTAATGGATGGTAGGCTTGTCATTATAGAACATAGTCTGTTGTTGATATTTTTGTGACTCCAATTGAGGGTAGCCTTGTCATTATGGAAGGTACTCTATTGTCAAAATTTTTGTTACTCCAATGGATGGTAGCCTTGTCATTATGAAAGGTAGTCGATTCTTTAGATTTTTGTTACTCCAATGAATGTTAGCCTTGTCATTATGGAAGGTAATCTATTGTCAAGATTTTTGTTATTCCAATTAATGGTAGCCTTGTCATTATGGAAGGTAGTATTTTGTCGAGATTTTTGTTGCTCCAATGGATGGTAGCCTTGACATTATTGAAGGTAGTCTGTTGTCGATATCTTTGTTACTCCAATGGATGTTAGCCTTGTCATTATGGAAGGTAGTCTATTGTCGAGATTTTTGTTATTCCATTGGATGGTAGCCTTGTCATCATGGAAGCTGGTTTTTTGTCGAGATTTTTGTTACTACAATTGATGGTAGCCTTGTCATTAGGGAAGGTAGTCTGTTGTCGAGATTTTTGTTACTCCAATGGATGGTAGCCTTATCATTATGGAAGGTAATATGTCGTTGAGATTTCTGTTACTCCAATGGATTGTAGCCTTGTAATTATGGAAGGTAGTTTTTTGTTAAGATTTTTGTTACTCCAATGGATGGTAGACTTGTCATTATTGAAGGTAGTCTGTTGTCGAGATTTTTATTATTCGTATGGATGGTAACCTTGTCATTATGGAAGGTAGATTTTTGTCGAGGTTTTTGTTACTCCAATGGATGGTAGCCTTATTATTATTGAAGGTAGTTTGTTTGTCGATATCATTGTAACTCCAATGGATAATAGCCTTGTCGTTATGGAAGGTATTCTTTTGTTTAGATTTTTTTTACTCCAATGGATGGTAGCCTTTTCATTATAGAAGGTAGTGTGTTGTCGAGAATTTTGTTACTCCAATTGATTGTAGCCTTGTCATTAGGGAAGGTAGACTACTGTCGAGATTTTTGTTACTCCAATGGATGGCAGCCTTATCATTATGGAATATAGTATGTCATTGAGATTTCTGTTACTCCAATGGATTGTAGCCTTGTCATTATGGAAGGTAGTTTTTGTTAAGATTTTTGTTACTCCAATGGATGGTAGCCTTGTCATTATGGAAGGTAGTCTGTTGTCAAGATTTTTGTTATTCGAATGGATGGTAACCTTGTCATTATAGAAGGTAGTCTTTTGTCGAGGTTTTTGTTACTCCAATGGATGGTAGCCTTATCATTATTGAAGGTAGTCTGTTGTCGATATCTTTGTTACTCCAATGGATGATAGCCTTTTAATTATGGAAGGTAGTGTGTTGTCGAGTTATTTTTTACTCCAATGGATGGTAGCCTTGTCATTATGGAAGGTAGTCTGTTGTCACGATTTTGTTACTCTAATGGATGGTAGGCTTGTCATTATAGAACATAGTCTGTTGTTGATATTTTTGTTACTCCAATTGATGGTAGCCTTGTCATTATTGAAGGTACTCTATTGTCAAAATTTTTGTCACTCCAATGGATGGTAGCCTTGTCATTATGAAAGGTAGTCGGTTATTCTGATTTTTGTTACTCCAATGGATGTTAGCCTTGTCATTATGGAAGGTAGTCAATTATCAATATTTTTGTTATTCCAATTGATGGTAGCCTTGTCATTATGGAAGGTAGTATTTTGTCGAGATTTTTGTTGCTCTAATGGATGGTAGCCTTGTCATTACTGAAGGTAGTCTGTTATCGATATCTTTGTTACTCCAATGGATGTTAGCCTTGTCATTATGGAAGGTAGTCTATTGTCGAGATTTTTGTTATTCCAATGGATGAAAGCCTTGTCATTATGGAAGGTAGTCTGTTGTCGAGATTTTTGTTATTCGTATGGATGGTAACCTTGTCATTATGGAAGGTAGTTTTTTGTCGAGGTTTTTGTTACTCCAATTGATGGTAGCCTTATTATTATTGAAGGTAGTCTGTTGTCGATATCATTGTTACTCCAATAAATGATAGCCTTGTCGTTATGGAAGGTAGTCTTTTGTTGAGATTTTTGTTACTCAAATGGATGGTAGCCTTTTCATTATAGAAGGTAGTGTGTTGTCGAGAATTTTGTTACTCCAATTGATGGTAGCCTTGTCATTAGGGAATTAGACTATTGTCGAGATTTTTGTTACTCCAATGGATGGTAGCCTTATCATTATGAAAGGTAGTATGTCGTTGAGATTTCTGTTACTCCAATGAATTATAGCCTTGTCATTATGGAAGGTAATTTTTGTTAAGATTTTTGTTACTCCAATGGATGGTAGCCTTGTCATTATGGAAGGTAGTCTGTTGTCGAGATTTTTTTTATTCGAATGGATGGTAACCTTGTCATTATGGAAGTTAGTTTTTTGTCGAGGTTTTTGTTGCTCCAATGCATGGTAGCATTATCATTATTGAAGGTAGTCTGTTGTCGATATCTTTGTTACTCCAATGGATGTTAGCCTTGTCATTATGGAAGGTAGTCTATTGTCGAGATTTTCGTTATTCCAATGGATGGTAGCCTTGTCATTATGGAAGGTAGTTTGTTGTTGAGATTTTTGATACTCCAATTGATGGTAGGCTTGTCATTAGGGAAGGTATTCTATTGTCGAGATTTTTGTTACCCCAATGGATGGTAGCCTTTTCATTATGGAACGTAGTCTATCTTTGAGATTTATGTTACTCCAGTGGATTGTTGCCTTGTCATTATGGAAGGTAGTCTGTTATTCAGATTTTTGTTAATCCAATGGATGGTTCCCTTGTCATTAAGAAAGTTAGTATGTTATCAATATTTTTGTTATTCCATTGGATGGTAGCCTTCTCATTATGGAAGGTAGTATGTTATCGAGATTTTTGTTATTCCAATGGATGGTAACCTTGTCATTAGGGAGGTAGTCTTTTGTCGATTTTTTTTTTACTAAAATTGAAGGTAGCCTTGTCATTACTGAAGGTAGTCTTTTGTCGATATCTTTGTTACTCCAATGGATGATAGCCTTGTCGTTATGGAAGGTAGTTTGTTGTCGAGGTTTTTGTTACTCCAATGTATGGTAGCCTTATCATTATTGAAGGTAGTCTATTGTCGATATCTTTGTTACTCCAATGGATGATAGCCTTGTCATTATGGAAGGTGGTCTGTGGTCGAGATTTTTTTTACTCTAATGGATTGTAGCCTTGTCATTATGGAAGGTAGTCTATTGTCATGATTTTGTTACTCTAATGGATGGTAGGCTTGTCATTAGATGACATCGTTTGTTGTTGATGTTTTTGTTACTCCATTTGATGGTAGCCTTGTCATTATGAAAGGTACTATATTGTCGAAATTTTTGTTACTCCAATGGATGGTAGCCTTGTCATTATGAAAGGTAGTCGGTTGTTCTGATTTTTGTTACTCCAACGGATTTTATCCTCGTCATTATGGAAGGTAGTCTATTTTCAATATTTTTGTTATTCCAATTCATGGTAGCCTTGTCATTATGGAAGGTAGTATTTTGTCGAGATTTTTGTTGCTCCATTGGATGGTAGCCTTGTCTTTATTGAAGGTAGTCTGTTGTCGATATCTTTGTTACTCCAATGGATGATAGCCTTGTCATTATGGAAGGTAGTCTATTGTTGAGATTTTTGTTATTCCAATGGATGGTAGCCTTGTCATTATGGAAGGTAGTTTTTTGTCGATATTTTTGTAACTCCAATGGATGGTAGCCTTGTAATTATGGAAGGTAGTTTATTGTCGAGATTTTTGTTACCCCAATGGATGATAGCTTTGTAATTATAGAAGGTAGTCTGTTGTAGAGATTTTTGTTACTCTAATGGATGGTAGCCTTTTCATTATGGAAGGTAGTCTGTCTATGAGATTTCAGTTACTCCAGTGGATTGTAGCCTTGTCATTATGAAAGATAGTTTGTTATTCAGATTTTTGTTACTCCAATGGATGGTAGCCTTGTCATTAAGAAAGGTAGTATGTTATCGATATTTTTGTTATTCCATTGGATGTAGCCTTGTTATTATGGAAGGTAGTCTGTTATCGATATTTTTGTTATTCCAATGGATGGTAACCTTGTCATTATGGAAGGTAGTCTTATGTCGATATTTTTTTTACTATAATGGATGGTAGCGTTATCATTATTAAAGGTAGTTTGTTGTCGATATATTTGTTAATCCAGTGGATGATAGCCTTGTCGTTATGGAAGGTAGTCTGTTGTTGAGATTTTTGTTACTCCAATGGATGGTAGCCTTGTCATTATATAAGGTAGTCTGTTGTCGAGATTTTTGTTACTCCAATTGATTGTAGCCTTGTCATTAGGGAAGGTAGTCTGTTGTCGAGATTTTTGTTACTCCAATGGATGGTAGCCTTATCATTATGGAAGTTAGTATGTCGTTGAGATTTCTGTTAATCCAATGGATTGTAGCCTTGTCATTATAGAAGGTAGTTTGTTGTTATGATTTTTCTTACTCCAATGGATTGTAGCCTTGACATTATGGAAGGTAGTCTATTGTCGAGATTTTTGTTATTCTAATAGATGGTAACCTTGTCATTATGGAAGATAGTTTTTTGTCAAGATTTTTGTTACTCAAATGGATGGTAGCCTTATCATTATTGAAGGTAGTCTGTGGTCGATATCTTTGTTAGTCCAATGGATGGTAGCCTTGTCATTATTGAAGGTAGTCTGTTGTCGATATGTTTGTTACTCCAATGGATGGTAGCCTTTTCATAATGGAAGGTAGTATGTCTATGAGATTTCTGTTACTCCAATGGATTGTAGACTTATCATTATGGAAGGTAGTTTGTTATTCAGATTTTTGTTACTCCAATGGATGGTAGCCTTGTCATTACGAAAGGTAGTATGTTATCGATATTTTTTTGTTATTCCATTGGATGGTAGCCTTGTCATTATGGAAGGTAGTCTATTGTCGAGATTTATGTTATTCTAATGGATGGTAACCTTGTCATTATGGAAGATAGTTTTTTGTCAAGATTTTTGTTACTCCAATGGATGGTAACCCTATCATTATTGAAGGTAGTCTGTGGTCGATATCTTTGTTAGTCCAGTGGATGATAGCCTTGTCATTATGGAAGGTAGTCTGTTGTCGCGAATTTTTTTACTCCAATGGATGGTAGCCTAGTCATTATGGAAGGTAGTCTGTTGTCACGATTTTGTTACTCTAATGGATGGTAGCATTGTCAATATAGAACATAGTCTATTGTTGTTATTTTTGTTACTCCAATTGATGGTAGCCTTGTCATTATAGAAGGTACTCTATTGTCAAAAATTTTGTTACTCCAATGGATAGTAGCCTTCTCATTATGCAAGGTAGTCGGTTGTTCTAATTTTTGTTACTCCAATGGATGTTAGCCTTGTCATTATGGAAGGTAGTCTATTGTCGAGATTCTTATTATTCCAATGGATGGTAGCCTTTTCATTATGGAAGGTAGTATTTTGTCGAGATTTTTGTTGCTCCAATGGATGGTAGCCTTGTCATTATTGAAGGTAGTCTGTTGTCGATATCTTTGTTACTCCAATGGATGGTAGCCTTTTCATAATGGAAGGTAGTATGTCTATGAGATTTCTGTTACTCCAATGGATTGTAGACTTATCATTATGGAAGGTAGTCTGTTATTCAGATTTTTGTTACTCCAATGGATGGTAGCCTTGTCATTACGAAAGGTAGTATGTTATCGATATTTTTGTTGTTCCATTGGATGGTAGCCTTGTCATTATGGAAGGTAGTCTATTGTCGAGATTTTTGTTATTCTAATGGATGGTAACCTTGTCATTATGGAAGATAGTTTTTTGTCAAGATTTTTGTTACTCCAATGGATGGTAACCCTATCATTATTGAAGGTAATCTGTGGTCGATATCTTTGTTAGTCCAATGGATGATAGCCTTGTCATTATGGAAGGTAGTCTGTTGTCGCGATTTTTTTTACTCCAATGGATGGTAGCCTAGTCATTATGGAAGGTAGTCTGTTGTCACGATTTTGTTACTCTAATGGATGGTAGCATTGTCATTATAGAACATAGTCTATTGTTGTTATTTTTGTTACTCCAATTGATGGTAGCCTTGTCATTATAGAAGGTACTCTATTGTCGAAATTTTTGTTACTCCAATGGATAGTAGCCTTCTCATTATGCAAGGTAGTCGGTTGTTCTAATTTTTGTTACTCCAATGCATGTTAGCCTTGTCATTATGGAAGGTAGTCTATTATCGAGATTCTTATTATTCCAATGGATGGTAGCCTTGTCATTATGGAAGGTAGTATTTTGTCGAGATTTTTGTTGCTCCAATGGATGGTAGCCTCATCATTATTGAAGGTAGTCTGTTGTCGATATCTTTGTTACTCCAATGGATGGTAGCCTTTTCATTTTGGAAGGTAGTATGTCTATGAGATTTCTGTTACTCCAATGGATTGTAGCCTTATCATTATGGAAGGTAGTCTGTTATTCAGATTTTTGTTGCTCCAATGGATGGTAGCCTTGTCATTACGAAAGGTAGTATGTTATCGATATTTTTGTTATTCCATTGGATGGTAGCCTTGTCATTATGGAAGGTAGTGTGTTGTCAATATTTTTGTTATTCCAATGGATGTTAACCTTGTCATTATGGAAGGTAGTGTGTTGTCGAGATTTTTGTTATTCCAATGGATGGTAACCTTGTCATTATGGAAGGTAGTCTTTTATCGTGATTTTTTTTACTAAAATGGATGGTAGCCTTGTCATTATTGAAGGTAGTATGTTGTCGATATCTTTGTTACTCCAATGGACGATAGCCTTGTCGTTATGGAAGGTAGTCTATTGTTGAGATTTTTGTTACTCCAATGGATGGTAGCCTTGTAATTATATAAGCTAGTATGTTGTCGAGATTTTTGTTACTCCGATTGATGGTCGCCTTGTCATTAGGGAAGTTAGTCTATTGTCGAGATTTTTGTTACTCCAATGGATGGTAGCCTTATCATTATGGAAGGTAATATGTCGTTGAGATTTCTGTTACTCCAATGGATTGTAGCCTTGTCATTATGGAAGGTAGTCTATTATTCATATTTTTGTTACTCCAATGGATGGTAGCCTTGTCATTAAGAAAGGTAGTATGTTATCGATATTTTTTTATTCCATTGGATGGTCGCCTTGTCATTATGGAAGGTAGTCTGTTGTCGAGATTTTTATTATTCCAATGGATGGTAACCTTGTCATTATGGAAGGTAGTCTTTTGTCGATATCTTTTTTACTAAAATGGATGGTAGCCTTGTCATTATGGAAGGTAGTCTGTTGTCGAGATTTTTGTTATTCGAATGGATGGTAACCTTGTCATTATGGAAGGTAGTTTTTTGTCGAGGTTTCTTTTACTCCAATGGATGGTAGCCTTATCATTATTGAAGGTAGTCTGTTGTCGGTATCTTTGTTACTCCAATGGATGATAGCCTTGTCATTATGGAAGGTAGTCTATTGTCGGGATGTTATTTACTCCAATGGATGGTAGCCTTGTCATTATGGAAGGTAGTCTATTGTCACGATTTTGTTACTCTAATACATGGTAGGCTTGTCATTATAGAACATAGTTTTTTGTTGATATTTTTGTTACACTAATTGATGGTAGCCATGTCATTATGGAAGGTAGTCAGTTGTTCTAATTTTTGTTACTCCAATGAATGTTAGCCTTGTCATTATGGAAGGTAGTCTATTATCGAGATTTTTGTTATTCCAATTGATGGTAGCCTTGTCATTATGGAAGGTAGTATTTTGTCAAGATTTTTGTTGCTCCAATGGATGGTAGCCTTGTGATTATTGAAGGTAGTTTGTTTTGATATCTTTGTTACTCCAATGGATGGTAGCCCTGTCATTATAGAAGGTAGTCTATTGTCGAGATTTTTGTTATTCCAATGGATGGTAGCCTTGTCATTATGGATGATAGTTTTTTGTCGAGATTTTTGTTAATACAATGGATGGTAGCCTTGTCATTATGGAAGGTAGTCTATTGTCTATATTTTTGTTACCCCAATGGATGGTAGCCTTGTAATTATTGAAGGTAGTATGTTTTAGATATTTTTGTTACTCCAACGGATGGTAGCCTTTTCATTATGGAAGGTAGTTTGTCTATGAGATTTTTCTTACTCCAATGGATTGTAGCCTTGTCATTATGGAAGGTACTCTGTTATTCAAATTTTTGTTACTCCAATGGATGGTAGCCTTGTCATTAAGAAAGGTAGTACGTTATTGATATTTTTGTTATTCCATTGGATGGTAGGCGTGTTATTATGGAAGGTAGTCTGTTGTCGAGATTTTTGTTATTCCAATTGATGGTAACCTTGTCATTATGGAAGGTAGTCTTTTGTTGAGATTTTATTTACCAAAATGGATGGTAGCCTTGTCATTATTGAAGGTAGTTTGTTGTCAATATCTTTGTTACTCCAATGGATGATAGCCTTGTCGTTATGGAAGGTAGTCTGTTGTTGAGATTTTTGTTACTCCAATGGATGGTAGCCTTGTCATTATAGAAGGTAGTCTGTTGTCGAGATGTTTGTTACTCCAATTTTTGGTGGCCTTGTCATTAGGGAAGGTAGTCTGTTGTCGAGATTTTTGTTACTCCAATGGATGGTAGCCTTATCATTATGGAAGTTAATATGTCGTTGAGATTTATGTTACTCCAATGGATTATAGCCTTGTCATTATGAAAGGTAGTTTGTTGTTAAGATTTTTGTTACTCCAATGGATGGTAGCCTTGTCATTATGGAAGGTAGTTTGTTGTCGAGATTTTTGTTATTCGAATGGATGGTAACCTTGTCATTATGGAAGGTAGTTTTTTGTCAAGGTTTTTGTTACTCCAATGGATGGTAGCCTTATCATTATTGAAGGTAGTCTGTTGTCGATATCTTTGTTACTCCAATGGCTGATAGCCTTGTCATTATGGAAGGTAGTCTGTTTTCGAGAATTTTTTTACTCTAATGGATGGTAGCCTTGTCATTATGGAAGGTAGTTTGTTGTCCTGATTTTGTTACTCTAATGGATAGTAGGCTTGTCATTATAGAACATAGTTTGTTGTTGATATTTTTGTTGCTCCAATTGATGGTAGCCTTGTCATAATGGAAGGTACTCTACTGTCGAAATTTTTGTTACTCCAATGGATGGTAGCCTTGTCATTATGAAAGGTAGTCGGTCGTTCTGATTTTTGTTCCTCCAATTGATGTTAGCCTTGTCATTATGGAAGGTAGTCTATTGTCTATATTCTTTTTATTCCAATGGATGGTAGCCTTGTCATTTTGGAATGTTTTATTTTGTCAAGATTTTTGTTGCTCCAATGGATGGTAGCCTTGTCATTATTGAAGGTAGTCTGTTGTCGATATCTTTGTTACTCCAATGGATGGTAGCCTTTTCATTATAGAAGGTAGTCTGTATATGAGATTTTTGTTACTCCAATGGATTGTAGCTTTGTCATTATGGAAGGTAGTCTGTTATTTAGATTTTTGTTACTCCAATGGATGTTAGCCTTGTCATTATAAAAGGTAGTATGTTATCGATATTTTGGTTATTCCATTGGATGGTAGCCTTGTCATTATGGAAGGTAGTGTGTTGTCTAGATTTTTTTTATTCCAATGGATGGTAACCTTTTTATTATGGAAGGTAGTCTTTTGTCTAGATTTTTTTTACTAAAATGGATGGTAGCCTTGTCATTTTTGAAGGTAGTATGTTGTCGATATCTTTGTTACTCCAATGGATGATAGCCTTGTCGTTATGGAAGGTAGTCTATTATTGAGATTTTTGTTACTCCAATGGATGGTAGCCTTGTAATTATAGAAGGTAGTTTGTTGTCGAGATTTTTGTTACTCCAATTGATGGTAGCCTTGTCATTAGGGAAGGTAGTCTGTTGTCGAGATTTTTGATACTCCAATGGATGGTAGCCTTATCATTATGGAAGGTAGTATTTAGATTTCTATTACTCCAATGGATTGTAGCCTTTTCATTATAGAAGGTAGTTTGTTGTTAAGATTTTTGTTACTCCAATAAATGGTAGCCTTGTCATTATGGAAGGTAGTCTGTTGTCGAGATTTTTTTTATTCTAATGGATGGTAACCTTGTCATTATGGAAGATTGTTTTTTGTCGAGTTTTTTGTTACTCCAATGGATGGTAGCCTTATAATTATTGAAGGTAGTCTGGGGTCGATATCTTTGTTACTCCAATGGATGATAGCCTTGTCATTATGGAAGGTAGTCTGTTGTCGAGATTTTTTTTACTCCAATGGATGGTAGCCTTGTCATTATGGAAGGTAGTATGTTGTCACGATTTTGTTACTCTAATGGATGGTAGGCTTGCCATTATAAAACATAGTCTATTGTTGATATTTTTGTTACTCCAACTGATGGTAGCCTTGTCATTATGGAAGATACTCCATTGTCGAAATATTTGTTACTCCAATGGATAGTAGCCTTCTCATTATGCAAGGTAATCGGTTGTTCTGATTTTTTTTACTCCAATGGATGTTAGCCTTGTCATTATGGAAGGTAGTCTATTGTCGAGATTTTTGTTACTCCAATGGATGGTAGCCTTATCATTATGGAAAGTAATATGTCGTTGAGATTTCTGTTACTGCAATGGATTGTAGCCTTGTCATTGTGGAAGGTAGTCTATTGTTCATATTTTTGTTACTCCAATGGATGGTAGCCTTGTCATTAAGAAAGGTAGTATGTTATCAATATTTTTTTTATTCCATTGGATGGTCGCCTTGTCATTATGGAAGGTAGTCTGTTGTCGAGATTTTTGTTATTCCAATGGATGGTAACCTTGTCATTATGGAAGGTAGTCTTTTGTCGATATCTTTTTTACTAAAATGGATGGTAGCCTTGTCATTATGGAAGGTAGTCTGTTGTCGAGATTTTTGTTATTCGAATGGATGGTAACCTTGTCATTATGGAAGGTAGTTTTTTGTCGAGGTTTTTTTTACTCCAATGGATGGTAGCCTTATCATTATTGAAGGTAGTCTGTTGTCGATATCTTTGTTACTCCAATGGATGATAGCCTTGTCATTATGGAAGGTAGTCTATTGTCGAGATGTTATTTACTCCAATGGATGGTAGCCTTGTCATTATGGAAGGTAGTCTATTGTGACGATTTTGTTACTCTAATACATGGTAGGCTTGTCATTATAGAACATAGTTTTTTGTTGATATTTTTGTTACACTAATTGATGGTAGCCATGTCATTATGGAAGGTAGTCGGTTGTTCTAATTTTTGTTACTCCAATGAATGTTAGCCTTGTCATTATGGAAGGTAGTCTATTATCGAGATTTTTGTTATTCCAATTGATGGTAGCCTTGTCATTATGGAAGGTAGTATTTTGTCAAGATTTTTGTTGCTCCAATGGATGGTAGCCTCGTGATTATTGAAGGTAGTCTGTTGTTGATATCTTTGTTACTCCAATGGATGGTAGCCCTGTCATTATAGAAGGTAGTCTATTGTCGAGATTTTTGTTATTCCAAAGGATGGTAGCCTTGTCATTATGGAAGATAGTTTTTTGTCGAGATTTTTGTTAATACAATGGATGGTAGCCTTGTCATTATGGAAGGTAGTCTATTGTCTATAATTTTGTTACCCCAATGGATGGTAGCCTTGTAATTATGGAAGGTAGTATGTTTTAGATATTTTTGTTACTCCAATGAATGGTAGCCTTTTCATTATGGAAGGTAGTTTGTCTATGAGATTTCTGTTACTCCAATGGATTGTAGCCTTGTCATTATGGAAGGTACTCTGTTATTCAAATTTTTGTTACTCCAATGGATGGTAGCCTTGTCATTAAGAAAGGTAGTACGTTATTGATATTTTTGTTATTCCATTGGATGGTAGCCGTGTTATTATGGAAGGTAGTCTGTTGTCGAGATTTTTGTTATTCCAATGGATGGTAACCTTGTCATTATGGAAGGTAGTCTTTTGTTGAGATTTTATTTAATAAAATGGATGGTAGCCTTGTCATTATTGAAGGTAGTTTGTTGTCGATATCTTTGTTACTCCAATGGATGATAGCCTTGTCGTTATGGAAGGTAGTCTGTTGTTGAGATTTTTGTTACTCCAATGGATGGTAGCCTTGTCATTATAGAAGGTAGTCTGTTGTCGAGATGTTTGTTACTCCAATTTTTGGTGGCCTTGTCATTAGGGAAGGTAGTCTGTTGTCGAGATTTTTGTTACTCCAATGGATGGTAGCCTTATCATTATGGAAGGTAGTATGTCGTTTAGATTTATGTTACTCCAATGGATTATAGCCTTGTCATTATGAAAGGTAGTTTGTTGTTAAGATTTTTGTTACTCCAATGGATGGTAGCCTTGTCATTATGGAAGGTAGTTTGTTGTCGACATTTTTGTTATTCGAATGGATGGTAACCTTGTCATTATGGAAGGTAGTTTTTTGTCGAGGTTTTTGTTACTCCAATGGATGGTAGCCTTATCATTATTGAAGGTAGTCTGTTGTCGATATCTTTGTTACTCTAATGGCTGATAGCCTTGTCATTATGGAAGGTAGTCTGTTTTCGAGAATTTTTTTACTCCAATGGATGGTAGCCTTGTCATTATGGAAGGTAGTTTGTTGTCCTGATTTTGTTACTCTAATGGATAGTAGGCTTGTCATTATAGAACATAGTCTGTTGTTGATATTTTTGTTACTCCAATGGATGGTAGCCTTGTCATTATGAAAGGTAGTCGGTCGTTCTGATTTTTGTTACTCCAATTGATGTTAGCCTTGTCATTATGGAAGGTAGTCTATTGTCTAGATTCTTTTTATTCCAATGGATGGTAGCCTTGTCATTTTGGAATGTTTTATTCTGTCAAGATTTTTGTTGCTCCAATGGATGGTAGCCTTGTCATTATTGAAGGTAGTCTGTTGTCGATATCTTTGTTACTCCAATGGATGGTAGCCTTTTCATTATAGAAGGTAGTCTGTATATGAGATTTCTGTTACTCCAATGGATTGTAGCCTTGTCATTATGGAAGGTAGTCTGTTATTTAGATTTTTGTTACTCCAATGGATGTTAGCCTTGTCATTATAAAAGGTAGTATGTTATCGATATTTTGGTTATTCCATTGGATGGTAGCCTTGTCATTATGGAAGGTAGTGTGTTGTCTAGATTTTTTTTATTCCAATGGATGGTAGCCTTGTCATTATGGAAGGTAGTCTATTGTCACGATTTTGTTACTCTAATACATGGTAGGCTTGTCATTATAGAACATAGTTTTTTGTTGATATTTTTGTTACACTAATTGATGGTAGCCATGTCATTATGGAAGGTAGTCAGTTGTTCTAATTTTTGTTACTCCAATGAATGTTAGCCTTGTCATTATGGAAGGTAGTCTATTATCGAGATTTTTGTTATTCCAATTGATGGTAGCCTTGTCATTATGGAAGGTAGTATTTTGTCAAGATTTTTGTTGCTCCAATGGATGGTAGCCTTGTGATTATTGAAGGTAGTTTGTTTTGATATCTTTGTTACTCCAATGGATGGTAGCCCTGTCATTATAGAAGGTAGTCTATTGTCGAGATTTTTGTTATTCCAATGGATGGTAGCCTTGTCATTATGGATGATAGTTTTTTGTCGAGATTTTTGTTAATACAATGGATGGTAGCCTTGTCATTATGGAAGGTAGTCTATTGTCTATATTTTTGTTACCCCAATGGATGGTAGCCTTGTAATTATTGAAGGTAGTATGTTTTAGATATTTTTGTTACTCCAACGGATGGTAGCCTTTTCATTATGGAAGGTAGTTTGTCTATGAGATTTTTCTTACTCCAATGGATTGTAGCCTTGTCATTATGGAAGGTACTCTGTTATTCAAATTTTTGTTACTCCAATGGATGGTAGCCTTGTCATTAAGAAAGGTAGTACGTTATTGATATTTTTGTTATTCCATTGGATGGTAGGCGTGTTATTATGGAAGGTAGTCTGTTGTCGAGATTTTTGTTATTCCAATTGATGGTAACCTTGTCATTATGGAAGGTAGTCTTTTGTTGAGATTTTATTTACCAAAATGGATGGTAGCCTTGTCATTATTGAAGGTAGTTTGTTGTCAATATCTTTGTTACTCCAATGGATGATAGCCTTGTCGTTATGGAAGGTAGTCTGTTGTTGAGATTTTTGTTACTCCAATGGATGGTAGCCTTGTCATTATAGAAGGTAGTCTGTTGTCGAGATGTTTGTTACTCCAATTTTTGGTGGCCTTGTCATTAGGGAAGGTAGTCTGTTGTCGAGATTTTTGTTACTCCAATGGATGGTAGCCTTATCATTATGGAAGTTAATATGTCGTTGAGATTTATGTTACTCCAATGGATTATATCCTTGTCATTATGAAAGGTAGTTTGTTGTTAAGATTTTTGTTACTCCAATGGATGGTAGCCTTGTCATTATGGAAGGTAGTTTGTTGTCGAGATTTTTGTTATTCGAATGGATGGTAACCTTGTCATTATGGAAGGTAGTTTTTTGTCAAGGTTTTTGTTACTCCAATGGATGGTAGCCTTATCATTATTGAAGGTAGTCTGTTGTCGATATCTTTGTTACTCCAATGGCTAATAGCCTTGTCATTATGGAAGGTAGTCTGTTTTCGAGAATTTTTTTACTCTAATGGATGGTAGCCTTGTCATTATGGAAGGTAGTTTGTTGTCCTGATTTTGTTACTCTAATGGATAGTAGGCTTGTCATTATAGAACATAGTTTGTTGTTGATATTTTTGTTGCTCCAATTGATGGTAGCCTTGTCATAATGGAAGGTACTCTACTGTCGAAATTTTTGTTACTCCAATGGATGGTAGCCTTGTCATTATGAAAGGTAGTCGGTCGTTCTGATTTTTGTTCCTCCAATTGATGTTAGCCTTGTCATTATGGAAGGTAGTCTATTGTCTATATTCTTTTTATTCCAATGGATGGTAGCCTTGTCATTTTGGAATGTTTTATTTTGTCAAGATTTTTGTTGCTCCAATGGATGGTAGCCTTGTCATTATTGAAGGTAGTCTGTTGTCGATATCTTTGTTACTCCAATGGATGGTAGCCTTTTCATTATAGAAGGTAGTCTGTATATGAGATTTTTGTTACTCCAATGGATTGTAGCTTTGTCATTATGGAAGGTAGTCTGTTATTTAGATTTTTGTTACTCCAATGGATGTTAGCCTTGTCATTATAAAAGGTAGTATGTTATCGATATTTTGGTTATTCCATTGGATGGTAGCCTTGTCATTATGGAAGGTAGTGTGTTGTCTAGATTTTTTTTATTCCAATGGATGGTAACCTTTTTATTATGGAAGGTAGTCTTTTGTCGAGATTTTTTTTACTAAAATGGATGGTAGCCTTGTCATTTTTGAAGGTAGTATGTTGTCGATATCTTTGTTACTCCAATGGATGATAGCCTTGTCGTTATGGAAGGTAGTCTATTATTGAGATTTTTGTTACTCCAATGGATGGTAGCCTTGTAATTATAGAAGGTAGTTTGTTGTCGAGATTTTTGTTACTCCAATTGATGGTAGCCTTGTCATTAGGGAAGGTAGTCTGTTGTCGAGATTTTTGATACTCCAATGGATGGTAGCCTTATCATTATGGAAGGTAGTATTTAGATTTCTATTACTCCAATGGATTGTAGCCTTTTCATTATAGAAGGTAGTTTGTTGTTAAGATTTTTGTTACTCCAATAAATGGTAGCCTTGTCATTATGGAAGGTAGTCTGTTGTCGAGATTTTTTTTATTCTAATGGATGGTAACCTTGTCATTATGGAAGATTGTTTTTTGTCGAGTTTTTTGTTACTCCAATGGATGGTAGCCTTATAATTATTGAAGGTAGTCTGGGGTCGATATCTTTGTTACTCCAATGGATGATAGCCTTGTCATTATGGAAGGTAGTCTGTTGTCGAGATTTTTTTTACTCCAATGGATGGTAGCCTTGTCATTATGGAAGGTAGTATGTTGTCACGATTTTGTTACTCTAATGGATGGTAGGCTTGCCATTATAAAACATAGTCTATTGTTGATATTTTTGTTACTCCAACTGATGGTAGCCTTGTCATTATGGAAGATACTCCATTGTCGAAATATTTGTTACTCCAATGGATAGTAGCCTTCTCATTATGCAAGGTAATCGGTTGTTCTGATTTTTTTTACTCCAATGGATGTTAGCCTTGTCATTATGGAAGGTAGTCTATTGTCGAGATTTTTGTTACTCCAATGGATGGTAGCCTTATCATTATGGAAAGTAATATGTCGTTGAGATTTCTGTTACTGCAATGGATTGTAGCCTTGTCATTGTGGAAGGTAGTCTATTGTTCATATTTTTGTTACTCCAATGGATGGTAGCCTTGTCATTAAGAAAGGTAGTATGTTATCAATATTTTTTTTATTCCTTTGGATGGTCGCCTTGTCATTATGGAAGGTAGTCTGTTGTCGAGATTTTTGTTATTCCAATGGATGGTAACCTTGTCATTATGGAAGGTAGTCTTTTGTCGATATCTTTTTTACTAAAATGGATGGTAGCCTTGTCATTATGGAAGGTAGTCTGTTGTCGAGATTTTTGTTATTCGAATGGATGGTAACCTTGTCATTATGGAAGGTAGTTTTTTGTCGAGGTTTTTTTTACTCCAATGGATGGTAGCCTTATCATTATTGAAGGTAGTCTGTTGTCGATATCTTTGTTACTCCAATGGATGATAGCCTTGTCATTATGGAAGGTAGTCTATTGTCGAGATGTTATTTACTCCAATAGATGGTAGCCTTGTCATTATGGAAGGTAGTCTATTGTGACGATTTTGTTACTCTAATACATGGTAGGCTTGTCATTATAGAACATAGTTTTTTGTTGATATTTTTGTTACACTAATTGATGGTAGCCATGTCATTATGGAAGGTAGTCGGTTGTTCTATTTTTTGTTACTCCAATGAATGTTAGCCTTGTCATTATGGAAGGTAGTCTATTATCGAGATTTTTGTTATTCCAATTGATGGTAGCCTTGTCATTATGGAAGGTAGTATTTTGTCAAGATTTTTGTTGCTCCAATGGATGGTAGCCTCGTGATTATTGAAGGTAGTCTGTTGTTGATATCTTTGTTACTCCAATGGATGGTAGCCCTGTCATTATAGAAGGTAGTCTATTGTCGAGATTTTTGTTATTCCAAAGGATGGTAGCCTTGTCATTATGGAAGATAGTTTTTTGTCGAGATTTTTGTTAATACAATGGATGGTAGCCTTGTCATTATGGAAGGTAGTCTATTGTCTATAATTTTGTTACCCCAATGGATGGTAGCCTTGTAATTATGGAAGGTAGTATGTTTTAGATATTTTTGTTACTCCAATGAATGGTAGCCTTTTCATTATGGAAGGTAGTTTGTCTATGAGATTTCTGTTACTCCAATGGATTGTAGCCTTGTCATTATGGAAGGTACTCTGTTATTCAAATTTTTGTTACTCCAATGGATGGTAGCCTTGTCATTAAGAAAGGTAGTACGTTATTGATATTTTTGTTATTCCATTGGATGGTAGCCGTGTTATTATGGAAGGTAGTCTGTTGTCGAGATTTTTGTTATTCCAATGGATGGTAACCTTGTCATTATGGAAGGTAGTCTTTTGTTGAGATTTTATTTAATAAAATGGATGGTAGCCTTGTCATTATTGAAGGTAGTTTGTTGTCGATATCTTTGTTACTCCAATGGATGATAGCCTTGTCGTTATGGAAGGTAGTCCGTTGTTGAGATTTTTGTTACTCCAATGGATGGTAGCCTTGTCATTATAGAAGGTAGTCTGTTGTCGAGATGTTTGTTACTCCAATTTTTGGTGGCCTTGTCATTAGGGAAGGTAGTCTGTTGTCGAGATTTTTGTTACTCCAATGGATGGTAGCCTTATCATTATGGAAGGTAGTATGTCGTTTAGATTTATGTTACTCCAATGGATTATAGCCTTGTCATTATGAAAGGTAGTTTGTTGTTAAGATTTTTGTTACTCCAATGGATGGTAGCCTTGTCATTATGGAAGGTAGTTTGTTGTCGACATTTTTGTTATTCGAATGGATGGTAACCTTGTCATTATGGAAGGTAGTTTTTTGTCGAGGTTTTTGTTACTCCAATGGATGGTAGCCTTATCATTATTGAAGGTAGTCTGTTGTCGATATCTTTGTTACTCTAATGGCTGATAGCCTTGTCATTATGGAAGGTAGTCTGTTTTCGAGAATTTTTTTACTCCAATGGATGGTAGCCTTGTCATTATGGAAGGTAGTTTGTTGTCCTGATTTTGTTACTCTAATGGATAGTAGGCTTGTCATTATAGAACATAGTCTGTTGTTGATATTTTTGTTACTCCAATGGATGGTAGCCTTGTCATTATGAAAGGTAGTCGGTCGTTCTGATTTTTGTTACTCCAATTGATGTTAGCCTTGTCATTATGGAAGGTAGTCTATTGTCTAGATTCTTTTTATTCCAATGGATGGTAGCCTTGTCATTTTGGAATGTTTTATTCTGTCAAGATTTTTGTTGCTCCAATGGATGGTAGCCTTGTCATTATTGAAGGTAGTCTGTTGTCGATATCTTTGTTACTCCAATGGATGGTAGCCTTTTCATTATAGAAGGTAGTCTGTATATGAGATTTCTGTTACTCCAATGGATTGTAGCCTTGTCATTATGGAAGGTAGTCTGTTATTTAGATTTTTGTTACTCCAATGGATGTTAGCCTTGTCATTATAAAAGGTAGTATGTTATCGATATTTTGGTTATTCCATTGGATGGTAGCCTTGTCATTATGGAAGGTAGTGTGTTGTCTAGATTTTTTTTATTCCAATGGATGGTAACCTTGTCATTATGGAAGGTAGTCTTTTGTCGAGATTTTTTTTACTAAAATGGATGGTAGCCTTGTCATTTTTGAAGGTAGTATGTTGTCGATATCTTTGTTACTCCAATGGATGATAGCCTTGTCGTTATGGAACCTAGTCTATTGTTGAGATTTTTGTTACTCCAATGGATGGTAGCCTTGTAATTATAGAAGGTAGTTTGTTGTCGAGATTTTTGTTACTCCAATTGATGGTAGCCTTGTCATTAGGGAAGGTAGTCTGTTGTCGAGATTTTTGATACTCCAATGGATGGTAGCCTTATCATTATGGAAGGTAGTATTTAGATTTCTGTTACTCCAATGGATTGTAGCCTTTTCATTATAGAAGGTAGTTTGTTGTTAATATTTTTGTTACTCCAATAAATGGTAGCCTTGTCATTATGGAAGGTAGTCTGTTGTCGAGATTTTTGTTATTCTAATGGATGGTAACCTTGTCATTATGGAAGATTGTTTTTTGACGAGTTTTTTGTTACTCCAATGGATGGTAGCCTTATAATTATTGAAGGTAGTCTGGGGTCGATATCTTTGTTACTCCAATGGATGATAGCCTTGTCATTATGGAAGGTAGTCTGTTGTCGAGATTTTTTTTACTCCAATGGATGGTAGCCTTGTCATTATGGAAGGTAGTATGTTGTCACGATTTTGTTACTCTAATGGATGGTAGGCTTGCCATTATAGAACATAGTCTAATGTTGATATTTTTGTTACTCCAACTGATGGTAGCCTTGTCATTATGGAAGGTACTCCATTGTCGAAATATTTGTTACTCCAATGGATAGTAGCCTTCTCATTATCCAAGGTAGTCGGTTGTTCTGATTTTTTTTACTCCAATGGATGTTAGCCTTGTCATTATGGAAGGTAGTCTATTATCGAGATTCTTGTTATTCCAATGGATGGTAACCTTGTCATTATGGAAGGTAGTTTTTTGTAGAGGTTTTTTTTACTCCAATGGATGGTAGCCTTATCATTATTGAAGGTAGTCTGTTGTCGATATCTTTGTTACTCCAATGGATGATAGCCTTGTCATTATGGAAGGTAGTCTGTCTATGAGATTTCTGTTACTCCAATGGATTGTAGCCTTGTCATTATGGAAGGTAATCTGTTATTTATATTTTTGTTACTCCAATGGATGGTAGCCTTGTAATTATGAAAGGTAGTATGTTATCGATATTTTGGTTATTCCATTGGATGGTAGCCTTGTCATTATGGAAGGTAGTGTGTTGTCTAGATTTTGGTTATTCCAATGGATGGTAACCCTGTCATTATGGAAGGTAGTCTTTTGTCGAGATTTTTTTTACTAAAATGGATGGTAGCCTTATCATTTTTGAAGGTAGTATGTTGTCGATATCTTTGTTACTCCAATGGATGATAGCCTTGTCGTTATGGAAGGTAGTCTATTGTTGAGATTTTTGTTACTCCAATGGATGGTAGCCTTGTAATTATAGAAGGTAGTTTGTTGTCGAGATTTTTGTTACTCCAATTGATGGTAGCCTTGTCATTAGGGAAGGTAGTCTGTTGTCGAGATTTTTGATACTCCAATGGATGGTAGCCTTATCATTATGGAAGGTAGTATGTAGATTTCTGTTACTCCAATGGATTGTAGCCTTGTCATTATGGAAGGTAGTTTGTTGTTAAGATTTTTGTTACTCCAATAAATGGTAGCCTTGTCATTATGGAAGGTAGTCTGTTGTCGAGATTTTTGTTATTCTAATGGATGGTAACCTTGTCATTATGGAAGATTGTTTTTTGTCGAGTTTTTTGTTACTCCAATGGATGGTAGCCTTATAATTATTGAAGGTAGTCTGGGGTCGATATCTTTGTTCCTCCAATGGATGATAGCCTTGTCATTATGGAAGGTAGTCTGTTGTCGAGATTTATTTTACTCCAATGGATGGTAGCCTTGTCATTATGGAAGGTAGTATGTTGTCACGATTTTGTTACTCTAATGGATGATAGGCTTGCCATTATAGAACATAGTCTATTGTTGATATTTTTGTTACTCCAACTGATGGTAGCCTTGTCATTATGGAAGGTACTCCATTGTCAAAATATTTGTTACTCCAATGGATAGTAGCCTTCTCATTATGCAAGGTAGTCGGTTGTTCTGATTTTTGTTACTCCAATGGATGTTAGCCTTGTCATTATGGAAGGTAGTCTATTGTCGAGATTCTTGTTATTCCAATGGATGATAACCTTGTCTTTATGGAAGGTAGTATTTTGTCGAGATTTTTGTTGCTCCAATGGATGGTAGCCTTGTCATTATTGAAGGTAGTCTGTTGTCGATATCTTTGTTACTCCAATGGATGGTATCCTTTTCATTATGGAAGGTGTTCTGTCTATGAGATTTCTGTTACTCCAATGGATTGTAGCCTTGTCATTATGGAAGGTAATCTGTTATTTAGATTTTTGTTACTCCAATGGATGGTAGCCTTGTCATTATGAAAGGTAGTATGTTATCGATATTTTGGTTATTCCATTGGATGGTAGCCTTGTCATTATGGAAGGTAGTGTGTTGTCTATATTTTGGTTATTCCAATGGATGGTAACCTTGTCATTATGGAAGGTACTCTTTTGTCGAGAATTTTTTTACTAAAATGGATGGTAGCCTTGTCATTTTTGAAGGTAGTATGTTGTCGATATCTTTGTTACTCAAATGGATGATAGCCTTGTCGTTATGGAAGGTAGTCTATTGTTGAGATTTTTGTTACTCCAATGGATGGTAGCCTTGTAATTATAGAAGGTAGTTTGTTGTCGAGATTTTTATTACTCCAATTGATGGTAGCCTTGTCATTAGGGAAGGTAGTCTGTTGTCGAGATTTTTGATACTCCAATGGATGGTTGCCTTATCATTATGGAAGGTAGTATGTAGATTTCTGTTACTCCAATGGATTGTAGCCTTGTCATTATGGAAGGTAGTTTGTTGTTAAGATTTTTGTTACTCCAATAAATGGTAGCCTTGTCATTATGGAAGGTAGTCTGTTGTCGAGATTTTTGTTATTCTAATGGATGGTAACCTTGTCATTATGGAAGATTGTTTTTTGTCGAGTTTTTTGTTACTCCAATGGATGGTAGCCTTATAATTATTGAAGGTAGTCTGGGGTCGATATCTTTGTTACTCCAATGGATGATAGCCTTGTCATTATGGAAGGTAGTCTGTTGTCGAGATTTTTTTTACTCCAATGGATGGTAGCCTTATCATTATGGAAGGTAGTATGTCGTCACGATTTTGTTACTCTAATGGATGGTAGGCTTGCCATTATAGAACATAGTCTATTGTTGATATTTTTGTTACTCCAACTGATGGTAGCCTTGTCATTATGGAAGGTACTCCATTGTCGAAATTTTTGTTACTCCAATGGATGGTAGCCTTCTCATTATGCAAGGTAGTCGGTTGTTATGATTTTTGTTACTCCAATGGATGTTAGCCTTGTCATTATGGAAGGTAGTCTATTGTCGAGATTCTTGTTATTCAAATGGATGGTAACCTTGTCATTATGGAAGGTAGTATTTTGTCGAGATTTTTGTTGCTCCAATGGATGGTAGCCTTGTCATTATTGAATGTAGTCTGTTGTCGATATCTTTGTTACTCCAATGGATGATAGCCTTGTCGTTATGGAAGGTAGTCTATTGTTGAGATTTTTGTTACTCCAATGGATGGTAGCCTTGTAATTATAGAAGGTAGTTTGTTGTCGAGATTTTTGTTACTCCAATTGATGGTAGCCTTGTCATTAGGGAAGGTAGTCTGTTGTCGAGATTTTTGATACTCCAATGGATGGTAGCCTTATCATTATGGAAGGTAGTATGTAGATTTCTGTTACTCCAATGGATTGTAGCCTTGTCATTATGGAAGGTAGTTTGTTGTTAAGATTTTTGTTACTCCAATAAATGGTAGCCTTGTCATTATGGAAGGTAGTCTGTTGTAGAGATTTTTGTTATTCTAATGGATGGTAACCTTGTCATTATGGAAGATTGTTTTTTGTCGAGTTTTTTGTTACTCCAATGGATGGTAGCCTTATAATTATTGAAGGTAGTCTGGGGTCGATATCTTTGTTACTCCAATGGATGATAGCCTTGTCATTATGGAAGGTAGTCTGTTGTCGAGATTTTTTTTACTCCAATGGATGGTAGCCTTGTCATTATGGAAGGTAGTATGTTGTCACGATTTTGTTACTCTAATGGATGGTAGGCTTGCCATTATAGAACATAGTCTATTGTTGATATTTTTGTTACTCCAACTGATGGTAGCCTTGTCATTATGGAAGGTACTCCATTGTCGAAATTTTTGTTACTCCAATGGATAGTAGCCTTCTCATTATGCAAGGTAGTCGGTTGTTCTGATTTTGGTTACTCCAATTGATGTTAGCTTTGTCATTATGGAAGGTAGTATTTTCTCGAGATTTTTATTCCTCCAATGGATGGTAGCCTTGTCATTATTGAAGGTAGTATGTTGTCGATATCTTTGTTACTCCAATGGATGGTAGCCTTTTCATTATGGAAGGTAGTATGTCTACGAGATTTCTGTTACTCCAATGGATTGTAGCCTTGTAATTATGGAAGGTAGTCTGTTATGCAGATTTTTGTTACTCCAATGGATGGTAGCCTTGTCATTATGAAAAGTAGTATGTTATCGATATTTTGGTTATTCCATTGGATGGTAGCGTTATCATTATGGAAGGTAGTGTGTTGTGGATATTTTTGTTATTCCAATGGATGGTAACCTTGTCATTATGGAAGGTATTCTTTTGTCGAGATTTTTTTTACTAAAATGGATGGTAGCCTTGTCATTATTGAAGGTAGTCTATTGTCGATATCTTTGTTACTCCAATGGATGATAGCCTTGTCGTTATGGAAGGTAGTCTGTTGTTGAGATTTTTGTTACTCCAATGGAGGGTAGCCTTGTAATTATAGAAGGAAGATTGTTGTCGAGATTTTTGTTACTCCAATTGATGGTAGCCTTGTCATTAGGGAAGGTAGTCTGTTGTCGAGATTTTTGATACTCCAATGGATGGTAGCCTTGTCATTATGGAAGGTAGTATGTAGATTTCTGTTACTCCAATGGATTGTAGCCTTGTCATTATGGAAGATAGTTTGTTGTTAAGATTTTTGTTACTCCAATGGATGGTAGCCTTGTCATTATGGAAGGTAGTCTGTTGTCGAGATTTTTGTTATTCTAATGGATGGTAACCTTATCATTATGGAAGATAGTTTTTTGTCGAGATTTTTTTACTCCAATGGAAGGTAGCCTTGTCATTATGGAAGGTAGTATGTTGTCACGATTTTGTTACACTAATGGATGGTAGGCTTGCCATTATAGAACATAGTCTATTGTTGATATTTTTGTTACTCCAACTGATGGTAGCCTTGTCATTATGGAAGGTACTCCATTGTCGAAATTTTTGTTACTCCAATGGATAGTAGCCTTCTCATTATGCAAGGTAGTCGGTTGTTCTGATTTTTGTTACTCCAATGGATGTTAGCCTTGTCATTATGGAAGGTAGTATTTTCTCGAGATTTTTGTTGCTCCAATGGATGGTAGCCTTGTCATTATAGAAGGTAGTCTGTTGTCGATATCTTTCTTACTCCAATGGATGGTAGACTTTTCATTATGGAAGGTAGTCTGTCTATGAGATTTCTGTTACTCCAATGGATTGTAGCCTTGTAATTATGGAAGGTAGTCTGTTATGCAGATTTTTGTTACTCCAATGGATGGTAGCCTTGTCATTATGAAAAGTAGTATGTTATCGATATTTTGGTTATTCCATTGGATGGTAGCCTTGTCATTATGGAAGGTAGTGTGTTGTGGATATTTTTGTTATTCCAATGGATGGTAACCTTGTCATTATGGAAGGTAGTCTTTTGTCGAGATTTTTTTTACTAAAATGGATGGTAGCCTTGTCATTATTGAAGGTAGTCTATTGTCGATATCTTTGTTACTCCAATGGATGATAGCCTTGTCGTTATGGAAGGAAGTCTGTTGTTGATATTTTTGTTACTCCAATGGAGGGTAGCCTTGTAATTATAGAAGGTAGTTTGTTGTCGAGATTTTTGTTACTCCAATTGATGGTAGCCTTGTCATTAGGGAAGGTAGTCTGTTGTCGAGATTTTTGATATTCCAATGGATGGTAGCCTTATCATTATGGAAGGTAGTATGTAGATTTCTGTTACTCCAATGGATTGTAGCCTTGTCATTATGGAATATAGTTTGTTGTTAAGATTTTTGTTACTCCAATGGATGGTAGCCTTGTGATTATGGAAGTTAGTTTGTTGTCGAGATTTTTGTTATTCTAATGGATGGTAACCTTATCATTGTGGAAGATAGTTTTTTGTCGAGATTTTTTTTACTCCAATGGATGTTAGCCTTATCATTATTGAAGGTAGTCTGTGGTTGATATCTTTGTTACTCCAATGGATGATAGCCTTTTCATTATAGAAGGTAGTCTGTTGTCGAGATTTTTTTACTCCAATGGATGGTAGCCTTTTCATTATGGAAGGTAGTCTGTTGTCACGATTTTGTTACTCTAATGGATGGTAGGCTTTCCATTATAGAACATAGTCATTGTCAAGATTTTTATTATTCCAATTAATGGTAGCCTTGTCATTATGGAAGGTAGTATTTTGTCGATATTTTTGTTGCTCCAATGGATGGTAGCCTTGTCATTATTGAAGGTAGTCTGTTGTCGATATCTTTGTTACTCCAATGGATGGTAGCCTTGTCATTATGGAAGGTAGTCTATTGTTGATATTTTTGTTATTCCAAATGATGGTAGCCTTGTCATTATGGAAGGTAGTAATTTGTCGAGATTTTTGTTGCTCCAATGGATGGTAGCCTTGTCATTATTGAAGGTAGTCTGTTGTCGATATCTTTGTTACTCCAATGGATGGTAGCCTTTTCATTATGGAAGGTACTCTATTGTCGAAATTTTTGTTACTCCAATGGATGGTAGCCTTGTCATTATGCAAGGTAGTCGGTTGTTCTGATTTATGTTACTCCAATGGATGGTAGCCTTGTGATTATGGAAGGTAGGCTATTGTCGAGATTTTTGTTATTCCAATAGATGGTAGCCTTGTCATTATGGAAGGTAGTATTTTGTCGAGAATTTTGTTGTTCCAATGGATGGTAGCCTTGTCATTATTAAAGGTAGTCTGTTGTCGATATCTTTGTTACTCCAATGGATGGTAGCCTTGTCATTATTGAAGGTAGTCTGTTGTCGATATCTTTGTTACTCCAATGGATGGTAGCCTTGTCATTATGGAAGGTAGTCTATTGTTGATATTTTTGTTATTCCAAATGATGGTAGCCTTGTCATTATGGAAGGTAGTAATTTGTCGAGATTTTTGTTGCTCCAATGGATGGTAGCCTTGTCATTATTGAAGGTAGTCTGTTGTCGATATCTTTGTTACTCCAATGGATGGTAGCCTTTTCATTATGGAAGGTACTCTATTGTCGAAATTTATGTTACTCCAATGGATGGTAGCCTTGTCATTATGCAAGGTAGTCGGTTGTTGTGATTTATGTTACTCCAATGAATGGTAGCCTTGTGATTATGGAAGGTAGGCTATTGTCGAGATTTTTGTTATTCCAATAGATGGTAGCCTTGTCATTATGGAAGGTAGTATTTTGTCGAGAATTTTGTTGTTCCAATGGATGGTAGCCTTGTCATTATTGAAGGTAGTCTGTTGTCGATATCTTTGTTACTCCAATGGATGATAGCCTTGTCATTATGGAAGGTAGTCTATTGTCGTTATTTTTGTTATTCCAATGGATGGTAGCCTTGTCATTATTGAAGGTAGTTTTTTGTAGAGATTTTTTTTATTCCAAATGATGGTAGCCTTGTCATTATGGAAGGTAGTAATTTGTCGAGATTTTTGTTGCTCCAATGGATGGTAGCCTTCTCATTATTGAAGGTACTCTGTTGTCGATATCTTTGTTACTCCAATGGATGGTAGCCTTTTCATTATGGAAGGTACTCTATTGTCGAAATTTTTGTTACTCCAATGGATGGTAGCCTTGTCATTATGCAAGGTAGTCGGTTGTTCTGATTTATGTTACTCCAATGGATGGTAGCCTTGTGATTATGGAAGGTAGGCTATTGTCGAGATTTTTGTTATTCCAATAGATGGTAGCCTTGTCATTATGGAAGGTAGTATTTTGTCGAGAATTTTGTTGTTCCAATGGATGGTAGCCTTGTCATTATTGAAGGTAGTCTGTTGTCGATATCTTTGTTACTCCAATGGATGATAGCCTTGTCATTATGGAAGGTAGTCTATTGTCGATATTTTTTTTATTCCAATGGATGGTAGCCTTGTCATTATTGAAGGTAGTTTTTTGTAGAGATTTTTTTTATTCCAATGGATGGTAGCCTTGTCATTATGGAAGGTAGTCTATTGTCGAGATTTTTGTTACCCCAATGGATGGTAGCCTTGTAATTATGGAAGGTAGTCTGTTGTAGAGATTTTTGTTACTCCAATGGATGGTAGCCTTTTCATTATGGAAGGTAGTCTGTTTATGAGATTTCTGTTACTCCAATGGATTATAGCCTTGGCATTATGGAAGGTAGTCTGTTATTCAGTTTTTTGTTACTCCAATGGATGGTAGCCTTGTCATTAAGAAAGGTAGTATGTTATCAATATTTTTGTTATTCCATTCGATAATAACCTTATCATTATGGAAGGTAATCATTTGTTGAGATTTTTTTTACTAAAATGGATGGTAGCCTTATCATTATTGAAGGTAGTCTGTTGTCGATATCTTTGTTATTCCAATGGATGATAGCCTTGTCGTTATGGAAGGTAGTCTGTTGTTGAGATTTTTGTTACTCCAATGGATGGTAACCTTTTCATTATAGAAGGTAGTCTTTTTTCGAGATTTTTGTTACTCTAATTGATGTTAGCCTTGTCATTAAGGAAGGTAGTCTATTGTCGAGATTTTTGTTACTCCAATGGATGGTAGCCTTATCATTATGGAAGGTAGTATGTCGTTGAGATTTCTGTTACTCCAATGGATTGTAGCCTTGTCATTATGGAAGGTAGTTTGTTGTTAAGATTTTTGTTACTACAACGGATGGTATCCTTGTCATTATGGAAGGTAGTTTTTTGTCGAGGTTTTTGTTACTCCAATGGATGGTAGCGTTATCATTATTGAAGGTAGTGTGTTGTCAATATCTTTGTTACTCCAATGGATGATAGCCTTTTCATTATGAAAGGTAGTCTATGGTCGAGATTTTCTTTACTACAATGGATGGTAGCCTTGTCATTATGGAAGGTAGTCTGTTGTCACGATTTTTTTACTCTAATTGATGGTAGGCTTGTCATTATAGAACATAGTTTGTTGTTGATATTTTTGTTACTCCAATTGATGGTAGCCTTGTCATTATGGAAGTTACTCTATTGTCGAAATTTTTGTTAATCCAATGGATGGTAGTGTTGTCATTATGCAAGGTAGTCGGTTGTTCTTATTTTTGTTACTACAATTAATGTTAGCCTTGTCATTATGGAAGGTAGTCTATTGTCAAGATTTTTGTTATTCCAATTAATGGTAGCCTTGTCATTATGGAAGGTAGTATTTTGTCGAGATTTTTGTTGCTCCAATGGATGGTAGCCTTGTCATTATTGAAGGTAGTCTGTTGTCGATATCTTTGTTACTCCAATGGATGGTAACCTTGTCATTATGGAAGGTAGTCTATTGTTGATATTTTTGTTATTCCAAATGATGGTAGCCTTGTCATTATGGAAGGTAGTTTTTTGTCGAGATTTTTGTTATTCCAATGGATGGTAGCCTTGTCATTATTGAAGGTAGTCAGTTGTCGATATCTTTGTTACTCCAATGGATGGTAGCCTTTTCATTATGGAAGGTACTCTATTGTCGAAATTTTTGTTACTCCAATGGATGGTAGCCTTTTCATTATGGAAGGTAGTCGGTTGTTGTGATTTATGTTACTCCAATGAATGGTAGCCTTGTGATTATGGAAGGTAGGCTATTGTCGAGATTTTTGTTATTCCAATAGATGGTAGCCTTGTCATTATGGAAGGTAGTATTTTGTCGAGAATTTTGTTGTTCCAATGGATGGTAGCCTTGTCATTATTGAAGGTAGTCTGTTGTCGATATCTTTGTTACTCCAATGGATGATAGCCTTGTCATTATGGAAGGTAGTCTATTGTCGATATTTTTGTTATTCCAATGGATGGTAGCCTTGTCATTATTGAAGGTAGTTTTTTGTAGAGATTTTTTTTATTCCAAATGATGGTAGCCTTGTCATTATGGAAGGTAGTAATTTGTCGAGATTTTTGTTGCTCCAATGGATGGTAGCCTTGTCATTATTGAAGGTAGTCTGTTGTCGATATCTTTGTTACTCCAATGGATGGTAGCCTTTTCATTATGGAAGGTACTCTATTGTCGAAATTTTTGTTACTCCAATGGATGGTAGCCTTGTCATTATGCAAGGTAGTCGGTTGTTCTGATTTATGTTACTCCAATGGATGGTAGCCTTGTGATTATGGAAGGTAGGCTATTGTCGAGATTTTTGTTATTCCAATAGATGGTAGCCTTGTCATTATAGAAGGTAGTATTTTGTCGAGAATTTTGTTGTTCCAATGGATGGTAGCCTTGTCATTATTGAAGGTAGTCTGTTGTCGATATCTTTGTTACTCCAATGGATGATAGCCTTGTCATTATGGAAGGTAGTCTATTGTCGAGATTTTTGTTACCCCAATGGATGGTAGCCTTGTAATTATGGAAGGTAGTCTGTTGTAGAGATTTTTGTTACTCCAATGGATGGTAGCCTTTTCATTATGGAAGGTAGTCTGTTTATGAGATTTCTGTTACTCCAATGGATTATAGCCTTGACATTATGGAAGGTAGTCTGTTATTCAGTTTTTTGTTACTCCAATGGATGGTAGCCTTGTCATTAAGAAAGGTAGTATGTTATCGATATTTTTGTTATTCCATTCGATAATAACCTTATCATTATGGAAGGTAATCATTTGTTGAGATTTTTTTTACTAAAATGGATGGTAGCCTTATCATTATTGAAGGTAGTCTGTTGTCGATATCTTTGTTATTCCAATGGATGATAGCCTTGTCGTTATGGAAGGTAGTCTGTTGTTGAGATTTTTGTTACTCCAATGGATGGTAACCTTTTCATTATAGAAGGTAGTCTTTTTTCGAGATTTTTGTTACTCTAATTGATGTTAGCCTTGTCATTAAGGAAGGTAGTCTATTGTCGAGATTTTTGTTACTCCAATGGATGGTAGCCTTATCATTATGGAAGGTAGTATGTCGTTGAGATTTCTGTTACTCCAATGGATTGTAGCCTTGTCATTATGGAAGGTAGTTTGTTGTTAAGATTTTTGTTACTACAACGGATGGTATCCTTGTCATTATGGAAGGTAGTTTTTTGTCGAGGTTTTTGTTACTCCAATGGATGGTAGCGTTATCATTATTGAAGGTAGTGTGTTGTCAATATCTTTGTTACTCCAATGGATGATAGCCTTTTCATTATGAAAGGTAGTCTATGGTCGAGATTTTCTTTACTACAATGGATGGTAGCCTTGTCATTATGGAAGGTAGTCTGTTGTCACGATTTTTTTACTCTAATTGATGGTAGGCTTGTCATTATAGAACATAGTTTGTTGTTGATATTTTTGTTACTCCAATTGATGGTAGCCTTGTCATTATGGAAGTTACTCTATTGTCGAAATTTTTATTAATCCAATGGATGGTAGTCTTGTCATTATGCAAGGTAGTCGGTTGTTCTTATTTTTGTTACTACAACTAATGTTAGCCTTGTCATTATGGAAGGTAGTCTATTGTCAAGATTTTTGTTATTCCAATTAATGGTAGCCTTGTCATTATGGAAGGTAGTATTTTGTCGAGATTTTTGTTGCTCCAATGGATGGTAGCCTTGTCATTATTGAAGGTAGTCTGTTGTCGATATCTTTGTTACTCCAATGGATGGTAACCTTGTCATTATGGAAGGTAGTCTATTGTTGATATTTTTGTTATTCCAAATGATGGTAGCCTTGTCATTATGGAAGGTAGTTTTTTGTCGAGATTTTTGTTATTCCAATGGATGGTAGCCTTGTCATTATGGAAGGTAGTCTATTGTCGAGATTTTTGTTACCCCAATGGATGGTAGCCTTGTAATTATGGAAGGTAGTCTGTTGTAGAGATTTTTGTTACTCCAATGGATGGTAGCCTTTTCATTATGGAAGGTAGTCTGTCTATGAGATTTCTGTTACTCCAAAGGATTGTAGCCTTGTCATTATGGAAGGTAGTCTGTTATTCAGATTTTTGTTACTTTAATGGATGGTAGCCTTTTTATTAAGAAAGGTAGTATGTTGTCGATATTTTTGTTATTCCATTGGATGGTAGCCTTGTCATTATGGAAGGTAGTCTGCTGTCGAGATTTTTGTTACTCCAATGGATGGTAGCCTTGTCATTATGGCACGTAGTATTTTTTTGAGATTTTTTTTACTAAAATGGATGGTAGCCTTGTCTTTGTTGAAGGTAGTTTGTTGTCGTTATCTTTGTTACTCCAATGGATGATAGCCTCGTCGTTATGGAAGATAGTCTGTTGTTGAGATTTTTGTTACTCCAATGGATGGTAGCCTTGTCATTATAGAAGGTAGTATGTTGTCGAGATTTTTGTTACTCCAATTGATGGTGGCCTTGTCATTAGGGAAGGTAGTCTGCTGTCGAGATTTTTGTTACTTCAATTGATGGTAGCCTTGTAATTATGGAAGGTAGTATCTTTTCGAGATTTTGTTTGCTCCAATGGATGGTAGCCTTGTCATTACTGAAGGTAGTCTATTGTCGATATCTTTGTTACTCCAATGGATGATAGCCTTGTCGTTACGGATGGTAGTTTGTTGTTGAGATTTTTGTTACTCCAATGGATGGTAGCCTTGTCATTATAGAAGGTAGTATGTTGTCGAGATTTTTGTTATTTCAATTGATGGTAGCCTTGTCATTAGGGAAGGAAGTCTATTGTCGAGATTTTTGTTACTCCAATGGATGGTAGCCTTATCATTATGGAAGGTAGTATGTCGTTGAGATTTCGGTTACTCCAATGGATTGTAGCCTTGTCATTATGGAAGGTAGTTTGTTGTTAAGATTTTTGTTACTCCAATGGATGGTAGCCTTGTCATTATGGAAGGTAGTCTGTTGTCGATATTTTTTTTATTCGAATGGATGGTAACCTTGTCATTATGGAAGGTAGCTTTTGTCAAGTTTTTTGTTACTCCAATGGATGATAGGCTTATCATTATTGAAGGTAGTCTGTTGTCGATATCTTTGTTACTCCAATAGATGATAACCTTGTCATTATAGAAGATAGTATGTTGTCGAGATTTTTTTTAATCCAATGGATGATAGCCTTGTCATTATGGAAGGTAGTCCGTTGTCACGATTTTGTTACTCTAATGGATGGTAGGCTTGTCATTATAGAACATAGTCTGTTGTTGATATTTTTGTTACTCCAATTGATGGTAGCCTTGTCATTATGGAAGGTACTCTATTTTCAAAAATTTTGTTACTCCAATAGATGGTAGCCTTGTCATTATGAAAGCTAGTCGGTTGTTCTTATTTTTCATACTCCAATGGATGTTAGCCTTTTCAATATGGAATGTAGTCTATTGTCAAGTTTTTTGTTATTCCAATTGATGGTAGCCTTGTAATTATGGAAGGTAGTATCTTATCAAGATTTTTTTTGCTCCAGTGGATGGTAGCGTTGTCATTACTAAATGTAGTCTGTTGTCGATATCTTTGTTACTCCAATGGATGGTAGCCTTGTTATTATGGAAGGTACTTTGTTGTTCAAATCTTTGTTACTTCAATGGATGATAGCCTTGTCATTAATGGAAGGTAGTCTATTGTCGAGATGTTTGTTACCCCAATGGATGATAGCCTTGTCATTATGGAAGGTAGTCTGTTGTCGAGATTTTGTTACTCCAATGGATGGTAGCCTTGTCATTATGGAAAGTAATTTGTGGTCGAGATTTTGTTACTCCAATGGATGGTAGCCTTGTAATTATGGAACATAGTCTGTTGTTGATATTTTTGTTACTCCAATGGATGGTAGCCTTATCATTATGGAAGGTAGTATGTCGTTGAGATTTCTGTTACTCCAATGGATTGTAGCCTTGTCATTATGGAAGGTAGTTTGTTGTTAAGATTTTTGTTACTACAACAGATGGTATCCTTGTCATTATGGAAGGTAGTTTTTTGTCGAGGTTTTTGTTACTCCAATGGATGGTAGCGTTATCATTATTGAAGGTAGTGTGTTGTCAATATCTTTGTTACTCCAATGGATGATAGCCTTTTCATTATGAAAGGTAGTCTATGGTCGAGATTTTCTTTACTACAATGGATGGTAGCCTTGTCATTATGGAAGGTAGTCTGTTGTCACGATTTTTTTACTCTAATTGATGGTAGGCTTGTCATTATAGAACATAGTTTGTTGTTGATATTTTTGTTACTCCAATTGATGGTAGCCTTGTCATTATGGAAGGTACTCTATTGTCGAAATTTTTGTTAATCCAATGGATGGTAGTCTTGTCATTATGCAAGGTAGTCGGTTGTTCTTATTTTTGTTACTACAATTAATGTTAGCCTTGTCATTATGGAAGGTAGTCTATTGTCAAGATTTTTGTTATTCCAATTAATGGTAGCCTTGTCATTATGGAAGGTAGTATTTTGTCGAGATTTTTGTTACTCCAATGGATGGTAGCCTTGTCATTATTGAAGGTAGTCTGTTGTCGATATCTTTGTTACTCCAATGGATGGTAACCTTGTCATTATGGAAGGTAGTCTATTGTTGATATTTTTGTTATTCCAAATGATGGTAGCCTTGTCATTATGGAAGGTAGTTTTTTGTCGAGATTTTTGTTATTCCAATGGATGGTAGCCTTGTCATTATGGAAGGTAGTCTATTGTCGAGATTTTTGTTACCCCAATGGATGGTAGCCTTGTAATTATGGAAGGTAGTCTGTTGTAGAGATTTTTGTTACTCCAATGGATGGTAGCCTTTTCATTATGGAAGGTAGTCTGTCTATGAAATTTCTATTACTCCAAAGGATTGTAGCCTTGTCATTATGGAAGGTAGTCTGTTATTCAGATTTTTGTTACTTTAATGGATGGTAGCCTTTTCATTAAGAAAGGTAGTATGTTGTCGATATTTTTGTTATTCCATTGGATGGTAGCCTTATCATTATGGAAGGTAGTCTGCTGTCGAGATTTTTGTTACTCCAATGGATGGTAGCCTTGTCATTATGGCACGTAGTATTTTTTTGAGATTTTTTTTACTAAAATGGATGGTAGCCTTGTCTTTGTTGAAGGTAGTTTGTTGTCGTTATCTTTGTTACTCCAATGGATGATAGCCTCGTCGTTATGGAAGGTAGTCTGTTGTTGAGATTTTTGTTACTCCAATGGATGGTAGCCTTGTCATTATAGAAGGTAGTATGTTGTCGAGATTTTTGTTACTCCAATTGATGGTGGCCTTGTCATTAGGGAAGGTAGTCTGCTGTCGAGATTTTTGTTACTCCAATTTATGGTAGCCTTGTAATTATGGAAGGTAGTATCTTTTCGAGATTTTGTTTGCTCCAATGGATGGTAGCCTTGTCATTACTGAAGGTAGTCTATTGTCGATATCTTTGTTACTCTAATGGATGATAGCCTTGTCGTTACGGATGGTAGTTTGTTGTTGAGATTTTTGTTATTCCAATGGATGGTAGCCTTGTCATTATAGAAGGTAGTATGTTGTCGAGATTTTTGTTATTTCAATTGATGGTAGCCTTGTCATTAGGGAAGGAAGTCTATTGTCGAGATTTTTGTTACTCCAATGGATGGTAGCCTTATCATTATGGAAGGTAGTATGTCGTTGAGATTTCGGTTACTCCAATGGATTGTAGCCTTGTCATTATGGAAGGTAGTTTGTTGTTAAGATTTTTGTTACTCTAATGGATGGTAGCCTTGTCATTATGGAAGGTAGTCTGTTGTCGATATTTTTTTTATTCGAATGGATGGTAACCTTGTCATTATGGAAGGTAGCTTTTGTCAAGTTTTTTGTTACTCCAATGGATGATAGGCTTATCATTATTGAAGGTAGTCTGTTGTCGATATCTTTGTTACTCCAATAGATGATAACCTTGTCATTATGGAAGGTAGTATGTTGTCAAGATTTTTTTTAATCCAATGGATGATAGCCTTGTCATTATGGAAGGTAGTCCGTTGTCACGATTTTGTTACTCTAATGGATGGTAGGCTTGTCATTATAGAACATAGTCTGTTGTTGATATTTTTGTTACTCCAATTGATGGTAGCCTTGTCATTATGGAAGGTACTCTATTGTCAAAAAATTTGTTACTCCAATAGATGGTAGCCTTGTCATTATGAAAGGTAGTCAGTTGTTCTTATTTTTCTTACTCCAATGGATGTTAGCCTTTTCAATATGGAATGTAATCTATTGTCAAGTTTTTTGTTATTCCAATTGATGGTAGCCTTGTAATTATGGAAGGTTGTATCTTATCGAGATTTTTTTTGCTCCAGCGTATGGTAGCGTTGTCATTACTAAATGTAGTCTGTTGTCGATATCTTTGTTACTCCAATGGATGGTAGCCTTGTCATTATGGAAGGTATTTTATTGTCGAGATTTTTGTTATTCCAATGGATGGTAGCCTTGTCATTATGGAAGGTAGTTTTTTGTCGATATTTTTGTTACTCCAATGGATGATAGCCTTGTCGTTATGGAAGGTAGTCTGTTGTTGAGTTTTTTGTTACTCCAATGGATGGTAACCTTTTCATTATAGAAGGTAGTCTGTTTTCGAGATTTTTGTTACTCCAATTGATGTTAGCCTTTTCATTAAGGAAGGTAGTCTATTGTCGAGATTTTTGTTACTCCAATGGATGGTAGCCTTATCATTATGGAAGGTAGTATGTCATTGAGATTTTTGTTACTCCAATGGATTGTAGCCTTGTCATTATGGAAGGTAGTTTGTTGTTAAGATTTTTGTTACTACAACGGATGGTAGCCTTCTCATTATGGAAGGTAGTTTTTTGTCGAGGTTTTTGTTACTCCAATGGATGGTAGCGTTATCATTATTGAAGGTAGTCTGTTGTCAATATCTTTGTTACTCCAATGGATGATAGCCTTTTCATTATGAAAGGTAGTCTGTTGTCGAGATTTTTTTTACTACAATGGATGGTAGCCTTGTCATTATGGAAGGTAGTCTGTTGTCACGATTTTTTTACTCTAATGGATGGTAGGCTTGTCATTATAGAACATAGTTTGTTGTTGATATTTTTGTTACTACAATTGATGGTAGCCTTGTCATTATGAAAGGTACTCTATTGTCCAAATATTTGTTAATCCAATGGATGGTAGTCTTGTCATTATGAAAGGTAGTCAGTTGTTCTGATTTTTGTTACTCCAATTAATGTTAGCCTTGTCATTATGGAAGGTAGTCTATTGTCAAGATTTTTGTTACTCCAATTGATTGTAGCCTTGTAATTATGGAAGGTAGTATCTTTTCGAGATTTTGTTTGCTCCAATGGATGGTAGCCTTGTCATTACTGAAGGTAGTCTATTGTCGATATCTTTGTTACTCCAATGGATGATAGCCTTGTCTTTACGGAAGGTAGTTTGTTGTTGAGATTTTTGTTACTCCAATGGATGGTAACCTTGTCATTATAGAAGGTAGTATGTTGTCGAGATTTTTGTTATTTCAATTGATGGTAGCCTTGTCATTAGGGAAGTAAGTCTATTGTCGAGATTTTTGTTACTCCAATGGATGGTAGCCTTATCATTATGGAAGGTAGTATGTCGTTGAGATTTTTGTTACTCCAATGGATTGTAGCCTTGTCATTATGGAAGGTAGTTTGTTGTTAAGATTTTTGTTACTCCAATGGATGGTAGCCTTGTCATTATGGAAGGTAGTCTGTTCTCGATATTTTTTTTATTCGAATGGATGGTAACCTAGTCATTATGGAAGGTAGCTTTTGTCAAGTTTTTTGTTACTCCAATGGATGATAGGCTTATCATTATTGAAGGTAGTCTGTTGTCGATATCTTTGTTACTCCAATAGATGATAACCTTGTCATTATGAAAGGTAGTATGTTGTCGAGATTTTTTTAATCCAATGGATGATAGCCTTGTCATTATGGAAGGTAGTCCGTTGTCTTGATTTTGTTACTCTAATGGATGGTAGGCTTGTCATTATAGAACATAGTTTGTTGTTGATATTTTTGTTACTCCAATTGATGGTAGCCTTGTCATTATGGAAGGTACTCTATTGTCAAAAAATTTGTTACTCCAATAGATGGTAGCCTTGTCATTATGAAAGGTAGTCGATTGTTCTTATTTTTCTTACTCCAATGGATGTTAGCCTTTTCAATATGGAATGTAGTCTATTGTCAAGTTTTTTGTTATTCCAATTGATGGTAGCCTTGTAATTATGGAAGGTTGTATCTTATCGAGATTTTTTTTACTCCAGTGGATGGTAGCGTTGTCATTACTAAATGTAGTATGTTGTCGATATCTTTGTTACTCCAATGGATGGTAGCCTTGTCATTATGGAAGGTATTTTATTGTCGAGATTTTTGTTATTCCAATGGATGGTAGCCTTGTCATTATGGAAGGTAGTTTTTTGTCGATATTTTTGTTACTCCAATGGATGATAGCCTTGTCGTTATGGAAGGTAGTCTGTTGTTGAGATTTTTGTTACTCCAATGGATGGTAACCTTTTCATTATAGAAGGTAGTCTGTTTTCGAGATTTTTGTTACTCCAATTGATGTTAGCCTTTTCATTAAGGAAGGTAGTCTATTGTCGAGATTTTTGTTACTCCAATGGATGGTAGCCTTATCATTATGGAAGGTAGTATGTCATTGAGATTTATGTTACTCCAATGGATTGTAGCCTTGTCATTATGGAAGGTAGTTTGTTGTTAAGATTTTTGTTACTACAACGGATGGTAGCCTTCTCATTATGGAAGGTAGTTTTTTGTCGAGGTTTTTGTTACTCCAATGGATGGTAGCGTTATCATTATTGAAGGTAGTCTGTTGTCAATATCTTTGTTACTCCAATGGATGATAGCCTTTTCATTATGAAAGGTAGTCTGTTGTCGAGATTTTTTTTACTACAATTGATGGTAGCCTTGTCATTATGGAAGGTAGTCTGTTGTCACGATTTTTTTACTCTAATGGATGGTAGGCTTGTCATTATAGAACATAGTTTGTTGTTGATATTTTTGTTACTCCAATTGATGGTAGCCTTGTCATTATGAAAGGTACTCTATTGTCCAAATATTTGTTAATCCAATGGATGGTAGTCTTGTCATTATGAAAGGTAGTCAGTCGTTCTGATTTTTGTTACTCCAATTAATGTTAACCTTGTCATTATGGAAGGTAGTCTATTGTCAAGATTTTTGTTACTCCAATTGATTGTAGCCTTGTAATTATGGAAGGTAGTATCTTTTCGAGATTTTGTTTGCTCCAATGGATGGTAGCCTTATCATTACTGAAGGTAGTCTATTGTCGATATCTTTGTTACTCCAATGGATGATAGCCTTGTCGTTACGGAAGGTAGTTTGTTGTTGAGATTTTTGTTACTCCAATGGATGGTAACCTTGTCATTATAGAAGGTAGTATGTTGTCGAGATTTTTGTTATTTCAATTGATGGTAGCCTTGTCATTAGGGAAGTAAGTCTATTGTCGAGATTTTTGTTACTCCAATGGATGGTAGCCTTATCATTATGGAAGGTAGTATGTCGTTGAGATTTTTGTTACTCCAATGGATTGTAGCCTTGTCATTATGGAAGGTAGTTTGTTGTTAAGATTTTTGTTACTCCAATGGATGGTAGCCTTGTCATTATGGAAGGTAGTCTGTTCTCGATATTTTTTTTATTCGAATGGATGGTAACCTAGTCATTATGGAAGGTAGCTTTTGTCAAGTTTTTTGTTACTCCAATGGATGATAGGCTTATCATTATTGAAGGTAGTCTGTTGTCGATATCTTTGTTACTCCAATAGATGATAACCTTGGTATTATGAAAGGTAGTATGTTGTCGAGATTTTTTTAATCCAATGGATGATAGCCTTGTCATTATGGAAGGTAGTCCGTTGTCTTGATTTTGTTACTCTAATGGATGGTAGGCTTGTCATTATAGAACATAGTCTGTTGTTGATATTTTTGTTACTCCAATTGATGGTAGCCTTGTCATTATGGAAGGTACTCTATTGTCAAAAAATTTGTTACTCCAATAGATGGTAGCCTTGTCATTATGAAAGGTAGTCGATTGTTCTTATTTTTCTTACTCCAATGGATGTTAGCCTTTTCAATATGGAATGTAGTCTATTGTCAAGTTTTTTGTTATTCCAATTGATGGTAGCCTTGTAATTATGGAAGGTTGTATCTTATCGAGATTTTTTTTACTCCAGTGGATGGTAGCGTTGTCATTACTAAATGTAGTATGTTGTCGATATCTTTGTTACTCCAATGGATGGTAGCCTTGTCATTATGGAAGGTATTTTATTGTCGAGATTTTTGTTATTCCAATGGATGGTAGCCTTGTCATTATGGAAGGTAGTTTTTTGTCGATATTTTTGTTACTCCAATGGATGATAGCCTTGTCGTTATGGAAGGTAGTCTGTTGTTGAGATTTTTGTTACTCCAATGGATGGTAACCTTTTCATTATAGAAGGTAGTCTGTTTTCGAGATTTTTGTTACTCCAATTGATGTTAGCCTTTTCATTAAGGAAGGTAGTCTATTGTCGAGATTTTTGTTACTCCAATGGATGGTAGCCTTATCATTATGGAAGGTAGTATGTCATTGAGATTTCTGTTACTCCAATGGATTGTAGCCTTGTCATTATGGAAGGTAGTTTGTTGTTAAGATTTTTGTTACTACAACGGATGGTAGCCTTCTCATTATGGAAGGTAGTTTTTTGTCGAGGTTTTTGTTACTCCAATGGATGGTAGCGTTATCATTATTGAAGGTAGTCTGTTGTCAATATCTTTGTTACTCCAATGGATGATAGCCTTTTCATTATGAAAGGTAGTCTGTTGTCGAGATTTTTTTTACTACAATGGATGGTAGCCTTGTCATTATGGAAGGTAGTCTGTTGTCACGATTTTTTTACTCAAATGGATGGTAGGCTTGTCATTATAGAACATAGTTTGTTGTTGATATTTTTGTTACTCCAATTGATGGTAGCCTTGTCATTATGAAAGGTACTCTATTGTCCAAATATTTGTTAATCCAATGGATGGTAGTCTTGTCATTATGAAAGGTAGTCAGTTGTTCTGATTTTTGTTACTCCAATTAATGTTAGCCTTGTCATTATGGAAGGTAGTCTATTGTCAAGATTTTTGTTACTCCAATTGATTGTAGCCTTGTAATTATGGAAGGTAGTATCTTTTCGAGATTTTGTTTGCTCCAATGGATGGTAGCCTTGTCATTACTGAAGGTAGTCTATTGTCGATATCTTTGTTACTCCAATGGATGATAGCCTTGTCGTTACGGAAGGTAGTTTGTTGTTGAGATTTTTGTTACTCCAATGGATGGTAGCCTTGTCATTATAGAAGGTAGTATGTTGTCGAGATTTTTGTTATTTCAATTGATGGTAGCCTTGTCATTAGGGAAGGAAGTCTATTGTCGAGATTTTTGTTACTCCAATGGATGGTAGCCTTATCATTATGGAAGGTAGTATGTCGTTGAGATTTCTGTTACTCCAATGGATTGTAGCCTTGTCATTATGGAAGGTAGTTTGTTGTTAAGATTTTTGTTACTCCAATGGATGGTAGCCTTGTCATTATGGAAGGTAGTCTGTTGTCGATATTTTTTTTATTCGAATGGATGGTAACCTTGTCATTATGGAAGGTAGCTTTTGTCAAGTTTTTTGTTACTCCAATGGATGATAGGCTTATCATTATTGAAGGCAGTCTGTTGTCGATATCTTTGTTACTCCAATAGATGATAACCTTGTCATTATGGAAGGTAGTATGTTGTCGAGATTTTTTTTAATCCAATGGATGATAGCCTTGTCATTATGGAAGGTAGTCCGTTGTCACGATTTTGTTACTCTAATGGATGGTAGGCTTGTCATTATAGAACATAGTCTGTTGTTGATATTTTTGTTACTCCAATTGATGGTAGCCTTGTCATTATGGAAGGTACTCTATTGTCAAAAAATTTGTTACTCCAATAGATGGTAGCCTTGTCATTATGAAAGGTAGTCGGTTGTTCTTATTTTTCTTACTCCAATGGATGTTAGCCTTTTCAATATGGAATGTAGTCTATTGTCAAGTTTTTTGTTATTCCAATTGATGGTAGCCTTGTAATTATGGAAGGTAGTATCTTATCGAGATTTTTTTTGCTCCAGTGGATGGTAGCATTGTCATTACTAAATGTAGTCTATTGTCGATATCTTTGTTACTCCAATGGATGGTAGCCTTGTCATTATGGAAGGTATTTTATTGTCGAGATTTTTGTTATTCCAATGGATGGTAGCCTTGTCATTATGGAAGGTAGTTTTTTGTCGATATTTTTGTTACTCCAATGGATGATAGCCTTGTCGTTATGGAAGGTAGTCTGTTGTTGAGATTTTTGTTACTCCAATGGATGGTAACCTTTTCATTATAGAAGGTAGTCTGTTTTCGAGATTTTTGTTACTCCAATTGATGTTAGCCTTTTCATTAAGGAAGGTAGTCTATTGTCGAGATTTTTGTTACTCCAATGGATGGTAGCCTTATCATTATGGAAGGTAGTATGTCATTGAGATTTCTGTTACTCCAATGGATTGTAGCCTTGTCATTATGGAAGGTAGTTTGTTGTTAAGATTTTTGTTACTACAACGGATGGTAGCCTTCTCATTATGGAAGGGAGTTTTTTGTCGAGGTTTTTGTTACTCCAATGGATGGTAGCGTTATCATTATTGAAGGTAGTCTGTTGTCAATATCTTTGTTACTCCAATGGATGATAGCCTTTTCATTATGAAAGGTAGTTTGTTGTCGAGATTTTTTTTACTACAATGGATGGTAGCCTTGTCATTATGGAAGGTAGTCTGTTGTCACAATTTTTTTACTCTAATGGATGGTAGGCTTGTCATTATAGAACATAGTTTGTTGTTGATATTTTTGTTACTCCAATTGATGGTAGCCTTGTCATTATGAAAGGTACTCTATTGTCCAAATATTTGTTAATCCAATGGATGGTAGTCTTGTCATTATGAAAGGTAGTCGGTTGTTCTGATTTTTGTTACTCCAATTAATGTTAGCCTTGTCATTATGGAAGGTAGTCTATTGTCAAGATTTTTGTTATTCCAATTAATGGTAGCCTTGTCATTATGGAAGGTAGTATTTTTTCGAGATTTTGTTTGCTCCAATGGATGGTAGCCTTGTCATTACTGAAGGTAGTCTATTGTCGATATCTTTGTTACTCCAATGGATGATAGCCTTGTCGTTACGGAAGGTAGTTTGTTGTTGAGATTTTTGTTACTCCAATGGATGGTAGCCTTGTCATTATAGAAGGTAGTATGTTGTCGAGATTTTTGTTATTTCAATTGATGGTAGCCTTGTCATTAGGGAAGGAAGTCTATTGTCGAGATTTTTGTTACTCCAATGGATGGTAGCCTTATCATTATGGAAGGTAGTATGTCGTTGAGATTTCTGTTACTCCAATGGATTGTAGCCTTGTCATTATGGAAGGTAGTTTGTTGTTAAGATTTTTGTTACTCCAATGGATGGTAACCTTGTCATTATAGAAGGTAGTATGTTGTCGAGATTTTTTTTACTACAATGGATGGTAGCCTTGTCATTATGGAGTGTAGTCTGTTGTCACGATTTTTTTACTCTAATGGATGGTAGGCTTGTCATTATAGAACATAGTTTGTTGTTGATATTTTTGTTACTCCAATTGATGGTAGCCTTGTCATTATGAAAGGTACTCTATTGTCCAAATATTTGTTAATCCAATGGATGGTAGTCTTGTCATTATGAAAGGTAGTCGGTTGTTCTGATTTTTGTTACTCCAATTAATGTTAGCTTTGTCATTATGGAAGGTAGTCTATTGTCAAGATTTTTGTTATTCCAATTAATGGTAGCCTTGTCATTATGGAAGGTAGTATTTTGTCGAGATTTTGTTTGCTCCAATGGATGGTAGCCTTGTCATTACTGAAGGTAGTCTATTGTCGATATCTTTGTTACTCCAATGGATGATAGCCTTGTCGTTACGGAAGGTAGTTTGTTGTTGAGATTTTTGTTACTCCAATGGATGGTAGCCTTGTCATTATAGAAGGTAGTATGTTGTCGAGATTTTTGTTATTTCAATTGATGGTAGCCTTGTCATTAGGGAAGGAAGTCTATTGTCGAGATTTTTGTTACTCCAATGGATGGTAGCCTTATCATTATGGAAGGTAGTATGTCGTTGAGATTTCTGTTACTCCAATGGATGATAGCCTTGTCGTTACGGAAGGTAGTTTGTTGTTGAGATTTTTGTTACTCCAATGGATGGTAACCTTGTCATTATAGAAGGTAGTATGTTGTCGAGATTTTTGTTATTTCAATTGATGGTATCCTTGTCATTAGGGAAGTAAGTCTATTGTCGAGATTTTTGTTACTCCAATGGATGGTAGCCTTATCATTATGGAAGGTAGTATGTCGTTGAGATTTTTGTTACTCCAATGGATTGTAGCCTTGTCATTATGGAAGGTAGTTTGTTGTTAAGATTTTTGTTACTCCAATGGATGGTAGCCTTGTCATTATGGAAGGTAGTCTGTTCTCGATATTTTTTTTATTCGAATGGATGGTAACCTAGTCATTATGGAAGGTAGCTTTTGTCAAGTTTTTTGTTACTCCAATGGATGATAGGCTTATCATTATTGAAGGTAGTCTGTTGTCGATATCTTTGTTACTCCAATAGATGATAACCTTGTCATTATGAAAGGTAGTATGTTGTCGAGATTTTTTTAATCCAATGGATGATAGCCTTGTCATTATGGAAGGTAGTCCGTTGTCTTGATTTTGTTACTCTAATGGATGGTAGGCTTGTCATTATAGAACATAGTCTGTTGTTGATATTTTTGTTACTCCAATTGATGGTAGCCTTGTCATTATGGAAGGTACTCTATTGTCAAAAAATTTGTTACTCCAATAGATGGTAGCCTTGTCATTATGAAAGGTAGTCGATTGTTCTTATTTTTCTTACTCCAATGGATGTTAGCCTTTTCAATATGGAATGTAGTCTATTGTCAAGTTTTTTGTTATTCCAATTGATGGTAGCCTTGTAATTATGGAAGGTTGTATCTTATCGAGATTTTTTTTACTCCAGTGGATGGTAGCGTTGTCATTACTAAATGTAGTATGTTGTCGATATCTTTGTTACTCCAATGGATGGTAGCCTTGTCATTATGGAAGGTATTTTATTGTCGAGATTTTTGTTATTCCAATGGATGGTAGCCTTGTCATTATGGAAGGTAGTTTTTTGTCGATATTTTTGTTACTCCAATGGATGATAGCCTTGTCGTTATGGAAGGTAGTCTGTTGTTGAGATTTTTGTTACTCCAATGGATGGTAACCTTTTCATTATAGAAGGTAGTCTGTTTTCGAGATTTTTGTTACTCCAATTGATGTTAGCCTTTTCATTAAGGAAGGTAGTCTATTGTCGAGATTTTTGTTACTCCAATGGATGGTAGCCTTATCATTATGGAAGGTAGTATGTCATTGAGATTTCTGTTACTCCAATGGATTGTAGCCTTGTCATTATGGAAGGTAGTTTGTTGTTAAGATTTTTGTTACTACAACGGATGGTAGCCTTCTCATTATGGAAGGTAGTTTTTTGTCGAGGTTTTTGTTACTCCAATGGATGGTAGCGTTATCATTATTGAAGGTAGTCTGTTGTCAATATCTTTGTTACTCCAATGGATGATAGCCTTTTCATTATGAAAGGTAGTCTGTTGTCGAGATTTTTTTTACTACAATGGATGGTAGCCTTGTCATTATGGAAGGTAGTCTGTTGTCACGATTTTTTTACTCAAATGGATGGTAGGCTTGTCATTATAGAACATAGTTTGTTGTTGATATTTTTGTTACTCCAATTGATGGTAGCCTTGTCATTATGAAAGGTACTCTATTGTCCAAATATTTGTTAATCCAATGGATGGTAGTCTTGTCATTATGAAAGGTAGTCAGTTGTTCTGATTTTTGTTACTCCAATTAATGTTAGCCTTGTCATTATGGAAGGTAGTCTATTGTCAAGATTTTTGTTACTCCAATTGATTGTAGCCTTGTAATTATGGAAGGTAGTATCTTTTCGAGATTTTGTTTGCTCCAATGGATGGTAGCCTTGTCATTACTGAAGGTAGTCTATTGTCGATATCTTTGTTACTCCAATGGATGATAGCCTTGTCGTTACGGAAGGTAGTTTGTTGTTGAGATTTTTGTTACTCCAATGGATGGTAGCCTTGTCATTATAGAAGGTAGTATGTTGTCGAGATTTTTGTTATTTCAATTGATGGTAGCCTTGTCATTAGGGAAGGAAGTCTATTGTCGAGATTTTTGTTACTCCAATGGATGGTAGCCTTATCATTATGGAAGGTAGTATGTCGTTGAGATTTCTGTTACTCCAATGGATTGTAGCCTTGTCATTATGGAAGGTAGTTTGTTGTTAAGATTTTTGTTACTCCAATGGATGGTAGCCTTGTCATTATGGAAGGTAGTCTGTTGTCGATATTTTTTTTATTCGAATGGATGGTAACCTTGTCATTATGGAAGGTAGCTTTTGTCAAGTTTTTTGTTACTCCAATGGATGATAGGCTTATCATTATTGAAGGCAGTCTGTTGTCGATATCTTTGTTACTCCAATAGATGATAACCTTGTCATTATGGAAGGTAGTATGTTGTCGAGATTTTTTTTAATCCAATGGATGATAGCCTTGTCATTATGGAAGGTAGTCCGTTGTCACGATTTTGTTACTCTAATGGATGGTAGGCTTGTCATTATAGAACATAGTCTGTTGTTGATATTTTTGTTACTCCAATTGATGGTAGCCTTGTCATTATGGAAGGTACTCTATTGTCAAAAAATTTGTTACTCCAATAGATGGTAGCCTTGTCATTATGAAAGGTAGTCGGTTGTTCTTATTTTTCTTACTCCAATGGATGTTAGCCTTTTCAATATGGAATGTAGTCTATTGTCAAGTTTTTTGTTATTCCAATTGATGGTAGCCTTGTAATTATGGAAGGTAGTATCTTATCGAGATTTTTTTTGCTCCAGTGGATGGTAGCGTTGTCATTACTAAATGTAGTCTATTGTCGATATCTTTGTTACTCCAATGGATGGTAGCCTTGTCATTATGGAAGGTATTTTATTGTCGAGATTTTTGTTATTCCAATGGATGGTAGCCTTGTCATTATGGAAGGTAGTTTTTTGTCGATATTTTTGTTACTCCAATGGATGATAGCCTTGTCGTTATGGAAGGTAGTCTGTTGTTGAGATTTTTGTTACTCCAATGGATGGTAACCTTTTCATTATAGAAGGTAGTCTGTTTTCGAGATTTTTGTTACTCCAATTGATGTTAGCCTTTTCATTAAGGAAGGTAGTCTATTGTCGAGATTTTTGTTACTCCAATGGATGGTAGCCTTATCATTATGGAAGGTAGTATGTCATTGAGATTTCTGTTACTCCAATGGATTGTAGCCTTGTCATTATGGAAGGTAGTTTGTTGTTAAGATTTTTGTTACTACAACGGATGGTAGCCTTCTCATTATGGAAGGTAGTTTTTTGTCGAGGTTTTTGTTACTCCAATGGATGGTAGCGTTATCATTATTGAAGGTAGTCTGTTGTCAATATCTTTGTTACTCCAATGGATGATAGCCTTTTCATTATGAAAGGTAGTTTGTTGTCGAGATTTTTTTTACTACAATGGATGGTAGCCTTGTCATTATGGAAGGTAGTCTGTTGTCACGATTTTTTTACTCTAATGGATGGTAGGCTTGTCATTATAGAACATAGTTTGTTGTTGATATTTTTGTTACTCCAATTGATGGTAGCCTTGTCATTATGAAAGGTACTCTATTGTCCAAATATTTGTTAATCCAATGGATGGTAGTCTTGTCATTATGAAAGGTAGTCGGTTGTTCTGATTTTTGTTACTCCAATTAATGTTAGCCTTGTCATTATGGAAGGTAGTCTATTGTCAAGATTTTTGTTATTCCAATTAATGGTAGCCTTGTCATTATGGAAGGTAGTATTTTGTCGAGATTTTGTTTGCTCCAATGGATGGTAGCCTTGTCATTACTGAAGGTAGTCTATTGTCGATATCTTTGTTACTCCAATGGATGATAGCCTTGTCGTTACGGAAGGTAGTTTGTTGTTGAGATTTTTGTTACTCCAATGGATGGTAGCCTTGTCATTATAGAAGGTAGTATGTTGTCGAGATTTTTGTTATTTCAATTGATGGTAGCCTTGTCATTAGGGAAGGAAGTCTATTGTCGAGATTTTTGTTACTCCAATGGATGGTAGCCTTATCATTATGGAAGGTAGTATGTCGTTGAGATTTCTGTTACTCCAATGGATTGTAGCCTTGTCATTATGGAAGGTAGTTTGTTGTTAAGATTTTTGTTACTCCAATGGATGGTAGCCTTGTCATTATGGAAGGTAGTCTGTTGTTGATATTTTTTTTATTCCAATGGATGGTAACCTTGTCATTATGGAAGGTAGCTTTTGTCAAGTTTTTTGTTATTCCAATGGATGATAGGCTTATCATTATTGAAGGCAGTCTGTTGTCGATATCTTTGTTACTCCAATAGATGATAACCTTGTCATTATGGAAGGTAGTATGTTGTCGAGATTTTTTTTAATCCAATGGATGATAGCCTTGTCATTATGGAAGGTAGTCCGTTGTCACGATTTTGTTACTCTAATGGATGGTAGGCTTGTCATTATAGAACATAGTCTGTTGTTGATATTTTTGTTACTCCAATTGATGGTAGCCTTGTCATTATGGAAGGTACTCTATTGTCAAAAATTTTGTTACTCCAATAGATGGTAGCCTTGTCATTATGAAAGGTAGTCGGTTGTTCTTATTTTACTTACTCCAATGGATGTTAGCCTTTTCAATATGGAATGTAGTCTATTGTCAAGTTTTTTGTTATTCCAATTGATGGTAGCCTTGTAATTATGGAAGGTAGTATCTTATCGAGATTTTTTTTGCTCCAGTGGATGGTAGCGTTGTCATTACTAAATGTAGTCTGTTGTCGATATCTTTGTTACTCCAATGGATGGTAGCCTTGTCATTATGGAAGGTATTTTATTGTCGAGATTTTTGTTATTCCAATGGATGGTAGCCTTGTCATTATGGAAGGTAGTTTTTTGTCGATATTTTTGTTACTCCAATGGATGATAGCCTTGTCGTTATGGAAGGTAGTCTGTTGTTGAGATTTTTGTTACTCCAATGGATGGTAACCTTTTCATTATAGAAGGTAGTCTGTTTTCGAGATTTTTGTTACTCCAATTGATGTTAGCCTTTTCATTAAAGAAGGTAGTCTATTGTCGAGATTTTTGTTACTCCAATGGATGGTAGCCTTATCATTATGGAAGGTAGTATGTCATTGAGATTTCTGTTACTCCAATGGATTGTAGCCTTGTCATTATGGAAGGTAGTTTGTTGTTAAGATTTTTGTTACTACAACGGATGGTAGCCTTCTCATTATGGAAGGTAGTTTTTTGTAGAGGTTTTTGTTACTCCAATGGATTGTAGAGTTATCATTATTGAAGGTAGTCTGTTGTCAATATCTTTGTTACTCCAATGGATGATAGCCTTTTCATTATGAAAGGTAGTCCGTTGTCGAGATTTTTTTACTACAATGGATGGTAGCCTTGTCATTATGGAAGGTAGTCTGTTGTCACGATTTTTTTACTCTAATGGATGGTAGGCTTGTCATTATAGAACATAGTTTGTTGTTGATATTTTTGTTACTCCAATTGATGGTAGCCTTGTCATTATGAAAGGTACTCTATTGTCCAAATATTTGTTAATCCAATGGATGGTAGTCTTGTCATTATGAAAGGTAGTCGGTTGTTCTGATTTTTGTTACTCCAATTAATGTTAGCCTTGTCATTATGGAAGGTAGTCTATTGTCAAGATTTTTGTTATTCCAATTAATGGTAGCCTTGTCATTATGGAAGGTAGTATTTTGTCGAGATTTTGTTTGCTCCAATGGATGGTAGCCTTGTCATTACTGAAGGTAGTCTATTGTCGATATCTTTGTTACTCCAATGGATGATAGCCTTGTCGTTACGGAAGGTAGTTTGTTGTTGAGATTTTTGTTACTCCAATGGATGGTAGCCTTGTCATTATAGAACGTAGTATGTTGTCGAGATTTTTGTTATTTCAATTGATGGTAGCCTTGTCATTAGGGAAGGAAGTCTATTGTCGAGATTTTTATTACTCCAATGGATGGTAGCCTTATCATTATGGAAGGTAGTATGTCGTTGAGATTTTTGTTACTCCAATGGATTGTAGCCTTGTCATTATGGAAGGTAGTTTGTTGTTAAGATTTTTGTTACTCCAATGGATGGTAGCCTTGTCATTATGGAAGGTAGTCTGTTGTCGATATTTTTTTTATTCGAATGGATGGTAACCTTGTCATTATGGAAGGTAGATTTTGTCAAGTTTTTTGTTATTCCAATGGATGATAGGCTTATCATTATTGAAGGCAGTCTGTTGTCGATATCTTTGTTACTCCAATAGATGATAACCTTGTCATTATGGAAGGTAGTATGTTGTCGAGATTTTTTTTAATCCAATGGATGATAGCCTTGTCATTATGGAAGGTAGTTCGTTGTCACGATTTTGTTACTCTAATGGATGGTAGGCTTGTCATTATAGAACATAGTCTGTTGTTGATATTTTTGTTACTCCAATTGATGGTAGCCTTGTCATTATGGAAGGTACTCTATTGTCAAAAATTTTGTTACTCCAATAGATGGTAGCCTTGTCATTATGAAAGGTAGTCGGTTGTTCTTATTTTTCTTACTCCAATGGATGTTAGCCTTTTCAATATGGAATGTAGTCTATTGTCAAGTTTTTTGTTATTCCAATTGATGGTAGCCTTGTAATTATGGAAGGTAGTATCTTATCGAGATTTTTTTTGCTCCAGTGGATGGTAGCATTGTCATTACTAAATGTAGTCTGTTGTCGATATCTTTGTTACTCCAATGGATGGTAGCCTTGTCATTATGGAAGGTATTTTATTGTCGAGATTTTTGTTATTCCAATGGATGGTAGCCTTGTCATTATGGAAGGTAGTTTTTTGTCGATATTTTTGTTACTCCAATGGATGATAGCCTTGTCGTTATGGAAGGTAGTCTGTTGTTGAGATTTTTGTTACTCCAATGGATGGTAACCTTTTCATTATAGAAGGTAGTCTATTTTCGAGATTTTTGTTACTCCAATTGATTTTAGCCTTTTCATTAAGGAAGGTAGTCTATTGTCGAGATTTTCGTTACTCCAATGGATGGTAGCCTTATCATTATGGAAGGTAGTATGTCATTGAGATTTCTGTTACTCCAATGGATTGTAGCCTTGTCATTATGGAAGGTAGTTTGTTGTTAAGATTTTTGTTACTACAACGGATGGTAGCCTTCTCATTATGGAAGGTAGTTTTTTGTCGAGGTTTTTGTTACTCCAATGGATGGTAGCATTATCATTATTGAAGGTAGTCTGTTGTCAATATCTTTGTTACTCCAATGGATGATAGCCTTTTCATTATGAAAGGTAGTCTGTTGTCGAGATTTTTTTTACTACAATGGATGGTAGCCTTGTCATTATGGAAGGTAGTCTGTTGTCACGATTTTTTTACTCTAATGGATGGTAGGCTTGTCATTATAGAACATAGTTTGTTGTTGATATTTTTGTTACTCCAATTGATGGTAGCCTTGTCATTATGAAAGGTACTCTATTGTCCAAATATTTGTTAATCCAATGGATGGTAGTCTTGTCATTATGAAAGGTAGTCGGTTGTTCTGATTTTTGTTACTCCAATTAATGTTAGCCTTGTCATTATGGAAGGTAGTCTAATGTCAAGATTTTTGTTATTCCAATTAATGGTAGCCTTGTCATTATGGAAGGTAGTATTTTGTCGAGATTTTTGTTGCTCCAATGGATGGTAGCCTTGTCATTATTGAAGGTAATTTGTTGTCGATATCTTTGTTACTCCAATGGATGATAGCCTTGTCGTTACGGAAGGTAGTTTGTTGTTGAGATTTTTGTTACTCCAATGGATGGTAGCCTTGTCATTATAGAACGTAGTATGTTGTCGAGATTTTTGTTATTTCAATTGATGGTAGCCTTGTCATTAGGGAAGGAAGTCTATTGTCGAGATTTTTGTTACTCCAATGGATGGTAGCCTTATCATTATGGAAGGTAGTATGTCGTTGAGATTTCTGTTACTCCAATGGATTGTAGCCTTGTCATTATGGAAGGTAGTTTGTTGTTAAGATTTTTGTTACTCCAATGGATGGTAGCCTTGTCATTATGGAAGGTAGTCTGTTGTCGATATTTTTTTTATTCGAATGGATGGTAACCTTGTCATTATGGAAGGTAGCTTTTGTCAAGTTTTTTGTTACTCCAATGGATGGTAGCCTTCTCATTATGGAAGGTAGTTTTTTGTCGAGGTTTTTGTTACTCCAATGGATGGTAGCATTATCATTATTGAAGGTAGTCTGTTGTCAATATCTTTGTTACTCCAATGGATGATAGCCTTTTCATTATGAAAGGTAGTCTGTTGTCGAGATTTTTTTTACTACAATGGATGGTAGCCTTGTCATTATGGAAGGTAGTCTGTTGTCACGATTTTTTTACTCTAATGGATGGTAGGCTTGTCATTATAGAACATAGTTTGTTGTTGATATTTTTGTTACTCCAATTGATGGTAGCCTTGTCATTATGAAAGGTACTCTATTGTCCAAATATTTGTTAATCCAATGGATGGTAGTCTTGTCATTATGAAAGGTAGTCGGTTGTTCTGATTTTTGTTACTCCAATTAATGTTAGCCTTGTCATTATGGAAGGTAGTCTAATGTCAAGATTTTTGTTATTCCAATTAATGGTAGCCTTGTCATTATGGAAGGTAGTATTTTGTCGAGATTTTTGTTGCTCCAATGGATGGTAGCCTTGTCATTATTGAAGGTAATTTGTTGTCGATATCTTTGTTACTCCAATGGATGATAGCCTTGTCGTTACGGAAGGTAGTTTGTTGTTGAGATTTTTGTTACTCCAATGGATGGTAGCCTTGTCATTATAGAACGTAGTATGTTGTCGAGATTTTTGTTATTTCAATTGATGGTAGCCTTGTCATTAGGGAAGGAAGTCTATTGTCGAGATTTTTGTTACTCCAATGGATGGTAGCCTTATCATTATGGAAGGTAGTATGTCGTTGAGATTTCTGTTACTCCAATGGATTGTAGCCTTGTCATTATGGAAGGTAGTTTGTTGTTAAGATTTTTGTTACTCCAATGGATGGTAGCCTTGTCATTATGGAAGGTAGTCTGTTGTCGATATTTTTTTTATTCGAATGGATGGTAACCTTGTCATTATGGAAGGTAGCTTTTGTCAAGTTTTTTGTTACTCCAATGGATGATAGGCTTATCATTATTGAAGGCAGTCTGTTGTCGATATCTTTGTTACTCCAATAGATGATAACCTTGTCATTATGGAAGGTAGTATGTTGTCGAGAATTTTTTTAATCCAATGGATGATAGCCTTGTCATTATGGAAGGTAGTCCGTTGTCACGATTTTGTTACTCTAATGGATGGTAGGCTTGTCATTATAGAACATAGTCTGTTGTTGATATTTTTGTTACTCCAATTGATGGTAGCCTTGTCATTATGGAAGGTACTCTATTGTCAAAAATTTAGTTACTCCAATAGATGGTAGCCTTGTCATTATGAAAGGTAGTCGGTTGTTCTTATTTTTCTTACTCCAATGGATGTTAGCCTTTTCAATATGGAATGTAGTCTATTGTCAAGTTTTTTGTTATTCCAATTGATGGTAGCCTTGTAATTATGGAAGGTAGTATCTTATCGAGATTTTTTTTGCTCCAGTGGATGGTAGCGTTGTCATTACTAAATGTAGTCTGTTGTCGATATCTTTGTTACTCCAATGGATGGTAGCCTTGTCATTATGGAAGGTATTTTATTGTCGAGATTTTTGTTATTCCAATGGATGGTAGCCTTGTCATTATGGAAGGTAGTTTTTTGTCGATATTTTTGTTACTCTAATGGATGATAGCCTTGTCGTTATGGAAGGTAGTCTGTTGTTGAGATTTTTGTTACTCCAATGGATGGTAACCTTTTCATTATAGAAGGTAGTCTATTTTCGAGATTTTTGTTACTCCAATTGAAGTTAGCCTTTTCATTAAGGAAGGTAGTCTATTGTCGAGATTTTTGTTACTCCAATGGATGGTAGCCTTATCATTATGGAAGGTAGTATGTCATTGAGATTTCTGTTACTCCAATGGATTGTAGCCTTGTCATTATGGAAGGTAGTTTGTTGTTAAGATTTTTGTTACTACAACGGATGGTAGCCTTCTCATTATGGAAGGTAGTTTTTTGTAGAGGTTTTTGTTACTCCAATGGATGGTAGCGTTATCATTATTGAAGGTAGTCTGTTGTCAATATCTTTATTACTCCAATGGATGATAGCCTTTTCATTATGAAAGGTAGTCTGTTGTCGAGATTTTTTTTACTACAATGGATGGTAGCCTTGTCATTATGGAAGGTAGTCTGTTGTCACGATTTTTTTACTCTAATGGATGGTAGGCTTGTCATTATAGAACATAGTTTTTTGTTGATATTTTTGTTACTCCAATTGATGGTAGCCTTGTCATTATGAAAGGTACTCTATTGTCCAAATATTTGTTAATCCAATGGATGGTAGTCTTGTCATTATGAAAGGTAGTCGGTTGTTCTGATTTTTGTTACTCCAATTAATGTTAGCCTTGTGATTATGGAAGGTAGTCTATTGTCAAGATTTTTGTTATTCCAATTAATGGTAGCCTTGTCATTATGGAAGGTAGTATTTTGTCGAGATTTTGTTTGCTCTAATGGATGGTAGCCTTGTCATTACTGAAGGTAGTCTATTGTCGATATCTTTGTTACTCTAATGGATGATAGCCTTGTCGTTACGGAAGGTAGTTTGTTGTTCAGATTTTTGTTATTCCAATGGATGGTAGCCTTGTCATTATAGAACGTAGTATGTTGTCGAGATTTTTGTTATTTCAATTGATGGTAGCCTTGTCATTAGGGAAGGAAGTCTATTGTCGAGATTTTTGTTACTCCAATGGATGGTAGCCTTATCATTATGGAAGGTAGTATGTCGTTGAGATTTCTGTTACTCCAATGGATTGTAGCCTTGTCATTATGGAAGGTAGCTTGTTGTTAAGATTTTTGTTACTCCAATGGATGGTAGCCTTGTCATTATGGAAGAAAGTCTGTTGTCGATATTTTTTTTATTCGAATGGATGGTAACCTTGTCATTATGGAAGGTAGCTTTTGTCAAGTTTTTTGTTACTCCAATGGATGATAGGCTTATCATTATTGAAGGCAGTCTGTTGTCGATATCTTTGTTACTCCAATAGATGATAACCTTGTCATTATGGAAGGTAGTATGTTGTCGAGAATTTTTTAATCCAATGGATGATAGCCTTGTCATTATGGAAGGTAGTCCGTTGTCACGATTTTGTTACTCTAATGGATGGTAGGCTTGTCATTAAAGAACATAGTCTGTTGTTGATATTTTTGTTACTCCAATTGATGGTAGCCTTGTCATTATGGAAGGTACTCTATTGTCAAAAATTTTGTTACTCCAATAGATGGTAGCCTTGTCATTATGAAAGGTAGTCGGTTGTTCTTATTTTTCTTACTCCAATGGATGTTAGCCTTTTCAATATGGAATGTAGTCTATTGTCAAGTTTTTTGTTATTCCAATTGATGGTAGCCTTGTAATTATGGAAGGTAGTATCTTATCGAGATTTTTTTTGCTCCAGAGGATGGTAGCGTTGTCATTACTAAATGTAGTCTGTTGTCGATATCTTTGTTACTCCAATGGATGGTAGCCTTGTCATTATGGAAGGTATTTTATTGTCGAGATTTTTGTTATTCCAATGGATGGTAGCCTTGTCATTATGGAAGGTAGTTTTTTGTCGATATTTTTGTTACTCCAATGGATGATAGCCTTGTCGTTATGGAAGGTAGTCTGTTGTTGAGATTTTTGTTACTCCAATGGATGGTAACCTTTTCATTATAGAAGGTAGTCTATTTTCGAGATTTTTGTTACTCCAATTGATGTTAGCCTTTTCATTAAGGAAGGTAGTCTATTGTCGAGATTTTTGTTACTCCAATGGATGGTAGCCTTATCATTATGGAAGGTAGTATGTCATTGAGATTTCTGTTACTCCAATGGATTATAGCCTTGTCATTATGGAAGGTAGTTTGTTGTTAAGATTTTTGTTACTACAACGGATGGTAGCCTTCTCATTATGGAAGGTAGTTTTTTGTAAAGGTTTTTGTTACTCCAATGGATGGTAGCGTTATCATTATTGAAGGTAGTCTGTTGTCAATATCTTTGTTACTCCAATGGATGATAGCCTTTTCATTATGAAAGGTAGTCTGTTGTCGAGATTTTTTTTACTACAATGGATGGTAGCCTTGTCATTATGGAAGGTAGTCTGTTGTCACGATTTTTTTACTCCAATGGATGGTAGGCTTGTCATTATAGAACATAGTTTGTTGTTGATATTTTTGTTACTCCAATTGATGGTAGCCTTGTCATTATGAAAGGTACTCTATTGTCCAAATATTTGTTAATCCAATGGATGGTAGTCTTGTCATTATGAAAGGTAGTCGGTTGTTCTGATTTTTGTTACTCCAATTAATGTTAGCCTTGTAATTATGGAAGGTAGTCTATTGTCAAGATTTTTGTTATTCCAATTAATGGTAGCCTTGTCATTATGGAAGGTAGTATTTTGTCGAGATTTTGTTTGCTCCAATGGATGGTAGCCTTGTCATTACTGAAGGTAGTCTATTGTTGATATCTTTGTTACTCCAATGGATGATAGCCTTGTCGTTACGGAAGGTAGTTTGTTGTTGAGATTTTTGTTACTCCAATGGATGGTAGCCTTGTCATTATAGAACGTAGTATGTTGTCGAGATTTTTGTTATTTCAATTGATGGTAGCCTTGTCATTAGGGAAGGAAGTCTATTGTCGAGATTTTTGTTACTCCAATGGATGGTAGCCTTATCATTATGGAAGGTATTATGTAGTTGAGATTTTTGTTACTCCAATGGATTGTAGCCTTGTCATTATGGAAAGTAGTTTGTTGTTAAGATTTTTGTTACTCCAATGGATGGTAGCCTTGTCATTATGGAAGGTAGTCTGTTGTCGATATTTTTTTTATTCGAATGGATGGTAACCTTGTCATTATGGAAGGTAGCTTTTGTCAAGTTTTTTGTTACTCCAATGGATGATAGGCTTATCATTATTGAAGGCAGTCTGTTGTCGATATCTTTGTTACTCCAATAGATGATAACCTTGTCATTATGGAAGGTAGTATGTTGTCGAGATTTTTTTTAATCCAATGGATGATAGCCTTGTCATTATGGAAGGTAGTTCGTTGTCACGATTTTGTTACTCTAATGGATGGTAGGCTTTTCATTATAGAACATAGTCTGTTGTTGATATTTTTGTTACTCCAATTGATGGTAGCCTTGTCATTATGGAAGGTACTCTATTGTCAAAAATTTTGTTACTCCAATAGATGGTAGCCTTGTCATTATGAAAGGTAGTCGGTTGTTCTTATTTTTCTTACTCCAATGGATGTTAGCCTTTTCAATATGGAATGTAGTCTATTGTCAAGTTTTTTGTTATTCCAATTGATGGTAGCCTTGTAATTATGGAAGGTAGTATCTTATCGAGATTTTTTTTGCTCCAGTGGATGGTAGCGTTGTCATTACTAAATGTAGTCTGTTGTCGATATCTTTGTTACTCCAATGGATGGTAGCCTTGTCATTATGGAAGGTATTTTATTGTCGAGATTTTTGTTATTCCAATGGATGGTAGCCTTGTCATTATGGAAGGTAGTTTTTTGTCGATATTTTTGTTACTCCAATGGATGATAGCCTTGTCGTTATGGAAGGTAGTCTATTGTTGAGATTTTTGTTACTCCAATGGATGGTAACCTTTTCATTATAGAAGGTAGTCTATTTTCGAGATTTTTGTTACTCCAATTGATTTTAGCCTTTTCATTAAGGAAGGTAGTCTATTGTCGAGATTTTCGTTACTCCAATGGATGGTAGCCTTATCATTATGGAAGGTAGTATGTCATTGAGATTTCTGTTACTCCAATGGATTGTAGCCTTGTCATTATGGAAGGTAGTTTGTTGTTAAGATTTTTGTTACTACAACGGATGGTAGCCTTCTCATTATGGAAGGTAGTTTTTTGTCGAGGTTTTTGTTACTCCAATGGATGGTAGCGTTATCATTATTGAAGGTAGTCTGTTGTCAATATCTTTGTTACTCCAATGGATGATAGCCTTTTCATTATGAAAGGTAGTCTGTTGTCGAGATTTTTTTTACTACAATGGATGGTAGCCTTGTCATTATGGAAGGTAGTCTGTTGTCACGATTTTTTTACTCTAATGGATGGTAGGCTTGTCATTATAGAACATAGTTTGTTGTTGATATTTTTGTTACTCCAATTGATGGTAGCCTTGTCATTATGAAAGGTACTCTATTGTCCAAATATTTGTTAATCCAATGGATGGTAGTCTTGTCATTATGAAAGGTAGTCGGTTGTTCTGATTTTTGTTACTCCAATTAATGTTAGCCTTGTCATTATGGAAGGTAGTCTAATGTCAAGATTTTTGTTATTCCAATTAATGGTAGCCTTGTCATTATGGAAGGTAGTAATTTGTCGAGATTTTTGTTGCTCCAATGGATGGTAGCCTTGTCATTATTGAAGGTAGTCTGTTGTCGATATCTTTGTTACTCCAATGGATGGTAGCCTTGTCATTATGGAAGGTAGTCTATTGTTGATATTTTTGTTATTCCAAATGATGGTAGCCTTGTCATTATGGAAGGTAGTTTTTTGTCGAGATTTTTGTTATTCCAATGGATGGTAGCCTTGTCATTATGGAAGGTAGTCTATTCTCGAGATTTTTGTTACCCCAATGGATGGTAGCCTTGTAATTATGGAAGATAGTCTGTTGTAGAGATTTTTGTTACTCCAATGAATGGTAGCCTTTTAATTATGGAAGGTAGTCTGTCTATGAGATTTCTGTTACTCCAAAGGATTGTAGCCTTGTCATTATGGAAGGTAGTCTGTTATTCAGATTTTTGTTACATTAATGGATGGTAGCCTTTTCATTAAGAAAGGTAGTATGTTATCGATATTTTTGTTATTCCATTGGATGGTAGCCTTGTCATTATGGAAGGTAGTTTGCTAACGATATTTTTTTTACTCCAATGGATGGTAGACTTGTCATTATGGAAGGTAGTCTTTTGTTGAGATTTTTTTTACTAAAATGGATGGTAGCCTTGTCTTTATTGAAGGTAGTCTGTTGTCGATATCTTTGTTACTCCAATGGATGATAGCCTTGTCATTATGGAAGGTAGTCTGTTGTTGAGATTTTTGTTACTCCAATGGATGGTAGCCTTGTCATTATAGAAGGTAGTCTGTTGTCGAGATTTTTGTTACTCCAATTGATGGTAGCCTTGTAATTATGGAAGGTATTATCTTGTCGAGATTTTTTTTTCTCCAATGGATGGTAGCCTTGTGATTACTGAAGGTAGTCTATTGTCGATATCTTTGTTACTCCAATGGATGATAGCCTTGTCGTTACGGAAGGTAGTCTGTTGTTGAGATTTTTGTTACTCCAATGGATGGTAGCCTTGTCATTATAGAAGGTAGTCTGTTGTCGAGATTTTTGTTACTTCAATTGATGGTAGCCTTGTCATTACGAAAGGTAGTCTGTTGTCGAGATTTTTGTTACTCCAATGGATGGTAGCCTTATCATTATGGAAGGTAGTATGTCGTTGAGATTTCTGTTACTCTAATGGATTGTAGCCTTGTCATTATGGAAGGTAGTTTGTTGTTAAGATTTTTGTTACTCCAATGGATGGTAGCCTTGTCATTATGGAAGGTAGTCTGTTGTCGAGATTTTTTTATTCGAATGGATGGTAACCTTGTCATTATGGAAGGTATTTTTTTCTCAAGGTTTTTGTTACTCCAATGGATGGTAGCCTTATCATTATTGAAGGTAGTCTGTTGTCGATATCTTTGTTACTCCAATGGATGATAGCCTTGTCATTATGGAAGGTAGTCTGTTGTCGAGATTTTTTTTAATCCAATGGATGGTAGCCTTATCATTATGGAAGGTAGTCTGTTGTCACCATTTTGTTACTCTAATAGATGGTAGGCTTGTCATTACAGAACATAGTCTGTTGTTGATATTTTTGTTACTCCAATTGATGGTAGCCTTGTCATTATGGAAGGTACTCTATTGTCGAAAAGTTTGTTACTCCAATGGATGGTAGCCTTGTCATTATGAAAGGTAGTAGGTTGTTCTTATTTTTCTTACTCCAATGGATGTTAGCCTTTTCAATATGGAATGTAGTCTATTGTCAAGATTTTTGTTATTCCAATTGATGGTAGCCTTGTAATTATGGAAGGTAGTATCTTGTCGAGATTTTTTTTTGCTCCAATGGATGTTAGCCTTGTCATTACTGAAGGTATTCTATTGTCGATATCTTTGTTACTCCAATGGATGATAGCCTTGTCGTTATGGAAGGTAGAATGTTGTTCAGATTTTTGTTACTCCAATGGATAGTAGCCTTGTCATTATAGAAGGTAGTTTGTTGTCGAGATTTTTGTTACTACAATTGATGGTAGCCTTGTCATTAGGGAAGGAAGTCTGTTGTCGAGGTTTTTGTTACTCCAATGGATGGTAGCCTTATCATTATGGAAGGTAGTATGTCGTTGAGATTTCTGTTACTCCAATGGATTGTAGCCTTGTCATTATGGAAGGTAGTTTGTTGTTAAGATTTTTGTTACTCCAATGGATGGTAGCCTTATCAATATGGAAGGTAGTCTGTTGTCGATATTTTTGTTATTCGAATGGATGGTAACCTTGTCATTATGGAAAGTATTTTTTGGTCAAGTTTTTTGTTACTCCAATGGATGATAGGCTTATCATTATTGAAGGTAGTCTGTTTTTGATATCTTTGTTACTCTAATAGATGATAGCCTTGTCATTATAGAAGGTAGTATGTTGTCGAGATTTTTTTTAATCTAATGGATGGTAGCCTTGTCATTATGGAACATAGTCCGTTGTCACGATTTTGTTACTCTAATTGATGGTAGGCTTGTCATTATAGAACATAGTCTGTTGTTGATATTTTTGATACTCCATTTGATGGTAGCCTTGTCATTAAGGAAGGTACTCTATTGTCAAAAAATTTGTTACTCCAATAGATGGTAGCCTTGTAATTATGAAAGGTAGTCGGTTGTTCTTATTTTTCTTACTCCAATGGATGTTAGCCTTTTCAATATGGAATGTAGTCTATTGTAAAGTTTTTTGTTATTCCAATTGATGGTAGCCTTGTAATTATGGAAGGTAGTATCTTATCGAGAATTTTTTTGCTCCAGTGGATGGTAATGTTGTAATTACTGAATGTAGTCTGTTGTCAATATCTTTGTTACTCCAATGGATGGTAGCCTTGTCATTATGGAAGGTATTTTATTGTCGAGATTTTTGTTATTCCAATGGATGGTAGCCTTGTCATTATGGAAGGTAGTTTTTTGTCGAGATTTTTGTTACTCCAATGGATGGTAGCCTTGTCATTATGGAAGGTAGTCTATTGTCGAGATTTTTGTTACCCCAATGGATGGTAGCCTTGTCATTATGGAAGGTAGTCTGTTGTAGAGATTTTTGTTACTCCAATGGATGGTAGAAATTTTATTATGGAAGGTAGTCTGTTTATGAGATTTTTGTTACTCCAATGGATGGTAGCTTTGTCATTATGGAAGGTAGTCTGTTGTATGGATTTTTTTATATTCCAATTGATGGTAGCCTTGTCATTATGGAAGGTATTTTATTGTCCAGATTTTTGTTATTCCAATGGATGGTAGCCTTCTCATTATGGGAGGTTGTCTATTGTCAAGATTTTTGTTACTCCAATGGATGGTAGCCTTGTCATTATGGAAGGGAGTCTATTTTCGATATTTTTGTTATTCCAATGGATGGTAGCCTTGTCATTATAGAAGGAAGTTTTTTGTAGAGATTTTTGTTACTCCAACGGATGGTAGCCTTGTCATTATGGAAGGTAGTCTATTGTCGAGATTTTTGTTACTCCAATGGATGTTAGCCTTGTAATTATGGAAGGTAGTCTGTTATAGAGATTTTTGTTACTCCAATGGATGGTAGCCTTGTCAATATGGAAGGTAGTCTGTTGTCGATATTTTTGTTATTTGAATGGATGGTAACCTTATCATTATGGAAGTGATTTTTTTGTCAAGTTTTTTGTTACTCCAATGGATGATAGGCTTATCATTATTGAAGGTAGTCTGTTGTCGATATCTTTGTTACTCTAATAGATGATAGCCTTGTCATTATGGAAGGTAGTATGTTGTCGAGTTTTTTTTAATCCAATGGATGGTAGCCTTGTCATTATGGAACATAGTCCGTTGTCACGATTTTGTTACTCTAATTGATGGTAGGCTTGTCATTATAGAACATAGTCTGTTGTTGATATTTTTGATACTCCATTTGATGGTAGCCTTGTCATTATGGAAGGTACTCTATTGTCAAAAAATTTGTTACTCCAATAGATGGTAGCCTTGTAATTATGAAAGGTAGTCGGTTGTTCTTATTTTTCTTACTCCAATGGATGTTAGCCTTTTCAATATGGAATGTAGTCTATTGTCAAGTTTTTTGTTATTCCAATTGATGGTAGCCTTGTAATTATGGAAGGTAGTATCTTATCGAGATTTTTTTTGCTCCAGTGGATGGTAGCGTTGTCATTACTGAATGTAGTCTGTTGTCAATATCTTTGTTACTCCAATGGATGGTAGCCTTGTCATTATGGAAGGTATTTTATTGTCGAGATTTTTGTTATTCCAATGGATGGTAGCCTTCTCATTATGGAAGGTAGTTTTTTGTCGATATTTTTGTTACTCCAATGGATGGTAGCCTTGTCATTATGGAAGGTAGTCTATTGTCGAGATTTTTGTTACCCCAATGGATGGTAGCCTTGTCATTATGGAAGGTAGTCTGTTGTAGAGATTTTTGTTACTCCAATGGATGGTAGCCATTTTATTATGGAAGGTAGTCTGTTTATGAGATTTTTGTTACTCCAATGGATGGTAGCTTTGTCATTATGGAAGGTAGTCTGTTGTATGGATTTTTTTATATTCCAATTGATGGTAGCCTTGTCATTATGGAAGGTATTTTATTGTCCAGATTTTTGTTATTCCAATGGATGGTAGCCTTCTCATTATGGGAGGTAGTCTATTGTCAAGATTTTTGTTACTCCAATGGATGGTAGCCTTGTCATTATGGAAGGGAGTCTATTGTCGATATTTTTGTTATTCCAATGGATGGTAGCCTTGTCATTATAGAAGGAAGTTTTTTGTAGATATTTTTGTTACTCCAACGGATGGTAGCCTTGTCATTATGGAAGGTAGTCTATTGTCGAGATTTTTGTTACTCCAATGGATGTTAGCCTTGTAATTATGGAAGGTAGTCTGTTATAGAGATTTTTGTTACTCCAATGGATGGTAGCCTTTTCATTATGGAAGGTAGTTTGTCTATGAGATTTTTGTTACTCCAATGGATTTTAACCTTGTCATTATGGAAGGTAGTATGTTGTTCAAATTTTTGTTACTCCAATGGATGATATCCTTGTCATTTAGAAAGGTAGTATGTTATCGATATTTTTATTATTACATTGGATGTTAGCTTTGTCATTATGGAAGGTAGTGTGTTGTCGAGATTTTTGTTATTCCAATGGATGGTAACCTTGTCATTATGGAAGGTAGTCTTTTGTTGAGATTTTTGTTACTCCAATGGATGGTAGCCTTGGCATTATAGAAGGTATTCTGTTGTCGAGATTTTTGTTACTCCAATTGATGGTAGCCTTATCATTATGGAAGGTAGTATGTCGTTGAGATTTCTGTTACTCCAATGGATTGTAGCCTTGTCATTATGGAAGGTAGTTTGTTGTTAATATTTTTGTTACTACAATGGATGGTAACCTTGTCATTATGGAAGGTAGTCTGTTGTCAAGATTTTTGTTATTCGAATGGATGGTAACCTTGTCATTATGGAAGGTAGTTTTTTGTCGAGGTTTTTGTTACTCCCATTTATGGTAGCCTTATCATTATTGAAGGTAGTCTGTTGTCGATATATTTGTTACTCCAATGGATGATAGACTTGTCATTATGGAAGGTAGTCTATTGTCGAGATTTTTTTTACTCCAATGGATGGTAGCCTTGTCATTATGGAAGGTAGTCTGTTGCCACGATTTTGTTACTCTAATGGATGGTAGGCTTGTAAGTATAGAAGGTAATCTATTGTCAAAAGTTTTGTTACTCCAATGGATGGTAGCCTTGTCATTATGAAAGGTAGTCGGTTGTTAGGATTTTTGTTACTCCAATGGATGTTATCCTTGTCATTATGGAAGGTAGTCTATTGTAAAGATTTTGGTTATTCCAATTGATGGTAGCCTTGTCATTAAGGAAGGTAGTATCTTGTCGAGATTTTTGTTGCTCCAATGGATGGTAGCCTTGTCATTATTAAAGGTAGTTTATTATCGTTATCTATTTTACTCCAATGGATGGTAGCCTTGTCATTATGGAAGGTAGTCTATTGTCAAGATTTTTGTTATTCCAATGGATGGTAGCCTTGTCATTATGGAAGGTAGATTTTTTTCGAGATTTTTGTTACCCCAATGGATGGTAGCCTTGTCATTATGGAAGGTAGTCTATTGTCGAGATTTTTGTTACCCCAATGGATGGTAGCTTTTTAATTATGGAAGGTAGTCTGTTGTAGAGATTTTTGTTGCTCCAATGGATGGTAGCCTTTTTATTATGGAAGGTAGTCTTTCTATGAGATTTCTGTTACTCCAATGGATGGTAGCCTTGTCATTATGGCAGGTAGTCTGTTGTCGATATCTTTGTTACTCCAATGGATGGTAGCCTTGTCATTATGGAAGGTAGTTTATTGTCGAGATTTTTGTTATTCCAATGGATGGTAGCCTTGTCATTACTGAAGGTAGTTTTTTGTCGAGATTTTTGTTACTCCAATGGATGGTAGCCTTGTCATTATGGAAGGTAGTCTATTGTTGAGATTTTTGTTATTCCAATGGATGGTAGCCTTTTCATTATGGAAGGTAGTTTTTTGTCGTGATTTTTTTTACTCCAATGGATGGTAGCCTTGTCATAATGGAAGGTAGTCTATTGTCTAGATTTTTGTTACCCCAATGGATGGTAGCCTTGTAATTATGGAAGGTAGTCTGTTGTAGAGATTTTTGTTACTCCAATGGATGATAGCCTTTTCATTTGGGAAGGTAGTATGTCTATGAGATTTCTGTTACTCCAATGGATTGTAGCCTTGTCATTATGGAAGGTCGTCTGTTATTCAGATTTTTGTTACTCCAATCGATGGTATCCTTGTCATTAAGAAAGGTAGTATGTTATCGATATTTTTGTTATTCCATTGGATGGTAGCCTTGTAATTATGGAAGGTAGTCTGTTGTCGAGATTTTTCTTACTCCAATGGATGGTAGCCTTGTCATTATGGAAGGTAGTGTTTTATTGAGATTTTTTTTACTAAAATTGATTGTAGCCTTGTCATTATTGAAGGTAGTCTTTTGTCGATATCTTTGTTACTCCAATGGATGATAGCCTTGTCATTATGGAAGGTAGTCTGTTGTTGAGATTTTTGTTACTCCAATTGATGGTAGCCTTGTCATTAGGGAAGGTAGTATGTTGTCGAGATTCTTGTTACTCCAATGGATGGTAGCCTTATCATTATGGAATGTAGTATGTCGTAGAGATTTTTGTTACTTCAATGGATTGTAGCCTTGTCATTATGGAAGGTAGTTTGTTGTTAAGATTTTTATTACTCCAATGGATGGAAGCCTTGTCATTAAGAAAGGTAGTATGTTATCGATATTTTTATTATTACATTGGATGGTAGCTTTGTCATTATGGAAGGTAGTCTATTGTCGAGATTTTTGTTATTCTAATGGATGGTAACCTTGTCATTATGGAAGGTAGTTTTTTGTCGAGGTTTTTTTTACTCCGATGGATGGTAGCCTTATCATTATTGAAGGTAGTTTGTTGTCGATATCTTTGTTACTCCAATGGATGATAGACTTGTCATTATGGAAGGTAGTATGTTGTCGAGATTTTTTTTACTCCAATGGATGGTAGCCTTGTCATTATGGAAGGTAGTCTGTTGTCACGATTTTTTTACTCTAATGGATGGTAGGCTTGTCATTATATAACATAGTCTATTGTTGAAATTTTTTTTACTCCAATTGATGGTAGTCTTGTCATTATGAAAGGTACTCTATTGTCGAAATTTTTTTTACTCGAATGGATGGTAGCCTTGTCATTATGAAAGGTAGTCGGTTGTTCTTATTTTTGTTACTCCAATGCATTTTAGCCTTGTCATTATGGAAGGTAGTCTATTGTCAAGATTTTTGTTAATCCAATTGAAGTTTGCCTTGTAATTATGGAAGGTAGTTTTTTGTCGAGGTTTTTGTTACTCCAATGGATGGTAGCCTTATCATTATTGAAGGTAGTTTGTTGTCGATATCTTTGTTACTCCAATGGATGATAGCCTTTTCATTATGGAAGGTAGTTTATTGTGGAGATTTTTATTACTCCAATGTATGGTAGCCTTGTCATTATGGAAGGTAGTCTATTGTTAAGATTTTTGTTATTCCAATGGATGGTAGCCTTTTCATTATGGAAGGTAGTTTTTTGTCGTGATTTTTGTTACTCCAATGGATGGTAGCCTTGTCATTATGGAATGTAGTCTATTGTCTAGATTTTTGTTACCCCAATGGATGGTAGCCTTGTAATTATGGAAGGTAGTCTGTTGTAGAGATTTTTGTTATTCCAATGGATGGTAGCCTTTTCATTATGGAAGGTAGTTTTTTGTCGTGATTTTTGTTACTCCAATGGATGGTAGCCTTGTCATTATGGAAGGTAATCTATTGTCTAGATTTTTGTTACCCCAATGGATGGTAGCCTTGTAATTATGGAAGGTAGTCTGTTGTAGAGATTTTTGTTACTCCAATGGATGGTAGCCTTTTCATTTGGGAAGGTAGTATGTCTATGAGATTTCTGTTACTCCAATGGATTGTAGCCTTGTCAAGATGGAAGGTAGTCTGTTATTCAGATTTTTGTTACTCCAATCGATGGTATCCTTGTCATTAAGAAAGGTAGTATGTTATCGATATTTTTGTTATTCCATTGGATGGTAGCCTTGTCATTATGGAAGGTAGTCTGTTGTCGAGATTTATCTTACTCCAATGGATGGTAGCCTTGTCATTATGGAAGGTAGTGTTTTATTGAGATTTTTTTTACTAAAATTGATGGTAGCCTTGTCATTATTGAAGGTAGTCTTTTGTCGATATCTTTGTTACTCCAATGGATGATAGCCTTGTCATTATGGAAGGTAGTCTGTTGTTGAGATTTTTGTTACTCCAATTGATGGTAGCCTTGTCATTAGGGAAGGTAGTATGTTGTCGAGATTCTTGTTACTCCAATGGATGGTAGCCTTATCATTATGGAAGGTAGTATGTCGTTGAGATTTTTGTTACTTCAATGGATTGTAGCCTTGTCATTATGGAAGGTAGTTTGTTGTTAAGATTTTTATTACTCCAATGGATGGTAGCCTTGTCATTAAGAAAGGGAGTATGTTATCGATATTTTTATTATTACATTGGATGGTTGCTTTGTCATTATGGAAGGTAGTCTGTTGTCGAGATTTTTGTTATTCTAATGGATGGTGGCCTTGTCATTATGGAAGGTAGTTTTTCGTCGAGGTTTTTGTTACTCCAATGGATGGTAGCCTTGTCATTATTGTAGGTAGTCTGTTGTCGAGATTTTTGTTACTCCAATGGATGATAGCCTTGTCATTATGGAAGGTAGTCTGTTGTCGAGATTTTTGTTACTCCAATGGATTGTAGCCTTGTCATTATGGAAGGTAGTTTGTTGTCACGATTTTGTTACTCTAATGGATGGTAGGCTTTTCATTATAAAACATAGTATGTTGTTGAAATTTTTGTTACTCCAATTGATGGTAACCTTGTCATTATGGAAGGTGCTCTATTGTCGAAATTTTTGTTACTCGAATGGATGGTAGCCTTGTCATTATGAAAGGTAGTCGGTTGTTCTTATTTTTGTTACTCCAATGCATGTTAGCCTTGTCATTATGGAAGGTAGTCTATTGTCAAGATTTTTGTTATTCCAATTAAAGGTAACCTTGTAATTATGGAAGGTAGTATCTTGTCGAGATTTTTGTTGGTCCAATGGATGGTAGCCTTGTCATTATTGAAGGTAGTCTATTATCGATATCTTTATTACTCCAATAAATGATAGCCTTGTCATTATGAAAGGTAGTCTATTGTCGAGATTTTTGTTATTCCAATGGATGGTAGCCTTGTCATTATGGAAGGTAGTCTATTATCGATATCTTTATTACTCCAATAAATGGTAGCCTTGTCATTATGGAAGGTAGTCTATTGTCGAGATTTTTGTTACCCCAATGGATGGTAGCTTTGTAATTATGGAAGGTATTCTGTTGTAGAGATTTTTGTTACTCCAATGGATGGTAGCTTTTTCATTATGGAAGGTAGTCTGTCTATGAGATTTTTGTTACTCAAATGGATGGTAGCCTTGTCATTATGGAAGGTAGTTTGTTGTCATGATTTTTGTTATTCCAATTGATGGTAGCCTTCTCATTATGGAAGGTTGTCCAATGTCGAGAGTTTTGTTATTCCGATGGATGGTAGCCTAGTCATTATGGAAGGTAGTCTATTGTCGATATTTTTGTTATTCCAATGGATGGTAGGCTTGTCATTATGGAAGGTAGTTTTTTGTCGAGATTTTTGTTACTCCAATGGATGGTAGCCTTGTCATTATGGAAGGTAGTCTATTGTCGAGACTTTTCTTACCCCAATGGATGGTATCCTTGTAATTATGGAAGGTAGTCTGTTCTCAAGATTTTTGTTACTCCAATGGATGGTAGCCTTGTCATTATGGAAAGTAGTCTATTGTCGATATTTTTGTTATTCCAATGGATGGTAGCCTTGTCATTATAGAAGGTAGTTTTTTGTCGAGATTTTTCTTACTCCAATGGATGGTAGCCTTGTCAATATTGAAGGTAGTCTGTTGTCGATATCTTTATTACTCCAATGGATGGTAGCCTTGTCATTATGGAAGGTAGTTTATTGTCGAGATTTTTGTTATTCCAATGGATGGTAGCCTTGTCATTACTGAAGGTAGTTTTTTGTCGAGATTTTTGTTACTCCAATGGATGGTAGCCTTGTCATTATGGAAGGTAGTCTATTGTTAAGATTTTTGTTATTCCAATGGATGGTAGCCTTTTCATTATGGAAGGTAGTTTTTTGTCGTGATTTTTGTTACTCCAATGGATGGTAGCCTTGTCATTATGGAAGGTAGTCTATTGTCTAGATTTTTGTTACCCCAATGGATGGTAGCCTTGTAATTATGGAAGGTAGTCTGTTGTAGAGATTTTTGTTATTCCAATGGATGGTAGCCTTTTCATTATGGAAGGTAGTTTTTTGTCGTGATTTTTGTTACTCCAATGGATGGTAGCCTTGTCATTATGGAAGGTAATCTATTGTCTAGATTTTTGTTACCCCAATGGATGGTAGCCTTGTAATTATGGAAGGTAGTCTGTTGTAGAGATTTTTGTTACTCCAATGGATGGTAGCCTTTTCATTTGGGAAGGTAGTATGTCTATGAGATTTTTGTTACTCCAATGGATTGTAGCCTTGTCATTATGGAAGGTAGTCTGTTATTCAGATTTTTGTTACTCCCATCGATGGTATCCTTGTCATTAAGAAAGGTAGTATGTTATCGATATTTTTATTATTCCATTGGATGGTAGCCTTGTCATTACGGAAGGAAGTCTGTTGTCGAGATTTTTCTTACTCCAATGGATGGTAGCCTTGTCATTATGGAAGGTAGTGTTTTATTGAGATTTTTTTTACTAAAATTGATGGTAGCCTTGTCATTATTGAAGGTAGTCTTTTGTCGATATCTTTGTTACTCCAATGGATGGTAGCCTTGTCATTATGGAAGGTAGTTTATTGTCGAGATTTTTGTTATTCCAATGGATGGTAGCCTTGTCATTACTGAAGGTAGATTTTTGTCGAGATTTTTGTTACTCCAATGGATGGTAGCCTTGTCATTATGGAAGGTAGTATATTGTTAAGATTTTTGTTATTCCAATGGATGGTAGCCTTGTCATTATGGAAGGTAGTTTATTGTCGAGATTTTTGTTATTCCAATGGATGGTAGCCTTGTCATTATTGAAGGTAGTTTTTTGTCGAGATTTTTGTTACTCCAATGGATGGTAGCCTTGTCATTATGGAAGGTAGTCTATTGTTAAGATTTTTGTTATTCCAATGGATGGTAGCCTTTTCATTATGGAAGGTAGTTTTTTGTCGTGATTTTTGTTACTCCAATGGATGGTAGCCTTGTCATTATGGAAGGTAGTCTATTCTCTAGATTTTTGTTACCCCAATGGATGGTAGCCTTGTAATTATGGAAGGTAGTCTGTTGTAGAGATTTTTGTTATTCCAATGGATGGTAGCCTTTTCATTATGGATGGTAGTTTTTTGTCGTGATTTTTGTTACTCCAATGGATGGTAGCCTTGTCATTATGGAAGGTAGTTTATTGTCTAGATTTTTGTTACCCCAATGGATGGTAGCCTTGTAATTATGGAAGGTAGTTTGTTGTAGAGATTTTTGTTACTCCAATGGATGGTAGCCTTTTCATTTGGGAAGGTAGTATGTCTATGAGATTTCTGTTACTCCAATGGATTGTAGCCTTGTCATTATGGAAGGTAGTCTGTTATTCAGATTTTTGTTACTCCCATCGATGGTATCCTTGTCATTAAGAAAGGTAGTATGTTATCGATATTTTTGTTATTCCATTGGATGGTAGCCTTGTCATTATGGAAGGTAGTCTGTTGTCGAGATTTTTCTTACTCCAATGGATGGTAGCCTTGTCATTATGGAAGGTAGTGTTTTATTGAGATTTTTTTTACTAAAATTGATGGTAGCCTTGTCATTATTGAAGGTAGTCTGTTGTCGATATCTTTGTTACTCCAATGAATGGTAGCCTTGTCATTATGGAAGGTAGTTTATTGTCGAGATTTTTGTTATTCCAATGGATGGTAGCCTTGTCATTACTGAAGGTAGTTTTTTGTCGAGATTTTTGTTACTCCAATGGATGGTAGCCTTGTCATTATGGAAGGTAGTCTATTGTTAAGATTTTTGTTATTCCAATGGATGGTAGCCTTTTCATTATGGAAGGTAGTTTTTTGGCGTGATTTTTGTTACTCCAATGGATGGTAGCCTTGTCATTATGGAAGGTAGTCTATTGTCTAGATTTTTGTTACCCCAATGGATGGTAGCCTTGTAATTATGGAAGGTAGTCTGTTGTAGAGATTTTTGTTATTCCAATGGATGGTAGCCTTTTCATTATGGAAGGTAGTTTTTTGTCGTGATTTTTGTTACTCCAATGGATGGTAGCCTTGTCATTATGGAAGGTAGTTTATTGTCTAGATTTTTGTTACCCCAATGGATGGTAGCCTTGTAATTATGGAAGGTAGTTTGTTGTAGAGATTTTTGTTACTCCAATGGATGGTAGCCTTTTCATTTAGGAAGGTAGTATGTCTATGAGATTTTTGTTACTCCAATGGATTGTAGCCTTGTCATTATGGAAGGTAGTCTGTTATTCAGATTTTTGTTACTCCCATCGATGGTATCCTTGTCATTAAGAAAGGTAGTATGTTATCGATATTTTTATTATTCCATTGGATGGTAGCCTTGTCATTACGGAAGGAAGTCTGTTGTCGAGATTTTTCTTACTCCAATGGATGGTAGCCTTGTCATTATGGAAGGTAGTGTTTTATTGAGATTTTTTTTACTAAAATTGATGGTAGCCTTGTCATTATTGAAGGTAGTCTTTTGTCGATATCTTTGTTACTCCAATGGATGGTAGCCTTGTCATTATGGAAGGTAGTTTATTGTCGAGATTTTTGTTATTCCAATGGATGGTAGCCTTGTCATTACTGAAGGTAGATTTTTGTCGAGATTTTTGTTACTCCAATGGATGGTAGCCTTGTCATTATGGAAGGTAGTATATTGTTAAGATTTTTGTTATTCCAATGGATGGTAGCCTTGTCATTATGGAAGGTAGTTTATTGTCGAGATTTTTGTTATTCCAATGGATGGTAGCCTTGTCATTATTGAAGGTAGTTTTTTGTCGAGATTTTTGTTACTCCAATGGATGGTAGCCTTGTCATTATGGAAGGTAGTCTATTGTTAAGATTTTTGTTATTCCAATGGATGGTAGCCTTTTCATTATGGAAGGTAGTTTTTTGTCGTGATTTTTGTTACTCCAATGGATGGTAGCCTTGTCATTATGGAAGGTAGTCTATTCTCTAGATTTTTGTTACCCCAATGGATGGTAGCCTTGTAATTATGGAAGGTAGTCTGTTGTAGAGATTTTTGTTATTCCAATGGATGGTAGCCTTTTCATTATGGATGGTAGTTTTTTGTCGTGATTTTTGTTACTCCAATGGATGGTAGCCTTGTCATTATGGAAGGTAGTTTATTGTCTAGATTTTTGTTACCCCGATGGATGGTAGCCTTGTAATTATGGAAGGTAGTTTGTTGTAGAGATTTTTGTTACTCCAATGGATGGTAGCCTTTTCATTTGGGAAGGTAGTATGTCTATGAGATTTCTGTTACTCCAATGGATTGTAGCCTTGTCATTATGGAAGGTAGTCTGTTATTCAGATTTTTGTTACTCCCATCGATGGTATCCTTGTCATTAAGAAAGGTAGTATGTTATCGATATTTTTGTTATTCCATTGGATGGTAGCCTTGTCATTATGGAAGGTAGTCTGTTGTCGAGATTTTTCTTACTCCAATGGATGGTAGCCTTGTCATTATGGAAGGTAGTGTTTTATTGAGATTTTTTTTACTAAAATTGATGGTAGCCTTGTCATTATTGAAGGTAGTCTTTTGTCGATATCTTTGTTACTCCAATGGATGGTAGCCTTGTCATTATGGAAGGTAGTTTATTGTCGTGATTTTTGTTATTCCAATGGATGGTAGCCTTGTCATTACTGAAGGTAGTTTTTTGTCGAGATTTTTGTTACTCCAATGGATGGTAGCCTTGTCATTATAGAAGGTAGTCTATTGTTAAGATTTTTGTTATTCCAATGGATGGTAGCCTTTTCATTATGGAAGGTAGTTTTTTGTCGTGATTTTTGTTACTCCAATGGATGGTAGCCTTGTCATTATGGAAGGTAGTCTATTGTCTAGATTTTTGTTACCCCAATGGATGGTAGCCTTGTAATTATGGAAGGTAGTCTATTGTAGAGATTTTTGTTATTCCAATGGATGGTAGCCTTTTCATTATGGAAGGTAGTTTTTTGTCTTGATTTTTGTTACTCCAATGGATGGTAGCCTTGTCATTATGGAAGGTAGTCTATTGTCTAGATTTTTGTTACCCCAATGGATGGTAGCCTTGTAATTATGGAAGGTAGTCTGTTGTAGAGATTTTTGTTACTCCAATTGTTGGTAGCCTTTTCATTTGGGAAGGTAGTATGTCTATGACATTTCTGTTACTCCAATGGATTGTAGCCTTGTCATTATGGAAGGTAGACTGTTATTCAGATTTTTGTTACTCCCATCGATGGTATCCTTGTCATTAAGAAAGGTAGTATGTTATCGATATTTTTGTTATTCCATTGGATGGTAGCCTTGTCATTATGGAAGGTAGTCTGTTGTTGAGATTTTTCTTACTCCAATGGATGGTAGCCTTGTCATTATGGAAGGTAGTGTTTTATTGAGATTTTTTTTACTAAAATTGATGGTAGCCTTGTCATTATTGAAGGTAGTCTTTTGTCGATATCTTTGTTACTCCAATGGATGATAGCCTTGTCATTATGGAAGGTAGTCTGTTGTTGAGATTTTTGTTACTCCAATTGATGGTAGCCTTGTCATTAGGGAAGGTAGTATGTTGTCGAGATTCTTGTTACTCCAATGGATGGTAGCCTTATCATTATGGAAGGTAGTATGTCGTTGAGATTTTTGTTACTTCAATGGATTGTAGCCTTGTCATTATGGAAGGTAGTTTGTTGTTAAGATTTTTATTACTCCAATGGATGGTAGCCTTGTCATTAAGAAAGGTAGTATGTTATCGATATTTTTATTATTACATTGGATGGTAGCTTTGTCATTATGGAAGGTAGTCTATTGTCGAGATTTTTGTTATTCTAATGGATGGTAACCTTGTTATTATGGAAGGTAGTTTTTTGTCGAGGTTTTTGTTACTCCAAAGGATGGTAGCCTTATCATTATTGAAGGTAGTTTATTGTCGATATCTTTGTTACTCCAATGGATGATAGCCTTGTCATTATGGAAGGTAGTCTGTTGTCGAGAGTTTTTTTACTCCAATGGATGGTGGCCTTTGTCATTATGGAAGGTAGTCTGTTGTCGAGATTTTTGTTATTCGAATGGATGGTAACCTTGTCATTATGGAAGGTAGTTTTTTGTCGAGGTTTTTGTTACTCCAATGGATGGTAGCCTTGTCATTATAGTAGGTAGTCTGTTGTCGAGATTTTTGTTACTCCAATGGATGATAGCCTTGTCATTATGGAAGGTAGTCTGTTGTCGAGATTATTGTTACTCCAATGGATTGTAGCCTTGTCATTATGGAAGGTAGTCTGTTGTCACGATTTTGTTGCTCTAATGGATGGTAGGCTTTTCATTATAAAACATAGTCTGTTGTTGAAATTTTTGTTACTCCAATTGATGGTAACCTTGTCATTATATAAGGTACTCTATAGTCGAAATTTTTGTTACTCGAATGGATGGTAGCCTTGTCATTATGAAAGGTAGTCGGTTGTTCTTATTTTTGTTACTCCTATGCATGTTAGCCTTGTCATTATGGAAGGTAGTCTATTGTCAAGATTTTTGTTATTCCAATTAAAGGTAGCCTTGTAATTATGGAAGGTAGTATCTTGTCGAGATTTTTGTTGGTCCAATGGATGGTAGCCTTGTCATTATTGAAGGTAGTCTATTATCGATATCTTTATTACTCCAATAAATGGTAGCCTTGTCATTATGGAAGGTAGTCTATTGTCAAGATTTTTGTTATTCCAATGGATGGTAGCCTTGTCATTATGGAAGGTAGTCTATTGTCGAGATTTTTGTTACCTCAATAGATGGTAGCTTTGTAATTATGAAAGGTATTCTGTTGTAGAGATTTTTGTTAATCCAATGGATGGTAGCTTTTTCATTATGGAAGGTAGTCTGTCTATGAGATTTTTGTTACTCAAATGGATGGTAGCCTTGTCATTATGGAAGGTAGTCTGTTGTCGAGATTTTTGTTATTCCAATTGATGGTAGCCTTGTCATTATGGAAGGTTGTCCATTGTCGAGAGTTTTGTTATTCCGATGGATGGTAGCCTTGTCATTATGGAAGGTAGTCTATTGTCGATATTTTTGTTATTCCAATGGATGGTAGGCTTGTCATTATGGAAGGTAGTTTTTTGTTGAGATTTTTGTTACTCCAATGGATGGTAGCCTTGTCATTATGGAAAGTAGTCTATTGTCGAGACTTTTCTTACCCCAATGGATGGTATCCTTGTAATTATGGAAGGTAGTATGTTCTCAAGATTTTTGTTACTCCAATGAATGGTAGCCTTGTCATTATGGAAAGTAGTCTATTGTCGATATTTTTGTTATTCCAATGGATGGTAGCCTTGTCATTATGGAAGGTAGTTTTTTGTCGAGATTTTTGTTACTCCAATGGATGGTAGCCTTGTCATTATGGAAGGTAGTCTATTGTCGAGACTTTTGTTACCCCAATGGATGGTAGCCTTGTAATTATGGAAGGTAGTCTGTCTAGTGATTTTTCTTACTCCAATGGGTGGTAGCCTTTTCATTATGGAAGGTAGTCTGTCTATGAGATTTTTGTTACTCCAATGGATTATAGCCTTGTAATTATGGAAGGTAGTCTGTTATTCAGATTTTTGTTACTCCAATGGATGGTAGCCTTGTCATTAAGAAAGGTAGTATGTTATTGAAGGTAGTCTGTTGTTGATATCTTTGTCACTCCAATGGATGATAGCCTTGTCGTTATGGAATGTTGTCTGTTGATGAGATTTTTGTTACTCCAATGGATGGTAGCCTTGTCATTAGGGAAGGTAGTCTGTTGTCGAGATTTTTGTTACTCCAATGGATGGTAGCCTTATCATTATGGAAGGTAGTATGTCGTTGAGATTTCTGTTGCTCTAATGGATTGTAGCCTTGTCATTATGGAAGGTAGTTGGTTGTTAAGATTTTTGTTACTCCAATGGATGGTAGCCTTGTCATTATGGAAGGTAGTCAATTGTCGAGTTTTTTGTTATTCGAATGGATGGTAACCTTGTCATTTTGGAAGGTAGTTTTTTGTCGAGGTTTTTGTTACTCCAATGGATGGTAGCCTTATCATTATTGAAGGTAGTTTGTTATCAATATCTTTGTTACACCAATGGATGATAGCCTTGTCATTATGGAAGGTAGTCTGTTGTCGAGATTTTTTTTACTCCAACGGATGGTAGCCTTGTCATTATGGAAGGTAGTCTGTTTTCACGATTTTGTTACTCTAATGGATGGTAGGCTTGTCATTATATAACATAGTCTGTTGTTGATATTTTTGTTACTCCAATTGATGGTAGCCTTGTCATTATGTAAGGTACTCTATTGTCGAAATTTTTGTTACTCCAATGGATGGTAGCCTTGTCATTATGCAAGGTAGTCGGTTGTTCTGATTTTTGATACTCTAATGTATGTTAGCCTTGTCATTATGGAAGGTAGTCTATTATCGATATTTTTGTTATTCCAATTGATGGTAGCCTTGTCATTATGGAATGTAGTATTTTGTCGAGATTTTTGTTGCTCCAATGGATGGTAGCCTTGTCATTATTGAAGGTAGTTTGTTGTTGATATATTTGTTACTCCGATGGATGGTAGCGTTGTCATTATTGAAAGTAGTCTATTGTCGAGATTTTTGTTATTCTAATTGATGGTAGCTTTGTCATTATGGAAGGTAATTTTTTGTCGAGGTTTTTGTTACTCCAATGGATGGTAGCCTTGTCATTAAGAAAGGTAGTATGTTATTGATATTTTTGTATTCCATTGGATGGTAGCCTTGTCATTATGGAAGGTTGTCTGTTATCAATACTTTTTTTATTCCAATGGATGGTAACCTTGTCATTATTGAAGGTAGTCTTTTGTCGATTTTCTTTTACGAAGATGGATGGTAGCCTTGTCATTATTGAAGGTAGTCTGTTGTCAATATCTTTGTTACTCCAATGGATGATAGCCTTGTCATTCAGGAAGGCAGTCTGTTGCTGAGATTTTTGTTACTCTAAGGGATGGTAGCCTTGTTATTATAGAAGGTAGTCTGTTGTCGATATTTTTGTTACTCGAATCGATGGTAGCCTTGTCATTAGGGAAGGTAGTCTGTTTTCGAGATTTTTGTTACTCCAATGGTTGGTAGCCTTATTATTATGGAAGGTAGTATGTCGTTGAGATGTTTGTTGCTCCAATGGATGGTAGCCTTGTCATTATTGAAGGTAGTCTGTTGTCGATATCTTTGATACTCCAATGGATGGTAGCCTTGTCATTATGAAAGGTACTCTATTGTCGAAATTTTTGTTACTCCAATGGATGGTAGCCTTGTCATTATGCAAGGTAGTCGGTTGTTCTGATTTTTATTACTCGAATGGTTGGTAGCCTTGTCATTATGCAAGGTAGTCTATTGTCGAGATTTTTGTTATTCCAATGGATGGTAACCTTGTCATTATGGAAGGTAGTTTTTTGTCAAGATTTTTTATAATCCAATGGATGGTAGCCTTGTCATTATGGAAGGTAGTCTATTGTCGAGATTTTTGTTACCCCAATGGATGGTAGCTTTGTAATTATGAAAGGTAATCTATTGTAGATATTTTTGTTACTCTAATGGTTGGTAGCCTTTTCATTATGGAAGGTAGTCTGTCTATGAGATTTCTCTTACTCCAATGGATTGTAGCCTTGTCATTAAGGAAGGTAGTCTGCTATTCAGATTTTTGTTACTCCAATGGATGGTAGCCTTGTCATTAAGAAAGGTAGTATGTTATTGATATTTTTGTTATTCCATTGGATGGTAGCCTTGTCATTATGGAAGGTAGTCTGTTATCGATATTTTTGTTATTCCAAGGGATGGTAACCTTGTCATTATGGAAGGTAGTCTTTTGTCGATATTTTTTTTACTAAAATGGATGGTAGCCTTGTCATTATTGAAGGTAGTCTGTTGTCAATATCTTTGTTACTCCAATGGATGATAGCCTTGTCGTTATGGAAGGTAGTCTATTGTTGATATTTTTGTTACTCCAAGGGATGGTAGCCTTGTCATTATAGAAGGTAGTCTGTTGTCAAGATTTTTGTTACCCCAATCGATGGTAGCCTTGTCATTAGGGAAGGTAGTCTATTGTTGAGATTTTTGTTACTCCAATGGATGGTAGCCTTATCATTATGGAAGGTAGTACGTCGTTGAGATTTTTGTTGCTCCAATGGATGGTAGCCTTGTCATTATTGAAGGTAGTCTGTTGTTGATATCTTTGTTACTCCAATGGATGGTAGCCTTGTCATTGTGGGAGGTACTCTATTGTCGAAATTTTTGTTAATCCAATGGATGGTAGCCTTGTCATTATGAAAGGTAGTCTATTATCAATATTTTTGTTATTCCAATTGATGGTAGCCATGTCATTATCGAAGGTAGTATTTTGTCTAGATTTTATTTGCTCCAATGGATGGTAGCCTTGTCATAATTAAAGGTAGTCTGTTGTCGATATCTTTGTTACTCCAATAGATGGTAGCCTTATCATTATGCAAGGTAGTCTATTGTCGAGATTTTTGTTATTCCAATGGATGGTAGCCTTGTCATTATGGAAGGTAGTTTTTTGTCGAGATTTTTGTTACTCCAATGGATGGTATCCTTGTCATTATGGAAGGTAATCTATTGTCGAGATTTTTGTTACCCCAATAGATGGTAGCCTCGTAATTATGGAAGGTAGTCTATTGTAGAGATTATTGTTACTCCAATGGATGGTAGCCTTTTCAATATGGAAGGTAGTCTGTCTAAGATATTTCTGTTACTCCAATGGATTGTAGCCTTGTCATTAAGGAAGGTAGTCTGTTATTCAGATTTTTGTTACTCCAATGGATGGTAGCCTTGTCATTAAGAAAGGTAGTATGTTATCGATATTTCTGTTATTCCATTGGATGGTAGCCTTGTCATTATGGAAGGTTGTCTGTTATCGATATTTTTGTTACTAAAATGGATGGTAGCCTTGTAATTATTGAAGGTAGTCTGTTGTCGATATCTTTGTTACTCCAATGGATGATAGCCTTGTCGTTATGGAAGGTAATCTGTTGCTGATATTTTTGTTACTCCAAGGGATGGTAGCCTTTTCATTATAGAAGGTAGTCTGCTGTCCAGATTTTTGTTACTCATTTCAATGGTAGCCTTGTCATTAGGGAAGGTAGTCTGTTGTCGAGATTTTTGTTACTCCAATGGATGGTAGCCTTATCATTATGGAAGGTAGTATGTCGTTGAGATTTTTGTTGCTCCAATGGATGGTAGCCTTGTCATTATTGAAGGTAGTCTGTTGTCGATATCTTTGTTACTCCAATGGATGATAGCCTTGTCGTTATGGAAGGTAGTCAGTTGCTGATATTTTTGTTACTCCAAGGGATGGTAGCCTTTTCATTATAGAAGGTAGTCTGCTGTCCAGATTTTTGTTACTCCAATCGATGGTAGCCTTGTCATTAGGGAAGGTAGTCTGTTGTCGATATCTTTGTTACTCCAATGGATGGTAGCAATGTCATTATGGAAGGTATTCTATTGTCGAAATTTTTGTTACTCCAATGGATGGTAGCCTTGTCATTATGGAAGGTAGTCTATTATAGATATTTTTGTTATTCCAATTGATGGTAGCCGTGTCATTACGGAAGGCAGTATTTTGTCTAGATTTTTGTTGCTCCAATGGATGGTAGCCTTGTCATTATTGAAGGTAGTCTGTTGTCGATATCTTTGTTACTCCAATAGATGGTAGCGTTGTCATTATGCAAGGTAGTCTATTGTCGAGATTTTTGTTATTCCAATGGATGGTAGCCTTGTCTTTATGGAAGGTAGTTTTCTGTCGATATTTTTGTTACTCCAATGGATGGTAGCCTTGTCATTATGGAAGGTAATGTATTGTCGAGATTGTTGTTAACCCAGTGGATGGTAGCCTTGTAATTATGGAAGGTGGTCTATTGTAGAGATTTTTGTTACTCCAATGGATGGTAACTTTTCATTGTGGAATGTAGTCTATTGTAGAGATTTTTGTTACTCCAATGGATTGTAGCCTTGTCATTAAGGAAGGTAGTCTGTTATTCAGATTTTTTTTACTCCAATGGATGGTAGCCTTGTCATTAAAAAAGGTAGTATGTTATCGATATTTTTGGTATTCCATTGGATGGTAGCCTTGTCATTATGGAACGTAGTTTGTTGTCGAGATTTTTGTTATTCCAATGGATGGTAACCTTGTCATTATGGAAGGTAGTCTTTTGTTGAGATTTTTTTTACTAAAATGGATGGTAGCCTTGTAATTATTGAAGGTAGTCTATTGTTGATATCTTTGTTACTCCACTGGATTATAGCCTTGTCGTTATGGAAGGTAGTCTGTTGATGAGATTTTTGTTACTCCAATGGATGGTAGCCTTGTCATTATAGAAGGTAGTCTGTTGTCGAGAGTTTTGTTACTCCAATTGATGTTAGCCTTGTCATTAGGGAAGGTAGTCTGTTGTCGAGATTTTTGTTACTCCAATGGATGGTAGCCTTGTCATTATTGAAGGTAGTCTGTTGTCGATATCTTTGTTACTCCAATGGATGTTAGCCTTGTCATTATGGAAGGTAGTCTATTATCGAGATTTTTGTTATTCCAATTTATGGTAGCCTTGTCATTATGGAAGGTAGTATTTTGTCGATATTTTTGTTGCTCTAATGGATCGTAGTCTTGTCATTATTGAAGGTAGTCTGTTGTCGATATCTTTGTTACTCCAATAGATGGTAGCTTTGTCATTATGCAAGGTAGTCTATTGTCGAGATTTTTGTTAATCTAATGGATGGTAACCTTGTCATTATGGAAGGTAGTTTTTTGTCAAGATTTTTTATAATCCAATGGATGGTAGCCTTGTCATTATGGAAGGTAGTCTATTGTCGAGATTTTTGTTACCCCAATGGATGGTAGCTTTGTAATTATGAAAGGTAATCTATTGTAGATATTTTTGTTACTCTAATTGTTGGTAGCCTTTTCATTATGGAAGGTAGTCTGTCTATGAGATTTCTCTTACTCCAATGGATTGTAGCCTTGTCATTAGGGAAGGTAGTCTGTTATTCAGATTTTTGTTACTCCAATGGATGGTAGCCTTGTCATTAAGAAAGGTAGTATGTTATCGATATTTTTGTTATTCCATTGGATGGTAGCCTTGTCATTATGGAAGGTAGTCTGTTATCGATATTTTTGTTATTCTAATGGATGGTAACCTTGTCATTATGGAAGGTAGTCTTTTATCGATATTTTTTTAACTAAAATTGATGGTAGCCTTGTCATTATAGAAGGTAGTATGTTGTCGATATCTTTGTTACTCCAATGGATGATAGCCTTGTCGTTATGGAAGGTAGTATGTTGTCGAGTTTTTTGTTACTCCAATTGATGGTAGCCTTGTCATTAGGGAAGGTAGTTTGTTGTCGAGATTTTTGTTACTCCAATGGATGGTAGCCTTGTCATTATGGAAGGTAGTTTGTTGTTAAGATTTTTGTTACTCCAATGGATGGTAACCTTGTCATTAAGAAAGGTAGTATGTTATCGATATTTTTGTTATTCCATTGGATGGTAGCCTTGTCATTATGGAAGGTAGTCTGTTATCGATATTTTTGTTATTTTAATGGATGGTAACCTTGTCATTATGGAAGGTAGTCTTTTGTCGATATTTTTTATACTAAAATGGATGGTAGCCTTGTCATTATTGAAGGTAGTTTGTTGTCGATATCTTTGTTACTTCAATGGATGATAGCATTTTCATTATGGAAGGTAGTCTGTTGTCGAGATTTTTGTTACTCCAATTGATGGTAGCCTTGTCATTAGGGAAGGTAGTTTGTTGTCGAGATTTCTGTTACTCCAATGGATGGTAGCCTTGTCATTATGGAAGGTAGTTTGTTGTTAAGATTTTTGTTACTCCAATGGATGGTAACCTTGTCATTAAGAAAGGTAGTATGTTATCGATATTTTTGTTATTCCATTGGATGGTAGCCTTGTCATTATGGAAGGTAGTCTGTTATCGATATTTTTGTTATTCTAATGGATGGTAACCTTGTCATTATGGAAGGTAGTCTTTTGTCGATATTTTTTTTACTAAAATGGATGGTAGCCTTGTCATTATTGAAGGTAGTTTGTTGTCGATATCTTTGTTACTCCAATGGATGATAGCATTTTCGTTATGGAAGGTAGTCTGTTGTCGAGATTTTTGTTACTCCGATTGATGGTAGCCTTGTCATTAGGGAAGGTAGTCTGTTGTCGAGATTTTTGTTACTCCAATGGATGGTAGCCTTATCATTATGGAAGGTAGTATGTCGTTGAGATTTCTGTTACTCCAATGGATTATAGCCTTGTCATTATGGAAGGTAGTTTGTTGTTAAGATTTTTGTTACTCCAATGGATGGTAGCCTTGTCATTATGGAAGGTAGTTTGTTGTCGATATTTTTGTTATTCGAATGGATGGTAACCTTGTCATTATGGAAGGTAGTTTTTTGTCGAGGTTTTTGTTACTCCAATGGATGGTAGCCTTATCATTATTGAAGTTAGTCTGTTATCGATATCTTTGTTACTCCAATGGATGATAGCCTTGTCATTATGAAAGGTAGTCTGTTGTCGAGATTTTTTTTACTCCAATGGATGGTAGCCTTGTCATTATGGAAGGTAGTTTGTTGTCACGATTTTGTTACTCTAATGGATGGTTAGCTTGTCATTATTGAACATAGTCTGTTGTTGATATTTTTTTTACTCCAAATGATGGTAGCCTTGTCATTATGGAAGGTACTATATTGTCGAAATTTTTTTTACTCCAATGGATGATAGCCTTGTCATTATGAAAGGTAGTCGGTTGTTCTAGTTTTTGTTATTCCAATGGATGTTATCCTTGTCATTATGGAAGGTAGTCTATTGTCGAGATTTTTGTTACTCCAATTGATGGTAGCCTTATTATTATGGAAGGTAGTATGTCGTTGAGATTTTTGTTTCTCCAATGGATGGTAGCCTTGTCATTATTGAAGGTAGTCTATTGTCGAAATTTTTGTTACTCCAATGGATGGTAGCCTTGTCATTATGGAAGGTAGTCTATTGTCGAGATTTTTGTTATTCCAATGGATGGTAGCCTTGTCATTATGGAAGGTAGTTTTTTGTCGAGATTTTTGTTACTCCAATGGATGGTAGCCTTGTCATTATGGAAGGTCATCTATTGTCGAGATTTTTGTTACCCCAATGGATGCTAGCCTTGTAATTATGGAATGTAGTCTATTGTAGAGATTTTTGTTACTCCAATGGATTGTAGCCTTGTCATTAAGGAAGGTAGTTTGTTATTCAGATTTTTGTTACTCCAATGGATGGTAGCCTTGTCATTATGGAACGTAGTTTGTTGTCGAGATTTTTGTTATTCCAATGGATGGTAACCTTGTCATTATGGAAGGTAGTCTTTTGTTGAGATTTTTTTTACTAAAATGGATGGTAGCCTTGTCCTTATTGAAGGTAGTCTATTGTTGATATCTTTGTTACTCCACTGGATTATAGCCTTGTCGTTATGGAAGGTAGTCTGTTGATGAGATTTTTGTTACTCCAATGGATGGTAGCCTTGTCATTATAGAAGGTAGTCTGTTGTCGAGAGTTTTGTTACTCCAATTGATGTTAGCCTTGTCATTAGGGAAGGTAGTCTGTTGTCGAGATTTTTGTTACTCCAATGGATGGTAGCCTTGTCATTATTGAAGGTAGTCTGTTGTCGATATCTTTGTTACTCCAATGGATGTTAGCCTTGTCATTATGGAAGGTAGTTTATTATCGAGATTTTTGTTATTCCAATTTATGGTAGCCTTGTCATTATGGAAGGTAGTATTTTGTCGATATTTTTGTTGCTCTAATGGATCGTAGTCTTGTCATTATTGAAGGTAGTCTGTTGTCGATATCTTTGTTACTCCAATAGATGGTAGCTTTGTCATTATGCAAGGTAGTCTATTGTCGAGATTTTTGTTAATCCAATGGATGGTAACCTTGTCATTATGGAAGGTAGTTTTTTGTCAAGATTTTTTATAATCCAATGGATGGTAGCCTTGTCATTATGGAAGGTAGTCTATTGTCGAGATTTTTGTTACCCCAATGGATGGTAGCTTTGTAATTATGAAAGGTAATCTATTGTAGATATTTTTGTTACTCTAATGGTTGGTAGCCTTTTCATTATGGAAGGTAGTCTGTCTATGAGATTTCTCTTACTCCAATGGATTGTAGCCTTGTCATTAGGGAAGGTAGTCTGTTATTCAGATTTTTGTTACTCCAATGGATGGTAGCCTTGTCATTAAGAAAGGTAGTATGTTATCGATATTTTTGTTATTCCATTGGATGGTAGCCTTGTCATTATGGAAGGTAGTCTGTTATCGATATTTTTGTTATTCTAATGGATGGTAACCTTGTCATTATGGAAGGTAGTCTTTTATCGATATTTTTTTAACTAAAATTGATGGTAGCCTTGTCATTATAGAAGGTAGTATGTTGTCGATATCTTTGTTACTCCAATGGATGATAGCCTTGTCGTTATGGAAGGTAGTATGTTGTCGAGTTTTTTGTTACTCCAATTGATGGTAGCCTTGTCATTAGGGAAGGTAGTTTGTTGTCGAGATTTCTGTTACTCCAATGGATGGTAGCCTTGTCATTATGGAAGGTAGTTTGTTGTTAAGATTTTTGTTACTCCAATGGATGGTAACCTTGTCATTAAGAAAGGTAGTATGTTATCGATATTTTTGTTATTCCATTGGATGGTAGCCTTGTCATTATGGAAGGTAGTCTGTTATCGATATTTTTGTTATTCTAATGGATGGTAAACTTGTCATTATGGAAGGTAGTCTTTTGTCGATATTTTTTTTACTAAAATGGATGGTAGCCTTGTCATTATTGAAGGTAGTTTGTTGTCGATATCTTTGTTACTCCAATGGATGATAGCATTTTCGTTATGGAAGGTAGTCTGTTGTCGAGATTTTTGTTACTCCAATTGATGGTAGCCTTGTCATTAGGGAAGGTAGTCTGTTGTCAAGATTTTTGTTACTCCAATGGATGGTAGCCTTATCATTATGGAAGGTAGTATGTCGTTGAGATTTCTGTTACTCCAATGGATTATAGCCTTGTCATTATGGAAGGTAGTTTGTTGTTAAGATTTTTGTTACTCCAATGGATGGTAGCCTTGTCATTATGGAAGGTAGTTTGTTGTCGATATTTTTGTTATTCGAATGGATGGTAACTTTGTCATTATGGAAGGTAGTTTTTTGTCGAGGTTTTTGTTACTCCAATGGATGGTAGCCTTATCATTATTGAAGTTAGTCTGTTATCGATATCTTTGTTACTCCAATGGATGATAGCCTTGTCATTATGAAAGGTAGTCTGTTGTCGAGATTTTTTTTACTCCAATGGATGGTAGCCTTGTCATTATGGAAGGTAGTTTGTTGTCACGATTTTGTTACTCTAATGGATGGTAGCCTTGTCATTATGGAAGGTACTATATTGTCGAAATTTTTTTTACTCCAATGGATGATAGCCTTGTCATTATGAATGGTAGTCGGTTGTTCTAGTTTTTGTTATTCCAATGGATGTTATCCTTGTCATTATGGAAGGTAGTCTATTGTCGAGATTTTTGTTACTCCAATTGATGGTAGCCTTATTATTATGGAAGGTAGTATGTCGTTGAGATTTTTGTTTCTCCAATGGATGGTATCCTTGTCATTATTGAAGGTAGTCTATTGTCGAAATTTTTGTTACTCCAATGGATGGTAGCCTTGTCATTATGGAAGGTAGTCTATTGTCGAGATTTTTGTTATTCCAATGGATGGTAGCCTTGTCATTATGGAAGGTAGTTTTTTGTCGAGATTTTTGTTACTCCAATGGATGGTAGCCTTGTCATTATGGAAGGTCATCTATTGTCGAGATTTTTGTTACCCCAATGGATGCTAGCCTTGTAATTATGGAATGTAGTCTATTGTAGAGATTTTTGTTACTCCAATGGATTGTAGCCTTGTCATTAAGGAAGGTAGTTTGTTATTCAGATTTTTGTTACTCCAATGGATGGTAGCCTTGTCATTAAGAAAGGTAGTATGTTATCGATATTTTTGGTATTCCATTGGATGGTAGCCTTGTCATTATGGAACATAGTCTGTTGTCGAGATTTTTGTTATTCCAATGGATGGTAACCTTGTCATTATGGAAGGTAGTCTTTTGTTGAGATTTTTTTTACTAAAATGGATGGTAGCCTTGTCATTGTTGAAGGTAAACTACTGTTGATATCTTTGTTACTCCACTGGATGATAGCCTTGTCGTTATGGAAGGTAGTCTGTTGATGAGATTTTTGTTACTCCAATGGATGGTAGCCTTGTCATTATAGAAGGTAGTCTGTTGTCGAGATTTTTGTTACTCCAATTGATGGTAGCCTTGTCATTAGGGAAGGTAGTCTGTTGTCGAGATTTTTGTTACTCCAATGGATGGTAGCCTTGTCATTATTGAAGGTAGTCTGTTGTCGATATCTTTGTTACTCCAATGGATGTTAGCCTTGTCATTATGTAAGGTATTCTATTATCGAGATTTTTGTTATTCCAATTGATGGTAGCCTCGTCATTATGGAAGGTAGTATTTTGTCGAGATTTTTGTTGCTCTAATGGATGGTAGCCTTGTCATTATTTAAGGTAGTCTGTTGTCGATATCTTTGTTACTCCAATAGATGATAGCTTTGTCATTATGCAAGGTAGTCTATTGTCGAGATTTTTGTTATTCCAATGGATGGTAACCTTGCCATTATGGAAGGTAGTTTGTCGTTGAGATTTCTGTTACTCCAATGGATGGTAGCCTTGTCATTATTGAAGGTAGTCTGTTGTTGATATCTTTGTTACTCCAATGGATGTTAGCCTTGTCATTATGGAAGGTAGTCTATTATCGAGATTTTTGTTATTCCAATTGATGGTAGCCTTGTCATTATGGAAGGTAATATTTTGTCGAGATTTTTGTTGCCCTAATGGATGGTAGCCTTGTCATTATTGAAGGTAGTTTGTTGTCGATATCTTTGTTACTCCAATAGATGGTAGCTTTGTCATTATGCAAGGTAGTCTATTGTCGAGATTTTTTTTATTCCAATGGATGGTAACCTTGTCAATATGGAAGGTAGTTTTTTGTCAAGATTTTTGTTACTCCAATGGATGGTAGCCTTGTCATTTTGGAAGGTAGTCTATTGTCGAGATTTTTGTTACCCCAATGGATGGTAGCTTTATAATTATGAAAGGTAGTCTATTGTAGAGATTTTTGTTACTCTAATGGTTGGTAGCCTTTTCATTATGGAAGGTAGTCTGTCTATCAGATTTCTCTTACTCCAATGGATTGTAGCCTTGTCATTAGGGAAGGTAGTCTGTTATTCAGATTTTTGTTACTCCAATGGATGGTAGCCTTGTCATTAAGAAAGGTAGTATGTTATCGATATTTTTGTTATTCCATTGGATGGTTGCCTTGTCATTATGGAAGGTAGTCTGTTATCGATATTTTTGTTATTCTAATGGATGGTAACCTTGTCATTATAGAAGGTAGTCTTTTGTCGATATTTTTTTTACTAAAATTGATGGTAGCCTTGTCATTATTGAAGGTATTATGTGTTCGATATCTTTGTTACTCCAATGGATGATAGCCTTGTCGTTAAGGAAGGTAGTTTGTTGTCGAGTTTTTTGTTACTCCAATTGATGGTAGCCTTGTCATTAGGGAAGGTAGTCTGTTGTCGAGATTTTTTTTACTCCAATGGATGGTAGCCTTATCATTATGGAAGGTAGTATGTCGTTGATATTTCTGTTACTCCAATGGATTGTAGCCTTGTCATTATGGAAGGTAGTTTGTTGTTAAGATTTTTGTTACTCCAATGGATGGTAGCCTCGTCATTAAGAAAGGTAGTATGTTATCGATATTTTTGTTATCCCATTGGATGGTAGCCTTGTCATTATGGAAGGTAGTCTGTTATCGATATTTTTGTTATTCTAATGGATGGTAACCTTGTTATTATGGAAGGTAGTCTTTTGTCGATATTTTTTTTACTAAAATGGATGATAGCCTTGTCATTATTGAAGGTAGTCTGTTGTCGATATCTTTGTTACTCCAATGGATGATAGCATTGTCGTTATGGAAGGTAGTCTGTTGTCTAGATTTTTGTTACTCCAATTGATGGTAGCATTGTCATTATGCAAGGTAGTCTATTGTCGAGATTTTTGTTATTCCAATGGATGGTAGCCATGTCATTATGGAAGGTAGTTTTTTGTCGAGATTTTTGTTACTCCAATTGATGGTAGCCTTGTCATTATGGAAGGTAATCTATTGTCGAGATTTTTGTTACCCCAATGGATGGTAGCCTTGTAATTATGGAATGTAGTCTATTGTAGAGATTTTTGTTACTCCAGCGGATTGTAGCCTTGTCATTAAGGAAGGTGGTCTGTTATTAAGATTTTTGTTACTCCAATGGATGGTAGCCTTGTCATTAAGAAAGGTAGTATGTTATCGATATTTTTGGTATTCCGTTTGATGGTAGCCTTGTCATTATGGAACGTAGTCTGTTGTCGAGATTTTTGTTATTCCAATGGATGGTAACCTTATCATTATGGAAGGTAGTCTTTTGTTGAGATTTTTTTTACTAAAATGGATGGTAGCCTTGTCATTATTGAAGGTAGTCTATCGTTGATATCTTTGTTACTCCACTAGATGATAGCCTTGTCGTTATGGAAGGTAGTATGTTGATGAGATTTTTGTTACTCCAATGGATGGTAGCCTTGTCATTATAGAAGGTAGTCTGTTGTTGAGATTTTTGTTACTCCAATTGATGGTAGCCTGGTCATTAGGGAAGGTAGTCTGTTGTCGAGATTTTTATTACTCCAATGGATGGTAGCCTTGTCATTATTGAAGGTAGTCTGTTGTCGATATCTTTGTTACTCCAATGGATGTTAGCCTTGTCATTATGTAAGGTAGTCTATTATCGAGATTTTTGTTATTCCAATTGATGGTAGCCTTGTCATTATGGAAGGTAGTATTTTGTCGAGATTTTTGTTGCTCTAATGGATGGTAGCCTTGTCATTATTGAAGGTAGTCTGTTGTTGATATCTTTGTTACTCCAATAGATGGTAGCTTTGTCATTATGCAAGGTAGTCTATTGTCGAGATTTTTGTTATTCCAATGGATGGTAACCTTGTCATTATGGAAGGTAGTTTGTCATTGAGATTTCTGTTACTCCAATGGATGGTAGCCTTGTCATTCTTGAAGGTAGTCTGTTGTCGATATCTTTGTTACTCCAATGGACGTTAGCCTTGTCATTATGGAAGGTAGTCTATTATCGAGATTTTTGTTATTCCAATTGATGGTAGCCTTGTGATTATGGAAGGTAGTATTTTGTCGAGATTTTTGTTGCTCTAATGGATGGTAGCCTTGTCATTATTGAAGGTAGCCAGTTGTCGATATCTTTGTTACTCCAATAGATGGTAGCTTTGTCATTATGCAAGGTAGTCTATTGTCGAGATTTTTTTTTATTCCAATGGATGGTAACCTTGTCATTATGGAAGGTAGTTTTTTGTCAAGATTTTTGTTACTCCAACGGATGGTAGCCTTGTAATTATGGAAGGTAGTATATTGTCGAGATTTTTGTTACCCCAATGGATGGTAGCTTTGTAATTATGAAAGGTAGTCTTTTGTAGAGATTTTTGTTACTCTAATGGTTGGTAGCCTTTTCATTATGGAAGGTAGTCTGTCTATGAGATTTCTCTTACTCCAATGGATTGTAGCCTTGTCATTAGGGAAGGTAGTCTGTTATTCCAATTTTTGTTACTCCAATGGATGGTAGCCTTGTCATTAAGAAAGATAGTATGTTATCGATATTTTTAATATTCCATTGGATGGTAGCCTTGTCATTATGGAAGGTAGTCTGTTATCGATATTTTTGTTATTCTAATGGATGGTAACCTTGTCATTATGGAAGGTAGTCTTTTGTCGATATTTTTTTTACTAAAATTGATGGTAGCCTTGTCATTATTGAAGGTAGTATGTTGTCGATATCTTTGTTACTACAATGGATGATAGCCTTGCTGTTATGGAAGGTAGTCTGTTGTCGAGTTTTTTGTTACTCCAATTGATGGTAGCCTTGTCATTAGGGAAGGTAGTCTGTTGTCGAGATTTTTGTTACTCCAATTGATGGTAGCCTTATCATTATGGAAGGTAGTATGTCGTTGATATTTCTGTTACTCCAATGGATTGTAGCCTTGTCATTATGGAAGGTAGTTTGTTGTTAAGATTTTTGTTACTCCAATGGATGGTAGCCTTGTCATTAAGAAAGGTAGTATGTTATCGATATTTTTGTTATTCCATTGCATGGTAGCCTTGTTATTATGGAAGGTAGTCTGTTATCGATATTTTTGTTATTCTAATGGATGATAACCTTGTCATTATGGAAGGTAGTCTTTTGTCGATATTTTTTTTTACTAAAATGGATGGTAGCCTTGTCATTATTGAAGGTAGTCTGTTGTCGATATCTTTGTTACTCCAATGGATGATAGCATTGTCGTTATGGAAGGTAGTCTGTTGTCTAGATTTTTTTTACTCCAATTGATGGTAGCGTTGTCATTATGCAAGGTAGTCTATTGTCGAGATTTTTGTTATTCCAATGAATGGTAGCCTTGTCATTATGGAAGGTAGTTTTTTGTCGAGATTTTTGTTACTCCAATGGATGGTAGCCTTGTCATTATGGAAGGTAATCTATTGTCGAGATTTTTGTTACCCCAATGGATGGTAGCCTTGTAATTATGGAATGTAGTCTATTGAAGAGATTTTTGTTACTCCAGTGGATTGTAGCCTTGTCATTAAGGAAGGTAGTCTGTTATTCAGATTTTTGTTACTCCAATGGATGGTAGCCTTGTCATTAAGAAAGGTAGTATGTTATCGATATTTTTGGTATTCCATTGGATGGTAGCCTTGTCATTATGGAACGTAGTCTGTTGTCGAGATTTCTGTTACTCCAATGGATGGTAGCCTTGTCATTATTGAAGGTAGTCTGTTGTCGATATCTTTGTTACTCCAATGGACGTTAGCCTTGTCATTATGGAAGGTAGTCTATTATCGAGATTTTTGTTATTCCAATTGATGGTAGCCTTGTCATTATGGAAGGTAGTATTTTGTCGAGATTTTTGTTGCTATAATGGATGGTAGCCTTGTCATTATTGAAGGTAGCCAGTTGTCGATATCTTTGTTACTCCAATAGATGGTGGCTTTGTCATTATGCAAGGTAGTCTATTGTCGAGATTTTTTTTATTCCAATGGATGGTAACCTTGTCATTATGGAAGGTTGTTTTTTGTCAAGATTTTTGTTACTCCAACGGATGGTAGCCTTGTAATTATGGAAGGTAGTCTATTGTCGAGATTTTTGTTACCCAAATAGATGGTAGCTTTGTAATTATGAAAGGTAGTCTATTGTAGAGATTTTTGTTACTCTAATGGTTGGTAGCCTTTTCATTATGGAAGGTAGTCTGTCTATGAGATTTCTCTTACTCCAATGGATTGTAGCCTTGTCATTAGGGAAGGTAGTCTGTTATAACAATTTTTGTTACTCCAATGGATGGTAGCCTTGTCATTAAGAAAGATAGTATGTTATCGATATTTTTGTTATTCCATTGGATGGTAGCCTTGTCATTATGGAAGGTAGTCTGTTATCGATATGTTTGTTATTCTAATGGATGGTAACCTTGTCATTATGGAAGGTAGTCTTTTGTCGATATTTTTTTATACTAAAATGGATGGTAGCCTTGTCATTATTTAAGGTAGTCTGTTGTCGATATCTTTGTTACTCCAATGGATGATAGCATTGTCGTTATGGAAGGTAGTCTGTTGTCTAGATTTTTGTTACTCCAATTGATGGTAGCGTTGTCATTATGCAAGGTAGTCTATTGTCGAGATTTTTGTTATTCCAATGGATGGTAGCCTTGTCATTATGGAAGGTAGTTTTTTGTCGAGATTTTTGTTACTCCAATGGATGATAGCCTTGTCATTATGGAAGGTAATCTATTGTCGAGATTTTTGTTACCCCAATGGATGGTAGCCTTGTAATTATGGAATGTAGTCTATTGAAGAGATTTTTGTTACTCCAGTGGATTGTAGCCTTGTCATTAAGGAAGGTAGTCTGTTATTCAGATTTTTTTTACTCCAATGGATGGTAGCCTTGTCATTAAGAAAGGTAGTATGTTATCGATATTTTTGGTATTCCATTGGATGGTAGCCTTGTCATTATGGAACGTAGTCTGTTGTCGAGATTTTTGTTATTCCAATGGATGGTAACCTTGTCATTATGGAAGGTGGTCTTTTGTTGAGATTTTTTTTACTAAAATGGATGGTAGCCTTGTCATTATTGAAGGTAGTCTATTGTTGATATCTTTGTTACTCCACTGGATGATAGCCTTGTCGTTATGGAAGGTAGTCTGTTGATGAGATTTTTGTTACTCCAATGGATGTTAGCCTTGTCATTATGTAAGGTAGTCTATTATCGAGATTTCTGTTATTCCAATTGATGGTAGCCTTGTCATTATGGAAGGTAATATTTTGTCGAGATTTTTGTTGCTCTAATGGATGGTAGCCTTGTCATTATTGAAGGTAGTCTGTTGTCGATATCTTTGTTACTCCAATAGATGGTAGCTTTGTCATTATGCAAGGTAGTCTATTGTCGAGATTTTTGTTATTCCAATGGATGGTAACCTTGTCATTATGGAAGGTAGTTTGTCGTTGAGATTTCTGTTACTCCAATGGATGGTAGCCTTGTCATTATTGAAGGTAGTCTGTTGTCGATATCTTTGTTACTCCAATGGATGTTAGCCTTGTCATTATGGAAGGTAGTCTATTATCGAGATTTTTATTATTCCAATTGATGGTAGCCTTGTCGTTATGGAAGGTAGTATTTTGTCGAGATTTTTGTTGCTCTAATGGATGGTAGCCTTGTCATTATTGAAGGTAGTCTGTTGTCGATATCTTTGTTACTCCAATAGATGGTAGCTTTGTCATTATGCAAGGTAGTCTATTGTCGAGATTTTTTTTATTCCAATGGATGGTAACCTTGTCATTAGGGAAGGTAGTCTGTTGTCGAGATTTTTGTTACTCCAATGGATGGTAGCCTTGTCATTATTGAAGCTAGTCTGTTGTCGATATCTTTGTTACTCCAATGGATGTTAGCCTTGTCATTATGTAAGGTAGTCTATTATCGAGATTTCTGTTATTCCAATTGATGGTAGCCTTGTCATTATGAAAGGTAGTATTTTGTCGAGATTTTTGTTGCTCTAATGGATGGTAGCCTTGTCATTATTGAAGGTAGTCTGTTGTCGATATCTTTGTTACTCCAATAGAAGGTAGCTTTGTCATTATGCAAGGTAGTCTATTGTCGAGATTTTTGTTATTCCAATGGATGGTAACTTTGTCATTATGGAAGGTAGTTTGTCATTGAGATTTCTGTTATTCCAATGGATGGTAGCTTTGTCATTATTGAAGGTAGTCTGTTGTCGATATATTTGTTACTCCAATGGACGTTAGCCTTGTCATTATGGAATGTAATCTATTATCGAGATTTTTGTTATTCCAATTGATGGTAGCCTTGTCATTATGGAAGGTAGTATTTTGTCGAGATTTTTGTTGCTCTAATGGATGGTAGCCTTGTCATTATTGAAGGTAGCCAGTTGTCGATATCTTTGTTACTCCAATAGATGGTAGCTTTGTCATTATGCAAGGTAGTCTATTGTCGAGATTTTTTTTTATTCCAATGGATGGTAACCTAGTCATTATGGAAGGTAGTTTTTTGTCAAGATTTTTGTTACTCCAACGGATGGTAGCCTTGTAATTATGGAAGGTAGTCTATTGTCGAGATTTTTGTTACCCCAATGGATGGTAGCTTTGTAATTATGAAAGGTAGTCTATTGTAGAGATTTTTGTTACTCTAATGGTTGGTGGCCTTTTCATTATGGAAGGTAGTCTGTCTATGAGATTTCTCTTACTCTAATGGATTGTAGCCTTGTCATTAGGGAAGGTAGTCTGTTATTCCAATTTTTGTTACTCCAATGGATGGTAGCCTTGTCATTAAGAAAGATAGTATGTTATCGATATTTTTGTTATTCCATTGGATGGTGGCCTTGTTATTATGGAAGGTAGTCTGTTATCGATATTTTTGTTATTCTAATGGATGGTAACCTTGTCATTATGGAAGGTAGTCTTTTGTCGATATTTGTTTTACTATAATTGATGGTAGCCTTGTCATTATTGAAGGTAGTATGTTGTCGATATCTTTGTTACTCCAATGGATGATAGCCTTGTCGTTATGGAAGGTAGTTTGTTGTCGAGTTTTTTGTTACTCCAATTGATGGTAGCCTTGTCATTAGGGAAGGTAGTCTGTTGTCGAGATTTTTGTTACTCCAATGGATGGTAGCCTTATCATTATGGAAGGTAGTATGTCGTTGATATTTCTGTTACTCCAATGGATTGTAGCCTTGTCATTATGGAAGGTAGTTTGTTGTTAAGATTTTTGTTACTCCAATGGATGGTAGCCTTGTCATTAAGAAAGGTAGTATGTTATCGATATTTTTGTTATTCCATTGGATGGTAGCCTTGTCATTATGGAAGGTAGTCTGTTATCGATATTTTTGTTATTCTAATGGATGGTAACCTTGTCATTATCGAAGGTAGTCTTTTGTCGATATTTTTTTTTACTAAAATGGATGGTAGCCTTGTCATTATTGAAGGTAGTCTCTTGTCGATATCTTTGTTACTCCAATGGATGATAGCATTGTCGTTATGGAAGGTAGTCTGTTGTCTAGATATTTGTTACTCCAATTGATGGTAGCGTTGTCATTATGCAAGGTAGTCTATTGTCGAGATTTTTGTTATTCCAATGGATGGTAGCCTTGTCATTATGGAAGGTAGTTTTTTGTCGAGATTTTTGTTACTCCAATGGATGGTAGCCTTGTCATTATGGAAGGTAATCTATTGTCGAGATTTTTGTTACCCCAATGGATGGTAGCCTTGTAATTATGGAATGTAGTCTATTGAAGAGATTTTTGTTACTCCAGTGGATTGTAGCCTTGTCATTAAGGAAGGTAGTCTGTTATTCAGATTATTGTTACTCCAATGGATGGTAGCCTTGTCATTAAGAAAGGTAGTATGTTATCGATATTTTTGGTATTCCATTGGATGGTAGCCTTGTCATTATGGAATGTAGTCTGTTGTCGAGATTTCTGTTACTCCAATGGATGGTAGCCTTGTCATTATTGAAGGTAGTTTGTTGTCGATATCTTTGTTACTCCAATGGACGTTAGCCTTGTCATTATGGAAGGTACTCTATTATCGAGATTTTTGTTATTCCAATTGATGGTAGCCTTGTCATTATGGAAGGTAGTATTTTGTCGAGATTTTTGTTGCTCTAATGGATGGTAGCCTTGTCATTATTGAAGGTAGCCAGTTGTCGATATCTTTGTTACTCCAATAGATGGTGGCTTTGTCATTATGCAAGGTAGTCTATTGTCGAGATTTTTTTTATTCCAATGGATGGTAACCTTGTCATTATGGAAGGTTGTTTTTTGTCAAGATTTTTGTTACTCCAACGGATGGTAGCCTTGTAATTATGGAAGGTAGTCTATTGTCGAGATTTTTGTTACCCCGATGGATGGTAGCTTTGAAATTATGAAACGTAGTCTATTGTAGAGATTTTTGTTACTCTAATGGTTGGTAGCCTTTTCATTATGGAAGGTAGTCTGTCTATGAGATTTCTCTTACTCCAATGGATTGTAGCCTTGTCATTAGGGAAGGTAGTCTGTTATTCCAATTTTTGTTACTCCAATGGATGGTAGCCTTGTCATTAAGAAAGATAGTATGTCATCGATATTTTTGTTATTCCATTGGATGGTAGCCTTGTCATTATGGAAGGTAGTCTGTTATCGATATTTTTGTTATTCTAATGGATGGTAACCTTGTCATTATGGAAGGTAGTCTTTTGTCGATATTTTTTTTTACTAAAATGGATGGTAGCCTTGTCATTATTGAAGGTAGTCTGTTGTCGATATCTTTGTTACTCCAATGGATAATAGCATTGTCGTTATGGAAGGTAGTCTGTTGTCTAGATTTTTGTTACTCCAATTGATGGTAGCGTTGTCATTATGCAAGGTAGTCTATTGTCGAGATTTTTGTTATTCCAATGGATGGTAGCCTTGTCATTATGGAAGGTAGTTTTTTGTCGAGATTTTTGTTACTCCAATGGATGATAGCCTTGTCATTATGGAAGGTAATCTATTGTCGCGATTTTTGTTACCCCAATGGATGGTAGCCTTGTAATTATGGAATGTAGTCTATTGAAGAGATTTTGGTTACTCTAGTGGATTGTAGCCTTGTCATTAAGGAAGGTATTCTGTTATTCAGATTTTTGTTACTCCAATGGATGGTAGCCTTGTCATTAAGAAAGGTAGTATGTTATCGATATTTTTGGTATTCCATTGGATGGTAGCCTTGTCATTATGGAACGTAGTCTATTGTCGAGATTTTTGTTATTCCAATGGATGGTAACCTTGTCATTATGGAAGGTAGTCTTTTGTTGAGATTTTTTTTAGTAAAATGGATGGTATCCTTGTCATTATTGAAGGTAGTCTATTGTTGATATCTTTGTTACTCCACTGGATGATAGCCTTGTCGTTATGGAAGGTAGTCTGTTGATGAGATTTTTGTTACTCCAATGGATGTTAGCCTTGTCATTATGTAAGGTAGTCTATTATCGAGATTTCTGTTATTCCAATTGATGGTAGACTTGTCATTATGGAAGGTAATATTTTGTCGAGATTTTTGTTGCTCTAGTGGATGGTAGCCTTGTCATTATTGAAGGTAGTCTATTGTCGATATCTTTGTTACTCCAATAGATGGTAGCTTTGTCATTATGCAAGGTAGTCTATTGTCGAGATTTTTGTTATTCCAATGGATGGTAACCTTGTCATTATGGAAGGTAGTTTGTCGTTGAGATTTCTGTTACTCCAATGGATGGTAGCCTTGTCATTATTGAAGGTAGTCTGTTGTCGATATCTTTGTTACTCCAATGGATGTTAGCCTTGTCATTATGGAAGGTAGTCTATTATCGAGATTTTTGTTATTCCAATTGATGGTAGCCTTGTCATTATGGAAGGTAGTATTTTGTCGAGATTTTTATTGCTCTAATGGATGGTAGCCTTGTTATTATTGAAGGTAGTCTGTTGTCGATATCTTTGTTACTCCAATAGATGGTAGCTTTGTCATTATGCAAGATAGTCTATTGTCGAGATTTTTGTTATTCCAATGGATGGTAGCCTTGTCATTATGGAAGGTAGTTTTTTGTCGAGATTTTTGTTACTCCAATGGATGGTAGCCTTGTCATTATGGAAGGTAATCTATTGTCGAGATTTTTGTTACCCCAATGGATGGTAGCCTTGTAATTATGGAATGTAGTCTATTGAAGAGATTTTTGTTACTCCAGTGGATTGTAGCCTTGTCATTAAGGAAGGTAGTCTGTTATTCAGATTTTTGTTACTCCAATGGATTGTAGCCTTGTCATTAAGAAAGGTAGTATGTTATCGATATTTTTGGTATTCCATTGGATGGTAGCCTTGTCATTATGGAACGTAGTCTGTTGTCGAGATTTCTGTTACTCCAATGGATGGTAGCCTTGTCATTATTGAAGGTAGTCTGTTGTCGATATCTTTGTTACTCCAATGGACGTTAGCCTTGTCATTATGGAAGGTAGTCTATTATCGAGATTTTTGTTATTCCAATTGATGGTAGCCTTGTCATTATGGAAGGTAGTATTTTGTCGAGATTTTTGTTGCTCTAATGGATGGTAGCCTTGTCATTATTGAAGGTAGCCAGTTGTCGATATCTTTGTTACTCCAATAGATGGTGGCTTTGTCATTATGCAAGGTAGTCTATTGTCGAGATTTTTTTTATTCCAATGGATGGTAACCTTGTCATTATGGAAGGTTATTTTTTGTCAAGATTTTTGTTACTCTAACGGATGGTAGCCTTGTAATTATGGAAGGTAGTCTATTGTCGAGATTTTTGTTACCCCAATGGATGGTAGCTTTGTAATTATGAAAGGTAGTCTATTGTAGAGATTTTTGTTACTCTAATGGTTGGTAGCCTTTTCATTATGGAAGGTAGTCTGTCTATGACATTTCTCTTACTCCAATGGATTGTAGCTTTGTCATTAGGGAAGGTAGTCTGTTATTCCAATTTTTGTTACTCCAATGGATCGTAGCCTTGTCATTAAGAAAGATAGTATGTTATCGATATTTTTGTTATTCCATTGGATGGTAGCCTTGTCATTATGGAAGGTAGTCTGTTATCGATATTTTTGTTATTCTAATGGATGGTAACCTTGTCATTATGGAAGGTAGTCTTTTGTCGATATTTTTTTTTACTAAAATGGATGGTAGCCTTGTCATTATTGAAGGTACTCTGCTTTCGATATCTTTGTTACTCCAATGGATGATAGCATTGTCGTTATGGAAGGTAGTTTGTTGTCTAGATTTTTGTTACTCCAATTGATGGTAGCGTTGTCATTATGCAAGGTAGTCTATTGTCGAGATTTTTGTTATTCCAATGGATGGTAGCCTTGTCATTATGGAAGGTAGTTTTTTGTCGAGATTTTTGTTACTCCAATGGATGATAGCCTTGTCATTATGGAAGGTAATCTATTGTCGCGATTTTTGTTACCCCAATGGATGGTAGCCTTGTAATTATGGAATGTAGTCTATTGAAGAGATATTTGTTACTCTAGTGGATTGTAGCCTTGTCAATAAGGAAGGTAGTCTGTTATTCAGATTTTTGTTACTCCAATGGATGGTAGCCTTGTCATTAAGAAAGGTAGTATGTTATCGATATTTTTGGTATTCCATTGGATGGTAGCCTTGTCATTATGGAACGTAGTCTATTGTCGAGATTTTTGTTATTCCAATGGATGGTAACCTTGTCATTATGGAAGGTAGTCTTTTGTTGAGATTTTTTTTACTAAAATGGATGGTAGCCTTGTCATTATTGAAGGTAGTGTATTGTTGATATCTTTGTTACTCCACTGGATGATAGCCTTGTCGTTATGGAAGGTAGTCTGTTGATGAGATTTTTGTTACTCCAATGGATGTTAGCCTTGTCATTATGTAAGGTAGTCTATTATCGAGATTTCTGTTATTCCAATTGATGGTAGCCTTGTCATTATGGAAGGTAATATTTTGTCGAGATTTTTGTTGCTCTAATTGACGGTAGCCTTGTCATTATTGAAGGTAGTCTGTTGTCGATATCTTTGTTACTCCAATAGATGGTAGCTTTGTCATTATGCAAGGTAGTCTATTGTCGAGATTTTTGTTATTCCAATGGATGGTAACCTTGTCGTTATGGAAGGTAGTTTGTCGTTGAGATTTCTGTTACTCCAATGGATGGTAGCCTTGTCATTATTGAAGGTAGTCTGTTGTCGATATCTTTGTTACTCCAATGGATGTTAGCCTTGTCATTATGGAAGGTAGTCTATTATCGAGATTTTTGTTATTCCAATTGATGGTAGCCTTGTCATTATGGAAGGTAGTATTTTGTCGAGATTTTTGTTGCTCTAATGGATGGTAGCCTTGTCATTATTGAAGGTAGTCTGTTGTCGATATCTTTGTTACTCCAATAGATGGTAGCTTTGTCATTATGCAAGATAGTCTATTGTCGAGATTTTTGTTATTCCAATGGATGGTAGCCTTGTCATTATGGAAGGTAGTTTTTTGTCGAGATTTTTGTTACTCAAATGGATGGTAGCCTTGTCATTATGGAAGGTAATCTATTGTCGAGATTTTTGTTACCCCAATGGATGGTAGCCTTGTAATTATGGAATGTAGTCTATTGAAGAGATTTTTGTTACTCCAGTGGATTGTAGCCTTGTCATTAAGGAAGGTAGTCTGTTATTCAGATTTTTGTTACTCCAATGGATGGTAGCCTTGTCATTAAGAAAGGTAGTATGTTATCGATATTTTTGGTATTCCATTGGATGGTAGCCTTGTCATTATGGAACGTAGTATGTTGTCGAGATTTCTGTTACTCCAATGGATGGTAGCCTTGTCATTATTGGAGGTAGTCTGTTGTCAATATCTTTGTTACTCCAATGGACGTTAGCCTTGTCATTATGGAAGGTAGTCTATTATCGAGATTTTTGTTATTCCAATTGATGGTAGCCTTGTCATTATGGAAGGTAGTATTTTGTCGAGATTTTTGTTGCTCTAATGGATGGTAGCCTTGTCATTATTGAAGGTAGCCAGTTGTCGATATCTTTGTTACTCCAATAGATGGTGGCTTTGTCATTATGCAAGGTAGTCTATTGTCGAGATTTTTTTTATTCCAATGGATGGTAACCTTGTCATTATGGAAGGTTGTTTTTTGTCAAGATTTTTGTTACTCCAACGGATGGTAGCCTTGTAATTATGGAAGGTAGTCTATTGTCGAGATTTTTGTTACCCTAATGGATGGTAGCTTTGTAATTATGAAAGGTAGTCTATTGTAGAGATTTTTGTTACTCTAATGGTTGGTAGCCTTTTCATTATGGAAGGTAGTCTGTCTATTAGATTTCTCTTACTCCAATGGATTGTAGCCTTGTCATTAGGGAAGGTAGTCTGTTATTCCAATTTTTGTTACTCCAATGGATGGTAGCCTTGTCATTAAGAAAGATAGTATTTTATCGATATTTTTGTTATTCCATTGGATGGTAGCCTTGTCATTATGGAAGGTAGTCTGTTATCGATATTTTTGTTATTCTAATGGATGGTAACCTTGTCATTATGGAAGGTAGTCTTTTGTCGATATTTTTTTTTACTAAAATGGTTGGTAGCCTTGTCATTATTGAAGGTAGTCTGTTGTCAATATCTTTGTTACTCCAATGGATGATAGCATTGTCGTTATGGAAGGTAGTCTGTTGTCTAGATTTTTGTTACTCGAATTGATGGTAGCGTTGTCATTATGCAAGGTAGTCTATTGTCGAGATTTTTGTTATTCCAATGGATGGTAGCCTTGTCATTATGGAAGGTAGTTTTTTGTCGAGATTTTTGTTACTCCAATGGATGATAGCCTTGTCATTATGGAAGGTAATCTATTGTCGCGATTTTTGTTACCCCAATGGATGGTAGCCTTGTAATTATGGAATGTAGTCTATTGAAGAGATTTTTGTTACTCTAGTGGATTGTAGCCTTGCCATTAAGGAAGGTAGTCTGTTATTCAGATTTTTGTTACTCCAATGGATGGTAGCCTTGTCATTAAGAAAGGTAGTATGTTATCGATATTTTTGGTATTCCATTGGATGGTAGCCTTGTCATTATGGAACGTAGTCTATTGTCGAGATTTTTGTTATTCCAATGGATGGTAACCTTTTCATTATGGAAGGTAGTCTTTTGTTGAGATTTTTTTACTAAAATGGATGGTAGCCTTGTCATTATTGAAGGTAGTCTATTGTTGATATCTTTGTTACTCCACTGGATGATAGCCTTGTCGTTATGGAAGGTAGTCTGTTGATGAGATTTTTGTTACACCAATGGATGTTAGCCTTGTCATTATGTAAGGTAGTCTATTATCGAGATTTCTGTTATTCCAATTGATGGTAGCCTTGTCATTATGGAAGGTAATATTTTGTCGAGATTTTTGTTGCTCTAATTGACGGTAGCCTTGTCATTATTGAAGGTAGTCTGTTGTCGATATCTTTGTTACTCCAATAGATGGTAGCTTTGTCATTATGCAAGGTAGTCTATTGTCGAGATTTTTGTTATTCCAATGGATGGTAACCTTGTCGTTATGGAAGGTAGTTTGTCGTTGAGATTTCTGTTACTCCAATGGATGGTAGCCTTGTCATTATTGAAGGTAGTCTGTTGTCGATATCTTTGTTACTCCAATGGATGTTAGCCTTGTCATTATGGAAGGTAGTCTATTATCGAGATTTTTGTTATTCCAATTGATGGTAGCCTTGTCATTATGGAAGGTAGTATTTTGTCGAGATTTTTGTTGCTCTAATGGATGGTAGCCTTGTCATTATTGAAGGTAGTCTGTTGTCGATATCTTTGTTACTCCAATAGATGGTAGCTTTGTCATTATGCAAGATAGTCTATTGTCGAGATTTTTGTTATTCCAATGGATGGTAGCCTTGTCATTATGGAAGGTAGTTTTTTGTCGAGATTTTTGTTACTCAAATGGATGGTAGCCTTGTCATTATGGAAGGTAATCTATTGTCGAGATTTTTGTTACCCCAATGGATGGTAGCCTTGTAATTATGGAATGTAGTCTATTGAAGAGATTTTTGTTACTCCAGTGGATTGTAGCCTTGTCATTAAGGAAGGTAGTCTGTTATTCAGATTTTTGTTACTCCAATGGATGGTAGCCTTGTCATTAAGAAAGGTAGTATGTTATCGATATTTTTGGTATTCCATTGGATGGTAGCCTTGTCATTATGGAACGTAGTCTGTTGTCGAGATTTCTGTTACTCCAATGGATGGTAGCCTTGTCATTATTGGAGGTAGTCTGTTGTCAATATCTTTGTTACTCCAATGGACGTTAGCCTTGTCATTATGGAAGGTAGTCTATTATCGAGATTTTTGTTATTCCAATTGATGGTAGCCTTGTCATTATGGAAGGTAGTATTTTGTCGAGATTTTTGTTGCTCTAATGGATGGTAGCCTTGTCATTATTGAAGGTAGCCAGTTGTCGATATCTTTGTTACTCCAATAGATGGTGGCTTTGTCATTATGCAAGGTAGTCTATTGTCGAGATTTTTTTTATTCCAATGGATGGTAACCTTGTCATTATGGAAGGTTGTTTTTTGTCAAGATTTTTGTTACTCCAACGGATGGTAGCCTTGTAATTATGGAAGGTAGTCTATTGTCGAGATTTTTGTTACCCTAATGGATGGTAGCTTTGTAATTATGAAAGGTAGTCTATTGTAGAGATTTTTGTTACTCTAATGGTTGGTAGCCTTTTCATTATGGAAGGTAGTCTGTCTATTAGATTTCTCTTACTCCAATGGATTGTAGCCTTGTCATTAGGGAAGGTAGTCTGTTATTCCAATTTTTGTTACTCCAATGGATGGTAGCCTTGTCATTAAGAAAGATAGTATGTTATCGATATTTTTGTTATTCCATTGGATGGTAGCCTTGTCATTATGGAAGGTAGTCTGTTATCGATATTTTTGTTATTCTAATGGATGGTAACCTTGTCATTATGGAAGGTAGTCTTTTGTCGATATTTTTTTTTACTAAAATGAATGGTAGCCTTGTCATTATTGAAGGTAGTCTGTTGTCAATATCTTTGTTACTCCAATGGATGATAGCATTGTCGTTATGGAAGGTAGTCTGTTGTCTAGATTTTTGTTACTCCAATTGATGGTAGCGTTGTCATTATGCAAGGTAGTCTATTGTCGAGATTTTTGTTATTCCAATGGATGGTAGCCTTGTCATTATGGAAGGTAGTTTTTTGTCGAGATTTTTGTTACTCCAATGGATGATAGCCTTGTCATTATGGAAGGTAATCTATTGTCGCGATTTTTGTTACCCCAATGGATGGTAGCCTTGTAATTATGGAATGTAGTCTATTGAAGAGATTTTTGTTACTCTAGTGGATTGTAGCCTTGCCATTAAGGAAGGTAGTCTGTTATTCAGATTTTTGTTACTCCAATGGATGGTAGCCTTGTCATTAAGAAAGGTAGTATGTTATCGATATTTTTGGTATTCCATTGGATGGTAGCCTTGTCATTATGGAACGTAGTCTATTGTCGAGATTTTTGTTATTCCAATGGATGGTAACCTTTTCATTATGGAAGGTAGTCTTTTGTTGAGATTTTTTTACTAAAATGGATGGTAGCCTTGTCATTATTGAAGGTAGTCTATTGTTGATATCTTTGTTACTCCACTGGATGATAGCCTTGTCGTTATGGAAGGTAGTCTGTTGATGAGATTTTTGTTACTCCAATGGATGTTAGCCTTGTCATTATGTAAGGTAGTCTATTATCGAGATTTTTGTTATTCCAATTGATGGTAGCCTTGTCATTATGGAAGGTAATATTTTGTCGAGATTTTTGTTGCTCTAATGGATGGTAGCCTTGTCATTATTGAAGGTAGTCTGTTGTTGATATCTTTGTTACTCCAATAGATGGTAGCTTTGTCATTATGCAAGGTAGTCTATTGTCGAGATTTTTTTTATTCCAATGGATGGTAACCTTGTCATTATGGAAGGTAGTTTTTTGTCAAGATTTTTGTTACTCCAATGGATGGTAGCCTTGTAATTATGGAAGGTAGTCTGTTGTCGAGATTTTTGTTACCCTAATGGATGGTAGCTTTGTAATTATGAAAGGTAGTATATTGTAGAGATTTTTGTTACTCTAATGGTTGGTAGCCTTTTCATTATGGAAGGTAGTCTGTCTATGAGATTTCTCTTACTCCAATGGATTGTAGCCTTGTCATTAGGGAAGGTAGTCTGTTATTCAGATTTTTGTTACTCCAATGGATGGTTGCCTTGTCATTAAGAAAGGTAGTATGTTATCGATATTTTTGTTATTCCATTGGATGGTAGCCTTGTCATTATGGAAGGTAGTCTGTTATCGATATTTTTGTTATTCTAATGGATGGTAACCTTGTCATTATGGAAGGTAGTCTTTTGTTGATATTTTTTTTACTAAAATTGATGGTAGCCTTGTCATTATTGAAGATAGTATGTTGTCGATATCTTTGTTACTCCAATGGATGATAGCCTTGTCGTTATGGAAGGTAGTCTGTTGTCGAGTTTTTTGTTACTCCAATTGATGGTAGCCTTGTCATTAGGGAAGGTAGTCTATTGTCGTGATTTTTGTTACTCCAATGGATGGTAGCCTTATCATTATGGAAGGTAGTATGTCGTTGATATTTCTGTTACTCCAATGGATTGTAGCCTTGTCATTATGGAAAGTAGTTTGTTGTTAAGATTTTTGTTACTCAAGTGGATGGTAGCCTTGTCATTCAGAAAAGTAGTATGTTATCGATATTTTTGTTATACCATTGGATGGTAGCCTTGTCATTATGGAAGGTAGTCTGTTATCGATATTTTTGTTATTCTAATGGAGGTAACCTTGTCATTATGGAAGGTAGTCTTATGTCGATATTTTTTTTACTTAAATGGATGGTAGCCTTGTCATTATTGAAGGTAGTCTGTTGTCGATATCTTTGTTACTCCAATGGATGATAGCATTGTCGTTATGGAAGGTAGTCTATTGTTTAGATTTTTGTTACTCCAATTGATGGTAGCCTTGTCATTAGGGAAGGTAGTCTGTTGTCGAGATTTTTGTTACTCCAATGGATGGTAGCCTTATCATTATGGAAGGTAGTATGTTGTTGATATTTCTGTTACTCCAATGGATTGTAGCTTTGTCATAATGGAAGGTAGTTTGTTGTTAAGATTTTTGTTACTCCAATGGATGGTAGTCTTGTCATTAAGAAAGGTAGTATGTTATCGATATTTTTGTTATCCCATTGGATGGTAGCCTTGTCATTAAGAAAGGTAGTATGTTATCGATATTTTTTTTATTCCATTGGATGGTAGCCTTGTCATTATGGAAGGTAGTATGTTATCGATATTTTTGTTATTCTAATGGATGGTAACGTTGTCATTATGGAAGGTAGTCTTTTGTCGATATTTTTTTTACTAAAATGGATGGTAGCCTTGTCATTATTGAAGGTAGTTTGTTGTAGATATCTTTGTTACTCCAATGGATGATAGCCTTGTCGTTATGGAAGGTAGTCTGTTGTCATGATTTTTGTTACTCCAATTCATGGTAGCCTTGTCATTGGGGAAGGTAGTCTGTTGTCGAGATTTTTGTTACTCCAATTGATGGTAGCCTTATCATTATGGAAGGTAGTATGTTGTTGAGATTTCTGTTACTCCAATGGATTGTAGCCTTGTCATTATGGAAGGTAGTTTGTTGTTGAGATTTTTGTTACTCCAATGGATGGTAGCCTTGTCATTATGGAAGGTAGTTTGTTGTCGATATTTTTGTTATTCGAATGGATGGTAACCTTGTCATTATGGAAGGTAGTTTTTTGTCGAGGATTTTGTTACTCCAATGGATGGTAGCCTTATCATTATTGAAGTTAATCTATTGTCGATATGTTTGTTACTCTAATGGATGATAGCCTTGTCATTATGAAAGTTAGTCTGTTGTCGAGATTTTTTTTATTCCAATGGATGGTAGCCTTGTCATTGTGGAAGGTAGTTTGTTGTCACGATATTGTTACTCTAATGGATGGTTAGCTTGTCATTATAGAACATAGTATGTTATTGATATTTTTGTTACTCCAATTGATGGTAGCCTTGTCATTATGGAAAGTACTCTATTGTCGAAATTTTTTTTACTCCAATGGATGGTAGCCTTGTCATTATGAAAGGTAGCCGGTTGATCAAATTTTTGTTATTCCAATGGATGTTAGCCTTGTCATTATGGAAGATAGTCTATTGTCAAGATTTTTGTTATTACAATTGATGGTAGCCTTCTCACTATGCAAGGTAGTCTATTGTCAAGATTTTTGTTATTCCAATGGATGGTAGCCTTCAAATTATGGAAGGTAGTTTTTTGTCGATATTTTTGTTACTCCAATGGATGGTAGCCTTGTCATTATGGAAGGTAGTCTATTGTCGAGATTTTTGTTATTCGAATGGATGGTAACCTAGTCATTATGGAAGGTAGTTTTTTGTCGAGGTTTTTGTTACTCCAATGGATGGTAGCCTTATCATTATTGAAGGTAGTCTGTTGTCGAGAATTTTTTTACTCCAATGGATGGTAGCCTTGTCATTATGGAAGGTAGTATGTTGTCACGATTTTTTTACTCTAATGGATGGTAGGCTTGTCATTATAGAACATAGTTTGTTGATGATATTTTTGTTACTCCAATTGATGGTAGCCTTTTCATTATGGAAAATACTCTATTGTCAAGATTTTTGTTGCTCCAATGGATGGTAGCCTTGTCATTATTGAAGGTAGTTTGTTGGCGATATCTTTGTTACTCCAATGGATGGCAGCGTTGTCATTATGGAAGGTAGTTTTTTGTCGAGGTTTTTGTTATTCCGATGGATGGTAGCCTTGTCATTAAGAAAGGTAGTATGTTATCGATATTTTTGTTATTCCATTGGATGGTAGCCTTGTCATTATGGAAGGTAGTCTGTTATCGATATTTTTGTTATTCCAATGGATGGTAACCTTGTCATTATGGAAGGTAGTCTTTTGTTGATATTTTTTTTACTAAAATGGATGGTAGCCTTGTCATTATTGAAGGTTGTCTGTTGTAAATATCTTTGTTACTCCAATGGATGATAGCCTTGTCGTTATGGAAGGTAGTTTTTCGTTAAGATTTTTGTTAATCCAAGGGATGGTAGCCTTGTCATTATAAAAGGTAGTCTCTTGTCGAGATGTTTGTTACTCCAATTGATGGTAGCCTTGTCATTAGGGAAGATAGTCTGTTGTCGAGATTTTTGTTACTCCATTGGATGGTAGCCTTATCATTATGGAAGGTAGTATGTCATTGAGATTTCATTTACTCCAATGGATTGTAGCCTTGTCATTATGGTAGGTAGTTTGTTGTTAAGATTTTTGTTACTCCAATGGATGCTAGCCTTGTCATTATGCAAAGTAGTAGGTTGTTCTGATTTTTGATACTCCAATGTAAGTTAGCCTTGTCATTATGGAAGGTAATCTATTATCGAGATTTTTGTTATTCCAATTGATGGTAGCCTTGTCATTATGGAAGATAGTATTTTGTCGAGAATTTTGTTGCTCCAATGGATGGTAGCCTTGTCATTATTGAAGGTAGTTTTTTGTCGAGATTTTTATTATTCCAATGGATGGTAGCCTTGTCATTATGGAAGGTAGTTTTTTGTGGAGGTTTTTGTTACTCCAATGGATGATAGCCTTGTCATTAAGAAAGGTAGTATGTTATCGATATTTTTGTAATTCCATTGGATGGTAGCCTTGTCATTATGGAAGGTAGTCTGTTATCGATATTTTTGTTATTCCAATGGATGGTAACCTTGTCATTATGGAAGGTAGTCTTTTGTCAATATTTTTTTTACTAAAATGTATGCTAGCCTTGTCATTATTGAAGGTAGTCTATTGCCAATATCTTTGTTATTCCAAAGGATGATAGCCTTGTCATTATGGAAGGTAGTCTGTTATTGAGATTTTTGTTACTCCAAGGGATGGTAGCCTTGTCATTATAGAAGGTAGTCTGTTGTCGAGATTTTTGTTACTCCAATTGATGGTAGCCTTGTCATTAGGGAAGGTAGTCTGTTGTCGAGATTTTTGGTACTCCAATGGATGGTAGCCTTATCATTATGGAAGGTAGTATGTCGTTGAGATTTCTGTTACTCCAATGGATTGTAGCCTTGTCATTATGGAAGGTAGTTTGCGGTTAAGATTTTTGTTACTCCAATGAATGGTAGCCTTGTCATTATGGAAGGTAGTTTGTTCTCGAGATTTTTGTTATTCAAATGGATGGTAACCTTGTCATTATGGAAGGTAGTTTTTTGACAAGGTTTTTGTTACTCCAATGGATGGTAGCCTTATCATTAATGAAGTTAGTCTGTTGTCGATATCTTTGTACTCCAATGGATGATAGCCTTGTCATTATGAAAGTTAGTCTGTTGTCGAGATTTTTTTTACTCAAATGGATGGTAGCCTTGTCATTATGGAAGGTAGTCTGTTGTCACGATTTGGTTACTCTAAGGGATGGTAGGCTCTTCATTATAGAACATAGTCTGTTGTTGATATTTTTGTTACTCCAATTGATGGTAGCCTTGTCATTATGGAAAGTACTCTATTGTCGATATTTTTTTTACTCCAACGGATGGTAGCCTTATCATTAGGAAAGGTAGTTGATTGTTCTGATTTTTGTAACTCCAATGGATGTTAGCCTTGTCATTATGGAAGGTAGTCTATTGTCAAGATTTTTATTATTCCAATTGATGGTAGCCTTGTCATTATGGAAGGTAGTCTATTGTCGAGATTTTTGTTATTCCAATGGATGGTAGCCTTGTCATTATGGAAGGTAGTTTTTTGTCGAGATTTTTGTTACTCCAATGGATGGTATCCTTGTCATTATGGAAGGTAATCTATTGTCGAGATTTTTGTTATTCCAATTGATGGTAGCCTTGTAATTATGGAAGGTAGCCTATTGTAGAGATTTTTGTTACTCCAATGGATGGTAGCCTTTTCATTATGGAAGGTTGTCTGTCTATGAGATTTATGTTACTCCAATGGATTGTAGCCTTGTCATTATGGAAGGTAGTCTTTTATTCATATTTTTGTTACTCCAATGGATGGTAGCCTTGTCATTAAGAAAGGTAGTATGTTATCGATATTTTTTTTATTCCATTGGATGGTAGCCTTGTCATTATGGAAGGTAGTTTTTTGTCGAGATTTTTGTTACTCCAATGGATGGTAGCCTTGTCATTATGGAAGGTAATCTATTGTCGAGATTTTTGTTATTCCAATTGATGGTAGCCTTGTAATTGTGGAAGGTAGCCTATTGTAGAGATTTTTGTTACTCCAATGGATGGTAGCCTTTTCATTATGGAAGGTTGTCTGTCTATGAGATTTCTGTTACTCCAATGGATTGTAGCCTTGTCATTATGGATGGTAGTCTGTTATTCATATTTTTGTTACTCCAATGGATGGTAGCCTTGTCATTAAGAAAGGTAGTATGTTATCGATATTTTTGTTATTCCATTGGATGGTAGCCTTGTCATTATGGAAGGTAGTCTGTTGTCGATATTTTTGTTATTCCAATGGATGGTAACCTTGTCATTATGGAAGGTAGTCTTTTGTTGAGATTTTTTTACTAAAATTAATGATATCCTTGTCATTATTGAAGGTAGTCTGTTGTCGATATCTTTGTTATTCCAAAGGATGATAGCCTTGTCATTATGGAAGGTAGTCTGTTATTGAGATATTTGTTACTCCAAGGGATGGTAGCCTTGTCATTATAGAAGGTAGTCTGTTGTCGAGATTTTTGTTACTCCAATTGATGGTAGCCTTGTCATTAGGGAAGGTAGTCTGTTGTCGAGATTTTTGTTACTCCAATGGATGGTAGCCTTATCATTATGGAAGGTAGTATGTCGTTGAGATTTCTGTTACTCCAATGGATTGTAGCCTTGTCATTATGGAAGGTAGTTTGCGGTTAAGATTTTTGTTACTCCAATGAATGGTAGCCTTGTCATTATGGAAGGTAGTTTGTTCTCGAGATTTTTTTTATTCAAATGGATGGTAACCTTGTCATTATGGAAGGTAGTTTTTTGACAAGGTTTTTGTTACTCCAATGGATGGTAGCCTTATCATTAATGAAGTTAGTCTGTTGTCGATATCTTTGTATTCCAATGGATGATAGCCTTGTCATTATGAAAGTTAGTCTGTTGTCGAGATTTTTTTTACTCAAATGGATGGTAGCCTTGTCATTATGGAAGGTAGTCTGTTGTCACGATTTGGTTACTCTAAGGGATGGTAGGCTTGTCATTATAGAACATAGTCTGTTGTTGATATTTTTGTTACTCCAATTGATGGTAGCCTTGTCATTATGGAAAGTACTCTATTGTCGATATTTTTTTTACTCCAACGGATGGTAGCCTTATCATTAGGAAAGGTAGTTGATTGTTCTGATTTTTGTAACTCCAATGGATGTTAGCCTTGTCATTATGGAAGGTAGTCTATTGTCAAGATTTTTATTATTCCAATTGATGGTAGCCTTGTCATTATGGAAGGTAGTCTATTGTCGAGATTTTTGTTATTCCAATGGATGGTAGCCTTGTCATTATGGAAGGTAGTTTTTTGTCGAGATTTTTGTTACTCCAATGGATGGTATCCTTGTCATTATGGAAGGTAATCTATTGTCGAGATTTTTGTTATTCCAATTGATGGTAGCCTTGTAATTATGGAAGGTAGCCTATTGTAGAGATTTTTGTTACTCCAATGGATGGTAGCCTTTTCATTATGGAAGGTTGTCTGTCTATGAGATTTATGTTACTCCAATGGATTGTAGCCTTGTCATTATGGAAGGTAGTCTTTTATTCATATTTTTGTTACTCCAATGGATGGTAGCCTTGTCATTAAGAAAGGTAGTATGTTATCGATATTTTTTTTATTCCATTGGATGGTAGCCTTGTCATTATGGAAGGTAGTTTTTTGTCGAGATTTTTGTTACTCCAATGGATGGTAGCCTTGTCATTATGGAAGGTAATCTATTGTCGAGATTTTTGTTATTCCAATTGATGGTAGCCTTGTAATTGTGGAAGGTAGCCTATTGTAGAGATTTTTGTTACTCCAATGGATGGTAGCCTTTTCATTATGGAAGGTTGTCTGTCTATGAGATTTCTGTTACTCCAATGGATTGTAGCCTTGTCATTATGGATGGTAGTCTGTTATTCATATTTTTGTTACTCCAATGGATGGTAGCCTTGTCATTAAGAAAGGTAGTATGTTATCGATATTTTTGTTATTCCATTGGATGGTAGCCTTGTCATTATGGAAGGTAGTCTGTTGTCGATATTTTTGTTATTCCAATGGATGGTAACCTTGTCATTATGGAAGGTAGTCTTTTGTTGAGATTTTTTTACTAAAATGGATGATATCCTTGTCATTATTGAAGGTAGTCTGTTGTCGATATCTTTGTTACTCCAATGGATGATAGCCTTGTCGTTACGGAAGGTAGTCTGTTGTTTAGATTTTTGTTACTCGAAGGGATGCTAGCCCTGTCATTATAGAAGGTAGTCTGTTGTCGAGATTTTTGTTACTCCAATTGATGGTAGCCTTGTCATTAGGGAAGGTAGTCTGTTGTCGATATTTTTGTTACTCCAATGGATGGTAGCCTTATCATTATGGAAGGTAGTATGTCATTGAGATTTCTGTTACTCCAATGGATTGTAGCCTTGTCATTATGGAAGGTATTTTGTTGTTAAGATTTTTGTTACACCAATGAATGGTAGCCTTGTCATTATGGAAGGTAGTCTGTTGTCGATATTTTTGTTATTCGAATGGATGGTAACCTTGTGATTATGGAAGGTAGTTTTTTGTCAAGGTTTTTGTTACTCCAATTGATGGTAGCCTTATCATTATTGAAGTTAGTCTGTTGTCGATATCTTTGTTACTCCAATGGATGATAGCCTTGTCATTATGAAAGTTAGTCTGTTGTCGAGATTTTTTTTTCTCCAATGGATGGTAGCCTTGTCATTATGGAAGGTAGTCTGTTGTCACGATTTTGTTACTCTAAGGGATGGTAGGCTTGTCATTATAGAACATAGTCTGTTGTTGATATTTTTGTTACTCCAATTGATGGTAGCCTTGTAATTGTGGAAGGTACTCTATTGTCGAGATTTTTTTTACTCCAACGGATGGTAGCCTTGTCATTAGGAAAGGTAGTCGATTGTTCTGATTTTTGTTACTCCAATGGATGTTAGCCTCGTCATTATGGAAGGTAGTCTATTGTCAAGATTTTTATTATTCCAATTGATGGTAGCCTTGTCATTATGGAAGGTAATCTATTGTCGAGATTTTTGTTATTCCAATTGATGGTAGCCTTGTAATTGTGGAAGGTAGTCTATTGTAGTGATTTTTGTTACTCCAATGGATGGTAGCCTTTTCATTATGGAAGGTTGTCTGTCTATGAGATTTATGTTACTCCAATGGATTGTAGCCTTGTCATTATGGAAGGTAGTCTTTTATTCATATTTTTGTTACGCCAATGGATGGTAGCCTTGTCATTAAGGAAGGTAGTATGTTATCGATATTTGTGTTATTCCATTGGATGGTAGCCTTGTCATTATGGAAGGTAGTTTTTTGTCGAGATTTTTGTTACTCCAATGGATGGTAGCCTTGTCATTATGGAAGGTAATCTATTGTCGAGATTTTTGTTATTCCAATTGATGGTAGCCTTGTAATTGTGGAAGGTAGCCTATTGTAGAGATTTTTGTTACTCCAATGGATGGTAGCCTTTTAATTATGGAAGGTTGTCTGTCTATGAGATTTCTGTTACTCCAATGGATTGTAGCCTTGTCATTTTGAAAGGTAGTATGTTATCGATATTTTTTTTATTCCATGGGATGGTAGCCTTGTCATTATGGAAGGTAGTCTGTTGTCGATATCTTTGTTACTCCAATGGATGATATCCTTGTCGTTATAGAAGGTAGTCTGTTGTTGAGATTTTTGTTACTCCAAGGGATGGTAGCCTTGTCATTATAGAAGGTAGTCTGTTGTCGAGATTTTTGTTACTCCAATTAATGGTAGCCTTGTCATTAGGGAAGGTAGTCTGTTGTCGATATGTTTGTTACTCCAATGGATGGTAGCCTTATCATTATGGAAGGTAGTATGTCGTTGAGATTTTTGTTACTCCAATGGATGTTAGCCTTGTCATTATGGAAGGTAGTCTATTGTCAAGATTTTTATTATTCCAATTGATGGTAGCCTTGTCATTATGGAAGGTAGTCTATTGTCGAGATTTTTGTTATTTCAATGGATGGTAGCCTTGTCATTATGGAAGGTAGTTTTTTGTCGAGATTTTTGTTACTCCAATGGATGGTAGACTTGTCATTATGGAAGGTAATCTATTGTCGAGATTTTTGTTACTCCAATGGATGATAGCCTTGTCATTATGAAAGATAGTCCTTTGTCGAGATTTTTTTTACTCCAATGGATGGTAGCCTTGTCATTATGGAAGGTTGTCTGTCTATGAGATTTATGTTACTCCAATGGATTGTAGCCTTGTCATTATGGAAGGTAGTCTTTTATTCATATTTTTGTTACCCCAATGGATGGTAGCCTTGTCATTAAGGAAGGTAGTATGTTATCGATATTTTTGTTATTCCATTGGATGGTAGCCTTGTCATTATGGAAGGTAGTTTTTTGTCGAGATTTTTGTTACTTCAATGGATGGTAGCCTTGTCATTATGGAAGGTAATCTATTGTCGAGATTTTTGTTATTCCAATTGATGGTAGCCTTGTAATTGTGGAAGGTAGCCTATTGTAGAGATTTTTGTTACTCCAATGGATGGTAGCCTTTTCATTATGGAAGGTTGTCTGTCTATGAGATTTCTGTTACTCCAATGGATTGTAGCCTTGTCATTATGGAAGGTAGTTTGTTATTTAGATTTTTGTTACTCTAATGGATGGTAGCCTTGTCATTATGAAAGGTAGTATGTTATCGATATTTTTTTTATTCCATGGGATGGTAGCCTTGTCATTATGGAAGTTAGTCTGTTGTCGATATCTTTGTTACTCCAATGGATGATAGCCTTGTCGTTATGGAAGGTAGTCTGTTGTTGAGATTTTTGTTACTCCAAGGGATGGTAGCCTTCTCATTATAGAAGGTAGTCTGTTGTCGAGATTTTTGTTACTCCAGTTAATGGTAGCCTTGTCATTAGGGAAGGTAGTCTGTTGTCGAGATTTTTGTTACTCCAATGGATGGTAGCCTTATCATTATGGAAGGTAGTATGTCGTTGAGATATTTGTTACTCCAATGGATTGTAGCCTTGTCATTATGGAAGGTATTTTGTTGTTAAGATTTTTGTTACTCCAATGAATGGTAGCCTTGTCATTATGGAAGGTAGTTTGTTGTCGAGATTTTTGTTATTCGAATAGATGGTAACCTTGTCATTATGGAAGGTAGTTTTTTGTCAAGGTTTTTGTTACTCCAATGGATGGTAGCCTTATCATTATTGAAGTTAGTCTGTTGTCGATATCTTTGTTACTCCAATGGATGATAGCCTTGTCATTATGAAAGATAGTCCTTTGTCGAGATTTTTGTTACTCCAATGGATGATAGCCTTGTCATTATGGAAGGTAGTCTATTGTCACGATTTTGTTACTCTAAGGGATGGTAAGCTTGTCATTATAGAACATAGTTTGTTGTTGATATTTTTGTTACTCCAATTGATGGTAGCCTTATCATTATGGAAGGTACTCTATTGTTGAGATTTTTTTTACTCCAACAGATGGTAGCCTTGTCATTAGGATAGGTAGTCGATTGTTCTGATTTTTGTTACTCCAATGGATGTTAGCCTTGTCATTATGGAATGTAGTCTATTGTCAACATTTTTATTATTCCAATTGATGGTAGCCTTGTCATTATGGAAGGTACTCTATTGTCGCGATTTTTTTTACTCCAACGAATGGTAGCCTTGTCATTAGGATAGGTAGTCGATTGTTCTGATTTTTGTTACTCCAATGGATGGTAGCCTTGTCATTTTGGAAAGGTAGTTTTTTGTTGAGATTTTTGTTACTCCAATGGATGGTAGCCTTGTCATTATGGAAGGTAATCTATTGTCCAGATTTTTGTTATTCCAATTGATGGTAGCCTTGTAATTTTGGAAGGTAGTCTATTGTAGAGATTTTTGTTACTCCAATGGATGGTAGCCTTTTCATTATGGAAGGTTGTCTGTCTATGAGATTTTTGTTACTCCAATGGATTGTAGCTTTGTCGTTATGGAAGGTAGTCTATTATTGAGATTTTTGTTACTCCAATGGATGGTAGCCTTGTCATTAAGAAAGGTAGTATGTTATTGATATTTTTGTTATTCCATTGGATGGTAGCCTTGTCATTATGGAAGGTAGTCTGTTGTCGATATTTTTGTTATTCCAATGGATGGTAACCTTGTCATTATGGAAGGTAGTCTGTTGTCGAGATTTTTGTTACTCCAATTGATGGTAGCCTTGTCATTAGGGAAAGTAGTCTGTTGTCGTGATTTTTTTTACTCCAATGGATGGTAGCCTTGTCATTAGGAAAGGTAGTCGATTGTTCTGATTTTTGTTACTCCAATGGATGTTAGCCCCGTCATTATGGAAGGTAGTCTATTGTCAAGATTTTTATTATTCCAATTGATGGTAGCCTTGTCATTATGGAAGGTAATCTATTGTCGAGATTTTTGTTATTCCAATTGATGGTAGCCTTGTAATTGTGGAAGGTAGTCTATTGTAGTGATTTTTGTTACTCCAATGGATGGTAGCCTTTTCAATATGGAAGGTTGTCTGTCTATGAGATTTATGTTACTCCAATGGATTGTAGCGTTGTCATTATGGAAGGTAGTCTTTTATTCATATTTTTGTTACCCCAATGGATGGTAGCCTTGTCATTAAGGAAGGTAGTATGTTATCGATATTTGTGTTATTCCATTGGATGGTAGCCTTGTCATTATGGAAGGTAGTTTTTTGTCGAGATTTTTGTTACTCCAATGGATGGTAGCCTTGTCATTATGGAAGGTAATCTATTGTCGAGATTTTTGTTATTCCAATTGATGGTAGCCTTGTAATTGTGGAAGGTAGCCTATTGTAGAGATTTTTGTTACTCCAATGGATGGTAGCCTTTTCATTATGGAAGGTTGTCTGTCTATGAGATTTCTGTTACTCCAATGGATTGTAGCCTTGTCATTTTGAAAGGTAGTATGTTATCGATATTTTTTTTATTCCATGGGATGGTAGCCTTGTCATTATGGAAGGTAGTCTGTTGTCGATATCTTTGTTACTCCAATGGATGATATCCTTGTCGTTATGGAAGGTAGTCTGTTGTTGAGATTTTTGTTACTCCAAGGGATGGTAGCCTTGTCATTATAGAAGGTAGTCTGTTGTCGAGATTTTTGTTACTCCAATTAATGGTAGCCTTGTCATTAGGGAAGGTAGTCTGTTGTCGAGATTTTTGTTACTCCAATGGATAGTAGCCTTATAATTATGGAAGGTAGTATGTCGTTGAGATTTTTGTTACTCCAATGGATGTTAGCCTTGTCATTATGGAAGGTAGTCTATTGTCAAGATTTTTATTATTCCAATTGATGGTAGCCTTGTCATTATGGAAGGTAGTCTATTGTCGAGATTTTTGTTATTTCAATGGATGGTAGCCTTGTCATTATGGAAGGCAGTTTTTTGTCGAGATTTTTGTTACTCCAATGGATGGTAGACTTGTCATTATGGAAGGTAATCTATTGTCGAGATTTTTGTTACTCCAATGGATGATAACCTTGTCATTATGAAAGATAGTCCTTTGTCGAGATTTTTTTTACTCCAATGGATGGTAGCCTTGTCATTATGGAAGGTTGTCTGTCTATGAGATTTATGTTACTCCAATGGATTGTAGCCTTGTCATTATGGAAGGTAGTCTTTTATTCATATTTTTGTTACCCCAATGGATGGTAGCCTTGTCATTAAGGAAGGTAGTATGTTATCGATATTTTTGTTATTCCATTGGATGGTAGCCTTGTCATTATGGAAGGTAGTTTTTTGTCGAGATTTTTGTTACTCCAATGGATGGTAGCCTTGTCATTATGGAAGGTAATCTATTGTCGAGATTTTTGTTATTCCAATTGATGGTAGCCTTGTAATTGTGGAAGGTAGCCTATTGTAGAGATTTTTGTTACTCTAATGGATGGTAGCCTTTTCATTATGGAAGGTTGTCTCTCTATGAGATTTCTGTTACTCCAATGGATTGTAGCCTTGTCATTATGGAAGGTAGTTTGTTATTTAGATTTTTGTTACTCTAATGGATGGTAGCCTTGTCATTATGAAAGGTAGTATGTTATCGATATTTTTTTTATTCCATGGGATGGTAGCCTTGTCATTATGGAAGTTAGTATGTTTTCGATATCTTTGTTACTCCAATGGATGATAGCCTTGTCATTATGGAAGGTAGTCTGTTGTTGAGATTTTTGTTACTCCAAGGGATGGTAGCCTTGTCATTATAGAAGGTAGTCTGTTGTCGAGATTTTTGTTACTCCAGTTAATGGTAGCCTTGTCATTAGGGAAGGTAGTCTGTTGTCGAGATTTTTGTTACTCCAATGGATGGTAGCCTTATCATTATGGAAGGTAGTATGTCGTTGAGATATTTGTTACTCCAATGGATTGTAGCCTTGTCATTATGGAAGGTATTTTGTTGTTAAGATTTTTGTTACTCCAATGAATGGTAGCCTTGTCATTATGGAAGGTAGTCTGTTGTCGAGATTTTTGTTATTCGAATGGATGGTAACCTTGTCATTATGGAAGGTAGTTTTTTGTCAAGGTTTTTGTTACTCCAATGGATGGTAGCCTTATCATTATTGAAGTTAGTCTGTTGTCGATATCTTTGTTACTCCAATGGATGATAGCCTTGTCATTATGAAAGATAGTCCTTTGTCGAGATTTTTTTTACTCCAATGGATGATAGCCTTGTCATTATGGAAGGTAGTCTATTGTCACGATTTTGTTACTCTAAGGGATGGTAAGCTTGTCATTATAGAACATAGTTTGTTGTTGATATTTTTGTTACTCCAATTGATGGTAGCCTTATCATTATGGAAGGTACTCTATTGTTGAGATTTTTTTTTACTCCAACAGATGGTAGCCTTGTCATTAGGATATGTAGTCGATTGTTCTGATTTTTGTTACTCCAATGGATGTTAGCCTTGTCATTATGGAATGTAGTCTATTGTCAACATTTTTATTATTCCAATTGATGGTAGCCTTTTCATTATGGAAGGTAGTCTATTGTCGAGATTTTTGTTACTCCAATGGATGGTAGCCTTGTCATTATGGAAGGTAGTCTGTTGTCACGATTTTGTTACTCTAAGGGATGGTAGGCTTGTCATTATAGAACATAGTCTGTTTTTAATATTTTTGTTACTCCAATTGATGGTAGCCTTGTCATTATGGAAGGTACTCTATTGTCGCGATTTTTTTTACTCCAACGAATGGTAGCCTTGTCATTAGGATAGGTAGTCGATTGTTCTGATTTTTGTTACTCCAATGGATGGTAGCCTTGTCATTATGGAAAGGTAGTTTTTTGTTGAGATTTTTGTTACTCCAATGGATGGTAGCCTTGTCATTATGGAAGGTAATCTATTGTCGAGATTTTTGTTATTCCAATTGATGGTAGCCTTGTAATTTTGGAAGGTAGTCTATTGTAGAGATTTTTGTTACTCCAATGGATGGTAGCCTTTTCATTATGGAAGGTTGTCTGTCTATGAGATTTTTGTTACTCCAATGGATTGTAGCTTTGTCGTTATGGAAGGTAGTCTATTATTGAGATTTTTGTTACTCCAATGGATGGTAGCCTTGTCATTAAGAAAGGTAGTATGTTATTGATATTTTTGTTATTCCATTGGATGGTAGCCTTGTCATTATGGAAGGTAGTCTGTTGTCGATATTTTTGTTATTCCAATGGATGGTAACCTTGTCATTATGGAAGGTAGTCTGTTGTCGAGATTTTTGTTACTCCAATTGATGGTAGCCTTGTCATTAGGGAAAGTAGTCTGTTGTCGTGATTTTTTTTACTCCAATGGATGGTAGCCTTGTCATTAGGAAAGGTAGTCGATTGTTCTGATTTTTGTTACTCCAATGGATGTTAGCCCCGTCATTATGGAAGGTAGTCTATTGTCAAGATTTTTATTATTCCAATTGATGGTAGCCTTGTCATTACTGAAGGTAATATATTGTCGAGATTTTTGTTATTCCAATTGATGGTAGCCTTGTAATTGTGGAAGGTAGTCTATTGTAGTGATTTTTGTTACTCCAATGGATGGTAGCCTTTTCATTATGGAAGGTTCTCTGTCTATGAGATTTTTGTTACTCCAATGGATTGTAGCCTTGTCATTATGGAAGGTAGTCTTTTATTCATATTTTTGTTACCCCAATGGATGGTAGCCTTGTCATTAAGGAAGGTAGTATGTTATCGATATTTGTGTTATTCCATTGGATGGTAGCCTTGTCATTATGGAAGGTAGTTTTTTGTCGAGATTTTTGTTACTCCAATGGATGGTAGCCTTGTCGTTATGGAAGGTAATCTATTGTCGAGATTTTTGTTATTCCAATTGATGGTAGCCTTGTAATTGTGGAAGGTAGCCTATTGTAGATATTTTTGTTACTCCAATGGATGGTAGCCTTTTCATTATGGAAGGTTGTCTGTCTATGAGATTTCTGTTACTCCAATGGATTATAGCCTTGTCATTTTGAAAGGTAGTATGTTATCGATATTTTTTTTATTCCATGGGATGGTAGCCTTGTCATTATGGAAGGTAGTCTGTTGTCGATATCTTTGTTACTCCAATGGATGATATCCTTGTCGTTATGGAAGGTAGTCTGTTGTTGAGATTTTTGTTACTCCAAGGGATGGTAGCCTTGTCATTATAGAAGGTAGTCTGTTGTCGAGATTTTTGTTACTCCAATTAATGGTAGCCTTGTCATTAGGGAAGGTAGTCTGTTGTCGAGATTTTTGTTACTCCAATGGATGGTAGCCTTATCATTATGGAAGGTAGTATGTCGTTGAGATTTTTGTTACTCCAATGGATGTTAGCCTTGTCATTATGGAAGGTAGTCTATTGTCAAGATTTTTATTATTCCAATTGATGGTAGCCTTGTCATTATGGAAGGTAGTCTATTGTCGAGATTTTTGTTATTTCAATGGATGGTAGCCTTGTCATTATGGAAGGCAGTTTTTTGTCGAGATTTTTGTTACTCCAATGGATGGTAGACTTGTCATTATGGAAGGTAATCTATTGTCGAGATTTTTGTTACTCCAATGGATGATAGCCTTGTCATTATGAAAGATAGTCCTTTGTCGAGATTTTTTTTACTCCAATGGATGGTAGCCTTGTCATTATGGAAGGTTGTCTGTCTATGAGATTTATGTTACTCCAATGGATTGTAGCCTTGTCATTATGGAAGGTAGTCTTTTATTCATATTTTTGTTACCCCAATGGATGGTAGCCTTGTCATTAAGGAAGGTAGTATGTTATCGATATTTTTGTTATTCCATTGGATGGTAGCCTTGTCATTATGGAAGGTAGTTTTTTGTCGAGATTTTTGTTACTCCAATGGATGGTAGCCTTGTCATTATGGAAGGTAATCTATTGTCGAGATTTTTGTTATTCCAATTGATGGTAGCCTTGTAATTGTGGAAGGTAGCCTATTGTAGAGATTTTTGTTACTCCAATGGATGGTAGCCTTTTCATTATGGAAGGTTGTCTGTCTATGAGATTTCTGTTACTCCAATGGATTGTAGCCTTGTCATTATGGAAGGTAGTTTGTTATTTAGATTTTTGTTACTCTAATGGATGGTAGCCTTGTCATTATGAAATGTAGTATGTTATCGATATTTTTTTTATTCCATGGGATGGTAGCCTTGTCATTATGGAAGTTAGTCTGTTTTCGATATCTTTGTTACTCCAATGGATGATAGCCTTGTCATTATGGAAGGTAGTCTGTTGTTGAGATTTTTGTTACTCCAAGGGATGGTAGCCTTGTCATTATAGAAGGTAGTATGTTGTCGAGATTTTTGTTACTCCAGTTAATGGTAGCCTTGTCATTAGGGAAGGTAGTCTCTTGTCGAGATTTTTGTTACTCCAATGGATGGTAGCCTTATCATTATGGAAGGTAGTATGTCGTTGAGATATTTGTTACTCCAATGGATTGTAGCCTTGTCATTATGGAAGGTATTTTGTTGTTAAGATTTTTGTTACTCCAATGAATGGTAGCCTTGTCATTATGGAAGGTAGTCTGTTGTCGAGATTTTTGTTATTCGAATGGATGGTAACCTTGTCATTATGGAAGGCAGTTTTTTGTCAAGGTTTTTGTTACTCCAATGGATGGTAGCCTTATCATTATTGAAGTTAGTCTGTTGTCGATATCTTTGTTACTCCAATGGATGATAGCCTTGTCATTATGAAAGATAGTCCTTTGTCGAGATTTTTTTTACTCCAATGGATGATAGCCTTGTCATTATGGAAGGTAGTCTATTGTCACGATTTTGTTACTCTAAGGGATGGTAAGCTTGTCATTATAGAACATAGTATATTGTTGATATTTTTGTTACTCCAATTGATGGTAGCCTTATCATTATGGAAGGTACTCTATTGTTGAGATTTTTTTTTACTCCAACAGATGGTAGCCTTGTCATTAGGATAGGTAGTCGATTGTTCTGATTTTTGTTACTCCAATGGATGTTAGCCTTGTCATTATGGAATGTAGTCTATTGTCAACATTTTTATTATTCCAATTGATGGTAGCCTTGTCATAATGGGAGGTAGTCTATTGTCGAGATTTTTGTTACTCCAATGGATGGTAGCCTTGTCATTAGGAAAGGTAGTCGATTGTTCTGATTTTTGTTACTCCAATGGATGTTAGCCCCGTCATTATGGAAGGTAGTCTATTGTCAAGATTTTTATTATTCCAATTGATGGTAGCCTTGTCATTACTGAAGGTAATATATTGTCGAGATTTTTGTTATTCCAATTGATGGTAGCCTTGTAATTGTGGAAGGTAGTCTATTGTAGTGATTTTTGTTACTCCAATGGATGGTAGCCTTTTCATTATGGAAGGTTCTCTGTCTATGAGATTTTTGTTACTCCAATGGATTGTAGCCTTGTCATTATGGAAGGTAGTCTTTTATTCATATTTTTGTTACCCCAATGGATGGTAGCCTTGTCATTAAGGAAGGTAGTATGTTATCGATATTTGTGTTATTCCATTGGATGGTAGCCTTGTCATTATGGAAGGTAGTTTTTTGTCGAGATTTTTGTTACTCCAATGGATGGTAGCCTTGTCGTTATGGAAGGTAATCTATTGTCGAGATTTTTGTTATTCCAATTGATGGTAGCCTTGTAATTGTGGAAGGTAGCCTATTGTAGATATTTTTGTTACTCCAATGGATGGTAGCCTTTTCATTATGGAAGGTTGTCTGTCTATGAGATTTCTGTTACTCCAATGGATTATAGCCTTGTCATTTTGAAAGGTAGTATGTTATCGATATTTTTTTTATTCCATGGGATGGTAGCCTTGTCATTATGGAAGGTAGTCTGTTGTCGATATCTTTGTTACTCCAATGGATGATATCCTTGTCGTTATGGAAGGTAGTCTGTTGTTGAGATTTTTGTTACTCCAAGGGATGGTAGCCTTGTCAGTATAGAAGGTAGTCTGTTGTCGAGATTTTTGTTACTCCAATTAATGGTAGCCTTGTCATTAGGGAAGGTAGTCTGTTGTCGAGATTTTTGTTACTCCAATGGATGGTAGCCTTATCATTATGGAAGGTAGTATGTCGTTGAGATTTTTGTTACTCCAATGGATGTTAGCCTTGTCATTATGGAAGGTAGTCTATTGTCAAGATTTTTATTATTCCAATTGATGGTAGCCTTGTCATTATGGAAGGTAGTCTATTGTCGAGATTTTTGTTATTTCAATGGATGGTAGCCTTGTCATTATGGAAGGCAGTTTTTTGTCGAGATTTTTGTTACTCCAATGGATGGTAGACTTGTCATTATGGAAGGTAATCTATTGTCGAGATTTTTGTTACTCCAATGGATGATAGCCTTGTCATTATGAAAGATAGTCCTTTGTCGAGATTTTTTTTACTCCAATGGATGGTAGCCTTGTCATTATGGAAGGTTGTCTGTCTATGAGATTTATGTTACTCCAATGGATTGTAGCCTTGTCATTATGGAAGGTAGTCTTTTATTCATATTTTTGTTACCCCAATGGATGGTAGCCTTGTCATTAAGGAAGGTAGTATGTTATCGATATTTTTGTTATTCCATTGGATGGTAGCCTTGTCATTATGGAAGGTAGTTTTTTGTCGAGATTTTTGTTACTCCAATGGATGGTAGCCTTGTCATTATGGAAGGTAATCTATTGTCGAGATTTTTGTTATTCCAATTGATGGTAGCCTTGTAATTGTGGAAGGTAGCCTATTGTAGAGATTTTTGTTACTCCAATGGATGGTAGCCTTTTCATTATGGAAGGTTGTCTGTCTATGAGATTTCTGTTACTCCAATGGATTGTAGCCTTGTCATTATGGAAGGTAGTTTGTTATTTAGATTTTTGTTACTCTAATGGATGGTAGCCTTGTCATTATGAAATGTAGTATGTTATCGATATTTTTTTTATTCCATGGGATGGTAGCCTTGTCATTATGGAAGTTAGTCTGTTTTCGATATCTTTGTTACTCCAATGGATGATAGCCTTGTCATTATGGAAGGTAGTCTGTTGTTGAGATTTTTGTTACTCCAAGGGATGGTAGCCTTGTCATTATAGAAGGTAGTATGTTGTCGAGATTTTTGTTACTCCAGTTAATGGTAGCCTTGTCATTAGGGAAGGTAGTCTCTTGTCGAGATTTTTGTTACTCCAATGGATGGTAGCCTTATCATTATGGAAGGTAGTATGTCGTTGAGATATTTGTTACTCCAATGGATTGTAGCCTTGTCATTATGGAAGGTATTTTGTTGTTAAGATTTTTGTTACTCCAATGAATGGTAGCCTTGTCATTATGGAAGGTAGTCTGTTGTCGAGATTTTTGTTATTCGAATGGATGGTAACCTTGTCATTATGGAAGGTAGTTTTTTGTCAAGGTTTTTGTTACTCCAATGGATGGTAGCCTTATCATTATTGAAGTTAGTCTGTTGTCGATATCTTTGTTACTCCAATGGATGATAGCCTTGTCATTATGAAAGATAGTCCTTTGTCGAGATTTTTTTTACTCCAATGGATGATAGCCTTGTCATTATGGAAGGTAGTCTATTGTCACGATTTTGTTACTCTAAGGGATGGTAAGCTTGTCATTATAGAACATAGTATGTTGTTGATATTTTTGTTACTCCAATTGATGGTAGCCTTATCATTATGGAAGGTACTCTATTGTTGAGATTTTTTTTTACTCCAACAGATGGTAGCCTTGTCATTAGGATAGGTAGTCGATTGTTCTGATTTTTGTTACTCCAATGGATGTTAGCCTTGTCATTATGGAATGTAGTCTATTGTCAACATTTTTATTATTCCAATTGATGGTAGCCTTGTCATTATGGAAGGTAGTCTATTGTCGATATTTTTGTTACTCCAATGGATGGTAGCCTTGTCATTATGGAAGGTAGTCTGTTGTCATGATTTTGTTACTCTAAGGGATGGTAGGCTTGTCATTATAGAACATAGTTTGTTGTTAATATTTTTGTTACTCCAATTGATGGTAGCCTTGTCATTATGGAAGGTACTCTATTGTCGCGATTTTTTTTACTCCAACGAATGGTAGCCTTGCCATTAGGATAGGTAGTCGATTGTTCTGATTTTTGTTACTCCAATGGATGGTAGCCTTGTCATTATGGAAAGGTAGTTTTTTGTTGAGATTTTTGTTGCTCCAATGGATGGTAGCCTTTTCATTATGGAAGGTAATCTATTGTCGAAATTTTTGTTATTCCAGTTGATGGTAGCCTTGTAATTTTGGAAGGTAGTCTATTGTAGAGATTTTTGTTACTCCAATGGATGGTAGCCTTTTCATTATGGAAGGTTGTCTGTCTATGAGATTTTTGTTACTCCAATGGATTGTAGCTTTGTCGTTATGGAAGGTAGTCTATTATTGAGATTTTTGTTACTCCAATGGATGGTAGCCTTGTCATTAAGAAAGGTAGTATGTTATTGATATTTTTGTTATTCCATTGGATGGTAGCCTTGTCATTATGGAAGGTAGTTTGTTGTCGATATTTTTGTTATTCCAATGGATGGTAACCTTGTCATTATGGAAGGTAGTCTGTTGTCGAGATTTTTGATACTCCAATTGATGGTAGCCTTGTCATTAGGGAAAGTAGTCTGTTGTCGTGATTTTTTTTACTCCAATGGATGGTAGCCTTATCATTATGGAAGGTAGTATGTTGTCGAGATTTTTGTTATTCCAATGGATGGTAACCTTGTCAATATGGAAGGTAGTCTTTTGTTGAGATTTTTTTTACTAAAATGGATGGTAGCCTTGTCATTATTGAAGGTAGTCTGTTGTCGATATCTTTGTTACTCCAATGGATGATAGCCTTGTCCTTATGGAAGGTAGTATGTTGTTGAGATTTTTGTTACTCCATGGGATGGTAGCCTTGTCATTATAGAAGGTAGTCTGTTGTCGAGATTTTTGTTACTCCAATTGATGGTAGCCTTGTCATTAGGGAAGGTAGTCTGTTGTCGAGATTTTTGTTACTCCAATGGATGGTAGCCTTATCATTATGGAAGGTAGTATGTCGTTGAGATTTTTGTTACTTCAATGACTTGTAGCCTTGTCATTATGGAAAGTAGTTTGTTGTTAAGATTTTTGTTACTCCAATGAATGGTAGCCTTGTCATTATGGAAGGTAGTCTGTTGTCGAGATTTTTGTTATTCGAATGGATGGTAACCTTGTCATTATGGAAGGGAGTTTTTTGTCAAGATTTTTATTATTCCAATTGATGGTAGCCTTGTCATTATGGAAGGTAGTCTATTGTCGAGATTTTTGTTATTCCAATGGATGGTATCCTTTTCATTATGGAAGGTAGTTTTTTGACGAGATTTTTATTACTCCAATGGATGGTAGCCTTGTCATTATGGAAGGTAATCTATTGTCGAGATTTTTGTTATTCCAACTTAAGGTAGCCTTGTAATTATGGAAGGTAGTCTATTGTAGAGATTTTTGTTAATCCAATGGATGGTAGCCTTTTCATTATGGAAGGTCGTCCGTCTATGAGATTTATGTTACTCCAATGGATTGCAGCCTTGTCATTATGGAAGGTAGTCTATTATTCAGATTTTTGTTACTCCAATGGATGGTAGACTTGTCATTATGGAACATAGTCTATTGTTGATATTTTTGTTACTCCAATTGATGGTAGCCTTGTCGTTATGGAATGTACTCTATTGTCGAGATTTTTTTTACTCTAACGAATGGTAGCCTTGTCATTAAGAAAGGTTGTCGGTTGTTCTGATTTTTGTTACTCCAATGGATGTTAGCCTTGTCATTATGGAAGGTAGTCTATTGTCAAGATTTTTATTATTTCAATTGATGGTAGCCTTGTCATTATGGAAGGTAGTCTATTGTCGAGATTTTTGTTATTCCAATGGATGGTAGCCTTGTCATTATGGAAGGTAGTTTTTTGTCGAGATTTTTGTTACTCCAATGGATGGTAGCCTTGTCAATATGGAAGGTAATCTATTGTCGAGATTTTTGTTATTCCAATTGATGGTAGCCTTGTAATTGTGGAAGGTAGTCTATTGTAGAGATTTTTGTAATTCCAATGGATGGTAGCCTTTTCATTATGGAAGGTAGTTTGTCTATGAGATTTCTGTTACTCCAATGGATTATAGACTTGTCATTATGGAAGGTTGTCTGTTATTCATATTTTTGTTACTCCAATGGATGGTAGCCTTGTCATTAAGAAAGGTAGTATGTTGTCGATATTTTTGTTATTCCATTGGATGGTAGCATTGTCATTATGGAAGGTAGTTTGTTGTCGAGATTTTTGTTATTCCAATGGATGGTAACCTTGTCATTATTGAAGGTAGTCTGTTGTCGATATCATTGTTTCTCCAATGGATGATAGCCTTGTCGTTATGGAAGGTAGGGTGTTGTTGAGATTTTTGTTCCTTAAGGGATGGTAGCCTTGTCATTATAGAAGGTAGTCTATTGTCAAGATTTTTGTTACTCCAATTTAAGGTAGCCTTGTAATTATGGAAGGTAGTCTGTTATAGAGATTTTTGTTACTCCAATGGATGGTAGCCTTTTCATTATGGAAGGTAGTCTGTCTATGAGATTTCTCTTACTCCAATGGATTGTAGCCTTATCATTATGGAAGGTAGTCTGTTATTCAGATTTTTGTTACTCCAATGGATGGTAGCCTTGTCATTAAGAAAGGTAGTCTGTTATCGATATTTTTTTTATTCCATTGGATGGTAGCCTTGTCATTATGGAAGGTAGTCTGTTGTCGAAATTTTTGTTATTCCAATGGATGGTAACCTTGTCATTATGGAAGGTAGTCTGTTGTCGATATCTTTGTTACTCTAAGGGATGGTAGCCTTGTCATTATAGAAGGTAGTCTGTTGTCGAGATTTTTGTTACTCCAATTGATTGTAGCCTTGTCATTAGGGAAAGTAGTCTAATGTCGAGATTTTTGTTACTCCAATGGATTGTAGCCTTGTCATTATGGAAGGTAGTTTGTTGTCACGATTTTGTTACTTTAAGGGATGGTAGGCTTGTAATTATAGAACATAGTCTGTTGTTGATATTTTTGTTACTCCAATTGATGGTAGCTTTGTCATTATGGAAGGTACTCTATTGTTGAGATTTTTTTTGCTCCAACAGATGGTAGCCTTGCCATTGGGAAAGGTAGTTGGTTGTTCTGATTTTTGTTACTCAAATGGATGTTAGCCTTGTCATTATGGAAGGTAGTCTATTGTCAAGATTTTTATTATTCCAATTGATGGTAGCCTTGTCATAATGGAAGGTAGTTTATTGTCGAGATTTTTTTTATTCCATTGGATGGTATCCTTGTCATTATGGAAGGTAGTTTTTTAACGAGATTTTTGTTACTCCAATGGATGGTAGCCTTGTCATTATGGAAGGTAATCTATTGTCGAGATTTTTGTTATTCCAATTTAAGGTAGCCTTGTAATTATGGAAGGTAGACTATTGTAGAGATTTTTGTTACTCCAATGGATGGTAGCCTTTTCATTATGGAAGGTAGTCTGTCTATGAGATTTTTGTTACTCCAATGGATTGTAGCCTTGTCATTATGGAAGTTAGTCTGTTATTCACATTTTTGTTACTCCAATGGATGGTAGCCTTGTCATTATGGAAGGTAGTCTGTTGTCACGATTTTGTTACTCTAAGGGATGGTAGGCTTGTCATTATAGAACATAGTCTATTGTTGATATTTTTTTTACTCCAATTGATGGTAGCCTTGTCGTTATGGAAGGTACTCTATTGTCGATATTTTTTTTACTCCAACGGATGGTAGCCTTGTCATTAGGAAAGGTAGTCGGTTGTCCTGATTTTTGTTACTCCAATGGATGTTAGCCTTGTCATTATGGAAGATAGTCTATTTTCAAGATTTTTATTATTCCAATTGATGGTAGCCTTGTCATTATGGAAGGTAGTCTATTGTCGAGATTTTTGTTATTCCAACGGATGGTAGCCTTGTCATTATGGAAGGTAGTTTTTTGTCGAGATTTTTGTAACTCCAATGGATGGTAGCCTTGTCATTATGGAAGGTAGTCTGTTGTCACGATTTTGTTACTCCAATGGATGGTAGCCTTGTCATTATTGAAGGTAGTCTGTTGTCGATATCTTTGTTACTCCAATGGATGGTAGCGTTGTCATTATGGAAGGTAGTCTATTGTCGAGATTTTTGTTATTCCAATGGATGGTAGCCTTGTCATTATGGAAGGTAGTTTTTTGTCGAGGTTTTTGTTACTCCAATGGATGGTAGCCTTGTCATTAATAAAGGTAGTATGTTATCGATATTTTTGTTATTACATTGGATGGTATCCTTGTCATTATGGAAGGTAGTTTGTTGTCAGGATTTTGTTACTCTAAGGGATGATAGGCTTGTCATTATAGAACATAGTCTGTTGTTGATATTTTTGTTACTCGAATTGATGGTAGCCTTGTCATTATGGAAGGTACTCTATTGTCGAGATTTTTTTTACTCCAACGGATGGTAGCCTTGTCATTGGGAAAGTAAGTCGGTTGTTCTGATTTTTTTTACTCCAATGGATGTTAGCCTTGTCATTATGGAAGGTAGTCTATTGTCAAGATTTTTATTATTCCAATTGATGGTAGCCTTGTCATTATGGAAGGTAGTCTATTGTCGAGATTTTTGTTATTCCAATGGGTGGTAGCCTTGTTATTATGGAAGGTAGTTTTTTGTCGAGATTTTTGTTACTCCAATGGATGGTAGCCTTGTCATTATGGAAGGTAATCTATTGTCGAGATTTTTGTTATCCCAATTTAAGGTAGCCTTGTAATTATGGAAGGTAGACTATTGTAGAGATTTTTGTTACTCCAATGGATGGTAGCCTTTTCATTATGGAAGGTAGTTTGTTGTCACGATTTTGTTACTCTAATGGATGGTAGGCTTGTCATTGGGAAATGTAGTCGGTTGTTCTGATTTTTGTTACTCCAATGGATGTTAGCCTTGGCATTATGGAAGGTAGTCTATTGTCAAGATTTTTATTATTCCAATTGATGGTCGCCTTGTCATTATGGAAGGTAGTCTATTGTCGAGATTTTTATTATTCCAATGGGTGGTAGCCTTGTTATTATGGAAGGTAGTTTTTTGTCCAGATTTTTGTTACTCCAATGAATGGTAGCCATGTCATTATGGAAGGTAATCTATTTTCGAGATTTTTGTTATTCCAATTGATGTTAGCCTTGTCATTATGGAAGGTAGTCTATTGTCAAGATTTTTAATATTCCAATTGATGGTAGCCTTGTCATTATGGAAGGTAGTCTATTGTCGAGATTTTTGTTATTCCAACGGATGGTAGCCTTGTCATTATGGAAGGTAGTTTTTTGTCGAGATTTTTGTTACTCCAATGGATGGTAGCCTTGTCATTATGGAAGGTAGTATGTTGTCACGATTTTGTTACTCCAATGGATGGTAGCCTTGTCATTATTGAAGGTAGTCTGTTGTCGATATCTTTGTTACTCCAATGGATGGTAGCGTTGTCATTATGGAAGGTAGTCTATTGTCGAGATTTTTGTTATTCCAATGGATGGTAGCCTTGTCATTATGGAAGGTAGTTTTTTGTCGAGGTTTTTGTTACTCCAATGGATGGTAGCCTTGTCATTAATAAAGGTAGTATGTTATCGATATTTTTGTTATTACATTGGAAGGTATGCTTGTCATTATGGAAGGTAGTTTGTTGTCAGGATTTTGTTACTCTAAGGGATGATAGGCTTGTCATTATAGAACATAGTCTGTTGTTGATATTTTTGTTACTCGAATTGATGGTAGCCTTGTCATTATGGAAGGTACTCTATTGTCAAGATTTTTTTTACTCCAACGGATGATATCCTTGTCATTGGGAAAGTAAGTCGGTTGTTCTGATTTTTTTTACTCCAATGGATGTTAGCCTTGTCATTATGGAAGGTAGTATATTGTCAAGATTTTTATTATTCCAATTGATGGTAGCCTTGTCATTATGGATAGTAGTCTATTGTCGAGATTTTTGTTATTCCAATGGATGGTAGCCTTGTCATTATGGAAGGTAGTTTTTGGTCGAGATTTTTGTTACTCCAATGGATGGTAGCCTTGTCATTATGGAAGGTAGTCTGTTGTCACGATTTTGTTACTCTAATGGATGGTAGGCTTGTCATTATAGAACATAGTTTGTTGTTGATATTTTTGTTACTCAAATTGATGGTAGCCTTGTCATTGTGGAAAATACTCTATTGTCTAAATTTTTGTTACACCAATGGATGGTAGCCTTGTCATTATGCAAGGTAGTCGGTCGTTCTGATTTTTGATACTCCAATGTATCTTAGCCTTGTCATTATGGAAGGTAGTCTATTATTGAGATTTTTGTTATTCCATTTGATGGTAGCCTTGTCATTATGGAAGATAGTATTTTGTCGAGAATTTTGTTACTCCAATGGATGGTAGCCTTGTCATTATTGAAGGTAGTCTATTGTCGATATCTTTGTTACTCCAATGGATGGTAGCGTTGTCATTATGGAAGGTAGTCTATTGTCGAGATTTTTGTTATTCCAATGGATGGTAGCCTTGTCATTATGGAAGGTAGTTTTTTGTCGAGGTTTTTGTTACTCCAATGGATGGTAGCCTTGTCATTAATAAAGGTAGTATGTTATCGATATTTTTGTTATTCCATTGGACGGTATCCTTTTCATTATGGAAGGTAGTTTGTTGTCAGGATTTTGTTACTCTAAGGGATGATAGGCTTGTCATTATAGAACATATTCTGTTGTTGATATTTTTGTTACTCGAGTTGATGGTAGCCTTGTCATTATGGAAGGTACTCTATTGTCGAGATTTTTTTTACTCCAACGGATGGTAGCCTTGTCATTGGGAAAGTAAGTCGGTTGTTCTGATTTTTTTTACTCCAATGGATGTTAGCCTTGTCATTATGGAAGGTAGTCTATTGTCAAGATTTTTATTATTCCAATTGATGGTAGCCTTGTCATTATGGAAGGTAGTCTATTGTCGAGATTTTTGTTATTCCAATGGATGGTAGCCTTGTCATTATGGAAGGTACTCTATTGTCGAGATTTTTTTTACTCCAACGGATGGTAGCCTTGTCATTGGGAAAGTAAGTCGGTTGTTCTGATTTTTTTTACTCCAATGGATGTTAGCCTTGTCATTATGGAAGGTAGTCTATTGTCAAGATTTTTATTATTCCAATTGATGGTAGCCTTGTCATTATGGAAGGTAGTCTATTGTCGAGATTTTTGTTATTCCAATGGATGGTAGCCTTGTCATTATGGAAGGTAGTTTTTTGTCGAGATTTTTGTTACTCCAATGGATGGTAGCCTTGTCATTATGGAAGGTAGTCTGTTGTCACGAATTTGTTACTCTAATGGATGGTAGGCTTGTCATTATAGAACATAGTTTGTTGTTGATATTTTTGTTACTCAAATTGATGGTAGCCTTGTCATTATGGAAAATACTCTATTGTCTAAATTTTTGTTACTCCAATGGATGGTAGCCTTGTCATTATGCAAGGTAGTCGGTTGTTCTGATTTTTGATACTCCAATGTATCTTAGCCTTGTCATTATGGAAGGTAGTCTATTATCAAGATTTTTGTTATTCCAATTGATGGTAGCCTTGTCATTATGGAATATAGTATTTTGTCGAGAATTTTGTTGCTCCAATGGATGGTAGCCTTGTCATTATTGAAGGTAGTCTGTTGTCGATATCTTTGTTACTCCAATGGATGGTAGCGTTGTCATTATGGAAGGTAGTCTATTGTCGAGATTTTTGTTATTCCAATGGATGGTAGCCTTGTCATTGTGGAAGGTAGTTTTTTGTCGAGGTTTTTGTTACTCCAATGGATGGTAGCCTTGTCATTAATAAAGGTAGTATGTTATCGATATTTTTGTTATTACATTGGATGGTATCCTTGTCATTATGGAAGGTAGTTTGTTGTCAGGATTTTGTTACTCTAAGGGATGATAGGCTTGTCATTATAGAACATAGTCTGTTGTTGATATTTTTGTTACTCGAATTGATGGTAGTCTTGTCATTATGGAAGGTAATCTATTGTCGAGATTTTTTTTACTCCAACAGATGGTAGCCTTGTCATTGGGAAAGTAAGTCGGTTGTTCTAATTTTTTTTACTCCAATGGATGTTAGCCTTGTCATTATGGAAGGTACTCTATTGTCAAGATTTTTATTATTTCAATTGATGGTAGCCTTGTCATTATGGAAGGTAGTCTATTGTCGAGATTTTTGTTATTCCAATGGATGGTAGCCTTGTCATTATGGAAGGTAGTTTTTTGTCGAGATTTTTGTTACTCCAATGGATGGTAGCCTTGTCATTATGGAAGGTAGTCTGTTGTCACGATTTTGTTACTCTAATGGATGGTAGGCTTGTCATTATAGAACATAGTTTGTTGTTGATATTTTTGTTACTCAAATTAATGGTAGACTTGTCATTATGGAAAATACTCTATTGTCTAAATTTGTGTTACTCCAATGGATGGTAGCCTTGTCATTATGCAAGGTAGTCGGTTGTTCTGGTTTTTGATACTCCCATGTATGTTAGCCTTGTCATTATTGGAGGTAATCTATTATTGATATTTTTGTTATTCCATTTGATGGTAGCCTTGTCATTATGGAAGATAGTATTTTGTCGAGAATTTTGTTACTCCAATGCATGGTAGCCTTGTCATTATTGAAGGAAGTCTGTTGTCGATATCTTTGTTACTCCAATGGATGGTAGCATTGTCATTATGGAAGGTAGTCTATTGTCGAGATTTTTGTTATTCCAATGGATGGTAGCCTTGTCATTATGGAAGGTAGTTTTTTGTCGAGGTTTTTGTTACTCCAATGGATGGTAGCCTTGTCATTAATAAAGGTAGTATGTTATCGATATTTTTGTTATTACATTGGATGGTATCCTTGTCATTATGGAAGGTAGTTTGTTGTCAGGATTTTGTTACTCTAAGGGATGATAGGCTTGTCATTATAGAACATAGTCTGTTGTTGATATTTTTGTTACTCGAATTGATGGTAGCCTTGTCATTATGGAAGGTACTCTATTGTCGAGATTTTTTTTACTCTAACGGATGGTAGCCTTGTCATTGGGAAAGTAAGTCGGTTGTTCTGATTTTTTTTACTCCAATGGATGTTAGCCTTGTCATTATGGAAGGTAGTCTATTGTCAAGATTTTTATTATTCCAATTGATGGTAGCCTTGTCATTATGGAAGGTAGTCTATTGTCGAGATTTTTGTTATTCCAATGGATGGTAGCCTTGTCATTATGGAAGGCAGTTTTTTGTCGAGATTTTTGTTACTCCAATGGATGGTAGCCTTGTCATTATGGAAGGTAGTCTGTTGTCACGATTTTGTTATTCTAATGGATGGTAGGCTTGTCATTATAGAACATAGTTTGTTGTTGATATTTTTGTTACTCAAATTGATAGTAGCCTTGTCCTTATGGAAAATACTCTATTGTCTAAATTTTTGTTACTCCAATGGATGGTAGCCTTGTCATTATGCAAGGTAGTCGGTTGTTCTGATTTTTGATACTCCAATGTATCTTAGCCTTGTCATTATGGAAGGTAGTCTATTATCAAGATTTTTGTTATTCCAATTGATGGTAGCCTTGTCATTATGGAAGATAGTATTTTGTTGAGAATTTTGTTGCTCCAATGGATGGTAGCCTTGTCATTATTGAAGGTAGTCTGTTGTCGATATCTTTGTTACTCCAATGGATGGTAGCCTTGTCATTATGGAAGGTAGTCTATTGTCGAGATTTTTGTTATTCCAATGGATGGTAACCTTGTCATTATGGAAGGTAGTTTTTTGTCGAGATTTTTGTTACTCCAATGGATGGTAGCCTTGTCATTAATAAAGGTAGTATGTTATTGATATTTTTGTTATTACATTGGATGGTATCCTTGTCATTATGGAAGGTAGTTTGTTGTCAGGATTTTGTTACTCTAAGGGATGATAGGCTTGTCATTATAGAACATAGTCTGTTGTTGATATTTTTGATACTCGAATTGATGGTAGCCTTGTCATTATGGAAGGTACTCTATTGTCGAGATTTTTTTTACTCCAACAGATGGTAGCCTTGTCATTGGGAAAGTAAGTCGGTTGTTCTGATTTTTGTTACTCCAATGGATGTTAGCCTTGTCATTATGGAAGGTAGTCTATTGTCAAGATTTTTATTATTCCAATTGATGGTTGCCTTGTCATTATGGAAGGTAGTCTATTGTCGAGATTTTTGTTATTCCAATGGATGGTAGCCTTGTCATTATGGAAGGTAGTTTTTTGTCGAGATTTTTGTTACTCCAATGGATGGTAGCCTTGTCATTATGGAAGGTAGTCTGTTATCACAATTTTGTTACTCTAATGGATGGTAGGCTTGTCATTATAGAACATAGTTTGTTGTTGATATTTTTGTTACTCAAATTGATGGTAGCCTTGTCATTATGGAAAATACTCTATTGTCTAAATTTTTGTTACTCAAATGGATGGTAGCCTTGTCATTATGCAAGGTAGTCGGTTGTTCTGATTTTTGATACTCCAATGTATCTTAGCCTTGTCATTATGGAAGGTAGTCTATTATCAATATTTTTGTTATTCCAATTGATGGTAGCCTTGTCATTATGGAAGATAGTATTTTGTTGAGAATTTTGTTGCTCCAATGGATGGTAGCCTTGTCATTATTGAAGGTAGTCTGTTGTCGATATCTTTGTTACTCCAATGGATGGTAGCGTTGTCATTATGGAAGGTAGTCTATTGTCGAGATTTTTGTTATTCCAATGGATGGTAGCCTTGTCATTATGGAAGGTAGTTTTTTGTCGAGGTTTTTGTTACTCCAATGGATGGTAGCCTTGTCATTAATAAAGGTAGTATGTTATCGATATTTTTGTTATTACATTGGATGGTATCCTTGTCATTATGGAAGGTAGTTTGTTGTCAGGATTTTGTTACTCTAAGGGATGATAGGCTTGTCATTATAGAACATAGTCTGTTGTTGATATTTTTGTTACTCGAATTGATGGTAGCCTTGTCATTATGGAAGGTACTCTATTGTCGAGATTTTTTTTACTCCAACAGATGGTAGCCTTGTCATTGGGAAAGTAAGTCGGTTGTTCTGATTTTTTTTACTCCAATGGATGTTAGCCTTGTCATTATGGAAGGTAGTCTATTGTCAAGATTTTTATTATTCCAATTGATGGTAGCCTTGTCATTATGGAAGGTAGTCTATTGACGAGATTTTTGTTATTCCAATGGATGGTAGCCTTGTCATTATGGAAGGTAGTTTTTTGTCGAGATTTTTGTTACTCCAATGGATGGTAGCCTTGTCATTATGGAAGGTAGTCTGTTGTCACGATTTTGTTACTCTAATGGATGGTAGGCTTGTCATTATAGAACATAGTTTGTTGTTGATATTTTTGTTACTCAAATTGATGGTAGACTTGTCATTATGGAAAATACTCTATTGTCTAAATATGTGTTACTCCAATGGATGGTAGCCTTGTCATTATGCAAGGTAGTCGGTTGTTCTGGTTTTTTATACTCCCATGTATGTTAGCCTTGTCATTATTGGAGGTAATCTATTATTGAGATTTTTGTTATTCCATTTGATGGTAGCCTTGTCATTATTGAAGATAGTATTTTGTCGAGAATTTTGTTACTCCAATGCATGGTAGCCTTGTCATTATTGAAGGAAGTCTGTTGTCGATATCTTTGTTACTCCAATGGATGGTAGCGTTGTCATTATGGAAGGTAGTCTATTGTCGAGATTTTTGTTATTCCAATGGATGGTAGCCTTATCATTATGGAAGGTAGTTTTTTGTCGAGGTTTTTGTTACTCCAATGGATGGTAGCCTTGTCATTAATAAAGGTAGTATGTTATCGAGATTTTTGTTATTACATTGGATGGTATCCTTGTCATTATGGAAGGTAGTTTGTTGTCAGGATTTTGTTACTCTAAGGGATGATAGGCTTGTCATTATAGAACATAGTCTGTTGTTGATATTTTTGTTACTCGAATTGAAGGTAGCCTTGTCATTATGGAAGGTACTCTATTGTCGAGATTTTTTTTACTCTAACGGATGGTAGCCTTGTCATTGAGAAAGTAAGTCAGTTGTTCTGATTTTTTTTACTCCAATGGATGTTAGCCTTGTCATTATGGAAGGGAGTCTATTGTCAAGATTTTTATTATTCCAATTGATGGTAGCCTTGTCATTATGGAAGGTAGTCTATTGTCGAGATTTTTGTTATTCCAATGGATGGTAGCCTTGTCATTATGGAAGGTAGTTTTTTGTCGAGATTTTTGTTACTCCAATGGATGGTAGCCTTGTCATTATGGAAGGTAGTCTGTTGTCACGATTTTGTTATTCTAATGGATGGTAGGCTTGTCATTATATAACATAGTTTGTTGTTGATATTTTTGTTACTCAAATTGATGGTAGCCTTGTCCTTATGGAAAATACTCTATTGTCTAAATTTTTGTTACTCCAATGGATGGTAGCCTTGTCATTATGCAAGGTAGTCGGTTGTTCTGATTTTTGATACTCCAATGTATCTTAGCCTTGTCATTATGGAAGGTAGTCTATTATCAAGATTTTTGTTATTCCAATTGATGGTAGCCTTGTCATTATGGAAGGTAGTCTATTGTCGAGATTTTTGTTATTCCAATGGATGGTAGCCTTGTCATTATGGAAGGTAGTTTTTTGTCGAGATTTTTGTTACTCCAATGGATGGTATCCTTGTCATTAATAAAGGTAGTATGTTATCGATATTTTTGTTATTCCATTGGATGGTATCCTTGTCATTATGGAAGGTAGTCTGTTATCGATATTTTTGTTATTCCAATGGATGATAGGCTTGTCATTATAGAACATAGTTTGTTGTTGATATTTTTGTTACTCGAATTGATGGTAGCCTTGTCATTATGGAAGGTAGTATGTCGTTGAGATATTTGTTACTCCAATGGATGGTAGCCTTATCATTATGGAAGGTAGTATGTCGTTGAGATATTTGTTACTCCAATGGATTGTAGCCTTGTCATTATGGAAGGTATTTTGTTGTTAAGATTTTTGTTACTCCAATGAATGGTAGCCTTGTCATTATGGAAGGTAGTCTGTTGTCGAGATTTTTGTTATTCGAATGGATGGTAACCTTGTCATTATGGAAGGTAGTTTTTTGTCAAGGTTTTTGTTACTCCAATGGATGGTAGCCTTATCATTATTGAAGTTAGTCTGTTGTCGATATCTTTGTTACTCCAATGGATGATAGCCTTGTCATTATGAAAGATAGTCCTTTGTCGAGATTTTTTTTACTCCAATGGATGATAGCCTTGTCATTATGGAAGGTAGTCTATTGTCACGATTTTGTTACTCTAAGGGATGGTAAGCTTGTCATTATAGAACATAGTATGTTGTTGATATTTTTGTTACTCCAATTGATGGTAGCCTTATCATTATGGAAGGTACTCTATTGTTGAGATTTTTTTTTACTCCAACAGATGGTAGCCTTGTCATTAGGATAGGTAGTCGATTGTTCTGATTTTTGTTACTCCAATGGATGTTAGCCTTGTCATTATGGAATGTAGTCTATTGTCAACATTTTTATTATTCCAATTGATGGTAGCCTTGTCATTATGGAAGGTAGTCTATTGTCGAGATTTTTGTTACTCCAATGGATGGTAGCCTTGTCATTATGGAAGGTAGTCTGTTGTCATGATTTTGTTACTCTAAGGGATGGTAGGCTTGTCATTATAGAACATAGTTTGTTGTTAATATTTTTGTTACTCCAATTGATGGTAGCCTTGTCATTATGGAAGGTACTCTATTGTCGCGATTTTTTTTACTCCAACGAATGGTAGCCTTGCCATTAGGATAGGTAGTCGATTGTTCTGATTTTTGTTACTCCAATGGATGGTAGCCTTGTCATTATGGAAAGGTAGTTTTTTGTTGAGATTTTTGTTGCTCCAATGGATGGTAGCCTTTTCATTATGGAAGGTAATCTATTGTCGAAATTTTTGTTATTCCAGTTGATGGTAGCCTTGTAATTTTGGAAGGTAGTCTATTGTAGAGATTTTTGTTACTCCAATGGATGGTAGCCTTTTCATTATGGAAGGTTGTCTGTCTATGAGATTTTTGTTACTCCAATGGATTGTAGCTTTGTCGTTATGGAAGGTAGTCTATTATTGAGATTTTTGTTACTCCAATGGATGGTAGCCTTGTCATTAAGAAAGGTAGTATGTTATTGATATTTTTGTTATTCCATTGGATGGTAGCCTTGTCATTATGGAAGGTAGTTTGTTGTCGATATTTTTGTTATTCCAATGGATGGTAACCTTGTCATTATGGAAGGTAGTCTGTTGTCGAGATTTTTGATACTCCAATTGATGGTAGCCTTGTCATTAGGGAAAGTAGTCTGTTGTCGTGATTTTTTTTACTCCAATGGATGGTAGCCTTATCATTATGGAAGGTAGTATGTTGTCGAGATTTTTGTTATTCCAATGGATGGTAACCTTGTCAATATGGAAGGTAGTCTTTTGTTGAGATTTTTTTTACTAAAATGGATGGTAGCCTTGTCATTATTGAAGGTAGTCTGTTGTCGATATCTTTGTTACTCCAATGGATGATAGCCTTGTCCTTATGGAAGGTAGTATGTTGTTGAGATTTTTGTTACTCCATGGGATGGTAGCCTTGTCATTATAGAAGGTAGTCTGTTGTCGAGATTTTTGTTACTCCAATTGATGGTAGCCTTGTCATTAGGGAAGGTAGTCTGTTGTCGAGATTTTTGTTACTCCAATGGATGGTAGCCTTATCATTATGGAAGGTAGTATGTCGTTGAGATTTTTGTTACTTCAATGACTTGTAGCCTTGTCATTATGGAAAGTAGTTTGTTGTTAAGATTTTTGTTACTCCAATGAATGGTAGCCTTGTCATTATGGAAGGTAGTCTGTTGTCGAGATTTTTGTTATTCGAATGGATGGTAACCTTGTCATTATGGAAGGGAGTTTTTTGTCAAGATTTTTATTATTCCAATTGATGGTAGCCTTGTCATTATGGAAGGTAGTCTATTGTCGAGATTTTTGTTATTCCAATGGATGGTATCCTTTTCATTATGGAAGGTAGTTTTTTGACGAGATTTTTATTACTCCAATGGATGGTAGCCTTGTCATTATGGAAGGTAATCTATTGTCGAGATTTTTGTTATTCCAACTTAAGGTAGCCTTGTAATTATGGAAGGTAGTCTATTGTAGAGATTTTTGTTAATCCAATGGATGGTAGCCTTTTCATTATGGAAGGTCGTCCGTCTATGAGATTTATGTTACTCCAATGGATTGCAGCCTTGTCATTATGGAAGGTAGTCTATTATTCAGATTTTTGTTACTCCAATGGATGGTAGACTTGTCATTATGGAACATAGTCTATTGTTGATATTTTTGTTACTCCAATTGATGGTAGCCTTGTCGTTATGGAATGTACTCTATTGTCGAGATTTTTTTTACTCTAACGAATGGTAGCCTTGTCATTAAGAAAGGTTGTCGGTTGTTCTGATTTTTGTTACTCCAATGGATGTTAGCCTTGTCATTATGGAAGGTAGTCTATTGTCAAGATTTTTATTATTTCAATTGATGGTAGCCTTGTCATTATGGAAGGTAGTCTATTGTCGAGATTTTTGTTATTCCAATGGATGGTAGCCTTGTCATTATGGAAGGTAGTTTTTTGTCGAGATTTTTGTTACTCCAATGGATGGTAGCCTTGTCAATATGGAAGGTAATCTATTGTCGAGATTTTTGTTATTCCAATTGATGGTAGCCTTGTAATTGTGGAAGGTAGTCTATTGTAGATATTTTTGTAATTCCAATGGATGGTAGCCTTTTCATTATGGAAGGTAGTTTGTCTATGAGATTTCTGTTACTCCAATGGATTATAGACTTGTCATTATGGAAGGTTGTCTGTTATTCATATTTTTGTTACTCCAATGGATGGTAGCCTTGTCATTAAGAAAGGTAGTATGTTGTCGATATTTTTGTTATTCCATTGGATGGTAGCATTGTCATTATGGAAGGTAGTTTGTTGTCGAGATTTTTGTTATTCCAATGGATGGTAACCTTGTCATTATTGAAGGTAGTCTGTTGTCGATATCATTGTTTCTCCAATGGATGATAGCCTTGTCGTTATGGAAGGTAGGGTGTTGTTGAGATTTTTGTTCCTTAAGGGATGGTAGCCTTGTCATTATAGAAGGTAGTCTATTGTCAAGATTTTTGTTACTCCAATTTAAGGTAGCCTTGTAATTATGGAAGGTAGTCTGTTATAGAGATTTTTGTTACTCCAATGGATGGTAGCCTTTTCATTATGGAAGGTAGTCTGTCTATGAGATTTCTCTTACTCCAATGGATTGTAGCCTTATCATTATGGAAGGTAGTCTGTTATTCAGATTTTTGTTACTCCAATGGATGGTAGCCTTGTCATTAAGAAAGGTAGTCTGTTATCGATATTTTTTTTATTCCATTGGATGGTAGCCTTGTCATTATGGAAGGTAGTCTGTTGTCGAAATTTTTGTTATTCCAATGGATGGTAACCTTGTCATTATGGAAGGTAGTCTGTTGTCGATATCTTTGTTACTCCAATGGATGATAGCCTTGTCGTTATGGAAGGTAGTCTGTTGTTGACATTTTTGTTACTCTAAGGGATGGTAGCCTTGTCATTATAGAAGGTAGTCTGTTGTCGAGATTTTTGTTACTCCAATTGATTGTAGCCTTGTCATTAGGGAAAGTAGTCTAATGTCGAGATTTTTGTTACTCCAATGGATTGTAGCCTTGTCATTATGGAAGGTAGTTTGTTGTCACGATTTTGTTACTTTAAGGGATGGTAGGCTTGTAATTATAGAACATAGTCTGTTGTTGATATTTTTGTTACTCCAATTGATGGTAGCTTTGTCATTATGGAAGGTACTCTATTGTTGAGATTTTTTTTGCTCCAACAGATGGTAGCCTTGCCATTGGGAAAGGTAGTTGGTTGTTCTGATTTTTGTTACTCAAATGGATGTTAGCCTTGTCATTATGGAAGGTAGTCTATTGTCAAGATTTTTATTATTCCAATTGATGGTAGCCTTGTCATAATGGAAGGTAGTTTATTGTCGAGATTTTTTTTATTCCATTGGATGGTATCCTTGTCATTATGGAAGGTAGTTTTTTAACGAGATTTTTGTTACTCCAATGGATGGTAGCCTTGTCATTATGGAAGGTAATCTATTGTCGAGATTTTTGTTATTCCAATTTAAGGTAGCCTTGTAATTATGGAAGGTAGACTATTGTAGAGATTTTTGTTACTCCAATGGATTGTAGCCTTTTCATTATGGAAGGTAGTCTGTCTATGAGATTTTTGTTACTCCAATGGATTGTAGCCTTGTCATTATGGAAGTTAGTCTGTTATTCACATTTTTGTTACTCCAATGGATGGTAGCCTTGTCATTATGGAAGGTAGTCTGTTGTCACGATTTTGTTACTCTAAGGGATGGTAGGCTTGTCATTATAGAACATAGTCTATTGTTGATATTTTTTTTACTCCAATTGATGGTAGCCTTGTCGTTATGGAAGGTACTCTATTGTCGATATTTTTTTTACTCCAACGGATGGTAGCCTTGTCATTAGGAAAGGTAGTCGGTTGTCCTGATTTTTGTTACTCCAATGGATGTTAGCCTTGTCATTATGGAAGATAGTCTATTGTCAAGATTTTTATTATTCCAATTGATGGTAGCCTTGTCATTATGGAAGGTAGTCTATTGTCGAGATTTTTGTTATTCCAATGGATGGTAGCCTTGTCATTATGGAAGGTAGTTTTTTTTCGAGATTTTGTTACTCCAATGGATGGTAGCCTTGCCATTATGGAATGTAATTTATTGTCAAGATTTTTGTTATTCCAATTGATGGTAGCCTTGTAAATGTGGAAGGTAATCTATTTTCGAGATTTTTGTTATTCCAATTGATGTTAGCCTTGTCATTATGGAAGGTAGTCTATTGTCAAGATTTTTATTATTCCAATTGATGGTAGCATTGTCATTATGGAAGGTAGTCTATTGTCGAGATTTTTGTTATTCCAACGGATGGTAGCCTTGTCATTATGGAAGGTAGTTTTTTGTCGAGATTTTTGTAACTCCAATGGATGGTAGCCTTGTCATTATGGAAGGTAGTCTGTTGTCACGATTTTGTTACTCCAATGGATGGTAGCCTTGTCATTATTGAAGGTAGTCTGTTGTCGATATCTTTGTTACTCCAATGGATGGTAGCGTTGTCATTATGGAAGGTAGTCTATTGTCGAGATTTTTGTTATTCCAATGGATGGTAGCCTTGTCATTATGGAAGGTAGTTTTTTGTCGAGGTTTTTGTTACTCCAATGGATGGTAGCCTTGTCATTAATAAAGGTAGTATGTTATCGATATTTTTGTTATTACATTGGATGGTATCCTTGTCATTATGGAAGGTAGTTTGTTGTCAGGATTTTGTTACTCTAAGGGATGATAGGCTTGTCATTATAGAACATAGTCTATTGTTGATATTTTTGTTACTCGAATTGATGGTAGCCTTGTCATTATGGAAGGTACTCTATTGTCGAGATTTTTTTTACTCCAACGGATGGTAGCCTTGTCATTGGGAAAGTAAGTCGGTTGTTCTGATTTTTTTTACTCCAATGGATGTTAGCCTTGTCATTATGGAAGGTAGTCTATTGTCAAGATTTTTATTATTCCAATTGATGGTAGCCTTGTCATTATGGAAGGTAGTCTATTGTCGAGATTTTTGTTATTCCAATGGGTGGTAGCCTTGTTATTATGGAAGGTAGTTTTTTGTCGAGATTTTTGTTACTCCAATGGATGGTAGCCTTGTCATTATGGAAGGTAATCTATTGTCGAGATTTTTGTTATCCCAATTTAAGGTAGCCTTGTAATTATGGAAGGTAGACTATTGTAGAGATTTTTGTTACTCCAATGGATGGTAGCCTTTTCATTATGGAAGGTAGTTTGTTGTCACGATTTTGTTACTCTAATGGATGGTAGGCTTGTCATTGGGAAATGTAGTCGGTTGTTCTGATTTTTGTTACTCCAATGGATGTTAGCCTTGGCATTATGGAAGGTAGTCTATTGTCAAGATTTTTATTATTCCAATTGATGGTCGCCTTGTCATTATTGAAGGTAGTCTATTGTCGAGATTTTTATTATTCCAATGGGTGGTAGCCTTGTTATTATGGAAGGTAGTTTTTTGTCCAGATTTTTGTTACTCCAATGAATGGTAGCCATGTCATTATGGAAGGTAATCTATTTTCGAGATTTTTGTTATTCCAATTGATGTTAGCCTTGTCATTATGGAAGGTAGTCTATTGTCAAGATTTTTAATATTCCAATTGATGGTAGCCTTGTCATTATGGAAGGTAGTCTATTGTCGAGATTTTTGTTATTCCAACGGATGGTAGCCTTGTCATTATGGAAGGTAGTTTTTTGTCGAGATTTTTGTTACTCCAATGGATGGTAGCCTTGTCATTATGGAAGGTAGTATGTTGTCACGATTTTGTTACTCCAATGGATGGTAGCCTTGTCATTATTGAAGGTAGTCTGTTGTCGATATCTTTGTTACTCCAATGGATGGTAGCGTTGTCATTATGGAAGGTAGTCTATTGTCGAGATTTTTGTTATTCCAATGGATGGTAGCCTTGTCATTATGGAAGGTAGTTTTTTGTCGAGGTTTTTGTTACTCCAATGGATGGTAGCCTTGTCATTAATAAAGGTAGTATGTTATCGATATTTTTGTTATTACATTGGAAGGTATCCTTGTCATTATGGAAGGTAGTTTGTTGTCAGGATTTTGTTACTCTAAGGGATGATAGGCTTGTCATTATAGAACATAGTCTGTTGTTGATATTTTTGTTACTCGAATTGATGGTAGCCTTGTCATTATGGAAGGTACTCTATTGTCAAGATTTTTTTTACTCCAACGGATGATATCCTTGTCATTGGGAAAGTAAGTCGGTTGTTCTGATTTTTTTTACTCCAATGGATGTTAGCCTTGTCATTATGGAAGGTAGTATATTGTCAAGATTTTTATTATTCCAATTGATGGTAGCCTTGTCATTATGGATAGTAGTCTATTGTCGAGATTTTTGTTATTCCAATGGATGGTAGCCTTGTCATTATGGAAGGTAGTTTTTGGTCGAGATTTTTGTTACTCCAATGGATGGTAGCCTTGTCATTATGGAAGGTAGTCTGTTGTCACGATTTTGTTACTCTAATGGATGGTAGGCTTGTCATTATAGAACATAGTTTGTTGTTGATATTTTTGTTACTCAAATTGATGGTAGCCTTGTCATTGTGGAAAATACTCTATTGTCTAAATTTTTGTTACACCAATGGATGGTAGCCTTGTCATTATGCAAGGTAGTCGGTCGTTCTGATTTTTGATACTCCAATGTATCTTAGCCTTGTCATTATGGAAGGTAGTCTATTATTGAGATTTTTGTTATTCCATTTGATGGTAGCCTTGTCATTATGGAAGATAGTATTTTGTCGAGAATTTTGTTACTCCAATGGATGGTAGCCTTGTCATTATTGAAGGTAGTCTATTGTCGATATCTTTGTTACTCCAATGGATGGTAGCGTTGTCATTATGGAAGGTAGTCTATTGTCGAGATTTTTGTTATTCCAATGGATGGTAGCCTTGTCATTATGGAAGGTAGTTTTTTGTCGAGGTTTTTGTTACTCCAATGGATGGTAGCCTTGTCATTAATAAAGGTAGTATGTTATCGATATTTTTGTTATTCCATTGGACGGTATCCTTTTCATTATGGAAGGTAGTTTGTTGTCAGGATTTTGTTACTCTAAGGGATGATAGGCTTGTCATTATAGAACATATTCTGTTGTTGATATTTTTGTTACTCGAGTTGATGGTAGCCTTGTCATTATGGAAGGTACTCTATTGTCGAGATTTTTTTTACTCCAACGGATGGTAGCCTTGTCATTGGGAAAGTAAGTCGGTTGTTCTGATTTTTTTTACTCCAATGGATGTTAGCCTTGTCATTATGGAAGGTAGTCTATTGTCAAGATTTTTATTATTCCAATTGATGGTAGCCTTGTCATTATGGAAGGTAGTCTATTGTCGAGATTTTTGTTATTCCAATGGATGGTAGCCTTGTCATTATGGAAGGTACTCTATTGTCGAGATTTTTTTTACTCCAACGGATGGTAGCCTTGTCATTGGGAAAGTAAGTCGGTTGTTCTGATTTTTTTTACTCCAATGGATGTTAGCCTTGTCATTATGGAAGGTAGTCTATTGTCAAGATTTTTATTATTCCAATTGATGGTAGCCTTGTCATTATGGAAGGTAGTCTATTGTCGAGATTTTTGTTATTCCAATGGATGGTAGCCTTGTCATTATGGAAGGTAGTTTTTTGTCGAGATTTTTGTTACTCCAATGGATGGTAGCCTTGTCATTATGGAAGGTAGTCTGTTGTCACGAATTTGTTACTCTAATGGATGGTAGGCTTGTCATTATAGAACATAGTTTGTTGTTGATATTTTTGTTACTCAAATTGATGGTAGCCTTGTCATTATGGAAAATACTCTATTGTCTAAATTTTTGTTACTCCAATGGATGGTAGCCTTGTCATTATGCAAGGTAGTCGGTTGTTCTGATTTTTGATACTCCAATGTATCTTAGCCTTGTCATTATGGAAGGTAGTCTATTATCAAGATTTTTGTTATTCCAATTGATGGTAGCCTTGTCATTATGGAATATAGTATTTTGTCGAGAATTTTGTTGCTCCAATGGATGGTAGCCTTGTCATTATTGAAGGTAGTCTGTTGTCGATATCTTTGTTACTCCAATGGATGGTAGCGTTGTCATTATGGAAGGTAGTCTATTGTCGAGATTTTTGTTATTCCAATGGATGGTAGCCTTGTCATTGTGGAAGGTAGTTTTTTGTCGAGGTTTTTGTTACTCCAATGGATGGTAGCCTTGTCATTAATAAAGGTAGTATGTTATCGATATTTTTGTTATTACATTGGATGGTATCCTTGTCATTATGGAAGGTAGTTTGTTGTCAGGATTTTGTTACTCTAAGGGATGATAGGCTTGTCATTATAGAACATAGTCTGTTGTTGATATTTTTGTTACTCGAATTGATGGTAGTCTTGTCATTATGGAAGGTAATCTATTGTCGAGATTTTTTTTACTCCAACAGATGGTAGCCTTGTCATTGGGAAAGTAAGTCGGTTGTTCTGATTTTTTTTACTCCAATGGATGTTAGCCTTGTCATTATGGAAGGTAGTCTATTGTCAAGATTTTTATTATTCCAATTGATGGTAGCCTTGTCATTATGGAAGGTAGTCTATTGTCGAGATTTTTGTTATTCCAATGGATGGTAGCCTTGTCATTATGGAAGGTAGTTTTTTGTCGAGATTTTTGTTACTCCAATGGATGGTAGCCTTGTCATTATGGAAGGTAGTCTGTTGTCACGAATTTGTTACTCTAATGGATGGTAGGCTTGTCATTATAGAACATAGTTTGTTGTTGATATTTTTGTTACTCAAATTGATGGTAGCCTTGTCATTATGGAAAATACTCTATTGTCTAAATTTTTGTTACTCCAATGGATGGTAGCCTTGTCATTATGCAAGGTAGTCGGTTGTTCTGATTTTTGATACTCCAATGTATCTTAGCCTTGTCATTATGGAAGGTAGTCTATTATCAAGATTTTTGTTATTCCAATTGATGGTAGCCTTGTCATTATGGAATATAGTATTTTGTCGAGAATTTTGTTGCTCCAATGGATGGTAGCCTTGTCATTATTGAAGGTAGTCTGTTGTCGATATCTTTGTTACTCCAATGGATGGTAGCGTTGTCATTATGGAAGGTAGTCTATTGTCGAGATTTTTGTTATTCCAATGGATGGTAGCCTTGTCATTGTGGAAGGTAGTTTTTTGTCGAGGTTTTTGTTACTCCAATGGATGGTAGCCTTGTCATTAATAAAGGTAGTATGTTATCGATATTTTTGTTATTACATTGGATGGTATCCTTGTCATTATGGAAGGTAGTTTGTTGTCAGGATTTTGTTACTCTAAGGGATGATAGGCTTGTCATTATAGAACATAGTCTGTTGTTGATATTTTTGTTACTCGAATTGATGGTAGTCTTGTCATTATGGAAGGTAATCTATTGTCGAGATTTTTTTTACTCCAACAGATGGTAGCCTTGTCATTGGGAAAGTAAGTCGGTTGTTCTGATTTTTTTTACTCCAATGGATGTTAGCCTTGTCATTATGGAAGGTAGTCTATTGTCAAGATTTTTATTATTTCAATTGATGGTAGCCTTGTCATTATGGAAGGTAGTCTATTGTCGAGATTTTTGTTATTCCAATGGATGGTAGCCTTGTCATTATGGAAGGTAGTTTTTTGTCGAGATTTTTGTTACTCCAATGGATGGTAGCCTTGTCATTATGGAAGGTAGTCTGTTGTCACGATTTTGTTACTCTAATGGATGGTAGGCTTGTCATTATAGAACATAGTTTGTTGTTGATATTTTTGTTACTCAAATTAATGGTAGACTTGTCATTATGGAAAATACTCTATTGTCTAAATTTGTGTTACTCCAATGGATGGTAGCCTTGTCATTATGCAAGGTAGTCGGTTGTTCTGGTTTTTGATACTCCCATGTATGTTAGCCTTGTCATTATTGGAGGTAATCTATTATTGATATTTTTGTTATTCCATTTGATGGTAGCCTTGTCATTATGGAAGATAGTATTTTGTCGAGAATTTTGTTGCTCCAATGCATGGTAGCCTTGTCATTATTGAAGGAAGTCTGTTGTCGATATCTTTGTTACTCCAATGGATGGTAGCGTTGTCATTATGGAAGGTAGTCTATTGTCGAGATTTTTGTTATTCCAATGGATGGTAGCCTTGTCATTATGGAAGGTAGTTTTTTGTCGAGGTTTTTGTTACTCCAATGGATGGTAGCCTTGTCATTAATAAAGGTAGTATGTTATCGATATTTTTGTTATTACATTGGATGGTATCCTTGTCATTATGGAAGGTAGTTTGTTGTCAGGATTTTGTTACTCTAAGGGATGATAGGCTTGTCATTATAGAACATAGTCTGTTGTTGATATTTTTGTTACTCGAATTGATGGTAGCCTTGTCATTATGGAAGGTACTCTATTGTCGAGATTTTTTTTACTCCAACAGATGGTAGCCTTGTCATTGGGAAAGTAAGTCGGTTGTTCTGATTTTTTTTACTCCAATGGATGTTAGCCTTGTCATTATGGAAGGTAGTCTATTGTCAAGATTTTTATTATTCCAATTGATGGTAGCCTTGTCATTATGGAAGGTAGTCTATTGACGAGATTTTTGTTATTCCAATGGATGGTAGCCTTGTCATTATGGAAGGTAGTTTTTTGTCGAGATTTTTGTTACTCCAATGGATGGTAGCCTTGTCATTATGGAAGGTAGTCTGTTGTCACGATTTTGTTACTCTAATGGATGGTAGGCTTGTCATTATAGAACATAGTTTGTTGTTGATATTTTTGTTACTCAAATTGATGGTAGACTTGTCATTATGGAAAATACTCTATTGTCTAAATATGTGTTACTCCAATGGATGGTAGCCTTGTCATTATGCAAGGTAGTCGGTTGTTCTGGTTTTTTATACTCCCATGTATGTTAGCCTTGTCATTATTGGAGGTAATCTATTATTGAGATTTTTGTTATTCCATTTGATGGTAGCCTTGTCATTATTGAAGATAGTATTTTGTCGAGAATTTTGTTACTCCAATGCATGGTAGCCTTGTCATTATTGAAGGAAGTCTGTTGTCGATATCTTTGTTACTCCAATGGATGGTAGCGTTGTCATTATGGAAGGTAGTCTATTGTCGAGATTTTTGTTATTCCAATGGATGGTAGCCTTATCATTATGGAAGGTAGTTTTTTGTCGAGGTTTTTGTTACTCCAATGGATGGTAGCCTTGTCATTAATAAAGGTAGTATGTTATCGAGATTTTTGTTATTACATTGGATGGTATCCTTGTCATTATGGAAGGTAGTTTGTTGTCAGGATTTTGTTACTCTAAGGGATGATAGGCTTGTCATTATAGAACATAGTCTGTTGTTGATATTTTTGTTACTCGAATTGAAGGTAGCCTTGTCATTATGGAAGGTACTCTATTGTCGAGATTTTTTTTACTCTAACGGATGGTAGCCTTGTCATTGAGAAAGTAAGTCAGTTGTTCTGATTTTTTTTACTCCAATGGATGTTAGCCTTGTCATTATGGAAGGGAGTCTATTGTCAAGATTTTTATTATTCCAATTGATGGTAGCCTTGTCATTATGGAAGGTAGTCTATTGTCGAGATTTTTGTTATTCCAATGGATGGTAGCCTTGTCATTATGGAAGGTAGTTTTTTGTCGAGATTTTTGTTACTCCAATGGATGGTAGCCTTGTCATTATGGAAGGTAGTCTGTTGTCACGATTTTGTTATTCTAATGGATGGTAGGCTTGTCATTATAGAACATAGTTTGTTGTTGATATTTTTGTTACTCAAATTGATGGTAGCCTTGTCCTTATGGAAAATACTCTATTGTCTAAATTTTTGTTACTCCAATGGATGGTAGCCTTGTCATTATGCAAGGTAGTCGGTTGTTCTGATTTTTGATACTCCAATGTATCTTAGCCTTGTCATTATGGAAGGTAGTCTATTATCAAGATTTTTGTTATTCCAATTGATGGTAGCCTTGTCATTATGGAAGGTAGTCTATTGTCGAGATTTTTGTTATTCCAATGGATGGTAGCCTTGTCATTATGGAAGGTAGTTTTTTGTCGAGATTTTTGTTACTCCAATGGATGGTATCCTTGTCATTAATAAAGGTAGTATGTTATCGATATTTTTGTTATTCCATTGGATGGTATCCTTGTCATTATGGAAGGTAGTCTGTTATCGATATTTTTGTTATTCCAATGGATGATAGGCTTGTCATTATAGAACATAGTTTGTTGTTGATATTTTTGTTACTCGAATTGATGGTAGCCTTGTCATTATGGAAGGTACTCTATTGTCGAGATTTTTTTTACTCCAACGGATGGTAGCCTTGTCGTTATGGAAGCTAGTATGTTGTTGAGATTTTTGTTAGAACAAGGGATGGTAGCCTTGTCATTATAGAAGGTAGTCTGTTGTCGAGATTTTTGTTACTCCAATTGATGGTAGCCTTGTCATTAGGGAAGGTAGTTTGTTGTCGAGATTTTTGTTACTCCAATGGATGGTAGCCTTATCATTATCGATGGTAGTATTTCGTTGATATTTCTGTTACTCCAATGGATTGTAGCCTTGTCATTATGGAAGGTAGTTTGTTGTTAAGATTTTTGTTACTCCAATGGATGGTAGCCTTGTCATTATGGAAGGTAGTGTGTTGTCGAGATTTTTGTTATTCGAATGGATGGTAACCTTGTCATTATGGAAGGTAGTTTTTTGTCAAGTTTTTTGCTACTCCAATGGATGGTAGCCTTATCATTATTGAAGTTAGTCTGTTGTCGATATCTTTGTTACTCCAATGGATGATGGCATTGTCATTATGAAAGGTAGTTTGTTGTCAAGAATTTTTTTTACTCCAATGGATGGTAGCCTTGACATTATGGAAGGTAGTTTGTTGTCAGGATTTTGTTACTCTAAGGGATGATAGGCTTGTCATTATAGAACATAGTCTGTTGTTGATATTTTTGTTACTCGAATTGATTGTAGCCTTGTCATTATGGAAGGTACTCTATTGTCGAGATTTTTTTTACTCCAACAGATGGTAGCCTTGTCATTGGGAAAGTAAGTCGGTTGTTCTGATTTTTTTTACTCCAATGGATGTTAACCTTGTCATTATGGAAGGTAGTCTATTGTCAAGATTTTTATTATTCCAATTGATGGAAGCCTTGTCATTATGGAAGGTAGTCTATTGTCGAGATTTTTGTTATTCCAATGGATGGTAGCCTTGTCATTATGGAAGGTAGTTTTTTGTCGAGATTTTTGTTACTCCAATGGATGGTAGCCTTGTCATTATGGAAGGTAGTCTGTTGTCACGATTTTGTTATTCTAATGGATGGTAGGCTTGTCATTATAGAACATAGTTTGTTGTTGATATTTTTGTTACTCAAATTGATGGTAGCCTTGTCATTATGGAAGATAGTATTTTGTCGAGATTTTTGTTACTCCAATGAATGGTAGCCTTGTCATTATTGAAGGTAGTCTGTTGTCGATATCTTTGTTACTCCAATGGATGGTAGCGTTGTCATTATGGAAGGTAGTCTATTGTCGAGATTTTTGTTATTCCAATGGATGGTAGCCTTGTCATTATGGAAGGTAGTTTTTTGTCGAGGTTTTTGTTACTCCAATGGGTGGTAGCCTTTTCATTAATAAAGGTAGTATGTTATCGATATTTTTGTTATTACATTGGATAGTATCCTTGTCATTATGGAAGGTAGTTTGTTGTCAGGATTTTGTTACTCTAAGGGATGATAGGCTTGTCATTATAAAACATAGTCTGTTGTTGATATTTTTGTTACTCGAATTGATGGTAGCCTTGTCATTAAGGAAGGTACTCTATTGTCGAGATTTTTTTTACTCCAACGGATGGTAGCCTTGTCATTGGGAATGTAAGTCGGTTGTTCTAATTTTTTTTACTCCAATGGATGTTAGCCTTGGCATTATGGAAGGTAGTCTATTGTCAAGATTTTTATTATTCCAATTGATGGTAGCCTTGTCATTATGGAAGGTAGTCTATTGTCGAGATTTTTGTTATTCCAATGGATGGTAGCCTTGTCATTATGGAAGGTAGTTTTTTGTCGAGATTTTTGTTACTCCAATGGATGGTAGCCTTGTCATTATGGAAGGTAGTCTGTTGTCACGATTTTGTTACTCTAATGGATGGTAGGCTTGTCATTATAGAACATAGATTGTTGTTGATATTTTTGTTACTCAAATTGATGGTAGCCTTGTCATTATGGAAAATACTCTATTGTCTAAATTTGTGTTACTCCAATGGATGGTAGCCTTGTCATTATGCAAGGTAGTCGGTTGTTCTGGTTTTTGATACTCCCATGTATGTTAGCCTTGTCATTATTGGAGGTAATCTATTATTGATATTTTTGTTATTCCATTTGATGGTAGCCTTGTCATTATGGAAGATAGTATTTTGTCGAGAATTTTGTTACTCCAATGCATGGTAGCCTTGTCATTATTGAAGGAAGTCTGTTGTCGATATCTTTGTTACTCCAATGGATGGTAGCGTTGTCATTATGGAAGGTAGTCTATTGTCGAGATTTTTGTTATTCCAATGGATGGTAGCCTTGTCATTATGGAAGGTAGTTTTTTGTCGAGGTTTTTGTTACTCCAATGGATGGTAGCCTTGTCATTAATAAAGGTAGTATGTTATCGATATTTTTGTTATTACATTGGATGGTATCCTTGTCATTATGGAAGGTAGTTTGTTGTCAGGATTTTGTTACTCTAAGGGATGATAGGCTTGTCATTATAGAACATAGTCTGTTGTTGATATTTTTGTTACTCGAATTGATGGTAGCCTTGTCATTATGGAAGGTACTCTATTGTCGAGATTTTTTTTACTCTAACGGATGGTAGCCTTGTCATTGGGAAAGTAAGTCGGTTGTTCTGATTTTTTTTACTCCAATGGATGTTAGCCTTGTCATTATGGAAGGTAGTCTATTGTCAAGATTTTTATTATTCCAATTGATGGTAGCCTTGTCATTATGGAAGGTAGTCTATTGTCGAGATTTTTGTTATTCCAATGGATGGTAGCCTTGTCATTATGGAAGGCAGTTTTTTGTCGAGATTTTTGTTACTCCAATGGATGGTAGCCTTGTCATTATGGAAGGTAGTCTGTTGTCACGATTTTGTTATTCTAATGGATGGTAGGCTTGTCATTATAGAACATAGTTTGTTGTTGATATTTTTGTTACTCAAATTGATAGTAGCCTTGTCCTTATGGAAAATACTCTATTGTCTAAATTTTTGTTACTCCAATGGATGGTAGCCTTGTCATTATGCAAGGTAGTCGGTTGTTCTGATTTTTGATACTCCAATGTATCTTAGCCTTGTCATTATGGAAGGTAGTCTATTATCAAGATTTTTGTTATTCCAATTGATGGTAGCCTTGTCATTATGGAAGATAGTATTTTGTTGAGAATTTTGTTGCTCCAATGGATGGTAGCCTTGTCATTATTGAAGGTAGTCTGTTGTCGATATCTTTGTTACTCCAATGGATGGTAGCGTTGTCATTATGGAAGGTAGTCTATTGTCGAGATTTTTGTTATTCCAATGGATGGTAACCTTGTCATTATGGAAGGTAGTTTTTTGTCGAGGTTTTTGTTACTCCAATGGATGGTAGCCTTGTCATTAATAAAGGTAGTATGTTATTGATATTTTTGTTATTACATTGGATGGTATCCTTGTCATTATGGAAGGTAGTTTGTTGTCAGGATTTTGTTACTCTAAGGGATGATAGGCTTGTCATTATAGAACATAGTCTGTTGTTGATATTTTTGATACTCGAATTGATGGTAGCCTTGTCATTATGGAAGGTACTCTATTGTCGAGATTTTTTTTACTCCAACAGATGGTAGCCTTGTCATTGGGAAAGTAAGTCGGTTGTTCTGATTTTTGTTACTCCAATGGATGTTCGCCTTGTCATTATGGAAGGTAGTCTATTGTCAAGATTTTTATTATTCCAATTGATGGTTGCCTTGTCATTATGGAAGGTAGTCTATTGTCGAGATTTTTGTTATTCCAATGGATGGTAGCCTTGTCATTATGGAAGGTAGTTTTTTGTCGAGATTTTTGTTACTCCAATGGATGGTAGCCTTGTCATTATGGAAGGTAGTCTGTTATCACGATTTTGTTACTCTAATGGATGGTAGGCTTGTCATTATAGAACATAGTTTGTTGTTGATATTTTTGTTACTCAAATTGATGGTAGCCTTGTCATTATGGAAAATACTCTATTGTCTAAATTTTTGTTACTCAAATGGATGGTAGCCTTGTCATTATGCAAGGTAGTCGGTTGTTCTGATTTTTGATACTCCAATGTATCTTAGCCTTGTCATTATGGAAGGTAGTCTATTATCAATATTTTTGTTATTCCAATTGATGGTAGCCTTGTCATTATGGAAGATAGTATTTTGTTGAGAATTTTGTTGCTCCAATGGATGGTAGCCTTGTCATTATTGAAGGTAGTCTATTGTCGATATCTTTGTTACTCCAATGGATGGTAGCGTTGTCATTATGGAAGGTAGTCTATTGTCGAGATTTTTGTTATTCCAATGGATGGTAGCCTTGTCATTATGGAAGGTAGTTTTTTGTCGAGGTTTTTGTTACTCCAATGGATGGTAGCCTTGTCATTAATAAAGGTAGTATGTTATCGATATTTTTGTTATTACATTGGATGGTATCCTTGTCATTATGGAAGGTAGTTTGTTGTCAGGATTTTGTTACTCTAAGGGATGATAGGCTTGTCATTATAGAACATAGTCTGTTGTTGATATTTTTGTTACTCGAATTGATGGTAGCCTTGTCATTATGGAAGGTACTCTATTGTCGAGATTTTTTTTACTCCAACAGATGGTAGCCTTGTCATTGGGAAAGTAAGTCGGTTGTTCTGATTTTTTTTACTCCAATGGATGTTAGCCTTGTCATTATGGAAGGTAGTCTATTGTCAAGATTTTTATTATTCCAATTGATGGTAGCCTTGTCATTATGGAAGGTAGTCTATTGTCGAGATTTTTGTTATTCCAATGGATGGTAGCCTTGTCATTATGGAAGGTAGTTTTTTGTCGAGATTTTTGTTACTCCAATGGATGGTAGCCTTGTCATTATGGAAGGTAGTCTGTTGTCACGATTTTGTTACTCTAATGGATGGTAGGCTTGTCATTATAGAACATAGTTTGTTGTTGATATTTTTGTTACTCAAATTGATGGTAGACTTGTCATTATGGAAAATACTCTATTGTCTAAATATGTGTTACTCCAATGGATGGTAGCCTTGTCATTATGCAAGGTAGTCGGTTGTTCTGGTTTTTTATACTCCCATGTATGTTAGCCTTGTCATTATTGGAGGTAATCTATTATTGAGATTTTTGTTATTCCATTTGATGGTAGCCTTGTCATTATTGAAGATAGTATTTTGTCGAGAATTTTGTTACTCCAATGCATGGTAGCCTTGTCATTATTGAAGGAAGTCTGTTGTCGATATCTTTGTTACTCCAATGGATGGTAGCGTTGTCATTATGGAAGGTAGTCTATTGTCGAGATTTTTGTTATTCCAATGGATGGTAGCCTTGTCATTATGGAAGGTAGTTTTTTGTCGAGGTTTTTGTTACTCCAATGGATGGTAGCCTTGTCATTAATAAAGGTAGTATGTTATCGAGATTTTTGTTATTACATTGGATGGTATCCTTGTCATTATGGAAGGTAGTTTGTTGTCAGGATTTTGTTACTCTAAGGGATGATAGGCTTGTCATTATAGAACATAGTCTGTTGTTGATATTTTTGTTACTCGAATTGAAGGTAGCCTTGTCATTATGGAAGGTACTCTATTGTCGAGATTTTTTTTACTCTAACGGATGGTAGCCTTGTCATTGAGAAAGTAAGTCAGTTGTTCTGATTTTTTTTACTCCAATGGATGTTAGCCTTGTCATTATGGAAGGGAGTCTATTGTCAAGATTTTTATTATTCCAATTGATGGTAGCCTTGTCATTATGGAAGGTAGTCTATTGTCGAGATTTTTGTTATTCCAATGGATGGTAGCCTTGTCATTATGGAAGGTAGTTTTTTGTCGAGATTTTTGTTACTCCAATGGATGGTAGCCTTGTCATTATGGAAGGTAGTCTGTTGTCACGATTTTGTTATTCTAATGGATGGTAGGCTTGTCATTATAGAACATAGTTTGTTGTTGATATTTTTGTTACTCAAATTGATGGTAGCCTTGTCCTTATGGAAAATACTCTATTGTCTAAATTTTTGTTACTCCAATGGATGGTAGCCTTGTCATTATGCAAGGTAGTCGGTTGTTCTGATTTTTGATACTCCAATGTATCTTAGCCTTGTCATTATGGAAGGTAGTCTATTATCAAGATTTTTGTTATTCCAATTGATGGTAGCCTTGTCATTATGGAAGGTAGTCTATTGTCGAGATTTTTGTTATTCCAATGGATGGTAGCCTTGTCATTATGGAAGGTAGTTTTTTGTCGAGATTTTTGTTACTCCAATGGATGGTATCCTTGTCATTAATAAAGGTAGTATGTTATCGATATTTTTGTTATTCCATTGGATGGTATCCTTGTCATTATGGAAGGTAGTCTGTTATCGATATTTTTGTTATTCCAATGGATGATAGGCTTGTCATTATAGAACATAGTTTGTTGTTGATATTTTTGTTACTCGAATTGATGGTAGCCTTGTCATTATGGAAGGTACTCTATTGTCGAGATTTTTTTTACTCCAACGGATGGTAGCCTTGTCGTTATGGAAGCTAGTCTGTTGTTGAGATTTTTGTTAGAACAAGGGATGGTAGCCTTGTCATTATAGAAGGTAGTCTGTTGTCGAGATTTTTGTTACTCCAATTGATGGTAGCCTTGTCATTAGGGAAGGTAGTTTGTTGTCGAGATTTTTGTTACTCCAATGGATGGTAGCCTTATCATTATCGATGGTAGTATTTCGTTGATATTTCTGTTACTCCAATGGATTGTAGCCTTGTCATTATGGAAGGTAGTTTGTTGTTAAGATTTTTGTTACTCCAATGGATGGTAGCCTTGTCATTATGGAAGGTAGTCTATTGTCAAGATTTTTATTATTCCAATTGATGGTTGCCTTGTCATTATGGAAGGTAGTCTATTGTCGAGATTTTTGTTATTCCAATGGATGGTAGCCTTGTCATTATGGAAGGTAGTTTTTTGTCGAGATTTTTGTTACTCCAATGGATGGTAGCCTTGTCATTATGGAAGGTAGTCTGTTATCACGATTTTGTTACTCTAATGGATGGTAGGCTTGTCATTATAGAACATAGTTTGTTGTTGATATTTTTGTTACTCAAATTGATGGTAGCCTTGTCATTATGGAAAATACTCTATTGTCTAAATTTTTGTTACTCAAATGGATGGTAGCCTTGTCATTATGCAAGGTAGTCGGTTGTTCTGATTTTTGATACTCCAATGTATCTTAGCCTTGTCATTATGGAAGGTAGTCTATTATCAATATTTTTGTTATTCCAATTGATGGTAGCCTTGTCATTATGGAAGATAGTATTTTGTTGAGAATTTTGTTGCTCCAATGGATGGTAGCCTTGTCATTATTGAAGGTAGTCTGTTGTCGATATCTTTGTTACTCCAATGGATGGTAGCGTTGTCATTATGGAAGGTAGTCTATTGTCGAGATTTTTGTTATTCCAATGGATGGTAGCCTTGTCATTATGGAAGGTAGTTTTTTGTCGAGGTTTTTGTTACTCCAATGGATGGTAGCCTTGTCATTAATAAAGGTAGTATGTTATCGATATTTTTGTTATTACATTGGATGGTATCCTTGTCATTATGGAAGGTAGTTTGTTGTCAGGATTTTGTTACTCTAAGGGATGATAGGCTTGTCATTATAGAACATAGTCTGTTGTTGATATTTTTGTTACTCGAATTGATGGTAGCCTTGTCATTATGGAAGGTACTCTATTGTCGAGATTTTTTTTACTCCAACAGATGGTAGCCTTGTCATTGGGAAAGTAAGTCGGTTGTTCTGATTTTTTTTACTCCAATGGATGTTAGCCTTGTCATTATGGAAGGTAGTCTATTGTCAAGATTTTTATTATTCCAATTGATGGTAGCCTTGTCATTATGGAAGGTAGTCTATTGTCGAGATTTTTGTTATTCCAATGGATGGTAGCCTTGTCATTATGGAAGGTAGTTTTTTGTCGAGATTTTTGTTACTCCAATGGATGGTAGCCTTGTCATTATGGAAGGTAGTCTGTTGTCACGATTTTGTTACTCTAATGGATGGTAGGCTTGTCATTATAGAACATAGTTTGTTGTTGATATTTTTGTTACTCAAATTGATGGTAGACTTGTCATTATGGAAAATACTCTATTGTCTAAATATGTGTTACTCCAATGGATGGTAGCCTTGTCATTATGCAAGGTAGTCGGTTGTTCTGGTTTTTTATACTCCCATGTATGTTAGCCTTGTCATTATTGGAGGTAATCTATTATTGAGATTTTTGTTATTCCATTTGATGGTAGCCTTGTCATTATTGAAGATAGTATTTTGTCGAGAATTTTGTTACTCCAATGCATGGTAGCCTTGTCATTATTGAAGGAAGTCTATTGTCGATATCTTTGTTACTCCAATGGATGGTAGCGTTGTCATTATGGAAGGTAGTCTATTATCGAGATTTTTGTTATTCCAATGGATGGTAGCCTTGTCATTATGGAAGGTAGTTTTTTGTCGAGGTTTTTGTTACTCCAATGGATGGTAGCCTTGTCATTAATAAAGGTAGTATGTTATCGAGATTTTTGTTATTACATTGGATGGTATCCTTGTCATTATGGAAGGTAGTTTGTTGTCAGGATTTTGTTACTCTAAGGGATGATAGGCTTGTCATTATAGAACATAGTCTGTTGTTGATATTTTTGTTACTCGAATTGAAGGTAGCCTTGTCATTATGGAAGGTACTCTATTGTCGAGATTTTTTTTACTCTAACGGATGGTAGCCTTGTCATTGAGAAAGTAAGTCAGTTGTTCTGATTTTTTTTACTCCAATGGATGTTAGCCTTGTCATTATGGAAGGGAGTCTATTGTCAAGATTTTTATTATTCCAATTGATGGTAGCCTTGTCATTATGGAAGGTAGCCTATTGTCGAGATTTTTGTTATTCCAATGGATGGTAGCCTTGTCATTATGGAAGGTAGTTTTTTGTCGAGATTTTTGTTACTCCAATGGATGGTAGCCTTGTCATTATGGAAGGTAGTCTGTTGTCACGATTTTGTTATTCTAATGGATGGTAGGCTTGTCATTATAGAACATAGTTTGTTGTTGATATTTTTGTTACTCAAATTGATGGTAGCCTTGTCCTTATGGAAAATACTCTATTGTCTAAATTTTTGTTACTCCAATGGATGGTAGCCTTGTCATTATGCAAGGTAGTCGGTTGTTCTGATTTTTGATACTCCAATGTATCTTAGCCTTGTCATTATGGAAGGTAGTCTATTATCAAGATTTTTGTTATTCCAATTGATGGTAGCCTTGTCATTATGGAAGGTAGTCTATTGTCGAGATTTTTGTTATTCCAATGGATGGTAGCCTTGTCATTATGGAAGGTAGTTTTTTGTCGAGATTTTTGTTACTCCAATGGATGGTATCCTTGTCATTAATAAAGGTAGTATGTTATCGATATTTTTGTTATTCCATTGGATGGTATCCTTGTCATTATGGAAGGTAGTCTGTTATCGATATTTTTGTTATTCCAATGGATGATAGGCTTGTCATTATAGAACATAGTTTGTTGTTGATATTTTTGTTACTCGAATTGATGGTAGCCTTGTCATTATGGAAGGTACTCTATTGTCGAGATTTTTTTTACTCCAACGGATGGTAGCCTTGTCGTTATGGAAGCTAGTCTGTTGTTGAGATTTTTGTTAGAACAAGGGATGGTAGCCTTGTCATTATAGAAGGTAGTCTGTTGTCGAGATTTTTGTTACTCCAATTGATGGTAGCCTTGTCATTAGGGAAGGTAGTTTGTTGTCGAGATTTTTGTTACTCCAATGGATGGTAGCCTTATCATTATCGATGGTAGTATTTCGTTGATATTTCTGTTACTCCAATGGATTGTAGCCTTGTCATTATGGAAGGTAGTTTGTTGTTAAGATTTTTGTTACTCCAATGGATGGTAGCCTTGTCATTATGGAAGGTAGTGTGTTGTCGAGATTTTTGTTATTCAAATGGATGGTAACCTTGTCATTATGGAAGGTAGTTTTTTGTCAAGTTTTTTGCTACTCCAATGGATGGTAGCCTTATCATTATTGAAGTTAGTCTGTTGTCGATATCTTTGTTACTCCAATGGATGATGGCATTGTCATTATGAAAGGTAGTTTGTTGTCAAGAATTTTTTTTACTCCAATGGATGGTAGCCTTGACATTATGGAAGGTAGTTTGTTGTCAGGATTTTGTTACTCTAAGGGATGATAGGCTTGTCATTATAGAACATAGTCTGTTGTTGATATTTTTGTTACTCGAATTGATTGTAGCCTTGTGGTTATGGAAGGTACTCTATTGTCAAGATTTTTTTTACTCCAACAGATGGTAGCCTTGTCATTGGGAAAGTAAGTCGGTTGTTCTGATTTTTTTTACTCCAATGGATGTTAACCTTGTCATTATGGAAGGTAGTCTATTGTCAAGATTTTTATTATTCCAATTGATGGAAGCCTTGTCATTATGGAAGGTAGTCTATTGTCGAGATTTTTGTTATTCCAATGGATGGTAGCCTTGTCATTATGGAAGGTAGTTTTTTGTCGAGATTTTTGTTACTCCAATGGATGGTAGCCTTGTCATTATGGAAGGTAGTCTGTTGTCACGATTTTGTTATTCTAATGGATGGTAGGCTTGTCATTATAGAACATAGTTTGTTGTTGATATTTTTGTTACTCAAATTGATGGTAGCCTTGTCATTATGGAAGATAGTATTTTGTCGAGATTTTTGTTACTCCAATGAATGGTAGCCTTGTCATTATTGAAGGTAGTCTGTTGTCGATATCTTTGTTACTCCAATGGATGGTAGCGTTGTCATTATGGAAGGTAGTCTATTGTCGAGATTTTTGTTATTCCAATGGATGCTAGCCTTGTCATTATGGAAGGTAGTTTTTTGTCGAGGTTTTTGTTACTCCAATGGATGGTAGCCTTTTCATTAATAAAGGTAGTATGTTATCGATATTTTTGTTATTACATTGGATAGTATCCTTGTCATTATGGAAGGTAGTTTGTTGTCAGGATTTTGTTACTCTAAGGGATGATAGGCTTGTCATTATAAAACATAGTCTGTTGTTGATATTTTTGTTACTCGAATTGATGGTAGCCTTGTCATTAAGGAAGGTACTCTATTGTCGATATTTTTTTTACTCCAACGGATGGTAGCCTTGTCATTGGGAATGTAAGTCGGTTGTTCTAATTTTTTTTACTCCAATGGATGTTAGCCTTGGCATTATGGAAGGTAGTCTATTGTCAAGATTTTTATTATTCCAATTGATGGTAGCCTTGTCATTATGGAAGGTAGTCTATTGTCGAGATTTTTGTTATTCCAATGGATGGTAGCCTTGTCATTATGGAAGGTAGTTTTTTGTCGAGATTTTTGTTACTCCAATGGATGGTAGCCTTGTCATTATGGAAGGTAGTCTGTTGTCACGATTTTGTTACTCTAATGGATGGTAGGCTTGTCATTATAGAACATAGATTGTTGTTGATATTTTTGTTACTCAAATTGATGGTAGCCTTGTCATTATGGAAAATACTCTATTGTCTAAATTTTTGTTACTCCAATGGATGGTAGCCTTGTCATTATGCAAGGTAGTCGGTTGTTCTGGTTTTTGATACTCCCATGTATGTTAGCCTTGTCATTATGGGAGGTAATCTATTATTGAGATTTTTGTTATTCCATTTGATGGTAGCCTTGTCATTATGGAAGATAGTATTTTATCGAGAATTTTGTTACTCCAATGGATGGTAGCCTTGTCATTATTGAAGGTAGTCTGTTGTTGATATCTTTGTTACTCCAATGGATGGTAGCGTTGTCATTATGGAAGGTAGTCTATTGTCGAGATTTTTGTTATTCCAATGGATGGTAGCCTTGTCATTATGGAAGGTAGTTTTTTGTCGAGGTTTTTGTTACTCCAATGGATGGTAGCCTTGTCATTAATAAAGGTAGTATGTTATCGATATTTTTGTTATTACATTGGATGGTATCCTTGTCATTATGGAAGGTAGTCTGTTATCGATATTTTTGTTATTCCAATGGATGGTAACCTTGTCATTATGGAAGGTAGTCTTTTGTCGATATTTTTTTTACTAAAGTGGATGGTAGCCTTGTCATTATTGAAGGTAGTCTGTTGTCAATATCTTTGTTACTCCAATGGATGATAGCCTTGTCGTTATGGAAGCTAGTCTGTTGTTGAGATTTTTGTTACTCCAAGGGATGGTAGCCTTGTCATTATAGAAGGTAGTCTGTTGTCGAGATTTTTGTTACTCCAATTTATTTTAGCCTTATCATTAGGGAAGGTAGTCTGTTGTCGAGATTTTTGTTACTCCAATGGATGGTAGCCTTATCATTATCGAAGGTAGTATGTCGTTGATATTTCTGTTACTCCAATGGATTGTAGCCTTGTCATTATGAAAGGTAGTCTGTTGTCGAGATTTTTGTTATTCGAATGGATGGTAACCTTGTCATTATGGAAGGTATTTTTTTGTCAAGTTTTTTGTTACTCCAATGGATGGTAGCCTTATTATTATTGAAGTTAGTCTGTTGTCGATATCTTTGTTACTCCAATGGATGATGGCCTTGTCATTATGAAAGGTAGTCTGTTGTCAAGATTTTTTTTACTCCAATGGATGGTAGCCTTATCATTGGGAAAGGTAGTCGGTTGTTCTAATTTTTGTTACTCCAATGGATGTTAGCCTTGTCATTATGGAAGGTAGTTTTTTGTCGAGATTTTTGTTACTCCAATGGATGGTAGCCTTGTCATTATGGAAGGTAATCTATTGTCGAGATTTTTTTTATTCCAATTTAATGTAGCCTTGTAATTATGGAAGGTAGTCTATTGTAGATATTTTTGTTACTCCAATGGATGGTAGCCTTTTCATTATGGAAGGTAGTCTGTCTATGATATTTCTGTTACTCCAATGGATTGTAGCCTTGTCATTATGGAAGGTAGTCTGTTATTCACATTTTTGTTACTCCAATGGATGGTAGCCTTGTCATTAAGAAAGGTAGTATGTTATCGATATTTTTGTTATTCTATTGGATGGTAGCCTTGTCATTATGGAAGGTAGTCTTTATCGAGATTTTTGTTATTCCAATGGATGGTAACCTTGTCATTATGGAAGGTAGTCTTTTGTTGAGATTTTTTTTACTAAAATGGATGGTAGCCTTGTCATTATTGAAGGTAGTATGTTGTCGATATCTTTGTTATTCCAATGGATGATAGCCTTGTCATTATGGAAGGTAGTCTGTTGTCAATATCTTTGTTACTCCGAGGGATGGTAGCCTTGTAATTATAGAAGGTAGTCTATTGTCGAGATTTCTGTTACTCCAATTGATGGTAGCCTTGTCATTAGGGATGGTAGCCTTATCATTATGGAAGGTAGTATGTCGTCGAGATTTTTGTTATTCGAATGGATGGTAACCTTGTAATTATGGAAGGTAGTTTATTGTCAAGATTTGTATTATTCCAATTGATGGTAGCCTTGTCATTATGGAAGGTAGTCTATTGTCGATATTTTTGTTATTCCAATGGATGGTAGCCTTGTCATTATGGAAGGTAGTTTTTTGTCGAGATTTTTGTTACTCCAATGGATGGTAGCCTTGTCATTATGGAAGGTAATCTATTGTCGATATTTTTGTTATTCCAATTGATGGTAGCCTTGTAATTATGGAAGGTAGTCTATTGTAGATATTTTTGTTACTCCAATGGATGGTAGCCTTTTCATTATGGAAGGTAGTCTGTCTATGAGATTTCTGTTACTCCAATGGATTGTAGCCTTGTCATTATGGACGGTAGTCTGTTATTAAGATTTTTGTTACTCCAATGGATGGTAGCCTTGTCATTAAGAAAGGTAGTATGTTATCGATATTTTTGTTATTCCATTGGATGGTAGCCTTGTCATTATGGAAGGTAGTCTGTTGTTAGATTTTTGTTATTCCAATGGATGGTAACCTTGTCATTATGGAAGGCAGTCTTTTGTTGAGATTTTTTTTACTAAAATGGATGGTAGCCTTGTCATTATTGAAGGTAGTCTTTTGTTGAGATTTTTTTTACTAAAATGGATGGTAGCCTTGTCATTATTGAAGGTAGTCTGTTGTCGAGATTTTTGTTACTCCAATTGATGGTAGCCTTGTCATTAGGGAAGGTTGTCTGTTGTCGAGATTTTTGTTACTCCAATGGATGGTAGCCTTATCATTATGGAATGTAGTATGTCGTTGAGATTTCTGTTACTCCAATGTATGGTAGACTTATCATTATTGAAGTTAGTCTGTTGTCGATATCTTTGTTACTCCAATGGATGATAGCCTTGTCATTATGAAAGAAAGTTTGTTGTCTAGATTTTTTTTACTCCAATGGATGGTAGCCTTGTCATTATGGAAGGTAGTCTGTTGTCACGATTTTGTTACTCTAATGGATGGTAGGCTTGTCATTATAGAACATTGTTTGTTGTTGATATTTTTGTTACTCCAATTGACGGTAGCCTTGTCATTATGGAAGGTACTCTATTGTCGAGATTTTTTTTACTATAATGGATGGTAGCCTTGTCATTATGAAAGGTAGTTGGTTGTTCTGATTTTTGTTACTCCAATGGATGTTAGCCTTGTGATTATGGAAGGTAGTCTATTGTCAAGATCTTTATAATTCCAATTGATGGTAGCCGTGTCATTATGGAAGGTAGTCTATTGTCAAGATTTTTGTTATTCCAGTGGATGGTAGCCTTGTCATTATGGAAGGTAGTTTTTTGTCTAGATTTTTGTTACTCCAATGGATGGTAGCCTTGTCATTATGGAAGGTAATCTATTGTCGAGATTATTGTTATTCCAATTGATGGTAGCCTTGTAATTATGGAAGGTAGTCTATTGTAGATATTTGTGTTACTCCAAGGGATGGTAGCCTTTTCATTATGGAAGGTAGTTTGTCTATGAGATTTCAGTTACTCCAATGGATTGTAGCCTTGTCATTATGGAAGGTAGTTTGTTATTCAAATTTTTGTTACTCCATTAGATGGTATCGTTGTCATTATGGAAGGTAGTCTGTTGTCGAGATTTTTGTTATTCCTATGGATGGTAACCTTGTCATTATGGAAGGTAGTCTTTTGTGGAGATTTTTTTTACTAAAATGGATGGTAGCCTTGTCATTATTGAAGGTAGTTTATTTTCTCTATCTTTGTTACTCCAATGGATAATAGCCTTGTCGTTATGGAAGGTAGTCTGTTGTTGAGATTTTTGTTACTCCAATGGATGGTAGCCTTGTCATTATAGACGGTAGGCTGTTGTTGAGATTTTTGTTACTCCAATTGATGGTAACCTTGTCATTAGGGAAGGTAGTCTGTTGTCGAGATTTTTGTTACTACAATGGATGGTAGCCTTATCATTATGGAAGGTAGTATGTCGTTGAGATTTGTGTTACTCCAATGGATTGTAGCCTTATCATTATGGAAGGTAGTTTGTTGTTAAGATTTTTGTTACTTCAATGGATGGTAGCCTTGTCATTATGGAAGGTAGTCTGTTGTCGAGATTTTTGTTATTCGAATGGATGGTAACCTTGTCATTATGAAAGGTAGTTTTTTGTCGAGGTTTTTGTTACTCCAATGGATGGTAGCCTTATCATTATTGAAGGTAGTCTGTTGTCGATATCTTTGTTACTCCAATGGATGATAGCCTTGTAATTATGGAAGGTAGTCTGTTGTCGAGATTTTTTTATTCCGATGGATGGTAGCCTTGTCATTATGGAAGGTAGTCTGTTGTCACGATTTTGTTAATCTAATGGATGGTAGGTTGTCATTATAGAACATAGTCTGTTGTTGATATTTTTGTTACTCCAATTGATGGTAGCCTTTTCATTATGGAAGGTACTCTATTGTCGAAATTTTTGTTACTCTAATGGATGGTAGCCTTGTCATTATGAAAGGTAGTCGGTTGTTCTGATTTTTGTTACTCCAATGGATGTTAGCCTTGTCGTTATGGAAGGTAGTCTATTGTCAAGATTTTTGTTATTCCAATTGATGGTAGCCTTGTCATTATGGAAGGTAGTATTTTGTCGAGATTTTTGTTGCTCCAATGCATGGTAGCCTTGTCATTATTGAAGGTAGTCTGTTGTCGATATCTTTGTTACTCCAATGGTAGTTAGCCTTGTCATTATGGAAGGTAGTCTATTGTCGAGATTTTTGTTATTCCAATGGATGGTAGCCTTGTCATTAGGGAAGATAGTCTGTTGTCGAGATTTTTGTTACCCCAATGGATGGTAGCCTTTTCATTATGAAAGGTAGTCTATTGTCGAGATTTTTTTACTCTAATGGATGGTAGCCTTGTCATTATGGAAGGTAGTCTATTATCACGATTTCGTTACTCTAATGGATGGTAGGCTTGTCATTATAGAACATAGTCTGTTGTTTATATTTTTGTTACTCCAATTGATGGTAGCCTTATCATTATGGAAGGTACTCTATTGTCGATATTTTTGTTACTCCAATGGATTGTAGCCTTGTCATTAGGGAAGGTAGTTTGTTGTCGAGATTTTTGTTACCCCAATGGATGGTAGCCTTTTAATTATGAAAGGTAGTCTGTTGTCGAGATTTTTTTTACTCCAATGGATGGTAATCTTGTCATTATAGAAGGTAGTCTGTTGTCACGATTTCGTTACTGTAATGGATGGTAGGCTTGTCATTATAGAACATAGTCTGTTGTTTATATTTTTGTTACCCCAATTGATGGTAGCCTTGTCATTATGGAAGGTACTCTATTGTCTATATTTTTGTTACTCCAATGGATTGTAGCCTTCTCATTATGAAAGGTAGTCGGTTGTTCTTATTTTTGTTACTCCAATGGATGTTAGCCATGTCATTATGGAAGGTAGTTTTTTGTCGAGATTTTTGTTACTCCAATGGATGGTAGCCTTGTCATTATGGAAGGTAATCTATTGTCGAGATTTTTTTTATTCCAATTTAATGTAGCCTTGTAATTATGGAAGGTAGTCTATTGTAGATATTTTTGTTACTCCAATGGATGGTAGCCTTTTCATTATGGAAGGTAGTCTGCCTATGATATTTCTGTTACTCCAATGGATTGTAGCCTTGTCATTATGGAAGGTAGTCTGTTATTCACATTTTTGTTACTCCAATGGATGGTAGCCTTGTCATTAAGAAAGGTAGTATGTTATCGATATTTTTGTTATTCTATTGGATGGTAGCCTTGTCATTATGGAAGGTAGTCTTTATCGAGATTTTTGTTATTCCAATGGATGGTAACCTTGTCATTATGGAACGTAGTCTTTTGTTGAGATTTTTTTTACTAAAATGGATGGTAGCCTTGTCATTATTGAAGGTAGTATGTTGTCGATATCTTTGTTATTCCAATGGATGATAGCCTTGTCATTATGGAAGGTAGTCTGTTGTCGATATCTTTGTTACTCCGAGGGATGGTAGCCTTGTAATTATGGAAGGTAGTCTATTGTCGAGATTTATGTTACTCCAATTGATGGTAGCCTTGTCATTAGGGAAGGTAGTCTGTTGTCGGGATTTTTGTTACTCCAATGGATGGTAGCCTTATCATTATGGAAGGTAGTATGTCGTCGAGATTTTTGTTATTCGAATGGATGGTAACCTTGTAATTATGGAAGGTAGTTTTTTGTCAAGGTTTTTGTTACTCCAATGGATGGTAGTCTTATCATTATTGAAGTTAGTCTGTTGTCGATATCTTTGTTACTCCAATGGATGATAGCCTTGTCATTATGAAAGGTAGTCGGTTGTCGAGATTTTTTTTACTCCAATGGATGCTAGCCTTGTCATTATAGAAGGTAGTCTGTTGTCAGGATTTTGTTACTCTAAGGGATGGTAGGCTTGTCATTATTGAACATAGTCTGTTGTTGATATTTTTGTTACTCCAATTGATGGTAGCCTTGTCATTATGGAAAGGTACTCTATTGTCTAGATTTTTTATTACTCCAACGGATGGTATCCTTCTCATTGGGAAAGGTAGTTGGTTGTTCTGATTTTTGTTACTCCAATAGATGTCAGCCTTGTAATTATTGAAGGTAGTCTATTGTCAAGATTTGTATTATTCCAATTGATGGTAGCCTTGTCATTATGGAAGGTAGTCTATTGTCGATATTTTTGTTATTCCAATGGATGGTAGCCTTGTCATTATGGAAGGTAATATATTGTCGAGATTTTTGTTATTCCAATTGATGGTAGCCTTGTAATTATGGAAGGTAGTCTATTGTAGAGATTTTTGTTACGCCAATGGATGGTAGCCTTTTCATTATGGAAGGTAGTCTGTCTATGAGATTTCTGTTACTCCAATGGATTGTAGCCTGTTCATTATGGAAGGTAGTATGTTATTCATATTTTTGTTACACCAATGGATGGTAGCCTTGTCATTAAGAAAGGTAGTATGTTATCGATATTTTTGTTATTCCATTGGATGGTAGCCTTGTGATTATGGAAAGTATTCTGATGTCTAGATATTTGTTATTCCAATGGATGGTAACCTTGTCATTATGGAAGGTAGTCTTTTGTTGAGATTTTTTTTTACTAAAATGGATGGTAGCCTTGTCATTATTGAAGGTAGTCTTTTGTTGAGATTTTTTTTACTAAAATGGATGGTAGCCTTGTCATTATTGAAGGTAGTCTGTTGTCGATATCTTTGTTACTCTGAGGGATGGTAGCCTTGTCATTATAGAAGGTAGTCTGTTGTCGATATTTTTGTTACTCCAATTGATGGTAGCCTTGTCATTAGGGAAGGTTGTCTGTTGTCGAGTTTTTTGTTACTCCAATGGATGGTAGCCTTATCATTATGGAAGGTAGTATGTCGTCGAGATTTTTGTTATTCGAATGGATGGTAACCTTGTAATTATGGAAGGTAGTTTTTTGTCAAGGTTTTTGTTAATCCAATGGATGGTAGTCTTGTCATTATTGAAGTTAGTCTGTTGTCGATATCTTTGTTACTCCAATGGATGATAGCCTTGTCATTATGAAAGGTAGCCTATTGTCGAGATTTTTTTTACTCCAATGGATGCTAGCCTTGTAATTATAGAAGGTAGTCTGTTGTCACGATTTTGTTACTCTAAGGGATGGTAGGCTTGTCATTATAGAACGTAGTCTATTGTTGATATTTTTGTTACTCCAATTGATGGTAGCCTTGTCATTATGGAAGGTACTCTATTGTCGAGATTTTTTATTACTCCAACGGATAGTAGCCTTGTCATTGGGAAAGGTAGTCGGTTGTTCTGATTTTTGTTACACCAATGGATGTCAGCCTTGTCATTATGGAAGGTAGTCTATTGTCAAGATTTGTATTATTCCAATTGATGGTAGCCTTGTCATTATGGAAGGTAGTCTATTGTCGATATTTTTGTTATTCCAATGGATGGTAGCCTTGTCATTATGGAAGGTAGTTTTTTGTCGAGATTTTTGTTACTTCAATGGATGGTAGCCTTGTCATTATGCAAGGTAGTCGGTTGTTCTGGTTTTTGATACTCCCATGTATGTTAGCCTTGTCATTATGGGAGCTAATCTATTATTGAGATTTTTGTTATTCCATTTGATGGTAGCCTTGTCATTATGGAAGATAGTATTTTGTCGAGAATTTTGTTACTCCAATGGATGGTAGCCTTGTCATTATTGAAGGTAGTCTGTTGTTGATATCTTTGTTACTCCAATGGATGGTAGCGTTGTCATTATGGAAGGTAGTCTATTGTCGAGATTTTTGTTATTCCAATGGATGGTAGCCTTGTCATTATGGAAGGTAGTTTTTTGTCGAGGTTTTTGTTACTCAAATGGATGGTAGCCTTGTCATTAATAAAGGTAGTATGTTATCGATATTTTTGTTATTACATTGGATGGTATCCTTGTCATTATGGAAGGTAGTCTGTTATCGATATTTTTGTTATTCCAATGGATGGTAACCTTGTCATTATGGAAGGTAGTCTTTTGTCGATATTTTTTTTACTAAAGTGGATGGTAGCCTTGTCATTATTGAAGGTAGTCTGTTGTCAATATCTTTGTTACTCCAATGGATGATAGCCTTGTCGTTATGGAGGCTAGTCTGTTGTTCAGATTTTTGTTACTCCAAGGGATGGTAGCCTTGTCATTATAGAAGGTAGTCTGTTGTCCAGATTTTTGTTACTCCAATTTATTTTAGCCTTATCATTAGGGAAGGTAGTCTGTTTTCGAGATTTTTGTTACTCCAATGGATGGTAGCCTTATCATTATCGAAGGTAGTATGTCGTTGATATTTCTGTTACTCCAATGGATTGTAGCCTTGTCATTATGGAAGGTAGTTTGTTGTCGAGATTTTTGTTATTCGAATGGATGGTAACCTTGTCATTATGGAAGGTAGTTTTTTGTCAAGTTTTTTGTTACTCCAATGGATCGTAGCCTTATTATTATTGAAGTTAGTCTGTTGTCGATATCTTTGTTACTCCAATGGATGATGGCCTTGTCATTATGAAAGGTAGTCTGTTGTCAAGATTTTTTTTACTCCAATGGATGGTAGCCTTGTCATTGGGAAAGGTAGTCGGTTGTTCTAATTTTTGTTACTCCAATGGATGTTAGCCTTCTCATTATGGAAGGTAGTTTTTTATCGAGATTTTTGTTACTCTAATGGATGGTAGCCTTGCCATTATGGAAGGTAATCTATTGTCGAGATTTTTTTTATTCCAATTTAATGTAGCCTTGTAATTATGGAAGGTAGTCTATTGTAGATATTTTTGTTACTCCAATGGATGGTAGCCTTTTCATTATGGAAGGTAGTCTGTCTATGATATTTCTGTTACTCCAATGGATTGTAGCCTTGTCATTATGGAAGGTAGTCTGTTATTCACATTTTTGTTACTCCAATGGATGGTAGCCTTGTCATTAAGAAAGGTAGTATGTTATCGATATTTTTGTTATTCTATTGGATGGTAGCCTTGTCATTATGGAAGGTAGTCTTTATCGAGATTTTTGTTATTCCAATGGATGGTAACCTTGTCATTATTGAAGGTAGTCTTTTGTTGAGATTTTTTTTACTAAAATGGATGGTAGCCTTGTCATTATTGAAGGTAGTATGTTGTCGATATCTTTGTTATTCCAATGGATGATAGCCTTGTCATTATGGAAGGTAGTCTGTTGTCGATATCTTTGTTACTCCGAGGGATGGTAGCCTTGTAATTATAGAAGGTAGTCTATTGTCGAGATTTTTGTTACTCCAATTGATGGTAGCCTTGTCATTAGGGAAGGTAGTCTGTTGTCAAGATTTTTGTTACTCCAATGGATGGTAGCCTTATCATTGTTGAAGGTAGTATGTCGTCGAGATTTTTGTTATTCGAATGGATGGTAACCTTGTAATTATGGAAGGTAGTTTTTTGTCAAGGTTTTTGTTACTCCAATGGATGGTAGTCTTATCATTATTGAAGTTAGTCTGTTGTCGATATCTTTGTTACTCCAATGGATGATAGCCTTGTCATTATGAAAGGTAGTCGGTTGTCGAGATTTTTTTTACTAAAATGGATGCTAGCCTTGTCATTATAGAAGGTAGTCTGTTGTCACGATTTTGTTACTCTAAGGGATGGTAGGCTTGTCATTATTGAACATAGTCTGTTCTTGATATTTTTGTTACTCCAATTGATGGTAGCCTTGTCATTATGGAAGTACTCTATTGTCGAGATTTTTTATTACTCCAACGGATGGTAGCCTTGTCATTGGGAAAGGTAGTTGGCTGTTCTGATTTTTGTTACTCCAATGGATGTCAGCCTTGTAATTATTGAAGGTAGTCTATTATCAAGATTTGTATTATTCCAATTGATGGTAGCCTTCTCATTATGGAAGGTAGTCTATTGTCGATATTTTTGTTATTCCAATGGATGGTAGCCTTGTCATTATGGAAGGTAATATATTGTCGAGATTTTTGTTATTCCATTTGATGGTAGCCTTGTAATTATGGAAGGTAGTCTATTGTAGAGATTTTTGTTACTCCAATGGATGGTAGCCTTTTCATTATGGAAGGTAGTCTGTCTATGAGATTTCTGTTACTCCAATGGATTGTAGCCTGTTCATTATGGAAGGTAGTATGTTATTCATATTTTTGTTACACCAATGGATGGTAGCCTTGTCATTAAGAAAGGTAGTATGTTATCGATATTTTTGTTATTCCATTGGATGGTAGCCTTGTGATTATGGAAGGTAGTCTGTTGTCTAGATATTTGTTAATCCAATGGATGGTAACCTTGTCATTATGGAAGGTAGTCTTTTGTTGAGATTTTTTTTACTAAAATGGATGGTAGCCTTGTCATTATTGAAGGTAGTCTTTTGTTGAGATTTTTTTTACTAAAATGGATGGTAGCCTTGTCATTATTGAAGGTAGTCTGTTGTCGATATCTTTGTTACTCTGAGGGATGGTAGCCTTGTCATTATAGAAGGTAGCCTGTTGTCGAGATTTTTGTTACTCCAATTGCTGGTAGCCTTGTCATTAGGGAAGGTTGTCTGTTGTCGAGATTTTTGTTACTCCAATGGATAATAGCCTTATCATTATGGAAGGTAGTATGTCGTCGAGATTTTTGTTATTCGAATGGATGGTAACCTTGTAATTATGGAAGGTAGTTTTTTGTCAAGGTTTTTGTTAATCCAATGGATGGTAGTCTTATCATTATTGAAGTTAGTCTGTTGTCGATATCTTTGTTACTCCAATGGATGATAGCCTTGTCATTATGAAAGGTAGTCTGTTGTCGAGATTTTTTTTTACTCCAATGGATGCTAGCCTTGTCATTATAGTAGGTAGTCTGTTGTCACGATTTTGTTACTCTAAGGTATGGTAGGCTTGTCATTATAGAACGTAGTCTATTGTTAATATTTTTGTTACTCCAATTGATGGTAGCCTTGTCATTATGGAAGGTACTCTATTGTCGATATTTTTCATTACTCCAACGGATGGTAGCCTTGTCATTGGGAAAGGTAGTCGGTTGTTCTGATTTTTGTTACACCAATGGATGTCAGCCTTGTCATTATGGAAGGTAGTCTATTGTCATGATTTGTATTATTCCAATTGATGGTAGCCTTGTCATTATGGAAGGTAGTCTATTGTCGATATTTTTGTTATTCCAATGGATGGTAGCCTTGTCATTATGGAAGGTAGTTTTTTGTCGAGATTTTTGTTACTCCAATGGATGGTAGCCTTGTCATTATGGAAGGTAATCTATTGTCGAGATTTTTGTTATTCCAATTGATGGTAGCCTTGTAATTATGGAAGGTAGTCTATTGTAGATATTTTTGTTACTCCAATGGATGGTAGCCTTTTCATTATGGAAGGTAGTCTGTCTATGAGATTTCTGTTACTCCAATGGATTGTAGCCTTGTCATTATGGACGGTAGTCTATTATTAAGATTTTTGTTACTCCAATGGATGGTAGCCTTGTCATTAAGAAAGGTAGTATGTTATCGATATTTTTGTTATTCCCTTGGATGGTAGCCTTGTCATTATGGAAGGTAGTCTGTTGTCTAGATTTTTGTTATTCCAATGGATGGTAACCTTGTCATTATGGAAGGCAGTCTTTTGTTGAGATTTTTTTTACTAAAATGGATGGTAGCCTTGTCATTATTGAAGGTAGTCTTTTGTTGAGATTTTTTTTACTAAAATGGATGGTAGCCTTGTCATTATTGAAGGTAGTCTGTTGTCGAGATTTTTGTTACTCCAATTGATGGTAGCCTTGTCATTAGGGAAGGTTGTCTGTTGTCGAGATTTTTGTTACTCCAATGGATGGTAGCCTTATCATTATGGAATGTAGTATGTCGTTGAGATTTCTGTTACTCCAATGGATGGTAGACTTATCATTATTGAAGTTAGTCTGTTGTCGATATCTTTGTTACTCCAATGGATGATAGCCTTGTCATTATGAAAGAAAGTTTGTTGTCTAGATTTTTTTTACTCCAATGGATGGTAGCCTTGTCATTATGGAAGGTAGTCTGTTGTCACGATTTTGTTACTCTAATGGATGGTAGGCTTGTCATTATAGAACATTGTTTGTTGTTGATATTTTTGTTACTCCAATTGATGGTAGCCTTGTCATTATGGAAGGTACTCTATTGTCGAGATTTTTTTTACTATAATGGATGGTAGCCTTGTCATTATGAAAGGTAGTTGGTTGTTCTAATTTTTGTTACTCCAATGGATGTTAGCCTTGTCATTATGGAAGGTAGTCTATTGTCAAGATTTTTATAATTCCAATTGATGGTAGCCGTGTCATTATGGAAGGTAGTCTATTGTCGAGATTTTTGTTATTCCAGTGGATGGTAGCCTTGTCATTATGGAAGGTAGTTTTTTGTCTAGATTTTTGTTACTCCAATGGATGGTAGCCTTGTCATTATGGAAGGTAATCTATTGTCGAGATTATTGTTATTCCAATTGATGGTAGCCTTGTAATTATGGAAGGTATTCTATTGTAGATATTTGTGTTACTCCAATGGATGGTAGCCTTTTCATTATGGAAGGTAGTTTGTCTATGAGATTTCAGTTACTCCAATGGATTGTAGCCTTGTCATTATGGAAGGTAGTTTGTTATTCAAATTTTTGTTACTCCATTAGATGGTATCCTTGTCATTATGGAAGGTAGTCTGTTGTCGAGATTTTTGTTATTCCTATGGATGGTAACCTTGTCATTATGGAAGGTAGTCTTTTGTGGAGATTTTTTTTACTAAAATGGATGGTAGCCTTGTCATTATTGAAGGTAGTTTATTTTCGATATCTTTGTTACTACAATGGATCATAGCCTTGTCGTTATGGAAGGTAGTCTGTTGTTGAGATTTTTGTTACTCCAATGGATGGTAGCCTTGTCATTATAGACGGTAGGCTGTTGTTGAGATTTTTGTTACTCCAATTGATGGTAACCTTGTAATTTGGGAAGGTAGTCTGTTGTCGAGATTTTTGTTACTACAATGGATGGTAGCCTTATCATTATGGAAGGTAGTATGTCGTTGAGATTTGTGTTACTCCAATGGATTGTAGCCTTATCATTATGGAAGGTAGTTTGTTGTTAAGATTTTTGTTACTTCAATGGATGGTAGCCTTGTCATTATGGAAGGTAGTCTGTTGTCGAGATTTTTGTTATTCGAATGGATGGTAACCTTGTCATTATGAAAGGTAGTTTTTTGTCGAGGTTTTTTTTACTCCAATGGATGGTAGCCTTATCATTATTGAAGGTAGTCTGTTGTCGATATCTTTGTAACTCCAATGGATGATAGCCTTGTAATTATGGAAGGTAGTCTGTTGTCGAGATTTTTTTATTCCGATGGATGGTAGCCTTGTCATTATGGAAGGTAGTCTGTTGTCACGATTTTGTTAATCTAATGGATGGTAGGTTGTCATTATAGAACATAGTCTGTTGTTGATATTTTTGTTACTCCAATTGATGGTAGCCTTGTCATTATGGAAGGTACTCTATTGTCAAAAATTTTGTTACTCTAATGGAAGGTAGCCTTGTCATTATGAAAGGTAGTCGGTTGTTCTGATTTTTGTTACTCCAATGGATGTTAGCCTTGTCATTATGGAAGGTAGTCTATTGTCAAGATTTTTATAATTCCAATTGATGGTAGCCGTGTCATTATGGAAGGTAGTCTATTGTCGAGATTTTTGTTATTCCAGTGGATGGTAGCCTTGTCATTATGGAAGGTAGTCTGTTGTCGATATCTTTGTTACTCCAATGGTAGTTAGCCTTGTCATTATGGAAGGTAGTCTATTGTCGAGATTTTTGTTATTCCAATGGATGGTAGCCTTGTCATTATGGAAGGTAGTTTTTTGTCGAGATTTTTGTTACTCCAATTGATGGTTAGCCTTGTCATTAGGGAAGGTAGTCTGTTGTCGAGATTTTTGTTACCCCAATGGATGGTAGCCTTTTAATTATGAAAGGTAGTCTGTTGTCGAGATTTTTTTACTCCAATGGATGGTAGCCTTGTCATTATGGAAGGTAGTCTATTATCACGATTTCGTTACTCTAATGGATGGTAGGCTTGTCATTATAGAACATAGTTTGTTGTTTATATTTTTGTTACTCCAATTGATGGTAGCTTTATCATTATGGAAGGTACTCTATTATCGATATTTTTGTTACTCCAATGGATTGTAGCCTTGTCATTAGGGAAGGTAGTCTGTTGTCGAGATTTTTGTTACCCCAATGGATGGTAGCCTTTTAATTATGAAAGGTAGCCTGTTGTCGAGATTTTTTTTACTCCAATGGATGGTAACCTTGTCATTATGGAAGGTAGTCTGTTGTCACGATTTCGTTACTGTAATGGATGGTAGGCTTGTCATTATAGAACATAGTCTGTTGTTTATATTTTTGTTACTCCAATTGATGGTAGCCTTGTCATTATGGAAGGTACTCTATTGTCTATATTTTTGTTACTCCAATGGATTGTAGCCTTCTCATTATGAAAGGTAGTCGGTTGTTCTTATTTTTGTTACTCCAATGGATGTTAGCCATGTCATTATGGAAGGTAGTCTATTTTCATGATTTTTGTTATTCCAATTGATGATAGCCTTGTCATTATGGAAGGTAGTATTTTGTCGAGATTTTGGTTGCTCCAATGGAGGGTAGCCTTGTCATTATTGAAGGTAGTCTATTGTCGAGATTTTTGTTATTCCAATGGATGGTAGCCTTGTCATTATGGAAGGTAGTTTTTTGTCGAGATTTTTGTTACTCCAATGGATGGTAGCCTTGTCATTATGGAAGTTAGTCTATTGTCGTTATTTTTGTTACCCCAATGGATGGTAGCTTTGTAATTATGGAAGGTAGTCTGTTGTAGAGATTTTTGTTACTCCAATGGTTGGTAGCCTTTTCATTATGGAAGGTAGTTTGTCTATGAGTTTTCTGTTACTCCAATGGATTTTAGCCTTGTCATTATGGAAGGTAGTCTATTATTCAGATTTTTGTTACTCCAATGGATGGTAGCCTTGTCATTATGAAAGGTAGTCTGTTATCGAGTTTTTTGTTATTCCAATGGATGTTAACCATGTCATTATGGAAGGTTGTCTTTTGTCGATATTTTTTTTACTAAACTGGATGGTAGCCTTGTCATTATTCAAGGTAGTTTGTTGTCGATATCTTTGTTACTCTGATGGATGATAGCCTTGTCGTTATGGAAGGTAGTCTATTGTTGAGATTTTTGTTACTCCAAGGGATGGTAGCCTTGTCATTATAGAAGGTAGTCTGTTGTCGAGATTTTTGTTACTCCAATTAATGATATCCTTGTCATTAGGGAAGGTAGTCTGTTGTCGAGATTTTTGTTTCTCCAATGGATGGTAGCCTTATCATTATGGAAGGTAGTATGTCGTTGAGATTTCTGTTACTCCAATGGATTGTAGCCTTGTCATTATGGAAGGTAGTTTTTGTTAAGATTTTTAATACTCCAATGGATGGTAGCCTTGTCATTATGGAAGGTAGTCTATTGTCGAGATTTTTGTTATTCAAATGGATGGGAACCCTGTCATTATGGAAGGTAGTTTATTGTCGAGGTTTTTGTTACTTCAATGGATGGTAGCCTTATCAGTATTGAAGTTAGTCTATTATCGATATCTTTGTTACTCCAATTGATGATAGCCTTGTCATTATGAAAGGTAGTCTGTTGTCAAGATTTTTTTTACTCCAACGGATGGTAGCCTTGTCATTATTGAAGGTAGTCTGTTGTCACGATTTTGTTACTCTAATGGATGCTAGGCTTCTCATTATAGAACATAGTCTATTGTTGATATTTTTATTACTCCAATTGATGGTAGCCTTGTCATTATGGAAGGTACTCTATTGTCGAAATTTTTGTTACTCCAATGGATGGTAGCCTTGTCATTATGAAATGTAGTCGGTTGTTCTGATTTTTGTTACTCCAATGGATGTTAGCCTTGTCATTATGGAAGTTAGTCTATTGTCGATATTTGTGTTACCCCAATGAATGGTAGCTTTGTAATTATGGAAGGTAGTCTGTTGTAGAGATTTTTGTTACTCCAATGGTTGGTAGCCTTTTCATTATGGAAGGTAGTTTGTCTATGAGATTTCTGTTACTCCAATGGATTGTAGCCTTGTCATTAGGGAAGGTAGTTTATTATTCAGATTTTTGTTACTCCAACGGATGGTAGCCTTGTCATTAAGAAAGGTAGTATGTTATCGATATTTTTGTTATTCCATTGGATGGTAGCCTTGTCATTATGGACGGTAGTCTGTTATCGATATTTTTGTTATTCCAATGGATGGTAACCTTGTCATTATGGAAGGTAGTCTTTTGTCGATATTTTTTTTACAAAAATGGATGGTAGCCTTGTCATTATTTAAGGTATTTTGTTGTCGATATCTTTGTTACTCCAATGGATGATAGCCTTGTCGTTATGGAAGGTAGTCTGTTGTTGATATTTTTGTTACTCCAGGGGATGGTAGCCTTGTCATTATAGAAGGTAGTCTGTTGTTGAGATTTTTGTTACTCCAATTAATGGTTGCATTGTCATTAGGGAAGGTAGTCTGTTGTCGAGATTTTTGTTACTCCAATGGATGGTAGCCTTATCATTATGGAAGGTAGTATGTCGTTGATATTTTTGTTACTCCAATGGATTGTAGCCTTGTCATTATGGAAGGTAGTTTTTGTTAAGATTTATGTTACTCCAATGGATGGAAGCCTTGTCATTATGGAAGGTAGTCTATTGTCGAGATTTTTGTTATTCGAATGGATGGTAACCTTGTCATAATGGAAGGTAGTTTTTTGTCGAGGTTTTTGTTACTCCAATGGATGATAGCCTTATCATTATTGAAGTTAGTCTGTTTTCTATATCTTTGTTACTCCGATGGATGATAGCCTTTTCATTATGAAAGGTAGTCTGTTGTCGAGATTTTTTTTACTCCAACGGATGGTAGCCTTGTCATTATTGAAGGTAGTCTGTTGTCACGATTTTGTTACTCTAATGGATGGTAGGCTTCTCATTATAGAACATAGTCTGTTGTTGATATTTTTGTTACTCCAATTGATGGTACCCTTGTCATTATGGAAGGTACTCTATTGTCGAAATTTTTGTTACTCCAATGGATGGTAGCCTTGTCATTATGAAATTTAGTCGGTTGTTCTGATTTTTGTTACTCTAATGGATGTTAGCCTTGTCATTATGGAAGTTAGTCTATTGTCAAGATTTTTGTTATTCCAATTGATGGTGGCCTTGTATATATGGAAGGTAGTATTTTGTCTAGATTTTTGTTGCTGCAATGGATGGTAGCCTTGTCATTATTGAAGGAAGTCTGTTGTCGATATATTTGTTACTGCAATGGATGGTAGCCTTGTCATTATGGAAGTTAGTCTATTGTCGAGATTTTTGTTATTCCAATGGATGGTAGCCTTGTCATTATGGAAGGTAGTCGGTTGTTCTGATTTTTGTTACTCCAATGGATGTTAGCCTTGTCATTATGGAAGGTAGTCTATTGTCGATATTTTTTTTACCCCAATGGATGGTTGCTTTGTAATTATGGAAGGTAGTTTGTTGTAGAGATTTTTGTTACTCTAATGGTTGGTAGCCTTTTCATTATGGAAAGTAGTCTGTCTATGACATTTCTGTTACTCCAATGGATTGTAGCCTTGTCATTAGGGAAGGTAGTCTGTTATTCAGATTTTTGTTACTCCAATGAATGGTAGCCTTTTCATTAAGAAATGTAGTATGTTATCGATATTTTTTTTATTCCATTGGATGGTAGCCTTGTCATTATGGAAGGTAGTCTGTTATCGATATTTTTGTTATTCCAATGGATGTTAACCTTGTCATTATGGAAGGTAGTCTTTTTTCGATATTTTTTTACTAAAATGGATGGTAGCATTGTCATTATTGAAGGTAGTCTGTTGTCGAGATTTTTGTTACTCCAATGGATGGTAGCCTTATCATTATGGAAGGTAGTATGTCGTTGATATTTCTGTTACTCCAATGGATTGTAGCCTTGTCATTATGGAAGGTAGTTTGTTGTTAAGATTTTTGTTACACCAATGGATGGTAGCCTTGTCATTAAGAAAGGTAGTATGTTATCGATATTTTTGTTATCCCATTGGATGGTAGCCTTGTCATTATGGAAGGTAGTCTGTTATCGATATTTTTGTTATTCTAATGGATGGTAACCTTGTCATTATGGAAGGTAGTCTTTTGTCGATATTTTTTTTACTAAAATGGATGGTAGCCTTGTCATTATTGAAGGTAGTCTGTTGTCGATATCTTTGTTACTCCAATGGATTGTAGCCTTGTCATTATGGAAGGTAGTTTGTTGTTAAGATTTTTGTTACTCCAATGGATGGTAGCCTTGTCATTATGGAAGGTAGTTTGTTGTCGATATTTTTGTTATTCGAATGGATGGTAACCTTGTCATTATGGAAGGTAGTTTTTTGTCGAGGTTTTTGTTACTCCAATGGTTGGTAGCCTTATCATTATTGAAGTTAGTCTGTTGTCGATATCTTTGTTACTCCAATGGATGATAGCCTTGTCATTATGAAAGGTAGTCTATTGTCGAGATTTTTGTTATTCCAATGGATGGTAACCTTGTCATTATGGAAGGTAGTCTTTTGTCGAGATTTTTTTTACTCCAATTGATGGTAGCCTTTTCATTAGGGAAGGTAATATTTTGTCGAGATTTTTGATACTCCAATGGATGGTAGCCTTATCATTATGGCTGGTAGTATGTCGTTGAGATTTCTGTTACTCCAATGGATGGTAGCCTTGTCATTATGGAAGGTAGTCTATTGTCGAGGTTTTTGTTATTCCAATGGATGGTAGCCTTGTCATTATGGAAGGTAGTTTTTTGTCGAGATTTTTGTTACTCCAATGGATGGTAGCCTTGTCATTATGGAAGGTAGTCTGTTGTCACGATTTTGTTACTCTAATGGATGGTAGGCTTGTCATTATAGAACATAGTTTGTTGTTGATATTTTTGTTACTCAAATTGATGGTAGCCTTGTCATTATGGAAAATACTCTATTGTCTAAATTTTTGTTACTCCAATGGATGGTAGCCTTGTCATTATGCAAGGTAGTCGGTTGTTCTGGTTTTTGATACTCCCATGTATGTTAGCCTTGTCATTATGGGGGGTAATCTATTATTGAGATTTTTGTTATTCCATTTGATGGTAGCCTTGTCATTATGGAAGATAGTATTTTGTCGAGAATTTTGTTACTCCAATGGATTGTACCCTTGTCATTATTGAAGGTAGTCTGTTGTTGATATCTTTGTTACTCCAATGGATGGTAGCGTTGTCATTATGGAAGGTAGTCTATTGTCGAGATTTTTGTTATTCCAATGGATGGTAGCCTTGTCATTATGGAAGGTAGTTTTTTGTCGAGGTTTTTGTTACTCCAATGGATGGTAGCCTTGTCATTAATAAAGGTAGTATGTTATCGAGATTTTTGTTATTCCAATGGATGGTAACCTTGTCTTTATGGAAGGTAGTCTTTTGTCGATATTTTTTTTACTAAAGTGGATGGTAGCCTTGTAATTATTGAGAGTAGTCTGTTGTCAATATCTTTGTTACTCCAATGGATGATAGCCTTGTCGTTATGGAAGCTAGTCTGTTGTTGAGATTTTTGTTACTCCAAGGGATGGTAGCCTTGTCATTATAGAAGGTAGTCTGTTGTCGAGATTTTTGTTACTCCAATTTATTTTAGCCTTATCATTAGGGAAGGTAGTCTGTTGTCGAGATTTTTGTTACTCCAACGGATGGTAGCCTTATCATTATCGAAGGTAGTATGTCGTTAAGATTTCTGTTACTCCTATGGATTGTAGCCTTGTCATTATGGAAGGTAGTTTGTTGTCGAGATTTTTGTTATTCGAATGGATGGTAACCTTGTCATTATGGAAGGTAGTTTTTTGTCAAGTTTTTTGATACTCCAATGGATGGTAGCCTTATTATTATTGAAGTTAGTCTGTTGTCGATATCTTTCTTACTCCAATGGATGATGGCCTTGTCATTATGAAAGGTAGTCTGTTGTCAAGATTTTTTTTACTCCAATGGATGGTAGCCTTGTCATTGGGAAAGGTAGTCGGTTGTTCTAATTTTTGTTACTCCAATGGATGTTAGCCTTGTCATTATGGAAGGTAGTTTTTTGTCGAGATTTTTATTACTCCAATGGATCGTAGCCTTGTCATTATGGAAGGTAATCTATTATCGAGATTTTTTTTATTCCAATTTAATGTAGCCTTGTAATTATCGAAGGTAGTCTATTGTAGATATTTTTGTTACTCCAATGGATGGTAGCCTTTTCATTATGGAAGGTAGTCTGTCTATGATATTTCTGTTACTCCAATGGATTGTAGCCTTGTCATTATGGAAGGTAGTCTGTTATTCACATTTTTGTTACTCCAATGGATGGTAGCCTTGTCATTAAGAAAGGTAGTATGTTATCGATATTTTTGTTATTCTATTGGATGGTAGCCTTGTCATTATGGAAGGTAGTCTTTATCGAGATTTTTGTTATTCCAATGGATGGTAACCTTGTCATTATGGAAGGTAGTCTTTTGTTGAGATTTTTTTTACTAAAATGGATGGTAGCCTTGTCATTATTGAAGGTAGTATGTTGTCGATATCTTTGTTATTCCAATTGATGATAGCCTTGTCATTATGGAAGGTAGTCTGTTGTCGATATCTTTGTTACTCCGAGGGATGGTAGCCTTGTAATTATAGAAGGTAGTCTATTGTCGAGATTTCTGTTACTCCAATTGATGGTAGCCTTGTCATTAGGGAAGGTAGTCTGTTGTCGAGATTTTTGTTACTCCAATGGATGGTAGCCTTATCATTATGGAAGGTAGTATGTCGTCGAGATTTTTGTTATTCGAATGGATGGTAACCTTGTAATTATGGAAGGTAGTTTTTTGTCAAGGTTTTTGTTACTCCAATGGATGGTATTCTTATCATTATTGAAGTTAGTCTGTTGTCGATATCTTTGTTACTCCAATGGATGATAGCCTTGTCATTATGAAAGGTAGTCGGTTGTCGAGATTTTTTTTACTCCAATGGATGCTAGCCTTGTCATTATAGAAGGTAGTTTGTTGTCACGATTTTGTTACTCTAAGGGATGGTAGGCTTGTCATTATTGAACATAGTCTGTTGTTGATATTTTTGTTACTCCAATTGATGGTAGCCTTGTCATTATGGAAGGTAGTCTATTGTCCAGATTTTTTATTACTCCAACGGATGGTAGCCTTGTCATTGGGAAAGGTAGTTGGTTGTTCTGATTTTTGTTACTCCAATGGATGTCAGCCTTGTAATTATTGAAGGTAGTCTATTGTCAAGATTTGTATTATTCCAATTGATGGTAGCCTTGTCATTATGGAAGGTAGTCTATTGTCGATATTTTTGTTATTCCAACGGATGGTAGCCTTGTCATTATGGAAGGTAGTTTTTTGTCAAGATTTTTGTTACTCCAAAGGATGGTAGCCTTGTCATTATGGAAGGTAATATATTGTCGAGATTTTTGTTATCCCAATTGATGGTAGCCTTGTAATTATGGAAGGTAGTCTATTGTAGAGATTTTTGTTACTCCAATGGATGGTAGCCTTTTCATTATGGAAGGTAGTCTGTCTATGAGATTTCTGTGACTCCAATGGATTGTAGCCTGTTCATTATGGAAGGTAGTATGTTATTCAGATTTTTGTTACACCAATGGATGGTAGCCTTGTCATTAATAAAGGTAGTATGTTATCGATATTTTTGTTATTCCATTGGATGGTAGCCTTGTGATTATGGAAGGTAGTCTGTTGTCTAGATATTTGATATTCCAATGGATGGTAACCTCGTCATTATGGAAGGTAGTCTTTTGTTGAGATTTTTTTTAATAAAATGGATGGTAGCCTTGTCATTATTGAAGGTAGTCTTTTGTTGATATTTTTTTTACTAAAATGGATGGTAGCCTTGTCATTATTGAAGGTAGTCTGTTGTCGATATCTTTGTTACTCTGAGGGATGGTAGACTTATCATTATAGAAGGTAGTCTATTGTCGAGATTTTTGTTACTCCAATTGATGGTAGCCTTGTAATTAGGGAAGGTTGTCTGTTGTCGAGATTTCTGTTACTCCAATGGATGGTAGCCTTATCATTATGGAAGGTAGTATGTCGTCGAGATTTTTGTTATTCGAATGGATGGTAACCTTGTAATTATGGAAGGTAGTTTTTTGTCAAGGTTTTTGTTAATCCAATGGATGTAGTCTTATCATTATTGAAGTTAGTCTGTTGTCGATATCTTTGTTACTCCAATGGATGATAGCCTTGTCATTATGAAAGGTAGTCTGTTGTCGAGATTTTTTTTACTCTAATGGATGCTAGCCTTGTCATTATGGAAGGTAGTCTGTTGTCACGATTTTGTTACTCTAAGGGATGGTAGGCTTGTCATTATAGAACGTAGTCTATTTTTGATATTTTTGTTACTCCAATTGATGGTAGCCTTGTCATTATGGAAGGTACTCTATTGTTGAGATTTTTCATTACTCCGACGGATGGTAGCCTTGTCATTGGGAAAGGTAGTCGGTTGTTCTGATTTTTGTTACTCCAATGGATGTCAGCCTTGTCATTATGGAAGGTAGTCTATTGTCAAGATTTGTATTATTCCAATTGATGGTAGCCTTGTCATTATGGAAGGTAGTCTATTGTCGATATTTTTGTTATTCCAATGGATGGTAGCCTTGTCATTATGGAAGGTAGTTTTTTGTCAACATTTTTGTTACTCCAATGGATGGTAGCCTTGTCATTATGGAAGGTAATCTATTGTCGAGATTTTTGTTATTCCAATTGATGGTAGCCTTGACATTAGGGAAGGTTGTCTGTTGTAGATATTTTTGTTACTCCAATGGATGGTAGCCTTTTCATTATGGAAGGTAGTCTGTCTATGAGATTTCTGTTACTCTAATGGATTGTAGCCTTGTCATTATGGACGGTAGTCTGTTATTAAGATTTTTGTTACTCCAATGGATGGTAGCCTTGTCATTAAGAAAGGTAGTATGTTATCAATATCTTTGTTATTCCATTGGGTGGTAGCCTTGTCATTATGAAAGGCAGTCTGTTGTCGAGATTTTTTTTACTCCAATGGATGCTAGCCTTGTCATTATAGAAGGTAGTCTGTTGTCACGATTTTGTTACTCTAAGGGATGGTAGGCTTGTCATTATAGAACATAGTCTGTTGTTGATATTTTTGTTACTCCAATTAATGGTAGCCTTGTCATTATGGAAGGTACTCTATTGTCGAGATTTTTTATTACTCCAACGGATGGTAGCCTTGTCATTGGGAAAGGTAGTTGGTTGTTCTGATTTTTGTTACTCCAATGGATGTCAGCCTTGTCATTATTGAAGGTAGTCTATTGTCAAGATTTGTATTATTCCAATTGATGGTAGCCTTGTCATTATGGAAGGTAGTCTATTGTCGATATTTTTGTTATTCCAATGGATGGTTGCCTTGTCATTATGGAAGGTAGTTTTTTGTCGACATTTTTGTTACTCCAAAGGATGGTAGCCTTGTCATTATGGAAGGTAATCTATTGTCGAGATTTTTGTTATTCCAATTGATGGTAGCCTTGTAATTATGGAAGGTAGTCTATTGTAGAGATTTTTGTTACTCCAATGGATGGTAGCCTTTTCATTATGGAAGGTAGTCTGTCTATGAAATTTCTGTTACTCCAATGGATTGTAGCCTGTTCATTATGGAAGGTAGTCTGTTATTCAGATTTTTGTTACTCCAATGGATGGTAGCCTTGTCATTAAGAAAGGTAGTATGTTATCGATATTTTTGTTATTCCATTGGATGGTAGCCTTGTCATTATGGAAGGTAGTCTGTTGTCTAGATTTTTGTTATTCCAATGGATGGTAACCTTGTCATTATGGAAGGCAGTCTTTTGTTGAGATTTTTTTTACTAAAATGGATGGTAGCCTTGTCATTATTGAAGGTAGTCTTTTGTTGAGATTTTTTTTACTAAAATGGATGGTAGCCTTGTCATTATTGAAGGTAGTCTGTTGTCGATATCTTTGTTACTCCGAGGGATGGTAGCCTTGTCATTATAGAAGGTAGTCTGTTGTCGAGATTTTTGTTACTCCAATTGATGGTAGCCTTGTCATTAGGGAAGGTTGTCTGTTGTTGAGATTTTTATTACTCCAATGGATGGTAGCCTTATCATTATGGAATGTAGTATGTCGTTGATATTTCTGTTACTCTAATGGATGGTAGACTTATCATTATTGAAGTTAGTCTGTTGTCGATATCTTTGTTACTCCAATGGATGATAGCCTTGTCATTATGAAAGAAAGTTTGTTGTCTAGATTTTTTTTACTCCAATGGATGGTAGCCTTGTCATTATGGAAGGTAGTCTGTTGTCACGATTTTGTTACTCTAATGGATGGTAGGCTTGTCATTATAGAACATTGTTTGTTGTTGATATTTTTGTTACTCCAATTGATGGTAGCCTTGTCATTATGGAAGGTACTCTATTGTCGAGATTTTTTTTACTATAATGGATGGTAGCCTTGTCATTATGAAAGGTAGTTGGTTGTTCTGATTTTTGTTACTCCAATGGATGTTAGCCTTGTCATTATGGAAGGTAGTCTATTGTCAAGATTTTTATTATTCCAATTGATGGTAGCCGTGTCATTATGGAAGGTAGTCTATTGTCGAGATTTTTGTTATTCCAGTGGATGGTAGCCTTGTCATTATGGAAGGTAGTTTTTTGTCTAGATTTTTGTTACTCTAATGGGTGGTAGCCTTGTCATTATGGAAGGTAATCTATTGTCGAGATTATTGTTATTCCAATTGATGGTAGCCTTGTAATTATGGAAGGTAGTCTATTGTAGATATTTGTGTTACTCCAATGGATGGTAGCCTTTTCATTATGGAAGGTAGTTTGTCTATGAGATTTCAGTTACTCCAATGGATTGTAGCCTTGTCATTATGGAAGGTAGTTTGTTATTCAAATTTTTGTTACTCCATTAGATAGTATCCTTGTCATTATGGAAGGTAGTCTGTTGTCGAGATTTTTGTTATTCCTATGGATGGTAACCTTGTCATTATGGAAGGTAGTCTTTTGTGGAGATTTTTTTTTACTAAAATGGATGGTAGCCTTGTCATTATTGAAGGTAGTTTATTGTCGATATCTTTGTTACTCCAATGGATAATAGCCTTGTCGTTATGGAAGGTAGTCTATTGTTGAGATTTTTGTTACTCCAATGGATGGTAGCCTTGTCATTATAGACGGTAGGCTGTTGTTGAGATTTTTGTTACTCCAATTGATGGTACCCTTGTCATTAGGGAAGGTAGTCTGTTGTCGAGATTTTTGTTACTACAATGGATGGTAGCCTTATCATTATGGAAGGTAGTATGTCGTTGAGATTTGTGTTACTCCAATGGATTGTAGCCTTATCATTATGGAAGGTAGTTTGTTGTTAAGATTTTTGTTACTTCAATGGATGGTAGCCTTGTCATTATGGAAGGTAGTCTGTTGTCGAGATTTTTGTTATTCGAAGGGATGGTAAGCTTGTCATTATGAAAGGTAGTTTTTTGTCGAGGTTTTTGTTACTCCAATGGATGGTATCCTTATCATTATTGAAGGTAGTCTGTTGTCGATATCTTTGTTACTCCAATGGATGATAGCCTTGTAATTATGGAAGGTAGTCTGCTGTCGAGATTTTTTTATTCCGATGGATGGTAGCCTTGTCATTATGGAAGGTAGTTTGTTGTCACGATTTTGTTAATCTAACGGATGGTAGGTTGTCATTATAGAACATAGTCTGTTGTTGATATTTTTGTTATTCCAATTGATGGTAGCCTTGTCATTATGGAAGGTACTCTATTGTCGAAATTTTTGTTACTCTAATGGATGGTAGCCTTGTCATTATGAAAGGTAGTCGGTTGTTCTGATTTTTGTTACTCCAATGGATGTTAGCCTTGTCGTTATGGAAGGTAGTCTATTGTCAAGATTTTTGTTATTCCAATTGATGGTAGCCTTGTCATTATGGAAGGTAGTATTTTGTCGAGATTTTTGTTGCTCCAATGCATGGTAGCCTTGTCATTATTGAAGGTAGTCTGTTGTCGATATCTTTGTTACTCCAATGGTAGTTAGCCTTTTCATTATGGAAGGTAGTCTATTGTCGAGATTTTTGTTATTCCAATGGATGGTAGCCTTGTCATTATGGAAGGTAGTTTTTTGTCGAGATTTTTGTTACTCCAATTGATGGTTAGCCTTGTCATTAGGGAAGGTAGTCTGTTGTCGAGATTTTTGTTACCCCAATGGATGGTAGCCTTTTCATTATGAAAGGTAGTCTGTTGTCGAGATTTTTTTACTCCAATGGATGGTAGCCTTGTCATTATGGAAGGTAGTCTATTATCACGATTTCCTTACTCTAATGGATGGTAGGCTTGTCATTATAGAACATAGTCTGTTGTTTATATTTTTGTTACTCCAATTGATGGTAGCCTTATCATTATGGAAGGTACTCTATGGTCGATATTTTTGTTACTCCAATGGATTGTAGCCTTGTCATTAGGGAGGGTAGTCTGTTGTCGAGATTTTTGTTACCCCAATGGATGGTAGCCTTTTAATTATGAAAGGTAGTCTATTGTCAAGATTTTTTTTACTCCAATGGATGGTAGCCTTGTCATTATGGAAGGTAGTCTGTTGTCACGATTTTGTTACTCTAATGGATGGTAGGCTTGTCATTATAGAACATTGTTTGTTGTTGATCTTTTTGTTACTCCAATTGATGGTAGCCTTGTCATTATGGAAGGTACTCTATTGTCGAGATTTTTTTTACTATAATGGATGGTAGCCTTGTCATTATGAAAGGTAGTTGGTTGTTCTGATTTTTGTTACTCCAATGGATGTTAGCCTTGTCATTATGGAAGGTAGTCTATTGTCAAGATTTTTATTATTCCAATTGATGGTAGCCGTGTCATTATGGAAGGTAGTCTATTGTCGAGATTTTTGTTATTCCAGTGGATGGTAGCCTTGTCATTATGGAAGGTAGTTTTTTGTCTAGATTTTTGTTACTCCAATGGATGGTAGCCTTGTCATTATGGAAGGTATTCTATTGTCGAGATTATTGTTATTCCAATTGATGGTAGCCTTGTAATTATGGAAGGTAGTCTATTGTAGATATTTGTGTTACTCCAATGGATGGTAGCCTTTTCATTATGGAAGGTAGTTTGTCTATGAGATTTCAGTTACTCCAATGGATTGTAGCCTTGTCATTATGGAAGGTAGTTTGTTATTCAAATTTTTGTTACTCCATTAGATGGTATCCTTGTCATTATGGAAGGTAGTCTGTTGTCGAGATTTTTGTTATTCCTATGGATGGTAACCTTGTCATTATGGAAGGTAGTCTTTTGTGGAGATTTTTTTTACTAAAATGGATGGTAGCCTTGTCATTATTGAAGGTAGTTTATTGTCGATATCTTTGTTACTCCAATGGATAATAGCCTTGTCGTTATGGAAGGTGGTCTGTTGTTGAGATTTTTGTTACTCCAATGGATGGTAGCCTTGTCATTATAGACGGTAGGCTGTTGTTGAGATTTTTGTTACTCCAATTGATGGTAACCTTGTCATTAGGGAAGGTAGTCTGTTGTCGAGATTTTTGTTACTACAATGGATGGTAGCCTTATCATTATGGAAGGTAGTATGTCATTGAGATTTGTGTTACTCCAATAGATTGTAGCCTTATCATTATGGAAGGTAGTTTGTTGTTAAGATTTTTGTTACTTCAATGGATGGTAGCCTTGTCATTATGGAAGGTAGTCTATTGTCGAGATTTTTGTTATTTGAATGGATGGTAAGCTTGTCATTATGAAAGGTAGTTTTTTGTCGAGGTTTTTGTTAATCCAATGGATGGTAGCCTTATCATTATTGAAGGTAGTCTGTTGTCGATATCTTTGTTACTCCAATGGATGATAGCCTTGTAATTATGGAAGGTAGTCTGTTGTCGAGATTTTTTTATTCCGATGGATGGTAGCCTTGTCATTATGGAAGGTAGTTTGTTGTCAAGATTTTGTTAATCTAACGGATGGTAGGTTGTCATTATAGAACATAGTCTGTTGTTGATATTTTTGTTACTCCAATTGATGGTAGCCTTGTCATTATGGAAGGTACTCTATTGTCGAAATTTTTGTTACTCTAATGGATGGTAGCCTTGTCATTATGAAAGGTAGTCGGTTGTTCTGATTTTTGTTACTCCAATGGATGTTAGCCTTGTCGTTATGGAAGGTAGTCTATTGTCAAGATTTTTGTTATTCCAATTGATGGTAGCCTTGTCATTATGGAAGGTAGTATTTTGTCGAGATTTTTGTTGCTCCAATGCATGGTAGCCTTGTCATTATTGAAGGTAGTCTGTTGTCAATATCTTTGTTACTCCAATGGTAGTTAGCCTTGTCATTATGGAAGGTAGTCTATTGTCGAGATTTTTGTTATTCCAATGGATGGTAGCCTTGTTATTATGGAAGGTAGTTTTTTGTCGAGATTTTTGTTACTCCAATTGATGGTTAGCCTTGTCATTAGGGAAGGTAGTCTGTTGTCGAGATTTTTGTTACCCCAATGGATGGTAGCCTTTTCATTATGAAAGGTAGTCTGTTGTCGAGATTTTTTTACTCCAATGGATGGTAGCCTTGTCATTATGGAAGGTAGTCTATTATCACGATTTCGTTACTCTAATGGATGGTAGGCTTGTCATTATAGAACATAGTCTGTTGTTTATATTTTTGTTACTCCAATTGATGGTAGCCTTATCATTATGGAAGGTACTCTATGGTCGATATTTTTGTTACTCCAATGGATTGTAGCCTTGTCATTAGGGAGGGTAGTCTGTTGTCGAGATTTTTGTTACCCCAATGGATGGTAGCCTTTTAATTATGAAAGGTAGTCTATTGTCGAGATTTTTTTTTCTCCAATGGATGGTAGCCTTGTCATTATGGAAGGTAGTCTGTTGTCACGATTTTGTTACTCTAATGGATGGTAGGCTTGTCATTATAGAACATTGTTTGTTGTTGATATTTTTGTTACTCCAATTGATGGTAGCCTTGTCATTATGGAAGGTACTCTATTGTCGAGATTTTTTTTACTATAATGGATGGTAGCCTTGTCATTATGAAAGGTAGTTGGTTGTTCTGATTTTTGTTACTCCAATGGATGTTAGCCTTGTCATTATGGAAGGTAGTCTATTGTCAAGATTTTTATTAATCCAATTGATGGTAGCCGTGTCATTATGGAAGGTAGTCTATTGTCGAGATTTTTGTTATTCCAGTGGATGGTAGCCTTGTCATTATGGAAGGTAGTTTTTTGTCTAGATTTTTGTTACTCCAATGGATGGTAGCCTTGTCATTATGGAAGGTATTCTATTGTCGAGATTATTGTTATTCCAATTGATGGTAGCCTTGTAATTATGGAAGGTAGTCTATTGTAGATATTTGTGTTCCTCCAATGGATGGTAGCCATTTCATTATGGAAGGTAGTTTGTCTATGAGATTTCAGTTACTCCAATGGATTGTAGCCTTGTCATTATGGAAGGTAGTTTGTTATTCAAATTTTTGTTACTCCATTAGATGGTATCCTTGTCATTATGGAAGGTAGTCTGTTGTCGAGATTTTTGTTATTCCTATGGATGGTAACCTTGTCATTATGGAAGGTAGTCTTTTGTGGAGATTTTTTTTACTAAAATGGATGGTAGCCTTGTCATTATTGAAGGTAGTTTATTGTCGATATCTTTGTTACTCCAATGGATAATAGCCTTGTCGTTATGGAAGGTAGTCTGTTGTTGAGATTTTTGTTACTCCAATGGATGGTAGCCTTGTCATTATAGACGGTAGGCTGTTGTTGAGATTTTTGTTACTCCAATTGATGGTAACCTTGTCATTAGGGAAGGTAGTATGTTGTCGAGATTTTTGTTACTACAATGGATGGTAGCCTTATCATTGTGGAAGGTAGTATGTCGTTGAGATTTGTGTTACTCCAATGGATTGTAGCCTTATCATTATGGAAGGTAGTTTGTTGTTAAGATTTTTGTTACTTCAATGGATGGTAGCCTTGTCATTATGGAAGGTAGTCTGTTGTCGAGATTTTTGTTATTCGAATGGATGGTAAGCTTGTCGTTATGAAAGGTAGTTTTTTGTCGAGGTTTTTGTTAATCCAATGGATGGTAGCCTTATCATTATTGAAGGTAGTCTGTTGTCGATATCTTTGTTACTCCAATGGATGATAGCCTTGTAATTATGGAAGGTAGTCTGTTGTCGAGATTTTTTTATTCCGATGGATGGTAGCCTTGTCATTATGGAAGGTAGTTTGTTGTCACGATTTTGTTAATCTAATGGATGGTAGGTTGTCATTATAGAACATAGTCTGTTGTTGATATTTTTGTTACTCCAATTGATGGTAGCCTTGTCATTATGGAAGGTACTCTATTGTCGAAATTTTTGTTACTCTAATGGATGGTAGCCTTGTCATTATGAAAGGTAGTCGGTTGTTCTGATTTTTGTTACTCCAATGGATGTTAGCCTTGTCGTTATGGAAGGTAGTATTTTGTCGAGATTTTTGTTGCTCCAATGCATGGTAGCCTTGTCATTATTGAAGGTAGTCTGTTGTCGATATCTTTGTTTCTCCAATGGTAGTTAGCCTTGTCATTATGGAAGGTAGTCTATTGTCGAGATTTTTGTTATTCCAATGGATGGTAGCCTTGTCATTATGGAAGGTAGTTTTTTGTCGAGATTTTTGTTACTCCAATTGATGGTTAGCCTTGTCATTAGGGAAGGTAGTCTGTTGTCGAGATTTTTGTTACCCCAATGGATGGTAGCCTTTTCATTATGAAAGGTAGTCTGTTGTCGAGATTTTTTTACTCCAATGGATGGTAGCCTTGTCATTATGGAAGGTAGTCTATTATCACGATTTCGTTACTCTAATGGATGGTAGGCTTGTCATTATAGAACATAGTCTGTTGTTTATATTTTTTTTACTCCAATTGATGGTAGCCTTATCATTATGGAAGGTACTCTATTGTCGATATTTTTGTTACTCCAATGGATTGTAGCCTTGTCATTAGGTAGGGTAGTCTGTTGTCGAGATTTTTGTTACCCCAATGGATGGTAGCCTTTTAATTATGAAAGGTAGTCTATTGTCGAGATTTTTTTTACTCCAATGGATGGTAACCTTGTCATTATGGAAGGTAGTCTGTTGTCACGATTTCGTTACTCTAATGGATGGTAGGCTTGTCATTATAGAACATAGTCTGTTGTTTATATTTTTGTTACTCCAATTGATGGTAGCCTTGTCATTATGGAAGGTACTCTATTGTCAATATTTTTGTTACTCCAATGGATTGTAGCCTTCTCATTATGAAAGGTAGTCGGTTGTTCTTATTTTTGTTACTCCAATGGATGTTAGCCATGTCATTATGGAAGGTAGTCTATTTTCATGATTTTTGTTATTCCAATGGAGGGTAGCCTTGTCATTATTGAAGGTAGTCTTTTGTCGATACTTTTTTTACTAAACTGGATGGTAGCCTTGTCATTATTGAAGGTAGTTTGTTGTCGATATCTTTGTTACTCTGATGGATGATAGCCTTGTCGTTATGGAAGGTAGTCTGTTGTTGAGATTTTTGTTACTCCAAGGGATGGTAGCCTTGTCATTATAGAAGGTAGTCTGTTGTCGAGATTTTTGTTACTCCAATTGATGATATCCTTGTCATTAGGGAAGGTAGTCTGTTGTCGAGATTTTTGTTTCTCCAATGGATGGTAGCCTTATCATTATGGAAGGTAGTATGTCGTTGAGATTTCTGTTACTCCAATGGATTGTAGCCTTGTCATTATGGAAGGTAGTTTTTGTAAAGATTTTTAATACTCCAATGGATGGTAGCCTTGTCATTATGGAAGGTAGTCTATTGTCGAGATTTTTGTTATTCAAATGGATGGGAACCCTGTCATTATGGAAGGTAGTTTATTGTCGAGGTTTTTGTTACTTCAATGGATGGTAGCCTTATCAGTATTAAAGTTAGTCTATTATCGATATCTTTGTTACTCCAATGGATGATAGCCTTGTCATTATGAAAGGTAGTCTGTTGTCGAGATTTTTTTTACTCCAACGGATGGTAGCCTTATCATTATTGAATGTAGTCTGTTGTCACGATTTTGTTACTCTAATGGATGGTAGGCTTCTCATTATAGAACATAGTCTATTGTTGATATTTTTGTTACTCCAATTGATGGTAGCCTTGTCATTATGGAAGGTACTCTATTGTCGAAATTTTTTTTACTCCAATGGATTGTAGCCTTGTCATTATGAAATGTAGTCGGTTGTTCTGATTTTTGTTACTCCAATTGATGTTAGCCTTGTCATTATGGAAGTTAGTCTATTGTCGATATTTGTGTTACCCCAATGAATGGTAGCTTTGTAATTATGGAAGGTAGTCTGTTGTAGAGATTTTTGTTACTCCAATGGTTGGTAGCCTTTTCATTATGGAAGGTAGTTTGTCTATGATATTTCTGTTACTCCAATGGATTGTAGCCTTGTCATTAGGGAAGGTAGTTTATTATTCAGATTTTTGTTACTCCAACGGATGGTATCCTTGTCATTAAGAAAGGTAGTATGTTATCGATATTTTTGTTATTCGATTGGGTGGTAGCCTTGTCATTATGGAAGGTAGTCTGTTATCGATATTTTTGTTATTCCAATGGATGGTAACCTTGTCATTATGGAAGGTAGTCTTTTGTCGATATTTTTTTTTACAAAAATGGATGGTAGCCTTGTCATTATTTAAGGTATTTTGTTGTCGATATCTTTGTTACTCCAATGGATTATAGCCTTGTCGTTATAGAAGGTAGTTTGTTGTTGATATTTTTGTTACTCTAGGGGATGGTAGCCTTGTCATTATAGAAGGTACTCTGTTGTTGAGATTTTTGTTACTCCAATTTATGGTGGCATTGTCATTCGGGAAGGTAGTCTGTTGTCGAGATTTTTGTTACTCCAATGGATGGTAGCCTTATCATTATGGAAGGTAGTATGTCGTTGATATTTTTGTTACTCCAATGGATTGTAGCCTTGTCATTATGGAAGGTAGTTTTTGTTAAGATTTATGTTACTCCAATGGATGGAAGCCTTGTCATTATGGAAGGTAGTCTATTGTCGAGATTTTTGTTATTCGAATGGATGGTAACCTTGTCATAATGGAAGGTAGTTTTTTGTCGAGGTTTTTGTTACTCCAATGGATGATAGCCTTATCATTATTGAAGTTAGTCTGTTTTCTATATCTTTGTTACTCCAATGGATGATAGCCTTTTCATTATGAAAGGTAGTCTGTTGTCGAGGTTTTTTTTACTCCAACGGATGGTAGCCTTGTCATTATTGAAGGTAGTCTGTTGTCACGATTTTGTTACTCTAATGGATGGTAGGCTTCTCATTATAGAACATAGTCTGTTGTTGATATTTTTGTTACTCCAATTGATGGTACCCTTGTCATTATGGAAGGTACTCTATTGTCGAAATTTTTGTTACTCCAATGGATGGTAGCCTTGTCATTATGAAATGTAGTCGGTTGTTCTGATTTTTGTTACTCCAATGGATGTTAGCCTTGTCATTATGGAAGTTAGTCTATTGTCAAGATTTTTGTTATTCCAATTGATGGTGGCCTTGTATATATGGAAGGTAGTATTTTGTCTAGATTTTTGTTGCTCCAATGGATGGTATCCTTGTCATTATTGAAGGAAGTCTGTTGTCGATATATTTGTTACTGCAATGGATGGTAGCCTTGTCATTATGGTAGTTAGTCTATTGTCGAGATTTTTGTTATTCCAATGGATGGTAGCCTTGTCATTATGGAAGGTAGTCGGTTGTTCTGATTTTTGTTACTCCAATGGATGTTAGCCTTGTCATTATGGAAGGTAGTCTATTGTCGAGATTTTTGTTACCCCAATGGATGGTTGCTTTGTAATTATGGAAGGTAGTTTGTTGTAGAGATTTTTGTTACTCTAATGGTTGGTAGCCTTTTCATTATGGAAAGTAGTCTGTCTATGACATTTCTGTTACTCCAATGGATTGTAGCCTTGTCATTAGGGAAGGTAGTCTGTTATTCAGATTTTTGTTACTCCAATGAATGGTAGCCTTGTCATTAAGAAAGGTAGTATGTTATCGATATTTTTGTTATTCCATTGGATGGTAGCCTTGTCATTATGGGAGGTAGTCTGTTATCGATATTTTTGTTTTTCTAATGGATGGTAACCTTGTCATTATGGAAGGTAGTCTTTTTTCGATATTTTTTTTACTAAAATGGATGGTAGCCTTGTCATTATTGAAGGTAGTCCGTTGTCGATATTTTTGTTACTCCAATGGATGATAGCCTTGTCATTATGGAAGGTAGTCTGTTGTCGAGATTTTTGTTACTCCAATTGATGGTAGCCTTGTCATTAGGGAAGGTATTCTGTTGTCGAGATTTTTGTTATTCCAATGGATGGTAGCCTTATCATTATGGAAGGTAGTATGTCTTTGAGATTTTTGTTACTCCAATGGATTATAGCCTTGTCATTATGGAAGGTAGTTTGTTGTTAACATTTTCGTTACTCCAATGGATTATAGCCTTGTCATTATGGAAGGTAGTCTGTTGTCGAGATCTTTGTTATTCCAATGGATGGTAACCTTGTCATTATGTGAGGTAGTCTTTTGTTGAAATTTTTTTTACTAAAATGGATGGTAGCCTTGTGATTATTGAATGTAGTTTATTATCGATATCTTTGTTACTCCAATGGATGATAGCCTTGTCGTGATGGAAGGTATTCTGTTGTTGATATTTTTGTTACTCTAATGGATGGTAGCCTTGTCATTATAAAAGGTAGTCTGTTGTTGAGATTTTTGTTACTCCAATTGATGGTAACCTTGTCATTTGGGAAGGTAGTCTGTTGTCGAGATTTTTGTTCCTCCAATGGATGGTAGCCTTATCATTATGGAAGGTAGTACGTCGTTGAGATTTCTGTTACTCCAATGGATTGTAGCCTTGTCATTATGGAAGGTAGTTTGTTGTTAGGATTTTTGTTACTCTAATGGACGGTAGCCTTGTCATTATGGAAGGTAGTCTTTTGTCGAGTTTTTTGTTATTCAAATGGATGGTAACCTTGTCATTATGAAAGGTAGTTTTTTGTCGAGGTTTTTGTTACTCAAATGGATGGTAGCCTTATCATTATTGAAGTTAGTATGTTGTCGATATCTTTGTTACTCCAATGGATGATAGCCATGTCATTATGAAAGGTAGTATGTTGTCGAGATTTTTTTTACTCCAAAGGATGCTAGCCTTGTCATTATCGAAGGTAGTCTGTTGTCACGATTTCGTTACTCTAATGGATGGTAGGCTTGTCATTATAGAACATAGTGTGTTGTTGATATTTTTGTTACTCCAATTGATGGTAGCCTTCTCATTATGGAAGGTACTCTATTGTCGAGATTTTTTTTACTCCAATGGATGGTAGCCTTGTCATTATGAAAGGTAGTCGGTTGTTCTGATTTTTGTTACTCCATTGGATGTTAGCCTTGTCATTATGGAAGGTAGTCTATTTTCAAGATTTTTGTTATTCCAATTGATGGTAGCCTTGTCATTATGGAAGGTAGTATTTTGTCGAGATTTTTGTTGCTCCAATGGATGGTAGCCTTGTCATTATTTAAGGTAGTCTGTTGTCGGGATTTTTCTTATTCCAATGGATGGTAGCCTTGTCATTATGGAAGGTAGTTTTTTGTCGAGATTTTTGTTACTCCAACGGATGGTAGCCTTGTCATTATGGAAGTTAGTCTATTGTCGATATTTTTGTTACCCCAATGGATAGTAGCTTTGTAATTATGGAAGGTAGTCTGTTGTAGAGATTTTTGTTACTCCAATGGTTGGTAGCCTTTTCATTATGGAAGGTAATCTGTCTATAAGATTTATGTTACTCCAGTAGATTGTAGCCTTGTCATTAGGGAAGGTAGTCTGTTATTCAGATTTTTGTTACTCCAATGGATGGTAGCCTTGTCATTAAGAAAGGTAGTATTTTATGGATATTTTTGTTACTCCAATGAATGATAGCCTTGTCATTATGGAAGCTAGTCTGTTGTCGAGATTTTTGTTATTCCAATGTATGGTAACCTTGTCATTATGGAAGGTAGTTTTTTGTCGAGGTTTTTGTTACTCCAGTGGATGGTAGCCTTAACATTATTGAAGTTAGTCTGTTGTCGATATCTTTGTTACTCCAATGGATGATAGCCTTGTCATTATGAAAGGTAGTCTGTTGTCACGATTTTGTTACTCTAATGGATGGTAGGCTTGTCATTATAGAACATAGTCTGTTGTTGAAATTTTGTTACTCCAATTGCTGGTAGCCTTGTCATTAAGGAAGGTACTCTATTGTCGAAAATTTTGTTACTCCAATGGATGGTAGCCTTGTCATTATGAAATGTAGTCGGTTGTTCTGATTTTTGTTACTCCAATGGATGTTAGCCTTGTCATTATGGAAGGTAGTCTATTGTCAAGATTTTTGTTATTCCAATTGATGGTGGCCTTGTATATATGGAAGGTAGTATTTTATCGAGATTTTTGTTGCTCCAATGGATGGTAGCCTTGTCATTATTTAAGGAAGTCTGTTATCGATATCTCTGTTGCTCCAATGGATGGTAGCCTTGTCATTATGGAAGGTAGTCTATTGTCGAGATTTTTGTTATTCCAATGGATGGTAGCCTTGTTATTATGGAAGGTAGTCTGTTGTAGAGATTTTTGTTACTCTAATGGTTGGTAGCCTTTTTATTATGGAAGGTAGTCTGTCTATGAGATTTCTGTTACTCCAATGGATTGTAGCCTTGTCATTAGGGAAGGTAGTCTATCATTCAGATTTTTGTTACTCCAATGAATGGTAGCCTTGTCATTAATAAAGGGACTATGTTATCGATATTTTTGTTATTCCATTGGATGGTAGCCTTGTCATTATGGAAGGTAGCCTGTTATCGATATTTTAGTTTTTCCAATGGATGGTATCCTTGTCATTATGGAAGGTAGTCTTTTTTCGATATTTTTTTTACTAAAATGGATGGTAGCCTTGTCATTATTGAAGGTAGTCTGTTGTCGATATCTTTGTTACTCCAATGGATGATAGCCTTGTCGTTATGGTAGGTAATCTGTTGTCGAGATTTTTGTTACTCTAATTGATGGTAGCCTTGTCATTAGGGAAGGTATTTTGTTGTCGATATTTTTGTTACTCCAATGGATGGTATCCTTATCATTATGGAAGGTAGTATGTCGTTGAGATTTCTATTACTCCAATGGATTATAGCCCTGTCATTATGGAAGGTAGTTTGTTGTTAAGATTTTTGTTACTCCAATGGATGATAGCCTTGTCATTATGGAAGGTAGTTTGTTGTCGAGATTTTTGTTATTCAAATGGATGGTAACCCTGTCATTATGGAAGGTAGTCTTTTGTTGAGATTTTTTTTACTAAAATCGATGGTAGCCTTGTCATTATTGAAGGTATTTTATTGTCGATATCTTTGTTACTCCAATGGATGATAGCCTTGTCGTTATGGAAGGTAGTTTGTTGTTGAGATTTTTGTTACTCCAATGGATGGTAGCCTTGTCATTATAGAAGGTAGTCTGTTGTCGAGATTTTTGTTACTCCAATTGATGGTAACCTTTTATCATTAGGGAAGGTAGTCTATTGTCGAGATTTTTGTTACTCCAATGGATGGTAGCCTTATCATTATGGAAGGTAGTATGTCTTTGAGATTTCTGTTACTCCAATGGATTGTAGCCTTGTCATTATGGAAGGTAGTTTCTTGTTAAGATTTTTGTTACTCTAATGGACGGTGGCCTTGTCATTATGGAAGGTTGTCTGTTGTCGAGATTTTTTTTATTCGAATGGATGGTAACCTTGTCATTATGAAAGGTAGTTTTTTGTGGAGGTTTTTGTTACTCCAATGGATGGTAGCCTTATCATTATTGAAGGTAGTCTATTGTCGATATCTTTGTTACTCCAATGGATGATAGCCTTGTAATTATGGAAGGTAGTTTGTTGTCGAGATTTGTTTTACTCCAATGGAAGGTAGCCTTGTCATTATGGAAGGTAGTGTATTGTCACAATTTTGTTACTCTAATGGATGGTAGGCTTGTCATTATAAAACATAGTCTGTTGTTGATATTTTTGTTACTCCAATGGATGGTAGCCTTGTCATTATAAAAGGTACTCCATTGTAGAAATTTTTGTTACTCCAATGGATGGTAGCCTTGTCATTATGAAAGGTAGTCGGTTGTTCTGATTTTTGTTACTCCAATGGATGTTAGCCTTGTAATTATGGAAGGTAGTCTATTGTCAAGATTTTTGTTATTCCAATTGATGGTAGCCTTGTCATTATGGAAGGTAGTATTTTGTCGAGATTTTTGTTGCTCCAGTGGATGGTAGGCTTGTCATTATTGAAGTTAGTCTGTTGTCGATATCTTTGTTACTCCAATGGATGGTATCCTTGTCATTAGGGAAGGTAGTCTGTTGTTGATATCTTTGTTACTCCAATGGATGATAGCCTTCTCATTATGGAAGGTAGTCTGTTGTCGAGATTTTTTTTACTCCAATGGAATGTAGCCTTGTCATTATGGAAGGTAGTCTATTGTCACAATTTTGTTACTCTAATGGATGGTAGGCTTGTCATTATAGAACATAGTCTGTTGTTTATATTTTTGTTACTCCAATTGATGGTAGCCTTGTCATTATGGAAGGTACTTTATTGTCAAAAATTTTGTTACTTTAATGGATGGTAGCCTTGTCATTATGAAAGGTAGTCGGTTGTTCTGATTTTTGTTACTCCAATGGATGTTAGCCTTGTCATTATGGAAGGTAGTTTATTGTCAAGATTTTTGTTATTCCAATTGATGGTATCCTTGTCATTATGGAAGGTAGTGTTTTGTCGAGATTTTTGTTGCTCCAAAGGATGGTAGCCTTGTAATTATTGAAGGTAGTATGTTGTCGAGATTTTTTTTATTTCCAATGGATGGTAGCCTTGTCATTATGGAAGGTAGTTTTTTGTTGAGATTTTTGTTACTCCAATGGAGGGTAGCCTTGTCATTATGGAAGTTAGTCTATTGTCGATATTTTTGTTACCCCAATGGATGGTAGCTTTGTAATTATGGAAGGTAGTCTGTTGTAGAGATTTTTGTTACTCTAATGGTTGGTAGCCTTTTCATTATGGAAGGTATGTCTATGAGATTTTTGTTACTCCAATGGATTGTAGCCTTGTCATTAGGGAAGGTAGTATGTGTCATTATGGAAGGTAGTCTGTTATCGATATTTTTATTTTTCCAATGGATGGTAGCCTTGTCATTATTGAAGGTAGTCTGTTGTCGATATCGATGTTCCTCCAATGGATGGTAGCCTTATCATTATGGAAGGTAGTACGTCGTTGAGATTTCTGTTACTCCAATGGATTGTAGCCTTGTCATTATGGAAGGTAGTTTGTTGTTAGGATTTTTGTTACTCTAATGGACGGTAGCCTTGTCATTACGGAAGGTAGTCTTTTGTCGAGATTTTTGTTATTCCAATTGATGGTATCCTTGTCATTATGAAAGGTAGTGTTTTGTCGAGATTTTTGTTGCTCCAAAGGATGGTAGCCTTGTAATTATTGAAGGTAGTATGTTGTCGAGATTTTTTTTATTTCCAATGGATGGTAGCCTTGTCATTATGGAAGGTAGTTTTTTGTTGAGATTTTTGTTACTCCAATGGAGGGTAGCCTTGTCATTATGGAAGTTAGTCTATTGTCGATATTTTTGTTACCCCAATGGATGGTAGCTTTGTAATTATGGAAGGTAGTCTGTTGTAGAGATTTTTGTTACTCTAATGGTTGGTAGCCTTTTCATTATGGAAGGTATGTCTATGAGATTTTTGTTACTCCAATGGATTGTAGCCTTGTCATTAGGGAAGGTAGTATGTGTCATTATGGAAGGTAGTCTGTTATCGATATTTTTATTTTTCCAATGGATGGTAGCCTTGTCATTATTGAAGGTAGTCTGTTGTCGATATCGATGTTCCTCCAATGGATGGTAGCCTTATCATTATGGAAGGTAGTACGTCGTTGAGATTTCTGTTACTCCAATGGATTGTAGCCTTGTCATTATGGAAGGTAGTTTGTTGTTAGGATTTTTGTTACTCTAATGGACGGTAGCCTTGTCATTACGGAAGGTAGTTTATTGTCAAGATTTTTGTTATTCAAATGGATGGTAACCTTGTCATTATGAAAGGTAGTTTTTTGTCGAGGTTTTTGTTACTCCAATGGATGGTAGCCTTATCATTATTGAAGTTAGTATTTTGTCGATATCTTTGTTACTCCAATGGATGTTAGCCTTGTCATTACGGAAGGTAGTTTATTGTCAAGATTTTTGTTATTCCAATTGATGGTATCCTTGTCATTATGGAAGGTAGTGTTTTGTCGAGATTTTTGTTGCTCCAAAGGATGGTAGCCTTGTAATTATTGAAGGTAGTATGTTGTCGAGATTTTTTTTATTTCCAATGGATGGTAGCCTTGTCATTATGGAAGGTAGTTTTTTGTTGAGATTTTTGTTACTCCAATGGAGGGTAGCCTTGTCATTATGGAAGTTAGTCTATTGTCGATATTTTTGTTACCCCAATGGATGGTAGCTTTGTAATTATGGAAGGTAGTCTGTTGTAGAGATTTTTGTTACTCTAATGGTTGGTAGCCTTTTCATTATGGAAGGTATGTCTATGAGATTTTTGTTACTCCAATGGATTGTAGCCTTGTCATTAGGGAAGGTAGTATGTGTCATTATGGAAGGTAGTCTGTTATCGATATTTTTATTTTTCCAATGGATGGTAGCCTTGTCATTATTGAAGGTAGTCTGTTGTCGATATCGATGTTCCTCCAATGGATGGTAGCCTTATCATTATGGAAGGTAGTACGTCGTTGAGATTTCTGTTACTCCAATGGATTGTAGCCTTGTCATTATGGAAGGTAGTTTGTTGTTAGGATTTTTGTTACTCTAATGGACGGTAGCCTTGTCATTATGGAAGGTAGTCTTTTGTCGAGTTTTTTGTTATTCAAATGGATGGTAACCTTGTCATTATGAAAGGTAGTTTTTTGTCGAGGTTTTTGTTACTCCAATGGATGGTAGCCTTATCATTATTGAAGTTAGTATTTTGTCGATATCTTTGTTACTCCAATGGATGATTGCCATGTCATTATGAAAGGTAGTCTGTTGTCGAGATTTTTTTTACTCCAATGGATGCTAGCCTTGTCATTATCGAAGGTAGTCTGTTGTCACGATTTCGTTACTCTAATGGATGGTAGGCTTGTCATTATAGAACATAGTGTGTTGTTGATATTTTTGTTACTCCAATTGATGGTAGCCTTCTCATTATGGAAGGTACTCTATTGGCGAGATTTTTTTACTCCAATGGATGGTAGCCTTGTCATTATGAAAGGTAGTCGGTTGTTCTGATTTTTGTTACTCCATTGGATGTTAGCCTTGTCATTATGGAAGGTAGTCTATTGTCAAGATTTTTGTTATTCCAATTGATGGTAGCCTTGTCATTATGGAAGGTAGTATTTTGTCGAGATTTTTGTTGCTCCAATGGATGGTAGCCTTGTCATTATTGAAGGTAGTCTGTTGTCGGGATTTTTCTTATTCCAATGGATGGTAGCCTTGTCATTATGGAAGGTAGTTTTTTGTCGACATTTTTGTTACTCCAACGGATGGTAGCCTTGTCATTATGGAAGTTAGTCTATTGTCGATATTTTTGTTACCCCAATGGATAGTAGCTTTGTAATTATGGAAGGTAGTCTGTTGTAGAGATTTTTGTTACTCCAATGGTTGGTAGCCTTTTCATTATGGAAGGTAATCTGTCTATGAGATTTATGTTACTCCAATAGATTGTAGCCTTGTCATTAGGGAAGGTAGTCTGTTATTCAGATTTTTGTTACTCCAATGGATGGTAGCCTTGTCATTAAGAAAGGTAGTATTTTATGGATATTTTTGTTACTCCAATGAATGATAGCCTTGTCATTATGGAAGCTAGTCTGTTGTCGAGATTTTTGTTATTCCAATGTATGGTAACCTTGTCATTATGGAAGGTAGTTTTTTGTCGAGGTTTTTGTTACTCCAGTGGATGGTAGCCTTAACATTATTGAAGTTAGTCTGTTGTCGATATCTTTGTTACTCCAATGGATGATAGCCTTGTCATTATGAAAGGTAGTCTGTTGTCACGATTTTGTTACTCTAATGGATGGTAGGCTTGTCATTATAGAACATAGTCTGTTGTTGAAATTTTGTTACTCCAATTGCTGGTATCCTTGTCATTAAGGAAGGTACTCTATTGTCGAAAATTTTGTTACTCCAATGGATGGTAGCCTTGTCATTATGAAATGTAGTCGGTTGTTCTGATTTTTGTTACTCCAATGGATGTTAGCCTTGTCATTATGGAAGGTAGTCTATTGTCAAGATTTTTGTTATTCCAATTGATGGTGGCCTTGTATATATGGAAGGTAGTATTTTATCGAGATTTTTGTTGCTCCAATGGATGGTAGCCTTGTCATTATTGAAGGTAGTCTGTTATCGATATCTCTGTTGCTCCAATGGATGGTAGCCTTGTCATTATGGAAGGTAGTCTATTGTCGAGATTTTTGTTATTCCAATGGATGGTAGCCTTGTCATTATGGAAGGTAGTCTGTTGTAGAGATTTTTGTTACTCTAATGGTTGGTAGCCTTTTTATTATGGAAGGTAGTCTGTCTATGAGATTTCTGTTACTCCAATGGATTGTAGCCTTGTCATTAGGGAAGGTAGTCTATTATTCAGATTTTTGTTACTCCAATGAATGGTAGCCTTGTCATTAATAAAGGTACTATGTTATCGATATTTTTGTTATTCCATTGGATGGTAGCCTTGTCATTATGGAAGGTAGTCTGTTATCGATATTTTTGTTTTTCCAATGGATGGTATCCTTGTCATTATGGAAGGTAGTCTTTTTTCGATATTTTTTTTACTAAAATGGATGGTAGCCTTGTCATTATTGAAGGTAGTCTGTTGTCGATATCTTTGTTACTCCAATGGATGATAGCCTTGTCGTTATGGTAGGTAATCTGTTGTCGAGATTTTTGTTACTCTAATTGATGGTAGCCTTGTCATTAGGGAAGGTATTTTGTTGTCGATATTTTTGTTACTCCAATGGATGGTATCCTTATCATTATGGAAGGTAGTATGTCGTTGAGATTTCTGTTAGTCCAATGGATTATAGCCCTGTCATTATGGAAGGTAGTTTGTTGTTAAGATTTTTGTTACTCCAATGGATGATAGCCTTGTCATTATGGAAGGTAGTTTGTTGTCGAGATTTTTGTTATTCAAATGGATGGTAACCCTGTCATTATGGAAGGTAGTCTTTTGTTGAGATTTTTTTTACTAAAATCGATGGTAGCCTTGTCATTATTGAAGGAATTTTATTGTCGATATCTTTGTTACTCCAATGGATGATAGCCTTGTCGTTATGGAAGGTAGTTTGTTGTTGAGATTTTTGTTACTCCAATGGATGGTAGCCTTGTCATTATAGAAGGTAGTCTGTTGTCGAGATTTTTGTTACTCCAATTGATGGTAACCTTTTATCATTAGGGAAGGTAGTCTATTTTCGAGATTTTTGTTACTCCAATGGATGGTAGCCTTATCATTATGGAAGGTAGTATGTCTTTGAGATTTCTGTTACTCCAATGGATTGTAGCCTTGTCATTATGGAAGGTAGTTTCTTGTTAAGATTTTTGTTACTCTAATGGACGGTGGCCTTGTCTTTATGGAAGGTTGTCTGTTGTCGAGATTTTTTTTATTCGAATGGATGGTAACCTTGTCATTATGAAAGGTAGTTTTTTGTGGAGGTTTTTGTTACTCCAATGGATGGTAGCCTTATCATTATTGAAGGTAGTCTATTGTCGATATCTTTGTTACTCCAATGGATGATAGCCTTGTAATTATGGAAGGTAGTTTGTTGTCGAGATTTGTTTTACTCCAATGGAAGGTAGCCTTGTCATTATGGAAGGTAGTGTATTGTCACAATTTTGTTACTCTAATGGATGGTAGGCTTGTCATTATAGAACATAGTCTGTTGTTGATATTTTTGTTACTCCAATGGATGGTAGCCTTGTCATTATAAAAGGTACTCTATTGTAGAAGTTTTTGTTACTCCAATGGATGGTAGCCTTGTCATTATGAAAGGTAGTCGGTTGTTCTGATTTTTCTTACTCCAATGGATGTTAGCCTTGTAATTATGGAAGGTAGTCTATTGTCAAGATTTTTGTTATTCCAATTGATGGTAGCCTTGCCATTATGGAAGGTAGTATTTTGTCGAGATTTTTGTTGCTCCAGTGGATGGTAGGCTTGTCATTATTGAAGTTAGTCTGTTGTCGATATCTTTGTTACTCCAATGGATGGTATCCTTGTCATTAGGGAAGGTAGTCTGTTGTTGATATCTTTGTTACTCCAATGGATGATAGCTTTCTCATTATGGAAGGTAGTCTGTTGTCGAGATTTTTTTTACTCCAATGGATGGTAGCCTTGTCATTATGGAAGGTAGTCTATTGTCACGATTTTGTTACTCTAATGGATGGTCGGCTTGTCATTATAGAACATAGTCTGTTGTTTATATTTTTGTTACTCCAATTGATGGTAGCCTTGTCATTATGGAAGGTACTTTATTGTCAAAAATTTTGTTACTTTAATGGATGGTAGCCTTGTCATTATGAAAGGTAGTCGGTTGTTCTGATTTTTGTTACTCCAATGGATGTTAGCCTTGTCATTACGGAAGGTAGTTTATTGTCAAGATTTTTGTTATTCCAATTGATGGTATCCTTGTCATTATGGAAGGTAGTGTTTTGTCGAGATTTTTGTTGCTCCAAAGGATGGTAGCCTTGTAATTATTGAAGGTAGTATGTTGTCGAGATTTTTTTTATTTCCAATGGATGGTAGCCTTGTCATTATGGAAGGTAGTTTTTTGTTGAGATTTTTGTTACTCCAATGGAGGGTAGCCTTGTCATTATGGAAGTTAGTCTATTGTCGATATTTTTGTTACCCCAATGGATGGTAGCTTTGTAATTATGGAAGGTAGTCTGTTGTAGAGATTTTTGTTACTCTAATGGTTGGTAGCCTTTTCATTATGGAAGGTATGTCTATGAGATTTTTGTTACTCCAATGGATTGTAGCCTTGTCATTAGGGAAGGTAGTATGTGTCATTATGGAAGGTAGTCTGTTATCGATATTTTTATTTTTCCAATGGATGGTAGCCTTGTCATTATTGAAGGTAGTCTGTTGTCGATATCGTTGTTACTCCAATGGATGATAGCCTTGTAATTATGGAAGGTAGTCTATTGTTGAGATTTTATTTACTCCAAGGGATGGTAGCCTTGTCATTATAGAAGGTAGTCTGTTGTCGAGATTTTTGTTACTCCAATTGATGGTAGCCTTGTCATTAGGGAAGGTAGTCTGTTGTCGAGATTTTTGTTACTCCAATGGATGGTAGCCTTATCATTATGGAAGGTAGTATGTGTTTGAGATTTCTGTTACACCAATGGATTGTAGCCTTGTCATTATGGAAGGTAGTTTTTGTTAAGATTTTTGTTACTCCAATGGATGGTAGCCTTGTCATTATGAAATGTAGTCGGTCGTTCTGATTTTTGTTACTCCAATGGATGTTAGCCTTGTCATTATGGAAGGTAGTCTATTGTCAAGATTTTTGTTATTCCAATTGATGGTGGCCTTGTATATATGGAAGGTATTATTTTGTCGAGATTTTTGTTGCTCCCATAGATGGTAGCCTTGTCATTATTGAAGGTAGTCTATTGTTGAGACTTTATTTACTTCAAGGGATGGTAGCCTTGTCATTATGGAAGGTAGTCTGTTGTCGAGATTTTTGTTACTCCAATTGATGGTAGCCTTGTCATTAGGGAAGGTAGTCTGTTGTCGAGATTTTTGTTACTCCAATGGATGGTAGCCTTATCATTATGGAAGGTAGTATGTCTTTGAGATTTCTGTTACACCAATGGATTGTAGCCTTGTCATTATGGAAGGTAGTTTTTGTTAAGATTTTTGTTACTCCAATGGATGGTAGCCTTGTCATTATGAAATGTACTCGGTTGTTCTGATTTTTGTTACTCCAACGGATGTTAGCCTTGTCATTATGGAAGGTAGTCTATTGTCAAGATTTTTGTTATTCCAATTGATGGTGGCCTTGTATATATGAAAGGTATTATTTTGTCGAGATTTTTTTTGCTCCAATGGATGGTAGCCTTGTCATTATTGAAGGTAGTCTGTTGTCGATATCTTTGTTGCTCAAATGGATGGTAGCCTTGTCATTATGGAAGGTAGTCTATTGTCGAGATTTTTGTTATTCCAATGGATGGTAGCCTTATCATTATGGAAGATAGTTTTTTGTCGAGATTTTTGTTACTCCAATGGATGGTAACCTTGTCATTATGGAAGGTAGGCTATTGTCGATATTTTTGTTACCCAAATGGATGGTAGGTTTGTAATTATGGAAGGTAGTCTGTTGTAGAGATTTTTGTTATTCTAATGGTTGGTAGCCTTTTCATTATGGAAGGTAGTCTGTCTATGAGATTTCTGTTACTCCAATGGATTGTAGCCTTGTCATTAGGGAAGGTAGTCTGTTATTTAGATTTTTGTTACTCCAATGAATGGTAGCCTTGTCATTAAGAAAGGTAGTATGTTATCGATATTTTTGTTATTCCATGGATGGTAGCCTTGTCATTATGGAAGGTAGTCTGTTATCGATATTTTTGTTTTTCCAATGGATGGTAACCTTGTCATTATGGAAGGTAGTCTTTTGTCGATATTTTTTTTACTAAAATGGATGGTAGCCTTGTCATTATTGAAGGTAGTCTGTTGTCGATATCGTTGTTACTCCAATGGATGATAGCCTTATCATTATGGAAGGTAGTCTATTGTTGAGATTTTATTTACTCCAAGGGATGGTAGCCTTGTCATTATAGAAGGTAGTCTGTTTTTGAGATTTTTGCTACTCCAATTGATGGTAGCCTTGTCATTAGGGAAGGTAGTCTATTGTCGAGATTTTTTTTGCTCCAATGGATGGTAGCCTTGTCATTATTGAAGGTAGTCTGTTGTCGATATCTTTGTTGCTCCAATGGATGGTAGCCTTGTCAATATGGAAGGTAGTCTATTGTCGAGATTTTTGTTATTCCAATGGATGGTAGCCTTGTCATTATGGAAGGTAGTTTTTTGTCGAGATTTTTGTAACTCCAATGGATGGTATCCTTGTCATTATGGAAGGTAGTCCATTGTCGAGATTTTTGTTACCCAAATGGATGGTAGCTTTGTAATTATGGAAGGTAGTCTATTGTAGAGATTTTTGTTACTCTAATGGTTGGTAGCCTTTTCATTATGGAAGGTAGTCTGTCTATGAGATTTCTGTTACTCCAATGGATTGTAGCCTTGTCATTAGGGAAGGTAGTCTGTTATTCAGATTTTTGTTACCCCAATGAATGGTAGCCTTGTCATTAAGAAAGGTAGTATGTTATCGATATTTTTGTTATTCCATTGGATGGTAGCCTTGTAATTATGGAAGGTAGTCTGTTATCGATATTTTTGTTTTTCCAATGGATGGTAACCTTGTCACTATGGAAGGTAGTCTTATTTCGATAATTTTTTTATTAAAATGGATGGTAGCCTTGTCATTATTGAAGGTAGTCTGTTGTCGATATCGTTTTTACTCCAATGGATGATAGCCTTATCGTTATGGAAGGTAGTCTGTTGTCGAGATTTTTGTTACTCCAATTGATGGTAGCCTTGTCATTAGGGAAGGTGTTCTGTTGTCGAGATTTTTGTTACTCCAATGGATGCTAGCCTTATCATTATGGAAGGTAGTATGTCGTTGAGATTTCTGTTACTCCAATGGATTATAGCCTTGTCATTATGGAAGATAGTTTTTTGTTGAGATTTTTGTTACTCCAATGGATGATAGCCTTGTCATTATGGAAGGTAGTCTGTTTTCGAGATTTTTGTTATTCGACTGGATGGTAACCTTTTCATTATGGAAGGTAGTTTTTTGTAAAGGTTTTTGTTACTCCAATGGATTGTAGCCTTATCATTATTGAAGTTAGTCTGTTGTCGATATCTTTGTTACTCCAATGGATGATAGCCTTGTCGTTATGGAAGGTAGTCTGTTGTTGAGATTTTTGTTACTCCAAGAGATGGTAGCCTTGTCATTATAGAAGGTAGTCTGTTGTCGAGATTTTTATTACTCCAATTGATGGTAGCCTTGTCATTAGGGGAAGGTAGTCTGTTGTCGAGATTTTTGTTACTCCAATGGATGGTAGCCTTATCATTATGGAAGTTAGTATTTCATTGAGATTTCTGTTACTCCAATGGATTGTAGCCTTGTCATTATGGAAGGTAGTTTGTTTTTAATATTTTTGTTACTCCAATGGATGGTAGCCTTGTCATTATGAAAGGTAGTCTGTTGTCGAGATTTTTTTATTCGAATGGATGGTAGCCTTGTCATTATGGAAGGTAGTCTATTGTCATGATTTTTGTTATTCCAATTGATGGTGGCCTTGTATATATGGAAGGTGTTATTTTGTCGATATTTTTGTTGCTCCAAAGGATGGTAGCCTTGTCATTATTGAAGGTAGTCTGTTGTCGATATCTTTCTTGCTTCAATGGATGGTAGCCTTGTCATTATGGAAGGTAGTCTATTGTCGAGATTTTTGTTATTCCAATGGATGGTAGCCTTGTCATTATGGAAGATAGTTATTTGTCGAGATTTTTGTTACTCCAATGGATGGTATCCTTGTCATTAAGGAAGGTAGGCTATTGTCGATATTTTTGTTACCCAAATGGATGGTAGCTTAGTTATTATGGAAGGTAGTCTGTTGTAGAGATTTTTGTTACTCTAATGGTTGGTAGCCTTTTCATTATGGAAGGTAGTCTGTCTATGAGATTTCTGTTACTCGAATGGATTATAGCCTTGTCATTAGGGAAGGTAGTCTGTTATTCAGATTTTTGTTACTCCAATGAATGGTAGCCTTGTCATTAAGAAAGGTAGTATGTTATCAATATTTTTGTTATTCCATTGGATGGTAGCCTTGTCATTATGGAAGGTAGTCTGTTGTCGAGATTTTTGTTACTCCAATTGATGGTAGCCTTGTCATTAGGGAAGGTAGTCTGTTGTCGAGATTTTTGTTACTCCAATGGATTGTAGCCTTATCATTATGGAAGGTAGTATGTCTTTGAGATTTCTGTTACTCCAATGGATTGTAGCCTTGTCATTATGGAAGGTAGTTTTTGTTAAGATTTTTGTTACTCCAATGGATGGTAGCCTTGTCATTATGAAATGTAGTCGGTTGTTCTGATTTTTGTTACTCCAATGGATGTTAGCCTTGTCATTATGGAAGGTAGTCTATTGTCAAGATTTTTGTTATTCCAATTGATGGTGGCCTTGTATATATGGAAGGTAGTATTTTGTCGAGATTTTTGTTGCTCCAATGGATGGTAGCCTTGTCATTATTGAAGGTAGTTTGTTGTCGATATCTTTGTTGCTCCAATGGATGGTAGCCTTGTCAATATGGAAGGTAGTCTATTGTCGAGATTTTTGTTATTCCAATGGATGGTAGCCTTGTCATTATGGAAGGTAGTTTTTTGTCGAGATTTTTGTTACTCCAATGGATGGTATCCTTGTCATTATGGAAGGTAGTCCATTGTCGAGATTTTTGTTACCCAAATGGATGGTAGCTTTGTAATTATGGAAGGTAGTCTGTTGTAGAGATTTTTGTTAATCTAATGGTTGGTAGCCTTTTCATTATGGAAGGTAGTCTGTCTATGAGATTTCTGTTACTCCAATGGATTGTAGCCTTGTCATTAGGGAAGGTAGTCTGTTATTCAGAATTTTGTTACTCCAATGAATGGTAGCCTTGTCATTAAGAAAGGTAGTATGTTATCGATATTTTTGTTATTCCATTGGATGGTAGCCTTGTCATTATGGAAGGTAGTCTGTTATTGATATTTTTGTTTTTCCAATGGATGGTAACCTTGTCATTATGGAAGGTAGTCTTATTTCGATAATTTTTTTATTAAAATGGATGGTAGCCTTGTCATTATTGAAGGTAGTCTGTTGTCGATATCGTTGTTACTCCAATGGATGATAGCCTTATCATTATGGAAGGTAGTCTGTTGTCGAGATTTTTGTTACTCCAATTGATGGTAGCCTTGTCATTAGGGAAGGTGTTCTGTTGTCGAGATTTTTGTTACTCGAATGGATGCTAGCCTTATCATTATGGAAGGTAGTATGTCGTTGAGATTTCTGTTACTCCAATGGATTATAGCCTTGTCATTATGGAAGATAGTTTTTTGTTGAGATTTGTGTTACTCCAATGGATGATAGCCTTGTCATTATGGAAGGTAGTCTCTTTTCGAGATTTTTGTTATTCGAATGGATGGTAACCTTTTCATTATGGAAGGTAGTTTTTTGTCAAGGTTTTTGTTTCTCCAATGGATTGTAGCCTTATCATTATTGAAGTTAGTCTGTTGACGATATCTTTGTTACTCCAATGGATGATAGCCTTGTCGTTATGGAAGGTAGTCTGTTGTTGAGATTTTTGTTACTCCAAGGGATGGTAGCCTTGTCATTATAGAAGGTAGTCTGTTGTCGAGATTTTTATTACTCCAATTGATGGTAGCCTTGTAATTATGGAAGGTAGTCTGTTGTAGAGATTTTTGTTACTCTAATGGTTGGTAGCCTTTTCATTATGGAAGGTAGTCTGCCTATGAGATTTCTGTTACTCCAATGGATTGTAGCCTTGTCATTAGGGAAGGTAGTATGTTATTCAGATTTTTGTTACTCCAATGAATGGTAGCCTTGTCATTAAGAAAGGTAGTATGTTATCGATATTTTTGTTATTCCATTGGATGGTAGCCTTGTCATTATGGAAGGTAGTCTGTTTTTGAGATTTTTGTTACTCCAATTGATGGTAGCCTTGTCATTAGGGAAGGTAGTCTGTTGTCGAGATTTTTGTTACTCCAATGGATGGTAGCCATATCATTATGGAAGGTAGTATGTCTTTGAGATTTCTATTACTCCAATGGATTGTAGCCTTGTCATTATGGAAGGTAGTTTTTGTTAAGATTTTTGTTACTCCAATGGATGGTAGCCTTGTCATTATGAAATGTACTCGGTTGTTCTGATTTTTGCTACTCCAACGGATGTTAGCCTTGTCATTATGGAAGGTAGTCTATTGTCAAGATTTTTGTTAATCCAATTGATGGTGGCCTTGTATATATGGAAGGTAGTATTTTGTCGAGATTTTTGTTGCTCCAATGGATGGTAGCCTTGTCATTATTGAAGGTAGTCTGTTGTCGATATCTTTGTTGCTCCAATGGATGGAAGCCTTGTCAATATGGAAGGTAGTCTATTGTCGAGATTTTTGTTATTCCAATGGATGGTATCCTTTTCATTATGGAAGGTAGGCCATTGTCGATATTTTTGTTACCCAAATGGATTGTAGCTTTGTAATTATGGAAGGTAGTCTGTTGTAGAGATTTTTGTTACTCTAATGGTTGGTAGCCTTTTCATTATGGAAGGTAGTCTGTCTATGAGATTTCTGTTACTCCAATGGATCGTAGCCTTGTCATTAGGGAAGGTAGTCTGTTATTCAGATTTTTGTTACTCCAATGAATGGTAGCCTTGTCATTAAGAAAGGTAGTATGTTATCGGTATTTTTGTTATTCCATTGGATGGTAGCCTTGTCATTATGGAAGGTAGTCTGTTATCGATATTTTTGTTTTTGCAATGGATAGTAACCTTGTCATTATGGAAGGTAGTCTTATTTCGATAATTTTTTTATTAAAATGGATGGTAGCCTTGTCATTATTGAAGGTAGTCTATTGTCGATATCGTTGTTACTCCAATGTATGATAGCCTTATCATTATGGAAGGTAGTCTGTTGTCGTCATTTTTGTTACTCCAATTGATGGTAGCCTTGTCATTAGGGAAGGTGTCCTGTCGTCGAGATTTTTGTTACTCCAATGGATGCTAGCCTTATCATTATGGAAGGTAGTATGTCATTGAGATTTCTGTTACTCCAATGGATTATAGCGTTGTCATTATGGAAGATAGTTTTTTGTTGAGATTTTTGTTACTCCAATGGATGATAGCCTTGTCATTATGGAAGGTAGTCTGTTTTCAAGATTGTTGTTATTCGAATGGATTGTAACCTTTTCATTATGGAAGGTAGTTTTTTGTTACTCCAATGTATTGTATCCTTATCATTATTGAAGTTAGTCTGTTGTCGATATCTTTGTTACTCCAATGGATGATAGCCTTGTTGTTATGGAAGGTAGTCTATTGTTGAGATTTTTGTTACTCCAAGAGATGGTAGCCTTGTCATTATAGAAGGTAGTCTGTTGTCGAGATTTTTATTACTCCAATTGATGGTATCCTTATCATTAGGGAAGGTAGTCTGTTGTCAAGATTTTTGTTATTCCAATGGATGGTAGCCTTATCATTATGGAAGTTAGTATTTCATTGAGATTTCTGTTACTCCAATGGATTGTAGCCTTGTCATTATGGAAGGTAGTTTGTTTTTAATATTTTTGTTACTCCAATGGATGGTAGCCTTGTAATTATGGAAGGTAGTCTGTTGTCGAGATTTTTTTATTCGAATGGATGGTAACCTTGTCATTATGGATGGTAGTTTTTTGTAGAGGTTTTTATTACTCCAATGGATGGTAGCCTTATCATTATTGAAGTTAGTCTGTTGTCATTATGAAAGGTAGTCTATTGTCGATATTTTTTTACTCCAATGAATGGTAGCCTTGTCATTATGGAAGGTAGTTTGTTGTCACGATTTTGTTAGGCTAATGGATGGTAGGCTTGTCATTATAGAACATAGTCTGTTGTTTATATTTTTGTTACTCCAATTGATGTAAACCTTGTCATTATGGAAGGTACTCTATTTTCGAAATTTTTGTTACTCCAATGGATGGTAGCCTTGTCATTATGAAAGGTAGTGGGTTGTTCTGATTTTTGTTACTCCAATGGATGTTAGCCTTGTCATTATGGAAGGTAGTCTATTGTCAAGATTTTTGTTATTCCAATTGATGGTAGCCTTGTCATTATGGAAGGTAGTATTTTGTCGAGATTTATGTTGCTCCAATGGATGGTAGCCTTGTCATTATTGAAGGTAGTCTGTTGTCGAGATTTTTGTTATTCCAATGCATGGTAGCCTTGTCATTATGGAAGGTAGTTTTTTGTCGATATATTTGTTACCCCAATTGATGGTAGCTTTGTAATTATGGAAGGTAGTCTGTTGTAGAGATTTTAGTTACTCTAATGGTTGATAGCCTTTTCATTATGGAAGGTAGTCTTTCTATGAGATTTCTGTTACTCCAATGGATTGTAGCCTTGTCATTAGGGAAGGTAGTTTGTTATTCAGATTTTTGTTACTCCAATGAATGGTAGCCTTGTCATTAAGAAAGGTAGTATGTTATCGATATTTTTGTTATTCCATTGGATGGTAGCCTTGTCATTATGGAAGGTAGTCTATTATCGATATTTTTGTTTTTCCAATGGATGGTAACCTTGTCATTGTTGAAGGTAGTATGTTGTCGATATCTTTGTTACTCCAATGGATGATAGCCTTGTCGTTATGGAAGGTAGTCTGTTGTCGAGATTTTTGTTACTCCAATTGATGGTAGCCTTGTCATTAGGGAAGGTATTCAGTTGTCGAGATTTTTGTTACTCCAATGGATGGTAGCTTTATTATTATGGAAGGTAGTATGTCGTTGAGATTTCTGTTACTCCAATGGATTATAGCCTTGTCATTATGGAAGGTAGTTTGTTGTTAAGATTTTTGTTACTCCAATGGATGATAGCCTTGTCATTATGGAAGGTAGTCTGTTGTCGAGATTTTGTTATTCGAATGGATAGTAACCTTTTCATTAAGGAAGGTAGTTTTTTGTCGAGGTTTTTGTTACTCCAATGGATTTTAGCCTTATCATTATTGAAGTTAGTCTGTTGTTGATATCTTTATTACTCCAATGGATGATAGCCTTGTCGTTATGGACGGTAGTCTGTTGTTGAGATTTTTTTTACTCCAAGGGATGGTTGCCCTGTCATTATAGAAGGTAGTCTGTTGTCGAGATTTTTGTTACTCCAATTGATGGTAGCCTTGTCATTAGGGAAGGTAGTCTGTTGTCGAGATTTTTGTTACTCCAATTGATGGTAGCCTTATCATTATGGAAGGTAGTATGTCATTGAGATTTCTGTTACTCCAATGGATTGTAGCCTTGTCATTATGGAAGGTAGTTTGTTGTTAAGATTTTTGTTACACCAATGGATGGTAGCCTTGTCATTATGGAAGGTAATGTGTTGTCGAGATTTTGGTTATTCGAATGGATGGTAACCTTGTCATTATGGATGGTAGTTTTTTGTCAAGGTTTTTATTAATCCAATGGATGGTAGCCTTATCATTATTGAAGTTAGCCTGTTGTCATTATCTTAGTTACTCCAATGGATGATAGCCTTGTCATTATGAAAGGTAGTCTGTTGTCGATATTTTTTTACTCCAATGGATGGTAGCCTTGTCATTATGGAAGGTAGTCTATTGTCATGATTTTGTTATTCTAATGGATGGTAGGCTTTTCATTATAGAACATAGTCTGTTGTTGATATTTTTGTTACTCCAATTGATGGTAGCCTTGTCATTATGAAAGGTACTCTATTGTCGAAATTTTTGTTACTCCAATGGATGGTAGCCTTGTCATTATGAAAGGTAGTCGTTTGTTCTGATTTTTGTTACTCCAACGGATGTTAGCCTTGTCATTATGGAAGGTAGTCTATTGTCAAGATTTTTGTAATTCCAATTGATGGTAGCCTTGTCATTATGGAAGGTTGTATTTTGTCGAGATTTTTGTTACTCCAATGGATGGTAGCCTTATCATTATTGAAGGTAGTCTATTGTCGATATCTTTGTTACTCCAATGGATGATAGCCTTGTCATTAGGGAAGGCAGTCTGTTGTCGAGATTTTTTTTACTCCAATGGATGGTAGCCTTGTCATTATGGAAGGTAGTCTGTTGTCACGATTTTGTAACACTAATGGATGGTAGGCTTGTCATTATAGAACATAGTCTGTTGTTTATATTTTTGTTACTCCAATTGATGGTAGCCTTGTCATTATGGAAGGTACTCTATTTTTCAAATTTTTGTTACTCCAATGGATGGTAGACTTGTCATTATGAAAGATAGTCGGTTGTTCTGATTTTTGTTACTCCAATGGATGTTAGCCTTGTCATTATGGAAGGTAGTATTTTGTCGAGATTTTTGTTGCTCCAATGGATGGTAGCCTTGTCATAATTGACGGTAGTCTGTTGTCGAGATTTTTGTTATTCTAATGGATGGTAGCCTTGTCATTATGGAAGGTAGTTTTTTGTCGAGATTTTTGTTACTCCAATGGATGGTAGCCTTGTCATTATGGAAGTTAGTCTATTGTCGATATTTTTGTTACCCCAATGGATGGTAGATTTGTAATTATGGAGGGCTGTCTGTTGTAGAGATTTTTGTTACTCCAATGGCTGGTAGCCTTTTCATTATGGAAGGTAGTCTGTCTTTGAGATTTCTGTTACTCCAATGGATTGTAGCCTTGTCATTAGGGAAGGTAGTCTATTATTCAAATTTTTGTTACTCCAATGGATGTTAGCCTTGTAATTATGGAAGGTAGTCTGTTATCGATAATTTTGTTATTCCATTGGATGATAGCCTTGTCGTTATGGAAGGAACTCTGTTGTAAAGATTTTGGTTACTCCATGGGATGGTAGACTTGTCATTATAGAAGGTAGTCTGTTGTCGAGATTTTTGTTACTCCAATTGATGGTAGCCTTGTCATTAGGGAAGGTTGTCTGTTGTTGAGATTTTTGTTACTCTAATGGATGGAAGCCTTATCATTATGGAAGGTAGTATGTCGTTGAGATTTCTGTTACTCCAATGGATTGTAGCCTTGTCATTATGGAAGGTAGGTTTTGTTAAGATTTTTGTTACTCCAATGGATGGCAGCCATGTCATTATGGAAGGTAGTCTATTGTCGAGATTTTTGTTATTCGAATGGATGGTAACCTTGTCATTATAGAAGGTAGTTTTTTGTCGAGATTTTTGTTACTCCAATGGATGCTAGCCTTATCATTATTGAAGTTAGTCTGTTGTCGATATCTTTGTTACTCCAATGGATGATAGCCTTGTCATTATGAAAGGTAGTCTGTTGTCGAGATTTTTTTTACTCCAATGGATGGTAGCCATGTCATTATTGAAGGTAGTTTGTTGTAACGATTTTGTTACTCTAATGGATGGTAGGCTTATCATTATAGAACATAGTCTATTGTTGATATTGTTGTTACTCCAATTGATGGTAGCCTTGTCATTATGGAAGGTACTCTGTTGTCGAAATTTTTGTTACTCTAATGGAATGTAGCCTTGTCATTATGAAATGTAGTTGGTTGTTCTTATTTTTGTTACTCCAATGGATGTTAGCCTTGACATTATGGAAGGTAGTCTATTGTCAAGATTTTTGTTATTCTAATTGATGGTGGCCTTGTATATATGGAAGGTAGTATTTTGTCGAGATTTTTGTTGCTCCAATGGGTGGTAGCCTTGTCATTATTGAAGGTAGTCTGTTGTCGATATCTTTGTTGCTCCAATGGATGGTATCCTTGTGATTATGGAAGGTAGTCTATTGTCGAGATTTTTGTTATTCCAATGGATGGTAGCCTTGTCATTATGGAAGGTAGTTTTTTGTCGAGATTTTTGTTACTCCAATGAATGGTAATCTTGTCATTATTGAAGGTAGTTTATTGTCGAGATTTTTGTTACCCCAATGGATGGTAGCTTTGTAATTATGGAAGGTAGTCTATTCTAGAGATTTTTGTTACTCTAATGGTTGGTATCCTTTTCATTATGGAAGGTAGTCTGTCTCTGAGATTTTTGTTACTCCAATGAATTGTAGCCTTGTCATTAGGGAAGGTAGTATGTTATCGATATTTTTGTTATTCCATTGGATGGTAGCCTTATCATTATGGAAGGTAGTCTGTTATCGATATTTTTGTTTTTCCAATGGATGGTAACCTTGTCATTATGGAAGGTAGTCTTTTTTCGATATTTTTTTTACTAAAATGGATGGTAGCCTTGTCATTATTGAAGGTATTCTGTTGTCGATATCTTTGTTACTCCAATGGATGATAGCCTTGTCGTTATGGAAGGTAGTCTGTTGTCGAGATTTTTGTTACTCCAATTGATGGTAGCCTTGTCATTAGGGAAGGTATTTTGTTGTCGAGATTTTTGTTACTCCAATGGATGGTAGCCTTATCATTATGGAAGGTAGTATGTCGTTAAGATTTCTGTTACTCCAATGGATTATAGCCTTGTCATTATGGAAGGTAGTTTGTTGTTAAGATTTTTGTTACTCCAATGGATGATAGCCTTGTCATTATGGAAGGTAGTTTGTTGTCGAGATTTTTGTTATTCGAATGGATGGTAACCTTTTCATTATGGAAGGTAGTTTTTTGTCGAGGTTTTTGTTAATCCAATGGATTGTAGCCTTATCATTATTGAAGTTAGTCTGTTGTCGATATCTTTGTTACTCCAATGGATGATAGCCTTGTCCTTATGGAAGGTAGTCTGTTGTTGAGATTTTTGTTATTCCAAGGGATGGTAGCCATGTCATTATAGAAGGTAGTCTGTTGTCGATATTTTTGTTACTCCAATTGATGGTAGCCTTGTCATCAGGGAAGGTAGTGTTTTGTCGAGATTTTTGTTACTCCAATGGATGGTAGACTTATCATTATGGAAGGTAGTATGTCATTGAGATTTCTGTTACTCCAATGGATTGTAGCCTTGTCATTATGGAAGGTAGTTTGTTGTTAAGATTTTTGTTACTCCAATGGATGATAGCCTTGTCATTATGGAAAGTAGTTTGTTGTCGAGATTTTTGTTATTCGAAGGGATGGGAACCTTTTCATTATGGAAGGTAGTTTTTTGTCGAGGTTTTTGTTAATCCAATGGATTGTAGCCTTATCATTATTGAAGTTAGTCTGTTGTCGATATCTTTGTTACTCCAATGGATGATAGCCTTGTCGTTATGGAAGGTAGTCTGTTGTTGAGTTTTTTATTACTCCAAGGGATGGTAGCATTGTCATTATGGAAGGTAGTTTTTTGTCGAGATTTTTGTTACTCCAATGAATGGTAATCTTGTCATTATTGAAGGTAGTCTATTGTCGAGATTTTTGTTACCCCAATGGATGGTAGCTTTGTAATTATGGAAGGTAGTCTATTCTAGAGATTTTTGTTACTCTAATGGTTGGTATCCTTTTCATTATGGAAGGTAGTCTGTCTATGAGATTTTTGTTACTCTAATGAATTGTAGCCTTGTCATTAGGGAAGGTAGTATGTTATCGATATTTTTGTTATTCCATTGGATGGTAGCCTTATCATTAAGGAAGGTAGTTTGTTATCGATATTTTAGTTTTTCCAATGGATGGTAACCTTGTCATTATGGAAGGTAGTCTTTTTTCGATATTTTTTTTACTAAAATGGATGGTAGCCTTGTCATTATTGAAAGTATTCTGTTGTCGATATCTTTGTTACTCCAATGGATGATAGCCTTGTCGTTATGGAAGGTAGTCTGTTGTCGAGATTTTTGTTACTCCAATTGATGGTAGCCTTGTCATTAGGGAAGGTATTTTGTTGTCGAGATTTTTGTTACTCCAATTGATGGTAGCCTTATCATTATGGAAGGTAGTATGTCATTAAGATTTCTGTTACTCCAATGGATTATAGCCTTGTCATTATGGAAGGTAGTTTGTTGTCGAGATTTTTGTTATTCGAATGGATGGTAACCTTTTCATTATGGAAGGTAGTTTTTTGTCGAGGTTTTTGTTAATCCAATGGATTGTAGCCTTATCATTATTGAAGTTAGTCTGTTGTCGATATCTTTGTTACTCCAATGGATGGTAGCCTTGTCCTTATGGAAGGTAGTCTGTTGTTGAGATTTTTGTTACTCCAAGGGATGGTAGCCATGTCATTATAGAAGGTAGTCTGTTGTCGATATTTTTGTTACTCCAATTGTTGGTAGCCTTGTCATTAGGGAAGGTAGTGTTTTGTCGAGATTTTTGTTACTCCAATGGATGGTAGACTTATCATTATGGAAGGTAGTATGTCATTGAGATTTCTGTTACTCCAATGGATTGTAGCCTTCTCATTATGGAAGGTAGTTTGTTGTTAAGATTTTTGTTACTCTAATGGATGGTAGCCTTGTCATTATGGAAGGTAGTATGTTGTCGAGATTTTTGTTATTCGAATGGATGGTAACCTTTTCATTATGGAAGGTAGTTTTTTGTCGAGGTTTTTGTTACTCCAATGGATTGTAGCCTTATCATTATTGAAGTTAGTCTGTTGTCGATATCTTTGTTACTCCAATGGATGATAGCCTTGTCGTTATGGAATGTAGTCTGTTGTTGAGTTTTTTATTACTCCAAGGGATGGTAGCATTGTCATTATAGAATGTAGTCTGTTGTCGAGATTTTTGTTACTCCAATTGATGGTAGCCTTGTCATTAGGGAAGGTAGTCTGTTGTCGAGATTTTTGTTACTCCAATGGATGGTAGCCTTATCATTATGGAAGGTAGTATATTATTGAGATTTCTGTTACTCCAATGGATTGTAGCCTTCTCATTATGGAAGGTAGTTTGTTGTTAAGATTTTTGTTACTCTAATGGATGGTAGCCTTGTCATTATGGAAGGTAGTATGTTGTCGAGATTTTTGTTATTCGAATGGATGGTAACCTTTTCATTATGGAAGGTAGTTTTTTGTCGAGGTTTTTGTTACTCCAATGGATTGTAGCCTTATCATTATTGAAGTTAGTCTGTTGTCGATATCTTTGTTACTCCAATGGATGATAGCCTTGTCGTTATGGAAGGTTGTCTGTTGTTGATTATTTTGTTACTCCAAGGGATGGTAGCCTTTTCATTATAGAAGGTAGTCTGTTGTCGAGATTTTTGTTACTCCAATTGATGGTAGACTTGTCATTAGGGAAGGTAGTCTGTTTTCGAGATTTTTGTTACTTCAATGGATGGTAGCCTTATCATTATGGAAGGTAGTTTGTTGTTAAGATTTTTGTTACTCCAATGGATGGTAGCGTTGTCATTATGGAAGGTAGTTATTGTCGAGATTTTTGTTATTCGAATGGATGGTAACCTTGTCATTATGGATGGTAGTTTTTTGTCGAGGTTTTTGTTACTCAAATGGATGGTAGCCTTATCATTATTGAAGTTAGTCTATTTTCATTATCTTTGTTACTCCAATGGATGATAGCCTTGTCATTATGAAAGGTAGTCTGTTCTCGATATTTTTTTACTCCAATGGAAGGTAGCCTTGTCATTATGGAAGGTAGTCTGTTGTCACGATTTTGTTACTCTAATTGATGGTAGCCATGTCATTATGGAAGGTACTCTATTGTCGGAATTTTTGTTGCTCTAATGGATGGTAGCGTTGTCATTATTGAAGGTAGTTTGTTGTTGATATCTTTGTTACTCCAATGGATGGTAGCCTTTTCATTATGGAAGGTAGTCTATTCTCGATATTTTTGTTATTCCAATGGATGGTAGCCTTGTCATTATGGAAGGTAGTTTTTTGTCGAGATTTTCGTTACTCCAATGGATGGTAGCCTTATCATTATTGAAGGTAGTCTGTTGTTGATATCTTTGTTACTCCAATGGATGATAGCCTTGTCATTATGGAAGGTAGTCTGTTGTCGAGATTTTTTTTACTCCAATGGATGGTAGCCTTGTCATTATGGAAGGTAGTCTGTTGTCACGATTTTGTAACTCTAATGGATGGTAGGCTTGTCATTATAGAACATAGTCTGTTGTTTATATTTTTGTTACTCCAATTGATGGTAGCCTTGTCATTATTGAAGGTACTCTATTTTCAAAAATTTTGTTACTCCAATGTATGGTACCCTTGTCATTATGAAAGGTAGTCGGTTGTTCTGATTTTTGTTACTCGAATGGATGTTAGCCTTGCCATTATGGAAGGTAGTCTATTGTCAAGATTTTTGTTATTCCAATTGATGGTAGCCCTGTCATTATGGAAGGTAGTATTTTGTCGAGGTTTTTGTTGCTCCAATGGATGGTAGCCTTGTCATTATTGTAGGTAGTCTATTGTCGAGATTTTTGTTATTCCAATGGATGGTAGCCTTGTCATTATGGAAGGTAGTTTTTTGTCGAGATTTTTGTTACTCCAATGGATGGTAGCCTTGTCATTATGGATGTTAGTCTATTGTCGATATTTTTGTTACCCCAATGGATGGTAGATTTGTAATTATGGAAGGCAGTCTGTTGTAGAGATTTTTGTTACTCCAATGGTTGGTAGCCTTTTCATTATGGAAGGTAGTCTGTCTTTGAGATTTCTGTTACTCCAATGGATTGTAGCCTTGTCATTAGGGAAGGTAGTCTATTATTTAGATTTTTGTTACTCCAATGGATGTTAGCCTTGTCATTATGGAAGGTAGTCTGTTATCGAAATTTTTGTTATTCCAATGGATGATAGCCTTGTCGTTATGGAAGGTAGTCTGTTGTTCAGATTTTGGTTACTCCAAAGGATGGTAGTCTTATCATTATAGAAGGTAGTCTGTTGTCGAGATTTTTGTTACTCCAATTGATGGTAGCCTTGTCATTTGGGAAGGTTGTCTGTTGTTGAGATTTTTGTTACTCCAATGGATGGTAGCCTTATCATTATGGAAGGTAGTATGTCGTTGAGATTTCTATTACTCCAATGGATTGTAGCCTTGTCATTATGGAAGGTAGGTTTTGTTAAGATTTTTGTTACTCCAATGGATGGTAGCCATGTCATTATGGAAGGTAGTCTATTGTCGAGATTTTTGTTATTCGAATGGATGGTAACCTTGTCATTATAGAAGGTAGTTTTTTGTCTAGATTTTTGTTACTCCAATGGATGGTAGCCTTATCATTATTGAAGTTAGTCTGTTGTCGATATCTTTGTTACTCCAATGGATGATAGCCTTGTCATTATGAAAGGTTGTCTATTGTCGAGATTTTCTTTACTCCAATGGATGGTAGCCATGTCATTATTGAAGGTAGTCTGTTGTCACAATTTTGTTACTCTAATGGATGGTAGGCTTGTTATTATAGAACATAGTCTGTTGTTTATATTTTTGTTACTCCAATTTATGTAAGCCTTGTCATTATGGAAGGTACTCTATTTTCGAAATTTTTGTTACTCCAATGGATGGTAGCCTTGTCATTATGGAAGGTAGGCTATTGTCAAGATTTTTGTTATTCCAATTAATGGTAGCCTTGTCATTATGGAAGGTAGTATTTTGTCGAAATTTTTGTTGCTCCAATGGATGGTAGCCTTGTCATTATTGAAGGTAGTCTGTTGTCGAGATTTATGTTATTCCAATGCATGGTAGCCTTGTAATTATGGAAGGTAGTTTTTTGTCGAGATTTTTGTTACTCCAATGGATGGTAGACTTGTCATTATGGAAGTTAGTCTATTGTCGATATTTTTGTTACCCCAATGGATGGTAGCTTTGTAATTATGGAAGGCGGTCTGTTGTAGAGATTTTTGTTACTCCAATGGTTGGAAGCCTTTTCATTATGGAAGGTAGTCTATTGTCGTGATTTTTGTTATTCGAATGGATGGTAAACTTGTCATTATAGAAGGTAGTTTTTTGTCGAGATTTTTGTTACTCCAATGGATTGTAGCCTTATCATTATTGAAGTTAGTATGTTGTTGATATCTTTGTTACTCCAATGGATGATAGCCTTGTCATTATGAAAGGTAGTATATTGTCGAGATTTTTTATTACTCCAATGGATGGTAGCCATGTCATTATTGAAGGTAGTCTGTTGTCACGATTTTGTTACTCTAATGGATGGTAGGCTTGTCATTATAGAACATAGAATGTTGTTTATATTTTTGTTACTCCAATTTATGTAAGCCTTGTCATTATGGAAGATACTCTATTTTTGAAATTTTTGTTACTCCAATGGATGGTAGCCTTGTCATTATCAAAGGTAGTCGTTTCTTCTGATTTTTGTTACTCCAATGGATGTTAGCCTTTCCATTATGGAAGGTAGTCTATTGTCAAGATTTTTGTTATTCCAATTGATGGTAGCCCTGTCATTATGGAAGGTAGTATTTTGTCGAGGTTTTTGTTGCTCCAATGGATGGTAGCCTTGTCATTATTGTAGGTAGTCTATTGTCGAGATTTTTGTTATTCCAATGGATGGTAGCCTTGTCATTATGGAAGGTAGTTTTTTGTCGAGATTTTTGTTACTCCAATGGATGGTAGCCTTGTCATTATGGATGTTAGTCTATTGTCGATATTTTTGTTACCCCAATGGATGGTAGATTTGTAATTATGGAAGGCAGTCTGTTGTAGAGATTTTTGTTACTCCAATGGTTGGTAGCCTTTTCATTATGGAAGGTAGTCTGTCTTTGAGATTTCTGTTACTCCAATGGATTGTAGCCTTGTCATTAGGGAAGGTAGTCTATTATTTAGATTTTTGTTACTCCAATGGATGTTAGCCTTGTCATTATGGAAGGTAGTCTGTTATCGAAATTTTTGTTATTCCAATGGATGATAGCCTTGTCGTTATGGAAGGTAGTCTGTTGTTCGGATTTTGGTTACTCCAAAGGATGGTAGTCTTATCATTATAGAAGGTAGTCAGTTGTCGAGATTTTTGTTACTCCAATTGATGGTAGCCTTGTCATTTGGGAAGGTTGTCTGTTGTTGAGATTTTTGTTACTCCAATGGATGGTAGCCTTATCATTATGGAAGGTAGTATGTCGTTGAGATTTCTGTTACTCCAATGGATTGTAGCCTTGTCATTATGGAAGGTAGGTTTTGTTAAGATTTTTGTTACTCCAATGGATGGTAGCCTTGTCATTATGGAAGGTAGTCTATTGTCGAGATTTTTGTTATTCGAATGGATGGTAACCTTGTCATTATAGAAGGTAGTTTTTTGTCGATATTTTTGTTACTCCAATGGATGGTAGCCTTATCATTATTGAAGTTAGTCTGTTGTCGATATCTTTGTTACTCCAATGGATGATAGCCTTGTCATTATGAAAGGTTGTCTATTGTCGAGATTTTCTTTACTCCAATGGATGGTAGCCATGTCATTATTGAAGGTAGTCTGTTGTCACGATTTTGTTACTCTAATGGATGGTAGGCTTGTTATTATAGAACATAGTCTGTTGTTTATATTTTTGTTACTCCAATTTATGTAAGCCTTGTCATTATGGAAGGTACTCTATTTTCGAAATTTTTGTTACTCCAATGGATGGTAGCCTTGTCATTATGGAAGGTAGGCTATTGTCAAGATTTTTGTTATTCCAATTAATGGTAGCCTTGTCATTATGGAAGGTAGTATTTTGACGAAATTTTTGTTGCTCCAATGGATGGTAGCCTTGTCATTATTGAAGGTAGTCTGTTGTCGAGATTTATGTTATTCCAATGCATGGTAGCCTTGTAATTATGGAAGGTAGTTTTTTGTCGAGATTTTTGTTACTCCAATGGATGGTAGCCTTGTCATTATGGAAGTTAGTCTATTGTCGATATTTTTGTTACCCCAATGGATGGTAGCTTTGTAATTATGGAAGGCGGTCTGTTGTAGAGATTTTTGTTACTCCAATGGTTGGAAGCCTTTTCATTATGGAAGGTAGTCTATTGTCGTGATTTTTGTTATTCGAATGGATGGTAAACTTGTCATTATAGAAGGTAGTTTTTTGTCGAGATTTTTGTTACTCCAATGGATTGTAGCCTTATCATTATTGAAGTTAGTATGTTGTTGATATCTTTGTTACTCCAATGGATGATAGCCTTGTCATTATGAAAGGTAGTATATTGTCGAGATTTTTTATTACTCCAATGGATGGTAGCCATGTCATTATTGAAGGTAGTCTGTTGTCACGATTTTGTTACTCTAATGGATGGTAGGCTTGTCATTATAGAACATAGAATGTTGTTTATATTTTTGTTACTCCAATTTATGTAAGCCTTGTCATTATGGAAGGTACTCTATTTTCGAAATTTTTGTTACTCTAATGGATGGTAGCCTTGTCATTATGAAAGGTAGTCGTTTCTTCTGATTTTTGTTACTCCAATGGATGTTAGCCTTGTCATTATGGAAGGTAGTCTATTGTCAAGATTTTTGTTATTCCAATTGATGGTAGCCTTGTCATTATAGAAGGTAGTATTTTGTCGAGATTTTTGTTGCTCCAATGGATGGTAGCCTTGTCATTATTGAAGGTAGTCTGTTGTCGAGATTTTTGTTATTCCAATGCATGGTAGCCTTGTCATTATGTAAGGTAGTTTTTTGTCGATATTTTTGTTACTCCAATGGATGGTAGCCTTGTCATTATGGAAGTTAGTCTATTGTTGATATTTTTGTTACCCCAATGGATGGTAGCTTTGTAATTATGGAAGGCAGTCTGTTGTAAAGATTTTTGTTACTCCAATGGTTGGTAGCCTTTTCATTATGGAAGGTAGTCTGTCTTTGAGATTTATGTTACTCCAATGGATTGTAGCCTTGTCATTAGGGAAGGTAGTCTATTATTTAGATTTTTGTTACTCCAATGGATGTTAGCCTTGTCATTATGGAAGGTAGTCTGTTATCGATATTTTTGTTATTCCAATGGATGATAGCCTTATCGTTATGGAAGGTAGTCTGTTGTTAAGATTTTGGTTACTACAAGGGATGGTAGTCTTGTCATTATAAAAGGTAGTCTGTTGTCGAGATTTTTGTTACTCCAATTGATGGTAGCCTTGTCATTAGGGAAGGTTGTCTGTTGTTGAGATTTTTGTTACTCCAATGGATGGTAGCCTTATCATTATGGAAGGTAGTATGTCGTTGAGATTTCTGTTACTCCAATGGATTGTAGCCTTGTCATTATGGAAGGTAGGTTTTGTTAAGATTTTTGTTACTCCAATGGATGGTAGCCATGTCATTATGGAAGGTAGTCTATTGTCGAGATTTTTGTTATTCGAATGGATGGTAACCTTGTCATTATAGAAGGTAGTTTTTTGTCGAGATTTTTGTTACTCCAATGGATGGTAGCCTTATCATTATTGAAGTTAGTCTGTTGTCGATATCTTTGTTACTCCAATGGATGATAGCCTTGTCATTATGAAAGGTAGTCTATTGTCGAGATTTTCTTTACTCCAATGGATGGTAGCCATGTCATTATTGAAGGTAGTCTGTTGTCACGATTTTGTTACTCTAATGGATGGTAGGCTTGTTATTATAGAACATAGTCTGTTGTTTATATTTTTGTTACTCCAATTTATGTAAGCCTTGTCATTATGGAAGGTACTCTATTTTCGAAATTTTTGTTACTCCAATGGATGGTAGCCTTGTCATTATGGAAGGTAGGCTATTGTCAAGATTTTTGTTATTCCAATTGATGGTAGCCTTGTCATTATGGAAGGTAGTATTTTGTCGAGATTTTTGTTGCTCCAATGGATGGTAGCCTTGTCATTATTGAAGGTAGTCTGTTGTCGAGATTTTTGTTATTCCAATGCATGGTAGCCTTGTAATTATGGAATGTAGTTATTTGTCGAGTTTTTTGTTACTCTAATGGATGGTAGCCTTGTCATTATGGAAGTTAGTCTATTGTCGATATTTTTGTTACCCCAATGGATGGTAGCTTTGTAATTATGGAAGGCGGTTTGTTGTAGAGTTTTTTGTTACTCCAATGGTTGGAAGCCTTTTCATTATGGAAGGTAGTCTATTGTCGTGATTTTTGTTATTCGAATGGATGGTAAACTTGTCATTATAGAAGGTAGTTTTTTGTCGAGATTTTTGTTACTCCAATGGATGGTAGCCTTATCATTATTGAAGTTATTCTGTTGTTGATATCTTTGTTACTCCAATGGATGATAGCCTTGTCATTATGAAAGGTAGTCTATTGTCGAGATTTTTTATTACTCCAATGGATGGTAGCCATGTCATTATTGAAGGTAGTCTGTTGTCACGATTTTGTTACTCTAATGGATGGTAGGCTTGTCATTATAGAACATAGAATGTTGTTTATATTTTTGTTACTCCAATTTATGTAAGCCTTGTCATTATGGAAGGTACTCTATTTTCGAAATTTTTGTTACTCCAATGGATGGTAGCCTTGTCATTATGGAAGGTAGTCTATTGTCAAGATTTTTGTTATTCCAATTGATGGTAGCCTTGTCATTATGGAAGGTAGTATTTTGTCGAGATTTTTGTTGCTCCAATGGATGGTAGCCTTGTCATTATTGAAGGTAGTCTGTAGTCGAGATTTTTGTTATTCCAATGCATGGTAGCCTTGTCATTATGTAAGGTAGTTTTTTGTCGAGATTTTTGTTACTCCAATGGATGGTAGCCTTGTCATTATGGAAGTTAGTCTATTGTTGATATTTTTGTTACCCCAATGGATGGTAGCTTTGTAATTATGGAAGGCAGTCTGTTGTAGAGATTTTTGTTACTCCAATGGTTGGTAGCCTTTTCATTATGGAAGGTAGTCTGTCTTTGAGATTTATGTTACTCCAATGGATTGTAGCCTTGTCATTAGGGAAGGTAGTCTATTATTTAGATTTTTGTTACTCCAATGGATGTTAGCCTTGTCATTATGGAAGGTAGTCTGTTATCGATATTTTTGTTATTCCAATGGATGATAGCCTTATCGTTATGGAAGGTAGTCTGTTGTTAAGATTTTGGTTACTACAAGGGATGGTAGTCTTGTCATTATAAAAGGTAGTCTGTTGTCGAGATTTTTGTTACTCCAATTGATGGTAGCCTTGTCATTAGGGAAGGTTGTCTGTTGTTGAGAATTTTGTTACTCCAATGGATGGTAGCCTTATCCTTATGGAAGGTAGTATGTCGTTGAGATTTCTGTTACTCCAATGGATTGTAGCCTTGTCATTATGGAAGGTAGGTTTTGTTAAGATTTTTGTTACTCCAATGGATGGTAGCCATGTCATTATGGAAGGTAGTCTATTGTCGAGATTTTTGTTATTCGAATGGATGGTAACCTTGTCATTATAGAAGGTAGTTTTTTGTCGAGATTTATGTTACTCCAATGGATGGTAGCCTTATCATTATTGAAGTAAGTCTATTGTCGATATCTTTGTTACTCCAATGGATGATAGCCTTGTCATTATGAAAGGTAGTCTATTGTCGAGATTTTCTTTACTCCAATGGATGGTAGCCATGTCATTATTGAAGGTAGTCTGTTGTCACGATTTTGTTACTCTAATGGATGGTAGGCTTGTCATTATAGAACATAGTCTGTTGTTTATATTTTTGTTACTCCAATTTATGTAAGCCTTGTCATTATGGAAGGTACTCTATTTTCGAAATTTTTGTTACTCCAATGGATGGTATCCTTGTCATTATGAAAGGTAGTCGGTTGTTCTGATTTTTGTTACTCCAATGGATGTTAGCCTTGTCATTATGGAAGGTAGTGTGTTGTCAAGATTTTTGTTATTCCAATTGATGGTAGCCTTGTCATTATGGAAGGTAGTATTTTGTCGAGATTTTTGTTGCTCCAATGGATGGTAGCCTTGTCATTATTGAAGGTAGTCTGTTGTCGAGATTTTTGTTATTCCAATGCATGGTAGCCTTGTCATTATGGAAGGTAGTTTTTTGTTGAGATTTTTGTAATTCCAATGGATGGTAGCCTTGTCATTATGGAAGGTAGTCTATTGTTGATATTTTTGTTACCCCAATGGATGGTAGCTTTGTAATTATGGATGGCAGTCTGTTGTAGAGATTTTTGTTACTCCAATGGTTTGTAGCCTTTTCATTATGGAAGGTAGTCTGTCTTTGAGATTTATGTTACTCCAATGGATTGTAGCCTTGTCATTAGGGAAGGTAGCCTATTATTTAGATTTTTGTTACTCCAAGGGATGTTAGCCTTGTCATTATGGAAGGTAGTCTGTTATCGATATTTTTGTTATTCCAATGGATGATAGCCTTGTCGTTATGGAAGGTAGTCTATTGTTAAGATTTTGGTTACTACAAGGGATGGTAGTCTTGTCATTATAAAAGGTAGTTTGTTGTCGAGATTTTTGTTACTCCAATTGATGGTAGCCTTATCATTAGGGAAGGTTGTCTGTTGTTGAGATTTTTGTTACTCTAATGGATTGTAGCCTTATCATTATGGAAGGTAGTATGTCGTTGAGATTTCTGTTACTCTAATGGATTGTAGCCTTGTCATTATGAAAGGTAGGTTTTGTTAAGATTTTTGTTACTCCAATGGATGGTAGCCATGTCATTACGGAAGGTAGTCTATTGTCGAGATTTTTGTTATTCGAATGGATGGTAACCTTGACATTATAGAAGGTAGTTCTTTGTCGAGATTTTTGTTACTCCAATGGATGGTAGCCATATCATTATTAAAGTTAGTCTGTTGTCAATATCTTTGTTACTCCAATGGATGATAGCCTTGTCATTATGAAAGGTAGTCTGTTGTCGTGATTTTTTTTACTCCAATGGATGGTAGCCATGTTATTATTGAAGGTAGTTTGTTGTCACGATTTTGTTACTCTAATGGATGGTAGGCTTGTCATTATAGAACATAGTCTATTGTTGATATTGTTGTTACTCCAATTGATGGTAGCCTTGTCATTATGGAAGGTACTTTATTGTCGAAATCTTTGTTACTCCAATGGATGTTAGCCTTGTTATTATGGAAGATAGTCTATTGTCAAGATTTTTGTTATTCCAATTGATGGTGGCCTTGTATATATGAAAGGTAGTATTTTGTCGAGATTTTTGTTGCTCCAATGGATGGTAGCCTTGTCATTATTGAAGATAGTCTGTTGTCACGATTTTGTTACTCTAATGGATGGTGGCCTTGTCATTATGGAAGGTAGTCTATTGTCGAGATTTTTGTTATTCCAATGGATGGTAGCCTTGTCATTATGGAAGGTAGTTTTTTATCGAGATTTTTGTTACTACAATGAATGGTAGCCTTGTCATTATTGAATGTAGTCTATTGTCGAGATTTTTGTTACCCCAATGGATGGTAGCTTTGTAATTATGGAAGGTAGTCTGTTCAAGAGATTTTTGTTACTCTAATGGTTGGTAGCCTTTTCATTATGAAAGGTAGTCTGCCTATGAGATTTTTGTTACTCCAATGGATTGTAGCCTTGTCATTATGAAAGGTAGGTTTTGTTAAGATTTTTGTTACTCCAATGGATGGTAGCCATGTCATTATGGAAGGTAGTCTATTGTCGAGATTTTTGTTATTCGAATGGATGGTAACCTTGTCATTATAGAAGGTAGTTTTTTGTCGAGATTTTTGTTACTCCAATGGATGGTAGCCTTATCATTATTGAAGTTAGTCTGTTGTCGATATATTTGTTACTCCAATGGATGATAGCCTTGTCATTATGAAAGGTAGTCTATTGTCGAGATTTTTTTTACTCCAATGGATGGTAGGCATGTCATTATTGAAGGTAGTCTGTTGTCACGATTTTGTTACTCTAATGGATGGTAGGCTTGTCATTATAGAACATAGTCTGTTGTTTATATTTTTGTTACTCCAATTTATGTAAGCCTTGTCATTATGGAAGGTACTCTATTTTCGAAATTTTTGTTACTCCAATGGATGGTATCTTGTCATTATGAAAGGTAGTCGGTTGTTCTGATTTTTGTTACTCCAATGGATGTTAGCCTTGTCATTATGGAAGGTAGTGTGTTGTCAAGATTTTTGTTATTCCAATTGATGGTAGCCTTGTCATTATGGAAGGTAGTATTTTGTCGAGATTTTTGTTGCTCCAATGGATGGTAGCCTTGTCATTATTGAAGGTAGTCTGTTGTCGAGATTTTTGTTATTCCAATGCATGGTAGCCTTGTCATTATGGAAGGTAGTTTTTTGTTGAGATTTTTGTAATTCCAATGGATGGTAGCCTTGTCATTATGGAAGGTAGTCTATTGTTGATATTTTTGTTACCCCAATGGATGGTAGCTTTGTAATTATGGATGGCAGTTTGTTGTAGAGATTTTTGTTACTCCAATGGTTGGTAGCCTTTTCATTATGGAAGGTAGTCTGTCTTTGAGATTTATGTTACTCCAATGGATTGTAGCCTTGTCATTAGGGAAGGTAGCCTATTATTTAGATTTTTGTTACTCCAAGGGATGTTAGCCTTGTCATTATGGAAGGTAGTCTGTTATCGATATTTTTGTTATTCCAATGGATGATAGCCTTATCGTTATGGAAGGTAGTCTGTTGTTAAGATTTTGGTTACTACAAGGGATGGTAGTCTTGTCATTATAAAAGGTAGTTTGTTGTCGAGATTTTTGTTACTCCAATTGATGGTAGCCTTATCATTAGGGAAGGTTGTCTGTTGTTGAGATTTTTGTTACTCTAATGGATTGTAGCCTTATCATTATGGAAGGTAGTATGTCGTTGAGATTTCTGTTACTCTAATGGATTGTAGCCTTGTCATTATGAAAGGTAGGTTTTGTTAAGATTTTTGTTACTCCAATGGATGGTAGCCATGTCATTACGGAAGGTAGTCTATTGTCGAGATTTTTGTTATTCAAATGGATGGTAACCTTGTCATTATAGAAGGTAGTTTTTTGTCGAGATTTTTGTTACTCCAATGGATGGTAGCCATATCATTATTAAAGTTAGTCTGTTGTCAATATCTTTGTTACTCCAATGGATGATAGCCTTGTCATTATGAAAGGTAGTCTGTTGTCGTGATTTTTTTTACTCCAATGGATGGTAGCCATGTTATTATTGAAGGTAGTTTGTTGTCACGATTTTGTTACTCTAATGGATGGTAGGCTTGTCATTATAGAACATAGTCTATTGTTGATATTGTTGTTACTCCAATTGATGGTAGCCTTGTCATTATGGAAGGTACTCTATTGTCGAAATCTTTGTTACTCCAATGGATGTTAGCCTTGTTATTATGGAAGATAGTCTATTGTCAAGATTTTTGTTATTCCAATTGATGGTGGCCTTGTATATATGAAAGGTAGTATTTTGTCGAGATTTTTGTTGCTCCAATGGATGGTAGCCTTGTCATTATTGAAGATAGTCTGTTGTCACGATTTTGTTACTCTAATGGATGGTGGCCTTGTCATTATGGAAGGTAGTCTATTGTCGAGATTTTTGTTATTCCAATGGATGGTAGCCTTGTCATTATGGAAGGTAGTTTTTTATCGAGATTTTTGTTACTCCAATGAATGGTAGCCTTGTCATTATTGAATGTAGTCTATTGTCGAGATTTTTGTTACCCCAATGGATGGTAGCTTTGTAATTATGGAAGGTAGTCTGTTCAAGAGATTTTTGTTACTCTAATGGTTGGTAGCCTTTTCATTATGAAAGGTAGTCTGCCTATGAGATTTTTGTTACTCCAATGGATTGTAGCCTTGTCATTAGGGAAGGTAGTCTGTTATTCAGATTTTTGGTACTCCAATGAATGGTAGCCTTGTCATTAAGAAAGGTAGTATGTTATCGATATTTTTGTTATTCCATTGGATGGTAGCCTTTTCATTATGGAAGGTAGTTTGTCTTCGAGATTTATGTTACTCCAATGGATTGTAGCCTTGTCATTAGGGAAGGTAGTCTATTGTTTAGATTTTTGTTACTCCAATGGATGTTAGCCTTGTCATTATGGAAGGTAGTCTGTTATCGATATTTTTGTTATTCCAATGGATGATAGCCTTGTCGTTATGGAAGGTAGTCTGTTGTTAAGATTTTGGTTACTCCAAGGGATGGTAGTCTTATCATTATAGAAGGTAGTCTGTTGTCGAGATTTTTGTTACTCCAGTTGATGGTAGCCTTGTCATTAGGGAAGGTTGTCTGTTGTTGAGATTTTTGTTACTCCAATGGATGGTAGCCTTATCATTATGGAAGGTAGTATGTCGTTGAGATTTCTGTTACTCCAATGGATTGTAGCCTTGTCATTATGGAAGGTAGTTTTTGTTAAGATTTTTGTTACTCCAATGGATGGTAGCCATGTCATTATGGAAGGTAGTCTATTGTCGAGATTTTTGTTATTCGAATGGTAACCTTGTCATTATAGAAGGTAGTTTTTTGTCGAGATTTTTGTTACTCCAATGGATGGTAGCCTTATCATTATTGAAGTTAGTCTGTTGTCGATATCTTTGTTACTCCAATGGATGATAGCCTTGTCATTATGAAAGGTAGTCTATTGTCGAGATTTTTTTTACTCCAATGGATGGTAGCCATGTCATTATTGAAGGTAGTCTGTTGTCACGATTTTGTTACTCTAATGGATGGTAGGCTTGTCATTATAGAACATAGTCTGTTGTTTATATTTTTGTTACTCCAATTTATGTAAGCCTTGTCATTATGGAAGGTACTCTATTTTCAAAAATTTTGTTACTCCAATGGATGGTAGCCTTGTCATTATGAAAGGTAGTCGGTTGTTCTGATTTTTATTACTCCAATGGATGTTAGCCTTGTCATTATGGAAGGTAGTCTATTGTCAATATTTTTGTTATTCCAATTGATGGTAGCCTTGTCATTATGGAAGGTAGTATTTTGTCGAGATTTTTGTTGCTTCAATGGATGGTAGCCTTGTCATTATTGAAGGTAGTTTGTTGTCGAGATTTTTGTTATTCCAATGCATGGTAGCCTTGTCATTATGGAAGGTAGTTTTTTGTCGAGATTTTTGTTACTCCAATGGATGGTAGCCTTGTCATTATGGAAGTTAGTTTATTGTTGATATTTTTGTTACCCCAATGGATGGTAGCTTTGTAATTATGGAAGGCAGTCTGTTGTAGAGATTTTTGTTATTCCATTGGTTGGTAGCCTTTTCATTATGGAAGGTAGTCTGTCTTTGAGATTTATGTTACTCCAATGGATTGTAGCCTTGTCATTAGGGAAGGTAGTCTATTATTTAGATTTTTGTTACTCCAACGGATGTTAGCCTTGTCATTATGGAAGGTAGTCTGTTATCGATATTTTTGTTATTCCAATGGATGATAGCCTTGTCGTTATGGAAGGTAGTCTGTTGTTAAGATTTTGGTTACTACAAGGGATGGTAATCTTGTCATTATAAAAGGTAGTCTGTTGTCGAGATTTTTGTTACTCCAATTGATGGTAGCCTTGTCATTAGGGAAGGTTGTCTGTTGTTGAGATTTTGTTTACTCCAATGGATGGTAGCCTTATCATTATGGAAGGTAGTATGTCGTTGAGATTTCTGTTACTCCAATGGATTGTAGCCATGTCATTATGGAAGGTAGTCTATTGTCGAGATTTTTGTTATTCGAATGGATGGTAACTTTGTCATTATAGAAGGTAGTTTTTTGTCGAGTTTTTTGTTACTCCAATGGATGGTAGCCTTATCATTATTGAAGTTAGTCTGTTGTCGATATCTTTGTTACTCCAATGGATGATAACCTTGTCATTATGAAAGGTAGTCTGTTGTCGTGATTTTTTTTACTCCAATGGATGGTAGCCATGTCATTATTGAAGGTAGTCTTATGTCACGATTTTGTTACTCTAATGGATGGTAGGCTTGTCATTATAGAACATAGTCTATTGTTGATATTGTTGTTACTCCAATTGATGGTAGCCTTGTCATTATGGAAGGTACTCTATTGTCGAAATTTTTGTTACTCCAATGGATGTTAGCCTTGTTATTATGGAAGATAGTCTATTGTCAATATTTTTGTTATTCCAATTGATGGTGGCCTTGTATATATGAAAGGTAGTATTTTGTCGAGATTTTTGTTGCTCCAATGGATGGTAGACTTGTCATTATTGAAGGTAGTCTGTTGTCGATATCTTTGTTGCTCCAATGGATGGTAGCCTTGTCATTATGGAAGGTAGTCTATTGTCGAGATTTTTGTTATTCCAATGGATGGTAGCCTATTCATTATGGAAGGTAGTTTTTTGTCGAGATTTTTGTTACTCCAATGGATGGTAGCCTTATCATTATTGAAGTTACTCTGTTGTCGATATCTTTGTTACTCCACTGGATGATAGCCTTGTCATTATGAAAGGTAGTCTATTGTCGATATTTTTTTTACTCCAATGGATGGTAGCCATGTCATTATTGAAGGTAGTCTGTTGTCACGATTTTGTTACTCTATTGGATGCTAGGCTTGTCATTATAGAACATAGTCTGTTGTTTATATTTTTGTTACTCCAATTTATGTAAGCCTTGTCATTATGGAAGGTACTCTATTTTCAGAATTTTTGTTACTCCAATGGATGGTAGCATTGTCATTATGAAAGGTAGTCGGTTGTTCTGATTTTTGTTACTCCAATGGATGTTAGCCTTGTCATTATGGAAGGTAGTCTATTGTCAAGATTTTTGTTATTCCAATTGATGGTAGCCTTGTCATTATGGAAGGTAGTATTTTGTCGAGATTTTTGTTGCTCCAATGGATGGTAGCCTTGTCATTATTGAAGGTAGTCTGTTGTCGAGATTTTTGTTATTCCAATGCATGGTAGCCTTGTCATTATGGAAGGTAGTTTTTTGTCGAGATTTTTGTTACTCCAATGGATGGTAGCCTTGTCATTATGGAAGTTAGTCTATTGTTGATATTTTTGTTACCCCAATGGATGGTAGCTTTGTAATTATGGAAGGCAGTCTGTCTTTGAGATTTATGTTACTCCAATGGATTGTAGCCTTGTCATTAGGGAAGGTAGTCTATTATTTAAATTTTTGATACTCCAATGGATGTTAGCCTTGTCATTATGGAATGTAGTCTGTTATCGATATTTTTGTTATTCCAATGGATAATAGCCTTGTCGTTATGGAAGGTAGTCTGTTGTTAAGATTTTGGTTACTACAAGGGATGGTAGTCTTGTCATTATAAAAGGTAGTTTGTTGTCGAGATTTTTGTTACTCCAATTGATGGTATCCTTGTCATTAGGGAAGGTTGTCTGTTGTTGAGATTTTTTTTACTCCAATGGATGGTAGCCTTATCATTATGGAAGGTAGTATGTCGTTGAGATTTCCGTTACTCCAATGGATTCTAGCCTTGTCATTATGGAAGGTAGGTTTTGTTAAGATTTTTGTTACTCCAATGGATGGTAGCCATGTCATTATGGAAGGTAGTCTATTGTCGAGATTTTTGTTATTCGAATGGATGGTAACCTTGTCATTATAGAAGGTAGTTTTTTGTCGAGATTTTTGTTACTATAATGGATGGTAGCCTTATCATTATTGAACTTAGTCTGTTGTCGATATCTTTGTTACTCCAATGGATGATAACCTTGTCATTATGAAAGGTAGTCTGTTGTCGAGATTTTTGTTACTCCAATGGATGGTAGCCATGTCATTATTGAAGGTAGTCTGTTGTCACGATTTTGTTACTCTAATGGATGCTAGGCTTGTCATTATAGAACATAGTCTATTGTTGATATTGTTGGTACTCCAATTGATGGTAGCCTTGTCATTATTGAAGGTAGTCTGTTGTCGATATCTTTGTTTCTCAAATGGATAGTAGCCTTGTCATTATGGAAGGTAGTCTATTGTCGAGATTTTTGTTATTCCAATGGATGGTAGCCTTGTCATTATGGTAGGTAGTTTTTTATCGAGATTTTTCTTACTCCAATGAATGGTAGCCTTGTCTTTATTGAATGTAGTCTATTGTCGAGATTTTTGTTACCCCAATGAATGGTAGCTTTGTAATTATGGAAGGTAGTCTGTTCTAGAGATTTTTGTTACTCCAATGGATTGTAGCCTTGACATTATGGAAGGTAGTCCGTTATTCAGATTTTTGTTACTCCAATGAATGGTAGCCTTGTCATTATGAAAGGTAGTATGTTATCGATATTTTTGTTATTCCATTGGATGGTAGCCTTATCATTATGGAAGGTAGTCTGTTATCGATATTTTTGTTTTTCCAATGGATGGTAACCTTGTCATTATGGAAGGTAGTCTTTTTTCGATATTTTTTTACTAAAATGGATGGTAGCCTTGTCATTATTGAAGGTATTCTGTTGTCGATATCTTTGTTACTCCAATGGATGATAGCCTTGTCGTTATGGAAGGTAATCTGTTGTCGGGAATTTTGTTACTCCAATTGATGGTAGCCTTGTCATTAGGGAAGGTATTTTGTTGTCGAGATTTTTGTTACTCCAATGGATGGTAGCCTTATCATTATGGAAGGTAGTATGTCGTTACAATTTCTGTTACTCCAATGGATTATAGCCTTGTCATTATGGAAGGTAGTTTGTTGTTAAGATTTTTGTTACTCCAATAGATGGTAGCGTTGTCATTATGGAAGGTAGTCTGTTGTCGAGATTTTTGTTATTCGAATGGATGGTAACCTTGTCATTATGGATGGTAGTTTTTTGTCGAGGTTTTTGTTACTCCAATGGATGGTAGCCTTATCATTATTGAAGTTAGTCTATTGTCATTATCTTTGTTACTCCAATGGATTATAGCCTTGTCGTTATGAAAGGTAGTCTGTTGTCGATATTTTTTTACTCCAATGGATGGTAACCTTGTCATTATCGAAGGTAGTCTATTGTCACGATTTTGTTACTCTAATTGATGGTAGCCTTGTCATTATGGAAGGTACTCTATTTTCGAAATTTTTGTTACTCCAATGGATGGTAGCGTTGTCATTATCAAAGGTAGTCGGTTGTTCTTATTTTTGTTACTCCAATGGATGTTAGCCTTCTCATTATGGAAGGTAGTCTATTGTCAAGATTTTTTTTATTCCAATTGATGGTGGCCTTGTCATTATGGAAGGTAGTATTTTGTCGAGATTTATGTTGCTCCAATGGCTGTTAGCCTTGTCATTTTTGAAGGTAGTCGGTTGTCGATATCTTTGTTACTCCAATGGATGGTAGCCTTGTCATTATGGAAGGTAGTCTATTGTCGAGATTTTTGTTACCCCAATGGATGGTAGCTTTGTAATTATGGAAGGTAGTCTCTCTATTAGATTTTTGTTACTTCAACGGATTGTACCCTTGTCATTAGGGAAGGTAGTCTTTTATTCAGATTTTTGTTACTCCAATGGATGCTAGCCTTGACATTAAGAAAGGTAGTATGTTATCGATATTTTTGTAATTCCATTGGATGGTAGCTTTGTCATTATGGAAGGTAGTATGTTATCCATATTTTTGTTATTCCAATGGATGGTAACCTTGTCATTAAGGAAGGTAGTCTTTTGTCGATATTTTTTTTACTAAAATGGATGGTAGCCTTGTCATTAGGGGAGGTATTTTGTTGTCGAGATTTTTGTTACTCCAATGGATGGTAGCCTTATCATTATGGAAGGTAGTATGTCGTTACGATTTCTGTTACTCCAATGGATTATAGCCTTGTCATTATGGAAGGTAGTTTGTTGTTAAGATTTTTGTTACTCCAATAGATGGTAGCGTTGTCATTATGGAAGGTAGTCTGTTGTCGAGATTTTTGTTATTCGAATGGATGGTAACCTTGTCATTATGGATGGTAGTTTTTTGTCGAGGTTTTTGTTACTCCAATGGATGGTAGCCTTATCATTATTGAAGTTAGTCTATTGTCATTATCTTTGTTACTCCAATGGATTATAGCCTTGTCGTTATGAAAGGTAGTCTGTTGTCGATATTTTTTTACTCCAATGGATGGTAGCCTTGTCATTATGGAAGGTAGTCTGTTGTCACGATTTTGTTACTCTAATTGATGGTAGCCTTGTCATTATGGAAGGTACTCTATTGTCGAAATTTTTGTTACTCCAATGGATGGTAGCGTTGTCATTATGAAAGATAGTCGGTTGTTCTTATTTTTGTTACTCCAATGGATGTTAGCCTTCTCATTATGGAAGGTAGTCTATTGTCAAGATTTTTTTTATTCCAATTGATGGTGGCCTTGTCATTATGGAAGGTAGTATTTTGTCGAGATTTATGTTGCTCCAATGGCTGTTAGCCTTGTCATTATTGAAGGTAGTCGGTTGTCGATATCTTTGTTACTCCAATGGATGGTAGCCTTGTCATTATGGAAGGTAGTCTATTGTCGAGATTTTTGTTACCCCAATGGATGGTAGCTTTGTAATTATGGAAGGTAGTCTCTCTATTAGATTTTTGTTACTTCAACGGATTGTACCCTTGTCATTAGGGAAGGTAGTCTTTTATTCAGATTTTTGTTACTCCAATGGATGCTAGCCTTGACATTAAGAAAGGTAGTATGTTATCGATATTTTTGTAATTCCATTGGATGGTAGCTTTGTCATTATGGAAGGTAGTATGTTATCCATATTTTTGTTATTCCAATGGATGGTAACCTTGTCATTAAGGAAGGTTGTCTTTTGTCGATATTTTTTTTACTAAAATGGATGGTAGCCTTGTCATTAGGGGAGGTATTTTGTTGTCGAGATTTTTGTTACTCCAATGGATGGTAGCCTTATCATTATGGAAGGTAGTATGTCGTTACGATTTCTGTTACTCCAATGGATTATAGCCTTGTCATTATGGAAGGTAGTTTGTTGTTAAGATTTTTGTTACTCCAATAGATGGTAGCGTTGTCATTATGGAAGGTAGTCTGTTGTCGAGATTTTTGTTATTCGAATGGATGGTAACCTTGTCATTATGGATGGTAGTTTTTTGTCGAGGTTTTTGTTACTCCAATGGATGGTAGCCTTATCATTATTGAAGTTAGTCTATTGTCATTATCTTTGTTACTCCAATGGATTATAGCCTTGTCGTTATGAAAGGTAGTCTGTTGTCGATATTTTTTTACTCCAATGGATGGTAGCCTTGTCATTATGGAAGGTAGTCTGTTGTCACGATTTTGTTACTCTAATTGATGGTAGCCTTGTCATTATGGAAGGTACTCTATTGTCGAAATTTTTGTTACTCCAATGGATGGTAGCGTTGTCATTATGAAAGATAGTCTGTAGTTCTTATTTTTGTTACTCCAATGGATGTTAGCCTTCTCATTATGGAAGGTAGTCTATTGTCAAGATTTTTTTTATTCCAATTGATGGTGGCCTTGTCATTATGGAAGGTAGTATTTTGTCGAGATTTATGTTGCTCCAATGGCTGTTAGCCTTGTCATTATTGAAGGTAGTCGGTTGTCGATATCTTTGTTACTCCAATGGATGGTAGCCTTGTCATTATGGAAGGTAGTCTATTGTCGAGATTTTTGTTACCCCAATGGATGGTAGCTTTGTAATTATGGAAGGTAGTCTCTCTATTAGATTTTTGTTACTTCAACGGATTGTACCCTTGTCATTAGGGAAGGTAGTCTTTTATTCAGATTTTTGTTACTCCAATGGATGCTAGCCTTGACATTAAGAAAGGTAGTATGTTATCGATATTTTTGTAATTCCATTGGATGGTAGCTTTGTCATTATGGAAGGTAGTATGTTATCCATATTTTTGTTATTCCAATGGATGGTAACCTTGTCATTAAGGAAGGTAGTCTTTTTTCGATATTTTTTTTACTAAAATGGATGGTAGCCTTGTCATTAGGGGAGGTATTTTGTTGTCGAGATTTTTGTTACTCCAATGGATGGTAGACTTATCATTATGGAAGGTAGTATGTCGTTACGATTTCTGTTACTCCAATGGATTATAGCCTTGTCATTATGGAAGGTAGTTTGTTGTTAAGATTTTTGTTACTCCAATAGATGGTAGCGTTGTCATTATGGAAGGTAGTCTGTTGTCGAGATTTTTGTTATTCGAATGGATGGTAACCTTGTCATTATGGATGGTAGTTTTTTGTCGAGGTTTTTGTTACTCCAATGGATGGTAGCCTTATCATTATTGAAGTTAGTCTATTGTCATTATCTTTGTTACTCCAATGGATTATAGCCTTGTCGTTATGAAAGGTAGTCTGTTGTCGATATTTTTTTACTCCAATGGATGGTAGCCTTGTCATTATGGAAGGTAGTCTGTTGTCACGATTTTGTTACTATAATTGATGGTAGCCTTGTCATTATGAAAGGTACTCTATTGTCAGAATTTTTGTTACTCCAATGGATGGTAGCCTTGTCATTATGAAAGGTAGTCGGTTGTTCATATTTTTGTTACTCCAATGGATGTTAGCCTTCTCATTATGGAATGTAGTCTATTGTCAAGATTTTTTTTATTCCAATTGATGGTGGCCTTGTCATTATGGAAGGTAGTATTTTGTCGAGATTTATGTTGCTCCAATGGTGTGTAGCCTTGTCATTATTGAAGGTAGTCTGTTGTCGATATCTTTGTTACTCCAATGGATGGTAGACTTGTCATTATGAAAGGTAGTCGGTTGTTCTTATTTTTGTTACTCCAATGGATGTTAGCCTTCTCATTATGGAAGGTAGTCTATTGTCAAGATTTTTTTATTCCAATTGATGGTGGCCTTGTCATTATGGAAGGTAGTATTTTTTCGAGATTTATGTTGCTCCAATGGCTGGTAGCCTTGTCATTATTGAAGGTAGTCTGTTGTCGATATCTTTGTTACTCCAATGGATGGTAGCCTTGTCATTATGGAAGGTAGTCTATTGTCGAGATTTTTGTTACCCCAATGGATGGTAGCTTTGTAATTATGGAAGGTAGTCTATTATAGAGATTTTTGTTACTCTAATGGTTGGTAGCCTTTTCATTATGGAAGGTAGTCTGTCTATTAGATTTCTGTTACTTCAATGGATTGTACCCTTGTCATTAGGGAAGTTATTTTTTTATTCAGATTTTTGTTACTCCAATGGATGGATGACTTTTCATTAAGAAAGGTAGTATGTTATCGATATTTTTGTAATTCCATTGGATGGTAGCCTTGTCATTATGGAAGGTAGTATGTTATCCCTATTTTTGTTATTCCAATGGATGGTAACCTTGTCATTTTGGAAGGTAGTCTTTTGTCGATATTTTTTTTAGTAAAATGGATGGTAGCCTTGTCATTATTGAAGGTAGTCTGTTGTCGATATCTTTGTTACTCCAATTGATGATAGCCTTGTCATTATGAAAGGTAGTCTGTTGTCGAGATTTTTGTTACTCCAATTGATGGTAGCCTTATCATTTTGGAAGGTAGTATGTCATTGAGATTTCTGTTACTCCAATGGATTATAGCCTTGTCATTATGGAAGGTTGTTTGATGTTAAGATTTTTGTTACTCCAATGGATGATAGCCTTGTCATTATGGAAGGTAGTTTGTTTTCGAGATTTTTGTTATTCGAATGGATGATAACCTTTTCATTATGGAAGGTAGTTTTTTGTCGAGGTTTTTGTTACTCCAATGGATTGTAGCCTTATCATTATTGAAGTTAGTCTGTTGTCGATATCTTTGTTACTCCAATGGATGATTGCCTTGTCGTTATGGAAGGTTGTCTGTTGTTAATATTTTTGTTACTCCAAGGGATGGTAGCCTTGTCATTATAGAAGGTAGTTTGTTGTCTAGATTTTTGTTACTCCAATTGATGGTAGCCTTGTCATTAGGGAAGGTAGTCTGTTTTCGAGATTTTTGTTACTCCAATTGATGGTAGCCTTATCATTATGGAAGGTAGTATGTCATTGAGATTTTTGTTACTCCAATGGATGGTAGCCTTATCATTATGGAAGGTAGTATGTCATTGAGATTTCTGTTACTCCAATGGATTGTAGCCTTGTCATTATGGAAGGTAGTTTGTTGTTAAGATTTTTGTTACTCCAATGGATGGTAGCAGTGTCATTATGGATGGTAGTCTGTTGTCGAGATTTTTGTTATTCGAATGGATGGTAACCTTGTCATTATGGATGGTAGTTTTTTGTCGAGGTTTTTGTTACTCCAATGGATGGTAGCCTTATCATTATTGAAGTTAGTCTATTGTCATTATCTTTGTTACTCCAATGGATTATAGCCTTGTCATTATGAAAGGTAGTCTATTGTCGATATTTTTTTACTCCAATGGATGGTAGCCTTGTCATTATGGAAGGTAGTCTGTTGTCATGATTTTGTTACTCTAATTGATGGTAGCCTTGTCATTATTGAAGGTACTCTATTGTCAGAATTTTTGTTACTCCAATGGATGGTAGCCTTGTCATTATGAAAGGTAGTCGGTTGTTCTTATTTTTGTTACTCCAATGGATGTTAGCCTTCTCATTATGGAAGGTAGTCTATTGTCAAGATTTCTTTTATTCCAATTGATGGTGGCCTTGTCATTATGGAAGGTAGTATTTTGTCGAGATTTATGTTGCTCCAAAGGCTGGTAGCCTTGTCATTATTGAAGGTAGTCTGTTGTCGATATCTTTGTTACTCCAATGGATGGTAGCCTTTTCATTATGAAAGGTAGTCGGTTGTTCTTATTTTTGTTACTCCAATGGATGTTAGCCTTCTCATTATGGAAGGTAGTTTATTGTCAAGATTTTTTTATTCCAATTGATGGTGGCCTTGTCATTATGGAAGGTAGTATTTTGTCGAGATTTATGTTGCTCCAATGGTTAGTAGCCTTGTCATTATTGAAGGTAGTCTGTTGTCGATATCTTTGTTACTCCAATGGATGGTAGCCTTGTCATTATGAAAGGTAGTCTATTGTCGAGATTTTTGTTACCCCAATGGATGGTAGCTTTGTAATTATGGAAGGTAGTCTATTATAGAGATTTTTGTTACTCTAATGGTTGGTAGCCTTTTCATTATGGAAGGTAGTCTGTCTATGAGATTTCTGTTACTTCAATGGATTTTACCCCTGTCATTAGGGAAGGTACTCTTTTATTCAGATTTTTTTTACTCCAATGGATGGTAGCGTTGTCATTAAGAAAGGTAGTATGTTATCGATATTTTTGTAATTCCATTGGATGGTAGCCTTGTCATTATGGAAGGTAGTATGTTATCCATATTTTTGTTATTCCAATGGATGGTAACCTTGTCATTATGGAAGTTAGTCTTTTGTCGATATTTTTTTTACTAAAATGGATGGTAGCCTTGTCATTATGAAAGGTAGTCGGTTGTCGATATTTTTTTTACTCCAACTGATGGTATCCTTGTCATTATAGAAGGTAGTCTGTTGTCGAGATTTTTGTTACTCCAATTGATGGTAGCCTTGTCATTAGGGAAGGTAGTCTGTTGTCGAGATTTTTGTTACTCCAATGGATGGTAGCCTTATCATTATGGAAGGTAGTATGTCATTGAGATTTCTGTTACTCCAATGGATTATAGCCTTGTCATTATGGAAGGTAGTTTGTTGTTAAGATTTTTGTTACTCCAATGGATGATAGCCTTGTCGTTATGGAAGGTAGTTTGTTGTCGAGATTTTTGTTATTCGAATGGATGGGAACCTTTTCATTATGGAAGGTAGTTTTTTGTTGAGGTTTTTGTTAATCCAATGGATTGTAGCCTTATCATTATTGAAGTTAGTATGTAGTCGATATCTTTGTTACTCCAATGGATGATAGCCTTGTCGTTATGGAAGGTATTCTGTTGTTGAGATTTTTGTTACTCCAAGGGATGGCAGCCTTGTCATTATAGAAGGTAGTCTCTTGTCGAGATTTTTGTTACTCCAATTGATGGTAGCCTTGTCATTAGGGAAGGTAGTCTGTTGTCGAGATTTTTGTTACTCCAATGGATGGTAGCCTTATCATTATGGAAGGTAGTATGTCATTGAGATTTCTGTTACTCCAATGGATTGTAGCCTTGTCATTATGGAAGGTAGTTTGTTGTTAATATTTTTGTTACTCCAATGGATGGTAGCGTTGTCATTATGGAAGGTAGTCTGTTGTCGAGATTTTTGTTATTCGAATGGATGGTAACCTTGTCATTATGGATGGTAGTTTTTGGTCGAGGTTTTTGGTACTCCAATGGATGGTAGCCTTATCATTATTGAAGTTAGTCTGTTGTCATTATCTTTGTTACTCCAATGGATGATAGCCTTGTCATTATGAAAGGTAGTTTGTAGTCGATATTTTTTTACTCCAATGGATGGTAGCCTTGTCATTATGGAAGGTAGTCTGTTGTCACGATTTTGTTACTCTAATTGATGGTAGCCTTTGCATTATGGAAGGTACTCTATTGTCGGAATTTTTGTTACTCCAATGGATGGTAGCCTTGTCATTATGAAAGGTAGTCGGTTGTTCTTATTTTTGTTACTCCAATGGATGTTAGCCTTCTCATTATGGAAGGTAGTCTATTGTCAATATTTTTTTTATTCCAATTAATGGTGGCCTTGTCATTATGGAAGGTAGTATTTTGTCGAGATTTATGTTGCTCCAATGGCTGGTAGCCTTGTCATTATTGAAGGTAGTCTGTTGTCGATATCTTTGTTACTCCAATGGATGGTAGCCTTGTCATTATGGATGGTAGTCTATTGTCGAGATTTTTGTTACCCCAATGGATGGTAGCTTTGTAATTATGGAAGGTAGTCTGTTATAGAGAATTTTGTTACTCTAATGGTTGGTAGCCTTTTCATTATGGAAGGTAGTTTGTCTATGAGATTTCTGTTACTTCAATGGATTGTACCCTTGTCATTAGGGAAGGTAGTGTTTTATTCAGATTTTTGTTACTCCAATGGATGGTAGCCTTGTCATTAAGAAAGGTAGTATGTTATCGATATTTTTGTAATTCCATTGGATGGTAGCCTTGTCATTATGGATGGTAGTATGTTATCCATATTTTTCTTATTCCAATGGATGGTAACCTTGTCATTATTGAAGGTAGTCTGTTGTCGATATCTTTGTTACTCCAATGGATGATAGCCTTGTCATTATGAAAGGTAGTCTGTTGTCGAGATTTTTTTTACTCCAACTGATGGTAGCCTTGTCATTATAGAAGGTAGTTTGTTGTCGATATTTTTGTTACTCCAATTGATGGTAGCCTTGTCATTAGGGAAGGTAGTCTGTTGTCGAGATTTTTGTTACTCCAATGGATGGTAGCCTTATCATTATGGAAGTTAGTATGTCATTGAGATTTCTGTTACTCCAATTGATTATAGCCTTGTCATTATGGAAGGTAGTTTGTTATTAATATTTTTGTTACTCCAATGGATGGTAGCCTTGTCATTATGGAAGGTAGTATGTTGTCGAGATTTTTGTTATTCGAATGGATGGTAACCTTTTCATTATGGAAGGTAGTTTTTTGTCGAGGTTTTTGTTACTCCAATGGATTGTAGCCTTATCATTATTGAAGTTAGTCTGTTGTCAATATCTTTGTTACTCCAATGGATGATAGCCTTGTCGTTATGGAAGGTAGTCTATTGTTGAGATTTTTGTTACTCCAAGGGATGGTAGCCTTTTCATTATAGAAGGTAGTCTGTTGTCGAGATTTTTGTTACTCCAATTGATGGTAGCCTTGTCATTAGGGAAGGTAGTCTGTTGTCGATATTTTTGTTACTCCAATGGATGGTAGCCTTATCATTATGGAAGGTAGTATGTCATTGAGATTTCTGTTACTCCAATGGATTGTAGCCTTGTCATTATGGAAGGTAGTTTGTTGTTAACATTTTTGTTACTCCAATGGATGGTAGCGTTGTCATTATGGAAGGTAGTCTGTTGTCGAGATTTTTGTTATTCGAATGGATGGTAACCTTGTCATTATGGATGGTAGTTTTTTATCGAGGTTTTTGTTACTCCAATGGATGGTAGCCTTATCATTATTGAAGTTAGTCTATTGTCATTATCTTTGTTACTCCAATGGATAATAGCCTTGTCATTGTGAAAGGTAGTCTGTAGTCGATATTTTTTTACTCTAACGGATGGTAGCCTTGTCATTATGGAAGGTAGTTTGTTGTCACGATTTTGTTACTCTAATTGATGGTAGCCTTGTCATTATGGAAGGTACTCTATTGTCGAAATTTTTGTTACTCCAATGGATGGTAGCCTTGTCATTATGAAAGGTAGTCGGTTGTTCTTATTTTTGTTACTCCAATGGATGTTAGCCTTCTCATTATGGAAGGTAGTCTATTGTCAAGGTTTTTTTTTATTCCAATTGATGGTGGCCTTGTCATTATGGAAGGTAGTATTTTGTCGAGATTTATGTTGCTCCAATGGCTGGTAGCCTTGTCATTATTGAAGGTAGTCTGTTGTCGATATCTTTGTTACTCCAATGGATGGTAGCCTTGTCATTATGGAAGGTAGTCTATTGTCGATATTTTTGTTACCCCAATGGATGGTAATTTTTATAATTATGGAAGGTAGTCTATTATAGAGATTTTTGTTACTCTATTGGTTAGTAGCCTTTTCATTATGGAAGGTAGTCTGTCTATGAGATTTCTGTTACTTCAATGGATTGTACCCTTGTCATTAGGGAAGGTAGTCTTTTATTCAGATTTTGGTTACTCCAATGGATGGTAGCCTTGTCATTAAGAAAGGTAGTATGTTATCGATATTTTTGTAATTCCATTGGATGGTAGCCTTGTCATTATGGAAGGTAGTATGTTATCTATATTTTTATTATTCCAATGGATGGTAACCTTGTCATTATGGAAGGTAGTCTTTTGTCGATATTTTTTTTACTTAAATGGATGGTAGCCTTGTCATTAGGGAAGGTAGTCTGTTGTCGATATTTTTGTTACTCCAATGGATGGTAGCCTTATCATTATGGAAGGTAGTATGTCATTGAGATTTCTGTTACTCCAATGGATTGTAGCCTTGTCATTATGGAAGGTAGTTTGTTGTTAACATTTTTGTTACTCCAATGGATGGTAGCGTTGTCATTATGGAAGGTAGTCTGTTGTCGAGATTTTTGTTATTCGAATGGATGGTAACCTTGTCATTATAGAAGGTAGTCTGTTATCGATATTTTTGTTATTTCAATGGATGGTAACCTTGTCATTATGGAAGGTAGTATTTTGTCGATATTTTTTTACTAAAATGGATGGTAGCCTTGTCATTATTGAAGGTAGTCTGTTGTCGATATCTTTGTTACTCTAATGGATGATAACCCTGTCGTTATGGAAGGTAGTCTGTTGTTGAGATTTTTGTTACTCCAAGTGATGGTAGCCTTGTCATTATAAAAGGTAGTCGGTTGTACAAATTTTTGTTACTCGAATAGATGGTAGCCTTTTCATTATCAAAGGTACTCTATTGTCGACATTTTTGTTACTCCAATGGATGGTAGCCTTGCCATTATGCAAGGTAGTCGGTTGTTCTGATTTTTGTTACTCCAATGCATGGTAGCCTTGTCAATATGGAAGGTAGTCTATTGTCGAGATTTTTTTCCCAATGGATTGTAGCCTTGTCATTATGGAAGGTAGTTTTTTGTCGAGATTTTAATTACTCCAATGGATGGTAGCGTTATCATTACGGAAGGTAGTCTCTTGTCGAAATTTTTGTTACCCCAAAGGATGTAGCCTTGTCATTATGGAAGGTAGTCTGTTGCTGACATTTTTGTTACTCCAATGAATGGTATCCTTGTCATTATTGAAGGTAGTCTGTCGTTGATATTTTTATTACTCCAATGGATTGTAGCCTTGCCATTTTGGAAGGTAGTTTGTTCTTCAAATTTTTGTTACTCCAATGGATGGTAGCCTTGTTATTATGGAAGGTAGAATGTTGTGGAGATTTTTGTTATTCCAATGGATGGTAGCCTTGTCATTATGGAAGGTAGTCTGTTGTCGAGATTTTTGTTATTCAAATGGATGGTAACCTTGTCATTATGGAAGGTAGTCTGTTGTCGAGATTTTTGTTATTCCAATGGATGGTAGCCTTGTCAATATGGAAGGTAGTCTATTGTCGATATTTTTGTTACTCCAATGAATGGTAGTCTTGTCATTATGGAAGGTAGTCTATTGTCGGGATTTTTGTTACTCCAATGGATGGTAACCTTGTCATTATGGAAGGTAGTCTATTTTCGAGGTTTTTGTTATTCCAATGGATGGTAGCCTTGTCATTATGGAATGTAGTCTATTATCGATATCTTTGTTACTCCAATGGATGATAGCCTTGTCATTATGCAAGGTAGTACGTCGTTGAGATTTTTGTTACTCCAATGGATTGTAGCCTTGTCATTATGGAAGGTAGTATGTCATTGAGATTTCTGTTACTCCAATGCACTGTAGCCTTGTCATTATGGAAGGTAGTTTGTTGTTAAGATTTTTGTTACTCCAATGGATGGTAGCCTTTTCATTATAGAATGTTGTCTATTGTCGAGATTTTTGTTATTCGAATGGATGGTATCCTTGTCATTATGGAAGGTAGTTTTTTATCGAGATTTTTGTTACTCCAATGGATGGTAGCCTTGTCATTATTGAAGGTAGTTTGTTGTTGATATCTTTGTTACTCCAATGGACGGTAGCCTTGTTATTATGGAAGGTAGTCTATTGTCGAGTTTTTTTTTTCTCCAATGGATGGTAGCCTTGTCATTATGGAAGGTAGTTTTTTGTCGATATTTTTGTTACTCCAATGGATGGTAGCCTTGTCATTATGGAAGGTAGTCTATTGTCGAAATTTTTGTTACCCCAATGGATGGTAGCTTTGTAATTATGGAAGGTAGTCTATTGTAGAGATTTTTGTTACTCTAATGGTTGGTAGCCTTTTCATTATGGAAGGTAGTGTGTTATTCAGATTTTTGTTACTCCAATGGATGGTAGCCTTGTCATTAAGAAAGGTAGTATGTTATCGATATTTTTGTTATTCCATTGGATGGAAGCCTTGTCATTATGGAAGGTAGTCTGTTATCGATATTTTTGTTATTCCAATGGATGGTAATCTTGTCATTATGGAAGGTAGTATTTTGTTGATATTTTTTTTACTAAAATGGATGGTAGCCTTGTCATTATTGAAGGTAGTCTTGTCATTATGGTTGGTAGCCTTGTCATTAGGGAAGGTAGTGTGTTATTCAGATTTTTGTTACTCCAATGGATGGTAGCCTTGTCATTAAGAAAGGTAGTATGTTATCGATATTTTTGTTATTCCATTGGATGGAAGCCTTGTCATTATGGAAGGTAGTCTGTTATCGATATTTTTGTTATTCCAATGGATGGTAGCCTTGTCAATATGGAAGGTAGTCTATTGTCGATATTTTTGTTACTCCAATGGATGATAGCCTTGTCATTATGCAAGGTAGTCCGTCATTGAGATTTTTGTTACTCCAATGGATTGTAGCCTTGTCATTATGGAAGGTAGTATGTCATTGAGATTTTTGTTACTCCAATGCATTGTAGCCTTGTCATTATGGAAGGTTGTTTGTTGTCGAGATTTTTGTTATTCGAATGGATGGTATCCTTGTCATTATGGAAGGTCGTTTTTTATCGAGATTTTTGTTACTCCAATGGATGGTAGCCTTGTCATTATTGAAGGTAGTTTGTTGTCGATATCTTTGTTACTCCAATGGATGGTAGCCTTGTCATTATGGAAGGTAGTCTATTGTCGAGATTTTTTTTATTCCAATGGATGGTAGCCTTGTCATTATGGAAGGTAGTTTTTTGTCGAGATTTTTGTTACTCCAATGGATGGTAGCCTTGTCATTATGGAAGGTAGTCTATTTTCGAAATTTTTGTTACCCCGATGGATGGAAGCTTTGTAATTATGGAAGGTAGTCTATTGTAGAGATTTTTGTTACTCTAATGGTTGGTAGCCTTTTCATTATGGAAGGTAGTCTGTCTATGAGATTTCTGTTACTCCAATGGATTGTACCCTTGTCATTAGGGAAGGTAGTGTGTTATTCATATTTTTGTTACTCCAATGGATGGTAGCCTTGTCATTAAGAAAGGTAGTATGTTATCGATATTTTTGTTATTCCATTGGATGGAAGCCTTGTCATTATAGAAGGTAGTCTGTTATCGATATTTTTGTTATTCCAATGGATGGTAATCTTGTCATTATGGAAGGTAGTATTTTGTTGATATTTTTTTTACTAAAATGGATGGTAGCCTTGTCATTATTGAAGGTAGTCTGTTGTCGATATCTTTGTTACTTCAATGGATGATAGCCCTGTCGTTACGGAAGGTAGTCTGTTATTAAGATTTTTGTTACTCCAAGTGATGGTATCCTTGTCATTATAGAAGGTAGTCGGTCGTACAAATTTTTGTTACTCCAATAGATGGTAGCCTTGTCATTATGGAATGTACTCTATTGTCGACATTTTTGTTACTCCAATGGATGGTAGCCTTGTCATTATGCAAGGTAGTCGATTGTTCTGATTTTTGTTACTCCAATGGATGGTAGCCTTGTTAATATGGAAGGTAGTCTATTGTCGAGATTTTTTTTTCCAATGGATTGTATCCTTTTCATTATGGAAGGTAGTTTTTTGTTGAGATTTTAATTACTCCAATGGATGGTAGCGTTGTCATTACGGAAGGTAGTCTGTTGTCGAAATTTTTGTTACCCCAATGGATGTAGCCTTGTCATTATGGAAGGTAGTCTGTTGTTGACATTTTTGTTACTCCAATGAATGGTAGCCTTGTCATTATTGAAGGTAGTGTCGTTGAGATTTCTATTACTCCAATGGATTGTAGCCTTGTCACTTTGTAAGGTAGTTTGTTCTTCAAATTTTTGTTTCTCCAATGGATGGTGTCCTTGTGATTATGGAAGGTAGACTGTTGTGGAGATTTTTGTTATTCCAATGGATGGTAGCCTTGTCGTTATGGAAGGAAGTCTGTTGTCGAGATTTTTGTTATTCCAATGGATGGTAGCCTTGTCATTATGGAAGGTAGTCTATTTTCGAGGTTTTTGTTATTCCAATGGATGGTAGCCTTGTCATTATGGAATGTAGTCTATTATCGACATCTTTGTTACTCCAATGGATGATAGCCTTGTCATTATGCAAGGTAGTCCGTCATTGAGATTTTTGTTACTTTAATGGATTGTAGCCTTGTCATTATGGAAGGTAGTATGTCATTGAGATTTCTGTTACTCCAATGCATTGTAGCCTTGTCATTATGGAAGGTAGTTTGTTGTTAAGATTTTTGTTACTCCAATGGATGGTAGCCTTTTCATTATAGAAGGTTGTCTGTTGTCGAGATTTTTGTTATTCGAATGGATGGTATCCTTGTCATTATGGAAGGTCGTTTTTTATCGAGATTTTTGTTACTCCAATGGATGGTAGCCTTGTCATTATTGAAGGTAGTTTGTTGTCGATATCTTTGTTACTCCAATGGACGGTAGCCTTGTCATTATGGAAGGTAGTCTATTGTCGAGATTTTTTTTATTCCAATGGATGGTAGCCTTGTCATTATGGAAGGTAGTTTTTTGTCGAGATTTTTGTTACTCCAATGGATGGTAGCCTTGTCATTATGGAAGGTAGTCTATTTTCGAAATTTTTGTTACCCCAATGGATGGAAGCTTTGTAATTATGGAAGGTAGTCTATTGTAGAGATTTTTGTTACTCTAATGGTTGGTAGCCTTTTCATTATGGAAGGTAGTCTGTCTATGAGATTTCTGTTACTCCAATGGATTGTACCCTTGTCATTAGGGAAGGTAGTGTGTTATTCATATTTTTGTTACTCCAATGGATGGTAGCCTTGTCATTAAGAAAGGTAGTATGTTATCGATATTTTTGTTATTCCATTGGATGGAAGCCTTGTCATTATGGAAGGTAGTCTGTTATCGATATTTTTGTTATTCCAATGGATGGTAATCTTGTCATTATGGAAGGTAGTATTTTGTTGATATTTTTTTTACTAAAATGGATGGTAGCCTTGTCATTATTGAAGGTAGTCTGTTGTCGATATCTTTGTTACTCCAATGGATGATAGCCCTGTCGTTACGGAAGGTAGTCTGTTGTTAAGATTTTTGTTACTCCAAGTGATGGTATCCTTGTCATTATAGAAGGTAGTCGGTCGTACAAATTTTTGTTACTCCAATAGATGGTAGCCTTGTCATTATGCAAGGTAGTCGGTTGTTCTGATTTTTGTTACTCCAATGGATGGTAGCCTTGTCAATATGGAAGGTAGTCTATTGTCGAGATTTTTTTTTCCAATGGATTGTAGCCTTTTCATTATGGTAGGTAGTTTTTTCTCGATATTTTAATTACTCCAATGGATGTTAGCGTTGTCATTACGGAAGGTAGTCTGTTGTCGAAATTTTTGTTACCCCAATGGATGTAGCCTTGTCATTATGGAATGTAGTCTGTTGTTGACATTTTTGTTACTCCAATGAATGGTAGCCTTGTCATTATTGAAGGTAGTGTCGTTGAGATTTCTATTGCTCCAATGGATTGTAGCCTTGTCATTTTGTAAGGTAGTTTGTTCTTCAAATTTTTGTTACTCCAATGGATGGTGGCCTTGTGATTATGGAAGGTAGACTGTTGTGGAGATTTTTCTTATTCCAATGGATGGTAGCCTTGTCGTTATGGAAGGAAGTCTGTTGTCGAGATTTTTGTTATTCCAATGGATGGTAGCCTTGTCATTATGAAAGGTAGTATTTTGTTGAAATTTTCTTTACTCCAATGGATGATATCCTTGTCATTATGGAAGGTAGTCTGTTGTCGAGATTTTTGTTACTCCAATGGATGGTAGCCTTGTAATTATGAAAGGTAGTCTATTATCGAGATTTTTGTTATTCCAATGGATGGTAGCCTTGTCAATATGGAAGGTAGTCTATTGTCGATATTTTTGTTACTCCAATGAATGATAGCCTTGTCATTATGGAAGGTAGTCTATTGTCGGGATTTTTGTTACTCCAATGGATGGTAGCCTTGTCATTATGGAAGGTAGTATGTCATTGAGATTTCTGTTACTCCAATGGATTGTAGCCTTGTCATTATGGAAGGTAGTTTGTTGTTAAGATTTTTGTTACTCCAATGGATGGTAGCCTTTTCATTATAGAAGGTTGTCTGTTGTTGAGATTTTTGTTATTCGAATGGATGGTATCCTTGTCATTATGGAAGGTAGTTTTTTATCGAGATTTTTGTTACTCCAATGGATGGTAGCCTTGTCATTATTGAAGGTAGTCTGTTGTCGATAGCTTTGTTACTCTAACGGATGGTAGGCTTGTCATTATAGAACATAGTATGTTGTTGATATTTTTGTTACTCGAATCGATGGTAGCCTTATAATTATGAAAGCTACTCTATTGTCAAAAATTTTGTTACTCCAATGGATGGTAGCCTTATCATTATGCAAGGTAGTCGATTGTACAGATTTTTGTTACTCCAATGGATGGTAGCCTTCTCATTATGGTAGGTAGTCTGTTGTCGAGATTTTTGTTACTCCAATGAATGGTAGCCTTGTCATTATGGAAGGTAGTTTGTCTTAGGGATTTCTGTTACTGCAATGGACTGTAGCAATGTCATTATGGTAGGAAGTCTGTTGTTCAGATTTTTGTTACTCCAATGGAAGGTAGCCTTGTCATTACGAAATGTAGTATGTTGTCGTTATTTTTGTTATTCCATTGGATGGTATCCTTGTCATTATGCAAGGTAGTCTGTTGTTCAGATTTTTGTTACTCTAATGGATGGTAACCTTGTAATTACGGAAGGTAGTCTTTTGTCAAGATTTTTGTTACTCAAAATGACGGTAGCCTTGTCATTATTCAAGGTAGTCTATTGTCGAGATCTTTTTATTCCATTGGATGGTAGCCTTGTCATTATGGAAGGTAGTCTGTTGTCGAGATCTTTGTTACTCCAATGGATGGTAGCCTTGCCATTATGCAAGGTAGTCTGTTGTTAATATTTTTTTTACTCCATTGGATGGTAGCCTTGTCATTATGGAAGCTATTTTATTGTCGATATTTTTGTTATTCCAATGGATGGTAGCCTTCTCATTATGGAAGGTAGTTTTTTGTCGAGAGTTTTGTTACTACAATGGATGGTAGCCTTTCCATTATGGAAGGTAGTCTATTGTAAAGATTTTTGTTACCCCAATAGATGGTAGCCTTATAATTATGGAAGGTAGTCTGTTCTAGAGATTTCTATTACTCCAATGGATTGTAGACTTGTCATTATGGAAGGTAGTCTATTATTCAGATTTTTGTTACTCCAATGGATGGTAGCCTTGTCATTAAAAAAGGTAGGATGTTATCGATATTTTTGTTATTCCATTGGATGGTAGCCTTGTCATTATGGAAGGTAGTCTGTTGTCGAGATTTTTGTTATTCCAATGGATGGTAGCCTTGTCATTATGGAAGGTAGCCTTTTGTCGAGGTTTTTTTACTCAAATGGATGGTAGCCTTGTCATTATTGAAGGTAGTCTGTTGTCGATATCTATGTTACTCTAACGGATGATATCCTTGTCGTTATGGAAGGTAGTCTGTTGTTGAGATTTTTATTACTCCAATAGATGGTAGCCTTGTCATTATAGAAGGTAGTCTGTTGTCGAGATTTTTGTTCAATTGATGGTAGCCTTGTCATTAGGGAAGATAGTATGTCGTCGAGATTTCTGTTACTCCAATGGATGGTAGCCTTATCATTATGGAAGATAGTATGTCGTTGAGATTTCTGTTACTCCATTGGATTGTAGCCTTGTCATTATGGAAGGTAATTTGTTGTTAAGATTTTTGTAACTCCAATGGATGGTAGCCTTGTCGTTATGGAAGGTAGTCTGTTGTCGAGATTTTTGTTATTCGAATGGATGGTAACCTTGTCATTATGGAAGGAAGTTTCTTGTCAAGATTTTTGTTACTCCAATGGATGGTAGCCTTGTCATTATTGAAGGTAGTCTGTTGTCGATATCTTTGTTACTCTAATGGATGGTACGCTTGTCAATATAGAACATAGTCTGTTGTTGATATATTTGTTACTCCAATGGATGGTAGACTTGTCATTAAGGAAGGTACTCTATTGTCGAAATTTTTGTTACTCCAATGGATGGTAGCATTGTCATTATGCAAGGTAGTCGGTTGTACAGATTTTTGTTACTCCAATAGATGGTAGCCTTGTCATTATGGAAGGTACTCCATTGTCGAAATTTTTGTTACTCCAATGGATGGTAGCATTGTCATTATGCAAGGTAGTCGATTGTTCTGATTTTTGTTACTCCAATGGATAATAGCCTTGTCAATATGGAAGGTAGTCTATTGTCGATATTTTTTTATTCCAATGGATTGTAGCCTTGTCATTATGGAACGTAGTTTTTTGTCGATATTTTAATTACTCCAATGGATGGTAGCGTTGTCATTACGGAAGGTAGTCTGTTGTCGAAATTTATGTTACCCCAATGGATGTAGCCTTGTCATTATGCAAGGTAGTCTGTTGTCGACATTTTTGTTACTCCAATGAATGGTAGCCTTGTCATTATGGAAGGTAGTATGTGGTTGAGATTTCTTTTACTCCAATGGATTGTAGCCTTGTAATTTTGGAAGGTAGTTTGTTCTTCAAATTTTTGTTACTCCAATGGATGGTAGCCTTGTCATTATAGAAGGAATTTTGTTGTCGAGATTTTTGTTATTCTAATGGATGGTAACCTTGTCATTATGAAAGGTAGTATTTTGTAGAGATTTTTGTTACTCCAATGGATGATAGCCTTGTCAGTATGGAAGGTAGTCTGTTGTCGAGATTTTTGTTACTCCAATGGATGGTAGCCTTGTAATTATCGAAAGTAGTCTATTATCGAGATTTTTGTTATTCCAATGGATGGTAGCCTTGTCATTATGGAAGGTAGTTTTTTGTCGAGATTTTTGTTACTCCAACGGATGGTAGCCTTGTCATTATGGAAGGTAGTCTATTGTAGATATTTTTGTTACTCTAATGGATGATAGCCTTGTCATTATGGAAGGTAGTCTGTTGTCGAGATTTTTGTTAATCCAAAGGATGGTAGCCTTGTCATTATGGAAGGTAGTCTATTTTCGAGATTTTTTTTATTCCAATGGATGGTAGCCTTGTCATTACGGAAGGTAGTCTATTATCGATATCTTTGTACTCCAATGGATGATAGCCTTGTCATTATGCAAGGTAGTCTGTCGTTGACATTTTTGTTACTTTAATGGATTGTAGCCTTGTCATTATGGAAGGTAGTATGTCATTGAGATTTCTGTTACTCCAATGCATTGTAGCCTTGTCATTATGGAAGGTAGTATGTCATTGAGATTTTTGTTACTCCAATGGATTGTTGCCTTGTAATTATAGAAGGTAGTCTGTTGTCAAGATTTTTTTTATTCGAAAGGATGGTATCCTTGTCATTATGTAAGGTAGTTTTTTGTCGAGATTTTTGTTATTCGAATGGATGGTAACCTTGTCATTATGGAAGGTAGTCTTTTGTCAAGATTTTTGTTACTCCAATGGATGGTAGCCTTGTCATTATTGAAGGTAGTCTGTTGTCGATATCTTTGTTACTCTAATGGATGGTAGGCTTGTCAATGTAGAACATAGTCTATTGTTGATATTTTTGTTATTCCATTGGATGGTAGACTTGTCATTAAGGAAGGTACTCTATTCTCAAAAATTTTGTTACTCCAATGGATGGTAGCATTGTCATTATGCAAGGTAGTCGGTTGTACAAATTTTTGATACTCCAATAGATGGTAGCCTTGTAATTATGGAAGGTACTCTATTGTCGAAATTTTTGTTACTCCAATGGATGGTAGCCTTATCATTATGCAAGGTAGTCGATTGTTCTGATTTTTGTTACTCCAATGGATGGTAGCCTTGTAAATATGGAAGGTAGTCTATTGTCGAGATTTTAATTACTCCAATGGATGGTAGCGTTGTCATTACGAAAGGTAGTCTGTTGTCGAAATTTTTGTTACCCCAATGGATGTAGCCTTGTCATTATGGAAGGTAGTCTGTTGTCGACATTTTTATTACTCCAATGAATGGTAGCCTTGCCATTATGGAAGGTAGTCTGTCGTTGAGATTTCTGTTACTCCAATGGATTGTAGCCTTGTCAATATGCAAGGTAGTTTGTTCTTTAAATTTTTGTTACTCCAATGGATGGTATCCTTGTCATTATGGAAGGAAGTCTGTTGTCGAGATTTTTATTATTCCAATGGATGGTAACCTTGTCATTATGAAAGGTAGTATTTTGTAGAGATTTTTGTTACTCCAATGGATGATAGCCTTGTCATTATGGAAGGTAGTCTGTTGTCGACATTTTTGTTACTCCAATGGATGGTAGCCTTGTAATTATGGAAAGTAGTCTATTATTGAGATTTTTGTTATTCCAATGGAAGGTAGCCTTGTCATTATGGAAGGTAGTTTTCTGTCGAGATTTTTGTTACTCCAACAGATGGTAGCCTTGTCATTATGGAAGGTAGTCTATTGTAGATATTTTTGTTACTCCAATGGATGATAGCCTTGTCATTATAGAAGGTAGTCTATTGTCGATATTTTTGTTACTCTAATGGATGATAGCTTTGTCATTATGGAAGGTAGTCTACTGTCGATATTTTTGTTACTCCAATGGATGATAGCCTTGTCATTATGGAAGGTAGTCTGTTGTGGAGACTTTTGTTACTCCAATGGATGGTAGCCTTGTCATTATGGAAGGTAGTCTATTTTCGAGATTTTTGTTATTTCAATGGATGGTAGCCTTGTTATTATAGAAGGTAGTCTATTATCGATATCTTTGTTACTCCAATGGATGATATCCTTGTCATTATGCAAGGTAGTCTTTCGTTGACATTTTTGTTACTCCAATGGATTGTAGCATTGTCATTATGGAAGGTAGTATGTCGTTGAGATTTCTGTTACTCCAATGGATTGTAGCCTTGTCATTATGGAAGGTAGTTTGTTGTTAAGATTTTTGTTACTCCAATGGATGGTAGCCTTGTTATTATAGAAGGTAGTCTGTTATCGAGATTTTTGTTATTCAAATGGATGGTATCCTTGTCATTATGGAAGGTAGTTTTTAGTTACTCTAACGGATGGTAGCCTTGACATCTTTGTTACTCTAATGGATGGTAGGCTTGTCATTATAGAACATAGTTTGTTGTTGATATTTTTGTTACTCCAATGGATAGTAGCCTTATCATTATGCAAGGTACTCGGTTGTACAAATTTTTGTTACTCCAATGGATGGTAGCCTTGTAATTGTGGAAGTAGTTTGTTGACGAGATTTTTGTTACCCTAATGGATGGTAGCCTTGTCATTATGGAAGGTAGTCTGTTGTTGAGATTTTTGATACTCCAATGAATGGTAGCCTTGTCATTATGGAAGGTAGTTTGTCTTTGGGATTTCTGTTACTCCAAAGGATTGTAGCCTTGTCATTATGGTAGGTAGTCTGTTGTTCAGATTTTTGTTACTTCAATGGAAGGTAGCCTTTTCATTATGAAATGTAGTATGTTGTCGATATTTTTGTTATTCCATTGGATGGTAGCCTTGTCATTATGCAAGGTAGTCTGTTGTTCATATTTTTGTTACTCCAATGGATAGTAACCTTGTCATTACGGAAGGTAGTCTTTTGTCGAGATTTTTGTTACTTAAATGGATGGTAGCCTTGTCATTATTCAAGGTAGTTTGTTGTCGATATCTTTGTTACTCCAATGGATGATAGTCTTGTCGTTATGGAAGATAGTCTGTTGTCGAGATTTTTGTTACTCCAATGGATGGTAGCCTTGTCAATATGGAAGGTAGTCTATTGTTGAGATTTTTTTATTCTAATGGATTGTAGCCTTGTCATTATGGAAGGTAGTATGTCGAGATTTTAATTACTCCAATGGATGGTAGCGTTGTCATTACGGAAGGTAGTCTGTTGTCGACATTTTTGTTACCTCAATGGATGTAGACTTGTCATTATGGATGGTAGTCTGTTGTCGACATTTTTGTTACTCCAATGAATGGTAGCCTTGTCATTATGGAAGGTAGTATGTCGTTGAGATTTCTGTTACTCCAATGGATTGTAGCCTTGTCATTTTGGAAGGAAGTTTGTTCTTCAAATTTTTATTACTCCAATGGATGGTAGCCTTGTGATTATGGAAGGTAGACTGTTGTCGAGATTTTTGTTATTCCAATGGATGGTAACCTTGTCATTATGAAAGGTAGTATTTTGTAGAGATTTTTGTTACTCCAATGGATGATAGCCTTGTCATTATTGAAGGTAGTCTGTTGTCGAGGTTTTTGTTACTCCAATGGATTGTAGCCTTGTAATTATGGAAAGTAGTCTATTATCGAGATTTTAGTTATTCCAATGGATGGTAGCCTTGTCACTATAGAAGGTAGTTTTTTGTCGAGATTTTTTTTACTCCAACGGATGGTAGCCTTGTTATTATGGAAGGTAGTCTATTGTAGATATTTTTGTTACTCCAATGGATGATAGCCTTGTCATTATGGAAGTAGTCTATTATCGATATTTTTGTTACTCCAATGGATGATAGCCTTGTCATTATGCAAGGTACTTGGTTGTACAAATTTTTGTTACTCCAATGGATGGTAGCCTTGTCATTATGGAAGGTAGTTTATTGTCGAGATTTTTGTTGTTCCAATTGATGGTAGCCTTGTCATTATAGAAGGTAGTTTTTTGTCGAGATTTTTGTTACTCCAATTGATGGTAGCCTTGTAATTGTGGAAGGTAGTTTGTTGTCGAGATTTTTGTTACCCCAATGGATGGTAGCCTTGTCATTATGGAAGGTAGTCTGTTGTTGAGATTTTTGTTACTCCAATGAATGGTAGCCTTGTCATTATGGAAGGTAGTTCGTCTTTGGGATTTCTGTTACTCCAAAGGATTGTAGCCTTGTCATTATGGTAGGGAGTCTGTTGTTCAGATTTTTGTTACTTCAATGGAAGGTAGCCTTGTCATTATGAAATGTAGTACGTTGTTGATATTTTTGTTATTCCATTGGATGGTATCCTTGTCATTATATAAGGTAGTCTGTTGTTCAGATTTTTGTTACTCCAATGGATAGTAACCTTGTCGTTACGGAAGGTAGTCTTTTGTCGAGATTTTTGTTACTTAAATGGATTGTAGCCTTGTCATTATTCAAGGTAGTCTGTTGTCGATATCTTTGTTACTCCAATGGATGATAGCCTTCTCGTTATGGAAGGTAGTATGATGTCGAGATTTTTGTTACTCCAATGGATGGTAGCGTTGTCATTACGGAAGGTAGTCTGTTGTCGAAATTTTTGTTACCTCAATAGATGTAGACTTGTCATTATGGATGGTAGTCTGTTGTCGACATTTTTGTTACTCCAATGAATGGTAGCCTTGTCATTATGGAAGGTAGTATGTCGTTGAGATTTCTGTTACTCCAATGGATTGTAGCCTTGTCATTTTGGAAGGAAGTTTGTTCTTCAAATTTTTATTACTCCAATGGATGGTAGCCTTGTGATTATGGAAGGTAGATTGTTGTCGAGGTTTTTGTTATTCCAATGGATGGTAGCCTTGTCATTATGGAAGTATGTCTGTTGTCGAGATTTTTGTTATTCCAATGGATGGTAACCTTGTCATTATGAAAGGTAGTATTTTGTAGAGATTTTTGTTACTCCAATGGGTGATAGCCTTGTCATAATTGAAGGTAGTCTGTTGTCGAGGTTTTTGTTACTCCAATGGATGGTAGCCTTGTAATTATGGAAATTAGTCTATTATCGAGATTTTTGTTATTCCAATGGATGGTAACCTTGTCATTATGGAAGGTAGTCTATTGTAGATATTTTTGTTACTCCAATGGATGGTAGCCTTGTCATTATGGAAGTAGTCTATTGGCGATATTTTTGTTACTCCAATGGATGGTAGCCTTGTCATTATGGAAGGTAGTTTATTGTCGAGATTTTTGTTGTTCCAATTGATTGTAGCCTTGTCTTATAGAAGGTAGTTTTTTGTCGAGATTTTTGTTACTCCGTTGAATGGTAGCCTTGTAATTTTTGGAAGGTAGTTTGTTGTCGAGATTTTTGTTACCCCAATGGATGGTGGCCCTGTCATTATGGAAGGTAGTCTGTTGTTGAGATTTCTGTTACTCCAAAGGATCGTAGACTTGTAATTATGGAAGGTAGTTTGTTATTCAGATTTTGGTTACTCCAATGGATGGTAGCCTTGTCATTATGGAAGGTAGTATGTTGTTGAGATTTTTTTTATTCCAATGGATGGTAGCCTTGTTATTATGGAAGATACTCTGTTATGGCGATATTTGTTACTCCAATGGATCATAGAGTTGTCATTATGGAAGGTAGTCTGTTGTCGATATTTTTGTTACTCCAATGGATGGTAGCCTTGTCATTATGGAAGGAAGCCTGTCATTGAGATTTTTGTTACTCCAATAGATGGTAGCCTTGTCCTTATGGAAGGTAGTCTGTTGTTCATATTTATGTTACTCCAATGGATGGTAGCCTTGTCATTATGGCAGGTATTCTATTGTCGAGATTTTTGTTACTCCAATGTGTGGTAGCCTTGTCATTATGGAAGGTAGTATTTTGTCGAGATTTTTGTCACTCCAATGGATGGTAGCCTTGTCATTATGGAAGGTAGTCTATTGTCGAGATTTTTGTTACTCCAATAGATGGTAGCCTTTTTATTATGGAATATAGTCTGTCATTGAGACTTCTGTTGATACAATGGATGGTAACCTTGTCATTATGGAAGGTATTCTATTGTCGAGATTTTTTTTACTCCAATGGATGGTAGCCTTGTCATTATGGAAGGTAGTATGTTGTTGAGATTTTTGTTATTCCAATGGATGGTAGCCTTGTAATTATAGAAGATACTCTGTTGTCGCGATTTTTGTTACTCCAATGGATCGTAGACTTGTCATTATGGGAAGTAGTCTGTTTTTGATATTTTTGTTACTCCAATGGATGTTAGCCTTGTCATTATGGAAGGTAGTATGTTGTCGTTATCTTTTTGTTACCACAATGGATGGTGACCTTGTCATTATGGAAGGTAGCCTGTTTTCCAGATTTTGCTTATTCCAATGGATGGTAGCCTTGTCATTATGGAAGGTAGTCTGTTGTCGAGATTTTTGTTACTCCAATGGATGGTCGCCTTGTCATTATGGAAGGTAGTATGTCATTGAGATTTTTGTTAATCCAATTGATGGTAGCCTTGTCATTATGGAAGGTAGTCTGTTTTTCAGATTTTTGTTACTCCAATGGATAGTAGCCTTGTCATTATGGAAGGTAGTCTATTGTCGAGATTTAGGTTACTCCAATGGATGGTAGGCTTGTAATTATGGAAGGTAGTCTGTCGTTGAGATTTCTATTACTCCAATGGATGGTAGCCTTGTCATTATGGAAGGTAGTCTATTGTTCAGATTTTTGTTACTCTAATGGATGGTAACCTTGTTGTTATGGAAGGTAGTCTGTTGTCAAGATTTTCTTTATTACAATGGATGGTAGCCTTGTCATTATGGAAGGTAGTCTATTGTCGAGATTTTTGTTACACCAATGGATGGTAGGCTTGTCATTATGGAAGGTAGTCTCCTGTCGTTATTTTTGTTACACAAATGGATGTTAGACTTGTCATTATGGAAGGTAGTCGGTTGCCGATATCTTTTTGTTATCACAATGGAACGTGAACTTGTCATTATGGAAGGTATCCTATTGTCGAGATTTTTCTAACTCCAATGCATGGTAGCCTTGTAATTATGGAAGGTTGTCTGTTGTTGATATCTTTGTTACTCCAATGGATTATAGCCTAGTCATTATGGAAGGTATTCTGTTGTCGAGATTTTTGTTACTACAATGGATGGTAGCCCGGTCATTATGGAAGGTAGTATGTCATTGAGATTTTTGTTACTCTAATGGATGGTAGCCTTGTCATTATGGAAGGTAGTATGTCGTTGAGATTTCTGTTACTCCAATGGATGGTAGCCTTGACATTATGGAAGGTAGTCTATTGTTCAGATTTTTGTTACTCCAATGGATAGTAGCCTTGTCATTATGGAAGGTAGTCTGTTGTCAAGATTTTCGTTACTCCAATGGATGGTAGCCTTGTCATTATGCAAGATAGTCAGTCGTTTAAATTTTTGTTACTCCAATGGATGGTAGCCTTGTCATTATGGAAGGTAGTCTATTGTTCAGGTTTTGGTTACTCCAATGGATGATAGCCTTGTCATTATGGTAGGTAGTTTTTTGTCGATATTTCTGTTACTCCAATGGATGGTAGCCTTGTCATTATGGAAGGTAGTCTATTGTCGAGATTTTTCTTACTCCAATGGATGGTATCCTTGTCATTATGGTAGGTAGTTTGTTGTTCAGATTTTTGTTACTTCAATGGATGGTAGCCTTGTCATTATGGAAGGTAGTCTATTGTCGAGATTTTTGTTACTCAAATAGATGGTAGATTTGTCATTATGGAAGGTATTCTATTGTCGAGATTTATGTTACTCCAATGGATGGTAGGCTTGTCATTATGGAAGGTAGTCTGTCGTTGAGATTTCTGTTACTCCAATGGATGGTAGCCTTGTCATTATGGAAGGTAGTCTATTGTTCAGATTTTTGTTACTCTAATGGATGGTAGCCTTGTTGTTATGGAAGGTAGTCGGTTGTTAAGATTTTCTTTATTACAATGGATGGTAGCCTTATCATTATGGAAGGTAGTCTATTGTCGAGATTTTTGTTACACCAATGGATGGTAGGCTTCTCATTATGGAAGGTAGTCTCCTGTCGTTATTTTTGTTACACAAATGGATGATAGACTTGTCATTATGGAAGGTAGTCTGTTGCCGATATCTTTTTGTTATCACAATGGAACGTGAACTTGTCATTATGGAAGGTATCCTGTTGTCGAGATTTTTCTAACTCCAATGCAAGGTAGCCTTGTCATTATGGAAGCTTGTCTGTTGTTGATATCTTTGTTACTCCAATGGATGGTAGCCTAGTCATTATGGAAGGTATTCTGTTGTCGAGATTTTTGTTACTACAAGGGATGGTAGCCTGGTCATTATGGAAGGTACTATGTCATTGAGATTTTGGTTACTCTAATGGATGGTAGCCTTGTCATTATGGAAGGTAGTCTATTGTTCATATTTTTGTTACTCCAATGGATAGTAGCCTTGTCATTATGGAAGGTAGTCTGTTGTCAAGATTTTCGTTACTCCAATGGATGGTAGCCTTGTCATTATGGAAGGTAGTCTGTTGTTCAGATTTTGGTTACTCCAATGGATGATAGCCTTGTCATTATGGATGGTAGTTTTTTGTCGATATTTTTGTTACTCCAATGGATGGTAGACTTGTCATTATGGAAGGTAGTCTATTGTCGAGATTTTTCTAACTCCAATGGATGGTAGCCTTGTCATTATGGAAGGTAGTCTGTTGTTCAGATTTTTGTTACTCCAATGGATGGTAGCATTGTCATTATGGAAGGTAGTCTATTGTAGAGATTTTTGTTACTCAAATGGATGGTAGCATTTTCATTATGGAAGGTATTCTATTGTCGAGATTTTTGTTACTCCAATGGATGGTAGCCTTGTCATTATGGAAGGTAGTATTTTGTCGAGATTTTTGTTACTCCAATGGATGGTAGCCTTGTCATTATGGAAGGTTGTCTATTGTCGATATCTTTGTTACTCCAATGAATTATAGCCTTGTCATTGTGGGAGGTAGTTTGTTGTCGAGATTTTTTTTACTCCAATGGATGGTAGCCTTGTCATTATGAAAGGTAGTCTGTTGTCACAATTTTGTTACTCTAATGGATGGTAGGCTTGTCATTATAGAACATAATCTGTTGTTGATATTTTTGTTACTCCAATGGATGGTATCCTTGTCATTATGGAAGGTACTCTATTGTTGAAATTTTTATTACTCCAATGGATTGTAGCCTTGTCATTATGCAAGGTAGTCGGTTGTTCTGATTTTTGTTACTCCAATGGATGGTAGCCTTGTCATTATGGAAGGTAGTCTATTGTCGAGATTTTTGTTACTCCAATGGATGATAGCCTTGTCATTATGGAAGGTAGTTTGTTGTCGATATTTTTGTTACTCCAATGGATGGTAGCCTTATCATTATGGAAGGTACTCTATTGTCGAAAATTTTGTTACTCCAATGGGTGGTAGCCTTGTCATTATGGAAGGTAGTTTTTTGTCGAGATTTTTGTTACTCCAATTGTTGGTAGCCTTGTCATTATGGAAGGTAGTCGGTTGTTCTGATTTTTGTTACTTCAATGGATGGTAGCCTTGTCATTATGGAAGGTAGTTTGTTGTCGAGATTTTTGTTACTCCAATGGATGGTAGCATTGTCATTATGGAAGGTAGTCTATTGTCGAGATTTTTGTTACTCCAATGGATGGTAGCCTTTTCATTATGGAATGTAGTCTGTCGTTGAGATTTTTGTTACTCCAATGGATGGTAGCCTTGTCATTATGGCAAGTATTCTATTGTCGAGATTTTTGTTACTCCAATGGATGGTAGCCTTGTCATTATGGAAGGTAGTATTTTGTCGAGATTTTTGTTACTCCAATGGATGGTAGCCTTGTCATTATGGAAGGTAGTCTATTGTCGAGATTTTTGTTACTCCAATGGATGGTAGCCTTTTTATTATGGAATGTAGTCTGTCATTGAGATTTCTGTTACTACAATGGATGGTAACCTTGTCATTATGGAAGCTATTCTATTGTCGAGATTTTTGTTACTCCAATGGATGGTAGCCTTGTCATTATGGAAGGTAGTATGTTGTCGAGATTTTTGTTATTCCAATGGATGGTAGCCTTGTCATTATAGAAGATACTCTGTTGTCGCGATTATTGTTACTCCAACTGATCGTAGACTTGTCATTAAGGAAGGTAGTCTGTTTTCGATATTCTTGTTACTCAAATGGATGGTAGCCTTGTCATTATGGAAGGTAGTCTGTTGTTGAGATTTTTGTTATTCCATTGGATGGTGCCCTTGTCATTATGGAAGGTAGTCTGTTGTCGAGATTTTTGTTACACCAATAGATGGTAGACTTGTCACTATGGAAGGTAGTCTTTTGTCGATATCTTTTTGTTACCATAATGGATGGTGACCTTGTCATTATGGAAGGTAGCCTGTTTTCGAGATTTGGCTTATTCCAATGGATGGTAGCGTTGTCATTATAGAAGGTAGTCTGTTATCGAGATTTTTGTTACTCCAATGGATAGTAGCCTTGTCATTATGGAAGGTAGTCTATTGTCGAGATTTATGTTGCTCCAATGGATGGTAGGCTTGTCATTATGGAAGGTAGTCTGTCGTTGAGATTTCTGTTACTCCAATGGATGGTAGCCTTGTCATTATGGAAGGTAGTCTATTGTTCAGATTTTTGTTACTCTAATGGATGGTAGCCTTGTTGTTATGGAAGGTAGTCTGTTGTCAAGATTTTCTTTATTACAATGGATGGTAGCCTTGTCATTATGGAAGGTAGTCTATTGTCGAGATTTTTGTTACACCAATGGATGGTAGGCTTGTCATTATGGAAGGTAGTCTCCTGTAGTTATTTTTGTTACACAGATGGATGTTAGACTTGTCATTATGGAAGGTAGTCTGTTGCCGATATCTTTTTGTTACCACAATGGATGATGAACTTGTCATTATGGAAGGTATCATGTTGTCGAGATTTTTCTAACTCCAATGCATGGTAGCCTTGTCATTATGGAAGGTTGTCTGTTGTTGATATCTTTGTTACTCCAACGGATGGTAGCCTAGTCATTATGGAAGGTATTCTGTTGTCGAAATTTTTGTAACTACAATGGATGGTAGCCTGGTCATTATGGAAGGTAGTATGTCATTAAGATTTTTGTTACTCTAATGGATGGTAGCCTTGTCATTATGGAAGGTAGTATGTCGTTGAGATTTCTGTTACTCCAATGGATGGCAGCCTTGCCATCATGGAAGGTAGTCTGTTGTTCAGATTTTTGTTACTCCAATGGATAGTAGCCTTGTCATTATGGAAGGTATTCTATTGTCGAGATTTATGTTGCTCCAATGGATGGTAGGCTTGTCATTATGGAAGGTAGTCTGTCATTGAGATTTCTGTTACTCCAATGGATGGTAGCCTTGTCATTATGGAAGGTAGTCTATTGTTCGGATTTTTGTTACGCTAATGGATGGTAGCCTTGTTGTTATGGAAGGTAGTCTGTTGTCAAGATTTTATTTATTACAATGGATGGTAGCCTTGTCATTATGGAAGGTAGTCTATTGTCGAGATTTTTGTTACACCAATGGATGATAGGCTTGTCATTATGGAAGGTAGTCTCCTGTAGTTATTTTTGTTACACAAATGGATGTTAGACTTGTCATTATGGAAGGTAGTCTGTTGCCGATATCTTTTTGTTACCACAATGGATGATGAACTTGTCATTATGGAAGGTATCATGTTGTCGAGATTTTTCTAACTCCAATGCATGGTAGCCTTGTCATTATGGAAGGTTGTCTGTTGTTGATATCTTTGTTACTCCAACGGATGGTATCCTAGTCATTATGGAAGGTATTCTGTTGTCGAGATTTTTGTTACTACAATGGATGGTAGCCTGGTCATTATGGAAGGTAGTATGTCATTGAGATTTTTGTTACTCTAATGGATGGTAGCCTTGACATTATGGAAGGTAGTATGTCGTTGAGATTTTTGTTACTCCAATGGATGGTAGCCTTGTCATTATGGAAGGTAGTCTATTGTTCAGATTTTTGTTACTCCAATGGATAGTAGCCTTGTCATTATGGAAGGTAGTCTGTTGTCAAGATTTTCCTTACTCCAATGGATGGTAGCCTTGTCATTATGCAAGGTAGTCAGTTGATTAGATTTCTATTACTCCAATGGATGGTAGCCTTGTCATTATGGAAGGTAGTCTATTGTTCAGATTTTTGATACTCCAATGGATGATAGCCTTGTCATTATGGAAGGTAGTTTTTTGTCGATATTTTTGTTACTCCAATGGATGGTAGCCTTGTCATTATGGAAGGTAGTCTATTGTCGAGATTTCTTTTACTCCAATGGATTGTAGCCTTGTTATTTTGGAAGGTAGTTTGTTCTTCAAGTTTTTGTTAATCAAATGGATGGTAGCCTTGTGATTATGGAAGGTGGACTGTTGTGGAGATTTTTGTTATTCCAATGGATGGTAGCCTTGTCATTATGGAAGGAAGTCTGTTGTCGAGATTTTTGTTACTCCAATGGATGGTAACCTTGTCATTATGAAAGGTAGTATTATGTAGATATTTTTGGTACTCCAATGGATGATAGCCTTGTCATTATGGAAGGTAGTTTGTTGTCGATATTTTTGTTACTCCAATGGATGGTAGCCTTGTCATTATGGAAGGTAGTCTATTGTAGAGATTACTTGTTACTCGAATGGATGGTATCCTTTTCATTATGGAAGCTAGTTTGTTGTCGAGATTTTTGTTCAATTGATGGTAGCTTTGTCATTAGGGAAGATAGTCTATTGTCAAGATTTTTGTTACTCCAATGAATGGTTGCCTTATCATTATGGAAGGTAGTATCTCGTTGAGATTTATGTTACTCCAATGGATTATAGCCTTGTCATTTTGGAAGGTAGTTTATTGTTAAGATTTTTGTTACTCCAATGGATGGTAGCCTTGTCATTATAGAAGGTAGTTTGTTGTCGAGATTTTTGTTATTCGAATGGATGGTAAACTTGTCATTAAGGAAAGTAGTTTTTTGTCGAGATTTTTGTTACTCCAAGGGATGGTAGTCTTGTCATTATGGAACGAAGTCTATTGTCGAGATTTTTGTTACCCTAATGGATGGTAGCCTTGTAATTATGGAAGGTAGTCTGTTGTAGAGATTTTTGTTACTCCAATGGATGGTAGCCTTTTCATTATGGGAGGTAGGCTATTGTCGATATTTTTGTTACTCTAATGAATGGTAGGCTTATCATTATGGAAGGTACTATGTCATTTAGATTTCTGTTACTCCAATGGATTATTGCCTTGTCATTATGGAAGGTAGTTTGTTGTTATGATTTTTGTTACTCCAATCGATGGTAGCCTTGTCACTATAGAAGGTAGTTTGTTGTCGAGATTTTTGTTATTCGAATTGACGGTAAACTTGACATTATGGAAGGTAGTTTTTTGTCAAGATTTTTCATACTCTAATGGATGGTAGCCTTGTCATTATAGAAGGTAGTTTGTTGTCGATATCTTTGTTACTCTAATGGATGGTAGGCTTGTCAATATAGAACATAGTTTGTTGTTGATATTTTTGTTACTCCAATGGATGGTAGCCTTCTCATTATGGAAGGTACTCTATTGTCAAAATTTTTGTTACTCCAATGGATGGTAGCCTTGTCCCTATGCAAGGTAGTCGGTTGTACATATTTTTGTTACTCTAATAGATGGTTACCTTGTCATTATGGAAGGTAGTCTGTTGTAAAAAATTTTGTTACTCCAATGGATGGTAGCCTTGTCATTAGGCAAGCTAGTCGGTTGTTCTGATTTTTGTTACTCCAATGGATGGTAGCCTTGTCAATATGGAAGTTAGTCTATTGTTGATATTTTTTTATTCCAATGGATTGTAGCCTTGTCATTATGGAAGGTAGTTTTTGGTCGAGATTTTAATTACTCCAATGGATGGTAGCGTTGTCATCACGGAAGGTAGTCTGTTGTCGAAATTTTTGTTACCCCAATGGATGTAGCCTTTTCATTATGGAAGGTAGTCTGTTGTCAACATTTTTGTTACTCTAATGAATGGTAGCCTTGTCATTATGGAAGGTAGTCTGTCGTTGAGATTTTTGTTACTCCAATGGATTGTAGCCTTGTCATTTTGGAAGGTAGTTTGTTCTTCAAATTTTTGTTACTCCAATGGATGGTAGCCTTGTGATTATGGAAGGTAGACTGTTGTGGTGATTTTTGTTATTCCAGTGGATGGTAGCCTTGTCATTATGGAAGGTAGTCTATTGTTCAGATTTTTGTTACTCTAATGGATGGTAGCCTTGTTGTTATGGAAGGTAGTCTATTGTCAAGATTTTCTTTATTACAATGGATGGTAGCCTTGTCATTATGGAAGGTAGTCTATTGTCGAGATTTTTGTTACACCAATGGATGGTAGGCTTGTCATTATGGAAGGTAGTCTCCTGTAGTTATTTTTGTTACACAGATGGATGTTAGACTTGTCATTATGGAAGGTAGTCTGTTGCCGATATCTTTTTGTTACCACAATGGATGATGAACTTGTCATTATGGAAGGTATCATGTTGTCGAGATTTTTCTAACTCCAATGCATGGTAGCCTTGTCATTATGGAAGGTTGTCTGTTGTTGATATCTTTGTTACTCCAACGGATGGTAGCCTAGTCATTATGGAAGGTATTCTGTTGTCGAGATTTTTGTAACTACAATGGATGGTAGCCTGGTCATTATGGAAGGTAGTATGTCATTGAGATTTTTGTTACTCTAATGGATGGTAGCCTTGTCATTATGGAAGGTAGTATGTCGTTGAGATTTCTGTTACTCCAATGGATGGTAGCCTTGCCATCATGGAAGGTAGTCTGTTGTTCAGATTTTTGTTACTCCAATGGATAGTAGCCTTGTCATTATGGAAGGTAGTCTATTGTCGAGATTTATGTTGCTCCAATGGATGGTAGGCTTGTCATTATGGAAGGTAGTCTGTCATTGAGATTTCTGTTACTCCAATGGATGGTAGCCTTGTCATTATGGAAGGTAGTCTATTGTTCAGATTTTTGTTACTCTAATGGATGGTAGCCTTGTTGTTATGAAAGGTAGTCTGTTGTCAAGATTTTCTTTATTACAATGGATGGTAGCCTTGTCATTATGGAAGGTAGTCTATTGTCGAGATTTTTGTTACACCAATGGATGGTAGGCTTGTCATTATGGAGGGTAGTCTCCTGTAGTTATTTTTGTTACACAAATGGATGTTAGACTTGTCATTATGGAAGGTAGTCTGTTGCCGATATCTTTTTGTTACCACAATGGATGATGAACTTGTCATTATGGAAGGTATCATGTTGTCGAGATTTTTCTAACTCCAATGCATGGTAGCCTTGTCATTATGGAAGGTTGTCTGTTGTTGATATCTTTGTTACTCCAACGGATGGTAGCCTAGTCATTATGGAAGGTATTCTGTTGTCGAGATTTTTGTTACTACAATGGATGGTAGCCTGGTCATTATGGAAGGTAGTATGTCATTGAGAATTTTGTTACTCTAATGGATGGTAGCCTTGACATTATGGAAGGTAGTATTTCGTTGAGATTTTTGTTACTCCAATGGATTGTAGCCTTGTCATTATGGAAGGTAGTCTATTGTTCAGATTTTTGTTACTCCAATGGATAGTAGCCTTGTCATTATGGAAGGTAGTCTGTTGTCAAGATTTTCCTTACTCCAATGGATGGTAGCCTTGTCATTATGCAAGGTAGTCAGTTGATTAGATTTCTATTACTCCAATGGATGGTAGCCTTGTCATTATGGAAGGTAGTCTATTGTTCAGATTTTTGATACTCCAATGGATGATAGCCTTGTCATTATGGAAGGTAGTTTTTTGTCGATATTTTTGTTACTCCAATGGATGGTAGCCTTGTCATTATGGAAGGTAGTCTATTGTCGAGATTTCTTTTACTCCAATGGATTGTAGCCTTGTTATTTTGGAAGGTAGTTTGTTCTTCAAGTTTTTGTTAATCAAATGGATGGTAGCCTTGTGATTATGGAAGGTGGACTGTTGTGGAGATTTTTGTTATTCCAATGGATGGTAGCCTTGTCATTATGGAAGGAAGTCTGTTGTCGAGATTTTTGTTACTCCAATGGATGGTAACCTTGTCATTATGAAAGGTAGTATTATGTAGATATTTTTGGTACTCCAATGGATGATAGCCTTGTCATTATGGAAGGTAGTTTGTTGTCGATATTTTTGTTACTCCAATGGATGGTAGCCTTGTCATTATGGAAGGTAGTCTATTGTAGAGATTACTTGTTACTCGAATGGATGGTATCCTTTTCATTATGGAAGCTAGTTTGTTGTCGAGATTTTTGTTCAATTGATGGTAGCTTTGTCATTAGGGAAGATAGTCTATTGTCAAGATTTTTGTTACTCCAATGAATGGTAGCCTTATCATTATGGAAGGTAGTATCTCGTTGAGATTTATGTTACTCCAATGGATTATAGCCTTGTCATTTTGGAAGGTAGTTTATTGTTAAGATTTTTGTTACTCCAATGGATGGTAGCCTTGTCATTATAGAAGGTAGTTTGTTGTCGAGATTTTTGTTATTCGAATGGATGGTAAACTTGTCATTAAGGAAAGTAGTTTTTTGTCGAGATTTTTGTTACTCCAAGGGATGGTAGTCTTGTCATTATGGAACGAAGTCTATTGTCGAGATTTTTGTTACCCTAATGGATGGTAGCCTTGTAATTATGGAAGGTAGTCTGTTGTAGAGATTTTTGTTACTCCAATGGATGGTAGCCTTTTCATTATGGGAGGTAGGCTATTGTCGATATTTTTGTTACTCTAATGAATGGTAGGCTTATCATTATGGAAGGTACTATGTCGTTTAGATTTCTGTTACTCCAATGGATTATTGCCTTGTCATTATGGAAGGTAGTTTGTTGTTATGATTTTTGTTACTCCAATCGATGGTAGCCTTGTCACTATAGAAGGTAGTTTGTTGTCGAGATTTTTGTTATTCGAATTGACGGTAAACTTGACATTATGGAAGGTAGTTTTTTGTCAAGATTTTTCATACTCTAATGGATGGTAGCCTTGTCATTATAGAAGGTAGTCTGTTGTCGATATCTTTGTTACTCTAATGGATGGTAGGCTTGTCAATATAGAACATAGTTTGTTGTTGATATTTTTGTTACTCCAATGGATGGTAGCCTTCTCATTATGGAAGGTACTCTATTGTCAAAATTTTTGTTACTCCAATGGATGGTAGCCTTGTCCCTATGCAAGGTAGTCGGTTGTACATATTTTTGTTACTCTAATAGATGGTTACCTTGTCATTATGGAAGGTAGTCTGTTGTAAAAAATTTTGTTACTCCAATGGATGGTAGCCTTGTCATTAGGCAAGCTAGTCGGTTGTTCTGATTTTTGTTACTCCAATGGATGGTAGCCTTGTCAATATGGAAGTTAGTCTATTGTTGATATTTTTTTATTCCAATGGATTGTAGCCTTGTCATTATGGAAGGTAGTTTTTGGTCGAGATTTTAATTACTCCAATGGATGGTAGCGTTGTCATCACGGAAGGTAGTCTGTTGTCGAAATTTTTGTTACCCCAATGGATGTAGCCTTTTCATTATGGAAGGTAGTCTGTTGTCAACATTTTTGTTACTCTAATGAATGGTAGCCTTGTTATTATGGAAGGTAGTCTGTCGTTGAGATTTTTGTTACTCCAATGGATCGTAGCCTTGTCATTTTGGAAGGTAGTTTGTTCTTCAAATTTTTGTTACTCCAATGGATGGTAGCCTTGTGATTATGGAAGGTAGACTGTTGTGGTGATTTTTGTTATTCCAGTGGATGGTAGCCTTGTCATTATGGAAGGAAGTCTGTTGTCGAGATTTTTGTTATTCCAATGGATGGTAACCTTGTCGTATTGAAAGGTAGTATTTTGTAGAGATTTTTGTTACTCCAATGGATGATAGCCTTGTCATTATGGAAGGTAGTCTGTTGTCGAGATTTTTGTTACTCCAATGGATGGTAGCCTTGTAACTATGGAAGGTAGTCTACTATCGAGATTTTTGTTACTCCAATGGATGGTAGCCTTGTCGTTCTTTAAGGTAGTTTTTTGTCGATATTTTTTTTACTCCAATGGATGATAGGCTTGTCATTATGGAAGGTAGTCTGTTGTCGATATTTTTGTTACTCCAATGTATGGTAGCCTTGTCATTATGGAAGGTAGTCTATATTCGAGATTTTTGTTCTTCCAATGGATGGTAGCCTTGTCATTATGGAAGGAAGTCTGTTGTCGAGATCTTTGTTACTCCAATGGATGATAGCCTTGTCATTATGAAAGGTAGTATTTTGTAGAGATTTTTGTTACTCCAATGGATGATAGCCTTGTCATTATGGAAGGTAGTATGTCATTGAGATTTCTGTTACTCCGATGGATTGTAGCCACGTCATTATGGAAGGTAGTTTGTTGTTAAGATTTTTGTTACTCCAATGGATGGTAGGCTTGTCATTATAGAAGGTAGTATGTTGTCGAGATTTTTGTTATTCGAATGGATGGTATCCTTGTCATTATGGAAGGTAGTTTTTTGTCGAGATTTTTGTTACTCAGATGGATAGTAACCTTGTCGTTACTGAAGGTATTTTTTGTCGATATTTTTAATACTCCAATGGATGGTAGCCTTGTCATTATGGAAGGTAGTCTATTCTCGATATCTTTGTTACTCCAATGGATGATAGCCTTGTCATTATACAAGGTAGTGTGTCGTTGATATTTCAGTTACTCTAATGGATTGTAGCCTTGTCATTATGGAAGGTAGTATGTCATTGAGATTTCTGTTACTCCGATGGATTGTAGCCATGTCATTATGGAAGGTAGTTTGTTGTTAAGATTTTTGTTACTCCAATGGATGGTAGCCTTGTCATTATAGAAGGTAGTCTGTTGTCGAGATTTTTGTTATTCGAATGGATGGTATCCTTGTCATTATGGAATGTAATTTTTTGTCGAGATTTTTGTTACTCGAATGGATGGTAGCCTTGTCATTATTGAACGTAGTCTGTTGTCGATATCTTTTGTTACTCTAATGGATGATAGGGTTGTCATTTTAGAATATAGTCTATTGTTGATATTTTTGTTACTCCAATTGATGGTAGCCTTGTCTTTATGGAAGGTACTCTATTGTCGAAATTTTTGTTACTTCAATGGATTGTAGCCTTGTCATTATGCAAGGTAGTCGGTTGTTCTGATTTTTGTTACTCCAATGGATGGTAGCCTTGTCAATATGGAAGGTAGTCTATTGTCAGATTTTTTTATTCCAATGGATTGTAGCCTTTTCATTATGGAAGGTAGTTTTTTGTCGAGATTTTAATTACTCCAATGGATGGTAGCATTGTCATTACAGAATGTAGTCTGTTGTCAAAATTTTTGTTAGCCCAATGGATGTAGCCTTGTCATTATGGAAGGTAGTCTGTTGTCGACATTTTTGTTACTCCAATGAATGGTAGCCTTGTCATTATGGTAGGTAGTCTATCGTTGAGATTTCTGTTACTCTAATGGATTGTAGGCTTGTCATTTTGGAACGTAGTTTGTTATTCAAATTTTTGTTACTCCAATGGATGGTAGCCTTGTGATTATGGAAGGTAGACTGTTGTCGAGAATTTTATAATAACAATGCATGGTAACCTTGTCATTTTGGAAGTTAGTCTTTTGTCGATATCTTTGTTACTCTAATGGATGATAGCCTTGTCATTATGGAAAGTAGTATGTCTTTGAGATTTCTATTACTCCAATGGATTATAGCCTTGTCATTATGGAAGGTAGTATGTTGTTCGGTTTTTTTTTACCCCAATGGATGGTAGCCTTGTCATTATGGAAGGTAGTCTGTTGTCGAGATTTTTGTTACTCCAATGAATGGTAGCCTTGTCATTATGGAAGGTAGTTTGTCTTTGGGATTTCCATTACTCCAATGGATTGTAGCCTTGTCATTATGGTAGGTAGTCTGTTGTTCAGATTTTTGTTACTCCAATGGAAGGTAGCCTTGTCATTATGAAATGTAGTATGTTGTCGATATTTTTGTTAATCCATTAGATGGTAGCCTTGTCATTATGCAAGGTAGTCTGTTGTTCAGATTTTTGTTACTCCAATGGATTGTAGCCCTGTCATTACAGAAGGTAGTCTTTTGTCGATATTTTTGTTACTCAAATGGATGGTAGCCTTGTCATTATTCAAGGTTGTCTGTTGTCGATATCTTTGTAACTCCAATGGATGATAGCCTTGTCGTTATGGAAGGTAGTCTGTTGTCGAGATTTTTGTTACTCCAATGGATGGTAGCCTTGTCATTATGGAAAGTAGTTTGTTGTCGAGATTTTTGTTATTCCAATGAATGGTAACCTTGTCATTATGGAAGTTAGTCTTTTGTAGATATCTTTGTTACTCCAATGGATGATAGCCTTGTCATTATGCAAGGTAGTCTGTTGTTAATATTTTTGTTACTCCATTGGATCGTAGCCTTGTCATTATGAAAGGTAGTTTATTGTCGAGATTTTTGTTATTCTAATGGATGGTAGCCCTCTCATTATGGAAGGTAAATTTTTGTCGAGATTTTTGTTTCTCCAATGGATGGTAGCCTTGCCAATATGGAAGGTAGTCTATTGTCGTGATTTTTTTATTCCAATAGATGGCAGCCTTGTCATTATGGAAAGTAGTTTTTTTCTAGATTTTAATTACTCCAATGAATGGTAGCGTTGTCATTACGGAAGGTAATTTGTTGTCGAAATTATTTTTACTCCAATGAATGGTAGCCTTATCATTATGGAAGGTACTTTGTCATTGAGATTTTTGTTACTCCAATGGATTGTAGCCTTGTCATTTTTGAAGGTAGTTTGTTCTTGAAATTTTTGTTACTACAATTAATGGTAGCCTTGTCATTATGGAAGGTAGTATGTCTTTGAGATTTCTGTTACTCCAATGGATTGTAGCCTTGTCATTATGGAAGGTAGTCTGTTGTTCAGATTTTAGTTACTACAATTGATGGTAGCCTTGTCATTATGGAAGGTAGTTTATTTTCGAGATTTTTGTTCTTCCAATGGATGGTAGCCTTGTCATTATGGAAGGTAGTCTATTATCGATATCTTTGTTACTCCAATGGATGATAGCCTTGTCATTATGCAAGGTAGTATGTCGTTGATATTTCTGTTACGCTAATGGATTGTAGCCTTGTCATTATGGAAGGTAGTATGTCATTGAGATTTCTGTTACTCCGATGGATTGTAGCCATGTCATTATGGAAGGTAGTTTGTTGTTAAGATTTTTTTTACTCCAATGGATGGCAGCCTTGTCATTATAGAAGGTAGTCTGTTGTCGAGATTTTTGTTATTCGAATGGATGGTATCCTTGTCATTATGGAATGTAATTTTTTGTCGAGATTTTTGTTACTCGAATGGATGATAGCCTTGTCATTATTGAACGTAGTCTGTTGTCGATATCTTTGTTACTCTAATGGATGGTAGGGTTGTCATTTTAGAACATAGTCTATTGTTGATATTTTTGTTACTCCAATTGATGGTAGCCTTGTCTTTATGGAAGGTACTCTATTGTCGAAATTTTTGTTACTTCAATGGATGGTAGCCTTGTCATTATGCAAGGTAGTCGGTTGTTCTGATTTTTGTTACTCCAATGGATGGTAGCCTTGTCAATATGGAAGGTAGTCTATTGTCAGATTTTTTTATTCCAATGGATTGTAGCCTTTTCATTATGGAAGGTAGTTTTTTGTCGAGATTTTAATTACTCCAATGGATGGTAGCATTGTCATTACAGAATGTAGTCTGTTGTCAAAATTTTTGTTAGCCCAATGGATGTAGCCTTGTCATTATGGAAGGTAGTCTGTTGTCGACATTTTTGTTACTCCAATGAATGGTAGCCTTGTCATTATGGAAGGTAGTCTGTTGTCGAGAATTTTTTATTCCATTGGATGGTAGCCTTGTCATTATGGAAGGTAGTTTGTTGTCGAGAATTTTTTATTCCAATTGATGGTAGCCTTGACATTATGGAAGGTAGTTTGTTGTCGAGATTTTTGTTATTCCAATGGATGGTAACCTTGTCATTATGGAATGTAGTCTTTTATCGATATTTTTGTTACTCCAATGGATGGTAGCCTTGTCATTATTGAAAGTATTCTATTGTCGATATCTTTGTTACTCCAATGGATGATAGCGCTGTCATTATGCAAGGTAGTCTGTTGTTCAGATTTTTGTTACTCCAATGGATGGTAGCCTTGTCATTATGGAAGGTAGTATTTTGTCGAGATTTTTGTTACTCCAATGGATGGTAGCCTTGTCATTATTGAAGATAGTTTGTTATCAATATCTTTGTTGGTCCAATGGATGGTAGCCTTATCATTATGGAAGGTAGTTTTTTATCGAGATTTTTGTTACTCCAATGGATGGTAGCCTTGTCATTATGGAAGGTAGTATTTTGTCGAGATTTTTGTTACCCCAATGGATTGTAGCCTTGTCATTATTGAAGATAGTCTGTTATCGATATTCTTGTTACTCCAATGGATGGTAGCCTTATCATTATGGAAGGTAGTTTTTTATCGAGATTTTTGTTACTCCAATGAATGGTAGCCTTTTCATTATGGAAGGTAGTCTATTGTCGAGATTTTGGTTATACCAATGGATGGTAGCCTTGTCATTATGGAAGGTAGTTTGTCGTTGATATTTCTATTACTCCAATGGATTGTATCCTTGTCAATATGGAAGGTAGTCTGTGTTTCAGATTTATGTTACTCAAATGGATTGTAGCCTTGTCATTTTGGAAGGTAGTCTGTTGTCGAGAACTTTTTATTCCATTGGATGGTAGCCTTGTCATTATGGAAGGTAGTTTGTTGTCGAGAATTTTTTATTCCATTTCATGGTAGCCTTGACATTATGGAAGGTAGATTGTTGTCGAGATTTTTGTTATTCCAATGGATGGTAACCTTTTCATTATGGAAGGTAGTCTTTTTATCGAGATTTTTGTTACTCCAATGGATGGTAGCCTTGTCATTATTGAAAGTATTCTGTTGTCGATATCTTTATTACTCCAATGGATGATAGCCCTGTCATTATGCAAGGTATTCTGTTGTTCAGATTTTTGTTACTCCAATGGATGGTAGCCTTGTCATTATGGAAGGTAGTATTTTGTCGAGATTTTTGTTACTCCAATGGATGGTAGCCTTGTCATTATTGAAGATATTCTGTTATCGATATCTCTCTTTCTCCAATGGATGGTAGCCTTATCATTATGGAAGGTAGTCTATTGTTCATATTTTTGTTACTCCAATGGATGGTAGCCTTGTCATTATGGAAGGTAGTCTGTTGTCGAGAATTTTTTTATTCGATTGGATGGTAGCCTTATCATTATGGAAGGTAGTTTTTTAACAAGATTTTTGTTACTCCAATGGATGGTAGCCTTGTAATTATTGAAGGTAGTCTGTTATCGATATCATTGTTACTCCAATGGATGATTGCCTTGTCATTATGGAAGGTAGTCTATTGTTCAGATTTTTGTTACTCCAATGGATGGTAGCCTTGTCATTATGCAAGGTAGTCTGTTGTCGAGAATTTTTTTATTGCATTGGATGGTATCGTTGTTATTATGGAAGGTAGTTTGTTGTCAAGATTTTTGTTACTCCAATGGAAGGTAGTCTATTGGCGAGATTTTTGTTATTCCAATGGATGGTAGCCTTGTCATTATTGAAGGTAGTCTATTATCGATATCTTTGTTACTCCAATGGATGGTAGCCTTGTCATTATGGAAGGTAGTCTGTTGTTCAGATTTTAGTTACTACAATTGATGGTAGCCTTGTCATTATGGAAGGTAGTTTATTTTCGAGATTTTTGTTCTTCCAATGGATGGTAGCCTTGTCATTATGGAAGGTAGTCTATTATCGATATCTTTGTTACTCCAATGGATGATAGCCTTGTCATTATGCAAGGTAGTATGTCGTTGATATTTCTGTTACTCTAATGGATTGTAGCCTTGTCATTATGGAAGGTAGTATGTCATTGAGATTTCTGTTACTCCGATGGATTGTAGCCATGTCATTATGGAAGGTAGTTTGTTGTTAAGATTTTTTTTACTCCAATGGATGGCAGCCTTGTCATTATAGAAGGTAGTCTGTTGTCGAGATTTTTGTTATTCGAATGGATGGTATCCTTGTCATTATGGAATGTAATTTTTTGTCGAGATTTTTGTTACTCGAATGGATGGTAGCCTTGTCATTATTGAATGTAGTCTGTTGGCGATATCTTTGTTACTCTAATGGATGGTAGGGTTGTCATTTTAGAACATAGTCTATTGTTGATATTTTTGTTACTCCAATTGATGGTAGCCTTGTCTTTATGGAAGGTACTCTATTGTCGAAATTTTTGTTACTTCAATGGATGGTAGCCTTGTCATTATGCAAGGTAGTCAGTTGTTCTGATTTTTGTTACTCCAATGGATGGTAGCCTTTTCAATATGGAAGGTAGTCTATTGTCAGATTTTTTTATTCCAATGGATTGTAGCCTTTTCATTATGGAAGGTAGTTTTTTGTCGAGATTTTAATTACTCCAATGGATGGTAGCATTGTCATTACAGAATGTAGTCTGTTGTCAAAATTTTTGTTAGCCCAATGGATGTAGCCTTGTCATTATGGAAGGTAGTCTGTTGTCGACATTTTTGTTACTCCAATGAATGGTAGCCTTGTCATTATGGAAGGTAGTCTGTTGTCGAGAATTTTTTATTCCATTGGATGGTAGCCTTGTCATTATGGAAGGTAGTTTGTTGTCGAGAATTTTTTATTCCAATTGATGGTAGCCTTGACATTATGGAAGGTAGTTTGTTGTCGAGATTTTTGTTATTCCAATGGATGGTAACCTTGTCATTATGGAATGTAGTCTTTTATCGATATTTTTGTTACTCCAATGGATGGTAGCCTTGTCATTATTGAAAGTATTCTATTGTCGATATCTTTGTTACTCCAATGGATGATAGCGCTGTCATTATGCAAGGTAGTCTGTTGTTCAGATTTTTGTTACTCCAATGGATGGTAGCCTTGTCATTATGGAAGGTAGTATTTTGTCGAGATTTTTGTTACTCCAATGGATGGTAGCCTTGTCATTATTGAAGATAGTTTGTTATCAATATCTTTGTTGGTCCAATGGATGGTAGCCTTATCATTATGGAAGGTAGTTTTTTATTGAGATTTTTGTTACTCCAATGGATGGTAGCCTTGTCATTATGGAAGGTAGTATTTTGTCGAGATTTTTGTTACCCCAATGGATTGTAGCCTTGTCATTATTGAAGATAGTCTGTTATCGATATTCTTGTTACTCCAATGGATGGTAGCCTTATCATTATGGAAGGTAGTTTTTTATCGAGATTTTTGTTACTCCAATGAATGGTAGCCTTTTCATTATGGAAGGTAGTCTATTGTCGAGATTTTGGTTATACCAATGGATGGTAGCCTTGTCATTATGGAAGGTAGTTTGTCGTTGATATTTCTATTACTCCAATGGATTGTATCCTTGTCAATATGGAAGGTAGTCTGTGTTTCAGATTTATGTTACTCAAATGGATTGTAGCCTTGTCATTTTGGAAGGTAGTCTGTTGTCGAGAACTTTTTATTCCATTGGATGGTAGCCTTGTCATTATGGAAGGTAGTTTGTTGTCGAGAATTTTTTATTCCATTTGATGGTAGCCTTGACATTATGGAAGGTAGATTGTTGTCGAGATTTTTGTTATTCCAATGGATGGTAACCTTTTCATTATGGAAGGTAGTCTTTTTATCGAGATTTTTGTTACTCCAATGGATGGTAGCCTTGTCATTATTGAAAGTATTCTGTTGTCGATATCTTTATTACTCCAATGGACGATAGCCCTGTCATTATGCAAGGTATTCTGTTGTTCAGATTTTTGTTACTCTAATGGATGGTAGCCTTGTCATTATGGAAGGTAGTATTTTGTCGAGATTTTTGTTACTCCAATGGATGGTAGCCTTGTCATTATTGAAGATATTCTGTTATCGATATCTCTCTTTCTCCAATGGATGGTAGCCTTATCATTATGGAAGGTAGTCTATTGTTCATATTTTTGTTACTCCAATGGATGGTAGCCTTGTCATTATGGAAGGTAGTCTGTTGTCGAGAATTTTTTTATTCGATTGGATGGTAGCCTTATCATTATGGAAGGTAGTTTTTTAACAAGATTTTTGTTACTCCAATGGATGGTAGCCTTGTAATTATTGAAGGTAGTCTGTTATCGATATCATTGTTACTCCAATGGATGATTGCCTTGTCATTATGGAAGGTAGTCTATTGTTCAGATTTTTGTTACTCCAATGGATGGTAGCCTTGTCATTATGCAAGGTAGTCTGTTGTCGAGAATTTTTTTATTGCATTGGATGGTATCCTTGTTATTATGGAAGGTAGTTTGTTGTCAAGATTTTTGTTACTCCAATGGAAGGTAGTCTATTGGCGAGATTTTTGTTATTCCAATGGATGGTAGCCTTGTCATTATTGAAGGTAGTCTATTATCGATATCTTTGTTACTCCAATGGATGGTAGCCTTGTCATTATGGTAGGTAGTATTTTGTCGAGATTTTTGTGACTCCAATGGATGGTAGTTTTGTCATTATTGAAGATAGTTTGTTATCGATATCTTTGTTACTCAAATGGATGATAGCCTTGTCATTATGGAAGGTAGTCTGTTGTCGAGATTTTTGTTACTCCAATGGATGGTAGCCTTGTCATTATGGAAGGTAGTCTGTTGTCGAGAATTTTTTATTCCATTGGATGGTAGCCTTGTCATTATGGAAGGTAGTTTGTTGTCATGATTTTTGTTATTCCAATGGATGGTAACCTTGTCATTATGGAAGGTAGTCTTTTGTAGATATTTTTCTTACTCCTATGGATGGTAGCCTTGTCATTATGGAAGGTAGTCTATTGTCGATATCTTTGTTACTCCAATGGATGTTAGCCTTGTCATTATGGAAGGTAGTTTGTAGTTGAAATTTTTGTTATTCCAATGGATGGTAGCCTTGTCATTATGGAAGGTAGTATGTCGTTGAGATTTCTATTACTCCAATGGATTGTTGCCTTGTCAATATGGAAGGTAGTCGGTTGTTCAAATTTTTGTTACTCAAATGGATGGTAGCTTTGTCATTATGGAAGGTAGTCTGTTGTCGAGAATTTTTTATTCCATTGGATGGTAGCATTGTCATTATGGAAGGTAGTTTGTTGTCGAGATTTTTGTTATTCCAATGGATGGTAACCTTGTCATTATAGAAGGTAGTCTTTTGTCGAGATTTTTGTTACTCCAATGGATGGTAGCCTTGTCATTATGCAAATTAGTATGTTGTTCAGATTTTTGTTACTCCAATGGATGGTAGCCTTGTCATTATGGAAGGTAGTATGTCGTTGAGATTTCTATTACTTAAATGGATTGTAGCCTTGTCAATATGGAAGGTAGTCGGTTGTTCAGATTTTTGTTACTCAAATGCATGGTAGCCTTGTCATTATGGAAGGTAGTCTGTTGTCGAGAATTTTTTATTCCATTGGATGGTAGCCTTGTCATTATGGAAGGTAGTTTGTTGTCAAGATTTTTGTTATTCCAATGGATGGTAACCTTGTCATTATGGAAGGTAGTGTTTTGTCGATATTTTTGTTACTCCAAAGGATGGTAGCCTTGTCATTATTGAAGGTAGTCTATTGTCGATGTCTTTGTTACTCCAATGGATGATAGCCTTGTCATTATGCAATGTAGTATGTTGTTCAGATTTTTATTACTCCAATGGATGGTAGCCTTTTCATTATGGTAGGTAGTATTTTGTCGAGATTTTTGTTACTCCAATGGATGGTAGCCTTGTCATTATTGAAGATAGTCTATTATCGATATCTTTGTTACTCTAATGGATAATAGCCTTGTCATTATTGAAGGTAGTCTATTGTCGAGATTTTTTGTTACTCCAATGGATGGTAGCCTGGTCATTATGGAAGGTAGTCTGTTGTCGAGAATTTTTTATTCCATTCGATGGTTGTTTGTTGTCATGATTTTTGTTATTCCATTGGATGGTAACCTTGTCATTATTGAAGGTAGTCTTTTGTCGAGATTTTTCTTACTCAAAAGGATGGTAGCCTTGTTATTATGGAAGGTAGTCTAATGTCGATATCTTTGTTACTCTAGTGGATGCTAGCCTTGTCATTATGGAAGGTAGTCTGTAGTTGAAATTTTTGTTATTCCAATGGATGGTAGCCTTGTCATTATGGAAGGTAGTCTGTTGTCGAAATTTTTGTTATTCCAATAAATGTAACCTTGTCATTATGGAAGGTAGTCTTTTGTCGAAATTTTTGTTACTCCAATGGATGGTAGCCTTGTCATTATTGAAGGTTGTCTATTGTCGATATCTTTGTTACTCCAATGGATGATAGCCTTGTCATTATGCAAGGTAGTTTTTTATCGAGATTTTTGTTACTCCAGTGGATGGTAGCCTTGTCATTATGGAAGGTAGTCTATTGTCGAGATTTTTGTTATTACAATGGATGATAGCCTTGTCATTATGGAATGTAGTTTGTCGTTGAGATTTCTGTTACTCCAATGGATTGTAGCCTTGTCAATATGGAAGGTAGTCAGTTTTTCAGATTTTTGTTACTCAAATTGATGGTAGCCTTGTCATTATAGAAGGTAGTCAGTTGTCAAGAATTTTTCATTCATTTGGATGGTAGCCTTGTCATTATGGAAGGTAGTTTGTTGTCGAGATTTTTGTTATTCCAATGGATGTTAACCTTGTCATTATGGAAGGTAGTCTTGTCATTATTGAAGGTAGTCTATTGTCGATATCTTTGTTACTCCAATGGATGATAGACTTTTCATTATGCAAGGTAGTATGTTGTTCATATTTTTGTTACTCCAATGGATGGTAGCCTTGTCATTATTGAAGATAGTCTGTTATCAATATCTTTGTTACACCAATGGATGATAGCCTTGTCATTGTGGAAGGTAGTCTGTTGTCGAGAGTTTTGTTACTCCAATGGATGGTAGCCTTGTCATTATGGAAGGTAGTCTGTTGTCTAGAATTTTTTATTCCATTGGATGGTAGCTTTGTCATTATGGAAGGTAGTTTGTTGTCATGATTTTTGTTATTCCAATGGATGGTAACCTTGTAATTATGGAAGGTAGTTTTTTGTCGAGATTTTTCTTACTCCAATAGATGGTAGCGTTGTCATTATGGAAGGGAGTCTATTATCGATATCTTTGTTACTCCAATGGATGTTAGCCTTGTCATTATGGAAGGTAGTCTGTAGTTGAAATTTTTGTTATTCCAATGGATGGTAGCCTTGTCATTATGGAAGGTATTCCGTTGTCGAAATTTTTGTTATTCCAATGGATGGTAACCTTGTCATTATGGAAGGTAGTCTTTTGTCGAGATTTTTCTTACTCCAATGGATGGTAGCCTTGTTATTATGGAAGGTAGTTTATTGTCGATATCTTTGTTACTCCAATCGATGTTAGCCTTGTCATTATGGAAGGTAGTTTGTAGTTTAAATTTTTGTTATTCCAATGGATGGTAGCCTTGTCATTATGGAAGGTAGTTCGTTGTCGAGATTTTTTTTTTCCAATGGATGTAACCTTGTCATTATGGAAGGTAGTCTTTTGTCGAAATTTTTGTTACTCCAATGGATGGTAGCCTTGTCATTATTGAAGGTTTTCTATTGGCGATAAAATTGTTACTCCAATGGATGATAGCTATGTCATTATGCAAGGAAGTTTTTTATCGATATTTTTGTTACTCCAATGGATGGTAGCCTTACAATTATGGAAGGTAGTCTATTGTCGAGATTTTTGTTATTCCAATGGATGGTAGCCTTGCCATTATGGAAGGTAGTCTGTCGTTGAGATTTCTGTTACTCCAATGGATTGTAGCCCTGTCAAGATGGAAGGTAGTCTGTTGTTCAGATTTTTGTTACTCAAATTGATGGTAGCCTTGTCATTATGGAACGTAGTCTTTTGTCGAGAATTTTTTATTCCATTGGATGGTAGCCTTGTCATTATGCAAGGTAGTATGTTGTTCAGATTTTTGTTACTCCAATGGATGGTAGCCTTGTCATTATTGAAGATAGTTTGTTATCGATATCTTTGTTACTCTAATGGATGATAGCCTTGTCATTATGGAAGGTAGTCTGTTGTCGAGATTTTTGTTACACGAATGGATGGTAGCCTTGTCATTATGGAAGGTAGTCTGTTGTCGAGAATTTTTTATTCCATTGGATGGTAGTTTGTTGTCATGATTTTTGTTATTCCAATGGATGGTAACCTTGTAATTATGGAAGGTAGTCTTTTGTTGAGATTTTTCTTACTCAAATGGATGGTAGCCTTGTTATTATGGAAGGTAGTCTATTGTCAATATCTTTGTTACTCCAATGGATGTTAACCTTGTCATTATGGAAGGTAGTCTGTAGTTGAAATTTTTGTTATTCCAATGGATGGTAGCCTTGTCATTATGGAAGGTAGTCCATTGTCGAGATTTTTTTTATTACAATGGATGTAACCTTTTCATTAAGGAAGGTAGTCTTTTTTCGAAATTTTTGTTACTCCAATTGTATAGTAGCCTTGTCATTATTGAAGGTTGTCTATTGTCGATATCTTTGTTACTCCAATCAATGATAGCCTTGTCATTATGCAAGGTAGTTTTTTATCGAGATTTTTGTTACTCCAATGGATGGTAGCCTTGTCATTATGGAAGGTAGTCTATTGTCGAGATTTTTGTTATTCCAATGGATGGTAGCCTTGTCATTATGGAAGGTAGTCTTTCGTTGAGATTTCTGTTACTCCAATGGATTGTAGACTTATCAATATGGAAGGTAGTCTGTTGTTAAGATTTTTGTTACTCAAATGGATGGTAGCCTTGTCATTATGGAAGGTAGTCTGTTTTCGAGAATTTTTTATTCCATTGGATGGTAGCCTTGTCATTATGGAAGGTAGTTTGTTGTCGAGATTTTTGTTATACCAATGGATGGTAACCTTGTCATTATGGAAGGTAGTCTGTTGTCGAGAGTTTTGTTACTCCAATGGATGGTAGCCTTGTCATTATGGAAGGTAGTATTTTGTCGAGATTTTTGTTACTCCAATGGATGGTTGCCTTGTCATTATTGAAGATAGTCTGTTATCGATATCTTTGATACACCAATGGATGATAGCCTTGTCATAATTGAAGGTAGTCTGTTGTCGAGTGTTTTTTTACTCCAATGGATGGTAGCCTTGTCATTATGGAAGGTAGTCTGTTATCGAGAATTTTTTATTCCATTGGATGGTAGCCTTGTCATTATGGAAGGTATTTTGTTGTCATGATTTAGGTTATTCCAATGTATGGTAACTTTGTCATTATGGAAGGTAGTCTTTTGTCGAGATTTTTCTTACTCCAATGGATGGTAGCCTTGTCATTATGGAAGGTAGTCTATTGTCCATATCTTTGTTACTCCAATGGATGTTAGTCTTGTCATTATGGAAGGTAGTTTGTAGTTTAAATTTTTGTTATTCGAATGGATGGTAGCCTTGTCATTATTGAAGGTAGTTCGTTGTCGAGATTTTTGTTATTCCAATGGATGGTAAGCTTGTCACTATGGAAGTTAGTCTTTTGTCGATATCTTTGTTACTCCAATGGATGATAGCCTTGTCATTATGCAAGGTAGTATGTTGTTCAGATTTTTGTTACTCCAATGGATGCTAGCCTTGTCATTATGGAAGGTAGTATTTTGTCGAGATTTTTGTTACTCTATAGGATGGTAGGCTTGGCATTATTGAAGATAGTTTGTTATCGATATCTTTGTTACACCAATGGATGATAGCCTTGTCATTATGGAAGGTAGTTTGTTGTCGAGTGTTTTGTTACTCCAATGGATGGTAGCCTTGTCATTATGGAAGGTAGTCTGTTGTCGAGTATTTTTTATTCCATTGGATGGTAGCCTTGTCATTATGGAAGGTAGTTTGTTGTCATGATTTTTGTTATTCCAATGGATGGTAACCTTGTCATTACGGAAGGTAGTCTTTTGTCGAGATTTTTCTTACTCCAATGGATGGTAGCCTTGTCATTATGGAAGGTAGTCTATTGTCGATATCTTTGTTACCCCAATGGATATTAGCCTTGTCATTATGGAAGGTAGTCTGTAGTTGAAATATTTGTTATTGCAATGGATGGTAGCCTTGTCATTATGGAAGGTAGTCCGTAGTCGAGATTTTTGTTATTCCAATGGATGGTAACCTTGTCATTATGGAAGGTAGTCTTTTGTCGAGATTTTTGTTACTCCAATGGATGGTAGCCTTGTCATTATGGAAGGTAGTATTTTTTCGAGATTTTTGTTACTCCAATGGATGGTAGGCTTGTCATTATTGAAGATAGTTTGTTATCGATATCTTTGATACACTAATGGATGATAGCCTTGTCATAATTGAAGGTAGTCTGTTGTCGAGAGTTTTGTTACTCCAATGGATGGTAGCCTTGTCATTATGGAAGGTAGTGTGTTATCGAGAATTGTTTATTCCATTGGATGGTAGCCTTGTCATTATGGAAGGTATTTTGTTGTCATGATTTAGGTTATTCCAATTGATGGTAACCTTGTCATTATGGAAGGTAGTCTTTTGTCGAGATTTTTCTTACTCCAATGGATGGTAGCGTTGTCATTATGGAAGGTAGTCTATTGTCGATATCTTTTTTACTCCAATGGATGTTAGCCTTGTCATTATGGAAGGTAGTATGTAGTTGAAATTTTTGTTATTCCAATGGATGGTAGCCTTGTCATTATTGAAGGTAGTCTATTGTCGATATCTTTGTTACTCTAATTGATGATAGCCTTGTCATTATGCAAGGTAGTTTTTTATCGAGATTTTTGTTACTCCAATGGATGGTAACCTTGTCATTATTGAAGGTAGTCTATTGTCGATATCTTTGTTACTCCAATGGATGATAGCCTGGTCATTATGCAAGGTAATATGTTGTTCAGATTTTTGTTACTCCAATGGATGGTAGCCTTGTCATTATGGAAGGTAGTATTTTGTCGAGATTTTTGTTACTTTAATGGATGGTAGCCTTGTCATTATTGAAGTTAGTCTGTTATCGATATCTTTGTTACACCAATGGATGATAGCCTTGTCATTATGGAAGGTAGTTTGTTGTCGTGAGTTTTGTTACTCCAATGGATGGTAGCCTTGTCATTTCGGAAGGTAGTCTAATGTCGAGTATTTTTTATTCCATTGGATGGTATCGTTGTCATTATGGAAGGTAGTTTGATGTCATGATTTTTGTTATTCCAATGGATGGTAACCTTGTCATTATGGAAGGTAGTCTTTTGTCGAGATTTTTCTTACTCCAGTGGATGGTAGCCTTGTCATTATGGAAGTTAGTCTATTGTCGATATCTTTGTTACTCCAATGGATGTTAGCCTTGTCATTATGGAAGGTAGTTTTTTATCGAGATTTTTGTCACTCCAATGGATGGTAGCCTTGTCATTATGGAAGGTAGTCTATTATCGATATCTTTGTTACTCCAACCAATGTTACCCTTGTCATTATGGAAGGTAGTCTGTAGTTGAAATATTTGTTATTGCAATGGATGGTAGCCTTGTCATTATGGAAGGTAGTCCGTTGTCGAGATTTTTGTTATTCCAATGGATGGTAACCTTGTCATTATAGAAGGTAGTCTTTTGTCGAGATTTTTGTTACTCCAATGGATGGTAGCCTTGTCATTATTGAAGGTAGTCTATTATCGATATCTTTGTTACTCCAATGGATGATAGCCTTGTCATTATGGAAGGTAGTCTGTTGTCGAGAGTTTTGTTACTCCAATGGATGGTAGCCTTATCATTATGGAAGGTAGTATTTTGTCGAGATTTTTGTTACTCTAATGCATGGTAGCCTTGTCATTATTGAAGATAGTCTGTTATCGATATCTTTGTCACACCAATGGATGATAGCCTTGTCATTATGGAAGGTAGTTTGTTGTCGAGAGTTTTGTTACTCCAATGGATTGTAGCCTTGTCATTATGGAAGGTAGTCTGTTGTCGAGTATTTTTTATTCCATTGGATGGTAGCCTTGTCATTATGGAAGGTAGTTTGTTGTCATGATTTTTTTTATTCCAATGGATAGTAACCTTCTCATTATGGATGGTAGTCTATTGTCAATATCTTTGTTACTCCAATGGATGTTAGCCTTGTCATTATGGAAGGTTGTCTGTTGTCGATATCTTTGTTACTCCAATGGATGGTAGCCTCGTCATTATGCAAGGTAATATGTTGTTCAGATTTTTGTTACTCCAATGGATGGTAGCCTTGTCATTATGGACGGTAGTCTTTTGTCGAAATTTTTGTTACTTTAATGGATGGTAGCCTTGTCATTATTGAAGTTAGTCTGTTATCGATATCTTTGTTACACCAATGGATGATAGCCTTGTCATTATGGAAGGTAGTTTGTTGTCGTGAGTTTTGTTACTCCAATGGATGGTAGCCTTGTCATTTCGGAAGGTAGTCTATTGTCGAGTATTTTTTATTCCATTGGATGGTATCGTTGTCATTATGGAAGGTAGTTTGTTGTCATGATTTTTGTTATTCCAATGGATGGTAACCTTGTCATTATGGAAGGTAGTCTTTTGTCGAGATTTTTCTTACTCCAATGGATGGTAGCCTTGTCATTATGGAAGGTAGTCTATTGTCGATATCTTTGTTACTCCAATGGATGTTAGCCTTGTCATTATGGAAGGTAGTTTTTTATCGAGATTTTTGTCACTCCAATGGATGGTAGCCTTGTCATTATGGAAGGTAGTCTATTATCGATATCTTTGTTACTCCAACCAATGTTACCCTTGTCATTATGGAAGGTAGTCTGTAGTTGAAATATTTGTTATTGCAATGGATGGTAGCCTTGTCATTATGGAAGGTAGTCCGTTGTCGAGATTTTTGTTATTCCAATGGATGGTAACCTTGTCATTATGGAAGGTAGTCTTTTGTCGAGATTTTTGTTACTCCAATGGATGGTAGCCTTGTCATTATTGAAGGTAGTCTATTATCGATATCTTTGTTACTCCAATGGATGATAGCCTTGTCATTATGGAAGGTAGTCTGTTGTCGAGAGTTTTGTTACTCCAATGGATGGTAGCCTTATCATTATGGAAGGTAGTATTTTGTCGAGATTTTTGTTACTCTAATGCATGGTAGCCTTGTCATTATTGAAGATAGTCTGTTATCGATATCTTTGTCACACCAATGGATGATAGCCTTGTCATTATGGAAGGTAGTTTGTTGTCGAGAGTTTTGTTACTCCAATGGATGGTAGCCTTGTCATTATGGAAGGTAGTCTGTTGTCGAGTATTTTTTATTCCATTGGATGGTAGCCTTGTCATTATGGAAGGTAGTTTGTTGTCATGATTTTTTTTATTCCAATGGATAGTAACCTTCTCATTATGGATGGTAGTCTATTGTCAATATCTTTGTTACTCCAATGGATGTTAGCCTTGTCATTATGGAAGGTTGTCTGTTGTCGAGTATTTTTTATTCCATTGGATGGTAGCGTTGTCATTATGGAAGGTAGTCCGTTGTCGAGATTTTTGTTATTCCAATGGATGGTAACCTTGTCATTATGGAAGGTAGTCTTTTGTCGAAATTTTTGTTACTCCAATGGATGGTAGCCTTGTCATTATTGAAGGTAGTCTATTGTCGATATCTTTGTTACTCCAATGGATGATAGCCTTGTCATTATGCAAGGTAGTTTTTTATCGAGATTTTTGTTACTCCAATGGATGGTAGCCTTGTCATTATTGAAGGTAGTCTATTGTCGATATCTTTGTTACTCCAATGTATGATAGCCTTGTCATTATGCAAGGTAGTATGTTGTTCAGATTTTTGTTACTCCAATGGATGGTAGCCTTGTCATTATGGTAGGAAGTATTTTGTCGAGATTTTTGTTACTCCAATGGATGGTAGCCTTGTCATTATCGAAGATATTCTGATATCGATATCTTTGTTACTCCAATGGATGATAGCCTTGTCATTATGGAAGGTAGTCTGTTGTCGATATTTTTGTTACTCCAATGGATGGTAGCCTTGTCATTATGGAAGGTAGTCTGTTGTCGAAATTTTTTATTCCATTGGATGGTAGCCTTGTCATTATGGAAGGTAGTTTCTTGTCATGATTTTTGTAATTCCAATGGATGGTAACCTTTTCATTATGGAAGGTAGTCTTTTGTCGATATTTTTCTTACTCCAATGGATGGTAGCCTTGTCATTATGGAAGATAGTCTATTGTTGATATCTTTGTTACTCCAATGGATGTTAGCCTTGTCATTATAGAAGGTAGTCTGTAGTTGAAATTTTTGTTATTCCAATGGATGGTAGCCTTGTCATTATTGAAGGTAGTCTATTGTCGATATCTTTGTTACTCCAATGGATGATAGCCTTGTCATTATGGAAGGTAGTCTGTTGTCGAGAGTTTTGTTACTCCAATGGATGGTAGCCTTGTCATTATGGAAGGTTGTATTTTGTCGAGATTTTTGTTACTCTAATGCATGGTAGCCTTGTCATTATTGAAGATAGTCTGTTATCGATATCTTTGTCACACCAATGGATGATAGCCTTGTCATTATGGAAGGTAGTTTGTTGTCCAGAGTTTTGTTACTCCAATGGATGGTAGCCTTGTCATTATGGAAGGTATTGTGTTGTCGAGTATTTTTTATTCCATTGGATGGTAGCCTTGTCATTATGGAAGGTAGTTTGTTGTCATGATTTTTTTATTCCAATGGATAGTAACCTTCTCATTATGGATGGTAGTCTATTGTCAATATCTTTGTTACTCCAATGGATGTTAGCCTTGTCATTATGGAAGGTAGTCTGTAGTTGAAATATTTGTTATTGCAATGGATGGTAGCCTTGTCATTATGGAAGGTAGTCCGTTGTCGAGATTTTTGTTATTCCAATGGATGGTAACCTTGTCATTATGGAAGGTAGTCTTTTGTCGAAATTTTTGTTACTCCAATGGATGGTAGCCTTGTCATTATTGAAGGTAGTCTATTGTCGATATCTTTGTTACTCCAATGGATGATAGCTTTGTCATTATGCAAGGTAGTTTTTTATCGAGATTTTTGTTACTCCAATGGATGGTAGCCTTGTCATTATTGAAGGTAGTCTATTGTCGATATCTTTGTTACTCCAATGTATGATAGCCTTGTCATTATGCAAGGTAGTATGTTGTTCAGATTTTTGTTACTCCAATGGATGATAGCCTTGTCATTATGGAAGGTAGTCTGTTGTCGATATTTTTGTTACTCCAATGGATGGTAGCCTTGTCATTATGGAAGGTAGTCTGTTGTCGAAATTTTTTATTCCATTGGATGGTAGCCTTGTCATTATGGAAGGTAGTTTCTTGTCATGATTTTTGTAATTCCAATGGATGGTAACCTTGTCATTATGGAAGGTAGTCTTTTGTCGATATTTTTCTTACTCCAATTGATGGTAGCCTTGTCATTATGGAAGATAGTCTATTGTTGATATCTTTGTTACTCCAATGGATGTTAGCCTTGTCATTATAGAAGGTAGTCTGTAGTTGAAATTTTTGTTATTCCAATGGATGGTAGCCTTGTCATTATTGAAGGTAGTCTATTGTCGATATCTTTGTTACTCCAATGGATGATAGCCTTGTCATTATGCAAGGTAGTTTTTTATCGAGATTTTTGTTACTCCAATGGATGGTAGCCTTGGCATTATTGAAGGTAGTCTATTGTCGATATCTTTGTTACTCCAATGGATGATAGCCTTGTCATTATGCAAGGTAATATGTTGTTCAGATTTTTGTTACTCCAATGGATGGTAGCCTTGTCATTATGGAAGGTAGTATTTTGTCGAGATTTTTGTTACTCTAATGGATGGTAGCCTTGTCATTATTGAAGATAGTCTGTTATCGATATCTTTGTTACACCAATGGATGATAGCCTTGTCATTATGGGAGGTAGTTTGTTGTCGAGAGTTTTGTTACTCCAATGGATGGTAGCCTTGTCATTATGGAAGGTTGTTTGTTGTCGAGTATTTTTTATTCCATTGGATGGTAGTGTTGTCATTATGGAAGGTAGTTTGTTGTCATGATTTTTGTTATTCCAATGGATGGTAACCTTGTAATTATGGAAGGTAGTCTTTTGTCGAGATTTTTCTTACTCCAATGGATGGTAGCCTTGTCATTATGGAAGGTAGTCTATTGTCGATATCTTTGTTACTCCAATGGATGTTAGCCTTGTCATTATGGAAGGTAGTCTGTAGTTGAAATATTTGTTATTCCAATGGATGGTAGCCTTGTCATTATGGAAGGTAGTCCGTTGTCGAGATTTTTGTTATTCCAATGGATGGTAACCTTGTCATTATGGAAGGTAGTGTTTTGTCGAGATTTTTTTACTCCAATGGATGGTAGCCTTGTCATTATTGAAGTTAGTCTATTGTCGATATCTTTATTACTCCAATGGATGATAGCCTTGTCATTATGGAAGGTAGTCTGTTGTCGAGAGTTTTGTTACTCCAATGGATGGTAGCCTTGTCATTATGGAAGGTAGTATTTTGTCGAGATTTTTGTTACTCTAATGCATGGTAGCCTTGTCATTATTGAAGATAGTCTGTTATCGATATCTTTGTCACACCAATGGATGATAGCCTTGTCATTATGGAAGGTAGTTTGTTGTCGAGAGTTTTGTTACTCCAATGGATGGTAGCCTTGTCATTATGGAAGGTAGTCTATTGTCGAGTATTTTTTATTCCATTGGATGGTAGCCTTGTCATTATGGAAGGTAGTTTTTTGTCATGATTTTTTTTATTCCAATGGATAGTAACCTTCTCATTATGGATGGTAGTCTATTGTCGATATCTTTGTTACTCCAATGGATGTTAGCCTTGTCATTATGGAAGGTAGTCTGTAGTTGAAATATTTGTTATTGCAATGGATGGTAGCCTTGTCATTATGGAAGGAAGTCCGTTGTCGAGATTTTTGTTATTCCAATGGATGGTAACCTTGTCATTATGGAAGGTAGTCTTTTGTCGAAATTTTTGTTACTCCAATGGATGGTAGCCTTGTCATTATTGAAGGTAGTCTATTGTCGATATCTTTGTTACTCCAATGGATGATAGCCTTGTCATTATGCAAGGTAGTTTTTTATCGAGATTTTTGTTACTCCAATGGATGGTAGCCTTGTTATTATTGAAGGTAGTCAATTGTCGATATCTTTGTTACTCCAATGGATGATAGCCTTGTCATTATGCAAGGTAGTATGTTGTTCAGATTATTGTTACTCCAATGGATGGTAGCCTTGTCATTATTGTAGGTAGTATTTTGTCGAGATTTTTGTTACTCCAATGGATGGTAGCCTTGTCATTATCGAAGATATTCTGATATCGATATCTTTGTTACTCCAATGGATGATAGCCTTGTCATTATGGAAGGTAGTCTGTTGTCGATATTTTTGTTACTCCAATGGATGGTAGCCTTGTCATTATGGAAGGTAGTCTGTTGTCGAAATTTTTTATTCCATTGGATGGTAGCCTTGTCATTATGGAAGGTAGTTTCTTGTCATGATTTTTGTAATTCCAATGGATGGTAACCTTGTCATTATGGAAGGTAGTCTTTTGTCGATATTTTTCTTACTCCAATTGATGGTAGCCTTGTCATTATGGAAGATAGTCTATTGTTGATATCTTTGTTACTCCAATGGATGTTAGCCTTGTCATTATAGAAGGTAGTCTGTAGTTGAAATTTTTGTTATTCCAATGGATGGTAGCCTTGTCATTATTGAAGGTAGTCTATTGTCGATATCTTTGTTACTCCAATGGATGATAGCCTTGTCATTATGCAAGGTAGTTTTTTATCGAGATTTTTGTTACTCCAATGGATGGTAGCCTTGGCATTATTGAAGGTAGTCTATTGTCGATATCTTTGTTACTCCAATGGATGATAGCCTTGTCATTATGCAAGGTAATATGTTGTTCAGATTTTTGTTACTCCAATGGATGGTAGCCTTGTCATTATGGAAGGTAGTATTTTGTCGAGATTTTTGTTACTCTAATGGATGGTAGCCTTGTCATTATTGAAGATAGTCTGTTATCGATATCTTTGTTACACCAATGGATGATAGCCTTGTCATTATGGGAGGTAGTTTGTTGTCGAGAGTTTTGTTACTCCAATGGATGGTAGCCTTGTCATTATGGAAGGTAGTTTGTTGTCGAGTATTTTTTATTCCATTGAATGGTAGTGTTGTCATTATGGAAGGTAGTTTGTTGTCATGATTTTTGTTATTCCAATGGATGGTAACCTTGTAATTATGGGAGGTAGTCTTTTGTCGAGATTTTTCTTACTCCAATGGATGGTAGCCTTGTCATTATGGAAGGTAGTCTATTGTCGATATCTTTGTTACTCCAATGGATGTTAGCCTTGTCATTATGGAAGGTAGTCTGTAGTTGAAATATTTGTTATTCCAATGGATGGTAGCCTTGTCATTATGGAAGGTAGTCCGTTGTCGAGATTTTTGTTATTCCAATGGATGGTAACCTTGTCATTATGGAAGGTAGTGTTTTGTCGAGATTTTTTTACTCCAATGGATGGTAGCCTTGTCATTATTGAAGTTAGTCTATTGTCGATATCTTTATTACTCCAATGGATGATAGCCTTGTCATTATGGAAGGTAGTCTGTTGTCGAGAGTTTTGTTACTCCAATGGATGGTAGCCTTGTCATTATGGAAGGTAGTATTTTGTCGAGATTTTTGTTACTCTAATGCATGGTAGCCTTGTCATTATTGAAGATAGTCTGTTATCGATATCTTTGTCACACCAATGGATGATAGCCTTGTCATTATGGAAGGTAGTTTGTTGTCGAGAGTTTTGTTACTCCAATGGATGGTAGCCTTGTCATTATGGAAGGTAGTCTATTGTCGAGTATTTTTTATTCCATTGGATGGTAGCCTTGTCATTATGGAAGGTAGTTTTTTGTCATGATTTTTTTTATTCCAATGGATAGTAACCTTCTCATTATGGATGGTAGTCTATTGTCGATATCTTTGTTACTCCAATGTATGTTAGCCTTGTCATTATGGAAGGTAGTCTGTAGTTGAAATATTTGTTATTGCAATGGATGGTAGCCTTGTCATTATGGAAGGAAGTCCGTTGTCGAGATTTTTGTTATTCCAATGGATGGTAACCTTGTCATTATGGAAGGTAGTCTTTTGTCGAAATTTTTGTTACTCCAATGGATGGTAGCCTTGTCATTATTGAAGGTAGTCTATTGTCGATATCTTTGTTACTCCAATGGATGTAGCCTTGTCATTATGCAAGGTAGTTTTTTATCGAGATTTTTGTTACTCCAATGGATGGTAGCCTTGTTATTATTGAAGGTAGTCTATTGTCGATATCTTTGTTACTCCAATGGATGATAGCCTTGTCATTATGCAAGGTAGTATGTTGTTCAGATTATTGTTACTCCAATGGATGGTAGCCTTGTCATTATGGTAGGTAGTATTTTATCGAGATTTTTGTTACTGCAATGGATGGTAGCCTTTTCATTATTGAAGATATTCTGTTATCGATATCTTTGTTACTCCAATGGATGATAGCCTTGTCATTATGGAATGTAGTCTATTGTCGAGATTTTTGTTACTCCAATGGATGGTAGCCTTGTCATTATGGAAGGTAGTCTTTTGTCGAGAATTTTTTATTCCATTGGATGGTAGCCTTGTCATTATGGAAGGTAGTTTGTTGTAATGATTTTTGTTATTCCAATGGATGGTAACCTTGTCATTATGGAAGGTAGTCTTTTGTTGAGATTTTTCTTACTCCAATGGATGGTAGCCTTGTCATTATGGAAGGTAGTCTATTGTCGATATCTTTGTTACTCCAATGGATGTTAGCCGTGTCATTATGGAAGGTAGTCTGTAGTTGAAATTTTTGTTATTCCAATGGATGGTAGCCTTGTCATTATGGAAGGTACTCCGTTCTCGAGATTTTTGTTATTCCAATGGATGGTAACCTTGTTATTATGGAAGGTAGTCTTTTGTCGAGATTTTTGTTACTTCAATGGATGGTAGCCTTGTCATTATTGAAGTTAGTCTATTGTCGATATCTTTGTTACTCCTATGGATGATAGCCTTGACATTATGCAAGGTAGTATGTTGTTCATATTTTTGTTACTCTAGTGGATGGTAGCCTTGTCATTATGGAAGGTAGTATTTTGTCGAGATTTTTGTTACTCCAATGGATGGTAGCCTTGTCATTATTGAAGATAGTCTGTTAACGATATCTTTGTTACACCAACGAATGATTGCCTTGTCATTATGGAATGTAGTATGTTGTCGAGAGTTTTGTTACTCCAATGGATGATAGCCTTGTCATTATAAAAGGTAGTCTATTGTCGAGAATTTTTTATTCCATTTGATGGTAGCCTTGTGATTACGGAAGGTAGTTTGTTGTCATGATTTTTTTTATTCCAATGGATGGTAACCTTGTCATTATGGAAGGTAGTCTTTTGTCGAGATTTTTCTAACTCCAATGGATGGTAGCTTTGTCATTATGGAAGGTAGTCTATTGTCGATATCTTTGTTACTCCAATGGATGTTTGCCTTGTCATTATGGAAGGTAGTCTGTAGTTAAAATATTTGTTATTCCAATGGATGGTAGCCTTGTCATTATTGAAGGTAGTCCGTTGTCGAGATTTTTGTTATTCCAATGGATGGTTACCTTGTCATTATGGAAGGTAGTCTTTTGTCAAAAAATTTGTTACTCCAATGGATGGTAGCCTTGTAATTATTGAAGGTAATCTATTTTTGATATCTTTGTTACTCCAATGGATGATAGCCTTGTCATTATGCAAGGTAGTTTTTTATCGAGATTTTTGTTACTCCAATGGATGGTAGCCTTGTCATTATTGAAGGTAGTCTATTGTCGATATCTTTGTTACTCCAATGGATGATAGCCTTGTCATTATGCAAGGTAGTATGTTGTTCAGATTTTTGTTACTCCAATGGATGGTAGCCTTGTCATTATGGTAGGTAGTATTTTTACGAGATTTTTGTTACTCCAATGGATGGTAGCCTTGTCATTATTGAAGATTTTTTGTTATCGATATATTTGTTACACCAATGGATGATAGCCTTGTCATTATAGAAGGTAGTATGTTGTCGAGAGTTTTGTTACTCCAATGGATGGTAGCCTTGTCATTAGTGAAGGTAGTCTGTTGTCGAGAATTTTTTATTCCATTGGATGGTAGCCTTGTGATTATGGAAGGTAGTTTGTTGTCATGATTTTTTTTATTCCAATGGATGGTAACCTTGTCATTATGGAAGGTAGTCTTTTGTCGAGATTTTTCTAACTCCAATGGATGGTAGCTTTGTCATTATGGAAGGTAGTCTATTGTCGATATCTTTGTTACTCCAATGGATGTTAGCCTTGTCATTATGGAAGGTAGTCTGTAGTTAAAATTTTTGTTATTCCAATGGATGGTAGCCTTGTCATTATTGAAGGTAGTCCATTGTCGAGATTTTTGTTATTCCAATGGAAGATTACCTTGTCATTATGGAAGGTAGTCTTTTGTCAAAAAATTTGTTACTCCAATGGATGGTAGCCTTGTAATTATTGAAGGTAGTCTATTTTCGATATCTTTGTTACTCCAATGGATGATAGCCTTGTCATTATGCAAGGTAGTATTTTATCGATATTTTTGCTACTCCAATGGATGGTAGCCTTGTCATTATTGAAGGTAATCTATTGTCGATATCTTTGTTACTCCAATGGATGATAGCCTTGTCATTATGCAAGGTAGTATGTTGTTCATATTTTTGTTACTCCAATGGATGGTAGCCTTGTCATTATGGTAGGTAGTATTTTGTCGAGATTTTTGTTACTCCAATGGATGGTAGCCTTGTCATTATTGATGATTTTTTTTTATCGATATCTTTGTTACTCCAATGGATGATAGCCTTGTCATTATGGAATGTAGTCTGTTGTCGAGATTTTTGTTATTCCAATGGATGGTAGCCTTGTCATTATGGAAGGTAGTTTGTTGTCGAGAATTTTTTATTCCATTGGATGGTAGCCTTGTCATCATGGAAGGTAGTTTCTTGTCATGATTTTTGTTATTCCAATGGATGGTAACCTTGTCATTATGGAAGGTAGTCTTTTGTCGATATTTTTCTTACTCCAATGGATGGTAGCCTTGTCATTATGGAAGATAGTCTATTGTCGATATCTTTGTTACTCCAATGGATGTTAGCCTTGTCATTATGGAAGGTAGGTTGTAGTTGAAATTTTTGTTATTCCAATGGATGGTAGCCTTGTCATTATTGAAGGTAGTCCATTGTCGAGATTTTTGTTATTCCAATGGATGGTAACCTTGTCATTATGGAAGGTAGTCTTTTGTCGAAATTTTTGTTACTCGAATGGATGGTAGCCTTGTCATTATAGAAGGTAGTCTATTGTCGATATCTTTGTTACTCCAATAGATGATAGCCTTGTCATTATGCAATGTAGTTTTTTATCGAGATTTTTGTTACTCCAATGGATGGTAGCCTTGTCATTATGCAAGGTAGTATGTTGTTCAGATTTTTGTTACTCCAATAGATGGTAGCCTTGTCATTATGGTAGGTAGTATTTTGTCGAGATTTTTGTTACTCCAATGGATGGTAGCCTTGTCATTATTGAATATTTTTTGTTATCGATATATTTGTTACACCAATGGATGATAGCCTTGTCATTATAGAAGGTAGTATGTTGTCGAGAGTTTTGTTACTCCAATGGATGGTAGCCTTGTCATTATGGAAGGTAGTCTGTTGTCGAGAATTTTTTATTCCATTGGATGGTAGCCTTGTGATTATGGAAGGTAGTTTGTTGTCATGATTTTTTTTATTCCAATGGATGGTAACCTTGTCATTATGGAAGGTAGTCTTTTGTCGAGATTTTTCTAACTCCAATGGATGGTAGCTTTGTCATTATGGAAGGTAGTCTATTGTCGATATCTTTGTTACTCCAATGGATGTTAGCCTTGTCATTATGGAAGGTAGTCTGTAGTTAAAATTTTTGTTATTCCAATGGATGGTAGCCTTGTCATTATTGAAGGTAGTCCATTGTCGAGATTTTTGTTATTCCAATGGAAGATTACCTTGTCATTATGGAAGGTAGTCTTTTGTCAAAAATTTTGTTACTCCAATGGATGGTAGCCTTGTAATTATTGAAGGTAGTCTATTTTCGATATCTTTGTTACTCCAATGGATGATAGCCTTGTCATTATGCAAGGTAGTATTTTATCGATATTTTTGCTACTCCAATGGATGGTAGCCTTGTCATTATTGAAGGTAATCTATTGTCGATATCTTTGTTACTCCAATGGATGATAGCCTTGTCATTATGCAAGGTAGTATGTTGTTCAGATTTTTGTTACTCCAATGGATGGTAGCCTTGTCATTATGGTAGGTAGTATTTTGTCGAGATTTTTGTTACTCCAATGGATGGTAGCCTTGTCATTATTGATGATTTTTTGTTATCGATATCTTTGTTACTCCAATGGATGATAGCCTTGTCATTATGGAATGTAGTCTGTTGTCGAGATTTTTGTTATTCCAATGGATGGTAGCCTTGTCATTATGGAAGGTAGTTTGTTGTCGAGAATTTTTTATTCCATTGGATGGTAGCCTTGTCATCATGGAAGGTAGTTTCTTGTCATGATTTTTGTTATTCCAATGGATGGTAACCTTGTCATTATGGAAGGTAGTCTTTTGTCGATATTTTTCTTACTCCAATGGATGGTAGCCTTGTCATTATGGAAGATAGTCTATTGTCGATATCTTTGTTACTCCAATGGATGTTAGCCTTGTCATTATGGAAGGTAGGTTGTAGTTGAAATTTTTGTTATTCCAATGGATGGTAGCCTTGTCATTATTGAAGGTAGTCCATTGTCGAGATTTTTGTTATTCCAATGGATGGTAATCTTGTCATTATGGAAGGTAGTCTTTTGTCGAAATTTTTGTTACTCGAATGGATGGTAGCCTTGTCATTATAGAAGGTAGTCTATTGTCGATATCTTTGTTACTCCAATAGATGATAGCCTTGTCATTATGCAAGGTAGTTTTTTATCGAGATTTTTGTTACTCCAATGGATGGTAGCCTTGTCATTATGCAAGTTAGTATGTTGTTCAGATTTTTGTTACTCCAATGGATGGTAGCCTTGTCATTATGTAGGTAGTATTTTGTCGAGATTTTTATTACTCCAATGGATGGTAGCCTTGTCATTATTGAAGATATTCTGTTAGCGATATCTTTGTTACTCCAATGGATGATAGCCTTGTCATTATGGAATGTAGTCTGTTGTCGAGATTTTTGTTACTCTAATGGATGGTAGCCTTGTCATTATGGAAGGTAGTATGTTGTCGAGAATTTTTTATTCCATTGGAAGGTAGCCTTGTCATTATGGAAGGTAGTTTCTTGTCATGATTTTTTTTATTCCAATGGATGGTAACCTTGTCATTATGGAAGGTAGTCTTTTGTCGATATTTTTCTTACTCCAATGGATTGTAGCCTTGTCATTATGGAAGGTAGTCTATTGTCGATATCTTTGTTACTCCAATGGATGCTAGCCTTGTCATTATGGAAGGTAGTCTGTAGTTGAAATTTTTGTTATTCCAATGGATGGTAGCCTTGTCATTATGGAAGGGAGTCTATTGTCAATATCTTTGTTACTCCAATGGATGATAGCCTTGTCATTATGCAAGGTAGTATGTTGTTCAGATTTTTCTTACTCCAATGGATGGTAGCCTTGTCATTATGGTAGGTAGTATTTTGTCGAGATTTTTATTACTCCAATGGATGGTAGCCTTGTCATTATTGAAGATATTCTGTTAGCGATATCTTTGTTACTCCAATGGATGATAGCCTTGTCATTATGGAATGTAGTCTGTTGTCGAGATTTTTGTTACTCTAATGGATGGTAGCCTTGTCATTATGGAAGGTAGTCTGTTGTCGAGAATTTTTTATTCCATTGGATGGTAGCCTTGTCATTATGGAAGGTAGTTTCTTGTCATGATTTTTTTTATTCCAATGGATGGTAACCTTGTCATTATGGAAGGTAGTCTTTTGTCGATATTTTTCTTACTCCAATGGATTGTAGCCTTGTCATTATGGAAGGTATTCTATTGTCGATATCTTTGTTACTCCAATGGATGCTAGCCTTGAAATTATGGAAGGTAGTCTGTAGTTGAAATTTTTGTTATTCCAATGGATGGTAGCCTTGTCATTATGGAAGGTAGTCCGTTGTCGAGAATTTTGTTATTCCAATGGATGGTAACCTTGTCATTATGGAAGGTAGTCTTTTGTGAAAAATTTTGTTACTCCAATGGATGGTAGCCTTGTCATTATTGAAGGTAGTCTATTGTCGATATCTTTATTACTCCAATGGATGATAGCCTTGTCATTATGCAAGGTAGTATGTTGTTCAGATTTTTGTTACTCCAATGGATGGTAGCCTTGTCATTATGGTAGGTAGTATTTTGTCGAGATTTTTGTTACTCCAATGGATGGTAGCCTTGTCATTATTGAAGATTTTTTGTTATCGATATCTTTGTTACTCCAATGGATGATAGCCTTGTCATTATGGAATGTAGTCTGTTGTCGAGATTTTTGTTATTCCAATGGATGGTAGCCTTGTCATTATGGAAGGTAGTTTGTTGTCGAGAATTTTTTATTCCATTGGATGGTAGCCTTGTCATTATGGAAGGTAGTTTCTTGTCATGATTTTTGTTATTCCAATGGATGATAACCTTGTCATTATGGAAGGTAGTCTTTTGTCGATATTTTTCTTACTCCAATGGATGGTAGCCTTGTCATTATGGAAGATAGTCTATTGTCGATATCTTTTTTACTCCAATGGATGTTAGCCTTGTCATTATGGAAGGTAGGTTGTAGTTGAAATTTTTGTTATTCCAATGAATGGTAGCCTTGTCATTATTCAAGGTAGTCCATTGTCGAGATTTTTGTTATTCCAATGGATGGTAACCTTGTCATTATGGAAGGTAGTCTTTTGTCGAAATTTTTGTTACTCGAATGGATGGTAGCCTTGTCATTATAGAAGGTAGTCTATTGTCGATATCTTTGTTACTCCAATAGATGATAGCCTTCTCATTATGCAAGGTAGGTTTTTATCGAGATTTTTGTTACTCCAATGGATGGTAGCCTTGTCATTATTGAAGGGAGTCTATTGTCAATATCTTTGTTACTCCAATGGATGATAGCCTTGTCATTATGCAAGGTAGTATGTTGTTCAGATTTTTCTTACTCCAATGGATGGTAGCCTTGTCATTATGGTAGGTAGTATTTTGTCGAGATTTTTATTACTCCAATGGATGGTAGCCTTGTCATTATTGAAGATATTCTGTTAGCGATATCTTTGTTACTCCAATGGATGATAGCCTTGTCATTATGGAATGTAGTCTGTTGTCGAGATTTTTGTTACTCTAATGGATGGTAGCCTTGTCATTATGGAAGGTAGTCTGTTGTCGAGAATTTTTTATTCCATTGGATGGTAGCCTTGTCATTATGGAAGGTAGTTTCTTGTCATGATTTTTTTTATTCCAATGGATGGTAACCTTGTCATTATGGAAGGTAGTCTTTTGTCGATATTTTTCTTACTCCAATGGATTGTAGCCTTGTCATTATGGAAGGTATTCTATTGTCGATATCTTTGTTACTCCAATGGATGCTAGCCTTGAAATTATGGAAGGTAGTCTGTAGTTGAAATTTTTGTTATTCCAATGGATGGTAGCCTTGTCATTATGGAAGGTAGTCCGTTGTCGAGAATTTTGTTATTCCAATGGATGGTAACCTTGTCATTATGGAAGGTAGTCTTTTGTGAAAAATTTTGTTACTCCAATGGATGGTAGCCTTGTCATTATTGAAGGTAGTCTATTGTCGATATCTTTATTACTCCAATGGATGATAGCCTTGTCATTATGCAAGGTAGTATGTTGTTCAGATTTTTGTTACTCCAATGGATGGTAGCCTTGTCATTATGGTAGGTAGTATTTTGTCGAGATTTTTGTTACTCCAATGGATGGTAGCCTTGTCATTATTGAAGATTTTTTGTTATCGATATCTTTGTTACTCCAATGGATGATAGCCTTGTCATTATGGAATGTAGTCTGTTGTCGAGATTTTTGTTATTCCAATGGATGGTAGCCTTGTCATTATGGAAGGTAGTTTGTTGTCGAGAATTTTTTATTCCATTGGATGGTAGCCTTGTCATTATGGAAGGTAGTTTCTTGTCATGATTTTTGTTATTCCAATGGATGATAACCTTGTCATTATGGAAGGTAGTCTTTTGTCGATATTTTTCTTACTCCAATGGATGGTAGCCTTGTCATTATGGAAGATAGTCTATTGTCGATATCTTTTTTACTCCAATGGATGTTAGCCTTGTCATTATGGAAGGTAGGTTGTAGTTGAAATTTTTGTTATTCCAATGAATGGTAGCCTTGTCATTATTCAAGGTAGTCCATTGTCGAGATTTTTGTTATTCCAATGGATGGTAACCTTGTCATTATGGAAGGTAGTCTTTTGTCGAAATTTTTGTTACTCGAATGGATGGTAGCCTTGTCATTATAGAAGGTAGTCTATTGTCGATATCTTTGTTACTCCAATAGATGATAGCCTTCTCATTATGCAAGGTAGGTTTTTATCGAGATTTTTGTTACTCCAATGGATGGTAGCCTTGTCATTATTGAAGGGAGTCTATTGTCAATATCTTTGTTACTTCAATGGATGATAGCCTTGTCATTATGGAAGGTAGTATGTTGTTCAGATTTTTGTTACTCCAATGGATGGTAGCCTTGTCATTATGGTAGGTAGTATTTTGTCGAGATTTTTATTACTCCAATGGATGGTAGCCTTGTCATTATTGAAGATATTCTGTTAGCGATATCTTTGTTACTCCAATGGATGATAGCCTTGTCATTATGGAATGTAGTCTGTTGTCGAGATTTTTGTTACTCTAATGGATGGTAGCCTTGTCATTATGGAAGGTAGTCTGTTGTCGAGAATTTTTTATTCCATTGGATGGTAGCCTTGTCATTATGGAAGGTAGTTTCTTGTCATGATTTTTTTTATTCCAATGGATGGTAACCTTGTCATTATGGAAGGTAGTCTTTTGTCGATATTTTTCTTACTCCAATGGATTGTAGCCTTGTCATTATGGAAGGTAGTCTATTGTCGATATCTTTGTTACTCCAATGGATGCTAGCCTTGTCATTATGGAAGGTAGTCTGTAGTTGAAATTTTTCTTATTCCAATGGATGGTAGCCTTGTCATTATGGAAGGTAGTCCGTTGTCGAGAATTTTGTTATTCCAATGGATGGTAACCTTGTCATTATGGAAGGTAGTCTTTTGTGAAAAATTTTGTTACTCCAATGGATGGTAGCCTTGTCATTATTGAAGGTAGTCTATTGTCGATATCTTTGTTACTCCAATGGATGATAGCCTTGTCATTATGCAAGGTAGTATGTTGTTCAGATTTTTGTTACTCCAATGGATGGTAGCCTTGTCATTATGGTAGGTAGTATTTTGTCGAGATTTTTGTTACTCCAATGGATGGTAGCCTTGTCATTATTGAAGATTTTTTGTTATCGATATCTTTGTTACTCCAATGGATGATAGCCTTGTCATTATGGAATGTAGTCTGTTGTCGAGATTTTTGTTATTCCAATGGATGGTAGCCTTGTCATTATGGAAGGTAGTTTGTTGTCGAGAATTTTTTATTCCATTGGATGGTAGCCTTGTCATTATGGAAGGTAGTTTCTTGTCATGATTTTTGTTATTCCAATGGATGGTAACCTTGTCATTATGGAAGGTAGTCTTTTGTCGATATTTTTCTTACTCCAATGGATGGTAGCCTTGTCATTATGGAAGATAGTCTATTGTCGATATCTTTTTTACTCCAATGGATGTTAGCCTTGTCATTATGGAAGGTAGGTTGTAGTTGAAATTTTTGTTATTCCAATGGATGGTAGCCTTGTCATTATTCAAGGTAGTCCATTGTCGAGATTTTTGTTATTCCAATGGATGGTAACCTTGTCATTATGGAAGGTAGTCTTTTGTCGAAATTTTTGTTACTCGAATGGATGGTAGCCTTGTCATTATAGAAGGTAGTCTATTGTTGATATCTTTGTTACTCCAATAGATGATAGCCTTGTCATTATGCAAGGTAGGTTTTTATCGAGATTTTTGTTACTCCAATGGATGGTAGCCTTGTCATTATTGAAGGGAGTCTATTGTCAATATCTTTGTTACTCCAATGGATGATAGCCTTGTCATTATGCAAGGTAGTATGTTGTTCAGATTTTTGTTACTCCAATGGATGGTAGCCTTGTCATTATGGCAGGTAGTATTTTGTCGAGATTTTTATTACTCCAATGGATGGTAGCCTTGTCATTATTGAAGATATTCTGTTAGCGATATCTTTGTTACTCCAATGGATGATAGCCTTGTCATTATGGAATGTAGTCTGTTGTCGAGATTTTTGTTACTCCAATGGATGGTAGCCTTGTCATTATGGAAGGTAGTCTGTTGTCGAGAATTTTTTATTCCATTGGATGGTAGCCTTGTCATTATGGAAGGTAGTTTCTTGTCATGATTTTTGTTATTCCAATGGATGGTAACCTTGTCATTATGGAAGGTAGTCTTTTGTCGATATGTTTCTTACTCCAATGGATTGTAGCCTTGTCATTATGGAAGGTAGTCTATTGTCGATATCTTTGTTACTCCAATGGATGTTAGCCTTGTCATTATGGAAGGTAGTCTGTAGTTGAAATTTTTCTTATTCCAATGGATGGTAGCCTTGTCATTATGGAAGGTAGTCCGTTGTCGAGAATTTTGTTATTCCAATGGATGGTAACCTTGTCATTATGGAAGGTAGTCTTTTGTGAAAATTTTTGTTACTCCAATGGATGGTAGCCTTGTCATTATTGAAGGTAGTCTATTGTCGATATCTTTGTTACTCCAATGGATGATAGCCTTGTCATTATGCAAGGTAGTATGTTTTTCAGATTTTTGATACTCAAATGGATGGTAGCCTTGTCATTATGGAAGGTAGTATTTTGTCGAGATTTTTGTTACTCCAATGGATGGTAGCCTTGTCATTATTGAAGATAGTCTGTTATCGATATCTTTGTTACACCAATGGATGATAGCCTTGTCTTTATGGAAGGTAGTCTGTTGTCGAGTGTTTTGTTACTCCAATGGATGGTAGCCTTGTCATTATGGAAGGTAGTCTGTTGTCGAGAATTTTTTATTCCATTGGATGGTAGCCTTGTCATTATGGAAGGTAGTTGGTTGTCATGATTTTTGTTATTCCAATGGATGTTATACTTGTAAGGAAGGTAGTCTTTTGTCAAGATTTTTCTTACTCCAATGGATGGTAGCCTTGTCATTATGGAAGGTAGTCTATTCTCGATATCTTTTTTACTCCAATGGATGTTAGCCTTGTCATTATGTAAGGTAGTCTATAGTTAAAATTTTTGTTATTCCAATGGATGGTAGCCTTGTCATTATTGAAGGTAGTTTGCTGTCGAGATTTTTGTTATTCCAATGGATGGTTACCTTGTCATTATGGAAGGTAGTCTTTTGTCGAAATTTTTGTTACTCCAATGGATGGTAGCCTTGTAATTATTGAAGGTAGTCTATTTTTGATATCTTTGTTACTCCAATGGATGATAGCCTTGTCATTATGCAAGGTAGTTTTTTAACGAGATTTTTGTTACTACAATGGATGGTAGCCTTGTCATTATTGAAGGTAGTCTATTGTCGATATCTTTGTTACTCCAATGGATGATAGCCTTGTCATTATGCAAGGTAGTATGTTGTTCCGATTTTTGTTACTCCAATGGATGGTAGCCTTGTAATTATGGTAGGTAGTATTTTGTCGAGATTTTTGTTACTCCAATGGATGGTAGACTTGTCATTATTGAAGATTTTCTGTTATTGATATCTTTGTTCCTCCAATGGATGATAGCCTTGTCATTATGGAATGTAGTCTGTTGTCGAGATTTTTGTTATTCCAATGGATGGTAGCCTTGACATTATGGAAGGTAGTTTGTTGTCGAGAATTTTTTATTCCATTGGATGGTAGCCTTGTCAATATGGAAGGTAGTTTCTTGTCATGATTTTTGTTATTCCAATGGATGGTAACCTTGTCATTATGGAAGGTAGTCTTTTGTCGATATTTTTCTTACTCCAATGGATGGTAGCCTTGTCATTATGGAAGATAGTCTATTGTCGATATCTTTGTTACTCCAATGGATGTTAGCCTTGTCATTATGGTAGGTAGTATTTTGTCGAGATTTTTATTACTCCAATGGATGGTAGCCTTGTCATTATTGAAGATATTCTGTTATCGATATCTTTGTTACTCCAATGGATGATAGCCTTGTCATTATGGAATGTAGTCTGTTGTCGAGATTTTTGTTATTCCAATGGATGGTAGCCTTGTCATTATTGAAGGTAGTCCGTTGTCAAAAATTTTGTTATTCCAATGGATGGTAACCTTGTCATTATTGAAGGTAGTCTTTTGTCGAAATTTTTGTTACTCCAATGGATGGTAGCCTTGTCATTATAGAAGGTAGTCTATTGTCTATATCTTTGTTACTCCGATATATGATAGCCTTGTCATTATGCAAGGTAGTTTTATATCAAGATTTTTGTTACTCAAATGGATGGTAGCCTTGTCATTATTGAAGGTAGTCTATTGTCGATATCTTTGTTACTCCAATGGATGATAGCCTCGTCATTCTGCAAGGTAGTATGTTGTTCAGATTTTTGTTACTCCAATGGATGGTAGCCTTGTCATTATGGTAGGTAGTATTTTGTCGAGATTTATATTACTCCAATGGATGGTAGCCTTGTCATTATTGAAGATATTCTGTTATCGATATCTTTGTTACTCCAATGGATGATAGCCTTGTCATTATGGAATGTAGTCTGTTGTCGAGATTTTTGTTACTCCAATGGATGGTAGCCTTGTCATTATGGAAGGTAGTCTGTTGTCGAGAATTTTTTATTCCATTGGATGGTAGCCTTGTCATTATAGAAGGTAGTTTCTTGTCATGATTTTTGTTATTCCAATGGATGGTAACCTTGTCATTATGTAAGGTAGTCTTTTGTCGATATTTTTCTTACTCCAATGGATGGTAGCCTTGTCATTATGGAAGGTAGTCTATTGTCGATATCTTTGTTACTCCAATGGATGTTAGCCTTGTCATTATGGAAGGTAGTCTGTAGTTGAAATTTTTGTTATTCCAATGGATGGTAGCCTTGTCATTATGGAAGGTAGTCCGTTGTCGAGATTTTTGTTATTCCAATGGATGGTAACCTTGTCATTATGGAAGGTAGTCTTTTGTGGAAATTTTTGTTACTCCAATGGATGGTAGCCTTGTCATTATTGAAGGTAGTCTATTGTCGATATCTTTGTTACTCCAATGGATGATAGCCTTGTCATTATGCAAGGTAGTATGTTGTTCAGATTTTTGTTACTCCAATCGATGGTAGCCTTGTCATTATGGAAGGTAGTATTTTGTCAGGATTTTTGTTACTCCAATGGATGGTAGCCTTGTCATTATTGAAGATAGTCTGTTATCGATATCTTTGTTACACCAATGGATGATAGCCTTGTCTTTATGGAATGTAGTCTGTTGTCGAGAGTTTTGTTACTCCAATGGATGGTAGCCTTGTCATTATGGAAGGTAGTCTGTTGTCGAGAATTTTTTATTCCGTTGGATGCTAGCCTTGTCATTATGGAAGGTAGTTTGTTGTCATGATTTTTGTTATTCCAATGGATGTTAACCTTGTCATTATGGAAGGTAGTCTTTTGTCATGATTTTTCTTACTCCAATGGATGGTAGCCTTGTTATTATGGAAGGTAGTATATTCTCGATATCGTTGTTACTCCAATGGATGTTAGCCTTGTCATTATGGAAGGTAGTCTGTAGTCGAAATTTTTGTTATTCAAATGGATGGTAGCCTTGTCATTATGGAAGGTAGTCCGTTGTCGAGATTTTTGTTATTCCAATGGATGGTAACCTTGTCATTATGGAAGGTAGTCTTTTGTCGAAATTTTTGTTACTCCAATGGATGGTAGCCTTGTCATTATTGAAGGTAGTCTATTGTCGATATCTTTGTTACTCCAATGGATGATAGCCTTGTCATTATGCAAGGTAGTTTTTTATCAAGATTTTTGTTACTCCAATGGATGGTAGCCTTGTCATTATTGAAGGTAGTCTATTATCGATATTTTTGTTACTCCAATGGATGATAGCCTCGTCATTCTGCAAGGTAGTATGTTGTTCAGATTTTTGTTACTCCATGGGATGGTAGCCTTGTCATTATGGTAGGTAGTCTGTTGTCGAGATTTTTGTTACTCCAATGGATGGTAGCCTTGTCGTTATGGAAGGTAGTCTGTTGTCGAGAATATTTTATTCCATTGGATGGTAGCCTTGTCATTATGGAAGGTAGTTTCTTGTCATGATTTTTGTTTTTCCAAATGGATGGTAACCTTGTCATTATGGAAGGTAGCCTTTTGTCGATATTTTTCTTACTCCAATGGATGGTAACCTTGTCAATATGGAAGGTAGTCTTTTGTCGATATCTTTATTACTCCAATGGATGTTAGCCTTGTCATTATGGTAGGTAGTATTTTGTCGAGATTTTTATTACTCCAATGGATGGTAGCCTTGTCATTATTGAAGATATTCTGTTATCGATATCTTTGTTACTCCAATGGATGATAGCCTTGTCATTATGGAATGTAGTCTGTTGTCGAGATTTTTGTTACTCCAATGGATGGTAGCCTTGTCATTATGGAAGGTAGTTTCTTGTCATGATTTTTGTTATTCCAATGGATGGTAACCTTGTCATTATGGAAGGTAGTCTTTTGTCGATATTTTTCTTACTCCAATGGATGGTAGCCTTGTCATTATGGTAGGTAGTCTATTGTCGATATCTTTGTTACTCCAATGGATGTTAGCCTTGTCATTATGGAAGGTAGTCTGTAGTTGAAATTTTTTTTATTCTAATGGATGGTAGCCTTGTCATTATGGAAGGTAGTCCGTTGTCGAGATTTTTGTTATTCCAATGGATGGTAACCTTGTCATTATGGAAGGTAGTCTGTTGTCGAGAGTTTTGTTACTCCAATGGATGGTTGCCTTGTAATTATGGAAGGTAGTTTGTTGTCATGATTTTTGTTATTCCAATGGATGTTAACCTTGTCATTATGGAAGGTAGTCTTTTGTCAAGATTTTTCTTACTCTAATGGATGGTAGCCTTGTTATTATGGAAGGTAGTCTATTCTCGATATCTTTGTTACTCCAATGGATGTTAGCCTTGTCATTATGGCAGGTAGTCTGTAGTTGAAATTTTTGTTATTCAAATGGATGGTAGCCTTGTCATTATGGAAGGTAGTCCGTTGTCGAGATTTTTGTTATTCCAATGGATGGTAACCTTGTCATTATGGAAGGTAGTCTTTTGTCGAAATTTTTGTTACTCCAATGGATGGTAGCCTTGTCATTATAGAAGGTAGTCTATTGTCTATATCTTTGTTACTCCGATAGATGATAGCCTTGTCATTATGCAAGGTAGTTTTTTATCGAGATTTTTGTTACTCCAATGGATGGTAGCCTTGTATTTATTGAAGGGAGTCTATTGTCAATATCTTTGTTACTCCAATGGATGATAGCCTTGTCATTATGCAAGGTAGTATGTTATTCAGATTTTTGTTACTCCAATGGATGGTAGCCTTGTCATTATGGTAGGTAGTATTTTATCGAGATTTTTATTACTCCAATGGATGGTAGCCTTGTCATTATTGAAGATATTTTGTTATCGATATCTTTGTTACTCCAATGGATGATAGCCTTGTCATTATGGAATGTAGTCTATTGTCGAGATTTTTGTTACTCCAATGGATGGTAGCCTTGTCATTACGGAAGGTAGTCTGTTGTCGAGAATTTTTTATTCCATTGGATGGTAGCCTTGTCATTATAGAAGGTAGTTTCTTGTCATGATTTTTGTTATTCCAATGGATGGTAACCTTGTCATTATGGAAGGTAGTCTTTTGTCGATATTTTTCTTACTCCAATGGATGGTAGCCTTGTCATTATGGAAGGTAGTCTATTGTCGATATCTTTGTTACTCCAATGGATGTTAGCCTTGTCATTATGGAAGGTAGTCTGTAGTTGAAATTTTTGTTATTCCAATGGATGGTAGCCTTGTCATTATGGAAGGTAGTCCGTTGTCGAGATTTTTGTTATTCCAATGGATGGTAACCTTGTCATTATGGAAGGTAGTCTTTTGTGGAAATTTTTGTTACTCCAATGGATGGTAGCCTTGTCATTATTGAAGGTAGTCTATTGTCGATATCTTTGTTACTCCAATGGATGATAGCCTTGTCATTATGCAAGGTAGTATGTTGTTCAGATTTTTGTTACTCCAATGGATGGTAGCCTTGTTATTATGGAAGGTAGTATTTTGTCGAGATTTTTGTTACTCCAATGGATGGTAGCCTTGTCATTATTGAAGATAGTCTGTTATCGATATCTTTGTTACACCAATGGATGATAGCCTTGTCTTTATGGAAGGTAGTCTGTTGTCGAGAGTTTTGTTACTCCAATTGATGGTAGCCTTGTCATTATGGAAGGTAGTCTGTTGTCGAGAATTTTTTATTCCATTGGATGCTAGCCTTGTCATTATGGAAGGTAGTTTGTTGTCATGATTTTGGTTATTCCAATGCATGTTAACCTTGTCATTATGGAAGGTAGTCTTTTGTCAAGATTTTTCTTACTCCAATGGATGGTAGCCTTGTTATTATGGAAGGTAGTCTATTCTCGATATCTTTGTTACTCCAATGGATGTTAGCCTTGTCATTATGGAAGGTAGTCTGTAGTCGAAATTTTTGTTATTCAAATGGATGGTAGCCTTGTCATTATGGAAGGTAGTCCGTTGTCGATATTTTTGTTATTCCAATGGATGGTAACCTTGTCATTATGGAAGGTAGACTTTTTTCGAAATTTTTGTTACTCCAATGGATGGTAGCCTTGTCATTATTGAAGGTAGTCTATTGTCGATATCCTTGTTACTCCAATGGATGATAGCCTTGTCATTATGCAAGGTAGTTTTTTATCAAGATTTTTGTTACTCCAATGGATGGTAGCCTTGTCATTATTGAAGGTAGTCTATTGTCGATATCTTTGTTACTCCAATGGATGATAGCCTCGTCATTCTGCAAGGTAGTATGTTGATCAGATTTTTGTTACTCCAATGGATGGTAGCCTTGTCATTATGGTAGGTACTCTGTTGTCGAGATTTTTGTTACTCCAATGGATGGTAGCCTTGTCATTATGGAAGGTAGTCTGTTGTCGAGAATTTTTTATTCCATTGGATGGTAGCCTTGTCATTATGGAAGGTAGTTTCTTGTCATGATTTTTGTTTTTCCAAATGGATGGTAACCTTGTCATTATGGAAGGTAGCCTTTTGTCGATATTTTTCTTACTCCAATGGATGGTAACCTTGTCAATATGGAAGGTAGTCTTTTGTCGATATCTTTGTTACTCCAATGGATGTTAGCCTTGTCATTATGGTAGTTAGTATTTTGTCGAGATTTTTATTACTCCAATGGATGGTAGCCTTGTCATTATTGAAATATTCTATTATCGATATCTTTGTTACTCCAATGGATGATAGCCTTGTCATTATGGAATGTAGTCTGTTGTCGAGATTTTTGTTACTCCAATGGATGGTAGCCTTGTCATTACGGAAGGTAGTCTGTTGTCGAGAATTTTTTATTCCATTGGATGGTAGCCTTGTCATTATAGAAGGTAGTTTCTTGTCATGATTTTTGTTATTCCAATGGATGGTAACCTTGTCATTATGGAAGGTAGTCTTTTGTCGATATTTTTCTTACTCCAATGGATGGTAGCCTTGTCATTATGGAAGGTAGTCTGTAGTCGAAATTTTTGTTATTCAAATGGATGGTAGCCTTGTCATTATGGAAGGTAGTCCGTTGTCGATATTTTTGTTATTCCAATGGATGGTAACCTTGTCATTATGGAAGGTAGTCTTTTTTCGAAATTTTTGTTACTCCAATGGATGGTAGCCTTGTCATTATTGAAGGTAGTCTATTGTCGATATCCTTGTTACTCCAATGGATGATAGCCTTGTCATTATGCAAGGTAGTTTTTTATCAAGATTTTTGTTACTCCAATGGATGGTAGCCTTGTCATTATTGAAGGTAGTCTATTGTCGATATCTTTGTTACTCCAATGGATGATAGCCTCGTCATTCTACAAGGTAGTATGTTGTTCAGATTTTTGTTACTCCAATGGATGGAAGCCTTGTCATTATGGTAGGTACTCTGTTGTCGAGATTTTTGTTACTCCAATGGATGGTAGCTTTGTCATTATGGAAGGTAGTCTGTTGTCGAGAATTTTTTATTCCATTGGATGGTAGCCTTGTCATTATGGAAGGTAGTTTCTTGTCATGATTTTTGTTTTTCCAAATGGATGGTAACCTTGTCATTATGGAAGGTAGCCTTTTGTCGATATTTTTCTTACTCCAATGGATGGTAACCTTGTCAATATGGAAGGTAGTCTTTTGTCGATATCTTTGTTACTCCAATGGATGTTAGCCTTGTCATTATGGTAGTTAGTATTTTGTCGAGATTTTTATTACTCCAATGGATGGTAGCCTTGTCATTATTGAAATATTCTATTATCGATATCTTTGTTACTCCAATGGATGATAGCCTTGTCATTATGGAATGTAGTCTGTTGTCGAGATTTTTGTTACTCCAATGGATGGTAGCCTTGTCATTACGGAAGGTAGTCTGTTGTCGAGAATTTTTTATTCCATTGGATGGTAGCCTTGTCATTATAGAAGGTAGTTTCTTGTCATGATTTTTGTTATTCCAATGGATGGTAACCTTGTCATTATGGAAGGTAGTCTTTTGTCGATATTTTTCTTACTCCAATGGATGGTAGCCTTGTCATTATGGAAGGTAGTCTATTGTCGATATCTTTGTTACTCCAATGGATGTTAGCCTTGTCATTATGGAAGGTAGTCTGTAGTTGAAATTTTTGTTATTCCAATGGATGGTAGCCTTGTCATTATGGAAGGTAGTCCGTTGTCGAGATTTTTGTTATTCCAATGGATGGTAACCTTGTCATTATGGAAGGTAGTCTTTTGTGGAAATTTTTGTTACTCCAATGGATGGTAGCCTTGTCATTATTGAAGGTAGTCTATTGTCGATATCTTTGTTACTCCAATGGATGATAGCCTTGTCAATATGCAAGGTAGTATGTTGTTCAGATTTTTGTTACTCCAATGGATGGTAGCCTTGTCATTATGGAAGGTAGTATTTTGTCGAGATTTTTGTTACTCCAATGGATGGTAGCCTTGTCATTATTGAAGATAGTCTGTTATCGATATCTTTGTTACACCAATGGATGATAGCCTTGTATTTATGGAAGGTAGTCTGTTGTCGAGAGTTTTGTTACTCCAATGGATGGTAGCCTTGTCATTATGGAAGGTAGTCTGTTGTCGAGAATTTTTTATTCCATTGGATGCTAGCCTTGTCATTATGGAAGGTAGTTTGTTGTCATGATTTTGGTTATTCCAATGCATGTTAACCTTGTCATTATGGAAGGTAGTCTTTTGTCAAGATTTTTCTTACTCCAATGGATGGTAGCCTTGTTATTATGGAAGGTAGTCTATTCTCGATATCTTTGTTACTCCAATGGATGTTAGCCTTGTCATTATGGAAGGTAGTCTGTAGTCGAAATTTTTGTTATTCAAATGGATGGTAGCCTTGTCATTATGGAAGGTAGTCCGTTGTCGAGATTTTTGTTATTCCAATGGATGGTAACCTTGTCATTATGGAAGGTAGTCTTTTTTCGAAATTTTTGTTACTCCAATGGATGGTAGCCTTGTCATTATTGAAGGTAGTCTATTGTCGATATCCTTGTTACTCCAATGGATGATAGCCTTGTCATTATGCAAGGTAGTTTTTTATCAAGATTTTTGTTACTCCAATGGATGGTAGCCTTGTCATTATTGAAGATAGTCTATTGTCGATATCTTTGTTACTCCAATGGATGATAGACTCGTCATTCTGCAAGGTAGTATGTTGTTCAGATTTTTGTTACTCCAATGGATGGTAGCCTTGTCATTATGGTAGGTACTGTGTTGTCGAGATTTTTGTTACTCCAATGGATGGTAGCCTTGTCATTATGGAAGGTAGTCTGTTGTCGAGAATTTTTTATTCCATTGGATGGTAGCCTTGTCATTATGGAAGGTAGTTTCTTGTCATGATTTTTGTTTTTCCAAATGGATGGTAACCTTGTCATTATGGAAGGTAGCCTTTTGTCGATATTTTTCTTACTCCAATGGATGGTAACCTTGTCAATATGGAAGGTAGTCTTTTGTCGATATCTTTGTTACTCCAATGGATGTTAGCCTTGTCATTATGGTAGGTAGTATTTTGTCGAGATTTTTATTACTCCAATGGATGGTAGCCTTGTCATTATTGAAATATTCTATTATCGATATCTTTGTTACTCCAATGGATGATAGCCTTGTCATTATGGAATGTAGTCTGTTGTCGAGATTTTTGTTACTCCAATGGATGGTAGCCTTGTCATTATGGAAGGTAGTCTGTTGTCGAGAATTTTTTATTCCATTGGATGGTAGCCTTGTCATTATGGAAGGTAGTTTCTTGTCATGATTTTTGTTATTCCAATGGATGGTAACCTTGTCATTATGGAAGGTAGTCTTTTGTCGATATTTTTCTTACTCCAATGGATGGTAGCCTTGTCATTATGGAAGGTAGTCTATTGTCGATATCTTTGTTACTCCAATGGATGTAAGCCTTGTCATTATGGAAGGTAGTCTGTAGTTGAAATTTTTGTTATTCCAATGGATGGTAGCCTTGTCATTATGGAAGGTAGTCCGTTGTCGAGATTTTTGTTATTCCAATGGATGGTAACCTTGTCATTATGGAAGGTAGTCTGTTGTCGAGAGTTTTGTTACTCCAATGGATGGTAGCCTTGTCATTATGGAAGGTAGTTTGTTGTCATGATTTTTGTTATTCCAATGAATGTTAACCTTATCATTATGGAAGGTAGTCTTTTGTCAAGATTTTTCTTACTACAATGGATGGTAGCCTTGTTATTATGGAAGGTAGTCTATTCTCGATATCTTTGTTACTCCAATGGATGGTAGCCTTGTCATTATGGAAGGTAGTCTGTTGTCGAGAATTTTTTATTCCATTGGATGCTAGCCTTGTCATTATGGAAGGTAGTTTGTTGTCATGATTTTGGTTATTCCAATGCATGTTAACCTTGTCATTATGGAAGGTAGTCTTTTGTCAAGATTTTTCTTACTCCAATGGATGGTAGCCTTGTTATTATGGAAGGTAGTCTATTCTCGATATCTTTGTTACTCCAATGGATGTTAGCCTTGTCATTATGTAAGGTAGTCTGTAGTCGAAATTTTTGTTATTCAAATGGATGGTAGCCTTGTCATTATGGAAGGTAGTCCGTTGTCGAGATTTTTGTTATTCCAATGGATGGTAACCTTGTCATTATGGAAGGTAGTCTTTTTTCGAAATTTTTGTTACTCCAATGGATGGTAGCCTTGTCATTATTGAAGGTAGTCTATTGTCGATATCCTTGTTACTGCAATGGATGATAGCCTTGTCATTATGCAAGGTAGTTTTTTATCAAGATTTTTGTTACTCCAATGGATGGTAGCCTTGTCATTATTGAAGGTAGTCTATTGTCGATATCTTTGTTACTCCAATGGATGATAGCCTCGTCATTCTGCAAGGTAGTATGTTGTTCAGATTTTTGTTACTCCAATGGATGGTAGCCTTGTCATTATGGTAGGTACTCTGCTGTCGAGATTTTTTTTACTCCAATGGATGGTAACCTTGTCATTATGGAAAGTAGTCTGTTGTCGAGAATTTTGTATTCCATTGGATGGTAGCCTTGTCATTATGGAAGGTAGTTTCTTGTCATGATTTTTGTTTTTCCAAATGGATGGTAACCTTGTCATTATGGAAGGTAGCCTTTTGTCGATATCTTTCTTACTCCAATGGATGGTAACCTTGTCAATATGGAAGGTAGTCTTTTGTCGATATCTTTGTTACTCCAATGGATGTTAGCCTTGTCATTATGGTAGGTAGTATTTTGTCGAGATTTTTATTACTCCAATGGATGGTAGCCTTGTCATTATTGAAATATTCTATTATCGATATCTTTGTTACTCCAATGGATGATAGCCTTGTCATTATGGAATGTAGTCTGTTGTCGAGATTTTTGTTACTCCAATGGATGGTAGCCTTGTCATTATGGAAGGTAGTCTGTTGTCGAGAATTTTTTATTCCATTGGATGGTAGCCTTGTCATTATGGAAGGTAGTTTCTTGTCATGATTTTTGTTATTCCAATGGATGGTAACCTTGTCATTATGGAAGGTAGTCTTTTGTCGATATTTTTCTTACTCCAATGGATGGTAGCCTTGTCATTATGGAAGGTAGTCTATTGTCGATATCTTTGTTACTCCAATGGATGTTAGCCTTGTCATTATGGAAGGTAGTCTGTAGTTGAAATTTTTGTTATTCCAATGGATGGTAGCCTTGTCATTATGGAAGGTAGTCCGTTGTCGAGATTTTTGTTATTCCAATGGATGGTAACCTTGTCATTATGGAAGGTAGTCTGTTGTCGAGAGTTTTGTTACTCCAATGGATGGTAGCCTTGTCATTATGGAAGGTAGTTTTTTGTCATGATTTTTGTTATTCCAATGGATGTTAACCTTATCATTATGGAAGGTAGTCTTTTGTCAAGATTTTTCTTACTACAATGGATGGTAGCCTAGTTATTATGGAAGGTAGTCTATTCTCGATATCTTTGTTACTCCAATGGATGGTAGCCTTGTCATTATGGAAGGTAGTCTGTTGTCGAGAATTTTTTATTCCATTGGATGCTAGCCTTGTCATTATGGAAGGTAGTTTGTTGTCATGATTTTGGTTATTCCAATGCATGTTAACCTTGTCATTATGGAAGGTAGTCTTTTGTCAAGATTTTTCTTACTCCAATGGATGGTAGCCTTGTTATTATGGAAGGTAGTCTATTCTCGATATCTTTGTTACTCCAATGGATGTTAGCCTTGTCATTATGTAAGGTAGTCTGTAGTCGAAATTTTTGTTATTCAAATGGATGGTAGCCTTGTCATTATGGAAGGTAGTCCGTTGTCGAGATTTTTGTTATTCCAATGGATGGTATCCTTGTCATTATGGAAGGTAGTCTTTTTTCGAAATTTTTGTTACTCCAATGGATGGTAGCCTTGTCATTATTGAAGGTAGTCTATTGTCGATATCCTTGTTACTCCAATGTATGATAGCCTTGTCATTATGCAAGGTAGTTTTTTATCAAGATTTTTGTTACTCCAATGGATGGTAGCCTTGTCATTATTGAAGGTAGTCTATTGTCGATATCTTTGTTACTCCAATGGATGATAGCCTCGTCATTCTGCAAGGTAGTATGTTGTTCAGATTTTTGTTACTCCAATGGATGGTAGCCTTGTCATTATGGTAGGTACTCTGTTGTCGAGATTTTTGTTACTCCAATGGATGGTAGCCTTGTCATTATGGAAAGTAGTCAGTTGTCGAGAATTTTTTATTCCATTGGATGGTAGCCTTGTCATTATGGAAGGTAGTTTCTTGTCATGATTTTTGTTTTTCCAAACGGATGGTAACCTTGTCATTATGGAAGGTAGCCTTTTGTCGATATCTTTCTTACTCCAATGGATGGTAACCTTGTCAATATGGAAGGTAGTCTTTTGTCGATATCTTTGTTACTCCAATGGATGTTAGCCTTGTCATTATGGTAGGTAGTATTTTGTCGAGATTTTTATTACTCCAATGGATGGTAGCCTTGTCATTATTGAAATATTCTATTATCGATATCTTTCTTACTCCAATGGATGATAGCCTTGTCATTATGGAATGTAGTCTGTTGTCGAGATTTTTGTTACTCCAATGGATGGTAGCCTTGTCATTATGGAAGGTAGTCTGTTGTCGAGAATTTTTTATTCCATTGGATGGTAGCCTTGTCATTATGGAAGGTAGTTTCTTGTCATGATTTTTGTTATTCCAATGGATGGTAACCTTGTCATTATGGAAGGTAGTCTTTTGTCGATATTTTTCTTACTCCAATGGATGGTAGCCTTGTCATTATGGAAGGTAGTCTATTGTCGATATCATTGTTACTCCAATGGATGTTAGCCTTGTCATTATGGAAGGTAGTCTGTAGTTGAAATTTTTGTTATTCCAATGGATGGTAGCCTTGTCATTATGGAAGGTAGTCCGTTGTCGAGATTTTTGTTATTCCAATGGATGGTAACCTTGTCATTATGGAAGGTAGTCTGTTGTCGAGAGTTTTGTTACTCCAATGGATGGTAGCCTTGTCATTATGGAAGGTAGTTTGTTGTCATGATTTTTGTTATTCCAATGGATGTTAACCTTATCATTATGGAAGGTAGTCTTTTGTCAAGATTTTTCTTACTACAATGGATGGTAGCCTTGTTATTATGGAAGGTAGTCTATTCTCGATATCTTTGTTACTCCAATGGATGTTAGACTTGTCATTATGGAAGGTAGTCTGTAGTTGAAATTTTTGTTATTCAAATGGATGGTAGCCTTGTCATTATGGAAGGTAGTCCGTTGTCGAGAGTTTTGTTATTCCAATGGATGGTAACCTTGTAATTATGGAAGGTAGTCTTTTGTCGAAATTTTTGTTACTCCATTGGATGGTAGCCTTGTCATTATGAAAGGTAGTTTATTGTCATGATTTTTGTTATTCCAATGGATGTTAACCTTGTCATTATGGAAGGTAGTTTTTTATCGAGATTTTTCTTACTCCAATGGATGGTAGCCTTGTTATTATGGAAGGTTGTGTATTCTCGATATCTTTGTTACTCCAACGGATGTTAGACTTTTCATTATGGAAGGTAGTCTGTAGTTGAAATTTTTGTTATTCAAATGGATGGTAGCCTTGTCATTATGGAAGGTAGGCCGTTGTCGAGATTTTTGTTACTCCAATGGATGGTAGCCTTGTCATTATGGAAGGTAGTTTGTTGTCGAGAATTTTTTATTCCATTGGATGGTAGCCTTGTCATTATGGAAGGTAGTTTCTTGTCATGATTTTTGTTATTCCAATGGATGGTAACCTTGTCATTATGGAAGGTAGTCTTTTGTCGATATTTTTCTTACTCCAATGGATGGTAACCTTGTCATTATGGAAGGTAGTCTTTTGTCTATATCTTTGTTACTCCAATGGATGTTAGCCTTGTCATTATTGAAGATATTTTGTTATCGATATCTTTGTTACTCCAATGGATGATAGCCTTGTCATTATGGAATGTAGTTTGTTGTCGAGATTTTTGTTACTCCAATGGATGGTAGCCTTGTCATTATGGAAGGTAGTCTGTTATCGAGAATTTTTTATTCCATTGGATGGTAGCCTTGTCATTATGGAAGGTAGTTTCTTGTCATGATTTTTGTTATTCCAATGGATGGTAACCTTGTCATTATGGAAGGTAGTCTTTTGTCGATATTTTTCTTACTCCAATGGATGGTAGCCTTGTCATTATGGAAGGTAGTCTATTGTCGATATCGTTGTTACTCCAATGGATGTTAGCCTTGTCATTATGGAAGGTAGTCTGTAGTTGAAATTTTTGTTATTCCAATGGATGGTAGCCTTGTCATTATGGAAGGTAGTCCGTTGTCGAGATTTTTGTTATTCCAATGGATGGTAACGTTGTCATTATGGAAGGTAGTCTGTTGTCGAGAGTTTTGTTACTCCAATGGATGGTAGCCTTGTCATTATGGAAGGTAGTCTGTTGTCTAGAATTTTTTATTCCATTGGATGGTAACCTTGTCATTATGGAAGGTAGTTTGTTGTCATGATTTTTGTTATTCCAATGGATGTTAACCTTGTCATTATGGAAGGTAGTCTTTTGTCAAGATTTTTCTTACTCCAATGGATGGTAGCCTTGTTATTATGGAAGGTAGTCTATTCTCGATATCTTTGTTACTCCAATGGATGTTAGCCTTGTCATTATGGAAGGTAGTCTGTAGTTGAAATTTTTGTTATTCAAATGGATGGTAGCCTTGTCATTATGGGAGGTAGTCCGTTGTCGAGATTTTTGTTATTCCAATGGATGGTAACCTTGTCATTATGGAAGGTAGTCTTTTGTCGAAATTTTTGTTACTCCAATGGATGGTAGCCTTGTCATTATTGAAGGTAGTCTATTGTCGATATCTTTGTTACTCCAATGGATGATAGCCTTGTCATTATGCAAGGTAGTTTTTTATCGAGATTTTTGTTACTCCAATGGATGGTAGCCTTGTCATTATTGAAGGTAGTCTATTGTCGATATCTTTGTTACTCCAATGGTTGATAGCCTCGTCATTCTGCAAGGTAGTATGTTGTTCATATTTTTGTTACTCCAATGGATGGTAGCCTTGTCATTATGGTAGGTAGTTTGTTGTCGAGATTTTTGTTACTCCAATGGATGTTAGCCTTATCATTATGGAGGGTAGTCTGTTGTCGAGAATTTTTTATTCCATTGGATGGTAGCCTTGCCATTATGGAAGGTAGTTTCTTGTCATGATTTTTGTTATTCCAATGGATGGTAACCTTGCCGTTATGGAAGGTAGTCTTTTGTCGATATTTTTCTTACTCCAATGGATGGTAACCTTGTCATTATGGAAGGTAGTCTTTTGTCGATATCTTTGTTACTTCAATGGATGTTAGCCTTGTCATTATGGTATGTAGTATTTTGTCGAGATTTTTATTACTCCAATGGATGGTAGCCTTGTCATTATTGAAGATATTCTTTTATCGATATCTTTGTTACTCCAATGGATGATAGCCTTGTTATTATGGAATGTAGTCTGTTGTCGAGATTTTTGTTACTCCAATGGATGGTAGCCTTGTCATTATGGAAGGTAGTCTGTTGTCGAGAATTTTTTATTCCATTGGATGGTAGCCTTGTCATTATGGAAGGTAGTTTCTTGTCATAATTTTTGTTATTCCAATGGATGGTAACCTTGTCATTATGGAAGGTAGTCTTTTGTCGATATTTTTCTTACTCCAATGGATGGTAGCCTTGTCATTATGGAAGGTAGTCTATTGTCGATATCTTTGTTACTCCAATGGATGTTAGCCTTGTCATTATGGAAGGTAGTCTGTAGTTGAAATTTTTGTTATTCAAATGGATGGTAGCCTTGTCATTATGGAAGGTAGTCCGTTGTCGAGATTTTTGTTATTCCAATGGATGGTAACCTTTTCATTATGGAAGGTAGTCTTTTGTGAAAATTTTTGTTACTCCAATGGATGGTAGCCTTGTCATTATTGAAGGTAGTCTATTATCGATATCTTTGTTACTCCAATGGATGATAGACTTGTCATTATGCAAGGTAGTATGTTGTTCAGATTTTTGTTACTCCAATGGATGGTAGCCTTGTCATTATGGAAGGTGGTATTTTGTCGAGATTTTAGTTACTCCAATGGATGGTAGCCTTGTCATTATTGAAGATAGTCTGTTATCGATATCTTTGTTACACCAATGGATGATAGCCTTGTCTTTATGGAAGGTAGTCTGTTGTCGAGAATTTTTTATTCCATTGGATGGTAGCCTTGTCATTATGAAAGGTAGTTTATTGTCATGATTTTTGTTATTCCAATGGATGTTAACCTTGTCATTATGGAAGGTAGTCTTTTGTCAAGATTTTTCTTACTCCAATGGATGGTAGCCTTGTTATTATGGAAGGTTGTGTATTCTCGATATCTTTGTTACTCCAACGGATGTTAGACTTTTCATTATGGAAGGTAGTCTGTAGTTGAAATTTTTGTTATTCAAATGGATGGTAGCCTTGTCATTATTGAAGGTAGTCTATTGTCGATATCTTTGTTACTCCAATGGATGACAGCCTTGTCATTATGCAAGGTAGTTTTTTATCGATAGTTTTGTTACTCCAATGGATGGTAGCCTTGTCATTATTGAAGGTAGTCTATTGTCGATATCTTTGTTACTCCAATGGATGATAGCCTCGTCATTCTGCAAGGTAGTATGTTATTCAGATTTTTGTTACTCCAATGGATGGTAGCCTTGTCATTATGGTAGGTAGTCTGTTGTCGAGATTTTTGTTACTCCAATGGATGGTAGCCTTGTCATTATGGAAGGTAGTCTGTTGTCGAGATTTTTTTATTCCATTGGATGGTAGCCTTGTCATTATGGAAGGTAGTTTCTTGTCATGATTTTTGTTATTCCAATGGATGGTAACCTTGTCATTATGGAAGGTAGTCTTTTGTCGATATTTTTCTTACTCCAATGGATGGTAACCTTTGCATTATGGAAGGTAGTCTTTTGTCGAAATTTTTGTTACTCGAATGGATGGTAGCCTTGTCATTATTGAAGGTACTCTATTGTCGATATCTTTGTTACTCCAATGGATGATAGCCTTGTCATTATGCAAGGTAGTATGTTGTTCAGATTTTTGTTACTCCAATGGATGGTAGCCTTGTCATTATGGAAGGTAGTATTTTGTCGAGATTTTTGTTACTCCAATGGATGGTAGCCTTGTCATTATTGTAGATATTCTGTTATCGATATCTTTGTTACACCAATGGATGATAGCCTTGTCTTTATGGAAGGTAGTCTGTTGTCGAGAGTTTTGTTACTCCAATGGATGGTAGCCTTGTCATTATGGAAGGTAGTTTTTTATCGAGATTTTTGTTACTCTAGTGGGTGGTAGCCTTGTCATTATGGAAGGTAGTTTGTTGTCGAGATTTATGTTACTCCAATGGATGGTAGCCTTGTCATTATTGAAGATAGTCTGTTATCGATATCTTTGATACACCAATGGATGATAGCCTTGTCTTTATTGAAGGTAGTCCATTGTCGAGATTTTTGTTATTCCAATGGATGGTAGCCTTGTCATTATGGTAGGTAGTATTTTGTCGAGATTTTTGTTACTCCAATAGATGGTAGCCTTGTCATTATTGAAGATTTTCTGTTATCGATATCTTTGTTACTCCAATGGATGATAGCCTTTTCATTATGGAATGTAGCCTGTTGTCGAGATTTTTGTTATTCCAATGGATGGTAGCCTTGTCATTATGGAAGTAGTTACTTGTCATGATTTTTGTTATTCCAATGGGTGGTAACCTTGTCATTATGGAAGGTAGTTTTTTCTCGATTTCTTTGTTACTCCAATGGATGTTAGCCTTGTCATTATGGAAGGTAGTATTTTGTCGAGATTTTTGTTACTCCAATGGATAGTAGCCTTGTCATTCTTAAACATAGTCTGTTATCGATATCTTTGATACACCAATGGATGATAGCCTTGTCTTTATGGAAGGTAGTCTGTTGTCGAGAGTTTTGTTACTCCAATGGATGGAAGCCTTGTCATTATGGAAGGTAGTTTGTTGTCGAGAATTTTTTATTCCATTGGATGGTAGCTTTGTCATTATGGAAGGTAGTTTGTTGTCATGATTTTTTTTATTCCAATGGATGTTAACTTTGTCATTGTGGAAGGTAGTCTTTTGTCAAGATTTTTCTTACTCCAATGGATGGTAGCCTTGTAATTTTGGAAGGTAATGTATTCTCTATATCTTTGTTACTCCAATGGATGTTAGCCTTGTCATTATGGAAGGTAGTCTGTAGTTGAAATTTTTGTTATTCCAATGGATGGTAGCCTTGTCATTATGGAAGGTAGTCCGTTGTCGAGATTTTTGTTATTCCAATGGATGGTAACCTTGTCATTATGGAAGGTAGTCTGTTTTCGAGAGTTTTGTTACTCCAATGGATGGTAGCCTTGTCATTATGGAAGGTAGTTTGTTGTCATGATTTTTGTTATTCCAATGGATGTTAACCTTATCATTATGGAAGGTAGTCTTTTGTCAAGATTTTTCTTACTCCAATGGATGGTAGCCTTGTTATTATGGAAGGTAGTCTATTCTCGATATCTTTGTTACTCTAATGGATGTTAGACTTGTCATTATGGAAGGTAGTCTGTAGTTGAAATTTTTGTTATTAAAATGGATGGTAGCCTTGTCATTATGGAAGGTAGTCCGTTGTCGAGATTTTTGTTATTCCAATGGATGGTAACCTTGTAATTATGGAAGGTAGACTTTTGTCGAAATTTTTGTTACTCCAATGGATGGTAGCCTTGTCATTATTGAAGGTAATCTATTGTCGATATCTTTGTTACTCCAATGGATGATAGCCTTGTCATTATGCAAGGTAGTTTTTTATCGAGATTTTTGTTACTCCAATGGATGGTAGCCTTGTCATTATTGAAGGTAGTCTATTATCGATATCTTTGTTACTCCAATGGATGATAGCCTCGTCATTCTGTAAGGTAGTATGTTGTTCAGATTTTTGTTACTCCAATGGATGGTAGCCTTGTCATTATGGTATGTAGTCTGTTGTCGAGATTTTTGTTACTCCAATGGATGGTAGCCTTGTCATTATGGAAGGTAGTCTGTTGTCGAGAATTTTTTATTCCATTGGATGGTAGCCTTGTCATTATGGAAGGTAGTTTCTTGTCATGATTTTTGTTATTCCAATGGATGGTAGCCTTGTCATTATTGAAGGTAGTCTATTGTCGATATCTTTGTTACTCCAATGGATGATAGCCTTGTCATTATGCAAGGTAGTATGTTGTTCAGATTTTTGTTACTCCAATGGATGGTAGCCTTGTCATTATGGAAGGTAGTATTTTGTCGAGATTTTTGTTACTCCAATGGATGGTAGCCTTGTCATTATTGTAGATATTCTGTTATCGATATCTTTGTTACACCAATGGATGATAGCCTTGTCTTTATGGAAGGTAGTCTGTTGTCGAGAGTTTTGTTACTCCAATGGATGGTAGCCTTGTCATTATGGAAGGTAGTTTTTTATCGAGATTTTTGTTACTCTAGTGGGTGGTAGCCTTGTCATTATGGAAGGTAGTTTGTTGTCGAGATTTATGTTACTCCAATGGATGGTAGCCTTGTCATTATTGAAGATAGTCTGTTATCGATATCTTTGATACACCAATGGATGATAGCCTTGTCTTTATTGAAGGTAGTCCATTGTCGAGATTTTTGTTATTCCAATGGATGGTAGCCTTGTCATTATGGTAGGTAGTATTTTGTCGAGATTTTTGTTACTCCAATAGATGGTAGCCTTGTCATTATTGAAGATTTTCTGTTATCGATATCTTTGTTACTCCAATGGATGATAGCCTTTTAATTATGGAATGTAGCCTGTTGTCGAGATTTTTGTTATTCCAATGGATGGTAGCCTTGTCATTATGGAAGTAGTTACTTGTCATGATTTTTGTTATTCCAATGGGTGGTAACCTTGTCATTATGGAAGGTAGTTTTTTCTCGATTTCTTTGTTACTCCAATGGATGTTAGCCTTGTCATTATGGAAGGTAGTATTTTGTCGAGATTTTTGTTACTCCAATGGATAGTAGCCTTGTCATTATTAAACATAGTCTGTTATCGATATCTTTGATACACCAATGGATGATAGCCTTGTCTTTATGGAAGGTAGTCTGTTGTCGAGAGTTTTGTTACTCCAATGGATGGAAGCCTTGTCATTATGGAAGGTAGTTTGTTGTCGAGAATTTTTTATTCCATTGGATGATAGCTTTGTCATTATGGAAGGTAGTTTGTTGTCATGATTTTTTTTATTCCAATGGATGTTAACTTTGTCATTGTGGAAGGTAGTCTTTTGTCAAGATTTTTCTTACTCCAATGGATGGTAGCCTTGTCATTTTGGAAGGTAATGTATTCTCTATATCTTTGTTACTCCAATGGATGTTAGCCTTGTCATTATGGAAGGTAGTCTGTAGTTGAAATTTTTGTTATTCCAATGGATGGTAGCCTTGTCATTATGGAAGGTAGTCCGTTGTCGAGATTTTTGTTATTCCAATGGATGGTAACCTTGTCATTATGGAAGGTAGTCTGTTGTCGAGAGTTTTGTTACTCCAATGGATGGTAGCCTTGTCATTATGGAAGGTAGTTTGTTGTCATGATTTTTGTTATTCCAATGGATGTTAACCTTATCATTATGGAAGGTAGTCTTTTGTCAAGATTTTTCTTACTCCAATGGATGGTAGCCTTGTTATTATGGAAGGTAGTCTATTCTCGATATCTTTGTTACTCTAATGGATGTTAGACTTGTCATTATGGAAGGTAGTCTGTAGTTGAAATTTTTGTTATTAAAATGGATGGTAGCCTTGTCATTATGGAAGGTAGTCCGTTGTCGAGATTTTTGTTATTCCAATGGATGGTAACCTTGTAATTATGGAAGGTAGACTTTTGTCGAAATTTTTGTTACTCCAATGGATGGTAGCCTTGTCATTATTGAAGGTAATCTATTGTCGATATCTTTGTTACTCCAATGGATGATAGCCTTGTCATTATGCAAGGTAGTTTTTTATCGAGATTTTTGTTACTCCAATGGATGGTAGCCTTGTCATTATTGAAGGTAGTCTATTATCGATATCTTTGTTACTCCAATGGATGATAGCCTCGTCATTCTGTAAGGTAGTATGTTGTTCAGATTTTTGTTACTCCAATGGATGGTAGCCTTGTCATTATGGTAGGTAGTCTGTTGTCGAGATTTTTGTTACTCCAATGGATGGTAGCCTTGTCATTATGGAAGGTAGTCTGTTGTCGAGAATTTTTTATTCCATTGGATGGTAGCCTTGTCATTATGGAAGGTAGTTTCTTGTCATGATTTTTGTTATTCCAATGGATGGTAGCCTTGTCATTATTGAAGGTAGTCTATTGTCGATATCTTTGTTACTCCAATGGATGATAGCCTTGTCATTATGCAAGGTAGTATGTTGTTCAGATTTTTGTTACTCCAATGGATGGTAGCCTTGTCATTATGGAAGGTAGTATTTTGTCGAGATTTTTGTTACTCCAATGGATGGTAGCCTTGTCATTATTGTAGATATTCTGTTATCGATATCTTTGTTACACCAATGGATGATAGCCTTGTCTTTATGGAAGGTAGTCTGTTGTCGAGAGTTTTGTTACTCCAATGGATGGTAGCCTTGTCATTATGGAAGGTAGTTTTTTATCGAGATTTTTGTTACTCTAGTGGGTGGTAGCCTTGTCATTATGGAAGGTAGTTTGTTGTCGAGATTTATGTTACTCCAATGGATGGTAGCCTTGTCATTATTGAAGATAGTCTGTTATCGATATCTTTGATACACCAATGGATGATAGCCTTGTCTTTATTGAAGGTAGTCCATTGTCGAAATTTTTGTTATTCCAATGGATGGTAGCCTTGTCATTATGGTAGGTAGTATTTTGTCGAGATTTTTGTTACTCCAATAGATGGTAGCCTTGTCATTATTGAAGATTTTCTGTTATCGATATCTTTGTTACTCCAATGGATGATAGCCTTTTCATTATGGAATGTAGCCTGTTGTCGAGATTTTTGTTATTCCAATGGATGGTAGCCTTGTCATTATGGAAGTAGTTACTTGTCATGATTTTTGTTATTCCAATGGGTGGTAACCTTGTCATTATGGAAGGTAGTTTTTTCTGGATTTCTTTGTTACTCCAATGGATGTTAGCCTTGTCATTATGGAAGGTAGTATTTTGTCGAGATTTTTGTTACTCCAATGGATAGTAGCCTTGTCATTATTAAACATAGTCTGTTATCAATATCTTTGATACACCAATGGATGATAGCCTTGTCTTTATGGAAGGTAGTCTGTTGTCGAGAGTTTTGTTACTCCAATGGATGGAAGCCTTGTCATTATGGAAGGTAGTTTGTTGTCGAGAATTTTTTATTCCATTGGATGGTAGCTTTGTCATTATGGAAGGTAGTTTGTTGTCATGATTTTTTTTATTCCAATGGATGTTAACTTTGTCATTGTGGAAGGTAGTCTTTTGTCAAGATTTTTCTTACTCCAATGGATGGTAGCCTTGTCATTTTGGAAGGTAATGTATTCTCTATATCTTTGTTACTCCAATGGATGTTAGCCTTGTCATTATGGAAGGTAGTCTGTAGTTGAAATTTTTGTTATTCCAATGGATGGTAGCCTTGTCATTATGGAAGGTAGTCCGTTGTCGAGATTTTTGTTATTCCAATGGATGGTAACCTTGTCATTATGGAAGGTAGTCTGTTGTCGAGAGTTTTGTTACTCCAATGGATGGTAGCCTTGTCATTATGGAAGGTAGTTTGTTGTCATGATTTTTGTTATTCCAATGGATGTTAACCTTATCATTATGGAAGGTAGTCTTTTGTCAAGATTTTTCTTACTCCAATGGATGGTAGCCTTGTTATTATGGAAGGTAGTCTATTCTCGATATCTTTGTTACTCTAATGGATGTTAGACTTGTCATTATGGAAGGTAGTCTGTAGTTGAAATTTTTGTTATTAAAATGGATGGTAGCCTTGTCATTATGGAAGGTAGTCCGTTGTCGAGATTTTTGTTATTCCAATGGATGGTAACCTTGTAATTATGGAAGGTAGACTTTTGTCGAAATTTTTGTTACTCCAATGGATGGTAGCCTTGTCATTATTGAAGGTAATCTATTGTCGATATCTTTGTTACTCCAATGGATGATAGCCTTGTCATTATGCAAGGTAGTTTTTTATCGAGATTTTTGTTACTCCAATGGATGGTAGCCTTGTCATTATTGAAGGTAGTCTATTATCGATATCTTTGTTACTCCAATGGATGATAGCCTCGTCATTCTGTAAGGTAGTATGTTGTTCAGATTTTTGTTACTCCAATGGATGGTAGCCTTGTCATTATGGTAGGTAGTCTGTTGTCGAGATTTTTGTTACTCCAATGGATGGTAGCCTTGTCATTATGGAAGGTAGTCTGTTGTCGAGAATTTTTTATTCCATTGGATGGTAGCCTTGTCATTATGGAAGGTAGTTTCTTGTCATGATTTTTGTTATTCCAATGGATGGTAGCCTTGTCATTATTGAAGGTAGTCTATTGTCGATATCTTTGTTACTCCAATGGATGATAGCCTTGTCATTATGCAAGGTAGTATGTTGTTCAGATTTTTGTTACTCCAATGGATGGTAGCCTTGTCATTATGGAAGGTAGTATTTTGTCGAGATTTTTGTTACTCCAATGGATGGTAGCCTTGTCATTATTGTAGATAGTCTGTTATCGATATCTTTGTTACACCAATGGATGATAGCCTTGTCTTTATGGAAGGTAGTCTGTTGTCGAGAGTTTTGTTACTCCAATGGATGGTAGCCTTGTCATTATGGAAGGTAGTCTGTTGTCGAGAATTTTTTATTCCATTGGATGGTAGCCTTGTCATTATGGAAGGTAGTTTGTTGTCATGATTTTTTTTATTCCAATGGATGTTAACTTTGTCATTGTGGAAGGTAGTCTTTTGTCAAGACTTTTCTTACTCTAATGGATGGTAGCCTTGTCATTATGGAAGGTAATGTATTCTCTATATCTTTGTTACTCCAATGGATGTTAGCCTTGTCATTATGGAAGGTAGTCTGTAGTTGAAATTTTTGTTATTCCAATGGATGGTAGCCTTGTCATTATGGAAGGTAGTCCGTTGTTGAGATTTTTGTTATTCCAATGGATGGTAACCTTGTCATTATGGAAGGTAGTCTGTTGTCGAGAGTTTTGTTACTCCAATGGATGGTAGCCTTGTCATTATGAAAGGTAGTTTGTTGTCATGATTTTTGTTATTCCAATGGATGTTAACCTTATCAGTATGGAAGGTAGTCTTTTGTCAAGATGTTTCTTACTCCAATGGATGGTAGCCTTGTTATTATGGAAGGTAGTCTATTCTCGATATCTTTGTTACTCCAATGGATGTTAGACTTGTCATTATGGAAGGTAGTCTGTAGTTGAAATTTTTGTTATTCAAATGGATGGTAGCCTTGTCATTATGGAAGGTAGTCCGTTGTCGAGATTTTTGTTATTCCAATGGATGGTAACCTTGTAATTATGGAAGGTAGTCTTTTGTCGAAATTTTTGTTACTCCAATGGATGGTAGCCTTGTCATTATTGAAGGTAGTCTATTGTCGATATCTTTGTTACTCCAATGGATGACAGCCTTGTCATTATGCAAGGTAGTTTTTTATCGAGATTTTTGTTACTCCAATGGATGGTAGCCTTGTCATTATTGAAGGTAGTCTATTGTCGATATCTTTGTTACTCCAATGGATGATAGCCTCGTCATTCTGCAAGGTAGTATGTTGTTCAGATTTTTGTTACTCCAATGGATGGTAGCCTTGTCATTATGGTAGGTAGTCTGTTGTAGAGATTTTTTTTACTCCAATGGATGGTAGCCTTGTCATTATGGAAGGTAGTCTGTTGTCGAGAATTTTTTATTCCATTGGATGGTAGCCTTGTCATTATGGAAGGTAGTTTCTTGTCATGATTTTTGTTATTCCAATGGATGGTAACCTTGTCATTATGGAAGGTAGTTTTTTGTCGATATTTTTCTTACTCCAATGGATGGTAACCTTGTCATTATGGAAGGTAGTCTTTTGTCGAAATTTTTGTTACTCCAATGGATGGTAGCCTTGTCATTATTGAAGGTAGTCTATTGTCGATATCTTTGTTACTCCAATGGATGATAGCCTTGTCATTATGAAAGGTAGTATGTTGTTCAAATTTTTGTTACTCCAATGGATGGTAGCCTTGTCATTATGGAAGGTAGTATTTTGTCGAGATTTTTGTTACTCCAATGGATGGTAGCCTTGTCATTATTGTAGATAGTCTGTTATCGATATCTTTGTTACACCAATGGATGATAGCCTTGTCTTTATGGAAGGTAGTCTATTGTCGAGAGTTTTGTTACTCCAATGGATGGTAGCCTTGTCATTATGGAAGGTAGTTTTTTATCGATATTTTTGTTACTCTAGTGGGTGGTAGCCTTGTCATTATGGAAGGTAGTTTGTTGTCGAGATTTTTGTTACTCCAATGGATGGTAGCCTTGTCATTATTGAAGATAGTCTGTTATCGATATCTTTGATACACCAATGGATGATAGCCTTGTCTTTATTGAAGGTAGTCCATTGTCGAGATTTTTGTTATTCCAATGGATGGTAGCCTTGTCATTATGGTAGGTAGTATTTTGTCGAGATTTTTGTTACTCCAATGGATGGTAGCCTTGTCATTATTGAAGATTTTCTGTTATCGATATCTTTGTTACTCCAATGGATGATAGCCTTTGCATTATGGAATGTAGCCTGTTGTTGAGATTTTTGTTATTCCAATGGATGGTAGCCTTGTCATTATGGAAGTTGTTACTTGTCATGATTTTTGTTATTCCAATGGGTGGTAACCTTGTCATTATGGAAGGTAGTCTTTTCTCGATTTCTTTGTTACTCCAATGGATGTTAGCCTTGTCATTATGGAAGGTAGTATTTTGTCGAGATTTTTGTTACTCCAATGGATGGTAGCCTTGTCATTATTAAACATAGTCTGTTATCGATATCTTTGATACACCAATGGATGATAGCCTTGTCTTTATGGAAGGTAGTCTGTTGTCGAGAGTTTTGTTACTCCAATGGATCGTAGCCTTGTCATTATGGAAGGTAGTCTGTTGTCGAGAATTTTTTATTCCATTGGATGGTAGCCTTGTCATTATGGAAGGTAGTTTTTTGTCATGATTTTTTTTATTCCAATGGATGTTAACCTTGTCATTATGGAAGGTAGTCTTTTGTCAAGATTTTTCTTACTCCAATGGATGGTAGCGTTGTCATTATGGAAGGTAGTGTATTCTCTATATCTTAGTTACTCCAATGGATGTTAGCCTTGTCATTATGGAAGGTAGTTTGTAGTTGAAATTTTTGTTATTCAAATGGATGGTAGCCTTGTCATTATGGAAGGTAGTCCGTTGCCGAGATTTTTGTTATTCCAATGGATGGTAACCTTGTCATTATGGAAGGTAGTCTTTTGTCGAAATTTTTGTTACTCCAATGGATGGTAGCCTTGTCATTATTGAAAGTAGTCTATTGTCGATATCTTTGTTACTCCAATGGATGATAGCCTTGTCATTATGCAAGGTAGTTTTTTATCGAGATTTTTGTTACTCCAATGGATGGTAGCCTTGTCATTATTGAAGGTAGTCTATTGTCGATATCTTTGTTACTCCAATGGATGATAGCCTCGTCATTCTGTAAGGTAGTATGTTGTTCAGATTTTTGTTACTCCAATGGATGGTAGCCTTGTCATTATGGTAGGTAGTCTGTTATCGAGATTTTTGTTACTCCAATGGATGGTAGCCTTGTCATTATGGAAGGTAGTCTGTTGTCGAGAATTTTTTATTCCATTGGATGGTAGCCTTGTCATTATGGAAGGTAGTTTCTTGTCATGATTTTTGTTATTCCAATGGATGGTAACCTTGTCATTATGGAAGGTAGTCTTTTGTCGATATTTTTCTTACTCCAATGGATGGTAACCTTGTCATTATGGAAGGTAGTCTTTTGTCGAAATTTTTGTTACTCCAATGGATGGTAGCCTTGTCATTATTGAAGGTAGTCTATTGTCGATATCTTTGTTACTCCAATGGATGATAGCCTTGTCATTATGCAAGGTAGTATGTTGTTCAGATTTTTGTTACTCCAATGGATGGTAGCCTTGTCATTATGGAAGGTAGTATTTTTTCGAGATTTTTGTTACTCCAATGGATGGTAGCCTTGTCATTATTGTAGATAGTCTGTTATCGATATCTTTGTTACACCAATGGATGATAGCCTTGTCTTTATGGAATGTAGTCTGTTGTCGAGAGTTTTGTTACTCCAATGGATGGTAGCCTTGTCATTATGGAAGGTAGTTTTTTATCGATATTTTTGTTACTCTAGTGGGTGGTAGCCTTGTCATTATGGAAGGTAGTTTGTTGTCGAGATTTTTGTTACTCCAATGGATGGTAGCCTTGTCATTATTGAAGATAGTCTGTTATCGATATCTTTGATACACCAATGGATGATAGCCTTGTCTTTATTGAAGGTAGTCCATTGTCGAGATTTTTGTTATTCCAATGGATGGTAGCCTTGTCATTATGGTAGGTAGTATTTTGTCGAGATTTTTGTTACTCCAATGGATGGTAGCCTTGTCATTATTGAAGATTTTCTGTTATCGATATCTTTGTTACTCCAATGGATGATAGCCTTTTCATTATGGAATGTAGCCTGTTGTCGAGATTTTTGTTATTCCAATGGATGGTAGCCTTCTCATTATGGAAGTAGTTACTTGTCATGATTTTTGTTATTCCAATGGGTGGTAACCTTGTCATTATGGAAGGTAGTCTTTTCTCGATTTCTTTGTTACTCCAATGGATGTTAGCCTTGTCATTATGGAAGGTAGTATTTTGTCGAGATTTTTGTTACTCCAATAGATGGTAGCCTTGTCATTATTAAACATAGTCTGTTATCGATATCTTTGATACACCAATGGATGATAGCCTTGTCTTTATGGAAGGTAGTCTGTTGTCGAGAGTTTTGTTACTCCAATGGATGGAAGCCTTGTCATTATGGAAGGTAGTTTGTTTTCGAGAATTTTTTATTCCATTGGATGGTAGCCTTGTCATTATGGAAGGTAGTTTGTTGTCATGATTTTTTTTATTCCAATGGATGTTAACTTTGTCATTGTGGAAGGTAGTCTTTTGTCAAGATTTTTCTTACTCCAATGGATGGTAGCCTTGTCATTTTGGAAGGTAATGTATTCTCTATATCTTTGTTACTCCAATGGATGTTAGCCTTGTCATTATGGAAGGTAGTCTGTAGTTGAAATTTTTGTTATTCCAATGGATGGTAGCCTTGTCATTATGGAAGGTAGTCCGTTGTCGAGATTTTTGTTATTCCAATGGATGGTAACCTTGTCATTATGGAAGGTAGTCTGTTGTCGAGAGTTTTGTTACTCCAATGGATGGTAGCCTTGTCATTATGGAAGGTAGTTTGTTGTCATGATTTTTGTTATTCCAATGGATGTTAACCTTATCATTATGGAAGGTAGTCTTTTGTCAAGATTTTTCTTACTCCAATGGATGGTAGCCTTGTTATTATGGAAGGTAGTCTATTCTCGATATCTTTGTTACTCTAATGGATGTTAGACTTGTCATTATGGAAGGTAGTCTGTAGTTGAAATTTTTGTTATTAAAATGGATGGTAGCCTTGTCATTATGGAAGGTAGTCCGTTGTCGAGATTTTTGTTATTCCAATGGATGGTAACCTTGTAATTATGGAAGGTAGACTTTTGTCGAAATTTTTGTTACTCCAATGGATGGTAGCCTTGTCATTATTGAAGGTAATCTATTGTCGATATCTTTGTTACTCCAATGGATGATAGCCTTGTCATTATGCAAGGTAGTTTTTTATCGAGATTTTTGTTACTCCAATGGATGGTAGCCTTGTCATTATTGAAGGTAGTCTATTATCGATATCTTTGTTACTCCAATGGATGATAGCCTCGTCATTCTGTAAGGTAGTATGTTGTTCAGATTTTTGTTACTCCAATGGATGGTAGCCTTGTCATTATGGTAGGTAGTCTGTTGTCGAGATTTTTGTTACTCCAATGGATGGTAGCCTTGTCATTATGGAAGGTAGTCTGTTGTCGAGAATTTTTTATTCCATTGGATGGTAGCCTTGTCATTATGGAAGGTAGTTTCTTGTCATGATTTTTGTTATTCCAATGGATGGTAGCCTTGTCATTATTGAAGGTAGTCTATTGTCGATATCTTTGTTACTCCAATGGATGATAGCCTTGTCATTATGCAAGGTAGTATGTTGTTCAGATTTTTGTTACTCCAATGGATGGTAGCCTTGTCATTATGGAAGGTAGTATTTTGTCGAGATTTTTGTTACTCCAATGGATGGTAGCCTTGTCATTATTGTAGATATTCTGTTATCGATATCTTTGTTACACCAATGGATGATAGCCTTGTCTTTATGGAAGGTAGTCTGTTGTCGAGAGTTTTGTTACTCCAATGGATGGTAGCCTTGTCATTATGGAAGGTAGTTTTTTATCGAGATTTTTGTTACTCTAGTGGGTGGTAGCCTTGTCATTATGGAAGGTAGTTTGTTGTCGAGATTTATGTTACTCCAATGGATGGTAGCCTTGTCATTATTGAAGATAGTCTGTTATCGATATCTTTGATACACCAATGGATGATAGCCTTGTCTTTATTGAAGGTAGTCCATTGTCGATATTTTTGTTATTCCAATGGATGGTAGCCTTGTCATTATGGTAGGTAGTATTTTGTCGAGATTTTTGTTACTCCAATAGATGGTAGCCTTGTCATTATTGAAGATTTTCTGTTATCGATATCTTTGTTACTCCAATGGATGATAGCCTTTTCATTATGGAATGTAGCCTGTTGTCGAGATTTTTGTTATTCCAATGGATGGTAGCCTTGTCATTATGGAAGTAGTTACTTGTCATGATTTTTGTTATTCCAATGGGTGGTAACCTTGTCATTATGGAAGGTAGTTTTTTCTCGATTTCTTTGTTACTCCAATGGATGTTAGCCTTGTCATTATGGAAGGTAGTATTTTGTCGAGATTTTTGTTACTCCAATGGATAGTAGCCTTGTCATTATTAAACATAGTCTGTTATCGATATCTTTGTTACACCAATGGATGATAGCCTTGTCTTTATGGAAGGTAGTCTGTTGTCGAGAGTTTTGTTACTCCAATGGATGGTAGCCTTGTCATTATGGAAGGTAGTCTGTTGTCGAGAATTTTTTATTCCATTGGATGGTAGCCTTGTCATTATGGAAGGTAGTTTGTTGTCATGATTTTTTTTATTCCAATGGATGTTAACTTTGTCATTGTGGAAGGTAGTCTTTTGTCAAGACTTTTCTTACTCCAATGGATGGTAGCCTTGTCATTATGGAAGGTAATGTATTCTCTATATCTTTGTTACTCCAATGGATGTTAGCCTTGTCATTATGGAAGGTAGTCTGTAGTTGAAATTTTTGTTATTCCAATGGATGGTAGCCTTGTCATTATGGAAGGTAGTCCGTTGTTGAGATTTTTGTTATTCCAATGGATGGTAACCTTGTCATTATGGAAGGTAGTCTGTTGTCGAGAGTTTTGTTACTCCAATGGATGGTAGCCTTGTCATTATGGAAGGTAGTTTGTTGTCATGATTTTTGTTATTCCAATGGATGTTAACCTTATCATTATGGAAGGTAGTCTTTTGTCAAGATGTTTCTTACTCCAATGGATGGTAGCCTTGTTATTATGGAAGGTAGTCTATTCTCGATATCTTTGTTACTCCAATGGATGTTAGACTTGTCATTATGGAAGGTAGTCTGTAGTTGAAATTTTTGTTATTCAAATGGATGGTAGCCTTGTCATTATGGAAGGTAGTCCGTTGTCGAGATTTTTGTTATTCCAATGGATGGTAACCTTGTAATTATGGAAGGTAGTCTTTTGTCGAAATTTTTGTTACTCCAATGGATGGTAGCCTTGTCATTATTGAAGGTAGTCTATTGTCGATATCTTTGTTACTCCAATGGATGACAGCCTTGTCATTATGCAAGGTAGTTTTTTATCGAGATTTTTGTTACTCCAATGGATGGTAGCCTTGTCATTATTGAAGGTAGTCTATTGTCGATATCTTTGTTACTCCAATGGATGATAGCCTCGTCATTCTGCAAGGTAGTATGTTGTTCAGATTTTTGTTACTCCAATGGATGGTAGCCTTGTCATTATGGTAGGTAGTCTGTTGTAGAGATTTTTTTTACTCCAATGGATGGTAGCCTTGTCATTATGGAAGGTAGTCTGTTGTCGAGAATTTTTTATTCCATTGGATGGTAGCCTTGTCATTATGGAAGGTAGTTTCTTGTCATGATTTTTGTTATTCCAATGGATGGTAACCTTGTCATTATGGAAGGTAGTTTTTTGTCGATATTTTTCTTACTCCAATGGATGGTAACCTTGTCATTATGGAAGGTAGTCTTTTGTCGAAATTTTTGTTACTCCAATGGATGGTAGCCTTGTCATTATTGAAGGTAGTCTATTGTCGATATCTTTGTTACTCCAATGGATGATAGCCTTGTCATTATGAAAGGTAGTATGTTGTTCAAATTTTTGTTACTCCAATGGATGGTAGCCTTGTCATTATTGTAGATAGTCTGTTATCGATATCTTTGTTACACCAATGGATGATAGCCTTGTCTTTATGGAAGGTAGTCTATTGTCGAGAGTTTTGTTACTCCAATGGATGGTAGCCTTGTCATTATGGAAGGTAGTTTTTTATCGATATTTTTGTTACTCTAGTGGGTGGTAGCCTTGTCATTATGGAAGGTAGTTTGTTGTCGAGATTTTTGTTACTCCAATGGATGGTAGCCTTGTCATTATTGAAGATAGTCTGTTATCGATATCTTTGATACACCAATGGATGATAGCCTTGTCTTTATTGAAGGTAGTCCATTGTCGAGATTTTTGTTATTCCAATGGATGGTAGCCTTGTCATTATGGTAGGTAGTATTTTGTCGAGATTTTTGTTACTCCAATGGATGGTAGCCTTGTCATTATTGAAGATTTTCTGTTATCGATATCTTTGTTACTCCAATGGATGATAGCCTTTGCATTATGGAATGTAGCCTGTTGTCGAGATTTTTGTTATTCCAATGGATGGTAGCCTTGTCATTATGGAAGTTGTTACTTGTCATGATTTTTGTTATTCCAATGGGTGGTAACCTTGTCATTATGGAAGGTAGTCTTTTCTCGATTTCTTTGTTACTCCAATGGATGTTAGCCTTGTCATTATGGAAGGTAGTATTTTGTCGAGATTTTTGTTACTCCAATGGATGGTAGCCTTGTCATTATTAAACATAGTCTGTTATCGATATCTTTGATACACCAATGGATGATAGCCTTGTCTTTATGGAAGGTAGTCTGTTGTCGAGAGTTTTTTTACTCCAATGGATCGTAGCCTTGTCATTATGGAAGGTAGTCTGTTGTCGAGAATTTTTTATTCCATTGGATGGTAGCCTTGTCATTATGGAAGGTAGTTTTTTGTCATGATTTTTTTTATTCCAATGGATGTTAACCTTGTCATTATGGAAGGTAGTCTTTTGTCAAGATTTTTCTTACTCCAATGGATGGTAGCGTTGTCATTATGGAAGGTAGTGTATTCTCTATATCTTAGTTACTCCAATGGATGTTAGCCTTGTCATTATGGAAGGTAGTTTGTAGTTGAAATTTTTGTTATTCAAATGGATGGTAGCCTTGTCATTATGGAAGGTAGTCCGTTGCCGAGATTTTTGTTATTCCAATGGATGGTAACCTTGTCATTATGGAAGGTAGTCTTTTGTCGAAATTTTTGTTACTCCAATGGATGGTAGCCTTGTCATTATTGAAAGTAGTCTATTGTCGATATCTTTGTTACTCCAATGGATGATAGCCTTGTCATTATGCAAGGTAGTTTTTTATCGAGATTTTTGTTACTCCAATGGATGGTAGCCTTGTCATTATTGAAGGTAGTCTATTGTCGATATCTTTGTTACTCCAATGGATGATAGCCTCGTCATTCTGTAAGGTAGTATGTTGTTCAGATTTTTGTTACTCCAATGGATGGTAGCCTTGTCATTATGGTAGGTAGTCTGTTATCGAGATTTTTGTTACTCCAATGGATGGTAGCCTTGTCATTATGGAAGGTAGTCTGTTGTCGAGAATTTTTTATTCCATTGGATGGTAGCCTTGTCATTATGGAAGGTAGTTTCTTGTCATGATTTTTGTTATTCCAATGGATGGTAACCTTGTCATTATGGAAGGTAGTCTTTTGTCGATATTTTTCTTACTCCAATGGATGGTAACCTTGTCATTATGGAAGGTAGTCTTTTGTCGAAATTTTTGTTACTCCAATGGATGGTAGCCTTGTCATTATTGAAGGTAGTCTATTGTCGATATCTTTGTTACTCCAATGGATGATAGCCTTGTCATTATGCAAGGTAGTATGTTGTTCAGATTTTTGTTACTCCAATGGATGGTAGCCTTGTCATTATGGAAGGTAGTATTTTTTCGAGATTTTTGTTACTCCAATGGATGGTAGCGTTGTCATTATTGTAGATAGTCTGTTATCGATATCTTTGTTACACCAATGGATGATAGCCTTGTCTTTATGGAATGTAGTCTGTTGTCGAGAGTTTTGTTACTCCAATGGATGGTAGCCTTGTCATTATGGAAGGTAGTTTTTTATCGATATTTTTGTTACTCTAGTGGGTGGTAGCCTTGTCATTATGGAAGGTAGTTTGTTGTCGAGATTTTTGTTACTCCAATGGATGGTAGCCTTGTCATTATTGAAGATAGTCTGTTATCGATATCTTTGATACACCAATGGATGATAGCCTTGTCTTTATTGAAGGTAGTCCATTGTCGAGATTTTTGTTATTCCAATGGATGGTAGACTTGTCATTATGGTAGGTAGTATTTTGTCGAGATTTTTGTTACTCCAATGGATGGTAGCCTTGTCATTATTGAAGATTTTCTGTTATCGATATCTTTGTTACTCCAATGGATGATAGCCTTTTCATTATGGAATGTAGCCTGTTGTCGAGATTTTTGTTATTCAAATGGATGGTAGCCTTCTCATTATGGAAGTAGTTACTTGTCATGATTTTTGTTATTCCAATGGGTGGTAACCTTGTCATTATGGAAGGTAGTCTTTTCTCGATTTCTTTGTTACTCCAATGGATGTTAGCCTTGTCATTATGGAAGGTAGTATTTTGTCGAGATTTTTGTTACTCCAATGGATGGTAGCCTTGTCATTATTAAACATAGTCTGTTATCGATATCTTTGATACACCAATGGATGATAGCCTTGTCTTTATGGAAGGTAGTCTGTTGTCGAGAGTTTTGTTACTCCAATGGATGGAAGCCTTGTCATTATGGAAGGTAGTTTGTTTTCGAGAATTTTTTATTCCATTGGATGGTAGCCTTGTCATTATGGAAGGTAGTTTGTTGTCATGATTTTTTTTATTCCAATGGATGTTAACCTTGTCATTATGGAAGGTAGTCTTTTGTCAAGATTTTTCTTACTCCAATGGATGGTAGCCTTGTCATTATGGAAGGTAGTGTATTCTCTATATCTTTGTTACTCCAATGGATGTTAGCCTTGTCATTATGGAAGGTAGTCTGTAGTTGAAATTTTTGTTATTCCAATGGATGGTAGCCTTGTCATTATGGAAGGTAGTCCGTTGTCGAGATTTTTGTTATTCCAATGGATGGTAACCTTGTCATTATGGAAGGTAGTCTATTGTCGAGAGTTTTGTTACTCCAATGGATGGTAGCCTTGTCATTATGGAAGGTATTTTGTTGTCATGATTTTTGTTATTCCAATGGATGTTAACCTTATCATTATGGAAGGTAGTCTTTTGTCAAGATTTTTCTTACTCCAATGGATGGTAGCCTTGTTATTATGGAAGGTAGTCTATTCTCGATATCTTTGTTACTCCAATGGATGTTAGACTTGTCATTATGGAAGGTAGTATGTAGTTGAAATTTTTGTTATTCAAATGGATGGTAGCCTTGTCATTATGGAAGGTAGTCCGTTGTCGAGATTTTTGTTATTCCAATGGATGGTAACCTTGTAATTATGGAAGGTAGTCTTTTGTCGAAATTTTTGTTACTCCAATGGATGGTAGCCTTGTCATTATTGAAGGTAGTCTATTGTCGATATCTTTGTTACTCCAATGGATGATAGCCTTTTCATTATGCAAGGTAGTTTTTTATCGAGATTTTTGTTACTCCAATGGATGGTAGCCTTGTCATTATTGAAGGTAGTCTATTATCGATATCTTTGTTACTCCAATGAATGATAGCCTCGTCATTCTGTAAGGTAGTATGTTGTTCAGATTTTTGTTACTCCAATGGATGGTAGCCTTGTCATTATGGTAGGTAGTCTGTTGTCGAGATTTTTGTTACTCCAATGGATGGTAGCCTTGTCATTATGGAAGGTAGTCTGTTGTCGAGAATTTTTTATTCCATTGGATGGTAGCCTTGGCATTATGGAATGTAGTTTCTTGTCATGATTTTTGTTATTCCAATGGATGGTAACCTTGTCATTATGGAAGGTAGTCTTTTGTCGATATTTTTCTTACTCCAATGGATGGTAACCTTGTCATTATGGAAGGTAGTCTTTTGTCTATATCTTTGTTACTCCAATGGATGTTAGCCTTGTCATTATGGTCGGTAGTATTTTGTCGAGATTTTTATTACTCCAATGGATGGTAGCCTTGTCATTATTGAAGATATTTTGTTATCGATATCTTTGTTACTCCAATGGATGATAGCCTTGTCATTATGGAACGTAGTCTGTTGTCGAGATTTTTGTTACTCCAATGGATGGTAGCCTTGTAATTATGGAAGGTAGTCTGTTGTCGAGAATATTTTATTCCATTGGATGGTAGCCTTGTCATTATGGAAGGTAGTTTCTTGTCATGATTTTTGTTATTCCAATGGATGGTAACCTTGTCATTATGGAAGGTAGTCTTTTGTCGATATTTTTCTTACTCCAATGGATGGTAGCCTTGTTATTATGGAAGGTAGTCTATTCTCGATATCTTTGTTACTCCAATGGATGTTAGACTTGTCATTATGGAAGGTAGTCTGTAGTTGAAATTTTTGTTATTCAAATGGATGGTAGCCTTGTCATTATGGAAGGTAGTCCGTTGTCGAGATTTTTGTTATTCCAATGGATGGTAACCTTGTAATTATGGAAGGTAGTCTTTTGTCGAAATTTTTGTTACTCCAATGGATGGTAGCCTTGTCATTATTGAAGGTAGTCTATTGTCGATATCTTTGTTACTCCAATGGATGATAGCCTTTTCATTATGCAAGGTAGTTTTTTATCGAGATTTTTGTTACTCCAATGGATGGTAGCCTTGTCATTATTGAAGGTAGTCTATTATCGATATCTTTGTTACTCCAATGAATGATAGCCTCGTCATTCTGTAAGGTAGTATGTTGTTCAGATTTTTGTTACTCCAATGGATGGTAGCCTTGTCATTATGGTAGGTAGTCTGTTGTCGAGATTTTTGTTACTCCAATGGATGGTAGCCTTGTCATTATGGAAGGTAGTCTGTTGTCGAGAATTTTTTATTCCATTGGATGGTAGCCTTGGCATTATGGAATGTAGTTTCTTGTCATGATTTTTGTTATTCCAATGGATGGTAACCTTGTCATTATGGAAGGTAGTCTTTTGTCGATATTTTTCTTACTCCAATGGATGGTAACCTTGTCATTATGGAAGGTAGTCTTTTGTCTATATCTTTGTTACTCCAATGGATGTTAGCCTTGTCATTATGGTCGGTAGTATTTTGTCGAGATTTTTATTACTCCAATGGATGGTAGCCTTGTCATTATTGAAGATATTTTGTTATCGATATCTTTGTTACTCCAATGGATGATAGCCTTGTCATTATGGAACGTAGTCTGTTGTCGAGATTTTTGTTACTCCAATGGATGGTAGCCTTGTAATTATGGAAGGTAGTCTGTTGTCGAGAATATTTTATTCCATTGGATGGTAGCCTTGTCATTATGGAAGGTAGTTTCTTGTCATGATTTTTGTTATTCCAATGGATGGTAACCTTGTCATTATGGAAGGTAGTCTTTTGTCGATATTTTTCTTACTCCAATGGATGGTAGCCTTGTCATTATGGAAGGTAGTCTATTGTCGATATCTTTGTTACTCCAATGGATGTTAGCCTTGTCATTATGGAAGGTAGTCTGTAGTTGAAATTTTTGTTATTCCAATGGATGGTAGCCTTGTCATTATGGAAGGTAGTCCGTTGTCGAGATTTTTGTTATTCCAATGGATGGTAACGTTGTCATTATGGAAGGTAGTCTGTTGTCGAGAGTTTTGTTACTCCAATGGATGGTAGCCTTGTCATTATGGAAGGTAGTTTGTTGTCATGATTTTTGTTATTCCAATGGATGTTAACCTTGTCATTATGGAAGGTAGTCTTTTGTCAAGATTTTTCTTACTCCAATGGATGGTAGCCTTGTTATTATGGAAGGTAGTCTATTCTCGATATCTTTGTTACTCCAATGGATGTTAGCCTTGTCATTATGGAAGGTAGTCTGTAGTTGAAATTTTTGTTATTCAAATGGATGGTAGCCTTGTCATTATAGGAGGTAGTCCGTTGTCGAGATTTTTCTTATTCCAATGGATGGTAACCTTGTCATTATGGAAGGTAGTCTTTTGTCGAAATTTTTGTTACTCCAATGGATGGTAGCCTTGTCATTATTGAAGGTAGTCTATTGTCGATATCTTTGTAACTTCAATGGATGATAGCCTTGTCATTATGCAAGGTAGTTTTTTATCGAGATTTTTGTTACTCCAATGGATGGTAGCCTTGTCATTATTGAAGGTAGTCTATTATCGATATCTTTGTTACTCCAATGGTTGATAGCCTCGTCATTCTGCAAGGTAGTATGTTGTTCATATTTTTGTTACTCCAATGGATGGTAGCCTTGTCATTATGGTAGGTAGTCTGTTGTCGAGATTTTTGTTACTCCAATGGATGTTAGCCTTATCATTATTGAGGGTAGTCTGTTGTCGAGAATTTTTTATTCCAATGGATGGTAGCCTTGTCATTATGGAAGGTAGTTTCTTGTCATGATTTTTGTTATTCCAATGGATGGTAACCTTGCCATTATGGAAGGTAGTCTTTTGTCGATATTTTTCTTACTCCAATGGATGGTAACCTTGTCATTATGGAAGGTAGTCTTTTGTCGATATCTTTGTTACTTCAATGGATGTTAGCCTTGTCATTATGGTATGTAGTATTTTGTCGAGATTTTTATTACTCCAATGGATGGTAGCCTTTTCATTATTGAAGATATTCTGTTATCGATATCTTTGTTACTCCAATGGATGATAGCCTTGTCATTATGGAATGTAGTCTGTTGTCGAGATTTTTGTTACTCCAATGGATGGTAGCCTTGTCATTATGGAAGGTAGTTTCTTGTCATGATTTTTGTTATTCCAATGGATGGTAACCTTGTCATTATGGAAGGTAGTCTTTTGTCGATATTTTTCTTACTCCAATGGATGGTAGCCTTGTCATTATGGAAGGTAGTCTATTGTCGATATCTTTGTTACTCCAATGGATGTTAGCCTTGTCATTATGGAAGGTAGTCTGTAGTTGAAATTTCTGTTATTCCAATGGATAGTAGCCTTGTCATTATGGAAGGTAGTCCTTTGTCGAGATTTTTGTTATTCCAATGGATGGTAACCTTGTCATTATGGAAGGTAGTCTTTTGTGAAAAATTTTGTTACTCCAATGGATGGTAGCCTTGTCATTATTGAAGGTAGTCTATTGTCAATATCTTTGTTACTCCAATGGATGATAGCCTTGTCATTATGCAAGGTAGTATGTTGTTCATATTTTTGTTACTCCAATGGATGGTAGCCTTGTCATTATGGAAGGTAGTATTTTGTCGAGATTTTAGTTACTCCAATGGATGGTAGCCTTGTCATTATTGAAGATAGTCTGTTATCGATATCTTTGTTACACCAATGGATGATAGCCTTGTCTTTATGGAAGGTAGTCTATTGTCGAGAGTTTTGTTACTCCAATGGATGGTAGCCTTGTCATTATGGAAGGTAGTCTGTTGTCTAGAATTTTTTATTCCATTGGATGGTAGCCTTGTCATTATGGAAGGTAGTTTGTTGTCATGATTTTTGTTGTTCCAATGGATGTTAACCTTGTCATTATGGAAGGTAGTCTTTTGTCAAGATTTTTCTTACTCCAATGGATGGTAGCCTTGTTATTATGGAAGGTAGTCTATTCTCGATATCTTTGTTACTCCAATGGATGTTAGCCTTGTCATTATGGAAGGTAGTCTGTAGTTGAAATTTTTGTTATTCAAATGGATGGTAGCGTTGTCATTATAGGAGGTAGTCCGTTGTTCAGATTTTTGTTACTCCAATGGATGGTAGCCTTGTCATTATGGAAGGTAGTATTTTGTCGAGATTTTAGTTACTCCAATGGATGGTAGCCTTGTCATTATTGAAGATAGTCTGTTATCGATATCTTTGTTACACCAATGGATGATAGCCTTGTCTTTATGGAAGGTAGTCTATTGTCGAGAGTTTTGTTACTCCAATGGATGGTAGCCTTGTCATTATGGAAGGTAGTCTGTTGTCTAGAATTTTTTATTCCATTGGATGGTAGCCTTGTCATTATGGAAGGTAGTTTGTTGTCATGATTTTTGTTATTCCAATGGATGTTAACCTTGTCATTATGGAAGGTAGTCTTTTGTCAAGATTTTTCTTACTCCAATGGATGGTAGCCTTGTTATTATGGAAGGTAGTCTATTCTCGATATCTTTGTTACTCCAATGGATGTTAGCCTTGTCATTATGGAAGGTAGTCTGTAGTTGAAATTTTTGTTATTCAAATGGATGGTAGCCTTGTCATTATAGGAGGTAGTCCGTTGTCGAGATTTTTGTTATTCCAATGGATGGTAACCTTGTCATTATGGAAGGTAGTCTTTTGTCGAAATTTTTGTTACTCCAATGGATGGTAGCCTTGTCATTATTGAAGGTAGTCTATTGTCGATATCTTTGTTACTCCAATGGATGATAGCCTTGTCATTATGCAAGGTAGTATTTTATCGAGATTTTTGTTACTCCAATGGATGGTAGCCTTGTCATTATTGAAGGTAGTCTATTGTCGATATCTTTGTTACTCCAATGGTTGATAGCCTCGTCATTCTGCAAGGTAGTATGTTGTTCATATTTTTGTTACTCCAATGGATGGTAGCCTTGTCATTATGGTAGGTAGTCTGTTGTCGAGATTTTTGTTACTCCAGTGGATGTTAGCCTTATCATTATGGAGGGTAGTCTGTTGTCGAGAATTTTTTATTCCATTGGATGGTAGCCTTGTCATTATGGAAGGTAGTTTCTTTTCATGATTTTTGTTATTCCAATGGATGGTAACCTTGCCATTATGGAAGGTAGTCTTTTGTCGATATTTTTCTTACTCCAATGGATGGTAACCTTGTCATTATGGAAGGTAGTCTTTTGTCGATATCTTTGTTACTTCAATGGATGTTAGCCTTGTCATTATGGTATGTAGTATTTTGTCGAGATTTTTATTACTCCAATGGATGGTAGCCTTGTCATTATTGAAGATATTATGTTATCGATATCTTTGTTACTCCAATGGATGATAGCCTTGTCATTATGGAATGTAGTCTGTTGTCGAGATTTTTGTTACTCCAATGGATGGTAGCCTTGTCATTATGGAAGGTAGTTTCTTGTCATGATTTTTGTTATTCCAATGGATGGTAACCTTGTCATTATGGAAGGTAGTCTTTTGTCGATATTTTTCTTACTCCAATGGATGGTAGCCTTGTCATTATGGAAGGTAGTCTATTGTCGATATCTTTGTTACTCCAATGGATGTTATCCTTGTCATTATGGAAGGTAGTCTGTAGTTGAAATTTCTGTTATTCCAATGGATAGTAGCCTTGTCATTATGGAAGGTAGTCCTTTGTCGAGATTTTTGTTATTCCAATGGATGGTAACCTTGTCATTATGGAAGGTAGTCTTTTGTGAAAATTTTTGTTACTCCAATGGATGGTAGCCTTGTCATTATTGAAGGTAGTCTATTGTCGATATCTTTGTTACTCCAATGGATGATAGCCTTGTCATTATGCAAGGTAGTATGTTGTTCAGATTTTTGTTACTCCAATGGATGGTAGCCTTGTCATTATGGAAGGTAGTATTTTGTCGAGATTTTAGTTACTCCAATGGATGGTAGCCTTGTCATTATTGAAGATAGTCTGTTATCGATATCTTTGTTACACCAATGGATGATAGCCTTGTCTTTATGTAAGGTAGTCTATTGTCGAGAGTTTTATTACTCCAATGGATGGTAGCCTTGTCATTATGGAAGGTAGTCTGTTGTCTAGAATTTTTTATTCCATTGGATGGTAGCCTTGTCATTATGGAAGGTAGTTTGTTGTCATGATTTTTGTTGTTCCAATGGATGTTAACCTTGTCATTATGGAAGGTAGTCTTTTGTCAAGATTTTTCTTACTCCAATGGATGGTAGCCTTGTTATTATGGAAGGTAGTCTATTCTCGATATCTTTGTTACTCCAATGGATGTTAGCCTTGTCATTATGGAAGGTAGTCTGTAGTTGAAATTTTTGTTATTCAAATGGATGGTAGCCTTGTCATTATAGGAGGTAGTCCGTTGTTCAGATTTTTGTTACTCCAATGGATGGTAGCCTTGTCATTATGGAAGGTAGTATTTTGTCGAGATTTTAGTTACTCCAATGCATGGTAGCCTTGTCATTATTGAAGATAGTCTGTTATCGATATCTTTGTTACACCAATGGATGATAGCCTTGTCTTTATGGAAGGTAGTCTATTGTCGAGAGTTTTGTTACTCCAATGGATGGTAGCCTTGTCATTATGGAAGGTAGTCTGTTGTCTAGAATTTTTTATTCCATTGGATGGTAGCCTTGTCATTATGGATGGTAGTTTGTTGTCATGATTTTTGTTATTCCAATGGATGTTAACCTTGTCATTATGGAAGGTAGTCTTTTGTCAAGATTTTTCTTACTCCAATGGATGGTAGCCTTGTTATTATGGAAGGTAGTCTATTCTCGATATCTTTGTTACTCCAATGGATGTTAGCCTTGTCATTATGGAAGGTAGTCTGTAGTTGAAATTTTTGTTATTCAAATGGATGGTAGCCTTGTCATTATAGGAGGTAGTCCGTTGTCGAGATTTTTGTTACTCCAATGGATGGTAGCCTTGTCATTATTGAAGGTAGTCTATTGTCGATATCTTTGTTACTCCAATGGATGATAGCCTTGTCATTATGCAAGGTAGTATTTTATCGAGATTTTTGTTACTCCAATGGATGGTAGCCTTGTCATTATTGAAGGTAGTCTATTGTCGATATCTTTGTTACTCCAATGGTTGATAGCCTCGTCATTCTGCAAGGTAGTATGTTGTTCATATTTTTGTTACTCCAATGGATGGTAGCCTTGTCATTATGGTAGGTAGTCTGTTGTCGAGATTTTTGTTACTCCAATGGATGGTAGCCTTGTAATTATGGAAGGTAGTCTGTTGTCGAGAATATTTTATTCCATTGGATGGTAGCCTTGTCATTATGGAAGGTAGTTTCTTGTCATGATTTTTGTTATTCCAATGGATGGTAACCTTGTCATTATGGAAGGTAGTCTTTTGTCGATATTTTTCTTACTCCAATGGATGGTAGCCTTGTCATTATGGAAGGTAGTCTATTGTCGATATCTTTGTTACTCCAATGGATGTTAGCCTTGTCATTATGGAAGGTAGTCTGTAGTTGAAATTTTTGTTATTCCAATGGATGGTAGCCTTGTCATTATGGAAGGTAGTCCGTTGTCGAGATTTTTGTTATTCCAATGGATGGTAACGTTGTCATTATGGAAGGTAGTCTGTTGTCGAGAGTTTTGTTACTCCAATGGATGGTAGCCTTGTCATTATGGAAGGTAGTTTGTTGTCATGATTTTTGTTATTCCAATGGATGTTAACCTTGTCATTATGGAAGGTAGTCTTTTGTCAAGATTTTTCTTACTCCAATGGATGGTAGCCTTGTTATTATGGAAGGTAGTCTATTCTCGATATCTTTGTTACTCCAATGGATGTTAGCCTTGTCATTATGGAAGGTAGTCTGTAGTTGAAATTTTTGTTATTCAAATGGATGGTAGCCTTGTCATTATAGGAGGTAGTCCGTTGTCGAGATTTTTCTTATTCCAATGGATGGTAACCTTGTCATTATGGAAGGTAGTCTTTTGTCGAAATTTTTGTTACTCCAATGGATGGTAGCCTTGTCATTATTGAAGGTAGTCTATTGTCGATATCTTTGTAACTTCAATGGATGATAGCCTTGTCATTATGCAAGGTAGTTTTTTATCGAGATTTTTGTTACTCCAATGGATGGTAGCCTTGTCATTATTGAAGGTAGTCTATTATCGATATCTTTGTTACTCCAATGGTTGATAGCCTCGTCATTCTGCAAGGTAGTATGTTGTTCATATTTTTGTTACTCCAATGGATGGTAGCCTTGTCATTATGGTAGGTAGTCTGTTGTCGAGATTTTTGTTACTCCAATGGATGTTAGCCTTATCATTATTGAGGGTAGTCTGTTGTCGAGAATTTTTTATTCCAATGGATGGTAGCCTTGTCATTATGGAAGGTAGTTTCTTGTCATGATTTTTGTTATTCCAATGGATGGTAACCTTGCCATTATGGAAGGTAGTCTTTTGTCGATATTTTTCTTACTCCAATGGATGGTAACCTTGTCATTATGGAAGGTAGTCTTTTGTCGATATCTTTGTTACTTCAATGGATGTTAGCCTTGTCATTATGGTATGTAGTATTTTGTCGAGATTTTTATTACTCCAATGGATGGTAGCCTTTTCATTATTGAAGATATTCTGTTATCGATATCTTTGTTACTCCAATGGATGATAGCCTTGTCATTATGGAATGTAGTCTGTTGTCGAGATTTTTGTTACTCCAATGGATGGTAGCCTTGTCATTATGGAAGGTAGTTTCTTGTCATGATTTTTGTTATTCCAATGGATGGTAACCTTGTCATTATGGAAGGTAGTCTTTTGTCGATATTTTTCTTACTCCAATGGATGGTAGCCTTGTCATTATGGAAGGTAGTCTATTGTCGATATCTTTGTTACTCCAATGGATGTTAGCCTTGTCATTATGGAAGGTAGTCTGTAGTTGAAATTTCTGTTATTCCAATGGATAGTAGCCTTGTCATTATGGAAGGTAGTCCTTTGTCGAGATTTTTGTTATTCCAATGGATGGTAACCTTGTCATTATGGAAGGTAGTCTTTTGTGAAAAATTTTGTTACTCCAATGGATGGTAGCCTTGTCATTATTGAAGGTAGTCTATTGTCAATATCTTTGTTACTCCAATGGATGATAGCCTTGTCATTATGCAAGGTAGTATGTTGTTCATATTTTTGTTACTCCAATGGATGGTAGCCTTGTCATTATGGAAGGTAGTATTTTGTCGAGATTTTAGTTACTCCAATGGATGGTAGCCTTGTCATTATTGAAGATAGTCTGTTATCGATATCTTTGTTACACCAATGGATGATAGCCTTGTCTTTATGGAAGGTAGTCTATTGTCGAGAGTTTTGTTACTCCAATGGATGGTAGCCTTGTCATTATGGAAGGTAGTCTGTTGTCTAGAATTTTTTATTCCATTGGATGGTAGCCTTGTCATTATGGAAGGTAGTTTGTTGTCATGATTTTTGTTGTTCCAATGGATGTTAACCTTGTCATTATGGAAGGTAGTCTTTTGTCAAGATTTTTCTTACTCCAATGGATGGTAGCCTTGTTATTATGGAAGGTAGTCTATTCTCGATATCTTTGTTACTCCAATGGATGTTAGCCTTGTCATTATGGAAGGTAGTCTGTAGTTGAAATTTTTGTTATTCAAATGGATGGTAGCGTTGTCATTATAGGAGGTAGTCCGTTGTTCAGATTTTTGTTACTCCAATGGATGGTAGCCTTGTCATTATGGAAGGTAGTATTTTGTCGAGATTTTAGTTACTCCAATGGATGGTAGCCTTGTCATTATTGAAGATAGTCTGTTATCGATATCTTTGTTACACCAATGGATGATAGCCTTGTCTTTATGGAAGGTAGTCTATTGTCGAGAGTTTTGTTACTCCAATGGATGGTAGCCTTGTCATTATGGAAGGTAGTCTGTTGTCTAGAATTTTTTATTCCATTGGATGGTAGCCTTGTCATTATGGAAGGTAGTTTGTTGTCATGATTTTTGTTATTCCAATGGATGTTAACCTTGTCATTATGGAAGGTAGTCTTTTGTCAAGATTTTTCTTACTCCAATGGATGGTAGCCTTGTTATTATGGAAGGTAGTCTATTCTCGATATCTTTGTTACTCCAATGGATGTTAGCCTTGTCATTATGGAAGGTAGTCTGTAGTTGAAATTTTTGTTATTCAAATGGATGGTAGCCTTGTCATTATAGGAGGTAGTCCGTTGTCGAGATTTTTGTTATTCCAATGGATGGTAACCTTGTCATTATGGAAGGTAGTCTTTTGTCGAAATTTTTGTTACTCCAATGGATGGTAGCCTTGTCATTATTGAAGGTAGTCTATTGTCGATATCTTTGTTACTCCAATGGATGATAGCCTTGTCATTATGCAAGGTAGTATTTTATCGAGATTTTTGTTACTCCAATGGATGGTAGCCTTGTCATTATTGAAGGTAGTCTATTGTCGATATCTTTGTTACTCCAATGGTTGATAGCCTCGTCATTCTGCAAGGTAGTATGTTGTTCATATTTTTGTTACTCCAATGGATGGTAGCCTTGTCATTATGGTAGGTAGTCTGTTGTCGAGATTTTTGTTACTCCAGTGGATGTTAGCCTTATCATTATGGAGGGTAGTCTGTTGTCGAGAATTTTTTATTCCATTGGATGGTAGCCTTGTCATTATGGAAGGTAGTTTCTTTTCATGATTTTTGTTATTCCAATGGATGGTAACCTTGCCATTATGGAAGGTAGTCTTTTGTCGATATTTTTCTTACTCCAATGGATGGTAACCTTGTCATTATGGAAGGTAGTCTTTTGTCGATATCTTTGTTACTTCAATGGATGTTAGCCTTGTCATTATGGTATGTAGTATTTTGTCGAGATTTTTATTACTCCAATGGATGGTAGCCTTGTCATTATTGAAGATATTATGTTATCGATATCTTTGTTACTCCAATGGATGATAGCCTTGTCATTATGGAATGTAGTCTGTTGTCGAGATTTTTGTTACTCCAATGGATGGTAGCCTTGTCATTATGGAAGGTAGTTTCTTGTCATGATTTTTGTTATTCCAATGGATGGTAACCTTGTCATTATGGAAGGTAGTCTTTTGTCGATATTTTTCTTACTCCAATGGATGGTAGCCTTGTCATTATGGAAGGTAGTCTATTGTCGATATCTTTGTTACTCCAATGGATGTTATCCTTGTCATTATGGAAGGTAGTCTGTAGTTGAAATTTCTGTTATTCCAATGGATAGTAGCCTTGTCATTATGGAAGGTAGTCCTTTGTCGAGATTTTTGTTATTCCAATGGATGGTAACCTTGTCATTATGGAAGGTAGTCTTTTGTGAAAATTTTTGTTACTCCAATGGATGGTAGCCTTGTCATTATTGAAGGTAGTCTATTGTCGATATCTTTGTTACTCCAATGGATGATAGCCTTGTCATTATGCAAGGTAGTATGTTGTTCAGATTTTTGTTACTCCAATGGATGGTAGCCTTGTCATTATGGAAGGTAGTATTTTGTCGAGATTTTAGTTACTCCAATGGATGGTAGCCTTGTCATTATTGAAGATAGTCTGTTATCGATATCTTTGTTACACCAATGGATGATAGCCTTGTCTTTATGTAAGGTAGTCTATTGTCGAGAGTTTTATTACTCCAATGGATGGTAGCCTTGTCATTATGGAAGGTAGTCTGTTGTCTAGAATTTTTTATTCCATTGGATGGTAGCCTTGTCATTATGGAAGGTAGTTTGTTGTCATGATTTTTGTTGTTCCAATGGATGTTAACCTTGTCATTATGGAAGGTAGTCTTTTGTCAAGATTTTTCTTACTCCAATGGATGGTAGCCTTGTTATTATGGAAGGTAGTCTATTCTCGATATCTTTGTTACTCCAATGGATGTTAGCCTTGTCATTATGGAAGGTAGTCTGTAGTTGAAATTTTTGTTATTCAAATGGATGGTAGCCTTGTCATTATAGGAGGTAGTCCGTTGTTCAGATTTTTGTTACTCCAATGGATGGTAGCCTTGTCATTATGGAAGGTAGTATTTTGTCGAGATTTTAGTTACTCCAATGCATGGTAGCCTTGTCATTATTGAAGATAGTCTGTTATCGATATCTTTGTTACACCAATGGATGATAGCCTTGTCTTTATGGAAGGTAGTCTATTGTCGAGAGTTTTGTTACTCCAATGGATGGTAGCCTTGTCATTATGGAAGGTAGTCTGTTGTCTAGAATTTTTTATTCCATTGGATGGTAGCCTTGTCATTATGGATGGTAGTTTGTTGTCATGATTTTTGTTATTCCAATGGATGTTAACCTTGTCATTATGGAAGGTAGTCTTTTGTCAAGATTTTTCTTACTCCAATGGATGGTAGCCTTGTTATTATGGAAGGTAGTCTATTCTCGATATCTTTGTTACTCCAATGGATGTTAGCCTTGTCATTATGGAAGGTAGTCTGTAGTTGAAATTTTTGTTATTCAAATGGATGGTAGCCTTGTCATTATAGGAGGTAGTCCGTTGTCGAGATTTTTGTTACTCCAATGGATGGTAGCCTTGTCATTATTGAAGGTAGTCTATTGTCGATATCTTTGTTACTCCAATGGATGATAGCCTTGTCATTATGCAAGGTAGTATTTTATCGAGATTTTTGTTACTCCAATGGATGGTAGCCTTGTCATTATTGAAGGTAGTCTATTGTCGATATCTTTGTTACTCCAATGGTTGATAGCCTCGTCATTCTGCAAGGTAGTATGTTGTTCATATTTTTGTTACTCCAATGGATGGTAGCCTTGTCATTATGGTAGGTAGTATGTTGTCGAGATTTTTGTTACTCCAATGGATGTTAGCCTTATCATTATGGAGGGTAGTCTGTTGTCGAGAATTTTTTATTCCATTGGATGGTAGCCTTGTCATTATGGAAGGTGGTTTCTTGTCATGATTTTTGTTATTCCAATGGATGGTAACCTTGCCATTATGGAAGGTAGTCTTTTGTCGATATTTTTCTTACTCCAATGGATGGTAACCTTGTCATTATGGAAGGTAGTCTTTTGTCGATATCTTTGTTACTTCAATGGATGTTAGCCTTGTCATTATGGTATGTAGTATTTTGTCGAGATTTTTATTACTCCAATGGATGGTAGCCTTGTCATTATTGAAGATATTCTGTTATCGATATCTTTGTTACTCCAATGGATGATAGCCTTGTCATTATGGAATGTAGTCTGTTGTCGAGATTTTTGTTACTCCAATGGATGGTAGCCTTGTCATTATGGAAGGTAGTTTCTTGTCATGATTTTTGTTATTCCAATGGATGGTAACCTTGTCATTATGGAAGGTAGTCTTTTGTCGATATTTTTCTTACTCCAATGGATGGTAGCCTTGTCATTATGGAAGGTAGTCTATTGTCGATATCTTTGTTACTCCAATGGATGTTATCCTTGTCATTATGGAAGGTAGTCTGTAGTTGAAATTTCTGTTATTCCAATGGATAGTAGCCTTGTCATTATGGAAGGTAGTCCTTTGTCGAGATTTTTGTTATTCCAATGGATGGTAACCTTGTCATTATGGAAGGTAGTCTTTTGTGAAATTTTTTGTTACTCCAATGGATGGTAGCCTTGTCATTATTGAAGGTAGTCTATTGTCGATATCTTTGTTACTCCAATGGATGATAGCCTTGTCATTATGCAAGGTAGTATGTTGTTCAGATTTTTGTTACTCCAATGGATGGTAGCCTTGTCATTATGGAAGGTAGTATTTTGTCGAGATTTTAGTTACTCCAATGGATGGTAGCCTTGTCATTATTGAAGATAGTCTGTTATCGATATCTTTGTTACACCAATGGATGATAGCCTTGTCTTTATGGAAGGTAGTCTATTGTCGAGAGTTTTGTTACTCCAATGGATGGTAGCCTTGTCATTATGGAAGGTAGTCTGTTGTCTAGAATTTTTTATTCCATTGGATGGTAGCCTTGTCATTATGGAAGGTAGTTTGTTGTCATGATTTTTGTTGTTACAATGGATGTTAACCTTGTCATTATGGAAGGTAGTCTTTTGTCAAGATTTTTCTTACTCCAATGGATGGTAGCCTTGTTATTATGGAAGGTAGTCTATTCTCGATATCTTTGTTACTCCAATGGATGTTAGCCTTGTCATTATGGAAGGTAGTCTGTAGTTGAAATTTTTGTTATTCAAATGGATGGTAGCCTTGTCATTATAGGAGGTAGTCCGTTGTTCAGATTTTTGTTACTCCAATGGATGGTAGCCTTGTCATTATGGAAGGTAGTATTTTGTCGAGATTTTAGTTACTCCAATGGATGGTAGCCTTGTCATTATTGAAGATAGTCTGTTATCGATATCTTTGTTACACCAATGGATGATAGCCTTGTCTTTATGGAAGGTAGTCTATTGTCGAGAGTTTTGTTACTCCAATGGATGGTAGCCTTGTCATTATGGAAGGTAGTCTGTTGTCTAGAATTTTTTATTCCATTGGATGGTAGCCTTGTCATTATGGAAGGTAGTTTGTTGTCATGATTTTTGTTATTCCAATGGATGTTAACCTTGTCATTATGGAAGGTAGTCTTTTGTCAAAATTTTTCTTACTCCAATGGATGGTAGCCTTGTTATTATGGAAGGTAGTCTATTCTCGATATCTTTGTTACTCCAATGGATGTTAGCCTTGTCATTATGGAAGGTAGTCTGTAGTTGAAATTTTTGTTATTCAAATGGATGGTAGCCTTGTCATTATAGGAGGTAGTCCGTTGTCGAGATTTTTGTTACTCCAATGGATGGTAGCCTTGTCATTATTGAAGGTAGTCTATTGTCGATATCTTTGTTACTCCAATGGATGATAGCCTTGTCATTATGCAAGGTAGTATTTTATCGAGATTTTTGTTACTCCAATGGATGGTAGCCTTGTCATTATTGAAGGTAGTCTATTGTCGATATCTTTGTTACTCCAATGGTTGATAGCCTCGTCATTCTGCAAGGTAGTATGTTGTTCATATTTTTGTTACTCCAATGGATGGTAGCCTTGTCATTATGGTAGGTAGTATGTTGTCGAGATTTTTGTTACTCCAATGGATGTTAGCCTTATCATTATGGAGGGTAGTCTGTTGTCGAGAATTTTTTATTCCATTGGATGGTAGCCTTGTCATTATGGAAGGTGGTTTCTTGTCATGATTTTTGTTATTCCAATGGATGGTAACCTTGCCATTATGGAAGGTAGTCTTTTGTCGATATTTTTCTTACTCCAATGGATGGTAACCTTGTCATTATGGAAGGTAGTCTTTTGTCGATATCTTTGTTACTTCAATGGATGTTAGCCTTGTCATTATGGTATGTAGTATTTTGTCGAGATTTTTATTACTCCAATGGATGGTAGCCTTGTCATTATTGAAGATATTCTGTTATCGATATCTTTGTTACTCCAATGGATGATAGCCTTGTCATTATGGAATGTAGTCTGTTGTCGAGATTTTTGTTACTCCAATGGATGGTAGCCTTGTCATTATGGAAGGTAGTTTTTTGTCATGATTTTTGTTATTCCAATGGATGGTAACCTTGTCATTATGGAAGGTAGTCTTTTGTCGATATTTTTCTTACTCCAATGGATGGTAGCCTTGTCATTATGGAAGGTAGTCTATTGTCGATATCTTTGTTACTCCAATGGATGTTATCCTTGCCATTATGGAAGGTAGTCTGTAGTTGAAATTTCTGTTACTCCAATGGATAGTAGCCTTGTCATTATGGAAGGTAGTCCTTTGTCGAGATTTTTGTTATTCCAATGGATGGTAACCTTGTCATTATGGAAGGTAGTCTTTTGTGAAAATTTTTGTTACTCCAATGGATGGTAGCCTTGTCATTATTGAAGGTAGTCTATTGTCGATATGTTTGTTACTCCAATGGATGATAGCCTTGTCATTATGCAAGGTAGTATGTTGTTCAGATTTTTGTTACTCCAATGGATGGTAGCCTTGTCATTATGGAAGGTAGTATTTTGTCGAGATTTTAGTTACTCCAATGGATGGTAGCCTTGTCATTATTGAAGATAGTCTGTTATCGATATCTTTGTTACACCAATGGATGATAGCCTTGTCTTTATGGAAGGTAGTCTATTGTCGAGAGTTTTGTTACTCCAATGGATGGTAGCCTTGTCATTATGGAAGGTAGTCTGTTGTCTAGAATTTTTTATTCCATTGGATGGTAGCCTTGTCATTATGGAAGGTAGTTTGTTGTCATGATTTTTGTTGTTCCAATGGATGTTAACCTTGTCATTATGGAAGGTAGTCTTTTGTCAAGATTTTTCTTACTCCAATGGATGGTAGCCTTGTTATTATGGAAGGTAGTCTATTCTCGATATCTTTGTTACTCCAATGGATGTTAGCCTTGTCATTATGGAAGGTAGTCTGTAGTTGAAATTTTTGTTATTCAAATGGATGGTAGCCTTGTCATTATAGGAGGTAGTCCGTTGTTCAGATTTTTGTTACTCCAATGGATGGTAGCCTTGTCATTATGGAAGGTAGTATTTTGTCGAGATTTTAGTTACTCCAATGGATGGTAGCCTTGTCATTATTGAAGATAGTCTGTTATCGATATCTTTGTTACACCAATGGATGATAGCCTTGTCTTTATGGAAGGTAGTCTATTGTCGAGAGTTTTGTTACTCCAATGGATGGTAGCCTTGTCATTATGGAAGGTAGTCTGTTGTCTAGAATTTTTTATTCCATTGGATGGTAGCCTTGTCATTATGGAAGGTAGTTTGTTGTCATGATTTTTGTTATTCCAATGGATGTTAACCTTGTCATTATGGAAGGTAGTCTTTTGTCAAGATTTTTCTTACTCCAATGGATGGTAGCCTTGTTATTATGGAAGGTAGTCTATTCTCGATATCTTTATTACTCCAATGGATGTTAGCCTTGTCATTATGGAAGGTAGTCTGTAGTTGAAATTTTTGTTATTCAAATGGATGGTAGCCTTGTCATTATAGGAGGTAGTCCGTTGTCGAGATTTTTGTTACTCCAATGGATGGTAGCCTTGTCATTATTGAAGGTAGTCTATTGTCGATATCTTTGTTACTCCAATGGATGATAGCCTTGTCATTATGCAAGGTAGTATTTTATCGAGATTTTTGTTACTCCAATGGATGGTAGCCTTGTCATTATTGAAGGTAGTCTATTGTCGATATCTTTGTTACTCCAATGGTTGATAGCCTCGTCATTCTGCAAGGTAGTATGTTGTTCATATTTTTGTTACTCCAATGGATGGTAGCCTTGTCATTATGGTAGGTTGTATGTTGTCGAGATTTTTGTTACTCCAATGGATGTTAGCCTTATCATTATGGAGGGTAGTCTGTTGTCGAGAATTTTTTATTCCATTGGATGGTAGCCTTGTCATTATGAAAGGTGGTTTCTTGTCATGATTTTTGTTATTCCAATGGATGGTAACCTTGCCATTATGGAAGGTAGTCTTTTGTCGATATTTTTTTACTCCAATGGATGGTAACCTTGTCATTATGGAAGGTAGTCTTTTGTCGATATCTTTGTTACTTCAATGGATGTTAGCCTTGTCATTATGGTATGTAGTATTTTGTCGAGATTTTTATTACTCCAATGGATGGTAGCCTTGTCATTATTGAAGATATTCTGTTATCGATATCTTTGTTACTCCAATGGATGATAGCCTTGTCATTATGGAATGTAGTCTGTTGTCGAGATTTTTGTTACTCCAATGGATGGTAGCCTTGTCATTATGGAAGGTAGTTTCTGGTCATGATTTTTGTTATTCCAATGGATGGTAACCTTGTCATTATGGAAGGTAGTCTTTTGTCGATATTTTTCTTACTCCAATGGATGGTAGCCTTGTCATTATGGAAGGTAGTCTATTGTCGATATCTTTGTTACTCCAATGGATGTTATCCTTGCCATTATGGAAGGTAGTCTGTAGTTGAAATTTCTGTTATTCCAATGGATAGTAGCCTTGTCATTATGGAAGGTAGTCCTTTGTCGAGATTTTTGTTATTCCAATGGATGGTAACCTTGTCATTATGGAAGGTAGTCTTTTGTGAAAATTTTTGTTACTCCAATGGATGGTAGCCTTGTCATTATTGAAGGTAGTCTATTGTCGATATCTTTGTTACTCCAATGGATGATAGCCTTGTCATTATGCAAGGTAGTATGTTGTTCAGATTTTTGTTACTCCAATGGATGGTAGCCTTGTCATTATGGAAGGTAGTATTTTGTCGAGATTTTAGTTACTCCAATGGATGGTAGCCTTGTCATTATTGAAGATAGTCTGTTATCGATATCTTTGTTACACCAATGGATGATAGCCTTGTCTTTATGGAAGGTAGTCGGTTGTCGAGAGTTTTTTTACTCCAATGGATGGTAGCCTTGTCATTATGGAAGGTAGTCTGTTGTCGAGAATTTTTTATTCCATTGGATGGTAGCCTTGTCATTATGGAAGGTAGTTTGTTGTCATGATTTTTGTTATTCCAATGGATGTTAACCTTATCATTATGGAAGGTAAACTTTTGTCAAGATTTTTCTTACTCCAATGGATGGTAGCCTTGTTATTATGGAAGGTAGTCTATTCTCTATATCTTTGTTACTCCAATAGATGTTAGACTTGTCATTATGGAAGGTAGTCTGTAGTTGAAATTTTTGTTATTCAAATGGATGGTAGCCTTGTCATTATTTAAGGTAGTCTTTTGTCGAAATTTTTGTTACTCCAATGGATGGTAGCCTTGTCATTATTGAAGGTAGTCTATTGTCGATATCTTTGTTACTCCAATGGATGATAGCCTTGTCATTATGCAAGGTAGTTTTTTATCGAGATTTTTGTTACTCCAATGGATGGTAGCCTTGTCATTATTGAAGGTAGTTTATTATCGATATCTTTGTTACTCCAATGGATGATAGCCTCGTCATTCTGTAAGGTAGTATGTTGTTCAGATTTTTGTTACTCCAATGGATGGTAGCCTTGTCATTATGGTAGGTAGTCTGTTGTCGAGATTTTTGTTACTCCAATGGATGGTAGCCTTGTCATTATGGAAGGTAGTCTGTTGTCGAGAATTTTTTATTCCATTAGATGGTAGCCTTGTCATTATGGAAGGTAGTTTCTTGTCATGATTTTTGTTATTCCAATGGATGGTAACCTTGTCATTATGGAAGGTAGTCTTTTGTCGATATTTTTCTTACTCCAATGGATGGTAACCTTGTCATTATGGAAGGTAGTCTTTTGTCGAAATTTTTGTTACTCCAATGGATGGTAGCCTTGTCATTATTGAAGGTAGTCTATTGTCGATATCTTTGTTACTCCAATGGATGATAGCCTTGTCATTATGCAAGGTAGTATGTTGTTCAGATTTTTGTTACTCCAATGGATGGTAGCCTTGTCATTATGGAAGGTAGTATTTTGTCGAGATTTTTGTTACTCCAATGGATGGTAGCCTTGTCATTATTGTAGATAGTCTGTTATCGATATCTTTGTTACACCAATGGATGATAGCCTTGTCTTTATGGATGGTAGTCTGTTGTCGAGAGTTTTGTTACTCCAATGGATGGTAGCCTTGTCATTATGGAAGGTAGTTTTTTATCGAGATTTTTGTTACTCTAGTGGGTGGTAGCCTTGTCATTATGGAAGGTAGTTTGTTGTCGAGATTTTTGTTACTCCAATGGATGGTAGCCTTGTCATTATTGAAGATAGTCTGTTATCGATATCTTTGATACACTAATGGATGATATCCTTGTCTTTATTGAAGGTAGTCCATTGTCGAGATTTTTGTTATTCCAATGGATGGTAGCCTTGTCATTATGGTAGGTAGTATTTTGTCGAGATTTTTGTTACTCCAATGGATGGTAGCCTTGTCATTATTGAAGATTTTCTGTTATCGATATCTTTGTTACTCCAATGGATGATAGCCTTTGCATTATGGAATGTAGCCTGTTGTCGAGATTTTTGATATTCAAATGGATGGTAGCCTTGTCATTATGGAAGCAGTTACTTGTCATGATTTTTGTTATTCCAATGGGTGGTAACCTTGTCATTATGGAAGGTAGTCTTTTCTCGATTTCTTTGTTACTCCAATGGATGTTAGCCTTGTCATTATGGAAGGTAGTATTTTGTCGAGATTTTTGTTACACCAAAGGATGGTAGCCTTGTCATTATTAAACATAGTCTGTTATCGATATCTTTGATACACCAATGGATGATAGCCTTGTCTTTATGGAAGGTAGTCTGTTGTCGAGAGTTTTGTTACTCCAATGGATGGAAGCCTTGTCATTATGGAAGGTAGTTTGTTGTCGAGAATTTTTTATTCCATTGGATGGTAGCCTTCTCATTATGGAAGGTAGTTTTTTGTCATGATTTTTTTTATTCCAATGGATGTTAACCTTGTCATTATGGAAGGTAGTCTTTTGTCAAGATTTTTCTTACTCCAATGGATGGTAGCCTTGTCATTATGGAAGGTAGTGTATTCTCTATATCTTAGTTACTCCAATGGATGTTAGCCTTGTCATTATGGAAGGTAGTTTGTAGTTGAAATTTTTGTTATTCAAATGGATGGTAGCCTTGTCATTATGGAAGGTAGTCCGTTGCCGAGATTTTTGTTATTCCAATGGATAGTAACCTTGTCATTATGGAAGGTAGTCTTTTGTCGAAATTTTTGTTACTCCAATGGATGGTAGCCTTGTCATTATTGAAAGTAGTCTATTGTCGATATCTTTGTTACTCCAATGGATGATAGCCTTGTCATTATGCAAGGTAGTTTTTTATCGAGATTTTTGTTACTCCAATTGATGGTAGCCTTGTCATTATTGAAGGTAGTCTATTGTCGATATCTTTGTTACTCCAATGGATGATAGCCTCGTCATTCTGTAAGGTAGTATGTTGTTCAGATTTTTGTTACTCCAATGGATGGTAGCCTTGTCATTATGGTAGGTAGTCTGTTGTCGAGATTTTTGTTACTCCAATGGATGGTAGCCTTGTCATTATGGAAGGTAGTCTGTTGTCGAGAATTTTTTATTTCATTGGATGGTAGCCTTGTCATTATGGAAGGTAGTTTCTGGTCATGATTTTTGTTATTCCAATGGATGGTAACCTTGTCATTATGGAAGCTAGTCTTTTGTCGATATTTTTCTTACTCCAATGGATGAGAACCTTGTCATTATGGAAGGTAGTCTTTTGTCGAAATTTTTGTTACTCCAATGGATGGTAGCCTTGTCATTATTGAAGGTAGTCTATTGTCGATATCTTTGTTACTCCAATGGATGATAGCCTTGTCATTATGCAAGGTAGTATGTTGTTCAGATTTTTGTTACTCCAATGGATGGTAGCCTTGTCATTATGGAAGGTAGTATTTTGTCGAAATTTTTGTTACTCCAATGGATGGTAGCCTTGTCATTATTGTAGATAGTCTGTTATCGATATCTTTGTTACACCAATGGATGATAGCCTTGTCTTTATGGAAGGTAGTCTGTTGTCGAGAGTTTTGTAACTCCAATGGATGGTAGCCTTGTCATTATGGAAGGTAGTTTTTTATCGAGATTTTTGTTACTCTAGTGGGTGGTAGCCTTGTCATTATGGAAGGTAGTTTGTTGTCGAGATTTTTGTTACTCCAATGGATGGTAGCCTTGTCATTATTGAAGATAGTCTGTTATCGATATCTTTGATACACCAATGGATGATAGCCTTGTCTTTATTGAAGGTAGTCCATTGTCGAGATTTTTGTTATTCCAATGGATGGTAGCCTTGTCATTATGGTAGGTAGTATTTTGTCGAGATTTTTGTTACTCCAATGGATGGTAGCCTTGTCATTATTGAAGATTTTATGTTATCGATATCTTTGTTACTCCAATGGATGAAAGCCTTTTTATTATGGAATGTAGCCTGTTGTCGAGATTTTTGTTATTCCAATGGATGGTAGCCTTGTCATTATGGAAGTAGTTACTTGTCATGATTTTTGTTATTCCAATGGGTGGTAACCTTGTCATTATGGAAGGTAGTCTTTTCTCGATTTCTTTGTTACTCCAATGGATGTAAGCCTTGTCATTATGGAAGGTAGTATTTTGTCGAGATTTTTGTTACTCCAATGGATGGTAGCCTTGTCATTATTAAACATAGTCTGTTATCGATATCTTTGATACACCAATGGATGATAGCCTTGTCTTTATGGAAGGTAGTCTGTTGTCGAGAGTTTTGTTACTCCAATGGATGGAAGCCTTGTCATTATGGAAGGTAGTTTGTTGTCGAGAATTTTTTATTCCATTGGATGGTAGCCTTGTCATTATGGAAGGTAGTTTTTTGTCATGATTTTTTTTATTCCAATGGATGTTAACCTTGTCATTATGGAAGGTAGTCTTTTGTCAAGATTTTTCTTACTCCAATGGATGGTAGCCTTGTCATTATTGAAGGTAGTCTATTGTCGATATCTTTGTTACTCCAATGGATGATAGCCTCGTCATTCTGCAAGGTAGTATGTTGCTCAGATTTTTGTTACTCCAATGGATGGTAGCCTTGTCATTATGGTAGGTAGTCTGTTGTCGAGATTTTTGTTACTCCAATGGATGGTAGCCTTGTCATTATGGAAGGTAGTCTGTTGTCGAGAATTTTTTATTCCATTGGATGGTAGCCTTGTCATTATGGAAGGTAGCTTCTTGTCATGATTTTTGTTATTCCAATGGATGGTAACCTTGTCATTATGGAAGGTAGTCTTTTGTCGATATTTTTCTTACTCCAATGGATGGTAACCTTGTCATTATGGAAGGTAGTCTTTTGTCGATATCTTTGTTACTCCAATGGATGTTAGCCTAGTCATTATGGTAGGTAGTATTTTGTCGAGATTTTTATTACTCCAATGGATGGTAGCCTTGTCATTATTGAAGATATTCTGTTATCGATATCTTTGTTACTCCAATGGATGATAGCCTTGTCATTATGGAATGTAGTCTGTTGTCGAGATTTTTGTTACTCCAATGGATGGTAGCCTTGTCATTATGGAAGGTAGTTTCTTGTCATGATTTTTGTTATTCCAATGTATGGTAACCTTGTCATTATGGAAGGTAGTCTTTTGTCGATATTTTTCTTACTCCAATGGATGGTAGCCTTGTCATTATGGAAGGTAGTCTATTGTCGATATCTTTGTTACTCCAATGGATGTTAGCCTTGTCATTATGGAAGGTAGTCTGTAGTTGAAATTTCTGTTATTCCAATGGATGGTAGCCTTGTCATTATGGAAGGTAGTCCTTTGTCGAGATTTTTGTTATTCCAATGGATGGTAACCTTGTCATTATGGAAGGTAGTCTTTTGTGAAAATTTTTGTTACTCCAATGGATGGTAGCCTTGTCATTATTGAAGGTAGTGTATTGTCGATATCTTTGTTACTCCAATGGATAATAGCCTTGTCATTATGCAAGGTAGTATGTTGTTCAGATTTTAGTTACTCCAATGGATGGTAGCATTGTCATTATTGAAGATAGTCTGTTATCGATATCTTTGTTACACCAATGGATGATAGCCTTGTCTTTATGGAAGGTAGTCTGTTGTCGAGAGTTTTGTTACTCCAATGGATGGTAGCCTTGTCATTATGGAAGGTAGTCTGTTGTCGAGAATTTTTTATTCCATTGGATGGTAGCCTTGTCATTATGGAAGGTAGTTTGTTGTCATGATTTTTTTTATTCCAATGGATGTTAACCTTGTCATTATGGAAGGTAGTCTTTTGTCAAGATTTTTCTTACTCCAATGGATGGTAGCCTTGTCATTATGGAAGGTAGTGTATTCTCTATATCTTTGTTACTCCAATGGATGTTAGCCTTGTCATTATGGAAGGTAGTTTGTAGTTGAAATTTTTGTTATTCAAATGGATGGTAGCCTTGTCATTATGGAAGGTAGTCCGTTGCCGAGATTTTTGTTATTCCAATGGATGGTAACCTTGTCATTATGGAAGGTAGTCTTTTGTCGAAATTTTTGTTACTCCAATGGATGGTAGCCTTGTCATTATTGAAAGTAGTATATTGTCGATATCTTTGTTACTCCAATGGATGATAGCCTTGTCATTATGCAAGGTAGTTTTTTATCGAGATTTTTGTTACTCCAATGGATGGTAGCCTTGTCATTATTGAAGGTAGTCTATTATCGATATCTTTGTTACTCCAATGGATGATAGCCTCGTCATTCTGCAAGGTAGTATGTTGTTCAGATTTTTGTTACTCCAATGGATGGTAGCCTTGTCATTATGGTAGGTAGTCTGTTGTCGAGATTTTTGTTACTCCAATGGATGGTAGCCTTGTCATTATGGAAGGTAGTCTGTTGTCGAGAATTTTTTATTCCATTGGATGGTAGCCTTGTCATTATGGAAGGTAGTTTCTTGTCATGATTTTTGTTATTCCAATGGATGGTAACCTTGTCATTATGGAAGGTAGTCTTTTGTCGATATTTTTCTTACTCCAATGGATGGTAACCTTGTCATTATGGAAGGTAGTCTTTTGTCGATATCTTTGTTACTCCAATGGATGTTAGCCTAGTCATTATGGTAGGTAGTATTTTGTCGAGATTTTTATTACTCCAATGGATGGTAGCCTTGTCATTATTGAAGATATTCTGTTATCGATATCTTTGTTACTCCAATGGATGATAGCCTTGTCATTATGGAATGTAGTCTGTTGTTGATATTTTTGTTACTCCAATGGATGGTAGCCTTGTCATTATGGAAGGTAGTTTCTTGTCATGATTTTTGTTATTCCAATGGATGGTAACCTTGTCATTATGGAAGGTAGTCTTTTGTCGATATTTTTCTTACTCCAATGGATGGTAGCCTTGTCATTATGGAAGGTAGTCTATTGTCGATATCTTTGTTACTCCAATGGATGTTAGCCTTGTCATTATGGAAGGTAGTCTGTAGTTGAAATTTCTGTTATTCCAATGGATGGTAGCCTTGTCATTATGGAAGGTAGTCCGTTGTCGAGATTTTTGTTATTCCAATGGATGGTAACCTTGTCATTATGGAAGGTAGTCTTTTGTGAAAATTTTTGTTACTCCAATGGATGGTAGCCTTGTCATTATTGAAGGTAGTCTATTGACGATATTTTTGTTACTCCAATGGATAATAGCCTTGTCATTATGCAAGGTAGTATGTTGTTCAGATTTTTGTTACTCCAATGGATGGTAGCCTTGTCATTATGGAAGGTAGTATTTTGTCGATATTTTAGTTACTCCAATGGATGGTAGCCTTGTCATTATTGAAGATAGTCTGTTATCGATATCTTTGTTACACCAATGGATGATAGCCTTGTCTTTATGGAAGGTAGTCTGTTGTCGAGAGTTTTGTTACTCCAATGGATGGTAGCCTTGTCATTATGGAAGGTAGTCTGTTGTCGAGAATTTTTTATTCCATTGGATGGTAGCCTTGTCATTATGGAAGGTAGTTTGTTGTCATGATTTTTGTTATTCCAATGGATGTTAACCTTATCATTATGGAAGGTAGTCTTTTGTCAAGATTTTTCTTACTCCAATGGATGGTAGCCTTGTTATTATGGAAGGTAGTCTATTCTCGATATCTTTGTTACTCCAATGGATGTTAGACTTGTCATTATGGAAGGTAGTCTGTAGTTGAAATTTTTGTTATTCAAATGGATGGTAGCCTTGTCATTATGGAAGGTAGTCCGTTGTCGAGATTTTTTTTATTCCAATGGATGGTAACCTTGTCATTATAGAAGGTAGTCTTTTGTCGAAATTTTTGTTACTCCAATGGATGGTAGCCTTGTCATTATTGAAGGTAGTCTATTGTCGATATCTTTGTTACTCCAATGGATGATAGCCTTGTCATTATGCAAGGTAGTTTTTTATCGAGATTTTTGTTACTCCAATGGATGGTAGCCTTGTCATTATTGAAGGTAGTCTATTATCGATATCTTTGTTACTCCAATGGATGATAGCCTCGTCATTCTGTAAGGTAGTATGTTGTTCAGATTTTTGTTACTCCAATGGATGGTAGCCTTGTCATTATGGTAGGTAGTCTGTTATCGAGATTTTTGTTACTCCAATGGATGGTAGCCTTGTCATTATGGAAGGTAGTCTGTTGTCAAGAATTTTTTATTCCATTGGATGGTAGCCTTTTCATTATGGAAGGTAGTTTCTTGTCATGATTTTTGTTATTCCAATGGATGGTAACCTTGTCATTATGGAAGGTAGTCTTTTGTCGATATTTTTCTTACTCCAATGGATGGTAACCTTGTCATTATGGAAGGTAGTCTTTTGTCGAAATTTTTGTTACTCCAATAGATGGTAGCCTTGTCATTATTGAAGGTAGTCTATTGTCGATATCTTTGTTACTCCAATGGATGATAGCCTTGTCATTATGCAAGGTAGTATGTTGTTCAAATTTTTGTTACTCCAATGGATGGTAGCCTTGTCATTATGGAAGGTAGTATTTTGTCGAGATTTTTGTTACTCCAATGGATGGTAGCCTTGTCATTATTGTAGATAGTCTATTATCGATATCTTTGTTACACCAATGGATGATAGCCTTGTCTTTGTGGAAGGTAGTCTGTTGTCGAGAGTTTTGTTACTCCAATGGATGGTAGCCTTGTCATTATGGAAGGTAGTTTTTTATCGAGATTTTTGTTACTCTAGTGGGTGGTAGCCTTGTCATTATGGAAGGTAGTTTGTTGTCGAGATTTTTGTTACTCCAATGGATGGTAGCCTTGTCATTATTGAAGATAGTCTGTTATCGATATCTTTGATACACCAATGGATGATAGCCTTGTCTTTATTGAAGGTAGTCCATTGTCGAGATTTTTGTTATTCCAATGGATGGTAGCCTTGTCATTATGGTAGGTAGTATTTTGTCGAGATTTTTGTTACTCCAATGGATGGTAGCCTTGTCATTATTGAAGATTTTCTGTTATCGATATCTTTGTTACTCCAATAGATGATAGCCTTTTCATTATGGAATGTAGCCTGTTGTCGAGATTTTTGTTATTCCAATGGATGGTAGCTTTGTCATTATGGAAGTAGTTACTTGTCATGATTTTTGTTATTCCAATGGGTGGTAACCTTGTCATTATGGAAGGTAGTCTTTTCTCGATTTCTTTGTTACTCGAATGGATGTTAGCCTTGTCATTATGGAAGGTAGTATTTTGTCGAGATTTTTGTTACTCCAATGGATGGTAGCCTTGTCATTATTAAACATAGTATGTTATCGATATCTTTGATTCACCAATGGATGATAGCCTTGTCTTTATGGAAGGTAGTCTGTTGTCGAGAGTTTTGTTACTCCAATGGATGGAAGCCTTGTCATTATGGAAGGTAGTTTATTGTCGAGAATTTTTTATTCCATTGGATGGTAGCCTTGTCATTATGGAAGGTAGTTTGTTGTCATGATTTTTTTTATTCCAATGGATGTTAACCTTGTCATTATGGAAGGTAGTCTTTTGTCAAGATTTTTCTTACTCCAATGGATGGTAGCCTTGTCATTATGGAAGGTAGTGTATTCTCTATATCTTTGTTACTCCAATGGATGTTAGCCTTGTCATTATGGAAGGTAGTTTGTAGTTGAAATTTTTGTTATTCAAATGGATGGTAGCCTTGTCATTATGGAAGGTAGTCCGTTGCCGAGATTTTTGTTATTCCAATGGATGGTAACCTTGTCATTATGGAAGGTAGTCTTTTGTCGAAATTTTTTTTACTCCAATGGATGGTAGCCTTGTCATTATTAAACATAGTCTGTTATCGATATCTTTGATACACCAATGGATGATAGCCTTGTCTTTATGGAAGGTAGTCTGTTGTCGAGAGTTTTGTTACTCCAATGGATGGAAGCCTTGTCATTATGGAAGGTAGTTTATTGTCGAGAATTTTTTATTCCATTGGATGGTAGCCTTGTCATTATGGAAGGTAGTTTGTTGTCATGATTTTTTTTATTCCAATGGATGTTAACCTTGTCATTATGGAAGGTAGTCTTTTGTCAAGATTTTTCTTACTCCAATGGATGGTAGCCTTGTCATTATGGAAGGTAGTGTATTCTCTATATCTTTGTTACTCCAATGGATGTTAGCCTTGTCATTATGGAAGGTAGTTTGTAGTTGAAATTTTTGTTATTCAAATGGATGGTAGCCTTGTCATTATGGAAGGTAGTCCGTTGCCGAGATTTTTGTTATTCCAATGGATGGTAACCTTGTCATTATGGAAGGTAGTCTTTTGTCGAAATTTTTTTTACTCCAATGGATGGTAGCCTTGTCATTATTAAACATAGTCTGTTATCGATATCTTTGATACACCAATGGATGATAGCCTTGTCTTTATGGAAGGTAGTCTGTTGTCGAGAGTTTTGTTACTCCAATGGATGGAAGCCTTGTCATTATGGAAGGTAGTTTATTGTCGAGAATTTTTTATTCCATTGGATGGTAGCCTTGTCATTATGGAAGGTAGTTTGTTGTCATGATTTTTTTTATTCCAATGGATGTTAACCTTGTCATTATGGAAGGTAGTCTTTTGTCAAGATTTTTCTTACTCCAATGGATGGTAGCCTTGTCATTATGGAAGGTAGTGTATTCTCTATATCTTTGTTACTCCAATGGATGTTAGCCTTGTCATTATGGAAGGTAGTTTGTAGTTGAAATTTTTGTTATTCAAATGGATGGTAGCCTTGTCATTATGGAAGGTAGTCCGTTGCCGAGATTTTTGTTATTCCAATGGATGGTAACATTGTCATTATGGAAGGTAGTCTTTTGTCGAAATTTTTTTTACTCCAATGGATGGTAGCCTTGTTATTATTGAAAGTAGTCTATTGTCGATATCTTTGTGACTCCAATGGATGATAGCCTTGTCATTATGCAAGTTAGTTTTTTATCGAGACTTTTGTTACTCCAATGGATGGTAGGCTTGTCATTTTTGAAGGTAGTCTATTGTCGATATCTTTGTTACTCCAATGGATGATAGCCTCGTCATTCTGCAAGGTAGTATGTTTTTCAGATTTTTGTTACTCCAATGGATGGTAGCCTTGTCATTATGGTAGGTAGTCTGTTGTCGAGATTTTTGTTACTCCAATGGATGGTAGCCTTTTCATTATGGAAGGTAGTCTGTTGTCGAGAATTTTTTATTCCATTGGATGGTAGCCTTGTCATTATGGAAGGTAGTTTCTTGTCATGATTTTTGTTATTCCAATGGATGGTAACCTTGTCATTATGGAAGGTAGTCTTTTCTCGATATTTTTCTTACTCCAATGGATGGTAACCTTGTCATTATGGAAGGTAGTCTTTTGTCGATATCTTTGTTACTCCAATGGATGTTAGCCTAGTCATTATGGTAGGTAGTATTTTGTCGAGATTTTTATTACTCCAATGGATGGTAGCCTTGTCATTATTGAAGATATTCTGTTATCGATATCTTTGTTACTCCAATGGATGATAGCCTTGTAATTATGGAATGTAGTCTGTTGTCGAGATTTTCGTTACTCCAATGGATGGTAGCCTTGTCATTATGGAAGGAAGTTTCTTGTCATGATTTTTGTTATTCCAATGGATGGTAACCTTGTCATTATGGAAGGTAGTCTTTTGTCGATATTTTTCTTACTCCAATGGATGGTAGCCTTGTCATTATGGAAGGTAGTCTATTGTCGATATCTTTGTTACTCCAATGGATGTTAGCCTTGTCATTATGGAAGGTAGTCTGTAGTTGAAATTTCTGTTATTCCAATGGATGGTAGCCTTGTCATTATGGAAGGTAGTCCGTTGTCGAGATTTTTGTTATTCCAATGGATGGTAACCTTGTCATTATGGAAGGTAGTCTTTTGTGAAAATTTATGTTACTCCAATGGATGGTAGCCTTGTCATTATTGAAGGTATTCTATTATCGATATCTTTGTTACTCCAATGGATAATAGCCTTGTCATTATGCAAGGTAGTATGTTGTTCAGATTTTTGTTACTCCAATGGATGGTAGCCTTGTCATTATGGAAGGTAGTATTTTGTCGAGATTTTAGTTACTCCAATGGATGGTAGCCTTGTCATTATTGAAGATAGTCTGTTATCGATATCTTTGTTACACCAATGGATGATAGCCTTGTCTTTATGGAAGGTAGTCTGTTGTCGAGAGTTTTGTTACTCCAATGGATGTTAGCCTTGTCATTATGGAAGGTAGTCTGTTGTCGAGAATTTTTTATTCCATTGGATGGTAGCCTTGTCATTATGGAAGGTAGTTTGTTGTCATGATTTTTGTTATTCCAATGGATGTTAACCTTATCATTATGGAAGGTAGTCTTTTGTCAAGATTTTTCTTACTCCAATGGATGGTAGCCTTGTTATTATGGAAGGTAGTCTATTCTCGATATCTTTGTTACTCCAATTGATGTTAGACTTGTCATTATGGAAGGTAGTATGTAGTTGAAATTTTTGTTATTCAAATGGATGGTAGCCTTGTCATTATGGAAGGTAGTCCGTTGCCGAGATTTTTGTTATTCCAATGGATGGTAACCTTGTCATTATGGAAGGTAGTCTTTTGTCGAAATTTTTTTTACTCCAATGGATGGTAGCCTTGTCATTATTAAACATAGTCTGTTATCGATATCTTTGATACACCAATGGATGATAGCCTTGTCTTTATGGAAGGTAGTCTGTTGTCGAGAGTTTTGTTACTCCAATGGATGGAAGCCTTGTCATTATGGAAGGTAGTTTATTGTCGAGAATTTTTTATTCCATTGGATGGTAGCCTTGTCATTATGGAAGGTAGTTTGTTGTCATGATTTTTTTTATTCCAATGGATGTTAACCTTGTCATTATGGAAGGTAGTCTTTTGTCAAGATTTTTCTTACTCCAATGGATGGTAGCCTTGTCATTATGGAAGGTAGTGTATTCTCTATATCTTTGTTACTCCAATGGATGTTAGCCTTGTCATTATGGAAGGTAGTTTGTAGTTGAAATTTTTGTTATTCAAATGGATGGTAGCCTTGTCATTATGGAAGGTAGTCCGTTGCCGAGATTTTTGTTATTCCAATGGATGGTAACATTGTCATTAGGGAAGGTAGTCTTTTGTCGAAATTTTTTTTACTCCAATGGATGGTAGCCTTGTTATTATTGAAAGTAGTCTATTGTCGATATCTTTGTGACTCCAATGGATGATAGCCTTGTCATTATGCAAGTTAGTTTTTTATCGAGACTTTTGTTACTCCAATGGATGGTAGGCTTGTCATTTTTGAAGGTAGTCTATTGTCGATATCTTTGTTACTCCAATGGATGATAGCCTCGTCATTCTGCAAGGTAGTATGTTTTTCAGATTTTTGTTACTCCAATGGATGGTAGCCTTGTCATTATGGTAGGTAGTCTGTTGTCGAGATTTTTGTTACTCCAATGGATGGTAGCCTTTTCATTATGGAAGGTAGTCTGTTGTCGAGAATTTTTTATTCCATTGGATGGTAGCCTTGTCATTATGGAAGGTAGTTTCTTGTCATGATTTTTGTTATTCCAATGGATGGTAACCTTGTCATTATGGAAGGTAGTCTTTTCTCGATATTTTTCTTACTCCAATGGATGGTAACCTTGTCATTATGGAAGGTAGTCTTTTGTCGATATCTTTGTTACTCCAATGGATGTTAGCCTAGTCATTATGGTAGGTAGTATTTTGTCGAGATTTTTATTACTCCAATGGATGGTAGCCTTGTCATTATTGAAGATATTTTGTTATCGATATCTTTGTTACTCCAATGGATGATAGCCTTGTAATTATGGAATGTAGTCTGTTGTCGAGATTTTCGTTACTCCAATGGATGGTAGCCTTGTCATTATGGAAGGAAGTTTCTTGTCATGATTTTTGTTATTCCAATGGATGGTAACCTTGTCATTATGGAAGGTAGTCTTTTGTCGATATTTTTCTTACTCCAATGGATGGTAGCCTTGTCATTATGGAAGGTAGTCTATTGTCGATATCTTTGTTACTCCAATGGATGTTAGCCTTGTCATTATGGAAGGTAGTCTGTAGTTGAAATTTCTGTTATTCCAATGGATGGTAGCCTTGTCATTATGGAAGGTAGTCCGTTGTCGAGATTTTTGTTATTCCAATGGATGGTAACCTTGTCATTATGGAAGGTAGTCTTTTGTGAAAATTTATGTTACTCCAATGGATGGTAGCCTTGTCATTATTGAAGGTATTCTATTATCGATATCTTTGTTACTCCAATGGATAATAGCCTTGTCATTATGCAAGGTAGTATGTTGTTCAGATTTTTGTTACTCCAATGGATGGTAGCCTTGTCATTATGGAAGGTAGTATTTTGTCGAGATTTTAGTTACTCCAATGGATGGTAGCCTTGTCATTATTGAAGATAGTCTGTTATCGATATCTTTGTTACACCAATGGATGATAGCCTTGTCTTTATGGAAGGTAGTCTGTTGTCGAGAGTTTTGTTACTCCAATGGATGTTAGCCTTGTCATTATGGAAGGTAGTCTGTTGTCGAGAATTTTTTATTCCATTGGATGGTAGCCTTGTCATTATGGAAGGTAGTTTGTTGTCATGATTTTTGTTATTCCAATGGATGTTAACCTTATCATTATGGAAGGTAGTCTTTTGTCAAGATTTTTCTTACTCCAATGGATGGTAGCCTTGTTATTATGGAAGGTAGTCTATTCTCGATATCTTTGTTACTCCAATTGATGTTAGACTTGTCATTATGGAAGGTAGTATGTAGTTGAAATTTTTGTTATTCAAATGGATGGTAGCCTTGTCATTATGGAAGGTAGTCCGTTGTCGAGATTTTTGTTATTCTAATGGATGGTAACCTTGTCATTATGGAAGGTAGTCTTTTGTCGAAATTTTTGTTACTCCAATGGATGGTAGCCTTGTCATTATTGAAGGTAGTCTATTGTCGATATCTTTGTTACTCCAATGGATGATAGCCTTGTCATTATGCAAGGTAGTTTTTTATCGAGATTTTTGTTACTCCAATGGATGGTAGCCTTGTCATTATTGAAGGTAGTCTATTCTCGATATCTTTGTTACTCCAATGGATGATAGCCTCGTCATTCTGTAAGGTAGTATGTTGTTTATATTTTTGTTACTCCAATGGATGGTAGCCTTGTCATTATGGTAGGTAGTCTGTTGTCGAGATTTTTGTTACTCCAATGGATGGTAGCCTTGTAATTATGGAAGGTAGTCTGTTGTCGAGAATTTTTTATTCCATTGGATGGTAGCCTTGTCATTATGGAAGGGTGTTTCCTGTCATGATTTTTGTTATTCCAATGGATGGTAACCTTGTCATTATGGAAGGTAGTCTTTTGTCGATATTTTTCTTACTCCAATGGATGGTAACCTTGTCATTATGGAAGGTAGTCTTTTGTCTATATCTTTGTTACTCCAATGGATGTTAGCCTTGTCATTATGGTAGGTAGTATTTTGACGAGATTTTTATTACTCCAATGGATGATAGCCTTGTCATTATGGAATGTAGTCTGTTGTCGAGATTTTTGTTACTCCAATGGATGGTAGCCTTGTCATTATGGAAGGTAGTCTGTTGTCGAGACTTTTTTATTCCATTGGATGGTAGCCTTGTCATTATGGAAGGTAGTTTCTTGTCATGATTTTTGTTATTCAAATGGATGGTAACCTTGTCATTATGGAAGGTAGTCTTTTGTCGATATTTTTCTTACTCCAATAGATGGTAGGCTTGTCATTATGGAAGGTAGTCTATTGTCGATATCTTTGTTACTCCAATGGATGTTAGCCTTGTCATTATGGAAGGTAGTCTGTAGTTGAAATTTTTGTTATTCCAATGGATGGTAGCCTTGTCATTATGGAAGGTAGTCCGTTGTCGAGAGTTATGTTACTCCAATGGATGGTAGCCTTGTCATTATGGAAGGTAGTCTGTTGTCTAGAATTTTTTATTCCATTGGATGGTAGCCTTGTCATTATGGAAGGTAGTTTGTTGTCATGATTTTTGTTATTCCAATGGATGTTAACCTTGTCATTATGGAAGGTAGTCTTTTGTCAAGATTTTTGTTACTCCAATGGATGGTAGCCTTGTCATTATGGAAGGTAGTCTGTTGTCGAGACTTTTTTATTCCATTGGATGGTAGCCTTGTCATTATGGAAGGTAGTCTGTTGTCGAGACTTTTTTATTCCATTAGATGGTAGCCTTGTCATTATGGAAGGTAGTTTCTTGTCATGATTTTTGTTATTCCAATGGATGGTAACCTTGTCATTATGGAAGGTAGTCTTTTGTCGATATTTTTCTTACTCCAATGGATGGTAGCCTTGTCATTATGGAAGGTAGTCTATTGTCGATATCTTTGTTACTCCAATGGATGTTAGCCTTGTCATTATGGAAGGTAGTCTGTAGTTGAAATTTTTGTTATTCCAATGGATGGTAGCCTTGTCATTATGGAAGGTCGTCCGTTATCGAGATTTTTGTTATTCCAATGGATGGTAGCCTTGTCATTATAGAAGGTAGTCTGTTGTCGAGAGTTTTGTTACTCCAATGGATGGTAGCCTTGTCATCATGGAAGGTAGTCTGTTGTCTAGAATTTTTTATTCCATTGGATGGTAGCCTTGTCATTATGGAAGGTAGTTTGTTGTCATGATTTTTGTTATTCCAATGGATGTTAACCTTGTCATTATGGAAGGTAGTCTTTTGTCAAGATTTTTCTTACTCCAATGGAAGGTAGCCTTGTTATTATGGAAGGTAGTCTATTCTCGATATCTTTGTTACTCCAATGGATGTTAGCCTTGTCATTATGGAAGGTAGTCTGTAGTTGAAATTTTTGTTATTCAAATGGATGGTAGCCTTGTCATTATGGAAGGAAGTCTGTTGTCGAGAGTTTTGTTACTCCAATGGATGGTAGCCTTGTCATTATGGAAGGTAGTCTGTTGTCTAGAATTTTTTATTCCATTGGATGGTAGCCTTGTCATTATGGAAGGTAGTTTGTTGTCATGATTTTTGTTATTCCAATGGATGTTAACCTTGTCATTATGGAAGGTAGTCTTTTGTCAAGATTTTTGTTACTCCAATGGATGGTAGCCTTGTCATTATGGAAGGTAGTCTGTTGTCGAGACTTTTTTATTCCATTGGATGGTAGCCTTGTCATTATGGAAGGTAGTCTGTTGTCGAGACTTTTTTATTCCATTGGATGGTAGCCTTGTCATTATGGAAGGTAGTTTCTTGTCATGATTTTTGTTATTCCAATGGATGGTAACCTTGTCATTATGGAAGGTAGTCTTTTGTCGATATTTTTCTTACTCCAATAGATGGTAGGCTTGTCATTATGGAAGGTAGTCTATTGTCGATATCTTTGTTACTCCAATGGATGTTAGCCTTGTCATTATGGAAGGTAGTCTGTAGTTGAAATTTTTGTTATTCCAATGGATGGTAGCCTTGTCATTATGGAAGGTAGTCCGTTGTCGAGATTTTTGTTATTCCAATGGATGGTAACCTTGTCATTATGGAAGGAAGTCTGTTGTCGAGAGTTTTGTTACTCCAATGGATGGTAGCCTTGTCATTATGGAAGGTAGTCTGTTGTCTAGAATTTTTTATTCCATTGGATGGTAGCCTTGTCATTATGGAAGGTAGTTTGTTGTCATGATTTTTGTTATTCCAATGGATGTTAACCTTGTCATTATGGAAGGTAGTCTTTTGTCAAGATTTTTGTTACTCCAATGGATGGTAGCCTTGTCATTATGGAAGGTAGTCTGTTGTCGAGACTTTTTTATTCCATTGGATGGTAGCCTTGTCATTATGGAAGGTAGTCTGTTGTCGAGACTTTTTTATTCCATTAGATGGTAGCCTTGTCATTATGGAAGGTAGTTTCTTGTCATGATTTTTGTTATTCCAATGGATGGTAACCTTGTCATTATGGAAGGTAGTCTTTTGTCGATATTTTTCTTACTCCAATGGATGGTAGCCTTGTCATTATGGAAGGTAGTCTATTGTCGATATCTTTGTTACTCCAATGGATGTTAGCCTTGTCATTATGGAAGGTAGTCTGTAGTTGAAATTTTTGTTATTCCAATGGATGGTAGCCTTGTCATTATGGAAGGTCGTCCGTTATCGAGATTTTTGTTATTCCAATGGATGGTAGCCTTGTCATTATAGAAGGTAGTCTGTTGTCTAGAGTTTTGTTACTCCAATGGATGGTAGCCTTGTCATTATGGAAGGTAGTCTGTTGTCTAGAATTTTTTATTCCATTGGATGGTAGCCTTGTCATTATGGAAGGTAGTTTGTTGTCATGATTTTTGTTATTCCAATGGATGTTAACCTTGTCATTATGGAAGGTAGTCTTTTGTCAAGATTTTTCTTACTCCAATGGATGGTAGCCTTGTTATTATGGAAGGTAGTCTATTCTCGATATCTTTGTTACTCCAATGGGTGTTAGCCTTGTCATTATGGAAGGTAGTCTGTAGTTGAAATTTTTGTTATTCAAATGGATGGTAGCCTTGTCATTATGGAAGGAAGTCTGTTGTCGAGAGTTTTGTTACTCCAATGGATGGTAGCCTTGTCATTATGGAAGGTAGTCTGTTGTCTAGAATTTTTTATTCCATTGGATGGTAGCCTTGTCATTATGGAAGGTAGTTTGTTGTCATGATTTTTGTTATTCCAATGGATGTTAACCTTGTCATTATGGAAGGTAGTCTTTTGTCAAGATTTTTGTTACTCCAATGGATGGTAGCCTTGTCATTATGGAAGGTAGTCTGTTGTCGAGACTTTTTTATTCCATTGGATGGTAGCCTTGTCATTATGGAAGGTAGTCTGTTGTCGAGACTTTTTTATTCCATTGGATGGTAGCCTTGTCATTATGGAAGGTAGTTTCTTGTCATGATTTTTGTTATTCCAATAGATGGTAACCTTGTCATTATGGAAGGTAGTCTTTTGTCGATATTTTTCTTACTCCAATGGATGGTAGCCTTTTCATTATGGAAGGTAGTCTATTGTCGATATCTTTGTTACTCCAATGGATGTTAGCCTTGTCATTATGGAAGGTAGTCTGTAGTTGAAATTTTTGTTATTCCAATGGATGGTAGCCTTGTCATTATGGAAGGTCGTCCGTTATCGAGATTTTTGTTATTCCAATGGATGGTAGCCTTGTCATTATAGAAGGTAGTCTGTTGTCGAGAGTTTTGTTACTCCAATGGATGGTAGCCTTGTCATTATGGAAGGTAGTCTGTTGTCTAGAATTTTTTATTCCATTGGATGGTAGCCTGGTCATTATGGAAGGTAGTTTGTTGTCATGATTTTTGTTATTCCAATGGATGTTAACCTTGTCATTATGGAAGGTAGTCTTTTGTCAAGATTTTTCTTACTCCAATGGATGGTAGCCTTGTTATTATGGAAGGTAGTCTATTCTCGATATCTTTGTTACTCCAATGGATGTTAGCCTTGTCATTATGGAAGGTAGTCTGTAGTTGAAATTTTTGTTATTCAAATGGATGGTAGCCTTGTCATTATGGAAGGTAGTCCGTTGTCGAGATTTTTGTTATTCCAATGGATGGTAACCTTGTCATTATGGAAGGTAGTCTTTTGTCGAAATTTTTGTTACTCCAATGGATGGTAGCCATGTCATTATTGAAGGTAGTCTATTGTCGATATCTTTGTTACTCCAATGGATGATAGCCTTGTCATTATGCAAGGTAGTTTTTTATCGAGATTTTTGTTACTCCAATGGATGGTAGCCTTGTCATTATTGAAGGTAGTCTATTGTCGATATCTTTGTTACTCCAATGGTTGATAGCCTCGTCATTCTGCAAGGTAGTATGTTGTTCATATTTTTGTTACTCCAATGGATGGTAGCCTTGTCATTATGGTAGGTAGTCTGTTGTCGAGATTTTTGTTACTCCAATGGATGGTAGCCTTATCATTATGGAAGGTAGTCTGTTGTCGAGAATTTTTTATTCCATTGGATGGTAGCCTTGTCATTATGGAAGGTAGTTTCTTGTCATGATCTTTGTTATTCCAATGGATGGTAACCTTGCAATTATGGAAGGTAGTCTTTTGTCGATATTTTTCTTACTCCAATGGATGGTAGCCTTGTCATTATGGAAGGTAGTCTATTGTCGATATCTTTGTTACTCCAATGGATGTTAGCCTTGTCATTATGGAAGGTAGTCTGTAGTTGAAATTTTTGTTATTCCAATGGATGGTAGCCTTGTCATTATGGAAGGTAGTCCGTTGTCGAGATTTTTGTTATTCCAATGGATGGTAACCTTGTCATTATGGAAGGTAGTCTTTTGTGAAAATTTTTGTTACTCCAATGGATGGTAGCCTTGTCATTATTGAAGGTAGTCTATTGTCGATATCTTTGTTACTCCAATGGATGATAGCCTTGTCATTATGCAAGGTAGTATGTTGTTCAGATTTTTTTTACTCCAATGGATGGTAGCCTTTTCATTATGGAAGGTAGTATTTTGTCGAGATTTTAGTTACTCCAATGGATGGTAGCCTTGTCATTATTGAAGATAGTCTGTTATCGATATCTTTGTTACACCAATGGATGATAGCCTTGTCTTTATGGAAGGTAGTCTGTTGTCGAGAGTTTTGTTACTCCAATGGATGATAGCCTTGTCATTATATAAGGTAGTCTGTTGTCGAGAATTTTTTATTCCATTGGATGGTAGCCTTGTCATTATGAAAGGTAGTTTGTTGTCATGATTTTTGTTATTCCAATGGATGTTAACCTTGTCATTATGGAAGGTAGTCTTTTGTCAAGATTTTTCTTACTCCAATGGATGGTAGCCTTGTTATTATGGAAGGTAGTCTATTCTCGATATCTTTGTTACTCCAATGGATGTTAGCCTTTTCATTATGGAAGGTAGTCTGTAGTTGAAATTTTTGTTATTCAAATGGATGGTAGCCTTGTCATTATGGAAGGTAGTCCGTTGTCGAGATTTTTGTTATTCCAATGGATGGTAACCTTGTCATTATGGAAGGTAGTCTTTTGTCGAAATTTTTGTTACTCCAATGGATTGTAGCCTTGTCATTATTGAAGGTAGTCTATTGTCGATATCTTTGTTACTCCAATGGATGACAGCCTTGTCATTATGCAAGGTAGTTTTTTATCGTGATTTTTGTTACTCCAATGGATGGTAGCCTTGTCATTATTGAAGGTAGTCTATTGTCGATATCTTTGTTACTCCAATGGATGATAGCCTCTTCATTCTGCAAGGTAGTATGTTGTTCAGATTTTTGTTACTCCAATGGATGGTAGCCTTGTCATTATGGTAGGTAGTCTATTGTCGAGATTTTTGTTACTCCAATGGATGGTAGCCTTGTCATTATTGAAGGTAGTTTGTTGTCGAGAATTTTTTATTCCATTGGATGGTAGCCTTGTCATTATGGAAGGTAGTTTCTTGTCATGATTTTTGTTATTCTAATGGATGGTAACCTTGTCATTATGGAAGGTAGTCTTTTGTCGATATTTTTCTTACTCCAATGGATGGTAACCTTGTCATTATGGAAGGTAGTCTTTTGTCGAAATTTTTGTTACTCCAATGGATGGTAGCCTTGTCATTATTGAAGGTAGTTTATTGTCGATATCTTTGTTACACCAATGGATGATAGCCTTGTCTTTATGGAAGGTAGTCTGTTATCGAGAGTTTTGTTACTCCAATGGATGGTAGCCTTGTCATTATGGTAGGTAGACTTGTCATTATGGAAGGTAGTTTGTTGTCGAGATTTTTGTTACTCCAATGGATGGTAGCCTTGTCATTATTGAAGATAGTCTGTTATCGATATCTTTGATACACCAATGGATGATAGCCTTGTCTTTATTGAAGGTAGTCCATTATCGAGATTTTTGTTATTCCAATGGATGGTAGCCTTGTCATTATGGTAGGTAGTATTTTGTCGAGATTTTTGTTACTCCAATGGATGGTAGCCTTGTCATTATTGAAGATTTTCTGTTATCGATATCTTTGTTACTCTAATGGATGATAGCCTTTTCATTATGGAATGTAGCCTGTTGTCGAGATTTTTGTTATTCCAATGGATGGTAGCCTTGTCATTATGGAAGGTAGTTACTTGTCTTGATTTTTGTTATTCCAATGGGTGGTAACCTTGTCATTATGGAAGGTAGTCTTTTCTAGATTTCTTTGTTACTCCAATGGATGTTAGCATTGTCATTATGGAAGGTAGTATTTTGTCGAGATTTTTGTTACTCCAATGGATGGTAGCCTTGTCATTATTAAAGATAGTCTGTTATCGATATCTTTGATACACCAATGGATGATAGCCTTGTCTTTATGGAAGGTAGTCTGTTGTTGAGAGTTTTGTTACTCCAATGGATGGAAGCCTTGTCATTATGGAAGGTAGTTTGTTGTCGAGAATTTTTTATTCCATTGGATGGTAGCCTTGTCATTATGGAAGGTAGTCTGTTGTCGAGACTTTTTTATTCCATTAGATGGTAGCCTTGTCATTATGGAAGGTAGTTTCTTGTCATGATTTTTGTTATTCCAATGGATGGTAACCTTGTCATTATGGAAGGTAGTCTTTTGTCGATATTTTTCTTACTCCAATGGATGGTAGCCTTGTCATTATGGAAGGTAGTCTATTGTCGATATCTTTGTTACTCCAATGGATGTTAGCCTTGTCATTATGGAAGGTAGTCTGTAGTTGAAATTTTTGTTATTCCAATGGATGGTAGCCTTGTCATTATGGAAGGTCGTCCGTTATCGAGATTTTTGTTATTCCAATGGATGGTAGCCTTGTCATTATAGAAGGTAGTCTGTTGTCGAGAGTTTTGTTACTCCAATGGATGGTAGCCTTGTCATTATGGAAGGTAGTCTGTTGTCTAGAATTTTTTACTCCATTGGATGGTAGCCTGGTCATTATGGAAGGTAGTTTGTTGTCATGATTTTTGTTATTACAATGGATGTTAACCTTGTCATTATGGAAGGTAGTCTTTTGTCAAGATTTTTCTTACTCCAATGGATGGTAGCCTTGTTATTATGGAAGGTAGTCTATTCTCGATATCTTTGTTACTCCAATGGATGTTAGCCTTGTCATTATGGAAGGTAGTCTGTAGTTGAAATTTTTGTTATTCAAATGGATGGTAGCCTTGTCATTATGGAAGGTAGTCCGTTGTCGAGATTTTTGTTATTCCAATGGATGGTAACCTTGTCATTATGGAAGGTAGTCTTTTGTCGAAATTTTTGTTACTCCAATGGATGGTAGCCATGTCATTATTGAAGGTAGTCTATTGTCGATATCTTTGTTACTCCAATGGATGATAGCCTTGTCATTATGCAAGGTAGTTTTTTATCGAGATTTTTGTTACTCCAATGGATGGTAGCCTTGTCATTATTGAAGGTAGTCTATTGTCGATATCTTTGTTACTCCAATGGTTGATAGCCTCGTCATTCTGCAAGTAAGTATGTTGTTCATATTTTTGTTACTCCAATGGATGGTAGCCTTGTCATTATGGTAGGTAGTCTGTTGTCGAGATTTTTGTTACTCCAATGGATGGTAGCCTTATCATTATGGAAGGTAGTCTGTTGTCGAGAATTTTTTATTCCATTGGATGGTAGCCTTGTCATTATGGAAGGTAGTTTCTTGTCATGATCTTTGTTATTCCAATGGATGGTAACCTTGCAATTATGGAAGGTAGTCTTTTGTCGATATTTTTCTTACTCCAATGGATGGTAACCTTGTCATTATGGAAGGTAGTCTATTGTCGATATCTTTGTTACTCCAATGGATGTTAGCCTTGTCATTATGGAAGGTAGTCTGTAGTTGAAATTTTTGTTATTCCAATGGATGGTAGCCTTGTCATTATGGAAGGTAGTCCGTTGTCGAGATTTTTGTTATTCCAATGGATGGTAACCTTGTCATTATGGAAGGTAGTCTTTTGTGAAAATTTTTGTTACTCCAATGGATGGTAGCCTTGTCATTATTGAAGGTAGTCTATTGTCGATATCTTTGTTACTCCAATGGATGATAGCCTTGTCATTATGCAAGGTAGTATGTTGTTCAGATTTTTTTTACTCCAATGGATGGTAGCCTTTTCATTATGGAAGGTAGTATTTTGTCGAGATTTTAGTTACTCAAATGGATGGTAGCCTTGTCATTATTGAAGATAGTCTGTTATCGATATCTTTGTTACACCAATGGATGATAGCCTTGTCTTTATGGAAGGTAGTCTGTTGTCGAGAGTTTTGTTACTCCAATGGATGATAGCCTTGTCATTATAGAAGGTAGTCTGTTGTCGAGAATTTTTTATTCCATTGGATGGTAGCCTTGTCATTATGAAAGGTAGTTTGTTGTCATGATTTTTGTTATTCCAATGGATGTTAACCTTGTCATTATGGAAGGTAGTCTTTTGTCAAGATTTTTCTTACTCCAATGGATGGTAGCCTTGTTATTATGGAAGGTAGTCTATTCTCGATATCTTTGTTACTCCAATGGATGTTAGCCTTTTCATTATGGAAGGTAGTCTGTAGTTGAAATTTTTGTTATTCAAATGGATGGTAGCCTTGTCATTATGGAAGGTAGTCCGTTGTCGAGATTTTTGTTATTCCAATGGATGGTAACCTTGTCATTATGGAAGGTAGTCTTTTGTCGAAATTTTTGTTACTCCAATGGATTGTAGCCTTGTCATTATTGAAGGTAGTCTATTGTCGATATCTTTGTTACTCCAATGGATGACAGCCTTGTCATTATGCAAGGTAGTTTTTTATCGTGATTTTTGTTACTCCAATGGATGGTAGCCTTGTCATTATTGAAGGTAGTCTATTGTCGATATCTTTGTTACTCCAATGGATGATAGCCTCTTCATTCTGCAAGGTAGTATGTTGTTCAGATTTTTGTTACTCCAATGGATGGTAGCCTTGTCATTATGGTAGGTAGTCTATTGTCGAGATTTTTGTTACTCCAATGGATGGTAGCCTTGTCATTATTGAAGGTAGTTTGTTGTCGAGAATTTTTTATTCCATTGGATGGTAGCCTTGTCATTATGGAAGGTAGTTTCTTGTCATGATTTTTGTTATTCTAATGGATGGTAACCTTGTCATTATGGAAGGTAGTCTTTTGTCGATATTTTTCTTACTCCAATGGATGGTAACCTTGTCATTATGGAAGGTAGTCTTTTGTCGAAATTTTTGTTACTCCAATGGATGGTAGCCTTGTCATTATTGAAGGTAGTTTATTGTCGATATCTTTGTTACACCAATGGATGATAGCCTTGTCTTTATGGAAGGTAGTCTGTTATCGAGAGTTTTGTTACTCCAATGGATGGTAGCCTTGTCATTATGGTAGGTAGACTTGTCATTATGGAAGGTAGTTTGTTGTCGAGATTTTTGTTACTCCAATGGATGGTAGCCTTGTCATTATTGAAGATAGTCTGTTATCGATATCTTTGATACACCAATGGATGATAGCCTTGTCTTTATTGAAGGTAGTCCATTATCGAGATTTTTGTTATTCCAATGGATGGTAGCCTTGTCATTATGGTAGGTAGTATTTTGTCGAGATTTTTGTTACTCCAATGGATGGTAGCCTTGTCATTATTGAAGATTTTCTGTTATCGATATCTTTGTTACTCTAATGGATGATAGCCTTTTCATTATGGAATGTAGCCTGTTGTCGAGATTTTTGTTATTCCAATGGATGGTAGCCTTGTCATTATGGAAGGTAGTTACTTGTCTTGATTTTTGTTATTCCAATGGGTGGTAACCTTGTCATTATGGAAGGTAGTCTTTTCTAGATTTCTTTGTTACTCCAATGGATGTTATCATTGTCATTATGGAAGGTAGTATTTTGTCGAGATTTTTGTTACTCCAATGGATGGTAGCCTTGTCATTATTAAAGATAGTCTGTTATCGATATCTTTGATACACCAATGGATGATAGCCTTGTCTTTATGGAAGGTAGTCTGTTGTTGAGAGTTTTGTTACTCCAATGGATGGAAGCCTTGTCATTATGGAAGGTAGTTTGTTGTCGAGAATTTTTTATTCCATTGGATGGTAGCCTTGTCATTATGGAAGGTAGTCTGTTGTCGAGACTTTTTTATTCCATTAGATGGTAGCCTTGTCATTATGGAAGGTAGTTTCTTGTCATGATTTTTGTTATTCCAATGGATGGTAACCTTGTCATTATGGAAGGTAGTCTTTTGTCGATATTTTTCTTACTCCAATGGATGGTAGCCTTGTCATTATGGAAGGTAGTCTATTGTCGATATCTTTGTTACTCCAATGGATGTTAGCCTTGTCATTATGGAAGGTAGTCTGTAGTTGAAATTTTTGTTATTCCAATGGATGGTAGCCTTGTCATTATGGAAGGTCGTCCGTTATCGAGATTTTTGTTATTCCAATGGATGGTAGCCTTGTCATTATAGAAGGTAGTCTGTTGTCGGGAGTTTTGTTACTCCAATGGATGGTAGCCTTGTCATTATGGAAGGTAGTCTGTTGTCTAGAATTTTTTATTCCATTGGATGGTAGCCTTGTCATTATGGAAGGTAGTTTGTTGTCATGATTTTTGTTATTCCAATGGATGTTAACCTTGTCATTATGGAAGGTAGTCTTTTGTCAAGATTTTTCTTACTCCAATGGATGGTAGCCTTGTTATTATGGAAGGTAGTCTATTCTCGATATCTTTGTTACTCCAATGGATGTTAGCCTTGTCATTATGGAAGGTAGTCTGTAGTTGAAATTTTTGTTATTCAAATGGATGGTAGCCTTGTCATTATGGAAGGAAGTCTGTTGTCGAGAGTTTTGTTACTCCAATGGATGGTAGCCTTGTCATTATGGAAGGTAGTCTGTTGTCTAGAATTTTTTATTCCATTGGATGGTAGCCTTGTCATTATGGAAGGTAGTTTGTTTTCATGATTTTTGTTATTCCAATGGATGTTAACCTTGTCATTATGGAAGGTAGTCTTTTGTCAAGATTTTTGTTACTCCAATGGATGGTAGCCTTGTCATTATGGAAGGTAGTCTGTTGTCGAGACTTTTTTATTCCATTGGATGGTAGCCTTGTCATTATGGAAGGTAGTCTGTTGTCGAGACTTTTTTATTCCATTGGATGGTAGCCTTGTCATTATGGAAGGTAGTTTCTTGTCATGATTTTTGTTATTCCAATGGATGGTAACCTTGTCAGTATGGAAGGTAGTCTTTTGTCGATATTTTTATTACTCCAATGGATGGTAGCCTTGTCATTATGGAAGGTAGTCTATTGTCGATATCTTTGTTACTCCAATGGATGTTAGCCTTGTCATTATGGAAGGTAGTCTGTAGTTGAAATTTTTGTTATTCCAATGGATGGTAGCCTTGTCATTACGGAAGGTCGTCCGTTAACGAGATTTTTGTTATTCCAATGGATGGTAGCCTTGTCATTATAGAAGGTAGTCTGTTGTCGAGAGTTTTGTTACTCCAATGGATGGTAGCCTTGTCATTATGGAAGGTAGTCTGTTGTCTAGAATTTTTTATTCCATTGGATGGTAGCCTTGTCATTATGGAAGGTAGTTTGTTGTCATGATTTTTGTTATTCCAATGGATGTTAACCTTGTCATTATGGAAGGTAGTCTTTTGTCAAGATTTTTCTTACTCCAATGGATGGTAGCCTTGTTATTATGGAAGGTAGTCTATTCTCGATATCTTTGTTACTCCAATGGATGTTAGCCTTGTCATTATGGAAGGTAGTCTGTAGTTGAAATTTTTGTTATTCAAATGGATGGTAGCCTTGTCATTATGGAAGGTAGTCCGTTGTCGAGATTTTTGTTATTCCAATGGATGGTAACCTTGTCATTATGAAAGGTAGTCTTTTGTCGAAATTTTTGTTACTCCAATGGATGGTAGCCTTGTCATTATTGAAGGTAGTCTATTGTCGAAATCTTTGTTACTCCAATGGATGATAGCCTTGTCATTATGCAAGGTAGTTTTTTATCGAGATTTTTGTTACTCCAATGGATGGTATCCTTGTCATTATTGAAGGTAGTCTATTGTCGATATCTTTGTTACTCCAATGGTTGATAGCCTCGTCATTCTGCAAGGTAGTATGTTGTTCATATTTTTGTTACTCCAATGGATGGTAGCCTTGTCATTATGGTAGGTAGTCTGTTGTCGAGATTTTTGTTACTCCAATGGATGGTAGCCTTATCATTATGGAAGGTAGTCTGTTGTCGAGAATTTTTTATTCCATTGGATGGTAGCCTTGTCATTATGGAAGGTAGTTTCTTGTCATGATTTTTGTTATTCCAATGGATGGTAACCTTGCAATTATGGAAGGTAGTCTTTTGTCGATATTTTTCTTACTCCAATGAATGGTAGCCTTGTCATTATGGAAGGTAGTCTATTGTCGATATCTTTGTTACTCCAATGGATGTTAGCCTTGTCATTATGGAAGGTAGTCTGTAGTTGAAATTTTTGTTATTCCAATGGATGGTAGCCTTGTCATTATGGAAGGTAGTCCGTTGTCGAGATTTTTGTTATTCCAATGGATGGTAACCTTGTCATTATGGAAGGTAGTCTTTTGTGAAAATTTTTGTTACTCCAATGGATGGTAGCCTTGTCATTATTGAAGGTAGTCTATTGTCGATATCTTTGTTACTCCAATGGATGATAGCCTTGTCATTATGAAAGGTAGTATGTTGTTCAGATTTTTGTTACTCCAATGGATGGTAGCCTTGTCATTATGGAAGGTAGTATTTTGTCGAGATTTTAGTTACTCCAATGGATGGTAGCCTTGTCATTATTGAAGATAGTCTGTTATCGATATCTTTGTTACACCAATGGATGATAGCCTTGTCTTTATGGAAGGTAGTCTGTTGTCGAGAGTTTGGTTACTCCAATGGATGGTAGCCTTGTCATTATAGAAGGTAGTCTGTTGTCGAGAATTTTTTATTCCATTGGATGGTAGCCTTGTCATTATGAAAGGTAGTTTGTTGTCATGAGTTTTGTTATTCCAATGGATGTTAACCTTATCATTATGGAAGGTAGTCTTTTGTCAAGATTTTTCTTACTCCAATGGATGGTAGCCTTGTTATTATGGAAGGTAGTCTATTCTCGATATCTTTGTTACTCCAATGGATGTTAGCCTTTTCATTATGGAAGGTAGTCTGTAGTTGAAATTTTTGTTATTCAAATGGATGGTAGCCTTGTCATTATGGAAGGTAGTCCGTTGTCGAGATTTTTGTTATTCCAATGGATGGTAACCTTGTCATTATGGAAGGTAGTCTTTTGTCGAAATTTTTGTTACTCCAATGGATTGTAGCCTTGTCACTATTGAAGGTAGTCTATTGTCGATATCTTTGTTACTCCAATGGATGACAGCCTTGTCATTATGCAAAGTAGTTTTTTATCGTGATTTTTGTTACTCCAATGCATGGTAGCCTTGTCATTATTGAAGGTAGTTTATTGTCGATATCTTTGTTACTCCAATGGATGATAGCCTCTTCATTCTGCAAGGTAGTATGTTGTTCGGATTTTTGTTACTCCAATGGATGGTAGCCTTGTCATTATGGTAGGTAGTCTATTGTCGAGATTTTTGTTACTCCAATCGATGGTAGCCTTGTCATTATTGAAGGTAGTTTGTTGTCGAGAATTTTTTATTCCATTGGATGGTAGCCTTGTCATTATGGAAGGTAGTTTCTTGTCATGATTTTTGTTATTCCAATGGATGGTAACCTTGTCATTATGGAAGGTAGTCTTTTGTCGATATTTTTCTTACTCCAATGGATGGTAACCTTGTCATTATGGAAGGTAGTCTTTTGTCGAAATTTTTGTTACTCCAATGGATGGTAGCCTTGTCATTATTGAAGGTAGTCTATTGTCGATATCTTTGTTACACCAATGGATGATAGCCTTGTCTTTATGGAAGGTAGTCTGTTATCGAGAGTTTTGTTACTCCAATGGATGGTAGCCTTGTCATTATGGAAGGTAGTTTTTTATCGAGATTTTTGTTACTCTAGTGGGTGGTAGACTTGTCATTATGGAAGGTAGTTTGTTGTCGAGATTTTTGTTACTCCAATGGATGGTAGCCTTGTCATTATTGAAGATAGTCTGTTATCGATATCTTTGATACACCAATGGATGATAGCCTTGTCTTTATTGAAGGTAGTCCATTGTCGAGATTTTTGTTATTCCAATGGATGGTAGCCTTGTCATTATGGTAGGTAGTATTTTGTCGAGATTTTTGTTACTCCAATGGATGGTAGCCTTGTCATTATTGAAGATTTTCTGTTATCGATATCTTTGTTACTCCAATGGATGATAGCCTTTTCATTATGGAATGTAGCCTGTTGTCGAGATTTTTGTTATTCCAATGGATGGTAGCCTTGTCATTATGGAAGGTAGTTACTTGTCTTGATTTTTGTTATTCCAATGGGTGGTAACCTTGTCATTATGGAAGGTAGTCTTTTCTAGATTTCTTTGTTACTCCAATGGATGTTAGCCTTGTCATTATGGAAGGTAGTATTTTGTCGAGATTTTTGTTACTCCAATGGATGGTAGCCTTGTCATTATTAAAGATAGTCTGTTATCGATATCTTTGATACACCAATGGATGATAGCCTTGTCTTTATGGAAGGTAGTCTGTTGTTGAGAGTTTTGTTACTCCAATGGATGGAAGCCTTGTCATTATGGAAGGTAGTTTGTTGTCGATAATTTTTTATTCCATTGGATGGTAGCCTTGTCCTTATGGAAGGTAGTCTGTTGTCGAGACTTTTTTATTCCATTAGATGGTAGCCTTGTCATTATGGAAGGTAGTTTCTTGTCAAGATTTTTGTTATTCCAATGGATGGTAACCTTGTCATTATGGAAGGTAGTCTTTTGTCGATATTTTTCTTACTCCAATGGATGGTAGCCTAGTCATTATGGAAGGTAGTCTATTGTCGATATCTTTGTTACTCCACTGGATGATAGCCTTGTCATTATGGAAGGTAGTCTGTAGTTGAAATTTTTGTTATTCCAATGGATGGTAGCCTTGTCATTATGGAAGGTCGTCTGTTATCGAGATTTTTGTTATTCCAATGGATGGTAGCCTTGTCATTATAGAAGGTAGTCTGTTGTTGAGAGTTTTGTTACTCCAATGGATGGTAGCCTTGTCATTATGGAAGGTAGTCTGTTGTCTAGAATTTTTTATTCCATTGGATGGTAGCCTTGTCATTATGGAAGGTAGTTTGTTGTCATGATTTTTGTTATTCCAATGGATGTTAACCTTGTCATTATGGAAGGTAGTCTTTTGTCAAGATTTTTCTTACTCCAATGGATGGTAGCCTTGTTATTATGGAAGGTAGTCTATTCTCGATATCTTTGTTACTCCAATGGATGTTAGCCTTGTCATTATGGAAGGTAGTCTGTAGTTGAAATTTTTGTTATTCAAATGGATGGTAGCCTTGTCATTATGGAAGGAAGTCTGTTGTCGAGAGTTTTGTTACTCCAATGGATGGTAGCCTTGTCATTATGGAAGGTAGTTTGTTGTCTAGAATTTTTTATTCCATTGGATGGTAGCCTTGTCATTATGGAAGGTAGTTTTTTGTCAAGATTTTTGTTATTCCAATGGATGTTAACCTTGTCATTATGGAAGGTAGTCTTTTGTCATGATTTTTGTTACTCCAATGGATGGTAGCCTTGTCATTATGGAAGGTAGTCTATTGTCGAGACTTTTTTATTCAATTGGATGGTAGCCTTGTCATTATGGAAGGTAGTCTGTTGTCGAGACTTTTTTATTCCATTGGATGGTAGCCTTGTCATTATGGAAGGTAGTTTCTTGTCATGATTTTTGTTATTCCAATGGATGGTAACCTTGTCATTATGGAAGGTAGTCTTTTGTCGATATTTTTATTACTCCAATGGATGGTAGCCTTGTCATTATGGAAGGTAGTCTATTGTCGATATCTTTGTTACTCCAATGGATGTTAGCCTTGTCATTATGGAAGGTAGTCTGTAGTTGAAATTTTTGTTATTCCAATGGATGGTAGCCTTGTCATTATGGAAGGTCGTCCGTTATCGAGATTTTTGTTATTCCAATGGATGGTAGCCTTGTCATTATAGAAGGTAGTCTGTTGTCGAGAGTTTTGTTACTCCAATGGATGGTAGCCTTGTCATTATGGAAGGTAATCTGTTGTCTAGAATTTTTTATTCCATTGGATGGTAGCCTTGTCATTATGGAAGGTAGTTTGTTGTCATGATTTTTGTTATTCCAATGGATGTTAACCTTGTCATTATGGAAGGTAGTCTTTTGTCAAGATTTTTCTTACTCCAATGGATGGTAGCCTTGTTATTATGGAAGGTAGTCTATTCTCGATATCTTTGTTACTCCAATGGATGTTAGCCTTATCATTATGGAAGGTAGTCTGTAGTTGAAATTTTTGTTATTCAAATGGATGGTAGCCTTGTCATTATGGAAGGTAGTCCGTTGTCGAGATTTTTGTTATTCCAATGGATGGTAACCTTGTCATTATGGAAGGTAGTCTTTTGTCGAAATTTTTGTTACTCCAATGGATTGTAGCCTTGTCACTATTGAAGGTAGTCTATTGTCGATATCTTTGTTACTCCAATGGATGACAGCCTTGTCATTATGCAAAGTAGTTTTTTATCGTGATTTTTGTTACTCCAATGGATGGTAGCCTTGTCATTATTGAAGGTAGTCTATTGTCGATATCTTTGTTACTCCAATGGATGATAGCCTCTTCATTCTGCAAGGTAGTATGTTGTTCAGATTTTTGTTACTCCAATGGATGGTAGCCTTGTCATTATGGTAGGTAGTCTATTGTCGAGATTTTTGTTACTCCAATCGATGGTAGCCTTGTCATTATTGAAGGTAGTTTGTTGTCGAGAATTTTTTATTCCATTGGATGGTAGCCTTGTCATTATGGAAGGTAGTTTCTTGTCATGATTTTTGTTATTCCAATGGATGGTAACCTTGTCATTATGGAAGGTAGTCTTTTGTCGATATTTTTCTTACTCCAATGGATGGTAACCTTGTCATTATGGAAGGTAGTCTTTTGTCGAAATTTTTGTTACTCCAATGGATGGTAGCCTTGTCATTATTGAAGGTAGTCTATTGTCGATATCTTTGTTACACCAATGGATGATAGCCTTGTCTTTATGGAAGGTAGTCTGTTATCGAGAGTTTTGTTACTCCAATGGATGGTAGCCTTGTCATTATGGAAGGTAGTTTTTTATCGAGATTTTTGTTACTCTAGTGGGTGGTAGACTTGTCATTATGGAAGGTAGTTTGTTGTCGAGATTTTTGTTACTCCAATGGATGGTAGCCTTGTCATTATTGAAGATAGTCTGATATCGATATCTTTGATACACCAATGGATGATAGCCTTGTCTTTATTGAAGGTAGTCCATTGTCGAGATTTTTGTTATTCCAATGGATGGTAGCCTTGTCATTATGGTAGGTAGTATTTTGTCGAGATTTTTGTTACTCCAATGGATGGTAGCCTTGTCATTATTGAAGATTTTCTGTTATCGATATCTTTGTTACTCCAATGGATGATAGCCTTTTCATTATGGAATGTAGCCTGTTGTCGAGATTTTTGTTATTCCAATGGATGGTAGCCTTGTCATTATGGAAGGTAGTTACTTGTCTTGATTTTTGTTATTCCAATGGGTGGTAACCTTGTCATTATGGAAGGTAGTCTTTTCTAGATTTCTTTGTTACTCCAATGGATGTTAGCCTTGTCATTATGGAAGGTAGTATTTTGTCGAGATTTTTGTTACTCCAATGGATGGTAGCCTTGTCATTATTAAAGATAGTCTGTTATCGATATCTTTGATACACCAATGGATGATAGCCTTGTCTTTATGGAAGGTAGTCTGTTGTTGAGAGTTTTGTTACTCCAATGGATGGAAGCCTTGTCATTATGGAAGGTAGTTTGTTGTCGATAATTTTTTATTCCATTGGATGGTAGCCTTGTCCTTATGGAAGGTAGTCTGTTGTCGAGACTTTTTTATTCCATTAGATGGTAGCCTTGTCATTATGGAAGGTAGTTTCTTGTCAAGATTTTTGTTATTCCAATGGATGGTAACCTTGTCATTATGGAAGGTAGTCTTTTGTCGATATTTTTCTTACTCCAATGGATGGTAGCCTAGTCATTATGGAAGGTAGTCTATTGTCGATATCTTTGTTACTCCACTGGATGATAGCCTTGTCATTATGGAAGGTAGTCTGTAGTTGAAATTTTTGTTATTCCAATGGATGGTAGCCTTGTCATTATGGAAGGTCGTCTGTTATCGAGATTTTTGTTATTCCAATGGATGGTAGCCTTGTCATTATAGAAGGTAGTCTGTTGTTGAGAGTTTTGTTACTCCAATGGATGGTAGCCTTGTCATTATGGAAGGTAGTCTGTTGTCTAGAATTTTTTATTCCATTGGATGGTAGCCTTGTCATTATGGAAGGTAGTTTGTTGTCATGATTTTTGTTATTCCAATGGATGTTAACCTTGTTATTATGGAAGGTAGTCTTTTGTCAAGATTTTTCTTACTCCAATGGATGGTAGCCTTGTTATTATGGAAGGTAGTCTATTCTCGATATCTTTGTTACTCCAATGGATGTTAGCCTTGTCATTATGGAAGGTAGTCTGTAGTTGAAATTTTTGTTATTCAAATGGATGGTAGCCTTGTCATTATGGAAGGAAGTCTGTTGTCGAGAGTTTTGTTACTCCAATGGATGGTAGCCTTGTCATTATGGAAGGTAGTTTGTTGTCTAGAATTTTTTATTCCATTGGATGGTAGCCTTGTCATTATGGAAGGTAGTTTTTTGTCAAGATTTTTGTTATTCCAATGGATGTTAACCTTGTCATTATGGAAGGTAGTCTTTTGTCAAGATTTTTGTTACTCCAATGGATGGTAGCCTTGTCATTATGGAAGGTAGTCTGTTGTCGAGACTTTTTTATTCAATTGGATGGTAGCCTTGTCATTATGGAAGGTAGTCTGTTGTCGAGACTTTTTTATTCCATTGGATGGTAGCCTTGTCATTATGGAAGGTAGTTTCTTGTCATGATTTTTGTTATTCCAATGGATGGTAACCTTGTCATTATGGAAGGTAGTCTTTTGTCGATATTTTTATTACTCCAATGGATGGTAGCCTTGTCATTATGGAAGGTAGTCTATTGTCGATATCTTTGTTACTCCAATGGATGTTAGCCTTGTCATTATGGAAGGTAGTCTGTAGTTGAAATTTTTGTTATTCCAATGGATGGTAGCCTTGTCATTATGGAAGGTCGTCCGTTATCGAGATTTTTGTTATTCCAATGGATGGTAGCCTTGTCATTATAGAAGGTAGTCTGTTGTCGAGAGTTTTGTTACTCCAATGGATGGTAGCCTTGTCATTATGGAAGGTAATCTGTTGTCTAGAATTTTTTATTCCATTGGATGGTAGCCTTGTCATTATGGAAGGTAGTTTGTTGTCATGATTTTTGTTATTCCAATGGATGTTAACCTTGTCATTATGGAAGGTAGTCTTTTGTCAAGATTTTTCTTACTCCAATGGATGGTAGCCTTGTTATTATGGAAGGTAGTCTATTCTCGATATCTTTGTTACTCCAATGGATGTTAGCCTTATCATTATGGAAGGTAGTCTGTAGTTGAAATTTTTGTTATTCAAATGGATGGTAGCCTTGTCATTATGGAAGGTAGTCCGTTGTCGAGATTTTTGTTATTCCAATGGATGGTAACCTTGTCATTATGGAAGGTAGTCTTTTGTCGAAATTTTTGTTACTCCAATGGATTGTAGCCTTGTCACTATTGAAGGTAGTCTATTGTCGATATCTTTGTTACTCCAATGGATGACAGCCTTGTCATTATGCAAAGTAGTTTTTTATCGTGATTTTTGTTACTCCAATGGATGGTAGCCTTGTCATTATTGAAGGTAGTCTATTGTCGATATCTTTGTTACTCCAATGGATGATAGCCTCTTCATTCTGCAAGGTAGTATGTTGTTCAGATTTTTGTTACTCCAATGGATGGTAGCCTTGTCATTATGGTAGGTAGTCTATTGTCGAGATTTTTGTTACTCCAATCGATGGTAGCCTTGTCATTATTGAAGGTAGTTTGTTGTCGAGAATTTTTTATTCCATTGGATGGTAGCCTTATCATTATGGAAGGTAGTTTCTTGTCATGATTTTTGTTATTCCAATGGATGGTAACCTTGTCATTATGGAAGGTAGTCTTTTGTCGATATTTTACTTACTCCAATGGATGGTAACCTTGTCATTATGGAAGGTAGTCTTTTGTCGAAATTTTTGTTACTCCAATGGATGGTAGCCTTGTCATTATTGAAGGTAGTCTATTGTCGATATCTTTGTTACACCAATGGATGATAGCCTTGTCTTTATGGAAGGTAGTCTGTTATCGAGAGTTTTGTTACTCCAATGGATGGTAGCCTTGTCATTATGGAAGGTAGTTTTTTATCGAGATTTTTGTTACTCTAGTGGGTGGTAGACTTGTCATTATGGAAGGTAGTTTGTTGTCGAGATTTTTGTTACTCCAATGGATGGTAGCCTTGTCATTATTGAAGATAGTCTGTTATCGATATCTTTGATACACCAATGGATGATAGCCTTGTCTTTATTGAAGGTAGTCCATTGTCGAGATTTTTGTTATTCCAATGGATGGTAGCCTTGTCATTATGGTGGGTAGTATTTTGTCGAGATTTTTGTTACTCCAATGGATGGTAGCCTTGTCATTATTGAAGAGTTTCTGTTATCGATATCTTTGTTACTCCAATGGATGATAGCCTTTTCATTATGGAATGTAGCCTGTTGTCGAGATTTTTGTTATTCCAATGGATGGTAGCCTTGTCATTATGGAAGGTAGTTATTTGTCTTGATTTTTGTTATTCCAATGGGTGGTAACCTTGTCATTATGGAAGGTAGTCTTTTCTAGATTTCTTTGTTACTCCAATGGATGTTAGCCTTGTCATTATGGAAGGTAGTATTTTGTCGAGATTTTTGTTACTCCAATGGATGGTAGCCTTGTCATTATTAAAGATAGTCTGTTATCGATATCTTTGATACACCAATGGATGATAGCCTTGTCTTTATGGAAGGTAGTCTGTTGTTGAGAGTTTTGTTACTCCAATGGATGGAAGCCTTGTCATTATGGAAGGTAGTTTGTTGTCGATAATTTTTTATTCCATTGGATGGTAGCCTTGTCCTTATGGAAGGTAGTCTGTTGTCGAGACTTTTTTATTCCATTAGATGGTAGCCTTGTCATTATGGAAGGTAGTTTCTTGTCAAGATTTTTGTTATTCCAATGGATGGTAACCTTGTCATTATGGAAGGTAGTCTTTTGTCGATATTTTTCTTACTCCAATGGATGGTAGCCTAGTCATTATGGAAGGTAGTCTATTGTCGATATCTTTGTTACTCCACTGGATGTTAGCCTTGTCATTATGGAAGGTAGTCTGTAGTTGAAATTTTTGTTATTCCAATGGATGGTAGCCTTGTCATTATGGAAGGTCGTCTGTTATCGAGATTTTTGTTATTCCAATGGATGGTAGCCTTGTCATTATAGAAGGTAGTCTGTTGTTGAGAGTTTTGTTACTCCAATGGATGGTAGCCTTGTCATTATGGAAGGTAGTCTGTTGTCTAGAATTTTTTATTCCATTGGATGGTAGCCTTGTCATTATGGAAGGTAGTTTGTTGTCATGATTTTTGTTATTCCAATGGATGTTAACCTTGTCATTATGGAAGGTAGTCTTTTGTCAAGATTTTTCTTACTCCAATGGATGGTAGCCTTGTTATTATGGAAGGTAGTCTATTCTCGATATCTTTGTTACTCCAATGGATGTTAGCCTTGTCATTATGGAAGGTAGTCTGTAGTTGAAATTTTTGTTATTCAAATGGATGGTAGCCTTGTCATTATGGAAGGAAGTCTGTTGTCGAGAGTTTTGTTACTCCAATGGATGGTAGCCTTGTCATTATGGAAGGTAGTTTGTTGTCTAGAATTTTTTATTCCATTGGATGGTAGCCTTGTCATTATGGAAGGTAGTTTGTTGTCAAGATTTTTGTTATTCCAATGGATGTTAACCTTGTCATTATGGAAGGTAGTCTTTTGTCAAGATTTTTGTTACTCCAATGGATGGTAGCCTTGTCATTATGGAAGGTAGTCTGTTGTCGAGACTTTTTTATTCAATTGGATGGTAGCCTTGTCATTATGGAAGGTAGTCTGTTGTCGAGACTTTTTTATTCCATTGGATGGTAGCCTTGTCATTATGGAAGGTAGTTTCTTGTCATGATTTTTGTTATTCCAATGGATGGTAACCTTGTCATTATGGAAGGTAGTCTTTTGTCGATATTTTTATTACTCCAATGGATGGTAGCCTTGTCATTATGGAAGGTAGTCTATTGTCGATATCTTTGTTACTCCAATGGATGTTAGCCTTGTCATTATGGAAGGTAGTCTGTAGTTGAAATTTTTGTTATTCCAATGGATGGTAGCCTTGTCATTATGGAAGGTCGTCCGTTATCGAGATTTTTGTTATTCCAATGGATGGTAGCCTTGTCATTATAGAAGGTAGTCTGTTGTCGAGAGTTTTGTTACTCCAATGGATGGTAGCCTTGTCATTATGGAAGGTAATCTGTTGTCTAGAATTTTTTATTCCATTGGATGGTAGCCTTGTCATTATGGAAGGTAGTTTGTTGTCATGATTTTTGTTATTCCAATGGATGTTAACCTTGTCATTATGGAAGGTAGTCTTTTGTCAAGATTTTTCTTACTCCAATGGATGGTAGCCTTGTTATTATGGAAGGTAGTCTATTCTCGATATCTTTGTTACTCCAATGGATGTTAGCCTTGTCATTATGGAAGGTAGTCTGTAGTTGAAATTTTTGTTATTCAAATGGATGGTAGCCTTGTCATTATGGAAGGTAGTCCGTTGTCGAGATTTTTGTTATTCCAATGGATGGTAACCTTGTCATTATGGAAGGTAGTCTTTTGTCGAAATTTTTGTTACTCCAATGGATGGTAGCCTTGTCATTATTGAAGGTAGTCTATTGTCGAAATCTTTGTTACTCCAATGGATGATAGCCTTGTCATTATGCAAGGTAGTTTTTTATCGAGATTTTTTTTACTCCAATGGATGGTAGCCTTGTCATTATTGAAGGTAGTCTATTGTCGATATCTTTGTTACTCCAATGGTTGATAGCCTCGTCATTCTGCAAGGTAGTATGTTGTTCATATTTTTGTTACTCCAATGGATGGTAGCCTTGTCATTATGGTAGGTAGTCTGTTGTCGAGATTTTTGTTACTCCAATGGATGGTAGCCTTATCATTATGGAAGGTAGTCTGTTGTCGAGAATTTTTTATTCCATTGGATGGTAGCCTTGTCATTATGGAAGGTAGTTTCTTGTCATGATTTTTGTTATTCCAATGGATGGTAATCTTGTCATTATGGAAGGTAGTCTTTTGTCGAGATTTTTCTTACTCTAATGGATGGTAGCCTTGTCATTATGGAAGGTAGTCTATTGTCGATATCTTTGTTACTCCAATGGATGTTAGCCTTGTCATTATGGAAGGTAGTCTGTAGTTGAAATTTTTGTTATTCCAATGGATGGTAGCCTTGTCATTATGGAAGCTAGTCCGTTGTCGAGATTTTTGTTATTCCAATGGATGGTAACCTTGTCATTATGGAAGGTAGTCTTTTATGGAAATTTTTATTACTCCAATGGATGGTAGCCTTGTCATTATTGAAGGTAGTCTATTGTCGATATCTTTGTTACTCCAATGGATGATAGCCTTGTCATTATGCAAGGTAGTATGTTGTTCAGATTCTTGTTACTACAATGGATGGTAGCCTTGTCATTATGGAAGGTAGTATTTTGTCGAGATTTTTGTTACTCTAATGGATGGTAGCCTTGTCATTATTGAAGATAGTCTGTTATCGATATCTTTGTTACTCCAATGGATGATAGCCTTGTCATTATGGAAGGTAATCTGTTGTCGAGATTTTTGTTACTCCAATGGATGGTAGCCTTGTCATTATGGAAGATAGTCTATTGTCGAGAATTTTTTATTTCATTGGATGGTAGCCTTGTCATTATGGAAGGTAGTTTGTTGTCGTGATTTTTTTTATTCCAATGGATGGTAACCTTGTCATTATGGAAGGTAATCTGTTGTCGAGATTTTTGTTACTCCAATGGATGGTAGCCTTGTCATTATGGAAGGTTGTTTGTTGTCGAGATTTTTGTTATTCCAATGGATGATAGCCTTGTCATTATGCAAGGTAGTATGTTGTTCAGATTTTTGTTACTCCAATGGATGGTAGCCTTGACATTATGGAAGGGAGTATTTTGTCGATATTTTTGTTACTCTAATGGATGGTAGCCTTGTCATTATTGAAGATAGTCTGTTATCGATATCTTTGTTACTCCAATGGATGATAGCCTTGTCATTATGGAAGGTAGTCTATTGTCGAGATTTTTGTTACTCCAATGGATGGTAGCCTTGTCATTATGGAAGGTAGTCTATTGTCGAGAATTTTTTATTCCATTGGATGGTAGCCTTGTCATTATGGAAGGTAGTTTGTTGTCGTGATTTTTGTTATTCCAATGGATGGTAACCTTGTAATTATGGAAGGTAGTCTACTGTCAAGATTTTTGTTATTCTAATGGATGGTAGCCTTGTCATTATGGAAGGTTGTTTGTTGTCGAGATTTGTGTTATTCCAATGGATGGTAATCTTGTCATTATGGAAGGTAGTCTTTTGTCGAGATTTTTCTTACTCCAATAGATGGTAGCCTTGTCATTATGGAAGGTAGTCTATTGTCGATATCTTTGTTACTCCAATGGATGTTAGCCTTGTCATTATGGAAGGTAGTCTGTAGTTGAAATTTTTGTTATTCCAATGGATGGTAGCCTTGTCATTATGCAAGGTAGTCCGTTGTCGAGATTTTTGTTATTCCAATGGATGGTAACCTTGTCATTATGGAAGGTAGTCTTTTGTGGAAATTTTTGTTACTCCAATGGATGGTAGCCTTGTCATTATTGAAGGTAGTCTATTGTCGATATCTTTGTTACTCCAATGGATGATAGCCTTGTCATTATGCAAGGTAGTATGTTGTTCAGATTTTTGTTACTCCAATGGATGGTAGCCTTGTCATTATGGAAGGTAGTATTTTGTCGAGATATTTGTTACTCCAATGCATGGTAGCCTTGTCATTATTGAAGATAGTCTGTTATCGATATCTTTGTTACACCAATGGATGATAGCCTTGTCTTTATGGAAGGTAGTCTGTTGTCGAGAGCTTTGTTACTCCAATGGATGGTAGCCTTGTCATTATGGAAGGTAGTCTGTTGTCGAGAATTTTTTATTCCATTGGATGGTAGCCTTGTCATTATGGAAGGTAGTTTGTTGTCATGATTTTTGTTATTCCAATGGATGTTAACCTTGTCATTATGGAAGGTAGTCTTTTGTCAAGATTTTTCTTACTCCAATGGATGGTAGCTTTGTCATTATTGAAGGTAGTCTATTCTCGATATCTTTGTTACTCCAATGGATGTTAGCCTTGTCATTATGGAAGGTAGTATGTATTTGAAATTTTTGTTATTCCAATGGATGGTAGCCTTGTCATTATGTAAGGTAGTCCGTTGTCGAGATTTTTGTTATTCCAATGGATGGTAACCTTGTCATTATGGAAGGTAGTCTTTTGTGGAAATTTTTGTTACTCCAATGGATGGTAGCCTTGTCATTATTGAAGGTAGTCTATTGTCGATATCTTTGTTACTCCAATGGATGATAGCCTTGTCATTATGAAAGGTAGTTTTTTATCGAGATTTTTGTTACTCCAATGGATGGTAGCCTTGTCATTATTGAAGGTAGTCTATTGTCGATATCTTTGTTACTCCAATGGATGATAGCCTCGTTATTCTGCAAGGTAGTATGTTGTTCAGATTTTTGTTACTCCAATGGATGGTAGCCTTGTTATTATGGTAGGTAGTCTGTTGTCGAGATTTTTGTTACTCCAATGGATGGTAGCCTTGTCATTATGGAAGGTAGTCTGTTGTCGAGAATTTTGTATTCCATTGGATGGTAGACTTGTCATTATGGAAGGTAGTTTCTTGTCATGATTTTTGTTATTCCAATGGATGGTAACCTTGTCATTATGGAAGGTAGTCTTTTGTCGAAATTTTTGTTACTCCAATGGATGATAGCCTTGTCATTATTGAAGGTAGTCTATTGTCGATATCTTTGTTACTCCAACGGATGATAGCCTTGTCATTATGCAAGGTAGTATGTTGTTCAGATTTTTGTTACTCCAACGGATGGTAGCCTTGTCATTATGGAAGGTAGTATTTTGTCGAGAATTTTGTTACTCCAATGGATGGTAGCCTTGTCATTATTGAAGATAGTCTGTTATCGGTATCTTTGTTACACCAATGGATGATAGCCTTGTCTTTATGGAAGGTAGTCTATTGTCGAGAGTTTTGTTACTCCAATGGATGGTAGACTTGTCATTATGGAAGGTAGTTTTTTATCGAGATTTTTGTTACTCCAATGGGTGGTAGCCTTGTCATTATGGAAGGTAGTTTGTTGTCGAGATTTTTGTTACTCTAATGGATGGTAGCCTTGTCATTATTGAAGATAGTCTGTTATCGATATCTTTGATACACCAATGGATGGTAACCTTGTCATTATCGAAGGTAGTCTTTTGTCGAAATTTTGGTTACTCCAATGGAGGGTAGCCTTGTCATTGTTGAAGGTAGTATATTGTTGATATCTTTGTTACTCCAATGGATGATACCCTTGTCATTATGCAAGGTTGTTTTTTATCGAGATTTTTGTTACTCAAATGGATGGTAGCCTTGTCATTATTGAAGGTAGTCTTTTGTCTAGATTTTTGTTACTCCAATGGATGGTATCCTTGTCATTATGGAAGGTAGTTAGTTATCGAGATTTTTGTTACCCCAATGGATGGTAGCCTTGTAATTATGGAAGGTAGTCTGTCGTCGAGATTTTTATTACTCCAATGGATTGTAGCCTTGTCATTATGGAAGGTAGTCTATTGTTCAGATTTTTTTTACTCCAATAGATGGTAGCCTTTGTCATTATGGAAGGTAGGTCGTTGTCGAGAATTTTTTTATTCCATTGGATGGTAGCGTTGTCATTATGGAAGGAAGTATGTTGTCGAGATTTTTGTTACTCCAATGGATGGTAGCCTTGTCATTATGGAAGGTAGTCTGTTGTCGAGGATTTTGTTACTCCAATGGAAGGTAACCTTGTCATTATGGAAGGTAGTCTTTTGTTGAGATTTTTCTAACTCCAATGGATCGTAGCCTTGTCATTATGGAAGATAGTCTATTGTCGATATCTTTGTTACTCCAATGGATGATAGCCTTGTCATTATGCAAGGTAGTCTGTTGTTCAAATTTTTGTCACTCCAATGGATGGTAGCCTTGTCATTATGGAAGGTAGTCTATTGTCGAGATTTTTGTTACTCCAATGGATTATAGCCTTGTCATTATGGAAGGTAGTCTATTGTCGAGATTTTTTTTATTCCAATGGATGGTAGCCTTGTCATTATGGAAGGTAGTCTATCGTTGAGACTATTGTTACTCCAACAGAAGGTAGCCTTGTCATTATGGAAGGTAGTCTGTTATCGATATCTTTGTTACTCCAATGGATTATAGCCTTGTCATTATGGAAGGTAGTCTATTGTCGAGATTTTTGATACTCCAATGGATGGTAGCCTTGTCATTATGGAAGGTAGTCTGTTGTCGAGATTTTCGTTACCCTAATTGATGGTAGACTTGTAATTATGGAAGGTAGTTTATTGTCGAGATTTTTTTTACTCCAATGGATGGTAGCCTTGTCATTATGGAAGGTAGTCTATTATCGATATCTTTGTTACTCCAATTGATTATAGCCTTGTGATTATGGAAGGTAGTCTGTTGTCGAGATTTTTGGTACCCCAATGGATGGTAGCCTTGTAATTATGGAAGGTAGTCTGTTGTTGAGATTTTTGTTACCCTAATTGATGGTAGACTTGTAATTATGGAAGGTAGTTTATTGTCGAGATTTTTTTTACTCCAATGGATGGTAGCCTTGTCATTATCGAAGGTAGTCTGTCGTTGAGATTTCAGTTACACCAATGGATTCTAGCCTTGTCATTATGGATGGTAGTCTGTTGTCGAGATTTTTGTTACTCCAACGGAAGGTAGCCTTGTCATTATTAAAGTTATTTTGTTATCGATATCTTTGTTACTCCAATGGATGATAGCCTTATCATTATGGAAGGTAGTCTGTTGTCGAGATTTTTGTTACTCCAATGGATGGTAGCCTTGTCATTATGGAAGGTTGTCTGTTGTCGAGATTTTTGTTCCCCTAATAGATGGTAGCCTTGTAATTATGGAAGGTAGTTTGTTATCGAGATTTTTTTTACTCCAATGGATGGTAGCCTTGTCATTATGGAAGGTAGTCTATTGTCGAGATTTTTTTTACTCCAATGGATGGTAGCTTTGTCATTATGGAAGGTAGTCTATTGTCGAGATTTTTGTTACTCCAATGGATGGTAGCCTCATCATTATGGAATGTAGTTTTTTATCGAGATTTTTGTTACTCCAATGGATTTTAGCCTTGTCATTATGGAAGGTAGCCTATTGTTGAGATTACTGTTACTCCAATGGATTGTAGCCTTGTCATTTAGGAAGGTAGTCTGTTGTTTATATTTTTGTTATTCCAATGGATGGTAGCCTTGTCATTATGGAAGGTAGTTTGTTGTCGATATTTTTGTTATTCCAATGGATGGTAACCTTGTCATTATGGAAGGTAGTCTTTTGTCGAGATTTTTGTTACTCCAATGGATGGTAGCCTTGTCATTATTGAAAGTAGTCTATTGTCGATATCTTTGTTACTTCAATGGATGATAGCCTTGTAATTATGCAAGGTAGTATGTTTTTCAGATTTTTGTTACTCCAATGGATGGTAGCCTTATCATTATGGAAGGTAGTATTTTGTCGATATTTTTGTTACTCTAATGGATGGTAGCCATGTCATTATTGAAGATAGTATGTTATCGATAACTTTGTTACTCCAATGGATGATAGCCTTGTCATTATGGAAGGTAGACTGTTGTCGAGATTTTTGTTACTCCAACGGAAGGTAGCCTTGTCATTATTAAAGTTATTATGTTATCGATATCTTTGTTACTCCAATGGATGACAGCCTTATAATTATGGATGGTAGTCTGTTGCTGAGATTTTTGTTACTCCAATGGATGGTAGCCTTGTCATTATGGAAGGTAGTCTGTTGTCGAGATTTTTGTTCCCCTAATGGATGGTAGCCTTGTAATTATGGAAGGTAGTTTGTTATCGAGATTTTTTTTACTCCAATGGATGGTAGCCTTGTCATTATGGAAGGTAGTCTTATGTCGAGATTTTTTTTAGTCCAATGGATGGTAGCTTTGTCATTATGGAAGGTAGTCTATTGTCGAGATTTTTGTTACTCCAATGGATGGTAGCCTTATCATTATGGAGTGTAGTTTTTTATCGAGATTTTTGTTACTCCAATGGATTTTAGCCTTGTCATTATGGAAGGTAGTCTATTGTTGAGATTACTGTTACTCCAATGGATTGTAGCCTTGTCATTTTGGAAGGTAGTCTGTTGTTCATATTTTTGTTACTCCAATGGATGGTAGCCTTGTCATTATGGAAGGTAGTTTGTTGTCGATATTTTTGTTATTCCAATGGATGGTAACCTTGTCATTATGGAAGGTAGTCTTTTGTCGAGATTTATGTTACTCCAATGGATGGTAGCCTTGTCATTATTGAAAGTAGTATATTGTCGATATCTTTGTTACTTCAATAGATGATAGCCTTGTCATTATGCAAGGTAGTATGTTTTTCAGATTTTTGTTACTCCAATGGATGGTAGCCTTGTCATTATGGAAGGTAGTATTTTGTCGATATTTTTGTTACTCTAATGGATGGTAGCCATGTCATTATTGAAGATAGTATGTTATCGATAACTTTGTTACTCCAATGGATGATAGCCTTGTCATTATGGAAGGTAGACAGTTGTCGAGATTTTTGTTACTCCAATGGATGGTAGCCTTGTCATTATGGAAGGTAGTCTGTTGTCGAGAATTTTTTATTCCATTGGATGGTAGCCTTGTCATTTGGAAGGTAGTTTGTTGTCGTGATTTTTGTTATTCCAATGGATGGTAACCTTGTCATTATGGAAGGTAGTCTATTGTCGAGATTTTTGTTATTCTAATGGATGGTAGCCTTGTCATTATGGAAGGTTGTTTGTTGTCGAGATTTTTGTTATTCCAATGGATGGTAATCTTGTCATTATGGAAGGTAGACTTTTGTCGAGATGTTTGTTACTCCAATTGAAGGTAGCCTTGTCATTATTGAAGGTAGTCTGTTGTCGAGATTTTTGTTACCCTAATGGATGGTAGCCTTGTAATTATGGAAGGTTGTCTATTGTCGAGATTTTTTTTATTCCAATGGATGGTAGCCTTATCATTATGGAAGGTAGTCTATCGTTGAGACTATTGTTACTCCATTGGATGGTAGCCTTGTCATTATGGAAGGTAGTTTGTTGTTCAGATTTTTGTTACTCCAATGGATGGTAACCTTTTCATTATGGAAGGTAGTCTATTGTCGAGATTTTTGTTACTCCAACGGATGGTAGCCTTGTCATTATTTAAGGTATTCTGTTATCGATATCTTTCTTACTCCAATGGATGATAGCCTTGTCATTATGGAAGGTAGTCTGTTGTCGAGATTTTTGTTACTCCAATGGATGGTAGCCTTGTCATTATGGAAGGTAGTCTGTTGTCGAGATTTTTGTTACCCTAATTGATGGTAGACTTGTAATTATGGAAGGTAGTTTGTTATCGAGATTTTTTTTACTCCAATGGATGGTAGCCTTGTCATTATGGAAGGTAGTCTTATGTCGAGATTTTTTTTACTCCAATGGATGGTAGCCTTGTCAGTATGGAAGGTAGTCTATTGTCGACATTTTTGTTACTCCAATGGATGGTATACTTATCATTATGGAATGTAGTTTTTTATCGAGTTTTTTGTTACTCCAATGGATTGTAGCCTTGTCATTATGGAAGGTAGTCTATTGTTGAGATTTTTGTTACTCCAATGGATGGTAGCCTTGTCATTATGGAAGGTAGTATTTTGTCGATATTTTTGTTACTCTAATGGATGGTAGCCATGTCATTATTGAAGATAGTATGTTATCGATAACTTTGTTACTCCAATGGATGATAGCCTTGTCATTATGGAAGGAAGTCTATTGTCAAGATTTTTGTTACTCCAATGGATGTTAGCCTTGTCATTATGGAAGGTAGTCTGTTGTCGAGATTTTTGTTCCCCTAATGGATGGTAGCCTTGTAATTATGGAAGGTAGTTTGTTATCGAGATTTTTTTACTCCAATGGATGGTAGCCTTGTCATTATGGAAGGTAGTCTATTGTCGAGATTTTTTTTACTCCAATGGATGGTAGCCTTGTCATTATCGAAGGTAGTCTGTCGTTGAGATTTCAGTTACACCAATGGATTCTAGCCTTGTAATTATGGATGGTAGTCTGTTGTTCAGATTGTTGTTACTCCAATGGATGGTAGCCTTGTCATTATGGAAGGTAGTCTATTGTCGAGATTTTTGTTACTCCAACGGAAGGTAGCCTTGTCATTATTAAAGTTATTCTGTTATCGATATCTTTGTTACTCCAATGGATGATAGCCTTATCATTATGGAAGGTAGTCTATTGTCGAGATTTTTGTTACTCTAATGGATGGTAGCCTTGTCATTATGGAAGGTAGTCTGTTGTCGAGATTTTTGTTCCCCTAATGGATGGTAGCCTTGTAATTATGGAAGGTAGTTTTTTATCGAGATTTTTTTTACTCCAATGAATGGTAGCCTTGTCATTATGGAAGGTAGTCTATTGTCGAGATTTTTTTTACTCCAATGGATGGTTGCTTTGTCATTATGGAAGGTAGTCTATTGTCGAGATTTTTGTTACTCCAATGGATGGTAGCCTTATCATTATGGAATGTAGTTTTTTATCGAGATTTTTGTTACTCCAATGGATTTTAGCCTTGTCATTATGGAAGGTAGCCTATTGTTGAGATTACTGTTACACCAATGGATTGTAGCCTTGTCATTTAGGAAGGTAGTCTGTTGTTCATATTTTTCTTACTCCAATGGATGGTAGCCTTGTCATTATGGAAGGTAGTCTATTGTCGATATCTTTGTTACTCCAATGGATGGTAGCCTTGTCATTATGGAAGGTAGTCTGTAGTTGAAATTTTTGTTATTCCAATGGATGGTAGCCTTGTCATTATGGAAGGTAGTCCGTTGTCGAGATTTTTGTTATTCCAATGAATGGTAACCTTGTCATTATGGAAGGTAGTCTTTTATGGAAATTTTTATTACTCCAATGGATGGTAGCCTTGTCATTATTGAAGGTAGTCTATTGTCGATATCTTTGTTACTCCAATGGATGATAGCCTTGTCATTATGCAAGGTAGTATGTTGTTCAGATTCTTGTTACTCCAATGGATGGTAGCCTTGTCATTATGGAAGGTAGTATTTTGTCGAGATTTTTGTTACTCTAATGGATGGTAGCCTTGTCATTATTGAAGATAGTCTGTTATCGATATCTTTGTTACTCCAATGGATGATAGCCTTGTCATTATGGAAGGTAATCTGTTGTCGAGATTTTTGTTACTCCAATGGATGGTAGCCTTGTCATTATGGAAGATAGTCTATTGTCGAGAATTTTTTATTCCATTGGATGGTAGCCTTGTCATTATGGAAGGTAGTTTGTTGTCGTGATTTTTTTTATTCCAATGGATGGTAACCTTGTCATTATGGAAGGTAGTCTATTGTCGAGATTTTTGTTACTCCAATGGATGGTAGCCTTGTCATTATGGAAGGTTGTTTGTTGTCGAGATTTTTGTTATTCCAATGGATGATAGCCTTGTCATTATGCAAGGTAGTATGTTGTTCAGATTTTTGTTACTCCAATGGATGGTAGCCTTGACATTATGGAAGGGAGTATTTTGTCGATATTTTTGTTACTCTAATGGATGGTAGCCTTGTCATTATTGAAAATAGTTTGTTATCGATATCTTTGTTACTCCAATGGATGATAGCCTTGTCATTATGGAAGGTAGTCTGTTGTCGAGATTTTTGTTACTCCAATGGATGGTAGCCTTGTCATTATGGAAGGTAGTCTATTGTCGAGAATTTTTTATTCCATTGGATGGTAGCCTTGTCATTATGGAAGGTAGTTTGTTGTCGTGATTTTTGTTATTCCAATGGATGGTAACCTTGTAATTATGGAAGGTAGTCTATTGTTAAGATTTTTGTTATTCTAATGGATGGTAGCCTTGTCATTATGGAAGGTTGTTTGTTGTCGAGATTTGTGTTATTCCAATGGATGGTAATCTTGTCATTATGGAAGGTAGTCTTTTGTCGAGATTTTTCTTACTCCAATGGATGGTAGCCTTGTCATTATGGAAGGTAGTCTATTGTTGATATCTTTGTTACTCCAATGGATGTTAGCCTTGTCATTATGGAAGGTAGTCTGTAGTTGAAATTTTTGTTATTCCAATGGATGGTAGCCTTGTCATTATGTAAGGTAGTCCGTTGTCGAGATTTTTGTTATTCCAATGGATGGTAAACTTGTCATTATGGAAGGTAGTCTTTTGTGGAAATTTTTGTTACTCCAATGGATGGTAGCCTTGTCATTATTGAAGGTAGTCTATTGTCGATATCTTTGTTACTCCAATGGATGAAAGCCTTGTCATTATGCAAGGTAGTATGTTGTTCAGATTTTTGTTACTCCAATGGATGGTAGCCTTGTCATTATGGAAGGTAGTATTTTGTCGAGATATTTGTTACTCCAATGTATGGTAGCCTTGTCATTATTGAAGATAGTCTGTTATCGATATCTTTGTTACACCAATGGATGGTAGCCATGTCATTATGGAAGGTAGTCTGTTGTCGAGAATTTTTTATTCCATTGGATGGTAGCCTTGTCATTATGGAAGGTAGTTTGTTGTCATGATTTTTGTTATTCCAATGGATGTTAACCTTGTCATTATGGAAGGTAGTCTTTTGTCAAGATTTTTCTTACTCCAATGGATGGTAGCTTTGTCATTATTGAAGGTAGTCTATTCTCGATATCTTTGTTACTCCAATGGATGTTAGCCTTGTCATTATGGAAGGTAGTCTGTATTTGAAATTTTTGTTATTCAAATGGATGGTAGCCTTGTCCTTATTGAAGGTAGTCCGTTGTCGAAATTTTTGTTATTCGAATGGATGGTAACCTTTTCATTATTGAAGGTAGTCTTTTGTCGAAATTTTTGTTACTCCAAGGGATGTTAGCCTTGTCATTATTGAAGGTAGTCTATTGCCGATATCTTTGTTACTCCAACGGAAGGTAGCCTTGTCATTATTAAAGTTATTCTGTTATCGATATCTTTGTTACTCCAATGGATGATAGCCTTATCATTATGGAAGGTAGTCTATTGTCGAGATTTTTGTTACTCTAATGGATGGTAGCCTTGTCATTATGGAAGGTAGTCTGTTGTCGAGATTTTTGTTCCCCTAATGGATGGTAGCCTTGTAATTATGGAAGGTAGTTTTTTATCGAGATTTTTTTTACTCCAATGGATGGTAGCCTTGTCATTATGGAAGGTAGTCTATTGTCGAGATTTTTTTTACTCCAATGGATGGTAGCTTTGTCATTATGGAAGGTAGTCTATTGTCGAGATTTTTGTTACTCCAATGGATGGTAGCCTTATCATTATGGAATGTAGTTTTTTATCGAGATTTTTGTTACTCCAATGGATTTTAGCCTTGTCATTATGGAAGGTAGCCTATTGTTGAGATTACTGTTACACCAATGGATTGTAGCCTTGTCATTTAGGAAGGTAGTCTGTTGTTCATATTTTTCTTACTCCAATGGATGGTAGCCTTGTCATTATGGAAGGTAGTCTATTGTCGATATCTTTGTTACTCCAATGGATGTTAGCCTTGTCATTATGGAAGGTAGTCTGTAGTTGAAATTTTTGTTATTCCAATGGATGGTAGCCTTGTCATTATGGAAGGTAGTCCGTTGTCGAGATTTTTGTTATTCCAATGGATGGTAACCTTGTCATTATGGAAGGTAGTCTTTTATGGAAATTTTTATTACTACAATGGATGGTAGCCTTGTCATTATTGACGGTAGTCTATTGTCGATATCTTTGTTACTCCAATGGATGATAGCCTTGTCATTATGCAAGGTAGTATGTTGTTCAGATTCTTGTTACTCCAATGGATGGTAGCCTTGTCATTATGGAAGGTAGTATTTTGTCGAGATTTTTGTTACTCTAATGGATGGTAGCCTTGTCATTATTGAAGATAGTCTGTTATCGATATCTTTGTTACTCCAATGGATGATAGCCTTGTCATTATGGAAGGTAATCTGTTGTCGAGATTTTTGTTACTCCAATGGATGGTAGCCTTGTCATTATGGAAGATAGTCTATTGTCGAGAATTTTTTATTCCATTGGATGGTAGCCTTGTCATTATGGAAGGTAGTTTGTTGTCGTGTTTTTTTTATTCCAATGGATGGTAACCTTGTCATTATGGAAGGTAGTCTATTGTCGAGATTTTTGTTACTCCAATGGATGGTAGCCTTGTCATTATGGAAGGTTGTTTGTTGTCGAGATTTTTGTTATTCCAATGGATGATAGCCTTGTCATTATGCAAGGTAGTATGTTGTTCAGATTTTTGTTACTCCAATGGATGGTAGCCTTGACATTATGGAAGGGAGTATTTTGTCGATATTTTCGTTACTCTAATGGATGGTAGCCTTGTCATTATTGAAGATAGTCTGTTATCGATATCTTTGTTACTCCAATGGATGATAGCCTTGTCATTATGGAAGGTAGTCTGTTGTCGAGATTTTTGTTACTCCAATGGATGGTAGCCTTGTCATTATGGAAGGTAGTCTATTGTCGAGAATTTTTTATTCCATTGGATGGTAGCCTTGTCATTATGGAAGGTAGTTTGTTGTCGTGATTTTTGTAATTCCAATGGATGGTAACCTTGTAATTATGGAAGGTAGTCTATTGTCAAGATTTTTGTTATTCTAATGGATGGTAGCCTTGTCATTATGGAAGGTTGTTTGTTGTCGAGATTTTTGTTATTCCAATGGATGGTAATCTTATCATTATGGAAGGTAGTCTTTTGTCGAGATTTTTCTTACTCCAATGGATGGTAGCCTTGTCATTATGGAAGGTAGTCTATTGTCGATATCTTTGTTACTCCAATGGATGTTAGCCTTGTCATTATGGAAGGTAGTCTGTAGTTGAAATTTTTGTTATTCCAATGGATGGTAGCCTTGTCATTATGTAAGGTAGTCCGTTGTCGAGATTTTTGTTATTCCAATGGATGGTAACCTTGTCATTATGGAAGGTAGTCTTTTGTGGAAATTTTTGTTACTCCAATGGATGGTAGCCTTGTCATTATTGAAGGTAGTCTATTGTCGATATCTTTGTTACTCCAATGGATGGTAGCCTTGTCATTATGGAAGGTAGTATTTTGTCGAGATATTTGTTACTCTAATGCATGGTAGCCTTGTCATTATTGAAGATAGTCTGTTATCGATATCTTTGTTACACCAATGGATGATAGCCTTGTCTTTATGGAAGGTAGTCTGTTGTCGAGAGCTTTGTTACTCCAATGGATGGTAGCCTTGTCATTATGGAAGGTAGTCTGTTGTCGAGAATTTTTTATTCCATTGGATGGTAGCCTTGTCATTATGGAAGGTAGTTTGTTGTCATGATTTTTGTTATTCCAATGGATGTTAACCTTGTCATTATGGAAGGTAGTCTTTTGTCAAGATTTTTCTTACTCCAATGGATGGTAGCTTTGTCATTATTGAAGGTAGTCTATTCTCGATATCTTTGTTACTCCAATGGATGTTAGCCTTGTCATTATGGAAGGTAGTCTGTATTTGAAATTTTTGTTATTCAAATGGATGGTAGCCTTGTCATTATTGAAGGTAGTCCGTTGTCGAAATTTTTGTTATTCGAATGGATGGTAACCTTTTCATTATTGAAGGTAGTCTTTTGTAGAAATTTTTGTTACTCCAAGGGATGTTAGCCTTGTCATTATTGAAGGTAGTCTATTGTCGATATCTTTGTTACTCCAATGGATGATAGCCTTGTCATTATGAAAGGTAGTTTTTTATCGAGATTTTTGTTACTCCAATGGATGGTAGCCTTGTCATTATTGAAGGTAGTCTATTGTCGATAACTTTGTTACTCCAATGGATGATAGCCTCGTTATTCTGCAAGGTAGTATGTTGTTCAGATTTTTGTTACTCCAATGGATGGTAGCCTTGTCATTATGGTAGGTAGTCTGTTGTCGAGAATTTTGTTACTCCAATGGATGGTAGCCTTGTCATTATGGAAGGTAGTCTGTTGTCGAGAATTTTGTATTCCATTGGATGGTAGACTTGTCATTATGGAAGGTAGTTTCTTGTCATGATTTTTGTTATTCCAATGGATGGTAACCTTGTCATTATGGAAGGTAGTCTTTTGTCGATATTTTTCTTACTCGAATGGATGGTAACCTTGTCATTATGGAAGGTAGTCTTTTGTCGAAATTTTTGTTACTCCAATGGATGATAGCCTTGTCATTATTGAAGGTAGTCTATTGTCGATATCTTTGTTACTCCAACGGATGATAGCCTTGTCATTATGCAAGGTAGTATGTTGTTCAGATTTTTGTTACTCCAATGGATGGTAGCCTTGTCATTATTGAAGATAGTCTGTTATCGATATCTTTGTTACACCAATGGATGATAGCCTTGTCTTTATGGAAGGTAGTCTGTTGTCGAGAGTTTTGTTACTCCAATGGATGGTAGACTTGTCATTATGGAAGGTAGTTTTTTATCGAGATTTTTGTTACTCCAATGGGTGGTAGCCTTGTCATTATGGAAGGTAGTTTGTTGTCGAGATTTTTGTTACTCCAATGGATGGTAGCCTTGTCATTATTGAAGATAGTCTGTTATCGATATCTTTGATACACCAATGGATGGTAACCTTGTCATTATCGAAGGTAGTCTTTTGTCGAAATTTTGGTTACTCCAATGGAGGGTAGCCTTGTCATTATTGAAGGTAGTATATTGTTGATATCTTTGTTACTCCAATGGATGATACCCTTGTCATTATGCAAGGTAGTTTTTTATCGAGATTTTTGTTACTCAAATGGATGGTAGCCTTGTCATTATTGAAGGTAGTCTTTTGTCTAGATTTTTGTTACTCCAATGGATGGTATCCTTGTCATTATGGAAGGTAGTTTGTTATCGAGATTTTTGTTACCCCAATGGATGGTAGCCTTGTAATTATGGAAGGTAGTCTGTCGTCGAGATTTTTATTACTCCAATGGATTGTAGCCTTGTCATTATGGAAGGTAGTCTATTGTTCAGATTTTTTTTACTCCAATAGATGGTAGCCTTTGTCATTATGGAAGGTAGGTCGTTGTCGAGAATTTTTTTATTCCATTGGATGGTAGCGTTGTCATTATGGAAGGAAGTATGTTGTCGAGATTTTTGTTACTCCAATGGATGGTAGCCTTGTCATTATGGAAGGTAGTCTGTTGTCGAGGATTTTGTTACTCCAATGGAAGGTAACCTTGTCATTATGGAAGGTAGTCTTTTGTTGAGATTTTTCTAACTCCAATGGATCGTAGCCTTGTCATTATGGAAGATAGTCTATTGTCGATATCTTTGTTACTCCAATGGATGATAGCCTTGTCATTATGCAAGGTAGTCTGTTGTTCAAATTTTTGTCACTCCAATGGATGGTAGCCTTGTCATTATGGAAGGTAGTCTATTGTCGAGATTTTTGTTACTCCAATGATTTATAGCCTTGTCATTATGGAAGGTAGTCTATTGTCGAGATTTTTTTTATTCCAATGGATGGTAGCCTTGTCATTATGGAAGGTAGTCTATCGTTGAGACTATTGTTACTCCAACAGAAGGTAGCCTTGTCATTATGGAAGGTAGTCTGTTATCGATATCTTTGTTACTCCAATGGATTATAGCCTTGTCATTATGGAAGGTAGTCTATTGTCGAGATTTTTGATACTCCAATGGATGGTAGCCTTGTCATTATGGAAGGTAGTCTGTTGTCGAGATTTTTGTTACCCTAATTGATGGTAGACTTGTAATTATGGAAGGTAGTTTATTGTCGAGACTATTGTTACTCCATTGGATGGTAGCCTTGTCATTATCGAAGGTAGTCTGTCGTTGAGATTTCAGTTACACCAATGGATTCTAGCCTTGTCATTATGGATGGTAGTCTGTTGTCGAGATTTTTGTTACTCCAACGGATGTTAGCCTTGTCATTATTTAAGGTATTCTGTTATCGATATCTTTGTTACTCCAATGGATGATAGCCTTGTCATTATGGAAGGTAGTCTGTTGTCGAGATTTTTGTTACTCCAATGGATGGTAGCCTTGTCATTATGGAAGGTAGTCTGTTGTCGAGATTTTTGTTACCCTAATTGATGGTAGCCTTGTAATTATGGAAGGTAGTTTGTTATCGAGATTTTTTTTACTCCAATGGATGCTAGCCTTGTCATTATGGAAGGTAGTCTTATGTCGAGATTTTTTTTACTCCAATGGATGGTAGCCTTGTCAGTATGGAAGGTAGTCTATTGTCGAGATTTTTGTTACTCCAATGGATGGTAGCCTTATCATTATGGAATGTAGTTTTTTATCGAGTTTTTTGTTACTCCAATGGATTGTAGCCTTGTCATTATGGAAGGTAGTCTATTGTTGAGATTACTGTTACTCCAATGGATTGTAGCCTTGTCATTATGGAAGGTAGTCTATTGTCGAGATTTTTGTTACTCCAACGGAAGGTAGCCTTGTCATTATTAAAGTTATTCTGTTATCGATATCTTTGTTACTCCAATGGATGATAGCCTTATCATTATGGAAGGTAGTCTATTGTCGAGATTTTTTTTTACTCCAATGGATGGTAGCCTTGTCATTATGGAAGGTAGTCTATTGTCGAGATTTTTTTTACTCCAATGGATGGTAGCTTTGTCATTATGGAAGGTAGTCTATTGTCGAGATTTTTGTTACTCCAATGGATGGTAGCCTTATCATTATGGAATGTAGTTTTTTATCGAGATTTTTGTTACTCCAATGGATTTTAGCCTTGTCATTATGGAAGGTAGCCTATTGTTGAGATTACTGTTACACCAATGGATTGTAGCCTTGTCATTTAGGAAGGTAGTCTGTTGTTCATATTTTTGTTACTCCAATGGATGGTAGCCTTGTCATTATGGAAGGTAGTTTGTTGTCGATATTTTTGTTATTCCAATGGATGGTAACCTTGTCATTATGGAAGGTAGTCTTATGTCGAGATTTATGTTACTCCAATGGATGGTAGCCTTGTCATTATTGAAAGTAGTCTATTGTCGATATCTTTGTTACTTCAATGGATGATAGCCTTGTCATTATGCAAGGTAGTATGTTTTTCAGATTTTTGTTACTCCAATGGATGGTAGCCTTGTCATTATGGAAGGTAGTATTTTGTCGATATTTTTGTTACTCTAATGGATGGTAGCCATGTCATTATTGAAGATAGTATGTTATCGATAACTTTGTTACTCCAATGGATGATAGCCTTGTCATTATGGAAGGTAGACTGCTGTCGAGATTTTTGTTACTCCAATGGATGGTAGCCTTGTCATTATGGAAGGTATTCTGTTGTCGAGAATTTTTTATTCCATTGGATGGTAGCCTTGTCATTATGGAAGGTAGTTTGTTGTCGTGATTTTTGTTATTCCAATGGATGGTAACCTTGTCATTATGGAAGGTAGTCTATTGTCGAGATTTTTGTTATTCTAATGGATGGTAGCCTTGTCATTATGGAAGGTTGTTTGTTGTCGAGATTTTTGTTATTCCAATGGATGGTAATCTTGTCATTATGGAAGGTAGACTTTTTTCGAGATTTTTGTTACTCCAATTGAAGGTAGCCTTGTCATTATTGAAGGTAGTCTGTTGTCGAGATTTTTGTTACCCTAATGGATGGTATCCTTGTAATTATGGAAGGTTGTCTATTGTCGAGATTTTTTTTATTCCAATGGATGGTAGCCTTATCATTATGGAAGGTAGTCTATCGTTGAGACTACTGTTACTCCATTGGATGGTAGCCTTGTCATTATGGAAGGTAGTTTGTTGTTCAGATTTTTGTTACTCCAATGGATGGTAACCTTTTCATTATGGAAGGTAGTCTATTGTCGAGATTTTTGTTACTCCAACGGATGGTAGCCTTGTCATTATTTAAGGTATTCTGTTATCGATATCTTTGTTACTCCAATGGATGATAGCCTTGTCATTATGGAAGGTAGTCTGTTGTCGAGATTTTTGTTACTCCAATGGATGGTAGCCTTGTCATTATGGAAGGTAGTCTGTTGTCGAGATTTTTGTTACCCTAATTGATGGTAGACTTGTAATTATGGAAGGTAGTTTGTTATCGAGATTTTTTTTACTCCAATGGATGGTAGCCTTGTCATTATGGAAGGTAGTCTATTGTCGAGATTTTTTTTACTCCAATGGATGGTAGCCTTGTCAGTATGGAAGGTAGTCTCTTGTCGACATTTTTGTTACTCCAATGGATGGTATAATTATGGAATGCAGTTTTATATCGAGTTTTTTGTTACTCCAATGGATTGTAGCCTTGTCATTATGGAAGGTAGTCTATTGTTGAGATTACTGTTACTCCAATGGATTGTAGCCTTGTCATTATGGAAGGTAGTCGGTTGTTCATATTTTTGTTACTCCAACGGAAGGTAGCCTTGTCATTATTAAAGGTATTCTGTTATTGATATCTTTGTTACTCCAATGGATGATAGCCTTGTCATTATGGAAGGAAGTCTATTGTCAAGATTTTTGTTACTCCAATGGATGTTAGCCTTGTCATTATGGAAGGTAGTCTGTTGTCGAGATTTTTGTTCCCCTAATGGATGGTAGCCTTGTAATAATGGAAGGTAGTTTGTTATCGAGATTTTTTTACTCCAATGGATGGTAGCCTTGTCATTATGGAAGGTAGTCTATTGTCGAGATTTTTTTTTACTCTAATGGATGGTAGCCTTGTCATTATCGAAGGTAGCCTGTCGTTGAGATTTCAGTTACACCAATGGATTCTAGCCTTGTCATTAGGGATGGTAGTCTATTGTTCAGATTGTTGTTACTCCAATGGATGGTAGCCTTGCAATTATGGAAGGTAGTCTATTGTCGAGATTTTTGTTACTCCAACGGAAGGTAGCCTTGTCATTATTAAAGTTATTCTGTTATCGATATCTTTGTTACTCCAATGGATGATAGCCTTATCATTATGGAAGGTAGTCTATTGTCTAGATTTTTGTTACTCCAATGGATGGTAGCCTTGTCATTATGGAAGGTAGTCTGTTGTCGAGATTTTTGTTCCCCTAATGGATGGTAGCCTTGTAATTATGGAAGGTAGTTTTTTATCGAGATTTTTTTTACTCCAATGGATGGTAGCCTTGTCATTATGGAAGGTAGTCTATTGTCGAGATTTTTTTGACTCCAATGGATGGTAGCTTTGTCATTATGGAAGGTAGTCTATTGTCGAGATTTTTGTTACTCCATTGGATGGTAGCCTTATCATTATGGAAGGTAGTCTATCGTTGAGACTATTGTTACTCCAATTGATGGTAGCCTTGTCATTATGGAAGGTAGTCTATCGTTGAGACTATTGTTACTCCATTGGATGGTAGCCTTGTCATTATGGAAGTTAGTTTGTTGTTCAGATTTTTGTTACTCCAATGGATGGTAACCTTTTCATTATGGAAGGTAGTCTATTGTCGAGATTTTTGTTACTCCAACGGATGGTAGCCTTGTCATTATTTAAGGTATTCTGTTATCGATATCTTTGTTACTCAAATGGATGATAGCCTTGTCATTATGGAAGGTAGTCTGTTGTCGAGATTTTTGTTACTCCAATGGATGGTAGCCTTGTCATTATGGAAGGTAGTCTGTTGTCGAGATTTTTGTTACCCTAATTGATGGTAGACTTGTAATTATGGAAGGTAGTTTGTTATCGAGATTTTTTTTACTCCAATGGATGGTAGCCTTGTCATTATGGAAGGTAGTCTATTGTCGAGATTTTTTTTACTCCAATGGATGGTAGCCTTGTCAGTATGGAAGGTAGTCTATTGTCGACATTTTTGTTACTCCAATGGATGGTATACTTATCATTACGGAATGTAGTTTTTTATCGAGTTTTTTGTTACTCCAATGGATTGTAGCCTTGTCATTATGGAAGGTAGTCTGTTGTTCATATTTTTGTTACTCCAACGGAAGGTAGCCTTGTCATTATTAAAGGTATTCTGTTATTGATATCTTTGTTACTCCAATGGATGATAGCCTTGTCATTATGGAAGGAAGTCTATTGTCAAGATTTTTGTTACTCCAATGGATGTTAGCCTTGTCATTATGGAAGGTAGTCTGTTGTCGAGATTTTTGTTCCCCTAATGGATGGTAGCCTTGTAATTATGGAAGGTAGTTTGTTATCGAGATTTTTTTACTCCAATGGATGGTAGCCTTGTCATTATGGAAGGTAGTCTATTGTCCAGATTTTTTTTTACTCCAATGGATGGTAGCTTTGTCATTATGGAAGGTAGTCTATTGTCGAGATTTTTGTTACTCCAATGGATGGTAGCCTTATCATTATGGAGTGTAGTTTTTTATCGAGATTTTTGTTACTCCAATGGATTTTAGCCTTGTCATTATGGAAGGTAGTCTATTGTTGATATTACTGTTACTCCAATGGATTGTAGCCTTGTCATTTTGGAAGGTAGTCTGTTGTTCATATTTTTGTTACTCCAATGGATGGTAGCCTTGTCATTATGGAAGGTAGTTTGTTGTCGATATTTTTGTTATTCCAATGGATGGTAACCTTGTCATTATGGAAGGTAGTCTTTTGTCGAGATTTATGTTACTCCAATGGATGGTAGCCTTGTCATTATTGAAAGTAGTCTATTGTCGATATCCTTGTTACTTCAATGGATGATAGCCTTGTCATTATGCAAGGTAGTATGTTTTTCAGATTTTTGTTACTCCAATGGATGGTAGCCTTGTCATTATGGAAGGTAGTATTTTGTCGATATTTTTGTTACTCTAATGGATGGTAGCCATGTCATTATTGAAGATAGTATGTTATCGATAACTTTGTTACTCCAATGGATGATAGCCTTGTCATTATGGAAGGTAGACTGTTGTCGAGATTTTTGTTACTCCAATGGATGGTAGCCTTGTCATTATGGAAGGTAGTCTATTGTCGAGGATTTTTTATTCCATTGGATTGTAGCCTTGTCATTATGGAAGGTAGTTTGTTGTCGTGATTTTTGTTATTCCAATGGATGGTAACCTTGTCATTATGGTTGGTAGTCTATTGTCGAGATTTTTGTTATTCTAATGGATGGTAGCCTTGTCATTATGGAAGGTTGTTTGTTGTCGAGATTTTTGTTATTCCAATGGATGGTAATCTTGTCATTATGGAAGGTAGTCTTTTGTCGAGATTTTTGTTACTCCAATTAAAGGTAGCCTTGTCATTATTGAAGGTAGTCTGTTGTCGAGATTTTCGTTACCCTAATGGATGGTAGCCTTGTAATTATGGAAGGTTGTCTATTGTCGAGATTTTTTTTATTCCAATGGATGGTAGCCTTGTCATTATGGAAGGTAGTCTATCGTTGAGACTATTGTTACTCCATTGGATGGTAGCCTTGTCATTATGGAAGGTAGTTTGTTGTTCAGATTTTTGTTACTCCAATGGATGGTAACCTTTTCATTATGGAAGGTAGTCTATTGTCGAGATTTTTGTTACTCCAACGGAAGGTAGCCTTGTCAATGTGGAAGGTCGTTTGTCGTTGTGATTTCTTATACTCTAATGGATGGTGGCCTTGTAATTAAGGACAGTAGTTTGTTGTTCATATTTTTTTTACTCCAATGGATGGTAGACTTGTCATTATGGAAGGTAGTTTATTGTCGAGATTTTTGTTACTCAATTAGATGGTTGCCTTGTCATTATTGAAGGTAGTGTGTTTTCAATATTTGTGTTATTCCCATGGATGGTAGCCTTGTCATTGAGGAAGGTAGTCTATTGTCGAGATTTTAGTAATTCCAATGGATGGTATCCTTATAATTATGAAAGGTAGTCCGTTGTCGATATCTTTGTTACTCCAATGGATGGTAGCTTTGTCATTATGGAAGGTAGTCTCTTGTTGTGATTTTTGTTACTCCAATGGATGGTAGCCTTGTCATTATGGAAGGTAGTATGTTTTCGATATCTTTGTTACTACAATGGATGGTAGCCTGGTCATTATGGAAGGTAGTCTATTTTTGATATTTTTGTTACTCCAATGGATGGTATCGTTGCCATTATGGAAGGCAGTCTGTTGTCGATATTTTTTTTATTCTAATGGATTGTACCCTAGTCATTATGAAAGGTAGTCCATTGACGATATCTTTGTTACTCCAATGGATGGTAGCCTAGTCATTATGGAAGGTAGTCTGTTGTCGAGATTTTTGTTACTACAATGGATTGTAGCTTTGTCATTATGGAAGGTAGTCTGTTGTCGAGATTTTTGTTACTACATTGTATGTTGGCCTTGTCATTATGGAAGGTAGTCTGTTGTCGAGATTTTTTTTACTCCAATGGATGGTAGCCTTGTCATTATGGAAGATTGTCTGTTGTGGATATTTTTGTTACTCCAACGGATGGTGCCCATTATCATTATGGAAGGTAGTCTGTTGTCGAGATTTTGATAATCCAATGGATGGTAGCCTTGTCATTATGGAAGGTAGTCTGTTGTTCAAATTTTTGTTACTCCAATGGATGGTAGCCTTGTCATTATGGAAGGTTGTCTCTTGTGGATATTTTGGTTACTCCAATGGATGGTGCCCTTGTCATTATGGAAGGTAGTTCGGTGTCGAGATTTTTGTTAATCCAATGGATGGTAGCCTTGTCATTATGGAAGGTATTCTGTTGTTCAGATTTTTGTTACTACAATGTATGGTAGCCTTGTCATTATGGAAGGTATGCTGTTGTCGACATTTTTGTTACTCCATTGGATGGTTGCCTTGTCATTATGGAAGGTATTTTATTTTCGAGATTTTTGTTATTCCAATGGATGGTAGCCTAGTCATTATGGAAGGAAGTCTGTTTTCGAGATTTTTGTTACTCCAATGGATGGTAGCCTTGTCATTATGGAATGTAGTATGTTGTCGAGATTTTTGTTACTCTAATGGATGGTAGCATTGTCAATATGGAAGCTAGTCTCTTGTTGGTATTTTTTTTACTCTAATGGATGGTACCCTTTTTATTATGGAAGGTAGTCTACTATCCAGATTTTTGTTACTCTAATGGATGGTAGCCTTGTCATTATGGAAGGTAGTCTGTTGTCGATATTTTTGTTACTGCAATGGATGGTAGCCTTGTCATTAAGGAATGTAGTCTATCATTGTTATTTCTATTACTCCAATGGATGGTAGCCTTGTCATTAAGGACAGTAGTCTGTTGTTCAGATTTTTTTTACTCCAATGGATGGTAGACTTGTCATTATGGAAGGTAGTCTGTTGTCGAGATTTTTGTTACTCCATTAGATGGTAGCCTTGTCATTATTGAAGGTAGTGTGTTGTCAATATTTTTGTTATTCCCATGGATGGTAGCCTTGTCATTGTGGAAGGTAGTCTATTGTCGAGATTTTTGTTATTCCAATGGATGGTATCCTTGTAATTATGAAAGGTAGTCCGTTGTCGATATCTTTGTAACTCCAATGGATGGTAGTCTTGTCATTATGAAAGGTAGTATGTTTTCGAGATTTTTGTTACTACAACGGATTGTTGCTTTGTCATTATGGAAGGTTGTCTATTGTCGAGATTTTTGTTACTACATTGTATGTTAGCCTTGTCATTATGGAGGGTAGTCTGTTGTCGAGATTTTTTTTACTCCAATGGATGGTAGCCTTGTCATTATGGAAGGCTGTCTCTTGTGGATATTTTTTTAACTCCAATGGATGGTGCCCTTTTCATTATGGAAGGTAGTCTATTGTCGAGATTTTGATAATCCAATGGATGGTAGCCTTGTCATTATGGAAGGTAGTCTGTTGTTCAGATTTTTATTACTCCAATGGATGGTAGCCTTGTCAATATGGAAGGTTGTCTCTTGTGGATATTTTTGTTACTCCAATGGATGGTGCCCTTGTCATTATGGAAGGTAGTTTGTTGTCGAGATTTTTGTTAATCCAATGGATGGTAGCCTTGTCATTATGGAAGGTAGTCTGTTGTTCAGATTTTTGTTACTACAATGTATGGTAGCCATTGTAATTATGGAAGGTATGTTGTTGTCGAGATTTTTGTTACTCCATTGGATGGTTGCCTTGTCATTATGGAAGGTATTTTATTGTCGAGATTTTTGTTATTCCAATGGATGGTAGCCTAGTCATTATGGAATATAGTCTGTTGTCGAGATTTTTGTTACTCCAATGGATGGTAGCGTTGTCAATATGGAAGCTAGTCTGTTGTTGGTATTTTTTTTACTCTAATGGATGGTACCCTTCTCATTATGGAAGGTAGTCTATTTTCCATATTTTTGTTACTCTAATGGATGGTAGCCTTGTCATTATGGAAGGTAGTCTGTTGTCGATATTTTTGTTACTGCAATGGATGGTAGACTTGTCATTATGACAGGTAGTCTATCGTTGTTATTTTTTTTACTCTAATGGATGGTACCCTACTCATTATTGAAGGTAGTCTATTTTCCAGATTTTTGTTACTCTAATGGATGGTAGCCTTGTCATTATGGAAGGTAGACTGTTGTCGATATTTTTGTTACTGCAATGGATGGTAGCCTTGTCATTATGGAAGGTAGTCTGTTGTCGATATTTTTGTTACTGCAATGGATGGTAGCCTTGTCATTAAGGAATGTAGTCTATCGTTGTTATTTCTATTACTCCAATGGATTGTAGCCTTGTCATTAAGGACAGTAGTCTGTTGTTCAGATTTTTTTTACTCCAATGGATGGTAGACTTGTCAATATGGAAGGTAGTCTGTTCTCGAGATTTTTGTTACTCCATTTGATGGTAGCCTTGTCATTATGGAAGGTAGTGTGTTGTCAATATTTTTGTTATTCCCATGGATGGTAGCCTTGTCATTATGGAAGGTAGTCTATTGTCGAGATTTTTGTTATTCCAATGGATGGTATCCTTGTAATTATGAAAGGTAGTCCGTTGTCGATATCTTTGTTACTCCAATGGATGGTAGCCTTGTCATTATGAAAGGTAGTATGTTGTCGAGATTTTTGTTACTACAACGGATTGTAGCTTTGTCATTATGGAAGGTAGTCTGTTGTCGAGATTTTTGTTACTACATTGTATGTTAGCCTTGTCATTATGGAAGGTAGTCTGTTGTCGAGATTTTTTTTACTCAAATGGATGGTATCCTTGTCATTATGGAAGGTTGTCTCTTGTGGAAGTTTTTTTTTACTCCAATGGATGGTGCCCTTTTCATTATGGAAGGTAGTCTATTGTCGAGATTTTTATAATCCAATGGATGGTAGCCTTGTCATTATGGAAGGTAGTCTGTTGTTCAGAGTTTTATTACTCCAATGGATGGTAGCCTTGTCATTATGGAAGGTTGTCTCTTGTGGATATTTTGGTTACTCTAATGGATGGTGCCCTTGTCATTATGGAAGGTAGTTTGTTGTCGAGATTTTTGTTAATCCAATGGATGGTAGCCTTGTCATTATGGAAGGTATTCCGTTGTTCAGATTTTTGTTACTACAATGTATGGTAGCCTTGTCATTATGGAAGGTATGCTGTTGTCGACATTTTTGTTACTCCATTGGATGGTTGCCTTGTCATTATGGAAGGTATTTTATTTTCGAGATTTTTGTTATTCCAATGGATGGTAGCCTAGTCATTAGGGAAGGAAGTCTGTTTTCGAGATTTTTGTTACTCCAATGGATGGTAGCCTTGTCATTATGGAATGTAGTCTGTTGTCGAGATTTTTGTTACTCCAATGGATGGTAGCATTGTCAATATGGAAGCTAGTCTCTTGTTGGTATTTTTTTTACTCTAATGGATGGTACCCTTCTTATTATGGAAGGTAGTCTACTATCCAGATTTTTGTTACTCTAATGGATGGAAGCCTTGTCATTATGGAAGGTAGTCTGTTGTCGATATTTTTGTTACTGCAATGGATGGTAGCCTTGTCATTAAGGAATGTAGTCTATCGTTGTTATTTCTATTACTCAAATGGATGGTAGCCTTGTCATTAAGGACAGTAGTCTGTTGTTCAGATTTTTTTTACTCCAATGGATGGTAGACTTGTCATTACGGAAGGTAGTCTGTTGTCGAGATTTTTGTTACTCCTTTAGATGGTAGCCTTGTCATTATTGAAGGTAGTGTGTTGTCAATATTTTTGTTATTCCCATGGATGGTAGCCTTGTCATTATGGAAGGTAGTCTATTGTCGAGATTTTTGTTATTCCAATGGATGGTATCCTTGTAATTATGATAGGTAGTCCGTTGTCGATATCTTTGTTACTCCAATGGATGGTAGCCTTGTCATTATGAAAGGTAGTATGTTGTCGAGATTTTTGTTACTACAACGGATTGTAGCTTTGTCATTATGGAAGGTAGTCTGTTGTCGAGATTTTTGTTACTACATTGTATGTTAGCCTTGTCATTATGGAAGGTAGTCTGTTGTCGAGATTTTTTTTACTCAAATGGATGGTATCCTTGTCATTATGGAAGGTTGTCTCTTGTGGATATTTTTTTTACTCCAATGGATGGTTCCCTTTTCGTTATGGAAGGTAGTCTATTGTCGAGATTTTTATAATCCAATGGATGGTAGCCTTGTCATTATGGAAGGTAGTCTGTTGTTCAGAGTTTTATTACTCCAATGGATGGTAGCCTTGTCATTATGGAAGGTTGTCTCTTGTGGATATTTTGGTTACTCCAATGGATGGTGCCCTTGTCATTATGGAAGGTAGTTTGTTGTCGAGATTTTTGTTAATCCAATGGATGGTAGCCTTGTCATTATGGAAGGTATTCTGTTGTTCAGATTTTTGTTACTACAATGTATGGTAGCCTTGTCATTATGGAAGGTATGCTGTTGTCGACATTTTTGTTACTCCATTGGATGGTTGCCTTGTCATTATGGAAGGTATTTTATTTTCGAGATTTTTGTTATTCCAATGGATGGTAGCCTAGTCATTAGGGAAGGAAGTCTGTTTTCGAGATTTTTGTTACTCCAATGGATGGTAGCCTTGTCATTATGGAATGTAGTCTGTTGTCGAGATTTTTGTTACTCCAATGGATGGTAGCATTGTCAATATGGAAGCTAGTCTCTTGTTGGTATTTTTTTTACTCTAATGGATGGTACCCTTCTCATTATGGAAGGTAGTCTACTATCCAGATTTTTGTTACTCTAATGGATGGTAGCCTTGTCATTATGGAAGGTAGTCTGTTGTCGATATTTTTGTTACTGCAATGGATGGTAGCCTTGTCATTAAGGAATGTAGTCTATCGTTGTTATTTCTATTACTCAAATGGATGGTAGCCTTGTCATTAAGGACAGTAGTCTGTTGTTCAGATTTTTTTTACTCCAATGGATGGTAGACTTGTCATTACGGAAGGTAGTCTGTTGTCGAGATTTTTGTTACTCCATTAGATGGTAGCCTTGTCATTATTGAAGGTACTGTGTTGTCAATATTTTTGTTATTCCCATGGATGGTAGCCTTGTCATTGTGGAAGGTAGTCTATTGTCGAGATTTTTGTTATTCCAATGGATGGTATCCTTGTAATTATGAAAGGTAGTCCGTTGTCGATATCTTTGTAACTACAATGGATGCTAGCCTTGTCATTATGAAAGGTAGTATGTTTTCGAGATTTTTGTTACTACAACGGATTGTAGCTTTGTCATTATGGAAGGTTGTCTATTGTCGAGATTTTTGTTACTACATTGTATGTTAGCCTTGTCATTATGGAAGGTAGTCTGTTGTCGAGATTTTTTTTACTCCAATGGATGGTAGCCTTGTCATTATGGAAGGCTGTCTCTTGTGGATATTTTTTTAACTCCAATGGATGGTGCCCTTTTCATTATGGATGGTAGTCTATTGTCGAGATTTTGATAATCCAATGGATGGTAGCCTTGTCATTATGGAAGGTAGTCTGTTGTTTAGATTTTTATTACTCCAATGGATGGTAGCCTTGTCAATATGGAAGGTTGTCTCTTGTGGATATTTTTGTTACTCCAATGGATGGTGCCCTTGTCATTATGGAAGGTAGTCTTTTGTCGAGATTTTTGTTAATCCAATGGATGGTAGCCTTGTCATTATGGAAGGTAGTCTGTTGTTCAAATTTTTGTTACTACAATGTATTGTAGCCTTGTCATTATGGAAGGTTTGTTGTTGTCGACATTTTTGTTACTCCATTGGATGGTTGCCTTGTCATTATGGAAGGTATTTTATTGTCGAGATTTTTGTTATTCCAATGGATGGTAGCCTAGTCATTATGGAAGGAAGTCTGTTTTTGAGATTTTTGTTACTCCAATGGATGGTAGCCTTGTCATTATGGAATATAGTCTGTTGTCGAGATTTTTGTTACTCCAATGGATGGTAGCGTTGTCAATATGGAAGCTAGTCTGTTGTTGGTATTTTTTTTACTCTAATGGATGGTACCCTTCTCATTATGGAAGGTAGTCTATTTTCCATATTTTTGTTACTCTAATGGATGGTAGCCTTGTCATTATGGAAGATAGTCTGTTGTCGATATTTTTGTTACTGCAATGGATGGTAGCCTTGTCATTATGGAAGGTAGTCTATCGTTGTTATTTTTTTTACTCTAATGGATGGTACCCTACACATTATGGAAGGTAGTCTATTTTCAATATTTTTGTTACTCTAATGCATGGTAGCCTTGTCATTATGGAAGGTAGTCTGTTGTCGATATTTTTGTTATTGCAATGGATAGCAGCCTTGTCATTATGGAAGGTAGTCTGTTGTCGATATTTTTGTTACTGCAATGGATGGTAGCCTTGTCATTAAGGAATGTAGTCTATCGTTGTTATTTCTATTACTCCAATGGATTGTAGCCTTGTCATTAAGGACAGTAGTCTGTTGTTCAGATTTTTTTTACTCCAATGGATGGTAGACTTGTCAATATGGAAGGTAGTCTGTTCTCGAGATTTTTGTTACTCCATTAGATGGTAGCCTTGTCATTGTTGAAGGTAGTGTGTTGTCAATATTTTTTTAATTCCCATGGATGGTAGCCTTGTCATTATGGAAGGTAGTCTATTGTCGAGATTTTTGTTATTCCAATGGATGGTATCCTTGTAATTATGAAAGGTAGTCCGTTGTAGATATCTTTGTTACTCCAATGGATGGTAGCCTTGTCATTATGAAAGGTAGTCTGTTGTCGAGATTTTTGTTACTACAACGGATTGTAGCTTTGTCATTATGGAAGGTAGTCTGTTGTCGAGATTTTTGTTACTACATTGTATGTTAGCCTTGTCATATGGAAGGTAGTCTGTTGTCGAGATTTTTTTTACTCAAATGGATGGTATCCTTGTCATTATGGAAGGTTGTCTCTTGTGGATATTTTTTTTACTCCAATGGATGGTGCCCTTTTCATTATGGAAGGTAGTCTATTGTCGAGATTTTGATAATCCAATGGATGGTAGCCTTGTCATTATGGAAGGTAGTCTGTTGTTCAAAGTTTTATTACTCCAATGGATGGTAGCCTTGTTATTATGGAAGGTTGTCTCTTGTGGATATTTTTGTTACTCCAATGGATGGTGCCCTTGTCATTATGGAAGGTAGTCTGTTGTCGAGATTTTTATTAATCCAATGGATGGTAGCCTTATCATTATGGAAGGTAGTCTGTTGTTCAGATTTTTGTTACTACAATGTATGGTAGCCTTGTCATTATGGAAGGTATGTTGTTGTCGACATTTTTGTTACTCCATTGGATGGTTGCCTTGTCATTATGGAAGGTATTTTATTGTCGAGATTTTTGTTATTCCAATGGATGGTAGCCTAGTCGTTATGGAAGGAAGTCTGTTTTCGAGATTTTTGTTACTCCAATGGATGGTAGCCTTGTCATTATGGAATATAGTCCGTTGTCGAGATTTTTGTTACTCCAATGGATGGTAGCGTTGTCAATATGGAAGCTAGTATCTTGTTGGTATTTTTTTTACTCTAGTGGATGGTACCCTTCTCATTATGGAAGGTAGTATATTTTACATATTTTTGTTACTCTAATGGATGGTAGCCTTGTCATTATGGAAGGTAGTTTGTTGTCGATATTTTTGTTACTGCAATGGATGGTAGCCTTGTCATTATGGAAGGTAGTCTATCGTTGTTATTTTTTTTACTCTAATGGATGGTACCCTACTCATTATGGAAGGTAGTCTATTTTCCATATTATTGTTACTCTAATGGATGGTAGCCTTGTCATTATGGAAGGTAGTCTATTGTCGATATTTTTGTTACTGCAATGAATGGTAGCCTTGTCATTATGGAAGGTAGTCTATCATTGTTATTTCTATTACTCCAATGGATGGTAGCCTTGTCATTAAGGACAGTAGTCTGTTGTTCAGATTTCTTTTACTCCAATGGATGGTAGACTTGTCAATATGGAAGGTAGTTTGTTCTCGAGATTTTTGTTACTCCATTAGATGGTAGCCTTGTCATTATTGAAGGTAGTGTGTTGTCAATATTTTTGTTATTCCCATGGATGGTAGCCTTGTCATTGTGGAAGGTAGTCTATTGTCGAGATTTTTGTTATTCCAATGGATGGTATCCTTGTAATTATGAAAGGTAGTCCCACTACAAGAAAATTGGCAGATTGCGACAGGTATTTTTGTAGATTACGACGGTTAAAACCGTCGCAATTTGCTTTCCACGACGGTTGCTTTACCGTCGCAGAAGTGTGTGTCCCCAACCTATTTCGCGACGGTTACAAAAACTGTCGTTCATGTTTACGACGGGTTGATACCGTCGTGACTATCTTTTGAGTTTCTTTTAATTATTGATGGCGACGGTTCGATACTGTCGTGAATATCTTTTGAAATTGATTAAATTGTTTATGGCGACGGTTCGGTACTGTCGCCATGACTTTTGTTTATGTCTTGATTTTTTTTATTTTTCTATTATATATATTTTTTATTTAAATTATTATCTATGTAAAAAATTTTAAATATAGTTTTTTTTTGTGTTCTTTTTTTCTTTAAATTATTTCTTCTTTAATATATTTATTTATAGTATTATTTTTTGTTTTATTTTCTATCACTTTGTAATATAGTAAAAATAATTTCAATAAAAAATATTTAACATCAATACAAAAATATTCTTATAAAAGAAGCCAAAAAGGGGTATAAAAGGTGTTGTATAAGAATAGAATCAGCTGGAGTATTGTTTTAAAGTAATATCGTACGATATTACCCGAATCTAGTTCGCAAACAATTAAGTTAAACAATTCCATACAACAAAGCGACAGTGGACACGATAAATACATGTCCAAATGAATAATATAATCCTGAAATAAAGCATTACATCATATTGTGTTCCCACTCAAACTCATGTCTCATCATCTCCCATACTGAATGAATAATGCCCGAAGTTCCTGCCCTGTTTGATTCAACAAAAATGGAATCCAGTCAAACTAAATCCAAAGGGACAAATACAAGTAATTTTGTGCTATCTAAATTTATCAGATGTTTGCATAAGTGACAGCAAAGTTTTCATAAATGGCATATTTTATTGAACATATATTTCAACGAAGGTTTTCACAAATGTTTAGACTTTGAATTGTATCATGTATAAATCAGAAAAGATGAAATCATGCAACTGATAATAAAGGACTAAGATAGGAAGACCCAATATCAATGAGATTTCACACCACAAAGCTCTTTCACCACTCTTTAACTTCCAAGCCAGTTTAGCGATGCAAGCCCAATGTCAATGAGATTTCTTTGCCCCAAACCTCCCTGATTCTTAGCACAAGTGATCTTCTTCCAGTGGATTGTATGAAGTTGTTTGGCACATTCATTGTATCCCCATATGAAAGATCTCTGCATTTTGTTGTATCTATTAGAGGCAGCTCATTGGGATCATTCTTCACATCATGGAGTAGGTATCAGTTCAAATTGGTTCTTTAGCATCCATCAATGCAACTTGTTCAATCAACTTTCAAGAGGGCAGAATAAATCTGAACACCGCCAATATCACTGTGGCATTTACCAACAACTTCAACACCTGCTACTTAACTACAATTGAAACTCAAGTAACTTATTAACTATTGATTATATATCTATATCCAATGGCAACCATAAATACGAAGAACACACATTGTGTGGATTGCAATGTAACAAATTGGTCTTCTTGCCTTTCCCAAATAAAATGGTCCAGCCTTGAAATTCTTCTCAGGCATTACCATTCTTGCAAATATTGGAACTGCATAACCACCAACCCAACCAATTGTGCATATTGAAGTTATTGCAGTAAATACCACATTCACCTTCAATATTGGTAGACCAAGAAGAATGCATAAAGTATGACCTAAACAATTGGTCATTCAACATAAAGTATGACCTAAACAATCATGCTTAAAAATAGAAGAAAACACAAAATCTAGGTTGATGAGAGAGTTCAAGAAGTAGTACTTGTTGGGTTCTCCAAGGGTTTGAACACACTGCCAATCGTCACTATCACCTTCATCTGCCCAGACCTGGAAGAAATTTGATTGCATTATAATGTCATCACAGTGTGTAAAACTAAGGAACAGAAATTAAATTAAAATGGCTGCACTAAAGGAACAGAAGTCTTTTCCAGTGTCTGGATTACCTTAATATTATTATCATAGCTACATGAAAATAAGATATCCTCTGTTGGGTGCCACCTCACCATTTTCACATCCTGAGTATGTCCTTGCAGCACTGAGACACACTCAAACTCATTGCCTGGCTGCACTTCCCATATCCAAACGGACTTATCTCTACTGCAAGTTGCAAGCAAAGTTCCAGATGCATTCCAAGATACACTCTTTACTTCGTTTTCATGTCCCTGTCCATAAAATTTACATATATCTCAAAGCAAGTTAATAAAACTGATCAAAAAAATAGCCAGCAATGATAAAAGAATATACACATCCAAATGGAAAGAAGAAACAGACAGACTAGATTCACGGAAGCATGGAAGTAGCATACCTCCAAAGTAGAGACACACTCAAAATCACCCCCAACATTTTCCCATATAGCAGTGGTGGCATCAAAACTTGCAGTAGCTAACAATTTCCCAGAAGGTGACCAAGCACAAGATCGAACAGTTCGAGTATGTGTTTCTTCCAAAACCGCCTGCATTTCGTTTTTGGACACCAATATCATCATTAAGAAATTGCCACCAAACTTGAAAGTATAGAACTCCAGTCATAAACTATACTCATATTTGAAACAGAAAATGCTGCGTTCATTTATTATTCTCTTTTAATTACAATTAGTTAGAGGGACTAGTTTCACTAGCAGAACTAGTAGAAATTCTACGAACAACATTGGAAGAACAAGGGTTGGCTTTCAGAATTTCTAAAGCTAAGCAATATGAAAATATTCGAGTAGATCTTAGGGCCAGAGAAGAACAAAATGTTGCATATTTTGAGGCTTTGAAAATTGACAAGGTTTTTCACTATGTATACCACTAATATCAATTCCGCTATATCCAAATAGTAAACTAACAATTTTACCTAAATGCAGGAAAATGAAAAGCTCAGAAGCTTACCCTCAAAAGAGAGAGTGCAAAAGTCAGTGGAAACTCATAACACCAGAAGGAATGAAAAGTTAAAGATCAATTCTACCAATGAAAGTAAATTTCATAATCATAACGTAACATGAAAGGAACCCACTGGTGAAAATAAAGTGACTCAAGTGGAACATGTAATAAGGTTAAGTCATGTACATCAAAGAAATATGAGAGAAGATGGACTGAGATTATTCAGAGTACTTTGGGTATATCCAAATGCATCACGGACCATGTTTTCCATTCCATTTTGGCTTGGAAGGTATCTTCAAGGACATGTGCTCTTTCAACTACTTGACGCTCATTTATATTTGACCATTCATCATGCTAGTTCTGATATGACAAGATGAATACATAATAAGTACTTACTTCAATAGTTCCTCGACAACAAAAACTACTCCAATGAAATTTATACGATTCTTCTTTTAAAGAAAAAAGGGAATAAATTTTGTAAGTATGATTAGAAAATTCTAGGATAGCCGGTATTTGTATTGATTTGGATGTGCTCGGGTTCCACACACACATATTTATATGTGACCTAGGCACATGAATACTATTGTTTTTATTATTAAAAAATCCTATGTTTTCCATATAATAGTAGAAGGAGTTTTGTTAAGAACCACTTATTATAATAAAAAATTACTTACTCTCTTAAAATCAATTTTATACTAATTAATATCATACAAACACTGTCAAAATATTACAAACTAAATTTTCCTTGTTTTTAGACATTTTAGAGTCATGCACACTACTGCAAAAATATTAACTTACCTCTTAAAAAATAATAAAATTACTACCAATGTGAACATGGTGAGAGAACTTACTTCAAAATGGAATTAGTATTTAACTACCCAGTGGTTCAAACTGGTGAAGTTAGTGAGGCACTAGTGACTTAACCAAGATTTTTCTGAAAAGAAGAGAGTATAAGTCAAATGCAGTCAAATATGGCATCTTGTTGAACAATTGATGTCATAGTGAATTAAGGTTATATACTTATGCATTAGAAAACTAAAAAGATAAGGAAAGAATCACCACCTAGCAAATAGAGTTATGAATCCAACAACGCATTTCTACAATCAATTGATGTTCATCGTGAATTGAGATTATATACTTATGCATCAATAAACTACAAAGATAAGGAACGATTCACCACCTAGAAAATAGAGTTATGAATCAAACAAGGAAATAAAAGTATTACCTTAAAAATGATTGATTGTAGAGTTTTGAATTATCGAGTAGCAGAATTGAGCAGTAGAACAACCGATTGTAGAACTCTATGTAGATTACAGAGCAGCAAAATAGAACACCATAAAACCTAATTACAGAATTGCAGGTTTCAGATTTAGATTGAGCAAAGTGAAGATGACGGTTCAAATGATTGGTAGGGTAACATACAAAATTCATCAATAATTCCTATTCAAAAGTGATTCTACTCAACAATCCAAAAAAAAAATTGAAACATACGCTATAAAAATAAACGACGGTGTTGAAATTTAGAAATAGACCTTGCATGAGAAGAGGCTATTGGAGAGGTTCTGTTCCCAGATTCGAACGGTTTTATCGCCGCTGCAAGAAGCGAAAACGAGCGGAACACCGGCATGACCAGTGGCCGGATTCCAATCCAAGCTCCAAACCCTATCGGTGTGACCTTCGAGTTTCTGAACCTCTTTCAACTCTAACCTCTCCATTGCAAAGAACGATTTGACTCAGCGTACACGAGTTACAAACACAGACTCGCTCGTTTCTTCTCCACTTCAGTTCAATTTGTTGGCTGTTTCCTGTTTTCTCGCGAAAAGGGACAGGGAATTCAGAGAATCTTCCACATGAACGTGACAAGGGGTTTTCTTTTTTCAAAATAAAAGTTGGAGACTAATCGAGGAAAAGGAAAAACACGGTGGGCGAGTGGCTTGTGCAAAACAAAATAATTCTTTTTTTTTCTTTTTCTTTTTTACTTTGCAAATTGAATTTTGGGTGCGACGGTTGTTTTACCGTCGTGAAATGAATTTTAGGACGGATAATTTTACCGTCGTGAAAGGTTTAAGGGTGCGACGGGTGCTTTACCGTCGTGATATGCCTTTTAGGACGGTTAATTTTACCGTCGTGACTAGTTGTTGGTGAAAAATCAATGTTAAAAGTGTTAAATGGGGGCCGACGGTTGTTTTACCGTCGTAATAATAATATTATGATGGTTAAATATACCGTCGCAAAATAAATATTAGGGACGGTTGGTGTCAACTGTCGTAAACACTGTCTCTATATGTCAATTACGACAGTTATCACATAACTGTCGCAATTTTTGTGTCGTTAAACACTAATTTTCTTGTAGTGTCCGTTGTGGATATCTTTGTTACTCCAATGGATGGTAGCCTTGTCATTATGAAAGGTAGTCTGTTGACGAGATTTTTGTTACTACAACGGATTGTAGCTTTGTCATTATGGAAGGTAGTCTGTTGTCGAGATTTTGTTACTACATTGTATGTTAGCCTTGTCATTATGGAAGGTAGTCTGTTGTCGAGATTTTTTTTACTCCAATGGATGGTAGCCTTGTCATTATGGAAGGTTGTCTCTTGTGGATATTTTTGTTACTCCAATAGATGGTGCCCTTTTCATTATGGAAGGTAGTCTATTGTCGAGATTTTGATAATCCAATGGATGGTAGCCTTGTCATTATGGAAGGTAGTCTGTTGTTCAGATTTTTATTACTCCAATGGATGGTAGCCTTGTCATTATGGAAGTTTGACTCTTGTGGATATTTTTGTTACTACAATGGATGGTGCCCTTGTCATTATGGAAGGTAGTCTGTTGTCGAGATTTTTGTTAATCCAATGGATTGTAGCCTTGTCATTGTGGAAGGTAGTCTGTTGTTTAGATTTTTATTACTACAATGTATGGTAGCCTTGTCATTATGGAAGGTATGTTGTTGTCGACATTTTTGTTACTCCATTGGATGGTTTCCTTGTCATTATGGAAGGTATTTTATTTTCGAGATTTTTGTTATTCCAATGGATGGTAGCCTAGTCATTATGGAAGGAAGTCTGTTTTCGAGATTTTTGTTACTCCAATGGATGGTAGCCTTGTCATTATGGAATATAGTCCGTTGTCGAGATTTTTGTTACTCCAATGGATTGTAGCGTTGTCAATATGGAAGCTAGTCTCTTGTTGGTATTTTTTTTACTCTAATGGATGGTACCCTTCTCATTATGGAAGGTAGTATATTTTCCATATTTTTGTTACTCTAATGGATGGTAGCCTTGTCATTATGGAAGGTAGTCTGTTGTCGATATTTTTGTTACTACAATTGATGGTAGCCTTGTCATTATGGAAGGTAGTCTATCGTTTATATTTTTTTTACTCTAATGGATGGTACCCTACTCATTATGGAAGGTAGTCTATTTTCCATATTTTTGTTACTCTAATGGATGGTAGCCTTGTCATTATGGAAGGTAGTCTATTGTCGATATTTTTGTTACTGCAATGGATGGTAGCCTTGTCATTATGGAAGGTAGTCTGTTGTCGATATTTTTGTTACTGCAATGGATGGTAGCCTTGTCATTATGGAAGGTAGTCTATCGTTGTTATTTTTTTTACTCTAATGGATGGTACCCTACTCATTATGGAAGGTAGTCTATTTTCCATATTATTGTTACTCTAATGGATGGTAGCCTTGTCATTATGGAAGGTAGTCTATTGTCGATATTTTTGTTACTGCAATGAATGGTAGCCTTGTCATTATGGAAGGTAGTCTATCATTGTTATTTCTATTACTCCAATGGATGGTAGCCTTGTCATTAAGGACAGTAGTCTGTTGTTCAGATTTCTTTTACTCCAATGGATGGTAGACTTGTCAATATGGAAGGTAGTCTGTTCTCGAGATTTTTGTTACTCCATTAGATGGTAGCCTTGTCATTATTGAAGGTAGTGTGTTGTCAATATTTTTGTTATTCCCATGGATGGTAGCCTTGTCATTGTGGAAGGTAGTCTATTGTCGAGATTTTTGTTATTCCAATGGATGGTATCCTTGTAATTATGAAAGGTAGTCCGTTGTGGATATCTTTGTTACTCCAATGGATGGTAGCCTTGTCATTATGAAAGGTAGTATGTTGACGAGATTTTTGTTACTACAACGGATTGTAGCTTTGTCATTATGGAAGGTAGTCTGTTGTCGAGATTTTGTTACTACATTGTATGTTAGCCTTGTCATTATGGAAGGTAGTTTGTTGTCGAGATTTTTTTTACTCCAATGGATGGTAGCCTTGTCATTATGGAAGGTTGTCTCTTGTGGATATTTTTGTTACTCCAATATATGGTGCCCTTTTCATTATGGAAGGTAGTCTATTGTCGAGATTTTGATAATCCAATGGATGGTAGCCTTGTCATTATGGAAGGTAGTCTGTTGTTCAGATTTTTATTACTCCAATGGATGGTAGCCTTGTCATTATGGAAGTTTGACTCTTGTGGATATTTTTGTTACTACAATGGATGGTGCCCTTGTCATTATGGAAGGTAGTCTGTTGTCGAGATTTTTGTTAATTCAATGGATTGTAGCCTTGTCATTGTGGAAGGTAGTCTGTTGTTCAGATTTTTATTACTACAATGTATGGTAGCCTTGTCATTATGGAAGGTATGTTGTTGTCGACATTTTTGTTACTCCATTGGATGGTTTCCTTGTCATTATGGAAGGTATTTTATTGTCGAGATTTTTGTTATTCCAATGGATGGTAGCCTAGTCATTATGGAAGGAAGTCTGTTTTCGAGATTTTTGTTACTCCAATGGATGGTAGCCTTGTCATTATGGAATATAGTCCTTTGTCGAGATTTTTGTTACTCCAATGGATTGTAGCGTTGTCAATATGGAAGCTAGTCTCTTGTTGGTATTTTTTTTACTCTAATGGATGGTACCCTTCTCATTATGGAAGGTAGTATATTTTCCATATTTTTGTTACTCTAATGGATGGTAGCCTTGTCATTATGGAAGGTAGTCTGTTGTCGATATTTTTGTTACTGCAATGGATGGTAGCCTTGTCATTATGGAAGGTAGTCTATCGTTTATATTTTTTTTACTCTAATGGATGGTACCCTACTCATTATGGAAGGTAGTCTATTTTCCATATTTTTGTTACTCTAATGGATGGTAGCCTTGTCATTATGGAAGGTAGTCTATTGTCGATATTTTTGTTACTGCAATGGATGGTAGCCTTGTCATTATGGAAGGTAGTCTGTTGTCGATTTTTTGTTACTGCAATGGATGGTAGCCTTGTCATTAAGGAATGTAGTCTATCATTGTTATTTCTATTACTCCAATGGATGGTAGCCTTGTCATTAACGACAGTAGTCTGTTGTTCAGATTTTTTTACTCCAATGGATTGTAGACTTCTCAATATGGAAGGTAGTCTGTTCTCGAGATTTTTGTTACTCCATTAGATGGTAGCCTTGTCATTATTGAAGGTAGTGTGTTGTCAATATTTTTGTTATTCCCATGGATGGTAGCCTTGTCTTTGTGGAAGGTAGTCTATTGTCGAGATTTTTGTTATTCCAATGGATGGTATCCTTGTAATTATGAAAGGTAGTCCGTTGTGAATATCTTTGTTACTCCAATGGATGGTAGCCTTGTCATTATGAAAGGTAGTCTGTTGATGAGATTTTTGTTACTACAACGGATTGTAGCTTTGTCATTATGGAAGGTAGTCTGTTGTCGAGATTTTTTTTACTCCAATGGATGGTAGCCTTGTCATTATGGAAGGTTGTCTCTTGTGGATATTTTTGTTACTCCAATAGATGGTGCCCTTTTCATTATGGAAGGTAGTCTATTGTCGAGATTTTGATAATCCAATGGATGGTAGCCTTGTCATTATGGAAGGTAGTCTGTTGTTCAGATTTTTATTACTCCAATGGATGGTAGCCTTGTCATTATGGAAGTTTGACTCTTGTGGATATTTTTGTTACTACAATGGATGGTGCCCTTGTCATTATGGAAGGTAGTCTGTTGTCGAGATTTTTGTTAATCCAATGGATGGTAGCCTTGTCATTGTGGAAGGTAGTCTGTTGTTCAGATTTTTATTACTACAATGTATGGTAGCCTTGTCATTATGGAAGGTATGTTGTTGTCGACATTTTTGTTACTCCATTGGATGGTTTCCTTGTCATTATGGAAGGTATTTTATTGTCGAGATTTTTGTTATTCCAATGGATGGTAGCCTAGTCATTATGGAAGGAAGTCTGTTTTCGAGATTTTTGTTACTCCAATGGATGGTAGCCTTGTCATTATGGAATATAGTCCGTTGTCGAGATTTTTGTTACTCCAATGGATTGTAGCGTTGTCAATATGGAAGCTAGTCTCTTGTTGGTATTTTTTTTACTCTAATGGATGGTACCCTTCTCATTATGGAAGGTAGTATATTTTCCATATTTTTGTTACTCTAATGGATGGTAGCCTTGTCATTATGGAAGGTAGTCTGTTGTCGATATTTTTGTTACTGCAATGGATGGTAGCCTTGTCATTATGGAAGGTAGTCTATCGTTGTTATTTTTTTTACTCTAATGGATGGTACCCTACTCATTATGAAAGGTAGTCTATTTTCCATATTTTTGTTACTCTAATGGATGGTAGCCTTGTCATTATGGAAGGTAGTCTATTGTCGATATTTTTGTTACTGCAATGGATGGTATCCTTGTCATTATGGAAGGTAGTCTGTTGTCGATTTTTTGTTACTGCAATGGATGGTAGCCTTGTCATTAAGGAATGTAGTCTATCATTGTTATTTCTATTACTCCAATGGATGGTAGCCTTGTCATTAACGACAGAAGTTTGTTGTTCAGATTTTTTTACTCCAATGGATGGTAGACTTGTCAATATGGAAGGTAGTCTATTCTCGAGATTTTTGTTACTCCATTAGATGGTAGCCTTGTCATTATTGAAGGTAGTGTGTTGTCAATATTTTTGTTATTCCCATGGATGGTAGCCTTGTCTTTGTGGAAGGTAGTCTATTGTCGAGATTTTTGTTATTCCAATGGATGGTATCCTTGTAATTATGAAAGGTAGTCCGTTGTGAATATCTTTGTTACTCCAATGGATGGTAGCCTTGTCATTATGAAAGGTAGTCTATTGATGAGATTTTTGTTACTACAACGGATTGTAGCTTTGTCATTATGGAAGGTAGTCAGTTGTCGAGATTTTTTTTACTCCAATGGATGGTAGCCTTGTCATTATGGAAGGTTGTCTCTTGTGGATATTTTTGTTACTCCAATAGATGGTGCCCTTTTCATTATGGAAGGTAGTCTATTGTCGAGATTTTGATAATCCAATGGATGGTAGCCTTGTCATTATGGAAGCTAGTCTGTTGTTCAGATTTTTATTACTCCAATGGATGGTAGCCTTGTCATTATGGAAGTTTGACTCTTGTGGATATTTTTGTTACTCCAATGGATGGTGCCCTTGTCATTATGGAAGGTAGTCTGTTGTCGAGATTTTTGTTAATCCAATGGATGGTAGCCTTGTCATTATGGAAGGTAGTCTGTTATTCAGATTTTTGTTACTACAATGTATGGTAGCCTTGTCATTATGGAAGGTATGCTGTTGTCGACATGTTTGTTACTCCATTGGATGGTAGCCTTGTCATTATGGAAGGTAGTCTGTGTCGAGATTTTAGTAATTCCAATGGATGGTATCCTTGTAATTACGAAAAGTAGTCCGTTGTCGATATCTTTGTTACTCCAATGGATGGTAGCTTTGTCATTATGGAAGGTAGTCTATTGTCGTGATTTTTGTTACTCCAATGGATGGTAGCCTTGTCATTATGGAAGGTAGTATGTTTTCGATATCTTTGTTACTACAATGGATGGTAGACTTGTCATTATGGAAGGTAGTCTATTTTCGATATTTTTGTTACTCCAATGGATGGTATCCTTGTAATTATGAAAGGTAGTCCGTTGACGATATCTTTGTTACTCCAATGGATGGTAGCCTAGTCATTATGGAAGGTAGTCTGTTGTCGAGATTTTTGATACTCCAATGGATGGTAGCCTTGTGATTATGGAACTTAGTCTGTTGTCGAGATTTTTGTTACTACAATGGATTTTAGCTTTGTCATTATGGAAGGTAGTCTGTTGTCGAGATTTTTGTTACTACATTGTATGTTAGCCTTGTCATTATGGAAGGTAGTCTGTTGTCGAGATTTTTTTTACTCCAATGCATGGTTGCCTTGTCATTATGGAAGGTTGTCTCTTGTGGATATTTTTGTTACTCCAATGGATGGTGCCCTTGTCATTATGGAAGGTAGTCTGTTGTCGAGATTTTGTTAATCCAATGGATGGTAGCCTTGTCATTATGGAAGGTAGTTTGATGTTAAGATTTTTGTTACTCCAATGGATGGTAGCCTTGTCATTATGGAAGGTTGTCTCTTGTGGATATTTTTGTTACTCCAATGGATGGTGCCCTTGTCATTATGGAAGGAAGTCTGTTGTCGAGATTTTTGTTAATCCGATGGATGGTAGCCTTGTCATTATGGAAGGTAGTCTGTTGTTCAAATTTTTGTTACTACAATGTATGGTAGCCTTGTCATTATGGAAGGTAGGTTGTTGTCGACATTTTTGTTACTCCATTGGATGGTAGCCTTGTCAGTATGGAAGGTAGTCTATTTTTGAGATTTTTGTTATTCCAATGGATGGTATCCTAGTCATTATGGAAGGAAGTCTGTTTTCGAGATTTTTGTTACTCCAATGGATGGTAGCCTTGTCATTATGGAATGTAGTCTGTTGTCGAGATTTTTGTTACTCCAATGGATGGTAGCCTTGTCAATATGGAAGCTAGTCTCTTGTTGATATTTTTTTTACTCTAATGGATGGTACCCTTCTCATTATTGAAGGTAGTCTATTTTCCAGATTTTTGTTATTCTAATGGATGGTAGCCTTGTCATTATGGAAGGTAGTCTGTTGTCAAGATTTTTGTTACTCCAATGGATGGTAGACTTGTCATTATGGAAGGTAGTCTGTTGTCGAGATTTTTTTTATTCCAATGGATGGTAGCCTAGTCATTATGAAAGGATGTCTGTTTTCGAGATTTTTGTTACTCCAATGGATGGTAGCCTTGTCATTATGGAATGTAGTCTGTTGTCGAGATTTTTGCTACTCCAATGGATGGTAGCCTTATCAATATGGAAGCTAGTCTCTTGTTTATATTTTTTTTACTCTAATGGATTGTACCCTTCTCATTATGGAAGGTAGTCTATTTTCCATATTTTGGTTACTCTAATGGATGGTAGCCTTGTCATTATGGAAGGTAGTCTGTTGTCGAGATTTTTGTTACTGCAATGGATGGTAGCCTTGTCATTATGGAAGGTAGTCTATCGTTGTGATTTCTATTACTCCAATGGATGGTAGCCTTGTCATTAAGGACAGTAGTCTGTTGTTCAGATTTTTTTTACTCCAATGGATGGTAGACTTGTCATTATGGAAGGTAGTCTGTTGTCGAGATTTTTGTTACTCCATTAGATGGTAGCCTTGTCATTATTGTAGGTAGTGTGTTGTCAATATTTTTATTATTCCCGTGGATGGTAGCCTTGTCATTGTGGAAGGTAGTCTATTGTCGAGATTTTTGTTATTCCAATGGATGGTATCCTTGTAATTATGAAAGGTAGTCCGTTGTCGATATCTTTGTTACTCCAATGGATGGTAGCCTAGTCATTATGGAAGGTAGTCTATTGTCGAGATTTTTGTTACTCCAATGGATGGTAGCCTTGTCATTATGGAAGGTAGTCTGTTGTCGAGATTTTTGTTACTACAATGGATTGTAGCTTTGTCATTATGGAAGGTAGTCTGTTGTCGAGATTTTTGTTACTACATTTATGTTAGCCTTGTCATTATGGAAGGTAGTCTATTGTCGAGATTTTTTTTACTCCAATGGATGGTAGGCTTGTCATTATGGAAGGTTGTCTCTTGTGGATATTTTTGTTACTCCAATGGATGGTAGCCTTGTCATTATGGAAGGTAGTCTGTTGTCGAGATTTTGTTAATCCAATGGATGGTAGCCTTGTCATTATGGAAGGTAGTCTGTTGTTCAGATTTTTGTTACTACAATGTATGGTAGCCTTGTCATTATGAAAGGTATGTTGTTGTCGACATTTTTGTTACTCCATTGGATGGTAGCCTTGTCATTATGGAAGGTATTTTATTGTCGAGATTTTTGTTATTCCAATGGATGGTATCCTTGTAATTATGAAAGGTAGTCCATTGTCGATATCTTTGTTACTCCAATGGATTGTATCCTTGTCATTATGGAAGGTAGTCTATTGTCGAGATTTTTGTTACTCTAAGGGATGGTAGCCTTGGCATGATGGAAGGTAGTGTGTTGTTGATATTTTTGTTATTCCAATGGATAATAGCCTTGTCATTATGGAAGGTAGTCTATGTCGAGATTTTAGTAATTCCAATGTATGGTAGCCTTGTCATTATGGAAGGTAGGCTGTTGTCGACATTTTTGTTACTCCATTGGATGGTAGCCTTGTCATTATGGAAGGTAGTCTATTGTTGAGATTTTTGTTATTCCAATGGATGGTAGCCTAGTCATTATGGAAGGAAGTCTGTTTTCGAGATTTTTGTTACTCCAATGGATGGTGGCCTTGTCATTATGGAATGTAGTCTGTTGTCGAGATTTTTGTTACTCCAATGGATGGTAGGCTTGTCAATATGGAAGCTAGTCTGTTGTCGATATTTTTGTTACTCTAATGCATGGTACCCTTCTCATTATGGAAGGTAGTCTATCGTTTTTATTTCTATTACTCCAATGGATGGTAGCCTTGTCATTAAGGACAGTAGTCTGTTGTTCAGATTTTTTTTACTCCAGTGGATGGTAGTCTATTGTCGAGATTTTTGTTACTCTAAGGGATGGTAGCCTTGACATTATTGAAGGTAGTGTGTTGTTGATATTTTTGTTATTCCAATGGATAGTAGCCTTGTCATTATGGAAGGTAGTATGTTTTTGATATCTTTGTTACTACAATGGATGGTAGCCTTATCATTATGGAAGGTAGTCTGTTTTCGAGATTTTTGTTACTACAATGGATGGTATCCTTTCCATAAAGGAAGGTAGTCTATTGTCGAGATTTTTGTTATTCCAATGGATGGTATCCTTGTCATTATGAAAGGTAGTCTGTTGTCGATATCTTTGTTACTCCAATGGATGGTGGCCTTGTCATTAAGGACAGAAGTCTGTTGTTCATATTTTTTTTACTCCAATGGATGGTAGACTTGTCATTATGGAAGGTAGTCTGTTTTCGAGATTTTTGTTACTCAATTAGATGGTAGCCTTGTAATTATTGAAGGTAGTGTGTGTCGATATTTTTGTTATTCCAATGGATGGTAGCCTAGTCATTATGGAAGGAAGTCTGTTTTCAAGATTTTTGTTACTCCAATGGATGGTATCCTTGTAATTATGAAAGGTAGTCCGTTATCGATATCTTTGTTACTCCAATGGATTGTATCCTTGTCATTATGGAAGGTAGTCTATTGTCGAGATTTATGTTACTCTAAGGGATGGTAGCCTTGACATTTTGGAAGGTAGTGTGTTGTTGATATTTTTGTTATTCCAATGGATAGTAGCCTTGTCATTATGGAAGGTAGTATGTTTTCGATATCTTTGTTACTACAATGGATGGTAGCCTTGTCATTATTGAAGGTAGTGTGTTGTCAATATTTTTGTTATTCCCATGGATGGTAGCCTTGTCATTGTGGAAGGTAGTCTATTGTCGAGATTTTTTTTATTCCAATGGATGGTATCCTTGTAATTATAAAAGGTAGTCCGTTGTCGATATCTTTGTTACTCCAATGGATTGTATCCTTGTCATTATGGAAGGTAGTCTATTGTCGAGATTTTTGTTACTCTAAGGGATGGTAGCCTTGTCATTATGGAAGGTAGTGTGTTGTTGATATTTTTGTTATTCCAATGGATAGTAGCCTTGTCATTATGGAAGGTAGTACGTTTTCGATATCTTTGTTACTACAATGGATGGTATCCTTGCCATTAAGGAAGGTAGTCTATTGTCGAGATTTTTGTTATTCCAATGGATGGTATCCCTGTCATTATGAAAGGTAGTTTCTTGTCGATATCTTTGTTACTCCAATGGATGGTGGCCTTGTCATTAAGGACAGTAGTCTGTTGTTCATATTTTTTTTACTCCAATGGATGGTAGACTTGTCATTATGGAAGGTAGTCTGTTGTCGAGATTTTTGTTACTCGATTAGATGCTAGCCTTGTCATTATTGAAGGTAGTGTGTTGTTAATATTTTTGTTATTCCCATGGATGGTAGCCTTGTCATTGTTGAAGGTAGTCTATTGTCGAGATTTTTGTTATTCCAATGGATGGTATCCTTGTAATTATGAAAGGTAGTCCGTTATCGATATCTTTTTTACTCCAACGGATTGTATCCTTGTCATTATGGAAGGTAGTCTATTGTCGAGATTTTTGTTACTCTAAGGGATGGTAGCCTTGACATTTTGGAAGGTAGTGTGTTGTTGATATTTTTGTTATTCCAATGGATAGTAGCCTTGTCATTATGGAAGGTAGTATGTTTTCGATATCTTTGTTACTACAATGGATGGTAGCCTTGTCATTATTGAAGGTAGTGTGTTATCAATATTTTTGTTATTCCCATGGATGGTAGCCTTGTCATTGTGGAAGGTAGTCTATTGTCGAGATTTTTTTATTCCAATGGATGGTATCCTTGTAATTATGAAAGGTAGTCTGTTGTCGATATCTTTGTTACTCCAATGGATTGTATCCTTGTCATTATGGAAGGTAGTCTATTGTCGAGATTTTTGTTACTCTAAGGGATGGTAGCCTTGTCATTATGGAAGGTAGTGTGTTGTTGATATTTTTGTTATTCCAATGGATAGTAGCCTTGTCATTATGGAAGGTAGTACGTTTTCGATATCTTTGTTACTACAATAGATGGTATCCTTGCCATTAAGGAAGGTAGTCTATTGTCGAGATTTTTGTTATTCCAATGGATGGTATCCTTGTCATTATGAAAGGTAGTTTCTTGTCGATATCTTTGTTACTCCAATGGATGGTGGCCTTGTCATTAAGGACAATAGTCTGTTGTTCATATTTTTTTTACTCCAATGGATGGTAGACTTGTCATTATGGAAGGTAGTCTGTTGTCGAGATTTTTGTTACTCGATTAGATGGTAGCCTTGTCATTATTGAAGGTAGTGTGTTGTCAATATTTTTGTTATTCCCATGGATGGTAGCCTTGTCATTGTGGAAGGTAGTCTATTATCGAGATTTTTGTTATTCCAATGGATGGTATCCTTGTAATTATGAAAGGTAGTCCGTTATCGATATCTTTGTTACTCCAATGGATTGTATCCTTGTCATTATGAAAGGTAGTCTATTGTCGAGATTTTTGTTACTCTAAGGGATGGTTGCCTTAACATTTTGGAAGGTAGTGTGTTGTTGATATTTTTGTTATTCCAATGGATAGTAGCCTTGTCATTATGGAAGGTAGTACGTTTTCGATATCTTTGTTACTACAATGGATGGTATCCTTGCCATTAAGGAAGGTAGTCTATTGTCGAGATTTTTGTTATTCCAATGGATGGTATCCTTGTCATTATGAAAGGTAGTTTGTTGTCGATATCTTTGTTACTCCAATGGATGGTGGCCTTGTCATTAAGGACAGTAGTCTCTTGTTCATATTTTTTTTACTCCAATGGATGGTAGACTTGTCATTATGGAAGGTAGTCTGTTGTCGAGATTTTTGTTACTCGATTAGATGGTAGCCTTGTCAATATTGAAGGTAGTGTGTTGTCAATATTTTTGTTATTCCCATGGATGGTAGCCTTGTCATTGTGGAAGGTAGTCTATTGTCGAGATTTTTTTTATTCCAATGGATGGTATCCTTGTAATTATAAAAGGTAGTCCGTTGTCGATATCTTTGTTACTCCAATGGATTGTATCCTTGTCATTATGGAAGGTAGTCTATTGTCGAGATTTTTGTTACTCTAAGGGATGGTAGCCTTGTCATTATGGAAGGTAGTGTGTTGTTGATATTTTTGTTATTCCAATGGATAGTAGCCTTGTCATTATGGAAGGTAGTACGTTTTCGATATCTTTGTTACTACAATGGATGGTATTCTTGCCATTAAGGAAGGTAGTCTATTGTCGAGATTTTTGTTATTCCAATGGATGGTATCCTTGTCATTATGAAAGGTAGTTTTTTGTCGATATCTTTGTTACTCCAATGGATGATGGCCTTGTCATTAAAGACAGTAGTCTGTTGTTCATATTTTTTTTACTCCAATGGATGGTAGACTTGTCATTATGGAAGGTAGTCTGTTGTCGAGATTTTTGTTACTCGATTAGATGGTAGCCTTGTCAATATTGAAGGTAGTGTGTTGTCAATATTTTTGTTATTCCCATGGATGGTAGCCTTGTCATTGTGGAAGGTAGTCTATTGTCGAGATTTTTTTTATTCCAATGGATGGTATCCTTGTAATTATGAAAGGTAGTCCATTGTCCATATCTTTGTTACTCCAATGGATTGTATCCTTGTCATTATGGAAGGTAGTCTATTGTCGAGATTTTTGTTACTCTAAGGAATGGTAGCCTTGTCATTATGGAAGGTAGTGTGTTGTTGATATTTTTGTTATTCCAATGGATAGTAGCCTTGTCATTATGGAAGGTAGTACGTTTTCGATATCTTTGTTACTACAATGGATGGTATCCTTGCCATTAAGGAAGGTAGTCTATTGTCGAGATTTTTGTTATTCCAATGGATGGTATCCTTGTCAGTATGAAAGGTAGTTTCTTGTCGATATCTTTGTTACTCCAATGGATGGTGGCCTTGTCATTAAGGACAGTAGTCTGTTGTTCATATTTTTTTTACTCCAATGGATGGTAGACTTGTCATTATGGAAGGTAGTCTGTTGTCGAGATTTTTGTTACTCGATTAGATGCTAGCCTTGTCATTATTGAAGGTAGTGTGTTGTTAATATTTTTGTTATTCCCATGGATGGTAGCCTTGTCATTGTTGAAGGTAGTCTATTGTCGAGATTTTTGTTATTCCAATGGATGGTATCCTTGTAATTATGAAAGGTAGTCCGTTATCGATATCTTTTTTACTCCAATGGATTGTATCCTTGTCATTATGGAAGGTAGTCTATTGTCGAGATTTTTGTTACTCTAAGGGATGGTAGCCTTGACATTTTGGAAGGTAGTGTGTTGTTGATATTTTTGTTATTCCAATGGATAGTAGCCTTGTCATTATGGAAGGTAGTATGTTTTCGATATCTTTGTTACTACAATGGATGGTAGCCTTGTCATTATTGAAGGTAGTGTGTTATCAATATTTTTGTTATTCCCATGGATGGTAGCCTTGTCATTGTGGAAGGTAGTCTATTGTCGAGATTTTTTTTATTCCAATGGATGGTATCCTTGTAATTATGAAAGGTAGTCCGTTGTCGATATCTTTGTTACTCCAATGGATTGTATCCTTGTCATTATGGAAGGTAGTCTATTGTCGAGATTTTTGTTACTCTAAGGGATGGTAGCCTTGTCATTATGGAAGGTAGTGTGTTGTTGATATTTTTGTTATTCCAATGGATAGTAGCCTTGTCATTATGGAAGGTAGTACGTTTTCGATATCTTTGTTACTACAATGGATGGTATTCTTGCCATTAAGGAAGGTAGTCTATTGTCGAGATTTTTGTTATTCCAATGGATGGTATCCTTGTCATTATGAAAGGTAGTTTGTTGTCGATATCTTTGTTACTCCAATGGATGATGGCCTTGTCATTAAAGACAGTAGTCTGTTGTTCATATTTTTTTACTCCAATGGATGGTAGACTTGTCATTATGGAAGGTAGTCTGTTGTCGAGATTTTTGTTACTCGATTAGATGGTAGCCTTGTCAATATTGAAGGTAGTGTGTTGTCAATATTTTTGTTATTCCCATGGATGGTAGCCTTGTCATTGTGGAAGGTAGTCTATTGTCGAGATTTTTTTTATTCCAATGGATGGTATCCTTGTAATTATGAAAGGTAGTCCATTGTCCATATCTTTGTTACTCCAATGGATTGTATCCTTGTCATTATGGAAGGTAGTCTATTGTCGAGATTTTTGTTACTCTAAGGAATGGTAGCCTTGTCATTATGGAAGGTAGTGTGTTGTTGATATTTTTGTTATTCCAATGGATAGTAGCCTTGTCATTATGGAAGGTAGTACGTTTTCGATATCTTTGTTACTACAATGGATGGTATCCTTGCCATTAAGGAAGGTAGTCTATTGTCGAGATTTTTGTTATTCCAATGGATGGTATCCTTGTCATTATGAAAGGTAGTTTCTTGTCGATATCTTTGTTACTCCAATGGATGGTGGCCTTGTCATTAAGGACAATAGTCTGTTGTTCATATTTTTTTTACTCCAATGGATGGTAGACTTGTCATTATGGAAGGTAGTCTGTTGTCGAGATTTTTGTTACTCGATTAGATGGTAGCCTTGTCATTATTGAAGGTAGTGTGTTGTCAATATTTTTGTTATTCCCATGGATGGTAGCCTTGTCATTGTGGAAGGTAGTCTATTATCGAGATTTTTGTTATTCCAATGGATGGTATCCTTGTAATTATGAAAGGTAGTCCGTTATCGATATCTTTGTTACTCCAATGGATTGTATCCTTGTCATTATGAAAGGTAGTCTATTGTCGAGATTTTTGTTACTCTAAGGGATGGTTGCCTTAACATTTTGGAAGGTAGTGTGTTGTTGATATTTTTGTTATTCCAATGGATAGTAGCCTTGTCATTATGGAAGGTAGTACGTTTTCGATATCTTTGTTACTACAATGGATGGTATCCTTGCCATTAAGGAAGGTAGTCTATTGTCGAGATTTTTGTTATTCCAATGGATGGTATCCTTGTCATTATGAAAGGTAGTTTGTTGTCGATATCTTTGTTACTCCAATGGATGGTGGCCTTGTCATTAAGGACAATAGTCTCTTGTTCATATTTTTTTTACTCCAATGGATGGTAGACTTGTCATTATGGAAGGTAGTCTGTTGTCGAGATTTTTGTTACTCGATTAGATGGTAGCCTTGTCATTATTGAAGGTAGTGTGTTGTCAATATTTTTGTTATTCCCATGGATGGTAGCCTTGCCATTGTGGAAGGTAGTCTATTGTCGAGATTTTTGTTATTCCAATGGATGGTATCCTTGTAATTATGAAAGGTAGTCCGTTGTCGATATCTTTGTTACTCCAATGGATTGTATCCTTGTCATTATGGAAGGTAGTCTATTGTCGAGATTTGTGTTACTCTAAGGGATGGTAGCCTTGACATTATGGAAGGTAGTGTGTTATTGATATTTTTGTTATTCCAATGGATAGTAGCCTTGTCATTATGGAAGGTAGTATGTTTTCGATATCTTTGTTACTACAATGGATGGTAGCCTTGTCATTATGGAAGGTAGTTTGTTTTCGAGATTTTTGTTACTACAATGGATGGTATCCTTGCCATTAAGGAAGGTAGTCTATTGTCGAGATTTTTATTATTCCAATGGATGGTATCCTTGTCATTATGAAAGGTAGTATGTTGTCGATATCTTTGTTACTCCAATGGATGGTGGCCTTGTCATTAAGGACAGTAGTCTGTTGTTCACATTTTTTTTACTCCAATGGATGGTAGACTTGTCATTATGGAAGGTATTCTGTTGTCGAGATTTTTGTTACTCAATTAGATGGTAGCCTTGTAATTATTGAAGGTAGTGTGTTGTCAATATTTTTGTTATTCCCATGGATGGTAGCCTTGTCATTGTGGAAGGTAGTCTGTGTCGAGATTTTAGTAATTCCAATGTATGGTAGCCTTGTCATTATGGAAGGTAGGCTGTTGTCGACATTTTTGTTACTCCATTGGATGGTAGCCTTGTCATTATGGAAGGTAGTCTATTGTTGAGATTTTTGGTATTCCAATGGATGGTAGCCTAGTCATTATGGAAGGAAGTCTGTTTTCGAGATTTTTGTTACTCCAATGGATGGTAACCTTGTCATTATGGAATGTAGTCTGTTGTCGAGATTTTTGTTACTCCAATGGATGGTAGGCTTGTCAATATGGAAGCTAGTCTCTTGTTGATATTTTTTTTACTCTAATAGATGGTACCCTTCTCATTATGGAAGGTAGTCTATTTTCCAGATTTTTGTTATTCTAATGGATGGTAGCCTTGTCATTATGGAAAGTAGTCTGTTGTCGAGATTTTTGTTACTCCAATGGAAGTTAGACTTGTCATTATGGAAGGTAGTCTGTTGTCGATATTTTTTTTTATTCCAATGGATGGTAGCCTAGTCATTATGGAAGGATTTCTGTTTTCGATATTTTTGTTACTCCAATGGATGGTAGCCTTGTCATTATCGAATGTAGTCTGTTGTTGAGATTTTTTTTACTCCAATAGATGGTAGCCTTGTCAATATGGAAGCTAGTCTCTTGTTTATATTTTTTTTACTCTAATGGATCGTACCCTTCTCATTATGGAAGGTAGTCTATTTTCAAGATTTTTGTTACTCTAATGGATGGTAGCCTTGTCATTATGGAAGGTAGTCTGTTGTTCAGATTTCTGTTACTCCAATGGATGGTAGCCTTGTCATTATGGAAGGTAGTCTATCATTCTGATTTCTGTTACTCCAATGGATGGTAGCCTTGTCATTAAGGACAGTAGTCTGTTGTTCAGATTTTTTTTACTCCAATGGATGGTAGACTTGTCATTATCGAAGGTAGTCTGTTGTCGATATTTTTGTTACTCCATTAGATGGTAGCCTTGTCATTTTTGAAGGTAGTGTGTTGTCAATATTTTTGTTATTCCCATGGATGGTAGCTTTGTCATTGTGGAAGGTAGTCTATTGTCGAGATTTTTGTTATTCCAATGGATGGTATCCTTGTAATTATGAAAGGTAGTCCATTGTCGATATCTTTGTTACTCCAATGTATTGTATCCTTGTCATTATGGAAGGTAGTCTATTGTCGAGATTTTTGTTACTCTAAGGGATGGTAACCTTGTCATTATGGAAGGTAGTGTGTTGTTGATATTTTTGTTATTCCAATGGATAGTAGCCTTGTCATTATGGAAGGTAGTATGTTTTCGATATCTTTGTTAATACAATGGATGGTAGCCTTGTCATTATGGAAGGTAGTCTGTTTTCGAGATTTTTGTTACTACAATGGATGGTATCCTTGCCATTAAGGAAGGTAGTCTATTGTCGAGATTTTTGTTATTCCAATGGATGGTATCCTTATCATTATGAAAAGTAGTCTGTTGTCATTAAGGACAGTAGTCTGTTGTTCATATTTTTTTTACTCCAATGGATGGTAGACTTGTCATTATGGAAGGTAGTCTGTTGTCTAGATTTTTGTTACTCAATTAGATGGTAGCCTTGTCATTGTTGAAGGTAGTGTGTTGTCAATATTTTTGTTATTCCCATGCATGGTAGCCTTGTCATTGTGGAAGGTAGTCTGTGTCGAGATTTTAGTAATTCCAATGTATGGTAGCCTTGTCATTATGTAAGGTATGCTGTTGTCGACATTTTTGTTACTCCATTGGATGGTAGCCTTGTCATTATGGAAGGTAGTCTATTGTTGAGATTTTTGTTATTCCAATGGATGGTAGCCTAGTCATTATGGAAGGAAGTCTGTTTTCGAGATTTTTGTTACTCCAATGGATGGTAGCCTTGTCATTATGGAATGTAGTCTGTTGTTGAGATTTTTGTTACTCCAATGGATGGTAGCCTTGTCAATATGGAAGCTAATCTCTTGTTGATATTTTTTTTACTCTAATGGATGGTACCCTTCTCATTATGGAAGGTAGTCTATTTTCCAGATTTTTGTTATTCTAATGGATGGTAGCCTTGTCATTATGGAAGGTAGTCTGTTGTCGAGATTTTTGTTATTCCAATGGATGGTAGCCTAGTCATTATGGAAGGAAGTCTGTTTTCGAGATTTTTGTTACTCCAATGGATGGTAGCGTTGTCATTACGGAATGTAGTCTGTTGTCGAGATTTTTGTTACTCCAATGGATGATAGCCTTGTCAATATGGAAGCTAGTCTCTTGTTGATATTTTTTTTAATCTAATGGATGGTACCCTTCGCATTATGGAAGGTAGTCTATTTTCCAGATTTTTGTTACTCTAATGGATGGTAGCCTTGTCATTATGGAAGGTAGTTCGTTGTCGAGATTTTTGTTACTGCAATGGATGGTAGCCTTGTCATTATGTAAAGGTAGTTTATCGTTGTGATTTCTATTACTCCAATGGATGGTAGCCTTGTCATTAAGGATAGTAGTTTATTGTTCATATTTTTTTTACTCCAATGGATGGTAGACTTGTCGTTATGGAAGGTAGTGTGTTGTCAATATTTTTGTTATTCCCATGGATGGTAGCCTTGTCATTGTGGAAGGTAGTCTATTGTCGAGATTTTTGTTATTCCAATGGATGGTATCCTTGTAATTATGAAAGGTAGTCCGTTGTCGATATCTTTGTTACTCCAATGGATTGTATCCTTGTCATTATGGAAGGTAGTCTATTGTCGAGATTTTTGTTACTCTAAGGAGTGGTAGCCTTGTCATTATGGAAGGTAGTGTGTTGTTGATATTTTTGTTATTCCAATGGATAGTAGCCTTGTCATTATGGAAGGTAGTACGTTTTCGATATCTTTGTTACTACAATGGATGGTATCCTTGCCATTAAGGAAGGTAGTCTATTGTCGAGATTTTTGTTATTCCAATGGATGGTATCCTTGTCATTATGAAAGGTAGTTTGTTGTTGATATCTTTGTTACTCCAATTGATGGTGGCCTTGTCATTAAGGACAGTAGTAAGTTTTTCATATTTTTTTTACTCCAATGGATGGTAGACTTGTCATTATGGAAGGTAGTCTGTTGTCGAGATTTTTGTTACTCAATTAGATGGTAGCCTTGTCATTATTGAAGGTAGTGTGTTGTCAATATTTTTGTTATTCCCATGGATTGTAGCCTTGTCATTGTGGAAGGTAGTCTATTGTCGAGATTTTTCTTATTCCAATGGATGGTATCCTTGTAATTATGAAAGGTAGTCCGTTGTCGATATCTTTGTTACTCCAATGGATTGTAGCCTAGTCATTATGGAAGGTAGTCTGTTGTCGAAATTTTTGTTACTCCAATGGATGGTAGCCTTGTCATTATGGAAGGTAGTCTGTTGTCGAGATTTTTGTTACTACAATGGATTGTAGCTTTGTCATTATGGAAGGTAGTTTGTTGTCGAGATTTTTGTTACTACATTGTATGTTAGCCTTGTCATTATGGAAGGTAGTCTGTTGTCGAGATATTTTTTACTCCAATGGATGGTAGCCTTGTCAATATGGAAGGTTGTCTCTTGTGGATATTTTTGTTACTCCATTAGATGGTAGCCTTGTCATTATTGAAGGTAGTGTGTTGTCAATATTTTTGTTATTCCCATGGAAGGTAGCCTTGTCATTGTGGAAGGTAGTCTGTTGTTCAGATTTTTGTTACTACAATGGATGGTAGCCTTGTCATTATGGAAGGTATGTTGGTGTCGATATCTTTGTTACTCCAATGGATGGTAGCCTTGTCATTATGGAAGGTATTTTATTATCGAGATTTTTGTTACTCTAAGGGATGGTAGCCTTGTCATTATGGAAGGTAGTGTGTTGTTGATATTTTTGTTATTCCAATGGATAGTAGCCATGTCATTATGAAAGGTAGTCCGTTGTCGATATCTTTGTTACTCCAATGGATTGTATCCTTGTCATTATGGAAGGTAGTCTGTTTTCGAGATTTTTGTTACTACAATGGATGGTATCCTTGCTATTAAGGAAGGTAGTCTATTGTCGAGATTTTTGTTATTCCAATGGATGGTATCCTTGTCATTATGAAAGATAGTCTGTTGTCGATATCTTTGTTACTCCAGTGGATGGTGGCCTTGTCATTAAGGACAATAGTCTATTGTTCATATTTTTTTTACTCCAATGGATGGTAGACTTGTCATTTTGGAAGGTAGTCTGTTGTCGAGATTTTTGTTACTCAATTAGATGGTAGCCTTGTCATTATTGAAGGTAGTGTGTTGTCAATATTTTTGTTATTCCCATGGATGGTAGCCTTGTCATTATGGAAGGTAGGCTGTTGTCGACATTTTTGTTACTCCATTGGATGGTAGCCTTGTCATTATGGAAGGTAGTCTATTGTTGAGATTTTTGTTATTCCAATGGATGGTAGCCTAGTCATTATGAAAGGAAGTCTGTTTTCAAGATTTTTGTTACTCCAATGGATGGTAGCCTTGTCATTATGGAAGCTAGTCTCTTGTTTATATTTTTTTTACTCTAATGGATCGTACCCTTCTCATTATGGAAGGTAGTCTATTTTCCAGATTTTTGTTACTCTAATGGATGGTAGCCTTGTCATTATGGAAGGTAGTTTGTTGTCCAGATTTTTGTTACTGCAATGGATGGTAGCCTTGTCATTATGGAAGGTAGTCTATCGTTGTGATTTCTATTACTCCAATGGATGGTAGCCTTGCCATTAAGGACAGTAGTTTGTTGTTTAGATTATTTTTACTCCAATGGATGGTAGACTTGTCATTATGGAAGGTAGTCTATTGTCGAGATTTTTGTTACTCTATTAGATGGTAGCCTTGTCATTATTGAAGGTAGTGTGTTGTCAATATTTTTGTTATTTCCAAGGAAGGTAGCCTTGTCATTGTGGAAGGAAGTCTATTGTCGAGATTTTTGTTATTCCAATGGATGGTATCCTTGTAATTATGAAAGGAAGTCCGTTGTTGATATCTTTGTTACTCCAATGGATTGTATCCTTGTCATTATGGAAGGTAGTCTATTGTCGAGATATTTGTTACTCTAAGGGATGGTACCCTTGTCATTATGGAAGGTGGTGTGTTGTTGATATTTTTGTTATTCCAATGGATAGTAGCCTTGTCATTATGAAAGGTTGTATGTTTTTGATATCTTTGTTACTACAATGGATGGTAGCCTTGTCATTATGGAAAGTAGTCTGTTTTCGAGATTTTTGTTACTACAATGGATGGTATCCTTGCCATTAAGGAAGGTAGTCTATTGTCGAGATTTTTGTTATTCCAATGGATGGTATCCTTTCATTATGAAAGGTAGTCTGTTATCGATATCTTTGTTACTCCAATGGATGGTGGCCTTGTCATTAAGGACAGTAGTCTATTGTTCATATTTTTTTTACTCAATTAGATGGTAGCCTTGTCATTATTGAAGGTAGTGTGTTGTCAATATTTTTGTTATTCCCATGGATGGTAGCCTTGTCATTGTGGAAGGTAGTCTGTGTCGAGATTTTAGTAATTCCAATGGATGGTAGCCTTGTCATTATGGAAGGTAGTGTGTTGTCGATATCTTTGTTACTCCAATGGATGGTAGCCTTGTCATAATGGAAGGTAGTCTATTGTCGTGATTTTTGTTACTCCAATGGATGGTAGCCTTGTCATTATGGAAGGTAGTATGTTTTCGATATCTTTGTTACTACAATGGATGGTAGCCTTGTCATTATGGAAGGTTGTCTCTTGTGGATATTTTTGATACTCCAATGGATGGTGCGCTTGTCATTATGGAAGGTAGTCTGTTGTCGAGATTTTTGTTAATCCAATGGATGGTAGCCTTGTCATTATGGAAGGTAGTCTGTTGTTCAGATTTTTGTTACTACAATGTATGGTAGCCTTATCATCATGGAAGGTAGTCTGTTGTCGACATTATTGTTACCCCATTGGATGATAGCCTTGTCATTATGGAAGGTAGTCTCTTGTCGAGATTTTTGTTATTCCAATGGATTGTAGCCTAGTCATTATGGAAGGAAGTCTGTTTTCGAGATTTTTGTTACTCCAATGGATGGTAGCATTGTCATTATGGAATGTAGTCTGTTGTCGAGATTTTTGTTACTCCAATGGATGGTAGCCTTGTCAATATGGAAGCTAGTCTCTTGTTGATATTTTTTTTAATCTAATGGATGGTACCTTTCTCATTATGGAAGGTAGTTTATTTTCCAGATTTTTGTTACTCTAATGGATGGTAGCCTTGTCATTATGGAAGGTAGTCTATTGTCGAGATTTTGGTTACTGCAATGGATGGTAGCCTTGTCATTATGGAAGGTAGTTTATCATTGTGATTTCTATTACTCCAATGGATGGTAGCCTTGTCATTAAGGAAAATATTCTGTTGTTCAGATTTTTTTTACTCCAATGGATGGTCGACTTATCATTATGGATGGTAGCCTGTAGTCGAGATTTTTGTTACTCCATTAGATGGTAGCCTTGTCATTATTGAAGGTAGTGTGTTGTCGATATTTTTGTTATTCCCATGGATGGTAGCCTTGTCATTGTGGAAGGTAGTATGTTGTCGAGATTTTTGTTATTCCAATGGATGGTATCCTTGTAATTATGAAAGGTAGTCCGTTGTCAATATATTTGTTGCTCCAATGGATTGTAGCCTTGTCATTATGGAAGGTAGTCTATTGTCGAGATTTTCGGTACTCTAAGGGATGGTAGCCTTGTCATTATGGAAGGTAGTGTGTTGTTTATATTTTTGTTATTCCAATGGATAGTTGCCTTGTCATTATGGAAGGTAGTCTATTGTCGTGATTTTTGTTACTCCAATGCATGGTAGCCTTGTCATTATGGAAGGTAGTATGTTTTCTATATCTTTGTTACTACAATGGATGGTAGCCTTGTCATTATGGAAGGTTGACTCTTGTGGATATTTTTGTTACTCCAATGGATGGTGCCCTTGTCATTATGGAAGGTAGTCTGTTGTCGAGATTTTTGGTAATCCAATGGATGGTAGCCTTGTCATATGGAAGGTAGTTTGTTGTTCAGATTTTTGTTACTACAATGTATGGTAGCCTTATCATTATGGAAGGTAGTCTGTTGTCGACATTTTTGTTACCCCATTGGATGATAGCCTTGTCATTATGGAAGGTAGTCTGTTGTCGAGATTTTTGTTACTGCAATGGATGGTAGCCTTGTCATTATGGAAGGTAGTCTATCGTTGTGATTTCTATTACTCCAATGGATGGTAGCCTTGTCATTAAGGACAGTATTCTGTTGTTCAGATTTTTTTTACTCCAATGGATGGTCGACTTATCATTATGGAAGGTAGTCTGTTGTCGAGATTTTTGTTACTCCATTAGATGGTAGCCTTCTCATTATTGAAGGTAGTGTGTTGTCGATATTTTTGTTATTCCCATGGATGGTAGCCTTATCATTGTGGAAGGTAGTCTGTTGTCGAGATTTTTGTTATTCCAATGGATGGTATCCTTGTAATTATGAAAGGTAGTCCGTTGTGGATATCTTTGTTACTCCAATGGATTGTAGCCTTGTCATTATGGAAGGTAGTCTATTATCGAGATATTTGTTACTCTAAGGGATGGTAGCCTTGTCATTATGGAAGGTAGTGTGTTGTTGATATTTTTGTTATTCCAATGGATACTAGCCTTGTCATTATGAAAGGTTGTATGTTTTCGATATCTTTGTTACTACAATGGATGGTAGCCTTGTCATTATGGAAGGTAGTCTGTTTTCGAGATTTTTGTTACTACAATGGATGGTATCCTTGCCATTAAGGAAGGTAGTCTATTGTCGAGATTTTTGTTATTCCAATGGATGGTATCCTTGTCATCATGAAAGGTAGTCTGTTGTCGATATCTTTGTTACTCCAGTGGATGGTGGCCTTGTCATTAAGGACAGTAGTCTATTGTTCATATTTTTTTTTACTCCAATGGATGGTAGACTTGTCATTATGGAAGGTAGTCTGTTGTCGAAATTTTTGTTACTCAATTAGATGGTAGCCTTGTCATTATTGAAGGTAGTGTGTTGTCAATATTTTTGTTATTCCCATGGATGATAGCCTTGTCATTGTGGAAGTTAGTCTGTGTCGAAAATTTAGTAATTCCAATGGATGGTATCCTTGTAATTATGAAAGGTAGTCCGTTGTCGATATCTTTGTTACTCCAATGGATGGTAGCCTTGTCATTATGGAAGGTAGTCTATTGTCGTGATTTTTGTTACTCCAATGGATGGTAGCCTTGTCATTATGGAAGGTAGTATGTTTTCGATATCTTTGTTACTACAATGGATGGTAGCCTTGTCATTATGGAAGGTTGTCTCTTGTGGATATTTTTGATACTCCAATGGATGGTGCGCTTGTCATTATGGAAGGTAGTCTATTGTCGAGATTTTTGTTAATCCAATGGATGGTAGCCTTGTCATTATGGAAGGTAGTCTGTTGTTCAGATTTTTGTTACTACAATGTATGGTTTCCTTATACTTATGGAAGGTAGTCTGTTGTCGACATTATTGTTACCCCATTGGATGATAGCCTTGTCATTATGGAAGGTAGTCTATTGTCGAGATTTTTGTTATTCCAATGGATGGTAGCCTAGTCATTATGGAAGGAAGTCTGTTTTCGAGATTTTTGTTACTCCAATGGATGGTAGCATTGTCATTATGGAATGTAGTCTGTTGTCGAGATTTTTGTTACTCCAATGGTTGGTAGCCTTGTCAATATGGAAGCTAGTCTCTTGTTGATATTTTTTTTAATCTAATGGATGGTACCCTTCTCATTATGGAAGGTAGTCTATTTTCCAGATTTTTGTTACTCTAATGGATGGTAGCCTTGTCATTATGAAAGGTAGTCCGTTGTCGATATCTTTGTTACTCCAATGGATTGTACCCTTGTCATTATGGAAGGTAGTGTGTTGTTGATATTTTTGTTATTCCAATGGATAGTAGCCTTGTCATTTTGGAAGGTAGTATGTTTTCGATATCTTTGTTACTACAATGGATGGTAGCCTTGTCATTAAGGAAGGTAGTCTGTTTTCGAGATTTTTGTTACTCCAATGGATGGTATCCTTGCCATTATAGAAGGTAGTCTATTTTGGAGATTTTTGTTATTCTAATGGATGGTATCCTTGTCATTATGAAAGGTAGTCTTTTCTCGATATCTTTGTTACTCCAATGGATGTTAGCCTTGTCATTATGGAAGGTAGTCTATTGTCGATATTTTTGTTACTCCAATGGATGGTAGCCTTGTCATTATGGAAGGTAGTCTGTTGTCGAGATTTTTGTTACTACAATGGATTGTAGCTTTGTCATTATGGAAGGTAGTCTGTTGTCGAGATTTTTGTTACTACAATGGATTGTAGCTTTTTCATTATGGAAGGTAGTCTGTTGTTGAGATATTTGTTACTCCAATGGATGGTAGCCTTGTCATTATGGAAGGTTGTCTCTTGTGGATATTTTTGTTACTCCAATGGATGGTGCCCTTGTCATTATGGAAGGTAGTCTATTTTCGAGATTTTTGTTACTCCAATGGATGGTAGCCTTGTCATTATCGAAGGTAGTCTGTTGTTTAGATTTTTTTTACTACAATGCATGGTAGCCTTATCATTATGGAAGGTAGTCTATTGTCGAGATTTTTGTTACTCCATTGATGGTAGCCTTGTCATTATGGAAGGTACTCTATTGTCGAGATTTTTGTTATTCCAATAGATGGTAGCCTAGTTATTATGGAAGGTAGTATGTTTTCGATTTTTTTGTTACTCCAATGCATGGTAGCCTTGTCATTATAGAAGGTATTCTTTTGTCGAGATTTTATTTACTCCAATGGATGGCATCCTTGCCATTATGGAAGGTAGTCTGTTGTCGAGGTTTTTTATATTCCAATGGATGGTATCCTTGTCATTATGAAAGGTAGTTCGTTGTCGATATCTTTATTACTACAATGGATGGTAGCCTAGTCATTATGGAAGGTAGTCTGTTTTCAATATTTTTGTTACTCCAATGGATGGTAGCCTTGCCATTATGGAAGGTAGTCTGTTGTCGAGATTTTTTTTATTCCAATGGATGGTAGCCTTGTCATTATGAAAGGTATTCCGTTGTCAATATCTTTGTTACTCCAATGGATTGTAGCCTAGTCATTATGGAAGGTAGTCTGTTGTCGAGATTTTTGCTACTCCAATGGATGGTAGCCATGTCATTACGGAAGGTAGTCTGTTGTCGAGATTTTTGTTACTACATTGGATTGTAGCTTTGACATTATGGAAGGTAGTCAGTTGTCAAGATTTTTGTTACTACAATGTATGTTAGCCTTGTCATTATGGAAGGTAGTCTGTTGTCAAGATTTTTGTTACTCCAATGGATGGTAGCCTTGTCATTATTGAAGGTAGTCTATTGTCGAGATTTTTGTTATTCCAATGGATGGTAGCCTAGTCATTATGGAAGGAAGTTTGTTTTTCGAGATTTTTGTTACTCCATTGGATGGTAGCCTTGTCATTATGGAATGTAGTTTGTTGTCGAGATTTTTGTTACTCCAATGGACGGTAGCCTTGTCAATATGGAAGCTAGTCTCTTGTTTATATTTTTTTTACTCTAATTGATGGTACCCTTCTCATTATGGAAGGTATTCTATTTTCTAGATTTTTGTTACTCTAATGGATGGTAGCCTAGTCATTATGGAAGGAAGTATATTTTCGAGATTTTTGTTACTCCAATGGATGGTAGCCTTGTCATTATGGAAGGTAGTCTATTGTCGAGATTTTTGTTACTCCAATGGATGGTAGCCTTGTCATTATGGAAGGTAGTCTGCTGTCGAGATTTTTGTTATTCCAATGGATGGTAGCCTAGTCATTATGGAAGGAAGTATGTTTTCGAGATTTTTGTTACTCCAATGGATGATAGCCTTGTCATTCTGGAATGTAGTCTGTTGTCGAGATTTTTGTTACTCCAATGGATGGTAGCCTAGTCATTATGGAAGGTAGTCTGTTTTCGAGTTTTTTGTTACTCCAATGCATGGTAGCTTGTCATTATGGAAGGTAGTCTTTTGTCGAGATTTTTGTTACTCCAATGGATGGCATCCTTGCCCTTATGGAAGGTAGTCTATTGTCGAGGTTTTTGATATTCAAATGCATGGTATCCTTGTCATTATGAAAGGTAGTTCGTTGTCGATATCTTTATTACTCCAATGGATAGTAGCCTAGTCATTATGGAAGGTAGTCTGTTTAGGATATTTTTGTTACTCCAAATGATGGTAGCCTTGCCATTATGGAAGTTAGTCTGTTGTCGAGATTTTTTTTATTCCAATGGATGGTAGCCTTGTCATTATGAAAGGTATTCCGTTGTCAATATCTTTGTTACTCCAATGGATGGTAGCCTAGTCATTATGGAAGGTAGTCTGTTATCGAGATTTTTGCTACTCCAATGGATGGTAGCCTTGTCATTATGGAAGGTAGTCTGTTGTCGAGATTTTTGTTACTACAATGGATTATAGCTTTGACATTATGGAAGGTAGTCAGTTGTCAAGATTTTTGTTACTACAATGTATGTTAGCCTTGTCATTATGGAAGGTAGTTTGTTGTCGAGATTTTTGTTACTCCAATGGATGGTAGCCTTGTCATTATGGAAGGTAGTCTATTGTCGAGATTTTTGTTATTCCAATGGATGGTAGCCTAGTCATTATGGAAGGAAGTTTGTTTTTCGAGATTTTTGTTACTCCAATGGATGGTAGCCTTGTCATTATGGAATGTAGTCTGTTGTCGAGATTTTTGTTACTCCAATGGATGGTAGCCTTGTCAATATGGAAGCTAGTCTCTTGTTTATATTTTTTTTACTCTAATGGATGGTACCCTTCTCATTATGGAAGGTAGTCTATTTTCAAGATTTTTGTTACTCTAATGGGGTAGCCTAGTCATTATGGAAGGAAGTATATTTTCGAGATTTTTGTTACTCCAATGCATGGTAGCCTTGTCATCATGGAAGGTAGTCTATTGTCGAGATTTTTGTTACTCCAATGGATGGTAGCCTTGTCATTATGGAAGGTAGTCTGCTATCGATATTTTTGTTATTCCAATGGATGGTAGCCTAGTCATTATTGAAGGAAGTATGTTCTCGAGATTTTTGTTACTCCAATGGATGGTAGCCTTGTCATTCTGGAATGTAGTCTGTTGTCGAGATTTTTGTTACTCCAATGGATGGTAGCCTTGTAAATATGGAAGCTAGTCTCTTGTTTATATTTTTTTTACTCTAATGGGGTAGCCTAGTCATTATGGAAGGTAGTCTATTGTCGATATTTTTGTTACTCCAATGGATGGTAGCCTTGTCATTATGGAAGGTAGTCTGTTGTCGAGATTTTTGTTACTACAATGGATTGTAGCTTTGTCATTATGGAAGGTAGTCTGTTGTCGAGATTTTTGTTACTACAATGGATTGTAGCTTTTTCATTATGGAAGGTAGTCTGTTGTCGAGATTTTTGTTACTCCAATGGATGGTAGCCTTGTCATTATGGAAGGTTGTCTCTTGTGGATATTTTTGTTACTCCAATGGATGGTGCCCTTGTCATTATGGAAGGTAGTCTATTTTCGAGATTTTTGTTACTCAAATGGATGGTAGCCTTGTCATTATCGAAGGTAGTCTTTTGTTTAGATTTTTTTTTACTACAATGCATGGTAGCCTTATCATTATGGAAGGTAGTCTGTTGTCGAGATTTTTGTTACTTCTTTGATGGTAGCCTTGTCATTATGGAAGGTACTCTATTGTCGAGATTTTTCTTATTCCAATAGATGGTAGCCTAGTCATTATGGAAGGTAGTCTATTTTCGAGTTTTTTGTTACTCCAATGCATGGTAGCCTTGTCATTATGGAAGGTAGTCTTTTGTCGAGATTTTTGTTACTCCAATGGATGGCATCCTTGCCATTATGGAAGGTAGTCTGTTGTCGAGGTTTTTGATATTCCAATGGATGGTATCCTTGTCATTATGAAAGATAGTTCGTTGTCGATATCTTTATTACTACAATGGATGGTAGCCTAGTAATAATGGAAGGTAGTCTGTTTTCGATATTTTTGTTACTCCAATGGATGGTAGCCTTGCCATTATGGAAGGTAGTCTGTTGTCGAGATTTTTTTTATTCCAATGGATGGTAGCCTTGTCATTATGAAAGGTATTCCGTTGTCAATATCTTTGTTACTCCAATGGATGGTAGCCTAGTCATTATGGAAGGTAGTCTGTTGTCGAGATTTTTGCTACTCCAATGGATGGTAGCCTTGTCATTATGGAAGGTAGTCTGTTGTCGAGATTTTTGTTACTACATTGGATTGTAGCTTTGACATTATGGAAGGTAGTCAGTTGTCAAGATTTTTGTTACTACAATGTATGTTAGCCTTGTCATTATGGAAGGTAGTCTGTTGTCGAGATTTTTGTTAATCCAATGGATGGTAGCCTTGTCATTATGGAAGGTAGTCCATTGTCGAGATTTTTCTTATTCCAATGGATGGTAGCCTAGTCATTATGGAAGGAAGTTTGTTTTTCGAGATTTTTGTTACTCCAATGGATGGTAGCCTTGTCATTATGGAATGTAGTTTGTTGTCGAGATTTTTGTTACTCCAATGGATAGTAGCCTTGTCAATATGGAAGCTAGTCTCTTGTTTATATTTTTTTTACTCTAATTGATGGTACCCTTCTCATTATGTAAGGTAGTCTATTTTCAAGATTTTTGTTACTCTAATGGGGTAGCCTAGTCATTATGGAAGGAAGTATGTTTTCAAGATTTTTGTTACTCCAATGGATGGTAGCCTTGTCATTATGGAAGGTACTCTATTGTCGAGATTTTTGTTATTCCAATAGATGGTAGCCTAGTCATTATGGAAGGTAGTCTATTTTCGAGTTTTTTGTTACTCCAATGCATGGTAGCCTTGTCATTATGGAAGGTAGTCTTTTGTCGAGATTTTTGTTACTCCAATGGATGGCATCCTTGCCATCATGGAAGGTAGTCTGTTGTTGAGGTTTTTGATATTCCAATGGATGGTATCCTTGTCATTATGAAAGATAGTTCGTTGTCGATATCTTTATTACTACAATGGATGGTAGCCTAGTCATTATGGAAGGTAGTCTATTTTCGATATTTTTGTTACTCCAATGGTTGGTAGCCTTGCCATTATGGAAGGTAGTCTGTTGTCGAGATTTTTTTTATTCCAATGGATGGTAGCCTTGTCATTATGAAAGGTATTCCATTGTCAATATCTTTGTTACTCCAATGGATGGTAGCCTAGTCGTTATGGAAGGTAGTCTGTTGTCGAGATTTTTGCTACTCCAATGGATGGTAGCCTTGTCATTATGGAAGGTAGTCTGTTGTCGAGATTTTTGTTACTACATTGGATTGTAGCTTTGACATTATGGAAGGTAGTCAGTTGTCAAGATTTTTGTTACTACAATGTATGTTAGCCTTGTCATTATGGAAGGTAGTCTGTTGTCGAGATTTTTGTTAATCCAATGAATGGTAGCCTTGTCATTATGGAAGGTAGTCTATTGTCGAGATTTTTGTTATTCCAATGGATGGTAGCCTAGTCATTATGGAAGGAAGTTTGTTTTTCGAGATTTTTGTTACTCCAATGTATGGTAGCCTTGTCATTATGGAATGTAGTTTGTTGTCGAGATTTTTGTTACTCCAATGGATGGTAGCCTTGTCAATATGGAAGCTAGTCTCTTGTTTATATTTTTTTTACTCTAATTGATGGTACCCTTCTCATTATGGAAGGTAGTCTATTTTCCAGATTTTTGTTACTCTAATGTGGTAGCCTAGTCATTATGGAAGGAAGTATATTTTCGAGATTTGTGTTACTCCAATGGATGGTAGCCTTGTCATTATGGAAGGTAGTCTATTGTCGAGATTTTTGTTACTCCAATGGATGGTAGCCTTGTCATTATGGAAGGTAGTCTACTGGCGAGATTTTTGTTATTCCAATAGATGGTAGCCTAGTCATTATGGAAGGAAGCATGTTTTCGAGATTTTTGTTACTCCAATGGATGGTAGCGTTGTCATTCTGGAATGTAGTGTGTTGTCGAGATTTTTGTTACTCCAATGGATGGTAGCCTAGTCATTATGGAAGGTAGTCTGTTTTCGAGTTTTTTGTTACTCCAATGCATGGTAGCCTTGTCATTATGGAAGGTAGTCTTTTGTCGAGATTTTTGTTACTCCAATGGATGGCATCCTTGCCATTATGGAAGGTAGTCTGTTGTCGAGGTTTTTGATATTCCAATGGATGGTATCCTTGTCATTATGAAAGGTAGTTCGTTGTCGATATCTTTATTACTCCAATGGATGGTAGCCTAGTCATTATGGAAGGTAGTCTGTTTTCGATATTTTTGTTACTCCAAATGATGGTAGCCTTGCCATTAAGGAAGGTAGTCTGTTGTCGAGATTTTTTTTATTCCAATGGATGGTTTCCTTGTCATTATGAAAGGTATTCCGTTGTCAATATCTTTGTTACTCCAATGGATGGTAGCCTAGTCATTATGGAAGGTAGTCTATTGTCGAGATTTTTGCTACTCCAATGGATGGTAGCCTTGTCATTATGGAAGGTAGTCTGTTGTCTAGATTTTTGTTACTACAATGGATTGTAGCTTTGACATTATGGAAGGTAGTCAGTTGTCAAGATTTTTGTTACTACAATGTATGTTAGCCTTGTCACTATGGAAGGTAGTCTGTTGTCGAGATTTTTGTTACTCCAATGGATGGTAGCCTTGTCATTATGGAAGGTAGTCTATTGTCGAGATTTTTGTTATTCCAATGGATGGTAGCCTAGTCATTATGGAAGGAAGTTTGTTTTTCGAGATTTTTGTTACTCCAATGGATGGTAGCCTTGTCATTATGGAATGTAGTCTGTTGTCGAGATTTTTGTTACTCCAATGGATGGTAGCCTTGTCAATATGGAAGCAAGTCTCTTGTTTATATTTTTTTTACTCTAATGGATGGTACCCTTCTCATTATGGAAGGTATTATATTTTCAAGATTTTTGTTACTCTAATGGATGGTAGCCTAGTCATTATGGAAGGAAGTATATTTTCGAGATTTTTGTTACTCCAATGCATGGTAGCCTTGTCATTATGGAAGGTAGTCTATTGTCGAGATTTTTGTTACTCTAATGGATGGTAGCCTTGTCATTATGGAAGGTAGTCTGCTGTCGATATTTTTGTTATTCCAATGGATGGTAGCCTAGTCATTATGGAAGGAAGTATGTTTTCGAGATTTTTGTTACTCCAATGGATGGTAGCCTTGTCATTCTAGTATGTAGTCTGTTGTCGAGATTTTTGTTACTCCAATGGATGGTAGCCTTGTAAATATGGAAGCTAGTCTCTTGTTTATATTTTTTTTACTCTAATGGATGGTACCCTTCTCATTATGGAAGGTAGTCTATTTTCCAGATTTTTGTTACTCTAATGGGGTAGCCTAGTCATTATGGAAGGAAGTCCGTTTTCGAGATTATTGTTACTCCAATGGATGGTATCCTTGTAATTATAGAAGGTAGTCTGTTGTCGAGGTTTTTGTTATTCCAATGGATGGTATCCTTGTCATTATGAAAGGTAGTTCGTTATCGATATCTTTATTACTCCAATGGATGGTAGCCTAGTCATTATGGAAGGTAGTCTGTTTTCGATATTTTTGTTACTCCAATGGATGGTAGCCTTGCCATTATGGAAGGAAGTCTGTTGTCGAGATTTTTGTTATTCCATTGGATGGTAGCCTTGTCATTATGAAAGGTAGTCCGTTGTCAATATCTTTGTTGCTCCAATGGATGATAGCTTAGTCGTTATGGAAGGTAGTCTGTTGTCGAGATTTTTGTTACTCCAATGGATGGTAGCCTTGTCATTATGGAAGGTAGTCTGTTGTCGAGATTTTTGTTACTACAATGGATTGTAGCTTTGGCATTATGGAAGGTAGTCAGTTGTGAAGATTTTTGTTACTATAATGTATGTTAGCCTTGTCATTATGGAAGGTAGTCTGTTGTCGAGATTTTTGTTACTCCAATGGATGGTAGCCTTGTCATTATGGAAGGTAGTCTATTGTCAAGATTTTTGTTATTCCAATGGATGGTAGCCTAGTCATTATGGAAGGAAGTTTGTTTTTCGAGATTTTTGTTACTCCAATGGATGGTAGACTTGTCATAATGGAAGGTAGTCTGTTGTCGAGATTCTTGTTACTACAATGGATTGTAGTTTGTCATTATGGAAGGTAGTCTGTTGTTGAGATTTTTGTTACTACAATTGATTGTAGCTTTTTCATTATTGATGGTAGTCTGTTGTCGAGATTTTTGTTACTCCAATGGATGGTAGCCTTGTCATTATGGAAGGTTGTCTCTTGTGGATATTTTTGTTACTCCAATAGATGATTCCCTTGTCATTAAGGAAGGTAGTCTGTTTTCGTGATTTTTGTTACTCCAATGCATGGTAGCCTTGTCATTACGGAAGGTAGTCTTTTGTCGAGATTTTTGTTACTCCAATGGATGGCATCCTTGCCATTATGGAAGGTAGTCTGTTGTCGAGGTTTTTGATATTCCAATGGATGGTATCCTTGTCATTATGAAAGGTACTTCGTTGTCGATATCTTTATTACTCCAATGGATGGTAGCCTAGTCATTATGGAAGGTAGTCTGTTTTCGATATTTTTGTTACTCTAATGGATGGTAGCCTTGCCATTTTGGAAGGAAGTCTGTTGTCGAGAATTTTGTTATTCCATTGGATGGTAACCTTGTCATTATGAAAGGTAGTCTGTTGTCAATATCTTTGTTGCTCCAATGGATGGTAGCCTAGTCGTTATGGAAGGTAGTCTGTTGTCGAGAGTTTTTTTACTCCAATGGATGGTAGCCTTGTCATTATGGAAGGTAGTCTTTTGTCGAGATTTTTGTTACTACAATGGATTGTAGCTTTGTCATTATGGAAGGTAGTCTGTTGTCGAGATTTTTGTTACTACAATGTATGTTAGCCCTGTCATTATGGAAGGTAGTCTGTTGTCGAGATTTTTGTTACTCCAATGGATGGTAGCCTTGTCATTATGGAAGGTAGTCTGTTGTCGAGATTTTTGTTACTCCAATGGATGGTAGCCTTGTCATTATGGAATGTAGTCTGTTGTTGAGATTTTTGTTACTCCAATGGATGGTAGCCTTGTCAATATGGAAGCTAGTCTCTTGTTTATATTTTTTTACTCTAATGGATGGTACCCTTCTCATTATGGAAGGTATTCTATTTTCCATATTTTTGTTACTCTAATGGATGGTAGCCTTGTCATTATGGAAGGTAGTCTGTTGTCGAGATTTTTGTTATTGCAATGGATGGTAGCCTTGTCATTATGGAAGGTAGTCTATCGTTTTTATTTCTATTACTCCAATGGATGGTAGCCTTGTCATTAATGACAGTAGTCTGTTGTTCAGATTTTTTTTACTCCAATGGATGGTAGACTTGTCATAATGGAAGGTAGTCTGTTGTCGAGATTCTTGTTACTACAATGGATTGTAGTTTGTCATTATGGAAGGTAGTCTGTTGTCGAGATTTTTGTTACTACAATTGATTGTAGCTTTTTCAATATGGATGGTAGTCTGTTGTCGAGATTTTTGTCACTCCAATGGATGGTAGCCTTGTCATTATGGAAGCTAGTCTCTTGTTTATATTTTTTTTACTCTAATTGATGGTACCCTTCTCATTATGGAAGGTAGTCTATTTTCCAGATTTTTGTTACTCTAATGTGGTAGCCTAGTCATTATGGAAGGAAGTATATTTTCGAGATTTGTGTTACTCCAATGGATGGTAGCCTTGTCATTATGGAAGGTAGTCTATTGTCGAGATTTTTGTTACTCCAATGGATGGTAGCCTTGTCATTATGGAAGGTAGTCTACTGGCGAGATTTTTGTTATTCCAATAGATGGTAGCCTAGTCATTATGGAAGGAAGCATGTTTTCGAGATTTTTGTTACTCCAATGGATGGTAGCGTTGTCATTCTGGAATGTAGTCTGTTGTCGAGATTTTTGTTACTCCAATGGATGGTAGCCTAGTCATTATGGAAGGTAGTCTGTTTTCGAGTTTTTTGTTACTCCAATGCATGGTAGCCTTGTCATTATGGAAGGTAGTCTTTTGTCGAGATTTTTGTTACTCCAATGGATGGCATCCTTGCCATTATGGAAGGTAGTCTGTTGTCGAGGTTTTTGATATTCCAATGGATGGTATCCTTGTCATTATGAAAGGTAGTTCGTTGTCGATATCTTTATTACTCCAATGGATGGTAGCCTAGTCATTATGGAAGGTAGTCTGTTTTCGATATTTTTGTTACTCCAAATGATGGTAGCCTTGCCATTAAGGAAGGTAGTCTGTTGTCGAGATTTTTTTTATTCCAATGGATGGTTTCCTTGTCATTATGAAAGGTATTCCGTTGTCAATATCTTTGTTACTCCAATGGATGGTAGCCTAGTCATTATGGAAGGTAGTCTATTGTCGAGATTTTTGCTACTCCAATGGATGGTAGCCTTGTCATTATGGAAGGTAGTCTGTTGTCTAGATTTTTGTTACTACAATGGATTGTAGCTTTGACATTATGGAAGGTAGTCAGTTGTCAAGATTTTTGTTACTACAATGTATGTTAGCCTTGTCACTATGGAAGGTAGTCTGTTGTCGAGATTTTTGTTACTCCAATGGATGGTAGCCTTGTCATTATGGAAGGTAGTCTATTGTCGAGATTTTTGTTATTCCAATGGATGGTAGCCTAGTCATTATGGAAGGAAGTTTGTTTTTCGAGATTTTTGTTACTCCAATGGATGGTAGCCTTGTCATTATGGAATGTAGTCTGTTGTCGAGATTTTTGTTACTCCAATGGATGGTAGCCTTGTCAATATGGAAGCAAGTCTCTTGTTTATATTTTTTTTACTCTAATGGATGGTACCCTTCTCATTATGGAAGGTATTATATTTTCAAGATTTTTGTTACTCTAATGGATGGTAGCCTAGTCATTATGGAAGGAAGTATATTTTCGAGATTTTTGTTACTCCAATGCATGGTAGCCTTGTCATTATGGAAGGTAGTCTATTGTCGAGATGTTTGTTACTCTAATGGATGGTAGCCTTGTCATTATGGAAGGTAGTCTGCTGTCGATATTTTTGTTATTCCAATGGATGGTAGCCTAGTCATTATGGAAGGAAGTATGTTTTCGAGATTTTTGTTACTCCAATGGATGGTAGCCTTGTCATTCTAGTATGTAGTCTGTTGTCGAGATTTTTGTTACTCCAATGGATGGTAGCCTTGTAAATATGGAAGCTAGTCTCTTGTTTATATTTTTTTTACTCTAATGGATGGTACCCTTCTCATTATGGAAGGTAGTCTATTTTCCAGATTTTTGTTACTCTAATGGGGTAGCCTAGTCATTATGGAAGGAAGTCCGTTTTCGAGATTATTGTTACTCCAATGGATGGTATCCTTGTAATTATAGAAGGTAGTCTGTTGTCGAGGTTTTTGTTATTCCAATGGATGGTATCCTTGTCATTATGAAAGGTAGTTCGTTATCGATATCTTTATTACTCCAATGGATGGTAGCCTAGTCATTATGGAAGGTAGTCTGTTTTCGATATTTTTGTTACTCCAATGGATGGTAGCCTTGCCATTATGGAAGGAAGTCTGTTGTCGAGATTTTTGTTATTCCATTGGATGGTAGCCTTGTCATTATGAAAGGTAGTCCGTTGTCAATATCTTTGTTGCTCCAATGGATGATAGCTTAGTCGTTATGGAAGGTAGTCTGTTGTCGAGATTTTTGTTACTCCAATGGATGGTAGCCTTGTCATTATGGAAGGTAGTCTGTTGTCGAGATTTTTGTTACTACAATGGATTGTAGCTTTGACATTATGGAAGGTAGTCAGTTGTGAAGATTTTTGTTACTATAATGTATGTTAGCCTTGTCATTATGGAAGGTAGTCTGTTGTCGAGATTTTTGTTACTCCAATGGATGGTAGCCTTGTCATTATGGAAGGTAGTCTATTGTCAAGATTTTTGTTATTCCAATGGATGGTAGCCTAGTCATTATGGAAGGAAGTTTGTTTTTCGAGATTTTTGTTACTCCAATGGATGGTAGACTTGTCATAATGGAAGGTAGTCTGTTGTCGAGATTCTTGTTACTACAATGGATTGTAGTTTGTCATTATGGAAGGTAGTCTGTTGTTGAGATTTTTGTTACTACAATTGATTGTAGCTTTTTCATTATTGATGGTAGTCTGTTGTCGAGATTTTTGTTACTCCAATGGATGGTAGCCTTGTCATTATGGAAGGTTGTCTCTTGTGGATATTTTTGTTACTCCAATAGATGATTCCCTTGTCATTAAGGAAGGTAGTCTGTTTTCGTGATTTTTGTTACTCCAATGCATGGTAGCCTTGTCATTACGGAAGGTAGTCTTTTGTCGAGATTTTTGTTACTCCAATGGATGGCATCCTTGCCATTATGGAAGGTAGTCTGTTGTCGAGGTTTTTGATATTCCAATGGATGGTATCCTTGTCATTATGAAAGGTACTTCGTTGTCGATATCTTTATTACTCCAATGGATGGTAGCCTAGTCATTATGGAAGGTAGTCTGTTTTCGATATTTTTGTTACTCTAATGGATGGTAGCCTTGCCATTTTGGAAGGAAGTCTGTTGTCGAGAATTTTGTTATTCCATTGGATGGTAACCTTGTCATTATGAAAGGTAGTCTGTTGTCAATATCTTTGTTGCTCCAATGGATGGTAGCCTAGTCGTTATGGAAGGTAGTCTGTTGTCGAGAGTTTTTTTACTCCAATGGATGGTAGCCTTGTCATTATGGAAGGTAGTCTTTTGTCGAGATTTTTGTTACTACAATGGATTGTAGCTTTGTCATTATGGAAGGTAGTCTGTTGTCGAGATTTTTGTTACTACAATGTATGTTAGCCCTGTCATTATGGAAGGTAGTCTGTTGTCGAGATTTTTGTTACTCCAATGGATGGTAGCCTTGTCATTATGGAAGGTAGTCTGTTGTCGAGATTTTTGTTACTCCAATGGATGGTAGCCTTGTCATTATGGAATGTAGTCTGTTGTTGAGATTTTTGTTACTCCAATGGATGGTAGCCTTGTCAATATGGAAGCTAGTCTCTTGTTTATATTTTTTTACTCTAATGGATGGTACCCTTCTCATTATGGAAGGTATTCTATTTTCCATATTTTTGTTACTCTAATGGATGGTAGCCTTGTCATTATGGAAGGTAGTCTGTTGTCGAGATTTTTGTTATTGCAATGGATGGTAGCCTTGTCATTATGGAAGGTAGTCTATCGTTTTTATTTCTATTACTCCAATGGATGGTAGCCTTGTCATTAATGACAGTAGTCTGTTGTTCAGATTTTTTTTACTCCAATGGATGGTAGACTTGTCATAATGGAAGGTAGTCTGTTGTCGAGATTCTTGTTACTACAATGGATTGTAGTTTGTCATTATGGAAGGTAGTCTGTTGTCGAGATTTTTGTTACTACAATTGATTGTAGCTTTTTCAATATGGATGGTAGTCTGTTGTCGAGATTTTTGTCACTCCAATGGATGGTAGCCTTGTCATTATGGAAGGTTGTCTCTTGTGGATATTTTTGTTACTCCAATGGATGATTCCCTTGTCATTATAGAAGGTAGTCTGTTTTCGAGATTTTTTTTACTCCAATGGATGGTAGCCTTGTCATTAAGGACAGTAGTCTGTTGTTCAGATTTTTTTTACTCCAATGGATGGTAGACTTGTCATTATGGAAGGTAGTCTGTTGTCGAGAATTTTGTTACTCCATTAGTTGGTAGCCTTGTCATTATTGAAGGTAGTGTGTTGTCAATATTTTTGTTATTCCCATGGATGCTAGCCTTGTCATTGTGGAAGGTAGTTTGTTTTCGAGATTTTTGTTACTCCAATGCATGGTAGCCTTGTCATTATGGAAGGTAGTCTTTTGTCGAGATTTTTGTTACTCCAACGGATGGCATCCTTGCCATTATGGAAGGTAGTCTGTTGTCGAGGTTTTTGATATTCCAATGGATGGTATCCTTGTCATTATGAAAGGTACTTCGTTTTCGATATCTTTATTACTCCAATGGATGGTAGCCTAGTCATTATGGAAGGTAGTCTGTTTTCGATATTTTTGTTTCTCCAATGGATGGTAACCTTGCCATTATGGAAGGAAGTCTGTTGTCGAGATTTTTGTTATTCCATTGGATGGTAGCCTTGTCATAATGAAAGGTAGTCCGTTGTCAATATCTTTGTTGCTCCAATGGATGGTAGCCAAGTCGTTATGGAAGGTAGTCTGTTGTCGAGATTTTTGTTACTCCAATGGATGGTAGCCTTGTCATTATGGAAGGTAGTCCGTTGTCGAGATTTTTGTTACTACAATGGATTGTAACTTTGTCATTATATAAGGTAGTCTGCTGTTGAGATTTTTGTTACTACAATGTATGTTAGCCTTGTCATTATGGAAGGTAGTCTGTTGTCGATATTTTTGTTACTCCAATGAATGTTAGCCTTGTCATTATGGAAGGTAGTCTATTGTCGAGATTTTTGTTACTCCAATGGATGGTAGCCTTGTCATTATGGAATGTAGTCTGTTGTTGAGATTTTTGTTACTCAAATGGATGGTAGCCTTGTCAATATGGAAGCTAGTATCTTGTTTATATTTTTTTACTCTAATGGATGGTACCCTTCTCATTATGGAAGGTATTCTATTTTCCATATTTTTGTTACTCTAATGGATGGTAGCCTTGTCATTATGGAAGGTAGTCTGTTGTCGAGATTTTTGTTATTGCAATGGATGGTAGCCTTGTCATTATGGAAGGTAGTCTATCGTTTTTATTTCTATTACTCCAATGGATGGTAGCCTTGTCATTAATGACAGTAGTCTGTTGTTCAGATTTTTTTTACTCCAATGGATGGTAGACTTGTCATAATGGAAGGTAGTCTGTTGTCGAGATTCTTGTTACTACAATGGATTGTAGTTTTTCATTATGGATGGTAGTCTGTTGTCGAGATTTTTGTTACTCCAATGGATGGTAGACTTGTCATTATGGAAGGTTGTCTCTTGTGGATATTTTTGTTACTCCAATGGATGTTGCCCTTGTCATTATGGAAGGTAGTCTGTTTTCGAGATTTTTTTTACTCCAATGGATGGTAGCCTTGTCATTATCGAAGGTAGTCTGTTGTTTATATTTTTTTTCTTACAATGCATGGTAGCCTTGTCATTATGGAAGGTAGTCTGTTATGGAGATTTTTGTTACTCCATTGATGGTAGCCTTGTCATTATGGAAGGTACTCTATTGTCGAGATTTTTGTTATTCAAATGGATGGTAGCCTTGTCATTATGGAAGGTAGTCTGTTTTCGAGATTTTTGTTACTCCAATGCATGGTAGCCTTGTCATTATGGAAGGTAGTCTTTTGTCGAGATTTTTGTTACTCCAATGGATGGCATCCTTGCCATTATGGAAGGTAGTCTGTTGTAGAGGTTTTTGATATTCCAATGGATGGTATCCTTGTCATTATGAAAGGTAGTTCGTTGTCGATATCTTTATTACTCCAATGGATGGTAGCCTAGTCATTATGGAAGGTAGTCTGTTTTCGATATTTTTGTTACTCCAATGGATGGTAGCCTTTCCATTATGGAAGGTAGTATGTTGTCGAGATTTTTGTTACTCCAATGGATGGTAGCCTTGTCATTATGGAAGGTAGTCTGTTGTCGTGATTTTTGTTATTCCAATGGATGGTAGCCTAGTCATTATGGAAGAAAGTCTGTTTTCTGGATTTTTGTTACTCCAATGGATGGTAGCCTTGTCATTATCGAATGTAGTCTGTTGTCGAGATTTTTGTTACTCCAATGGATGGTAGCCTTGTCAATATGGAAGCTAGTCTCTTGTTTCTATTTTTTTTACTCTAATGGATGGTACCCTTCTCATTATGGAAGGTAGTCTATTTTCCATATTTTTGTTACTCTAATGGATGGTAGCCTTGTCATTATGGAAGGTAGTTTGTTGTCGAGATTTTTGTTACTGCAATGGATGGTAGCCTTGTCATTATGGAAGGTAGTCTATGGTTGCTATTTCTATTACTCCAATGGATGGTAGCCTTGTCATTAAGGACAGTAGTCTGTTGTTCAGATTTCTTTTACTCCAATGGATGGTAGACTTGTCATTATGGAAGGTAGTCTGTTGTCGAGATTCTTGTTACTACAATGGATTGTAGTTTGTCATTATGGAAGGTAGTCTGTTGTCGAGATTTTTGTTACTACAATTGATTGTAGCTTTTTCAATATGGATGGTAGTCTGTTGTCGAGATTTTTGTCACTCCAATGGATGGTAGCCTTGTCATTATGGAAGGTTGTCTCTTGTGGATATTTTTGTTACTCCAATGGATGATTCCCTTGTCATTATAGAAGGTAGTCTGTTTTCGAGATTTTTTTTACTCCAATGGATGGTAGCCTTGTCATTAAGGACAGTAGTCTGTTGTTCAGATTTTTTTTACTCCAATGGATGGTAGACTTGTCATTATGGAAGGTAGTCTGTTGTCGAGAATTTTGTTACTCCATTAGTTGGTAGCCTTGTCATTATTGAAGGTAGTGTGTTGTCAATATTTTTGTTATTCCCATGGATGCTAGCCTTGTCATTGTGGAAGGTAGTTTGTTTTCGAGATTTTTGTTACTCCAATGCATGGTAGCCTTGTCATTATGGAAGGTAGTCTTTTGTCGAGATTTTTGTTACTCCAACGGATGGCATCCTTGCCATTATGGAAGGTAGTCTGTTGTCGAGGTTTTTGATATTCCAATGGATGGTATCCTTGTCATTATGAAAGGTACTTCGTTTTCGATATCTTTATTACTCCAATGGATGGTAGCCTAGTCATTATGGAAGGTAGTCTGTTTTCGATATTTTTGTTTCTCCAATGGATGGTAACCTTGCCATTATGGAAGGAAGTCTGTTGTCGAGATTTTTGTTATTCCATTGGATGGTAGCCTTGTCATAATGAAAGGTAGTCCGTTGTCAATATCTTTGTTGCTCCAATGGATGGTAGCCAAGTCGTTATGGAAGGTAGTCTGTTGTCGAGATTTTTGTTACTCCAATGGATGGTAGCCTTGTCATTATGGAAGGTAGTCCGTTGTCGAGATTTTTGTTACTACAATGGATTGTAACTTTGTCATTATATAAGGTAGTCTGCTGTTGAGATTTTTGTTACTACAATGTATGTTAGCCTTGTCATTATGGAAGGTAGTCTGTTGTCGATATTTTTGTTACTCCAATGAATGTTAGCCTTGTCATTATGGAAGGTAGTCTATTGTCGAGATTTTTGTTACTCCAATGGATGGTAGCCTTGTCATTATGGAATGTAGTCTGTTGTTGAGATTTTTGTTACTCAAATGGATGGTAGCCTTGTCAATATGGAAGCTAGTATCTTGTTTATATTTTTTTACTCTAATGGATGGTACCCTTCTCATTATGGAAGGTATTCTATTTTCCATATTTTTGTTACTCTAATGGATGGTAGCCTTGTCATTATGGAAGGTAGTCTGTTGTCGAGATTTTTGTTATTGCAATGGATGGTAGCCTTGTCATTATGGAAGGTAGTCTATCGTTTTTATTTCTATTACTCCAATGGATGGTAGCCTTGTCATTAATGACAGTAGTCTGTTGTTCAGATTTTTTTTACTCCAATGGATGGTAGACTTGTCATAATGGAAGGTAGTCTGTTGTCGAGATTCTTGTTACTACAATGGATTGTAGTTTTTCATTATGGATGGTAGTCTGTTGTCGAGATTTTTGTTACTCCAATGGATGGTAGACTTGTCATTATGGAAGGTTGTCTCTTGTGGATATTTTTGTTACTCCAATGGATGTTGCCCTTGTCATTATGGAAGGTAGTCTGTTTTCGAGATTTTTTTTACTCCAATGGATGGTAGCCTTGTCATTATCGAAGGTAGTCTGTTGTTTATATTTTTTTTCTTACAATGCATGGTAGCCTTGTCATTATGGAAGGTAGTCTGTTATGGAGATTTTTGTTACTCCATTGATGGTAGCCTTGTCATTATGGAAGGTACTCTATTGTCGAGATTTTTGTTATTCAAATGGATGGTAGCCTTGTCATTATGGAAGGTAGTCTGTTTTCGAGATTTTTGTTACTCCAATGCATGGTAGCCTTGTCATTATGGAAGGTAGTCTTTTGTCGAGATTTTTGTTACTCCAATGGATGGCATCCTTGCCATTATGGAAGGTAGTCTGTTGTAGAGGTTTTTGATATTCCAATGGATGGTATCCTTGTCATTATGAAAGGTAGTTCGTTGTCGATATCTTTATTACTCCAATGGATGGTAGCCTAGTCATTATGGAAGGTAGTCTGTTTTCGATATTTTTGTTACTCCAATGGATGGTAGCCTTTCCATTATGGAAGGTAGTATGTTGTCGAGATTTTTGTTACTCCAATGGATGGTAGCCTTGTCATTATGGAAGGTAGTCTGTTGTCGTGATTTTTGTTATTCCAATGGATGGTAGCCTAGTCATTATGGAAGAAAGTCTGTTTTCTGGATTTTTGTTACTCCAATGGATGGTAGCCTTGTCATTATCGAATGTAGTCTGTTGTCGAGATTTTTGTTACTCCAATGGATGGTAGCCTTGTCAATATGGAAGCTAGTCTCTTGTTTCTATTTTTTTTACTCTAATGGATGGTACCCTTCTCATTATGGAAGGTAGTCTATTTTCCATATTTTTGTTACTCTAATGGATGGTAGCCTTGTCATTATGGAAGGTAGTTTGTTGTCGAGATTTTTGTTACTGCAATGGATGGTAGCCTTGTCATTATGGAAGGTAGTCTATGGTTGCTATTTCTATTACTCCAATGGATGGTAGCCTTGTCATTAAGGACAGTAGTCTGTTGTTCAGATTTCTTTTACTCCAATGGATGGTAGACTTGTCATTATGGAAGGTAGTCTGTTGTCGAGATTTTTGTTACTCCATTAGTTGGTAGCCTTGTCATTATTGAAGGTAGTGTGTTATCAATATTTTTGTTATTCCCATGAATGGTAGCCTTGTCATTGTGGAAGGTAGTTTGTTTTCGAGATTTTTGTTACTCCAATGCATGGTAGCCTTGTCATTATGGAAGGTAGTCTTTTGTCGAGATTTTTGTTACTCCAATGGATGGCATCCTTGCCATTATGGAAGGTAGTCTGTTGTCGAGGTTTTTGATATTCCAATGGATGGTATCCTTGTCATTATGAAAGGTAGTTCGTTGTCGATATCTTTATTACTCCAATGGATGGTAGCCTAGTCATTATAGAAGGTAGTCTGTTTTCGATATTTTTGTTACTCCAATGGATGGTAGCCATTCCATTATGGAATGTAGTCTGTTGTCGAGATTTTTGTTATTCCATTGGATGGTATCCTTGTCATTATGAAAGGCAGTCCTTTGTTAATATCTTTGTTACTCCAATGGATGGTAGCCTAGTCGTTATGGAAGGTAGTCTGTTGTCGAGATTTTTGTTACTCCAATGAATGGTAGCCTTGTCATTATGGAAGGTAGTCTTTTGTCGAGATTTTTGTTACTATAATGGATTGTAGCTTTGTCATTATGGAAGGTAGTCTGCTGTCGAGATTTTTGTTACTACAATGTATGTTAGCCTTGTCATTATGGAAGGTAGTCTGTTGTCGATATTTTTGTTACTCCAATGGATGGTAGCCTTGTCATTATGGAAGGTAGTCTGTTGTCGAGATTTTTGTTACTCCAATGGATGGTAGCCTTGTCATTATGGAATGTAGTCTATTGTTGAGATTTTTGTTACTCCAATGGATGGTAGCCTTGTCAATATGGAAGCTAGTCTCTTGTTTATATTTTTTTACTCTAATGGATGGTACCCTTCTCATTATGGAAGGTATTCTATTTTCAATATTTTTGTTACTCTAATGGATGGTAGCCTTGTCATTATGGAAGGTAGTCTGTTGTCGAGATTTTTGTTATTGCAATGGATGGTAGCCTTGTCATTATGGAAGGTAGTCTATCGTTTTTATTTCTATTACTCCAATGGATGGTAGCCTTGTCATTAAAGACAGTAGTCTATTGTTCAGATTTTTTTTTACTCCAATGGATGGTAGACTTGTCATAATGGAAGGTAGTCTGTTATCGAGATTCTTGTTACTACAATTGATTGTAGTTTGTCATTATGGAAGGTAGTCTGTTGTCGAGATTTTTGTTACTACAATTGATTGTAGCTTTTTCATTATGGATGGTAGTCTGTTGTCGAGATTTTTGTCACTCCAATGGATGGTAGCCTTGTCATTATGAAAGGTTGTCTCTTGTGGATATTTTTGTTACTCCAATGGATGGTAGCCTAGTCGTTATGGAAGGTAGTTTGTTGTCGAGATTTTTGTTATTCCAATGGATGATAGCCTTGTCATTATAGAAGGTAGTCTATTGTCGAGATTTTTGTTACTACAATGGATTGTAGCTTTGTCATTATGGAAGGTAGTGTGCTGTCGAGATTTTTGTTACTACAATGTATGTTAGCCTTGTCATTATGGAAGGTAGTCTGTTGTCGAGATTTTTATTACTCCAATGGATGGTAGCCTTGTCGTTATGGAAGCTAGTCTCCTGTCGAGATTTTTGTTACTCAAATGGATTATAGCCTTTTCATTATGGAAGGTAGTTTGATGTCGAGATTTTTGTTACTACAATGGATGGTAGCGTTGTCATTATGGAAGGTAGTATGTTGTCGAGATTTTCGTTACTACAATGGATGGTAGCCTTTTCATTATGGAAGGTAGTCTGTTATCGATATCTTTGTTACTCTAATGGATGGTAGCCTAATCATTATGGAAGGTAGTTTGTTGTCGAGATTTTTTCTACTCCAATGGATGGTAGCCTTGTCATTATAGAAGGTAGTATATTGTCGAGATTTTTGTTACTCCAATGGATGGTAGCCTGGTCATTATGGAAGGTAGTCAGTTGTTGATATCTTTCTTACTCCAATGGATGGCAGCCTTGTCATTATGGAAGGTAGTATGTTGTTCAAATTTTTGTTACTCCAATGGATGGTATCCTTGTCATTAAGGAAGGTAGTATGTTGTTCAGATTTTTGTTACTTCAATGGATAGTAGCCTTGTCAATATGGAAGGTATTTTGTTGTCGTGATTTTTGTTACTCCAACGGATCGTAGACTTGTCATTATGGAAGGTAGTTTGTTGTCGAGATTTTTGTTACTACAATGGATGGTAGCCTTTCCATTATGGAAGGTAATCTATTGTTCATATTTTTGTTACTCCAATGGATGGTAGCCTTGTTATTATGGAAGGTAGTCTGTTGTCAAGATTTTCTTTAGTCAAATGGATGGTAGCCTTGTCATTATAGAAGGTAGTCTATTGTAGAGATTATTGTTACTCCAATGGATGGTAGGCTTGGCATTATGGAAGGTAGTCTCTTGTCGAGATTTTTGTTACTCCAATGGATGGTAGCCTTGCCATTATACAAGGTAGTTAGTTGTTGATATCTTTGTTACTCCAATATATAGTAGCCTACTCATTATGGAAGGTAGTCTGTTGTCGAGATTTTTTTTACTCCAATGGAAGGTAGCCTTGTCATTATGGAAGGTAGTGTGTCATCAAGATTTTTGTTACAACAATGGATGGTAGCCTTGTCATTATGGAAGGTAGTTTGTTGTTCATATTTTTGTTACTCCAATGGATAGTAGCCTTGTCAATATGGAAGGTAGTCTGTTGTCGAGATTTTTGTTACTCCAATGGAAGGTAGCCTTGTCATTATGGAAGGTAGTGTGTCGTTGAGATTTTTGTTACTCTAATGGATGGTAGCCTTGTCATTATGGAAGGTAGTCTGTTGTCGCGATATTTGTTACTCCAACGGATCGTAGACTTGTCATTATGGAAAGTAGTATGTTGTCGATATTCTTGTTATTCCATTGGATGGTAGCCTTGTCATTACGGAATGTAGTCTATTGTAAAGATTTTTGTTACTCCAATGGATGGTAGCCTTGTCATTATGGAAGCTAGTCTCCTGTCGAGATTTTTGTTACTCAAATGGATTATAGCCTTTTCATTATGGAAGGTAGTTTGTTGTCGAGATTTTTGTTACTACAATGGATGGTAGCGTTGTCATTATGGAAGGTAGTATGTTGTCGAGATTTTTGTTACTACAATGGATGGTAGCCTTTTCATTATGGAAGGTAGTTTGTTATCGATATCATTGTTACTCTAATGGATGGTAGCCTAATCTTTATTGAAGGTAGTTTGTTGTCGAGATTTTTTTTACTCCAATGGATGGTAACCTTGTCATTATAGAAGGTAGTATGATGTAGAGATTTTTGTTACTCCAATGGATCGTAGACTTCTCATTATGGAAGGTAGTCTCTTGTCGAGATTTTTGTTACTACAATGGATGGTATCCTTGACATTATGGAAGGTAATTTGTTGTTCATATTTTTGTTACTCCAATGGATGGTAGCCTTGTTATTATGGAAGGTAGTCTGTTGTCAAGATTTTCTTTAGTCGAATGGATGGTAGCCTTGTCATTATAGAAGGTAGTGTATTGTCGAAATTTTTGTTACTCCAATGGATGGTAGGCTTGGCATTATGGAAGGTAGTCTGTTGTCGAGATTTTTGTTACTCCAATGGATGGTAGCCTGGTCATTATGGAAGGTAGTCAGTTGTTGATATCGTTCTTACTCCAATGGATGGTAGCCTTGTCATTATGGAAGGTAGTATGTTGTTCAGATTTTTGTTACTCCAATGCATAATAGCCTTGTCAATCAGGAAGGTAGTATGTTGTCGAGATTTTTCTTACTCCAATGGAAGGTAGCCTTGTCATTATGGAAGGTAGTGTGTCGTTGAGATTTTTGTTACTCCAATGGATGGTATCCTTGTGATTAAGGAAGGTAGTCTGTTGTTCAGATTTTTGTTACTTCAATGGATAGTAGCCTTGTCAATATGGAAGGTATTCTGTTGTCGCTATTTTTGTTACTCCAACGGATCATAGACTTGTCATTATGGAAGGTAGTCTGTTGTCGAGATTTTTTTTACTACAATGGATGGTAGCCTTTCCATTATGGAAGGTAATCTGTTGTTCATATTTTTGTTACTCCAATGGATGGTAGCCTTGTTATTATGGAAGGTAGTCTGTTGTCATGATTTTCTTTAGTCGAATGGATGGTAGCTTTGTCATTATAGAAGGTAGTCTATTGTCGAGATTTTTGTTACTCCAATGGATGGTAGGCTTGGAGTTATGGAAGGTAGTCTCTTGTCGAGATTTTTGTTACTCCAATGGATGGTAGCCTTGTCATTATGCTAGGTAGTCAGTTGTTGATATCTTTGTTACTCCAATGGATAGTAGCCTAGTCATTATAGAAGGTAGTCTGTTGTCGAGATTTTTTTTACTCCAATGGAAGGTAGCCTTGTCATTATGGAAGGTAGTGTGTCATTGAGATTTTTGTTACTCCAATGGATGGTAGCCTTGTCATTATGGAAGGTAGTCTGTTGTTCATATTTTTGTTACTCCAATGGATAGTAGCCTTGTTAATATGGAAGGTAGTCTGTTGTCAAGATTTTTGTTACTCCAATGGAAGGTAGCCTTGTCATTATGGAAGGTAGTGTGTCGTTGAGATTTTTGTTACTCCAATGGATAGTAGCCTTGTCAATATGGAAGGTAGTATGTTGTCGCGATTTTTGTTACTCCAACGGATCGTAGACTTGTCATTATGGAAAGTAGTCTGTTGTCGATATTCTTGTTATTCCATTGGATGGTAGCCTTGTCATTACGGAATGTAGTCTATTGTAAAGATTTTTTTTACTCCAATGGATGGTAGCCTTGTCATTATGGAAGCTAGTCTCTTGTCGAGATTTTTGTTACTCAAATGGATTGTAGCCTTTTCATTATGGAAGGTAGTCTGTTGTCGAGATTTATGTTACTACAATGGATGGTATCCTCGCCATTTTGGAAGGTAATCTATTGTTCAAATTTTTGTTACTCCAATGGATGGTAGCCTTGTTATTATGGAAGGTAGTCTGTTGTCAAGATTTTCTTTAGTCGAATGGATGGTAGCCTTGTCATTATAGAAGGTAGTGTATTGTCGAAATTTTTGTTACTCCAATGGATGGTAGGCTTGGCATTATGGAAGGTAGTCTCTTGTCGAGATTTTTGTTACTCCAATGGATGGTAGCCTGGTCATTATGGAAGGTAGTCAGTTGTTGATATCTTTGTGACTCCAATATATGGTAGCCTTGTCATTATGGAAGGTAGTATGTTGTTCAGATTTTTGTTACTCCAATGCATAATAGCCTTGTCAATATGGAAGGTAGTCAGTTTTCGAGATTTTTCTTACTCCAAAGGATGGTATCCTTGTTATTAAGGAAGGTAGTCTGTTGTTCAGATTTTTGTTACTTCAATGGATAGTAGCCTTGTCAATATGGTAGGTAGCCTGTTGTCGCGATTTTTGTTACTCCAACGGATCGTAGACTTGTCATTATGGAAGGTAGTCTGTTGTTGATATTTTTGTTACTCCAATGCATGGTAGCCTTGTCATTATGGAAGGTAGTTTATCGTTGAGATTTTTGTTTCTCCAATGGGTGGTAGCCTTGTCATTATGGAAGGTAGTTTGTTGTCGAGATTTTTGTTATTCAATTGGATGGTAGCCTTGTCATTATGGAAGGTAGTCTATTGTTGAGATCTTTGTTATTCCATTGGATGGTAGCCTTGTCATTATGGAATGTAGTCTATTCTCAAGATTTTTTTTACTCTAATGGATGGTAGCCTTTTCATTTTGGAAGCTAGTCTCGTTTCGAGATTTTTGTTACTCAAATGGATGGTAGCCTTGTCATTATGGAATGTAGTCTGTTTTCTTGATTTTTGTTACTCCAATGGAAGGTAGCCTTGTCATTATGGAAGGTAGTTTGTCATTGAGATTTTTGTTACTCCAATGGATGGTAGCGTTGTCATTATGGAAGGTAGTCTATGGTTGATATTTCTGTTACTCCAATGGATGGTTGCCTTGTGAATATGGAAGGTAGTTCGTTGTCGCGATTTTTGTTACTCCAATGGATGGTAGCCTTGTCATTATGGAATGTAGACTATGGTCGACATTTTTTTTACACCATTGGATGATAGCCTTTTCGTTTTGGAAGCTAGTCTCTTGTCGAGATTTTTGTTACTCAAATGGATGGTAGCCTTGTTATTATGGAAGTTAGTCTGTTTTCTTGATTTTTGTTACTCCAATGGTAGGTAGCCTTGTAATTATGGAAGGTAATGTGTCATTGAGATTTTTGTTACTCCAATGGATGGTAGCCTTGTCATTATGGAAGGTAGTCTATTGTTCAGATTTTTGTTACTCCGATGGATAGTAGACTTGTCATTATGGAAGGTAGTTTGTTGTTAATATTTTTGTTACTCCAATGCATGGTAGCCTTGTCATTATGGAAGGTAGTCTATTTTCGAGATTTTGATACTCCAATGGATGGTAGCCTTGTCATTATGGAATGTAGTCTGTTGTCAAGATTTTTGTTAATCCAATGTATTGTTTCCTTGTCAATATGGAAGCTAGTCTCTTGTTGATATTTTTTTTACTCTAATGGATGGTACCCTTCTCATTATGGAAGGTAGTCTATTTTCCATAGTTTTGTTACTCTAATGGATGGTACCCTTCTCATTATGGAAGGTAGTCTTTTTTCCAGATTTCTATTACTCCAATGGATGGTAACCTTGTCATTAAGGACAGTATTTTGTTGTTCATATTTTTTTTACTCCAATGGATGGTCGACTTATCATTATGGAAGGTAGTCTGTTGTCGAGATTTTTGTTACTCCATAAGATGGTAGCCTTGTCATTATTGAAGGTAGTGTGTTGTCGATATTTTTGTTATTCCCATGGATGGTAGCCTTGTCATTGTGGAAGGTAGTCTGCTGTCGAGATTTTTGTTATTCCAATGGATGGTATCCTTGTAATTATGAAAGGTAGTCCGTTTTCGATATCTTTGTCACTCCAATGGATTGTAGCCTTGTCATTATGGAAGGTAGTCTATAGTCGAGATTTTTGTTACTCTAAGGGATGGTAGCCTTGTCATTATGGAAGGTAGTGTGTTGTTGATATTTTTGTTATTCCAATGGATAAAAGCCTTGTCATTGTGGAAGGTAGTCTATTGTCGTGATTTTTGTTACTCCAATGGATGGTAGCCTTGTCATTATGGAAGGTAGTATGTTTTCGATATCTTTGTTACTACAATGGATGGTAGCCTTGTCATTATGGAAGGTAGTTTGTTTTCGAGATTTTTGTTACTCCAATGGATGGTATCCTTGCAATTATGGAAGGTAGGCTATTTTCGAGATTTTTGTTATTCCAATGGATGGTATCCTTGTCATTATGAAAGGTAGTCTGTTGTCGATATCTTTGTTACTCCAATGGATGGTAGCCTAGTCATTATGGAAGGTAGTCTGTTGTCAAGATTTTTGTTACTCCAATGGATGGTAGCCTTGTCATTATGGAAGGTAGTCTGTTATCGAGATTTTTGTTACTACAATGGATTGTAGCTTTATAATTATGGAAGGTAGTCTGTTCTTGAGATTTTTGTTGCTACAATGCATTGTAGCTCTGTCATTATGGAAGGTAGTCTGTTGTCGAGATTTTTGTTACTGCAATGGATGGTAGCCTTGTTATTATGGAAGGTTGTCTCTTGTGGATATTTTTGTTACTCCAATGGATGGTGCCCTTGTCATTATTGATGGTAGTCTGTTGTCGAGATTTTTGTTACTCCAATGGATGGTAGCCCTGTCATTATCTAAGGTAGTCTGTTGTTTAGATTTTTTTTACTATAATGCATGGTAGCCTTGTCATTATGGAAGGTAGTCTATTGTCGAGATTTTTGTTACTCCATTGATGGTAGCCTTGTCATTATGGAAGGTACTCTATTGCCGAGATTTTTGTTATTCCAACGGATGGTAGCCTAGTCATTATGGAAGGTAGTTTGATTTCGAGATTTTAGTTACTCCAATGGACTATATCCTTGTCATTATGGAAGGTAGTCTGTTGTCGAGGTTTTTGTATTTTCCAATGGATGGTATCCTTGTCATTATGAAAGGTAGTTCGTTGTCGATATCTTTATTACTCCAATGGATGGTAGCCTAGTCATTATGGAAGGTAGTCTGTTTTCGATATTTTTGTTACTCCAATGGATGGTAGCCTTGCCATTATGTAAGGTAGTCTGTTGTTGAGATTTTTGTTATTCCATTGGATGGTAGCCTTGTCATTATGAAAGGTAGTCCATTGTCAATATCTTTGTTACTCCAATGGATGGTAGCCTAGTCGTTATGGAAGGTAGTCTGTTGTCGAGATTTTTGTTACTCTAATGGATGGTAGCCTTGTCATTATGGAAGGTAGTTTGTTGTCGAGATGTTGTTTACTACAATGGATTGTAGCTTTGTCATTATGGAAGGTAGTCTGCTGTCAAGATTTTTGTTACTACAATGCATGTTAGCCTTGTCATTATGGAAGGTAGTCTGTTGTCGAGATTTTTGTTACTCCAATGGATGGTAGCCTTGTCATTATTGAAGGTAGTGTGTTGTCGAGATTTTTGTTATTCCAATGGATGGTAGCCTAGTCATTATGGAAGAAAGTCTGTTGTCGATATTTTTGTTACTCCAATGGATGGTAGCCTTGTCATTATGGAAGGTAGTTTGTTGTCGAGATTTTTGTTACTACAATGGATTGTAGATTTGACATTATGGAAGGTAGTCTATTTTCGTTATTTTTGTTACTACAATGTATGTTAGCCTTGTCATTATGGAAGGTACTCTGTTGTCGAGATTTTTGTTACTCCAATGGATGGTAGGCTTGTCATTATGGAAGGTAGTCTGTTGTCGATATTTTTGTTATTCCAATGGATGGTAGCTTAGTCATTATGGAAGGAAGTTTGTTTTTCGAGATTTTTATTACTCCAATGGATGGTAGCCTTGTCAGTATGTAAGGTAGTCTGTTGTCAATATCTTTGTTACTCCAATGGATGGTAGCCTAGTCATTATGGAAGGTAGTCTGTTGTCGATATTTTTGTTACTCCAATGGATGGTAGCCTTGTCATTATGGAATGTAGTCTGTTGTCGAGATTTTTGTTACTCCAATGGATGGTAGCCTTGTCAATATGGAAGCTAGTCTCTTGTTTATATTTTTTTTACTCTAATGGATGGTACCCTTCTCATTATGGAAGGTAGTCTATTTTCCAGATTTTTGTTACTTTAATGGGGTAGCCTAGTCATTATGGAAGGAACTCTGTTTTCGAGATTTTTTTTACTCTAATGGATGGTATCCTTGTCATTATGGAAGGTAGTCTGTTGTCGAGGTTTTGGTTATTTCAATGGATGATATCCTTGTCATTATGAAAGGTAGTTCGTTGTCGATATCTTTATTACTCCAATGGATGGTAACCTAGTCATTATGGAAGGTAGTCTGTTTTCGATATTTTTGTTACTCCAATGGATGGTAGCCTTACCATTATGGATGGTAGTCTGTTGTCGAGATTTTTGTTTTTCCATTGGATGGTAGCCTTGTCATTATGAAAGGTAGTCCGTTGTCAATATCTTTGTTACTCCAATGGATGGTAGCCTAATCGTTATGGAAGGTAGTCTGTTGTCGAGATTTTTGTTACTCCAATGGATGGTAGCCTTGTCATTATGGAAGGAAGTCTGTTGTCGAGATTTTTGTTACTACAATGGATTATAGCTTTGTCATTATGGAAGGTAGTCTGTTGTCGAGATTTTTGTTACTGCAATGTATGTTAGCCTTGTCATTATGGAAGATAGTCTGTTGTCGAGATTTTTGTTACTCCTATGGATGGTAGCCTTGTCATTATGGAAGGTAGTCTGTTGTCGAGATTTTTGTTACTCTAATGGATGGTAGCCTAGTTATTAGGGAAGCTAGTCTCTTGTTTATATTTTTTTACTCTAATGGATGGTACCCTTGTCATTATGGAAGGTATTATATTTTCCAGATTTTTGTTACTCTAATGGATGGTAGCGTTGTCATTATGGAAGGTAGTTTGTTGCCGAGATTTTTGTTACTGCAATGGATGGTAGCCTTGTAAATATGGAAGCTAGTCTCTTGTTTATATTTTTTTACTCTAATGGATGGTACCCTTCTCATTATGGAAGGTATTCTATTTTCCAGATTTTTATTACTCTAATGGATGGTAGCCTTGTCATTATGGAAGGTAGTCTGTTGTCGAGATTTTTGTTACTGCAAAGGATGGTAGCCTTGTCATTATGGAAGGTAGTCTATCGTTGTTATTTCTATTACTCCAAGGGATGGTAGCCTTGTCATTAAGGACAATAGTCTGTTGTTCATATTTTTTTCACTCCAATGGATGGTAGACTTGTCATTATGGAAGGTAGTCTGTTGTCGAGATTCTTGTTACTACAATGGATTATAGCTTTTTCATTATGGAAGGTAGTCTGTTGTCGAGATTTTTGTTACTCCAATGGATGGTAGCCTTGTCATTATGGAAGGTTGTCTCTTGTGGATATTTTTGTTACTCCAATAGATGGTGCCCTTGTCATTATGGAAGGTAGTCTGTTTTCGAGATTTTTGTTACTCCAATGGATGGTAGCCTTGTCATTATCGAAGGTAGTCTGGTGTTTAGATTTTTTTTACTACAATGCATGGTAGCCATGTCATTATGGACGGTTGTCTGTTATCGAGATTTTTGTTACTCCATTGATGGTAGCCTTGTCATTATGGAAGGTACTCTATTGTCGAGATTTTTGTTATTGCAATGGATGGTAGCCTAGTCATTATGGAAGGTAGTCTGTTTTTGAGATTTTTGTTACTCCAATGCATGGTAGCCTTGTCATTATGGAAGGTAGTCTTTTGTCGAGATTTTTGTTACTCCAATGGATGGCATCCTTGTCATTATGGAAGGTAGTCTGTTGTCGAGGTTTTTGTTATTCCAATGGATGGTATCCTTGTCATTATGAAAGGTAATTCGTTGTCGATATCTTTATTAATCCAATGGTTGGTAGCCTAGTCATTATGGAAGGTAGTCTGTTTTCGATATTTTTGTTACTCTAATGGATGGTACCCTTCTCATTATGGAAGGTATTCTATTTTCCAGATTTTTGTTACTCTAATGGATGGTAGCCTTGTCATTATGGAAGGTAGTCTGTTGCCCAGATTTTTGTTACTGCAATGGATGGTAGCCTTGTAAATATGGAAGCTAGTCTCTTGTTTATATTTTGTTACTCTAATGGATGGTACCCTTCTCATTATGGAAGGTATTCTATTTTCCAGATTTTTGTTACTCTAATGGATGGTAGCCTTGTCATTATGGAAGGTAGTCTGTTGTCGAGATTTTTGTTACTGCAAAGGATGGTAGCCTTGTCATTATGGAAGGTAGTCTATCGTTGTTATTTCTATTACTCCAATGGATGGTAGCCTTGTCATTAAGGACAATAGTCTGTTGTTCATATTTTTTTCACTCCAATGGATGGTAGACTTGTCATTATGGAAGGTAGTCTGTTGTCGAGATTCTTGTTACTACAATGGATTATAGCTTTTTCATTATGGAAGGTAGTCTGTTGTCGAGATTTTTGTTACTCCAATGGATGGTAGCCTTGTCATTATGGAAGGTTGTCTCTTGTGGATATTTTTGTTACTTTAATAGATGGTGCCCTTGTCATTATGGAAGGTAGTCTGTTTTCGAGATTTTTGTTACTCCAATGGATGGTAGCCTTGTCATTATCGAAGGTAGTCTGGTGTTTAGATTTTTTTTACTACAATGCATGGTAGCCATGTCATTATGGACGGTTGTCTGTTATCGAGATTTTTGTTACTCCATTGATGGTAGCCTTGTCATTATGGAAGGTACTCTATTGTCGAGATTTTTGTTATTGCAATGGATGGTAGCCTAGTCATTATGGAAGGTAGTCTGTTTTTGAGATTTATGTTACTCCAATGCATGGTAGCCTTGTCATTATGGAAGGTAGTCTTTTGTCGAGATTTTTGTTACTCCAATGGATGGCATCCTTGTCATTATGGAAGGTAGTCTGTTGTCGAGGTTTTTGTTATTCCAATGGATGGTATCCTTGTCATTATGAAAGGTAATTCGTTGTCGATATCTTTATTAATCCAATGGTTGGTAGCCTAGTCATTATGGAAGGTAGTCTGTTTTCGATATTTTTGTTACTCTAATGGATGGTACCCTTCTCATTATGGAAGGTATTCTATTTTCCAGATTTTTGTTACTCTAATGGATGGTAGCCTTGTCATTATGTAAGGTAGTCTGTTGCCGAGATTTTTGTTACTGCAATGGATGGTAGCCTTGTAAATATGGAAGCTAGTCTCTTGTTTATATTTTTTTACTCTAATGGATGGTACCCTTCTCATTATGGAAGGTATTCTATTTTCCAGATTTTTGTTACTCTAATGGATGGTAGCCTTGTCATTATGGAAGGTAGTCTGTTGTCGAGATTTTTGTTACTGCAAAGGATGGTAGCCTTGTCATTATGGAAGGTAGTCTATCGTTGTTATTTCTATTACTCCAATGGATGGTAGCCTTGTCATTAAGGACAATAGTCTGTTGTTCATATTTTTTTTACTCCAATGGATGGTAGAATTGTCATTATGGAAGGTAGTCTGTTTTCGATATTTTTGTTACTCTAATGGATGGTAGCCTTGCCATTATGGAAGGTAGTCTATTTTCGAGATTTTTGTTATTCCAATGGATGGTAGCCTTGTCATTATGTAAGGTAGTTTGTTGTCAATATCTTTGTTACTCCAATGGATGGTAGCCTAGTCATTATGGAAGGTAGTATGTTGTCGATATTTTTGTTACTCCAATGGATGGTAGCCTTGTCATTATGGAAGGTAGTCTGTTGTCGAGATTTTTGTTACTACAAATGATTGTAGCTTTGACATTATGGAAGGTAGTCTATTGTCGTTATTTTTGTTACTACAATGTATGTTAGCCTTGTCATTATGGAAGGTAGTTTATTGTTATGGAAGGTAGTTTGTTGTCAAGATTTTTGTTATTCCAATGGATGGTAGCCTAGTCATTATGGAAGGAAGTTTGTTTTTCGAGATTTTTGTTACTCCAATGGATGGTAGCCTTGTCAGTATGTAAGGTAGTCTGTTGTCAATATCTTTGTTACTCCAATGGATGGTAGCCTAGTAATTATGGAAGGTAGTCAGTTGTCGATATTTTTGTTACTCCAATAGATGGTAGCCTTGTCATTATGGAATGTAGTCTGTTGTCGAGATTTTTGTTACTCCAATGGATGGTAGCCTTGTCAATATGGAATCTAGTCTCTTGTTTATATATTTTTTACTAAAATGGATGGTACCCTTCTCATTATGGAAGGTAGTCTATTTTCCAGATTTTGGTTACTCTAATGGGGTAGCCTAGTCATTATGGAAGGAAGTCTGTTTTTGATATTTTTTTTACTCTAATGGATGGTATCCTTGTCATTATGGAAGGTAGTCTGTTGTCGAGGTTTTGGTTATTCCAATGGATGATATCCTTGTCATTATGAAAGGTAGTTCGTTGTCGATATCTTTATTACTCCAATGGATGGTAGCCTAGTCATTGTGGAAGGTAGTCTGTTTTCGATATTTTTGTTACTCAAATGGATGGTAGCCTTGCCATTATGGAAGGTAGTCTGTTGTCGATATTTTTGTTATTCCATTGGATGGTAGCCTTGCCATTATGAAAGGTAGTCCGTTGTCAATATCTTTGTTACTCCAATGGATGGTAGCCTAGTCGTTATGGAAGGTAGTCTGTTGTCGAGATTTTTGTTACTCCAATGGATGGTAGCCTTGTCATTATGGAAGGTAGTCTGTTGTCGAGATTTTTGTTACTACAATGGATTATAGCTTTGTCATTATGGAAGGTAGTCTGCTGTCGAGATTTTTGTTAGTGCAATGTATGTTAGCCTTGTCATTATGGAAGGATGTCTGTTGTCGAGATTTTTGTTACTCCAATGGATGGTAGCCTTGTCATTATGGAAGGTAGTCTATTGTCGAGATTTTTGTTATTCCAATGGATGGTAGCCTAGTTTTTAGGGAAGCTAGTCTCTTGTTTATATTTTTTTACTCTAATGGATGGTACCCTTCTCATTATGGAAGGTATTATATTTTCCAGATTTTTGTTACTCTAATGGATGGTAGCCTTGTCATTATGGAAGGTAGTCTGTTGTCGAGATTTTTGTTACTGCAAAGGATGGTAGCCTTGTCATTATGGAAGTTAGTCTCTTGTTTATATTTTTTTACTCTAATGGTTGGTACCCTTCTCATTATGGAAGGTATTCTATTTTCCAGATTTTTGTTACTCTAATGCATGGTAGCTTTGTCATTATGGAAGGTAGTCTGTTGTCGAGATTTTTGTTACTGCAAAGGATGGTAGCCTTGTCATTATGGAAGGTAGTCTATCGTTGTTATTTCTATTACTCCAATGGATGGTAGCCTTGTCATTAAGGAAAGTAGTCTGTTGTTCATTTTTTTTACTGCAATGGATGGTAGACTTGTCATTATGGAAGGTAGTCTGTTGTCGAGATTCTTGTTACTCCATTAGATGGTAGCCTTGTCATTATTGAAGGTAGTGTGTTGTCATTATTTTTGTTATTCCCATGGATGGTAGCCTTGTCATTGTGGAAGGTAGTCTGTTGTCGAGATTTTTGTAAATCCAATGGATGGTATCCTTGTAATTATGAAAGGTAGTCCGTTGTCGATATTTTTGTTACTCCAATGGGTGGTAGCCTTGCCATTATGGAAGGTAGTCTATTTTCGAGATTTTTGTTATTCCAATGGATGGTAACCTTGTCATTATGTAAGGTAGTTTGTTGTCAACATCTTTGTTACTCCAATGGATGGTAGCCTAGTCATTATGGAAGGTAGTCTGTTGTCGATATTTTTGTTACTCCAATGAATGGTAGCCTTGTCATTATTGAAGGTAGTATGTTGTCGAGATTTTTGTTACTACAATGGATTGTAGCTTTGACATTATGGAAGGTAGTCTATTTTCGATATTTTTGTTACTACAATGTATGTTAGCCTTGTCATTATGGAAGGTACTCTGTTGTCGATATTTTTGTTACTCCAATGGATGGTAGCCTTGTCATTATTGAAGGTAGTCTGTTGTCGAGATTTTTGTTATTCCAATGGATGGTAGCCTAGTTATTAGGGAAGCTAGTCTCTTGTTTATATTTTTATACTCTAATGGATGGTACCCTTCTCATTATTGAAGGTATTGTATTTTCCAGATTTTTGTTACTCTAATGGATGGTAGCCTTGTCATTATGGAAGGTAGTCTGTTGCCGAGATTTTTGTTACTGCAAAGGATGGTAGCCTTGTCATTATGGAAGGTAGTCTATCGTTGTTTTTCTATTACTCCAATGGATGGTAGACTTGTCATTATGGAAGGTAGTCTGTTGTCGACATTCTTGTTACTACAATGGATTATAGCTTTTTCATTATGGAAGGTAGTCTGTTGTCGAGATTTTTGTTACTCCAATGGATGGTAGCCTTGTCATTATGTAAGGTTGTCTCTTGTGGATATTTTTGTTACTCCAATGGATGGTGCCCTTGTCATTATGGAAGGTAGTCTAATTTCGAGATTTTTGTTACTCCAATGGATGGTAGCCTTGTCATTATCGAAGGTAGTCTGGTGTTTAGATTTTTTTACTACAATGCATGGTAGCCATGTCATTATGGAAGGTTGTCTGTTGTCGAGATTTTTGTTACTCCATTGATGGTAGCCTTGTCATTATGGAAGGTACTCTATTGTTGAGATTTTTGTTATTGCAATGGATGGTAGCCCAGTCATTATGGAAGGTAGTCTGTTTTCGAGATTTTTGTTACTCCTATGCATGGTAGCCTTGTCATTATGGAAGGTAGTCTTTTGTCGAGATTTTTGTTACTCCAATGGATGGCATCCTTATCATTATGGAAGGTAGTCTGTTGTCGAGGTTTTTGTTATTCCAATGGATGGTATCCTTGTCATTATGAAAGGTAGTTCGTTGTCGATATCTTTATTACTCCAATGGATGGTAGCCTAGTCATTATGGAAGGTAGTCTGTTTTCGATATTTTTGTTACTCTAATGGATGGTAGCCTTGCAATTATGGAAGGTAGTTTGTTTTCGAGATTTTTGTTATTCCAATGGATGGTAGCCTTGTCATTATATAAGGTAGTTTGTTGTCAATATCTTTGTTACTCCAATGGATGGTAGCCTAGTCATTCTGGAAGGTAGTCTGTTGTCGTAATTTTTTTTACTCCAATGGATGGTAGCGTTGTCATTATGGAAGGTAGTCTGTTGTCGAGATTTTTGTTACTACAAATGATTGTAGCTTTGACATTATGGAAGGTAGTCTATTGTCGTTATTTTTGTTACTACAATGTATGTTAGCCTTGTCATTATGGAAGGTACTCTATTGTCGAGATTTTTGTTACTCCAATGGATGGTAGCCTTGTCATTATGGAAGGTAGTCTGTTGTCGAGATTTTTGTTATTCCAATGGATGGTAGCCTAGTCATTATGGAAGGAAGTTTGTTTTTCGAGATTTTTGTTACTCCAATGGATGGTAGCCTTGTCAGTATGTAAGGTAGTCTGTTGTCAATATCTTTGTTACTCCAATGGATGGTAGCCTAGTCATTATGGAAGGTAGTTTGTTGTCGATATTTTTATTACTCCATTGGATGGTAGCCTTGTCAATATGGAAGCTAGTCTCTTGTTTATATTTTTTTTACTCTAATGGATGGTACCCTTCTCATTATGGAAGGTAGTCTATTTTCTAGATTTTTGTTACTCTAATGGGGTAGCCTAGTCATTATGGAAGGAAGTCTGTTTTCGAGATTTTTGTTACTCTAATGGATGGTATCCTTGTCATTATGGAAGGTAGTCTCTTGTCGAGGTTTTTGTTATTCCAATGGATGGTATCCTTGTCATTATGAAAGGTAGTTCGTTGTCGATATCTTTATTACTCCAATGGATGGTAGCCTAGTCATTATGGAAGGTAGTCTGTTTTCGATATTTTTGTTACTCTAATGGATGGTAGCCTTGCCATTATGGAAGGTAGTTTGTTTTCGAGATTTTTGTTATTCCAATGGATGGTAGCCTTGTCATTATATAAGGTAGTTTGTTGTCAATATCTTTGTTACTCCAATGGATGGTAGCCTAGTCATTCTGGAAGGTAGTCTGTTGTCGATATTTTTGTTACTCCAATGGATGGTAGCGTTGTCATTATGGAAGGTAGTCTGTTGTCGAGATTTTTGTTACTACAAATGATTGTAGCTTTGACATTATGGAAGGTAGTCTATTGTCGTTATTTTTGTTACTACAATGTATGTTAGCCTTGTCATTATGGAAGGTACTCTATTGTCGAGATTTTTGTTACTCCAATGGATGGTAGCCTTGTCATTATGGAAGGTAGTCTGTTGTCGAGATTTTTGTTATTCCAATGGATGGTAGCCTAGTCATTATGGAAGGAAGTTTGTTTTTCGAGATTTTTGTTACTCCAATGGATGGTAGCCTTGTCAGTATGTAAGGTAGTCTGTTGTCAATATCTTTGTTACTCCAATGGATGGTAGCCTAGTCATTATGGAAGGTAGTTTGTTGTCGATATTTTTATTACTCCATTGGATGGTAGCCTTGTCAATATGGAAGCTAGTCTCTTGTTTATATTTTTTTTACTCTAATGGATGGTACCCTTCTCATTATGGAAGGTAGTCTATTTTCTAGATTTTTGTTACTCTAATGGGGTAGCCTAGTCATTATGGAAGGTAGTCTGTTTTCGATATTTTTGTTACTCCAGTGGATGGTAGCCTTGCCATTATGGAAGGTAGTCTGTTGTCGAGATTTTTGTTACTCCAATGGATGGTAGCCTTATCATTATGGAAGGTAGTCTGTTGTCGAGATTTTTGTTATTCCAATGGTTGGTAGCCTAGTTATTAGGGAACCTAGTCTCTTGTTTGTATTTTTTTACTCTAATGGATGGTACCCTTCTCATTATGGAAGGTATTCTATTTTCCAGATTTCTGTTACTCTAATGGATGGTAGCCTTGTCATTATGGAAGGTAGTCTGTATCCGAGATTTTTGTTATTGCAATGGATGGTAGCCTTGTCAATATGGAAGCTAGTCTCTTGTTTATATTTTTTTTACTCTAATAGATGGTACCCTTCTCATTATGGAAGGTATTCTTTTTTCTAGATTTTTGTTACTCTAATGGATGGTAGCTTTGTCATTATGGAAGGTAGTCTGTTGTCGAGATTTTTGTTACTGCAAAGGATGGTAACCTTGTCATTATGGAAGGTAGTCTATCGTTGTTATTTCTATTACTCCAATGGATGGTCGCCTTGTCATTAAGGACAGTAGTCTGTTGTTCATATTTTTTTTACTGCGATCGATGGTAGAGTTGTCATTATGGAAGGTAGTCTGTTATCGAGATTCTTGTTACTCCATTAGATGGTAGCCTTGTCATTATTGAAGGTAGTGTGTTGTCAATATTTTTGTTATTCCCATGGATGGTAGCCTTGTCATTGTGGAAGGTAGTCTATTGTCGAGATTTTTGTAATTCCAATGGATGGTATCCTTGTAATTATGAAAGGTAGTCCAATGGGTGGTAGCCTTGCCATTATGGAAGGTAGTTTGTTTTCGAGATTTTTGTTATTCCAATGGATGGTAGCCTTGTCATTATGTAAGGTAGTTTGTTGTCAATATCTTTGTTACTCCAATGGATGGTTGCCTAGTCATTATGCAAGGTAGTCTGTTGTCGATATTTTTGTTACTCCAACGGATGGTAGCCTTGTCATTATGGAAGGTAGTCTGTTGTCGAGATTTTTGTTACTACAATGGATTGTAGCTTTGACATTATGGAAGGTAGTCTATTGTCGATATTTTTGTTACTACAATGTATGTTAACCTTGTCATTATGGAAGGTACTCTGTTGTCGAGATTTTTGTTACTCCAATGGATGGTAGCCTTGTCATTATGAAAGGTAGTCTGTTGTCGAGATTTTTGTTATTCCAATGGATGGTAGCCCAGTCATTATGGAAAGAAGTTTGTTTTTCGAGATTTTTGTTACTCCAATGGATGGTAGCCTTGTCAGTATGTAAAGTAGTTTGTTGTCAATATCTTTGTTACTCTAATGGATGGTAGCCTAGTCATTATGGAAGGTAGTCTATTTTCGATATTTTTGTTACTCCAATGGATGGTAGCCTTGTCAATATCGAAGCTAGTCTCTTGTTTATATATTTTTTACTCAAAAGGATGGTACCCTTCTCATTATGGAAGGTATTCTATTTTCCATATTTTTGTTACTCTAATGGATGGTAGCCTTGTAATTATGGAAGGTAGTCTGTTGTCGAGATTTTTATTACTGCAAAGGATGGTAGCCTTGTCATTATGGAAGGTAGTCTATCGTTGTTATTTCTATTACTCCAATGGATGGTAGCCTTGTCATTAAGGACAGTAGTCTGTTGTTCATATTTTTTTTACTGCAATGGATGGTAGACTTGTCATTATGGAAGGTGGTCTGTTGTCAAGATTCTTGTTACTACAATGGATTATAGCTTTTTCATTATGGAAGGTAGTCTGTTGTCGAGATTTTTGTTACTCCAATGGATGGTAGCCTTGTCATTATGGAAGGTTGTCTCTTGTGGATATTTTTGTTACTCCAATGGATGGTGCCCTTGTCATTATGGAAGGTAGTCTATTTTCGAGATTTTTGTTACTCCAATGGATGGTAGCCTTGTCATTATCGAAGGTAGTCTGGTGTTTAGATTTTTTTTACTACAATGCATGGTAGCCATGTCATTATGGAAGGTTGTCTGTTGTCGAGATTTTTGTTACTCCATTGATGGTAACCTTGTCATTATGGAAGGTACTCTATTGTCGAGATTTTTGTTATTGCAATCGATGGTAGCCTAGTCATTATGAAAGGTAGTATGTTTTCGAGATTTTTGTTACTCCAATGCATGGTAGCCTTGTCATTATGGAAGGTAGTCTTTTGTTGAGATTTTTGTTACTCCAATGGATGGCATCCTTGTCATTATGGAAGGTAGTCTGTTGTCGAGGTTTTTGTTATTCCAATGGATGGTATCCTTGTCATTATGAAAGATAGTTCGTTGTCGATATCTTTATTACTCCAATGGATGGTAGCCTAGTCATTATGGAAGGTGGTCTGTTTTCTATATTTTTGTTACTCTAATGGATGGTAGCCTTGCCATTATGTAAGGTAGTCTGTTTTCGAGATTTTTGTTATTCCAATGGATGGTAGCCTTGTCATTATGTAAGGTAGTCTGTTGTCAATATCTTTGTTACTCCAATGGATGGTAGCCTAGTCATTATGGAAGGTAGTCTGTTGTCGATATTTTTGTAACTCCAATGGATGGTAGCCTTGTCATTATGGAAGGTAGTCTGTTGTCGAGATTTTTGTTACTACAAATGATTGTAGCTTTGACATTATGGAAGGTAGTCTATTGTCCTTATTTTTGTTACTACAATGTATGTTAGCCTTGTCATTATGGAAGGTACTCAGTTGTCGATATTTTGGTTACTACAATGGATGGTAGCCTTGTCATTTTGGAAGGTAGTCTGTTGTCGAGATTTTTGTTATTCCAATGGATGGTAGCCTAGTCATTATGGAAGGAAGTTTGTTTTTCTAGATTTTTGTTACTCCAATGGATGGTAGCCTTGTCAGTATGTAAGGTAGTCCGTTGTCAATATCTTTGTTACTCCAATGGATGGTAGCCTAGTCATTATGGAAGGTAGTCTATTGTCGATATTTTTGTTACTCCAATGGATGGTAGCCTTGTCATTATGGAATGTAGTCTGTTGTCGAGATTTTTGTTACTCCAATGGATGGTAGCCTTGTCAATATGGAAGCTAGTCTCTTGTTTATATTTTTTTTACTCTAATGGATGGTACCCTTATCATTATGGAAGGTAGTCTATTTTCCAGATTTTTGTTATCTAATGGATGGTAGCCTTGTCATTATGGAAGGTAGTTTGTTGCCGAGATTTTTGTTACTGCAATGGATGGTAGCCTTTTCAATATGGAAGCTAGTCTCTTTTTTATATTTTTTTACTCTAATGGATGGTACCCTTCTCATTATGGAAGGTATTATATTTTCCAGATTTTTGTTACTCTAATGGATGGTAGCTTTGTCATTATGGAAGGTAGTCTGTTGTCGAGATTTTTGTTACTGCAAAGGATGGTAGCCTTGTCATTATGGAAGGTAGTCTATCGTTGTTACTTCTATTATTCCATTGGATGGTAGTCTTGTCATTAAGCAAGGTAGTCTGTTGTTCAGATTTTTGTTACTCCAATGGATGTTAGCCTTTGTCATTATGGAAGGTAGTATTTTGTCGAGATTCTTGTTACTCCAACGGATGGTAGCCTTGTCATTATGGAAGGTAGTCTATTGTCGAGATTTTTGTTACTTCAATGGATGGTAGCCTTATCATTATGGAAGGTAGTTTTTTATCGAGATTTTTGTTACTCCAATGGATGGTAGCCTTGTCATTATGGAAGGTAGTCTATTGTCAGGATTTTTGTTATTCCAATGGATAGTAACCTTGTCATTATGAAAGGTAGTTTGTCGTTGATATTTCTGTTACTCCAATGGATTGTAGCCTTGTCATTATGGAAGGTTGTCTGTTGTTCAGATCTTTGTTACTCCAATGGATGGTAGCCTTGTCATTATGGAAGGTAGTCGGTTGTCGAGAATTTTTTATTCCATTGGATGGTATCCTTGTCATTATCTAAGGTAGTTTGTTGTCGAGATTTTTGTTATTCCAATGGATGGTAACCTTGTCATTATGGAAGGTAGTCTACTGTTGAAATTTTTGTTACTCCAATGGATGGTAGCTTTGTCATTATTGAAGGTATTATGTTATTGATATCTTTGTTACTCCAATGGATGATAGCCTTGTCATTATGCAAGGTAGTATGTTGTTCAAATTTTTGTTACTCCAATGGATGTTTGCCTTGTCATTATGGAAGGTAGTATTTTGTCGATTCTTTTGTTACTCCAATAGATGGTAGCCTTGTCATTATGGAAGGTAGTCTATTGTCAAGATTTTTGTTACTCCAATGGATGGTAGCCTTATCATTATGGAAGGTAGATTTTTATCGAGATTTTTGTTACTCCAACGGATGTAGCCTTGTCATTATGGAAGGTAGTCTATTGTCGAGATTTTTGTTATTCCAATGGATGGTAGCCTTGTCATAATGGAAGGTAGTCTATCATTGAGATTTCTGTTACCCCAATGGATTGTAGCCTTGTCATTATGGAAGGTAGTCTGTTTTTCAGATTTTTTTTACTCCAATGTATGGGAGCCTTGTCATTATGGAAGGTAGGATGTTGTCGAGCATTTTTTATTCCATTGAATGGTATCCTTGTCATTATGAAAGGTAGTCTGTTGTCGAGAATTTTTTATTCCATTGGATGGTATCCTTGTCATTATGGAAGGTAGTTTGTTGTCGAGATTTTTGTTATTCCAATGGATGGTAACCTTGTCATTATGAAAGGTAGTCTTTTGTCGATATTTTTGTTACTCCAATGGTTGGTAGCCTTGTCATTATTGAAGTTAGTCTACTGTCGATATCTTTGTTACTCCAATGGATGATAGCCTTGTCATTATGCAAGGTAGTCTGTTGTTCAGATTTTTCTTACTCTAACGGATGGTAGCTTTGACATTATGGAAGGTAGTCTATTGTCGATATTTTTGTTACTACAATGTATGTTAGCCTTGTCATTATGGAAGGTACTCTGTTGTCGAGATTTTTGTTACTCCAATGGATGGTAGCCTTGTCATTATGGAAGGTAGTCTGTTTTCGAGATTTTTGTTATTCCAATGGATGGTAGCCCAGTCATTATGTAAAGAAGTTTGTTTTTCGAGATTTTTGTTACTCCAATGGATGGAAGCCTTGTCAGTATGTAAGGTAGTCTGTTGTCAATATCTTTGTTACTCTAATGGATGGTAGCCTAATCATTATGGAAGGTAGTCTGTTTTCGATATTTTTGTTACTCCAATGGATGGTAGCCTTGTCATTATGGAATGTAGTCTGTTGCCGAGATTTTTGTTACTCCAATGGATGGTAGCCTTGTCAATATGGAAGCTAGTCTCTTGTTTATATTTTTTTTACTCAAAAGGATGGTACCCTTCTCAATATGGAATGTATTCTATTTTCCAGATTTTTGTTACTCTAATGGATGGTAGCCTTGTAATTATGGAAGGTAGTCTGTTGTCAAGATTTTTGTTACTGCAAAGGATGGTAGCCTTGTCATTATGGAAGGTAGTCTATCGTTGTTATTTCTATTACTCCAATGGATGGTAGCCTTGTCATTAAGGACAGTAGTCTGTTGTTCATATTTTTTTTACTACAATGGATGGTAGACTTGTCATTATGGAAGTGGTCTGTTGTCGAGATTCTTGTTACTACAATGGATTATAGCTTTTTCATTATGGAAGGTAGTCTGTTGTCGAGATTTTTGTTACTCCAATGCATGGTAGCCTTGTCATTATGGAAGGTAGTCTTTTGTCGAGATTTTTGTTACTCCAATGGATGGCATCCTTGTCATTATGGAAGGTAGTCTGTTGTCGAGGTTTTTGTTATTCCAATGGATGGTATCCTTGTCATTATGAAAGGTAGTTCGTTGTCGATATCTTTATTACTCCAATGGATGGTAGCCTAGTCATTATGGAAGGTAGTCTGTTTTCTATATTTTTGTTACTCTAATGGATGGTAGCCTTGCCATTATGTAAGGTAGTCTGTTTTCGAGATTTTTGTTATTCCAATGGATGGTAGCCTTGTCATTATGTAAGGTAGTCTGTTGTCAATATCTTTGTTACTCCAATGGATGGTAGCCTAGTCATTATGGAAGGTAGTCTGTTGTCGATATTTTTGTTACTCCAATGGATGGTAGCCTTGTCATTATGGAAGGTAGTCTGTTGTCGAGATTTTTGTTACTACAAATTATTGTAGCTTTGACATTATGGAAGGTAGTCTATTGTCCTTATTTTTGTTACTACAATGTATGTTAGCCTTGTCATTATGGAAGGTACTCAGTTGTCGATATTTTTGTTACTCCAATGGATGGTAGCCTTGTAATTTTGGAAGGTAGTCTGTTGTCGAGATTTTTGTTATTCCAATGGATGGTAGCCTAGTCATTATGGAAGGAAGTTTGTTTTTCTAGATTTTTGTTACTCCAATGGATGGTAGCCTTGTCAGTATGTAAGGTAGTCTGTTGTCAATATCTTTGTTACTCCATTGGATGGTAGCCTAGTCATTATGGAAGGTAGTCTGTTGTCGATATTTTTGTTACTCCAATGGATGGTAGCCTTGTCATTATGGAATGTAGTCTGTTGTCGAGATTTTTGTTACTCCAATGGATGGTAGCCTTGTTAATATGGAAGCTAGTCTCTTGTTTATATTTTTTTTACTCTAATGGATGGTACCCTTCTCATTATGGAAGGTATTATATTTTCCAGATTTTTGTTACTCTAATGGATGGTAGCTTTGTCATTATGGAAGGTAGTCTGTTGTCGAGATTTTTGTTACTGCAAAGGATGGTAGCCTTGTCATTATGGAAGGTAGTCTATCGTTGTTACTTCTATTATTCCATTGGATGGTAGTCTTGTCATTAAGCAAGGTAGTCTGTTGTTCAGATTTTTGTTACTCCAATGGATGTTAGCCTTGTCATTATGGAAGGTAGTATTTTGTCGAGATTTTTGTTACTCCAAAGGATGGTAGCCTTGTCATTATGGAAGGTAGTCTATTGTCGAGATTTTTGTTACTTCAATGGATGGTAGCCTTATCATTATGGAAGGTAGTTTTTTATCGAGATTTTTGTTACTCCAATGGATGGTAGCCTTGTCATTATGGAAGGTAGTCTATTGTCAGGATTTTTGTTATTCCAATGGATAGTAATCTTGTCATTATGGAAGGTAGTTTGTCGTTGATATTTCTGTTACTCCAATGGATTGTAGCCTTGTCATTATGGAAGGTTGTCTGTTGTTCAGATCTTTGTTACTCCAATGGATGGTAGCCTTGTCATTATGGAAGGTAGTCGGTTGTCGAGAATTTTTTATTCCATTGGATGGTATCCTTGTCATTATGTAAGGTAGTTTGTTGTCGAGATTTTTGTTATTCCAATGAATGGTAACCTTGTCATTATGGAAGGTAGTCTTCTGTTGAAATTTTTGTTACTCCAATGGATGGTAGCTTTGTCATTATTGAAGGTATTATGTTATTGATATCTTTGTTACTCCAATGGATGATAGCCTTGTCATTATGCAAGGTAGTATGTTGTTCAAATTTTTGTTACTCCAATGGATGTTTGCCTTGTCATTATGGAAGGTAGTATTTTGTCGATTCTTTTGTTACTCCAATAGATGGTAGCCTTGTAATTATGGAAGGTAGTCTATTGTCAAGATTTTTGTTACTCCAATGGATGGTAGCCTTATCATTATGGAAGGTAGATTTTTATCGAGATTTTTGTTACTCCAACGGATGTAGCCTTGTCATTATGGAAGGTAGTCTATTGTCGAGATTTTTGTTATTCCAATGGATGGTAGCCTTGTCATAATGGAAGGTAGTCTATCATTGAGATTTCTGTTACCCCAATGGATTGTAGCCTTGTCATTATGGAAGGTAGTCTGTTTTTCAGATTTTTTTTACTCCAATGTATGGGAGCCTTGTCATTATGGAAGGTAGGATGTTGTCGAGCATTTTTTATTCCATTGAATGGTATCCTTGTCATTATGAAAGGTAGTCTGTTGTCGAGAATTTTTTATTCCATTGGATGGTATCCTTGTCATTATGGAAGGTAGTTTGTTGTCGAGATTTTTGTTATTCCAATGGATGGTAACCTTGTCATTATGAAAGGTAGTCTTTTGTCGATATTTTTGTTACTCCAATGGTTGGTAGCCTTGTCATTATTGAAGTTAGTCTACTGTCGATATCTTTGTTACTCCAATGGATGATAGCCTTGTCATTATGCAAGGTAGTCTATTGTTCAGATTTTTCTTACTCTAACGGATGGTAGCTTTGACATTATGGAAGGTAGTCTATTGTCGATATTTTTGTTACTACAATGTATGTTAGCCTTGTCATTATGGAAGGTACTCTGTTGTCGAGATTTTTGTTACTCCAATGGATGGTAGCCTTGTCATTATGGAAGGTAGTCTGTTTTCGAGATTTTTGTTATTCCAATGGATGGTAGCCCAGTCATTATGGAAAGAAGTTTGTTTTTCGAGATTTTTGTTACTCCAATGGATGGAAGCCTTGTCAGTATGTAAGGTAGTCTGTTGTCAATATCTTTGTTACTCTAATGGATGGTAGCCTAATCATTATGGAAGGTAGTCTGTTTTCGATATTTTTGTTACTCCAATGGATGGTAGCCTTGTCATTATGGAATGTAGTCTGTTGCCGAGATTTTTGTTACTCCAATGGATGGTAGCCTTGTCAATATGGAAGCTAGTCTCTTGTTTATATTTTTTTTACTCAAAAGGATGGTACCCTTCTCAATATGGAATGTATTCTATTTTCCAGATTTTTGTTACTCTAATGGATGGTAGCCTTGTAATTATGGAAGGTAGTCTGTTGTCAAGATTTTTGTTACTGCAAAGGATGGTAGCCTTGTCATTATGGAAGGTAGTCTATCGTTGTTATTTCTATTACTCCAATGGATGGTAGCCTTGTCATTAAGGACAGTAGTCTGTTGTTCATATTTTTTTTACTACAATGGATAGTAGACTTGTCATTATGGAAGGTGGTCTGTTGTCGAGATTCTTGTTACTACAATGGATTATAGCTTTTTCATTATGGAAGGTAGTCTATTGTCGAGATTTTTGTTACTCCAATGCATGGTAGCCTTGTCATTATGGAAGGTAGTCTTTTGTCGAGATTTTTGTTACTCCAATGGATGGCATCCTTGTCATTATGGAAGGTAGTCTGTTGTCGAGGTTTTTGTTATTCCAATGGATGGTATCCTTGTCATTATGAAAGGTAGTTCGTTGTCGATATCTTTATTACTCCAATGGATGGTAGCCTAGTCATTATGGAAGGTAGTCTGTTTTCTATATTTTTGTTACTCTAATGGATGGTAGCCTTGCCATTATGTAAGGTAGTCTGTTTTCGAGATTTTTGTTATTCCAATGGATGGTAGCCTTGTCATTATGTAAGGTAGTCTGTTGTCAATATCTTTGTTACTCCAATGGATGGTAGCCTAGTCATTATGGAAGGTAGTCTGTTGTCGATATTTTTGTTACTCCAATGGATGGTAGCCTTGTCATTATGGAAGGTAGTCTGTTGTCGAGATTTTTGTTACTACAAATTATTGTAGCTTTGACATTATGGAAGGTAGTCTATTGTCCTTATTTTTGTTACTACAATGTATGTTAGCCTTGTCATTATGGAAGGTACTCAGTTGTCGATATTTTTGTTACTCCAATGGATGGTAGCCTTGTAATTTTGGAAGGTAGTCTGTTGTCGAGATTTTTGTTATTCCAATGGATGGTAGCCTAGTCATTATGGAAGGAAGTTTGTTTTTCTAGATTTTTGTTACTCCAATGGATGGTAGCCTTGTCAGTATGTAAGGTAGTCTGTTGTCAATATCTTTGTTACTCCATTGGATGGTAGCCTAGTCATTATGGAAGGTAGTCTGTTGTCGATATTTTTGTTACTCCAATGGATGGTAGCCTTGTCATTATGGAATGTAGTCTGTTGTCGAGATTTTTGTTACTCCAATGGATGGTAGCCTTGTTAATATGGAAGCTAGTCTCTTGTTTATATTTTTTTTACTCTAATGGATGGTACCCTTCTCATTATGGAAGGTATTATATTTTCCAGATTTTTGTTACTCTAATGGATGGTAGCTTTGTCATTATGGAAGGTAGTCTGTTGTCGAGATTTTTGTTACTGCAAAGGATGGTAGCCTTGTCATTATGGAAGGTAGTCTATCGTTGTTACTTCTATTATTCCATTGGATGGTAGTCTTGTCATTAAGCAAGGTAGTCTGTTGTTCAGATTTTTGTTACTCCAATGGATGTTAGCCTTGTCATTATGGAAGGTAGTATTTTGTCGAGATTTTTGTTACTCCAAAGGATGGTAGCCTTGTCATTATGGAAGGTAGTCTATTGTCGAGATTTTTGTTACTTCAATGGATGGTAGCCTTATCATTATGGAAGGTAGTTTTTTATCGAGATTTTTGTTACTCCAATGGATGGTAGCCTTGTCATTATGGAAGGTAGTCTATTGTCAGGATTTTTGTTATTCCAATGGATAGTAACCTTGTCATTATGGAAGGTAGTTTGTCGTTGATATTTCTGTTACTCCAATGGATTGTAGCCTTGTCATTATGGAAGGTTGTCTGTTGTTCAGATCTTTGTTACTCCAATGGATGGTAGCCTTGTCATTATGGAAGGTAGTCGGTTGTCGAGAATTTTTTATTCCATTGGATGGTATCCTTGTCATTATGTAAGGTAGTTTGTTGTCGAGATTTTTGTTATTCCAATGGATGGTAACCTTGTCATTATGGAAGGTAGTCTTCTGTTGAAATTTTTGTTACTCCAATGGATGGTAGCTTTGTCATTATTGAAGGTATTATGTTGTTGATATCTTTGTTACTCCAATGGATGATAGCCTTGTCATTATGATAGGTAGTCTGTTGTTCAAATTTTTGTTACTCCAATGGATGTTAGCCTTGTCATTATGGAAGGTAGTATTTTGTCGATTCTTTTGTTACTCCAACGGATGGTAGCCTTGTCATTATGGAAGGTAGTCTATTGTCGAGATTTTTGTTACTCCAATGGATGGTAGCCTTATCATTATGGAAGGTAGTTTTTTATCGAGATTTTTGTTACTCCAACGGATGTAGCCTTGTCATTATGGAAGGTAGTCTATTGTCGAGATTTTTGTTATTCCAATGGATGGTAGCCTTGTCATTATGGAAGGTAGTCTATCATTGAGATTTCTGTTGCCCCAATGGATTGTAGCCTTGTCATTATGGAAGGTAGGATGTTGTCGAGAATTTTTTATTCCATTGAATGGTATCCTTGTCATTATGAAAGGTAGTCTGTTGTGGAGAATTTTTTATTCCATTGGATGGTATCCTTGTCATTATGGAAGGTAGTTTGTTGTCGATATTTTTGTTATTCCAATGGATGGTAACCTTGTCATTATGAAAGGTAGTCTTTTGTCGATATTTTTGTTACTCCAATGGTTTGTAGCCTTGTCATTATTGAAGTTAGTCTACTGTCGATATCTTTGTTACTCCAATGGATGATAGCCTTGTCATTATGCAAGGTAGTCTGTTGTTTAGATTTTTCTTACTCTAACGGATGGTAGCTTTGACATTATGGAAGGTAGTCTATTGTCGATATTTTTGTTACTACAATGTATGTTAGCCTTGTCATTATGGAAGGTACTCTGTTGTCGAGATTTTTGTTACTCTAATGGATGGTAGCCTTGTCATTATGGAAGGTAGTCTGTTGTCGAGATTTTTGTTATTCCAATGGATGGTAGCCCAGTCATTATGGAAAGAAGTTTGTTTTTCGAGATTTTTGTTACTCCAATGGATGGTAGCCTTGTCAGTATGTAAGGTAGTCTGTTGTCAATATCTTTGTTACTCTAATGGATGGTAGCCTAGTCATTATGGAAGGTAGTCTGTTTTCGATATTTTTGTTACTCCAATGGATGGTAGCCTTGTCATTATGGAATGTAGTCTGTTGTCGAGATTTTTATTACTCCAATGGATGGTAGCCTTGTCAATATGGAAGCTAGTCTCTTGTTTATATTTTTTTTACTCAAAAGGATGGTCCCCTTCTCATTATTGAAGGTATTCTATTTTCCAGATTTTTGTTACTCTAATGGATGGTAGCCTTGTAATTATGGAAGGTAGTCTGTTGTCGAGATTTTTGTTACTGCAAAGGATGGTAGCCTTGTCATTATGGAAGGTAGTCTATCGTTGTTATTTCTATTACTCCAATGGATGGTAGCCTTGTCATTAAGGACAATAGTCTGTTGTTCATATTTTTTTTACTGCAATGGATGGTAGACTTGTCATTATGGAAGGTGGTCTGTTGTCGAGAATCTTGTTACTACAATGGATTATAGCTTTTTCATTATGGAAGGTAGTCTGTTGTCGAGATTTTTGTTACTCCAATGGATGGTAGCCTTGTCATTATGGAAGGTTGTCTCTTGTGGATATTTTTGTTACTCCAATGGATGGTGCCCTTGTCATTATGGAAGGTAGTCTGTTTTCGAGATTTTTGTTACTCCAATGGATGGTAGCCTTGTCATTATCGAAGGTAGTCTGGTGTTTAGATTTTTTTTACTACAATGCATGGTAGCCATGTCATTATGGAACGTTGTCTGTTGTCGAGATTTTTGTTACTCCATTGATGGTAACCTTGTCATTATGGAAGGTACTCTATTGTCGAGATTTTTGTTATTGCAATCGATGGTAGCCTAGTCATTATGGAAGGTAGTCTGTTTTCGAGATTTTTGTTACTCCAATGCATGGTAGCCTCGCATTATGGAAGGTAGTCTTTTGTCGAGATTTTTGTTACTCCAATGGATGGCATCCTTGTCATTATGGAAGGTAGTCTGTTGTCGAGGTTTTTGTTATTCCGTTGGATGGTATCCTTGTCATTATGAAAGGTAGTTCGTTGTCGATATCTTTATTACTCCAATGGATGGTAGCCTAGTCATTATGGAAGGTAGTCTGTTTTCTATATTTTTGTTACTCTAATGGATGGTAGCCTTGCCATTATGTAAGGTAGTCTGTTTTCGAGATTTTTGTTATTCCAATGGATGGTAGCCTTGTCATTATGGAAGGTAGTCTGTTGTCGAGATTTTTGTTACTACAAATGATTGTAGCTTTGACATTATGGAAGGTAGTCTATTGTCCTTATTTTTGTTACTACAATGTATGTTAGCCTTGTCATTATGGAAGGTACTCAGTTGTCGATATTTTTGTTACTCCAATGGATGGTAGCCTTGTCATTTTGGAAGGTAGTCTGTTGTCAAGGTAGTCTTTGTTATTCCAATGGATGGTAGCCTAGTCATTATAGAAGGTATTCTATTTTCCAAATTTTTGTTAATCTAATGGATGGTAGCCTTGTCATTATGGAAGGTAGTTTGTTGTCAAGATTTTTGTACTGCAATGGATGGTAGCCTTGTCAATATGGAAGCTAGTCTCTTGTTTATATTTTTTTATTCTAATGGATGGTACCCTTCTCATTATGGAAGGTATTCTATTTTCTAGATTTTTGTTACTCTAATGCATGGTAGCCTTGTCATTATGGAAGGTAGTCTGTTGTCGATATTTTTGTTACTGCAATGGATGGTAGCCTTGTCATTATGGAAGGTAGTCTATCGTTGTGATTTCTATTACTCCAATGGATGGTAGCCTTATCATTAAGGACAGTAGTCTGTTGTTCAGATTTTTTTACTCCAATGGATGGTAGACTTGTCATTATGGAAGGTAGTCTATCGTTGTTATTTCTATTACTCCAATGGATGGTAGCCTTGTCATTAAGGACAGTAGTCTGTTGTTCAAATTTTTTTTACTCCAATCGATGGTAGACTTGTCATTATGGAAGGTAGTATGTTGTCGAGATTCTTGTTACTCCATTAGATGGTAGCCTTGTCATTATTGAAGGTAGTGTGTTGTCAATATTTTTGTTATTCCCATGGATGGTAGCCTTGTCATTGTGGAAGGTAGCCTGTTATTGAGATTTTTGTAATTCCAATGGATGGTATCCTTGTAATTACGAAAGGTAGTCCGTTGTCGATATCTTTGTTACTCCAATGAATTGTAGCCTTGTCAATATGGAATGTAGTCTGTTGTCGAGATTATTGTTACTCCAATGAATGGTAGCCTTGTCAATATGGTAGCTAGTCTCTTGTTTATATTTTTTTTACTATAATGGATGGTACCCTTCTCATTATGGAAGGTAGTCTATTTTCCAGAGTTTTGTTACTCTAATGGATAGTAGCCTTGTCATTATGGAAGGTAGTCTGTTGTCGAGATTTTTGTTACTCCAATGGATGGTAGCCTTGTCATTATGGAAGGTAGTCTATCGTTGTGATTTCTATTACTCCAATGGATGGTAGCCTTATCATTAAGGACAGTAGTCTGTTGTTCAGATTTTTTTACTCCAATGGATGGTAGACTTGTCATTATGGAAGGTAGTCTGTTGTCTAGATTTTTGTTACTCCATTAGATGGTAGCCTTGTCATTATTGAAGGTAGTGTGTTGACAATATTTTTGTTATTCCCATGGATGGTATCCTTGTCATTGTGGAACATAGTCTGTTGTCGAGATTTTTGTTATTCCAATGGATGGTATCCTTGTAATTATGAAAGGTAGTCCGTTGTCGATATCTTTGTTACTCCAATGGATTGTAGCCTTGTCATTATGAAAGGTAGTCTATTGTCGAGATTTTTGTTACTCTAAGGGATGGTAGCCTTGTCAATATGGAAGCTAGTCTCTTGTTTATATTTTTTTACTCTAATGGATGGTACCCTTCTCATTATGGAAGGTATTCTATTTTCCAGATTTTTGTTACTCTAATGGATGGTAGCTTTGTCATTATGGAAGGTAGTCTGTTGTCGAGATTTTTGTTACTGCAAAGGATGGTAGCCTTGTCATTATGGAAGGTAGTCTATCGTTGTTATTTCTATTACTCCAATGGATGGTAGCCTTGTCATTAAAGACAGTAGTCTGTTGTTCATATTTTTTTTACTGCAATGGATGGAAGACTTTGTCATTATGGAAGGTAGTCTGTTGTCGAGATTCTTGTTACTCCATTAGATGGTAGCCTTGTCATTATTGAAGGTAGTGTGTTGTCAATATTTTTGTTATTCCCATGGATGGTAGCCTTGTCATTGTGGAAGGTAGTGTGTTGTTGATATTTTTGTTATTCCAATGGATAATAGCCTTGTCATTTTGGAAGGTAGTATGTTTTTGATATCTTTGTTACTACAATGGATGGTAGCCTTGTCATTATGGAAGGTAGTCTATTTTTCGAGATTTTTGTTACTCCAATGGATGGTATCCTTGCCATTATGGAAGGTAGTCTATTTTCGAGATTTTTGTTATTCCAATGGATGGTATCCTTGTCATTATGAAAGGTAGTATGTTGTCGATATCTTTGTTACTCCAATGGATGGTAGCCTAGTCATAATGGAACGTAGTCTGTTGTCGAGATTTTTGTTACTCCAATGGATGGTACCTTTGTCATTATGGAAGGTAGTTTGTTGTCGGGATATTTGTTACTACAATGGATTGTAGCTTTGTCATTATTGAAGGTAGTCTGTTGTCGAGATTTTTGTTACTACAACGCATTGTAGCTTTGTCATTATGGAAGGTAGTCTGTTGTCTTGATTTTTGTTACTCCAATGGATGGTAGCCTTGTCATTATGGAAGGTAGTCTGTTATTCAGATTTTTGTAACTCCAATGGATAATAGCCTTGTCAATATTGAAGGTAGTCCATTGTCGCGATTTTTGTTACTCCAACGGATCGTAGACTGGTCATTATGGAAGGTAGTCTATTGTTGATATTTTTGTTACTCCAATGCATGGTAGCCTTGTCATTATGGAAGGTAGTCATCATTGAGATTTCTGTTACTCCAATGGATGGTAGATTTGTCATTATGGAAGGCAGTATGTTGTTCATATTTTTTTTACTCCAATGGATGGTAGCCTTGTCATTATGGAAGGTAGCCTATTGTCGAGATTTTTGTTATTCAATTGGATGGTAGCCCTGTTATTATGGAAGGTAGTCTATTGTCGAGATCTTTGTTACTCCATTGGATGGTAGCCTTGTCATTATGGAATGTAGTCTATTGTCGAGATTTTTTTTACTCCAATGGATGGTAGCCTTTTCATTTTGGAAGCTAGTCTCTTGTCGAGATTTTTGTTACTCAAATGGATGGTAGCCTTGTCATTATGGAAGGTAGTCTGTTTTCTTGATTTTTGTTACTCCAATGGAAGGTAGCCTTGTCATTATGGAAGGTAGTATGTCATTGAGATTTTTGTTACTCCAATGGATGGTAGCCTTGTCATTATGTAAGGTAGTTTGTTGTCACGATTTTTGTTACTACAATGGATGGTAGCCTTGTCATTATGGAAGGTAGTATGTTGTTCAGATTTTTGTTACTCCAATGGATATTAGCCTTGTCAAAATGGAAGGTAGTTTGTTGTCGAGATTTTTCTTACTCCAATGGAAGGTAGCCTTGTCGTTATGGAAGATAGTGTGTTGTTGAGATTTTTGTTACTCCAATGGATGGTATCCTTGTCATTATGGAAGGTAGTCTGTTGTTCAGATTTTTGTTACTTCAATGGATAGTAGCCTTGTCAATATGGAAGGTATTATGTTGTCGCGATTTTTGTTACTACAACAGATCGTAGACTTGTCATTATGGAAGGTAGTCTGTTGTCGAGATTTTTGTTACTACAATGGATGGTAGCCTTGCTATTATGGAAGGTAATCTGTTGTTCATATTTTTGTTACTTCAATGGATGGTAGCCTTGTTATTATGGAAGGTAGTCTGTTGTCAAGATTTTCTTTAGTCGAATGGATGGTAGCCTTGTCATTATAGAAGGTAGTCTATTGTAGAGATTTTTATTACTCCAATGGATGGTAGGCTTGGCATTATGGAAGGTAGTCTCTTGTCGAGATTTTTGTTACTCTAATGGATGGTAGCCTGGTCATTATGAAAGGTAGTCAGTTGTTGATATCTTTGTTACTCCAATGGATAATTGCCTAGTCATTATGGAAGGTAGTCTGTTGTCGAGATTTTTTTTACTCCAATGGAAGGTAGCCTTGTCATTATGAAAGGTAGTGTGTCATTTAGATTTTTGTTACTCCAATGGATGGTAGCCTTGTCATTATGGAAGGTAGTATGTTGTTCAGATTTTTGTTACTCCAATGGATAATAGCCTTGTCATTATGGAAGGTAGTCTGTTGTTCAGATTTTTGTTACTTCAATGGATAATAGCCTTGTCAATATGGAAGGTATTTTGTTGTCGCGATTTTTGTTACTCAAACGGATCGTAGACTTGTCATTATGGAAGGTAGTCTGTTGTCGAGATTTTTGTTACTACAATGGATGGTAGCCATGCCATTATGGAAGGTAATCTGTTGTTCATATTTTTGTTACTCCAATGGATGGTAACATTGTAATTATGGAAGGTAGTCTGTTGTCAAGATTTTCTTTAGTCGAATGGATGGTAGCCTTGTCATTATAGAAGGTAGTTTATTGTCGAGATTTTTGTTACTCCAATGGATGGTAGGCTTGGCATTATGGAAGGTAGTCTCTTCTCGAGATTTTTGTTACTCCAATGGATGGTAGCCTTGTCATTATGCAAGGTAGTCAGTTGTTGATATATTTGTTACTCCAATGGATAGTAGCCTAGTCATTATGGAAGGTAGTCTGTTGTCGAGATTTTTTTTACTCCAATGGAACGTAGCCTTGTCATTATGGAAGGTAGAGTGTCATTGAGATTTTTGTTACTCCAATGGATGGTAGCCTTGTCATTATAGAAGGTAGTCTATTGTTCATATTTTTGTTACTCCAAAGGATAGTAGCCTTGTCAATATGGAAGGTAGTCTGTTGTCGAGATTTTTGTTACTCCAATGGAAGGTAGCCATGTCATTATGGAAGGTAGTGTGTCGTTGAGATTTTTTTTACTCCAATGGAAGGTAGCCTTGTCATTATGGAAGGTAGTGTTTCATTGAGATTTTTGTTTCTCCAATGGATGGTAGCCTTGTAATTATGGAAGGTAGTCTATTGTTCATATTTTTGTTACTCCAAAGGATAGTAGCCTTGTCAATATGGAAGGTAGTCTGTTGTCGAGATTTTTGTTACTCCAATGGAAGGTAGCCTTGTCATTATGGAAGGTAGTGTGTCATTGAGATTTTTGTTACACCAATGGATGGTAGCCTTGTCATTATGGAAGGTAGTCTATTGTTGAGATTTTTGTTACTCCAATGGATACTAGCCTTGTCAATATGGAAGGTAGTCCATTGCCGCGATTTTTTTTACTCCAATGGAAGGTAGCCTTGTCAATATGGAAGCTAGTCTCTTGTTTATATTTTTTTACTCTAATGGATGGTACCCTTCTCATTATGGAAGGTATTCTATTTTCCAGATTTTTGTTACTCTAATGGATGGTAGCTTTGTCATTATGGAAGGTAGTCTGTTGTCGAGATTTTTGTTACTGCAAAGGATGGTAGCCTTGTCATTATGGAAGGTAGTCTATCGTTGTTACTTCTATTATTCCATTGGATGGTAGTCTTGTCATTAAGGACAGTAGTCTGTTGTTCATATTTTTTTAACTGCAATCGATGGTACACTTGTCATTATGGAAGGTAGTCTCTTGTCGAGATTCTTGTTACTCCATTAGATGGTAGCCTTGTCATTATTGAAGGTAGTGTGTTGTCAATATTTTTGTTATTCCCATGGATGGTAGCCTTGTCATTGTGGAAGGTAGTCTATTGTCGAGATTTTTGTAATTCCAATGGATGGTATCCTTGTAATTATGAAAGGTAGTCCATTGTCGATATTTTTGTTACTCCAATCGGTGGTAGCCTTGCCATTATGAAAGGTAGTCTGTTTTCGAGATTTTTGTTATTCCAATGGATGGTAGCCTTGTCATTATGTAAGGTAGTTTGTTGTCAATATCTTTGTTACTCCAATGGATGGTAGCCTAGTCATTATGGAAGGTAGTCTGTTGTCGAGATTTTTGTTACTACAATGGATTGTAGCTTTGACATTATGGAAGGTAGTATATTGTCGATATTTTTTTTACTACAATGTATGTTAGCCTTGTCATTATGGAAGGTACTCTGTTGTTGAGATTTTTGTTACTCCAATGGATGGTAGCCTTGTCATTATGGAAGGTAGTCTGTTGTCGAGATTTTTGTTATTCCAATGGATGGTAGCCTAGTCATTATGGAAGGAAGTTTGTTTCTCTAAATTTTTATTATTCCAATGGATGGTAGCCTTGTCAGTATGTAAGGTAGTCTGTTGTCAATATATTTGTTACTCCAATGGATGGTAGCCTAGTCATTATAGAAGGTAGTCTGTTGTCGATATTTTTGTTACTCCAATGGATGGTAGCCTTGTCATTATGGAATGTAGTCTGTTGTCGAGATTTTTGTTACTCCAATGGATGGTAGCCTTGTCAATATGGAAGCTAGTCTCTTGTTTATATTTTATTTACTCTAATGGATGGTACCCTTCTCATTATGGAAGGTAGTCTATTTTCCAGATTTTTGTTACTCTAATGCGGTAGCCTAGTCATTATGGAAGGAAGTCTGTTTTCGAGATTTTTGTTACTCTAATGGATGGTATCCTTGTCATTATGGAAGGTAGTCTGTTGTCGAGGTTTTTGTTATTCCAATGGATGGTATCCTTGTCATTATGAAAGGTAGTTCGTTGCCGATATCTTTATTACTCCAATGGATGATAGCCTAGTCATTATGGAAGGTAGTCTATTTTCGATATTTTTGTTACTCTAATGGATGGTGGCCTTGCTATTATGGAAGGTAGTCTGTTGTCAAGATTTTTGTTATTCCATTGGATGGTAGCCTTGTCATTATGAAAGGTACTCCGTTGTCAATATCTTTGTTACTCCAATGGATGGTAGCCTAGTTGTTATGGAAGGTAGTCTGTTGTCGAGATTTTTGTTACTCCAATGGATGGTAGCCTTGTCATTATGGAAGGTAGTTTGTTGTCGAGATTTTTGATACTACAATGGATTGTAGCTTTGTCATTATGGAAGGTAGTCTATTGTCGAGATTTTTGTTACTACAATGTATGTTAGCCTTGTCATTATGGAAGGTAGTCTGTTGTCGAGATTTTTGTTACTCCAATGGATGGTAGCCTTGTCATTATGGAAGGTAGTCTGTTGTCGAGATTTTTGTTATTCCAATGGATGGTAGCCTAGTCATTATGGAAGCCATTCTTTTGTTTATATTTTTTACTCTAATGGATGGTACCCTTCTCATTATAGAAGGTATTCTATTTTCCAAATTTTTGTTAATCTAATGGATGGTAGCCTTGTCATTATGGAAGGTAGTCTGTTGTCAAGATTTTTGTACTGCAATGGATGGTAGCCTTGTCAATATGGAAGCTAGTCTTTTGTTTATATTTTTTTTTCTAATGGATGGTACCCTTCTCATTATGGAAGGTATTCTATTTTCTAGATTTTTGTTACTCTAATGCATGGTAGCCTTGTCATTATGGAAGGTAGTCTGTTGTCGATATTTTTGTTACTGCAATGGATGGTAGCCTTGTCATTATGGAAGGTAGTCTATCGTTGTTATTTCTATTACTCCAATGGATGGTAGCCTTGTCATTAAGGACAGTAGTCTGTTGTTCAAATTTTTTTTACTCCAATGGATGGTAGACTTGTCATTATGGAAGGTAGTATGTTGTCGAGATTCTTGTTACTCCATTAGATGGTAGCCTTGTCATTATTGAAGGTAGTGTGTTGTCAATATTTTTGTTATTCCCATGGATGGTAGCCTTGTCATTGTGGAAAGTAGTCTGTTATTGAGATTTTTGTAATTCCAATGGATGGTATCCTTGTAATTACGAAAGGTAGTCCGTTGTCGATATCTTTGTTACTCCAATGAATTGTAGCCTTGTCAATATGGAATGTAGTCTGTTGTCGAGATTATTGTTACTCCAATGAATGGTAGCCTTGTCAATATGGTAGCTAGTCTCTTGTTTATATTTTTTTTACTATAATGGATGGTACCCTTCTCATTATGGAAGGTAGTCTATTTTCCACAGTTTTGTTACTCTAATGGATAGTAGCCTTGTCATTATGGAAGGTAGTCTGTTGTCGAGATTTTTGTTACTCCAATGGATGGTAGCCTTGTCATTATGGAAGGTAGTCTATCGTTGTGATTTCTATTACTCCAATGAATGGTAGCCTTATCATTAAGGACAGTAGTCTGTTGTTCAGATTTTTTTACTCCAATGGATGGTAGACTTGTCATTATGGAAGGTAGTCTGTTGTCTAGATTTTTGTTACTCCATTAGATGGTAGCCTTGTCATTATTGAAGGTAGTGTGTTGTCAATATTTTTGTTATTCCCATGGATGGTATCCTTGTCATTGTGGAACATAGTCTGTTGTCGAGATTTTTGTTATTCCAATGGATGGTATCCTTGTAATTATGAAAGGTAGTCCGTTGTCGATATCTTTGTTACTCCGATGGATTGTAGCCTTGTCATTATGAAAGGTAGTCTATTGTCGAGATTTTTGTTACTCTAAGGGATGGTAGCCTTGTCAATATGGAAGCTAGTCTCTTGTTTATATTTTTTTACTCTAATGGATGGTACCATTCTCATTATGGAAGGTATTCTATTTTCCAGATTTTTGTTACTCTAATGGATGGTAGCTTTGTCATTATGGAAGGTAGTCTGTTGTCGAGATTTTTGTTACTGCAAAGGATGGTAGCCTTGTCATTATGGAAGGTAGTCTATCGTTGTTATTTCTATTACTCCAATGGATGGTAGCCTTGTCATTAAAGACAATAGTCTGTTGTTCATATTTTTTTACTGCAATGGATGGTAGACTTTGTCATTATGGAAGGTAGTCTGTTGTCGAGATTCTTGTTACTCCATTAGATGGTAGCCTTGTCATTATTGAAGGTAGTGTGTTGTCAATATTTTTGTTATTCCCATGGATGGTAGCCTTGTCATTGTGGAAGGTAGTGTGTTGTTGATATTTTTGTTATTCCAATGGATAATAGCCTTGTCATTTTGGAAGGTAGTATGTTTTTGATATCTTTGTTACTACAATGGATGGTAGCCTTGTCATTATGGAAGGTAGTCTATTTTTCGAGATTTTTGTTACTCCAATGGATGGTATCCTTGCCATTATGGAAGGTAGTCTATTTTCGAGATTTTTGTTATTCCAATGGATGGTATCCTTGTCATTATGAAAGGTAGTATGTTGTCGATATCTTTGTTACTCCAATGGATGGTAGCCTAGTCATAATGGAACGTAGTCTGTTGTCGAGATTTTTGTTACTCCAATGGATGGTACCCTTGTCATTATGGAAGGTAGTTTGTTATCGGGATATTTGTTACTACAATGGATTGTAGCTTTGTCATTATTGAAGGTAGTCTGTTGTCGAGATTTTTGTTACTACAACGCATTGTAGCTTTGTCATTATGGAAGGTAGTCTGTTGTCTTGATTTTTGTTACTCCAATGGATGGTAGCCTTGTCATTATGGAAGGTAGTCTGTTATTCAGATTTTTGTTACTCCAATGGATAATAGCCTTGTCAATATTGAAGGTAGTCCATTGTCGCGATTTTTGTTACTCCAACGGATCGTAGACTGGTCATTATGGAAGGTAGTCTATTGTTGATATTTTTGTTACTCCAATGCATGGTAGCCTTGTCATTATGGAAGGTAGTCATCATTGAGATTTCTGTTACTCCAATGGATGGTAGATTTGTCATTATGGAAGGCAGTATGTTGTTCATATTTTTTTTACTCCAATGGATGGTAGCCTTGTCATTATGGAAGGTAGCCTGTTGTCGAGATTTTTGTTATTCAATTGGATGGTAGCCCTGTTATTATGGAAGGTAGTCTATTGTCGAGATCTTTGTTACTCCATTGGATGGTAGCCTTGTCATTATGGAATGTAGTCTATTGTCGAGATTTTTTTTACTCCAATGGATGGTAGCCTTTTCATTTTGGAAGCTAGTCTCTTGTCGAGATTTTTGTTACTCAAATGGATGGTAGCCTTGTCATTATGGAAGGTAGTCTGTTTTCTTTATTTTTGTTACTCCAATGGAAGGTAGCCTTGTCATTATGGAAGGTAGTATGTCATTGAGATTTTTGTTACTCCAATGGATGGTAGCCTTGTCATTATGTAAGGTAGTTTGTTGTCACGATTTTTGTTACTACAATGGATGGTAGCCTTGTCATTATGGAAGGTAGTATGTTGTTCAGATTTTTGTTACTCCAATGGATATTAGCCTTGTCAAAATGGAAGGTAGTTTGTTGTCGAGATTTTTCTTACTCCAATGGAAGGTAGCCTTGTCGTTATGGAAGATAGTGTGTTGTTGAGATTTTTGTTACTCCAATGGATGGTATCCTTGTCATTATGGAAGGTAGTCTGTTGTTCAGATTTTTGTTACTTCAATGGATAGTAGCCTTGTCAATATGGAAGGTATTATGTTGTCGCGATTTTTGTTACTACAACAGATCGTAGACTTGTCATTATGGAAGGTAGTCTGTTGTCGAGATTTTTGTTACTACAATGGATGGTAGCCTTGCTATTATGGAAGGTAATCTGTTGTTCATATTTTTGTTACTCCAATGGATGGTAGCCTTGTTATTATGGAAGGTAGTCTGTTGTCAAGATTTTCTTTAGTCGAATGGATGGTAGCCTTGTCATTATAGAAGGTAGTCTATTGTCGAGATTTTTATTACTCCAATGGATGGTAGGCTTGGCATTATGGAAGGTAGTCTCTTGTCGAGATTTTTGTTACTCTAATGGATGGTAGCCTGGTCATTATGAAAGGTAGTCAGTTGTTGATATCTTTGTTACTCCAATGGATAATTGCCTAGTCATTATGGAAGGTAGTCTGTTGTCGAGATTTTTTTTACTCCAATGGAAGGTAGCCTTGTCATTATGAAAGGTAGTGTGTCATTTAGATTTTTGTTACTCCAATGGATGGTAGCCTTGTCATTATGGAAGGTAGTATGTTGTTCAGATTTTTGTTACTCCAATGGATAATAGCCTTGTCATTATGGAAGGTAGTCTGTTGTTCAGATTTTTGTTACTTCAATGGATAATAGCCTTGTCAATATGGAAGGTATTTTGTTGTCGCGATTTTTGTTACTCAAACGGATGGTAGACTTGTCATTATGGAAGGTAGTCTGTTGTCGAGATTTTTGTTACTACAATGGATGGTAGCCATGCCATTATGGAAGGTAATCTGTTGTTCATATTTTTGTTACTCCAATGGATGGTAACATTGTTATTATGGAAGGTAGTCTGTTGTCAAGATTTTCTTTAGTCGAATGGATAGTAGCCTTGTCATTATAGAAGGTAGTTTATTGTCGAGATTTTTGTTACTCCAATGGATGGTAGGCTTGGCATTATGGAAGGTAGTCTCTTCTCGAGATTTTTGTTACTCCAATGGATGGTAGCCTTGTCATTATGCAAGGTAGTCAGTTGTTGATATCTTTGTTACTCCAATGGATAGTAGCCTAGTCATTATGGTAGGTAGTCTGTTGTCGAGATTTTTTTTACTCCAATGGAACGTAGCCTTGTCATTATGGAAGGTAGAGTGTCATTGAGATTTTTGTTACTCCAATGGATGGTAGCCTTGTCATTATAGAAGGTAGTCTATTGTTCATATTTTTGTTACTCCAAAGGATAGTAGCCTTGTCAATATGGAAGGTAGTCTGTTGTCGAGATTTTTGTTACTCCAATGGAAGGTAGCCATGTCATTATGGAAGGTAGTGTGTCGTTGAGATTTTTTTTACTCCAATGGAAGGTAGCCTTGTCATTATGGAAGGTAGTGTGTCATTGAGATTTTTGTTTCTCCAATGGATGGTAGCCTTGTAATTATGGAAGGTAGTCTATTGTTCATATTTTTGTTACTCCAAAGGATAGTAGCCTTGTCAATATGGAAGGTAGTCTGTTGTCGAGATTTTTGTTACTCCAATGGAAGGTAGCCTTGTCATTATGGAAGGTAGTGTGTCATTGAGATTTTTGTTACACCAATGGATGGTAGCCTTGTCATTATGGAAGGTAGTTTATTGTTGAGATTTTTGTTACTCCAATGGATACTAGCCTTGTCAATATGGAAGGTAGTCCATTGCCGCGATTTTTGTTACTCCAATGGATCGTAGACTTGTCATTATGGAAAGTAGTTTGTTGTCGATATTCTTGTTATTCCATTGGATGGTAGCCTTGTCATTATGGAATGTAGTCTATTGTAAAGATTTTTGTTACTCCAATGCATGGTAGCCTTGCCATTATGGAAGCTAGTCTCTTGTCGTGATTTTTGTTACTCAAATGGATTGTAGCCTTTTCATTATGGAAGGTAGTCTGTTGTCGAGATTTTTGTTACTACAATGGATGGTAGCGTTGTCATTATGAAAGGTAGTATGTTGTCGAGATTTTTGTTACTACAATGGATGGTAGCCTTTTCATTATGGAAGGTAGTCTATTGTTGAGATTTTTGTTACTCCAATGGATAGTAGCCTTGTCAATATGGAAGGTAGTCCCTTGCCGCGATTTTTGTTACTCCAACGGATCGTAGACTTGTCATTATGGAAAGTAGTTTGTTGTCGATATTCTTGTTATTCCATTGGATGGTAGCCTTGTCATTATGGAATGTAGTATATTGTAAAGATTTTTGTTACACCAATGCATGGTTGCCTTGTCATTATGGAAGCTAGTCTCTTGTCGAGGTTTTTGTTACTCAAATGGATTGTAGCCTTTTCATTATGGAAGGTAGTCTGTTGTCGAGATTTTTGTTACTACAATGGATGGTAGCGTTGTCATTATGAAAGGTAGTGTTGTTCATATGTTTGTTACTCCAATGGATGGTAGCATTGTTATTATGGAAGGTAGTATGTTGTCAAGATTTTCTTTAGTCGAATGGATGGTAGCCTTGTCATTATAGAAGGTAGTCTATTGTCGAGATTTTTATTACTCCAATGGATGGTAGGCTTGGCATTATGGAAGGTAGTCTCTTGTCGAGATTTTTTTTACTCTAATGGATGCTAGCCTGGTCATTATGAAAGGTAGTCAGTTGTTGATATCTTTGTTACTCCAATGGATAGTAGCCTAGTCATTATGGAAGGTAGTCTGTTGTCGAGATTTTTTTTACTCCAATGGAACGTAGCCTTGTCATTATGGAAGGTAGTGTGTCATTGAGATTTTTGTTACTCCAATGGATGGTAACCTTGTCATTATAGAAGGTAGTCTATTGTTCATATTTTATTACTCCAAAGGATAGTAGCCTTGTCAATATGGAAGGTAGTCTGTTGTCGAGATTTTTGTTACTCCAATGGAAGGTAGCCTTGTCATTATGGAAGTTAGTGTGTCGTTGAGATTTTTTTTACTCCAATGGAAGGTAGCCTTGTCATTATGGAAGGTAGTGTGTCATTGAGATTTTTGTTACTCCAATGGATGGTAGCCTTGTAATTATGGAAGGTAGTCTATTGTTCATATTTTTGTTACTCCAAAGGATAGTAGCCTTGTCAATATGGAAGGTAGTCTGTTGTCGAGATTTTTGTTACTCCAATGGAAGGTAGCCTTGTCATTATGGAAGGTAGTGTGTCATTGAGATTTTTGTTACACCAATGGATAGTAGCCTTGTCATTATGGAAGGTAGTCTATTTTTGAGATTTTTGTTACTCCAATGGATAATAGCCTTGTCAATATGGAAGGTAGTCCATTGCCGCGATTTTTGTTACTCCAATGGATCGTAGACTTGTCATTATGGAAAGTATTTTGTTGTCGATATTCTTGTTATTCCATTGGATGGTAGCCTTGTCATTATGGAATGTAGTCTATTGTAAAGATTTTTGTTACTCCAATGCATGGTAGCCTTGCCATTATGGAAGCTAGTCTCTTGTCGTGATTTTTGTTACTCAAATGGATTGTAGCCTTTTCATTATGGAAGGTAGTCTGTTGTCGAGATTTTTGTTACTACAATGGATGGTAGCGTTGTCATTATGAAAGGTAGTATGTTGTCGAGATTTTTGTTACTACAATGGATGGTAGCCTTTTCATTATGGAAGGTAGTCTATTGTTGAGATTTTTGTTTCTCCAATGGATAGTAGCCTTGTCAATATGGAAGGTAGTCCCTTGCCGCGATTTTTTTTACTCCAACGGATCGTAGACTTGTCATTATGGAAAGTAGTTTGTTGTCGATATTCTTGTTATTCCATTGGATGGTAGCCTTGTCATTATGGAATGTAGTCTATTGTAAAGATTTTTGTTACACCAGTGCATGGTTGCCTTGTCATTATGGAAGCTAGTCTCTTGTCGAGGTTTTTGTTACTCAAATGGATTGTAGCCTTTTCATTATGGAAGGTAGTCTGTTGTCGAGATTTTTGTTACTACAATGGATGGTAGCGTTGTCATTATGAAAGGTAGTGTTGTTCATATGTTTGTTACTCCAATGGATGGTAGCCTTGTTATTATGGAAGGTAGTATGTTGTCAAGATTTTCTTTAGTCGAATGGATGGTAGCCTTGTCATTATAGAAGGTAGTCTATTGTCGAGATTTTTATTACTCCAATGGATGGTAGGCTTGGCATTATGGAAGGTAGTCTCTTGTCGAGATTTTTGTTACTCTAATGGATGCTAGCCTGGTCATTATGAAAGGTAGTCAGTTGTTGATATCTTTGTTACTCCAATGGATAGTAGCCTAGTCATTATGGAAGGTAGTCTGTTGTAGAGATTTTTTTTACTCCAATGGAACGTAGCCTTGTCATTATGGAAGGTAGTGTGTCATTGAGATTTTTGTTACTCCAATGGATGGTAACCTTGTCATTATAGAAGGTAGTCTATTGTTCATATTTTATTACTCCAAAGGATAGTAGCCTTGTCAATATGGAAGGTAGTCTGTTGTCGAGATTTTTGTTACTCCAATGGAAGGTAGCCTTGTCATTATGGAAGGTAGTGTGTCGTTGAGATTTTTTTTACTCCAATGGAAGGTAGCCTTGTCATTATGGAAGGTAGTGTGTCATTGAGATTTTTGTTACTCCAATGGATGGTAGCCTTGTAATTATGGAAGGTAGTCTATTGTTCATATTTTTGTTACTCCAAAGGATAGTAGCCTTGTCAATATGGAAGGTAGTCTGTTGTCGAGATTTTTGTTACTCCAATGGAAGGTAGCCTTGTCATTATGGAAGGTAGTGTGTCATTGAGATTTTTGTTACACCAATGGATAGTAGCCTTGTCATTATGGAAGGTAGTCTATTTTTGAGATTTTTGTTACTCCAATGGATAATAGCCTTGTCAATATGGAAGGTAGTCCATTGCCGCGATTTTTGTTACTCCAATGGATCGTAGACTTGTCATTATGGAAAGTAGTTTGTTGTCGATATTCTTCTTATTCCATTGGATGGTAGCCTTGTCATTATGGAATGTAGTCTATTGTAAAGATTTTTGTTACTCCAATGCATGGTAGCCTTGCCATTATGGAAGCTAGTCTCTTGTCGTGATTTTTGTTACTCAAATGGATTGTAGCCTTTTTATTATGGAAGGTAGTCTGTTGTCGAGATTTTTGTTACTACAATGGATGGTAGCGTTGTCATTATGAAAGGTAGTATGTTGTCGAGATTTTTGTTACTACAATGGATGGTAGCCTTTTCATTATGGAAGGTAGTCTATTGTTGAGATTTTTGTTACTCCAATGGATAGTAGCCTTGTCAATATGGAAGGTAGTCCATTTCCGCGATTTTTGTTACTCCAACGGATCGTAGACTTGTCATTATGGAAAGTAGTTTGTTGTCGATATTCTTGTTATTCCATTGGATGGTAGCCTTGTCATTATGGAATGTAGTCTATTGTAAAGATTTTTGTTACTCCAATGCATGGTTGCCTTGTCATTATGGAAGCTAGTCTCTTGTCGAGATTTTTGTTACTCAAATGGATTGTAGCCTTTTCATTATGGAAGGTAGTCTGTTGTCGAGATTTTGGTTACTACAATGGATGGTAGCGTTGTCATTATGAAAGGTAGTATGTTGTCGAGATTTTTGTTACTACAATGGATGGTAGCCTTTTCATTATGGAAGTTAGTCTGTAATCGATATCTTTGTTACTCTAATGGATGGTAGCCTAATCATTATGGAAGGTAGTTTGTTGTCGAGATTTTTTTTACTCCAATGGATGGTAGCCTTGTCATTATGGAAGGTTGTATGTTGTACAGATTTTTGTTACTCCAATGGATCGTAGACTTGTCATTATGGAAGGTAGTCTGTTGTTGATATTTTTGTTACTACAACGGATGGTATCCTTGCCATTATGGAAGGTAATCTATTGTTCATATTTTTGTTACTCCAATGGATGGTAGCCTTGTCATTATAGAAGGTAGTCTATTGTCGAAATTTTTGTTACTTCAATGGATGGTAGGCTTGGCATTATGGAAGGTAGTCTCTTGTCGAGATTTTTGTTATTCCAATGGATGGTAGCCTGGTCATTATGGAAGGTAGTCAGTTGTTGATATCTTTGATACTCCAATGGATAATAGCCTAGTCATTATGGCAGGTAGTCTGTTCTCAATATTTTTTTTACTCCAATGGATGGTAGCCTTGTCATTATGGAAGGTAGTATGTTGTTCAGATTTTTATTACTCCAATGGATAATAGCCTTGTCAATATGGAAGGTAGTCTGTTGTCGAGATATTTCTTACTCCAATGGAAGGTAGCCTTGTCATTATGGAAGGTAGTCTGTTCTCAATATTTTTTTTACTCCAATGGATGGTAGCCTTGTCATTATGGAAGGTAGTATGTTGTTCAGATTTTTATTACTCCAATGGATAATAGCCTTGTCAATATGGAAGGTAGTCTGTTGTCGAGATATTTCTTACTCCAATGGATGGTATCCTTGTCATTATGGAAGGTAGTCTGTTGGTCAGATTTTTGTTACTTCAATGGATAGTAGCCTTGTCAATATGGAAGGTATTCTGTTGTCGCGATTTTTGTTACTCCAACGGATCGTAGACTTGTCATTATGGAAGGTAGTCTGTTGTCGAGATTTTTGTTACTACAATGGATGGTAGCCTTGCCATTATGGAAGGTAATTTGTTTTTCATATTTTTGTTACTCCAATGGATGGTAGCCTTGTTATTATGGAAGGTATTATGTTGTCAATATTTTCTTTAGTCGAATGGATGGTAGCCTTGTGATTATAGAAGGTAGTCTATTGTCGAGATTTTTATTACTCCAATGGATGGTAGGCTTGGAATTATGGAAGGTAGTCTCTTGTCGAGATTTTTGTTACTCCAATGGATGGTAGCCTTGTCATTATGCAAGGTAGTCAGTTGTTGATATCGTTGTTACTCCAATTGATAATAGCCTAGTCATTATGGAAGGTAGTCTGTTGTCGAGATTTTTTTTACTCCAATGGATGGTAGCCTTGTCATTATGGAAGGTAGTCTGTTGTTCATATTTTTGTTACTCCAATGGATAGTAGCGTTGCCAATATGGAAGGTAGTCTTTTGTCGAGATTTTTGTTACTCCAATGGAAGGTAGCCTTGTCATTATGGAAGGTAGTGTGTTGTTGAGATTTTTGTTACTCCAATGGATTGTATCCTTGTCATTATGGAAGGTAGTCTGTTTTTCAGATTTTTGTTACTTTAATGGATAGTAGCCTTGTCAATATGGAAGGTATTCTATTGTCGCGATTTTTGTTACTCCAACGGATCATTGACTTGTCATTATGGAAGGTAGTCTGTTGTCGAGATTTTTGATACTACAATGGATGGTAGCCTTTCCATTATGGAAGGTAATATGTTGTTCATATTTTTGTTACTCCAATGGATGGTAGCCTTGTTATTATGGAAGGTAGTCTGTTGTCATGATTTTATTTAGTGGAATGGATGGTAGATTTGTCATTATAGAAGGTAGTCTATTGTCGAGATTTTTGTTACTCCCCTGGATGGTAGGCTTTGCATTTTGGAAGGTAGTCTCTTGTCAAGATTTTTGTTACTCCAATGGATGGTAGCCTAGTCATTATGGAAGGTAGTTTGTCGTTGAGATTTCTATTACTCCAATGGATGGTAGCCTTTTCATTATGGAAGGTAGTTTGTTGTTCAGATTTTTGGTACTCCAATGGATGGTAGCCTTGTAATTATGAAAGGTAGTCTGTTGTCGAGATTTTTGTTATTCCCTTGGATGGTAGCCTTGTCATTATGGAAGGTAGTCTGTTGGTGTGGTTTTTGTTAATCCAATGGATGGTAGCCTTGTGATTATGGAAGGTAGTCTGTTGTCGAGATTTTTTTTACTCCAATGGATGGTAACCTTGTCATTATGGAAGGTAGTTTGATGTCGAGATTTTTGTTACTCCAATGAATGGTAGCCTTGTCATTATGAAAGGTAGTATTTCGTTAAGATTTTTGCTACTCCATTGGATGGTAGCCTTATTATTATGGAAGGTAGTCTATTGTTCAGATTTTTGTTACTCTAATGGATGGTAGCCTTGTAATTATTAAAGGTAGGCTATTGTCGAGATTTATTGTTATTCCATTGAATGGTAGACATGTAATTATGGAAGGTAGTCTGTTGTCGATATTTTTGTTACTCTAATGGATGGTAGCCTTTTCATTATGGAAGGTAGCATGTTGTCGAGGTTTATGCTAATCCAATGGATGGTAACCTTGTGATTATGGAAGGTAGTCTGTTGTCGAGATTTTTTTTACTGCAATAGATGGTAGCCTTGTCATTATGGAAGGTAGTCTATTGTCGAGATTTTTGTTACTCCAATGGATGGTAGCCTTGTCATTATGAAAGGTAGTATTTCGTTAAGATTTTTGATACTCCAACGGATGGTAGCCTTGTTATTATGGAAGGTAGTCTATTGTTCATATTTGTGTTACTCCAATGGATGGTAGCCTTGTAATTATAAGAGGTAGTCTATTGTCGAGATTTTTTTTTATTCCAATGTATGGTAACCTTGTCATTATGGAAGGTAGTCTGTTGTCAAGATTTTTTTTACTCCAATGGTTGGTAGCCTTGTCATTATGGAAGGTAGTCTGTTGTCGAGTTTTTTGTTACTCCAATGGATGGTAGCCTTGTCTTTTTGGAAGGTAGTTTGTTGTCTAGATTTTTGTTACTCCAATGGATGGTAGCCTTGTCATTATGGAAGGTAGTCCATTGTCGAGATTTTTGTTACTCCAATGGATGGTAGCCTAGTCATTTTGGAAGGTACTTTGTCGTTGAGATTTCTGTTACTCCAATGGATGGTAGCCTTGTCATTATGGAAGGTATCTGTTGTTCATATTTTTGTTACTCCAATGGATGGTAGCCTTGTAATTATAAGAGGGAGTCTGTTGTCGAGATTTTTGTTATTCCATTGGATGGTAGCCTTGTCATTATAGAAGGTAGTTTGTTGTCGAGGTTTTTGCTAATCCAATGGATGTTAACCTTGTGATTATGGAAGGTAGTCTGTTGTCGAGATTTTGGTTACTCCAATGGATGGTAGCCTTGTCATTATGGAAGGTATTATGTTGTCGAGATTTTTGTTACTCCAATGGATGGTAGCCTAGTCATTATGGAAGGTAGTTTTCGTTGAGATTTCTATTACTCCAATGGATGGTAGTCTTGTCATTATGGAAGGTAGTTTGTTGTTCAGATTTTTGTTACTCCAATGGATGGTAGCCTTGTAATTATGAAAGGTAGTCTGTTGTCGAGATTTTTGATATTCCCTTGGATGGTATGCTTTTCATTATGGAAGGTAGTCTGTTGGCGAGGTTTTTGTTACTCCAATGGATGGTAGCCTTGTCATTTTGGAAGGTAGTCTGTAGTCGAGATTTTTGTTACTCCAATGGATGGTAGCCTTGTCATTATGGAAGGTAGTCAGTTGTTGAGATTTTTGTTACTCCAATGGATGGTAGCCTACTCATTATGGAAGGTAGTCTGTCGTTGAAATTTTTGTTTCTCCAATGGATGGTAGCCTAGTCATTATGAAAGGTAGTCTGTTGTTCAGATTTTTGTTACTCCAATGGATGGTAGACTTTTAATTATGAAAGGTAGTATGTTGTCTAGATTTTTGTTATTCCATTGGATGGTAGCCTTGTCATTATGGAAGGTAGTCTATTGACGAGGTTTTTGATAATCCAATGGATGGTAACCTTGTGATTATGGAAGGTAGACTATTGTCGAGATTTGTTTTACTACAATGGATGGTAACCTTGTCATTATGGAAGGTAGTTTGTTGTCGAGATTTTTGTTACTCCAATGGATGGTAGCCTTGTCATTATGAAAGATAGTTTTTCATGGAGTTTTTTGTTACTCCAATGGATGGTAGCTTTGTTATTATGGAAGGTAGTCTATTGTTCAAATTTTTGTTACTCCAATGGATGGTAGCCTTGTAATTATTAAAGGTAGTCTATTGTCGAGATTTATTGTTATTCCATTGAATGGTAGCCATGTAATTATGGAAGGTAGTCTATTGTCAATATTTTTGTTACTCCAATGGATGGTAACCTTGTCATTATGGAAGGTAGTCTGTTGTCGAGGTTTATGCTAATCCAATGGATGGTAACCTTGTGATTATGGAAGGTAGTCTGTTGTCGAGATTTTTTTTACTGCAATGGATGGTAGCCTTGTCATTATGGAAGGTAGTCTATTGTCGAGATTTTTGTTACTCCAATGGATGGTAGCCTTGTCATTATGAAAGGTTGTATTTCGTTAAGATTTTTGCTACTCCAACGGATGGTAGCCTTGTTATTATGGAAGGTAGTCTATTGTTCATATTTTTGTTACTCCAATGGATGGTAGCCTTGTAATTATAAGAGGTAGTCTATTGTCGAGATTTATTGTTATTCCAATGGATGGTAACCTTGTCATTATGGAAGGTAGTCTGTTGTCAAGATTTTTTTTACACCAATGGATGGTTGCCTTGTCATTATGGAAGGTAGTCTATTGTCGAGTTTTTTGTTACTCCAATGGATGGTAGCCTTGTCTTTTTGGAAGGTAGTTTGTTGTCGATATTTTTGTTGCTCAAATAGCCTTGTCTTTATGGATGGTAGTCTATTGCCGATATTTTTCTTACTCCAATGGATGGTAGCCTTGGCATTATGGAAGGTAGTTTGTTGTCTAGATTTTTGTTACTCTAATGGATGGTAGCCTTGTCATTATGGAAGGTAGTCTGTTGTTCATATTTTTGTTACTCCAATGGATGGTAGCCTTGTAATTATAAGAGGGAGTCTGTTGTCGAGATTTTTGTTATTCCATTGGATGGTAGCCTTGTAATTATGGAAGGTAGTCTGTTGTCGAGGTTTTTGCTAATCCAATGGATGGTAACCTTGTGATTATGGAACGTAGTCTGTTGTCGAGATTTGTTTTACTTTAATGGATGGTAGCCTTGTCATTATGGAAGGTAGTCTGTTGTCAAGATTTTTGTTACTCTAATGGATGGTAGCCTTGTCATTATGGATGGTAGACTGTTGTCGAGATATTTGTTACTCTAATGGATGGTAGCCTAGTCATTATGGAAGGTAGTTTTTCATTGAGATTTATGTTACTCCAATGGATGGTAGTCTTGTCTTTATGGAAGATAGTCTGTTGTCGAGATTTTTGATACTCCAATGGATGGTAGCCTTGTCATTATGGAAGGTAGTCTATTGTCGATATTTTTGTTACTCCAATGGATGATAGCCTTGTCATTATGGAAGGTAGTTTGTTGTCAAGATTTTTGTTACACGAATGGATGGTAGCCTTGTAATTATGGAAGTTAGTCTGTTGTCGAGATTTTTGTTACTCCAATGGATGGTAGCCTAGTCATTACGGGAGGTAGTCTGTCATTGAGATTTCTGTTTCTGCAATGGATGGTAGCCTTGTCATTATGGAAGGTAGTCTGTTATTCAGATTTTTGTTACTCCCATGGGATGTAGCCTTGTAATTATGAAAGGTAGTATGTTGTCGAGATTTTTGTTATTCCATTGGATGGTAGCCTTGTCATTATGGAAGGTAGTCTGTTGACGTGGTTTTTTTTAATCCAATGGATGGTAACCTTGTCATTATGGAAGGTAGTTTGTTGTCGAGATTTTTGTTACTCCAATTGATGGTAGCCTTGTAATTATGAAAGGAAGTCTTTTGTTGAGATCTAGGTTACTCCAATGGATGGTAGCCTTGTTATTATGGAAGGTAGTCTATTGTTCAGATTTTTGTTACTACAATGGATGGTAGCCTTGTAATTATGAAAGGTAGTTTGTTGTCGAGATTTATTGTTATTCCATTTAATGGTAGCCATGTAATTATGGAAGGTAGTCTGTTGTCGATATTTTTGTTATTCCAATGGATGGTAACCTTGTCATTATGGAATGTAGTTTGTTGTCAAGATTTTTTTTACTCCAATGGATGGTAGCCTTGTCATTATGGAAGGTAGTCTGTTGTCGAGGTTTTTGCTAATCCAATGGATGGTAACCTTGTGATTATGGAAGGTAGTCTGTTGTCGAGATTTTTTTTACTACAATGGATGGTAGCCTTGTCATTATGGAAGGTAGTTTTTCATTGAGATTTCTGTTACTCCAATGGATGGTAGACTTGTCATTATGGAAGGTAGTCTGTTGTTCAAATTTTTGTTATTCCCTTGAATGGTAGCCTTATCATTATGGAAGGTAGTCTATTGTCGAGATTTATTGTTTTTCCATTGAATGGTAGCCATGTAATTATGGAAGGTAGTCTGTTGTCGATATTTTTGTTATTCCAATGGATGGTAACCTTGTCATTATGGAAGGAAGTCTGTTGTCAAGATTTTTTTACTCTAATGGATGGTAGCCTTGTCATTATGGAAGGTAGTCAGTTGTCGAGTTTATTGTTACTCCAATGGATGGTAGCCTTATCTTTTTGGAAGGTAGTCTTTTATCGATATTTTTGTTACTCAAATGAATGGTAGCCTTGTCTTTATGGAAGGTAGTCTATTGTCGATATTTTCTTACTCCAATGGATGGCAGCATTGACATTATGGGAGGTAGTCTGTTGTCGAGATCATTGATACTCAATCGATTGTAGCCTTTTCATTATGGAAGGTAGTTGGTTGTCAAGATTTTTGTTACTCCAATGGATGGTAGCCTAGTTATTATGGAAGGTAGTCTATCGTTGAGATTTTTGTTTCTCCAATGGATGATAGCCTTGTCATTATGGAATGTAGTTTGTGGTTCAGATTTTTGTTACTCCAATGGATGGTAGCCTTGTAATTATGAATAGTAGTATGTTGTCGAGATTTTTGTTATTACATTGGATGGTAGCCTTGTCATTATGGAAGGTAGTCTGTTGGCGAGGTTTTTGTTAATCCAACAGATGGTAACCTTGTGATTATGGAAGGTTATTCTGTTGTCGATATTTTTTTTACTCCAATTGATGGTAATCTTTTCATTATGGAAGGTAGTTTGTTGTCGAGATTTTTGTTACTCCAATGGATGGTAGCCTTGTCATTATGAAAGGTAGTCTTTCATTGAGATTTTTGTTATGCCAATGGATGGTAGCCTTGTTATTATGGAAGGTAGTCTATTGTTCATATTTTTTTTTACTTCAATGGATGGTAGCCTTGTAATTATGAAAGGTAGTCTGTTGTCGATATTTTTGTTATTCCAATGGATGGTAACCTTGTCATTATGGAAGGTAGTCTGTTGTCAAGATTTTTGTTACTCCAATGGATGGTAGCCTTGTCATTATGGAAGGTAGTCTGTTGTCGAGATTTTTTTTACTCCAAAGGATGGTAGCCTAGTCATTATCGAAGGTAGTTTTTCGTTGAGATTTATGTTACTCCAATGGATGGTAGTCTTTTCATTATGGAAGGTAGTCTGTTGTTCAGATTTTGGTTACTCCAATGGATGGTAGCCTTGTAATTATGAAAGGTAGTCTATTTTCGAGATTATTGTTACTCCATTGGATGGTAGCCTAGTAATTATGGAAGGTAGTCTGTCGTTGAGATTTCTGTTTCTCCAATGAATGGTAGCCTTGTCATTATGGAAGGTAGTCTGTTGTTCAGATTTTTGTTACTCCAATGGATGGTAGCCTTGTAATTTTGAAAGGTAGTATGTTGTCGAGATTTTTGTTATTCCATTGGATGATAGCCTTGTCATTATGGAAGGTAGTCTGTTGGTGAGGTTTTTGTTAATCCAATGGATGGTAACCTTGTGATTATGGAAAGTAGTCTGTTGTTGAGATTTTTTTACTCCAATGGATGGTAACCTTGTCATTATGGAAGGTAGTTTGTTGTTGAGATTTTTGTTACTCCAATGTATGGTAGCCTTGTCATTATGAAAGGTAGTCTTTCGTTGAGATTTTTGTTACTCCAATGGATGGTAGGCTTGTTATTATGGAAGGTAGTCTATTGTTCAGATTTTTGTTACTCCAATGGATGGTAGCGTTGTAATGATGAATGGTGGTCTGTTGTGGATATTTTTGTTACTCAAATGGATGGAAGCCTTGACATTATGGATGGTAGTCTGTTGTCGAGATCATTATTACTCAATGGATTGTAGCCTTTTCATTATGGAAGGTAGTTTGTTGTCGAGATTTTTGTTACTCCAATGAATCGTAGCCTTGTCATTATCCAAGGTAGTCTGTTGTCGAGTTTTTTGTTACTCCAATGGATGGTAGCCTTGTCTTTTTGGAAGCTAGTCTGTTGTCGATATTTTTGTTACTCAAATGAATGGTAGCCTTGTCTTTATGGAAGGTAGTCTATTGTCGATATTTTTCTTACTCCAATGGATGGCAGCATTGACATTATGGAAGGTACTCTGTTGTCGAGATCATTGATACTCAATCGATTGTAGCCTTTTCATTATGGAAGGTAGTTTGTTGTCGAGATTTTTGTTACTCCAATGGATGGTAGCCTAGTTATTATGGAAGGTAGTCTGTCATTGAGATTTCTGTTTCTCCAATGGATGATAGCCTTGTCATTATGGAATGTAGTTTTTGGTTCAAATTTTTGTTACTCCAATGGATGGTAGCCTTGTAATTATGAATGGTAGTATGTTGTCGAGATTTTTGTTATTCCAGTGGATGGTAGCCTTGTCATTATGGAAGGTAGTCTGTTGGCAAAGGTTTTTGTTAATCCAACGGATGGTAACCTTGTGATTATGGAAGGTAGTCTGTTGTCGATATTTTTTTTACTCCAATTGATGGTAATCTTGTCATTATGGAATGTAGTTTGTTGTCGAGATTTTTGTTACTCCAATGGATGGTAGCCTTGTCATTATGAAAGGTAGTCTTTCGTTGAGATTTTTGTTACGCCAATGGATGGTAGCCTTGTTATTATGGAAGGTAGTCTATTGTTCATATTTTTGTTACTCCAATGGATGGTAGCCTTGTAATTATGAAAGGTAGTCTGTTGTTGATATTTTTGTTATTCCAATGGATGGTAACCTTGTCATTATGGAAGGTAGTCTGTTGTCAAGATTTTTGTTACTCCAATGGATGGTAGCCTTGTCATTATGGAAGGTAGTCTGTTGTCGAGATTTTTGTTACTCCAAAGGATGGTAGCCTAGTCATTATCGAAGTTAGTTTTTCGTTGAGATTTATGTTACTCCAATTGATTGTAGTCTTTTCATTATGGAAGGTAGTCTGTTGTTCTGATTTTTGTTACTCCAATGGATGGTAGCCTTGTAATTATGAAAGGTAGTCTGTTTTCGAGATTTTTGTTACTCCATTGGATGGTAGCCTAGTAATTATGGAAGGTAGTCTATCGTTGAGATTTATGTTTCTCCAATGGATGGTAGCCTTGTCATTATGGAAGGTAGTCTGTTGTTCAGATTTTTGTTACTCCAATGGATGGTAGCCTTGTAATTTTGAAAGGTAGTATGTTGTCGAGATTTTTGTTATTCCATTGGATGATAGCCTTGTCATTATGGAAGGTAGTTTGTTGGTGAGGTTTTTGTTAATCCAATGGATGGTAACCTTGTGATTATGGAAAGTAGTCTGTTGTCGAGATTTTTTTTTACTCTAATGGATGGTAACCTTGTCATTATGGAAGGTAGTTTGTTGTCGAGATTTATGTTACTCCGATGGATGGTAGCCTTGTCATTATGAAAGGTAGTCTTTCGTTGAGATTTTTGTTACTATAATGGATGGTAGGCTTGTTATTATGGAAGTAGTCTATTGTTCAGATTTTTGTTACTCCAATGGATGGTAGCTTTGTAATTATGAATGGTGGTCTGTTGTCGAGATTTATTGTTATTCCATTGAATGGTAGCCAGGTAATTATCGATGGTAGCCTTGTCTTTTTGGAAGCTAGTCTGTTTTCGATATTTTTGTTACGCAAATATATGGCAACCTTGACATTATGGAAGGTAGTCTGTTGTCGAGATTATTATTACTCAATGGATTGTAGCCTTTTCATTATGGAAGGTAGTCTGTTGTCGATATTTTTTCACTCCAATTGATGGTAATCTTGTCATTATGGAAGGTAGTTTGTTGTCGAGATTTTTGTTACTCCAATGGATGGTAGCCTTGTCATTATGAAAGGTAGTCTTTCGTTGAGATTTTTGTTACGCCAATGGATGGTAGCCTTGTTATTATGGAAGGTAGTCTATTGTTTATATATTTTTTACTCCAATGGATGGTAGCCTTGTAATTATGAAAGGTAGTCTGTTGTCGATATTTTTGTTATTCCAATGGATGGTAACCTTGTCATTATGGAAGGTAGTCTGTTGTCAAGATTTTTGTTACTCCAGTGGATGGTAGCCTTGTCATTATAGAAGGTAGTCAGTAGTCGAGATTTTTGTTACTCCAAAGGATGGTAGCCTAGTCATTATCGAAGTTAGTTTTTCATTGAGATTTATGTTACTCCAATGGATGGTAGTCTTTTCATTATGGAAGGTAGTCTGTGTTAGAATAAAGTTTGAATCTACTACCCTAATTTTAAGTTTTGATGATAACAAAATGAAAAGATATACTAATTATGTTATTCATGTAAGAACTATTTTCTACCTAAAAATTACTTTATGTTTTACAGAAACTCTGATGGGTATCAGCATGAGAACATCCTCATCAACATCAGAAGATGCTATATCAGATACCAGAATCAGAAGATCAACTTGCACTTATGCTGAAGCTTGATGAACAGATCTGCGCTCAACACTCTGAACTCTGATAAAGACAACAACAGTTCATCAGCACTTAAGCAGCGTCAGAATGAGCCAAAGCCAGAACACGCTTAAGTAGCAACGGTACTGTGCATTCAAGATCTGCTTAATAAGGAAAGAATGTTATTGGCATTGAAACAGAATTATTGCTCCAACGTACACTAATTCCAATGCTATATAAACAAGTCAATGAAGATTGAATTGGCTAATGCTCTACAACAATCTCCACGCCTAAAAGTTATTCATAATCTTCCTAACTCTCAGTTTGCTAAAAGCTCCAAAATTCCTTACTCAATTATTTTAGCAATCTAGTTTCCATAAGCTTAAGTTGTGTAGTATCACAGTTGTGATAAACAGTTTTGTAGAAAACATTCACGCACCTAGATTTCAATTCTTTGTAAGAAAGTAATTCCTTGAGAAACCGGTTTGTGGTTTGACTCAAGAAGGCTCTAGCAGTTGCTAAAGCAGATTGTAATATTCAGTTGAATATAGTGGATTAAGACCTCGTTGGAGTGAGGCGAAATCACCTTGACGGGTGGACTGGAGTAGTTTGAGATCAAACGAACCAGGATAAAAATATCATGTTGATTGCATTGATTTTCAGTTTTACAATTCACCCCCCCCCCTTCTTGTGTTTTTCACTTCTTCAATTGCCATCAGAGCGCCTGGTTCTGAGCTAAAACACTTAACCGTGTCAGTACAAGATCCTGCGTCAGAAAAACACAATGGCAGGAACTTATTCACACACCAGCAATGACAACAATGAAGACAGAGACAAATTAAGTGGCAAACCTCCAGTCTTTGATTGAGAAAATTTTGATTACTGGAAATACAGAATTGAAAGCTTCTTTCTGGAACATGATGTTGATCTGTGGGACATGGTGACAAATGGATACAAGCACCCTGTGAATGCAAGCGGTCAGAAGATTGATAGGAAATCAATGTCTGACCAACAAAAGCGTGACTTCAAAAATCACGACAAGGCAAGAACCATCCTTCTCAACGCTATCTCCTATGCTGAATATGAAAAGATCTCTAACAGAGACACAGCAAAAAACATGTTTGACTCACTCAGAATGACGCATGAAGGCAACATTCAGGTCAAAGAAACTAAAGCTCTTGCGCTCATTCAGAAGTATGAGGCATTCAAAATGGAAGAAAGTGAATCCATTGAAACAATGTTCTCAAGATTCCAAATTCTGGTGGTTGGTCTCAAGGTTCTGGACAAAGGATACTCTACTGCTGATCACGTCAAGAAGATCATCAGAAGCTTACCAAAGCAGTGGAGGCCAATGGTTACAGCTCTGAAGCTAGTAAAAGATGTCAACAAAATTTCTCTGGAGGAACTTATCAGCTCCCTCAGAAGTCATGAGATAGAGCTAGAAGCTGATGAACCTCAGAAGCAAGAAGAAGACGAACTTTCTCTCCTCTCCAGAAGAGTGAATCAACTGTGGAAGCAGAGGCAAAGGAAGTTCAGGAATCCTAGAAGATCTGATCAGAACGAGTCTTCTTCCAGATACAGAAGGACAGATTCTTCCTCTGGATGCAGAAGATCTGAAGGCTCCTCATGAAGCAGAAAGCCAAACACCAAGGACATCATCTGCTATGAGTGCAATGAGCAAGGACACTACAAGAGTAATTGCCCAAAGCTTCATAGGGAAAAGCCCAAAAAGAAGTTTGGAAGAGAAAAGAAGAAAAGTCTCATGGCTACATGGGATGACTCTGACTCGTCTGAAGTTGACTCAGAATCAGATGATGAGAGAGCAAACATAGCTCTCATGGCCAACATTTCAGAAGATAGTGAAGCTTATGAATCAGACTCAGAATCAGATACTGAAGAGGTATTTCCTGACTTTGCAATTAATTTTACTAAGGCTGAACTTGCTGAAAGCCTTAATGAAATTCTGGAAAGGTACCAGCTGATTAGAGTTAAATTCAGAAACCTGAAAAGGAATCTTGAATCTGACTCTGATAAGACTGAGAGTCTTAAATTGGAAAATTCTGAGCTAAGAAATAAAATTTCAAAATTAGAAAATACTTTACAAAACTCTCAGAAGGAACCAATTTCTGAAACTCCCAGCAGCGCTGATGAGATCATCAAGGAGTATGATCACAGTTTCTAGAAGTTCATTGCTAAAAGCATAAATAGAAGCAAAATGGCTTCAATGATCTATGGAGTTAGCAGAAACGGCAGGAAGGGAATAGGATACCAAGGTAAGGTTCCTACACCAAAGAATGTCATGGATCTAACCATTAAACACACTCCTCTGAACTCACATTTTGTGTATGGTCACACACATGATATTTAATACACTAGTAGTAAGTATTATGTGAAACCAAAATTCAACCAGAGTTTTGGTAAATCTAACAAATCAGGACCCAAGAAAATCTGGGTACCTAAGGATAAAATAATACATGTTGCAGATATCTTTAGTAGCAAATCAGAAACACCAGTCCGTGTACCTGGACTCTGGCTGCTCGCGACACATGACGGGAAGAAGGCATATGTTCCAAAGCCTGGAACTTCAGCCTGGAGGCCACGTTGGCTTTGGAGGCAATAAGAGGGGAAAGATAATTGGCTCAGGAACTATAGGTAATGGAAATCTTCCCTCTATTAATAATGTTCTGCTAGTAGATGGATTAATGCATAATCTGTTATCCATAAGTCAATTAAGTGATAACAGTTATGATATAATCTTTAATCAAAAATCATGTAAAGCTGTTAGTCAGAAAGATGGGACTATCCTGTTTAATGGAAAGAGGAAAAACAACATCTATAAAATCAAACTTTCTGAACTGATAAGTCAGAACGTAAAGTGTCTTCTGTATGTTAACAACGAGCAGTGGATCTGGCACAGAAGATTGGGGCATGTTAGTATGAGAAGAATATCTCAGATTAACAAACTCAATCTGGTCAGAGGACTTCCTAATTTGAAGTTCAATTCAGATGCTCTGTGTGAAGCATGTCAGAAAGGCAAGTTTGCAAAACCTTCTTTCAAATCTAAAAATGTTGTTTCTACCTCTAAGCCATTAGAACTTCTGCACATTGACTTATTTGGACCAGTTAAAACTGCTTCAGTCAGTGGCAAGAAGTATGGGTTAGTAATCGTAGATGACTATAGCAGATGGACATGGGTAAAGTTCTTAAGACACAAGGACGAGTCACACTCTGTGTTTGTTACCTTCTGCAACCAAGTTCAAAATGAAAAGGATCTTAGAATCGTTAAAGTCAGAAGTGATCATGGTGGAGAGTTTGAAAACAAAGATTTTGAGTCATTCTTTAATGACAGAGGCATTCTGCATGATTTCTCTTGTCCTAGAACTCCCCGACAAAATGGAGTTGTAGAACGAAAGAACAGAACATTGTAAGAAATGGCCAGAACCATGATCAATGAGACAAACGTTGCTAAGATCTTCTGGGCAGAGGCAATAAACACAGCGTGCTACATTCAGAATAGAATCTCAATAAGACCTATTCTGGAAAAGACTCCATATGAATTGTGGAAGAACAGAAAGCCCAACATTTCATATTTTCATTCATTTGGATGTACTTGTTTTATGTTAAATACAAAGAATTATTTGAACAAGTTTGACTCTAAAGCACATAAGTGTATTATGTTAGGATACTATGAACGCTCAAGAGGGTACATAGTATACAATACAGAAACACAGATTGTGGAAGAATCAATCAGTGATCGTTTTGATGATAAGCTTGACTCTGAAAAGTCAAAGCAGAATGATGTTTTTGCAGGTATGGAAATTGAATTTACAGGTTCTGAAGACAAGTCATCAGAAGCTCTCAACACAGACACTCCTTCAACATCTGAAAGGAGCACTTCTAGCAATCCTACAACAGTTGCTGATCAACCTCAGAAGAGACTACCCAGAAGCAGCTTGGATCATCTAGAAGAAACTATCTTAGGAAGAAAGGAACATCCAATCAGAACAAGAGCAAGCTTCAGAAACTCTGAAGAATCCCTCATGGGACTTGTGTCTCTGATTGAACCCTCTTCTATTGATGAAGCACTTCTGGACAACGACTGGATTCTAGCAATGCAAGAAGAGCTGAATCAATTCACCAGAAATGACGTATGGGATCTTGTTCTCAGACCAAAAGGATTCAACGTCCTTGGAACAAGATGGGTGTTCAGAAACAAGCTAAATGAACAAGGTGAATTCATCAGAAATAAAGCATGACTGGTAGCACAAGGTTATAGCCAGCAAGAGGGGATAGACTATACAGAAACCTTTGCTTCAGTCGCCAGGTTAGAATCTATCATACTTTTAATCTCATTTGCTGTTAATAAAGGCATCCCTCTGTATCAGATGGATGTCAAGAGTGCATTCTTAAATGGTTATATAGAATAAGAAGTTTATTTGCACCAACCCCCTGGTTTTGAAAATACAAAACATCTAGAACATGTTTTCAAACTAAAGAAGTCACTATATTGTCTGAAACAAGCTCCCAGAACTTGGTATGAAAGACTAAGTAACTTTCTGTTAGAAAACGAATTCACCAGATGGAAGGTGGACACTACCTTATTCTGTAAGTCAGTTAAGAATGACATCTTAGTCTGTCAAATTTATGTTGATGATATTATTTTTGGATCTACTAATCCTTCTCTTGGAAGAAAATTTGCTAAGTGTATGCAGGCAGAATTTGAGATGAGCCTCATGGGGGAACTGAAATTCTTTCTAGGAATTCAGATCAATCAAACTCCAGAGGGAACTTACATTCATCAGAGAAAATATGTCAGAGATCTTCTGAAGAAATTTGACCTCTCAGAATGTAAGCCATCAAAGATTCCAATACATCCCACGTGCATTCTGGAAAGAGAAGAGGTAAGCAAAAAGGTAGAACAGAAGGTCTACAGAGGTATGATTGGCTCTCTCCTTTATCTGATAGCTTCAAGACCTGATATTTTATTCAGCGTATGTATTTGTGCTAGATTCCAATCAGATCCTAGAGAATCTCACTTAACAGTTGTTAAGAGAATTTTCAAGTATCTGAAAGGTACTACTAATCTGGGTTTATTTTATAGAAAATCTAGTGATTACAGCTTAGTAGGCTACTGCGATGCTGACTTTGCTGGAGACAGAGTAGAGCGTAAAAGTACTTCTGGAAGCTGCCAGTTTCTGGGAGAAAATCTGATCTCTTGGTCCAGCAAAAGGCAATCCACAATTGCGCTATCAACAACAGAAGCTGAGTACATAGCAGCAACAGGTTGCAGCACACAAATGCTCTGGATGAAAAGTCAGCTTGATGACTTCCAGATTTTTGAGAGTAACATCCCTATACTCTGTGACAATACTTCTGCTATTTGCTTAATTAAGAATCCTATTTTACATTCTAGGGCTAAGTATATAGAAATAAAACATCATCTCATTAGGGACTATATTCAGAAAGGAATTTTGAATTTAAAATTTATTGATACAGACCATCAATGGGCTGATATCTTCACTAAACCCCTTTTTGAAGACAGATTCAATTTCATTCTGAAACATCTCAGCATGAAAATCTGCCCAGAGTGAAAATACTTTAATTCTATATATTATCCTTCAGAATTTATTTGTTTTACTGTGAACTTCTAATCAATCTGTTTTTAGAAAGATAGAACATGCAGATTGTATCAGATGCTAGTCTTAAAGATCTGAGCGTTTCAGCTCAAGGATAGACGTGCTGCTCACTAAATCAAACAAGTGTCATCCAATCATCAACAAATCTCTGAAGCAGAACACGTGCATGCTTCTGAGAAGGGAAAACGCTGATTGGGTGCATTGAGACACATGTCTGGTAACCGTTTCAAGAATCTTTCTCAAATCCCCCAAAATCAGCAAGCATTAAATGAAACGTAATCATGATTTTATTTCTCTTTCGTGAAACCGTTTACACTTTCAAAAAATTTGTAAATCTATTTAAACTCATTAACATCTCACATTAATCTTTTACCGTTTCCTTCAATCTCTCAAATATTTTCTGCATTTTCCTTGTGTGTTCATCTCTCTCAAAAGAAACCCATTTTTCAGTTTTCCCAGAAAAACCCTAAGTGTGAACATGGCAACCTCCAGCAATGTTTCTACAGGTTCTCAGAAGAAAGCTTCATCTGAACAGTACCAAGTTCCCTTAAGAACACTCCTTACACCAGTGAAGAATTTGGAAGTGCTGTCTGAACTAATTGTTGACTTCTCCAGTCTGAAAGAAAATGGTTTTGACTTGACAGAAGAAGTTAGGGCACAGAAATGGGAGAGATATTTTGATAGGTTTGTTGGACCAACGTTCCCAACCTTCGTCAAGGAGTTCTGGATTCATGCGTCCTCATCAACGCATCAAGTCACCTCCTACATAATGGGAAAGAAGATTGTGATCACTGAGGATCACATAGAAAAATTGATTGGTTACAGTGGCGGTGGCGTCCGCTGTATTGATATGGCTGAAAGATGCTCTGACGTTGGTGTCATAGCAGAACAGATTTTCACCCTTGGGGTGCCCAGCAGCAAAATCAGAGACTTAAAGGATCACCACATAGTATGGGCGAAGATCATTCTGGGGTGCTTTAATCACAGGAAGCCAACAAGCTCCCCTGATTATATAAATATAGATCAGCAGTTTCTGATCTACTTTATTAATTAGAAGGTAAAAATCAACTTGGCTCATCTTCTATTTAATCACCTCAGGACCAGCGTCAAAGAGACAAGGGAAGAAGAAAGAACAAAGAGGGATTGGATACCCTTTGGCAGGTTAATATCAGATATTCTGACTGAGAATAGGCTGATAGAGCACCTTACAGAAGCTCAGGAATTAAGTTCTATTGAACCAACTGTTGGCAAGCCTCTGAACGCCAAGAATCTGAAGAAAATGAAACTGATAGAGAATATCAGAAAGGAGCCCAACGTTACTCCTCTTGCTGACATCACCAGCAGAAGAGTCCCTCTGGACGACTTTCCGTTATTTTCTGAGATTGAATCAAAGCCAGTAGTGGTTCTCAGATACTTGGACGCTTGCAAGGCTGATGGTACAGATCCCAAACTGAATATCAAAGATCTGCACCAACAACAACCAGAAGTTTCTCTGAAGAAGACGAAGAAAAGGAAGGCCGCTTCAGAAGGATCATCCCAGCAGACCCCCAAGAAAAGAGGTAATTTATCTGCTGCTTCTGTTTTAAATTCTTCTGCTATTCCAACATCAATCCCAACTCCAGCTTCACATGAAATTCCAATCCCCATACCAACTATTGATGAAACCGAACCAGAAGATGACCCTTCTAAGTCACAGACTCTCAGAAGACCCCGCACCAAACATCCAAAACCCACAACTTCAACAGCATCAGAACTTGACAAAGTTCTGTCTGACATTGATCAACGTGTTTCTGATCACCTCTCAAATAATCCAAACACTGAACCAGAAATTGCCCACTCTCCTCAACCAGAACAACCTATCTCACCTATACCAGAAGAACCACAAATTCCACAACAACCAGAAATTCCACCTCCTTCTGCACAACCAGCAATTCCTCCTCCTTCTCCTCAACCAGAAATTCATCCAACATCTCCTCAACCATCACCTCCTCAACCTGAGTTTCATCATTCTAAAACTCCATCACCTGAACCTCATTCTCCTCAATCCTCTGAGCCATAACCCTTGGCAATTTAGCTGCCATGTGGAACAACTGTAACCATGGCCCAGCTGCCATCCTCGCCAGAAACTACCCCTCCAAATACTCCAAAAACTCCCACCAGTCAAATTATTATTTCTGATTCTCCCACTCCATCTCCCAAACAAACATCTACCAAAAAAACTACATAAGACCCCAGCAGGACCTTCATCGATTTAACAATCCTTGACCGTCTTGCTGAGCTCAAAAATAAAACAGCCATTCCAAAACCAAAACAGCCAGATGTTGGCTCTAGCGTTGTGAATTTTGAAACAGGTTTGCAGCATTGGATTGCTTCTCTGAAGCAAGTCTGTCCTAGAATGATTGATCCTGCTGCCTCAGACCAGCTCTGGACACGTTTCAGAATATGGGTACGTGCTAAAGCCCTCAAGTTGCAAGATATCAACTATGAGTAGGCCCAACATAACTTCAGCAAGCTGCTGAAGGAAGTTGAAAGTCAGTTGCTACAGGAAGACGTGCTCCTTCTGGATAGTGAGCCATGGTCTAAGAAGCGTCCAGCTTCAAAAGTGCAGCCAGAAGAAGATCAGAAAATTCAAGCTGAAGTCAGTCAAGCTGAAGATGTTGCAGAAAGCTCTCAGAAGCTTCCTGCTTCTGATGTTCCTCAAGCTGCCTTGGACAGGCAAACTCTGGAAGAACTGAAGCTGAATGATATTCGTCTGCAGCAAAGAATGGATGAAAGTGATCAGAAGATGAAGGAAAGGATGGATGTGCAAGACAACAAGATAGATACAGTAGTCAGCATGGTGCACAAGTAGACTGAAACTGCTGATCAGATTAAAGCAATGCTGGAGACTCTGTTCACACGCTTTCCTCCCTAACCTTAGTTTTTCATTCATGCCATTTTCAATGTTTTCTTTGCATATCTTCTGTACTGTTTTGTCTGGCTCCGAATTTTTAATATAACAAGTTTTTCTGCTCTGATCATTTTAGCACATCACTTACACTTTTTGATTGCTGACAAAAAGGGGGAGAACAAGAATGATATTTTTTAAATAACGGATTACTGAGACAAAAAGTCTCAAACATTCTAACACTCTGACATACTTGAATGTTTTCTGTTTTTGCATAAGTCTACAGGTACAAGAATGCTCTCTGATACACTGAAGCTCTGAAGTTCTGATAGTCAAAACTCTGATATTCTGATCTAAAGCTCTAACATTATGATGTTCAAAAATTCAATAAAGATCTGATCCTGAAGAACTCTTGGAATTAAAAAGGGAAGTAATAAATTCAGGGGGAGTATCTTCGATCTAAACTCTGATATCTCTTTACCCCTTATCTTTGATAACTTCCTATTTAATTCTGATGCAACTTATCATTTAGTTATCTTTGATACTTTTCACGCTATTTTCAATGAAAAAATATCTAGTTTTTGTCATCATCAAAAAGGGGGAGATTGTTAGAACAAAGTTTGAATCTACTACCCTAAATTTAAATTTTGATGATAACAAAATGAAAAGATATATTAATTATGTGATTCATGTAAGAACTATTTGCTACCTAAAAATTACTTTCTGTTTTACAGAAACTCTGATGGGTATCAGCCTGAGAACATCCTCATCAGCATCAGAAGATGCTATATCAGATACCAGAATTAGAAGATCAACTTGCGCTTATGCTGAAGCTTGATGAACAGATCTGCGCTCAACACTCTGAACTCTGATAAAGACAACAACAGTTCATCAGCACTTAAGCAGCGTCAGAATGAGCCAAAGCCATAACACGCTTAAGTAGCAACGGTATTGTGCATTCAAGATGAGTTATTACCAACGGCATCATTCCAGACAAGATCTTCTTAATAAGGAAAGAATGTTATTGGCATTGAAACAAAATTATTGCTCCAACGTACACTAATTCCACTGCTATATAAACAAGTCAATGAAGATTGAATTGGCTAATGCTCTACAACAATCTCCACGCCTAAAATCTATTCATAATCTTCCTAACTCTCAGTTTGCTAAAAGCTCCAAAATTCCTTACTCAATTATTTTAGCAATCTAGTTTCCATAAGCTTAAGTTGTGTAGTATCACAGTTGTCATAAACAGTTTTGTAGAAAACATTCACGCACCTAGATTTCAATTCTTTGTAAGAAAGTAATTCCTTGAGAAACCGGTTTGTGGTTTGACTCAAGAAGGCTCTAGCAGTTGCTAAAGCAGATTGTAATATTCAGTTGAATATAGTGGATTAAGACCTCGTTGGAGAGAGGCGAAATCACCTTGACGGGTGGAATGGAGTAGTTTAAGATCAAACGAACCAGGATAAAAATATCGTGTTGATTGCATTGATTTTTAGTTTTACAATTCAACCCCCCCCCTTCTTGTGTTTTTCACTTCTTCAGTCTGTTGTTCAGATTTTTGTTATTCCAATGGATGGTAGCCTTGTAATTATGAAAGGTAGTCTGTTTTTGAGATTTTTGTTACTCCATTGGATGGTAGCCTAGTAATTATGGAAGGTAGTCTATCATTGATATTTATGTTTCTCCAATGGATGGTAGCCTTGTCATTATGGAAGGTAGTCTGTTGTTCATATTTTTGTTACTCCAATGGATGGTAGCCTTGAAATTTTGAAAGGTAGTATGTTGTCGAGATTTTTGTTATTCCATTGGATGATAGCCTTGTCATTATGGAAGGTAGTCTGTTGGTGAGGTTTTTGTTAATCCAATGGATGGTAACCTTGTGATTATGAAAAGTAGTCTGTTGTCGAGATTTTTTTTACTCCAGTGGATGGTAACTTGTCATTATGGAAGGTAGTTTGTTGTCGAGATTTTTGTTACTCCAATGGATGGTAGCCTTGTCATTATGAAAGGTAGTCTTTCGTTGAGATTTTTGTTACTCCAATGGATGGTAGGCTTGTTATTATGGAAGGTAGTCTATTGTTCAGATTTTTGTTACTCCAATGGATGGTAGCGTTGTAATTATGAATGGTGGTCTATTGTCGAGATTTATTGTTATTCCATTGAATGGTAGCCATGTAATTTTTGTAGGTAGTCTGTTGTCGATATTTTTGTTATTCCAAAGGATGGTAACCTTGTCATTACGGAAGGTAGTCTATTGTAAATATTTTTGTTACTCCAATGGATGGTAGCCTTGTCATTATGGAAGGTAGTCTGTTGTCGAGTTTTTTGGTACTCCAATGGATGGTAGCCTTGTCTTTTTGGAAGCTAGTCTGTTGTCGATATTTTTGTTACTCAAATGGATGGCAGCCTTGACATTATGGAAGGTAGTCTGTTGTCGAGATCATTATTAATCAATGGATTGTAGCCTTTTCATTATGGAAGGTAGTTTGTTGTCGAGATTTTTGTTACTCCAATGGATGGTAACCTTGTCATTATGGAAGGTAGTCTTTCATTGAGATTTTTGTTACTCCAATGGATGGTAGGCTTGTTATTATGGAAGGTAGTCTATTGTTCAGATTTTTGTTACTCCAATGGATGGTAGCGTTGAAATTATGAATGGTGGTCTGGTTTCGAGATTTATTGTTATTCCATTGAATGGTAGCCATGTAATTATTGTAGGTAGTCTGTTGTCGATATTTATGTTATTCCAAAGGATGGTAACCTTGTCATTATGGAAGGTAGTCTATTGTAAAGATTTTTGTTACTCCAATTGATGGTAGCCTTGTCATTATGGAAGGTAGTCTGTTGTCGAGTTTTTTGTTACTCCAATGGATGGTAGCCTTGTCTTTTTGGAAGCTAGTCTGTTGTCGATATTTTTGTTACTCAAATGGATGGCAGCCTTGACATTATGGAAGGTAGTCTGTTGTCGAGATCATTATTACTCAATGGATTGTAGCCTTTTCATTATGGAAGGTAGTTTGTTGTCGAGATTTTTGTTACTCCAATGGATGGTAGCCTTGTCATTATGGAAGGTAGTCTGTTGTCGAGTTTTATGTTACTCTAATGGATAGTAGCCTTGTCATTATGGAAGGTAGTCTGTTATTCAGATTTTTGTTACTCCAATGGATATTAGGCTTGTTATTATGGATGGTAGTCTGTTGGCGAGGTTTTTGTTCATCCAATGGATGGTAACCTTATGATTATGGAAGGTAGTCGGTTGTCGATATTTTTTTTACTCCAATTGATGATAATCTTGTCATTATGGAAAGTAGTTTGTTGTCGATATTTTTGTTACTCCAATGGATGGTAGCCTTATCATTATGAAAGGTAGTCTTTCGTTGAGATTTTTGTTACGCCAATGGATGGTAGCCTTGTTATTATGGAAGGTAGTCTATTGTTCATATTTTTTTTACTCCAATGGATGGTAGCCTTGTAATTATGAAAGGTAGTATGTTGTCGATATTTTTGTTATTCTAATGGATGGTAACCTTGTCATTATGGAAGGTAGTCTGTTGTCAAGAATTTTGTTACTCCAATGGATGGTAGCCTTGTCATTATGGAAGGTAGTCTGTTGTCGAGATTTTTGTTACTCCAATGGATGGTAGCCTAGTCATTATCGAAGGTAGTTTTTCGTTTAAATTTATGTTACTCCAATGGATAGTAGTCTTTTCATTATGTAAGGTAGTTTGTTGTTTAGATTTTTGTTACTCCAATGGATGGTAGCCTCGTAATTATGAAAGGTAGTCTTTTGTCGAGATTTTTGTTACTCAAATGGATGGTAGCCTAGTAATTATTGAAGGTAGTCTGTCGTTGAGATTTCTGTTTCTCCAATGGATGGTAGCCTTGTCATTATGGAAGGTAGTCTGTTGTTCAGATTTTTGTTATATCAATGGATGGTAGCCTTGTAATTATTAAAGGTAGTATGTTGGCGAGGTTTTTGTTAATCCAATGGATGGTAACCTTGTGATTATGGAAAGTAGTTTGTTGCCGAGATTTTTTTTACTCCAATGGATGGTAACCTTGTCATTATGGAAGGTAGTTTGTTGACGAGATTTTTGTTACTCCAATGGATGGTAGCCTTGTCATTATGAAAGGTAGTCTTTCGTTGAGATTTTTGTTACTCCAATGGATGGTAGGCTTGTTATTATGGAAGGTAGTCTATTGTTCATATTTTTGTTACTCCAATGGATGGTAGCCTTGTAATTATGAATGGTGGTCTGTTGTAGAGATTTATTGTTATTCCATTGAATGGTAGCCATGTAATTATGGTAGGTAGTCTGTTGTCGATATTTTTGTTATTCCAATGGATGGTAACCTTGTCATTATGGAAGGTAGTTTATTGTAAAGATTTTTTTTACTCCAATGGATGGTAGCCTTGTCATTATGGAAGGTAGTCTGTTGTCGAGTTTTTTGTTACTCCAATGGATGGTAGCCTTGTCTTTTTGGAAGGTAGTCTGTTGTCGAGATTTTTGTTAGTCTAATGGATGGTAGCCTTGTCATTATGGAAGGTAGTCAGTTGTCGAGATTTTTGTTACTCCAATGGATGGTAGTCTAGTCATTATGGAAGGTAGTCTATCATTGAGATTTCTGTTTCTCCAATGGATGGTAGCCTTGTCATTATGGAAGGTAGTCTGTTATTCATATTTTTGTTACTCCAATGGGATGTAGCCTTGTAATTATGAATGATAGTATGTTGTCGAGATTTTTGTTAATCCATTGGATGAAAGCCTTGTCATTATGGAAGGTAGTCTGTTGGCGAGGTTTTTGTTAATCCAATGGATGGTAACCTTGTGATTATGGAAAGTAGTCTGTTGTCGAGATTTTTTTTACTCCAATGGATGGTAACTTGTCATTATGGAAGGTAGTTTGTTGTCGAGATTTTTGTTACTCCAATGGATGGTAGCCTTGTCATTATGAAAGGTAGTCTTCCGTTGAGATTTTTGTTACTCCAATGGATGGTAGGCTTGTTATTATGGAAGGTAGTCTATTGTTCAGATTTTTGTTACTCCAATGGATGGTAGTGTTGTAATTATGAATGGTGGTCTATTGTCGAGATTTATTGTTATTCCATTGAATGGTAGCCATGTAATTATGGTACGTAGTCTGTTGTCGATATTTTTGTTATTCCAAAGGATGGTAACCTTGTCATTATGGAAGGTAGTCTATTGTAAATATTTTTGTTACTCCAATGGATGGTAGCCTTGTCATTATGGAAGGTAGTCTGTTGTCGAGTTTTTTGGTACTCCAATGGATGGTAGCCTTGTCTTTTTGGAAGCTAGTCTGTTGTCGATATTTTTGTTACTCAAATGGATGGCAGCCTTGACATTATGGAAGGTTGTCTGTTGTCGAGATCATTATTACTCAATGGGTTGTAGCCTTTTCATTATGGAAGGTAGTTTGTTGTCGAGATTTTTGTTACTCCAATGGATGGTAACCTTGTCATTATGGAAGGTAGTCTTTCGTTGAGATTTTTGTTACTCCAATGGATGGTAGGCTTGTTATTATGGAAGGTAGTCTATTGTTCAGATTTTTGTTACTCCAATGGATGGTAGCGTTGTAATTATGAATGGTGGTCTGTTGTCGAGATTTATTGTTATTCCATTGAATGGTAGCCATGTAATTATTGTAGGTAGTCTGTTGTCGATATTTTTGTTATTCCAAAGGATGGTAACCTTGTCATTATGGAAGGTATTCTATTGTAAATATTTTTGTTACTCCAATGGATGGTAGCCTTGTCATTATGGAAGGTAGTCTGTTGTCGAGTTTTTTGTTACTCCAATGGATGGTAGACTTGTCTTTTTGGAAGCTAGTCTGTTGTTGATATTTTTGTTACTCAAATGGATGGCAGCCTTGACATTATGGAAGGTAGTCTGTTGTCGAGATCATTATTACTCAATGGATTGTAGCCTTTTCATTATGGAAGGTAGTTTGTTGTCGAGATTTTTGTTACTCCAATGGATGGTAGCCTTGTCATTATGGAAGGTAGTCTGTTGTCGAGTTTTATGTTACTCTAATGGATAGTAGCCTTGTCATTATGGAAGGTAGTCTGTAATTCAGATTTTTGTTACTCCAATGGATAGTAGGCTTGTTATTATGGAAGGTAGTCTATTGTTCAGATTTTGTTACTCCAATGGATGGTAGCATTGTAATTATGGAAGGTAATCTGTTGGCGGAGCTTTTGTTCATCCAATGGATGGTAACCTTATGATTATGGAAGGTAGTCTGTTGTCGATATTTTTTTTACTCCAATTGATGATAATCTTGTCATTATGGAAGGTAGTTTGTTGTCGATATTTTTGTTACTCCAATGGATGGTAGCCTTGTCATTATGAAAGGTAGTCTTTCGTTGAGATTTTTGTTACGCCAATGGATGGTAGCCTTGTTATTATGGAAGGTAGTCTATTGTTCATATTTTTTTTACTCCAATGGATGGTAGCCTTGTAATTATGAAAGGTAGTATGTTGTCGATATTTTTGTTATTCTAATGGATGGTAACCTTGTCATTATGGAAGGTAGTCTGTTGTAAAGAATTTTGTTACTCCAATGGATGGTAGCCTTGTCATTATGGAAGGTAGTCTGTTGTCGAGATTTTTGTTACTCCAATGGATGGTAGCCTAGTCATTATCGAAGGTAGTTTTTCGTTTAAATTTATGTTACTCCAATGGATAGTAGTCTTTTCATTATGTAAGGTAGTTTGTTGTTTAGATTTTTGTTACTCCAATGGATGGTAGCCTCGTAATTATGAAAGGTAGTCTTTTGTCGAGATTTTTGTTACTCAAATGGATGGTAGCCTAGTAATTATTGAAGGTAGTCTGTCGTTGAGATTTCTGTTTCTCCAATGGATGGTAGCCTTGTCATTATGGAAGGTAGTCTGTTGTTCAGATTTTTGTTATATCAATGGATGGTAGCCTTGTAATTATTAAAGGTAGTATGTTGGCGAGGTTTTTGTTAATCCAATGGATGGTAACCTTGTGATTATGGAAAGTAGTTTGTTGCCGAGATTTTTTTTACTCCAATGGATGGTAACCTTGTCATTATGGAAGGTAGTTTGTTGACGAGATTTTTGTTACTCCAATGGATGGTAGCCTTGTCATTATGAAAGGTAGTCTTTCGTTGAGATTTTTGTTACTCCAATGGATGGTAGGCTTGTTATTATGGAAGGTAGTCTATTGTTCATATTTTTGTTACTCCAATGGATGGTAGCCTTGTAATTATGAATGGTGGTCTGTTGTAGAGATTTATTGTTATTCCATTGAATGGTAGCCATGTAATTATGGTAGGTAGTCTGTTGTCGATATTTTTGTTATTCCAATGGATGGTAACCTTGTCATTATGGAAGGTAGTCTATTGTAAAGATTTTTTTTACTCCAATGGATGGTAGCCTTGTCATTATGGAAGGTAGTCTGTTGTCGAGTTTTTTGTTACTCCAATGGATGGTAGCCTTGTCTTTTTGGAAGGTAGTCTGTTGTCGAGATTTTTGTTAGTCTAATGGATGGTAGCCTTGTCATTATGGAAGGTAGTCAGTTGTCGAGATTTTTGTTACTCCAATGGATGGTAGTCTAGTCATTATGGAAGGTAGTCTATCATTGAGATTTCTGTTTCTCCAATGGATGGTAGCCTTGTCATTATGGAAGGTAGTCTGTTATTCATATTTTTGTTACTCCAATGGGATGTAGCCTTGTAATTATGAATGATAGTATGTTGTCGAGATTTTTGTTAATCCATTGGATGAAAGCCTTGTCATTATGGAAGGTAGTCTGTTGGCGAGGTTTTTGTTAATCCAATGGATGGTAACCTTGTGATTATGGAAAGTAGTCTGTTGTCGAGATTTTTTTTACTCCAATGGATGGTAACTTGTCATTATGGAAGGTAGTTTGTTGTCGAGATTTTTGTTACTCCAATGGATGGTAGCCTTGTCATTATGAAAGGTAGTCTTCCGTTGAGATTTTTGTTACTCCAATGGATGGTAGGCTTGTTATTATGGAAGGTAGTCTATTGTTCAGATTTTTGTTACTCCAATGGATGGTAGTGTTGTAATTATGAATGGTGGTCTATTGTCGAGATTTATTGTTATTCCATTGAATGGTAGCCATGTAATTATGGTACGTAGTCTGTTGTCGATATTTTTGTTATTCCAAAGGATGGTAACCTTGTCATTATGGAAGGTAGTCTATTGTAAATATTTTTGTTACTCCAATGGATGGTAGCCTTGTCATTATGGAAGGTAGTCTGTTGTCGAGTTTTTTGGTACTCCAATGGATGGTAGCCTTGTCTTTTTGGAAGCTAGTCTGTTGTCGATATTTTTGTTACTCAAATGGATGGCAGCCTTGACATTATGGAAGGTTGTCTGTTGTCGAGATCATTATTACTCAATGGGTTGTAGCCTTTTCATTATGGAAGGTAGTTTGTTGTCGAGATTTTTGTTACTCCAATGGATGGTAACCTTGTCATTATGGAAGGTAGTCTTTCGTTGAGATTTTTGTTACTCCAATGGATGGTAGGCTTGTTATTATGGAAGGTAGTCTATTGTTCAGATTTTTGTTACTCCAATGGATGGTAGCGTTGTAATTATGAATGGTGGTCTGTTGTCGAGATTTATTGTTATTCCATTGAATGGTAGCCATGTAATTATTGTAGGTAGTCTGTTGTCGATATTTTTGTTATTCCAAAGGATGGTAACCTTGTCATTATGGAAGGTATTCTATTGTAAATATTTTTGTTACTCCAATGGATGGTAGCCTTGTCATTATGGAAGGTAGTCTGTTGTCGAGTTTTTTGTTACTCCAATGGATGGTAGACTTGTCTTTTTGGAAGCTAGTCTGTTGTTGATATTTTTGTTACTCAAATGGATGGCAGCCTTGACATTATGGAAGGTAGTCTGTTGTCGAGATCATTATTACTCAATGGATTGTAGCCTTTTCATTATGGAAGGTAGTTTGTTGTCGAGATTTTTGTTACTCCAATGGATGGTAGCCTTGTCATTATGGAAGGTAGTCTGTTGTCGAGTTTTATGTTACTCTAATGGATAGTAGCCTTGTCATTATGGAAGGTAGTCTGTAATTCAGATTTTTGTTACTCCAATGGATAGTAGGCTTGTTATTATGGAAGGTAGTCTATTGTTCAGATTTTGTTACTCCAATGGATGGTAGCATTGTAATTATGGAAGGTAATCTGTTGGCGGAGCTTTTGTTCATCCAATGGATGGTAACCTTATGATTATGGAAGGTAGTCTGTTGTCGATATTTTTTTTACTCCAATTGATGATAATCTTGTCATTATGGAAGGTAGTTTGTTGTCGATATTTTTGTTACTCCAATGGATGGTAGCCTTGTCATTATGAAAGGTAGTCTTTCGTTGAGATTTTTGTTACGCCAATGGATGGTAGCCTTGTTATTATGGAAGGTAGTCTATTGTTCATATTTTTTTTACTCCAATGGATGGTAGCCTTGTAATTATGAAAGGTAGTATGTTGTCGATATTTTTGTTATTCTAATGGATGGTAACCTTGTCATTATGGAAGGTAGTCTGTTGTAAAGAATTTTGTTACTCCAATGGATGGTAGCCTTGTCATTATGGAAGGTAGTCTGTTGTCGAGATTTTTGTTACTCCAATGGATGGTAGCCTAGTCATTATCGAAGGTAGTTTTTCGTTTAAATTTATGTTACTCCAATGGATAGTAGTCTTTTCATTATGGAAGGTAGTTTGTTGTTTAGATTTTTGTTACTCCAATGGATGGTAGCCTTGTAATTATGAAAGCTAGTCTTTTGTCGAGATTTTTGTTACTCAAATGGATGGTAGCCTAGTAATTATGGAAGGTAGTCTGTCGTTGAGATTTCTGTTTCTCCAATGGATGGTAGCCTTGTCATTATGGAAGGTAGTCTGTTGTTCAGATTTTTGTTATATCAATGGATGGTAGCCTTGTAATTATTAGAGGTAGTATGTTGGCGAGGTTTTTGTTAATCCAATGGATGGTAACCTTGTGATTATGGAAAGTAGTCTGTTGCCGAGATTTTTTTTACTCCAATGGATGGTAACCTTGTCATTACGGAAGGTAGTTTGTTGACGAGATTTTTGTTACTCCAATGGATGGTAGCCTTGTCATTATGAAAGGTAGTCTTTCTTTGAGATTTTTGTTACTCCAATGGATGGTAGGCTTGTTATTATGGAAGGTAGTCTAATTTTCATATTTTTGTTACTCCAATGGATGGTAGCCTTGTAATTATGAATGGTGGTCTGTTGTAGAGATTTATTGTTATTCCATTGAATGGTAGCCATGTAATTATGGTAGGTAGTCTGTTGTCGATATTTTTGTTATTCCAATGGATGGTAACCTTGTCATTATGGAAGGTAGTCTATTGTAAAGATTTTTTTTACTCCAATGGATGGTAGCCTTGTCATTATGGAAGGTAGTCTGTTGTCGAGTTTTTTGTTACTCCAATGGATGGTAGCCTTGTCTTTTTGGAAGGTAGTCTGTTGTCGAGATTTTTGTTACTCTAATGGATGGTAGCCATGTCATTATGGAAGGTAGTCAGTTGTCGAGATTTTTGTTACTCCAATGGATGGTAGTCTAGTCATTATGGAAGGTAGTCTATCATTGAGATTTCTGTTTCTCCAATGGATGGTAGCCTTGTCATTATGGAAGGTAGTCTATTATTCATATTTTTGTTACTCCAATGGGATGTAGCCTTGTAATTATGAATGATAGTATGTTGTCGAGATTTTTGTTAATCCATTGGATGAAAGCCTTGTCATTATGGAAGGTAGTCTGTTGGCGAGGTTTTTGTTAATCCAATGGATGGTAACTTTGTGATTATGGAAAGTAGTCTGTTGTCGAGATTTTTTTTACTCCAATGGATGGTAACTTGTCATTATGGAAGGTAGTTTGTTGTCGAGATTTTTGTTACTCCAATGGATGGTAGCCTTGTCATTATGGAAGGTAGTCTGTTGTCGAGTTTTATGTTACTCTAATGGATAGTAGCCTTGTCATTATGGAAGGTAGTCTGTAATTCAGATTTTTGTTACTCCAATGGATAGTAGGCTTGTTATTATGGAAGGTAGTCTATTGTTCAGATTTTGTTACTCCAATGGATGGTAGCATTGTAATTATGGAAGGTAATCTGTTGGCGGAGCTTTTGTTCATCCAATGGATGGTAACCTTATGATTATGGAAGGTAGTCTGTTGTCGATATTTTTTTTACTCCAATTGATGATAATCTTGTCATTATGGAAGGTAGTTTGTTGTCGATATTTTTGTTACTCCAATGGATGGTAGCCTTGTCATTATGAAAGGTAGTCTTTCGTTGAGATTTTTGTTACGCCAATGGATGGTAGCCTTGTTATTATGGAAGGTAGTCTATTGTTCATATTTTTTTTACTCCAATGGATGGTAGCCTTGTAATTATGAAAGGTAGTATGTTGTCGATATTTTTGTTATTCTAATGGATGGTAACCTTGTCATTATGGAAGGTAGTCTGTTGTAAAGAATTTTGTTACTCCAATGGATGGTAGCCTTGTCATTATGGAAGGTAGTCTGTTGTCGAGATTTTTGTTACTCCAATGGATGGTAGCCTAGTCATTATCGAAGGTAGTTTTTCGTTTAAATTTATGTTACTCCAATGGATAGTAGTCTTTTCATTATGGAAGGTAGTTTGTTGTTTAGATTTTTGTTACTCCAATGGATGGTAGCCTTGTAATTATGAAAGCTAGTCTTTTGTCGAGATTTTTGTTACTCAAATGGATGGTAGCCTAGTAATTATGGAAGGTAGTCTGTCGTTGAGATTTCTGTTTCTCCAATGGATGGTAGCCTTGTCATTATGGAAGGTAGTCTGTTGTTCAGAGTTTTGTTATATCAATGGATGGTAGCCTTTTAATTATTAGAGGTAGTATGTTGGCGAGGTTTTTGTTAATCCAATGGATGGTAACCTTGTGATTATGGAAAGTAGTCTGTTGCCGAGATTTTTTTTACTCCAATGGATGGTAACCTTGTCATTACGGAAGGTAGTTTGTTGACGAGATTTTTGTTACTCCAATGGATGGTAGCCTTGTCATTATGAAAGGTAGTCTTTCTTTGAGATTTTTGTTACTCCAATGGATGGTAGGCTTGTTATTATGGAAGGTAGTCTATTGTTCATATTTTTGTTACTCCAATGGATGGTAGCCTTGTAATTATGAATGGTGGTCTGTTGTAGAGATTTATTGTTATTCCATTGAATGGTAGCCATGTAATTATGGTAGGTAGTCTGTTGTCGATATTTTTGTTATTCCAATGGATGGTAACCTTGTCATTATGGAAGGTAGTCTATTGTAAAGATTTTTTTTACTCCAATGGATGGTAGCCTTGTCATTATGGAAGGTAGTCTGTTGTCGAGTTTTTTGTTACTCCAATGGATGGTAGCCTTGTCTTTTTGGAAGGTAGTCTGTTGTCGAGATTTTTGTTACTCTAATGGATGGTAGCCATGTCATTATGGAAGGTAGTCAGTTGTCGAGATTTTTGTTACTCCAATGGATGGTAGTCTAGTCATTATGGAAGGTAGTCTATCATTGAGATTTCTGTTTCTCCAATGGATGGTAGCCTTGTCATTATGGAAGGTAGTCTATTATTCATATTTTTGTTACTCCAATGGGATGTAGCCTTGTAATTATGAATGATAGTATGTTGTCGAGATTTTTGTTAATCCATTGGATGAAAGCCTTGTCATTATGGAAGGTAGTCTGTTGGCGAGGTTTTTGTTAATCCAATGGATGGTAACCTTGTGATTATGGAAAGTAGTCTGTTGTCGAGATTTTTTTTACTCCAATGGATGGTAACTTGTCATTATGGAAGGTAGTTTGTTGTCGAGATTTTTGTTACTCCAATGGATGGTAGCCTTGTCATTATGAAAGGTAGTCTTCCGTTGAGATTTTTGTTACTCCAATGGATGGTAGGCTTGTTATTATGGAAGGTAGTCTATTGTTCAGATTTTTGTTACTCCAATGGATGGTAGTGTTGTAATTATGAATGGTGGTCTATTGTCGAGATTTATTGTTATTCCATTGAATGGTAGCCATGTAATTATGGTACGTAGTCTGTTGTCGATATTTTTGTTATTCCAAAGGATGGTAACCTTGTCATTATGGAAGGTAGTCTATTGTAAATGTTTTTGTTACTCCAATGGATGGTAGCCTTGTCATTATGGAAGGTAGTCTGTTGTCGAGTTTTTTGGTACTCCAATGGATGGTAGCCTTGTCTTTTTGGAAGCTAGTCTGTTGTCGATATTTTTGTTACTCAAATGGATGGCAGCCTTGACATTATGGAAGGTTGTCTGTTGTCGAGATCATTATTACTCAATGGGTTGTAGCCTTTTCATTATGGAAGGTAGTTTGTTGTCGAGATTTTTGTTACTCCAATGGATGGTAACCTTGTCATTATGAAAGGTAGTCTTTCGTTGAGATTTTTGTTACGCCAATGGATGGTAGCCTTGTTATTATGGAAGGTAGTCTATTGTTCATATTTTTGTTACTCCAATGGATGGTAGCCTTGTAATTATGAAAGGTAGACTGTTGTCGATATTTTTGTTATTCTAATGGATGGTAACCTTGTCATTATGGAAGGTAGTATGTTGTCAAGAATTTTGTTACTCCAATGGATGGTAGCCTTGTCATTATGGAAGGTAGTATGTTGTCGATATTTTTGTTACTCCAATGGATGGTAGCCTAGTCATTATCAAAGGTAGTTTTTCGTTTAAATTTATGTTACTCCAATGGATAGTAGTCTTTTCATTATGGAAGGTAGTTTGTTGTTCAGATTTTTGTTACTCCAATGGATGGTAGCCTTGTAATTATGAAAGGTAGTCTTTTGTCGAGATTTTTGTTAATCAAATGGATGGTAGCCTAGTAATTATGGAAGGTAGTCTGTCGTTGAGATTTCTGTTTCTCCAATGGATGGTAGCCTTGTCATTATGGAAGGTAGTTTGTTGTTCAGATTTTTGTTATACCAATGGATGGTAGCCTTGTAATTATTAAAGGTAGTATGTTGGCGAGGTTTTTGTTAATCCAATGGATGGTAACCTTGTGATTATGGAAAGTAGTCTGTTGTCGAGATTTTTTTTACTCCAATGGATGGTAACCTTGTCATTATGGAAGGTAGTTTGTTGACGAGATTTTTGTTACTCCAATGGATGGTAGCCTTGTCATTATGAAAGGTAGTCTTTCTTTGAGATTTTTGTTACTCCAATGGATGGTAGCCTTGTAATTATGAATGGTGGTCTGTTGTAGAGATTTATTTTTATTCCATTGAATGGTAGCCATGTAATTATGGTAGGTAGTCTGTTGTCGATATTTTTGTTATTCCAATGGATGGTAACCTTGTCATTATGGAAGGTAGTCTATTGTAAAGATTTTTTTTACTCCAATGGATGGTAGCCTTGTCATTATGGAAGGTAGTCTGTTGTCGAGTTTTTTGTTACTCCAATGGATGGTAGCCTTGTCTTTTTGGAAGGTAGTCTGTTGTCGAGATTTTTGTTACTCTAATGGATGGTAGCCTTGTCATTATGGAAGGTAGTCAGTTGTCGAGATTTTTGTTACTCCAATGGATGGTAGTCTAGTCATTATGGAAGGTAGTCTATCATTGAGATTACTGTTTCTCCAATGGATGGTAGCCTTGTCATTATTGAAGGTAGTCTGTTATTCATATTTTTGTTACTCCAATGGGATGTATCCTTGTAATTATGAATGGTAGTATGTTGTCGAGATTTTTGTTAATCCATTGGATGAAAGCCTTGTCATTATGGAAGGTAGTCTGTTGGCGAGGTTTTTGTTAATCCAATGGATGGTAACCTTGTGATTATGGAAGGTATTCTGTTGTCAATATTTTTTTTATTCCAATGGATGGTAACCTTGTCATTATGGAAGGTAGTCTATTGTAAATATTTTTTTTACTCCAATGCATGGTAGCCTTGTCATTATGGAAGGTAGTCTGTTGTCGAGTTTTTTGTTACTCCAATGGATGGTAGCCTTGTCTTTTTGGAAGCTAGTCTTTTGTCGATATTTTTGTTACTCAAATGAATGGTAGCCTATTAATTATGGAAGGTAGTCTGTCGTTGAGATTTCTGTTTCTCCAATGGATGGTAGCCTTGACATTATGGAAGGTAGTCTATTGTTCATATTTTTGTTACTCCAATGGATGGTAGCCTTTTAATTATGAAAGGTAGTATGTTGTCGAGATTTTTTTTATTCCATTGGATGATAGCCTTGTCATTATGGAAGGTAGTCTGTTGGCGAGGTTTTTTTTAATCCAATGGATGGTAACCTTGTGATTATGGAAAGTAATCTATTGTTGAGATTTTTTTTACTCCAATGGATGGTAACCTTGTCATTATGGAAGTTAGTCTGTTGTCGAGATTTTTGTTACTCCAATGGATGGTAGCCTTGTCATTATGAAAGGTAGTCTTTTGTTGAGATTTTTGTTACTCCAATGGAAGGTAGCCTTGTTATTATGGAAGGTAGGCTATTGTTCAGATTTTTGTTACTCCAATGGATGGTAGCCTTGTAATTATGAATGGTGGTTTATTGTCGAGATTTATTGTTATTCCATTGAATGGTAGCCATGTAATTATGGTAGGTAGTCTGTTGTCGATATTTTTGTTATTCCAATGGATGGTAACCTTGTCATTATGGAAGGTAGTCTATTGTCAAGATTTTTGTTACTCCAATGGATGGTAGCCTAGTCATTATGGAAGGTAGTCTGTCGTTGAGATTTCTGTTACTCTAATGGATGGTAGCCTTGTCTTTAAGGAAGGTAGTCTGTTGTCGAGATTTTTGATACTCTAATGGATGGTAGCCTTGTCTTTATGGAAGGTAGTCTGTTGTCGATATTTTTCTTACTCCAATGGATGATAGCCTTGTCATTATGGAAGGTAGTCTGTTGTCAAGATTTTTGTTACTCCAATGGATGGTTGCCTTGTCATTATGGAAGGTAGTCTGTTGTCGAGATTTTTGGTATTCTAATGGATGGTAGCCTTGTCATTATGGAAGGTAGTCAGTTGTTGAGATTTTTGTTTCTCCAATGGATGGTAGCCTTGTCATTATGGAAGGTAGTCTGTTGTTTAGATTTTTGTTACTCCAATGGATGGTTGCCTTGTAATTATGAAAGGTAGTTTGTTGTCGAGATTTATTGTTATTCCATTAAATGGTAGCCATGTAATTATGGAAGGTAGTCTGTTGTCGATATTTTTGTTATTCCAATGGATGGTAACCTTGTCATTATGGAAGGTAGTCTGTTGTCAAGATTTTTTTTTTACTCCAATGGACGGTAACCTTGTCATTATGGAAGGTAGTCTGTTGTCGAGTTTTTTGTTACTCCAATGGATGGTAGCCTTATCTTTTTGGAAGGTAGTCTGTTGTCGATATTTTTGTTACTCAAATGAATGGTAGCCTTGTCTTTATGGAAGGTAGTCTATTGTCGATATTTTTCTTACTCTAATGGATGGAAGCCTTGACATTATGGAAGGTAGTCTGTTGTCGAGATCATTGTTACTCAATGGATTGTAGCCTTTTTATTATGGAAGGTAGTTTGTTGTCGAGATTTTTGTTACTCCAATGGATGGTAGCCTAGTCATTATGGAAGATAGTCTGTCGTTGAGATTTCTGTTTCTCCAATGGATGATAGCCTTGTGATTATGGAAGGTAGTCTGTTGTTCAGATTTTTGTTACTCCAATGGATGGTAGCCTTGTAATTATGAAAGGTAGTATGTTGTCGAGATTTTTGTTATTCCATTGGATGGTAGCCTTGTCATTATGGAAGGTAGTCTGTTGGCGAGGTTTTTGTTAATCCAATGGATGGTAACCTTGTGATTATGGAAGGTAGTCTATTGTCGATATTTTTTTTACTCCAATGGATGGTAATCTTGTCATTATGAAATGTAGTCTTTCGTTGAGATTTTTGTTACGCCAATGGATGGTAGCCTTGTTATTATGGAAGGTAGTCTATTGTTCATATTTTTGTTAGTCCAATGGATGGTAGCCTTGTAATTAAGAAAGGTAGTCTGTTGTCGATATTTTTGTTATTCTAATGGATGGTAACCTTGTCATAATGGAAGGTAGTCTGTTGTCAACATTTTTGTTACTCCAATGGATGGTAGCCTTGTCATTATGGAAGGTAGTCTGTTGTCGAGATTTTTGTTACTCCAATGGATGGTAGCCTAGTCATTATGGAAGGTAGTTTATCATTGAGATTTATGTTACTCCAATGGATGGTAGTCTTTTCATTATGGAAGGTAGTCTGTTGTTCATATTTTTGTTACTCCAATGGATGGTAGCCTTGTAATTATGAAAGTTAGTGTGTTGTCAAGATTTTTGTTATTCCCTTGGATGGTAGCCTTGTCATTATGAAAGGTAGTCTGTTGGAGAGGTTTTTGTTACTCCAATGGATGGTAGGCTTCTTATTATGAAAGGTAGTCTGTTGTCGAGATTTTTGTTACTCCAATGGATGGTAGCCTAGTAATTATGGAAGGTAGTCTGTCGTTGAGATTTCTGTTTCTCCAATGGATGGTAGCCTTGTCATTATGGAAGGTAGTCTGTTGTTCAGATTTTTGTTACTCCAATGGATGGTAGCCTTGTAATTATGAAAGGTAGTATGTTTTCGAGGTTTTTGTTAATCCAATGGATGGTTGCCTTGTAATTATGGAAGGTAGTCTATTGGCGAGGTTTTTGTTAATCCAATGGATGGTAACCTTGTGATTATGGAAAGTAGTCTGTTGTCGAGATTTTTTTTACTCCAATGGATGGTAAACTTGTCATTATGGAAGGTAGTCTGTTGTTGAGATTTTTGTTACTCCAATGGATGGTAGCCTTGTCATTTTGAAAGGTAGTCTTTCGTTGAGATTTTTGTTACTCCAATGGATGGTAGGCTTGTTATTATGGAAGGTAGTCTATTGTTCAGATTTTTTTTACTCCAATGGATGGTATCCTTGTAATTATGAAAGGTGGTCTCTTGTCGAGATTTATTGTTATTCCATTGAATGGTAGCCATGTAATTATGGTAGGTAGTCTGTTGTCGATATTTTTGTTATTCCAATGGATAGTAACCTTGTCATTATGGAAGGTAGTCTATTGTCAAGATTTTTTTTACTCCAATGGATGGTAGCCTTGTCATTATGGAAGGTAGTCTGTTGTCGAGTTTTTCGTTACTCCAATGGATGGTAGCCTTGTCTTTTTGTAAGGTAGTCTGTTGTCGATATTTTTGTTACCCAAATGAATGGTAGCCTTGTCTTTATGGAAGGTAGTCTATTGTCGATATTTTTCTTACTTCAATGGATGGAAGCCTTGACATTATGGAAGGTAGTCTGTTGTCGAGATCATTGTTACTCAATGGATTGTAACCTTGTAATTATAGAAGGTAGTTTGTTGTCGATATTTTTGTTACTCCAATGGATGGTATCCTTGTCATTATGGAAGGTAGTATGTTCTCGATATTTTTGTTACTCCAATGGATGGTAGCCTTGTCATCATGGAATGTAGTCTATTGTTGATATTTTTGTTACTCCAATGGATGGTACTCTTTTCATTATTGAAGGTAGTCTGTTGTCGAAATTTTTGTTACTCCAATGGATGGTAGCGTTGTCTTTATGGAAGGTAGTCTATTGTTGATATTTTTGTTACTCCAATGTATGGTATCCTTGTAATTATGGAAGGTAGTCTGTGGTCGAGATTTTTGTTACTCCAATGGATGGTAGCCATGTCATTATGGAAGGTAGTCTGTTGGCGAGGTTTTTGTTAATCCAATGGATGGTAACCTTGTGATTATGGAAAGTAGTTTGTTGTCAAGATTTATTTACTCCAATGGATGGTAACCTTGTCATTATGGAAGGTAGTTTGTTGTCGAGATTTTTGTTACTCCAATGGATGGTAGCCTTGTCATTATGAAAGGTAGTGTTTCGTTGATATTTTTGTGACTCCAATGGATGGTAGGCTTGTTATTATGGAAGGTAGTCTATTGTTTAGATTTTTGTTACTACAATGGATGGTAGCCTTGTAATTATGAATGGTGGTTTGTTGTCGAGATTTATTGTTATTATATTGAATGGTAGCCATGTAATTATGGTAGGTAGTTTGTTGTCGATATTTTTGTTATTCCAATGGATGGTAACCTTGTCATTATGGAAGGTAGTCTGTTCTTCAGGTTTTTGTTACTCCAATGGACGGTAGCCTTGTAATTATGAAAGGTATTATGTTGTCGAGATTTTTGTTATTCCATTGGATGGTAGACTTGTCATTATGGAAGGTAGTCTGTTGGCGAGGTTTTTGTTAATCCAATGGATGGTAACCTTGTGATTATGGAAGGTAGTCCGTTTTCGAGATTTTTTTTACTCCAATGAATGGTAACCTTGTCATTATGGAAGGTAGTTTGTTGTCGAGATTTTTGTTACTCCAATGGATGGTAGCCTTGTCATTTTGAAAGGTAGTCTTTCGTTGAGATTTTTGTTACGCCAATGGAAGGTAGCCTTGTTATTATGGAAGGTAGTCTATTGTTCATATTTTTTTTACTCAAATGGATATTAACCTTGTCATTATGGAAGGTAGTCTATTTTCAAGATTTTATTTACTCCAATGGATGGTAGCCTTGTCATTATGCAAGGTAGTTTGTTGTCGAGTTTTTTGTTACTCCAATGGATGGTAGCCTTGTCTTTTTGTAAGGTAGTCTATTGTCGATATTTTTGTTACTCAAATGAATGGTATCCTTGTCTTTATGGAAGGTAGTCTATTGTCAATATTTTTCTTACTTCAATGGATGGAAGCCTTGACATTATGGAAGGTAGTCTGTTGTCGAGATCATTGTTACTCAATGGATTGTAGCCTTGTAATTATGGAAGGTAGTTTGTTGTCGAGATTTTTGTTACTCCAATGGATGGTAGCCTTGTCATTATGGAAGGTAGTATGTTCTCGATATTTTTGTTACTCCAATGGATGGTAGCCTTGTCATCATGGAATGTAGTCTATTGTTCATATTTTTGTTACTCCAATGGATGGTACTCTTTTCATTATGGAAGGTAGTCTGTTGTCGAAATTTTTGTTACTCCAATGGATGGTAGTGTTGTCTTTATGGAAGGTAGTCTATTATCGATATTTTTGTTACTCCAATGTATGGTATCCTTGTAATTATGGATGGTAGTCTGTGGTCGAGATTTTTGTTACTCCAATGGATGGTAGCCATGTCATTATGGAAGGTAGTCTGTTGTCGAGATTTTTGTTACTCTAATGGATGGTAGCTTTCTCATTATGGTATCCTTATCATTATTGAAGGTAGTATGTTGTTCATATTTTTGTTCCTCCAATGGATGGTAGCCTTGTAACTATGAAAGGTAGTCTGTTGTCGAGATTTACTTTATTTCATTGGATGATAGCCTTGTCATTATGGAAGGTAGTCTGTTGGCGAGGTTTTTGTTAATCCAATGGATGGTAACCTTGTGATTATGGAAAGTAGTCGATTGTCGAGATTTTTTTACTCCAATGGATGGTAACCTTGTCATCATGGAAGGTAGTTTATTGTCAAGATTTTTGTTACTCCAATGGATGGTAGCCTTGTCATTATGAAAGGTAGTCTTTTGTTGAGATTTTTGTGACTCCAATGGATGGTAGGCTTGTTATTATGGAAGGTAGTCTATTGTTCAGATTTTTGTTACTCCAATGGATGGTAGCCTTGTAATTATGAATGGTGTTTTGTTGTCGAGATTTATTATTATTCCATTGAATGGTAGCCATGTAATTATGGAAGGTAGTTTGTTGTCGATATTTGTGTTATTCCAATGGATGGTAACCTTTTCATTATGGAAGGTAGTCTGTTCTTCAGATTTTTGTTACTCCAATGGATGGTAGCCTTGTAATTATATAAGGTAGTATGTTGTCGAGATTTTTGTTATTCCATTGGATGGTAGACCTGTCATTATGGAAGGTAGGCTGTTGGCGAGGTTTTTGTTAATCCAATGGATGGTAACCTTGTGATTATGGAAGGTAGTCTGTTGTCGAGATTTGTTTTACTCCAATGAATGGTAACCTTGTCATTATGGAAGGTAGTTTGTTGTCGAGATTTTTGTTACTCCAATGGATGGTAGCCTTGTCATTTTGAAAGGTAGTCTTTCGTTGAGATTTTTGTTACGCCAATGGATGGTAGCCTTGTTATTATGGAAGGTAGTCTATTGTTCATATTTTTTTTACTCAAATGGATATTAACCTTGTCATTATGGAAGGTAGTTTGTTGTCAAGATTTTTTTACTCCAATGGATGGTAGCCTTGTCATTATGCAAGGTAGTTTGTTGTCGAGTTTTTTGTTACTCCAATGGATGGTAGCCTTGTCTTTTTGTAAGGTAGTCTATTGTCGATATTTTTGTTACTCAAATGAATGGTAGCCTTGTCTTTATGGAAGGTAGTCTATTTTCGATATTTTTCTTACTCCAATGGATGGCAGCCTTGACATAATGGAAGGTAGTCTATTGCCGAGATCATTATTACTCAATGGATTGTAGCCTTTTCATTATGGAAGGTAGTTTGTTGTCGAGATTTTTGTTACTCCAATGGATGGTAGCCTAGTCATTATGGAAGGTAGTTTGTCATTGAGATTTCTGTTTCTCCAATGGATGATAGCCTTGTCATTATAAAAGGTAGTCTGTTCTTCAGATTTTTGTTACTCCAATGGATGGTAGCCTTGTAATTATGAAAGGTAGTATGTTGTCGAGATTTTTTTATTCCATTGGATGGTAGACTTGTCATTATGGAAGGTAGTCTGTTGGCGAGGTTTTTGTTAATCCAATGGTTGGTAACCTTGTCATTATAGAAGGTAGTTTGTTGTCGAGATTTTTGTTACTCCAATGGATGGTAGCCTTGTTATTATGGAAGGTAGTCTATTGTCGATATTTTTCTTACTTCAATGGATGGAAGCCTTGACATTATGGAAGGTAGTCTGTTGTCAAGATCATTGTTACTCAATGGATTGTAGCCTTGTCATTATGGAAGGTAGTTTGTTGTCGAGATTTTTGTTACTCCAATGGATGGTAGCCTTGTCATTATGGAAGGTAGTCTGTTCTCGAGTTTTTTGTTACTCCAATGGATGGTAGCCTTGTCTTTTTGTAAGGTAGTCTGTTGTCGATATTTTTGTTACTCCAATGTATGGTATCCTTGTAATTATGGAAGGTAGTCTGTGGTTGAGATTTTTGTTACTCCAATGGATGGTAGCCATGTCATTATGGAAGGTAGTCTATTGTCGAGATTTTTGTTACTCTAAGGGATGGTAGCTTTGTCATTATGGAAGGTAGTCTGTCGTTGAGATTTCTATTACTCCAATGGATGGTATCCTTATCATTATTGAAGGTAGTCTGTTGTTCATATTTTTGTTACTCCAATGGATGGTAGCTTTGTAACTATGAAAGGTAGTCTGTTGTCGAGATTTCATTTATTCCATTGGATGATAGCCTTGTCATTATGGAAGGTAGTCTGTTGGCGAGGTTTTTGTAAATCCAATGGATGGTAACCTTGTGATTATGGAAAGTAGTTTGTTGTCAAGATTTATTTACTCCAATGGATGGTAACCTTGTCATTATGGAAGGTAGTTTGTAGTCGAGATTTTTGTTACTCCAATGGATGGTAGCCTTGTCATTATGAAAGGTAGTGTTTCGTTGATATTTTTGTGACTCCAATGGATGGTAGGCTTGTTATTATGGAAGGTAGTCTATTGTTTAGATTTTTGTTACTACAATGGATGGTAGCCTTGTAATTATGAATGGTGGTTTGTTGTCGAGATTTATTGTTATTATATTGAATGGTAGCCATGTAATTATGGTAGGTAGTTTGTTGTCGATATTTTTGTTATTCCAATGGATGGTAACCTTGTCATTATGGAAGGTAGTCTGTTCTTCAGGTTTTTGTTACTCCAATGGACGGTAGCCTTGTAATTATGAAAGGTATTATGTTGTCGAGATTTTTGTTATTCCATTGGATGGTAGACTTGTCATTATGGAAGGTAGTCTGTTGGCGAGGTTTTTGTTAATCCAATGGATGGTAACCTTGTGATTATGGAAGGTAGTCCGTTTTCGAGATTTTTTTTACTCCAATGAATGGTAACCTTGTCATTATGGAAGGTAGTTTGTTGTCGAGATTTTTGTTACTCCAATGGATGGTAGCCTTGTCATTTTGAAAGGTAGTCTTTCGTTGAGATTTTTGTTACGCCAATGGATGGTAGCCTTGTTATTATGGAAGGTAGTCTATTGTTCATATTTTTTTTACTCAAATGGATATTAACCTTGTCATTATAGAAGGTAGTCTATTTTCAAGATTTTATTTACTCCAATGGATGGTAGCCTTGTCATTATGCAAGGTAGTTTGTTGTCGAGTTTTTTGTTACTCCAATGGATGGTAGCCTTGTCTTTTTGTAAGGTAGTCTATTGTCGATATTTTTGTTACTCAAATGAATGGTATCCTTGTCTTTATGGAAGGTAGTCTATTGTCAATATTTTTCTTACTTCAATGGATGGAAGCCTTGACATTATGGAAGGTAGTCTGTTGTCGAGATCATTGTTACTCAATGGATTGTAGCCTTGTAATTATGGAAGGTAGTTTGTTGTCGAGATTTTTGTTACTCCAATGGATGGTAGCCTTGTCATTATGGAAGGTAGTATGTTCTCGATATTTTTGTTACTCCAATGGATGGTAGCCTTGTCATCATGGAATGTAGTCTATTGTTGATATTTTTGTTACTCCAATGGATGGTACTCTTTTCATTATGGAAGGTAGTCTGTTGTCGAAATTTTTGTTACTCCAATGGATGGTAGTGTTGTCTTTATGGAAGGTAGTCTATTATCGATATTTTTGTTACTCCAATGTATGGTATCCTTGTAATTATGGATGGTAGTCTGTGGTCGAGATTTTTGTTACTCCAATGGATGGTAGCCATGTCATTATGGAAGGTAGTCTGTTGTCGAGATTTTTGTTACTCTAATGGATGGTAGCTTTCTCATTATGGAAGGTAGTCTGTTGTTGAGATTTCTATTACTCCAACGGATGGTATCCTTATCATTATTGAAGGTAGTCTGTTGTTCATATTTTTGTTCCTCCAATGGATGGTAGCCTTGTAACTATGAAAGGTAGTCTGTTGTCGAGATTTACTTTATTTCATTGGATGATAGCCTTGTCATTATGGAAGGTAGTCTGTTGGCGAGGTTTTTGTTAATCCAATGGATGGTAACCTTGTGATTATGGAAAGTAGTCGATTGTCGAGATTTTTTTACTCCAATGGATGGTAACCTTGTCATCATGGAAGGTAGTTTATTGTCAAGATTTTTGTTACTCCAATGGATGGTAGCCTTGTCATTATGAAAGGTAGTCTTTCGTTGAGATTTTTGTGACTCCAATGGATGGTAGGCTTGTTATTATGGAAGGTAGTCTATTGTTCAGATTTTTGTTACTCCAATGGATGGTAGCCTTGTAATTATGAATGGTGTTTTGTTGTCGAGATTTATTATTATTCCATTGAATGGTAGCCATGTAATTATGGAAGGTAGTTTGTTGTCGATATTTGTGTTATTCCAATGGATGGTAACCTTTTCATTATGGAAGGTAGTCTGTTCTTCAGATTTTTGTTACTCCAATGGATGGTAGCCTTGTAATTATATAAGGTAGTATGTTGTCGAGATTTTTGTTATTCCATTGGATGGTAGACCTGTCATTATGGAAGGTAGGCTGTTGGCGAGGTTTTTGTTAATCCAATGGATGGTAACCTTGTGATTATGGAAGGTAGTCTGTTGTCGAGATTTTTTTTACTCCAATGAATGGTAACCTTGTCATTATGGAAGGTAGTTTGTTGTCGAGATTTTTGTTACTCCAATGGATGGTAGCCTTGTCATTTTGAAAGGTAGTCTTTCGTTGAGATTTTTGTTACGCCAATGGATGGTAGCCTTGTTATTATGGAAGGTAGTCTATTGTTCATATTTTTTTTACTCAAATGGATATTAACCTTGTCATTATGGAAGGTAGTTTGTTGTCAAGATTTTTTTTACTCCAATGGATGGTAGCCTTGTCATTATGCAAGGTAGTTTGTTGTCGAGTTTTTTGTTACTCCAATGGATGGTAGCCTTGTCTTTTTGTAAGGTAGTCTATTGTCGATATTTTTGTTACTCAAATGAATGGTATCCTTGTCTTTATGGAAGGTAGTCTATTGTCAATATTTTTCTTACTTCAATGGATGGAAGCCTTGACATTATGGAAGGTAGTCTGTTGTCGAGATCATTGTTACTCAATGGATTGTAGCCTTGTAATTATGGAAGGTAGTTTGTTGTCGAGATTTTTGTTACTCCAATGGATGGTAGCCTTGTCATTATGGAAGGTAGTATGTTCTCGATATTTTTGTTACTCCAATGGATGGTAGCCTTGTCATCATGGAATGTAGTCTATTGTTGATATTTTTGTTACTCCAATGGATGGTACTCTTTTCATTATGGAAGGTAGTCTGTTGTCGAAATTTTTGTTACTCCAATGGATGGTAGTGTTGTCTTTATGGAAGGTAGTCTATTATCGATATTTTTGTTACTCCAATGTATGGTATCCTTGTAATTATGGATGGTAGTCTGTGGTCGAGATTTTTGTTACTCCAATGGATGGTAGCCATGTCATTATGGAAGGTAGTCTGTTGTCGAGATTTTTGTTACTCTAATGGATGGTAGCTTTCTCATTATGGAAGGTAGTCTGTTGTTGAGATTTCTATTACTCCAACGGATGGTATCCTTATCATTATTGAAGGTAGTCTGTTGTTCATATTTTTGTTCCTCCAATGGATGGTAGCCTTGTAACTATGAAAGGTAGTCTGTTGTCGAGATTTACTTTATTTCATTGGATGATAGCCTTGTCATTATGGAAGGTAGTCTGTTGGCGAGGTTTTTGTTAATCCAATGGATGGTAACCTTGTGATTATGGAAAGTAGTCGATTGTCGAGATTTTTTTACTCCAATGGATGGTAACCTTGTCATCATGGAAGGTAGTTTATTGTCAAGATTTTTGTTACTCCAATGGATGGTAGCCTTGTCATTATGAAAGGTAGTCTTTCGTTGAGATTTTTGTGACTCCAATGGATGGTAGGCTTGTTATTATGGAAGGTAGTCTATTGTTCAGATTTTTGTTACTCCAATGGATGGTAGCCTTGTAATTATGAATGGTGTTTTGTTGTCGAGATTTATTATTATTCCATTGAATGGTAGCCATGTAATTATGGAAGGTAGTTTGTTGTCGATATTTGTGTTATTCCAATGGATGGTAACCTTTTCATTATGGAAGGTAGTCTGTTCTTCAGATTTTTGTTACTCCAATGGATGGTAGCCTTGTAATTATATAAGGTAGTATGTTGTCGAGATTTTTGTTATTCCATTGGATGGTAGACCTGTCATTATGGAAGGTAGGCTGTTGGCGAGGTTTTTGTTAATCCAATGGATGGTAACCTTGTGATTATGGAAGGTAGTCTGTTGTCGAGATTTTTTTTACTCCAATGAATGGTAACCTTGTCATTATGGAAGGTAGTTTGTTGTCGAGATTTTTGTTACTCCAATGGATGGTAGCCTTGTCATTTTGAAAGGTAGTCTTTCGTTGAGATTTTTGTTACGCCAATGGATGGTAGCCTTGTTATTATGGAAGGTAGTCTATTGTTCATATTTTTTTTACTCAAATGGATATTAACCTTGTCATTATGGAAGGTAGTTTGTTGTCAAGATTTTTTTTACTCCAATGGATGGTAGCCTTGTCATTATGAAAGGTAGTCTGTTGTCGAGTTTTTTGTTACTCCAATGGATGGTAGCCTTGTCTTTTTGTAAGGTAGTCTGTTGTCGATATTTTTGTTACTCAAATGAATGGTAGCCTTGTCTTTATGGAAGGTAGTCTATTTGTCGATATTTTTCTTACTTCAATGGATGGAAGCCTTGACATTATGGAAGGTAGTATGTTGTCGAGATCATTATTACTCAATGGATTGTAGCCTTGTAATTATGGAAGGTAGTTTGTTGTCGAGATTTTTGTTACTCCAATGGATGGTAGCCTTGTCATTATGGAAGGTAGTATGTTCTCGATATTTTTGTTACTCCAATGGATGGTAACCTTGTCATCATGGAATGTAGTCTATTGTTGATATTTTTGTTACTCTAATGGATGGTACTCTTTTCATTATGGAAGGTAGTCTGTTGTCGAAATTTTTCTTACTCCAATGGATGGTAGCGTTGTCTTTATGGAAGGTAGTCTATTGTCGATATTTTTGTTACTCCAATGTATGGTATCCTTGTAATTATGGAAGGTAGTTTGTGGTCGAGATTTTTGTTACTCCAATGGATGGTAGCCATGTCATTATGGAAGGTAGTCTGTTGTCGAGATTTTTGTTACTCTAATGAATGGTAGCTTTCTCATTATGGAAGGTAGTCTGTCGTTGAGATTTCTATTACTCCAACGGATGGTATCCTTATCATTATTGAAGGTAGTCTGTTGTTCATATTTTTGTTACTCCAATGGATGGTAGCCTTGTAACTATGAAAGGTAGTATGTTGTCGAGATTTCATTTATTCCATTGGATGATAGCCTTGTCATTATGGAAGGTAGTCTGTTGGCGAGGTTTTTGTTAATCCAATGGATGGTAACCTTGTGATTATGGAAAGTAGTCGATTGTCGAGATTTTTTTACTCCAATGGATGGTAACCTTGTCATTATGGAAGGTAGTTTTTTGTCGAGATTTTTGTTACTCCAATGGATGGTAGCCTTGTCATTATGAAAGGTAGTCTTTCATTGATATTTTTGTGACTCCAATGGATGGTAGGCTTGTTATTATGGAAGGTAGTCTATTGTTTAGATTTTTTTTACTCCAATGGATGGTAGCCTTGTAATTATGAATGGTGGTTTGTTGTCGAGATTTATTGTTATTCCATTGAATGGTAGCCATGTAATTATGGTAGGTAGTTTGTTGTCGATATTTTTGTTATTCCAATGGATGGTAACCTTGTCATTATGGAAGGTAGTCTGTTCTTCAGATTTTTGTTACTCCAATGGACGGTAGCCTTGTAATTATGAAAGGTAGTATGTTGTCGAGATTTTTGTTATTCCATTGGATGGTAGACTTGTCATTATGGAAGGTAGTCTATTGGCGAGGTTTTTGTTAATCCAATGGATGGTAACCTTGTGATTATGGAAGGTATTCTGTTGTCGAGATTTTTTTTACTCCAATGAATGGTAACCTTGTCATTATGGAAGGTAGTTTGTTGTCGAGATTTTTGTTACTCCAATGGATGGTAGCCTTGTCATTTTCAAAGGTAGTCTTTCGTTGAGATTTTTGTTACGCCAATGGATGGTAGCCTTGTTATTATGGAAGGTAGTCTATTGTTCATATTTTTTTTACTCAAATGGATATTAACCTTGTCATTATGGAAGGTAGTCTGTTGTCAAGATTTTATTTACTCCAATGGATGGTAGCCTTGTCATTATGCAAGGTAGTTTATTGTCGAGGTTTTTGTTACTCCAATGGATGGTATCCTTGTCTTTTTGTAAGGTAGTCTATTGAGGATATTTTTGTTACTCAAATGAATGGTAGCCTTGTCTTTATGGAAGGTAGTCTATTGTTGATATTTTTCTTACTTCAATGGATGGAAGCCTTGACATTATGGAAGGTAGTCTGTTGTCGAGATCATTGTTACTCAATGGATTGTAGCCTTGTAATTATGGAAGGTAGTTTGTTGTCGAGATTTTTGTTACTCCAATGGATGGTAGCCTTGTCATTATGGAAGGTAGTATGTTCTCGATATTTTTGTTACTCCAATGGATGGTAGCCTTGTCATCATGGAATGTAGTCTATTGTTGTTATTTTTGTTACTCCAATGGATGGTACTCTATTCATTATGGAAGGTAGTCTGTTGTTGAAATTTTTGTCACTCCAATGGATGGTAGCGTTGTCTTTATGGAAGGTAGTCTATTGTCGATATTTTTGTTACTCCAATGTATGGTATCCTTGTAATTATGGAAGGTAGTTTGTGGTCGAGATTTTTGTTACTCCAATGGATGGTAGCCATGTCATTATGGAAGGTAGTCTGTTGTCGAGATTTTTGTTACTCTAATGGATGGTACCTTTCTCATTATGGAAGGTAGTCTGTCGTTGAGATTTCTATTACTCCAACGGATGGTATCCTTATCATTATTGAAGGTAGTCTGTTGTTCATATTTTTGTTACTCCAATGGATGGTAGCCTTGTAACTATGAAAGGTAGTCTGTTGTCGAGATTTCATTTATTCCATTGGATGATAGCCTTGTCATTATGGAAGGTAGTTTCTTGGCGAGGTTTTTGTTAATCCAATGGATGGTAACCTTGTGATTATGGAAAGTAGTCGATTGTCGAGATTTTTTTACTCCAATGGATGGTAACCTTGTCATTATGGAAGGTAGTTTGTTGTCGAGATTTTTGTTACTCCAATGGATGGTAGCCTTGTCATTATGAAAGGTAGTCTTTCATTGATATTTTTGTGACTCCAATGGATGGTAGGCTTGTTATTATGGAAGGTAGTCTATTGTTTAGATTTTTTTTACTCCAATGGATGGTAGCCTTGTAATTATGAATGGTGGTTTGTTGTCGAGATTTATTGTTATTCCATTGAATGGTAGCCATGTAATTATGGTAGGTAGTTTGTTGTCGATATTTTTGTTATTCCAATGGATGGTAACCTTGTCATTATGGAAGGTAGTCTGTTCTTCAGATTTTTGTTACTCCAATGGACGGTAGCCTTGTAATTATGAAAGGTAGTATGTTGTCGAGATTTTTGTTATTCCATTGGATGGTAGACTTGTCATTATGGAAGGTAGTCTGTTGGCGAGGTTTTTGTTAATCCAATGGATGGTAACCTTGTGATTATGGAAGGTAGTCTGTTGTCGAGATTTTTTTTACTCCAATGAATGGTAACCTTGTCATTATGGAAGGTAGTTTGTTGTCGAGATTTTTGTTACTCCAATGGATGGTAGCCTTGTCATTTTCAAAGGTAGTCTTTCATTGAGATTTTTGTTACGCCAATGGATGGTAGCCTTGTTATTATGGAAGGTAGTCTATTGTTCATATTTTTTTTACTCAAATGGATATTAACCTTGTCATTATGGAAGGTAGTCTGTTGTCAAGATTTTATTTACTCCAATGGATGGTAGCCTTGTCATCATGGAATGTAGTCTATTGTTGATATTTTTGTTACTCCAATGGATGGTACTCTATTCATTATGGAAGGTAGTCTATTGTCGAAATTTTTGTTACTCCAATGGATGGTAGTGTTGTCTTTATGGAAGGTAGTCTATTGTCGATATTTTTGTTACTCCAATGTATGGTATCCTTGTAATTATGGAAGGCAGTCTGTGGTCGAGATTTTTGTTACTCCAATGGATGGTATACATGTCATTATGGAAGGTAGTCTGTTGTCGAGATTTTTGTTACTCTAATGGATGGTAGCTTTCTCATTATGGAAGGTAGTCTGTCGTTGAGATTTCTATTACTCCAACGGATGGTATCCTTATCATTATTGAAGGTAGTCTATTGTTCATATTTTTGTTACTACAATGGATGGTAGCCTTGTAACTATGAAAGGTAGTCTGTTGTCGAGATTTCATTTATTCCATTAGATGATAGCCTTGTCATTATGGAAGGTTGTCTGTTGGCGAGGTTTTTGTTAATCAAATGGATGGAAACCTTGTGATTATGGAAAGTAGTCTGTTGTAGAGATTTTTTTACTCCAATGGATGGTAACCTTGTCATTATGGAAGGTAGTTTATTGTCAAGATTTTTGTTACTCCAATGGATGGTAGCCTTGTCATTATGAAAGGTAGTCTTTCATTTAGATTTTTGTGACTCCAATGGATGGTAGGCTTGTTATTATGGAAGGTAGTCTATTGTTCAGATTTTTGTTACTCCAATGGATGGTAGCCTTGTAATTATGAATGGTGGTTTGTTGTCGAGATTTATTGTTATTCCATTGAATGGTAGCCATGTAATTATGGTAGGTAGTTTGTTGTCGATATTTGTGTTATTCCAATGGATGGTAACCTTGTCATTATGGAAGGTAGTCTGTTCTTCAGATTTTTGTTACTCCAATGGACGGTATCCTTGTAGTTATGAAAGGTAGTATGTTGTCGAGATTTTTGTTATTCCATTGGATGGTAGACTTGTCATTATGGAAGGTAGTCTGTTGGCGAGGTTTTTGTTAATCCAATGGATGGTAACCTTGTGATTATGGAAGGTAGTCTGTTGTCGAGATTTTTTTTACACCAATGAATGGTAACCTTGTCATTATAGAAGGTAGTTTGTTGTCGAGATTTTTGTTACTCCAATGGATGGTAGCCTTGTCATTTTCAAAGGTTGTCTTTCGTTGAGATTTTTGTTACGCCAATGGATGGTAGCCTTGTTATTATGGAAGGTAGTCTATTGTTCATATTTTTTTACTCAAATGGATATTAACCTTGTCATTATGAAAGGTAGTCTGTTGTCAAGATTTTATTTACTCCAATGGATGGTAGCCTTGTCATTATGCAAGGTAGTTTATTGTCGAGGTTTTTGTTACTCCAATGGATGGTAGCCTTGTCTTTTTGTATGGTAGTCTATTGAGGATATTTTTATTACTCAAATGAATGGTAGCCTTGTCTTTATGGAAGGTAGTCTATTGTTGATATTTTTCTTACTTCAATGGATGGAAGCCTTGACATTATGGAAGGTAGTCTGTTGTCGAGATCATTGTTACTCAATGGATTGTAGCCTTGTAATTATGGAAGGTAGTTTGTTGTCGAGATTTTTGTTACTCCAATGGATGGTAGCCTTGTCATTATGGAAGGTAGTATGTTCTCGATATTTTTGTTACTCCAATGGATGGTAGCCTTGTCATCATGGAATGTAGTCTATTGTTGATATTTTTGTTACTCCAATGGATGGTACTCTTTTCATTATGGAAGGTAGTCTGTTGTCGAAATTTTTGTTACTCCAATGGATAATAGTGTGGTCTTTATGGAAGGTAGTCTATTGTCGATATTTTTGTTACTCCAATGTATGGTATCCTTGTAATTATGGAAGGTAGTCTGTGGTCGAGATTTTTGTTACCCCAATGGATGGTAGCCATGTCATTATGGAAGGTAGTCTGTTGTCGAGATTTTTGTTACTCTAATGGATGGTAGCTTTCTCATTATGGAAGGTAGTCTGTCGTTGAGATTTCTATTACTCCAACGGATGGTATCCTTATCATTATTGAAGGTAGTCTGTTGTTCATATTTTTGTTACTACAATGGATGGTAGCCTTGTAACTATGAAAGGTAGTCTGTTGTCGAGATTTCATTTATTCCATTGGATGATAGCCTTGTCATTATGGAAAGTAGTCTGTTGGCGAGGTTTTTGTTAATCCAATGGATGGTAACCTTGTGATTATGGAAAGTAGTCGATTGTCGAGATTTTTTTACTCCAATGGATGGTAACCTTGTCATTATGGAAGGTAGTTTGTTGTCGAGATTTTTGTTACTCCAATGGATGGTAGCCTTGTCATTATGAAAGGTAGTCTTTCATTGATATTTTTGTGACTCCAATGGATGGTAGGCTTGTTATTATGGAAGGTAGTCTATTGTTTAGATTTTTTTTACTCCAATGGATGGTAGCCTTGTAATTATGAATGGTGGTTTGTTGTCGAGATTTATTGTTATTCCATTGAATGGTAGCCATGTAATTATGGTAGGTAGTTTGTTGTCGATATTTGTGTTATTCCAATGGATGGTAACCTTGTCATTATGGAAGGTAGTCTGTTCTTCAGATTTTTGTTACTCCAATGGACGGTAGCCTTGTAATTATGAAAGGTAGTATGTTGTCGAGATTTTTGTTATTCCATTGGATGGTAGACATGTCATTATGGAAGGTAGTCTGTTGGCGAGGTTTTTGTTAATCCAATGGATGGTAACCTTGTGATTATGGAAGGTAGTCTGTTGTCGAGATTTTTTTTACTCCAATGAATGGTAACCTTGTCATTATGGAAGGTAGTTTGTTGTCGAAATTTTTGTTACTCCAATGGATGGTAGCCTTGTCATTTTCAAAGGTAGTCTTTCATTGAGATTTTTGTTACGCCAATGGATGGTAGCCTTGTTATTATGGAAGGTAGTCTATTGTTCATATTTTTTTTACTCAAATGGATATTAACCTTGTCATTATGGAAGGTAGTCTGTTGTCAAGATTTTATTTACTCCAATGGATGGTAGCCTTGTCATTATGCAAAGTAGTTTATTGTCGAGGTTTTTGTTACTCCAATGGATGGTAGCCTTTTCTTTTTGTAAGGTAGTCTATTGAGGATATTTTTGTTACTCAAATGAATGGTAGCCTTGTCTTTATGGAAGGTAGTCTATTGTTGATATTTTTCTTACTTCAATAGATGGAAGCCTTGACATTATGGAAGGTAGTCTGTTGTCGAGATCATTGTTACTCAATGGATTGTAGCCTTGTAATTATGGAAGGTAGTCTTTCGTTGAGATTTTTGTTAGTCTAATGGATGGTAGCTTTCTCATTATGGAAGGTAGTCTGTCGTTGAGATTTCTATTACTCCAACGAATGGTATCCTTATCATTATTGAAGGTAGTCTGTTGTTCATATTTTTGTTACTCCAATGGATGGTAGCCTTGTAACTATGAAAGGTAGTCTGTTGTCGAGATTTCATTTATTCCATTGGATGATAGCCTTGTCATTATGGAAGGTAGTCTGTTGGCGAGGTTTTTGTTAATCAAATGGATTGAAACCTTGTGATTATGGAAAGTAGTCTGTTGTAGAGATTTTTTTACTCCAATGGAAGGTAGTTTATTGTCAAGATTTTTGTTACTCCAATGGATGGTAGCCTTGTCATTATGAAAGGTAGTCTTTCGTTTAGATTTTTGTGACTCCAATGGATGGTAGGCTTGTTATTATGGAAGGTAGTCTATTGTTCAGATTTTTGTTACTCCAATGGATGGTAGCCTTGTAATTATGAATGGTGGTTTGTTGTCAAGATTTATTGTTATTCCATTGAATGGTAGCCATGTAATTATGGTAGGTAGTTTGTTGTCGATATTTGTGTTATTCCAATGGATGGTAACCTTGTCATTATGGAAGGTAGTCTGTTCTTCAGATTTTTGTTACTCCAATGGACGGTAGCCTTGTAGTTATGAAAGGTAGTATGTTGTCGAGATTTTTGTTATTCCATTGGATGGTAGACTTGTCATTATGGAAGGTAGTCTGTTGGCGAGGTTTTTGTTAATCCAATGGATGGTAACCTTGTGATTATGGAAGGTAGTCTGTTGTCGAGATTTTTTTTACACCAATGAATGGTAACCTTGTCATTATGGAAGGTAGTTTGTTGTCGAGATTTTTGTTACTCCAATGGATGGTAGCCCTGTCATTTTCAAAGGTTGTCTTTGGTTGAGATTTTTGTTACGCCAATGGATGGTAGCCTTGTTATTATGGAAGGTAGTCTATTGTTCATATTTTTTTTACTCAAATGGATATTAACCTTGTCATTATGGAAGGTAGTCTGTTGTCAAGATTTTATTTACTCCAATGGATGGTAGCCTTGTCATTATGCAAGGTAGTTTATTGTCGAGGTTTTTGTTACTCCAATGGATGGTAGCCTTGTCTTTTTGTAAGGTAGTCTATTGAGGATATTTTTGTTACTCAAATGAATGGTAGCCTTGTCTTTATGGAAGGTAGTCTATTGTTGATATTTTTCATACTTCAATGGATGGAAGCCTTGACATTATGGAAGGTAGTCTGTTGTCGAGATCATTGTTACTCAATGGATTGTAGCCTTGTAATTATGGAAGGTAGTTTGTTGTCGAGATTTTTGTTACTCCAATGGATGGTACCCTTGTCATTATGGAAGGTAGTATGTTCTCGATATTTTTGTTACTCCAATGGATGGTAGCCTTGTCATCATGGAATGTAGTCTATTGTTGATATTTTTGTTACTCCAATGGATGGTACTCTTTTCATTATGGAAGGTAGTCTGTTGTCGAAATTTTTGTTACTCCAATGGATAATAGTGTTGTCTTTATGGAAGGTAGTCTATTGTCGATATTTTTGTTACTCCAATGTATGGTATCCTTGTAATTATGGAAGGTAGTCTGTGGTCGAGATTTTTGTTACTCCAATGGATGGTAGCCATGTCATTATGGAAGGTAGTCTGTTGTCGAGATTTTTGTTACTCTAATGGATGGTAGCTTTCTCATTATGGAAGGTAGTCTGTCGTTGAGATTTCTATTACTCCAACGGATGGTATCCTTATCATTATTGAAGGTAGTCTGTTGTTCATATTTTTGTTACTACAATGGATGGTAGCCTTGTAACTATGAAAGGTAGTCTGTTGTCGAGATTTCATTTTTTCCATTGGATGATAGCCTTGTCATTATGGAAGGTAGTCTGTTGGCGAGGTTTTTGTTAATCAAGTGGATGGAAACCTTGTGATTATGGAAAGTAGTCTGTTGTAGATATTTTTTTACTCCAATGGATGGTAACCTTGTCATTATGGAAGGTAGTTTGTTGTCAAGATTTTTGTTACTCCAATGGATGGTAGCCTTGTCATTATGAAAGGTAGTCTTTCGTTGAGATTTTTGTGACTCCAATGGATGGTAGGCTTGTTATTATGGAAGGTAGTGTATTGTTCAGATTTTTGTTACTCTAATAGATGGTAGCCTTGTAATTATGAATGGTGGTTTGTTGTCGAGATTTATTGTTATTCCATTGAATGGTAGCCATGTAATTATGGTAGGTAGTTTGTTGTCGATATTTGTGTTATTCCAATGGATGGTAACCTTGTCATTATGGAAGGTAGTCTGTTCTTCAGATTTTTGTTACTCCAATGGATGGTAGCCTTGTAATTATATAAGGTAGTATGTTGTCGAGATTTTTGTTATTCCATTGGATGGTAGACTTGTCATTATGGAAGGTAGGCTGTTGGCGAGGTTTTTGTTAATCCAATGGATAGTAACCTTGTGATTATGGAAGGTAGTCTGTTGTGGAGATTTTTTTTACTCCAATGAATGGTAACCTTGTCATTATGGAAGGTAGTTTGTTGTCGAGATTTTTGTTACTCCAATGGATGGTAGCCTTGTCATTTTGAAAGGTAGTCTTTCGTTGAGATTTTTGTTACGCCAATGGATGGTAGCCTTGTTATTATGGAAGGTAGTCTATTGTTCATATTTTTTTTACTCAAATGGATATTAACCTTGTCATTATGGAAGGTAGTCTGTTGTCGAGATTTTTTTACTCCAATGGATGGTAACCTTGTCATTATGGAAGGTAGTTTGTTGTCGAGATTTTTGTTACTCCAATGGATGGTAGCCTTGTCATTATGAAAGGTAGTCTTTCGTTGAGATTTTTGTGACTCCAATGGATGGTAGGCTTGTTATTATGGAAGGTAGTCTATTGTTTAGATTTTTGTTACTCCAATGGATGTTAGCCTTGTAATTATGAATGGTGGTTTGTTGTCGAGATTTATTGTTATTCCATTGAATGGTAGCCATGTAATTATGGTAGGTAGTTTGTTGTCGATATTTTTGTTATTCCAATGGATGGTAACCTTGTCATTATGGAAGGTAGTCTGTTCTTCAGATTTTTGTTACTCCAATGGATGGTAGCCTTGTAATTATGAAAGGTAGTATGTTGTCGAGATTTTTGTTATTCCATTGGATGGTAACCTTGTGATTATGGAAGGTAGTCTGTTGTCGAGATTTTTTTTACTCCAATGAATGGTAACCTTTTCATTATGGAAGGTAGTTTGTTGTCGAGATTTTTGTTACTCCAATGGATGGTAGCCTTGTCATTTTGAAAGGTAGTCTTTCGTTGAGATTTTTGTTACGCCAATGGATGGTAGCCTTGTTATTATGGAAGGTAGTCTATTGTTCATATTTTTGATAGTCCAATGGATGGTAGCCTTGTAATTATGAAAGGTAGTCTGTTGTCGATATTTTTGTTATTCCAATGGATGGTAACCTTGTCATTATGGAAGGTATTCTGTTGTCAAGATTTTTGTTACTCCAATGGATGGTAGCCTTGTCATTATGGAAGGTAGTCTGTTGTCGAGATTTTTGTTACTCCAATGGATGGTAGCCTAGTCATTATCGTAGGTAGTTTTTCGTTGAGATTTATGTTACTCCAATGGATGGTAGTCTTTTCATTATGGAAGGTAGTCTCTCGTTCAGATTTTTGTTACTCCAATGGATGGTAACCTTGTCATTATGGAAGGTAGTATGTTGTCGAGATTTTTGTTATTCCATTGGATGGTAGACTTGTCATTATGGAAGGTAGTCAGTTGGCGAGGTTTTTGTTAATCCAATGGATGGTAACCTTGTGATTATGGAAGGTAGTCTGTTGTCGAGATTTTTTTTACTCCTATGAATGGTAACCTTTTCATTATGGAAGGTAGTTTGTTGTCGAGATTTTTGTTACTCCAATGGATGGTAGCCTTGTCATTTTGAAAGGTAGTCTTTCATTGAGATTTTTGTTACGCCAATGGATGGTAGCCTTGTTATTATGGAAGGTAGTCTATTGTTCATATTTTTGTTAGTCCAATGGATGGTAGCCTTGTAATTATGAAAGGTAGTTTGTTGTCGATATTTTTGTTATTCCAATGGATGGTAACCTTGTCATTATGCAAAGTAGTCTGTTGTCAAGATTTTTGTTACTCCAATGGATGGTAGCCTTGTCATTATGGAAGGTAGTCTGTTGTCGAGATTTTTGTTACTCCAATGGATGGTAGCCTAGTCATTATCGTAGGGAGTTTTTCGTTGAGATTTATGTTACTCCAATGGATGGTAGTCTTTTCATTATGGAAGGTAGTCTCTTGTTCATATTTTTGTTACTCCAATGGATGGTAACCTTGTCATTATGGAAGGTAGTTTGTTGTCGAGATTTTTCTTACTCCAACGGATGGTAGCCTTGTCATTATGAAAGGTAGTCTTTCATTGAGATTTTTGTTACTCCAATGGATGGTAGGCTTGTTATTATGGAAGGTAGTTTATTGTTCAGATTTTTTTTACTCCAATGGATGGTAGCCTTGTAATTATGAAAGGTGGTCTATTGTCGAGATTTATTGTTATTCCATTGAATGGTAGCCATGTAATTATGGTAGGTAGTCTATTGTCGATATTTTTGTTATTCCAATGGATGGTAACCTTGTTATTATGGAAGGTTGTCTATTGTCAATATTTTTTTTACTCCAGTGGATGGTAGCCTTGTCATTATGGAAGGTAGTCTGTTGTTGAGTTTTTTGTTACTCCAATGGATGGTAGCCTTGTCTTTTTGGAAGGTAGTCTGTTGTCGATATTTTTGTTACTCAAATGAATGGTAGCCTTGTCTTTATGGAAGGTAGTCTATTGTTGATATTTTTCTTAGTCCAATGGATGGAAACCTTAACATTATGGAAGGACGTCTGTTGTCGAGATCATTATTACTCAATGGATTGTAGCCTTTTCATTATGGAAGGTAGTTTGTTGTCGAGATTTTTGTTACTCCAATGGATGGTAGCCTAGTCATTATGGAAGGTAGTCTGTTGTTCAAATTTTTGTTACTCCAATGGATGGTAGCCTTGTAATTATGAAAGGTAGTATGTTGTCGAGATTTTTGTTATTCCATTGGATGAAAGACTTGTCATTATGGAAGGTAGTCTGTTGGCGAGGTTTTTGTTAATCTAATGGATGGTAACCTTGTGATTATGGAAGGTAGTCTATTGTCGAGATTTTTGTTACTCCAATGGATGGTAGCTATGTCATTATGGAAGGTAGTCTGTTGTCGAGATTTCTTTTACTTCAATGGATGGTAGCCTAGTCATTATGGAAGGTAGTCTGTCGTTGAGATTTATGTTTCTCCAATGGATGGTAGCCTTGTCATTATGGAAGGTAGTCTGTTGTTCAGATTTTTGTTACTCCAATGGATGGTTGCCTTGTAATTATGAAAGGGAGTTTGTTGTCGAGATTTATTGTTATTCCATTGATGGGTAGCCATGTAATTATGGAAGGTAGTCTGTTGTCGATATTTTTGTTATTCCAATGGATGGTAACCTTGTCATTATGGAAGGTAGTCTGTTGTCGAGATTTTTTTTACTCTAATGGATGGTAACCTTGTCATTATGGAAGGTAGTTTGTTGTCGATATTTTTGTTACTCCAATGGATGGTAGCCTTGTCATTATGAAAGGTAGTCTTTCATTGAGATTTTTGTTACTCCAATGGATGGTAGCCATGTTATTATAGAAGGTAGTCTATTGTTCAGATTTTTGTTACTCCAATGGATGGTAGCCTTATAATTATGAAAGGTAGTTTGTTGTCGAGATTTATTCTTATTCCATTGAATGGTAGCCATGTAATTATGGAAGGTAGTTTGTTGTCGATATTTTTGTTATTCCAATGGATGGTAGCCTTGTCATTATGGAAGGTAGACTGTTGTCGAGATTTATGTTACTCCAATGGATGGTAGCCTTATCTTTTTGGAAGGTAGTATGTTGTTGATATTTTTGTTACTCAAATGAATGGTAGCCTTGCCTTTATGGAAGGTAGTCTATTGTCGATATTTTTCTTACTCCAATGGATGGCAGCCTTGACATTATGTAAGGTAGTCTATTGTCGAGATCATTGTTACTCAAAGGATTGTAGCCTTTTCATTATGGAAGGTAGTTTGTTATCGAGATTTTTGTTACTCCAATGGATGGTAGCCTAGTCATTATGGAAGCTAGTCTGTCATTGAGATTTCTGTTTCTCCAATGGATGATAGCCTTGTGATTATGGAAGGTAGTCTGTTGTTCATATTTTTGTTACTCCAATGGATGGTAGCCTTGTAATTATGAAAGGTAGTATGTTGTCCATATTTTTGTTATTCCAATGGATGGTAACCTTGTCATTATGGAAGGTAGTCTGTTGTCAAGATTTTTGTTACTCCAATGGATGGTAGCCTTATCATTATGGAAGGTAGTCTGTTGTCGAGATTTTTTTTACTCCAATGCATGGTAGCCTAGTCATTATCGTAGGTAGTTTTTCGTTGAGATTTATGTTAATCCAATGGATGGTAGTCTTTTCATTATGGAAGGTAGTATTTTGTTCAGATTTTTGTTACTCCAATGGATGGTAGCCTTGTAATTATGAAAGTTAGTTTGTTGTCGAGATTTTTGTTATTCCCTTGGATGGTAGCCTTGTCATTATGGAAGGTAGACTGTTGGCGAGGTTTTTGTTACTCCAATGGATGGTAGCCTTGTCATTATGGAAGATAGTTTGTTGTCGAGAATTTTTTTACTCCAATGGATGGTAGCCTAGTAATTATGGAAGGTAGTCTGTCGTTGAGATTTCTGTTTCTCCAATGGATGGTAGCCTTGTCATTATGGAAGGTAGTCTGTTGTTCAGATATTTGTTACTCCAATGGATGGTAGCCTTGTAATTATGAAAGGTAGTATGTTGTCTAGATTTTTGTTATTCCATTGGATGGTAGCCTTGTGATTATGGAAGGTAGTCTGTTGGCGAGGTTTTTGTTAATCCAATGGATGGTAACCTTGTGATTATGGAAAGTAGTTTGTTGTCGAGATTTTTTTTACTCCAATGGATGGTAACCTTGTCATTATGGAAGGTAGTTTGTTGTCGAGATTTTTCTTACTCCTATGGATGGTAGCCTTGTCATTAAGAAAGGTAGTCTTTCGTTGAGATTTTTGTTACTCCAATGGATGGTAGGCTTGTTATTATGGAAGGTATGTTATTGTTCAGATTTTTTTTACTCCAATGGATGGTAGCCTTGTAATTATGAAAGGTGGTCTATTGTCGAGATTTATTGTTATTCCATTGAATGGTAGCCATGTAATTATGGTAGGTAGTCTATTGTCGATATTTTTGTTATTCCAATGGATGGTAACCTTGTCATTATGGAAGGTAGTCTATTGTCAATATTTTTCTTACTCCAATGGATGGTAGCCTTGTCATTATGGAAGGTAGTCTGTTGTTGAGTTTTTTGTTACTCCAATGGATGGTAGCCTTGTCTTTTTGGAAGGTAGTCTGTTGTCGATATTTTTTTTACTCAAATGAATGTTAGCCTTGTCTTTATGGAAGGTAGTCTATTGTCGATATTTTTCTTAGTCCAATGGATGGCAACCTTAACATTATGGAAGGACGTCTGTTGTCGAGATCATTATTACTCAATGGATTATAGCCTTTTCATTATGCAAGGTAGTTTGTTGTCGAGATTTTTGTTACTCCAATGGATGGTAGCCTAGTCATTATGGAAGGTAGTCTGTTGTTCAGATTTTTGTTACTCCAATGGATGGTAGCCTTGTAATTATGAAAGGTAGTATGTTGTCGAGATTTTTGTTATTCCATTGGATGATAGACTTGTCATTACGGAAGGTAGTCTGTTGGCGAGGTTTTTGTTAATCTATTGGATGGTAACCTTGTGATTATGGAAGGTAGTCTGTTGTCGAGATTTTTGTTACTCCAATGGATGGTAGCTATGTCATTATGGAAGGTAGTCTGTTGTGGAGATTTTTTTTACTCCAATGGATGGTAGCCTAGTCATTATGGAAGGTAGTCTGTCGTTGAGATTTATGTTTCTCCAATGGATGGTAGCCTTGTCATTATGGAAGGTAGTCTGTTGTTCAGATTTTTGTTACTCCAATGGATGGTTGCCTTGTAATTATGAAAGGGAGTTTGTTGTCGAGATTTATTGTTATTCCATTGAATGGTAGCCATGTAATTATGGAAGGTAGTCTGTTGTCGATATTTTTGTTATTCCAATGGATGGTAACCTTGTCATTATGGAAGGTAGTCTGTTGTCGAGATTTTTTTTACTCTAATGGATGGTAACCTTGTCATTATGGAAGGTAGTTTGTTGTCGATATTTTTGTTACTCCAATGGATGGTAGCCTTGTCATTATGAAAGGTAGTCTTTCATTGAGATTTTTGTTACTACAATGGATGGTAGCCTTGTTATTATAGAAGGTAGTCTATTGTTCAGATTTTTGTTACTCCAATGGATGGTAGCCTTATAATTATGAAAGGTAGTTTGTTGTCGAGATTTATTCTTATTCCATTGAATGGTAGCCATGTAATTATGGAAGGTAGTTTGTTGTCGATATTTTTGTTATTCCAATGGATGGTAGCCTTGTCATTATGGAAGGTAGACTGTTGTCGAGATTTATGTTACTCCAATGGATGGTAGCCTTATCTTTTTGGAAGGTAGTATGTTGTTGATATTTTTGTAACTCAAATGAATGGTAGCCTTGTCTTTATGGAAGGTAGTCTATTGTCGATATTTTTCTTACTCCAATGGATGGCAGCCTTGACATTATGTAAGGTAGTCTGTTGTCGAGATCATTGTTACTCAAAGGATTATAGCCTTTTCATTATGGAAGGTAGTTTGTTATCGAGATTTTTGTTACTCCAATGGATGGTAGCCTAGTCATTATGGAAGCTAGTCTGTCATTGAGATTTCTGTTTCTCCAATGGATGATAGCCTTGTGATTATGGAAGGTAGTCTGTTGTTCATATTTTTGTTACCCCAATGGATGGTAGCCTTGTAATTATGAAAGGTAGTATGTTGTCGAGATTTTTGTTATTCCATTGGATGGTAGCCTTGTCATTATGGAAGGTAGTCTGTTGGCGAGGTTTTTGTTAATCCCATGGATGGTAACCTTGTGATTATGAAAGGTAGTCTGTTCTCGATATTTTTTTTACTCCAATGGATGGTAATCTTGTCATTATGGAAGGTAGTTTGTTGTCGAGATTTTTTTTACTCCAATGGATGGTAGCCTTGTCATTATGAAAGGTATTCTTTCGTTGAGATTTTTGTTACGCCAATGGATGGTAGCCTTGTTATTATGGAAGGTAGTCTATTGTTCATATTTTTGTTAGTCCAATGGATGGTAGCCTTGTAATTATGAAAGGTAGTCTGTTGTCGATATTTTTGTTATTCCAATGGATGGTAACCTTGTCATTATGGAAGGTAGTCTATTGTCAAGATTTTTGTTACTCCAATGGATGGTAGCCTTGTAATTATGAAAGTTAGTCTGTTGTCGAGATTTTTGTTATTCCCTTGGATGGTAGCCTTGTCATTATGGAAGGTAGTCTGTTGGCGAGGTTTTTGTTACTCCAATGGATGGTAGCCTTGTCATTATGGAAGATAGTTTGTTGTCGAGATTTTTTTTACTCCAATGGATGGTAGCCTAGTAATTATGGAAGGTAGTCTGTCATTGAGATTTCTGTTTCTCCAATGGATGGTAGCCTTGTCATTATGGAAGGTAGTCTGTTGTTCAGATATTTGTTACTCCAATGGATGGTAGCCTTGTAATTATGAAAGGTAGTATGTTGTCTAGATTTTTGTTATTCCATTGGATGGTAGCCTTGTCATTATGGAAGGTAGTCTGTTGGCGAGGTTTTTGTTAATCCAATGGATGGTAACCTTGTGATTTTGGAAAGTAGTCTGTTGTCGAGATTTTTTTTACTCAAATGGATGGTAACCTTGTCATTATGGAAGGTAGTTTGTTGTCGAGATTTTTCTTACTCCAATGGATTGTAGCCTTGTCATTATGTAAGGTATTCTTTCGTTGAGATTTTTGTTACTCCAATGGATGGTAGGCTTGTTATTATGGAAGGTAGTTTATTGTTCAGATTTTTTTTACTCCAATGGATGGTAGCCTTGTAATTATGAAAGGTGGTCTATTGTGGAGATTTATTGTTATTCCATTGAATGGTAGCCATGTAATTATGGTAGGTAGTCTATTGTCTATATTTTTTTTATTCCAATGGATGGTAACCTTGTCATTACGGAATGTAGTCTATTGTCAATATTTTTTTTACTCCAATGGATGGTAGCCTTGTCATTATGGAAGGTATTCTGTTGTCGAGTTTTTTGTTACTCCAATGGATGGTAGCCTTGTCTTTTTGGAAGGTAGTCTGTTGTCGATATTTTTGTTACTCAAATCAATGGTAGGCTTGTCTTTATGGAAAGTAGTCTATTGTCGATATTTTTCTTAGTCCAATGGATGGCAACCTTAACATTATGGAAGGACGTCTGTTGTCGAGATCATTATTACTCAATGGATTATAGCCTTTTCATATGCAAGGTAGTTTGTTGTCGAGATTTTTGTTACTCCAATGGATGGTAGCCTAGTCATTATGGAAGGTAGTCTGTTGTTCAGATTTTTGTTACTCCAATGGATGGTAGCCTTGTAATTATGAAAGGTAGTATGTTGTCGAGATTTTTGTTATTCCATTGGATGATAGACTTGTCATTACGGAAGGTAGTCTGTTGGCGAGGTTTTTGTTAATCTATTGGATGGTAACCTTGTGATTATGGAAGGTAGTCTGTTGTCGAGATTTTTGTTATTCCAATGGATGGTAGCTATGTCATTATGGAAGGTAGTCTGTTGTGGAGATTTTTTTTACTCCAATGGATGGTAGCCTAGTCATTATGGAAGGTAGTCTGTCGTTGAGATTTATGTTTCTCCAATGGATGGTAGCCTTGTCATTATGGAAGGTAGTCTGTTGTTCAGATTTTTGTTACTCCAATGGATGGTTGCCTTGTAATTATGAAAGGGAGTTTGTTGTCGAGATTTATTGTTATTCCATTGAATGGTAGCCATGTAATTATGGAAGGTAGTCTGTTGTCGATATTTTTGTTATTCTAATGGATGGTAACCTTGTCATTATGGAAGGTAGTCTGTTGTCGAGATTTTTTTTACTCTAATGGATGGTAACCTTGTCATTATGGAAGGTAGTTTGTTGTCGATATTTTTGTTACTCCAATGGATGGTAGCCTTGTCATTATGAAAGGTAGTCTTTCATTGAGATTTTTGTTACTACAATGGATGGTAGCCTTGTTATTATAGAAGGTAGTCTATTGTTCAGATTTTTGTTACTCCAATGGATGGTAGCCTTATAATTATGAAAGGTAGTTTGTTGTCGAGATTTATTCTTATTCCATTGAATGGTAGCCATGTAATTATGGAAGGTAGTTTGTTGTCGATATTTTTGTTATTCCAATGGATGGTAGCCTTGTCATTATGGAAGGTAGACTGTTGTCGAGATTTATGTTACTCCAATGGATGGTAGCCTTATCTTTTTGGAAGGTAGTATGTTGTTGATATTTTTGTAACTCAAATGAATGGTAGCCTTGTCTTTATGGAAGGTAGTCTATTGTCGATATTTTTCTTACTCCAATGGATGGCAGCCTTGACATTATGTAAGGTAGTCTGTTGTCGAGATCATTGTTACTCAAAGGATTATAGCCTTTTCATTATGGAAGGTAGTTTGTTATCGAGATTTTTGTTACTCCAATGGATGGTAGCCTAGTCATTATGGAAGCTAGTCTGTCATTGAGATTTATGTTTCTCCAATGGATGATAGCCTTGTGATTATGGAAGGTAGTCTGTTGTTCATATTTTTGTTACTCCAATGGATGGTAGCCTTGTAATTATGAAAGGTAGTATGTTGTCGAGATTTTTGTTATTCCATTGGATGGTAGCCTTGTCATTATGGAAGGTAGTCTGTTGGCGAGGTTTTTGTTAATCCCATGGATGGTAACCTTGTGATTATGAAAGGTAGTCTGTTCTCGATATTTTTTTTACTCCAATGGATGGTAATCTTGTCATTATGGAAGGTAGTTTGTTGTCGAGATTTTTTTTACTCCAATGGATGGTAGCCTTGTCATTATGAAAGGTATTCTTTCGTTGAGATTTTTGTTACGCCAATGGATGGTAGCCTTGTTATTATGGAAGGTAGTCTATTGTTCATATTTTTGTTATTCCAATGGATGGTAGCCTTGTAATTATGAAAGGTAGTCTGTTGTCGATATTTTTGTTATTCCAATGGATGGTAACCTTGTCATTATGGAAGGTAGTCTGTTGTCAAGATTTTTGTTACTCCAATGGATGGTAGCCTTGTAATTATGAAAGTTAGTCTGTTGTCGAGATTTTTGTTATTCCCTTGGATGGTAGCCTTGTCATTATGGAAGGTAGTTTGTTGGCGAGGTTTTTGTTACTCCAATGGATGGTAGCCTTGTCATTATGGAAGATAGTTTGTTGTCGAGATTTTTTTTACTCCAATGGATGGTAGCCTAGTAATTATGGAAGGTAGTCTGTCATTGAGATTTCTGTTTCTCCAATGGATGGTAGCCTTGTCATTATGGAAGGTAGTCTGTTGTTCAGAAATTTGTTACTCCAATGGATGGTAGCCTTGTAATTATGAAAGGTAGTATGTTGTCGAGATTTTTGTTATTCCATTGGATGGTAGCCTTGTCATTATGGAAGGTAGTCTGTTGGCGAGGTTTTTGTTAATCCAATGGATGGTAACCTTGTGATTTTGGAAAGTAGTCTGTTGTCGAGATTTTTTTTACTCAAATGGATGGTAACCTAGTCATTATGGAAGGTAGTTTGTTGTCGAGATTTTTCTTACTCCAATGGATTGTAACCTTGTCATTATGGATGGTAGGCTTGTTATTATGGAAGGTAGTTTATTGTTCAGATATTTTTTACTCCAATGGATGGTAGCCTTGTAATTATGAATGGTGGTCTATTATGGAGATTTATTGTTATTCCATTGAATGGTAGCCATGTAATTAGGGTAGGTAGTCTATTGTCTATATTTTTGTTATTCCAATGGATGGTAACCTTGTCATTATGGAATGTAGTCTATTGTCAATATTTTTTTTACTCCAATGGATGGTAGCCTTGTCATTATGGAAGGTATTCTGTTGTCGAGTTTTTTGTTACTCCAATGGATGGTAGCCTTGTCTTTTTGGAAGGTAGTCTGTTGTCGATATTTTTGTTACTCAAATCAATGGTAGGCTTGTCTTTATGGAAAGTAGTCTATTGTCGATATTTTTCTTTGTCCAATGGATGGCAACCTTGACATTATGGAAGGACGTCTATTGTCGAGATCATTATTACTCAATGGATTGTAGCCTTTTCATTATGGAAGGTAGTTTGTTGTCGAGATTTTTGTTACTCCAATGGATGGTAGCCTAGTCATTATGGAAGGTAGTCTGTTGTTCAGATTTTTGTTACTCCAATGGATGGTAGCCTTGTAATTATGAAAGGTAGTCTATTGTCGATATTTTTGTTACTCCAATGTATGGTGGCCTTCTAATTATGGAAGGTATTCTGTGGTCGAGATTTTTGTTACTCCAATGGATGGTAGCCATGTCATTATGGAAGGTAGTCTGTTGTCGAGATTTTTGTTACTCTAATGGATGGTAGCTTTGTCATTATGGAAGGTAGTCTGTCGTTGAGATTTCTATTACTCCAATGGATGGTATCCTTATCATTATTGAAGGTAGTCTACTGTTCATATTTTTGTTACTCCAATGGATGGTAGCCTTGTAACTATGAAAGGTAGTCTATTGTAGAGATTTTTGTTATTCCATTGGATGGGAGCCTTGTCATTATGGAAGGTAGTCAGTTGTCGAGTTTTTTTCTAATCCAATGGATCGTAACCTTGTGATTAACGAGAAGGTAGTCTGTTGTCGATATTTTTTTTACTGCAATGGATGGTAGCCTTGTCATTATGGAATGCAGTCTGTTGTCGATATTTTTTTACTCAAATGGATGGTAACCTTGTCTTTATGGAAGGTAGTCTATTGTCGATATTTTTGTTACTCCATTGGATGGTAGTCTTGACATTATGGAAGGTAGTCTGTTGTAAAAATCTTGGTTACTCAATGGATGGTAGCCTTGACATTATGGAAGGTAGTCTGTTGTCGAGTTTTTTTTTACTCCAATGGATGGTTGCCTTGTCATTATGGAAGGTAGTCTGTTGTCGAGATTTTTATTATACCAATGGATGGAAGCATTGTCATTATTGAATGTAGTCTATTATCGATATTTTTGTTACTCCAAAGGATGGTAGACTTTTCATTATGGAAGGTAGTCTATTGTCGAGATTTTTGTTACTCCAATGAATGGTAGCCTTATCTTTATGGAAGGTAGTTTGTTTTCGTTATTTTTGTTACTCCAATGTATGGTAGCCTTGTCATTATGGAAGGTAGTCTGTTGTCGAGATTTTTGTTACTCCAATGAATGGTAGCCTTATCTTTATGGAAGGTAGTTTGTTTTCGTTATTTTTGTTACTCCAATGTATGGTAGCCTTGTCATTATGGAAGGTAGTCTGTTGTCGAGATTTTTGTTACTCCAATGGATGGTAGCCTTGTCTTTATGGAAGGTAGTCTATTATCGATATTTTTTTTACTCAAATGGATGGTAGCCTTGTCTTTATGGAAGGTAGTCTATTGTCGATATATTTGTTACTTCATTGGATGGTAGCCTTGACATTATGGAAGGTAGTCTGTTGTAAAGATCTTTGTTACTCAATGGATGGTAGCCTTGACATTATGGAAGGTAGTCTATTCTCGATATTTTTGTTACTCTAATGGATGGTAGGTTTGTCATTAGGGAAGGTAGTTTGTTGTCCTAATTTTTGTTACTCCATTGGATGGTAGCCTTGTCATTATGGAACATGGTCTATTGTCGAGATTTTGGTCATTCAATTGGATGATAGCCTTGTCATTTTGGAAGGTAGTTTGTTGTCTATATTTTTGTTACTCCAATGGATGGAAGCCTTGTCATTTTGGAAGGTAGTCTGTCGTTGAGATTTCTGTTACTCCAATGGATGATAGCCTTGTCATTATGGAAGGTAGTTTGTTGTCTAGTTTATTGTTACTCCAATGGATGGTAGCCTTGTCATTATGGAAGGTAGTCTGTTGTAGAGATTTTTGTTACTCCAATGGATGTTAGCCTAGTCATTTTGGAAGGTAGTCTGCCGTTGAGATTTCTATTACTCCAATGGATGGTAGCCTTGTCATTATGGAAGGTAGTCTGTTGTTCAAATTTTTGTTACTCCAATGGATGGTAGCCTTGTAATTATGAAAGGTAGTCTATTGTCGAGATTTTTGTTATTCTATTGGATGGTAGCCTTGTCATTATGGAAGGTAGTCTTTTATCGAGGTTTTTGCTAATCCAATGGATGGTAACCTTGTGATTATGTAAGGTAGTCTATTGTCGAGATTTTTTTTTCTACAATGGATGGTAGCCTTGTCATCATGGAAGGTAGTCTGTTGTCGAGATTTTTGTTACTCTAATGGATGGTAGCCTTGTCTTTATGGAAGGTAGTCTGTTGTCGAGATTTTTGATACTTCAATGGATGGTAGCCTAGTCTTTCTAGAAGGTAGTTTGTTGTCGATAATTTTTTTACTCCAATGGATAATAGCCTTGTCATTATGGAAGGTAGTCTGTTGTCAAGATTTTGGTTACTCCATTGGATGGTAGCCTTGTCATTATTGAAGGTAGTCTGTTGTCGTGATTTTTGTTACTCCAATGGATGGTAGCCTAGTCATTATGGAAGTCAGTTTTTCGTTGAGATTTTTGTTACTCCAAAGGGTGGTAGTCTTGTCATTATGGAAGGTAGTCTGTTGTTCAGATTTTTGTTACTCCAACGGATGGTAGCCTTGTAATTATGAAAGGTAGTCTGTTGTCGAGATTTTTGTTATTCCCTTGGATGGTAGCCTTGTCATTATGGAAGGAAGTCTGTTGGCCAAGTTTTTGTTACTAAAATGGATGGTAGCCTTGTCATTATGGAAGGTAGTCTGTTGTCGAGATTTTTGTTTCTCCAATGGATGGTAGCCTTTTCATTATGGAAGGTAGTCTGTTGTTGAGATTTTTGTTACTCCAATGGATGGTAGCCTAGTCATTATGGAAGGTAGTCTGTCGTTGAGATTTCTGTTTCTCCAATGGATGGTAGCCTTGTCATTATGGAAGGTAGTCTGTTGTTCAGATTTTTGTTACTCCAATGGATGGTAGCCTTGTAATTATGAATGGTAGTATGTTGTCGAGATTTTTTTTATTCCATTGGATGGTAGCCTTGTCATTATGGAAGTTAGTCTATTGTGGAGGTTTTTTTTAATCCAATGGATGGTAATCTTGTCATTATGGAAGGTCGTTTGTTGTCGATATTTTTGTTACTCCAATGCACGGTAGCCTTGTTATTATGGAAGGTAGTCTTTCATTGAGATGTTTTAGACGCCAATGGATGGTAGCCTTGTTATTATGGAAGGTAGTCTATTGTTCATATTTTTTTTACTCCAATGGATGGTAGCCTTGTCATTATGGAAGTTAGTCTGTTGTTGAGTTTTTTGTTACTCCAATGGATGGTAGCCTTGTCTTTTTGGAAGGTAGTCTGTTGTTGATATTTTTGTTACTCAAATGAATGGTAGCCTTGTCTTTATGGAAGGTAGTCTATTGTCGATATTTTTCTTAGTCCAATGGATGGAAGCCTTGACATTGTGGAAGGTAGTCTGCTAGCGAGATCATTGTTACTCAATGGGTTGTAGCCTTGTAATTATGAAGGTAGTTTGTTGTCGAGATTTTTGTTAGTCCAATGGATGGTAGCTTGTCATTATGGAAGGTAGTCTGTTGTTGATATTTTTGTTAATCCAATGGATGGTAGCCTTGTCATCATGGAATGTAGTCAATTGTTGATATTTTTGTTACTCCAATGGATGGTACTCTTTTCATTATGGAAGGTAGTCTGTTGTCGAAATTTTTTTTACTCCAATGGATGGTAGCCTTGTCTTTATGGAAGGTAGTCTATTGTCGATATTTTTGTTACTCCAATGTATTGTAGCCTTGTAATTATGGAAGGTAGTCTATGGTCAATATTTTTGTTACTCCAATGGATGGTAGCCTTGTCATTATGGAAGGTAGTTTGTTGTCGAGATTTTTGTTATCTCAAAGGATGGTAGCCTAGTCATTTTGGAAGGTAGTCTACCGTTGAGGTTTCTGTTACTCCAATGGATGGTAGCCTTGTCATTATGGAAGGTAGTCTGTTGTTAAGATTTTTGTTACTCCAATGGATGGTAGCCTTGTAATTATAAAAGGTAGTCTGTAGTCGAGATTTTTGTTATTCTATTGGATGGTAGCCTTGTCATTATGGAAGGTAGTCTTTTGTCTAGGTTTTTGCTAATCCAATGGATGGTAACCTTGTGATTATGGAAGGTAGTCTATTGTAAAGATTTTTTTTTCTACAATGGATGGTAGCCTTGTCATCATGGAAGGTAGTATGTTGTCGAGATTTTTGTTACTCTAATGGATGGTAGCCTTGTCTTTATGGAAGGTAGTCTGTTGTCGAGATTTTTGATACTCCAATGGATGGTAGCCTTGTCTTTCTGGAAGGTAGTTTGTTGTCGATATTTTTGTTACTCCAATGGATGATAGCCTTGTCATTATGGAAGGTAGTCTGTTGTCAAGATTTTGGTTACTCCAATGGATGGTAGCCTTGTCATTATTGAAGGTAGTTTGTTGTCGTGATTTTTGTTACTCCAATGGATGGTAGCCTAGTCATTATGGAAGTAAGTTTTTCATTGAGATTTTTTTTACTCCAATGGATGGTAGTCTTGTCATTATGGAAGGTAGTCTGTTGTTCAGATTTTTGTTACTCCAATGGATGGTAGCCTTGTAATTATGAAAGGTAGTCTGTTGTCGAGATTTTTGTTATTCCCTTGGATGGTAGCCTTGTCATTATGGAAGGAAGTCTTTTGGCGAGGTTTTTGTTACTAAAATGGATGGTAGCCTTGTCATTATGGAAGGTAGTTTGTTGTCGAGATTTTTTTTTCCCCAATGGATGGTAGCCTTTTCATTATGGAAGGTAGTCTGTATTCGAGATTTTTGTTACTCCAATGGATGGTAGCCTAGTCATTATGGAAGGTAGTCTGTCGTTGAGAATTCTGTTTCTCCAATGGATGGTAGCCTTGTCATTATGGAAGGTAGTCTATTGTTCAGATTTTTGTTACTCCAATGGATGGTAGCCTTGTAATTATGAATGGTAGTATGTTGTCGAGATTTTTTTTATTCCATTGGATGGTAGCCTTGTCATTATGGAAGGTAATCTATTGTCGAGGTTTTTTTTACTCCAATGGATGGTAACCTTGTCATTATGGAAGGTAGTTTGTTGTCGAGATTTTTGTTACTCCAATGGATGGTAGCCTTGTCATTATGAAAGGTAGTCTTTCGTTGAGATATTTGTTACGCCAATGGATGGTAGGCTTGTTATTATGGAAGGTAGTCTATTGTTTATATTTGTGTTACTCCAATGGATTGTAGCCTTGTCATTATGGAAGGTAGTCTATTGTCGAGTTTTTTGTTACTCCAATGGATGGTAGCCTTGTCTTTTTGGAAGGTAGTCTGTTGTCGATATTTTTGTTACTCAAATGAATGGTAGCCTTGTCTTTATGGAACGTAGTCTATTGTCGATATTTTTCTTACTGCAATGGATGGAAGCCTTGACATTATGGAAGGTAGTCTATTGTCGAGATCATTGTTACTCAATGGATTATAGCCTTGTAATTATGGAAGGTTGTTTGTTGTCGAGATTTTTGTTAGTCCAATGGATGGTAGCCTTGTCATTATGGAAGGTAGTCTGTTGTCGATATTTTTGTTACTCCAATGGATGGTAGCCTTGTCATCATGGAATGTAGTTTGTTGTCGAGATTTTTGTTAGTCCAATGGATGGTAGCCTTGTCATTATGGAAGGTAGTCTGTTGTAGATATTTTTTTTACTCCAATGGATGGTAGCCTTGTCATCATGGAATGTAGTCAATTGTTTATATTTTTGTTACTCCAATGGATGGTACTCTTTTCATTATGGAAGGTAGTCTGTTGTCGAAATTTTTGCTACTCCAATGGATGGTAGCCTTGTCTTTATGGAAGGTAGTCTATTGTCGATATTTTTGTTACTCCAATGTATGGTAGCCTTGTAATTATGGAAGGTAGTCTATTGTTCATATTTGTGTTACTCCAATGGATGGTAGCCTTGTCATTATGGAAGGTAGTCTGTTGTCGAGTTTTTTGTTACTACAATGGATGGTAGCCTTGTCTTTATGGAAGGTAGTCTATTGTCGATATTTTTCTTACTGCAATGGATGGAAGCCTTGACATTATGGAAGGTAGTCTATTGTCGAGATCATTGTTACTCAATGGATTATAGCCTTGTAATTATGGAAGGTAGTTTATTGTCGAGATTTTTGTTAGTCCAATGGATGGTAGCCTTGTCATTATGGAAGGTAGTATGTTGTCGATATTTTTGTTACTCCAATAGATGGTATCCTTGTCATCATGGAATGTAGTTTGTTGTCGAGATTTTTGTTAGTCCAATGGATGGTAGCCTTGTCATTATGGAAGGTAGTTTGTTGTCGATATTTTTGTTACTCCAATGGATGGTAGCCTTGTCATCATGGAATGTAGTCAATTGTTGATATTTTTGTTACTCCAGTGGATGGTACTCTTTTCATTATGGAAGGTAGTCTGTTGTCGAAATTTTTGTTACTCCAATGGATGGTAGCCTTGTCTTTATGGAAGGTAGTCTATTGTCGATATTTTTGTTACTCCAATGTATGGTAGCCTTGTAATTGTGGAAGGTAGTCTATGGTCAAGATTTTTGTTACTCCAATGGATGGTAGCCTTGTCATTATGGAAGGTAGTCTGTTGTCGAGTTTTTTGTTACTCCAATGGATGGTAGCCTTGTCTTTTTGGAAGGTAGTCTGTTGTTGATATTTTTGTTACTTAAATGAATGGTAGCCTTGTCTTTATGGAAGGTAGTCTATTGTCGATATTTTTCTTACTCCAATGGATGGAAGCCTTGACATTATGGAAGGTAGTCTGTTGTCGAGATCATTGTTACTCAATGGGTTGTAGCCTTGTAATTATGGAGGTAGTTTGTTGTCGAGATTTTTTTAGTCCAATGGATGGTAGCCTTGTCATTATGGAAGGTAGTCAATTGTTAATATTTTTGTTACCCCAATGGATGGTACTCTTTTCATTATGGAAGGTAGTCTGTTGTCGAAATTTTTTTTACTCCAATGGATGGTAGCCTTGTCTTTATGGAAGGTAGTCTATTGTCGATATTTTTGTTACTCCAATGTATGGTAGCCTTGTAATTATGGAAGGTAGTCTATGGTCAATATTTTTGTTACTCCAATGGATGGTAGCCTTGTCATTATGGAAGGTAGTTTGTTGTCGAGATTTTTGTTACTTCAAAGGATGGTAGCCTAGTCATTTTGGAAGGTAGTCTACCGTTGAGGTTTCTGTTACTCCAATGGATGGTAGCCTTGTCATTATGGAAGGTAGTCTGTTGTTAAGATTTTTGTTACTCCAATGGATGGTAGCCTTGTAATTATAAAAGGTAGTCTGTAGTCGAGATTTTTGTTATTCTATTGGATGGTAGCCTTGTCATTATGGAAGGTAGTCTTTTGTCTAGGTTTTTGCTAATCCAATGGATGGTAACCTTGTGATTATGGAAGGTAGTCTATTGTAAAGATTTTTTTTTCTACAATGGATGGTAGCCTTGTCATCATGGAAGGTAGTCTGTTGTCGAGATTTTTGTTACTCTAATGGATGGTAGCCTTGTCTTTCTGGAAGGTAGTTTGTTGTCGATATTTTTGTTACTCCAATGGATGATAGCCTTGTCATTATGGAAGGTAGTCTGTTGTCAAGATTTTGGTTACTCCAATGGATGGTAGCCTTGTCATTATTGAAGGTAGTCTGTTGTCGTGATTTTTGTTACTCCAATGGATGGAAGCCTAGTCATTATGGAAGTAAGTTTTTCATTGAGATTTTTTTTACTCCAATGGATGGTAGTCTTGTCATTATGGAAGGTAGTCTGTTGTACAGATTTTTGTTACTCCAATGGATGATAGCCTTGTAATTATGAAAGGTAGTCTGTTGTCGAGATTTTTGTTATTCCCTCGGATGGTAGCCTTGTCATTATGGAAGGAAGTCTTTTGGCGAGGTTTTTGTTACTAAAATGGATGGTAGCCTTGTCATTATGGAAGGTAGTCTGTTGTCGAGATTTTTGTTACTCCAATGGATGGTAGCCTAGTCTTTATGCAAGGTAGTCTGTCGTTGAGATTTCTGTTTCTCCAATGGATGGTAGCCTTGTCATTATGGAAGGTAGTCTATTGTTCAGATTTTTGTTACTCCAATGGATGGTAGCCTTGTAATTATGAATGGTAGTATGTTGTCGAGATTTTTTTTATTCCATTGGATGGTAGCCTTGTCATTATGGAAGGTAATCTATTGTCGAGGTTTTTTTTACTCCAATGGATGGTAACCTTGTCATTATGGAAGGTAGTTTGTTGTCGAGATTTTTGTTACTCCAATGGATGGTAGCCTTGTCATTATGAAAGGTAGTCTTTCGTTGAGATTTTTGTTACGCCAATGGATGGTAGCCTTGTTATTATGGAAGGTAGTCTATTGTTCATATTTGTGTTACTCCAATGGATGGTAGCCTTGTCATTATGGAAGGTAGTCTGTTGTCGATATTTTTGTTACTCAAATGAATGGTAGCCTTGTCTTTATGGAAGGTAGTCTATTGTCGATATTTTTCTTACTGCAATGGATGGAAGCCTTGACATTATGGAAGGTAGACTATTGTCGAGATCATTGTTACTCAATGGATTATAGCCTTGTAATTATGGAAGGTAGTTTGTTGTCGAGATTTTTGTTAGTCCAATGGATGGTAGCCTTGTCATTATGGAAGGTAGTCTGTTGTCGATATTTTTGTTACTCCAATGGATGGTAGCCTTGTCATCATGGAATGTAGTTTGTTGTCGAGATTTTTGTTAGTCCAATGGATGGTAGCGTTGTCATTATGGAAGGTAGTCTGTTGTCGATATTTTTGTTACTCCAATGGATGGTAGCCTTGTCATCATGGAATGTAGTCAATTGTTGATATTTTTGTTACTCCAATGGATGGTACTCTTTTCATTATGGAAGGTAGTCTGTTGTTGAAATTTTTGTTACTCCAATGGATGGTAGCCTTGTCTTTATGGAAGGTAGTCTATTGTCGATATTTTTGTTACTCCAATGTATGGTAGCCTTGTAATTGTGGAAGGTAGTCTATGGTCAAGATTTTTGTTACTCCAATGGATGGTAGCCTTGTCATTATGGAAGGTAGTTTGTTGTCGAGATTTTTGTTACTTCAATGGATGGTAGCTTTGTGATTATGGAAGGTAGTCTGTAGTTGAGATTTCTATTACTCCAATGGATGGTATCCTTATCATTATTGAAGGTAGTCTGTTGTTCATATTTTTTTTACTCCAATGGATGGTAGCCTTGTAACTATGAAAGGTAGTCTGTTATCGAGATTTTTGTTATTCCATTGGATGGGAGCCTTGTCATTATGGAAGGTAGTCTGTGGTCGAGATTTTTGTAATTCCAATGGATGGTAGCCTTGTCTTTATGGAAGGTAGTCTGTTGTCGAGATTTTTTTTACTCAAATGGATGGTAGCCTTGTCTTTATGGAAGGTAGTCTATTATAGATATTTTTGTTACTCCATTGGATGGTAGTCTTGCCATTATAGAAGGTAGTCTGTTTTAATGTTCTTGGTTACTCAATGGATGGTAGCCTTGAAATTATGGAAGGTCGTCTAATGTCGATATTTTTTTTACTCCAATGGATGGTAGGCTTGTCATTAGAGAAGGTAGTCTGTTGTCCAGATTTCTGTTACTCCAATGGATGGTAGCCTTGTCATTATGGAACATGGTCTATTGTCGAGATTTTGGTCATTCCATTGGATGGTAGACTTGTCATTATGGAAGGTATTCTATTGTTCCGGTTTTTGTTACTCCAATGGATGGTAGCCTTGTAATTATGAAAGGTAGTATGTTGTCGAGATTTTTGTTATTCCATTGGATGGTACCCTTGTCATTATGGAACGTTGTTTGTTGTCGATATTTTTGTTACTCTAATGGATGGTAGCCTTTTCATTAGGGAAGGTAGTCTATTGTCGAGATTTTTGTTACTAGAGTGGATGGTAGCCTTATTATTATGGAAGGTAGTATGTTGTCGAGATTTTTATTATTCCAATGGATGGAAACGGTGTCATTATGGAAGGTAGTCTTTTGTCAAGATTTTTTTTACTCTAATGGATGGTAGCCTTGTCATTATGGAAGGGAGTCTATTGTCGATATCTTTGTCACTCAATGGACGTTAGCCTTGTCTTTATGGAAGGTAGTCTAAAGTCGATATTTTTGTTAATCCAATGGATGGTAGACTTGACATTATGGAAGGTAGTCTGTTGTCGAGATCTTTGTTACTCAATGGATGGTAGCGTTGTCATTATGGAAGGTAGTCTGTTGTCGTGATTTTTGTTACTCCAATGGATGGTAGTCTTGTCATTATGGAAGGTAGTCTATTGTTCAGATTTTTGTTACTCCAATGCATGGTAGCCTTGTAATTATGAAAGGTAGTCTGTTGTCGAGATTTTTGTTATTCCCTTGTATGGTGGCCTTGTCATTATGGAAGGAAGTCAGTTGGCGAGGTTTTTGATACTCCGATGGATGGTTTCCTTGTCATTATGGAAGGTAGTCTATTGTCGAGATTTTTGTTACTCCAATGGATGGTAGCCTTGTCATTATGAAAGGTAGTCTGTTGTCGATATTTTTGTTACTCCAATGGATGGTAGCCTAGTCATTATGTCGTTGAAATATCTGTTTCTCCAATGGATGGTAGCCTTGTCATTATGGAAGGTAGTTTGTTGTTCGGATTTTTGTTACTCCAATGTATGGTAGCCTTGTAATTATGAAAGGTAGTACGTTGTCGAGATTTTTGTTATTCCTTTGGATGGTAGTCTTGTCATTATGGAAGGTAGTCTGTTGGCGAGGTTTTTGTTAATCCAATGGATGGTAACCTTGTGATTATGGAAGGTAGTCTATTGTCGAGATTTTTTTTACTTCAATGCATGGTAACCTTGTCATTATGGAAGGTAGTTTGTTGTCGAGATTTTTGTTACTCCAATGGATGGTAGCCTTGTCATTATGAAAGGTACTCTTTCGTTGAGATTTTTGTTACTCCAATGAATGGTAGCCTTGTTATTATAGAAGGTAGTCTATTGTTCAGATTTTTGTTACTCCTATGGATGGTAGCCTTGTAATTATGAAAGGTAGTCTGTTGTCGAGATTTATTGTTATTCCATTTAATGGTAGCCATGTAATTATGGAAGGTAGTCTGTTGTCGATATTTTTGTTATTCCAATGGATGGTAAACTTGTCATTATGGCAGGTAGTATGTTGTCAAGATTTTTTTTACTCCAATGGATGGTAGCCTTGTCATTATGGAAGGTAGTCTGTTGTCGAGATTTTTGTTACTCCAATGGATGGTAGCCTTGTCATTATGAAAGGTAGTCTTTCGTCAAGATTTTTGTTACTCCAATGGATGGTATCCTTGTCTTTATGGAAGGTAGTCTATTGTCGATATTTTTCTTACTCCAATTGATGGTAACCTTGTGATTATGGAAGGTAGTCTGTTGTGGAGATTTTTTTTACTGCTATGAATGGTAGCCTTGTAATTATGGAAGGTAGTCTGTTGTCGAGATTTTTGTTACTCCAATGGATGGTAGCCTTGTCTTTATGGAAGGTAGTCTATTGTCGAGATTTTTAATACTCCAATGGATGGTAGCCTTTTCTTTATGGAAGGTAGTCTGTTGTAGATATTTTTGTTACTCCAATGGATGATAGCCTTGTCATTAAGGAAGGTAGTCTATTGTCGAGATTTTTGATACTCCAATGGATGGTAGTCTTGTCATTATGGAAGGTAGTCTGTTGTTCAGATTTTTGTTACTCCAATGGATGGTAGCCTTGTAATTATGAAAGGTAGTCTGTTGTCGAGATTTTTGTTATTCCCTTGGATGGTAGCCTTGTCATTATGGAAGGAAGTCTGTTGGCGAGGTTTTTGATACTCCAAAGGATGGTAGCCTTGTCATTATGGAAGGTAGTCTGTTGTCGAGATTTTTTTTACTCCAATGGATGGTAGCCTTGTCTTTATGGAAGGTAGTCTATTATAGATATTTTTGTTACTCCATTGGATGGTAGTCTTGCCATTATAGAAGGTAGTCTGTTTTAAAGTTCTTGGTTACTCAATGGATGGTAGCCTTGAAATTATGGAAGGTCGTCTAATGTCGATATTTTTTTTACTCCAATGGATGGTAGGCTTGTCATTAGAGAAGGTAGTCTGTTGTCCAGATTTCTGTTACTCCAATGGATGGTAGCCTTGTCATTATGGAACATGGTCTATTGTCGAGATTTTGGTCATTCCATTGGATGGTAGACTTGTCATTATGGAAGGTATTCTATTGTTCCGGTTTTTGTTACTCCAATGGATGGTAGCCTTGTAATTATGAAAGGTAGTATGTTGTCGAGATTTTTGTTATTCCATTGGATGGTACCCTTGTCATTATGGAACGTTGTTTGTTGTCGATATTTTTGTTACTCTAATGGATGGTAGCCTTTTCATTAGGGAAGGTAGTCTATTGTCGAGATTTTTGTTACTAGAGTGGATGGTAGCCTTATTATTATGGAAGGTAGTATGTTGTCGAGATTTTTATTATTCCAATGGATGGAAACGGTGTCATTATGGAAGGTAGTCTTTTGTCAAGATTTTTTTTACTCTAATGGATGGTAGCCTTGTCATTATGGAAGGGAGTCTATTGTCGATATCTTTGTCACTCAATGGACGTTAGCCTTGTCTTTATGGAAGGTAGTCTAAAGTCGATATTTTTGTTAATCCAATGGATGGTAGACTTGACATTATGGAAGGTAGTCTGTTGTCGAGATCTTTGTTACTCAATGGATGGTAGCGTTGTCATTATGGAAGGTAGTCTGTTGTCGTGATTTTTGTTACTCCAATGGATGGTAGTCTTGTCATTATGGAAGGTAGTCTATTGTTCAGATTTTTGTTACTCCAATGCATGGTAGCCTTGTAATTATGAAAGGTAGTCTGTTGTCGAGATTTTTGTTATTCCCTTGTATGGTGGCCTTGTCATTATGGAAGGAAGTCAGTTGGCGAGGTTTTTGATACTCCGATGGATGGTTTCCTTGTCATTATGGAAGGTAGTCTATTGTCGAGATTTTTGTTACTCCAATGGATGGTAGCCTTGTCATTATGAAAGGTAGTCTGTTGTCGATATTTTTGTTACTCCAATGGATGGTAGCCTAGTCATTATGTCGTTGAAATATCTGTTTCTCCAATGGATGGTAGCCTTGTCATTATGGAAGGTAGTTTGTTGTTCGGATTTTTGTTACTCCAATGTATGGTAGCCTTGTAATTATGAAAGGTAGTACGTTGTCGAGATTTTTGTTATTCCTTTGGATGGTAGTCTTGTCATTATGGAAGGTAGTCTGTTGGCGAGGTTTTTGTTAATCCAATGGATGGTAACCTTGTGATTATGGAAGGTAGTCTATTGTCGAGATTTTTTTTACTCCAATGCATGGTAACCTTGTCATTATGGAAGGTAGTTTGTTGTCGAGATTTTTGTTACTCCAATGGATGGTAGCCTTGTCATTATGAAAGGTACTCTTTCGTTGAGATTTTTGTTACTCCAATGAATGGTAGCCTTGTTATTATAGAAGGTAGTCTATTGTTCAGATTTTTGTTACTCCTATGGATGGTAGCCTTGTAATTATGAAAGGTAGTCTGTTGTCGAGATTTATTGTTATTCCATTTAATGGTAGCCATGTAATTATGGAAGGTAGTCTGTTGTCGATATTTTTGTTATTCCAATGGATGGTAAACTTGTCATTATGGCAGGTAGTCTGTTGTCAAGATTTTTTTTACTCCAATGGATGGTAGCCTTGTCATTATGGAAGGTAGTCTGTTGTCGAGATTTTTGTTACTCCAATGGATGGTAGCCTTGTCATTATGAAAGGTAGTCTTTCGTCAAGATTTTTGTTACTCCAATGGATGGTATCCTTGTCTTTATGGAAGGTAGTCTATTGTCGATATTTTTCTTACTCCAATTGATGGTAACCTTGTGATTATGGAAGGTAGTCTGTTGTGGAGATTTTTTTTACTGCTATGAATGGTAGCCTTGTAATTATGGAAGGTAGTCTGTTGTCGAGATTTTTGTTACTCCAATGGATGGTAGCCTTGTCTTTATGGAAGGTAGTCTATTGTCGAGATTTTTAATACTCCAATGGATGGTAGCCTTTTCTTTATGGAAGGTAGTCTGTTGTAGATATTTTTGTTACTCCAATGGATGATAGCCTTGTCATTATGGAAGGTAGTCTATTGTCGAGATTTTTGATACTCCAATGGATGGTAGTCTTGTCATTATGGAAGGTAGTCTGTTGTTCAGATTTTTGTTACTCCAATGGATGGTAGCCTTGTAATTATGAAAGGTAGTCTGTTGTCGAGATTTTTGTTATTCCCTTGGATGGTAGCCTTGTCATTATGGAAGGAAGTCTGTTGGCGAGGTTTTTGATACTCCAAAGGATGGTAGCCTTGTCATTATGGAAGGTAGTCTGTTGTCGAGATTTTTTTTACTCCAATGGATGGTAGCCTTGATATTATGGAAGGTAGTTTGTTGTCGATATTTTTGTTACTCTAATGGATGGTAGCCTGGTCATTATGAAAGGTAGTCTTTCATTGAGATTTCTGTTACTCCAATGGATGGTAGCCCTGTTATTATGGAAGGTAGTCTATTGTTCAGATTTTTGTTAATCCAATGGATGGTAGCCTTGTAATTATGAAAGTTAGTTTGTTGTCGAGATTTATTGTTATTCCATTGAATGGTAGCCATGTAATTATGGAAGGTAGTCTGTTGTCGATATTTTTGTTATTCAAATGGATGGTCAACTTGTCATTATGGTACGTAGTATGTTGTCAAGATTTTTTTTACTCCAATGGATGGTAGCCTTGTCATTATTGAAGGTAGTCTGTTGTCGAGTTTTTTGTTACTCCAATGGATGGTAGCCTTGTCTTTTTGGAAGGTAGTCTGTTGTCGATATTTTTGTTACTCAAATGAATGGTAGCCTTGTCTTTATGGAACGTAGTTTGTTTTAGATATTTTTGTTATTCCAATGGATGATAGCCTTGTCATTATGGAAGGTAGTCTGTTGTCAAGATTTTTGTTACTCCAATGGATGCTAGCCTTGTCATTATGGAAGGTATCTGTTGTCGTGATTTTTGTTACTCCAATGGATGGTTGCCTAGTCATTATGGAAGGTAGTTTTTCGTTGAGATTTTTGTTACTCCAATGGATGGTAGTCTTGTCATTATGGAAGGTAGTCTGCTGTTCAGATTTTTGCTACTCTAATGGATGGTAGCCTTGTAATTATGAAAGGTAGTTTGTTGTCGAGATTTTTGTTATTCCCTTGGATGGTAGCCTTGTCATTATGGAAGGAAGTCTGTTGGAGAGGTTTTTGATACTCCAATGGATGGTAGCCTTGTCATTATGGAAGGTAGTCTATTGTCGAGATTTTTGTTACTCCAATGGATGGTAGCCTTGTCATTATGGAAGGTAGTCTGTTGTAGAGATTTTTGTTACTCCAATGGATGGTAGCCTTGTCATTATGGAAGGTAGTCTGTCATTGAGATTTCTGTTTCTCCAATGGATGGTAGCCCTTTTATTATGGATGGTAGTTTATTGTTCAGATTTTTGTTACTCCAATGGATGGTAGCCTCGTAATTATTGAAGGTAGTCTGTTGTCGAGATTTATTGTTATTCCATTGAATGGTAGCCACGTAATTATGGAAGGTAGTCTGTTGTCGATATTTTTGTTATTCCAATGGATGGTAAACTTGTCATTAAGGCAGGTAGTCTGTTGTCAATATTTTTTTACTCCAATGGATGGTAGCCTTGTCATTATGGAAGGTAGTCTGTTGTCGAGTTTTTTGTTACTCCAATGGATGGTAGCATTATCTTTTTGGAAGGTAGTCTGTTGTCGATATTTTTGTTACTCAAATGAATGGTAGCCTTGTCTTTATGGAAGGTAGTCTATTGTCGATATTTTTCTTACGCCAATGGATGACAGCCTTGTCATTATTGAAGGTAGTCTGTTGTCGAGATTTTTGTTACTCCAATGGATGGTAACCTTGTCATTATGGAAGGTAGTCTGTTGTCGAGATTTTTGTTACTCCAATGGATGGTAGCCTAGTCATTTTGGAAGGTAGTCTGTCGTTGAGATTTCTGTTTCTCCAATGGATGGTAGACTTATCATTATGGAAGGTAGTCTGTTGTTCAGATTTTTGTTACTTCAATGGATGGTAGCCTTGTAATTATGAAAGGTAGTATGTTGTCAAGATTTTTGTTACTCCATTGGATGGTAGCCTTGTCATTATGGAAGGTAGTCTGTTGGTGAGGTTTTTGGTAATCCAATAGATGCTAACCTTGTGATTATGGAAAGTAGTATGTTATTGATATTTTTGTTACTCCAATGGATGGTAGCCTTGTCATTATGAAAGGTAGTCTATTATCGATATTTTTGTTACTCCAATGGATGGTAGCCTTGTCATTAGGGAAGGTAGTTAGTTGTCGAGATTTTTGTTACTCCAATGGATGGTAGCCTTGTCATTATGAAAGGTAGTCTTTCGTTGAGATTTTTGTTACTCCAATGGAAGGTAGTCTATTGTTCATATTTTTGTTACTCCAATGGATGGTAGCCTTGTCTTTATGGAAGGTAGTCTGTTGTCGAGATTTTTTTTACACCATTGGATGGTAGCCTTGACATTATAGAAGGTAGTCTATTATCGATATTTTTGTTACTCCAATGGATGGTAGGCTTGTCATTAGGGAAGGTAGTTTGTTGTCCAGATTTTTGTTACTCCAATTGATGGTAGACTTGTCATTATGGAACGTGGGCTATTGTCAAAATTTTGGTCATTCCAATGGATGCTAGCCTTGTCATTATGGAAGGTAGTCTGTTGTCGATATTTTTGTTAATCCAATGGATGGTAACCTTGTCATTATGGAAGGTAGTCTGTTGTCAAGATCTTTGTTACTCTATGGATGGTAGCCTTGTCATTAAGGAAGGTAGTCTATTATCAATATTTTTGTTACTCCAATGGATGGTAGCCTTGTCATTAGGGAAGGTAGTTAGTTGTCGAGATTTTTGTTACTCCAATGGATGGTAGCCTTGTCATTATGAAAGGTAGTCTTTCGTTGAGATTTTTGTTACTCCAATGGATGGTAGCCTATTGTTCATATTTTTGTTACTCCAATGGATGGTAGCCTTGTTATTATGGAAGGTAGTCTGTTTTAAAGATCTTTGTTACTCAATGGATCGTAGCCTTGACATTATAGAATGTAGTCTATTGTCGATATTTTTGTTACTCCAATGGATGGTAGCCTTGACATTATGGAAGGTAGTCTGTTGTAAAGATCTTTGTTACTCAATGGATCGTAGCCTTGACATTATAGAACGTAGTCTATTGTCGATATTTTTGTTACTCCAATGGATGGTAGGCTTGTCATTAGGGAAGGTAGTTTATTGTCCAGATTTTTGTTACTCCAATTGATGGTAGACTTGTCATTATGGAACGTGGTCTATTGTCGAGGTTTTGTTCATTCCATTGGATGGTAGCCTTGTCATTATGGAAGTAGTTTGTTGTCGAGATTTTTTTTACTCCAATGGATGGTACCCCTGTCATTATGGAACGTAGTTTATTATCGATATTTTTGTTACTCTAATGGATGGTAGCCTTTTCATTATGGAAGGTAGTCTGTTATCGATAATTTTGTTTCTCTAATGGATGGTAGCCTTTTCATTATGGAAGGTAGTCTGTTGTCGAGATTTTTCTTACTACAGTGGATGGTAGCCTTATCATTATGGAAGGTAGTCTGTTGTCGAGATTTTTATAATTCCAATGGATGGTAACCTTGTCATTATGGAAGGTAGTCTGTTGTCGATATCTTTGTCACTCAATGGACGGTAGCCTTGTCTTTATGGAAGGTAGTCTATTATCGATATTTATGTTAATCCAATGGATGGTAGACTTGACATTATGGAAGGTAGTCTATTGTCGAGATTTATTGTTATTCCATTGAATGGTAGCCATGTAATTATGGAAGGTAGTCTATTGTCGATATTTTTGTTACTCCAATGGATGGTAGCCTTGTCATTATGGAAGGTAGTCTGTTATCGAGATTTTTATTATACCAATGGATGGTAGCATTTTCATTATGAAATGTAGTCTATTATCGATATTTTTGTTTTACTCCAATGGATGGTAGCCATGTCATTATGGAAGGTAGTCTGTTGTCGATATCATTGTCACTCAATGGACGGTAGCCTTGTCTTTCTGGAAGGTAGTCTATTGTCGATATTTATGTTAATCCAATGGATGGTAGACTTGACATTATAGAAGGTAGTCTGTTGTCGAGATTTATTGTTATTCCATTGAATGGTAGCCATGTAATTATGGAAGGTAGTTTGTTGTCGATATTTTTGTTACTCCAATAGATGATAGCCTTGTCATTATGGAAGGTAGTCTGCTGTCGAGATTTTTATTATCCCAATGGATGGTAGCGTTTTCATTATGAAATGTAGTATATTATCGATATTTTTGTTTTATTCCAATGGATGGTAGCCTTTTCTTTATGCATGGTAGTCTGTTGTCATTATTTTGTTACTCCAATGTATGGAAGCCTTGTCATTATGGAAGGTAGTCTGTTGTTGAGTTTTTTGTTACTCCAATGGATGGTAGCCTTGTCATTATGGAAGGTAGTCTGTTGTCGAGATTTTAATTATACCAATGGATGGTAGCCTTGTCATTATGGAAGGTAGTCTATTGGCGAGGTTTTTGTTAATCCAATGGATAGTAACCATGTGATTATGGAAGGTAGTCTGTTGTCGAGATTTTTTTAATCCAATGGATGGTAACCTTGTCATTATGGAAGGTAGTCTGTTGTTGATATTTTTGTTACTCCAATGGATGGTAGCCTTGTCATTATGGAAGGTAGTCTGTCGTTGAGATTTCTGTTACTCCAATGGATGGTAGCCTTGTCATTATTGAAGGTAGTCTATTGTTCGGATTTTTGTTACTCCAATGGATGGTAACCTTGTCATTATGGAAAGTAGTCTATTGTCGATATTTTTGTTACTCCAATGGATGGTAGCCTTGTTATTATGAAAGGTAGTTTGTTGTCGAGATTTTTGTTACTCTAATGGATAGTAGCCATGTCTTTTTGGAAGGTAGTCTGTTATCGATATTTTTGTTACTTAAATGGATGGTAGGTTTGACATTATGGAAGATTGTCTATTGTCGAGATCTTGGTTACTCAATGGCTGGTAACCTTGTCATTATGGAAGGTAGTATGTTGTCGAGATTTTTGGTACTCCAATGGATGGTAGCCTTGTCAGTATGGAAGGTAGTCTGTTGTCGAGCTTTTTGTTACTCCAATGGATTGTAGCCTTGTCATTATGGAACGTGGTCTGTTGTAGATATTTTTGTTACTCTAATGGATGGTAGCCTTTTCATTATGGAAGGTAGTTTGTTGACAAGATTTTATTTACTCCAATTGATGATAGCCTTGTCATTAGGGAAGGTCGTCTGTTGTCGATATCTTTGTCACTCAATGGATGGTAGCCTTGTCATCATGGAAGGTAGTCTATTGTCGAGATTTTTATTACTCCAATGGATGGTAGCCTTGTCATTGTGGAAGGTAGTTTGTCGTCGAGATTTTTGTTAATGAAATGGATGGTAGCCTTGTCTTTACGGAAGGTAGTCTATTATCGATATTTTTTTTACTCCAATGGATTGTAGCCTTGTCATTGTGGAAGGTAGTCTGTTGTCGAGATTTTTGTTACTCCAATGAATGGTAGCCTTGTCTTTATGGAAGGTAGTCTATTGTCGAGGTTTTTGCTAATCCAATGGATGGTAGCCTTGTCATTATGGAAGGTAGTCTATTGTCAATATTTTTGTTAATCCAATGGATGGTGGCCTTGTCATTATGGAAGGTAGAATGTCGTTGTGATTTCTATCACTCCAATGGATGCTAGCCTTGTCACTATGGAAGGTAGTCTGTTGTTCATATTTTTGTTACTCCAATGGATGCTAGCTCTGTAATATTAGAAGGTAGTCTATTGTCGATATTTTTGTTACTCCAATGGACGATAGCATTGTCATTATGGAAGGTTGTCTATTGTCGAGATTTTTGTTACTCTAATAGATGGTAGCCTTGTAATTATGGAAGGTAGTCTGTTTTTGAGATTTTTGTTACTCCAATGGATGGTAGCCTTGTCATTATGGAAGGTAGTTTGTTTTCGATATATTTGTTAATCCAATGGATGGTAGCCTTGTCATTATGGAAGGTAGTATGTTGTCGATATCTTTGTTACTCCAATGGATGGTAGCCTTGTCATTATGGAAGGTAGTTTGTTGTCGAGATTTTTGTTACTCCAATGGATGGTATCGTTGTCATTATGGATGGTAGTCTATTGTTGATATTTTTGTCATTCTAATGGATTTTAGCCTTCTCATTGTGGAATGTAGTCTGTTGTCGATGTTTTTGTTACTCCAATGGATGGTATCATTGTCATTATAGAAGGTAGTTTGTTGTAGATATTTTTGTTACTCCAATGGATGCTAGCCTTGTAATTATAGAAGGTAGTCTATTGTCGATATTTTTGTTACTCCAATGGACGATAGCATTGTCATTATGGAAGGTTGTCTATTGTCGAGATTTTTGTTACTCTAATAGATGGTAGCCTTGTAATTATGGAAGGTAGTCTATTTTCGAGATTTTTGTTACTCCAATGGATGGTAGCCTTGTCAGTATGAAAGGTAGTTTGTTGTTAATATTTTTGTTACTCCTATGGATGGTAGCCTTGTCATTATGGAAGGTAGTCTATTATGGATATTTTTGTTACTCCAATGGAAGGTAGCCTTGTCATTATGGAAGGTTGTCTATTGTCGAGATTTTTGTTACTATAATGGATGGTAGCCTTGACATTATGGAAGGTATTCTAATATTGATATTTTGGTTACTACAATGGATGGTAGCCTTGTCATTATGGAACATAGTCTATTTTAGATATTTTTGTTACTCCAATGCATGTTAGCCTTGTCATTATGGAAGGTAGTCTGTTTTCTAGATTTTTGTTACTCCAATGGATGGTAGCCTTGTCATTATGGAAGGTAGTTTATTGTCGAGATTTTTGTTACTCCAATGGATGCTAGCCTTGTCATTCTAGAAGGTAGTCTGGCATTGTGATTTCTGTCACTCCAATGGATGGTAGCCTTGTCACTAAGGAAGGTAGTCTGTTGTTCAGATTTTTGTTACTCCAATGGATGGTAGCCTTGTCATTGTGGAAGGTAGTCTATTGTTGACATTTTTGTTACTCCAATGGATGGTAGCATTATCATTATGGAAAGTTGTCTGTTGTCGAGATTTTTGTTACTCCAATGGATGGTAGCCTTGTCATTATGGAAGGTAGTATGTTTTCGAGATTTTTGTTACTCCAATGGATGGTAACCTTGTCACTATGGAAGGTATGTTCATATTTTTGGTACTCCAATGGATGGTAGCCTTGTCATTATGGAAGGTAGTTTGTTGTCGATATTTTTGTTATTCCAATGGATGGTAGCCTTGTCATTATGGAAGGTCGTCTGTTGTCGATATTTTTGTTACTCCAATGGATGGTAGCCTTGTCACTATGGAAGGTATGTTCATATTTTTGTTACTCCAATGGATTGTAGCCTTGTCATTATGGAATGTATTTTGTTGTCGATGTTTTTGTTACTCCAATGGATGGTAGCCTTGTCATTATGGAAGGTAGTTTTTTGTCTAGATTTTTGTTATTTCAATGAATGTTATCCTTGTCATTATGGAAGGTAGTCTATTGTCAAGATTTTTGTTACTCTAATAGATGGTAGCCTTGTAATTATGGAAGGTAGTCTGCTTTCGAGATTTTTGTTACTCCAATGGATCGTAGCCTTGTCAGTATGGAAGGTAGTCTATTATGGATATTTTTGTTACTCCAACGGATGGTAGCCTTGTCATTATGGAAGGTTGTCTATTGTCGAGATTTTTGTTACTATAATTGATGGTAGCCTTGACATTATGGAAGGTATTCTGTTATTGATATTTTGGTTACTACAATGGATGGTAGCCTTGTCATTATGGAACATAGTCTATTGTAGATATTTTTGTTACTCCAATGCATGGTAGCCTTGTCATTATGGAAGGTAGTCTGTTGTCTAGATTTTTGTTACTCCAATGGATGGTAGCCTTGTCATTATGGAAGGTAGTCTATTGTCGAGCTTTTGTTAATCCAATGGATGCTAGCCTTGTCATTCTAGAAGGTAGTCTGGCGTTGTGATTTCTGTCACTCCAATGGATGGTAGCCTTGTCACTATGGAAGGTAGTCTGTTGTTCAGATTTTTGTTACTCCAATGGATGGTAGCCTTGTCATTATGGAAGGTAGTCTATTGTCGAGATTTTTGTTACTCCAATGGATGGTAGCATTATCATTATGGAAGGTTGTCTGTTGTCGAGATTTTTGTTACTCCAATGGATGGTAGCCTTGTCATTATGGAAGGTAGTATGTTTTCGAGATTTTTGTTACTCCAATGGATGGTAACCTTGTCACTATGGAAGGTATGTTCATATTTTTGTTACTCCAATGGATGCTAGCTCTGTAATATTAGAAGGTAGTCTATTGTCGATATATTTGTTACTCCAATGGACGATAGCATTGTCATTATGGAAGGTTGTCTATTGTCGAGATTTTTGTTACTCTAATAGATGGTAGCCTTGTAATTATGGAAGGTAGTCTGTTTTCGAGATTTTTGTTACTCCAATGGATGGTAGCCTTGTCAGTATGGAAGGTAGTTTGTTGTTAACATTTTAGTTACTCCAATGGATGGTAGCCTTGTCATTATGGAAGGTAGTCTATTATGGATATTTTTGTTACTTCAATGGATGGTAGCCTTGTCATTATGGAAGGTTGTCTATTGTCGATATTTTTGTTACTATAATGGATGGTAGCCTTGACATTATGGAAGGTATTCTGTTTTTGATATTTTGGTTACTACAATGGATGGTAGCCTTGTCAATATGGAACATAGTCTATTGTAGATATTTTTGTTACTCCAATGCATGGTAGCCTTGTCATTCTGGAAGGTAGTCTGTTATCTAGATTTTTGTTACTCCAATGGATGCTAGCCTTGTCATTCTAGAAGGTAGTCTGGCGTTGTGATTTCTGTCACTCCAATGGATGGTATCCTTGTCATTATGGAAGGTAGTTTGTTGTCGATATATTTGTTAATCCAATGGATGGTAGCCTTGTCATTATGGAAGGTAGTATGTTGTACATATCTTTGTTACTCCAATGGATGGTAGCCTTGTCATTATGGAAGGTAGTTTGTTGTCGAGATTTTTGTTACTCCAATTGATGGTAGCCTTGTCATTATGGAAGGTAGTCTATTGTAAATATTTTTGTTAATCCAATGGATGGTGGCCTTGTCATTATGGAAGGTAGTATGTCGTTGTGATTTCTATCACTCCAATGGATGCTAGCCTTGTCACTATGGAAGGTAGTCTGTTGTTCATATTTTTGTTACTCCAATGGATGGTAGCCTTGTAATTATAGAAGGTAGTCTATTGTCGATATTTTTGTTACTCTAATGGATGATAGCATTGTCATTATGGAAGGTTGTCTATTGTCGAGATTTTTGTTACTCTAATAGATGGTAGCCTTGTAATTATGGAAGGTAGTCTGTTTTTGAGATTTTTGTTACTCCAATGGATGGTAGCCTTGTCATTATGGAAGGTAGTCTGTTGTCGATATATTTGTTACTCCAATGGATGGTAGCCTTGTCATTATGGAAGGTTGTCTATTGTCGAGATTTTTGTTACTCCAATGGATTGTAGCCTTGTCATTATGGAAGGTAGTCTGTTGTCAAGATTTTTGTTACTCCAATGGATGCTATCCTTGTCATTCTAGAAGGTAGTTTATTGTCGAGATTTTTGTTACTCCAATGGATGGTAGCCTTGTCATAATGGAAGGTGGTCTGTTGTCGAGATTTTTGTTACTCTAATGGATGGTAGCTTTGTCATTATCGAAGGTAGTCTGTATTCGAGATTTTTGTTACTCTAATGGATGGTAGCCTTGTCATTAAAGAAGGTAGTTTGTTGTCGATATTTTTGTTACTCCAATGGATGCTAGCCTTGTCATTATGGAAGGTAGTATGTCGTTGATATCTTTGTTACTCTAATGGATTGTAGCCTTGTCATTATGGAAGGTAGTCTGTTGTCGAGATTTTTGTTACTCCAATGGATGCTATCCTTGTCATTATGGAAGGTAGTCTGTCGTTGTGATTTATGTCACTCCAATGGATGGTAGCCTTGTCATTATGGAAGGTAGTTTGTTGTGAAGATTTTTGTTACTCCAATGGATGGTAGCCTTGTCATAATGGAAGGTTGTCTGTTGTCAAGATTTTTGTTACTCTAATGGATGGTAGTCTTGTCATTATCGAAGGTAGTCTGTATTCGATATTTTTGTTACTCCAATGGATGGTAGCCTTGTCACTATGGAAGGTTGTCTATTGTTCAGATTTTTGTTACTCCAATGGATGGTAGCCTTGTCATTATGGAAGATAGTCTATTGTCGAGATTTTTGTTACTCCAATGGATGGTAGCATTATCATTATGGAAGGTTGTTTGTTGTCGAGATTTTTGTTACTCCAATGGATGGTAGCCTTGTCATTATGGAAGGTAGTATGTTTTCGAGATTTTTGTTACTCCAATGGATGGTAACCTTGTCACTATGGAAGGTATATTCATATTTTTGGTACTCTAATGGATTGTAGCCTTGTCATTATGGAATGTATTCTGTTGTCGATGTTTTTGTTACTCCAATGGATGGTAGCCTTGTCATTATGGAAGGTAGTTTGTTGTCTAGATTTTTGTTATTTCAATGAATGTTATCCTTGTCATTATGGAAGGTAGTCTATTGTCGAGATTTTTGTTACTCTAATAGATGGTAGCCTTGTAATTATGGAAGGTAGTCTGTTTTCGAGATTTTTGTTACTCCAATGGATGGTAGCCTTGTCAGTATGGAAGGTAGTTTGTTGTAGATATTTTTGTTACTCCAATGGATGCTAGCCTTGTAATTATAAAAGGTAGTCTATTGTCGATATATTTGTTACTCCAATGGACGATAGCATTGTCATTATGGAAGGTTGTCTATTGTCGCGATTTTTGTTACTCTAATAGATGGTAGCCTTGTAATTATGGAAGGTAGTCTGTTTTCGAGATTTTTGTTACTCCAATGGATGGTATCCTTGGCATTAAGGAAGGTAGTATGTTTTCGAGATTTTTGTTACTCCAATGGATGGTAGCCTTGTCACTATGGAAGCTAGTTTGTTTTCGAGATTTTTGTTATTCCAATTGATGGTAGCCTTGTCATTGGGGAAGGTAGTCTGTTTTCGATATTTTTGTTACTCCAATGGATGGTAGCCTTGTCATTATGGAACTTATTCTTTTGTCGATGTTTTTGTTACTCCAATGGATGGTAGCCTTGTCATTATGGAAGGTAGTCAGTTGTCTAGATTTTTGTTATTCCAATTAATGTTATCCTTGTAATTATGGAAGGTAGTCTATTGTCAATATTTTTATTACTCCAATGAATGCTAGCCTTGTCATTATGGAAGGTAGTATGTCGTTGTTATTTCTATCACTCCAATGGATGCTAGCCTTGTCACTATGGAAGGTAGTCTGTTCTTCATATTTTTTTTACTCCAATGGATGGTAGCCTTGTAATTATAGAAGGTAGTCTATTGTCGATATTTTTGTTACTTAAATGGATTATAGCGTTGTCATTATGGAAGGTTGTCTATTGTCGAGATTTTTGTTACTCTAATAGATGGTAGCCTTGTAATTATGGAAGGTAGTCTGTTTTCGAGAATTTTGTTACTCCAATGGATGGTAGCCTTGTCATTATGGATGGTAGTTTGTTGTCGATATATTTGTTAATCCAATGGATGGTAGCCTTGTCATTATGGAAGGTAGTATGTTGTAGATATCTTTGTTACTCCAATGGATGGTAGCCTTGTCATTATGGAAGGTAGTTTGTTATCGAGATTTTTGTTACTCCAATTGATGGTAGCCTTGTCATTATGGAAGGTAGTCTATTGTCAATATTTTTGTTAATCCAATGGATGGTGGCCTTGTCATTATGGAAGGTAGAATGTCGTTGTGATTTCTATCACTCCAATGGATGCTAGCCTTGTCACTATGGAAGGTAGTCTGTTGTTCATATTTTTGTTACTCCAATGGATGGTAGCCTTGTAATTATAGAAGGTAGTCTATTGTTGATATTTTTGTTACTCTAATGGATGATAGCATTGTCATTATGGAAGGTTGTATATTGTCGAGATTTTTGTTACTCTAATAGATGGTAGCCTTGTAATTATGAAAGGTAGTCTGTTTTTGAGATTTTTGTTACTCCAATGGATGGTAGCCTTGTCATTATGGAAGGTAGTTTGTTTTCGATATATTTGTTAATCCAATGGATGGTAGCCTTGTCATTATGGAAGGTAGTATGTTGTCGATATCTTTGTTACTCCAATGGATGGTAGCCTTGTCATTATGGAAGGTAGTTTGTTGTCGATATTTTTGTTACTCCAATGGATGGTATCGTTGTCATTATGGATGGTAGTCTATTGTTGATATTTTTGTCATTCTAATGGATTTTAGCCTTCTCATTATGGAATGTAGTCTGTTGTCGATGTTTTTGTTACTCCAATGGATGGTATCATTGTCATTATAGAAGGTAGTTTGTTGTAGATATTTTTGTTACTCCAATGGATGCTAGCCTTGTAACTATAGAAGGTAGTCTATTGTCGATATTTTTGTTACTCCAATGGACGATAGCATTGTCATTATGGAAGGTTGTCTATTGTCGAGATTTTTGTTACTCTAATAGATGGTAGCCTTGTAATTATGGAAGGTAGTCTATTTTCGAGATTTTTGTTACTCCAATGGATGGTAGCCTTGTCAGTATGAAAGGTAGTTTGTTGTTAATATTTTTGTTACTCCTATGGATGGTAGCCTTGTCATTATGGAAGGTAGTCTATTATGGATATTTTTGTTACTCCAATGGAAGGTAGCCTTGTCATTATGGAAGGTTGTCTATTGTCGAGATTTTTGTTACTATAATGGATGGTAGCCTTGACATTATGGAAGGTATTCTAATATTGATATTTTGGTTACTACAATGGATGGTAGCCTTGTCATTATGGAACATAGTCTATTTTAGATATTTTTGTTACTCCAATGCATGTTAGCCTTGTCATTATGGAAGGTAGTCTGTTTTCTAGATTTTTGTTACTCCAATGGATGGTAGCCTTGTCATTATGGAAGGTAGTTTATTGTCGAGATTTTTGTTACTCCAATGGATGCTAGCCTTGTCATTCTAGAAGGTAGTCTGGCATTGTGATTTCTGTCACTCCAATGGATGGTAGCCTTGTCACTAAGGAAGGTAGTCTGTTGTTCAGATTTTTGTTACTCCAATGGATGGTAGCCTTGTCATTGTGGAAGGTAGTCTATTGTTGAGACTTTTGTTACTCCAATGGATGGTAGCATTATCATTATGGAAAGTTGTTTGTTGTCGAGATTTTTGTTACTCCAATGGATGGTAGCCTTGTCATTATGGAAGGTAGTATGTTTTCGAGATTTTTGTTACTCCAATGGATGGTAACCTTGTCACTATGGAAGGTATGTTCATATTTTTGGTACTCCAATGGATGGTAGCCTTGTCATTATGGAAGGTAGTTTGTTGTCGATATTTTTGTTATTCCAATGGATGGTAGCCTTGTCATTATGGAAGGTCGTCTGTTGTCGATATTTTTGTTACTCCAATGGATGGTAGCCTTGTCACTATGGAAGGTATGTTCATATTTTTGTTACTCCAATGGATTGTAGCCTTGTCATTATGGAATGTATTTTGTTGTCGATGTTTTTGTTACTCCAATGGATGGTAGCCTTGTCATTATGGAAGGTAGTTTTTTGTCTAGATTTTTGTTATTTCAATGAATGTTATCCTTGTCATTATGGAAGGTAGTCTATTGTCAAGATTTTTGTTACTCTAATAGATGGTAGCCTTGTAATTATGGAAGGTAGTCTGCTTTCGAGATTTTTGTTACTCCAATGGATGGTAGCCTTGTCAGTATGGAAGGTAGTCTATTATGGATATTTTTGTTACTCCAACGGATGGTAGCCTTGTCATTATGGAAGGTTGTCTATTGTTGAGATTTTTGTTACTATAATTGATGGTAGCCTTGACATTATGGAAGGTATTCTGTTATTGATATTTTGGTTACTACAATGGATGGTAGCCTTGTCATTATGGAACATAGTCTATTGTAGATATTTTTGTTACTCCAATGCATGGTAGCCTTGTCATTATGGAAGGTAGTCTGTTGTCTAGATTTTTGTTACTCCAATGGATGGTAGCCTTGTCATTATGGAAGGTAGTCTATTGTCGAGCTTTTGTTAATCCAATGGATGCTAGCCTTGTCATTCTAGAAGGTAGTCTGGCGTTGTGATTTCTGTCACTCCAATGGATGGTAGCCTTGTCACTATGGAAGGTAGTCTGTTGTTCAGATTTTTGTTACTCCAATGGATGGTAGCCTTGTCATTATGGAAGGTAGTCTATTGTCGAGATTTTTGTTACTCCAATGGATGGTAGCATTATCATTATGGAAGGTTGTCTGTTGTCGAGATTTTTGTTACTCCAATGGATGGTAGCCTTGTCATTATGGAAGGTAGTATGTTTTCGAGATTTTTGTTACTCCAATGGATGGTAACCTTGTCACTATGGAAGGTATGTTCATATTTTTGTTACTCCAATGGATGCTAGCTCTGTAATTATAGAAGGTAGTCTATTGTCGATATATTTGTTACTCCAATGGACGATAGCATTGTCATTATGGAAGGTTGTCTATTGTCGAGATTTTTGTTACTCTAATAGATGGTAGCCTTGTAATTATGGAAGGTAGTCTGTTTTCGAGATTTTTGTTACTCCAATGGATGGTAGCCTTGTCAGTATGGAAGGTAGTTTGTTGTTAACATTTTAGTTACTCCAATGGATGGTAGCCTTGTCATTATGGAAGGTAGTCTATTATGGATATTTTTGTTACTCCAATGGATGGTAGCCTTGTCATTATGGAAGGTTGTCTATTGTCGATATTTTTGTTACTATAATGGATGGTAGCCTTGACATTATGGAAGGTATTCTGTTTTTGATATTTTGGTTACTACAATGGATGGTAGCCTTGTCAATATGGAACATAGTCTATTGTAGATATTTTTGTTACTCCAATGCATGGTAGCCTTGTCATTCTAGAAGGTAGTCTGTTATCTAGATTTTTGTTACTCCAATGGATGCTAGCCTTGTCATTCTAGAAGGTAGTCTGGCGTTGTGATTTCTGTCACTCCAATGGATGGTATCCTTGTCATTATGGAAGGTAGTTTGTTGTCGATATATTTGTTAATCCAATGGATGGTAGCCTTGTCATTATGGAAGGTAGTATGTTGTACATATCTTTGTTACTCCAATGGATGGTAGCCTTGTCATTATGGAAGGTAGTTTGTTGTCGAGATTTTTGTTACTCCAATTTATGGTAGCCTTGTCATTATGGAAGGTAGTCTATTGTAAATATTTTTGTTAATCCAATGGATGGTGGCCTTGTCATTATGGAAGGTAGTATGTCGTTGTGATTTCTATCACTCCAATGGATGCTAGCCTTGTCACTATGGAAGGTAGTCTGTTGTTCATATTTTTGTTACTCCAATGGATGGTAGCCTTGTAATTATAGAAGGTAGTCTATTGTCGATATTTTTGTTACTCTAATGGATGATAGCATTGTCATTATGGAAGGTTGTCTATTGTCGAGATTTTTGTTACTCTAATAGATGGTAGCCTTGTAATTATGGAAGGTAGTCTGTTTTTGAGATTTTTGTTACTCCAATGGATGGTAGCCTTGTCATTATGGAAGGTAGTCTGTTGTCGATATATTTGTTACTCCAATGGATGGTAGCCTTGTCATTATGGAAGGTTGTCTATTGTCGAGATTTTTGTTACTCCAATGGATTGTAGCCTTGTCATTATGGAAGGTAGTCTGTTGTCAAGATTTTTGTTACTCCAATGGATGCTATCCTTGTCATTCTAGAAGGTAGTTTATTGTCGAGATTTTTGTTACTCCAATGGATGGTAGCCTTGTCATAATGGAAGGTGGTCTGTTGTCGAGATTTTTGTTACTCTAATGGATGGTAGCTTTGTCATTATCGAAGGTAGTCTGTATTCGAGATTTTTGTTACTCTAATGGATGGTAGCCTTGTCATTAAAGAAGGTAGTTTGTTGTCGATATTTTTGTTACTCCAATGGATGCTAGCCTTGTCATTATGGAAGGTAGTATGTTGTTGATATCTTTGTTACTCTAATGGATTGTAGCCTTGTCATTATGGAAGGTAGTCTGTTGTCGAGATTTTTGTTACTCCAATGGATGCTATCCTTGTCATTATGGAAGGTAGTCTGTCGTTGTGATTTATGTCACTCCAATGGATGGTAGCCTTGTCATTATGGAAGGTAGTTTGTTGTGAAGATTTTTGTTACTCCAATGGATGGTAGCCTTGTCATAATGGAAGGTTGTCTGTTGTCAAGATTTTTGTTACTCTAATGGATGGTAGTCTTGTCATTATCGAAGGTAGTCTGTATTCGATATTTTTGTTACTCCAATGGATGATAGCCTTATCGTTATGGAAGGTAGAATGTTGTCGAAATCTTTGTTACTCTAATGGATTGTAGCCTTGTCATTATGGAAGGTAGTCTATTGTTGAGATTTTTGTTACTCCAATGGATGTTAGCCTTGTCATTATGGAAGGTAGTCTGTCATTGTGATTTCTATCACTCCAATGGATGGTAGCCTTGTCACTATGGAAGGTAGTCTGTTGTTCATATTTTTGTTACTCCAATGGATGGTAGCCTTGTCATTATGGAAGGTAGTTTGTTGTCGATATCTTTTTTACTCCAATGGATGATAGCCTTGTCATTATGGAAGGTTGTATGTTGTCGATATCATTGTAACTCCATTGGATGGTAGCCTTCTCATTATGGAACGTAGTCTGATGTCGATGTTTTTGTTACTCCAATGGATGGTATCGTTGTCATTAAGGATGGTAGTCTATTGTTGAGATTTTTGTTATTCCAATTGATTGTAGCCTTCTCATTATGGAACGTAGTCTGATGTTGATGTTTTTGTTACTCCAATGGATGGTATCGTTGTCATTATGGATGGTAGTTTGTTGTAGAGATTATTGTTATTCCAATGGATGATAGCCTTGTCACTATGGAAGGTAGTCTATTATCGATATTTTTGTTACTCCAATGGATGCTAGCCTTGTCATTATGGAAGGTAGTCCGTGGTCGATATTTTTGTTCCTTCAATGGATGGTAGCCACGTCATTATGGAAGGTAGTTTGTTGTAGAGATTTTTGTTACTCCAATGGATGCTATCCTTTTCATTAGGGAAGGTAGTCTATCATTGTGATTTATGTCACTCCAATGGATGGTAGCGTTGTCACTATGGAAGGTAGTTTGTTGTTCATATTATTGTTACTCCAATGGATGGTAGCCTATTGATTATGGAAGGTAGTCTATTGTCGATATTTTTGTTACTCCAATGGATGGAAGCCTTGTCATTATGGAAGGTAGTCTGTTGTTCGTATTTTTGTTACTCCAATGGATGGTAGCCTTGTGATTATGGAAGGTAGTCTATTGTCGAGATTTTTGTTACTCCAATGGATAGTAGCGTTGTCATTACGGAAGGTTGTCTATTGTCGAGATTTCTGTTACTCCAATGGATTGTAGCCTTGACATTATGGAAGGTAGTCTATTGTCGATATTTTTGTTACTCCGATGGATGCTATCCTTGTCATTCTAGAAGGTAGTCTGTCATTGTGATTTCTATCACTCCAATGGATGGTAGCCTTGTCACTATGGAACGTAGTCTGTTGTTCAGATTTTTGTTACTCCAATGGATGGTATCCTTGTCATTATGGAAGGTAGTCTATTGTCGAGATTTTTGTTACTCCAATGGATGGTAGCATTATCATTATTGAAGGTTTTCTGTTGTCGAGATTTTTGTTACTACAATGGACGGTAGCCTTGTCATTATGGAAGGTAGTTTGTTATCGAGATTTTTGTTATTCTAATGGATGGTAGCCTTGTCATTATGGAAGGTAGTCTGTTGTCGATATTTTTGATACTCCAATGGATGGGAGCCTTGTCATTATGGAAGGTAGTCTTTTGTCGATATTTTTATTACTTCAATGGATGGTAGCCTTTTTATTACGGAAGGTAGTTTATTGTCGATATTTTTGTTACTCCAATGGATGCTAGCCTTGTCATTATGGAAGGTAGTCTGTCATTGTGATTTATGTCACTCCAATGGATGGTAGCCTTGTCACTATGGAAGGTAGTCTGTTGTCGAGATTTTTGTTACTCCATGGATGATAGCCTTGTCATTATGGAAGGTTGTGTGTTGTCGAGATTTTTGATACTCTAATGGATGGTAGCTTTGTCATTATCGAAGGTAGTCTGTATTCGAGATTTTTGTTACTCTAATGGAAGGTAGCCTTGTCATTATGGAAGGTAGTTTGTTGTCCATATTTTTGTTACTCCAATGGATGTTAGCCTTATCATTATGGAAGGTAGTATGTTGTCGATATCTTAGTTACTCTAATGGATTGTAGCCTTGTCATTATGGAAGGTAGTCTGTTGTCGAGATTTTTGTTACTCCAATGGATGCTAGCCTTGTCATTATGGAAGGTAGTATGTGGTTGTGATTTATGTCACTCCAATGGATGGTAGCCTTGTCACTATGGAAGATAGTCTGTTGTTCATATTTTTGTTACTCCAATGGATGGTAGCCTTGTCATTATGGAAGGTAGTCTATTGTCGAGATTTAGGTTACTACAATGGATGGTAGCCTTGTCATTATGGAACATAGTCTATTGTAGATATTTTTGTTACTCCAATGCATGGTAGCCTTGTCATTATGGAAGATATTTTGTTGTCGATATTTTTGTTACTCCAATGGATGGTAGCCTTGTCATTATGGAAGGTAGTATGTTGTCGAAATCTTTGTTACTCCAATGGATTGTAGCCTTGTCATTATGGAAGGTAGTTTGTTGTCGAGATTTTTGTTACTCCAATGGATGGTATCGTTGTCATTATGGATGGTAGTCTGTTGTTGAGAATTTTGTTACTCCAATGGATGGTAGCCTTGTCATTATGGAACGTAGTCTGTTGTCGATGTTTTTGTTACTCCAATGGATGGTAGACTTGTCATTATGGAAGGTAGTCTGTTGTCGACATTTATGTTACTCCAATGGATGCTAGCCTTGTCATTATGGAAGGTATTCTATCGTTGTGATTTTTGTCAGTCCAATGGATGGTAGCCTTGTCACTATGGAAGGTAGTTTGTTGTTCATATTTTTGTTAGTCGAATGGATGGTAGCGTTGTCATTATGGAAGGTTCTCAGTTTTCAAGATTTTTGTTACTCAAATGGATGGTAGCCTTGTCATTATGGAAGGTAGTCTGTTTTCGATATTTTTGTTACTCCATTGGATGGTAGCCTTGTCATTATGGAAGGTAGTTTGTTGTCGAGATTATTGTTACTCCAATGGATGGTATCATTGTCATTATGGATGGTAGTCTGTTGTCGAGATTTTTGTTATTCCAATGGATTGTAGCCTTGCCATTATGGAACGTATTATGTTGTTGATGTTTTTGTTACTCCAATGGATGGTAGCCTTGTCATTATGGAAGGTAGTCTATTGTCGAGATTTTTGTTATTCCAATGGATGGTAGCCTTGTCATTATGGAAGGTAGTCTGTTGTTCATATTTTTGTTACTCCAATGGATGGTAGCCTTGTCATTATAAAAGGTAGTCTATTGTCGAGATTTTTGTTACTCCAATGGATGGTAGCCTAGTCATTATGGAAGGTAGTCTGTCGTTGTGATTTCTGTCACTCCAATGGATGGTAGCCTTGTCACTATGGAAGGTAGTCTGTTGTTCATATTTTTGTTACTCCGATGGATGGTAGCCTTGTCATTATTAAAGGTAGTCTATTGTCGAGATTTTTGTTACTCCGATTGATGGTAGCATTATCATTATGGAAGGTTGTCTGTTGTCGAGATTTTTGTTACTCCAATGGATGGTAGCCTTGTCATTATGGAAGGTAGTCTGTTGTTCATATTTCTGTTACTTCAATGATTGGTAGCCTTGTCATTATGGAAGGTAGTCTATTGTCAAGATTTTTGTTACTCCAATGGATGGTAACCTTGTCATTATGGAAGGTTGTCTATTGTCGAGATTTTATTTACTATAATGGATGGTAGCCTTAACATTATGGAAGGTATTCTGTTATCGATATTTTGGTTACTATATTGGATGGTAGCCTTGTCATTATGGAACATAGTCTATTGTAGATTTTTTTGTTACTCCAATGCATGGTAGCCTTGTCATTATGGAAGGTAGTCTGTTAACTAGATTTTTGTTACTCCAATGGATGGTAGCCTTGTCATTATGGAAGGTAGCATGTTGTCGAGATTTTTGTTACTCCAATGGATGCTAGCTTTGTCATTCTAGAAGGTAGTCTATCATTGTGATTTCTGTCACACCAATGGATGGTAGCCTTGTCACTATGGAAGGTAGTTTGTTGTTCATATTTTTGTTACTCCAATGGATGGTAGCCTTGTCATTATGGAAGGTAGTCTATTGTCGATATTTTTGTTAATCCAATGGATGGTAGAATTATCATTATGGAAGGATGTCTGTTGTCGAGATTTTTGTTACTCCAATGGATGGTAGCCTTGTCACTATGGAAGGTAGTCTGTTGTTCAGATTTTTGTTACTCCAATGGATGATAGCCTTGTCATTATGGAAGGTAGTCTTTTGTCGATATTTTTGTTACTCCAATGGATGGTAGCATTATCATTATGGAAGGATGTCTGTTGTCGAGATTTTTGTTACTCCAATGAATGGTAGCCTTGTCATTATGGAAGGTAGTCTGTTTTCGAGCTTTTTGTTACTCCAATGGATGGTAGCCTTGTCATTATGGAAGATAGTTTGTTGTCGAGATTTTTTTATACCAATGGATGGTAACCTTGTCATTATGGAAGGTAGTCTGTTGTCGATATTTTTGTTACTCCAATGGATGGGAGCCTTGTCATTATGGAAGGTAGTCTGTTGTCGATATTTTTTTTACTTCAATGGATGGTAGCCTTGTCATTATGGAAGGTAGTATGTCGTTGTGATTTATGTCACTCCAATGGATGGTAGCCTTGTCACTATGGAAGATAGTCTGTTGTTCATATTTTTGTTACTCCAATGGATGGTAGCCTTGTCATTATGGAAGGTAGTCTATTGTCGAGATTTTGGTTACTACAATGGATGGTAGCCTTGTCATTATGGAACATAGGTTATTGTAGATATTTTTGTTACTCCAATGTATGGTAGCCTTGTCATTATGGAAGGTAGTCTGTTGTCGAGATTTTTGTTACTCCAATGGATGGTAGCATTATCATTATGGAAGGTAGTCTGTTGTCGATATTCTTGTTACTCCAATGGATGGTAGCCTTGTCATTATGGAAGGTAGTATGTTATCGATATCTTTGTTACTCCAATGGATTGTAGCCTTGTCATTATGGAAGGTAGTCTATTGTCGAGATTTTTGTTACTCCAATGGATGGTAGTCTGTTGTCGAGAATTTTGTTACTCCAATGGATGATAGCCTTCTCATTATGGAACATAGTCTGTTGTCGATGTTTTTGTTACTCCCATGGATGGTAGACTTGTCATTATAGAAGGTAGTCTGTTGTCAAGATTTTTGTTATTCCAATGCATGGTAGCCTTGTCATTATGGAAGGTAGTCTGTTGTTGAGATTTTTGTTACTCCAATGGATGCTAGCCTTGTCATTACTGAAGGTAGTCTGTTGTTGTGATTTCTATCACTCCAATGGATAGTAGCCTTGTCACTATGGAAGGTAGTCTGTTGTTCATATTTTTGTTACTCCAATGGATGGTAGCCTTGTCATTATTAAAGGTAGTCTATTGTCGAGATTTTTGTTACTCCGATGGATGGTAGCATTATCATTATGGAAGGTTGTCTGTTGTCGAGATTTTTGTTACTCGAATGGATGGTAGCCTTGTCATTATGGAAGGTAGTCTGTTGTTCATATTTTTGTTACTTCATTGATTGGTAGCCTTGTCATTATGGAAGGTAGTCTATTGTCAAGATTTTTGTTACTCCAATGGATGGTAACCTTGTCATTATGGAAGGTTGTCTATTGTCGAGATTTTATTTACTATAATGGATGGTGGCCTTAACATTATGGAAGGTATTCTGTTATCGATATTTTGGTTACTATATTGGATGGTAGCCTTGTCATTATGGAACATAGTCTATTGTAGATTTTTTTGTTACTCCAATGCATGGTAGCCTTGTCATTATGGAAGGTAGTCTGTTAACTAGATTTTTGTTACTCCAATGGATGGTAGCCTTGTCATTATGGAAGGTAGCATGTTGTCGAGATTTTTGTTACTCCAATGGATGCTAGCCTTGTCATTCTAGAAGGTAGTCTATCATTGTGATTTCTGTCACTCCAATGGATGGTAGCCTTGTCACTATGGAAGGTAGTTTGTTGTTCAGATTTTTGTTACTCCAATGGATGGTAGCTTTGTCATTATGGAAGGTAGTCTATTGTCGATATTTTTGTTAATCCAATGGATGGTAGAATTATCATTATGGAAGGATGTCTGTTGTCGAGATTTTTGTTACTCCAATGGATGGTAGCCTTGTCACTATGGAAGGTAGTCTGTTGTTCAGATTTTTGTTACTCCAATGGATGATAGCCTTGTCATTATGGAAGGTAGTCTTTTGTCGATATTTTTGTTACTTCAATGGATGGTAGCATTATCATTATGGAAGGATGTCTGTTGTCGAGATTTTTGTTACTCCAATGAATGGTAGCCTTGTCATTATGGAAGGTAGTCTGTTTTCGAGCTTTTTGTTACTCCAATGGATGGTAGCCTTGTCATTATGGAAGGTAGTTTGTTGTCGAGATTTTTGTTATACCAATGGATGGTAACCTTGTCATTATGGAAGGTAGTCAGTTGTCGATATTTTTGTTACTCCAATGGATGGGAGCCTTGTCATTATGGAAGGTAGTCTGTTGTCGATATTTTTTTTACTTCAAGGATGGTAGCCTTGTCATTATGGAAGGTAGTATGTCGTTTTGATTTATGTCACTCCAATGGATGGTAGCCTTGTCATTATGGAAGGTAGTCTCTTGTTCATATTTTTGTTACGCAAATGGATGGTAGCATTGTCTTTATGGAAGGCAGTCTGTTATCGAGATTTTGGTTACTACAATGGATGGTAGCCTTGTCATTATGGAACATAGTCTATTGTAGATATTTTTGTTACTCCAATGTATGGTAGCCTTGTCATTATGGAAGGTAGTCTGTTGTCGAGATTTTTGTTACTCCAATGGATGGTAGCATTATCATTATGGAAGGTAGTCTGTTGTCGATATTCTTGTTACTCCAATGGATGGTAGCCTTGTCATTATGGAAGGTAGTATGTTATCGATATCTTTGTTACTCCAATGGATTGTAGCCTTGTCATTATGGAAGGTAGTCTATTGTCGAGATTTTTGTTACTCCAATGGATGGTAGTCTGTTGTCGAGAATTTTGTTACTCAAATGGATGATAGCCTTCTCATTATGGAACATAGTCTGTTGTCGATGTTTTTGTTACTCCAATGGATGGTAGACTTGTCATTATAGAAGGTAGTCTGTTGTCAAGATTTTTGTTATTCCAATGCATGGTAGCCTTGTCATTATGGAAGGTAGTCTGTTGTTGAGATTTTTGTTACTCCAATGGATGCTAGCCTTGTCATTATGGAAGGTAGTCTGTTGTTGTGATTTCTGTCACTCCAATGGATGGTAACCTTGTCACTATGGAAGGTAGTTTGTTGTTTATATTTTTGTTACTCCAATGGATGGTAGCCTTGTCATTATGGAAGGTAGTCTATTGTCGATATTTATGTCACTCCAATGGATGGTAGCCTTGTCATTATGGAAGGTAGTCTGTTGTCGAGATTTTTGTTACTCCAATGGATGGTAGCCTTGTCACTATGGAAGGTAGTCTGTTGTTCAGATTTTTGTTACTCCAATGGATGATAGCCTTGTCATTATGGAAGGTAGTCTTTTGTCGATATTTTTGTTACTCCAATGGATGGTAGCATTATCATTATGGAAGGATGTTTGTTGTCGAGATTTTTGTTACTCCAATGGATGGTAGCCTTGTCATTATGGAAGGTAGTCTATTTTCGAGCTTTTTGTTACTCCAATGGATGGTAGCCTTGTCATTATGGAAGGTAGTTTGTTGTCGAGATTTTTGTTATACCAATGGATGGTAACCTTGTCATTATGGAAGGTAGTCTGTTGTCGATATTTTTGTTACTCCAATGGATGGGAGCCTTGTCATTATGGAACGTAGTCTGTTGTCGATATTTTTTTTACTTCAATGGATGGTAGCCTTGTCATTATGGAAGGTAGTATGTCGTTGTGATTTATGTCACTCCAATGGATGGTAGCCTTGTCATTATGGAAGGTAGTCTCTTGTTCATATTTTTGTTACGCAAATGGATGGTAGCATTGTCTTTATGGAAAGCAGTCTGTTATCGAGATTTTGTTTACTACAATGGATGGTAGCCTTGTCATTATGGAACATAGTCTATTGTAGATATTTTTGTTACTCCAATGTATGGTAGCCTTGTCATTATGGAAGGTAGTCTGTTGTCGAGATTTTTGTTACTCCAATGGATGGTAGCATTATCATTATGGAAGGTAGTATGTTGTCGATATTCTTGTTACTCCAATGGATGGTAGCCTTGTCATTATGGAAGGTAGTATGTTATCGATATCTTTGTTACTCCAATGGATTGTAGCCTTGTCATTATGGAAGGTAGTCTATTTTCGAGATTTTTGTTACTCCAATGGATGGTAGTCTGTTGTCGAGAATTTTGTTACTCCAATGGATGATAGCCTTCTCATTATGGATCATAGTCTATTGTCGATGTTTTTGTTACTCCAATGGAAGGTAGACTTATCATTATAGAAGGTAGTCTGTTGTCAAGATTTTTGTTATTCCAATGCATGGTAGCCTTGTCATTATGGAAGGTAGTCTGTTGTTGAGATTTTTGTTACTCCAATGGATGCTAGCCTTGTCATTATGGAAGGTAGTCTGTTGTTGTGATTTCTGTCACTCCAATGGATGGTAGCCTTGTCACTATGGAAGGTAGTTTGTTGTTCATATTTTTGTTACTCCAATGGATGGGAGCCTTGTCATTATGGAAGGTAGTTTATTGTCGATATTTTTGTTAATCCAATGGATGGTAGCATTATCATTATGGAAGGATATCTGTTGTCGAGATTTTTGTTACTCCAATGGATGGTAGCCTTGTCACTATGGAAGCTAGTCTGTTGTTCAGATTTTTGTTACTCCAATGGATGATAGCCTTGTCATTATGGAAGGTAGTCTTTTGTCGATATTTTTGTTACTCCAATGGATGGTAACATTATCATTATGGAAGGATGTTTGTTGTCGAGATTTTTGTTACTCCAATGGATGGTAGCCTTGTCATTATGGAAGGTAGTCTGTTTTCGAGCTTTTTGTTACTCCAATGGATGGTAGCCTTGTCATTATGGAAGGTTGTTTGTTGTCGAGATTTTTGTTATACCAATGGAAGGTAGTTTGTTGTCGATATTTTTGTTACTCCAATGGATGGTAGCCTTGTCATTATGGAAGGTAGTATGTCGTTGTGATTTATGTCACTCCAATGGATGGTAGCCTTATCATTATGGAAGGTAGTCTCTTGTTCATATTTTTGTTACGCAAATGGATGGTAGCATTGTCTTTATGGAAGGCAGTCTGTTATCGAGATTTTGGTTACTACAATGGATGGTAGCCTTGTCATTATGGAACATAGTCTATTGTAGATATTTTTGTTACTCCAATGTATGGTAGCCTTGTCATTATGGAAGGTAGTCTGTTGTCGAGATTTTTGTTACTCCAATGGATGGTAGCATTATCATTATGGAAGGTAGTCTGTTGTCGATATTCTTGTTACTCCAATGGATGGTAGCCTTGTCATTATGGAAGGTAGTTTGTTGTCGAGATTTTTGTTATACCAATGGATGGTAACCTTGTCATTATGGAAGGTAGTCTGTTGTCGATATTTTTGTTACTCCAATGGATGGGAGCCTTCTTTTTATGGAACATAGTCTGTTGTCGATGTTTTTGTTACTCCAATGGATGGTAGAGTTTTCATTATAGAAGGTAGTCTGTTGTCAAGATTTTTGTTATTCCAATGCATGGTAGCCTTGTCATTATGGAACATAGTCTGATGTCGATGTTTTTGTTACTCCAATGGATGGTATCATTGTCATTATGGATGGTAGTTTGTTGTAGAGATTATTGTTATTCCAATGGATGGTAGCCTTGTCATTATGGAAGATAGTCTATTGTCGAGATTTTTATTATTCTAATTGATGGTAGCCTTGTCATTATGGAAGGTAGTATGTTCTTGAGATTTTTGTTACTCCAATGGATTCTAGCCTTGTCATTATGGAAGGTAGTCCATCGTTGTGATTTCTGTCACTCCAATGGATGGTAGCCTTGTCACTATGGAAGGTAGTCTGTTGTTCATATTTTTGTTACTCCAATGGATGGTAGCCTTGTCATTATGGAAGGTAGTTTGTTGTCAATATCTTTGTTACTCCAATGGATGGTACCCTTGTCATTATGGAAGGTAGTATGTCGTCGATATCATTGTTACTCCAATGGTTGGTAGCCTTGTCATTATGGAAGGTAGTTTGTTGCCGATATTTTTTTAATCCAATGGATGGTATCGTTGTCATTATGGATGGTAGTCTGTTATTGAGATTTTTGTTATTCCAGTTGATTGTAGCCTTCTGATTATGGAACGTAGTCTGATGTCAATGTTTTTGTTACTCCAATGGATGGTAGTTTGTTGTAGAGATTATTGTTATTCCAATGGATGGTAGCCTTGTCATTATGGAAGATAGTCTATTGTCGAGATTTTTATTATTCTAATTGATGGTAGCCTTGTCATTATGGAAGGTAGTATGTTGTTGAGATTTTTATTACTCCAATGGATTCTAGCCTTGTCATTATGAAAGGTAGTCCACCGTTGTGATTTCTGTCACTCCAATGGATGGTAGCCTTGTCACTATGGAAGGTAGTCTGTTGTTCATATTTTTGTTACTCCAATGGATGGTAGCCTTGTCATTATGGAAGGTAGTTTGTTGTCGATATCTTTGTTACTCCAATGGATGGTAGCCTTGTCATTATGGAAGGTAGTATGTCGTCGATATCATTGTTACTCCAATGGATGGTAGCCTTGTCATTATGGAAGGTAGTTTGTTGTCGATATTTTTTTACTCCAATGGATGGTATCGTTGTCATTATGGATGGTAGTCTATTGTTGAGATTTTTGTTATTCCAATTGATTGTAGCCTTCTCATTATGGAACGTAGTCTGTTGTCGATGTTTTTGTTAGTCCAATGGATGGTATCATTGTCATTATGGATGCTAGTTTGTTGTAGAGATTATTGTTATTCCAATGGATGGTAGCCTTGTCATTATGGAAGGTAGTCTATTGTAGAGATTTTTGTTATTCCAATGGATGGTAGCCTTGTCATTATGGAAGGTAGTATGTTGTTGAGATTTTTGTTACTCCAATGGATTCTAGCCTTGTCATTATGGAAAGTAGTCTGTCATTGTGATTTCTATCACTCCAATGGATGGTAGCCTTGTCACTATGGAAGGTTGTCTGTTGTTCATATTTTTGTTACTCTAATGGATGGTAGCCTTGTCATTATGGAAGGTAGTAAGTTGTCGATATCTTTGTTACTCCAATGGATGGTAGCCTTGTCATTATGGAAGGTAGTTTTTTGCCGATATTTTTGTTACTCCAATGGATGGTATCGTTGTCATCATGGATGGTAGTCTATTGTTGAGATTTTTGTTATTCCAATTGATTGTAGCCTTCTCATTATGGAACGTAGTCTGTTGTCGATGTTTTTGTTAATCCAATGGATGGTATCATTGTCATTATGGATGGTAGTTTGTCGTAGAGATTTCTGTTATTTCAATGGATGGTAGCCTTGTCATTATGGAAGGTAGTCTATTGTTGATATTTTTGTTACTCAAATGGATGCTAGCCTTGTCATTATGGAAGGTAGTCCGTGGTCGATATTTTTGTTACTTCAATGGATGGTAGCCACGTCATTATGGAAGGTAGTTTGTTGTAGAGATTTTTGTTACTCCAATGGATGCTAGCCTTTTCATTAGGGAAGGTAGTCTATCGTTGTGATTTCTGTCACTCCAATGGATGGTAGCCTTGTGACTATGGAAGGTAGTCTGTTGTTCATATTTTTGTTACTCCAATGAATGGTAGCCTTGTCATTATGAAAGGTAGTCTATTGTCGAATTTTTTGTTACTCCAATGGATGGAAGCCTTGTCATTATGGAAGGTAGTTTGTTGTTAATATTTTTGTTACTCCAACGGATGGTAGCCTTGTCATTATGGAATGAAGTCTGTTTTCGAGATTTTTGTTACTCTAATGGATGGTAACCTTGTCATTATGGAAGGTAGTCTGTTGTAAAGATTTTTGTTACTCCAATGGATGGCAACCTTGTCATTATGGAAGGTAGTCTGTTGTCGATATTTTTTTTACTATAATGAATGGTAGCCTTGTCATTACGAAAGGTAGTCTATTTTCGAGATTTTTGTTACTCCAATGGATGGTAGCATTATCATTATGGAAGGTTGTCTGTTGTCGAGATTTGTGTTACTCCAATGGATGGTAGCCTTGTCATTACGGAAGGTAGTCTATTTTCGAGATTTTTTTTATTCCAATGGATGGTAGCCTTGTCATTATGGAAGGTAGTCTATTGTCGAGATTTTTGTTACTCCAATGGATGCTAGCGTTGTCATTATGGAAGGTAGTATGTCGTTGTGATTTCTGTCACTCCAATGGATGGTAGCCTTGTCACTATGGAAGGTAGTATGTTGTTCATATTTTTGTTACTCCAATGGATGGTAGCCTTGTCATTATGGAAGGTAGTCTATTGTCGATATTTTTGTTACTCCAATGGATGGTAGCATTATCATTATGGAAGGTTGTCTGTTGTCGAGATTTTTGTTTCTCCATTGGATGGTAGCCTTTTCATTATGGAAGGTAGTCTATTTTCGATATTTTTGTTACTCGAATGGATGGTAGCCTTGTCATTATGGAAGGTAGTTTGTTTTCGAGAATTTTTCTTACTCCAATGGATGGTAGCCTTGTCATTATGGAAGGTAGTCTGTTATTCATATTTTTGTTACTCCAATGGATGGTAGCCTTGTCATTATGGTAGGTAGTCTATTGACGAGATTTTTGTTACCCCAATGGATGGTAGCATTATCATTATGGAAGGTTGTCTGTCGTCGAGATTTTTGTTGCTCCAAAGGATGCTAGCCTTGTCATTACGGAAGGTAGTCTATTTTCGAGATTTTTGTTACTCCAATGGATGGTAGCCTTGTTATTATGGTAGGTATTCTATTGACGAGATTTTTGTTACTCCAATGGATGGTAGCATTATCATTATGTAAGGTAGTCTGTTGTCGAGATTTTTGTTACTCCAATGGATGCTAGTGTTGTCATTATGGAAGGTCGTATGTCGTTGTGATTTCTGTCACTCCAATGGATGGTAGCCTTGTCATTATGGGATGTAGTCTCTTGTTTATATTTTCGTTACTCCAACGGATGGTAGCCTTGTCATTATGGAATGAAGTCTGTTGTCGACATTTTTGTTACACAAATGGATGTTAACCTTGTCATTATGGAAGGTTGTCTATTGCAAAGATTTTTGTTACTCCAATGGATGGCAGCCTTGTCATTATGGAAGGTAGTCTTTTGTTGAGATTTTTTTTGCTACAATGAATGGTACCCTTGTCATTACGGAAGGTAGTCTGTTTTCGAGATTTTTGTTACTCCAATGGATGGTAGCATTATCATTATGGAAGGTTGTCTGTTGTCGAGATTTTTGTTACTCCAATGGATGGTAGCCTTGTCATTATGGAAGGTAGTCTGTTTTAGAGATTTTTGTTACTCCAATGGATGGTAGCCTTCTCATTATGGAAGGTAGTGTGTTTTCGATATTTTTGTTATTCCAATGGATGGTTGCCTTGTCATTATGGAAGGTAGTCTCTTGTTTATATTTTCGTTACTCCAACGGATGGTAGCCTTGTCATTATGGGATGAAGTCTGTTGTCGAGATTTTTGTTACTCTAATGGATGGTACCCTTGTCATTATGGAAGGTAGTCTGTTGTAAAGATTTTTGTTACTCCAATGGATGGCAACCTTGTCATTACGGAAGGTAGTCTGTTTTCGAGATTTTTGTTATTCCAATGGATGGTAGCCTTGTCATTATGGAAGGTAGTCTATTGTCGAGATTTTTGTTACTCCAATGGATGCTAGCGTTGTCATTATGTAAGGTAGTATGTCGTTGGAATTTCTGTCACTCCAATGGATGGTAGCCTTGTCACTATGGAAGGTAGTATGTTGTTCATATTTTTGTTACTCCAATGGATGGTAGCCTTGTCATTATGGAAGGTAGTCTATTGTCGATATTTTTGTTACTCCAATGGATGGTAGCATTATCATTATGGAAGGTTGTCTGTTGTCGAGATTTTTCTTTCTCCATTGGATGGTAGCCTTGTCATTATGGAAGGTAGTCTATTTTCGATATTTTTGTTACTCGAATGGATGGTAGCCTTGTCATTATGGAAGGTAGTTTGTTTTCGAGAATTTTTCTTACTCCAATGGATGGTAGCCTTGTCATTATGGAAGGTAGTCAGTTGTTCATATTTTTGTTACTCCAATGGATGGTAGCCTTGTCATTATGGTAGGTAGTCTATTGACGAGATTTTTGTTGCCCCAATGGATGGTAGCATTATCATTATGGAAGGTTGTCTGTTGTCGAGATTTTTGTTGCTCCAAAGGATGCTAGCCTTGTCATTACGGAAGGTAGTCTATTTTCGAGATTTTTGTTACTCCAATGGATGGTAGCCTTGTTATTATGGTAGGTATTCTATTGACGAGATTTTTGTTACTCCAATGGATGGTAGCATTATCATTATGTAAGGTAGTCTATTGTCGAGATTTTTGTTACTCCAATGGATGCTAGCGTTGTCATTATGGAAGGTAGTATGTCGTTGTGATTTCTGTCACTCCAATGGATGGTAGCCTTGTCACTATGGAAGGTAGTCTGTTGTTAATATTTTTGTTACTCCAATGGATGGTAGCCTTGTCATTATGGGAGGTAGTCTATTGTCGATATTTTTGTTACTCCAATTGATGGTAGCATTATCATTATGGAAGGTTGTATGTTGTCGAGATTTCTTTTACTACAATGAATAGTAGCCTTGTCATTATGGAAGGTAGTCTGTTGTCGAGATTTTTGTTACTACAATGGATGGTAGTCTTGTCATTATGGAAGGTAGTCCGTTGTCGAGATTTTTGTTACTCTATGGGATGTTAGCCTTGTCATTATGGAAGGTAGTGTGTTTTTGATATTTTTGTTATTCCAATGGATGGTAGCCTTGTCATTATGGAATGTAGTCTCTTGTTTATATTTTCGTTACTCCAACGGATGGTAGCCTTGTCATTATGGAATGAAGTCTGTTGTCGAGATTTTTGTTACTCTAATGGATGGTACCCTTGTCATTATGGAAGGTAGTATGTTGTAAAGATTTTTGTTACTCCAATGGATGGCAACCTTGTCATTACGGAAGGTAGTCTGTTTTCGAGATTTTTTGTATTCCAATGGATGGTAGCCTTGTCATTATGGAAGGTAGTCTATTGTCGAGATTTTTGTTACTCCAATGGATGCTAGCGTTGTCATTATGTAAGGTATTATGTCGTTGTGATTTCTGTCACTCCAATGGATGGTAGCCTTGTCACTATGGAAGGTAGTATGTTGTTCATATTTTTGTTACTCCAATGGATGGTAGCCTTGTCATTATGGAAGGTAGTCTATTGTCGATATTTTTGTTACTCCAATGGATGGTAGCATTATCATTATGGAAGGTTGTCTGTTGTCGAGATTTTTCTTTCTCCATTGGATGGTAGCCTTGTCATTATGGAAGGTACTCTATTTTCGATATTTTTGTTACTCGAATGGATGGTAGCCTTGTCATTATGGAAGGTAGTTTGTTTTCGAGAATTTTTCTTACTCCAATGGATGGTAGCCTTGTCATTATGGAAGGTAGTCAGTTGTTCATATTTTTGTTACTCCAATGGATGGTAGCCTTGTCATTATGGTAGGTAGTCTATTGACGAGATTTTTGTTTCCCCAATGGATGGTAGCATTATCATTATGCAAGGTTGTCTATTGTCGAGATTTTTGTTGCTCCAAAGGATGCTAGCCTTGTCATTACGGAAGGTAGTCTATTTTCGAGATTTTTGTTACTCCAATGGATGGTAGCCTTGTTATTATGGTAAGTATTCTATTGACGAGATTTTTGTTACTCCAATGGATGGTAGCATTATCATTATGTAAGGTAGTCTGTTGTCGAGATTTTTGTTACTCCAATGGATGCTAGCGTTGTCATTATGGAAGGTAGTATGTCGTTGTGATTTCTGTCACTCCAATGGATGGTAGCCTTGTCACTATGGACGGTAGTCTGTTGTTCATATTTTTGTTACTCCAATGGATGGTAGCCTTGTCATTATGGGAGGTAGTCTATTGTTGATATTTTTGTTACTCCAATTGATGGTAGCATTATCATTATGGAAGGTTGTATGTTGTCGAGATTTCTTTTACTACAATGAATAGTAGCCTTGTTATTCTGGAAGGTAGTCTGTTGTCGAGATTTTTGTTACTACAATGGATGGTAGTCTTGTCATTATGGAAGGTAGTCCGTTGTCGAGATTTTTGTTACTCTATGGGATGTTAGCCTTGTCATTATGGAAGGTAGTGTGTTTTTGATATTTTTGTTATTCCAATGGATGGTAGCCTTGTCATTATGGAATGTAGTCTCTTGTTTATATTTTCGTTACTCCAACGGATGGTAGCCTTGTCATTATGGAATGAAGTCTGTTGTCGACATTTTTGTTACTCAAATGGATGTTAACCTTGTCATTATGGAAGGTTGTCTATTGCAAAGATTTTTGTTACTCCAATGGATGGCAGCCTTGTCATTATGGAAGGTAGTCTTTTGTTGAGATTTTTTTTGCTACAATGAATGGTACCCTTGTCATTACGGAAGGTAGTCTGTTTTCGAGATTTTTGTTACTCCAATGGATGGTAGCATTATCATTATTGAAGGTTGTCTGTTGTCGAGATTTTTGTTACTCCAATGGATGGTAGCGTTGTCATTACGGAAGGTAGTCTATTTTCGAGATTTTTGTTATTCAAATGGATGGTAGACTTGTCATTATGGAAGGTAGTCTATTGTCGAGATTTTTGTTACTCCAATGGATGGTAGCATTATCATTATGGAAGGTTGTCTGTTGTTGAGATTTTTGTTACTCCAATGGATGGTAGCCTTGTCACTATGGAAGGTAGTCTGTTTTAGAGATTTTTGTTACTCCAATGGATGGTAGCCTTCTCATTATGGAAGGTAGTGTGTTTTCGATATTTTTGTTATTCCAATGGATGGTTGCCTTGTAATTATGGAAGGTAGTCTCTTGTTTATATTTTCGTTACTCCAACGGATGGTAGCCTTGTCATTATGGGATGAAGTCTGTTGTCGAGATTTTTGTTACTCTAATGGATGGTACCCTTGTCATTATGGAAGGTAGTCTGTTGTAAAGATTTTTGTTACTCCAATGGATGGCAACCTTGTCATTACGGAAGGTAGTCTGTTTTCGAGATTTTTGTTATTCCAATGGATGGTAGCCTTGTCATTATGGAAGGTAGTCTATTGTCGAGATTTTTGTTACTCCAATGGATGCTAGCGTTGTCATTATGGAAGGTAGTATGTCGTTGTGATTTCTATCACTCCAATGGATGGTAGCCTTGTCACTGTGGAAGGTAGTATGTTGTTCATATTTTTGTTACTCTAATGGATGGTAGCCTTGTCATTATGGAAGGTAGTCTATTGTCGATATTTTTGTTACTCCAATGGATGGTAGCATTATCATTATGGAAGGTTGTCTGTTGTCGAGATTTTTGTTTCTCCATTGGATGGTAGCCTTGTCATTATGGAAGGTAGTCTATTTTCGATATTTTTGTTACTCGAATGGATGGTAGTCTTGTCATTATGGAAGGTAGTTTGTTTTCGAGAATTTTTCTTACTCCAATGGATGGTAGCCTTGTCATTATGGAAGGTAGTCAGTTGTTCATATTTTTGTTACTCCAATGGATGGTAGCCTTGTCATTATGGTAGGTAGTCTATTGACGAGATTTTTGTTGCCCCAATGGATGGTAGCATTATCATTATGGAAGGTTGTCTGTTGTCGAGATTTTTGTTGCTCCAAAGGATGCTAGCCTTGTCATTACGGAAGGTAGTCTATTTTCGAGATTTTTGTTACTCCAATGGATGGTAGCCTTGTTATTATGGTAGGTATTCTATTGACGAGATTTTTGTTACTCCAATGGATGGTAGCATTATCATTATGTAAGGTAGTCTGTTGTCGAGATTTTTGTTACTCCAATGGATGCTAGCGTTGTCATTATGGAAGGTAGTATGTCGTTGTGATTTATGTCACTCCAATGGATGGTAGCCTTGTCACTATGGAAGGTAGTCTGTTGTTCATATTTTTGTTACTCCAATGGATGGTAGCCTTGTCATTATGGGAGGTAGTCTATTGTCGAGATTTTTGTTACTCCAATTGATGGTAGCATTATCATTATGGAAGGTTGTATGTTGTCGAGATTTCTTTTACTACAATGAATGGTAGCCTTGTCATTCTGGAAGGTAGTCTGTTGTCGAGATTTTTGTTATTACAATGGATGGTAGTCTTGTCATTATGGAAGGTAGTTCGTTGTCGAGATTTTTGTTACTCTAAGGGATGTTAGCCTTGTCATTATGGAAGGTAGTGTGTTTTTGATATTTTTGTTATTCCAATGGATGGTAGCCTTGTCATTATGGAATGTAGTCTCTTGTTTATATTTTCGTTACTCCAACGGATGGTAGCCTTGTCATTATGGAATGAAGTCTGTTGTCGACATTTTTGTTACTCAAATGGATGTTAACCTTGTCATTATGGAAGGTTGTCTATTGCAAAGATTTTTGTTACTCCAATGGATGGCAGCCTTGTCATTATGGAAGGTAGTCTTTTGTTGAGATTTTTTTTGCTACAATGAATGGTACCCTTGTCATTACGGAAGGTAGTCTGTTTTCGAGATTTTTGTTACTCCAATGGATGGTAGCATTATCATTATTGAAGGTTGTCTGTTGTCGAGATTTTTGTTACTCCAATGGATGGTAGCCTTGTCATTACGGAAGGTAGTCTATTTTCGAGATTTTTGTTATTCAAATGGATGGTAGACTTGTCATTATGGAAGGTAGTCTATTGTCGAGATTTTTGTTACTCCAATGGATGGTAGCATTATCATTATGGAAGGTTGTCTATTGTCGAGATTTTTGTTACTCCAATGGATGGTAGCCTTGTCATTATGTAAGGTAGTCTGTTTTAGAGATTTTTGTTACTCCAATGGATGGTAGCCTTCTCATTATGGAAGGTAGTGTGTTTTCGATATTTTTGTTATTCCAATGGATGGTTGCCTTGTCATTATGGAAGGTAGTCTCTTGTTTATATTTTCGTTACTCCAACGGATGGTAGCCTTGTCATTATGGGATGAAGTCTGTTGTCGATATTTTTGTTACTCTAATGGATGGTACCCTTGTCATTATTGAAGGTAGTCTGTTGTAAAGATTTTTGTTACTCCAATGGATGGCAACCTTGTCATTACGGAAGGTAGTCTGTTTTTGAGATTTTTGTTATTCCAATGGATGGTAGCCTTGTCATTATGGAAGGTAGTCTATTGTCTAGATTTTTGTTACTCCAATGGATGCTAGCGTTGTCATTATGGAAGGTAGTATGTCGTTGTGATTTATGTCACTCCAATGGATGGTAGCCTTGTCACTATGGAAGGTAGTCTGCTGTTCATATTTTTGTTACTCAAATGGATGGTAGCCTTGTCATTATGGAAGGTAGTCTATTGTCGATATTTTTGTTACTCCAATGGATGGTAGCATTATCATTATGGAAGGTAGTCTATTGTCGATATTTTTGTTACTCCGATGGATGGTAGCATTATCATTATGGAAGGTTGTCTGTTGTCGAGATTTTTGTTACTCCAATGGATGGTAGCCTTGTCATTATGGAAGGTAGTCTGTTTTCGAGATTTTTGTTACTTTAATGGATGGTAGCTTTGTCATTTTGGAAGGTAGTCTATTTTCGAGATTTTTGTTACTCTAATGGATGGTAGCCTTGTCATTATGGAAGGTAGTCTGTTGTTCATATTTTTGTTACTCCAATGGATGGTAGCCTTGTCATTATGGTAGGTAGTCTATTGTCGAGATTTTTGTTACTCCAATGGATGGTAGCATTATCATTATGGAAGGTTGTCTGTTGTCGAGATTTTTGTTACTCCAATGGATGGTAGCCTTGTCATTACGGAAGGTAGTCTGTTTTCGAGATTTTTGTTATTCCAATGGATGGTAGCCTTGTCATTATGGAAGGTAGTCTATTGTCGAGATTTTTGATACTCCAATGGATGCTAGCATTGTCATTATGGAAGGTAGTATGTCGTTGTGATTTCTGTCACTCCAATGGATGGTAGCCTTGTCACTATGGAAGGTAGTCTGTTGTTCATATTTTTGTTACTCCAATGGATGGTAGCCTTGTCATTATGGAAGGTAGTCTATTGTCGAGATTTTTGTTACTCCAATGGATGATAGCATTATCATTATGGAAGGTTGTCTGTTGTCGAGATTTTTGTTACTCCATTGGATGGTAGCCTTGTCATTATGGAAGGTAGTCTGTTTTCGAGATTTTTGTTACTCCAATGGATGGTAGCCTTGTCATTATGGAAGGTAGTCTGTTTTCGAGAATTTTTCTTACTCCAATGGATGGTATCCTTGTCATTATGGAAGGGAGTCTGTTGTTCATAATTTTGTTACTCCAATGGATGGTAGCCTTGTCATTATGTTACGTAGTCTATTGACGAGATTTTTGTTACCCCAATGGATGGTAGCATTATCATTATAGAAGGTTGTCTGTTGTCGAGATTTTTGTTTCTCCACAGGATGGTAGCCTTATCATTACAGAAGGTAGTCTGTTTTCGAGATTTTTGTTACTCCAATGGATGGTAGCCTTGTCATTATGGAAGGTATTCTATTGACGAGATTTTTGTTACTCCAATGGATGGTAGCATTATCATTATGTAAGGTAGTCTGTTGTCGAGATTTTTGTTACTCCAATGGATGCTAGCGTTGTCATTATGGAAGGTAGTATGTCGTTTTGATTTCTGTCACTCCAATGGATGGTAGCCTTGTCACTATGGAAGGTAGTCTGTTGTTCATATTTTTGTTACTCCAATGGATGGTAGCCTTGTCATTATGGGAGGTAGTCTATTGTCGAGATTTTTGTTACTCCAATTGATGGTAGCATTATCATTATGGAAGGTTGTATGTTGTCGAGATTTCTTTTACTACAATGAATGGTAGCCTTGTCATTCTGGAAGGTAGTCTGTTGTCGAGATTTTTGTTATTACAATGGATGGTAGTCTTGTCATTATGGAAGGTAGTTCGTTGTCGAGATTTTTGTTACTCTAAGGGATGTTAGCCTTGTCATTATGGAAGGTAGTGTGTTTTTGATATTTTTGTTATTCCAATGGATGGTAGCCTTGTCATTATGGAATGTAATCTCTTGTTTATATTTTCGTTACTCCAACGGATGGTAGCCTTGTCATTATGGAATGAAGTCTGTTGTCCACATTTTTGTTACTCAAATGGATGTTAACCTTGTCATTATAGAAGGTTGTCTATTGCAAAGATTTTTGTTACTCCAATGGATGGCAGCCTTGTCATTATGGAAGGTAGTCTTTTGTTGAGATTTTTTTTGCTACAATGAATGGTACCCTTGTCATTACGGAAGGTAGTCTGTTTTTGAGATTTTTGTTACTCCAATGGATGGTAGCATTATCATTATTGAAGGTTGTCTGTTGTCGAGATTTTTGTTACTCCAATGGATGGTAGCCTTGTCATTACGGAAGGTAGTCTATTTTCGAGATTTTTGTTATTCAAATGGATGGTAGACTTGTCATTATGGAAGGTAGTCTATTGTCGAGATTTTTGTTACTCCAATGGATGGTAGCATTATCATTATGGAAGGTTGTCTGTTGTCGAGATTTTTGTTACTCCAATGGATGGTAGCCTTGTCATTATGGAAGGTAGTCTGTTTTAGAGATTTTTGTTACTCCAATGGATGGTAGCCTTCTCATTATGGAAGGTAGTGTGTTTTCGATATTTTTGTTATTCCAATGGATGGTTGCCTTGTCATTATGGAAGGTAGTCTCTTGTTTATATTTTCGTTACTCCAACGGATGGTAGCCTTGTCATTATGGGATGAAGTCTGTTGTCGAGATTTTTGTTACTCTAATGGATGGTACCCTTGTCATTATGGAAGGTAGTCTGTTGTAAAGATTTTTGTTACTCCAATGGATGGCAACCTTGTCATTACGGAAGGTAGTCTGTTTTCGAGATTTTTGTTATTCCAATGGATGGTAGCCTTGTCATTATGGAAGGTAGTCTATTGTCAAGATTTTTGTTACTCCAATGGATGCTAGCGTTGTCATTATGGAAGGTAGTATGTCGTTGTGATTTATGTCACTCCAATGGATGGTAGCCTTGTCACTATGGAAGGTAGTCTGTTGTTCATATTTTTGTTACTCCAATGGATGGTAGCCTTGTCATTATGGAAGGTAGTCTATTGTCGATATTTTTGTTACTCCAATGGATGGTAGCATTATCATTATGGAAGGTAGTCTATTGTCGAGATTTTTGTTACTCTGATGGATGGTAGCATTATCATTATGGAAGGGTGTCTGTTGTCGAGATTTTTGTTACTCCAATGGATGGTAGCCTTGTCATTATGGAAGGTAGTCTGTTTTCGAGATTTTTGTTACTTTAATGGATGGTAGCTTTGTCATTTTGGAAGGTAGTCTATTTTCGAGATTTTTGTTACTCCAATGTATGGTAGCCTTGTCATTATGGAAGGTAGTCTGTTGTTCATATTTTTGTTACTCCAATGGATGGTAGCCTTGTCATTATGGTAGGTAGTCTATTGTCGAGAATTTTGTTACTCCAATGGATGGTAGCATTATCATTATGGAAGGTTGTCTGTTGTCGAGATTTTTGTTACTCCAATGGATGGTAGCCTTGTCATTACGGAAGGTAGTCTGTTTTCGAGATTTTTGTTATTCCAATGGATGGTAGCCTTGTCATTATGGAAGGTAGTCTATTGTCGAGATTTTTGATACTCCAATGGATGCTAGCGTTGTCATTATGGAAGGTAGTATGTCGTTGTGATTTCTTTCACTCCAATGGATGGTAGCCTTGTCACTATGGAAGGTAGTCTGTTGTTCATATTTTTTTTACTCCAATGGATGGTAGCCTTGTCATTATGGAAGGTAGTCTATTGTCGAGATTTTTGTTACTCCAATGGATGGTAGCATTATCATTATGGAAGGTTGTCTGTTGTCGAGATTTTTGTTACTACATTGGATGGTAGCCTTGTCATTATGGAAGGTAGTCTGTTTTCGAGATTTTTGTTACTCCAATGGATGGTAGCCTTGTCATTATGGAAGGTAGTCTGTTTTCGAGAATTTTTCTTACTCCAATGGATGGTATCCTTGTCATTATGGAAGGGAGTATGTTGTTCATAATTTTGTTACTCCAATGGATGGTAGCCTTGTCATTATGTTAGGTAGTCTATTGACGAGATTTTTGTTACCCCAATGGATGGTAGCATTATCATTATAGAAGGTTGTCTGTTGTCGAGATTTTTGTTTCTCCACAGGATGGTAGCCTTATCATTACAGAAGGTAGTCTGTTTTCGAGATTTTTGTTACTCCAATGGATGGTAGCCTTGTCATTATGGAAGGTAGTCTGTTGTTCATATTTTTGTTACTCCAATGGATGGTAGCCTTGTCATTATGGAAGGTAGTCTAATGTCGAGATTTTTGTTACTCCAATGGATGGTAGCATTATCATTATGGAAGGTTGTCTGTTGTCGAGATTTTTGTTACTCCAATGGATGGTAGCATTATCAATATGTAAGGTAGTCTGTTGTCGCGATTTTTGTTACTCCAATGGATGCTAGCGTTGTCATTATGGAAGGTAGTATGTCGTTGTGATTTCTGTCACTCCAATGGATGGTAGCCTTGTCACTATGGAAGGTAGTTTGTTGTTCATATTTTTGTTACTCCAATGGATTGTAGCCTTGTCATTATGGAAGGTAGTCTATTGTCGAGATTTTTGTTACTCCAATTGATGGTAGCATTATCATTATGGAAGGTTGTCTGTTGTCGAGATTTCTTTTACTACAATGAATGGTAGCCTTGTCATTCTGGAAGGTAGTTTGTTGCCGAGATTTTTGTTACTACAATGGATGGTAGTCTTGTCATTATGGAAGGTAGTCCGTTGACGAGATTTTTGTTACTCTAAGGGATGTTAGCCTTGTCATTATGGAAGGTAGTGTGTTTTCGATATTTTTGTTATTTCAATAGATGGTAGCCTTGTCATTATGGAATGTAGTCTCTTGTTTAAATTTTCGTTACTCCAACGGATTTTAGCCTTGTCATTATGGAAGGTAGTCTGTTTTCAAGATTTTTGTTACTCCAATAGATGGTAGCCTTGTCATTATGGAAGGTAGTCTGTTGTCGAGATTTTTGTTACTCCAATGGATGCTAGCGTTGTCATTATGGAAGGTAGTATGTCGTTGTGATTTATGTCACTCCAGTGGATGGTAGCCTTGTAACTATGGAAGGTAGTCTGTTGTTCATATTTTTATTACTCCAATGGATGGTAGCCTTGTCATTATGGAAGGAAGTCTATTGTCGAGATTTTGTTACTCCAATGGATGGTAGCGTTGTCATTATGGAATGTAGTCTATTGTCGAGATTTTGTTACTCCAATGGATGGTAGCATTATCATTATGGAAGGTTGTCTCTTGTCGAGATTTTTGTTACTCCAATGGATGGTAGCCTTGTAATTGTGGAAGGTAGTCTATTTTGGTGATTTTTGTTACTTCAATGGATGCTAGCCTTGTCATTATGGAAGGTAGTCTGTTTTCGAGATTTTTGTTACTCCAATGGATGATAGCCTTGTCATTATGGAAGGTAGTTTGTTGTTCATATTTTTTTTACTCCAATGGATGGTAGCCTTGTCATTATGGTAGGTAGTCTATTGTCGATATTTTTGTAACTCCAATGGATGGTAGCATTATCATTATGGAAGGTTGTCTGTTGTCGAGATTTTTGTTACTCCAATGGATGGTAGCCTTGTCATTACGGAAGGTAGTCTGTTTTCGAGATTTTTGTTACTCCAATGGATGGTAGCCTTGTCATTATGGATGGTAGTCTATTGTCGAGATTTTTGTTATTCCAGTGGATTGTAGCCTTTTTGTTACTCCAATGGATAGTAGCCTTGTTATTATGGACGGTAGTCTGTTGTCTAGATTTTTGTTATTCCAATGAATGGTAGCCTTTTCATTATGGAAGGTAGTCTGTTGTCGATATTTTTGTTACTCCAATGGATTGTAGCCTTGTCATTATGAAAGGTAGTCTATTTTCGAGATTTTTGTTACTCCAATAGATGCTAGCCTTGTCATTATGGAAGGTAGTCTGTTGTCGAGATTTTTGTTACTCCAATCGATGGTATCATTGTCATTATGGATGGTAGTATGTTGTCTTGATTTTTGTTATTCCAATGGATTGTATCATTGTCATTATGGAACGTATTCTATTGTCGATGTTTTCGTTACTCCAATGGATGGTAGCCTTGTCATTATGAAAGGTAGTTTGTTGTCGATATTTTTGTTATTCCAATGGATGGTAGCCTTGTCATTATGGAAGGTAGTCTATTTTCGAGATTTTTGTTACTCCAATGGATGCTAGCGTTGTCATTTTGGAAGGTAGTATGTCGTTGTGATTTTTGTTACTCCAATGGATGGTAGCCTTGTCACTATGGAAGGTAGTCTGTTGTTCATATTTTTGTTACTCCATTGGATGATAGCATTATCATTATGGAAGTTTGTCTGTTGTCGAGATTTTTGTTACTCCAATGGATGGTAGCATTATCAATATGTAAGGTAGTCTGTTGTCGCGATTTTTGTTACTCCAATGGATGCTAGCGTTGTCATTATGGAAGGTAGTATGTCGTTGTGATTTCTGTCACTCCAATGGATGGTAGCCTTGTCACTATGGAAGGTAGTTTGTTGTTCATATTTTTGTTACTCCAATGGATTGTAGCCTTGTCATTATGGAAGGTAGTCTATTGTCGAGATTTTTGTTACTCCAATTGATGGTAGCATTATCATTATGGAAGGTTGTCTGTTGTCGAGATTTCTTTTACTACAATGAATGGTAGCCTTGTCATTCTGGAAGGTAGTTTGTTGCCGAGATTTTTGTTACTACAATGGATGGTAGTCTTGTCATTATGGAAGGTAGTCCGTTGACGAGATTTTTGTTACTCTAAGGGATGTTAGCCTTGTCATTATGGAAGGTAGTGTGTTTTCGATATTTTTGTTATTTCAATAGATGGTAGCCTTGTCATTATGGAATGTAGTCTCTTGTTTAAATTTTCGTTACTCCAACGGATTTTAGCCTTGTCATTATGGAAGGTAGTCTGTTTTCAAGATTTTTGTTACTCCAATAGATGGTAGCCTTGTCATTATGGAAGGTAGTCTGTTGTCGAGATTTTTGTTACTCCAATGGATGCTAGCGTTGTCATTATGGAAGGTAGTATGTCGTTGTGATTTATGTCACTCCAGTGGATGGTAGCCTTGTAACTATGGAAGGTAGTCTGTTGTTCATATTTTTATTACTCCAATGGATGGTAGCCTTGTCATTATGGAAGGAAGTCTATTGTCGAGATTTTGTTACTCCAATGGATGGTAGCGTTGTCATTATGGAATGTAGTCTATTGTCGAGATTTTGTTACTCCAATGGATGGTAGCATTATCATTATGGAAGGTTGTCTCTTGTCGAGATTTTTGTTACTCCAATGGATGGTAGCCTTGTAATTGTGGAAGGTAGTCTATTTTGGTGATTTTTGTTACTTCAATGGATGCTAGCCTTGTCATTATGGAAGGTAGTCTGTTTTCGAGATTTTTGTTACTCCAATGGATGATAGCCTTGTCATTATGGAAGGTAGTTTGTTGTTCATATTTTTTTTACTCCAATGGATGGTAGCCTTGTCATTATGGTAGGTAGTCTATTGTCGATATTTTTGTAACTCCAATGGATGGTAGCATTATCATTATGGAAGGTTGTCTGTTGTCGAGATTTTTGTTACTCCAATGGATGGTAGCCTTGTCATTACGGAAGGTAGTCTGTTTTCGAGATTTTTGTTACTCCAATGGATGGTAGCCTTGTCATTATGGATGGTAGTCTATTGTCGAGATTTTTGTTATTCCAGTGGATTGTAGCCTTTTTGTTACTCCAATGGATAGTAGCCTTGTTATTATGGACGGTAGTCTGTTGTCTAGATTTTTGTTATTCCAATGAATGGTAGCCTTTTCATTATGGAAGGTAGTCTGTTGTCGATATTTTTGTTACTCCAATGGATTGTAGCCTTGTCATTATGAAAGGTAGTCTATTTTCGAGATTTTTGTTACTCCAATAGATGCTAGCCTTGTCATTATGGAAGGTAGTCTGTTGTCGAGATTTTTGTTACTCCAATCGATGGTATCATTGTCATTATGGATGGTAGTATGTTGTCTTGATTTTTGTTATTCCAATGGATTGTATCATTGTCATTATGGAACGTATTCTATTGTCGATGTTTTCGTTACTCCAATGGATGGTAGCCTTGTCATTATGAAAGGTAGTTTGTTGTCGATATTTTTGTTATTCCAATGGATGGTAGCCTTGTCATTATGGAAGGTAGTCTATTTTCGAGATTTTTGTTACTCCAATGGATGCTAGCGTTGTCATTTTGGAAGGTAGTATGTCGTTGTGATTTTTGTTACTCCAATGGATGGTAGCCTTGTCACTATGGAAGGTAGTCTGTTGTTCATATTTTTGTTACTCCATTGGATGATAGCATTATCATTATGGAAGTTTGTCTGTTGTCGAGATTTTTGTTACTCCAATGGATGGTAGCATTATCAATATGTAAGGTAGTCTGTTGTCGCGATTTTTGTTACTCCAATGGATGCTAGCGTTGTCATTATGGAAGGTAGTATGTCGTTGTGATTTCTGTCACTCCAATGGATGGTAGCCTTGTCACTATGGAAGGTAGTTTGTTGTTCATATTTTTGTTACTCCAATGGATTGTAGCCTTGTCATTATGGAAGGTAGTCTATTGTCGAGATTTTTGTTACTCCAATTGATGGTAGCATTATCATTATGGAAGGTTGTCTGTTGTCGAGATTTCTTTTACTACAATGAATGGTAGCCTTGTCATTCTGGAAGGTAGTTTGTTGCCGAGATTTTTGTTACTACAATGGATGGTAGTCTTGTCATTATGGAAGGTAGTCCGTTGACGAGATTTTTGTTACTCTAAGGGATGTTAGCCTTGTCATTATGGAAGGTAGTGTGTTTTCGATATTTTTGTTATTTCAATAGATGGTAGCCTTGTCATTATGGAATGTAGTCTCTTGTTTAAATTTTCGTTACTCCAACGGATTTTAGCCTTGTCATTATGGAAGGTAGTCTGTTTTCAAGATTTTTGTTACTCCAATAGATGGTAGCCTTGTCATTATGGAAGGTAGTCTGTTGTCGAGATTTTTGTTACTCCAATGGATGCTAGCGTTGTCATTATGGAAGGTAGTATGTCGTTGTGATTTATGTCACTCCAGTGGATGGTAGCCTTGTAACTATGGAAGGTAGTCTGTTGTTCATATTTTTATTACTCCAATGGATGGTAGCCTTGTCATTATGGAAGGAAGTCTATTGTCGAGATTTTGTTACTCCAATGGATGGTAGCGTTGTCATTATGGAATGTAGTCTATTGTCGAGATTTTGTTACTCCAATGGATGGTAGCATTATCATTATGGAAGGTTGTCTCTTGTCGAGATTTTTGTTACTCCAATGGATGGTAGCCTTGTAATTGTGGAAGGTAGTCTATTTTGGTGATTTTTGTTACTTCAATGGATGCTAGCCTTGTCATTATGGAAGGTAGTCTGTTTTCGAGATTTTTGTTACTCCAATGGATGATAGCCTTGTCATTATGGAAGGTAGTTTGTTGTTCATATTTTTTTTACTCCAATGGATGGTAGCCTTGTCATTATGGTAGGTAGTCTATTGTCGATATTTTTGTAACTCCAATGGATGGTAGCATTATCATTATGGAAGGTTGTCTGTTGTCGAGATTTTTGTTACTCCAATGGATGGTAGCCTTGTCATTACGGAAGGTAGTCTGTTTTCGAGATTTTTGTTACTCCAATGGATGGTAGCCTTGTCATTATGGATGGTAGTCTATTGTCGAGATTTTTGTTATTCCAGTGGATTGTAGCCTTTTTGTTACTCCAATGGATAGTAGCCTTGTTATTATGGACGGTAGTCTGTTGTCTAGATTTTTGTTATTCCAATGAATGGTAGCCTTTTCATTATGGAAGGTAGTCTGTTGTCGATATTTTTGTTACTCCAATGGATTGTAGCCTTGTCATTATGAAAGGTAGTCTATTTTCGAGATTTTTGTTACTCCAATAGATGCTAGCCTTGTCATTATGGAAGGTAGTCTGTTGTCGAGATTTTTGTTACTCCAATCGATGGTATCATTGTCATTATGGATGGTAGTATGTTGTCTTGATTTTTGTTATTCCAATGGATTGTATCATTGTCATTATGGAACGTATTCTATTGTCGATGTTTTCGTTACTCCAATGGATGGTAGCCTTGTCATTATGAAAGGTAGTTTGTTGTCGATATTTTTGTTATTCCAATGGATGGTAGCCTTGTCATTATGGAAGGTAGTCTATTTTCGAGATTTTTGTTACTCCAATGGATGCTAGCGTTGTCATTTTGGAAGGTAGTATGTCGTTGTGATTTTTGTTACTCCAATGGATGGTAGCCTTGTCACTATGGAAGGTAGTCTGTTGTTCATATTTTTGTTACTCCATTGGATGATAGCATTATCATTATGGAAGTTTGTCTGTTGTCGAGATTTTTGTTACTCCAATGGATGGTAGCATTATCAATATGTAAGGTAGTCTGTTGTCGCGATTTTTGTTACTCCAATGGATGCTAGCGTTGTCATTATGGAAGGTAGTATGTCGTTGTGATTTCTGTCACTCCAATGGATGGTAGCCTTGTCACTATGGAAGGTAGTTTGTTGTTCATATTTTTGTTACTCCAATGGATTGTAGCCTTGTCATTATGGAAGGTAGTCTATTGTCGAGATTTTTGTTACTCCAATTGATGGTAGCATTATCATTATGGAAGGTTGTCTGTTGTCGAGATTTCTTTTACTACAATGAATGGTAGCCTTGTCATTCTGGAAGGTAGTTTGTTGCCGAGATTTTTGTTACTACAATGGATGGTAGTCTTGTCATTATGGAAGGTAGTCCGTTGACGAGATTTTTGTTACTCTAAGGGATGTTAGCCTTGTCATTATGGAAGGTAGTGTGTTTTCGATATTTTTGTTATTTCAATAGATGGTAGCCTTGTCATTATGGAATGTAGTCTCTTGTTTAAATTTTCGTTACTCCAACGGATTTTAGCCTTGTCATTATGGAAGGTAGTCTGTTTTCAAGATTTTTGTTACTCCAATAGATGGTAGCCTTGTCATTATGGAAGGTAGTCTGTTGTCGAGATTTTTGTTACTCCAATGGATGCTAGCGTTGTCATTATGGAAGGTAGTATGTCGTTGTGATTTATGTCACTCCAGTGGATGGTAGCCTTGTAACTATGGAAGGTAGTCTGTTGTTCATATTTTTATTACTCCAATGGATGGTAGCCTTGTCATTATGGAAGGAAGTCTATTGTCGAGATTTTGTTACTCCAATGGATGGTAGCGTTGTCATTATGGAATGTAGTCTATTGTCGAGATTTTGTTACTCCAATGGATGGTAGCATTATCATTATGGAAGGTTGTCTCTTGTCGAGATTTTTGTTACTCCAATGGATGGTAGCCTTGTAATTGTGGAAGGTAGTCTATTTTGGTGATTTTTGTTACTTCAATGGATGCTAGCCTTGTCATTATGGAAGGTAGTCTGTTTTCGAGATTTTTGTTACTCCAATGGATGATAGCCTTGTCATTATGGAAGGTAGTTTGTTGTTCATATTTTTTTTACTCCAATGGATGGTAGCCTTGTCATTATGGTAGGTAGTCTATTGTCGATATTTTTGTAACTCCAATGGATGGTAGCATTATCATTATGGAAGGTTGTCTGTTGTCGAGATTTTTGTTACTCCAATGGATGGTAGCCTTGTCATTACGGAAGGTAGTCTGTTTTCGAGATTTTTGTTACTCCAATGGATGGTAGCCTTGTCATTATGGATGGTAGTCTATTGTCGAGATTTTTGTTATTCCAGTGGATTGTAGCCTTTTTGTTACTCCAATGGATAGTAGCCTTGTTATTATGGACGGTAGTCTGTTGTCTAGATTTTTGTTATTCCAATGAATGGTAGCCTTTTCATTATGGAAGGTAGTCTGTTGTCGATATTTTTGTTACTCCAATGGATTGTAGCCTTGTCATTATGAAAGGTAGTCTATTTTCGAGATTTTTGTTACTCCAATAGATGCTAGCCTTGTCATTATGGAAGGTAGTCTGTTGTCGAGATTTTTGTTACTCCAATCGATGGTATCATTGTCATTATGGATGGTAGTATGTTGTCTTGATTTTTGTTATTCCAATGGATTGTATCATTGTCATTATGGAACGTATTCTATTGTCGATGTTTTCGTTACTCCAATGGATGGTAGCCTTGTCATTATGAAAGGTAGTTTGTTGTCGATATTTTTGTTATTCCAATGGATGGTAGCCTTGTCATTATGGAAGGTAGTCTATTTTCGAGATTTTTGTTACTCCAATGGATGCTAGCGTTGTCATTTTGGAAGGTAGTATGTCGTTGTGATTTTTGTTACTCCAATGGATGGTAGCCTTGTCACTATGGAAGGTAGTCTGTTGTTCATATTTTTGTTACTCCATTGGATGATAGCATTATCATTATGGAAGTTTGTCTGTTGTCGAGATTTTTGTTACTCCAATGGATGGTAGCCTTGTCATTATGGAAGGTAGTCTGTTTTCGAGATTTTTGTTACTTTAATGGATGGTAGCCTTGTCATTATGGAAGGTAGTCTATTTTCGAGATATTTGTTACTCCAATGGATGGTAGCCTTGTCATTATGGAAGGTAGTTTGTTGTTCATGTTTTTGTTACTCCAATGGATGGTAGCCTTGTCATTATGGTAGGTAGTCTATTGTCGAGATTTTTGTTACTCCAATGGATAGTAGCATTATCATTATGGAAGGTTGTTTGTTGTCGAGATTTTTGTTACTCCAATGGATGGTAGCCTTGTCATTATGGAAGGTAGTATGTTTTGGAGATTTTTGTTACTCCAATGGATGGTAGCCTTATCATTATGGATGGTAGTCTATTGTCGAGATTTTTGTTAATCCAATGGATTGTAGCCTTTTCATTATGGAACGTATTCTGTTGTCGATGTTTTTGTTACTCCAATGGATAATAGCCTTGTTATTATGGAAGGTAGTCTGTTGTCTAGATTTTTGTTATTCCAATGAATAGTAGCCTTTTCATTATAGAAGGTAGTCTGTTATCGAGATTTTTGTTACTCCAATGGATGCTAGCGTTGTCATTTTGGAAGGTAGTCTGTTTTCGATATTTTTGTTACTGCAATGGATGGTAGCCTTGTAATTATGGATGGTAGTCTGTTGTCGAGATTTTTGTTATTCCAATGGATTGTAGCCTTTTCATTATGGAACATATTATGTTGTCGATGTTTTTGTTACTCCAATGGATAATAGCCTTGTTATTATGGAAGGTAGTTTGTTGTCTAGATTTTTGTTATTCCAATGAATAGTAGCCTTGTCATTATAGAAGGTAGTGTGTTGTCGAGATTTTTGTTATTCCAATGGATGCTAGAATTGTCATTATAGAAGGTAGTATGTCGTTGTGATTTCTGTCACTCCAGTGGATGGTAGCCTTGTAACTATGGAAGGTAGTCTGTTGTTCATATTTTTATTACTCCAATGGATGGTAGCGTTGTCATTATGGAATGTAGTCTATTGTCGAGATTTTTGTTACTCCAATGGATGGTAGCATTATCATTATGGAAGTTTTTCTGTTGTCGAGATTTTTGTTACTCCAATGGATGGTAGGCTTGTAATTGTGGAAGGTAGTCTATTTTGGAGATTTTTGTTACTTCAATGGATGCTAGCCTTGTCATTATGGAAGGCAGTCTGTTTTCGAGATTTTTGTTACTCCAATGGATGATAGCCTTGTCATTTTGGAAGGTAGTTTGTTGTTCATATTTTTTTTACTCCAATGGATGGTAGCCTTGTCGTTATGGTAGGTAGTCTATTGTCGATATTTTTGTAACTCCAATGGATGGTAGCATTATCATTACGGAAGGTTGTCTGTTGTCGAGATTTTTGTTACTCCAATGGATGGTAGCCTTGTCATTACGGAAGGTAGTCTGTTTTCTAGATTTTTGTTACTCCAATGGATGGTAGCCTTGTCATTATGGATGGTAGTCTGTTGTCGAGATTTTTGTTATTCCAATGGATCGTAGCCTTTTCATTATGGAACGTATTCTGTTTTCGATGTTTTTGTTACTCCAATGGATAGTAGCCTTGTTATTATGGAAGGTAGTCTGTTGTCTAGATTTTTGTTATTCCAATGAATGGTAGCCTTGTCATTATGGAAGGTAGTCTGTTGTCGATATTTTTGTTACTCCAATGGATGGTAGACTTGTCATTACGAAAGGTAGTCTATTTTCGTGATTTTTGTTACTCCAATAGATGCTAGCCTTGTCATTATGGAAGGTAGTCTGTTGTCGAGATTTTTGTTACTCCAATGGATGGTATCATTGTCATTATGGATGGTAGTCTGTTGTCTTGATTTTTGTTATTCCAATGGATTGTATCATTGTCATTATGGAACGTATTCTATTGTCGATGTTTTCGTTACTCCAATGGATGGTAGCCTTGTCATTATGAAAGGTAGTTTGTTGTCGAGATTTTTGTTATTCCAATGGATGGTAGCCTTGTCATTATGGAAGGTAGTCTATTTTTGAGATTTTTGTTACTCCAATGGATGTTAGCGTTGTCATTTTGGAAGGTAGTATGTCGTTGTGATTTCTGTCACTCCAATGGATGGTAGGCTTGTCACTATGGAAGGTAGTCTGTTGTTCATATTTTTGTTACTCCAATGGATGATAGCATTATCATTATGGAAGTTTGTCTGTTGTCGAGATTTTTGTTACTCCAATGGATGGTAGCCTTGTCATTATTGAAGGTAGTCTGTTTTCGAGATTTTTGTTACTTTAATGGATGGTAGCCTTGTCATTATGGAAGGTAGTCTATTTTCGAGATTTTTGTTACTCCAATGGATGGTAGCCTTGTCATTATGGAAGGTAGTCTATTGTGTAGATTATTGGTACTCCAATGGATGGTAGCCTTATCATTATGGAAGGTAGTCTGTTGTTCATATTTTTGTTACTCCAATGGATGCTAGCCTTATCATTATGGTAGGTAGTCTATTGTCGAGATTTTTGTTACTCCAATGGATGGTAGCATTATCATTATGGAAGGTTGTCAGTTGTTTAGATTTTTATTACACCAATGGATGGTAGCCTTATCTTACGAAAGGTAGTTTATTTTCAAGATTTTTGTTACTCCAATAGATGGTAGCCTTGTCATTATGGAAGGTAGTCTATTGTCGAGATTTTTGTTACTCCAATGGATGCCATCATTGTAATTATGGATTGTAGTCTGTTGTTGTGATTTTTGTTATTCCAATGGATTGTATCATTGTCATTATGGAACGTATTTTGTTGTCGATATTTTCATTACTCCAATGAATGGTAACCTTGTAACTATGAAAGGTAGTCTGTTGTTCATATTTTTGTTACTCCAATGGATGATAGCCTTGTCATTATGGAAGGTAGTCTATTATCGAGATTTTTGTTACACCAATGGATGCTAGCGTTGTCATTTTGGAAGGTAGTATGTCGTTGTGATTTCTGTCACTCCAATGGATGGTAGCCTTGTCACTATGGAAGGTAGTCTGTTGTTCATATTTTTGTTAGTCCAATGGATTTTAGCCTTGTCATTTTGGAAGGTAGTCTGTTTTCAAGATTTTTGTTACTCCAATAGATGGTAGCCTTGTCATTATGGAAGGTAGTTTGTTGTCGAGATTTTTGTTACTCCAATGGATGCTAGCGTTGTCATTATGGAAGGTAGTATGTCGTTGTGATTTATGTCACTCCAGTGGATGGTAGCCTTGTAACTATGGAAGGTAGTCTGTTGTTCATATTTTTATTACTCCAATGGATGGTAGCCTTGTCATTATGGAAGGAAGTCTATTGTCGAGATTTTGTTACTCCAATGAATGGTAGCGTTGTCATTATGGAATATAGTCTATTGTCGAGATTTTGTTACTCCAATGGATGGTAGCATTATCATTATGGAAGGTTGTCTCTTGTCGAGATTTTTGTTACTCCAATGGATGGTAGCCTTGTAATTGTGGAAGGTAGTCTATTTTGGTGATTTTTGTTACTTCAATGGATGCTAGCCTTGTCATTATGGAAGGTAGTCTGTTTTCGAGATTTTTGTTACTCCAATGGATGATAGCCTTGTCATTATGGAAGGTAGTTTGTTGTTCATATTTTTTTTACTCCAACGGATGGTAGCCTTGTCATTATGGTAGGTAGTCTATTGTCGATATTTTTGTAACTCCAATGGATGGTAGCATTATCATTATGGAAGGTTGTCTGTTGTCGAGATTTTTGTTACTCCAATGGATGGTAGCCTTGTCATTACGGAAGGTAGTCTGTTTTCGAGATTTTTGTTACTCCAATGGATGGTAGCCTTGTCATTATGGATGGTAGTCTGTTGTCGAGATTTTTGTTATTCCAATGGATTGTAGCCTTTTTGTTACTCCAATGGATAGTAGCCTTGTTATTATGGACGGTAGTCTGTTGTCTAGAATTTTGTTATTCCAATGAATGGTAGCCTTTTCATTATGGAAGGTAGTCTGTTGTCGATATTTTTGTTACTCCAATGGATTGTAGCCTTGTCATTATGAAAGGTAGTCTATTTTCGAGATTTTTGTTACTCCAATAGATGCTAGCCTTGTCATTATGGAAGGTAGTCTGTTGTCGAGATTTTTGTTACTCCAATGGATGGTATCATTGTCATTATGGATGGTATTATGTTGTCTTGATTTTTGTTATTCCAATGGATTGTATCATTGTCATTATGGAACGTATTCTATTGTCGATGTTTTCGTTACTCCAATGGATGGTAGCCTTGTCATTATGAAAGGTAGTTTGTTGTCGATATTTTTGTTATTCCAATGGATGGTAGCCTTGTCATTATGGAAGGTAGTCTATTTTCGAGATTTTTGTTACTCCAATGGATGCTAGCGTTGTCATTTTGGAAGGTAGTATGTCGTTGTGATTTCTGTCACTCCAATGGATGGTAGCCTTGTCACTATGGAAGGTAGTCTGTTGTTCATATTTTTGTTAGTCCAATGGATTTTAGCCTTGTCATTTTGGAAGGTAGTCTGTTTTCAAGATTTTTGTTACTCCAATAGATGGTAGCCTTGTCATTATGGAAGGTAGTTTGTTGTCGAGATTTTTGTTACTCCAATGGATGCTAGCGTTGTCATTATGGAAGGTAGTATGTCGTTGTGATTTATGTCACTCCAGTGGATGGTAGCCTTGTAACTATGGAAGGTAGTCTGTTGTTCATATTTTTATTACTCCAATGGATGGTAGCCTTGTCATTATGGAAGGAAGTCTATTGTCGAGATTTTGTTACTCCAATGGATGGTAGCGTTGTCATTATGGAATATAGTCTATTGTCGAGATTTTGTTACTCCAATGGATGGTAGCATTATCATTATGGAAGGTTGTCTCTTGTCGAGATTTTTGTTACTCCAATGGATGGTAGCCTTGTAATTGTGGAAGGTAGTCTATTTTGGTGATTTTTGTTACTTCAATGGATGCTAGCCTTGTCATTATGGAAGGTAGTCTGTTTTCGAGATTTTTGTTACTCCAATGGATGATAGCCTTGTCATTATGGAAGGTAGTTTGTTGTTCATATTTTTTTTACTCCAACGGATGGTAGCCTTGTCATTATGGTAGGTAGTCTATTGTCGATATTTTTGTAACTCCAATGGATGGTAGCATTATCATTATGGAAGGTTGTCTGTTGTCGAGATTTTTGTTACTCCAATGGATGGTAGCCTTGTCATTACGGAAGGTAGTCTGTTTTCGAGATTTTTGTTACTCCAATGGATGGTAGCCTTGTCATTATGGATGGTAGTCTGTTGTCGAGATTTTTGTTATTCCAATGGATTGTAGCCTTTTTGTTACTCCAATGGATAGTAGCCTTGTTATTATGGACGGTAGTCTGTTGTCTAGAATTTTGTTATTCCAATGAATGGTAGCCTTTTCATTATGGAAGGTAGTCTGTTGTCGATATTTTTGTTACTCCAATGGATTGTAGCCTTGTCATTATGAAAGGTAGTCTATTTTCGAGATTTTTGTTACTCCAATAGATGCTAGCCTTGTCATTATGGAAGGTAGTCTGTTGTCGAGATTTTTGTTACTCCAATGGATGGTATCATTGTCATTATGGATGGTATTATGTTGTCTTGATTTTTGTTATTCCAATGGATTGTATCATTGTCATTATGGAACGTATTCTATTGTCGATGTTTTCGTTACTCCAATGGATGGTAGCCTTGTCATTATGAAAGGTAGTTTGTTGTCGATATTTTTGTTATTCCAATGGATGGTAGCCTTGTCATTATGGAAGGTAGTCTATTTTCGAGATTTTTGTTACTCCAATGGATGCTAGCGTTGTCATTTTGGAAGGTAGTATGTCGTTGTGATTTTTGTTACTCCAATGGATGGTAGCCTTGTCACTATGGAAGGTAGTCTGTTGTTCATATTTTTGTTACTCCATTGGATGATAGCATTATCATTATGGAAGTTTGTCTGTTGTCGAGATTTTTGTTACTCCAATGGATGGTAGCCTTGTCATTATGGAAGGTAGTCTGTTTTCGAGATTTTTGTTACTTTAATGGATGGTAGCCTTGTCATTATGGAAGGTAGTCTATTTTCGAGATATTTGTTACTCCAATGGATGGTAGCCTTGTCATTATGGAAGGTAGTTTGTTGTTCATGTTTTTGTTACTCCAATGGATGGTAGCCTTGTCATTATGGTAGGTAGTCTATTGTCGAGATTTTTGTTACTCCAATGGATGGTAGCATTATCATTATGGAAGGTTGTTTGTTGTCGAGATTTTTGTTACTCCAATGGATGGTAGCCTTGTCATTATGGAAGGTAGTATGTTTTGGAGATTTGTGTTACTCCAATGGATGGTAGCCTTATCATTATGGATGGTAGTCTATTGTCGAGATTTTTGTTAATCCAATGGATTGTAGCCTTTTCATTATGGAACGTATTCTGTTGTCGATGTTTTTGTTACTCCAATGGATAATAGCCTTGTTATTATGGAAGGTAGTTTGTTGTCTAGATTTTTGTTATTCCAATGAATAGTAGCCTTTTCATTATAGAAGGTAGTCTGTTATCGAGATTTTTGTTACTCCAATGGATGCTAGCGTTGTCATTTTGGAAGGTAGTCTGTTTTCGATATTTTTGTTACTGCAATGGATGGTAGCCTTGTCATTATGGATGGTAGTCTGTTGTCGAGATTTTTGTTATTCCAATGGATTGTAGCCTTTTCATTATGGAACATATTATGTTGTCGATGTTTTTGTTACTCCAATGGATAATAGCCTTGTTATTATGGAAGGTAGTCTGTTGTCTAGATTTTTGTTATTCCAATGAATAGTAGCCTTGTCATTATAGAAGGTAGTGTGTTGTCGAGATTTTTGTTATTCCAATGGATGCTAGAATTGTCATTATAGAAGGTAGTATGTCGTTGTGATTTCTGTCACTCCAGTGGATGATAGCCTTGTAACTATGGAAGGTAGTCTGTTGTTCATATTTTTATTACTCCAATGGATGGTAGCCTTGTCATTATGGAATGTAGTCTATTGTCGAGATTTTTGTTACTCCAATGGATGGTAGCATTATCATTATGGAAGTTTTTCTGTTGTCGAGATTTTTGTTACTCCAATGGATGGTAGGCTTGTAATTGTGGAAGGTAGTCTATTTTGGAGATTTTTGTTACTCCAATGGATGGTAGCCTTGTCATTACGGAAGGTAGTCTGTTTTCGAGATTTTTGTTACTCCAATGGATGATAGCCTTGTCATTTTGGAAGGTAGTTTGTTGTTCATATTTTTTTTACTCCAATGGATGGTAGCCTTGTCGTTATGGTAGGTAGTCTATTGTCGATATTTTTGTAACTCCAATGGATGGTAGCATTATCATTACGGAAGGTTGTCTGTTGTCGAGATTTTTGTTACTCCAATGGATGGTAGCCTTGTCATTATGGAAGGTAGTCTGTTTTCGAGATTTTTGGTACTCCAATGGATGGTAGCCTTGTCATTATGGATGGTAGTCTGTTGTCGAGATTTTTGTTATTCCAATGGATTGTAGCCTTTTCATTATGGAACGTATTCTGTTTTCGATGTTTTTGTTACTCCAATGGATAGTAGCCTTGTTATTATGGAAGGTAGTATGTTGTCTAGATTTTTGTTATTCCAATGAATGGTAGCCTTGTCATTATGGAAGGTAGTCTGTTGTCGATATTTTTGTTACTTCAATGGATGGTAGCCTTGTCATTACGAAAGGTAGTCTATTTTCGAGATTTTTGTTACTCCAATAGATGCTAGCCTTGTCATTATGGAAGGTAGTCTGTTGTCGAGATTTTTGTTACTCCAATGGATGGTATCATTGTCATTATGGATGGTAGTCTGTTGTCTTGATTTTTGTTATTCCAATGGATTGTATCATTGTCATTATGGAACGTATTCTATTGTCGATGTTTTCGTTACTCCAATGGATGGTATCCTTGTCATTATGAAAGGTAGTTTGTTGTCGAGATTTCTGTCACTCCAATGGATGGTAGGCTTGTCACTATGGAAGGTAGTCTGTTGTTCATATTTTTGTTACTCCAATGGATGATAGCATTATCATTATGGAAGTTTGTCTGTTGTCGAGATTTTTGTTACTCCAATGGATGGTAGCCTTGTCATTATTGAAGGTAGTCTGTTTTCGAGATTTTTGTTACTTTAATGGATGGTAGCCTTGTCATTATGGAAGGTAGTCTATTTTCGAGATTTTTGTTACTCCAATGGATGGTAGCCTTGTCATTATGGAAGGTAGTCTATTGTGTAGATTATTGGTACTCCAATGGATGGTAGCCTTATCATTATGGAAGGTAGTCTGTTGTTCATATTTTTGTTACTCCAATGGATGCTAGCCTTATCATTATGGTAGGTAGTCTATTGTCGAGATTTTTGTTACTCCAATGGATGGTAGCATTATCATTATGGAAGGTTGCCAGTTGTTTAGATTTTTATTACACCAATGGATGGTAGCCTTATCTTACGAAAGGTAGTTTATTTTCAAGATTTTTGTTACTCCAATAGATGGTAGCCTTGTCATTATGGAAGGTAGTCTATTGTCGAGATTTTTGTTACTCCAATGGATGCCATCATTGTAATTATGGATTGTAGTCTGTTGTCGTGATTTTTGTTATTCCAATGGATTGTATCATTGTCATTATGGAACGTATTTTGTTGTCGATATTTTCATTACTCCAATGAATGGTAACCTTGTAACTATGAAAGGTAGTCTGTTGTTCATATTTTTGTTACTCCAATGGATGGTAGCCTTGTCATTATGGAAGGTAGTCTATTATCGAGATTTTTGTTACACCAATGGATGCTAGCGTTGTCATTTTGGAAGGTAGTATGTCGTTGTGATTTCTGTCACTCCAATGGATGGTAGCCTTGTCACTATGGAAGGTAGTCTGTTGTTCATATTTTTGTTAGTCCAATGGATTTTAGCCTTGTCATTTTGGAAGGTAGTCTGTTTTCAAGATTTTTGTTACTCCAATAGATGGTAGCCTTGTCATTATGGAAGGTAGTCTGTTGTCGAGATTTTTGTTACTCCAATGGATGCTAGCGTTGTCATCATGGAAGGTAGTATGTCGTTGTGATTTATGTCACTCCAGTGGATGGTAGCCTTGTAACTATGGAAGGTAGTCTGTTGTTCATATTTTTATTACTCCAATGGATGGTAGCCTTGTCATTATGGAAGGTAGTCTATTGTCGAGATTTTTGTTACTCCAATGGATGGTAGCATTATCATTATGGAAGGTTGTCTCTTGTCGAGATTTTTGTTACTCTAATGGATGGTAGCCTTGTAATTGTGGAAGGTAGTCTATTTTGGTGATTTTTGTTACTTCAATGGATGCTAGCCTTGTCATTATGGAAGGTAGTCTGTTTTCGAGATTTTTGTTACTCCAATGGATGATAGCCTTGTCATTATGGAAGGTAGTTTGTTGTTCATATTTTTTTTACTCCAATGGATGGTAGCCTTGTCATTATGGTAGGTAGTCTATTGTCGATATTTTTGTAACTCCAATGGATGGTAGCATTATCATTATGGAAGGTTGTCTGTTGTCGAGATTTTAGTTACTCCAATGGATGGTAGCCTTGTCATTACGGAAGGTAGTCTGTTTTCGAGATTTTTGTTACTCCAATGGATGGTAGCCTTGTCATTATGGATGGTAGTCTGTTGTCGAGATTTTTGTTATTCCAATGGATTGTAGCCTTTTTGTTACTCCAAAGGATAGTAGCCTTGTTATTATGGACGGTAGTCTGTTGTCTAGATTTTTGTTATTCCAATGAATGGTAGCCTTTTCATTATGGAAGGTAGTCTGTTGTCGATATTTTTGTTACTCCAATGGATTGTAGCCTTTTCATTATGAAAGGTAGTCTATTTTCGAGATTTTTGTTACTCCAATAGATGCTAGCCTTGTCATTATGGAAGGTAGTCTGTTGTCGAGATTTTTGTTACTCCAATGGATGGTATCATTGTCATTATGGATGGTAGTATGTTGTCTTGATTTTTGTTATTCCAATGGATTGTATCATTGTCATTATGGAACGTATTCTATTGTCGATGTTTTCGTTACTCCAATGGATGGTAGCCTTGTCATTATGAAAGGTAGTTTGTTGTCGATATTTTTGTTATTCCAATGGATGGTAGCCTTGTCATTATGGAAGGTAGTCTATTTTCGAGATTTTTGTTACTCCAATGGATGCTAGCGTTGTCATTTTGGAAGGTAGTATGTCGTTGTGATTTTTGTTACTCCAATGGATGGTAGCCTTGTCACTATGGAAGGTAGTCTGTTGTTCATATTTTTGTTACTCCATTGGATGATAGCATTATCATTATGGAAGTTTGTCTGTTGTCGAGATTTTTGTTACTCCAATGGACGGTAGCCTTGTCATTATGGAAGGTAGTCTGTTTTCGAGATTTTTGTTACTTTAATGGATGGTAGCCTTGTCATTATGGAAGGTAGTCTATTTTCGAGATTTTTGTTACTCCAATGGATGGTAGCCTTGTCATTATAGAAGGTAGTTTGTTGTTCATGTTTTTGTTACTCCAATGGATGGTAGCCTTGTCATTATGGTAGGTAGTCTATTGTCGAGATTTTTGTTACTCCAATGGATGGTAGCATTATCATTATGGAAGGTTGTCTGTTGTCGAGATTTTTGTTACTCCAATGGATGGTAGCCTTGTCATTATGGAAGGTAGTATGTTTTGGAGATTTTTGTTACTCCAATGGATGGTAGCCTTATCATTATGGATGGTAGTCTATTGTCGAGATTTTTGTTAATCCAATGGATTGTAGCCTTTTCATTATGGAACGTATTCTGTTGTCGATGTTTTTGTTACTCCAATGGATAATAGCCTTGTTATTATGGAAGGTAGTCTGTTGTCTAGATTTTTGTTATTCCAATGAATAGTAGCCTTTTCATTATAGAAGGTAGTCTGTTATCGAGATTTTTGTTACTCCAATGGATGCTAGCGTTGTCATTTTGGAAGGTAGTCTGTTTTCGATATTTTTGTTACTGCAATGGATGGTAGCCTTGTCATTATGGATGGTAGTCTGTTGTCGAGATTTTTGTTATTCCAATGGATTGTAGCCTTTTCATTATGGAACATATTCTGTTGTCGATGTTTTTGTTACTCCAATGGATAATAGCCTTGTTATTATGGAAGGTAGTCTGTTGTCTAGATTTTTGTTATTCCAATGAATAGTAGCCTTGTCATTATAGAAGGTAGTGTGTTGTCGAGATTTTTGTTATTCCAATGGATGCTAGAATTGTCATTATGGAAGGTAGTATGTCGTTGTGATTTCTGTCACTCCAGTGGATGGTAGCCTTGTAACTATGGAAGGTAGTCTGTTGTTCATATTTTTGTTACTCCAATGGATGGTAGCCTTGTCATTATGGAAGGTAGTCTATTGTCGAGATTTTTGTTACTCAAATGGATGGTAGCATTATCATTATGGAAGGTTGTCTGTTGTCGAGATTTTTGTTACTCCAATGGATGGTAGCCTTGTCATTATGGAAGGTAGTCTGTTTTGGAGATTTTTGTTACTTCAATGGATGCTAGCCTTGTCATTATGGAAGGTAGTCTATTTTCGAGATTTTTGTTACTCCAATGGATGGTAGCCTTGTCATTATGGAAGGTAGTTTGTTGTTCATATTTTTTTTACTCCAATGGATGGTAGCCTTGTCATTATGGTAGGTAGTCTATTGTCGATATTTTTTTAACTCCAATGAATGGTAGCATTATCATTATGGAAGGTTGTCTGTTGTCGAGATTTTTGTTACTCCAATGGATGGTAGCCTTGTCATTACGGAAGGTAGTGTGTCGTTGTGATTTTTGTCACTCCAATGGATGGTAGCCTTGTAACTATGGAAGGTAGTCTGTTGTTCATATTTTTGTTACTCCAATGGATGGTAGCCTTGTCATTATGGAAGGTAGTCTATTGTCGAGATTTTTGTTACTCCAATGGATGGTAGCATTATCATTATGGAAGGTTGTCTGTTGTCGAGATTTTTGTTACTCCAATGGATGGTAGCCTTGTCATTATGGAAGGTAGTCTGTTTTGGAGATTTTTGTTACTTCAATGGATGCTAGCCTTGTCATTATGGAAGGTAGTCTGTTTTCGATATTTTTGTTACTCCAATGGATGGTAGCCTTGTCATTATGGAAGGTAGTTTGTTGTTCATATTTTTGTGACTCCAATGGATGGTAGCCTTGTCATTATGGTAGGTAGTCTATTGTCGAGATTTTTGTTACTCCAATGGATGGTAGCATTATCATTATGGAAGGTTGTTTGTTTTCGGGATTTTTGTTACTCAAATGGATGGTAGCCTTGTCATTACGGAAGGTAGTCTGTTTTCGATATATTTGTTACTCCAATGGATGGTAGCCTTGTCATTATGGATGGTAGTCTGTTGTCGAGATTTTTGTTATTCCAATGGATTGTAGCCTTTTTGTTACTCCAATGGATAGTAGCCTTGTTATTATGGACGGTAGTCTGTTGTCTAGATTTTTGTTATTCCAATGAATGGTAGCCTTTTCATTATGGAAGGTAGTCTGTTGTCGATATTTTTGTTACTCCAATGGATTGTAGCCTTTTCATTATGAAAGGTAGTCTATTTTCGAGATTTTTGTTACTCCAATAGATGCTAGCCTTGTCATTATGGAAGGTAGTCTGTTGTCGAGATTTTTGTTACTCCAATGGATGGTAGTATGTTGTCTTGATTTTTGTTATTCCAATGGATTGTATCATTGTCATTATGGAACGTATTCTATTGTCGATGTTTTCGTTACTCCAATGGATGGTAGCCTTTTCATTATGAAAGGTAGTTTGTTGTCGATATTTTTGTTATTCCAATGGATGGTAGCCTTGTCATTATGGAAGGTAGTCTATTTTCGAGATTTTTGTTACTCCAATGGATGCTAGCGTTGTCATTTTGGAAGGTAGTATTTCGTTGTGATTTTTGTTACTCCAATGGATGGTAGCCTTGTCACTATGGAAGGTAGTCTGTTGTTCATATTTTTGTTACTCCATTGGATGATATATTATCATTATGGAAGTTTGTCTGTTGTCGAGATTTTTGTTACTCCAATGGATGGTAGCCTTGTCATTATGGAAGGTAGTCTGTTTTCGAGATTTTTGTTACTTTAATGGATGGTAGCCTTGTCATTATGGAAGGTAGTCTATTTTCGAGATTTTTGTTACTCCAATGGATGGTAGCCTTGTCATTATGGAAGGTAGTCTGTTGTTCATGTTTTTGTTACTCCAATGGATGGTAGCCTTGTCATTATGGTAGGTAGTCTATTGTCGAGATTTTTGTTACTCCAATGGATGGTAGCATTATCATTATGGAAGGTTGTCTGTTGTCGAGATTTTTGTTACTCCAATGGATGGTAGCCTTGTCATTATGGAAGGTAGTATGTTTTGGAGATTTTTGTTACTCCAATGGATGGTAGCCTTATCATTATGGATGGTAGTCTATTGTCGAGATTTTTGTTAATCCAATGGATTGTAGCCTTTTCATTATGGAACGTATTCTGTTGTCGATGTTTTTGTTACTCCAATGGATAATAGCCTTGTTATTATGGAAGGTAGTCTGTTGTCTAGATTTTTGTTATTCCAATGAATAGTAGCCTTTTCATTATAGAAGGTAGTCTGTTATCGAGATTTTTGTTACTCCAATGGATGCTAGCGTTGTCATTTTGGAAGGTAGTCTGTTTTCGATATTTTTGTTACTGCAATGGATGGTAGCCTTGTCATTATGGATGGTAGTCTGTTGTCGAGATTTTTGTTATTCCAATGGATTATAGCCTTTTCATTATGGAACATATTCTGTTGTCGATGTTTTTGTTACTCCAATGGATAATAGCCTTGTTATTATGGAAGGTAGTCTGTTGTCTAGATTTTTGTTATTCCAATGAATAGTAGCCTTGTCATTATAGAAGGTAGTGTGTTGTCGAGATTTTTGTTATTCCAATGGATGCTAGAATTGTCATTATGGAAGGTAGTATGTCGTTGTGATTTCTGTCACTCCAATGGATGGTAGCCTTGTAACTATGGAAGGTAGTCTGTCGTTCATATTTTTGTTACTTCAATGGATGGTAGCCTTGTCATTATAGAAGGTAGTCTATTGTCGAGATTTTTGTTACTCAAATGGATGGTAGCATTATCATTATGGAAGGTTGTCTGTTGTCGAGATTTTTGTTACTCCAATGGATGGTAGCCTTGTCATTATGGAAGGTAGTCTGTTTTGGAGATTTTTATTACTTCAATGGATGCTAGCCTTGTCATTATGGAAGGTAGTCTATTTTCGAGATTTTTGTTACTCCAATGGATGGTAGCCTTTCATTATGGAAGGTAGTTTGTTGTTCATATTTTTTTTACTCCAATGGATGGTAGCCTTGTCATTATGGTAGGTAGTCTATTGTCGATATTTTTGTAACTCCAATGAATGGTAGCATTATCATTATGGAAGGTTGTCTGTTGTCGAGATTTTTGTTACTCCAATGGATGGTAGCCTTGTCATTACGGAAGGTAGTGTGTCGTTGTGATTTTTGTCACTCCAATGGATGGTAGCCTTGTAACTATGGAAGGTAGTCTGTTGTTCATATTTTTGTTACTCCAATGGATGGTAGCCTTGTCATTATGGAAGGTAGTCTATTGTCGAGATTTTTGTTACTCCAATGGATGGTAGCATTATCATTATGGAAGGTTGTCTGTTGTCGAGATTTTTGTTACTCCAATGGATGGTAGCCTTGTCATTATGGAAGGTAGTCTGTTTTGGAGAGTTTTGTTACTTCAATGGATGCTAGCCTTGTCATTATGGAAGGTAGTCTGTTTTCGAGATTTTTGTTACTCCAATGGATGGTAGCCTTGTCATTATGGAAGGTAGTTTGTTGTTCATATTTTTGTGACTCCAATGGATGGTAGCCTTGTCATTATGGTAGGTAGTCTATTGTCGAGATTTTTGTTACTCCAATGGATGGTAGCATTATCATTATGGAAGGTTGTTTGTTTTCGGGATTTTTGTTACTCAAATGGATGGTAGCCTTGTCATTACGGAAGGTAGTCTGTTTTCGATATATTTGTTACTCCAATGGATGGTAGCCTTGTCATTATGGATGGTAGTCTGTTGTCGAGATTTTTGTTATTCCAATGGATTGTAGCCTTTTTGTTACTCCAATGGATAGTAGCCTTGTTATTATGGACGGTAGTCTGTTGTCTAGATTTTTGTTATTCCAATGAATTGTAGCCTTTTCATTATGGAAGGTAGTCTATTGTCGATATTTTTGTTACTCCAATGGATTGTAGCCTTTTCATTATGAAAGGTAGTCTATTTTCGAGATTTTTGTTACTCCAATAGATGCTAGCCTTGTCATTATGGAAGGTAGTCTGTTGTCGAGATTTTTGTTACTCCAATGGATGGTAGTATGTTGTCTTGATTTTTGTTATTCCAATGGATTGTATCATTGTCATTATGGAACGTATTCTATTGTCGATGTTTTCGTTACTCCAATGGATGGTAGCCTTGTCATTATGAAAGGTAGTTTGTTGTCGATATTTTTGTTATTCCAATGGATGGTAGCCTTGTCATTATGGAAGGTAGTCTATTTTCGAGATTTTTGTTACTCCAATGGATGCTAGCGTTGTCATTTTGGAAGGTAGTATTTCGTTGTGATTTTTGTTACTCCAATGGATGGTAGCCTTGTCACTATGGAAGGTAGTCTGTTGTTCATATTTTTGTTACTCCATTGGATGATAGCATTATCATTATGGAAGTTTGTCTGTTGTCGAGATTTTTGTTACTCCAATGGATGGTAGCCTTGTCATTATGGAAGGTAGTCTGTTTTCGAGATTTTTGTTACTTTAATGGATGGTAGCCTTGTCATTATGGAAGGTAGTCTATTTTCGAGATTTTTGTTACTCCAATGGATGGTAGCCTTGTCATTATGGAAGGTAGTTTGTTGTTCATGTTTTTGTTACTCCAATGGATGGTAGCCTTGTCATTATGGTAGGTAGTCTATTGTCGAGATTTTTGTTACTCCAATGGATGGTAGCATTATCATTATGGAAGGTTGTCTCTTGTCGAGATTTTTGTTACTCCAATGGATGGTAGCATTGTCATTATGGAAGGTAGTATGTTTTGGAGATTTTTGTTACTCCAATGGATGGTAGCCTTATCATTATGGATGGTAGTCTATTGTCGAGATTTTTGTTAATCCATTGGATTGTAGCCTTTTCATTATGGATCGTATTCTGTTGTCGATGTTTTTGTTACTCCAATGGATAATAGCCTTGTTATTATGGAAGGTAGTCTGTTGTCTAGATTTTTGTTATTCCAATGAATAGTAGCCTTTTCATTATAGAAGGTAGTCTGTTATCGAGATTTTTGTTACTCCAATGGATGCTAGCGTTGTCATTTTGGAAGGTAGTCTGTTTTCGATATTTTTGTTACTGCAATGGATGGTAGCCTTGTCATTATGGATGGTAGTCTGTTGTCGATATTTTTGTTATTCCAATGGATTGTAGCCTTTTCATTATGGAACATATTCTGTTGTCGATGTTTTTGTTACTCCAATGGATAATAGCCTTGTTATTATGGAAGGTAGTCTGTTGTCTAGATTTTTGTTATTCCAATGAATAGTAGCCTTGTCATTATAGAAGGTAGTGTGTTGTCGAGATTTTTGTTATTCCAATGGATGCTAGAATTGTCATTATGGAAGGTAGTATGTCGTTGTGATTTCTGTCACTCCAGTGGATGGTAGCCTTGTAACTATGGAAGGTAGTCTGTTGTTCATATTTTTGTTACTCCAATGGATGGTAGCCTTGTCATTATGGAAGGTAGTCTATTGTCGAGCTTTTTGTTACTCAAATGGATGGTAGCATTATCATTATGGAAGGTTGTCTGTTGTCGAGATTTTTGTTACTCCAATGGATGGTAGCCTTGTCATTATGGAAGGTAGTCTGTTTTGGAGATTTTTATTACTTCAATGGATGCTAGCCTTGTCATTATGGAAGGTAGTCTATTTTCGAGATTTTTGTTACTCCAATGGATGGTAGCCTTGTCATTATGGAAGGTAGTTTGTTGTTCATATTTTTTTTACTCCAATGGATGGTAGCCTTGTCATTATGGTAGGTAGTCTATTGTCGATATTTTTGTAACTCCAATGAATGGTAGACTTATCATTATGGAAGGTTGTCTGTTGTCGAGATTTTTGTTACTCCAATGGATGGTAGCCTTGTCATTACGGAAGGTAGTGTTTCATTGTGATTTTTGTCACTCCAATGGATGGTAGCCTTGTAACTATGGAAGGTAGTCTGTTGTTCATATTTTTGTTACTCCAATGGATGGTAGCCTTGTCATTATGGAAGGTAGTCTATTGTCGAGATTTTTGTTACTCCAATGGATGGTAGCATTATCATTATGGAAGGTTGTCTGTTGTCGAGATTTTTGTTACTCCAATGGATGGTAGCCTTGTCATTATGGAAGGTAGTCTGTTTTGGAGATTTTTGTTACTTCAATGGATGCTAGCCTTGTCATTATGGAAAGTAGTCTGTTTTCGAGATTTTTGTTACTCCAATGGATGGTAGCCTTGTCATTATGGAAGGTAGTTTGTTGTTCATATTTTTGTGACTCCAATGGATGGTAGCCTTGTCATTATGGTAGGTAGTCTATTGTCGAGATTTTTGTTACTCCAATGGATGGTAGCATTATCATTATGGAAGGTTGTTTGTTTTCTGGATTTTTGTTACTCAAATGGATGGTAGCCTTGTCATTACGGAAGGTAGTCTGTTTTCGATATATTTGTTACTCCAATGGATGGTAGCCTTGTCATTATGGATGGTAGTCTGTTGTCGAGATTTTTGTTATTCCAATGGATTGTAGCCTTTTCATTATGGAACGTATTCTGTTTTTGATGTTTTTGTTACTCCAATGGATAGTAGCCTTGTTATTATGGATGGTAGTCTTTTGTCTAGATTTTTGTTATTCCAACGAATGGTAGCCTTGTCATTATGGAAGGTAGTTTGTTGTCGATATTTTTGTTACTCCAATTGATGCTAGCGTTTTCATTATGGAAGGTAGTATGTCGTTGTGATTTCTGTCACTCCAATGGATGGTAGCCTTGTAACTATGGAAGGTAGTCTGTTGTTCATATTTTTGTTATTCCAATGGATGGTAGCCTTATCATTATGGAAGGTAGTCTATTGTCGAGATTTTTGTTACTCCAATGGATGGTAGCATTATCATTATGGAAGGTTGTATGTTGTCGAGATTTTTGTTACTCCAATGGATAGTAGGCTTGTCATTATGGAAGGTAGTCTATTTTCGAGATTTTTGTTACTTCAATGTAGGGTAGCCTTGTCATTTTGGAAGGTAGTCTGTTTTCGAGATTTTTGTTACTCCAATGGATAGTAGCCTTGTCATTATGGAAGGTAGCCTGTTGTTCATATTTTTGTTACTCCAATGGATGGTAGCCTTGTCATTATGGTAGGTAGTCTATTGTCTTGATTTTTGTTACTCCAATGGATGGTAGCATTATCATTATGGAAGGTTGTCTGTTGTCGAGATTTTTGTTACTCCAATGGATGGTAGCCTTGTAATTGTGGAAGGTAGTCTATTTTGGAGATTTTTGTTACTTCAATGGATGCTAGCCTTGTCATTATGGTAGGTAGTCTATTGTCGATATTTTTGTAACTCCAATGGATGGTAGCATTATCATTATGGAAGGTTGTCTGTTGTCGGGATTTTTGTTACTCCAATGGATGGTAGCCTTGTCATTACGGAAGGTAGTCTATTTCCGAGATTTTTGTTACTCCAATGGATTGTAACCTTGTCATTATGGATGGTAGTCTGTTGTCGAGATTTTTGTTATTCCAATGGATTGTAGCCTTTTCATTATGGAACGATTCTGTTTTCGATGTTTTTGTTACTCCAATGGATAGTAGCCTTGTTATTATGGAAGGTAGTCTGTTGTCTAGATGTTTGTTATTCCAATGAATGGTAGCCTTGTCATTATGGAAGGTAGTCTGTTGTCGATATTTTTGTTACTCCAATGGATGGTAGCCTTGTCATTACGAAAGGTAGTCTATTTTCGAGATTTTTGTTACTCCAATAGATGCTAGCCTTTGTCATTATGGAAGGTAGTCTGTTGTCGAGATTTTTGTTACTCCAATGGATGGTATCATTGTCATTATGGATGGTAGTCTATTGTCTTGATTTTTGTTATTCCAATGGATTGTATCATTGTCATTATGGAAAGTATTCTATTGTCGATGTTTTCGTTACTCCAATGGATGGTAGCCTTGTCATTATGAAAGGTAGTTTGTTGTCGAGATTTTTGTTATTCCAATGGATGGTAGCCTTGTCATTATGGAAGGTAGTCTATTTTCGAGATTTTTGTTACTCCAATGGATGCTAGCGTTGTCATTTTGGAAGGTAGTATGTCGTTGTGATTTTTGTCACTCCAATGGATGGTAGCCTTGTCACTATGGAAGGTAGTCTGTTGTTCATATTTTTGTTACTCCAATGGATGATAACATTATCATTATGGATGTTTGTCTGTTGTCGATATTTTTGTTACACCAATGGATGGTAGCCTTGTCATTATGGAAGGTAGTCTATTTTCGAGATTTTTGTTACTTTTATGGATGGTAGCCTTGTCATTATGGAAGGTAGTCTGTTTTCGAGATTTTTGTTACTCCAATGGATAGTAGCCTTGTAATTATGGAAGGTAGCCTGTTGTTCATATTTTTGTTACTCCAATGGATGGTAGCCTTGTCATTATGGTAGGTAGTCTATTGTCTTGATTTTTGTTACTCCAATGGATGGTAGCATTATCATTATGGAAGGTTGTCTTTTGTCGAGATTTTTGTTACTCCAATGGATGGTAGCCTTGTCATTACGGAAGGTAGTGTGTCGTTGTGATTTTTGTCACTCCAATGGATGGTAGCCTTGTAACTATGGAAGGTAGTCTGTTGTTCATATTTTTGTTACTCCAATGGATGGTAGCCTTGTCATTATGGAAGGTAGTCTATTGTCGAGATTTTTGTTACTCCAATGGATGGTAGCATTATCATTATGGAAGGTTGTCTGTTGTCGAGATTTTTGTTACTCCAATGGATGGTAGCCTTGTCATTATGGAAGGTAGTCTGTTTTGGAGATTTTTGTTACTTCAATGGATGCTAGCCTTGTCATTATGGAAGGTAGTCTGTTTTCGAGATTTTTGTTACTCCAATGGATGGTAGCCTTGTCATTATGGAAGGTAGTTTGTTGTTCATATTTTTGTGACTCCAATGGATGGTAGCCTTGTCATTATGGTAGGTAGTCTATTGTCGAGATTTTTGTTACTCCAATGGATGGTAGCATTATCATTATGGAAGGTTGTTTGTTTTCGGGATTTTTGTTACTCAAATGGATGGTAGCCTTGTCATTATGGAAGGTAGTCTGTTTTCGATATATTTGTTACTCCAATGGATGGTAGCCTTGTCATTATAGATGGTAGTCTGTTGTCGAGATTTTTGTTATTCCAATGGATTGTAGCCTTTTCATTATGGAACGTATTCTGTTTTTGATGTTTTTGTTACTCAATGGATAGTAGCCTTGTTATTATGGATGGTAGTCTGTTGTCTAGATTTTTGTTATTCCAATGAGTGGTAGCCTTGTCATTATGGAAGGTAGTTTGTTGTCGATATTTTTGTTACTCCAATTGATGCTAGCGTTTTCATTATGGAAGGTAGTATGTCGTTGTGATTTCTGTCACTCCAATGGATGGTAGCCTTGTAACTATGGAAGGTAGTCTGTTGTTCATATTTTTGTTACTCCAATGGATAGTAGCCTTGTCATTATGGAAGGTAGTCTATTTTCGAGATTTTTGTTACTTCAATGGAGGGTAGCCTTGTCATTTTGGAAGGTAGTCTGTTTTCGAGATTTTTGTTACTCCAATGGATAGTAGCCTTGTCATTATGGAAGGTAGCCTGTTGTTCATATTTTTGTTACTCCAATGGATGGTAGCCTTGTCATTATGGTAGGTAGTCTATTGTCTTGATTTTTGTTACTCCAATGGATGGTAGCATTATCATTATGGAAGGTTGTCTGTTGTCGAGATTTTTGTTACTCCAATGGATGGTAGCCTTGTAATTGTGGAAGGTTGTCTATTTTGGAGATTTTTGTTACTTCAATGGATGCTAGCCTTGTCATTATGGAAGGTAGTCTGTTTTCGAAATTTTTGTTACTCCAATGGATGATAGCCTTGTCATTATGGAAGGTAGTTTGTTGTTCATATTTTTTTTACTCCAATGGATGGTAGCCTTGTCATTATGGTAGGTAGTCTATTGTCGATATTTTTGTAACTCCAATGGATGGTAGCATTATCATTATGGAAGGTTGTCTGTTGTCGAGATTTTTGTTACTCCAATGGATGGTAGCCTTGTCATTACGGAAGGTAGTCTGTTTCCGAGATTTTTGTTACTCCAATGGATTGTAACCTTGTCATTATGGATGGTAGTCTGTTGTCGAGATTTTTGTTATTCCAATGGATTGTAGCCTTTTCATTATGGAACGTATTCTGTTTTTGATGTTTTTGTTACTCCAATGGATAGTAGCCTTGTTATTATGGATGGTAGTCTGTTGTCTAGATTTTTGTTATTCCAATGAATGGTAGCCTTGTCATTATGGAAGGTAGTTTGTTGTCGATATTTTTGTTACTCCAATTGATGCTAGCGTTTTCATTATGGAAGGTAGTATGTCGTTGTGATTTCTGTCACGCCAATGGATGGTAGCCTTGTAACTATGGAAGGTAGTCTGTTGTTCATATTTTTGTTACTCCAATGGATGGTAGCCTTATCATTATGGAAGGTAGTCTATTGTCGAGATTTTTGTTACTCCAATGGATGGTAGCATTATCATTATGGAAGGTTGTTTGTTGTCGAGATTTTTGTTACTCCAATGGATAGTAGCCTTGTCATTATGGAAGGTAGTCTATTTTCGAGATTTTTGTTACTTCAATGGAGGGTAGCCTTGTCATTTTGGAAGGTAGTCTGTTTTCGAGATTTTTGTTACTCCAATGGATAGTAGCCTTGTCATTATGGAAGGTAGCCTGTTGTTCATATTTTTGTTACTCCAATGGATGGTAGCCTTGTCATTATGGTAGGTAGTCTATTGTCTTGATTTTTGTTACTCCAATGGATGGTAGCATTATCATTATGGAAGGTTGTCTGTTGTCGAGATTTTTGTTACTCCAATGGATGGTAGCCTTGTAATTGTGGAAGGTTTTCTATTTTGGATATTTTTGTTACTTCAATGGATGCTAGCCTTGTCATTATGGAAGGTAGTCTGTTTTCGAAATTTTTGTTACTCCAATGGATGATAGCCTTGTCATTATGGAAGGTAGTTTGTTGTTCATATTTTTTTTACTCCAATGGATGGTAGCCTTGTCATTATGGTAGGTAGTCTATTGTCGATATTTTTGTAACTCCAATGGATGGTAGCATTATCATTATGGAAGGTTGTCTGTTGTCGAGATTTTTGTTACTCCAATGGATGGTAGCCTTGTCATTACGGAAGGTAGTCTATTTCCGAGATTTTTGTTACTCCAATGGATTGTAACCTTGTCTTTATGGATGGTAGTCTGTTATCGATGTTTTTTTTACTCCAATGGATGGTAGCCTTGTCATTATGGTAGGTAGTCTATTATCGATATTTTTGTTATTCCAATGAATAGTAGCCTTGTCATTATGGAAGGTAGTCTGTTGTCGAGATTTTTGTTACTCCAATGGATGATAGCATTGTCATTATGGAAGGTAGTATGTCGTTGTGATTTCTGTCACTCCAGTGCATGGTAGCCTTGTAACTATGGAAGGTAGTCTGTTGTTCATATTTTTGTTACTCCAATGGATGGTAGCCTTGTCATTATGGAAGGTAGTCTATTGTCGAGATTTTTGTTACTCAAATGGATGGTAGCATTATCATTATGGAAGGTTGTCTGTTGTCGAGATTTTTGTTACTCCAATAGATGCTAGCCTTTGTCATTATGGAAGGTAGTCTGTTGTCGAGATTTTTGTTACTCCAATGGATGGTATCATTGTCATTATCGATGGTAGTCTATTGTCTTGATCTTTGTTATTCCAATGGATTGTATCATTGTAATTATGGAACGTATTCTATTGTCGATGTTTTCGTTACTCCAATGGATGGTAGCCTTGTCATTATGAAAGGTAGTTTGTTGTCGATATTTTTTTTATTCCAATGGATGGTAGCCTTGTCATTATGGAAGGTAGTCTATTTTCGAGATTTTTATTACTCCAATGGATGCTAGCGTTGTCATTTTGGAAGGTAGTATGTCGTTGTGATTTCTGTCACTCCAATGGATGGTAGCCTTGTCACTATGGAAGGTAGTCTGTTGTTCATATTTTTGTTACTCCAATGGATGATAGCATTATCATTATGGAAGTTTGTTTGTTGTCGAGATTTTTGTTACTCCAATGGATGGTAGCCTTGTCATTATGGAAGGTAGTCTATTTTCGAGATTTTTGTTACTTTAATGGATGGTAGCCTTGTCATTATGGAAGCTAGTCTATTTTCGAGATTTTTGTTACTCCAATTGATGGTAGCCTTGTCATTATGGAAGGTAGTTTGTTGTTCATATTTTTGTTACTCCAATGGATGGTAGCCTTGTCATTATGGTAGGTAGTCTATTGTCGAGATTATTGTTACTCCAATGGATGGTAGCATTATTATTATGGAAGGTTGTCTGTTGTCGAGATTTTTGTTACTCCAATGGATGGTAGCCTTGTCATTACGGAAGGTAGTATGTTTTCGAGATTTTTGTTACTCTAATGGATGGTAGCCTTGTCATTATGGATGGTAGTCTATTGTCGAGATTTTTGTTAATCCAATGGATTGTAGCCTTTTCATTATGGAACATATTTTGTTGTCGATGTTTTTGTTACTCCAATGGATAATAGCCTTGTTATTATGGAAGGTAGTCTGTTGTCTAGATTTTTGTTATTCCAATGAATAGTAGCCTTGTCATTATGGAAGGTAGTCTGTTGTCGAGATTTTTGTTACTCCAATGGATGCTAGCATTGTCATTATGGAAGGTAGTATGTCGTTGTGATTTCTGTCACTCCAGTGCATGGTAGCCTTGTAACTATGGAAGGTAGTTTGTTGTTCATATTTTTGTTACTCTAATGGATGGTAGCCTTGTCATTATGGAAGGTAGTCTATTGTCGAGATTTTTGTTACTCAAATGGATGGTAGCATTATCATTATGGAAGGTTGTCTGTTGTCGAGATTTTTGTTACTCCAATGGATGGTAGCCTTGTCATTATGGAAGGTAGTCTGTTTTGGAGATTTTTGTTACTTCAATGGATGCTAGCCTTGTCATTATGGAAGGTAGTCTATTTTCGAGAGTTTTGTTACTTTAATGGATGGTAGCCTTGTCATTATGGAAGGTAGTCTATTTTCGAGATTTTTGTTACTCCAATTGATGGTAGCCTTGTCATTATGGATGGTAGTTTGTTGTTCATATTTTTGTTACTCCAATGGATGGTAGCCATGTCATTATGGTAGGTAGTCTATTGTCGAGATTATTGTTACTCCAATGGATGGTAGCATTATTATTATGGAAGGTTGTCTGTCGTCGAGATTTTTGTTACTCCAATGGATGGTAGCCTTGTCATTACGGAAGGTAGTATGTTTTCGAGATTTTTGTTACTCTAATGGATGGTAGCCTTGTCATTATGGATGGTAGTCTATTGTCGAGATTATTGTTAATCCAATGGATTGTAGCCTTTTCATTATGGAACGTATTCTGTTATCGATGTTTTTTTTACTCCAATGGATGGTAGCCTTGTCATTATGGTAGGTAGTCTATTGTCGATATTTTTGTTATTCCAATGAATAGTAGCCTTGTCATTATGGAAGGTAGTCTGTTGTCGAGATTTTTGTTACTCCAATGGATGATAGCATTGTCATTATGGAAGGTAGTATGTCGTTGTGATTTCTGTCACTCCAGTGCATGGTAGCCTTGTAACTATGGAAGGTAGTCTGTTGTTCATATTTTTGTTACTCCAATGGATGGTAGCCTTGTCATTATGGAAGGTAGTCTATTGTCCAGATTTTTGTTACTCAAATGGATGGTAGCATTATCATTATGGAAGGTTGTCTGTTGTCGAGATTTTTGTTACTCCAATAGATGCTAGCCTTTGTCATTATGGAAGGTAGTCTGTTGTCGAGATTTTTGTTACTCCAATGGATGGTATCATTGTCATTATGGATGGTAGTCTATTGTCGAGATTTTTGTTACTCCAATGGATGGTAGCATTATCATTATGGAAGGTTGTCTGTTGTCGAGATTTTTGTTACTCCAATGGATAGTAGCCTTGTCATTATGGAAGGTAGTCTATTTTCGAGATTTTTGTTACTTCAATGGAGGGTAGCCTTGTCATTTTGGAAGGTAGTCTGTTTTCGAGATTTTTGTTACTCCAATGGATAGTAGCCTTGTCATTATGGAAGGTAGCCTGTTGTTCATATTTTTGTTACTCCAATGGATGGTAGCCTTGTCATTATGGTAGGTAGTCTATTGTCTTGATTTTTGTTACTCCAATGGATGGTAGCATTATCATTATGGAAGGTTGTCTGTTGTCGAGATTTTTGTTACTCCAATGGATGGTAGCCTTGTAATTGTGGAAGGTTGTCTATTTTGGAGATTTTTGTTACTTCAATGGATGCTAGCCTTGTCATTATGGAAGGTAGTCTGTTTTCGAAATTTTTGTTACTCCAATGGATGATAGCCTTGTCATTATGGAAGGTAGTTTGTTGTTCATATTTTTTTTACTCCAATGGATGGTAGCCTTGTCATTATGGTAGGTAGTCTATTGTCGATATTTTTGTAACTCCAATGGATGGTAGCATTATCATTATGGAAGGTTGTCTGTTGTCGAGATTTTTGTTACTCCAATGGATGGTAGCCTTGTCATTGCGGAAGGTAGTCTGTTTCCGAGATTTTTGTTACTCCAATGGATTGTAACCTTGTCATTATGGATGGTAGTCTGTTGTCGAGATTTTTGTTATTCCAATGGATTGTAGCCTTTTCATTATGGAACGTATTCTGTTTTTGATGTTTTTGTTACTCCAATGGATAGTAGCCTTGTTATTATGGATGGTAGTCTGTTGTCTAGATTTTTGTTATTCCAATGAATGGTAGCCTTGTCATTATGGAAGGTAGTTTGTTGTCGATATTTTTGTTACTCCAATTGATGCTAGCGTTTTTATTATGGAAGGTAGTATGTCGTTGTGATTTCTGTCACTCCAATGGATGGTAGCCTTGTAACTATGGAAGGTAGTCTGTTGTTCATATTTTTGTTACTCCAATGGATGGTAGCCTTATCATTATGGAAGGTAGTCTATTGTCGAGATTTTTGTTACTCCAATGGATGGTAGCATTATCATTATGGAAGGTTGTTTGTTGTTGAGATTTTTGTTACTCCAATGGATAGTAGCCTTGTCATTATGGAAGGTAGTCTATTTTCGAGATTTTTGTTACTTCAATGGAGGGTAGCCTTGTCATTATGGAAGGTAGTCTGTTTTCGAAATTTTTGTTACTCCAATGGATGATAGCCTTGTCATTATGGAAGGTAGTTTGTTGTTCATATTTTTTTTACTCCAATGGATGGTAGCCTTGTCATTATGGTAGGTAGTCTATTGTCGATATTTTTGTAACTCCAATGGATGGTAGCATTATCATTATGGAAGGTTGTCTGTTGTCGAGATTTTTGTTACTCCAATGGATGGTAGCCTTGTCATTACGGAAGGTAGTCTGTTTCCGAGATTTTTGTTACTCCAATGGATTGTAACCTTGTCATTATGGATGGTAGTCTGTTATCGATGTTTTTTTTACTCCAATGGATGGTAGCCTTGTCATTATGGTAGGTAGTCTATTATCGATATTTTTGTTATTCCAATGAATAGTAGCCTTGTCATTATGGAAGGTAGTCTGTTGTCGAGATTTTTGTTACTCCAATGGATGATAGCATTGTCATTATGGAAGGTAGTATGTCGTTGTGATTTCTGTCACTCCAGTGCATGGTAGCCTTGTAACTATGGAAGGTAGTCTGTTGTTCATATTTTTGTTACTCCAATGGATGGTAGCCTTGTCATTATGGAAGGTAGTCTATTGTCGAGATTTTTGTTACTCAAATGGATGGTAGCATTATCATTATGGAAGGTTGTCTGTTGTCGAGATTTTTGTTACTCCAATAGATGCTAGCCTTTATCATTATGGAAGGTAGTCTGTTGTCGAGATTTTTGTTACTCCAATGGATGGTATCATTGTCATTATCGATGGTAGTCTATTGTCTTGATTTTTGTTATTCCAATGGATTGTATCATTGTCATTATGGAACGTATTCTATTGTCGATGTTTTCGTTACTCCAATGGATGGTAGCCTTGTCATTATGAAAGGTAGTTTGTTGTCGAGATTTTTGTTATTCCAATGGATGGTAGCCTTGTCATTATGGAAGGTAGTCTATTTTCGAGATTTTTATTACTCCAATGGATGCTAGCGTTGTCATTTTGGAAGGTAGTATGTCGTTGTGATTTCTGTCACTCCAATGGATGGTAGCCTTGTCACTATGGAAGGTAGTCTGTTGTTCATATTTTTGTTACTCCAATGGATGATAGCATTATCATTATGGAAGTTTGTTTGTTGTCGAGATTTTTGTTACTCCAATGGATGGTAGCCTTGTCATTATGGAAGGTAGTCTATTTTCGAGATTTTTGTTACTTTAATGGATGGTAGCCTTGTCATTATGGAAGCTAGTCTATTTTCGAGATTTTTGTTACTCCAATTGATGGTAGCCTTGTCATTATGGAAGGTAGTTTGTTGTTCATATTTTTGTTACTCCAATGGATGGTAGCCTTGTCATTATGGTAGGTAGTCTATTGTCGAGATTATTGTTACTCCAATGGATGGTAGCATTATTATTATGGAAGGTTGTCTGTTGTCGAGATTTTTGTTACTCCAATGGATGGTAGCCTTGTCATTACGGAAGGTAGTATGTTTTCGAAATTTTTGTTACTCTAATGGATGGTAGCCTTGTCATTATGGATGGTAGTCTATTGTCGAGATTTTTGTTAATCCAATAGATTGTAGCCTTTTCATTATGGAACATATTTTGTTGTCGATGTTTTTGTTACTCCAATGGATAATAGCCTTGTTATTATCGAAGGTAGTCTGTTGTCTAGATTTTTGTTATTCCAATGAATAGTAGCCTTGTCATTATGGAAGGTAGTCTGTTGTCGAGATTTTTGTTACTCCAATGGATGCTAGCATTGTCATTATGGAAGGTAGTATGTCGTTGTGATTTCTGTCACTCCAGTGCATGGTAGCCTTGTAACTATGGAAGGTAGTTTGTTGTTCATATTTTTGTTACTCTAATGGATGGTAGCCTTGTCATTATGGAAGGTAGTCTATTGTCGAGATTTTTGTTACTCAAATGGATGGTAGCATTATCATTATGGAAGGTTGTCTGTTGTCGAGATTTTTGTTACTCCAATGGATGGTAGCCTTGTCATTATGGAAGGTAGTCTGTTTTGGAGATTTTTGTTACTTCAATGGATGCTAGCCTTGTCATTATGGAAGGTAGTCTATTTTCGAGAGTTTTGTTACTTTAATGGATGGTAGCCTTGTCATTATGGAAGGTAGTCTATTTTCGAGATTTTTGTAACTCCAATTGATGGTAGCCTTGTCATTATGGATGGTAGTTTGTTGTTCATATTTTTGTTACTCCAATGGATGGTAGCCTTGTCATTATGGTAGGTAGTCTATTGTCGAGATTATTGTTACTCCAATAGATGGTAGCATTATTATTATGGAAGGTTGTCTGTTGTCGAGATTTTTGTTACTCCAATGGATGGTAGCCTTGTCATTACGGAAGGTAGTATGTTTTCGAGATTTTTGTTACTCTAATGGATGGTAGCCTTGTCATTATGGATGGTAGTCTATTGTCGAGATTATTGTTAATCCAATGGATTGTAGCCTTTTCATTATGGAACGTATTCTGTTATCGATGTTTTTTTTACTCCAATGGATGGTAGCCTTGTCATTATGGTAGGTAGTCTATTGTCGATATTTTTGTTATTCCAATGAATAGTAGCCTTGTCATTATGGAAGGTAGTCTGTTGTCGAGATTTTTGTTACTCCAATGGATGATAGCATTGTCATTATGGAAGGTAGTATGTCGTTGTGATTTCTGTCACTCCAGTGCATGGTAGCCTTGTAACTATGGAAGGTAGTCTGTTGTTCATATTTTTGTTACTCCAATGGATGGTAGCCTTGTCATTATGGAAGGTAGTCTATTGTCCATATTTTTGTTACTCAAACGGATGGTAGCATTATCATTATGGAAGGTTGTCTGTTGTCGAGATTTTTGTTACTCCAATAGATGCTAGCCTTTGTCATTATGGAAGGTAGTCTGTTGTCGAGATTTTTGTTACTCCAATGGATGGTATCATTGTCATTATGGATGGTAGTCTATTGTCTTGATTTTTGTTATTCCAATGGATTGTATCATTGTCATTATGGAACGTATTCTATTGTCGATGTTTTCGTTACTCCAATGGATGGTAGCCTTGTCATTATGAAAGGTAGTTTGTTGTCGAGATTTTTGTTATTCCAATGGATGGTAGCCTTGTCATTATGGAAGGTAGTCTATTTTCAAGATTTTTATTACTCCAATGGATGCTAGCGTTGTCATTTTGGAAGGTAGTATGTCGTTGTGATTTCTGTCACTCCAATGGATGGTAGCCTTGTCACTATGGAAGGTAGTCTGTTGTTCATATTTTTGTTACTCCAATGGATGATAGCATTATCATTATGGAAGTTTGTTTGTTGTCGAGATTTTTGTTACTCCAATGGATGGTAGCCTTGTCATTATGGAAGGTAGTCTATTTTCGAGATTTTTGTTACTTTAATGGATGGTAGCCTTGTCATTATGGAAGGTAGTCTATTTTCGAGATTTTTGTTACTCCAATTGATGGTAGCCTTGTCATTATGGAAGGTAGTTTGTTGTTCATATTTTTGTTACTCCAATGGATGGTAGCCTTGTCATTATGGTAGGTAGTCTATTGTCGAGATTATTGTTACTCCAATGGATGGTAGCATTATTATTATGGAAGGTTGTCTGTTGTCGAGATTTTTGTTACTCCAATGGATGGTAGCCTTGTCATTACGGAAGGTAGTATGTTTTCGAGATTTTTGTTACTCTAATGGATGGTAGCCTTGTCATTATGGATGGTAGTCTATTGTCGAGATTTTTGTTAATCCAATGGATTGTAGCCTTTTCATTATGGAACGTATTCTGTTATCGATGTTTTTTTTACTCCAATGGATGGTAGCCTTGTCATTATGGTAGGTAGTCTATTATCGATATTTTTGTTATTCCAATGAATAGTAGCCTTTTCATTATGGAAGGTAGTCTGTTGTCGAGATTTTTGTTACTCCAATGGATGATAGCATTGTCATTATGGAAGGTAGTATGTCGTTGTGATTTCTGTCACTCCAGTGCATGGTAGCCTTGTAACTATGGAAGGTAGTCTGTTGTTCATATTTTTGTTACTCCAATGGATGGTAGCCTTGTCATTATGGAAGGTAGTCTATTGTCGAGATTTTTGTTACTCAAATGGATGGTAGCATTATCATTATGGAAGGTTGTCTGTTGTCGAGATTTTTGTTACTCCAATAGATGCTAGCCTTTGTCATTATGGAAGGTAGTCTGTTGTCGAGATTTTTGTTACTCCAATGGATGGTATCATTGTCATTATCGATGGTAGTCTATTGTCTTGATTTTTGTTATTCCAATGGAATGTATCATTGTCATTATGGAACGTATTCTATTGTCGATGTTTTCGTTACTCCAATGGATGGTAGCCTTGTCATTATGATAGGTAGTTTGTTGTCGAGATTTTTGTTATTCCAATGGATGGTAGCCTTGTCATTATGGAAGGTAGTCTATTTTCGAGATTTTTATTACTCCAATGGATGCTAGCGTTGTCATTTTGGAAGGTAGTATGTCGTTGTGATTTCTGTCACTCCAATGGATGGTAGCCTTGTCACTATGGAAGGTAGTCTGTTGTTCATATTTTTGTTACTCCAATGGATGATAGCATTATCATTATGGAAGTTTGTTTGTTGTCGAGATTTTTGTTACTCCAATGGATGGTAGCCTTGTCATTATGGAAGGTAGTCTATTTTCGAGATTTTTGTTACTTTAATGGATGGTAGCCTTGTCATTATGGAAACTAGTCTATTTTAGAGATTTTTGTTACTCCAATTCATGGTAGCCTTGTCATTATGGAAGGTAGTTTGTTGTTCATATTTTTGTTACTCCAATGGATGGTAGCCTTGTCATTATGGTAGGTAGTCTATTGTCGAGATTATTGTTACTCCAATGGATGGTAGCATTATTATTATGGAAGGTTGTCTGTTGTCGAGATTTTTGTTACTCCAATGGATGGTAGCCTTGTCATTACGGAAGGTAGTATGTTTTCGAGATTTTTGTTACTCTAATGGATGGTAGCCTTGTCATTATGGATGGTAGTCTATTGTCGAGATTTTTGTTAATCCAATGGATTGTAGCCTTTTCATTATGGAACGTATTCTGTTATCGATGTTTTTTTTACTCCAATGGATGGTAGCCTTGTCATTATGGTAGGTAGTCTATTATCGATATTTTTGTTATTCCAATGAATAGTAGCCTTGTCATTATGGAAGGTAGTCTGTTGTCGAGATTTTTGTTACTCCAATGGATGATAGCATTGTCATTATGGAAGGTAGTATGTCGTTGTGATTTCTGTCACTCCAGTGCATTGTAGCCTTGTAACTATGGAAGGTAGTCTGTTGTTCATATTTTTGTTACTCCAATGGATGGTAGCCTTGTCATTATGGAAGGTAGTCTATTGTCGAGATTTTTGTTACTCAAATGGATGGTAGCATTATCATTATGGAAGGTTGTCTGTTGTCGAGATTTTTGTTACTCCAATAGATGCTAGCCTTTGTCATTATGGAAGGTAGTCTGTTGTCGAGATTTTTGTTACTCCAATGGATGGTATCATTGTCATTATCGATGGTAGTCTATTGTCTTGATTTTTGTTATTCCAATGGAATGTATCATTGTCATTATGGAACGTATTCTATTGTCGATGTTTTCGTTACTCCAATGGATGGTAGCCTTGTCATTATGAAAGGTAGTTTGTTGTCGAGATTTTTGTTATTCCAATGGATGGTAGCCTTGTCATTATGGAAGGTAGTCTATTTTCGAGATTTTTATTACTCCAATGGATGCTAGCGTTGTCATTTTGGAAGGTAGTATGTCGTTGTGATTTCTGTCACTCCAATGGATGGTAGCCTTGTCACTATGGAAGGTAGTCTTTTGTTCATATTTTTGTTACTCCAATGGATGATAGCATTATCATTATGGAAGTTTGTTTGTTGTCGAGATTTTTGTTACTCCAATGGATGGTAGCCTTGTCATTATGGAAGGTAGTCTATTTTCGAGATTTTTGTTACTTTAATGGATGGTAGCCTTGTCATTATGGAAACTAGTCTATTTTCGAGATTTTTGTTACTCCAATTCATGGTAGCCTTGTCATTATGGAAGGTAGTTTGTTGTTCATATTTTTGTTACTCCAATGGATGGTAGCCTTGTCATTATGGTAGGTAGTCTATTGTCGAGATTATTGTTACTCCAATGGATGGTAGCATTATTATTATGGAAGGTTGTCTGTTGTCGAGATTTTTGTTACTCCAATGGATGGTAGCCTTGTCATTACGGAAGGTAGTATGTTTTCGAGATTTTTGTTACTCTAATGGATGGTAGCCTTGTCATTATGGATGGTAGTCTATTGTCGAGATTTTTGTTAATCCAATGGATTGTAGCCTTTTCATTATGGAACGTATTCTGTTATCGATGTTTTTTTTACTCCAATGGATGGTAGCCTTGTCATTATGGTAGGTAGTCTATTATCGATATTTTTGTTATTCCAATGAATAGTAGCCTTGTCATTATGGAAGGTAGTCTGTTGTCGAGATTTTTGTTACTCCAATGGATGATAGCATTGTCATTATGGAAGGTAGTATGTCGTTGTGATTTCTGTCACTCCAGTGCATGGTAGCCTTGTAACTATGGAAGGTAGTCTGTTGTTCATATTTTTGTTACTCCAATGGATGGTAGCCTTGTCATTATGGAAGGTAGTCTATTGTCGAGATTTTTGTTACTCAAATGGATGGTAGCATTATCATTATGGAAGGTTGTCTGTTGTCGAGATTTTTGTTACTCCAATAGATGCTAGCCTTTGTCATTATGGAAGGTAGTCTGTTGTCGAGATTTTTGTTACTCCAATGGATGGTATCATTGTCATTATCGATGGTAGTCTATTGTCTTGATTTTTGTTATTCCAATGGATTGTATCATTGTCATTATGGAACGTATTCTATTGTCGATGTTTTCGTTACTCCAATGGATGGTAGCCTTGTCATTATGAAAGGTAGTTTGTTGTCGAGATTTTTGTTATTCCAATGGATGGTAGCCTTGTCATTATGGAAGGTAGTCTATTTTCGAGATTTTTATTACTCCAATGGATGCTAGCGTTGTCATTTTGGAAGGTAGTATGTCGTTGTGATTTCTGTCACTCCAATGGATGGTAGCCTTGTCACTATGGAAGGTAGTCTGTTGTTCATATTTTTGTTACTCCAATGGATGATAGCATTATCATTATGGAAGTTTGTTTGTTGTCGAGATTTTTGTTACTCCAATGGATGGTAGCCTTGTCATTATGGAAGGTAGTCTATTTTCGAGATTTTTGTTACTTTAATGGATGGTAGCCTTGTCATTATGGAAACTAGTCTATTTTCGAGATTTTTGTTACTCCAATTCATGGTAGCCTTGTCATTATGGAAGGTAGTTTGTTGTTCATATTTTTGTTACTCCAATGGATGGTAGCCTTGTCATTATGGTAGGTAGTCTATTGTCGAGATTATTGTTACTCCAATGGATGGTAGCATTATTATTATGGAAGGTTGTCTGTTGTCGAGATTTGTGTTACTCCAATGGATGGTAGCCTTGTCATTACGGAAGGTAGTATGTTTTCGAGATTTTTGTTACTCTAATGGATGGTAGCCTTGTCATTATGGATGGTAGTCTATTGTCGAGATTTTTGTTAATCCAATGGATTGTAGCCTTTTCATTATGGAACGTATTCTGTTATCGATGTTTTTTTTACTCCAATGGATGGTAGCCTTGTCATTATGGTAGGTAGTCTATTGTCGATATTTTTGTTATTCCAATGAATAGTAGCCTTGTCATTATGGAAGGTAGTCTGTTGTCGAGATTTTTGTTACTCCAATGGATGATAGCATTGTCATTATGGAAGGTAGTATGTCGTTGTGATTTCTGTCACTCCAGTGCATGGTATCCTTGTAACTATGGAAGGTAGTCTGTTGTTCATATTTTTGTTACTCCAATGGATGGTAGCCTTGTCATTATGGAAGGTTGTCTATTGTCGAGATTTTTGTTACTCAAATGGATGGTAGCATTATCATTATGGAAGGTTGTCTGTTGTCGTGATTTTTGTTACTCCAATAGATGCTAGCCTTTGTCATTATGGAAGGTAGTCTGTTGTCGAGATTTTTGTTACTCCAATGGATGGTATCATTGTCATTATGGATGGTAGTCTATTGTCTTGATTTTTGTTATTCCAATGGATTGTATCATTGTCATTATGGAACGTATTCTATTGTCGATGTTTTCGTTACTCCAATGGATGGTAGCCTTGTCATTATGAAAGGTAGTTTGTTGTCGAGATTTTTGTTATTCCAATGGATGGTAGCCTTGTCATTATGGAAGGTAGTCTATTTTCGAGATTTTTATTACTCCAATGGATGCTAGCGTTGTCATTTTGGAAGGTAGTATGTCGTTTTGATTTCTGTCACTCCAATGGATGGTAGCCTTGTCACTATGGAAGGTAGTCTGTTGTTCATATTTTTGTTACTCCAATGGATGATAGCATTATCATTATGGAAGTTTGTTTGTTGTCGAGATTTTTGTTACTCCAATGGATGGTAGCCTTGTCATTATGGAAGGTAGTCTATTTTCGAGATTTTTGTTACTTTAATGGATGGTAGCCTTGTCATTATGGAAGGTAGTCTATTTTCGAGATTTTTGTTACTCCAATTGATGGTAGCCTTGTCATTATGGAAGGTAGTTTGTTGTTCATATTTTTGTTACTCCAATGGATGGTAGCCTTGTCATTATGGTAGGTAGTCTATTGTCGAGATTATTGTTACTCCAATGGATGGTAGCATTATTATTATGGAAGGTTGTCTGTTGTCGAGATTTTTGTTACTCCAATGGATGGTAGCCTTGTCATTACGGAAGGTAGTATGTTTTCGAGATTTTTGTTACTCTAATGGATGGTAGCCTTGTCATTATGGATGGTAGTCTATTGTCGAGATTTTTGTTAATCCAATGGATTGTAGCCTTTTCATTATGGAACGTATTCTGTTATCGATGTTTTTTTTACTCCAATGGATGGTAGCCTTGTCATTATGGTAGGTAGTCTATTGTCGATATTTTTGTTATTCCAATGAATAGTAGCCTTGTCATTATGGAAGGTAGTCTGTTGTCGAGATTTTTGTTACTCCAATGGATGATAGCATTGTCATTATGGAAGGTAGTATGTCGTTGTGATTTCTGTCACTCCAGTGCATTGTAGCCTTGTAACTATGGAAGGTAGTCTGTTGTTCATATTTTTGTTACTCCAATGGATGGTAGCCTTGTCATTATGGAAGGTAGTCTATTGTCGAGATTTTTGTTACTCAAATGGATGGTAGCATTATCATTATGGAAGGTTGTCTGTTGTCGAGATTTTTGTTACTCCAATAGTTGCTAGCCTTTGTCATTATGGAAGGTAGTCTGTTGTCGAGATTTTTGTTACTCCAATGGATGGTATCATTGTCATTATGGATGGTAGTCTATTGTCTTGATTTTTGTTATTCCAATGGATTGTATCATTGTCATTATGGAACGTATTCTATTGTCGATGTTTTCGTTACTCCAATGGATGGTAGCCTTGTCATTATGAAAGGTAGTTTGTTGTCGAGATTTTTGTTATTCCAATGGATGGTAGCCTTGTCATTATGGAAGGTAGTCTATTTTCGAGATTTTTATTACTCCAATGGATGCTAGCGTTGTCATTTTGGAAGGTAGTATGTCGTTTTGATTTCTGTCACTCCAATGGATGGTAGCCTTGTCACTATGGAAGGTAGTCTGTTGTTCATATTTTTGTTACTCCAATGGATGATAGCATTATCATTATGGAAGTTTGTTTGTTGTCGAGATTTTTGTTACTCCAATGGATGGTAGCCTTGTCATTATGGAAGGTAGTCTATTTTCGAGATTTTTGTTACTTTAATGGATGGTAGCCTTGTCATTATGGAAGGTAGTCTATTTTCGAGATTTTTGTTACTCCAATTGATGGTAGCCTTGTCATTATGGAAGGTAGTTTGTTGTTCATATTTTTGTTACTCCAATGGATGGTAGCCTTGTCATTATGGTAGGTAGTCTATTGTCGAGATTATTGTTACTCCAATGGATGGTAGCATTATTATTATGGAAGGTTGTCTGTTGTCGAGATTTTTGTTACTCCAATGGATGGTAGCCTTGTCATTACGGAAGGTAGTATGTTTTCGAGATTTTTGTTACTCTAATGGATGGTAGCCTTGTCATTATGGATGGTAGTCTATTGTCGAGATTTTTGTTAATCCAATGGATTGTAGCCTTTTCATTATGGAACGTATTCTGTTATCGATGTTTTTTTTACTCCAATGGATGGTAGCCTTGTCATTATGGTAGGTAGTCTATTGTCGATATTTTTGTTATTCCAATGAATAGTAGCCTTGTCATTATGGAAGGTAGTCTGTTGTCGAGATTTTTGTTACTCCAATGGATGATAGCATTGTCATTATGGAAGGTAGTATGTCGTTGTGATTTCTGTCACTCCAGTGCATTGTAGCCTTGTAACTATGGAAGGTAGTCTGTTGTTCATATTTTTGTTACTCCAATGGATGGTAGCCTTGTCATTATGGAAGGTAGTCTATTGTCGAGATTTTTGTTACTCAAATGGATGGTAGCATTATCATTATGGAAGGTTGTCTGTTGTCGAGATTTTTGTTACTCCAATAGTTGCTAGCCTTTGTCATTATGGAAGGTAGTCTGTTGTCGAGATTTTTGTTACTCCAATGGATGGTATCATTGTCATTATGGATGGTAGTCTATTGTCTTGATTTTTGTTATTCCAATGGATTGTATCATTGTCATTATGGAACGTATTCTATTGTCGATGTTTTCGTTACTCCAATGGATGGTAGCCTTGTCATTATGAAAGGTAGTTTGTTGTCGAGATTTTTGTTATTCCAATGGATGGTAGCCTTGTCATTATGGAAGGTAGTCTATTTTCGAGATTTTTATTACTCCAATGGATGCTAGCGTTGTCATTTTGGAAGGTAGTATGTCGTTGTGATTTCTGTCACTCCAATGGATGGTAGCCTTGTCACTATGGAAGGTAGTTTGTTGTTCATATTTTTGTTACTCCAATGGATGATAGCATTATCATTATGGAAGTTTGTTTGTTGTCGAGATTTTTGTTACTCCAATGGATGGTAGCCTTGTCATTATGGAAGGTAGTCTATTTTCGAGATTTTTGTTACTTTAATGGATGGTAGCCTTGTCATTATGGAAGGTAGTCTATTTTCGAGATTTTTGTTACTCCAATTGATGGTAGCCTTGTCATTATGGAAGGTCGTTTGTTGTTCATATTTTTGTTACTCCAATGGATGGTAGCCTTGTCATTATGGTAGGTAGTCTATTGTCGAGATTATTGTTACTCCAATGGATGGTAGCATTATTATTATGGAAGGTTGTCTGTTGTCGAGATTTTTGTTACTCCAATGGATGGTAGCCTTGTCATTACGGAAGGTAGTATGTTTTCGAGATTTTTGTTACTCTAATGGATGGTAGCCTTGTAATTATGGATGGTAGTCTATTGTCGAGATTTTTGTTAATCCAATGGATTGTAGCCTTTTCATTATGGAACGTATTCTGTTATCGATGTTTTTTTTACTCCAATGGATGGTAGCCTTGTCATTATGGTAGGTAGTCTATTATCGATATTTTTGTTATTCCAATGAATAGTAGCCTTGTCATTATGGAAGGTAGTCTGTTGTCGAGATTTTTGTTACTCCAATGGATGATAGCATTGTCATTATGGAAGGTAGTATGTCGTTGTGATTTCTGTCACTCCAGTGCATGGTAGCCACGTAACTATGGAAGGTAGTCTGTTGTTCATATTTTTGTTACTCCAATGGATGGTAGCCTTGTCATTATGGAAGGTAGTCTATTGTCGAGATTTTTGTTACTCAAATGGATGGTAGCATTATCATTATGGAAGGTTGTCTGTTGTCGAGATTTTTGTTACTCCAATAGATGCTAGCCTTTGTCATTATGGAAGGTAGTCTGTTGTCGAGATTTTTGTTACTCCAATGGATGGTATCATTGTCATTATCGATGGTAGTCTATTGTCTTGATTTTTGTTATTCCAATGGATTGTATCATTGTCATTATGGAACGTATTCTATTTTCGATGTTTTCGTTACTCCAATGGATGGTAGCCTTGTCATTATGAAAGGTAGTTTGTTGTCGAGATTTTTGTTATTCCAATGGATGGTAGCCTTGTCATTATGGAAGGTAGTCTATTTTCGAGATTTTTATTACTCCAATGGATGCTAGCGTTGTCATTTTGGAAGGTAGTATGTCGTTGTGATTTCTGTCACTCCAATGGATGGTAGCCTTGTCACTATGGAAGGTAGTCTGTTGTTCATATTTTTGTTACTCCAATGGATGATAGCATTATCATTATGGAAGTTTGTTTGTTGTCGAGATTTTTGTTACTCCAATGGATGGTAGCCTTGTCATTATGGAAGGTAGTCTATTTTCGAGATTTTTGTTACTTTAATGGATGGTAGCCTTGTCATTATGGAAACTAGTCTATTTTCGAGATTTTTGTTACTCCAATTCATGGTAGCCTTGTCATTATGGAAGGTAGTTTGTTGTTCATATTTTTGTTACTCCAATGGATGGTAGCCTTGTCATTATGGTAGGTAGTCTATTGTCGAGATTATTGTTACTCCAATGGATGGTAGCATTATTATTATGGAAGGTTGTCTGTTGTCGAGATTTGTGTTACTCCAATGGATGGTAGCCTTGTCATTACGGAAGGTAGTATGTTTTCGAGATTTTTGTTACTCTAATGGATGGTAGCCTTGTCATTATGGATGGTAGTCTATTGTCGAGATTTTTGTTAATCCAATGGATTGTAGCCTTTTCATTATGGAACGTATTCTGTTATCGATGTTTTTTTTACTCCAATGGATGGTAGCCATGTCATTATGGTAGGTAGTCTATTGTCGATATTTTTGTTATTCCAATGAATAGTAGCCTTGTCATTATGGAAGGTAGTCTGTTGTCGAGATTTTTGTTACTCCAATGGATGATAGCATTGTCATTATGGAAGGTAGTATGTCGTTGTGATTTCTGTCACTCCAGTGCATGGTAGCCTTGTAACTATGGAAGGTAGTCTGTTGTTCATATTTTTGTTACTCCAATGGATGGTAGCCTTGTCATTATGGAAGGTAGTCTATTGTCGAGATTTTTGTTACTCAAATGGATGGTAGCATTATCATTATGGAAGGTTGTCTGTTGTCGTGATTTTTGTTACTCCAATAGATGCTAGCCTTTGTCATTATGGAAGGTAGTCTGTTGTCGAGATTTTTGTTACTCCAATGGATGGTATCATTGTCATTATGGATGGTAGTCTATTGTCTTGATTTTTGTTATTCCAATGGATTGTATCATTGTCATTATGGAACGTATTCTATTGTCGATGTTTTCGTTACTCCAATGGATGGTAGCCTTGTCATTATGAAAGGTAGTTTGTTGTCGAGATTTTTGTTATTCCAATGGATGGTAGCCTTGTCATTATGGAAGGTAGTCTATTTTCGAGATTTTTATTACTCCAATGGATGCTAGCGTTGTCATTTTGGAAGGTAGTATGTCGTTGTGATTTCTGTCACTCCAATGGATGGTAGCCTTGTCACTATGGAAGGTAGTCTGTTGTTCATATTTTTGTTACTCCAATGGATGATAGCATTATCATTATGGAAGTTTGTTTGTTGTCGAGATTTTTGTTACTCCAATGGATGGTAGCCTTGTCATTATGGAAGGTAGTCTATTTTCGAGATTTTTGTTACTTTAATGGATGGTAGCCTTGTCATTATGGAAACTAGTCTATTTTCGAGATTTTTGTTACTCCAATTCATGGTAGCCTTGTCATTATGGAAGGTAGTTTGTTGTTCATATTTTTGTTACTCCAATGGATGGTAGCCTTGTCATTATGGTAGGTAGTCTATTGTCGAGATTATTGTTACTCCAATGGATGGTAGCATTATTATTATGGAAGGTTGTCTGTTGTCGAGATTTGTGTTACTCCAATGGATGGTAGCCTTGTCATTACGGAAGGTAGTATGTTTTCGAGATTTTTGTTACTCTAATGGATGGTAGCCTTGTCATTATGGATGGTAGTCTATTGTCGAGATTTTTGTTAATCCAATGGATTGTAGCCTTTTCATTATGGAACGTATTCTGTTATCGATGTTTTTTTTACTCCAATGGATGGTAGCCTTGTCATTATGGTAGGTAGTCTATTGTCGATATTTTTGTTATTCCAATGAATAGTAGCCTTGTCATTATGGAAGGTAGTTTGTTGTCGAGATTTTTGTTACTCCAATGGATGATAGCATTGTCATTATGGAAGGTAGTATGTCGTTGTGATTTCTGTCACTCCAGTGCATGGTAGCCTTGTAACTATGGAAGGTAGTCTGTTGTTCATATTTTTGTTACTCCAATGGATGGTAGCCTTGTCATTATGGAAGGTAGTCTATTGTCGAGATTTTTGTTACTCAAATGGATGGTAGCATTATCATTATGGAAGGTTGTCTGTTGTCGTGATTTTTGTTACTCCAATAGATGCTAGCCTTTGTCATTATGGAAGGTAGTCTGTTGTCGAGATTTTTGTTACTCCAATGGATGGTATCATTGTCATTATGGATGGTAGTCTATTGTCTTGATTTTTGTTATTCCAATGGATTGTATCATTGTCATTATGGAACGTATTCTATTGTCGATGTTTTCGTTACTCCAATGGATGGTAGCCTTGTCATTATGAAAGGTAGTTTGTTGTCGAGATTTTTGTTATTCCAATGGATGGTAGCCTTGTCATTATGGAAGGTAGTCTATTTTCGAGATTTTTATTACTCCAATGGATGCTAGCGTTGTCATTTTGGAAGGTAGTATGTCGTTGTGATTTCTGTCACTCCAATGGATGGTAGCCTTGTCACTATGGAAGGTAGTCTGTTGTTCATATTTTTGTTACTCCAATGGATGATAGCATTATCATTATTGAAGTTTGTTTGTTGTCGAGATTTTTGTTACTCCAATGGATGGTAGCCTTGTCATTATGGAAGGTAGTCTATTTTCGAGATTTTTGTTACTTTAATGGATGGTAGCCTTGTCATTATGGAAACTAGTCTATTTTCGAGATTTTTGTTACTCCAATTCATGGTAGCCTTGTCATTATGGAAGGTAGTTTGTTGTTCATATTTTTGTTACTCCAATGGATGGTAGCCTTGTCATTATGGTAGGTAGTCTATTGTCGAGATTATTGTTACTCCAATGGATGGTAGCATTATTATTATGGAAGGTTGTCTGTTGTCGAGATTTGTGTTACTCCAATGGATGGTAGCCTTGTCATTACGGAAGGTAGTATGTTTTCGAGATTTTTGTTACTCTAATGGATGGTAGCCTTGTCATTATGGATGGTAGTCTATTGTCGAGATTTTTGTTAATCCAATGGATTGTAGCCTTTTCATTATGGAACGTATTCTGTTATCGATGTTTTTTTTACTCCAATGGATGGTAGCCATGTCATTATGGTAGGTAGTCTATTGTCGATATTTTTGTTATTCCAATGAATAGTAGCCTTGTCATTATGGAAGGTAGTCTGTTGTCGAGATTTTTGTTACTCCAATGGATGATAGCATTGTCATTATGGAAGGTAGTATGTCGTTGTGATTTCTGTCACTCCAGTGCATGGTAGCCTTGTAACTATGGAAGGTAGTCTGTTGTTCATATTTTTGTTACTCCAATGGATGGTAGCCTTGTCATTATGGAAGGTAGTCTATTGTCGAGATTTTTGTTACTCAAATGGATGGTAGCATTATCATTATGGAAGGTTGTCTGTTGTCGTGATTTTTGTTACTCCAATAGATGCTAGCCTTTGTCATTATGGAAGGTAGTCTGTTGTCGAGATTTTTGTTACTCCAATGGATGGTATCATTGTCATTATGGATGGTAGTCTATTGTCTTGATTTTTGTTATTCCAATGGATTGTATCATTGTCATTATGGAACGTATTCTATTGTCGATGTTTTCGTTACTCCAATGGATGGTAGCCTTGTCATTATGAAAGGTAGTTTGTTGTCGAGATTTTTGTTATTCCAATGGATGGTAGCCTTGTCATTATGGAAGGTAGTCTATTTTCGAGATTTTTATTACTCCAATGGATGCTAGCGTTGTCATTTTGGAAGGTAGTATGTCGTTGTGATTTCTGTCACTCCAATGGATGGTAGCCTTGTCACTATGGAAGGTAGTCTGTTGTTCATATTTTTGTTACTCCAATGGATGATAGCATTATCATTATGGAAGTTTGTTTGTTGTCGAGATTTTTGTTACTCCAATGGATGGTAGCCTTGTCATTATGGAAGGTAGTCTATTTTCGAGATTTTTGTTACTTTAATGGATGGTAGCCTTGTCATTATGGAAACTAGTCTATTTTCGAGATTTTTGTTACTCCAATTCATGGTAGCCTTGTCATTATGGAAGGTAGTTTGTTGTTCATATTTTTGTTACTCCAATGGATGGTAGCCTTGTCATTATGGTAGGTAGTCTATTGTCGAGATTATTGTTACTCCAATGGATGGTAGCATTATTATTATGGAAGGTTGTCTGTTGTCGAGATTTGTGTTACTCCAATGGATGGTAGCCTTGTCATTACGGAAGGTAGTATGTTTTCGAGATTTTTGTTACTCTAATGGATGGTAGCCTTGTCATTATGGATGGTAGTCTATTGTCGAGATTTTTGTTAATCCAATGGATTGTAGCCTTTTCATTATGGAACGTATTCTGTTATCGATGTTTTTTTTACTCCAATGGATGGTAGCCTTGTCATTATGGTAGGTAGTCTATTGTCGATATTTTTGTTATTCCAATGAATAGTAGCCTTGTCATTATGGAAGGTAGTTTGTTGTCGAGATTTTTGTTACTCCAATGGATGATAGCATTGTCATTATGGAAGGTAGTATGTCGTTGTGATTTCTGTCACTCCAGTGCATGGTAGCCTTGTAACTATGGAAGGTAGTCTGTTGTTCATATTTTTGTTACTCCAATGGATGGTAGCCTTGTCATTATGGAAGGTAGTCTATTGTCGAGATTTTTGTTACTCAAATGGATGGTAGCATTATCATTATGGAAGGTTGTCTGTTGTCGTGATTTTTGTTACTCCAATAGATGCTAGCCTTTGTCATTATGGAAGGTAGTCTGTTGTCGAGATTTTTGTTACTCCAATGGATGGTATCATTGTCATTATGGATGGTAGTCTATTGTCTTGATTTTTGTTATTCCAATGGATTGTATCATTGTCATTATGGAACGTATTCTATTGTCGATGTTTTCGTTACTCCAATGGATGGTAGCCTTGTCATTATGAAAGGTAGTTTGTTGTCGAGATTTTTGTTATTCCAATGGATGGTAGCCTTGTCATTATGGAAGGTAGTCTATTTTCGAGATTTTTATTACTCCAATGGATGCTAGCGTTGTCATTTTGGAAGGTAGTATGTCGTTGTGATTTCTGTCACTCCAATGGATGGTAGCCTTGTCACTATGGAAGGTAGTCTGTTGTTCATATTTTTGTTACTCCAATGGATGATAGCATTATCATTATTGAAGTTTGTTTGTTGTCGAGATTTTTGTTACTCCAATGGATGGTAGCCTTGTCATTATGGAAGGTAGTCTATTTTCGAGATTTTTGTTACTTTAATGGATGGTAGCCTTGTCATTATGGAAGGTAGTCTATTTTCGAGATTTTTGTTACTCCAATTGATGGTAGCCTTGTCATTATGGAAGGTAGTTTGTTGTTCATATTTTTGTTACTCCAATGGATGGTAGCCTTGTCATTATGGTAGGTAGTCTATTGTCGAGATTATTGTTACTCCAATGGATGGTAGCATTATTATTATGGAAGGTTGTCTGTTGTCGAGATTTTTGTTACTCCAATGGATGGTAGCCTTGTCATTACGGAAGGTAGTATGTTTTCGAGATTTTTGTTACTCTAATGGATGGTAGCCTTGTCATTATGGATGGTAGTCTATTGTCGAGATTTTTGTTAATCCAATGGATTGTAGCCTTTTCATTATGGAACGTATTCTGTTATCGATGTTTTTTTTACTCCAATGGATGGTAGCCTTGTCATTATGGTAGGTAGTCTATTGTCGATATTTTTGTTATTCCAATGAATAGTAGCCTTGTCATTATGGAAGGTAGTCTGTTGTCGAGATTTTTGTTACTCCAATGGATGATAGCATTGTCATTATGGAAGGTAGTATGTCGTTGTGATTTCTGTCACTCCAGTGCATTGTAGCCTTGTAACTATGGAAGGTAGTCTGTTGTTCATATTTTTGTTACTCCAATGGATGGTAGCCTTGTCATTATGGAAGGTAGTCTATTGTCGAGATTTTTGTTACTCAAATGGATGGTAGCATTATCATTATGGAAGGTTGTCTGTTGTCGAGATTTTTGTTACTCCAATAGATGCTAGCCTTTGTCATTATGGAAGGTAGTCTGTTGTCGAGATTTTTGTTACTCCAATGGATGGTATCATTGTCATTATGGATGGTAGTCTATTGTCTTGATTTTTGTTATTCCAATGGATTGTATCATTGTCATTATGGGACGTATTCTATTGTCGATGTTTTCGTTACTCCAATGGATGGTAGCCTTGTCATTATGAAAGGTAGTTTGTTGTCGTGATTTTTGTTATTCCAATGGATGGTAGCCTTGTCATTATGGAAGGTAGTCTATTTTCGAGATTTTTATTACTCCAATGGATGCTAGCGTTGTCATTTTGGAAGGTAGTATGTCGTTGTGATTTCTGTCACTCCAATGGATGGTAGCCTTGTCACTATGGAAGGTAGTCTGTTGTTCATATTTTTGTTACTCCAATGGATGATAGCATTATCATTATGGAAGTTTGTTTGTTGTCGAGATTTTTGTTACTCCAATGGATGGTAGCGTTGTCATTATGGAAGGTAGTCTATTTTCGAGATTTTTGTTACTTTAATGGATGGTAGCCTTGTCATTATGGAAGGTAGTCTATTTTCGAGATTTTTGTTACTCCAATTGATGGTAGCCTTGTCATTATGGAAGGTAGTTTGTTGTTCATATTTTTGTTACTCCAATGGATGGTAGCCTTGTCATTATGGTAGGTAGTCTATTGTCGAGATTATTGTTACTCCAATGGATGGTAGCATTATTATTATGGAAGGTTGTCTGTTGTCGAGATTTTTGTTACTCCAATGGATGGTAGCCTTGTCATTACGGAAGGTAGTATGTTTTCGAGATTTTTGTTACTCTAATGGATGGTAGCCTTGTCATTATGGATGGTAGTCTATTGTCGAGATTTTTGTTAATCCAATGGATTGTAGCCTTTTCATTATGGAACGTATTCTGTTATCGATGTTTTTTTTACTCCAATGGATGGTAGCCTTGTCATTATGGTAGGTAGTCTATTGTCGATATTTTTGTTATTCCAATGAATAGTAGCCTTGTCATTATGGAAGGTAGTCTGTTGTCGAGATTTTTGTTACTCCAATGGATGATAGCATTGTCATTATGGAAGGTAGTATGTCGTTGTGATTTCTGTCACTCCAGTGCATTGTAGCCTTGTAACTATGGAAGGTAGTCTGTTGTTCATATTTTTGTTACTCCAATGGATGGTAGCCTTGTCATTATGGAAGGTAGTCTATTGTCGAGATTTTTGTTACTCAAATGGATGGTAGCATTATCATTATGGAAGGTTGTCTGTTGTCGAGATTTTTGTTACTCCAATAGATGCTAGCCTTTGTCATTATGGAAGGTAGTCTGTTGTCGAGATTTTTGTTACTCCAATGGATGGTATCATTGTCATTATGGATGGTAGTCTATTGTCTTGATTTTTGTTATTCCAATGGATTGTATCATTGTCATTATGGAACGTATTCTATTGTCGATGTTTTCGTTACTCCAATGGATGGTAGCCTTGTCATTATGAAAGGTAGTTTGTTGTCGAGATTTTTGTTATTCCAATGGATGGTAGCCTTGTCATTATGGAAGGTAGTCTATTTTCGAGATTTTTATTACTCCAATGGATGCTAGCGTTGTCATTTTGGAAGGTAGTATGTCGTTGTGATTTCTGTCACTCCAATGGATGGTAGCCTTGTCACTATGGAATGTAGTTTGTTGTTCATATTTTTGTTACTCCAATGGATGATAGCATTATCATTATGGAAGTTTGTTTGTTGTCGAGATTTTTGTTACTCCAATGGATGGTAGCCTTGTCATTATGGAAGGTAGTCTATTTTCGAGATTTTTGTTACTTTAATGGATGGTAGCCTTGTCATTATGGAAGGTAGTCTATTTTCGAGATTTTTGTTACTTCAATTGATGGTAGCCTTGTCATTATGGAAGGTAGTTTGTTTTTCATATTTTTGTTACTCCAATGGATGGTAGCCTTGTCATTATGGTAGGTAGTATATTGTCGAGATTATTGTTACTCCAATGGATGGTAGCATTATTATTATGGAAGGTTGTCTGTTGTCGAGATTTTTGTTACTCCAATGGATGGTAGCCTTGTCATTACGGAAGGTAGTATGTTTTCGAGATTTTTGTTACTCTAATGGATGGTAGCCTTGTCATTATGGATGGTAGTCTATTGTCGAGATTTTTGTTAATCCAATGGATTGTAGCCTTTTCATTATGGAACATATTTTGTTGTCGATGTTTTTGTTACTCCAATGGATAATAGCCTTGTTATTATGGAAGGTAGTCTGTTGTCTAAATTTTTGTTATTCCAATGAATAGTAGCCTTGTCATTATGGAAGGTAGTCTGTTGTCGAGATTTTTGTTACTCCAATGGATGCTAGCATTGTCATTATGGAAGGTAGTATGTCGTTGTGATTTCTGTCACTCCAGTGCATGGTAGCCTTGTAACTATGGAAGGTAGTCTGTTGTTCATATTTTTGTTACTCCAATGGATGGTAGCCTTGTCATTATGGAAGGTAGTCTATTGTCGAGATTTTTGTTACTCAAATGGATGGTAGCATTATCATCATGGAAGGTTGTCTGTTGTCGAGATTTTTGTTACTCCAATGGATGGTAGCCTTGTCATTATGGAAGGTAGTCTGTTTTGGAGATTTTTGTTACTTCAATGGATGCTAGCCTTGTCATTATGGAAGGTAGTCTGTTTTCGAGATTTTTGTTACTTTAATGGATGGTAGCCTTGTCATTATGGAAGGTAGTCTATTTTCGAGATTTTTGTTACTCCAATTGATGGTAGCCTTGTCATTATGGAAGGTAGTTTGTTGTTCATATTTTTGTTACTCCAATGGATGGTAGCCTTGTCATTATGGTAGGTAGTCTATTGTCGAGATTATTGTTACTCCAATGGATGGTAGCATTATTATTATGGAAGGTTGTCTGTTGTCGAGATTTTTGTTACTCCAACGGATGGTAGCCTTGTCATTATGGAAGGTAGTATGTTTTCGAGATTTTTGTTACTCTAATGGATGGTAGCCTTGTCATTATGGATGGTAGTCTATTGTCGAGATTTTTGTTAATCCAATGGATTGTAGCCTTTTCATTATGGAACGTATTCTGTTATCGATGTTTTTTTTACTCCAATGGATGGTAGCCTTGTCATTATGGTAGGTAGTCTATTGTCGATATTTTTGTTATTCCAATGAATAGTATCCTTGTCATTATGGAAGGTTATCTGTTGTCGATATTTTTGTTACTCCAATGGATGGTAGCCTTGTCATTACGGAAGGTAGTATGTCGTTGTGATTTTTGTCACTCCAATGGATGGTAGCCTTGTAACTATGGAAGCTAGTCTGTTGTTCATATTTTTGTTACTCCAATGGATGGTAGCCTTGCCATTATGGAAGGTAGTCTATTGTCGAGATTTTTGTTACTCCAATGGATGGTAGCATTATCATTATGGAAGGTTGTCTGTTGTCGAGATTTTTGTTACTCCAATGGATGGTAGCCTTGTCATTATGGAAGGTAGTCTGTTTTGGAGATTTTTGTTACTTCAATGGATGCTAGCCTTGTCATTATGGAAGGTAGTCTGTTTTCGAGATTTTTGTTACTCCAATTGATGGTAGCCTTGTCATTATGGAAGGTAATTTGTTTTTCATATTTTTGTTACTCCAATGGATGGTAGCCTTGTCATTATGGTAGGTGGTCTATTGTCGAGATTTTTGTTACTCCAATGGATGGTAGCATTATCATTATGGAAGGTTGTCTGTTGTCGAGATTTTTGTTACTTAACTGGATGGTAGCCATGTCATTACGGAAGGTAGTCTATTTTCGATATTTTTGTTACTCCAATGGATGGTAGCCTTGTCATTATGGATGGTAGTCTGTTGTCGAGATTTTTGTTATTCCAATGGATTGTAGCCTTTTCATTATGGAACGTATTCTGTTTTCGATGTTTTTGTTACTCCAATGGATAATAGCCTTGTTATTATGGAAGGTAGTATGTTGTCTAGATTTTTGTTATTCCAATGAATGGTAGCCTTTTCATTATGGAAGGTAGTCTGTTGTTGATATTTTTGTTACTCCAATTGATGCTAGCCTTGTCATACTGGAAGGTAGTATGTCGTTGTGATTTCTGTCACTCCAATGGATGGTAGCCTTGTAACTATGGAAGGTAGTCTGTTGTTCATATTTTTGTTACTCCAATGGATGGTAGCCTTGTCATTATGAAAGGTGGTTAATTGTCGAGATTTTTGGTACTCCAATGGATGGTAGCATTATCATTATGGAAGGTTGTCTGTTGTCGATATTTTTGTTATTCCAATGGATTGTAGCCTTTTAATTATGGAATGTAGTCTTTTGTCGAGATTTTTGTTATTCCAATGGATTGTAGCCTTTTCATTATGGAATGTATTCTGTTGTCGATGTTTTTGTTACTCCAATGGATAATAGCCTTGTTATTATGGAAGGTAGTCTGTTTTCTAGATTTTTGTTATTCCAATGAATAGTAGCCTTGTCATTATGGAAGGTAGTCTGTTGTCGAGATTTTTGTTACTCCAATGGATGCTAGCATTGTCATTATGGAAGGTAGTATGTCGTTGTGATTTCTGTCACACCAGTGGATGGTAGCCTTGTAACTATGGAAGGTAGTCTGTTGTTCATATTTTTGTTACTCCAATGGATGGTAGCCTTGTCATTATGGAAGGTAGTCTATTGTCGAGATTTTTGTTACTCCAATGGATGGTAGCCATGTCATTACGGAAGGTAGTCTGTTTTCGATATTTTTGTTACTCAAATGGATGGTAGCCATGTCATTACGGAAGGTAGTCTATTTTCGATATTTTTGTTACTCAAATGGATGGTAGCCTTGTCATTATGGACGGTAGTCTGTTGTCGAGATTTTTGTTATTCCAATGGATTGTATCCTTTTCATTATGGGAGGTAGTCTGTTGTTGATATTTTTGTTACTCCAATTGATGCTAGCGTTGTCATACTGGAAGGTAGTATGTCGTTGTGATTTCTGTCACTCCAATGGATGGTAGCCTTGTAACTATGGAAGGTAGTCTGTTGTTCATATTTTTGTTACTCCAACGGATGGTAGCCTTGTCATTATGGAAGGTAGTCTATTGTCGTGATTTTTGTTACTCCAATGGATGGTAGCATTATCATTATGGAAGGTTGTCTGTTGTGGAGATTTTTGTTACTCCAATGGATGGTAGACTTGTAATTATGGAAGGTAGTCTGTTTTGGAGATTTATGTTACTTCAATGGATGCTAGCCTTGTCATTATGGAAGGTAGTCTGTTTTCGAGATTTTTGTTACACCAATGGATGGTAGCCTTGTCATTATGGAAGGTAGTTTGTTGTTCATATTTTTGTGACTCCAATGGATGGTAGCCTTGTCATTATGGTAGGTAGTCTATTGTCGAGATTTTTGTTACTCCAATGGATGGTAGCATTATCATTAAGGAAGGTTCTTTGTTGTCGGGATTTTTGTTACTCAAATGGATGGTAGCCTTGTCATTACGGAAGGTAGTCTGTTTTCGATATTTTTGTTACTCAAATGGATGGTAGCCTTGTCATTATGGATGGTAGTCTGTTGTCGAGATTTTTGTTATTCTAATGGATTGTAGCCTTTTCATTACGGAACGTATTCTGTTTTCGATGTTTTTGTTACTCCAATTGATAGTAGCCTTGTTATTATGGATGGTAGTCTGTTGTCTAGATTTTTGTTACTTCAATGGATGGTAGCCTTGTCATTTTGGAAGGTAGTCTGTTGTCGATATTTTTGTTACTCCAATTGATGCTAGCATTGTCATTATTGAAGGTAGTTTGTTTTTCATATTTTTGTTACTCCAATGGATGGTAGCCTTGTCATTATGGTAGGTAGTCTATTGTCTTGATTTTTGTTACTCCAATGGATGGTAGCATTATCATTATGGATGGTTGTCTGTTATCGAGATTTTTTTTAATCCAATGGATGGTAGCCTTGTCATTACGGAAGGTAGTCTGTTTTCTAGATTTTGGTTACTACAATCGATGGTAGCCTTGTCATTATGGATGGTAGTCTGTTGTCGAGATTTTTATTATTCCAATGGATGGTAGGTAGTCTATTGTCGAGATTCTTGTTACTCCAATGGATGGTAGCATTATCATTATGGAAGGTTGTCTGTTGTCGAGATTTTTGTTACTCCAATGGATGGTAGCCTTGTCATTACGGAAGGTAGTCTGTTTTCGAGATTTTTGTTACTCCAATGGATGGTAGCCTTGTCATTATGAATGGTAGTTTGTTGTCGAGACATTTGTTATTCCAATGGATTGTAGACTTTTCATTATGGAACGTATTCTGTTGTCGATGTTTTTGTTACTCCAATGGATATTAGCCTTGATATTATGGAAGGTAGTCTGTTGTCTAGATTTTATGTTATTCCAATGAATAGTAGCCTTGTCATTATGGAAGGTAGTCTATTGTCTATATTTTTGTTACTCTAATGGATGCTAGCATTGTCATTTTTAAAGGTAGTATGTCATTGTGATTTCTCTCACTCCAATGGATGGTAGCCTTGTCACTATGGAAGGTAGTCTATTTTTCATATTTTTGTTACTCCAATGGATGGTAGCCTTGTCATTATGGAAGGTAGTCTATTTTCGAGATTTTAGTTACTCCAATGGATGGTAGCATTATCATTATGGAAGGTTGTCCGTTGTCGAGATTTTTGTTACTCCAATGGATGGTAGCCTTGTCATTATGGAAGGTAGTATGTTGTCGAGATTTTTGTTACTTCAATGGATGGTAACCTTGTCATTTTAGAAGGTAGTCTATTTTCGAGATTTTTGTTACTCCAATGGATGGTAGCCTAGTCATTATGGAAGGTAGTCTGTTGTTCATATTTTTGTTACTCCAATGGATGGTAGCCTTTCCATTATGGTAGGTAGTCTATTGTCGAGATTTTTGTTACTCCAATGGATTGTAGCATTATCATTATGGAAGGTTGTCTGTTGTCGAGATTTTTGTTACTCCAACGGTTGGTAGCCTTGTCATTATGGAAGGTAGTCTGTTATCGAGATTTTTGTTACTCCAATGGATGGTAGCCTTGTCATTATGGAAGGTTGTCTGTTGTCGAGATTTTTGTTATTCCAATGGATTGTAGCCTTTTCATTATGGAATGTATTCTGTTGTCGATGTTTTTGTTACTCCAATGGATATTAGCCTTGATATTATGGAAGGTAGTTTGTTGTCTAGATTTTATGTTATTCCAATGAATAGTACCCTTGTCATTATGGAAGGTACTCTGTTGTCGAGATTTTTGTTACTCTAATGGATGCTAGCATGGTCATTATGGGAGGTAGTATGTCGTTGTGATTTCTCTGACTCCAATGGATGGTAGCCTTGTAACTATGGAAGGTATTATGTTGTTCATATTTTTGTTACTTCAATGGATGGTATCCTTGTCATTTTAGAAGGTAGTCTGTTTTCGAGATTTTTGTTACTCAAATGTATGGTAGCCTTGTCATTATGGAAGGTAGTCTGTTGTTCATATTTTTGTTACTCCATTGGATGGTAGCCTTGTCATTATGGTAGGTAGTCTATTGTCGAGATTTTTGTTACTCCAATGGATGGTAGCATTATCATTATGGAAGGTTGTCTGTTGTCGAGATTTTTGTTACTCCAATGGATGGTAGCCTTGTCATTACGGAAGGTAGTCTATTTTCGAGATTTTTGTTACTCTAATGGATGGTAGCCTTGTCATTAAGGATGGTAGTCTGTTGTCGAGATTTTTGTTATTCTAATGGATTGTATCATTGTCATTATGGAACGTATTCTGTTGTCGATGTTTTCGTTACTCCAATGGATGGTAGCCTTGTCATTATGAAATGTAGTTTGTTGTCCAGATTTTTGTTATTCCAATGGATGGTAGCATTATCATTATGGAAGGTTGTCTGTTGTCGAGATTTTTGTTACTCCAATGGATGCTAGCATTGTCATTTTGGAAGGTAGTATGTTGTTGTGATTTCTGTCACACCAATGGATGGTAGCCTTGTCACTATGGAAGGTAGTCTATTTTTCATATTTTTGTTACTCCAATGGATGGTAGCCTTCTCATTATGGTAGGTAGTCTATTGTCGAGATTTTTGTTACTCCAATGGATGGTAGCATTATCATTATGGAAGGTTGTCTGTTGTCGAGATTTTTGTTACTCCAATGGATGGTAGCCTTGTCATTACGGAAGGTAGTCTTTTTTCGAGATTTTTGTTACTCAAATGGATGGTAGCCTTGTCATTATGGATGGTAGTCTGTTGTCGAGATTTTTGTTATTCTAATGGATTGTATCTTTGTCATTATGCAACGTATTCTGTTGTCGATGTTTTCGTTACTCCAATGGATGGTAGCCTTGTCATTATGAAAGGTAGTTTGTTGTCGAGATTTTTGTTATTCCAATGGACGGTAGCCTTGTCATTATGGAAGGTAGTCTATTGTCGAGATTTTTGTTACTCCAATGGATGGTAGCATTATCATTATGGAAGGTTGTCTGTTGTCGAGATTTTTGTTACTCCAATGGATGGTAGCCTTGTCATTATGGAAGGTAGTCTGTTGTTCATATTTTTGTTACTCCAATGGTTGGTAGCCTTGCCATTATGGTAGGTAGTCTATTGTCGAGATTTTTGTTACTCCAACGGATGGTAGCATTATCATTATGGAAGGTTGTCTGTTGTCGAGATTTTTGTTACTCCAACGGATGGTAGCCTTGTCATTAAGGAAGGTAGTCTGTTTTCGATATTTTTGTTACTCCAATGGATGGTAGCCTTGTCATTATGAATGGTAGTCTGTTGTCGAGATTTTTGTTATTCCAATGGATTGTAGCCTTTTCATTATGGAACGTATTCTGTTCTCGATGTTTTTGTTACTCCAATGAATAGTAGCCTTGTCATTATGGAAGGTAGTCTGTTGTCGAGATTTTTGTTACTCTAATGGATGCTAGCGTTGTCATTATGGAAGGTAGTATGTCGTTGTGATTTCTCTCACTCCAATGGATGGTAGCCTTGTAACTATGGAAGGTATTATGTTGTTCATATTTTTGTTATTCCAATGGATGGTAGCCTTGTCATTATGGAAGGTAGTCTATTGTCGAGATTTTTGTTACTCCAATGGATGGTAGCATTATCATTATGGAAGGTTGTCTGTTATCGAGATTTTTGTTACTCCAATGGATGGTAGCCATATCATTATGGAAGGTTGTCTGTTGTCGAGATTTTTGTTACTCCAATGGATGGTAGCCTTGTCATTATGGAAGGTAGTCTGTTTTTGAGATTTTTGTTACTTCAATGGATGGTATCCTTATCATTTTAGAAGGTAGTCTATTTTCGAGATTTTTGTTACTCCAATGGATGGTAGCCTTGTCATTACGGAAGGTAGTCTGTTGTTCATATTTTTGTTACTCCAATGGATGGTAGCCTTGTCTTTATGGTAGGTAGTCTATTGTCGAGATTTTTGTTACTCCAATGGAGGGTAGCATTATAATTATGGAAGGTTGTCTGTTTTCGAGATTTTTGTTACTCCAATGGATGGTAGCCTTGTCATTATGGATGGTAGTCTGTTGTCGAGATTTTTGTTATTCCAATGGATGGTAGCCTTGTCATTATGAAAGGTAGATTTTTGTCGAGATTTTTGTTATTCCAATGGATGGTAGCCTTGTCATTAAGGAAGGTAGTCTATTGTCGAGATTTTTGTTACTCCAATGGATGCTAGCATTGTCATTTTGGAAGGTAGTATGTCGTTGTGATTTCTGTCACTCCAATGGATGGTAGCCTTGTCACTATGGAAGGTAGTCTATTTTTCATATTTTTGTTACTCCAATGTATGGTAGCCTTGTCATTATGGAAGGTAGTCTATTTTCGAGATTTTTGTAACTCCAATGGATGGTAGCATTATCATTATGGAAGGTTGTCTGTTGTCGAGATTTTTGTTACTCCAATGGATGGTAGCCTTGTCATTATGGAAGGTAGTCTCTTGTCGATATTCTTGTTACTCCAATGGATGGTAGCCTTGTCATTAAGGAAGGTAGTATGTTGTCGAGATTTTTGTTACTTCAATGGATGGTAGCCTTGTCATTTTAGAAGGTAGTCTATTTTCAAGATTTTTGTTACTCCAATGTATGGTAGCCTTGTCATTATGGAAGGTACTCTGTTGTTCATATTTTGTTACTCCAATGGATGGTAGCCTTGCCATTATGGTAGGTAGTCTATTGTCGAGATTTTTGTTACTCCAATGGATGGTAGCATTATCATTATGGAAGGTTGTCTGTTGTCGAGATTTTTGTTATTCTAATGGATTGTATCATTGTCATTATGGAACGTATTCTGTTGTCGATGTTTTCGTTACTCCAATGGATGGTAGCCTTGTCATTATGAAAGGTAGTTTGTTGTCGAGACTTTTGTTATTCCAATGGATGGTAGCCTTGTCATTATGGAAGGTAGTCTATTGTCGAGATTTTTATTACTCCAATGGATGGTAGCATTATCATTATGGAAGGTTGTCTGTTGTCGAGATTTTTGTTACTCCAATGGATGCTAGCATTGTCATTTTGGAAGGTAGTATGTTGTTGTGATTTCTGTCACACCAATGGATGGTAGCCTTGTCACTATGGAAGGTAGTCTATTTTTCATATTTTTGTTACTCCAATGGATGGTAGCCTTCTCATTATGGTAGGTAGTCTATTGTCGAGATTTTTGTTACTCCAATGGATGGTAGCATTATCATTATGGAAGGTTGTCTGTTGTCGAGATTTTTGTTACTCCAATGGATGGTAGCCTTGTCATTACGGAAGGTAGTCTTTTTTCGAGATTTTTGTTACTCAAATGGATGGTAGCCTTGTCATTATGGATGGTAGTCTGTTGTCGAGATTTTTGTTATTCTAATGGATTGTATCTTTGTCATTATGCAACGTATTCTGTTGTCGATGTTTTCGTTACTCCAATGGATGGTAGCCTTGTCATTATGAAAGGTAGTTTGTTGTCGAGATTTTTGTTATTCCAATGGACGGTAGCCTTGTCATTATGGAAGGTAGTCTATTGTCGAGATTTTTGTTACTCCAATGGATGGTAGCATTATCATTATGGAAGGTTGTCTGTTGTCGAGATTTTTGTTACTCCAATGGATGGTAGCCTTGTCATTATGGAAGGTAGTCTGTTGTTCATATTTTTGTTACTCCAATGGTTGGTAGCCTTGCCATTATGGTAGGTAGTCTATTGTCGAGATTTTTGTTACTCCAATGGATGGTAGCATTATCATTATGGAAGGTTGTCTGTTGTCGAGATTTTTGTTACTCCAACGGATGGTAGCCTTGTCATTAAGGAAGGTAGTCTGTTTTCGATATTTTTGTTACTCCAATGGATGGTAGCCTTGTCATTATGAATGGTAGTCTATTGTCGAGATTTTTGTTATTCCAATGGATTGTAGCCTTTTCATTATGGAACGTATTCTGTTCTCGATGTTTTTGTTACTCCAATGAATAGTAGCCTTGTCATTATGGAAGGTAGTCTGTTGTCGAGATTTTTGTTACTCTAATGGATGCTAGCGTTGTCATTATGGAAGGTAGTATGTCGTTGTGATTTCTCTCACTCCAATGGATGGTAGCCTTGTAACTATGGAAGGTATTATGTTGTTCATATTTTTGTTATTCCAATGGATGGTAGCCTTGTCATTATGGAAGGTAGTCTATTGTCGAGATTTTTGTTACTCCAATGGATGGTAGCATTATCATTATGGAAGGTTGTCTGTTATCGAGATTTTTGTTACTCCAATGGATGGTAGCCATATCATTATGGAAGGTTGTCTGTTGTCGAGATTTTTGTTACTCCAATGGATGGTAGCCTTGTCATTATGGAAGGTAGTCTGTTTTTGAGTTTTTGTTACTTCAATGGATGGTATCCTTATCATTTTAGAAGGTAGTCTATTTTCGAGATTTTTGTTACTCCAATGGATGGTAGCCTTGTCATTATGGAAGGTAGTCTGTTGTTCATATTTTTGTTACTCCAATGGATGGTAGCCTTGTCTTTATGGTAGGTAGTCTATTGTCGAGATTTTTGTTACTCCAATGGAGGGTAGCATTATAATTATGGAAGGTTGTCTGTTTTCGAGATTTTTGTTACTCCAATGGATGGTAGCCTTGTCATTATGGATGGTAGTCTGTTGTCGAGATTTTTGTTATTCCAATGGATGGTAGCCTTGTCATTATGAAAGGTAGATTTTTGTCGAGATTTTTGTTATTCCAATGGATGGTAGCCTTGTCATTATGGAAGGTAGTCTATTGTCGAGATTTTTGTTACTCCAATGGATGCTAGCATTGTCATTTTGGAAGGTAGTATGTCGTTGTGATTTCTGTCACTCCAATGGATGGTAGCCTTGTCACTATGGAAGGTAGTCTATTTTTCATATTTTTGTTACTCCAATGTATGGTAGCCTTGTCATTATGGAAGGTAGTCTATTTTCGAGATTTTTGTAACTCCAATGGATGGTAGCATTATCATTATGGAAGGTTGTCTGTTGTCGAGATTTTTGTTACTCCAATGGATGGTAGCCTTGTCATTATGGAAGGTAGTCTCTTGTCGATATTCTTGTTACTCCAATGGATGGTAGCCTTGTCATTAAGGAAGGTAGTATGTTGTCGAGATTTTTGTTACTTCAATGGATGGTAGCCTTGTCATTTTAGAAGGTAGTCTATTTTCAAGATTTTTGTTACTCCAATGTATGGTAGCCTTGTCATTATGGAAGGTACTCTGTTGTTCATATTTTGTTACTCCAATGGATGGTAGCCTTGCCATTATGGTAGGTAGTCTATTGTCGAGATTTTTGTTACTCCAATGGATGGTAGCATTATCATTATGGAAGGTTGTCTGTTGTCGAGATTTTTGTTATTCTAATGGATTGTATCATTGTCATTATGGAACGTATTCTGTTGTCGATGTTTTCGTTACTCCAATGGATGGTAGCCTTGTCATTATGAAAGGTAGTTTGTTGTCGAGACTTTTGTTATTCCAATGGATGGTAGCCTTGTCATTATGGAAGGTAGTCTATTGTCGAGATTTTTATTACTCCAATGGATGGTAGCATTATCATTATGGAAGGTTGTCTGTTGTCGAGATTTTTGTTACTCAAATGGATGGTAGCCTTGTCATTATGGAAGGTAGTCTATTGTCGAGATTTTTGTTATTCCAATGGATGGTAGCCTTCTCATTATGGAAGGTAGTCTGTTTTTCGAGATTTTTGTTACTTCAATGTATGGTATCCTTGTCATTTTAGAAGGTAGTCTGTTTTCGAGATTTTTGTTACTCCAATCGATGGTAGCTTGTCATTATGGAAGGTAGTTTGTTGTTCATATTTTTGTTACTCCAATGGATGGTAGCCTTGTCATTCTGGTAGGTAGTCTATTTTCGAGATTTTTTTTATTCCAATGGATTGTATCATTGTCATTATGGAACGTATTCTTTTGTCGATGTTTTCGTTACTCCAATGGATGGTAGCCTTGTCATTATGAAAGGTAGTTTGTTGTCGAGATTTTTGTTATTCCAATGGATGGTAGCCTTGTCATTATGGAAGGTAGTCTGTTTTCGAGATTTTTGTTACTCAAATGTATGGTAGCCTTGTCATTATGGAAGGTAGTCTGTTGTTCATATTTTTGTTACTCCAATGGATGGTAGCCTTGTCATTATGGTAGGTAGTCTATTGTCGAGATTTTTGTTACTCCAATGGATGGTAGCATTATCATTATGGAAGGTTGTTTGTTGTCGAGATTTTTGTTACTCCAATGGATGGTAGCCTTGTCATTACGGAAGGTAGTCTGTTTTCGAGATTTTTGTTACTCTAATGGATGGTAGCCTTGTCATTATGGATGGTAGTCTGTTGTCGAGATTTTTGTTATTCTAATGGATTGTATCATTGTCATTATGGAACGTATTATGTTGTCGATGTTTTCTTAACTCCAATGGATGGTAGCCTTGTCATTATGAAAGGTAGTTTGTTGTCGAGATTTTTGTTATTCCAATGGATGGTAGCCTTGTCATTATGGAAGGTAGTCTATTGTCGAGATTTTTGTTACTTCAATGGATGCTAGCATTGTCATTTTGGAAGGTAGTATGTCGTTGTGATTTCTGTCACTCCAATGGATGGTAGCCTTGTCACTATGGAAGGTAGTCTATTTTTCATATTTTTGTTACTCCAATGGATGGTAGCCTTGTCATTATGGAAGGTAGTCTATTGTCGAGATTTTTGTTACTCCAATGGATGGTAGCATTATCATTATGGAAGGTTGTCTGTTGTCGAGATTTTTGTTACTCCAATGGATGGTAGCCTTGTCATTATGGAAGGTAGTCTCTTGTCGATATTCTTGTTACTCCAATGGATGGTAGCCTTGTCATTAAGGAAGGTAGTATGTTGTCGAGATTTTTGTTACTTCAATGGATGGTAGCCTTGTCATTTTAGAAGGTAGTCTGTTTTCGAGATTTTTGTTACTCCAATGGATGGTAGCCTTGTCATTATGGAAGGTAGTCTGTTGTTCATATTTTTGTTACTCCAATGGTTGGTAGCCTTGCCATTATGGTAGGTAGTCTATTGTCGAGATTTTTGTTACTCTAATGGATGGTAGCATTATCATTATGGAAGGTTGTCTGTTGTCGAGATTTTTGTTACTCCAACGGATGGTAGCCTTGTCATTACGGAAGGTAGTCTGTTTTCGATATTTTTGTTACTCCAATGGATGGTAGCCTTGTCATTATGAATGGTAGTCTGTTGTCGAGATTTTTGTTATTCCAATGGATTTTAGCCTTTTCATTATGGAACGTATTCTGTTGTCGATGTTTTTGTTACTCCAATGGATATTAACCTTGATATTATGGAAGGTAGTCTGTTGTCTAGATTTTATGTTATTCCAATGAATAGTAGCCTTGTCATTATGGAAGGTAGTCTGTTGTCGAGATTTTTGTTACTCTAATGGATGCTAGCGTTGTCATTATGGAAGGTAGTATGTCGTTGTGATTTCTCTCACTCCAATGGATGGTAGCCTTGTAACTATGGAAGGTATTATGTTGTTCATATTTTTGTTACTCCAATGGATGGTAGCCTTGTCATTATGGAAGGTAGTCTATTGTCGAGATTTTTGTTACTCCAATGGATGGTAGCATTATCATTATGGAAGGTTGTCTGTTATCGAGATTTTTGTTACTCCAATGGATGGTAGCCTTATCATTATGGAAGGTTGTCTGTTGTCGAGATTTTTGTTACTCCAATGGATGGTAGCCTTGTCATTATGGAAGGTAGTCTGTTTTCGAGATTTTTGTTACTTCAATGGATGGTATCCTTGTCATTTTAGAAGGTAGTCTGTTTTCGAGATTTTTGTTACTCCAATGGATGGTAGCCTTGTCATTATGGAAGGTAGTCTGTTGTTCATATTTTTGTTACTCCAATGGATGGTAGCCTTGTCATTATGGTAGGTAGTCTATTGTCGAGATTTTTGTTACTCCAATGGATGGTAGCATTATAATTATGGAAGGTTATCTGTTTTCGAGATTTTTGTTACTCCAACGGATGGTAGCCTTGTCATTACGGATGGTAGTCTGTTGTCGAGATTTTAGTTATTCCAATGGATGGTAGCCTTGTCATTATGAAAGGTAGTTTTTTGTCGAGATTTTTGTTATTCCAATGGATGGTAGCCTTGTCATTATGGAAGGTAGTCTATTGTCGAGATTTTTGTTACTCCAATGGATGGTAGCATTATAATTATGGAAGGTTGTTTGTTATCGATATTTTTGTTACTCCAATGGATGGTAGCCTTATCATTATGGAAGGTTGTCTGTTGTCGAGATTTTTGTTACTCCAATGGATGGTAGCCTTGTCATTATGGAAGGTAGTCTGTTTTCGAGATTTTTGTTACTTCAATGGATGGTATCCTTGTCATTTTAGAAGGTAGTCTATTTTCGAGATTTTTGTTACTACAATGGATGGTAGCCTTGTCATTATGGAAGGTAGTCTGTTGTTCATATTTTTGTTACTCCAATGGATGGTAGCCTTGTCATTATGGTAGGTAGTCTATTGTCGAGATTTTTGTTACTCCAATGGATGGTAGCATTATAATTATGGAAGTTTATCTGTTTTCGAGATTTTTGTTACTCCAACGGATGGTAGCCTTGTAATTACGGATGGTAGTCTGTTGTCGAGATTTTTGTTATTCCAATGGATGGTAGCCTTGTCATTATGAAAGGTAGTTTTTTGTCGAGATTTTTGTTATTCCAATGGATGGTAGCCTTGTCATTATGGAAGGTAGTCTATTGTCGAGATTTTTGTTACTCCAATGGATGGTAGCATTATCATTATGGAAGGTTGTCTGTTATCGAGATTTTTGTTACTCCAATGGATGGTAGCCTTATCATTATGGAAGGTTGTCTGTTGTCGAGATTTTTGTTACTCCAATGGATGGTAGCCTTGTCATTATGGAAGGTAGTCTGTTTTCGAGATTTTTGTTACTTCATGGATGGTATCCTTGTCATTTTAGAAGGTAGTCTGTTTTCGAGATTTTTGTTACTCCAATGGATGGTAGCCTTGTCATTATGGAAGGTAGTCTGTTGTTCATATTTTTGTTACTCCAATGGATGGTAGCCTTGTCATTATGGTAGGTAGTCTATTGTCGAGATTTTTGTTACTCCAATGGATGGTAGCATTATAATTATGGAAGGTTATCTGTTTTCGAGATTTTTGTTACTCCAACGGATGGTAGCCTTGTCATTACGGATGGTAGTCTGTTGTCGAGATTTTTGTTATTCCAATGGATGGTAGCCTTGTCATTATGAAAGGTAGTTTTTTGTCGAGATTTTTGTTATTCCAATGGATGGTAGCCTTGTCATTATGGAAGGTAGTCTATTGTCGAGATTTTTGTTACTCCAATGGATGGTAGCATTATCATTATGGAAGGTTGTCTGTTATCGAGATTTTTGTTACTCCAATGGATGGTAGCCTTATCATTATGGAAGGTTGTCTGTTGTCGAGATTTTTGTTACTCCAATGGATGGTAGCCTTGTCATTATGGAAGGTAGTCTGTTTTCGAGATTTTTGTTACTTCAATGGATGGTATCCTTGTCATTTTAGAAGGTAGTCTATTTTCGAGATTTTTGTTACTCCAATGGATGGTAGCCTTGTCATTATGGAAGGTAGTCTGTTGTTCATATTTTTGTTACTCCAATGGATGGTAACCTTGTCATTATGGTAGGTAGTCTATTGTCGAGATTTTTGTTACTCCAATGGATGGTAGCATTATAATTATGGAAGGTTATCTGTTTTCGAGATTTTTGTTACTCCAACGGATGGTAGCCTTATCATTACGGATGGTAGTCTGTTGTCGAGATTTTTGTTATTCCAATGGATGGTAGCCTTGTCATTATGAAAGGTAGTTTTTTGTCGAGATTTTTGTTATTCCAATGGATGGTAGCCTTGTCATTATGGAAGGTAGTCTATTGTCGAGATTTTTGTTACTCCAATGGATATTAGCCTTGATATTATGGAAGGTAGTCTATTGTCTAGATTTTATGTTATTCCAATGAATAGTAGCCTTGTCATTAAGGAAGGTAGTCTGTTGACGAGATTTTTGTTACTATAATGGATGCTAGCGTTGTCATTATGGAAGGTAGTATGTCGTTGTGATTTCTCTCACTCCAATGGATGGTAGCCTTGTAATTATGGAAGGTATTATGTTGTTCATATTTTTGTTACTCCAATGGATGGTAGCCTTGTCATTATGGAAGGTAGTCTATTGTCGAGATTTTTGTTACTCCAATGGATGGTAGCATTATCATTATGGAAGGTTGTCTGTTATCGAGATTTTTGTTACTCCAATGGATGGTAGCCTTATCATTATGGAAGGTTGTCTGTTGTCGAGATTTTTGTTACTCCAATGGATGGTAGCCTTGTCATTATGGAAGGTAGTCTCTTTTCGAGATTTTTGTTACTTCAATGGATGGTATCCTTGTCATTTTAGAAGGTAGTCTGTTTTCGAGATTTTTGTTACTCCAATGGATGGTAGCCTTGTCATTATGGAAGGTAGTCTGTTGTTCATATTTTTGTTACTCCAATGGATGGTAGCCTTGTCATTATGGTAGGTAGTCTATTGTTGAGATTTTTGTTACTCCAATGGATGGTAGCATTATAATTATGGAAGGTTGTCTTTCTTCGAGATTTTTGTTACTCCAATGGATGGTAGCCTTGTCATTATGGATGGTAGTCTGTTGTCGAGATTTTTGTTACTCCAATGGATGCTAGCATTGTCATTTTGGAAGGTAGTATGTCCTTGTGATTTCTGTCACTCCAATGGATGGTAGCCTTGTCACTATGGAAGGTAGTCTATTTTTCATATTTTTGTTACTCCAATGTATGGTAGCCTTGTCATTATGGAAGGTAGTCTATTGTCGAGATTTTTGTTACTCCAATGGATGGTAGCATTATCATTATGGAAGGTTGTCTGTTGTCGAGATTTATGTTACTCCAATGGATGGTAGCCTTGTCATTATGGATGGTAGTCTGTTGTCAAGATTTTTGTTATTCCAATGGATGGTAGCCTTGTCATTATGAAAGGTAGTTTTTTGTCGAGATTTTTGTTATTCCAATGGATGGTAGCCTTGTCATTATGGAAGGTAGTCTATTGTCGAGATTTTTGTTACTCCAATGGATGCTAGCATTGTCATTTTGGAAGGTAGTATGTCCTTGTGATTTTTGTCACTCCAATGGATGGTAGCCTTGTCACTCTGGAAGGTAGTCTATTTTTCATATTTTTGTTACTCCAATGTATGGTAGCCTTGTCATTATGGAAGGTAGTCTATTGTCGAGATTTTTGTTACTCCAATGGATGGTAGCATTATCATTATGGAAGGTTGTCTGTTGTCGAGATTTATGTTACTCCAATGGATGGTAGCCTTGTCATTATGGAAGGTAGTCTGTTGTCGAGATTTTTGTTACTCCAATGGATGGTAGCCGTGTCATTACGGAAGGTAGTCCGTTTTCGAGATTTTTGTTACTCCAATGGATGGTAGCCATGTCATTATGGATCGTAGTCTGTTGTCGAGATTTTTGTTATTCCAATGGATTGTAGCCTTTTCATTATGGAACGTATTCTGTTGTCGATGTTTTTGTTACTCCAATGGATAGTAGCCTTGTCATTATGGAAGGTAGTCTGTTGTCTAGATTTTTGTTATTCCAATGAATGGTAGCCTTTTCATTATGGAAGGTAGTCTGTTGTCGATATTTTTGTTACTCCAATGGATGGTAGCCTTGTCATTACGAAAGGTAGTCTATTTTCGAGATTTTTGTTACTCCAATAGATGGTAGCCTTGTCTTTATGGAAGGTAGTCTGTTGTCGAGATTTTTGTTACTCCAATGGATGGTATCATTGTCATTATGGATGGTAGTTTGTTGTCGTGATTTTTGTTATTCCAATGGATTGTATCATTGTCATTATGGAACGTATTCTGTTGTCGATGTTTTCGTTACTCCAATGGATGGTAGACTTGTCATTATGAAAGGTAGTTTGTTGTCGAGATTTTTGTTATTCCAATGGATGGTAGCCTTGTCATTATGGAAGGTAGTCTATTTTCGAGATTTTTGTTACTCCAATGGATGCTAGCGTTGTCATTTTGGAAGGTAGTATGTCGTTGTGATTTCTGTCACTTCAATGGATGGTAGCCTTGTCACTATGGAAGGTAGTATGTTGTTCATATTTTTGTTACTCCAATCGATGATAGCATTATCATTATGGAAGTTTGTCTGTTGTCGAGATTTTTGTTACTCCAATGGATGGTAGCCTTGTCATTATGGAAGGTAGTCTGTTTTCGAGATTTTTGTAACTTTAATGGATGGTAGCCTTGTCTTTATGGAAGGTAGTCTATTTTCGAGATTTTTGTTACTCCATTGGATGGTAGCTTTGTCATTATGGAAGGTAGTTTATTGTTCATATTTTTGTTACTCCAATGGATGGTAGCCTTGTCATTATGGTAGGTAGTCTATTGTCGAGATTATTGTTTCTCCAATGGATGGTAGCATTATTATTATGGAAGGTTGTATGTTGTCGAGCTTTTTGTAACTCCAATGGATGGGAGCCTTGTCATTACAGAAGGTAGTCTGTTTTCGAGATTTTTGTTACTCCAGCGGATGGTAGCCTTGTCATTATAGATGGTAGTCTGTTGTCGAGATTTTTGTTATTCCAATGGATTGTAGCCTTTTCATTATGGAACGTATTCTGTTGTCGATGTTTTTGTTACTCCAACGAATAATAGCCTTGTTATTATGGAAGGTAGTCTGTTGTCTAGATTTTTGTTATTCCAATGAATATTAGCCTTGTCATTATGGAAGGTAGTATGTTGTCGAGATTTTTGTTACTCCAATGGATGCTAGCATTGTCATTATGGAAGGTAGTATGTCGTTGTGATTTCTGTCACTCCAGTGGATGGTAGCCTTGTAACTATGGAAGGTAGTCTGTTGTTCATATTTTTGTTACTCCAATGGATGGTAGCCTTGTCATTATGGAAGGTAGTCTATTGTCGAGATTTTTGTTACTCCAATGGATGGTAGCATTATCATTATGGAAGGTTGTCTGTTGTCGAGATTTTTGTTACTCCAATGGATGGTAGCCTTGTCATTATGGAAGTTAGTCTGTTTTCGAGATTTTTGTTACTTCAATGGATGGTATCCTTGTCATTTTAGAAGGTAGTCTGTTTTCGAAATTTTTGTCACTCCAATGGATGGTAGCCTTGTCATTATGGAAGGTAGTCTGTTGTTCATATTTTTGTTACTCCAATGGATGGTAGCCTTGTCATTATGGTAGTTAGTCTATTGTCGAGATTTTTGTTACTCCAATGGATGGTAGCATTATAATTATGGAAGGTTGTCTGTTTTCGAGATTTTTGTTACTCCAATGGATGGTAGCCTTGTCATTATGGATGGTAGTCTGTTGTCGAGATTTTTGTTATTCCAATGGATGGTAGCCTTGTCATTATGAAAGGTAGTTTTTTGTCGAGATTTTTGTTATTCCAATGGATGGTAGCCTTGTCATTATGGAAGGTAGTCTATTGTCGAGATTTTTGTTACTCCAATGGATGCTAGCATTGTCATTTTGGAAGGTTGTCTGTTGTCAAGATTTATGTTACTCCAATGGATGGTAGCCTTGTCACTATGGAAGGTAGTCTATTTTTCATATTTTTGTTACTCCAATGTATGGTAGCCTTGTCATTATGGAAGGTAGTCTATTGTCGAGATTTTTGTTACTCCAATGGATGGTAGCATTATCATTATGGAAGGTTGTCTGTTGTCGAGATTTATGTTACTCCAATGGATGGTAGCCTTGTCATTATGGAAGGTAGTCTGTTGTCGAGATTTTTGTTACTCCAATGGATGGTAGCCTTGTCATTACGGAAGGTAGTCCGTTTTCGAGATTTTTGTTACTCCAATGGATGGTAGCCTTGTCATTATGGATGGTAGTCTGTTGTCGAGATTTTTGTTATTCAAATGGAGTGTAGCCTTTTCATTATGGAACATATTCTGTTGTCGATGTTTTTGTTACTCCAATGGATAGTAGCCTTGTCATTATGGAAGGTAGTCTGTTGTCTAGATTTTTGTTATTCCAATGAATGGTAGCCTTTTCATTATGGAAGGTAGTCTGTTGTCGATATTTTTGTTACTCCAATGGATGGTAGCCTTGTCATTACGAAAGGTAGTCTATTTTCGAGATTTTTGTTACTCCAATAGATGGTAGCCTTGTCATTATGGAAGGTAGTCTGGTGTCGAGATTTTTGTTACTCCAATGGATGGTATCATTGTCATCATGGATGGTAGTTTGTTGTCGTGATTTTTGTTATTCCAATGGATTGTATCATTGTCATTATGGAACGTATTCTGTTGTCGATGTTTTTGTTACTCCAATGGATGGTAGCCTTGTCATTATGAAAGGTAGTTTGTTGTCGAGATTTTTGTTATTCCAATGGATGGTAGCCTTGTCATTATGGAAGGTAGTCTATTTTCGAGATTTTTGTTACTCTAATGGATGCTAGCGTTGTCATTTTGGAAGGTAGTATGTCGTTGTGATTTCTGTCACTTCAATGGATGGTAGCCTTGTCACTATGGAAGGTAGTATGTTGTTCATATTTTTGTTACTCCAATCGATGATAGCATTATCATTATGGAAGTTTGTCTGTTGTCGAGATTTTTGTTACGCCAATGGATGGTAGCCTTGTTATTATTGAAGGTAGTCTGTTTTCGAGATTTTTGTTACTTTAATGGATGGTAGCCTTGTCATTATGGAAGGTAGTCTGTTTTCGAGATTTTTGTTACTCCATTGGATGGTAGCTTTGTCATTATGGAAGGTAGTTTGTTGTTCATATTTTTGTTACTCCAATGGATGGTAGCCTTGTCATTATGGTATGTAGTCTATTGTCGAGATTATTGTTACTCCAATGGATGGTAGCATTATTATTATGGAAGGTTGTATGTTGTCGAGCTTTTTGTAACTCCAATGGATGGTAGCCTTGTCATTACGGAAGGTAGTCTGTTTTCGAGATTTGTGTTACTCTAATGGATGGTAGCCTTGTCATTATGGATGGTAGTCTATTGTCGAGATTTTTCTTATTCCAACGGATTGTAGCCTTTTCATTATGGAACGTATTCTGTTGTCGATGTTTTTGTTACTCCAATGGATAATAGCCTTGTTATTATGGAAGGTAGTCTGTTGTCTAGAATTTTGTTATTCCAATGAATAGTAGCCTTGTCATTATGGAAGGTAGTCTGTTGTCGAGATTTTTGTTACTCCAATGGATGCTAGCATTGTCATTATGGAAGGTAGTATGTCGTTGTGATTTCTGTCACTCCAATGGATGGTAGCCTTGTAACTATGGAAGGTAGTCTGTTGTTCATATTTTTGTTACTCCAATGGATGGTAGCCTTGTCATTATGGAAGGTAGTCTATTGTCGAGATTTTTGTTACTCCAATGGATGGTAGCATTATCATTATGGAAGGTTGTCTGTTGTCGAGATTTTTGTTACTCCAATGGATGGTAGCCTTGTCATTATGGAAGGTAGTCTGTTTTGGAGATTTTTGTTACTTCAATGGATGCTAGCCTTGTCATTATGGAAGGTAGTCTGTTTTTGAGATTTTTGTTACTCCAAATGATGGTAGCCTTGTCATTATGGAAGGTAGTTTGTTGTTCATATTTTTGTTACTCTAATGGATGGTAGCCTTGTCATTATGGTAGGTGGTCTATTGTCGAGATTTTTGTTACTCCAATGGATGGTAGCATTATCATTATGGAAGGTTGTTTGTTGTCGAGATTTTTGTTACTCAAATGGATGGTAGCCTTGTCATTACGGAAGGTAGTCTATTTTCGAGATTTTTGTTACTCCAATGGATGGTAGCCTTGTCATTATGGTAGGTAGTTTATTGTCGAGATTTTTGTTACTCCAATGGATGGTAGCATTATCATTATGGAAGGTTGTGTGTTGTCGAGATTTTTGTTACTCAAATGGATGGTAGCCTTGTCATTACGGAAGGTAGTCTGTTTTCGATATTTTTGTTACTCCAATGGATGGTAGCCTTGTCATTATGGATGGTAGTCTGTTGTCGAGATTTTTATTATTCCAATGGATTGTAGCCTTTTCATTATGGAACGTATTCTGTTTTCGATGTTTTTGTTACTCCAATGGATAGTAACCTTGTTATTATGGATGGTAGTCTGTTGTCTAGATTTTTGTTATTCCAATGAATGGTAGCCTTGTCATTATGGAAGGTAGTCTATTTTCGATATTTTTGTTACTCCAATGGATGGTAGCATTATAATTATGGAAGGTTGTCTGTTGTCGAGATTTTTGTTACTCCAATAGATGGTAGCCTTGTCATTACGGAAGGTAGTCTGTTTTCTAGATTTTTGTTACTCCAATGGATGGTAGCCTTGTCATTATGGATGGTAGTCTGTTGTCGAGATTTTTGTTATTCCAATGGATTGTATCATTGTCATTATGGAACTTATTGTGTTGTCGATGTTTTCGTTACTCCAATGGATGGTAGCCTTGTCATTATGAAGGGTAGTTTGTTGTCGAGATTTTTGTTATTCCAATGGATGGTAGCCTTGTCATTATGGAAGGTAGTCTATTGTCGAGATTTTTGTTACTCCAATGGATGCTAGCGTTGTCTTTTTGGAAGGTAGTAGGTCATTGTGATTTCTGTCACTCCAATGGATGGTAGCCTTGTCACTATGGAAGCTAGTCTGTTTTTCATATTTTTGTTACTCCTATGGATGGTAGCCTTGTCATTATGGAAGATAGTCTATTGTCGAGATTTTTGTTACTCCAATGGATGGTAGCGTTATCATTATGCAAGGTTGTCTATTATCGTGATTTTTGTTACTCCAATGGATGGTAGCCTTGTCATTATGGAAGGTAGTCTGTTTTCGAGATTTTTGTTACTCCAATGGATGGTAGCCTTGTCATTATGGAAGGTAGTTTGTTGTTCATATTTTTGTTACTCCAATGGATGGTAGCCTTGCCATTATGGTAGGTAGTCTATTGTCGAGATTTTTGTTACTCCAATGGATGGTAGCCTTGTCATTACGGAAGGTAGTTTATTTTCGAGATTTTTGTTACTCCAATAGATGGTAGCCTTGTCATTATGGAAGTTAGTCTGTTGTCGAGATTTTTGTTACTCCAATGGATGGTATCATTGTCATTATGGATGGTAGTCTGTTGTCGAGTTTTTTGTTATTCCAAAGGATTGTAGCCTTTTCATTATGGAACGTTTTTTGTTGTCGATGTTTTTGTTACTCCAATGGATGGTAGCCTTGTCATTATGAAAGGTAGTTTGTTTTCGAGATTTTTGTTATTCCAATGGATGGTAGCCTTGTCATTATGGAAGGTAGTCTATTGTCATTTTGGAAGGTAGTATGTCGTTGTGATTTCGGTCACTCCAATGGATGGTAGCCTTGTCACTATGGAAGGTAGTCTGTTGTTCATATTTTTGTTACTCCAATGGATGGTAGCCTTGGCATTTTTGAAAGTAGTCTGTTGTTGAGATTTTTGTTACTCCAATGGATGGTAGCATTATCATTATGGAAGTTTTTTATTTGTCGAGATTTTTGTTACTCCAATGGATGGTAGCCTTGTCATTATGGATGGTAGTCTGTTTTCGAGATTTTTGTTACTTTAATGTATGGTAGCCTTGTCATTATGGAAGGTAGTCTGTATTCGAGATTTGTTTTACTCCAATGGATGCTAGCCTTGTCACTATGGAAGGTAGTTTGTTGTTCATATTTTTGTTACTCCAACGGATGGTAGCCTTGTCATTATGGATGGTAGTCTGTTGTCGAGATTTTTGTTATTTTAATGGATTGTAGCCTTTTCATTATGGAACGTATTCTGTTGTCGATGTTTTTGTTACTCCAATGGATAATAGCCTTGTTATTATGGAAGGTAGTTTGTGTCTAGATTTTTGTTATTCTAATGAATAGTAGCCTTGTCATTATGGAAGGTAGTCTGTTGTCGAGATTTTTGTTACTCCAATGGATGCTAGCGTTGTCATTATGGAAGGTCGTATGTCGTTGTAATTTCTGTCACTCCAGTGGATGGTAGACTTGTAACTATGGAAGGTAGTTTGTTGTTCATATTTTTGTTACTCCAATGGATGGTAGCCTTGTCATTATGGAAGGTAGTCTATTGTCGAGATTTTTGTTACTCCAATGGATGGTCGCATTATAATTATGGAAGGTTGTCTGTTGTCGAGATTTATGTTACTCCAATGGATTGTAACTTTGTCATTATGGAAGGTAGTCTATTTTGGTGATTTTTGTTACTTCAATGGATGCTAGCCTTGTCATTATGGATGGTAGTCTGTTGTCGATATTTTTGTTACTCCAATGGATGGTAGCCTTGTCAATACGAAAGGTAGTTTATTTTCGAGATTTTTGTTACTCCAATAGATGGTAGCCTTGTCATTATGGAAGTTAGTCTGTTGTCGAGATTTTTGTTACTCCAATAGATGGTATCATTGTCATTATGAATGGTAGTCTGTTGTCGAGTTTTTTGTTATTCCAAAGGATTGTAGCCTTTTCATTATGGAACGTTTTTTGTTGTCGATGTTTTTTTTACTCCAATGGATGGTAGCCTTGTCATTATGAAAGGTAGTTTGTTTTCGAGATTTTTGTTATTCCAATGGATGGTAGCCTTGTCATTATGGAAGGAAGTCTATTGTCATTTTGGAAGGTAGTATGTCGTTGTGATTTCTGTCACTCCAATGGATGGTAGCCTTGTCACTATGGAAGGTAGTCTGTTGTTCATATTTTTGTTACTCCAATGGATGGTAGCCTTGGCATTTTTGAAAGTAGTCTGTTGTTGAGATTTTTGTTACTCCAATGGATGGTAGCATTATCATTATGGAAGTTTTTCTTTTGTCGAGATTTTTGTTACTCCAATGGATGGTAGCCTTGTCATTATGGATGGTAGTCTGTTTTCGAGATTTTTGTTACTTTAATGTATGGTAGCCTTGTCATTATGGAAGGTAGTCTGTATTCGAGATTTGTTTTACTCCAATGGATGCTAGCCTTGTCACTATGGAAGGTAGTTTGTTGTTCATATTTTTGTTACTCCAACGGATGGTAGCCTTGTCATTATGGATGGTAGTCTGTTGTCGAGATTTTTGTTATTTTAATGGATTGTAGCCTTTTCATTATGGAACGTATTCTGTTGTCGATGTTTTTGTTACTCCAATGGATAATAGCCTTGTTATTATGGAAGGTAGTTTGTGTCTAGATTTTTGTTATTCTAATGAATAGTAGCCTTGTCATTATGGAAGGTAGTCTGTTGTCGAGATTTTTGTTACTCCAATGGATGCTAGCGTTGTCATTATGGAAGGTCGTATGTCGTTGTAATTTCTGTCACTCCAGTGGATGGTAGCCTTGTAACTATGGAAGGTAGTTTGTTGTTCATATTTTTGTTACTCCAATGGATGGTAGCCTTGTCATTATGGAAGGTAGTCTATTGTCGAGATTTTTGTTACTCCAATGGATGGTCGCATTATAATTATGGAAGGTTGTCTGTTGTCGAGATTTATGTTACTCCAATGGATTGTAACTTTGTCATTATGGAAGGTAGTCTATTTTGGTGATTTTTGTTACTTCAATGGATGCTAGCCTTGTCATTATGGATGGTAGTCTGTTGTCGATATTTTTGTTACTCCAATGGATGGTAGCCTTGTCAATACGAAAGGTAGTTTATTTTCGAGATTTTTGTTACTCCAATAGATGGTAGCCTTGTCATTATGGAAGTTAGTCTGTTGTCGAGATTTTTGTTACTCCAATGGATGGTATCATTGTCATTATGGATGGTAGTCTGTTGTCGAGTTTTTTGTTATTCCAAAGGATTGTAGCCTTTTCATTATGGAACATTTTTTGTTGTCGATGTTTTTGTTACTCCAATGGATGGTAGCCTTGTCATTATGAAAGGTAGTTTGTTTTTGAGATTTTTGTTATTCCAATGGATGGTAGCCTTGTCATTATGGAAGGTAGTCTATTGTCATTTTGGAAGGTAGTATGTCCTTGTGATTTCTGTCACTCCAATGGATGGTAGCCTTGTCACTATGGAAGGTAGTCTGTTGTTCATATTTTTGTTACTCCAATGGATGGTAGCCTTGGCATTTTTGAAAGTAGTCTGTTGTTGAGATTTTTGTTACTCCAATGGATGGTAGCATTATCATTATGGAAGTTTTTTATTTGTCGAGATTTTTGTTACTCCAATGGATGGTAGCCTTGTCATTATGGATGGTAGTCTGTTTTCGAGATTTTTGTTACTTTAATGTATGGTAGCCTTGTCATTATGGAAGGTAGTCTGTATTCGAGATTTGTTTTACTCCAATGGATGCTAGCCTTGTCACTATGGAAGGTAGTTTGTTGTTCATATTTTTGTTACTCCAACGGATGGTAGCCTTGTCATTATGGATGGTAGTCTGTTGTCGAGATTTTTGTTATTTTAATGGATTGTAGCCTTTTCATTATGGAACGTATTCTGTTGTCGATGTTTTTGTTACTCCAATGGATAATAGCCTTGTTATTATGGAAGGTAGTTTGTGTCTAGATTTTTGTTATTCTAATGAATAGTAGCCTTGTCATTATGGAAGGTAGTCTGTTGTCGAGATTTTTGTTACTCCAATGGATGCTAGCGTTGTCATTATGGAAGGTCGTATGTCGTTGTAATTTCTGTCACTCCAGTGGATGGTAGACTTGTAACTATGGAAGGTAGTTTGTTGTTCATATTTTTGTTACTCCAATGGATGGTAGCCTTGTCATTATGGAAGGTAGTCTATTGTCGAGATTTTTGTTACTCCAATGGATGGTCGCATTATAATTATGGAAGGTTGTCTGTTGTCGAGATTTATGTTACTCCAATGGATTGTAACTTTGTCATTATGGAAGGTAGTCTATTTTGGTGATTTTTGTTACTTCAATGGATGCTAGCCTTGTCATTATGGATGGTAGTCTGTTGTCGATATTTTTGTTACTCCAATGGATGGTAGCCTTGTCAATACGAAAGGTAGTTTATTTTCGAGATTTTTGTTACTCCAATAGATGGTAGCCTTGTCATTATGGAAGTTAGTCTGTTGTCGAGATTTTTGTTACTCCAATAGATGGTATCATTGTCATTATGAATGGTAGTCTGTTGTCGAGTTTTTTGTTATTCCAAAGGATTGTAGCCTTTTCATTATGGAACGTTTTTTGTTGTCGATGTTTTTTTTACTCCAATGGATGGTAGCCTTGTCATTATGAAAGGTAGTTTGTTTTCGAGATTTTTGTTATTCCAATGGATGGTAGCCTTGTCATTATGGAAGGAAGTCTATTGTCATTTTGGAAGGTAGTATGTCGTTGTGATTTCTGTCACTCCAATGGATGGTAGCCTTGTCACTATGGAAGGTAGTCTGTTGTTCATATTTTTGTTACTCCAATGGATGGTAGCCTTGGCATTTTTGAAAGTAGTCTGTTGTTGAGATTTTTGTTACTCCAATGGATGGTAGCATTATCATTATGGAAGTTTTTCTTTTGTCGAGATTTTTGTTACTCCAATGGATGGTAGCCTTGTCATTATGGATGGTAGTCTGTTTTCGAGATTTTTGTTACTTTAATGTATGGTAGCCTTGTCATTATGGAAGGTAGTCTGTATTCGAGATTTGTTTTACTCCAATGGATGCTAGCCTTGTCACTATGGAAGGTAGTTTGTTGTTCATATTTTTGTTACTCCAACGGATGGTAGCCTTGTCATTATGGATGGTAGTCTGTTGTCGAGATTTTTGTTATTTTAATGGATTGTAGCCTTTTCATTATGGAACGTATTCTGTTGTCGATGTTTTTGTTACTCCAATGGATAATAGCCTTGTTATTATGGAAGGTAGTTTGTGTCTAGATTTTTGTTATTCTAATGAATAGTAGCCTTGTCATTATGGAAGGTAGTCTGTTGTCGAGATTTTTGTTACTCCAATGGATGCTAGCGTTGTCATTATGGAAGGTCGTATGTCGTTGTAATTTCTGTCACTCCAGTGGATGGTAGCCTTGTAACTATGGAAGGTAGTTTGTTGTTCATATTTTTGTTACTCCAATGGATGGTAGCCTTGTCATTATGGAAGGTAGTCTATTGTCGAGATTTTTGTTACTCCAATGGATGGTCGCATTATAATTATGGAAGGTTGTCTGTTGTCGAGATTTATGTTACTCCAATGGATTGTAACTTTGTCATTATGGAAGGTAGTCTATTTTGGTGATTTTTGTTACTTCAATGGATGCTAGCCTTGTCATTATGGATGGTAGTCTGTTGTCGATATTTTTGTTACTCCAATGGATGGTAGCCTTGTCAATACGAAAGGTAGTTTATTTTCGAGATTTTTGTTACTCCAATAGATGGTAGCCTTGTCATTATGGAAGTTAGTCTGTTGTCGAGATTTTTGTTACTCCAATGGATGGTATCATTGTCATTATGGATGGTAGTCTGTTGTCGAGTTTTTTGTTATTCCAAAGGATTGTAGCCTTTTCATTATGGAACATTTTTTGTTGTCGATGTTTTTGTTACTCCAATGGATGGTAGCCTTGTCATTATGAAAGGTAGTTTGTTTTTGAGATTTTTGTTATTCCAATGGATGGTAGCCTTGTCATTATGGAAGGTAGTCTATTGTCATTTTGGAAGGTAGTATGTCCTTGTGATTTCTGTCACTCCAATGGATGGTAGCCTTGTCACTATGGAAGGTAGTCTGTTGTTCATATTTTTGTTACTCCAATGGATGGTAGCCTTGGCATTTTTGAAAGTAGTCTGTTGTTGAGATTTTTGTTACTCCCATGGATGGTAGCATTATCATTATGGAAGTTTTTCTTTTGTCGAGATTTTTGTTACTCCAATGGATGGTAGCCTTGTCATTATGGATGGTAGTCTGTTTTCGAGATTTTTGTTACTTTAATGTATGGTAGCTTTGTCATTATGGAAGGTAGTCTGTATTCGAGATTTGTTTTACTCTAATGGATGCTAGCCTTGTCACTATGGAAGGTAGTTTGTTGTTCATATTTTTGTTACTCCAACAGATGGTAGCCTTGTCATTATGGATGGTAGTCTGTTGTCGAGATTTTTGTTATTTTAATGGATTGTAGCCTTTTCATTATGGAACGTATTCTGTTGTCGATGTTTTTGTTACTCCAATGGATAATAGCCTTGTTATTATGGAAGGTAGTTTGTGTCTAGATTTTTGTTATTCTAATGAATAGTAGCCTTGTCATTATGGAAGGTAGTCTGTTGTCGAGATTTTTGTTACTCCAATGGATGCTAGCGTTGTCATTATGGAAGGTCGTATGTCGTTGTAATTTCTGTCACTCCAGTGGATGGTAGCCTTGTAACTATGGAAGGTAATTTGTTGTTCATATTTTTGTTACTCCAATGGATGGTAGCCTTGTCATTATGGAAGGTAGTCTATTGTCGAGATTTTTGTTACTCCAATGGATGGTCGCATTATAATTATGGAAGGTTGTCTGTTGTCGAGATTTATGTTACTCCAATGGATTGTAACTTTGTCATTATGGAAGGTAGTCTATTTTGGTGATTTTTGTTACTTCAATGGATGCTAGCCTTGTCATTATGGAAGGTAGTCTGTTTTCGAGATTTTTGTTACTCCAATGGATGGGTGCCTTGTCATTATGGAAGGTAGTTTGTTGTTCATATTTTTGTTACTCCAATGGATCGTAGCCTTGTCATTATGGTAGGTAGTCTATTGTCGAGATTTTTGGTACTCCAATGGATGGTAGCATTATCATTATGGAAGGTTGTCTGTTGTCGAGATTTTTGTTACTCCAATGGATGGTAGCCTTGTCATCATGGATGGTAGTCTGTTGTCGAGATTTTTGTTATTCCAATGGATTGTAGCCTTTTTATTATGGAACGTATTCTGTTTTCGATGTTTTTGTTACTCCAATGGATAATAGCCTTGTCATTATGGAAGGTAGTCTGTTTTTGAGATTTTTGTTACTTCAATGGATGCTAGCCTTGTCATTATGGAAGCTAGTATGTATTCGAGATTTTTGTTACTCCATTGGATGGTATCCTTGTCATTTTGGAAGGTAGTTTGTTGTTCATATTTTTGTTACTCCAATGGATGGTAGCCTTGTCATTATGGTAGGTAGTCTATTATCGAGATTTTTTTTACTCCAATGGATGGTAGCATTATCATTATGGAAGGTTGTTTGTTGTCGAGATTTTTGTTACTCCAATGGATGGTAGCCTTGTCATTACGGAAGGTAGTCTATTTTCGAGATTTTTGTTACTCCAATGGATGGTAGCCTTATCGTTATGGATGGTAGTCTGTTGTCAAGATTTTTGTTATTCCAGTGGATTGTAGCCTTTTCATTATGGAACGTATTCTGTTGTCGATGTTTTTGTTACTCCAATGGATAGTAGCCTTGTTATTATGGAAGGTAGCCTGTTGTCTAGATTTTTGTTATTCCAATGAATAGTAGCCTTGTCATTATGGAAGGATGTCTGTTTTCGAGATTTTTGTTACTCCAATGGATGCTAGCGTTGTCATTATGGAAGGTAGTATGTCGTTGAAATTTCTGTCACTCCAGTGGATGGTAGCCTTGTAACTATGGAAGGTAGTTTGTTGTTCATATTTTTGTTACTCCAATGGATGGTAGCCTTGTCATTATGGAAGGTAGTCTGTTTTGGTGATTTTTGTTACTTCAATGGATGCTAGCCTTGTCATTATGGAAGGTAGTATGTTTTCGAGATTTTTGTTACTCTAATGGATGGTAGCCTTGTCATTATGGAAGGTAGTTTGTTGTTCATATTTTTGTTACTCCAATGGATGGTAGCCTTGTCATTATGGTAGGTAGTCTATTGTCGAGATTTTTGTTACTCAAATGGATGGTAGCATTATCATTATGGAAGGTTGTCTGTTGTCGAGATTTTTGTTACTCCAATGGATGGTAGCCTTGTCATTATGGAAGGTAGTCTGTTTTCGAGATTTTTGTTACTTTATTGGATGGTAGCCTTGTCATTATGGAAGGTAGTCTGTATTCGAGATTTTTGTTACTCCAATGGATGGTAGCCTTGTCATTATGGAAGGTAGTTTGTTGTTCATATTTTTGTTACTCCAATGGATGGTAGCCTTGTCATTATGGTAGGTAGTCTATTGTCGAGATTTTTGTTACTCCAATGGATGGTAGCATTATCATTATGGAAGGTTTTTTGTTGTCGAGATTTTTGTTACTCCAATGGATGGTAGCCTTGTCATTACGGAAGGTAGTCTATTGTCGAGATTTTTGTTACTCCAATGGATGGTAGCCTTTTCATTATGGAACATATTTTGTTGTCGATGTTTTTGTTACTCCAATGGATAGTAGCCTTGTTATTATGGAAGGTAGTCTGTTGTCTAGATTTTTGTTATTCCAATGAATAGTAGCCTTGTCATTATGGAAGGTAGTCTGTTGTCGAGATTTTTGTTACTCCAATGGATGCTAGCTTTGTCATTATGGAAGGTAGTATGTCGTTGTAATTTCTATCACTCCAGTGGATGGTAGCCTTGTAACTATGGAAGGTAGTTTGTTGTTCATATTTTTGTTACTCCAATGGATGGTAGCCTTGTCATTATGGAAGGTAGTCTATTGTCGAGATTTTTGTTACTCCAATGGAAGGTCGCATTATAATTATGGAAGGTTGTCTGTTGTCGAGATTTTTGTTACTCCAATGGATTGTAACTTTGTCATTATGGAAGGTAGTATGTTTTGGTGATTTTTGTTACTTCAATGGATGCTAGCCTTGTCATTATGGAAGGTAGTTTGTTTTCGAGATTTTTGTTACTCCAATGGATGGTAGCCTTGTCATTATGGAAGGTAGTTTGTTGTTCATATTTTTGTTACTCCAATGGACGGTAGCCTTGTCATTATGGTAGGTAGTCTATTGTCGAGATTTTTGGTACTCCAATGGATGGTAGCATTATCATTATGGAAGGTTGTCTGTTGTCGAGATTTTTGTTACTCCAATGGATGGTAGCCTTGTCATTATGGATGGTAGTCAGTTGTCGAGATTTTTGTTATTCCAATGGATTGTAGCCTTTTCATTATGGAACGTATTCTGTTTGCGATGTTTTTGTTACTCCAATGGATAGTAGCCTTGTCATTATGGAAGGTAGTCTGTTTTGGAGATTTTTGTTACTTCAATGGATGCTAGCCTTGTCATTATGGAAGCTAGTCTGTATTCGAGATTTTTGTTACTCCAATGGATGGTAGCCTTGTCATTTTGGAAGGTAGTTTGTTGTTCATATTTTTGTTACTCCAATGGATGGTAGCCTTGTCATTATGGTAGGTAGTCTATTGTCGAGATTTTTGTTACTCCAATGGATGGTAGCATTATCATTATGGAAGGTTGTTTGTTGTCGAGATTTTTGTTACTCCAACGGATGGTAGCCTTGTCATTACGGAAGGTAGTCTATTTTCGAGATTTTTGTTACTCCAATGGATGGTAGCCTTCTCATTATGGATGGTAGTCTGTTGTCGAGATTTTTGTTATTCCAATGGATTGTATCCTTTTCATTATGGAACGTATTCTGTTGTCGATGTTTTTGTTACTCCAATGGATGGTAGCCTTGTTATTATGGAAGGTAGCCTGTTGTCTAGATTTTTGTTATTCCAATGAATAGTAGCCTTGTCATTATGGAAGGTTGTCTGTTGTCGAGATTTTTGTTACTCCAATGGATGCTAGCGTTGTCATTATGGAAGGTAGTATGTCGTTGAAATTTCTGTCACTCCAATGGATGGTAGCCTTGTAACTATGGAAGGTAGTTTGTTGTTCATATTTTTGTTACTCCAATGGATGGTAGCCTTGTCATTATGGAAGGTAGTCTGTTTTGGTGATTTTTGTTACTTCAATGGATGCTAGCCTTGTCATTATGGAAGGTAGTCTGTTTTCGAGATTTTTGTTACTCCAATGGATGGTAGCCTTGTCATTATGGATGGTAGTCTGTTGTCGAGATTTTTGTTATTCCAATGGATTGTAGCCTTTTCATTATGGAACGTATTCTGTTGTTGATGTTTTTGTTACTCCAATGGATAGTAGCCTTGTTATTATGGAAGGTAGTCTGTTGTCTAGATTTTTGTTATTCCAATGAATAGTAGCCTTGTCATTATGGAAGGTTGTCTGTTGTCGAGATTTTTGTTACTCCAATGAATGCTAGCGTTGTCATTATGGAAGGTAGTATGTCGTTGAAATTTCTGTCACTCTAGTGGATGGTAGCCTTGTAACTATGGAAGGTAGTTTGTTGTTCATATTAATGTTACTCCAATGGATGGTAGCCATGTCATTATGGATGGTAGTCTGTTGTCGAGATTTTTGTTATTCCAATGGATTGTAGCCTTTTCATTATGGAACGTATTCTGTTTTCGATGTTTTTGTTACTCCAATGGATATTAGCCTTGTCATTATGGAAGATAGTTTGTTTTAGAGATTTTTGTTACTTCAATGGATCCTAGCCTTGTCATTATGGAAGGTAGTCTGTTTTCGAGATTTTTGTTACTCCAATGGATGGTAGCCTTGCCATTATGGAAGGTAGTTTGTTGTTCATATTTTTGTTACTCCAATGGATGGTAGCCTTGTCATTATGGTAGGTAGTCTATTGTCGAGATTTTTGGTACTCCAATGGATGGTAACCTTGTCATTATGGTAGGTAGTCTATTGTCGAGATTTTTGTTACTCCAATGGATGGTAGCATTATCATTATGAAAGGTTGTCTGTTGTCGAGATTTTTGTTACTCCAGTGGATGGTAGCCTTGTCATTATGGATGGTAGTCTGTTGTCGAGATTTTTGTTATTCCAATGGATTGTAGCCTTTTCATTATGGAACGTATTCTGTTTTCGATGTTTTTGTTACTCCAATGGATATTAGCCCTGTCATTATGGAAGGTAGTCTGTTTTGGAGATTTTTGATACTTCAATGGATGATAGCCTTGTCATTAATGAAGGTAGTCTGTTTTCGAGATTTTAGTTCCTCCAATGGATGGTAGCCTTGTCATTATGGAAGGTAGTTTGTTTTTCATATTTTTGTTACTCCAATGGATGGTAGCCTTGTCATTATGGTAGGTAGTCTATTGTCGAGATTTTTGTTACTCCAATGGATGGTAGCATTATCATTATGGAATGTTGTCTGTTGTCGAGATTTTTGTTACTCCAATGGATGGTAGCATTATCATTATGGAACTTTTTCTGTTGTCTAGATTTTTGTTACTCCAATGGATGGTAGTCTTGTCATTATGGAAGGTAGTCTGTTTTTGAGATTTTTGTTACTTTAATGGATGGTAGCCTTGTCATTATGGAAGGTAGTATGTATTCGATATTTTTGTTACTCCAATGGATGGTAGCCTTGTCATTATGGAAGGTAGTTTGTTGTTCATATTTTTGTTACTCCAATGGATGGTAGCCTTGTCATTATGGTAGGTAGTCTATTGTCGAGATTTTTGTTACTCCAATGGATGGTAGCATTATCATTATGGAAGGTTGTTTATTGTCGAGATTTTTGTTACTCCAATGGATGGTAGCCTTGTCATTACGGAAGGTAGTCTATTTTCGAGATTTTTGTTACTCCAATGGATGGTAGCCTTGTCATTATGGATGGTAGTCTGTTGTCGAGATTTTTGTTATTCCAATGGATTGTAGCCTTTCCATTATGGAACGTATTCTGTTGTCGATGTTTTTGTTACTCCAAGGGATAGTAGCCTTGTTATTATGGAAGGTAGTCTATTGTCTAGATTTTTGTTATTCCAATGAATAGTAGCCTTGTCATTATGGAAGGTTGTCTGTTGTCGAGATTTTTGTTACTCCAATGGATGCTAGCCTTGTCATTATGGAAGGTAGTATGTCGTTGAAATTTCTGTCACTCCAGTGGATGGTAGCCTTGTAACTATGGAAGGTAGTTTGTTGTTCATATTTTTGTTACTCCAATGGATGGTAGCCTTGTCATTATGAAAGGTAGTCTGTTTTGGTGATTTTTGTTACTTCAATGGATGCTAGCCTTGTCATTATGGAAGGTAGTCTGTTTTCGAGATTTTTGTTACTCCAATGGATGGTAGTGTAGCGATAAAAAATGTAGCGGGGTAAATCGGAGATCAAATTATTGATTAATTCGTCTCGCAAAAGCAAGAGTCGCAACCGCGCTTTATTGTTTCCAAAGGAAAAGGGAAAAGAGCGAAATAAAACCCTAAATATGCAATGTAAAAAAAACAAAGCGTTTTTGAAAAGAGATCTTATGGTTCGGGGGTTGGTTATACAATGGGAAGGTATTAGCACCCAATGCATCTATAGTACTCTATAGGAACCTTTTGAAATATCTGTTTTATTTAAAATTGATCGCTTGGTTGAAAATAAATCGTTTTGGCCGAAAAAGGGATACGGACGGTTTTTTTTTAAATACGACGACCTAATGTCGAAGTTTTGGCTTAAAAGGTATAAGTCTTGAAAAGGTTGAAATTTTGAAGAAAGGTGAATATTTGAGGAAAATTAACCTAAGTTTTTAATGAATGAGAGTATTTGCTCGATCGTTTTTGAGGACATGAAGTCAACAAAAATTAGACAATTCCCTTTGGATTAGCGCAAACAGAATAATCGAATGAATGCGAGATATTTAAACAGAAGATTATGAGATGAATGATATACAACAAGTTAAATAAGAGACTGAGTGTGAATATGCATTTTTTTGATTTTTGTTTAATATATGAAGAGAAAAATGTTTTTAATTGGTTACGCATTTTAACATAGATAAAAGGTAACGAGAATTAGTAGAAATGTTTTTTAGGTTTTATATGTTTCTATTTTTTATGTCTTTTTTATATTGGTATTTAATCAAAATGAGGGGAGTAAAATGATAAAAAAAATAAAATGTCTTTTAGTTTTCTCATTTTTACTTTCACATGTTTTTAAAGATATTAAATATTTTTCAAATTAAGTAAAACTTACAAGTCAAATATCTAATTAGAATAAGGAAAACTAAAGTTATTAAATAAACCTAAACTTAGATTAAATGAGATTTGGATAAAATATTAAAATTATCTATTTAAAACTATATATTATTTCTAAGAAACTAATTAATTAAAATTAAAATAGGTTAAGAAAATGAATAGAATTAATTAAATAGCAAACAAAAGATGGGGTGTGAAAATCAAATAGAATGGGCTTAAGCTAAAAGGAATTGAGTTGGGTTGAGGGGAGTGGAGCGGGTCATGGAGGACCCAGACCCAGGAAAAGAACACAGAATGCTTGTAACAAGAAAACCTAGGGAAACTGTACTGTGGCCGCCGCCGCTGGATCTCTTTTCTTCCTTCTTGTTCCGATCTCCTTCACGATCCACTTCGTCATCAAAGCTTGATCTCCTTCACGGTTTCGCTAATCATCTTCGACGCGGCTACATCATCACCCCAACATCACCGTGATCTCATCTTACATCAACATCGTCATTCAACTCTGTTGGGGCGGTATCAAGCTCGATTCCACCTTCCACGACCGGAGTAGTTCCGGCGAACCTTGGATCTTGATAACTGTGACAAAATTTCGATTCCGATCTTCTCCTTCTACTTTCTTCGCGTGTCCGCTTACGTGTTTCCGTGGTTGGTCTTGTATTAACTTGATACTGTATTAATTACAGGAAGCAAAGAAGATCCTTGAGGAAAACTGTGCGATTTGTGATCGTGATAATTGCAGAGAGAAGGTGAAAATCGATGGAGGGAGTTAGGTGGCGAATGCTTGTGGTACAATTCTTTCTTCCTTTCCATTATTTCAGTTCAATGTGTTGTTTTGATTTGATGTTTAGAGAAGATGAAGATGAGAGGAAAAAGGAGATACGGGGAGAGAGAAAGGGGAAAAGAGATGGAGGAATGAGAAAAGCGTAGAGATTTGGTGGTGGAAGGAAGAACGGTGGAGATTGTTTGGAAACAAAGTTAGAGGGTGTTTGTTGTATCAGTTGCGGATCGGGAACGAAATCAGAGGAGATCTCCAGCTGGGTGCGATCTTGGAGTCATTGCGCGTGCCTCATACATTGGTAACATCCTGCCATTTTTAAAAGTTCCATGTTGCTCAAATCATTATTGTAGGATTATCATCTAAGAAAAGTTATCCTGTTGCTATGTTTTGTGTGTGATCGATATAGTGACGAGGAGCTGAGGTAGACGGAAAGCTAATGGCATCGTGGAAGCTGGACAAAAATAGTGATGATGAATCGTTGATGGTGATGAAGGTTCTTGAAGACTGAAGCAAAAACGGAGTGATCTGGAATTTATTTACGATTCTTCTGCAGAATGAAGAAAGAATCAATGCAAGGTAATTTTGTTATTATATTTTTATTAGAGTTTGTGGAAATAGGGTGCGGCTGGGGCTTCAGTTGTCCGCGTCGTAGCTTCGAGGTGTCGTCGTCGAAGGTGATAAAGCCGCCGGCGAGAGTGGATCATAGAGAGATGGCCAATGTTGTGCGAATGACTTTGTTTTGTTCTTTTCATAATTCTGGAAAAAAAAGAAAATAAACCTCTGTACCAATTTGCTAGCATTAAGTATGTTGTGTTGTACCCTTTTATGAAATTTAGTTAATGGTTTTGACAGGAGGAGCTTGTGAAAGGTAGATTACAGTATATGTTTATCTGGATTAGAATGGAAATGTTTGTTTTGGTTGAATTTAGAATGGTGATGATAATGGTTTGTTGGTATGGTTCTACTATATAAAATAAGGGAGTTAAGGATGTGGCTGGTTAAGAATGAAGAGGTAAACATTTTCAATTTTTTTATTTTTCACTTCAATTCCTGCTCTGGATATTCCATGGTTGCTATTAACGTGGCTACTAATTTGATTTTTAGGGATTATATTTATCGAATGCAAAACAATGATAAATAGAGATAAATGGTATAATTTAACTGACATGAAAAGAAACTACAAACCAGGTATGTTCCTTCTGTAAACAGTAGGCTTTCTTATTGTCCAGCTGCAACTTCGTTATGTTGACGTCAAGGTCGTGTTCTTTTTTTGAAAATTTCCGGTGTTGCACAATCTTGTGGTTTTGGTTTCTAGTCTATTGTTTAGCAGATAACAGGTTCAGCAGTATGCAGGTTATGTTTGGAAATGGTTTGTATAGGTTTTGATGTAGGCTCTATGTAGAGATATGCCATGGTTTTGATAGCAGTATGCAGTGATGGTTGTGTAGAAATATGCTAAGGTTTTGATAGCAGTGGACTATGTTTTTTTGATAGTTTTGTAGTGATGTTTTGCAAAATGGACTATGGTATATAGCAGTATGCAGGTTAAGACTTGCAAAATGGACTATGGTATATAGCAGTATGCAGGTTAAGACTTGCAAAATGGACTATCGTATATATTTCTTGGTAGTCTTGTATATCCCTTTTTTATGCAGGCTAAGACTTATCCTTTTTGAAGGAGTTCCCTTCTCATATGACCGTTGGTATCTTTGCTCATGGCTCAGGTCTGAATATATTTAATATATTTTCCTGATGTTCTGCATATATGCTGCTTCATATGTTTGACTTTATTCCTATTTCATGCTTAAATCAAAACCTGCAAAACTAAGCCTCTTCTTCTCTCTACCTCAAGTACAGAAATGATACATAAATGATATCCTGTACTGCTGTTCTGAAAAACCAAACAGGCTGGAATATGATGAAAAATGGAAACATATATTGCTTGCATTCCTTGTTTTAAAATTGCATATCTCTTCTTTTGTCTTGCATGGGAGCCTATGTTATTCTCCTATAAGGATGCAGTTTAACGTTGCTTGTTGTTATGTGAACTTGCATATGCTGTTTTTTTATGGTTTATGCAGCTTTGACCAAAATAGAATTTATGCATATTTGAAATATGTATTGGGCTTTTTTTGATAAAAATGCAATTGATTTTGGAATGTGTTATTTTTTAATTATGCATTCATAAAAAATTCCTCCCTTTTTGTGAACCGGGAGAAATCCCGCGATTTGCAAAAAGGGCAAACTGATTCCGGCCGTTTGCTTTTAATGATGAACATTAAATTTATTTTCTGCATTTTAATTATTTATTCAATTCTGACTTTTCTTTTAATCGTTTTCGCAGGTAAAATTAAATGAGCAAACAAGAGCATTGGATGGAAGATTTAGAATTAGAATTTAAAAAATAGCTTTTTATTTTACTTTAAGCATTTGTGTAATTGCCTTTATAAATATTTTGTAATAACACAAATATTTAAATGACAATTGTAATAAATAGAATAAAGTGAATAAAAATTCTATTATTTCTCAATTAATTCTTTTTCTTTCCAATTATTTATTTATTGTTTATAATTCTTTAAATTATATAATGACTAAAAATCAAATCTAATCATTTAAATTCAGAATGATAAACAAATAAATAAATATCATTGATCAATTGATAACTTCAATCATTTACTTTATTATTATTTTTAATTCTTCTAAATTATAATAACTTGAAAAAATAGAATTTCAGCTATTTAAATTTAGAACAATAAATAATCACATAAACATTGCTTGATCAATTAATATACTCATTTTCAAATGTTTATTTCATTATTCATAAACCTTCAAATTATATAATAACGGAAAACAGGTTCCCATTATTTAAATTTAGGATAATGAATAATTAATAAACATTATTTGATCAATTAATAAACCTTTTCTCAAATAATCTTTTTATTATTTATAAATCTTTAAATTACGTAATAATCGAAAATAAATTCCAATTATTTGAATTTAAGATAATAAATAATTAATGAACATTGTTTAAGTCTTAATCGGTTAATAAATTTAGCGTTCAACAAATAAACAGCTCCCGACTCGAAAAAGTTGTGAATTTTTTACACTGCTTTGAAAATTTGATAAAAATAGGTCAAAACCTTTGCAATGCGAATGATGCAGATGGGAGACGGTATCTTAGGTCAAAATTTGGGGTACAACAGGTAGCCTTGTCATTATGGAAGGTAGTTTGTTTTTCATATTTTTGTTACTCCAATGGTTGGTAGCCTTGTCATTATGCTAGGTAGTCTATTGTCGAGATTTTTGTTACTCTAATGGATGGTAGCATTATCATTATGGAAGGTTGTCTGTTGTCGAGATTTTTGTTACTCCAATGGATGGTAGCCTTGTCATTATGGATGGTAGTCTGTTTTCGAGATTTTTGTTATTCCAATGGATTGTAGCTTTTCATTATGGAACGTATTCTGTTTTCGATGTTTTTGTTACTCCAATGGATATTAGCCTTGTCATTATGGAAGATAGTTTGTTTTGGAGATTTTTGTTACTTCAATGGATCCTAGCCTTGTCATTATGGAAGGTAGTCTGTTTTCGAGATTTTTGTTACTCCAATGGATGGTAGCCTTGTCATTATGGAAGGTAGTTTGTTTTTCATATTTTTGTTACTCCAATGGATGGTAGCCTTGTCATTATGGTAGGTAGTCTATTGTCGAGATTTTTGGTACTCCAATGGATGGTAACCTTGTCATTATGGTAGGTAGTCTATTGTCGAGATTTTTGTTACTCCAATGGATGGTAGCATTATCATTATGAAAGGTTGTCTGTTGTCGAGATTTTTGTTACTCCAATGGATGGTAGCCTTGTCATTATGGATGGTAGTCTGTTGTCGAGATTTTTGTTATTCCAATGGATTGTAGCCTTTTCATTATGGAACGTATTCTGTTTTCGATGTTTTTGTTACTCCAATGGATATTAGCCTTGTCATTATGGAAGGTAGTCTGTTTTGGAGATTTTTGATACTTCAATGGATGCTAGCCTTGTCATTAATGAAGGTAGTCTGTTTTCGAGATTTTAGTTCCTCCAATGGATGGTAGCCTTGTCATTATGGAAGGTAGTTTGTTGTTCATATTTTTGTTACTCCAATGGATGGTAGCCTTGTCATTATGGTAGGTAGTCTATTGTCGAGATTTTTGTTACTCCAATGGATGGTAGCATTATCATTATGGAATGTTGTCTGTTGTCGAGATTTTTGTTACTCCAATGGATGGTAGCATTATCATTATGGAACTTTTTCTGTTGTCTAGATTTTTGTTACTCCAATGGATGGTAGCCTTGTCATTATGGAAGGTAGTCTGTTTTTGAGATTTTTGTTACTTTAATGGATGGTATCCTTGTCATTATGGAAGGTAGTATGTATTCGATATTTTTGTTACTCCAATGGATGGTAGCCTTGTCATTATGGAAGGTAGTTTGTTGTTCATATTTTTGTTACTCCAATGGATGGTAGCCTTGTCATTATGGTAGGTAGTCTATTGTCGAGATTTTTGTTACTCCAATGGATGGTAGCATTATCATTATGGAAGGTTGTTTGTTGTCGAGATTTTTGTTACTCCAATGGATGGTAGCCTTGTCATTACGGAAGGTAGTCTATTTTCGAGATTTTTGTTACTCCAATGGATGGTAGCCTTGTCATTATGGATGGTAGTCTGTTGTCGAGATTTTTGTTATTCCAATGGATTGTAGCCTTTTCATTATGGAACGTATTCTGTTGTTGATGTTTTTGTTACTCCAATGGATAGTAGCCTTGTTATTATGGAAGCTAGTCTATTGTCTAGATTTTTGTTATTCCAATGAATAGTAGCCTTGTCATTATGGAAGGTTGTCTGTTGTCGAGATTTTTGTTACACCAATGGATGCTAGCCTTGTCATTATGGAAGGTAGTATGTCGTTAAAATTTCTGTCACTCCAGTGGATGGTAGCCTTGTAACTATGGAAGGTAGTTTGTTGTTCATATTTTTGTTACTCCAATGGATGGTAGCCTTGTCATTATGAAAGGTAGTCTGTTTTGGTGATTTTTGTTACTTCAATGGATGCTAGCCTTGTCATTATGGAAGGTAGTCTGTTTTCGAGATTTTTGTTACTCCAATGGATGGTAGCCTTGTCATTATGGAAGGTAGTTTGTTTTTCATATTTTTGTTACTCCAATGGATGGTAGCCTTGTCATTATGGTAGGTAGTCTATTGTCGAGATTTTTGTTACTCCAATGGATGGTAGCATTATCATTATGGAAGGTTGTCTGTTGTCGAGATTTTTGTTACTCCAATGGATGGTAGCCTTGTCATTATGGATGGTAGTCTGTTGTCGAGATTTTTGTTATTCCAATGGATTGTAACCTTTTCATTATGGAACGTATTCTGTTTTCGATGTTTTTGTTACTCCAATGGATATTAGCCTTGTCATTATGGAAGATAGTTTGTTTTGGAGATTTTTGTTACTTCAATGGATCCTAGCCTTGTCATTATGGAAGGTAGTCTGTTTTCGAGATTTTTGTTACTCCAATGGATGGTAGCCTTGTCATTATGGAAGGTAGTTTGTTGTTCATATTTTTGTTACTCCAATGGATGGTAGCCTTGTCATTATGGTAGGTAGTCTATTGTCGAGATTTTTGGTACTCCAATGGATGGTAACCTTGTCATTATGGTAGGTAGTCTATTGTCGAGATTTTTGTTACTCCAATGGATGGTAGCATTATCATTATGAAAGGTTGTCTGTTGTCGAGATTTTTGTTACTCCAATGGATGGTAGCCTTGTCATTATGGATGGTAGTCTGTTGTCGAGATTTTTGTTATTCCAATGGATTGTAGCCTTTTCATTATGGAACGTATTCTGTTTTCGATGTTTTTGTTACTCCAATGGATATTAGCCTTGTCATTATGGAAGGTAGTCTGTTTTGGAGATTTTTGATACTTCAATGGATGCTAGCCTTGTCATTAATGAAGGTAGTCTGTTTTCGAGATTTTAGTTCCTCCAATGGATGGTAGCCTTGTCATTATGGAAGGTAGTTTGTTGTTCATATTTTTGTTACTCCAATGGATGGTAGCCTTGTCATTATGGTAGGTAGTCTATTGTCGAGATTTTTGTTACTCCAATGGATGGTAGCATTATCATTATGGAATGTTGTCTGTTGTCGAGATTTTTGTTACTCCACTGGATGGTAGCATTATCATTATGGAACTTTTTCTGTTGTCTAGATTTTTGTTACTCCAATGGATGGTAGCCTTGTCATTATGGAAGGTAGTCTGTTTTTGAGATTTTTGTTACTTTAATGGATGGTAGCCTTGTCATTATGGAAGGTAGTATGTATTCGATATTTTTGTTACTCCAATGGATGGTAGCCTTGTCATTATGGAAGGTAGTTTGTTGTTCATATTTTTGTTACTCCAATGGATGGTAGCCTTGTCATTATGGTAGGTAGTCTATTGTCGAGATTTTTGTTACTCCAATGGATGGTAGCATTATCATTATGGAAGGTTGTTTGTTGTCGAGATTTTTGTTACTCCAATGGATGGTAGCCTTGTCATTACGGAAGGTAGTCTATTTTCGAGATTTTTGTTACTCCAATGGATGGTAGCCTTGTCATTATGGATGGTAGTCTGTTGTCGAGATTTTTGTTATTCCAATGGATTGTAGCCTTTTCATTATGGAACGTATTCTGTTGTTGATGTTTTTGTTACTCCAATGGATAGTAGCCTTGTTATTATGGAAGCTAGTCTATTGTCTAGATTTTTGTTATTCCAATGAATAGTAGCCTTGTCATTATGGAAGGTTGTCTGTTGTCGAGATTTTTGTTACACCAATGGATGCTAGCCTTGTCATTATGGAAGGTAGTATGTCGTTAAAATTTCTGTCACTCCAGTGGATGGTAGCCTTGTAACTATGGAAGGTAGTTTGTTGTTCATATTTTTGTTACTCCAATGGATGGTAGCCTTGTCATTATGAAAGGTAGTCTGTTTTGGTGATTTTTGTTACTTCAATGGATGCTAGCCTTGTCATTATGGAAGGTAGTCTGTTTTCGAGATTTTTGTTACTCCAATGGATGGTAGCCTTGTCATTAAGGAAGGTAGTTTGTTTTTCATATTTTTGTTACTCCAATGGATGGTAGCCTTGTCATTATGGTAGGTAGTCTATTGTCGAGATTTTTGTTACTCCAATGGATGGTAGCATTATCATTATGGAAGGTTGTCTGTTGTCGAGATTTTTGTTACTCCAATGGATGGTAGCCTTGTCATTATGGATGGTAGTCTGTTGTCGAGATTTTTGTTATTCCAATGGATTGTAACCTTTTCATTATGGAACGTATTCTGTTTTCGATGTTTTTGTTACTCCAATGGATATTAGCCTTGTCATTATGGAAGATAGTTTGTTTTGGAGATTTTTGTTACTTCAATGGATCCTAGCCTTGTCATTATGGAAGGTAGTCTGTTTTCGAGATTTTTGTTACTCCAATGGATGGTAGCCTTGTCATTATGGAAGGTAGTTTGTTGTTCATATTTTTGTTACTCCAATGGATGGTAGCCTTGTCATTATGGTAGGTAGTCTATTGTCGAGATTTTTGGTACTCCAATGGATGGTAGCCTTGTCATTATGGTAGGTAGTCTATTGTCGAGATTTTTGTTACTCCAATGGATGGTAGCATTATCATTATGAAAGGTTGTCTGTTGTCGAGATTTTTGTTACTCCAATGGATGGTAGCCTTGTCATTATGGATGGTAGTCTGTTGTCGAGATTTTTGTTATTCCAATGGATTGTAGCCTTTTCATTATGGAACGTATTCTGTTTTCGATGTTTTTGTTACTCCAATGGATATTAGCCTTGTCATTATGGAAGGTAGTCTGTTTTGGAGATTTTTGTTACTTCAATTGATGCTAGCCTTGTCATTAATGAAGGTAGTCTGTTTTCGAGATTTTTGTTCCTCCAATGGATGGTAGCCTTGTCATTATGGAAGGTAGTTTGTTGTTCATATTTTTGTTACTCCAATGGATGGTAGCCTTGTCATTATGGTAGGTAGTCTATTGTCGAGATTTTTGTTACTCCAATGGATGGTAGCATTATCATTATGGAATGTTGTCTGTTGTCGAGATTTTTGTTACTCCACTGGATGGTAGCATTATCATTATGGAACTTTTTCTGTTGTCTAGATTTTTGTTACTCTAATGGATGGTAGCCTTGTTATTATGGAAGGTAGTCTGTTTTTGAGATTTTTGTTACTTTAATGGATGGTAGCCTTGTCATTATGGAAGGTAGTATGTATTCGATATTTTTGTTACTCCAATGGATGGTAGCCTTGTCATTATGGAAGGTAGTTTGTTGTTCATATTTTTGTTACTCCAATGGATGGTAGCCTTGTCATTATGGTAGGTAGTCTATTGTCGAGATTTTTGTTACTCCAATGGATGGTAGCATTATCATTATGGAATGTTGTTTGTTGTCGAGATTTTTGTTACTCCAATGGATGGTAGCCTTGTCATTACGGAAGGTAGTCTATTTTCGAGATTTTTGTTACTCCAATGGATGGTAGCCTTGTCATTATGGATGGTAGTCTGTTGTCGAGATTTTTGTTATTCCAATGGATTGTAGCCTTTTCATTATGGAAGGTAGTATATTGTCGATGTTTTTGTTACTCCAATGGATAGTAGCCTTGTTATTATGGAAGGTAGTCTATTGTCTAGATTTTTGTTATTCCAATGAATAGTAGACTTGTCATTATGGAAGGTTGTCTGTTGTCGAGATTTTTGTTACTCCAATGGATGCTAGCCTTGTCATTATGGAAGGTAGTATGTCGTTGAAATTTCTGTCACTCCAGTGGATGGTAGCCTTGTAACTATGGAAGGTAGTTTGTTGTTCATATTTTTGTTACTCCAATGGATGGTAGCCTTGTCATTATGAAAGGTAGTCTGTTTTGGTGATTTTTGTTACTTCAATGGATGCTAGCCTTGTCATTATGGAAGGTAGTCTGTTTTCGAGATTTTTGTTACTCCAATGGATGGTAGCCTTGTCATTATGGAAGGTAGTTTGTTTTTCATATTTTTGTTACTCCAATGGATGGTAGCCTTGTCATTATGGTAGGTAGTCTATTGTCGAGATTTTTGTTACTCCAATGGATGGTAGCATTATCATTATGGAAGGTTGTCTGTTGTCGAGATTTTTGTTACTCCAATGGATGGTAGCCTTGTCATTATGGATGGTAGTCTGTTGTCGAGATTTTTGTTATTCCAATGGATTGTAACCTTTTCATTATGGAACGTATTCTGTTTTCGATGTTTTTGTTACTCCAATGGATATTAGCCTTGTCATTATGGAAGATAGTTTGTTTTGGAGATTTTTGTTACTTCAATGGATCCTAGCCTTGTCATTATGGAAGGTAGTCTGTTTTCGAGATTTTTGTTACTCCAATGGATGGTAGCCTTGTCATTATGGAAGGTAGTTTGTTGTTCATATTTTTGTTACTCCAATGGATGGTAGCCTTGTCATTATGGTAGGTAGTCTATTGTCGAGATTTTTGGTACTCCAATGGATGGTAACCTTGTCATTATGGTAGGTAGTCTATTGTCGAGATTTTTGTTACTCCAATGGATGGTAGCATTATCATTATGAAAGGTTGTCTGTTGTCGAGATTTTTGTTACTCCAATGGATGGTAGCCTTGTCATTATGGATGGTAGTCTGTTGTCGAGATTTTTGTTATTCCAATGGATTGTAGCCTTTTCATTATGGAACGTATTCTGTTTTCGATGTTTTTGTTACTCCAATGGATATTAGCCTTGTCATTATGGAAGGTAGTCTGTTTTGGAGATTTTTGATACTTCAATGGATGCTAGCCTTGTCATTAATGAAGGTAGTCTGTTTTCGAGATTTTAGTTCCTCCAATGGATGGTAGCCTTGTCATTATGGAAGGTAGTTTGTTGTTCATATTTTTGTTACTCCAATGGATGGTAGCCTTGTCATTATGGTAGGTAGTCTATTGTCGAGATTTTTGTTACTCCAATGGATGGTAGCATTATCATTATGGAATGTTGTCTGTTGTCGAGATTTTTGTTACTCCACTGGATGGTAGCATTATCATTATGGAACTTTTTCTGTTGTCTAGATTTTTGTTACTCCAATGGATGGTAGCCTTGTCATTATGGAAGGTAGTCTGTTTTTGAGATTTTTGTTACTTTAATGGATGGTAGCCTTGTCATTATGGAAGGTAGTATGTATTCGATATTTTTGTTACTCCAATGGATGGTAGCCTTGTCATTATGGAAGGTAGTTTGTTGTTCATATTTTTGTTACTCCAATGGATGGTAGCCTTGTCATTATGGTAGGTAGTCTATTGTCGAGATTTTTGTTACTCCAATGGATGGTAGCATTATCATTATGGAAGGTTGTTTGTTGTCGAGATTTTTGTTACTCCAATGGATGGTAGCCTTGTCATTACGGAAGGTAGTCTATTTTCGAGATTTTTGTTACTCCAATGGATGGTAGCCTTGTCATTATGGATGGTAGTCTGTTGTCGAGATTTTTGTTATTCCAATGGATTGTAGCCTTTTCATTATGGAACGTATTCTGTTGTTGATGTTTTTGTTACTCCAATGGATAGTAGCCTTGTTATTATGGAAGCTAGTCTATTGTCTAGATTTTTGTTATTCCAATGAATAGTAGCCTTGTCATTATGGAAGGTTGTCTGTTGTCGAGATTTTTGTTACACCAATGGATGCTAGCCTTGTCATTATGGAAGGTAGTATGTCGTTAAAATTTCTGTCACTCCAGTGGATGGTAGCCTTGTAACTATGGAAGGTAGTTTGTTGTTCATATTTTTGTTACTCCAATGGATGGTAGCCTTGTCATTATGAAAGGTAGTCTGTTTTGGTGATTTTTGTTACTTCAATGGATGCTAGCCTTGTCATTATGGAAGGTAGTCTGTTTTCGAGATTTTTGTTACTCCAATGGATGGTAGCCTTGTCATTATGGAAGGTAGTTTGTTTTTCATATTTTTGTTACTCCAATGGATGGTAGCCTTGTCATTATGGTAGGTAGTCTATTGTCGAGATTTTTGTTACTCCAATGGATGGTAGCATTATCATTATGGAAGGTTGTCTGTTGTCGAGATTTTTGTTACTCCAATGGATGGTAGCCTTGTCATTATGGATGGTAGTCTGTTGTCGAGATTTTTGTTATTCCAATGGATTGTAACCTTTTCATTATGGAACGTATTCTGTTTTCGATGTTTTTGTTACTCCAATGGATATTAGCCTTGTCATTATGGAAGATAGTTTGTTTTGGAGATTTTTGTTACTTCAATGGATCCTAGCCTTGTCATTATGGAAGGTAGTCTGTTTTCGAGATTTTTGTTACTCCAATGGATGGTAGCCTTGTCATTATGGAAGGTAGTTTGTTGTTCATATTTTTGTTACTCCAATGGATGGTAGCCTTGTCATTATGGTAGGTAGTCTATTGTCGAGATTTTTGGTACTCCAATGGATGGTAGCCTTGTCATTATGGTAGGTAGTCTATTGTCGAGATTTTTGTTACTCCAATGGATGGTAGCATTATCATTATGAAAGGTTGTCTGTTGTCGAGATTTTTGTTACTCCAATGGATGGTAGCCTTGTCATTATGGATGGTAGTCTGTTGTCGAGATTTTTGTTATTCCAATGGATTGTAGCCTTTTCATTATGGAACGTATTCTGTTTTCGATGTTTTTGTTACTCCAATGGATATTAGCCTTGTCATTATGGAAGGTAGTCTGTTTTGGAGATTTTTGTTACTTCAATTGATGCTAGCCTTGTCATTAATGAAGGTAGTCTGTTTTCGAGATTTTTGTTCCTCCAATGGATGGTAGCCTTGTCATTATGGAAGGTAGTTTGTTGTTCATATTTTTGTTACTCCAATGGATGGTAGCCTTGTCATTATGGTAGGTAGTCTATTGTCGAGATTTTTGTTACTCCAATGGATGGTAGCATTATCATTATGGAATGTTGTCTGTTGTCGAGATTTTTGTTACTCCACTGGATGGTAGCATTATCATTATGGAACTTTTTCTGTTGTCTAGATTTTTGTTACTCCAATGGATGGTAGCTTTGTTATTATGGAAGGTAGTCTTTTTTTGAGATTTTTGTTACTTTAATGGATGGTAGCCTTGTCATTATGGAAGGTAGTATGTATTCGATATTTTTGTTACTCCAATGGATGGTAGCCTTGTCATTATGGAAGGTAGTTTGTTGTTCATATTTTTGTTACTCCAATGGATGGTAGCCTTGTCATTATGGTAGGTAGTCTATTGTCGAGATTTTTGTTACTCCAATGGATGGTAGCATTATCATTATGGAATGTTGTTTGTTGTCGAGATTTTTGTTACTCCAATGGATGGTAGCCTTGTCATTACGGAAGGTAGTCTATTTTCGAGATTTTTGTTACTCCAATGGATGGTAGCCTTGTCATTATGGATGGTAGTCTGTTGTCGAGATTTTTGTTATTCCAATGGATTGTAGCCTTTTCATTATGGAAGGTAGTATATTGTCGATGTTTTTGTTACTCCAATGGATAGTAGCCTTGTTATTATGGAAGGTAGTCTATTGTCTAGATTTTTGTTATTCCAATGAATAGTAGACTTGTCATTATGGAAGGTTGTCTGTTGTCGAGATTTTTGTTACTCCAATGGATGCTAGCCTTGTCATTATGGAAGGTAGTATGTCGTTGAAATTTCTGTCACTCTAGTGGATGGTAGCCTTGTAACTATGGAAGGTAGTTTGTTGTTCATATTTTTGTTACTCCAATGGATGGTAGCCTTGTCATTATGGAAGGTAGTCTGTTTCGGTGATTTTTGTTACTTCAATGGATGCTAGCCTTGTCATTATGGAAGGTAGTATGTTTTCGAGATTTTTGTTACTCCAATGGATGGTAGCCTTGTCATTATGGAAGGTAGTTTGTTGTTCATATTTTTGTTACTCCAATGGATGGTATCCTTGTCATTATGGTAGTTAGTCTATTGTCGAGATTTTTGTTACTCCAATGGATGGTAGCATTATCATTATGGAAGGTTGTCTGTTGTCGAGATTTTTGTTACTCCAATAGATGGTAGCCTTGTCATTATGGATGGTAGTTTGTTGTCGAGATTTTTGTTATTCCAATGGATTGTAGCCTTTTCATTATGGAACGTATTCTGTTTTCGATGTTTTTGTTACTCCAATGGATATTAGCCTTGTCATTATGGAAGATAGTCTGTTTTGGAGATTTTTGTTACTCCAATGGATGGTAGCCTTGTCATTATGGAAGGTAGTTTGTATTCGATATTTTTGTTACTCCAATGGATGGTAGCCTTTTCATTATGGAAGGTAGTTTGTTGTTCATATTTTTGTTACTCCAATGGATGGTAGCCTTGTCATTATGGTAGGTAGTCTATTGTCAAGATTTTTGTTACTCCAATGGATGGTAGCATTATCATTATGGAAGGTTGTTTGTTGTCGAGATTTTTGTTACTCCAATGGATGGTAGCCTTGTCATTATGGATAGTAGTCTGTTGTCGAGATTTTTGTTATTCCAATGGATTGTATCCTTTTCATTATGGAACGTATTCTGTTGTCGATGTTTTTGTTACTCCAATGGATAATAGCCTTGTTATTATGGAAGGTAGTCTGTTGTCTAGATTTTTGTTATTCCAATGAATAGTAGCCTTGTCATTATGGAAGGTTGTCTGTTGTCATGATGTTTGTTACTCCAATGGATGCTAGCATTGTCATTATGGAAGGTAGTTTGTTGTTCATATTTTTGTTACTCCAATGGATGGTATCCTTGTAATTATGGAAGGTAGTTTGTTTTGGTGATTTTTGTTACTCCAATGGATGGTATCCTTGTAATTATGGAAGGTAGTTTGTTGTCGAGATTTTTGATACTCCAATGGATGATAGCCTTGTCATTATAGAAGGTAGTCTGTTGTCGATATTTTTGTTACTCCAATGGATGTTAGCCTTATCATTATGGAAGGTAGTCTCTTGTCGATATATTTTTTTACTCCAATGGATGCTAGCCTTGTAATTATGGAAGGTAGTATATTGTCCAGATTTTTTTACTCCAATGGATTGTAGCCTTGTCATTATGGAAGGTAGTCTGCTGTCGATATTTTTGTTACTCCAATGGATGGTAGCCTTGTCATTATGGAAGGTAGTCTATTGTCGAGATTTTTTTTACTCCAATGGATGCTAGCATTGTCATTATGGAAGGTAGTATATTGTCAAGAATTTTTTTACTCCAATGGATGGTAGCCTTGTCATATGGAAGGTAGTTTGTTGTCAAGATTTTTTTTACTGCAATGGATGGTAGCCTTGTCATTATGGAAGGTAGTTTGTTGTCGATATCTTTGTTACTCAATGGATAGTAGCCTTGTCATTATGGAAGGTAGTCTGTTGTCGAGATTATTTTTACTCCAATGGATGGTAGCCTTGTCATTATGGAAGGTAGTCTGTTGTCGACATTTTTTTTACTCTAATGGATGGTAGCCTTGACATTATGGAAGGAAGTCTTTTGTCGAGATTTTTGTTACTCCAATGGATGGTAGCCTTGTATTTATGGACCATGGTCTATTGTCGAGATTTTTGTTACTCCAATGGATGGTATCCTTGTAATTATGGAAGGTAGTCTGTTGTCGAGATTTTTGTTACTCCAATGGATGGTTGCCTTGTCATTATGGAAGGTAGTCTGCTGTCGATATTTTTGTTACTTCAATGGATGGTTGCCTTGTCATTATGGAAGGTAGTCTCTTGTCGAGATTTTTTTTACTCCAATGGATGCTAGCCTTGTAATTAGGGAAAGGTAGTATATTGTCAAGATTTTTTTTACTCCAATGGATGGTAGCCTTGTCATTATGGAAGGTAGTCTGCTGTCGATATTTTTGTTACTCCAATGGATGGTAGCCTTGCCATTATGGAAGGTAGTCTATTGTCGAGATTTTTTTTACTCCAATGGATGCTAGCCTTGTCATTATGGAAGGTAGTATATTTTAAAGAATTTTTTTACTCCAATGGACGGTAGCCTTGTCATATGGAAGGTAGTTTGTTGTCGAGATTTTTTTTACTGCAATGGATGGTAGCCTTGTCATTATGGAAGGTAGTTTGTTGTCGATATCTTTGTTACTTAATGGATAGTAGCCTTGTCATTATGGAAGGTAGTCTGTTGTTGAGATTTTTTTTAGTCCAATGGATGGTAGCCTTGTCATTATGGAAGGTAGTCTGTTGTCGACATTTTTATTACTCCAATGGATGGTAGCCTTGACATTATGGAACGTAGTATGTTGTCGAGATTTTTGTTACTTCAATGGATGGTAGGCTTGTCATTATGGAAAGTAGTCTGTTGTCGATATTTTTGTTACTCCAATGGATGGTAGCCTTGTCATTATTAAAAGTAGTCTATTGTCGAGATTTTTGTTATTCCATTGGAAAGTAGCCTTGTCATTATGGAAGGTAGTCTGTTGTCGAGATTTTTTTTACTCTAATGGATGGTAGCTTTGTCATTATGGAAGGTAGTCTGTTGTTGAGATTTTTGTTACTGCAATGGATGGTAGCTTTGTCTTTATGGAAGGTAGTCTTTTGTCAATATTTTTGTTACTCCAATGGATGGTAGCCTTGTCTTTATGGAAGGTAGTATGTTGTCGATATTTTTGTTACTCCTATGGATGGTAGCCTTGTCATTATGGTCGGTAGTCTATTTTTGAGATCTTTGTTACTCAATTGAAGGTAGCCTTGTCATTATGGAAGGTAGTCTGTGGTAGAGATTTTTGTTACTCTAATGGATGGTAGCCTTGTCATTATGGAAAGAAGTCTTTTGTCGAGATTTTTGATTCTCCAATGGATGGTAGCGTTGTCATTATGGACCATGGTCTATTGTCGAGATTTTTGTTACTCCAATGGATGGTATCCTTGTAATTATGGAAGGTAGTTTGTTGTTGAGATTTTTGTTACTCCAATGGATGGTTGCCTTGTCATTATGGAAGGTAGTCTGCTGTCGATATTTTTGTTACTTCAATGGATGGTAGCCTTGTCATTATGGAAGGTAGTCTCTTGTCGAGAATTTTTTTACTCCAATGGATGCTAGCCTTGTAATTATGGAAGGTAGTATATTGTCAAGATTTTTTTTACTCCAATGGATGGTAGCCTTGTCATTATGGAAGGTAGTCTGCTGTCGATATTTTTGTTACTCCAATGGATGGTAGCCTTGCCATTATGGAAGGTAGTCTGTTGTCGAGATTTTTTTTACTCCAAAGGATGCTAGCCTTGTCATTATGGAAGGTAGTATATTTTCAAGATTTTTTTTACTCCAATGGACGGTAGCCTTGTCATATGGAAGGTAGTTTGTTGTCGAGATTTTTTTTACTGCAATGGATGGTAGCCTTGTCATTATGGAAGGTAGTTTGTTGTCGATATCTTTGTTACTTAATGGATATTAGCCTTGTCATTATGGAAGGTAGTCTGTTGTCGAGATTTTTTTTACTCCAGTGGATTGTAGCCTTGTCATTATGGAAGGTAGTCTGTTGTCGACATTTTTGTTACTCCAATGGATGGTAGCCTTGACATTATGGAACGTAGTCTGTTGTCGAGATTTTTGTTACTTCAATGGATGGTAGGCTTGTCATTATGGAACGTAGTCTGTTGTCGAGATTTTTGTTACTTCAATGGATGGTAGGCTTGTCATTATGGAAAGTAGTCTGTTGTCGATATTTTTGTTACTCCAATGGATGGTAGCCTTGTCATTATTAAAGGTAGTCTATTGTCGAGATTTTTGTTATTCCATTGGAAAGTAGCCTTGTCATTATGGAAGGTAGTCTGTTGTCGAGATTTTTTTTACTCCAAAGGATGCTAGCTTTGTCATTATGGAAGGTAGTCTATTGTGGAGATTTTTGTTACTGCAATGGATGGTAGCTTTGTCTTTATGGAAGGTAGTCTTTTGTCAATATTTTTGTTACTCCAATGGATGGTAGCCTTGTCTTTATGGAAGGTAGTATGTTGTCGATATTTTTGTTACTCCTATGGATGGTAGCCTTGTCATTATGGTAGGTAGTCTATTTTCGAGATCTTTGTTACTCAATTGAAGGTAGCCTTGTCATTATGGAAGGTAGTCTGTGGTAGAGATTTTTGTTACTCTAATGGATGGTAGCCTTGTCATTATGGAAGGAAGTCTTTTGTCGAGATTTTTGTTTCTCCAATGGATGGTAGCCTTGTCATTATGGACCATGGTCTGTTGTCGAGATTTTTGTTACTCCAATGGATGGTATCCTTGAAATTATGGAAGGTAGTTTGTTGTTGAGATTTTTGTTACTCCAATGGATGGTTGCCTTGTCATTATGGAAGGTAGTCTGCTGTCGATATTTTTGTTACTTCAATGGATGGTAGCCTTGTCATTATGGAAGGTAGTCTCTTGTCGAGAATTTTTTTACTCCAATGGATGCTAGCCTTGTAATTATGGAAGGTAGTATATTGTCAAGATTTTTTTTACTCCAATGGATGGTAGCCTTGTCATTATGGAAAGAAGTCTTTTGTCGAGATTTTTGATTCTCCAATGGATGGTAGCGTTGTCATTATGGACCATGGTCTATTGTCGAGATTTTTGTTACTCCAATGGATGGTATCCTTGTAATTATGGAAGGTAGTTTGTTGTTGAGATTTTTGTTACTCCAATGGATGGTTGCCTTGTCATTATGGAAGGTAGTCTGCTGTCGATATTTTTGTTTCTTCAATGGATGGTAGCCTTGTCATTATGGAAGGTAGTCTCTTGTCGAGAATTTTTTTACTCCAATGGATGCTAGCCTTGTAATTATGGAAGGTAGTATATTGTCAAGATTTTTTTTACTCCAATGGATGGTAGCCTTGTCATTATGGAAGGTAGTCTGCTGTCGATATTTTTGTTACTCCAATGGATGGTAGCCTTGCCATTATGGAAGGTAGTCTGTTGTCGAGATTTTTTTTACTCCAAAGGATGCTAGCCTTGTCATTATGGAAGGTAGTATATTTTCAAGATTTTTTTTACTCCAATGGACGGTAGCCTTGTCATATGGAAGGTAGTTTGTTGTCGAGATTTTTTTTACTGCAATGGATGGTAGCCTTGTCATTATGGAAGGTAGTTTGTTGTCGATATCTTTGTTACTTAATGGATATTAGCCTTGTCATTATGGAAGGTAGTCTGTTGTCGAGATTTTTTTTACTCCAGTGGATTGTAGCCTTGTCATTATGGAAGGTAGTCTGTTGTCGACATTTTTGTTACTCCAATGGATGGTAGCCTTGACATTATGGAACGTAGTCTGTTGTCGAGATTTTTGTTACTTCAATGGATGGTAGCCTTGACATTATGGAACGTAGTCTGTTGTCGAGATTTTTGTTACTTCAATGGATGGTAGGCTTGTCATTATGGAAAGTAGTCTGTTGTCGATATTTTTGTTACTCCAATGGATGGTAGCCTTGTCATTATTAAAGGTAGTCTATTGTCGAGATTTTTGTTATTCCATTGGAAAGTAGCCTTGTCATTATGGAAGGTAGTCTGTTGTCGAGATTTTTTTTACTCCAAAGGATGCTAGCTTTGTCATTATGGAAGGTAGTCTATTGTGGAGATTTTTGTTACTGCAATGGATGGTAGCTTTGTCTTTATGGAAGGTAGTCTTTTGTCAATATTTTTGTTACTCCAATGGATGGTAGCCTTGTCTTTATGGAAGGTAGTATGTTGTCGATATTTTTGTTACTCCTATGGATGGTAGCCTTGTCATTATGGTAGGTAGTCTATTTTCGAGATATTTGTTACTCAATTGAAGGTAGCCTTGTCATTATGGAAGGTAGTCTGTGGTAGAGATTTTTGTTACTCTAATGGATGGTAGCCTTGTCATTATGGAAGGAAGTCTTTTGTCGAGATTTTTGTTTCTCCAATGGATGGTAGCCTTGTCATTATGGACCATGGTCTGTTGTCGAGATTTTTGTTACTCCAATGGATGGTATCCTTGAAATTATGGAAGGTAGTTTGTTGTTGAGATTTTTGTTACTCCAATGGATGGTTGCCTTGTCATTATGGAAGGTAGTCTGCTGTCGATATTTTTGTTACTTCAATGGATGGTAGCCTTGTCATTATGGAAGGTAGTCTCTTGTCGAGAATTTTTTTACTCCAATGGATGCTAGCCTTGTAATTATGGAAGGTAGTATATTGTCAAGATTTTTTTTACTCCAATGGATGGTAGCCTTGTCATTATGGAAGGTAGTCTGCTGTCGATATTTTTGTTACTCCAATGGATGGTAGCCTTGCCATTATGGAAGGTAGTCTGTTGTCGAGATTTTTTTTACTCCAAAGGATGCTAGCCTTGTCATTATGGAAGGTAGTATATTTTCAAGATTTTTTTTACTCCAATGGACGATAGCCTTGTCATATGGAAGGTAGTTTGTTGTCGAGATTTTTTTTACTGCAATGGATGGTAGCCTTGTCATTATGGAAGGTAGTTTGTTGTCGATATCTTTGTTACTTAATGGATATTAGCTATGTCATTATGGAAGGTAGTCTGTTGTCGAGATTTTTTTTACTCCAGTGGATTGTAGCCTTGTCATTATGGAAGGTAGTCTGTTGTCGACATTTTTGTTACTCCAATGGATGGTAGCCTTGACATTATGGAACGTAGTCTGTTGTCGAGATTTTTGTTACTTCAATGGATGGTAGGCTTGTCATTATGGAAAGTAGTCTGTTGTCGATATTTTTGTTACTCCAATGGATGGTAGCCTTGTCATTATTAAAGGTAGTCTATTGTCGAGATTTTTGTTATTCCATTGGAAAGTAGCCTTGTCATTATGGAAGGTAGTCTGTTGTCGAGATTTTTTTTACTCCAAAGGATGCTAGCTTTGTCATTATGGAAGGTAGTCTATTGTGGAGATTTTTGTTACTGCAATGGATGGTAGCTTTGTCTTTATGGAAGGTAGTCTTTTGTCAATATTTTTGTTACTCCAATGGATGGTAGCCTTGTCTTTATGGAAGGTAGTATGTTGTCGATATTTTTGTTACTCCTATGGATGGTAGCCTTGTCATTATGGTAGGTAGTCTATTTTCGAGATCTTTGTTACTCAATTGAAGGTAGCCTTGTCATTATGGAAGGTAGTCTGTGGTAGAGATTTTTGTTACTCTAATGGATGGTAGCCTTGTCATTATGGAAGGAAGTCTTTTGTCGAGATTTTTGTTACTCCAATGGATGGTAGCCTTGTCATTATGGACCATGGTCTATTGTCGAGACTTTTGTTACTCCAATGGATGGTATCCTTGTAATTATGGAAGGTAGTTTGTTGTCGAGATTTTTGTTACTCCAATGGATGGTTGCCTTGTCATTATGGAAGGTAGTCTGGTGTCAATATTTTTGTTACTTCAATGGATGGTAGCCTTGTCATTATGGAAGGTAGTCTCTTGTCGAGATTTTTTTTACTCGAATGGATGCTAGCCTTGTAATTATGGAAGGTAGTATATAGTTAAGATTTTTTTCACTCCAATGGATGGTAGCCTTGTCATTATGGAAGGTAGTCTGCTGTCGATATTTTTGTTACTCAAATGGATGGTAGCCTTGCCATTATGGAAGGTAGTCTGTTGTCGAGATTTTTTTTACTCCAAAGGATGCTAGCCTTGTCATTATGGAAGGTAGTATATTTTCAAGATTTTTTTTACTCCAATGGATGGTAGCCTTGTCATATGGAAGGGAGTTTGTTGTCGAAATTTTTTTTACTGCAATGGATGGTAGCCTTGTCATTATGGAAGGTAGTTTGTTGTCGATATCTTTGTTACTTAATGGATAATAGCCTTGTCATTATGGAAGGTAGTCTGTTGTCGAGATTTTTTTTACTCCAATGGATGGTAGCCTTGTCATTTTGGAAGGTAGTCTGTTGTTGAACTTTTTGTTACTCCAAGGGATGGTAGCCTTGTCATTATGGAAGGTAGTCTATTTTCGAGATCTTTGTTACTCAATTGAAGGTAGCCTTGTCATTATGGAAGGTAGACTGTGGTAGAGATTTTTGTTACTCTAATGGATGGTAGCCTTGTAATTATGGAAGGAAGTCTTTTGTCGAGATTTTTGCTACTCCAATGGATGGTAGCCTTGTCATTATGGACCATGGTCTATTGTCGAGATTTTTGTTACTCCAATGGATGGTATCCTTGTAATTATGGAAGGTAGTCTGTTGTCGAGTTTTTGTTACTCCAATGGATGGTAGCCATGTCATTATGGAAGGTAGTCTATTGTCGATATTTTTGTAACTCCAATGGATGGTAGCCTTGTCATTATGGAAGGTAGTTTCTTGTCGAGATTTATTTTACTCCAATGGATGCTAGCCTTGTAATTATGATAGGTAGTATATTGTCAAGATTTTTTTACTCCAATGGATGGTAGCCTTGTCATTATGGAAGGTAGTCTGCTGTCGATATTTTTGTTACTCCAATGGATGGTAGCCTTGTCATATGGAAGGTAGTTTGTTGTCGAGATTTTTTTTCTGCAATGGATGGTAGCCTTGTCATTATGGAAGGTAGTTTGTTGTCGATATCTTTGTTACTTATTGGATAGTAGCCTTGTCATTATGGAAGGTAGTCTGGTGTCGAGATTTTTTTTACTCCAATGGATGGTAGCCTTGTCATTATGGAAAGTAGTCTGTTGTCGACATTTTTGTTACTCTAATGGATGGTAGCCTTGACATTATGGAAAGTAGTCTGTTGTCGAGATTTTTGTTACTTCAATGGATGGTAGGCTTTTCATTATGGAAAGTAGTCTGTTGTCAATATTTTTGTTACTCCAATGGATGGTAGCCTTGTCATTATGGAAGGTAGTTTGTTGTTCAGATTTTTGTTACTCCAATGGATGGTAGCCTTGTCATTATGAAAGGTAGTCTATTGTCGAGATTTTTGTTATTCAATTGGATAGTAGCCTTGTTATTATGGAAGGTAGTCTGTTGTCGAGATTTTTGTTATCCCAATGGATGGTAGCCTTGTCATTATGGAAGGTAGTCTATTTTCGAGATCTTTGTTACTCAATTGAAGGTAGCCTTGTCATTATGGAAGGTAGTCTGTGGTAGATATTTTTCTTACTCTAATGGATGGTAGCCTTGTAATTATGGAAGGAAGTCTTTTGTCGAGATTTTTGCTACTCCAATGGATGGTAGCCTTGTCATTATGGACCATGGTCTATTTTCGAGATTTTTGTTACTCCAATGGATGGTATCCTTGTAATTATGGAAGGTAGTCTGTTGTCGAGTTTTTGTTACTCCAATGGATGGTAGCCATGTCATTATGGAAGGTAGTCTATTGTCGATATTTTTGTAACTCCAATGGATGGTAGCCTTGTCATTATGGAAGGTAGTTTCTTGTCGAGATTTATTTTACTCCAATGGATGCTAGCCTTGTAATTATGATAGGTAGTATATTGTCAAGATTTTTTTACTCCAATGGATGGTAGCCTTGTCATTATGGAAGGTAGTCTGCTGTCGATATTTTTGTTACTCCAATGGATGGTAGCCTTGTTATATGGAAGGTAGTTTGTTGTCGAGATTTTTTTTTCTGCAATGGATGGTAGCCTTGTCATTATGGAAGGTAGTTTGTTGTCGATATCTTTGTTACTTATTGGATAGTAGCCTTGTCATTATGGAAGGTAGTCTGTTGTCGAGATTTTTTTTACTCCAATGGATGGTAGCCTTGTCATTATGGAAGGTAGTATGTTATCGACATTTTTGTTACTCTAATGGATGGTAGCCTTGACATTATGGAAAGTAGTCTGTTGTCGAGATTTTTGTTACTTCAATGGATGGTAGGCTTTTCATTATGGAAAGTAGTCTGTTGTCAATATTTTTGTTACTCCAATGGATGGTAGCCTTGTCATTATGGAAGGTAGTTTGTTGTTCAGATTTTTGTTACTCCAATGGATGGTAGCCTTGTCATTATGAAAGGTAGTCTATTGTCGATATTTTTGTTATTCCATTGGATAGTAGCCTTGTTATTATGGAAGGTAGTCTGTTGTTGAGATTTTTGTTATCCCAATGGATGGTAACCTTGTCATTATGGAAGGTAGTCTGTTTTCGAGATCTTTGTTACTCAATTGAAGGTAGCCTTGTCATTATGGAAGGTAGTCTGTGGTAGAGATTTTTGTTACTCTAATGGATGGTAGCCTTGTAATTATGGAAGGAAGTCTTTTGTCGAGATTTTTGCTACTCCAATGGATGGTAGCCTTGTCATTATGGACCATGGTCTATTGTCGAGATTTTTGTTACTCCAATGGATGGTATCCTTGTCATTATGGAAGGTAGTCTGTGTCGAGTTTTTGTTACTCCAATGGATGGTAGCCATGTCATTATGGAAGGTAGTCTATTGTCGATATTTTTGTAACTCCAATGGATGGTAGCCTTGTCATTATGGAAGGTAGTTTCTTGTCGAGATTTATTTTACTCCAATGGATGCTAGCCTTGTAATTATGATAGGTAGTATATTGTCAAGATTTTTTTACTCCAATGGATGGTAGCCTTGTCATTATGGAAGGTAGTCTGCTGTCGATATTTTTGTTACTCCAATGGATGGTAGCCTTGTCATATGGAAGGTAGTTTGTTGTCGAGATTTTTTTTTCTGCAATGGATGGTAGCCTTGTCATTATGGAAGGTAGTTTGTTGTCGATATCTTTGTTACTTATTGGATAGTAGCCTTGTCATTATGGAAGGTAGTCTGTTGTCGAGATTTTTTTTACTCCAATGGATGGTAGCCTTGTCATTATGGAAGGTAGTCTGTTGTCGACATTTTTGTTACTCTAATGGATGGTAGCCTTGACATTATGGAAAGTAGTCTGTTGTCGAGATTTTTATTACTTCAATGGATGGTAGGCTTTTCATTATGGAAAGTAGTCTGTTGTCAATATTTTTGTTACTCCAATGGATGGTAGCCTTGTCATTATGGAAGGTAGTCTGTTGTTCAGATTTTTGTTACTCCAATGGATGGTAGCCTTGTCATTATGGAAGGTAGTCTATTGTCAAGATTTTTGTTATTCCATTGGATAGTAGCCTTGTTATTATGGAAGGTAGTCTGTTGTCGAGATTTTTGTTATCCCAATGGATGGTAACCTTGTCATTATGGAAGGTAGTTTGTTGTTCAGATTTTTGTTACTCCAATGGATGGTAGCCTTGTCATTATGAAAGGTAGTCTATTGTCGAGATTTTTGTTATTTCATTGAATAGTAGGCTTGTTATTATGGAAGGTAGTCTGTTGTCGAGATTTTTGTTATCCCAATGGATAGTAGCCTTGTCATTATGGAAGGTAGTATATTGTCAACATTTTTTTTACTCCAATGGATGGTAGCCTTGTCATATGGAAGGTAGTTTGTTGTCGATATTTTTTTACTCCAATGGATGCTTGTCATTATGGAAGGTAGTCTGTTGTCGAGATTTTTGTTACTCTAATGGATGGTAGCCTTTACTATATGGAACGTAGTCTGTTGTCGAGATTTTTGTTACTTCAATGGATGGTAGGATTTTCATTATGGAACGTAGTCTGTTGTCGATATATTTGTTACTCCAATGGATGGTAGCCTTGTCATTATTGAAGGTAGTTTGTTGTTCAGATTTTTGTTACTCCAATGGATGGTAGCCTTGTCATTATGGAAGGTAGTCTGCTGTCGATATTTTTGTTACTCCAATGGATGGTTGCCTTGTCATTATAAAAGGTAGTCTGTTGTTGAGATTTTTTTTACTCCAATGGATGCTATCCTTGTCATTATGGAAGGTAGTATATTGTCAAGATTTTTTTTACTCCAATGGGTGGTAGCCTTGTCAAATGGAAGGTAGTTTGTTGTCGATATCATTGTTACTCAATGGATAGTAGCCTTGTCATTATGGAAGGTAGTTTGTTGTCGATATTTTTTTTATTCCAATGGATGGTAGCCTTGTCATTATGGAAGGTAGTCTATTGTCGACATTTTTGTTACTCTAATGGATGGTAGCCTTGACATTATGTAACATAGTTTGTTGTCGATATTTTTGTTACTCCCATGGATGGTAGCCTTGTCATTCTGGAAGTTAGTTTGTTGTTCAGATATTTATTACTCGAATGGATGGTAGCCTTGTCATTATGGAATGTAGTCTGTTGTCGAGATTTTTGTTATCCCAATGGATGGTAACCTTGTCATTATGGAAGGTAGTCTGTTGTCAATATTTTTGTTACTCCAATGGATGGTAGCCTTGTCTTTATGGAAGGTAGTCTGTTGTCGATATTTTTGTTACTCCTATGGATGGTAGCCTTGTCATTATGGAAGGTAGTCTATTGTCGAGATCTTTGTTACTCAATGGATGGTAGCCTTGTCATTATGGAAGGCAGTCTGTGGTAGAGATCTTTGTTACTCTAATGGATGGTAGCCTTGTCATTATGGAAGGAAGTCTTTTGACGAGATTTTTGTTACTCCAATGGATTGTAGCCTTGTCATCATGGACCATGGTCTATTATCGAGATTTTTGTTACTCCAATGGATGGTATCCTTGTAATTATGGAAGGTAGTCTGTTGTCGAGATTTTTGTTACTCTAATGGATGGTAGCCTTGTCATTATGGAAGGTAGTCTGTTGTCGATATTTTTGTTACTCCAATGGATAGTAGCCTTGTCATTATGGAAGGTAGTCTCTTGTCGAGATTTTTTTTACTCCAATGGATGCTAGCCTTGTCATTATGGAAGGTAGTATATTGTCAAGATTTTTTTTACTCCAATGGATGGTAGCCTTGTCATTATGGAAGGTAGTCTACTGTCGATATTTTTGTTACTCCAATGGATGGTAGCCTTGTCATTATGGAAGGTAGTCTGTTGTTGAGATTTTTTTTACTCCAATGGATGCTAGCCTTGTCATTATGGAAGGTAGTATGTTGTCAAGATTTTTTTTACTCCAATGGATGGTAGCCTTGTCATATGGAAGGTAGTTTGTTGTCGAGATTTTTTTACTGCAATGGATGGTAGCCTTGTCATTATGCAAGGTAGTTTGTTGTCGATATCTTTGTTACTCAATGGATAGTAGCCTTGTCATTATGGAAGGTAGTATGTTATAGAGATTTTTTTTACTCCAATGGATGGTAGCCTTGTCATTATGGAAGGTAGTCTGTTGTTAAGATTTTTTTTACTCCAATGGATGCTAGCCTTGTCATTATGGAAGGTAGTATGTTGTCAAGATTTTTTTTACTCCAATGGATGGTAGCCTTGTCATATGGAAGGTAGTTTGTTGTCGAGATTTTTTTTACTGCAATGGATGGTAGCCTTGTCATTATGCAAGGTAGTTTGTTGTCGATATCTTTGTTACTCAATGGATAGTAGCCTTGTCATTATGGAAGGTAGTATGTTATCGAGATTTTTTTTACTCCAATGGATGGTAGCCTTGTCATTATGGAAGGTAGTCTGTTGTCGATATTTTTGTTACTCCAATGGATGGTAGCCTTGTCATTATGGAAGGTAGTCTGTTGTCGAGATTTTTTTTACTCCAATGGATGCTAGCCTTGTCATTATGGAAGGTAGTATATTGTCAAGATTTTTTTTACTCCAATGGATGGTAGACTTGTCATATGGAAGGTAGTTTGTTGTCGAGATTTTTTTAAATTCAATGGATGGTAGCCTTGTCATTATGGAAGGTAGTTTGTTGTTGATATCTTTGTTACTCAATGGATGGTAGCCTTGTCATTATGGAAGGTAGTCTGTTGTCGAGATTTTTTTTACTCCAATGGATGATAGCCTTGTCATTATGGAAGGTATTCTATTGTCGACATTTTTGTTACTCTAATGGACGGTATCCTTGACATTATGGAACGTAGTCAATTGTCGAGATCTTTGTTACTTCAATGGATGGTAGGCTTGTCATTATGGAAAGTAGTCTGTTGTCGATATTTTTGTTACTCCAATGGATGGTAGACTTGTCCTTATGGAAGGTAGTCTGTTGTCGACATTTTTGTTACTCTAATGGATGGTAGCCTTGACATTATGTAACGTACTCTGTTGTCGATATTTTTGTTACTCCAATGGATGGTAGCCTTGTCATTCTGGAAGGTAGTTTGTTGTTCAGATTTTTATTACTCCAATGGATGGTAGCCTTGTCATTATGAAATGTAGTCTGTTGTCGAGATTTTTGTTATTCCATTGGATACTAGCCTTGTTATTATTGAATGTAGTCTGTTATTGAGATTTTTGTTATCACAATGGATGGTAACCTTGTCATTATGGAAGGTAGTCTGTTGTCAATATTTTTGTAACTCCAATGGATGGTAGCCTTGTCTTTATGGAAGGTAGTTTGTTGTCGATATTTTTGTTACTCCTATGGATGGTAGCCTTGTCATTATAGAAGGTAGTCTATTGTCGAGATCTTTGTTACTCAATGGATGGTAGCCTTGTCATTATGGAAGGTAGTCTGTGGTAGAGATTTTTGTTACTCTAATGGATGGTAGCCTTGTCATTATGGAAGGAAGTCTTTTGACGAGATTTTTGTTACTCCAATGGATTGTAGCCTTTTCATCATGGACCATGGTCTATTATCGAGATTTTTGTTACTCCAATGGATGGTATCCTTGTAATTATGGAAGGTAGTCTATTGTCGAGATTTTTGTTACTCTAATGGATGGTAGCCTTGTCATTATGGAAGGTAGTCTGCTGTCGATATTTTTGTTACTCCAATGGATAGTAGCCTTGTCATTATGGAAGGTAGTCTCTTGTCGAGATATTTTTTACTCCAATGGATGCTAGCCTTGTCATTATGGAAGGTAGTATATTGTCAAGATTTTTTTTACTCCAATGGATGGTAGCCTTTTCATTATGGAAGGTAGTCTGCTGTCGATATTTTTGTTACTCCAATGAATGGTAGCCTTGTCATTATGGAAGGTAGTCTGTTGTTGAGAATTTTTTTACTCCAATGGATGCTAGCCTTGTCATTATGGAAGGTAGTATGTTGTCAAGATTTTTTTTACTCCAATGGATGGTAGCCTTGTCATATGGAAGGTAGTTTGTTGTCGAGATTTTTTTTACTGCAATGGATGGAAGCCTTATCATTATGCAAGGTAGTTTGTTGTCGATTACTTTGTTACTCAATGGATAGTAGCCTTGTCATTATGGAAGGTAGTATGTTATCAAGATTTTTTTTACTCCAATGGATGGTAGCCTTGTCATTATGGAAGGTAGTCTGTTGTCGATATTTTTGTTACTCCAATGGATGGTAGCCTTGTCATTATGGAAGGTAGTCTGTTGTCGAGATTTTTTTTACTCCAATGGATGCTAGCCTTGTCATTATGGAAGGTAGTATATTGTCAAGATTTTTTTTACTCCAATGGATGGTAGACTTGTCATATGGAAGGTAGTTTGTTGTCGAGATTTTTTTAAATTCAATGGATGGTAGCCTTGTCATTATGGAAGGTAGTTTGTTGTTGATATCTTTGTTACTCAATGGATGGTAGCCTTGTCATTATGGAAGGTAGTCTGTTGTCGAGATTTTTTTTACTCCAATGGATGGTAGCCTTGTCATTATGGAAGGTAGTCTATTGTCGACATTTTTGTTACTCTAATGGACGGTATCCTTGACATTATGGAACGTAGTCAATTGTCGAGATCTTTGTTACTTCAATGGATGGTAGGCTTGTCATTATGGAAAGTAGTCTGTTGTCGATATTTTTGTTACTCCAATGGATGGTAGCCTTGTCCTTATGGAAGGTAGTCTGTTGTCGACATTTTTGTTACTCTAATGGATGGTAGCCTTGACATTATGTAACGTAGTCAATTGTCGATATTTTTGTTACTCCAATGGATGGTAGCCTTGTCATTCTGGAAGGTAGTTTGTTGTTCAGATTTTTATTACTCCAATGGATGGTAGCCTTGTCATTATGAAATGTAGTCTGTTGTCGAGATTTTTGTTATTCCATTGGATAGTAGCCTTGTTATTATGGAATGTAGTCTGTTGTTGAGATTTTTGTTATCACAATGGATGGTAACCTTGTCATTATGGAAGGTAGTCTGTTGTCAATATTTTTGTAACTCCAATGGATGGTAGCCTTGTCTTTATGGAAGGTAGTCTGTTGTCGATATTTTTGTTACTCCTATGGATGGTAGCCTTGTCATTATAGAAGGTAGTCTATTGTCGAGATCTTTGTTACTCAATGGATGGTAGCCTTGTCATTATGGAAGGTAGTCTGTGGTAGAGATTTTTGTTACTCTAATGGATGGTAGCCTTGTCATTATGGAAGGAAGTCTTTTGACGAGATTTTTGTTACTCCAATGGATTGTAGCCTTGTCATCATGGACCATGGTCTATTATCGAGATTTTTGTTACTCCAATGGATGGTATCCTTGTAATTATGGAAGGTAGTCTGTTGTCGATATTTTTGTTACTCTAATGGATGGTAGCCTTGTCATTATGGAAGGTAGTCTGGTGTCGATATTTTTGTTACTCCAATGGATAGTAGCCTTGTCATTATGGAAGGTAGTCTCTTGTAAAGATTTTTTTTACTCCAATGGATGCTAGCCTTGTCATTATGGAAGGTAGTATATTGTCAAGATTTTTTTTACTCCAATGGATGGTAGCCTTGTCATTATGGAAGGTAGTCTGCTGTCGATATTTTTGTTACTCCAATGGATGGTAGCCTTGTCATTATGGAAGGTAGTCTGTTGTTGAGATTTTTTTTACTCCAATGGATGCTAGCATTGTCATTATGGAAGGTAGTATATTGTCAAGATTTTTTTTACTCCAATGGATGGTAGCCTTGTCATATGGAAGGTAGTTTGTTGTCGAGATTTTTTTTACTGCAATGGATGGTAGCCTTGTCATTATGCAAGGTAGTTTGTTGTCGATATCTTTGTTACTCAATGGATAGTAGCCTTGTCATTATGGAAGGTAGTATGTTATCGAGATTTTTTTTACTCCAATGGATGGTAGCCTTGTCATTATGGAAGGTAGTCTGTTGTCGATATTTTTGTTACTCCAATGGATGGTAGCCTTGTCATTATGGAAGGTAGTCTGTTGTCGAGATTTTTTTTACTCCAATGGATGCTAGCCTTGTCATTATGGAAGGTAGTATATTGTCAAGATTTTTTTTACTCCAATGGATGGTAGACTTGTCATATGGAAGGTAGTTTGTTGTCGAGATTTTTTTTAATTCAATGGATGGTAGCCTTGTCATTATGGAAGGTAGTTTGTTGTTGATATCTTTGTTACTCAATGGATGGTAGCCTTGTCATTATGGAAGGTAGTCTGTTGTCGAGATTTATTTTACTCCAATGGATGGTAGCCTTGTTATTATGGAAGGTAGTTTGTTGTCGACATTTTTGTTACTCTAATGGACGGTATCCTTGACATTATGGAACGTAGTCAATTGTCGAGATTTTTGTTACTTCAATGGATGGTAGGCTTGTCATTATGGAAAGTAGTCTGTTGTCGATATTTTTGTTACTCCAATGGATGGAAGCCTTGTCATTATGGAAGGTAGTTTGTTGTTCAGATTTTTTTTACTCCAATGGATGGTAGCCTTGTCATTATGAAAGGTAGTCTATTGTCGAGATTTTTGTTATTCCATTGGATAGTAGCCTTGTTATTATGGAAGGTAGTCTGTTGTCGAGACTTTTGTTATCCCAATGGATGGTAACCTTGTCATTATGGAAGGTAGTCTGTTGTCAATATTTTTTTTACTTCAATAGATGGTAGCTTGGTCATTATGGAAGGTAGTCTGTTGTCGAGATTTTTGTTATTGCAATGGATGGTAGCTTTGTCTTTCTGGAAGGTAGTCTTTTGTCAATATTTTTGTTACTCCAATGGATGGTAGCCTTGTCTTTATGGAAGGTAGTTTGTTGTCGATATTTTTGTTACTCCTATGGAAGGTAGCCTTGTCATTATGAAAGGTAGTATATTGTCGAGATCTTTGTTAATCAATGGATGGTAGCCTTGTCATTATGGAAGGTAGTCTGTGGTTGAGATTTTTGTTACTCTAATGGATGGTAGCCTTCTCATTATGGAAGGAAGTCTTTTGTCGTGATTTTTGTTACTCCAATGGATGGTAGCCTTGTCATTATGGACCATGGTCTATTGTCGATATTTTTTTTAGTGCAATAGAAGGTATCCTTGTAATTATGGAAGGTAGTATGTTGTCGAGATTTTTGTTATTCCAATGGATGGTAGCCTTGTCATTTTGGAACGTAGTCTGTTGTCGATATCTTTGTTACTCACTGGATAGTAGCCTTGTCATTATGCAAGGTAGTCTGCTGTGGATATTTTTGTTACTTCAATGGATGCTAGCCTTGTCATTATGGAAGGTAGTCTCTTGTCGAGATTTTTTTTACTCCAATGGATGCTAGCCTTGTCATTATGGAAGGTAGTATATTGTCAAGATTTTTTTTACTCCAATGGATGGTAGCCTTGTCATTATGGAAGGTAGTCTGCTGTCGATATTTTTGTTACTCCAATGGATGGTAGCCTTGTCATTATGGAAGGTATTCTGTTGTCGAGATTTTTGTTACTCCAATGGATGCTAGCCTTGTCATTATGGAAGGTAGTATGTTGTCAAGATTTTTTTTACTCCAATTGATGCTAGCCTTGTCATATGGAAGGTAGTTTGTTGTCGAGATTTTTTTTACTGCAATGGATGGTAGCCTTGTCATTATGCAAGGTAGTTTGTTGTCGATATCTTTGTTACTCAATGGATAGTAGCCTTGTCATTATGGAAGGTAGTATGTTATCGAGATTTTTTTTACTCCAATGGATGGTAGCCTTGTCATTATGGAAGGTAGTCTGTTGTCGATATTTTTGTTACTCCAATGGATGGTAGCATTGTCATTATGGAAGGTAGTCTGTTGTCGAGATTTTTTTACTCCAATGGATGCTAGCCTTGTCATTATGGAAGGTAGTATATTGTCAAGATTCTTTTTACTCCAATGGATGGTAGACTTGTCATATGGAAGGTAGTTTGTTGTCGAGATTTTTTTAAATTCAATGGACGGTAGCCTTGTCATTATGGAAGGTAGTTTGTTGTTGATATCTTTGTTACTCAATGGATGGTAGCCTTGTCATTATGGAAGGTAGTCTGTTGTCGAGATTTTTTTTACTCCAATGGATGGTAGCCTTGTCATTATGGAAGGTAGTCTATTGTCGACATTTTTGTTACTCTAATGAACGGTATCCTTGACATTATGGAACGTAGTCAATTGTCGAGATCTTTGTTACTTCAATGGATGGTAGGCTTGTCATTATGGAAAGTAGTCTGTTGTCGATATTTTTGTTACTCCAATGGATGGTAGCCTTGTCCTTATGGAAGGTAGTCTGTTGTCGACATTTTTGTTACTCTAATGGATTGTAGCCTTGACATTATGTAACGTAGTCTGTTGTCGATATTTTTGTTACTCCAATGGATGGTAGCCTTGTCATTCTGGAAGGTAGTCTGTTGTCGACATTTTTGTTACTCTAATGGACGGTATGCTTGACATTATGGAACGTAGTCAATTGTCGAGATTTTTGTTACTTCAATGGATAGTAGCCTTGTCATTATGGAATGTAGTATGTTATCGAGATTTTTTTTACTCCAATGGATGGTAGCCTTGTCATTATGGAAGGTAGTCTGTTGTCGATATTTTTGTTACTCCAATGGATGGTAGCCTTGTCATTATGGAAGGTAGTCTGTTGTCGAGATTTTTTTACTCCAATGGATGCTAGCCTTGTCATTATGGAAGGTAGTATATTGTCAAGATTTTTTTTACTCCAATGGATGGTAGACTTGTCATATGGAAGGTAGTTTGTTGTCGAGATTTTTTTAAATTGAATGGATGGTAGCCTTGTCATTATGGAAGGTAGTTTGTTGTTGATATCTTTGTTACTCAATGGATGGTAGCCTTGTCATTATGGAAGGTAGTCTGTTGTCGAGATTTTTGTTACTCCAATGGATGGTAGCCTTGTCATTATGGAAGGTAGTCTGTTGTCGACATTTTTGTTACTCTAATGGACGGTATGCTTGACATTATGGAACGTAGTCAATTGTCGAGATTTTTGTTACTTCAATGGATGGTAGGCTTGTCATTATGGAAAGTAGTATGTTGTCGATATTTTTGTTACTCCAATGGATGGTAGCCTTGTCATTATGGAAGGTAGTCTATTGTCGACATTTTTGTTACTCTAATGGATGGTAGCCTTGACATTATGTAACGTAGTCTGTTGTCGATATTTTTGTTACTCCAATGGATGGTAGCCTTGTCATTCTGGAAGGTAGTTTGTTGTTCAGATTTTTATTACTCCAATGGATGGTAGCCTTGTCATTATGAAAGGTAGTCTAATGTCGAGATTTTTGTTTATACCATTGGATATTAGCCTTGTTATTATGGAATGTAGTCTGTTGTCAAGATTTTTGTTATCCCAATGGATGGTAACCTTGTCATTATGGAAGGTAGTCTGTTGTCAATATTTTTGTTACTCCAATGCATGTTAGCCTTGTCTTTATGGAAGGTAGTCTGTTGTCGATATTTTTGTTACTCCTATGGATGGTAGCCTTGTCATTATGGAAGGTAGTCTATTGTCGAGATCTTTGTTACTCAATGGATGGTAGCCTTGTCATTATGAAAGGTAGTATATTGTCGAGATCTTTGTTAATCAATGGATGGTAGCCTTGTCATTATGGAAGGTAGTCTGTGGTTGAGATTTTTGTTACTCTAATGGATGGTAGCCTTCTCATTATGGAAGGAAGTCTTTTGTCGTGATTTTTGTTACTCCAATGGATGGTAGCCTTGTCATTATGGACCATGGTCTATTGTCGATATTTTTTTTAGTGCAATAGAAGGTATCCTTGTAATTATGGAAGGTAGTATGTTGTCGAGATTTTTGTTATTCCAATGGATGGTAGCCTTGTCATTTTGGAACGTAGTCTGTTGTCGATATCTTTGTTACTCACTGGATAGTAGCCTTGTCATTATGCAAGGTAGTCTGCTGTGGATATTTTTGTTACTTCAATGGATGCTAGCCTTGTCATTATGGAAGGTAGTCTCTTGTCGAGATTTTTTTTACTCCAATGGATGCTAGCCTTGTCATTATGGAAGGTAGTATATTGTCAAGATTTTTTTTACTCCAATGGATGGTAGCCTTGTCATTATGGAAGGTAGTCTGCTGTCGATATTTTTGTTACTCCAATGGATGGTAGCCTTGTCATTATGGAAGGTATTCTGTTGTCGAGATTTTTGTTACTCCAATGGATGCTAGCCTTGTCATTATGGAAGGTAGTATGTTGTCAAGATTTTTTTTACTCCAATTGATGCTAGCCTTGTCATATGGAAGGTAGTTTGTTGTCGAGATTTTTTTTACTGCAATGGATGGTAGCCTTGTCATTATGCAAGGTAGTTTGTTGTCGATATCTTTGTTACTCAATGGATAGTAGCCTTGTCATTATGGAAGGTAGTATGTTATCGAGATTTTTTTTACTCCAATGGATGGTAGCCTTGTCATTATGGAAGGTAGTCTGTTGTCGATATTTTTGTTACTCCAATGGATGGTAGCATTGTCATTATGGAAGGTAGTCTGTTGTCGAGATTTTTTTACTCCAATGGATGCTAGCCTTGTCATTATGGAAGGTAGTATATTGTCAAGATTCTTTTTACTCCAATGGATGGTAGACTTGTCATATGGAAGGTAGTTTGTTGTCGAGATTTTTTTAAATTCAATGGACGGTAGCCTTGTCATTATGGAAGGTAGTTTGTTGTTGATATCTTTGTTACTCAATGGATGGTAGCCTTGTCATTATGGAAGGTAGTCTGTTGTCGAGATTTTTTTTACTCCAATGGATGGTAGCCTTGTCATTATGGAAGGTAGTCTATTGTCGACATTTTTGTTACTCTAATGAACGGTATCCTTGACATTATGGAACGTAGTCAATTGTCGAGATCTTTGTTACTTCAATGGATGGTAGGCTTGTCATTATGGAAAGTAGTCTGTTGTCGATATTTTTGTTACTCCAATGGATGGTAGCCTTGTCCTTATGGAAGGTAGTCTGTTGTCGACATTTTTGTTACTCTAATGGATTGTAGCCTTGACATTATGTAACGTAGTCTGTTGTCGATATTTTTGTTACTCCAATGGATGGTAGCCTTGTCATTCTGGAAGGTAGTCTGTTGTCGACATTTTTGTTACTCTAATGGACGGTATGCTTGACATTATGGAACGTAGTCAATTGTCGAGATTTTTGTTACTTCAATGGATAGTAGCCTTGTCATTATGGAATGTAGTATGTTATCGAGATTTTTTTTACTCCAATGGATGGTAGCCTTGTCATTATGGAAGGTAGTCTGTTGTCGATATTTTTGTTACTCCAATGGATGGTAGCCTTGTCATTATGGAAGGTAGTCTGTTGTCGAGATTTTTTTACTCCAATGGATGCTAGCCTTGTCATTATGGAAGGTAGTATATTGTCAAGATTTTTTTTACTCCAATGGATGGTAGACTTGTCATATGGAAGGTAGTTTGTTGTCGAGATTTTTTTAAATTGAATGGATGGTAGCCTTGTCATTATGGAAGGTAGTTTGTTGTTGATATCTTTGTTACTCAATGGATGGTAGCCTTGTCATTATGGAAGGTAGTCTGTTGTCGAGATTTTTGTTACTCCAATGGATGGTAGCCTTGTCATTATGGAAGGTAGTCTGTTGTCGACATTTTTGTTACTCTAATGGACGGTATGCTTGACATTATGGAACGTAGTCAATTGTCGAGATTTTTGTTACTTCAATGGATGGTAGGCTTGTCATTATGGAAAGTAGTATGTTGTCGATATTTTTGTTACTCCAATGGATGGTAGCCTTGTCATTATGGAAGGTAGTCTATTGTCGACATTTTTGTTACTCTAATGGATGGTAGCCTTGACATTATGTAACGTAGTCTGTTGTCGATATTTTTGTTACTCCAATGGATGGTAGCCTTGTCATTCTGGAAGGTAGTTTGTTGTTCAGATTTTTATTACTCCAATGGATGGTAGCCTTGTCATTATGAAAGGTAGTCTAATGTCGAGATTTTTGTTTATTCCATTGGATATTAGCCTTGTTATTATGGAATGTAGTCTGTTGTCAAGATTTTTGTTATCCCAATGGATGGTAACCTTGTCATTATGGAAGGTAGTCTGTTGTCAATATTTTTGTTACTCCAATGCATGTTAGCCTTGTCTTTATGGAAGGTAGTCTGTTGTCGATATTTTTGTTACTCCTATGGATGGTAGCCTTGTCATTATGGAAGGTAGTCTATTGTCGAGATCTTTGTTACTCAATGGATGGTAGCCTTGTCATTATGGAAGGTAGTCTGTGGTAGAGATTTTTGTTACTCTAATGGATGGTAGCCTTGTCATTATGGAAGGATGTCTTTTGACGAGATTTTTGTTACCCCAATGGATTGTAGCCTTGTCATCATGGACCATGGTCTATTATCGAGATTTTTGTTACTCCAATGGATGGTATCCTTGTAATTATGGAAGGTAGTCTGTTGTCGATATTTTTGTTACTCTAATGGACGGTAGCCTTGTCATTATGGAAGGTAGTTTGCTGTCGATATTTTTGTTACTCCAATGGATAGTAGCCTTGTCATTATGGAAGGTAGTCTCTTGTCGAGATTTTTTTACTCCAATGGATGCTAGCCTTGTCATTATGGAAGGTAGTATATTATCAAGATTTTTTTTACTCCAATGGATGGTAGCCTTGTCATTATGGAAGGTAGTCTGCTGTCGATATTTTTGTTACTCCAATGGATGGAGGCCTTGTCATTATGGAAGGTAGTTTGTTGTTGAGATTTTTTTTACTCCATTCGATGCTAGCCTTGTCATTATGGAAGGTAGTATATTGTCAAGATTTTTTTACTCCAATGGATGGTAGCCTTGTCATATGGAAGGTAGTTTGTTGTCGAGATTTTTTTTACTGCAATGGATGGTAGCCTTGTCATTATGCAAGGTAGTTTGTTGTCGATATCTTTGTTACTCAATGGATAGTAGCCTTGTCATTATGGAAGGTAGTATGTTATCGAGATTTTTTTTACTCCAATGGATGGTAGCCTTGTCATTATGGAAGGTAGTGTGTTGTCGATATTTTTGTTACTCCAATGGATGGTAGCCTTGTCATTATGGAAGGTAGTCTGTTGTCGAGATTTTTTTTACTCTAATGGATGCTAGCCTTGTCATTATGGAAGGTAGTATATTGTCAAGATTTTTTTTACTCCAATGGATGGTAGACTTGTCATATGGAAGGTAGTTTGTTGTCGAGATTTTGTTTAATTCAATGGATGGTAGCCTTGTCATTATGGAAGGTAGTTTGTTGTTGATATCTTTGTTACTCAATGGATGGTAGCCTCTTCATTATGGAAGGTAGTCTGTTGTCGACATTTTTGTTACTCTAATGGACGGTATCCTTGACATTATGGAACATAGTCAATTGTCGAGATTTTTGTTACTTCAATGGATGGTAGGCTTGTCATTATGGAAAGTAGTCTGTTGTCGATATTTTTGTTACTCCAATGGATGGTAGCCTTGTCATTATGGAAGGTAGTTTGTTGTTCAGATTTTTGTTACTCCAATGGATGGTAGCCTTGTTATTATGGAAGGTAGTCTGTTGTCGAGACTTTTGTTATCCCAATGGATGGTAACCTTGTCATTATGGAAGGTAGTCTGTTGTCAATATTTTTTTTACTTCAATAGATGGTAGCTTGGACATTATGGAAGGTAGTCTGTTGTCAAGATTTTTGTTATTGCAATGGATGGTAGCTTTGTCTTTCTGGAAGGTAGTCTTTTGTCAATATTTTTGTTACTCCAATGGATGGTAGCCTTGTCTTTATGCAAGGTAGTCTGTTGTCGATATTTTTGTTACTCCTATGGATGGTAGCCTTGTCATTATGAAAGGTAGTATATTGTCGAGATCTTTGTTAATGAATGGATGGTAGCCTTGTCATTATGGAAGGTAGTCTGTGGTAGAGATTTTTGTTACTCTAATGGATGGTAGCCTTGTCATTATGGAAGGAAGTCTTTTGTCGTGATTTTTGTTACTCCAATGGATGGTAGCCTTGTCATTATGGACCATGGTCTATTGTCGATATTTTTTTTATTGCAATGGATGGTATCCTTGTAATTATGGAAGGTAGTATGTTGTCGAGATTTTTGTTACTCCAATGGATGGTAGCCTTGTCATTTTGGAAGGTAGTCTGTTGTCGATATCTTTGTTACTCACTGGATAGTAGCCTTGTCATTATGCAAGGTAGTCTGTTGTCAAGATTTTTTTTACTTCAATGGATGCTAGCCTTGTCATTATGGAAGGTAGTTTGTTGTCGATATCTTTGTTACTCAATGGATAGTAGCCTTGTCATTATGGAAGGTAGTCTGTTGTTGAGATTTTTTTTACTCCAATGGATGGTAGCCTTGTCATTATGGAAGGTAGTCTGTTGTTGATATTTTTGTTACTCAAATGGATGGTAGCCTTGTCATTATGGAAGGTAGTCTGTTGTCGAGATTTTTGTTACTCTAATGGATGGTAGCCTTGACATTATGTAACGTAGTCTGTTGTCGATATTTTTGTTACTCCAATGGATGGTAGCCTTGTCATTCTGGAAGGTAGTTTGTTGTTCAGATTTTTATTACTCCAATGGATGGTAGCCTTGTCATTATGAAAGGTAGTCTATTGTCGAGATTTTTGTTATTCCATTGGATAGTAGCCTTGTTATTATGGAATGTAGTCTGTTGTCGAGATTTTTGTTATCCCAATGGATGGTAACCTTGTCATTATGGAAGGTAGTATGTTGTCAATATTTTTGTTACTCCAATGGATGTTAGCCTTGTCTTTATGGAAGGTAGTCTGTTGTCGATATTTTTGTTACTCCTATGGATGGTAGCCTTGTCATTATGGAAGGTAGTCTATCGTCGAGATCTTTGTTACTCAATGGATGGTAGCCTTGTCATTATGGAAGGTAGTCTGTGGTAGAGATTTTTGTTACTCTAATGGATGGTAGCCTTGTCATTATGGAAGGAAGTCTTTTGACGAGATTTTTGTTACCCCAATGGATTGTAGCCTTGTCATCATGGACCATGGTCTATTATCGAGATTTTTGTTACTCCAATGGATGGTATCCTTGTAATTATGGAAGGTAGTCTGTTGTCGATATTTTTGTTACTCTAATGGATGGTAGCCTTGTCATTATGGAAGGTAGTCTGCTGTCGATATTTTTGTTACTCCAATGGATAGTATCCTTGTCATTATGGAAGGTAGTCTCTTGTCGAGATTTTTTTTACTCCAATGGATGCTAGCCTTGTCATTATGGAAGGTAGTATATTGTCAAGAATTTTTTTACTCCAATGGATGGTAGCCTTGTCATTATGGAAGGTAGTCTGCTGTCGATATTTTTGTTACTCCAATGGATGGTAGCCTTGTCATTATGGAAGGTAGTCTGTTGTTGAGATTTTTTTTACTCCATTCGATGCTAGCCTTGTCATTATGGAAGGTAGTATATTGTCGAGATTTTTTTTACTCTAATGGATGGTAGCCTTGTCATATGGAAGAAAGTTTGTTGTCGAGATTTTTTTTACTGCAATGGATGGTAGCCTTGTCATTATGCAAGGTAGTTTGTTGTCGATATCTTTGTTACTCAATGGATAGTAGCCTTGTCATTTAGGGAAGGTAGTATGTTATCGAGATTTTTTTTACTCAAATGGATGGTAGCCTTGTCATTATGGAAGATAGTCTGTTGTCGATATTTTTGTTACTCCAATGGATGGTAGCCTTGTCATTATGGAAGGTAGTCTTTTGTCGAGATTTTTTTTACTCCAATGGATGCTAGCCTTGTCATTATGGAAGGTAGTATATTGTCAAGATTTTTTTTACTCCAATGGATGGTAGACTTGTCATATGGAAGGTAGTTTGTTGTCGAGATTTTTTTTAATTCAATGGATGGTAGCCTTGTCATTATGGAAGGTAGTTTGTTGTTGATATCTTTGTTACTCAATGGATGGTAGCCTTGTCATTATGGAAGGTAGTCTGTTGTCGACATTTTTGTTACTCTAATGGACGATATCCTTGACATTATGGAACGTAGTCAATTGTCGAGATTTTTGTTACTTCAATGGATGGTAGGCTTGTAATTATGGAAAGTAGTCTGTTGTCGATATTTTTGTTACTCCAATGGATGGTAGCCTTGTCATTATGGAAGGTAGTTTGTTGTTCAGATTTTTGTTACTCCAATGGATGGTAGCCTTGTCATTATGAAAGGTAGTCTATTGTCGAGATTTTTGTTATTCCATTGGATAGTAGCCTTGTTATTATGGAAGGTAGTCTGTTGTCGAGACTTTTGTTATCCCAATGGATGGTAACCTTGTCATTATGGAAGGTAGTCTGTTGTCAATATTTTTTTTACTTCAAATGATGGTAGCTTGGTCATTATGGAAGGTAGTCTGTTGTCAAGATTTTTGTTATTGCAATGGATGGTAGCTTTGTCTTTCTGGAAGGTAGTCTTTTGTCAATATTTTTGTTACTCCAATGGATGGTAGCCTTGTCTTTATGGAAGGTAGTCTGTTGTCGATATTTTTGTTACTCCTATGGATGGTAGCCTTGTCATTATGAAAGGTAGTATATTGTCGAGATCTTTGTTAATCAATGGATGGTAGCCTTGTCATTATGGAAGGTAGTCTGTGGTAGAGATTTTTGTTACTCTAATGGATGGTAGCCTTGTCATTATGGAAGGAAGTCTTTTGTCGTGATTTTTGTTACTCCAATGGATGGTAGCCTTGTCATTATGGACCATGGTCTATTATCGATATTTTTTTTAGTGCAATGGAAGGTATCCTTGTAATTATGGAAGGTAGTATGTTGTCGAGATTTTTGTTACTCCAATGGATGGTAGCCTTGTCATTTTGGAACGTAGTCTGTTGTGGATATCTTTGTTACTCACTGGATAGTAGCCTTGTCATTATGCAAGGTAGTCTGCTGTCGATATTTTTGTTACTTCAATGGATGCTAGCCTTGTCATTATGGAAGGTAGTCTCTTGTCGAGATTTTTTTTACTCCAATGGATGCTAGCCTTGTCATTATGGAAGGTAGTATATTGTCAAGATTTTTTTTACTCCAATGGATGGTAGCCTTATCATTATGGAAGGTAGTCTGCTATCGATATTTTTGTTACTCCAATGGATGGTAGCCTTGTCATTATGGAAGGTAGTCTGTTGTCGAGATTTTTGTTACTCCAATGGATGCTAGCCTTGTCATTATGGAAGGTAGTATGTTGTCAAGATTTTTTTTACTCCAATGGATGCTAGCCTTGTCATATGGAAGGTAGTTTGTTGTCGAGATTTTTTTTACTGCAATGGATGGTAGCCTTGTCATTATGCAAGGTAGTTTGTTGTCGATATCTTTGTTACTCAATGGATAGTAGCCTTGTCATTATGGAATGTAGTATGTTATCGAGATTTTTTTTACTCCAATGGATGGTAGCCTTGTCATTATGGAAGGTAGTCTGTTGTCGATATTTTTGTTACTCCAATGGATGGTAGCCTTGTCATTATGGAAGGTAGTCTGTTGTCGAGATTTTTTTACTCCAATGGATGCTAGCCTTGTCATTATGGAAGGTAGTATATTGTCAAGATTTTTTTTACTCCAATGGATGGTAGACTTGTCATATGGAAGGTAGTTTGTTGTCGAGATTTTTTTAAATTTAATGGATCGTAGCCTTATCATTATGGAAGGTATTTTGTTGTTGATATCTTTGTTACTCAATGGATGGTAGCCTTGTCATTATGGAAGGTAGTCTGTTGTCGAGATTTTTTTTACTCCAATGGATGGTAGCCTTGTCATTATGGAAGGTAGTCTGTTGTCGACATTTTTGTTACTCTAATGGACGGTATCCTTGACATTATGGAACGTAGTCAATTGTCGAGATTTTTGTTACTTCAATGGATGGTAGGCTTGTCATTATGGAAAGTAGTCTGTTGTCGATATTTTTGTTACTCCAATGGATGGTAGCTTTGTCATTATGGAAGGTAGTCTGTTGTCGACATTTTTGTTACTCTAATGGATGGTAGCCTTGACATTATGTAACGTAGTCTGTTGTTGATATTTTTGTTACTCCAATGGATGGTAGCCTTGTCATTCTGGAAGGTAGTTTGTTGTTCTGATTTTTATTACTCCAATGGATGGTAGCCTTGTCATTATGAAAGGTAGTCTATTGTCGAGATTTTTGTTATTCCATTGGATAGTAGCCTTGTTATTATGGAATGTAGTCTGTTGTCGAGATTTTTGTTATCCCAATGGATGGTAACCTTGTCATTATGGAAGGTAGTCTGTTGTCAATATTTTTGTTACTCCAATGGATGTTAGCCTTGTCTTTATGGAAGGTAGTCTGTTGTCGATATTTTTGTTACTCCTATGGATGGTAGCCTTGTCATTATGGAAGGTAGTCTATTGTAGAGATCTTTGTTACTCAATGGATGGTAGCCTTGTCATTATGGAAGGTAGTCTGTGGTAGAGATTTTTGTTACTCTAATGGATGGTAGCCTTGTCATTATGGAAGGATGTCTGTTGACGAGATTTTTGTTACCCCAATGGATTGTAGCCTTGTCATCATGGACCATGGTCTATTATCGAGATTTTTGTTACTCCAATGGATGGTATCCTTGTAATTATGGAAGGTAGTCTGTTGTCGATATTTTTGTTACTCTAATGGATGGTAGCCTTGTCATTATGGAAGGTAGTTTGCTGTCGATATTTTTGTTACTCCAATGGATAGTAGCCTTGTCATTATGGAAGGTAGTCTCTTGTCGAGATTTTTTTTACTCCAATGGATGCTAGCCTTGTCATTATGGAAGGTAGTATATTATCAAGATTTTTTTTACTCCAATGGATGGTAGCCTTGTCATTATGGAAGGTAGTCTGCTATCGATATTTTTGTTACTCCAATGGATGGAGGCCTTGTCATTATGGAAGGTAGTCTGTTATTGAGATTTTTTTTGCTCCATTCGATGCTAGCCTTGTCATTATGGAAGGTAGTATATTGTCAAGATTTTTTTACTCCAATGGATGGTAGCCTTGTCATATGGAAGGTAGTTTGTTGTCGAGATTTTTTTTACTGCAATGGATGGTAGCCTTGTCATTATGCAAGGTAGTTTGTTGTCGATATCTTTGTTACTCAATGGATAGTAGCCTTGTCATTATGGAAGGTAGTCTGTTGTCGAGATTTTTGTTACTCCAATGGATAGTAGCCTTGTCATTATGGAAGGTAGTCTCTTGTCGAGATTTTTTTTACTCCAATGGATGCTAGCCTTGTCATTATGGAAGGTAGTATATTATCAAGATTTTTTTTACTCCAATGGATGGTAGCCTTGTCATTATGGAAGGTAGTCTGCTATCGATATTTTTGTTACTCCAATGGATGGAGGCCTTGTCATTATGGAAGGTAGTCTGTTATTGAGATTTTTTTTGCTCCATTCGATGCTAGCCTTGTCATTATGGAAGGTAGTATATTGTCAAGATTTTTTTACTCCAATGGATGGTAGCCTTGTCATATGGAAGGTAGTTTGTTGTCGAGATTTTTTTTACTGCAATGGATGGTAGCCTTGTCATTATGCAAGGTAGTTTGTTGTCGATATCTTTGTTACTCAATGGATAGTAGCCTTGTCATTATGGAAGGTAGTTTGTTATCGAGATTTTTTTTACTCCAATGGATGGTAGCCTTGTCATTATGGAAGGTAGTCGGTTGTCGATATTTTTGTTACTCCAATGGATGGTAGCCTTGTCATTATGGAAGGTAGTCTGTTGTCGAGATTTTTTTTACTCTAATGGATGCTAGCCTTGTCATTATGGAAGGTAGTATATTGTCAAGATTTTTTTTACTCCAATGGATGGTAGACTTGTCATACGGAAGGTAGTTTGTTGTCGAGATTTTTTTTAATTCAATGGATGGTAGCCTTGTCATTATGGAAGGTAGTTTGTTGTTGATATCTTTGTTACTCAATGGATGGTAGCCTTGTCATTATGGAAGGTAGTCTGTTGTCGACATTTTTGTTACTCTAATGGACGGTATCCTTGAGATTATGGAACATAGTCAATTGTCGAGATTTTTGTTACTTCAATGGATGGTAGGCTTGTCATTATGGAAAGTAGTCTGTTGTCGATATTTTTGTTACTCCAACGGATGGTAGCCTTGTCATTATGGAAGGTAGTTTGTTGTTCAGATTTTTGTTACTCCAATGGATGGTAGCCTTGTCATTATGAAAGGTAGTCTATTGTCGAGATTTTTGTTATTCCATTGGATAATAGCCTTGTTATTATGGAAGGTAGTCTGTTGTCGAGACTTTTGTTATCCCAATGGATGGTAACCTTGTCATTATGGAAGGTAGTCTGTTGTCAATATTTTTTTTACTTCAATAGATGGTAGCTTGGACATTATGGAAGTTAGTCTGTTGTCAAGATTTTTGTTATTGCAATGGATGGTAGCGTTGTCTTTCTGGAAGGTAGTCTTTTGTCAATATTTTTGTTACTCCAATGGATGGTAGCCTTGTCTTTATGCAAGGTAGTCTGTTGTCGATATTTTTGTTACTCCTATGGATGGTAGCCTTGTCATTATGAAAGGTAGTATATTGTCGAGATCTTTGTTAATGAAATGATGGTAGCCTTGTCATTATGGAAGGTAGTCTGTGGTAGAGATTTTTGTTACTCTAATGGATGGTAGCCTTGTCATTATGGAAGGAAGTCTTTTTTCGTGATTTTTGTTACTCCAATGGATGGTAGCCTTGTCATTATGGACCATGGTCTATTGTCGATATTTTTTTTATTGCAATGGATGGTATCCTTGTAATTATGGAAGGTAGTATGTTGTCGAGATTTTTGTTACTCCAATGGATGGTAGCCTTGTCATTTTGGAAGGTAGTCTGTTGTCGATATCTTTGTTACTCACTGGATAGTAGCCTTGTCATTATGCAAGGTAGTCTGTTGTCGAGATTTTTTTTACTTCAATGGATGCTAGCCTTGTCATTATGGAAGGTAGTTTGTTGTCGATATCTTTGTTACTCAATGGATAGTAGCCTTGTCATTATGGAAGGTAGTCTGTTGTTGAGATTTTTTTTACTCCAATGGATGGTAGCCTTGTCATTATGGAAGGTAGTCTGTTGTTGATATTTTTGTTACTCCAATGGATGGTAGCCTTGTCATTATGGAAGGTAGTCTGTTGTCGAGATTTTTGTTACTCTAATGGATGGTAGCCTTGACATTATGTAACGTAGTCTGTTGTCGATATTTTTGTTACTCCAATGGATGGTAGCCTTGTCATTCTGGAAGGTAGTTTGTTGTTCAGATTTTTATTACTCCAATGGATGGTAGCCTTGTCATTATGAAAGGTAGTCTATTGTCGAGATTTTTGTTATTCCATTGGATAGTAGCCTTGTTATTATGGAATGTAGTATGTTGTCGAGATTTTTGTTATCCCAATGGATGGTAACCTTGTCATTATGGAAGGTAGTCTGTTGTCAATATTTTTGTTACTCCAATGGATGTTAGCCTTGTCTTTATGGAAGGTAGTCTGTTGTCGATATTTTTGTTACTCCTATGGATGGTAGCCTTGTCATTATGGAAGGTAGTCTATTGTCGAGATCTTTGTTACTCAATGGATGGTAGCCTTGTCATTATGGAAGGTAGTCTGTGGTAGAGATTTTTGTTACTCTAATGGATGGTAGCCTTGTCATTATGGAAGGAAGTCTTTTGACGAGATTTTTGTTACCCCAATGGATTGTAGCCTTGTCATCATGGACCATGGTCTATTATCGATATTTTTGTTACTCTAATGGATGGTTGCCTTGTCATTATGGAAGGTAGTCTGCTATCGATATTTTTGTTACTCCAATGGATAATAGCCTTGTCATTATGGAAGGTAGTCTCTTGTCGAGATTTTTTTTACTCCAATGGATGCTAGCCTTGTCATTATGGAAGGTAGTATATTGTCAAGATTTTTTTTACTCCAATGGATGGTAGCCTTGTCATTATGGAAGGTAGTCTGCTGTCGATATTTTTGTTACTCCAATGGATGGAGGCCTTGTCATTATGGAAGGTAGTCTGTTGTTGAGATTTTTTTTACTCCATTCGATGCTAGCCTTGTCATTATGGAAGGTAGTATATTTTCAAGATTTTTTTACTCCAATGGATGGTAGCCTTGTCATATGGAAGGTAGTTTAATGTCGAGATTTTTTTTACTGCAATGGATGGTAGCCTTGTCAATATGCAAGGTAGTTTGTTGTCGATATCTTTGTTACTCAATGGATAGTAGCCTTGTCATTATGGAAGGTAGTATGTTATCGAGATTTTTTTTACTCCAATGGATGGTAGCCTTGTCATTATGGAAGGTAGTCTGTTGTCGATATTTTTGTTACTCCAATGGATGGTAGCCTTGTCATTATGGAAGGTAGTCTGTTGTCGAGATTTTTTTTACTCCAATGGATGCTAGCCTTGTCATATGGAAGGTAGTTTGTTGTCGAGATTTTTTTTAATTCATAGGATGGTAGCCTTGTCATTATGGAAGGTAGTTTGTTGTTGATATCTTTGTTACTCAATGGATGGTAGCCTTGTCATTATGGAAGGTAGTTTGTTGTCGACATTTTTGTTACTCTAATGGACGATATCCTTGACATTATGGAACATAGTCAATTGTCGAGATTTTTGTTACTTCAATGGATGGTAGGCTTGTCATTATGGAAAGTAGTCTGTTGTCGATATTTTTGTTACTCCAATGGATGGTAGCCTTGTCATTATGGAAGGTAGTTTGTTGTTCAGATTTTTGTTACTCCAATGGATGGTAGCCTTGTCATTATGAAAGGTAGTCTATTGTCGAGATTTTTGTTATTCCATTGGATAGTAGCCTTGTTATTATGGAAGGTAGTCTGTTGTCGAGACTTTTGTTATCCCAATGGATGGTAACCTTGTCATCATGGAAGGTAGTCTGTTGTCAATAGTTTTTTTTACTTCAATAGATGGTAGCTTGGTCATTATGGAAGGTAGTCTGTTGTCAAGATTTTTGTTATTGCAATGGATGGTAGCTTTGTCTTTCTGGAAGGTAGTCTTTTGTCAATATTTTTGTTACTCCAATGGATGGTAGCCTTGTCTTTATGGAAGGTAGTCTGTTGTCGATATTTTTGTTACTCCTATGGATGGTTGCCTTGTCATTATGAAAGGTAGTATATTGTCGAGATCTTTGTTAATGAATGGATGGTAGCCTTGTCATTATGGAAGGTAGTCTGTGGTAGTGATTTTTGTTACTCTAATGGATGGTAGCCTTGTCATTATGGAAGGAAGTCTTTTGTCGTGATTTTTGTTACTCCAATGGATGGTAGCCTTGTCATTATGGACCATGGTCTATGGTCGATATTTTTTTTATTGCAATGGATGGTATCCTTGTAATTATGGTAGGTAGTATGTTGTCGAGATTTTTGTTACTCCAATGGATGGTAGCCTTGTCATTTTGGAAGGTAGTCTGTTGTCGATATCTTTGTTACTCACTGGATAGTAGCCTTGTCATTATGCAAGGTAGTCTGTTGTCGAGATTTTTTTTACTTCAATGGATGCTAGCCTTGTCATTATGGAAGGTAGTTTGTTGTCGATATCTTTGTTACTCAATGGATAATAGCCTTGTCATTATGGAAGGTAGTCTGTTGTTGAGATTTTTTTTACTCCAAAGGATGGTAGCCTTGTCATTATGGAAGGTAGTCTGTTGTCGATATTTTTGTTACTCTAATGGATTGTAGCCTTGACATTATGGAACGTAGTCTGTTGTCGAGATTTTTGTTACTTCAATTGATGGTAGGCTTGTCATTATGGAAAGTAGTCTGTTGTCGATATTTTTGTTACTCCAATGGGTGGGAGCCTTGTCATTATGGAAGGTAGTTTGTTGTTCAGATTTTTGTTACTCCAATGGATGGTAGCCTTGTCATTATGAAAGGTAGTCTATTGTCGAGATTTTTGTTATTCCATTGGATAGTAGCCTTGTTATTATGGAAGGTAGTCTGTTGTCGAGATTTTTATTATCCCAATGGATGGTAACCTTGTCATTATGGAAGGTAGTCTGTTGTCGAGATTTTTTTTACTCCAAAGGATGGTTGCTTTATCATTATGGAAGGTAGTCTGTTGTCGAGATTTTTGTACTGCAATGGATGGTAGCTTTGTCTTTATGGAAGGTAGTCTTTTATCAATATTTTTGTTACTCCAATGGATGGTAGCCTTGTCTTTATGGAAGGTAGTATGTTGTCGATATTTTTGTTACTCCTATGGATGGTAGCCTTGTCATTATGGAAGGTAGTCTATTGTCGAGATCTTTGTTACTCACTGGAAGGTAGTCTGTGGTAGAGATTTTTGTTACTCTAATGGATGGTAGCCTTGTCATTATGGAAGGAAGTCTTTTGTTGTGATTTTTGTTACTCCAATGGATGGTAGCCTTGTCATTATGGACCATGGTCTATTATCGATATTTTTTTTACTCCAATGGATGGTATCCTTGTAATTATGGAAGGTAGTATGTTGTCGAGATTTTTGTTACTTCAATGGATGGTAGCCTTGTCATTATGGAAGGTAGTCTGTTGTCGATATCTTTGTTACTCACTGGATAGTAGCCTTGTCATTATGCAAGGTAGTCTGTTGTCGAGATTTTTTTTACTTTAATGGATGCTAGCCTTGTCATTATGGAAGGTAGTATATTGTAAAGATTTTTTTTACTCCAATGGATGGTAGCCTTGTCATATGGAAGGTAGTTTGTTGTCGAGATTTTTGTTACTGCAATGGATTGTAGCCTTGTCATTATGGAAGGTAGTCTGTTGTCGAGATTTTTGCTATTGCAATGGATGGTAGCTTTGTCTTTATGGAAGGTAGTCTTTTGTCAATATTTTTGTTACTCCAATGGATGGTTGCCTTGTCTTTATGGAAGGTAGTCTGTTGTCGATATTTTTGTTACTCCTATGGATGGTAGCCTTATCATTATGAAAGGTAGTCTATTGTCGAGACGTTTGTTAATCAATGGATGGTAGCCTTGTCATTATGGAAGGTAGTCTGTGGTAGAGATTTTTGTTACTCTAATGGATGGTAGCCTTGTCTTTATGGAAGGAAGTCTTTTGTCGTGATTTTTGTTACTCCAATGGATGGTAGCCTTGTCATTATGGACCATGGTCTATTGTCGAGATTTATTTTACTCCAATGGATGGTATCCTTGTAATTATGGAAGGTAGTATGTTGTCGAGATTTTTGTTACTCCAATGGATGGTAGCCTTGTCATTATGGAACGTAGTCTGTTGTCGATATCTTTGTTACTCACTGGATAGTAGCCTTGTCATTATGCAAGGTAGTCTGTTGTCGAGATTTTTTTTACTGCAATGGATGCTAGCCTTGTCATTATGGAAGGTAGTTTGTTGTCGATATCTTTGTTACTCAATGGATGGTAGCCTTGTCATTATGGAAGGTAGTCTGTTGTCGAGTTTTTTTTACTCCAATGGATGGTAGCCTTGTCATTATGGAAGATAGTCTGTTGTCGAGATTTTTGTTACTCTAATGGATGGTAGCCTTGACATTATGGAACGTAGTCTATTGTCGAGATTTTTGTTACATCAATGGATGGTAGGCTTCTCATTATGGAATGTAGTCTGTTGTCGATGTATTTGTTACTCCAATGGATTGTAGCCTTGTCATTATGGAAGGTAGTTTGTTGTTTAGATTTTTGTTATTCCAATGGATGGTAGCCTTGTCATTATGGAAGGTAGTCTGTTGTCTATATTTTTGTTACTCCAATGGATGGTAGCCTTGTCATTATGGAAGGTAGTCTGTTGGCGAGATTTTTTTTACTCCAATGGATGTTATCCTTGTCATTATGGAAGGTAGTATATTGTCAAGATTTTTATTACTCCAATGGATGGTAGCCTTGTCATATGGAAGGTAGTTTGTTCTCGAGATTTTGTTTACTGCAATGGATGGTAGCCTTGTCAGTATGGAAGGTAGTTTGTTGTCGATATCTTTGTTACTTAATGGATAGTAGCCTTGTCATTATGGAAGGTAGTCTGTTATCGAGATTTTTTTTACTCCAATGGATGGTAGCCCTGTCATTATGGAAGGTAGTCTGTTGTCGACATTTTTGTTACTCTAATGGATGGTAGCCTTGACATTATGGAACATAGTCTGTTGTCGATATTTTTGTTACTTCAATGAATGGTAGGCTTGTCATTATGGAAAGTAGTTTGTTGTCGATATTTTTGTTACTCCAATGGATGGTAGCCTTGTCATTATGGAAGGTAGTTTGTTGTTTAGATTTTTCTTACTCCAATGGATGGTAGCCTTGTCATTGTGAAAGGTAGTCTATTGTCGAGTTTTTTGTTATTCAATTGGATAGTAGCCTTGTTATTATGGAAGGTAGTATGTTGTCGAGATTTTTGTTATCCCAATGGATGGTAACCTTGTCATTATGGAAGGTAGTCTGTTGTCGAGATTTTTGTTACTGCAATGGATGGTAGCTTTGTCTTTATGGAAGGTAGTCTTTTGTCAATATTTTTGTTACTCCAATGGATGGTAGCCTTGTCTTTATGGAAGGTAGTCTGTTGTCGATATTTTTGTTACTCCTATGGATGGTAGCCTTGTCATTATGGATGGTAGTCTATTGTCGAGATCTTTGCTACTCAATGGATGGTAGCCTTGTCATTATGGAAGGTAGTCTGTGGTAGAGATTATTGTTACTCTAATGGATGGTAGCCTTGTCATTATGAAAGGAAGTCTTTTGTCGAGATTTTTGTTACTCTAATTGATGGTAACCTTGTCATTATGGACCGTGGTCTATTGTCGAGATTTTTGTTCCTCCAATGGATGGTATCCTTGTAATTATGGAAGGTAGTCTGTTGTCGAGATTTTTGTTACTCCAATGAATGGTAGTCTTGTCATTATGGAAGGTAGTCTATTGTCAAGATTTTTGTTATTCCATTGGATAGTAGCCTTGTTATTATGGAAGGTAGTCTGTTGTCGAGATTTTTGTTATCCCAATGGATGGTAACCTTGTCATTATGGAAGGTAGTCTGTTGTCGAGATTTTTTTTACTCCAATGGATGGTAGCTTTATCATTATGGAAGGTAGTCTGTTGTCGAGATTTTTGTTACTGCAATGGATGGAAGCTTTTTCTATATGGAAGGTAGTCTTTTGTCAATATTTTTGTTACTCCAATGGATGGTAGCCTTGTCTTTATGGAAGGTTGTCAGTTGTCGATATTTTTGTTACTCCTATGGATTGTAGCCTTGTCATTATGAAAGGTAGTCTATTGTCGAGATCTTTGTTAATCAATGGATGGTAGCCTTGTCATTATGGAAGGTAGTCTGTGGTAGAGATTTTTGTTACTCTAATGGATGGTAGCCTTGTCATTATGGTAGGAAGTCTTTTGTCGTGATTTTTGTTACTCCAATGGATGGTAGCCTTGTCATTATGGACCATGGTCTATTGTCGAGATTTTTTTTACTCCAATGGATGGTATCCTTGTAATTATGGAAGGTAGTATGTTGTCGAGATTTTTGTTACTCCAATGGATGGTAGCCTTGTCATTATGGAAGGTAGTTTGTTGTTGATATCTTTGCTACTCAATGGATGGTAGCCTTGTCATTATGGAAGGTAGTCTGTTGTCGATATTTTTGTTACTCTAATGGATTGTAGCCTTGACATTATGGAACGTAGTCTGTTGTCGAGATTTTTGTTACTTCAATGGATGGTAGGCTTGTCATTATGGAAAGTAGTCTGTTGTCGATATTTTTGTTTCTCTAATGGATTGTAGCCTTGTCATTATGGAAGGTAGTTTGTTGTTCAGATTTTTGTTACTCCAATGGATGGTAGCCTTGTCATTATGAAAGGTAGTCTATTGTCGAGATTTTTGTTATTCCATTGGATAGTATCCTTGTTATTATGGAAGGTAGTCTGTTGTCGAGATTTTTGTTATCACAATTGATGGTAACCTTGTCATTATGGAAGGTAGTCTGTTGTCGAGATTTTTTTTACTCCAATGGATGGTAGCTTTATCATTATGGAAGGTAGTCTGTTGTCGAGATTTTTGTTACTGCAATGGATGGTAGCTTTGTCTTTATGAAAGGTAGTCTTTTGTCAATATTTTTGTTACTCCAATGGATGGTAGCCATGTCTTTATGGAAGGTAGTCTGTTGTCGATATTTTTGTTACTCCTATGGATGGTAGCCTTGTCATTATGGAAGGTAGTATATTGTCGAGATCTTTGCTACTCAATGGATGGTAGCCTTGTAATTATGGAAGGTAGTCTGTGGTAGAGATTTTTGTTACTCTAATGGATGGTAGCCTTGTCATTATGGAAGGAAGTCTTTTGTCGAGATTTTTGTTACTCCAATGGATGGTAGCCTTGTCATTATGGACCGTGGTTTATTGTCGAGATTTTTGTTACTCCAATGGATGGTATCCTTGTAATTATGGAAGTTAGTCTGTTGTCGAGATTTTTGTTACTCCAATGGATGGTAGCCTTGTCATTATGGAAGGTAGTCAACTGTCGATATTTCTGTTACTCCAATGGATGGTAGCCTTTCCATTATGGACGGTAGTCTGTTGTCGAGATTTTTTTACTCCAATGGATGCTAGCCTTGTCATTATGGAAGGTAGTATATTGTCAACATTTTTTTACTCCAATGGATGGTAGCCTTGTCATATGGAAGGTAGTTTGTTGTCGAGATTTTTTTTACTGCAATGGATGGTAGCCTTGTCATTATGGAAGGTAGTCTGTTTTCGAGATTTTTGTTATTGCAATGGATGGTAGCTCTGTCTTTATGGAAGGTAGTCTTTTGTCAATATTTTTGTTACTCCAATGAATGGTAGCCTTGTCTTTATGGAAGGTAGTCTGTTGTCGATATTTTTGTTACTCATATGGATGGTAGCCTTGTCATTATGAAAGGTAGTCTATTGTCGAGACCTTTGTTAATCAATGGATGGTATCCTTGTCATTATGAAAAGTAGTCTGTGGTAGAGATTATTGTTACTCTAATGGATGGTAGCCTTGTCATTATGGAAGGAAGTCTTTTGTCGAGATTTTTGTTACTCTAATGGATGGTAACCTTGTCATTATGGACCGTGGTCTATTGTCGTGATTTTTGTTACTCCAATGGATGGTAGCCTTGTCATTATGGACCATGGTCTATTGTCGAGATTTTTTTTACTCCAATGGATGGTATCCTTGTAATTATGGAAGGTAGTATGTTGTCGAGATTTTTGTTACTCCAATGGATGGTAGCCTTGTCATTATGGAAGGTAGTTTATTGTTGATATCTTTGCTACTCAATGGATGGTAGCCTTGTCATTATGGAAGGTAGTCTGTTGTCGATATTTTTGTTACTCTAATGGATTATAGCCTTGACATTATGGAACGTAGTCTGTTGTCGAGATTTTTGTTACTTCAATGGATGGTAGGCTTGTCATTATGGAAAGTAGTCTGTTGTCGATATTTTTGTTTCTCTAATGGATTGTAGCCTTGTCATTATGGAAGGTAGTTTGTTGTTCAGATTTTTGTTACTCCAATGGATGGTAGCCTTGTCATTATGAAAGGTAGTCTATTGTCGAGATTTTTGTTATTCCATTGGATAGTATCCTTGTTATTATGGAAGGTAGTCTGTTGTCGAGATTTTTGTTATCCCAATTGATGGTAACCTTGTCATTATGGAAGGTAGTCTGTTGTCGAGATTTTTTTTACTCCAATGGATGGTAGCTTTATCATTATGGAAGGTAGTCTGTTGTCGATATTTTTGTTACTGCAATGGATGGCAACTTTTTCTTTATGGAAGGTAGTCTTTTGTCAATATTTTTGTTACTCCAATGGATGGTAGCCTTGTCTTTATGGAAGGTTGTCTGTTGTCGATATTTTTGTTACTCCTATGGATGGTAGCCTTGTCATTATGAAAGGTAGTCTATTGTCAAGATCTTTGTTAATCAATGGATGGTAGCCTTGTCTTTATGGAAGGTAGTCTCTGGTAGAGATTTTTGTTACTCTAATGGATGGTAGCCTTGTCATTATGGTAGGAAGTCTTTTGTAGTGATTTTTGTTACTCCAATGGATGGTAGCCTTGTCATTATGGACCATGGTCCATTGTCGAGATTTTTTTTACTCCAATGGATGGTATCCTTGTAATAATGGAAGGTAGTATGTTGTCGATACTTTTGTTACTCCAATGGATGGTAGCCTTGTCATTATGGAAGGTAGTCTGTTGTTGATATCTTTGCTACTCAATGGATGGTAGCCTTGTCATTATGGAAGGTAGTCTGTTGTCGATATTTTTGTTACTCTAATGGATTGTAGCCTTGACATTATGGAACATAGTCTGTTGTCGAGATTTTTGTTACTTCAATGGATGGTAGGCTTGTCATTACGGAAAGTAGTCTATTGTAGATATTTTTGTTACTCCAATGGATGGTAGCCTTGTCATTATGGAAGGTAGTTTGTTGTTCAGATTTTTGTTACTCCAATGGATGGTAGCCTTGTCATTATGAAAGGTAGTCTATTGTCGAGATTTTTGTTATTCCATTGGATAGTAGCCTTGTTATTATGGAAGGTAGTCTGTTGTCGAGATTTTTGTTATCCCAATTGATGGTAACCTTGTCATTATGGAAGGTAGTCTGTTGTCGAGATTTTTTTTACTCCAATGGATGGTAGCTTTATCATTATTGAAGGTAGTCTGTTGTCGAGATTTTTGTTACTGCAATGGATGGTAGCTTTGTCTTTATGGAAGGTAATCTTTTGTCAATATTTTTGTTACTCCAATGGATGGTAGCCATGTCTTTATAGAAGGTAGTCTGTTGTCGATATTTTTGTTACTCCTATGGATGGTAGCCTTGTCATTATGGAAGGTAGTCTATTGTCGAGATCTTTGCTACTCAATGGATGGTAGCCTTGTAATTATGGAAGGTAGACTGTGGTAGAAATTTTTGTTACTCTAATGGATGGTAGCCTTGTCATTATGGAAGGAAGTCTTTTGTCGAGATTTTTGTTACTCCAATGGATGGTAGCCTTTTCATTATGGACCGTGGTCTGTTGTCGAGATTTTTGTTACTCCAATGGATGGTATCCTTGTAATTATGGAAGGTAGTCTGTTGTCGAGATTTTTGTTACTCCAATGGATGGTAGCCTTGTCATTATGGAAGGTAGTCAACTGTCGATATTTTTGTTACTCCAATGGATGGTAGCCTTGCCATTATGGAAGGTAGTCTGTTGTCGAGATTTTTTTACTCCAATGGATGCTAGCCTTGTCATTATGGAAGGTAGTATATTGTCAACATTTTTTTACTCCAATGGATGGTAGCCTTGTCATATGGAAGGTAGTTTGTTGTCGAGATTTTTTTTACTGCAATGGATGGTAGCCTTGTCATTATGGAAGGTAGTCTGTTGTCGAGATTTTTGTTATTGCAATGGATGGTAGCTTTGTCTTTATGGAAGGTAGTCTTTTGTCAATATTTTTGTTACTCCAATGGATGGTAGCCTTGTCTTTATGGAAGGTAGTCTGTTGTCGTTATTTTTGTTACTCCTATGGATGGTAGCCTTGTCATTATGAAAGGTAGTCTATTGTCGAGACCTTTGTTAATCAATGGATGGTAGCCTTGTCATTATGGAAGGTAGTCTATGGTAGAGATTATTGTTACTCTAATGGATGGTAGCCTTGTCATTATGGAAGGAAGTCTTTTGTCGAGATTTTTGTTACTCTAATGGATGGTAACCTTGTCATTATGGACCGTGGTCTATTGTCGAGATTTTTGTTACTCCAATGGATGGTATCCTTGTAATTATGGAAGGTAGTCTGTTGTCGAGATTTTTGTTACTCCAATGGATTGTAGCCTTGTCATTATGGAAGGTAGTCTATTGTCGAGATTTTTGTTATTCCATTGGATAGTAGCCTTGTTATTATGGAAGGTAGTCTGTTGTCGAGATTTTTGTTATCCCAATGGATGGTAACCTTGTCATTATGGAAGGTAGTCTGTTGTCGAGATTTTTTTTACTCCAATGGATGGTAGCTTTATCATTATGGAAGGTAGTCTGTTGTCGAGATTTTTGTTACTGCAATGGATGGCAGCTTTTTCTTTATGGAAGGTAGTCTTTTGTCAATATTTTTGTTACTCCAATGGATGGTAGCCTTGTCTTTATGGAAGGTTGTCTATTGTCGATATTTTTGTTACTCCTATGGATGGTAGCCTTGTCATTATGAAAGGTAGTCTATTGTCGAGATCTTTGTTAATCAATGGATGGTAGCCTTGTCTTTATGGAAGGTAGTCTCTGGTAGAGATTTTTGTTACTCTAATGGATGGTAGCCTTGTCATTATGGTAGGAAGTCTTTTGTCATGATTTTTGTTACTCCAATGGATGGTAGCCTTATCATTATGGACCATGGTCTATTGTCGAGATTTTTTTTTACTCCAATGGATGGTATCCTTGTAATTATTGAAGGTAGTATGTTGTCGAGACTTTTGTTACTCCAATGGATGGTATCCTTGTCATTATGGAAGGTAGTCTGTTGTTGATATCTTTGCTACTCAATGGATGGTAGCCTTGTCATTATGGAAGGTAGTCTGTTGTCGATATTTTTGTTACTCTAATGGATTGTAGCCTTGACATTATGGAACGTAGTCTGCTGTCGAGATTTTTGTTACTTCAATGGATGGTGGGCTTGTCATTATGGAAAGTAGTCTGTTGTAGATATTTTTGTTACTCCAATGGATGGTAGCCTTGTCATTATGGAAGGTAGTTTGTTGTTCAGATTTTTGTTACTCCAATGGATGGTAGCCTTGTCATTATGAAAGGTAGTCTATTGTCGAGATTTTTGTTATTCCATTGGATAGTGGCCTTGTTATTATGGAAGGTAGTCTGTTGTCGAGATTTTTGTTATCCCAATTGATGGTAACCTTGTCATTATGGAAGGTAGTCTGTTGTCGAGATTTTTTTACTCCAATGGATGGTAGCTTTATCATTATTAAAGGTAGTCTATTGTTGAGATTTTTGTTACTGCAATGGATGGTAGCTTTGTCTTTATGGAAGGTAGTCTTTTGTCAATATTTTTGTTACTCCAATGGATGGTAGCCATGTCTTTATGGAAGGTAGTCTGTTGTCGATATTTTTGTTACTCCTATGGATGGTAGCCTTGTCATTATGGAAGGTAGTCTATTGTCGAGATCTTTGCTACTCAATGGATGGTAGCCTTGTAATTATGGAAGGTAGTCTGTGGTAGAGATTTTTGTTACTCTAATGGATGGTAGCCTTGTCATTATGGAAGGAAGTCTTTTGTCGAGATTTTTGTTACTCCAATGGATGGTAGCCTTGTCATTATGGACCGTGGTCTATTGTCGAGATTTTTGTTACTCCAATGGATGGTATCCTTGTAATTATGGAAGGTAGTCTGTTGTCGAGATTTTTTTTACTCCAATGGATGGTAGCCTTGTCATTATGGAAGGTAGTCAACTGTCGATATTTTTGTTACTCCAATGGATGGTAGCCTTGCCATTATGGAAGGTAGTCTGTTGTCGAGATTTTTTTACTCCAATGGATGCTAGCCTTGTCATTATGGAAGGTAGTCTGTTGTCGAGTTTTTTATTATTGCAATGGATGGTAGCTTTGTCTTTATGGAAGGTAGTCTTTTGTCAATATTTTTGTTACTCCAATGGATGGTAGCCTTGTCATTATGAAAGGTAGTCTATTGTCGAGACCTTTGTTAATCAATGGATGGTAGCCTTGTCATTATGGAAGGTAGTCTGTGGTAGAGATTTTTGTTACTCTAATGGATGGTAGGCTTGTCATTATGGAAGGAAGTCTTTTGTCGTGATTTTTGTTACTCCAATGGATGGTAGCCTTGTCATTATGGACCATGGTCTATTGTCGAGATTTTTTTTACTCCAATGGATGGTATCCTTGTAATTATGGAAGGTAGTATGTTGTCGAGATTTTTGTTACTCCAATGGATGGTAGCCTTGTCATTATGGAACGTAGTCTGTTGTCGATATCTTTGTTACTCACTGGATAGTAGCCTTGTCATTATGCAAGGTAGTCTGTTGTCGAGATTTTTTTTTACTGCAATGGATGCTAGCCTTGTCATTATGGAAGGTAGTTTCTTGTCGATATCTTTGTTACTCAATGGATGGTTGCCTTGACATTATGGAAGATAGTCTGTTGTCGAGATTTTTGTTACTCTAATGAATGTTAGCCTTGACATTATGGAACGTAGTCTATTGTCGAGATTTTTGTTACCTCAATGGATGGTAGGCTTTTCATTATGGAACATAGTCTGTTGCCGATATATTTGTTACTCCAATGGATGGTAGCCTTGTCATTATGGAAGGTAGTTTGTTGTTTAGATTTTTGTTACTCCAATGGATGGTAGCCTTGTCATTATGGAAAGTAGTCTATTGTCGATATTTTTGTTACTCCAATGGATAGTAGCCTTGTCATTATGGAAGGTAGTCTGTTGTCGAGATTTTTTTTACTCCAATGGATGCTAGCCTTGTCATTATGGAAGGTAGTACATTGTCAAGATTTTTTTTACTCTAATGGATGGTAGCCTTGTCATATGGAAGGTAGTTTGTTGTCGAGATTTTTTTTACTGCAATGGATGGTAGCCTTGTCATTATGGAAGGTAGTTTGTTGTCGATATCTTTGTTACTTAATGGATAGTAGCCTTGTCATTATGGAAGGTAGTCTGTTATCGATATTTTTTTTACTCCAATGGATGGTAGCCCTGTCATTATGGAAGGTAGTCTGTTGTCGACTTTTTTGTTACTCTAATGGATGGTAGCCTTGACATTATGGAACATAGTCTGTTGTCGAAATTTTTGTTACTTCAATGAATGGTAGGCTTGTCATTAAGGAAAGTAGTCTGTTGTCGATATTTTTGTTACTCCAATGGATGGTAGCCTTGTCATTATGGAAGGTAGTTTGTTGTTCAGATTTTTGTTACTCCAATGGATGGTAGCCTTGTCATTATGAAAGGTAGCCTATTGTCGAGATTTTTGTTATTCCATTGGATAGTAGCCTTGTTAATATGGAAGGTAGTCTGTTGTCGAGATTTTTGTTATCCCAATGGATGGTAACCTTGTCATTATGGAAGGTAGTCTGTTGCCGAGATTTTTCTTACTCCAATGGATGGTAACTTTGTCTTTAAGGAAGGTAGTCTTTCGTTAATATTTTTGTTACTCCAATGGATGGTAGCCTTGTCTTTATGGAAGGTAGTCTGTTGTCGATATTTTTATTACTCCTATGGATGGTAGCCTTGTCATTATGGAAGGTAGTCTATTGTCGAGATCTTTTCTACTCAATGGATGGTAGCCTTGTCATTATGGAAGGTAGTCTGTGGTAGAGATTTTTGTTACTCTAATTGATGGTAGCCTTGTCATTATGGAAGGAAGTCTTTTGTCGAGATTTTTGTTACTCCAATGGATGGTGGCCTTGTCATTATGGACCGTGGTCTATTGTCGAGATTTTTGTTACTCCAATGGATGGTAGCCTTGTAATTATGAAAGGTAGTCTGTTGTCGAGATTTTTGTTACTCCAATGGATGGTAGCCTTGTCATTATGGAAGGTAGTCAACTGTCGATATTTTTGTTACTCCAATGGATGGTAGCCTTGCCATTATGGAAGGTAGTCTGTTGTTGAGATTTTTTTTACTCCAATGGATGCTAGCCTTGTCATTATGGAAGGTAGTATATTGTCAACATTTTTTTTACTCCAATGGATGGTAGCCTTGTCATATGGAAGGTATTTTGTTGTCGAGATTTTTTTTACTGCAATGGATGGTAGCCTTGTCATTATGGAAGGTAGTCTATTGTCGATATCTTTATTACTCAATGGATGGTAGCCTTGTCATTATGGAAGGTAGTCTGTTGTCGAGATTTTTTTTACTCCAATGGATGGTAGCCTTGTCATTATGGAAGATAGTCTGTTGTCGTGATTTTTGTTACTCTAATGGATGGTAGCCTTGACATTATGGAACATAGTCTATTGTCGAGATTTTTGTTACTTCAATGGATGGTAGGCTTTTCATTATGGAACGTAGTCTGTTGTCGATATATTTGTTACTCCAATGGATGGTAGCCTTGTCATTATGGAAGGTAGTTTGTTGTTTAGATTTTTGTTACTCCAATGGATGGTAGCCTTGTCATTATGGAAGGTAGTCTGCTGTCGATATTTTTTTTACTCCAATGGATGCTAGCCTTGTCATTATGGAAGGTAGTATATTGTCCAGATTTTTTTTACTCCAATGGATGGTAGCCTTGTCATATGGAAGGTAGTTTGTTGTCGAGATTTTTTTTACTGCAAGGGATGGTAGCCTAGTCATTATGGAAGGTAGTTTGTTGTCGATATCTTTGTTACTTAATGAATAGTAGCCTTGTCATTATGGAAGGTAGTCTGTTATCGAGATTTTTTTTACTCCAATGGATGGTAGCCCTGTCATTATGGAAGGTAGTCTATTGTCGACATTTTTGTTACTCTAATGGATGGTAGCCTTGACATTATGGAACATAGTTTTTTGTCGAGATTTTTGTTACTTCAATGAATGGTAGGCTTGTCATTATGGAAAGTAGTCTGTTGTCGATATTTTTGTTACTCCAATGGATGGTAGCCTTGTCATTATGGAAGGTAGTTTGTTGTTCAGATTTTTGTTACTCCAATGGATGGTAGCCTTGTCATTATGGAAGGTAGTCTGCTGTCGATATTTTTGTTACTCCAATGGATGGTATCCTTGTCATTATGGAAGGTAGTCTGTTGTCGAGATTTTTTTTACTCCAATGGATGGTAGCTTTGTCATAATGGAAGATAGTCTGTTGTAGTGATTTTTGTTACTCTAATGGATGGTAGCCTTGACATTATGGAACGTAGTCTATTGTCGAGATTTTTGTTACTTCAATGGATGGTAGGATTTTCATTATGGAACGTAGTCTGTTGTCGATATATTTGTTACTCCAATGGATGGTAGCCTTGTCATTATGGAAGGTAGTTTGTTGTTTAGATTTTTGTTACTCCAATGGATGGTAGCCTTGTCATTATGGAAGGTAGTTTGCTGTCGATATTTTTGGTACTCCAATTAATGGTAGCCTTGTCATTATGGAAGGTAGTCTGTTGTCGAGATTTTTTTTACTCCAATGGATGCTAGCCTTGTCATTATGGAAGGTAGTATATTGTCAAGATTTTGTTTACTCCAATGGATGGTAGCCTTGTCATATGGAAGGTAGTTTGTTGTCGAGATTTTTTTTACTGCAATGGATGGTAGCCTTGTCATTATGGAAGGTAGTTTGTTGTCGATATCTTTGTTACTTAATGGATAGTAGCCTTGTCATTATGGAAGGTAGTATGTTATCGAGAGTTTTTTTACTCCAATGGATGGTAGCTCTGTCATTATGGAAGGTAGTCTGTGGTCGAGATTTTTGTTACTGCAATGGATGGTAGCCCTGTCATTATGGAAGGTAGTCTGTTGTCGACATCTTTGTTACTCTAATGGATGGTAGCCTTTACATTATGGAACATAGCCTGTTGTCGAGATTTTTGTTACTTCAATGAATGGTAGGCATGTCATTATGGAAAGTAGTCTGTTGTCGATATTTTTGTTACTCCAATGGATGCTAGCCTTGTCATTATGGAAGGTAGTTTGTTGTTCAGATTTTTGTTACTCCAATGGATGGTAGCCTTGTCATTATGAAAGGTAGTCTATTGTCGAGATTTTTGTTATTCCATTGGATAGTAGCCTTGTTATTATGAAAGGTAGTCTCTTGTCGAGATTTTTGTTATCCCCATGGATGGTAACCTTGTCATTATGGAAGGTAGTCTGTTGTCGAGATTTTTTTTACTCCAATGGATGGTAGCTTTGTCATTATGGAAGGTAGTCTATTGTCGAGATTTTTGTTACTGCAATGGATGGTAGCTTTGTCTTTATGGAAGATAGTCTTTTGTCAATATTTTTGTTACTCCAATGGATGGTAGCCTTGTCATTATGGAAGGTAGTCTATTATCGAAATCTCTGCTACTCAATGGATGGTAGCCTTGTCATTATAGAAGGTAGTATGTGGTAGATATTTTTGTTACTCTAATGGATGGTAGCCTTGTCATTATGGAAGGAAGTCTTTTGTCGAGATTTTTGTTACTCCAATGGATGGTATCCTTGTAATTATGGAAGGTAGTATGTTGTCGATATTTTTGTTACTCCAATGGATGGTAGCCTTGTCATTATGGAAGGTAGTTTGTTGTTCAGATTTTTGTTACTCCAATGGATGGTAGCCTTGTCATTATGAAAGGTAGTCTATTGTCGAGATTTTTGTTATTCCATTGGATAGTAGCCTTGTTATTATGGAAGGTAGTCTGTTGTCGAGATTTGTGTTATCCAAATGGATGGTAACCTTGTTATTATGGAAGGTAGTCTGTTGTCGAGATTATTTTTACTCCAATGGATGGTAGCTTTGTCTTTAAGGAAGGTAGTCTTTTGTCAATATTTTTGTTACTCCAATGGATGGTAGCCTTGTCTTTATGGAAGGTAGTCTGTTGTCGATATTTTTGTTACTCCTATGGATGGTAGCCTTGTCATTATGGAAGGTAGTCTATTGTCGAGATCTTTTCTACTCAATGGATGGTAGCCTTGTCATTATGGAAGGTAGTCTGTGGTAGAGATTTTTGTTACTCTAGTGGATGGTATCCTTGTAATTATGGAAGGAAGTCTGTTAACGATATTTTTGTTACTCCAATGGATGGTAGCCTTGTCATTATGGAATGTAGTCAACTGTCGATATTTTTGTTACTCCAATGGATGGTAGCCTTGCCATTATGGAATGTAGTCTGTTGTCGAGATTTTTTTTACTCCAATGGATGCTAGCCTTGTCATTATGGAAGGTAGTATATTGTCAACATTTTTTTTACTCCAATGGATGGTAGCCTTGTCATATGGAAGGTAGTTTGTTGTCGAGATTTTTTTTACTGCAATGGATAGTAGCCTTGTCATTATGGAAGGTAGTCTATTGTCGATATCTTTGTTACTCAATGGATGGTAGCCTTTCATTATGGAAGGTAGTCTGTGGTAGAGATTTTTGTTACTCTAGTGGATGGTAGCCTTGTCATTATGGAAGGAAGTCTTTTGTCGAGATTTTTGTTACTCCAATGGATGGTAGCCTTGTCATTATGGACCATGGTCTATTGTCGAGATTTTTGTTACTCCAATGGATGGTATCCTTGTAATTATGGAAGGTAGTCTATTGTCGAGATTTTTGTTACTCCAATGGATGGTAGCCTTGTCATTATGGAATGTAGTCAACTGTCGATATTTTTGTTACTCCAATGGATGGTAGCCTTGCCATTATGGAAGGTAGTCTGTTGTCGAGATTTTTTTTACTCCAATGGATGCTAGCCTTGTCATTATGGAAGGTAGTATATTGTCAACATTTTTTTTACTCCAATGGATGGTAGCCTTGTCATATGGAAGGTAGTTTGTTGTCGAGATTTTTTTTACTGCAATGGATGGTAGCCTTGTCATTATGGAAGGTAGTCGATTGTCGATATCTTTGTTACTCAATGGATGGTAGCCTTGTCATTATGGAAGGTAGTTTGTTGTCGAGATTTTTTTTACTCCAATGGATGGTAGCCTTGTCATTATGGAAGATAGTCTGTTATCGTGATTTTTATTACTCTAATGGATGGTAGCCTTGACATTATGGAACGTAGTCTATTGTCGAGATTTTTGTAACTTCAATGGATGGTAGGCTTTTCATTATGGAACATAGTCTGTTGTCGATATATTTGTTACTCCAATGGATGGTAGCCTTGTCATTATGGAAGGTAGTTTGTTGTTTAGATTTTTGTTACTCCATGGATGGTAGCCTTGTCATTATGGAAGGTAGTCTGCTGTCGATATTTTTGTTACTCCAATGGATGGTAGCCTTGTCATTATGGAAGGTAGTCTGTTGTCGAGATTTTTTTTACTCCAATGGATGCTAGCCTTGTCATTATGGAAGGTAGTATATTGTCCAGATTTTTTTTACTCCAATGGATGGTAGCCTTTTCATATGGAAGGTAGTTTGTTGTCGAGATTTTTTTTACTGCAATGGATGGTAGCCTTGTCATTATGGAAGGTAGTTTGTTGTCGATATCTTTGTTACTTAATGGATAGTAGCCTTGTCATTATGGAAGGTAGTCTGTTATCGAGATTTTTTTTACTCCAATGGATGGTAGCCCTGTCATTATGGAAGGTAGTCTATTGTCGACATTTTTGTTACTCTAATGGATGGTAGCCTTGACATTATTTAAACATAGTTTGTTGTCGAGATTTTTGTTACTTCAATGGATGGTAGGCTTTTCATTATGGAACGTAGTCTGTTATCGATATATTTGTTACTCCAATGGATGGTAGCCTTGTCATTATGAAAGGTAGTTTGTTGTTTAGATTTTTGTTACTCCAATGGATGGTAGCCTTGTCATTATGGAAGGTAGTCTGCTGTCGATATTTTTGTTACTCCAATGAATGGTAGCCTTGTCATTATGGAAGGTAGTCTGTTGTCGAGATTTTTTTTACTCCAATGGATGCTAGCCTTGTCATTATGGAAGGTAGTATATTGTCAAAAATTTTTTTACTCCAATGGATGGTAGCCTTGTCATATGGAAGGTAGTTTGTTGTCGAGATTTTTTTTACTGCAATGGATGGTAGCCTTGTCATTATGGAAGGTAGTTTGTTGGCGATATCTTTGTTACTTAATGGATAGTAGCCTTGTCATTATGGAAGGTAGTATGTTATCGAGAGTTTTTTTACTCCAATGGATGGTAGCCCTGTCATTATGGAAGATAGTCGGTTGTCGACATTTTTGTTACTCTAATGGATGGTAGCCTTGACATTATGGAACATAGTCTGTTGTCGAGATTTTTGTTACTTCAATGAATAGTAGGCTTGTCATTATGGAAAGTAGTCTGTTGTCGATATTTTTGTTACTCCAATGGATGGTAGCCTTGTCATTATGGAAGGTAGTTTGTTGTTCAGATTTTTGTTACTCCAATGGATGGTAGCCCTGTCATTATGGAAGGTAGTCTATTGTCGACATTCTTGTTACTCTAATGGATGGTAGCCTTGACATTATGGAACATAGTCTGTTGTCGAGATTTTTGTTACTTCAATGAATGGTAGGCTTGTCATTATGGAAAGTAGTCTGTTGTCGATATTTTTGTTACTCGAATGGATGGTAGCCTTGTCATTATAGAAGGTAGTTTGTTGTTCAGATTTTTGTTACTCCAATGGATGGTAGCCTTGTCATTATGAAAGGTAGTCTATTGTCGAGATTTTTGTTATTCCATTGGATAGTAGCCTTGTTATTATGAAAGGTAGTCTCTTGTCGAGATTTTTGTTATCCCCATGGATGGTAACCTTGTCATTATGGAAGGTAGTCTGTTGTCGAGATTTTTTTTACTCCAATGGATGGTAGCTTTGTCATTATGGAAGGTAGTCTATTGTCGAGATTTTTGTTACTGCAATGGATGGTAGCTTTGTCTTTATGGAAGGTAGTCTTTTGTCAATATTTTTGTTACTCCAATGGATGGTAGCCTTGTCATTATGGAAGGTAGTCTATTATCGAAATCTTTGCTACTCAATGGATGGTAGCCTTGTCATTATAGAAGGTAGTATGTGGTAGAGATTTTTGTTACTCTAATGGAAGGTAGCCTTGTCATTATGGAATGAAGTCTTTTGTCGAGATTTTTTTTACTCCAATGGATGGTAGCCTTGTCATTATGGAAGGTAGTCTGTTGTCGAGATTTTTTTTACTCCAATGGATGGTAGCCTTGTCATTATGGAGGGTAGTTTGTTGTCGATATCTTTGTTACTTAATGGATATTAGCCTTGTCATTATGGAAGGTAGTCTTTTGTCAATATTTTTGTTACTCCAATGGATGGTAGCCTTGTCATTATGGAAGGTAGTCTATTATCGAAATCTTTGCTACTCAATGGATGGTAGCCATTTCATTATAGAAGGTAGTATGTGGTAGAGATTTTTGTTACTCTAATGGATGGTAGCCTTGTCATTATGGAAGGAAGTCTTTTGTCGAGATTTTTGTTACTCCAATGGATGGTAGCCTTGTCATTATGGACTGTGGTCTATTGTCGAGATTTTTGTTACTCCAATGGATGGTATCCTTGTAATTATGGAAGGTAGTCTGTTGTCGAGATTTTTGTTACTCCAATGGATGGTAGCCTTGTCATTATGGAAGGTAGTCAACTGTCGATATTTTTGTTACTCCAATGGATGGTAGCCTTGCCATTATGGAAGGTAGTCTGTTGTAGAGATTTTTTTTACTCCAATGGATGCTAGCCTTGTCACTATGGAAGGTAGTCTATTGTCGATATCTTTGTTACTCAATGGATGGTAGCCTTGTCATTATGGAAGGTAGTCTATTGTCGAGATTTTTTTTACTCTAATGGATGGTAGCCTTGTCATTATGGAAGATAGTCTGTTGTCGAGATTTTTGTTACTCTAATGGATGGTAGCCTTGACATTATGGAACGTAGTCTATTGTCGAGATTTTTGTTACTTCAATGGATGGTAGGCTTTTCATTATGGAACTTAGTCTGTTGTCGATATATTTGTTACTCCAACGGATGGTAGCCTTGTCATTATGGAAGGTAGTTTGATGTTTAGATTTTTGTTACTCCAATGGATGGTAGCCTTGTCATTATGGAAGGTAGTCTGCTGTCGATATTTTTGTTACTCCAATGGATGGTAGCCTTGTCATTATGGAAGGTAGTCTGTTGTCGAGATTTTTTTTACTCCAATGGATGCTAGCCTTGTCATTATGGAAGGTAGTATATTGTCAAGATTTGTTTTACTCCAATGGATGGTCACCTTGTCATATGGAAGGTAGTTTGTTGTCGAGATTTCTTTTACTGCAATGGATGGTAGCCTTGTCATTATAGAAGGTAGTTTGTTGTCGATATCTTTGTTACTTAATGGATAGTAGCCCTGTCATTATGGAAGGTAGTCTGTTGTCGACATTTTTGTTACTCTAATGGATGGTAGCCTTGACATTATGGAACATAGTCTGTTGTCGAGATTTTTGTTACTTCAATGAATGGTAGGCTTGTCATTATGGAAAGTAGTCTGTTGTCGATATTTTTGTTACTCCAATGGATGATAGCCTTGTCATTATGGAAGGTAGTTTGTTGTTCAGATTTTTGTTACTCCAATGGATGGTAGCCTTGTCATTATGGAAGGTAGTCTGCTGTCGATATTTTTGTTACTCTAATGGATGGTAGCCTTGACATTATGGAACGTAGTCTGTTGTCGAGATTTTTGTTACTTCAATGGATGGTAGGCTTTTCATTATGGAACGTAGTCTATTGTCGATATATTTGTTACTCCAATGGATGGTAGCCTTGTTATTATGGAAGGTAGTTTGTTGTTTAGATTTTTGTCACTCCAATGGATGGTAGCCTTGTCATTATGGAATGTAGTCTGCTGTCGATATTTTTGTTACTCCAATGGATGGTAGCCTTGTCATTATGGAAGGTAGTCTGTTGTCGAGATATTTTTTACTCCAATGGATGCTAGCCTTGTCATTATGGAAGGTAGTATATTGTCAAGATTTTTTTTACTCCAATGGATGGTAGCCTTGTCATATGGAAGGTAGTTTGTTGTCGAGATTTTTTTTACTGCAATGGATGGTAGCCTTGTCATTATGGAAGGTAGTTTGTTGTCGATATCTTTGTTACTTAATGGATAGTAGCCTTCCCATTATGGAAGGTAGTCTGTTATCGAGATTTTTTTTACTCCAATGGATGGTAGCCCTGTCATTATGGAAGGTAGTCTGTTGTCGACATTTTTGTTACTCTAATGGATGGTAGCCTTGACATTATGGAACATAGTCTGTTGTCGACATTTTTGTTACTTCAATGAATGGTAGGCTTGTCATTATGGAAAGTAGTCTGTTGTCGATATTTTTGTTACTCCAATGGATGGTAGCCTTGTCCTTATGGAATTCAGATTTTTGTTACTCCAATGGATGGTAGCCTTGTCATTATGAAAGGTAGTCTATTGTCGAGATTTTTGTTATTCCATTGGATAGTAGCCTTGTTATTATGACAGGTAGTCTGTTGTCGAGATTTTTGTTATCCCCATGGATGGTAGCCCTGTCATTATGGAAGGTAGTCTGTTGTCGACATTTTTGTTACTCTAATGGATGGTAGCCTTGACATTATGGAACATAGTCTGTTGTCGATATTTTTGTTATTTCAATGAATGGTAGGCTTGTCATTATGGAAAGTAGTCTGTTGTCGATATTTTTGTTACTCCAATGGATGGTAGCCTTGTCATTATGGAAGGTAGTTTGTTGTTCAGATTTTTGTTACTCCAATGGATGGTAGCCTTGTCATTATGAAAGGTAGTCTATTGTCGAGATTTTTGTTATTCCATTGGATAGTAGCCTTGTTATTATGAAAGGTAGTCTCTTGTCGAGATTTTTGTTATCCCCATGGATGGTAACCTTGTCATTATGGAAGGTAGTCTGTTGTCGAGATTTTTTTTACTCTAATGGATGGTAGCTTTGTCATTATGGAAGTTAGTCTATTGTCGAGATTTTTGTTACTGCAATGGATGGTAGCTTTGTCTTTATGGAAGGTAGTCTTTTGTCAATATTTTTATTACTCCAATGGATGGTAGCCTTGTCATTATGGAAGGTAGTCTATTGTCGAAATCTTTGCTACTCAATGGATGGTAGCCTTGTCATTATGGAAGGTAGTCTGTGGTAGAGATTTTTGTTATTCTAATGGATGGTAGCCTTGTCATTATGGAAGATAGTGTGTTGTCGAGATTTTTGTTACTCCAATGGATGGTAGCCTTGTCATTATGGACTGTGGTCTATTGTCGAGATTTTTGTTACTCCAATGGATGGAAGCCTTGCCATTATGGAAGGTAGTCTGTTGTAGAGATTTTTTTTACTCCAATGGATGCTAGCCTTGTCATTATGGAAGGTAGTCTATTGTCGATATCTTTGTTACTCAATGGATGGTAGCCTTGTCATTATGGAAGGTAGTCTATTGTTGAGATTTTTTTTACTCCAATGGATGGTAGCCTTGTCATTATGGAAGATAGTGTGTTGTCGAGATTTTTGTTACTCTAATGAATGGTAGCCTTGACATTATGGAACGTAGTCTATTGTCGAGATTTTTGTTACTTCAATGGATGGGAGGCTTTTCATTATGGAACGTAGTCTGTTGTCGATATATTTGTTACTCCAATGGATGGTAGCCTTGTCATTATGGAAGGTAGTTTCTTGTTTAGATTTTTGTTACTCCAATGGATGGTAGCCTTGTCATTATGGAAGGTAGTCTGCTGTTGATATTTTTGTTACTCCAATGGATGGTAGTCTTGTCATTATGGAAGGTAGTTTGTTGTCGAGATTTTTTTTACTCCAATGGATGCTAGCCTTGTCATTATAGAAGGTAGTCTGCTGTCGATATTTTTGTTACTCCAATGGATGGTAGCCTTGTCATTATGGAAGGTAGTCTATTGTCAAGATTTTTTTTACTCTAATGGATGGTCACCTTGTCATATGGAAGTTAGTTTGTTGTCGAGATTTTTTTTACTGCAATGGATGGTAGCCTTGTCATTATGGAAGGAAGTTTGTTGTCGATATCTTTGTTACTTAATGGATAGTAGCCTTGTCATTATTGAAGGTAGTCTGTTATCGAGATTTTTTTTACTCCAATGGATGGTAGCCCTGTCATTATGGAAGGTAGTCTGTTGTCGACATTTTTGTTACTCTAATGGATGGTAGCCTTGACATTATGGAACATAGTCTGTTGTCTAGATTTTTGTTACTTCAATGAATGGTAGGCTTGTCATTATGGAAAGTAGTCTTTTGTCAATATTTTTGTTACTCCAATGGATGGTAGCCTTGTCATAATGGAAGGTAGTTTGTTGTTCAGATTTTTGTTACTCCAATGGATGGTAGCCTTGTCATTATGGAAGGTAGTCTGCTGTCGATATTTTTGTTACTCCAATGGATGGTAGCCTTGTCATTATGGAAGGTACTCTATTGTCGAGATTTTTTTTACTCCAATGGATGGTAGCCTTGTCATTATGGAAGATAGTCTGTTGTCGAGATTTTTGTTACTCTAATGGATGGTAGCCTTGACATTATGGAACGCAGTCTGTTGTCGAGATTTTTGTTACTTCAATGGATGGTAGGCTTTTCATTATGGAACGTAGTCTGTTGTCGATATATTTGTTACTCCAATGGATGGTAGCCTTGTCATTATGGAAGGTAGTTTGTTGTTTAGATTTTTGTCACTCCAATGGATGGTAGCCTTGTCATTATGGAAGGTAGTCTGCTGTCGATATTTTTGTTACTCCAATGGATGGTAGCCTTGTCATTATGGAAGGTAGTATGTTGTCGAGATTTTTTTTACTCCAAGGGATGCTAGCCTTGTCATTATGGAAGGTAGTATATTTTCAAGATTTTTTTTACTCCAATGGATGGTAGCCTTGTCATATGGAAGGTAGTTTGTTGTCGAGATTTTTTTTACTGCAATGGATGGTAGCCTGGTCATTATGGAAGGTAGTTTGTTGTCGATATCTTTGTTACTTAATGGATAGTAGCCTGTACATTATGGAAGGTAGTCTGTTATCGAGATTTTTTTTACTCCAATGGATGGTAGCCCTGTCATTATGGAAGGTAGTCTGTTGTCGACATTTTTTTTACTCTAATGGATGGTAGCCTTGACATTATGGAACATAGTCTGTTGTCGAGATTTTTGTTACTTCAATGAATGGTAGGCTTGTCATTATGGAAAGTAGTATGTTGTCGATATTTTTGTTACTCCAATGGATGGTAGCCTTGTCATTATGGAAGGTAGTTTGTTGTTCAGATTTTTGTTACTCCAATGGATGGTAGCCTTGTCATTATGAAAGGTAGTCTATTGTCGAAATTTTTGTTATTCCATTTGATAGTAGCCTTGTTATTATGAAAGGTAGTCTGTTGTCGAGATTTTTGTTATCCCCATGGATGGTAACCTTGTCATTATGGAAGGTAGTCTGTTGTCAAGATTTATTTTACTCCAATGGATGGTAGCTTTGTCATTATGGAAGGTAGTTTGTTGTCGAGATTTTTGTTACTGCAATGGATGGTAGCTTTGTTTTTATGGAAGGTAGTCTTTTGTCAATATTTTTGTTACTCCAATGGATGGTAGCCTTGTCATTATGGAAGGTAGTCTATTGTCGAGATCTTTGCTACTCAATGGATGGTAGCCTTGTCATTATGGAAGGTAGTCTGTGGTAGAGATTTTTGTTACTCTAATGGATGGTAGCCTTGTCATTATGGAAGGAAGTCTTTTGTCGAGATTTTTGTTACTCCAATGGATGGTAGCCCTGTCATTATGGAAGGTAGTCTGTTGTCGACATTTTTGTTACTCTAATGGATGGTAGCCTTGACATTATGGAAAATAGTCTGTTGTCGAGATTTTTGTTACTTCAATGAATGGTAGGCTTGTCATTATGGAAAGTAGTTTGTTGTCGATATTTTTGTTACTCCAATGGATGGTAGCCTTGTCATTATGGAAGGTAGTTTGTTGTTCAGATTTTCGTTACTCCAATGGATGGTAGCCTTGTCATTATGAAAGGTAGTCTATTGTCGAAATTTTTGTTATTCCATTTGATAGTAGCCTTGTTATTATGAAAGGTAGTCTGTTGTCGAGATTTTTGTTATCCCCATGGATGGTAACCTTGTCATTATGGAAGGTAGTCTGTTGTCAAGATTTATTTTACTCCAATGGATGGTAGCTTTGTCATTATGGAAGGTAGTTTGTTGTCGAGATTTTTGTTACTGCAATGGATGGTAGCTTTGTTTTTATGGAAGGTAGTCTTTTGTCAATATTTTTGTTACTCCAATGGATGGTAGCCTTGTCATTATGGAAGGTAGTCTATTGTCGAGATCTTTGCTACTCAATGGATGGTAGCCTTGTCATTATGGAAGGTAGTCTGTGGTAGAGATTTTTGTTACTCTAATGGATGGTAGCCTTGTCATTATGGAAGGAAGTCTTTTGTCGAGATTTTTGTTACTCCAATGGATGGTAGCCCTGTCATTATGGAAGGTAGTCTGTTGTCGACATTTTTGTTACTCTAATGGATGGTAGCCTTGACATTATGGAAAATAGTCTGTTGTCGAGATTTTTTTTACTCCAATGGATGGTAGGCTTGTCATTATGGAAAGTAGTTTGTTGTCGATATTTTTGTTACTCCAATGGATGGTAGCCTTGTCATTATGGAAGGTAGTTTGTTGTTCAGATTTTCGTTACTCCAATGGATGGTAGCCTTGTCATTATGAAAGGTAGTCTATTGTCGAGATTTTTGTTATTCCATTGGATAGTAGCCTTGTTATTATGAAAGGTAGTCTCTTGTCGATATTTTTGTTATCCCCATGGATGGTAACCTTGACATTATGGAAAATAGTCTCTTGTCGAGATTTTTTTTACTCCAATGGATGTTAGGCTTGTCATTATGGAAAGTAGTTTGTTGTCGATATTTTTGTTACTCCAATGAATGGTAGCTTTGTCATTATGGAAGTTAGTCTATTGTCGAGATTTTTGTTACTGCAATGGATGGTAGCCTTGTCTTTATGGAAGGTAGTCTTTTGTCAATATTTTTGTTACTCCAATGGATGGTAGCCTTGTCATTATGGAAGGTAGTCTATTGTCGAAATCTTTGCTACTCAATGGATGGTAGCCTTGTCATTATGGAAGGTAGTCTGTGGTAGAGATTTTTGTTACTCTAATGGATGGTAGCCTTGTCATTATGGAAGGAAGTCTTTTCTCGAGATTTTTGTTACTCCAATGGATGGTAGCCTTGTCATTATGGATTGTGGTCTATTGTCGAGATTTTTGTTACTTCAATGGATGGTAGCCTTGCCATTATGGAAGGTAGTCTGTTGTAGAGATTTTTTTTACTCCAATGGATGCTAGCCTTGTCATTATCGAAGGTAGTCTATTGTCGATATCTTTGTTACTCAATGGATGGTAGCCTTGTCATTATGGAAGGTAGTCTATTGTCGAGATTTTTTTTACTCCAATGGATGGTAGCCTTGTCATTATGGAAGATAGTCTGTTGTCGAGATTTTTGTTACTCTAATGGATGGTAGCCTTGACATTATGGAACGTAGTCTATTGTCGAGATTTTTGTTACTTCAATGGATGGTAGGCTTTTCATTATGGAACGTAGTCTGTTGTCGATATATTTGTTACTCCAATGGATGGTAACCTTGTCATTATGGAAGGTAGTTTGTTGTTTAGATTTTTGTTACTCCAATGGATGGTAGCCTTATCATTATGGAAGGTAGTCTGCTGTCGATATTTTTGTTATTCCAATGGATGGTAGCCTTGTCATTATGGAAGGTAGTCTGTTGTCGAGATTTTTTTTTACTCCAATGGATGGTAGCCTTGTCATTATGGAAGATAGTCTGTTGTCGAGATTTTTGTTACTCTAATGGATGGTAGCCTTGACATTATGGAATGTAGTCTGTTGTCGAGATTTTTGTTACTTCAATGGATGGTAGGATTTTCATTATGGAACGTAGTCTATTGTCGATATATTTGTTACTCCAAATGATGGTAGCCTTGTCATTATGGAAGGTAGTTTGTTGTTTAGATTTTTGTCACTCCAATGGATGGTAGCCTTGTTATTATGGAAGGTAGTCTGCTGTCGATATTTTTGTTACTCTAATGGATGGTAGCCTTGTCATTATGGAAGGTAGTCTGTTGTCGAGATTTTTTTTACTCCAATGGATGCTAGCCTTGTCATTATGGAAGGTAGTATATTGTCAAGATTTTTTTTACTGCAATGGATGGTACCCTTGTCATTATGAAAGGTAGTTTGTTGTCTATATCTTTGTAACTTAATGGATAGTAGCCTTGTCATTATGGAAGGTAGTCTGTTATCGAGATTTTTTTTACTCCAATGGATGGTAGCCCTGTCATTATGGAAGGTAGTCTGTTGTCGACATTTTTGTTACTCTAATTGATGGTAGCCTTGACATTATGGAACATAGTCTGTTGTCGAGATTTTTGTTACTTCAATGAATGGTAGGCTTGTCATTATGGAAAGTAGTTTGTTGTCGATATTTTATTTACTCCAATGGATGGTAGCCTTGTCATTATGGAAGGTAGTTTGTTGTTCAGATTTTTGTTACTCCAATGAATGGTAGCCTTGTCATTATGAAAGGTAGTCTATTGTCGAGATTTTTGTTATTCCATTGGATAGTAGCCTTGTTATTATGAAAGGTAGTCTGTTGTCGAGATTTTTGTTATCCCCATGGATGGTAACCTTGTCATTATGGAAGGTAGTCTGTTGTCAAGATTTTTTTTACTCCAATGGATGGTAGCTTTGTCATTATGGAAGGTAGTCTATTGTCGAGATTTTTGTTACTGCAATGGATGGTAGCTTTGTCTTTATGGAAGGTAGTCTTTTGTCAATATTTTTGTTACTCCAATGGATGGTAGCCTTGTCATTATGGAAGGTAGTCTATTGTCGAAATCTTTGCTACTCAATGGATGGTAGCCTTGTCATTATGGAAGGTAGTTTGTGGTAGAGATTTTTGTTACTCTAAAGGATGGTAGCCTTGTCATTATGGAAGGAAGTCTTTTGTCGAGATTTTTGTTACTCCAATGGATGGTAGCCTTGTCATTATGGACTGTGGTCTATTGTCGAGATTTTTGTTACTCCAATGGATGGTATCCTTGTAATTAAGGAAGGTAGTCTGTTGTCGAGATTTTTGTTACTTCAATGAATGGTAGGCTTGTCATTATGGAAAGTACTATGTTGTCGATATTTTTGTTACTCCAATGGATGGTAGTCTTTTCATTATGGAAGGTAGTTTGTTGTTCCGATTTTTGTTACTCCAATAGATGGTAGCCTTGTCATTATGGAAGGTAATCTGCTGTCAATATTTTTGTTACTCCAATGGAAGGTAGCCTTGTCATTATGGAAGGTAGTCTGTTGTCGAGATTTTTTTTACTCCAATGGATGGTAGCCTTGTCATTATGGAAGATAGTCTGTTGTCGAGATTTTTGTTACTCTAATGGATGGTAGCCTTGACATTATGGAACGTAGTCTGTTGTCGAGATTTTTGTTACTTCAATGGATGGTAGGCTTTTCATTACGGAACGTAGTCTGTTGTCGATATATTTGTTACTCCAATGGATGGTAGCCTTGTCATTATGGAAGGTAGTTTGTTGTTTAGATTTTTGTCACTCCAATGGATGGTAGCCTTGTCATTATGGAAGGTAGTCTGCTGTCAATATTTTTGTTACTCCAATGGATGGTAGCCTTATCATTATGGAAGGTAGTCTGTTGTCGAGATTTTTTTTACTCCAATGGATGCTAGCCTTGTCATTATGGAAGGTAGTATATTGTCAAGATTTTTTTTACTCCAATGGATGGTATCCTTGTCATATGGAAGGTAGTTTGTTGTCGAAATTTTTTTTACTGCAATGAATGGTAGCCTTGTCATTATGGAAGGTAGTTTGTTGTCGATATCTTTGTTACTCAATGGATAGTAGCCTTGTCATTATGGAAGGTAGTCTGTTGTCGAGATTTTTTTTACTCCAATGGATGGTAGCGTTGTCATTATGGAAGGTAGTCTGTTGTCGAGATTTTTGTTACTCTAATGGATGGTAGCATTGACAATATGGAACGTAGTCTGTTGTCGATATATTTGTTACTCCAGTGGATGGTAGCCTTGTCATTATGGAAGGTAGTTTGTTGTTCATATTTTTGTTACTCCAATGGATGGTAGCCTTGTCATTATGGAAGGTAGTCTGTTGTCGAGATTTTTGTTATCCCCATGGTTGGTAACCTTGTCATTATGGAAGGTAGTCTGTTGTCGAGATTTTTTTACTCCAATGGATGGTAACTTTGTCATTATGGAAGGTAGTCTGTTGTCGAGATTTTTGTTACTGCAATGGATGATAGCTTTGTCTTTATGGAAGGTAGTCTTTTGTCAATATTTTTGTTACTCCAATGGATGGTAGCGTTGTCTTTATGGAAGGTAGTCTGTTGTCGATATTTTTGTTACTCGTATGGATGGTAGCCTTGTCATTATGAAAGGTATTTTATTGTCGAGATCTTTGTTAATCAATGGATGGTAGCCTTCTCATTATGGAAGGTAGTCTGTGGTAGAGATTTTTGTTACTCTAATGGATGGTAGCCTTATCATTATGGAAGGAAGTCTTTTGTCGAGATTTTTGTTACTCCAATGGATGGTAGCCTTGTCATTATGGACCATGGTCTATTGTCGAGAATTTTTTTTACTCCAATGGATGGTATCCTTGTAATTATGGAAGGTAGTCTGTTGTCGAGATTTTTGTTACTCTAATGGATGGTAGGCTTGTCATTATGGAACGTAGTCTGTTGTCGAGATTTTTGTTACTTCAATGGATGGTAGGCTTTTCATTATGGAACATAGTCTGTTGTCGATATATTTGTTACTCCAATGGATGGTAGCCTTGTCATTATGGAAAGTAGTCCGCTGTCGATATTTTTGTTACTCCAATGGATGGTAGCCTTGTCATTATGGAAGGTAGTCTCTTGTCGAGATTTTTTTTACTCCACTGGATGCTAGCCTTGTTATTATGGAAGGTAGTATATTGTCAACATTTTTTTTACTCCAATGGATGGTAGCCTTGTCATATAGAAGGTATTTTGTTGTCGAGATTTTTTTTACTACAATGGATGGTAGCCTTGTCATTATGGAAGGTAGTCTATTGTCGATATCTTTGTTACTCAATGGATGGTAGACTTGTCATTATGGAAGGTAGTCTGTTGTCGAGATTTTTTTTACTCCAATGGATGGTTGCCTTGTCATTATGGAAGATAGTATGTTGTCGAGATTTTTGTTACTCTAATGGATGGTAGCCTTGTCATTATGGAAGGTAGTATATTGTCAAGATTTTTTTTAATCCAATTGATGGTAGCCTTGTCATATGGAAGGTAGTTTGTTGTCGAGATTTTTTTACTGCAATGGATGGTCGCCTTGTCATTATGGAAGTTAGTTTGTTGTCGATATCTTTGTTACTCAATGGATAGTAGCCTTGTCATTATGGAAGGTAGTCTGTTGTCGAGATTTTTTTTACTCCAATGGATGGTAGCCTTGTCATATGGAAGGTAGTTTGTTGTCCAGATTTTTTTTACTCCAATGGATGCTAGTCTTGTCATTATGGAAGGTAGTATATTGTCAAGATTTTTTTTACTCCAATGGATGGTAGCCTTGTCATATGGAAGGTAGTTTGTTGTCGAGATTTTTTTTACTGCAATAGATGGTAGCCTTGTCATTATGGAAGGTAGTTTGTTGTCGATATCTTTGTTACTCAATGGATAGTAGCTTTGTCATTATGGAAGGTAGTCTGTTGTCGAGATTTTTTTTACTCCAATGGATGGTAGCGTTGTCATTATGGAAGGTAGTCTGTTGTCGAGATTTTTGTTACTCTAATGGATGGTAGCATTGACAATATGGAACGTAGTCTGTTGTCGATATATTTGTTACTCCAGTGGATGGTAGCCTTGTCATTATGGAAGGTAGTTTGTTGTTCAGATTTTTGTTACTCCAATGGATGGTAGCCTTGTCATTATGGAAGGTAGTCTGATGTCAATATTTTTGTTACTCCAATGGATGGTAGCCTTGTCATTATGGAAGTTAGTCTCTTGTCGAGATTTTTTTTACTCCAATGGATGCTAGCCTAGTAATTATGGAAGGTAGTATATTGTCAAGATTTTTTTTACTCCAATGGATGGTAGCCTTGTAATTATGGAAGGTAGTCTGTTGTCGATATTTTTGTTAATCCAATGGATGGTAGCCTTGTCATTATGGAAGGTATTATATTGTCAAGATTTTTTTTACTCCAATAGATGGTAGCCTTGTCATATGGAAGGTAGTTTGTTGTCGAGATTTTTTTTACTGGATGGCAGCCTTGTCATTATGGAAGGTAGTTTGTTGTCGATATCTTTGTTACTAAATGGATAGTAGCCTTGTCATTATGGAAGGTAGTCTGTTGTCTAGATTTTTTTTACTCCAATGGATGGTAGCCTTGTCATATGGAAGGTAGTTTGTTGTCCAGATTTTTTTTACTCCAATGGATGCTAGCCTTGTCATTATGGAAGGTAGTATATTGTCGAGATTTTTGTTACTTCAATGGATGCTAGGCTTGGCATTATGGAAAGTAGTCTGTTGTCGATATTTTTGTTACTCCAGTGGATGGTAGCCTTGTCATTATGGAAGGAAGTTTGTTGTTCAGATTTTTGTTACTCCAATGGATGGTAGCCTTGTCATTATGAAAGGTAGTCTATTGTCGAGATATTTGTTATTCCACTGGATAGTAGCCTTGTTATTATGGAAGCTAGTCTGTTGTCGAGATTTTTGTTATCCCAATGGATAGTAGCCTTGTCATTATGGAAGGTAGTATATTGCCAACATTTTTTTTACTCCAATGGATGGTAGTCTTGTCATATGGAAGGTAGTTTGTTGTCGAGATTTTATTTACTGCAATGGATGGTAGCCTTGTCATTATGGAAGGTAGTCTGTTGTCGATATCTTTGTTACTCAATGGATGGTATCCTTGTCATTATGGAAGGTATTCTGTTGTCAAAAATTTTTTTACTCCAATGGATGGTAGCCTTGTCATTATGGAAGGTAGTCTATTGTCGAGATTTTTGTTACTCTAATGGATGGTAGCATTGACAATATGGAACGTAGTCTGTTGTCGAGATTTTTTTTACTTTAATGGATGGTAGGCTTTTCATTATGGAACGTAGTCTGTTGTCGATATATTTGTTACTCCAATGGATGGTAGCCTTCTCATTATGGAAGATAGTTTGTAGTTCATATTTTTGTTACTCCAATGGATGGTAGCCTTGTCATTATGGAAAGTAGTCTGCTGTCGATATTTTTGTTACTCCAATGGATGGTAGCCTTGTTATTATGGAAGGTAGTCTCTTGTCGAGATTTTTTTTACTCCACTGGATGCTAGCCTTGTTATTATGGAAGGTAGTATATTGTCAAGATTTTTTTTACTCCAATGGATGGTAGCCTTGTCATTATGGAAGGTAGTCTGCTGTCGATATTTTTGATACTCCAATGGATGATAGCCTTGTCATTATGGAAGGTAGTCTCTTGTCGATATTTTTTTTACTCCAATGGATGCTAGCCTTGTAATTATGGAAGGTAGTATATTGTCAAGATTTTTTTTACTCCAATGGATGGTAGCCTTGTCATTATGGAAGGTAGTCTGTTGTCGATATTTTTGATACTCCAATGGATGGTAGCCTTGTCATTATGGAAGGTAGTATATTGTCAAGATTTTTTTTACTCCAATGGATGGTAGCCTTGTCATATGGAAGGTAGTTTGTTGTCGAGATTTTTTTTACTGCAATGGATGGTCGCCTTGTCATTATGGAAGTTAGTTTGTTGTCGATATCTTTGTTACTCAATGGATAGTAGCCTTGTCATTATGGAAGGTAGTCTGTTGTCGAGATTTTTTTTACTCCAATGGATGGTAGCCTTGTCATATGGAAGGTAGTTTGTTATCCAAATTTTTTTTACTCCAATGGATGCTAGCCTTGTCATTATGGAAGGTAGTATATTGTCAAGATTTTTGTTACTTCAATGGATGCTAGGCTTGTCATTATGGAAAGTAGTCTGTTGTCGATATTTTTGTTACTCCAGTGGATGGTAGCCTTGTCATTATGGAAGGAAGTTGGTTGTTCAGATTTTTGTTACTCCAATGGATGGTAGCCTTGTCATTATGAAAGGTAGTCTATTGTCGAGATTTTTGTTATTCCACTGGATAGTAGCCTTGTTATTATGGAAGGTAGTCTGTTGTCGAGATTTTTGTTATCCCAATGGTAAGTAGCCTTGTCATTATTGAAGGTAGTATATTGTCAACATTTTTTTTACTCCAATGGATGGTAGCCTTGTCACATGGAAGGTAGTTTGTTGTCGAGATTTTATTTACTGCAATGGATGGTAGCCTTGTCATTATGGAAGGTAGTCTGTTGTCGATATCTTTGTTACTCAACGGATGGTAGCCTTGTCATTATGGAAGGTAGTCTGTTGTCGAAATTTTTTTTACTCCAATGGATGGTAGCCTTGTCATTATGGAAGGTAGTCCATTGTCGAGATTTTTGTTACTCTAATGGATGGTAGCATTGACAATATGGAAGATAGTTATTGTCGATATATTTTGTTACTCCAATGGATGGTAGCCTTGTCATTATGGAAGATAGTTTGTAGTACATATTTTTCTTACTCCAATGGATGGTAGCCTTGTCATTATGGAAAGTAGTCTGCTGTCGATATTTTTGTTACTCCAATGGATGGTAGCCTTGTCATTATAGAAGGTAGTCTCTTGTCGAGATTTTTTTTACTCCACTGGATGCTAGCCTTATTATTATGGAAGGTAGTATATTGTCAAGATTTTTTTTACTCCAATGGATGGTAGCCTTGTCATTATGGAAGGTAGTCTGCTGTCGATATTTTTGTTACTCCAATGGATGGTAGCCTTGTCATTATGGAAGGTAGTCTCTTGTCGAGATTTTTTATACTCCAATGTATGCTAGCCTTGTAATTATGGAAGGTAGTATATTGTAAAGATTTTTTTTACTCCAATGGATGGTAGCCTTGTCATTATGGAAGGTAGTCTGCTGTCGATATTTTTATTACTCCAATGGATGGTAGCCTTGTCATTATGGAAGGTAGTCTGCTGTCGATATTTTTGTTACTCCAATGGATGGTAGACTTGTCATTATGGAAGGTAGTCTGTTGTCGACATTTTTGTTACTCTAATGGATGGTAGCCTTGACATTATGGAACGTAGTCTGTTGTCGAGATTTTTGTTACTTCAATGGATGGTAGCCTTGTCATTATGGAAGGTAGTCTGTTGTCGATATTTTTGTTACTCGAATGGAAGGTAGCCTTGTCATTATGGAAGGTAGTTTGTTGTTTAGATTTTTGTTACTCCAATGGATGGTAGCCTTGTCATTATGAAAGGTAGTCTATTGTTGATATTTTTGTTATTCCATTGGATAGTAGCCTTGTTATTATGGAAGGTAGTTTGTTGTCGAGATTTTTGTTATCCCATTGGATGGTAACCTTATCATTATGGAAGGTAGTCTGTTGTCGAGATTTTTGTTACTGCAATGGATGGTAGCTTTGTCTTTGTGGAAGGTAGTCTTTTGTCAATATTTTTGTTACTCCAATGGATGGTAGCCTTGTCTTTATGGAAGGTAGTCTGTTGTCGATATTTTTGTTACACCTATGGATGGTAGCCTTGTCATTATGGAAAGTAGTCTATTTTCGAGATCTTTGTTACTCAATTGAAGGTAGCCTTGTCATTATGGAAGGTAGTCTGTGGTAGAGATTTTTGTTACTCTAATGGATGGTAGCCTTGTCATTATGGAAGGAAGTCTTTTGTCAAGATTTTTGTTACTCCAATGGATGGTAGCCATGTCATTATGGACCATGGTCTATTGTCTAGATTTTTTTTATTCCAATGGATGGTATCCTTGTAATTAGGGAAGGTAGTCTGTTGTCGAGATTTTTGTTACTCCAATGGATGGTAGTCTTGTCATTATGGAAGGTAGTCTGTTGTCGATATCTTTGTTACTCAATGGATAGTAGCCTTGTCATTATGGAAGGTAGTCTGTTGTCGAGATTTTTTTTAATGCAATGGATGGTAGCCTTGTCATTATGGAAGGTAGTTTGTTGTTCAGATTTTTGTTACTCAAATGGATGGTAGCCTTGTTATTATGGAAGGCAGTCTGTTGTCGATATTTTTGTTACTCCAATGGATGGTAGCCTTGTCATTATGGAAGGTAGTATGTTGTCAAGATTTTTTTTACTCCAATGGATGCAAGCCTTGTCATTATGGAAGGTAGTATATTGTAAAGATTTTTTTTACTCCAATGGATGCTAGCCTTGTCATTATGGAAGGTAGTCTATTGTCTTGATCTTTGTTAATCAATGGACGGGAGCCTTTTCATTATGGAAGGTAGTTTGTTGTTCAGATTTTTGGTACTCCAATGGATGGTAGCCTTGTCATTATGAAAGGTAGTCTATTGTCGAGATTTTAGTTATTCCATTGGATAATAGCCTTGTTATTATGGAAGGTAGTCTGTTGTCGAGATTTTTGTTATCCCAATGGATAGTAGCCTTGTCATTATGGAAGGTAGTATATTGTTAACATTTTTTTTACTCCAATGGATGGTAGCCTTGTCATATGGAAGGTAGTTTGTTGTCGAGATTTTTTTTACTGCAATGGATGGTAGCCTTGTCATTATAGAAGGTAGTCTGTTGTCGATATCTTTGTAACTCAATGGATGGTAGCCTTGTCATTATGGAAGGTAGTCTGTTGTCGAGATTTTTTTTACTCCAATGGATGTTAGCCTTGTCATTATGGAAGGTAGTCTGTTGTCGAGATTTTTGGTACTTTAATGGATGGTAGCATTGACAATATGGAACGTAGTCTGTTGTCGAGATTTTTGTTACTTCAAGGGATGGTAGGCTTTTCATTATGGAATGTAGTCTGTTATCGATATATTTGTTACTCCAATGGATGGTAGCCTTGTCATTATGGAAGGTAGTTTGTAATTCATATTTTTGTTACTCCAATGGATGGTAGTCTTGTCATTATGGAAGGTAGTCTGATGTCAATATTTTTGTTACTCCAACGGATGGTAGCCTTGTCATTATGGAAGGTAGTCTCTTGTCGAGATTTTTTTTACTCCAATGGATGCTAGCCTTGTAATTATGGAAGGTAGTATATTGTCAAGATATTTTTTACTCCAATGGATGGTAGCCTTGTCATTATGGAAGGTAGTCTGCTGTCGATATTTTTATTACTCCAATGGATGGTAGCCTTGTCATTATGGAAGGTAGTCTGCTGTCGATATTTTTGTTACTCCAATGGATGGTAGACTTGTCATTATGGAAGGTAGTCTGTTGTCGACATTTTTGTTACTCTAATGGATGGTAGCCTTGACATTATGGAACGTAGTCTGTTGTCGAGATTTTTGTTACTTCAATGGATGGTAGCCTTGTCATTATGGAAGGTAGTCTGTTGTCGATATTTTTGTTACTCGAATGGAAGGTAGCCTTGTCATTATGGAAGGTAGTTTGTTGTTTAGATTTTTGTTACTCCAATGGATGGTAGCCTTGTCATTATGAAAGGTAGTCTATTGTTGATATTTTTGTTATTCCATTGGATAGTAGCCTTGTTATTATGGAAGGTAGTTTGTTGTCGAGATTTTTGTTATCCCATTGGATGGTAACCTTATCATTATGGAAGGTAGTCTGTTGTCGAGATTTTTGTTACTGCAATGGATGGTAGCTTTGTCTTTGTGGAAGGTAGTCTTTTGTCAATATTTTTGTTACTCCAATGGATGGTAGCCTTGTCTTTATGGAAGGTAGTCTGTTGTCGATATTTTTGTTACACCTATGGATGGTAGCCTTGTCATTATGGAAAGTAGTCTATTTTCGAGATCTTTGTTACTCAATTGAAGGTAGCCTTGTCATTATGGAAGGTAGTCTGTGGTAGAGATTTTTGTTACTCTAATGGATGGTAGCCTTGTCATTATGGAAGGAAGTCTTTTGTCAAGATTTTTGTTACTCCAATGGATGGTAGCCATGTCATTATGGACCATGGTCTATTGTCTAGATTTTTTTTATTCCAATGGATGGTATCCTTGTAATTAGGGAAGGTAGTCTGTTGTCGAGATTTTTGTTACTCCAATGGATGGTAGTCTTGTCATTATGGAAGGTAGTCTGTTGTCGATATCTTTGTTACTCAATGGATAGTAGCCTTGTCATTATGGAAGGTAGTCTGTTGTCGAGATTTTTTTTAATGCAATGGATGGTAGCCTTGTCATTATGGAAGGTAGTTTGTTGTTCAGATTTTTGTTACTCAAATGGATGGTAGCCTTGTTATTATGGAAGGCAGTCTGTTGTCGATATTTTTGTTACTCCAATGGATGGTAGCCTTGTCATTATGGAAGGTAGTATGTTGTCAAGATTTTTTTTACTCCAATGGATGCAAGCCTTGTCATTATGGAAGGTAGTATATTGTAAAGATTTTTTTTACTCCAATGGATGCTAGCCTTGTCATTATGGAAGGTAGTCTATTGTCTTGATCTTTGTTAATCAATGGACGGGAGCCTTTTCATTATGGAAGGTAGTTTGTTGTTCAGATTTTTGGTACTCCAATGGATGGTAGCCTTGTCATTATGAAAGGTAGTCTATTGTCGAGATTTAAGTTATTCCATTGGATAATAGCCTTGTTATTATGGAAGGTAGTCTGTTGTCGAGATTTTTGTTATCCCAATGGATAGTAGCCTTGTCATTATGGAAGGTAGTATATTGTTAACATTTTTTTTACTCCAATGGATGGTAGCCTTGTCATATGGAAGGTAGTTTGTTGTCGAGATTTTTTTTACTGCAATGGATGGTAGCCTTGTCATTATAGAAGGTAGTCTGTTGTCGATATCTTTGTAACTCAATGGATGGTAGCCTTGTCATTATGGAAGGTAGTCTGTTGTCGAGATTTTTTTTACTCCAATGGATGTTAGCCTTGTCATTATGGAAGGTAGTCTGTTGTCGAGATTTTTGGTACTTTAATGGATGGTAGCATTGACAATATGGAACGTAGTCTGTTGTCGAGATTTTTGTTACTTCAAGGGATGGTAGGCTTTTCATTATGGAATGTAGTCTGTTATCGATATATTTGTTACTCCAATGGATGGTAGCCTTGTCATTATGGAAGGTAGTTTGTAATTCATATTTTTGTTACTCCAATGGATGGTAGTCTTGTCATTATGGAAGGTAGTCTGATGTCAATATTTTTGTTACTCCAACGGATGGTAGCCTTGTCATTATGGAAGGTAGTCTCTTGTCGAGATTTTTTTTACTCCAATGGATGCTAGCCTTGTAATTATGGAAGGTAGTATATTGTCAAGATATTTTTTACTCCAATGGATGGTAGCCTTGTCATTATGGAAGGTAGTCTGCTATCGATATTTTTGTTACTACAATGGATGGTAGCCTTGTCATTATGGAAGGTAGTATATTGTCAAGATTTGTTTTACTCCAATGGATGGTAGCCTTGTCATATGGAAGGTAGTCTGTTGTCGAGATTTTTTTTACTGCAGTGGATGGTAGCCTTGTCATTATGGAAGGTAGTTTGTTGTCAATATCTTTGTTACTCAATGGATAGTAGCCTTGTCATTATGGAAGGTAGTCAGTTGTCGAGATTTTTTTTACTCCAATGGATGGTAGCCTTGTCATTATGGAAGGTAGTTTGTTGTCGACATTTTTGTTACTCTAATGGATGGTAGCCTTGACATTATGGAACGTAGTCTGTTGTCGAGATTTTTGTTACTTCAATCGATGGTAGGCTTGTCATTATGGAAAGAAGTCTGTTGTCGATATTTTTGTTACTCCAATGGATGCTAGCCTTGTCATTATGGAAGGAAGTTTGTTGTTCAGATTTTTGTTACCCTAATGGATGGTAGCCTTGTCATTATGAAAGGTAGTCTGTTGTCGAGATTTTTGTTATTCCATTGGATAGTAGCCTTGTCTTTAAGGAAGGTAGTCTATTGTCGATATTTTTGTTACTCCTATGGATGGTAGCCTTGTCATTATGGAAGGAAGTCTATTTTCGAGATCTTTGTTACTCAATTGAAGGTAGCCTTGTCATTATGGAAGGTAGTCTGTGGTAGTGATTTTTGTTACTCTAATGGATGGTAGCCTTGTCATTATGGAAGGAAGTCTTTTGTCGAGATTTTTGTTACTCCAATGGATGGTAGCCTTGTCATTATGGACCATTGTCTATTGTCGATATTTTTGTTACTCCAATGGATGGTATCCTTGTAATTATGGAAGGTAGTCTGTTGTCGAGATTTTTGTTACTCCAATGGATGGTAGCCTTGTCATTATGGAAGTTAGTCTGCTGTCGATATTTTTGTTACTCCAATGGATGGTAGCCTTGTCATTATGGAAGGTAGTCTCTTGTCGAGATTTTTTTTACTCCAATGGATGCTAGCCTTGTAATTATGGAAGGTAGTTTATTTTTGAGATCTTTGTTACTCAATTGAAGGTAGCCTTGTCATTATGGAAGGTAATCTGTGGTAGAGATTTTTGTTACTCTAATGGATGGTAGCCTTGCCATAATGGAAGGAAGTCTTTTGTCGAGATTTTTGTTACTCCAATGGATGCTAGCCTTGTCATTATGGACCATGGTCTATTGTCGAGATTTTTGTTACTCCAATGGATGGTATCCTTGTAATTATGGAAGGTAGTCTGTTGTCGAGATTCTTGTTACTCCAATGGATGGTAGCCTTGTCATTATGGAAGCTAGTCTACTGTCGATATTTTTGTTACTCCAATGGATGGTAGCCTTGTCATTATGGAAGGTAGTCTCTTGTCGAGATTTTTTTACTCCAATGGATGCTAGCCTTGTAATTATGGAAGGTAGTATATTGTCAAGATTTTTTTTACTCCAATGGATGGTAGCCTTGTCATTATGGAAGGTAGTCTGCTGTCGATATTTTTGGTACTCCAATGGATGGTAGACTTGTCATTATGGAAGGTAGTCTGTTGTCGACATTTTTGTTACTCTAATGGATGGTAGCCTTGACATTATGGAACGTAGTCTGTTGTCGAGATTTTTGTTACTTCAATGGATGGTAGGCTTGTCATTATGGAAAGTAGTCTGTTGTCGATATTTTTGTTACTCAAATGGAAGTTAGCCTTGTCATTATGGAAGGTAGTTTGTTGTTTAGATTTTTGTTACTCCAATGGATGGTAGCCTTGTCATTATGAAAGGTAGTCTATTGTTGAGATTTTTGTTATTACATTGGATAGTAGCCTTGTTATTATGGAAGGTAGTTTGTTGTCGAGATTTTTGTTATCCCAATGGATGGTAACCTTATCATTATGGAAGGTAGTCTGTTGTCGAGATTTTTGTTACTGCAATGGATGGTAGCTTTGTCTTTATGGAAGGTAGTCTTTTGTCAATATTTTTGTTACTCCAATGGATGGTAGCCTTGTCTTTATGGAAGGTAGTCTGTTGTCGATATTTTTGTTACTCCTATGGATGGTAGCCTTGTCATTATGGAAGGTAGTCTATTTTCGAGATCTTTGTTACTCAATGGAAGGTAGCCTTGTCATTATGGAAGGTAGTCTGTGGTAGAGATTTTTGTTACTCTAATGGATGGTAGCCTTGTCATTATGGAAGGAAGTCTTTTGTCAAGATTTTTGTTACTCCAATGGATGGTAGCCATGTCATTATGGACCATGGTCTATTGTCTAGATTTTTTTTATTCCAATGGATGGTATCCTTGTAATTAGGGAAGGTAGTCTGTTGTCGAGATTTTTGTTACTCCAATGGATGGTAGTCTTGTCATTATGGAAGGTAGTCTGTTGTCGATATCTTTGTTACTCAATGGATAGTACCCTTGTCATTATGGAAGGTAGTCTGTTGTCGAGATTTTTTTTAATGCAATGGATGGTAGCCTTGTCATTATGGAAGGGAGTTTGTTGTTCAGATTTTTGTTACTCAAATGGATGGTAGCCTTGTTATTATGGAAGGCAGTCTGCTGTCGATATTTTTGTTACTCCAATGGATGGTAGCCTTGTCATTTTGGAAGGTAGTATGTTGTCAAGATTTTTTTTACTCCAATGGATGCAAGCCTTGTCATTATGGAAGGTTGTATATTGTAAAGATTTTTTTTTACTCCAATGGATGCTAGCCTTGTCATTATGGAAGGTAGTCTATTGTCTAGATCTTTGTTAATCAATGGATGGGAGCCTTTTCATTATGGAAGGTAGTTTGTTGTTCAGATTTTTGGTACTCCAATGGATGGTAGCCTTGTCATTATGAAAGGTAGTCTATTGTCGAGATTTTTTTTACTCCAATGGATGGTAGCCTTGTCATTATGGAAGGTAGTCTGTTGTCGATATTTTTGTTACTACAATGGATGGTAGCCTTGTCATTATGGAAGGTAGTATATTGTCAAGATTTGTTTTACTCCAATGGATGGTAGCCTTGTCATATGGAAGGTAGTCTGTTTTCGAGATTTTTTTTACTGCAGTGGATGGTAGCCTTGTCATTATAGAAGGTAGTCTATTGTCGATATCTTTGTTACTCAATGGATAGTAGCCTTGTCATTATGGAAGGTAGTCTGTTGTCGAGATTTTTTTTACTCCAATGGATGGTAGCCTTGTCATTATGGAAGGTAGTTTGTTGTCGATATTTTTGTTACTCTAATGGATGGTAGCCTTGACATTATGGAACGTAGTCTGTTGTCGAGATTTTTGTTACTTCAATCGATGGTAGGCTTGTCATTATGGAAAGAAGTCTGTTGTCGATATTTTTGTTACTCCAGTGGATGGTAGCCTTGTCATTATGGAAGGAAGTTTGTTGTTCAGATTTTTGTTACTCCAATGGATGGTAGCCTTGTCATTATGAAAGGTAGTCTGTTGTCGAGATTTTTGTTATTCCATTGGATAGTAGCCTTGTCTTTAAGGAAGGTAGTCTATTGTCGATATTTTTGTTACTTCTATGGATGGTAGCCTGGTCATTATGGAAGGTAGTCTATTTTCGAGATTTTTGTTATACAATTGAAGGTAGCCTTGTCATTATGGAAGGTAGTCTGTGGTAGAGATTTTTGTTACTCTAATGGATGGTAGCCTTGTCATTATGGAAGGAAGTATTTTGTCGAGATTTTTGTTACTCTAATGGATGGTAGCCTTGTCATTATGGACCATGGTCTATTGTCGATATTTTTGTTACTCCAATGGATGGTATCCTTGTAATTATGGAAGGTAGTCTGTTGTCGAGATTTTTGTTACTCCAATGGATGGTAGCCTTGTCATTATGGAAGTTAGTCTGCTGTCGATATTTTTGTTACTCCAAATGATGGTAGCCTTGTCATTATGGAAGGTAGTCTCTTGTCGAGATTTTTTTTACTCCAATGGATGCTAGACTTGTAATTATGGAAGGTAGTATATTGTCAAGATTTTTTTACTCCAATGGATGGTAGCCTTGTCATTATGGAAGGTAGTCTGCTGTCGATATTTTTGTTACTCCAATGGATGGTAGCCTTGTCATTATGGAAGGTAGTCTGTTGTCGAGATTTTTTTTACTCCAATGGATGCTAGCCTTGTCATTATGGAAGGTAGTTTATTGTCAAGATTTTTTTCCTCCAATGGATGGTAGCCTTGTCATATGGAAGGTAGTTTGTTGTCAAGATTTTTTTTACTGCAATGGATGGTAGCCTTGTCGTTATGGAAGGTAGTTTTTTGTCGATATCTTTGTTACTTAATGGATAGTAGCCTTGTCATTATGGAAGGTAGTTTGTTGTCGAGATTTTTTTTACTCCAATGGATGGTAGCCTTGTCATTATGGAAGGTAGTCTGTTGTCGACATTTTTGTTACTCTAATGGATGGTAGCCTTGACATTATGGAAAGTAGTCTGTTGTCGGGATTTTTGTTACTTCAATGTATTGTAGGCTTGTCATTATGGAAAGTAGTCTGTTGTCGATATTTTTGTTACTCCAATGGATGTTAGCCTTGTCATTATGGAAGGTAGTTTGTTGTTCAGATTTTTGTTACTCCAATGGATGGTAGCCTTGTCATTATGAAAGGTAGTCTATTGTCTAGATTTTTGTTATTCCATTGGATAATAGCCTTGTTATTATGGAAGGTAGTTTGTTGTCGAGATTTTTGTTATCCCAATGGATGATAACCTTGTCATTATGGAAGGTAGTCTGTTGTCGAGATTTTTTTTACTCCAATGGATGGTAGCTTTGTCATTATGGAAGGTAGTCTGTTGTCGATATTTTTGTTACTGCAATGGATGGTAGCTTTGTCTTTATGGAAGGTAGTCTTTTGTCAATATTTTTGTTACTCCAATGGATGGTAGCCTTGTCTTTATGGAAGGTAGTCTGTTGTCGATATTTTTGTTACTCCTATGGATAGTAGCCTTGTCATTATGGAAGGTAGTCTGTTGTCGATATTTTATTTACTCCAATGGATGGTAGCCTTGTCATTATGGAAAGTAGTTTGTTGTCGACATTTTTGTTACTCTAATGGATGGTAGCCTTGACATTATGGAACGTAGTCTGTTGTCGAGATTTTTGTTACTTCAATCGATGGTAGGCTTGTCATTATGGAAAGTAGTCTGTTGTCGATATTTTTGTTACTCCAGTGGATGGTAGCCTTGTCATTATGGAAGGAAGTTTGTTGTTCAGATTTTTGTTACTCCAATGGATGGTAGCCTTGTTATTATGAAAGGTAGTCTATTGTCGAGATTTTTGTTATTCCATTGGATAGTAGCCTTGTCTTTAAGGAAGGTAGTCTATTGTCGATATTTTTGTTACTCCTATGGATGGTAGCCTTGTCATTATGGAAGGTAGTCTATTTTCGAGATCTTTGTTACTCAATTGAAGGTAGCCTTGTCATTATGGAAGGTAGTCTGTGGTAGTGATTTTTATTACTCTAATGGATGGTAGCCTTGTCATTATAGAAGGAAGTCTTTTGTCGAGATTTTTGTTACTCCAATGGATGGTAGCCTTGTCATTATGGACCATTGTCTATTGTCGATATTTTTGTTACTCCAATGGATGGTATCCTTGTAATTATGGAAGGTAGTCTGTTGTCGAGATTTTTGTTACTCCAATGGATGGTAGCCTTGTCATTATGGAAGTTAGTCTGCTGTCGATATTTTTGTTACTCCAATGGATGGTAGCCTTGTCATTATGGAAGGTAGTCTCTTGTCGAGATTTTTTTTACTCCAATGGATGCTAGCCTTGTAATTATGGAAGGTAGTATATTGTCAAGATTTTTTTTACTCCAATGGATGGTAGCCTTGTCATTATGGAAGGTAGTCTGCTGTCGATATTTTTGTTACTCCCATGGATGGTAGCCTTGTCATTATGGAAGGTAGTCTGTTGTCGAGATTTTTTTTACTCCAATGGATGCTAGCCTTGTCATTATGGAAGGTAGTTTATTGTCAAGATTTTTTTTCCTCCAATGGATGGTAGCCTTGTCATATGGAAGGTAGTTTGTTGTCGAGATTTTTTTTACTGCAATGGATGGTGGCCTTGTCGTTATGGAAGGTAGTTTTTTGTCGATATCTTTGTTACTTAATGGATAGTAACCTTGTCATTATGGAAGGTAGTCTGTTGTCGAGATTTTTTTTACTCCAATGGATGGTAGCCTTGTCATTATGGAAGGTAGTCTGTTGTCGACATTTTTGTTACTCTAATGGATGGTAGCCTTGTCATTATGGAAGGTAGTCTGTTGTCGAGATTTTTTTTACTCCAATGGATGGTAGCCTTGTCATTATGGAAGGTAGTTTGTTGTCGACATTTTTGTTACTCTAATGGATGGTAGCCTTGACATTATGGAACGTAGTCTGTTGTCGAGATTTTTGTTAAGTCAATCGGTGGTAGGCTTGTAATTATGGAAGGTAGTATATTGTCAAGATTTTTTTACTCCAATGGATGGTAGCCTTGTCATTATGGAAGGTAGTCTGCTGTCGATATTTTTGTTACTCCAATGGATGGTAGCCTTGTCATTATGGAAGGTAGTCTGATGTCGATATTTTTGTTACTCCAATGGATGGTAGCCTTGTCATTATGGAAGGTAGTCTCTTGTCGAGATTTTTTTTACTCCAATGGATGCTAGCCTTGTAATTATGGAAGGTAGTATATTGTCAAGATTTTTTTTACTCCAATGGATGGTAGCCTTGTCATTATGGAAGGTAGTCTGTTGTCGATATTTTTGTTACTCCTATGGATGGTAGCCTTGTCATTATGGAAGGTAGTCTATTTTCGAGATCTTTGTTACTCAATTGAAGGTAGCCTTCTCATTATGGAAGGTAGTCTGTGGTAGAGATTTTTGTTACTCTAACGGATGGTAGCCTTGTCATTATGGAAGAAAGTCTTTTGTCGAGATTTTTGTTACTCCAATGGATGGTAGCCTTGTCATTATGGACCATGGTCTATTGTCGATATTTTTGTTACTCCAATGGATGGTATCCTTGTAATTATGGAAGGTAGTCTGTTGTCGAGATTTTTGTTACTCCAATGGATGGTAGCCTTGTCATTATGGAAGGTAGTCTGTTGTCGATATTTTTGTTACTCCAATGGATGGTAGCCTTGTCATTATGGAAGGTAGTCTCTTGTCGAGATTTTTTTTACTCCAATGGATGCTAGCCTTGTAATTATGAAAGGTAGTATATTGTCAAGATTTTTTTTACTCCAATGGATGGTAGCCTTGTCATTATGGAAGGTAGTCTGCTGTCGATATTTTTGTTACTCCAATGGATGGTAGCCTTGTCATTATGGAAGGTAGTCTGCTGTCGATATTTTTGTTACTCCAATGGATGGTAGCCTTGTCATTATGGAAGGTAGTCTGCTGTCGATATTTTTGTTACTCCAATGGATGGTAGCCTTGTCATTATGGAAGGTAGTCTCTTGTCGAGATTTTTTTTACTCCAATGGATGCTAGCCTTGTCATTATGGAAGGTAGTTTATTGTCAAGATTTTTTTTCCTCCATTGGATGGTAGCTTTGTCATATGGAAGGTAGTTTGTTGTCGAGATTTTTTTTACTGCAATGGATGGTAGCCTTGTCATTATGGAAGGTAGTTTGTTGTCGATATCTTTGTTACTTAATGGATAGTAGCCTTCTCATTATTGAAGGTAGTCTGTTGTCGAGATTTTTTTTACTCCAATGGATGGTAGCCTTGTCATCATGGAAGGTAGTCTAATGTCGACATTTTTGTTACTCTAATGGATGGTAGCCTTGACATTATTGAACGTAGTCTGTTGTCGCGATTTTTGTTACTCCAATGGATGGTAGCCTTGTCTTTATGGAAGGTAGTCTGTTGTCGATATTTTTGTTACTCCTATGGATGGTAGCCTTGTCGTTATGGAAGGTAGTCTATTTTCGAGATCTTTGTTACTCAATTGAAGGTAGCTTTGTCATTATGGAAGGTAGTCTGTGGTAGAGATTTTTGTTACTCTAATGGATAGTAGCCTTGTCATTATGGAAGGAAGTCTTTTGTCGAGATTTTTGTTACTCCAATGGATGGTAGACTTGTCATTATGGACCATGGTCTATTGTCAATATTTTTGTTACTCCAATGGATGGTATCCTTGTAATTATGGAAGGTAGTCTGTTGTCGAGATTTTTGTTACTCCAATGGATGGTAGCCTTGTCATTATGGAAGGTAGTCTGTTGTCGATATTTTTGTTACTCCAATGGATGGTAGCCTTGTCATTATGGAAGGTAGTCTCTTGTCGAGATTTTTTTTACTCCAATGGATGGTAGCCTTGTCATTATGGAAGGTAGTTTGTTGTCGAGATTTTTGTTACTCCAATGTATGGTAGCCTTGTCATTATGGAAGGTAGTCTGCTGTCGATATTTTTTTTACTACAATGGATGGTAGCCTTGTCATTATGGAAGGTAGTATATTGTCAAGATTTTTTTTACTCCAATGGATGGTAGCCTTGTCATATGGAAGGTAGTCTGTTGTCGAGATTTTTTTTACTGCAGTGGATGGTAGCCTTGTCATTATGGAAGGTAGTTTGTTGTCAATATCTTTGTTAATCAATGGATAGTAGCCTTGTCATTATGGAAGGTAGTCTGTTGTCGATATTTTTTTTACTCCAATGGATGGTAGCCTTGTGATTATGGAAGGTAGTTTGTTGTCGACATTTTTGTTACTCTAATGGATGGTAGCCTTGACATTATGGAACGTAGTCTGTTGTCGAGATTTTTGTTACTTCAATCGATGGTAGGCTTGTCATTATGGAAAGTAGTCTGTTGTCGATATTTTTGTTACTCCAGTGGATGGTAGCCTTGTCATTATGGAAGGAAGTTTGTTGTTCAGAATTTTGTTACTCCAATGGATGGTAGCCTTGTTATTATGAAAGGTAGTCTATTGTCGAGATTTTTGTTATTCCATTGGATAGTAGCCTTGTCTTTAAGGAAGGTAGTCTATTGTCGATAATTTTGTTACTCCTATGGATGGTAGCCTTGTCATTATGGAAGGTAGTCTATTTTCGAGATCTTTGTTACTCAATTGAAGGTAGCTTTGTCATTATGGAAGGTAGTCTGTTGTCGAGATTTTTTTTACTCCAATGGATGCTAGCCTTGTCATTATGGAAGGTAGTTTATTGTCAAGATTTTTTTTCCTCCAATGGATGGTAGCCTTGTCATATGGAAGGTAGTTTGTTGTCGAGATTTTTTTTACTGCAATGGATGGTAGCCTTGTCGTTATGGAAGGTAGTTTTTTGTCGATATCTTTGTTACTTAATGGATAGTAGCCTTTTCATTATGGAAGGTAGTCTGTTGTCGAGATTTTTTTTACTCCAATGGATGGTAGCCTTGTCATTATGGAAAGTAGTCTGTTGTCGACATTTTTGTTACTCTAATGGATGGTAGCCTTGACATTATGGAAAGTAGTCTGTTGTCGAGATTTTTGTTACTTCAATGTATTGTAGGCTTGTCATTATGGAAAGTAGTCTGTTGTCGATATTTTTGTTACTCCAATGGATGTTAGCCTTGTCATTATGGAAGGTAGTTTGTTGTTCAGATTTTTGTTACTCCAATGGATGGTAGCCTTGTCATTATGAAAGGTAGTCTATTGTCTAGATTTTTGTTATTCCGTTGGATAGTAGCCTTGTTATTATGGAAGGTAGTTTGTTGTTGAGATTTTTATTATCCCAATGGATGGTAAACTTGTCATTATGGAAGGTAGTCTGTTGTCGAGATTTTTTTTACTCCAATGGATGGTAGCTTTGTCATTATGGAAGGTAGTCTGTTGTCGAGATTTTTGTTACTGCAATGGATGGTAGCTTTGTCTTTATGGAAGGTAGTCTTTTGTCAATATTTTTGTTACTCCAATGGATGGTAGCCTTGTCTTTATGGAAGGTAGTCTGTTGTGGATATTTTTGTTACTCCTATGGATAGTAGCCTTGTCATTATGGAAGGTAGTCTGTTGTCGAGATTTTTTTTACTCCAATGGATGGTAGCCTTGTCATTATGGAAGGTAGTTTGTTGTCGACATTTTTGTTACTCTAATGGATGGTAGCCTTGACATTATGGAACGTAGTCTGTTGTCGAGATTTTTGTTACTTCAATCGATGGTAGGCTTGTCATTATGGAAAGTAGTTTGTTGTCGATATTTTTGTTACCCCAGTGGATGGTAGCCTTGTTATTATGGAAGGAAGTTTGTTGTTCAGATTTTTGTTACTCCAATGGATGGTAGCCTTGTCATTATGAAAGGTAGTCTATTGTCGAGATTTTTGTTATTCCATTGGATAGTAGCCTTGTCTTTAAGGAAGGTAGTCTATTGTCGATATTTTTGTTACTCCTATGGATGGTAGCCTTGTCATTATGGAAGGTAGTCTATTTTCGAGATCTTTGTTACTCAATTGAAGGTAGCCTTGTCATTATGGAAGGTAGTCTGTGGTAGAGATTTTTGTTACTCTAATGGATGGTAGAGTTGTCATTATGGAAGGAAGTCTTTTGTCGAGATTTTTGTTACTCCAATGGATGGTAGCCTTGTCATTATGGACCATGGTCTATTGTCGATATTTTTGTTACTCCAATAGATGGTATCCTTGTAATTATGGAAGGTAGTCTGTTGTCGAGATTTTTGTTACTCCAATGGATGGTAGCCTTGTCATTATGGAAGTTAGTCTGCTGTCGATATTTTTGGTACTCCAATGGATGGTAGCCTTGTCATTATGGAAGGTAGTCTCTTGTCGAGATTTTTTTTACTCCAATGGATGCTAGCCTTGTAATTATGGAAGGTAGTATATTGTCAAGATTTTTTTTACTCCAATGGATGGTAGCCTTGTCATTATGGAAGGTAGTCTGCTATTGATATTTTTGTTACTCCAATGGATGGTAGCCTTGTCATTATGGAAGGTAGTCTGTTGTCGAGATTTTTTTTACTCCAATGGATGCTAGCCTTGTCATTATGGAAGGTAGTTTATTGTCAAGATTTTTTTTCCTCCAATGGATGGTAGCCTTGTCATATGGAAGGTAGTTTGTTGTCGAGATTTTTTTTACTTCAATGGATGGTAGCCTTGTCGTTATGGAAGGTAGTTTTTTGTCGATATCTTTGTTACTTAATTGATAGTAGCCTTGTCATTATGGAAGGTAGTCTGTTGTCGATATTTTTGTTACTCCAATAGATGGTAGCCTTGTCATTATGGAAGGTAGTCTGTTGTCGAGATTTTTTTTACTCCAATGGATGCTAGCCTTGTCATTATGGAAGGTAGTTTATTGTCCAGATTTTTTTTCCTCCAATGGATGGTAGCCTTGTCATATGGAAGGTAGTTTTATTGTCGAGATTTTTTTTACTGCAATGGATGGTAGCCTTGTCATTATGGAAGGTAGTCTGTTGTCGAGATTTTTGTTACTCCAATGGATGGTAGTCTGTTGTCGAGATTTTTGTTACTCCAATGGATGGTATCCTTGTAATTATGGAAGGTAGTCTGTTGTCGAGATTTTTGTTACTCCAATGGATGGTAGCCTTGTCATTATGGAAGGTAGTCTGTTGTCGATATTTTTGTTACTCCAATGGATGGTAGCCTTGTCATTATGGAAGGTAGTCTGTTGTCGACATTTTTGTTACTCTAATGGATGGTAGCCTTGACATTATGGAACGTAGTCTGTTGTCGAGATTTTTGTTACTTCAATGGATGGTAGGCTTGTCATTATGGAAAGTAGTCTGTTGTCGATATTTTTGTTACTCCAATGGATGGTAGCCTTGTCTTTATGGAAGGTAGTCTGTTGTCGATATTTTTGTTACTCCTATGGATGGTAGCCTTTTTATTATTGAAGGTAGTCTATTTTCGAGATCTTTGTTACTCAATTGAAGGTAGCCTTGTCATTATGGAAGGTAGTCTGTGGTAGAGATTTTTGTTACTCTAATGGATGGTAGCCTTGTCATTATGGAAGGAAGTCTTTTGTCGAGATTTTTGTTACTCCAATGGATTGTAGACTTGTCATTATGGACCATGTTCTATTGTCGATATTTTTGTTACTCCAATGGATGGTATCCTTGTAATTATGGAAGGTAGTCTGTTGTCGAGATTTTTGTTACTCCAATGGATGGTAGCTTTGTCATTATGGAAGGTAGTCTGTTGTCGATATTTTTGTTACTCCAATGGATGGTAGCCTTGTCATTATGGAAGGTAGTCTCTTGTCGAGATTTTTTTTACTCCAATGGATGGTAGCCTTGTCATTATGGAAGGTAGTCTGTTGTCGAGATTTTTGTTACTCAAATGGATGGTAGCCTTGTGATTATGAAAGGTAGTCTGTTTCGAGATTTTTTTTACTCCAATGGATGCTAGCCTTGTCATTATGGAAGGTAGTTTATTGTCAAGATTTTTTTCCTCCAATGGATGGCAGCCTTGTAATATGGAAGGTAGTTTGTTGTCGAGATTTTTTTTACTGCAATGGATGGTAGCCTTGTCATTATGGAAGGTAGTTTGTTGTCGATATCTTTGTTACTTAATGGATAGTAGCCTTGTCATTATGGAAGGTAGTCTGTTGTCGAGATTTTTTTTACTCCAATGGATGGTAGCCTTGTCATTATGGAAGGTAGTCTGTTGTCGACATTTTTGTTACTCTAATGGATGGTAGCCTTGACATTATGGAACGTAGTCTGTTGTCGAGATTTTTGTTACTTCAATGGATGGTAGGCTTGTCATTATTGAAAGTAGTCTGTTGTCGATATTTTTGTTACTCCAATGGATGGTAGCCTTGTCATTATGGAAGGTAGTTTGTTGTTCATATTTTTGTTACTCCAATGGATGGTAGCCTTGTCATTATGAAAGGTAGTCTATTGTCTAGATTTTTGTTATTCCATTGGATAGTAGTCTTGTTATTATGGAAGGTAGTTTGTTGTCGAGATTTTTGTTATCCCAATGGATGGTAACCTTGTCATTATGGAAGGTAGTCTGTTGTCGAGAATTTTTTTACTCCAATGGATGGTAGCTTTGTCATTATGGAAGGTAGTCTGTTGTCGACATTTTTGTTACTGCAATGGATGGTAGTTTTGTCTTTATGGAAGGTAGTCTTTTGTCAATATTTTTGTTACTCCAATGGATGGTAGCCTTGTCTTTATGGAAGGTAGTCTGTTGTCGATATTTTTGTTACTCCTATGGATGGTAGCCTTGTCATTTTGGAAGGTAGTCTATTTTCGAGATCTTTGTTACTCAATTGAAGGTAGCCTTGTCATTATGGAAGGTAGTCTGTGGTAGAGATTTTTGTTACTCTAATGGATGGTAGCCTTGTCATTATGGAAGGAAGTCTTTTGTCGAGATTTTTGTTACTCCAATGGATGGTAGCCTTGTCATTATGGACCATGGTCTATTGTCGATATTTTTGTTACTCCAATGGATGGTATCCTTGTAATTATGGAAGGTAGTCTGTTGTCGAGATTTTTGTTACTCCAATGGATGTTAGCCTTGTCATTATGGAAGGTAGTCTGTTGTCGATATTTTTGTTACTCCAATGGATGGTAGCCTTGTCATTATGGAAGGTAGTCTCTTGTCGAGATTTTTTTTACTCCAATGGATGCTAGCCTTGTAATTATGGAAGGTAGTATATTGTCAAGATTTTTTTTACTCCAATGGATGGTAGCCTTGTCATTATGGAAGGTAGTCTGCTGTCGATATTTTTGTTACTCCAATGGATGGTAGCCTTGTCATTATGGAAGGTAGTCTATTGTCGAGATTTTTTTTACTCCAATGGATGCTAGCCTTGTCATTATGGAAGGTAGTTTATTGTCATGATTTTATTCCTCCAATGGATGGTAGCCTTGTCATATGGAAGGTAGTCTATTGTCGAGATTTTTTTTACTCCAATGGATGGTAGCCTTGTCATTATGGAAGGTAGTCTGTTGTCGACATTTTTGTTACTCTAATGGATGGTAGCCTTGACATTATTGAACGTAGTCTGTTGTCGCGATTTTTGTTACTCGAATGGATGGTAGCCTTGTCTTTATGGAAGGTAGTCTGTTGTCGATATTTTTGTTACTCCTATGGATGGTAGCCTTGTCATTATGGAAGGTAGTCTATTTTCGAGATCTTTGTTACTCAATTGAAGGTAGCCTTGTCATTATGGAAGGTAGTCTGTGGTAGAGATTTTTGTTACTCTAATGGATGGTAGCCTTCTCATTATGGAAGGAAGTCTTTTGTCGAGATTTTTGTTACTCCAATGGATGGTAGACTTGTCATTATGGACCATGGTCTATTGTCGATATTTTTGTTACTCCAATGGATGGTATCCTTGTAATTATGGAAGGTAGTCTGTTGTCGAGATTTTTGTTACTCCAATGGATGGTAGCCTTGTCATTATGGAAGGTAGTCTGTTGTCGATATTTTTGTTACTCCAATGGATGGTAGCCTTGTCATTATGGAAGGTAGTCTGTTGTCGACATTTTTGTTACTCTAATGGATGGTAGCCTTGACATTATGGAACGTAGTCTGTTGTCGAGATTTTTGTTACTTCAATGGATGGTAGGCTTGTCATTATGGAAAGTAGTCTGTTGTCGATATTTTTGTTACTCCAATGGATGGTAGCCTTGTCATTATGGAAGGTAGTTTGTTGTTCAGATTTTTGTTACTCCAATGGATGGTAGCCTTGTCATTATGAAAGGTAGTCTATTGTCTATATTTTTGTTATTCCATTGGATAGAAGCCTTGTTATTATGGAAGGTAGTTTGTTGTCGAGATTTTTGTTATCCCAATGGATGGTAACCTTGTCATTATGGAAGGTAGTCTGTTGTCGAGATTTTTTTTACTCCAATGGATGGTAGCTTTGTCATTATGGAAGGTAGTCTGTTGTCGAGATTTTTTTTACTGCAATGGATGGTAGTTTTGTCTTTATGGAAGGTAGTCTTTTGTCAATACTTTTGTTACTCCAATGGATGGTAGCCTCGTCTTTATGGAAGGTAGTCTGTTGTCGATATTTTTGTTACTCCTATGGATGGTATCCTTGTCATTATGGAAGGTAGTCTATTTTCGAGATCTTTGTTACTCAATGGAAGGTAGCCTTGTCATTATGTAAGGTAGTCTGTGGTAGAGATTTTTGTTACTCTAATGGATGGTAGCCTTGTCATTATGGAAGGAAGTCTTTTGTCGAGATTTTTGTTACTTCAATGGATGGTAGCCTTGTCATTATGTACCATGGTCTATTGTCTAGATTTTTTTTATTCCAATGGATGGTATCCTTGTAATTATCGAAAGGTAGTCTATTGTCGAGATTTTTGTTACTCCAATGGATGGTAGTCTTGTCATTATGGAAGGTAGTCTGTTGTCGATATCTTTGTTACTCAATGGATAGTAGCCTTGTCATTATGGAAGGTAGTCTGTTGTCGAGATTTTTTTTACTGCAATGGATGGTAGCCTTGTCATTATGGAAGGTAGTATATTGTCAAGATTTTTTTTACTCCAATGGATGCTAGCCTTGTCATTATAGAAGGTAGTCTATTGTCTAGATCTTTGTTAATCAATGGATGGTAGCCTTGTCATTATGGAAGGTAGTTTGTTGTTCAGATTTTTGTTACTCCAATGGATGGTAGACTTGTCATTATGAAAGGTAGTCTATTGTCGAGATTTTTGTTATTCCATTGGATAGTAGCCTTGTTATTATGGAAGGTAGTCTTTTGTCGAGATTTTTGTTATCCCAGTGGATAGTAGCCTTGTCATTATGGAAGGTAGTATATTGTCAACATTTCTTTTACTCCAATGGATGGTAGCCTTGTCATATGGAAGGTAGTCTGTTGTCGAGATTTTTTTTACTGCAATGGATGGTAGCCTTGTCATTATGGAAGGTAATTTGTTGTTCAGATTTTTGTTACTCCAAGTGATGGTAGCCTTGACATTATGGAAGGTAGTCTGCTGTCGATATTTTTGTTACTCCAATGGATGGTAGCCTTGTCATTATGGAAGGTAGTCTGTTGTCAAAAATTTTTGTACTCCAATGGATGCTAGCCTTGTCATTATGGAAGGTAGTATATTGTCAAGATTTTTTTTACTCCAATGGATGCTAGCATTTTCATTATAGAAGGTAGTCTATTGTCTAGATCTTTGTTAATCAATGGATGGTAGCCTTGTCACTATGGAAGGTAGTTTGTTGTTCAGATTTTTGTTACTCCAATGGATGGTAGACTTGTCATTATGAAAGGTAGTCTATTGTCGAGATTTTTGTTATTCCATTGGATAGTAGCCTTGTTATTATGGAAGGTAGTCTGTTGTCGAGATTTTTGTTATCCCAGTGGATAGTAGCCTTGTCATTATGGAAGGTAGTATATTGTCAACATTTTTTTTACTCCAATGGATGGTAGCCTTGTCATATGGAAGGTAATCTGTTGTCGAGATTTTTTTTACTCCAATGGATGATACCCTTGTCATTATGGAAGGTAGTCTGTTGTCGAGCTTTTTGTTACTCTAATGGATGGTAGCCTTGACAATATGGAACGTAGTCTGTTGCCGAGATTTTTGTTTCTTCAATGGATGGTAGGCTTTTCATTATGGAACGTAGTCTGTTGTCGATATATTTGTTACTCCAATGGATGGTAGCCTTGTCATTATGGAAGGTAGTTTGTTGTTCAGATTTTTGTTACTCCAATGGATGGTAGCCTTGTCATTATGGAAGGTAGTCTGCTGTCGATATTTTTGTTACTCCAATGGATGGTAGGCTTGTCATTATAAAAGGTAGTATATTGTCAAGATTTTTTTCACTCCAATGGATGATAGCCTTGTCATATGGAAGGTAGTTTGTTGTCGAGATTTTTTTTACTGCAATGGTTGGTAGCCTTGTCATTATGGAAGATAGTTTGTTGTCGATATCTTTGTTACTCAATGGATAGTAGCCTTGTCATTATGGAAGGTAGTTTGTTGTCGAGATTTTTTTTACTCCAATGGATGGTAGCCTTGTCATTATGGAAGGTAGTCTGTTGTCAACATTTTTGTTACTCTAATGGATGGTAGCCTTGACATTATGGAATGTAGTCTGTTGTCGATATTTTTGTTACTCCAATGGATGGTAGCCTTGTCATTATGGAAGGTAGTTTGTTGTTCAGATTTTTATTACTCCAATGGATGGTAGCCTTGTCATTATGAAAGGTAGTCTATTGTCGAGATTTTTGTTATTCCATTGGATAGTAGCCTTGTTATTATGGAATGTAGTCTGTTGTCGAGATTTTTGTTATCCCAATGGATGGTAACCATGTCATTATGGAAGGTAGTCTATTGTCGAGATTTTTGTTACTGCAATGGTTGGTAGCCTTGTCATTATGGAAGATAGTTTGTTGTCGATATCTTTGTTACTCAATGGATAGTAGCTTTGTCATTATGGAAGGTAGTATGTTGTCGAGATTTTTGTTACTGCTATGGATGGTAGCTTTGTCTTTATGGAAGGTAGTCTTTTTTCAATATTTTTGTTACTCCAATGGATGGTAGCCTTGTCTTTATTGAAGGTAGTCTGTTGTCGATATTTTTGTTACTCCTATGGATGGTAGCCCTGTCATTATGGAAGGTAGTCTATTGTCGAGATCTTTGTTACTTAATGGATGGTAGCCTTGTAATTATGGAAGGTAGTCTGTGGTAGACATTTTTGTTACTCTAATGGATGGTAGCCTTGTCATTATGGAAGGAAGTCTTTTGACGAGATTTTTGTTACTCCAATGGATTGTAGCCTTGTCATTATGGACCATGGTCTATTGTCGAGATTTTTGTTACTCCAATGGATGGTATCCTTATAATTATGGAAGGTCGTCTGTTGTTGAGATTTTTGTTACTCCAATGGATGGTAGCCTTGTCATTATGGAAGGTAGTATATTGTCAACATTTTTTTTACTCCAATGGATGGTAGCCTTGTCATATGGAAGGTAGTCTGTTGTCGAGATTTTTTTTACTCCAATGGATGATAGCCTTGTCATTATGAAAGGTAGTCTGTTGTCGAGCTTTTTGTTACTCTAATGGATGGTAGCCTTGACAATATGGAACATAGTCTGTTGTCGAGATTTTTGTTACTTCAATGGATGGTAGGCTTTTCATTATGGAACGTAGTTTGTTGTCGATATATTTGTTACTCCAATGGATGGTAGCCTTGTCATTATGGAATGTAGTTTGTTGTTCAGATTTTTGTTACTCCAATGGATGGTAGCCTTGTCATTATGGAAGGTAGTCTGCTGTCGATATTTTTGTTACTCCAATGGATGGTAGGCTTGTCATTATAAAAGGTAGTATATTGTCAAGATTTTTTTTACTCCAATGGATGGTAGCCTTGTCATATGGAAGGTAGTTTGTTGTCGAGATATTTTTTACTGCAATGGTTGGTAGCCTTGTCATTATGGAAGATAGTTTGTTGTCGATATCTTTGTTACTCAATGGATAGTAGCCTTGTCATTATGGAAGGTAGTTTGTTGTCGAGATTTTTTTACTCCAATGGATGGTAGCCTTGTCATTATGGAAGGTAGTCTGTTGTCAACATTTTTGTTACTCTAATGGATGGTAGCCTTGACATTATGGAACGTAGTCTATTGGCGATATTTTTGTTACTCCAATGGATGGTAGCCTTGTCATTATGGAAGGTAGTTTGTTGTTCAGATTTTTATTACTCCAATGGATGGTAGCCTTATCATTATGAAAGGTAGTCTATTGTCGAGATTTTTGTTATTCCATTGGATAGTAGCCTTGTTATTATGGAATGTAGTATGTTGTCGAGATTTTTGTTATCCCAATGGATGGTAACCATGTCATTATGGAAGGTAGTCTGTTGTCGAGATTTTTTTTACTCCAATGGATGGTAGCTTTGTCATTATGGAAGGTAGTATGTTGTCGAGATTTTTGTTACTGCTATGGATGGTAGCTTTGTCTTTATGGAAGGTAGTCTTTTTTCAATATTTTTGTTACTCCAATGGATGGTAGCCTTGTCTTTATTGAAGGTAGTCTGTTGTCGATATTTTTGTTACTCCTATGGATGGTAGCCTTGTCATTATGGAAGGTAGTCTATTGTCGAGATCTTTGTTACTTAATGGATGGTAGCCTTGTAATTATGGAAGGTAGTCTGTGGTAGACATTTTTGTTACTCTAATGGATGGTAGCCTTGTCATTATGGAAGGAAGTCTTTTGACGAGATTTTTGTTACTCCAATGGATTGTAGCCTTGTCATTATGGACCATGGTCTATTGTCGAGATTTTTGTTACTCCAATGGATGGTATCCTTATAATTATGGAAGGTCGTCTGTTGTTGAGATTTTTGTTACTCCAATGGATGGTAGCCTTGTCATTATGGAAGGTAGTATATTGTCAACATTTTTTTTACTCCAATGGATGGTAGCCTTGTCATATGGAAGGTAGTCTGTTGTCGAGATTTTTTTTACTCCAATGGATGATAGCCTTGTCATTATGAAAGGTAGTCTGTTGTCGAGCTTTTTGTTACTCTAATGGATGGTAGCCTTGACAATATGGAACGTAGTCTGTTGTCGAGATTTTTGTTACTTCAATGGATGGTAGGCTTTTCATTATGGAACGTAGTCTGTTGTCGATATATTTGTTACTCCAATGGATGGTAGCCTTGTCATTATGGAATGTAGTTTGTTGTTCAGATTTTTGTTACTCCAATGGATGGTAGCCTTGTCATTATGGAAGGTAGTCTGCTGTCGATATTTTTGTTACTCCAATGGATGGTAGGCTTGTCATTATAAAAGGTAGTATATTGTCAAGATTTTTTTTACTCCAATGGATGGTAGCCTTGTCATATGGAAGGTAGTTTGTTGTCGAGATATTTTTTACTGCAATGGTTGGTAGCCTTGTCATTATGGAAGATAGTTTGTTGTCGATATCTTTGTTACTCAATGGATAGTAGCCTTGTCATTATGGAAGGTAGTTTGTTGTCGAGATTTTTTTACTCCAATGGATGGTAGCCTTGTCATTATGGAAGGTAGTCTGTTGTCAACATTTTTGTTACTCTAATGGATGGTAGCCTTGACATTATGGAACGTAGTCTATTGTCGATATTTTTGTTACTCCAATGGATGGTAGCCTTGTCATTATGGAAGGTAGTTTGTTGTTCAGATTTTTATTACTCCAATGGATGGTAGCCTTATCATTATGAAAGGTAGTCTATTGTCGAGATTTTTGTTATTCCATTGGATAGTAGCCTTGTTATTATGGAATGTAGTATGTTGTCGAGATTTTTGTTATCCCAATGGATGGTAACCATGTCATTATGGAAGGTAGTCTGTTGTCGAGATTTTTTTTACTCCAATGGATGGTAGCTTTGTCATTATGGAAGGTAGTATGTTGTCGAGATTTTTGTTACTGCTATGGATGGTAGCTTTGTCTTTATGGAAGGTAGTCTTTTTTCAATATTTTTGTTACTCCAATGGATGGTAGCCTTGTCTTTATTGAAGGTAGTCTGTTGTCGATATTTTTGTTACTCCTATGGATGGTAGCCTTGTCATTATGGAAGGTAGTCTATTGTCGAGATCTTTGTTACTTAATGGATGGTAGCCTTGTAATTATGGAAGGTAGTCTGTGGTAGACATTTTTGTTACTCTAATGGATGGTAGCCTTGTCATTATGGAAGGAAGTCTTTTGACGAGATTTTTGTTACTCCAATGGATTGTAGCCTTGTCATTATGGACCATGGTCTATTGTCGAGATTTTTTTTACTCCAATGGATGGTATCCTTATAATTATGGAAGGTCGTCTGTTGTTGAGATTTTTTTTACTCCAATGGATGCTAGCCTTGTCATTATGGAAGGTAGTATATTGTCAAGATTTTTTTTACTCCAATGGATGGTAGCCTTGTCATTATGGAAGGTAGTTTGTTGTCGATATTTTTGTTACTCCAATGGATTATAGCCTTGGTATTATGGAAGGTAGTCTTTGTCGAGATTTTTTTTACTCCAATAGATGCTAGCCTTGTCATTATGGAAGGTAGTATATTGTCAAGATTTGTTTTACTCCAATGGATGGTAGCCATGTCATATGGAAGGTAGTTTGTTGTCGAAATTTTTTTTACTGCAATGGATGTTAGCCTTGTCATTACGCAAGGTAGTTTGTTGTCGATATCTTTGTTACTCAATGGATAGTAGCCTTGTCATTATGGAAGGTAGTATGTTATCGAGATTTTTTTTACTCAAATGGATGGTAGCCTTATCATTATGGAAGGTAGTCTGTTGTCGACATTTTTGTTACTCTGATGGATGATAGCCTTGACATTATGGAACGTAGTCTGTTGTCGAGATTTTTGTTAATTCAATGGATGGTAGGCTTGTCATTATGGAAGGTAGTCTGTTGTCGATATTTTAGTTACTCCAATGGATTATAGCCTTGGTATTATGGAAGGTAGTCTTTGTCGAGATTTTTTTTACTCCAATAGATGCTAGCCTTGTCATTATGGAAGGTAGTATATTGTCAATATTTTTTTTACTCCAATGGATGGTAGCCATGTCATATGGAAGGTAGTTTGTTGTCGAAATTTTTTTTACTGCAATGGATGTTGGCCTTGTCATTATGCAAGGTAGTTTGTTGTCGATATCTTTGTTACTCAATGGATAATAGCCTTGTCATTATGGAAGGTAGTATGTTATCGAGATTTTTTTTACTCAAATGGATGGTAGCCTTATCATTATGGAAGGTAGTCTATTGTCGAGATTTTTGTTATCCCAATTGATGGTAACCTTGTCATTATGGAAGGTAGTCTATTGTCGAGATTATTTTTACTCCAATGTATGGTAGCTTTGTCATTATGGAAGGTAGTCTGTTGTCGAGATATTTGTTACTGCAATGGATGGTAGCTTTGTCTTTATGGAAGGTAGTCTTTTGTCAATATTTTTGTTACTCCAATGGATGGTAGCGTTGTCTTTATGGAAGGTAGTCTGTTGTCGATATTTTTGTTACTCTAATGGATGGTAGCCTTGTCATTATGGAAGGTAGTCAGTGGTAGAGATTTTTGTGACTCTAATGGATGGTAGCCTTGTCATTATGGAAGGAAGTCTTTTGTCGAGATTTTTGTTACTCCAATGGATGGTAGCCTTGTCATTATGGACCATGGTCTATTGTCTAGATTTTTTTTATTCCAATGGATGGTATCCTTGTAATTATCGAAAGGTAGTCTGTTGTCGAGATTTTTGTTACTCCAATGGATAGTAGCCTTGTCATTATGGAAGGTAGTCTGTTGTCGAGATTTTTTTTACTGCAATGGATGGTAGCCTTGTCATTATGGAAGGTAGTTTGTTGTTCAGATTTTTGTTACTCCAAGTGATGGTAGCCTTGTCATTATGGAAGGTAGTCTGTTGTCGATATTTTTGTTACTCCAATGGATGGTAGCCTTGTCATTATGGAAGGTAGTCTGTTGTCAAATTTTTTTTTACTCCAATGGATGCTAGCCTTGTCATCATGGAAGGTAGTATATTGTCAAGATTTTTTTTACTCCAATGGATGCTAGCCTTGTCATTATAGAAGGTAGTCTATTGTCTAGATCTTTGTTAATCAATGGATGGTAGCCTTGTCATTATGGAAGGTAGTTTGTTGTTCAGATTTTTGTTACTCCAATGGATGGTAGACTTGTCATTATGAAAGGTAGTCTATTGTCGAGATTTTTGTTATTCCATTGGATAGTAGCCTTGTTATTATGGAAGGTAGTCTGTTGTCGAGATTTTTGTTATCCCAGTGGATAGTAGCCTTGTCATTATGGAAGGTAGTATATTGTAAAAAATTTGTTTATTCCAATGGATGGTAGCCTTGTCATATGGAAGGTAGTTTATTGTCGAGATTTTTTTACTGCAATGGATGGTAGCCTTGTCATTATGGAAGGTAGTCTGTTGTCGATATCTTTGTTACTCAATGGATGGTAGCCTTGTCATTATGGAAGGTAGTTTGTTGTTCATATTTTTGTTACTCCAATGGATGGTAGCCTTGTCATTATGGAAGGTAGTGTGCTGTCGATATTTTTGTTACTGCAATGGATGGTTTCCTTGTCATTATAAAAGGTAGTCTGTTGTCGAGATTTTTTTTACTCCAATGGATGGTAGCCTTGTCATTATGGATGGTAGTCTGTTGCCGATATTTTTGTTACTCCAATGGACGGTAGCCTTGTCATTATGGAAGGTAGTCTATTGTCGATATTTTTGTTACTCAAATGGATGGTAGCCTTGTCTTTATGGAAGGTAATCTGTTGTCGAGATCTTTGTTATGCAATGGATGGTAGCCTTGTCATTATGGAAGGTAGTTTGTTGTCGATATTTTTTTTACTGCAATGGATGGTTTCCTTGTCATTATGGAAGGTAGTCTATTGTTGAGATTTTTGTTATTCCAATGGACTGTAGCCTTGTAATTATGGAAGGTAGTCTGTTGTCGATATTTTTGATGCTCCAATGGATGGTAGCCTTGTCATTACGGAAGGTAGTCTGTTGTCGAGATTTTTTTTACTCTAATGGAAGGTAGCCTTGTCATTATGGAAGTTAGTCTGTTGTTGAGATTTTTGTTATTCCAATAGATGGTAGCCTTGTCATTATGGAAGGTATTATGTTGTTGATATCTTTGTCACTCAATGGATGGTAGCATTGTCATTATGGAAGGTAGTCTGTAGTTTAGACTTTTTTAATTCCAATGGATGGTAGCCTTGTCATTATGGAAGGTAGTATGTCATTGTGATTTTTGTTACTCTAATGGATGGTAGCTTTCTTATTATGGAAGGTAGTCTATTGTTCTTATTTTTTTTACTCTAATGGATGGTAGCCTTGTCATTATGGAAGGTAGTCTGTTGTCGATATTTTATTTACTCGAATGGATGGTAGCCTTGTCTTTATGGAAGGTAGTATATTGTCGATATTTTTGTTACTCCAATGGATGGTATCCTTGTCATTATGGAAGGTAGTATGTCGTTGAGATTTCTGTTACTCCAATGGATGGTAGCCTTGTCTTTATGGTAGGTAGTCTGTTGTTGAGATTTTTTTTCTCCAATGGATGGTACCCTTGTAATTATGAAAGGTAGTCTGTTGTCGAGATTTTTGTTATTCCATTGAATTGTAGCCTTGTCATTATGGAAGGTAGTATGATGTCGATATTTTTTATATTCCAATCGTTGGTAACCTTGTCATTATGCAAGGTAGTATGTTGTCGAGATTGTTTTTACTCCAATGGATGGTAGCCTTGTCATTATGGAAGTTGGTCTGTTGTCGAGATTTTTGTTACTCCAATGGATGATGGCCTTGTCATTATGGAAGGTAGTCTGTTCTCGAGATTTTTTATACTCCAATGGATTGCCGCCTTGTCATTATGGAAGGTAGTCTGTTGTCTAGATTTTTGTTACTCCAATGGATGGTATCCTTGTCATTATGGAAGGTAGTCTGTTGTCGATATTTTTGTTACTGCAATGAATGTTTTCCTTGTCATTATGGAAGGTAGTCTATTGTTGAGATTTTTGTTATTCCAATTGATTGTAGCCTTGTCATTATGGAAGGTAGTCTGTTGTCGATATTTTTGTTACTCCAATGGATGGTAGCCTTGTCATTATAGAAGATAGTATGTTGTCGATATTTTTGTTACTCAAATGGATGGTAGCCTTGTCTTTATGGAAGGTAGTCTGTTATCGAGATCTTTGTTACACAATGGATGGTACCCTTGTCATTATGGAAGGTAGTCTGTTTTCGAGATTTTTGTTACTCTAATGGATGGTAGCCTTGTCATTATGGAAGTTAGTATGTTGTTGAGATTTTTGTTATTCCAATGGATGGTATCCTTGTCATTATGGAAGGTATTATGTTGTCGATATCTTTGTCACTCAATGGATGGTAGTGTTATCATTATGGAAGGTAGTCTGTTGTTGAGATTTTTTTTATTCCAATGGATGGTAGCCTTGTCATTATGGAAGGTAGTCTGTCATTGAGATTTTTGTTAATCTAATGGATGGTAGCCTTCTCATTATGGAAGGTAGTCTGTTGTTCATATTTTTTTTACTCCAATGGATGGTAGCCTTGTCATAATGGAAGGTAGTCTATTGTTGAGATTTTTGTTATTCCAATGGATGGTAGCCTTGTAATTATGGAAGGTAGTCTGTTGTCGATGTGTTTGTTACTCCAATGGATGGTAGCCTTGTCATTATAGAAGGTAGTCTGTTGTCGATATTTTTGTTACTCAAATGGATGGTAGCCTTATCTTTATGGAAGGTAGTCTATTGTCGAGATCTTTGTTACGCAATGGATGGTAGCCTTGTCATTATGGAAGGTAGTCTGTTGTCGAGATTTTTGTTACTCTAATGGATTGTAGCCTTGTCATTATGGAAGTGAGTCTGTTGTTGAGATTTTTGTTATTCCAACGGATGGTAGCCTTGTCATTATGGAAGGTATTTTGTTGTCGATATCTTTGTCACTCAATGGATGGTAGCATTGTCATTATGGAATGTAGTCTGTTGTTGAGATTTTTTTTATTTCAATGGATGGTAGCCTTGTCATTATGGAAGGTAGTATATTGTCAAGATTTTTTTTACTCCAATGGATGGTAGCCTTGTCATATGTAAGGTAGTTTGTTGTCGAGATTTTTTTACTGCAATGGATGGTAGCCTTGTCATTATGGAAGATAGTTTGTTTTCGATATCTTTGTTACTCAATGGATAGTAGCCTTGTCATTATGGAAGGTAGTCTGTTGTCGAGATTTTTTTTACTCCAATGGATGGTAGCCTTGTCATTATGGAAGGTAGTCTGTTGTCGACATTTTTGTTACTCAAATGGATGGTAGCCTTGACATTATGGAATGTAGTCTGTTGTCGATATTTTTGTTACTCCAATGGATGGTAGCCTTGTCATTATGTAAAGTAGTTTGTTGTTCAGATTTTTATTACTCCAATGGATGGTAGCCTTGTCATTATGAAAGGTAGTATATTGTCGAGATTTTTGTTATTCCATTGGATAGTAGCCTTGTTATTATGGAATGTAGTCTGTTGTCAAGATTTTTGTTATCCCAATGGATGGTAACCTTGTCATTATGGAAGGTAGTCTGTTGTCGAGATTTTTTTTACTCCAATGGATGGTAGCTTTGTCTTTATGGAAGGTAGTCTATTGTCGAGATTTTTGTTACTGCAATGGATGGTAGCTTTGTCTTTATGGAAGGTAGTCTTTTGTCAATATTTTTGTTACTCCAATGGATGGTAGACTTGTCTTTATGGAAGGTAGTTTGTTGTGGATATGTTTGTTACTCCTATGGATGGTAGCCTTGTCATTATGGAAGGTAGTCTATTGTCTAGATCTTTGTTACTCAATGGATGGTAGCCTTGTCATTATGGAAGGTAGTCTGTGGTAGAGATTTTTGTTACTCTAATGGATGTTAGCCTTGTCATTATGGAAGGAAGTCTTTTGACGAGATTTTTGTTACTCGAATGTATTGTAGCCTTGTCATTATGGACCATGGTCTATTGTCGAGATTTTTGTTACTCCAATGGATGGTATCCTTGTAATCATGGAAGGTAGTCTGTTGTCGAGATTTTTTTTACTCCAATGGATAGTAGCCTTGTCATTATGGAAGGTAGTCTATTGTCTAGATTTTTGTTACTCTAATGGATGGTAGACTTAAAATTATGGAAATAAGTCTGGTTTCGAGATTTTTGTTACCGCAATGGATGTAGGCGTGTCATTATGGAACGTAGTTTGTTGTCGATATTTATGTTACGCCAATGGATGGTAGCCTTGTCGTTATGGAAGGTAGATTGTTGTCTTGATTTTTGTTACTCCAATGGATGATAGCCTTGTCATTATGGAAGGAAGTCTATTGTATAGATATTTGAAACTCCAATGGATGGTAACCTTGTCATTATGGAAGGTAGTCTGTTGTCGAGATTTTTTTTACTCCAATGGATGGTAGCCTTGTCATTATGGAAGGTAGTATACTGTCGAGATTTTTGTTACTGCAATGGATGGTAGCATTGTCTTTATGGAAGGTAGTCTTTTGTAAATATTTTTGTTACTCCAATGGGTGGTAACTTTGTCATTATGGAAGGTAGTCTGTTGTCAATATTTTTGTTACTCCTACGGATGGTAGCCTTGTCATTATTGAAGGTAGTCTATTGTCGAGATCTTTGTTACTCAATGGATGTTAGCCTTATCATTATGGAAGGTAGTCTGTGGTTGAGATTTTTGTTACTCTAATGGATGGTAGCCTTTTCATTATGGAAGGAAGTCTTTTGTCGTGATTTTTGTTACTCCAATGGATAGTATCCTTGTAATTATGGAAGGAAGTCTGTTGTCGAGATTTTTTTTACTCCAATGGATGGTAGCCTTGTCATATGTGAGGTAGTCTGTTGTCGAGATATTTTACTCCAATGGATGGTATCCTTGTCATTATGGAAGGTAGTCTGTTTTTGATATGTTTGTTACTCAATGGATGGTAGCCTTGTTATTATGGTAGGTAGTCTGTTGTCGATATCTTTGTTACTCAATGGATGCTAGACTTGTCATTATGGAAGGTAGTCTGTTGTCGGGATTTTTGTTACTACAATGGATGGTAGCCTTGTTATTATGGATGGTAGTCTGCTTTCGATATTTTTGTTACTCCAATGGATGGTAGCCTTGTCTTTAAGGAAGGTAGTCTGTTTTCGATATTTTTCTTACTCCTATGGATGGTAGCCTTGTCATTATGGAAGGTAGTTTATTGTCGAGATCTTTGTTACTCAATGGATGGTAGCCTTGTCATTATGGAAGGTAGTCTGTTGTCAAGATTTTTGTTACTGCAATGGATGGTATCCTTTTAATTATGGAAGGTAGTCTGTTGTCGAGATTTTTGTTACTCCAATGGATGGTAGCCTTGTCATTATGGAAGGTAGTCTGCTGTCGATATTTTTGTTACTCCAATGGATGGTAGCCTTGTCATTATGGAAGGTAGTCTGTTGTCGAGATTCTTTTTAACCCAATGGATGCTAGACTTGTCATTATGGAAGGAAGTATATTGTCAAGATTTTTTTTACTCCAATGGATGCTAGACTTGGCATTATGGAAGGTAGTATATTGTCAAGATTTTTTTAACTCCAATGGATGGTAGCCTTGTCATATGGAAGGTAGTTTGTTGTCGAGATTTTTTTCACTGCAATGGATGGTAGCCTTATCATTATGGAAGGTAGTATGTTGTCGATATCTTTTTTACTCAATGGATGGTAGCCTTGACATTATGGAACGTAGTCTGTTGTCGAGATTTTTGTTACATCAATGGATGGTAGGCTTGTCATTATGGAACGTAGTCTATTGTCGATAATTTTGTTACTCCAATGGATGGTAGCCTTGTCATTATGGAAGGTAGTTTGTTGTTAATATTTTTGTTACTCCAATGGTTGGTAGCCTTTTCATTATGAAAGGTAGTCTATTGTCCAGATTTTTGTTATTCCATTGTATAGTAGCCTTGTTATTATGGAAGGTAGTCTGTTGTCGAGATTTCTGTTATCCCAATGGATGATAACCTTGTCATTATGGAAGGTAGTCTGTTGTTGATATTTTTTTTCTCCAATGGATGGTAGCCTTATCATTATGGAAGGTAGTCTGTTGTCGAGATTTTTTTTACCGCAATGGATGGTAGCTTTGTCTTTATGGAAGGTAGTCTTTTGTCAATATTTTTGTTACTCCAATGGATGGTAGCCTTGTCTTTATTGGAGGTAGTCTGTTATCGATATTTTTGTTACTCCTATGGATGGTAGCCTTGTCATTATGGAAGGTAATCTATTGTCGAGATCTTTGGTACTCAATGGATGGTAGCCTTGACATTATGGAAGGTAGTATGTGGTAGAGATTTGTATTACTCTAATTGATGATAGCCTTATCATTATGGACTGTGGTCTATTGTCAAGATTTTTGTTACTCCAATGGATGGTATACTTGTAATTATGGAAGGTTGTCTTTTGTCGATATTTTTGTTACTCCAATGGATAGTAGCCTTGTCATTATGGACCGTTGTCTATTGTTGAGATTTTTGTTACTGCAATGGGTGGTAGCCTTGTAATTATGGAAGGTAGTCTGTTGTCAAGATTTTTGTTAATCCAATGGATGGTAGCCTTGTCATTATGGAAGGTAGTCTATTGTCTAGATTTTTGTTACTCTAATTGATGGTAGACTTAAAATTATGGAAATAAGTCTGGTTTCGAGATTTTTGTTACCGCAATGGATGTAGGCGTGTCATTATGGAACGTAGTTTGTTGTCGATATTTATGTTACACCAATGGATGGTAGCCTTGTCGTTATGGAAGGTAGATTGTTTTCTAGATTTTTGTTACTCCAATGGATGCTAGCCTTGTCATTATGGAAGGTAGTCTGTTGTTGAGATTTTTGTTACTCCAATGGATGGTAGCCTTGTCATTATGGAAGGAAGTCTATTGTATAGATATTTGTAACTCCAATGGATGGTAGCCTTGTCATTATGGAAGGTAGTCTGTTGTCGAGATTTTTGTTATCCCAATGGATGGTAACCTTGTCATTATGGAAGGTAGTCTGTTGTCTTGATTTTTTTTACTCCAATGGATGGTAGCCTTGTCATTATGGAAGGTAGTCTACTGTCGAGATTTTTGTTACTGCAATGGATGGTAGCATTGTCTTTATGGAAGGTAGTCTTTTGTCAATTTTTTGTTACTCCAATGGATGGTAGCTTTGTCTTTATGGAAGGTAGTCTGTTGTCGATATTTTTGTTACTCCTACGGATGGTAGCCTTGTCATTATGGAAGGTAATCTATTGTCGAGATCTTTGTTACTCAATGGATGGTAGCCTTGTCATTATGGAAGGTTGTCTGTGGTAGAGATTTTTGTTACTCTAATAGATGGTAGCCTTGTCATTATGGAAGGAAGTCTTTTGTCGTGATTTTTGTTACTACAATGGATGGTAGCCTTGTCGTTATGGACTGTGGTCTATTGTCAAGATTTTTGTTACTCCAATGGATGGTATCCTTGTAATTATGGAAGGTAGTCTGTTGTCGAGATTTTTTTTACTCCAATGGATGGTAGCCTTGTCATATGTGAGGTAGTCTGTTGTCGAGATATTTTACTCCAATGGATGGTATCCTTGTCATTATGGAAGGTAGTCTGTTTTTGATATGTTTGTCACTCAATGGATGGTATCCTTGTTATTATGGTAGGTAGTCTGTTGTCGATATCTTTGTTACTCAATGGATGCTAGACTTGTCATTATGGAAGGTAGTCTGTTGTCGAGATTTTTGTTATTACAATGGATGGTAGCCTTGTTATTATGGATGGTAGTCTGCTGTCGATATTTTTGTTACTCCAATGGATGGTAGCCTTGTCTTTATGGAAGGTAGTCTGTTATCGATATTTTTCTTACTCCTATGGATGGTAGCCTTGTCATTATGGAAGGTAGTTTATTGTCGAGATCTTTGTTACTCAATGGATGGTAGCCTTGTCATTATGGAAGGTAGTCTGTGGTAGAGATTTTTGTTACTCTAATGGATGGTAGCCTTGTCATTATGGAAGGATGTCTTTTGTCGAGATTTTTGTTTCTCCAATGGATGGTAGCCTTGTTATTATGGATCGTGGTCTATTGTCGAGATTTTTGTTACTGCAATGGATGGTATTCTTTTAATTATGGAAGGTAGTTTGTTGTCGAGATTTTTGTTACTCCAATGGATGGTAGCCTTGTCATTATGGAAGGTAGTCTGCTATCGATATTTTTGTTACTCCAATGGATGGTAGCCTTGACATTATGGAAGGTAGTCTGTTGTCGAGATTCTTTTTAACCCAATGGATGCTAGACTTGTCATTATGGAAGGTAGTATATTGTCAAGATTTTTTTTACTCCAATGGATGCTAGACTTGTCATTATGGAAGGTAGTTTGTTGTCGAGATTTTTTTCACTGCAATGGATGGTAGCCTTGTTATTATGGAAGGTAGTATGTTGTCGATATCTTTTTTACTCAATGGATGGTAGCCTTGACATTATGGAACGTAGTGTGTTGTCGAGATTTTTGTTACATCAATGGATGGTAGGCTTGTCATTATGGAACGTAGTCTATTGTCGATAATTTTGTTACTTCAATGGATGGTAGCCTTGTCATTATGGAAGGTAGTTTGTTGTTCAGATTTTTGTTACTCCAATGGATGGTAGCCTTTTCATTATGAAAGGTAGTCTATTGTCCAGATTTTTGTTATTCCATTGTATAGTAGCCTTGTTATTATGGAAGGTAGTCTGTTGTCGAGATTTCTGTTATCCCAATGGATGATAACCTTGTCATTATGGAAGGTAGTCTGTTGTCGAGATTTTTTTTACCGCAATGGATGGTAGCTTTGTCTTTATGGAAGGTAGTCTTTTGTCAATATTTTTGTTACTCCAATGGATGGTAGCCTTGTCTTTATTGGAGGTAGTCTGTTATCGATATTTTTGTTACTCCTATGGATGGTAGCCTTGTCATTATGGAAGGTAGTCTATTGTCGAGATCTTTGTTACTCAATGGATGGTAGCCTTGTCATTATGGTAGGCAGTTTGTGGTAGAGATTTGTATTACTCTAATGGATGGTAGCCTTGTCATTATGGAAGGTAGTCTGTTGTCGAGATTTTTGTTACTCCAATGGATGGTAGCCTTTTCATTATGGACCGTGGTCTATTGTCAAGATTTTTGTTACTCCAATGGATGGTATACTTGTAATTATGGAAGGTTGTCTTTTTTCGATATTTTTGTTACTCCAATGGATAGTAGCCTTGTCATTATGGACCGTTGTCTATTGTTGAGATTTTTGTTACTGCAATGGGTGGTAGCCTTGTAATTATGGAAGGTAGTATGTTTTCAAGATTTTTGTTACAGCAATGGATGGTAGCCTTGTCATTATGGAAGGTAGTCTATTGTCTAGATTTTTGTTACTCTAATGGATGGTAGACTTAAAATTATGGAAATAAGTCTGGTTTCGAGATTTTTGTTACCGCAATGGATGTAGGCGTGTCATTATGGAACGTAGTTTGTTGTCGATATTTATGTTACACCAATGGATGGTAGCCTTGTCGTTATGGAAGGTAGATTGTTGTCTAGATTTTTGTTACTCCAATTGATGATAGCCTTGTCATTATGGAAGGTAGTCTGTTGTTGAGATTTTTGTTACTCCAATGGATGGTAGGCGTGTCATTATGGAAGGTAGTCTGTTGTCGAGATTCTTTTTAACCCAATGGATGCTAGACTTGTCATTATGGATGGTAGTATATTGTCAAGATTTTTTTTACTCCAATGGATGATAGACTTGTAATTATGGAAGGTAGTATATTGTCAAGATATTTTTAACTCCAATGGATGGTAGCCTTATCATTATGGAAGGTAGTCTACTGTCGAGATTTTTGTACAGCAATGGATGGTAGCATTGTCTTTATGGAAGGTAGTCTTTTGTCAATTTTTTTGTTACTCCAATGGATGGTAGCTTTGTCTTTATGGAAGGTAGTCTGTTGTCGATATTTTTGTTACTCCTACGGATGGTAGCCTTGTCATTATGGAAGGTAATCTATTGTCGAGATCTTTGTTACTCAATGGATGGTAGCCTTGTCATTATGGAAGGTTGTCTGTGGTAGAGATTTTTGTTACTCTAATGGATGGTAGCCTTGTCATTATGGAAGGAAGTCTTTTGTCGTGATTTTTGTTACTCCAATGAATGGTAGCCTTGTCGTTATGGATTGTGGTCTATTGTCAAGATTTTTGTTACTCCAATGGATGGTATCCTTGTAATTATGGAAGGTAGTCTGTTGTCGAGATTTTTTTTACTCCAATGGATGGTAGCCTTGTCATATGTGAGGTAGTCTGTTGTCGAGATATTTTACTCCAATGGATGGTATCCTTGTCATTATGGAAGGTAGTCTGTTTTTGATATGTTTGTTACTCAATGGATGGTAGCCTTGTTATTATGGTAGGTAGTCTGTTGTCGATATCTTTGTTACTCAATGGATGCTAGACTTGTCATTATGGAAGGTAGTCTGTTGTCCAGATTTTTGTTACTACAATGGATGGTAGCCTTGTTATTATGGAAGGTAGTCTGCTGTCGATATTTTTGTTACTCCAATGGATGGTAGCCTTGTCATTATGGAAGGTAGTCTGTTGTCGATATTTTTCTTACTCCTATGGATGGTAGCCTTGTCATTATGGAAGGTAGTTTATTGTCGAGATCTTTGTTACTCAATGGATGGTAGCCTTGTCATTATGGAAGGTAGTTTGATGTCGATATTTTTGTTACTCCAATGGATGGTAGCCTTGTCATTATAGAAGGAAGTCTGTTGTCGAGATTTTTGATATACCAATGGATGGTAGCCTTGTTATTAGGGACCGTGGTCTATTGTCGAGATTTTTGTTACTGCAATGGATGGTATCCTTGTAATTATGGAAGGTAGTTTGTTGACGAGATTTTTGTTACACCAATGGATGGTAGCCTTGTCATTATGGAAGGTAGTCTGCTGTCGATATTTTTGTTACTCCAATGGATGGTAGCCTTGTCATTATGGAAGGTAGTCTGTTGTTGATATTCTTTTAAACCCAATGGATGCTAGACTTGTCATTATGGAAGGTAGTATATTTTCAAGATTTTTTTTACTCCAATGGATGGTAGCCTTGTCATATGGAAGGTAGTTTGTTGTCGAGATTTTTTTTACTACAATGGATGGTAGCCTTGTCATTATGGAAGGTAGTCTGTTGTCGATATCTTTTTTACTCAATGGATGGTAGCCTTGACATTATTGAACGTAGTTTGTTGTCGAGATTTTTGTTACTTTAATGGATGGTAGGCTTGTCATTATGGAACGTAGTATATTGTCGATAATTTTGTTACTCCAATGGATGGTAGCCTTGTCATTATGGAAGGTAGTTTGTTGTTCATATTTTTGTTACTCCAATGGATGGTAGCCTTATCATTATGAAAGGTAGTCTATTGTCCAGATTTTTGTTATTCCATTGGATATTAGCCTTGTTATTATGGAAGGTAGTCTATTGTCGAGATTTCTGTTATCCCAATGGATGATAGCCTTGTGATTATGGAAGGTAGTCTATTATCGATATTTTTGTTACTCAATGGATGGTAGCCTTGTCATTATGGCAGGTAGTCTGTTGTCGATATCTTTTTTACTCAATGGATGGTAGCCTTGTCTTTATGGAAGGTAGTCTGTTGTCGATATTTTTGTTACTCCTATGGATGGTAGCCTTGTCATTATGGAAGGTAGTCTATTGTCGAGATCTTTGTTACTCAATGGATGGTAGCCTTGTCATTATGGTAGGTAGTCTATGGTAGAGATTTTTATTACTTTAATGGATGGTAGCCTTGTCATTATGGAAGGTAGTCTGTTGTCGAGATTTTTGTTACTCCAATTGATGGTATCCTTTTCATTATGGTCCGTGGTCTGTTGTCATGATTTTTGTTACTCCAATGGATGGTATACTTGTAATTATGGAAGGTAGTCTTTTGTCGATATTTTTGTTACTCCAATGGATAGTAGCCTTGTCATTATGGACCGTGGTCTATTGTCGAGATTTTTGTTACTGCAATGGGTGGTAGCCTTGTAATTATGGAAGGTAGTCTGTTGTCAAGATTTTTGATACTCCAATGGATGGTAGCCTTGTCATTATGGAAGGTAGTCTATTGTCGAGATTTTTGTTACTCTAATGGATGGTAGACTTAAAATTATGGAAATAAGTCTGGTTTCGAGATTTTTTTTACCGCAATGGATGTAGGCGTGTCATTATGGAACGTAGTTTGTTGTCGATATTTATGTTACACCACTGGATGGTAGCCTTTTCGTTATGGAAGGTAGACTGTTTTCTAGATTTTTGTTACTCCAATGGATGATAGCCTTTTCATTATGGAAGGTAGTATATTATCGATATTTTTGTTACTCAATGGATGGTAGCCTTGTCATTATGGCATGTAGTCTGTTGTCGATATCTTTTTTACTCAATGGATGGTAGCGTTGTCTTTAGGGAAGTTAGTCTATTGTCGATATTTTTGGTACTCCTATGGATGGCAGCCTTATCATTATGCAAGGTAGTGTGTTGTAGAGATTTTTGTTACTGTAATGGATGGTAGCCTTGTCATCATGAAAGGAAGTCTTTTGTCGATATTTTTGTTACTCCAATGGATGGTAGCCTTGTCATTATGGACTGTAGTCTATTGTCGATATTTTTGTTACTCTAATGGATGGTAGACTTGACATTATGGAAAGTAGTTTGCTGTCGAGATTTTTATTACCGCAATGGATGGTAGGCGTGTCATTATGGAAGGTAGTCTGTTGTTGAGATTTTTGTTACTCTAATGGATGGTAGCCTTGTCTTTATGGAACGTAGTCTGTTGTCTAGATTTTCGGTACTCCAATGGATGATAGACTTGTCATTATGGAAAGTAGTTTGTTGTAGAGATTTTTGTTACTCCAATGGATGGTATCCTTGTCATTATGGAAGGAAGTCTGTTGTATAGATATTTGTAACTCCAATGGATGGTAGCCTTGTCATTATGGAAGGTAGTCTATTGTCAGGATTTTTGTTACTGCAATGGATGGTAGCCTTGTCTTTATGGAAGGTAGTCTAGTGTCGATATTTTTGTTACTCATATGGATGGTAGCCTTGTCATTATGGAAGGTAGTTTATTGTCGAGATCTTTGTTACTCAATGGATGGCAGCCTTGTCATTATGCAAGGTAGTCTGTTGTAGAGATTTTTGTTACTGTAATGAATGGTAGCCTTGTCATTATGGAAGGAAGTCTTTTATCGATATTTTTGTTATTGCAATGGATGGTAGCCTTGTAATTATGGAAGGTAGTCTGTTGTCGAGATTTTTGTTACTCCAATGGATGGTAGCATTGTCATTATGGAAGGTAGTTTGTTGTCTATATTTTTGTTACTCTAATGGATGGTAGACTTGACATTATGGAAAGTAGACTGGTTTTGAGATTTTTGTTACCGCAATGGATGGTAGTCGTGTCATTATGGAACATAGTTTGTTGTCGATATTTTTGTTACTCCAATGGATGGTAGCCTTGTCGTTATGGAAGGTAGTCTGTTGTCTAGATTTTTATTACTCCAATGGATGATAGCCTTGTCATTATGGAAGGTAGTCTTTTGTAGAGATTTTTGTTACTCCAATGGATGGTAGCCTTGTCATTATGGAAGGAAGTATGTTGTATAAATTTTTGTAACTCCAATGGATGGTAGCCTTGTCATTATGGAAGGTAGTCTGTTGTCGATATCTTTGTTACTCAATGGATGGTAGCCTTGTCATTATGGCAGGTAGCCTGTTGTCTATATCTTTGTTACTCAATGGATGGTAGCCTTGTCATTATGGAAGGTAGTTTGTTGTCGATATTTTTGTTACTCCAATGGATGGTATCCTTGTCATTATGGAAGGTAGTCTATTGTCGAGATTTTTGTTACTCCAATGGATGGTAGCCTTGTCATTATTGAAGGTAGTCTATGGTAGAGATTTTTATTACTCTAATGGATGGTAGCCTTGTCATTATGGATGGTAGTCTTTTGTCGAGATTTTTGTTACTCCAATGGATGGTAGCCTTTTCATTATGGACCGTGGTTTGTTGTCAAGATTTTTGTTACTCCAATGGATGGTATACTTGTAATTATGGAAGGTAGTCTTTTGTCGATATTTTTGTTACTCCAATGGATAGTAGCCTTGTCATTATGGACCGTGGTCTATTGTCGAGATTATTGTTACTGCAATGGGTGGTAGCCTTGTAATTATGGAAGGTAGTCTCTTGTCAAGATTTTTGTTACTCCAATGGATGGTAGCCTTGTCATTATGGAAGGTAGTCTGTTTTCGATCTTTTTGTTACTCTAATGGATGGTAGACTTAAAATTATGGAAATAAGTCTGGTTTCGAGATTTTTGTTACCGCAATGGATGTAGGCGTGTCATTATGGAACGTAGTTTGTTGTCGATATTTATGTTACACCAATGGATGGTAGCCTTTTCGTTATGGAAGGTAGACTTTTTTCTAGATTTTTGTTACTCCAATGGATGATAGCCTTGTCATTATGGAAGGTAGTCTATTATCGATATTTTTGTTACTCAATGGATTGTAGCCTTGTCATTATGGCAGGTAGTCTGTTGTCGATATCTTTGTTACTCAATGGATGTTAGCCTTGTCTTTAGGGAAGTTAGTCTATTGTCGATATTTTTGGTACTCCTATGGATGGTAGCCTTGTCATTATGAAAGGTAGTCTGTTGTCGAGATCTTTGTTACTAAATGGATGGCAGCCTTATCATTATGCAAGGTAGTCTGTTGTAGAGATTTTTGTTACTGTAATGGATGGTAGCCTTGTCATTATGAAAGGAAGTCTTTTGTCGATATTTTTGTTACTCCAATGGATGGTAGCCTTGTCATTATGGAAGGTAGTCTATTGTCAGGATTTTTGTTACTGCAATGGATGGTAGCCTTGTCTTTATGGAAGGTAGTCTAGTGTCGATATTTTTGTTACTCATATGGATGGTAGCCTTGTCATTATGGAAGGTAGTTTATTGTCGAGATCTTTGTTACTCAATGGATGGCAGCCTTGTCATTATGCAAGGTAGTCTGTTGTAGAGATTTTTGTTACTGTAATGAATGGTAGCCTTGTCATTATGGAAGGAAGTCTTTTATCGATATTTTTGTTATTGCAATGGATGGTAGCCTTGTAATTATGGAAGGTAGTCTGTTGTCGAGATTTTTATTACTCCAATGGATGGTAGCATTGTCGTTATGGAAGGTAGTTTGTTGTCAATATTTTTGTTACTCTAATGGATGGTAGACTTGACATTATGGAAGGTAGTCTATTGTCTGGATTTTTGATACTGCAATGGATGGTAGACTTGTCTTTATGAAAGGTAGTCTAGTGTCGATATTTTTGTTACTCATATGGATGGTAGCCTTGTCATTATGGAAGGTAGTTTATTGTCGAGATCTTTGTTACTCAATGGATGGCAGCCTTGTCATTATGCATGGTAGTCTGTTGTAGAGATTTTTGTTACTGTAATGAATGGTAGCCTTGTCATTACGGAAGGAAGTCTTTTATCGATATTTTTGTTATTAAAATGGATGGTAGCCTTGTAATTATGGAAGGTAGTCTGTTGTCGAGATTTTTGTTACTCCAATGGATGGTAGCATTGTCATTATGGAAGGTAGTTTCTTGTCTATGTTTTTGTTACTCTAATGGATGGTAGACTTGACATTATGGAAAGTAGTCTGGTTTTGAGAGTTTTGTTACCGCAATGGATGGTAGGCGTGTCATTATGGAACATAGTTTGTTGTCGATATTTTTGTTACTCCAATGGATGGTAGCCTTGTCGTTATGGAAGGTAGTCTGTTGTCTAGATTTTTGTTACTCCAATGGATGATAGCCTTGTCATTATGGAAGGTAGTCTGTTGTAGAGATTTTTGTTACTCCAATGGATGGTAGCCTTGTCATTATGGAAGGAAGTATGTAGTATAAATTTTTGTAACTCCAATGGATGGTAGCCTTGTCATTATGGAAGGTAGTCTGTTGTCGATATCTTTGTTTCTCAATGGATGGTAGCCTTGTCATTATGGAAGGTAGCCTGTTGTCGATATCTTTGTTACTCAATGGATGGTAGCCTTGTCATTATGGAAGGTAGTTTATTGTCGATATTTTTGTTACTCCAATGGATGGTATCCTTGTCATTATGGAAGGTAGTCTGTTGCGATATTTTTGTTACTCTAATGGATGGTAGCCTTATCTTTATGGAACGTAGTCTGTTTTCGAGATTTTTGTTACTCTAATGGATGGTAGCCTTGTCTTTATGGAACATAGTCTGTTGTCGATATTTTTGTTACTCCAATGGATGGTAGCCTTGTCCTTATGGAAGGTAGTATGTCGTTGATATTTTTGTTACTAAAATGGATGGTAGCCTTTTCATTATTGAAGTTAGTTTATTCTCAGGATTTTTGATACTACAATGGATGGTAGCCTTGTCTTTATGAAAGGTAGTCTAGTGTCGATATTTTTGTTACTCATATGGATGGTATCCTTGGCATTATGGAAGGTAGTCTATGGTCGATATCTTTGTTACTCAATGGATGGTAGCCTTGTCATTATGCAAGGTAGTCTGTTGTAGAGATTTTTGTTACTGTAATGAATGGTAGCCTTGTCATTATGGAAGGTAGTCTATTATCGAAATTTTTGTTATTAAAATGGATGGTAGCCATGTCATTATGGGAGGTAGTCTGCTGTCGATATTTTTGTTACTCCAATGGATGGTAGCATTGTCATTAAGGAAGGTAGTTTGTTGTCTATGTTTTTGTTACTCTAATGGATGGTAGACTTGACATTATGGAAAGTAGTCTGTTGTCGAGATTTTTGTTACTCCAATGGATGGTAGCCTTGTCATTATGGAAGGTTGTCTGTTGTCGAGATTTTTGTTACTCCAATGGATGGTAGCCTTGTAATTATGGAAGGTAGTCTGTTGTCGAGATTTTTGGTACTCCAATGGATGGTAGACTTGTCATTATGGAAGGTTGTCTGTTGTCGAGATTTTTGTTACTCTAATGGATGATAGACTTGACATTATGGAAAGTAGTGTGGTTTCGAGATTTTTGTTACTGCAATGGATGGTAGGCGTGTCATTATGGAATGTAATTTGTTGTCGATATTTTTGTTACTCCAATGGATGTTAGCCTTGTCATTATAGAAGGTAGTCTGTTGTCTAGATTTTTGTTACTCCAATTGATGGTAGCCTTGTCATTATGGAAGGTAGTCTGTTGTAGAGAGTTTTGTTACTCCAATGGATGGTAGCCTTGTCATTATGGAAGGTAATTTACTGTCGATATTTTTGATACTCCAATAGATGGTAGCCTTGTCATTATCGAAGGTAGTCTATTGTTGAGATTTTTTTTACTCCATTGGATGGTAGCCTTGTCATATGGAAGGTAGTTTGTTGTCAATATTTTTTTTACTGCAATGGATGGTAGCCTTGTCATTATGGCAGGTAGTCTGTTGTAGATATCTTTGTTACTCAATGGATGGTAGCCTTGTCATTATGGCAGGTAGTCTGTTGTCGATATCTATGTTACTCAATGGATGGTAGCCTTGTCATTATGGAAGGTAGTCTGTTATCGAGATTTTTGTTACTCTAATGGATGGTAGCCTTGTCTTTATGGAACGTAGTCTGTTGTCGACATTTTTGTTACTCCAATGGATGGTAGCCTTGTCATTATGGAACGTAGTGTGTTGTTGATATTTTTGTTACTCCAATGGATGGTAGCCATGTCATTATGGAAGGTAGTCTGCTGTCGATATTTTTGTTACTCCAATTGATGGTAGCCTTGTCATTATGGAAGGTAGTCTGTTGTCGAGATTTTTGTTACTCTAATGGATAGTAGCCTTGTAATTATGGAAGGTAGTCTGTTGTCGAGATTTTTGTTACTCCAATGGATGGTAGCCTTGTCATTATGGAAGGTTGTCTGTTGTCGAGATTTTTGTTACTCTAATGGATGGTAGACTTGACATTATGGAAAGTAGTCTGGTTTCGATATTTTTGTTACTGCAATGGATGGTAGGCGTGTCATTATGGAATGTAATTTGTTATCGATATTTTTGTTACTCCAATGGATGGTAGCCTTGTCATTATAGAAGGTAGTCTGTTGTCTAGATTTTTGTTACTCCAATGGATGGTAGCCTTGTAATTATGGAAGGTAGTTTGTTGTAGAGATTTTTGTTACTCCAATGGATGGTAGCCTTGTCATTATGGTCGGAAGTCTGTTGTATAGATTTTTGTAACTCCATTGGATGGTAGCCTTGTCATTATGGAAGGTAGTCTGTTGTCAAGATTTTTGTTACTGCAATGGATGGTAGCTTTGTATTAATGGAAGGTAGTCTGTTGTCGATATTTTTGTTACTGCAATCGATGGTAGCCTTATCTTTATGGAAGGTAGTCTGTTGTAGAGATTTTTGTTATTCCAATGGATGGTAGCCTTGTCATTATGGAACGTATTCTGTTGTCGATATTTTTGTTACTCCAATGGATGGTAGCCTTGTCATTATGGAAGGTAATATGTCGTTGTGATTTTTGTTACTCCAATGGATTGTATCCTTGTCATTATGGAAGGTAGTTTGTTGTTCATATTTTTGTTACTCCAATGGATGGTAGCCTCGTCATTATGAAAGGTAGTCTATTGTCGATATTTTTGTTATTCCATTGGATAGTAGCCTTGCCATTATGGAAAGTAGTCTGTTGTCGAGATTTTTGTTATCCCAATGGATGGTAACCTTGTCATTATGGAAGGTAGTCTATTTCAAGATTTTTTTTACTCCAATGGATGGTAGCCTTGTCATTATGGAAGGTAGTCTGTTGAGGAGATTTTTGATATTGCAATGGATGGTAGCCTTTTCTTTATGGAAGGTAGTCTGTTGTCGATATTTTTGTTACTCCAATGGATGGTAGCCTTGTCTTTATTGAAGGTAGTCTGTTGTCGATATTTTTGGTACTCCTATGGATGGAAGCCTTGTCATTATGGAAGGTAGTATGTCATTGAGATTTTTGTTACTCCAAAGGATTGTAGCATTGTCTTTATGGAAGGTAGTCTGTTGTCGATATTTTTGTTACTCCAATGAATGGTAGACTTGACATTATCGAAACTAGTCTGGTTTTATGATTTTTGTTACCGCAATGGATGGTAGGCATGTCATTATGGAACATAGTTTGTTGTCGATATTTTTGTTACTCTAATGGATGGTAGCCTTGTCGTTATGGAAGGTAGTCTGTTGTCTATATTTTTTTCACTCCAATGGATGATAGCCTTGTCATTATGGAAGGTAGTTTGTTGTAGAGATTTTTGTTACTCCAATGGATGGTAGCCTTGTCATTATGGAAGGAAGTCTGTTGTATAGATTTTTGTAACTCCAATGGATGGTAGCCTTGTCATTATGGAAGGTAGTCCGTTGTCGAGATCTTTGTTACTGCAACGGATGGTAGCCTTGTCTTAATGGAAGGTAGTCTGTTGTCGATATTTTTGGTACTCCTATGGATGGTAGCCTTGTCATTATGGAAGGTAGTCTGCTGTCGATATTTTTGTTAGTCCAATTGATGGTAGCCTTGTAATTATGGAAGGTAGTCTGTTGTTGAACGTTTTGTTACTCCAATGGATGGTAGCGTTGTCATTATGGAAGGTAGTTTGCTGTCGATATTTTTGTTACTCCAATGGATGGTAGCCTTGTCATTATGGAAGGTAGTCTATTGTCGAGATTTTTTTTACTCCATTGGATGGTAGCCTTGTCATATGGAAGGTAGTCTGTTGTCGATATTTTTTTTACTGCAATGGATGGTAGCCTTGTCATTATGGCAGGTAGTCTGTTGTCGATATCTTTGTTACTCAATGGATGGTAGCCTTATAATTATGGCAGGTAGTCTGTTTTAGATATCTTTGTTACTCAATGGATGGTAGCCTTGTCATTATGGAAGGTAGTCTGTTATCGATATTTTTGTTACTCCAATGGATGGTAGCCTAGTCATTTAGGAAGGTAGTTTGTTATCGAGATTTTTGTTACTCTAATGGATGGTAGCCTTGTCATTATGGAACGTAGTGTGTTGTTGATATTTTTGTTACTCCAATGGATGGTAGCCTTTTCATTATTGAAGATAGTTTATTGTCGAGATTTTTTTTACTCCAATGGATGCTAGTCTGTTGTCGAGATTTTTTTTACTCCAACGGATGGTATCCTTGGCATTATGGAAGGTAGTCTGTGGTCGATATCTTTGTCACTAAATGGATGGTAGCCTTGTTATTATGGAAGGTAGTCTGTTGTCGAGATCTTTGTTACCCAATGGATGCTAGCCTTGTCATTATGGAAGGTAGTCTATTATCGAAATTTTTGTTACTCCAATGGATGGTAGCCATGTCATTATGGGAGGTAGTCTGCTGTCGATATTTTTGTTACTCCAATTGATGGTAACCTTGTCATTATGGAAGGTAGTCTATTGTCGAGATTTTTGTTACTCTAATGGATTGTAGCCTTGTAATTATGGAAGGTAGTCTGTTGTCGAGATTTTTGTTACTCCAATGGATGGTAGCCTTGTCATTATGGAAGGTTGTCTGTTGTCGAGATTTTTGTTACTCTAATGGATGGTAGACTTGACATTATGGAAGGTAGTCTGTTGTCGAGATTTTTGTTACTGCAATGGATGGTAGGCGTTTCATTATGGAATGTAATTTGTTGTCGATATTTTTGTTACTCCAATGGATGTTAGCCTTGTCATTATAGAAGGTAGTCTGTTGTCTAGATTTTTGTTACTCCAATGGATGGTAGCCTTGTCATTATGGAAGGTAGTCTGTTGTAGAGAGTTTTGTTACTCCAATGGATGGTAGCCTTGTCATTATGGAAGGTAGTTTACTGTCGATATTTTTGTTACTCCAATAGATGGTAGCCTTGTCATTATGGATGGTAGTCTATTGTTGAGATTTTTTTTACTCCATTGGATGGTAGCCTTGTCATATGGAAGGTAGTCTGTTGTCAATATTTTTTTTACTGCAATGGATGGTAGCCTTGTCATTATGTCAGGTAGTCTGTTGTTGATATCTTTGTTACACAATGGATGGTAGCCTTGTCATTATGGCAGGTAGTCTGTTGTCGATATCTTTGTTACTCAATGGATGGTAGCCTTGTCATTATGGAAGGTAGTCTGTTATCGAGATTTTTGTTACTCTAATGGATTGTAGCCTTGTCTTTATGGAACATAGTTTGTTGTCGACATTTTTGTTACTCCAATGGATGGTAGCCTTGTCATTATGGAACGTAGTGTGTTGTTGATATTTTTGTTACTCCAATGTATCGTAGCCTTTTCATTATTCAAGATAATCTATTGTCGATATTTTTTTTACTCCAATGGATGCTAGCCTTGTCATTATGGATGGTAGTCTGTTGTCGAGATTTTTTTTACTCCAACGAATGGTATCCTTGTCATTATGGAAGGTAGTCTGTGGTCGATATCTGTGTCACTAAATGGATGGTAGCCTTGTTATTATGGAAGGTAGTCTATTGTGGAGATCTTTGTTACCCAATGGATGCTAGCCTTGTCATTATGGAAGGTAGTCTATTATCGATATTTTTGTTACTCCAATGGATGGTAGCCATGTCATTATGGAAGGTAGTCTGCTGTCGATATTTTTGTTACTCCAATTAATGGTAGCCTTGTCATTATGGAAGGTAGTCTGTTGTCGAGATTTTTGTTACTCTAATGGATGGTAGCCTTGTAATTATGGAAGGTAGTCTGTTGTCGAGATTTTTGTTACTCCAATGGATGGTAGCCTTGTCATTATGGAAGGTTGTTTGTTGTCGAGATTTTTGTTACTCTAATGGATGGTAGACTTGACATTATGGAAAGTAGTCTGGTTTCGAGATTTTTGTTACTGCAATGGATGGTAGGCGTGTCATTATGGAATGTAATTTGTTATCGATATTTTTGTTACTCCAATGGATGGTAGCCTTGTCATTATAGAAAGTAGTCTGTTGTCTAGATTTTTGTTACTCCAATGGATGGTAGCCTTGTCATATGGAAGGTAGTTTGTTGTCAATATTTTTTTTACTGCAATGGATGGTAGCCTTGTCATTATGGCAGGTAGTCTGTTGTCGATATCTTTGTTACTCAATGGATGGTAGCCTTGTCATTATGGCAGGTAGTCTGTTGTCGATATCTTTGTTACTCAATGGATGGTAGCCTTGTCATTATGGAAGGTAGTCTGTTATCGAGATTTTTGTTACTCTAATGGATGGTAGCCTTGTCATTATGGAACGTAGTGTGTTGTCGACATTTTTGTTACTCCAATGGATGGTAGCCATGTCATTATGGAAGGTAGTCTGCTGTCGATATTTTTGTTACTCCAATTGATGGTAGCCTTGTCATTATGGAAGGTAGTCTGTTGTCGAGATTTTTGTTACTCTAATGGATAGTAGCCTTGTAATTATGGAAGGTAGTCTGTTGTCGAGATTTTTGTTACTCCAATGGATGGTAGCCTTTTCATTATGGAAGGTTGTCTGTTGTCGAGATTTTTGTTACTCTAATGGATGGTAGACTTGACATTATGGAAAGTAGTCTGGTTTCGAGATTTTTGTTACTGCAATGGATGGTAGGCGTGTCATTATGGAATGTAATTTGTTATAGATATTTTTGTTACTCCAATGGATGGTAGCCTTGTCATTATAGAAGGTAGTCTGTTGTCTAGATTTTTGTTACTCCAATGGATGGTAGCCTTGTCATTATGGAAGGTAGTTTGTTGTAGAGATTTTTGTTACTCCAATGGATGGTAGCCTTGTCATTATGGACGGAAGTCTGTTGTATAGATTTTTGTAACTCCATTGGATGGTAGCCTTGTCATTATGGAAGGTAGTCTGTTGTCAAGATTTTTGTTACTGCAATGGATGGTAGCTTTGTATTAATGGAAGGTAGTCTGTTGTCGATATTTTTGTTACTGCAATCGATGGTAGCCTTATCTTTATGGAAGGTAGTCTGTTGTAGAGATTTTTGTTATTCCAATGGATGGTAGCCTTGTCATTATGGAACGTATTCTGTTGTCGATATTTTTGTTACTCCAATGGATGGTAGCCTTGTCATTATGGAAGGTAATATGTCGTTGTGATTTTTGTTACTCCAATGGATTGTATCCTTGTCATTATGGAAGGTAGTTTGTTGTTCATATTTTTGTTACTCCAATGGATGGTAGCCTCGTCATTATGAAAGGTAGTCTATTGTCGAGATTTTTCTTATTCCATTGGATAGTAGCCTTGCCATTATGGAAGGTAGTCTGTTGTCGAGATTTTTGTTATCCCAATGGATGGTAACCTTGTCATTATGGAAGGTAGTCTATTTCAAGATTTTTTTTACTCCAATGGATGGTAGCCTTGTCATTATGGAAGGTAGTCTGTTGAGGAGATTTTTGATATTGCAATGGATGGTAGCCTTTTCTTTATGGAAGGTAGTCTGTTGTCGATATTTTTGTTACTCCAATGGATGGTAGCCTTGTCTTTATTGAAGGTAGTCTGTTGTCGATATTTTTGGTACTCCTATGGATGGAAGCCTTGTCATTATGGAAGGTAGTATGTCATTGAGATTTTTGTTACTCCAAAGGATTGTAGCATTGTCTTTATGGAAGGTAGTCTGTTGTCGATATTTTTGTTACTCCAATGAATGGTAGACTTGACATTATCGAAACTAGTCTGGTTTTATGATTTTTGTTACCGCAATGGATGGTAGGCATGTCATTATGGAACATAGTTTGTTGTCGATATTTTTGTTACTCCAATGGATGGTAGCCTTATCTTTATGGAAGGTAGTCTGTTGTAGAGATTTTTGTTATTCCAATGGATGGTAGCCTTGTCATTATGGAACGTATTCTGTTGTCGATATTTTTGTTACTCCAATGGATGGTAGCCTTGTCATTATGGAAGGTAATATGTCGTTGTGATTTTTGTTACTCCAATGGATTGTATCCTTGTCATTATGGAAGGCTGTTTGTTGTTCATATTTTTGTTACTCCAATGGATGGTAGCCTCGTCATTATGAAAGGTAGTCTATTGTCGATATTTTTGTTATTCCATTGGATAGTAGCCTTGCCATTATGGAAGGTAGTCTGTTGTCGAGATTTTTGTTATCCCAATGGATGGTAACCTTGTCATTATGGAAGGTAGTCTATTTCAAGATTTTTTTTACTCCAATGGATGGTAGCCTTGTCATTATGGAAGGTAGTCTGTTGAGGAGATTTTTGATATTGCAATGGATGGTAGCCTTTTCTTTATGGAAGGTAGTCTGTTGTCGATATTTTTGTTACTCCAATGGATGGTAGCCTTGTCTTTATTGAAGGTAGTCTGTTGTCGATATTTTTGGTACTCCTATGGATGGTAGCCTTGTCATTATGGAAGGTAGTATGTCATTGAGATTTTTGTTACTCCAAAGGATTGTAGCATTGTCTTTATGGAAGGTAGTCTGTTGTCGATTTTTTTGTTACTCCAATGGATGGTAGACTTGACATTATGGAAATTAGTCTGGTTTTATGATTTTTGTTACCGCAATGGATGGTAGGCATGTCATTATGGAACATAGTTTGTTGTCGATATTTTTGTTACTCCAATGGATGGTAGCCTTGTCGTTATGGAAGGTAGTCTATTGTCTATATTTTTTTCACTCCAATGGATGGTAGCCTTGTCATTATGGAAGGAAGTCTGTTGTATAGATTTTTGTAACTCCAATGGATGGTAGCCTTGTCATTATGGAAGGTAGTCCGTTGTCGAGATCTTTGTTACTGCAACGGATGGTAGCCTTGTCTTAATGGAAGGTAGTCTGTTGTCGATATTTTTGGTACTCCTATGGATGGTAGCCTTGTCATTATGGAAGGTAGTCTGCTGTCGATATTTTTGTTACTCCAATTGATGGTAGCCTTGTAATTATGGAAGGTAGTCTGTTGTCGAGAGTTTTGTTACTCCAATGGATGGTAGCCTTGTCATTATGGAAGGTAGTTTGCTGTCGATATTTTTGTTACTCCAATGGATGGTAGCCTTGTCATTATGGAAGGTAGTCTATTGTCGAGATTTTTTTTACTCCATTGGATGGTAGCCTTGTCATATGGAAGGTAGTCTGTTGTCGATATTTTTTTTACTGCAATGGATGGTAGCCTTGTCATTATGGCAGGTAGTCTGTTGTCGATATCTTTGTTACTCAATGGATGGTAGCCTTGTAATTATGGCAGGTAGTCTGTTTTCGATATCTTTGTTACTCAATGGATGGTAGCCTTGTCATTATGGAAGGTAGTCTGTTGTCGATATTTTTGTTACTCCAATGGATGGTAGCCTTGTCATTATGGAAGGTAGTTTGTTATCGAGATTTATGTTACTCTAATGGATGGTAGCCTTGTCTTTATGGAACGTAGTTTGTTGTCGACATTTTTGTTACTCCAATGGATGGTAGCCTTGTCATTATGGAACATAGTGTGTTGTTGATATTTTTGTTACTCCAATGGATGGTAGCCTTTTCATTATTGAAGATAGTTTATTGTCGAGTTTTGTTTTACTCCAATGGATGCTAGCCTTGTCATTATGGATGGTAGTCTATTGTCGATATCTTTGTCACTAAATGGATGGTAGCCTTCTTATTATGGAAGGTAGTCTGTTGTCGAGATCTTTGTTACCCAATGGATGCTAGCCTTGTCATTATGGAAGGTAGTCTATTATCGAAATTTTTGTTACTCCAGTGGATGGTAGCCATGTCATTATGGGAGGTAGTCTGCTGTCGATATTTTTGTTACTCCAATTGATGGTAACCTTGTCATTATGGAAGGTAGTCTATTGTCGAGATTTTTGTTACTCTAATGGATTGTAGCCTTGTAATTATGGAAGGTAGTCTGTTGTCGAGATTTTTGTTACTCCAATGGATGGTAGCCTTGTCAGTATGGAAGGTTGTCTGTTGTCGAGATTTTTGTTACTCTAATGGATGGTAAACTTGACATTATGGAAAGTAGTCTGGTTTCGATATTTTTGTTACTGCAATGGATGGTAGGCGTGTCATTATGGAACGTAGTTTGTTATCGATATTTTTTTTACTCCAATGGATGGTAGCCTTGTCGTTATGGAAGGTAGTCTGTTGTCTAGATTTTTGTTACTCCAATGGATGATAGCCTTGTCATTATGGAAGGTAGTCTGTTGTAGAGATTTTTGTTACTCCAATGGATGGTAGCCTTGTCATTATGGACGGAAGTTTGTTGTATAGACTTTTGTAACTCCATTGGATGGTAGCCTTGTCATTATGGAAGGTAGTTTGTTGTCAACATTTTTGATACTGCAATGGATGGTAGCTTTGTCTTAATGGAAGGTAGTTTGTTGTCGATACTTTTATTACTCCAATCGATGGTAGCCTTATCTTTATGGAAGGTAGTCTGTTGTCGAGATTTTTGTTATTCCAATGGATGGTAACCTTGTCATTATAGAAAGTAGTCCGCTGTCGATATTTTTGTTACTCCAATGGATGGTAGCCTTGTCATTATGGAAGGTAATATGTCGTTGTGATTTTTGTTACTCCAATGGATTGTATCGTTGTCATTATGGAAGGTAGTCTGTTGTTCATATTTTTGTTACTCCAATGGATGGTAGCCTTGTCATTATGAAAGGTAGTCTATTGTCGATATTTTTTTTATTCCATTGGATAGTAGCCTTGTCATTATGGAAGGTAGTCTGTTGTCGAGATTTTGGTTATCCCAATGGATGGTAACCTTGTCATTATGGAAGGTAGTCTGTTTCAAGATTTTTTTTACTCCAATGGATTGTAGCCTTGTCATTATGGAAGGTAGTCTGTTGAGGAGATTTTGTTATTGCAATGGATGGTAGCCTTTCCTTTATGGAAGGTAGTGTGTTGTCGATATTTTTGTTACTCCAATGGATGGTAGCCTTGTCTTTATTGAAGGTAGTCTGTTGTCGATATTTTGGGTACTCCTATGGATGGTAGCCTTGTCATTATGGAAGGTTGTATGTCGTTGAGATTTTTGTTACTCCAATGGATTGTAGCATTGTCATTGTGGAAGGTAGTCTGTTGTCGATATTTTTGTTACTCCAATGGATGGTAGACTTGACATTATGGAAAGTAGTCTGGTTTCGAGATTTTTGTTACCGCAATGGATGGTATGCATGTCATTATGGAACGTAGTTTGTTATCGATATTTTTGTTACTCCAATGGATGGTAGGCTTGTCGTTATGGAAGTTAGTCTGTTGTCTAGATTTTTGTTACTCCAATGGATGATAGCCTTGTCATTATGGAAGGTAGTCTGTTGTAGAGATTTTTGTTACTCCAATGGATGGTAGCCTTGTCATTATGGACGGAAGTCTGTTGTATAGATTTTTGTAACTCCATTGGATGGTAGCCTTGTCATTATGGAAGGTAGTCTGTTGTCAACATTTTTGTTACTGCAATGGATGGTAGCTTTGTCTTAATGGAAGGTAGTTTGTTGTAGATATTTTTATTACTCCAATCGATGGTAGCCTTATCTTTATGGAAGGTAGTCTGTTGTCGAGATTTTTGTTATTCCAATGGATGGTAACCTTGTCATTATAGAAAGTAGTCCGTTGTCGATATTTTTGTTACTCCAATGGATGGTAGCCTTGTCATTATGGAAGGTAATATGTCGTTGTGATTTTTGTTACTCCAATGGATTGTATCGTTGTCATTATGGAAGGTAGTCTGTTGTTCATATTTTTGTTACTCCAATGGATGGTAGCCTTGTCATTATGAAAGGTAGTCTATTGTCGATATTTTTGTTATTCCATTGGATAGTAGCCTTGTCATTATGGAAGGTAGTCTGTTGTCGAGATTTTGGTTATCCCAATGGATGGTAACCTTGTCATTATGGAAGGTAGTCTGTTTCAAGATTTTTTTTACTCCAATGGATTGTAGCCTTGTCATTATGGAAGGTAGTCTGTTGAGGAGATTTTGTTATTGCAATGGATGGTAGCCTTTCCTTTATGGAAGGTAGTGTGTTGTCGATATTTTTGTTACTCCAATGGATGGTAGCCTTGTCTTTATTGAAGGTAGTCTGTTGTCGATATTTTGGGTACTCCTATGGATGGTAGCCTTGTCATTATGGAAGGTAGTCTGCTGTCGATATTTTTGTTACTCCAATTGATGGTAGCCTTGTAATTATGGAAGGTAGTCTGTTGTCGAGAGTTTTGTTACTCCAATGGATGGTAGCCTTGTCATTATGGAAGGTAGTTTGCTGTCGATATTTTTGTTACTCCAATGGATGGTAGCCTTGTCATTATGGAAGGTAGTCTATTGTCGAGATTTTTTTTACTCCATTGGATGGTAGCCTTGTCATATGGAAGGTAGTCTGTTGTCGATATTTTTTTTACTGCAATGGATGGTAGCCTTGTCATTATGGCAGGTAGTCTGTTGTCGATATCTTTGTTACTCAATGGATGGTAGCCTTGTAATTATGGCAGGTAGTCTGTTTTCGATATCTTTGTTACTCAATGGATGGTAGCCTTGTCATTATGGAAGGTAGTCTGTTGTCGATATTTTTGTTACTCCAATGGATGGTAGCCTTGTCATTATGGAAGGTAGTTTGTTATCGAGATTTATGTTACTCTAATGGATGGTAGCCTTGTCTTTATGGAACGTAGTTTGTTGTCGACATTTTTGTTACTCCAATGGATGGTAGCCTTGTCATTATGGAACATAGTGTGTTGTTGATATTTTTGTTACTCCAATGGATGGTAGCCTTTTCATTATTGAAGATAGTTTATTGTCGAGTTTTGTTTTACTCCAATGGATGCTAGCCTTGTCATTATGGATGGTAGTCTATTGTCGATATCTTTGTCACTAAATGGATGGTAGCCTTCTTATTATGGAAGGTAGTCTGTTGTCGAGATCTTTGTTACCCAATGGATGCTAGCCTTGTCATTATGGAAGGTAGTCTATTATCGAAATTTTTGTTACTCCAGTGGATGGTAGCCATGTCATTATGGGAGGTAGTCTGCTGTCGATATTTTTGTTACTCCAATTGATGGTAACCTTGTCATTATGGAAGGTAGTCTATTGTCGAGATTTTTGTTACTCTAATGGATTGTAGCCTTGTAATTATGGAAGGTAGTCTGTTGTCGAGATTTTTGTTACTCCAATGGATGGTAGCCTTGTCAGTATGGAAGGTTGTCTGTTGTCGAGATTTTTGTTACTCTAATGGATGGTAAACTTGACATTATGGAAAGTAGTCTGGTTTCGATATTTTTGTTACTGCAATGGATGGTAGGCGTGTCATTATGGAACGTAGTTTGTTATCGATATTTTTTTTACTCCAATGGATGGTAGCCTTGTCGTTATGGAAGGTAGTCTGTTGTCTAGATTTTTGTTACTCCAATGGATGATAGCCTTGTCATTATGGAAGGTAGTCTGTTGTAGAGATTTTTGTTACTCCAATGGATGGTAGCCTTGTCATTATGGACGGAAGTTTGTTGTATAGACTTTTGTAACTCCATTGGATGGTAGCCTTGTCATTATGGAAGGTAGTTTGTTGTCAACATTTTTGATACTGCAATGGATGGTAGCTTTGTCTTAATGGAAGGTAGTTTGTTGTCGATACTTTTATTACTCCAATCGATGGTAGCCTTATCTTTATGGAAGGTAGTCTGTTGTCGAGATTTTTGTTATTCCAATGGATGGTAACCTTGTCATTATAGAAAGTAGTCCGCTGTCGATATTTTTGTTACTCCAATGGATGGTAGCCTTGTCATTATGGAAGGTAATATGTCGTTGTGATTTTTGTTACTCCAATGGATTGTATCGTTGTCATTATGGAAGGTAGTCTGTTGTTCATATTTTTGTTACTCCAATGGATGGTAGCCTTGTCATTATGAAAGGTAGTCTATTGTCGATATTTTTTTTATTCCATTGGATAGTAGCCTTGTCATTATGGAAGGTAGTCTGTTGTCGAGATTTTGGTTATCCCAATGGATGGTAACCTTGTCATTATGGAAGGTAGTCTGTTTCAAGATTTTTTTTACTCCAATGGATTGTAGCCTTGTCATTATGGAAGGTAGTCTGTTGAGGAGATTTTGTTATTGCAATGGATGGTAGCCTTTCCTTTATGGAAGGTAGTGTGTTGTCGATATTTTTGTTACTCCAATGGATGGTAGCCTTGTCTTTATTGAAGGTAGTCTGTTGTCGATATTTTGGGTACTCCTATGGATGGTAGCCTTGTCATTATGGAAGGTTGTATGTCGTTGAGATTTTTGTTACTCCAATGGATTGTAGCATTGTCATTGTGGAAGGTAGTCTGTTGTCGATATTTTTGTTACTCCAATGGATGGTAGACTTGACATTATGGAAAGTAGTCTGGTTTCGAGATTTTTGTTACCGCAATGGATGGTATGCATGTCATTATGGAACGTAGTTTGTTATCGATATTTTTGTTACTCCAATGGATGGTAGGCTTGTCGTTATGGAAGTTAGTCTGTTGTCTAGATTTTTGTTACTCCAATGGATGATAGCCTTGTCATTATGGAAGGTAGTCTGTTGTAGAGATTTTTGTTACTCCAATGGATGGTAGCCTTGTCATTATGGACGGAAGTCTGTTGTATAGATTTTTGTAACTCCATTGGATGGTAGCCTTGTCATTATGGAAGGTAGTCTGTTGTCAACATTTTTGTTACTGCAATGGATGGTAGCTTTGTCTTAATGGAAGGTAGTTTGTTGTAGATATTTTTATTACTCCAATCGATGGTAGCCTTATCTTTATGGAAGGTAGTCTGTTGTCGAGATTTTTGTTATTCCAATGGATGGTAACCTTGTCATTATAGAAAGTAGTCCGTTGTCGATATTTTTGTTACTCCAATGGATGGTAGCCTTGTCATTATGGAAGGTAATATGTCGTTGTGATTTTTGTTACTCCAATGGATTGTATCGTTGTCATTATGGAAGGTAGTCTGTTGTTCATATTTTTGTTACTCCAATGGATGGTAGCCTTGTCATTATGAAAGGTAGTCTATTGTCGATATTTTTGTTATTCCATTGGATAGTAGCCTTGTCATTATGGAAGGTAGTCTGTTGTCGAGATTTTGGTTATCCCAATGGATGGTAACCTTGTCATTATGGAAGGTAGTCTGTTTCAAGATTTTTTTTACTCCAATGGATTGTAGCCTTGTCATTATGGAAGGTAGTCTGTTGAGGAGATTTTGTTATTGCAATGGATGGTAGCCTTTCCTTTATGGAAGGTAGTGTGTTGTCGATATTTTTGTTACTCCAATGGATGGTAGCCTTGTCTTTATTGAAGGTAGTCTGTTGTCGATATTTTGGGTACTCCTATGGATGGTAGCCTTGTCATTATGGAAGGTTGTATGTCGTTGAGATTTTTGTTACTCCAATGGATTGTAGCATTGTCTTTGTGGAAGGTAGTCTGTTGTCGATATTTTTGTTACTCCAATGGATGGTAGACTTGACATTATGGAAAGTAGTCTGGTTTCGAGATTTTTGTTACCGCAATGGATGGTATGCATGTCATTATGGAACGTAGTTTGTTATCGATATTTTTGTTACTCCAATGGATGGTAGGCTTGTCGTTATGGAAGTTAGTCTGTTGTCTAGATTTTTGTTACTCCAATGGATGATAGCCTTGTCATTATGGAAGGTAGTTTGTTGTAGAGATTTTTGTTACTCCAATGGATGGTAGCCTTGTCATTATGGACGGAAGTTTGTTGTATAGACTTTTGTAACTCCATTGGATGGTAGCCTTGTCATTATGGAAGGTAGTTTGTTGTCAACATTTTTGATACTGCAATGGATGGTAGCTTTGTCTTAATGGAAGGTAGTTTGTTGTCGATACTTTTATTACTCCAATCGATGGTAGCCTTATCTTTATGGAAGGTAGTCTGTTGTCGAGATTTTTGTTATTCCAATGGATGGTAACCTTGTCATTATAGAAAGTAGTCCGTTGTCGATATTTTTGTTAATCCAATGGATGGTAGCCTTGTCATTATGGAAGGTAATATGTCGTTGTGATTTTTGTTACTCCAATGGATTGTATCCTTGTCATTATGGAAGGTAGTCTGTTGTTCATATTTTTGTTACTCCAATGGATGGTAGCCTTGTCATTATGAAAGGTAGTCTATTGTCGAGATTTTTGTTATTCCATTGGATAGTAGCCTTGTCATTATGGAAGGTAGTCTGTTGTCGAGATTTTGGTTATCCCAATGGATGGTAACCTTGTCATTATGGAAGGTAGTCTGTTTCAAGATTTTTTTTACTCCAATGGATTGTAGCCTTGTCATTATGGAAGGTAGTCTGTTGAGGAGATTTTGTTATTGCAATGGATGGTAGCCTTTCCTTTATGGAAGGTAGTGTGTTGTCGATATTTTTGTTACTCCAATGGATGGTAGCCTTGTCTTTATTGAAGGTAGTCTGTTGTCGATATTTTGGGTACTCCTATGGATGGTAGCCTTGTCATTATGGAAGGTTGTATGTCGTTGAGATTTTTGTTACTCCAATTGATTGTAGCATTGTCTTTGTGGAAGGTAGTCTGTTGTCGATATTTTTGTTACTCCAATGGATGGTAGACTTGACATTATGGAAAGTAGTCTGGTTTCGAGATTTTTGTTACCGCAATGGATGGTATGCATGTCATTATGGAACGTAGTTTGTTATCGATATTTTTGTTACTCCAATGGATGGTAGGCTTGTCGTTATGGAAGTTAGTCTGTTGTCTAGATTTTTGTTACTCCAATGGATGATAGCCTTGTCATTATGGAAGGTAGTCTGTTGTAGAGATTTTTGTTACTCCAATGGATGGTAGCCTTGTCATTATGGACGGAAGTCTGTTGTATAGATTTTTGTAACTCCATTGGATGGTAGCCTTGTCATTATGGAAGGTAGTCTGTTGTCAACATTTTTGTTACTGCAATGGATGGTAGCTTTGTCTTAATGGAAGGTAGTTTGTTGTAGATATTTTTATTACTCCAATCGATGGTAGCCTTATCTTTATGGAAGGTAGTCTGTTGTCGAGATTTTTGTTATTCCAATGGATGGTAACCTTGTCATTATGGAAAGTAGTCTGTTGTCGATATTTTTGTTACTCCAATGGATGGTAGCCTTGTCATTATGGAAGGTAATATGTCGTTGTGATTTTTGTTACTCCAATGGATTGTATCCTTGTCATTATGGAAGGTAGTCTGTTGTTCATATTTTTGTTACTCCAATGGATGGTAGCCTTGTCATTATGAAAGGTAGTCTATTGTCGAGATTTTTGTTATTCCATTGGATAGTAGCCTTGTCATTATGGAAGGTAGTCTGTTGTCGAGATTTTTGTTATCCCAATGGATGGTAACCTTGTCATTATGGAAGGTAGTCTGTTTCAAGATTTTTTTTACTCCAATGGATGGTAGCCTTATCATTATGGAAGGTAGTATGTTGAGGAGATTTTGTTATTGCAATGGATGGTAGCCTTTTCTTTATGGAAGGTAGTGTGTTGTCGATATTTTTGTTACTCCAATGGATGGTAGCCTTGTCTTTATTGAAGGTTGTCTGTTGTCGATATTTTGGGTACTCCTATGGATGGTAGCCTTGTCATTATGGAAGGTTGTATGTCGTTGAGATTTTTGTTACTCCAATGGATTGTAGCATTGTCTTTGTGGAAGGTAGTCTGTTGTTGATATTTTTGTTACTCCAATGGATGGTAGACTTGACATTATGGAAAGTAGTCTGGTTTCGAGATTTTTGTTACCGCAATGGATGGTATGCATGTCATTATGGAACATAGTTTGTTGTCGATATTTTTGTTACTCCAATGGATGGTAGCCTTGTCGTTATGGAAGGTAGTCTGTTGTCTAGATTTTTGTTACTCCAATGGATGATAGCCTTGTCATTATGGAATGTAGTCTATTGTAGAGATTTTTGTTACTCCAATGGATGGTAGCCTTGTCATTATGGACGGAAGTCTGTTGTATAGATTTTTGTAACTCCAATGGATGGTAGCCTTGTCATTATGGAAGGTAGTCTGTTGTCGATATCTTTTTCATGCAATGGATGGTAGCCTTGTTATTATGGAAGGTAGTTTGTTGTCGAGATCTTTGTTACCCAATGGATGCTAGCCTTGTCATTAAGGAAGGTAGTCTGTTTTCGATATTTTTGTTACTCCAATGGATGGTAGCCATGTCATTATGGAAGGTAGTCTGTTGTTGATATTTTTGTTACTCCAATTGATGGTAGCCTTGTCATTATGGAAGGTAGTCTATTGTCCAGATTTTTGTTACTCTAATTGATTGTAGCCTTGTAATTATGGAAGGTAGTCTGTTGTCGAGATTTTTGTTACTCCAATGGATGGTAGCCTTGTCATTATGGAAGGTTGTCTGTTTTCGAGATTTTTGTTACTCTAATGGATGGTAGACTTGTCATTATGGAAAGTAGTCTGGTTTCGAGATTTTTGTTACCGCAATGGATGGTAGGCATGTCATTATGGAACATAGTTTGTTGTCGATATTTTTATTACTCCAATGGATGGTAGCCTTGTCGTTATGGAAGGTAGTCCATTGTCTAGATTTTTGTCACTCCAATGGATGGTAGCCTTGTCATTATGGAATGAAGTTTGTTGTATAGATTTTTGTAACTCCAATGGATGGTAGCCTTGTCATTATGGAAGGTAGTCTGTTGTCGAGATCTTTGATACTGCAATGGATGGTAGCCTTGTCTTAATGGAAGGTAGTCTATTGTCGATATTTTTGATACTCCTATGGATGGTAACCTTGTCATTATGGAAGGTAGTCTGCTGTCGATTTTTTGTTACTACAATTGATGGTAGCCTTGTCATTATGGAAGGAAATATGTCGTTGTGATTTTTGTTACTCCAATCAATTGTATCCTTGTCATTATGGCAGGTAGTCTGTTGTCGATATCTTTGTTACTCAATGGATGGTAGCTTTGTCATTATGGAAGGTAGTTTGTTGTCGATATTTTTGTTACTCCAATGGATGGTAGCCTTGTCATTATGGAAGGTAGTCTATTATCGAGATTTTTGTTACTCTAATGGATGGTAGCCTTGTCTTTATGGAACGTAGTCTGTTGTCGACATTTTTGTTACTCCAATGGATGGTAGCCTTGTCATTATGGAACGTAGTGTGTTGTTGATATTTTTGTTACTCCAATGGATGGTAGCCTTTTCATTATTGAAGATAGTCTATTGTCGAGATTTTTGATACTCCAATGGATGCTAGCCTTGTCATTATGGATGGTAGTCTATTGTCGAGATTTTTTTTACTCCAATGGATGGTAGCCTTGTCATATGTAAGGTAGTCTGTTGTCGAGATTTTTTTTACTCCAATAGATGGTATCCTTGTCATTATAGAAGGTAGTTTGTTGTCGATATCTTTTTCATGCAATGGATGGTAGCCTTATCATTATGGAAGGTAGTCTGTTATCGATATTTTTGTTACTCCAATGGATGGTAGCCATGTCATTATGGAAGGTAGTCTGCTGTCGATATTTTTGTTACTCCAATTGATGGTAGTCTTGTCATTATGGAAGGTAGTCTAATGTCGAGATTTTTGTTACTCTAATGGATTGTAGCCTTGTAATTATGGAAGGTAGTCTGTTGTCGAGATTTTTGTTACTCCAATGGATGGTAGCCTTGTCATTATGGAAGGTTGTCCGTTGTCGAGATTTTTGTTACTCTAATGGATGGTAGACTTGTCATTATGGAAAGTAGTCTTGTTTCGAGATTTTTGTTACTGCAATGGATGGTAGGCGTGTCATTATGGAACGTAGTTTGTTGTCGATATTCTTGTTACTCCAATGGATGGTAGCCTTGTCATTATGGAAGGTAGTCTGTTGTCTAGATTTTTGTTACTCCAATGGATGATAGCCTTGTCATTATGGAAGGTAGTCTATTGTAGAGATTTTTGTTACTCCAATGGATGGTAGCCTTGTCATTATGGACGAAAGTCAGTTGTATAGATTTTTGTAACTCCATTGGATGGTAGCCTTGTCATTATGTAAGGTAGTCTGTTGTCAAGATTTTTGTTACTGCAATGGATGGTAGCTTTGTCTTAATGGAAGGTAGTCTGTTGTCGATATTTTTGTTACTCCTATCGATGGTAGCCTTATCTTTATGGAAGGTAGTCTGTTGTCGAGATTTTTGTTATTCCAATGGATGGTAGCCTTGTCATTATGGAACGTAGTTTGTTGTCGATATTTTTGTTACTCCAATGGATGGTAGCCTTGTCATTATGGAAGGTAATATGTCGTTGTGATTATGGAAGGTAGTTTGTTGTTCATATTTTTGTTACTCTAATGGATGGTAGCCTTGTCATTATGAAAGGTAGTCTATTGTCGAGATTTTTGTTATTCCATTGGATAGTAGCCTTGTCATTATGGAAGGTAGTCTGTTGTCGAGATTTTTGTTATCCCAATGAATGGTAACCTTATCATTATGGAAGGTAGTCTGTTTCAAGATTTTTTTTACTCCAATGGATGGTAGCCTTGTCATTATGGAAGGTAGTCTGTTGAGGAGATTTTTGTTATTGCAATGGATGGTAGCCTTTTCTTTATGGAAGGTAGTGTGTTGTCGATATTTTTGTTACTCCAATGGATGGTAGCCTTGTCTTTATTGAAGGTAGTATGTTCTTGATATTTTTGGTAGTCCTATGGATGGTAGCCTTGTCATTATGGAAGGTAGTATGTCGTTGAGATTTTTGTTACTCCAATGGATTGTAGCATTGTCTTTATGGAAGGTAGTCTGTTTTCGATATTTTTGTTACTCCAATGGATGGTAGACATTATGAAAACTATTCTGGTTTCGAGATTTTTGTAACCGCAATGGATGGTAGGCGTGTCATTATGGAACATAGTTTGTTGTCGATATTTTTGTTACTCCAATGGATGGTAGCCTTGTCGTTATGGAAGCTAGTCTGTTGTCTAGATTTTTGTTACTCCAATGAATGATAGCCTTGTCATTATTGAAGGTAGTTTGTTATATAGATTTTTGTTACTCCAATGGATGGTAGCCTTGTCATTATGGAAGGAAGTTTGTTGTATAGATTTTTGTAACTCCAATTGATGGTAGCCTTGTCATTATAGAAGGTAGTCCGTTGTCGAGATCTTTGTTACTGCAATGGATGGTAGCCTTGTCTTAATGGAAGGTAGTCTGTTGTCGATAATTTTGGTACTCCAATGGATGGTAGCCTTGTCATTATGGAAGGTAGTCTGTTGTCGAGATTTTTTTTAATCCAATGGATGTTAGCCTTGTCATATGGAAGGTAGTATGTTGTCGATATTTTTTTTTACTCCAATGGATGGTAGCCTTGTCATATGGAAGGTAGTCTATTGTCGATATTTTTTTTACTGCAATGGATGGTAGACCTGTCATTATAGAAGGTAGTTTTTTGTCGATATCTTTGTTACTCAATGGATGGTAGCCTTGTCATTATGGCAGGTAGTCTGTTATCGATATCTTTGTTACTCAATGGATGGTAGCCTTGTCATTATGGAAGGTAGTCTGCTGTCGATATTTTTTTTACTCCAATGGATGGTAGCCTTGTCATTATGGAAGGTAGTATGTTATCGAGATTTTTGTTACTCTAATGGATGGTACCCTTGTCTTTATGGAACGTAGTCTGTTGTCGACATTTTTGTTACTCCAATGGATGGTAGCCTTGTCATTATGGAACGTAGTGTGTTGTTGATATTTTTGTTCCTCCAATGGATGGTAGCCTTTTCATTATTGAAGATAGTCTATTGTCGAGATTTTTGTTATTCCAATGGATGCTAGCCTTGTCATTATGGATGGTAGTCTGTTGTCGAGATTGTTTTTACTCCAATGGATGGTAGCCTTGTCACAGTTAAGGTAGTCTGTTGTCGAGATTTTTTTTACTCAAATGGATGGTATCTTTATCATTATGGAAGGTAGTTTTTGTCGATATCTTTGTCACTCAATGGATGGTAGCCTTGTTATTATGGAAGGTAGTCTGTTGTCGAGATCATTGTTACCTAATGGATGCTAGCCTTGTCATTATGGAAGGTAGTCTGTTATCGATATTTTTGTTACTCTAATGGATGGTAGCCATGTCATTATGGAAGGTAGTCTGCTGTCGATATTTTTGTTACTCCAATTGATGGTAGACTTGTAATTATGGAAGGTAGTCTATTGTCGAGATTTTTGTTACTCTAATGGATTGTAGCCTTATCTTTATGGAACGTAGTCTGTTGTCGATATTTTTGTTACTCCATTGGATGGTAGCCTTGTCATTATGGAAGGTAGTATGTCGTTGAGATTTTTGTTACTCTAATGGATTGTATCCTTGTCATTATGGAAGGTAGTCTGTTATTCATATTTTTGTTACTCCAATGGATGGTATCCTTGTCATTATGAAAGGTAGTCTATTGTCGAGATTTTTTTTACTCTAATGTATGGTAGCCTTGTCATTATGGAAGGTAGTCTGTTGTCGATATTTTCGTTACTCCAATGGATGGTAGCCTTGTCATTATGGAAGGTAGTCTATTGTCGAAATTTTTGTTACTCCAATGGATGATAGCCTTGTCATTATGGAAGGTAGTATGTCGTTAAGATTTTTGTTACTCCAATGGATTGTATCCTTGTCATTATGGAAGGTAGTCTGTTGTTCAAATTTTTGTTATTGCAATGGATGTTAGCCTTGTCTTTATGGAAGGTAGTCTGATGTCAATATTTTTGTTACTCCAATGGATGGTAGCCTTGTCTTTATGGAAGGTAGTCTATTGTAGATATTTTTGGTACTCCTATGGATGGTAGCCTTGTCATTATTGAAGGTACTCTATTGTTGAGATCTTTGTTACTCAATGGATGGCAGCCTTGTCATTATGCAAGTTAGTCTGTTGTAGAGAATTTTGTTACTGTAATGAATGGTAGCCTTGTCATTATGGAAGGAAGTCTTTTGTCGATATTTTTGTTACTCCAATGGATGGTAGCCTTATCATTATGGAAGGTAGTCTACTGTCCAGATTTTTTTTACTCCAATAGATGGTATCCTTGTCATTATGGAAGGTAGTTTGTTGTCGATATCTTTTTCATGCAATGGATGGTAGCCTTGTCATTATGGAAGGTAGTCTGTTATCGATATTTTTGTTACTCCAATGGATGGTAGACATGTCATTATGGAAGGTAGTTTGCTGTCGGTATTTTTGTTACTCCAATTGATGGTAGCCTTGTCATTATGGAAGGTAGTCTATTGTCGAGATTTTTGTTACTCTAATGGATTGTAGCCTTGTAATTATGGAAGGTAGTCTGTTGTCGAGATTTTTGTTACTCCAATGGTTGGTAGCCTTGTCATTATGGAAGGTTGTCTGTTGTCGAGATTTTTGTTACTCTAATGGATGGTAGACTTGTTATTATGGAAAGTAGTCTTGTTTCGAGATTTTTGTTACTGCAATGGATGGTAGGCGTGTCATTATGGAACGTAGTTTGTTGTCGATATTTTTGTTACTCCAATGGATGGTAGCCTTGTCATTATGGAAGGTAGTATGTTGTCTAGATTTTTGTTACTCCAATGGATGATAGCCTTGTCATTATGGAAGGTAGTCTGTTGTAGAGATTTTTGTTACTCCAATGGATGGTAGCCTTGTCATTATGGACGAAAGTCTGTTGTATAGATTTTTGTAACTCCATTGGATGGTAGCCTTGTCATTATGGAAGGTAGTCTGTTGTCAAGATTTTTTTTACTGCAATGGATGGTAGCTTTGTCTTAATGGAAGGTAGTCTGTTGCCGATATTTTTGTTACTCCAATCGATGGTAGCCTTATCTTTATGGAAGGTATTCTGTTGTCGAGATTTTTGTTATTCCAATGGATGGTAGCCTTGTCATTATGGAACGTAGTTTGTTGTCGATATTTTTGTTACTCCAATGGATTGTAGCCTTGTCATTATGGAAGGTAATATGTCGTTGTGATTTTTGTTACTCCAATCAATTGTATCCTTGTCATTATGGAAGGTAGTTTGTTGTTCATATTTTTGTTACTCCAATGGATGGTAGCCTTGTCATTATGAAAGGTAGTCTATTGTCGAGATTTTTTTTATTCCATTGGATAGTAGCCCTGTCATTATGGAAGGTAGTATGTTGTCAAGATTTTTGTTTTCCCAATGGATGGTAACCTTATCATTATGGAAGGTAGTCTGTTTCAAGATTTTTTTTACTCCAATGGATGGTAGCCTTATCATTATGGAAGGTAGTCTGTTGAGGAGATTTTTGTTATTGCAATGGATGGTAGCCTTTTCTTTATGGAAGGTAGTGTGTTGTCGATATTTTTGTTACTCCAATGGATGGTAGCCTTGTCTTTATTGAAGGTAGTCTGTTGTTGATATTTTTGGTAGTCCTATGGATGGTAGCCTTGTCATTATGGAAGGTAGTATGTCGTTGAGATTTTTGTTACTCCAATGGATTGTAGCATTGTCTTTAAGGAAGGTAGTCTGTTTTCGATATTTTTGTTACTCCAATGGATGGTAGACTTGACATTATGAAAACTATTCTGGTTTCGAGATTTTTGTTACCGCAATGGATGGTAGGCGTGTCATTATGGAACATAGTTTGTTGTCGATATTTTTGTTACTCCAATGGATGGTAGCCTTGTCGTTATGGAAGGTAGTCTGTTGTCTAGATTTTTGTTACTCCAATGGATGATAGCCTTGTCATTATGGAAGGTAGTTTGTTATATAGATTTTTGTTACTCCAATGGATGGTATCCTTGTCATTATTGAAGGAAGTTTGTTGTATAGATTTTTGTAACTCCAATTGATGGTAGCCTTGTCATTATAGAAGGTAGTCCGTTGTCGAGATCTTTGTTACTGCAATGGATGGTAGCCTTGTCTTAATGGAAGGTAATCTGTTGTCGATAATTTTGGTACTCCTATGGATGGTAGCCTTGTCATTATCTAAGGTAGTCTGTTGTCGATATTTTTGTTACTCCAATTGATGGTAGCCTTGTCATTATGGAAGGTAGTCTGTTGTCGATATTTTTGATACTGTAATGAATGGTAGCCTTATCATTATGGAAGGAAGTCTTTTATCGATATTTTTGTTATTCCAATGGATGGTAGCCTTGTAATTATGGAAGGTAGTTTGTTGTCGAGAGTTTTGTTACTCCAATGGATGGTAGCCTTGTAATTATGGAAGGTAGTTTGCTGTCGATATTTTTGTTACTCCAATGGATGGTAGCCTTGTCATTATGGAAGGTAGTCTGTTGTCAAGATTTTTTTTACTCCAATGGATGGTAGCCTTGTCATTATGGAACGTAGTCTGTTGTAGAGATTTTTTTTAATCCAATGGATGTTAGCCTTGTCATATGGAAGGTAGTATATTGTCGATATTTTTTTTTACTCCAATGGATGGTAGCCTTGTCATATGGAAGGTAGTCTGTTGTCGATATTTTTTTTACTACAATGGATGGTAGCCTTGTCATTATGGAAGGTATTTTGTTGTTGATATCTTTGTTACTCAATGGATGGTAGCCTTGTCATTATGGCAGGTAGTCTGTTGTCGATATCTTTGTTACTCAATGGATGGTAGCCTTGTCATTATGGAAGGTAGTCTGCTGTCGATATTTTTTTTACTCCAATGGATGGTAGCCTTGTCATTATGGAAGGTAGTATGTTATCGAGATTTTTGTTACTCTAATGGATGGTACCCTTGTCTTTATGGAACGTAGTTTGTTGTCGATATTTTTGTTACTCCAATGGATTGTAGCCTTGTCATTATGGAAGGTAATATGTCGTTGTGATTTTTGTTACTCCAATCAATTGTATCCTTGTCATTATGGAAGGTAGTTTGTTGTTCATATTTTTGTTACTCCAATGGATGGTAGCCTTGTCATTATGAAAGGTAGTCTATTGTCGAGATTTTTTTTATTCCATTGGATAGTAGCCCTGTCATTATGGAAGGTAGTATGTTGTCAAGATTTTTGTTTTCCCAATGGATGGTAACCTTATCATTATGGAAGGTAGTCTGTTTCAAGATTTTTTTTACTCCAATGGATGGTAGCCTTATCATTATGGAAGGTAGTCTGTTGAGGAGATTTTTGTTATTGCAATGGATGGTAGCCTTTTCTTTATGGAAGGTAGTGTGTTGTCGATATTTTTGTTACTCCAATGGATGGTAGCCTTGTCTTTATTGAAGGTAGTCTGTTGTTGATATTTTTGGTAGTCCTATGGATGGTAGCCTTGTCATTATGGAAGGTAGTATGTCGTTGAGATTTTTGTTACTCCAATGGATTGTAGCATTGTCTTTAAGGAAGGTAGTCTGTTTTCGATATTTTTGTTACTCCAATGGATGGTAGACTTGACATTATGAAAACTATTCTGGTTTCGAGATTTTTGTTACCGCAATGGATGGTAGGCGTGTCATTATGGAACATAGTTTGTTGTCGATATTTTTGTTACTCCAATGGATGGTAGCCTTGTCGTTATGGAAGGTAGTCTGTTGTCTAGATTTTTGTTACTCCAATGGATGATAGCCTTGTCATTATGGAAGGTAGTTTGTTATATAGATTTTTGTTACTCCAATGGATGGTATCCTTGTCATTATTGAAGGAAGTTTGTTGTATAGATTTTTGTAACTCCAATTGATGGTAGCCTTGTCATTATAGAAGGTAGTCCGTTGTCGAGATCTTTGTTACTGCAATGGATGGTAGCCTTGTCTTAATGGAAGGTAATCTGTTGTCGATAATTTTGGTACTCCTATGGATGGTAGCCTTGTCATTATCTAAGGTAGTCTGTTGTCGATATTTTTGTTACTCCAATTGATGGTAGCCTTGTCATTATGGAAGGTAGTCTGTTGTCGATATTTTTGATACTGTAATGAATGGTAGCCTTATCATTATGGAAGGAAGTCTTTTATCGATATTTTTGTTATTCCAATGGATGGTAGCCTTGTAATTATGGAAGGTAGTTTGTTGTCGAGAGTTTTGTTACTCCAATGGATGGTAGCCTTGTAATTATGGAAGGTAGTTTGCTGTCGATATTTTTGTTACTCCAATGGATGGTAGCCTTGTCATTATGGAAGGTAGTCTGTTGTCAAGATTTTTTTTACTCCAATGGATGGTAGCCTTGTCATTATGGAAGGTAGTCTGTTGTAGAGATTTTTTTTAATCCAATGGATGTTAGCCTTGTCATATGGAAGGTAGTATATTGTCGATATTTTTTTTTACTCCAATGGATGGTAGCCTTGTCATATGGAAGGTAGTCTGTTGTCGATATTTTTTTTACTACAATGGATGGTAGCCTTGTCATTATGGAAGGTATTTTTTTGTTGATATCTTTGTTACTCAATGGATGGTAGCCTTGTCATTATGGCAGGTAGTCTGTTGTCGATATCTTTGTTACTCAATGGATGGTAGCCTTGTCATTATGGAAGGTAGTCTGCTGTCGATATTTTTTTTACTCCAATGGATGGTAGCCTTGTCATTATGGAAGGTAGTATGTTATCGAGATTTTTGTTACTCTAATGGATGGTACCCTTGTCTTTATGGAACGTAGTCTGTTGTCGACATTTTTGTTACTCCAATGGATGGTAGCCTTGTCGTTATTGAACGTAGTGTGTTGTTGATATTTTTGTTACTCCAATGGATGGTAGCCTTTTCATTATTGAAGATAGTCTATTGTCGAGATTTTTGTTACTCCAATGGATGCTAGCCTTGTCATTATGGATGGTAGTCTGTTGTCGAGATTGTTTTTACTCCAATGGATGGTAGCCTTGTCATAGTTAAGGTAGTCTGTTGTCGAGATTTTTTTTACTCAAATGGATGGTATCTTTATTATTATGGAAGGTAGTTTTTGTCGATATCTTTGTCACTCAATGGATGGTAGCCTTGTTATTATGGAAGGTAGTCTGTTGTCGAGATCTTTGTTACCCAATGGATGCTAGCCTTGTCATTATGGAAGGTAGTCTGTTATCGATATTTTTGTTACTCTAATGGATGGTAGCCATGTCATTATGGAAGGTAGTCTGTTGTCGATATTTTTGTTACTCCATTGGATGGTAGCCTTGTCATTATGGAAGGTAGTATGTCGTTGAGATTTTTGTTACTCCAATGGATTGTATCCTTGTCATTATGGAAGGTAGTCTGTTGTTCATATTTTTGTTACTCCAATGGATGGTATCCTTGTCATTATGAAAGGTAGTCTATTGTCGAGATTTTTTTTACTCTAATGGATGGTAGCCTTGTCATTATGGAAGGTAGTCTGTTGTCGATATTTTTGTTACTCCAATGGATGGTAGCCTTGTCATTATTGAAGGTAGTCTATTGTCGAAATTTTTGTTACTCCAATGGATGATAACCTTGTCATTATGGAAGGTAGTATGTCGTTAAGATTTTTGTTACTCCAATGGATTGTATCCTTGTCATTATGGAAGGTAGTCTGTTGTTCAAATTTTTGTTATTGCAATGGATGTTAGCCTTGTCTTTATGGAAGGTAGTCTGATGTCAATATTTTTGTTACTCCAATGGATGGTAGCCTTGTCTTTATGGAAGGTAGTCTATTGTAGATATTTTTGGTACTCCTATGGATGGTAGCCTTGTCATTATGGAAGGTACTCTATTGTTGAGATCTTTGTTACTCAATGGATGGCAGCCTTGTCATTATGCAAGTTAGTCTGTTGTAGAGATTTTTGTTACTGTAATGAATGGTAGCCTTGTCATTATGGAAGGAAGTCTTTTGTCGATATTTTTGTTACTCCAATGGATGATAGCCTTGTCATTATGGAAGGTAGTCTGTTGTAGAGATTTTTGTTACTTCAATGGATGGTAGCCTTGTCATTATGGAAGGAAGTCTGTTGTATAGATTTTTGTAACTCCAATGGATGGTAGCCTTGCCATTATGGAAGGTAGTCTGTTGTCGACATTTTTGTAACTGCAATGGATGGTAGGAGTCTCATTATGGAACGTAGTTTCTTGTCGATATTTTTGTTACTCCAATGGATGGTTGCCTTGTCATTATGGAAGGTAGTCTGTTGTCTAGATTTTTGTTACTTTAATGGATGGTAGCCTTGTCATTATGGACGGAAGTCTGTTGTATAGATTTTTGTAACTCCATTGGATGGTATCCTTGTCATTATGGAAGGTAGTCTGTTGTCAAGATTTTTGTTACTGCAATGGATGGTAGCTTTGTCTTAATGGAAGGTAGTCTGTTGTCGAGATTTTTGTTACTCTAATGGATTGTAGCCTTGTCATTATGGAAGGTAGTCTGTTGTTCATATTTTTGTTACTCCAATGGATGGTAGCCTTGTTATTATGAAAGGTAGTATATTGTCGAGAATTTTATTATTCCATTGGATAGTAGCCTTGTCATTATGGAAGGTAGTCTGTTGTCGAGATTTTTGTTATCCCAAAGGATTGTAACCTTGTCATTATGGAAGGTAGTTTGTTTCAAGATTTTTTTTACTATAATGGATGGTAGCCTTGTCATTATGGAAGGTAGTCTGTTGAGGAGATTTTTGTTATTGCAATTGATGGTAGCTTTTTCTTTATGGAAGGTAGTCTGTTGTCGATATTTTTGTTTCTCCAATGGATGGTAGCTTTGTCTTTATTGAAGGTAGTCTGTTGTCGATATTTTTGGTACTCTTATGGATGGTAGCCAAGTCATTATGGAAGGTAGTCTGTTGTCGATATTTTTGTTACTCCAATGGATGGTAGACTTGACATTATTGAAACTAGTATGGTTTCGAGATTTTTGTTACTGCAGTGGATGGTAGGCGTGTCATTATGCAACATAGTTTGTTGTTGATATTTTTATTACTCCAATGGATGGTAGCCTTGTCCTTATGGAAGGTAGTTTGTTGTCTAGATTTTTGTTACTCCAATGGATGATAGCCTTGTCATTATGGAAGGTAGTCTGTTGTAGAGATTTTTGTTACTCCAATGGATGGTAGCCTTGTCATTATGGAAGGAAGTCTGTTGTATAGATTTTTGTTACTCCAATGGATTGTATCCTTGTCATTATGGAAGGTAGTATGTTGTCGATATTTTTGTTACTCCAATGGATGGTAGACTTGACATTATGGAAACTAGTATGGTTTCGAGATTTTTGTTACTGCAATGGATGGTAGGCGTGTCATTATGCAACATAGTTTGTTGTCGATATTTTTATTACTCCAATGGATGGTAGCCTTTTCCTTATGGAAGGTAGTTTGTTGTCTAGATTTTTGTTACTCCAATGGAAGATAGCCTTGTCATTATGGAAGGTAGTCTGTTGTAGAGATTTTTGTTACTCCAATGGATGGTAGCCTTATCATTATGGAAGGAAGTCTGTTGTATAGATTTTTGTTACTCCAATGGATTGTATCCTTGTCATTATGGAAGGTAGTATGTTGTTCATATTTTTGTTACTCCAATGGATGGTAGCCTTGTCATTATGAAAGGTAGTCTATTGTCGAGATTTTTTTTACTCCAATGGATGGTAGCCTTGTCATTATGGAAGGTAGTCTGCTGTCGATATTTTTGTTACTCCAATGGATGGTAGCCTTGTCATTATGGAAGGTAGTCTGTTGTCGAAATTTTTGTTACTCCTATGGATGGTAGCCTTGTCATTATGGAAGGTAGTATGTCGTTGAGATTTTAGTTACACCAATGGAGTGTATCCTTGTCATTATGGAAGGTAGTGTGTTGTTCATATTTTTGATATTGCAATGGATGGTAGCCTTGTCTTTATGGAAGGTAGTCTGATGTCGATATTTTTGTTACTCCAATGGATGGTAGCCTTGTCTCTATGGAAGTTAGTCTATTATCGATATTTTTGGTACTCCTATGAATGGTAGCCTTTTCATTATGGAAGGTAGTCTGTTGTCGAGATCTTTGTTACTCAATGGATGGCAACCTTGTCATTATGCAAGGTAGTCTGTTGCAGAGATTTTTGTTACTATAATGAATGGTAGCCTTGTCATTATGGAAGGAAGTCTTTTGTCGATATTTTTGTTACTCCAATGGATGGTACCCTTGTAATTATGGAAGGTAGTCTGTTGTCTAGATTTTTGTTACTCCAATGGATGGTAGCCTTGTCATTATGGAAGGTATTCTGTTGTCGAGATTTTTGTTACTCTAATGGATGGTAGACTTGACATTATGGAAAGTAGTCTGGTTTCGAGATTTTTGTTACTGCAATGGATGGTAGGCGTGTCATTATGGAATGTAGTTTGTTGTCGATATTTTTGTTACTCCAATGGATGGTAGCCTTGTCGTTATGGAAAGTAGTCTGTTGTCTAGATTTTTGTTACTCCAATATATGATAGCTTTGTCATTATGGAAGGTAGTCTGTTGTATAGATTTTTGTAACTCCATTGGATGGTAGCCTCGTCATTATGGAAGGTAGTCTGTTGTAAAGATTTTGGTTACTACAATGGATAGTAACTTTGTCTTCATGGAAGGTAGTCTGTTGTCGATATTTTTGTTACTACAATGGATTGTAGCCTTGTCATTATGGAAGTCAGTCTGTTGTATAGTTTTTTGTAACTCCAATGGATGGTATCCTTGTCATTATGGAAGGTAGTGTGTTGTCGAGATTTTTGTTAATGCAATGGAGTGTAGCTTTGTCTTTATGGAAGGTAGTCTATTATCGAGATTTTTGTTACTCTAATGGATTGTAGCCTTATCATTATGGAAGGTAGTCTGTTGAGGAGATTTTTGTTATTGCAATTAATGGTAGCCTTTTCTTTATGGAAGGTAGTCTGTTGTCGATATTTTTTTTACTCCAATGGATGGTAGCCTTGTCTTTATTGAAGGTAGTCTATTGTCGATATTTTTGGTACTCCTATGGATGGTAGCCATGTCATTATGGAAGGTAGTATGTCGTTGAGATTTTTGTTACTCCAATGGATTGTAGCATTGTCTTTATGGAAGGTAGTCTATTGTCGATAATTTTGTTACTCCAATGGATGTTAGACTTGACATTATGGAAAGTAGTCTGGTTTCGAGATTTTTGTTACCGCAATGGATGGTAGGCGTGTCATTATGCAACATAGTTTGTTGTCGATATTTTTATTACTCCAATGGATGGTAGCCTTGTCGTTATGGAAGGTAGTTTGTTGTCTAGATTTTTGTTACTCCAATGGATGGTAGCCTTCTCATTATGGAAGGTTGTCTATTGTCGAGATATTTGTTACTCCAATGGATGGCAGCCTTGTCATTATGCATGGTAGTCTGTTGTATAGATTTTTTTAACTGTAATGAATGGTAGCCTTGTCATTATGGAAGGAAATCTTTTGTCGTTATTTTTGTTACTCCAATGGATGGTAGACTTGTCATTATGGAAGGTAGTCTGTTGTATATATTTTTTATACTCCAATGGATTGTAGTCTTGTCGTTATGGAAGGTAGTCTGTTCTCTAGATTTTTGTTACTCCAATGGATGATAGCCTTGTCATTATGGAAGGTAGTCTATTGTAGAGATTTTTGTTACTCCAATGGATGGTAGCCTTGTCATTATTGAAGGAAGTCTGTTGTATATATTTTTGTAACTCCAATGGATGGTATCCTTGTCATTATGTAAGGTTGTCTGTTGTCGAGATTTTTCTTACTGCAATGGATGGTACCTTTGTCTTAATGGAAGGTAGTTTGTTGTCGATATTTTTGTTACTCCAATGGATGGTAGCCTTGTCTTTATGGAAGGTAGTCTATTGCCGATAGTTTTGTTACTCCTATGAATGGTAGCCTTGTCATTATGGAAGGTAGTCTATTGTCGAGATATTTGTTACTCAATGGATGGTAGCCTTGTCATTATGAAAGGTAGTCTGTTGTAGAGATTTTTGTTACTCTAATGGATGGTAGCCTTGTCATTATGGAAGGAAGTCTTTTGTCGAGATATTTGATAGTCCAATGGATGGTAGCCTTGTCATTATGGACTGTGGTCTATTGTCGAGATTTTTGTTACTCCAATGGATGGTAACCTTGTAATTATGGAAGGTAGTCTATTGTCGAGATTTTTGTTACTCCAATGGATGGTAGCCTTTTCATTTTGGAAGGTAGTCTGTTGTCGATATTTTTGTTACTCCAATGGATGGTAGGCTTGTCATTATGGAAGGTAGTTTGTTGTCGAGATTTTTTTTACTCCAATGGATGGAAGCCTTGTCATTATGGAAGGTAGTCTGTTGTCGAGATTTTTTTTACTGCAATGGACTGTAGCCTTGTCATTATGGAAGGTAGTCTGTTGTCGATATCTTTGTTACTCAATGGATGGTAGCGTTGTCATTATGGAAGGTGGTATGTTGTAGATATCTTTGTTACTCAATGGATGGTAGCCTTGTCATTATGGCAGGTAGTCTGTTGTCGATATCTTTGTTACCCAATGGATGCTAGCCTTGTCAATATGGAAGGTAGTCTGCTGTCGAGATTTTTGTTACTCTAATGGATGGTGGAATTGTCTTTATGGAACGTAGTCTATTGTCAAGATTTTTGTTACTCCAATGGATGGTAGCCTTGTAATTATGGAACGTAGTGTGTTGTTGATATTTTTGTTACTCCAATGGATGGTAGCCTTTTCATTTTTGAAGAAGGTCTATTGTCGATATTTTTGTTACTCCAATGGATGGTAGCCTTGTCATTATGGATGGTAGTCTGTTGTCGAGACATTTTTTACTCTAATGGATTGTAGCCTTGTCATATGTAAGGTAGTCTGTTGTCGAGATTTTTTTTTACTCCAATGGATGATATCCTTGTCATTATGGAAAGTAGTCTGTTGTCGATATCTTTGTTACTCCATGGATTGTTGCCTTGTCATTATGGAAGGTATTCTGTTGTCGATATCTTTGTTACTCAATGGATGGTAGCCTTGTCATTATGGAAGGTAGTCTATTGTCGATATCTTTGTTACTCAATGGATGCTAGCCTTGTCATTATGGAAGGTAGTCTGTTGTCAAGATTTTTGTTACTCCAATGGATGGTAGCCTTGTCATTATGGAAGGTAGTCTATTGTCGATATTTTTGTTACTCCAATGGATGGTAGCCTTGTCATTATGGAAGTTAGTCTGTTGTCGAGAATTTTTTTACTCTAATGGATGGTAACCTTGTCTTTATGGAACGTAGTCTGTTGACGATATTTTTGTTACTCCAATGGATGGTAGCCTTGTCATTATGGAAGGCAGTCTGTTGTATAGTTTTTTGTAACTCCAATGGATGGTAGCCTTGTCATTATGGAAGGTAGTGTGTTGTCGAGATTTTTATTACTCTAATGGATGGTAGCCTTTTCTTTATGGAAGGTAGTCCGTTGTCGAGATTTTTGTTACTGCAATGGATGGTAGCCTTGTCACTATGGAACATAGTGTGTTGTTGATATTTTTGTTACTCCAATGGATGGTAGCCTTGTCATTATGGAAGGTAGTCTATTGTAGAGATTTTTGTTACTCCAATGCATGGTAGCTTTGTCATTATGGAAGGTAGTCTGTTGTCGAGATTTTTGTTACTGCAATGGATGGTAGCTTTGTCTTTATAGAAGGTAGTTTGTTGTCGATATTTTTGTTACTCCAATGGATGGTAGCCTAATCTTTATGGAAGGTAGTCTATTGTCGATATTTTTGTTACTCATATGGATGGTAGCCTTGTCATTATGGAAGGTAGTCTATTTCCGAGATCTTTGTTACTCAATAGGTGGTAGCCTTATCATTATGGAAGGTAGTTTGTTATAGAGATTTTTGTTACTCTAATGGATGGTAGCCTTGCCATTATGGAAGGAAGTCTTTTGTCGAGATTTTTGTTACTCCAATGGATGGTAGCCTTGTCATTATGGAAAGTAGTCTGTTGTCGAGATTTTTTTTACTCCAATGGATGGAAGCCTTGTCATTATGGAAGGTACTCTGTTGTCGAGATTTTTTTTACTACAATGGATGGTAACCTTGTCATTATGGAAGGTAGTATGTTGTCGATATCTTTGTTACTTAATGGATGGTAGCCTTGTCATTATGGCAGGTTATCTGTTGTCGATATCTTTGTTACTCAATGAATGGTATCCTTGTCATTATGCCAAGTAGTCTGTTGTCGATATATTTGTTTCCCAATGGATGGTAGCCTTGTCATTATGGAAGGTAGTCTGCTGTCGAGATTTTGGTTACTCTAATGGATGGTGGCCTTGTCCTTATGGAACATAGTCTATTGTCGAGATTTTTGTTACTCCAATGGATGATAGCCTTGTCATTATGGAACGTAGTGTGTTGGTGATATTTATGTTACTCCAATGGATGTTAGCCTTTTCATTTTTGAAGATAGTCTATTGTCGAGATTTTTGTTACTCCAATGGATGGTAGCCTTGTCATTATGGATGGTAGTCTGTTGTCGGGACTTTTTTTACTCCAATGGATGGTAGCCTTGTCATATGTAAGGTAGTCTGTTGTCGAGATTTATTTTAGTCCAATAGATGGTATCCTTGTCATTATGGAAGGTAGTCTGTGGTCGATATTTTTGTTATACCAATGGATGGAAACCTTGTCATTATGGAAGGTAGTCTATTGTCGAGATTTTTGTTACCCCAATGGATGTTAGCCTTGTCATTATGGAAGGTAGTCTGTTGTCGATATCTTTGTTACTCCAATGGATGGTAGCCTTCTCATTATGGAAGGTAGTTTGTTGTCTATATTTTTGTTAATCCAATGGATGATAGCCTTGTCATTATGGAAGGTAGTTTATTGTAGAGATTTTTGTTACTCAAATGGATGCTAGCCTTATCATTATGGAAGGTAGTCTGTTGTCGAGATTTTTGTTACTGCAATGGATGGTAGCTTTGTCTTTATAGAAGGTAGTCTGTTATTGATATTTTTGTTACTCCAATGGATGGTAGCCTTTCCTTTATGGAAGGTAGTCTATTGTCGATATTTTTGTTACTCATATGGATGGTAGCCTTGTCATTATGGAAGGTAGTCTATTTTCGTGATCTTTATTACTCAATCGACGGTAGCCTTGTCATTATGGAAGGTAGTATGTTGTAGAGATTTTTGTTACTCTAATGGATGGTAGCCTTACCATTATGGAAGGAAGTCTTTTGTCGAGATTTTTGTTACTCCAATGGTGGGTAGCCTAGTCATTATGGACTGTGGTCTATTGTCGACATTTTTTTTACTCCAATGGATGGTATCCTTGTAATTATGGAAGGTAGTCTGTTGTCGAGATTTTTGTTACTCCAATGGATGGTAGCCTTATCATTATGGAAGGTAGTCTGTTGTCGATATTTTTGTTACTCCAATGGATTGTAGCCTTGTCATTATGGAAGGTAGTCTGTTGTCGAGATTTTTTTTATTCCAATGGATTGTAGCCTTGTCATTATGGAAGGTAGCCTTGTCATTATGGAAGGTAGTCTGTTGTCGAGATTTTTTTTATTCCAATGGATTGTAGCCTTGTCATTATGGAAGGTAGTCTATTGTCAAGATTTGTTTTACTCCAACGGATGGTAGCCTTCTCATATGGAAGGCAGTCTGTTGTCGAGATTTTTTTACTGCAGTGGATGGTAGCAATGCCATTATGGAAGGTAGTCTATTGTCGATATCTTTGTTACTCAATGGATGGTAGCCTTGTCATTATGGCAGGTATTCTGTTGTCGATATCTTTGTTACTCAATGGATGGTAGCCATGTCATTATGGAAGGAAGTCTGTAGTCGATATTTTTTTTACTCCAATGGATGGTAGCCTTGTCATATGTAAGGTAGTCTGTTGTCGAGATTTTTTTTACTCCAATGGATGGTAGCCTTGTCATTATGGAAGGTAGTCGGTTGTCGATATCTTTGTTACTCAATGGATGGTAGCCTTGTCATTATGGAAGGTAGTCTGTTGTCGATATCTTTGTTACTGAATGGATGGTAGCCTTGTCATTATGGATGATAGTCTGTTGTCGATATCTTTGTTACTCAATGGATGGTAGTCTTGTCATTATGCCAGGTAGTCTGTTGTCGATATCTTTGTTACCCAATGGATGGTAGCCTTGTCATTATGGAAGGTAGTCTGCTGTCGAGATTTTTGTTACTCTAATGGATGGTAGCCTTGTCTTTATGGAACTTAGTCTATTTTCGAGATTTTTGCTACTCCAATGGATGGTAGCCTTGTCATTATGGAACATAGTGTGATTTTGATATTTTTGTTACTACAATGGATGGTAGCCTTTTCATTTTTGAAGATAGTCTATTGTCGAGATTTTTGTTACTCCAATGGAAGGTAGCCTTGTCATTATGGATGGTAGTCTGTTGTCGAGACTTTTTTTACTCCAATGGATGGTAGCCTTGTCATATGTAAGGTACTCTGTTGTCGAGATTTTTTTGACTCCAATGGATGGTATCCTTGTCATTATGGAAGGTAGTCTGTTGTCGATATTTTTGTTATACCAATGGATGGTAACCTTGTCATTATGGAAGGTAGTCTATTGTCGAGATTTTTGTTACTCCAATGGATGATACCCTTGTCATTATAGAAGGTAGTCTATTGTAGAGATTTTTGTTACTCCAATGGATGCTAGACTTATCATTATAGAAGGTAGTTTGTTGTCGAGATTTTTGTTACTGCAATGGATGGTAGCTTTGTCTTTATAGAAGGTAGTCTGTTATTGATATTTTTGTTACTCCAATGGATGGTAGCCTTGCCTTTATGGAAGGTAGTCTATTGTCAAAAAATTTGTTACTCATATGGATGGTAGCCTTGTCATTATAGAAGGTAGTCTATTTTCGAGATCTTTATTACTCAATGGATGGTAGCCTTGTCATTATGGAAGGTAGGCTGTTGTATAGATTTTTGTTACTCTAATGGATGGTAGCCTTACGATTATGGAAGGTAGTCTGTTGTCAAGATTTTTGTTACTCCAATGGATGGTAGCCTAGTCATTATGGACCGTGGCCTATTGTCGACATTTTTTTTACTCCAATGGATGGTATCCTTGTCATTATGGAAGGTAGTCTGTTGTCGATATTTTTTTTACTCCAATGGATGGTAGCGTTGTCATTATGGAAGGTAGTCTATTGTCGAGATTTTTTTTACTACAATGGATGGTATCCTTGTCATATGGAAGGTAGTCTGTTGTGAGATTTTTTTTACTACAATGGATGGTAGCCTTGTCATTATGGAAGGTAGTCTGTTGTCGATATTTTTGTTGCTCCAATGGATGGTATCCTTGTCATTATAGAAGGTAGTTTGTAGTTGATATCTTTGTTACTCAATGGATGGTAGCCTTGTCATTATGGAAGGTAGTCTGTTGTCGATATCTTTGTTACTCAATGGATTGTAGCCTTGTCATTATGGAAGGTAGTCTGTTGTCGATATCTTTGTTACTCAATGGATGCTAGCCTTGTCATTATGGAAGGTAGTCTGTTGTCAAGATTTTTGGTTACTCTAATGGATGGTAGCCTTGTCATTATGGAAGGTAGTTTATTGTCGATATTTTTGTTACTCCAATGGATGGTAGCCTTGTCATTATGGATGGTAGTCTGTTGTCGATATTTTTGTTATTCTAATGGATGGTAGCCTTGTATTTATGGAACATCGACTGTTGTCGATATTTTTGTTACTCCAATGAATGGTATCCTTTTCTTTATGGAAGGTAGTCTGTTGTCGAGATTTTTTTTACTCCAATGGATGGTAGCCTTGTCATTATGAAAGGTAGTCTATTGTCGAGATTTTTTTTACTCCAATGGATGGTATCCTTCTCATATGGAAGGTAGTCTGTTGTCAAGATTTTTTTTACTGCAATGGATGGCAGCCTTGTCATTATGGAAGGTAGTCTGTTGTCGATATCTTTGTTACTCAATGGATGGTAGCCTTGTCATTATGGAAGTAAGTCTGTTGTCAAGATTTTTTTTACTCCAATGGATGGTAGCCTTGTCATTATGGAAGGTAGTCTGTTGTAGAGATTTTTGTTACTCCACTGGATGGTAGGCTTGTCATTATGGAAGGTAGTTTGTTGTCGAGATTTTTGTTACTGCAATGGATGGTAGCTTTGTCTTTATAGAAGGTAGTCTGTTGTCGATATTTTTGTTACTCCAATGGATGGTAGCCTTGTCATTATGGAAGGTACTTTGTTGTCTAGATTTTTGTTACTCCAATGGATGATAGCCTTGTCATTATGGAAGGTAGTCTATTGTAGAGATTTTTGTTACTCCAATGCATGGTAGCTTTGTCATTATGGAAGGTAGTCTGTTGTCGAGATTTTTGTTACTGCAATGGATGGTAGCTTTGTCTTTATAGAAGGTAGTCTGTTGTCGATATTTTTGTTACTCCAATGGATGGTAGCCTAGTCTTTATGGAAGGTAGTCTATTGTCGATATTTTTGTTACTCATATGGATGGTAGCCTTGTCATTATGGAAAGTAGTCTATTTCCGAGATCTTTGTTACTCAATAGGTGGTAGCCTTATCATTATGGAAGGTAGTTTGTTATAGAGATTTTTGTTACTCTAATGGATGGTAGCCTTGCCATTATGGAAGGAAGTCTTTTGTCGAGATTTTTGTTACTCCAATGGATAGTAGCCTTGTCATTATGGAAGGTAGTCTGTTGTCGAGATTTTTTTTACTCCAATGGATGGAAGCCTTGTCATTATGGAAGGTACTCTGTTGTCGAGATTTTTTTTACTACAATGGATGGTAGCCTTGTCATTATGGAAGGTAGTATGTTGTCGATATCTTTGTTACTTAATGGATGGTAGCCTTGTCATTATGGCAGGTTATCTGTTGTCGATATCTTTGTTACTCAATGAATGGTATCCTTGTCATTATGCCAGGTAGTCTGTTGTCGATATATTTGTTTCCCAATGGATGGTAGCCTTGTCATTATGGAAGGTAGTCTGCTGTCGAGATTTTGGTTACTCTAATGGATGGTGGCCTTGTCCTTATGGAACATAGTCTATTGTCGAGATTTTTGTTACTCCAATGGATGATAGCCTTGTCATTATGGAACGTAGTGTGTTGGTGATATTTATGTTACTCCAATGGATGTTAGCCTTTTCATTTTTGAAGATAGTCTATTGTCGAGATTTTTGTTACTCCAATGGATGGTAGCCTTGTCATTATGGATGGTAGTCTGTTGTCGGGACTTTTTTTACTCCAATGGATGGTAGCCTTGTCATATGTAAGGTAGTCTGTTGTCGAGATTTATTTTAGTCCAATAGATGGTATCCTTGTCATTATGGAAGGTAGTCTGTGGTCGATATTTTTGTTATACCAATGGATGGAAACCTTGTCATTATGGAAGGTAGTCTATTGTCGAGATTTTTGTTACCCCAATGGATGTTAGCCTTGTCATTATGGAAGGTAGTCTGTTGTCGATATCTTTGTTACTCCAATGGATGGTAGCCTTCTCATTATGGAAGGTAGTTTGTTGTCTATATTTTTGTTACTCCAATGGATGATAGCCTTGTCATTATGGAAGGTAGTTTATTGTAGAGATTTTTGTTACTCAAATGGATGCTAGCCTTATCATTATGGAAGGTAGTCTGTTGTCGAGATTTTTGTTACTGCAATGGATGGTAGCTTTGTCTTTATAGAAGGTAGTCTGTTATTGATATTTTTGTTACTCCAATGGATGGTAGCCTTTCCTTTATGGAAGGTAGTCTATTGTCGATATTTTTGTTACTCATATGGATGGTAGCCTTGTCATTATGGAAGGTAGTCTATTTTCGAGATCTTTATTACTCAATCGACGGTAGCCTTGTCATTATGGAAGGTAGTATGTTGTAGAGATTTTTGTTACTCTAATGGATGGTAGCCTTACCATTATGGAAGGAAGTCTTTTGTCGAGATTTTTGTTACTCCAATGGTGGGTAGCCTAGTCATTATGGACCGTGGTCTATTGTCGACATTTTTTTTACTCCAATGGATGGTATCCTTGTAATTATGGAAGGTAGTCTGTTGTCGAGATTTTTGTTACTCCAATGGATGGTAGCCTTATCATTATGGAAGGTAGTCTGTTGTCGATATTTTTGTTACTCCAATGGATTGTAGCCTTGTCATTATGGAAGGTAGTCTGTTGTCGAGATTTTTTTTATTCCAATGGATTGTAGCCTTGTCATTATGGAAGGTAGCCTTGTCATTATGGAAGGTAGTCTGTTGTCGAGATTTTTTTTATTCCAATGGATTGTAGCCTTGTCATTATGGAAGGTAGTCTATTGTCAAGATTTGTTTTACTCCAACGGATGGTAGCCTTCTCTTATGGAAGGTAGTCTGTTGTCGAGATTTTTTTACTGCAGTGGATGGTAGCATTGCCATTATGGAAGGTAGTCTATTGTCGATATCTTTGTTACTCAATGGATGGTAGCCTTGTCATTATGGCAGGTATTCTGTTGTCGATATCTTTGTTACTCAATGGATGGTAGCCATGTCATTATGGAAGGAAGTCTGTAGTCGAGATTTTTTTTACTCCAATGGATGGTAGCCTTGTCATATGTAAGGTAGTCTGTTGTCGAGATTTTTTTTACTCCAATGGATGGTAGCCTTGTCATTATGGAAGGTAGTCGGTTGTCGATATCTTTGTTACTCAATGGATGGTAGCCTTGTCATTATGGAAGGTAGTCTGTTGTCGATATCTTTGTTACTCAATGGATGGTAGCCTTGTCATTATGGATGATAGTCTGTTGTCGATATCTTTGTTACTCAATGGATGGTAGTCTTGTCATTATGCCAGGTAGTCTGTTGTCGATATCTTTGTTACCCAATGGATGGTAGCCTTGTCATTATGGAAGGTAGTCTGCTGTCGAGATTTTTGTTACTCTAATGGATGGTAGCCTTGTCTTTATGGAACATAGTCTATTTTCGAGATTTTTGCTACTCCAATGGATGGTAGCCTTGTCATTATGGAACATAGTGTGATTTTGATATTTTTGTTACTACAATGGATGGTAGCCTTTTCATTTTTGAAGATAGTCTATTGTCGAGATTTTTGTTACTCCAATGGAAGGTAGCCTTGTCATTATGGATGGTAGTCTGTTGTCGAGACTTTTTTTACTCCAATGGATGGTAGCCTTGTCATATGTAAGGTACTCTGTTGTCGAGATTTTTTTGACTCCAATGGATGGTATCCTTGTCATTATGGAAGGTAGTCTGTTGTCGATATTTTTGTTATACCAATGGATGGTAACCTTGTCATTATGGAAGGTAGTCTATTGTCGAGATTTTTGTTACTCCAATGGATGATACCCTTGTCATTATAGAAGGTAGTCTATTGTAGAGATTTTTGTTACTCCAATGGATGCTAGACTTATCATTATAGAAGGTAGTTTGTTGTCGAGATTTTTGTTACTGCAATGGATGGTAGCTTTGTCTTTATAGAAGGTAGTCTGTTATTGATATTTTTGTTACTCCAATGGATGGTAGCCTTGCCTTTATGGAAGGTAGTCTATTGTCAAAAATTTTGTTACTCATATGGATGGTAGCCTTGTCATTATGGAAGGTAGTCTATTTTCGAGATCTTTATTACTCAATGGATGGTAGCCTTGTCATTATGGAAGGTAGGCTGTTGTAGAGATTTTTGTTACTCTAATGGATGGTAGCCTTACGATTATGGAAGGTAGTCTGTTGTCAAGATTTTTGTTACTCCAATGGATGGTAGCCTATTCATTATGGACCGTGGCCTATTGTCGACATTTTTTTTACTCCAATGGATGGTATCCTTGTCATTATGGAAGGTAGTCTGTTGTCGATATTTTTTTTACTCCAATGGATGGTAGCCTTGTCATTATGGAAGGTAGTCTATTGTCGAGATTTTTTTTACTACAATGGATGGTATCCTTGTCATATGGAAGGTAGTCTGTTGTGAGATTTTTTTTACTACAATGGATGGTAGCCTTGTCATTATGGAAGGTAGTCTGTTGTCGATATTTTTGTTGCTCCAATGGATGGTATCCTTGTCATTATAGAAGGTAGTCTGTTGTTGATATCTTTGTTACTCAATGGATGGTAGCCTTGTCATTATGGAAGGTAGTCTGTTGTCGATATCTTTGTTACTCAATGGATTGTAGCCTTGTCATTATGGAAGGTAGTCTGTTGTCGATATCTTTGTTACTCAATGGATGCTAGCCTTGTCATTATGGAAGGTAGTCTGTTGTCAAGATTTTTGGTTACTCTAATGGATGGTAGCCTTGTCATTATGGAAGGTAGTTTATTGTCGATATTTTTGTTACTCCAATGGATGGTAGCCTTGTCATTATGGATGGTAGTCTGTTGTCGATATTTTTGTTATTCTAATGGATGGTAGCCTTGTATTTATGGAACATCGACTGTTGTCGATATTTTTGTTACTCCAATGAATGGTATCCTTTTCTTTATGGAAGGTAGTCTGTTGTCGAGATTTTTTTTACTCCAATGGATGGTAGCCTTGTCATTATGAAAGGTAGTCTATTGTCGAGATTTTTTTTACTCCAATGGATGGTATCCTTCTCATATGGAAGGTAGTCTGTTGTCAAGATTTTTTTTACTGCAATGGATGGTAGCCTTGTCATTATGGAAGGTAGTCTGTTGTCGATATCTTTGTTACTCAATGGATGGTAGCCTTGTCATTATGGAAGTAAGTCTGTTGTCAGGATTTTTTTTACTCCAATGGATGGTAGCCTTGTCATTATGAAAGGTAGTCTGTTGTAGAGATTTTTGTTACTCCAATGGGTGGTAGGCTTGTCATTATGGAAGGTAGTTTGTTGTCGAGATTTTTGTTACTGCAGTGGATGGTAGCTTTGTCTTTATAGAAGGTAGTCTGTTATCGATATTTTTGTTACTCCAATGGATGGTAGTCTATTGTCGATATTTTTCTTACTCATATGGATGATAGCCTTGTCATTATGGAAGGTAGTCTATTTTCGAGATCTTTATTACTCAATGGATGGTAGCCTTGTCATTATGGAAGGTAGTCTGTTGTAGAGATTTTTGTTACTCTAATGGATGTAAGCCTTACCATTATGGAAGGAAGTTTTTTGTCGAGATTTTTGTTACTCCAATGGATGGTAGCCTAGTCATTATGGACAGTGGTCTATTGTCGACATTTTTGTTACTCCAATGGATGATATCCTTTTAATTATGGAAGGTAGTCTGTTGTCGAGATTTTTGTTAATCCAATGGATGGTAGCCTTATCATTATGGAAGGTAGTCTGCTGTCGATATTTTTGTTACTCCAATGGATTGTAGCCTTGTCATTATGGAAGGTAGACTGTTGTCGTGATATTTTTTACTCTAATGGATTGTAGACTTGTCATTATAGAAGGTAGTCTATTGTCAAGAATTTTTTTACTCCAACGGATTGTAGCCTTGTCATATGGAAGGTAGTCTGTTGTCGAGAATTTTTTTACTGCAATGGATGGTAGCCTTGTCATTATGGAAGGTAGTCTGTTGTCGATATCTTTGTTACTCAATGGATGGTAGCCTTGTCATTATGGCAGATAGTCTGTTGTCGATATCTTTGTTACTAAATGGATGGTAGCCTTGTTATTATGGAAGGTAGTCTGTAGTCGATATCTTTGTTACTCAATGGATGCTAGCCTTGTCATTATGGAAGGTAGTCTGTTGTCAAGATTTTTGTAACTCCAATGGATGGTAGCCTTGACATTATGGAAGGTAGTTTATTGTCGATATTTTTGTTACTCCAATGGATGGTAGGCTTGTCATTATGGAAGGAAGTCTGTTGTCGAGATTTTTTTTACTACAATGGATGGTAGCCTTGTCATTGTGGAAGGTAGTCTGCTGTCGATATTTTTGTTACTCCAATGGATGATAGCCTTGTCATTGTGGAAGGTAGTCTATTTTCGTAATCTTTGTTACTCAATGGATGGTAGCCTTGTCATTATGCCAGGTAGTCTGTTGTCGATATCTTTGTTACCCAATGGATGGTAGCCTTGTCATTATGGAAGGTAGTCTGCTGTCGAGATTTTTGTTACTCTAATGGATGGTGGCCTTGTCTTTATGGAACATAGTCTATTGTCGAGATTTTTGTTACTCCAATGGATGGTAGCCTTGTCATTATGGAACGTAGTGTGTTTTTGATATTTTTGTTACTCCAATGGATGGTAGCCTTTTCATTTTTGAAGATAGTCTATTGTCGAGATTTTTGTTACTCCAATGGATGGTAGCCTTGTCATTATGGATGGTAGTCTGTTGTCGAGACTTTTTTTACTCCAATGGATGGTAGCCTTGTCATATGTAAGGTAGTCTATTGTCGAGATTTTTTTGACTCCAATGGATGGTATCCTTGTCATTATGGAAGGTAGTCTGTTGTCGATATTTTTGTTATACCAATGGATGGTAACCTTGTCATTATGGAAGGTAGTCTATTGTCGAGATTTTTGTTACCCCAATGGATGTTAGCCTTGTCATTATGGAAGGTAGTCTGTTGTCGATATTTTTGTTACTCCAATGGATGGTAGCCTTGTCATTATGGAAGGTAGTTTGTTGTCTAGATTTTTGTTACTCCAATGGATGATACCCTTGTCATTATGGAAGGTAGTATATTGTAGAGATTTTTGTTACTCCAATGGATGCTAGCCTTATCATTATAGAAGGTAGTCTGTTGTCGAGATTTTTGTTACTGCAATGGATGGTAGCTTTGTCTTTATAGAAGGTAGTCTGTTATTGATATTTTTGTTACTCCAATGGATGGTAGCCTTGCCTTTATGGAAGGTAGTCTATTGTCGATATTTTTGTTACTCATATGGATGGTATCCTTGTCATTATGGAAGGTAGTCTATTTTCGAGATCTTTATTACTCAATGTATGGTAGCCTTGTCATTATGGAAGGTAGTCTGTTGTAGAGATTTTTGTTACTCTAATGGATGGTAGCCTTACCATTATGGAAGGTAGTCTGTTGTCGAGATTTTTGTTACTCCAGTGGATGGTAGCCTAGTCTTTATGGACCGTGGTCTATTGTCGACATTTTTTTTACTCCAATGGATGGTATCCTTGTAATTATGGAAGGTACTCTGTTGTCCAGATTTTTGTTACTCCAATGGATGGTAGCTTTATCATTATGGAACGTAGTCTGTTGTCGATATTTTTGTTACTCCAATGGATTGTAGCCTTGTCATTATGGAAGGTAGTCTGCTGTCGAGATTTTTTTTATTCCAATGGATTATAGCCTTGTCATTATGGATGGTAGTCTATTGTCGAGACTTTTTTTACTCCAATGGATGGTAGCCTTGTCATATGTAAGGTAGTCTGTTGTCGAGATTTTGTTTACTCCAATGGATGGTATCCTTGTCATTATGGAAGGTAGTCGGTTGTCGATATCTTTGTTACTCAATGGATGGTAGCCTTGTCATTATGGAAGGTAGTCTGTTGTCGATATCTTTGTTACTCAATGGATGGTAGCCTTGTCATTATGGAAGGTAGTCTGTTGTCGATATCTTTGTTACTCAATGGATGGTAGCCTTGTCATTATGCCAGGTAGTCTGTTGTCAATATCTTTGTTACCTAATGGATGGTAGCCTTGTCATTATGGAAGGTAGTCTGTGTCGAGATTTTTGTTACTCTAATGGATGATGGACTTGTCTTTATGGAACGTAGTCTATTGTCGAGATTTTGTTACTACAATGGATGGTAGCCTTGTCATTATGGAACGTAGTGTGTTGTTGATATTTTTGTTACTCCAATGGATGGTAGCCTTTTCATTTTTGAAGATAGTCTATTGTCGAGATTTTTGTTACTCCAATGGATGGTAGCCTTGTCATTATGGAAGGTAGTCTATTGTCGAGATTTTTTTTACTACAATGGATGGTAGCCTTGTCATATGGAAGGTAGTCTGTTGTGAGATTTTTTTTACTACAATGGATGGTAGCCTTATCATTATGGAAGGTAGTCTGTTGTAGATATTTTTGTTACTCCAATGGATGGTATCCTTGTCATTATAGAAGGTAGTCTGTTCTCGACATATTTATTACTCAATGGATGGTAGCCTTGTCATTATGGAAGGTAGTCTGTTGTCGATATCTTTGTTACTCAATGGATGGTAGCCTTGTCATTATGGAAGGTAGTCTATTGTCGATATCTTTGTTACTCAATGCATGCTAGCTTTGTCATTATGGAAGGTAGTCTGTTGTCAAGATTTTTGTTACTCCAATGGATGGTAGCCTTTTCATTATGGAAGGTAGTTTATTGTCGATATTTTTGTTACTCCAATGGATGGTAGCCTTGTCATTATGGATGGTAGTCTGTTGTCGAGATTTTTGTTACTCCAATGGATGATACCCTTGTCATTATGGAAGGTAGTATATTGTAGAGATTTTTGTTACTCCAATGGATGCTAGCCTTATCATTATAGAAGGTAGTCTGTTGTCGAGATTTTTGTTACTGCAATGGATGGTAGCTTTGTCTTTATAGAAGGTAGTCTGTTATTGATATTTTTGTTACTCCAATGGATGGTAGCCTTGCCTTTATGGAAGGTAGTCTATTGTCGATATTTTTGTTACTCATATGGATGGTATCCTTGTCATTATGGAAGGTAGTCTATTTTCGAGATCTTTATTACTCAATGTATGGTAGCCTTGTCATTATGGAAGGTAGTCTGTTGTAGAGATTTTTGTTACTCTAATGGATGGTAGCCTTACCATTATGGAAGGTAGTCTGTTGTCGAGATTTTTGTTACTCCAGTGGATGGTAGCCTAGTCTTTATGGACCGTGGTCTATTGTCGACATTTTTTTTACTCCAATGGATGGTATCCTTGTAATTATGGAAGGTACTCTGTTGTCCAGATTTTTGTTACTCCAATGGATGGTAGCCTTATCATTATGGAACGTAGTCTGTTGTCGATATTTTTGTTACTCCAATGGATTGTAGCCTTGTCATTATGGAAGGTAGTCTGCTGTCGAGATTTTTTTTATTCCAATGGATTATAGCCTTGTCATTATGGATGGTAGTCTATTGTCGAGACTTTTTTTACTCCAATGGATGGTAGCCTTGTCATATGTAAGGTAGTCTGTTGTCGAGATTTTGTTTACTCCAATGGATGGTATCCTTGTCATTATGGAAGGTAGTCGGTTGTCGATATCTTTGTTACTCAATGGATGGTAGCCTTGTCATTATGGAAGGTAGTCTGTTGTCGATATCTTTGTTACTCAATGGATGGTAGCCTTGTCATTATGGAAGGTAGTCTGTTGTCGATATCTTTGTTACTCAATGGATGGTAGCCTTGTCATTATGCCAGGTAGTCTGTTGTCGATATCTTTGTTACCTAATGGATGGTAGCCTTGTCATTATGGAAGGTAGTCTGTGTCGAGATTTTTGTTACTCTAATGGATGATGGACTTGTCTTTATGGAACGTAGTCTATTGTCGAGATTTTGTTACTACAATGGATGGTAGCCTTGTCATTATGGAACGTAGTGTGTTGTTGATATTTTTGTTACTCCAATGGATGGTAGCCTTTTCATTTTTGAAGATAGTCTATTGTCGAGATTTTTGTTACTCCAATGGATGGTAGCCTTGTCATTATGGAAGGTAGTCTATTGTCGAGATTTTTTTTACTACAATGGATGGTAGCCTTGTCATATGGAAGGTAGTCTGTTGTGAGATTTTTTTTACTACAATGGATGGTAGCCTTATCATTATGGAAGGTAGTCTGTTGTAGATATTTTTGTTACTCCAATGGATGGTATCCTTGTCATTATAGAAGGTAGTCTGTTCTCGACATATTTATTACTCAATGGATGGTAGCCTTGTCATTATGGAAGGTAGTCTGTTGTCGATATCTTTGTTACTCAATGGATGGTAGCCTTGTCATTATGGAAGGTAGTCTATTGTCGATATCTTTGTTACTCAATGCATGCTAGCTTTGTCATTATGGAAGGTAGTCTGTTGTCAAGATTTTTGTTACTCCAATGGATGGTAGCCTTTTCATTATGGAAGGTAGTTTATTGTCGATATTTTTGTTACTCCAATGGATGGTAGCCTTGTCATTATGGATGGTAGTCTGTTGTCGAGATTTTTGTTACTCTAATGGATGGTAGCCTTGTATTTATGGAACGTAGACTGTTGTCGATATTTTTGTTACTCCAATGGATGGTAGCCTTGTCATTATGGAAGGTATTCTATTGTCAAGATTTTTTTTACTGCAATGGATGGTAGCCTTGTCATTATGGAAGGTAGTATATTGTCGATATCTTTGTTACTCAATGGATGGTAGCCTTGTCATTATGGAAGGAATTCTGTTGTCGGGATTTTTTTTACTCCAATGGATGGTAGCCTTGTCATTATGGAAGGTAGTCTGTTGTCGTTATTTTTTTTACTCCAATGGATGATAGCCTTGTCATTATGGAAGGTAGCCTGTGGTAGAGATTTTTGTTACTCCAATGGATGGTAGCCTTGTCATTATGGAAGGTAGTTTGTTGTCGAGATTTTTGTTACTGCAATGGATGGTAGCTTGGTCTTTATAGAAGGTAGTCTGTTGTCGATATTTTTGTTACTCCAATGGATGGTAGTCTATTGTCGATATTTTTGTTACTCATATGGATGAGAGCCTTGTCATTATGGAAGGTAGTCTGTTGTAGAGATTTTTGTTACTCTAATGGATGGTAGCCTTACCATTATGGAAGGAAGTTTTTTGTCGAGATTTTTGTTACTCCAATGGATGGTAGCCTAGTCATTATGGACAGTGGTCTATTGTCGACATTTTTGTTACTCCAATGGATGATATCCTTGTAATTATGGAAGGTAGTCTGTTGTCGAGATACTTGTTACTCCAATGGATGCTAGCCTTATCATTATAGAAGGTAGTCTGTTGTCGAGATTTTTGTTACTGCAATGGATGGTAGCTTTGTCTCTATAGAAGGTAGTTTGTTATTGATATTTTTGTTACTCCAATGGATGGTAGCCTTGCCTTTAAGGAAGGTAGTCTATTGTCGATATTTTTGTTACTCATATGGATGGTAGCCTTGTCATTATGGAAGGTAGTCTATTTTCGAGATCTTTATTACTCAATGGATGGTAGCCTTGTCATTATTGAAGGTAGTCTGTTGTAGAGATTTTTGTTACTCTAATGGATGGTAGCCTTACCATTATGGAAGGTAGTCTGTTGTCGAGATTTTTGTTACTCCAATGGATGGTAGCCTAGTCATTATGGACCGTGGTCTATTGTCGACATTTTTTTTACTCCAATGGATGGTATCCTTGTAATTATGGAAGGTAGCCTGTTGTCGAGATTTTTGTTACTCCAATGGATGGTAGCCTTATCATTATGGTAGGTAGTCTGTTGTCGATATTTTTGTTACTCCAATGGATTGTAGCCTTGTCATTATGGAAGGTAGTCTGTTGTCGAGATTTTTTTTATTCCAATGGATTAGAGCCTTGTCATTATGGAAAGTAGTTTATTGTTAAGATTTTTTTTACTCCAACGGATGGTAGCCTTGTCATATGGAAGGTAGTCTGTTGTCGAGATTTTTTTTACTGCAGTGGATGGTAGCCTTGTCATTATGGAAGGTAGTTTGTTGTCGATATCTTTGTTTCTCAATGGATGGTAGCCTTGTCATTATGGCAGGTAGTCTGTTGTCGATATCTTTGTTACTCAATGGATGGTAGCCTTGTCATTATGGAAGGAAGTTTGTTGTCGAGATTTTTTTACTACAATGGATGGTAGCCTTGTCATTGTGGAAGGTATTCTGTTGTCGATATTTTTGTTACTCTAATGGATGATAGCCTTGTCATTATGGAAGGTAGTCTGTTGTCGAGATTTTTGTTACTCTAATGGATTGTAGCCTTGTCATTATGGAAGGTAATCTGTTGTTCAGATTTTTGTTACTCTAATGGATGATAGCCTTGTCATTATGAAAGGTAGTCTGTTGTCGAGATTTTTTTTACTCCAATGGATGGTATCCTTGTCATTATGGAAGGTAGTCGGTTGTCGATATCTTTGTTACTCAATGAATGGTAGCCTTGTCATTATGGAAGGTAGTCTGTTGTCGATATCTTTGTTACTCAATGGATGGTAGCCTTGTCATTATGGAAGTTAGTCTGTTGTTGATATCTTTGTTACTCAATGGATGGTAGCCTTGTCATTATGCCAGGTAGTCTGTTGTCGACATCTTTATTACCTAATGGATGGTAGCCTTGTCATTATGGAAGGTAGTCTGCTATCGAGATTTTTGTTACTCTAATGGATGATGGCCTTGTCTTTATGGAACATAGTCTATTGTCGAGATTTTGTTACTCCAATGGATGGTAGCCTTGTCATTATGGAACGTAGTGTGTTGTTGATATTTTTGTTACTCCAATGGATGGTAGCGTTTTCATTTTTGAAGATAGTCTATTGTCGAGATTTTTGTTACTCCAATGGATGGTAGCCTTGTCATTATGGAAGGTAGTCTATTGTCGAGATTTTTTTTACTACAATGGATGGTAGCCTTCTCATATGGAAGGTAGTCTGTTGTGAGATTTCTTTTACTACAATGGATGGTAGCCTTGTCATTATGGAAGGTAGTCTGTTGTCGATATTTTTGTTACTCTAATGGATGGTATCCTTGTCATTATAGAAGGTAGTCTGTTGTCGACATCTTTGTTACTCAATGGATGGTAGCCTTGTCATTATGGAAGGTAGTCTGTTGTCGATATCTTTGTTACTCAATGGATGGTAACCTTGTCATTATGGAAGGTAGTCTGTTGTCGATATCTTTGTTACTCAATGCATGCTAGCTTTGTCATTATGGAAGGTAGTCAGTTGTCAAGATTTTTGTTACTCCAATGGATGGTAGCCTTTTCATTATGGAAGGTAGTTTATTGTCGATATTTTTGTTACTCCAATGGATGGTAGCCTTGTCATTATGGATGGTAGTCTGTTGTCGAGATTTTTGTTACTCTAATGGATGGTAGCCTTGTATTTATGGAACGTAGACTGTTGTCGATATTTTTGTTACTCGAATGGATGGTAGCCTTGTCATTATGGAAGGTAGTCTGTTGTCAAGATATTTTTTACTTCAATGGATGGTAGCTTTGTCATTATGGAAGGTAGTCTGTTGTCGATATCTTCGTTACTCAATGGATGGTAGCCTTGTCATTATGGAAGGAAGTCTGTTGTCGGGATTTTTTTTACTCCAATGGATGGTAGCCTTGTCATTATGGAAGGTAGTCTCTTGTCGTTATTTTTTTTACTCCAATGGATGATAGCCTTGTCATTATGGAAGGTAGTCTTATGTAGAGATTTTTGTTACTCCAATGGATGGTAGCCTTGTCATTATGGAAGGTAGTTTGTTGTCGAGATTTTTGTTACTGCAATGGATGGTAGCTTTGTCTTTATAGAAGGTAGTCTATTGTCGATATTTTTGTTACTCCAAAGGATGGAAGTCTAGTGTCGATATTTTTGTTACTCGTATGGATGATAGCCTTGTGATTATGGAAGGTAGTCTATTTTCGAGATCTTTATTACTCAATGGATGGTAGCCTTGTCATTATGGAAGGTAGTCTGTTGTAGAGATTTTTGTTACTCTAAAGGATGGTAGCCTTACCATTATGGAAGGAAGTTTTTTGTCGAGATTTTTGTTACTCCAATGGATGGTAGCCTAGTCATTATGGACAGTGGTCTATTGTCGACATTTTTGTTACTCCAATGGATGGTATCCTTGTAATTATGGAAGGTTATCTGTTGTCGATATTTTTGTTACTCCAATGGTTATAGCCTTATCATTATGGAAGGTAGTCTGCTGTCGTTATTTTTGTTACTCCAATGGATTGTAGCCTTGTCATTATGGAAGGTAGTCTGTTGTCGAGATTTTTTTTACTCTAATGGATGGTAGACTTGTAATTATAGAAGGTAGTCTATTGTCAAGATTTTTTTTACTCCAACGGATGGTAGCCTTGTCATATGGAAGGTAGTCTGTTGTCGAGATTTTTTTTACTGCAATGGATGGTAGCCTTGTCATTATAGAAGGTAGTATGTTGTCGATATCTTGGTTACTCAATGGATGGTAGCCTTGTCATTATGGAAGGTAGTTTGTTGTCGATATCTTTGTTACTCAATGGATTGTAGCCTTGTCATTATGGAAGGTAGTCTGTTGTCGATATCTTTGTTACTCAATGGATGCTTGCCTTTTCATTATGGAAGGTAGTTTGTTGTCAAGATTTTTGTTAGTCCAATGGATTGTAGCCTTGTCATTATGGAAGGTAGTTTATTGTCGATATTTGTGTTACTCCAATGGATGGTAGGCTTGTCATTATGGAAGGAAGTCTGTTGTCGAGATTTTTTTTACTACAATGGATGGTAGCCTTGTCATTGTGGAAGGTAGTCTGCTGTCGATATTTTTGTTACTCCAATGGATGATAGCCTTGTCATTATGGAAGGTAGTCTGTTGTCGAGATTTTTGTTACTCTGATGGATTGTAGCCTTGTCATTATGGAAGGTAATCTGTTGTTCAGATTTTTGTTACTCCAATGGATGATAGCCTTGTCATTATGGATGGTAGTCTATTTTCGAGACTTTTTTTACTCCAATGGATGGTAGCCTTGTCATATGTAAGGTTGTCTATTGTCGAGATTTATTTTACTCCAATGGATGGTATCCTTGTCATTATGGAAGGTAGTCGGTTGTCGATATCTTTGTTACTCAATGGATGGTAGCCTTGTCATTATGGAAGGTAGTCTATTGTCAATATCTTTGTTACTCAATGGATGGTAGCCTTGTAATTATGGAAGGTAGTCTGTTGTCGATATCTTTGTTACTCAATGGATGGTAGCCTTGTCATTATGGAAGGTAGTCTGTTGTCAAGATTTTTGTTACTCCAATGGATGGTAGCCTTGTCATTATGGAAGGTAGTTTATTGTTGATATTTTTGTTACTCCAATGGATGGTAGCCTTGTCATTATGGAAGGTAGTTTGTTGTCGAGATTTTTGTTACTGCAATGGATGGTAGATTTGTCTTTATAGAAGGTAGTCTGTTGTCGATATTTTTGTTCCTCCAATGGATGGTAGTCTATTGTCGATATTTTTGTTACTCATATGGATGATAGCCTTGTCATTATGGAAGGTAATCTATTTTCGAGATCTTTATTACTCAATGGATGGTAGACTTGTCATTATGGAAGGTAGTCTGTTGTAGAGATTTTTGTTACTCTAATGGATGGTATCCTTACCATTATGGAAGGAAGTTTTTTGTCGAGATTTTTCTTACTCCAATGGATGGTAGCGTAGTCATTATGGACAGTGGTCTATTATCGACATTTTTGTTACTCCAATGGATGATATCCTTGTAATTATGGAAGGTAGTCTGTTGTCGAGATTTTTGTTACTCCAATGGATGGTAGCCTTATCATTATGGAAGGTAGTCTGCTGTCGATATTTTTGTTACTCCAATGGATTGTAGCCTTGTCATTATGGAAGGTAGTCTGTTGTCGGGATTTTTTTTACTCTAATGGATGGTAGACTTGTCATTATAGAAGGTAGTCTATTGTCAAGATTTTTTTTACTCCAACGGATGGTAGCCTTGTCATATGGAAGGTAGTCTGTTGTCGAGAATTTTTTTACTGCAATGGATGGTAGCCTTGTCATTATGGAAGGTAGTATGTTTTCGATATCTTGGTTACTCAATGGATGGTAGCCTTGTCATTATGGCAGGTAGTATGTTGTCGATATCTTTGTTACTCAATGGATGGTAGCCTTGTCATTATGGAAGGTAGTCTGTTGTCGATATCTTTGTTACTCAATGGATGATAGCCTTGTCATTATGGAAGGTAGTCTGTTGTCAAGATTTTTGTTACTCCAATGGATGGTAGCCTGGTCATTATAGAAGGTTGTTTATTGTCGATATTTTTGTTACTCCAATGGATGGTAGGCTTGTCATTATGGAAGGAAGTCTGTTGTCGAGATTTTTTTTACTACAATGGATGGTAGCCTTGTCATTGTGGAAGGTAGTCTGCTGTCGATATTTTAGTTACTCCAATGGATGATAGCCTTGTCATTATGGAAGGTAGTCTATTGTCGAGATTTTTGTTACTCTGATGGATTGTAGCCTTGTCATTATGGAAGGTAATCTGTTGTTCAGATTTTTGTTACTCCAATGGATGATAGTCTTGTCATTATGGATGGTAGTCTATTGTCGAGACTTTTTGTACTCCAATGGATGGTAGCCTTGTCATATGTAAGGTAGTCTGTTTTCGAGATTTCTTTTACTCCAATGGATGGTATCCTTGTCATTATGGAAGGTAGTCGGTTGTCGATATCTTTGTTACTCAATGGATTGTAGCCTTGTCATTATGGAAGGTAGTCTATTGTCGATATGTTTGTTACTCAATGGATGGTAGCCTTGTAATTATGGAAGGTAGTCTGTTGTCGATATCTTTGTTACTCAATGGATGCTAGCCTTGTCATTATGGAAGGTAGTCTGTTGTCAAGATTTTTGTTACTCCAATGGATGGTAGCCTTGTCATTATGGAAGGTAATTTATTGTTGATATTTTTGTTACTCCAATGGATGGTAGCCTTGTCATTATGGAAGGTAGTCTGTAGTCGAGATTTTTGTTACTCTAATGGATGGCAGCCTTGTCTTTATGGAACATATTATGTTGTCGTTATTTTTGTTACTCCAATGGATGGTAGCCTTGTCATTATGGAAGGTAGTCTGTTGTCGAGAATTTTTTTACTCCAATGGATGGTAGCCTTGTCATTAGGGAAGGTAGTCTATTGTCGATATTTTTTTTACTACAATGGATGGTAGCCTTGTCATATGGAAGGTAGTCTGTTGTGAGATTTTATTTACTACAATGGATGGTAGCCTTGTCATTATGGAAGGTAGTCTATTGTCGATATTTTTGTTACTCCAATGGATGGTATTCTTGTCATTATAGAAGGTAGTCTGTTGTCGATATCTTTGTTACTCAATGGATGGTAGCCTTGTCATTATGGAAGGTAGTCTGTTGTCGATATCTTTGTTACTCAATGGATGGTAGCCTTGTCATTATGGAAGGTAGTCTGTTGTCGATATCTTTGTTACTCAATGGATGCTAGCCTTGTCATTATGAAAGGTAGTCTGTTGTCAAGATTTTTGTTAGTCCAATGGATTGTAGCCTTGTCATTATAGAAGGTAGTTTATTGTCGATATTTTTGTTACTCCAATGGATGGTAGCCTTGTCATTATGGATGGTAGTCTGTTGTCGAGATTTTTGTTACTCTAATGGATGGTAGCCTTGTATTTATGGAACGTAGACTGTTGTCGATATTTTTGTTACTCCAACGGATGGTATCCTTCTCATATGGAAGGTAGTATGTTGTCAAGATTTTTTTTACTGCAATGGATGGTAGCCTTGTCATTATGGAAGGTAGTCTGTTGTCCATATCTTTGTTACTCAATGGATGGTAGCCTTGTCATTATGGAAGGAAGTCTTTTTTCGGGATTTTTTTTACTCCAATGGATGGAAGCTTTGTCATTATGGAAGGTAGTCTGCTGTCGTTATTTTTTTTACTCCAATGGATGATAGCCTTGTCATTATGGAAGGTAGTATGTTGTAGAGATTTTTGTTACTCCAATGGATGGTAGCCTTGTCATTATGGAAGGTAGTTTGTTGTCGAGATTTTTGTTACTGCAATGGATGGTAGCTTTGTCTTTATAGAAGGTAGTCTGTTGTTGATATTTTTGTTACTCCAATGGATGGTAGTCTATTGTCTATATTTTTGTTACTCATATGGATGATAGCCTTGTCATTATGGAAGGTAGTCTATTTTCGAGATCTTTATTACTCAATGGATGGTAGACTTGTCATTATGGAAGGTAGTCTGTTGTAGAGATTTTTGTTACTCTTATGGATGGTAGCCTTACCATTATGGAAGGATGTTTTTTGTCGAGATTTTTATTACTCCAATGGATGGTAGCCTAGTCATTATGGACAGTGGTCTATTGTCGACATTTTTGTTACTCCAATGGATGATATCCTTGTAATAATGGAAGGTAGTCTGTTGTCGAGATTTTTGTTACTCCGATGGATGGTAACCTTATCATTATGGAAGGTAGTCTGCTGTCGATATTTTTGTTACTCCAATGGATTGTAGCCTTGTCATTATGGAAGGTAGTCTGTTGTCGAGATTTTATTTACTCTAATGGATGGTAGACTTGTCATTATAGAAGGTAGTCTATTGTCATGATTTTATTTACTCCAACGGATGGTAGCCTTGTCATATGGAAGGTAGTCTGTTGTCGAGAATTTTTTTACTCTAATGGATGGTAGACTTGTCATTATAGAAGGTAGTCTATTGTCAAGATTTTTTTTACTCCAATGGATGGTAGCCTTGTCATATGGAAGGTAGTCTGTTGTCGAGAATTTTTTCAATACAATGGATGGTAGCCTTGTCATTATGGAAGGTAGTCTGTTGTTGATATCTTTGTTACTCAATGGATGCTAGCCTTGTCATTATGGAAGGTAGTCTGTTGTCAAGATTTTTGTTACTCCAATGGATGGTAGCCTTGTCATTATGGATGGTAGTTTATTGTCGATATTTTTGTTACTCCAATGGATGGTAGGCTTGTCATTATGGAAGGAAGTCTGTTGTCGAGATTTTTTTTACTACAATGGATGGTAGCTTTGTCATTGTGGAAGGTAGTCTGTTGTCGATATTTTTGTTACTCCAATGGATGATAGCATTGTCATTATGGAAGGTAGTCTGTTGTCGAGATTTTTGTTACTCTGATGGATTGTAGCCTTGTCATTATGGAAGGTAATTTGTTGTTCAGATTTTTGTTACTCCAATGGATAATAGCCTTGTCATTATGGATGGTAGTCTATTGTCGAGACTTTTTGTACTCCAATGGATAGTAGCCTTGTCATATGTAAGGTAGTCTTTTTTCGAGATTTCTTTTACTCCAATGGATGGTATCCTTGTCATTATGGAAGGTAGTCGGTTGTCGATATCTTTGTTACTCAATGGATGGTAGCCTTGTCATTATGGAAGGTAGTCTATTATCGATATCTTTGTTACTCAATGGATGGTAGCCTTGTAATTATGGAAGGTAGCCTGTTGTCGATATCTTTGTTACTCAATGGATGCTAGCCTTGTCATTATAGAAGGTAGTCTGTTGTCAAGATTTTTGTTACTCCAATGGATGGTAGCCTTGTCATTATGGAAGGTAGTTTATTGTTGATATTTTTGTTACTCCAATGGATGGTAGCCTTGTCATTATGGAAGGTAGTCTATAGTCGAGATTTTTGTTACTCTAATGGATGGCAGCCTTGTCTTTATGGAACATAGTCTGTTGTCGTTATTTTTGTTACTCCAATGGATGGAAGCCTTGTCATTATGGAAGGTAGTTTGTTGTCGAGAATTTTTTTATTCCAATGGATGGTAGCCTTGTCATTATGGAAGGTAGTCTATTGTCGATATTTTTGTTACTCCAATGGATGGTATTCTTGTCATTATAGAAGGTAGTTTGTTGTCGATATCTTTGTTACTCAATGGATGGTAGCCTTGTCATTATGGAAGGTAGTCTGTTGTCGATATCTTTGTTACTCAATGGATGGTAGCCTTGTCATTATGGAAGGTAGTCTGTTGTCGATATCTTTGTTACTCAATGGATGCTAGCCTTGTCATTATGAAAGGTAGTTTGTTGTCAAGATTTTTGTTAGTCCAATGGATTATAGCCTTGTCATTGTGGAAGGTAGTTTATTGTCGATATTTTTGTTACTCCAATTGATGGTAGCCTTGTCATTATGGATGGTAGTCTGTTGTCGAGATTTTTGTTACTCTAATGGATGGTAGCCTTGTATTTATGGAACGTAGACTGTTGTCGATATTTTTGTTACTCCAATGGATGGTATCCTTCTCATATGGAAGGTAGTATGTTGTCAAGATTTTTTTTACTGCAATGGATGGTAGCCTTGTCATTATGGAAGGTAGTTTGTTGTCCATATCTTTGTTACTCAATGGATGGTAGCCTTGTCATTATGGAAGGAAGTCTTTTGTCGGGATTTTTTTTACTCCAATGGATGGAAGCCTTGTCATTATGGAAGGTAGTCTGCTGTCGTTATTTTTTTTACTCCAATGGATGATAGCCTTGTCATTATGGAAGGTAGTATGTTGTAGAGATTTTCGTTACTCCAATGGATGGTAGCCTTGTCATTATGGAAGGTAGTTTGTTGTCGAGATTTTTGTTACTGCAATGGATGGTAGCTTTGTCTTTATAGAAGGTAGTCTGTTGTCGATATTTTTGTTACTCCAATGGATGGTAGTCTATTGTCTATATTTTTGTTACTCATATGGATGATAGCCTTGTCATTATGGAAGGTAGTCTATTTTCGAGATCTTTATTACTCAATGGATGGTAGACTTGTCATTATGGAAGGTAGTCTGTTGTAGAGATTTTTGTTACTCTTATGGATGGTAGCCTTACCATTATGGAAGGATGTTTTTTGTCGAGATTTTTTTTACTCCAATGGATGGTAGCCTAGTCATTATGGACAGTGGTCTATTGTCGACATTTTTGTTACTCCAATGGATGATATCCTTGTAATAATGGAAGGTAGTCTGTTGTCGAGATTTTTGTTACTCCGATGGATGGTAACCTTATCATTATGGAAGGTAGTCTGCTGTCGATATTTTTGTTACTCCAATGGATTGTAGCCTTGTCATTATGGAAGGTAGTCTGTTGTCGAGATTTTATTTACTCTAATGGATGGTAGACTTGTCATTATAGAAGGTAGTCTATTGTCATGATTTTATTTACTCCAACGGATGGTAGCCTTGTCATATGGAAGGTAGTCTGTTGTCGAGAATTTTTTTACTCTAATGGATGGTAGACTTGTCATTATAGAAGGTAGTCTATTGTCAAGATTTTTTTTACTCCAATGGATGGTAGCCTTGTCATATGGAAGGTAGTCTGTTGTCGAGAATTTTTTCACTACAATGGATGGTAGCCATGTCATTATGGAAGGTAGTATGTTGTCGATATCTTTGTTACTCAATGGATGGTAGCCTTGTCATTATGGCAGGTAGTCTGTTGTCGATATCTTTGTTACTCAATGGATGGTAGCCTTGTCATTATGGAAGGTAGTCTGTTGTTGATATCTTTGTTACTCAATGGATGCTAGCCTTGTCATTATGGAAGGTAGTCTGTTGTCAAGATTTTTGTTACTCCAATGGATGGTAGCCTTGTCATTATGGATGGTAGTTTATTGTCGATATTTTTGTTACTCCAATGGATGGTAGGCTTGTCATTATGGAAGGAAGTCTGTTGTCGAGGTTTTTTTTACTACAATGGATGGTAGCCTTGTCATTGTGGAAGGTAGTCTGCTGTCGATATTTTTGTTACTCCAATGGATGATAGCTTTGTCATTATGGAAGGTAGTCTGTTGTCGAGATTTTTGTTACTCTGATGGATTGTAGCCTTGTCATTATGGAAGGTAATCTGTTGTTCAGATTTTTGTTACTCCAATGGATAATAGCCTTGTCATTATGGATGGTAGTCTATTGTCGAGACTTTTTGTACTCCAATGGATAGTAGCCTTGTCATATGTAAGGTAGTCTGTTTTCGAGATTTCTTTTACTCCAATGGATGGTATCCTTGTCATTATGGAAGGTAGTCGGTTGTCGATATCTTTGTTACTCAATGGATGGTAGCCTTGTCATTATGGAAGGTAGTCTATTATCGATATCTTTGTTACTCAATGGATGGTAGCCTTGTAATTATGGAAGGTAGTCTGTTGTCGATATCTTTGTTACTCAATGGATGCTAGCCTTGTCATTATAGAAGGTAGTCTGTTGTCAAGATTTTTGTTACTCCAATGGATGGTAGCCTTGTCTGTATGGAAGGTAGTTTATTGTTGATATTTTTGTTTCTCCAATGGATGGTAGCCTTGTCATTATGGAAGGTAGTCTATAGTCGAGATTTTTGTTACTCTAATGGATGGCAGCCTTGTCTTTATGGAACATAGTCTGTTGTCGTTATTTTTGTTACTCCAATGGATGGAAGCCTTGTCATTATGGAAGGTAGTTTGTTGTCGAGAATTTTTTTATTCCAATGGATGGTAGCCTTGTCATTATGGAAGGTAGTCTACTGTCGATATTTTTGTTACTCCAAAGGATGGTATTCTTGTCATTATAGAAGGTAGTCTGTTGTCGATATCTTTGTTACTCAATGGATGGTAGCCTTGTCATTATGGAAGGTAGTCTGTTGTCGATATCTTTGTTACTCAATGGATGGTAGCCTTGTCATTATGGAAGGTAGTCTGTTGTCGATATCTTTGTTATTCAATGGATGCTAGCCTTGTCATTATGAAAGGTAGTCTGTTGTCAAGATTTTTGTTAGTCCAATGGATTGTAGCCTTGTCATTATGGAAGGTAGTTTATTGTCGATATTTGTGTTACTCCAATGGATGGTAGCCTTGTCATTATGGATGGTAGTCTGTTGTCGAGATTTTTGTTACTCTAATGGATGGTAGCCTTGTATTTATGGAACGTAGACTGTTGTCGATATTTTAGTTACTCCAATGGATGGTATCCTTCTCATATGGAAGGTAGTATGTTGTCAAGATTTTTTTTACTGCAATGGATGGTAGCCTTGTCATTATGGAAGGTAGTCTGTTGTCCATATCTTTGTTACTCAATGGATGGTAGCCTTGTCATTATGGAAGGAAGTCTGTTGTCGGGATTTTTTTTACTCCAATGGATGGAAGCCTTGTCATTATTAAAGGTAGTGTGCTGTCGTTATTTTTTTTACTCCAATGGATGATAGCCTTGTCATTATGGATGGTAGTCTGTTGTAGAGATTTTTGTTACTCCAATGGATGGTAGCCTTGTCATTATGGAAGGTAGTTTGTTGTCGAGATTTTTGTTACTGCAATGGATGGTAGCTTTGTCTTTATAGAAGGTAGTTTGTTGTCGATATTTTTGTTACTCCAATGGATGGTAGTCTATTGTCTATATTTTTGTTACTCATATGGATGATAGCCTTGTCATTATGGAAGGTAGTCTATTTTCGAGATCTTTATTACTCAATGGATGGTAGACTTGTCATTATGGAAGGTAGTCTGTTGTAGAGGTTTTTGTTACTCTTATGGATGGTATCCTTACCATTATGGAAGGATGTTTTTTGTCGAGATTTTTTTTACTCCAATGGATGGTAGCCTAGTCATTATGGACAGTGGTCTATTGTCGACATTTTTGTTACTCCAATGGATGATATCCTTGTTATTATGGAAGGTAGTCTGTTGTCGAGATTTTTGTTACTCCAATGGATGGTAACCTTATCATTATGGAAGGTAGTCTGCTGTCGATATTTTTGTTACTCCAATGGATTGTAGCCTTGTCATTATGGAAGGTAGTCTGTTGTCGAGATTTTATTTACTCTAATGGATGGTAGACTTGTCATTATAGAAGGTAGTCTATTGTCATGATTTTATTTACTCCAACGGATGGTAGCCTTGTCATATGGAAGGTAGTCTGTTGTCGAGATTTTTTTTACTCTAATGGATGGTAGACTTGTCATTATGGAAGGTAGTATGTTGTCGATATCTTTGTTACTCAATGGATGGTAGCCTTGTCATTATGGAAGGTAGTCTGTTGTTGATATCTTTGTTACTCAATGGATGGAAGCCTTGTCATTATGGAAGGCAGTCTGTTGTCATGATTTTTGTTACTCCAATGGATTGTAGCCTTGTCATTATGGAAGGTAGTTTATTGTCGATATTTTTGTTACTCCAATGAATGGTAGGCTTGTCATTATGGAAGGAAGTCTGTTCTCGAGATTTTTTTTACTCTAATGGATGGTAGCCTTGTCATTTTGGAAGGTAGTCTGCTGTCGATATTTTTGTTACTCCAATGGATGATAGCCTTGTCATTATGGAAGGTAGTATGTTGTCGAGATTTTTGATACTCTGATGGATTGTAGCCTTGACATTATGGAAGGTAATCTGTTGTTCAGATTTTTGTTACTCCAATGGATGATAGCCTTGTCATTATGGATGGTAGTCTATTGTCGAGACTTTTTGTACTCCAATGGATGGTAGCCTTGTCATATGTAAGGTAGTCTGTTGTCGAGATTTCTTTTACTCCAATGGATGGTATCCTTGTCATTATGGAAGGTAGTCGGTTGTCGATATCTTTGTTACTCAATGGATGGTAGCCTTGTCATTATGGAAGGTAGTCTATTGCCGATATCTTTGTTACTCAATGGATGGTAGCCTTGTAATTATGGAAGGTAGTATGTTGTCAATATCTTTGTTACTCAATGGATGCTAGCCTTGTCATTATGGAAGGTAGTTTGTTGTTAAGATTTTTGTTACTCCAATGGATGGTAGCCTTGTCATTATGGAAGGTAGTTTATTGTTGATATTTTTGTTACTCCAATGGATGGTAGCCTTGTCATTATGGAAGTTAGTCTGTTGTCGAGATTTTTGTTACTCTAGTGGATGGCAGCCTTGTCTTTATTGAACATAGTCTGTTGTCGTTATTTTTGTTACTCCAATGGATGGTAGTCTTGTCATTATGGAAGGTAGTCTGTTGTCGAGAATTTTTTTACTCCAATGGATGGTAGCCTTGTCATTATGGAAGGTAGTCTATTGTCGAGATTTTTTTTACTACAATGGATGGTAGCCTTGTCATATGGAAGGTAGTCTGTTGTGAGATTTTTTTTACTAAAATGGATGGTAGCCTTTTCATTATGGAAGGTAGTCTGTTGTCGATATTTTTGTTACTCCAATGGATGGTATTCTTGTCATTATAGAAGGTAGTCTGTTGTCGATATCTTTGTTACTAAATGGATGGTAGCCTTGTCATTATGGAAGGTAGTTTGTTGTCAATATCTTTTTTACTCAATGGATGGTAGCCTTGTTATTATGGATCGTAGTCTGTTGTCGATATCTTTGTTACTCAATGGATGCTAGCCTTGTCATTATGAAAGCTAGTCTGTTGTCAAGATTTTTGTTAGTCCAATGGATTGTAGCCTTGTCATTATGGAAGGTAGTTTATTGTCGATATTTTTGTTACTCCAATGGATGGTAGCCTTGTCATTATGGATGGTAGTCTGTTGTCGAGATTATTGTTACTCTAATGGATGGTAGCCTTGTATTTATGGAACGTAGACTGTTGTCGATATTTTTGTTACTCCAATGGATGGTATCCTTCTCATATGGAAGGTAGTATGTTGTCAAGAATTTTTTTACTGCAATGGATGGTAGCCTTGTCATTATGGAAGGTAGTCTATTGTCGATATCTTTGTTACTCAATGGATTGTAGCCTTGTCATTATGGAAGGAAGTCTGTTGTCGGGATTTTTTTTACTCCAATGGATGGAAGCCTTGTCATTATGGAAGGTAGTCTGCTGTCGTTATTTTTTTTACTCCAATGGATGATAGCCTTGTCATTATGGAAGGTAGTCTGTTGTAGAGATTTTTGTTACTCCAATGGATGGTAGCCTTGTCATTATGGAAGGTAGTTTGTTGTCGAGATTTTCGTTACTGCAATGGATGGTAGCTTTGTCTTTATAGAAGGTAGTCTGTTGTCGATATTTTTGTTACTCCAATGGATGGTAGTCTATTGTCTATATTTTTTTTACTCATATGGATGATAGCCTTGTCATTATGGAAGGTAGTCTATTTTCGAGATCTTTATTACTCAATGGATGGTAGACTTGTCATTATGGAAGGTAGTTTGTTGTAGAGATTTTTGTTACTCTAATGGATGGTAGCCTTACCATTATGGAAGGATGTTTTTTGTAGAGATTTTTTTACTCCAATGGATGGTAGCCTAGTCATTATGGACAGTGGTCTATTGTCGACATTTTTGTTACTCTAATGGATGATATCCTTGTAATTATGGAAGGTAGTCTGTTTTCGAGATTTTTGATACTCCAATGGATGGTAGCATTATCATTATGGAAGGTAGTCTGCTGTCGATATTTTTGTTACTCCAATGGATTGTAGCCTTGTCATTATGGAAGGTAGTCTGTTGTCGAGATTTTATTTACTCTAATGGATGGTAGACTTGTCATTATAGAAGGTAGTCTATTGTCAAGATTTTATTTACTCCAAGGGATGGTAGCCTTGTCATATGGAAGGTAGTCTATTGTCGAGAATTTTTTTACTGCAATGGATGGTAGCCTTGTCATTATAGAAGGTAGTCTGTTGTCGATATCTTTGTTACTCAATGGATGGTAGCATTGTCATTATGGCAGGTAGCCTGTTGTCGATATCTTTGTTACTCAATGGATGGTTGCCTTGTCATTATGGAATGTAGTCTGTTGTCGATATCTTTGTTACTCAATGGATGCTAGCCTTGTCATTATGGAAGGTAGTCTGTTGTCAAGATTTTTGTTACTCCAATGGATGGTAGCCTTGTTATTATGGAAGGTAGTTTATTGTCGATATTTTTGTTACTACAATGGATGGTAGCCTTGTCATTATGGATGGTAGTCTGTTGTCAAGATTTTTGTTACTCTAATGGATGGTAGCCTTGTATTTATGGAACGTAGACTGTTGTCGATATTTTTGTTACTCCAATGGATGGTAGCCTTGTCATTATGGAAGGTAGTCTGTTGTCGAGATTTTTTTTACTCCAATGGATGGTAGCCTTGTCATTATGAAAGGTAGTCTATTGTCGAGATTTTTTTTACTCCAATGGATGGTATCCTTCTCATATGGAAGGTAGACAGTTGTCAATATATTTTTTACTGCAATGGATGGTAGCCTTGTCATTATGGAAGGTAGTATGTTGTCGATATCTTTGTTACCCAATGGATGGTAGCCCTGTCATTATGAAAGGAAGTCTGTTGTTGGGATTTTTTTTACTCCAATGGATGGTAGCCTTGTCATTATGGAAGGTAGTCTGCTGTCGTTATTTTTTTTACTCTAATGGATGGTAGACTTGTCATTATAGAAGGTAGTCTATTGTCAAGATTTTTTTTACTCCAATGGATGGTAGCCTTGTCATATGGAAGGTAGTCTGTTGTCGAGAATTTTTTCACTACAATGGATGGTAGCCTTGTCATTATGGAAGGTAGTATGTTGTCGATATCTTTGTTACTCAATGGATGGTAGTCTATTGTCGATATTTTTGTTACTCATATGGATGATAGCCTTGTCATTATGGAAGGTAGTCTATTTTCGAGATCTTTATTACTCAATGAATGGTAGCCTTGTCATTATGGAAGGTAGTCTGTTGTAGAGATTTTTGTTACTCTAATGGATGGCAGCCTTACCATTATGGAAGGAAGTTTTTTGTCGAGATTTTTGTTACTCTAATGGATGGTAGCCTTGTATTTATGGAACGTAGACTGTTGTCGATATTTTTGTTACTCCAATGGATGGTAGCCTTGTCATTATGGAAGGTAGTCTGTTGTCGAGATTTTTTTTACTCCAATGGATGGTAGCCTTGTCATTATGAAAGGTAGTCTATTGTCGAGATTTTTTTTACTCCAATGGATGGTATCCTTCTCATATGGAAGGTAGACAGTTGTCAATATATTTTTTACTGCAATGGATGGTAGCCTTGTCATTATGGAAGGTAGTCTGTTGTCGATATCTTTGTTACCCAATGGATGGTAGCCCTGTCATTATGAAAGGAAGTCTGTTGTTGGGATTTTTTTTACTCCAATGGATGGTAGCCTTGTCATTATGGAAGGTAGTCTGCTGTCGTTATTTTTTTTACTCTAATGGATGGTAGACTTGTCATTATAGAAGGTAGTCTATTGTCAAGATTTTTTTTACTCCAATGGATGGTAGCCTTGTCATATGGAAGGTAGTCTGTTGTCGAGAATTTTTTCACTACAATGGATGGTAGCCTTGTCATTATGGAAGGTAGTATGTTGTCGATATCTTTGTTACTCAATGGATGGTAGTCTATTGTCGATATTTTTGTTACTCATATGGATGATAGCCTTGTCATTATGGAAGGTAGTCTATTTTCGAGATCTTTATTACTCAATGAATGGTAGCCTTGTCATTATGGAAGGTAGTTTGTTGTAGAGATTTTTGTTACTCTAATGGATGGCAGCCTTACCATTATGGAAGGATGTTTTTTGTCGAGATTTTTGTTACTCCAATTGATGGTAGCCTAGTCATTATGGACAGTGGTCTATTGTCGACATTTTTGTTACTCCAATAGATGATATCCTTGTAATTATGGAAGGTAGTCTGTTGTCGAGATTTTTGTTACTCCAATGGATGGTAGCCTTATCATCATGGAAGGTAGTCTGCTGTCGATATTTTTGTTACTCCAATGGATTGTAGCCTTGTCATTATGGAAGGTAGTCTGTTGTCGAGATTTTTTTTACTCTAATGGATGGTAGCCTTGTCATTATAGAAGGTAGTCTATTGTCAAGATTTTTTTTACTCCAACGGATGGTAGCCTTGTCATATGGAAGGTAGTCTGTTGTCGAGAATTTTTTTTGCTGCAATGGATGGTTGCCTTGTCATTATGGAAGGTAGTCTATTGTCGATATCTTTGTTACTCAATGGATTGTAGCCTTGTCATTATGACAGGTAGTCTGTTGTCGATATCTTTGTTACTCAATGGAAGGTAGCCTTGTCATTATGGAAGGAAGTCTGTTGTCGAGATTTTTTTTACTACAATGGATGGTAGCCTTGTCATTATGGAAGGTAGTCTGCTGTCGATATTTTTTTTACTCCAATGGATGATAGCCTTGTCATTATGGAAGGTAGTCTGTTGTCGAGATTTTTGTAACTCTAATGGATTGTAGCCTTGTCATTATGGAAGGTAGTATGTTGTTCAAATTTTTGTTACTCCAATGGATGATAGCCTTGTCATTATGAAAGGTAGTCTATTGTCGAGATTTTTGTTATTCCAATGGATGGTAGCCTTGTCATTATTGATGGTAGTCTATTGTCGAGACTTTTTTTACTCCAATGGATGGTAGCCTTGTCATATGTAAGATAGTCTGTTGTCGAGATTTTTTTTACTCCAATGGATGGTATCCTTATCATTATGGAAGGTAGTCTGTTATCGAGATTTTTGTTACTCTAATGGATCGTAGCCTTGTCTTTATGGAACATAGTCTGTTGTCGATATTTTTGCTACTCCAATGGATGGTAGCCTTGTCATTATGGAAGGTAGTCTGTTGTCGAGATTTTTTTTACTGCAATGGATGGTAGCCTTGTCATTATGGAAGGTAATCTATTGTCGAGATTTTTTTTACTCCAATGGATGGTAGCGTTGTCATATGGAAGGTAGTATGTTGTCGAGATTTTTTTAACTGCGATGGATGGTAGCCTTGTCATTATGGAAGATAGTCTGTTGTCGATATCTTTGTTACTCAATGGATTGTAGCCTTGTCATTATGGAAGGTAGTCTGTTGTCAATATCTTTGTTACTCAATGGATGGTAGCCTTGTCTTTATGGAAGGTAGTCTGTTGTCGATATTTTTGTTACCCCAATGGATGGTAGCCTTGTCTTTATGGAAGGTAGTTGATTGTCGATATTTTTGTTACTCATATGGATGGTAGCCTTGTCATTATGGAAGGTAGTCTATTTTCGAGATCTTTGTTACTCAATGGATGGTAGCCTTGTTATTATGGAAGGTAGTCTGTTGTCGAGATTTTTGTTACTCCAATGGATGGTAGCCTTGTAATTATGGAAGGTAGTCTGTTGTCGTTATTTTTGTTTCTCCAATGGATGGTAGCCTTGTAATTAATGAATGAAGTCTATTGTCGAGATTTTTGTTACTCCAATGGATGGTAGCCTTGTCATTATGGAAGGTAGTCTGCTGTCGATATTTTTGTTACTCCAATGGATGGTACCCTTCTCATTATGGAAGGTAGTCTGCTGTCGAGATTTTTGTTACTCTAATGGATGGTGGCCTTGTCTTTATGGACCGTGGTCTATTGTCGAGATTTTTGTTACTCAAATGGATGATATCCTTGTAATTATGGAAGGTAGTCTGTTGTCGACATTTTTATTACTCCAATGGATGGTAGCCTTGTCATTATGGAAGGTAGTCTGTTGTCGATATTTTTGTTACTCTAATGTATGGTAGCCTTGTCATTATGGAAGGCAGTCTGCTGTCGATATTTTTGTTACTCTAATGGATGGTGGCCTTGTCTTTATGGATCGTGGTCTATTGTCGAGTTTTTTTTTACTCCAATGGATGGTATCCTTGTAATTATGGAAGGTAGTCTGTTGTCGACATTTTTGTTACTCCAATGGATGGTAGCCTTGTCATTATGGAAGGTAGTCTGTTGTCGTTATTTTTGTTACTCCAATGGATGGTAGCCTTGTCATTATGGAAGGCAGTCTGTTGTATAGTTTTTTGTAACTCCAATGGATGGTAGCCTTGTCATTATGGAAGGTAGTGTGTTGTCGAGATTTTTGTTACTCTAATGGATTGTAGCCTTGTCATTATTGAAGGTAGTCTGTTGTTTAGATTTTTGTTACTCCAATTGATAGTAGCCTTGTCATTATGGAAGTTAGTCTGTTATCGAGAGTTTTGTTATCCCAATGGATGGTAACCTTGTCATTATCGAAGGTAGTCTGTTGTCGAGATTTTTGTAACTCCAATGGATGGAAGCCTTGTAATTATAGAAGGTAGTCTGTTGTCGATATTTTTGTTACTCCAATGGATGGTAGCCTTGTCATTATAGAAGGTAGTCTGTTGTCGATATTTTTGTTACTCCAATGGAAGGTAGCCTTGTCATTATGGAAGGTAGTCTGTTGTCTAGATTTTTGTTACTCAAATGGATGATAGCCTTGTCATTATGGAAGGTAGTCTGTTGTAGAGATTTTTGTTACTCCAATAGATGGTAGCCTTGTTATTATGGAAGGTAGTCTGTTGTCGAGATTTTTGTTACTGCAATGGATGGTAGCTTTGTCTTTATAGAAGGTAGTCTGTTGTCGATATTTTTGTTACCCCAATGGATGGTAGCCTTGTCATTATGGAAGGTAGTCTATTTTCGAGATCTTTGTTACTCAATGGATGGTTGCCTTGTTATTATGGAAGGTAGTCTGTTGTCGAGATTTTTGTTACTCCAATGGATGGTAGCCTTGTAATTATGGAAGGTAGTCTGTTGTCGTTATTTTTGTTACTCCTATGGATGGTAGCCTTGTCATTAATGAAGGAAGTCTATTGTCGAGATTTTTGTTACTCCAATGGATGGTAGCCTTGTCATTATGGAAGGTAGTCTGCTGTCGATATTTTTGTTACTCTAATGGATGGTACCCTTCTCATTATGGAAGGTAGTCTGCTGTCGAGATTTTTGTTACTCTAATGGATGGTGGCCTTGTCTTTATGGACCGTTGTCTATTGTCGAGATTTTTGTTACTCCAATGGATGATATCCTTGTAATTATGGAAGGTAGTCTGTTGTCGACATTTTTGTTACTCCAATGGATGGTAGCCTTGTCATTATGGAAGGTAGTCTGCTGTCGATATTTTTGTTACTCTAATGGATGGTAGCCTTGACATTATGGAAGGCAGTCTGTTGTATATATTTTTGTTACTCTATTGGATGGTGCCCTTGTCTTTATGGATCGTGGTCTATTGTCGAGTCTTTTGTTACTCCAATGGATGGTATCCTTGTAATTATGGAAGGTAGTCTGTTGTCAATATTTTTGTTACTCCAATGGATGGTAGCCTTGTCATTATGGAAGGCAGTCTGTTGTATAGTTTTTTGTAACTCTAATGGATGGTAGCCTTGTCATTATGGAAGGTAATGTGTTGTCGAGATTTTTGTTACTCTAATGGATTGTAGCCTTGTCATTATTGAAGGTAGTCTGTTGTTTAGATTTTTGTTACTCCAATTGATAGTAGCCTTGTCATTATGGAAGGTAGTCTGTTATCGAGAGTTTTGTTATCCCAATGGATGGTAACCTTGTCATTATGGAAGGTAGTCTATTTTCGAGATTTTTGTAACTCCAATGGATGGAAGCCTTGTAATTATAGAAGGTAGTTTGTTGTCGATATTTTTGTTACTCCAAAGGATGGTAGCCTTGTCATTATGGAAGGTAGTCTGTTGTCTAGATTTTTATTACTCCAAAGGATGATAGCCTTGTCATTATGGAAGGTAGTCTGTTGTAGAGATTTTTGTTACTCCAATGGATGGTAGCCTTGTTATTATGGAAGGTAGTCTTTTGTCGAGATTTTTGTTACTGTAATGGATGGTAGTTTGTCTTTATAGAGGGTAGTCTGTTGTCGATATTTTTGTTACCCCAATGGATGGTAGCCTTGTCTTTATGGAAGGTAGTTGATTGTCGATATTTTTGTTACTCATATGGATGGTAGCCTTATCATTATGGAAGGTAGTCTATTTTCGAGATCTTTGTTACTCAATGGATGGTAGCCTTGTTATTATGGAAGGTAGTCTGTTGTCGAGATTTTTGTTACTCCAATGGATGGTAGCCTTGTAATTATGGAAGGTAGTTTGTTGTCGTTATTTTTGTTTCTCCAATGGATGGTAGCCTTGTCAATAATGAAGGAAGTCTATTGTCGAGATTTTTGATACTCCAATGGATGGTAGCCTTTTCATTATGGAAGGTAGTCTGCTGTCGATATTTTTGTTACTCCAATGGATGGTACCCTTCTCATTATGGAAGGTAGTCTGCTGTCGAGATTTTTGTTACTCTAATGGATGGTGGCCTTGTCTTTATGGACCGTGGTCTATTGTCGAGATTTTTGTTACTCAAATGGATGGTATCCTTGTAATTATGGAAGGTAGTCTGTTGTCGACGTTTTTGTTACTCCAATGGATGGTACCCTTGTCATTATGGAAGGTAGTCTGCTGTCGATATTTCTGTTACTCTAATGGATGGTAGCCTTGTCATTATGGAAGGCAGTCTGCTGTCGATATTTTTGTTACTCTAATGGATGGTGGCCTTGTCTTTATGGATCGTGGTCTATTGTCGAGTTTTTTGTTACTCCAATGGATGGTATCCTTGTAATTATGGAAGGTAGTCTGTTGTCGACATTTTTGTTACTCCAATGGATGGTAGCCTTGTCATTATGGAAGGTAGTCTGTTGTCGATATTTTTGTTACTCCAATGGATGGTAGCCTTGTCATTATGGAAGGCAGTATGTTGTATAGTTTTTTGTAACTCCAATGGATGGTAGGCTTGTCATTATGGAAGGTAGTGTGTTGTCGAGATTTTTGTTACTCTAATGGATTGTAGCCTTGTCATTATTGAAGGTAGTATGTTGTTTAGATTTTTGTTACTCCAATTGATAGTAGCCTTGTCATTATGGAAGGTAGTCTGTTATCGAGAGTTTTGTTATCCCAATGGATGGTAACCTTGTCATTATGGAAGGTAGTCTGTTGTCGAGATTTTTGTAACTCCAATGAATGGAAGCCTTATAATTATAGAAGGTAGTCTGTTGTCGATATTTTTGTTACTCCAATGGATGGTAGCCTTGTCATTATAGAAGGTAGTCTGTTGTCGATATTTTTGTTACTCCAATGGAAGGTAGCCTTGTCATTATGGAAGGTAGTCTGTTGTCTAGATTTTTGTTACTCGAATGGATGATAGCCTTGTCATTATGGAAGGTAGTCTGTTGTAGAGATTTTTGTTACTCCAATAGATGGTAGCCTTGTTATTATGGAAGGTAGTCTGTTGTCGATATTTTTGTTACCCCAATGGATGGTATACTTGTCATTATGGAAGGTAGTCTATTTTCGAGATCTTTGTTACTCAATGGATGGTAGCCTTGTTATTATGGAAGGTAGTCTGTTGTCGAGATTTTTGTTACTCCAATGGATGGTAGCCTTGTAATTATGGAAGGTAGTCTGTTGTCGTTATTTTTGTTACTCCAATGGATGGTAGCCTTGTCATTAATGAAGGAAGTCTATTGTCGAGATTTTTGTTACTCCAATGGATGGTAGCCTTTTCATTATGGAAGGTAGTCTACTGTCGATATTTTTGTTACTCTAATGGATGGTACCCTTCTCATTATGGAAGGTAGTCTGCTGTCGAGATTTTTGTTACTCTAATGGATGGTGGCCTTGTCTTTATGGCCCGTGGTCTATTGTCGAGATTTTTTTTTACTCCAATGGATGGTATCCTTGTAATTATGGAAGGTAGTCTGTTGTCGACATTTTTGTTACTCCAATGGATGGTAGCCTTGTCATTATGGAAGGTAGTCTGTTGTCGATATTTTTGTTACTCCAATGGATGGTAGCCTTGTCATTATGGAAGGCAATTTGTTGTATAGTTTTTTGTAACTCCAATGGATGGTAGCCTTGTCTAATGGATTGTAGCCTTGTCATTATTGAAGGTAGTTTGTTGTTTAGATTTTTGTTACTCCAATTGATAGTAGCCTTGTCATTATGGAAGGTAGTCTGTTATCGAGAGTTTTGTTATCCCAATGGAAGGTAACCTTGTCATTATGGAAGGTAGTCTGTTGTCTAGATTTTTGTTACTCGAATGGATGATAGCCTTGTCATTATGGAAGGTAGTCTGTTGTAGAGATTTTTGTTACTCCAATGGATGGTAGCCTTGTTATTATGGAAGGTAGTCTGTTGTCGAGATTTTTGTTACTGTAATGGATGGTAGCTTTGTCTTTATAGAATGTAGTCTATTGTCGATATTTTTGTTACCCCAATGGATGGTAGCCTTGTCATTATGGAAGGTAGTCTATTTTTGAGATCTTTGTTACTCAATGGATGGTAGCCTTGTTATTATGGAAGGTAGTCTGTTGTCGAGATTTTTGTTACTCCAATGGATGGTAGCCTTGTAATTATGGAAGGTAGTCTGTTGTCGTTATTTTTGTTACTCCAATGGATGGAAGCCTTGTCATTAATGAAGGAAGTCTATTGTTGAGATTTTTGTTACTCCAATGGATGGTAGCCTTGTCATTATGGAAGGTAGTCTGCTGTCGATATTTATGTTACTCCAATGGATGGTACCCTTCTCATTATGGAAGGTAGTCTACTGTCGAGATTTTTGTTACTCTAATGGATGGTGGCCTTGTCTTTATGGACCGTGGTCTATTGTCGAGATTTTTGTTAGTCCAATGGATGGTATCCTTGTAATTATGGAAGGTATTCTGTTGTCGACATTTTTGTTACTCCAATGGATGGTAGCCTTGTCATTATGGAAGGTAGTCTGCTGTCGATATTTTTGTTACTCTAATGGATGGTAGCCTTCTCATTATGGAAGGCAGTCTGCTGTCGATATTTTTGTTACATTAATTGATGGTGGCCTTGTCTTTATGGACCGTGGTCTATTGTCGAGTTTTTTGTTACTCCAATGGATGGTATCCTTGTAATTATGGAAGGTAGTCTGTTGTCGACATTTTTGTTACTCCAATGGATGGTAGCCTTGTCATTATGGAAGGTAGTCTGTTGTCGATATTTTTGTTACTCCAATGGATGGTACCCTTCTCATTATGGAAGGTAGTCTACTGTCGAGATTTTTGTTACTCTAATGGATGGTGGCCTTGTCTTTATGGACCGTGGTCTATTGTCGAGATTTTTGTTACTCCAATGGATGGTATCCTTGTAATTATGGAAGGTAGTCTGTTGTCGACATTTTTGTTACTCCAATGGATGGTAGCCTTGTCATTATGGAAGGTAGTCTGTTGTCGATATTTTTGTTACTCCAATGGATGGTACCCTTCTCATTATGGAAGGTAGTCTACTGTCGAGATTTTTGATACTCTAATGGATGGTGGCCTTGTCTTTATGGACCGTGGTCTATTGTCGAGATTTTTGTTACTCCAATGGATGGTATCCTTGTAATTATGGAAGGTAGTCTGTTGTCGACATTTTTGTTACTCCAATGGATGGTAGCCTTGTCATTATGGAAGGTAGTCTGCTGTCGATATTTTTGTTAATCTAATGGATGGTAGCCTTGTCATTATGGAAGGCAGTCTGCTGTCGATATTTTTGTTACTCTAATGGATGGTGGCCTTGTCTTTATGGACCGTGGTCTATTGTCGAGTTTTTTGTTACTCCAATGGATGGTATCCTTGTAATTATGGAAGGTAGTCTGTTGTCGACATTTTTGTTACTCCAATGGATGGTAGCCTTGTCATTATGGAAGGTAGTCTGTTGTCGATATTTTTGTTACTCCAATGGATGGTAGCCTTGTCATTATGGAAGGCAGTCTGTTGTATAGTTTTTTGTAACTCCAATGGATGGTAGCCTTGTCATTATGGAAGGTAGTGTGTTGTCGAGATTTTTGTTACTCTAATGGATTGTAGCCTTGTCATTATTGAAGGTAGTCTGTTGTTTAGATTTTTGTTACTCCAATTGATAGTAGCCTTGTCATTATGAAAGGTAGTCTGTTGTCGAGATTTTTGTTATTCCATTGGATAGTATCCTTGTCATTATGGAAGGTAGTCTGTTATCGAGACTTTTGTTATCCCAATGGATGGTAACCTTGTCATTATGGAAGGTAGTCTGTTGTCGAGATTTTTGTAACTCCAATGGATGGAAGCCTTGTAATTATAGAAGGTAGTCTGTTGTCGATATTTTTGATACTCCAATGGATGGTAGCCTTGTCATTATGGAAGGTAGTCTGTTGTCTAGATTTTTGTTACTCGAATGGATGATAGCCTTGTCATTATGGAAGGTAGTCTGTTGTAGAGATTTTTGTTACTCCAATGGATGGTAGCCTTGTTATTATGGAAGGTAGTCTGTTGTCGAGATTTTTGTTACTGCAATGGATGGTAGCTTTGTCTTTATAGAAGGTAGTCTGTTGTCGATATTTTTGTTACCCCAATGGATGGTAGCCTTGTCATTATGGAAGGTAGTCTATTTTCGAGATCTTTGTTACTCAATGGATGGTAGCCTTGTTATTATGGAAGGTAGTCTGTTGTCGAGATTTTTGTTACTCCAATGGATGGTAGCCTTGTAATTATGGAAGGTAGTCTGTTGTAGAGATTTTTGTTACTCTAATGGATGGTAGCCTGTACATCATAGAAGGAAGTCTTTTGTCGAGATTTTTGTTACTCCAATGGATGGTAGCCTTGTCATTATGGAAGGTAGTCTGCTGTCGATATTTTTGTTACTCCAATGGATGGTACCCTTCTCATTATGGAAGGTAGTCTGCTGTCGAGATTTTAGTTACTCTAATGGATGGTGGCCTTGTCTTTATGGACCGTGGTCTATTGTCGAGATTTTTGTTACTCCAATGGATGGTATCCTTGTAATTATGGAAGGTAGTCTGTTGTCGACATTTTTGTTACTCCAATGGATGGTAGCCTTGTCATTATGGAAGGTAGTCTGTTGTCGACATTTTTGTTACTCCAATGGATTGTAGCCTTGTCATTATAGAAGGTAGTCTGTTGTCGATATTTTTGTTACTCCAATGGATGGTAGCCTTGTCATTATGGAAGGCAGTTTGTTGTATAGTTTTTTGTAACTCCAATGGATGGTAGCCTTGTCATTATGGAATGTAGTGTGTTGTCGAGATTTTTGTTACTCTAATGGATTGTAGCCTTGTCATTATTTAAGGTAGTCTGTTGTTTAGATTTTTGTTACTCCAATTGATAGTAGCCTTGTCAATATGAAAGGTAGTCTGTTGTCGAGATTTTTGTTATTCCATTGGATAGTATCCTTGTCATTATGGAAGGTAGTCTGTTATTGAGACTTTTGTTATCCCAATGGATGGTAACCTTGTCATTATGGAAGGTAGTCTGTTGTCGAGATTTTTGTAATTCCAATGGATGGAAGCCTTGTAATTATAGAAGGTAGTCTGTTGTCGATATTTTTGTTACTCCAATGGATGGTAGCCTTGTCATTATGGAAGTTAGTCTGTTGTCTAGATTTTTGTTACTCGAATGGATGGTAGCCTTGTTATTATGGAAGGTAGTCTGTTGCCGATATTTTTTTTACTGCAATGGATGGTAGCTTTGTCTTTATAGAAGGTAGTCTGTTGTCGATATTTTTGTTACCCCAATGGATGGTAGCCCTGTCTTTATGGAAGGTAGTCTATTGTCAATCTTTTTGATACTCATATGGATGGTAGCCTTGTCATTTTGGAAGATAGTCTATTTTCGAGATCTTTGTTACTCAATGGATGGTAGCCTTGTCATTATGGAAGGTAGTCTGTTGTAGAGATTTTTGTTACTCCAATGGATGGTATCCTTGTAATTATGGAAGGTAGTCTGTTATCGACATTTTTGTTACTCCAATGGATGGTAGCCTTGTCATTATTGAAGGTAGTCTGCTGTCGATATTTTTGTTACTCTAATGGATGGTAGCCTTGTCATTATGGAAGGCAGTCTGCTGTCGATATTTTTGTTACTCTAATGGATGATGGCCTTGTCTTTATGGACCGTGGTCTATTGTCGAGTTTTTAGTTTACTCCAATGGATGGTATCCTTGTAATTTGGAAGGTAGTTTGTTGTCGACATTTTTGTTACTCCAATGGATGGTAGCCTTGTCATTATGGAAGGTAGTCTATTGTCGATATTTTTGTTACTCCAATGGATGGTATCCTTGTCATTATGGAAGGCAGTTTGTTGTATAGTTTTTTGTAACTCCAATGGATGGTAGCCTTGTCATTATGGAAGGTAGTGTGTTGTCGAGATTTTTGTTACTCTAATGGATTGTAGCCTTGTCATTATTGAAGGTAGTTTGTTGTTTAGATTTTTGTTACTCCAATTGATAGTAGCCTTGTCATTATGAAAGGTAGTCTGTTGTCGAGATTTTTGTTATTCCATTGGATAGTATCCTTGTCATTATGCAAGGTAGTCTGTTATCGAGACTTTTGTTATACCAATGGATGGTAACCTTGTCATTATGGAAGGTAGTCTGTTGTCGAGATTTTTGTAACTCCAATGGATGGAAACCTTGTAATTATAGAAGGTAGTATGTTGTCGATATTTTTTTTACTCCAATGGATGGTAGCCTTGTCATTATGGAAGGTAGTCTGTTGTCTAGATTTTTGTTACTCGAATGGATGATAGCCTTGTCATTATGGAAGGTAGTCTGTTGTAGAGATTTTTGTTTCTCCAATGGATGGTAGCCTTGTTATTATGGAAGGTAGTCTGTTGTCGAGATTTTTGTTACTGCAATGGATGGTAGCTTTGTCTTTATAGAAGGTAGTCTGTTGTCGATATTTTTGTTACCCCAATGGATGGTAGCCTTGTCTTTATGGAAGGTAGTCTATTGTCAATATTTTTGTTACTCATATGGATGGTAGCCTTGTCATTATGGAAGGTAGTCTATTTTCGAGATCTTTGTTACTCAATGGATAGTAGCCTTGTCATTATGGAAGGTAGTCTGTTGTAGAGATTTTTGTTACTCTAATGGATGGTAGCCTGTACATTATAGAAGGAAGTCTTTTTTCGAGATTTTTGTTACTCCAATGGATGGTAGCCTTGTCATTATGGAAGGTAGTCTGCTGTCGATATTTTTGTTATTCTAATGGATGGTAGCCTTGTCATTATGGAAAGCAGTCTGCTGTCGATATTTTTGTTACTCTAATGGATGGTGGCCTTGTCTTTATGGACTGTGTTCTATTGTCGAGTTTTTTGTTACTCCAATGGATGGTATCCTTGTAATTATGGAAGGTAGTCTGTTGTCGACATTTTTGTTACTCCAATGGATGGTAGCCTTGTCATTATAGAAGGTACTCTGTTTTCGATATTTTTTTTACTCCAATGGATGGTAGCCTTGTCATTATGGAAGGCAGTCTGTTGTATAGTTTTTTGTAACTCTAATGGATGGTAGCCTTGTCATTATGGAAGGTAGTGTGTTGTCGAGATTTTTGTTACTCTAATGGATTGTAGCCTTGTCATTATTGAAGGTAGTCTGTTGTTTAGATTTTTGTTACTCCAATTGATAGTAGCCTTGTCATTATGAAAGGTAGTCTGTTGTCGAGATTTTTGTTATTCCATTGGATAGTATCCTTGTCATTACGGAAGGTCGTCTATTATCGAGACTTTTGTTATCCCAATGGATGGTAACCTTGTCATTATGGAAGGTAGTCTGTTTTCGAGATTTTTGTAACTCCAATGGATGGAAGCCTTGTAATTATAGAAGGTAGTCTGTTGTCGATATTTTTGTCACTCCAATGGATGGTAGCCTTGTCATTATGGAAGTTAGTCTGTTGTCTAGATTTTTGTTACTCGAATGGATGATAGACTTTTCATTATGGAAGGTAGTCTGTTGTAGAGATTTTTGTTACTCCAATGGATGGTAGCCTTGTTATTATGGAAGGTAGTCTGTTGTCGAGATTTTTGTTACTGCAATGGATGGTAGCTTTGTCTTTATAGAAGGTAGTCTATTGTCGATATTTTTGTTACCCCAATGGATGGTAGCCTTGTCTTTATGGAAGGTAGTCTATTGTCAATATTTTTGTTACTCATATGGATGGTAGCCTTGTCATTATGGAAGGTAGTCTATTTTCGAGATCTTTGTTACTCAATGGATGGTAGCCTTGTCATTATGGAAGGTAGTCTGTTGTAGAGATTTTTGTTACTCTAATGGATGGTAGCCTGTACATTATAGAAGGAAGTCTTTTGTCGATATTTTTGTTACTCCAATGGATGGTAGCCTTGTCATTATGGAAGGTAGTCTGCTGTCGATATTTTTGTTACTCTAATGGATGGTAGCCTTGTCATTAAGGAACGCAGTCTGCTGTCGATATTTTTGTTACTCTAATGGATGGTGGCCTTGTCTTTATGGACTGTGGTCTATTGTCGATTTTTTTGTTACTCCAATGGATGGTATCCTTGTAATTACGGAAGGTAGTCTGTTGTCGACATTTTTGTTACTCCAATGGATGGTAGCCTTGTCATTATGGAAGGTAGTCTGTTGTCGATATTTTTGTTACTCCAATGGATGGTAGCCTTTTCATTATGGAAGGCAGTATGTTGTATAGTTTTTTGTAACTCCAATGGATGGTAGCCTTGTCATTATGGAAGGTAGTGTGTTGTCGAGATATTTGTTACTCTAATGGATTGTAGCCTTGTCATTATTGAAGGTAGTCTATTGTTTAGATTTTTGTTACTCCAATTGATAGTATCCTTGTCATTATGAAAGGTAGTCTGTTGTCGAGATTTTTGTTATTCCATTGGATAGTATCCTTGTCATTACGGAAGGTCGTCTGTTATCGAGACTTTTGTTATCCCAATGGATGGTAACCTTGTCATTATGGAAGGTAGTCTGTTTTCGAGATTTTTGTAACTCCAATGGATGGAAGCCTTGTAATTATAGAAGGTAGTCTGTTGTCGATATTTTTGTCACTCCAATGGATGGTAGCCTTGTCATTATGGAAGTTAGTCTGTTGTCTAGATTTTTGTTACTCGAATGGATGATAGACTTGTCATTATGGAAGGTAGTCTGTTGTAGAGATTTTTGTTACTCCAATGGATGGTAGCCTTGTTATTATGGAAGGTAGTCTGTTGTCGAGATTTTTGTTACTGCAATGGATGGTAGCTTTGTCTTTATAGAAGGTAGTCTATTGTCGGTATGTTTGTTACCCCAATGGATGGTAGCCTTGTCTTTATGGAAGGTAGTCTATTGTCAATATTTTTGTTACCCATATGGATGGTAGCCTTGTCATTATGGAAGGTAGTCTATTTTCGAGATCTTTGTTACTCAATGGATGGTAGCCTTGTCATTATGGAAGGTAGTCTGTTGTAGAGATTTTTGTTACTCTAATGGATGGTAGCCTGTACATTATAGAAGGAAGTCTTTTGTCGAGATTTTTGTTACTCCAATGGATGGTAGCCTTGTCATTATGGAAGGTAGTCTGCTGTCGATATTTTTGTTACTCTAATGGATGGTAGCCTTGTCATTAAGGAACGCAGTCTGCTGTCGATATTTTTGTTACTCTAATGGATGGTGGCCTTGTCTTTATGGACTGTGGTCTATTGTCGAGTTTTTTGTTACTCCAATGGATGGTATCCTTGTAATTACGAAAGGTAGTCTGTTGTCGACATTTTTGTTACTCCAATGGATGGTAGCCTTGTCATTATGGAAGGTAGTCTGTTGTCGATATTTTTGTTACTCCAATGGATGGTAGCCTTTTCATTATGGAAGGCAGTCTGTTGTATAGTTTTTTGTAACTCCAATGGATGGTAGCCTTGTTATTATGGAAGGTAGTGTGTTGTCGAGATATTTGTTACTCAAATGGATTGTAGCCTTGTCATTATTGAAGGTAGTCTATTGTTTAGATTTTTGTTACTCCAATTGATAGTATCCTTGTCATTATGAAAGGTAGTCTGTTGTCGAGATTTTTGTTATTCCATTGGATAGTATCCTTGTCATTATGGAAGGTAGTCTGTTATCGAGAGTTTTGTTATCCCAATGGATGGTAACCTTGTTATTATGGAAGGTAGTCTGTTGTCGAGATTTTTGTAACTCCAATGGATGGAAGCCTTGTAATTATAGAAGGTAGTCTGTTGTCGATATTTTTGTTACTCCAATGGATGTTAGCCTTGTCATTATGGAAGGTAGTCTGTTGTCTAGATTTTTGTTACTCGAATGGATGATAGCCTTGTCATTATGGAAGGTAGTCTGTTGTAGAGATTTTTGTTACTCCAATGGATGGTAGCCTTGTTATTATGGAAGGTAGTCTGTTGTCGAGATTTTTGTTACTGCAATGGATGGTAGCTTTGTCTTTATAGAAGGTAGTCTGTTGTCGGTATGTTTGTTACCCCAATGGATGGTAGCCTTGTCTTTATGGAAGGTAGTCTATTGTCAATATTTTTGTTACTCATATGGATGGTAGCCTTGTCATTATGGAAGGTAGTCTATTTTCGAGGTCTTTGTTACTCAATGGATGGTAGCCTTGTCATTATGGAAGGTACTCTGTTGTAGAGATTTTTGTTACTCTAATGGATGGTAGCCTGTACATTATAGAAGGTAGTCTGTTGTAGAGATTTTTGTTACTCTAATGGATGGTAGCCTTGTCATTGTTGAAGGTAGTCTGCTGTCGATATTTTTGTTACTCTAATGGATGGTAGCCTTGTCATTATGGAACGCAGTCTGCTGTCGATATTTTTGTTACTCTAACGGATGGTGGCCTTATCTTTATGGACTGTGGTCTATTGTCATGTTTTTTGTTACTCCAATGGATGGTATCCTTGTAATTATGGAAGGTAGTCTGTTGTCGACAATTTTGTTACTCCAATGGATGGTAGCCTTGTCATTATGGAAGGTAGTCTGTTGTCGATATTTTTGTTACTCCAATGGATGGTAGCCTTGTCATTATGGAAGGCAGCCTGTTGTATAGTTTTTTGTAACTCCAATGGATGGTAGCCTTGTCATTATGGAAGGTAGTGTGTTGTCGAAATTTTTGTTACTCTAATGGATTGTAGCCTTGTCATTATTGAATGTAGTCTGTTGTTTAGATTTTTGTTACTCCAATTGATAGTAGCCTTGTCATTATGAAAGGTAGTCTGTTGTCGAGATTTTTGTTATTCCATTGGATAATATCCTTGTCATTATGGAAGGTAGTATGTTATCGAGAGTTTTGTTATCCCAATGGATGGTAACCTTGTCATTATGGAAGGTAGTCTGTTGTCGAGATTTTTGTAACTCCAATGGATAGAAGCCTTGTAATTATAGAAGGTAGTCTGTTGTCGATATTTTTGTTACTCCAATGGATGGTAGCCTTGTCATTATGGAAGGTAGTCTGTTGTCTAGATTTTTGTTACTCGAATGGATGATAGCCTTGTTATTATGGAAGGTAGTCTGTTGTAGAGATTTTTGTTACTCCAATGGATGGTAAACTTGTTATTATGGAAGGTAGTCTGTTGTCGAGATTTTTGTTACTGCAATGGATGGTAGCTTTGTTTTTATAGAAGGTAGTCTGTTGTCGATATTTTTGTTACCCCAATGGATGGTAGCCTTGTCTTTATGGAAGGTAGTCTATTGTCGATATTTTTGTTACTCATATGGATGGTAGCCTTGTCATTATGGAAGGTAGTCTATTTTCGAGATCTTTGTTATTCAATGGATGGTAGCCTTGTCATTATGGAAGGTAGTCTGTTGTAGAGATTTTTGTTACTCTAATGGATGGTAGCCTGTACATTATAGAAGGAAGTCTTTTGTCGAGATTTTTGTTACTCCAATGGATGGTAGACTTGTCATTATGGACCATGGTCTATTGTAGATATTATTTTAACTCCAATGGATGGTATCCTTGTAATTATGGAAGGTAGTCTGCTGTCGATATTTTTGTTACTCCAATGGATGGTAGCCTTGTCATTATGGCAGGTAGTCTGTTGTCAACATTTTTGTTACTCCAATGGATGGTAGCCTTGTCATTATGGAAGGTAGTCTATTGTCGATATATTTATTAATCTAATGGATGGTAGCCTTGTCAATATGGAAGGTAGTTTGTTGTCGAGATTTTTGTTACTCTAATGGATGGTAGCCTTTTCTTTATGGAACGTAGTATGTTGTCGATATTTTTATTACTCCAATGGATGGAAGCCTTGTAATTATAGAAGGTAGTTTGTTGTCGATATTTTTGTTACTCCAATGGATGGTAGCCTTGTTATTATGGAAGGTAGTATGTTGTTTAGATTTTTGTTACTCCAATGGATTATAGCCTTGTCATTATGGAAGGTAGTCTGTTGTAGAGACTTTTGTTACTCCAATGGATGGTAGCCTTGTCATTATGGAAGGTAGTCTGTTGTCGATATTTTTGTTACTGCAATGGATGGTAGCTTTGTCTTTATAGAAGGTAGTCTGTTGTCGATATTTTTGTTACTACAATGGATGGTAGCCATGTCTTTATAGAACGTAGTCAACTGTCGATATTTTAGTTACTCATATGAATGGTAGCCTTGTCATTATGGAAGGTAGTCTATTTTCGAGATCTTTGTTACTCAATGGATGGTAGCCTTATCATTATGGAAGGTAGTCTGTTGTCGAGATTTTTGTTACTCTAATGGATGGTAGCCTTGGCATTATAGAAGGAAGTCTTTTGTCGAGATTTTTGTTACTCCAATGGATGGTAGCCTTGTCATTATGGAAGGTAGTCTACTGTCGATATTTTTGTTACTCCAATGGATGGTAGCCTTGTCATTATGGCAGGTAGTATGTGGTCAAGATTTTTGTTACTCCAATGGATGGTAGCCTTGTCATTATGGAAGGTAGTCTATTGTCGATATTTTTGTTACTCTAATGGATGGTAGCCATGTGATTATGGAAGGTAGTTTGTTGTCGAGATTTTTGTTACTCTAATGGATGGTAGCCTTGTCTTTATGAAACATAGTCAGTTGTCGATATTTTTGTTACTCCAATGGATGGTAGCCTTGTAATTATGGAAGGCAGTCTGTTGTATAGTTTTTTGTAACTCCAATGGATGATAGCCTTGTCATTATGGAAGGTAGTGTGTTGTCGAGATTTTTGTTACTGCAATGGAGTGTAGCTTTGTCTTTATGGAAGGTAGTTTGTTGTAGATATTTTTGTTACTCTAATGGATTGTAGCCTTGTCATTATGGAAGGTAGTCTGTTGTTCAGATTTTTGTTACTCCAATTGATGGTAGCCTTGTCATTATGAAAGGTAGTCTATTGTCGAGATTTTTGTTATTCCATTGGATAGTATCCTTGTCATTATTGAAGGTAGTCTATTATCGAGAGTTTTGTTATCCCAATGGATGGTAACCTTGTCATTATGGAAGGTAGTCTGTTGTCGAGATTTTTGTTACTCCAATGGATGGTAGCCTTGTAATTATGGAAGGTAGTCTGTTGTCGATATTTTTGTTACTCCAATGGATGGTAGCCTTGTCATTATGAAAGGTAGTTTGTTGTCTAGATTTTTGTTATTCCAATGGATGATAGCCTTGTCATTATGGAAGGTAGTCTGTTGTAGAGATTTTTGTTACTCCAATGGATGGTAGCCTTGTCATTACGGAAGGTAGTCTGTTTTCAAGATTTTTTTTACTACAATGGATGGTAGCTTTGTCTTTATAGAAGGTAGTCTGTTGTCGATATTTTTGTTACTCCAATGGATGGTAGCCTTGTATTTATGGAAGGTATTCTATTGTCTATATTTTTGTTACTCCAATGGATGGTAGCCTTTTCATTTTTGAAGATAGTCTATTGTCGAGATTTTTGTTACTCCAATGGATGGTAGCCTTGTCATTATGGAAGGTAGTCTGTTGTCGAGACTTTTTTTACTCCAATGGATGGTATCCTTGTCATTATGGAAGGTAGTCTGTTGTTGATATCTTTGTTACTCAATGGATGCTAGCCTTGTCATTATGTAAGGTAGTCAGTTGTCGATATCTTTGTTACTCAATAGATGGTAGCTTTGTCATTACGGAAGGTAGTCTGTTGTCGATAACTTTGTTACTTAATAGATGCTAGCCTTGTCATTATGGAAGGTAGTCTGTTGTGATGATTTTTGTTACTCCAATGGATGGTAGCCTTGTAATTATGGAAGGTAGTCTATTGTTGATATTTTCGTTACTCCAATGGATGGTAGCCTTGTCATTATGGAAGGTAGTCTATTGTCGAGATTTTTGTTACTCTAATGGATGGTAGCCTTGTCTTTATGGATCATAGTCTGATGTCGATATTTTTGTTACTTCAATGGATGGTAGCCTTGTCATTATGGAAGGCAGTCTGTTGTATAGTTTTTTGTAACTCCAATGGATGGTAGCCTTGTCATTATGGAAGGTAGTGTGTTGTCGAGATTTTTGTTACTGCAATGGAGTGTAGCTTTGTCTTTATTGAAGGGAGTCTGTTGTTGAGATTTTTGTTACTCTAATGGATTGTAGCCTTGTCATTATGGAAGGTAGTCTGTTGTCGAGATTTTTGTAACTCCAATGGATGGAAGCCTTGTAATTATAGAAGGTAGTATGTTGTCGATATTTTTATAACTCCAATGGATGGTAGCCTTGTCATTATGGAAGGTAGTCTGTTGTCTAGATTTTTGTTACTCCAATGGATGATAGCCTTGTCATTATGGAAGGTAGTTTGTTGTAGAGATTTTTGTTACTCCAATGGATGGTAGCCTTGTTATTATGGAAGGTAGTCTGTTGTCGAGATTTTTGTTACTCCAATGGATGGTAGCCTTGTAACTATGGAAGGTAGTCTGTTGTCGATATTTTTGTTACTCCAATGGATGGTAGCCTTGTCATTATGGAAGGTAGTCTGTTGTTTAGATTTTTGTTACTCCAATGGATTATAGCCTTGTCATTATGGAAGGTAGTCTGTTGTAGAGATTTTTGTTACTCCAATGGATGGTAGCCTTGTCATTATGGAAGGTACTCTGTTGTCGAGATTTTTGTTACTGCAATGGATGGTAGCTTTGTCTTTATAGAAGGTAGTCTGTTGTCGATATTTTTGTTACTCTAATGGATAGTAGCCTTGTCTTTATAGAAGGTAGTCTACTGTCGATATTTTAGTTACTTATATGGATGGTAGCCTTGTCATTATGGAAGGTAGTCTATTTTCGAGATCTTTGTTACTCAATGGATGGTAGCCTTATCATTATGGAAGGTAGTCTGTTGTAGAGATTTTTGTTACTCTAATGGATGGTAGCCTTGGCATTATAGAAGGAAGTCTTTTGTCGAGATTTTTGTTACTCCAATGGATGGTAGCCTTGTCATTATGGAAGGTAGTCTGCTGTCGATATTTTTGTTACTCCAATGGATGGTAGACTTGTCATTATGGTAGGTAGTCTGTGGTCAAGATTTTTGTTACTCCATTGGATGGTAGCCTTGTCATTATGGAAGGTAGTCTATTGTCGATATTTTTGTAACTCCAATGGATGGTAGCCTTGTCATTATGGAAGGTAGTCTGTTGTCTAGATTTTTGTTACTCCAATGGATGATAGCCTTGTCATTATGGAAGGTAGTCTGTTGTAGAGATTTTTATTACTCCAATGGATGGTAGCCTTGTTATTATGGAAGGTAGTCTGTTGTCGAGAATTTTGTTACTCCAATGGATGGTAGCCTTGTAATTATGGAAGGTAATCTGTTGTAGATATTTTTGTTACTCCAATGGATGGTAGCCTTGTCATTATGGAAGGTAGTCTGTTGTTTAGATTTTTGTTACTCCAATGGATGGTAGCCTTGTCATTATGGAAGGTAGTCTGTTGACGAGATTTTTGTTACTGCAATGGATGGTAGCTTTGTCTTTATAGAAGGTAGTCTGTTGTCGATATTTTTGTTACTCCAATGGATGGTAGCCTTGTCTTTATAGAAGGTAGTCTACTGTCGATATTTTAGTTACTTATATGGATGGTAGCCTTGTCATTATGGAAGGTAGTCTATTTTCGAGATCTTTGTTACTCAATGGATGGTAGCCTTATCATTATGGAAGGTAGTCTGTTGTAGAGATTTTCGTTACTCTAATGGATGGTAGCCTTGGCATTATAGAAGGAAGTCTTTTGTCGAGATTTTTGTTACTCCAATGGATGGTAGCCTTGTCATTATGGAAGGTAGTCTGCTGTCGATATTTTTGTTACTCCAATGGATGGTAGCCTTGTCATTAAGGTAGGTAATCTGTGGTCAAGATTTTTGTTACTCCATTGGATGGTAGCCTTGTCATTATGGAAGGTAGTCTATTGTCGATATTTTTGTAACTCCAATGGATGGTAGCCTTGTCATTATGGAAGGTAGTCAGTTGTCTAGATTTTTGTTACTCCAATGGATGATAGCCTTGTCATTATGGAAGGTAGTCTGTTGTAGAGATTTTTATTACTCCAATGGATGGTAGCCTTGTTATTATGGAAGGTAGTCTGTTGTCGAGAATTTTGTTACTCCAATGGATGGTAGCCTTGTAATTATGGAAGGTAGTCTGTTGTAGATATTTTTGTTACTCCAATGGATGGTAGCCTTGTCATTATGGAAGGTAGTCTGTTGTTTTGATTTCTGTTACTCTAATGGATGGTAGCCTTGTCATTATGGAAGGTAGTCTGTTGACGAGATTTTTGTTACTGCAATGGATGGTAGCTTTGTCTTTATAGAAGGTAGTCTGTTGTCGATATTTTTGTTACTCCAATGGATGGTAGCCTTGTCTTTATAAAAGGTAGTCTACTGTCGATATTTTAGTTACTCATATGGATGGTAGCCTTGTCATTATGGAAGGTAGTATATTTTCGAGATCTTTGTTACTCAATGGATGGTAGCCTTATCATTATGGAAGGTAGTCTGTTGTAGAGATTTTTGTTACTCTAATGGATGGTAGCCTTGGCATTATAGAAGGAAGTCTTTTGTCGAGATTTTTGTTACTCCAATGGATGGTAGCCTTGTCATTATGGAAGGTAGTCTGCTGTCGATATTTTTGTTACTCCAATGGATGGTAGCCTTGTCATTATGGCAGGTAGTCTGTGGTCAAGATTTTTGTTACTCCATTGGATGGTAGCTTTGTCATTATTGAAGGTAGTCTATTGTCGATATTTTTGTAACTCTAATGGATAGTAGCCTTGTCATTATGGAAGGTAGTCTGTTGTCTAGATTTTTGTTACTCCAATGGATGATAGCCTTGTCATTATGGAAGGTAGTCTGTTGTAGAGATTTTTGTTACTCTAATGGATGGTAGCCTTGTTATTATGGAAGGTAGTCTATTGTCGAGATTTTTGTTACTCCAATGGATGGTAGCCTTGTAATTATGGAAGGTAGTCTGTTGTCGATATTTTTGTTACTCCAATGGATGGTAGCCTTGTCATTATGGAAGGTAGTCTGTTGTTTAGATTTTTGTTACTCCAATGGATTATAGCCTTGTCATTATGGAAGGTAGTCTGTTGTAGAGATTTTTGTTACTCCAATTGATGGTAGCCTTGTCATTATGCAAGGTAGTCTGTTGTCGAGATTTTTGTTACTGCAATGGATGGTAGCTTTGTCTATATAGAAGGTAGTCTGTTGTCGATATTTTTGTTACTCCAATGGATGGTAGCCTTGTCTTTATAGAAGGTAGTCTACTGTCGATATTTTAGTTACTCATATGGATGGTAGCCTTGACATTATGGAAGGTAGTCTATTTTCGAGATCTTTGTTACTCAATGGATGGTAGCCTTATCATTATGGAAGGTAGTCTGTTGTAGAGATTTTTGTTACTCTAATGGATGGTAGCCTTGTCATTATGGCAGGTAGTCTGTGGTCAAGATTTTTGTTACTCTATTGGATGGTAGCCTTGTCATTATGGAAGGTAGTCTATTGTCGATATTTTTGTTACTCTAGTGGATGGTAGCCCTGTCATTATGGAAGGTAGTCTGTTGTCGAGATTTTTGTTACTCTAATGGATGGTAGCCTTGTCTTTATGGAACGTAGTCAGTTGTCGATATTTTTGTTACTCCAATGGATGGTAGCCTTGTAATTATGGAAGGCAGTCTGTTGTATAGTTTTTTGTAACTCCAATGGATGATAGCCTTGTCATTATGGAAGGTAGTGTGTTGTCGAGATTTTTGTTACTCTAATTGATTGTAGCCTTGTCATTATGGAAGGTAGTCTGTTGTTCAGATTTTTGTTACTCCAATTGATGGTAGCCTTGTCATTATGAAAGGTAGTCTATTGTCGAGATTTTTGTTATTCCATTGGATAGTATCCTTGTCATTATTGAAGGTAGTCTGTTATCGAGAGTTTTGTTATCCCAATGGATGGTAACCTTGTCATTATGGAAGGTAGTCTGTTGTCGAGATTTTTGTTACTCCAATGGATGGTAGCCTTGTAATTATGGAAGGTAGTCTGTTGTCGATATTTTGGTTACTCCAATGGATGGTAGCCTTGTCATTATGAAAGGTAGTTTGTTGTCTAGATTTTTGTTACTCCAATGGATGATAGCCTTGTCATTATGGAAGGTAGTCTGTTGTAGAGATTTTTGTTACTCCAATGGATGGTAGCCTTGTCATTATGGAAGGTAGTCTGTTTTCAAGATTTTTTTTACTGCAATGGATGGTAGCTTTGTCTTTATAGAAGGTAGTCTATTGTCGATATTTTTGTTACTCCAATGGATGGTAGCCTTTTCATTTTTGAAGATAGTCTATTGTCGAGATTTTCGTTACTCCAATGGATGGTAGCCTTGTCATTATGGAAGGTAGTCTGTTGTCGAGACTTTTTTTACTCCAATGGATGGTAGCCTTGTCATATGTAAGGTAGTCTATTTTCGAGATTTTTTTTACTCCAATGGATGGTATCCTTGTCATTATGGAAGGTAGTCTGTTGTTGATTTCTTTGTTACTCATTGGATGGTAGCCTTGTCATTATGTAAGGTAGTTTGTTGTCGATATCTTTGTTACTCAATAGATGGTAGCCTTGTCATTATGGAAAGTAGTCTGTTGTCGATAACTTTGTTACTTAATGAATGCTAGCCTTGTCATTATGGAAGGTAGTCTGTTGTGATGATTTTTGTTACTCCAATGGATGGTAGCCTTGTAATTATGGAAGGTAGTCTATTGTCGATATTTTCGTTACTCCAATGGATGGTAGCCTTGTCATTATGGAAGGTAGTCTATTGTCGATATTTTTGTTACTTCAATGGATGGTAGCCTTGTCATTATGGAAGGCAGTCTGTTGTATAGTTTTTTGTAACTCCAATGGATGGTAGCCTTGTCATTATGGAAGGTAGTGTGTTGTCGAGATTTTTGTTACTGCAATGGAGTGTAGCTTTGTCTTTATTGAATGGAGTTTGTTGTTGAGATTTTTGTTACTCTAATGGATTGTAACCTTGTCATTATAGAAGGTAGTTTGTTGTCGAGATTTTTGTAACTCCAATGGATGGAAGCCTTGTAATTATAGAAGGTAGTATGTTGTCGATATTTTTGTAACTCCAATGGATGGTAGCCTTGTCATTATGGAAGGTAGTCTGTTGTCTAGATTTTTGTTACTCCAATGGATGATAGCCTTGTCATTATGGAAGGTAGTCTGTTGTAGAGATTTTTGTTACTCCAATGGATGGTAGCCTTGTTATTATGGAAGGTAGTCTGTTGTCGAGATTTTTGTTACTCCAATGGATGGTAGCCTTGTAATTATGGAAGGTAGTCTGTTGTCGATATTTTTGTTACTCCAATGGATGGTAGCCTTGTCATTATGAAAGGTAGTATGTTGGTTAGATTTTTGTTACTCCAATGGATGCTAGCCTTGTCATTATGGAAGGTAGTCTGTTGTAGAGATTTTTGTTACTCCAATGGATGGTAGCCTTGTCATTATGGAAGGTAGTCTGTTGTCAAGATTTTTTTTACTGCAAATGATGGTAGCTTTGTCTTTATAGAAGGTAGTCTGTTGTCGATATTTTTGTTACTCCAATGGATGGTAGCCTTGTATTTATGGAAGGTAGTGTATTGTCCATATTTTTGTTACTCATATGGATGGTAGCCTTGTCATTATGGAAGGTAGTCTATTTTCGAGATCTTTGTTACTCAATGGATGGTAGCCTTGTCATTATGGAAGGTAGTCAGTTGTAGAGATTTTTGTTACTCTAATGGATGGTAGCCTTGACATTATAGAAGGAAGTCTTTTTTCGATATTTTTTTTACTCCAATGGATGGTAGCCTTGTCATAATGGACCGTGGTCTATTATCGAGATTTTTGTTACTCCAATGGATGGTATCCTTGTAATTATGGAAGGTAGTCTGTTGTCAACATTTTCGTTACTCTAATGGATGGTAGCCTTGTCATTATGGAAGGTAGTCTATTGTCGATATTTTTGTTACTCCAATGGATGGTAGCCTTGTCATTATGGCAGGTAGTCTGTTGTTGAGATTTTTTTTTACTCCAATGGATGGTAGCCTTGTCATTATTAAAGGTATTCTTTTGTCGAGATTTTTTTTACTCTAATGGATGTTAGCCTTGTCATATGGAAGGTATTCTGTTGTCGAGATTTTTTTTACTGCAATGGATGGTAGCCTTGTCATATGGAAGGTAGTCTGTTGTCGAGATTTTTTTTACTACAATGGATGGTAGCCTTGTCATTATGGAAGGTAGTTTGTTGTCGATATCTTTGTTACTCAATGGATGGTAGCCTTGTCATTATGCCAGGTAGTCTGTTGTCGATATCTTTGTTACTCAATGTATGGTAGCCTTGTCATTAAGGATGGTAGTCTGTTGTCGAGACTTTTTGTACTCCAATGAATGGTAGCCTTGTCATATGTAAGGTAGTCTGTTGTCGATATTTTTTTTACTCCAATGGATGGTATCCTTGTCATTATGGAAGGTAGTCTGTTGTCGATATCTTTGTTACTCAATGGAAGGTAGCCTTGTCATTAAGGAAGGTAGTCTATTGTCAATATCTTTGTTACTCTAATGGATGATAGCCTTGTCATTGTGGAAGGTAGTCTGTTGTAGATATCTTTGATACTCAATGGATGCTAGCCATGTCATTCTTGAAGGTAGTCTGTTGTCAATATTTTTGTTACTCCAATGGATCGTAGCCTTGTCATTATGGAAGGTAGTCTGTTGTCGATATCTTTGTTAGTCAATGGATGGTAGCCTTGTCATTATGGAAGGTAGCCTGTTGTAGATATCTTTGTTACTCAATGGATGGTAGCCTTTTCATTATGGAACAAAGTCTATTTTCGAGATTTTTTTTACTCCAATGGATGGTAGCCTTGTCATTATGGAAGGTAGTCTGCATTCGATATTTTTGTTACTCCAATGGATGATAGCCTTGTCATTATGGAAGGTAGTCTGTTGTCGAGATTTTTGTTACTCTAATGGATTGTAGCCTTGTCTTCATGGAATGTAGTCTGCTGTTCAGATTTTTGTTACTCCAATGGATGGTAGCCTTGTCATTATGAAAGGTAGTCTATTTTCGAGATTTTTGTTATTCCATTGGATAGTAGCCTTGTCATTATGGAAGGTAGTCTGTTGTCGAGATTTTTGTTATCCCATTGGATGGTAACCTTGTCATTATGGAAGGTAGTCTATTGTCGAGATTTTTATTACTCTAATGGATGGTAGCCTTGTCATTATGGAAGGTAGTCTGTTGTCGATATTTTTGTTACTCCAATGGATGGTAGCCTTGTCATTATGGAAGGTAGTCTGTTGTCTAGATTTTTGTTACTCCAATGGATGATAGCCTTGTCATTATGGAAGGTAGTCTGTTGTAGAGATTTTTTTTACTCCAATGGATGGTAGCCTTGTCATTATGGAAGGTAGTCTGTTGTCGAGTTTTTTTTTCCGTAATGGATAGTAACTTTGTCTTTATAGAAGGTAGTTTGTTGTAGATATTTTTCTTACTCCAATGGATGGTAGCCTTGTCTTTATGGAAGGTAGTCTATTGTCGATATTTTTGTTACTCATATGGATGGTAGCCTTGTCATTATAGAAGGTAGTCTATTTCTGAGATCTTTGTTACTCAATGGATGGTAGCCTTGTCATTATGGAAGGTAGTCTGTTGTAGAGATTTTTGTGACTCTAATGGATGGTAGCCTTGCCATTATGGAAGGAAGTCTTTTGTCGAGATTTTTGTTACTCCAATGGATGGTAGCCTTGTCATTATGGAAGGTAGTGTGTTGTCGAGATTTTTGTTACTCCAATGGATGATAGCCTTGTCATTATGGAAGGTAGTCTGTTGTAGAGATTTTTGTTACTCCAATGGATGGTAGCCTTGTCATTATGGAAAGTAGTCTGTTGTAGAGATTTTTGTTACTGTAATGGATGGTAGCTTTGTCATTATGGAAGGAAGTCTTTTGTCGATATTTTTGTTACTCCAATGGATGGTAGCCTTGTTATTATGGAAGGATTTCTGTTGTATAGATTTTTGTAACTCCAATGGATGGTAGCCTTGTCATTATGGAATGTGGTCTATTATCGAGTTCTTTGTTACTCAATGGATGGTAGCCTTGTCATTATGGAAGGTAGTCTGTTGTAGTTATTTTTGTTACTCCAATGGATGGTAGCCTTGTCATTATGGAAGGAAGTCAGTTGTCGAGATTTTTGTAACTCCAATGGATGGTAGCCTTGTCATTATGGAACAAGGTCTATTGTCTAGATTTTTGTTACTCCAATGGATGGTAGCCTTGTGATTATGGAGTATAGTCTGTTGTCGAGATTTTTGTTACTCCATTGGATTGTAGCCTTGTCATTATGGAAGGTAGTTTGTTGTCGAGATTTTTGTCATTCCAATTGATGGTAACCTTGTCATTATAGATTGTAGTCTGTTGTCGAGATTTTTTTTACTTCAAGGGATGGTAGCCTTGTCATATGGAAGGTAGTCTGTTGTCTAGATTTTTGTTACTCCAATGGATGGTAGGCTTGACATTTTGGAAAGTAGTCTAGTTTCGAGATTTTTGTTACCGCAATGGATGGTAGGTTTGTCATTATGGAACGTAGTCTGTTGTCGATACTTTTGTTACTCCAATGGATGGTAGCCTTGTCGTTATGGAAGGTAGTTTGTTGTCTAGATTTTTGTTACTCCAATGGATGATAGCCTTGTCATTATGGAAGGTAGTCTGTTGAGGAGATTTTTGTTACTCTAATGGATGGTAGCCTTGTCATTATGGAAGGAAGTCTGTTGTATAGATTTTTGTTACTACAATGGATGGTAGCTTTGTCTTTATAGAAGGTAGTCTGTTGTCAATATTTTTGTTACTCTAATGCATGGTAGCCTTGTCATTATTGAAGGTAGTCTATTGTCGATATTTTTTTTACTATAATGGATGGTAGCCTTGTCATTATGGAAGGAAGACTTTTGTTGATATTTTTATTACTCAATGGATGGTAGCCTTGTCATTATGCAAGGTAGTCTGTTGTAGATATTTTTGTTACTGTAATGGATGGTAGCCTTGTCATTATGGAAGAAAGTATTTTGTCGATATTTTTGTTTCTCCAATGGATGGTAGCTTTGTCATTATGGACCGTGGTTGATTGCCGAGATTTTTGTTACTCCAATGGATGGTAGCCTTGTAATTATGGAAGGTAGTCTGTGGTCGAGATTTTTGTTACCGCAATGGATGGTAGGCTTGTCATTATGGAACATAGTCTGTTGTCGATATTTTTGTTACTCCAATGGATGGTATCCTTGTCGTTATGGAAGGTAGTCTGTTTTTTATATTTTTGTTACTCCAATGGATGATATCATTGTCATTATGGAAGGTAGTTTATTGTAGTGATTTTTGTTACTCCAATGCATGGTAGCCTTGTCATTATGGAAGGATGTCTTTTGTATAGATTTTTGTAACTCAATTGGATGGTAGCCTTGCCATTATGGAACGTGGTCTATTATCGAGATCTTTGTTACTCAATGGATGGTAGCCTTGTCATTATGGAAGGTAGTCTGTTGTAGAGATTTTTGTTACTCCAATGGATGGTAGCCTTGTCATTGTGGAAGGAAGTCTGTTGTCGAGATTTTTGTTACTCCAATGGATGGTAGGCTTGTCATTATGGAACGTGGTCTATTGTCGAGATTTTTGTTACTCCAATGGATGGTAGCCTTGTGATTATGGAAGATAGTCTGTTGTCGAGATTTGTGTTACTCCATTGGATTGTAGCCTTGTCATTATGGAAGGTAGTTTGTTGTTGAGATTTTTGTCATTCCAATGGATGGTAACCTTGTTATTATAGATTGTAGTCTGTTGTCGAGATTTTTTTTACCCCAATGGATGGTAGCCTTGTCATATGAAAGGTAGTCTGTTGTCTAGAATTTTTTTACTCCAATTGATGGTAGACTTGTCATTATGGAAGTTAGTCTATTGTCGATATCTTTGTAACTCCAATGGATGGTAGCCTTGTTATTATGGACCGTGGTCTATTGTAGAGATTGTTGTTACTTCAATGGATGGTAGACTTGTAATTATGGAAGGTAGTCTGTTGTCGAGATTTTTGTTACTCCAATGGATGGTAGCCTTGTCATTATGGAAGGTAGTCTGTTATCGAGATGTTTGTTACTCCAATGGATGGTAGACTTAATATTATGGAAAGTAGTCTGGTTTCGAGATTTTTGTTACCGCAATGGATGTTAGGCTTGTCACTATGGATCGTAGTCTGTTGTCGATATTTTTGTTACTCCAATTGATGGTTGCCTTGTCGTTATGGAAGGTAGTGTGTTGTCTAGATTTTTGTTACTCCAATGGATGATAGCCTTGTCATTATGGAAGGTAGTCTGTTGTAGAGATTTTTGTTACTCCAATGGATGGTAGCCTTGTCATTATGGAAAGTAGTCTGTTGTAGAGATTTTTGTTACTGTAATGGATGGTAGCTTTGTCATTATGGAAGGAAGTCTTTTGTCGATATTTTTGTTACTCCAATGGATGGTAGCCTTGTTATTATGGAAGGATTTCTGTTGTATAGATTTTTGTAACTCCAATGGATGGTAGCCTTGTCATTATGGAATGTGGTCTATTATCGAGTTCTTTGTTACTCAATGGATGGTAGCCTTGTCATTATGGAAGGTAGTCTGTTGTAGTTATTTTTGTTACTCCAATGGATGGTAGCCTTGTCATTATGGAAGGAAGTCAGTTGTCGAGATTTTTGTAACTCCAATGGATGGTAGCCTTGTCATTATGGAACAAGGTCTATTGTCTAGATTTTTGTTACTCCAATGGATGGTAGCCTTGTGATTATGGAGTATAGTCTGTTGTCGAGATTTTTGTTACTCCATTGGATTGTAGCCTTGTCATTATGGAAGGTAGTTTGTTGTCGAGAGTTTTGTCATTCCAATGGATGGTAACCTTGTCATTATAGTTTGTAGTCTGTTGTCGAGATTTTTTTTACTCCAATGGATGGTAGCCTTGTCATTATGGAAGTTAGTCTGTTGTCGATATCTTCGTTACTCAATGGATGATAGCCTTGTCATTATGGAATGTAGTTTGTTGTCGAGATTTTTGTTACTCCAATGGAAGGTAGCCTTGTTATTATGGAAGTTAGTCTGTTGTCGATATTTTTGTTACTCCAATGGATGGTAGCCTTGTCATTATCGAAGGTAGTCTATTTCCGAGATTTTTGTTACTCTAATGGATGGTAGCCTTGTCATTATGGAAAGTAGTCTATTGTGGAGATTTTTGTTACTCTAATGGATGGTAGACTTGACATTATTGAAAGTAGTCTGGTTTCGAGATTTTTATTACCGAAATGGATGGTAGGCTTGTCGTTATGGAACATAGTCTGTTGTCTATATTTTTGTTACTCCAATGGATGGAAGCCTTGTCGTTATGGAAGGTAGTATGTTGTATAGATTTTTTTTACTCCAATGGATGATAGCCTTTTCATTATGGAAGGTAGTCTGTTGTAGAGATTTTTGTTACTCCAATGGATGGTAGCCTTGTCATTAAGGAAGGTAGTCTGTTGTAGAGATTTTTCTTACTGTAATGGATGGTAGCCTTGTCATTATGAAAGGAATACTTTTATCGATATTTTTGTTACTCCAATGGATGGTAGCATTGTCATTATGGACCATGGTCTATTGTCGAGATTTTTGTTACTCCAATGGATGGTAGCCTTGTAATTATGTAAGGTAGTTTGTTGTCGAGATTTTTGTTACTCTAATGGATGGTAGCCTTGTCTTTATGGAACGTAGTTTGTTGTCGAGATTTTTGTTACTCCAATGGATGGTATCCTTGTAATTATTGAAGGTAGTCTGTTGTCGAGATTTTTGTTACTACAATGGATGGTATACTTGTAATTATGGAAGGTAGTTTGTTGTCGAGATTTTTGTTACTACAATGGATGGTAGCCTTGTCATTATGGAAGGTAGTTTGCTGTCGATATTTTTGTTACTCCAATGGATGGTAGCCTTGTCATTATGGCAGGTAGTCTATTGTCGATATTTTTTTTACTCCAATGGATGGTAGCCATGTCATTATTGAAGGAAGTCTGTTGTATTAATTTTTGTAACTCCAATGGATGGTAGCCTTGTCATTATGGAAGGTAGTCTGTTGTTGAGATTTTTGTTACTGCAATGGATGGTAGCTTTGTCTTTATGGAAGGTAGTCTTTTGTCAACATTTTTGTTACTCCAATGGATGTTAGCCTTGTCTTTATGGAAGGTTGTCTATTGTCGATATTTTTTTTACTCCTATGGATGGTAGCCTTGTCATTATGGAAGGTAGTCTAATATCGAGATCTTTGTTACTCAATGGATGGTAGCCTTGTCATTATGGAAGGTAGTCTGTTGTAGAGATTTTTGTTACTCTAAAGGATGGTAGCCTTGTCATTATGGAATGAAGTCATTTGTCGAGATTTTTGTTACTCCAATGGATGGTAGCCTTGTCATTATGGACCATGGTCTATTGTCGAGATTTTTGTTACTGCAATGGATGGTAGCCTTGTCATTATGGAAGGTAGTCTGCTGTTGAATTTTTTTTTACTCCAATGGACGGTAGCCCTGTCATTATGGAAGGTAGTCTGTTGACGAGATTTTTTTTACTTCAATGGATGGTAGCCTTGTCATATGGAAGGTAGTCTGTTGTCGAGATTTTTTTTAGTGCAATGGATGGTAGCCTTATCATTATGGAAGGTAGTCTGTTGTCGATATCTTTGTTACTCAATGGATGGTAGCCTTGTCATTATGGAAGGTAGTCTGTTGTCGATATGTTTGTTACTCAATGGATGGTAGCCTGGTCATTATGGCAGGTAGTCTGTTGTCGATATCTTTGTTACTCAATGGATGGTAGTCTTGTCATTAAGGAAGGAAGTCTGTTGTCGAGATTTTTTTTACTCCAATGGATGGTAGCCTTGTCATTATGGAAGGTAGTCTGTTGTCGAGATTTTTGTTACTCTAATGGATGGTAGCCTTGTCTTTATGGAACGTAGTTTGTTGTCGAGATTTTTGTTACTCCAATGGATGGTATCCTTGTAATTATGGAAGGTAGTCTGTTGTCGAGATTTTTGTTACTGCAATGGATGATAACCTTGTCATTATGGAAGGTAGTCTACTGTCGATATTTTTGTTACTCCAATGGATGGTAGCCTTGTCATTATGGAAGGAAGTCTGTTGTCGAGATTTTTTTTACTCCAATGGATGGTGGCCTTGTCATTATGGAAGGTAGTCTGTTGTCGAGAATTTTTTAACTCCAATGGATGGTAGCCTTGTCATATGGAAGGTAGTCTGTTTTCGAGATTTTTTTTACTGCAATGGATGGTAGCCTTGTCATTATGGAAGGTTGTCTGTTGTCGATATCTTTGTTACTCAATGGGTGGTATCCTTGTCATTATGGCAGATATTCTATTATCGATATCTTTGTTACTCAATGGTTTGTAGCCTTGTCATTATGGAAGGTAGTATGTTGTCGAGATTTTTGTTACTCCAATGGATGGTAGCCTTTTCATTATGGAACATAGTCTGCTATCGATATTTTTGTTAGTCCAATGGATGGTAACCTTGTCATTATGGAAGGTAGTCTGTTGTAGAGATTTTTGTTACTACAATGGATGGTAGACTTGACATTATGGAACATACTCTGCTATCGATATTTTTGTTACTCCAATGGATGGTAGCCTTGTCATTATGGAAGGTAGTGTGTTTTCGAGATTTTTGTTACTCTAATAAATGGTAGCCTTGTCATTATGGAAGGTAGTCTATTGTCTAGATTTTTGTTACTCGAATGGGTGATAGGCTTGTAATTATGGAAGGTAGTCTATTTGTCAATATTTTTGTTACTCCATTCGATGGTAGCCTTGTCAATATGGAAGGTAGTTTGTTGTCAAGATTTTTGTCATTCAAATGGATGGTAACCTTGTCATTATGGAAGGTAGTCTGTTGTCGATATTTTTGTTACTCCAATGGATGGTAGCCTTGTCATATGGAAGGTAGTCTATTGTCGAGATTTTTTTTACTCCAATGGATGGTAGCCTTGTCATTATGGAAGTTAGTCTATTGTTGATATCTTTGTTACTCAATGGATGGTAGCCTTGCCATTATAGAAGATAGTCTGTTGTCGATATCTTTATTACTCAATGGTTTATAGCCTTGTCATTATGGAAGGTAGTATGTTGTCGAGATTTTTGTTACTCCAATGGATGGTAGCCTTTTCATTATGGAACATAGTCTGCTATCGATATTTTTGTTACTCCAATGGATGGTAACCTTCTCATTATGTAAGGTAGTCTGTTGTCGAGATTTTTGTTACACTAATGGATGGTAGCCTTGTCATTATGGAAGGTAGTCTGTTGTCGAGATTTTTGTTACTCTAATGGATTGTAGCCTTGTCTTTATGGAACGTAGTCTGTTGTCGAGAATTTTGTTACTCCAATGGATGGTGGCCTTGTCATTATGGAACGCAGTATGTTGTTGATATTTTTGTCACTCCAATGGATGGTAGCCTTTTCATTATTGAAGGTAGTCTATTATCGAGATTTTTTTTACTCCAATGGATGGTAGCCTTGTCATTATGGTAGTTAGTCTATTGTCGATATCTTTGTTACTCAATGGATGGTAGCCTTGCCATTATAGAAGGTAGTCTGTTGTCGATATCTTTGTTACTCAATGGTTGGTAGCCTTATCATTATGGAAGGTAGTCCGCTGTCAAGATTTTTGTTACTCCAATGGATGGTAGCCTTATCATATGGAAGGTAGTCTGTTGTAGATATTTTTGTTACTCTAATGGATGGTGGCCTTGTCTTTATGGAACGTAGTCTGTTGTCGAGATTTTTATTACTCCAATGGATTGTAGCCTTGTCATTATGGAAGGTAGTCTGTTGTCGATATTTTTGTTACTCCAATGGATAGTAGCCTTGTCATTATGGAAGGTAGTCTGTTGTCGATATTTTTTTTACTCTAATGGATGGTAGCCTTGTCATTATGGAAGGTAGTCTGTTGTCTAGATTTTTGTTACTCGAATGGGTGATAGCCTTGTAATTATGGAAGGTATTCTATTTGTCAATATTTTTGTTACTCCATTCGATGGTAGCCTTGTCAATATGGAAGGTAGTTTGTTGTCAAGATTTTTGTCATTCCAATGGATGGTAACCTTGTCATTATGGAAGGTAGTCTGTTGTCGATATTTTTGTTACTCCAATGGATGGTAGCCATGTCATATGGAAGGTAGTCTATTGTCGAGATTTTTTTTACTTCAATGGATGGTAGCCTTGTCATTATGGATGTTAGTCTATTCTTGATATCTTTGTTACTCAATGGATGGTAGCCTTGCCATTATAGAAGGTAGTCTGTGGTCGATATCTTTGTTACTCAATGGTTTGTAGCCTTGTCATTATGGAAGGTAGCCTGTTGTCGAGATTTTTGTTACTCCAATGGATGGTAGCCTTTTCATTATGGATCATAGTCTGCTATCGATATTTTTGTTACTCCAATGGATGGTAACCTTGTCATTATGTAAGGTAGTCTGTTGTCGAGATTTTAGTTACTCTAATGGATGGTAGCCTTGTCATTATGGAAGGTAGTCTGTTGTCGAGATTTTTGTTACTCTAATGGATTGTAGCCTTGTCTTTATGGAACGTAGTCTATTGTCGAGAATTTTGTTACTCCAATGGATGGTAGCCTTGTCATTATGGAACGCAGTATGTTGTTGATATTTTTGTTACTCCAATGGATGGTAGCCTTTTCATTATTGAAGGTAGTCTATTATCGAGACTTTTTTTACTCCAATGGATGGTAGCCTTGTCATTATGGAAGTTAGTCTATTGTCGATATCTTTGTTACTCAATGGATGGTAGCCTTGCCATTATAGAAGGTAGTCTGTTGTCGATATCTTTGTTACTCAATGGTTGGTAGCCTTGTCATTATGGAAGGTAGTCTGTTGTCGAGATTTTTTTACTCCAATGGATGGTAGCCTTGTCATATGGAAGGTAGTCTGTTGTCTAGAATTTTTTTCTCTAATGGATGGTAGCCTTGTCATTATGGAAGGTAGTCTGTTGTCTAGATTTTTGTCATTCCAATGGATGGTAACCGTTCATTATGGAAGGTAGTCTGTTGTCGATATTTTTGTTACTCCAATGGATGGTAGCCTTGTCATATGGAAGGTAGTCTATTGTCGATATTTTATTTACTCCAATGGATGGTAGCCTTGTCATTATGGAAGTTAGTCTATTGTTGATATCTTTGTTACTCAATGGATGGTTGCCTTGCCATTATAGAAGGTAGTCCGTTGTCGATATCTTTGTTACTCAATGGTTTGTAGCCTTGTCATTATGGAAGGTAGTCTGTTGTCGAGATTTTTGTTACTCCAATGGATGGTAGCCTTTTCATTATGGAACATAGTCTGCTATCGATATTTTTGTTACTCCAATGGATGGTAACCTTGTCATTATGTAAGGTAGTCTGTTGTCGAGATTTTTGTTACTCTAATGGATGGTAGCCTTGTCATTATGGAAGGTAGTCTGTTGTCGATATTTTTGTTACTCTAATGGATTGTAGCCTTGTCTTTACGGAACGTAGTCTGTTGTCGAGATTTTTGTTACTCCAATGGATGGTATCATTGTAATTATGGAAGGTAGTCTGTTGTCGAGATTTTTTTTACTGCAATGGATGATAGCCTTGTCATTATGGAAGGTAGTCTGCTGTCAATATTTTTGTTACTCCAATGGAGGGTAGCCTTGTCATTATGGAAGGTAGTCTGTTGTCGAGATTTTTTTTACTCCAATGGATGGTGGCCTTGTCATTATGGAAGGTAGTCTATTGTCGATATTTTTTTAACTCCAATGGATGGTAGCCTTGTCATATGGAAGGTAGTCTGTTGTCGAGTTTTTTGATACTCCATCGGATGGTAGCCTTTTCATTATGGATCATAGTCTGCTATCGATATTTTTGTTACTCCAATGGATGGTAACCTTGTCATTATGTAAGGTAGTCTGTTGTCGAGATTTTAGTTACTCTAATGGATGGTAGCCTTGTCATTATGGAAGGTAGTCTGTTGTCGAGATTTTTGTTACTCTAATGGATTGTAGCCTTGTCTTTATGGAACGTAGTCTATTGTCAAGAATTTTGTTACTCCAATGGATGGTAGCCTTGTCATTATGGAACGCAGTATGTTGTTGATATTTTTGTTACTCCAATGGATGGTAGCCTTTTCATTATTGAAGGTAGTCTATTATCGAGACTTTTTTTACTCCAATGGATGGTAGCCTTGTCATTATGGAAGTTAGTCTATTGTCGATATCTTTGTTACTCAATGGATGGTAGCCTTGCCATTATAGAAGGTAGTCTGTTGTCGATATCTTTGTTACTCAATGGTTGGTAGCCTTGTCATTATGGAAGGTAGTCTGTTGTCGAGATTTTTTTACTCCAATGGATGGTAGCCTTGTCATATGGAAGGTAGTCTGTTGTCTAGAATTTTTTTCTCTAATGGATGGTAGCCTTGTCATTATGGAAGGTAGTCTGTTGTCTAGATTTTTGTCATTCCAATGGATGGTAACCGTTCATTATGGAAGGTAGTCTGTTGTCGATATTTTTGTTACTCCAATGGATGGTAGCCTTGTCATATGGAAGGTAGTCTATTGTCGATATTTTATTTACTCCAATGGATGGTAGCCTTGTCATTATGGAAGTTAGTCTATTGTTGATATCTTTGTTACTCAATGGATGGTTGCCTTGCCATTATAGAAGGTAGTCCGTTGTCGATATCTTTGTTACTCAATGGTTTGTAGCCTTGTCATTATGGAAGGTAGTCTGTTGTCGAGATTTTTGTTACTCCAATGGATGGTAGCCTTTTCATTATGGAACATAGTCTGCTATCGATATTTTTGTTACTCCAATGGATGGTAACCTTGTCATTATGTAAGGTAGTCTGTTGTCGAGATTTTTGTTACTCTAATGGATGGTAGCCTTGTCATTATGGAAGGTAGTCTGTTGTCGATATTTTTGTTACTCTAATGGATTGTAGCCTTGTCTTTACGGAACGTAGTCTGTTGTCGAGATTTTTGTTACTCCAATGGATGGTATCATTGTAATTATGGAAGGTAGTCTGTTGTCGAGATTTTTTTTACTGCAATGGATGATAGCCTTGTCATTATGGAAGGTAGTCTGCTGTCAATATTTTTGTTACTCCAATGGAGGGTAGCCTTGTCATTATGGAAGGTAGTCTGTTGTCGAGATTTTTTTTACTCCAATGGATGGTGGCCTTGTCATTATGGAAGGTAGTCTATTGTCGATATTTTTTTAACTCCAATGGATGGTAGCCTTGTCATATGGAAGGTAGTCTGTTGTCGAGTTTTTTGATACTCCATCGGATGGTAGCCTTTTCATTATGGAACATAGTCTGCTATCGATATTTTTGTTACTCTAATGGATGGTAGCCTTTTCATTATGTAAGGTAGTCTGTTGTCGAGATTTTTTTTACTCTAATGGATTGTAGCCTTGTCTTTATGGAACGTAGTCTGTTGTCGAGAATTTTGTTACTCCAATGGATGGTAGCCTTGTCATTATGGAACGCAGTATGTTGTTGATATTTTTGTTACTCCAGCGGATGATAGCCTTTTCATTATTGAAGGTAGTCTATTATCGAAACTTTTTTTACTCCAATGGATGGTAGCCTTGTCATTATGGAAGTTAGTCTATTGTCGATATCTTTGTTACTCAATGGATGGTAGCCTTGCCATTATAGAAGGTAGTTTGTTGTCGATATCTTTGTTACTCAATGGTTGATAGCCTTGTCATTATGGAAGGTAGTCTACTGTCGTGATTTTTGTTACTCCAATGGATTGTAGCCTTATCATTATGGAACATAGTCTGTTATCGATATTTTTGTTACTCTAATGGATGGTAACCTTGTCATTATGTAAGGTATTCTGTTGTCGAGATTTTTTTTACTCCAATGGATGGTAGCCTTGTCATATGGAAGGTAGTCTGTTGTCGATATTTTTGTTACTCCAATGGATGGTAGCCTTGTCATTATGGAACGTAGTCTATTGTCGATATTTTTGTTACTCCAATGGATGGTATCCTTCTCATTATGGAAGGTAGTCCGTTGTCATTATGGAAGGTAGTATGTTGTAGAGATTTTTGTTACTCTAATGGATGGTAGCCTTGTCTTTATGGAACGTAGTCCGTTGTCGAGATTTTTGTTACTCCAATGGATGGTATCCTTGTAATTATGGAAGGTAGTCTGTTGTCGATATTTTTGTTACTCCAATGGATAGTAGCCTTGCCATTATGGATGGTTGTCTGCTGTGGATATTTTTGTTACTCCAATGGATGGTAGCCTTGTCATTATGGAAGGTAGTTTGTGTAGAAATATGTTTTACTCCAATGGATGGTAGCCTTGACATTTTAGAAGGTAGTCTGTTGTCGAGATTTTTTTTACTCCAATGGATGGTAGCCTTGTCATATGGAAGGTAGTCTGTTGTCGAGAATTTTTTTACTCTAATGGATGGTAGCCTTGTCATTATGGAAGGTAGTCTGTTGTCTAGATTTTTGTCATTCCAATGGATGGTAACCTTTTCATTATGGAAGTTAGTCTATTGTCGATATCTTTGTTACTCAATGGATGGTAGCCTTGCCATTATAGAAGGTAGTTTGTTGTCGATATCTTTGTTACTCAATGGTTGATAGCCTTGTCATTATGGAAGGTAGTCTGCTGTCGTGATTTTTGTTACTCCATTGGATGGTAGCCTTATCATTATGGAACATAGTCTGTTATCGATATTTTTGTTACTCTAATGGATGATAACCTTGTCATTATGTAAGGTATTCTGTTGTCGAGATTTTTTTTACTCCAATGGATGGTAGCCTTGTCATATGGAAGGTAGTCTGTTGTCGATATTTTTGTTACTCCAATAGATGGTAGCCTTGTCATTATGGAAGGTAGTCTATGGTCGATATTTTTGTTACTCCAATGGATGGTAGCCTTCTCATTATGGAAGGTAGTCCGTTGTCATTATGGAAGGTAGTATGTTGTCGAGATTTTTGTTACTCTAATGGATGGTAGCCTTGTCTTTATGGAACGTAGTCCGTTGTCGAGATTTTTGTTACTCCAATGGATGGTATCCTTGTAATTATGGAAGGTAGTCTGTTGTCGATATTTTTGTTACTCCAATGGATAGTAGCCTTGTCATTATGGATGGTTGTCTGCTGTGGATATTTTTGTTACTCCAATGGATGGTAGCCTTGTCATTATGGAAGGTAGTTTGTGTAGAAATTTTTTTTACTCCAATGGATGGTAGCCTTGACATTTTAGAAGGTAGTCTGTTGTCGAGATTTTTTTTACTCCAATGGATGGTAGCCTTGTCATATGGAAGGTAGTATGTTGTCGAGAATTTTTTTACTCTAATGGATGGTAGCCTTGTCATTATGGAAGGTAGTCTGTTGTCTAGATTTTTGTTACTCGAATGGGTGATAGCCTTGTAATTATGGAAGGTATTCTATTTGTCAATATTTTTGTTACTCCATTCGATGGTAGCCTTGTCAATATGGAAGGTAGTTTGTTGTCAAGATTTTTGTCATTCCAATGGATGGTAACCTTATCATTATGGAAGGTAATCTGTTGTCGATATTTTTGTTACTCCAATGGATGGTAGCCTTGTCATATGGAAGGTAGTCTATTGTCGATATTTTATTTACTCCAATGAATGGTAGCCTTGTCATTATGGAAGTTAGTCTATTGTTGATATCTTTGTTACTCAATGGATGGTTGCCTTGCCATTATAGAAGGTAGTCCATTGTCGATATCTTTGTTACTCAATGGTTTGTAGCCTTGCCATTATGGAAGGTAGTCTGTTGTCGAGATTTTTGTTACTCCAATGGATGGTAGCCTTTTCATTATGGAACATAGTCTGCTATCGATATTTTTGTTACTCCAATGGATGGTAACCTTGTCATTATGTAAGGTAGTATGTTGTCGAGATTTTTGTTACTCTAATGGATGGTAGCCTTGTCATTATGGAAGGTAGTCTGTTGTCGATATTTTTGTTACTCCAATGGATGGTATCCTTGTAATTATGGAAGGTAGTCTGTTGTCGATATTTTTGTTACTCCAATGGATGGTAGCCTAGTCATTAGGGAAGGTAGTATGTTGTCGAGATTTTTGTTACTCTAATGGATGGTGGCCTTGTCATTATGGAAGGTAGTCTGTTGTCGAGATTTTTTTTACTCCAATGGATGGTGGCCTTGTCATTATGGAAGGTAGTCTATTGTCGAGATTTTTTTAACTCCAATGGATGGTAGCCTTGTCATATGGAAGGTAGTCTGTTGTCGAGATTTTTGATACTCCATCGGATGGTAGCCTTTTCATTATGGAACATAGTCTACTACCGATATTTTTGTTACTCCAATGGATGGTAGCCTTTTCATTATGTAAGGTAGTCTGTTGTCGAGATTATTTTTACTCCAATTGATGGTAGCCTTGTCATATGGAAGGTAGTCTGTTGTCGAGATTTTTTTTACTGCAATGGATGGTAGCCTTGTCATTATGGAAGGTTGTCTGTTATCGATATCTTTGTTACTCAATGGGTGGTATCCTAGTCATTATGGCAGGTAGTCTATTATCGATATCTTTGTTACTCAATGGTTTGTAGCCTTGTCATTATGGAAGGTAGTATGTTGTCGAGATTTTTGTTACTCGAATGGATGGTAGCCTTTTCATTATGGAACATAGTCTGCTATCGATATTTTTGTTACTCCAATGGATGGTAACCTTGTCATTATGTAAGGTAGTCTGTTGTCTAGATTTTTGTTACTCTAATGGATGGTAGCCTTGTAATTATGTAAGGTTGTCTGTTGTCGAGATTTTTGTTACTCCAATGGTTTATAGCCTTGTCATTATGGAAGGTAGTCTGTTGCCGAGATTTTTGTTACTCCAATGGATGGTAGCCTTTTCATTATGGAACATAGTCTGCTATCGATATTGTTGTTACTGCAATGGATGGTAACCTCGTCATTATGTAAGGTAGTCTGTTGTCGAGATTTTTGTTACTCTAATGGATGGTAGCCTTGTCATTTTCGAAGGTAGTCTGTTGTCGATATTTTTGTTACTCTAATGGATTGTAGCCTTGTCTTTACGGAACGTAGTCTATTGTCGAGATTTTTATTACTCCAATGGATGGTATCCTTGTAATTATGGAAGGTAGTCTGTTGTCGAGATTTTTTTTACTGCAATGGATGATAGCCTTGTCGTTATGGAAGGTAGTCTGTTGTCGATATTTTTGTTACTCCAATGGAGGGTAGCCTTGTCATTATGGAAGGTAGTCTGTTGTCGAGATTTTTTTTACTCCAATGGATGGTGGCCTTGTCATTATGGAAGGTAGTCTGTTGTCGAGATTTTTTTAACTCCAATGGATGGTAGCCTTGTCATATGGAAGGTAGTCTGTTGTCGAGATTTTTGTTACTCCATCGGATGGTAGCCTTTTCATTATGGAACATAGTCTGCTACCGATATTTTTGTTACTCCAATGGATGGTAGCCTTTTCATTATGTAAGGTAGTCTGTTGTCGAGATTTTTTTTACTCCAATTTATGGTAGCCTTGTCATATGGAAGGTAGTATGTTGTCGAGATTTTTTTTACTGCAATGGATGGTAGCCTTGTCGTTATGGAAGGTTGTCTGTTGCCGATATCTTTGTTACTCAATGGGTGGTATCCTAGTCATTATGGCAGGTAGTCTATTATCGATATCTTTGTTACTCAATGGTTTGTAGCCTTGTCATTATGCAAGGTAATATGTTGTCGAGATTTTTGTTACTCGAATGGATGGTAGCCTTTTCATTATGGAACATAGTCTGCTATCGATATTTTTGTTACTCCAATGGATGGTAACCTTGTCATTATGTAAGGTAGTCTGTTGTCTACATTTTTGTTACTCTAATGGATGGTAACCTTGTAATTATGGAAGGTTGTCTGTTGTCGAGATTTTTGTTACTCCAATGGTTTACAGCCTTGTCATTATGGAAGGTAGTCTGTTGCCGAGATTTTTGTTACTCCAATGGATGGTAGCCTTTTCATTATGGAACATACTCTGCTATCGATATTTTTGTTACTCCAATGGATGGTAACCTTGTCATTATGTAAGGTAGTCTGTTGTCGAGATTTTTTTTACTCCAATGGATGGTAGCCTTGTCATTATGGAAGGTAGTATGTGGTCGAGATTTTTGTTACTCTAATGGATGGTAGCCTTGTCTTTATGGAACGTAGTCTGTTGTAGATATTTTTTTTTACTCCAATGGATGGTATCCTTGTAATTATGGAAGGTAGTCTGTTGTCGAGATTTTTGTTACTGCAATGGATGATAGCCTTCTCATTATGGAAGGTAGTCTGTTGTCGATATTTTTGTTACTCCAATGGATGGTAGCCTAGTCATTAGGGAAGGTAGTATGTTGTCGAGATTTTTGTTACTCTAATGGATGGTGGCCTTGTCTTTATGGAACATAGTCTGTTGTCGAGATTTTTGTTACTCCAATGGATAGTAGCCTTGTAATTATGGAAGGTAGTCTGCTGTCGATATTTTTGTTACTCCAATGGATGGTAGCCTTGTCATTATGGAAGGTAGTTTGTGTAGAAATTTTTTTTACTCCAATGGATGGTAGCCTTGACATTTTAGAAGGTAGTCTGTTGTCGAGATTTTTTTTACTCCAATGGATGGTAGCCTTATCATATGGAAGGTAGTCTGTTGTCGAGAATTTTTTTACTCTAATGGATGGTAGCCTTGTCATTATGGAAGGTAGTATGTTGTCTAGATTTTTGTTACTCGAATGGGTGATAGCCTTGTAATTATGAAAGGTAGTCTATTTGTTAATATTTTTGTTACTCCATTCGATGGTAGCCTTGTCAATATGGAACGTAGTTTATTGTCAAGATTTTTGTCATTCCAATGGATGGTAACCTTGTCAATATGGAAGGTAGTCTGTTGTCGATATTTTTGTTACTCCAATGGATGGTAGCCTTGTCATATGGAAGGTAGTCTATTGTCGATATTTTTTTACTCCAATGGATGGTAGCCTTGTCATTATGGAAGTTAGTCTATTGTTGATATCTTTGTTACTCAATGGATGTTAGCCTTGCCATTATAGAATGTAGTCTGTTGTCGAGATTTTTGTTACTCCAATGGATGGTATCCTTGTAATTATGGAAGGTAGTCTGTTGTCGAGATTTTTTTTACTGCAATGGATGATAGCCTTGTCATTATGGAAGGTAGACTACTATCGATATTTTTGTTACTCCAATGGAGGGTAGCCTTGTCATTATGGAAGGTAGTCTGTTGTTGAGATTTTTTTTACTCCAACGGATGGTGGCCTTGTCATTATGGAAGGTAGTCTGTTGTCGAGATTTTTTTAACTCCAATGGATGGTAGCCTTGTCATATGGAAGGTAGTCTATTGTCGAGATTTTTGTTACTCCATCGGATGGTAGCCTTTTCATTATGGAACATAGTCTGCTACCGATATTTTTGATACTCCAATGGATGGTAGCCTTTTCATTATGTAAGGTAGTCTGTTGTCGAGATTTTTTTTACTCCAATGGATGGTAGCCTTGTCATATGGAAGGTAGTCTGTTGTCGATATTTTTGTTACTCCAATGGATGGTAGCCTTCTCATTATGGAAGGTAGTCCGTTGTCGAGATTTTTGTTACTCTAATGGATTGTAGCCTTGTCTTTATGGAACATAGTCTGTTGTCGAGAATTTTGTTACTCCAATGGATAGTAGCCTTGTCATTATGGAACGCAGTATGTTGTTGATATTTTTGTTACTCCAATGGATGGTAGCCTTTTCATTATTGAAGGTAGTCTATTATCGAGACTTTTTTTACTCCAATGGATGGTAGCCTTGTCATTTTGGAAGTTAGTCTATTGTCGATATCTTTGTTACTCAATGGATGGTAGCCTTGCTATTATAGAAGGTAGTCTGTTGTCGATATCTTTGATACTCAATGGTTGGTAGCCTTGTCATTATGGAAGTTAGTCTGCTGTCGAGATTTTTGTTACTCCAATGGATGGTAGCCTTATCATTATGGAACATAGTCTGCTATCGATATTTTTGTTACTCTAATGGATGGTAACCTTGTCATTATGTAAGGTATTCTGTTGTCGAGAATTTTTTTACTCCAATGGATGGTAGCCTTGTCATATGGAAGGTAGTCTGTTGTCGAGATTTTTGTTACTCCAATGGATGGTAGCCTTGTCATTATGGAAGGTAGTCTATTGTCGATATTTTTGTTACTCCAATGGATGGTAGCCTTCTCATTATGGAAGGTAGTCTGTTGTCGAGATTTTTGTTACTCTAATGGATTGTAGCCTTGTCTTTATGGAACGTAGTCTGTTGTCGAGATTTTTGTTACCCCAATGGATGGTAGCCTTTTCATTATCGAACATAGTCTATTATTGATATTTTTGTTACTCCAATGGATGGTAACCTTGTCATTATGTAAGGTAGTCTATTGTCGAGATTTTTGTTACACTAATGGATGGTAGCCTTGTCATTATGGAAGGTAGTCTGTTGTCGAGATTTTTGTTACTCTAATGGATTGTAGCCTTGTCTTTATGGAACGTAGTCTGTTGTCGAGAATTTTGTTACTCCAATGGATGGTAGCCTTGTCATTATGGAACGCAATATGTTGTTGATATTTTTGTTACTCCAATGGATGGTAGCCTTTTCATTATTGAAGGTAGTCTATTATCGAGACTTTTTTTACTCCAATGGATGGTAGCCTCTTCATTATGGAAGTTAGTCTATTGTCGATATATTTGTTACTCAATGGATGGTAGCCTTGCCATTATAGAAGGTAGTCTGTTGTCGATATCTTTGTTACTCAATGGTTGGTAGCCTTGTCATTATGGAAGGTAGTCTGCTGTCGATATTTTTGTTACTCCAATGGATGGTAGCCTTATCATTATGGAACATAGTCTGATATCGATATTTTTGTTACTCCAATGGATGGTAACCTTGTCATTATGTAAGGTATTCTGTTGTCGAGATTTTTTTTACTCCAATGGATGGTAGCCTTGTCATATGGAAGGTAGTCTATTGTCGAGATTTTTGTTACTCCAATGGATGGTAGCCTTGTCATTATGGAAGGTAGTCTATTGTCGATATTTTTGTTACTCCAATGGATGATAGCCTTCTCATTATGGAAGGTAGTCCGTTGTCGAGATTTTTGTTACTCTAATGGATTGTAGCCTTGTCTTTATGGAACGTAGTCTGTTATCGAGAATTTTGTTACTCCAATGGATGGTAGCCTTGTCATTATGGAACGCAGTATGTTGTTGATATTTTTGTTACTCCAATGGATGGTAGCCTTTTCATTATTGAAGGTAGTCTATTATCGAGACTTTTTTTACTCCAATGGATGGTAGCCTTGTCATTATGGAAGTTAGTCTATTGTCGATATCTTTGTTACTCAATGGATGGTAGCCTTGCAATTATAGAAGGTAGTCTGTTGTCGATATCTTTGTTACTCAATGGTTGGTAGCCTTGTCATTATGGAAGGTAGTCTGCTGTCGAGATTTTTGTGACTCCAATGGATGGTAGCCTTATCATTATGGAACATAGTCTGCTATCGATATTTTTGTTACTCCAATGGATGGTAACCTTGTCATTATGTAAGATATTCTGTTGTCGAGATTTTTTTTACTCCAATGGATGGTAGCCTTGTCATATGGAAGGTAGTCTATTCTCGAGATTTTTGTTACTCCAATGGATGGTAGCCTTGTCTTTATGAAACGTTGTCTGTTGTCGAGATTTTTGTTACCCCAATGGATGGTAGCCTTTTCATTATGGAACATAGTCTGTTATTGATATTTTTGTTACTCCAATGGATGGTAACCTTGTCATTATGTAAGGTAGTCTATTGTCGAGATTTTTGTTACACTAATGGATGGTAGCCTTGTCATTATGGAAGGTAGTCCGTTGTCGAGATTTTTGTTACTCTAATGGATTGTAGCCTTGTCTTTATGGAACATAGTCTGTTGTCGAGAATTTTGTTACTCCAATGGATGGTTGCCTTGTCATTATGGAAGGTAGTCTATTGTCGATATTTTTATTACTCCAATGGATGGTAGCCTTCTCATTATGGAAGGTAGTCCGTTGTCATTATGGAAGGTAGTATGTTGTCGAGATTTTTGTTACTCTAATGGATGGTAGACTTGTCTTTATGGAACATAGTCTATTGTCGAGATTTTTGTTACTCCAATGGATGGTATTCTTGTAATTATGGAAGGTAGTCTGTTGTCGAGATTTTTGTTACTGCAATGGATGATAGCCTTCTGATTATGGAAGGTAGTCTGCTGTCGTTATTTTTGTTACTCCAATGGATGGTAGCCTTGTCATTATAGAAGGTAGTATGTTGTCGAGATTTTTGTTACTCTAATGGATGGTCGCCTTGTCTTTATGGAACGTAGTCTGTTGTCGAGATTTTTGCTACTCCAATGTATTGTAGCCTTGTCATTATGGAAGGTTGTCTGCTGTCGATATTTTTGTTACTCCAATGGATAGTAGCCTTGTCATTACGGAAGGTTATCTGCTGTCGATATTTTTGTTACTCCAATGGATGGTAGCCTTGTCATTATGGAAGGTAGTCTGTGTAGAAATTTTTTTTACTCCAATGGATGGTAGCGTTGACATTTTAGAAGGAAGTCTGTTGTTGAGATTTTTTTTACTCCAATGGATGGTAGCCTTGTCATATGGAAGGTAGTCTGTTGTCGAGATTTTTTTTACTCTAATGGATGGTAGCCTTGTCATTATGGAAGGTAGTCTGTTGTCTAGATTTTTGTTACTCGAATGGGTGATAGCCTTGTAATTATGGAAGGTAGTCTATTTGTCAATATTTTTGTTACTCCATTCGATGGTAGCCTTGTCAATATGGAAGATAGTTTTTTGTCAAGATTTTTGTCATTCCAATGGATGGTAACCTTGTCATTATGGAAGGTAGTCTGTTGACGATATTTTTGTTACTCCAATGGATGGTAGCCTTGTCATATGGAAGGTAGTCTATTGTCGAGATTTATTTTACTCCAATGGATGGTAGCCTTGTCATTATGGAAGTTAGTCTATTGTTGATATCTTTGTTACTCAATGGATGGTAGCCTTGCCATTATAGAAGGTAGTCTGTTGTCGATATCTTTGTTACTCAATGGTTTGTAGCCTTGTCATTATGGAAGGTAGTCTGTTGTCGAGATTTTTGTTACTCCAATGGATGGTAGCCTTTTCATTATGGAACATAGTCTGCTATCGATATTTTTGTTACTCCAATGGATGGTAACCTTGTCATTATGTAAGGTAGTCTGTTGTCGAGATTTTTGTTACACTAATGGATTGTAGCCTTGTCATTATGGAAGGTAGTCTGTTGTCGAGATTTTTGTTACTCTAATGGATTGTAGCCTTGTCTTTATGGAATGTAGTCTGTTGTCGAGAATTTTGTTACTCCAATGGATGGTAGCCTTGTCATTATGGAACGCAATATGTTGTTGATATTTTTGTTACTCCAATGGATGGTATCCTTTTCATTATTGAGGGTAGTCAATTATAGAGATTTCTTTTACTCCAATGGATGGTATCCTTGTCATTATGGAAGTTAGTCTATTGTCGATATCTTTGTTACTCAATGGATGGTATCCTTGCCATTATAGAAGGTAGCCTGTGGTCGATATCTTTGTTACTCAATGGTTGGTAGCCTTGTCATTATGGAAGGTAGTCTGCTGTCGAGATTTTTGTTACTCCAATGGATGGTAGCCTTATCATTATGGAACATAGTCTGCCATCGATATTTTTGTTACTGCAATGGATGGTAACCTTATCATTATGTAAGGTATTCTGTTGTCGAGATTTTTTTTACTCCAATGGATGGTAGCCTTGTCATATGGAAGGTAGTCTATTGTCGAGATTTTTGTTACTCCAATGTATGGTAGCCTTGTCATTATTGAAGGTAGTCTATTGTCGATATTTTTGTTACTCCAATGGATGGTAGCCTTCTCATTATGGAAGGTAGTCTGTTGTCGATATTTTTGTTACTCCAATGGATGGTAGCCTTGTCATTATGGAAGGTAGTATGTTGTCGAGATTTTTGTTACTCTAATGGATGGTGGCCTTGTCTTTATGGACTGTAGTCTGTTGTCGAGATTTTTGCTACTCCAATGTATTGTAGCCTTGTCATTATGGAAGGTAGTCTGCTGTCGATATTTTTGTTACTCCAATGGATAGTAGCCTTGTCATTATGGAAGGTTGTCTGCTGTCGATATTTTTGTTACTCCAATGGATGGTAGCCTTGTCATTATGGAAGGTAGTCTGTGTATAAATTTTTTTTACTCCAATGGATGGTAGCCTTGACATTTTAGAAGGTAGTCTGTTGTCGAGATTTTTTTTACTCCAATGGATGGTAGCCTTGTCATATGGAAGGTAGTCTGTTGTCGAGAATTTTTTTACTCTAATGGATGGTAGCCTTGTCATTATGGAAGGTAGTTTGTTGTCTAGATTTTTGTTACTCGAATGGGTGATAGCCTTGTAATTATGGAAGGTAGTCTATTTGTCAATATTTTTGTTACTCCATTCGATGGTAGCCTTGTCAATATGGAAGGTAGTTTTTTGTCAAGATTTTTGTCATTCCAATGGATGGTAACCTTGTCATTATGGAAAGTAGTCAGTTGTCGATATTTTTGTTACTCCAATGGATGGTAGCCTTGTCATTATGGAAGGTAGTCTGCTGTCGAGATTTTTGTTACTCCAATGGATGGTAGCCTTATCATTATGGAACATAGTCTGCCATCGATATTTTTGTTACTGCAATGGATGGTAACCTTATCATTATGTAAGGTATTCTGTTGTCGAGATTTTTTTTACTCCAATGGATGGTAGCCTTGTCATATGGAAGGTAGTCTATTGTCGAGATTTTTGTTACTCCAATGTATGGTAGCCTTGTCATTATTGAAGGTAGTCTATTGTCGATATTTTTGTTACTCCAATGGATGGTAGCCTTCTCATTATGGAAGGTAGTCTGTTGTCGATATTTTTGTTACTCCAATGGATGGTAGCCTTGTCATTATGGAAGGTAGTATGTTGTCGAGATTTTTGTTACTCTAATGGATGGTGGCCTTGTCTTTATGGACTGTAGTCTGTTGTCGAGATTTTTGCTACTCCAATGTATTGTAGCCTTGTCATTATGGAAGGTAGTCTGCTGTCGATATTTTTGTTACTCCAATGGATAGTAGCCTTGTCATTATGGAAGGTTGTCTGCTGTCGATATTTTTGTTACTCCAATGGATGGTAGCCTTGTCATTATGGAAGGTAGTCTGTGTATAAATTTTTTTTACTCCAATGGATGGTAGCCTTGACATTTTAGAAGGTAGTCTGTTGTCGAGATTTTTTTTACTCCAATGGATGGTAGCCTTGTCATATGGAAGGTAGTCTGTTGTCGAGAATTTTTTTACTCTAATGGATGGTAGCCTTGTCATTATGGAAGGTAGTTTGTTGTCTAGATTTTTGTTACTCGAATGGGTGATAGCCTTGTAATTATGGAAGGTAGTCTATTTGTCAATATTTTTGTTACTCCATTCGATGGTAGCCTTGTCAATATGGAAGGTAGTTTTTTGTCAAGATTTTTGTCATTCCAATGGATGGTAACCTTGTCATTATGGAAAGTAGTCAGTTGTCGATATTTTTGTTACTCCAATGGATGGTAGCCTTGTCATATGGAAGGTAGTCTATTGTCGAGATTTTTTTTACTCCAATGGATGGCAGCCTTGTCATTATGGAAGTTAGTCTATTGTTGATATCATTGTTACTCTATGGATGGTAGCCTTGCCATTATAGAAGGTAGTTTGTTGTCGATATCTTTGTTACTCAATGGTTTGTAGCCTTGTCATTATGGAAGGTAGTCTGTTGTCGAGATTTTTGTTACTCCAATGGATGGTAGCCTTTTCATTATGGAACATAGTCTGCTATCGATATTTTTGATACTCCAATGGATGGTAACCTTGTCATTATGTAAGGTAGTCTGTTGTCGAGATTTTTGTTACACTAATGGATTGTAGCCTTGTCATTATGGAAGGTTGTATGTTGTCGAGATTTTTGTTACTCTAATGGACTGTAGCCTTGTCTTTATGGAACGTAGTATGTTGTCGAGAATTTTGTTACTCCAATGGATGGTAGCCTTGTCATTAGGGAACGCAATATGTTGTTGATATTTTCGTTACTCCAATGGATGGTATCCTTTTCATTATTGAAGGTAGTCTATTATCGAGATTTTTTTTACTCCAATGGATGGTTTCCTTGTCATTATGGAAGTTAGTCTATTGTCGATATCTTTGTTACTCAATGGATGGTAGCCTTGCCATTATAGAAGGTAGTCTATTGTCGATATCTTTGTTACTCAATGGTTTGTAGCCTTGTCATTATGGAAGGTATTCTGTTGTCGAGATTTTTTTTACTCCAATGGATGGTAGCCTTGTCATATGGAAGGTAGTCTGTTGTCGAGATTTTTGTTACTCCAATTGATGGTAGCCTTGTCATTATGGAATGTAGTCTATTGTCGATATTTTTGTTACTCCAATGGATGGTAGCCTTCTCATTATGGAAGGTAGTCCGTTGTCGAGATTTTTTTTACTCCAGTGGATGGTAGCCTTCTCATTATGGAAGGTAGTCTGTTGTCGATATATTTGTCACTCCAATGGATGGTAGCCTTGTCATTATGGAAGGTAGTCTGTTGTCAAGATTTTTTTTACTCCAATGGATGGTGGCCTTGTCATTATGGAAGGTATTCTGTTGTCGAGATTTTTTAAACTCCAATGGATGGTAGCCTTGTCATATGGAAGGTAGTCTGTTGTCGAGAATTTGTTTACTCTATTGGATGGTAGCCTTGTCATTATGGAAGGTAGTTTGTTGTCTAGATTTTTGTTACTCGAATGGGTGATAGCCTTGTAATTATGGAAGGTAGTCTATTTGTCAATATTTTTGTTACTCCATTCGATGGTAGCCTTGTCAATATGGAAGGTAGTTTTTTGTCAAGATTTTTGTCATTCCAATGGATGGTAACCTTGTCATTATGGAAAGTAGTCAGTTGTCGATACTTTTGTTACTCCAATGGATGGTAGCCTTGTCATATGGAAGGTAGTCTATTGTCGAGATTTTTTTTACTCCAATGGATGGCAGCCTTGTCATTATGGAAGTTAGTCTATTGTTGATATCATTGTTACTCTATGGATGGTAGCCTTGCCATTATAGAAGGTAGTTTGTTGTCGATATCTTTGTTACTCAATGGTTTGTAGCCTTGTCATTATGGAAGGTAGTCTGTTGTCGAGATTTTTGTTACTCCAATGGATGGTAGCCTTTTCATTATGGAACATAGTCTGCTATCGATATTTTTGATACTCCAATGGATGGTAACCTTGTCATTATGTAAGGTAGTCTGTTGTCGAGATTTTTGTTACACTAATGGATTGTAGCCTTGTCATTATGGAAGGTTGTATGTTGTCGAGATTTTTGTTACTCTAATGGACTGTAGCCTTGTCTTTATGGAACGTAGTATGTTGTCGAGAATTTTGTTACTCCAATGGATGGTAGCCTTGTCATTAGGGAACGCAATATGTTGTTGATATTTTCGTTACTCCAATGGATGGTATCCTTTTCATTATTGAAGGTAGTCTATTATCGAGATTTTTTTTACTCCAATGGATGGTTTCCTTGTCATTATGGAAGTTAGTCTATTGTCGATATCTTTGTTACTCAATGGATGGTAGCCTTGCCATTATAGAAGGTAGTCTATTGTCGATATCTTTGTTACTCAATGGTTTGTAGCCTTGTCATTATGGAAGGTATTCTGTTGTCGAGATTTTTTTTACTCCAATGGATGGTAGCCTTGTCATATGGAAGGTAGTCTGTTGTCGAGATTTTTGTTACTCCAATTGATGGTAGCCTTGTCATTATGGAATGTAGTCTATTGTCGATATTTTTGTTACTCCAATGGATGGTAGCCTTCTCATTATGGAAGGTAGTCCGTTGTCGAGATTTTTTTTACTCCAGTGGATGGTAGCCTTCTCATTATGGAAGGTAGTCTGTTGTCGATATATTTGTCACTCCAATGGATGGTAGCCTTGTCATTATGGAAGGTAGTCTGTTGTCAAGATTTTTTTTACTCCAATGGATGGTGGCCTTGTCATTATGGAAGGTATTCTGTTGTCGAGATTTTTTTAACTCCAATGGATGGTAGCCTTGTCATATGGAAGGTAGTCTGTTGTCGAGATTTTTTTTACTGCAATGGATGGTAGCCTTGTCATTATGGAAGGTTGTATGTTGTCGATATCTTTGTTACTCAATGGGTGGTATCCTTGTCATTATGGCAGGTAGTCTATTATCGATATCTTTGTTACTCAATGGTTGGTAGCCTTGTCGTTATGGAAGGTAGTCTTCTGTTGAGATTTTTGTTACTCCAATGGATGGTAGCCTTGTCATTATGTAAGGTATTTTGTTGTCGAGATTTTTTTTACTCCAATGGATGGTAGCCTTGTCATATGGAAGGTAGTCTGTTGTCTAGATTTTTGTTACTCCAATGGATGGTAGCCTTGTAATTATGGAAGGTAGTCTATTGTCGATATTTTTGTTACTCCATTGGATGGTAGCCTTCTTATTATGAAAGGTAGTCCGTTGTCGAGATTTTTTTTACTCCAATGGATGGTAGCCTTCTCATTATGGAAGGTAGTCTCTTGTCGAGATTTTTTTAACTCCAATGGATGGTAGCCTTGTCATATGGAAGGTAGTATGTTGTCGTGATTTTTTTTACTGCAATGGATGGTAGCCTTGTCATTATGGAAGGTTGTCTGTTGTCGATATCTTTGTTACTCAATGGGTGGTATCCTTGTCATTATGGCAGGTAGTTTATTATCGATATCTTTGTTACTCAATGGTTTGTAGCCTTGTCATTATGGAAGGTAGTATGTTGTCGAGATTTTTGTTACTCCAATGGATGGTAGCCTTTTCATTATGGAACATAGTCTGCTATCGATATTTTTGTTACTCCAATGGATGGTAACCTTGTCATTATGTAAGGTAGTCTGTTGTCGAGATTTTTGTTACTCTAATGGATGGTAGCCTTGTAATTATGGAAGGTTGTCTGTTGTCGAGATTTTTGTTACTCCAATGGATGGTAGCCTTGTCATTATGGAAGGAAGTCTTTTGTAGAGATTTTTGTTACTCCAATGGATGGTAGACTTGACATTATGGAACATACTATGCTATCGATATTTGTGTTACTCTAATGGATGGTAGCCTTGTCATTATGGAAGGTAGTGTGTTTTCGAGATTTTTGTTACTCTAATTGATGGTAGCCTTGTCATTATGGAAGGTAGTCTATTTTTCAATATTTTTGTTACTCCATTCGATGGTAGCCTTGTCAATATGGAAGGTAGTTTGTTGTCAAGATTTTTGTCATTCCAATGGATGGTAACCTTGTCATTATGGAAGGTAGTCTGTTGTCGATATTTTTGTTAATCTAATGGATGGTAGCCTTGTCATATGGAAGGTAGTATGTTGTTGATATTTTTGTTACTCCAATGGATGGTAGCCTTTTCATTATTGAAGGTAGTCTATTATCGAGATTTTTTTACTCCAATGGATGGTATCCTTGTCATTAAGGAAGTTAGTCTATTGTCGATATCTTTGTTACTCAATGGATGGTAGCCTTGCCATTATAGAAGGTAGTCTGTTGTTGATATCTTTGTTACTCAATGGTTGGTAGCCTTGTCATTATGGAAGGTAATCTGCTGTCGAGATTTTTGTTACTCCAATGGATGGTAGCCTTATCATTATGGAACATAGTCTGCTATCAATATTTTTGTTACTCCAATGGATGGTAACCTTGTCATTATGTAAGGTATTCTGTTGTCGAGATTTTTTTTACTCCAATGGATGGTAGCCTTGTCATATGGAAGGTAGTTTGTTGTCGAGATTTTTGTTACTCCAATGGATGGTATCCTTATCATTATGGAAGGTAGTCTATTGTCGATATTTTTGTTACTCCAATGGATGGTAGCCTTCTCATTATGGAAGGTAGTCCGTTGTCGAGATTTTTTTTACTCCAATGGATGGTAGCCTTCTCATTATGGAAGGTAGTCTGCTGTCGATATTTTTGTAACTCTAATGGATGGTAGCCTTGTCATTATGGAAGGTATTCTGTTGTCGAGATTTTTATATTCTCCAATGGATGGTGGCCTTGTCATTATGGAAGGTATTCTGTTGTCGAGATTTTTTTAACTCTAATGGATGGTAGCCTTGTCATATGGAAGGTAGTATGTTGTCGAGATTTTTTTTACTGCAATGGATGGTAGCCTTGTCATTATGGAAGGTTGTCTGTTGTCGATATCTTTGTTACTCAATGGGTGGTATCCTTGTCATTATGGTAGGTAGTCTATTATCGATATCTTTGTTACTCAATGGTTGGTAGCCTTGTCATTATGGAAGGTAGTCTGCTGTCGAGATTTTTGTTACTCCAATGGATGGTAGCCTTATCATTATGGAACATAGTCTGCTATCTATATTTTTTTTACTCCAATGGATGATAACCTTGTCATTATGTAAGGTATTCTGTTGTCGAGATTTTTTTTACTCCAATGGATGGTAGCCTTGTCATATGGAAGGTAGTCTGTTGTCGAGATTTTTGTTACTCCAATGGATGGTAGCCTTGTCATTATGGAAGGTAGTCTATTGTTGATATTTTTGTTACTCCAATGGATGGTAGCCTTCTCATTATGGAAGGTAGTCCGTTGTCGAGATTTTTTTTACTCCAATGGATGGTAGTTTTCTCATTAAGGAAGGTAGTCTGCTGTCGATATTTTTGTCACTCCAATGGATGGTAGCCTTGTGATTATGGAAGCTAGTCTGTTGTCGAGATTTTTTTACTCGAATGGATGGTGGCCTTGTCATTATGGAAGGTAGTCTGTTGTCGAGATATTTTTAACTCCAATGGATGGTAGCCTTGTCATATGGAAGGTAGTCTGTTGTCGTGATTTTTTTTTACTGCAATGGATGGTAGCCTTGTCATTATGGAAGGTTGTCTGTTGTCGATATCTTTGTTACTCAATGGGTGGTATCCTTGTCATTATGGCAGGTAGTCTATTATCGATATCTTTGTTACTCAATGGTTTGTACCCTTGTCATTATGGAAGGTAGTATGTTGTCGAGATTTTTGTTACTCCAATGGATGGTAGCCTTTTCATTATGAAACATAGTCTGCTATCGATATTTTTGTTACTCCAATGGATGGTAACCTTGTCATTATGTAACGTAGTCTGTTGTCTAGATTTTTGTTACTCTAATGGATGGTAGCCTTGTAATTATGAAAGGTTGTTTGTTGTCGATATTTTTGTTACTCCAATGGATGGTAGCCTTGTCATTATGGAAGGAAGTCTGTTGTAGAGATTTTTGTTACTCCAATGGATGGTAGACTTGACATTATGGAACATACTCTGCTATCGATATTTGTGTTACTCTAATGGATGGTAGGCTTGTCATTATGGAAGGTAGTCTGTTGTCTAGATTTTTGTTACACGAATGGGTGATAGCCTTGTAATTATGAAAGGTAGTCTATTTGTCAATATTTTTGTTACTCCATTCGATGGTAGCCTTGTCAATATGGAAGGTAGTTTGTTGTCAAGATTTTTGTCATTCCAATGGATGGTAACCTTGTCATTATGGAAGGTATTCTGTTGTCGATATTTTTGTTACTCCAATGGATGGTAGCCTTGTCATATGGAAGGTAGTCTATTGTCGAGATTTTTTTTATTCCAATGGATGGTAGCCTTGTCATTATGGAAGTTAGTCTATTGTTGATATCTTTGTTACTCAATGGATGGTAGCCTTGCCATTATAGAAGGTAGTCTATTGTCGATATCTTTGTTACTCAATGGTTTGTAGCCTTGTCATTATGGAAGGTAGTCTGTTGTCGAGATTTTTGTTACTCCAATGGATGGTAGCCTTTTCATTATGGAACATAGTCTGCTATCGATATTTTTGTTACTCCAATGGATGGTAACCTTGTCATTATGTAAGGTAGTCTGTTGTCGAGATTTTTGTTACTCTAATGGATGGTAGCCTTGTCATTATGGAAGGTAGTCTATTGTCGAGATTTTTGTTACTCTAATGGATTGTAGCCTTGTCTTTATGGAACGTAGTCTGTTGTCGAGATTTTTGTTACTCCAATGGATGGTATCCTTGTAATTATGGAAGGTTGTCTGTTGTCGAGATTTTTTTTACTGCAATGGATGATAGCCTTGTCATTATGGAAGGTAGTCTGCTGTCGATATTTTTGTTACTCCAATGGATTGTAGCCTTGTCATTATGGAAGGTAGTCTGTTGTTGAGATTTTTTTCTACTCCAATGGATGGTGGCCTTGTCATTATGGAAGGTAGTCTGTTGTCGAGATTTTTTTAACTGCAATCGAGATTTTTTTTCTACTGCAATCGAGATTTTTGTTACTCCAATGGATGGTAGCCTTGTCTTTATGGAAGGTAGTCTATTGTTGATATTTTTGTTTCTCCAGTGGATGGTAGCCTTGTCATTATGGAACGTGGTCTATTATTGAGATCATTGTTAATCAACGGATGGTAGCCTTGTCATTATGGAAGGTAGTCTGTTGTAGAGATTTTTGTTACTGTAATGGATGGTAGCCTTGTCGTTATGGAAGGAAGTCTTTCTTCGATATTTTTGTTACTCCAATGGATGGTAGCCTTGTCATTTTGGACCTTGGTCTATTGTCGAGATTTTTGTTACTCCAATGGATGGTAGCCTTGTAATTATGGAAGGTAGTCTATTGTCGAGATTTTTGTTACTCCAATGGATTGTAGCCTTGTCATTATGGAAGGTAGTCTATTGTCCAGATTTTTGTTACTCCAATGGATGGTAGACTTGACATTATGGAAAGTAGTTTGGTTTCGAGATTTTTGTTCCTGCAATGGATGGTAGGCTTCTCATTATAGAACGTAGTCTGTTGTCGATATTTTAGTTACTCCAATGGATGATAGCCTTGTCGTTATGGAAGGTAGTCAGTTGTCTAGATTTTTGTAACTCCAAAGGATGATATCCTTGTCATTATGGAAGGAAGTTTGTTGTATAGATTTTTGTAACTAAAATGGATGGTAGCCTTGTCATTATGCAACGTGTTCTATTATTGATATCTTTGTTGCTCAATGGATGTTAGCCTTGTCATTATAGAAGGTAGTCTGTTGTAGAGATGTTTGTTACTCCAATCGATGGTAGCCTTGTCATTATGGAAGGTAGTCTATTGTCGAGATTTTGGTTACTCCAATGGGTGATAGCCTTGTAATTATGGAAGGTAGTCTATTTGTCGATATTTTTGTTACTACATTCGTTGGTAGCCTTGTCAATATGGAAGGTAGTTTATTGTCGAGATTTTTGTCATTCCAATGGATGGTAACCTTGTCATTATGGAAGTTAGTCTGTTGTCGATATCTTTGTTACTCAATGGATGGTAGCCTTGTCATTATGGAAGGTATTCTGTTGTCGAGATTTTTGTTACTCCAATGGAAGGTAGCCTTGTCATTATGGAAGGTAGTATGCTGTCAATATTTTTGATACTCCAATGGATGGTAGCCTTGTCATTATGGAAGGTAGTCTGTTGTCGATATTTTTGTTACTCTAATGGATGGTAGCCTTGTCTTTATGGAACGTAGTCTGTTGTTGAGAATTTTGTTACTCCAATGGATGATAGCCTTGTCATTATGGAAGATAGTCTGTTTTAGAGATTTTTGTTACTGTAATGGATGGTAGCCTTGTCATTATGGTAGGTAGTATTTTGTCGATATTTTTGTTACTCCAATGGATGCTAGCCTTTACATTATGGAAGGTCGGCTGTTGTCTAGCTTTTAGTTACTCCAATGGATGATAGCCTTGTCATTATGGAAGTTAGTCTGTTGCAGAGATTTTGGCTACTCCAATGGATGGTAGCCTTGTCATTATGGAAGTTAGTCTGTTGTCGATATCTTTGTTACTCAATGGATGGTAGCCTTGTCATTATGGAAGGTATTCTATTTTCGATATCTTTGTTACTCAATGGATGGTAGCCTTGTCATTATGGAAAGTAGTCTGTTGTCGATATTTTTGTTACTCCAATGGATGGTAGCCTTGTCATTATGAAAGGTAGTCTGTTGTCTAGATTTTAGTTACTCCAATGGATGATAGCCTTGTCATCCTGGAAGTTAGTATGTTGCATAGATTTTGGTTACTCTAATGGATGGTAGCCTTGTCATTATGGAAGTTAGTCTGTGGTTAATATCTTTGTTACTCAATGGATGGTAGCCTTATCATTATGGAAGGTAGTTTGTTGTCGATATCTTTGTTACTAAATGGATGGTAGCCTATTCATTATGGAAGGTAGTCTGTTGTCGATATTTTTGTTATTCCAATGGATGGCAGCCTTTTCATTATGGAAGGGAGTCTGCTGTCGATATTTTTGTTATTCCAATGGATGGAAGCCTTGTCATTATGGAAGGTAGTCTGTTGTCGAGATTTTTGTTAATCCAATGGATGGTATCCTTGTCATTATGATATGTTGTTTGTTGTCGATATTTTTGTTACTCCAATGGATGGTAGCCTTGTCTTTATGGAAGGTAGTCTGTTGTGGATATTTTTGTTACTCCAATGGATGGTAGCCTTGTCATTATGGAACATGGTCTATTATCGAGATCTTTGTTAATTAATGGATGGTAGCCTTGTCATTATGGAAGGTAGTCTGTTGTAGAGATTTTTTTTACTGTAATGGATGGTAGCCTTGTCATTATGGAACGTAGTCTGTTGTCGATAATTTTGTTACTCCAATGGATGGTAGCCTTGTCGTTATGGAAGGTAGTTTGTTGTCTAGATTTTTGTTACTCCAATGGATGATAGCCTTGTCATTATGGAAGTTAGTCTGTTGCAGAGATTTTTGTTACTCCAATGGATGGTAGCTTTGTCGTTATGGAAGTTCGTCTGTTGTCGATATCTTTGTTACTCCAATGGATGGTAGACTTCACATTATGGAAAGTAGTCTGGTTTCGAGATTTTTGTTACTGCAATGGATGGTAGGCTTGTCATTATGGAATGTAGTTGGTTGTCGAGATTTTTGTTACTCAATGGATGGTAGCCTTGTCATTGTGGAAGGAAGTATGTTGTATACATTTTTGTAACTCCAATGGATGGTAGCCTTGTCATTACGGAATGTGGTCTATTATCAAGATCTTTGTTACTCAATGGATGGTAGCCTTGTCATTAGGCAAGGTAGTCAGTTGTAGATATTTTTGTTACTCCAATGGATGGTAGCCTTATCATTATGGAAGGAAGTCTATTGTCGATATTTTTGTTACTCCAATTGATGGTAGCCTTGTCATTATGGAACGTGGTCTATTGTCAAGATTTTTGTTTCTCTAATGGATGGTAGCCTTGTCATTATGGAAGGTAGTCTATTATCTAGATTTTTGTTACTCCAATGGATGGTAGACTTGAAATTATGGAAGGTAGTCTATTGTCGATATTTTTGTTACTCTAATGGATGGTAGGCTTGTCTTTATGGAACGTAGTCTGTTGTCGAGAATTTTGTTACTCCAATGGATGGTAGACTTGTCATTATGCAATGCAGTCTGTTGTTGATATTTTTGTTACTCCAATGGATGGTAGCCTTCTCATTATGGAAGGTAGTCTATTGTCGAGATTTTTGTTACTCCAATGGATGGTAGCCTTGTCTTTATGGAAGGTAGTCTATTGTTGATATTTTTGTTACTCCATTGGATGGTAGCCTTGTCATTATGGAACGTGGTCTATTATTGAGATCATTGTTAATCAACGGATGGTAGCCTTGTCATTATGGAAGGTAGTCTGTTGTAGAGATTTTTGTTACTGTAATGGATGGTAGCTTTGTCGTTATGGAAGGAAGTCTTTCTTCGATATTTTTGTTACTCCAATGGATGGTAGCCTTGTCATTTTGGACCTTGGTCTATTGTCGAGATTTTTGTTACTCCAATGGATGGTAGCCTTGTAATTATGGAAGGTAGTCTATTGTCGAGATTTTTGTTACTCCAATGGATTGTAGCCTTGTCATTAGGGAAGGTAGTCTATTGTCCAGATTTTTGTTACTCCAATGGATGGTAGACTTGACATTATGGAAAGTAGTCTGGTTTCGAGATTTTTGTTCCTGCAATGGATGGTAGGCTTCTCATTATGGAACGTAGTCTGTTGTCGATACTTTAGTTACTCCAATGGATGATAGCCTTGTCGTTATGGAAGGTAGTCAGTTGTCTAGATTTTTGTAACTCCAAAGGATGATATCCTTGTAATTATGGAAGGAAGTTTGTTGTATAGATTTTTGTAACTAAAATGGATGGTAGCCTTGTCATTATGCAACGTGTTCTATTATTGATATCTTTGTTACTCAATGGATGTTAGCCTTGTCATTATAGAAGGTAGTCTGTTGTAGAGATGTTTGTTACTCCAATTGATGGTAGCCTTGTCATTATGGAAGGTAGTCTATTGTCGAGATTTTGGTTACTCCAATGGGTGATAGCCTTGTAATTATGGAAGGTAGTCTATTTGTCGATATTTTTGTTACTACATTCGTTGGTAGCCTTGTCAATATGGAAGGTAGTTTGTTGTCGAGATTTTTGTCATTCCAATGGATGGTAACCTTGTCATTATGGAAGTTAGTCTGTTGTCGAGATTTTTTTTACTCCAATGGATAGTAGCCTTGTCATATGGAACTTAGTCTGTTGTCTATATCTTTGTTACTCAATGGATGGTAGCCTTGTCATTATAGAAGGTAGTCTGTTTTTGATATCTTTGTTACTCAATGGATGGTAGCCTTGTCATTATGGAAGGTATTCTGTTGTCGAGATATTTGTTACTCCAATGGAAGGTAGCCTTGTCATTATGGAAGGTAGTATGTTGTCAATATTTTTGATACTCCAATGGATGGTAGGCTTGTCATTATGGAAGGTAGTCTGTTGTCGATATTTTCGTTACTCTAATGGATGGTAGCCTTGTCTTTATGGAACGTAGTCTGTTGTCGAGAATTTTGTTATTCCAATGGATGATAGCCTTGTCATTATGGAAGATAGTCTATTTTAGAGATTTTTGTTACTGTAATGGATGGTAGCATTGTCATTATGGTAGGAAGTATTTTGTCGATATTTTTGTTACTCCAATGGATGGTAGCCTTTACATTATGGAAGGTAGTCTGTTGTCTAGATTTTAGTTACTCCAATGGATGATATCCTTGTCATTATGGAAGTTAGTCTGTTGCAGAGATTTTGGTTACTCCAATGGATGGTAGCCTTGTCATTAAGAAAGTTAGTCTATTGTCGATATCTTTGTTACTCAATGGATGGTAGCCTTGTCATCATGGAAGGCATTCTGTTGTCGATATCTTTGTTACTCAATGGATGGTAGCCTTGTCATTATCGAAGGTAGTCTGTTGTCGATATTTTTGTTACTCCAATGGATGGTAGCCTTGTCATTATGGAAGGTAGTCTGTTGTCTAGATTTTAGTTACTCCAACGGATGATAGCCTTGTCATCATGGAAGTTAGTATGTTGCAGAGATTTTGGTTACTCTAATGGATGGTAGCCTTGTCATTATGGAAGGTAGTCTGTTGTCGATATCTTTGTTAACCAATGGATGGTAGCCTATTCATTATGGAGGGTAGTCTGTTGTCGATATTTTTGTTATTCCAATGGATGGAAGCCTTGTCATTATGGAAGGGAGTCTGCTGTCGATATTTTTGTTATTCCAATGGATGGAAGCCTTGTCATTATGGAAGGTAGTCTGTTGTCGAGATTTTTGTTAATCCAATGGATGGTAGCCTTGTCATTATGATATGTTGTTTGTTTTCGAGATTTTTGTTACTCCAATGGATGGTAGCCTTGTCTTTATGGAAGGTAGTCTGTTGTCGATATTTTTGTTACTCCAATGGATGGTAGCCTTGTCATTATGGAACGTGGTCTATTATCGAGATCTTTGTTAATTAATGGATGGTAGCCTTGTCATTATGGAAGGTAGTCTGTTGTAGATATTTTTGTTACTGTAATGGATGGTAGCCTTGTCATTATGGAACGTAGTCTGTTGTCGATAATTTTGTTACTCCAATGGATGGTATCCTTGTCGTTATGGAAGGTAGTTTGTTGTCAAGATTTTTGTTACTCTAATGGATGATAGCCTTGTCATTATGGAAGTTAGTGTGTTGCAGAGATTTTTGTTACTCCAATGGATGGTAGCCCTGTCGTTACGGAAGTTAGTCTGTTGTCGATATCTTTGTTACTCCAATGGATGGTAGACTTCACATTATGGAAAGTAGTCTGGTTTCGAGATTTTTGTTACTGCAATGGATGGTAGGCTTGTCATTATGGAAGGTAGTTTGTTGTCGAGATTTTTGTTACTCAATGGATGGTAGCCTTGTCATTATGGAAGGAAGTATGTTGTATACATTTTTGTAACTCCAATGGATGGTAGCCTTGTCATTACGGAATGTGGTCTATTATCAAGATCTTTGTTACTCAATGGATGGTAGCCTTGTCATTATGGAAGGTAGTCAGTTGTAGATATTTTTGTTACTCCAATGGATGGTAGCCTTATCATTATGGAAGGAAGTCTATTGTCGATATTTTTGTTACTCCAATTGATGGTAGCCTTGTCATTATGGAACGTGGTCTATTGTCAAGATTTTTGTTTCTCTAATGGATGGTAGCCTTGTCATTATGGAAGGTAGTCTATTATCTAGATTATTGTTACTCCAATGGATGGTAGACTTGACATTATGGAAGGTAGTCTATTGTCGATATTTTTGTTACTCTAATGGATGGTAGGCTTGTCTTTATGGAACGTAGTCTGTTGTCGAGAATTTTGTTACTCCAATGGATGGTAGACTTGTCATTATGCAATGCAGTCTGTTGTTGATATTTTTGTTACTCCAATGGATGGTAGCCTTCTCATTATGGAAGGTAGTCTATTGTCGAGATTTTTGTTACTCCAATGGATGGTAGCCTTGTCTTTATGGAAGGTAGTCTATTGTTGATATTTTTGTTACTCCATTGGATGGTAGCCTTGTCATTATGGAACGTGGTCTATTATTGAGATCATTGTTAATCAACGGATGGTAGCCTTGTCATTATGGAAGGTAGTCTGTTGTAGAGATTTTTGTTACTGTAATGGATGGTAGCCTTGTCGTTATGGAAGGAAGTCTTTCTTCGATATTTTTGTTACTCCAATGGATGGTAGCCTTGTCATTTTGGACCTTTGTCTATTGTCGAGATTTTTGTTACTCCAATGGATGGTAGCCTTGTAATTATGGAAGGTAGTCTATTGTCGAGATTTTTGTTACTCCAATGGATTGTAGCCTTGTCATTAGGGAAGGTAGTCTATTGTCCAGATTTTTGTTACTCCAATGGATGGTAGACTTGACATTATGGAAAGTAGTCTGGTTTCGAGATTTTTGTTCCTGCAATGGATGGTAGGCTTCTCATTATGGAACGTAGTCTGTTGTCGATACTTTAGTTACTCCAATGGATGATAGCCTTGTCGTTATGGAAGGTAGTCAGTTGTCTAGATTTTTGTAACTCCAAAGGATGATATCCTTGTCATTATGGAAGGAAGTTTGTTGTATAGATTTTTGTAACTAAAATGGATGGTAGCCTTGTCATTATGCAACGTGTTCTATTATTGATATCTTTGTTACTCCAATGGATGGTAGCCTTGTCATTATGGAAGGTAGTCTGTTGATGAGATTTTTGTTACTCTAATGGATGGTAGCCTTGTCATTACGAAAGGTAGTCTCTTTTCTAGATTTTTGTTAATCCAATGGGTGATAGCCTTGTAATTATGGAAGGTAGTCTATTTGTCGATATTTTTGTTACTACATTCGTTGGTAGACTTGTCAATATGGAAGGTAGTTTGTTGTCGAGATTTTTGTCATTCCAATGGATGGTAACCTTGTCATTATGGAAGTTAGTCTGTTGTCGAGATTTTTTTTACTCCAATGGATAGTAGCCTTGTCATATGGAACTTAGTCTTTTGTCGATATCTTTGTTACTCAATGGATGGTAGCCTTGTCATTATAGAAGGTAGTCTGTTTTTGATATCTTTGTTACTCATTGGATGGTAGCCTTGTCATTATGGAAAGTATTCTGTTGTCGAGATTTTTGTTACTCCAATGGAAGGTAGCCTTGTCATTATGGAAGGTAGTATGCTGTCAATATTTTTGATACTCCAATGGATGATAGCCTTGTCCTTATGGAAGGTAGTTTGTTGTCGATATTTTCGTTACTCTAATGGATGGTAGCCTTGTCTTTATGGAACGTAGTCTGTTGTCGAGAATTTTGTTATTCCAATGGATGATAGCCTTGTCATTATGGAAGATAGTCTATTTTAGAGATTTTTGTTACTATAATGGATGGTAGCCTTGTCATTACGGTAGGAAGTATTTTGTCGATATTTTTGTTACTCCAATGGATGGTAGCCTTTACATTATGGAAGGTAGTCTGTTGTCTAGATTTTAGTTACTCCAATGGATGATAGCCTTGTCATTATGGAAGTTAGTCTGTTGCAGAGATTTTGGTTACTCCAATGGATGGTAGCCTTGTCATTAAGAAAGTTAGTCTGTTGTCGATATCTTTGTTACTCAATGGATGGTAGCCTTGTCATTATGGAAGGTATTCTGTTGTCGATATCTTTGTTACTCAGTGGATGGTAGTCTTGTCATTATCGAAGGTAGTCTGTTGTCGATATTTTTGTTACTCCAATGTATGGTAGCCTTGTCATTATGGAAGGTAGTCTGTTGTCTAGATTTTAGTTACTCCAATGGATGATAGCCTTGTCATCATGGAAGTTAGTATGTTGCAGAGATTTTGGTTACTCTAATGGATGGTAGCCTTGTCATTATGGAAGTTAGTCTGTTGTCAATATCTTTGTTACTCAATGGATGGTAGCCTTGTCATTATAGAAGGTAGTCTGTTGTCGATAACTTTGTTACTCAATGGATGGTAGCCTATTCATTATGGAATTTAGTCTGTTGTCGATATTTTTGTTATTCCAATGGATGGAAGCCTTGTCATTATGGAAGGGAGTCTATTGTCGATATTTTTATTATTCCAATGGATGGCAGCCTTGTCATTATGGAAGGTAGTCTGTTGTCGAGATTTTTGTTAATCCAATGGATGGTAGCCTTGTCATTATGATATGTTGTTTGTTTTCGAGATTTTTGTTACTCCAATGGATGGTAGCCTTGTCTTTATGGAAGGTAGTCTGTTGTCGATATTTTTGTTACTCCAATGGATGGTAGCCTTGTCATTATGGAACGTGGTCTATTATCGAGATCTTTGTTAATTAATGGATGGTAGCCTTGTCATTATGGAAGGTAGTCTGTTGTAGATATTTTTGTTACTGTAATGGATGGTAGCTTTGTCATTATGGAACGTAGTCTGTTGTCGATAATTTTGTTACTCCAATGGATGGTAGCCTTGTCGTTATGCAAGGTAGTTTGTTGTCAAGATTTTTGTTACTCCAATGGATGATAGCCTTGTCATTATGGAAGTTAGTGTGTTTCGAGATTTTTGTTACTGCAATGGATGGTAGGCTTGTCGTTATGGAAGGTAGTCTGTTGTCGAGATTTTTGTTACTCAATGGATGGTAGCCTTCTCATTATGGAAGGAAGTATGTTGTATACATTTTTGTAACTCCAATGGATGGTAGCCTTGTCATTATGGAATGTGGTCTATTATCAAGATCTTTGTTACTCAATGGATCGTAGCCTTGTCATTATGGAAGGTAGTCAGTTGTAGATATTTTTGTTACTCCAATGGATGGTAGCCTTATCATTATGGAAGGAAGTCTATTATCGATATTTTTGTTACTCCAATGGATGGTAGCCTTGTCATTATGGAACGTGGTCTATTGTCGAGATTTTTGTTACTTTAATGGATGGTAGGCTTGTCATTATGGAAGATAGTCTGTTGTCGAGATTTTTGTTACTCCAATGGATGGTAGACTTGACATTATGGAAAGTAGTCTGGTTTCGAGATTTTTGTTACTACAATGGATGGTAGGCTTGTCTTTATGGAACGTAGTCTGTTGTCGATATTTTTGTTACTCCAATGGATGGTAGCCTTGTCGTTATGGAAGGTAGTTTGTTGTCTAGATTTTTGTTACTCCAATGGATGATAGCCTTGTCATTATGGAAGTTAGTCTGTTGCAGAGATTTTTGTTACTCCAATGGATGGTAGCCTTGTCGTTATGGAAGTTAGTCTGTTGTCGATATCTTTGTTACTCCAATTGATGGTAGACTTCACATTATGGAAAGTAGTCTGGTTTCGAGATTTTTGTTACGGCAATGGATGGTAGGCTTGTCATTATGGAAGGTAGTTTGTTGTCGAGATTTTTGTTACTCAATGGATGGTAGCCTTGTCGTTATGGAAGGAAGTATGTTGTATACATTTTTGTAACTCCAATGGATGGTAGCCTTGTCATTATGGAATGTGGTCTATTATCAAGATCTTTGTTACTCAATGGATGGTAGCCTTGTCATTATGGAAGGTAGTCAGTTGTAGATATTTTTGTTACTCCAATGGATGGTAGCCTTATCATTATGGAAGGAAGTCTATTATCGATATTTTTGTTACTCCAATGGATGGTAGCCTTGTCATTATGGAACGTGGTCTATTGTCGAGATTTTTGTTACTTTATTGGATGGTAGGCTTGTCATTATGGAAGATAGTCTGTTGTCGAGATTTTTGTTACTCCAATGGATGGTAGACTTGACATTATGGAAAGTAGTCTGGTTTCGAGATTTTTGTTACTACAATGGATGGTAGGCTTGTCTTTATGGAACGTAGTCTGTTGTCGATATTTTTGTTACTCCAATGGATGGTAGCCTTGTCGTTATGGAAGGTAGTTTGTTGTCTAGATTTTTGTTACTCCAATGGATGATAGCCTTGTCATTATGGAAGTTAGTCTGTTGCAGAGATTTTTGTTACTCCAATGGATGGTAGCCTTGTCGTTATGGAAGTTAGTCTGTTGTCGATATCTTTGTTACTCCAATTGATGGTAGACTTCACATTATGGAAAGTAGTCTGGTTTCGAGATTTTTGTTACTGCAATGGATGGTAGGCTTGTCATTATGGAAGGTAGTTTGTTGTCGAGATTTTTGTTACTCAATGGATGGTAGCCTTGTCGTTATGGAAGGAAGTATGTTGTATACATTTTTGTAACTCCAATGGATGGTAGCCTTGTCATTATGGAATGTGGTCTATTATCAAGATCTTTGTTACTCAATGGATGGTAGCCTTGTCATTATGGAAGGTAGTCAGTTGTAGATATTTTTGTTACTCCAATGGATGGTAGCCTTATCATTATGGAAGGAAGTCTATTATCGATATTTTTGTTACTCCAATGGATGGTAGCCTTGTCATTATGGAACGTGGTCTATTGTCGAGATTTTTGTTACTTTATTGGATGGTAGGCTTGTCATTATGGAAGATAGTCTGTTGTCGAGATTTTTGTTACTCCAATGGATGGTAGACTTGACATTATGGAAAGTAGTCTGGTTTCGAGATTTTTGTTACTACAATGGATGGTAGGCTTGTCATTATGGAACGTAGTCTGTTGTCGATATTTTTGTTACTCCAATGGATGGTAGCCTTGTCGTTATGGAAGGTAGTCTGTTGTCGATATCTTTGTTTCTCAATGGATGGTAGCCTTGTCATTATGGAAGGTAGTCTGCTATCGAGATCTTTGTTACTCTAATGGATCGTTGCCTTGTCATTATGGAACACAGTCTGTTGTTGATATTTTTGTTACTCCAATGGATGGTAGCCTTGTTATTATTGAAGGTTGTCTATTGTCGAGATTTTTGTTACTCCAATGGATGGTAGCCATGTCATTATGGAAGATAGTTTGTTGTCGAGATTATTGCTACTCCAATGGATGGTAGACATGACATTATAGAAAGTAGTCTAGTTTCTAAAGTTTTGTTACTGCAATGGATGGTAGGCTTGTCATTATGGAACGTAGTGTGTTGTCGATATTTTTGTTACTCCAATGGATGGTAGCTTTGTAGTTTTGGAAGGTAGTCTGTTGTCTAGATTTTTGTTACTCCAATGGATGATAGTCTTTTCATTATTAAATTTAGTCTGTTGCAAAGATTTTTGTTACTCCAATGGATGGTAGCCTTGTCATTATGGAAGGTAGTCTGTTGTCTAGATTTTAGTTACTCCAAGGGATGATATCCTTGTCATTATGGAAGTTAGTCTGTTACAGAGATTTTGGTTACTCCAATGGATGGTTTCCTTGTCATTATGGAAGTTAGTCTGTTGTCGATATCTTAGTTACTCAATGGATGGTAGCCTTGTCATTATGGAAGGTAGTCTGTTGTCGATATCTTTGTTACTGAATGAATGGTAGCCTATTCATTATGGAAGGTAGTTTGTTGTCGATATTTTTGTTATTCCAATGGATGGCAGCCTTGTCATTATGGAAGGGAGTCTGCTGTCGATATTTTTGTTATTCCAATGGATGGTAGCCTTGTCATTATGATATGTTGTTTCTTGTCGAGATTTTTGTTACTCCAATGGATGGTAGCCTTGTCTTTATGGAAGGTAGTCTGTTGTCGATATTTTTGTTACTCCAATGGATGGTAGCCTTGTCATTATGGAACGTGGTCTATTATCGAGATCTTTGTTAATTAATGGATGGAAGCCTTATCATTATGGAAGGTAGTCTGTTGTAGAGATTTTTGTTACTGTAATGGATGATAGCCTTGTCATTATGGAACGTAGACTATTGTCGATATTTTTGTTACTCCAATGGATGGTAGCCTTGTCGTTATGGAAATTAGTCTGTTGTATAGATTTTTGTTACTCCAATGGATGATAGCCTTGTCATTATGGAAGTTAGTCTGTTGCAGAGATTTTTGTTACTCCAATGGATGGTAGCCTTGTCGTTATGGAAGTTAGTCTGTTGTCGATATCTTTGGTACTCCAATGGATAGTAGACTTCACATTATGGAAAGTAGTTTGGTTTCGAGATTTTTGTTACTACAATGGATGGTAGGCTTGTCATTATGGAACGTAGTCTGTTGTCGATATTTTTGTTACTCCAATGGATGGTAGCCTTGTCGTTATGGAAGGTAGTCTGTTGTCGATATCTTTGTTTTTCAATGGATGGTAGCCTTGTCATTATGGAAGGTAGTCTGCTATCGAGATCTTTGTTACCCTAACGAATGGTAGCCATGTCATTATGGAACATAGTCTGTTGTCGAGAATTTTGTTACTCCAATGGTTGGTTGCCTTGTCATTATGGAACGCAGTCTGTTGTTGATAGTTTTGTTACTCCAATGGATGGTATCCTTTTCATTATTGAAGGTAGTCTATTGTCGAGATTTTTGTTACTCCAATGGATGGTAGCCTTGTCTTTATGGAAGGTAGTCTGTTGTCGATATTTTTATTACTCCAATGGATGGTAGCCTTGTCATTATGGAATGTTGTTTGTTGCTGAGATTTTTGTTACTCTAATGGATTATAGACTTGACATTATGGAAAGTAGTATGGTTTCGAGATTTTTGTTACTGCAATGGATGGTAGACTTGTCATTATGGAACGTAGTTTGTTCTTGATATTTTTGTTACTCCAATGGATGGTAGCCTTGTCATTATGGAAGGTAGTCTGTTGTCTAGATTTTTGTTACTCCAATGGATGATAGCCTTGTCATTATGGAAGTTAGTCTGTTGCAGAGATTTTTGTTACTCCAATGGATGGTAGCCTTGTCATTATGGAAGTTAGTCTGTTGTCAATATCTTTGTTACTCAATGGATGGTAGCCTTGTCATTATGGAAGGTATTCTGTTGTCAAGATTTTTGTTACTCAATGGATGGTAGCCTTGTCATTATGGAAGGAAGTATGTTGTATACATTTTTTTAACTCCAATGGATGGTAGCCTTGTCATTATGGAAAATAGTTTGTTGTAGAGAATTTTGTTACTCCAATGGATGGTAGCCTTGTCATTATGGAAGGAAGTCTATTGTCGAGATTTTTGTTACTCCAATGGATGGTAGCCTTGTCATTATGGAACATGGTCTATTGTCGAGATTTTTGTTACTTCAATGGACTAGCCTTTTCATTATTGAAGATAGTTTGTTGTCGAGATTATTGTTACTCCAATGGATGGTAGACATGACATTATAGAAAGTAGTCTAGTTTCTAGATTTTTCTTACTGCAATGGATGGTAGGCTTGTCATTATGGAACGTAGTGTGATGTCGATATTTTTGTTACTCCAATGGATGGTAGCCTTGTCATTTTGGAAGGTAGTCTGTTTTCTATATTTTTGTTACTCCAATGGATGATAGTCTTGTCATTATGGATGTTAGTCTGTTGCAGAGATTTTTGTTACTCCAATTGATGGTAGCCTTGTCATTATGGAAGGTAGTCTGTTGTCTAGATTTTAGTTACTCCAATGGATGATAGCCTTGTCATTATGGAAGTTAGTCTGTTGCAGAGATTTTGGTTACTCCAATGGATGGTAGCCTTGTCATTATGGAAGTTAGTCTGTTGTCGATATCTTTGTTACTCAATGGATGGTAGCCTTGTCATTGTGGAAGGTAGTCTGTTGTCAAGATTTTTGTTAATCCAATGGATGGTAGCCTTGTCATTATGATACGTTGTTTGTTGTCGAGATTTTTGTTACTCCAATGGATGGTAGCCTTGTCTTTATGGAAGGTAGTCTGTTGTCGATATTTTTGTTACTCCAATGGATGGTAGCCTTGTCATTATGGAACGTGGTCTATTATCGAGATCTTTGTTAATTAATGGATGGTAGCCTTGTCATTATGGAAGGTAGTCTGTTGTAGAGATTTTTGTTACTGTAATGGATGGTAGGCTTGTCATTATGGAACGTAGTCTGTTGTCGATATTTTCGTTACTCCAATGGATGGTAGCCTTGTTGTTATGGAAGGTAGTTTGTTGTCTAGATTTTTGTTACTCCAATGGATGATAGCCTTGTCATTATGGAAGTTAGTCTGTTGCAGAGATTTTTGTTACTCCAATGGATGGTAGCCTTGTCGTTATGGAAGTTAGTATGTTGTCGATATCTTTGTTACTCAAATGGATGGTAGACTTCACATTATGGAAAGTAGTCTGGTTTCGAGATTTTTGTTACTGCAATGGATGGTAGGCTTGTCATTATGGAAGGTAGTCTGTTGTCGAGATTTTTGTTACTCAATGGAAGGTAGCCTTGTCATTATGGAAGGAAGTATGTTGTATACATTTTTGTAACTCTAATGGATGGTAGCCTTGTCATTATGGAATGTGGACTATTATCAAGATCTTTGTTACTTAATGGATGGTAGCCTTGTCATTATGGAAGGTAGTCAGTTGTAGATATTTTTGTTACTCCAATGGATGGTAGCTTTATCATTATGGAAGGAAGTCTATTATCGATATTTTTGTTACTCCAATGGATGGTAGCCTTGTCATTATGGAACGTGGTCTATTGTCGAGATTTTTGTTACTTTAATGGATGGTAGGGTTGTCATTATTGAAGATAGTCTGTTGTCTAGATTTTTGTTACTCCAATGGATGGTAGACTTGACATTATGGAAGGTAGTCTGTTGTAGAGATTTTTGGTACTGTAATGGATGGTAGCCTTGTCATTATGTAACGTAGTCTGTTGTCGATAATTTTGTTACTCCAATGGATGGTAGCCTTGTCGTTATGAATGGTAGTTTGTTGTCTAGATTTTTGTTACTCCAATGGATGATAGCCTTGTCATTATGGAAGTTAGTCTTTTGCAGAGAGTTTTGTTACTCCAATGGATGGTAGCCTTGTTGTTATGGAAGTTAGTCTGTTGTCGTTATCTTTGTTACTCCAATGGATGGTAGACTTCACATAATGGAAAGTAGTCTGGTTTTTAGATTTTTGTTACTGCAATGGATGGTAGGCTTGTCATTATGGAAGGTAGTTTGTTGTCGAGATTTTTGTTACTCAATGGATGGTAGCCTTGTTATTATGGAAGGAAGTATGTTGTATACATTTTTGTAACTCTAATGGATGGTAGCCTTGTCATTATGGAATGTGGACTATTATCAAGATCTTTGTTACTTAATGGATAGTAGCCTTGTCATTATGGAAGGTAGTCAGTTGTAGATATTTTTGTTACTCCAATGGATGGTAGCTTTATCATTATGGAAGGAAGTCTATTATCGATATTTTTGTTACTCCAATGGATGGTAGCCTTGTCATTATGGAACATGGTCTATTGTCGAGATTTTTGTTACTTTAATGGATGGTAGGGTTGTCATTATGGAAGATAGTCTGTTGTCGAGATTTTTGTTACTCCAATGGATGGTAGACTTGACATTATGGAAAGTAGTCTGGTTTCGAGATTTTTGTTACTACAATGGATGGTAGGCTTGTCATTATGGAACGTAGTCTGTTGTCGATATTTTTGTTACTCCAATGGATGGTAGCCTTGTCGTTATGGAAGGTAGTTTGTTGTCTAGATTTTTGTTACTCCAATGGATGATAGCCTTGTCATTATGGAAGTTAGTCTGTTGCAGAGATTTTTGTTACTCCAATGGATGGTATCCTTGTCGTTATGGAAGTTAGTCTGTTGTCGATATCTTTGTTACTCCAATGGATGGTAGACTTCACATTATGGAAAGTAGTCTGGTTTCGAGATTTTTGTTACTGCAATGGATGGTAGGCTTGTCATTATGGAAGGTAGTTTGTTGTCGAGATTTTTGTTACTCAATGGATGGTAGCCTTGTCATTATGGAAGGAAGTATGTTGTATACATTTTTGTAACTCCAATGGATGGTAGCCTTGTCATTATGGAATGTGGTCTATTATCAAGATCTTTGTTACTGAATGGATTGTAGCCTTGTCATTATGGAAGGTAGTCAGTTGTAGATATTTTTGTTACTCCAATGGATTATAGCCTTATCATTATGGAAGGAAGTCTATCATCGATATTTTTGTTACTCCAATGGATGGTAGCCTTGTCATTATGGAACGTGGTCTATTGTCGAGATTTTTGTCACTTTAATGGATGGTAGGCTTGTCATTATGGAAGATAGTCTGTTGTCGTGATTTTTGTTACTCCATTGGATTGTAGACTTGACATTATGGAAAGTATTCTGGTTTCGAGATTTTTGTTACTACAATGGATGGTAGGCTTGTCATTATGGAACGTAGTCTGTTGTCGATATTTTTGTTACTCCAATGGATGGTAGCCTTGTCGTTATGGAAGGTAGTTTGTTGTCTAGATTTTTGTTACTCCAATGGATGATAGCCTTGTCATTATGGAAGTTAGTCTGTTGCAGAGATTTTTGTTACTCCAATGGATAGTATCCTTGTCGTTATGGAAGTTAGTCTGTTGTCGATAACTTTGTTACTCCAATGGATGGTAGACTTCACATTATGGAAAGTAGTCTGGTTTCGAGATTTTTGTTACTGCAATGGATGGTAGGCTTGTCATTATGGAAGGTAGTTTGTTGTCGAGATTTTTGTTACTCAATGGATGGTAGCCTTGTCATTATGGAAGGAAGTATGTTGTATACATTTTTGTAACTCCAATGGATGGTAGCCTTGTCATTATGGAATGTGGTCTATTATCAAGATCTTTGTTACTGAATGGATTGTAGCCTTGTCATTATGGAAGGTAGTCAGTTGTAGATATTTTTGTTACTCCAATGGATTATAGCCTTATCATTATAGAAGGAAGTCTATTATCGATATTTTTGTTACTCCAATGGATGGTAGCCTTGTCATTATGGAACGTGGTCTATTGTCGAGATTTTTGTCACTTTAATGGATTGTAGGCTTGTCATTATGGAAGATAGTCTGTTGTCGTGATTTTTGTTACTCCATTGGATGGTAGACTTGACATTATGGAAAGTATTCTGGTTTCGAGATTTTTGTTACTACAATGGATGGTAGGCTTGTCATTATGGAACGTAGTCTGTTGTCGATATTTTTGTTACTCCAATGGATGGTAGCCTTGTCGTTATGGAAGGTAGTCTGTCGTCGATATCTTTGTTTCTCAATGGATGGTAGCCTTGTCATTATGGAAGGTAGTCTGCTATCGAGATCTTTGTTACTCTAATGGATGGTAGCCATGTCATTATGGAACATAGTCTGTTGTCGAGAATTTTGTTACTCCAATGGTTGGTTGCCTTGTCATTATGGAACGCAGTCTGTTGTTGATATTTTTGTTACTCCAATGGATGGTAGCCTTGTCATTATGGAAGATAGTTTGTTGTCGAGATTATTGCTACTCCAATGGATGGTAGACATGACATTATAGAAAGTAGTCTAGTTTCTAGATTTTTGTTACTGCAATGGATGGTAGGCTTGTCATTATGGAACGTAGTGTGTTGTCGATCTTTTTGTTACTCCAATGGATGGTAGCCTTGTAATTTTGGAAGGTAGTCTGTTGTCTAGATTTTTGTTACTCCAATGGATGATAGTCTTGTCATTATGGAAGTAAGTCTGTTGCAGAGATTTTTGTTACTCCAATGGATGGTAGCCTTGTCATTATGGAAGGTAGTCTGTTGTCTAGATTTTAGTTACTCCAATGGATGATAGCCTTGTCATTATGGAAGTTAGTCTGTTACAGAGATTTTGGTTACTCCAATGGATGGTAGCCTTGTCATTATGGAAGTTAGTCTGTTGTCGATATCTTTGTTACTCAATGGATGGTAGCCTTGTCATTATGGAAGGTAGTCTATAGTCGATATCTTTGTTATACAATGAATGGTAGCCTATTCATTATGGAAGGTAGTCTGTTGTCGATATTTTTGTTATTCCAATGGATGGCAGCCTTGTCATTATGGAAGGGAGTCTGCTGTCGATATTTTTGTTATTCCAATGGTAGGCAGCCTTTTCATTATGGAAGGTAGTCTGTTGTCGAGATTTTTGTTAATCCAATGGATGGTAGCCTTGTCATTATGATATGTTGTTTCTTGTCGAGATTTTTGTTACTCCAATGGATGGTAGCCTTGTCTTTATGGAAGGTAGTCTGTTGTCGATATTTTTTTTACTCCAATGGATGGTAGCCTTTTCATTATGGAACGTGGTCTATTATCGAGATCTTTGTTAATTAATGGATGGAAGCCTTATCATTATGGAAGGTAGTCTGTTGTAGAGATTTTTGTTACTATAATGGATGATAGCCTTGTCATTATGGAACGTAGTCTGTTGTCGATATTTTTGTTACTCCAATGGATGGTAGCCTTGTCGTTATGGATGGTAGCCTTGTCGTTATGGAAGGTAGTTTGTTGTCTAGATTTTTGTTACTCCAATGGATGGTAGCCTTGTCGTTATGGAAGTTAGTCTGTTGTCGATATCTTTGGTACTCCAATGGATAGTAGACTTCACATTATGGAAAGTAGTTTGGTTTCGAGATTTTTGTTACTACAATGGATGGTAGGCTTGTCATTATGGAACGTAGTCTGTTGTCGATATTTTTGTTACTCCAATGGATGGTAGCCTTGTAATTTTGGAAGGTAGTCTGTTGTCTAGATTTTTGTTACTCCAATGGATGATAGTCTTGTCATTATGGAAGTAAGTCTGTTGCAGAGATTTTTGTTACTCCAATGGATGGTAGCCTTGTCATTATGGAAGGTAGTCTGTTGTCTAGATTTTAGTTACTCCAATGGATGATAGCCTTGTCATTATGGAAGTTAGTCTGTTACAGAGATTTTGGTTACTCCAATGGATGGTAGCCTTGTCATTATGGAAGTTAGTCTGTTGTCGATATCTTTGTTACTCAATGGATGGTAGCCTTGTCATTATGGAAGGTAGTCTATAGTCGATATCTTTGTTATACAATGAATGGTAGCCTATTCATTATGGAAGGTAGTCTGTTGTCGATATTTTTGTTATTCCAATGGATGGCAGCCTTGTCATTATGGAAGGGAGTCTGCTGTCGATATTTTTGTTATTCCAATGGTAGGCAGCCTTTTCATTATGGAAGGTAGTCTGTTGTCGAGATTTTTGTTAATCCAATGGATGGTAGCCTTGTCATTATGATATGTTGTTTCTTGTCGAGATTTTTGTTACTCCAATGGATGGTAGCCTTGTCTTTATGGAAGGTAGTCTGTTGTCGATATTTTTTTTACTCCAATGGATGGTAGCCTTTTCATTATGGAACGTGGTCTATTATCGAGATCTTTGTTAATTAATGGATGGAAGCCTTATCATTATGGAAGGTAGTCTGTTGTAGAGATTTTTGTTACTATAATGGATGATAGCCTTGTCATTATGGAACGTAGTCTGTTGTCGATATTTTTGTTACTCCAATGGATGGTAGCCTTGTCGTTATGGATGGTAGCCTTGTCGTTATGGAAGGTAGTTTGTTGTCTAGATTTTTGTTACTCCAATGGATGGTAGCCTTGTCGTTATGGAAGTTAGTCTGTTGTCGATATCTTTGGTACTCCAATGGATAGTAGACTTCACATTATGGAAAGTAGTTTGGTTTCGAGATTTTTGTTACTACAATGGATGGTAGGCTTGTCATTATGGAACGTAGTCTGTTGTCGATATTTTTGTTACTCCAATGGATGGTAGCCTTGTCGTTATGGAGGGTAGTCAGTTGTCGATATCTTTGTTTCTCAATGGATGGTAGCCTTGTCATTATGGAAGGTAGTCTTCTATCGAGATCTTTGTTACTCTAATGGAATGTAGCCATGTCGTTATGGAACATAGTCTGTTGTCGAGAATTTTGTTACTCCAATGGTTGGTTGCCTTGTCATTATGGAACGCATTCTATTGTTGATATTTTTGTTACTCCAATGGATGGTATCCTTTTCATTATTGAAGGTAGTCTATTGTCGAGATTTTTGTTTCTCCAATGGATGGTAGCCTTGTCTTTATGGAAGGTAGTCTGTTGTCGATATTTTTGTTACTCCAATGGATGGTAGCGTTGTCGTTATGGAAGGTAGTCTGTTGTCGATATCTTTGTTTCTCAATGGATGGTAGCCTTGTCATTATGGAAGGTAGTCTTCTATTGAGATCTTTGTTACTCTAATGGATGGTAGCCATGTCATTATGGAACATAGTCTGTTGTCGAGAATTTTGTTACTCCAATGGTTGGTTGCCTTGTCATTATGGAACGCAGTCTGTTGTTGATATTTTTGTTACTCCAATGGATGGTAGCCTTGTCATTATTGAAGGTAGTCTATTGTCTAGATTTTTGTTACTCCAATGGATGGTAGCCTTGTCATTATGGAAGATAGTTTGTTGTCGAGATTATTACTACTCCAATGGATGGTAGACATGACATTATAGAAAGTAGTCTAGTTTCTAGATTTTTGTTACTGCAATGGATGGTAGGCTTGTCATTATGGAACGTAGTGTGTTGTCGATCTTTTTGTTACTCCAATGGATGGTAGCCTTGTAATTTTGGAAGGTAGTTTGTTGTCTAGTTTTTGTTACTCCAATGGATGATAGTCTTGTCATTATGGAAGTTAGTCTGTTGCAAAGATTTTTGTAACTCCAATGGATGGTAGCCTTGTCATTATGGAAGGTAGTCTGTTGTCTAGATTTTAGTTACTCCAATGGATGATAGCCTTGTCATTATGGAAGTTAGTCTGTTACAGAGATTTTGGTTACTCCAATGGATGGTAGCCTTGTCATTATGGAAGTTAGTCTGTTGTCGATATCTTTGTTACTCAATGGATGGTAGCCTTGTCATTATGGAAGGTAGTCTGTTGTCGATATCTTTGTTACTCAATGAATGGTAGCCTATTCATTATGGAAGGTAGTCTGTTGTCGATATTTTTGTTATTCCAATGGATGGCAGCCTTGTCATTATGGAAGGGAGTCTGCTGTCGATATTTTTGTTATTCCAATGGTAGGCAGCCTTTTCATTATGGAAGGTAGTCTGTTGTCAAGATTTTTGTTAATCCAATGGATGGTAGCCTTGTCATTATGATATGTTGTTTCTTGTCGAGATTTTTGTTACTCCAATGGATGGTAGCCTTGTCTTTATGGAAGGTAGTCTGTTGTCGATATTTTTGTTACTCCAATGGATGGTAGCCTTTTCATTATGGAACGTGGTCTATTATCGAGATCTTTGTTAATTAATGGATGTAAGCCTTATCATTATGGAAGGTAGTCTGTTGTAGAGATTTTTGTTACTATAATTGATGATAGCCTTGTCATTATGGAACGTAGTCTGTTGTCGATATTTTTGTTACTCCAATGGATGGTAGCCTTGTCGTTATGGATGGTAGCCTTGTCGTTATGGAAGGTAGTTTGTTGTCTAGATTTTTGTTACTCCAATGGATGATAGCCTTGTCATTATGGAAGTTAGTCTGTTGCAGAGATTTTTGTTACTCCAATGGATGGTAGCCTTGTCGTTATGGAATTAGTCTGTTGTCGATATCTTTGGTACTCCAATGGATAGTAGACTTCACATTATGGAAAGTAGTTTGGTTTCGAGATTTTTGTTACTACAATGGATGGTAGGCTTGTCATTATGGAACGTAGTCTGTTGTCGATATTTTTGTTACTCCAATGGATGGTAGCCTTGTCGTTATGGAGGGTATTCTGTTGTCGATATCTTTGTTTCTCAATGGATGGTAGCCTTGTCATTATGGAAGGTAGTCTTCTATCGAGATCTTTGTTACTCTAATGGAATGTAGCCATGTCATTATGGAACATAGTCTGTTGTCGAGAATTTTGTTACTCCAATGGTTGGTTGCCTTGTCATTATGGAACACAGTCTATTGTTGATATTTTTGTTACTCCAATGGATGGTATCCTTTTCATTATTGAAGGTAGTCTATTGTCGAGATTTTTGTTACTCCAATGGATGGTAGCCTTGTCTTTATGGAAGGTAGTCTGTTGTCGATATTTTTGTTACTCCAATGGATGGTAGCCTTGTCATTATGGAATGTTGTTTGTTGCTGAGATTTTTGTTACTCTAATGGATTGTAGACTTGACATTATGGAAAGTAGTATGGTTTCGAGATTTTTGTTACTGCAATGGATGGTAGACTTGTCATTATGGAAAGTAGTTTGTTCTTGATATTTTTGTTACTCCAATGGATGGTAGCCTTGTCATTATGGAAGGTAGTCTGTTGTCTAGATTTTTGTTACTCCAATGGATGATAGCCTTATCGTTATGGAAGTTAGTCTGTTGCAGAGATTTTTGTTACTCCAATGGATGGTAGCCTTGTCATTATGGAAGTTAGTCTGTTGTCAATATCTTTGTTACTCAATGGATGGTAGCCTTGTCATTATGGAAGGTATTATGTTGTCGAGATTTTTGTTACTCAATGGATGGTAGCCTTGTCATTATGGAAGGAAGTATGTTGTATACATTTTTTTAACTCCAATGGATGGTAGCCTTGTCATTATGGAATATGGTCTATTATCGAGATCTTTGTTACTCAATGGATGGTAGCCTTGTCATTATGGAAAGTAGTTTGTTGTAGAGATTTTTGTTACTCCAATGGATGGTAGCCTTGTCATTATGGAACGTGGTCTATTGTCGAGATTTTTGTTACTTCAATGGATGGTAGCCTTTTCTTTATGGAAGATAGTTTGTTGTCGAGATTATTGCTACTCCAATGGATGGTAGACATGACATTAAAGAAAGTAGTCTAGTTTCTAGATTTTTCTTACTGCAATGGATGGTAGGCTTGTCATTATGGAACGTAGTGTGTTGTCGATATTTTTGTTACTCCAATGGATGGTTGCCTTGTCATTTTGGAAGGTAGTTTGTTTTCTATATTTTTGTTACTCCAATGGATGATAGTCTTGTCATTATGGATGTTAGTCTGTTGCCGCGATTTTTGTTACTCCAATGGATGGTAGCCTTGTTATTATGGAAGGTAGTCTATTGTCTAGATTTTAGTTACTCCAATGGATGATAGCCTTGTCATTATGGAAGTTAGTCTGTTGCAGTGATTTTGGTTACTCCAATGGATGGTAGCCTTGTCATTATGGAAGTTAGTCTGTTGTCGATATCTTTGTTACTCAATGGATGGTAGCCTTGTCATTATAGAAGGTAGTCTGTTGTCGAGATTTTTGTTAATCCAATGGATGGTAGCCTTGTCATTATGATATGTTGTTTGTTGTCGAGATTTTTGTTACTCTTATGGATGGTAGCCTTGTCTTTATGGAAGGTAGTGTGTTGTCGATATTTTTGTTACTCCAATGGATGGTAGCCTTGTCATTATGGAAGGTAGTCAGTTGTAGAGATTTTTGTTACTGTAATGGATGGTAGCCTTGTCATTATGGAACGTAGTCTGTTGTCGATATTTTTGTTACTCCAATGGATGGTAGCCTTGTTGTTATGGAAGGTAGTTTGTTGTCTAGATTTTTGTTACTCCAATGGATGATAGCCTTGTCATTATGGAAGTTAGTCTGTTGCAGAGATTTTTGTTACTCCAATGGATGGTAGCCTTGTCGTTATGGAAGTTAGTCTGTTGTCGATATCTTTGTTACTCCAATGGATGATAGACTTCACATTAAGGAAAGTAGTCTGGTTTCGATATTTTTGTTAATGCAATGGATGGTAGGCTTGTCATTATGGAAGGTAGTCTGTTGTCGAGATTTTTGTTACTCAATGGATGGTAGCCTTGTCATTATGGAAGGAAGTATGTTGTATACATTTTTGTAACTCCAATGGATGGTAGCCTTGTCATTATGGAATCTGGTCTATTATCAAGATTTTTGTTACTCAATGGATGATAGCCTTGTCATTATGGAAGGTAGTCTGTTGTAGATATTTTTGTTACTCCAATGGATGGTAGCCTTATCATTATGGAAGGAAGTCTATTGTCGAGATTTTTGTTACTCCAATGGATGGTAGGCTTGTCATTATGGAAGATAGTCTGTTGTCGAGATTTTTGTTACTCCAATGGATGGTAGACTTGAAATTATGGAAAGTAGTCTGGTTTCGAGATTTTTGTTACTACAATGGATGGTAGGCTTGTCATTATGGAACGTAGTCTGTTGTCGATATTTATGTTACTCAAATGGATGATAGCCTTGTCGTTATGGAAGGTAGTCTGTTGTCGATATCTTTGTTTCTCAATGGATGGTAGCCTTGTCATTATGGAAGGTAGTCTGCTATCGAGATCTTTGTTACTCTAATGGATGGTAGCCATGTCATTATGGAACGTAGTCTGTTGTCGAGAATTTTGTTACTCCAATGGTTGGTTGCCTTGTCATTATGGAACAAAGTCTGTTGTTGATATTTTTGTTACTCTAATGGATGGTATCCTTTTCATTATTGAAGGTAGTCTATTGTCGAGATTTTTGTTACTCCAATGGATGGTAGCCTTGTCTTTATGGAAGGTAGTCTATTGTCGATATTTTTGTTACTCCAATGGATGGTAGCCTTGTCATTATGGAACGTGGTCTATTATCGAGATCTTTGTTAATTAATGGATGGAAGCCTTATCTTTATGGAAGGTAGTCTGTTGTAGAGATTTTTGTTACTATAATGGATGATAGCCTTGTCATTATGGAACGTAGTCTGTTGTCGATATTTTTGTTACTCCAATGGATGGTAGCCTTGTCGTTATGGATGGTAGCCTTGTCGTTATGGAAGGTAGTTTGTTGTCTAGATTTTTGTTACTCCAATGGATGGTAGCCTTGTCGTTATGGAAGTTAGTCTGTTGTCGATATCTTTGGTACTCCAATGGATAGTAGACTTCACATTATGGAAAGTAGTTTGGTTTCGAGATTTTTGTTACTACAATGGATGGTAGGCTTGTCATTATGGAACGTAGTCTGTTGTCGATATTTTTGTTACTCCAATGGATGGTAGCCTTGTCGTTATGGAGGGTAGTCTGTTGTCGATATCTTTGTTTCTCAATGGATGGTAGCCTTGTCATTATGGAAGGTAGTCTTCTATCGAGATCTTTGTTACTCTAATGGAATGTAGCCATGTCATTATGGAACATAGTCTGTTGTCGAGAATTTTGTTACTCCAATGGTTGGTTGCCTTGTCATTATGGAACGCAGTCTATTGTTGATATTTTTGTTACTCCAATGGATGGTATCCTTTTCATTATTGAAGGTAGTCTATTGTCGAGATTTTTGTTACTCCAATGGATGGTAGCCTTGTCTTTATGGAAGGTAGTCTGTTGTCGATATTTTTGTTACTCCAATGGATGGTAGCCTTGTCGTTATGGAAGGTAGTCTGTTGTCGATATCTTTGTTTCTCAATGGATGGTAGCCTTGTCATTATGGAAGGTAGTCTTCTATCGAGATCTTTGTTACTCTAATGGATGGTAGCCATGTCATTATGGAACATAGTCTGTTGTCGAGAATTTTGTTACTCCAATGGTTGGTTGCCTTGTCATTATGGAACGCAGTCTGTTGTTGATATTTTTGTTACTCCAATGGATGGTAGCCTTGTCATTATTGAAGGTAGTCTATTGTCTAGATTTTTTTTACTCCAATGGATGGTAGCCTTGTCATTATGGAAGATAGTTTGTTGTCGAGATTATTACTACTCCAATGGATGGTAGACATGACATTATAGAAAGTAGTCTAGTTTCTAGATTTTTGTTACTGCAATGGATGGTAGGCTTGTCATTATGGAACGTAGTGTGTTGTCGATCTTTTTGTTACTCCAATGGATGGTAGCCTTGTAATTTTGGAAGGTAGTCTGTTGTCTAGTTTTTGTTACTCCAATGGATGATAGTCTTGTCATTATGGAAGTTAGTCTGTTGCAAAGATTTTTGTAACTCCAATGGATGGTAGCCTTGTCATTATGGAAGGTAGTCTGTTGTCTAGATTTTAGTTACTCCAATGGATGATAGCCTTGTCATTATGGAAGTTAGTCTGTTACAGAGATTTTGGTTACTCCAATGGATGGTAGCCTTGTCATTATGGAAGTTAGTCTGTTGTCGATATCTTTGTTACTCAATGGATGGTAGCCTTGTCATTATGGAAGGTAGTCTGTTGTCGATATCTTTGTTACTCAATGAATGGTAGCCTATTCATTATGGAAGGTAGTCTGTTGTCGATATTTTTGTTATTCCAATGGATGGCAGCCTTGTCATTATGGAAGGGAGTCTGCTGTCGATATTTTTGTTATTCCAATGGTAGGCAGCCTTTTCATTATTGAAGGTAGTATGTTGTCGAGATTTTTGTTAATCCAATGGATGGTAGCCTTGTTATTATGATATGTTGTTTCTTGTCGAGATTTTTGTTACTCCAATGGATGGTAGCCTTGTCTTTATGGAAGGTAGTCTGTTGTCGATATTTTTGTTACTCCAATGGATGGTAGCCTTTTCATTATGGAACGTGGTCTATTATCGAGATCTTTGTTAATTAATGGATGGAAGCCTTATCATTATGGAAGGTAGTCTGTTGTAGAGATTTTTGTTACTATAATGGATGATAGCCTTGTCATTATGGAACGTAGTCTGTTGTCGATATTTTTGTTACTCCAATGGATGGTAGCCTTGTCGTTATGGATGGTAGCCTTGTCGTTATGGAAGGTAGTTTGTTGTCTAGATTTTTGTTACTCCAATGGATGATAGCCTTGTCATTATGGAAGTTAGTCTGTTGCAGAGATTTTTGTTACTCCAATGGATGGTAGCCTTGTCGTTATGGAAGTTAGTCTGTTGTCGATATCTTTGGTACTCCAATGGATAGTAGACTTCACATTATGGAAAGTAGTTTGGTTTCGAGATTTTTGTTACTACAATGGATGGTAGGCTTGTCATTATGGAACGTAGTCTGTTGTCGATATTTTTGTTACTCCAATGGATGGTAGCCTTGTCGTTATGGAGGGTAGTCTGTTGTCGATATCTTTGTTTCTCAATGGATGGTAGCCTTGTCATTATGGAAGGTAGTCTTCTATCGAGATCTTTGTTACTCTAATGGAATGTAGCCATGTCATTATGGAACATAGTCTGTTGTCGAGAATTTTGTTACTCCAATGGTTGGTTGCCTTGTCATTATGGAACACAGTCTATTGTTGATATTTTTGTTACTCCAATGGATGGTATCCTTTTCATTATTGAAGGTAGTCTATTGTCGAGATTTTTGTTACTCCAATGGATGGTAGCCTTGTCTTTATGGAAGGTAGTCTGTTGTCGATATTTTTGTTACTCCAATGGATGGTAGCCTTGTCATTATGGAATGTTGTTTGTTGCTGAGATTTTTGTTACTCTAATGGATTGTAGACTTGACATTATGGAAAGTAGTATGGTTTCGAGATTTTTGTTACTGCAATGGATGGTAGACTTGTCATTATGGAAAGTAGTTTGTTCTCGATATTTTTGTTACTCCAATGGATGGTAGCCTTGTCATTATGGAAGGTAGTCTGTTGTCTAGATTTTTGTTACTCCAATGGATGATAGCCTTATCATTATGGAAGTTAGTCTGTTGCAGAGATTTTTGTTACTCCAATGGATGGTAGCCTTGTCATTATGGAAGTTAGTCTGTTGTCAATATCTTTGTTACTCAATGGATGGTAGCCTTGTCATTATGGAAGGAAGTATGTTGTATACATTTTTTTAACTCCAATGGAAGGTAGCCTTGTCATTATGGAATATGGTCTATTATCGAGATCTTTGTTACTCAATGGATGGTAGCCTTGTCATTATGGAAAGTAGTTTGTTGTAGAGATTTTTGTTACTCCAATGGATGGTAGCCTTGTCATTATGGAAGGAAGTCTGTTGTCGAGATTTTTGTTACTCCAATGGATGGTAGCCTTGTCATTATGGAACGTGGTCTATTGTCGAGATTTTTGTTACTTCAATGGATGGTAGCCTTTTCATTATGGAAGATAGTTTGTTGTCGAGATTATTGCTACTCCAATGGATGGTAGACATGACATTAAAGAAAGTAGTCTAGTTTCTAGATTTTTCTTACTGCAATGGATGGTAGGCTTGTCATTATGGAACGTAGTGTGTTGTCGATATTTTTGTTACTCCAATGGATGGTTGCCTTGTCATTTTGGAAGGTAGTTTGTTTTCTATATTTTTGTTACTCCAATGGATGATAGTCTTGTCATTATGGATGTTAGTCTGTTGCCGAGATTTTTGTTACTCCAATGGATGGTAGCCTTGTTATTATGGAAGGTAGTCTATTGTCTAGATTTTAGTTACTCCAATGGATGATAGCCTTGTCATTATGGAAGTTAGTCTGTTGCAGTGATTTTGGTTACTCCAATGGATGGTAGCCTTGTCATTATGGAAGTTAGTCTGTTGTCGATATCTTTGTTACTCAATGGATGGTAGCCTTGTCATTATAGAAGGTAGTCTGTTGTCGAGATTTTTGTTAATCCAATGGATGGTAGCCTTGTCATTATGATATGTTGTTTGTTGTCGAGATTTTTGTTACTCCAATGGATGGTAGCCTTGTCTTTATGGAAGGTAGTGTGTTGTCGATATTTTTGTTACTCCAATGGATGGTAGCCTTGTCATTATGGAATGTGGTATATTATCGAGATCTTTGTTAATTAATGGATGGTAGCCTTGTCATTATGGAAGGTAGTCTGTTGTAGAGATTTTTGTTACTGTAATGGATGGTAGCCTTGTCATTATGGAACGTAGTCTGTTGTCGATATTTTTGTTACTCCAATGGATGGTAGCCTTGTTGTTATGGAAGGTAGTTTGTTGTCTAGATTTTTGTTACTCCAATGGATGATAGCCTTGTCATTATGGAAGTTAGTCTGTTGCAGAGATTTTTGTTACTCCAATGGATGGTAGCCTTGTCGTTATGGAAGTTAGTCTGTTGTCGATATCTTTGTTACTCCAATGGATGATAGACTTCACATTAAGGAAAGTAGTCTGGTTTCGAGATTTTTGTTAATGCAATGGATGGTAGGCTTGTCATTATGGAAGGTAGTCTGTTGTCGAGATTTTTGTTACTCAATGGATGGTAGCCTTGTCATTATGGAAGGAAGTATGTTGTATACATTTTTGTAACTCCAATGGATGGTAGCCTTGTCATTATGGAATCTGGTCTATTATCAAGATTTTTGTTACTCAATGGATGATAGCCTTGTCATTATGGAAGGTAGTCTGTTGTAGATATTTTTGTTACTCCAATGGATGGTAGCCTTATCATTATGGAAGGAAGTCTATTGTCGAGATTTTTGTTACTCCAATGGATGGTAGGCTTGTCATTATGGAAGATAGTCTGTTGTCGAGATTTTTGTTACTCCAATGGATGGTAGACTTGAAATTATGGAAAGTAGTCTGGTTTCGAGATTTTTGTTACTACAATGGATGGTAGGCTTGTCATTATGGAACGTAGTCTGTTGTCGATATTTTTGTTACTCAAATGGATGATAGCCTTGTCGTTATGGAAGGTAGTCTGTTGTCGATATCTTTGTTTCTCAATGGATGGTAGCCTTGTCATTATGGAAGGTAGTCTGCTATCGAGATCTTTGTTACTCTAATGGATGGTAGCCATGTCATTATGGAACGTAGTCTGTTGTCGAGAATTTTGTTACTCCAATGGTTGGTTGCCTTGTCATTATGGAACAAAGTCTGTTGTTGATATTTTTGTTACTCTAATGGATGGTATCCTTTTCATTATTGAAGGTAGTCTATTGTCGAGATTTTTGTTACTCCAATGGATGGTAGCCTTGTCTTTATGGAAGGTAGTCTATTGTCGATATTTTTGTTACTCCAATGGATGATAGCCTTGTCATTATGGAACGTGGTCTATTATCGAGATCTTTGTTAAATAATGGATGGTAGCCTTGTCATTATGGAAGGTAGTCTGTTGTAGAGATTTTTGTTACTGTAATGGATGGTAGCCTTGTCATTATGGAATGTAGTCTGTTGTCGATATTTTTGTTACTCCAATGGATGATAGCCTTGTTGTTATGGAAGGTAGTTTGTTGTCTAGATTTTTGTTACTCCAATGGATGATAGCCTTGTCATTATGGAAGTTAGTCTGTTGTAGAGATTTTTGTTACTCCAATGGATGGTAGCCCTGTCATTATGGAAGTTAGTCTGTTGTCGATATCTTTGTTACTCCAATGGATGGTAGACTTCACATTAAGGAAAGTAGTCTGGTTTCGAGATTTTTGTTACTGCAATGGATGGTAGGCTTGTCATTATGGAAGGTAGTCTGTTGTCGAGATTTTTGTTACTCAATGGATGGTAGCCTTGTCATTATGGAAGGAAGTATGTTGTATACATTTTTGTAACTCCAATGGATGGTAGCCTTGTCATTATGGAATCTGGTCTATTATCAAGATCTTTGTTACTCAATGGATGATAGCCTTGTCATTATGGAAGGTATTGTGTTGTAGATAATTTTGTTACTCCAATGGATGGTAGCCTTATCATTATGGAAGGAAGTCTATTGTCGAGATTTTTGTTACTCCAATGGATGGTAGGCTTGTCATTATGGAAGATAGTCTGTTGTCGAGATTTTTGTTACTCCAATGGATGGTAGACTTGAAATTATGGAAAGTAGTCTGGTTTCGAGATTTTTGTTACTACAATGGATGGTAGGCTTGTCATTATGGAACGTAGTCTGTTGTCGATATTTTTTTTACTCCAATGGATGGTAGCCTTGTCGTTATGGAAGGTAGTCTGTTGTCGATATCTTTGTTTCTCAATGGATGGTAGCCTTGTCATTATGGAACGTAGTCTGTTGTCGTGAATTTTGTTACTCCAATGGTTGGTTGCCTTGTCATTATGGAACACAGTCTGTTGTTGATATTTTTGTTACTCTAATGGATGGTATCCTTTTCATTATTGAAGGTAGTCTGTTGTCGATATTTTTGTTACTCCAATGGATGGTAGCCTTTTCATTATGGAACGTGGTCTATTATCGAGATCTTTGTTAATTAATGAATGGAAGCCTTATCATTATGGAAGGTAGTCTGTTGTAGAGATTTTTGTTACTATAATGGATGATAGCCTTATCATTATGGAACGTAGTCTGTTGTCTAGATTTTTTTTACTCCAATGGATGGTAGCCTTGTCGTTATGGATGGTAGCCTTGTCGTTATGGAAGGTAGTTTGTTGTCTAGATTTTTGTTACTCCAATGGATGATAGCCTTGTCATTATGGAAGTTAGTCTGTTGTAGAGATTTTTGTTACTCCAATGGATGGTAGCCTTGTCGTTATGGAAGTTAGTCTGTTGTCGATATCTTTGGTACTCCAATGGATAGTAGACTTCACATTATGGAAAGTAGTTTGGTTTCGAGATTTTTGTTACTACAATGGATGGTAGGCTTGTCATTATGGAACGTAGTCTGTTGTCGATATTTTTCTTACTCCAATGGATGGTAGCCTTGTCGTTATGGAAGGTAGTCGGTTGTCGATATCTTTGTTTCTCAATGGATGGTAGCCTTGTCATTATGGAAGGTAGTCTTCTATAGAGATCTTTGTTACTATAATGGAATGTAGCCATGTCATTATGGAACATAGTTTGTTGTCGAGAATTTTGTTACTCCAATGGTTGGTTGCCTTGTCATTATGGAACGCAGTCTATTGTTGATATTTTTGTTACTCCAATGGATGGTATCCTTTTCATTATTGAAGGTAGTCTATTGTCGAGATTTTTGTTACTCCAATGGATGATAGCCTTGTCTTTATGGAAGGTAGTATGTTGTCGATATTTTTGTTACTCCAATGGATGGTAGCCTTGTCATTATGGAATGTTGTTTGTTGCTGAGATTTTTGTTACTCTAATGGATTGTAGACTTGACATTATGGAAAGTAGTATGGTTTCGAGATTTTTGTTACTGCAATGGATGGTAGACTTGTCATTATGGAACGTAGTTTGTTCTCGATATTTTTGTTACTCCAATAGATGGTAGCCTTGTCATTATGGAAGGTAGTCTGTTGTCTAGATTTTTGTTACTCCAATGGATGATAGCCTTGTCATTATGGAAGTTAGTTTGTTGCAGAGATTTTTGTTACTCCAATGGATGGTAGCCTTGTCATTATGGAAGTTAGTCTGTTGTCAATATCTTTGTTACTCAATGGATGGTAGCCTTGTCATTATGGAAGGTATTCTGTTGTCGAGATTTTTGTTACTCAATGGATGGTAGCCTTGTCATTATGGAAGGAAGTATGTTGTATACATTTTTTTAACTCTAATGGATGGTAGCCTTGTCATTATGGAATATGGTCTATTATCGAGATCTTTGTTACTCAATGGATGGTAGCCTTGTCATTATGGAAAGTAGTTTGTTGTAGAGATTTTTGTTACTCAAATGGATGGTAGCCTTGTCATTATGGAAGGAAGTCTGTTGTCGAGATTTTTGTTACTCCAATGGATGGTAGCCTTGTCATTATGGAACATGGTCTATTGTCGAGATTTTTGTTACTTCAATGGAGGGTAGCCTTTTCATTATGGAAGATAGTTTGTTGTCGAGATTATTGCTACTCCAATGGATGGTAGACATGACATTATAGAAAGTAGTCTAGTTTCTAGATTTTTCTTACTGCAATGGATGGTTGGCTTGTCATTATGGAACGTAGTGTGTTGTCGATATTTTTGTTACTCCAATGGATGGTAGCCTTGTCATTTTAGAAGGTAGTCTGTTTTCTATATTTTTGTTACTCCAATGGATGATAGTCTTGTCATTATGGATGTTAGTCTGTTGCAGAGATTTTTGTTACTCCAATGGATGGTAGCCTTGTCATTATGGAAGGTAGTCTATTGTCTAGATTTTAGTTACTCCAATGGATGATAGCCTTGTCATTATGGAAGTTAGTCTGTTGCAGTGATTTTGGTTACTCCAATGGATGGTAGCCTTGTCATTATGGAAGTTAGTCTGTAGGTGATATCTTTGTTACTCAATGGATGGTAGCCTTGTCATTATGGAACGTGGTCTATTATCGAGATCTTTGTTAATTAATGGATGGTAGCCTTGTCATTATGGAAGGTAGTCTGTTGTAGAGATTTTTGTTACTGTAATGGATGGTAGCCTTGTCATTATGGAACGTAGTCTGTTGTCGATATTTTTGTTACTCCAATGGATGCTAGCCTTGTTGTTATGGAAGGTAGTTTGTTGTCGATATCTTTGTTACTCCAATGGATGGTAGACTTCACATTAAGGAAAGTAGTCTGGTTTCGAGATTTTTGTTACTACAATGGATGGTAGGCTTGTCATTATGGAAGGTAGTATGTTGTCGAGATTTTTGTTACTCAATGGATGGTAGCCTTGTCATTATGGAAGGTAGTCTATTGTCTAGATTTTAGTTACTCCAATGGATGATAGCCTTGTCATTATGGAAGTTAGTCTGTTGCAGTGATTTTGGTTACTCCAATGGATGGTAGCCTTGTCATTATGGAAGTTAGTCTGTAGGCGATATCTTTGTTACTCAATGGATGGTAGCCTTGTCATTATGGAACGTGGTCTATTATCGAGATCTTTGTTAATTAATGGATGGTAGCCTTGTCATTATGGAAGGTAGTCTGTTGTAGAGATTTTTGTTACTGTAATGGATGGTAGCCTTGTCATTATGGAACGTAGTCTGTTGTCGATATTTTTGTTACTCCAATGGATGCTAGCCTTGTTGTTATGGAAGGTAGTTTGTTGTCGATATCTTTGTTACTCCAATGGATGGTAGACTTCACATTAAGGAAAGTAGTCTGGTTTCGAGATTTTTGTTACTACAATGGATGGTAGGCTTGTCATTATGGAAGGTAGTATGTTGTCGAGATTTTTGTTACTCAATGGATGGTAGCCTTGTCATTATGGAAGGAAGTATGTTGTATACATTTTTGTAACTCCAATGGATGGTAGCCTTGTCATTATGTAATCTGGTTTATTATCAAGATCTTTGTTACTCAATGGATGATAGCCTTGTCATTATGGAAGGTAGTTTGTTGTAGATATTTTTGTTACTCCAATGGATGGTAGCCTTATCATTATGGAAGGAAGTCTATTGTCGAGATTTTTGTTACTCCAATGGATGGTAGGCTTGTCATTATGGAAGATTGTCTGTTGTCGAGATTTTTGTTACTCCAATGGATGGTAGACTTGAAATTATGGAAAGTAGTCTGGTTTCGAGATTTTTGTTACTACAATGGATGGTAGGCTTGTCATTATGGAACGTAGTCTATTGTCGATATTTATGTTACTCCAATGGATGGTAGCCTTGTCGTTATGGAAGGTAGTCTGTTGTCGATATCTTTGTTTCTCAATGGATGGTAGCCTTGTCATTATGGAAGGTAGTCTGCTATCGAGATCTTTGTTACTCTAATGGATGGTAGCCATGTCATTATGGAACGTAGTCTGTTGTCGAGAATTTTGTTACTCCAATGGTTGGTTGCCTTGTCATTATGGAACACAGTCTGTTGTTGATATTTTTGTTACTCTAATGGATGGTATCCTTTTCATTATTGAAGGTAGTCTATTGTCGAGATTTTTGTTACTCCAATGGATGGTAGCCTTGTCTTTATGGAAGGTAGTCTGTTGTCGATATTTTTGTTACTCCAATGGATGGTAGCCTTGTCATTATCGAACGTGGTCTATTATCGAGATCTTTGTTAATTAATGGATGGTAGCCTTGTCAATATGGAAGGTAGTCTGTTGTATAGATTTTTGTTACTGTAATGGATGGTAGCCTTGTCATTATGGAACGTAGTCTGTTGTCGATATTTTTGTTACTCCAATGGATGGTAGCCTTGTTGTTATGGAAGGTAGTTTGTTGTCTAGATTTTTGTTACTCCAATGGATGATAGCCTTGTCATTATGGAAGTTAGTCTGTTGCAGAGATTTTTGTTACTCCAATGGATGGTAGCCTTGTCGTTATGGAAGTTAGTATGTTGTCGATATCTTTGTTACTCCAATGGATGGTAGACTTCACATTAAGGAAAGTAGTCTGGTTTCAAGATTTCTGTTACTGCAATGGATGGTAGGCTTGTCATTATGGAAGGTAGTCTGTTGTCGAGATTTTTGTTACTCAATGGATGGTAGCCTTGTCATTATGGAAGGAAGTATGTTGTATACATTTTTGTAACTCCAATGGATGGTAGCCTTGTCATTATGGAATCTGGTCTATTATCAAGATCTTTGTTACTCAATGGATGATAGCCTTGTCATTATGGAAGGTAGTCTGTTGTAGATATTTTTGTTACTCCAATGGATGGTAGCCTTATCATTATGGAAGGAAGTCTATTGTCGAGATTTTTGTTACTCCAATGGATGGTAGGCTTGTCTTTATGGAAGATAGTCTGTTGTCGAGATTTTTGTTACTCCAATGGATGGTAGACTTGAAATTATGGAAAGTAGTCTGGTTTCGAGATTTTTGTTACTACAATGGATGGTAGGCTTGTCATTATGGAACGTAGTATGTTGTCGATATTTTTGTTACTCCAATGGATGGTAGCCTTGTCGTTATGGAAGGTAGTCTGTTGTCGATATCTTTGTTTCTCAATGGATGGTAGCCTTGTCATTATAGAAGGTAGTCTACTATCGAGATCTTTGTTACTCTAATGGATGGTAGCCATGTCATTATGGAACATAGTCTGTTGTCGAGAATTTTGTTACTCCAATGGTTGGTTGCCTTGTCATTATGGAACACAGTCTGTTGTTGATATTTTTGTTACTCTAATGGATGGTATACTTTTCATTATTGATGGTAGTCTATTGTCGAGATTTTTGTTACTCCAATGGATGGTAGCCTTGTCTTTATGGAAGGTAGTCTGTTGTCGATATTTTTGTTACTCCAATGGATGGTAGCCTTGTCATTAGGGAATGTTGTTTGTTGTTGAAATTTTTGTTACTCTAATGGATTGTAGACTTGACATTATGGAAAGTAGTATGGTTTCGAGATTTTTGTTACTGCAATGGATGGTAGGCTTGTCAATATGGAGTGTAGTCTGTTCTCGATATTTTTGTTACTCCAATGGATGGTAGCCTTGTCGTTATGGAAGTTAGTCTGTTGTCTATATTTTTGTTACTCCAATGGATGATAGCCTTGTCATTATGGAAGTTACTCTGTTGCAGAGATTTTTGTTACTCCAATGGATGGTAGGCTTGTCATTATGGAAGTTAGTCTGTTGTCAATATCTTTGTTACTCAATGGATGGTAACCTTGTAATTATGGAAGGTAGTCTGTTGTCTAGATTTTTGTTACTCCAATGGATGATAGCCTTGTCATTATGGAAGTTAGTCTGTTGCAGAGATTTTTGTTACTCCAATGGATGGTAGCCTTGTGATTATGGAAGTTAGTCTGTTGTCAATATCTTTGTTACTCAATGGATGGTAGCCTTGTCATTACGGAAGGTAGTCTGTTGTCGAGATTTTTGTTACTCAATGGATGGTAGCCTTGTCATTATGGAAGGAAGTATGTTGTATACATTTTTTTAACTCCAACGGATGGTAGCCTTGTCATTATGGAATATGGTCTATTATCGAGATCTTTGTTACTCAATGGATGGTAGCCTTGTCATTATGGAAAGTAGTTTGTTGTAGAGATTTTTGTTACTCCAATGGATGGTAGCCTTGTCATTATGGAAGGAAGTCTGTTGTCGAGATTTTTGTTACTCCAATGGATGGTAGCCTTGTCATTATGGAACGTGGTTTATTGTCGAGATTTTTGTTACTTCAATGGATGGTAGCCTTTTCATTGTGGAAGATAGTTTGTTGTTGAGATTATTGCTACTCCAATGGATGGTAGACATGACATTATAGAAAGTAGTCTAGTTTCTACATTTTTGTTACTGCAATGGATGGTAGCCTTGTCATTATGGATGTTAGTCTGTTGTCGATATCTTTGTTACTCAATGAATGGTAGCCTATTCATTATGGAAGGTAGTTTGTTGTCGATATTTTTGTTATTCCAATGGATGGCAGCCTTGTCATTATGGAAGGGAGTCTGCTGTCGATATTATTTATTCCAATGGATGGCAGCCTTGTCATTATGGAAGGTAGTCTGTTGTCGAGATTTTTGTTAATCTAATGGATGGTAGCCTTGTCATTATGATATGTTGTTTGTTGTCGAGATTTTTGTTACTCCAATGGATGGTAGCCTTGTCTTTATGGAAGGTAGTCTGTTGTCGATATTTTTGTTACTCCAATGGATGGTAGACTTGTCATTATGGAACATGGTCTATTATCGAGATCTTTGTTAATTAAAGGATGGTAGCCTTGTCATTATGGACGGTAGTCTGTTGAAGAGATTTTTGTTACTATAATGGATGGTAGCCTTGTCATTATGGAACGTAGTCTGTTATCGATATTTTTGTTACTCCAATGGATGGTAGCCTTGTCGTTATGGAAGGTAGTTTGTTGTCTAGATTTTAGTTACTCCAATGGATGATAGCCTTGTCATTATGGAAGTTAGTCTGTTGCAGAGATTTTTGTTACTCCAATGGATGGTAGCCTTGTCGTTATGGAAGTTAGTCTGTTGTCGATATCTTTGTTAGTCCAATGGATGGTAGAATTCACATTATGGAAAGTAGTCTGGTTTCGATATTTTTGTTACTACAATGAATGGTAGGCTTGTCATTATGGAAGGTAGTCTGTTGTCGAGATTTTTGTTACTCAATGGATGGTAGCCTTGTCATTATGGAAGGAAGTATGTTGTACACATTTTTGTAACTTCAATGGATGGTAGCCTTGTCATTATGGAATCTGGTCTATTAGCAAGATCTTTGTTACTCAATGGATGATAGCCTTCTCATTATGGAAGGTAGTCTGTTGTAGATATTTTTGTTACTCCAATGGATGGTAGCCTTATCATTATGGAATGAAGTCTATTGTCGAGATTTTTGTTATTCCAATGGATGGTAGCCTTGTCACTATGGAACGTGGTCTATTGTCGATATTTTTGTTACTTTAATGGATGGTAGGCTTGTCATTATAAAAGATAGTCTGTTGTCGATATTTTTGATACTCCAATGGATGGTAGACTTGAAATTATGGAAAGTAGTCTGGTTTCTAGATTTTTGTTACTACAATGGATGGTAGGCTTGTCATTATGGAACGTAGTCTGTTGTCGAGAATTTTGTTACTCCAATGGTTGGTTGCCTTGTCATTATGGAACACAGTCTGTTGTTGATATTTTTGTTACTCTAATGGATGGTATCCTTTTCATTATTGAAGGTAGTCTATTGTCGAGATTTTTGTTACTCCAATGGATGGTAGCCTTGTCTTTATGGAAGGTAGTCTATTGTCGATATTTTTGTTACTCCAATGGATGGTAGCCTTGTCATTATGGAACGTGGTCTATTATCGAGATCTTTGTTAATTAATGGATGGTAGCCTTGTCATTATGGAAGGTAGTCTATTGTAGAGATTTTTGTTACTGTAATGGATGGTAGCCTTGTCATTATGGAATGTAGTCTGTTGTCGATATTTTTGTTACTCCAATGGATGATAGCCTTGTTGTTATGGAAGGTAGTTTGTTGTCTAGATTTTTGTTACTCCAATGGATGATAGCCTTGTCATTATGGAAGTTAGTCTGTTGCAGAGATTTTTGTTACTCCAATGGATGGTAGCCTTGTCATTATGGAAGTTAGTCTGTTGTCGATATCTTTGTTACTCCAATGGATGGTAGACTTCACATTAAGGAAAGTAGTCTGGTTTCGAGATTTTTGTTACTGCAATGGATGGTAGGCTTGTCATTATGGAAGGTAGTCTGTTGTCGAGATTTTTGTTACTCAATGGATGGTAGCCTTGTCATTATGGAAGGAAGTATGTTGTATACATTTTTGTAACTCCAATGGATGGTAGCCTTGTCATTATGGAATCTGGTCTATTATCAAGATCTTTGTTACTCAATGGATGATAGCCTTGTCATTATGGAAGATAGTCTGTTGTCGAGATTTTTGTTACTCCAATGGATGGTAGACTTGAAATTATGGAAAGTAGTCTGGTTTCGAGATTTTTGTTACTACAATGGATGGTAGGCTTGTCATTATGGAACATAGTCTGTTGTCGATAATTTTTTTTACTCCAATGGATGGTAGCCTTGTCGTTATGGAAGGTAGTCTGTTGTCGATATCTTTGTTTCTCAATGGATGGTAGCCTTGTCATTATGGAACGTAGTCTGTTGTCGAGAATTTTGTTACTCCAATGGTTGGTTGCCTTGTCATTATGGAACACAGTCTGTTGTTGATATTTTTGTTACTCTAATGGATGGTATCCTTTTCATTATTGAAGGTAGTCTGTTGTCGATATTTTTGTTACTCCAATGGATGGTAGCCTTTTCATTATGGAACGTGGTCTTTTATCGAGATCTTTGTTAATTAATGGATGGAAGCCTTATCATTATGGAAGGTAGTCTGTTGTAGAGATTTTTGTTACTATAATGGATGATAGCCTTGTCATTATGGAACGTAGTCTGTTGTCGATATTTTTTTTACTCCAATTGATGGTAGCCTTGTCGTTATGGATGGTAGCCTTGTCGTTATGGAAGGTAGTTTGTTGTCTAGATTTTTGTTACTCCAATGGATGATAGCCTTGTCATTATGGAAGTTAGTCTGTTGCAGAGATTTTTGTTACTCCAATGGATGGTAGCCTTGTCGTTATGGAAGTTAGTCTGTTGTCGATATCTATGGTACTCCAATGGATAGTAGACTTCACATTATGGAAAGTAGTTTGGTTTTGAGATTTTTGTTACTACAATGGATGGTAGGCTTGTCATTATGGAACGTAGTATGTTGTCGATATTTTTCTTACTCCAATGGATGGTAGCCTTGTCGTTATGGAAGGTAGTCTGTTGTCGATATCTTTGTTTCTCAATGGATGGTAGCCTTGTCATTATGGAAGGTAGTCTTCTATAGAGATCTTTGTTACTCTAATGGAATGTAGCCATGTCATTATGGAGCATAGTTTGTTGTCGAGAATTTTGTTACTCCAATGGTTGGTTGCCTTGTCATTATGGAACGCAGTCTATTGTTGATATTTTTGTTACTCCAATGGATGGTATCCTTTTCATTATTGAAGGTAGTCTATTGTCGAGATTTTTGTTACTCCAATGGATGATAGCCTTGTCTTTATGGAAGGTAGTATGTTGTCGATATTTTTGTTACTCCAATGGATGGTAGCCTTGTCATTATGGAATGTTGTTTGTTGCTGAGATTTTTGTTACTCTAATGGATTGTAGACTTGACATTATGGAAAGTAGTATGGTTTCGAGAGTTTTGTTACTGCAATGGATGGTAGACTTGTCATTATGGAACGTAGTTTGTTCTCGATATTTTTGTTACTCCAATGGATGGTAGCCTTGTCATTATGGAAGGTAGTCTGTTGTCTAGATTTTTGTTACTCCAATGGATGATAGCCTTGTCATTATGGAAGTTAGTCTGTTGCAGAGATTTTTGTTACTCCAATGGATGGTAGCCTTGTCATTATGGAAGTTAGTCTATTGTCAATATCTTTGTTACTCAATGGATGGTAGCCTTGTCATTATGGAAGGTATTCTGTTGTCGAGATTTTTGTTACTCAATGGATGGTAGCCTTGTCATTATGGAAGGAAGTATGTTGTATACATTTTTTAACTATAATGGATGGTAGCCTTGTCATTATGGAATATGGTCTATTATTGAGATCTTTGTTACTCAATGGATGGTAGCCTTGTCATTATGGAAAGTAGTTTGTTGTAGAGATTTTTGTTACTCCAATGGATGGTAGCCTTGTCATTATGGAAGGAAGTCTGTTGTCGAGATTTTTGTTACTCCAATGGATGGTAGCCTTGTCATTATGGAACATGGTCTATTGTCGAGATTTTTGTTACTTCAATGGAGGGTAGCCTTTTCATTAGGGAAGATAGTTTGTTGTCGAGATTATTGCTACTCCAATGGATGGTAGACATGACATTATAGAAAGTAGTCTAGTTTCTAGATTTTTCTTACTGCAATGGATGGTAGGCTTGTCATTATGGAACGTAGTGTGTTGTCGATATTTTTGTTACTCCAATGGATGGTAGGCTTGTCATTTTAGAAGGTAGTCTGTTTTCTATATTTTTGTTACTCCAATGGATGATAGTCTTGTCATTATGGATGTTAGTCAGTTGCAGAGATTTTTGTTACTCCAATGGATGGTAGCCTTGTCATTATGGAAGGTAGTCTATTGTCTAGATTTTAGTTACTCCAATGGATGATAGCCTTGTCATTATGGAAGTTAGTCTATTGCAGTGATTTTGGTTACTCCAATGGATGGTAGCCTTGTCATTATGGAAGTTAGTCTGTAGGCGATATCTTTGTTACTCAATGGATGGTAGCCTTGTCATTATGGAACGTGGTCTATTATCGAGATCTTTGTTAATTAATGGATGGTAGCCTTGTCATTATGGAAGGTAGTCTGTTGTAGAGATTTTTGTTACTGTAATGGATGGTAGCCTTGTCATTATGGAACGTAGTCTGTTGTCGATATTTTTGTTACTCCAATGGATGCTAGCCTTGTTGTTATGGAAGGTAGTTTGTTGTCGATATCTTTGTTACTCCAATGGATGGTAAACTTCACATTAAGGAAAGTAGTCTGGTTTCGAGATTTTGGTTACTATAATGGATGGTAGGCTTGTCATTATGGAAGGTAGTATGTTGTCGAGATTTTTGTTACTCAATGGATGGTAGCCTTGTCATTATGGAAGGAAGTATGTTGTATACATTTTTGTAACTCCAATGGATGGTAGCCTTGTCATTATGTAATCTGGTCTATTATCAAGATCTTTGTTACTCAATGGATGATGGCCTTGTCATTATGGAAGGTAGTTTGTTGTAGATATTTTTGTTACTCCAATGGATGGTAGCCTTATCATTATGGAAGGAAGTCTATTGTCGAGATTTTTGTTACTCCAATGGATGGTAGGCTTGTCATTATGGAAGATTGTCTGTTGTCGAGATTTTTGTTACTCCAATGGATGGTAGACTTGAAATTATGGAAAGTAGTCTGGTTTCGAGATTTTTGTTACTACAATGGATGGTAGGCTTGTCATTATGGAACGTAGTCTGTTGTCGATATTTTTGTTACTCCAATGGATGGTAGCCTTGTCGTTATGGAAGGTAGTCTGTTGTCGATATCTTTGTTTCTCAATGGATAGTAGCCTTGTCATTATGGAAGGTAGTCTGCTATCGAGATCTTTGTTACTCTAATGGATGGTAGCCATGTCATTATGGAACGTAGTCTGTTGTCGAGAATTTTGTTACTCCAATGGTTGGTTGCCTTGTCATTATGGAACACAGTCTGTTGTTGATATTTTTGTTACTCTAATGGATGGTATCTTTTTCATTATTGAAGGTAGTCTATTGTCGAGATTTTTGTTACTCCAATGGATGGTAGCCTTGCCTTTATGGAAGGTAGTCTGTTGTCGATATTTTTGTTACTCCAATGGATGGTAGCCTTGTCATTATCGAACGTGGTCTATTATCGAGATCTTTGTTAATTAATGGATGGTAGCCTTGTCAATATGGAAGGTAGTCTGTTGTATAGATTTTTGTTACTGTAATGGATGGTAGCCTTGTCATTATGGAACGTAGTCTGTTGTCGATATTTTTGTTACTCCAATGGATGGTAGCCTTGTTGTTATGGAAGGTAGTTTGTTGTCTAGATTTTTGTTACTCCAATGGATGATAGCCTTGTCATTATGGAAGTTAGTCTGTTGCAGAGATTTTTGTTACTCCAATGGATGGTAGCCTTGTCGTTATGGAAGTTAGTATGTTGTCGATATCTTCGTTACTCCAATGGATGGTAGACTTCACATTAAGGAAAGTAGTCTGGTTTCAAGATTTCTGTTACTGCAATGGATGGTAGGCTTGTCATTATGGAAGGTAGTCTGTTGTCGAGATTTTTGTTACTCAATGGATGGTAGCCTTGTCATTATGGAAGGAAGTATGTTGTATACATTTTTGTAACTCCAATGGATGGTAGCCTTGTCATTATGGAATCTGGTCTATTATCAAGATCTTTGTTACTCAATGGATGATAGCCTTGTCATTATGGAAGGTAGTCTGTTGTAGATATTTTTGTTACTCAAATGGATGGTAGCCTTATCATTATGGAAGGAAGTCTATTGTCTAGATTTTTGTTACTCCAATGGATGGTAGGCTTGTCTTTATGGAAGATAGTCTGTTGTCGAGATTTTTGTTACTCCAATGGATGGTAGACTTGAAATTATGGAAAGTAGTCTGGTTTCGAGATTTTTGTTACTACAATGGATGTTAGGCTTGTCATTATGGAACGTAGTCTGTTGTCGATATTTTTGTTACTCCAATGGATGGTAGCCTTGTCGTTATGGAAGGTAGTCTGTTGTCGATATCTTTGTTTCTCAATGGATGGTAGCCTTGTCATTATAGAAGGTAGTCTACTATCGAGATCTTTGTTACTCTAATGGATGGTAGCCATGTCATTATGGAACATAGTCTGTTGTCGAGAATTTTGTTACTCCAATGGTTGCTTGCCTTGTCATTATGGAACACAGTCTGTTGTTGATATTTTTGTTACTCTAATGGATGGTATACTTTTCATTATTGAAGGTAGTCTATTGTCGAGATTTTTGTTACTCCAATGGATGGTAGCCTTGTCTTTATGGAAGGTAGTCTGTTGTCGATATTTTTGTTACTCCAATGGATGGTAGCCTTGTCATTAGGGAATGTTGTTTGTTGTTCAAATTTTTGTTACTCTAATGGATTGTAGACTTGACATTATGGAAAGTAATATGGTTTCGAGATTTTTGTTACTGCAATGGATGGTAGGCTTGTCAATATGGAGTGTAGTCTGTTCTCGATATTTTTGTTACTCCAATGGATGGTAGCCTTGTCGTTATGGAAGTTAGTCTGTTGTCTATATTTTTGTTACTCCAATGGATGATAGCCTTGTCATTATGGAAGTTAGTCTGTTGCAGAGATTTTTGTTACTCCAATGGATGGTAGGCTTGTCATTATGGAAGTTAGTCTGTTGTCAATATCTTTGTTACTCAATGGATGGTAACCTTGTCATTATGGAAGGTAGTCTGTTGTCTAGATTTTTGTTACTCCAATGGATGATAGCCTTGTCATTATGGAAGTTAGTCTGTTGCAGAGATTTTTGTTACTCCAATGGATGGTAGCCTTGTCATTATGGAAGTTAGTCTGTTGTCAATATCTTTGTTACTCAATGGATGGTAGCCTTGTCATTACGGAAGGTAGTCTGTTGTCGAGATTTTTGTTACTCAATGGATGGTAGCCTTGTCATTATGGAAGGAAGTATGTTGTATACATTTTTTTAACTCCAACGGATGGTAGCCTTGTCATTATGGAATATGGTCTATTATCGAGATCTTTGTTACTCAATGGATGGTAGCCTTGTCATTATGGAAAGTAGTTTGTTGTAGAGATTTTTGTTACTCCAATGGATGGTAGCCTTGTCATTATGGAAGGAAGTCTGTTGTCGAGATTTTTGTTACTCCAATGGATGGTAGCCTTGTCATTATGGAACGTGGTCTATTGTCGAGATTTTTGTTACTTCAATGGATGGTAGCCTTTTCATTGTGGAAGATACTTTGTTGTTGAGATTATTGCTAGTCCAATGGATGGTAGACATGACATTATAGAAAGTAGTCTAGTTTCTACGTTTTTGTTACTGCAATGGATGGTAGGCTTGTCATTATGGAACGTAGTGTGTTGTCAATATTTTTGTTGCTCCAATGGATGGTAGCCTTGTCATTTTGGAAGGTAGTTTGTTTTCTATATTTTTGTTACTCCAATGGATGATAGTCTTGTCATTATGGAAGTTAGTCTGTTGCATAGATTTTTGTTACTCCAATGGATGGTAGCCTTGTCATTATGGAAGGTAGTCTGTTGTCTAGATTTTAGTTACTCCAATGGATGATAGCCTTGTCATTATGGAAGTTAGTCTGTTGCAGAGATTTTGGTTACTCCAATGGATGGTAGCCTTGTCATTATGGATGTTAGTCTGTTGTCGATATCTTTGTTACTCAATGAATGGTAGCCTATTCATTATGGAAGGTAGTTTGTTGTCGATATTTTTGTTATTCCAATGGATGGCAGCCTTGTCATTATGGAAGGGAGTCTGCTGTCGATATTATTGTTATTCCAATGGATGGCAGCCTTGTCATTATGGAAGGTAGTCTGTTGTCGAGATTTTTGTTAATCTAATGGATGGTAGCCTTGTCATTATGATATGTTGTTTGTTGTCGAGATTTTTGTTACTCCAATGGATGGTAGCCTTGTCTTTATGGAAGGTAGTCTGTTGTCGATATTTTTGTTACTCCAATGGATGGTAGACTTGTCATTATGGAACATGGTCTATTATCGAGATCTTTGTTAATTAAAGGATGGTAGCCTTGTCATTATGGACGGTAGTCTGTTGAAGAGATTTTTGTTACTATAATGGATGGTAGCCTTGTCATTATGGAACGTAGTCTGTTATCGATATTTTTGTTACTCCAATGGATGGTAGCCTTGTCGTTATGGAAGGTAGTTTGTTGTCTAGATTTTTGTTACTCCAATGGATGATAGCCTTGTCATTATGGAAGTTAGTCTGTTGCAGAGATTTTTGTTACTCCAATGGATGGTAGCCTTGTCGTTATGGAAGTTAGTCTGTTGTCGATATCTTTGTTAGTCCAATGGATGGTAGAATTCACATTATGGAAAGTAGTATGGTTTCGATATTTTTGTTACTACAATGAATGGTAGGCTTGTCATTATGGAAGGTAGTCTGTTGTCGAGATTTTTGTTACTCAATGGATGGTAGCCTTGTCATTATGGAAGGAAGTATGTTGTATACATTTTTGTAACTTCAATGGATGGTAGCCTTGTCATTATGGAATCTGGTCTATTATCAAGATCTTTGTTACTCAATGGATGATAGCCTTGTCATTATGGAAGGTAGTCTGTTGTAGATATTTTTGTTACTCCAATGGATGGTAGCCTTATCATTATGGAATGAAGTCTATTGTCGAGATTTTTGTTATTCCAATGGATGGTAGCCTTGTCACTATGGAACGTGGTCTATTGTCGAGATTTTTGTTACTTTAATGGATGGTAGGCTTGTCATTATGGAAGATAGTCTGTTGTCGATATTTTTGATACTCCAATGGATGGTAGACTTGAAATTATGGAAAGTAGTCTGGTTTCTAGATTTTCGTTACTACAATGGATGGTAGGCTTGTCATTATGGAACGTAGTCTGTTGTCGATATTTTTGTTACTCCAATGGATGGTAGCCTTGTCGTTATGGAAGGTAGTATGTTGTCGATATCTTTGTTTCTCAATGGATGGTAGCCTTGTCATTATGGAAGGTAGTCTGCTATCGAGATCTTTGTTACTCTAATGGATGGTAGCCATGTCATTATGGAACGTAGTCTGTTGTCGAGAATTTTGTTACTCCAATGGTTGGTTGCCTTGTCATTATGGAACGCAGTCTGTTGTTGATATTTTTGTTACTCCAATGGATGGTATGCTTTTCATTATTGAAGGTAGTCTATTGTCGAGATTTTTGTTACTCCAATGGATGGTAGCCTTGTCTTTATGGAAGGTAGTCTGTTGTCGATATTTTTGTTACTCCAATGGATGGTAGCCTTGTACTTATGTAATGTTGTTTGTTGTTGAGATTTTTGTTACTCTAATGGATTGTAGACTTGACATTATGGAAAGTAAGATGGTTTCGAGATTTTTGTTACTACAATGTAGGGTAGGCTTGTCATTATGGAACGTAGTTTGTTCTCGATATTTTTGTTACTCCAATGGATGGTAGCGTTGTCTTTATGGAAGGTAGTCTGTGAAGTGGTGAAAAACACAAGAAGGGGGGGTTGAATTGTAAAACTGAAATCTAATGCAATGAACAAGATATTTTTATCCTGGTTCGTTTGATCTCAAACTACTCCAGTCCACCCGTCAAGGTGATTTCGCCTCTCTCCAACGAGGTCTTAATCCACTATATTCAACTGAATATTACAGACTGCTTTAACAACTGCTAAAGCCTTCTTGATCCAAACCACAACCCGGTTTGTCAAGGTAACACTTTCTTACAAAGAGATAAAACTAAGTGTGTGGATGTTTTCTACAAAACTGTATCACAACTGTGATGTATACACAAATTGAAGCTTAGAAACTAGATTGCTAAACAATGATGGAATATCAGAATGTGTGGTTTAGCAAAACTGAGAGAAAGAAGATTATGATTAGCTTTTGTGCGTGTAGAGATTTTGAGAGTATTGCATTAGCCATTTCAATCTTCAAAGTCTTGTTTATATAGCACTGAGATGATGAACGTTGGATGCAATATTCTTGATTCAATGCTAATAACAAACTTTCCTTATTGAGCAGATCTTGTCTGGAATGAGGCCGTTGGATGCTAACCTTGTCATTATGGATTGTAGTCTATTGTCGAGATTTTTTTTACTCCAATGGATGGTAGCCTTGTCATATGGAAGGTAGTATGTTGTCGAGATTTTTTTTACTCCAATGGATGGTAGACTTGACATTATGGAAAGTAGTCTGGTTTCGAGATTTTTGTTACTGCAATGGATGGTAGGCTTGTCATTATGGAACGTAGTCAGTTGTCGATATTTTTGTTACTCTAATGGATGGTAGCCTTGTCGTTGTTGAAGGTAGTCTGTTGTCTAGATTTTTGTTACTCCAATGGATGATAGCCTTGTCATTATGGAAGTTAGTCTGTTGTAGAGATTTTGGTTACTCCAATGGATGGTAGCCTTGTCATTAAGGAAGCAAGTATGTTGTTTAGATGTTTTTAACTCCAATAGATGGTAGCCTTGTCATTATGGAACATGGTCAATTATCGAGATCTTTGTTACTCAATGGATGGTAGCCTTGTCATTATGGAAGGTAGTATGTTGTAGGGATTTTTGTTACTCCAATTGATGGTAGCCTTGTCATTATGGAAGGAAGTCTGTTGTCGAGATTTTTGTTACTCCAATGGATGGTAGCCTTGTCATTATGGAACATGGTCTATTGTCGAGATTTTTGTTACTCCAATGGATGGTAGCCTTGTCATTATGGAAGATAGTCTGTTGTCGAGATTTTTGTTACTCCAATGGATGGTAGCCTTGTCATTATGGAAGACAGTTTGTTGTCGAGGTTTTTATTACTCCAATGGATGGTAGCCTTCTCATTATGGAATGTGGTCTATTGTCGAGATTTTGGTTACTCCAATGGATGGTATCCTTGTCATTATGGAAGGTAGTCTAATGTCGAGATTTTTTTTACTCCATTGGATTGTAGCCTTGTCATTATGGAAGGTAGTTTGTTGTCGAGATTTTTGTCATTCCAATGGATGGTAACCTTTTCATTATGGATTGTAGTCTGTTGTCGAGATTTTTTTATTCCAATGTATGGTTGCCTTGTCATATGAAGGCAGTCTGTTGTCGAGATTTTTTTTACTCCAATGGATGGTTGCCTTGTCATAATGGAAGTTAGTCTGTTGTCGATATCTTTGTTACTCCAATGGATGGTAGCCATGTCATTATGGAAGGTAGTCTGTTGTACAGATTTTTGTTACTCCAATGGATGGTAGCCCAGTCATTATAGAAGGAAGTCTGTTGTCGAGATTTTTGTTACTCAAATGGATGGTAGCCTTGTCATTATGGAAGGAAGTCTATTGTATACATTTTTGTACCTCCAATGGATGGTAGCCTTGTCATTATGGAAGGTAGTCTGTTGTACAGATTTTTGTTACTCCAATGGATGGTCGCCCAGTCATTATGGAAGGAAGTCTGTTGTCGAGATTTTTGTTACTCCAATGGATGGTAGCCTTGTCATTATGGAAGGAAGTTTGTTGTATACATTTTTGTAACTCCAATGGATGGTAGCCTTGTCATTATGGAATGTGGTCTACTATCGAGATCTTTGTTACTCAATGGATGGTAGCCTTGTCATTATGGAAGGTAGTATGTTGTAGAGATTTTTGTTACTCCAATGGATGGTAGCCTTGTCATTATGGAAGGATGTCTGTTGTCGAGATTTTTGTTACTCCAATGGATGGTAGCCTTGTCATTATGGAACATGGTCTATTGTCGAGATTTTTGTTACTCCAATGGATGGTAGCCTTGTCATTATGAAAGATAGTCTGTTGTCGAGATTTTTGTTACTCCAATGGATGGTAGACTTGACATTATGGAAAGTAGTCTGGTTTCGAGATTTTTGTTACTGCAATGGATGGTAGGCTTGTCATTATGGAACGTAGTCAGTTGTCGATATTTTTGTTACTCTAATGGATGGTAGCCTTGTCGTTGTTGAAGGTAGTCTGTTGTCTAGATTTTTGTTACTCCAATGGATGATAGCCTTGTCATTATGGAAGTTAGTCTGTTGTAGAGATTTTGGTTACTTCAATGGATGGTAGCCTTGTTATTAAGGAAGCAAGTATGTTGTTTAGATGTTTGTAACTCCAATAGATGGTAGCCTTGTCATTATGGAACATGGTCCATTATCGAGATTTTTGTTACTCAATGGATGGTAGCCTTATCATTATGGAAGGTAGTCTATTGTAGACATTTTTGTTACTCCAATGGATGGTATCCTTGTCATTATGGATGGAAGTCTATTGTCGAGATTTATGTTACTCCAATGGATGGTAGCCTTGTCATTATGGAACATGGTCTATTGTCGAGATTTTTGTTACTCCAATGGATGGTAGCCTTGTCATTATGGAAGATAGTTTGTTGTCGAGATTTTTGTTACTCCAATGGATTGTAGCCTTGTCATTATGGAAGGTAGTTTGTTGTTGAGGTTTTTGTCATTCCAATGGATGCTAACCTTGTCATTATGGATTGTAGTCTGTTGTCGAGATATTTTTTACTCCAATGGATGGTAGCCTTGTCATATTGAAGGTAGTATGTTGTCGAGATTTTTTTTACACCAATGGATGGTAGACTTGTCATTATGGAAGATAGTCTGTTGTCGAGATTTTTGTTACTCCAATGGGTGGTTGACTGGACATTATGGAAAGTTGTCTGGTTTCGAGGTTTTTTATACTGCAATGGATGGTAGGCTTGTCATTATGGAACATAGTCTATTGTCATTATGGAAGGAAGTCTGTTGTATACATTTTTGTAACTCCAAATGATGGTAGACTTGTCATTCTGGAATGTGGTCTATTATCGAGATCTTTGTTACTTAATGGATGGTAGCCTTGTCATTATGGAAGGTAGTCTGTTGTAGAGATTTTTGTTACTCCAATGGATGGTAGCCTTGTCATTATGGAAAGAAGTCTGTTGTCGAGATTTTTGTTACTCCATTGGATTGTGGCCTTGTCATTATGGAAGGTAGTTTGTTGTTGAGATTTTTGTCATTCCAATGGATGTTAACCTTGTCATTATGGATTGTAGTCTGTTGTCGAGATTATTTTTACTCCAATGGATGGTAGCCTTGTCATATGGAAGGTAGCATGTTGTCGAGATTTTTTTTACTCCAATGGATGGTATACTTGTCATTATGGAAGATAGTCTGTTGTCGAGATTTTTGTTACTCCAATGGGTGGTAGAGTGGACATTATGGAAAGTTGTCCTGTTTTGTGGTTTTTGTTACTGCAATGGATGGTAGGCTTGTCATTATGGAACGTGGTCTATTGTCGAGATTTGTTTTACTCCAATGGATGGTAGCCTTGTCATTATGGAAGGAAGTCTGTTGTATACATTTTTGTAACTCCAATGGATGGTAGCCTTGTCATTATGGAACGTGGTCTATTATCGAGATCTTTGTTACTCAATGGATGGTAGCCTTGTCATTATGGAAGGTAGTATGTTGTAGAGATTTTTGTAACTCCAATGGATAGTAGCCTTGTCATTATGGAAGGAAGTCTGTTGTCGAGATTTTTGTTACTCCAATGGATGGTAGCCTTGTCATTATGGAAGATAGTCTGTTGTCGATATTTTTGTTACTCCAATGGATGGTAGCCTTGTCATTATGGAAGGTAGTTTCTTGTTGAGGTTTTTGTTACTCCAATGGATGGTAGCCTTGTCATTATGGAACATGGTCTATTGTCGAGATTTTTGTTACTCCAATGGATGGTAGCCTTGTCATTATGGAAGATAGTCTGTTGTCGAGATTTTTGTTACTCCAATGGATGGTAGACTTGACATTATGGAAAGTAGTCTGGTTTCGAGATTTTTCTTACTGCAATGGATGGTAGGCTTGCCATTATGGAACGTAGTCAGCTGTCGATATTTTTGTTTCCCTAATGGATGGTAGCCTTGTCGTTGTTGAAGGTAGTTTGTTGTCTAGATTTTTGTTACTCCAATGGATGATAGCCTTGTCATTATGGAAGTTAGTCTGTTGTAGAGATTTTGGTTACTCCAATGGATGGTAGCCTTGTCATTAAGGAAGCAAGTATGTTGTTTAGATGTTTGTAACTCCAATAGATGGTAGCCTTGTCATTATGGAACATGGTCCATTATCGAGATTTTTGTTACTCAATGGTATGTAGCCTTATCATTATGGAAGGTAGTCTATTGTCGAGATTTTTGTTACTCCAATGGATGGTATCCTTGTCATTATGGAAGGAAGTCTATTGTCGAGATTTTTGTTACTCCAATGGATGGTAGCCTTGTCATTATGGAACGTGGTCTATTGTCGAGATTTTTGTTACTCCAATGGATGGTAGCCTTGTCATTATGGAAGATAGTCTGTTGTCGAGATTTATGTTACTCCGTTGGATTGTAGCCTTGTCATTATGGAAGGTAGTTTGTTGTTGAGGTTTTTGTCATTCCAATGGATGCTAACCTTGTAATTATGGATTGTAGTATGTTGTCGGGATTTTTTTTACTCCAATGGATGGTAGCCTTGTCATATGGAAGGTAGTATGTTGTCGAGATTTTTTTTACACCAATGGATGGTAGACTTGTCATTATGGAAGATAGTCTGTTGTCGAGATTTTTGTTACTCCAATGGGTGGTAGACTGGATATTATGGAAAGTTGTCTGGTTTTGAGGTTTTTGTTACTGCAATGGATTGTAGGCTTGTCATTATGGAACATGGTCTATTATCAAGATCTTTGTTACTCAATGGATGGTAGCCTTGTCATTATGGAAGGTAGTATGTGGTAGAGATTTTTGTTACTCCAATGGATGGTAGCCTTGTCATTATGGAAGGAAGTCTGTTGTCGAGATTTTTGTTACTCCAATGGATGGTAGCCTTGTCATTATGGAACATGGTCTATTGTCGAGATTTTTGTTACTCCAATGGATGGTAGCCTTGTCATTATGGAAGATAGTCTATTGTCGAGATTTTTGTTACTCCAATGGATGGTAGACTTGACATTATGGAAAGTAGTCTGGTTTCGAGATTTTTGTTAGTGCAATGGATGGTAGGCTTGTCATTATGGAACATAGTCAGTTGTCGATATTTTTGTTACTCTAATGGATGGTAGCCTTGTCATTGTGGAAGGTAGTCTGTTGTCTAGATTTTTGTTACTCCAATGGATGATAGCCTTGTCATTATGGAAGTTAGTCTGTTGTAGAGATTTTTGTTAATCCAATGGATGGTAGCCTTGTCATTAAGGAAGCAAGTATGTTGTTTAGATTTTTTTAACTCCAATAGATGGTAGCCTTGTCATTATGGAACATGGTCCATTATCGAGATTTTTGTTACTCGATGGATGGTAGCCTTATCATTATGGAAGGTAGTCTATTGTAGACATGTTTTTTTACTCCAATGGATGGTATCCTTGTCATTATGGAAGGAAGTCTATTGTCGAGATTTTTGTTACTCCAATGGATGGTAGCCTTGTCATTATGGAACATGGTCTATTGTCAAGATTTTTGTTACTCCAATGGATGGTAGCCTAGTCATTATGGAAGATAGTCTGTTGTCAAGATTTTTGTTACTCAATTGGATTGTAGCCTTGTCATTATGGAAGGTAGTTTGTTGTTGAGATTTTTGTCATTCCAATGGATGCTATCCTTGTCATTATGGATTGTAGTCTGTTGTCCAGAATTTTTTTACTCCAATGGATGGTAGCCTTGTCATATGGAAGGTAGTATGTTGTCGAGATTTTTTTACTCCAATGGATGGTAGACTTGTCCTTATGGAAGATAGTCTGTTGTCGAGATTTTTGTTACTCCAATGGGTGGTAGACTGGACATTATGGAAAGTTATCTGGTTTCGAGGTTTTTGTTACTGCAATGGATGGTAGGCTTGTCATTATGGAACATAGTCTATTGTCAATATTTTTGTTACTCCAATGGATGGTAGCCTTGTCATTATGGAAGGAAATCTGTTGTATTCATTTTTGTAACTCCAATGGATGGTAGACTTGTCATTCTGGAATGTGGTCTATTATCGAGATCTTTGTTACTCAATGGATGGTAGCCTTGTCATTATGGAAGGTAGTTTGTTGTAGATATTTTTGTTACTCCAATGGATGGTAGCCTTGTCATTATGGAAAGAAGTCTGTTGTCGACATTTTTGTTACTCCAATGGATGATAGCCTTGTCATTATGGAACGTGGTCTATTGTCGAGATTTTTGTTACTCCAATGGATGGTAGCCTTGTCATTATGGAAGATAGTTTGTTGTCCAGAATTTTGTAACAATAATGGATGGTATCCTTGTCATTATGGAACATGGTCTATTGTCGAGATTTTTGTTACTCCAATGGATGGTAGCCTTGTCATTATGGAAGATAGTCTGTTGTCGAGATTTTTGTTACTCCAATGGATGGTAGACTTGACATTATGGAAAGTAGTCTGGTTTCGAGATTTTTCTTACTGCAATGGATGGTAGGCTTGCCATTATGGAACGTAGTCAGCTGTCGATATTTTTGTTTCTCTAATGGATGGTAGCCTTGTCGTTGTTGAAGGTAGTCTGTTGTCTAGATTTTTGTTACTCCAATGGATGATAGCCTTGTCATTATGGAAGTTAGTCTGTTGTAGAGATTTTGGTTACTCCAATGGATGGTAGCCTTGTCATTAAGGAAGCAAGTATGTTGTTTAGATGTTTGTAACTCCAATAGATGGTAGCCTTGTCATTATGGAACATGGTCCATTATCGAGATTTTTGTTACTCAATGGTATGTAGCCTTATCATTATGGAAGGTAGTCTATTGTCGAGATTTTTGTTACTCCAATGGATGGTATCCTTGTCATTATGGAAGGAAGTCTATTGTCGAGATTTTTGTTACTCCAATGGATGGTAGCCTTGTCATTATGGAACGTGGTCTATTGTCGAGATTTTTGTTACTCCAATGGATGGTAGCCTTGTCATTATGGAAGATAGTCTGTTGTCGAGATTTATGTTACTCCGTTGGATTGTAGCCTTGTCATTATGGAAGGTAGTTTGTTGTTGAGGTTTTTGTCATTCCAATGGATGCTAACCTTGTAATTATGGATTGTAGTATGTTGTCGGGATTTTTTTTACTCCAATGGATGGTAGCCTTGTCATATGGAAGGTAGTATGTTGTCGAGATTTTTTTTACACCAATGGATGGTAGACTTGTCATTATGGAAGATAGTCTGTTGTCGAGATTTTTGTTACTCCAATGGGTGGTAGACTGGATATTATGGAAAGTTGTCTGGTTTCGAGGTTTTTGTTACTGCAATGGATTGTAGGCTTGTCATTATGGAACATGGTCTATTATCAAGATCTTTGTTACTCAATGGATGGTAGCCTTGTCATTATGGAAGGTAGTATGTGGTAGAGATTTTTGTTACTCCAATGGATGGTAGCCTTGTCATTATGGAAGGAAGTCTGTTGTCGAGATTTTTGTTACTCCAATGGATGGTAGCCTTGTCATTATGGAACATGGTCTATTGTCGAGATTTTTGTTACTCCAATGGATGGTGGCCTTGTCATTATGGAAGATAGTCTATTGTCGAGATTTTTGTTACTCCAATGGATGGTAGACTTGACATTATGGAAAGTAGTCTGGTTTCGAGATTTTTGTTAGTGCAATGGATGGTAGGCTTGTCATTATGGAACATAGTCAGTTGTCGATATTTTTGTTACTCTAATGGATGGTAGCCTTGTCATTGTGGAAGGTAGTCTGTTGTCTAGATTTTTGTTACTCCAATGGATGATAGCCTTGTCATTATGGAAGTTAGTCTGTTGTAGAGATTTTTGTTAATCCAATGGATGGTAGCCTTGTCATTAAGGAAGCAAGTATGTTGTTTAGATTTTTTTAACTACAATAGATGGTAGCCTTGTCATTATGGAACATGGTCCATTATCGAGATTTTTGTTACTCGATGGATTGTAGCCTTATCATTATGGAAGGTAGTCTATTGTAGACATTTTTTTTACTCCAATGGATGGTATCCTTGTCATTATGGAAGAAAGTCTATTGTCGAGATTTTTGTTACTCCAATGGATGGTAGCCTTGTCATTATGGAACATGGTCTATTGTCAAGATTTTTGTTACTCCAATGGATGGTAGCCTAGTCATTATGGAAGATAGTCTGTTGTCAAGATTTTTGTTACTCAATTGGATTGTAGCCTTGTCATTATGGAAGGTAGTTTGTTGTTGAGATTTTTGTCATTCCAATGGATGCTATCCTTGTCATTATGGATTGTAGTCTGTTGTCCAGAATTTTTTTACTCCAATGGATGGTAGCCTTGTCATATGGAAGGTAGTATGTTGTCGAGATTTTTTTACTCCAATGGATGGTAGACTTGTCCTTATGGAAGATAGTCAGTTGTCGAGATTTTTGTTACTCCAATGGGTGGTAGACTGGACATTATGGAAAGTTATCTGGTTTCGAGGTTTTTGTTACTGCAATGGATGGTAGGCTTGTCATTATGGAACATAGTTTATTGTCAATATTTTTGTTACTCCAATGGATGGTAGCCTTGTCATTATGGAAGGAAATCTGTTGTATTCATTTTTGTAACTCCAATGGATGGTAGACTTGTCATTCTGGAATGTGGTCTATTATCGAGATCTTTGTTACTCAATGGATGGTAGCCTTGTCATTATGGAAGGTAGTTTGTTGTAGATATTTTTGTTACTCCAATGGATGGTAGCCTTGTCATTATGGAAAGAAGTCTGTTGTCGACATTTTTGTTACTCCAATGGATGATAGCCTTGTCATTATGGAACGTGGTCTATTGTCGAGATTTTTGTTACTCCAATGGATGGTAGCCTTGTCATTATGGAAGATAGTTTGTTGTCCAGAATTTTGTAACAATAATGGATGGTATCCTTGTCATTATGGAACATGGTCTATTGTCGAGATTTTTGTTACTCCAATGGATGGTAGCCTTGTCCTTATGGAAGATAGTCTGTTGTCGAGATTTTTGTTACTCCAATGGATGGTAGACTTGACATTATGGAAAGTAGTCTGGTTTCGAGATTTTTCTTACTGCAATGGATGGTAGGCTTGCCATTATGGAACGTAGTCAGCTGTCGATATTTTTGTTTCTCTAATGGATGGTAGCCTTGTCGTTGTTGAAGGTAGTCTGTTGTCTAGATTTTTGTTACTCCAATGGATGATAGCCTTGTCATTATGGAAGTTAGTCTGTTGTAGAGATTTTGGTTACTCCAATGGATGGTAGCCTTGTCATTAAGGAAGCAAGTATGTTGTTTAGATGTTTGTAACTCCAATAGATGGTAGCCTTGTCATTATGGAACATGGTCCATTATCGAGATTTTTGTTACTCAATGGTATGTAGCCTTATCATTATGGAAGGTAGTCTATTGTCGAGATTTTTGTTACTCCAATGGATGGTATCCTTGTCATTATGGAAGGAAGTCTATTGTCGAGATTTTTGTTACTCCAATGGATGGTAGCCTTGTCATTATGGAACGTGGTCTATTGTCGAGATTTTTGTTACTCCAATGGATGGTAGCCTTGTCATTATGGAAGATAGTCTGTTGTCGAGATTTATGTTACTCCGTTGGATTGTAGCCTTGTCATTATGGAAGGTAGTTTGTTGTTGAGGTTTTTGTCATTCCAATGGATGCTAACCTTGTAATTATGGATTGTAGTATGTTGTCGGGATTTTTTTTACTCCAATGGATGGTAGCCTTGTCATATGGAAGGTAGTATGTTGTCGAGATTTTTTTTACACCAATGGATGGTAGACTTGTCATTATGGAAGATAGTCTGTTGTCGAGATTTTTGTTACTCCAATGGGTGGTAGACTGGATATTATGGAAAGTTGTCTGGTTTCGAGGTTTTTGTTACTGCAATGGATTGTAGGCTTGTCATTATGGAACATGGTCTATTATCAAGATCTTTGTTACTCAATGGATGGTAGCCTTGTCATTATGGAAGGTAGTATGTGGTAGAGATTTTTGTTACTCCAATGGATGGTAGCCTTGTCATTATGGAAGGAAGTTTGTTGTCGAGATTTTTGTTACTCCAATGGATGGTAGCCTTGTCATTATGGAACATGGTCTATTGTCGAGATTTTTGTTACTCCAATGGATGGTGGCCTTGTCATTATGGAAGATAGTCTATTGTCGAGATTTTTGTTACTCCAATGGATGGTAGACTTGACATTATGGAAAGTAGTCTGGTTTCGAGATTTTTGTTAGTGCAATGGATGGTAGGCTTGTCATTATGGAACATAGTCAGTTGTCGATATTTTTGTTACTCTAATGGATGGTAGCCTTGTCATTGTGGAAGGTAGTCTGTTGTCTAGATTTTTGTTACTCCAATGGATGATAGCCTTGTCATTATGGAAGTTAGTCTGTTGTAGAGATTTTTGTTAATCCAATGGATGGTAGCCTTGTCATTAAGGAAGCAAGTATGTTGTTTAGATTTTTTTAACTCCAATAGATGGTAGCCTTGTCATTATGGAACATGGTCCATTATCGAGATTTTTGTTACTCGATGGATTGTAGCCTTATCATTATGGAAGGTAGTCTATTGTAGACATTTTTTTTACTCCAATGGATGGTATCCTTGTCATTATGGAAGAAAGTCTATTGTCGAGATTTTTGTTACTCCAATGGATGGTAGCCTTGTCATTATGGAACATGGTCTATTGTCAAGATTTTTGTTACTCCAATGGATGGTAGCCTAGTCATTATGGAAGATAGTCTGTTGTCAAGATTTTTGTTACTCAATTGGATTGTAGCCTTGTCATTATGGAAGGTAGTTTGTTGTTGAGATTTTTGTCATTCCAATGGATGCTATCCTTGTCATTATGGATTGTAGTCTGTTGTCCAGAATTTTTTTACTCCAATGGATGGTAGCCTTGTCATATGGAAGGTAGTATGTTGTCGAGATTTTTTTACTCCAATGGATGGTAGACTTGTCCTTATGGAAGATAGTCAGTTGTCGAGATTTTTGTTACTCCAATGGGTGGTAGACTGGACATTATGGAAAGTTATCTGGTTTCGAGGTTTTTGTTACTGCAATGGATGGTAGGCTTGTCATTATGGAACATAGTCTATTGTCAATATTTTTGTTACTCCAATGGATGGTAGCCTTGTCATTATGGAAGGAAATCTGTTGTATTCATTTTTGTAACTCCAATGGATGGTAGACTTGTCATTCTGGAATGTGGTCTATTATCGAGATCTTTGTTACTCAATGGATGGTAGCCTTGTCATTATGGAAGGTAGTTTGTTGTAGATATTTTTGTTACTCCAATGGATGGTAGCCTTGTCATTATGGAAAGAAGTCTGTTGTCGACATTTTTGTTACTCCAATGGATGATAGCCTTGTCATTATGGAACGTGGTCTATTGTCGAGATTTTTGTTACTCCAATGGATGGTAGCCTTGTCATTATGGAAGATAGTTTGTTGTCCAGAATTTTGTAACAATAATGGATGGTATCCTTGTCATTATGGAACATGGTCTATTGTCGAGATTTTTGTTACTCCAATGGATGGTAGCCTTGTCATTATGGAAGATAGTCTGTTGTCGAGATTTTTGTTACTCCAATGGATGGTAGACTTGACATTATGGAAAGTAGTCTGGTTTCGAGATTTTTCTTACTGCAATGGATGGTAGGCTTGCCATTATGGTACGTAGTCAGCTGTCGATATTTTTGTTTCTCTAATGGATGGTAGCCTTGTCGTTGTTGAAGGTAGTCTGTTGTCTAGATTTTTGTTACTCCAATGGATGATAGCCTTGTCATTATGGAAGTTAGTCTGTTGTAGAGATTTTGGTTACTCCAATGGATGGTAGCCTTGTCATTAAGGAAGCAAGTATGTTGTTTAGATGTTTGTAACTCCAATAGATGGTAGCCTTGTCATTATGGAACATGGTCCATTATCGAGATTTTTGTTACTCAATGGTATGTAGCCTTATCATTATGGAAGGTAGTCTATTGTCGAGATTTTTGTTACTCCAATGGATGGTATCCTTGTCATTATGGAAGGAAGTCTATTGTCGAGATTTTTGTTACTCCAATGGATGGTAGCCTTGTCATTATGGAACGTGGTCTATTGTCGAGATTTTTGTTACTCCAATGGATGGTAGCCTTGTCATTATGGAAGATAGTCTATTGTCGAGATTTATGTTACTCCGTTGGATTGTAGCCTTGTCATTATGGAAGGTAGTTTGTTGTTGAGGTTTTTGTCATTCCAATGGATGCTAACCTTGTAATTATGGATTGTAGTATGTTGTCGGGATTTTTTTTACTCCAATGGATGGTAGCCTTGTCATATGGAAGGTAGTATGTTGTCGAGATTTTTTTTACACCAATGGATGGTAGACTTGTCATTATGGAAGATAGTCTGTTGTCGAGATTTTTGTTACTCCAATGGGTGGTAGACTGGATATTATGGAAAGTTGTCTGGTTTCGAGGTTTTTGTTACTGCAATGGATTGTAGGCTTGTCATTATGGAACATGGTCTATTATCAAGATCTTTGTTACTCAATGGATGGTAGCCTTGTCATTATGGAAGGTAGTATGTGGTAGAGATTTTTGTTACTCCAATGGATGGTAGCCTTGTCATTATGGAAGGAAGTCTGTTGTCGAGATTTTTGTTACTCCAATGGATGGTAGCCTTGTCATTATGGAACATGGTCTATTGTCGAGATTTTTGTTACTCCAATGGATGGTAGCCTTGTCATTATGGAAGATAGTCTATTGTCGAGATTTTTGTTACTCCAATGGATGGTAGACTTGACATTATGGAAAGTAGTCTAGTTTCGAGATTTTTGTTAGTGCAATGGATGGTAGGCTTGTCATTATGGAACATAGTCAGTTGTCGATATTTTTGTTACTCTAATGGATGGTAGCCTTGTCATTGTGGAAGGTAGTCTGTTGTCTAGATTTTTGTTACTCCAATGGATGATAGCGTTGTCATTATGGAAGTTAGTCTGTTGTAGAGATTTTTGTTAATCCAATGGATGGTAGCCTTGTCATTAAGGAAGCAAGTATGTTGTTTAGATTTTTTTAACTCCAATCGATGGTAGCCTTGTCATTATGGAACATGGTCCATTATCGAGATTTTTGTTACTCGATGGATGGTAGCCTTATCATTATGGAAGGTAGTCTATTGTAGACATTTTTTTTACTCCAATGGATGGTATCCTTGTCATTATGGAAGGAAGTCTATTGTCGAGATTTTTGTTACTCCAATGGATGGTAGCCTTGTCATTATGGAACATGGTCTATTGTCAAGATTTTTGTTACTCCAATGGATGGTAGCCTAGTCATTATGGAAGATAGTCTGTTGTCAAGATTTTTGTTACTCAATTGGATTGTAGCCTTGTCATTATGGAAGGTAGTTTGTTGTTGAGATTTTTGTCATTCCAATGGATGCTATCCTTGTCATTATGGATTGTAGTCTGTTGTCCAGAATTTTTTTACTCCAATGGATGGTAGCCTTGTCATATGGAAGGTAGTATGTTGTCGAGATTTTTTTACTCCAATGGATGGTAGACTTGTCCTTATGGAAGATAGTCTGTTGTCGAGATTTTTGTTACTCCAATGGGTGGTAGACTGGACATTATGGAAAGTTATCTGGTTTCGAGGTTTTTGTTACTGCAATGGATGGTAGGCTTGTCATTATGGAACATAGTCTATTGTCAATATTTTTGTTACTCCAATGGATGGTAGCCTTGTCATTATGGAAGGAAATCTGTTGTATTCATTTTTGTAACTCCAATGGATGGTAGACTTGTCATGCTGGAATGTGGTCTATTATCGAGATCTTTGTTACTCAATGGATGGTAGCCTTGTCATTATGGAAGGTAGTTTGTTGTAGATATTTTTGTTACTCCAATGGATGGTAGCCTTGTCATTATGGAAAGAAGTCTGTTGTCGACATTTTTGTTACTCCAATGGATGATAGCCTTGTCATTATGGAACGTGGTCTATTGTCGAGATTTTTGTTACTCCAATGGATGGTAGCCTTGTCATTATGGAAGATAGTTTGTTGTCCAGAATTTTGTAACAATAATGGATGGTATCCTTGTCATTATGGAACATGGTCTATTGTCGAGATTTTTGTTACTCCAATGGATGGTAGCCTTGTCATTATGGAAGATAGTCTGTTGTCGAGATTTTTGTTACTCCAATGGATGGTAGACTTGACATTATGGAAAGTAGTCTGGTTTCGAGATTTTTCTTACTGCAATGGATGGTAGGCTTGCCATTATGGAACGTAGTCAGCTGTCGATATTTTTGTTTCTCTAATGGATGGTAGCCTTGTCGTTGTTGAAGGTAGTCTGTTGTCTAGATTTTTGTTACTCCAATGGATGATAGCCTTGTCATTATGGAAGTTAGTCTGTTGTAGAGATTTTGGTTACTCCAATGGATGGTAGCCTTGTCATTAAGGAAGCAAGTATGTTGTTTAGATGTTTGTAACTCCAATAGATGGTAGCCTTGTCATTATGGAACATGGTCCATTATCGAGATTTTTGTTACTCAATGGTATGTAGCCTTATCATTATGGAAGGTAGTCTATTGTCGAGATTTTTGTTACTCCAATGGATGGTATCCTTGTCATTATGGAAGGAAGTCTATTGTCGAGATTTTTGTTACTCCAATGGATGGTAGCCTTGTCATTATGGAACGTGGTCTATTGTCGAGATTTTTGTTACTCCAATGGATGGTAGCCTTGTCATTATGGAAGATAGTCTGTTGTCAAGATTTATGTTACTCCGTTGGATTGTAGCCTTGTCATTATGGAAGGTAGTTTGTTGTTGAGGTTTTTGTCATTCCAATGGATGCTAACCTTGTAATTATGGATTGTAGTATGTTGTCGGGATTTTTTTTACTCCAATGGATGGTAGCCTTGTCATATGGAAGGTAGTATGTTGTCGAGATTTTTTTTACACCAATGGATGGTAGACTTGTCATTATGGAAGATAGTCTGTTGTCGAGATTTTTGTTACTCCAATGGGTGGTAGACTGGATATTATGGAAAGTTGTCTGGTTTCGAGGTTTTTGTTACTGCAATGGATTGTAGGCTTGTCATTATGGAACATGGTCTATTATCAAGATCTTTGTTACTCAATGGATGGTAGCCTTGTCATTATGGAAGGTAGTATGTGGTAGAGATTTTTGTTACTCCAATGGATGGTAGCCTTGTCATTATGGAAGGAAGTCTGTTGTCGAGATTTTTGTTACTCCAATGGATGGTAGCCTTGTCATTATGGAACATGGTCTATTGTCGAGATTTTTGTTACTCCAATGGATGGTGGCCTTGTCATTATGGAAGATAGTCTATTGTCGAGATTTTTGTTACTCCAATGGATGGTAGACTTGACATTATGGAAAGTAGTCTGGTTTCGAGATTTTTGTTAGTGCAATGGATGGTAGGCTTGTCATTATGGAACATAGTCAGTTGTCGATATTTTTGTTACTCTAATGGATGGTAGCCTTGTCATTGTGGAAGGTAGTCTGTTGTCTAGATTTTTGTTACTCCAATGGATGATAGCCTTGTCATTATGGAAGTTAGTCTGTTGTAGAGATTTTTGTTAATCCAATGGATGGTAGCCTTGTCATTAAGGAAGCAAGTATGTTGTTTAGATTTTTTTAACTCCAATAGATGGTAGCCTTGTCATTATGGAACATGGTCCATTATCGAGATTTTTGTTACTCGATGGATTGTAGCCTTATCATTATGGAAGGTAGTCTATTGTAGACATTTTTTTTACTCCAATGGATGGTATCCTTGTCATTATGGAAGAAAGTCTATTGTCGAGATTTTTGTTACTCCAATGGATGGTAGCCTTGTCATTATGGAACATGGTCTATTGTCAAGATTTTTGTTACTCCAATGGATGGTAGCCTAGTCATTATGGAAGATAGTCTGTTGTCAAGATTTTTGTTACTCAATTGGATTGTAGCCTTGTCATTATGGAAGGTAGTTTGTTGTTGAGATTTTTGTCATTCCAATGGATGCTATCCTTGTCATTATGGATTGTAGTCTGTTGTCCAGAATTTTTTTACTCCAATGGATGGTAGCCTTGTCATATGGAAGGTAGTATGTTGTCGAGATTTTTTTACTCCAATGGATGGTAGACTTGTCCTTATGGAAGATAGTCAGTTGTCGAGATTTTTGTTACTCCAATGGGTGGTAGACTGGACATTATGGAAAGTTATCTGGTTTCGAGGTTTTTGTTACTGCAATGGATGGTAGGCTTGTCATTATGGAACATAGTCTATTGTCAATATTTTTGTTACTCCAATGGATGGTAGCCTTGTCATTATGGAAGGAAATCTGTTGTATTCATTTTTGTAACTCCAATGGATGGTAGACTTGTCATTCTGGAATGTGGTCTATTATCGAGATCTTTGTTACTCAATGGATGGTAGCCTTGTCATTATGGAAGGTAGTTTGTTGTAGATATTTTTGTTACTCCAATGGATGGTAGCCTTGTCATTATGGAAAGAAGTCTGTTGTCGACATTTTTGTTACTCCAATGGATGATAGCCTTGTCATTATGGAACGTGGTCTATTGTCGAGATTTTTGTTACTCCAATGGATGGTAGCCTTGTCATTATGGAAGATAGTTTGTTGTCCAGAATTTTGTAACAATAATGGATGGTATCCTTGTCATTATGGAACATGGTCTATTGTCGAGATTTTTGTTACTCCAATGGATGGTAGCCTTGTCATTATGGAAGATAGTCTGTTGTCGAGATTTTTGTTACTCCAATGGATGGTAGACTTGACATTATGGAAAGTAGTCTGGTTTCGAGATTTTTCTTACTGCAATGGATGGTAGGCTTGCCATTATGGTACGTAGTCAGCTGTCGATATTTTTGTTTCTCTAATGGATGGTAGCCTTGTCGTTGTTGAAGGTAGTCTGTTGTCTAGATTTTTGTTACTCCAATGGATGATAGCCTTGTCATTATGGAAGTTAGTCTGTTGTAGAGATTTTGGTTACTCCAATGGATGGTAGCCTTGTCATTAAGGAAGCAAGTATGTTGTTTAGATGTTTGTAACTCCAATAGATGGTAGCCTTGTCATTATGGAACATGGTCCATTATCGAGATTTTTGTTACTCAATGGTATGTAGCCTTATCATTATGGAAGGTAGTCTATTGTCGAGATTTTTGTTACTCCAATGGATGGTATCCTTGTCATTATGGAAGGAAGTCTATTGTCGAGATTTTTGTTACTCCAATGGATGGTAGCCTTGTCATTATGGAACGTGGTCTATTGTCGAGATTTTTGTTACTCCAATGGATGGTAGCCTTGTCATTATGGAAGATAGTCTATTGTCGAGATTTATGTTACTCCGTTGGATTGTAGCCTTGTCATTATGGAAGGTAGTTTGTTGTTGAGGTTTTTGTCATTCCAATGGATGCTAACCTTGTAATTATGGATTGTAGTATGTTGTCGGGATTTTTTTTACTCCAATGGATGGTAGCCTTGTCATATGGAAGGTAGTATGTTGTCGAGATTTTTTTTACACCAATGGATGGTAGACTTGTCATTATGGAAGATAGTCTGTTGTCGAGATTTTTGTTACTCCAATGGGTGGTAGACTGGATATTATGGAAAGTTGTCTGGTTTCGAGGTTTTTGTTACTGCAATGGATTGTAGGCTTGTCATTATGGAACATGGTCTATTATCAAGATCTTTGTTACTCAATGGATGGTAGCCTTGTCATTATGGAAGGTAGTATGTGGTAGAGATTTTTGTTACTCCAATGGATGGTAGCCTTGTCATTATGGAAGGAAGTCTGTTGTCGAGATTTTTGTTACTCCAATGGATGGTAGCCTTGTCATTATGGAACATGGTCTATTGTCGAGATTTTTGTTACTCCAATGGATGGTAGCCTTGTCATTATGGAAGATAGTCTATTGTCGAGATTTTTGTTACTCCAATGGATGGTAGACTTGACATTATGGAAAGTAGTCTAGTTTCGAGATTTTTGTTAGTGCAATGGATGGTAGGCTTGTCATTATGGAACATAGTCAGTTGTCGATATTTTTGTTACTCTAATGGATGGTAGCCTTGTCATTGTGGAAGGTAGTCTGTTGTCTAGATTTTTGTTACTCCAATGGATGATAGCCTTGTCATTATGGAAGTTAGTCTGTTGTAGAGATTTTTGTTAATCCAATGGATGGTAGCCTTGTCATTAAGGAAGCAAGTATGTTGTTTAGATTTTTTTAACTCCAATCGATGGTAGCCTTGTCATTATGGAACATGGTCCATTATCGAGATTTTTGTTACTCGATGGATGGTAGCCTTATCATTATGGAAGGTAGTCTATTGTAGACATTTTTTTTACTCCAATGGATGGTATCCTTGTCATTATGGAAGGAAGTCTATTGTCGAGATTTTTGTTACTCCAATGGATGGTAGCCTTGTCATTATGGAACATGGTCTATTGTCAAGATTTTTGTTACTCCAATGGATGGTAGCCTAGTCATTATGGAAGATAGTCTGTTGTCAAGATTTTTGTTACTCAATTGGATTGTAGCCTTGTCATTATGGAAGGTAGTTTGTTGTTGAGATTTTTGTCATTCCAATGGATGCTATCCTTGTCATTATGGATTGTAGTCTGTTGTCCAGAATTTTTTTACTCCAATGGATGGTAGCCTTGTCATATGGAAGGTAGTATGTTGTCGAGATTTTTTTACTCCAATGGATGGTAGACTTGTCCTTATGGAAGATAGTCTGTTGTCGAGATTTTTGTTACTCCAATGGGTGGTAGACTGGACATTATGGAAAGTTATCTGGTTTCGAGGTTTTTGTTACTGCAATGGATGGTAGGCTTGTCATTATGGAACATAGTCTATTGTCAATATTTTTGTTACTCCAATGGATGGTAGCCTTGTCATTATGGAAGGAAATCTGTTGTATTCATTTTTGTAACTCCAATGGATGGTAGACTTGTCATTCTGGAATGTGGTCTATTATCGAGATCTTTGTTACTCAATGGATGGTAGCCTTGTCATTATGGAAGGTAGTTTGTTGTAGATATTTTTGTTACTCCAATGGATGGTAGCCTTGTCATTATGGAAAGAAGTCTGTTGTCGACATTTTTGTTACTCCAATGGATGATAGCCTTGTCATTATGGAACGTGGTCTATTGTCGAGATTTTTGTTACTCCAATGGATGGTAGCCTTGTCATTATGGAAGATAGTTTGTTGTCCAGAATTTTGTAACAATAATGGATGGTATCCTTGTCATTATGGAACATGGTCTATTGTCGAGATTTTTGTTACTCCAATGGATGGTAGCCTTGTCATTATGGAAGATAGTCTGTTGTCGAGATTTTTGTTACTCCAATGGATGGTAGACTTGACATTATGGAAAGTAGTCTGGTTTCGAGATTTTTCTTACTGCAATGGATGGTAGGCTTGCCATTATGGAACGTAGTCAGCTGTCGATATTTTTGTTTCTCTAATGGATGGTAGCCTTGTCGTTGTTGAAGGTAGTCTGTTGTCTAGATTTTTGTTACTCCAATGGATGATAGCCTTGTCATTATGGAAGTTAGTCTGTTGTAGAGATTTTGGTTACTCCAATGGATGGTAGCCTTGTCATTAAGGAAGCAAGTATGTTGTTTAGATGTTTGTAACTCCAATAGATGGTAGCCTTGTCATTATGGAACATGGTCCATTATCGAGATTTTTGTTACTCAATGGTATGTAGCCTTATCATTATGGAAGGTAGTCTATTGTCGAGATTTTTGTTACTCCAATGGATGGTATCCTTGTCATTATGGAAGGAAGTCTATTGTCGAGATTTTTGTTACTCCAATGGATGGTAGCCTTGTCATTATGGAACGTGGTCTATTGTCGAGATTTTTGTTACTCCAATGGATGGTAGCCTTGTCATTATGGAAGATAGTCTGTTGTCAAGATTTATGTTACTCCGTTGGATTGTAGCCTTGTCATTATGGAAGGTAGTTTGTTGTTGAGGTTTTTGTCATTCCAATGGATGCTAACCTTGTAATTATGGATTGTAGTATGTTGTCGGGATTTTTTTTACTCCAATGGATGGTAGCCTTGTCATATGGAAGGTAGTATGTTGTCGAGATTTTTTTTACACCAATGGATGGTAGACTTGTCATTATGGAAGATAGTCTGTTGTCGAGATTTTTGTTACTCCAATGGGTGGTAGACTGGATATTATGGAAAGTTGTCTGGTTTCGAGGTTTTTGTTACTGCAATGGATTGTAGGCTTGTCATTATGGAACATGGTCTATTATCAAGATCTTTGTTACTCAATGGATGGTAGCCTTGTCATTATGGAAGGTAGTATGTGGTAGAGATTTTTGTTACTCCAATGGATGGTAGCCTTGTCATTATGGAAGGAAGTCTGTTGTCGAGATTTTTGTTACTCCAATGGATGGTAGCCTTGTCATTATGGAACATGGTCTATTGTCGAGATTTTTGTTACTCCAATGGATGGTAGCCTTGTCATTATGGAAGATAGTCTATTGTCGAGATTTTTGTTACTCCAATGGATGGTAGACTTGACATTATGGAAAGTAGTCTGGTTTCGAGATTTTTGTTAGTGCAATGAATGGTAGGCTTGTCATTATGGAACATAGTCAGTTGTCGATATTTTTGTTACTCTAATGGATGGTAGCCTTGTCATTGTGGAAGGTAGTCTGTTGTCTAGATTTTTGTTACTCCAATGGATGATAGCCTTATCATTATGGAAGTTAGTCTGTTGTAGAGATTTTTGTTAATCCAATGGATGGTAGCCTTGTCATTAAGGAAGCAAGTATGTTGTTTAGATTTTTTTAACTCCAATAGATGGTAGCCTTGTCATTATGGAACATGGTCCATTATCGAGATTTTTGTTACTCGATGGATGGTAGCCTTATCATTATGGAAGGTAGTCTATTGTAGACATTTTTTTTACTCCAATGGATGGTATCCTTGTCATTATGGAAGGAAGTCTATTGTCGAGATTTTTGTTACTCCAATGGATGGTAGCCTTGTCATTATGGAACATGGTCTATTGTCAAGATTTTTGTTACTCCAATGGATGGTAGCCTAGTCATTATGGAAGATAGTCTGTTGTCAAGATTTTTGTTACTCAATTGGATTGTAGCCTTGTCATTATGGAAGGTAGTTTGTTGTTGAGATTTTTGTCATTCCAATGGATGCTATCCTTGTCATTATGGATTGTAGTCTGTTGTCCAGAATTTTTTTACTCCAATGGATGGTAGCCTTGTCATATGGAAGGTAGTATGTTGTCGAGATTTTTTTACTCCAATGGATGGTAGACTTGTCCTTATGGAAGATAGTCTGTTGTCGAGATTTTTGTTACTCCAATGGGTGGTAGACTGGACATTATGGAAAGTTATCTGGTTTCGAGGTTTTTGTTACTGCAATGGATGGTAGGCTTGTCATTATGGAACATAGTCTATTGTCAATATTTTTGTTACTCCAATGGATGGTAGCCTTGTCATTATGGAAGGAAATCTGTTGTATTCATTTTTGTAACTCCAATGGATGGTAGACTTGTCATTCTGGAATGTGGTCTATTATCGAGATCTTTGTTACTCAATGGATTGTAGCCTTGTCATTATGGAAGGTAGTTTGTTGTAGATATTTTTGTTACTCCAATGGATGGTAGCCTTGTCATTATGGAAAGAAGTCTGTTGTCGACATTTTTGTTACTCCAATGGATGATAGCCTTGTCATTATGGAACGTGGTCTATTGTCGAGATTTTTGTTACTCCAATGGATGGTAGCCTTGTCATTATGGAAGATAGTTTGTTGTCCAGAATTTTGTAACAATAATGGATGGTATCCTTGTCATTATGGAACATGGTCTATTGTCGAGATTTTTGTTACTCCAATGGATGGTAGCCTTGTCATTATGGAAGATAGTCTGTTGTCGAGATTTTTGTTACTCCAATGGATGGTAGACTTGACATTATGGAAAGTAGTCTGGTTTCGAGATTTTTCTTACTGCAATGGATGGTACGCTTGCCATTATGGAACGTAGTCAGCTGTCGATATTTTTGTTTCTCTAATAGATGGTAGCCTTGTCGTTGTTGAAGGTAGTCTGTTGTCTAGATTTTTGTTAATCCAATGGATGATAGCCTTGTCATTATGGAAGTTAGTCTGTTGTAGAGATTTTGGTTACTCCAATGGATGGTAGCCTTGTCATTAAGGAAGCAAGTATGTTGTTTAGATGTTTGTAACTCCAATAGATGGTAGCCTTGTCATTATGGAACATGGTCCATTATCGAGATTTTTGTTACTCAATGGTATGTAGCCTTATCATTATGGAAGGTAGTCTATTGTCGAGATTTTTGTTACTCCAATGGATGGTATCCTTGTCATTATGGAAGGAAGTCTATTGTCGATATTTTTGTTACTCCAATGGATGGTAGCCTTGTCATTATGGAACGTGGTCTATTGTCGAGATTTTTGTTACTCCAATGGATGGTAGCCTTGTCATTATGGAAGATAGTCTGTTGTCGAGATTTATGTTACTCCGTTGGATTGTAGCCTTGTCATTATGGAAGGTAGTTTGTTGTTGAGGTTTTTGTCATTCCAATGGATGCTAACCTTGTAATTATGGATTGTAGTATGTTGTCGAGATTTTTTTTACACCAATGGATGGTAGACTTGTCATTATGGAAGATAGTCTGTTGTCGAGATTTTTGTTACTCCAATGGGTGGTAGACTGGATATTATGGAAAGTTGTCTGGTTTCGAGGTTTTTGTTACTGCAATGGATTGTAGGCTTGTCATTATGGAACATGGTCTATTATCAAGATCTTTGTTACTCAATGGATGGTAGCCTTGTCATTATGGAAGGTAGTATGTGGTAGAGATTTTTGTTACTCCAATGGATGGTAGCCTTGTCATTATGGAAGGAAGTCTGTTGTCGAGATTTTTGTTACTCCAATGGATGGTAGCCTTGTCATTATGGAACATGGTCTATTGTCGAGATTTTTGTTACTCCAATGGATGGTAGCCTTGTCATTATGGAAGATAGTCTATTGTCGAGATTTTTGTTACTCCAATGGATGGTAGACTTGACATTATGGAAAGTAGTCTGGTTTCGAGATTTTTGTTAGTGCAATGGATGGTAGGCTTGTCATTATGGAACATAGTCAGTTGTCGATATTTTTGTTACTCTAATGGATGGTAGCCTTGTCATTGTGGAAGGTAGTCCGTTGTCTAGATTTTTGTTACTCCAATGGATGATAGCCTTGTCATTATGGAAGTTAGTCTGTTGTAGAGATTTTTGTTAATCCAATGGATGGTAGCCTTGTCATTAAGGAAGCAAGTATGTTGTTTAGATTTTTTTAACTCCAATAGATGGTAGCCTTGTCATTATGGAACATGGTCCATTATCGAGATTTTTGTTACTCGATGGATGGTAGCCTTATCATTATGGAAGGTAGTCTATTGTAGACATTTTTTTTACTCCAATGGATGGTATCCTTGTCATTATGGAAGGAAGTCTATTGTCGAGATTTTTGTTACTCCAATGGATGGTAGCCTTGTCATTATGGAACATGGTCTATTGTCAAGATTTTTGTTACTCCAATGGATGGTAGCCTAGTCATTATGGAAGATAGTCTGTTGTCAAGATTTTTGTTACTCAATTGGATTATAGCCTTGTCATTATGGAAGGTAGTTTGTTGTTGAGATTTTTGTCATTCCAATGGATGTTATCCTTGTCATTATGGATTGTAGTCTGTTGTCCAGAATTTTTTTACTCCAATGGATGGTAGCCTTGTCATATGGAAGGTAGTATGTTGTCGAGATTTTTTTACTCCAATGGATGGTAGACTTGTCCTTATGGAAGATAGTCTGTTGTCGAGATTTTTGTTACTCCAATGGGTGGTAGACTGGACATTATGGAAAGTTATCTGGTTTCGAGGTTTTTGTTACTGCAATGGATGGTAGGCTTGTCATTATGGAACATAGTCTATTGTCAATATTTTTGTTACTCCAATGGATGGTAGCCTTGTCATTATGGAAGGAAATCTGTTGTATTCATTTTTGTAACTCCAATGGATGGTAGACTTGTCATTTTGGAATGTGGTCTATTATCGAGATCTTTGTTACTCAATGGATGGTAGCCTTGTCATTATGGAAGGTAGTTTGTTGTAGATATTTTTGTTACTCCAATGGATGGTAGCCTTGTCATTATGGAAAGAAGTCTGTTGTCGACATTTTTGTTACTCCAATGGATGATAGCCTTGTCATTATGGAACGTGGTCTATTGTCGAGATTTTTGTTACTCCAATGGATGGTAGCCTTGTCATTATGGAAGATAGTTTGTTGTCCAGAATTTTGTAACAATAATGGATGGTATCCTTGTCATTATGGAACATGGTCTATTGTCGAGATTTTTGTTACTCCAATGGATGGTAGCCTTGTCATTATTGAAGATAGTCTATTGTCGAGATTTTTGTTACTCCAATGGATGGTAGACTTGATATTATGGAAAGTAGTCTGGTTTCGAAATTTTTGTTACTGCAATGGATGGTAGGCTTATCATTATGGAACGTAGTCCGTTGTCGATATTTTTGTTACCCCAATGGATGGTATCCTTGTCATTATGGAAGGTAGTCTGTTGTCTAGATTTTTGTTACTCCAATGGATGATAGCCTTGTCATTATGGAAGTTAGTTTGTTGCAGAGATTTTTGTTACTCCAATCGATGGTAGCCTTGTCATTATGGAAGGAAGTATGTTGTATAGATTTTTGTAACTCCAATGGATGGTAGCCTTGTCATTATGGAACATGGTCTATTATCGAGATATTTGTTACTCAATAGATGGTAGCCTTGTCATTATGGAAGGTAGTCTGTTGTAGAGATTTTTGTTACTCTAATGGATGGTAGCCTTGTCATTATGGAAGGAAGTCTGTTGTTGAGATTTTTGTTACTCCAATGAATGGTAGCCTTGTCATTATAGAACATGGTCTATTGTCGAGATTTTTGTTACTCCAATGGATGGTATCCTTTTCATTATGGAAGGTAGTCTGTTTTCGAGATTTTTGTTACTCCTTTGGATTGTAGCCTTGTGATTATGGAAGGTAGTTTGTTGTCGAGGTTTGTGTTACTCCAATGGATGGTAACCTTGTCATTATGGAACATAGTCAGCTATCAATATTTTTGTTACTCCAATGGATGGTAACCTTGTCATTATGGATTGTAGTCTGTTGTCGAGATTTTTTTACTCAAATGGTAGCCTTGTCATATGGAAGGCATTCTGTTGTCTAGATTTTTTTTACTCCAATGGATGGTAGCCTTGTCATTATGGAAGTTAGTCTGTTGACGATATCTTTGTTACTCAATGGATGGTAGCCTTGTCATTATGGAAGGTAGTCTGTTGTCGAGATTTTTGTTACTCCAATGGATGGTAGCCTTGTCATTATGGAAAATAGTCTGCTATCGATATTTTTGTTACTCCAATTGATGGTAGCCTTGTCATTATGGAAGGTAGTCTGTTATCGAGATTTTTATTACTCTAATGGATGGTAGCCTTGTCATTATGGAATGTAGTCAGTTGTCTAGATTTTTGGTACTCCAATGTGAAATTCTGGTGTATGCCAGAATTCAGATGTTATACTCAATGTCTGGACATCTGATATGACATAATAAGTACACTGCAATGTAGATACCAAATTTTTTGTGATTCAGTACTGAAGAGAAACAGAAGCACAGTTTAACCAAGCTGTGCCAGATATACTTTGAAGGTGCAGAGGATAGAACAACGATGAACCCAATTTTGTTCATCTGTTGCACATGATCAGCAGAGAGCGAACATCCTTCACAGTTCTGTTTCTTCTGCACAGATATCAGCATGATGTCTTAACATGTTCTGAGACATTATCTGTTACACCATTACAGTTTTACCTTGATATATAACAGACAGAATTATAAAGTGTTGAAGGTAAAAACACAAATCAGTTGTTGACCCAGTTCGGTGAAACACACCTACTCTGGGGCATACCAAGCCAGGAAGAAGATCCACTATCAGCAATATTAATTCAGGACTAAACTTCACAAGTTCCCATCCTTCACTTAATCATCTACCCAGTGCAACCTATACCTAGGAACTCCTAGATAGAAACCTACCAGTTTCCATTCCTATTGCCGCAGCAACAGAAGTCTTACTCCTACTCAAGAAGTAGAGCCTTCCCACTTGATTTCCTACATTACAATGTATATGAAGTAATGCAGAAACACTTAGACTTGCTTCATAGCTTCGTCCAAGAACACTCAAACCCTTACCTACAGGTATCGAGTTACACACATGGTAACCTTGCCACAGACCGACAGGTTTACCTAACAAAACACCCCCAATGTTACATTATTTGAGAGTTACAAACCCTAGGTTACAATCTGCTATTTATAACCTATTACCCAACTGGATTTGGGCCTTCAAAAATCTCAGCAAGCTTTTCTCCTTGCTGTTACAACTCAGCAGCAAACTTCTCCTATAATCAAGGTCTTCAATCTTCTAGTTCCTAAAATATCTCCATATTTAGAAACAGTATTTTCTTCAAATATTCTGATTGATTCTTGATTGATCTTCAGATTCTCCATAAGAAACGCCACATATATTCTCAGAATATTTAAGTACCAGAACTGTAACTGAATTATCAATTCAGTTGACGTGATGTCAAGTCAGATGTCATGACATTACATCTAACATGTTTTCCTAGATGTTGAACTTCTTCAACACAACAAATAACCTCTTTCATAATTTAGATCACTTAGAATAGTTAGGTTACAAGTCACAGCTGTTACAAACATTCAACATATAACATAGTTACTTAATCAGTACTTAATTTCAGGCGCGATGTCATATGCTGATGTTGTGACATCTTACATAACATGTTGGTCCAGATGTTGAACTTCTTCAACCCCACATATTAAAACAACAGAGGGAATATGGGTAAACTTGCTTTCTTATTTGTTTTACAAATGAAGCCAACTCTCCAGCCAGGGCACTTACAATCTCCCCCTTTGGCAAATTTTGGCTAAAACAAATAAGTGCAAGTTGTATTTTGGGACCAGGCCACAACACAGTTGAGATGTTACAACATCTTGTCCAACATCTTCTTTGTAGAGGCTGATGTCCTTTGAGAAAACAACAAACCTCTATCCCTCAACTGTGAGCCACTCCAAACCATCGATGCCCCAAGAGGATTTCTTTTCTCAAGATTATTGTTGATAATCTTGATACTTATTACTTGTGATCATGTAACTCAGATCACAAGTCACAACTATCCTCTTAACTCAGAACACAAGACACAAACAAAGTCACTTACGTAGGAATCATGTTGCTTTCACCTGAGTCTCGCTGGACATTGCCGTGTGTTTCTTTCACCTGAGTCTCGCCTGAGACTGGGTCCCTATCTTTCTCCCCCTTTTTGGCCAGAATTTGACAAAGACTGCCCATACAGATCCATACCCATGCACAATTTTCCCAGATGCTAACAAACTTCATATTGCTGAAACCCTCTGATGAAGAGAAAGAATAGAGGGAGTCTTCATAAATAATGAAATTTTGGCATAGATAGTAACGATCTTGGTACTTTACTCTGACAGTTTCAGTACCCTAGGACTGGTTTTAATGCAGGTACCTACCCTTGGGTTTGACCCTTAAACCATTGTCAGGATGAAGTATGTCTTGTCCTTTTTAAAACAGACATTTGTCTTTTAGAACCGACTACTCCTTTTAAGTATTTGTCCCCTATCCAAGAACCATCGTTGTCTCTGCCTCAGTTATATAATACCTTTATTAGATGACAAGGTATCATCTAAACATTCCAGCTCACTAAACAGCTCCATAATGAGACACAACCGCCCTGTTTTCTTAGCAGATGAAAACACGCTCAAATCCTATGTTTGAAACCATTCCATTTTTCACAAAGAGGATGGTTACTCCCTCTGAGTCATACAGCTGTACACACACACTTCATCCAATTTTCCTCCTGTCTGTAGTTTTAGGGGGAATTAGGAACAATGTCATTACCAATGTGATGACATTCGGTCAGACATAGTGCTCTTCAGTATCGAACACATCATCCCAATAGTTAATAAGGTGCCACACTTTATATCCTACGAGTTTGATGAAGACCTTTCGTACAAACCAATACTCCCCTTGTTAGGGACAATCACTTCTCTTCATGGAAACAAGTAGGTCACATTCAATACTCAGTTGGACCTTCAAGACAACTTCTGATTCAAGGTAAATAAGACCCCTTGATGAATGGAAAACATAAGACGCATCTTTATGTCTTCAAGAGCGCACCCTCTGTTCAACAATATTGGTTGAACGTATTCATACTGTGAATCAAACTTTCTCGATAATAATCAGCTGCCACATGTTGATTATCTTGATTCTCTGAATCCACTGCTGAGATAGACCAAATGCCATTGTTTGATTATCTCCATGTTTATCAGACTTCTCCCAAAGATATTCTGACCTTCCAATTGAAATTTGAACTTCAAGCTACAAGTTATCACAAAAAGGCTTAGATACACTAAGACAAAAACATGTAACATCTTCTCCACCCAACAACTCCAAAGGGATGCAAAGAGACGATCTTTTTGAAGGATCTAATCTTCAACTTCGTAGATCATCCTATCTTAAGTTGATGTGCCACTTCACCAACCATGAATCTGATGTTGAACCAAATGTCACAGCATTATGTTATAACATCTAGTTGTTGAATTCAGCTCCAGACTGATCCAAGTGACCATCATCAAGATTATGATGTCTTCTTCTTCTTGTAGCTTTAAGTCTGAACATGTTTTCAGGAAACCTTTTCAAGGATCAAATGATTTTGCTGTCACCAAAGAGATAGCTCTAAAGCATCACTCTTTCTGTGATTCTTCACAGGGTCTAGAAGAAGGAATGTTCCCACATCTTTAAGAACATCAGTTATCTTGAACTCCAAGGATAATCAATTAAATACTTGTACTTGTCACAAATAGCAATTGATCATAAATCCTTCCCATTATCCAGTAAGATACTTTCATCATTTGAATACTTTGACATACTCTTTGTGTGTTAATATCTTCTTCTTGCAAGCTCTTTCTTTGAGAGACCAAAGAGTTGAGATATCTAGGTTGCCACCCTTGTCTCAAGTAAATAGAATTTTTTCTGAACAAACTCTACTTAATTCAACAGATTTGAGACTCCTACCAGATCAGATTCATCCTTAGGAATGAGAGAGATGAATCCTTCCTTGCAAATATGTCACACAACACCAAGAACCCATGTGACATAGGTCAACAGCCAGCTAAACACCAGGCTGAACTAATGTGAGGAGATTAACCAAATCTCCCCCTCAAACTACCAGTCATGGAAGCTCCACATAAAATATCCATGCATTATGCACAAATGTCTCGACATGACATATGACATCCCTACCAGATTTAAGTGACTCCAAGAGCTATACCTGTTCATACTCCAATTACACCAATCAAACTTCAGCTGACCTTAAGTACTTCAGTGAAGACAACAACACCAATCATCAGCAGATATGTATTGCCAGAACATACTACCTTAACCAAACTCTGAGTCTTCATATTTTTGAAAGATCTTCCACTTCTAATCATGATGTTTAAATGACATGACTCATGATCCCAATCTACTTCTATGAAGGAGCAATAATGCTGCACCATCATTGACTTTTATTAACCAATGGGCTTGTCTTTCTTCACACCATATTACTCCAGGGAACAACTGCTCAGTCCTGATCAATCTTCAGGAATAAGCCCACCAATAGGGATTGCACAATGTCACATCTCAACCAGCTCTACTTCTAGAGTTCTGACTTCTAAAAGTAACCTTCGGGAGCACACAGACATAGTTGACTCTACCATTGTCAACTTTGCACACACAGATGTCTCCTCTTCCAGGTCAGGAGTAGGTTTCAAACAAAAGTATCCCTTTGTTTGACACCCGAAGCATATGCTTTTCAACTAGTAGCTGCATATTTGTTGAACACATGTTCCACCGTTGCATAGAACATCAGTTCCATCACCTTGGAATGAAACCCTCCTTGAAATTCTTCAAGGTCTTCGTATAACACTACTCAAGAGAGTAAGGGAATCAGTGATTAGATGATTCTTACCATCCTGAACAAAGAACGTCTTCATGAGTGGACTTGAGAGGACTTCAAGTATCTGTGACATTTTCAATAGCTTACGTTGAAATCTTGAATACAGTAGCCTTCAATCCACAAGAGGGGAAACACATCAGAACTTGAGTTTTCCAAGTATTATGCAGCGGAAGAACATAATACAACTCAATCTTTTGCACACACACTACTTCAGGCGTACACAAATCCTAGGTTTGAAAATAAATCAAACCTGGAGCAGCTACCACATAACCAGGCCAAATGCCAATCACAAAGACAGGTACACACAGTTCTTGTCATGAATAGACCATCCTCCCACTTTAAGGGATCATTCAGGGAAGTAACAAACCTTTCCAGGTTACAATCTCCAGTACTAAGATTGACCTTGCAGATACCAGAAAGTATCACCCATGGATCTCATCCAGAAACAGAACAGGATGCCTGCTCTGATACCAATTGAAATTCTGGTGTATGCCAGAATTCAGATTTTATACTCAATGTCTGGACATCTGATATGACATAATAAGTACACTGCAATGTAGATACCAAATTTTTTGTGATTCAGTACTGAAGAGAAACAGAAGCACAGTTTAACCAAGCTGTGCCAGATATACTTTGAAGGTGCAGAGGATAGAACAACGATGAACCCAATTCTGTTCATCTGTTGCACATGATCAGCAGAGAGCGAACATCCTTCACAGTTCTGTTTCTTCTGCACAGATATCAGCATGATGTCTTAACATGTTCTGAGACATTATCTATTACACCATTACAGTTGTACCTTGATATATAACAGACAGAATTATAAAGTGTTGAAGGTAAAAACACAAATCATTTGTTGACCCAGTTCGGTGAAACACACCTACTCTGGGGCATACCAAGCCAGGAAGAAGATCCACTATCAGCAATATTAATTCAGGACTAAACTTCACAAGTTCCCATCCGTCACTTAATCATCTACCCAGTGCAACCTATACCTAGGAACTCCTAGATAGAAACCTACCAGTTTCCATTCCTATTGCCGCAGCAACAGAAGTCTTACTCCTACTCAAGAAGTAGAGCCTTCCCACTTGATTTCCTACATTACAATGTATATTAAGTAATGCAGAAACACTTAGACTTGCTTCATAGCTTCGTCCAAGAACACTCAAACCCTTACCTACAGGTATCGAGTTACACACATGGTAACCTTGCCACAGACCGACAGGTTTACCTAACAAAACACCCCCAATGTTACATTATTTGAGAGTTACAAACCCTAGGTTACAATCTGCTATTTATAACCTATTACCCAACTGGATTTGGGCCTTCAAAAATCTCAGCAAGCTTTTCTCCTTGCTGTTACAACTCAGCAGCAAACTTCTCCTATAATCAAGGTCTTCAATCTTCTAGTTCCTAAAATATCTCCATATTTAGAAACAGTATTTTCTTCAAATATTCTGATTGATTCTTGATTGATCTTCAGATTCTCCATAAGAAACGCCACATATATTCTCATAATATTTAAGTACCAGAACTGTAACTGAATTATCAATTTTGTTGATGTGATGTCAAGTCAGATGTCATGACATTACATCTAACATGTTTTCCTAGATGTTGAACTTCTTCAACACAACAAATAACCTCTTTCATAATTTATATCACTTAGAATAGTTAGGTTACAAGTCACAGCTGTTACAAACATTCAACATATAACATAGTTACTTAATCAGTACTTAATTTCAGGCGCGATGTCATATGCTGATGTTGTGACATCTTACATAACATGTTGGTCCAGATGTTGAACTTCTTCAACCCCACATATTAAAACAACAGAGGGAATATGGGTAAACTTGCTTTCTTATTTGTTTTACAAATGAAGCCAACTCTCCAGCCAGGGCACTTACACAATGGATGGTAGCCTTATCATTATGGAAGGAAGTCTATTGTATACATTTTTGTAACTCCAATGGATGGTAGCCTTGTCATTATAGAACATGGTCTATTATCAAGATATTTGATACTCAATGGATGGTAGCCTTGTCATTATGGAAGGTAGTATGTTATAGATATTTTTGTTACTCCAATGGATGGTAACCTCGTCATTATGGAAGGAAGTCTGTTGTCGAGATTTTTGTTACTCCAATGGATGGTAGCCTTGTCATTATGGAACATGGTCTATTGTCGAGATTTTTGTTACACCAATGGATGGTAGCCTTGTCATTATGGAAGATAGTCTGTTGTCGAGATTTTTGTTACTCCAATGGTTGATAGACTTGACATTATGGAAAGTAGTCTGGTCTCGAGATTTTTGTTACTGTAATGGATGGTAGGCTTGTCATTATGGAACATAGTCAGTTGTCGATATTTTTGTTACTCCAATGGATGGTAGCCTTGTCGTTATGGAAGGTAGTCTGTTGTCTAGATTTTTGTTACTCCAATGGATGATAGCCTTGTAATTATGGAAGTTAGTTTGTTGTAGAGAGTTTTGTTACTCCAATGGAAGGTAGCCTTGTTATTATGGAAGCAAGTATGTTGTTTAGATTTTTGTAACTCCCATAGATGGTAGCCTTGTCATTATGGAACATGGTCCATTATCGAGATTTTTGTTACTCAATGGATGGTAGCCTTGTCATATGGAAGGCATTCTGTTGTCAAGATTTTTTTTACTCCAATGGATGGTAGCCTTGTTATTATGGAAGTTAGTCTGTTGTCGATATCTTTGTTACTCAATGGACGGTAGCCTTGTCATTATGGAAGGTAGTCTGTTGTCGAGATTTTTGTTACTCCAATGGATGGTAGCCTTGTCATTATGAAAGGTAGTCTGTTGTCGATATTTTCGTTACTCCAATGGATGGTAGCCTTGTCATTATGGAAAATAGTCTGCTATCGATATTTTTGTTACTCCAATTGATGGTAGCCTTGTCATTATGGAAGGTAGTCTGTTATCGATATTTTTGTTACTCTAATGGATGGTAGCCTTGTCATTATGGAAGGTAGTCAGTTGTCTAGATTTTTGTTACTCCAATGGATGGTAGCCTTGTCATATGAAAGGAAGTCTGTTGTCTAGATTTTTTTTACTCCAATGGATGGTAGCCTTGTCATTATGGAAGTTAGTCTGTTGACGATATCTTTGTTACTCCAATGGATGGTAACCTCGTCATTATGGAAGGAAGTCTATTGTCGAGATTTTTGTTACTCCAATGGATGGTAGCCTTGTCATTATGGAACATGGTCTATTGTCGAGATTTTTGTTACTCCAATGAATGGTAGCCTTGTCATTATGGAAGATAGTCTGTTGTCGAGATTTATGTTACTCCAATGGGTGGTAGACTGGATATTTGGAAAGTTGTCTGGTTTCGAGGTTTTTGTTACTGCAATGGATTGTAGGCTTGTCATTATGGAACATAGTCTATTGTCAATATTTTTGTTACTCCAATGGATGGTAGCCTTGTCATTATGGAAGGAAGTCTGTTGTATACATTTTTGTAACTCCAAATGATGGTAGACTTGTCATTCTGGAATGTGGTCTATTATCGAGATCTTTGTTACCCAATGGATGGTAGCCTTGTCATTATGGAAGCTAGTCTGTTGTAGAGATTTTTGTTACTCCAATGGATGGTAGCCTTGTCATTATGGAAAGAAGTCTGTTGTCGAGATTTTTGTTACTCCAATGGATGATAGCCTTGTCATTATGGAACGTGGTCTATTGTCGGGATTTTTGTTACTCCAATGGATGGTAGCCTTGTCATTATGGAAGGAAGTCTGTTGTATACATTTTTGTAACTCCAATGGATGGTAGCCTTGTCATTATGGAACGTGGTCTATTATCAAGATCTTTGTTACTCAAAGGATTGTAGCCTTGTCATTATGGAAGGTAGTATGTTGTAGAGATTTTTGTTACTCCAATGGATGGTAGCCTTGTCATTATGGAAGGAAGTCTGTTGTCGAGATTTTTGTTACTCCAATGGATGGTAGCCTTGTCATTATGGAACATGGTCTATTGTCGAGATTTTTGTTACTCCAATGGATGGTAGCCTTGTCATTATGGAAGATAGTCTATTGTCGAGATTTTTGTTACTCCAATGGATGGTAGACTTGACATTATGGAAAGTAGTCTCGTTTCGAGATTTTTGTTACTGCAATGGATGGTAGGCTTGTCATTATGGAACATAGTCAGTTGTCGATATTTTTGTTACTCTAATGGATGGTAGCCTTGTCATTGTGGAAGGTAGTCTGTTGTCTAGATTTTTGTTACTCCAATGGATGATAGCCTTGTCATTATGGAAGTTAGTCTGTTGTAGAGATTTTTGTTAATCCAATGGATGGTAGCCTTGTCATTAAGGAAGCAAGTATGTTGTTTAGATTTTTTTAACTCCAATAGATGGTAGCCTTGTCATTATGGAACATGGTCCATTATCGAGATTTTTGTTACTCGATGGATGGTAGCCTTATCATTATGGAAGGTAGTCTATTGTAGACATTTTTTTTACTCCAATGGATGGTATCCTTGTCATTATGGAAGGAAGTCTATTGTCGAGATTTTTGTTACTCCAATGGATGGTAGCCTTGTCATTATGGAACGTGGTCTATTGTCAAGATTTTTGTTACTCCAATGGATGGTAGCCTTGTCATTATGGAAGATAGTATGTTGTCGAGATTTTTGTTACTCAATTGGATTGTAGCCTTGTCATTATGGAAGGTAGTTTGTTGTTGAGATTTTTGTCATTCCAATGGATGCTAACCTTGTCATTATGGATTGTAGTCTGTTGTCCAGATTTTTTTTACTCCAATGGATGGTAGCCTTGTCATATGGAAGGTAGTATGTTGTCGAGATTTTTTTACTCCAATGGATGGTAGACTTGTCCTTATGGAAGATAGTCTGTTGTCGAGATTTTTGTTACTCCAATGGGTGGTAGACTGGACATTATGGAAAGCTATCTGGTTTCGAGGTTTTTGTTACTGCAATGGAAGGTAGGCTTGTCATTATGGAACATAGTCTATTGTCAATATTTTTGTTACTCCAATGGATGGTAGCCTTGTCATTATGGAAGGAAATCTGTTGTATTCATTTTTGTAACTCCAATGGATGGTAGACTTGTCATTCTGGAATGTGGTCTATTATCGAGATCTTTGTTACCCAATGGATGGTAGACTTGTCATTATGGAAGGTAGTTTGTTGTAGATATTTTTGTTACTCCAATGGATGGTAGCCTTGTCATTATGGAAAGAAGTCTGTTGTCGACATTTTTGTTACTCCAATGGATGATAGCCTTGTCATTATGGAACGTGGTCTATTGTCGAGATTTTTGTTACTCCAATGGATGGTAGCCTTGTCATTATGGAAGATAGTTTGTTGTCCAGATTTTTGTAACAATAATGGATGGTATCCTTGTCATTATGGAACATAGTCTATTGTCGAGATTTTTGTTACTCCAATGGATGGTAGACTTGATATTATGGAAAGTAGTCTGGTTTCAATATTTTTGTTACTGCAATAGATGGTAGGCTTGTCATTATGGAACGTAGTCCGTTGTCGATATTTTTGTTACCCCAATGGATGGTATCCTTGTCATTATGGAAGGTAGTCTGTTGTCTAGATTTTTGTTACTCCAATGGATGATAGCCTTGTCATTATGGAAGTTAGTTTGTTGCAGCGATTTTTGTTACTCCAATCGATGGTAGCCTTGTCATTATGGAAGGAAGTATGTTGTATAGATTTTTGTAACTCCAATGGATGGTAGCCTTGTCATTATGGAACATGGTCTATTATCGAGATATTTGTTACTCAATAGATGGTAGCCTTGTCATTATGGAAGGTAGTCTGTTGTAGAGATTTTTGTTACTCTAATGGATGGTAGCCTTGTCATTATGGAAGGAAGTCTGTTGTCGAGATTTTTGTAACTCCAATGAATGGTAGCCTTGTCATTATAGAACGTGGTCTATTGTCGAGATTTTTGTTACTCCAATGGATGGTATCCTTCTCATTATGGAAGGTAGTCTGTTTTCGAGATTTTTGTTACTCCTTTGGATTATAGCCTTGTGATTATGGAAGGTAGTTTGTTGTCGAGGTTTTTGTTACTCCAATGGATGGTAACCTTGTCATTATGGAACATAGTCAGCTATCAATATTTTTGTTACTCCAATGGATGGTAACCTTGTCATTATGGATTGTAGTCTGTTGTCAAGATTTTTTTACTCAAATGGTAGCCTTGTCATATGGAAGGCATTTTGTTGTCTAGATTTTTTTTACTCCAATGGATGGTAGCCTTGTCATTATGGAAGTTAGTCTGTTGACGATATATTTGTTACTCAATGGATGGTAGCCTTGTCATTATGGAAGGTAGTCAGTTGTCTAGATTTTTGTTACTCCAATGGATGGTAGCCTTATCATTATGGAAGGAAGTATGTTGTATACATTTTTGTAACTCCAATGGATGGTAGCGTTGTCATTATGGAACGTGGTCTATTATCGAGATCTTTGTTACTCAATGGATGGTAGCCTTTTCATTATGGAAGGTAGTATGTTGTAGAGATTTTTGTTAATCCAATGGATGGTAACCTCGTCATTATGGAAGGAAGTCTGTTGTCGAGATTTTTCTTACTCCAATGGATGGTAGCCTTGTCATTATGGAACATGGTTTATTGTCGAGATTTTTGTTACTCCAATGGATGGTAGCCTTGTCATTATGGAAGATAGTCTGTTGTCGAGATTTTTGTTACTCCAATGGATGGTAGACTTCACATTATGGAAAGTAGTCTGCTTTCGAGATTTTTGTTACTGCAATGGATGGTAGGCTTGTCATTATGGAACATAGTCAGTTGTCGATATTTTTGTTACTCCAATGGATGGTAGCCTTGTCGTTATGGAAGGTAGTCTGTTGTCTAGATTTTTGTTACTCCAATGGATGATAGCCTTGTAATTATGGAAGTTAGTCTGTTGTAGAGAGTTTTGTTACTCTAATGGAAGGTAGCCTTGTCATTATGGAAGCAAGTATGGTGTTTAGATTTTTGTAACTCCCATAGATGGTAGCCTTGTCATTATGGAACATGGTCCATTATCAAGATTTTTGTTACTCAATGGATGGTAGCCTTATCATTATGGAAGGTAGTCTGTTGTAGATATTTTTGTTACCCTAATGGATGGTAGCCTTGTCATTATGGAAGGAAGTCTGTTGTCGAGATTTTTGTTACTCCAATGGATGATAGCCTTTTAATTATTGAAGTTAGTCTGTTGTATAGACTTTTGTTACTCCAATGGATGGTAGCCTTGTCATTATGGAAGCAAGTATGTTGTTTAGATTTTTGTAACTCCTATAGATGGTAGCCTTGTCATTATGGAACATGGTACATTATCGAGATTTTTGTTACTCAATGGATGGTAGCCTTATCATTATGGAAGGTAGTCTGTTGTAGAGATTTTTATTACTCCAATGGATGGTAGCCTTGTCATTATGGAAAGATGTCTGTTGTCGAGATTTTTGTTACTCCAATGGATGGTAGCCTTGTCATTATGGAACGTGGTCTATTGTCGAGATTTTTGTTACTCCAATGGATGGTAGCCTTGTCATTATGGAAGATAGTTTGTTGTCCAGATTTTTGTAACAATAATGGATGGTATCCTGGTCATTATGGAACATAGTCTATTGTCGAGATTTTTGTTACTCCAATGGATGGTAGACTTGATATTATGGAAAGTAGTCTGGTTTCAATATTTTTGTTACTGCAATAGATGGTAGGCTTGTCATTATGGAACGTAGTCCGTTGTCGATATTTTTGTTACCCCAATGGATGGTATCCTTGTCATTATGGAAGGTAGTCTGTTGTCTAGATTTTTGTTACTCCAATGGATGATAGCCTTGTCATTATGGAAGTTAGTTTGTTGCAGCGATTTTTGTTACTCCAATCGATGGTAGCCTTGTCATTATGGAAGGAAGTATGTTGTATAGATTTTTGTAACTCCAATGGATGGTAGCCTTGTCATTATGGAACATGGTCTATTATCGAGATATTTGTTACTCAATAGATGGTAGCCTTGTCATTATGGAAGGTAGTCTGTTGTAGAGATTTTTGTTACTCTAATGGATGGTAGCCTTGTCATTATGGAAGGAAGTCTGTTGTCGAGATTTTTGTAACTCCAATGAATGGTAGCCTTGTCATTATAGAACGTGGTCTATTGTCGAGATTTTTGTTACTCCAATGGATGGTATCCTTCTCATTATGGAAGGTAGTCTGTTTTCGAGATTTTTGTTACTCCTTTGGATTATAGCCTTGTGATTATGGAAGGTAGTTTGTTGTCGAGGTTTTTGTTACTCCAATGGATGGTAACCTTGTCATTATGGAACATAGTCAGCTATCAATATTTTTGTTACTCCAATGGATGGTAACCTTGTCATTATGGATTGTAGTCTGTTGTCAAGATTTTTTTACTCAAATGGTAGCCTTGTCATATGGAAGGCATTTTGTTGTCTAGATTTTTTTTACTCCAATGGATGGTAGCCTTGTCATTATGGAAGTTAGTCTGTTGACGATATATTTGTTACTCAATGGATGGTAGCCTTGTCATTATGGAAGGTAGTCAGTTGTCTAGATTTTTGTTACTCCAATGGATGGTAGCCTTATCATTATGGAAGGAAGTATGTTGTATACATTTTTGTAACTCCAATGGATGGTAGCGTTGTCATTATGGAACGTGGTCTATTATCGAGATCTTTGTTACTCAATGGATGGTAGCCTTTTCATTATGGAAGGTAGTATGTTGTAGAGATTTTTGTTAATCCAATGGATGGTAACCTCGTCATTATGGAAGGAAGTCTGTTGTCGAGATTTTTGTTACTCCAATGGATGGTAGCCTTGTCATTATGGAACATGGTCTATTGTCGAGATTTTTGTTACTCCAATGGATGGTAGCCTTGTCATTATGGAAGATAGTCTGTTGTCGAGATTTTTGTTACTCCAATGGATGGTAGACTTCACATTATGGAAAGTAGTCTGCTTTCGAGATTTTTGTTACTGCAATGGATGGTAGGCTTGTCATTATGGAACATAGTCAGTTGTCGATATTTTTGTTACTCCAATGGATGGTAGCCTTGTCGTTATGGAAGGTAGTCTGTTGTCTAGATTTTTGTTACTCCAATGGATGATAGCCTTGTAATTATGGAAGTTAGTCTGTTGTAGAGAGTTTTGTTACTCTAATGGAAGGTAGCCTTGTCATTATGGAAGCAAGTATGGTGTTTAGATTTTTGTAACTCCCATAGATGGTAGCCTTGTCATTATGGAACATGGTCCATTATCAAGATTTTTGTTACTCAATGGATGGTAGCCTTATCATTATGGAAGGTAGTCTGTTGTAGATATTTTTGTTACCCTAATGGATGGTAGCCTTGTCATTATGGAAGGAAGTCTGTTGTCGAGATTTTTGTTACTCCAATGGATGGTAGCCTTGACATTATGGAACTTGGTTTATTGTCGTGATTTTTGTTACTCCAATGGATGGTAGCTCTGTCATTATGGAAGATAGTCTGTTGTTGAGATTTTTGTTACTCCATTGGATTGTAGCCTTGTCATTATGGAAGGTAGTTTGTTGTTGTGATTTTTGTCATTCCAATGGATGGTAACCTTGTCATTATGGATTTTAGTCTGTTGTCAAGATTTTTTTTACTCCAATGGATGGTAGCCTTGTCATATGGAAGGTAGTCTATTGTCGAGATTTTTTTTACTCCAATGGATGGTAGACTGGACCTTATGGAAATTAGTCTGGTTTCGAGATTTTTGTTACTGCAATGGATGGTAGGCTTGTCATTATGGAACGTAGTCTGTTGTCGATATTTTTGTTACTCTAATGGATGGTAGCCTTGTCATTATGGAAAGAAGTTTGTTGTCGAGATTTTTGTTACTCCAATGGATAGTAGCCTTGTCATTATGGAACGTGGTCTATTGTCGAGATTCTTGTTACTCCAATGGATGATAGCCTTGTCATTATGGAAGATAGTCTGTTGTCGAGATTTTTGTTACTCCAATCGATGGTAGACTTGACATTATGGAAAGTAGTCTGGTTTCGAGATTTTTGTTACTGCAATGGATGGTAGGCAAGTCATAATGGAATGTAGTCTGTTGTCGATATTTTTGTTACCCCAATGGATGGTAGCCTTGTCGTTATGGAAGGTAGTTTGTTGTCTAGATTTTTGTTACTCCAATGGATGGTAGCCTTGTCGTTATGGAAAGTAGTATGGTTTCGAGATTTTTGTTACTGCAATGGAGGTAGGCTTGTCATTATGGAACATAGTCAGTTGTCGATATTTTTGTTACTCCAATGGATGGTAGCCTTGTCGTTATGGAAGGTAGTCTGTTGTCTAGATTTTTGTTACTCCAATGGATGATAGCCTTTTAATTATTGAAGTTAGTCTGTTGTATAGACTTTTGTTACTCCAATGGATGGTAGCCTTGTCATTATGGAAGCAAGTATGTTGTTTAGATTTTTGTAACTCCTATAGATGGTAGCCTTGTCATTATGGAACATGGTACATTATCGAGATTTTTGTTACTCAATGGATGGTAGCCTTATCATTATGGAAGGTAGTCTGTTGTAGAGATTTTTATTACTCCAATGGATGGTAGCCTTGTCATTATGGAAAGATGTCTGTTGTCGAGATTTTTGTTACTCCAATGGATGGTAGCCTTGTCATTATGGAACGTGGTCTATTGTCGAGATTTTTGTTACTCCAATGGATGGTAGCCCTTTCATTATGGAAGATAGTATGTTGTCGAGATTTTTGTTACTCCATTGGATTGTAGCCTTGTCATTATGGAAGGTAGTTTGTTGTTGAGATTTTTGTCATTCCAATGGATGGTAACCTTGTCATTATGGATTGTTGTCTGTTGTCGAGATTTTTTTTACTCCAATGGATGGTAGCCTTGTCATATGGAAGGTAGTCTATTGTCGAGATTTTTTTTACTCCAATGGATGGTAGACTGGACATTATGGAAAGTAGTCTGGTTTCGAGATTTTTGTTACTGCAATGGATGGTAGGCTTGTCATTATGGAACGTAGTCTGTTGTCGATATTTTTTTTACTCCAATGGATGGTAGCCTTGTCATTATGGAAGGAAGTCTGTTGTATACATTTTTGTAACTCCAATTGATGGTAGACTTGTCATTATGGAATGTGTTCTATTATCGAGATCTTTATTATTCAATGGATGGTAGCCTTGTCATTATGGAAAGTAGTCTGTTGTAGTCATTTTTGTTACTCCAATGGATGGTAGCCTTGTCATTATGGAAAGAAGTCTGTTGTCGAGATTTTTGTTACTCCAATTGATGGTAGCCTTGTCATTATGGAAAGTGGTCTATTGTCGAGATTCTTGTTACTCCAATGGATGGTAGCCTTGTCATTATGGAAGATAGTATGTTGTCGAGATTTTTGTTACTCCAATAAATGGTAGACTTGACATTATGGAAAGTAGTCTGGTTTCTAGATTTTTGTTACTGCAATGGATGGTAGGCAAGTCATTATGGAACGTAGTCTGTTGTCGATATTTTTGTTACCTCAATGGATGGTAGCCTTGTCGTTATGGAAGGTAGTTTGTTGTCTAGATTTTTGTTACTCCAATGGATGATAGACTTTTCATTATGGAAGTTAGTCTGTTGCAGAGATTTTTGTTACTCCAATGGATGGAAGCCTTGTCATTATGGAAGGAAGTCTGTTGTATAGATTTTTGTAACTCCAATTGATGGTAGCCTTGTTATTATGGAACATGGTCTTCTATCGAGATCTTTGTTACTCAATAGATGGTAGCCTTATCATTATGGAAGGTAGTCGATTGTAGAGATTTTTGTTACTCTAATGGATGGTAGCCTTGTCATTATGGAAGGAAGTCTGTTGTCGAGATTTTTGTTACTCCAATGAATGGTAGCCTTGTCATTATAGAACGTGGTCTATTGTCGAGATTTTTGTTACTCCAATGGATGGTATCCTTGTCATTATGGAAGGTAGTCTGTTTTCAAGATTTTTGTTACTCCATTGGATTGTAGCCTTGTGATTATGGAAGGTAGTTTGTTGTCGAGGTTTTTGTTACTCCAATGGATGGTAGCCTTGTCATTATGGAACATAGTCAGCTATCAATATTTTTGTTACTCCAATGGATGGTAACCTTATCATTATGGATTGTAGTCTGTTGTCGAGATTTTTTTACTCAAATGGTAGCCTTGTCATATGGAAGGTATTCTGTTGTCAAGATTTTTTTTACTCCAATGGATGGTAGCCTTGTTATTATGGAAGTTAGTCTGTTGTCGATATCTTTGTTACTCAATGGATGGTAGCCTTGTCATTATGGAAGGTAGTCTATTGTCGAGATTTTTGTTACTCCAATGGATGGTAGCCTTGTCATTATGAAAGGTAGTCTGTTGTCGAGATTTTCGTTACTCCAATGGATGGTAGCCTTGTCATCATGGAACATAGTCTGCTATCAATATTTTTGTTACTCCAATTGATAGTAGCCTTGTCATTATGGAAGGTAGTTTGTTATCGATATTTTTGTTACTCTAATGGATGGTAGCCTTGTCATTATGGAAGGTAGTCAGTTGTCTAGATTTTTGTTACTCCAATGGATGGTAGCCTTATCATTATGGAAGGAAGTCTGTTGTATACATTTTTGTTACTCCAATGGATGGTAGCCTTGTCATTATGGAAGGTAGTATGTTGTAGAGATTTTTGTTACTCTAATGGATGGTAACCTCGTCATTATGGAAGGAAGTCTGTTGTCGAGATTTTTGTTACTCCAATGGATGGTAGCCTTGTCATTATGGAACATGGTCTATTGTCGAGATTTTTGTTACACCAATGGATGGTAGCCTTGTCATTATGGAAGATAGTCTGTTGTCGAGAATTTTGTTACTCCAATGGATGATAGACTTGACATTATGGAAAGTAGTCTGGTTTCGAGATTTTTGTTACTGCAATGGATGGTAGGCTTGTCATTATGGAACATAGTCAGTTGTCGATATTTTTGTTACTCCAATGGATGGTATCCTTCTCATTATGGAAGGTAGTCTGTTTTCGAGATTTTTGTTACTCCTTTGGATTATATAATTGTGATTATGGAAGGTAGTTTGTTGTCGAGGTTTTTGTTACTCCAATGGATGGTAGCCTTGTCATTATGGAACATAGTCAGCTATCAATATTTTTGTTACTCCAATGGATGGTAACCTTGTCATTATGGATTGTAGTCTGTTGTCGAGATTTTTTTACTCAAATGGTAGCCTTGTCATATGGAAGGCATTCTGTTGTCTAGATTTTTTTTACTCCAATGGATGGTAGCCTTGTCGTTATGGAAGTTAGTCTGTTGACGATATCTTTGTTACTCCAATGGATGGTAGCCTTGTCATTATGGAAGATAGTCTGTTGTCGAGATTTTTGTTACTCCAATGGGTGGTAGACTGGATATTATGGAAAGTTGTCTGGTTTCGAGGTTTTTATTTCTTCAATGGATTGTAGGTTTGTCATTATGGAACATAGTCTATTGTCAATATTTTTGTTACTCCAATGGATGGTAGCCTTGTCATTATGGAAGGAAGTCTGTTGTATACATTTTTGTAACTCCAAATGATGGTAGACTTGTCATTCTTGAATGTGGTCTATTATCGAGATCTTTGTTACCCAATGGATGGTAGCCTTGTCATTATGGAAGCTAGTCTGTTGTAGAGATTTTTGTTACTCCAATGGATGGTAGCCTTGTCATTATGGAAAGAAGTCTGTTGTCGAGATTTTTGTTACTCCAATGGATGATAGCCTTGTCATTATGGAACGTGGTCTATTGTCGGGATTTTTGTTACTCCAATGGATGGTAGCCTTGTCATTATGGAAGGAAGTCTGTTGTATACGTTTTTGTAACTCCAATGGATGGTAGCCTTGTCATTATGGAACGTGGTCTATTATCAAGATCTTTGTTACTCAATGGATTGTAGCCTTGTCATTATGGAAGGTAGTATGTTGTAGAGATTTTTGTTACTCCAATGGATGGTAGCCTTGTCATTATGGAAGGAAGTCTGTTGTCGAGATTTTTGTTACTCCAATGGATGGTAGCCTTGTCATTATGGAACATGGTCTATTGTCGAGATTTTTGTTACTCCAATGGATGGTAGCCTTGTCATTATGGAAGATAGTCTATTGTCGAGATTTTTGTTATTCCAATGGATGGTAGACTTGACATTATGGAAAGTAGTCTCGTTTCGAGATTTTTGTTACTGCAATGGATGGTAGGCTTGTCATTATGGAACATAGTCAGTTGTCGATATTTTTGTTACTCTAATGGATGGTAGCCTTGTCATTGTGGAAGGTAGTCTGTTGTCTAAATTTTTGTTACTCCAATGGATGATAGCCTTGTCATTATGGAAGTTAGTCTGTTGTAGAGATTTTTGTTAATCCAATGGATGGTAGCCTTGTTATTAAGGAAGCAAGTATGTTGTTTAGATTTTTTTAACTCCAATAGATGTTAGCCTTGTCATTATGGAACATGGTCCATTATCGAGATTTTTGTTACTCGATGGATGGTAGCCTTATCATTATGGAAGGTAGTCTATTGTAGACATTTTTTTTACTCCAATGGATGGTATCCTTGTCATTATGGAAGATAGTCTGTTTTCGAGATTTTTGTTACTCCTTTGGATTGTAGCCTTGTGATTATGGAAGGTAGTTTGTTGTCGAGGTTTTTGTTACTCCAATGGATGGTAACCTTGTCATTATGGAACATAGTCAGCTATCAATATTTTTGTTACTCCAATGGATGGTAACCTTGTCATTATGGATTGTAGTCTGTTGTCAAGATTTTTTACTCAAATGGTAGCCTTGTCATATGGAAGGCATTCTGTTGTCTAGATTTTTTTTACTCCAATGGATGGTAGCCTTGTCATTATGGAAGTTAGTCTGTTGACGATATCTTTGTTACTCAATGGATGGTAGCCTTGTCATTATGGAAGGTAGTCTGTTGTCGAGATTTTTGTTACTCCAATGGATGGTAGCCTTGTCATTATGGAAGGTAGTCTGTTGTCGAGATTTTTGTTACTCCAATGGATGGTAGCCTTGTCATTATGGAAAATAGTCTGCTATCGATATTTTTGTTACTCCACTTGATGGTAGCCTTGTCATTATGGAAGGTAGTCTGTTATCGAGATTTTTGTTACTCTAATGGATGGTAGCCTTGTCATTATGGAAGGTAGTCAGTTGTCTAGATTTTTGTTACTCCAATGGATGGTAGCCTTATCATTATGGAAGGAAGTCTGTTGTATACATTTTTGTAACTCCAATGGATGGTAACCTTGTCATTATGGAAGGTAGTATGTTGTAGAGATTTTTGTTACTCCAATGGATGGTAACCTCGTCATTATGGAAGGAAGTCTGTTGTCGAGATTTTTGTTACTCCAATGGATGGTAGCCTTATCATTATGGAACATGGTCTATTGTTAAGATTTTTGTTACTCCAATGGATGGTAGCCTTGTCATTATGGAAGATAGTCTGTTGTCGAGATTTTTGTTACTCCAATGGATGGTAGACTTCACATTATGGAAAGTAGTCTGGTTTTGAGATTTTTGTTACTGCAATGGATGGTAGGCATGTCATTATGGAACATAGTCAGTTGTCGATATTTTTTTACTCCAATGGATGGTAGCCTTGTTGTTATGGAAGGTAGTCTGTTGTCTAGATTTTTGTTACTCCAATGGATGATAGCCTTGTAATTATGGAAGTTAGTCTGTTGTAGAGAGTTTTGTTACTCCAATGGAAGGTAGCCTTGTCATTATGGAAGCAAGTATGTTGTTTAGATTTTTGTAACTCCCGTAGATGGTAGCCTTGTCATTATGGAACATGGTCCATTATCGAGATTTTTGTTACTCAATGGATGGTAGCCTTATCATTATGGAAGGTAGTCTGTTGTAGAGATTTTTGTTACTCTAATGGATGGTAGCCTTGTCATTATGGAAGTTAGTATGTTGTCGATATCTTTGTTACTCAATGGACGGTAGCCTTGTCATTATGGAAGGTAGTCTGTTGTCGAGATTTTTGTTACTCCAATGGATGGTAGCCTTCTCATTATGGAAGGTAGTCTGTTGTCGAGATTTTTGTTACTCCAATGGATGGTAGCCTTGTCATTCTGGAACATAGTCTGCTATCGATATTTTTTTTACTCCAATTGATGGTAGCCTTGTCATTATGGAAGGTAGTCTGTTATCGAGATTTTTGTTACTCTAATGGATGGTAGCCTTGTCATTATGAAAGGTAGTCAGTTGTCTAGATTTTTGTTACTCCAATGGATGGTAGCCTTATCATTATGGAAGGAAGTATGTTGTATACATTTTTGTAACTCCAATGGATGGATGCATTGTCATTATGGAACGTGGTCTATTATCGAGATCTTTGTTACTCAATGGATGGTAGCCTTGTCATTATGGAAGGTAGTATGTTGTAGAGATTTTTGTTACTCCAATGGATGGTAACCTCGTCATTATGGAAGGAAGTCTGTTGTCGAGATTTTTGTTACTCCAATGGATGGTAGCCTTGTCATTATGGAACATGGTCTATTGTCGAGATTTTTGTTACTCCAATGGATGGTAGCCTTGTCATTATGGAAGATAGTCTTTTGTCGAGATTTTTGTTACTCCAATGGATGGTAGACTTCACATTATGGAAAGTAGTCTGCTTTCGAGATTTTTGTTACTGCAATGGATGGTAGGCTTGTCATTATGGAACATAGTCAGTTGTCGATATTTTTGTTACTCCAATGGATGGTAGCCTTGTCGTTATGGAAGGTAGTCTGTTGTCTAGATTTTTGTTACTCCAATGGATGATAGCCTTGTAATTATGGAAGTTAGTCTGTTGTAGAGAGTTTTGTTACTCTAATGGAAGGTAGCCTTGTCATTATGGAAGCAAGTATGGTGTTTAGATTTTTGTAACTCCCATAGATGGTAGCCTTGTCATTATGGAACATGGTCCATTATCGAGATTTTTGTTACTCAATGGATGGTAGCCTTATCATTATGGAAGGTAGTCTGTTGTAGATATTTTTGTTACCCTAATGGGTGGTAGCCTTGTCATTATGGAAGGAAGTCTGTTGTCGAGATTTTTGTTACTCCAATGGATGGTAGCCTTGACATTATGGAACTTGGTTTATTGTCGTGATTTTTGTTACTCCAATGGATGGTAGCTCTGTCATTATGGAAGATAGTCTGTTGTTGAGATTTTTGTTACTCCATTGGATTGTAACCTTGTCATTATGGAAGGTAGTTTGTTGTTGTGATTTTTGTCATTCCAATGGATGGTAACCTTGTCATTATGGATTGTAGTCTGTTGTCAAGATTTTTTTTACTCCAATGGATGGTAGCCTTGTCATATGGAAGGTAGTCTATTGTCGAGATTTTTTTTACTCCAATGGATGGTAGACTGGACCTTATGGAAATTAGTCTGGTTTCGAGAATTTTGTTACTGCAATGGATGGTAGGCTTGTCATTATGGAACGTAGTCTGTTGTCGATATTTTTGTTACTCTAATGGATGGTAGCCTTGTCATTATGGAAAGAAGTTTGTTGTCGAGATTTTTGTTACTCCAATGGATAGTAGCCTTGTCATTATGGAACTTGGTCTATTGTCGAGATTCTTGTTACTCCAATGGATGATAGCCTTGTCATTATGGAAGATAGTCTGTTGTCGAGATTTTTGTTACTCCAATCGATGGTAGACTTGACATTATGGAAAGTAGTCTGGTTTCGAGATTTTTGTTACTGCAATGGATGGTAGGCAAGTCATTATGGAATGTAGTCTGTTGTCGATATTTTTGTTACCCCAATGGATGGTAGCCTTATCGTTATGGAAGGTAGTTTGTTGTCTAGATTTTTGTAACTCCAATGGATGGTAGCCTTGTCGTTATGGAAAGTAGTATGGTTTCGAGATTTTTGTTACTGCAATGGAGGTAGGCTTGTCATTATGGAACATAGTAAGTTGTCGATATTTTTGTTACTCCAATGGATGGTAGCCTTGTCGTTATGGAAGGTAGTCTGTTGTCTAGATTTTTGTTACTCCAATGGATGATAGCCTTGTAATTATGGAAGTTAGTCTGTTGTAGAGATTTTTGTTACTCCAATGGATGGTAGCCTTGTCATTATGGAAGCAAGTATGTTGTTTAGATTTTTGTAACTCCTATAGATGGTAGCCTTGTCATTATGGAACATGGTCCATTATCGAGATTTTTGTTACTCAATGGATGGTAGCCTTATCATTATGGAAGGTAGTCTGTTGTAGAGATTTTTATTACCCCAATGGATGGTAGCCTTGTCATTATGGAAAGATGTCTGTTGTTGAGATTTTTGTTACTCCAATGGATGGTAGCCTTGTCATTATGGAACGTGGTCTATTGTCGAGATTTTTGTTACTCCAATGCATGGTAGCCCTTTCATTATGGAAGATAGTATGTTGTCGAGATTTTTGTTACTCCATTGGATTGTAGCCTTGTCATTATGGAAGGTAGTTTGTTGTTGAGATTTTTGTCATTCCAATGGATGGTAACCTTGTCATTATGGATTGTTGTCTGTTGTCGAGATTTTTTTTACTCCAATGGATGGTAGCCTTGTCATATGGAAGGTAGTCTATTGTCGAGATTTTTTTTACTCCAATGGATGGTAGACTGGACATTATGGAAAGTAGTCTGGTTTCGAGATTTTTGTTACTGCAATGGATGGTAGGCTTGTCATTATGGAACGTAGGATGTTGTCGATATTTTTGTTACTCCAATGGATGGTAGCCTTGTCATTATGGAAGGAAGTCTGTTGTATACATTTTTGTAACTCCAATTGATGGTAGACTTGTCATTATGGAATGTGTTCTATTATCGAGATCTTTATTATTCAATGGATGGTAGCCTTGTCATTATGGAAAGTAGTCTGTTGTAGTCATTTTTGTTACTCCAATGGATGGTAGCCTTGTCATTATGGAAAGAAGTCTGTTGTCGAGATTTTTGTTACTCCAATTGATGGTAGCCTTGTCATTATGGAAAGTGGTCTATTGTCGAGATTCTTGTTACTCCAATGGATGGTAGCCTTGTCATTATGGAAGATAGTATGTTGTCGAGATTTTTGTTACTCCAATAAATGGTAGACTTGACATTATGGAAAGTAGTCTGGTTTCGAGATTTTTGTTACTGCAATGGAAGGTAGGCTTGTCATTATGGAACATAGTCAGTTGTCGATAATTTTGTTACTCCAATGGATGGTAGCCTTGTCGTTATGGAAGGTAGTCTGTTGTCTAGATTTTTGTTACTCCAATGGATGATAGCCTTGTAATTATGGAAGTTAGTCTGTTGTAGAGATTTTTGTTACTCCAATTGATGGTAGCCTTGTCATTATGGAAGTAAGTATGTTGTTTAGATTTTTGTAACTCCTATAGATGGTAGCCTTGTCATTATAGAACATGGTCCATTATCGAGATTTTTGTTACTCAATGGATGGTAGCCTTATCATTATGGAAGGTAGTCTTTTGTAGAGATTTTTGTTACTCCAATGGATGGTAGCCTTGTCATTATGGAAGGAAGTCTGTTGTCGAGATTTTTGTTATTCCAATGGATGGTAGCCTTGTCATTATGGAACGTGGTCTATTGTCGAGATTTTTGTTACTCCAATGGATGGTAGCCCTTTCATTATGGAAGATAGTCTGTTGTCGAGATTTTTGTTACTCCAATGGATGGTAGCCTTGTCATATGGAAGGTAGTCTATTGTCGAGATTTTTGTCATTCCAATGGATGGTATCCTTGTCATTATGGAAGGAAATTTGTTGTATACATTTTTGTAACTCCAATTGATGGTAGACTTGTCATTATGGAATGTGTTCTATTATCGGGATTGTTGTTACTCAATGGATGGTAGCCTTGTCATTATGGAAAGTAGTCTGTTGTAGTGATTTTTGTTACTCCAATGGATGGTAGCCTTGTCATTATGGAAAGAAGTCTGTTGTCGAGATTTTTGTTACTCCAATGGATGGTAGCCTTGTCATTATGGAACGTGGTTTATGGTCGAGATTCTGGTTACTCCAATGGATGGTAGCCTTGTCATTATGGAAGATAGTCTGTTGTCGAGATTTTTGTTACTCCAATGAATGGTAAACTTGACATTATGGAAAGTAGTCTGGTTTCTAGATTTTTGTTACTGCAATGGATGGTAGGCAAGTCATTATGGAACGTAGTCTATTGTCGATAATTTTGTTACCCCAATGGATGGTAGCCTTGTCGTTATGGAAGGTAGTTTGTTGTCTAGATTTTTGTTACTCCAATGGATGATAGCCTTTTCAATATGGAAGTTAGTTTGTTGCAGATATTTTTGTTACTCCAATGGATGGTAGCCTTGTCATTATGGAAGGAAGTATATTGTATAGATTTTTGTAACTCCAATGGATGGTAGCCTTGTCGTTATGGAACATGGTCTATTATCGAGATCTTTGTTACTCAATAGATGGTAGCCTTGTCATTATGGAAGGTAGTCTGTTGTAGTGATTTTTGTTACTCTAATGGATGGTAGCCTTTTCATTATGGAAGGAAGTTTGTTGTCGAGATTTTTGATACTCCAATGAATGGTAGCCTTGTCATTATAGAACGTGGTCTATTGTTGAGATTTTTGTTACTCCAATGGATGGTATCCTTGTCATTATGGAAGGTAGTTTGTTTTCGAAATTTTTGTTACTCCATTGGATTGTAGTCTTGTGATTATGGAAGGTAGTTTGTTGTCGAGGTTTTTGTTACTCCAATGGATGGTAGCCTTGTCATTATGGAAGATAGTCAGCTATCAATATTTTTTTTACTCCAATGGATGGTAACCTTATCATTATGGATTGTAGTCTGTTGTCGAGATTTTTTTACTCAAATGTTAGCCTTGTCATATGGAAGGCATTCTGTTGTCGAGATTTTTTTTACTCCAATGGATGGTAGCCTTGTCATTATGGAAGTTAGTCTGTTGTCGATATCTTTGTTACTCAATGGATGGTAGCCTTGTCATTATGGAAGGTAGTCTTTTGTCGAGATTTTTGTTACTCCAATGGATGGTAGCCTTGTCAATATGGAAGGTAGTCTGTTGTCGAGATTTCTGTTACTCCAATGCATAATAACCTTGTCATTATGGAACATAGTCTTCTATCGATATTTTTGTTACTCCAATTGATGGTAGCCTTGTCATTATGGAAGGTAGTCTGTTATCGAGATTTTTGTTAATCTAATGGATGGTAGCCTTGTCATTATGGAAGGTAGTCAGTTGTCTAGATTTTTGTTACTCCAATGGATGGTAGCCTTGTCATTATGGAAGGAAGTCTGTTGTATACATTTTTGTAACTCCAATGGATGGTAGCCTTGTCATTATGGTACGTGGTCTATTATCGAGATCTTTGTTACTCAATGGATGGTAGCCTTGTCATTATGGAAGGTAGTATGTTGTAGAGATTTTTGTTACTTCAATGGATGGTAACCTCGTCATTATGGAAGGAAGTCTGTTGTCGAGATTTTTGTTACTCCAATGGATGGTAGCCTTGTCATTATGGAACATGGTCTATTGTCGAGATTTTTGTTACTCCAATGGATGGTAGCCTTGTCATTATGGAAGATAGTCTGTTGTCGAGATTTTTGTTACTCCAATGGATGGTAGACTTGACATTATGGAAAGTAGTCTGGTTTCGAGAGTTTTGTTACTGCAATGGATGGTAGGCTTGTCATTATGGAACATAGTCAGTTGTCGATATTTTTGTTACTCCAATGGATGGTAGTCTTGTCGTTATGGAAGGTAGTCTATTGTCTAGATTTTTGTTACTCCAATGGATGATAGCCTTGTAATTATGGAAGTTAGTATGTTGTAGAGATTTTTGTTACTCCAATGGATGGTAGCCTTGTCATTATGGAAGCAAGTATGTTGTTTAGATTTTTGTAACTCCCATAGATGGTAGCCTTGTCATTATGGAACATGCTCCATTATCGAGATTTTTGATACTCAATGGATGGTAGCCTTACCATTATGGAAGGTAGTCTGTTGTAGAGATTTTTGTTACTCCAATGGATGGTAGCCATGTCATTATGGAAGGAAGTTTGTTGTCGAGATTTTTGTTACTACAATAGATGGTAGCCTTGTCATTATGGAACGTGGTCTATTGTCGAGATTTTTGTTACTCCAATGGATGGTAGCCCTTTCATTATGGAAGATGGTCTGTTGTCGAGATTTTTGTTACTCCATTGGATTGTAGCCTTGTCAATATTGAAGGTAATTTGTTGTTGAGATTTTTGTCATTCCAATGGATGGTAACCTTGTCATCATGGATTGTAGTCTGTTGTCGAGATTTTTTTTACTCCAATGGATGGTAGCCTTGTCATATGGAAGGTAGTCTATTGTCGAGATTTTTTTTACTCCAATGTATGGTAGACTGGACATTATGGAAAGTAGTCTGGTTTCGAGATTTTTGTTACTGCAATGGATGGTAGGCTTGTCATTATGGAACGTAGTCTGTTGTCGATATTTTTGTTACTCCAATGGATGGTAGCCTTGTCATTATGGAAGGAAGTCTGTTGTATACATTTTTGTAACTCCAATGGATGGTAGACTTGTCATTATGGAAAGAAGTCTGTTGTCGAGATTTTTGTTACTCAAATTGATGGTAGCCTTGTCATTATGGAAGATAGTCTGTTGTCGAGATTTTTGTTACTCCAATGAATGGTAGACTTGACATTATGGAAAGTAGTCTGGTTTCGAGATTTTTGTTACTGCAATGGATGGTAGGCAAGTCATTATGGAACGTAGTCTGTTGTCGATATTTTTGTTACCCCAATGGATGGTAGCCTTGTCATTATGGAAGGTAGTTTGTTGTCTAGATTTTTGTTACTCCAATGGATGATAGCCTTGTCATTATGGAAGGAAGTTTGTTGTATAGATTTTTGTAACTCCAATGGATGGTAGCGTTGTCATTATGGAAGGAAGTCTGTTGTATAGATTTGTGTAACTCCAATGGATGGTAGCCTTGTCATTAAGGAACATGGTCTATTATCGAGATCTTTGTTACTCAGTAGATGGTAGCCTTGTCATTATGGAAGGTAGTCTGTTGTAGAGATTTTTGTTACTCTAATGGATGGTAGCCTTGTCATTATGGAAGGAAGTCTGTTGTCGAGATTTTTGTTACTCCAATGAATGGTAGCCTTGTCATTATAGAACGTGGTCTATTGTCGAGATTTTTGTTACTCCAGTGGATGGTATCCTTGTCATTATGGAAGGTAGTCTGTTTTCAATATTTTTGTTCCTCCATTGGATTGTAGCCTTGTGATTATGGAAGGTAGTTTGTTGTCGAGGTTTTTGTTACTCCAATGGATGGTAGCCTTGTCATTATGGAACATAGTCAGCTATCAATATTTTTGTTACTCCAATGGATGGTAACCTTGTCATTATGGATTGTAGTTTTTGTCAAGATATTTTACCTCAAATGGTAGCCTTGTCATATGGAAGGCATTCTGTTGTCGAGATTTTTTTTATTCCAATGCATGGTAGCCTTGTCATTATGGAAGTTAGTGTGTTGTCTATATCTTTGTTACTCAATGGATGGTAGCCTTGTCATTATGGAAGGTAGTCTGTTGTCGAGATTTTTGTTACTCCAATGGATGGTAGCCTTGTCATTATGGAAGGTAGTATGTTGTCGAGATTTTTGTTACTCCAATGGATGGTAGCCTTGTCATTATGGAACATAGTCTTCTATCGATATTTTTGTTACTCCAATTGATGGTAGCCTTGTCATTATGGAAGGTAGTCTGTTATCGAGATTTTTGTTACTCTAATGTATGGTAGCCTTATCATTATGGAAGGTAGTGAGTTGTCTAGATTTTTGTTACTCCAATGGATGGTAGCCTTGTCATTATGGAAGGAAGTCTGTTGTACACATTTTTGTAACTCCAATGGATGGTAGCCTTGTCATTATGGAACGTGTTCTATTATCGAGATCTTTGTTACTCAATGGATGGTAGCCTTGTCATTATGGAAGGTAAAATGTTGTAGAGATTTTTGTTACTCCAATGGATGGTAGCCTTGTCATTATGGAAGGAAGTCTGTTGTCGAGATTTTTGTTACTCCAATGGATGGTAGCCTTGTCATTATGGAACGTGGTCTATTGTCGAGATTTTTGTTACTCCAATGAATGGTAGCCCTTTCATTATGGAAGATAGTCTGTTGTCGAGATTTTTGTTACTCCATTGGATTGTAGCCTTGTCATTATGGAAGGTAGTTTGTTGTTGAGATTTTTGTCATTCCAATGGATGGTAACCTTGTCATTATGGATTATAGTCTGTTGTCGAGATTTTTTTTACTCCAATGGATGGTAGCCTTGTCATATGGAAGGTAGTCTATTGTCGAGATTTTTTTTACTCCAATGGATGGTAGACTAGACATTATGGAAAGTAGTCTGATTTCGAGATTTTTGTTACTACAATGGATGGTAGGCATGTCATTATGGAACGTAGTCTGTTGTCGATATTTTTGTTACTCCAATGGATGGTAGCCTTGTCATTATGGAAGGAAGTCTGTTGTATACATTTATGTAACTCCAACTGATGGTAGACTTGTCATTATGGAATGTGTTCTATTATCGAGATCTTTGTTACTCAATGGATGGTAGCCTTGTCATTATGGAAAGTAGTCTGTTGTAGAGATTTTTGTTACTCCAATGGATGGTAGCCTTGTCATTATGGAAAGAAGTCTATTGTCGAGATTTTTGTTACTCCAATGGATGGTAGCCTTGTCATTATGGAACGTGATCTATTGTCGAGATTCTTGTTACTCCAATGGATGGTAGCCTTGTCATTATGGAAGATAGTCTGTTGTCGAGATTTTTGTTACTCCAATGAATGGTAGACTGGACATTATGGAAAGTAGTCTGGTTTCTAGATTTTTGTTACTGCAATGGATGGTAGGCAAGTCATTATGGAACATAGTCTGTTTTCGATATTTTTGTTACCCCAATGGATGGTAGCCTTGTCGTTATGTAAGGTAGTTTGTTGTCTAGATTTTTGTTACTCCAATGGATGATAGCCTTTTCATTATGGAAGTTAGTCTGTTGCAGAGATTTTTGTTACTCCAATGGATGGTAGCCTTGTCATTATGGAAGGAAGTCTGTTGTATAGATTTTTGTAACTCCAATGGATGGTAGCCTTGTTATTATGGAACATGGTCTATTATCGAGATCTTTGTTACTCAATAGATGGTAGCCTTGTCATTATGGAAGGTAGTCTGTTGTAGATATTTTTGTTACTCTAATGGATGGTAGCCTTGTCATTATGGATGGAAATCTGTTGTCGAGATTTTTGTTACTTCAATGAATGGTAGCCTTGTCATTATAGAACATGGTCTATTGTCGAGATTTTTGTTACTCCAATGGATGGTATCCTTGTCATTATTGAAGGTAGTCTGTTTTCGAGATTTTTGTTACTCCATTGGATTGTAGCCTTGTGATTATGGAAGGTAGTTTGTTGTCGTGGTTTTTGTTACTCCAATGGATGGTAGCCTTGTCATTATGCAACATAGTCAGCTATCAATATTTTTGTTACTCCAATGGATGGTAACCTTATCATTATGGATTGTAGTCTGTTGTCGAGATTTTTTTACTCAAATGGTAGCCTTGTCATATGGAAGGCATTCTGTTGTCGAGAATTTTTTTACTCCAATGGATGGTAGCCTTGTCATTATGGAAGTTAGTCTGGTTTCGATATCTTTGTTACTCAATGGATGGTAGCCTTGTCATTATGGAAGGTAGTCTGTTGTCAAGATTTTTGTTACTCCAATGGATGGTAGCCTTTTTATTATGGAAGGTAGTCTGTTGTCGAGATTTTTGTTACTTCAATGGATGGTAACCTTGTCATTAAGGAACATAGTCTTCCATCGATATTTTTGTTACTCCAATTGATGGTAGCCTTGTCATTATGGAAGGTAGTCTGTTATCGAGATTTTTGTTACTCTAATGGATGGTAGCCTTGTCATTATGGAAGGTAGTCAGTTGTCTAGATTTTTGTTACTCCAATGGATGGTAACCTCGTCATTATGGAAGGAAGTCGTTTGTCGAGATTATTGTTACTTCAATGGATGGTAGCCTTGTCATTATGGAACGTGGTCTATTGTCGAGATTTTTGTTACTCCAATGGATGGTAGCCTTGTCATTATGGAAGATAGTTTGTTGTCGAGATTTTTGTTACTCCAATGGATGGTAGACTTGACATTATGGAAAGTAGTCTGGTTTTGAGAGTTTTGTTACTGTAATGGATGGTAGGCTTGTCATTATGGAACATAGTCAGTTGTCGATATTTTTGTTACTCCAATTTATGGTAACCTTGTCATTATGGAAAGTAGTCTGTTGACAAGATTTTTTTTATTCTAATGGATGGTAGCCTTGTCATATGGAAGGTAGTCTATTGTCGATATTTTTGTTACTCCAATGGATGGTAGCCTTGTCATTATGGAAGGAAGTCTGTAATATACATTTTTGTAACTCCAATGGATGGTAGACTTGTCATTATGGAAAGAAGTCTGTTGTCGAGATTTTTGTTACTCCAATGGAGGGTAGCCTTGTCATTATGGAACGTGGTCTATTGTCGAGATTTTTGTTACTCCAATAGATGGTAGCCTTGTCATTATGGAAGATAGTCTGTTGTCGAGATTTTTGTTACTCCAATGAATGGTAGACTTGACATTAAGGAAAGTAGTATGGTTTCGAGATTTTTGTTACTGCAATGGATGGTAGGAAAGTCATTGTGGAACGTAGTTTGTTGTCGCTATTTTTGTTACCCCAATGGATGGTAGCCTTGTCGTTATGGAAGGTAGTTTTTTGTCTAGATTTTTGCTACTCCAATGGATGATAGCCTTTTCATTATGGAAGTTAGTCTGCTGCAGAGATTTTTGTTACTCCAATGGATGGTTGCCTTGTCATTATGGAAGGAAGTCTGTTGCATACATTTTTGTAACTCCAATGGATGGTAGCCTTGTCATTATGGAACGTGGTCTATTATCGAGATCTTTGTTACTCAATGGATGGTAGCCTTGTCATTATGGAAGGTAGTATGTTGTAGAGATTTTTGTTACTTCAATGGATGGTAACCTCGTCATTATGGAAGGAAGTCTGTTGTCGAGATTTTTGTTACTCCAATGGATGGTAGCCTTGTCATTATGGAACATGGTCTATTGTCGAGTTTTTGTTACTCCAATGGATGGTAGCCTTGTCATTATGGAAGATAGTCTGTTGTCGAGATTTTTGTTACTCCAATGGATGGTAGACTTGACATTATGGAAAGTAGTCTGGTTTCGAGAGTTTTGTTACTGCAATGGATGTTAGGCTTGTCATTATGGAACATAGTCAGTTTTCGATATTTTTGTTACTCCAATGGATGGTAGTCTTGTCGTTATGGAAGGTAGTCTATTGTCTAGATTTTTGTTACTCCAATGGATGATAGCCTTGTAATTATGGAAGTTAGTATGTTGTAGAGATTTTTGTTACTCCAATGGATGGTAGCCTTGTCATTATGGAAGCAAGTATGTTGTTTAGATTTTTGTAACTCCCATAGATGGTAGCCTTGTCATTATGGAACATGCTCCATTATCGAGATTTTTGATACTCAATGGATGGTAGCCTTACCATTATGGAAGGTAGTCTGTTGTAGAGATTTTTGTTACTCCAATGGATGGTAGCCATGTCATTATGGAAGGAAGTCTGTTGTCGAGATTTTTGTTACTACAATAGATGGTAGCCTTGTCATTATGGAACGTGGTCTATTGTCGAGATTTTTGTTACTCCAATGGATGGTAGCCCTTTCATTATGGAAGATGGTCTGTTGTCGAGATTTTTGTTACTCCATTGGATTGTAGCCTTGTCAATATTGAAGGTAATTTGTTGTTGAGATTTTTGTCATTCCAATGGATGGTAACCTTGTCATCATGGATTGTAGTCTGTTGTCGAGATTTTTTTTACTCCAATGGATGGTAGCCTTGTCATATGGAAGGTAGTCTATTGTCGAGATTTTTTTTACTCCAATGTATGGTAGACTGGACATTATGGAAAGTAGTCTGGTTTCGAGATTTTTGTTACTGCAATGGATGGTAGGCTTGTCATTATGGAACGTAGTCTGTTGTCGATATTTTTGTTACTCCAATGGATGGTAGCCTTGTCATTATGGAAGGAAGTCTGTTGTATACATTTTTGTAACTCCAATGGATGGTAGACTTGTCATTATGGAAAGAAGTTTGTTGTCGAGATTTTTGTTACTCCAATTGATGGTAGCCTTGTCATTATGGAAGATAGTCTGTTGTCGAGATTTTTGTTACTCCAATGAATGGTAGACTTGACATTATGGAAAGTAGTCTGGTTTCGAGATTTTTGTTACTGCAATGGATGGTAGGCAAGCCATTATGGAACGTAGTCTGTTGTCGATATTTTTGTTACCCCAATGGATGGTAGCCTTGTCATTATGGAAGGTAGTTTGTTGTCTAGATTTTTGTTACTCCAATGGATGATAGCCTTGTCATTATGGAAGGAAGTTTGTTGTATAGATTTTTGTAACTCCAATGGATGGTAGCGTTGTCATTATGGAAGGAAGTTTGTTGTATAGATTTTTGTAACTCCAATGGATGGTAGCCTTGTCATTAAGGAACATGGTCTATTATCGAGATCTTTGTTACTCATTAGATGGTAGCCTTGTCATTATGGAAGGTAGTCTGTTGTAGATATTTTTGTTACTCTAATGGATGGTAGCCTTGTCATTATGGAAGGAAGTCTGTTGTCGAGATTTTTGTTACTCCAATGAATGGTAGCCTTGTCATTATAGAACGTGGTCTATTGTCGAGATTTTTGTTACTCCAATGGATGGTATCCTTGTCATTATGGAAGGTAGTCTGTTTTCAAGATTTTTGTTCCTCCATTGGATTGTAGCCTTGTGATTATGGAAGGTAGTTTGTTGTCGAGGTTTTTGTTACTCCAGTGGATGGTAGCCTTGTCATTATGGAACATAGTCAGCTATCAATATTTTTGTTACTCCAATGGATGGTAACCTTGTCATTATGGATTGTAGTTTTTGTCAAGATATTTTACCTCAAATGGTAGCCTTGTCATATGGAAGGCATTCTGTTGTCGAGATTGTTTTTATTCCAATGCATGGTAGCCTTGTCATTATGGAAGTTAGTGTGTTGTCTATATCTTTGTTACTCAATGGATGGTAGCCTTGTCATTATGGAAGGTAGTCTGTTGTCGAGATTTTTGTTACTCCAATGGATGGTAGCCTTGTCATTATGGAAGGTAGTATGTTGTCGAGATTTTTGTTACTCCAATGGATGGTAGCCTTGTTGTGATCGGTGGATCTGGAACTGACTGTTTTAAAGCTGATTCGCGAAAATGTCGCGGAAGCAAGAGTCGCCACCGTCTTTTATTTTCTCCAATTGGAAAGGACAAAAGCACAGAAAAATTCCATTAAAGAGATTGCTCTCGGTTCGGGAGGTAGGTTATAGAAAGGGAAGGTGTTAGCACCCTTTCTATCCATGGTTATCCATGGGCTCTTAGGTACTTGCTCAATGTGTTTTCAAAATGTTTGTTTGCTTTTCAATGTGGGTTTCAAAAATATTCTTTGAAAAGTTTCAATTCAACTCGTACGTCAGAGTGTTTGAAAAGTTTGTTTTGAAAGTTTTTTGAAAGTGTGTCGGTGTGAAAAGATGTTTTGATTTTGTTTTGAAATTAGAGCAAGTACCCTTGAGAACCTACCTACCCTAAGGAATTAGTCTGTGTAAATGTCCTTTAAGGTAGTGCCATCCCACCATTGAGAGGTAGGTAGCACCACCGTTGGAGGTGTTCGGGTCAATTCGATTTTAGGGACATGGTGATCACCGGAGCAATGGGAAGACACCTTAGAAGCTACCCTCATGCCAGGTTCCCGGACCATGAGGACTTACTAAGACGTTTTCTACTCGACGACCACCTTTCGAAAGGCAACAGTGAGGCGTACCCTAAGGGTGGTGTGTGCGAATTGTGTGTCATTTTCAGTTTATTGTTTGTCTTGTCATGTATTGGTGATCTAACGATTCGATTTTATTTTTTTGGCATTCATTCTTTCATGCATATTTATTAACAGTTATATATTTGCGAGAAAATAAATCTAAACTATTACAACTGGCGCGGGTCCACATCGCCAAAAAACCGAACCCGATTTGACTGAAAATAAATAAAGCGAATAAATAAAAGTGCGAGAATTCTAAATTACATGGCTTTGGGGCATATACAGAATTATTTAAACAATATAAAACAAATGCGCGAAATAAAGAGATTAAACAAAATTAGGGCTTTGGACCCTTTTACAAATAATTAAAATTAATCAAGGAATCTAAAATTAAAAATTAAATGAAAAATAGTATTTTTGTGTTTTTTTAGGTTTAAAAGAAAAAGAGAAAAATTATTTAAAATTAAAACAAAAACATAGAATTAGGTTAATGACTTTTTCCTTTTAACTTTCCTTGTTTTTTGCCATAGTATTAGTGTTTTTCATAATTAAACTAGGGTTGCATTTTAGGTTAGATTTTAATTCTTTTAATAACTAAAATCCAAAAAAATAGAGTTTAGGTTTAATAACCTTTTATTTTCTTTTTTTAATTTTCCTTTTTTCAGAATAATTATTTATTTATTTATTTTCCATAAATTAAAAATTGTACATAAATTAATTTAGAGTTAAATTAGGTTAAAAGTCAATATTTTCATAATAAATTTAAAAAACATTAGAACTAGGATTTAGCATTTTAAAATCTTAATTAATTTTTCTTTTTTCTTTCAAATCTAAAAAACACAAAAATACCATTCTTCATTTAATTTTAATTTTAGATAACTTGATTATTTTAATTCCTTTAAAGGGTTCAACGCCCTCGCATTTGATTATTTTCTTTTTTCGCGCGTTTCATTTATTTCTGTTGTGAATATAATGTACTTGTACCAAAGCCATGTAATAGCTATTAGACATTTCTTTTCTGCAATTTATTTTAAAACGGGTCTGGATTAATTTGGCGTTGTAGACCCTCGCCCTTTGTAATAGCGTAGGACTTTTATCTTTTCCGCACTTTAAATTCCCGCACTTTTAACTGTTAAACAATAACATGAAAGAATGAATGCCCAAAAATAAAATCGAATCGTTAGATCACTAATGCATGACAAGACAAACAATAAACTGAAAATGACACACAATTCACACACCACCCCTAGGGTACGCCTCACTGTTGCCTTTCGAAAGGTGATCGTCGAGTAGAGGACGTCTTAGTAAGTCCTCATGATCCGGGAACCTGGCATGAGGGTAGCTTCTAAGGTGTCTTCCCATTGCTCTGGTGATCACCATGTCCCTATACACTCGAATTGACCCGAACACCTCCAACGGTGGTGCTACCTACCTCTCAATGGTGGGATGGCACTACTTTAAAGGACATTTACACAGACGAATTCCTTAGGGTAGGTAGATTCTCAAGGATACTTGCTCTAATTTCAAACAAAAATACTTTTCACACCAACACACTTTCAAAAGCTTTCAAAGCAAATTTTTCAAACACTCTGACGTACGAGTCGAACTGAAATTTTTCAAAGAAACTTTTAAAACCCACAATTGAAAAGCAAACAAATAATTTTGAAAACACATTGAGCAAGTACCTAAGAGCCCATGGATAACCATGGATAGAAAGGGTGCTAACACCTTCCCTTTCTATAACCTACCTCCCGAACCGAGAGCAATCTCTTTAAAGGAATTTTTCTGTGCTTTTGTCCTTTCCATTTGGAGAAAATAAAAGACGGTGGCGACTCTTGCTTCCGCGACATTTCGCGAACCAGCTTTAAAACAGTCAGTTCCAGATCCACCGATCACAGAACTGGAGACTCTGCTGGGGATAAACTTAAAGTGAGGTGTACCTTAGGGCTAGTTCATAACTGTGTTTTCAATTGTTTTCCTTGTGTGCTTTAAAATTGTGGGTTGCTTGGGAGTTCTATAGATCCTAACCCGGATCTGGGGAATACCTTCTTAGAAAGTAGCAACAAGGCTGTGAGGGAACTGTGCGGGGTATACCGACATGGTTGAAACAGTCTGCTACGTTGATGTGGCACTTTGGTGTGTACCGGTAACCCTTGAGTCAGTCAAGGAGAGTACGGGGCCTCCATGTGGTGTCATGAAGCATCAACAGACCTTAGGAACCTTAATTGAACCATCTTGGCCTCTTTAGGGTAGTGAGATAACTGACTTTGGTGCAGTCCGAGGTTGGTTGATACTCGATACTACACTCAATTGAGGGTTGCTTTCCTGGAATATTTCGGTCGCCAGTTCAGTGGCTAAATCGAAACGATGAACAATGAAAGCAATCCCGTGATATTGGGAACCTTAGAACCCGGTTACTTTGATAGGACAGGTTGAACCCACCAACTTCAAGAGGGTACTACCCAGACCTCATGCTGGCCTTAAACCTTAAGGGCTTGTCTTGTGTGCCTTGTGTGCCTTACATGTTTGTCTTTGTACATATCTGTAGTGTGTTTAATCATAGCATCATGACATCATCCAGCATCATATGCATTGACTAACCATTTCAGGGGTTCGAATTTTCATCTTTGTTCTTGTTTTGTAGGACATGGAAACTGTTCGTAGAAAGACAATTCCAATCAGTCTTGTAAGGGTCCCTCATCAGCTTAAGGAGCTAATATCCAGGATTCCCGAGAACTCTTCATTCAGTGAAAGGCATGGAAGCCTCATCAGCTTGGTCAACACCAGCATTGAGGAAGATATGATAAAAGTCCTGTTCCAATTCTTTGACCCTCTGCATCACTGTTTCACTTTCTTAGACTATCAGTTGGTACCTACATTGGAGGAGTTCTCCCGACTCCTGAAGATCCCTATCCTTGATCGGCTACCCTTCAACGGTACAGAAAAGGAACCTAAGCTTGAAGAGATTGCTAAAGCCTTGCACCTACAGTCATCTGACCTCAAGGGACATTGGGAAGTTAGAAGTGGTATCAAAGGGTTCTTAGCCAGGTTTCTGTTTGAAAAGGCCTATGAATGTTGGAATTCCCTCGACTTGCAAGCTTTTGAAGAGGTTGTGGCCCTCCTTGTTTATGGTTTGGTGTTGTTCCCTAACCCAGATCATCTCATTGATATCAGTGCTGTCCAAATCTTTATGTCCAGGAATCCTATACCTACGTTGCTGGGGGACATCCTTCACTCATGTTACACTCGAACCATGAGAAAAAGAGGTGTCCTAATGTGTTGCACTCCTCTCCTGGGAAAGTGGTTTATTTCGCACCTTCCACAATCAGTCCTGAAGAACGAGCGGGGTTTGAGATGGTCACAACGGTTGATGACTCTTACACATGCAGATATACATTGGTGCCCTAGGTCCAGGGAAGATGTCACTATCATTGATCGTTGCGGGGAGTATCCTAATGTTCCTTTACTTGGAATCAGAGGGGGTATTACTTATAGTCCATGCCTGGCTTGGAGACAATTTGGTTATGCTCGGAGAGATGGTCCTCATGACATGTTGATTCCTGACATAGTTTTTGACTTCGACAACGATACTCAAGGACTTCGCCAGAGATTTATCAGAGCTTGGAGGATGCCTAGTAGGATAGACAGCAAGACATTGGGGCACAGGAACTCCATCCCTTTGGAGCCTTACCTCAAGTGGGTACGAGCCCGCTCTCAGAAATTAGTAATGCCTTATCCTCACATGCTTCCAGTAATCAAAGAGCCTGCCTTGGAAGGAGAGGTGTCTCATGTTATTCAGCACCCTGATATGCCCACATCCTGGGAAGAGATGCAGAAGAGTTGGATCCAGCTTAAGGAAGAGCGGAATTCTCTTGAGACTAGTTTGCATGCCAGTGAAGAGAAGGTCTTGGAGCTCACCCGCCTGTTGCATGAGGAAAGGAGTCTCAACACTTACATAGCTCCAAAGAAGATGCGCAACATATTTTGGATGTGATTTGATCTTTTTGTACTTTTGCCCATGAGGCTTTGATGTATCAAACAATGATTTTCTTAATAATAACGTGTGTTCCTTTTGGTCTACAACAAACTTGAATTTTCGAACTCTTGAATGCATTGCATAAACACATATCATTCATCATGTGCATCATAAATACTCTTCTTTTCAGGTTGTTTACCGTTCTTCGCTGTTTATTTCAGCATCATGAACCCTCCTGAATCATCAACCGATGCGGCTATCAAGGCTCTTCAGGCGCAAAACGTCCAGTTTCAGGCGCAAAACGCCCAATTTCAGGAGCTGATCAAGGGCTTGTCTCAGGGTCAACAAGAGTTAAAGACCATGCTGTTGAAGAAGACTAAGAAGAAGAGGAGGACTGTGCTATTTAACACTGGGCGTAGACTCGGGAACACTTTGGTTGTTGAAGCTGAAAGGACTCCTCCATCCGTGACAGAAGGTAGTCACCATGAAAGGGAGGTCACTACTCCTGTGGGCTCTGATACTGAAACAGACTTCAACGACGACCAGTACCCTCCTGCTGAAGACCGGTACAAACAGCTGGAAGACAGATTAAAGGCTGTGGAAGTTCAACGGGTACCTGGATTGGATTTCGGAGACTTGGGGTTATCTACTGGAGTGGTGATCCCCCACAAGTTCAAAACACCTGCCTTCGTGAAGTATGATGGGGCTTCCTGTCCCAAGATGCACCTCCGTTCTTATGTAAGGAAGATCCAGCCTTACACAGCAGACAAGAACCTTTGGATCCACTTCTTCCAGGAGAGTCTTTCAGGGACTCACCTCGACTGGTTCTATCAGCTGGATGGAATCAGCATTCGTAACTGGGAGGATCTGGCCACTGCTTTTTACAAGCAGTATCAGTATAATGCCGACCTCGCTCCTACGCGTACCCAGCTCCAGGGTATGTCGCTAGGGTCGGGTGAAGGTTTTAAGGAGTACGCTCAGAAATGGAGAGACCTGGCTGGCAGGGTGCAGCCACCATTGACGGATCGGGAGCTGGTAGATATGTTCTTGGGGACCTTATCTGGTCCATTTTTCAATCATCTCATTGGTAATTCCTCTGCTGGGTTTACCGATCTAATCCTGACTGGTGAAAGGATTGAGGCCGGTATAAAATCGGGGAAGATACAGAAAGTTGCCTCCTCCAGTACTGAGAAGAAGCCATTCAAAAAGGAGGCTAGTGCTGTATATAACTCCCGGAGAACAGAGCGACCTGAACACCGCCAATCTGTCAGTGCGGTAATGATTGCCAAACCTGCTTCCGCTCCTCGGCCAACTAATCCTCAAAAGTTTGAAAGACCCCGGAGAGAGTTTACCCGGTTAAGCATGACCTTATCACAAATACTGCCACAGTTGCTATCCACCAATTTAGTGACTGTCAAGGAGGCTCCAAAGTTTCCCAACACTGCATCCCCCAAGTTCAATCCAAATGCTCGCTGTGCTTATCACTCTGATAGCCCGGGGCATAACACAGATGACTGTTGGGCCCTAAGGAATAAGGTTCAAGACCTCATTGATGCCAAGGAGATACAGTTTGAGGCGCCCGAGAGGCCGAATGTTGTAAATGCTCCCATGCCCCAGCATGGAGTGAACGCTGTTGAGGAGAATTTGTATGTAGCTTCGGTGGATGATGTTGCTACTCCGTTGCTGATGGTCAAGAGGAATCTGTTGCTAGCCGGTTTATTTCCGGGATGTGGCGAAAGTTGCCCTCTATGTGTTGCTTCCCCTGTTGGTTGTTCTCTGTTGAAGTCAGGCATCCAAAACCTGATAGATAATAGAGAGATTTTGTTTGAAAAGACTATTGTTCCTGCTGCTCCTGTTGAAGAAGTGTCAATCGTTACCATCTTCAACAACTATTCCGAGGCTCCTTCAAAGAAGCCTATACAAGTTTTGTCAGTTCACAAGAATGTTCCCATCACCATTACTGTTCCGGGGCCTATACCCTACAAATCTGATAAGGCTGTCCCATGGCACTATGGGGCGGATGTTTATGTTCTGGGTGTGAAACAAGAGTGCAACATTGATACTGGTGTCTCCAACATCACCGGGCCTGCTAAGGTCACTCGTAGTGGAAGACTGTTCTCGCCAGACATTGCTCCTCCAGCAATTCATAGGCCTTTGATCTTCACACCTGCCAGAGTGCCTGTTTCTCCTTCTGACCAAGTATCCACCCCTGCTGCTGAGTCATCTGATACTCGGGGCAAGGGAATTGCTGCTGATGTGCCTGCCAGGACGGAGGCACCAAAGACCATTGTTGAGGCTTCCAAGCAGGAAATGGAAGAAATTCTCAAGATAATAAAGAAAAGTGATTTCAATGTTGTGGAACAGCTGGGGCACACCCCCTCTAAAATCTCCATGTTGTCACTGCTGCTGTGTTCAGAGGCCCATGCAAAGGCTCTGATTGCTTTCTTAAAGACTGCCCATGTACCCCAAGATACGACTGCTGACCAGTTCACCGATTGTGTGGCCAACCTAACTGCTGATAATGGCCTGGGTTTCTCTGATGCCGATCTGACAGCAAAGGGGAAGAACCATAATGATGCCCTGCATGTCTCCATTGAATGCAGGGGCACTACTCTTGCTCATGTGCTGGTTGACACAGGTTCTTCATTAAATGTGCTGCCCAAGAAGGCTCTGGATAGGCTGGATTGTGAGGGTCTAGAGCTCAAACCAAGTAGCATTGTTGTCCGGGCCTTTGACGGGTCCAAAAGAATGGTGCATGGTGAAGTGGACATCCCAATCAGGGTTGGGTCACAAGTATTTGATTCAAAATTTTATGTGATGGACATCCATCCGTCCTATTCTTGTTTGCTGGGTCGCCCATGGATCCACAAGGCTGGAGCGGTGACCTCCACATTGCATCAGAAGCTCAAGTACCCGGTCAGGGGGAGGATCGTAACAGTGCAAGGGGAGGAGGAATACATGGTCAGCCACCTCAACTCTTTCAGATACGTGGAAATGGATGGGGAGTTCATTGAAACCCCCTTTCAACATTTTGAGGAGGTACCACCAACCTTGGCAACAGCAGAAGATGAAGAGGTTTCTCCTATGAAGATGGCCTCCTTAAAGGACGCCCGGGCTGTGATCGAAAAAGGCGAATGTGCAAACTGGGGCAAGCTCCCTGATCTTACTCCTAAGACTAACAAGTTTGGGCTGGGTTTCACCACAGAAGCTCAGAAAGCGGTGCGCAAGGCAAGAATTGGAAGACCTCCGTTGCTCATCACTCAGCATGGAGTGAATGCTATTGGAGAGGAAGATGAAGTGGGAGAGTCAGAGTTCGATAGCTGGATCTACCCAACGGCCGACGGTGGATTGACCAATTGGACTGCTAAAGATTTTACTCCCATAACTTTTGTTCCCCAGTAATGAATTTCTTTGTTTTTGATTTGTAATAAACAATAATTTGAGACTATATGGCCCGGTGTCTTACCCGGGGCACCGTGGTTTTATTTATGAGGGCTTTTTGTTTATCACTATCATATATCATGAATAAAAGCATCGGACGTTTTTCACATTTCAAATTTTGCGCTCCTTTTCTTTCCTTTCTTTACATATTGCAAAACAGCTGTATTTACACACACACTCACTCATACAGGTTTCAATCCACTCTGGATCTCACTGGTAACGACTCCGCTACTGCCAGTTATGACTTCGAGAATCCGATCAACTTAGCCGCAGACGAAGGTGAAGATGATTGCGAAGTGCCTGGTGAACTTGCAAGACTGTTACAACAGGAAGAGAGGGCAATTCAACCCCATGAAGAGCCAGTGGAAATAATAAACTTGGGTACTGAGGAAGACAAGAAAGAGGTGAAGATTGGTGCCAACCTAGAGCTCAGCGTGAAGCAACGGTTGACTCAGATGCTGCATGACTATAAAGAAATCTTTGCCTGGTCCTACGAAGATATGCCCGGATTAGATACCGACATTGTGGTCCATCACTTACCAACTAAAGAAGATTTCCCTCCGGTTAAGCAAAAGGTCCGCCGTATGCGTCCAGAGATGTCTGAGAAGATTAAAGCCGAGGTTATGAAGCAGTTTGATGCCGGGTTTCTTGCAGTAACTTCTTACCCTCAGTGGGTTGCTAATGTGGTGCCGGTACCTAAGAAGGACGGCAAGGTCAGGATGTGTGTTGATTACAGGGATCTGAACAGGGCCAGCCCCAAGGATGACTTCCCTCTACCCCACATTGATGTCCTTGTTGATAATACAGCTCAGCATAAAGTGTTCTCTTTCATGGATGGTTTTTCAGGCTACAATCAGATCAAGATGGCACCTGAAGACATGGAAAAGACTACCTTTGTTACTCAGTGGGGCACCTTCTGTTACAAGGTCATGCCGTTCGGGTTAAAGAATGCTGGGGCAACCTACCAACGTGCCATGGTTACCTTATTTCATGATATGATCCATCATGAGATAGAAGTGTATGTGGACGACATGATCGCTAGGTCCCAGACTGAGGAAGAGCACCTAGATCATCTGCAGAAGTTGTTCGACCGGTTGAAACTGTACAAGCTGAGATTGAACCCGAACAAGTGCACCTTCGGGGTAAGATCTGGGAAGTTGCTAGGCTTCGTGGTCAGTGACAAGGGAATTCAAGTGGACCCTGCTAAGGTCAAAGCCATTCAAGAGATGCCAGTTCCTAAGACAGAGAAGGAAGTCAGAGGCTTTCTAGGACGTCTGAATTACATTGCTCGGTTCATCTCACATTTAACTGCTACCTGTGAACCAATCTTCAAGCTGCTGAAGAAAGATCAGGTAGTACGTTGGAATGATGAATGCCAGGCTGCTTTTGACAGAATCAAAGAATATCTCCAAGAACCACCCATCCTTATGCCACCAGTTGAAGGGAGACCTTTGATACTTTACCTGACAGTGCTTGATAATGCAATGGGGTGTGTGCTGGGGCAGCATGACGAGTCTGGCCGAAAAGAGCATGCCATTTATTACCTTAGTAAAAAGTTTACCGACTGTGAGACCCGATACTCACTGCTTGAGAAAACTTGCTGCGCTTTGGTATGGGATGCTCGCCGGCTGAGACAGTATATGCTGACTCACACTACCTTATTGATCTCAAAAATGGATCCTATAAAGTACATATTCGAAAAGCCTGCTCTGTCTGGGAGAATTGCAAGATGGCAAATGATCTTGACGGAATACGACATTCAGTATACGACCCAAAAAGCCATCAAGGGAAGTGTATTGGCAGACCACTTAGCACATCAAGCTGTGGATGACTACCAATCAATGAACTTCGAGTTTCCAGACGAAAGCATTATGATAGTAACTGACTGTGAAATACCTGGACCGGATGAAGGACCTGAACCAGGATCCCGATGGTCTATGCACTTTGACGGAGCCTCCAATGCTTTGGGAAATGGTATCGGCGCCATAATCGTATCTCCACAAGGTACTCATACTCCACTCACCGCCCGGCTGTGTTTCAACTGTACCAACAACATGGCGGAGTATGAAGCGTGTATTATGGGTCTTCAAGCTGCGATCGACCTGAGGATCAAATTTCTGAGTGTCTTCGGAGATTCCGCTCTTGTGATCAATCAGATCAAAGGAGAGTGGGATACGAAACATCCAAACTTGATTCCTTACAGAGAATGCGTGTTGGCCCTGATCCCCCACTTCACAGAGATAACATTTGAGCACTTTCCAAGAGAAGAGAATCAACTGGCGGACGCGTTGGCTACAATGTCTTCAATGTTCAAAGTTAAATGGGACAACGAAGCTCCCCGGATCATCATTTGGAAACTGGACGAACCGGCATACTGTTGTGATCTCGAAACTGAATTGGTGACTGAGAAGCCTTGGTACCACGAAGTGAAGAGATATCTGGAAGCTCAGGAATACCCTGAAGGTGCTTCTGTCAATGATAAGAAATTCCTGAGGAGGTTTGCAGCCAAGTTCTTTCTTAGCAACGGCATCTTGTACAAGCGAAACCAGGATTCGACCCTACTGCGTTGTGTAGATAAGAATGAAGCGGAAAGAATCATGGAGGAGCTACATGATGGGACCTTTGGTACGCACTCCAGTGGACATACCATGGCCAAGAAGATCCTACGGGCAGGGTATTACTGGTCCACCATGGAAGCTGATTGCTACCAACATTCTAGGACATGCCATAAATGCCAGATCTACGCAGACAAGGTGCATGTTCCTCCGGTTCCCCTGAATGTTCTGACTGCGCCTTGGCCATTTGCAATGTGGGGCATAGACATGATCGGTGAGATAAAACCTACGGCATCCAATGGACATCGCTTCATCCTAGTGGCAATTGATTATTTCACGAAGTGGGTTGAGGCAGCATCCTATGCTACGGTAACCAAGACTGTCGTGGCACGGTTCATTCGGCATAACCTGATCTGTCGGTACGGCGTTCCTGAGCGGATTATTACAGATAACGGTACCAATCTGAACAATAAGATGATTGCTGAGCTCTGCGAACAGTTCAAGATACAGCACCACAATTCTTCTCCTTACAGACCGAAGATGAATGGGGCTGTAGAAGCAGCTAATAAAAACATCAAGAAGATCGTGCAGAAGATGACAGTAACGTATAAAGATTGGCACGAGATGTTACCGTTCGCTCTGCATGGGTATCGTACCTCAGCTAGGACGTCAACCGGGGCAACTCCTTTCTCTCTGGTTTATGGCATGGAGGCAGTCTTGCCGATTGAAGTACAAATTCCTTCTCTCCGGATAATGAAGGATGCAAATCTGAATGAAGATGATTGGATCCAGACACGACTTGATCAGCTCAACCTCATTGACGAAAAGAGACTTGCTGCTATCTGTCATGGTCAGACGTATCAGAAACGAATGATCAGGGCGTTTAACAAAAAGGTCAGACCACAGGAATATCAAGTCGGGGATCTGGTGATCAAGCGAATCATCCTTCCTCAGAGTGATCCAAGGGGCAAATGGACCCCTACGTACGAAGGGCCATTTGTGGTTAAGCATGTGTTCTCAGGAGGAGCAATGATATTAACCAACATGGATGGTGACGACCTTCCTCACCCCGCCAATGCAGACATAGTTAAAAAATACTACGCATGAAAAAAGACCCGCTAGGCTGACATGTCTAGGCAAAAATTAGGGCTTCCCGTCGAACCAAAAGGGTTCGGGCAAAATGAAGGGATGAAAATGAAAAAATCTGTACACCCGACAAGTCGAAAACCTGAAAAGGCGGCTTGGGCAAAAATGGGTATCCCGGTGGACTGAAAACCCGAAAAGGCAGTCCAGGCAAAAGTTAGGGATAAAAGCGTAATACTATGTCTCATTGGATCACTTTGTATCCAGAATCCGGTATCTACGTCAAGACGGCATCGATCAGTCAGCTTCACTTTCAGTCGAGGTCATCAAGTGATGAGACGCTCAGAGTATAAAGGCAATAGCGGAGTTGAAACCCAGTGGATCATTCATATTTCACACAGCTGTTTTAATTTCTTTTGTACAAAACTTGTAATAAACTCTTTTGCTCGGCGACATTCCTCTTACTAGGACGTCAGCCTCTTGTACACAAAACGCCTATTCACAGGCTATTCAAAATCAATACAAATATACTTTTCAGTTAAACGTGCCAAATGTTTTTTTCTTTTTCTGTTTTGGTTTTGCGAAAAACGTCCAAGGTTCAATTTGTGATATATGCATTGATAATAATTTGCTAGCTCATAAATATTTGCATACGAGACAAAGAACTAATTGCAGGTGACACTAGAAACAGGGGCAATAAAGAATTGTTCTATCCAAGGTACCAAAGTAGGTTCAGCTAAAGAACCTAACCAGACATCTTAAATTCCCCAGAGAGTGAGGCAGCAAGTCAGTGCATTCTTCCCCAGCATATCAAAACTTCCCCAGGAGAGTCCCATCCAAGTTCCCCAGGAAAGATGGAATTCATCTCCCCAAGCAGTAAGCTTATCCCCAGTAAATTCTGGAAGCTTATCCCTCGCAGGACACGAACGCGTCGTCCGGCTTGATTTAAAGAGTTATTTCCTTAACAGGATATAACTGGGTTATCCTCAGCCAAAAGCCAAGGGAAAGTCGTCGTCAACGTAGTTCTTTCCTATCCTCGGCGAAGTCTATTCACACTTCCAATACAACAATGGTATCCCCAACGGAGTTACTATCAACAATTCAGCAAAGCATCTCTATCCCCACAGAGTATTGCTTCTCAGCATGATCGCTAGAGTAGCTTTTATCCCCGCAGAATCTTCCATTCGCCAAGTTTGTTCCGCAACGGAGTCATCTTCTCCTACCGGTATTCTTGCAATTATCATCCCCAGCGGAAGCAAAAGCTTATTCTTCAACATCAGCCCAGGATACGACTTCCCGGCACCCGTCAAGGATTTACTTTCCTAGACGAAAACATACATAAAACGTCACATACATCATTATAGCATGCATAACGCACTGCATCATACAAATCTCATTTATGTTGAGAACATCATTGCTTGATCCATATCATGCATTGCATATGACTGACTTTTATCTTTCAGGAAAAATTCAGTTAAGTTCTCAAGCTACATTTCAAGACCTAGACTGGTTCAGTCAAAGGCCTTCTCTGGTTCAGTTAAATCGTCCCAAGATTTTCCTGATGCTTATCCCTTTGAAGACATTTCAAGACCTAGACTGGTTCAGTCAAAGGCCTTCTCTGGTTCAGTTAAATCATCCCAAGATTTTCCTGATGCTTATCCCTTTGAAGACATTTCAAGACCTAGACTGGTTCAGTCAAAGGCCTTCTCTGGTTCAGTTAAATCGTCCCAAGATTTTCCTGATGCTTATCCCTTTGAAGACATTTCAAGACCTAGACTGGTTCAGTCAAAGGCCTTCTCTGGTTCAGTCAGATCAACCTTAAGATCTCCCTGATGCTTAGCCCATTGAAGACATTTCAAGACCTAGACTGGTTCAGTCAAAGGCCTTCTCTGGTTCAGTTAAATCGTCCCAAGATTTTCCTGATGCTTATCCCTTTGAAGACATTTCAAGACCTAGACTGGTTCAGTCAAAGGCCTTCTCTGGTTCAGTCAGATCAACCTTAAGATCTCCCTGATGCTTAGCCCATTGAAGACATTTCAAGACCTAGACTGGTTCAGTCAAAGGCCTTCTCTGGTTCAGTTAAATCGTCCCAAGATTTTCCTGATGCTTATCCCTTTGAAGACATTTCAAGACCTAGACTAGTTCAGTCCAAGGCCTTCTCTGGTTCAGTTAAATCGTCCCAAGATTTTCCTGATTGCTTATCCAGTTGAAGACATTTCAAGACCTAGACCGGTTCAGTTAAATCGTCCCAAGATTTTCCTGATTGCTTATCCAGTCAAAGGCCTCTCTGGTTCAGTCAGATCGACCTTAAGATCTCTCTGATTCTTATCCCAGTAGAAGACACCCCAGATTTTTCTCAACGAGCATTGTTGAAGTTAAAAGTCGCCCAAGGCTCTCTTACCATTCATGCTAAGGAAGTAATCATCCCTGGTTCTTTCATTGCTGTTTGAAGCTCCAGACTCAGCTCCTGTAACCAGTCAGGACACATCTATACCAGGCATCTAAAAATCAGCTCCTGCAACGTGTCAGGTACTCATTTTCTGTTTTGCAGGTATGCAGGTTCTAGCGAAGGAATCTCTTACGCAATCAAAACATCCAGATGGCATCTATAAGCCCATTACCCTCATTGCTAACATGTGAGCGCAAATTTCTGGGCACTCTAGTGTCCAATCTTCTTTTACCATCGGATTACGAAAGGCACGTCAGCCAATCTGCATCCTCAGGTCTAAGAAGATTGAACAGGGGCAACTGTTATACCCCAAAATTTGCCCTCCCATATTCCTCAAGAAATTGCCAAGCCAGGTCATAAAATTCCCCAAGGGTTGTGCAGTACAACAGTCTCACATACAGTCAAAATTAGGGTTTTGAGTCTGATCAAGAAAAGGAAGTTTTCAAAGGTTCAATCAAGTCTCATATGCTTACAAACATGGTCAAGCATCCTCATGCCAAGTTTCAAGGCATTCAGCTCAAGATTGCACAGTCAAAACCCTAGATTGCACTACAGTCAACTGTAGGGGCAAAATGGTCATTTGGCAGTCAAAAGTTCAAATTTTTGGTCAATATATCATTTTGAAGCCACAAACATCATTTGATCAATGCTTGATCATGATTCTCAAAATTTGGCTCAGAAATCATCAAAGATGCAAAAGTTGCTATATTTGGACAGCTGAAAAAGTCAACTGAAATTGACCAGGGCATAACTTTCACATGGATTATCAGAAAAATTCCATCCAAAGCTCATTTTGAAGAGAAAGACATTTCCTACAACTCATCTTCATACTTCAAGTCCAAGAAATGCTCTCACAAAAAGTTATCAATTTCAACATTATAGGTCATTTTCAAAAGTCAACAAAAAGGGACTTTAAGTCAAAGGCCATAACTTGAGATTGGTAAATCAAAATGACATGGGACCAAAGGCATTGGTTAAAGGACTCAAAGACCTTTCCAAAATGTCCAAGAACATGTGAAAATCTTAAAAATTGAGCAAGTTATGCCTTGTAGAAGTTGGGAAATTTTTGTGAAATGGCAAAAGTCAACTATCTTTGAAAATCCAATTTTGACAAAAGGGCCCCATTTTTTCCACTTGGTTCATCCTTGTCATGCCACACACGTGTCCCATGGTTGATTTCAAGACCAAATATTGATTTTTTTATTTTATTTAATTTTTGATGATTTAATTCATTTTAATTCTTTGAAAATTCAAATAAAATTTAAAAACCAATGGAATAGTGTCAAATGAACTTGGACAATTCCTATGTATCATGAACCAACTCAAGAAATCAGGCTAGGGTTCATTTGCATACTAGGTCTAGGTTTTGGCTAAAAAGAAGGAAAATGGTTAATGGAAGAAACCCTAAGACCAATTCTTTCCCAAGCATGGATTAAGGTCAAATAGCAAGCCTATTCCATTCTATAATCATCACTGAGTCCAACCCTAACTGGAACATAGCAAAAAACTCGCTCAAAAGCCATTGGACAATTTGAAATTTTGGCCATATAATGCAAATCTGAAATCAGTGCTAGGGATCTTTTCAAGCCTTAATTTTTGTACCAATAGCTTCCTGAGACAATTCTGAACGTATCCCAAATCATAACATCTTCCAAAACTCCTTGAACTGGTATCCACGAGTCCAACTGCATCTTAAAAATTTTGAAATCATATAGCACGATTCAAGCACATTCTTGCAGTTTTTTTTAGATATTCATACTCATGATGATGTTTCTGAACTAACCCTTGCGTTTAATTTCATTTTTGTGCCATGAATAAGAACTTGCCATTTTCGAATCCTAGGGTTACAGTTTTTTTAATTTAGGGGTTTTCAGTCCAGGAACAATTAACCCATGAAAGTCACACCATTGCATTCCTGGCATCTGGACGAAGAGAATGAGATGCTCGCGCCTAATTTCTGATCACCACAGCCCTATTCGTTATTTCTCCATAGCCACCCTAACGCCATGGTTGAAAAACCGTGGCCAATGTGTTTTGCTTTTTACAGGGATGAAGATGATGATGCGTTGTCAACCATTGGTTCGCTAATTCAAATTTGCGCGCGTGTAATCTTTATGCGTTGGTTTTATTTTATATTGTTTATTAACTATTATATGTTAAATGAAATCAAGTGGCTCAGCTGGCAGGGACGTGCGCTAGGGACTCTCATGACCTGGGTTCAAACCCCAGGTCTCACACATTTCTCATATTATTTTTCCACTTGAAATCCCATGCAGCATAACATTAAAGCTCACCATGCACACTCCAAAATGCATTGCCCACGCGTCCCAGGAGATCTGATCAAGGGTTCAGCTTGAAAGTACACCATGGATGCAAGTCAACATGCCATACCTGATCAAAAAAGTCAATGGACTTCAAGCAAATGGGCCAGGCTTTTCAAATCTGCACCTCACAATTCTGGGGCTACACCCCACCTGGTTTGGCAAATTTATTTATTTTTCTTATATTCTTCATTTATTTTAATTGTTATGTTATTTTAATTATTTGTTTTATTTAATTTTTTAATCAAAATGTAAAAACATCATAAAAATCAAAAAATGCCAAAATATATAATTTATATTATAATTATTTTCATAAATAATAACATGTAAATATGTAGTTTTAATTAGGTTTTCAACTTTAATTCCTTTTAATAAAAATCAAAACAAAAACATAGAATTAGGTTAATGACTTTTTCCTTTTAACTTTCCTTGTTTTTTGCCATAGTATTAGTGTTTTTCATAATTAAACTAGGGTTGCATTTTAGGTTAGATTTTAATTCTTTTAATAACTAAAATCCAAAAAAATAGAGTTTAGGTTTAATAACCTTTTATTTTCTTTTTTTAATTTTCCTTTTTTCAGAATAATTATTTATTTATTTATTTTCCATAAATTAAAAATTGTACATAAATTAATTTAGAGTTAAATTAGGTTAAAAGTCAATATTTTCATAATAAATTTAAAAAACATTAGAACTAGGGTTTAGCATTTTAAAATCTTAATTAATTTTTCTTTTTTCTTTCAAATCTAAAAAACACAAAAATACCATTCTTCATTTAATTTTAATTTTAGATAACTTGATTATTTTAATTCCTTTAAAGGGTTCAACGCCCTCGCATTTGATTATTTTCTTTTTTCGCGCGTTTCATTTATTTCTGTTGTGAATATAATGTACTTGTACCAAAGCCATGTAATAGCTATTAGACATTTCTTTTCTGCAATTTATTTTAAAACGGGTCTGGATTAATTTGGCGTTGTAGACCCTCGCCCTTTGTAATAGCGTAGGACTTTTATCTTTTCCGCACTTTAAATTCCCGCACTTTTAACTGTTAAACAATAACATGAAAGAATGAATGCCCAAAAATAAAATCGAATCGTTAGATCACTAATGCATGACAAGACAAACAATAAACTGAAAATGACACACAATTCGCACACACCACCCTTAGGGTACGCCTCACTGTTGCCTTTCGAAAGGTGGTCGTCGAGTAGAGGACGTCTTAGTAAGTCCTCATGGTCCGGGAACCTGGCATGAGGGTAGCTTCTAAGGTGTCTTCCCATTGCTCCGGTGATCACCATGTCCCTATACACTCGAATTGACCCGAACACCTCCAACGGTGGTGCTACCTACCTCTCAATGGTGGGATGGCACTACTTTAAAGGACATTTACACAGACGAATTCCTTAGGGTAGGTAGATTCTCAAGGATACTTGCTCTAATTTCAAACAAAAATACTTTTCACACCAACACACTTTCAAAAGCTTTCAAAGCAAATTTTTCAAACACTCTGACGTACGAGTCGAACTGAAATTTTTCAAAGAAACTTTTAAAACCCACAATTGAAAAGCAAACAAATAATTTTGAAAACACATTGAGCAAGTACCTAAGAGCCCATGGATAACCATGGATAGAAAGGGTGCTAACACCTTCCCTTTCTATAACCTACCTCCCGAACCGAGAGCAATCTCTTTAAAGGAATTTTTCTGTGCTTTTGTCCTTTCCATTTGGAGAAAATAAAAGACGGTGGCGACTCTTGCTTCCGCGACATTTCGCGAACCAGCTTTAAAACAGTCAGTTCCAGATCCACCGATCACAGAACTGGCGACTCTGCTGGGGATAAACTTAAAGTGAGGTGTACCTTAGGGCTAGTTCATAACTGTGTTTTCAATTGTTTTCCTTGTGTGCTTTAAAATTGTGGGTTGCTTGGGAGTTCTATAGATCCTAACCCGGATCTGGGGAATACCTTCTTAGAAAGTAGCAACAAGGCTGTGAGGGAACTGTGCGGGGTATACCGACATGGTTGAAACAGTCTGCTACGTTGATGTGGCACTTTGGTGTGTACCGGTAACCCTTGAGTCAGTCAAGGAGAGTACGGGGCCTCCATGTGGTGTCATGAAGCATCAACAGACCTTAGGAACCTTAATTTAACCATCTTGGCCTCTTTAGGGTAGTGAGATAACTGACTTTGGTGCAGTCCGAGGTTGGTTGATACTCGATACTACACTCAATTGAGGGTTGCTTTCCTGGAATATTTCGGTCGCCAGTTCAGTGGCTAAATCGAAACGATGAACAATGAAAGCAATCCCGTGATATTGGGAACCTTAGAACCCGGTTACTTTGATAGGACAGGTTGAACCCACCAACTTCAAGAGGGTACTACCCAGACCTCATGCTGGCCTTAAACCTTAAGGGCTTGTCTTGTGTGCCTTGTGTGCCTTACATGTTTGTCTTTGTACATATCTGTAGTGTGTTTAATCATAGCATCATGACATCATCCAGCATCATATGCATTGACTAACCATTTCAGGGGTTCGAATTTTCATCTTTGTTCTTGTTTTGTAGGACATGGAAACTGTTCGTAGAAAGACAATTCCAATCAGTCTTGTAAGGGTCCCTCATCAGCTTAAGGAGCTAATATCCAGGATTCCCGAGAACTCTTCATTCAGTGAAAGGCATGGAAGCCTCATCAGCTTGGTCAACACCAGCATTGAGGAAGATATGATAAAAGTCCTGTTCCAATTCTTTGACCCTCTGCATCACTGTTTCACTTTCTTAGACTATCAGTTGGTACCTACATTGGAGGAGTTCTCCCGACTCCTGAAGATCCCTATCCTTGATCGGCTACCCTTCAACGGTACAGAAAAGGAACCTAAGCTTGAAGAGATTGCTAAAGCCTTGCACCTACAGTCATCTGACCTCAAGGGACATTGGGAAGTTAGAAGTGGTATCAAAGGGTTCTTAGCCAGGTTTCTGTTTGAAAAGGCCTATGAATGTTGGAATTCCCTCGACTTGCAAGCTTTTGAAGAGGTTGTGGCCCTCCTTGTTTATGGTTTGGTGTTGTTCCCTAACCCAGATCATCTCATTGATATCAGTGCTGTCCAAATCTTTATGTCCAGGAATCCTATACCTACGTTGCTGGGGGACATCCTTCACTCATGTTACACTCGAACCATGAGAAAAAGAGGTGTCCTAATGTGTTGCACTCCTCTCCTGGGAAAGTGGTTTATTTCGCACCTTCCACAATCAGTCCTGAAGAACGAGCGGGGTTTGAGATGGTCACAACGGTTGATGACTCTTACACATGCAGATATACATTGGTGCCCTAGGTCCAGGGAAGATGTCACTATCATTGATCGTTGCGGGGAGTATCCTAATGTTCCTTTACTTGGAATCAGAGGGGGTATTACTTATAGTCCATGCCTGGCTTGGAGACAATTTGGTTATGCTCGGAGAGATGGTCCTCATGACATGTTGATTCCTGACATAGTTTTTGACTTCGACAACGATACTCAAGGACTTCGCCAGAGATTTATCAGAGCTTGGAGGATGCCTAGTAGGATAGACAGCAAGACACTGGGGCACAGGAACTCCATCCCTTTGGAGCCTTACCTCAAGTGGGTACGAGCCCGCTCTCAGAAATTAGTAATGCCTTATCCTCACATGCTTCCAGTAATCAAAGAGCCTGCCTTGGAAGGAGAGGTGTCTCATGTTATTCAGCACCCTGATATGCCCACATCCTGGGAAGAGATGCAGAAGAGTTGGATCCAGCTTAAGGAAGAGCGGAATTCTCTTGAGACTAGTTTGCATGCCAGTGAAGAGAAGGTCTTGGAGCTCACCCGCCTGTTGCATGAGGAAAGGAGTCTCAACACTTACATAGCTCCAAAGAAGATGCGCAACATATTTTGGATGTGATTTGATCTTTTTGTACTTTTGCCCATGAGGCTTTGATGTATCAAACAATGATTTTCTTAATAATAACGTGTGTTCCTTTTGGTCTACAACAAACTTGAATTTTCGAACTCTTGAATGCATTGCATAAACACATATCATTCATCATGTGCATCATAAATACTCTTCTTTTCAGGTTGTTTACCGTTCTTCGCTGTTTATTTCAGCATCATGAACCCTCCTGAATCATCAACCGATGCGGCTATCAAGGCTCTTCAGGCGCAAAACGTCCAGTTTCAGGCGCAAAACGCCCAATTTCAGGAGCTGATCAAGGGCTTGTCTCAGGGTCAACAAGAGTTAAAGACCATGCTGTTGAAGAAGACTAAGAAGAAGAGGAGGACTGTGCTATTTAACACTGGGCGTAGACTCGGGAACACTTTGGTTGTTGAAGCTGAAAGGACTCCTCCATCCGTGACAGAAGGTAGTCACCATGAAAGGGAGGTCACTACTCCTGTGGGCTCTGATACTGAAACAGACTTCAACGACGACCAGTACCCTCCTGCTGAAGACCGGTACAAACAGCTGGAAGACAGATTAAAGGCTGTGGAAGTTCAACGGGTACCTGGATTGGATTTCGGAGACTTGGGGTTATCTACTGGAGTGGTGATCCCCCACAAGTTCAAAACACCTGCCTTCGTGAAGTATGATGGGGCTTCCTGTCCCAAGATGCACCTCCGTTCTTATGTAAGGAAGATCCAGCCTTACACAGCAGACAAGAACCTTTGGATCCACTTCTTCCAGGAGAGTCTTTCAGGGACTCACCTCGACTGGTTCTATCAGCTGGATGGAATCAGCATTCGTAACTGGGAGGATCTGGCCACTGCTTTTTACAAGCAGTATCAGTATAATGCCGACCTCGCTCCTACGCGTACCCAGCTCCAGGGTATGTCGCTAGGGTCGGGTGAAGGTTTTAAGGAGTACGCTCAGAAATGGAGAGACCTGGCTGGCAGGGTGCAGCCACCATTGACGGATCGGGAGCTGGTAGATATGTTCTTGGGGACCTTATCTGGTCCATTTTTCAATCATCTCATTGGTAATTCCTCTGCTGGGTTTACCGATCTAATCCTGACTGGTGAAAGGATTGAGGCCGGTATAAAATCGGGGAAGATACAGAAAGTTGCCTCCTCCAGTACTGAGAAGAAGCCATTCAAAAAGGAGGCTAGTGCTGTATATAACTCCCGGAGAACAGAGCGACCTGAACACCGCCAATCTGTCAGTGCGGTAATGATTGCCAAACCTGCTGCCGCTCCTCGGCCAACTAATCCTCAAAAGTTTGAAAGACCCCGGAGAGAGTTTACCCGGTTAAGCATGACCTTATCACAAATACTGCCACAGTTGCTATCCACCAATTTAGTGACTGTCAAGGAGGCTCCAAAGTTTCCCAACACTGCATCCCCCAAGTTCAATCCAAATGCTCGCTGTGCTTATCACTCTGATAGCCCGGGGCATAACACAGATGACTGTTGGGCCCTAAGGAATAAGGTTCAAGACCTCATTGATGCCAAGGAGATACAGTTTGAGGCGCCCGAGAGGCCGAATGTTGTAAATGCTCCCATGCCCCAGCATGGAGTGAACGCTGTTGAGGAGAATTTGTATGTAGCTTCGGTGGATGATGTTGCTACTCCGTTGCTGATGGTCAAGAGGAATCTGTTGCTAGCCGGTTTATTTCCGGGATGTGGCGAAAGTTGCCCTCTATGTGTTGCTTCCCCTGTTGGTTGTTCTCTGTTGAAGTCAGGCATCCAAAACCTGATAGATAATAGAGAGATTTTGTTTGAAAAGACTGTTGTTCCTGCTGCTCCTGTTGAAGAAGTGTCAATCGTTACCATCTTCAACAACTATTCCGAGGCTCCTTCAAAGAAGCCTATACATGTTTTGTCAGTTCACAAGAATGTTCCCATCACCATTACTGTTCCGGGGCCTATACCCTACAAATCTGATAAGGCTGTCCCATGGCACTATGGGGCGGATGTTTATGTTCTGGGTGTGAAACAAGAGTGCAACATTGATACTGGTGTCTCCAACATCACCGGGCCTGCTAAGGTCACTCGTAGTGGAAGACTGTTCTCGCCAGACATTGCTCCTCCAGCAATTCATAGGCCTTTGATCTTCACACCTGCCAGAGTGCCTGTTTCTCCTTCTGACCAAGTATCCACCCCTGCTGCTGAGTCATCTGATACTCGGGGCAAGGGAATTGCTGCTGATGTGCCTGCCAGGACGGAGGCACCAAAGACCATTGTTGAGGCTTCCAAGCAGGAAATGGAAGAAATTCTCAAGATAATAAAGAAAAGTGATTTCAATGTTGTGGAACAGCTGGGGCACACCCCCTCTAAAATCTCCATGTTGTCACTGCTGCTGTGTTCAGAGGCCCATGCAAAGGCTCTGATTGCTTTCTTAAAGACTGCCCATGTACCCCAAGATACGACTGCTGACCAGTTCACCGATTGTGTGGCCAACCTAACTGCTGATAATGGCCTGGGTTTCTCTGATGCCGATCTGACAGCAAAGGGGAAGAACCATAATGATGCCCTGCATGTCTCCATTGAATGCAGGGGCACTACTCTTGCTCATGTGCTGGTTGACACAGGTTCTTCATTAAATGTGCTGCCCAAGAAGGCTCTGTGTGATCGGTGGATCTGGAACTGACTGTTTTAAAGCTGATTCGCGAAAATGTCGCGGAAGCAAGAGTTGCCACCGTCTTTTATTTTCTCCAATTGGAAAGGACAAAAGCACAGAAAAATTCCTTTAAAGAGATTGCTCTCGGTTCGGGAGGTAGGTTATAGAAAGGGAAGGTGTTAGCACCCTTTCTATCCATGGTTATCCATGGGCTCTTAGGTACTTGCTCAATGTGTTTTCAAAATGTTTGTTTGCTTTTCAATGTGGGTTTCAAAAATATTCTTTGAAAAGTTTCAATTCAACTCGTACGTCAGAGTGTTTGAAAAGTTTGTTTTGAAAGTTTTTTGAAAGTGTGTCAGTGTGAAAAGATGTTTTGATTTTGTTTTGAAATTAGAGCAAGTACCCTTGAGAACCTACCTACCCTAAGGAATTAGTCTGTGTAAATGTCCTTTAAGGTAGTGCCATCCCACCATTGAGAGGTAGGTAGCACCACCGTTGGAGGTGTTCGGGTCAATTCGATTTTAGGGACATGGTGATCACCGGAGCAATGGGAAGACACCTTAGAAGCTACCCTCATGCCAGGTTCCCGGACCATGAGGACTTACTAAGACGTTTTCTACTCGACGACCACCTTTCGAAAGGCAACAGTGAGGCGTACCCTAAGGGTGGTGTGTGCGAATTGTGTGTCATTTTCAGTTTATTGTTTGTCTTGTCATGTATTGGTGATCTAACGATTCGATTTTATTTTTTTGGCATTCATTCTTTCATGCATATTTATTAACAGTTATATATTTGCGAGAAAATAAATCTAAACTATTACAACTGGCGCGGGTCCACATCGCCAAAAAACCGAACCCGATTTGACTGAAAATAAATAAAGCGAATAAATAAAAGTGCGAGAATTCTAAATTACATGGCTTTGGGGCATATACAGAATTATTTAAACAATATAAAACAAATGCGCGAAATAAAGAGATTAAACAAAATTAGGGCTTTGGACCCTTTTACAAATAATTAAAATTAATCAAGGAATCTAAAATTAAAAATTAAATGAAAAATAGTATTTTTGTGTTTTTTAGGTTTAAAAGAAAAAGAGAAAAATTATTTAAAATTAAAATGCTAAACCCTAGTTCTAATGTTTTTTAAGTTTTTAAGAAAGAGATTTAATTTCTAACCTAATTTAATTCTAAATTAATTTATGTACAATTTTTGATTTATGAAAAATAAAAAAATAATATTATTGTGAGAAAAGGAACAATAAAAAAAATGATATAAAAAATTAATAATTAACCTAATTCTACATTTTTTGGATTTTTATTATGAAAAAGAATTAAAATTAAAACTTAATTAAACTAAATGATTTACATTTTTAATTTATTTATAAAAGTAATCAAAGTTAATTATATTTTTTTTGTCCTTTCTGTATTTTTAATGTTTTTTTTATATTTTTGTAAGAATTAATTAAATCAGAAAATAAAACACAAGTAAATTTAAAAATAATAGAATATAAAGAAAATTAGAAAAAAGAAAAAAAAGATAGAACCAGGGAGGTGTGGTCTCAAATTTGGAGGTGTGGGCCTGGTGATTTTGGCCCATTTGCATTGAAATCCATTGACCTTTTTTGATCCAGTGTGATGCCTTGGACTGAAGCGTAGCATATTTCCCAATCCTTGCCTTTGGTGTGGGTGCTCAGAGACACGTGGATGAGCTGATTTTGAAGTGCATGGTGAGTCCTCAATGTTATGCTGCATGGGATTTCAAGTGGAAAAATAATATGAGAAATGTGTGAGACCTGGGGTTTGAACCCAGGTCATGAGAGTCCCTAGCGCACGTCCCTGCCAGCTGAGCCACTTGATTTCATTTAACATATAATAGTTAATAAACAATATAAAATAAAACCAACGCATAAAGATTACACGCGCGCAAATTTGAATTAGCGAACCAATGGTTGACAACGCATCATCATCTTCATCCCTGTAAAAAGCAAAACACATTGGCCACGGTTTTTCAACCATGGCGTTAGGGTGGCTATGGAGAAATAACGAATAGGGCTGTGGTGATCAGAAATTAGGCGCGAGCATCTCATTCTCTTCGTCCAGATGCCAGGAATGCAATGGTGTGACTTTCATGGGTTAATTGTTCCTGGACTGAAAACCCCTAAATTAAAAAAACTGTAACCCTAGGATTCGAAAATGGCAAGTTCTTATTCATGGCACAAAAATGAAATTAAACGCAAGGGTTAGTTCAGAAACATCATCATGAGTATGAATATCTAAAAAAAACTGCAAGAATGTGCTTGAATCGTGCTATATGATTTCAAAATTTTTAAGATGCAGTTGGACTCGTGGATACCAGTTCAAGGAGTTTTGGAAGATGTTATGATTTGGGATACGTTCAGAATTGTCTCAGGAAGCTATTGGTACAAAAATTAAGGCTTGAAAAGATCCCTAGCACTGATTTCAGATTTGCATTATATGGCCAAAATTTCAAATTGTCCAATGGCTTTTGAGCGAGTTTTTTGCTATGTTCCAGTTAGGGTTGGACTCAGTGATGATTATAGAATGGAATAGGCTTGCTATTTGACCTTAATCCATGCTTGGGAAAGAATTGGTCTTAGGGTTTCTTCCATTAACCATTTTCCTTCTTTTTAGCCAAAACCTAGACCTAGTATGCAAATGAACCCTAGCCTGATTTCTTGAGTTGGTTCATGATACATAGGAATTGTCCAAGTTCATTTGACACTATTCCATTGGTTTTTAAATTTTATTTGAATTTTCAAAGAATTAAAATGAATTAAATCATCAAAAATTAAATAAAATAAAAAAATCAATATTTGGTCTTGAAATCAACCATGGGACACGTGTGTGGCATGACAAGGATGAACCAAGTGGAAAAAATGGTGCCCTTTTGTCAAAATTGGATTTTCAAAGATAGTTGACTTTTGCCATTTCACAAAAATTTCCCAACTTCTACAAGGCATAACTTGCTCAATTTTTAAGCTTTTCACATGTTCTTGGACATTTTGGAAAGGTCTTTGAGTCCTTTAACCAATGCCTTTGGTCCCATGTCATTTTGATTTACCAATCTCAAGTTATGGCCTTTGACTTAAAGTCCCTTTTTGTTGACTTTTGAAAATGACCTATAATGTTGAAATTGAAAACTTTTTGTGAGAGCATTTCTTGGACTTGAAGTATGAAGATGAGTTGTAGGAAATGTCTTTCTCTTCAAAATGAGCTTTGGATGGAATTTTTCTGATAATCCATGTGAAAGTTATGCCCTGGTCAATTTCAGTTGACTTTTTCAGCTGTCCAAATATAGCAACTTTTGCATCTTTGATGATTTCTGAGCCAAATTTTGAGAATCATGATCAAGCATTGATCAAATGATGTTTGTGGCTTCAAAATGATATATTGACCAAAAATTTGAACTTTTGACTGCCAAATGACCATTTTGCCCCTACAGTTGACTGTAGTGCAATCTAGGGTTTTGACTGTGCAATCTTGAGCTGAATGCCTTGAAACTTGGCATGAGGATGCTTGACCATGTTTGTAAGCATATGAGACTTGATTGAACCTTTGAAAACTTCCTTTTCTTGATCAGACTCAAAACCCTAATTTTGACTGTATGTGAGACTGTTGTACTGCACAACCCTTGGGGAATTTTATGACCTGGCTTGGCAATTTCTTGAGGAATATGGGAGGGCAAATTTTGGGGTATAACACTTGTCATTATGGAACATAGTCTTCTATCGATATTTTTGTTACTCCAATTGATGGTAGCCTTGTCATTATGGAAGGTAGTCTGTTATCGAGATTTTTGTTACTCTAATGTATGGTAGCCTTATCATTATGGAAGGTAGTGAGTTGTCTAGATTTTTGTTACTCCGATGGATGGTAGCCTTGTCATTATGGAAGGAAGTCTGTTGTACACATTTTTGTAACTCCAATGGATGGTAGCCTTGTCATTATGGAACGTGTTCTATTATCGAGATCTTTGTTACTCAATGGATGGTAGCCTTGTCATTATGGAAGGTAAAATGTTGTAGAGATTTTTGTTACTCCAATGGATGGTAGCCTTGTCATTATGGAAGGAAGTCTGTTGTCGAGATTTTTGTTACTCCAATGGATGGTAGCCTTGTCATTATGGAACGTGGTCTATTGTCGAGATTTTTGTTACTCCAATGAATGGTAGCCCTTTCATTATGGAAGATAGTCTGTTGTCGAGATTTTTGTTACTCCATTGGATTGTAGCCTTGTCATTATGGAAGGTAGTTTGTTGTTGAGATTTTTGTCATTCCAATGGATGGTAACCTTGTCATTATGGATTATAGTCTATTGTCGAGATTTTTTTTACTCCAATGGATGGTAGCCTTGTCATATGGAAGGTAGTCTATTGTCGAGATTTTTTTTACTCCAATGGATGGTAGACTGGACATTATGGAAAGTAGTCTGGTTTCGAGATTTTTGTTACTACAATGGATGGTAGGCATGTCATTATGGAACGTAGTCTGTTGTCGATATTTTTGTTACTCCAATGGATGGTAGCCTTGTCATTATGGAAGGAAGTCTGTTGTATACATTTATGTAACTCCAATTGATGTAGACTTGTCATTATGGAATGTGTTCTATTATCGAGATCTTTGTTACTCAATGGATGGTAGCCTTGTCATTATGGAAAGTAGTCTGTTGTAGAGATTTTTGTTACTCCAATGGATGGTAGCCTTGTCATTATGGAAAGAAGTCTATTGTCGAGATTTTTGTTACTCCAATGGATGGTAGCCTTGTCATTATGGAACGTGGTCTATTGTCGAGATTCTTGTTACTCCAATGGATGGTAGCCTTGTCATTATGGAAGATAGTCTGTTGTCGAGATTTTTGTTACTCCAATGAATGGTAGACTGGACATTATGGAAAGTAGTCTGGTTTCTAGATTTTTGTTACTGCAATGGATGGTAGGCAAGTCATTATGGAACATAGTCTGTTTTCGATATTTTTGTTACCCCAATGGATGGTAGCCTTGTCGTTATGTAAGGTAGTTTGTTGTCTAGATTTTTGTTACTCCAATGGATGATAGCCTTTTCATTATGGAAGTTAGTCTGTTGCAGAGATTTTTGTTACTCCAATGGATGGTAGCCTTGTCATTATGGAAGGAAGTCTGTTGTATAGATTTTTGTAACTCCAATGGATGGTAGCCTTGTTATTATGGAACATGGTCTATTATCGAGATCTTTGTTACTCAATAGATGGTAGCCTTGTCATTATGGAAGGTAGTCTGTTGTAGATATTTTTGTTACTCTAATGGATGGTAGCCTTGTCATTATGGATGGAAATCTGTTGTCGAGATTTTTGTTACTTCAATGAATGGTAGCCTTGTCATTATAGAACATGGTCTATTGTCGAGATTTTTGTTACTCCAATGGATGGTATCCTTGTCATTATTGAAGGTAGTCTGTTTTCGAGATTTTTGTTACTCCATTGGATTGTAGCCTTGTGATTATGGAAGGTAGTTTTTTGTCGAGGTTTTTGTTACTCCAATGGATGGTAGCCTTGTCATTATGCAACATAGTCAGCTATCAATATTTTTGTTACTCCAATGGATGGTAACCTTATCATTATGGATTGTAGTCTGTTGTCGAGATTTTTTTACTCAAATGGTAGCCTTGTCATATGGAAGGCATTCTGTTGTCGAGAATTTTTTTACTCCAATGGATGGTAGCCTTGTCATTATGGAAGTTAGTCTGGTTTCGATATCTTTGTTACTCAATGGATGGTAGCCTTGTCATTATGGAAGGTAGTCTGTTGTCAAGATTTTTGTTACTCCAATGGATGGTAGCCTTTTTATTATGGAAGGTAGTCTGTTGTCGAGATTTTTGGTACTTCAATGGATGGTAACCTTGTCATTATGGAACATAGTCTTCCATCGATATTTTTGTTACTCCAATTGATGGTAGCCTTGTCATTATGGAAGGTAGTCTGTTATCGAGATTTTTGTTACTCTAATGGATGGTAGCCTTGTCATTATGGAAGGTAGTCAGTTGTCTAGATTTTTGTTACTCCAATGGATGGTAACCTCGTCATTATGGAAGGAAGTCTGTTGTCGAGATTATTGTTACTTCAATGGATGGTAGCCTTGTCATTATGGAACGTGGTCTATTGTCGAGATTTTTGTTACTCCAATGGATGGTAGCCTTGTCATTATGGAAGATAGTTTGTTGTCGAGATTTTTGTTACTCCAATGGATGGTAGACTTGACATTATGGAAAGTAGTCTGGTTTTGAGAGTTTTGTTACTGCAATGGATGGTAGGCTTGTCATTATGGAACATAGTCAGTTGTCGATATTTTTGTTACTCCAATGGATGGTAGCCTTGTCGTTATGGAAGTTAGTCTGTTGTCTAGATTTTTGTTACTCCAATGGATGATAGCCTTGTAATTATGGAAGTTAGTCTGTTGTAGAGATTTTTGTTACTCCAATGGATGGTAGCCTCGTCATTATGGAAGAAAGTATGTTGTTTAGATTTTTGTAACTCCCATAGATGGTAGCCTTGTCATTATGGAACATGCTCCATTATCGAGATTTTTGTTACTCAATGGATGGTAGCCTTACCATTATGGAAGGTAGTCTGTTGTAGAGATATTTGTTACTCCAATGGATGGTAGCCTTGTCATTATGGAAGGAAGTCTATTGTCGAGATTTTTGTTACTCCAATGGATGGTAGCCTTGTCATTATAGAACGTGGTCTACTGTCAAGATTTTTGTTACTCCAATGGATGGTAGCCCTGTCATTATGGAAGATAGTCTGTTGTCGAGATTTTTGTTACTCCATTGGATTGTAGCCTTGTCATTATGTAAGGTAATTTGTTTTGAGATTTTTGTCATTCCAATGGATGGTAACCTTGTCATTATGGAAAGTAGTCTGTTGACAAGATTTTTTTTATTCCAATGGATGGTAGCCTTGTCATATGGAAGGTAGTCTATTGTCGATATTTTTGTTACTCCAATGGATGGTAGCCTTGTCATTATGGAAGGAAGTCTGTAATATACATTTTTGTATCTCCAATGGATGGTAGACTTGTCATTATGGAAAGAAGTCTGTTGTCGAGATTTTTGTTACTCCAATGGAGGGTAGCCTTGTCATTATGGAACGTGGTCTATTGTCGAGATTTTTGTTACTCCAATAGATGGTAGCCTTGTCATTATGGAAGATAGTCTGTTGTCGAGATTTTTGTTACTCCAATGAATGGTAGACTTGACATTAAGGAAAGTAGTATGGTTTCGAGATTTTTGTTACTGCAATGGATGGTAGGAAAGTCATTGTGGAACGTAGTTTGTTGTCGCTATTTTTGTTACCCCAATGGATGGTAGCCTTGTCGTTATGGAAGGTAGTTTTTTGTCTAGATTTTTGTTACTCCAATGGATGATAGCCTTTTCATTATGGAAGTTAGTCTGCTGCAGAGATTTTTGTTACTCCAATGGATGGTAGCCTTGTCATTATGGAAGGAAGTCTGTTGTATAGATTTTTGTAACTCCAATGGATGGTAGCCTTGTCATTATAGAACATGGTCTATTATCGAGATCTTTGTTACTCAATAGATGGTAGCCTTGTCATTATGGAAGGTAGTCTGTTGTAGAGATTTTTGTTACTCTAATGGATGGTAGCCTTGTCATTATGGAAGGAAGTCTGTTGTCGAGATTTTTGTTACTCCAATGAATGGTAGCCTTGTCATTATAGAACGTGGTCTATTGTCGAGATTTTTGTTACTCCAATGGATGGTATCCTTGTCATTATGGAAGGTAGTCTGTTTTCGAGATTTTTGTTACTCCATTGGATTGTAGCCTTATGATTATCGAAGGTAGTTTGTTATCGAGGTTTTTGTTACTCCAGTGGATGGTAGCCTTGTCATTATGGAAAATAGTCTTCTATCGATATTTTTGTTACACTAATTGATGGTAGCCTTGTCATTATGGAAGGTAGTCTGTTATCGAGATTTTTGTTACTCTAATGGATGGTAGCCTTGTCATTATGGAAGGTAGTCAGTTGTCTAGATTTTTGTTACTCCAATGGATGGTAGCCTTGTCATTATGGAAGGAAGTCTGTTGTATACATTTTTGTAACTCCAATGGATGGTAGCCTTGTCATTATAGAACTTGGTCTATTATCGAGATCTTTGTTACTCAATGGATGGTAGCCTTGTCATTATGGAAGGTAGTATGTTGTAGAGATTTTTGTTACTCAAATGGATGGTAACCTCGTCATTATGGAAGGAAGTCTGTTGTCGGGATTTTTGTTACTCCAATGGATGGTAACCTTGTCATTATGGAACATGGTCTATTGTCGAGATTTTTGTTACTCCAATGGATGGTAGCCTTGTCATTATGGAAGATAGTCTGTTGTCGAGATTTTTGTTACTCCAATGGATGGTAGACTTGACATTATGGAAAGTAGTCTGGTTTCGAGATTTTTGTTACTGCAATGGATGGTAGGCTTGTCATTATGGAACATAGTCAGTTGTCGATATTTTTGTTACTCCAATGGATGGTAGCCTTGTCGTAATGGAAGGTAGTCTATTGTCTAGATTTTTGTTACTGCAATGGATGATAGCCTTTTCATTATGGAAGTTAGTCTGTTGTAGAGATTTTTGTTACTCCAATGGATGGTAGCCTTGTCATTATAGAAGCAAGTATGTTGGTTAGATTTTTGTAACTCCCATAGATGGTAGCCTTGTCATTATGGAACATGGTCCATTATCGAGATTTTTGTTACTCAATGGATGGTAGCCTTATCATTATGGAAGGTAGTCTGTTGTAGAGATTTTTGTTACTCCAATGGATGGTAGGCATGTCATTATGGAACGTAGTCTGTTGTCGATATTTTTGTTACCCCAATGGATGATAGCCTTGTCATTATGGAAGGTAGTTTATTGTCTATATTTTTGTTACTCCAATGGATGGTAGCCTTGTCATTATGGAAGGAAGTTTGATGTATAGATTTTTGTAACTCCAATGGATGGTAGCCTTGTCATTATGGAACATGGTCTATTTATCGAGATCTTTGTTACTCAATAGATGGTAGCCTTGTCATTATGGAAGGTAGTCTGTTGTAGAGATTTTTGTTACTCCAATGGATGGTAGCCTTGTCATTATGGAAGGAAGTCTGTTGTCGAGATTTTTGTTACTCAAATGGATGGTAGCCTTGTCATTATGGAACATGGTCTATTGTCGAGATTTTTGTAACTCCAGTGGTTGGTATCCTTGTCATTATGGAAGGTAGTCTGTTTTCGAGATTTTGGTTACTCCATTGGATTGTAGCCTTGTCATTATGGAAGGAAGTCTGTTGTCGAGGTTTTTGTTACTCCAATGGATGGTAGCCTTGTCATTATGGAACGTGGTCTATTGTCGAGATTTTTGTTACTCCAATGGATGGTAGACTTGTCATTATGGAAGATAGTCTGTTGTCGAGATTTTTGTTACTCCAATGGATGGTAGACTTGACATTATGGAAAGTAGTATGGTTTCGAGATTTTTGATACTGCAATGGATGGTAGGCTTGTCATTATGGAACGTAGTCTGTTGTCGATATTTTTGTTACCCCAATGGATGGTAGCCTTGTCGTTGTGGAAGGTAGTTTGTTGTCTAGATTTTTGTTACTCCAATGGATGATAACCTTTTCATTATGGAAGTTAGTCTGTTGCATAGATTTTTGTTACTCCAATGGATGGTAGCCTTGTCATTATGGAAGGAAGTCTGTTGTATAGATTTTTGTAACTCCAATGGATGGTAGCCTTGTCATTATGGAACATGGTCTATTATCGAGATCTTTGTTACTCAATAGATGGTAGCCTTGTCATTATGGAAGGTAGTATGTTGTAGAGATTTTTGTTACTCCAATGGATGGTAGCCTTGTCATTATGGAAGGAAGTCTGTTGTCGAGATTTTTGTTACTCCAATGGATGGTAGCCTTGTCATTATGGAACATGGTCTATTGTCGAGATTTTTGTTACTCCAATGGATGGTATCCCTATCATTATGGAAGATAGTCTGTTGTCGAGATTTTTGTTACTCCATTGGATTGTAGCCTTGTCATTATGGAGGGTAGTTTGTTGTTGAGATTTTTGTCATTCCAATGGATGGTAACCTTGTCATTATGGATTGTAGTCTGTTGTCGAGATTTTTTTTTCTCCAATGGATGGTAGCCTTGTCATATGGAAGGTAGTCTATTTTCGAGATTTTTTTTACTCCAATGGATGGTAGCCTTGTCATTATGGAAGGAAGTCTGTTGTCGAGATTTTTGTTACTATAATGGATGGTGGACTGGACATTATGGAAAGTAGTCTGGTTTCGAGATTTTTGTTACTGCAATGGATGGTAGTCTTGTCATTATTGAACGTAGTCTGTTGTCAATATTTTTGTTACTCCAATGGATGGTAGCCTTGTAATTATGGAAGGAAGTCTGTTGTATACATTTTTGTAACTCCAATGGATTGTAGACTTGTCATTATGGAATGTGTTCTATTATCGATATCTTTGTTACTCAATGGATGGTAGCCTTGTCATTATGGAACGTAGTCTGTTGTAGAGATTTTTATTACTCCAATGGATGGTAGCCTTGTCATTATGGAAAGAAGTTTGTTGTCGAGATTTTTGTTACTCCAATGGATGGTAGCCTTGTCATTATGGAACATGGTCTATTGTCGAGATTTTTGTTACTCCAATGGATGGTAGCCTTGTCATTATGGAAGATAGTCTGTTGTCGAGATTTTTGTTACTCCTATGAATGGTAGACTTGACATTATGGAAAGTAGTCTGGTTTCGAGATTTTTGTTACAGCAATGGATGGTAGGAAAGTCATTATGGAATGTAGTCTGTTGTCGATATTTTTGTTACCCCAATGGAAGGTAGCCTTGTCGTTATGGAAGGTAGTTTGTTGTCTAGATTTTTGTTACTCCAATGGATGACAGCCTTTTCATTATGGAAGTTAGTCCGTTGCAGAGATTTTTGTTACTCCAATGGATGGTAGCCTTTTCATTATGGAAGGAAGTCTATTGTATAGATTTTTGTAACTCCAATGGATGGTAGCCTTGTCATTATGGAACATGGTCTATTATCGAGATCTTTGTTACTCAATAGATGGTAGCCTTGTCATTATGGAAGGTAGTTTGTTGTAGAGATTTTTGTTACTCCAATGGATGGTAGCCTTGTCATTATGGAAGGAAGTCTATTGTCGAGATTTTTGTTACTCCAATGGATGGTAGCCTTGTCATTATGGAACATGGTCTATTGTCGAGATTTTTGTTGCTCTAGTGGATGATATTCTTGTCATTATGGAAGTTAGTTTGTTTTCGAGATTTTTGTTACTCCATTGGATTGTAGCCTTGTCATTATGGAAGGAAGTCTGTTGTCGAGGTTTTTGTTACTCCAATGGATGGTAGCCTTGTCATTATGGAACGTGTTCTATTGTCGAGATTTTTGTTACTCCAATGGATGGTAGACTTATCATTATGGAAGATAGTCTGTTGTCAAGATTTTTGTTACTCCAATGGATGGTAGACTTGACATTATGGAAAGTAGTCTGGTTTCGAGATTTTTGTTAGTGCAATGGATGGTAGGCTTGTCATTATGGAACATAGTCTGTTGTCGATATTTTTGTTACTCCAATGGATGGTGGCCTTGTCATTATGGAAGGTAGTTTGTTGTCTAGATTTTTGTTACTCCAATGGATGATAGCATTGTCATTATGGAAGTTAGTCTGTTGCAGAGATTTTTGTTACTCCAATGGACGGTAGCCTTGTCATTATGGAAGGAAATCTGTTGTATAGATTTTTTTAACTCTAATGGATGGTAGTCTTGTCATTATGGAACATGGTCTATTATCGAGATCTTTGTTACTCAATAGATGGTAGCCTTGTCATTATGGAAGGTAGTCTGTTGTAGAGATTTCTGTAACTCCAATGGATGGTAGCCTTGTCATTATGGAACTTGGTCTATTGTCGAGATTTTTGTTACTCTAGTTGATGGTATTCGTGTCATTATGGAAGGTAGTCTGTTTTCGAGATTTTTGTTACTCCATTGGATTGTAGCCTTGTCATTATGGAAGGAAGTCTGTTGTCGAGGTTTTTGTTACTCCAATGGATTGTAGCCTTGTCATTAAGGAACGTGGTCTATTGTCGAGATTATTGTTACTCCAATGGATGGAAGACTTGTCATTATGGAAGATAGTCTGTTATCGAGATTTTTGTTACTCCAATGGATGGTTGACTCGACCTTATGGAAAGTAGTCTGGTTTCGAGATTTTTGTTACTGCAATGGATGGTAGGCTTGTCATTATGGAACGTAGTCTATTGTCGATATTTTTGTTACTCCAATGGATGGTAGCCTTGTCGTTATCGAAGGTAGTCTATTGTCTAGATTTTTGTTACTCCAATGGATGATAGCCTTGTCATTATGGAAGTTAGTCTGTTGCAGAGATTTTTGTTACTCCAATGGATGGTAGCCTTGTCATTATGGAAGGAAGTTCGTTGTATAGATTTTTGTAACTCCAATGGATGGTAGCCTTGTCATTATAGAACATGGTCTATTATCGAGATCTTTGTTACTCAATAGATGGTAGCCTTGTCATTATAGAAGGTAGTCTGTTGTAGATATTTTTCTTACTCCAATGGATGGTAGCCTCTTCATTATGGAAGGAAGTCTGTTGTCGAGATTTTTGTTACTCCAATGGATGGTAGCCTTGTCATTATGGAACGTGGTCTATTGTCGAGATTTTTGTTACTCCAATGGATGGTAGACTTGTCATTATGGAAGATAGTCTGTTATCGAGATTTTTGTTACTCCAATGGATGGTAGACTTGACATTATGGAAAGTAGTCTGGTTTAAAGATTTTTGTTACTGCAATGGATGGTAGGCTTGTCTTTATCGAACGTAGTTTGTTGTCGATATTTTTGTTACTCCAATGGATGGTAGCCTTGTCGTTATGGAAGGTAGTCTATTGTCTAGATTTTTGTTACTCCAATGGATGATAGCCTTGTCATTATGGAAGTTAGTCTATTACAAAGATTTTTGTTACTCCAATGGATGGTAGCCTTGTCATTATGGAAGGAAGTCCGTTGTATAGACTTTTGTAACTCCAAGGATGGTAGCCTTGTAATTATGGAACATGGTCTATTATCGAGATCTTTGATACTCAATATATGGTAGCCTTGTCATTATGGAAGGTAGTCTGTTGTAGAGATTTTTGTTACTCCAATGGATGGTAGCCTTGTCATTATGGAAGGAAGTCTGTTTTCGATATTTTTGGTACTCCATTGGATTGTAGCCTTGTCATTATGGAAGGAAGTCTGTTGTCGAGGTTATTGTTACTCCAATGGATGGTAGCCTTGTCATTATGGAACATGGTCTATTGTCGAGATTTTTGTTACTCCAATGGATGGTAGACTCGACATTATAGAAAGTAGTTTGGTTTCAAGACTTTTGTTACTCCAATGGATGGTAGCCTTGTCGTTATGGAAGGTAGTCTATTGTCTAGAGTTTTGTTACTCCAATGGATGATAGCCTTGTCATTATGGAAGTTAGTTTGTTGCAGAGATTTTTGTTACTCCAATGGATGATAGCCTTGTCATTATGGAAGTTAGTCTGTTGCAGAGATTTTTGTTACTCCAATGGATGGTAGCCTTGTCATTATGGAAGGAAGTTCGTTGTATAGATTTTTGTAACTCCAAAGGATGGTAGCCTTGTCATTATGGAACATGGTCTATAATCGAGATCTTTGTTACTCAATAGATGGTAGCCTTGTCATTATGGAAGGTAGTCTGTTGTAGATATTTTTGTTACTCCAATGGATGGTAGCCTTGTCATTATGGAAGGAAGTCTGTTGTCGAGATTTTTGTTACTCCAATGGATGGTAGCCTTGTCATTATGGAACGTGGTCTATTGTCGAGATTTTTGTTACTCCAATGGATGGTATCCATGTCATTATGGAAGGTAGTCTGTTTTCGAGATTTTTGTTACTCCATTGGATTGTAGCCTTGTCATTATGGAAGGAAGTCTGTTGTCGAGATTTTAGTTACTCCAATGGATGGTAGCCTTGTCATTATGGAACTTGGTCTATTGTCGAGATTTTTGTTACTCCAATGGATGGTAGACTTGTCGTTATGGAAGATAGTCTATTGTCTAGATTTTTGTTACTCCAATGGATGGTAGACTTGAGATTATGGAAAGTAGTCTGGTTTCGAGATTTTTGTTACTTTAATGGATGGTAGGCTTGTCATTATGGAACGTAGTCTGTTGTCAATATTTTTGTTACTCCAATGGATGGTAGCCTTGTCGTTATGGAAGGTAGTCGGTTGTCTAGATTTTTGTTACTCCAATGGATGATAGCCTTTTCATTATGGAAGTTATTCTGTTGCAGAGATTTTTGTTACTCCAATGGATGGTAGCCTTGTCATTATGGAAGGAAGTCTGTTGTATAGATTTTTGTAACTCCAATGGATGGTAGCCTTGTCATTATGGAACATGGTCTATTATCGAGATCTTTGTTACTCAATAGATGGTAGCCTTGTCATTATGGAAGGTAGTCTGTTGTAGAGATTTTTGTTACTCCAATGGATGATAGCCTTGTCATTATGGAAGGAAGTTTATTGTCGAGATTTTTGTTACTCCAATGGATGGTAGCCTTGTCATTATGGAACATGGTCTATTGTCGAGATTTTTGATATTCTAATGGATGGTATCCTTGTCATTATGGAAGGTAGTCTATTTTCGAGATTTTTGTTACTCCATTGGATTGTAGCCTTGTCATTATGGAAGGAAGTCTGTTGTCGAGGTTTTTGTTACTCCAATGGATGGTAGCCTTGTCATTATGGAACGTGGTCTATTGTCGAGATTTTTGTTACTCCAATGGATGGTAGACTTGTCATTATGGAAGATAGTCTGTTGTCGAGATTTTTGTTACCCCAATGGATGGTAGACTTGACATTATAGAAAGTAGTCTGGTTTCAAGATTTTTGTTACTGCAATGGATGGTAGGCTTGTCATTATGGAACGTAGTCTGTTGTCAATATTTTTGTTACTCCAATGGATGGTAGCCTTGTCGTTATGGAAGGTAGTCTATTGTCTAGATTTTTGTTACTCCAATGGATGATAGCCTTGTCATTATGGAAGTTAGTCTTTTGCAGAGATTTTTGTTACTCCAATGGATGGTAGCCTTGTCATTATGGAAGGAAGTTCGTTGTATAGATCTTTGTTACTCAATAGATGGTAGCCTTGTCATTATTGAAGGTAGTATGTTGTAGATATTTTTGTTACTCCAATGGATGGTAGCCTTGTCATTATGGAAGGAAGTCTGTTGTCGAGATTTTTGTTACTCCAATGGATGGTAGCCTTGTCATTACGGAACGTGGTCTATTGTCGAGATTTTTGTTACTCCAATGGATGGTATCCTTGTCATTATGGAAGGTAGTCTGTTTTCGAGATTTTTGTTACTCCATTGGATTGTAGCCTTTTCATTATGGAAGGAAGTCTATTGTCGAGGTTATTGTTACTCCAATGGATGGTAGCCTTGTCATTATGGAACGTGGTCTATTGTCGAGATTTTTGTTACTCCAATGGATGGTAGACTTGACATTATAGAAAGTAGTCTAGTTTCAAGATTTTTGTTACTGCAAGGGATGGTAGGCTTGTCATTATGGAACGTAGTCTGTTGTCGATATTTTTGTTACTCCAATGGATGGTAGCCTTGTCGTTATGGAAGGTAGTCTATTGTCTAGAGTTTTGTTACTCCAATGGATGATAGCCTTGTCATTATGGAAGTTAGTCTGTTGCAGAGATTTTTGTTACTCCAATGGATGGTAGCCTTGTCATTATGGAAGGAAGTTCGTTGTATAGATTTTTGTAACTCCAATGGATGGTAGCCTTGTCATTATGGAACATGGTCTATTATCGAGATCTTTGTTACTCAATAGATGGTAGCCTTGTCATTATGGAAGGTAGTATGTTGTAGATATTTTTGTTACTCCAATGGATGGTAACCTTGTCATTATGGAAGGAAGTCTGTTATCGAGATTTTTGTTACTCCAATTGATGGTAGCCTTGTCATTATGGAACATGGTCTATTGTCGAGATTTTTGTTACTCCAATGGATGGTATCCTTGTCATTATGGAAGGTAGTCTGTTTTCGAGATTTTTGTTACTCCATTGGATTGTAGCCTTGTCATTATGGAAGGAAGTCTGTTGTCGAGGTTATTGTTACTCCAATGAATGGTAGCCTTTTCATTATGGAACATGGTCTATTGTCAAGATTTTTATTACTCCAATGGATGGTAGACTTGTCATTATGGAAGATAGTCTGTTGTCGAGATTTTTGTTACTCCAATGGATGGTAGACTTGACATTATGGAAAGTAGTCTGGTTTCGAGATTTTTGTTACTTTAATGGATGGTAGGCTTGTCATTATGAAACGTAGTCTGTTGTCAATATTTTTGTTACTCCAATGGATGGTAGCCTTGTCGTTATGGAAGGTAGTCTGTTGTCTAGATTTTTGTTACTCCAATGGATGGTAGCCTTGTCATTATGGAAGGAAGTTTGTTGTATATATTTTTGTAACTCCAATGGATGGTAGCCTTGTCATTATGGAACATGGTCTATTATCGAGATCTTTGTTACTCAATAAATGGTAGCCTTGTCATTATGGAAGGTAGTCTGTTGTAGAGATTTTTGTTACTCCAATGGATGGTAGCCTTGTCATTATGGAAGGAAGTTTGTTGTCGAGATTTTTGTTACTCCAATGGATGGTAGCCTTGTCATTATGGAACATGGTCTATTGTCGAGATTTTTGTTACTCCAATGGATGGTATCCTTGTCATTATGGAAGGTAGTTTGTTTTCGATATTTTTGTTACTCCATTGGATTTTAGCCTTGTCATTATGGAAGGAAGTATGTTGTCGATATTTTTGTTACTCCAATGGATGGTAGCCTTGTCATTATGGAACGTGGTCTATTGTCGAGATTTTTGTTACTCCAATGGATGGTAGCCTTGTCATTATGGAAGATAGTCTGTTGTCGAGATTTTTGTTACTCCAATGGATGGTAGACTTGACATTATGGAAAGTAGTATGGTTTCAAGATTTTTGTTACTGCAATGGATGGTAGGCTTGTCATTATTGAACGTAGTCTGTTGTCGATATTTTTGTTACTCCAATGGATGGTAGCCATGTCGTTATGGAAGGTAGTCTATTGTCTAGATTTTTGTTACTCCAATGGATGATAGCCTTGTCATTATGGAAGTTAGTCTGTTGCAGAGATTTTTGTTACTCCAATGGATGGTAGCCTTGTCATTATGGAAGGAAGTTCGTTGTATAGATTTTTGTAACTCCAATGGATGGTAGCCTTGTCATTATGGAACATGGTCTATTAGCGAGATCTTTGTTACTCAATAGATGGTAGCCTTGTCATTATGGAAGGTAGTATGTTGTAGATATTTTTGTTACTCCAATGGATGGTAGCCTTGTCATTATGGAAGGAAGTCTGTTGTCGAGATTTTTGTTACTCCAATGGATGGTAGCCTTGTCATTATGGAACATGGTCTATTGTCGAGATTTTTGTTACTCCAATGGATGGTATCCTTGTCATTATGGAAGGTAGTCTGTTTTCGAGATTTTTGTTACTCCATTGGATTGTAGCCTTGTCATTATGGAAGGAAGTCTGTTGTCGAGGTTATTGTTACTCCAATGAATGGTAGCCTTGTCATTATGGAACGTGGTCTATTGTCAAGATTTTTGTTACTCCAATGGGTGGTAGACTTGTCATTATGGAAGATAGTCTTTTGTCGAGATTTTTGTTACTCCAATGGATGGTAGACTTGACATTATGGAAAGTAGTCTGGTTTCGAGATTTTTGTTACTTTAATGGATGGTAGGCTTGTCATTATGGAACATAGTCTGTTGTCAATATTTTTGTTACTCCAATGGATGGTAGCCTTGTCGTTATGGAAGGTAGTCTGTTGTCTAGATTTTTGTTACTCCAATGGATGATAGCCTTTTCATTATGGAAGTTATTCAGTTGCAGAGATTTTTGTTACTCCAATGGATGGTAGCCTTGTCATTATGGAAGGAAGTGTGTTGTATATATTTTTGTAACTCCAATGGATGGTAGCCTTGTCATTATGGAACATGGTCTATTATCGAAATCTTTGTTACTCAATAAATGGTAGCCTTGTCATTATGGAAGATAGTCTGTTGTAGAGATTTTTGTTACTCCAATGGATGGTAGCCTTGTCATTATGGAAGGAAGTTTGTTGTCGAGATTTTTTTTACTCCAATGGATGGTAGCCTTGTCATTATGGAACATGGTCTATTGTCGAGATTTTTGTTACTCCAATGGATGGTATCCTTGTCATTATGGAAAGTAGTTTGTTTTCGAGATTTTTGTTACTCCATTGGATTGTAGCCTTGTCATTATGGAAGGAAGTATGTTGTCGATATTTTTGTTACTCCAATGGATGGTAGCCTTGTCATTATGGAACGTGGTCTATTGTCGAGATTTTTGTTACTCCAATGGATGGTAGACATGTCATTATGGAAGATAGTCTGTTGTCGAAATTTTTGTTACTCCAATGGATGGTAGACTTGACATTATGGAAAGTAGTATGGTTTCAAGATTTTTGTTACTGCAATGGATGGTAGGCTTGTCATTATGGAACGTAGTCTGTTGTCGATATTTTTGTTACTCCAATGGATGGTAGCCATGTCGTTATGGAAGGTATTCTATTGTCTAGATTTTTGTTACTCTAATGGATGATAGCCTTGTCATTATGGAAGTTAGTCTGTTGCAGAGATTTTTGTTACTCCAATGGATGGTAGCCTTGTCATTATGGAAGGAAGTTCGTTGTATAGATTTTTGTTACTCCAATGGATGGTAGCCTTGTCATTATGGAACATGGTCTATTGTCGAGATTTTTGTTACTCCAATGGATGGTATCCTTGTCATTATGGAAGGTAGTTTGTTTTTGAGATTTTTGTTACTCCATTGGATTGTAGCCTTGTCATTATGGAAGGAAGTCTGTTGTCGAGGTTTTTGTAACTCCAATGGATGGTAGCCTTGTCATTATGGAACGTGGTCTATTATCGAGATTTTTGTTACTCCAATGGATGGTAGACTTGACATTATGGAAAGTAGTCTGGTTTCAAGATTTTTGTTACTGCAATGGATGGTAGGCTTGTCATTTTATGGAACGTAGTCTGTTGTCGATATTTTTGTTACTCCAATGGATGGTAGCCTTGTCGTTATGGAAGGTAGTCTATTGTCTAGATTTTTGTTACTCCAATGGATGATAGCCTTGTAATTATGGAAGTTAGTCTGTTGCATAGATTTTTGTTACTCCAATGGATGGTAGCCTTGTCATTATGGAAGGAAGTTCGTTGTATAGATTTTTGTAACTCCAATGGATGGTAGCCATGTCATTATGGAACATGGTCTATTATCGAGATCTTTGTTACTCAATAGATGGGAGCCTTGTCATTATGGTAGGAAGTCTGTTGTCGAGGTTTTTGTTACTCCAATGGATGGTAGCCTTGTCATTATGGAACGTGGTCTATTGTCGAGATTTTTGTTACTCCAATGGATGGTAGACATGTCATTATGGAAGATAGTCTGTTGTCGAGATTTTTGTTACTCCAATGGATGGTAGACTTGACATTATGGAAAGTAGTCTGGTTTCAAGATTTTTGTTACTGCAATGGATGGTAGGCTTGTCATTATAGAACGTAGTCTGTTGTCGATATTTTTGTTACTCCAATGGATGGTAGCCTTGTCGTTATGGAAGGTAGTCTATTGTCTAGATTTTTGTTACTCCAATGGATGATAGCCTTGTAATTATGGAAGTTAGTCTGTTGCAGAGATTTTTGTTACTCCAAAGGATGGTAGCCTTGTCATTATGGAAGGAAGTTCGTTGTATAGATTTATGTAACTCCAATGGATGGTAGCCATGTCATTATGGAACATGGTCTATTATCGAGATCTTTGTTACTCAATAGATGGTAGCCTTGTCATTATGGTAGGAAGTTTGTTGTCGAGGTTTTTGTTACTCCAATGGATGGTAGCCTTTTCATTATGGAACGTGGTCTATTGTCGAGATTTTTGTTACTCCAATGGATGGTAGACTTGTCATTATGGAAGATAGTCTGTTGTCGAGATTTTTGTTACTCCAATGGATGGTAGACTTGACATAATGGAAAGTAGTTTGGTTTCAAGATTTTTGTTACTGCAATGGATGGTAGGCTTGTCATTATGGAACGTAGTCTGTTGTCGATATTTTTGTTACTCCAATGGATGGTAGCCTTGTCATTATGGAAGGAAGTTCGTTGTATAGATTTTTGTTACTCCAATGGATGGTAGCCTTGTCATTATGGAACATGGTCTATTGTCGAGATTTTTGTTACTCCAATGGATGGTATCCTTGTCATTATGGAAGGTAGTTTGATTTTGAGATTTTTGTTACTCCATTGGATTGTAGCCTTGTCATTATGGAAGGAAGTCTGTTGTCGAGGTTTTTGTAACTCCAATGGATGGTAGCCTTGTCATTATGGAACGTGGTCTATTATCGAGATTTTTGTTACTCCAATGGATGGTAGACTTGACATTATGGAAAGTAGTCTGGTTTCAAGATTTTTGTTACTGCAATGGATGGTAGGCTTGTCATTTTATGGAACGTAGTCTGTTGTCGATATTTTTGTTACTCCAATGGATGGTAGCCTTGTCGTTATGGAAGGTAGTCTATTGTCTAGATTTTTGTTACTCCAATGGATGATAGCCTTGTAATTATGGAAGTTAGTCTGTTGCATAGATTTTTGTTACTCCAATGGATGGTAGCCTTGTCATTATGGAAGGAAGTTCGTTGTATAGATTTTTGTAACTCCAATGGATGGTAGCCATGTCATTATGGAACATGGTCTATTATCGAGATCTTTGTTACTCAATAGATGGGAGCCTTGTCATTATGGTAGGAAGTCTGTTGTCGAGGTTTTTGTTACTCCAATGGATGGTAGCCTTGTCATTATGGAACGTGGTCTATTGTCGAGATTTTTGTTACTCCAATGGATGGTAGACATGTCATTATGGAAGATAGTCTGTTGTCGAGATTTTTGTTACTCCAATGGATGGTAGACTTGACATTATGGAAAGTAGTCTGGTTTCAAGATTTTTGTTACTGCAATGGATGGTAGGCTTGTCATTATAGAACGTAGTCTGTTGTCGATATTTTTGTTACTCCAATGGATGGTAGCCTTGTCGTTATGGAAGGTAGTCTATTGTCTAGATTTTTGTTACTCCAATGGATGATAGCCTTGTAATTATGGAAGTTAGTCTGTTGCAGAGATTTTTGTTACTCCAATGGATGGTAGCCTTGTCATTATGGAAGGAAGTTCGTTGTATAGATTTTTGTAACTCCAATGGATGGTAGCCATGTCATTATGGAACATGGTCTATTATCGAGATCTTTGTTACTCAATAGATGGTAGCCTTGTCATTATGGTAGGAAGTTTGTTGTCGAGGTTTTTGTTACTCCAATGGATGGTAGCCTTTTCATTATGGAACGTGGTCTATTGTCGAGATTTTTGTTACTCCAATGGATGGTAGACTTGTCATTATGGAAGATAGTCTGTTGTCGAGATTTTTGTTACTCCAATGGATGGTAGACTTGACATAATGGAAAGTAGTTTGGTTTCACGATTTTTGTTACTGCAATGGATGGTAGGCTTGTCATTATGGAACGTAGTCTGTTGTCGATATTTTTGTTACTCCAATGGATGGTAGCCTTGTCGTTATGGAAGGTAGTCTATTGTCTAGATTTTTGTTACTCCAATGGATGATAGCCTTGTCATTATGGAAGTTAGTCTGTTGCAGAGATTTTTGTTACTCCAATGGATGGTAGCCTTGTCATTATGGAAGGAAATTCGTTGTATAGATTTTTGTAACTCCAATGGATGGTAGCCATGTCATTATGGAACATGGTCTATTCTCGAGATCTTTGTTACTCAATAGATGGTAGCCTTATCATTATGGAAGGAAGTCTGTTGTCGAGATTTTTGTTACTCCAATGGATGGTAGCCTTGTCATTATGGAACGTGGTCTATTGTCGATATTTTTGTTACTCCAATGTATGGTATCCTTGTCATTATGGAAGGTAGTCTGTTCTCAAGATTTTTGTTACTCCATTGGATTGTAGCCCTGTCATTATGGAAGAAAGTCTGCTGTCGAGGTTATTGTTACTCCAATGGATGGTAGCCTTGTCATTTTAGAACGTGGTCTATTGTCGAGATTTTTGTTACTCCAATGGATGGTAGACTTGTCATTATGGAAGATAGTCTGTTGCAGAGATTTTTGTTACTCCAATGGATGGTAGCCTTGTCATTATGGAAGGAAATTCGTTGTATAGATTTTTGTAACTCCAATGGATGGTAGCCATGTCATTATGGAACATGGTCTATTATCGAGATCTTTGTTACTCAATAGATGGTAGCCTTATCATTATGGAAGGAAGTTTGTTGTCGAGATTTTTGTTACTCCAATGGATGGTAGCCTTGTCATTATGGAACGTGGTCTATTGTCGAGATTTTTGTTACTCCAATGTATGGTATCCTTGTCATTATGGAAGGTAGTCTGTTCTCAAGATTTTTGTTACTCTATTGGATTGTAGCCCTGTCATTATGGAAGGAAGTCTGTTGTCGAGGTTATTGTTACTCCAATGGATGGTAGCCTTGTCATTATGGAACGTGGTCTATTGTCGAGATTTTTGTTACTCCAATGGATGGTAGACTTGTCATTATGGAAGATAGTCTGTTGTCGAGATTTTTGTTACCCCAATGGATGGTAGACTTGACATTATAGAAAGTAGTCTGGTTTCAAGATTTTTGTTACTGCAATGGATGGTAGGCTTGTCATTATGGAACGTAGTCTGTTGTCAATATTTTTGTTACTCCAATGGATGGTAGCCTTGTCGTTATGGAAGGTAGTCTATTGTCTAGATTTTTGTTACTCCAATGGATGATAGCCTTGTCATTATGGAAGTTAGTCTTTTGCAGAGATTTTTGTTACTCCAATGGATGGTAGCCTTGTCATTATGGAAGGAAGTTCGTTGTATAGATCTTTGTTACTCAATAGATGGTAGCCTTGTCATTATTGAAGGTAGTATGTTGTAGATATTTTTGTTACTCCAATGGATGGTAGCCTTGTCATTATGGAAGGAAGTCTGTTGTCGAGATTTTTGTTACTCCAATGGATGGTAGCCTTGTCATTACGGAACGTGGTCTATTGTCGAGATTTTTGTTACTCCAATGGATGGTATCCTTGTCATAATGGAGGTAGTCTGTTTTCGAGATTTTTGTTACTCCATTGGATTGTAGCCTTTTCATTATGGAAGGAAGTCTGTTGTCGAGGTTATTGTTACTCCAATGGATGGTAGCCTTGTCATTATGGAACGTGGTCTATTGTCGAGATTTTTGTTACTCCAATGGATGGTAGACTTGACATTATAGAAAGTAGTCTAGTTTCAAGATTTTTGTTACTGCAAGGGATGGTAGGCTTGTCATTATGGAACGTAGTCTGTTGTCGATATTTTTGTTACTCCAATGGATGGTAGCCTTGTCGTTATGGAAGGTAGTCTATTGTCTAGAGTTTTGTTACTCCAATGGATGATAGCCTTGTCATTATGGAAGTTAGTCTGTTGCAGAGATTTTTGTTACTCCAATGGATGGTAGCCTTGTCATTATGGAAGGAAGTTCGTTGTATAGATTTTTGTAACTCCAATGGATGGTAGCCTTGTCATTATGGAACATGGTCTATTATCGAGATCTTTGTTACTCAATATATGGTAGCCTTGTCATTATGGAAGGTAGTATGTTGTAGATATTTTTGTTACTCCAACGGATGGTAACCTTGTCATTATGGAAGGAAGTCTGTTATCGAGATTTTTGTTACGCCAATTGATGGTAGCCTTGTCATTATGGAACATGGTCTATTGTCGAGATTTTTGTTACTCCAATGGATGGTATCCTTGTCATTATGGAAGGTAGTCTGTTTTCGAGATTTTTGTTACTCCATTGGATTGTAGCCTTGTCATTATGGAAGGAAGTCTGTTGTCGAGGTTATTGTTACTCCAATGAATGGTAGCCTTTTCATTATGGAACATGGTCTATTGTCAAGATTTTTATTACTCCAATGGATGGTAGACTTGTCATTATGGAAGATAGTCTGTTGTCGAGATTTTTGTTACTCCAATGGATGGTAGACTTGACATTATGGAAAGTAGTCTGGTTTCGAGATTTTTGTTACTTTAATGGATGGTAGGCTTGTCATTATGGAACGTAGTCTGTTGTCAATATTTTTGTTACTCCAATGGATGGTAGCCTTGTCGTTATGGAAGGTAGTCTGTTGTCTAGATTTTTGTTACTCCAATGGATGGTAGCCTTGTCATTATGGAAGGAAGTTTGTTGTATATATTTTTGTAACTCCAATAGATGGTAGCCTTGTCATTATGGAACATGGTCTATTATCGAGATCTTTGTTACTCAATAAATGGTAGCCTTGTCATTATGGAAGGTAGTCTGTTGTAGAGATTTTTGTTACTCCAATGGATGGTAGCCTTGTCATTATGGAAGGAAGTTTGTTGTCGAGATTTTTGTTACTCCAATGGATGGTAGCCTTGTCATTATGGAACATGGTCTATTGTCGAGATTTTTGTTACTCCAATGGATGGTATCCTTGTCATTATGGAAGGTAGTTTGTTTTCGATATTTTTGTTACTCCATTGGATTGTAGCCTTGTCATTATGGAAGGAAGTATGTTGTCGATATTTTTGTTACTCCAATGGATGGTAGCCTTGTCATTATGGAACGTGGTCTATTGTCGAGATTTTTGTTACTCCAATGGATGGTAGCCTTGTCATTATGGAAGATAGTCTGTTGTCGAGATTTTTGTTACTCCAATGGATGGTAGACTTGACATTATGGAAAGTAGTATGGTTTCAAGATTTTTGTTACTGCAATGGATGGTAGGCTTGTCATTATGGAACGTAGTCTGTGAAAATTCTGGCTACAGATACTTAATGTCACGTCCGATGTTATGACACCGTATCTGACTTACTATATGACATTAAATACAAAAGCAGTAAACAACACAGTCAATTGTTTACCCAGTTCAGTGTGCAACAACACCTACTCTGGGGGCTACCAAGCCAGGGAGAGAATCCACTATAAGAGATGTTAATTCAGGAATAAACCAACCAGTTTATCTCCTTCACTTAAGACCTACCCAATGCAATTCTAATCTAAGTACAACTTAAACCTGAGTTCCTACTCACTCCCCCTCAATCACAGCAGTGATACATAAACAAATTTGACTTGAGAATTGTTGAAGACACTCTTCAAAACACACACTTGATTAAGCTTCACAGCTTTTTAATCAAGTAACACAATCACTCGTGCTTCACAGCTTTGAGTGATGTACACAACTAACTTGACTCTGCTTCACAGCTTTAGTCAAGTAACATTCAAACACTCTTGCTTCAAAGCTTTGAGTGCTACACAACCCTTACAATTGAAACCTATTCCAAGACACTTATCACAATGATAATTGCTTGGAGTACAATTAACAAATCTATACAGATTACAAACTTGATCTTCTAATCAATCAGCAGGGATAATCTCAAAAACCGCAGCTCTGTTGAATATATAGCAGCTGCAACTTCAGTTAGGGTTTCCAAAAACCTAGGGTTGATTCCGTTTGACCTTAAGACCAGGTCACAGTACTTCATTGATCAGGTTAGGATTGAGCTAGGTTACTCCTCAGAAAACGCAGGATTCTGTTTAGGAAGGACTGAGTTATTTCCTGAAAAAACTCAGACTTATCCAATCCTGTAATCCTGCTAGTTCAGAACAGGATGTCATAACATCTGTTATGACATCTGAGAAAACCTGTCTACTGATTAGTAAAATGTGATCATTTTGCAAACATGCTCAGATACACACTTATAAACATCAGTATTTGAGTTACAATATTTTTCTGCACATGTACCTAAAGAGCTAGTACAACCTGAACTAGAATGTTATGACATCAGTCATGACATTCACACATATACTTGGAATTTACCAAAAATGCAAGCCAATACCTAAACACCTACAAACTCCCCCTTTGGCAGATTTTTGGCTAAAGTCCCTAAACAATCAGAGATAGATAGATAGCAGCAGAAATAAATGACAGCAGAAAAATATAGTGTTAAGTACTAATTAAGCAGTACCAAATATTCTCCCCCACTTTAGCCACAAATGGGCCAAAGATTACATGTTTATAAAGTTATACAGTTATCCAAGACAAAATAATGAGATCAGCAGCAGACAATAGCAGAACATACTTCCAAACTCCACCAGCAACACCACCACGCAGCAATCATCCTTCAAGTACTGTCATCAGACTCAGAGGAGTCAGGCTTCTTTCTTTTCTTGTGAGTAATGTCAGCATTTCTCTCTTTGTTTGATGTCTCAACATTCTTAGAGACATTTGGATTTGTTTCAGCATTTGAGTTTTCTTGGTGCAGAGGAACAGAAATGCCAGGAACTGAGTGGTTCTCGTTCAGAATTCGGGAAACAATTTTTGCTATTGCTTGATTAACATAGGCTGTCCCTTCCCTATTTGCAATTTCAGGGGGTACTGAAGAGGAAGGATGAGATGGATTACCTGTATGTCTTGTTCGCACCTCTTTGGCCTTGGTGGAGTTAATTCTATGAGAACAGATCTCCAGAACATCAGAGTCCAGACAGGAAGAGATTGTCCCAGAATCTTGATCAGATGAAGAGGTTGAGATGGTCGTATTGGATGATGATGGCGTTTGAGACATTTTGTCAGTTTTGAAGGACAAACAGCAAATGAGAAGAATTTCTGATTGATGAGAAGACGAGAGAGGAACAAAGCAAAGGAGTGCCTATTCAACTTCTTAAAACAGTGGTAGGAAATGAGAAAATACAATTTTAAACCAATCAGAACAGGCAGAAGTCCTTTGGTCTTTGTTTTAAGCAAAATTAATTGCTACAATTCCTCATGTTGGCAAATACCCAACTTACCCCTTAAGTTTTTAAATTGATTTGCATCCAAAGCCTTGGTAAAGATGTCAGCCAGCTGTAGCTCAGTGGCAACATGTTCCAATTTGATGGTCTTTTCTTCTACAAGGTCTCTAATAAAGTGATGTCGTATGTCAATATGTTTGGTCCTGCTATGCTGAATGGGATTCTTGGATATGTTGATTGTACTCAGATTGTCACAGTATAATGTCATAACATCTTGTGTGACGTTATACTCAGTGAGCATCTGTTTCATCCATAACATTTGAGAGCAGCTACTGCCAGCTGCAATATATTCAGCTTCAGCAGTGGAAAGAGACACACAATTCTGTTTCTTGCTGAACCAAGAAACCAGATTACTTCCCAAAAAGAAACATCCTCCAGAAGTGCTTTTTCTATCATCAGCACTACCAGCCCAATCAGCATCACAGTAGCCAGTCAGAGTCGGTTCACAGCCATGAGTATACAGCAATCCATAGTTGTAAGTACCACTTACATACTTCAAAATTCTCTTCACTTGATTGATATGACTGACTTTGGGATCAGCTTGGTATCTAGCACAAACTCCAACTGCAAAGGCAATATCAGGTCTGCTGGCAGTTAAGTACAGCAGGCTTCCTATCATGCTTCTGTACAGACTTTGATCCACCTTAACCCCACTTGAATCTTTGGAGAGCTTTAGATGAGTTTGTTGAATTGTCTTCCTAGCATGGCTATAGCTTCTGAAATGTTTTCTTCAACATCAGTGTTGGACATAAGTGCTATGCTTTTGTTCTTTTTGACATCATTAGTGATTCCCATCTCAAAAGTCTGAAGAGACCCAATAAGTTCATCTACTTTCAACTTGCTAATGTCCTGGGCTTCCTCTATGGCAGTCACCTTCATTGCAAATCTTTTAGGCAAGGATCTGAGAATCTTCCTCACCAGTTTTTCTTCTGACATTTTTTCTCCCAGTGCTCCTGAGGTGTTGGCAATCTCCAAGATGTTCATGTGAAACTCATGAATGGTTTCATCTTCCATCATTTTTAGATTCTCAAACTTAGTGGTCAACATCTGAAGCCTTGACATTTTTACTTTGGAAGTTCCCTCATGAGTAGTTTTGAGAGTGTCCCAAACTTCCTTGGCCAGTTCATATTGATGAACTAATCTGAAAATATTTCTATCAATCCCATTGAACAAGGCATTTAGAGCTTTGGAATTTCCCAGGGCTAGCTCATCTTCTTCTTTACTCCAATCTTCCTCAGGCTTCAGACTGATTGTCCCATCTTCCTCAGTTATGGTGGGATGAATCCATCCTTTGTCAGCAGCTCTCCAAGCCTTTTTGTCCAGAGATTTTAGGAAGGCAATCATACGAGGTTTCCAGTAGTCATAATTAGTTCCATCCAGAATGGGTGGTCTATTTCCAAAAACTCCTTCTTTGTCCATAGTGCCAGAAAGTGATATCCCTAGATCTCACCCAGTAATACAGGCAGGGTGCCTGCTCTGATGCCAATTGAAAATTCTGGCTACAGATACTTAATGTCACGTCCGATGTTATGACACCGTATCTGACTTACTATATGACAGTAAATACAAAAGCAGTAAACAACACAGTCAATTGTTTACCCAGTTCAGTGTGCAACAACACCTACTCTGGGGGCTACCAAGCCAGGGAGAGAATCCACTATAAGAGATGTTAATTCAGGAATAAACCAACCAGTTTATCTCCTTCACTTAAGACCTACCCAATGCAATTCTAATCTAAGTACAACTTAAACCTGAGTTCCTACTCACTCCCCCTCAATCACAGCAGTGATACATAAACAAATTTGACTTGAGAATTGTTGAAGACACTCTTCAAAACACACACTTGATTAAGCTTCACAGCTTTTTAATCAAGTAACACAATCACTCGTGCTTCACAGCTTTGAGTGATGTACACAACTAACTTGACTCTGCTTCACAGCTTTAGTCAAGTAACATTCAAACACTCTTGCTTCAAAGCTTTGAGTGCTACACAACCCTTACAATTGAAACCTATTCCAAGACACTTATCACAATGATAATTGCTTGGAGTACAATTAACAAATCTATACAGATTACAAACTTGATCTTCTAATCAATCAGCAGGGATAATCTCAAAAACCGCAGCTCTGTTGAATATATAGCAGCTGCAACTTCAGTTAGGGTTTCCAAAAACCTAGGGTTGATTCCATTTGACCTTAAGACCAGGTCACAGTACTTCATTGATCAGGTTAGGATTGAGCTAGGTTACTCCTCAGAAAACGCAGGATTCTGTTTAGGAAGGACTGAGTTATTTCCTGAAAAAACTCAGACTTATCCAATCCTGTAATCCTGCTAGTTCAGAACAGGATGTCATAACATCTGTTATGACATCTGAGAAAACCTGTCTACTGATTAGTAAAATGTGATCATTTTGCAAACATGCTCAGATACACACTTATAAACATCAGTATTTGAGTTACAATATTTTTCTGCACATGTACCTAAAGAGCTAGTACAACCTGAACTAGAATGTTATGACATCAGTCATGACATTCACACATATACTTGGAATTTACCAAAAATGCAAGCCAATACCTAAACACCTACAGTCTGTTGTCGATATTTTTGTTACTCCAATGGATGGTAGCCATGTCGTTATGGAAGGTAGTCTATTGTCTAGATTTTTGTTACTCCAATGGATGATAGCCTTGTCATTATGGAAGTTAGTCTGTTGCAGAGATTTTTGTTACTCCAATGGATGGTAGCCTTGTCATTATGGAAGGAAGTGTGTTGTATATATTTTTGTAACTCCAATGGATGGTAGCCTTGTCATTATGGAACATGGTCTATTATCGAAATCTTTGTTACTCAATAAATGGTAGCCTTGTCATTATGGAAGATAGTCTGTTGTAGAGATTTTTGTTACTCCAATGGATGGTAGCCTTGTCATTATGGAAGGAAGTTTGTTGTCGAGATTTTTTTTACTCCAATGGATGGTAGCCTTGTCATTATGGAACATGGTCTATTGTCGAGATTTTTGTTACTCCAATGGATGGTATCCTTGTCATTATGGAAGGTAGTTTGTTTTCGAGATTTTTGTTACTCCATTGGATTGTAGCCTTGTCATTATGGAAGGAAGTATGTTGTCAATATTTTTGTTACTCCAATGGATGGTAGCCTTGTCATTATGGAACGTGGTCTATTGTCGAGATTTTTGTTACTCCAATGGATGGTAGACATGTCATTATGGAAGATAGTCTGTTGTCGAGATTTTTGTTACTCCAATGGATGGTAGACTTGACATTATGGAAAGTAGTATGGTTTCAAGATTTTTGTTACTGCAATGGATGGTAGGCTTGTCATTATGGAACGTAGTCTGTTGTCGATATTTTTGTTACTCCAATGGATGGTAGCCATGTCGTTATGGAAGGTATTCTATTGTCTAGATTTTTGTTACTCTAATGGATGATAGCCTTGTCATTATGGAAGTTAGTCTGTTGCAGAGATTTTTGTTACTCCAATGGATGGTAGCCTTGTCATTATGGAAGGAAGTTCGTTGTATATATTTTTGTTACTCCAATGGATGGTAGCCTTGTCATTATGGAACATGGTCTATTGTCGAGATTTTTGTTACTCCAATGGATGGTATCCTTGTCATTATGGAAGGTAGTTTGTTTTTGAGATTTTTGTTACTCCATTGGATTGTAGCCTTGTCATTATGGAAGGAAGTCTGTTGTCGAGGTTTTTGTAACTCCAATGGATGGTAGCCTTGTCATTATGGAACGTGGTCTATTATCGAGATTTTTGTTACTCCAATGGATGGTAGACTTGACATTATGGAAAGTAGTCTGGTTTCAAGATTTTTGTTACTGCAATGGATGGTAGGCTTGTCATTTTATGGAACGTAGTCTGTTGTCGATATTTTTGTTACTCCAATGGATGGTAGCCTTGTCGTTATGGAAGGTAGTCTATTGTCTAGATTTTTGTTACTCCAATGGATGATAGCCTTGTAATTATGGAAGTTAGTCTGTTGCAGAGATTTTTGTTACTCCAATGGACGGTAGCCTTGTCATTATGGAAGGAAGTTCGTTGTATAGATTTTTGTAACTCCAATGGATGGTAGCCATGTCATTATGGAACATGGTCTATTATCGAGATCTTTGTTACTCAATAGATGGGAGCCTTGTCATTATGGTAGGAAGTCTGTTGTCGAGGTTTTTGTTACTCCAATGGATGGTAGCCTTGTCATTATGGAACGTGGTCTATTGTCGAGATTTTTGTTACTCCAATGGATGGTAGACATGTCATTATGGAAGATAGTCTGTTGTCGAGATTTTTGTTACTCCAATGGATGGTAGACTTGACATTATGGAAAGTAGTCTGGTTTCAAGATTTTTGTTACTGCAATGGATGGTAGGCTTGTCATTATAGAACGTAGTCTGTTGTCGATATTTTTGTTACTCCAATGGATGGTAACCTTGTCGTTATGGAAGGTAGTCTATTGTCTAGATTTTTGTTACTCCAATGGATGATAGCCTTGTAATTATGGAAGTTAGTCTGTTGCAGAGATTTTTGTTACTCCAATGGATGGTAGCCTTGTCATTATGGAAGGAAGTTCGTTGTATAGATTTTTGTAACTCCAATGGATGGTAGCCATGTCATTATGGAACATGGTCTATTATCGAGATCTTTGTTACTCAATAGATGGTAGCCTTGTCATTATGGTAGGAAGTTTGTTGTCGAGGTTTTTGTTACTCCAATGGATGGTAGCCTTTTCATTATGGAACGTGGTCTATTGTCGAGATTTTTGTTACTCCAATGGATGGTAGACATGTCATTATGGAAGATAGTCTGTTGTCGAGATTTTTGTTACTCCAATGGATGGTAGACTTGACATTATGGAAAGTAGTCTGGTTTCAAGATTTTTGTTACTGCAATGGATGGTAGGCTTGTCATTATAGAACATAGTCTGTTGTCGATATTTTTGTTACTCCAATGGATGGTAGCCATGTCGTTATGGAAGGTAGTCTATTGTCTAGATTTTTGTTACTCCAATGGATGATAGCCTTGTCATTATGGAAGTTAGTCTGTTGCAGAGATTTTTGTTACTCCAATGGATGGTAGCCTTGTCATTATGGAAGGAAGTTCGTTGTATAGATTTTTGTTACTCCAATGGATGGTAGCCATGTCATTATGGAACATGGTCTATTGTCGAGATTTTTGTTACTCCAATGGATGGTATCCTTGTCATTATGGAAGGTAGTTTGTTTTTGAGATTTTTGTTACTCCATTGGATTGTAGCCTTGTCATTATGGAAGAAAGTCTGTTGTCGAGGTTTTTGTTACTCCAATGGATGGTAGCCTTCTCATTATGGAACGTGGTCTATTGTCGAGATTTTTGTTACTCCAATGGATGGTAGACTTGTCATTATGGAAGATAGTCTATTGTCGAGATTTTTGTTACTCCAATGGATGGTAGACTTGACATAATGGAAAGTAGTTTGGTTTCAAGATTTTTGTTACTGCAATGGATGGTAGGCTTGTCATTATGGAACGTAGTCTGTTGTCGATATTTTTGTTACTCCAATGGATGGTAGCCTTGTCGTTATGGAAGGTAGTCTATTGCAGAGATTTTTGTTACTCCAATGGATGGTAGCCTTGTCATTATGGAAGGAAATTCGTTGTATAGATTTTTGTAACTCCAATGGATGGTAGCCATGTCATTATGGAACATGGTCTATTATCGAGATCTTTGTTACTCAATAGATGGTAGCCTTATCATTATGGAAGGAAGTCTGTTGTCGAGATTTTTGTTACTCCAATGGATGGTAGCCTTGTCATTATGGAACGTGGTCTATTGTCGATATTTTTGTTACTCCAATGTATGGTATCCTTGTCATTATGGAAGGTAGTCTGTTCTCAAGATTTTTGTTACTCCATTGGATTGTAGCCCTGTCATTATGGAAGAAAGTCTGCTGTCGAGGTTATTGTTACTCCAATGGATGGTAGCCTTGTCATTTTAGAACGTGGTCTATTGTCGAGATTTTTGTTACTCCAATGGATGGTAGACTTGTCATTATGGAAGATAGTCTGTTGCAGAGATTTTTGTTACTCCAATGGATGGTAGCCTTGTCATTATGGAAGGAAATTCGTTGTATAGATTTTTGTAACTCCAATGGATGGTAGCCATGTCATTATGGAACATGGTCTATTATCGAGATCTTTGTTACTCAATAGATGGTAGCCTTATCATTATGGAAGGAAGTTTGTTGTCGAGATTTTTGTTACTCCAATGGATGGTAGCCTTGTCATTATGGAACGTGGTCTATTGTCGAGATTTTTGTTACTCCAATGTATGGTATCCTTGTCATTATGGAAGGTAGTCTGTTCTCAAGATTTTTGTTACTCTATTGGATTGTAGCCCTGTCATTATGGAAGGAAGTCTGTTGTCGAGGTTATTGTTACTCCAATGGATGGTAGCCTTGTCATTATGGAACGTGGTCTATTGTCGAGATTTTTGTTACTCCAATGGATGGTAGACTTGTCATTATGGAAGATAGTCTGTTGTCGAGATTTTTGTTACTCCAATGGATGGTAGACTTGACATTATGGAATATAGTCTGGTTTCGAGATTTTTGTTACTGCAATGGATGGTAGGCTTGTCATTATGGAACGTAGTCTATTGTCAATATTTTTGTTACTCCAATGGATGGTAGCCTTGTCGTTATGGAAGGTAGTCTGTTGTCTAGATTTTTGTTACTCCAATGGATGATAGCCTTTTCATTATGGAAGTTATTCTGTTCTAGAGATTTTTGTTACTCCAATGGATGGTAGCCTTGTCATTATGGAAGGAAGTCTGTTGTATAGATTTTTGTAACTCCAATGGATGGTAGCCTTGTCATTATGGAACATGGTCGATTATTGAGATCTTTGTTACTCAATAGATGGTAGCCTTGTCATTATGGAAGGTAGTCTGTTGTAGATATTTTTGTTACTCCAATGGATGGTATCCTTGTCATTATGGAAGGTAGTTTGTTTTCGAGATTTTTGTTACTCCATTGGATTGTAGCCTTGTCATTATGGAAGGAAGTCTGTTGTCGAGGTTTTTGTTACTCCAATGGATGGTAGCCTTGTCATTATGGAACATGGTCTATTGTCGAGATTTTTGTTACTCCAATGGATGGTAGACTTGTCATTATGGAAGATAGTCTGTTGTCGAGATTTTTGTTACTCCAATGGATGGTAGACTTGACATTATGGAAAGTAGTCTGGTTTCAAGATTTTTGTTACTGCATTGGATGGTAGGCTTGTCATTATGGAACGTAGTCTGTTGTCGATATTTTTGTTACTCCAATGGATGGTAGCCTTGTCGTTATGGAAGGTAGTCTATGGTCTAGATTTTTGTTACTCCAATGGATGATAGCCTTGTCATTATGGAAGTTAGTCTGTTGTAGAGATTTTTGTTACTCCAATGGATGGTAGCCTTGTCATTATGGAAGGAAGTTCATTGTATAGATTTTGGTAACTCCAATGGATGGTAGCCTTGTCATTTTGGAAGGTAGTCTGTTGTCGAGATTTTTGTTACTCCAATGGATGGTAGCCTTGTCATTATGGAACGTGGTCTATTGTCGAGATTTTTGTTACTCCAATGGATGGTAGCCTTGTCATTATGGAAGGTATTCTGTTCTCGAGATTTTTGTTACTCCATTGGATTATGGCCTTGTCATTATGGAAGGAAGTCTGTTGTCGAGGTTATTGTTACTCCAATGGATGGTAGCCTTGTCATTATGGAACGTGGTCTATTGTCGAGATTTTTGTTACTCCAATGGATGGTAGACTTGTCATTATGGAAGATAGTCTGTCGTCGAGATTTTTGTTACTCCAATGGATGGTAGACTTGACATTATGGAAAGTAGTCTGGTTTCAAGATTTTTGTTACTGTAATGGATGGTAGGCTTGTCATTATGGAAAGTAGTCTGTTGTCAATATTTTTGTTACTCCAATGGATGGTAGCCTTGTCGTTATGGAAGGTAGTCTGTTGTCTAGATTTTTGTTACTCCAATGGATGATAGCCTTTTCATTATGGAAGTTATTCTGTTGCAGAGATTTTTGTTACTCCAATGGATGGTAGCCTTGTCATTATGGAAGGAAGTCTGTTGTATAGATTTTTGTAACTCTAATGGATTGTAGCCTTGTCATTATGGAAGGTAGGTCGTTGTTGAGATTTTTGTCATTCCAATGGATGGTAACCTTGTCATTATGGATTGTAGTCTGTTGTCGAGATTTTTTTTACTCCAATGGATGGTAGCCTTGTCATATGGAAGGTAGTCTATTGTCGAGATTTTTTTTACTCCAATGGATGGTAGCCTTGTCATTATGGAAGGAAGTCTGTTGTCGAGATTTCTGTTACTCTAATGGATGGTAGACTGGACATTATGGAAAGTAGTCTGGTTTCGAGATTTTTGTTACTGCAATGGATGGTAGTCTTGTCATTATGGAACATAGTCTATTGTCGATATTTTTGTTACTCCAATGGATGGTAGCCTTGTCATTATGGAAGGAAGTCTGTTGAATACATTTTTGTAACTCCAATGGATGGTAGACTTGTCATTATGGAATGTGTTCTATTATCGATATCTTTGTTACTCAATGGATGGTAGCCTTGTCATTATGGAAAGTAGTCTGTTGTAGAGATTTTTATTACTCCAATGGATGGTAGCCTTGTCATTATGGATAGAAGTTTGTTGTCGAGATTTTTGTTACTATAATGGATGGTAGCCTTGTCATTATGGAACGTGGTCTATTGTCGAGATTTTTGTTACTCCAATGGATGATAGCCTTGTCATTATGGAAGATAGTCTGTTGTCGAGATTTTTGTTACTCCAATGAATGGTAGACTTGACATTATGGAAAGTACTCTGGTTTCGAGATTTTTGTTACAGCAATGGATGGTAGGAAAGTCATTATGGAACGTAGTCTGTTGTCGATATTTTTGTTACACCAATCGATGGTAGCCTTGTCTTTATGGAAGGTAGTTTGTTGTCTAGATTTTTGTTACTCCAATGGATGATAGCCTTTTCATTATGGAAGTTAGTCTGTTGCAGAGATTTTTGTTACTCCAATGGATGGTAGCCTTGTCATTATGGAAGGAAGTCTATTGTATAGATTTTTGTAAATCCAATGGATGGTAGCCTTGTCATTATGGAACATGGTCGATTATCGAGATCTTTGTTACTCAATAGATGGTAGCCTTGTCATTATGGAAGGTAGTCTGTTGTAGAGATTTTTGTTACTCCAATGGATGGTAGCCTTGTCATTATGGAAGGAAGTCTGTTGTCGAGATTTATGTTACTCCAATGGATGGTAGCCTTGTCATTATGGAACGTGGTTTATTGTCGAGATTTTTGTTACTCCAATGGATGGTATCCTTGTTATTATGGAAGGTAGTCTGTTTTTGAGATTTTTGTTACTCCATTGGATTGTAGCCTTGTCATTATGGAAGGAAGTCTGTTGTCGAGGTTTTTGTTACTCTAGTGGATTGTAGCCTTGTCATTATGGAACGTGGTCTATTGTCGAGATTTTTGTTATTCCAATGGATGGTATCCTTGTCATTATGGAAGGTAGTATGTTTTCGAGATTTTTGTTGCTCCATTGGATTGTAGCCTTGTCATTATGGAAGGAAGTCTGTTGTCGAGGTTATTGTTACTCCAATGGATGGTAGCCTTGTCATTATGGAACATGGTCTATTGTCGAGATTTTTGTTACTCCAATGGATGGTAGACTTGTCCTTATGGAAGATAGTCTGTTGTCGAGATTTTTGTTACTCCAATGGATGGTAGACTCGACATTATGGAAAGTAGTCTGGTTTCAAGATTTTTGTTACTGCAATGGATGGTAGGCTTGTCATTATGGAACGTAGTCTGTTGTCGATATTTTTATTACTCCAATGGATGGTAGCCTTGTCGTTATGGAACATGGTCTATTATCGAGATCTTTGTTACTCAATAGATGGTAGCCTTGTCATTATGGAAGGTAGTCTGTTGTAGAGATTTTTGTTACTCCAATGGATGGTAGCCTTGTCATTTGGAAGGAAGTTTGTTGTCGATATTTTTGTTACTCCAATGGATGGTAGCCTTGTCATTATGGAAAGTGGTCTATTGTCGAGATTTTTGTTACTCCAATGGATGGTATCCTTGTCATTATGGAAGGTAGTCTGTTTTCGAGATTTTTGTTACTCCATTGGATTGTAGCCTTGTCATTATAGAAGGAAGTCTGTTGTCGAGGTTATTGTTACTCCAATGGATGGTAGCTTTGTCATTATGGAACGTGGTCTATTGTCGAGATTTTTGTTACTCCAATGGATGGTAGACTTGTCATTATGGACGATAGTCTGTTGTCGAGATTTTTGTTACTCCAATGGATGGTAGACTTGACATTATGGAAAGTAGTCTGGTTTCAAGATTTTTGTTACTGCAGTGGATGGTAGGCTTGTCATTATGGAACGTAGTCTGTTGTCGATATTTTTGTTACTCCAATGGATGGTAGCCTTATCGTTATGGAAGGTAGTCTATTGTCTAGATTTTTGTTACTCCAATGGATGATAGCCTTGTCATTATGGAAGTTAGTCTGTTGCAGAGATTTTTGTTACTCCAATGGATGGTAGCCTTGTCATTATGGAAGGAAGTTCGTTGTATAGATTTTTGTAACTCCAATGGATGGTAGCCTTGTCATTATGGAAGGTAGTCTGTTGTCAAGATTTTTGTTACTCCAATGGATGGTAGCTTTGTCATTATGGAACGTGGTCTATTGTTGAGATTTTTGTTACTCCAATGGATGTTAGCCTTGTCATTATGGAAGGTAGTCTGTTCTCGATATTTTTGTTACTCCATTGGATTATGGCCTTGTCATTATGGAAGGAAGTCTGTTGTCGAGGTTATCGTTACTCCAATGGATGGTAGCCTTGTCATTATGGAACGTGGTCTATTGTCGAGATTTTTGTTACTCCAATGGATGGTAGACTTGTCATTATGGAAGATAGTCTGTTGTCGAGATTTTTGTTACTCCAATGGATGGTAGACTTGATATTATGGAAAGTAGTCTAGTTTCAAGATTTTTGTTACTGCAATGGATGGTAGGCTTGTCATTATGGAACGTAGTCTATTGTCAATATTTTTGTTACTCCAATGGATGGTAGCCTTGTCGTTATGGAAGGTAGTCTGTTGTCTAGATTTTTGTTACTCCAATGGATGATAGCCTTTTCATTATTGAAGTTATTCTGTTGCAGAGATTTTTGTTACTCCAATGGATGGTAGCCTTGTCATTATGGAAGGAAGTCTGTTGTATAGATTTTTGTAACTCTAATGGATTGTAGCCTTGTTATTATGGAAGGTAGGTCGTTGTTGAGATTTTTGTCATTCCAATGGATGGTAACCTTGTCATTATGGATTGTAGTCTGTTGTCGAGATTTTTTTACTCCAATGGATGGTAGCCTTGTCATATGGAAGGTAGTCTATTGTCGAGATTTTTTTTACTCCAATGGATGGTAGCCTTGTCATTATGGAAGGAAGTCTGTTGTCGAGATTTTTGTTACTCTAATGGATGGTAGACTGGACATTATGGAAAGTAGTCTGGTTTCGAGATTTTTGTTACTACAATGGATGGTAGTCTTGTCATTATGGAACGTAGTCTATTGTCGATATTTTTGTTACTCCAATGGATGGTAGCCTTGTCATTATGGAAGGAAGTCTGTTGTATACATTTTTGTAACTCCAATGGATGGTAGACTTATCATTATGGAATGTGTTCTATTATCGATATCTTTGTTACTCAATGGATGGTAGCCTTGTCATTATGGAAAGTAGTCTGTTGTAGAGATTTTTATTACTCCATTGGATGGTAGCCTTGTCATTATGGAAAGAAGTTTGTTGTCGAGATTTTTGTTACTCCAATGGATGGTAGCCTTGTCATTATGGAACGTGGTCTATTGTCAAGATTTTTGTTACTCCAATGGATGGTAGCCTTGTCATTATGGAAGATTGTCTGTTGTCGAGATCTTTGTTACTCCAATGAATGGTAGACTTGACATTATGGAAAGTAGTCTGGTTTCGAGATTTTTGTTACAGCAATGGATGGTAGGAAAGTCATTATGGAACGTAGTCTGTTGTCGATATTTTTGTTACACCAATGGATGGTAGCCTTGTCGTTATGGAAGGTAGTTTGTTGTCTAGATTTTTGTTACTCCAATGGATGATAGCCTTTTCATTATGGAAGTTAGTCTGTTGCAGAGATTTTTGTTACTCCAATGGATGGTAGCCTTGTCATTATGGAAGGAAGTATGTTGTATAGATTTTTGTAACTCCAATGGATGTTAGCCTTGTCATTATGGAACGTGGTCTATTGTCGAGATTTTTGTTACTCAATAGATGGTAGACTTGTCATTATGGAAGGTAGTCTGTTGTAGACATTTTTGTTACTCCAATGGATGGTAGCCTTGTCATTATGGAAGGAAGTCTGTTGTCGAGATTTTTGTTACTCCAATGGATGGTAGCCTTGTCATTATGGAACGTGGTTTATTGTCGAGATTTTTGTTACTCCAATGGATGGTATCCTTGTCATTATGGAAGGTAGTCTGTTTTCGAGATTTTTGTTACTCCATTGGATTGTAGCCTTGTCATTATGGAAGGAAGTCTGTTGTCGAGGTTTTTGTTACTCTTGTGGATTGTAGCCTTGTCATTATGGAACGTGGTCTATTGTCGAGATTTTTGTTACTCCAATGGATGGTATCCTTGTCATTATGGAAGGTAGTCTGTTTTCGAGATTTTTGTTACTCCATTGGATTGTAGCCTTGTCATTATGGAAGGAAGTCTGTTGTCGAGGTTATTGTTACTCAAATGGATGGTAGCCTTGTCATTATGGAACATGGTCTATTGTCGAGATTTTTGTTACTCCAATGGATGGTAGCCTTGTCATTATGGAACGTGGTTTATTGTCGAGATTTTTGTTACTCCAATGGATGGTATCCTTGTCATTATGGAAGGTAGTCTGTTTTCGAGTTTTTGTTACTCCATTGGATTGTAGCCTTGTCATTATGGAAGGAAGTCTGTTGTCGATATTTTTGTTACTCTTGTGGATTGTAGCCTTGTCATTATGGAACATGGTCTATTGTCGAGATTTTTGTTACTCCAATGGATGGTATCCTTGTCATTATGGAAGGTAGTCTGTTTTCGAGATTTTTGTTACTCCATTGGATTGTAGCCTTGTCATTATGGAAGGAATTCTGTTGTCGAGGTTATTGTTACTCCAATGGATGGTAGCCTTGTCATTATGGAAGATAGTCTGTTGTCGAGATTTTTGTTACTCCAATGGATGGTAGACTCGACATTATGGAAAGTAGTCTGGTTTCAAGATTTTTGTTACTGCAATGGATGGTATACTCGACATTATGGAAAGTAGTCTGGTTTGAAGATTTTTGTTACTGCAATGGATGGTAGGCTTGTCATTATGGAACGTAGTCTGTTGTCGATATTTTTGTTACTCCAATGGATGGTAGCCTTGTCGTTATGCAAGGTAGTCTACTGTCTAGATTTTTGTTACTCCAATGGATGATAGCCTTGTCATTATGGAAGTTAGTCTGTTGTAGAGATTTTTGTTACTCCAATGGATGGTAGCCTTGTCATTATGGAAGGAAGTTCGTTGTATAGATTTTTGTAACTCCAATGGATGGTAGCCTTGTCATTATGGAACATGGTCTATTACCGAGATCTTTGTTACTCAATAGATGGTAGCCTTGTCATTATGGAAGGTAGTCTGTTGTAGATATTTTTGTTACTCCAATGGATGGTAGCCTTGTCATTATGGAAGGAAGTCTGTTGTCGAGATTTTTGTTACTCCAATGGATGGTAGCCTTGTCATTATGGAACATGGTCTATTGTCGAGATTTTTGTTACTCCAATGGATGGTATCCATGTCATTATGGAAGGTAGTCTGTTTTTGAGATTTTTGTTACTCCATTGGATTGTAGCCTTGTTATTATGGAAGGAAGTTTGTTGTCGAGGTTATTGTTACTCCAATGGATGGTAGCCTTGTCATTATGCAACGTGGTCTATTGTCGAGATTTTCGTTACTCCAATGGATGGTAGACTTGTCATTATGGAAGATAGTCTGTTGTCGAGATTTTTGTTACTCCAATGGATGGTAGACTTGTCATTATGGAAGGAAGTCTGTTGTCGAGATTTTTGTTACTTTAATGGATGGTAGGCTTGTCATTATGGAACATAGTCTGTTGTCAATATTTTTGTTACTCCAATGGATGGTAGCCTTGTCGTTATGGAAGGTAGTCTGTTCTCTAGATTTTTGTTACTCCAATGGATGATAGCCTTTTCATAATGGAAGTTATTCTGTTGCAGAGATTTTTGTTACTCCAATGGATGGTAGCCTTGTCATTATGGAAGGAAGTTCGTTGTATAGATTTTTGTAACTCCAATGGATGGTAGCCTTGTCATTATGGAACATGGTCTATTATCGAGATCTTTGTTACTCAATAGATGGTAGCCTTGTCATTATGGAAGGTAGTCTGTTGTAGATATTTTTGTTACTCCAATGGATGGTAGCCTTGTCATTATGGAAGGATGTCTGTTGTCGAGATTTTTGTTACTCCAATGGATGGTAGCCTTGTCATTATGGAACATGGTCTATTGTCGAGATTTTTGTTACTCCAATGGATGGTATCCATGTCATTATGGAAGGTAGTCTGTTTTTGAGATTTTTGTTACTCCATTGGATTGTAGCCTTGTCATTATGGAAGGAAGTCTGTTGTCGAGGTTATTGTTACTCCAATGGATGGTAGCCTTGTCATTATGGAACATGGTCTATTGTCGAGATTTTTGTTACTCCAATGGATGGTAGACTTGTCATTATGGAAGATAGTCTGTTGTCAAGATTTTTGTTACTCCAATGGATGGTAGACTTGACATTTGGAAAGTAGTCTGGTTTCGAGATTTTTGTTACTTTAATGGATGGTAGGCTTGTCATTATGGAACGTAGTCTGTTGTCAATATTTTTTTTACTCCAATGGATGGTAGCCTTGTCGTTATGGAAGGTAGTCTGTTGTCTAGATTTTTGTTACTCCAATGGATGATAGCCTTTTCATTATGGAAGTTATTCTATTGTAGAGATTTTTGTTACTCCAATGGATGGTAGCCTTGTCATTATGGAAGGAAGTCTGTTGTATAGATTTTTGTAACTCCAATGGATGGTAGCCTTGTCATTATGGAACATGGTCTATTACCGAGATCGTTGTTACTCAATAGATGGTAGCCTTGTCATTATGGAAGGTAGTCTGTTGTAGATATTTTTGTTACTCCAATGGATGGTAGCCTTGTCATTATGGAAGGAAGTTTGTTGTCGAGATTTTTGTTACTCCAATGGATGGTAGCCTTGTCATTATGGAACATGGTCTATTGTCAAGATTTTTGTTACTCCAATGGATGGTATCCATGTCATTATGGAAGATAGTCTGTTTTTGAGATTTTTGTTACTCCATTGGATTGTAGCCTTGTTATTATGGAAGGAAGTTTGTTGTCGAGGTTATTGTTACTCCAATGGATTGTAGCCTTGTCATTATGGAACGTGGTCTATTGTCGAGATTTTTGTTACTCCAATGGATGGTAGACTTGTCATTATGGAAGATAGTCTGTTGTCGAGATTTTTGTTACTCCAATGGATGGTAGACTTGTCATTATGGAAGGAAGTCTGTTGTCGAGATTTTTGTTACTTTAATGGATGGTAGGCTTGTCATTATGGAACGTAGTCTGTTGTCAATATTTTTGTTACTCCAATGGATGGTAGCCTTGTCGTTATGGAAGGTAGTCTGTTCTCTAGATTTTTGTTACTCCAATGGATGATAGCCTTTTCATTATGGAAGTTATTCTGTTGCAGAGATTTTTGTTACTCCAATGGATGGTAGCCTTGTCATTATGGAAGGAAGTTCGTTGTATAGATTTTTGTAACTCCAATGGATGGTAGCCTTGTCATTATGGAACATGGTCTATTATCGAGATCTTTGTTACTCAATAGATGGTAGCCTTGTCATTATGGAAGGTAGTCTGTTGTAGATATTTTTGTTACTCCAATGGATGGTAGCCTTGTCATTATGGAAGGAAGTCTGTTGTCGAGATTTTTGTTACTCCAATGGATGGTAGCCTTGTCATTATGGAACATGGTCTATTGTCGAGATTTTTGTTACTCCAATGGATGGTATCCATGTCATTATGGAAGGTAGTCTGTTTTTGAGATTTTTGTTACTCCATTGGATTGTAGCCTTGTCATTATGGAAGGAAGTCTGTTGTCGAGGTTATTGTTACTCCAATGGATGGTAGCCTTGTCATTATGGAACATGGTCTATTGTCGAGATTTTTGTTACTCCAATGGATGGTAGACTAGTCATTATGGAAGATAGTCTGTTGTCAAGATTTTTGTTACTCCAATGGATGGTAGACTTGACATTTGGAAAGTAGTCTGGTTTCGAGATTTTTGTTACTTTAATGGATGGTAGGCTTGTCATTATGGAACGTAGTCTGTTGTCAATATTTTTTTTACTCCAATGGATGGTAGCCTTGTCGTTATGGAAGGTAGTCTGTTGTCTAGATTTTTGTTACTCCAATGGATGATAGCCTTTTCATTATGGAAGTTATTCTGTTGCAGAGATTTTTGTTATCCAATGGATGGTAGCCTTGTCATTATGGAAGGAAGTCTGTTGTATAGATTTTTGTAAATCCAATGGATGGTAGCCTTGTCATTATGGAACATGGTCTATTACCGAGATCGTTGTTACTCAATAGATGGTAGCCTTGTCATTATGGAAGGTAGTCTGTTGTAGATATTTTTGTTACTCCAATGGATGGTAGCCTTGTCATTATGGAAGGAAGTTTGTTGTCGAGATTTTTGTTACTCCAATGGATGGTAGCCTTGTCATTATGGAACATGGTCTATTGTCAAGATTTTTGTTACTCCAATGGATGGTATCCATGTCATTATGGAAGGTAGTCTGTTTTTGAGATTTTTGTTACTCCATTGGATTGTAGCCTTGTTATTATGGAAGGAAGTTTGTTGTCGAGGTTATTGTTACTCCAATGGATGGTAGCCTTGTCATTATGGAACGTGGTCTATTGTCGAGATTTTTGTTACTCCAATGGATGGTAGACTTGTCATTATGGAAGATAGTCTGTTGTCGAGATTTTTGTTACTCCAATGGATGGTAGACTTGTCATTATGGAAGGAAGTCTGTTGTCGAGATTTTTGTTACTTTAATGGATGGTAGGCTTGTCATTATGGAACGTAGTCTGTTGTCAATATTTTTGTTACTCCAATGGATGGTAGCCTTGTCGTTATGGAAGGTAGTCTGTTCTCTAGATTTTTGTTACTCCAATGGATGATAGCCTTTTCATTATGGAAGTTATTCTGTTGCAGAGATTTTTGTTACTCCAATGGATGGTAGCCTTGTCATTATGGAAGGAAGTTCGTTGTATAGATTTTTGTAACTCCAATGGATGGTAGCCTTGTCATTATGGAACATGGTCTATTATCGAGATCTTTGTTACTCAATAGATGGTAGCCTTGTCATTATGGAAGGTAGTCTGTTGTAGATATTTTTGTTACTCCAATGGATGGTAGCCTTGTCACTATGGAAGGAAGTCTGTTGTCGAGATTTTTGTTACTCCAATGGATGGTAGCCTTGTCATTATGGAACATGGTCTATTTTCGAGATTTTTGTTACTCCAATGGATGGTATCCATGTCATTATGGAAGGTAGTCTGTTTTTGAGATTTTTGTTACTCCATTGGATTGTAGCCTTGTCATTATGGAAGGAAGTCTGTTGTCGAGGTTATTGTTACTCCAATGGATGGTAGCCTTGTCATTATGGAACATGGTCTATTGTCGAGATTTTTGTTACTCCAATGGATGGTAGACTAGTCATTATGGAAGATAGTCTGTTGTCAAGATTTTTGTTACTCCAATGGATGGTAGACTTGACATTTGGAAAGTAGTCTGGTTTCGAGATTTTTGTTACTTTAATGGATGGTAGGCTTGTCATTATGGAACGTAGTCTGTTGTCAATATTTTTTTTACTCCAATGGATGGTAGCCTTGTCGTTATGGAAGGTAGTCTGTTGTCTAGATTTTTGTTACTCCAATGGATGATAGCCTTTTCATTATGGAAGTTATTCTGTTGCAGAGATTTTTGTTACTCCAATGGATGGTAGCCTTGTCATTATGGAAGGAAGTCTGTTGTATAGATTTTTGTAAATCCAATGGATGGTAGCCTTGTCATTATGGAACATGGTCTATTATCGAGATCTTTGTTACTCAATAGATGGTAGCCTTGTCATTATGGAAGGTAGTCTGTTGTAGAGATTTTTGTTACTCCAATGGATGGTAGCCTTGTCATTATGGAAGGAAGTTTGTTGTCGAGATTTTTGTTACTCCAATGGATGGTAGCCTTGTCATTATGGAACATGGTCTATTGTCGATCATTTTTGTTACTCCAATGGATGGTATCCTTGTCATTATGGAAGTTAGTCTGTTTTCGAGATTTTTGTTACTCCATTGGATTTAAGCCTTGTCATTATGGAACGAAGTCTGCTGTCGAGGTTTTTGTTACTCCAATGGATGGTAGCCTTGTCATTATGTAACGTGGTCTATTGTCGAGATTTTTGTTACTCCAATGGATGGTAGACTTGTCATTATGGAAGATAGTCTGTTGTCGAGATTTTTGTTACTCCAATGGATGGTAGACTTGACATTATACAAAGTAGTCTGGTTTCAAGATTTTTGTTACTACAATGGATGGTAGGCTTGTAATTATGGAACGTAGTCTATTGTCGATATTTTTGTTACTCCAATGGATGGTAGCCTTGTCGTTATGGAAGATAGTCTATTGTCTAGATTTTTGTTACTCCAATGGATGATAGCCTTGTCATTATGGAAGTTTGTCTGTTGCAGAGATTTTTGTTACTCCAATGGATGGTAGCCTTGTCATTATGGAAGGAAGTTCGTTGTATAGATTTTTGTAACTCCAATGGATGGTAGCCTTGTCATTATGGAACATGGTCTATTATCGAGATCTTTGTTACTCAATAGATGGTAGCCTTGTCATTATGGAAGGTAGTCTATTGTAGATATTTTTGTTACTCGAATGGATGGTAGCCTTGTCATTATGGAAGGAAGTCTGTTGTCGAGATTTTTGTTACTCCAATGGATAGTAGCCTTGTCATTATGGAACGTGGTCTATTGTCGAGATTTTTGTTACTCCAATGGATGGTATCCTTGTCATTATGGAAGGTAGTCTGTTTTCGAGATTTTTGTTACTCCATTCGATTGTAGCCTTGTCATTATGGAAGGAAGTCTGTTGTCGAGGTTATTGTTACTCCAATGGATGGTAGCCTTGTCATTATGGAACATGGTCTATTGTCGAGATTTTTGTTACTCCAATGGATGGTAGACTTGTCATTATGGAAGATAGTCTGTTGTCGAGATTTTTGTTACTCCAATGGATGGTAGGCTTGTCATTATGGAACGTATTTTGTTGTCAATATTTTTGTTACTCCAATGGATGGTAGCCTTGTCGTTATGGAAGGTAGTCTGTTGTCTAGATTTTTGTTACTCCAATGGATGATAGCCTTTTCATTATGGAAGTTATTCTGTTGCAGAGATTTTTGTTACTCCAATGGATGGTAGCCTTGTCATTATGGAAGGAAGTTCGTTGTATAGATTTTTGTTACTCCAATGGATGGTAGCCATGTCATTATGGAACATGGTCTATTGTCGAGATTTTTGTTACTCCAATGGATGGTATCCTTGTCATTATGGAAGGTAGTTTGTTTTTGAGATTTTTGTTACTCCATTGGATTGTAGCCTTGTCATTATGGAAGGAAGTCTGTTGTCGAGGTTTTTGTTACTCCAATGGATGGTAGCCTTCTCATTATGGAACATGGTCTATTGTCGAGATTTTTGTTACTCCAATGGATGGTAGACTTGTCATTATGGAAGATAGTCTATTGTCTAGATTTTTGTTACTCCAATGGATGATAGCCTTGTCATTATGGAAGTTAGTCTGTTGCAGAGATTTTTGTTACTCCAATGGATGGTAGCCTTGTCATTATGGAAGGAAATTCGTTGTATAGATTTTTGTAACTCCAATGGATGGTAGCCATGTCATTATGGAACATGGTCTATTATCGAGATCTTTGTTACTCAATAGATGGTAGCCTTATCATTATGGAAGGAAGTCTGTTGTCGATATTTTTGTTACTCCAATGGATGGTAGCCTTGTCATTATGGAACGTGGTCTATTGTCGAGATTTTTGTTACTCCAATGTATGGTATCCTTGTCATTATGGAAGGTAGTCTGTTCTCAAGATTTTTGTTACTCCATTGTATTGTAGCCCTGTCATTATGGAAGGAAGTCTGTTGTCGAGGTTATTGTTACTCCAATGGATGGTAGCCTTGTCATTATAGAACGTGGTCTATTGTCGAGATTTTTGTTACTCCAATGGATGGTAGACTTGTCATTATGGAAGATAGTCTGTTGCAGAGATTTTTGTTACTCCAATGGATGGTAGCCTTGTCATTATGGAAGGAAATTCGTTGTATAGATTTTTGTAACTCCAATGGATGGTAGCCATGTCATTATGGAACATGGTCTATTATCGAGATCTTTGTTACTCAATAGATGGTAGCCTTATCATTATGGAAGGAAGTTTGTTGTCGAGATTTTTGTTACTCCAATGGATGGTAGCCTTGTCATTATGGAACGTGGTCTATTGTCGAGATTTTTGTTACTCCAATGTATGGTATCCTTGTCATTATTGAAGGTAGTCTGTTCTCAAGATTTTTGTTACTCTATTGGATTGTAGCCCTGTCATTATGGAAGGAAGTCTGTTGTCGAGGTTATTGTTACTCCAATGGATGGTAGCCTTGTCATTATGGAACGTGGTCTATTGTCGAGATTTTTGTTACTCCAATGGATGGTAGACTTGTCATTATGGAAGATAGTCTGTTGTCGAGATTTTTGTTACTCCAATGGATGGTAGACTTGACATTATGGAATGTAGTCTGGTTTCGAGATTTTTGTTACTGCAATGGATGGTAGGCTTGTCATTATAGAACGTAGTCTATTGTCAATATTTTTGTTACTCCAATGGATGGTAGCCTTGTCGTTATGGAAGGTTGTCTGTTGTCTAGATTTTTGTTACTCCAATGGATGATAGCCTTTTCATTATGGAAGTTATTCTGTTCTAGAGATTTTTGTTACTCCAATGGATGGTAGCCTTGTCATTATGGAAGGAAGTCTGTTGTATAGATTTTTGTAACTCCAATGGATGGTAGCCTTGTCATTATGGAACATGGTCGATTATTGAGATCTTTGTTACTCAATAGATGGTAGCCTTGTCATTATGGAAGGTAGTCTTTTGTAGATATTTTTGTTACTCCAATGGATGGTATCCTTGTCATTATGGAAGGTAGTTTGTTTTCGAGATTTTTGTTACTCCGTTGGATTGTAGCCTTGTCATTATGGAAGGAAGTCTGTTGTCGAGGTTTTTGTTACTCCAATGGATGGTAGCCTTGTCATTATGGAACATGGTCTATTGTCGAGATTTTTGTTACTCCAATGGATGGTAGACTTGTCATTATGGAAAGTAGTCTGGTTTCAAGATTTTTGTTACTGCAATGGATGGTAGGCTTGTCATTATGGAACGTAGTCTGTTGTCGATATTTTTGTTACTCCAATGGATGGTAGCCTTGTCGTTATGGAAGGTAGTCTATTGTCTAGATTTTTGTTACTCCAATGGATGATAGCCTTGTCATTATGGAAGTTAGTCTGTTGCAGAGATTTTTGTTACTCCAATGGATGGTAGCCTTGTCATTATGGAAGGAAATTCATTGTATAGATTTTTGTAACTCCAATGGATGGTAGCCATGTCATTATGGAACATGGTCTATTATCGAGATCTTTGTTACTCAATAGATGGTAGCCTTATCATTATGGAAGGAAGTCTGTTGTCGAGATTTTTGTTACTCCAATGGATGGTAGCCTTGTCATTATGGAACGTGGTCTATTGTCGAGATTTTTGTTACTCCAATGTATGGTATCCTTGTCATTATGGAAGGTAGTCTGTTCTCAAGATTTTTGTTACTCCATTGGATTGTAGCCCTGTCATTATGGAAGGAAGTCTGTTGTCGAGGTTATTGTTACTCCAATGGATGGTAGCCTTGTCATTATAGAACGTGGTCTATTGTCGAGATTTTTGTTACTCCAATGGATGGTAGACTTGTCATTATGGAAGATAGTCTGTTGCAGAGATTTTTGTTACTCCAATGGATGGTAGCCTTGTCATTATGGAAGGAAATTCGTTGTATAGATTTTTGTAACTCCAATGGATGGTAGCCATGTCATTATGGAACATGGTCTATTATCGAGATCTTTGTTACTCAATAGATGGTAGCCTTATCATTATGGAAGGAAGTTTGTTGTCGAGATTTTTGTTACTCCAATGGATGGTAGCCTTGTCATTATGGAACGTGGTCTATTGTCGAGATTTTTGTTACTCCAATGTATGGTATCCTTGTCATTATGGAAGGTAGTCTGTTCTCAAGATTTTTGTTACTCTATTGGATTGTAGCCCTGTCATTATGGAAGGAAGTCTGTTGTCGAGGTTATTGTTACTCCAATGGATGGTAGCCTTGTCATTATGGAACGTGGTCTATTGTCGAGATTTTTGTTACTCCAATGGATGGTAGACTTGTCATTATGGAAGATAGTCTGTTGTCGAGATTTTTGTTACTCCAATGGATGGTAGACTTGACATTATGGAATGTAGTCTGGTTTCGAGATTTTATTTACTGCAATGGATGGTAGGCTTGTCATTATAGAACGTAGTCTATTGTCAATATTTTTGTTACTCCAATGGATGGTAGCCTTGTCGTTATGGAAGGTAGTCTGTTGTCTAGATTTTTGTTACTCCAATGGATGATAGCCTTTTCATTATGGAAGTTATTCTGTTCTAGAGATTTTTGTTACTCCAATGGATGGTAGCCTTGTCATTATGGAAGGAAGTCTGTTGTATAGATTTTTGTTACTCCAATGGATGGTAGCCTTGTCATTATGGAAGGAAGTTCATTGTATAGATTTTGGTAACTCCAATGGATGGTAGCCTTGTCATTTTGGAAGGTAGTCTGTTGTCGAGATTTTTGTTACTCCAATGGATGGTAGCCTTGTCATTATGGAACGTGGTCTATTGTCGAGATTTTTGTTACTCCAATGGATGGTAGCCTTGTCATTATGGAAGGTATTCTGTTCTCGAGATTTTTTTTACTCCATTGGATTATGGCCTTGTAATTATGGAAGGAAGTCTGTTGTCGAGGTTATTTTTACTCCAATGGATGGTAGCCTTGTCATTATGGAACGTGGTCTATTGTCGAGATTTTTGTTACTCCAATGGATGGTAGACTTGTCATTATGGAAGATAGTCTGTCGTCGAGATTTTTGTTACTAAAATGGATGGTAGACTTGACATTATGGAAAGTAGTCTGGTTTCAAGATTTTTGTTACTGTAATGGATGGTAGGCTTGTCATTATGGAAAGTAGTCTGTTGTCAATATTTTTGTTACTCCAATGGATGGTAGCCTTGTCGTTATGGAAGGTAGTCTGTTGTCTAGATTTTTGTTACTCCAATGGATGGTAGCCTTGTCATTATGGAAGGAACTTTGTTGTATAGATTTTTGTAACTCTAATGGATTGTAGCCTTGTCATTATGGAAGGTAGTCTGTTGTCGAGATTTTTTTTACTCCAATGGATGGTAGCCTTGTCATTATGGAAGGAAGTCTGTTGTCGAGATTTCTGTTACTCTAATGGATGGTAGACTGGACATTATGGAAAGTAGTCTGGTTTCGAGATTTTTGTTACTGCAATGGATGGTAGTCTTGTCATTATGGAACGTAGTCTGTTGTCGATATTTTTGTTACTCCAATGGATGGTAGCCTTGTCATTATGGAAGGAAGTCTGTTGTATACATTTTTGTAACTCCAATGGATGGTAGACTTGTCATTATGGAATGTGTTCTATTATCGATATCTTTGTTACTCAATGGATAGTAGCCTTGTCATTATGGAAAGTAGTCTGTTGTAGAGATTTTTATTACTCCAATGGATGGTAGCCTTGTCATTATGGATAGAAGTTTGTTGTCGAGATTTTTGTTACTATAATGGATGGTAGCCTTGTCATTATGGAACGTGGTCTATTGTCGAGATTTTTGTTACTCCAATGGATGATAGCCTTGTCATTATGGAAGATAGTCTGTTGTCGAGATTTTTGTTACTCCAATGAATGGTAGACTTGAAATTATGGAAAGTACTCTGGTTTCGAGATTTTTGTTACATCAATGGATGGTAGGAAAGTCATTATGGAACGTAGTCTGTTGTCGATATTTTTGTTACACCAATCGATGGTAGCCTTGTCGTTATGGAAGGTAGTTCGTTGTCTAGATTTTTGTTACTCCAATGGATGATAGCCTTTTCATTATGGAAGTTAGTCTGTTGCAGAAATTTTTGTTACTCCAATGGATGGTAGCCTTGTCATTATGCAAGGAAGTCTATTGTATAGATTTTTGTAACTCCAATGGATGGTAGCCTTGTCATTATGGAACATGGTCGATTATCGAGATCTTTGTTACTCAATATATGGTAGCCTTGTCATTATGGAAGGTAGTCTATTGTAGAGATTTTTGTTACTCCAATGGATGGTAACCTTGTCATTATGGAAGGAAGTCTGTTGTCGAGATTTATTTTACTCCAATGGATGGTAGCCTTGTCATTATGGAACGTGGTTTATTGTCGAGATTTTTGTTACTCCAATGGATGGTATCCTTGTCATTATGGAAGGTAGTCTGTTTTAGAGATTTTTGTTACTCCATTGGATTGTAGCCTTGTCATTATGGAAGGAAGTCTGTTGTCGAGGTTTTTGTTACTCTAGTGGATTGTAGCCTTGTCATTATGGAACGTGGTCTATTGTCGAGATTTTTGTTATTCCAATGGATGGTATCCTTGTCATTATGGAAGGTAGTCTGTTTTCGAGATTTTTGTTACTCCATTGGATTGTAGCCTTGTCATTATGGAAGGAAGTCTGTTGTCGAGGTTATTGTTACTCCAATGGATGGTAGCCTTGTCATTATGGAACATGGTCTATTGTCGAGATTTTTGTTACTCCAATGGATGGTAGACTTGTCCTTATGGAAGATAGTCTGTTGTCGAGATTTTTGTTACTCCAATGGATGGTAGACTCGACATTATGGAAAGTAGTCTGGTTTCAAGATTTTTGTTACTGCAATGGATGGTAGGCTTGTCATTATGGAACTTAGTCTGTTGTCGATATTTTTGTTACTCCAATGGATGGTAGCCTTGTCGTTATGGAACATGGTCTATTGTCGATATTTTTGTTACTCCAATGGATGATAGCCTTTTCATTATGGAAGTTAGTCTGCTGCAGAGATTTTGGTTACTCCAATGGATGGTAGCCTTGTCATTATGGAAGGAAGTCTGTTGTATAGATTTTTGTAACTCCAATGGATGGTAGCCTTGTCATTATGGAAGGTAGTCTGTTGTAGACATTTTTGTTACTCCAATGGATGGTAGCCTTGTCATTATGGAATGTGGTTTATTGTCGAGATTTTTGTTACTCCAATGGATGGTATCCTTGTCATTATGGAAGGTAGTCTGTTTTCGAGATTTTTGTTACTCCATTGGATTGTAGCCTTGTCATTATGGAAGGAAGTCTGTTGTCGAGGTTTTTGTTACTCTTGTGGATTGTAGCCTTGTCATTATGGAACGTGGTCTATTGTCGAGATTTTTGTTACTCCAATGGATGGTATCCTTGTCATTATGGAACGTGGTTTATTGTCGAGATTTTTGTTACTCCAATGGATGGTATCCTTGTCATTATGGAAGGTAGTCTGTTTTCGAGTTTTTGTTACTCCATTGGATTGTAGCCTTGTCATTATGGAAAGAAGTCTGTTGTCGAGGTTTTTGTTACTCTTGTGGATTGTAGCCTTGTCATTATGGAACGTGGTCTATTGTCGAGATTTTTGTTACTCCAATGGATGGTATCCTTGTCATTATGGAAGGTAGTCTGTTTTCGAGATTTTTGTTACTCCATTGGATTGTAGCCTTGTCATTATGGAAGGAAGTCTGTTGTCGAGGTTATTGTTACTCCAATGGATGGTAGCCTTGTCATTATGGAAGATAGTCTGTTGTCGAGATTTTTGTTACTCCAATGGATGGTAGACTCGACATTATGGAAAGTAGTCTGGTTTCAAGATTTTTGTTACTGCAATGGATGGTAGGCTTGTCATTATGGAACGTAGTCTGTTGTCGATATTTTTGTTACTCCAATGGATGGTAGCCTTGTCGTTATGGAACATGGTCTATTATTGAGATCTTTGTTACTCAATAGATGGTAGCCTTGTCATTATGGAAGGTAGTCTGTTGTAGAGATTTTTGTTACTCCAATGAATGGTAGCCTTGTCATTATGGAAGGAAGTCTGTTGTCGATATTTTTGTTACTCCAATGGATGGTAGCCTTGTCATTATGGAAAGTGGTCTATTGTCGAGATTTTTGTTACTCCAATGGATGGTATCCTTGTCATTATGGAAGGTAGTCTATTTTCGAGATTTTTGTTACTCCATTGGATTGTAGCCTTGTCATTATAGAAGGAATTCTGTTGTCGAGGTTATTGTTACTCCAATTGGATGGTAGCCTTGTCATTATGGAACGTGGTCTATTGTCGAGATTTTTGTTACTCCAATGGATGGTAGACTTCTCATTATGGAAGATAGTCTGTTGTCGAGATTTTTGTTACTCCAATGGATGGTAGACTCGACATTATGGAAAGTAGTCTGGTTTGAAGATTTTTGTTACTGCAATGGATGGTAGGCTTGTCATTATGGAACGTAGTCTGTTGTCGATATTTTTGTTACTCCAATGGATGGTAGCCTTGTCGTTATGCAAGGTAGTCTATTGTCTAGATTTTTGTTACTCTAATGGATGATAGCCTTGTCATTATGGAAGTTAGTCTGTTGCAGAGATTTTTGTTACTCCAATGGATGGTAGCCTTGTCATTATGGAAGGAAGTTCGTTGTATAGATTTTTGTAACTCCAATGGATGGTAGCCTTGTCATTATGGAACATGGTCTATTACCGAGATCTTTGTTACTCAATAGATGCTAGCCTTGTCATTATGGAAGGTAGTCTGTTGTAGATATTTTTGTTACTCCAATGGATGGTAGCCTTGTCATTATGGAAGGAAGTCTGTTGTCGAGATTTTTGTTACTCCAATGGATGGTAGCCTTGTCATTATGGAACATGGTCTATTGTCGAGATTTTTGTTACTCCAATGGATGGTATCCATGTCATTATGGAAGGTAGTCTGTTTTTGAGATTTTTGTTACTCCATTGGATTGTAGCCTTGTCATTATGGAAGGAAGTTTGTTGTCGAGGTTATTGTTACTCCAATGGATGGTAGCCTTGTCATTATGGAACGTGGTCTATTGTCGAGATTTTTGTTACTCCAATGGATGGTAGACTTGTCATTATGGAAGATAGTCTGTTGTCGAGATTTTTGTTACTCCAATGGATGGTAGACTTGTCATTATGGAAGGAAGTCTGTTGTCGAGATTTTTGTTACTTTAATGGATGGTAGGCTTGTCATTATGGAACGTAGTCTGTTGTCAATATTTTTGTTACTCCAATGGATGGTAGCCTTGTCGTTATGGAAGGTAGTCTGTTCTCTAGATTTTTGTTACTCCAATGGATGATAGCCTTTTCATTATGGAAGTTATTCTGTTGCAGAGATTTTTGTTACTCCAATGGATGGTAGCCTTGTCATTATGGAAGGAAGTTCGTTGTATAGATTTTTGTAACTCCAATGGATGGTAGCCTTGTCATTATGGAACATGGTCTATTATCAAGATCTTTGTTACTCAATAGATGGTAGCCTTGTCATTATGGAATGTAGTCTGTTGTAGATATTTTTGTTACTCCAATGGATGGTAGCCTTGTCATTATGGAAGGAAGTCTGTTGTCGAGATTTTTGTTACTCCAATGGATGGTAGCCTTGTCATTATGGAACATGGTCTATTGTCGAGATTTTTGTTACTCCAATGGATGGTATCCATGTCATTATGGAAGGTAGTCTGTTTTTGAGATTTTTGTTACTCCATTGGATTGTAGCCTTGTCATTATGGAAGGAAGTCTGTTGTCGAGGTTATTGTTACTCCAATGGATGGTAGCCTTGTCATTATGGAACATGGTCTATTGTCGAGATTTTTGTTACTCCAATGGATGGTAGACTTGTCATTATGGAAGATAGTTTGTTGTCAAGATTTTTGTTACTCCAATGGATGGTAGACTTGACATTTGGAAAGTAGTCTGGTTTCGAGATTTTTGTTACTTTAATGGATGGTAGGCTTGTCATTATGGAACGTAGTCTGTTGTCAATATTTTTTTTACTCCAATGGATGGTAGCCTTGTCGTTATGGAAGGTAGTCTGTTGTCTAGATTTTTGTTACTCCAATGGATAATAACCTTTTCATTATGGAAGTTATTCTGTTGCAGAGATTTTTGTTACTCCAATGGATGGTAGCCTTGTCATTATGGAAGGAAGTCTGTTGTATAGATTTTTGTAACTCCAATGGATGGTAGCCTTGTCATTATGGAACATGGTCTATTATCGAGATCTTTGTTACTCAATAGATGGTAGCCTTGTCATTATGGAAGGTAGTCTGTTGTAGAGATTTTTGTTACTCCAATGGATGGTAGCCTTGTCATTATGGAAGGAAGTTTGTTGTCGAGATTTTTGTTACTCCAATGGATGGTAGCCTTGTCATTATGGAACATGGTCTATTGTAGATCATTTTTGTTACTCCAATGGATGGTATCCTTGTCATTATGGAAGTTAGTCTGTTTTCGAGATTTTTGTTACTCCATTGGATTTAAGCCTTGTCATTATGGAACGAAGTCTGCTGTCGAGGTTTTTGTTACTCCAATGGATGGTAGCCTTGTCATTATGGAACGTGGTCTATTGTCGAGATTTTTGTTACTCCAATGGATGGTAGACTTGTCATTATGGAAGATAGTCTGTTGTCGAGATTTTTGTTACTCCAATGGATGGTAGACTTGACATTATACAAAGTAGTCTGGTTTCAAGATTTTTGTTACTACAATGGATGGTAGGCTTGTCATTATGGAACGTAGTCTATTGTCGATATTTTTGTTACTCCAATGGATGGTAGCCTTGTCGTTATGGAAGATAGTCTATTGTCTAGATTTTTGTTACTCCAATGGTTGATAGCCTTGTCATTATGGAAGTTTGTCTGTTGCAGAGATTTTTGTTACTCCAATGGATGGTAGCCTTGTCATTATGGAAGGAAGTTCGTTGTATAGATTTTTGTAACTCCAATGGATGGTAGCCTTGTCATTATGGAACATGGTCTATTATCGAGATCTTTGTTACTCAATAGATGGTAGCCTTGTCATTATGGAAGGTAGTCTATTGTAGATATTTTTGTTACTCGAATGGATGGTAGCCTTGTCATTATGGAAGGAAGTCTGTTGTCAAGATTTTTGTTACTCCAATGGATAGTAGCCTTGTCATTATGGAACGTGGTCTATTGTCGAGATTTTTGTTACTCCAATGGATGGTATCCTTGTCATTATGGAAGGTAGTCTGTTTTCGAGATTTTTGTTACTCCATTCGATTGTAGCCTTGTCATTATGGAAGGAAGTCTGTTGTCGAGGTTATTGTTACTCCAATGGATGGTAGCCTTGTCATTATGGAACGTGGTCTATTGTCGAGATTTTTGTTACTCCAATGGATGGTAGACTTGTCATTATGGAAGATAGTCTGTTGTCGAGATTTTTGTTACTCCAATGGATGGTAGACTTGACATTATGGAAAGTAGTCTGGTTTCGAGATTTTTGTTACTTTAATGGATGGTAGGCTTGTCATTATGGAACGTATTCTGTTGTCAATATTTTTGTTACTCCAATGGATGGTAGCCTTGTCGTTATGGAAGGTAGTCTGTTGTCTAGATTTTTGTTACTCCAATGGATGATAGCCTTTTCATTATGGAAGTTATTCTGTTGCAGAGATTTTTGTTACTCCAATGGATGGTAGCCTTGTCATTATGGAAGGAAGTCTGTTGTATAGATTTTTGTAACTCCAATGGATGGTAGCCTTGTCATTATGGAACATGGTCTATTATCGAGATCTTTGTTACTCAATAGATGGTAGCCTTTGCATTATGGAAGGTAGTCTATTGTAGAGATTTTTGTTACTCCAATGGATGTTAGCCTTCTCATTATGGAAGGAAGTTTGTTGTCGAGATTTTTGTTACTCCAATGGATGGTAGCCTTGTCATTATGGAACATGGTCTATTGTCGAGATTTTTGTTACTCCAATGGATGGTATCCTTGTCATTATGGAAGTTAGTCTGTTTTCGAAATTTTTGTTACTCCATTGGATTTAAGCCTTGTCATTATGGAAGGAAGTCTGCTGTCAAGGTTTTTGTTACTCCAATGGATGGTAGCCTTGTCATTATGGAACGTGGTCTATTGTCGAGATTTTTGTTACTCCAAAGGATGGTAGACTTGTCATTATGGAAGATAGTCTGTTGTCGAGATTTTTGTTACTCCAATGGATGGTAGACTTGACATTATACAAAGTAGTCTGGTTTCAAGATTTTTGTTACTACAATGGATGGTAGGCTTGTCATTATGGAACGTAGTCTATTGTCGATATTTTTGTTACTCCAATGGATGGTAGCCTTGTCGTTATGGAAGATAGTCTATTGTCTAGATTTTTGTTACTCCAATGGATGATAGCCTTGTCATTATGGAAGTTTGTCTGTTGCAGAGATTTTTGTTACTCCAATGGATGGTAGCCTTGTCATTATTGAAGGAAGTTCGTTGTATAGATTTTTGTAACTCCAATGGATGGTAGCCATGTCATTATGGAACATGGTCTATTATCGAGATCTTTGTTACTCAATAGATGGTAGCCTTGTCATTATGGAAGGTAGTCTATTGTAGATATTTTTGTTACTCGAATGGATGGTAGCCTTGTCATTATGGAAGGTAGTCTGTTGTCGAGATTTTTGTTACTCCAATGGATAGTAGCCTTGTCATTATGGAACGTGGTCTATTGTCGTGATTTTTGTTACTCCAATGGATGGTATCCTTGTCATTATGGAAGGTAGTCTGTTTTCGAGATTTTTGTTACTCCATTGGATTGTAGCCTTGTCATTATGGAAGGAAGTCTGTTATCGAGGTTATTGTTACTCCAATGGATGGTAGCCTTGTCATTATGGAACGTGGTCTATTGTCGAGATTTTTGTTACTCCAATGGATGGTAGACTTGTCATTATGGAAGATAGTCTGTTGTCGAGATTTTTGTTACTCCAATGGATGGTAGACTTGACATTATGGAAAGTAGTCTGGTTTCGAGATTTTTGTTACTTTAATGGATGGTAGGCTTGTCATTATGGAACGTAGTCTGTTGTCAATATTTTTTTTACTCCAATGGATGGTAGCCTTGTCGTTATGGAAGATAGTCTGTTGTCTAGATTTTTGTTACTCCAATGGATGATAGCCTTGTCATTATGGAAGTTAGTCTGTTGCAGTGATTTTTGTTAATCCAGTGGATGGTAGCCTTGTCATTATGGAAGGAAGTTCGTTGTATAGATTTTTGTAACTCCAATGGATGGTAGCCTTGTCATTATGGAACATGGTCTATTATCGAGATCTTTGTTACTCAATAGATGGTAGCCTTTTCATTATGGAAGGTAGTCTATTGTAGATATTTTTGTTACTCCAATGGATTGTAGCCTTGTCATTATGGAAGGAAGTCTGTTGTCGAGATTTTTGTTACTCCAATGGATAGTAGCCTTGTCATTATGGAACGTGGTCTATTGTCGAGATTTTTGTTACTCCAATTGATGGTATCCTTGTCATTATGGAAGGTAGTCTGTTTTCGAGATTTTTTTTACTCCATTGGATTGTAGCCTTGTCATTATGGAAGGAAGTCTGTTGTCGAGGTTATTGTTACTCCAATGGATGGTAGCCTTGTCATTATGGAACGTGGTCTATTGCCGAGATTTTTGTTACTCCAATGGATGGTAGACTTGTCATTATGGAAGATAGTCTGTTGTCAAGATTTTTGTTACTCCAATGGATGGTAGACTTGACATTTGGAAAGTAGTCTGGTTTTGAGATTTTTGTTACTTTAATGGATGGTAGGCTTGTCATTATGGAACGTAGTCTGTTGTCAATATTTTTGTTAATCCAATGGATGGTAGCCTTGTCATTATGGAAGGTAGTCTGTTGTCTAGATTTTTGTTACTCCAATGGATGATAGCCTTTTCATTATGGAAGTTATTCTGTTGCAGAGATTTTTGTTACTCCAATGGATGGTAGCCTTGTCATTATGGAAGGAAGTCTGTTGTATAGATTTTTGTAACTCCAATGGATGGTAGCCTTGTCATTATGGAACATGGTCTATTATCGAGATCTTTGTTACTCAATAGATGGTAGCCTTGTCATTATGGAAGGTAGTCTGTTGTAGAGTTTTTTGTTACTCCAATGGATGGTAGCCTTGTCATTATGGAAGGAAGTCTGTTGTCGAGATTTTTGTTACTCCCATGGATAGTAGCCTTGTCATTATGGAACGTGGTCTATTGTCGAGATTTTTGTTAATCCAATGGATGGTAGCCTTGTCATTATGGAAGGTAGTCTGTTTTCGAGATTTTTGTTACTCCATTGGATTGTAGCCTTGTCATTATGGAAGGAAGTCTGTTATCGAGGTTATTGTTACTCCAATGGATGGTAGCCTTGTCATTATGGAACATGGTCTATTGTCGAGATTTTTGTTACTCCAATGGACGGTAGCCTTGTCATTATGGAAGGAAGTTTGTTGTCGAGATTTTTCTTACTCCAACGGATGGTAGCCTTGTCATTATGGAACATGGTCTATTGTCGAGATTTTTGTTACTCCAATTGATGGTATCCTTGTCATTATGGAAGGTAGTTTGTTTTCGAGATTTTTGTTACTCCATTGGATTGTATCCTTGTCATTATGGAAGGAAGTCTGTTGTCGAGGTTTTTGTTACTCCAATGGATGGTAGCCTTGTCATTATGGAACATGGTCTATTGTCGAGATTTTTGTTACTCCAACGGATGGTATCCTTGTCATTATGGAAGTTAGTCTGTTTTCGAGATTTTTGTTACTCCATTGGATTTAGGCTTTGTCATTATGGAAGGAAGTCTGTTGTCGAGGTTTTTGTTACTCCAATGGATGGTAGCCTTGTCATTATGGAACTTGGTCTATTGTCGAGATTTTTCTTACTCCAATGGATGGTAGACATGTCATTATGGAAGATAGTCTGTTGTCGAGATTTTTGTTACTCCAATGGATGGTAGACTTGACATTATACAAAGTAGTCTGGTTTCAAGATTTTTGTTACTACAATGGATGGTAGGCTTGTCATTATGGAACGTAGTCTATTGTCGATATTTTTGTTACTCCAATGGATGGTAGCCTTGTCGTTATGGAAGATAGTCTATTGTCTAGATTTTTGTTACTCCAATGGATGATAGCCTTGTCATTATGGAAGTTAGTGTGTTGCAGTGATTTTTGTTAATCCAATGGATGGTAGCCTTGTCATTATGGAAGGAAGTTCGTTGTATAGATTTTTGTAACTCCAATGGATGGTAGCCTTGTCATTATGGAACATGGTCTATTATCGAGATCTTTGTTACTCAATAGATGGTAGCCTTTTCATTATGGAAGGTAGTCTATTGTAGATATTTTTGTTACTCCAATGGATTGTAGCCTTGTCATTATGGAAGGAAGTCTGTTGTCGAGATTTTTGTTACTCCAATGGATAGTAGCCTTGTCATTATGGAACGTGGTCTATTGTCGAGATTTTTGTTACTCCAATTGATGGTATCCTTGTCATTATGGAAGGTAGTCTGTTTTCGAGATTTTTTTTACTCCATTGGATTGTAGCCTTGTCATTATGGAAGGAAGTCTGTTGTCGAGGTTATTGTTACTCCAATGGATGGTAGCCTTGTCATTATGGAACATGGTCTATTGTCGAGATTTTTGTTACTCCAATGGATGGTAGACTTGTCATTATGGAAGATAGTCTGTTGTCAAGATTTTTGTTACTCCAATGGATGGTAGACTTGACATTTGGAAAGTAGTCTGGTTTCGAGATTTTTGTTACTTTAATGGATGGTAGGCTTGTCATTATGGAACGTAGTCTGTTGTCAATATTTTTGTTAATCCAATGGATGGTAGCCTTGTCGTTATGGAAGGTAGTCTGTTGTCTAGATTTTTGTTACTCCAATGGATGATAGCCTTTTCATTATGGAAGTTATTCTGTTGCAGAGATTTTTGTTACTCCAATGGATGGTAGCCTTGTCATTATGGAAGGAAGTCTGTTGTATAGATTTTTGTAACTCCAATGGATGGTAGCCTTGTCATTATGGAACATGGTCTATTATCGAGATCTTTGTTACTCAATAGATGGTAGCCTTGTCATTATGGAAGGTAGTCTGTTGTAGAGATTTTTGTTACTCCAATGGATGGTAGCCTTGTCATTATGGAAGGAAGTCTGTTGTCGAGATTTTTGTTACTCCCATGGATAGTAGCCTTGTCATTATGGAACGTGGTCTATTGTCGAGATTTTTGTTACTCCAATGGATTATATCCTTGTCATTATGGAAGGTAGTCTGTTTTCGAGATTTTTGTTACTCCATTCGATTGTAGCCTTGTCATTATGGAAGGAAGTCTGTTGTCGAGGTTATTGTTACTCCAATGGATGGTAGCCTTGTCATTATGGAACGTGGTCTATTGTCGAGATTTTTGTTACTCCAATGGATGGTAGACTTGTCATTATGGAAGATAGTCTGTTGTCGAGATTTTTGTTACTCCAATGGATGGTAGACTTGACATTATGGAAAGTAGTCTGGTTTCGAGATTTTAGTTACTTTAATGGATGGTAGGCTTGTCATTATGGAACGTAGTCTGTTGTCAATATTTTTGTTACTCCAATGGATGGTAGCCTTGTCGTTATGGAAGGTAGTCTGTTGTCTAGATTTTTGATACTCCAATGGATGATAGCCTTTTCATTATGGAAGTTATTTTGTTGCAGAGATTTTTGTTACTCCAATGGATGGTAGCCTTGTCATTATGGAAGAAAGTCTGTTGTATAGATTTTTGTAACTCCAATGGATGGTAGCCTTGTCATTATGGAACATGGTCTATTATCGAGATCTTTGTTACTCAATAGATGGTAGCCTTGTCATTATGGAAGGTAGTCTATTGTAGAGATTTTTGTTACTCCAATGGATGTTAGCCTTGTCATTATGGAAGGAAGTTTGTTGTCGAGATTTTTGTTACTCCAATGGATGGTAGCCTTGTCATTATGGAACATGGTCTATTGTCGAGATTTTTGTTACTCCAATGGATGGTATCCTTGTCATTATGGAAGTTAGTCTGTTTTCGAGATTTTTGTTACTCCGTTGGATTTAAGCCTTGTCATTATGGAAGGAAGTCTGCTGTCGAGGTTTTTGTTACTCCAATGGATGGTAGCCTTGTCATTATGGAACATGGTCTATTGTCGAGATTTTTGTTACTCCAAAGGATGGTAGACTTGTCATTATGGAAGATAGTCTGTTGTCGAGATTTTTGTTACTCCAATGGATGGTAGACTTGACATTATACAAAGTAGTCTGGTTTCAAGATTTTTGTTACTACAATGGATGGTAGGCTTGTCATTATGGAACGCAGTCTATTGTCGATATTTTTGTTACTCCAATGGATGGTAGCCTTTTCGTTATGGAAGATAGTCTATTGTCTAGATTTTTATTACTCCAATTGATGATAGCCTTGTCATTATGGAAGTTTGTCTGTTGCAGAGATTTTTGTTACTCCAATGGATGGTAGCCTTGTCATTATTGAAGGAAGTTCATTGTATAGATTTTTGTAACTCCAATGGATGGTAGCCTTGTCATTATGGAACATGGTCTATTATCGAGATCTTTGTTACTCAATAGATGGTAGCCTTGTCATTATGGAAGGTAGTCTATTGTAGATATTTTTGTTACTCGAATGGATGGTAGCCTTGTCATTATGGAAGGTAGTCTGTTGTCGAGATTTTTGTTACTCCAATGGATAGTAGCCTTGTCATTATGGAACGTGGTCTATTGTCGAGATTTTTGTTACTCCAATGGATGGTATCCTTGTCATTATGGAAGGTAGTCTGTTTTCGAGATTTTTGTTACTCCATTGGATTGTAGCCTTGTCATTATGGAATGAAGTCTGTTATCGAGGTTATTGTTACTCCAATGGATGGTAGCCTTGTCATTATGGAACGTGGTCTATTGTCGAGATTTTTGTTACTCTAATGGATGGTAGACTTGTCATTATGGAAGATAGTCTGTTGTCGAGATTTTTGTTACTCCAATGGATGGTAGACTTGACATTATGGAAAGTAGTCTGGTTTCGACATTTTTGTTACTTTAATGGATGGTAGGCTTGTCATTATGGAACGTAGTCTGTTGTCAATATTTTTGTTACTCCAATGGATTGTAGCCTTGTCGTTATGGAAGGTAGTCTGTTGTCTAGATTTTTGTCACTCCAATGGATGATAGCCTTTTCATTATGGAAGTTATTCTGTTGCAGAGATTTTTGTTACTCCAATGGATGGTAGCCTTGTCATTATGGAAGGAAGTCTGTTGTATAGATTTTTGTAACTCCAATGGATGGTAGCCTTGTCATTATGGAACATGGTCTATTATCGAGATCTTTGTTACTCAATAGATGGTAGCCTTGTCATTATGGAAGGTAGTCTATTGTAGAGATTTTTGTTACTCCAATGGATGTTAGCCTTGTCATTATGGAAGGAAGTTTGTTGTCGAGATTTTTGTTACTCCAATGGATGGTAGCCTTGTCATTATGGAACATGGTCTATTGTCGAGATTTTTGTTACTCCAATGGATGGTATCCTTGTCATTATGGAAGTTAGTCTGTTTTCGAGATTTTTGTTACTCCGTTGGATTTAAGCCTTGTCATTATGGAAGGAAGTCTGCTGTAGAGGTTTTTGTTACTCCAATGGATGGTAGCCTTGTCATTATGGAACATGGTCTATTGTCGAGATTTTTGTTACTCCAAAGGATGGTAGACTTGTCATTATGGAAGATAGTCTGTTGTCGAGATTTTTGTTACTCCAATGGATGGTAGACTTGACATTATACAAAGTAGTCTGGTTTCAAGATTTTTGTTACTACAATGGATGGTAGGCTTGTCATTATGGAACGCAGTCTATTGTCGATATTTTTGTTACTCCAATGGATGGTAGCCTTTTCGTTATGGAAGATAGTCTATTGTCTAGATTTTTATTACTCCAATTGATGATAGCCTTGTCATTATGGAAGTTTGTCTGTTGCAGAGATTTTTGTTACTCCAATGGATGGTAGCCTTGTCATTATTGAAGGAAGTTCATTGTATAGATTTTTGTAACTCCAATGGATGGTAGCCTTGTCATTATGGAACATGGTCTATTATCGAGATCTTTGTTACTCAATAGATGGTAGCCTTGTCATTATGGAAGGTAGTCTATTGTAGATATTTTTGTTACTCGAATGGATGGTAGCCTTGTCATTATGGAAGGTAGTCTGTTGTCGAGATTTTTGTTACTCCAATGGATAGTAGCCTTGTCATTATGGAACGTGGTCTATTGTCGAGATTTTTGTTACTCCAATGGATGGTATCCTTGTCATTATGGAAGGTAGTCTGTTTTCGAGATTTTTGTTACTCCATTGGATTGTAGCCTTGTCATTATGGAAGGAAGTCTGTTATCGAGGTTATTGTTACTCCAATGGATGGTAGCCTTGTCATTATGGAACGTGGTCTATTGTCGAGATTTTTGTTACTCCAATGGATGGTAGACTTGTCATTATGGAAGATAGTCTGTTGTCGAGATTTTTGTTACTCCAATGGATGGTAGACTTGACATTATGGAAAGTAGTCTGGTTTCGACATTTTTGTTACTTTAATGGATGGTAGGCTTGTCATTATGGAACGTAGTCTGTTGTCAATATTTTTGTTACTCCAATGGATTGTAGCCTTGTCGTTATGGAAGGTAGTCTGTTGTCTAGATTTTTGTCACTCCAATGGATGATAGCCTTTTCATTATGGAAGTTATTCTGTTGCAGAGATTTTTGTTACTCCAATGGATGGTAGCCTTGTCATTATGGAAGGAAGTCTGTTGTATAGATTTTTGTAACTCCAATGGATGGTAGCCTTGTCATTATGGAACATGGTCTATTATCGAGATCTTTGTTACTCAATTGATGGTATCCTTGTCATTATGGACGGTAGTTTGTTTTCGAGATTTTTGTTACTCCATTGGATTGTATCCTTGTCATTATGGAAGGAAGTCTGTTGTCGAGGTTTTTGTTACTCCAATGGATGGTAGCCTTGTCATTATGGAACATGGTCTATTGTCGAGATTTTTGTTACTCCAATGGATGGTATCCTTGTCATTATGGAAGTTAGTCTGTTTTCGAGATTTTTGTTACTCCATTGGATTTAGGCCTTGTCATTATGGAAGGAAGTCTGCTGTCGAGGTTTTTGTTACTCCAATGGATGGTAGCCTTGTCATTATGGAACATGGTCTATTGTCGAGATTTTTGATACTCCAATGGATGGTAGACTTGTCATTATGGAAGATAGTCTGTTGTCGAGATTTTTGTTACTCCAATGGATGGTAGACTTGACATTATACAAAGTAGTCTGGTTTCAAGATTTTTGTTACTACAATGGATGGTAGGCTTGTTATTATGGAACGTAGTCTATTGTCGATATTTTTGTTACTCCAATGGATGGTAGCCTTGTCGTTATGGAAGATAGTCTATTGTCTAGATTTTTGTTACTCCAATGGATGATAGCCTTGTCATTATGGAAGTTAGTCTGTTGCAGTGATTTTTGTTAATCCAATGGATGGTAGCCTTGTCATTATGGAAGGAAGTTCGTTGTATAGATTTTTGTAACTCCAATGGATGGTAGCCTTGTCATTATGGAACATGGTCTATTATCGAGATCTTTGTTACTCAATAGATGGTAGCCTTTTCATTATGGAAGGTAGTCTATTGTAGATATTTTTGTTACTCCAATGGATTGTAGCCTTGTCATTATGGAAGGAAGTCTGTTGTCGAGATTTTTGTTACTCCAATGGATAGTAGCCTTGTCATTATGGAACGTGGTCTATTGTCGAGATTTTTGTTACTCCAATTGATGGTATCCTTGTCATTATGGAAGGTAGTCTGTTTTCGAGATTTTTTTTACTCCATTGGATTGTAGCCTTGTCATTATGGAAGGAAGTCTGTTGTCGAGGTTATTGTTACTCCAATGGATGGTAGCCTTGTCATTATGGAACGTGGTCTATTGTCGAGATTTTTGTTACTCCAATGGATGGTAGACTTGTCATTATGGAAGATAGTCTGTTGTCAAGATTTTTGTTACTCCAATGGATGGTAGACTTGACATTTGGAAAGTAGTCTGGTTTCGAGATTTTTGTTACTTTAATGGATGGTAGGCTTGTCATTATGGAACGTAGTCTGTTGTCAATATTTTTGTTAATCCAATGGATGGTAGCCTTGTCGTTATGGAGGGTAGTCTGTTGTCTAGATTTTTGTTACTCCAATGGATGATAGCCTTTTCATTATGGAAGTTATTCTGTTGCAGAGATTTTTGTTACTCCAATGGATGGTAGCCTTGTCATTATGGAAGGAAGTCTGTTGTATAGATTTTTGTAACTCCAATGGATGGTAGCCTTGTCATTATGGAACATGGTCTATTATCGAGATCTTTGTTACTCAATAGATGGTAGCCTTGTCATTATGGAAGGTAGTCTGTTGTAGAGATTTTTGTTACTCCAATGGATAGTAGCCTTGTCATTATGGAACGTGGTCTATTGTCGAGATTTTTGTTACTCCAATGGATTGTATCCTTGTCATTATGGAAGGTAGTCTGTTTTCGAGATTTTTGTTACTCCATTCGATTGTAGCCTTGTCATTATGGAAGGAAGTCTGTTGTCGAGGTTATTGTTACTCCAATGGATGGTAGCCTTGTCATTATGGAACGTGGTCTATTGTCGAGATTTTTGTTACTCCAATGGATGGTAGACTTGTCATTATGGAAGATAGTCTGTTGTCGAGATTTTTGTTACTCCAATGGATGGTAGACTTGACATTATGGAAAGTAGTCTGGTTTCGAGATTTTAGATACTTTAATGGATGGTAGGCTTGTCATTATGGAACGTAGTCTGTTGTCAATATTTTTGTTACTCCAATGGATGGTAGCCTTGTCGTTATGGAAGGTAGTCTGTTGTCTAGATTTTTGATACTCCAATGGATGATAGCCTTTTCATTATGGAAGTTATTCTGTTGCAGAGATTTTTGTTACTCCAATGGATGGTAGCCTTGTCATTATGGAAGGAAGTCTGTTGTATAGATTTTTGTAACTCCAATGGATGGTAGCCTTGTCATTATGGAACATGGTCTATTATCGAGATCTTTGTTACTCAATAGATGGTAGCCTTGTCATTATGGAAGGTAGTCTATTGTAGAGATTTTTGTTACTCCAATGGATGTTAGCCTTGTCATTATGGAAGGAAGTTTGTTGTCGAGATTTTTGTTACTCCAATGGATGGTAGCCTTGTCATTATGGAACATGGTCTATTGTCGAGATTTTTGTTACTCCAATGGATGGTATCCTTGTCATTATGGAAGTTAGTCTGTTTTCGAGATTTTTGTTACTCCGTTGGATTTAAGCCTTGTCATTATGGAAGGAAGTCTGCTGTCGAGGTTTTTGTTACTCCAATGGATGGTAGCCTTGTCATTATGGAACATGGTCTATTGTCGAGATTTTTGTTACTCCAAAGGATGGTAGACTTGTCATTATGGAAGATTGTCTGTTGTCGAGATTTTTGTTACTCCAATGGATGGTAGACTTGACATTATACAAAGTAGTCTGGTTTCAAGATTTTTGTTACTACAATGGATGGTAGGCTTGTCATTATGGAACGCAGTCTATTGTCGATATTTTTGTTACTCCAATGGATGGTAGCCTTTTCGTTATGGAAGATAGTCTATTGTCTAGATTTTTATTACTCCAATTGATGATAGCCTTGTCATTATGGAAGTTTGTCTGTTGCAGAGATTTTTGTTACTCCAATGGATGGTAGCCTTGTCATTATTGAAGGAAGTTCATTGTATAGATTTTTGTAACTCCAATGGATGGTAGCCTTGTCATTATGGAACATGGTCTATTATCGAGATCTTTGTTACTCAATAGATGGTAGCCTTGTCATTATGGAAGGTAGTCTATTGTAGATATTTTTGTTACTCGAATGGATGGTAGCCTTGTCATTATGGAAGGTAGTCTGTTGTCGAGATTTTTGTTACTCCAATGGATAGTAGCCTTGTCATTATGGAACGTGGTCTATTGTCGAGATTTTTGTTACTCCAATGGATGGTATCCTTGTCATTATGGAAGGTAGTCTGTTTTCGAGATTTTTGTTACTCCATTGGATTGTAGCCTTGTCATTATGGAAGGAAGTTTGTTATCGAGGTTATTGTTACTCCAATGGATGGTAGCCTTGTCATTATGGAACGTGGTCTATTGTCGAGATTTTTGTTACTCCAATGGATGGTAGACTTGTCATTATGGAAGATAGTCTGTTGTCGAGATTTTTGTTACTCCAATGGATGGTAGACTTGACATTATACAAAGTAGTCTGGTTTCAAGATTTTTGTTACTACAATGGATGGTAGGCTTGTCATTATGGAACGTAGTCTGTTGTCAATATTTTTGTTACTCCAATGGATGGTAGCCTTGTCGTTATGGAAGATAGTCTGTTGTCTAGATTTTTGTTACTCCAATGGATGATAGCCTTGTCATTATGGAAGTTAGTCTGTTGCAGTGATTTTTGTTAATCCAATGGATGGTAGCCTTGTCATTATGGAAGGAAGTTCGTTGTATAGATTTTTGTAACTCCAATGGATGGTAGCCTTGTCATTATGGAACATGGTCTATTATCGAGATCTTGGTTACTCAATAGATGGTAGCCTTTTCATTATGGAAGGTAGTCTATTGTAGATATTTTTGTTACTCCAATGGATTTTAGCCTTGTCATTATGGAAGGAAATCTGTTGTCGAGATTTTTGTTACTCCAATGGATAGTAGCCTTGTCATTATGGAACGTGGTCTATTGTCGAGATTTTTGTTACTCCAATTGATGGTATCCTTGTCATTATGGAAGGTAGTCTGTTTTCGAGATTTTTTTTACTCCATTGGATTGTAGCCTTGTCATTATGGAAGGAAGTCTGTTGTCGAGGTTATTGTTACTCCAATGGATGGTAGCCTTGTCATTATGGAACGTGGTCTATTGTCGAGATTTTTGTTACTCCAATGGATGGTAGACTTGTCATTATGGAAGATAGTATGTTGTTGAGATTTTTGTTACTCCAATGGATGGTAGACTTGACATTATGGAAAGTAGTCTGGTTTCGAGATTTTTGTTACTTTAAAGGATGGTAGGCTTGTCATTATGGAACGTAGTCTGTTGTCAATATTTTTGTTACTCCAATGGATGGTAGCCTTGTCGTTATGGAAGGTAGTCTGTTGTCTAGATTTTTGTTACTCCAATGGATGATAGCCTTTTCATTATGGAAGTTATTCTGTTGCAGAGATTTTTGTTACTGCAATGGATGGTAGCCTTGTCATTATGGAAGGAAGTCTGTTGCATAAATTTTTGTAACTCCAATGAATGGTAGGCTTGTCATTATGGAACATGGTCTATTATCGAGATCTTTGTTACTCAATAGATGGTAGCCTTGTCATTATGGAAGGTAGTCATTTGTAGGCATTTTTGTTACTCCAATGGATGGTAGCCTTGTCATTATGGAAGGAAGTTTGTTGTCGAGATTTTTGTTACTCCAATGGATGGTAGCCTTGTCATTATGGAACATGGTCTATTGTCGAGATTTTTGTTACTCCAATGGATGGTATCCTTGTCATTATGGAAGGTAGTTTGTTTTCGAGATTTTTGTTACTCCATTGGATTGTAGCCTTGTCATTATGGAAGGAAGTCTGTTGTCGAGGTTTTTGTTACTCCAATGGATGGTAGCCTTGTCATTATGGAACATGGTCTATTTTCGAGATTTTTGTTACTCCAATGGATGGTAGACTTGTCATTATGGAAGATAGTCTGTTGTCGAGATTTTTGTTACTCCAATGGATGGTAGACTTGACATTATGGAAAGTAGTCTGGTTTCAAGATTTTTGTTACTGCAATGGATGGTAGGCTTGTCATTATGGAACGTAGTTTGTTGTCGATATTTTTGTTACTCCAATGGATGGTAGCCTTGTCGTTATGGAAGGTAGTCTATTGTCTAGATTTTTGTTACTCCAATGGATGATAGCCTTGTCATTATGGAAGTTAGTCTGTTGCAGAGATTTTTGTTACTCCAATGGATGGTAGCCTTGTCATTATGGAAGGAAGTTCGTTGTATAGATTTTTGTTACTCCAATGGATGGTAGCCTTGTCATTATGGAACATGGTCTATTGTTGAGATTTTTGTTACTCCAATGGATGGTATCCTTGTCATTATGGAAGGTAGTTTGTTTTCGAGATTTTTGTTACTCCATTGGATTGTAGCCTTGTCATTATGGAAGGAAGTCTGGTGTCGAGTTTTTTGTTACTCCAATGGATGGTAGCCTTGTCATTATGGAACGTGGTCTATTGTCGAGATTTTTGTTACTCCAATGGATGGTAGACTTGTCATTATGGAAGATAGTCTGTTGTCGAGATTTTTGTTACTCCAATGGATGGTAGACTTGACATTATGGAAAGTAGTCTGGATTCAAGATTTTTGTTACTGCAATGGATGGTAGGCTTGTCATTATGGAACGTAGTCTGTTGTCGATATTTTTGTTACTCCAATGGATGGTAGCCTTGTCGTTACGAAAGGTAGTCTATTGTCTAGATTTTTGTTACTCCAATGGATGATAGCCTTGTCATTATGGAAGTTAGTCTATTGCAAAGATTTTTGTTACTCCAATGGATGATAGCCTTGTCATTATGGAAGGAAGTTCGTTGTATAGATTTTTGTAACTCCAATGGATGGTAGCTTTGTCATTATGGAACATGGTCTATTATCGAGATCTTTGTTACTTAATAGATGGTAGCCTTGTCATTATGGAAGGTAGTCTATTGTAGAGATTTTTGTTACTCCAATGGATGGTAGCCTTGTCATTATGGAAGGAAGTCTATTGTCGAGATTTTTGTTACTCCAATGGATGGTAGCCTTGTCATTATGGAACGTGGTCTATTGTCGAGATTTTTGTTACTCCAATGGATGGTATCCTTGTCATTATGGAAGGTAGTCTGTTCTCGAGATTTTTGTTACTCAATTGGATTGTAGCCTTGTCATTATGGAAGGAAGTCTTTTGTCGAGGTTATTGTTACTCTAATGGATGGTAGCCTTGTCATTATGGAACGTGGTCTATTGTCGAGATTTTTGTTACTCCAATGGATGGTAGACTTGTCATTATGGAAGATAGTCTGTTGTCGAGATTTTTGTTACTCCAATGGATGGTAGACTTGACATTATGGAAATTAGTCTGGTTTTGAGATTTTTGTTACTGCAATGGATGGTAGGCTTGTCATTATGGAACGTAGTCTGTTGTCAATATTTTTGTTACTCCAATGGATGGTAGCCTTGTCGTTATGGAAGGTAGTTTGAGGTCTAGATTTTTGTTACTCCAATGGACGATAGCCTTTTTATTATGGAAGTTATTCCGTTGCAGAGATTTTTGTTACTCCAATGGATGGTAGCCTTGTCATTATGGAAGGAAGTTCGTTGTATAGATTTTTGTAACTCCAATGGATGGTAGCTTTGTCATTATGGAACATGGTCTATTATCGAGATCTTTGTTACTTAATAGATGGTAGCCTTGTCATTATGGAAGGTAGTCTATTGTAGAGATTTTTGTTACTCCAATGGATGGTAGCCTTGTCATTATGGAAGGAAGTCTATTGTCGAGATTTTTGTTACTCCAATGGATGGTAGCCTTGTCATTATGGAACGTGGTCTATTGTCGAGATTTTTGTTACTCCAATGGATGGTATCCTTGTCATTATGGAAGGTAGTCTGTTCTCGAGATTTTTGTTACTCAATTGGATTGTAGCCTTGTCATTATGGAAGGAAGTCTTTTGTCGAGGTTATTGTTACTCTAATGGATGGTAGCCTTATCATTATGGAACGTGGTCTATTGTCGAGATTTTTGTTACTCCAATGGATGGTAGACTTGTCATTATGGAAGATAGTCTGTTGTCGAGATTTTTGTTACTCCAATGGATGGTAGACTTGACATTATGGAAATTAGTCTGGTTTTGAGATTTTTGTTACTGCAATGGATGGTAGGCTTGTCATTATGGAACGTAGTCTGTTGTCGAGATTTTTGTTACTCCAATGGATGGTAGCCTTGTCGTTATGGAAGGTAGTTTGAGGTCTAGATTTTTGTTACTCCAATGGACGATAGCCTTTTTATTATGGAAGTTATTCTGTTGCAGAGATTTTTGTTACTCCAATGGATGGTAGCCTTGTCATTATGGAAGGAAGTCTGTTGGATAGATTTTTGTAACTCCAATGGATGGTAGCCTTGTTATTATGGAACATGGTCTATTATCGAGATCTTTGTTACTCAATAAATGGTAGCCTTGTCATTATGGAAGGTAGTCTATTGTAGAGATTTTTGTTACTCCAATTGATGGTAGCCTTGTCATTATAGAAGGAAGTTTGTTGTCGAGATTTTTGTTACTCCAATGGATGGTAGCCTTGTCATTATGGAACATGGTATATTGTCGAGATTTTTGTTACTCCAATGGATGGTATCCTTGTCATTATGGAAGGTAGTTTGTTTTCGAGATTTTTGTTACTCCATTGGATTGTAGCCTTGTCATTATGAAAGGAAGTCTGTTGTCGAGGTTTTTGTTACTCCAATGGATGGTAGCCTTGTCATTATGGAACATGGTCTATTGTCGAGATTTTTGTTACTCCAATGGATGGTAGACTTGTCATTATGGAAGATAGTCTGTTGTCGAGATTTTTGTTACTCCAATGGATGGTAGACTTAACATTATGGAAAGTAGTCTGGTTTCAAGATTTTTGTTACTGCAATGGATGGTAGGCTTGTCATTATGGAACGTAGTCTTTTGTCTATATTTTTTTTACTCCAATGGATGGTAGCCTTGTCGTTATGGAAGGTAGTCTATTGTCTAGATTTTTGTTACTCCAATGGATGATAGCCTTGTCATTATGGAAGTTAGTCTGATGCAGAGATTTTTGTTACTCCAATGGATGGTAGCCTTGTCATTATGGAAGGAAGTTCGTTGTATAGATTTTTGTAACTCCAATGGATGGTAGCCTTTTCATTATGGAAGGTAGTCTGTTCTCGAGATTTTTGTTACTCCAATGGATTGTAGCCTTGTCATTATGGAACATGGTCTGTTGTCGAGATCATTGTTACTCCAATGGATGGTAGCCTTGTCATTATGGAAGGTAGTCTATTGTCGAGATTTTTGTTACTCCAATGGATGGTAGACTTGTCATTATGGAAGGAAGTCTGTTATCGAGATTTTTGTTACTCCAATGGATGGTAGCCTTGTCATTATGGAACGTGGTCTATTGTTGAGATTTTTGTTACTCAAATGGATGGTATCCTTGTCATTATGGAAGGTAGTATGTTTTCGAGATTTTTGTTACTCCATTGGATTGTAGCCTTGTCATTATGGAAGGAAGTCTGTTGTTGAGGTTTTTGTTACTCCAATGGATTTTAGCCTTGTCATTATGGAACGTGGTCTATTGTCGATATTATTGTTACTCCAATGGATGGTAGACTTTTCATTATGGAAGATAGTCTGCTGTCGAGATTTTTGTTACTCCAATGGATGGTAGTCTTGACATTATGGAATGTAGTCTGGTTTCGTTATTTTTGTTACTGCAATGGATGGTAGGCTTGTCATTATGGAAGGTAGTCTGTTGTCGATATTTTTGTTACTCCAATAGATGGTAGCCTTGTCGTTATGGATGGTAGTTTATTGTCTAGATTTTTGTTACTCCAATGGATGATAGCCTTGTCATTATGGAAGTTAGGCTGTTGCAGAGATTTTTGTTACTCCAATGGATGGTAGCCTTGTCATTATGGAAGGAAGTCTGTTGTATAGATTTTTGTAACTCCAATGGATGGTAGCCTTGTCATTATGGAACATGGTCTATTATCGAGATCTTTGTTACTCAATAGATGGTAGCCTTGTCATTATGGAAGGTAGTTTGTTGTAGAGATTTTTGTTACTCCAATGGATGGTAACCTTGTCATTATGGAAGGAAGTCTGTTGTCGAGATTTTTGTTACTCCAATGGATGGTAGGCTTGTCATTATGGAACGTGGTGTATTGTTGAGATTTTTGTTACTCCAATGGATGGCATCCTTGTCATTATGAAAGGTAGTCTGATTTCGTGATTTTTGTTACTGCATTGGATTTTAGCCTTGTCATTGTGGAAGGAAGTCTGTTGTCGAGGTTTTTGTTACTCCAATGGATGATAGCCTTGTCATTATTGAACGTGGTCTATTGTCGAGATTTTTGTTACTCCAATGGATGGTAGACTTGTCATTATGGAAGATAGTCTGTTGTCGAGATTTTTGTTACTCCAATGGATGATAGACTTGACATTATGGAAAGTAGTCTGGTTTCGAGATTTTTGTTACTGCAATGGATGGTAGGCTTGTCATTATGGAACGTAGTCTGTTGTCGATATTTTTGTTACTCCAATGGATGGTAGCCTTGTCGTTATGGAAGGTAGTCTATTTTCGAGATTTTTGTTACTCCATTGGATTGTAGCCTTGTCATTATGGAAGGAAGTTTGTTGTCGAGGTTTTTGTTACTCCAATGGATTGTAGCCTTGTCATTATGGAAGGAAGTCTGTTGTCGAGGTTTTTGTTACTCCAATGGATGGTAGCCTTGTCATTATGGAACATGGTCTATTGTCGAGATTTTTGTTACTCCAATGGATGGTAGACTTGTCATTATGGAAGATAGTCTGTTGTCGAGATTTTTGTTACTCCAATGGATGGTAGACTTAACATTATGGAAAGTAGTCTGGATTCAAGATTTTTGTTACTGCAATGGATGGTAGGCTTGTCATTATGGAACGTAGTCTTTTGTCTATATTTTTTTTACTCCAATGGATGGTAGCCTTGTCGTTATGGAAGGTAGTCTATTGTCTAGATTTTTGTTACTCCAATGGATGATAGCCTTGTCATTATGGAAGTTAGTCTGTTGCAGAGATTTTTGTTACTCCAATGGATGGTAGCCTTGTCATTATGGAAGGAAGTTCGTTGTATAGATTTTTGTAACTCCAATGGATGGTAGCCTTGTCATTATGGAAGGTAGTCTGTTCTCGAGATTTTTGTTACTCCAATGGATTGTAGCCTTGTCATTATGGAACATGGTCTGTTGTCGAGATCATTGTTACTCCAATGGATGGTAGCCTTGTCATTATGGAAGGTAGTCTATTGTCGAGATTTTTGTTACTCCAATGGATGGTAGACTTGTCATTATGGAAGGAAGTCTGTTATCGAGATTTTTGTTACTCCAATGGATGGTAGCCTTGTCATTATGGAACGTGGTCTATTGTCGAGATTTTTGTTACTCAAATGGATGGTATCCTTGTCATTATGGAAGATAGTATGTTTTCGAGATTTTTGTTACTCCATTGGATTGTAGCCTTGTCATTATGGAAGGAAGTCTGTTGTTGAGGTTTTTGTTACTCCAATGGATTTTAGCCTTGTCATTATGGAACGTGGTCTATTGTCGATATTATTGTTACTCCAATGGATGGTAGACTTTTCATTATGGAAGATAGTCTGCTGTCGAGATTTTTGTTACTCCAATGGATGGTAGTCTTGACATTATGGAATGTAGTCTGGTTTCGTTATTTTTGTTACTGCAATGGATGGTAGGCTTGTCATTATGGAAGGTAGTCTGTTGTCGATATTTTTGTTACTCCAATAGATGGTAGCCTTGTCGTTATGGATGGTAGTTTATTGTCTAGATTTTTGTTACTCCAATGGATGATAGCCTTGTCATTATGGAAGTTAGTCTGTTGCAGAGATTTTTGTTACTCCAATGGATGGTAGCCTTGTCATTATGGAAGGAAGCCTGTTGTATAGATTTTTGTAACTCCAATGGATGGTAGCCTTGTCATTATGGAACATGGTCTATTATCGAGATCTTTGTTACTCAATAGATGGTAGCCTTGTCATTATGGAAGGTAGTTTGTTGTAGAGATTTTTGTTACTCCAATGGATGGTAACCTTGTCATTATGGAAGGAAGTCTGTTGTCGAGATTTTTGTTACTCCAATGGATGGTACGCTTGTCATTATGGAACGTGGTGTATTGTTGAGATTTTTGTTACTCCAATGGATGGCATCCTTGTCATTATGAAAGGTAGTCTGTTTTCGTGATTTTTGTTACTGCATTGGATTTTAGCCTTGTCATTGTGGAAGGAAGTCTGTTGTCGAGGTTTTTGTTACTCCAATGGATGATAGCCTTGTCATTATTGAACGTGGTCTATTGTCGAGATTTTTGTTACTCCAATGGATGGTAGACTTGTCATTATGGAAGATAGTCTGTTGTCGAGATTTTTGTTACTCCAATGGATGATAGACTTGACATTATGGAAAGTAGTCTGGTTTCGAGATTTTTGTTACTGCAATGGATGGTAGGCTTGTCATTATGGAACGTAGTCTGTTGTCGATATTTTTGTTACTCCAATGGATGGTAGCCTTGTCGTTATGGAAGGTAGTCTATTTTCGAGATTTTTGTTACTCCATTGGATTGTAGCCTTGTCATTATGGAAGGAAGTTTGTTGTCGAGGTTTTTGTTACTCCAATGGATTGTAGCCTTGTCATTATGGAAGGAAGTCTGTTGTCGAGGTTTTTGTTACTCCAATGGATGGTAGCCTTGTCATTATGGAACATGGTCTATTGTCGAGATTTTTGTTACTCCAATGGATGGTAGACTTGTCATTATGGAAGATAGTCTGTTGTCGAGATTTTTGTTACTCCAATGGATGATAGACTTGACATTAAGGAAAGTAGTCTGGTTTCGAGATTTTTGTTACTGCAATGGATGGTAGGCTTGTCATTATGGAACGTAGTCTTTTGTCTATATTTTTTTTACTCCAATGGATGGTAGCCTTGTCGTTATGGAAGGTAGTCTATTGTCTAGATTTTTGTTACTCCAATGGATGATAGCCTTGTCATTATGGAAGTTAGTCTGTTGCAGAGATTTTTGTTACTCCAATGGATGGTAGCCTTGTCATTATGGAAGGAAGTTCGTTGTATAGATTTTTGTAACTCCAATGGATGGTAGCCTTGTCATTATGGAAGGTAGTCTGTTCTCGAGATTTTTGTTACTCCAATGGATTGTAGCCTTGTCATTATGGAACATGGTCTGTTGTCGAGATCATTGTTACTCCAATGGATGGTAGCCTTGTCATTATGGAAGGTAGTCTATTGTCGAGATTTTTGTTACTCCAATGGATGGTAGACTTGTCATTATGGAAGGAAGTCTGTTATCGAGATTTTTGTTACTCCAATGGATGGTAGCCTTGTCATTATGGAACGTGGTCTATTGTCGAGATTTTTGTTACTCAAATGGATGGTATCCTTGTCATTATGGAAGGTAGTATATTTTCGAGATTTTTGTTACTCCATTGGATTGTAGCCTTGTCATTATGGAAGGAAGTCTGTTGTTGAGGTTTTTGTTACTCCAATGGATTTTAGCCTTGTCATTATGGAACGTGGTCTATTGTCGATATTATTGTTACTCCAATGGATGGTAGACTTTTCATTATGGAAGATAGTCTGCTGTCGAGATTTTTGTTACTCCAATGGATGGTAGTCTTGACATTATGGAATGTAGTCTTGTTTCGTTATTTTTGTTACTGCAATGGATGGTAGGCTTGTCATTATGGAAGGTAGTCTGTTGTCGATATTTTTGTTACTCCAATAGATGGTAGCCTTGTCGTTATGGAAGGTAGTTTATTGTCTAGATTTTTGTTACTCCAATGGATGATAGCCTTGTCATTATGGAAGTTAGTCTGTTGCAGAGATTTTTGTTACTCCAATGGATGGTAGCCTTGTCATTATGGAAGGAAGTCTGTTGTATAGATTTTTGTAACTCCAATGGATGGTAGCCTTGTCATTATGGAACATGGTCTATTATCGAGATCTTTGTTACTCAATAGATGGTAGCCTTGTCATTATGGAAGGTAGTTTGTTGTTGAGATTTTTGTTACTCCAATGGATGGTAACCTTGTCATTATGGAAGGAAGTCTGTTGTCGAGATTTTTGTTACTCCAATGGATGGTAGCCTTGACATTATGGAACGTGGTGTATTGTTGAGATTTTTGTTACTCCAATGGATGGCATCCTTGTCATTATGAAAGGTAGTCTGTTTTCGAGATTTTTGTTACTGCATTGGATTGTAGCCTTGTCATTGTGGAAGGAAGTCTGTTGTCGAAGTTTTTGTTACTCCAATGGATGGTAGCCTTGTCATTATTGAACGTGGTCTATTGTCGAGATTTTTGTTACTCCAATGGATGGTAGACTTGTCATTATGGAAGATAGTCTGTTGTCGAGATTTTTGTTACTCCAATGGATGATAGACTTGACATTATGGAAAGTAGTCTGGTTTCGAGATTTTTGTTACTGCAATGGATGGTAGGCTTGTCATTATGGAACGTAGTCTGTTGTCGATATTTTTGTTACTCCAATGGATGGTAGCCTTGTCGTTATGGAAGGTAGTCTATTTTCGAGATTTTTGTTACTCCATTGGATTGTAGCCTTGTCATTATGGAAGGAAGTTTGTTGTGGAGGTTTTTGTTACTCCAATGGATTGTAGCCTTGTCATTATGGAACGTGGTCTATTGTCAATATTTTTGTTACTCCAATGGATGGTAGACTTGTCATTATGGAAGATAGTCTGTTGTCGAGATTTTTGTTACTCCAATGGATGGTAGTCTTGACATTATGGAATGTATTCTGGTTTCGTGATTTTTGTTACTGCAATGGATGGTAGGCTTGTCATTATGGAACGTAGTTTGTTGTCGATATTTTTGTTACTCCAATAGATGGTAGCCTTGTCGTTATGGAAGGTAGTTTATTGTCTAGATTTTTGTTACTCCAATGGATGATAGCCTTGTCATTATGGAAGTTAGTCTGTTGCAGAGATTTTTGTTACTCCAATGGATGGTAGCCTTGTCATTATGGAAGGAAGTCTGTTGTATAGATTTTTGTAACTCCAATGGATGGTAGCCTTGTCATTATGGAACATGGTCTATTATCGAGATCTTTGTTACTCAATAGATGGTAGCCTTGTCATTATGGAAGGTAGTTTGTTGTTGAGATTTTTGTTACTCCAATGGATGGTAACCTTGTCATTATGGAAGGAAGTCTGTTGTCGAGATTTTTGTTACTCCAATGGATGGTAGGCTTGTCATTATGGAACGTGGTGTATTGTCGAGATTTTTGTTACTCCAATGGATGGTATCCTTGTCATTATGAAAGGTAGTCTATTTTCGAGATTTTTGTTACGGCATTGGGTTGTAGCATTGTCATTATGGAAGGAAGTCTATTGTCGAGGTTTTTGTTACTCCAATGGATTGTAGCCTTGTCATTATGGAACGTGGTCTATTGTCGAGATTTTTGTTACTCCAATGGATGGTAGACTTGTCATTATGGAAGATAGTCTGTTGTCGAGATTTTTGTTACGCCAATGGATGATAGACTTGACATTATGGAAAGTATTCTGGTTTTGAGATTTTTGTTACTGCAATGGATGGTAGGCTTGTCATTATGGAACGTAGTCTGTTGTCGATATTTTTGTTACCCCAATGGATGGTAGCCTTGTCGTTATGGAAGGTAGTTTATTGTCTAGATTTTTGTTACTCCAATGGATGATAGCCTTGTCATTATGGAAGTTAGTCTGTTGCAGAGATTTTTGTTACTCCAATGGATGGTAGCCTTGTCATTATGGAAGGAAGTCTGTTGTATAGATTTTTGTAACTCCAATGGATGGTAGCCTTGTCATTATGGAACATGGTCTATTATCGAGATCTTTGTTACTCAATAAATGGTAGCCTTGTCATTATGGAAGGTAGTTTGTTGTCGAGATTTTTGTTACTCCAATGGATGGTAACCTTGTCATTATGGAAGGAAGTCTGTTGTCGAGATTTTTGTTACTCCAATGGATGGTAGGCTTGTCATTATGGAACGTGGTGTATTGTCGAGATTTTTGTTACTCCAATGGATGGTATCCTTGTCATTATGAAAGGTAGTCTGTTTTCGAGATTTTTGTTACGGCATTGGATTGTAGCCTTGTCATTATGGAAGGAAGTCTGTTGTCGAGGTTTTTGTTACTCCAATGGATGGTAGCCTTGTCATTATTGAACGTGGTCTATTGTCGAGATTTTTGTTACTCCAATGGATGGTAGACTTGTCATTATGGAAGATAGTCTGTTGTCGAGATTTTTGTTACGCCAATGGATGATAGACTTGACATTATGGAAAGTATTCTGGTTTCGAGATTTTTGTTACTGCAATGGATGGTAGGCTTGTCATTATGGAACGTAGTCTGTTGTCGATATTTTTGTTACTCCAATAGATGGTAGCCTTGTCGTTATGGATGGTAGTTTATTGTCTAGATTTTTGTTACTCCAATGGATGATAGCCTTGTCATTATGGAAGTTTGTCTGTTGCAGAGATTTTTGTTACTCCAATGGATGGTAGCCTTGTCATTATGGAAGGAAGTTTGTTGTATAGATTTTTGTAACTCCAATGGATGGTAGCCTTGTCATTATGGAACATGGTCTATTATCGAGATCTTTGTTACTCAATAGATGGTAGCCTTGTCATTATGGAAGGTAGTCTGTTGTAGAGATTTTTGTTACAACAATGGATGGTAGCCTTGTCATTATGGAAGGAAGTTTGTTGTCGAGATATTTGTTACTCCAATGGATGGTAGCCTTGACATTATGGAACGTGGTGTATTGTTGAGATTTTTGTTACTCCAATGGATGGCATCCTTGTCATTATGAAAGGTAGTCTGTTTTCGAGATTTTTGTTACTGCATTGGATTGTAGCCTTGTCATTGTGGAAGGAAGTCTGTTGTCGAAGTTTTTGTTACTCCAATGGATGGTAGCCTTGTCATTATTGAACGTGGTCTATTGTCGAGATTTTTGTTACTCCAATGGATGGTAGACTTGTCATTATGGAAGATAGTCTGTTGTCGAGATTTTTGTTACTCCAATGGATGATAGACTTGACATTATGGAAAGTAGTCTGGTTTCGAGATTTTTGTTACTGCAATGGATGGTAGGCTTGTCATTATGGAACGTAGTCTGTTGTCGATATTTTTGTTACTCCAATGGATGGTAGCCTTGTCGTTATGGAAGGTAGTCTATTTTCGAGATTTTTGTTACTCCATTGGATTGTAGCCTTGTCATTATGGAAGGAAGTTTGTTGTGGAGGTTTTTGTTACTCCAATGGATTGTAGCCTTGTCATTATGGAACGTGGTCTATTGTCAATATTTTTGTTACTCCAATGGATGGTAGACTTGTCATTATGGAAGATAGTCTGTTGTCGAGATTTTTGTTACTCCAATGGATGGTAGTCTTGACATTATGGAATGTATTCTGGTTTCGTGATTTTTGTTACTGCAATGGATGGTAGGCTTGTCATTATGGAACGTAGTCTGTTGTCGATATTTTTGTTACTCCAATAGATGGTAGCCTTGTCGTTATGGAAGGTAGTTTATTGTCTAGATTTTTGTTACTCCAATGGATGATAGCCTTGTCATTATGGAAGTTAGTCTGTTGCAGAGATTTTTGTTACTCCAATGGATGGTAGCCTTGTCATTATGGAAGGAAGTCTGTTGTATAGATTTTTGTAACTCCAATGGATGGTAGCCTTGTCATTATGGAACATGGTCTATTATCGAGATCTTTGTTACTCAATAGATGGTAGCCTTGTCATTATGGAAGGTAGTTTGTTGTTGAGATTTTTGTTACTCCAATGGATGGTAACCTTGTCATTATGGAAGGAAGTCTGTTGTCGAGATTTTTGTTACTCCAATGGATGGTAGGCTTGTCATTATGGAACGTGGTGTATTGTCGAGATTTTTGTTACTCCAATGGATGGTATCCTTGTCATTATGAAAGGTAGTCTATTTTCGAGATTTTTGTTACGGCATTGGGTTGTAGCATTGTCATTATGGAAGGAAGTCTATTGTCGAGGTTTTTGTTACTCCAATGGATTGTAGCCTTGTCATTATGGAACGTGGTCTATTGTCGAGATTTTTGTTACTCCAATGGATGGTAGACTTGTCATTATGGAAGATAGTCTGTTGTCGAGATTTTTGTTACGCCAATGGATGATAGACTTGACATTATGGAAAGTATTCTGGTTTTGAGATTTTTGTTACTGCAATGGATGGTAGGCTTGTCATTATGGAACGTAGTCTGTTGTCGATATTTTTGTTACCCCAATGGATGGTAGCCTTGTCGTTATGGAAGGTAGTTTATTGTCTAGATTTTTGTTACTCCAATGGATGATAGCCTTGTCATTATGGAAGTTAGTCTGTTGCAGAGATTTTTGTTACTCCAATGGATGGTAGCCTTGTCATTATGGAAGGAAGTCTGTTGTATAGATTTTTGTAACTCCAATGGATGGTAGCCTTGTCATTATGGAACATGGTCTATTATCGAGATCTTTGTTACTCAATAAATGGTAGCCTTGTCATTATGGAAGGTAGTTTGTTGTCGAGATTTTTGTTACTCCAATGGATGGTAACCTTGTCATTATGGAAGGAAGTCTGTTGTCGAGATTTTTGTTACTCCAATGGATGGTAGGCTTGTCATTATGGAACGTGGTGTATTGTCGAGATTTTTGTTACTCCAATGGATGGTATCCTTGTCATTATGAAAGGTAGTCTGTTTTCGAGATTTTTGTTACGGCATTGGATTGTAGCCTTGTCATTATGGAAGGAAGTCTGTTGTCGAGGTTTTTGTTACTCCAATGGATGGTAGCCTTGTCATTATTGAACGTGGTCTATTGTCGAGATTTTTGTTACTCCAATGGATGGTAGACTTGTCATTATGGAAGATAGTCTGTTGTCGAGATTTTTGTTACGCCAATGGATGATAGACTTGACATTATGGAAAGTATTCTGGTTTCGAGATTTTTGTTACTGCAATGGATGGTAGGCTTGTCATTATGGAACGTAGTCTGTTGTCGATATTTTTGTTACTCCAATAGATGGTAGCCTTGTCGTTATGGATGGTAGTTTATTGTCTAGATTTTTGTTACTCCAATGGATGATAGCCTTGTCATTATGGAAGTTTGTCTGTTGCAGAGATTTTTGTTACTCCAATGGATGGTAGCCTTGTCATTATGGAAGGAAGTTTGTTGTATAGATTTTTGTAACTCCAATGGATGGTAGCCTTGTCATTATGGAACATGGTCTATTATCGAGATCTTTGTTACTCAATAGATGGTAGCCTTGTCATTATGGAAGGTAGTCTGTTGTAGAGATTTTTGTTACAACAATGGATGGTAGCCTTGTCATTATGGAAGGAAGTTTGTTGTCGAGATATTTGTTACTCCAATGGATGGTAGCCTTGACATTATGGAACGTGGTGTATTGTTGAGATTTTTGTTACTCCAATGGATGGCATCCTTGTCATTATGAAAGGTAGTCTGTTTTCGAGATTTTTGTTACTGCATTGGATTGTAGCCTTGTCATTGTGGAAGGAAGTCTGTTGTCGAAGTTTTTGTTACTCCAATGGATGGTAGCCTTGTCATTATTGAACGTGGTCTATTGTCGAGATTTTTGTTACTCCAATGGATGGTAGACTTGTCATTATGGAAGATAGTCTGTTGTCGAGATTTTTGTTACTCCAATGGATGATAGACTTGACATTATGGAAAGTAGTCTGGTTTCGAGATTTTTGTTACTGCAATGGATGGTAGGCTTGTCATTATGGAACGTAGTCTGTTGTCGATATTTTTGTTACTCCAATGGATGGTAGCCTTGTCGTTATGGAAGGTAGTCTATTTTCGAGATTTTTGTTACTCCATTGGATTGTAGCCTTGTCATTATGGAAGGAAGTTTGTTGTGGAGGTTTTTGTTACTCCAATGGATTGTAGCCTTGTCATTATGGAACGTGGTCTATTGTCAATATTTTTGTTACTCCAATGGATGGTAGACTTGTCATTATGGAAGATAGTCTGTTGTCGAGATTTTTGTTACTCCAATGGATGGTAGTCTTGACATTATGGAATGTATTATGGTTTCGTGATTTTTGTTACTGCAATGGATGGTAGGCTTGTCATTATGGAACGTAGTCTGTTGTCGATATTTTTGTTACTCCAATAGATGGTAGCCTTGTCGTTATGGAAGGTAGTTTATTGTCTAGATTTTTGTTACTCCAATGGATGATAGCCTTGTCATTATGGAAGTTAGTCTGTTGCAGAGATTTTTGTTACTCCAATGGATGGTAGCCTTGTCATTATGGAAGGAAGTCTGTTGTATAGATTTTTGTAACTCCAATGGATGGTAGCCTTGTCATTATGGAACATGGTCTATTATCGAGATCTTTGTTACTCAATAGATGGTAGCCTTGTCATTATGGAAGGTAGTTTGTTGTTGAGATTTTTGTTACTCCAATGGATGGTAACCTTGTCATTATGGAAGGAAGTCTGTTGTCGAGATTTTTGTTACTCCAATGGATGGTAGGCTTGTCATTATGGAACGTGGTGTATTGTCGAGATTTTTGTTACTCCAATGGATGGTATCCTTGTCATTATGAAAGGTAGTCTATTTTCGAGATTTTTGTTACGGCATTGGGTTGTAGCATTGTCATTATGGAAGGAAGTCTATTGTCGAGGTTTTTGTTACTCCAATGGATTGTAGCCTTGTCATTATGGAACGTGGTCTATTGTCGAGATTTTTGTTACTCCAATGGATGGTAGACTTGTCATTATGGAAGATAGTCTGTTGTCGAGATTTTTGTTACGCCAATGGATGATAGACTTGACATTATGGAAAGTATTCTGGTTTTGAGATTTTTGTTACTGCAATGGATGGTAGGCTTGTCATTATGGAACGTAGTCTGTTGTCGATATTTTTGTTACCCCAATGGATGGTAGCCTTGTCGTTATGGAAGGTAGTTTATTGTCTAGATTTTTGTTACTCCAATGGATGATGGCCTTGTCATTATGGAAGTTAGTCTGTTGCAGAGATTTTTGTTACTCCAATGGATGGTAGCCTTGTCATTATGGAAGGAAGTCTGTTGTATAGATTTTTGTAACTCCAATGGATGGTAGCCTTGTCATTATGGAACATGGTCTATTATCGAGATCTTTGTTACTCAATAAATGGTAGCCTTGTCATTATGGAAGGTAGTTTGTTGTCGAGATTTTTGTTACTCCAATGGATGGTAACCTTGTCATTATGGAAGGAAGTCTGTTGTCGAGATTTTTGTTACTCCAATGGATGGTAGGCTTGTCATTATGGAACGTGGTGTATTGTCGAGATTTTTGTTACTCCAATGGATGGTATCCTTGTCATTATGAAAGGTAGTCTGTTTTCGAGATTTTTGTTACGGCATTGGATTGTAGCCTTGTCATTATGGAAGGAAGTCTGTTGTCGAGGTTTTTGTTACTCCAATGGATGGTAGCCTTGTCATTATTGAACGTGGTCTATTGTCGAGATTTTTGTTATTCCAATGGATGGTAGACTTGTCATTATGGAAGATAGTCTGTTGTCGAGATTTTTGTTACGCCAATGGATGATAGACTTGACATTATGGAAAGTATTCTGGTTTCGAGATTTTTGTTACTGCAATGGATGGTAGGCTTGTCATTATGGAACGTAGTCTGTTGTCGATATTTTTGTTACTCCAATAGATGGTAGCCTTGTCGTTATGGATGGTAGTTTATTGTCTAGATTTTTGTTACTCCAATGGATGATAGCCTTGTCATTATGGAAGTTTGTCTGTTGCAGAGATTTTTGTTACTCCAATGGATGGTAGCCTTGTCATTATGGAAGGAAGTTTGTTGTATAGATTTTTGTAACTCCAATGGATGGTAGCCTTGTCATTATGGAACATGGTCTATTATCGAGATCTTTGTTACTCAATAGATGGTAGCCTTGTCATTATGGAAGGTAGTCTGTTGTAGAGATTTTTGTTACAACAATGGATGGTAGCCTTGTCATTATGGAAGGAAGTTTGTTGTCGAGATATTTGTTACTCCAATGGATGGTAGCCTTGACATTATGGAACGTGGTGTATTGTTGAGATTTTTGTTACTCCAATGGATGGCATCCTTGTCATTATGAAAGGTAGTCTGTTTTCGAGATTTTTGTTACTGCATTGGATTGTAGCCTTGTCATTGTGGAAGGAAGTCTGTTGTCGAAGTTTTTGTTACTCCAATGGATGGTAGCCTTGTCATTATTGAACGTGGTCTATTGTCGAGATTTTTGTTACTCCAATGGATGGTAGACTTATCATTATGGAAGATAGTCTGTTGTCGAGATTTTTGTTACTCCAATGGATGATAGACTTGACATTATGGAAAGTAGTCTGGTTTCGAGATTTTTGTTACTGCAATGGATGGTAGGCTTGTCATTATGGAACGTAGTCTGTTGTCGATATTTTTGTTACTCCAATGGATGGTAGCCTTGTCGTTATGGAAGGTAGTCTATTTTCGAGATTTTTGTTACTCCATTGGATTGTAGCCTTGTCATTATGGAAGGAAGTTTGTTGTGGAGGTTTTTGTTACTCCAATGGATTGTAGCCTTGTCATTATGGAACGTGGTCTATTGTCAATATTTTTGTTACTCCAATGGATGGTAGACTTGTCATTATGGAAGATAGTCTGTTGTCGAGATTTTTGTTACTCCAATGGATGGTAGTCTTGACATTATGGAATGTATTATGGTTTCGTGATTTTTGTTACTGCAATGGATGGTAGGCTTGTCATTATGGAACGTAGTCTGTTGTCGATATTTTTGTTACTCCAATAGATGGTAGCCTTGTCGTTATGGAAGGTAGTTTATTGTCTAGATTTTTGTTACTCCAATGGATGATAGCCTTGTCATTATGGAAGTTAGTCTGTTGCAGAGATTTTTGTTACTCCAATGGATGGTAGCCTTGTCATTATGGAAGGAAGTCTGTTGTATAGATTTTTGTAACTCCAATGGATGGTAGCCTTGTCATTATGGAACATGGTCTATTATCGAGATCTTTGTTACTCAATAGATGGTAGCCTTGTCATTATGGAAGGTAGTTTGTTGTTGAGATTTTTGTTACTCCAATGGATGGTAACCTTGTCATTATGGAAGGAAGTCTGTTGTCGAGATTTTTGTTACTCCAATGGATGGTAGGCTTGTCATTATGGAACGTGGTGTATTGTCGAGATTTTTGTTACTCCAATGGATGGTATCCTTGTCATTATGAAAGGTAGTCTATTTTCGAGATTTTTGTTACGGCATTGGGTTGTAGCATTGTCATTATGGAAGGAAGTCTATTGTCGAGGTTTTTGTTACTCCAATGGATTGTAGCCTTGTCATTATGGAACGTGGTCTATTGTCGAGATTTTTGTTACTCCAATGGATGGTAGACTTGTCATTATGGAAGATAGTCTGTTGTCGAGATTTTTGTTACGCCAATGGATGATAGACTTGACATTATGGAAAGTATTCTGGTTTTGAGATTTTTGTTACTGCAATGGATGGTAGGCTTGTCATTATGGAACATAGTCTGTTGTCGATATTTTTGTTACCCCAATGGATGGTAGCCTTGTCGTTATGGAAGGTAGTTTATTGTCTAGATTTTTGTTACTCCAATGGATGATGGCCTTGTCATTATGGAAGTTAGTCTGTTGCAGAGATTTTTGTTACTCCAATGGATGGTAGCCTTGTCATTATGGAAGGAAGTCTGTTGTATAGATTTTTGTAACTCCAATGGATGGTAGCCTTGTCATTATGGAACATGGTCTATTATCGAGATCTTTGTTACTCAATAAATGGTAGCCTTGTCATTATGGAAGGTAGTTTGTTGTCGAGATTTTTGTTACTCCAATGGATGGTAACCTTGTCATTATGGAAGGAAGTCTGTTGTCGAGATTTTTGTTACTCCAATGGATGGTAGGCTTGTCATTATGGAACGTGGTGTATTGTCGAGATTTTTGTTACTCCAATGGATGGCATCCTTGTCATTATGAAAGGTAGTCTGTTTTCGAGATTTTTGTTACGGCATTGGATTGTAGCCTTGTCATTATGGAAGGAAGTCTGTTGTCGAGGTTTTTGTTACTCCAATGGATGGTAGCCTTGTCATTATTGAACGTGGTCTATTGTCGAGATTTTTGTTATTCCAATGGATGGTAGACTTGTCATTATGGAAGATAGTCTGTTGTCGAGATTTTTGTTACGCCAATGGATGATAGACTTGACATTATGGAAAGTATTCTGGTTTCGAGATTTTTGTTACTGCAATGGATGGTAGGCTTGTCATTATGGAACGTAGTCTGTTGTCGATATTTTTGTTACTCCAATAGATGGTAGCCTTGTCGTTATGGATGGTAGTTTATTGTCTAGATTTTTGTTACTCCAATGGATGATAGCCTTGTCATTATGGAAGTTAGTCTGTTGCAGAGATTTTTGTTACTCCAATGGATGGTAGCCTTGTCATTATGGAAGGAAGTTTGTTGTATAGATTTTTGTAAATCCAATGGATGGTAGCCTTGTCATTATGGAACATGGTCTATTATCGAGATCTTTGTTACTCAATAGATGGTAGCCTTGTCATTATGGAAGGTAGTCTGTTGTAGAGATTTTTGTTACAACAATGGATGGTAGCCTTGTCATTATGGAAGGAAGTTTGTTGTCGAGATATTTGTTACTCCAATGGATGGTAGCCTTGACATTATGGAACATGGTGTATTGTTGAGATTTTTGTTACTCCAATGGATGATATCCTTGTCATTATGGAAGGTAGTCTGTTTTCCAGATTTTTGTTACTCCATTGGATTGTAGCCTTGTTATTATGGAAGGAAGTCTGTTGTCGAGGTTTTTGTTACTCCAAATGATGGTAGCCTTGTCATTATTGAACATGGTCTATTGTCGATATTTTTGTTACTCTAATGGATGGTAGACTTGTCATTATGGAAGATAGTCTGTTGTCGAGATTTTTGTTACTCCAATGGATGGTAGACTTGTCATTATGGAAAGTAGTCTGGTTTCGAGATTTTTATTACTGCAATGGATGGTAGGCTTGTCATTATGGAACGTAGTCTGTTGTCGATATTTTTGTTACTCCAATGCATGGTAGCCTTGTTGTTATGGAAGGTAGTCTGTTTTCGAGATTTTTGTTACTCCATTGGATTGTAGCCTTGTCATTATGGAAGGAAGTCTGTTGTCGAGGTTTTTGTTACTCCAATGGATTGTAGCCTTGTCAATATGGAACGTGGTCTATTGTCGAGATTTTTGTTACTCCAATGGATGGTAGACTTGTCATTATGGAAGATAGTCTGTTGTCGAGATTTTTGTTACGCCAATGGATGATAGACTTGACATTATGGAAAGTATTCTGGTTTTGAGATTTTTGTTACTGCAATGGATGGTAGGCTTGTCATTATGGAACGTAGTCTGTTGTCGATATTTTTGTTACCCCAATGGATGGTAGCCTTGTCGTTATGGAAGGTAGTTTATTGTCTAGATTTTTGTTACTCCAATGGATGATAGCCTTGTCATTATGGAAGTTAGTCTGTTGCAGAGATTTTTGTTACTCCAATGGATGGTAGCCTTGTCATTATGGAAGGAAGTCTGTTGTATAGATTTTTGTAACTCCAATGGATGGTAGCCTTGTCATTATGGAACATGGTCTATTATCGAGATCTTTGTTACTCAATAAATGGTAGCCTTGTCATTATGGAAGGTAGTTTGTTGTCGAGATTTTTGTTACTCCAATGGATGGTAACCTTGTCATTATGGAAGGAAGTCTGTTGTCGAGATTTTTGTTACTCCAATGGATGGTAGGCTTGACATTATGGAACATGGTGTATTGTTGAGATTTTTGTTACTCCAATGGATGGTATCCTTGTCATTATGAAAGGTAGTCCGTTTTCGAGATTTTTGTTACGGCATTGGATTGTAGCCTTGTCATTATGGAAGGAAGTCTGTTGTCGAGGTTTTTGTTACTCCAATGGATGGTAGCCTTGTCATTATTGAACGTGGTCTATTGTCGAGATTTTTGTTACTCCAATGGATGGTAGACTTGTCATTATGGAAGATAGTCTGTTGTCGAGATTTTTGTTACGCCAATGGATGATAGACTTGACATTATGGAAAGTATTCTGGTTTCGAGATTTTTGTTACTGCAATGGATGGTAGGCTTGTCATTATGGAACGTAGTCTGTTGTCGATATTTTTGTTACTCCAATAGATGGTAGCCTTGTCGTTATGGATGGTAGTTTATTGTCTAGATTTTTGTTACTCCAATGGATGATAGCCTTGTCATTATGGAAGTTAGTCTGTTGCAGAGATTTTTGTTACTCCAATGGATGGTAGCCTTGTCATTATGGAAGGAAGTTTGTTGTATAAATTTTTGTAACTCCAATGGATGGTAGCCTTGTCATTATGGAACATGGTCTATTATCGAGATCTTTGTTACTCAATAGATGGTAGCCTTGTCATTATGGAAGGTAGTCTGTTGTAGAGATTTTTGTTACAACAATGGATGGTAGCCTTGTCATTATGGAAGGAAGTTTGTTGTCGAGATATTTGTTACTCCAATGGATGGTAGCCTTGACATTATGGAACATGGTGTATTGTTGAGATTTTTGTTACTCCAATGGATGATATCCTTGTCATTATGGAAGGTAGTCTGTTTTCCAGATTTTTGTTACTCCATTGGATTGTAGCCTTGTTATTATGGAAGGAAGTCTGTTGTCGAGGTTTTTGTTACTCCAAATGATGGTAGCCTTGTCATTATTGAACATGGTCTATTGTCGATATTTTTGTTACTCTAATGGATGGTAGACTTGTCATTATGGAAGATAGTCTGTTGTCGAGATTTTTGTTACTCCAATGGATGGTAGACTTGTCATTATGGAAAGTAGTCTGGTTTCGAGATTTTTATTACTGCAATGGATGGTAGGCTTGTCATTATGGAACGTAGTCTGTTGTCGATATTTTTGTTACTCCAATGGATGGTAGCCTTGTTGTTATGGAAGGTAGTCTGTTTTCGAGATTTTTGTTACTCCATTGGATTGTAGCCTTGTCATTATGGAAGGAAGTCTGTTGTCGAGGTTTTTGTTACTCCAATGGATTGTAGCCTTGTCATTATGGAACGTGGTCTATTGTCGATATTTTTGTTACTCCAATGGATGGTAGACTTGTCATTATGGAAGATAGTCTGTCGTCGAGATTTTTGTTACTCCAATGGATGGTAGTCTTGACATTATGGAATGTATTCTGGTTTCGTGATTTTTGTTACTGCAATGGATGGTAGGCTTGTCATTATGGAACATAGTCTGTTGTCGATATTTTTGTTACTCCAGTGGAAGGTAGACTTGTCATTATGGAAGATAGCCTGTTGTCGAGATTTTTGTTACTCCAATGGATGGTAGACTTGACATTATGGAAAGTAGTCTGGTTTCGAGATTTTTGTTACTGCAATGGATGGTAGGCTTGTCATTATGGAACGTAGTCTGTTGTCGATATTTTTGTTACTCCAATGGATGGTAGCCTTGTCGTTATGTAAGGTAGTCTGTTTTCGAGATTTTTGTTACTCCATTGGATTGTAGCCTTGTCATTATGGAAGGAAGTCTGTTGTCGAGGTTTTTGTTACTCCAATGGATTGTAGCCTTGTCATTATGGAACGTGTTCTATTGTCGATATTTTTGTTTCTCCAATGGATGGTAGACTTGTCATTATGGAAGATAGTCTGTTGTCGAGATTTTTGTTACTCCAATGGATGGTAGTCTTGACATTATGGAATGTATTCTGGTTTCGTGATTTTTGTTATTGCAATGGATGGTAGGCTTGTCATTATGGAACGTAGTCTTTTGTCGATATTTTTGTTACTCTAATAGATGGTAGCCTTGTCGTTATGGAAGGTAGTTTATTGTCTAGATTTTTGTTACTCCAATGGATGATAGCCTTGTCATTATGGAAGTTAGTCTGTTGCAGAGATTTTTGTTACTCCAATGGATGGTAGCCTTGTCATTATGGAAGGAAGTCTGTTGTATAGATTTTTGTAACTCCAATGGATGGTAGCCTTGTCATTATGGAACATGGTCTGTTATCGAGATCTTTGTTACTCAATAAATGGTAGCCTTGTCATTATGGAAGGTTGTTTGTTGTCGAGATTTTTGTTACTCCAATGGATGGTAACCTTGTCATTATGGAAGGAAGTCTGTTGTCGAGATTTTTGTTACTCCAATGGATGGTAGGCTTGTCATTATGGAACATGGTGAATTGTTGAGATTTTTGTTACTCCAATGGATGGCATCCTTGTCATTATGAAAGGTAGTCTGTTTTCGAGATTTTTGTTACTGCATTGGATTGTAGCCTTGTCATTATGGAAGGAAGTCTGTTGTCGAGGTTTTTGTTACTCCAATGGATGGTAGCCTTATCATTATTGAACATGGTCTATTGTCGAGATTTTTGTTACTCCAATGGATGGTAGACTTGTCATTATGGAAGATAGTCTGTTGTCGAGATTTTTGTTACTCCAATGGATGATAGACTTGACATTATGGAAAGTAGTCTGGTTTCGAGATTTTTGTTACTGCAATGGATGGTAGGCTTGTCATTATGGAACGTAGTCTGTTGTCGATATTTTTGTTACTCCAATGGATGGTAGCCTTGTCGTTATGGAAGGTAGTCTGTTTTCGAGATTTTTGTTACTCCATTGGATTGTAGCCTTGTCATTATGGAAGGAAGTCTGTTGTCGAGGTTTTTGTTACTCCAATGGATTATAGCCTTGTCATTATGGAACGTGGTCTATTGTCGATATTTTTGTTACTCCAATGGATGGTAGACTTGTCATTATGGAAGATAGTCTGTTGTCGAGATTTTTGTTACTCCAATGGATGGTAGTCTTGACATTATGGAATGTATTCTGGTTTCGTGATTTTTGTTACTGCAATGGATGGTAGGCTTGTCATTATGGAACGTAGTCTGTTGTCGATATTTTTGTTACTCCAATAGATGGTAGCCTTGTCGTTATGGAAGGTAGTTTATTGTCTAGATTTTTGTTACTCCAATGGATGATAGCCTTGTCATTATGGAAGTTAGTCTGTTGCAGAGATTTTTGTTACTCCAATGGATGGTAGCCTTGCCATTATGGAAGGAAGTCTGTTGTATAGATTTTTGTAACTCCAATGGATGGTAGCCTTGTCATTATGGAACATGGTCTATTATCGAGATCTTTGTTACTCAATAAATGGTAGCCTTGTCATTATGGAAGGTAGTTTGTTGTCGAGATTTTTGTTACTCCAATGGATGGTAACCTTGTTATTATGGAAGGAAGTCTGTTGTCGAGATTTTTGTTACTCCAATGGATGGTAGGCTTGTCATTATGGAACGTGGTGTATTGTCGAGATTTTTGTTACTCCAATGGATGGTATCCTTGTCATTATGAAAGGTAGTCTGTTTTCGAGATTTTTGTTACGGCATTGGATTGTAGCCTTGTCATTATGGAAGGAAGTCTGTTGTCGAGGTTTTTGTTACTCCAATGGATTGTAGCCTTGTCATTATGGAACGTGGTCTATTGTCGTGATTTTTGTTACTCCAATGGATGGTAGACTTGTCATTATGGAAGATAGTCTGTTGTCGAGATTTTTGTTACGCCAATGGATGATAGATTTGACATTATGGAAAGTATTCTGGTTTCGAGATTTTTGTTACTGCAATGGATGGTAGGCTTGTCATTATGGAATGTAGTCTGTTGCCGATATTTTTTTTACCCCAATGGATGGTAGCCTTGTCGTTATGGAAGGTAGTTTATTGTTTAGATTTTTGTTACTCCAATGGATGATAGCCTTGTCATTATGGAAGTTAGTCTGTTGCAGAGATTTTTGTTACTCCAATGGATGGTAGCCTTGTCATTATGGAAGGAAGTCTGTTGTATAGATTTTTGTAACTCCAATGGATGGTAGCCTTGTCATTATGGAACATGGTCTATTATCGAGATCTTTGTTACTCAATAGATGGTAGCCTTGTCATTATGGAAGGTAGTATGTTGTAGAGATTTTTGTTACTCCAATGGATGGTAACCTTGTCATTATGGAAGGAAGTCTGTTGTCGTGATTTTTGTTACTCCAATGGATGGTAGCCTTGTCATTATGGAACGTAGTGTATTGTCGAGATTTTTGTTACTCCAATGGATGGTATCCTTGTCATTATGAAAGGTAGTCTGTTTTCGAGATTTTTGTTACTGCATTGGATTGTAGCCTTGTCATTATGGAAGGAAGTCTGTTGTCGAGGTTTTTGTTACTCCAATGGATGGTAGCCTTGTCATTATTGAACGTGGTCTATTGTCGAGATTTTTGTTACTCCAATGGATGGTAGACTTGTCATTATGGAAGATAGTCTGTTGCCTAGATTTTTGTTACTCCAATGGATGATAGACTTGACATTATGGAAAGTAGTCTGGTTTCGAGATTTTTGTTACTGCAATGGATGGTAGGCTTGTCATTATGGAACGTAGTCTGTTGTCGATATTTTTGTTGCCCCAATGGATGGTAGCCTTGTCATTATGGAAGGAAGTCTGTTGTATAGATTTTTGTAACTCCAATGGATGGTAGCCTTGTCATTATGGAACATGGTCTATTATCGAGATCTTTGTTACTCAATAGATGGTAGCCTTGTCATTATGGAAGGTAGTATGTTGTAGAGATTTTTGTTACTCCAATTGATTGTAGCCTTGTCATTATGGAAGGAATTCTGTTGTCGAGATTTTTGTTACTCCAATGGATGGTAGCCTAGTCATTATGGAACATGGTCTATTATCGAGATTTTTGTTACTCCAATGGATGGTATCCTTTTCATTATGGAAGGTAGCCTGTTTTCGAGATTTTTGTTACTCCATTGGATTGTAGCCTTGTCATTATGGAAGGAAGTCTGTTGTCGAGATTTTTGTTACTCCAATGGATGGTAGACTTGACATTATGGAAAGTAGTCTTGTTTCGAGATTTTTGTTACTGCAATGGATGGTAGGCTTGTCATTATGGAATGTAGTCAGTTGTCGATATTTTTGTTACTCCAATGGATGGTAGCCTTGTCGTTATGGAAGGTAGTCTATTGTCTAGATTTTTGTTACTCCAATGGATGATAGCCTTGTCATTATGGAAGTTAGTCTGTTGCAGAGATTTTTGTTACTTCAATGGATGGTAGCCTTGTCATTATGGAAGGAAGTCTGTTGTCGAGATTTTTGTTACTCAAATGGATGTTAGCCTTGTCATTATGGAACGTGGTCTATTGTCGAGATTTTTGTTACTCCAATGGATGGTAACCTTGTCATTATGGAAGGAAGGCTGTTGTCGAGATTTTTGTTACTCCAATGGATGGTAGGCTTGTCATTATGGAACGTGGTGTATTGTCGAGATTTTTGTTACTCCAATGGATGGTATCCTTGTCATTATGAAAGGTAGTCTGTTTTCGAGATTTTTGTTACGGCATTGGATTGTAGCCTTGTCATTATGGAAGGAAGTCTGTTGTCGAGGTTTTTGTTACTCCAATGGATTGTAGCCTTGTCATTATGGAACGTGGTCTATTGTCGAGAATTTTGTTACTCCAATGGATGGTAGACTTGTCATTATGGAAGATAGTCTGTTGTCGAGATTTTTGTTACGCCAATGGATGATAGACTTGACATTATGGAAAGTATTCTGGTTTCGAGATTTTTGTTACTGCAATGGATGGTAGGATTGTCATTATGGAATGTAGTCTGTTGTCGATATTTTTGTTACCCCAATGGATGGTAGCCTTGTCGTTATGGAAGGTAGTTTATTGTCTAGATTTTTGTTACTCCAATGGATGATAGCCTTGTCATTATGGAAGTTAGTCTGTTGCAGAGATTTTTGTTACTCCTTGTCATTATGGAAGGAAGTCTGTTGTATAGATTTTTGTAACTCCAATGGATGGTAGCCTTGTCATTATGGAACATGGTCTATTATCGAGATCTTTGTTACTCAATAGATGGTAGCCTTGTCATTATGGAAGGTAGTCTGTTGTAGAGATTTTTGTTACTCCAATGCATGGTAACCTTGTCATTATGGAAGGAAGTCTGTTGTCAAGATTTTTGTTACTCCAATGGATGGTAGCCTTGTCATTATGGAACGTGGTGTATTGTCGAGATTTTTGTTACTCCAATGGATGGTATCCTTGTCATTATGAAAGGTAGTCTGTTTTCGAGATTTTTCTTACTGCATTGGATTGTAGCCTTGTCATTATGGAAGGAAGTCTGTTGTCGAGGTTTTTGTTACTCCAATGGATGGTAGCCTTGTCATTATGGAACGTGGTCTATTGTCGAGATTTTTGTTACTCCAATGGATGGTAACCTTGTCATTGTGGAAGGAAGTCTGTTGTCGAGATTTTTGTTACTCCAATGGATGGTAGGCTTGTCATTATGGAACGTGGTGTATTGTCGAGATTTTTGTTACTCCAATGGATGGTATCCTTGTCATTATGAAAGGTAGTCTGTTTTCGATATTTTTGTTACGGCATTGGATTATAGCCTTGTCATTATGGAAGGAAGTCTGTTGTCGAGGTTTTTGTTACTCCAATGGATTGTAGCCTTGTCATTATGGAACATGGTCTATTGTCGAGATTTTTGTTACTCCAATGGATGGTAGACTTGTCATTTTGGAAGATAGTCTGTTGTCGAGATTTTTGTTACGCTAATGGATGATAGACTTGACATTATGGAAAGTATTCTGGTTTCGAGATTTTTGTTACTGCAATGGATGGTAGGCTTGTCATTATGGAATGTAGTCTGTTGTCGATATTTTTGTTACCCCAATGGATGGTAGCCTTGTCATTATGGAAGGTAGTTTATTGTCTAGATTTTTGTTACTCCAATGGATGGTAGCCTTGTCATTATGGAAGTTAGTCTGTTGCAGAGATTTTTGTTACTCCAATGGATGGTAGCCTTGTCATTATGGAAGGAAGTCTGTTGTATATATTTTTGTAACTCCAATGGATGGTAGCCTTGTCATTATGGAACAAGGTCTATTATCGAGATCTTTGTTACTCAATAGATGGTAGCCTTGTCATTATGGAAGGTAGTCTGTTGTAGAGATTTTTGTTACTCCAATGGATGGTAACCTTGTCATTATGGAAGGAAGTCTGTTGTCGAGATTTTTGTTACTCCAATGGATGGTAGCCTTGTCATTATGGAACATGGTGTATTGTCGAGATTTTTGTTACTCCAATGGATGGTATCCTTGTCATTATGAAAGGTAGTCTGTTTTCGAGATTTTTGTTACTGCATTGGATTGTAGCCTTGTCATTATGGAAGGAAGTCTGTTGTCGAGGTTTTTGTTACTCCAATGGATGGTAGCCTTGTCATTATTGAACGTGGTCTATTGTCGAGATTTTTGTTACTCCAATGGATGGTAGACTTGTCATTATGGAAGATAGTCTGTTGTCGAGATTTTTGTTACTCCAATGGATGATAGACTTGACATTATGGAAAGTAGTCTGGTTTCGAGATTTTTGTTACTGCAATGGATGGTAGGCTTGTCATTATGGAACGTAGTCTGTTGTCGATATTTTTGTTACCCCAATGGATGGTAGCCTTGTCATTATGGAAGGAAGTCTGTTGTATAGATTTTTGTAACTCCAATGGATGGAAGCCTTGTCATTATGGAACATGGTCTATTATCGAGATCTTTGTTGCTCAATAGATGGTAGCCTTGTCATTATGGAAGGTAGTCATTTGTAGAGATTTTTGTTACTCCAATTGATTGTAGCCTTGTCATTATGGAAGGAAGTCTGTTGTCGAGATTTTTGTTACTCCAATGGATGGTAGCCTAGTCATTATGGAACATGGTCTATTATCGAGATTTTTGTTACTCCAATGGATGGTATCCTTTTCATTATGGAAGGTAGTCTGTTTTCGAGATTTTTGTTACTCCATTGGATTGTAGCCTTGTCATTATGGAAGGAAGTCTGTTGTCGAGATTTTTGTTACTCCAATGGATGGTAGACTTGACATTATGGAAAGTAGTCTGGTTTCAAGATTTTTGTTACTGCAATGGATTGTAGGCTTGTCATTATGGAACGTAGTCTGTTGTCGATATTTTTGTTACTCCAATGGATGGTAGCCTTGTCGTTATAGAAGGTAGTCTATTGTCTAGATTTTTGTTACTCCAATGGATGATAGCCTTGTCATTATGGAAGTTAGTCTGTTGCAGAGATTTTTGTTACTTCAATGGATGGTAGCCTTGTCATTATGGAAGGAAGTCTGTTGTCGAGATTTTTGTTACTCAAATGGATGGTAGCCTTGTCATTATGGAACGTGGTCTATTGTCGAGATTTTTGTTACTCCAATGGATGGTAACCTTGTCATTATGGAAGGAAGGCTGTTGTCGAGATTTTTGTTACTCCAATGGATGGTAGGCTTGTCATTATGGAACGTGGTGTATTGTCGAGATTTTTGTTACTCCAATGGATGGTATCCTTGTCATTATGAAAGGTAGTCTGTTTTCGAGATTTTTGTTACGGCATTGGATTGTAGCCTTGTCATTATGGAAGGAAGTCTGTTGTCGAGGTTTTTGTTACTCCAATGGATTGTAGCCTTGTCATTATGGAACGTGGTCTATTGTCGAGAATTTTGTTACTCCAATGGATGGTAGACTTGTCATTATGGAAGATAGTCTGTTGTCGAGATTTTTGTTACGCCAATGGATGATAGACTTGACATTATGGAAAGTATTCTGGTTTCGAGATTTTTGTTACTGCAATGGATGGTAGGATTGTCATTATGGAATGTAGTCTGTTGTCGATATTTTTGTTACCCCAATGGATGGTAGCCTTGTCGTTATGGAAGGTAGTTTATTGTCTAGATTTTTGTTACTCCAATGGATGATAGCCTTGTCATTATGGAAGTTAGTCTGTTGCAGAGATTTTTGTTACTCCTTGTCATTATGGAAGGAAGTCTGTTGTATAGATTTTTGTAACTCCAATGGATGGTAGCCTTGTCATTATGGAACATGGTCTATTATCGAGATCTTTGTTACTCAATAGATGGTAGCCTTGTCATTATGGAAGGTAGTCTGTTGTAGAGATTTTTGTTACTCCAATGCATGGTAACCTTGTCATTATGGAAGGAAGTCTGTTGTCAAGATTTTTGTTACTCCAATGGATGGTAGCCTTGTCATTATGGAACGTGGTGTATTGTCGAGATTTTTGTTACTCCAATGGATGGTATCCTTGTCATTATGAAAGGTAGTCTGTTTTCGAGATTTTTGTTACTGCATTGGATTGTAGCCTTGTCATTATGGAAGGAAGTCTGTTGTCGAGGTTTTTGTTACTCCAATGGATGGTAGCCTTGTCATTATGGAACGTGGTCTATTGTCGAGATTTTTGTTACTCCAATGGATGGTAACCTTGTCATTGTGGAAGGAAGTCTGTTGTCGAGATTTTTGTTACTCCAATGGATGGTAGGCTTGTCATTATGGAACGTGGTGTATTGTCGAGATTTTTGTTACTCCAATGGATGGTATCCTTGTCATTATGAAAGGTAGTCTGTTTTCGAGATTTTTGTTACGGCATTGGATTATAGCCTTGTCATTATGGAAGGAAGTCTGTTGTCGAGGTTTTTGTTACTCCAATGGATTGTAGCCTTGTCATTATGGAACATGGTCTATTGTCGAGATTTTTGTTACTCCAATGGATGGTAGACTTGTCATTATGGAAGATAGTCTGTTGTCGAGATTTTTGTTACGCCAATGGATGATAGACTTGACATTATGGAAAGTATTCTGGTTTCGAGATTTTTGTTACTGCAATGGATGGTAGGCTTGTCATTATGGAATGTAGTCTGTTGTCGATATTTTTGTTACCCCAATGGATGGTAGCCTTGTCGTTATGGAAGGTAGTTTATTGTCTAGATTTTTGTTACTCCAATGGATGGTAGCCTTGTCATTATGGAAGTTAGTCTGTTGCAGAGATTTTTGTTACTCCAATGGATGGTAGCCTTGTCATTATGGAAGGAAGTCTGTTGTATATATTTTTGTAACTCCAATGGATGGTAGCCTTGTCATTATGGAACAAGGTCTATTATCGAGATCTTTGTTACTCAATAGATGGTAGACTTGTCATTATGGAAGGTAGTCTGTTGTAGAGATTTTTGTTACTCCAATGGATGGTAACCTTGTCATTATGGAAGGAAGTCTGTTGTCGAGATTTTTGTTACTCCAATGGATGGTAGCCTTGTCATTATGGAACATGGTGTATTGTCGAGATTTTTGTTACTCCAATGGATGGTATCCTTGTCATTATGAAAGGTAGTCTGTTTTCGAGATTTTTGTTACTGCATTGGATTGTAGCCTTGTCATTATGGAAGGAAGTCTGTTGTCGAGGTTTTTGTTACTCCAATGGATGGTAGCCTTGTCATTATTGAACGTGGTCTATTGTCGAGATTTTTGTTACTCCAATGGATGGTAGACTTGTCATTATGGAAGATAGTCTGTTGTCGAGATTTTTGTTACTCCAATGGATGATAGACTTGACATTATGGAAAGTAGTCTGGTTTCGAGATTTTTGTTACTGCAATGGATGGTAGGCTTGTCATTATGGAACGTAGTCTGTTGTCGATATTTTTGTTACCCCAATGGATGGTAGCCTTGTCATTATGGAAGGAAGTCTGTTGTATAGATTTTTGTAACTCCAATGGATGGAAGCCTTGTCATTATGGAACATGGTCTATTATCGAGATCTTTGTTGCTCAATAGATGGTAGCCTTGTCATTATGGAAGGTAGTCATTTGTAGAGATTTTTGTTACTCCAATTGATTGTAGCCTTGTCATTATGGAAGGAAGTCTGTTGTCGAGATTTTTGTTACTCCAATGGATGGTAGCCTAGTCATTATGGAACATGGTCTATTATCGAGATTTTTGTTACTCCAATGGATGGTATCCTTTTCATTATGGAAGGTAGTCTGTTTTCGAGATTTTTGTTACTCCATTGGATTGTAGCCTTGTCATTATGGAAGGAAGTCTGTTGTCGAGATTTTTGTTACTCCAATGGATGGTAGACTTGACATTATGGAAAGTAGTCTGGTTTCAAGATTTTTGTTACTGCAATGGATGGTAGGCTTGTCATTATGGAACGTAGTCTGTTGTCGATATTTTTGTTACTCCAATGGATGGTAGCCTTGTCGTTATAGAAGGTAGTCTATTGTCTAGATTTTTGTTACTCCAATGGATGATAGCCTTGTCATTATGGAAGTTAGTCTGTTGCAGAGATTTTTGTTACTTCAATGGATGGTAGCCTTGTCATTATGGAAGGAAGTCTGTTGTCGAGATTTTTGTTACTCAAATGGATGGTAGCCTTGTCATTATGGAACGTGGTCTATTGTCGAGATTTTTGTTACTCCAATGGATGGTAGTCTTGACATTATGGAATGTATTCTGGTTTCGTGATTTTTGTTACTGCAATGGATGGTAGGCTTGTCATTATGGAATGTAGTCTGTTGTCGATATTTTTGTTACTCCAATGGATAATAGCCTTGTCGTTATGTAAGGTAGTCTGTTTTCGAGATTTTTGTTACTCCATTGGATTGTAGCCTTGTCATTATGGAAGGAAGTCTGTTGTCGAGGTTTTTGTTACTAAAATGGATTGTAGCCTTGTCATTATGGAACGTGGTCTATTGTCGATATTTTTGTTTCTCCAATGGATGGTAGACTTGTCATTATGGAAGATAGTCTGTTGTCGAGATTTTTGTTACTCCAATGGATGGTAGTCTTGACTTTATGGAATGTATTCTGGTTTCGTGATTTTTGTTACTGCAATGGATGGTAGGCTTGTCATTATGGAACGTAGTCTGTTGTCGATATTTTTGTTACTCCAATAGATGGTAGCCTTGTCGTTATGGAAGGTAGTTTATTGTCTAGATTTTTGTTACTCCAATGGATGATAGCCTTGTCATTATGGAAGTTAGTCTATTGCAGAGATTTTTTTTACTCCAATGGATGGTAGCCTTGTCATTATGGAAGGAAGTCTGTTGTATATATTTTTGTAACTCCAATGGATGGTAGCCTTGTCATTATGGAACAAGGTCTATTATCGAGATCTTTGTTACTCAATAGATGGTAGCCTTGTCATTATGGAAGGTAGTCTGTTGTAGAGATTTTTGTTACTCCAATGGATGGTAACCTTGTCATTATGGAAGGAAGTCTGTTGTCGAGATTTTTGTTACTCCAATGGATGGTAGCCTTGTCATTATGGAACATGGTGTATTGTCGAGATTTTTGTTACTCCAATGGATGGTATCCTTGTCATTATGAAAGGTAGTCTGTTTTCGAGATTTTTGTTACTGCATTGGATTGTAGCCTTGTCATTATGGAAGGAAGTCTGTTGTCGAGGTTTTTGTTACTCCAATGGATGGTAGCCTTGTCATTATTGAACGTGGTCTATTGTCGAGATTTTTGTTACTCCAATGGATGGTAGACTTGTCATTATGGAAGATAGTCTGTTGTCGAGATTTTTGTTACTCCAATGGATGATAGACTTGACATTATGGAAAGTAGTCTGGTTTCGAGATTTTTGTTACTGCAATGGATGGTAGGCTTGTCATTATGGAACGTAGTCTGTTGTCGATATTTTTGTTACCCCAATGGATGGTAGCCTTGTCATTATGGAAGGAAGTCTGTTGTATAGATTTTTGTAACTCCAATGGATGGAAGCCTTGTCATTATGGAACATGGTCTATTATCGAGATCTTTGTTGCTCAATAGATGGTAGCCTTGTCATTATGGAAGGTAGTCATTTGTAGAGATTTTTGTTACTCCAATTGATTGTAGCCTTGTCATTATGGAAGGAAGTCTGTTGTCGAGATTTTTGTTACTCCAATGGATGGTAGCCTAGTCATTATGGAACATGGTCTATTATCGAGATTTTTGTTACTCCAATGGATGGTATCCTTTTCATTATGGAAGGTAGTCTGTTTTCGAGATTTTTGTTACTCCATTGGATTGTAGCCTTGTCATTATGGAAGGAAGTCTGTTGTCGAGATTTTTGTTACTCCAATGGATGGTAGACTTGACATTATGGAAAGTAGTCTGGTTTCAAGATTTTTGTTACTGCAATGGATGGTAGGCTTGTCATTATGGAACGTAGTCTGTTGTCGATATTTTTGTTACTCCAATGGATGGTAGCCTTGTCGTTATAGAAGGTAGTCTATTGTCTAGATTTTTGTTACTCCAATGGATGATAGCCTTGTCATTATGGAAGTTAGTCTGTTGCAGAGATTTTTGTTACTTCAATGGATGGTAGCCTTGTCATTATGGAAGGAAGTCTGTTGTCGAGATTTTTGTTACTCAAATGGATGGTAGCCTTGTCATTATGGAACGTGGTCTATTGTCGAGATTTTTGTTACTCCAATGGATGGTAGTCTTGACATTATGGAATGTATTCTGGTTTCGTGATTTTTGTTACTGCAATGGATGGTAGGCTTGTCATTATGGAATGTAGTCTGTTGTCGATATTTTTGTTACTCCAATGGATAATAGCCTTGTCGTTATGTAAGGTAGTCTGTTTTCGAGATTTTTGTTACTCCATTGGATTGTAGCCTTGTCATTATGGAAGGAAGTCTGTTGTCGAGGTTTTTGTTACTAAAATGGATTGTAGCCTTGTCATTATGGAACGTGGTCTATTGTCGATATTTTTGTTTCTCCAATGGATGGTAGACTTGTCATTATGGAAGATAGTCTGTTGTCGAGATTTTTGTTACTCCAATGGATGGTAGTCTTGACTTTATGGAATGTATTCTGGTTTCGTGATTTTTGTTACTGCAATGGATGGTAGGCTTGTCATTATGGAACGTAGTCTGTTGTCGATATTTTTGTTACTCCAATAGATGGTAGCCTTGTCGTTATGGAAGGTAGTTTATTGTCTAGATTTTTGTTACTCCAATGGATGATAGCCTTGTCATTATGGAAGTTAGTCTATTGCAGAGATTTTTTTTACTCCAATGGATGGTAGCCTTGTCATTATGGAAGGAAGTCTGTTGTATATATTTTTGTAACTCCAATGGATGGTAGCCTTGTCATTATGGAACAAGGTCTATTATCGAGATCTTTGTTACTCAATAGATGGTAGCCTTGTCATTATGGAAGGTAGTCTGTTGTAGAGATTTTTGTTACTCCAATGGATGGTAACCTTGTCATTATGGAAGGAAGTCTGTTGTCGAGATTTTTGTTACTCCAATGGATGGTAGCCTTGTCATTATGGAACATGGTGTATTGTCGAGATTTTTGTTACTCCAATGGATGGTATCCTTGTCATTATGAAAGGTAGTCTGTTTTCGAGATTTTTGTTACTGCATTGGATTGTAGCCTTGTCATTATGGAAGGAAGTCTGTTGTCGAGGTTTTTGTTACTCCAATGGATGGTAGCCTTGTCATTATTGAACGTGGTCTATTGTCGAGATTTTTGTTACTCCAATGGATGGTAGACTTGTCATTATGGAAGATAGTCTGTTGTCGAGATTTTTGTTACTCCAATGGATGATAGACTTGACATTATGGAAAGTAGTCTGGTTTCGAGATTTTTGTTACTGCAATGGATGGTAGGCTTGTCATTATGGAACGTAGTCTGTTGTCGATATTTTTGTTACCCCAATGGATGGTAGCCTTGTCATTATGGAAGGAAGTCTGTTGTATAGATTTTTGTAACTCCAATGGATGGAAGCCTTGTCATTATGGAACATGGTCTATTATCGAGATCTTTGTTGCTCAATAGATGGTAGCCTTGTCATTATGGAAGGTAGTCATTTGTAGAGATTTTTGTTACTCCAATTGATTGTAGCCTTGTCATTATGGAAGGAAGTCTGTTGTCGAGATTTTTGTTACTCCAATGGATGGTAGCCTAGTCATTATGGAACATGGTCTATTATCGAGATTTTTGTTACTCCAATGGATGGTATCCTTTTCATTATGGAAGGTAGTCTGTTTTCGAGATTTTTGTTACTCCATTGGATTGTAGCCTTGTCATTATGGAAGGAAGTCTGTTGTCGAGATTTTTGTTACTCCAATGGATGGTAGACTTGACATTATGGAAAGTAGTCTGGTTTCAAGATTTTTGTTACTGCAATGGATGGTAGGCTTGTCATTATGGAACGTAGTCTGTTGTCGATATTTTTGTTACTCCAATGGATGGTAGCCTTGTCGTTATAGAAGGTAGTCTATTGTCTAGATTTTTGTTACTCCAATGGATGATAGCCTTGTCATTATGGAAGTTAGTCTGTTGCAGAGATTTTTGTTACTTCAATGGATGGTAGCCTTGTCATTATGGAAGGAAGTCTGTTGTATAGATTTTTGTAACTCCAATGGATGGTAGCCTTGTCATTATGGAACATGGTCTGTTATCGAGATTTTTGTTACTCCAATGGATGGTAGTCTTGACATTATGGAATGTATTCTGGTTTCGTGATTTTTGTTACTGCAATGGATGGTAGGCTTGTCATTATGGAATGTAGTCTGTTGTCGATATTTTTGTTACTCCAATGGATAATAGCCTTGTCGTTATGTAAGGTAGTCTGTTTTCGAGATTTTTGTTACTCCATTGGATTGTAGCCTTGTCATTATGGAAGGAAGTCTGTTGTCGAGGTTTTTGTTACTAAAATGGATTGTAGCCTTGTCATTATGGAACGTGGTCTATTGTCGATATTTTTGTTTCTCCAATGGATGGTAGACTTGTCATTATGGAAGATAGTCTGTTGTCGAGATTTTTGTTACTCCAATGGATGGTAGTCTTGACTTTATGGAATGTATTCTGGTTTCGTGATTTTTGTTACTGCAATGGATGGTAGGCTTGTCATTATGGAACGTAGTCTGTTGTCGATATTTTTGTTACTCCAATAGATGGTAGCCTTGTCGTTATGGAAGGTAGTTTATTGTCTAGATTTTTGTTACTCCAATGGATGATAGCCTTGTCATTATGGAAGTTAGTCTATTGCAGAGATTTTTTTTACTCCAATGGATGGTAGCCTTGTCATTATGGAAGGAAGTCTGTTGTATATATTTTTGTAACTCCAATGGATGGTAGCCTTGTCATTATGGAACAAGGTCTATTATCGAGATCTTTGTTACTCAATAGATGGTAGCCTTGTCATTATGGAAGGTAGTCTGTTGTAGAGATTTTTGTTACTCCAATGGATGGTAACCTTGTCATTATGGAAGGAAGTCTGTTGTCGAGATTTTTGTTACTCCAATGGATGGTAGCCTTGTCATTATGGAACATGGTGTATTGTCGAGATTTTTGTTACTCCAATGGATGGTATCCTTGTCATTATGAAAGGTAGTCTGTTTTCGAGATTTTTGTTACTGCATTGGATTGTAGCCTTGTCATTATGGAAGGAAGTCTGTTGTCGAGGTTTTTGTTACTCCAATGGATGGTAGCCTTGTCATTATTGAACGTGGTCTATTGTCGAGATTTTTGTTACTCCAATGGATGGTAGACTTGTCATTATGGAAGATAGTCTGTTGTCGAGATTTTTGTTACTCCAATGGATGATAGACTTGACATTATGGAAAGTAGTCTGGTTTCGAGATTTTTGTTACTGCAATGGATGGTAGGCTTGTCATTATGGAACATAGTCTGTTGTCGATATTTTTGTTACCCCAATGGATGGTAGCCTTGTCATTATGGAAGGAAGTCTGTTGTATAGATTTTTGTAACTCCAATGGATGGTAGCCTTGTCATTATGGAACATGGTCTATTATCGAGATCTTTGTTGCTCAATAGATGGTAGCCTTGTCATTATGGAAGGTAGTCATTTGTAGAGATTTTTGTTACTCCAATTGATTGTAGCCTTGTCATTATGGAAGGAAGTCTGTTGTCGAGATTTTTGTTACTCCAATGGATGGTAGCCTAGTCATTATGGAACATGGTCTATTATCGAGATTTTTGTTACTCCAATGGATGGTATCCTTTTCATTATGGAAGGTAGTCTGTTTTCGAGATTTTTGTTACTCCATTGGATTGTAGCCTTGTCATTATGGAAGGAAGTCTGTTGTCGAGATTTTTGTTACTCCAATGGATGGTAGACTTGACATTATGGAAAGTAGTCTGGTTTCAAGATTTTTGTTACTGCAATGGATGGTAGGCTTGTCATTATGGAACGTAGTCTGTTGTCGATATTTTTGTTACTCCAATGGATGGTAGCCTTGTCGTTATGGAAGGTAGTTTATTGTCTAGATTTTTGTTACTCCAATGGATGATAGCCTTGTCATTATGGAAGTTAGTCTGTTGCAGAGATTTTTTTTACTCCAATGGATGGTAGCCTTGTCATTATGGAAGGAAGTCTGTTGTATAGATTTTTGTAACTCCAATGGATGGTAGCCTTGTCATTATGGAACATGGTCTGTTATCGAGATCTTTGTTACTCAATAAATGGTAGCCTTGTCATTATGGAAGGTTGTTTGTTGTCGAGATTTTTGTTACTCCAATGGATGGTAACCTTGTCATTATGGAAGGAAGTCTGTTGTCGAGATTTTTGTTACTCCAATGGATGGTAGGCTTGTCATTATGGAACATGGTGAATTGTTGAGATTTTTGTTACTCCAATGGATGGCATCCTTGTCATTATGAAAGGTAGTCTGTTTTCGAGATTTTTGTTACTGCATTGGATTGTAGCCTTGTCATTATGGAAGGAAGTCTGTTGTCGAGGTTTTTGTTACTCCAAAGGATGGTAGCCTTATCATTATTGAACGTGGTCTATTGTCGAGATTTTTGTTACTCCAATAGATGGTAGACTTGTCATTATGGAAGATAGTCTGTTGTCGAGATTTTTGTTACTCCAATGGATGATAGACTTGACATTATGGAAAGTAGTCTGGTTTCGAGATTTTTGTTACTGCAATGGATGGTAGGCTTGTCATTATGGAACGTAGTCTGTTGTCGATATTTTTGTTACTCCAATGGATGGTAGCCTTGTCGTTATGGAAGGTAGTCTGTTTTCGAGATTTTTGTTACTCCATTGGATTGTAGCCTTGTCATTATGGAAGGAAGTCTGTTGTCGAGGTTTTTGTTACTCCAATGGATTATAGCCTTGTCATTATGGAACATGGTCTATTGTCGATATTTTTGTTACACCAATGGATGGTAGACTTGTCATTATGGAAGATAGTCTGTTGTCGAGATTTTTGTTACTCCAATGGATGGTAGTCTTGACATTATGGAATGTATTCTGGTTTCGTGATTTTTGTTACTGCAATGGATGGTAGGCTTGTCATTATGGAACGTAGTCTGTTGTCGATATTTTTGTTACTCCAATAGATGGTAGCCTTGTCATTATGGAAGGTAGATTATTGTCTAGATTTTTGTTACTCCAATGGATGATAGCCTTGTCATTATGGAAGTTAGTCTGTTGCAGAGATTTTTGTTACTCCAATGGATGGTAGCCTTGCCATTATGGAAGGAAGTCTGTTGTATAGATTTTTGTAACTCCAATGGATGGTAGCCTTGTCATTATGGAACATGGTCTATTATCGAGATCTTTGTTACTCAATAAATGGTATTCTTGTCATTATGGAAGGTAGTTTGTTGTCGAGATTTTTGTTACTCCAATGGATGGTAACCTTGTTATTATGGAAGGAAGTCTGTTGTCGAGATTTTTGTTACTCCAATGGATGGTAGGCTTGTCATTATGGAACGTGGTGTATTGTCGAGATTTTTGTTACTCCAATGGATGGTATCCTTGTCATTATGAAAGGTAGTCTGTTTTCGAGATTTTTGTTACGGCATTGGATTGTAGCCTTGTCATTATGGAAGGAAGTCTGTTGTCGAGGTTTTTGTTACTCCAATGGATTGTAGCCTTGTAATTATGGAACGTGGTCTATTGTCGTGATTTTTGTTACTCCAATGGATGGTAGACTTATCATTATGGAAGATAGTCTGTTGTCGAGATTTTTGTTACGCCAATGGATGATAGACTTGACATTATGGAAAGTATTCTGGTTTCGAGATTTTTGTTACTGCAATGGATGGTAGGCTTGTCATTATGGAATGTAGTCTGTTGCCGATATTTTTTTTACCCCAATGGATGGTAGCCTTGTCGTTATGGAAGGTAGTTTATTGTTTAGATTTTTGTTACTCCAATGGATGATAGCCTTGTCATTATGGAAGTTAGTCTGTTCCAGAGATTTTTGTTACTCCAATGGATGGTAGCCTTGTCATTATGGAAGGAAGTCTGTTGTATAGATTTTTGTAACTCCAATGGATGGTAGCCTTGTCATTATGGAACATGGTCTATTATCGAGATCTTTGTTACTCAATAGATGGTAGCCTTGTCATTATGGAAGGTAGTATGTTGTAGAGATTTTTGTTACTCCAATGGATGGTAACCTTGTCATTATGGAAGGAAGTCTGTTGTCGAGATTTTTGTTACTCCAATGGATGGTAGCCTTGTCATTATGGAACGTGGTGTATTGTTGAGATTTTTGTTACTCCAATGGATGGTATCCTTGTCATTATGAAAGGTAGTCTGTTTTCGAGATTTTTGTTACTGCATTGGATTGTAGCCTTGTCATTATGGAAGGAAGTCTGTTGTCGAGGTTTTTGTTACTCCAATGGATGGTAGCCTTGTCATTATTGAACGTGGTCTATTGTCGAGATTTTTGTTACTCCAATGGATGGTAGACTTGTCATTATGGAAGATAGTCTGTTGTCTAGATTTTTGTTACTCCAATGGATGATAGACTTGACATTATGGAAAGTAGTCTGGTTTCGAGATTTTTGTTACTGCAATGGATGGTAGGCTTGTCATTATGGAACGTAGTATGTTGTCGATATTCTTGTTACCCCAATGGATGGTAGCCTTGTCATTATGGAAGGAAGTCTGTTGTATAGATTTTTGTAACTCCAATGGATGGTAGCCTTGTCATTATGGAACATGGTCTATTATCGAGATCTTTGTTACTCAATAGATGGTAGCCTTGTCATTATGGAAGGTAGTCTGTTGTAGAGATTTTTGTTACTCCAATTGATTGTAGCCTTGTCATTATGGAAGGAATTCTGTTGTCGAGATTTTTGTTACTCCAATGGATGGTAGCCTAGTCATTATGGAACATGGTCTATTATCGAGATTTTTGTTACTCCAATGGATGGTATCCTTTTCATTATGGAAGGTAGTCTGTTTTCGAGATTTTTGTTACTCCATTGGATTGTAGCCTTGTCATTATGGAAGGAAGTCTGTTGTCGAGATTTTTGTTACTCCAATGGATGGTAGACTTGACATTATGGAAAGTAGTCTGGTTTCGAGATTTTTGTTACTGCAATGGATGGTAGGCTTGTCATTATGGAACGTAGTCTGTTGTCGATAATTTTGTTACTCCAATGGATGGTAGCCTTGTCGTTATGGAAGGTAGTCTATTGTCTAGATTTTTGTTACTCCAATGGATGATAGCCTTGTCATTATGGAAGTTAGTCTGTTGCAGAGATTTTTGTTACTTCAATGGATGGTAGCCTTGTCATTATGGAAGGAAGTCTGTTGTCGAGAATTTTGTTACTCAAATGGATGGTAGCCTTGTCATTATGGAACGTGGTCTATTGTCGAGATTTTTGTTACTCCAATGGATGGTAACCTTGTCATTATGGAAGGAAGTCTGTGGTCGAGATTTTTGTTACTCCAATGGATGGTAGACTTGACATTATGGAAAGTAGTCTGGTTTCGAGATTTTTGTTACTGCAATGGATGGTAGGCTTGTCATTATGGAACGTAGTCTGTTGTCGATATTTTTGTTACTCCAATAGATGGTAGCCTTGTCGTTATGGAAGGTAGTTTATTGTCTAGATTTTTGTTACTCCAATGGATGATAGCCTTGTCATTATGGAAGTTAGTCTGTTGCAGAGATTTTTGTTACTCCAATGGATGGTAGCCTTGCCATTATGGAAGGAAGTCTGTTGTATAGATTTTTGTAACTCCAATGGATTGTAGCCTTGTCATTATGGAACATGGTCTATTATCGAGATCTTTGTTACTCAATAAATGTTATTCTTGTCATTATGGAAGGTAGTTTGTTGTCGAGATTTTTGTTACTCCAATGGATGGTAACCTTGTTATTATGGAAGGAAGTCTGTTGTCGAGATTTTTGTTACTCCAATGGATGGTAGGCTTGTCATTATGGAACGTGGTGTATTGTCGAGATTTTTGTTACTCCAATGGATGGTATCCTTGTCATTATGAAAGGTAGTCTGTTTTTGATATTTTTGTTACGGCATTGGATTGTAGCCTTGTCATTATGGAAGGAAGTCTGTTGTCGAGGTTTTTGTTACTCCAATGGATTGTAGCCTTGTCATTATGGAACGTGGTCTATTGTCGTGATTTTTGTTACTCCAATGGATGGTAGACTTGTCATTATGGAAGATAGTCTGTTGTCGAGATTTTTGTTACGCCAATGGATGATAGACTTGACATTATGGAAAGTATTCTGGTTTCGAGATTTTTGTTACTGCAATGGATGGTAGGCTTGTCATTATGGAATGTAGTCTGTTGCCGATATTTTTTTTACCCCAATGGATGGTAGCCTTGTCGTTATGGAAGGTAGTTTATTGTTTAGATTTTTGTTACTCCAATGGATGATAGCCTTGTCATTATGGAAGTTAGTCTTTTCCAGAGATTTTTGTTACTCCAATGGATGGTAGCCTTGTCATTATGGAAGGAAGTCTGTTGTATAGATTTTTGTAACTCCAATGGATGGTAGCCTTGTCATTATGGAACATGGTCTATTATCGAGATCTTTGTTACTCAATAGATGATAGCCTTGTCATTATGGAAGGTAGTATGTTGTAGAGATTTTTGTTACTCCAATGGATGGTAACCTTGTCATTATGGAAGGAAGTCTGTTGTCGAGATTTTTCTTACTCCAATGGATGGTAGCCTTGTCATTATGGAACGTGGTGTATTGTTGAGATTTTTGTTACTCCAATGGATGGTATCCTTGTCATTATGAAAGGTAGTCTGTTTTCGAAATTTTTGTTACTGCATTGGATTGTAGCCTTGTCATTATGGAAGGAAGTCTGTTGTCGAGGTTTTTGTTACTCCAATGGATGGTAGCCTTGTCATTATTGAACGTGGTCTATTGTCGAGATTTTTGTTACTCCAATGGATGGTAGACTTGTCATTATGGAAGATAGTCTGTTGTCTAGATTTTTGTTACTCCAATGGATGATAGACTTGACATTATGGAAAGTAGTCTGGTTTCGAGATTTTTGTTACTGCAATGGATGGTAGGCTTGTCATTATGGAACGTAGTCTGTTGTCGATATTCTTGTTACCCCAATGGATGGTAGCCTTGTCATTATGGAAGGAAGTCTGTTGTATAGATTTTTGTAACTCCAATGGATGGTAGCCTTGTCATTATGGAACATGGTCTATTATCGAGATCTTTGTTACTCAATAGATGGTAGCCTTGTCATTATGGAAGGTAGTCTGTTGTAGAGATTTTTGTTACTCCAATTGATTGTAGCCTTGTCATTATGGAAGGAATTCTGTTGTCGAGATTTTTGTTACTCCAATGGATGGTAGCCTAGTCATTATGGAACATGGTCTATTATCGAGATTTTTGTTACTCCAATGGATGGTATCCTTTTCATTATGGAAGGTAGTCTGTTTTCGAGATTTTTGTTACTCCATTGGATTGTAGCCTTGTCATTATGGAAGGAAGTCTGTTGTCGAGATTTTTGTTACTCCAATGGATGGTAGACTTGACATTATGGAAAGTAGTTTGGTTTCGAGATTTTTGTTACTGCAATGGATGGTAGGCTTGTCATTATGGAACGTAGTCTGTTGTCGATATTTTTGTTACTCCAATGGATGGTAGCCTTGTCGTTATGGAAGGTAGTCTATTGTCTAGATTTTTGTTACTCCAATGGATGATAGCCTTGTCATTATGGAAGTTAGTCTGTTGCAGAGATTTTTGTTACTTCAATGGATGGTAGCCTTGTCATTATGGAAGGAAGTCTATTGTCAAGATTTTTATTACTCAAATGGATGGTAGCCTTGTCATTATGGAACGTGGTCTATTGTCGAGATTTTTGTTACTCCAATGGATGGTAACCTTGTCATTATGGAAGGAAGTCTGTTGTCGAGATTTTTGTTACTCCAATGGATGGTAGGCTTGTCATTATGGAACGTGGTGTATTGTCGAGATTTTTGTTACTCCAATGGATGGTATCCTTGTCATTATGAAAGGTAGTCTGTTTTCGAGATTTTTGTTACGGCATTGGATTGTAGCCTTGTCATTATGGAAGGAAGTCTGTTGTCGAGGTTTTTGTTACTCCAATGGATTGTAGCCTTGTCATTATGGAACGTGGTCTATTGTCGAGATTTTTGTTACTCCAATGGATGGTAGACTTGTCATTATGGAAGATAGTCTGTTGTCGAGATTTTTGTTACTCCAATGGAAGGTAGTCTATTGTCTAGATTTTTGTTACTCCAATGGATGATAGCCTTGTCATTATGGAAGTTAGTCTGTTGCAGAGATTTTTGTTACTTCAATGGATGGTAGCCTTGTCATTATGGAAGGAAGTCTGTTGTCGAGATTTTTGTTACTCAAATGGATGGTAGCCTTGTCATTATGGAACGTGGTCTATTGTCGAGATTTTTGTTACTCCAATGGATGGTAACCTTGTCATTATGGAAGGAAGTCTGTTGTCGAGATTTTTGTTACTCCAATGGATGGTAGGCTTTTCATTATGGAACGTGGTGTATTGTCGAGATTTTTGTTACTCCAATGGATGGTATCCTTGTCATTATGAAAGGTAGTCTGTTTTCGAGATTTTTGTTACGGCATTGGATTATAGCCTTGTCATTATGGAAGGAAGTCTGTTGTCGAGGTTTTTGTTACTCCAATGGATTGTAGCCTTGTCATTATGGAACGTGGTCTATTGTCGAGATTTTTGTTACTCCAATGGATGGTAGACTTGTCATTATGGAAGATAGTCTGTTGTCGAGATTTTTGTTACGCCAATGGATGATAGACTTGACATTATGGAAAGTATTCTGGTTTCGAGATTTTTGTTACTACAATGGATGGTAGGCTTGTCATTATGGAATGTAGTCTGTTGTCGATATTTTTGTTACCCCAATGGATGGTAGCCTTGTCGTTATGGAAGGTAGTTTATTGTCTAGATTTTTGTTACTCCAATGGATGGTAGCCTTGTCATTATGGAAGTTAGTCTGTTGCAGAGATTTTTGTTACTCCAATGGATGGTAGCCTTGTCATTATGGAAGGAAGTCTGTTGTATAGATTTTTGTAAATCCAATGGATGGTAGCCTTGTCATTATGGAACATGGTCTATTATCGAGATCTTTGTTACTCAATAGATGGTAGCCTTGTCATTATGGAAGGTAGTCTGTTGTAGAGATTTTTGTTACTCCAAGGGATGGTAACCTTGTCATTATGGAAGGAAGTCTGTTGTCGAGATTTTTGTTACTCCAATGGAGTGTAGCCTTGTCATTATGGAACGTGGTGTATTGTCGAGATTTTTGTTACTCCAATGGATGGTATCCTTGTCATTATGAAAGGTAGTCTGTTTTCGAGATTTTTGTTACTGCATTGGATTGTAGCCTTGTCATTATGGAAGGAAGTCTGTTGTCGAGGTTTTTGTTACTCCAATGGATGGTAGCCTTGTCATTATTGAACGTGGTCTATTGTCGAGATTTTTGTTACTCCAATGGATGGTAGACTTGTCATTATGGAAGATAGTCTGTTGTCGAGATTTTTGTTACTCCAATGGATGATAGACTTGACATTATGGAAAGTAGTCTGGTTTCGAGATTTTTGTTACTGCAATGGATGGTAGGCTTGTCATTATGGAACGTAGTCTGTTGTCGATATTTTTGTTACCCCAATGGATGGTAGCCTTGTCATTATGGAAGGAAGTCTGTTGTATAGATTTTTGTAACTCCAATGGATGGTAGCCTTGTCATTATGGAACATGTACTATTATCGAGATCTTTATTACTCAATAAATGGTAGCCTTGTCATTATGGAAGGTAGTCTGTTGTAGAGATTTTTGTTACTCCAATTGATTGTAGCCTTGTCATTATGATAGGAAGTCTGTTGTCGAGATTTTTGTTACTCCAATGGATGGTAGCCTAGTCATTATGGAACATGGTCTATTATCGAGATTTTTGTTACTCCAATGGATGGTATCCTTTTCATTATGGAAGGTAGTCTGTTTTCGAGATTTTTGTTACTCCATTGGATTGTAGCCTTGTCATTATGGAAGGAAGTCTGTTGTCGAGATTTTTGTTACTCCAATGGATGGTAGCCTTGTCATTATGGAACGTGGTGTATTGTCGAGATTTTTGTTACTCCAATGGATGGTATCCTTGTCATTATGAAAGGTAGTCTGTTTTCGAGATTTTTGTTACTGCATCGGATTGTAGCCTTGTCATTATGGAAGGAAGTCTGTTGTCGAGGTTTTTGTTACTCCAATGGATGGTAGCCTTGTCATTATTGAACGTGGTCTATTGTCGAGATTTTTGTTACTCCAATGGATGGTAGACTTGTCATTATGGAAGATAGTCTGTTGTCGAGATTTTTGTTACTCCAATGGATGATAGACTTGACATTATGGAAAGTAGTCTGGTTTCGAGATTTTTGTTACTGCAATGGATGGTAGGCTTGTCATTATGGAACGTAGTCTGTTGTCGATATTTTTGTTACCCCAATGGATGGTAGCCTTGTCATTATGGAAGGAAGTCTGTTGTATAGATTTTTGTAACTCCAATGGATGGTAGCCTTGTCATTATGGAACATGTACTATTATCGAGATCTTTATTACTCAATAGATGGTAGCCTTGTCATTATGGAAGGTAGTCTGTTGTAGAGATTTTTGTTACTCCAATTGATTGTAGCCTTGTCATTATGGAAGGAAGTCTGTTGTCGAGATTTTTGTTACTCCAATGGATGGTAGCCTAGTCATTATGGAACATGGTCTATTATCGAGATTTTTGTTACTCTAATGGATGGTATCCTTTTCATTATGGAAGGTAGTCTGTTTTCGAGATTTTTGTTACTCCATTGGATTGTAGCCTTGTCATTATGGAAGGAAGTCTGTTGTCGAGATTTTTGTTACTCCAATGGATGGTAGCCTTGTCATTATGGAACGTGGTGTATTGTCGAGATTTTTGTTACTCCAATGGATGGTATCCTTGTCATTATGAAAGGTAGTCTGTTTTCGAGATTTTTGTTACTGCATCGGATTGTAGCCTTGTCATTATGGAAGGAAGTCTGTTGTCGAGGTTTTTGTTACTCCAATGGATGGTAGCCTTGTCATTATTGAACGTGGTCTATTGTCGAGATTTTTGTTACTCCAATGGATGGTAGACTTGTCATTATGGAAGATAGTCTGTTGTCGAGATTTTTGTTACTCCAATGGATGATAGACTTGACATTATGGAAAGTAGTATGGTTTCGAGATTTTTGTTACTGCAATGGATGGTAGGCTTGTCGTTATGGAACGTAGTCTGTTGTCGATATTTTTGTTACCCCAATGGATGGTAGCCTTGTCATTATGGAAGGAAGTCTGTTGTATAGATTTTTGTAACTCCAATGGATGGTAGCCTTGTCATTATGGAACATGGTCTATTATCGAGATCTTTGTTACTCAATAGATGGTAGCCTTGTCATTATGGAAGGTAGTCTGTTGTAGAGATTTTTGTTACTCCAATTGATTGTAGCCTTGTCATTATGGAAGGAAGTCTGTTGTCGAGATTTTTGTTACTCCAATGGATGGTAGCCTAGTCATTATGGAACATGGTCTATTATCGAGATTTTTGTTACTCCAATGGATGGTATCCTTTTCATTATGGAAGGTAGTCTGTTTTCGAGATTTTTGTTACTCCATTGGATTGTAGCCTTGTCATTATGGAAGGAAGTCTGTTGTCGAGATTTTTGTTACTCCAATGGATGGTAGACTTTACAATATGGAAAGTGGTCTGGTTTCGAGATTTTTGTTACTGCAATGGATGGTAGGCTTGTCATTATGGAACGTAGTCTGTTGTCGATATTTTTGTTACTCCAATGGATGGTAGCCTTGTCGTTATGGAAGGTAGTCTATTGTCTAGATTTTTGTTACTCCAATGGATGATAGCCTTGTCATTATGGAAGTTAGTCTGTTGCAGAGATTTTTGTTACTTCAATGGAAGGTAGCCTTGTCATTATGGAAGGAAGTCTGTTGTCGAGATTTTTGTTACTCAAATGGATGGTAGCCTTGTCATTATGGAACATGGTCTATTGTCGAGATTTTTGTTACTCCAATGGATGGTATCCTTGTCATTATGGAAGGTAGTCTGTTTTCGAGATTTTTGTTACTCCATTGGATTGTAGCCTTGTCATAATGGAAGGAAGTCTGTTGTTGAGGTGTTTGTTACTCCAATGGATGGTAGCCTTGTCATTATGGAACGTGGTCTATTGTCGAGATTTTTGTTACTCCAATGGATGGTAGACTTGTCATTATGGAAGATAGTCTGTTGTAGAGATTTTTGTTACTCCAATGGATGATAAACTTGACATTATGGAAAGTAGTCTGGTTTCGAGATTTTTGTTACTGCAATGGATGGTAGGCTTGTCATTATGGAACGTAGTCTGTTGTCGATATTTTTGTTACCCCAATGGATGGTAGCCTTGTCGTTATGGAAGGTAGTCTATTGTCTAGATTTTTGTTGCTCGAATGGATGATAGCCTTGTCATTATGGAAGTTAGTCTGTTGCAGAGATTTTTGTTACTCCAATGGATGGTAGCCTTGTCATTATGGAAGGAAGTCTGTTGTATAGATTTTTGTAACTCTAATGGATGGTAGCCTTGTCATTATGGAACGTGGTCTATTGTCGATATTTTTGTTACTCTAATGGATGGTAGACTTGTCATTATGTAAGATAGTCTGTTGTCGAGATTTTTGTTACTCCAATGGATGGTAGCCTTGTCATTATGGAACGTGATCTATTGTCGAGATTTTTGTTACTCCAATGGATGGTATCCTTGTCATTATGGAAGGTAGTCTGTTTTCGAGATTTTTGTTACTCCATTGGATTGTAGCCTTGTCATTATGGAAGGAAGTTTGTTGTCAAGGTTTTTGTTACTCCAATGGATGGTAGCCTTGTCATTATGGAACGTGGTCTATTGTCGAGATTTTTGTTACTCCAATGGATGGTAGACTTGTCATTATGGAAGATAGTCTGTCGTCGAGATTTTTGTTACTCCAATGGATGATAGACTTGACATTATGGAAAGTAGTCTGGTTTCGAGATTTTTGTTACTGCAATGGATGGTAGGCTTGTCATTGAGGAACATAGTCTGTAGTCGATATTTTTGTTACCCCAATGGATGGTAGCCTTGTCGTTATGGAAGGCAGTTTGTTGTCTAGATTTTTGTTACTCCAATGGATGATAGCCTTTTCATTATGGAAGTTAGTGTGTTGCAGAGATTTTTGTTACTCCAATGGATGGTAGCCTTGTCATTATGGAAGGAAGTCTGTTGTATAGATTTTTTTAACTCCAATGGATGGTAGCCTTGTCATTATGGAACATGGTCTATTATCGAGATCTTTGTTACTTAATAAATTGTAGCCTTGTCATTATGGAAGGTAGTTTGTTGTAGAGATTTTAGTTACTCCATTGGATGGTAACCTTGTCATTATGGAAGGAAGTCTGTTGTCGAGATTTTTGTTACTCCAATGGATGGTATCCTTGTCATTATGGAAGGTAGTCTATTTTCGAGATTTTTGTTACTCCATTGGATTGTAGCCTTGTCATTATGGAAGGAAGTCTGTTGTCGAGGTTTTTGTTACTTCAATGGATGGTAGCCTTGTCATTATGGAACGTGGTCTATTGTCGAGATTTTTGTTACTCCAATGGATGGTAGACTTGTCATTATGGAAGATAGTCTGTTGTCGAGATTTTTGTTACTCCAATGGATGGTAGCCTTGTCATTATGGAACGTGGTCTATTGTCGAGATTTTTGTTACTCCAATGGATGGTATCCTTGTCATTATGGAAGGTAGTCTGTTTTCGAGATTTTTGTTACTCCATTAGATTGTAGCCTTGTCATTATGGAAGGAAGTCTGTTTTCAAGGTTTTTGTTACTCCAATGGATGGTAGCCTTGTCATTATGGAACATGGTCTATTGTCGAGATTTTTGTTACTCCAATGGATGGTACACTTGTCATTATGGAAGATAGTCTGTTGTCGAGATTTTTGTTACTCTAATGGATGATAGACTTGACATTATGGAAAGTATTCTGGTTTCGAGATTTTTGTTACTGCAATGGATGGTAGGCTTGTCATTAAGGAACATAGTCTGTTGTCGATATTTTTGTTACCCCAATGGATGGTAGCCTTGTCGTTATGGAAGGTAGTTTGTTGTCTAGATTTTTGTTACTCCAATGCATGATAGCCTGTTCATTATGGAAGTTAGCGTGTTGCGGAGATTTTTGTTACTCCAATGGATGGTAGCCTTGTCATTATGGAAGGAAGTCTGTTGTATAGATTTTTGTAACTCCAATGGATGGTAGCCTTGTCATTATGGAACATGGTCTATTATCGAGATCTTTGTTACTCAATAGATGGTAGCCTTGTCATTATGGAAGGTAGTCTGTTGTAGTGATTTTTGTTACTCCAATGGATGGTAGCCTTGTCAATATGGAAGGAAGTCTGTTGTCGAGATTTTTGTTACTCCAATGGATGGTAGCCTTGTCATTATGGAACATGGTCTATTGTCGAGATTTTTGTTACTCCAACGGATGGTAGACTTGTCATTATGGAAGATAGTCTGTTTTCGAGATTTTTGTTACTCCAATGGATGGTAGCCTTGTCATTATGGAACGTGGTCTATTGTCGAGATTTTTGTTACTCCAATGGATGGTATCCTTTTCATTATGGAAGGTAGTCTGTTTTCGAGATTTTTGTTACTCCATTGGATTGTAGCCTTGTCATTATGGAAGGAAGTCTGTTGTCAAGGTTTTTGTTACTCCAATGGATGGTAGCCTTGTCATTATGGAACGTGGTCAACTGTCGAGATTTTTGTTACTCCAATGGATGGTAGACTTGTCATTATGGAAGATAGTCTGTTGTCGAGATTTTTGTTACTCCAATGGATGATAGACTTGACATTATGGAAAGTAGTCTGGTTTCGAGATTTTTGTTACTATAATGGATGGTAGGCTTGTCATTATGGAACGTAGTCTGTTGTCGATATTTTTGTTACCCCAATGGAAGGTAGCCTTGTCGTTATGGAAGGTAGTTTGTTGTCTAGATTTTTGTTACTCCAATGGATGATAGCCTTTTCATTATGGAAGTTAGTGTGTTGCGGAGATTTTTCTTACTCCAATGGATGGTAGCCTTGTCATTATGGAAGGAAGTCTGTTGTATAGATTTTTGTAACTCCAATGGATGGTAGCCTTGTCATTATGGAACATGGTTTATTATCGAGATCTTTGTTACTCAATACATTGTAGCCTTGTCATTATGGAAGGTAGTCTGTTGTAGTGATTTTTGTTACTCCAATGGATGGTAACCTTGTCATTATGGAAGGAAGTCTGTTGTCGAGATTTTTGTTACTCCAATGGATGGTAGGCTTTTCATTATGGAACGTGGTGTATTGTCGAGATTTTTGTTACTACAATGGATGGTATCCTTGTCATTATGAAAGGTAGTCTGTTTTCGAGATTTTTGTTACGGCATTGGATTGTAGCCTTGTCATTATGGAAGGAAGTCTGTTGTCGAGGTTTTTGTTACTCCAATGGATTGTAGCCTTGTCATTATGAAACATGGTCTAATGTCGAGATTTTTGTTACTCTAATGGATGGTAGACTTGTCATTATGGAAGATAGTCTGTTGTCGAGATTTTTGTTACGCCAATGGATGATAGACTTGACATTATGGAAATTATTCTGGTTTCGAGATTTTTGTTACTGCAATGGATGGTAGGCTTGTCATTATGGAATGTAGTCTGTTGTCGATATTTTTGTTACCCCAATGGATGGTAGCCTTGTCGTTATGGAAGGTAGTTTATTGTCTAGATTTTTGTTACTCCAATGGATGATAGCCTTGTCATTATGGAAGTTAGTCTGTTGCAGAGATTTTTGTTACTCCAATGGATGGTAGCCTTGTCATTATGCAAGGAAGTCTGTTGTATAGATTTTTGTAACTCCAATGGATGGTAGCCTTGTCATTATGGAACATGGTCTATTATCGAGATCTTTGTTACTCAATAGATGGTAGCCTTGTCATTATGGAAGGTAGTTTGTTGTAGAGATTTTTGTTACTCCAATGGATGGTAACCTTGTCATTATGGAAGGAAGTCTGTTGTCGAGATTTTTGTTACTCCAATGGATGGTAGCCTTGTCATTATGGAACGTGGTCTATTGTCGAGATTTTTGTTACTCCAATGGATGGTATCCTTGTCATTATGGAAGGTAGTCTGTTTTCGAGATTTTTGTTACTCCATTGGATTGTAGCCTTGTCATTATGGAAGGAAGTCTATTGTCGAAGTTTTTGTTACTCCAATGGATGGTAGCCTTGTCATTATGGAACGTGGTCTATTGTCGTGATTTTTGTTACTCCAATGGATGGTAGACTTTTCATTATTGAAGATAGTCTGTTGTCGAGATTTTTGTTACTCCAATGGATGGTAGCCTTGTCATTATGGAACATGGTCTATTGTCGAGATTTTTGTTACTCCAATGGATGGTATCCTTGTCATTATGGAAGGTAGTCTGTTTTCGAGATTTTTGTTACTCCATTGGATTGTAGCCTTGTCATTATGGAAGGAAGTTTGTTGTCAAGGTTTTTGTTACTCCAATGGATGGTAGCCTTGTCATTATGGAACGTGGTCTATTGTCGAGATTTTTGTTACTGCAATGGATGGTAGACTTATCATTATGGAAGATAGTCTATTGTCGAGATTTTTGTTACTCCAATGGATGATAGACTTGACATTATGGAAAGTAGTCTGGTTTCGAGATTTTTGTTACTGCAATGGATGGTAGGCTTGTCATTAAGGAACATAGTCTGTTGTCGATATTTTTGTTACCCCAATGGATGGTAGCCTTGTCGTTATGGAAGGTAGTTTGTTGTCTAGATTTTTGTTACTCCAATGGATGATAGCCTTTTCATTATGGAAGTTAGTGTGTTGCTGAGATTTTTGTTACTCGAATGGATGGTAGCCTTGTCATTATGGAAGGAAGTCTGTTGTATAAACTTTTGTAACTCCAATGTGTGGTAGCCTTGTCATTATGGAACATGGTCTATTATCGAGATCTTTGTTACTCAATAGATGGTAGCCTTGTCATTATAAAAGGTAGTCTGTTGTAGTGATTTTTGTTACTCCAATGGATGGTTGCCTTGTCAATATGGAAGGAAGTCTGTTGTCGAGATTTTTGTTACTCCAATGGATGGTAGCCTTGTCATTATGGAACGTGGTCTATTGTCGAGATTTTTGTAATTCCAATGGATGGTAGACTTGTCATTATGGAAGATAGTCTGTTGTCGAGATTTTTGTTACTCCAATGGATGGTAGCCTTGTCATTATGGAACGTGGTCTATTGTCGAGATTTTTGTTACTCCAATGGATGGTATCCTTGTCACTATGAAAGGTAGTCTGTTTTCGAGATTTTTGTTACTCCATTGGATTGTAGCCTTGTCATTATGGAAGGAAGTCTGTTGTCAAGGTTTTTGTTACTCCAATGGATGGTAGCCTTGTCATTATGGAACGTGGTCTATTGTCGAGATTTTTGTTACTCCAATGGATGGTAGACTTGTCATTATGGAAGATAGTCAGTTGTCGAGATTTTTGTTACTCCAATGGATGATAGACTTGACATTATGGAAAGTAGTCTGGTTTCGAGATTTTTGTTACTGCAATGGATGGTAGGCTTGTCATTAAGGAACATAGTCTGTTGTCGATATTTTTGTTACCCCAATGGATGGTAGCCTTGTCGTTATGGAAGGTAGTTTGTTGTCTAGATTTTTGTTACTCCAATGGATGATAGCCTTTTCATTATGGAAGTTAGTGTGTTATGGAGATTTTTGTTACTCCAATGCATGGTAGCCTTGTCATTATGGAAGGAAGTCTGTTGTATAGATATTTGTAACTCCAATGGATGGTAGCCTTGTCATTATGGAACATGGTCTATTATCGAGATCTTTGTTACTCAATAGATAGTAGCCTTGTCATTATGGAAGGTAGTCTGTAGTAGTGATTTTTGTTACTCCAATGGATGGTAGCCTTGTCAATATGGAAGGGAGTCTGTTGTCGAGATTTTTGTTACTCCAATGGATGGTAGCCTTGTCATTATGGAACGTGGTCTATTGTCGAGATTTTTGTTACTCCAATGGATGGTATCCTTGTCATTATGGAAGGTAGTCTGTTTTCGAGGTTTTTGTTACTCCATTGGATTGTAGCCTTGTCATTATGGAAGGAAGTCTGTTGTCGAGGTTTTTGTTACTCCAATGGATTGTAGCCTTGCCATTATGAAACATGGTCTAATGTCGAGATTTTTGTTACTCTAATGGAAGGTAGACTTGTCATTATGGAAGATAGTCTGTTGTCGAGATTTTTGTTACTCCAATGGATGGTAGACTTGACATTATGGAGAGTAATCTGGTTTCGAGATTTTTGTTACTGCAATGGATGGTAGGCTTGTCATTATGGAACGTAGTCTGTTGTCGATATTTTTGTTACTCCAATGGATGGTAGCCTTGTCGTTTTGGAAGGTAGTCTATTGTCTAGATTTTTGTTACTCCAATGGATGATAGCCAGGTCATTATGGAAGTTAGTCTGTTGCAGAGATTTTTGTTACTCCAATGGATGGTAGCCTTGTCATTATGGAAAGAAGTCTGTTGTATAGAATTTTTTAACTCCAATGGATGGTAGCCTTGTCATTATGGAACATGGTCTATTATCGAGATCTTTGTTACTCAATAAATGCTAGCCTTGTCATTATGGAAGGTAGTTTGTTGTAGAGATTTTTGTTACTCCATTAGATGGTAACCTTGTCATTATGGAAGGAAGTCTGTTGTCGAGATTTTTGTTACTCCAATGGATGGTAGCCTTGTCATTATGGAACATGGTCTATTGTCGAGATTTTTGTTACTCCAATGGATGGTATCCTTGTCATTATGGAAGGTAGTCTGTTTTCGAGATTTTTGTTACTCCATTGGATTGTAGCCTTGTCATTATGGAAGGAAGTCTATTGTCGAGGTTTTTGTTACTCCAATGGATGGTAGCCTTGTCATTATGGAACGTGGTCTATTGTCGTGATTTTTGTTACTCCAATGGATGGTAGACTTTTCATTATGGAAGATAGTCTGTTGTCGAGATTTTTGTTACTCCAATGGATGGTAGCCTTGTCATTATGGAACATGGTCTATTGTCGAGATTTTTGTTACTCCAATGGATGGTATCCTTGTCATTATGGAAGGTAGTCTGTTTTCGAGATTTTTGTTACTCCATTGGATTGTAGCCTTGTCATTATGGAAGGAAGTCTGTTGTCAAGGTTTTTGTTACTCCAATGGATGGTAGCCCTGTCATTATGGAATGTGGTCTATTGTCGAGATTTTTGTTACTCCAATGGATGGTAGACTTGTCATTATGGAAGATAGTCTATTGTCGAGATTTTTGTTACTCCAATGGATGATAGACTTGACATTATGGAAAGTAGTCTGGTTTCGAGATTTTTGTTACTACAATGGATGGTAGGCTTGTCATTAAGGAACATAGTTTGTTGTCGATATTTTTGTTACCCCAACGGATGGTAGCCTTGTCGTTATGGAAGGTAGTTTGTTGTCTAGATTTTTGTTACTCCAATGGATGATAGCCTTTTCATTATGGAAGTTAGTGTGTTGCTGAGATTTTTGTTACTCGAATGGATGGTAGCCTTGTCATTATGGAAGGAAGTCTGTTGTATAAACTTTTGTAACTCCAATGTGTGGTAGCCTTGTCATTATGGAACATGGTCTATTATCGAGATCTTTGTTACTCAATAGATGGTAGCCTTGTCATTATAGAAGGTAGTCTGTTGTAGTGATTTTTGTTACTCTAATGGATGGTTGCCTTGTCAATATGGAAGGAAGTCTGTTGTCGAGATTTTTGTTACTCCAATGGATTGTAGCCTTGTCATTATGGAACGTGGTCTTTTCTCGAGATTTTTGTAACTCCAATGGATGGTAGACTTGTCATTATGGAAGATAGTCTGTTGTCGAGATTTTTGTTACTCCAATGGATGGTAGCCTTGTCATTATGGAACGTTGTCTATTGTCAAGATTTTTGTTACTCCAATGGATGGTATCCTTGTCATTATGGAAGGTAGTCTGTTTTCGAGATTTTTGTTACTCCATTGGATTGTAGCCTTGTCATTATGGAAGGAAGTCTGTTGTCAAGGTTTTTGTTACTCCAATGGATGGTAGCCTTGTCATTATGGAACGTGGTCTATTGTCGAGATTTTTGTTACTCCAATGGATAGTAGACTTGTCATTATGGAAGATAGTCAGTTGTCGAGATTTTTGTTACTCCAATGGATGATAGACTTGACATTATGGAAAGTAGTCTGGTTTCGAGATTTTTGTTACTTCAATGGATGGTAGGCTTGTCATTAAGGAACATAGTCTGTTGTCGATATTTTTGTTACCCCAATGGATGGTAGCCTTGTCGTTATGGAAGGTAGTTTGTTGTCTAGATTTTTGTTACTCCAATGGATGATAGCCTTTTCATTATGGAAGTTAGTGTGTTGTGGAGATTTTTGTTACTCCAATGGATGGTAGCCTTGTCATTATGGAAGGAAGTCTGTTGTATAGATTTTTGTAACTCCAATGGATGGTAGCCTTGTCATTATGGAACATGGTCTATTATCGAGATCTTTGTTACTCAATAGGTAGTAGCCTTGTCATTATGGAAGGTAGTCTGTTGTAGTGATTTTTGTTACTCCAATGGATGGTAGCCTTGTCAATATGGAAGGAAGTCTGTTGTCGAGATTTTTGTTACTCCAATGGATGGTAGCCTTGTCATTATGGAACAAGGTCTATTGTCGAGATTTTTGTTACTCCAATGGATGGTATCCTTATCATTATGGAAGATAGTCTGTTTTCGAGATTTTTGATACTCCATTGGATTGTAGCCTTGTCATTATGGAAGGAAGTCTATTGTCAAGGTTTTTGTTACTCCAATGGATGGTAGCCTTGTCATTATGGAACATGGTCTATTGTCAAGATTTTTGTTACTCCAATGGATGGTAGACTTGTCATTATGGAAGATAGTCTGTTGTCGAGATTTTTGTTACTCCAATGGATGATAGACTTGACATTATGGAAAATAGTCTGGTTTCGAGATTTTTGTTACTGCAATGGATGGTAGGCTTGTCATTAAGGAACATAGTCTGTTGTCGATATTTTTGTTACCCCAATTGATGGTAGCCTTGTCGTTATGGAAGGTAGTTTGTTGTCTAGATTTTTGTTACTCCAATGGATGATAGCCTTTTCATTATGGAAGTTAGTGTGTTGTGGAGATTTTTGTTACTCCAATGGATGGTAGCCTTGTCATTATGGAAGGAAGTCTGTTGTATAGATTTTTGTAACTCCAATGGATTGTAGCCTTGTCATTATGGAACATGGTCTATTATCGAGATCTTTATTACTCAATAGGTAGTAGCCTTGTCATTATGGAAGGTAGTCTGTTGTAGTGATTTTTGTTACTCCAATGGATGGTAGCCTTGTCAATATGGAAGGAAGTCTGTTGTCGAGATTTTTGTTACTCCAATGGATGGTAGCCTTGTCATTATGGAACAAGGTCTATTGTCGAGATTTTTGTTACTCCAATGGATGGTATCCTTATCATTATGGAAGGTAGTCTGTTTTCGAGATTTTTGATACTCCATTGGATTGTAGCCTTGTCATTATGGAAGGAAGTCTATTGTCAAGGTTTTTGTTACTCCAATGGATGGTAGCCTTGTCATTATGGAACATGGTCTATTGTCGAGATTTTTGTTACTCCAATGGATGGTAGACTTGTCATTATGGAAGATAGTCTGTTGTCGAGATTTTTGTTACTCCAATGGATGATAGACTTGACATTATGGAAAGTAGTCTGGTTTCGAGATTTTTGTTACTGCAATGGATGGTAGGCTTGTCATTAAGGAACATAGTCTGTTTTCGATATTTTTGTTACCCCAATGGATGGTAGCCTTGTCGTTATGGAAGGTAGTTTGTTGTCTAGATTTTTGTTACTCCAATGGATGATAGCCTTTTCATTATAGAAGTTAGTGTGTTGCGGAGATTTTTGTTACTCAAATGGATTGTAGCCTTGTCATTAAGGAAGGAAGTCTGTTGTATAGATTTTTGTAACTCCAATGGATGGTAGCCTTGTCATTATGGAACATGGTCTATTATCGAGATCTTTGTTACTCAATAGATGGCTGCCTTGTCATTATGGAAGGTAGTCTGTTGTAGTGATTTATGTTACTCCAATTGATGGTAGCGTTGTCATTATGGAACATGGTCTATTGTCGAGATTTTTGTTACTCCAATGGATGGTAGACTTGTCATTATTGAAGATAGCCAGTTGTCGAGATTTTTGTTACTCCAATGGATGGTAGACTTGACATTATGGAAAGTAGTCTGGTTTCGAGATTTTTGTTACTGCAATGGATGGTAGGCTTGTCATTATGGAACGTAGTCTGTTGTCGATATTTTTGTTACCCCAATGGATGGTAGCCTTGTCGTTATGGAAGGTAGTTTGTTGTCTAGATTTCTGTTACTCCAATGGATGATAGCCTTTTCATTATGGAAGTTAGTCTGTGGCAGAGATTTTTGTTACTCCAATGGATGGTAGCCTTGTCATTATGGAAGGAAGTCTGTTGTATAGATTTTTGTAACTCCAATGGATGGTAGCCTAGTCATTATGGAACATGGTCTATTATCGAGATCTTTGTTACTCAATAGATGGTAGCCTTGTCATTATGGAAGGTAGTTTGTTGTAGAGATTTTTGTTACTCCAATGGATGGTAGCCTTGTCACTATGGAAGGAAGTCTGTTGTCGAGATTTTTGTTACTCCAATGGATGGAAGGATTGTCATTATGGTACGTGGTCTATTGTCAAGATTTTTGTTACTCCAATGGATGGTATCTTTGTCGTTATGGAAGGTAGTATGTTTTCGAGATTTTTGTTACTCCATTGGATTGTAGCCTTGTCATTATGGAAGGAAGTCTGTTGTCGAGGTTTTTGTTACTCCAATGGATGGTAGCCCTGTCATTATGGAACATGGTCTATTGTCGAGATTTTTGTTACTCCAATGGATGGTAGACTTGTCGTTATGGAAGATAGTCTGTTGTCGAGATTTTTTTTACTCCAATGGATGATAGACTTGACATTATGGAAAGTAGTCTGGTTTCGAGATTTTTGTTACTGCAATGGATGGTAGGGTTGTCATTAAGGAACATAGTCTGTTTTCGATATTTTTGTTACCCCAATGGATGGTAGCCTTGTCGTTATGGAAGGTAGTTTGTTGTCTAGATTTTTGTTACTCCAATGGATGATAGCCTTTTCAATATGGAAATTAGTCTGTTGTCAAGAATTTTGTTACTCCAATGGATGGTAGCCTTGTCATTATGGAAGGAAGTTTGTTGTATAGATTTTTGTAACTCCAATGGATGGTATCCTTGTCATTATGGAACATGGTCTATTATCGAGATCTTTGTTACTCAATAGATGGTAGCTTTGTCATTATGGAAGGTAGTCTGTTGTAGAGATTTTTGTTACTTCAATGGATGGTAGCCTTGTCATTATGGAAGGAAGTCTGTTGTCGAGATTTTTGTTACTCCAATGGATGGTAGCCTTGTCATTATGGAAGGAAGTCTGTTGTTGAGATTTTTGTTACTCCAATGGATGGTAGCCTTGTCATTATGGAATGTGGTCTATTGTCGAGATTTTTATTACCCTAATGGATGGTATCCTTGTCATTATGGAAGATAGTCTGTTTTCGAGATTTTTGTTACTCCATTGGATTGTAGCCTTGTGATAATGGAAGGAAGTCTGTTGTCGAGGTTTTTGTTACTCCAATGGATGGTAGCCTTGTCATTATGGAACATGGTCTATTGTCGAGATTTTTGTTACTACAATGGATGTTAGACTTGTCATTATGGAAGATAGTCTGTTGTCGAGATTTTTGTTACTCCAATGGATGATAGAGTTGACATTATGGAAAGTAGTCTGGTTTCGAGATTTTTGTTACTGCAATGGATGGTAGGCTTGTCATTAAGGAACGTAGTCTGTTGTCGATATTTTTGTTACCCCAATGGATGGTAGCCTTGTCGTTATGGAAGGTAGTTTGTTGTCTAGATTTTTGTTACTCCAATGGATGATAGCCTTTTCAATATGGAAATTAGTCTGTTGCCGAGAATTTTGTTACTCCAATGGATGGTATCCTTGTCATTATGGAACATGGTCTATTGTCGAGATTTTTGTTACTCGAATGGATGGTAGACTTGTCATTATGGAAGATAGTCTGTTGTCGAGATTTTTGTTACTCCAACGGATGGTAGACTTGACATTATGGAAAGTAGTCTGGTTTCGAGATTTTTGTTACTGCAATGGATGGTAGGGTTGTCATTAAGGAACGTAGTCTGTTTTCGATTTTTTTGTTACCCCAATGGATGGTAGCCTTGTCGTCATGGAAGGTAGTTTGTTGTCTAGATTTTTGTTACTCCAATAGATGATAGCCTTTTCATTATGGAAGTTAGTCTGTTGCGGAGAATTTTGTTACTCCAATGGATGGTAGCCTTGTCATTATGGAAGGAAGTCTGTTGTATAGATTTTTGTTACTCCAATGGATGGTAGCCCTGTCATTATGGAACATGGTCTATTGTCGAGATTTTTGTTACTCCAATGGATGGTAGACTTGTCGTTATGGAAGATAGTCTGTTGTCGAGATTTTTTTTACTTCAATGGATGATAGACTTGAGATTATGGAAAGTAGTCTGGTTTCGAGATTTTTGTTACTGCAATGGATGGTAGGGTTGTCATTAAGGAACGTAGTCTGTTTTCGATATTTTTGTTACCCCAATGGATGGTAGCCTTGTCGTTATGGAAGGTAGTTTGTTGTCTAGATTTTTGTTACTCCAATGGATGATAGCCTTTTCAATATGGAAATTAGTCTGTTGTCAAGAATTTTGTTACTCCAATGGATGGTAGCCTTGTCATTATGGAAGGAAGTCTGTTGTATAGATTTTTGTAACTCCAATGGATGGTATCCTTGTCATTATGGAACATGGTCTATTATTGAGATCTTTGTTACTCAATAGATGGTAGCTTTGTCATTATGGAAGGTAGTCTGTTGTAGAGATTTTTGTTACTTCAATGGATGGTAGCCTTGTCATTATGGAAGGAAGTCTGTTGTCGAGATTTTTGTTACTCCAATGGATGGTAGCCTTGTCATTATGGAAGGAAGTCTGTTGTTAAGATTTTTGTTACTTCAATGGATGGTAGCCTTGTCATTATGGAATGTGGTCTATTGTCGAGATTTTTATTTCTCTAATGGATGGTATCCTTGTCATTATGGAAGATAGTCTGTTTTCGAGATTTTTGTTACTCCATTGGATTGTAGCCTTGTGATTATGGAAGGAAGCCTGTTGTCGAGGTTTTTGTTACTCCAATGGATGGTAGCCTTGTCATTATGGAACGTGGTCTATTGTCGAGATTTTTGTTACTACAATGGATGTTAGACTTGTCATTATGGAAGATAGTCTGTTGTCGAGATTTTTGTTACTCCAATGGATGATAGACTTGACATTATGGAAAGTAGTCTGGTTTCGAGATTTTTGTTACTGCAATGGATGGTAGACTTATCATTATGGAACATAGTCCGTTGTCGAGATTTTTGTAACTCTAATGGATGGTAGACTTGACATTATGGAAAGTAGTCTGGTTTCGAGATTTTTGTTACTGCAATGGATGGTAGGCTTGTCATTATGGAACGTAGTCTGTTGTCGATATTTTTGTTACCCCAATGGATGGTAGCCTTGTCGTTATGGAAGGTAGTTTGTTGTCTAGATTTCTGTTACTCCAATGGATGATAGCCTTTTCATTATGGAAGTTAGTCTGTGGCAGAGATTTTTGTTACTCCAATGGATGGTAGCCTTGTCATTATGGAAGGAAGTCTGTTGTATAGATTTTTGTAACTCCAATGGATGGTAGCCTAGTCATTATGGAACATGGTCTATTATCGAGATCTTTGTTACTCAATAGATGGTAGCCTTGTCATTATGGAAGGTAGTTTGTTGTAGAGATTTTTGTTACTCCAATGGATGGTAGCCTTGTCACTATGGAAGGAAGTCTGTTGTCGAGATTTTTGTTACTCCAATGGATGGAAGGATTGTCATTATGGTACGTGGTCTATTGTCGAGATTTTTGTTACTCCAATGGATGGTATCTTTGTCGTTATGGAAGGTAGTATGTTTTCGAGATTTTTGTTACTCCATTGGATTGTAGCCTTGTCATTATGGAAGGAAGTCTGTTGTCGAGGTTTTTGTTACTCCAATGGATGGTAGCCCTGTCATTATGGAACATGGTCTATTGTCGAGATTTTTGTTACTCCAATGGATGGTAGACTTGTCGTTATGGAAGATAGTCTGTTGTCGAGATTTTTTTTACTCCAATGGATGATAGACTTGACATTATGGAAAGTAGTCTGGTTTCGAGATTTTTGTTACTGCAATGGATGGTAGGGTTGTCATTAAGGAACATAGTCTGTTTTCGATATTTTTGTTACCCCAATGGATGGTAGCCTTGTCGTTATGGAAGGTAGTTTGTTGTCTAGATTTTTGTTACTCCAATGGATGATAGCCTTTTCAATATGGAAATTAGTCTGTTGTCAAGAATTTTGTTACTCCAATGGATGGTAGCCTTGTCATTATGGAAGGAAGTCTGTTGTATAGATTTTTGTAACTCCAATGGATGGTATCCTTGTCATTATGGAACATGGTCTATTATCGAGATCTTTGTTACTCAATAGATGGTAGCTTTGTCATTATGGAAGGTAGTCTGTTGTAGAGATTTTTGTTACTTCAATGGATGGTAGCCTTGTCATTATGGAAGGAAGTCTGTTGTCGAGATTTTTGTTACTCCAATGGATGGTAGCCTTGTCATTATGGAAGGAAGTCTGTTGTCGAGATTTTTGTTACTCCAATGGATGGTAGCCTTGTCATTATGGAATGTGGTCTATTGTCGAGATTTTTATTACCCTAATGGATGGTATCCTTGTCATTATGGAAGATAGTCTGTTTTCGAGATTTTTGTTACTCCATTGGATTGTAGCCTTGTGATAATGGAAGGAAGTCTGTTGTCGAGGTTTTTGTTACTCCAATGGATGGTAGCCTTGTCATTATGGAACATGGTCTATTGTCGAGATTTTTGTTACTACAATGGATGTTAGACTTGTCATTATGGAAGATAGTCTGTTGTCGAGATTTTTGTTACTCCAATGGATGATAGAGTTGACATTATGGAAAGTAGTCTGGTTTCGAGATTTTTGTTACTGCAATGGATGGTAGGCTTGTCATTAAGGAACGTAGTCTGTTGTCGATATTTTTGTTACCCCAATGGATGGTAGCCTTGTCGTTATGGAAGGTAGTTTGTTGTCTAGATTTTTGTTACTCCAATGGATGATAGCCTTTTCAATATGGAAATTAGTCTGTTGCCGAGAATTTTGTTACTCCAATGGATGGTATCCTTGTCATTATGGAACATGGTCTATTGTCGAGATTTTTGTTACTCGAATGGATGGTAGACTTGTCATTATGGAAGATAGTCTGTTGTCGAGATTTTTGTTACTCCAACGGATGGTAGACTTGACATTATGGAAAGTAGTCTGGTTTCGAGATTTTTGTTACTGCAATGGATGGTAGGGTTGTCATTAAGGAACGTAGTCTGTTTTCGATTTTTTTGTTACCCCAATGGATGGTAGCCTTGTCGTCATGGAAGGTAGTTTGTTGTCTAGATTTTTGTTACTCCAATAGATGATAGCCTTTTCATTATGGAAGTTAGTCTGTTGCGGAGAATTTTGTTACTCCAATGGATGGTAGCCTTGTCATTATGGAAGGAAGTCTGTTGTATAGATTTTTGTTACTCCAATGGATGGTAGCCCTGTCATTATGGAACATGGTCTATTGTCGAGATTTTTGTTACTCCAATGGATGGTAGACTTGTCGTTATGGAAGATAGTCTATTGTCGAGATTTTTTTTACTCCAATGGATGATAGACTTGAGATTATGGAAAGTAGTCTGGTTTCGAGATTTTTGTTACTGCAATGGATGGTAGGGTTGTCATTAAGGAACGTAGTCTGTTTTGGATATTTTTGTTACCCCAATGGATGGTAGCCTTGTCGTTATGGAAGGTAGTTTGTTGTCTAGATTTTTGTTACTCCAATGGATGATAGCCTTTTCAATATGGAAATTAGTCTGTTGTCAAGAATTTTGTTACTCCAATGGATGGTAGCCTTGTCATTATGGAAGGAAGTCTGTTGTATAGATTTTTGTAACTCCAATGGATGGTATCCTTGTCATTATGGAACATGGTCTATTATCGAGATCTTTGTTACTCAATAGATGGTAGCTTTGTCATTATGGAAGGTAGTCTGTTGTAGAGATTTTTGTTACTTCAATGGATGGTAGCCTTGTCATTATGGAAGGAAGTCTGTTGTCGAGATTTTTGTTACTCCAATGGATGGTAGCCTTGTCATTATGGAAGGAAGTCTGTTGTTAAGATTTTTGTTACTTCAATGGATGGTAGCCTTGTCATTATGGAATGTGGTCTATTGTCGAGATTTTTATTTCTCTAATGGATGGTATCCTTGTCATTATGGAAGATAGTCTGTTTTCGAGATTTTTGTTACTCCATTGGATTGTAGCCTTGTGATTATGGAAGGAAGCCTGTTGTCGAGGTTTTTGTTACTCCAATGGATGGTAGCCTTGTCATTATGGAACGTGGTCTATTGTCGAGATTTTTGTTACTACAATGGATGTTAGACTTGTCATTATGGAAGATAGTCTGTTGTCGAGATTTTTGTTACTCCAATGGATGATAGACTTGACATTATGGAAAGTAGTCTGGTTTCGAGATTTTTGTTACTGCAATGGATGGTAGACTTATCATTATGGAACATAGTCCGTTGTCGAGATTTTTGTAACTCTAATGGATGGTAGACTTGACATTATGGAAAGTAGTCTGGTTTCGAGATTTTTGTTACTGCAATGGATGGTAGGCTTGTCATTATGGAACGTACTCTGTTGTCGATATTTTTGTTACCCCAATGGATGGTAGCCTTGTCGTTATGGAAGGTAGTTTGTTGTCTAGATTTTTGTTACTCCAATGGATGATAGCCTTTTCATTATGGAAGTTAGTCTGTTGTAGAGATTTTTGTTTCTCCAATGGATGGTAGCCTTGTCATTATGGAAGGAAGTCTGTTGTATAGATTTTTGTAACTCCAATGGATGGGAGCCTAGTCATTATGGAACATGGTCTATTATCGAGATCTTTGTTACTCAATAGATGGTAGCCTTGTCATTATGGAAGGTAGTTTGTTGTAGAGATTTTTGTTACTCCAATGGATGGTAGCCTTGTCATTATGGAAGGAAGTCTGTTGTCGAGATTTTTGTTCCTCCAATGGATGGTAGCATTGTCATTATGGAACGTGGTCTATTGTCGAGATTTTTGTTACTCCAATGGATGGTATCCTTGTCATTATGGAAGGTAGTCTGTTTTCGAGATTTTTGTTACTCCATTGGATTGTAGCCTTGTCATTATGGAAGGAAGTCTGCTTTCGAGGTTTTTGTTACTCCAATGGATGGTAGCCTTGTCATTATGGAACATGGTCTATTGTCGAGATTTTTGTTACTACAATGGATGTTAGACTTGTCATTATGGAAGATAGTCTGTTGTCGAGATTTTTGTTACTCCAATGGATGATAGACTTGACATTATGGAAAGTAGTCTGGTTTCGAGATTTTTGTTACTGCAATGGATGGTAGGCTTGTCATTAAGGAACGTAGTCTGTTGTCGATATTTTTGTTACCCCAATGGATGGTAGCCTTGTCGTTATGGAAGGTAGTTTGTTGTCTAGATTTTTGTTACTCCAATGGATGATAGCCTTTTCAATATGGAAATTAGTCTGTTGCCGAGAATTTTGTTACTCCAATGGATGGTATCCTTGTCATTATGGAACATGTTCTATTGTCGAGATTTTTGTTACTCGAATGGATGGTAGCCTTGTCATTATGGAAGGAAGTCTGTTGTATAGATTTTTGTAACTCCAATGGATGGTAGCCTAGTCATTATGGAACATGGTCTATTATCGAGATCTTTGTTACTCAATAGATGGTAGCTTTGTCATTATGGAAGGTAGTCTGTTGTAGAGATTTTTGTTACTTCAATGGATGGTAGCCTTGTCATTATGGAAGGAAGTCTGTTGTCGAGATTTTTGTTACTCCAATGGATGGTAGCCTTGTCATTATGGAAGGAAGTCTGTTGTCGAGATTTTTGTTACTCCAATGGATGGTAGCCTTGTCATTATGGAATGTGGTCTATTGTCGAGATTTTTATTACTCTAATGGATGGTATCCTTGTCATTATGGAAGATAGTCTGTTTTCGAGATTTTTGTTACTCCATTGGATTGTAGCCTTGTGATTATGGAAGGAAGTCTGTTGTCGAGGTTTTTGTTACTCCAATGGATGGTAGCCTTGTCATTATGGAACGTGGTCTATTGTCGAGATTTTTGTTACTACAATGGATGTTAGACTTGTCATTATGGAAGATAGTCTGTTGTCGAGATTTTTGTTACTCCAATGGATGATAGACTTGACATTATGGAAAGTAGTCTGGTTTCGAGATTTTTGTTACTGCAATGGATGGTAGACTTATCATTATGGAACATAGTCCGTTGTCGAGATTTTTGTAACTCTAATGGATGGTAGACTTGACATTATGGAAAGTAGTCTGGTTTCGAGATTTTTGTTACTGCAATGGATGGTAGGCTTGTCATTATGAAACGTACTCTGTTGTCGATATTTTTGTTACCCCAATGGATGGTAGCCTTGTCGTTATGGAAGGTAGTTTGTTGTCTAGATTTTTGTTACTCCAATGGATGATAGCCTTTTCATTATGGAAGTTAGTCTGTTGTAGAGATTTTTGTTTCTCCAATGGATGGTAGCCTTGTCATTATGGAAGGAAGTCTGTTGTATAGATTTTTGTAACTCCAATGGATGGTAGCCTAGTCATTATCGAACATGGTCTATTATCGAGATCTTTGTTACTCAATAGATGGTAGCCTTGTCATTATGGAAGGTAGTGTGTTGTAGAGATTTTTGTTACTCCAATGGATGGTAGCCTTGTCATTATGGAAGGAAGTCTGTTGTCGAGATTTTTGTTACTCCAATGGATGGTAGCCTTGTCATTATGGAAGGAAGTCTGTTGTCGAGATTTTTGTTACTCCAATGGATGGTAGACTTGTCATTATTGAAGATAGTCTGTTGTCGAGATTTTTGTTACTCCAATGGATGGTAGACTTGACATTATGGAAAGTAGTCTGGTTTCGAGATTTTTGTTACTGCAATGGATGGTAGGCTTGTCATTATGGAACGTAGTCTGTTGTCGATATTTTTGTTACCCCAATGGATGGTACCCTTGTCGTTATGGAAGGTAGTTTGTTGTCTAGATTTTGGTTACTCCAATTGATGATAGCCTTTTAATTATGGAAGTTAGTCTGTTGTAGAGATTTTTGTTACTCCAATGGATGGTAGCCTTGTCATTATGGAAGGAAGTCTGTTGTATAGATTTTTGTAACTCCAATGGATGGGAGCCTAGTCTTTATGGAACATGGTCTATTATCGAGATCTTTGTTACTCAATAGATGGTAGCCTTGTCATTATGGAAGGTAGTTTGTTGTAGAGATTTTTGTTACTCCAATGGATGGTAGCCTTGTCATTATGGAAGGAAGTCTGTTGTCGAGATTTTTGTTCCTCCAATGGATGGTAGCATTGTCATTATGGAACGTGGTCTATTGTCGAGATTTTTGTTACTCCAATGGATGGTATCCTTGTCATTATGGAAGGTAGTCTGTTTTCGAGATTTTTGTTACTCCATTGGATTGTAGCCTTGTCATTATGGAAGGAAGTCTGCTGTCGAGGTTTTTGTTACTCCAATGGATGGTAGCCTTGTCATTATGGAACATGGTCTATTGTCGAGATTTTTGTTACTACAATGGATGTTAGACTTGTCATTATGGAAGATAGTCTGTTGTCGAGATTTTCGTTACTCCAATGGATGATAGACTTGACATTATGGAAAGTAGTCTGGTTTCAAGATTTTTGTTACTGCAATGGATGGTAGGCTTGTCATTAAGGAACGTAGTCTGTTGTCGATATTTTTGTTACCCCAATGGATGGTAGCCTTGTCGTTATGGAAGGTAGTGTGTTGTCTAGATTTTTGTTACTCCAATGGATGATAGCCTTTTCATTATGGAAGTTAGTCTGTTGCGGAGAATTTTGTTACTCCAATGGATGGTAGCCTTGTAATTATGGAAGGAAGTCTGTTGTATAGATTTTTGTAACTCCAATGGATGATAGACTTGACATTATGGAAAGTAGTCTGGTTTCGAGATTTTTGTTACTGCAATGGATGGTAGACTTGTCATTATGGAACATAGTCCGTTGTATAGATTTTTGTAACTCCAATGGATGGTAGACATGACATTATGGAAAGTAGTCTAGTTTCGAGATTTTTGTTACTGCAATGGATGGTAGGCTTGTCATTATGGAACGTACTCTGTTGTCGATATTTTTGTTACCCCAATGGATGGTAGCCTTGTCGTTATGGAAGGTAGTTTGTTGTCTAGATTTTTGTTACTCCAATGGATGATAGCCTTTTCATTATGGAAGTTAGTCTGTTGTAGAGATTTTTGTTTCTCCAATGGATGGTAGCCTTGTCATTATGGAAGGAAGTCTGTTGTATAGATTTTTGTAACTCCAATGGATGGTAGCCTAGTCATTATCGAACATGGTCTATTATCGAGATCTTTGTTACTCAATAGATGGTAGCCTTGTCATTATGGAAGGTAGTGTGTTGTAGAGATTTTTGTTACTCCAATGGATGGTAGCCTTGTCATTATGGAAGGAAGTCTGTTGTCGAGATTTTTGTTACTCCAATGGATGGTAGCCTTGTCATTATGGAAGGAAGTCTGTTGTCGAGATTTTTGTTACACCAATGGATGGTAGACTTTTCATTATTGAAGATAGTCTGTTGTCGAGATTTTTGTTACTCCAATGGATGTTAGACTTGACATTATGGAAAGTAGTCTGGTTTCGAGATTTTTGTTACTGCAATGGATGGTAGGCTTGTCATTATGGAACGTAGTCTGTTCTGGATATTTTTGTTACCCCAAAGGATGGTACCCTTGTCGTTATGGAAGGTAGTTTGTTGTCTAGATTTTGGTTACTCGAATTGATGATAGCCTTTTAAATATGGAAATTAGTCTGTTGTCGAGAATTTTGTTACTCCAATGGATGGTAGCCTTGTCATTATGGAAGGAAGTCTGTTGTATAGATTTTTGTAACTCCAATGGATGGTATCCTTGTCATTATGGAACATGGTCTATTATCGAGATTTTTGTTACTCAATAGATGGTAGCTTTGTCATTATGGAAGGTAGTCTGTTGTAGAGATTTTTGTTACTTCAATGGATGGTAGCCTTGTCATTATGGAAGGAAGTATATTGTCGAGATTTTTGTTACTCCAATGGATGGTAGCCTTGTCATTATGGAAGGAAGTCTGTTGTCGAGATTTTTGTTACTCCAATGGATGGTAGCCTTGTCATTATGGAATGTGGTCTATTGTCGAGATTTTTATTACCCTAATGGATGGTATCCTTGTCATTATGGAAGATAGTCTGTTTTCGAGATTTTTGTTACTCCATTGGATTGTAGCCTTGTGATAATGGAAGGAAGTCTGTTGTCGAGGTTTTTGTTACTCCAATGGATGGTAGCCTTGTCATTATGGAACATGGTCTATTGTCGAGATTTTTGTTACTACAATGGATGTTAGACTTGTCATTATGGAAGATAGTCTGTTGTCGAGATTTTTGTTACTCCAATGGATGATAGACTTTACATTAGGGAAAGTAGTCTGGTTTCGAGATTTTTGTTACTGTAATGGATGGTAGGCTTGTCATTAAGGAACGTAGTCTGTTGTCGATATTTTTGTTACCCCAATGGATGGTAGCCTTGTCATTATGGAAGGTAGTTTGTTGTCTAGATTTTTGTTACTCCAAGTGATGATAGCCTTTTCAATATGGAAATTAGTCTGTTGCCGAGAATTTTGTTACTCCAATGGATGGTATCCTTGTCATTATGGAACATGGTCTATTGTCGAGATTTTTGTTACTCGAATGGATGGTAGACTTGTCATTATGGAAGATAGTCTGTTGTCGAGATTTTTGTTACTCCAACGGATGGTAGACTTGACATTATGGAAAGTAGTCTGGTTTCGAGATTTTTGTTACTGCAATGGATGGTAGGGTTGTCATTAAGGAACGTAGTCTGTTTTCGATTTTTTTGATACCCCAATGGATGTTAGCCTTGTCGTTATGGAAGGTAGTTTGTTGTCTAGATTTTTGTTACTCCAATGGATGATAGCCTTTTCATTATGGAAGTTAGTCTGTTGCGGAGAATTTTGTTACTCCAATGGATGGTAGCCTTGTCATTATGGAAGGAAGTATGTTGTATAGATTTTTGTAACTCCAATGGATGGTAGCCTAGTCATTATGGAACATGGTCTATTATCGAGATCTTTGTTACTCAATAGATGGTAGCTTTGTCATTATGGAAGGTAGTCTGTTGTAGAGATTTTTGTTACTTCAATGGATGGTAGCCTTGTCATTATGGAAGGAAGTCTGTTGTCGAGATTTTTGTTACTCCAATGGATGGTAGCCTTGTCATTATGGAAGGAAGTCTGTTGTCGAGATTTTTGTTACACCAATGGATGGTAGCCTTGTCATTATGGAATGTGGTCTATTGTCGAGATTTTTATTACTCTAATGGATGGTATCCTTGTCATTATGGAAGATAGTCTGTTTTCGAGATTTTTGTTACTCCATTGGATTGTAGCCTTGTGATTATGGAAGGAAGTCTGTTGTCGAGGTTTTTGTTACTCCAATGGATGGTAGCCTTGTCATTATGGAACATGGTCTATTGTCGAGATTTTTGTTACTACAATGGATGTTAGACTTGTCATTATGGAAGATAGTCTGTTGTCGAGATTTTTGTTACTCCAATGGATGATAGACTTGACATTATGGAAAGTAGTCTGGTTTCGAGATTTTTGTTACTGCAATGGATGGTAGGCTTGTCATTAAGGAACGTAGTCTGTTGTCGATATTTTTGTTACCCCAATGGATGGTAGCCTTGTCGTTATGGAAAATAGTTTGTTGTCTAGAATTTTGTTACTCCAATGGATGATAGCCTTTTCAATATGGAAGTTAGTCTGTTGCCGAGAATTTTGTTACTCCAATGGATGGTAGCCTTGTCATTATGGAAGGAAGTCTGTTGTATAGATTTTTGTAACTCCAATGGATGGTATCCTTGTCATTATGGAACATGGTCTATTGTCGAGATTTTTGTTACTCCAATGGATGGTAGCTTTGTCATTATGGAAGGAAGTCTGTTGTATAGATTTTTGTAACTCCAGTGGATGGTAGCCTAGTCATTATGGAACATGGTCTATTATCGAGATCTTTGTTACTCAATAGATGGTAGCTTTGTCATTATGGAAGGTAGTCTGTTGTAGAGATTTTTGTTACTTCAATGGATGGTAGCCTTGTCATTATTGAAGGAAGTCTGTTGTCGAGATTTTTGTTACTCCAATGGATGGTAGCCTTGTCATTATGGAAGGAAGTCTGTTGTCGAGATTTTTGTTACTCCAATGGATGGTAGCCTTGTCATTATGGAATGTGGTCTATTGTCGAGATTTTTATTACTCTAATGGATGGTATCCTTGTCATTATGGAAGATAGTCTGTTTTCAAGATTTTTGTTACTCCATTGGATTGTAGCCTTGTGATTATGGAAGGAAGTCTGTTGTCGAGGTTTTTGTTACTCCAATGGATGGTAGCCTTGTCATTATGGAACGTGGTCTATTGTCGAGATTTTTGTTACTACAATGGATGTTAGACTTGTCATTATGGAAGATAGTCTGTTGTCGAGATTTTTGTTACTCCAATGGATGATAGACTTGACATTATGGAAAGTAGTCTGGTTTTGAGATTTTTGTTACTGCAATGGATGGTAGACTTATCATTATGGAACGTAGTCCGTTGTCGAGATTTTTGTAACTCTAATGGATGGTAGACATGACATTATGGAAAGTAGTCTGGTTTCGTGATTTTTGTTACTGCAATGGATGGTAGGCTTGTCATTATGGAACGTACTCTGTTGTCGATATTTTTGTTACCCCAATGGATGGTAGCCTTGTCGTTATGGAAGGTAGTTTGTTGTCTAGATTTTTGTTACTCCAATGGATGATAGCCTTTTCATTATGGAAGTTAGTCTGTTGTAGAGATTTTTGTTTCTCCAATGGATGGTAGCCTTGTCATTATGGAAGGAAGTCTGTTGTATAGATTTTTGTAACTCCAATGGATGGTAGCCTAGTCATTATCGAACATGGTCTATTATCGAGATCTTTGTTACTCAATAGATGGTAGCCTTGTCATTATGGAAGGTAGTGTGTTGTAGAGATTTTTGTTACTCCTATGGATGGTAGCCTTGTCATTATGGAAGGAAGTCTGTTGTCGAGATTTTTGTTACTCCAATGGATGGTAGCCTTGTCATTATGGAAGGAAGTCTGTTGTCGAGATTTTTGTTACTCCAATGGATGGTAGACTTTTCATTATTGAAGATAGTCTGTTGTCGAGATTTTTGTTACTCCAATGGATGGTAGACTTGACATTATGGAAAGTAGTCTGGTTTCGAGATTTTTGTTACTGCAATGGATGGTAGGCTTGTCATTATGGAACGTAGTCTGTTCTGGATATTTTTGTTACCCCAATGGATGGTACCCTTGTCGTTATGGAAGGTAGTTTGTTGTCTAGATTTTGGTTACTCCAATTGATGATAGGCTTTTAATTATGGAAGTTAGTCTGTTGTAGAGATTTTTGTTACTCCAATGGATGGTAGCCTTGTCATTATGGAAGGAAGTCTGTTGTATAGATTTTTGTAACTCCAATGGATGGGAGCCTAGTCATTATGGAACATGGTCTATTATCAAGATCTTTGTTACTCAATAGATGGTAGCCTTGTCATTATGGAAGGTAGTTTGTTGTAGAGATTTTTGTTACTCCAATGGATGGTAGCGTTGTCATTATGGAAGGAAGTCTGTTGTCGAGATTTTTGTTCCTCCAATGGATGGTAGCATTGTCATTATGGAACGTGGTCTATTGTCGAGATTTTTGTTACTCCAATGGATGGTATCCTTGTCATTATGGAAGGTAGTCTGTTTTCGAGATTTTTGTTACTCCATTGGATTGTAGCCTTGTCATTATGGAAGGAAGTCTGTTGTCGAGGTTTTTGTTACTCCAATGGATGGTAGCCTTGTCATTATGGAACATGGTCTATTGTCGAGATTTTTGTTACTCCAATGGATTGTAGACTTGTCATTATGGAACATAGTTCGTTGTCGAGATTTTTGTAACTCTAATGGATGGTAGACTTGACATTATGGAAAGTAGTCTGGTTTCAAGATTTTTGTTACTGCAATGGATGGTAGGCTTGTCATTATGGAACGTAGTCTGTTGTCAATATTTTTGTTACCCCAATGGATGGTAGCCTTGTCGTTATAGAAGGTAGTTTGTTGTCTAGATTTTTTTTACTCCAATGGATGATAGCCTTTTCATTATGGAAGTTAGTCTGTTGCAGAGATTTTTGTTACTCCAATGGATGGTAGCCTTGTCATTATGGAAGGAAGTCTGTTGTATAGATTTTTGTAACTCCAATGGATGGTAGCCTAGTCATTATCGAACATGGTCTATTATCGAGATCTTTGTTACTCATGAGATGGTAGCCTTGTCATTATGGAAGGTAGTGTGTTGTAGAGATTTTTGTTACTCCAATGGATGGTAGCCTTGTCATTTTGGAAGGAAGTCTGTTGTCGAGATTTTTGTTACTCCAATGGATGGTAGCCTTGTCATTATGGAAGGAAGTCTGTTGTCGAGATTTTTGTTACTCCAATGGATGGTAGACTTGTCATTATTGAAGATAGTCTGTTGTCGAGATTTTTGTTACTCCAATGGATGGTAGACTTGACATTATGGAAAGTAGTCTGGTTTCGAGATTTTTGTTACTGCAATGGATGGTAGGCTTGTCATTATGGAACGTAGTTTGTTGTCGATATTTTTGTTACCCCAATGGATGGTAGCCTTGTCGTTATGGAAGGTAGTTTGTTGTCTAGATTTTTGTTACTCCAATGGATGGTAGCCTTGTCATTATGGAAGGAAGTCTGTTGTATAGATTTTTGTAACTCCAATAGATGGGAGCCTAGTCATTATGGAACATGGTCTATTATCAAGATCTTTGTTACTCAATAGATGGTAGCCTTGTCATTATGGAAGGTAGTTTGTTGTAGAGATTTTTGTTACTCCAATGGATGGTAGCGTTGTCATTATGGAAGGAAGTCTGTTGTCGAGATTTTTGTTCCTCCAATGGATGGTAGCATTGTCATTATGGAACGTGGTCTATTGTCGAGATTTTTGTTACTCCAATGGATGGTATCCTTGTCATTATGGAAGGTAGTCTGTTTTCGAGATTTTTGTTACTCCATTGGATTGTAGCCTTGTCATTATGGAAGGAAGTCTGTTGTCGAGGTTTTTGTTACTCCAATGGATGGTAGCCTTGTCATTATGGAACATGGTCTATTGTCGAGATTTTTGTTACTCCAATGGATTGTAGACTTGTCATTATGGAACATAGTTCGTTGTCGAGATTTTTGTAACTCTAATGGATGGTAGACTTGACATTATGGAAAGTAGTCTGGTTTCAAGATTTTTGTTACTGCAATGGATGGTAGGCTTGTCATTATGGAACGTAGTCTGTTGTCAATATTTTTGTTACCCTAATGGATGGTAGCCTTGTCGTTATGGAAGGTAGTTTGTTGTCTAGATTTTTGTTACTCCAATGGATGATAGCCTTTTCATTATGGAAGTTAGTCTGTTGCAGAGATTTTTGTTACTCCAATGGATGGTAGCCTTGTCATTATGGAATGAAGTCTGTTGTATAGATTTTTGTAACTCCAATGGATGGTAGCCTAGTCATTATCGAACATGGTCTATTATCGAGATCTTTGTTACTCATGAGATGGTAGCCTTGTCATTATGGAAGGTAGTGTGTTGTAGAGATTTTTGTTACTCCAATGGATGGTAGCCTTGTCATTTTGGAAGGAAGTCTGTTGTCGTGATTTTTGTTACTCCAATGGATGGTAGCCTTGTCATTATGGAAGGAAGTCTGTTGTCGAGATTTTTGTTACTCCAATGGATGGTAGACTTGTCATTATTGAAGATAGTCTGTTGTCGAGATTTTTGTTACTCCAATGGATGGTAGACTTGACATTATGGAAAGTAGTCTGGTTTCGAGATTTTTGTTACTGCAATGGATGGTAGGCTTGTCATTATGGAACGTAGTTTGTTGTCGATATTTTTGTTACCCCAATGGATGGTAGCCTTGTCGTTATGGAAGGTAGTTTGTTGTCTAGATTTTTGTTACTCCAATGGATGGTAGCCTTGTCATTATGGAAGGAAGTCTGTTGTATAGATTTTTGTAACTCCAATGGATGGTAGCCTAGTCATTATGGAACATGGTCTATTATCGAGATCTTTGTTACTCAATAGATGGTAGCCTTGTCATTATCGAAGGTAGTTTGTTGTAGAGATTTTTGTTACTCCAATGGATGATAGCCTAGTCACTATGGAAGGAAGTCTGTTGTCGAGATTTTTGTTACTCCAATGGATGGAAGCATTGTCATTATGGTACGTGGTCTATTGTCGAGATTTTTGTTACTCCAATGGATGGTATCTTTGTCATTATGGAAGGTAGTATGTTTTCGAGATTTTAGTTACTCCATTGGATTGTAGCCTTGTCATTATGGAAGGAAGTCTGTTGTCGAGGTTTTTGTTACTCCAATGGATGGTAGACTTGTCATTATGGAAGATAGTCTGTTGTCGAGATTTTTGTTACTCCAATGGATGATAGACTTGACATTATGGAAAGTAGTCTGGTTTCGAGATTTTTGTTACAGCAATGGATGGTAGGGTTGTCATTAAGGAACGTAGTCTGTTTTCGATATTTTTGTTACCCCAATGGATGGTAGCCTTGTCGTTATGGAAGGTAGTTTGTTGTCTAGATTTTTGTTACTCCAATGGATGATAGCCTTTTCAATATGGAAATTAGTCTGTTGTCGAGAATTTTGTTACTCCAATTGATGGTAGCCTTGTCATTATGGAAGGAAGTCTGTTGTATAGATTTTTGTAACTCCAATGGATGGTATCCTTGTCATTATGGAACATGGTCTATTATCGAGATTTTTGTTACTCAATAGATGGTAGCTTTGTCATTATGGAAGGTAGTCTGTTGTAGAGATTTTTGTTACTTCAATGGATGGTAGCCTTGTCATTATGGAAGGAAGTCTGTTGTCGAGATTTTTGTTACTCCAATGGATGGTAGCCTTGTCATTATGGAAGGAAGTCTGTTGTCGAGATTTTTGTTACTCCAATGGATGGTAGCCTTGTCATTATGGAATGTGGTCTATTGTCGAGATTTTTATTACCCTAATGGATGGCATCCTTGTCATTATGGAAGATAGTCTGTTTTTGAGATTTTTGTTACTCCATTGGATTGTAGCCTTGTGATAATGGAAGGAAGTCTGTTGTCGAGGTTTTTGTTACTCCAATGGATGGTAGCCTTGTCATTATGGAACATGGTCTATTGTCGAGATTTTTGTTACTACAATGGATGTTAGATTTGTCATTATGGAAGATAGTCTGTTGTCGAGATTTTTGTTACTCCAATGGATGATAGACTTGACATTATGGAAAGTAGTCTGGTTTTGAGATTTTTGTTACTGTAATGGATGGTAGGCTTGTCATTAAGGAACGTAGTCTGTTGTCGATATTTTTGTTACCCCAATGGATGGTAGCCTTGTCGTTATGGAAGGTAGTTTGTTGTCTAGATTTTTGTTACTCCAATGGATGATAGCCTTTTCAATATGGAAATTAGTCTGTTGCCGAGAATTTTGTTACTCCAATGGATGGTATCCTTGTCATTATGGAACATGGTCTATTGTCGAGATTTTTGTTACTCGAATGGATGGTAGACTTGTCATTATGGAAGATAGTCTGTTGTCGAGATTTTTGTTACTCCAACGGATGGTAGACTTGACATTATGGAAAGTAGTCTGGTTTCGAGATTTTTGTTACTGCAATGGATGGTAGGGTTGTCATTAAGGAACGTAGTCTGTTTTCGATTTTTTTGATACCCCAATGGATGGTAGCCTTGTCGTTATGGAAGGTAGTTTGTTGTCTAGATTTTTGTTACTCCAATGGATGATAGCCTTTTCATTATGGAAGTTAGTCTATTGCGGAGAATTTTGTTACTCCAATGGATGGTAGCCTTGTCATTATGGAAGGAAGTCTGTTGTATAGATTTTTGTAACTCCAATGGATGGTAGCCTAGTCATTATGGAACATGGTCTATTATCGAGATCTTTGTTACTCAATAGATGGTAGCTTTGTCATTATGGAAGGTAGTCTGTTGTAGAGATTTTTGTTACTTCAATGGATGGTAGCCTTGTCATTATGGAAGGAAGTCTGTTGTCGAGATTTTTGTTACTCCAATGGATGGTAGCCTTGTCATTATGGAAGGAAGTCTGTTGTCGAGATTTTTGTTACTCCAATGGATGGTAGCCTTGTCATTATGGAATGTGGTCTATTGTCGAGATTTTTATTACTCTAATGGATGGTATCCTTGTCATTATGGAAGATAGTCTGTTTTCGAGATTTTTGTTACTCCATTGGATTGTAGCCTTGTGATTATGGAAGGAAGTCTGTTGTCGAGGTTTTTGTTACTCCAATGGATGGTAGCCTTGTCATTATGGAACATGGTCTATTGTCGAGATTTTTGTTACTACAATGGATGTTAGACTTGTCATTATGGAAGATAGTCTGTTGTCGAGATTTTTGTTACTCCAATGGATGATAGACTTGACATTATGGAAAGTAGTCTGGTTTCGAGATTTTTGTTACTGCAATGGATGGTAGGCTTGTCATTAAGGAACGTAGTCTGTTGTCGATATTTTTGTTACCCCAATGGATGGTAGCCTTGTCGTTATGGAAAATAGTTTGTTGTCTAGATTTTTGTTACTCCAATGGATGATAGCCTTTTCAATATGGAAGTTAGTCTGTTGCCGAGAATTTTGTTACTCCAATGGATGGTAGCCTTGTCATTATGGAAGGAAGTCTGTTGTATAGATTTTTGTAACTCCAATGGATGGTATCCTTGTCATTATGGAACATGGTCTATTGTCGAGATTTTTGTTACTCCAATGGATGGTAGACTTGTCATTATGGAAGATAGTCTGTTGTCGAGATTTTTGTTACTCCAATGGATGGTAGACTTGACATTATGGAAAGTAGTCTGGTTTCGAGATTTTTGTTACTGCAATGGATTGTAGGCTTGTCATTATGGAACGTAGTCTGTTGTCGATATTTTTGTTACCCCAATGGATGGTAGCCTTGTCGTTATGGAAGGTAGTTTGTTGTCTATATTTTTGTTACTCCAATGGATGATAGCCTTTTCATTATGGAAGTTAGTCTGTTGCAGAGATTTTTGTTACTCCAATGGATGGTAGCCGTGTCATTATAGAAGGAAGTCTGTCGTATAGATTTTTGTAACTCCAATGGATGGTAGCCTAGTCATTAAGGAACATGGTCTATTATCGAGATCTTTGTTACTCAATAGATGGTTGCCTTGTCATTATGGAAGGTAGTCTATTGTATAGATTTTTGTTACTCCAATGGATGGTAGCCTTGTCATTATGGAAGGAAGTTTGTTGTCGAGATTTTTGTTACTCCAATGGATGGTAGCCTTGTCATTATGGAAGGTAGTCTATTTTCGAGAATTTTGTTACTCCATTGGATTGTAGCCTTGTGATTATGGAAGGAAGTCTGTTGCTGAGGTTTTTGTTACTCCAATGGATGGTAGCCTTGTCATTATGGAACGTGGTCTATTGTCGAGATTTTTGTTACTCCAATGGATGGTAGACATGTCATTATGGAAGATAGTCTGTTGTCGAGATTTTTGTTACTCCAATGGATGATAGACTTGACATTATGGAAAGTAGTCTGGTTTCGAGATTTTTGTTACTGCAATGGATGGTAGGCTTCTCATTAAGGAACGTAGTCTGTTGTCGATATTTTTGTTACCCCAATGGATGGTAGCCTTGTCGTTATGGAAGGTAGTTTGTTGTCTAGATTTTTGTTACTCCAATGGATGATAGCCTTTTCATTATGGCAGTTAGTCTGTTACAGAGATTTTTGTTACTCCAATGGATGGTAGCCGTGTCATTATAGAAGGAAGTCTGTTGTATAGATTTTTGTAACTCCAATGGATGGTAGCCTAGTCATTAAGGAACATGGTCTATTATCGAGATCTTTGTTACTCAATAGATGGTTGCCTTGTCATTATGGAAGGTAGTCTATTGTATAGATTTTTGTTACTCCAATGGATGGTAGCCTTGTCATTATTGAAGGAAGTCTGTTGTCGAGATTTTTGTTACTCCAATGGATGGTAGCCTTGTCATTATGGAATGTGGTCTATTGTCGAGATTTTTATTACTCTAATGGATGGTATCCTTGTCATTATGGAAGATAGTCTGTTTTCGAGATTTTTGTTACTCCATTGGATTTTAGCCTTGTGATTATGGAAGGAAGTCTGTTGTCGAGGTTTTTGTTACTCCAATGGATGGTAGCCTTGTCATTATGGAACATGGTCTATTGTCGAGATTTTTGTTACTACAATGGATGTTAGACTTGTCATTATGGAAGATAGTCTGTTGTCGAGATTTTTGTTACTCCAATGGATGATAGACTTGACATTATGGAAAGTAGTCTGGTTTCGAGATTTTTGTTACTGCAATGGATGGTAGACTTATCATTATGGAACATAGTCCGTTGTCGAGATTTTTGTAACTCTAATGGATGGTAGACATGACATTATGGAAAGTAGTCTGGTTTCGAGATTTTTGTTACTGCAATGGATGGTAGGCTTGTCATTATGGAACGTACTCTGTTGTCGATATTTTTGTTACCCCAATGGATGGTAGCCTTGTCGTTATGGAAGGTAGTTTGTTGTCTAGATTTTTGTTACTCCAATGGATGATAGCCTTTTCATTATGGAAGTTAGTCTGTTGTAGAGATTTTTGTTTCTCCAATGGATGGTAGCCTTGTCATTATGGAAGGAAGTCTGTTGTATAGATTTTTGTAACTCCAATGGATGGTAGCCTAGTCATTATCGAACATGGTCTATTATCGAGATCTTTGTTACTCAATAGATGGTAGCCTTGTCATTATGGAAGGTAGTGTGTTGTAGAGATTTTTGTTACTCCAATGGATGGTAGCCTTGTCATTATGGAAGGAAGTCTGTTGTCGAGATTTTTGTTACTCCAATGGATGGTAGCCTTGTCATTATGGAAGGAAGTCTGTTGTCGAGATTTTTGTTACTCCAATGGATGGTAGACTTGTCATTATTGAAGATAGTCTGTTGTCGAGATTTTTGTTACTCCAATGGATGGTAGACTTGACATTATGGAAAGTAGTCTGGTTTCGAGATTTTTGTTACTGCAATGGATGGTAGGCTTGTCATTATGGAACGTAGTCTATTGTGGATATTTTTGTTACCCCAATGGATGGTACCCTTGTCGTTATGGAAGGTAGTTTGTTGTCTAGATTTTTGTTACTCCAATGGATGATAGCCTTTTCATTATGGAAGTTAGTCTGTTGCAGAGATTTTTGTTACTCCAATGGATGGTAGCCTTGTCATTATGGAAGGAAGTCTGTTGTATAGATTTTTGTAACTCCAATGGATGGGAGCCTAGTCATTATGGAACATGGTCTATTATCGAGATCTTTGTTACTCAATATATGGTAGCCTTGTCATTATGGAAGGTAGTTTGTTGTAGAGATTTTTGTTACTCCAATGGATGGTAGCGTTGTCATTATGGAAGGAAGTCTGTTGTCGAGATTTTTGTTCCTCCAAATGATGGTAGCATTGTCATTATGGAACGTGGTCTATTGTCGAGATTTTTTTTACTCCAATGGATGGTATCCTTGTCATTATGGAAGGTAGTCTGTTTTCGAGATTTTTGTTACTCCATTGGATTGTAGCCTTGTCATTATGGAAGGAAGTCTGTTGTCGAGGTTTTTGTTACTCCAATGGATGGTAGCCTTGTCATTATGGAACATGGTCTATTGTCGAGATTTTTGTTACTCCAATGGATGGTAGACTTGTCATTATGGAACATAGTCCGTTGTCGAGATTTTTGTAACTCTAATGGATGGTAGACTTGACATTATGGAAAGTAGTCTGGTTTCGAGATTTTTGTTACTGCAATGGATGGTAGGCTTGTCATTAAGGAACGTAGTCTGTTGTCGATATTTTTGTTACCCCAATGGATGGTAGCCTTGTCGTTATGGAAGGTAGTTTGTTGTCTAGATTTTTGTTACTCCAATGGATGATAGCCTTTTCATTATGGAAGTTAGTCTGTTGTAGAGATTTTTGTTACTCCAATGGATGGTAGCCGTGTCATTATAGAAGGAAGTCTGTTGTATAGATTTTTGTAACTCCAATGGATGGTAGCCTAGTCATTAAGGAACATGGTCTATTATCGAGATCTTTGTTACTCAATAGATGATTGCCTTGTCATTATGGAAGGTAGTCTATTGTATAGATTTTTGTTACTCCAATGGATGGTAGCCTTGTCATTATTGAAGGAAGTCTGTTGTCGAGATTTTTGTTACTCCAATGGATGGTAGCCTTGTCATTATGGAAGGAAGTCTGTTGTCGAGATTTTTGTTACTCCAATGGATGGTAGACTTGTCATTATTGAAGATAGTCTGTTGTCGAGATTTTTGTTACTCCAATGGATGGTAGACTTGACATTATGGAAAGTAGTCTGGTTTCGAGATTTTTGTTACTGCAATGGATGGTAGGCTTGTAATTATGGAACGTAGTTTGTTGTCGATATTTTTGTTACCCCAATGGATGGTAGCCTTGTCGTTATGGAAGGTAGTTTGTTGTCTAGATTTTTGTTACTCCAATGGATGGTAGCCTTGTCATTATGGAAGGAAGTCTGTTGTATAGATTTTTGTAACTCCAATGGATGGTAGCCTAGTCATTATGGAACATGGTCTATTATCGAGATCTTTGTTACTCAATAGATGGTAGCCTTGTCATTATGGAAGGTAGTTTGTTGTAGAGATTTTTGTTACTCCAATGGATGATAGCCTAGTCACTATGGAAGGAAGTCTGTTGTCGAGATTTTTGTTACTCCAATGGATGGTATCCTTGTCATTATGGAAGGTAGTCTATTTTCGAGAATTTTGTTACTCCATTGGATTGTAGCCTTGTGATTATGGAAGGAAGTCTGTTGCTGAGGTTTTTGTTACTCCAATGGATGGTAGCCTTGTCATTATGGAACGTGGTCTATTGTCGAGATTTTTGTTACTCCAATGGATGTTAGACTTGTCATTATGGAAGATAGTCTGTTGTCGAGATTTTTGTTACTCCAATGGATGATAGACTTGACATTATGGAAAGTAGTCTGGTTTCGAGATTTTTGTTACTGCAATGGATGGTAGGGTTGTCATTAAGGAACGTAGTCTGTTTTCGATATTTTTGTTACCCCAATGGATGGTAGCCTTGTCGTTATGGAAGGTAGTTTGTTGTCTAGATTTTTGTTACTCCAATGGATGATAGCCTTTTCAATATGGAAATTAGTCTGTTGTCGAGAATTTTGTTACTCCAATGGATGGTAGCCTTGTCATTATGGAAGGAAGTCTGTTGTATAGATTTTTGTAACTCCAATGGATGGTATCCTTGTCATTATGGAACATGGTCTATTATCGAGATCTTTGTTACTCAATAGATGGTAGCTTTGTCATTATGGAAGGTAGTCTATTGTAGAGATTTTTGTTACTTCAATGGATGGTAGCCTTGTCATTATGGAAGGAAGTCTGTTGTCGAGATTTTTGTTACTCCAATGGATGGTAGCCTTGTCATTATGGAAGGAAGTCTGTTGTCGAGATTTTTGTTACTCCAATGGATGGTAGCCTTGTCATTATGGAATGTGGTCTATTGTCGAGATTTTTATTACTCTAATGGATGGTATCCTTGTCATTATGGAAGATAGTCTGTTTTCGAGATTTTTGTTACTCCATTGGATTGTAGCCTTGTGATTATGGAAGGAAGTCTGTTGTCGAGGTTTTTGTTACTCCAATGGATGGTAGCCTTTTCATTATGGAACATGGTCTATTGTCGATATTTTTGTTACTACAATGGATGTTAGACTTGTCATTATGGAAGATAGTCTGTTGTCGAGATTTTTGTTACTCCAATGGATGATAGACTTGACATTATGGAAAGTAGTCTGGTTTCGAGATTTTTGTTACTGCAATGGATGGTAGGCTTGTCATTAAGGAACGTAGTCTGTTGTCGATATTTTTGTTACCCCAATGGATGGTAGCCTTGTCGTTATGGAAAATAGTTTGTTGTCTAGATTTTTGTTACTCCAATGGATGATAGCCTTTTCAATATGGAAGTTAGTCTGTTGCCGAGAATTTTGTTACTCCAATGGATGGTAGCCTTGTCATTATGGAAGGAAGTCTGTTGTATAGATTTTTGTAACTCCAATGGATGGTATCCTTGTCATTATGGAACATGGTCTATTGTCGAGATTTTTGTTACTCCAATGGATGGTAGACTTGTCATTATGGAAGATAGTCTGTTGTCGAGATTTTTGTTACTCCAATGGATGGTAGACTTGACATTATGGAAAGTAGTCTGGTTTCGAGATTTTTGTTACTGCAATGGATTGTAGGCTTGTCATTATGGAACGTAGTCTGTTGTCGATATTTTTGTTACCCCAATGGATGGTAGCCTTGTCGTTATGGAAGGTAGTTTGTTGTCTAGATTTTTGTTACTCCAATGGATGATAGCCTTTTCATTATGGAAGTTAGTCTGTTGCAGAGATTTTTGTTACTCCAATGGATGGTAGCCGTGTCATTATAGAAGGAAGTCTGTTGTATAGATTTTTGTAACTCCAATGGATGGTAGCCTAGTCATTAAGGAACATGGTCTATTATCGAGATCTTTGTTACTCAATAGATGGTTGCCTTGTCATTATGGAAGGTAGTCTATTGTATAGATTTTTGTTACTCCAATGGATGGTAGCCTTGTCATTATGGAAGGAAGTTTGTTATCGAGATTTTTGTTACTCCAATGGATGGTAGCCTTGTCATTATGGAAGGAAGTTTGTTGTCGATATTTTTGTTACTCCAATGGATGGTAGCCTTGTCATTATGGGACGTGGTCTATTGTCGAGATTTTTGTTACTCCAATGGATGGTATCCTTGTCATTATGGAACGTAGTCTATTTTCGAGAATTTTGTTACTCCATTGGATTGTAGCCTTGTGATTATGGAAGGAAGTCTGTTGCTGAGGTTTTTGTTACTCCAATGGATGGTAGCCTTGTCATTATGGAACGTGGTCTATTGTCGAGATTTTTGTTACTCCAATGGATGTTAGACTTGTCATTATGGAAGATAGTCTGTTGTCGAGATTTTTGTTACTCCAATGGATGATAGACTTGACATTATGGAAAGTAGTCTGGTTTCGAGATTTTTGTTACTGCAATGGATGGTAGGGTTGTCATTAAGGAACGTAGTCTGTTTTCGATATTTTTGTTACCCCAATGGATGGTAGCCTTGTCGTTATGGAAGGTAGTTTGTTGTCTAGATTTTTGTTACTCCAATGGATGATAGCCTTTTCAATATGGAAATTAGTCTGTTGTCGAGAATTTTGTTACTCCAATGGATGGTAGCCTTGTCATTATGGAAGGAAGTCTGTTGTATAGATTTTTGTAACTCCAATGGATGGTATCCTTGTCATTATGGAACATGGTCGATTATCGAGATCTTTGTTACTCAATAGATGGTAGCTTTGTCATTATGGAAGGTAGTCTGTTGTAGAGATTTTTGTTACTTCAATGGATGGTAGCCTTGTCATTATGGAAGGAAGTCTGTTGTCGAGATTTTTGTTACTCCAATGGATGGTAGCCTTGTCATTATGGAAGGAAGTCTGTTGTCGAGATTTTTGTTACTCCAATGGATGGTAGCCTTGTCACTATGGAATGTGGTCTATTGTCGAGATTTTTATTACCCTAATGGATGGTATCCTTGTCATTATGGAAGATAGTCTGTTTTCGAGATTTTTGTTACTCCATTGGATTGTAGCCTTGTGATAATGGAAGGAAGTCTGTTGTCGAGGTTTTTGTTACTCCAATGGATGGTAGCTTTGTCATTATGGAACATGGTCTATTGTCGAGATTTTTGTTACTCGAATGGATGGTAGACTTGTCATTATGGAAGATAGTCTGTTGTCGAGATTTTTGTTACTCCAACGGATGGTAGACTTGACATTATGGAGAGTAGTCTGGTTTCGAGATTTTTGTTACTGCAATGGATGGTAGGGTTGTCATTAAGGAACGTAGTCTGTTTTCGATTTTTTTGTTACCCCAATGGATGGTAGTCTTGTCGTTATGGAAGGTAGTTTGTTGTCTAGATTTTTGTTACTCCAATGGATGATAGCCTTTTCATTATGGAAGTTAGTCTGTTGCGGAGAATTTTGTTACTCCAATGGATGGTAGCCTTGTAATTATGGAAGGAAGTCTGTTGTATAGATTTTTGTAACTCCAATGGATGGTAGCCTAGTCATTATGGAACATGGTCTATTATCGAGATCTTTGTTACTCAATATATGGTTGCCTTGTCATTATGGAAGGTAGTCTATTGTATAGATTTTTGTTACTCCAATGGATGGTAGCCTTGTCATTATGGAAGGAAGTTTGTTGTCGAGATTTTTGTAACTCCAATGGATGGTAGCCTTGTCATTATGGAAGGAAGTCTGTTGTCGATATTTTTGTTACTCCAATGGATGGTAGCCTTGTCATTATGGGACGTGGTCTATTGTCGAGATTTTTGTTACTCCAATGGATGGTATCCTTGTCATTATGGAAGGTAGTCTATTTTCGAGAATTTTGTTACTCCATTGGATTGTAGCCTTGTGATTATGGAAGGAAGTCTGTTGCTGAGGTTTTTGTTACTCCAATGGATGGTAGCCTTGTCATTATGGAACGTGGTCTATTGTCGAGATTTTTGTTACTCCAATGGATGGTAGACTTGTCATTATGGAAGATAGTCTGTTGTCGAGATTTTTGTTACTCCAATGGATGATAGACTTGACATTATGGAAAGTAGTCTGGTTTCGAGATTTTTGTTACTGCAATGGATGGTAGGCTTGTCATTAAGGAACGTAGTCTGTTGTCGATATTTTTGTTACCCCAATGGATGGTAGCCTTGTCGTTATGGAAAATAGTTTGTTGTCTAGATTTTTGTTACTCCAATGGATGATAGCCTTTTCAATATGGAAGTTAGTCTGTTGCCGAGAATTTTGTTACTCCAATGGATGGTAGCCTTGTCATTATGGAAGGAAGTCTGTTGTATAGATTTTTGTAACTCCAATGGATGGTATCCTTGTCATTATGGAACATGGTCTATTGTCGAGATTTTTGTTACTCCAATGGATGGTAGACTTGTCATTATGGAAGATAGTCTGTTGTCGAGATTTTTGTTACTCCAATGGATGGTAGACTTGACATTATGGAAAGTAGTCTGGTTTCGAGATTTTTGTTACTGCAATGGATTGTAGGCTTGTCATTATGGAACGTAGTCTGTTGTCGATATTTTTGTTACCCCAATGGATGGTAGCCTTGTCGTTATGGAAGTTAGTTTGTTGTCTAGATTTTTGTTACTCCAATGGATGATAGCCTTTTCATTATGGAAGTTAGTCTTATGCAGAGATTTTTGTTACTCCAATGGATGGTAGCCGTGTCATTATAGAAGGAAGTCTGTTGTATAGATTTTTGTAACTCCAATGGATGGTAGCCTAGTCATTAAGGAACATGGTCTATTATCGAGATCTTTGTTACTCAATAGATGGTTGCCTTGTCATTATGGAAGGTAGTCTATTGTATAGATTTTTGTTACTCCAATGGATGGTAGCCTTGTCATTATGGAAGGAAGTTTGTTGTCGAGATTTTTGTTACTCCAATGGATGGTAGCCTTGTCATTATGGAAGGAAGTCTGTTGTCGATATTTTTGTTACTCCAATGGATGGTAGCCTTGTCATTATGGGACGTGGTCTATTGTCGAGATTTTTGTTACTCCAATGGATGGTATCCTTGTCATTATGGAAGGTAGTCTATTTTCGAGAATTTTGTTACTCCATTGGATTGTAGCCTTGTGATTATGGAAGGAAGTCTGTTGCTGAGGTTTTTGTTACTCCAATGGATGGTAGCCTTGTCATTATGGAACGTGGTCTATTGTCGAGATTTTTGTTACTCCAATGGATGTTAGACTTGTCATTATGGAAGATAGTCTGTTGTCGAGATTTTTGTTACTCCAATGGATGATAGACTTGACATTATGGAAAGTAGTCTGGTTTCGAGATTTTTGTTACTGCAATGGATGGTAGGCTTGTCATTAAGGAACGTAGTCTGTTGTCGATATTTTTGTTACCCCAATGGATGGTAGCCTTGTCGTTATGGAAGGTAGTTTGTTGTCTAGATTTTTGTTACTCCAATGGATGATAGCCTTTTCATTATGGAAGTTAGTCTGTTGTGGAAAATTTTGTTACTCCAATGGATGGTAGCCTTGTAATTATGGAAGGAAGTCTGTTGTATAGATTTTTGTAACTCCAATGGATGGTAGCCTAGTCATTATGGAACATGGTCTATTATCGAGATCTTTGTTACTCAATAGATGGTACCTTTGTCATTATGGAAGGTAGTCTGTTGTAGAGATTTTTGTTACTCCAATGGATGGTAGCCTTGTCATTATGGAAGGAAGTCTGTTGTCGATATTTTTGTTACTCCAATGGATGGTAGCCTTGTCATTATGGAACATGGTCTATTGTCGAGATTTTTGTTACTCTAATGGATGGTATCCTTGTCATTATGGAAGATAGTCTATTTTCGAGATTTTTGTTACTCCAATGGATGATAGACTTGACATTATGGAAAGTAGTCTGGTTTCGAGATTTTTGTTACTGCAATGCATGGTAGGCTTGTCATGAAGGAACGTAGTCTGTTGTCGATATTTTTGTTACCCCAATGGATGGTAGCCTTGTCGTTATGGAAGGTAGTTTGTTGTCTAGATTTTTGTTACTCCAATGGATGATAGCCTTTTCAATATGGAAGTTAGTCTGTTGCCGAGAATTTTGTTACTCCAATGGATGGTAGCCTTGTAATTATGGAAGGAAGTTTGTTGTATAGATTTTTGTAACTCCAATGGATGGTATCCTTGTCATTATGGAAGGAAGTCTGTTGCAGAGATTTTTGTTACTCCAATGGATGGTAGCTTTGTCATTATGGAAGGAAGTCTGTTGTATAGATTTTGTAACTCCAATGGATGGTAGCCTAGTCATTATGGAACATGGTCTATTATCGAGATCTTTGTTACTCAATAGATGGTTGCCTTGTCATTATGGAAGGTAGTCTGTTGTATAGATTTTTGTTACTCCAATGGATGGTAGCCTTGTCATTATGGAAGGAATTTTGTTGTCGAGATTTTTGTTACTCCAATGGATGGTAGCCTTGTCATTATGGAAGGAAGTCTGTTGTCGAGATTTTTGTTACTCCAATGGATGGTAGCCTTGTCATTATGGAACGTGGTCTATTGTCGAGATTTTTGTTACTCCAATGGATGGTATCCTTGTCATTATGGAAGGTAGTCTATTTTCGAGAATTTTGTTACTCCATTGGATTGTAGCCTTGTGATTATGGAAGGAAGTCTGTTGCTGAGGTTTTTGTTACTCCAATGGATGGTAGCCTTGTCATTATGGAACATGGTCTATTGTCGAGATTTTTGTTACTCCAATGGATGGTAGACTTGTCATTATGGAAGATAGTCTGTTGTCGAGATTTTTGTTACTCCAATGGATGATAGACTTGACATTATGGAAAGTAGTCTGGTTTCGAGATTTTTGTTACTGCAATGGATGGTAGGCTTGTCATTAAGGAACGTAGTCTGTTGTCGATATTTTTGTTACCCCAATGGATGGTAGCCTTGTCGTTATGGAAAATAGTGTGTTGTCTAGATTTTTGTTACTCCAATGGATGATAGCCTTTTCATTATGGAAGTTAGTCTGTTGCGGAAAATTTTGTTACTCCAATGGATGGTAGCCTTGTCATTATGGAAGGAAGTCTGTTGTATAGATTTTTGTAACTCCAATGCATGGTAGCCTAGTCATTATGGAACATGGTCTATTATCGAGATCTTTGTTACTCAATAAATGGTAGCTTTGTCATTATGGAAGGTAGTCTGTTGTAGAGATTTTTGTTACTCCAATGTATGGTAGCCTTGTCATTATGGAAGGAAGTCTGTTGTCGAGATTTTTGTTACTCCAATGGATGGTATCCTTGTCATTATGGAAGGAAGTCTGTTGTCGAGATTTTTGTTACTCCAATGGATGGTAGCCTTGTCATTATGGAACATGGTCTATTGTCGAGATTTTTGTTACTCTAATGGATGGTATCCTTGTCATTATGGAAGATAGTCTGTTTTCGAGATTTTTGTTACTCCAAAGGATGATAGACTTGACATTATGGAAAGTAGTATGGTTTCGAGATTTTTGTTACTGCAATGGATGGTAGGCTTGTCATTAAGGAACGTAGTTTGTTGTCGATATTTTTGTTACCCCAATGGATGGTAGCCTTGTCGTTATGGAAGGTAGTTTGTTGTCTAGATTTTTGTTACTCCAATGGATGATAGCCTTTTCAATATGGAAGTTAGTCTGTTGCCGAGAATTTTGTTACTCCAATGGATGGTAGCCTTGTCATTATGGAAGGAAGTCTGTTGTATAGATTTTTGTAACTCCAATGGATGGTATCCTTGTAATTATGGAAGGAAGTCTGTTGCAGAGATTTTTGTTACTCCAATGGATGGTAGCCTTGTACTTATGGAAGGAAGTCTGTTGTATATATTTTTCTAACTCCAATGGATGGTAGCCTAGTCATTATCGAACATGGTCTATTATCGAGATCTTTGTTACTCAATAGATGGTAGCCTTGTCATTATGGAAGGTAGTGTGTTGTAGAGATTTTTGTTACTCCAATGGATGGTAGCCTTGTCATTATGGAAGATAGTCTGTTGTCGATATTTTTGTTACTCCAATGGATGGTAGACTTGTCATTATGGAAGATAGTCTGTTGTCGAGATTTTTGTTACTCCAATGGATGATAGACTTGACATTATGGAAAGTAGTCTGGTTTCGATATTTTTGTTAGTGCAATGGATGGTAGGCTTGTCATTAAGGAACGTAGTCTGTTGTCGATATTTTTGTTACCCCAATGGATGGTAGCCTTGTCGTTATGGAAGGTAGTTTGTTGTCCAGATTTTTGTTACTCCAATGGATGATAGCCTTTTCATTATGGAAGTTACTCTGTTGCGGAAAATTTTGTTACTCCAATGGATGGTAGCCTTGTCATTATGGAAGGAAGTCTGTTGTATAGATTTTTGTAACTCCAATGGATGGTAGCCTAGTCATTATGGAACATGGTCTATTCTCGAGATCTTTGTTACCCCAATGGATGGTAGCCTTATCGTTATGGAAGGTAGTTTGTTGTCTAGATTTTTGTTACTCCAGTGGATGATAGCCTTTTCATTATGGAAGTTAGTCTGTTGCAGAGATTTTTGTTACTCCAATGGATGGTAGCCTTGTCATTATGGAAGGAACTCTGTTGTATAGATTTTTGTAACTCCAATGGATGGTATCCTAGTCATTATGGAACATGGTCTATTATCGAGATCTTTGTTACTCAATAGATGGTAGCCTTGTCATTATGGAAGGTAGTTTGTTGTCGAGATTTTCGTTACTCCAATGGATGGTAGCCTTGTCACTATGGAAGGAAGTCTGTTGTCGAGATTTTTGTTACTCCAATGGATGGTAGCCTTGTCATTATGGAACATGGTCTATTGTCGAGATTTTTGTTACTCCAATGGATGGTAGCCTTGTCATTATGGAAGGAACTCTGTTGTATAGATTTTTGTAACTCCAATGGATGGTAGCCTAGTCATTATGGAACATGGTCTATTATCGAGATCTTTGTTACTCAATAGATGGTAGCCTTGTCATTATGGAAGGTAGTTTGTTGTCGAGATTTTTGTTACTCCTACGGATGGTAGCCTTGTCACTATGGAAGGAAGTCTGTTGTCGAGATTTTTGTTACTCCAATGGATGGTAGCCTTGTCATTATGGAACGTGGTCTATTGTCGAGATTTTTGTTACTCCAATGGATGGTAGACTTGTCATTATGGAAGATAGTCTGTTGTCGAGATTTTTGTTACTCCAATGGATGATAGACTTGACATTATGGAAAGTAGTCTGGTTTCGAGATTTTTGTTACTGCAATGGATGGTAGGCTTGTCATTAAGGAACGTAGTCTGTTGTCGATATTTTTGTTACCCCAATGGATGGTAGCCTTGTCGTTATGGAAGGTAGTTTGTTGTCCAGATTTTTGTTACTCCAATGGATGATAGCCTTTTCATTATGGAAGTTAGTCTGTTGCGGAAAATTTTGTTACTCCAATGGATGGTAGCCTTGTCATTATGGAAGGAAGTCTGTTGTATAGATTTTTGTAACTCCAATGGATGGTAGCCTAGTCATTATGGAACATGGTCTATTATCGAGATCTTTGTTACCCTAATGGATGGTAGCCTTATCGTTATGGAAGGTAGTTTGTTGTCTAGATTTTTGTTACTCCAATGGATGATAGCCTTTTCATTATGGAAGTTAGTCTGTTGCAGAGATTTTTGTTACTCCAATGGATGGTAGCCTTGTCATTATGGAAGGAAGTCTGTTGTATAGATTTTTGTAACTCCAATGGATGGTAGCCTAGTCATTATGGAACATGGTCTATTATCGAGATCTTTGTTACTCAATAGATGGTAGCCTTGTCATTATGGAAGGTAGTTTGTTGTCGAGATTTTTGTTACTCCAATGGATGGTAGCCTTGTCACTATGGAAGGAAGTCTGTTGTCGAGATTTTTGTTACTCCAATGGATGGTAGCCTTGTCATTATGGAACGTGGTCTATTGTCGAGATTTTTGTTACTCCAATGGATGGTATCCTTGTCATTATGGAAGGTAGTCTGTTTTCGAGAATTTTGTTACTCCATTGGATTGTAGCCTTGTGATTATGGAAGGAAGTCTGTTGCTGAGGTTTTTGTTACTCCAATGGATGGTAGCCTTGTCATTATGGAACGTGGTCTATTGTCGAGATTTTTGTTACTCCAATGGATGGTAGACTTGTCATTATGGAAGATAGTCTGTTTTCGAGATTTTTGTTACTCCAATGGATGATAGACTTGACATTATGGAAAGTAGTCTAGTTTCGAGATTTTTGTTACTGCAATGGATGGTAGGCTTGTCATTAAGGAACATAGTCTGTTGTCGATATTTTTGTTACCCCAATGGATGGTAGCCTTGTCGTTATGGAAGGTAGTTTGTTGTCCAGATTTTTGTTACTCCAATGGATGATAGCCTTTTCATTATGGAAGTTAGTCTGTTGCGGAAAATTTTGTTACTCCAATGGATGGTAGCCTTGTCATTATGGAAGGAAGTCTGTTGTATAGATTTTTGTAACTCCAATGGATGGTAGCCTAGTCATTATGGAACATGGTCTATTATCAAGATCTTTGTTACTCAATAGATGGTAGCTTTGTCATTATGGAAGGTAGTCTATTGTAGAGATTTTTGTTACTCCAATGGATGGTAGCCTTGTCATTATGGAAGGAAGTCTGTTGTCGAGATTTTTGTTACTCCAATGGATGGTAGCCTTGTCATTATAGAAGGAAGTCTGTTGTCGAGATTTTTGTTACTCCAATGGATGGTAGCCTTGTCATTATGGAACATGGTCTATTGTCGAGATTTTTGTTACTCTAATGGATGGTATCCTTGTCATTATGGAAGATAGTCTATTTTCGAGATTTTTGTTACTCCAATGGACGATAGACTTGACATTATGGAAAGTAGTCTGGTTTCAAGATTTTTGTTACTGCAATGGATGGTAGGCTTGTCATTAAGGAACGTAGTCTGTTGTCGATATTTTTGTTACCCCAATGGATGGTAGCCTTGTCGTTATGGAAGGTAGTTTGTTGTCTAGATTTTTGTTACTCCAACGGATGATAGCCTTTTCAATATGGAAGTTAGTCTGTTGCCGAGAATTTTGTTACTCCAATGGATGGTAGCCTTGTCATTATGGAAGGAAGTCTGTTGTATAGATTTTTGTAACTCCAATGGATGGTATCCTTGTCATTATGGAAGGAAGTCTGTTGCAGAGATTTTTGTTACTCCAATGGATGGTAGCCTTGTCATTATGGAAGGAAGTCTGTTGTATAGATTTTTGTAACTCCAATGGATGGTAGCCTAGTCATTATGGAACATGGTCTATTATCGAGATCTTTGTTACTCAATAGATGGTAGCCTTGTCATTATGGAAGGTAGTGTGTTGTAGAGATTTTTGTTACTCCAATGGATGGTAGCCTTGTCATTATGGAAGGAAGTCTGTTGTCGAGATTTTTGTTACTCCAATGGATGGTAGCCTTGTCATTATGGAAGGAAGTCTGTTGTCGAGATTTTTGTTACTCCAATGGATGGTAGACTTGTCATTATTGAAGATAGTCTGTTGTCGAGATTTTTGTTACTCCAATGGATGGTAGACTTGACATTATGGAAAGTAGTCTGGTTTCGAGATTTTTGTTACTGCAATGGATGGTAGGCTTGTCATTATGGAACGTAGTCTGTTGTCGATATTTTTGTTACCCCAATGGATGGTAGCCTTGTCATTATGGAAGGTAGTTTGTTGTCTAGATTTTTGTTACTCCAGTGGATGATAGCCTTTTCATTATGGAAGTTAGTCTGTTGCAGAGATTTTTGTTACTCCAATGGATGGTAGCCTTGTCATTATGGAAGGAACTCTGTTGTATAGATTTTTGTAACTCCAATGGATGGTAGCCTAGTCATTATGGAACATGGTCTATTATCGAGATCTTTGTTACTCAATAGATGGTAGCCTTGTCATTATGGAAGGTAGTTTGTTGTCGAGATTTTTGTTACTCCAATGGATGGTAGCCTTGTCACTATGGAAGGAAGTCTGTTGTCGAGATTTTTGTTACTCCAATGCATGGTAGCCTTGTCATTATGGAACGTGGTCTATTGTCGAGATTTTTGTTACTCCAATGGATGGTATCCTTGTCATTATGGAAGGTAGTCTGTTTTCGAGATTTTTGTTACTCCATTGGATTGTAGCCTTGTGATTATGGAAGGAAGTCTGTTGCTGAGGTTTTTGTTACTCCAATGGATGGTAGCCTTGTCATTATGGAAGATAGTCTATTTTCGAGATTTTTGTTACTCCAATGGACGATAGACTTGACATTATGGAAAGTAGTCTGGTTTCAAGATTTTTGTTACTGCAATGGATGGTAGGCTTGTCATTAAGGAACGTAGTCTGTTGTCGATATTTTTGTTACCCCAATGGATGGTAGCCTTGTCGTTATGGAAGGTAGTTTGTTGTCTAGATTTTTGTTACTCCAACGGATGATAGCCTTTTCAATATGGAAGTTAGTCTGTTGCCGAGAATTTTGTTACTCCAATGGATGGTAGCCTTGTCATTATGGAAGGAAGTCTGTTGTATAGATTTTTGTAACTCCAATGGATGGTATCCTTGTCATTATGGAAGGAAGTCTGTTGCAGAGATTTTTGTTACTCCAATGGATGGTAGCCTTGTCATTATGGAAGGAAGTCTGTTGTATAGATTTTTGTAACTCCAATGGATGGTAGCCTAGTCATTATGGAACATGGTCTATTATCGAGATCTTTGTTACTCAATAGATGGTAGCCTTGTCATTATGGAAGGTAGTGTGTTGTAGAGATTTTTGTTACTCCAATGGATGGTAGCCTTGTCATTATGGAAGGAAGTCTGTTGTCGAGATTTTTGTTACTCCAATGGATGGTAGCCTTGTCATTATGGAAGGAAGTCTGTTGTCGAGATTTTTGTTACTCCAATGGATGGTAGACTTGTCATTATTGAAGATAGTCTGTTGTCGAGATTTTTGTTACTCCAATGGATGGTAGACTTGACATTATGGAAAGTAGTCTGGTTTCGAGATTTTTGTTACTGCAATGGATGGTAGGCTTGTCATTATGGAACGTAGTCTGTTGTCGATATTTTTGTTACCCCAATGGATGGTAGCCTTGTCATTATGGAAGGTAGTTTGTTGTCTAGATTTTTGTTACTCCAGTGGATGATAGCCTTTTCATTATGGAAGTTAGTCTGTTGCAGAGATTTTTGTTACTCCAATGGATGGTAGCCTTGTCATTATGGAAGGAACTCTGTTGTATAGATTTTTGTAACTCCAATGGATGGTAGCCTAGTCATTATGGAACATGGTCTATTATCGAGATCTTTGTTACTCAATAGATGGTAGCCTTGTCATTATGGAAGGTAGTTTGTTGTCGAGATTTTTGTTACTCCAATGGATGGTAGCCTTGTCACTATGGAAGGAAGTCTGTTGTCGAGATTTTTGTTACTCCAATGCATGGTAGCCTTGTCATTATGGAACGTGGTCTATTGTCGAGATTTTTGTTACTCCAATGGATGGTATCCTTGTCATTATGGAAGGTAGTCTGTTTTCGAGATTTTTGTTACTCCATTGGATTGTAGCCTTGTGATTATGGAAGGAAGTCTGTTGCTGAGGTTTTTGTTACTCCAATGGATGGTAGCCTTGTCATTATGGAACGTGGTCTATTGTCGAGATTTTTGTTACTCCAATGGATGGTAGACTTGTCATTATGGAAGATAGTCTGTTTTCGAGATTTTTGTTACTCCAATGGATGATAGACTTGACATTATGGAAAGTAGTCTGGTTTCGAGATTTTTGTTACTGCAATGGATGGTAGGCTTGTCATTAAGGAACATAGTCTGTTGTCGATATTTTTGTTACCCCAATGGATGGTAGCCTTGTCGTTATGGAAGGTAGTTTGTTGTCCATATTTTTGTTACTCCAATGGATGATAGCCTTTTCATTATGGAAGTTAGTCTGTTGCGGAAAATTTTGTTACTCCAATGGATGGTAGCCTTGTCATTATGGAAGGAAGTCTGTTGTATAGATTTTTGTAACTCCAATGGATGGTAGCCTAGTCATTATGGAACATGGTCTATTATCAAGATCTTTGTTACTCAATAGATGGTAGCTTTGTCATTATGGAAGGTAGTCTATTGTAGAGATTTTTGTTACTCCAATGGATGGTAGCCTTGTCATTATGGAAGGAAGTCTGTTGTCGAGATTTTTGTTACTCCAATGGATGGTAGCCTTGTCATTATAGAAGGAAGTCTGTTGTCGAGATTTTTGTTACTCCAATGGATGGTAGCCTTGTCATTATGGAACATGGTCTATTGTCGAGATTTTTGTTACTCTAATGGATGGTATCCTTGTCATTATGGAAGATAGTCTATTTTCGAGATTTTTGTTACTCCAATGGACGATAGACTTGACATTATGGAAAGTAGTCTGGTTTCGAGATTTTTGTTACTGCAATGGATGGTAGGCTTGTCATTAAGGAACGTAGTCTGTTGTCGATATTTTTGTTACCCCAATGGATGGTAGCCTTGTCGTTATGGAAGGTAGTTTGTTGTCTAGATTTTTGTTACTCCAATGGATGATAGCCTTTTCAATATGGAAGTTAGTCTGTTGCCGAGAATTTTGTTACTCCAATGGATGGTAGCCTTGTCATTATGGAAGGAAGTCTGTTGTATAGATTTTTGTAACTCCAATGGATGGTATCCTTGTCATTATGGAAGGAAGTCTGTTGCAGAGATTTTTGTTACTCCAATGGATGGTAGCCTTGTCATTATGGAAGGAAGTCTGTTGTATAGATTTTTGTAACTCCAATGGATGGTAGCCTAGTCATTATGGAACATGGTCTATTATCGAGATCTTTGTTACTCAATAGATGGTAGCCTTGTAATTATGGAAGGTAGTGTGTTGTAGAGATTTTTGTTACTCCAATGGATGGTAGCCTTGTCATTATGGAAGGAAGTTTGTTGTCGAGATTTTTGTTACTCCAATGGATGGTAGCCTTGTCATTATGGAAGGAAGTCTGTTGTCGAGATTTTTGTTACTCCAATAGATGGTAGACTTGTCATTATTGAAGATAGTCTGTTGTCGAGATTTTTGTTACTCCAATGGATGGTAGACTTGACATTATGGAAAGTAGTCTGGTTTCGAGATTTTTGTTACTGCAATGGATGGTAGGCTTGTCATTATGGAACGTAGTCTGTTGTCGATATTTTTGTTACCCCAATGGATGGTAGCCTTGTCATTATGGAAGGTAGTTTGTTGTCTAGATTTTTGTTACTCCAGTGGATGATAGCCTTTTCATTATGGAAGTTAGTCTGTTGCAGAGATTTTTGTTACTCCAATGGATGGTAGCCTTGTCATTATGGAAGGAACTCTGTTGTATAGATTTTTGTAACTCCAATGGATGGTAGCCTAGTCATTATGGAACATGGTCTATTATCGAGATCTTTGTTACTCAATAGATGGTAGCCTTGTCATTATGGAAGGTAGTTTATTGTAGAGATTTTTGTTACTCCAATGGATGATAGCCTTGTCACTATGGAAGGAAGTCTGTTGTCGAGATTTTTGTTACTCCAATGGATGGTAGCATTGTCATTATGGTACATGGTCTATTGTCGAGATTTTTGTTACTCCAATGGATGGTATTCTTGTCATTATGGAAGGTAGTCTGTTTTCGAGATTTTTGTTACTCCATTGGATTGTAGCCTTGTCATTATGGAAGGAAGTCTGTTGTCGAGGTTTTTGTTACTCCAATGGATGGTAGCCTTGTCATTATGCAACATGGTCTATTTTCGAGATTTTTGTTACTCCAATGGATGGTAGACTTGTCATTATGGAAGATAGTCTGTTGTCGAGATTTTTGTTACTCCAATGGATGATAGACTTGACATTATGGAAAGTAGTCTGGTTTCAAGATTTTTGTTACTGCAATGGATGGTAGGCTTGTCATTATGGAAGATAGTCTGTTGTCGAGATTTTTGTTACTCCAATGGATGATAGACTTGACATTATGGAAAGTAGTCTGGTTTCGTGATTTTTGTTACTGCAATGGATGGTAGGCTTGTCATTAAGGAACGTAGTCTGTTTTCGATATTTTTGTTAGCCCAATGGATGGTAGCCTTGTCGTTATGGAAGGTAGTTTGTTGTCTAGATTTTTGTTACTCCAATGGATGATAGCCTTTTCATTATGGAAGTTAGTCTGTTGCGGAGAATTTTGTTACTCCAATGGATGGTAGCCTTGTCATTATGGAAGGAAGTCTGTTGTATAGATTTTTGTAACTCCAATGGATGGTAGCCTAGTCATTATGGAACATGGTCTATTATCAAGATCTTTGTTACTCAATAGATGGTAGCTTTGTCATTATGGAAGGTAGTATGTTGTCGAGATTTTTGTTACTCCAATGGATGGTAGCCTTGTTATTATGGAAGGAAGTCTGTTGTCGAGATTTTTGTTACTCCAATGGATGGTAGCCTTGTCATTATGGAATGTGGTCTATTGTCGAGATTTTTATTACTCTAATGGATGGTATTCTTGTCATTATGGAAAATAGTCTGTTTTCGAGATTTTTGTTACTCCATTGGATTGTAGCCTTGTGATTATGGAAGGAAGTCTGTTGTCGAGGTTTTTGTTACTCCAACGGATGGTAGCCTTGTCATTATGGAACGTGGTCTATTGTCGAGATTTTTGTTACTATAATGGATGTTAGACTTGTCATTATGGAAGATAGTTTGTTGTCGAGTTTTTTGTTACTCCAATGGATGATAGACTTGACATTATGGAAAGTAGTCTGGTTTCGAGATTTTTGTTACTGCAATGGATGGTAGGCTTGTCATTATGGAACGTAGTCTGTTGTCGATATTTTTGTTACCCCAATGGATGGTAGTCTTGTCGTTATGGAAGGTAGTTTGTTGTCTAGATTTTTGTTACTCCAATGGATGATAGCCTTTTCAATATGGAAGTTAGTCTGTTGCCGAGAATTTTGTTACTCCAATGGATGGTAGCCTTGTCATTATGGAAGGAAGTCTGTTGTATAGATTTTTGTAACTCCAATGGATGGTATCCTTGTCATTATGGAACATGGTCTATTGTCGAGATTTTTGTTACTCCAATGGATGGTAGACTTGTCATTATGGAAGATAGTCTGTTGTCGAGATTTTTGTTACTCCAATGGATGGTAGACTTGACATTATGGAAAGTAGTCTGGTTTCGAGATTTTTGTTACTGCAATGGATGGTAGGCTTGTCATTATGGAACGTAGTATGTTGTCGATATTTTTGTAACCCCAATGGATGGTAGCCTTGTCGTTATGGAAGGTAGTTTGTTGTCTAGATTTTTGTTACTCCAATGGATGATAGCCTTTTGATTATGGAAGTTAGTCTGTTGCAGAGATTTTTGTTACTCCAATGGATGGTAGCCTTGTCATTATGGAAGGAAGTCTGTTGTATAGATTTTTGTAACTCCAATGAATGGTAGCCTAGTCATTATGGAACATGGTCTATTATCGAGATCTTTGTTACTCAATAGATGGTTGCCTTGTCATTATGGAAGGTAGTCTGTTGTATAGATTTTTGTTACTCCAATGGATGGTAGCCTTGTCATTATGGAAGGAAGTTTGTTGTCGAGATTTTTGTTACTCCAATGGATGGTAGCCTTGTCATTATGGAAGGAAGTCTGTTGTCGAGATTTTTGTTACTCCAATGAATGGTAGCCTTGTCATTATGGAACGTGGTCTATTGTCGAGATTTTTGTTACTCCAATGGATGGTGTCCTTGTCATTATGGAAGGTAGTCTGTTTTCGAGAATTTTGTTACTCCATTGGATTGTAGCCTTGTGATTATGGAAGGAAGTCTGTTGCTGAGGTTTTTGTTACTCCAATGGATGGTAGCCTTGTCATTATGGAACGTGGTCCTTTGTCGAGATTTTTGTTACTCCAATGGATGGTAGACTTGTCATTATGGAAGATAGTCTGTTGTCCAGATTTTTGTTACTCCAATGGATGATAGACTTGACATTATGGAAAGTAGTCTGGTTTCGAGATTTTTGTTACTGCAATGGATGGTAGGCTTGTCATTAGGGACCGTAGTCTGTTGTCGATATTTTTGTTACCCCAATGGATGGTAGCCTTGTCGTTATGGAAGGTAGTTTGTTGTCTAGATTTTTGTTACTCCAATGGATGATAGCCTTTTCATTATGGAAGTTAGTCTGTTGCGGAAAATTTTGTTACTCCAATGGATGGTAGCCTTGTCATTATGGAAGGAAGTCTATTGTATAGATTTTTGTAACTCCAATGGATGGTAGCCTAGTCATTATGGAACATGGTCTATTATCGAGATCTTTGTTACTCAATAGATGGTAGCTTTGTCATTATGGAAGGTAGTCTGTTGTAGAGATTTGTGTTACTCCAATGGATGGTAGCCTTGTCATTTATGGAAGGAAGTCTGTTGTCGAGATTTTTGTTACTCCAATGGATGGTAGCCTTGTCATTATGGAACGTGGTCTATTGTCGATATTTTTGTTACTCTAATGGATGGTATCCTTGTCATTATGGAAGACAGTCTGTTTTCGAGATTTTTGTTACTCCAATGGATTGTAGCCTTGTGATTATGGAAGGAAGTCTGTTGTCGAGGTTTTTGTTACTCCAACGGATGGTAGCCTTGTCATTATGGAACATGGTCTATTGTCGAGATTTTTGTTACTATAATGGATGTTAGACTTGTCATTATGGAAGATAGTTTGTTGTCGAGATTTTTGTTACTCCAATGGATGATAGACTTGACATTATTGAAAGTAGTCTGGTTTCGAGATTTTTGTTACTGCAATGGATGGTAGGCTTGTCATTATGGAACGTAGTCTGTTGTCGATATTTTTGTTACCCCAATGGATGGTAGCCTTGTCGTTATGGAAGGTAGTCTATTTTCGAGATGGAAGTTAGTCTGTTGCCGAGAATTTTGTTACTCCAATGGATGGTATCCTTGTCATTATGGAAGGTAGTCTGTTTTCGAGATTTTTGTTACTCCATTGGATTGTAGCCTTGTCATTATGGAAGGAAGTCTGTTGTCGAGGTTTTTGTTACTCCAATGGATGGTAGCCTTGTCATTATGCAACATGGTCTATTTTCGAGATTTTTGTTACTCCAATGGATGGTAGACTTGTCATTATGGAAGATAGTCTGTTGTCGAGATTTTTGTTACTCCAATGGATGATAGACTTGACATTATGGAAAGTAGTCTGGTTTCGAGATTTTTGTTACTGCAATGGATGGTAGGCTTGTCATTAAGGAACGTAGTCTGTTTTCGATATTTTTGTTACCCCAATGGATGGTAGCCTTGTCGTTATGGAAGGTAGTTTGTTGTCTAGATTTTTGTTACTCCAATGGATGATAGCCTTTTCATTATGGAAGTTAGTCTGTTGCGGAGAATTTTGTTACTCCAATGGATGGTAGCCTTGTCATTATGGAAGGAAGTCTGTTGTATAGATTTTTGTAACTCCAATGGATGGTAGCCTAGTCATTATGGAACATGGTCTATTATCAAGATCTTTGTTACTCAATAGATGGTAGCTTTGTCATTATGGAAGGTAGTATGTTGTCGAGATTTTTGTTACTCCAATGGATGGTAGCCTTGTCATTATGGAAGGAAGTCTGTTGTCGAGATTTTTGTTACTCCAATGGATGGTAGCCTTGTCATTATGGAATGTGGTCTATTGTCGAGATTTTTATTACTCTAATGGATGGTATTCTTGTCATTATGGAAAATAGTCTGTTTTCGAGATTTTTGTTACTCCATTGGATTGTAGCCTTGTGATTATGGAAGGAAGTCTGTTGTCGAGGTTTTTGTTACTCCAACGGATGGTAGCCTTGTCATTATGGAACGTGGTCTATTGTCGAGATTTTTGTTACTATAATGGATGTTAGACTTGTCATTATGGAAGATAGTTTGTTGTCGAGTTTTTTGTTACTCCAATGGATGATAGACTTGACATTATGGAAAGTAGTCTGGTTTCGAGATTTTTGTTACTGCAATGGATGGTAGGCTTGTCATTATGGAACGTAGTCTGTTGTCGATATTTTTGTTACCCCAATGGATGGTAGTCTTGTCGTTATGGAAGGTAGTTTGTTGTCTAGATTTTTGTTACTCCAATGGATGATAGCCTTTTCAATATGGAAGTTAGTCTGTTGCCGAGAATTTTGTTACTCCAATGGATGGTAGCCTTGTCATTATGGAAGGAAGTCTGTTGTATAGATTTTTGTAACTCCAATGGATGGTATCCTTGTCATTATGGAACATGGTCTATTGTCGAGATTTTTGTTACTCCAATGGATGGTAGACTTGTCATTATGGAAGATAGTCTGTTGTCGAGATTTTTGTTACTCCAATGGATGGTAGACTTGACATTATGGAAAGTAGTCTGGTTTCGAGATTTTTGTTACTGCAATGGATGGTAGGCTTGTCATTATGGAACGTAGTATGTTGTCGATATTTTTGTAACCCCAATGGATGGTAGCCTTGTCGTTATGGAAGGTAGTTTGTTGTCTAGATTTTTGTTACTCCAATGGATGATAGCCTTTTGATTATGGAAGTTAGTCTGTTGCAGAGATTTTTGTTACTCCAATGGATGGTAGCCTTGTCATTATGGAAGGAAGTCTGTTGTATAGATTTTTGTAACTCCAATGAATGGTAGCCTAGTCATTATGGAACATGGTCTATTATCGAGATCTTTGTTACTCAATAGATGGTTGCCTTGTCATTATGGAAGGTAGTCTGTTGTATAGATTTTTGTTACTCCAATGGATGGTAGCCTTGTCATTATGGAAGGAAGTTTGTTGTCGAGATTTTTGTTACTCCAATGGATGGTAGCCTTGTCATTATGGAAGGAAGTCTGTTGTCGAGATTTTTGTTACTCCAATGAATGGTAGCCTTGTCATTATGGAACGTGGTCTATTGTCGAGATTTTTGTTACTCCAATGGATGGTGTCCTTGTCATTATGGAAGGTAGTCTGTTTTCGAGAATTTTGTTACTCCATTGGATTGTAGCCTTGTGATTATGGAAGGAAGTCTGTTGCTGAGGTTTTTGTTACTCCAATGGATGGTAGCCTTGTCATTATGGAACGTGGTCCTTTGTCGAGATTTTTGTTACTCCAATGGATGGTAGACTTGTCATTATGGAAGATAGTCTGTTGTCGAGATTTTTGTTACTCCAATGGATGATAGACTTGACATTATGGAAAGTAGTCTGGTTTCGAGATTTTTGTTACTGCAATGGATGGTAGGCTTGTCATTAGGGACCGTAGTCTGTTGTCGATATTTTTGTTACCCCAATGGATGGTAGCCTTGTCGTTATGGAAGGTAGTTTGTTGTCTAGATTTTTGTTACTCCAATGGATGATAGCCTTTTCATTATGGAAGTTAGTCTGTTGCGGAAAATTTTGTTACTCCAATGGATGGTAGCCTTATCATTATGGAAGGAAGTCTATTGTATAGATTTTTGTAACTCCAATGGATGGTAGCCTAGTCATTATGGAACATGGTCTATTATCGAGATCTTTGTTACTCAATAGATGGTAGCTTTGTCATTATGGAAGGTAGTCTGTTGTAGAGATTTTTGTTACTCCAATGGATGGTAGCCTTGTCATTTATGGAAGGAAGTCTGTTGTCGAGATTTTTGTTACTCCAATGGATGGTAGCCTTGTCATTATGGAACGTGGTCTATTGTCGATATCTTTGTTACTCTAATGGATGGTATCCTTGTCATTATGGAAGACAGTCTGTTTTCGAGATTTTTGTTACTCCAATGGATGATAGACTTGACATTATGGAAGGAAGTTTGTTGTCGAGATTTTTGTTACTCCAATGGATGGTAGCCTTGTCATTATGGAACGTGGTCTATTGTCGAGATTTTTATTACTCCAATGGATGCTATCCTTGTCATTATGGAAGGTAGTCTATTTTCGAGAATTTTGTTACTCCAATGGATGATAGATTTGACATTATGGAAAGTAGTCTGGTTTATAGGTTTTTGTTACTGCAATGGATGGTAGGCTTGTCATTAAGGAACGTAGTCTGTTGTCGATATTTTTGTTACCCCAATGGATGGTAGCCTTGTCGTTATGGAAGGTAGTTTGTTGTCTAGATTTTTGTTACTCCAATGGATGATAGCCTTTTCATTATGGAAGTTAGTCTGTTGCGGAGAATTTTGTTACTCCAATGGATGGAAGCCTTGTCATTATGGAAGGAAGTCTGTTGTATAGATTTTTGTAACTCCAATGGATGGTAGCCTAGTCATTATGGAACATGGTCTATTATCGAGATCTTTGTTACTCAATAGATGGTAGCTTTGTCATTATGGAAGGTAGTCTGTTGTAGAGATTTTTGTTACTCCAATGGATGATAGCCTTTTCAATATGGAAGTTTGTCTGTTGCCGAGAATTTTGTTACTCCAATAGATGGTAGCCTTGTCATTATGGAAGGAAGTCTGTTGTATAGATTTTTGTTACTCCAATGGTTGGTAGCCTTGTCATTATGGAACATGGTCTATTGTCGAGATTTTTGTTACTCCAATGGATGATAGACTTGTCATTATGGAAGATAGTCTGTTGTCGAGATTTTTGTTACTCCACTGGATGGTAGACTTGACATTATGGAAAGTAGTCTGGTTTCGAGATTTTTGTTACTGCAATGGATGGTAGGCTTGTCATTATGGAACGTAGTCTGTTGTCGATATTTTTGTTACCCCAATCGATGGTAGCCTTGTCGTTATGGAAGGTAGTTTGTTGTCTAGATTTTTGTTACTCCAATGGATGATAGCCTTTTCATTATGGAAGTTAGTCTATTGCAAAGATTTTTCTTACTCCAATGGATAGTAGCCTTTTCATTATGGAAGGAAGTCTGTTGTATAGATTTTTGTAACTCCAATGGATGGTAGCCTAGTCATTATGGAACATGGTCTATTATCGAGATCTTTGTTACTCAATAGATGGTAGCCTTGTCATTATGGAAGGTAGTCTGTTGTAGAGATTTTTGTTACTCCAATGGATGGAAGCCTTGTCATTATGGAAGGAAGTCTGTTGTCCAGATTTTTGTTAATCCAATGGATGGTAGCCTTGTCATTATGGAAGGAAGTCTGTTGTCGAGATTTTTGTTAATCCAATGGATGGTAGCCTTGTCATTATGGAACGTGGTCTATTGTCGAGATTTTTGTTACTCCAATGGATGGTATCCTTATCATTATGGAAGGTAGTCTGTTTTCGAGATTTTTGTTACTCCATTGGATTGTAGCCTTGTGATTATGGAAGGAAGTCTGTTGTCGAGGTTTTTGTTACTCCAATGGATGGTAGCCTTGTCATTATGGAACGTGGTCTATTGTCGAGATTTTTGTTACTCCAATGGATGGTAGACTTATCATTATGGAAGATAGTCTCTTGTCGAGATTTTTGTTACTCCAATGGATGATAGACTTGACATTATGGAAAGTAGTCGTGTTTCGAGATTTTTGTTACTGCAATGGATGGTAGGCTTGTCATTAAGGAACATAGTCTGTTGTCGATATTTTTGTTACCCCAATGGATGGTAGCCTTGTCGTTATGGAAGGTAGTTTTTTGTCTAGATTTTTGTTACTCCAACGGATGACAGCCTTTTCATTATGGAAGTTAGTCTGTTGCAGAGAATTTTGTTACTACAATGGATGGTAGCCTTGTCATTATGGAAGCAAGTCTGTTGTATAGATTTTTGTAACTCCAATGTATGGTATCCTTGTCATTATGGAAGTTAGTCTGTTGTCGATATTTTTGTTACTCTAATGGATGGTAGACTTGACATTACGGAAAGTAGTCTTGTTTCGAGATTTTTGTTACTGCAATGGATGGTAGGCTTGTCATTATGGAACGTAGTCTGTTGTCGATTTTTTTTACCCCAATGGATGGTAGCCTTGTCGTTATGGAAGGTAGTTTGTTGTCTAGATTTTTGTTACTCCAATGGATGATAGCCTTTTCATTATGGAAGTTAGTCTATTGCAGAGATTTTTCTTACTCTAATGGATGGTAGCCTTTTCATTATGGAAGGAAGTCTGTTGTATAGATTTTTGTAACTCCAATGGATGGTAGCCTAGTCATTATGGAACATGGTCTATTATCGAGATCTTCGTTACTCAATAGATGGTAGCTTTGTCATTATGGAAGGTAGTCTGTTGTAGAGATTTTTGTTACTCCAATGGATGGTAACCTTGTCATTATGGAAGGAAGTCTGTTGTCGAGATTTTTGTTACCCCAATGGATGGTAGCCTTGTCATTATGGAAGGAAGTCTGTTGTCGAGATTTTTGTTACTCCAATGGATGGTAGCCTTGTCATTATGGAATATGGTCTATTGTCGAGATTTTTGTTACTCTAATGGATGGTATCCTTGTCATTATGGAACATAGTCTGTTTTCGAGATTTTTGTTACTCCATTGGATTGTAGCCTTGTGATTATGGAAGGAAGTCTATTGTCGAGGTTTTTGTAACTCCAATGGATGGTAGCCTTGTCATTATGGAACGTGGTCTATTGTCGAGATTTTTGTTACTCCAATGGATGGTAGACTTGTCATTATGGAAGATAGTCTGTTGTCGAGATTTTTGTTACTCCAATGGATGATAGACTTGACATTATGGAAAGTAGTATGGTTTCGAGATTTTTGTTACTGCAATGGATGGTAGGCTTGTCATTAAGGAATGTAGTCTGTTGTCGATATTTTTGTTACCCCAATGGATGGTAGCCTTGTCATTATGGAAGGTAGTTTGTTGTCTAGATTTTTGTTACTCCAATGGATGATAGCCTTTTCAATATGGAAGTTAGTCTGTTGCCGAGAATTTTGTTACTCCAATGGATGGTAGCCTTGTCATTATGGAAGGAAGTCTGTTGTATAGATTTTTGTAACTCCAATGTATGGTATCCTTGTCATTATGGAAGTTAGTCTATTGTCGAGATTTTTGTTACTCCAATGGATGGTAGACTTGACATTATGGAAAGTAGTCTGGTTTCGAGATTTTTGTTACTGCAATGGATGGTAGGCTTGTCATTATGGAACGTAGTCTGTTGTCGATATTTTTTTTACCCCAATGGATGGTAGCCATGTCGTTATGGAAGGTAGTTTGTTGTCTAGATTTTTGTTACTCCAATGGATGATAGCCTTTTCATTATGGAAGTTAGTCTATTGCAGAGATTTTTCTTACTCTAATGGATGGTAGCCTTTTCATTATGGAAGGAAGTCTGTTGTATAGATTTTTGTAAATCCAATGGATGGTAGCCTAGTCATTATGGAACATGGTCTATTATCGAGATCTTTGTTACTCAATAGATGGTAGCCTTGTCATTATGGAAGGTAGTCTGTTGTAGAGATTTTTGTTACTCCAATGGATGGTAGCCTTGTCATTATGGAAGTAAGTCTGTTGTCCAGATTTTTGTTACTCCAATGAATGGTAGCCTTGTCATTATGGAAGGAAGTATGTTGTCGAGATTTTTGTTAATCCAATGGATGGTAGCCTTGTCATTATGGAACGTGGTCTATTGTCGAGATTTTTGTTACTCCAATGGATGGTATCCTTGTCATTATGGAAGGTAGTCTGTTTTTCGAGATTTTTGTTACTCCATTGGATTGTAGCCTTGTGATTATGGAAGGAAGTCTGTTGTCGAGGTTTTTGTTACTCCAATGGATGGTAGCCTTGTCATTATGGAACGTGGTCTGTTGTCGAGATTTTTGTTACTCCAATGGATGGTAGACTTGTCATTATGGAAGATAGTCTATTGTCGAGATTTTTGTTACTCCAATGGATGATAGACTTGACATTATGGAAAGTAGTCGTGTTTTGAGATTTTTGTTACTGCAATGGATGGTAGGCTTGTCATTAAGGAACGTAGTCTGTTGTCGATATTTTTGTTACCCCAATGGATGGTAGCCTTGTCATTATGGAAGGTAGTTTGTTGTCTAGATTTTTGTTACTCCAATGGATGATAGCCTTTTCAATATGGAAGTTAGTTTGTTGCCGAGAATTTTGTTACTCCAATGGATGGTAGCCTTGTCATTATGGAAGGAGGTCTGTTGTATAGATTTTTGTAACTCCAATGTATGGTATCCTTGTCATTATGGAAGTTAGTCTATTGTCGAGATTTTTGTTACTCCAATGGATGGTAGACTTGACATTATGGAAAGTAGTCTGTTTTGAGATTTTTGTTACTGCAATGGACGGTAGGCTTGTCATTATGGAACGTAGTCTGTTGTCGATATTTTTTTTACCCCAATGGATGGTAGCCATGTCGTTATGGAAGGTAGTTTGTTGTCTAGATTTTTGTTACTCCAATGGATGATAGCCTTTTCATTATGGAAGTTAGTCTATTGCAGAGATTTTTCTTACTCTAATGGATGGTAGCCTTTTCATTATGGAAGGAAGTCTATTGTATAGATTTTTGTAAATCCAATGGATGGTAGCCTAGTCATTATGGAACATGGTCTATTATCGAGATCTTTGTTACTCAATAGATGGTAGCCTTGTCGTTATGGAAGATAGTCTGTTGTAGAGATTTTTGTTACTCCAATGGATGGTAGCCTTGTCATTATGGAAGTAAGTCTGTTGTCCAGATTTTTGTTACTCCAATGAATGGTAGCCTTGTCATTATGGAAGGAAGTCTGTTGTCGAGATTTTTGTTAATCCAATGGATGGTAGCCTTGTCATTATGGAACGTGGTCTATTGTCGAGATTTTTGTTACTCCAATGGATGGTATCCTTGTCATTATGGAAGGTAGTCTGTTTTTCGAGATTTTTGTTACTCCATTGGATTGTAGCCTTGTGATTATGGAAGGAAGTCTGTTGTCGAGGTTTTTGTTACTCCAATGGATGGTAGCCTTGTCATTATGGAACGTGGTCTGTTGTCGAGATTTTTGTTACTCCAATGGATGGTAGACTTGTCATTATGGAAGATAGTCTATTGTCGAGATTTTTGTTACTCCAATGGATGATAGACTTGACATTATGGAAAGTAGTCGTGTTTCGAGATTTTTGTTACTGCAATGGATGGTAGGCTTGTCATTAAGGAACGTAGTCTGTTGTCGATATTTTTGTTACCCCAATGGATGGTAGCCTTGTCGTTATGGAAGGTAGTTTGTTGTCTAGATTTTTGTTACTCCAATGGATGATAGCCTTTTCAATATGGAAGTTAGTTTGTTGCCGAGAATTTTGTTACTCCAATGGATGGTAGCCTTGTCATTATGGAAGGAAGTCTATTGTATAGATTTTTGTAACTCCAATGTATGGTATCCTTGTCATTATGGAAGTTAGTCTATTGTCGAGATTTTTGTTACTCCAATGGATGGTAGACTTGACATTATGGAAAGTAGTCTGGTTTCGAGATTTTTGTTACTGCAATGGATGGTAGGCTTGTCATTATGGAACGTAGTCTGTTGTCGATATTTTTTTTACCCCAATGGATGGTAGCCATGTCGTTATGGAAGGTAGTTTGTTGTCTAGATTTTTGTTACTCCAATGGATGATAGCCTTTTCATTATGGAAGTTAGTCTATTGCAGAGATTTTTCTTACTCTAATGGATGGTAGCCTTTTCATTATGGAAGGAAGTCTGTTGTATAGATTTTTGTAAATCCAATGGATGGTAGCCTAGTCATTATGGAACATGGTCTATTATCGAGATCTTTGTTACTCAATAGATGGTAGCCTTGTCATTATGGAAGGTAGTCTGTTGTAGAGATTTTTGTTACTCCAATGGATGGTAGCCTTGTCATTATGGAAGGAAGTCTGTTGTCCAGATTTTTGTTACTCCAATGGATGGTAGCCTTGTCATTATGGAAGGAAGTCTGTTGTCGAGATTTTTGTTAATCCAATGGATGGTAGCCTTGTCATTATGGACGTGGTCTATTGTCGAGATTTTTGTTACTCCAATGGATGGTATCCTTGTCATTATGGAAGGTAGTCTGTTTTCGAGATTTTTGTTACTCCATTGGATTGTAGCCTTGTGATTATGGAAGGAAGTCTGTTGTCGAGGTTTTTGTTACTCCAATGGATGGTAGCCTTGTCATTATGGAACGTGGTCTGTTGTCGAGATTTTTGTTACTCCAATGGATGGTAGACTTGTCATTATGGAAGATAGTCTATTGTCGAGATTTTTGTTACTCCAATGGATGATAGACTTGACATTATGGAAAGTAGTCGTGTTTCGAGATTTTTGTTACTGCAATGGATGGTAGGCTTGTCATTAAGGAACGTAGTCTGTTGTCGATATTTTTGTTACCCCAATGGATGGTAGCCTTGTCGTTATGGAAGGTAGTTTGTTGTCTAGATTTTTGTTACTCCAATGGATGATAGCCTTTTCAATATGGAAGTTAGTTTGTTGCCGAGAATTTTGTTACTCCAATGGATGGTAGCCTTGTCATTATGGAAGGAAGTCTATTGTATAGATTTTTGTAACTCCAATGTATGGTATCCTTGTCATTATGGAAGTTAGTCTATTGTCGAGATTTTTGTTACTCCAATGGATGGTAGACTTGACATTATGGAAAGTAGTCTGGTTTCGAGATTTTTGTTACTGCAATGGATGGTAGGCTTGTCATTAGGGACCGTAGTCTGTTGTCGATATTTTTGTTACCCCAATGGATGGTAGCCTTGTCGTTATGGAAGGTAGTTTGTTGTCTAGATTTTTGTTACTCCAATGGATGATAGCCTTTTCATTATGGAAGTTAGTCTGTTGCGGAAAATTTTGTTATTCCAATGGATGGTAGCCTTGTCATTATGGAAGGAAGTCTATTGTATAGATTTTTGTAACTCCAATGGATGGTAGCCTAGTCATTATGGAACATGGTCTATTATCGAGATCTTTGTTACTCAATAGATGGTAGCTTTGTCATTATGGAAGGTAGTCTGTTGTAGAGATTTTTGTTACTCCAATGGATGGTAGCCTTGTCATTATGGAAGGAAGTCTGTTGTCGAGATTTTTGTTACTCCAATGGATGGTAGCCTTGTCATTATGGAACGTGGTCTATTGTCGATATTTTTGTTACTCTAATGGATGGTATCCTTGTCATTATGGAAGACAGTCTATTTTCGAGATTTTTGTTACTCCAATGGATGATAGACTTGACATTATGGAAAGTAGTCTGGTTTCGAGATTTTTGTTACTGCAATGGATGGTAGGCTTGTCATTAAGGAACGTAGTCTGTTGTCGATATTTTTGTTACCCCAATGGATGGTAGCCTTGTCGTTATGGAAGGTAGTTTGTTGTCTAGATTTTTGTTACGTCAATGGATGATAGCCTTTTCAATATGGAAGTTAGTCTGTTGCCGAGAATTTTGTTACTCCAATGGATGGTAGCCTTGTCATTATGGAAGGAAGTCTGTTGTATAGATTTTTGTAACTCCAATGGATGGTATCCTTGTCATTATGGAAGGAAGTCTGTTGTCGAAATTTTTGTAACTCCAATGGATGGTAGCCTTGTCATTATGGAAGGAAGTTTGTTGTCGAGATTTTTGTTACTCCAATGGATGGTAGCCTTGTCATTATGGAACGTGGTCTATTGTCGAGATTTTTATTACTCCAATGGATGCTATCCTTGTCATTATGGAAGGTAGTCTGTTTTCGAGAATTTTGTTACTCCAATGGATGATAGATTTGACATTATGGAAAGTAGTCTGGTTTCGAGATTTTTGTTACTGCAATGGATGGTAGGCTTGTCATTAAGGAACGTAGTCTGTTGTCGATATTTTTGTTACCCCAATGGATGGTAGCCTTGTCGTTATGGAAGGTAGTTTGTTGTCTAGATTTTTGTTACTCCAATGGATGATAGCCTTTTCATTATGGAAGTTAGTCTATTGCGGAGAATTTTGTTACTCCAATGGATGGAAGCCTTGTCATTATGGAAGGAAGTCTGTTGTATAGATTTTTGTAACTCCAATGGATGGTAGCCTAGTCATTATGGAACATGGTCTATTATCGAGATCTTTGTTACTCAATAGATGGTAGCTTTGTCATTATGGAAGGTAGTCTGTTGTAGAGATTTGTGTTACTCCAATGGATGATAGCCTTTTCAATATGGAAGTTTGTCTGTTGCCGAGAATTTTGTTACTCCAATAGATGGTAGCCTTGTCATTATGGAAGGAAGTCTGTTGTATAGATTTTTGTTACTCCAATGGTTGGTAGCCTTGTCATTATGGAACATGGTCTATTGTCGAGATTTTTGTTACTCCAATGGATGATAGACTTGTCATTATGGAAGATAGTCTGTTGTCGAGATTTTTGTTACTCCACTGGATGGTAGACTTGACATTATGGAAAGTAGTCTGGTTTCGAGATTTTTGTTACTGCAATGGATGGTAGGCTTGTCATTATGGAACGTAGTCTGTTGTCGATATTTTTGTTACCCCAATCGATGGTAGCCTTGTCGTTATGGAAGGTAGTTTGTTGTCTAGATTTTTGTTACTCCAATGGATGATAGCCTTTTCATTATGGAAGTTAGTCTATTGCAAAGATTTTTCTTACTCCAATGGATGGTAGCCTTTTCATTATGGAAGGAAGTCTGTTGTATAGATTTTTGTAACTCCAATGGAAGGTAGCCTAGTCATTATGGAACATGGTCTATTATCGAGATCTTTGTTACTCAATAGATGGTAGCCTTGTCATTATGGAAGGTAGTCTGTTGTAGAGATTTTTGTTACTCCAATGGATGGAAGCCTTGTCATTATGGAAGGAAGTCTGTTGTCCAGATTTTTGTTAATCCAATGGATGGTAGCCTTGTCATTATGGAAGGAAGTCTGTTGTCGAGATTTTTGTTAATCCAATGGATGGTAGCCTTGTCATTATGGAACGTGGTCTATTGTCGAGATTTTTGTTACTCCAATGGATGGTATCCTTGTCATTATGGAAGGTAGTCTGTTTTCGAGATTTTTGTTACTCCATTGGATTGTAGCCTTGTGATTATGGAAGGAAGTCTGTTGTCGAGGTTTTTGTTACTCCAATGGATGGTAGCCTTGTCATTATGGAACGTGGTCTATTGTCGAGATTTTTGTTACTCCAATGGATGGTAGACTTATCATTATGGAAGATAGTCTCTTGTCGAGATTTTTGTTACTCCAATGGATGATAGACTTGACATTATGGAAAGTAGTCGTGTTTCGAGATTTTTGTTACTGCAATGGATGGTAGGCTTGTCATTAAGGAACATAGTCTGTTGTCGATATTTTTGTTACCCCAATGGATGGTAGCCTTGTCGTTATGGAAGGTAGTTTGTTGTCTAGATTTTTGTTACTCCAACGGATGATAGCCTTTTCATTATGGAAGTTAGTCTGTTGCAGAGAATTTTGTTACTACAATGGATGGTAGCCTTGTCATTATGGAAGCAAGTCTGTTGTATAGATTTTTGTAACTCCAATGTATGGTATCCTTGTCATTATGGAAGTTAGTCTGTTGTCGATATTTTTGTTACTCTAATGGATGGTAGACTTGACATTACGGAAAGTAGTCTTGTTTCGAGATTTTTGTTACTGCAATGGATGGTAGGCTTGTCATTATGGAACGTAGTCTGTTGTCGATATTTTTTTACCCCAATGGATGGTAGCCTTGTCGTTATGGAAGGTAGTTTGTTGTCTAGATTTTTGTTACTCCAATGGATGATAGCCTTTTCATTATGGAAGTTAGTCTATTGCAGAGATTTTTCTTACTCTAATGGATGGTAGCCTTTTCATTATGGAAGGAAGTCTGTTGTATAGATTTTTGTAACTCCAATGGATGGTAGCCTAGTCATTATGGAACATGGTCTATTATCGAGATCTTTGTTACTCAATAGATGGTAGCTTTGTCATTATGGAAGGTAGTCTGTTGTAGAGATTTTTGTTACTCCAATGGATGGTAACCTTGTCATTATGGAAGGAAGTCTGTTGTCGAGATTTTTGTTATCCCAATGGATGGTAGCCTTGTCATTATGGAAGGAAGTCTGTTGTCGAGATTTTTGTTACTCCAATGGATGGTAGCCTTGTCATTATGGAATATGGTCTATTGTCGAGATTTTTGTTACTCTAATGGATGGTATCCTTGTCATTATGGAACATAGTCTGTTTTCGAGATTTTTGTTACTCCATTGGATTGTAGCCTTGTGATTATGGAAGGAAGTCTATTGTCGAGGTTTTTGTTACTCCAATGGATGGTAGCCTTGTCATTATGGAACGTGGTCTATTGTCGAGATTTTTGTTACTCCAATGGATGGTAGACTTGTCATTATGGAAGATAGTCTGTTGTCGAGATTTTTGTTACTCCAATGGATGATAGACTTGACATTATGGAAAGTAGTATGGTTTCGAGATTTTTGTTACTGCAATGGATGGTAGGCTTGTCATTAAGGAACGTAGTCTGTTGTCGATATTTTTGTTACCCCAATGGATGGTAGCCTTGTCATTATGGAAGGTAGTTTGTTGTCTAGATTTTTGTTACTCCAATGGATGATAGCCTTTTCAATATGGAAGTTAGTTTGTTGCCGAGAATTTTGTTACTCCAATGGATGGTAGCCTTGTCATTATGGAAGGAAGTCTGTTGTATAGATTTTTGTAACTCCAATGTATGGTATCCTTGTCATTATGGAAGTTAGTCTATTGTCGAGATTTTTGTTACTCCAATGGATGGTAGACTTGACATTATGGAAAGTAGTCTGGTTTCGAGATTTTTGTTACTGCAATGGATGGTAGGCTTGTCATTATGGAACGTAGTCTGTTGTCGATATTTTTTTTACCCCAATGGATGGTAGCCATGTCGTTATGGAAGGTAGTTTGTTGTCTAGATTTTTGTTACTCCAATGGATGATAGCCTTTTCATTATGGAAGTTAGTCTATTACAGAGATTTTTCTTACTCTAATGGATGGTAGCCTTTTCATTATGGAAGGAAGTCTGTTGTATAGATTTTTGTAAATCCAATGGATGGTAGCCTAGTCATTATGGAACATGGTCTATTATCGAGATCTTTGTTACTCAATAGATGGTAGCCTTGTCATTATGGAAGGTAGTCTGTTGTAGAGATTTTTGTTACTCCAATGGATGGTAACCTTGTCATTATGGAAGGAAGTCTGTTGTCGAGATTTTTGTTATCCCAATGGATGGTAGCCTTGTCATTATGGAAGGAAGTCTGTTGTCGAGATTTTTGTTACTCCAATGGATGGTAGCCTTGTCATTATGGAATATGGTCTATTGTCGAGATTTTTGTTACTCTAATGGATGGTATCCTTGTCATTATGGAACATAGTCTGTTTTCGAGATTTTTGTTACTCCATTGGATTGTAGCCTTGTGATTATGGAAGGAAGTCTATTGTCGAGGTTTTTGTTACTCCAATGGATGGTAGCCTTGTCATTATGGAACGTGGTCTATTGTCGAGATTTTTGTTACTCCAATGGATGGTAGACTTGTCATTATGGAAGATAGTCTGTTGTCGAGATTTTTGTTACTCCAATGGATGATAGACTTGACATTATGGAAAGTAGTATGGTTTCGAGATTTTTGTTACTGCAATGGATGGTAGGCTTGTCATTAAGGAACGTAGTCTGTTGTCGATATTTTTGTTACCCCAATGGATGGTAGCCTTGTCATTATGGAAGGTAGTTTGTTGTCTAGATTTTTGTTACTCCAATGGATGATAGCCTTTTCAATATGGAAGTTAGTTTGTTGCCGAGAATTTTGTTACTCCAATGGATGGTAGCCTTGTCATTATGGAAGGAAGTCTGTTGTATAGATTTTTGTAACTCCAATGTATGGTATCCTTGTCATTATGGAAGTTAGTCTATTGTCGAGATTTTTGTTACTCCAATGGATGGTAGACTTGACATTATGGAAAGTAGTCTGGTTTCGAGATTTTTGTTACTGCAATGGATGGTAGGCTTGTCATTATGGAACGTAGTCTGTTGTCGATATTTTTTTTACCCCAATGGATGGTAGCCATGTCGTTATGGAAGGTAGTTTGTTGTCTAGATTTTTGTTACTCCAATGGATGATAGCCTTTTCATTATGGAAGTTAGTCTATTACAGAGATTTTTCTTACTCTAATGGATGGTAGCCTTTTCATTATGGAAGGAAGTCTGTTGTATAGATTTTTGTAAATCCAATGGATGGTAGCCTAGTCATTATGGAACATGGTCTATTATCGAGATCTTTGTTACTCAATAGATGGTAGCCTTGTCATTATGGAAGGTAGTCTGTTGTAGAGATTTCTGTTACTCCAATGGATGGTAGCCTTGTCATTATGGAAGTAAGTCTGTTGTCCAGATTTTTGTTACTCCAATGAATGGTAGCCTTGTGTGATCGGTGGATCTGGAACTGACTGTTTAACGCTGGTTCGCGAAATGTCGCGGAAGCAAGAGTCGCCACCGTCTTTTATTTTCTCCAAATGGAAAGGACAAAAGCACAGAAAAATTCCTTAAAGAGATTGCTCTCGGTTCGGGAGGTAGGTTATAGAAAGGGAAGGTGTTAGCACCCTTTCTATCCATGGTTATCCATGGGCTCTTAGATACTTGCTCAATGTGTTTTCAAAATTGTTTGTTTGCTTTTCAATGTGGGTTTAAAAAAGTTTCTTTGAAAAATTTCAGATCGACTCGTACGTCAGAGTGTTTGAAAAGTTTGCTTTGAAAGCTTTTGAAAAGTGTCGGTGTGAAAAGATTTTAGTTTGTTTTGAAGAGAGCAAGTATCCTTGAGAACCTACCTACCCTAAGGAATTCGTCTGTGTAGATGTCCTTTAAAGTAGTGCCATCCCACCATTGAGAGGTAGGTAGCACCACCGTTGGAGGTGTTCGGGTCAATTCGATTTTAGGGACATGGTGATCACCAGAGCAATGGGAAGACACCTTAGAAGCTACCCTCATGCCAGGTTCCCGGATCATGAGGACTTACTAAGACGTTTTCTACTCGACGACCACCTTTCGAAAGGCAACAGTGAGGCGTACCCTAGGGGTGGTGTGTGCGAATTGTGTGTCCTGTTTCATTTGATATTTGTCTTTTGTCATGTCATTGTGATCTACGCTTGATTTTAATTAAGACATTCATTCTTGCATGCTTTTTAACAATTAATATTTGCGGGAAATAAATCTAAGGCTATTACAAAGGCGCGGGTCCACATCGCCAAAATTAAACCGGACCCGATTTAGCGGAAAAATAAATAACACGAAGTAAATAAAAGTGCGAAAAGTAAATTACAACGCTTTGGGGAAATTACATAATTATATAAACGATAAAAAGTAAATACGCGAAATAAAGGAATTGAATAAAATTAGGGCGTTGGACCCTTTTTGCAAATAATTAAAAGTTAATGAGAATTAAAAATTAAATGATTAAATGTTTTTTTGGTATTTTGTATTGTTTAGATTTAATGAGAAAAAAGGAGAATTAATTAAAATTAAATTAGACGGCAAACCCTAAATTCTAATATTTTTTTATTTATTATGAAAGAATTAAAATATGACCTAAATTAAACCTAATTCATTTATGTACAATTTAAATAGGAAAATAAATAAATAAATAATAATTATTATTGTGGAAAAAAGGGGATAAATATTAAAAGGAATAAAAAATAGCAATTAACCTAATTCTACATTTTTTTGATTTTTATTAAAAAGGATTTAAAATTGAAACCTAATTACACTAAATAATCCACATTTTAATTTATTTATGAAAACAATTATTATAAAATAAATATTATATTTTTGTATTTTTCTGATTTTTAGTGTTTTTATATTTTTTGTAGACAAAATTAATTAATTAAATTGAGATGACAAATTAAATAAAATTGCAATAAAAGAAAATAAAATATAAACATAAATAAGAAAATGCAAACCAGGGGGGGGTAAACCCAATTTTGGAGGTTCAGGCCTGGTGATCTCTGGCCCATTAAGCTTGACATTTATTGACTTTTTGGATTAAGCGTAACACGTTGACTGGCCTCCACCATACGCCTTGACTCTGGGCCCTTGATTTGCACTTACTGGACGCGTGTAGGCTTGATCCTTGAGGATGTATGGTGTACCTGTATCACTGAAGCGCATAGGAATTGAGAATGAAAAATAATATTGAGTTTGTTCAGACCTGGGACTTGAACCCAGGTCTTTGATGTCACATGCATAGTGCGTTGCCAGCTGAACCATTCACTTTCAATTAACATAATATATCACATAAATAATATAAAAAGAAAACGCTAATGCTTTGGAATTCCGCGCGAAATTCAAATGGACCTGTCACCAATGGACACGTCTTCGTCTCCTTCTTCTTCCCTGTAAAACAAAACTCAAGGGGAACGGTTTTTTTAGCGTGGTTTAAAGAGGGATTCAAGAAAATAGCGAATAGAGATATATGAAACATAAATTCATCGCGAGTATGCATTCATCTTCGTCTTGGTGCGCTGAACTCAACCATGGTATCCATTGGTCCTGATTTTTCCTATATAGAAAATCCCTAATTCGAGTTCCTGAAAACCCTAACTTTTGGCAATGGCATCATCGTATATAGTCAATGAAAATACAATTAAATACCACAGTTAGTTTTAGAATTTCACAAAGAATAAGAATCAACAAGCAAAATTCATGAAAGATGCTTAGAATATGATATGCGTTCAAGAATTTTATGCTATACAGTCCAAAGCCTCGTTACCAATTCTTGAGGTTTTTGCTGTTGTTAATGATTGGAATACGTTCAGAATTGTCCAAGGAAGCTATTGCAATTGGTTTGGTGCCTTAAATCACCCTATAACCTTGATTTCAGAATTCAACTTTTGGAGAATTTTTTGCAAGTTTGTAATGAGGTTCTGAGCGCAGCTTCCATCCTTTATGCTTAGGGTTTTCATTCTGATCATATAGGGAGTGATCTAGGTCAACAAAAACTAACAAAATCTCATGAATTCATTATTTGGAGATTTGATTTGCTTAAGGATCTTTTTGAATATTTTTTCATGGTTTTTGTGCCAAATCTGATCAATTAGCATCAAATCCTTCCCTATTAACATGTGCACGAGTTATAGAGTCCAAAGCATGCATAAAAAGATTTTTTAGGTTAAGGTTTATATTTTTCATGAATTAAAATGATTTAAATGAATATAAATTAATATTAATTCAAGTAAATAATTAAAAAATATGAAAATACTTCCCTTTGGGCCTAGTGGTCGTGCATAGGCTTGGCATGAAGAAATTTGGAAGAAAAATGGGCCCAATTGCATTTTTAGGCCTTTTGCATCAATGTTGACTTTTCAAAATTCCTAAAAATTTCCCAACTTCCACAAGGCATAACTTGGTCAATTTTTAAGCTTTTCACATGTTCTTGGACATTTTGGAAAGGTCTTTGAGTCCTTTAACCAATGCCTTTGGTCCCATGTCATTTTGATTTACCAATCTCAAGTTATGGCCTTTGACTTAAAGTCACTTTTTGTTGACTTTTGAAAATGACCTATAATGTTGAAATTGATAACTTTTTGTGAGAGCATTTCTTGGACTTGGAATATGAAGATGAATTGTAGGAAATGTCTTTCTCTTCAAAATGAGCTTTGGATGGAATTTTTCTGATAATCCATGTGAAAGTTATGCCCTGGTCAATTTCAGTTGACTTTTTCAGCTGTCCAAATATAGTAACTTTTGCATCTTTGATGATTTCTGAGCCAAATTTTGAGAATCATGATCAAGCATTGATCAAATGATGTTTGTGGCTTCAAAATGATATGTTGACCAAAAATTTGAACTTTTGACTGTCAAATGACCATTTTGCCCCTACAGTTGACTGTAGTGCAATCTAGGGTTTTGACTGTGCAATTTTGAGCTGAATGCCTTGAAACTTGATATGAGGATGCTTGACCACCTCTATAGGCATATGAGACTTGATTGGGCCTTTGAAAAGTTCATTTGCTTGACCAGAACTCAAACCCTAGTTTTGACTGTATAAGAGACAGCTGAGCTGCACAACCCTTGGGGAATTTTGTGACCTTGACTTTGGCAATTCTTGATGAATATGGGAGGGCAAATTTTGGGGTACAACAGTTGCCCCTGTTCAATCTTCTTAGACCTGAGGATGCAGATTGGCTGACGTACCTTTCGTAATCCGAGGGTAGAAGATGATTGAACACTAAAGTGCCCAGAAATTTGCGCTCACATAGTAGCCATGATGATGAGGGAATGGGCTTATAGATGCCATTTGGATGTTGATCGCGTAGGATGATGGGCTTACAGATGCCATCTGGACGTTGATCGCGTAGGAGATTCCTTAGCGAGAAACTGCATACCTGCAAAAAAAGAAAAATGAGTACCTGACACGTCGCAGGAGCTGATTTTAGATGCTTGGTATAGATGTGTCCTGACTGATTACGGGAGCTGGGTCTGGAGCTTCACACGTTGATGAATGAACCAGGGATGGTTGCTGCCTTAACCTGAATGATAAGTTAACCTTGGATGATTTTAACTTCAACAACGCTCGTTGAGAAAATCTTGGTGAGGATTACCATCTTCGTAGTGTCAGGAAGAGAACCAAAGGACATTATAATCTCGAAGGGAGTCACCTTACTCACCGCTGGAGAGGGAACTATAGGAAATTATAATCTGAAAGGAGATATCACCTCACGCTCATGCCGGAGAGGGAAACATCTGAAGAAGGAATTACCACCTCACGCGCCGTTGGAGAGGGGACCATAAGAGAATATCACCTCACGCTCATGCCGGAGAGGGGAACATCTGAAGAAGGAATTACCACCTCACACGCCGTTGGAGGGGGACCATAAGAGAATATCACCTCACGCTCATGCCGGAGAGGAGAACATCTGAAGAAGGAATTACCACCTCACACGCCGTTGGAGAGGGGACCATAAGAGAATATCACCTCACGCTCATGCCGGAGAGGAGAACATCTGAAGAAGGAATTACCACCTCACACGCCGTTGGAGAGGGGACCATAAGAGAATATCACCTCACGCTCATGCCGGAGAGGAGAACATCTGAAGAAGGAATTACCACCTCACACGCCGTTGGAGAGGGGACCATAAGAGAATATCACCTCACGCTCATGCCGGAGAGGAGAACATCTGAAGAAGGAATTACCACCTCACACGCCGTTGGAGAGGGGACCATAAGAGAATATCACCTCACGCTCATGCCGGAGAGGAGAACATCTGAAGAAGGAATTACCACCTCACACGCCGTTGGAGAGGGGACCATAAGAGAATATCACCTCACGCTCATGCCGGAGAGGAGAACATCTGAAGAAGGAATTACCACCTCACACGCCGTTGGAGAGGGGACCATAAGAGAATATCACCTCACGCTCATGCCGGAGAGGGGAACATCTGAAGAAGGAATTACCACCTCACACGCCGTTGGAGAGGGGACCATAAGAGAACTTCTACTGAGTCTTTATCAGAAAAACCTGTTTGGAGTCGATTTAACTGGACTGGAGAAGTCTTTGAAATATGTTTGAGAATTTCAACTGCACCCTTCCTGAAAGGTAGAGGTTAGTTATATGCGATGCATGATATGGATCAAGCAAACATGGATACGATTTATATGATATGATGTGTACATGCATGCTATAATGATGTATGTGATGATTCATGTATGTTTTCGTCTAGGAAAATAAATCCTTGACGGGTGCCGGGAAGTCATATCCTGGGTTGATGTTGAGGAAGAGATTTTGCTTCCGCTGTGGATGATTGTTGCAAGAATACCAGTAGGAGAAGATAACTCCGTTGAGGAATGAACTTGGCAAATGAAATAATTCTGCGGGAGAAAAGATACTCTAGCGATCATGCTGGGGAGTGCTACTCTGTGGGGATAGCAATGCTTTGCTGAGTTAATGAAGATAACTCCGTTGGGGATATCCGTTGATGAGTTATGCTGGGGATACCCTTGTTGTGCTGGAAGTATTGATAGACTTCGCTGGGGTAGGAAGACTTTGTCGAGAACGCTCTTTCCGTGGCTTTTGGCTGAGGATAACCCAGTTATATCCTGTTACGGAAATAACTCTTTAAATCAAACAGGGACGACGCGTTCGTGCTCTGCGAGGGATAAGCTTCCAGAATCTACTGGGGATAAGCTTGCTGCTTGGGGATATGATTTCCAACTTTGTTGGTGAAGCTGGATTGGACTCTTCTGGGGAAGTTTGATATGCAGGGAAGTGATTCCGTTGAATTATTGAGATACTGCCGGGGAACAATCTTTAGATCAAGACTGCCGGGGATGCTTGTTAAGAATGCGTGCTGCTGGGGAGGTATTGAGATCTACAGGAGGATACTCAATTTCCTCGATATTTGATGATTTGCTTGGAGAGACATGTGTTATTTTACTGAACTGCTCTCTGGGGAATTAAGATACACTTGGCCGTGTTCTTTAGCTGAACCTACCTTAGTACCTTGGGGGATAGAACAATTAGCTGCTCGGACAACTCTTTATTGCCCCTGTTTCTAGTGTCACCTGCAATGAATTCCTTTGTCTCGTATGCAAATATTTATGAGTTAGCAAATTATTGTCAATGCATACATCACAAATTGAACCTTGGACGTTCTTCGCAAAACAAAACAGAAAAAGAAAAACACTTGGGCACGTTTAACTGGAAATATATTTTTATTGATTTTTGAATGGCCTGAAAATAGGCGTTTTGTGTACAAGAGGCTGACGTCCTAGTAAGAGGTACGTCGCCGATCAAAAGAGTTTATACAAGTTTTGTACAAAAGAAAAATAAAACAGCTGTGTGAAAGATGAATGATCCACTGGGTTTCAACTCTGCTATTGCCTTTATAACTCCGAGCGTCTCATCACTTGATGACCTTGGTTGAAGGTGAAGCTGACTGATCGATGCCGTCTGAACCTGATGCAGATACCGGATTCTGGATGCAAAGTGATCCAATGAGACATAGTTTTACGCTTTATCCCTAATTTTGCCTGGACCGCCCTCTCGGGTTTTCAGTCCACCGGGATACCCATTTTTGCCCAAGCCGCCCTTTCAGGTTTTCGACTTGCCGGGTGTACAGATTTTTTCATTTTCATCCCTACATTTTGCCCGAACCCTTTTGGTTCGACGGGAAGCCCTAATTTTGGCCTAGGCATGTCAGCCTAGCGGGTCTTTTTCATGCGTAGTATTTTTTAACTATGTCTGCATTGGCAGGGTGAGGAAGGTCGTCACCATCTATGTTAGTTAAGATCATTGCTCCTCCTGAGAACACATGCTTAACCACAAATGGCCCTTCGTATGTAGGGGTCCATTTGCCCCTTGGGTCACTCTGAGGAAGGATGATTCTCTTGATAACCAGATCCCCAACTTGATATTCCTGTGGCCTGACCTTTTTGTTAAATGCCCTGATCATTCGTTTCTGATACGTCTGACCATGACAGATAGCAGCAAGTCTTTTTTCGTCAATGAGATTGAGTTGATCAAGTCGTGTCTGGATCCAATCATCTTCGTTCAGATTTGCATCCTTCATTATCCGGAGAGAGGGAATTTGCACTTCGATCGGCAAGACTGCCTCCATACCATAAACCAGAGAGAAGGGAGTTGCCCCGGTTGACGTCCTAGCTGAGGTACGGTACCCATGCAGAGCGAACGGTAACATTTCGTGCCAATCCTTATACGTCACTGTCATCTTTTGCACGATCTTCTTGATGTTCTTATTTGCTGCTTCTACAGCCCCATTCATCTTCGGTCTGTAAGGAGAAGAATTGTGGTGCTGTATCTTGAACTGTTCGCAGAGCTCAGCAATCATCTTATTGTTCAGATTGGTACCGTTGTCTGTAATAATTCGCTCAGGGACGCCGTATCGACAAATCAGGTTGTGCCGAATAAACCGTGCCACAACAGTCTTGGTTACCGTAGCATAGGATGCTGCCTCAACCCACTTTGTAAAATAGTCGATCGCCACTAGGATGAAGCGATGTCCATTGGATGCCGTAGGTTTTATTTCTCCGATCATGTCTATGCCCCACATCGCAAACGGCCAAGGCGCAGTCAGAACATTCAGGGGAACCGGAGGAACATGCACCTTATCTGCGTAGATCTGACACTTGTGGCATGTCTTGGAGTGTTGGTAGCAGTCAGCTTCCATTGTGGACCAATAGTATCCTGCCCGTAGGATTTTCTTAGCCATAGTATGTCCACTGGAATGTGTACCAAAGGTCCCTTCGTGCAGCTCTTCCATGATTCTTTCCGCTTCAGTCTTGTCCACACAGCGCAGTAAGGTTGAATCATGGTTTCTCTTGTACAAGATGCCGTTGCTTAGGAAGAATTTGGCTGCAAACCTCCTCAGGAATTTCTTATCGTTGACAGAGGCACCTTCAGGGTATTCCTGAGCTTCCAGATATCTCTTCACTTCGTGGTACCAAGGCTTTTCAGTTACCAATTCAGTTTCGATATCACAACAGTATGCCGGTTCGTCCAGTTTCCAGATGGTGATCTGGGGAGCTTCATTATCCCATTTAACCTTGAACATTGAAGACATAGTAGCTAACGCGTCCGCTAACTGATTCTCTTCTCTTGGAAAGTGCTCAAAGGTTATCTCTGTAAAGTGGGGAATCAGGGTCAACACACGTTCTCTGTAAGGGATCAAGTTTGGATGTTTCGTATCCCACTCTCCATTGATCTGATTGATCACTAGGGCGGAATCTCCGAAGACACTGAGGAACTTGATCCGTAAGTCGATCGCAGCTTGAAGACCCATGATACACGCCTCATACTCCGCCATGTTGTTGGTACAGTTGAAACATAGCCGGGCAGTGAGTGGAGTATGAGTACCTTGTGGAGATATGATTATGGCGCCGACACCATTTCCCAAAGCGTTGGAAGCTCCGTCAAAGTGCATAGACCATCGGGATCCTGGTTCAGGTCCTTCATCCGGTCCAGGTACTTCACAATCAGTTATAATCATGATGCTTTCGTCCGGAAACTCGAAGTTCATTGATTGGTAGTCATCTACAGCTTGATGAGCTAAGTGGTCTGCCAATACACTCCCTTTGATGGCTTTCTGGGTGGTGTACTGAATGTCGTATTCCGTCAAGATCATTTGCCATCTTGCAATTCTCCCAGACAGAGCAGGCTTTTCAAATATATACTTTATCGGATCCATCTTTGAGATCAACAAGGTAGTGTGAGTCAGCATATACTGTCTCAGCCGGCGAGCAGCCCATACCAAAGCGCAGCAAGTTTTCTCAAGCAGTGAGTATCGGGTCTCACAGTCGGTAAACTTTTTGCTAAGGTAATAAATGGCATGCTCTTTTCGGCCAGACTCGTCATGCTGCCCCAGCACGCACCCCATTGAGTTGTCTAGCACTGTCAGATATAGGATCAGAGGTCTCCCTTCAACCGGTGGCATGAGGATGGGTGGTTCTTGGAGGTACTCTTTGATTTTGTCGAAAGCAGCCTGACATTCATCGTTCCAACATACTACCTGATCTTTCTTCAGCAGCTTGAAGATTGGCTCACAGGTAGCAGTCAGATGAGATATGAATCGAGCGATGTAATTCAGGCGTCCTAAAAAGCCTCTGACCTCCTTCTCTGTTTTAGGAACTGGCCTCTCTTGAATAGCTTTGACCTTAGCAGGGTCCACTTGAATACCTTTATCACTGACCACAAAGCCTAGCAGCTTCCCAGATCTTACCCCGAAGGTGCACTTGTTCGGGTTCAATCTCAGTTTGTACAGTTTCAACCGGTCAAACAACTTCTGCAGATGATCTAGATGTTCTTCCTCAGTCTGGGACCTAGCAATCATGTCGTCCACATACACTTCGATCTCATGATGGATCATGTCATGAAATAAGGCAACCATGGCACGCTGGTAGGTTGCCCCAGCATTCTTTAATCCGAACGGCATGACCTTGTAACAGAAGGTGCCCCACTGAGTAACAAATGTAGTCTTTTCCATGTCTTCAGGTGCCATCTTGATCTGATTGTAGCCTGAAAAGCCATCCATGAAAGAGAATACTTTGTGTTGTGCTGTATTATCAACAAGGACATCAATATGAGGTAAGGGGAAGTCATCCTTGGGGCTGGCCCTGTTCAGATCCCTGTAATCAACACACATTCTGACCTTACCGTCCTTTTTAGGTATCGGCACCACATTAGCAACCCACTGAGGGTACGAAGTTACTGCAAGGAACCCGGCATCAAACTGTTTCATCACCTCGGCCTTGATTTTCTCGGACATCTCTGGACGCATCCGACGAACCTTTTGTTTAACTGGAGGGCAGTCTTCCCTAGTCGGCAAATGATGGACAACAATATCGGTATCCAACCCTGGCATGTCTTCGTAGGACCAGGCAAAGATCTCCATATAGTCATGTAACATCTTGGTTAACCGTTGCTTCACGCTGAGCTCTAGGTTAGCACCAATCTTTACCTCTTTCCTGTCTGCCTCAGTACCCAGGTTTATAGTTTCCACTGGCTCTTCATGGGGTTGAATTGCCCTCTCTTCCTGAAGTAACAGTCTTGCAAGCTCGCCAGGCACTTCGCAATCATATTCACCTTCGTCTTCGGCTAAGTTGATCGGATTTTCGAAGTCATAATTGGCATTAGCAGAGCTGTTATCAGTGAGATCCAGAGTGGATTGGAACCTGTATGAGTGAGTGTGTGTGTAAATACAGCTGTTTTGAAAATTATGTAAAGGAAAAGGAAAGATAGAAAAGGAACACAATATTTGCAATGCGAAAATAGTCCAAGATTTTCATTCATGATGTATAAAATGACAGTTCATATGCCCTCACAAATAGAACCACGGTGTCTCGGGTAAGGCACCGGGCCATAGAGTTTATCAATGTTTATTACAAAATATCAAAACAAAGAAATTTATTACTTAGTGTCAAAAGAAACAGAGAGGTTGTCCTTGGCGCTCCAATTGTTAAGTCCACCATTAGCAGCCGGGTAGATCCAGCTATCGAACTCAGCTTCATCAACTTCCTCTTCGTCCCCGATAGCATTAACTCCATGAGCAGGCAGGGGAGCTGTCACCACATTAGGCTTGTCTGATGTCTCAAACTGAACCTCCTTAGCATCAATGAGGTCCTGCAGCTTGTTCCTTAGTGCCCAACAGTCATCAGTGGCATGCCCCGGGCTATCTGAATGGTAAGCACAACGGGCATTCGGGTTGTACTTAGGAGAGGTAGTTTTTGGGAACTTTGGTGCCTCCTTGACAGATACCAAGTTGGTCGCGAGCAGCTGTGGCAGAATCTGCGATAGGGTCATGCTTAACCGGGTAAACTCTCTCCGGGGTCTATCAACCCTTTGAGGATTGTTTGGCCGGGGAGCGGCAGCAGGCTTAGCGATCATTACCGCGCTGACAGATTGGCGGTGATCAGGTCTTTCTGATTTCCTAGAGCCATACACGGCACTAGACTCCTTTTTAAATGGCTTCTTTTCTGCACTAGATGATGATGCAGCCTTTGCAATCTTCCCAGATTTCAATCCAGCTTCAATTCTCTCTCCAGTTAAGATCAAATCAGTGAAACCAGCCGAGGAATTCCCAATGAGATGGTTAAAAAACGGCCCAGATAGGGTCCCCAAGAACATGTCCACCAGCTCCCGATCAGTCAATGGTGGCTGCACCCTGCCAGCCAGATCTCTCCACTTCTGCGCGTACTCTTTAAAACCTTCGCTTACGCCCAACGACATACCCTGGAGTTGGGTACGCGTGGGGGCAAGGTCGGCATTATACTGATACTGCTTGTAGAAAGCAGTGGCCAGCTCCTCCCAGTTACGAACCTTAGTCCCATCCAGCTGATAGAACCATTCGAGATGAGTCCCTGAAAGACTCTCCTGGAAGAAGTGGATCCATAGATTCTTGTCCGCAGAGTACGGCTGAATCTTCCGAACATAGGACCTCAAATGCAACTTGGGACAGGATGCCCCGTCATACTTAGAAAAAGTTGGAGCTTTGAACTTGTGCGGGATAATTACACCAGTCGACAAACCCAGATCTCCAAAATCCAGCCCAGGTACCTGTTGAACTTCCATGGCCTTCAACCTGTCCTCCAGTTGTTTGTATCTGTTGTCTTCAGGAGGGTACTGCTCTTCATCAAAATCTGTCTCGTTGTCGGAGACCACCGGACTAGGAACCCTTGCTTCTGCCTGAGAAGGACTCTTGCCAACAGAAGAAGCAACCTCTTCATTGTGTAGAGTATTACCCAACCTTCGGCCCGTGTTGAATAGAACAGTTCTTCTTTTCTTCTTCTTCTCCTTCTTCAGGAGCATGGTCTTCAGTTCCTCTTGGCCTTTGGCTAGACCCAGGATTAGCTCTTGAAACTGCGCGTTCTGCGCCTGGAGAGCCTTGATTGAAGTCTCAGTTGATTCAGATCCGGAATTCATGATGCTGAAATAAACAGCGAAGAACTGTAAGCAACCTGAAAAAGGGGAAAAACCTGCTATGCACATGATGTATGAAATGCGTATGAATTATGTTTTCAAAGACAATCGGGAATCAACTTTGTAAACAAAAAGGAACACACTTCATTAGATTCAACTTTGCAACTGAAATTATTCAATAAATTTGCCCTTAGGCGTTTATATGAAAGGAAACAACTGGAAAGGAAATAAGAACTGTAAAGGCACATTCAGAATTCCTCATTGATCCCATGGTCTCCTTTTCTCAGTACGGAGGTATGCATTCAGAGCTCTCTCATTCTCCAACTGCTTTGTCAGCTTCTGGATCTTTGATTCCTGCTCGTTGAACTTTTCCCGGTAAGAATCCCGTTCTTCTTGCAGTTGCGACCAAGATCTCTTCAATGTCTCATAATCAGTAGGTATCTGAGGAGGAAGGACAGTTGGAGGAACACCATCTTTATCAGGACACTCAAGAATGATGGGTCTGACAGCTTCATACGGCATACCTAACTTCTGAGCACGGATGCGGACCCATTTGTAGTAGGCTTCCATAGGTAGAGAAGTCTTTGGCCCTAGTTCTTGTGGGTCAGCTTTATGAACCTTCTCCCAAGCCTTGATGAACCTACGACGTAGCTCGTCACTATCCACCTGAAACTCGAAACTGATGTGAGGCACCAACATCTCATGGGGGCCTGCTCTTCTTGCTCTTCCAAACTGACGGAGTGCTAGACATGGATTGTAAGAGATCCCTCCTTGAGTACCAATCAGAGGAACATTAGGATACTCCCCGCATCGATCAATAATAGCTATCTCATCCAAACCTCTGCAAGTCCAAATGATGTCTTTATCGGTGAGAGACATTAACCTGTGAGCCCAACCTCTTCCTTCTTGGTTTTTCAGTACGAACTTGGGGAGGTGCGAAATAAACCACCTCACCAACAAAGGGATACAACACCATAGGGTTCCTCGTCTTCGGGTAGTACGGGCATGGAGTTGTTGCAAGATGTCACCCAAGAGAGTGGGCACAGGGTTCTGAGACATAAAGATCCTAATGGAAGTGACATTGATGAAGTTGTCAGGATTAGGAAACAGGACCAACCCATAGATTAGGAGAGCCAAGATGTCTTCATATGCCCTAAAGTCCAAGTCATTCCAGAAGCTGTTAGCTTTACCAATCAGAAACTTGGCCAAGAAACCCTTAACTCCGCTTCTAGTTACCCAGTTGTCTGTTACCTCTTGATGGGTCAAAGGAAGAGCTGCAGCAATGTCCTCAAGCCTGAGGGTCTTTTCCCAACCAGTAAAAGGAGTCTGATCCAAGATAGGGATACCAAGCAGATTAGAGAACTCTTCCAGGGTAGGGACCAGCTGGAAGTCTTGAAAGGTAAAACACTGGTACTGAGGGTCATAGAACTGGGTCAGAACACTCATCAACTGTTGATCCCGCTTTGCAGTGACTAAACTGAGAAGAGAACCATGCCTCTGAATGAAGGAAGTGGTATTTGGAATTCTGCTAACCAACTCATCAATCAACTCAGGTGAACGAACAAAGTTGAACCGGATAGTATTCCTTCGCACAGGCATCATAATGTCCTACAAAACAGAGCAAAGATGAAACCCTCTTGTCTTTGAAATGGTCAGTTCTTATGCAGGATGCAATGCTCATGATGTTATGATGTTATGATAAAGCACACCACATACAGATACAAAGGCAAACATAGTAAGGCACACAAGTCACACAAGGCAAGCCCCTAAAGTTTAGGCCAGCATGAGGTCTAGGTACTACCCTCTTTCAGTTTGTTGGTTCATACCTGTCCTAATCAAAAGTAACCGGGTTCTTAGAGGATCCCAATATCATTGGCTACCCTCAATCGGTCATAACTCCAGCATCGCAATCTTTTCTTGCGGCCAGAACCATCACGAGAGTTTAGCCTCAATGGGCGTAGCATACTGCTACTGTTCTAAAGGCCAAGTTGTGTCAATTAAGGTTCTAAGGTTGTTGGTGCTTAGTGACTCCTTAGAAGACCCATATTCTCCTCGTTGCGACACAAGGGATATCGGTACAGACTAAGGTGTCACACCAACGTAGCCACTGCTTCACCTGTGTCGGTCTACGCCGGACAGGTCCCTCACAGCTTATGCTACCTAACAGGGTATCCCCAGATCCGGGTTAGGATCTATGTATCTCCGATGCAACCCACAATAGTAAAGCAAGCAAAACAATACAAGTGAAAACACAGTTATGACCTAGCCCTAAGGTACACCTCACTTTATAAAGGGTCCCCAGCAGAGTCGCCAGTTCTGTGATCGGTGGATCTGGAACTGACTGTTTAACGCTGGTTCGCGAAATGTCGCGGAAGCAAGAGTCGCCACCGTCTTTTATTTTCTCCAAATGGAAAGGACAAAAGCACAGAAAAATTCCTTAAAGAGATTGCTCTCGGTTCGGGAGGTAGGTTATAGAAAGGGAAGGTGTTAGCACCCTTTCTATCCATGGTTATCCATGGGCTCTTAGATACTTGCTCAATGTGTTTTCAAAATTGTTTGTTTGCTTTTCAATGTGGGTTTAAAAAAGTTTCTTTGAAAAATTTCAGATCGACTCGTACGTCAGAGTGTTTGAAAAGTTTGCTTTGAAAGCTTTTGAAAAGTGTCGGTGTGAAAAGATTTTAGTTTGTTTTGAAGAGAGCAAGTATCCTTGAGAACCTACCTACCCTAAGGAATTCGTCTGTGTAGATGTCCTTTAAAGTAGTGCCATCCCACCATTGAGAGGTAGGTAGCACCACCGTTGGAGGTGTTCGGGTCAATTCGATTTTAGGGACATGGTGATCACCAGAGCAATGGGAAGACACCTTAGAAGCTACCCTCATGCCAGGTTCCCGGATCATGAGGACTTACTAAGACGTTTTCTACTCGACGACCACCTTTCGAAAGGCAACAGTGAGGCGTACCCTAGGGGTGGTGTGTGCGAATTGTGTGTCCTGTTTCATTTGATATTTGTCTTTTGTCATGTCATTGTGATCTACGCTTGATTTTAATTAAGACATTCATTCTTGCATGCTTTTTAACAATTAATATTTGCGGGAAATAAATCTAAGGCTATTACAAAGGCGCGGGTCCACATCGCCAAAATTAAACCGGACCCGATTTAGCGGAAAAATAAATAACACGAAGTAAATAAAAGTGCGAAAAGTAAATTACAACGCTTTGGGGCAATTACATAATTATATAAACGATAAAAAGTAAATACGCGAAATAAAGGAATTGAATAAAATTAGGGCGTTGGACCCTTTTTGCAAATAATTAAAAGTTAATGAGAATTAAAAATTAAATGATTAAATGTTTTTTTGGTATTTTGTATTGTTTAGATTTAATGAGAAAAAAGGAGAATTAATTAAAATTAAATTAGACGGCAAACCCTAAATTCTAATATTTTTTTTATTTATTATGAAAGAATTAAAATATGACCTAAATTAAACCTAATTCATTTATGTACAATTTAAATAGGAAAATAAATAAATAAATAATAATTATTATTGTGGAAAAAAGGGGATAAATATTAAAAGGAATAAAAAATAGCAATTAACCTAATTCTACATTTTTTTGATTTTTATTAAAAAGGATTTAAAATTGAAACCTAATTACACTAAATAATCCACATTTTAATTTATTTATGAAAACAATTATTATAAAATAAATATTATATTTTTGTATTTTTCTGATTTTTAGTGTTTTTATATTTTTTGTAGACAAAATTAATTAATTAAATTGAGATGACAAATTAAATAAAATTGCAATAAAAGAAAATAAAATATAAACATAAATAAGAAAATGCAAACCAGGGGGGGGGGGGGGGGTAAACCCAATTTTGGAGGTTCAGGCCTGGTGATCTCTGGCCCATTAAGCTTGACATTTATTGACTTTTTGGATTAAGCGTAACACGTTGACTGGCCTCCACCATACGCCTTGACTCTGGGCCCTTGATTTGCACTTACTGGACGCGTGTAGGCTTGATCCTTGAGGATGTATGGTGTACCTGTATCACTGAAGCGCATAGGAATTGAGAATGAAAAATAATATTGAGTTTGTTCAGACCTGGGACTTGAACCCAGGTCTTTGATGTCACATGCATAGTGCGTTGCCAGCTGAACCATTCACTTTCAATTAACATAATATATCACATAAATAATATAAAAAGAAAACGCTAATGCTTTGGAATTCCGCGCGAAATTCAAATGGACCTGTCACCAATGGACACGTCTTCGTCTCCTTCTTCTTCCCTGTAAAACAAAACTCAAGGGGAACGGTTTTTTTAGCGTGGTTTAAAGAGGGATTCAAGAAAATAGCGAATAGAGATATATGAAACATAAATTCATCGCGAGTATGCATTCATCTTCGTCTTGGTGCGCTGAACTCAACCATGGTATCCATTGGTCCTGATTTTTCCTATATAGAAAATCCCTAATTCGAGTTCCTGAAAACCCTAACTTTTGGCAATGGCATCATCGTATATAGTCAATGAAAATACAATTAAATACCACAGTTAGTTTTAGAATTTCACAAAGAATAAGAATCAACAAGCAAAATTCATGAAAGATGCTTAGAATATGATATGCGTTCAAGAATTTTATGCTATACAGTCCAAAGCCTCGTTACCAATTCTTGAGGTTTTTGCTGTTGTTAATGATTGGAATACGTTCAGAATTGTCCAAGGAAGCTATTGCAATTGGTTTGGTGCCTTAAATCACCCTATAACCTTGATTTCAGAATTCAACTTTTGGAGAATTTTTTGCAAGTTTGTAATGAGGTTCTGAGCGCAGCTTCCATCCTTTATGCTTAGGGTTTTCATTCTGATCATATAGGGAGTGATCTAGGTCAACAAAAACTAACAAAATCTCATGAATTCATTATTTGGAGATTTGATTTGCTTAAGGATCTTTTTGAATATTTTTTCATGGTTTTTGTGCCAAATCTGATCAATTAGCATCAAATCCTTCCCTATTAACATGTGCACGAGTTATAGAGTCCAAAGCATGCATAAAAAGATTTTTTAGGTTAAGGTTTATATTTTTCATGAATTAAAATGATTTAAATGAATATAAATTAATATTAATTCAAGTAAATAATTAAAAAATATGAAAATACTTCCCTTTGGGCCTAGTGGTCGTGCATAGGCTTGGCATGAAGAAATTTGGAAGAAAAATGGGCCCAATTGCATTTTTAGGCCTTTTGCATCAATGTTGACTTTTCAAAATTCCTAAAAATTTCCCAACTTCCACAAGGCATAACTTGGTCAATTTTTAAGCTTTTCACATGTTCTTGGACATTTTGGAAAGGTCTTTGAGTCCTTTAACCAATGCCTTTGGTCCCATGTCATTTTGATTTACCAATCTCAAGTTATGGCCTTTGACTTAAAGTCACTTTTTGTTGACTTTTGAAAATGACCTATAATGTTGAAATTGATAACTTTTTGTGAGAGCATTTCTTGGACTTGGAATATGAAGATGAATTGTAGGAAATGTCTTTCTCTTCAAAATGAGCTTTGGATGGAATTTTTCTGATAATCCATGTGAAAGTTATGCCCTGGTCAATTTCAGTTGACTTTTTCAGCTGTCCAAATATAGTAACTTTTGCATCTTTGATGATTTCTGAGCCAAATTTTGAGAATCATGATCAAGCATTGATCAAATGATGTTTGTGGCTTCAAAATGATATGTTGACCAAAAATTTGAACTTTTGACTGTCAAATGACCATTTTGCCCCTACAGTTGACTGTAGTGCAATCTAGGGTTTTGACTGTGCAATTTTGAGCTGAATGCCTTGAAACTTGATATGAGGATGCTTGACCACCTCTATAGGCATATGAGACTTGATTGGGCCTTTGAAAAGTTCATTTGCTTGACCAGAACTCAAACCCTAGTTTTGACTGTATAAGAGACAGCTGAGCTGCACAACCCTTGGGGAATTTTGTGACCTTGACTTTGGCAATTCTTGATGAATATGGGAGGGCAAATTTTGGGGTACAACAGTTGCCCCTGTTCAATCTTCTTAGACCTGAGGATGCAGATTGGCTGACGTACCTTTCGTAATCCGAGGGTAGAAGATGATTGAACACTAAAGTGCCCAGAAATTTGCGCTCACATAGTAGCCATGATGATGAGGGAATGGGCTTATAGATGCCATTTGGATGTTGATCGCGTAGGATGATGGGCTTACAGATGCCATCTGGACGTTGATCGCGTAGGAGATTCCTTAGCGAGAAACTGCATACCTGCAAAAAAAGAAAAATGAGTACCTGACACGTCGCAGGAGCTGATTTTAGATGCTTGGTATAGATGTGTCCTGACTGATTACGGGAGCTGGGTCTGGAGCTTCACACGTTGATGAATGAACCAGGGATGGTTGCTGCCTTAACCTGAATGATAAGTTAACCTTGGATGATTTTAACTTCAACAACGCTCGTTGAGAAAATCTTGGTGAGGATTACCATCTTCGTAGTGTCAGGAAGAGAACCAAAGGACATTATAATCTCGAAGGGAGTCACCTTACTCACCGCTGGAGAGGGAACTATAGGAAATTATAATCTGAAAGGAGATATCACCTCACGCTCATGCCGGAGAGGGAAACATCTGAAGAAGGAATTACCACCTCACGCGCCGTTGGAGAGGGGACCATAAGAGAATATCACCTCACGCTCATGCCGGAGAGGGGAACATCTGAAGAAGGAATTACCACCTCACACGCCGTTGGAGAGGGGACCATAAGAGAATATCACCTCACGCTCATGCCGGAGAGGAGAACATCTGAAGAAGGAATTACCACCTCACACGCCGTTGGAGAGGGGACCATAAGAGAATATCACCTCACGCTCATGCCGGAGAGGAGAACATCTGAAGAAGGAATTACCACCTCACACGCCGTTGGAGAGGGGACCATAAGAGAATATCACCTCACGCTCATGCCGGAGAGGAGAACATCTGAAGAAGGAATTACCACCTCACACGCCGTTGGAGAGGGGACCATAAGAGAATATCACCTCACGCTCATGCCGGAGAGGAGAACATCTGAAGAAGGAATTACCACCTCACACGCCGTTGGAGAGGGGACCATAAGAGAATATCACCTCACGCTCATGCCGGAGAGGAGAACATCTGAAGAAGGAATTACCACCTCACACGCCGTTGGAGAGGGGACCATAAGAGAATATCACCTCACGCTCATGCCGGAGAGGAGAACATCTGAAGAAGGAATTACCACCTCACACGCCGTTGGAGAGGGGACCATAAGAGAATATCACCTCACGCTCATGCCGGAGAGGGGAACATCTGAAGAAGGAATTACCACCTCACACGCCGTTGGAGAGGGGACCATAAGAGAACTTCTACTGAGTCTTTATCAGAAAAACCTGTTTGGAGTCGATTTAACTGGACTGGAGAAGTCTTTGAAATATGTTTGAGAATTTCAACTACACCCTTCCTGAAAGGTAGAGGTTAGTTATATGCGATGCATGATATGGATCAAGCAAACATGGATACGATTTATATGATATGATGTGTACATGCATGCTATAATGATGTATGTGATGATTCATGTATGTTTTCGTCTAGGAAAATAAATCCTTGACGGGTGCCGGGAAGTCATATCCTGGGTTGATGTTGAGGAAGAGATTTTGCTTCCGCTGTGGATGATTGTTGCAAGAATACCAGTAGGAGAAGATAACTCCGTTGAGGAATGAACTTGGCAAATGAAATAATTCTGCGGGAGAAAAGATACTCTAGCGATCATGCTGGGGAGTGCTACTCTGTGGGGATAGCAATGCTTTGCTGAGTTAATGAAGATAACTCCGTTGGGGATATCCGTTGATGAGTTATGCTGGGGATACCCTTGTTGTGCTGGAAGTATTGATAGACTTCGCTGGGGTAGGAAGACTTTGTCGAGAACGCTCTTTCCGTGGCTTTTGGCTGAGGATAACCCAGTTATATCCTGTTACGGAAATAACTCTTTAAATCAAACAGGGACGACGCGTTCGTGCTCTGCGAGGGATAAGCTTCCAGAATCTACTGGGGATAAGCTTGCTGCTTGGGGATATGATTTCCAACTTTGTTGGTGAAGCTGGATTGGACTCTTCTGGGGAAGTTTGATATGCAGGGAAGTGATTCCGTTGAATTATTGAGATACTGCCGGGGAACAATCTTTAGATCAAGACTGCCGGGGATGCTTGTTAAGAATGCGTGCTGCTGGGGAGGTATTGAGATCTACAGGAGGATACTCAATTTCCTCGATATTTGATGATTTGCTTGGAGAGACATGTGTTATTTTACTGAACTGCTCTCTGGGGAATTAAGATACACTTGGCCGTGTTCTTTAGCTGAACCTACCTTAGTACCTTGGGGGATAGAACAATTAGCTGCTCGGACAACTCTTTATTGCCCCTGTTTCTAGTGTCACCTGCAATGAATTCCTTTGTCTCGTATGCAAATATTTATGAGTTAGCAAATTATTGTCAATGCATACATCACAAATTGAACCTTGGACGTTCTTCGCAAAACAAAACAGAAAAAGAAAAACACTTGGGCACGTTTAACTGGAAATATATTTTTATTGATTTTTGAATGGCCTGAAAATAGGCGTTTTGTGTACAAGAGGCTGACGTCCTAGTAAGAGGTACGTCGCCGATCAAAAGAGTTTATACAAGTTTTGTACAAAAGAAAAATAAAACAGCTGTGTGAAAGATGAATGATCCACTGGGTTTCAACTCTGCTATTGCCTTTATAACTCCGAGCGTCTCATCACTTGATGACCTTGGTTGAAGGTGAAGCTGACTGATCGATGCCGTCTGAACCTGATGCAGATACCGGATTCTGGATGCAAAGTGATCCAATGAGACATAGTTTTACGCTTTATCCCTAATTTTGCCTGGACCGCCCTCTCGGGTTTTCAGTCCACCGGGATACCCATTTTTGCCCAAGCCGCCCTTTCAGGTTTTCGACTTGCCGGGTGTACAGATTTTTTCATTTTCATCCCTACATTTTGCCCGAACCCTTTTGGTTCGACGGGAAGCCCTAATTTTGGCCTAGGCATGTCAGCCTAGCGGGTCTTTTTCATGCGTAGTATTTTTTAACTATGTCTGCATTGGCAGGGTGAGGAAGGTCGTCACCATCTATGTTAGTTAAGATCATTGCTCCTCCTGAGAACACATGCTTAACCACAAATGGCCCTTCGTATGTAGGGGTCCATTTGCCCCTTGGGTCACTCTGAGGAAGGATGATTCTCTTGATAACCAGATCCCCAACTTGATATTCCTGTGGCCTGACCTTTTTGTTAAATGCCCTGATCATTCGTTTCTGATACGTCTGACCATGACAGATAGCAGCAAGTCTTTTTTCGTCAATGAGATTGAGTTGATCAAGTCGTGTCTGGATCCAATCATCTTCGTTCAGATTTGCATCCTTCATTATCCGGAGAGAGGGAATTTGCACTTCGATCGGCAAGACTGCCTCCATACCATAAACCAGAGAGAAGGGAGTTGCCCCGGTTGACGTCCTAGCTGAGGTACGGTACCCATGCAGAGCGAACGGTAACATTTCGTGCCAATCCTTATACGTCACTGTCATCTTTTGCACGATCTTCTTGATGTTCTTATTTGCTGCTTCTACAGCCCCATTCATCTTCGGTCTGTAAGGAGAAGAATTGTGGTGCTGTATCTTGAACTGTTCGCAGAGCTCAGCAATCATCTTATTGTTCAGATTGGTACCGTTGTCTGTAATAATTCGCTCAGGGACGCCGTATCGACAAATCAGGTTGTGCCGAATAAACCGTGCCACAACAGTCTTGGTTACCGTAGCATAGGATGCTGCCTCAACCCACTTTGTAAAATAGTCGATCGCCACTAGGATGAAGCGATGTCCATTGGATGCCGTAGGTTTTATTTCTCCGATCATGTCTATGCCCCACATCGCAAACGGCCAAGGCGCAGTCAGAACATTCAGGGGAACCGGAGGAACATGCACCTTATCTGCGTAGATCTGACACTTGTGGCATGTCTTGGAGTGTTGGTAGCAGTCAGCTTCCATTGTGGACCAATAGTATCCTGCCCGTAGGATTTTCTTAGCCATAGTATGTCCACTGGAATGTGTACCAAAGGTCCCTTCGTGCAGCTCTTCCATGATTCTTTCCGCTTCAGTCTTGTCCACACAGCGCAGTAAGGTTGAATCATGGTTTCTCTTGTACAAGATGCCGTTGCTTAGGAAGAATTTGGCTGCAAACCTCCTCAGGAATTTCTTATCGTTGACAGAGGCACCTTCAGGGTATTCCTGAGCTTCCAGATATCTCTTCACTTCGTGGTACCAAGGCTTTTCAGTTACCAATTCAGTTTCGATATCACAACAGTATGCCGGTTCGTCCAGTTTCCAGATGGTGATCTGGGGAGCTTCATTATCCCATTTAACCTTGAACATTGAAGACATAGTAGCTAACGCGTCCGCTAACTGATTCTCTTCTCTTGGAAAGTGCTCAAAGGTTATCTCTGTAAAGTGGGGAATCAGGGTCAACACACGTTCTCTGTAAGGGATCAAGTTTGGATGTTTCGTATCCCACTCTCCATTGATCTGATTGATCACTAGGGCGGAATCTCCGAAGACACTGAGGAACTTGATCCGTAAGTCGATCGCAGCTTGAAGACCCATGATACACGCCTCATACTCCGCCATGTTGTTGGTACAGTTGAAACATAGCCGGGCAGTGAGTGGAGTATGAGTACCTTGTGGAGATATGATTATGGCGCCGACACCATTTCCCAAAGCGTTGGAAGCTCCGTCAAAGTGCATAGACCATCGGGATCCTGGTTCAGGTCCTTCATCCGGTCCAGGTACTTCACAATCAGTTATAATCATGATGCTTTCGTCCGGAAACTCGAAGTTCATTGATTGGTAGTCATCTACAGCTTGATGAGCTAAGTGGTCTGCCAATACACTCCCTTTGATGGCTTTCTGGGTGGTGTACTGAATGTCGTATTCCGTCAAGATCATTTGCCATCTTGCAATTCTCCCAGACAGAGCAGGCTTTTCAAATATATACTTTATCGGATCCATCTTTGAGATCAACAAGGTAGTGTGAGTCAGCATATACTGTCTCAGCCGGCGAGCAGCCCATACCAAAGCGCAGCAAGTTTTCTCAAGCAGTGAGTATCGGGTCTCACAGTCAGTAAACTTTTTGCTAAGGTAATAAATGGCATGCTCTTTTCGGCCAGACTCGTCATGCTGCCCCAGCACGCACCCCATTGAGTTGTCTAGCACTGTCAGATATAGGATCAGAGGTCTCCCTTCAACCGGTGGCATGAGGATGGGTGGTTCTTGGAGGTACTCTTTGATTTTGTCGAAAGCAGCCTGACATTCATCGTTCCAACATACTACCTGATCTTTCTTCAGCAGCTTGAAGATTGGCTCACAGGTAGCAGTCAGATGAGATATGAATCGAGCGATGTAATTCAGGCGTCCTAAAAAGCCTCTGACCTCCTTCTCTGTTTTAGGAACTGGCCTCTCTTGAATAGCTTTGACCTTAGCAGGGTCCACTTGAATACCTTTATCACTGACCACAAAGCCTAGCAGCTTCCCAGATCTTACCCCGAAGGTGCACTTGTTCGGGTTCAATCTCAGTTTGTACAGTTTCAACCGGTCAAACAACTTCTGCAGATGATCTAGATGTTCTTCCTCAGTCTGGGACCTAGCAATCATGTCGTCCACATACACTTCGATCTCATGATGGATCATGTCATGAAATAAGGCAACCATGGCACGCTGGTAGGTTGCCCCAGCATTCTTTAATCCGAACGGCATGACCTTGTAACAGAAGGTGCCCCACTGAGTAACAAATGTAGTCTTTTCCATGTCTTCAGGTGCCATCTTGATCTGATTGTAGCCTGAAAAGCCATCCATGAAAGAGAATACTTTGTGTTGTGCTGTATTATCAACAAGGACATCAATATGAGGTAAGGGGAAGTCATCCTTGGGGCTGGCCCTGTTCAGATCCCTGTAATCAACACACATTCTGACCTTACCGTCCTTTTTAGGTATCGGCACCACATTAGCAACCCACTGAGGGTACGAAGTTACTGCAAGGAACCCGGCATCAAACTGTTTCATCACCTCGGCCTTGATTTTCTCGGACATCTCTGGACGCATCCGACGAACCTTTTGTTTAACTGGAGGGCAGTCTTCCCTAGTCGGCAAATGATGGACAACAATATCGGTATCCAACCCTGGCATGTCTTCGTAGGACCAGGCAAAGATCTCCATATAGTCATGTAACATCTTGGTTAACCGTTGCTTCACGCTGAGCTCTAGGTTAGCACCAATCTTTACCTCTTTCCTGTCTGCCTCAGTACCCAGGTTTATAGTTTCCACTGGCTCTTCATGGGGTTGAATTGCCCTCTCTTCCTGAAGTAACAGTCTTGCAAGCTCGCCAGGCACTTCGCAATCATATTCACCTTCGTCTTCGGCTAAGTTGATCGGATTTTCGAAGTCATATCATGTGAAAGTTATGCCCTGGTCAATTTCAGTTGACTTTTTCAGCTGTCCAAATATAGTAACTTTTGCATCTTTGATGATTTCTGAGCCAAATTTTGAGAATCATGATCAAGCATTGATCAAATGATGTTTGTGGCTTCAAAATGATATGTTGACCAAAAATTTGAACTTTTGACTGTCAAATGACCATTTTACCCCTACAGTTGACTGTAGTGCAATCTAGGGTTTTGACTGTGCAATTTTGAGCTGAATGCCTTGAAACTTGATATGAGGATGCTTGACCACCTCTATAGGCATATGAGACTTGATTGGGCCTTTGAAAAGTTCATTTGCTTGACCAGAACTCAAACCCTAGTTTTGACTGTATAAGAGACAGCTGAGCTGCACAACCCTTGGGGAATTTTGTGACCTTGACTTTGGCAATTCTTGATGAATATGGGAGGGCAAATTTTGGGGTACAACACCTTGTCATTATGGAAGGAAGTCTGTTGTCGAGATTTTTGTTAATCCAATGGATGGTAGCCTTGTCATTATGGAACGTGGTCTATTGTCGAGATTTTTGTTACTCCAATGGATGGTATCCTTGTCATTATGGAAGGTAGTCTGTTTTTCGAGATTTTTGTTACTCCATTGGATTGTAGCCTTGTGATTATGGAAGGAAGTCTGTTGTCGAGGTTTTTGTTACTCCAATGGGTGGTAGCCTTGTCATTATGGAACGTGGTCTGTTGTCGAGATTTTTGTTACTCCAATGGATGGTAGACTTGTCATTATGGAAGATAGTCTATTGTCGAGATTTTTGTTACTCCAATGGATGATAGACTTGACATTATGGAAAGTAGTCGTGTTTCGAGATTTTTGTTACTGCAATGGATGGTAGGCTTGTCATTAAGGAACGTAGTCTGTTGTCGATATTTTTGTTACCCCAATGGATGGTAGCCTTGTCGTTATGGAAGGTAGTTTGTTGTCTAGATTTTTGTTACTCCAATGGATGATAGCCTTTTCAATATGGAAGTTAGTCTGTTGCCGAGAATTTTGTTACTCCAATGGATGGTAGCCTTGTCATTGTGGAAGGAAGTCTATTGTATAGATTTTTGTAACTCCAATGGATGGTAGCCTAGTCATTATGGAACATGGTCTATTATCGAGATCTTTGTTACTCAATAGATGGTAGCCTTGTCATTATGGAAGGTAGTCTGTTGTAGAGATTTTTGTTACTCCAATGGATGGTAGCCTTGTCATTATGGAAGGAAGTCTGTTGTCCAGATTTTTGTTACTCCAATGGATGGTAGCCTTGTCATTATGGAAGGAAGTCTGTTGTCGAGATTTTTGTTAATCCAATGGATGGTAGCCTTGTCATTATGGAACGTGGTCTATTGTCGAGATTTTTGTTACTCCAATGGATGGTATCCTTGTCATTATGGAAGGTAGTCTGTTGTCGAGATTTTTGTTACTCCAATGGATGGTAGACTTGACATTATGGAAAGTAGTCTGGTTTCGAGATTTTTGTTACTGCAATGGATGGTAGGCTTGTCATTATGGAACGTAGTCTGTTGTCGATATTTTTTTTACCCCAATGGATGGTAGCCATGTCGTTATGGAAGGTAGTTTGTTGTCTAGATTTTTGTTACTCCAATGGATGATAGCCTTTTCATTATGGAAGTTAGTCTATTGCAGAGATTTTTCTTACTCTAATGGATGGTAGCCTTTTCATTATGGAAGGAAGTCTGTTGTATATATTTTTGTAAATCCAATGGATGGTAGCCTAGTCATTATGGAACATGGTCTATTATCGAGATCTTTGTTACTCAATAGATGGTAGCCTTGTCATTATGGAAGGTAGTCTGTTGTAGAGATTTTTGTTACTCCAATGGATGGTAGCCTTGTCATTATGGAAGGAAGTCTGTTGTCCAGATTTTTGTTACTCCAATGGATGGTAGCCTTGTCATTATGGAAGGAAGTCTGTTGTCGAGATTTTTGTTAATCCAATGGATGGTAGCCTTGTCATTATGGAACGTGGTCTATTGTCGAGATTTTTGTTACTCCAATGGATGGTATCCTTGTCATTATGGAAGGTAGTCTGTTTTCGAGATTTTTGTTACTCCATTGGATTGTAGCCTTGTGATTATGGAAGGAAGTCTGTTGTCGAGGTTTTTGTTACTCCAATGGATGGTAGCCTTGTCATTATGGAACGTGGTCTGTTGTCGAGATTTTTGTTACTCCAATGGATGGTAGACTTGTCATTATGGAAGATAGTCTATTGTCGAGATTTTTGTTACTCCAATGGATGATAGACTTGACATTATGGAAAGTAGTATGGTTTCGAGATTTTTGTTACTGCAATGGATGGTAGGCTTGTCATTAAGGAACGTAGTCTGTTGTCGATATTTTTGTTACCCCAATGGATGGTAGCCTTGTCATTATGGAAGGTAGTTTGTTGTCTAGATTTTTGTTACTCCAATGGATGATAGCCTTTTCAATATGGAAGTTAGTTTGTTGCCGAGAATTTTGTTACTCCAATGGATGGTAGCCTTGTCATTATGGAAGGAAGTCTGTTGTATAGATTTTTGTAACTCCAATGTATGGTATCCTTGTCATTATGGAAGTTAGTCTATTGTCGAGATTTTTGTTACTCCAATGGATGGTAGACTTGACATTATGGAAAGTAGTCTGGTTTCGAGATTTTTGTTACTGCAATGGATGGTAGGCTTGTCATTATGGAACGTAGTCTGTTGTCGATATTTTTTTTACCCCAATGGATGGTAGCCATGTCGTTATGGAAGGTAGTTTGTTGTCTAGATTTTTGTTACTCCAATGGATGATAGCCTTTTCATTATGGAAGTTAGTCTATTGCAGAGATTTTTCTTACTCTAATGGATGGTAGCCTTTTCATTATGGAAGGAAGTCTGTTGTATAGATTTTTGTAAATCCAATGGATGGTAGCCTAGTCATTATGGAACATGGTCTATTATCGAGATCTTTGTTACTCAATAGATGGTAGCCTTGTCATTATGGAAGGTAGTCTGTTGTAGAGATTTTTGTTACTCCAATGGATGGTAGCCTTGTCATTATGGAAGGAAGTCTGTTGTCCAGATTTTTGTTACTCCAATGGATGGTAGCCTTGTCATTATGGAAGGAAGTCTGTTGTCGAGATTTTTGTTAATCCAATGGATGGTAGCCTTGTCATTATGGACGTGGTCTATTGTCGAGATTTTTGTTACTCCAATGGATGGTATCCTTGTCATTATGGAAGGTAGTCTGTTTTCGAGATTTTTGTTACTCCATTGGATTGTAGCCTTGTGATTATGGAAGGAAGTCTGTTGTCGAGGTTTTTGTTACTCCAATGGATGGTAGCCTTGTCATTATGGAACATGGTCTGTTGTCGAGATTTTTGTTACTCCAATGGATGGTAGACTTGTCATTATGAAAGATAGTCTATTGTCGAGATTTTTGTTACTCCAATGGATGATAGACTTGACATTATGGAAAGTAGTCGTGTTTCGAGATTTTTGTTACTGCAATGGATGGTAGGCTTGTCATTAAGGAACGTAGTCTGTTGTCGATATTTTTGTTACCCCAATGGATGGTAGCCTTGTCGTTATGGAAGGTAGTTTGTTGTCTAGATTTTTGTTACTCCAATGGATGATAGCCTTTTCAATATGGAAGTTAGTCTGTTGCCGAGAATTTTGTTACTCCAATGGATGGTAGCCTTGTCATTATGGAAGGAAGTCTATTGTATAGATTTTTGTAACTCCAATGTATGGTATCCTTGTCATTATGGAAGTTAGTCTATTGTCGAGATTTTTGTTACTCCAATGGATGGTAGACTTGACATTATGGAAAGTAGTCTGGTTTCGAGATTTTTGTTACTGCAATGGATGGTAGGCTTGTCATTATGGAACGTAGTCTGTTGTCGATATTTTTTTTACCCCAATGGATGGTAGCCATGTCGTTATGGAAGGTAGTTTGTTGTCTAGATTTTTGTTACTCCAATGGATGATAGCCTTTTCATTATGGAAGTTAGTCTATTGCAGAGATTTTTCTTACTCTAATGGATGGTAGCCTTTTCATTATGGAAGGAAGTCTGTTGTATAGATTTTTGTAAATCCAATGGATGGTAGCCTAGTCATTATGGAACATGGTCTATTATCGAGATCTTTGTTACTCAATAGATGGTAGCCTTGTCATTATGGAAGGTAGTCTGTTGTAGAGATTTTTGTTACTCCAATGGATGGTAGCCTTGTCATTATGGAAGGAAGTCTGTTGTCTAGATTTTTGTTACTCCAATGGATGGTAGCCTTGTCATTATGGAAGGAAGTCTGTTGTCGAGATTTTTGTTAATCCAATGGATGGTAGCCTTGTCATTATGGAACGTGGTCTATTGTCGAGATTTTTGTTACTCCAATGGATGGTATCCTTGTCATTATGGAAGGTAGTCTGTTTTCGAGATTTTTGTTACTCCATTGGATTGTAGCCTTGTGATTATGGAAGGAAGTCTGTTGTCGAGGTTTTTGTTACTCCAATGGATGGTAGCCTTGTCATTATGGAACGTGGTCTGTTGTCGAGATTTTTGTTACTCCAATGGATGGTAGACTTGTCATTGTGGAAGATAGTCTATTGTCGAGATTTTTGTTACTCCAATGGATGATAGACTTGACATTATGGAAAGTAGTCGTGTTTCGAGATTTTTGTTACTGCAATGGATGGTAGGCTTGTCATTAAGGAACGTAGTCTATTTTCGATATTTTTGTTACCCCAATGGATGGTAGCCTTGTCGTTATGGAAGGTAGTTTGTTGTCTAGATTTTTGTTACTCCAATGGATGATAGCCTTTTCAATATGGAAGTTAGTCTGTTGCCGAGAATTTTGTTACTCCAATGGATGGTAGCCTTGTCATTATGGAAGGAAGTCTATTGTATAGATTTTTGTAACTCCAATGTATGGTATCCTTGTCATTATGGAAGTTAGTCTGTTGTCGAGATTTTTGTTACTCCAATGGATGGTAGACTTGACATTATGGAAAGTAGTCTGGTTTCGAGATTTTTGTTACTGCAATGGATGGTAGGCTTGTCATTATGGAACGTAGTCTGTTGTCGATATTTTTTTTACCCCAATGGATGGTAGCCTTATCGTTATGGAAGGTAGTTTGTTGTCTAGATTTTTGTTACTCCAATGGATGATAGCCTTTTCATTATGGAAGTTAGTCTATTGCAGAGATTTTTCTTACTCTAATGGATGGTAGCCTTTTCATTATGGAAGGAAGTCTGTTGTATAGATTTTTGTAAATCCAATGGATGGTAGCCTAGTCATTATGGAACATGGTCTATTATCGAGATCTTTGTTACTCAATAGATGGTAGCCTTGTCATTATGGAAGGTAGTCTGTTGTAGAGATTTTTGTTACTCCAATGGATGGTAGCCTTGTCATTATGGAAGGAAGTCTGTTGTCCAGATTTTTGTTACTCCAATGGATGGTAGCCTTGTCATTATGGAAGGAAGTCTGTTGTCGAGATTTTTGTTAATCCAATGGATGGTAGCCTTGTCATTATGGAACGTGGTCTATTGTCGAGATTTTTGTTACTCCAATGGATGGTATCCTTGTCATTATGGAAGGTAGTCTGTTTTCGAGATTTTTGTTACTCCATTGGATTGTAGCCTTGTGATTATGGAAGGAAGTCTGTTGTCGAGGTTTTTGTTACTCCAATGGATGGTAGCCTTGTCATTATGGAACGTGGTCTGTTGTCGAGATTTTTGTTACTCCAATGGATGGTAGACTTGTCATTATGGAAGATAGTCTATTGTCGAGATTTTTGTTACTCCAATGGATGATAGACTTGACATTATGGAAAGTAGTCGTGTTTCGAGATTTTTGTTACTGCAATGGATGGTAGGCTTGTCATTAAGGAACGTAGTCTGTTTTCGATATTTTTGTTACCCCAATGGATGGTAGCCTTGTCGTTATGGAAGGTAGTTTGTTGTCTAGATTTTTGTTACTCCAATGGATGATAGCCTTTTCAATATGGAAGTTAGTCTGTTGCCGAGAATTTTGTTACTCCAATGGATGGTAGCCTTGTCATTATGGAAGGAAGTCTATTGTATAGATTTTTGTAACTCCAATGTATGGTATCCTTGTCATTATGGAAGTTAGTCTGTTGTCGAGATTTTTGTTACTCCAATGGATGGTAGACTTGACATTATGGAAAGTAGTCTGGTTTCGAGATTTTTGTTACTGCAATGGATGGTAGGCTTGTCATTATGGAACGTAGTCTGTTGTCGATATTTTTTTTACCCCAATGGATGGTAGCCTTATCGTTATGGAAGGTAGTTTGTTGTCTAGATTTTTGTTACTCCAATGGATGATAGCCTTTTCATTATGGAAGTTAGTCTATTGCAGAGATTTTTCTTACTCTAATGGATGGTAGCCTTTTCATTATGGAAGGAAGTCTGTTGTATAGATTTTTGTAAATCCAATGGATGGTAGCCTAGTCATTATGGAACATGGTCTATTATCGAGATCTTTGTTACTCAATAGATGGTAGCCTTGTCATTATGGAAGGTAGTCTGTTGTAGAGATTTTTGTTACTCCAATGGATGGTAGCCTTGTCATTATGGAAGGAAGTCTGTTGTCCAGATTTTTGTTACTCCAATGGATGGTAGCCTTGTCATTATGGAAGGAAGTCTGTTGTCGAGATTTTTGTTAATCCAATGGATGGTAGCCTTGTCATTATGGAACGTGGTCTATTGTCGAGATTTTTGTTACTCCAATGGATGGTATCCTTGTCATTATGGAAGGTAGTCTGTTTTCGAGATTTTTGTTACTCCATTGGATTGTAGCCTTGTGATTATGGAAGGAAGTCTGTTGTCGAGGTTTTTGTTACTCCAATGGATGGTAGCCTTGTCATTATGGAACGTGGTCTGTTGTCGAGATTTTTGTTACTCCAATGGATGGTAGACTTGTCATTATGGAAGATAGTCTATTGTCGAGATTTTTGTTACTCCAATGGATGATAGACTTGACATTATGGAAAGTAGTCGTGTTTCGAGATTTTTGTTACTGCAATGGATGGTAGGCTTGTCATTAAGGAACGTAGTCTGTTTTCGATATTTTTGTTACCCCAATGGATGGTAGCCTTGTCGTTATGGAAGGTAGTTTGTTGTCTAGATTTTTGTTACTCCAATGGATGATAGCCTTTTCAATATGGAAGTTAGTCTGTTGCCGAGAATTTTGTTACTCCAATGGATGGTAGCCTTGTCATTATGGAAGGAAGTCTATTGTATAGATTTTTGTAACTCCAATGTATGGTATCCTTGTCATTATGGAAGTTAGTCTGTTGTCGAGATTTTTGTTACTCCAATGGATGGTAGACTTGACATTATGGAAAGTAGTCTGGTTTCGAGATTTTTGTTACTGCAATGAATGGTAGGCTTGTCATTATGGAACGTAGTCTGTTGTCGATATTTTTTTTACCCCAATGGATGGTAGCCTTATCGTTATGGAAGGTAGTTTGTTGTCTAGATTTTTGTTACTCCAATGGATGATAGCCTTTTCATTATGGAAGTTAGTCTATTGCAGAGATTTTTCTTACTCTAATGGATGGTAGCCTTTTCATTATGGAAGGAAGTCTGTTGTATAGATTTTTGTAAATCCAATGGATGGTAGCCTAGTCATTATGGAACATGGTCTATTATCGAGATCTTTGTTACTCAATAGATGGTAGCCTTGTCATTATGGAAGGTAGTCTGTTGTAGAGATTTTTGTTACTCCAATGGATGGTAGCCTTGTCATTATGGAAGGAAGTCTGTTGTCCAGATTTTTGTTACTCCAATGGATGGTAGCCTTGTCATTATGGAAGGAAGTCTGTTGTCGAGATTTTTGTTAATCCAATATATGGTAGCCTTGTCATTATGGAACGTGGTCTATTGTCGAGATTTTTGTTACTCCAATGGATGGTATCCTTGTCATTATGGAAGGTAGTCTGTTTTCGAGATTTTTGTTACTCCATTGGATTGTAGCCTTGTGATTATGGAAGGAAGTCTGTTGTCGAGGTTTTTGTTACTCCAATGGATGGTAGCCTTGTCATTATGGAACGTGGTCTGTTGTCGAGATTTTTGTTACTCCAACGGATGGTAGACTTGTCATTATGGAAGATAGTCTATTGTCGAGATTTTTGTTACTCCAATGGATGATAGACTTGACATTATGGAAAGTAGTCGTGTTTCGAGATTTTTGTTACTGCAATGGATGGTAGGCTTGTCATTAAGGAACGTAGTCTGTTGTCGATATTTTTGTTACCCCAATGGATGGTAGCCTTGTCGTTATGGAAGGTAGTTTGTTGTCTAGATTTTTGTTACTCCAATGGATGATAGCCTTTTCATTATGGAAGTTAGTCTGTTGCAGAGAATTTTGTTACTCCAATGGATGGTAGCCTTGTCATTATGGAAGGAAGTCTGTTGTATAGATTTTTGTAACTCCAATGTATGGTATCCTTGTAATTATGGAAGTTAGTCTGTTGTCGAGATTTTTGTTACTCTAATGGATGGTAGACTTGACATTACGGAAAGTAGTCTGGTTTCGAGATTTTTGTTACTGCAATGGATGGTAGACTTGTCATTATGGAACGTAGTCTGTTATCGATATTTTTTTTACCCCAATGGATGGTAGCCTTGTCGTTATGGAAGGTAGTTTGTTGTCTAGATTTTTGTTACTCCAATGGATGATAGCCTTTTCATTATGGAAGTTAGTCTATTGCAGAGATTTTTCTTACTCTAATGGATGGTAGCCTTTTCATTATGGAAGGAAGTCTGTTGTATAGATTTTTGTAAATCCAATGGATGGTAGCCTAGTCATTATGGAACATGGTCTATTATCGAGATCTTTGTTACTCAATAGATGGTAGCCTTGTCATTATGGAAGGTAGTCTGTTGTAGAGATTTTTGTTACTCCAATGGATGGTAGCCTTGTCATTATGGAAGGAAGTCTGTTGTCCAGATTTTTGTTACTCCAATGGATGGTAGCCTTGTCATTATGGAAGGAAGTCTGTTGTCGAGATTTTTGTTAATCCAATATATGGTAGCCTTGTCATTATGGAACGTGGTCTATTGTCGAGATTTTTGTTACTCCAATGGATGGTATCCTTGTCATTATGGAAGGTAGTCTGTTTTCGAGATTTTTGTTACTCCATTGGATTGTAGCCTTGTGATTATGGAAGGAAGTCTGTTGTCGAGGTTTTTGTTACTCCAATGGATGGTAGCCTTGTCATTATGGAACGTGGTCTGTTGTCGAGATTTTTGTTACTCCAACGGATGGTAGACTTGTCATTATGGAAGATAGTCTATTGTCGAGATTTTTGTTACTCCAATGGATGATAGACTTGACATTATGGAAAGTAGTCGTGTTTCGAGATTTTTGTTACTGCAATGGATGGTAGGCTTGTCATTAAGGAACGTAGTCTGTTGTCGATATTTTTGTTACCCCAATGGATGGTAGCCTTGTCGTTATGGAAGGTAGTTTGTTGTCTAGATTTTTGTTACTCCAATGGATGATAGCCTTTTCATTATGGAAGTTAGTCTGTTGCAGAGAATTTTGTTACTCCAATGGATGGTAGCCTTGTCATTATGGAAGGAAGTCTGTTGTATAGATTTTTGTAACTCCAATGTATGGTATCCTTGTAATTATGGAAGTTAGTCTGTTGTCGAGATTTTTGTTACTCTAATGGATGGTAGACTTGACATTACGGAAAGTAGTCTGGTTTCGAGATTTTTGTTACTGCAATGGATGGTAGACTTGTCATTATGGAACGTAGTCTGTTATCGATATTTTTTTTACCCCAATGGATGGTAGCCTTGTCGTTATGGAAGGTAGTTTGTTGTCTAGATTTTTGTTACTCCAATGGATGATAGCCTTTTCATTATTGAAGTTAGTCTATTGTAGAGATTTTTCTTACTCTAATGGATGGTACCCTTTTCATTATGGAAGGAAGTCTGTTGTATAGATTTTTGTAACTCCAATGGATGGTAGCCTAGTCATTATGGAACATGGTCTATTATCGAGATCTTTGTTACTCAATAGATGGTAGCCTTGTCATTATGGAAGGTAGTCTGTTGTACAGATTTTTGTTACTCCAATGGATGGTAGCCTTGTCATTATGGAAGGAAGTCTGTTGTCCAGATTTTTGTTACTCCAATGGATGGTAGCCTTGTCATTAAGGAAGGAAGTCTGTTGTCCAGATTTTTGTTAATCCAATGGATGGTAGCATTGTCAATATGGAACTTGGTCTATTGTCGAGATTTTTGTTACTCCAATGGATGGTATCCTTGTCATTATGGAAGGTAGTCTGTTTTCGAGATTTTTGTTACTCCATTGGATTGTAGCCTTGTGATTATGGAAGGAAGTCTGTTGTCCAAGTTTTTGTTACTCCAATGGATGGTAGCCTTGTCATTATGGAACGTGGTCTGTTGTCGAGATTTTTGTTACTCCAATGGATTGTAGACTTGTCATTATGGAAGATAGTCTATTGTCGAGATTTTTGGTACTCCAATGGATGATAGACTTGACATTATGTAAAGTAGTCGTGTTTCGAGATTTTTGTTACTGCAATGGATGGTAGGCTTGTCATTAAGGAACGTAGTCTGTTGTCGATATTTTTGTTACCCCAATGGATGGTAGACTTGTCGTTATGGAAGGTAGTTTGTTGTCTAAATTTTTGTTACTCCAATGGATGATAGCCTTATCATTATGGAAGTTAGTCTGTTGCGGAGAATTTTGTTACTCCAATGGATGGTAGCCTTGTCATTATGGAAGGAAGTCTGTTGTATAGATTTTTGTAACTCCAATGGATGGTAGCCTAGTCATTATGGAACATGGTCTATTATCGAGATCTTTCTTACTCAATAGACGGTAGCCTTGTCATTATGGAAGGTAGTCTGTTGTAGTGATTTTTGTTACTCCAATGGATGGTAGCCTTGTCAATATGGAAGGAAGTCTGTTGTCGAGATTTTTGTTACTCCAATGGATGGTAGCCTTGTCATTATGGAACGTGGTCTGTTGTCAAGATTTTTGTTACTCCAATTGATGGTATCCTTGTCATTATGGAAGGTAGTCTATTGTCGAGATTTTTGTTACTCCATCGGATTGTAGCCTTGTGATTATGGAAGGAAGTCTATTGTCGAGGTTTTTGTTACTCCAATGGATGGTAGCCTTGTCATTATGGAACGTGGTCTATTGTCGAGATTTTTGTTACTCCAATGGATGGTAGACTTGTCATTATGGAAGATAGTCTGTTGTCGAGATTTTTGTTACTCCAATGGATGATAGACTTGACATTATGGAAAGTAGTCTGGTTTCGAGATTTTTGTTACTGCAATGGATGGTAGGCTTGTCATTAAGGAACGTAGTCTGTTGTCTATATTTTTGTTACCCCAATGGATGGTAGCCTTGTCGTTATGGAAGGTAGTTTGTTGTCTAGATTTTTGTTACTCCAATGGATGATAGCCTTTTCAATATGGAAGTTAGTCTGTTGCCGAGAATTTTGTTACTCCAATGGATGGTAGCCTTGTCATTATGGAAGGAAGTCTGTTGTATAGATTTTTGTAACTCCAATGTATGGTATCCTTGTCATTATGGAAGTTAGTCTGTTGTCGAGATTTTTGTTACTCCAATGGATGGTAGACTTGACATTATGGAAAGTAGTCTGGTTTCGAGATTTTTGTTACTGCAATGGATGGTAGGCTTGTCATTATGGAACGTAGTCTGTTGTCGATATTTTTTTACCCCAATGGATGGTAGCCATGTCGTTATGGAAGGTAGTTTGTTGTCTAGATTTTTGTTACTCCAATGGATGATAGCCTTTTCATTATGGAAGTTAGTCTATTGCAAAGATTTTTCTTACTCTAATGGATGGTAGCCTTTTCATTATGGAAGGAAGTCTAATGTATAGATTTTTGTAAATCCATTGGATGGTAGCCTACTCATTATGGAACATGGTCTATTATCGAGATCTTTGTTACTCAATAGATGGTAGCCTTGTCATTATGGAAGGTAGTCTGTTGTAGAGATTTTTGTTACTCCAATGGATGGTAGCCTTGTCATTATGGAAGGAAGTCTGTTGTCCAGATTTTTGTTACTCCAATGGATGGTAGCCTTGTCATTATGGAAGAAAGTCTGTTGTCGAGATTTTTGTTAATCCAATATATGGTAGCCTTGTCATTATGGAACGTGGTCTATTGTCGAGATTTTTGTTACTCCAATGGATGGTATCCTTGTCATTATGGAAGGTAGTCTGTTTTCGAGATTTTTGTTACTCCATTGGATTGTAGCCTTGTGATTATGGAAGGAAGTCTGTTGTCGAGGTTTTTGTTACTCCAATGGATGGTAGCCTTGTCATTATGGAACGTGGTCTGTTGTCGAGATTTTTGTTACTCCAATGGATGGTAGACTTGTCATTATGGAAGATAGTGTATTGTCGAGATTTTTGTTACTCCAATGGATGATAGACTTGACATTATGGAAAGTAGTCGTGTTTCGAGATTTTTGTTACTGCAATGGATGGTAGGCTTGTCATTAAGGAACGTAGTCTGTTGTCGATATTTTTGTTACCCCAATGGATGGTAGCCTTGTCGTTATGGAAGGTAGTTTGTTGTCTAGATTTTTGTTACTCCAATGGATGATAGCCTTTTCATTATGGAAGTTAGTCTGTTGTAGAGAATTTTGTTACTCCAATGGATGGTAGCCTTGTCATTATGGAAGGAAGTCTGTTGTATAGATTTTTGTAACTCCAATGTATGGTATCCTTGTAATTATGGAAGTTAGTCTGTTGTCGAGATTTTTGTTACTCTAATGGATGGTAGACTTGACATTACGGAAAGTAGTCTGGTTTCGAGATTTTTGTTACTGCAATGGATGGTAAACTTGTCATTATGGAACGTAGTCTGTTATCGATATTTTTTTTACCCCAATGGATGGTAGCCTTGTCGTTATGGAAGGTAGTTTGTTGTCTAGATTTTTGTTACTCCAATGGATGATAGCCTTTTCATTATTGAAGTTAGTCTATTGTAGAGATTTTTCTTACTCTAATGGATGGTAGCCTTTTCATTATGGAAGGAAGTCTGTTGTATAGATTTTTGTAACTCCAATGGATGGTAGCCTAGTCATTATGGAACATGGTCTATTATCGAGATCTTTGTTACTCAATAGATGGTAGCCTTGTCATTATGGAAGGTAGTCTGTTGTAGAGATTTTTGTTACTGCAATGGATGGTAGCCTTGTCATTATGGAAGGAAGTCTGTTGTCCAGATTTTTGTTACTCCAATGGATGGTAGCCTTGTCATTATGGAAGGAAGTCTGTTGTCCAGATTTTTGTTAATCCAATGGACGGTAGCATTGTTAATATGGAACGTGGTCTATTGTCGAGATTTTTGTTACTCCAATGGATGGTATCCTTGTCATTATGGAAGGTAGTCTGTTTTCGAGATTTTTGTTACTCCATTGGATTGTAGCCTTGTGATTATGGAAGGAAGTCTGTTGTCCAAGTTTTTGTTACTCCAATGGATGGTAGCCTTGTCATTATGGAACGTGGTCTGTTGTCGAGATTTTTGTTACTCCAATGGATTGTAGACTTGTCATTATGGAAGATAGTCTATTGTCGAGTTTTTTGGTACTCCAATGGATGATAGACTTGACATTATGTAAAGTAGTCGTGTTTCGAGATTTTTGTTACTGCAATGGATGGTAGGCTTGTCATTAAGGAACATAGTCTGTTGTCGATATTTTTGTTACCCCAATGGATGGTAGCCTTGTCGTTATGGAAGGTAGTTTGTTGTCTAAATTTTTGTTACTCCAATGGATGATAGCCTTATCATTATGGAAGTTAGTCTGTTGCGGAGAATTTTGTTACTCCAATGGATGGTAGCCTTGTCATTATGGAAGGAAGTCTGTTGTATAGATTTTTGTAACTCCAATGGATGGTAGCCTAGTCATTATGGAACATGGTCTATTATCGAGATCTTTCTTACTCAATAGACGGTAGCCTTGTCATTTTGGAAGGTAGTCTGTTGTAGTGATTTTTGTTACTCCAATGGATGGTAGCCTTGTCAATATGGAAGGAAGTCTGTTGTCGAGATTTTTGTTACTCCAATGGATGGTAGCCTTGTCATTATGGAACGTGGTCTGTTGTCAAGATTTTTGTTACTCCAATTGATGGTATCCTTGTCATTATGGAAGGTAGTCTATTGTCGAGATTTTTGTTACTCCATCAGATTGTAGCCTTGTGATTATGGAAGGAAGTCTATTGTCGAGGTTTTTGTTACTCCAATGGATGGTAGCCTTGTCATTATGGAACGTGGTCTATTGTCGAGATTTTTGTTACTCCAATGGATGGTAGACTTGTCATTATGGAAGATAGTCTGTTGTCGAGATTTTTGTTACTCCAATGGATGATAGACTTGACATTATGGAAAGTAGTCTGGTTTCGAGATTTTTGTTACTGCAATGGATGGTAGGCTTGTCATTAAGGAACGTAGTCTGTTGTCGATATTTTTGTTACCCCAATGGATGGTAGCCTTGTCGTTATGGAAGGTAGTTTGTTGTCTAGATTTTTGTTACTCCAATGGATGATAGCCTTTTCAATATGGAAGTTAGTCTGTTGCCGAGAATTTTGTTACTCCAATGGATGGTAGCCTTGTCATTATGGAAGGAAGTCTGTTGTATAGATTTTTGTAACTCCAATGTATGGTATCCTTGTCATTATGGAAGTTAGTCTGTTGTCGAGATTTTTGTTACTCCAATGGATGGTAGACTTGACATTATGGAAAGTAGTCTGGTTTCGAGATTTTTGTTACTGCAATGGATGGTAGGCTTGTCATTATGGAACGTAGTCTGTTGTCGATATTTTTTTTACCCCAATGGATGGTAGCCATGTCGTTATGGAAGGTAGTTTGTTGTCTAGATTTTTGTTACTCCAATGGATGATAGCCTTTTCATTATGGAAGTTAGTCTATTGCAGAGATTTTTCTTACTCTAATGGATGGTAGCCTTTTCATTATGGAAGGAAGTCTGTTGTATAAATTTTTGTAAATCCAATGGATGGTAGCCTAGTCATTATGGAACATGGTCTATTATCGAGATCTTTGTTACTCAATAGATGGTAGCCTTGTCATTATGGAAGGTAGTCTGTTGTAGAGATTTTTGTTACTCCAATGGATGGTAGCCTTGTCATTATGGAAGGAAGTTTGTTGTCCAGATTTTTGTTACTCCAATGGATGGTAGCCTTGTCATTATGGAAGGAAGTCTGATGTCGAGATTTTTGTTAATCCAATGGATGGTAGCCTTGTCATTATGGAACGTGGTCTATTGTCGAGATTTTTGTTACTCCAAAGGATGGTATCCTTGTCATTATGGAAGGTAGTCTGTTTTCGAGATTTTTGTTACTCCATTGGATTGTAGCCTTGTGATTATGGAAGGAAGTCTGTTGTCGAGGTTTTTGTTACTCCAATGGATGGTAGCCTTGTCATTATGGAACGTGGTCTGTTGTCGAGATTTTTGTTACTCCAATGGATGGTAGACTTGTCATTATGGAAGATAGTCTATTGTCGAGATTTTTGTTACTCCAATGGATGATAGACTTGACATTATGGAAAGTAGTCGTGTTTCGAGATTTTTGTTACTGCAATGGATGGTAGGCTTGTCATTAAGGAACGTAGTCTGTTGTCGATATTTTTGTTACCCCAATGGATGGTAGCCTTGTCGTTATGGAAGGTAGTTTGTTGTCTAGATTTTTGTTACTCCAATGGATGATAGCCTTTTCAATATGGAAGTTAGTCTGTTGCCGAGAATTTTGTTACTCCAATGGATGGTAGCCTTGTCATTATGGAAGGAAGTCTGTTGTATAGATTTTTGTAACTCCAATGTATGGTATCCTTGTCATTATGGAAGTTAGTCTGTTGTCGAGATTTTTGTTACTCCAATGGATGGTAGACTTGACATTATGGAAAGTAGTCTGGTTTCGAGATTTTTTTTACTGCAATGGATGGTAGGCTTGTCATTATGGAACGTAGTCTGTTGTCGATATTTTTTTTACCCCAATGGATGGTAGCCTTGTCGTTATGGAAGGTAGTTTGTTGTCTAGATTTTTGTTACTCCAATGGATGAAAGCCTTTTCATTATGGAAGTTAGTCTATTGCAGAGATTTTTCTTACTCTAATGGATGGTAGCCTTTTCATTATCGAAGGAAGTCTGTTGTATAGATTTTTATAAATCCATTGGATGGTAGCCTAGTCATTATGGAACATGGTCTATTATCGAGATCTTTGTTACTCAATAGATGGTAGCCTTGTCATTATGGAAGGTAGTCTGTTGTAGAGATTTTTGTTACTCCAATGGATGGTAGCCTTGTCATTATGGAAGGAAGTCTGTTGTCCTGATTTTTGTTACTCCAATGGATGGTAGCCTTGTCATTATGGAAGGAAGTCTGTTGTCGAGATTTTTGTTAATCCAATGGATGGTAGCCTTGTCATTATGGAACGTGGTCTATTGTCGAGATTTTTGTTACTCCAATGGATGGTATCCTTGTCATTATGGAAGGTAGTCTGTTTTTGAGATTTTAGTTACTCCATTGGATTGTATCCTTGTGATTATGGAAGGAATTCTGTTGTCGAGGTTTTTGTTACTCCAATGGATGGTAGCCTTGTCATTATGGAACGTGGTCTGTTGTCGAGATTTTTGTTACTCCAATGGATGGTAGACTTGTCATTATGGAAGATAGTCTATTGTCGAGATTTTTGTTACTCCAATGGATGATAGACTTGACATTATGGAAAGTAGTCGTGTTTCGATATTTTTGTTACTGCAATGGATGGTAGGCTTGTCATTAAGGAACGTAGTCTGTTGTCGATATTTTTGTTACCTCAATGGATGGTAGCCTTGTCGTTATGGAAGGTAGTTTGTTGTCTAGATTTTTGTTACTCCAATGGATGATAGCCTTTTCATTATGGAAGTTAGTCTGTTGCAGAGAATTTTGTTACTCCAATGGATGGTAGCCTTGTCATTATGGAAGGAAGTCTGTTGTATAGATTTTTGTAACTCCAATGTATGGTATCCTTGTCATTATGGAAGTTAGTCTGTTGTCGAGATTTTTGTTACTCTAATGGATGGTAGACTTGACATTACGGAAAGTAGTCTGGTTTCGAGATTTTTGTTACTGCAATGGATGGTAGACTTGTCATTATGGAACGTAGTCTGTTATCGATATTTATTTTACCCCAATGGATGGTAGCCTTGTCGTTATGGAAGGTAGTTTGTTGTCTAGATTTTTGTTACTCCAATGGATGATAGCCTTTTCATTATGGAAGTTAGTCTATTGCAGAGATTTTTCTTACTCTAATGGATGGTAGCCTTTTCATTATGGAAGGAAGTTTGTTGTATAGATTTTTGTAACTCCAATGGATGGTAGCCTAGTCATTATGGAACATGGTCTATTATCGAGATCTTTGTTACTCAATAGATGGTAGCCTTGTCATTATGGAAGGTAGTCTGTTGTAGAGATTTTTGTTACTCCAATGGATGGTAGCCTTGTCATTATGGAAGGAAGTTTGTTGTCCAGATTTTTGTTACTCCAATGGATGGTAGCCTTGTCATTATGGAAGGAAGTCTGTTGTCCAGATTTTTGTTAATCCAATGGATGGTAGCCTTGTCAATATGGAACGTGGTCTATTGTCGAGATTTTTGTTACTCCAATGGATGGTATCCTTGTCATTATGGAAGGTAGTCTGTTTTCGAGATTTTTGTTACTCCATTGGATTGTAGCCTTGTGATTATGGAAGGAAGTCTGTTGTCGAGGTTTTTGATACTCCAATGGATGGTAGCCTTGTCATTATGGAACGTGGTCTGTTGTCGAGATTTTTGTTACTCCAATGGATGGTAGACTTGTCATTATGGAAGATAGTCTATTGTCGAGATTTTTGGTACTCCAATGGATGATAGACTTGACATTATGTAAAGTAGTCGTGTTTCGAGATTTTTGTTACTGCAATGGATGGTAGGCTTGTCATTAAGGAACGTAGTCTGTTGTCGATATTTTTGTTACCCCAATGGATGGTAGCCTTGTCGTTATGGAAGGTAGTTTGTTGTCTAAATTTTTGTTACTCCAATGGATGATAGCCTTATCATTATGGAAGTTAGTCTGTTGCGGAGAATTTTGTTACTCCAATGGATGGTAGCCTTGACATTATGGAAGGAAGTCTGTTGTATAGATTTTTGTAACTCCAATGTATGGTAGCCTAGTCATTATGGAACATGGTATATTATCGAGATCTTTGTTACTCAATAGACGGTAGCCTTGTCATTATGGAAGGTAGTCTGTTGTAGTGATTTTTATTACTCCAATGGATGGTAGCCTTGTCAATATGGAAGGAAGTCTGTTGTCGAGATTTTTGTTACTCCAATGGATGGTAGCCTTGTCATTATGGAACATGGTCTGTTGTCAAGATTTTTGTTACTCCAATGGATGGTAGCCTTGTTATTATGGAAGGTAGTCTATTGTCGAGATTTTTGTTACTCCATCGAATTGTAGCCTTGTGATTATGGAAGGAAGTCTGTTGTCGAGGTTTTTGTTACTCCAATGGATGGTAGCCTTGTCATTATGGAACGTGGTCTATTGTCGAGATTTTTGTTACTCCAATGGATGGTAGACTTGTCATTATGGAAGATAGTATGTTGTCGAGATTTTTGTTACTCCAATGGATAATAGACTTGACATTATGGAAAGTAGTCTGGTTTCGAGATTTTTGTTACTGCAATGGATGGTAGGCTTGTCATTAAGGAACGTAGTCTGTTGTCGATATTTTTGTTACCCCAATGGATGGTAGCCTTGTCGTTATGGAAGGTAGTTTGTTGTCTAGATTTTTGTTACTCCAATGGATGATAGCCTTTTCAATATGGAAGTTAGTCTATTGCCGAGAATTTTGTTACTCCAATGGATGGTAGCCTTGTCATTATGGAAGGAAGTCTGTTGTATAGATTTTTGTAACTCCAATGTATGGTATCCTTGTCATTATGGAAGTTAGTCTGTTGTCGAGATTTTTGTTACTCCAATGGATGGTAGACTTGACATTATGGAAAGTAGTCTGGTTTCGAGATTTTTGTTACTGCAATGGATGGTAGGCTTGTCATTATGGAACGTAGTCTGTTGTCGATATTTTTTTACCCTAATGGATGGTAGCCTTGTCGTTATGGAAGGTAGTTTGTTGTCTAGATTTTTGTTACTCCAATGGATGATAGCCTTTTCATTATGGAAGTTAGTCTATTGCAGAGATTTTTCTTACTCTAATGGATGGTAGCCTTTTCATTATGGAAGGAAGTCTGTTGTATAGATTTTTGTAACTCCAATGGATGCTAGCCTAGTCATTATGGAACATGGTCTATTATCGAGATCTTTGTTACTCAATAGATGGTAGCCTTATCATTATGGAAGGTAGTCTGTTGTAGAGATTTTTGTTACTCCAATGGATGGTAGCCTTGTCATTATGGAAGGAAGTCTGTTGTCCAGATTTTTGTTACTCCAATGGATGGTAGCCTTGTCATTATGGAAGGAAGTCTGTTGTCGAGATTTTTGTTAATCCAATGGATGGTAGCCTTGTCATTATGGTACGTGGTCTATTGTCGAGATTTTTGTTACTCCAATGGATGGTATCCTTGTCATTATGGAAGGTAGTCTGTTTTCGAAATTTTTGTTACTCCATTGGATTGTAGCCTTGTGATTATGAAGGGAAGTCTGTTGTCGAGGTTTTTGTTACTCCAATGGATGGTAGCCTTGTCATTATGGAACTTGGTCTGTTGTCGAGATTTTTGTTACTCCAATGGATGGTAGACTTGTCATTATGGAAGATAGTCTATTGTCGATATTTTTGTTACTCCAATGGATGATAGACTTTACATTATGGAAAGTATTCGTGTTTCGAGATTTTTGTTACTGCAATGGATGGTAGGCTTGTCATTAAGGAACGTAGTCTGTTGTCGATATTTTTGTTACCCCAATGGATGGTAGCCTTGTCGTTATGGAAGGTAGTTTGTTGTCTAGATTTTTGTTACTCCAATGGATGATAGCCTTTTCATTATGGAAGTTAGTCTGTTGCAGAGAATTTTGTTAGTCCAATGGATGGTAGCCTTGTCATTATGGAAGGAAGTCTGTTGTATAGATTTTTGTAACTCCAATGGATGGTAGCCTTGTCATTATGGAACATGGTCTATTATCGAGATCTTTGTTACTCAATAGATGGTAGCCTTGTCATTAGGGAAGGTAGTTTGTTGTAGAGATTTTTGTTACTCCAATGGATGGTAGCCTTGTCATTATGGAAGGAAGTCTGTTGTCGAGATTTTTGTTACTCCAATGGATGGAAGCATTGTCATTATGTAACGTGGTCTATTGTCGAGATTTTTGTTACTCCAATGGATGGTATCCTTGTCATTATGGAAGGTAGTCTGTTTTCGAGATTTTTGTTACTCCATTGGATTGTAGCCTTGTCATTATGGAAGGAAGTCTGTTGTCGAGGTTTTTGTTACTCCAATTGATGGTAGCCTTGTCATAATGGAACATGGTCTATTGTCGAGATTTTTGTTACTCCATTGGATGGTAGACTTGTCATTATGGAAGATAGTCTGTTGTCGAGATTTTTGTTACTCCAATGGATGGTAGACTTGACATTATGGAAAGTAGTCTGGTTTCGACATTTTTGTTACTGCAAAGGATGGTAGGCTTGTCATTATGGAACGTAGTCTGTTGTCGTTATTTTTGTTACCCCAATGGATAGTAGCCTTGTCGTTATGGAAGGTAGTTTGTTGTCTAGATTTTTGTTACGCCAATGGATGATAGCCTTTTCATTATGGAAGTTAGTCTGTTGCAGAGTTTTTTGTTACTCCAATGGATGGTAGCCTTGTCATTATGGAAGGAAGTCTGTTGTATAGATTTTTGTAACTCCAATGGATGGTAGCCTAGTCATTATGGAACATGGTCTATTATCGAGATCTTTGTTACTCAATAGATGGTAGCCTTGTCATTATGGAAGGTAGTCTGTTGTAGAGATTTTTATTACTCCAATGGATGGTAGCCTTGTCATTATGCAAGGAAGTCTGTTGTCCAGATTTTTGTTACTCCAATGGATGGTAGCCTTGTCATTATGGAAGGAAGTCTGTTGTCGAGATTTTTGTTACTCCAATGGATGGTAGCATTGTCATTATGTAACGTGGTCTATTGTCGAGATTTTTGTTACTCCAATGGATGGTATCCTTGTCATTATGGAAGGTAGTCTGTTTTCGAGATTTTTGTTACTCCATTGGATTATAGCCTTGTCATTATGGAAGGAAGTCTGTTGTCGAGGTTTTTGTTAATCCAATGGATGGTAGCCTTGTCATAATGGAACATGGTCTATTGTCGAGATTTTTGTTACTCCATTGGATGGTAGACTTGTCATTATGGAAGATAGTCTGTTGTCGAGATTTTTGTTACTCCAATGGATGGTAGACTTGACATTATGGAAAGTAGTCTGGTTTCGACATTTTTGTTACTGCAAAGGATGGTAGGCTTGTCATTATGGAACGTAGTCTATTGTCGTTATTTTTGTTACCCCAATGGATGGTAGCCTTGTCGTTATGGAAGGTAGTTTGTTGTCTAGATTTTTATTACTCTAATGGATGATAGCCTTTTCATTATGGAAGTTAGTCTGTTGCAGATTTTTTTGTTACTCCAATGGATGGTAGCCTTGTCATTATGGAAGGAAGTCTATTGTATAGATTTTTGTAACTCCAATGGATGGTAGCCTAGTCATTATGGAACATGGTCTATTATCGAGATCTTTGTTACTCAATAGATGGTAGCCTTGTCATTATGGAAGGTAGTCAGTTGTAGAGATTTTTGTTACTCCAACGGATGGTAACCTTGTCATTATGAAAGGAAGTCTGTTGTCGAGATTTTTGTTACTCCAATGGATGGTAGCCTTGTCATTATGGAAGGAAGTCTGTTGTCGAGATTTTTGTTACTCTAATGGATGGTAGCCTTCTCATTATGGAACGTGGTCTATTGTCGAGATTTTTGTTACTCCAATGGATGGTATCCTTGTCATTATGGAAGGTAGTCTGTTTTCGAGATTTTTGTTACTCAATTGGATTGTAGCCTTGTGATTATGGAAGGAAGTCTGTTGTCGAGGTTTTTCTTACTCCTATGGATGGTAGCCTTGTCATTATGGGACGTGGTCTATTGTCGAGATTTTTGTTACTCCAATGGATGGTAGACTTGACATTATGGAACATAGTCTGTTTTCGAGATTTTTGTTACTTCAATGGATGATAGACTTGACATTATGGAAAGTAGTATGGTTTCGAGATTTTTGTTACTGCAATGGATGGTAGGCTTGTCATTAAGGAACATAGTCTGTTGTCGTTATTTTTGTTACCCCAATGGATGGTAGCCTTGTCGTTATGGAAGGTAGTTTGTTGTCTAGATTTTTGTTACTCCAATGGATGATAGCCTTTTCAATATGGAAGTTAGTCTATTGCCGAGAATTTTGTTACTCCAATGGATGGTAGCCTTGTCATTATGGAAGGAAGTCTGTTGTATAGATTTTTGTAACTCCAATGTATGGTATCCTTGTCATTATGGAAGTTAGTCTGTTGTCGAGATTTTTGTTACTCCAATGGATGGTAGACTTGACATTATGGAAAGTAGTCTGGTTTCGAGATTTTTGTTACTGCAATGGATGGTAGGCTTGTCATTATGGAACGTAGTCTGTTGTCGATATTTTTTTACCCCAATGGATGGTAGCCTTGTCGTTATGGAAGGTAGTTTGTTGTCTAGATTTTTGTTACTCCAATGGATGATAGCCTTTTCATTATGGAAGTTAGTCTATTGCAGAGATTTTTCTTACTCTAATGGATGGTAGCCTTTTCATTATGGAAGGAAGTCTGTTGTATAGATTTTTGTAACTCCAATGGATGCTAGCCTAGTCATTATGGAACATGGTCTATTATCGAGATCTTTGTTACTCAATAGATGGTAGCCTTATCATTATGGAAGGTAGTCTGTTGTAGAGATTTTTGTTACTCCAATGGATGGTAGCCTTGTCATTATGGAAGGAAGTCTGTTGTCCAGATTTTTGTTACTCCAATGGATGGTAGCCTTGTCATTATGGAAGGATGTCTGTTGTCGAGATTTTTGTTAATCCAATGGATGGTAGCCTTGTCATTATGGAACATGGTCTATTGTCGAGATTTTTGTTACTCCAATGGATGGTATCCTTGTCATTATGGAAGGTAGTCTGTTTTCGAAATTTTTGTTACTCCATTGGATTGTAGCCTTGTGATTATGAAGGGAAGTCTGTTGTTGAGGTTTTTGTTACTCCAATGGATGGTAGCCTTGTCATTATGGAACTTGGTCTGTTGTCGAGATTTTTGTTACTCCAATGGATGGTAGACTTGTCATTATGGAAGATAGTCTATTGTCGATATTTTTGTTACTCGAATGGATGATAGACTTGACATTATGGAAAGTATTCGTGTTTCGAGATTTTTGTTACTGCAATGGATGGTAGGCTTGTCATTAAGGAACGTAGTCTGTTGTCGATATTTTTGTTACCCCAATGGATGGTAGCCTTGTCGTTATGGAAGGTAGTTTGTTGTCTAGATTTTTGTTACTCCAATGGATGATAGCCTTTTCATTATGGAAGTTAGTCTGTTGCAGAGAATTTTGTTAGTCCAATGGATGGTAGCCTTGTCATTATGGAAGGAAGTCTGTTGTATAGATTTTTGTAACTCCAATGGATGGTAGCCTTGTCATTATGGAACATGGTCTATTATCGAGATCTTTGTTACTCAATAGATGGTAGCCTTGTCATTAGGGAAGGTAGTTTGTTGTAGAGATTTTTGTTACTCCAATGGATGGTAGCCTTGTCATTATGGAAGGAAGTCTGTTGTCGAGATTTTTGTTACTCCAATGGATGGTAGCATTGTCATTATGTAACGTGGTCTATTATCGAGATTTTTGTTACTCCAATGGATGGTATCCTTGTCATTATGGAAGGTAGTCTGTTTTCGAGATTTTTGTTACTCCATTGGATTGTAGCCTTGTCATTATGGAAGGAAGTCTGTTGTCGAGGTTTTTGTTACTCCAATTGATGGTAGCCTTGTCATAATGGAACATGGTTTATTGTCGAGATTTTTGTTACTCCATTGGATGGTAGACTTGTCATTATGGAAGATAGTCTGTTGTCGAGATTTTTGTTACTCCAATGGATGGTAGACTTGACATTATGGAAAGTAGTCTGGTTTCGACATTTTTGTTACTGCAAAGGATGGTAGGCTTGTCATTATGGAACGTAGTCTGTTTTTGTTATTTTTGTTACCCCAATGGATAGTAGCCTTGTTGTTATGGAAGGTATTTTGTTGTCTAGATTTTTGTTACTCCAATGGATGATAGCCTTTTCATTATGGAAGTTAGTCTGTTGCAGAGTTTTTTGTTACTCCAATGGATGGTAGCCTTGTCATTATGGAAGGAAGTCTGTTGTATAGATTTTTGTAACTCCAATGGATGGTATCCTAGTCATTATGGAACATGGTCTATTATCGAGATCTTTGTTACTCAATAGATGGTAGCCTTGTCATTATGGAAGGTAGTCTGTTGTAGAGATTTATATTACTCCAATGGATGGTAGCCTTGTCATTATGCAAGGAAGTCTGTTGTCCAGATTTTTGTTACTCCAATGGATGGTAGCCTTGTCATTATGGAAGGAAGTCTGTTGTCGAGATTTTTGTTACTCCAATGGATGGTAGCATTGTCATTATGTAACCTGGTCTATTGTCGAGATTTTTGTTACTCCAATGGATGGTATCCTTGTCATTATGGAAGGTAGTCTGTTTTCGAGATTTTTGTTACTCCATTGGATTATAGCCTTGTCATTATGGAAGGAAGTCTGTTGTCGAGGTTTTTGTTAATCCAATGGATGGTAGCCTTGTCATAATGGAACATGGTCTATTGTCGAGATTTTTGTTACTCCATTGGATGGTAGACTTGTCATTATGGAAGATAGTCTGTTGTCGAGATTTTTGTTACTCCAATGGATGGTAGACTTGACATTATGGAAAGTAGTCTGGTTTCGACATTTTTGTTACTGCAAAGGATGGTAGGCTTGTCATTATGGAACGTAGTCTGTTGTCGTTATTTTTGTTACCCCAATGGATGGTAGCCTTGTCGTTATGGAAGGTAGTTTGTTGTCTAGATTTTTGTTACTCCAATGGATGATAGCCTTTTCATTATGGAAGTTAGTCTGTTGCAGAGTTTTTTGTTACTCCAATGGATGGTAGCCTTGTCATTATGGAAGGAAGTCTGTTGTATAGATTTTTGTAACTCCAATGGATGGTAGCCTAGTCATTATGGAACATGGTCTATTATCGAGATCTTTGTTACTCAATAGATGGTAGCCTTGTCATTATGGAAGGTAGTCTGTTGTAGAGATTTTTATTACTCCAATGGATGGTAGCCTTGTCATTATGCAAGGAAGTCTGTTGTCCAGATTTTTGTTACTCCAATGGATGGTAGCCTTGTCATTATGGAAGGAAGTCTGTTGTCGAGATTTTTGTTACTCGAATGGATGGTAGCCTTGTCATTATGGAACATGGTCTATTGTCGAGATTTTTGTTACTCCAATGGATGGTATCCTTGTCATTATGGAAGGTAGTCTGTTTTCGAGATTTTTGTTACTCAATTGGATTGTAGCCTTGTGATTATGGAAGGAAGTCTATTGTCGAGGTTTTTCTTAATCCAATGGATGGTAGCCTTGTCATTATGGAACGTGGTCTATTGTCGAGATTTTTGTTACTCCAATGGATGGTAGACTTGACATTATGGAAAGTAGTCTGGTTTCGAGATTTGTGTTACTGTAATGGATGGTAAGCTTGTTATTAAGGAACGTAGTCTGTTGTCGATATTTTTGTTACCCCAATGGATGGTAGCCTTGTCGTTATGGAAGGTAGTTTTTTGTCTAGATTTTTATTACTCCAATGGATGATAGCCTTTTCATTATGGAAGTTAGTCTATTGCGGAGAATTTTGTTACTCCAATGGATGGTAGCCTTGTCATTATGGAAGGAAGTTTGTTGTATAGATTTTTGTAACTCCAATGGATGGTAGCCTTGTCATTATGGAACATTGTCTATTATCGAGATCTTTGTTACTCAATAGATGGTAGCCTTGTCATTAGGGAAGGTAGTTTGTTGTAGAGATTTTTGTTACTCCAATGGATGGTAGCCTTGTCATTATGGAAGGAAGTCTGTTGTCGAGATTTTTGTTACTCCAATGGATGGTAGCATTGTCATTATGGAATGTGGTCTATTGTCGAGATTTTTGTTACTCCAATGGATGGTATCCTTGTCATTATGGAAGGTAGTCTGTTTTCGAGATTTTTGTTACTCCATTGGATTGTAGCCTTGTCATTATGGAAGGAAGTCTGTTGTCGAGGTTTTTGTTACTCCAATGGATGGTAGCCTTGTCGTTATGGAACATGGTCTATTGTCGAGATTTTTGTTACTGAATTGGATGGTAGACTTGTCATTATGGAAGATAGTCTGTTGTCGATATTTTTGTTACTCCAATGGATGGTAGACTTGACATTATGGAAAGTAGTCTGGTTTCGAGATTTTTGTTACTGCAAAGGATGGTAGGCTTGTCATTATGGAACGTAGTATGTTGTCTTTATTTTTGTTACCCCAATGGATGGTAGCCTTGTCGTTTTGGAAGGTACTTTGTTGTCTAGATTTTTGTTACTCCAATGGATGATAGCCTTTTCATTATGGAAGTTAGTCTGTTGCAGAGTTTTTTGTTACTCCAATGGATGGTAGCCTTGTCATTATGGAAGGAAGTCTGTTGTATAGATTTTTGTAAATCCAATGGATGGTAGCCTAGTCATTATGGAACATGGTCTATTATCGAGATCTTTGTTACTCAATAGATGGTAGCCTTGTCATTATAGAAGGTAGTCTGTTGTAGAGATTTTTGTTACTCCAACGGATGGTAACCTTGTCATTATGAAAGGAAGTCTGTTGTCGAGATTTTTGTTACTCCAATGGATGGTAGCCTTGTCATTATGGAAGGAAGTCTGTTGTCGAGATTTTTGTTACTCTAATGGATGGTAGCCTTCTCATTATGGAACGTGGTCTATTGTCGAGATTTTTTTTACTCCAATGGATGGTATCCTTGTCATTATGGAAGGTAGTCTGTTTTCGAGATTTTTGTTACTCAATTGGATTGTAGCCTTGTGATTATGGAAGGAAGTCTGTTGTCGAGGTTTTTCTTACTCCTATGGATGGTAGCCTTGTCATTATGGGACGTGGTCTATTGTCGAGATTTTTGTTACTCCAATGGATGGTAGACTTGTCATTATGGAACATAGTCTGTTTTCGAGATTTTTGTTACTTCAATGGATGATAGACTTGACATTATGGAAAGTAGTATGGTTTCGAGATTTTTGTTACTGCAATGGATGGTAGGCTTGTCATTAAGGAACATAGTCTGTTGTCGATATTTTAGTTACCCCGATGGATGGTAGCCTTGTCATTATGGAAGTTAGTCTGTTGCGGAGAATTTTGTTACTCCAATGGATGGTAGCCTTGTCATTATTGAAGGAAGTCTGTTGTATAGATTTTTGTAACTCCAATGGATGGTAGCCTTGTCATTATGGAACATGGTCTATTGTCGAGATTTTTGTTACTCCAATGGATGGTAGACTTTTCATTATGGAAGATAGTCTGTTGTCGAGATTTTTGTTACTCCAATGGATGGTAGACTTGACATTATGGAAAGTAGTCTAGTTTCGAGATTTTTGTTACTGCAATGGATGGTAGGCTTGTCATTATGGAACGTAGTCTGTTATCAATATTTTTGTTACTCCAATGGATGGTAGCCTTCTCGTTATGGAAGGTAGTTTGTTGTCTAGATTTTTGTTACTCCAATGGATGATAGCCTTGTCATTATGGAAGTTAGTCTGTTGCAGAGATTTTTGTTACTCCAATGGATGGTATCCTTGTCATTATGGAAGGTAGTCTGTTGTAGAGATTTTTGTTACTCCATTGGATTGTAGCCTTGTCATTATGGAAGGAAGTCTGTTGTCGAGGTTTTTGTTAATCCAATGGATGGTAGCCTTGTCATTATGGAACATGGTCTATTGTCGAGATTTTTGTTACTGCATTGGATGGTAGACTTGTCATTATGGAAGATAGTCTGTTGTCGAGATTTTTGTTACTCCAATGGATGGTAGACTTGACATTATGGAAAGTAGTCTGGTTTCGAGATTTTTGTTACTGCAAAGGATGGTAGGCTTGCCATTATGGAACGTAGTCTGTTGTCGTTATTTTTGTTACCCCAATGGATGGTAGCCTTGTCGTTATGGAAGGTAGTTTGTTGTCTAGATTTTTGTTACTCCAATGGATGATTGCCTTTTCATTATGGAAGTTAGTCTGTTGCAGAGTTTTTTGTTACTCCAATGGATGGTAGCCTTGTCATTATGGAAGGAAGTCTGTTGTATAGATTTTTGTAACTCCAATGGATGGTAGCCTAGTCATTATGGAACATGGTCTATTATCGAGATCTTTGTTACTCAATAGATGGTAGCCTTGTCATTATGGAAGGTAGTCTGTTGTAGAGATTTTTATTACTCCAATGGATGGTAGCCTTGTCATTATGCAAGGAAGTCTGTTGTCCAGATTTTTGTTACTCCAATGGATGGTAGCCTTGTCATTATGGAAGGAAGTCTGTTGTCGAGATTTTTGTTACTCCAATGGATGGTAGCCTTGTCATTATGGAACATGGTCTATTGTCGAGATTTTTGTTACTCCAATGGATGGTATCCTTGTCATTATGGAAGGTAGTCTGTTTTTGAGATTTTTGTTACTCAATTGGATTGTAGCCTTGTGATTATGGAAGGAAGTCAGTTGTCGAGGTTTTTCTTACTCCAATGGATGGTAGCCTTGTCATTATGGAACGTGGTCTATTGTCGAGATTTTTGTTACTCCAATGGATGGTAGACTTGTCATTATGGAACATAGTCTGTTTTCGAGATTTTTGTTACTCCAATGGATGATAGACTTGACATTATGGAAAGTAGTCTGGTTACGAGATTTTTGTTACTGTAATGGATGGTAAGCTTGTTATTAAGGAACGTAGTCTGTTGTCGATATTTTTGTTACCCCAATGGATGGTAGCCTTGTCGTTATGGAAGGTAGTTTTTTGTCTAGATTTTTATTACTCCAATGGATGATAGCCTTTTCATTATGGAAGTTAGTCTATTGCGGAGAATTTTGTTACTCCAATGGATGGTAGCCTTGTCATTATGGAAGGAAGTTTGTTGTATAGATTTTTGTAACTCCAATGGATGGTAGCCTTGTCATTATGGAACATTGTCTATTATCGAGATCTTTGTTACTCAATAGATGGTAGCCTTGTCATTAGGGAAGGTAGTTTGTTGTAGAGATTTTTGTTACTCCAATGGATGGTAGCCTTGTCATTATGGAAGGAAGTCTGTTGTCGAGATTTTTGTTACTCCAATGGATGGTAGCATTGTCATTATGGAATGTGGTCTATTGTCGAGATTTTTGGTAATCCAATGGATGGTATCCTTGTCATTATGGAAGGTAGTCTGTTTTCGAGATTTTTGTTACTCCATTGGATTGTAGCCTTGTCATTATGGAAGGAAGTCTGTTGTCGAGGTTTTTGTTACTCCAATGGATGGTAGCCTTGTCGTTATGGAACATGGTCTATTGTCGAGATTTTTGTTACTCAATTGGATGGTAGACTTGTCATTATGGAAGATAGTTTGTTGTCGAGATTTTTGTTACTCCAATGGATGGTAGACTTGACATTATGGAAAGTAGTCTGGTTTCGAGATTTTTGTTACTGCAAAGGATGGTAGGCTTGTCATTATGGAACGTAGTATGTTGTCTTTATTTTTGTTACCCCAATGGATGGTAGCCTTGATGTTTTGGAAGGTACTTTGTTGTCTAGATTTTTGTTACTCCAATGGATGATAGCCTTTTCATTATGGAAGTTAGTCTGTTGCAGAGTTTTTTGTTACTCCAATGGATGGTAGCCTTGTCATTATGGAAGGAAGTTTGTTGTATAGATTTTTGTAAATCCAATGGATGTTAGCCTAGTCATTATGGAACATGGTCTATTATCGAGATCTTTGTTACTCAATAGATGGTAGCCTTGTCATTATAGAAGGAAGTCTGTTGTCGAGATTTTTGTTACACCAATGGATGGTAGCCTTGTCATTATGGAAGGAAGTCTGTTGTCGAGATTTTTGTTACTCTAATGGATGGTAGCCTTGTCATTATGGAACGTGGTCTATTGTCGAGATTTTTGTTACTCCAATGGATGGTATCCTTGTCATTATGGAAGGTAGTCTGTTTTCGAGATTTTTGTTACTCAATTGGATTGTAGCCTTGTGATTATGGAAGGAAGTCTGTTGTCGAGGTTTTTCTTACTCCTATGGATGGTAGCCTTGTCATTATGGGACGTGGTCTATTGTCGAGATTTTTGTTACTGCAATGGATGGTAGGCTTGTCATTAAGGAACGTAGTCTGTTGTCGATATTTTTGTTACCCCAATGGATAATAGCCTTGTCATTATGGAAGTTAGTGTGTTGCGGAGAATTTTGTTACTCCAATGGATGTTAGCCTTGTCATTATTGAAGGAAGTCTGTTGTATAGATTTTTGTAACTCCAATGGATGGTAGCCTTGTCATTATGGAACATGGTCTATTGTCGAGATTTTTGTTACTCCAATGGATGGTAGACTTTTCATTATGGAAGATAGTCTGTTGTCGAGATTTTTGTTACTCCAATGGATGGTAGACTTGACATTATGGAAAGTAGTCTAGTTTCGAGATTTTTGTTACTGCAATGGATGGTAGGCTTGTCATTATGGAACATAGTCTGTTGTTGATATTTTTGTTACCCCAATGGATGGTAGCCTTCTCGTTATGGAAGGTAGTTTGTTGTCTAGATTTTTGTTACTCCAATGGATGATAGCCTTTTCATTATGGAAGTTAGTCTGTTGCAGAGATTTTTGTTACTCCAATGGATGGTAGCCTTGTCTTTATGGAAGGTAGTCTGTTGTAGAGATTTTTGTTACTCCAATGGATGGTAGCCTTGTCATTATGGAAGGAAGTCTGTTGTCCAGATTTTTGTTACTCCAATGGATGGTAGCCTTGTCATTATGGAAGGAAGTCTGTTGTCTAGATTTTTGTTAATCCAATGGATGGTAGCCTTGTCAATATGGAACGTGGTCTATTGTCGAGATTTTTGTTACTCCAATGGATGGTAGACTTGTCATTATGGAACATAGTCTGTTTTCGAGATTTTTGTTACTTCAATGGATGATAGACTTGACATTATGGAAAGTAGTATGGTTTCGAGATTTTTGTTACTGCAATGGATGGTAGGCTTGTCATTAAGGAACGTAGTCTGTTGTCGATATTTTTGTTACCCCAATGGATGGTAGCCTTGTCATTATGGAAGTTAGTCTGTTGCGGAGAATTTTGTTACTCCAATGGATGGTAGCCTTGTCATTATTGAAGGAAGTCTGTTGTATAGATTTGTGTAACTCCAATGGATGGTAGCCTTGTCATTATGGAACATGGTCTATTGTCGAGATTTTTGTTACTCCAATGGATGGTAGACTTTTCATTATGGAAGATAGTCTGTTGTCGAGATTTTTGTTACTCCAATGGATGGTAGACTTGACATTATGGAAAGTAGTCTAGTTTCGAGATTTTTGTTACTGCAATGGATGGTAGGCTTGTCATTATGGAACGTAGTCTGTTATCGATATTTTTGTTACCCCAATGGATGGTAGCCTTCTCGTTATGGAAGGTAGTTTGTTGTCTAGATTTTTGTTACTCCAATGGATGATAGCCTTTTCATTATGGAAGTTAGTCTGTTGCAGAGATTTTTGTTACTCCAATGGATGGTAGCCTTGTCATTATGGAAGGTAGTCTGTTGTAGAGATTTTTGTTACTCCAATGGATGGTAGCCTTGTCATTATGGAAGGAAGTATGTTGTCCAGATTTTTGTTACTCCAATGGATGGTAGCCTGGTCATTATGGAAGGAAGTCTGTTGTCGAGATTTTTGTTAATCCAATGGATGGTAGCCTTGTCAATATGGAACGTGGTCTATTGTCGAGATTTTTGTTACTCCAATGGATGGTAGACTTGTCATTATGGAACATAGTATGTTTTCGAGATTTTTGTTACTTCAATGGATGATAGACTTGACATTATGGAAAGTAGTATGGTTTCGAGATTTTTGTTACTGCAATGGATGGTAGGCTTGTCATTAAGGAACGTAGTCTGTTGTCGATATTTTTGTTACCCCAATGGATGGTAGCCTTGTCATTATGGAAGTTAGTCTGTTGCGGAGAATTTTGTTACTCCAATGGATGGTAGCCTTGTCATTATTGAAGGAAGTCTGTTGTATAGATTTGTGTAACTCCAATGGATGGTAGCCTTGTAATTATGGAACATGGTCTATTGTCGAGATTTTTGTTACTCCAATGGATGGTAGACTTTTCATTATGGAAGATAGTCTGTTGTCGAGATTTTTGTTACTCCAATGGATGGTAGACTTGACATTATGGAAAGTAGTCTAGTTTCGAGATTTTTGTTACTGCAATGGATGGTAGGCTTGTCATTATGGAACGTAGTCTGTTTTCGATACTTTTGTTACCCCAATGGATGGTAGCCTTCTCGTTATGGAAGGTAGTTTGTTGTCTAGATTTTTGTTACTCCAATGGATGATAGCCTTTTCATTATGGAAGTTAGTCTGTTGCAGAGATTTTTGTTACTCCAATGGATGGTAGCCTTGTCATTATGGAAGGTAGTCTGTTGTAGAGATTTTTGTTACTCCAATGGATGGTAGCCTTGTCATTATGGAAGGAAGTCTGTTGTCCAGATTTTTGTTACTCCAATGGATTGTAGCCTTGTCATTATGGAAGGAAGTCTGTTGTCGAGATTTTTGTTAATCCAATGGATGGTAGCCTTGTCAATATGGAACGTGGTCTATTGTCAAGATTTTTGTTACTCCAATGGATGGTATCCTTGTCATTATGGAAGGTAGTCTGTTTTCGAGATTTTTGTTACTCCATTGGATTGTAGCCTTGTGATTATGGAAGGAAGTCTGTTGTCGAGGTTTTTGTTACTCCAATGGATGATAGCCTTTTCATTATGGAAGTTAGTCTGTTGCAGAGTTTTTTGTTACTCCAATGGATGGTAGCCTTGTCATTATGGAAGGAAGTCTGTTGTATAGATTTTTGTAAATCCAATGGATGGTAGCCTAGTCATTATGGAACATGGTCTATTATCGAGATCTTTGTTACTCAATAGATGGTAGCCTTGTCATTATAGAAGGTAGTCTATTGTAGAGATTTTTGTTACTCCAACGGATGGTAGCCTTGTCATTATGAAAGGAAGTCTGTTGTCGAGATTTTTGTTACTCCAATGGATGGTAGCCTTGTCATTATGGAAGGAAGTCTGTTGTCGAGATTTTTGTTACTCTAATGGATGGTAGCCTTGTCATTATGGAACGTGGTCTATTGTCGAGATTTTTGTTACTCCAATGGATGGTATCCTTTTCATTATGGAAGGTAGTCTGTTTTCGAGATTTTTGTTACTCAATTGGATTGTAGCCTTGTGATTATGGAAGGAAGTCTGTTGTCGAGGTTTTTCTTACTCCTATGGATGGTAGCCTTGTCATTATGGGACGTGGTCTATTGTCGAGATTTTTGTTACTCCAATGGATGGTAGACTTGTCATTATGGAACATAGTCTGTTTTCGAGATTTTTGTTACTTCAATGGATGATAGACTTGACATTATGGAAAGTAGTCTGGTTTCGAGATTTTTGTTACTGCAATGGATGGTAGGCTTGTCATTAAGGAACGTAGTCTGTTGTCGATATTTTTGTTACCCCAATGGATGGTAGCCTTGTCATTATGAAAGTTAGTCTGTTGCGGAGAATTTTGTTACTCCAATGGATGGTAGCCTTGTCATTATGGAAGGAAGTCTGTTGTATAGATTTTTGTAACTCCAATGGATGGTAGCCTTGTCATTATGGAACATGGTCTATTGTCAAGATTTTTGTTACTCCAATGGATGGTAGACTTTTCATTATGGAAGATAGTCTGTTGTCGAGATTTTTGTTACTCCAATGGATGGTAGACTTGACATTATGGAAAGTAGTCTAGTTTCGAGATTTTTGTTACTGCAATGGATGGTAAGCTTGTCATTATGGAACATAGTCTGTTGTCGATATTTTTGTTACCTCAATGGATGGTAGCCTTCTCGTTATGGAAGGTAGTTTGTTGTCTAGATTTTTGTTACTCCAATGGATGATAGCCTTTTCATTATGGAAGTTAGTCTGTTGCATAGATTTTTGTTACTCCAATGGATGGTAGCCTTGTCATTATGGAAGGTAGTCTGTTGTAGAGATTTTTGTTACTCCAATGGATGGTAGCCTTGTCATTATGGAAGGAAGTTTGTTGTCCAGATTTTTGTTACTCCAATGGATGGTAGCCTTGTCATTATGGAAGGAAGTATGTTGTCGAGATTTTTGTTAATCCAATGGATGGTAGCCTTGTCTATATGGAACGTGGTCTATTGTCGATATTTTTGTTACTCCAATGGATGGTATCCTTGTCATTATGGAAGGTAGTCTGTTTTCGAGATTTTTGTTACTCCATTGGATTGTAGCCTTGTGATTATGGAAGGAAGTCTGTTGTCGAGGTTTTTGTTACTCCAATGGATGATAGCCTTTTCATTATGGAAGTTAGTCTGTTGCAGAGTTTTTTGTTACTCCAATGGATGGTAGCCTTGTCATTATGGAAGGAAGTCTGTTGTATAGATTTTTGTAAATCCAATGGATGGTAGCCTAGTCATTATGGAACATGGTCTATTATCGAGATCTTTGTTACTCAATAGATGGTAGCCTTGTCATTATAGAAGGTAGTCTATTGTAGAGATTTTTGTTACTCCAACGGATGGTAGCCTTGTCATTATGAAAGGAAGTCTGTTGTCGAGATTTTTGTTACTCCAATGGATGGTAGCCTTGTCATTATGGAAGGAAGTCTGTTGTCGAGATTTTTGTTACTCTAATGGATGGTAGCCTTGTCATTATGGAACGTGGTCTATTGTCGAGATTTTTGTTACTCCAATGGATGGTATCCTTTTCATTATGGAAGGTAGTCTGTTTTCGAGATTTTTGTTACTCAATTGGATTGTAGCCTTGTGATTATGGAAGGAAGTCTGTTGTCGAGGTTTTTCTTACTCCTATGGATGGTAGCCTTGTCATTATGGGACGTGGTCTATTGTCGAGATTTTTGTTACTCCAATGGATGGTAGACTTGTCATTATGGAACATAGTCTGTTTTCGAGATTTTTGTTACTTCAATGGATGATAGACTTGACATTATGGAAAGTAGTCTGGTTTCGAGATTTTTGTTACTGCAATGGATGGTAGGCTTGTCATTAAGGAACGTAGTCTGTTGTCGATATTTTTGTTACCCCAATGGATGGTAGCCTTGTCATTATGGAAGTTAGTCTGTTGCGGAGAATTTTGTTACTCCAATGGATGGTAGCCTTGTCATTATGGAAGGAAGTCTGTTGTATAGATTTTTGTAACTCCAATGGATGGTAGCCTTGTCATTATGGAACATGGTCTATTGTCGAGATTTTTGTTACTCCAATGGATGGTAGACTTTTCATTATGGAAGATAGTCTGTTGTCGAGATTTTTGTTACTCCAATGGATGGTAGACTTGACATTATGGAAAGTAGTCTAGTTTCGAGATTTTTGTTACTGCAATGGATGGTAAGCTTGTCATTATGGAACATAGTCTGTTGTCGATATTTTTGTTACCTCAATGGATGGTAGCCTTCTCGTTATGGAAGGTAGTTTGTTGTCTAGATTTTTGTTACTCCAATGGATGATAGCCTTTTCATTATGGAAGTTAGTCTGTTGCATAGATTTTTGTTACTCCAATGGATGGTAGCCTTGTCATTATGGAAGGTAGTCTGTTGTAGAGATTTTTGTTACTCCAATGGATGGTAGCCTTGTCATTATGGAAGGAAGTCTGTTGTCCAGATTTTTGTTACTCCAATGGATGGTAGCCTTGTCATTATGGAAGGAAGTATGTTGTCGAGATTTTTGTTAATCCAATGGATGGTAGCCTTGTCTATATGGAACGTGGTCTATTGTCGAGATTTTTGTTACTCCAATGGATGGTATCCTTGTCATTATGGAAGGTAGTTTGTTTTCGAGATTTTTGTTACTCCATTGGATTGTAGCCTTGTGATTATGGAAGGAAGTTTGTTGTCGAGGTTTTTGTTACTCCAATGGATGATAGCCTTTTCATTATGGAAGTTAGTCTGTTGCAGAGTTTTTTGTTACTCCAATGGATGGTAGCCTTGTCATTATGGAAGGAAGTCTGTTGTATAGATTTTTGTAAATCCAATGGATGGTAGCCTAGTCATTATGGAACATGGTCTATTATCGAGATCTTTGTTACTCAATAGATGGTAGCCTTGTCATTATAGAAGGTAGTCTATTGTAGAGATTTTTGTTACTCCAACGGATGGTAGCCTTGTCATTATGAAAGGAAGTCTGTTGTCGAGATTTTTGTTACTCCAATGGATGGTAGCCTTGTCATTATGGAAGGAAGTCTGTTGTCGAGATTTTTGTTACTCTAATGGATGGTAGCCTTGTCATTATGGAACGTGGTCTATTGTCGAGATTTTTGTTACTCCAATGGATGGTATCCTTTTCATTATGGAAGGTAGTCTGTTTTCGAGATTTTTGTTACTCAATTGGATTGTAGCCTTGTGATTATGGAAGGAAGTCTGTTGTCGAGGTTTTTCTTACTCCTATGGATGGTAGCCTTGTCATTATGGGACGTGGTCTATTGTCGAGATTTTTGTTACTCCAATGGATGGTAGACTTGTCATTATGGAACATAGTCTGTTTTCGAGATTTTTGTTACTTCAATGGATGATAGACTTGACATTATGGAAAGCAGTCTGGTTTCGAGATTTTTGTTACTGCAATGGATGGTAGGCTTGTCATTAAGGAACGTAGTCTGTTGTCGATATTTTTGTTACCCCAATGGATGGTAGCCTTGTCATTATGGAAGTTAGTATGTTGCGGAGAATTTTGTTACTCCAATGGATGGTAGCCTTGTCATTATGGAAGGAAGTCTGTTGTATAGATTTTTGTAACTCCAATGGATGGTAGCCTTGTCATTATGGAACATGGTCTATTGTCGAGATTTTTTTTACTCCAATGGATGGTAGACTTTTCATTATGGAAGATAGTCTGTTGTCGAGATTTTTGTTACTCCAATGGATGGTAGACTTGACATTATGGAAAGTAGTCTAGTTTCGAGATTTTTGTTACTGCAATGGATGGTAGGCTTGTCATTATGGAACGTAGTCTGTTGTCGATATTTTTGTTACCCCAATGGATGGTAGCCTTCTCGTTATGGAAGGTAGTTTGTTGTCTAGATTTTTGTTACTCCAATGGATGATAGCCTTTTCATTATGGAAGTTAGTCTGTTGCAGAGATTTTTGTTACTCCAATGGATGGTAGCCTTGTCGTTATGGAAGGTAGTCTGTTGTAGAGATTTTTGTTACTCCAATGGATGGTAGCCTTGACATTATGGAAGGAAGTCTGTTGTCCAGATTTTTGTTACTCCAATGGATGGTAGCCTTGTCATTATGGAAGGAAGTCTGTTGTCGAGATTTTTGTTAATCCAATGGATGGTAGCCTTGTCAATATGGAACGTGGTCTATTGTCGAGATTTTTGTTACTCCAATGGATGGTATCCTTGTCATTATGGAAGGTAGTCTGTTTTCGAGATTTTTGTTACTCCATTGGATTGTAGCCTTGTGATTATGGAAGGAAGTCTGTTGTCGAGGTTTTTGTTACTCCAATGGATGGTAGACTTGTCATTATGGAACGTGGTCTGTTGTCGAGATTTTTGTTACTCCAATGGATGGTAGACTTGTCATTATGGAAGATAGTCTATTGTCGAGATTTTTGGTAGTCCAATGGATGATAGACTTGACATTATGTAAAGTAGTCGTGTTTCGAGGTTTTTGTTACTGCAATGGATGGTAGGCTTGTCATTAAGGAACGTAGTATGTTGTCGATATTTTTGTTACCCCAATGGATGGTAGCCTTGTCGTTATGGAAGGTAGTTTGTTGTCTAAATTTTTGTTACTCCAATGGATGATAGCCTTTTCATTATGGAAGTTAGTCTGTTGCGGAGAATTTTGTTACTCCAATGGATGGTAGCCTTGTCATTATGGAAGGAAGTCTGTTGTATAGATTTTTGTAACTCCAATGGATGGTAGCCTAGTCATTATGGAACATGGTCTATTATCGAGATCTTTGTTACTCAATAGATGGTAGCCTTGTCATTAGGGAAGGTAGTTTGTTGTAGAGATTTTTGTTACTCCAAAGGATGGTAGCCTTGTCATTATGGAAGGAAGTCTGTTGTCGAGATTTTTGTTACTCCAATGGATGGTAGCATTGTCATTATGGAACGTGGTCTATTATCGAGATTTTTGTTACTCCAATGGATGGTATCCTTGTCATTATGGAAGGTAGTCTGTTTTCGAGATTTTTGTTACTCCATTGGATTGTAGCCTTGTCATTATGGAAGGAAGTCTGTTGTCGAGGTTTTTGTTACTCCAATGGATGGTAGCCTTGTCATTATGGAACATGGTCTATTGTCGAGATTTTTGTTACTCCATTGGATGGTAGAGTTGTCATTATGGAAGATAGTCTGTTGTCGAGATTTTTGTTACTCCAATGGATGGTAGACTTGACATTATGGAAAGTAGTCTGGTTTCGAGATTTTTGTTACTGCAATGGATGGTAGGCTTGTCATTATGGAACGTAGTCTGTTGTCGATATTTTTGTTACCCCAATGGATGGTAGCCTTCTCAATATGGAAGGTAGTTTGTTGTCTAGATTTTTGTTACTCCAATGGATGATAGCCTTTTCATTATGGAAGTTAGTCTGTTGCGGAGAGTTTTGTTACTCCAATGGATGGTAGCCTGGTCATTATGGAAGGAAGTCTGTTGTATAGATTTTTGTTACTCCAATGGATGGTAGCCTTGTCATTATGGAACATGGTCTATTATCGAGATCTTTGTTACTCAATAGATGGTAGCCTTGTCATTAGGGAAGGTAGTTTGTTGTAGAGATTTTTGTTACTCCAAAGGATGGTAGCCTTGTCATTATGGAAGGAAGTCTGTTGTCGAGATTTTTGTTACTCCAATGGATGGTAGCATTGTCATTATGGAACGTGGTCTATTATCGAGATTTTTGTTACTCCAATGGATGGTATCCTTGTCATTATGGAAGGTAGTCTGTTTTCGAGATTTTTGTTACTCCATTGGATTGTAGCCTTGTCATTATGGAAGGAAGTCTGTTGTCGAGGTTTTTGTTACTCCAATGGATGGTAGCCTTGTCATTATGGAACATGGTCTATTGTCGAGATTTTTGTTACTCCATTGGATGGTAGAGTTGTCATTATGGAAGATAGTCTGTTGTCGAGATTTTTGTTACTCCAATGGATGGTAGACTTGACATTATGGAAAGTAGTCTGGTTTCGAGATTTTTGTTACTGCAAAGGATGGTAGGCTTGTCATTATGGAACGTAGTCTGTTGTCGTTATTTTTGTTACCCCAATGGATGGTAGCCTTGTCGTTATGGAAGGTAGTTTGTTATCTAGATTTTTGTTACTCCAATGGATGATAGCCTTTTCATTATGGAAGTTAGTCTATTGCAGAGTTTTTTGTTACTCCAATGGATGGTAGCCTTGTCATTATGGAAGGAAGTCTGTTGTATAGATTTTTGTAAATCCAATGGATGGTAGCCTAGTCATTATGGAACGTGGTCTATTGTCGACATTTTTGTTACTCCAATGGATGGTAGACTTGTCATTATGGAAGATAGTCTGTTTTCGAGATTTTTGTTACTCCATTGGATTGTAGCCTTGTCATTATGGAAGGAAGTCTGTTGTCGAGGTTTTTGTTACTCCAATGGATGGTAGCCTTGTCATTATGGAACATGGTCTATTGTCGAGATTTTTGTTACTCCATTGGATGGTAGAGTTGTCATTATGGAAGATAGTCTGTTGTCGAGATTTTTGTTACTCCAATGGATGGTAGACTTGACATTATGGAAAGTAGTCTGGTTTCGAGATTTTTGTTACTGCAAAGGATGGTAGGCTTGTCATTATGGAACGTAGTCTGTTGTCGTTATTTTTGTTACCCCAATGGATGGTAGCCTTGTCGTTATGGAAGGTAGTTTGTTGTCTAGATTTTTGTTACTCCAATGGATGATAGCCTTTTCATTATGGAAGTTAGTCTATTGCAGAGTTTTTTGTTACTCCAATGGATGGTAGCCTTGTCATTATGGAAGGAAGTCTGTTGTATAGATTTTTGTAAATCCAATGGATGGTAGCCTAGTCATTATGGAACGTGGTCTATTGTCGACATTTTTGTTACTCCAATGGATGGTAGACTTGTCATTATGGAAGATAGTCTGTTTTCGAGATTTTTGTTACTCCAATGGACGATAGACTTGACATTATGGAAAGTAGTCTGGTTTCGAGATTTTTGTTACTGCAATGGATGGTAGGCTTGTCATTAAGGAACGTAGTCTGTTGTCGATATTTTTGTTACCCCAATGGATGGTAGCCTTGTCGTTATGGAAGGTAGTTTGTTGTCTAGATTTTTGTTACTCCAATGGATGATAGCCTTTTCATTATGGAAGTTAGTCTGTTGCGGAGAATTTTGTTACTCCAATGGAAGGTAGCCTTGTCATTATGGAAGGAAGTCTGTTGTATAGATTTTTGTAACTCCAATGGATGGTAGCCTTGTCATTATGGAACATGGTCTATTATCGAGATCTTTGTTACTCAATAGATGGTAGCCTTGTCATTAGGGAAGGTAGTTTGTTGTAGAGATTTTTGTTACTCCAAAGGATGGTAGCCTGGTCATTATGGAAGGAAGTCTGTTGTCGAGATTTTTGTTACTCCAATGGATGGTAGCATTGTCATTATGGAACGTGGTCTATTGTCGAGATTTTTGTTACTCTAATGGATGGTATCCTTGTCATCATGGAAGGTAGTCTGTTTTCGAGATTTTTGTTACTCCATTGGATTGTAGCCTTGTCATTATGGAAGGAAGTCTGTTCTCGAGGTTTTTGTTACTCCAATGGATGGTAGCCTTGTCATTATGGAACATGGTCTATTGTCGAGATTTTTGTTACTCCATTGGATGGTAGAGTTGTCATTATGGAAGATAGTCTGTTGTCGAGATTTTTGTTACTCCAAAGGATGGTAGACTTGACATTATGGAAAGTAGTCTGGTTTCGAGATTTTTGTTACTGCAAAGGATGGTAGGCTTGTCATTATGGAACATAGTCTGTTGTCGTTATTTTTGTTACCCCAATGGATGGTAGCCTTGTCGTTATGGAAGGTAGTGTGTTGTCTATATTTTTGTTACTCCAATGGATGATAGCCTTTTCATTATGGAAGTTAGTCTGTTGTAGAGTTTTTTGTTACTCCAATGGATGGTATCCTTGTCATTATGGAAGGAAGTCTGTTGTATAGATTTTTGTAACTCCAATGGATGGTAGCCTAGTCATTATGGAACATGGTCTATTATCGAGATCTTTGTTACTCAATAGATGGTAGCCTTGTCATTATGGAAGGTAGTCTGTTGTAGAGATTTTTGTTACTCCAATGGATGGTAGCCTTGTCATTATGCAAGGAAGTCTGTTGTCCAGATTTTTGTTACTCCAATGGATGGTAGCCTTGTCATTATGGAGGAAGTCTGTTGTCGAGATTTTTGTTACTCCAATGGATGGTAGCCTTGTCATTATGGAACATGGTCTATTGTCGAGATTTTTGTTACTCCAATGGATGGTATCCTTGTCATTATGGAAGGTAGTCTGTTTTCGAGAGTTTTGTTACTCAATTGGATTGTAGCCTTGTGATTATGGAAGGAAGTCTGTTGTCGAAGTTTTTCTTACTCCAATGGATGGTAGCCTTGTCATTATGGAACATGGTCTATTGTCGAGATTTTTGTTACTCCAATGGATGGTAGACTTGTCATTATGGAACATAGTCTGTTTTCGAGATTTTTGTTACTCCAATGGATGATAGACTTGACATTATGGAAAGTAGTCTGGTTTCGAGATTTTTGTTACTGCAAAGGATGGTAGCCTAGTCATTATGGAACGTGGTCTATTGTCGACATTTTTGTTACTCCAATGGATGGTAGACTTGTCATTATGGAAGATAGTCTGTTTTCGAGATTTTTGTTACTCCATTGGATTGTAGCCTTGTCATTATGGAAGGAAGTCTGTTGTCGAGGTTTTTGTTACTCCAATGGATGGTAGCCTTGTCATTATGGAACATGGTCTATTGTCGAGATTTTTGTTACTCCATTGGATGGTAGAGTTGTCATTATGGAAGATAGTCTGTTGTCGAGATTTTTGTTACTCCAATGGATGGTAGACTTGACATTATGGAAAGTAGTCTGGTTTCGAGATTTTTGTTACTGCAAAGGATGGTAGGCTTGTCATTATGGAACGTAGTCTGTTGTCGTTATTTTTGTTACCCCAATGGATGGTAGCCTTGTCGTTATGGAAGGTAGTTTGTTGTCTAGATTTTTGTTACTCCAATGGATGATAGCCTTTTCATTATGGAAGTTAGTCTATTGCAGAGTTTTTTGTTACTCCAATGGATGGTAGCCTTGTCATTATGGAAGGAAGTCTGTTGTATAGATTTTTGTAAATCCAATGGATGGTAGCCTAGTCATTATGGAACGTGGTCTATTGTCGACATTTTTGTTACTCCAATGGATGGTAGACTTGTCATTATGGAAGATAGTCTGTTTTCGAGATTTTTGTTACTCCAATGGACGATAGACTTGACATTATGGAAAGTAGTCTGGTTTCGAGATTTTTGTTACTGCAATGGATGGTAGGCTTGTCATTAAGGAACGTAGTCTGTTGTCGATATTTTTGTTACCCCAATGGATGGTAGCCTTGTCGTTATGGAAGGTAGTTTGTTGTCTAGATTTTTGTTACTCCAATGGATGATAGCCTTTTCATTATGGAAGTTAGTCTGTTGCGGAGAATTTTGTTACTCCAATGGAAGGTAGCCTTGTCATTATGGAAGGAAGTCTGTTGTATAGATTTTTGTAACTCCAATGGATGGTAGCCTTGTCATTATGGAACATGGTCTATTATCGAGATCTTTGTTACTCAATAGATGGTAGCCTTGTCATTAGGGAAGGTAGTTTGTTGTAGAGATTTTTGTTACTCCAAAGGATGGTAGCCTGGTCATTATGGAAGGAAGTCTGTTGTCGAGATTTTTGTTACTCCAATGGATGGTAGCATTGTCATTATGGAACGTGGTCTATTGTCGAGATTTTTGTTACTCTAATGGATGGTATCCTTGTCATCATGGAAGGTAGTCTGTTTTCGAGATTTTTGTTACTCCATTGGATTGTAGCCTTGTCATTATGGAAGGAAGTCTGTTGTCGAGGTTTTTGTTACTCCAATGGATGGTAGCCTTGTCATTATGGAACATGGTCTATTGTCGAGATTTTTGTTACTCCATTGGATGGTAGAGTTGTCATTATGGAAGATAGTCTGTTGTCGAGATTTTTGTTACTCCAAAGGATGGTAGACTTGACATTATGGAAAGTAGTCTGGTTTCGAGATTTTTGTTACTGCAAAGGATGGTAGGCTTGTCATTATGGAACATAGTCTGTTGTCGTTATTTTTGTTACCCCAATGGATGGTAGCCTTGTCGTTATGGAAGGTAGTGTGTTGTCTATATTTTTGTTACTCCAATGGATGATAGCCTTTTCATTATGGAAGTTAGTCTGTTGTAGAGTTTTTTGTTACTCCAATGGATGGTATCCTTGTCATTATGGAAGGAAGTCTGTTGTATAGATTTTTGTAACTCCAATGGATGGTAGCCTAGTCATTATGGAACATGGTCTATTATCGAGATCTTTGTTACTCAATAGATGGTAGCCTTGTCATTATGGAAGGTAGTCTGTTGTAGAGATTTTTGTTACTCCAATGGATGGTAGCCTTGTCATTATGCAAGGAAGTCTGTTGTCCAGATTTTTGTTACTCCAATGGATGGTAGCCTTGTCATTATGGAGGAAGTCTGTTGTCGAGATTTTTGTTACTCCAATGGATGGTAGCCTTGTCATTATGGAACATGGTCTATTGTCGAGATTTTTGTTACTCCAATGGATGGTATCCTTGTCATTATGGAAGGTAGTCTGTTTTCGAGAGTTTTGTTACTCAATTGGATTGTAGCCTTGTGATTATGGAAGGAAGTCTGTTGTCGAAGTTTTTCTTACTCCAATGGATGGTAGCCTTGTCATTATGGAACATGGTCTATTGTCGAGATTTTTGTTACTCCAATGGATGGTAGACTTGTCATTATGGAACATAGTCTGTTTTCGAGATTTTTGTTACTCCAATGGATGATAGACTTGACATTATGGAAAGTAGTCTGGTTTCGAGATTTTTGTTACTGCAAAGGATGGTAGCCTAGTCATTATGGAACGTGGTCTATTGTCGACATTTTTGTTACTCCAATGGATGGTAGACTTGTCATTATGGAAGATAGTCTGTTTTCGAGATTTTTGTTACTCCATTGGATTGTAGCCTTGTCATTATGGAAGGAAGTCTGTTGTCGAGGTTTTTGTTACTCCAATGGATGGTAGCCTTGTCATTATGGAACATGGTCTATTGTCGAGATTTTTGTTACTCCATTGGATGGTAGAGTTGTCATTATGGAAGATAGTCTGTTGTCGAGATTTTTGTTACTCCAATGGATGGTAGACTTGACATTATGGAAAGTAGTCTGGTTTCGAGATTTTTGTTACTGCAAAGGATGGTAGGCTTGTCATTATGGAACGTAGTCTGTTGTCGTTATTTTTGTTACCCCAATGGATGGTAGCCTTGTCGTTATGGAAGGTAGTTTGTTGTCTAGATTTTTGTTACTCCAATGGATGATAGCCTTTTCATTATGGAAGTTAGTCTATTGCAGAGTTTTTTGTTACTCCAATGGATGGTAGCCTTGTCATTATGGAAGGAAGTCTGTTGTATAGATTTTTGTAAATCCAATGGATGGTAGCCTAGTCATTATGGAACGTGGTCTATTGTCGACATTTTTGTTACTCCAATGGATGGTAGACTTGTCATTATGGAAGATAGTCTGTTTTCGAGATTTTTGTTACTCCAATGGACGATAGACTTGACATTATGGAAAGTAGTCTGGTTTCGAGATTTTTGTTACTGCAATGGATGGTAGGCTTGTCATTAAGGAACGTAGTCTGTTGTCGATATTTTTGTTACCCCAATGGATGGTAGCCTTGTCGTTATGGAAGGTAGTTTGTTGTCTAGATTTTTGTTACTCCAATGGATGATAGCCTTTTCATTATGGAAGTTAGTCTGTTGCGGAGAATTTTGTTACTCCAATGGATGGTAGCCTTGTCATTATGGAAGGAAGTCTGTTGTATAGATTTTTGTAACTCCAATGGATGGTAGCCTTGTCATTATGGAACATGGTCTATTATCGAGATCTTTGTTACTCAATAGATGGTAGCCTTGTCATTAGGGAAGGTAGTTTGTTGTAGAGATTTTTGTTACTCCAAAGGATGGTAGCCTGGTCATTATGGAAGGAAGTCTGTTGTCGAGATTTTTGTTACTCCAATGGATGGTAGCATTGTCATTATGGAACGTGGTCTATTGTCGAGATTTTTGTTACTCTAATGGATGGTATCCTTGTCATCATGGAAGGTAGTCTGTTTTCGAGATTTTTGTTACTCCATTGGATTGTAGCCTTGTCATTATGGAAGGAAGTCTGTTGTCGAGGTTTTTGTTACTCCAATGGATGGTAGCCTTGTCATTATGGAACATGGTCTATTGTCGAGATTTTTGTTACTCCATTGGATGGTAGAGTTGTCATTATGGAAGATAGTCTGTTGTCGAGATTTTTGTTACTCCAAAGGATGGTAGACTTGACATTATGGAAAGTAGTCTGGTTTCGAGATTTTTGTTACTGCAAAGGATGGTAGGCTTGTCATTATGGAACATAGTCTGTTGTCGTTATTTTTGTTACCCCAATGGATGGTAGCCTTGTCGTTATGGAAGGTAGTGTGTTGTCTATATTTTTGTTACTCCAATGGATGATAGCCTTTTCATTATGGAAGTTAGTCTGTTGTAGAGTTTTTTGTTACTCCAATGGATGGTATCCTTGTCATTATGGAAGGAAGTCTGTTGTATAGATTTTTGTAACTCCAATGGATGGTAGCCTAGTCATTATGGAACATGGTCTATTATCGAGATCTTTGTTACTCAATAGATGGTAGCCTTGTCATTATGGAAGGTAGTCTGTTGTAGAGATTTTTGTTACTCCAATGGATGGTAGCCTTGTCATTATGCAAGGAAGTCTGTTGTCCAGATTTTTGTTACTCCAATGGATGGTAGCCTTGTCATTATGGAGGAAGTCTGTTGTCGAGATTTTTGTTACTCCAATGGATGGTAGCCTTGTCATTATGGAACATGGTCTATTGTCGAGATTTTTGTTACTCCAATGGATGGTATCCTTGTCATTATGGAAGGTAGTCTGTTTTCGAGAGTTTTGTTACTCAATTGGATTGTAGCCTTGTGATTATGGAAGGAAGTCTGTTGTCGAAGTTTTTCTTACTCCAATGGATGGTAGCCTTGTCATTATGGAACATGGTCTATTGTCGAGATTTTTGTTACTCCAATGGATGGTAGACTTGTCATTATGGAACATAGTCTGTTTTCGAGATTTTTGTTACTCCAATGGATGATAGACTTGACATTATGGAAAGTAGTCTGGTTTCGAGATTTTTGTTACTGTAATGGATGGTAAGCTTGTTATTAAGGAACGTAGTCTGTTGTCGATATTTTTGTTACCCCAATGGATGGTAGCCTTGTCGTTATGGAAGGTAGTTTTTTGTCTAGATTTTTATTACTCCAATGGATGATAGCCTTTTCATTATGGAAGTTAGTCTATTGCGGAGAATTTTGTTACTCCAATGGATGGTAGCCTTGTCATTATGGAAGGAAGTTTGTTGTATAGATTTTTGTAACTCCAATGGATGGTAGCCTTGTCATTATGGAACATTGTCTATTATCGAGATCTTTGTTACTCAATAGATGGTAGCCTTGTCATTAGGGAAGGTAATTTGTTGTAGAGATTTTTGTTACTCCAATGGATGGTAGCCTTGTCATTATGGAAGGAAGTCTGTTGTCGAGATTTTTGTTACTCCAATGGATGGTAGCATTGTCATTATGGAATGTGGTCTATTGTCGAGATTTTTGTTACTCCAATGGATGGTATCCTTGTCATTATGGGAGGTAGTCTGTTTTCTAGATTTTTGTTACTCAATTGGATTGTAGCCTTGTCATTATGGAAGGAAGTCTGTTGTCGAGGTTTTTGTTACTCCAATGGATGGTATCCTTGTCGTTATGGAACATGGTCTATTGTCGAGATTTTTGTTACTCAATTGGATGGTAGACTTGTCATTATGGAAGATAGTCTGTTGTCGAGATTTTTGTTACTCCAATGGATGGTAGACTTGACATTATGGAAAGTAGTCTGGTTTCGAGATTTTTGTTACTGCAAAGGATGGTAGGCTTGTCATTATGGAACGTAGTCTGTTGTCGTTATTTTTGTTACCCCAATGGATGGTAGCCTTGTCGTTATGGAAGGTACTTTGTTGTCTAGATTTTTGTTACTCCAATGGATGATAGCCTTTTCATTATGGAAGTTAGTCTGTTGCAGAGTTTTTTGTTACTCCAATTGATGGTAGCCTTGTCATTATGGAAGGAAGTCTGTTGTATAGATTTTTGTAAATCCAATGGATGGTAGCCTAGTCATTATGGAACGTGGTCTATTGTCGACATTTTTGTTACTCCAATGGATGGTAGACTTGTCATTATGGAAGATAGTCTGTTGTCGAGATTTTTGTTACTCCAATGGACGATAGACTTGACATTATGGAAAGTAGTCTGGTTTCGAGATTTTTGTTACTGCAATGGATGGTAGGCTTGTCATTAAGGAACGTAGTCTGTTGTCGATATTTTTGTTACCCCAATGGATGGTAGCCTTGTCGTTATGGAAGGTAGTTTGTTGTCTAGATTTTTGTTACTCCAATGGATGATAGCCTTTTCATTATGGAAGTTAGTCTGTTGTAGAGTTTTTTGTTACTCCAATTGATGGTAGCCTTGTCATTATGGAAGGAAGTCTGTTGTATAGATTTTTGTAAATCCAATGGATGGTAGCCTAGTCATTATGGAACGTGGTCTATTGTCGACATTTTTGTTACTCCAATGGATGGTAGACTTGTCATTATGGAAGATAGTCTGTTGTTGAGATTTTTGTTACTCCAATGGACGATAGACTTGATATTATGGAAAGTAGTCTGGTTTCGAGATTTTTGTTACTGCAATGGATGGTAGGCTTGTCATTAAGGAACGTAGTCTGTTGTCGATATTTTTGTTACCCCATTGGATGGTAGCCTTGTCGTTATGGAAGGTAGTTTGTTGTCTAGATTTTTGTTACTCCAATGGATGATAGCCTTTTCATTATGGAAGTTAGTCTGTTGCGGAGAATTTTGTTACTCCAATGGATGGTAGCCTTGTCATTATGGAAGGAAGTCTGTTGTATAGATTTTTGTAACTCCAATGGATGGTAGCCATGTCATTATGGAACATGGTCTATTATCGAGATCTTTGTTACTCAATAGATGGTAGCCTTGTCATTAGGGAAGGTAGTTTGTTGTAGAGATTTTTGTTACTCCAAAGGATGGTAGCCTTGTACTTATGGAAGGAAGTCTGTTGTCTAGATTTTTGTTACTCCAATGGATGGTAGCATTGTCATTATGGAACGTGGTATACTATCGAGATTTTTGTTACTCCAATGGATGGTATCCTTGTCCTTATGGAAGGTAGTCTGTTTTCGAGATTTTTGTTACTCCATTGGATTGTAGCCTTGTCATTATGGAAGGAAGTCTGTTGTCGAGGTTTTTGTTACTCCAATGGATGGTAGCCTTGTAATTATTGAACATGGTCTATTGTCGAGATTTTTGATACTCCATTGGATGGTAGAGTTGTCATTATGGAAGATAGTCTGTTGTCAAGATTTTTGTTACTCCAATGGATGGTAGACTTGACATTATGGAAAGTAGTCTGGTTTCGAGATTTTTGTTACTGCAAAGGATGGTAGGCTTGTCATTATGGAACGTAGTCTGTTGTCATTATTTTTGTTACCCCAATGGATGGTAGCCTTGTCGTTATGGAAGGTAGTTTTTTGTCTAGATATTTATTACTCCAATGGATGATAGCCTTTTCATTATGGAAGTTAGTCTATTGCGGAGAATTTTGTTACTCCAATGGATGGTAGCCTTGTCATTATGGAAGGAAGTTTGTTGTATAGATTTTTGTAACTCCAATGGATGGTAGCCTTGTCATTATGGAACATTGTCTATTATCGAGATCTTTGTTACTCAATAGATGGTAGCCTTGTCATTAGGGAAGGTAATTTGTTGTAGAGATTTTTGTTACTCCAATGGATGGTAGCCTTGTCATTATGGAAGGAAGTCTGTTGTCAAGATTTTTGTTACTCCAATGGATGGTAGCATTGTCATTATGGAATGTGGTCTATTGTCGAGATTTTTGTTACTCCAATGGATGGTATCCTTGTCATTATGGGAGGTAGTCTTTTTTCTAGATTTTTGTTACTCAATTGGATTGTAGCCTTGTCATTATGGAAGGAAGTCTGTTGTCGAGGTTTTTGTTACTCCAATGGATGGTATCCTTGTCGTTATGGAACATGGTCTATTGTCGAGATTTTTGTTACTCAATTGGATGGTAGACTTGTCATTATGGAAGATAGTCTGTTGTCGAGATTTTTGTTACTCCAATGGATGGTAGACTTGACATTATGGAAAGTAGTCTGGTTTCGAGATTTTTGTTACTGCAAAGGATGGTAGGCTTGTCATTATGGAACGTAGTCTGTTGTCGTTATTTTTGTTACCCCAATGGATGGTAGCCTTGTCGTTATGGAAGGTACTTTGTTGTCTAGATTTTTGTTACTCCAATGGATGATAGCCTTTTCATTATGGAAGTTAGTCTGTTGTAGAGTTTTTTGTTACTTCAATTGATGGTAGCCTTGTCATTATGGAAGGAAGTCTGTTGTATAGATTTTTGTAAATCCAATGGATGGTAGCCTAGTCATTATGGAACGTGGTCTATTGTCGACATTTTTGTTACTCCAATGGATGGTAGACTTGTCATTATGGAAGATAGTCTGTTGTCGAGATTTTTGTTACTCCAATGGACGATAGACTTGACATTATGGAAAGTAGTCTGGTTTCGAGATTTTTGTTACTGCAATGGATGGTAGGCTTGTCATTAAGGAACGTAGTCTGTTGTCGATATTTTTGTTACCCCAATGGATGGTAGCCTTGTCGTTATGGAAGGTAGTTTGTTGTCTAGATTTTTGTTACTCCAATGGATGATAGCCTTTTCATTATGGAAGTTAGTCTGTTGCGGAGAATTTTGTTACTCCAATGGATGGTAGCCTTGTCATTATGGAAGGAAGTCTGTTGTATAGATTTTTGTAACTCCAATGGATGGTAGCCTTGTCATTATGGAACATGGTCTATTATCGAGATCTTTGTTACTCAATAGATGGTAGCCTTGTCATTAGGGAAGGTAGTTTGTTGTAGAGATTTTTGTTACTCCAAAGGATGGTAGCCTTGTACTTATGGAAGGAAGTCTGTTGTCTAGATTTTTGTTACTCCAATGGATGGTAGCATTGTCATTATAGAACGTGGTCTATTATCGAGATTTTTGTTACTCCAATGGATGGTATCCTTGTCATTATGGAAGGTAGTCTGTTTTCGAGATTTTTGTTACTCCATTGGATTGTAGCCTTGTCATTATGGAAGGAAGTCTGTTGTAGAGGTTTTTGTTACTCCAATGGATGGTAGCCTTGTAATTATGGAACATGGTCTATTGTCGAGATTTTTGTTACTCCATTGGATGGTAGAGTTGTCATTATGGAAGATAGTATGTTGTCGAGATTTTTGTTACTCCAATGGATGGTAGACTTGACATTATGGAAAGTAGTCTGGTTTCGAGATTTTTGTTACTGCAAAGGATGGTAGGCTTGTCATTATGGAACATAGTCTGTTGTCGTTATTTTTGTTACCCCAATGGATGGTAGCCTTGTCGTTATGGAAGGTAGTTTGTTGTCTAGATTTTTGTTACTCCAATGGATGATAGCCTTTTCATTATGGAAGTTAGTCTGTTGCAGAGTTTTTTGTTACTCCAATGGATGGTAGCCTTGTCATTATGGAAGGAAGTCTGTTGTATAGATTTTTGTAAATCCAATGGATGGTAGCCTAGTCATTATGGAACGTGGTCTATTGTCGACATTTTTGTTACTCCAATGGATGGTAGACTTGTCATTATGGAAGATAGTCTGTTGTCGAGATTTTTGTTACTCCAATGGACGATAGACTTGACATTATGGAAAGTAGTCTGGTTTCGAGATTTTTGTTACTACAATGGATGGTAGGCTTGTCATTAAGGAACGTAGTCTGTTGTCGATATTTTTGTTACCCCAATGGATGGTAGCCTTGTCGTTATGGAAGGTAGTTTGTTGTCTAGATTTTTGTTACTCCAATGGATGATAGCCTTTTCATTATGGAAGTTAGTCTGTTGCGGAGAATTTTGTTACTCCAATGGATGGTAGCCTTGTCAATATGGAAGGAAGTCTGTTGTATAGATTTTTGTAACTCCAATGGATGGTAGCCTTGTCATTATGGAACATGGTCTATCATCGAGATCTTTGTTACTCAATAGATGGTAGCCTTGTCATTAGGGAAGGTAGTTTGTTGTAGAGATTTTTGTTACTCCAAAGGATGGTAGCCTTGTCATTATGGAAGGAAGTCTGTTGTCGAGATTTTTGTTACTCCAATGGATGGTAGCATTGTCATTATGGAACATGGTCTATTGTCGAGATTTTTGTTACTCCAATGGATGGTATCCTTGTCATTATGGAAGGTAGTCTGTTTTCGAGATTTTTGTTACTCCATTGGATTGTAGCCTTGTCATTATGGAAGGAAGTCTGTTGTCGAGGTTTTTGTTACTCCAATGGATGGTAGCCTTGTCATTATGGAACATGGTCTATTGTCGAGATTTTTGTTACTCCATTGGATGGTAGAGTTGTCATTATGGAAGATAGTCTGTTGTCGAGATTTTTGTTACTCCAATGGATGGTAGACTTGACATTATGGAAAGTAGTCTGGATTCGAGATTTTTGTTACTGCAAAGGATGGTAGGCTTGTCATTATGGAACATAGTCTGTTGTCGTTATTTTTGTTACCCCAATGGATGGTAGCCTTGTCGTTATGGAAGGTAGTTTGTTGTCTAGATTTTTGTTACTCCAATGGATGATAGCCTTTTCATTATGGAAGTTAGTCTGTTGCAGAGTTTTTTGTTACTCCAATGGATGGTAGCCTTGTCATTATGGAAGGAAGTCTGTTGTATAGATTTTTGTAAATCCAATGGATGGTAGCCTAGTCATTATGGAACGTGGTCTATTGTCGACATTTTTGTTACTCCAATGGATGGTAGACTTGTCATTATGGAAGATAGTCTGTTGTCGAGATTTTTGTTACTCCAATGGACGATAGACTTGACATTATGGAAAGTAGTCTGGTTTCGAGATTTTTGTTACTACAATGGATGGTAGGCTTGTCATTAAGGAACGTAGTCTGTTGTCGATATTTTTGTTACCCCAATGGATGGTAGCCTTGTCGTTATGGAAGGTAGTTTGTTGTCTAGATTTTTGTTACTCCAATGGATGATAGCCTTTTCATTATGGAAGTTAGTCTGTTGCGGAGAATTTTGTTACTCCAATGGATGGTAGCCTTGTCAATATGGAAGGAAGTCTGTTGTATAGATTTTTGTAACTCCAATGGATGGTAGCCTTGTCATTATGGAACATGGTCTATCATCGAGATCTTTGTTACTCAATAGATGGTAGCCTTGTCATTAGGGAAGGTAGTTTGTTGTAGAGATTTTTGTTACTCCAAAGGATGGTAGCCTTATCATTATGGAAGGAAGTCTGTTGTCGAGATTTTTGTTACTCCAATGGATGGTAGCATTGTCATTATGGAACGTGGTCTATTGTCGAGATTTTTGTTACTCCAATGGATGGTATCCTTGTCATTATGGAAGGTAGTCTGTTTTCGAGATTTTTGTTACTCCATTGGATTGTAGCCTTGTCATTATGGAAGGAAGTCTGTTGTCGAGGTTTTTGTTACTCCAATGGATGGTAGCCTTGTCATTATGGAACATGGTCTATTGTCGAGATTTTTGTTACTCCATTGGATGGTAGAGTTGTCATTATGGAAGATAGTCTGTTGTCGAGATTTTTGTTACTCCAATGGATGGTAGACTTGACATTATGGAAAGTAGTCTGGTTTCGAGATTTTTGTTACTGCAAAGGATGGTAGGCTTGTCATTATGGAACGTAGTCTGTTGTCGTTATTTTTGTTACCCCAATGGATGGTAGCCTTGTCGTTATGGAAGGTAGTTTGTTGTCTAGATTTTTGTTACTCCAATGGATGATAGCCTTTTCATTATGGAAGTTAGTCGGTTGTAGAGTTTTTTGTTACTCCAATGGATGGTAGCCTTGTCATTATTGAAGGAAGTCTGTTGTATAGATTTTTGTAACTCCAATGGATGGTAGCCTAGTCATTATGGAACATGGTCTATTATCAAGATCTTTGTTACTCAATAGATGGTAGCCTTGTCATTATGGAAGGTAGTCTGTTGTAGAGATTTTTGTTACTCCAATGGATGGTAGCCTTGTCATTATGCAAGGAAGTCTGTTGTCCAGATTTTTGTTACTCCAATGGATGGTAGCCTTGTCATTATGGAAGGAAGTCTGTTGTCGAGATTTTTGTTACTCCAATGGATGGTAGCCTTGTCATTATGGAACATGGTCTATTGTCGAGATTTTTGTTACTCCAATGGATGGTATCCTTGTCATTATGGAAGGTAGTCTGTTTTCGAGAGTTTTGTTACTCAATTGGATTTTAGCCTTGTGATTATGGAAGGAAGTCTGTTGTCGAAGTTTTTCTTACTCCAATGTATGGTAGCCTTGTCATTATGGAACATGGTCTATTGTCGAGATTTTTGTTACTCCAATGGATGGTAGACTTGTCATTATGGAACATAGTCTGTTTTCGAGATTTTTGTTACTCCAATGGATGATAGACTTGACATTATGGAAAGTAGTCTGGTTTCGAGATTTTTGTTACTGTAGTGGATGGTAAGCTTGTTATTAAGGAACGTAGTCTGTTGTCGATATTTTTGTTACCCCAATGGATGGTAGCCTTGTCGTTATGGAAGGTAGTTTTTTGTCTAGATTTTTATTACTCCAATGGATGATAGCCTTTTCATTATGGAAGTTAGTCTATTGCGGAGAATTTTGTTACTCCAATGGATGGTAGCCTTGTCATTATGGAAGGAAGTTTGTTGTATAGATTTTTGTAACTCCAATGGATGGTAGCCTTGTCATTATGGAACATTGTCTATTATCGATATCTTTGTTACTCAATAGATGGTAGCCTTGTCATTAGGGAAGGTAGTTTGTTGTAGAGATTTTTGTTACTCCAATGGATGGTAGCCTTGTCATTATGGAAGGAAGTCTGTTGTCAAGATTTTTGTTACTCCAATGGATGGTAGCATTGTCATTATGGAATGTGGTCTATTGTCGAGATTTTTGTTACTCCAATGGATGGTATCCTTGTCATTATGGGAGGTAGTCTGTTTTCTAGATTTTTGTTACTCAATTGGATTGTAGCCTTGTCATTATGGAAGGAAGTCTGTTGTCGAGGTTTTTGTTACTCCAATGGATGGTAGCCTTGTCGTTATGGAACATGGTCTATTGTCGAGATTTTTGTTACTCAATTGGATGGTAGACTTGTCATTATGGAAGATAGTCTGTTGTCGAGATTTTTGTTACTCCAATGGATGGTAGACTTGACATTATGGAAAGTAGTCTGGTTTCAAGATTTTTGTTACTGCAAAGGATGGTAGGCTTGTCGTTATGGAAGGTACTTTGTTGTCTAGATTTTTGTTACTCCAATGGATGATAGCCTTTTCATTATGGAAGTTAGTCTGTTGCAGAGTTTTTTGTTACTCCAATGGATGGTAGCCTAGTCATTATGGATGGAAGTCTGTTGTATAGATTTTTGTAAATCCAATGGATGGTAGCCTAGTCATTATGGAACATGGTCTATTATCGAGATCTTTGTTACTCAATAGATGGTAGCCTTGTCATTATGGAAGGTAGTCTGTTGTAGAGATTTTTGTTACTCCAACGGATGGAAGCCTTGTCATTATGAAAGGAAGTCTGTTGTCGAGATTTTTGTTACTCCAATGGATGGTAGCCTTGTCATTATGGAAGGATGTCTGTTGTTGAGATTTTTGTTACTCTAATGGATGGTAGCCTTGTCATTATGGAACATGGTCTATTATCGAGATTTTTGTTACTCCAATGGATGGTATCCTTGTCATTATGGAAGGTAGTCTGTTTTCGAGATTTTTGTTACTCAATTGGATTGTAGCCTTGGGATTATGGAAGGAAGTCTGTTGTCAAGGTTTTTCTTACTCCTATGGATGGTAGCCTTGTCATTATGGGACGTGGTCTATTGTCGTGATTTTTGTTACTCCAATGGATGGTAGACTTGACATTATGGAAAGTAGTCTAGTTTCGAGATTTTTGTTACTGCAATGGATGGTAGGCTTGTCATTATGGAACGTAGTCTGTTGTCGATATTTTTGTTACCCCAATGGATGGTAGCCTTCTCGTTATGGAAGGTAGTTTATTGTCTAGATTTTTGTTACTCCAATGGATGATAGCCTTTTCATTATGGAAGTTAGTCTGTTGCAGAGATTTTTGTTACTCCAATGGATGGTAGCCTTGTCATTATGGAAGGTAGTCTGTTGTAGAGATTTTTGTTACTCCAATGGATGGTAGCCTTGTCATTATGGAAGGAAGTCTGTTGTCCAGATTTTTGTTACAACAATGGATGGTAGCCTTGTCATTATGGAAGGAAGTCTGTTGTCGAGATTTTTGTTACTCTAATGGATGGTAGCCTTGTCATTATGGAACGTGGTCTATTGTCGAGATTTTTGTTACTCCAATGGATGGTATCCTTGTCATTATGGAAGGTAGTCTACTTTGGATATTTTTGTTACTCAATTGGATTGTAGCCTTGTGATTATGGAAGGAAGTCTGTTGTCAAGGTTTTTCTTACTCCTATGGATGGTAGCCTTGTCATTATGGGACGTGGTCTATTGTCGAGATTTTTGTTACTCCAATGGATGGTAGACTTGACATTATGGAAAGTAGTCTAGTTTCGAGATTTTTGTTACTGCAATGGATGGTAGGCTTGTCATTATGGAACGTAGTCTGTTGTCGATATTTTTGTTACCCCAATGGATGGTAGCCTTCTCGTTATGGAAGGTAGTTTGTTGTTTAGATTTTTGTTACTCCAATGGATGATAGCCTTTTCATTATGGAAGTTAGTCTGTTGCAGAGATTTTTGTTACTCAAATGGATGGTAGCCTGTCATTATGGAAGGTAGTCTGTTGTAGAGATTTTTGTTCTATTGTCCAGATTTTTGTTACAACAATGGATGGTAGCCTTGTCATTATGGAAGGAAGTCTGTTGTCGAGATTTTTGTTACTCTAATGGATGGTAGCCTTGTCATTATGGAACGTGGTCTATTGTCGAGATTTTTGTTACTCCAATGGATGGTATCCTTGTCATTATGGAAGGTAGTCTGTTTTCGAGATTTTTGTTACTCAATTGGATTGTAGCCTTGTGATTATGGAAGGAAGTCTGTTGTCAAGGTTTTTCTTACTCCTATGGATGGTAGACTTGTCATTATGGGACGTGGTCTATTGTCGAGATTTTTGTTACTCCAATGGATGGTAGACTTGTCATTATGGAACATAGTCTGTTTTCGAGATTTTTGTTACTTCATTGGATGATAGACTTGGCATTATGGAAAGTAGTCTGGTTTCGAGATTTTTGTTACTGCAATGGATGGTAGGCTTGTCATTAAGGAACGTAGTCTGTTGTCGATATTTTTGTTACCCCAATGGATGGTAGCCTTCTCGTTATGGAAGGTAGTTTGTTGTCTAGATTTTTGTTACTCCAATGGATGATAGCCTTTTCATTATGGAAGTTAGTCTGTTGCAGAGATTTTTGTTACTCCAATGGATGGTAGCCTTGTCATTATGGAAGGAAGTCTGTTGTCAAGATTTTTGTACTCCAATGGATGGTAGCCTTGTCATTATGGAACATGGTCTATTGTCGAGATCTTTGCTACTCAATAGATGGTAGCCTTGTCATTATGGAAGGTAGTCTGTTGTAGAGAGTTTTGTTACTCCAATGGATGGTAGCCTTGTCATTATGGAAGGAAGTTTGTTGTCTAGATTTTTGTTACTCCAATGGATGGTAGCCTTGTCATTATGGAAGGAAGTATGTTGTCGAGATTTTTGTTAATCCAATGGATGGTAGCCTTGTCATTATGGTACGTGGTCTATTGTCGAGATTTTTGTTACTCCAATGGATGGTATCCTTGTCATTATGGAAGGTAGTCTGTTTTCGAGATTTTTGTTACTCCATTGGATTGTAGCCTTGTGATTATGGAGGGAAGTCTGTTGTCGAGGTTTTTGTTACTCCAATGGATGGTAGCCTTGTCATTATGGAACGTGGTCTGTTGTCGAGATTTTTGTTACTCCAATGGATGGTAGACTTGTCATTATGGAAGATAGTCTATTGTTGAGATTTTTGTTACTCCAATGGATGATAGACTTGACATTATGGAAAGTATTCGTGTTTCGAGATTTTTGTTACTGCAATGGATGGTAGGCTTGTCATTAAGGAACGTAGTCTGTTGTCGATATTTTTGTTACCCCAATGGATGGTAGCCTTGTCGTTATGGAAGGTAGTTTGTTGTCTAGATTTTTGTTACTCCAATGGATGATAGCCTTTTCATTATGGAAGTTAGTCTGTTGCGGAGAATTTTGTTACTCCAATGGATGGTAGCCTTGTCATTATGGAAGGAAGTCTTTTGTATAGATTTTTGTAACTGCAATGGATGGTAGCCTTGTCATTATGGAACATGGTCTATTATCGAGATCTTTTTTACTCAATAGATGGTAGCCTTGTCATTAGGGAAGGTAGTTTGTTGTAGAGATTTTTGTTACTCCAATGGATGGTAGCCTTGTCATTATGGAAGGAAGTCTATTATCCATATTTTTGTTACTCCAATGGATGGTAGCCTTGTCATTATGGAAGGAAGTCTGTTGTCGAGATTTTTGTTACTCTAATGGATGGTAGCCTTGTCATTATGGAACGTGGTCTATTGTCGAGATTTTTGTTACTCCAATGGATGGTATCCTTGTCATTATGGAAGGTAGTCTGTTTTCGAGATTTTTGTTACTGAATTGGATTGTAGCCTTGTGATTATGGAAGGAAGTCTGTTGTCAAGGATTTTCTTACTCCTATGGATGGTAGCCTTGTCATTATGGGACATGGTCTATTGTCGAGATTTTTGTTATTCCAATGGATGGTAGACTTGTCATTATGGAACATAGTCTGTTTTCGAGATTTTTGTTACTTCATTGGATGATAGACTTGACATTATGGAAAGTAGTCTGGTTTCGAGATTTTTGTTACTGCAATGGATGGTAGGCTTATCATTAAGGAACGTAGTCTGTTGTCGATATTTTTGTTACCCCAATGGATGGTAGCCTTCTCGTTATGGAAGGTAGTTTGTTGTCTAGATTTTTGTTACTCCAATGGATGATAGCCTTTTCATTATGGAAGTTAGTCTGTTGCAGAGATTTTTGTTACTCCAATGGATGGTAGCCTTGTCATTATGGAAGGAAGTCTGTTGTCAAGATTTTTGTACTCCAATGGATGGTAGCCTTGTCATTATGGAACATGGTCTATTGTCGAGATCATTGTTACTCCAATGGATGGTATCCTTGTCATTATGGAAGGTAGTCTGTTTTCGAGATTTTTGTTACTCCATTGGATTGTAGCCTTGTGATTATGGAAGGAAGTCTATTGTCGATGTTTTTGTTGCTCCAATGGATGGTAGCCTTGTCATTATGGAACATGGTCTGTTGTCGAGATTATTGTTACTCCAATGGATGGTAGACTTGTCATTATGGAAGATAGTCTATTGTCGAGATTTTTGTTACTCCAATGGATGATAGACTTGACATTATGGAATGTAGTCTGGTTTCGAGATTTTTGTTACTGCAATGGATGGTAGGCTTGTCATTAAGTAACGTAGTCTGTTGTCGATATTTTTGTTACCCCAATGGATGGTAGCCTTGTCATTATGGAAGGTAGTTTGTTGTCTAGATTTTTGTTACTCCAATGGGTGATAGCCTTTTCATTATGGAAGTTAGTCTATTGTAGAGATTTTTCTTACTCCAATGGATGGTAGCCTTTTCATTATGGAAGGAAGTCTGTTATATAGATTTTTGTAACTCCAATGGATGGTAGCCTAGTCATTATGGAACATGGTCTATTATCGAGATCTTTGCTACTCAATAGATGGTAGCCTTGTCATTATGGAAGGTAGTCTATTGTAGAGATTTTTGTTACTCCAATGGATGGTAGCCTTGTCATTATGGAAGGAAGTCTGTTGTCCAGATTTTTGTTACTCCAATGGATGGTAGCCTTGTAATTATGGAAGGAAGTATGTTGTCGAGATTTTTGTTAATCCAATGGATGGTAGCCTTGTCATTATGGTACGTGGTCTATTGTCGAGATTTTTGTTACTCCAATGGATGGTATCCTTGTCATTATGGAAGGTAGTCTGTTTTCGAGATTTTTGTTACTCCATTGGATTGTAGCCTTGTGATTATGGAGGGAAGTCTGTTGTCGAGGTTTTTGTTACTCCAATGGATGGTAGCCTTGTCATTATGGAACGTGGTCTGTTGTCGAGATTTTTGTTACTCCAATGGATGGTAGACTTGTCATTATGGAAGATAGTCTATTGTTGAGATTTTTGTTACTCCAATGGATGATAGACTTGACATTATGGAAAGTATTCGTGTTTCGAGATTTTTGTTACTGCAATGGATGGTAGGCTTGTCATTAAGGAACGTAGTCTGTTGTCGATATTTTTGTTACCCCAATGGATGGTAGCCTTGTCGTTATGGAAGGTAGTTTGTTGTCTAGATTTTTGTTACTCCAATGGATGATAGCCTTTTCATTATGGAAGTTAGTCTGTTGCGGAGAATTTTGTTACTCCAATGGATGGTAGCCTTGTCATTATGGAAGGAAGTCTTTTGTATAGATTTTTGTAACTCCAATGGATGGTAGCCTTGTCATTATGGAACATGGTCTATTATCGAGATCTTTTTTACTCAATAGATGGTAGCCTTGTCATTAGGGAAGGTAGTTTGTTGTAGAGATTTTTGTTACTCCAATGGATGGTAGCCTTGTCATTATGGAAGGAAGTCTGTTGTCGAGATTTTTGTTACTCCAATGGATGGTAGCATTGTCATTATGGAACGTGGTCTATTGTCGAGATTTTTGTTACTCCAATGGATGGTATCCTTGTCATTATGGAAGGTAGTCTGTTTTCGAGATTTTTGTTACTCCATTGGATTGTACCCTTGTCATTATGGAAGGAAGTCTGTTGTCGAGGTTTTTGTTACTCCAATGGATGGTAGCCTTGTCATTATGGAACATGGTCTATTGTCGAGATTTTTGTTACTCCATTGGATGGTAGACTTGTCATTATGGAAGATAGTCTGTTGTCGAGATTTTTGTTACTCCAATGGATGGTAGACTTGACATTATGGAAAGTAGTCTGGTTTCGAGATTTTTGTTACTGCAAAGGATGGTAGGCTTGTCATTATGGAACGTAGTCTGTTGTCGTTATTTTTGTTACCCCAATGGATGGTAGCCTTGTCGTTATGGAAGGTAGTTTGTTGTCTAGATTTTTGTTACTCCAATGGATGATAGCCTTTTCATTATGGAAGTTAGTCTGTTGCAGAGATTTTTGTTACTCCAATGGATGGTAGCCTTGTCATTATGGAAGGTAGTCTGTTGTAGAGATTTTTGTTACTCCAATGGATGGTAGCCTTGTCATTATGGAAGGAAGTCTATTATCCATATTTTTGTTACTCCAATGGATGGTAGCCTTGTCATTATGGAAGGAAGTCTGTTGTCGAGATTTTTGTTACTCTAATGGATGGTAGCCTTGTCATTATGGAACGTGGTCTATTGTCGAGATTTTTGTTACTCCAATGGATGGTATCCTTGTCATTATGGAAGGTAGTCTGTTTTCGAGATTTTTGTTACTCAATTGGATTGTAGCCTTGTGATTATGGAAGGAAGTCTGTTGTCAAGGATTTTCTTACTCCTATGGATGGTAGCCTTGTCATTATGGGACATGGTCTATTGTCGAGATTTTTGTTATTCCAATGGATGGTAGACTTGTCATTATGGAACATAGTCTGTTTTCGAGATTTTTGTTACTTCATTGGATGATAGACTTGACATTATGGAAAGTAGTCTGGTTTCGAGATTTTTGTTACTGCAATGGATGGTAGGCTTATCATTAAGGAATGTAGTCTGTTGTCGATATTTTTGTTACCCCAATGGATGGTAGCCTTCTCGTTATGGAAGGTAGTTTGTTGTCTAGATTTTTGTTACTCCAATGGATGATAGCCTTTTCATTATGGAAGTTAGTCTGTTGCAGAGATTTTTGTTATTCCAATGGATGGTAGCCTTGTCATTATGGAAGGAAGTCTGTTGTCAAGATTTTTGTACTCCAATGGATGGTAGCCTTGTCATTATGGAACATGGTCTATTGTCGAGATCATTGTTACTCCAATGGATGGTATCCTTGTCATTATGGAAGGTAGTCTGTTTTCGAGATTTTAGTTACTCCATTGGATTGTAGCCTTGTGATTATGGAAGGAAGTCTATTGTCGATGTTTTTGTTACTCCAATGGATGGTAGCCTTGTCATTATGGAACGTGGTCTGTTGTCGAGATTATTGTTACTCCAATGGATGGTAGACTTGTCATTATGGAAGATAGTCTATTGTCGAGATTTTTGTTACTCCAATGGATGATAGCCTTTTCATTATGGAAGTTAGTCTGTTGCAGAGATTTTTGTTACTCCAATGGATGGTAGCCTTGTCATTATGGAAGGTAGTCTGTTGTAGAGATTTTTGTTACTCCAATGGATGGTAGCCTTGTCATTATGGAAGGAAGTCTATTATCCATATTTTTGTTACTCCAATGGATGGTAGCCTTGTCATTATGGAAGGAAGTCTGTTGTCGAGATTTTTGTTACTCTAATGGATGGTAGCCTTGTCATTATGGAACGTGGTCTATTGTCGAGATTTTTGTTACTCCAATGGATGGTATCCTTGTCATTATGGAAGGTAGTCTGTTTTCGAGATTTTTGTTACTCAATTGGATTGTAGCCTTGTGATTATGGAAGGAAGTCTGTTGTCAAGGATTTTCTTACTCCTATGGATGGTAGCCTTGTCATTATGGGACATGGTCTATTGTCGAGATTTTTGTTATTCCAATGGATGGTAGACTTGTCATTATGGAACATAGTCTGTTTTCGAGATTTTTGTTACTTCATTGGATGATAGACTTGACATTATGGAAAGTAGTCTGGTTTCGAGATTTTTGTTACTGCAATGGATGGTAGGCTTATCATTAAGGAATGTAGTCTGTTGTCGATATTTTTGTTACCCCAATGGATGGTAGCCTTCTCGTTATGGAAGGTAGTTTGTTGTCTAGATTTTTGTTACTCCAATGGATGATAGCCTTTTCATTATGGAAGTTAGTCTGTTGCAGAGATTTTTGTTACTCCAATGGATGGTAGCCTTGTCATTATGGAAGGAAGTCTGTTGTCAAGATTTTTGTACTCCAATGGATGTTAGCCTTGTCATTATGGAACATGGTCTATTGTCGAGATCATTGTTACTCCAATGGATGGTATCCTTGTCATTATGGAAGGTAGTCTGTTTTCGAGATTTTAGTTACTCCATTGGATTGTAGCCTTGTGATTATGGAAGGAAGTCTATTGTCGATGTTTTTGTTACTCCAATGGATGGTAGCCTTGTCATTATGGAACGTGGTCTGTTGTCGAGATTATTGTTACTCCAATGGATGGTAGACTTGTCATTATGGAAGATAGTCTATTGTCGAGATTTTTGTTACTCCAATGGATGATAGACTTGACATTATGGAATGTAGTCTGGTTTCGAGATTTTTGTTACTGCAATGGATGGTAGGCTTGTCATTAAGTAACGTAGTCTGTTGTCGATATTTTTGTTACCCCAATGGATGGTAGCCTTGTCATTATGGAAGGTAGTTTGTTGTCTAGATTTTTGTTACTCCAATGGGTGATAGCCTTTTCATTATGGAAGTTAGTCTATTGCAGAGATTTTTCTTACTCCAATGGATGGTAGCCTTTTCATTATGGAAGGAAGTCTGTTATATAGATTTTTGTAACTCCAATGGATGGTAGCCTAGTCATTATGGAACATGGTCTATTATCGAGATCTTTGCTACTCAACAGATGGTAGCCTTGTCATTGTGGAAGGTAGTCTATTGTAGAGATTTTTGTTACTCCAATGGATGGTAGCCTTGTCATTATGGAAGGAAGTCTGTTGTCCAGATTTTTGTTACTCCAATGGATGGTAGCCTTGTAATTATGGAAGGAAGTATGTTGTCGAGATTTTTGTTAATCCAATGGATGGTAGCCTTGTCATTATGGTACGTGGTCTATTGTCGAGATTTTTGTTACTCCAATGGATGGTATCCTTGTCATTATGGAAGGTAGTCTGTTTTCGAGATTTTTGTTACTCCATTGGATTATAGCCTTGTGATTATGGAGGGAAGTCTGTTCTCGAGGTTTTTGTTACTCCAATGGATGGTAGCCTTGTCATTATGGAACGTGGTCTGTTGTCGAGATTTTTGTTACTCCAATGGATGGTAGACTTGTCATTATGGAAGATAGTCTATTGTCGAGATTTTTGTTACTCCAATGGATGATAGACTTGACATTATGGAAAGTATTCGTGTTTCGAGATTTTTGTTACTGCAATGGATGGTAGGCTTGTCATTAAGGAACGTAGTCTGTTGTCGATATTTTTGTTACCCCAATGGATGGTAGCCTTGTCGTTATGGAAGGTAGTTTGTTGTCTAGATTTTTGTTACTCCAATGGATGATAGCCTTTTCATTATGGAAGTTAGTCTGTTGCGGAGAATTTTGTTACTCCAATGGATGTTAGCCTTGTCATTATGGAAGGAAGTCTTTTGTATAGATTTTTGTAACTCCAATGGATGGTAGCCTTGTCATTATGGAACATGGTCTATTATCGAGATCTCTTTTACTCAATAGATGGTAGCCTTGTCATTAGGGAAGGTAGTTTGTTGTAGAGATTTTTGTTACTCCAATGGATGGTAGCCTTGTCATTATGGAAGGAAGTCTGTTGTCGAGATTTTTGTTACTCCAATGGATGGTAGCATTGTCATTATGGAACGTGGTCTATTGTCGAGATTTTTGTTACTCCAATGGATGGTATCCTTGTCATTATGGAAGGTAGTCTGTTTTCGAGGTTTTTGTTACTCCAATGGATGGTAGCCTTGTCATTATGGAAGGAAGTCTGTTGTCGAGGTTTTTGTTACTCCAATGGATGGTAGACTTGTCATTATGGAACATGGTCTATTGTCGAGATTTTTGTTACTCCAATGGATGATAGACTTGACATTATGGAAAGTATTCGTGTTTCGAGATTTTTGTTACTGCAATGGATGGTAGGCTTGTCATTAAGGAACGTAGTCTGTTGTCGATATTTTTGTTACCCCAATGGATGGTAGCCTTGTCGTTATGGAAGGTAGTTTGTTGTCTAGATTTTTGTTACTCCAATGGATGATAGCCTTTTCATTATGGAAGTTAGTCTGTTGCGGAGAATTTTGTTACTCCAATGGATGTTAGCCTTGTCATTATGGAAGGAAGTCTTTTGTATAGATTTTTGTAACTCCAATGGATGGTAGCCTTGTCATTATGGAACATGGTCTATTATCGAGATCTCTTTTACTCAATAGATGGTAGCCTTGTCATTAGGGAAGGTAGTTTGTTGTAGAGATTTTTGTTACTCCAATGGATGGTAGCCTTGTCATTATGGAAGGAAGTCTGTTGTAGAGATTTTTGTTACTCCAATGGATGGTAGCATTGTCATTATGGAACGTGGTCTATTGTCGAGATTTTTGTTACTCCAATGGATGGTATCCTTGTCATTATGGAAGGTAGTCTGTTTTCGAGATTTTTGTTACTCCATTGGATTGTACCCTTGTCATTATGGAAGGAAGTCTGTTGTCGAGGTTTTTGTTACTCCAATGGATGGTAGCCTTGTCATTATGGAACATGGTCTATTGTCGAGATTTTTGTTACTCCATTGGATGGTAGACTTGTCATTATGGAAGATAGTCTGTTGTCGAGATTTTTGTTACTCCAATGGATGGTAGACTTGACATTATGGAAAGTAGTCTGGTTTCGAGATTTTTGTTACTGCAAAGGATGGTAGGCTTGTCATTATGGAACGTAGTCTGTTGTCGTTATTTTTGTTACTCCAATGGATGATAGCCTTTTCATTATGGAAGTTAGTCTGTTGCAGAGTTTTTTGTTACTCCAATGGATGGTAGCCTTGTCATTATGGAAGGAAGTCTGTTGTATAGATTTTTGTAAATCCAATGGATGGTAGCCTAGTCACTATGGAACATGGTCTATTATCGAGATCTTTGTTACTCAATAGATGGTAGCCTTGTCATTATGGAAGGTAGTCTGTTGTAGAGATTTTTGTTACTCCAACGGATGGTAGCCTTGTCATTAAGAAAGGAAGTCTGTTGTCGAGATTTTTGTTACTCCAATGGATGGTAGCCTTGTCATTATGGAAGGAAGTCTGTTGTCGAGATTTTTGTTACTCTAATGGATGGTAGCCTTGTCATTATGGAACGTGGTCTATTGTCGAGATTTTTGTCACTCCAATGGATGGTATCCTTGTCATTATGGAAGGTAGTCTGTTTTTGAGATTTTTGTTACTCAATTGGATTGTAGCCTTGTGATTATGGAAGGAAGTCTGTTGTCAAGGTTTTTCTTACTCCTATGGATGGTAGCCTTGTCATTATGGGACGTGGTTTATTGTCGATATTTTTGTTACTCCAATGGATGGTAGACTTGTCATTATGGAACATAGTCTGTTTTCGAGATTTTTGTTACTTCAATGGATGATAGACTTGACATTATGGAAAGTAGTTTGGTTTCGAGATTTTTGTTACTGCAATGGATGGTAGGCTTGTCATTAAGGAACGTAGTCTGTTGTCGATATTTTTATTACCCCAATCGATGGTAGCCTTGTCATTATGGAAGTTAGTCTGTTGCGGAGAATTTTATTACTCCAATGGATGGTAGCCTTGTCATTATGGAAGGAAGTCTGTTGTATAGATTTTTGTAACTCCAATGGATGGTATCCTTGTCATTATGGAACATGGTCTATTGTCGAGATTTTTGTTTCTCCAATGGATGGTAGACTTTTCATTATGGAAGATAGTCTGTTGTCGAGATTTTTGTTACTCCAATGGATGGTAGACTTGACATTATGGAAAGTAGTCTAGTTTCGAGATTTTTGTTACTGCAATGGATGGTAGGCTTGTCATTATGGAACATAGTCTGTTGTCGATATTTTTGTTACCCCAATGGATGGTAGCCTTCTCGTTATGGAAGGTAGTTTGTTGTCTAGATTTTTGTTACTCCAATGGATGATAGCCTTTTCATTATGGAAGTTAGTCTGTTGCAGAGATTTTTGTTACTCCAATGGATGGTAGCCTTGTCATTATGGAAGGAAGTCTGTTGTCAAGATTTTTGTACTCCAATGGATGGTAGCCTTGTCATTATGGAAAATGGTCTATTGTCGAGATCATTGTTACTCCAATGGATGGTATCCTTGTCATTATGGAAGGTAGTTTGTTTTCGAGATTTTTGTTACTCCATTGGATTGTAGCCTTGTTACTATGGAAGGAAGTCTATAGTCGATGTTTTTGTTACTCCAACGGATGGTAGCCTTGTCATTATGGAACGTGGTCTGTTGTCGAGATTATTGTTACTCCAATGGATGGTAGACTTGTCATTATGGAAGATAGTCTATTGTCGAGATTTTTGTTACTCCAATGGATGATAGACTTGACATTATGGAAAGTAGTCTGGTTTCGAGATTTTTGTTACTACAAAGGATGGTAGGCTTGTCATTAAGGAACATAGTCTGTTGTCGATATTTTTGTTACCCCAATGGATGGTAGCCTTGTCGTTATGGAAGGTACTTTGTTGTCTAGATTTTTGTTACTCCAATGGATGATAGCCTTTTCATTATGGAAGTTAGTCTGTTGCAGAGTTTTTTGTTACTCCAATGGATGGTAGCCTTGTCATTATGGAAGGAAGTCTGTTGTATAGATTTTTGTAAATCCAATGGATGGTAGCCTAGTCACTATGGAACATGGTCTATTATCGAGATCTTTGTTACTCAATAGATGGTAGCCTTGTCATTATGGAAGGTAGTCTGTTGTAGAGATTTTTGTTACTCCAACGGATGGTAGCCTTGTCATTAAGAAAGGAAGTCTGTTGTCGAGATTTTTGTTACTCCAATGGATGGTAGCCTTGTCATTATGGAAGGAAGTCTGTTGTCGAGATTTTTGTTACTCTAATGGATGGTAGCCTTGTCATTATGGAACGTGGTCTATTGTCGAGATTTTTGTCACTCCAATGGATGGTATCCTTGTCATTATGGAAGGTAGTCTGTTTTCGAGATTTTTGTTACTCAATTGGATTGTAGCCTTGTGATTATGGAAGGAAGTCTATTGTCAAGGTTTTTCTTACTCCTATGGATGGTAGCCTTGTCATTATGGGACGTGGTTTATTTTCGAGATTTTTGTTACTCCAATGGATGGTAGACTTGTCATTATGGAACATAGTCTGTTTTCGAGATTTTTGTTACTTCAATGGATGATAGACTTGACATTATGGAAAGTAGTTTGGTTTCGAGATTTTTGTTACTGCAATGGATGGTAGGCATGTCATTAAGGAACGTAGTCTGTTGTCGATATTTTTATTACCCCAATCGATGGTAGCCTTGTCATTATGGAAGTTAGTCTGTTGCGGAGAATTTTATTACTCCAATGGATAGTAGCCTTGTCATTATGGAAGGAAGTCTGTTGTATAGATTTTTGTAACTCCAATGGATGGTAGCCTTGTCATTATGGAACATGGTCTATTGTCGAGATTTTTGTTACTCCAATGGATGGTAGACTTTTCATTATGGAAGATAGTCTTTTGTCGAGATTTTTGTTACTCCAATGGATGGTAGACTTGACATTATGGAAAGTAGTCTAGTTTCGAGATTTTTGTTACTGCAATGGATGGTAGGCTTGTCATTATGGAACATAGTCTGTTGTCGATATTTTTGTTACCCCAATGGATGGTAGCCTTCTCGTTATGGAAGGTAGTTTGTTGTCTAGATTTTTGTTACTCCAATGGATGATAGCCTTTTCATTATGGAAGTTAGTCTGTTGCAGAGATTTTTGTTACTCCAATGGATGGTAGCCTTGTCATTATGGAAGGAAGTCTGTTGTCAAGATTTTTGTACTCCAATGGATGGTAGCCTTGTCATTATGGAAAATGGTCTATTGTCGAGATCATTGTTACTCCAATGGATGGTATCCTTGTCATTATGGAAGGTAGTTTGTTTTCGAGATTTTTGTTACTCCATTGGATTGTAGCCTTGTGATTATGGAAGGAAGTCTATAGTCGATGTTTTTGTTACTCCAATGGATGGTAGCCTTGTCATTATGGAACGTGGTCTGTTGTCGAGATTATTGTTACTCCAATGGATGGTAGACTTGTCATTATGGAAGATAGTCTATTGTCGAGATTTTTGTTACTCCAATGGATGATAGACTTGACATTATGGAAAGTAGTCTGGTTTCGAGATTTTTGTTACTACAAAGGATGGTAGGCTTGTCATTAAGGAACATAGTCTGTTGTCGATATTTTTGTTACCCCAATGGATGGTAGCCTTGTCGTTATGGAAGGTACTTTGTTGTCTAGATTTTTGTTACTCCAATGGATGATAGCCTTTTCATTATGGAAGTTAGTCTGTTGCAGAGTTTTTTGTTACTCCAATGGATGGTAGCCTTGTCATTATGGAAGGAAGTCTGTTGTATAGATTTTTGTAAATCCAATGGATGGTAGCCTAGTCACTATGGAACATGGTCTATTATCGAGATCTTTGTTACTCAATAGATGGTAGCCTTGTCATTATGGAAGGTAGTCTGTTGTAGAGATTTTTGTTACTCCAACGGATGGTAGCCTTGTCATTAAGAAAGGAAGTCTGTTGTCGAGATTTTTGTTACTCCAATGGATGGTAGCCTTGTCATTATGGAAGGAAGTCTGTTGTCGAGATTTTTGTTACTCTAATGGATGGTAGCCTTGTCATTATGGAACGTGGTCTATTGTCGAGATTTTTGTCACTCCAATGGATGGTATCCTTGTCATTATGGAAGGTAGTCTGTTTTCGAGATTTTTGTTACTCAATTGGATTGTAGCCTTGTGATTATGGAAGGAAGTCTATTGTCAAGGTTTTTCTTACTCCTATGGATGGTAGCCTTGTCATTATGGGACGTGGTTTATTTTCGAGATTTTTGTTACTCCAATGGATGGTAGACTTGTCATTATGGAACATAGTCTGTTTTCGAGATTTTTGTTACTTCAATGGATGATAGACTTGACATTATGGAAAGTAGTTTGGTTTCGAGATTTTTGTTACTGCAATGGATGGTAGGCATGTCATTAAGGAACGTAGTCTGTTGTCGATATTTTTATTACCCCAATCGATGGTAGCCTTGTCATTATGGAAGTTAGTCTGTTGCGGAGAATTTTATTACTCCAATGGATAGTAGCCTTGTCATTATGGAAGGAAGTCTGTTGTATAGATTTTTGTAACTCCAATGGATGGTAGCCTTGTCATTATGGAACATGGTCTATTGTCGAGATTTTTGTTACTCCAATGGATGGTAGACTTTTCATTATGGAAGATAGTCTTTTGTCGAGATTTTTGTTACTCCAATGGATGGTAGACTTGACATTATGGAAAGTAGTCTAGTTTCGAGATTTTTGTTACTGCAATGGATGGTAGGCTTGTCATTATGGAACATAGTCTGTTGTCGATATTTTTGTTACCCCAATGGATGGTAGCCTTCTCGTTATGGAAGGTAGTTTGTTGTCTAGATTTTTGTTACTCCAATGGATGATAGCCTTTTCATTATGGAAGTTAGTCTGTTGCAGAGATTTTTGTTACTCCAATGGATGGTAGCCTTGTCATTATGGAAGGAAGTCTGTTGTCAAGATTTTTGTACTCCAATGGATGGTAGCCTTGTCATTATGGAAAATGGTCTATTGTCGAGATCATTGTTACTCCAATGGATGGTATCCTTGTCATTATGGAAGGTAGTTTGTTTTCGAGATTTTTGTTACTCCATTGGATTGTAGCCTTGTGATTATGGAAGGAAGTCTATAGTCGATGTTTTTGTTACTCCAATGGATGGTAGCCTTGTCATTATGGAACGTGGTCTGTTGTCGAGATTATTGTTACTCCAATGGATGGTAGACTTGTCATTATGGAAGATAGTCTATTGTCGAGATTTTTGTTACTCCAATGGATGATATACTTGACATTATGGAAAGTAGTCTGGTTTCGAGATTTTTGTTACTACAAAGGATGGTAGGCTTGTCATTAAGGAACATAGTCTGTTGTCGAAATTTTTGTTACCCCAATGGATGGTAGCCTTGTCGTTATGGAAGGTACTTTGTTGTCTAGATTTTTGTTACTCCAATGGATGATAGCCTTTTCATTATGGAAGTTAGTCTGTTGCAGAGTTTTTTGTTACTCCAATGGATGGTAGCCTTGTCATTATGGAAGGAAGTCTGTTGTATAGATTTTTGTAAATCCAATGGATGGTAGCCTAGTCACTATGGAACATGGTCTATTATCGAGATCTTTGTTACTCAATAGATGGTAGCCTTGTCATTATGGAAGGTAGTCTGTTGTAGAGATTTTTGTTACTCCAACGGATGGTAGCCTTGTCATTAAGAAAGGAAGTCTGTTGTCGAGATTTTTGTTACTCCAATGGATGGTAGCCTTGTCATTATGGAAGGAAGTCTGTTGTCGAGATTTTTGTTACTCTAATGGATGGTAGCCTTGTCATTATGGAACATGGTCTATTGTCGAGATTTTTGTTACTCCAATGGATGGTATCCTTGTCATTATGGAAGGTAGTCTGTTTTCGAGATTTTTGTTACTCAATTGGATTGTAGCCTTGTGATTATGGAAGGAAGTCTATTGTCAAGGTTTTTCTTACTCCTATGGATGGTAGCCTTGTCATTATGGGACGTGGTTTATTTTCGAGATTTTTGTTACTCCAATGGATGGTAGACTTGTCATTATGGAACATAGTCTGTTTTCGAGATTTTTGTTACTTCAATGGATGATAGACTTGACATTATGGAAAGTAGTTTGGTTTCGAGATTTTTGTTACTGCAATGGATGGTAGGCATGTCATTAAGGAACGTAGTCTGTTGTCGATATTTTTATTACCCCAATCGATGGTAGCCTTGTCATTATGGAAGTTAGTCTGTTGCGGAGAATTTTATTACTCCAATGGATAGTAGCCTTGTCATTATGGAAGGAAGTCTGTTGTATAGATTTTTGTAACTCCAATGGATGGTAGCCTTGTCATTATGGAACATGGTCTATTGTCGAGATTTTTGTTACTCCAATGGATGGTAGACTTTTCATTATGGAAGATAGTCTTTTGTCGAGATTTTTGTTACTCCAATGGATGGTAGACTTGACATTATGGAAAGTAGTCTAGTTTCGAGATTTTTGTTACTGCAATGGATGGTAGGCTTGTCATTATGGAACATAGTCTGTTGTCGATATTTTTGTTACCCCAATGGATGGTAGCCTTCTCGTTATGGAAGGTAGTTTGTTGTCTAGATTTTTGTTACTCCAATGGATGATAGCCTTTTCATTATGGAAGTTAGTCTGTTGCAGAGATTTTTGTTACTCCAATGGATGGTAGCCTTGTCATTATGGAAGGAAGTCTGTTGTCAAGATTTTTGTACTCCAATGGATGGTAGCCTTGTCATTATGGAAAATGGTCTATTGTCGAGATCATTGTTACTCCAATGGATGGTATCCTTGTCATTATGGAAGGTAGTTTGTTTTCGATATTTTTGTTACTCCATTGGATTGTAGCCTTGTGATTATGGAAGGAAGTCTATAGTCGATGTTTTTGTTACTCCAATGGATGGTAGCCTTGTCATTATGGAACGTGGTCTGTTGTCGAGATTATTGTTACTCCAATGGATGGTAGACTTGTCATTATGGAAGATAGTCTATTGTCGAGATTTTTGTTACTCCAATGGATGATAGACTTGACATTATGGAAAGTAGTCTGGTTTCGAGATTTTTGTTACTGCAATGGATGGTAGGCTTGTCATTAAGGAACATAGTCTGTTGTCGATATTTTTGTTACCCCAATGGATGGTAGCCTTGTCATTATGGAAGGTAGTTTGTTGTCTAGATTTTTGTTACTCCAATGGGTGATAGCCTTTTCATTATGGAAGTTAGTCTATTGCAGAGATTTTTCTTACTCCAATGGATGGTAGCCTTTTCATTATGGAAGGAAGTCTGTTGTATAGATTTTTGTAACTCCAATGGATGGTAGCCTAGTCATTATGGAACATGGTCTATTATCGAGATCTTTGTTACTCAATAGATGGTAGCCTTGTCATTATGGAAGGTAGTCTGTTGTAGAGATTTTTGTTACTCCAATGGATGGTAGCCTTGTCATTATGGAAGGAAGTCTGTTGTCCAGATTTTTGTTACTCCAATGGATGGTAGCCTTGTCATTATGGAAGGAAGTATGTTGTCGATATTTTTGTTAATCCAATGGATGGTAGCCTTGTCATTATGGTATGTGGTCTATTGTTGAGATTTTTGTTACTCCAATGGATGGTATCCTTGTCATTATGGAAGGTAGTCTGTTTTCGATATTTTTGTTACTCCATTGGATTGGAGCCTTGTGATTATGGAAGGAAGTCTGTTGTCGAGGTTTTTGTTACTCCAATGGATGGTAGCCTTGTCATTATGTAACGTGGTCTGTTGTCGAGATTTGTGTTACTCCAATGGATGGTAGACTTGTCATTATGGAAGATAGTCTATTGTCGAGATTTTTGTTACTCCAATAGATGATAGACTTGACATTATGGAAAGTAGTCTGGTTTCAAGATTTTTGTTACTGCAATGGATGGTAGGCTTGTCATTATGGAACGTAGTCTGTTATCAATATTTTTTTTACTCCAATGGATGGTAGCCTTGTCGTTATGGAAGGTAGTCGTTTGTCTAGATTTTTGTTACTCCAATGGATGATAGCCTTGTCATTATGGAAGTTAGTCTGTTGCAGAGATTTTTGTTACTCCAATGGATGGTAGCCTTGTCATTATGGAAGGAAGTCTATTGTATAGATTTTTGTAACTCCAATGGATGGTAGCCTTGTCATTATGGAACATGGTCTATTATCGAGATCTTTTTTACTCAATAGATGGTAGCCTTGTCATTAGGGAAGGTAGTTTGTTGTAGAGATTTTTGTTACTCCAATGGATGGTAGCCTTGTCATTATGAAAGGAAGTCTGTTATCGAGATTTTTGTTACTCCAATGGATGGTAGCATTGTCATTATGGAACGTGGTCTATTATCGAGATTTTTGTTACTCCAATGGATGGTATCCTTGTCATTATGGAAGGTAGTCTGTTTTCGAGATTTTTTTTACTCCATTGGATTGTAGCCTTGTCATTATGGAAGGATGTCTGTTGTCGAGGTTTTTGTTACTCCAATGGATGGTAGCCTTGTCATTATGGAACATGGTCTATAGTCGAGATTTTTGTTACTCCATTGGATGGTAGACTTGTCATTATGGAAGATAGTCTATTGTCGAGATTTTTGTTACTCCAATGGATGGTAGAATTGACATTATGGAAAGTAGTCTGGTTTCGAGATTTTTGTTACTGCAAAGGATGGTAGGCTTGTCATTATGGAACATAGTCTGTTGTCGTTATTTTTGTTACCCCAATGGATGGTAGCCTTGTCGTTATGGAAGGTAGTTTGTTGTCTAGATTTTTGTTACTCCAATGGATGATAGCCTTTTCATTATGGAAGTTAGTCTGTTGAAGAGTTTTTTGTTACTCTAATGGATGGTAGCCTTGTCATTATGGAAGGAAGTCTGTTTTATAGATTTTTCTAACTCCAATGGATGGTAGCCTAGTCATTATGGAACGTGGTCTATTGTCGAGATTTTTGATACTCCAATGGATGGTAGACTTGTCATTATGGAAGATAGTCTGTTGTCGAGATTTTTGTTACTCCAATGGATGGTAGACTTGACATTATGGAAAGTAGTCAGGTTTCAAGATTTTTGTTACTGCAATGGATGGTAGGCTTGTCATTATGGAACGTAGTCTGTTGTCAATATTTTTGTTACTCCAATGGATGGTAGCCTTGTCGTTATGAAAGGTAGTCTATTGTCTAGATTTTTGTTACTCCAATGGATGATAGCCTTGTCATTATGGAAGTTAGTCTGTTGTAGAGATTTTTGTTACTCCAATGGATGGTAGCCTTGTCATTATGGAAGGAAGTCTATTGTATAGATTTTTGTAACTCCAATGGATGGTAGCGTAGTCATTATGGAACATGGGCTATTATCGAGATCTTTGTTACTCAATAGATGGTAGCCTTGTCATTATGGAAGGTAGTCTGTTGTAGAGATTTTTGTTACTCCAATGGATGGTAGCCTTGTCATTATGGAAGGAAGTCTGTTGTCCAGATTTTTGTTACTCCAATGGATGGTAGCCTTGTCATTATGGAAGGAAGTCTGTTGTCGAGATTTTTGTTACTCCAATGGATGGTAGCCTTGTCATTATGGAACATGGTCTATTGTCGAGATTTTTGTTACTCCAATAGATGGAATCCTTGTCATTATGGAAGGTAGTCTGTTTTCGAGATTTTTATTACTCAATTGGATTGTAGCCTTGTGATTATGGAAGGAAGTCTGTTGTCGAGGTTTTTGTTACTCCAATGGATGGTAGCCTTGTCATTATGGAACGTGGTCTGTTGTCGAGATTTTTGTTACTCCAATGGATGGTAGACTTGTCATTATGGAAGATAGTCTATTGTCGAGATTTTTGTTACTCCAATAGATGATAGACTTGACATTATGGAAAGTAGTCTGGTTTCGACATTTTTGTTACTGCAATGGATGGTAGGCTTGTCATTATGGAACGTAGTCTGTTATCAATATTTTTGTTACTCCAATGGATGGTAGCCTTGTCGTTATGGAAGGTAGTCGTTTGTCTAGATTTTTGTTACTCCAATGGATGATAGCCTTGTCATTATGGAAGTTAGTCTGTTGCAGAGATTTTTGTTACTCCAATGGATGGTAGCCTTGTCATTATGGAAGGAAGTCTATTGTATAGATTTTTGTAACTCCAATGGATGGTAGCCTTGTCATTATGGAACATGGTCTATTATCGAGATCTTTTTTACTCAATAGATGGTAGCCTTGTCATTAGGGAAGTTAGTTTGTTGTAGAGATTTTTGTTACTCCAATGGATGGTAGCCTTGTCATTATGAAAGGAAGTCTGTTGTCGAGATTTTTGTAACTCCAATGGATGGTAGCATTGTCATTATGGAACGTGGTCTATTGTCGAGATTTTTGTTACTCCAATGGATAGTATCCTTGTCATTATGGAAGGTAGTCTATTTTCGAGATTTTTTTTACTCCATTGGATTGTAGCCTTGTCATTATGGAAGGAAGTCTGTTGTCGAGGTTTTTGTTACTCCAATGGATGGTAGCCTTGTCATTATGGAACATGGTCTATTGTCGAGATTTTTGTTACTCCATTGGATGGTAGACTTGTCATTATGGAAGATAGTCTATTGTCGAGATTTTTGTTACTCCAATGGATGGTAGACTTGACATTATGGAAAGTAGTCTGGTTTCGAGATTTTTGTTACTGCAAAGGATGGTAGGCTTGTCATTATGGAACGTAGTCTGTTGTCGTTATTTTTGTTAACCCAATGGATGGTAGCCTTGTCGTTATGGAAGGTAGTTTGTTGTCTAGATTTTTGTTACTCCAATGGATGATAGCCTTTTCATTATGGAAGTTAGTCTGTTGCAGAGTTTTTTGTTACTCCAATGGATGGTAGCCTTGTCATTATGGAAGGAAGTCTGTTGTATAGATTTTTGTAACTCCAATGGATGGTAGCCTAGTCATTATGGAACGTGGTCTATTGTCGAGATTTTTGATACTCCAATGGATGGTAGACTTGTCATTATGGAAGATAGTCTGTTGTCGAGATTTTTGTTACTCCAATGGATGGTAGACTTGACATTATGGAAAGTAGTCTGGTTTCGAGATTTTTGTTACTGCAATGGATGGTAGGCTTGTCATTATGGAACGTAGTCTATTGTCAATATTTTTGTTACTCCAATGGATGGTAGCCTTGTCGTTATGGAAGGTAGTCTGTTGTCTAGATTTTTGTTACTCCAATGGATGATAGCCTTGTCATTATGGAAGTTAGTCTGTTGTAGAGATTTTTGTTACTTCAATGGATGGTAGCCTTGTCATTATGGAAGGAAGTCTATTGTATAGATTTTTGTAACTCCAATGGATGGTAGCCTAGTCATTATGGAACATGGGCTATTATCGAGATCTTTGTTACTCAATAGATGGTAGCCTTGTCATTATGGAAGGTAGTCTGTTGTAGAGATTTTTGTTACTCCAATGGATGGTAGCCTTGTCATTATGGAAGGAAGTCTGTTGTCCATATTTTTGTTACTCCAATGGATGGTAGCCTTGTCATTATGGAAGGAAGTCTGTTGTCGAGATTTTTGTTACTCCAATGGATGGTAGCCTTGTCATTATGGAACATGGTCTATTGTCGAGATTTTTGTTACTCCAATAGATGGTATCCTTGTCATTATGGAAGGTAGTCTGTTTTTGAGATTTTTGTTACTCAATTGGATTGTAGCCTTGTGATTATGGAAGGAAGTCTGTTGTCGAGGTTTTTCTTACTCCAATGGATGGTAGCCTTGTCATTATGGAACATGGTCTATTGTCGAGATTTTTGTTACTCCAATGGATGGTAGACTTGTCATTATGGAACATAGTCTGTTTTCAAGATTTTTGTTACTCCAATGGATGATAGACTTGACATTATGGAAAGTAGTCTGGTTTCGAGATTTTTGTTACTGCAATGGATGGTAGGCTTGTCATTAAGGAATGTAGTCTGTTGTCGATATTTTTGTTACCCCAATGGATGGTAGCCTTGTCATTTTGGAAGGTAGTTTGTTGTCTAGATTTTTGTTACTCCAATGGATGATAGCCTTTTCATTATGGAAGTTAGTCTGTTGCGGAGAATTTTGTTACTCCAATGGATGTTAGCCTTGTCATTATGGAAGGAAGTCAGTTGTATAGATTTTTGTAACTCCAATGGATGGTAGCCTTGTCATTATGGAACATGGTCTATTATCGATATCTTTGTTACTCAATAGATGGTAGCCTTGTTATTATGGAAGGAAGTCTGTTGTCGAGATTTTTGTTACTCCAATGGATGGTAGCCTTGTCATTATGGAACGTGGTCTATTGTCGAGATTTTTGTTACTCCAATGGATGGTATCCTTGTTATTATGGAAGGTAGTCTGTTTTCGAGATTTTTGTTACTCCATTGGATTGTAGACATGTCATTATGGAAGGAAGTTTGTTGTCGAGGTTTTTGTTACTCCAATGGATGGTAGCCTTGTCATTATGGAACGTGGTCTGTTGTCGAGATTTTTGTTACTCCAATGGATGGTAGACTTGTCATTATGGAAGATAGTCTATTGTCGAGATTTTTGTTACTCCAATAGATGATAGACTTGACATTATGGAAAGTAGTCTGGTTTCGAGATTTTTGTTACTGCAATGGATGGTAGGCTTGTCATTATGGAACGTAGTCTGTTATCAATATTTTTGTTACTCCAATGGATGGTAGCCTTGTCGTTATGGAAGGTAGTCGTTTGTCTAGATTTTTGTTACTCCAATGGATGATAGCCTTGTCATTATGGAAGTTAGTCTGTTGCAGAGATTTTTGTTACTCCAATGGATGGTAGCCTTGTCATTATGGAAGGAAGTCTATTGTATAGATTTTTGTAACTCCAATGGATGGTAGCCTTGTCATTATGGAACATGGTCTATTATCGAGATCTTTTTTACTCAATAGATGGTAGCCTTGTAATTAGGGAAGGTAGTTTGTTGTAGAGATTTTTGTTACTCCAATGGATGGTAGCCTTGTCATTATGAAAGGAAGTCTGTTATCGAGATTTTTGTTACTCCAATGGATGGTAGCATTGTCATTATGGAACGTGGTCTATTGTCGAGATTTTTGTTACTCCAATGGATGGTATCCTTGTCATTATTGAAGGTAGTCTGTTTTCGAGATTTTTTTTACTCCATTGGATTGTAGCCTTGTCATTATGGAAGGAAGTTTGTTGTCCAGATTTTTGTTACTCCAATGGATGGTAGCCTTGTCATTATGGAAGGAAGTCTGTTGTCGAGATTTTTGTTACTCCAATGGATGGTAGCCTTGTCATTATGGAACATGGTCTATTGTCAAGATTTTTGTTACTCCAATAGATGGAATCCTTGTCATTATGGAAGGTAGTCTGTTTTCGAGATTTTTATTACTCAATTGGATTGTAGCCTTGTGATTATGGAAGGAAGTCTGTTGTCGAGGTTTTTGTTACTCCAATGGATGGTAGCCTTGTCATTATGGAACGTGGTCTGTTGTCGAGATTTTTGTTACTCCAATGGATGGTAGACTTGTCATTATGGAAGATAGTCTATTGTCGAGATTTTTGTTACTCCAATAGATGATAGACTTGACATTATGGAAAGTAGTCTGGTTTCAACATTTTTGTTACTGCAATGGATGGTAGGCTTGTCATTATGGAACGTAGTCTGTTATCAATATTTTTGTTACTCCAATGGATGGTAGCCTTGTCGTTATGGAAGGTAGTCGGTTGTCTAGATTTTTGTTACTCCAATGGATGATAGCCTTGTCATTATGGAAGTTAGTCTGTTGCAGAGATTTTTGTTACTCCAATGGATGGTAGCCTTGTCATTATGGAAGGAAGTCTATTGTATAGATTTTTGTAACTCCAATGGATGGTAGCCTTGTCATTATGGAACATGGTCTATTATCGAGATCTTTTTTACTCAATAGATGGTAGCCTTGTAATTAGGGAAGGTAGTTTGTTGTAGAGATTTTTGTTACTCCAATGGATGGTAGCCTTGTCATTATGAAAGGAAGTCTGTTATCGAGATTTTTGTTACTCCAATGGATGGTAGCATTGTCATTATGGAACGTGGTCTATTGTCGAGATTTTTGTTACTCCAATGGATGGTATCCTTGTCATTATTGAAGGTAGTCTGTTTTCGAGATTTTTTTTACTCCATTGGATTGTAGCCTTGTCATTATGGAAGGAAGTTTGTTGTCCAGATTTTTGTTACTCCAATGGATGGTAGCCTTGTCATTATGGAAGGAAGTCTGTTGTCGAGATTTTTGTTACTCCAATGGATGGTAGCCTTGTCATTATGGAACATGGTCTATTGTCGAGATTTTTGTTACTCCAATAGATGGAATCCTTGTCATTATGGAAGGTAGTCTGTTTTCGAGATTTTTATTACTCAATTGGATTGTAGCCTTGTGATTATGGAAGGAAGTCTGTTGTCGAGGTTTTTGTTACTCCAATGGATGGTAGCTTTGTCATTATGGAACGTGGTCTGTTGTCGAGATTTTTGTTACTCCAATGGATGGTAGACTTGTCATTATGGAAGATAGTCTATTGTCGAGATTTTTGTTACTCCAATAGATGATAGACTTGACATTATGGAAAGTAGTCTGGTTTCAACATTTTTGTTACTGCAATGGATGGTAGGCTTGTCATTATGGAACGTAGTCTGTTATCAATATTTTTGTTACTCCAATGGATGGTAGCCTTGTCGTTATGGAAGGTAGTCGGTTGTCTAGATTTTTGTTACTCCAATGGATGATAGCCTTGTCATTATGGAAGTTAGTCTGTTGCAGAGATTTTTGTTACTCCAATGGATGGTAGCCTTGTCATTATGGAAGGAAGTCTATTGTATAGATTTTTGTAACCCCAATGGATGGTAGCCTTGTCATTTTGGAAGGTAGTTTGTTGTCTAGATTTTTGTTACTCCAATGGATGATAGCCTTTTCATTATGGAAGTTAGTCTGTTGCGGAGAATTTTGTTACTCCAATGGATGTTAGCCTTGTCATTATGGAAGGAAGTCAGTTGTATAGATTTTTGTAACTCCAATGGATGGTAGCCTTGTCATTATGGAACATGGTCTATTATCGATATCTTTGTTACTCAATAGATGGTAGCCTTGTTATTATGGAAGGAAGTCTGTTGTCGAGATTTTTGTTACTCCAATGGATGGTAGCCTTGTCATTATGGAACGTGGTCTATTGTCGAGATTTTTGTTACTCCAATGGATGGTATCCTTGTTATTATGGAAGGTAGTCTGTTTTCGAGATTTTTGTTACTCCATTGGATTGTAGACATGTCATTATGGAAGGAAGTTTGTTGTCGAGGTTTTTGTTACTCCAATGGATGGTAGCCTTGTCATTATGGAACGTGGTCTGTTGTCGAGATTTTTGTTACTCCAATGGATGGTAGACTTGTCATTATGGAAGATAGTCTATTGTCGAGATTTTTGTTACTCCAATAGATGATAGACTTGACATTATGGAAAGTAGTCTGGTTTCGAGATTTTTGTTACTGCAATGGATGGTAGGCTTGTCATTATGGAACGTAGTCTGTTATCAATATTTTTGTTACTCCAATGGATGGTAGCCTTGTCGTTATGGAAGGTAGTCGTTTGTCTAGATTTTTGTTACTCCAATGGATGATAGCCTTGTCATTATGGAAGTTAGTCTGTTGCAGAGATTTTTGTTACTCCAATGGATGGTAGCCTTGTCATTATGGAAGGAAGTCTATTGTATAGATTTTTGTAACTCCAATGGATGGTAGCCTTGTCATTATGGAACATGGTCTATTATCGAGATCTTTTTTACTCAATAGATGGTAGCCTTGTAATTAGGGAAGGTAGTTTGTTGTAGAGATTTTTGTTACTCCAATGGATGGTAGCCTTGTCATTATGAAAGGAAGTCTGTTATCGAGATTTTTGTTACTCCAATGGATGGTAGCATTGTCATTATGGAACGTGGTCTATTGTCGAGATTTTTGTTACTCCAATGGATGGTATCCTTGTCATTATTGAAGGTAGTCTGTTTTCGAGATTTTTTTTACTCCATTGGATTGTAGCCTTGTCATTATGGAAGGAAGTTTGTTGTCCAGATTTTTGTTACTCCAATGGATGGTAGCCTTGTCATTATGGAAGGAAGTCTGTTGTCGAGATTTTTGTTACTCCAATGGATGGTAGCCTTGTCATTATGGAACATGGTCTATTGTCAAGATTTTTGTTACTCCAATAGATGGAATCCTTGTCATTATGGAAGGTAGTCTGTTTTCGAGATTTTTATTACTCAATTGGATTGTAGCCTTGTGATTATGGAAGGAAGTCTGTTGTCGAGGTTTTTGTTACTCCAATGGATGGTAGCCTTGTCATTATGGAACGTGGTCTGTTGTCGAGATTTTTGTTACTCCAATGGATGGTAGACTTGTCATTATGGAAGATAGTCTATTGTCGAGATTTTTGTTACTCCAATAGATGATAGACTTGACATTATGGAAAGTAGTCTGGTTTCAACATTTTTGTTACTGCAATGGATGGTAGGCTTGTCATTATGGAACGTAGTCTGTTATCAATATTTTTGTTACTCCAATGGATGGTAGCCTTGTCGTTATGGAAGGTAGTCGGTTGTCTAGATTTTTGTTACTCCAATGGATGATAGCCTTGTCATTATGGAAGTTAGTCTGTTGCAGAGATTTTTGTTACTCCAATGGATGGTAGCCTTGTCATTATGGAAGGAAGTCTATTGTATAGATTTTTGTAACTCCAATGGATGGTAGCCTTGTCATTATGGAACATGGTCTATTATCGAGATCTTTTTTACTCAATAGATGGTAGCCTTGTAATTAGGGAAGGTAGTTTGTTGTAGAGATTTTTGTTACTCCAATGGATGGAAGCCTTGTCATTATGAAAGGAAGTCTGTTATCGAGATTTTTGTTACTCCAATGGATGGTAGCATTGTCATTATGGAACGTGGTCTATTGTCGAGATTTTTGTTACTCCAATGGATGGTATCCTTGTCATTATTGAAGGTAGTCTGTTTTCGAGATTTTTTTTACTCCATTGGATTGTAGCCTTGTCATTATGGAAGGAAGTTTGTTGTCCAGATTTTTGTTACTCCAATGGATGGTAGCCTTGTCATTATGGAAGGAAGTCTGTTGTCGAGATTTTTGTTACTCCAATGGATGGTAGCCTTGTCATTATGGAACATGGTCTATTGTCGAGATTTTTGTTACTCCAATAGATGGAATCCTTGTCATTATGGAAGGTAGTCTGTTTTCGAGATTTTTATTACTCAATTGGATTGTAGCCTTGTGATTATGGAAGGAAGTCTGTTGTCGAGGTTTTTGTTACTCCAATGGATGGTAGCCTTGTCATTATGGAACGTGGTCTGTTGTCGAGATTTTTGTTACTCCAATGGATGGTAGACTTGTCATTATGGAAGATAGTCTATTGTCGAGATTTTTGTTACTCCAATAGATGATAGACTTGACATTATGGAAAGTAGTCTGGTTTCAACATTTTTGTTACTGCAATGGATGGTAGGCTTGTCATTATGGAACGTAGTCTGTTATCAATATTTTTGTTACTCCAATGGATGGTAGCCTTGTCGTTATGGAAGGTAGTCGGTTGTCTAGATTTTTGTTACTCCAATGGATGATAGCCTTGTCATTATGGAAGTTAGTCTGTTGCAGAGATTTTTGTTACTCCAATGGATGGTAGCCTTGTCATTATGGAAGGAAGTCTATTGTATAGATTTTTGTAACTCCAATGGATGGTAGCCTTGTCATTATGGAACATGGTCTATTATCGAGATCTTTTTTACTCAATAGATGGTAGCCTTGTAATTAGGGAAGGTAGTTTGTTGTAGAGATTTTTGTTACTCCAATGGATGGTAGCCTTGTCATTATGAAAGGAAGTCTGTTATCGAGATTTTTGTTACTCCAATGGATGGTAGCATTGTCATTATGGAACGTGGTCTATTGTCGAGATTTTTGTTACTCCAATGGATGGTATCCTTGTCATTATTGAAGGTAGTCTGTTTTCGAGATTTTTTTTACTCCATTGGATTGTAGCCTTGTCATTATGGAAGGAAGTTTGTTGTCCAGATTTTTGTTACTCCAATGGATGGTAGCCTTGTCATTATGGAAGGAAGTCTGTTGTCGAGATTTTTGTTACTCCAATGGATGGTAGCCTTGTCATTATGGAACATGGTCTATTGTCGAGATTTTTGTTACTCCAATAGATGGAATCCTTGTCATTATGGAAGGTAGTCTGTTTTCGAGATTTTTATTACTCAATTGGATTGTAGCCTTGTGATTATGGAAGGAAGTCTGTTGTCGAGGTTTTTGTTACTCCAATGGATGGTAGCCTTGTCATTATGGAACGTGGTCTGTTGTCGAGATTTTTGTTACTCCAATGGATGGTAGACTTGTCATTATGGAAGATAGTCTATTGTCGAGATTTTTGTTACTCCAATAGATGATAGACTTGACATTATGGAAAGTAGTCTGGTTTCAACATTTTTGTTACTGCAATGGATGGTAGGCTTGTCATTATGGAACGTAGTCTGTTATCAATATTTTTGTTACTCCAATGGATGGTAGCCTTGTCGTTATGGAAGGTAGTCGGTTGTCTAGATTTTTGTTACTCCAATGGATGATAGCCTTGTCATTATGGAAGTTAGTCTGTTGCAGAGATTTTTGTTACTCCAATGGATGGTAGCCTTGTCATTATGGAAGGAAGTCTATTGTATAGATTTTTGTAACTCCAATGGATGGTAGCCTTGTCATTATGGAACATGGTCTATTATCGAGATCTTTTTTACTCAATAGATGGTAGCCTTGTCATTAGGGAAGGTAGTTTGTTGTAGAGATTTTTGTTACTCCAATGGATGGTAGCCTTGTCATTATGAAAGGAAGTCTGTTGTCGAGATTTTTGTAACTCCAATGGATGGTAGCATTGTCATTATGGAACGTGGTCTATTGTCGAGATTTTTGTTACTCCAATGGATGGTATCCTTGTCATTATGGAAGGTAGTCTATTTTCGAGATTTTTTTTACTCCATTGGATTGTAGCCTTGTCATTATGGAAGGAAGTCTGTTGTCGAGGTTTTTGTTACTCCAATGGATGGTAGCCTTGTCATTATGGAACATGGTCTATTGTCGAGATTTTTGTTACTCCATTGGATGGTAGACTTGTCATTATGGAAGATAATCTATTGTCGAGATTTTTGTTACTCCAATGGATGGTAGACTTGACATTATGGAAAGTAGTCTGGTTTCGAGATTTTTGTTACTGCAAAGGATGGTAGGCTTGTCATTATGGAACGTAGTCTGTTGTTGTTATTTTTGTTAACCCAATGGATGGTAGCCTTGTCGTTATGGAAGGTAGTTTGTTGTCTAGATTTTTGTTACTCCAATGGATGATAGCCTTTTCATTATGGAAGTTAGTCTGTTGCAGAGTTTTTTGTTACTCCAATGGATGGTAGCCTTGTCATTATGGAAGGAAGTCTGTTGTATAGATTTTTGTAACTCCAATGGATGGTAGCCTAGTCATTATGGAACGTGGTCTATTGTCGAGATTTTTGATACTCCAATGGATGGTAGACTTTTCATTATGGAAGATAGTCTGTTGTCGAGATTTTTGTTACTCCAATGGATGGTAGACTTGACATTATGGAAAGTAGTCTGGTTTCGAGATTTTTGTTACTGCAATGGATGGTAGGCTTGTCATTATGGAACGTAGTCTGTTGTCAATATTTTTGTTACTCCAATGGATGGTAGCCTTGTCGTTATGGAAGGTAGTTTGTTGTCTAGATTTTTGTTACTCCAATGGATGATAGCCTTGTCATTATGGAAGTTAGTCTGTTGTAGAGATTTTTGTTACTTCAATGGATGGTAGCCTTGTCATTATGGAAGGAAGTCTATTGTATAGATTTTTGTAACTCCAATGGATGGTAGCCTAGTCATTATGGAACATGGGCTATTATCGAGATCTTTGTTACTCAATAGATGGTAGCCTTGTCATTATGGAAGGTAGTCTGTTGTAGAGATTTTTGTTACTCCAATGGATGGTAGCCTTGTCATTATGGAAGGAAGTCTGTTGTCCATATTTTTGTTACTCCAATGGATGGTAGCCTTGTCATTATGGAAGGAAGTCTGTTATCGAGATTTTTGTTACTCCAATGGATGGTAGCCTTGTCATTATGGAACATGGTCTATTGTCGAGATTTTTGTTACTCCAATAGATGGTATCCTTGTCATTATGGAAGGTAGTCTGTTTTCGAGATTTTTGTTACTCAATTGGATTGTAGCCTTGTGATTATGGAAGGAAGTTTGTTGTCGAGGTTTTTCTTACTCCAATGGATGGTAGCCTTGTCATTATGGAACATGGTCTATTGTCGAGATTTTTGTTACTCCAATGGATGGTAGACTTGTCATTATGGAACATAGTCTGTTTTCAAGATTTTTGTTACTCCAATGGATGATAGACTTGACATTATGGAAAGTAGTCTGGTTTCGAGATTTTTGTTACTGCAATGGATGGTAGGCTTGTCATTAAGGAATGTAGTCTGTTGTCGATATTTTTGTTACCCCAATGGATGGTAGCCTTGTCGTTTTGGAAGGTAGTTTGTTGTCTAGATTTTTGTTACTCCAATGGATGATAGCCTTTTCATTATGGAAGTTAGTCTGTTGCGGAGAATTTTGTTACTCCAATGGATGTTAGCCTTGTCATTATGGAAGGAAGTCAGTTGTATAGATTTTTGTAACTCCAATGGATGGTAGCCTTGTCATTATGGAACATGGTCTATTATCGATATCTTTGTTACTCAATAGATGGTAGCCTTGTTATTATGGAAGGAAGTCTGTTGTCGAGATTTTTGTTACTCCAATGGATGGTAGCCTTGTCATTATGGAACGTGGTCTATTGTCGAGATTTTTGTTACTCCAATGGATGGTATCCTTGTTATTATGGAAGGTAGTCTGTTTTCGAGATTTTTGTTACTCCATTGGATTGTAGACTTGTCATTATGGAAGGAAGTTTGTTGTCGAGGTTTTTGTTACTCCAATGGATGGTAGCCTTGTCATTATGGAACGTGGTCTGTTGTCGAGATTTTTGTTACTCCAATGGATGGTAGACTTGTCATTATGGAAGATAGTCTATTGTCGAGATTTTTGTTACTCCAATAGATGATAGACTTGACATTATGGAAAGTAGTCTGGTTTCGAGATTTTTGTTACTGCAATGGATGGTAGGCTTGTCATTATGGAACGTAGTCTGTTATCAATATTTTTGTTACTCCAATGGATGGTAGCCTTGTCGTTATGGAAGGTAGTCGTTTGTCTAGATTTTTGTTACTCCAATGGATGATAGCCTTGTCATTATGGAAGTTAGTCTGTTGCAGAGATTTTTGTTACTCCAATGGATGGTAGCCTTGTCATTATGGAAGGAAGTCTATTGTATAGATTTTTGTAACTCCAATGGATGGTAGCCTTGTCATTATGGAACATGGTCTATTATCGAGATCTTTTTTACTCAATAGATGGTAGCCTTGTCATTAGGGAAGGTAGCTTGTTGTAGAGATTTTTGTTACTCCAATGGATGGTAGCCTTGTCATTATGAAAGGAAGTCTGTTATCGAGATTTTTGTTACTCCAATGGATGGTAGCATTGTCATTATGGAACGTGGTCTATTGTCGAGATTTTTGTTACTCCAATGGATGGTATCCTTGTCATTATTGAAGGTAGTCTGTTTTCGAGATTTTTTTTACTCCATTGGATTGTAGCCTTGTCATTATGGAAGGAAGTCTGTTGTCGAGGTTTTTGTTACTCCAATGGATGGTAGCCTTGTCATTATGGAACATGGTCTATAGTCGAGATTTTTGTTACTCCATTGGATGGTAGACTTGTCATTATGGAAGATAGTCTATTGTCGAGATTTTTGTTACTCCAATGGATGGTAGAATTGACATTATGGAAAGTAGTCTGGTTTCGAGATTTTTGTTACTGCAAAGGATGGTAGGCTTGTCATTATGGAACGTAGTCTGTTGTCGTTATTTTTGTTACCCCAATGGATGGTAGCCTTGTCGTTATGGAAGGTAGTTTGTTGTCTAGATTTTTGTTACTCCAATGGATGATAGCCTTTTCATTATGGAAGTTAGTCTGTTGAAGAGTTTTTTGTTACTCTAATGGATGGTAGCCTTGTCATTATGGAAGGAAGTCTGTTGTATAGATTTTTCTAACTCCAATGGATGGTAGCCTAGTCATTATGGAACGTGGTCTATTGTCGAGATTTTTGATACTCCAATGGATGGTAGACTTGTCATTATGGAAGATAGTCTGTTGTCGAGATTTTTGTTACTCCAATGGATGGTAGACTTGACATTATGGAAAGTAGTCTGGTTTCGAGATTTTTGTTACTGCAATGGATGGTAGGCTTGTCATTATGGAACGTAGTCTGTTGTCAATATTTTTGTTACTCCAATGGATGGTAGCCTTGTCGTTATGGAAGGTAGTCTATTGTCTAGATTTTTGTTACTCCAATGGATGATAGCCTTGTCATTATGGAAGTTAGTCTGTTGTAGAGATTTTTGTTACTCCAATGGATGGTAGCCTTGTCATTATGGAAGGAAGTCTATTGTATAGATTTTTGTAACTCCAATGGATGGTAGCCTAGTCATTATGGAACATGGGCTATTATCGAGATCTTTGTTACTCAATAGATGGTAGCCTTGTCATTATGGAAGGTAGTCTGTTGTAGAGATTTTTGTTACTCCAATGGATGGTAGCCTTGTGATTATGGAAGGAAGTCTGTTGTCGAGGTTTTTGTTACTCCAATGGATGGTAGCCTTGTCATTATGGAACGTGGTCTGTTGTCGAGATTTTTGTTACTCCAATGGATGGTAGACTTGTCATTATGGAAGATAGTCTATTGTCGAGATTTTTGTTACTCCAATAGATGATAGACTTGACATTATGGAAAGTAGTCTGGTTTCGACATTTTTGTTACTGCAATGGATGGTAGGCTTGTCATTATGGAACGTAGTCTGTTATCAATATTTTTGTTACTCCAATGGATGGTAGCCTTGTCGTTATGGAAGGTAGTCGGTTGTCTAGATTTTTGTTACTCCAATGGATGATAGCCTTGTCATTATGGAAGTTAGTCTGTTGCAGAGATTTTTGTTACTCCAATGGATGGTAGCCTTGTCATTATGGAAGGAAGTCTATTGTATAGATTTTTGTAACTCCAATGGATGGTAGCCTTGTCATTATGGAACATGGTCTATTATCGAGATCTTTTTTACTCAATAGATGGTAGCCTTGTCATTAGGGAAGGTAGTTTGTTGTAGAGATTTTTGTTACTCCAATGGATGGTAGCCTTGTCATTATGAAAGGAAGTCTGTTGTCGAGATTTTTGTAACTCCAATGGATGGTAGCATTGTCATTATGGAACGTGGTCTATTGTCGAGATTTTTGTTACTCCAATGGATGGTATCCTTGTCATTATGGAAGGTAGTCTATTTTCGAGATTTTTTTTACTCCATTGGATTGTAGCCTTGTCATTATGGAAGGAAGTCTGTTGTCGAGGTTTTTGTTACTCCAATGGATGGTAGCCTTGTCATTATGGAACATGGTCTATTGTCGAGATTTTTGTTACTCCATTGGATGGTAGACTTGTCATTATGGAAGATAGTCTATTGTCGAGATTTTTGTTACTCCAATGGATGGTAGACTTGACATTATGGAAAGTAGTCTGTTTTCGAGATTTTTGTTACTGCAAAGGATGGTAGGCTTGTCATTATGGAACGTAGTCTGTTGTCGTTATTTTTGTTAACCCAATGGATGGTAGCCTTGTCGTTATGGAAGGTAGTTTGTTGTCTAGATTTTTGTTACTCCAATGGATGATAGCCTTTTCATTATGGAAGTTAGTCTGTTGCAGAGTTTTTTGTTACTCCAATGGATGGTAGCCTTGTCATTATGGAAGGAAGTCTGTTGTATAGATTTTTGTAACTCCAATGGATGGTAGCCTAGTCATTATGGAACGTGGTCTATTGTCGAGATTTTTGATACTCCAATGGATGGTAGACTTGTCATTATGGAAGATAGTCTGTTGTCGAGATTTTTGTTACTCCAATGGATGGTAGACTTGACATTATGGAAAGTAGTCTGGTTTCGAGATTTTTGTTACTGCAATGGATGGTAGGCTTGTCATTATGGAACGTAGTCTGTTGTCAATATTTTTGTTACTCCAATGGATGGTAGCCTTGTCGTTATGGAAGGTAGTCTGTTGTCTAGATTTTTGTTACTCCAATGGATGATAGCCTTGTCATTATGGAAGTTAGTCTGTTGTAGAGATTTTTGTTACTTCAATGGATGGTAGCCTTGTCATTATGGAAGGAAGTCTATTGTATAGATTTTTGTAACTCCAATGGATGGTAGCCTAGTCATTATGGAACATGGGCTATTATCGAGATCTTTGTTACTCAATAGATGGTAGCCTTGTCATTATGGAAGGTAGTCTGTTGTAGAGATTTTTGTTACTCCAATGGATGGTAGCCTTGTCATTATGGAAGGAAGTCTGTTGTCCATATTTTTGTTACTCCAATGGATGGTAGCCTTGTCATTATGGAAGGAAGTCTATTGTATAGATTTTTGTAACTCCAATGGATGGTAGCCTTGTCATTATGGAACATGGGCTATTGTCGAGATTTTTGTTACTCCATTGGATGGTATCCTTGTCATTATGGAAGGTAGTCTGTTTTCGAGATTTTTGTTACTCAATTGGATTGTAGCCTTGTGATTATGGAAGGAAGTCTGTTGTCGAGGTTTTTCTTACTCCAATGGATGGTAGCCTTGTCATTATGGAACATGGTCTATTGTCGAGATTTTTGTTACTCCAATGGATGGTAGACTTGTCATTATGGAACATAGTCTGTTTTCAAGATTTTTGTTACTCCAATGGATGATAGACTTGACATTATGGAAAGTAGTCTGGTTTCGAGATTTTTGTTACTGCAATGGATGGTAGGCTTGTCATTAAGGAATGTAGTCTGTTGTCGATATTTTTGTTACCCCAGTGGATGGTAGCCTTGTCGTTATGGAAGGTAGTTTGTTGTCTAGATTTTTGTTACTCCAATGGATGATAGCCTTTTCATTATGGAAGTTAGTCTGTTGCGGAGAATTTTGTTACTCCAATGGATGTTAGCCTTGTCATTATGGAAGGAAGTCAGTTGTATAGATTTTTGTAACTCCAATGGATGGTAGCCTTGTCATTATGGAACATGGTCTATTATCGATATCTTTGTTACTCAATAGATGGTAGCCTTGTTATTATGGAAGGAAGTCTGTTGTCGAGATTTTTGTTACTCCAATGGATGGTAGCCTTGTCATTATGGAACGTGGTCTATTGTCGAGATTTTTGTTACTCCAATGGATGGTATCCTTGTTATTATGGAAGGTAGTCTGTTTTCGAGATTTTTGTTACTCCATTGGATTGTAGACTTGTCATTATGGAAGGAAGTTTGTTGTCGAGGTTTTTGTTACTCCAATGGATGGTAGCCTTGTCATTATGGAACGTGTACTATTATCGAGTTTTTTGATACTCCAATGGATGGTAGACTTGTCATTATGGAAGATAGTCTGTTGTCGAGATTTTTGTTACTCCAATGGATGGTAGACTTGACATTATGGAAAGTAGTCTGGTTTCGAGATTTTTGTTACTACAATGGATGGTAGGCTTGTCATTTTGGAACGTAGTCTGTTGTCAATATTTTTGTTACTCCAATGGATGGTAGCCTTGTCGTTATGGAAGGTAGTCTGTTGTCTAGATTTTTGTTACTCCAATGGATGATAGCCTTGTCATAATGGAAGTTAGTCTGTTGTAGAGATTTTTGTTACTCCAATGGATGGTAGCCTTGTCATTATGGAAGGAAGTCTATTGTATAGATTTTTGTAACTCCAATGGATGGTAGCCTTGTCATTATGGAACATGGTCTATTATCGAGATCTCTTTTACTCAATAGATGGTAGCCTTGTCATTAGGGAAGGTAGTTTGTTGTAGAGATTTTTGTTACTCCAATGGATGGTAGCCTTGTCATTATGGAAGGAAGTCTGTTATCGAGATTTTTGTTACTCCAATGGATGGTAGCATTGTCATTATGGAACGTGGTCTATTGTCGAGATTTTTGTTACTCCAATGGATGGTATCCTTGTCATTATGGAAGGTAGTCTGTTTTCGAGATTTTTTTTACTCCATTGGATTGTAGCCTTGTCATTATGGAAGGAAGTCTGTTGTCGAGGTTTTTGTTACTCCAATGGATGGTAGCCTTGTCATTATGGAACATTGTCTATTGTCGAGATTTTTGTTACTCCATTGGATGGTAGACTTGTCATTATGGAAGATAGTCTGTTGTCGAGATTTTTGTTACTCCAATGGATGGTAGACTTGACATTATGGAAAGTAGTCTGGTTTTGAGATTTTTGTTACTGCAAAGGATGGTAGGCTTGTCATTATGGAACGTAGTCTATTGTTGTTATTTTTGTTACCCCAATGGATGGTAGCCTTGTCGTTATGGAAGGTAGTTTGTTGTCTAGATTTTTGTTACTCCAATGGATGATAGCCTTTTCATTATGGAAGTTAATCTGTTGCAGAGTTTTTTGTAACTCCAATGGATGGTAGCCTAGTTATTATGGAACATGGTCTATTATCGAGATCTTTGTTACTCAATAGATGGTAGCCTTGTCATTATGGAAGGTTGTCTGTTGTAGAGATTTTTGTTACTCCAATGGATGGTAGCCTTGTCATTATGAAATGAAGTCTGTTGTCGAGATTTTTCTTACTCCAATGGATGGTAGCCTTGTCATTATGGAAGGAAGTTTGTTGTCGAGATTTTTGTTACTCCAATGGATGGTAGCCTTGTCATTATGGAACGTGGTCTATTGTCGAGATTTTTGTTACTCCAATGGATGGTATCCTTGTCATTATGGAAGGTAGTCTGTTTTCGATATTTTTGTTACTCAATTGGATTGTAGCCTTGTGATTATGGAAGGAAGTCTGTTGTCGAGGTTTTTCTTACTCCAATGGATGGTAGCCATGTCATTATGGAACATGGTCTATTGTCGAGATTTTTGTTACTCCAATGGATGGTAGACTTGTCATTATGGAAGATAGTCTGTTGTCGAGATTTTTGTTACTCCAATGGATGGTAGACTTGACATTATGGAAAGTAGTCTAGTTTCGAGATTTTTGTTACTGCAATGGATGGTAGGCTTGTCATTATGGAACATAGTTTGTTGTCGATATTTTTGTTACCCCAATGGATGGTAGCCTTGTCGTTATGGAAGGTAGTTTGTTGTCTAGATTTTTGTTACTCCAATGGATGATAGCCTTTTCATTATGGAAGTTAGTCTGTTGCGGAGAATTTTGTTACTCCAATGGATGGTAGCCTTGTCATTATGGAAGGACGTCTGTTGTATAGATTTTTGTAACTCCAATGGATGGTAGCCTTGTCATTATGGAACATGGTCTATTGTCGAGATTTTTGTTACTCTAATGGATGGTAGACTTTTCATTATGGAAGATAGTCTGTTGTCGAGATTTTTGTTACTCCAATGGATGGTAGACTTGACATTATGGAAAGTAGTCTGGTTTCGTGATTTTTGTTACTGCAATGGATGGTAGGCTTGTCATTATGGAACGTAGTCTGTTGTCGATATTTTTGTTACCCCAATGGATGGTAGCCTTCTCGTTATGGAAGGTAGTTTGTTGTCTAGATTTTTGTTACTCCAATGGATGATAGCCTTTTCATTATGGAAGTTAGTCTGTTGCAGAGATTTTTGTTACTCCAATGGATGGTAGCCTTGTCATTATGGAAGGAAGTCTGTTTTCAAGATTTTTGTACTCCAATGGATGGTAGCCTTGTCATTATGGAACATGGTCTATTGTCGAGATCATTGTTACTCCAATGGATGGTATCCTTGTCATTATGGAAGGTAGTCTGTTTTCGAGATTTTTGTTACTCAATTGGATTGTAGCCTTGTGATTATGGAAGGAAGTCTGTTGTCGAGGTTTTTCATACTCCAATGAATGGTAGCCTTGTCATTATGGAACGTGGAATATTGTCGAGATTTTTGTTACTCCAATGGATGGTAGACTTGTCATTATGGAACATAGTCTATTTTCGAGATTTTTGTTACTCCAATGGATGATAGACTTGACATTATGGAAAGTAGTCTGGTTTCGAGATTTTTGTTACTGCAATGGATGGTAGGCTTGTCATTAAGGAACGTAGTCTGTTGTCGATATTTTTGTTACCCCAATGGATGGTAGCCTTGTCGTTATGGAAGGTAGTTTGTTGTCTAGATTTTTGTTACTCCAATGGATGATAGCCTTTTCATTATGGAAGTTAGTCTGTTGCGGAGAATTTTGTTACTCAATTGGATGTTAGCCTTGTCATTATGGAAGGAAGTCAGTTGTATAGATTTTTGTAACTCCAATGGATGGTAGCCTTGTCATTATGGAACATGGTCTATTATCGAGATCTCTTTTACTCAATAGATGGTAGCCTTGTCATTAGGGAAGGTAGTTTGTTGTAGAGATTTTTGTTACTCCAATGGATGGTAGCCTTGTCATTATGGAAGGAAGTCAGTTGTCGAGATTTTTGTTACTCCAATGGATGGTAGCATTGTCATTATGGAACATGGTCTATTGTCGAGATTTTTGTTACTCCAATGGATGGTATCCTTGTCATTATGGAAGGTAGTCTGTTTTCGAGATTTTTTTTACTCCATTGGATTGTAGCCTTGTCATTATGGAAGGAAGTCTGTTGTCGAGGTTTTTGTTACTCCAATGGATGGTAGCCTTGTCATTATGGAACATGGTCTATTGTCGAGATTTTTGTTACTCCATTGGATGGTAGACTTGTCATTATGGAAGATAGTCTGTTGTCGAGATTTTTGTTACTCCAATGGATGGTAGACTTGACATTATGGAAAGTAGTCTGGTTTCGAGATTTTTGTTACTGCAAAGGATGGTAGGCTTGTCATTATGGAACGTAGTCTATTGTTGTTATTTTTGTTACCCCAATGGATGGTAGCCTTGTCGTTATGGAAGGTAGTTTGTTGTCTAGATTTTTGTTACTCCAATGGATGATAGCCTTTTCATTATGGAAGTTAATCTGTTGCAGAGTTTTTTGTAACTCCAATGGATGGTAGCCTAGTCATTATGGAACATGGGCTATTATCGAGATCTTTGTTACTCAATAGATGGTAGCCTTGTCATTATGGAAGGTAGTCTGTTGTAGAGATTTTTGTTACTCCAATGGATGGTAGCCTTGTCATTATGGAAGGAAGTCTGTTGTCCAGATTTTTGTTACTCCAATGGATGGTAGCCTTGTCATTATGGAAGGAAGTCTGTTGTCGAGATTTTTGTTACTCCAATGGATGGTAGCATTGTCATTATGGAACGTGGTCTATTGTCGAGATTTTTGTTACTCCAATGGATGGTATCCTTGTCATTATGGAAGGTAGTCTGTTTTCGAGATTTTTTTTACTCCAATGGATGGTAGCCTTGTCATTATGGAAGGAAGTCTGTTGTATAGATTTTTGTAACTCCAATGGATGGTAGCCTTGTCATTATGGAACATGGTCTATTGTCGAGATTTTTGTTACTCTAATGGATGGTAGACTTTTCATTATGGAAGATAGTCTGTTGTCGAGATTTTTGTTACTCCAATGGATGGTAGACTTGACATTATGGAAAGTAGTCTGGTTTCGAGATTTTTGTTACCGCAAAGGATGGTAGGCTTGTCATTATGGAACGTAGTCTGTTGTCGTTATTTTTGTTAACCCAATGGATGGTAGCCTTGTCGTTATGGAAGGTAGTTTGTTGTCTAGATTTTTGTTACTCCAATGGATGATAGCCTTTTCATTATGGAAGTTAGTCTGTTGCAGAGTTTTTTGTTACTCCAATGGATGGTAGCCTTGTCATTATGGAAGGAAGTCTATTGTATAGATTTTTGTAACTCCAATGGATGGTAGCCTTGTCATTATGGAACATGGTCTATTATCGAGATCTCTTTTACTCAATAGATGGTAGCCTTGTCATTAGGGAAGGTAGTTTGTTGTAGAGATTTTTGTTACTCCAATGGATGGTAGCCTTGTCATTATGGAAGGAAGTCTGTTGTCGAGATTTTTGTTACTCCAATGGATGGTAGCATTGTCATTATGGAACGTGGTCTATTGTCGAGATTTTTGTTACTCCAATGGATGGTATCCTTGTCATTATGGAAGGTAGTCTGTTTTCGAGATTTTTTTTACTCCAATGGATGGTAGCCTTGTCATTATGGAAGGAAGTCTGTTGTATAGATTTTTGTAACTCCAATGGATGGTAGCCTTGTCATTATGGAACATGGTCTATTGTCGAGATTTTTGTTACTCTAATGGATGGTAGACTTTTCATTATGGAAGATAGTCTGTTGTCGAGATTTTTGTTACTCCAATGGATGGTAGACTTGACATTATGGAAAGTAGTCTGGTTTCGAGATTTTTGTTACCGCAAAGGATGGTAGGCTTGTCATTATGGAACGTAGTCTGTTGTCGTTATTTTTGTTAACCCAATGGATGGTAGCCTTGTCGTTATGGAAGGTAGTTTGTTGTCTAGATTTTTGTTACTCCAATGGATGATAGCCTTTTCATTATGGAAGTTAGTCTGTTGCAGAGTTTTTTGTTACTCCAATGGATGGTAGCCTTGTCATTATGGAAGGAAGTCTGTTGTATAGATTTTTGTAACTCCAATGGATGGTAGCCTAGTCATTATGGAACGTGGTCTATTGTCGAGATTTTTGATACTCCAATGGATGGTAGACTTGTCAGTATGGAAGATAGTCTGTTGTCGAGATTTTTGTTACTCCAATGGATGGTAGACTTGACATTATGGAAAGTACTCTGGTTTCAAGATTTTTGTTACTGCAATGGTTGGTAGGCTTGTCATTATGGAACGTAGTCTGTTGTCAATATTTTTGTTACTCCAATGGATGGTAGCCTTGTCGTTATGGAAGGTAGTCTGTTGTCTAGATTTTTGTTACTCCAATGGATGATAGCCTTGTCATTATGGAAGTTAGTCTGTTGTAGAGATTTTTGTTACTTCAATGGATGGTAGCCTTGTCATTATGGAAGGAAGTCTATTGTATAGATTTTTGTAACTCCAATGGATGGTAGCCTAGTCATTATGGAACATGGGCTATTATCGAGATCTTTGTTACTCAATAGATGGTAGCCTTGTCATTATGGAAGGTAGTCTGTTGTAGAGATTTTTGTTACTCCAATGGATGGTAGCCTTGTCATTATGGAAGGAAGTCTGTTGTCCATATTTTTGTTACTCCAATGGATGTTAGCCTTGTCATTATGGAAGGAAGTCTGTTGTCGAGATTTTTGTTACTCCAATGGATGGTAGCCTTGTCACTATGGAACATGGTCTATTGTCGAGATTTTTGTTACTCCAATAGATGGTATCCTTGTCATTATGGAAGGTAGTCTGTTTTCGAGATTTTTGTTACTCAATTGGATTGTAGCCTTGTGATTATGGAAGGAAGTCTGTTGTCGAGGTTTTTCTTACTCCAATGGATGGTAGCCTTGTCATTATGGAACATGGTCTATTGTCGAGATTTTTGTTACTCCAATGGATGGTAGACTTGTCATTATGGAACATAGTCTGTTTTCAAGATTTTTGTTACTCCAATGGATGATAGACTTGACATTATGGAAAGTAGTCTGGTTTCGAGATTTTTGTTACTGCAATGGATGGTAGGCTTGTCATTAAGGAATGTAGTCTGTTGTCGATATTTTTGTTAACCCAATGGATGGTAGCCTTGTCGTTATGGAAGGTAGTTTGTTGTCTAGATTTTTGTTACTCCAATGGATGATAGCCTTTTCATTATGGAAGTTAGTCTGTTGCGGAGAATTTTGTTACTCCAATGGATGTTAGCCTTGTCATTATGGAAGGAAGTCAGTTGTATAGATTTTTGTAACTCCAATGGATGGTAGCCTTGTCATTATGGAACATGGTCTATTATCGATATCTTTGTTACTCAATAGATGGTAGCCTTGTTATTATGGAAGGAAGTCTGTTGTCGAGATTTTTGTTACTCCAATGGATGGTAGCCTTGTCATTATGGAACATGGTCTATTGTCGAGATTTTTGTTACTCCAATGGATGGTATCCTTGTTATTATGGAAGGTAGTCTGTTTTCGAGATTTTTGTTACTCCATTGGATTGTAGACTTGTCATTATGGAAGGAAGTTTGTTGTCGAGGTTTTTGTTACTCCAATGGATGGTAGCCTTGTCATTATGGAACGTGTACTATTATCGAGTTTTTTGATACTCCAATGGATGGTAGACTTGTCATTATGGAAGATAGTCTGTTGTCGAGATTTTTGTTACTCCAATGGATGGTAGACTTGACATTATGGAAAGTAGTCTGGTTTCGAGATTTTTGTTACTGCAATGGAAGGTAGGCTTGTCATTATGGAACGTAGTCTGTTGTCAATATTTTTGTTACTCCAATGGATGGTAGCCTTGTCGTTATGGAAGGTAGTCTGTTGTCTAGATTTTTGTTACTCCAATGGATGATAGCCTTGTCATAATGGAAGTTAGTCTGTTGTAGAGATTTTTGTTACTCCAATGGATGGTAGCCTTGTCATTATGGAAGGAAGTCTATTGTATAGATTTTTGTAACTCCAATGGATGGTAGCCTTGTCATTATGGAACATGGTCTATTATCGAGATCTCTTTTACTCAATAGATGGTAGCCTTGTCATTAGGGAAGGTAGTTTGTTGTAGAGATTTTTGTTACTCCAATGGATGGTAGCCTTGTCATTATGGAAGGAAGTCTGTTGTCGAGATTTTTGTTACTCCAATGGATGGTAGCATTGTCATTATGGAACGTGGTCTATTGTCGAGATTTTTGTTACTCCAATGGATGGTATCCTTGTCATTATGGAAGGTAGTCTGTTTTCGAGATTTTTTTTACTCCAATGGATGGTAGCCTTGTCATTATGGAAGGAAGTCTGTTGTATAGATTTTTGTAACTCCAATGGATGGTAGCCTTGTCATTATGGAACATGGTCTATTGTCGAGATTTTTGTTACTCTAATGGATGGTAGACTTTTCATTATGGAAGATAGTCTGTTGTCGAGATTTTTGTTACTCCAATGGATGGTAGACTTGACATTATGGAAAGTAGTCTGGTTTCGAGATTTTTGTTACCGCAAAGGATGGTAGGCTTGTCATTATGGAACGTAGTCTGTTGTCGTTATTTTTGTTAACCCAATGGATGGTAGCCTTGTCGTTATGGAAGGTAGTTTGTTGTCTAGATTTTTGTTACTCCAATGGATGATAGCCTTTTCATTATGGAAGTTAGTCTGTTGCAGAGTTTTTTGTTACTCCAATGGATGGTAGCCTTGTCATTATGGAAGGAAGTCTGTTGTATAGATTTTTGTAACTCCAATGGATGGTAGCCTAGTCATTATGGAACGTGGTCTATTGTCGAGATTTTTGATACTCCAATGGATGGTAGACTTGTCAGTATGGAAGATAGTCTGTTGTCGAGATTTTTGTTACTCCAATGGATGGTAGACTTGACATTATGGAAAGTACTCTGGTTTCAAGATTTTTGTTACTGCAATGGTTGGTAGGCTTGTCATTATGGAACGTAGTCTGTTGTCAATATTTTTGTTACTCCAATGGATGGTAGCCTTGTCGTTATGGAAGGTAGTCTGTTGTCTAGATTTTTGTTACTCCAATGGATGATAGCCTTGTCATTATGGAAGTTAGTCTGTTGTAGAGATTTTTGTTACTTCAATGGATGGTAGCCTTGTCATTATGGAAGGAAGTCTATTGTATAGATTTTTGTAACTCCAATGGATGGTAGCCTAGTCATTATGGAACATGGGCTATTATCGAGATCTTTGTTACTCAATAGATGGTAGCCTTGTCATTATGGAAGGTAGTCTGTTGTAGAGATTTTTGTTACTCCAATGGATGGTAGCCTTGTCATTATGGAAGGAAGTCTGTTGTCCATATTTTTGTTACTCCAATGGATGTTAGCCTTGTCATTATGGAAGGAAGTCTGTTGTCGAGATTTTTGTTACTCCAATGGATGGTAGCCTTGTCACTATGGAACATGGTCTATTGTCGAGATTTTTGTTACTCCAATAGATGGTATCCTTGTCATTATGGAAGGTAGTCTGTTTTCGAGATTTTTGTTACTCAATTGGATTGTAGCCTTGTGATTATGGAAGGAAGTCTGTTGTCGAGGTTTTTCTTACTCCAATGGATGGTAGCCTTGTCATTATGGAACATGGTCTATTGTCGAGATTTTTGTTACTCCAATGGATGGTAGACTTGTCATTATGGAACATAGTCTGTTTTCAAGATTTTTGTTACTCCAATGGATGATAGACTTGACATTATGGAAAGTAGTCTGGTTTCGAGATTTTTGTTACTGCAATGGATGGTAGGCTTGTCATTAAGGAATGTAGTCTGTTGTCGATATTTTTGTTAACCCAATGGATGGTAGCCTTGTCGTTATGGAAGGTAGTTTGTTGTCTAGATTTTTGTTACTCCAATGGATGATAGCCTTTTCATTATGGAAGTTAGTCTGTTGCGGAGAATTTTGTTACTCCAATGGATGTTAGCCTTGTCATTATGGAAGGAAGTCAGTTGTATAGATTTTTGTAACTCCAATGGATGGTAGCCTTGTCATTATGGAACATGGTCTATTATCGATATCTTTGTTACTCAATAGATGGTAGCCTTGTTATTATGGAAGGAAGTCTGTTGTCGAGATTTTTGTTACTCCAATGGATGGTAGCCTTGTCATTATGGAACATGGTCTATTGTCGAGATTTTTGTTACTCCAATGGATGGTATCCTTGTTATTATGGAAGGTAGTCTGTTTTCGAGATTTTTGTTACTCCATTGGATTGTAGACTTGTCATTATGGAAGGAAGTTTGTTGTCGAGGTTTTTGTTACTCCAATGGATGGTAGCCTTGTCATTATGGAACGTGTACTATTATCGAGTTTTTTGATACTCCAATGGATGGTAGACTTGTCATTATGGAAGATAGTCTGTTGTCGAGATTTTTGTTACTCCAATGGATGGTAGACTTGACATTATGGAAAGTAGTCTGGTTTCGAGATTTTTGTTACTGCAATGGAAGGTAGGCTTGTCATTATGGAACGTAGTCTGTTGTCAATATTTTTGTTACTCCAATGGATGGTAGCCTTGTCGTTATGGAAGGTAGTCTGTTGTCTAGATTTTTGTTACTCCAATGGATGATAGCCTTGTCATAATGGAAGTTAGTCTGTTGTAGAGATTTTTGTTACTCCAATGGATGGTAGCCTTGTCATTATGGAAGGAAGTCTATTGTATAGATTTTTGTAACTCCAATGGATGGTAGCCTTGTCATTATGGAACATGGTCTATTATCGAGATCTCTTTTACTCAATAGATGGTAGCCTTGTCATTAGGGAAGGTAGTTTGTTGTAGAGATTTTTGTTACTCCAATGGATGGTAGCCTTGTCATTATGGAAGGAAGTCTGTTGTCGAGATTTTTGTTACTCCAATGGATGGTAGCATTGTCATTATGGAACGTGGTCTATTGTCGAGATTTTTGTTACTCCAATGGATGGTATCCTTGTCATTATGGAAGATAGTCTGTTTTCGAGATTTTTTTTACTCCAATGGATGGTAGCCTTGTCATTATGGAAGGAAGTCTGTTGTATAGATTTTTGTAACTCCAATGGATGGTAGCCTTGTCATTATGGAACATGGTCTATTGTCGAGATTTTTGTTACTCTAATGGATGGTAGACTTTTCATTATGGAAGATAGTCTGTTGTCGAGATTTTTGTTACTCCAATGGATGGTAGACTTGACATTATGGAAAGTAGTCTGGTTTCAAGATTTTTGTTACTGCAAAGGATGGTAGGTTTGTCATTATGGAACGTAGTCTATTGTTGTTATTTTTGTTACCCCAATGGATGGTAGCCTTGTCGTTATGGAAGGTAGTTTGTTGTCTAGATTTTTGTTACTCCAATGGATGATAGCCTTTTCATTATGGAAGTTAATCTGTTGCAGAGTTTTTTGTAACTCCAATGGATGGTAGCCTAGTTATTATGGAACATGGTCTATTATCGAGATCTTTGTTACTCAATAGATGGTAGCCTTGTCATTATGGAAGGTTGTCTGTTGTAGAGATTTTTGTTACTCCAATGGATGGTAGCCTTGTCATTATGAAATGAAGTCTGTTGTCGAGATTTTTGTTACTCCAATGGATGGTAGCCTTGTCATTATGGAAGGAAGTTTGTTGTCGAGATTTTTGTTTCTCCAATGGATGGTAGCCTTGTCATTATGGAACGTGGTCTATTGTCGAGATTTTTGTTACTCCAATGGATGGTATCCTTGTCATTATGGAAGGTAGTCTGTTTTCGATATTTTTGTTACTCAATTGGATTGTAGCCTTGTGATTATGGAAGGAAGTCTGTTGTCGAGGTTTTTCTTACTCCAATGGATGGTAGCCTTGTCATTATGGAACATGGTCTATTGTCGAGATTTTTGTTACTCCAATGGATGGTAGACTTGTCATTATGGAAGATAGTCTGTTGTCGAGATTTTTGTTACTCCAATGGATGGTAGACTTGACATTATGGAAAGTAGTCTAGTTTCGAGATTTTTGTTACTGCAATGGATGGTAGGCTTGTCATTATGGAACATAGTTTGTTGTCGATATTTTTGTTACCCCAATGGATGGTAGCCTTGTCGTTATGGAAGGTAGTTTGTTGTCTAGATTTTTGTTACTCCAATGGATGATAGCCTTTTCATTATGGAAGTTAGTCTGTTGCGGAGAATTTTGTTACTCCAATGGATGGTAGCCTTGTCATTATGGAAGGAAGTCTGTTGTATAGATTTTTGTAACTCCAATGGATGGTAGCCTTGTCATTATGGAACATGGTCTATTGTCGAGATTTTTGTTACTCTAATGGATTGTAGACTTTTCATTATGGAAGATAGTCTGTTGTCGAGATTTTTGTTACTCCAATGGATGGTAGACTTGACATTATGGAAAATAGTCTGGTTTCGAGATTTTTGTTACTGCAATGGATGGTAGGCTTGTCATTATGGAACGTAGTCTGTTGTCGATATTTTTGTTACCCCAATGGATGGTAGCCTTCTCGTTATGGAAGGTAGTTTGTTGTATAGATTTTTGTTACTCCAATGGATGATAGCCTTTTCATTATGGAAGTTAGTCTGTTGCAGAGATTTTTGTTACTCCAATGGATGGTAGCCTTGTCATTATGGAAGGAAGTCTGTTTTCAAGATTTTTGTACTCCAATGGATGGTAGCCTTGTCATTATGGAACATGGTCTATTGTCGAGATCATTGTTACTCCAATGGATGGTATCCTTGTCATTATGGAAGGTAGTCTGTTTTCGAGATTTTTGTTACTCAATTGGATTGTAGCCTTGTGATTATGGAAGGAAGTCTGTTGTCGAGGTTTTTCATACTCCAATGGATGGTAGCCTTGTCATTATGGAACGTGGAATATTGTCGAGATTTTTGTTACTCCAATGGATGGTAGCCTTGTCATTATGGAACATAGTCTGTTTTCGAGATTTTTGTTACTCCAATGGATGATAGACTTGACATTATGGAAAGTAGTCTGGTTTCGAGATTTTTGTTACTGCAATGGATGGTAGGCTTGTCATTAAGGAACGTAGTCTGTTGTCGATATTTTTGTTACCCCAATGGATGGTAGCTTTGTCGTTATGGAAGGTAGTTTGTTGTCTAGATTTTTGTTACTCCAATGGATGATAGCCTTTTCATTATGGAAGTTAGTCTGTTGCGGAGAATTTTGTTACTCCAATGGATGTTAGCCTTGTCATTATGGAAGGAAGTCAGTTGTATAGATTTTTGTAACTCCAATGGATGGTAGCCTTGTCATTATGGAACATGGTCTATTATCGATATCTTTGTTACTCAATAGATGGTAGCCTTGTTATTATGGAAGGTAGTCTGTTGTAGTGATTTTTGTTACTCCAATGGATGGTAGCCTTGGCAATATGGAAGGAAGTCTGTTGTCGAGATTTTTGTTACTCCAAAGGATGGTAGCCTTGTCATTATGGAACGTGGTCTATTGTCGAGATTTTTGTTACTCCAATGGATGGTATCCTTGTTATTATGGAAGGTAGTCTGTTTTCGAGATTTTTGTTACTCCATTGGATTGTAGACTTGTCATTATGGAAGGAAGTTTGTTGTCGAGGTTTTTGTTACTCCAATGGATGGTAGCCTTGTCATTATGGAACATGGTCTATTGTCGAGATTTTTGATACTCCAATGGACGGTAGACTTGTCATTATGGAAGATAGTCTGTTGTCGAGATTTTTGTTACTCCAATGGATGGTAGACTTGACATTATGGAAAGTAGTCTGGTTTCTAGATTTTTGTTACTGCAATGGATGGTAGGCTTGTCATTATGGAACGCAGTCTGTTGTCAATATTTTTTTTACTCCAATGGATGGTAGCCTTGTCGTTATGGAAGGTAGTCTGTTGTCTAGATTTTTGTTACTCCAATGGATGATAGCCTTGTCATTATGGAAGTTAGTCTGTTGTAGAGATTTTTGTTACTCTAATGGATGGTAGCCTTGTCATTATGGAAGGAAGTCTATTGTATAGATTTTTGTAACTCTAATGGATGGTAGCCTTGTCATTATGGAACATGGTCTATTATTGAGATCTTTGTTACTCAATAGATGGTAGCATTGTCATTAGGGAAGGTAGTTTGTTGTAGAGATTTTTGTTACTCCAATGGATGGTAGCCTTGTCATTATGGAAGGAAGTTTGTTGTCGAGATTTTTGTTACTCCAATAGATGGTATCATTGTCATTATGGAATGTGGTCTATTGTCGAGATTTTTGTTACTCCAATGGATGGTATCCTTGTCATTATGGAAGGTAGTCTGTTTTCGAGATTTTTTTTACTCCATTGGATTGTAGCCTTGTCATTATGGAAGGAAGTCTGTTGTCGAGGTTTTTGTTACTCCAAGGGATGGTAGCCTTGTCATTATGGAACATGGTCTATTGTCGATATTTTTGTTACTCCATTGGATGGTAGACTTGTCATTATGGAAGATAGTCTGTTGTCGAGATTTTTGTTACTCCAATGGATGGTAGACTTGACATTATGGAAAGTAGTCTGGTTTCGAGATTTTTGTTACTGCAAAGGATGGTAGGCTTGTCATTATGGAACGTAGTCTATTGTCGTTATTTTTGTTACCCCAATGGATGGTAGCCTTGTCGTTATGGAAGGTAGTTTGGTTTCTAGATTTTTGTTACTCCAATGGATGGTATCCTTGTCATTATGGAAGGAAGTCTGTTGTATAGATTTTTGTAACTCCAATGGATGGTAGCCTAGTCATTATGGAACATGGTCTATTATCGAGATCTTTGTTACTCAATAGATGGTAGCCTTGTCATTATGGAAGGTAGTCTGTTGTAGAGATTTTTGTTACTCCAATGGATGGTAGCCTTGTCATTATGAAATGAAGTCTGTTGTCGAGATTTTTCTTACTCAAATGGATGGAAGCCTTGTCATTATGGAAGGAAGTCTGTTGTCGAGATTTTTGATACTCCAATGGATGGTAGCCTTGTCATTATGGAACGTGGTCTATTGTCGAGATTTTTGTTACTCCAATGGATGGTATCCTTGTCATTATGGAAGGTAGTCTATTTTCGATATTTTTGTTACTCAATTGGATTGTAGCCTTGTGATTATGGAAGGAAGTCTATTGTCGAGGTTTTTCTTACTCCAATGGATGGTAGCCTTGTCATTATGGAACATGGTCTTTTGTCGAGATTTTTGTTACTCCAATGGATGGTAGACTTGTCATTATGGAAGATAGTCTGTTGTCGAGATTTTTGTTACTCCAATGGATGGTAGACTTGACATTATGGAAAGTAGTCTAGTTTCGAGATTTTTGTTACTGCAATGGATGGTATCCTTGTTATTATGGAAGGTAGTCTGTTTTCGAGATTTTTGTTACTCCATTGGATTGTAGACTTGTCATTATGGAAGGAAGTTTGTTGTCGAGGTTTTTGTTACTCCAATGGATGGTAGCCTTGTCATTATGGAACATGGTCTATTGTCGAGATTTTTGATACTCCAATGGACGGTAGACTTGTCATTATGGAAGATAGTCTGTTGTCGAGATTTTTGTTACTCCAATGGATGGTAGACTTGACATTATGGAAAGTAGTCTGGTTTCTAGATTTTTGTTACTGCAATGGATGGTAGGCTTGTCATTATGGAACGCAGTCTGTTGTCAATATTTTTTTTACTCCAATGGATGGTAGCCTTGTCGTTATGGAAGGTAGTCTGTTGTCTAGATTTTTGTTACTCCAATGGATGATAGCCTTGTCATTATGGAAGTTAGTCTGTTGTAGAGATTTTTGTTACTCTAATGGATGGTAGCCTTGTCATTATGGAAGGAAGTCTATTGTATAGATTTTTGTAACTCTAATGGATGGTAGCCTTGTCATTATGGAACATGGTCTATTATTGAGATCTTTGTTACTCAATAGATGGTAGCATTGTCATTAGGGAAGGTAGTTTGTTGTAGAGATTTTTGTTACTCCAATGGATGGTAGCCTTGTCATTATGGAAGGAAGTTTGTTGTCGAGATTTTTGTTACTCCAATAGATGGTATCATTGTCATTATGGAATGTGGTCTATTGTCGAGATTTTTGTTACTCCAATGGATGGTATCCTTGTCATTATGGAAGGTAGTCTGTTTTCGAGATTTTTTTTACTCCATTGGATTGTAGCCTTGTCATTATGGAAGGAAGTCTGTTGTCGAGGTTTTTGTTACTCCAAGGGATGGTAGCCTTGTCATTATGGAACATGGTCTATTGTCGATATTTTTGTTACTCCATTGGATGGTAGACTTGTCATTATGGAAGATAGTCTGTTGTCGAGATTTTTGTTACTCCAATGGATGGTAGACTTGACATTATGGAAAGTAGTCTGGTTTCGAGATTTTTGTTACTGCAAAGGATGGTAGGCTTGTCATTATGGAACGTAGTCTATTGTCGTTATTTTTGTTACCCCAATGGATGGTAGCCTTGTCGTTATGGAAGGTAGTTTGGTTTCTAGATTTTTGTTACTCCAATGGATGGTATCCTTGTCATTATGGAAGGAAGTCTGTTGTATAGATTTTTGTAACTCCAATGGATGGTAGCCTAGTCATTATGGAACATGGTCTATTATCGAGATCTTTGTTACTCAATAGATGGTAGCCTTGTCATTATGGAAGGTAGTCTGTTGTAGAGATTTTTGTTACTCCAATGGATGGTAGCCTTGTCATTATGAAATGAAGTCTGTTGTCGAGATTTTTCTTACTCAAATGGATGGAAGCCTTGTCATTATGGAAGGAAGTCTGTTGTCGAGATTTTTGATACTCCAATGGATGGTAGCCTTGTCATTATGGAACGTGGTCTATTGTCGAGATTTTTGTTACTCCAATGGATGGTATCCTTGTCATTATGGAAGGTAGTCTATTTTCGATATTTTTGTTACTCAATTGGATTGTAGCCTTGTGATTATGGAAGGAAGTCTATTGTCGAGGTTTTTCTTACTCCAATGGATGGTAGCCTTGTCATTATGGAACATGGTCTTTTGTCGAGATTTTTGTTACTCCAATGGATGGTAGACTTGTCATTATGGAAGATAGTCTGTTGTCGAGATTTTTGTTACTCCAATGGATGGTAGACTTGACATTATGGAAAGTAGTCTAGTTTCGAGATTTTTGTTACTGCAATGGATGGTAGGCTTGTTATTATGGAACATAGTTTGTTGTCGATATTTTTGTTACCCCAATGGATGGTAGCCTTGTCTTTATGGAAGGTAGTTTGTTGTCTAGATTTTTGTTACTCCAATGGATGATAGCCTTTTCATTATGGAAGTTAGTCTATTGCGGAGAATTTTGTTACTCCAATGGATGGTAGCCTTGTCATTATGGAAGGAAGTCTGTTGTATAGATTTTTGTAACTCCAATGGATGGTAGCCTTGTCATTATGGAACACGGTCTATTGTCGAGATTTCTGTTACTCCAATGGATGGTAGACTTTTCATTATGGAAGATAGTCTGTTGTCGAGATTTTTGTTACTCCAATGGATGGTAGACTTGACATTAAGGAAAGTAGTCTAGTTTCGAGATTTTTGTTACTGCAATGGATGGTAGGCTTGTCATTATGGAACATAGTTTGTTGTCGATATTTTTGTTACCCCAATGGATGGTAGCCTTGTCGTTATGGAAGGTAGTTTGTTGTCTAGATTTTTGTTACTCCAATGGATGATAGCCTTTTCATTATGGAAGTTAGTCTGTTGCGGAGAATTTTGTTACTCCAATGGATGGTAGCCTTGTCATTATGGAAGGAAGTCTGTTGTATAGATTTTTGTAACTCCAATGGATGGTAGCCTTGTCATTATGGAACACGGTCTATTGTCGAGATTTTTGTTACTCCAATGGATGGTAGACTTTTCATTATGGAAGATAGTGTGTTGTCGAGATTTTTGTTACTCCAATGGATGGTAGACTTGACATTATGGAAAGTAGTCTGGCTTCGAGATTTTTGTTACTGCAATGGATGGTAGGCTTGTCATTATGGAACGTAGTCTATTGTCGATATTTTTTTTACCCCAATGGATGGTAGCCTTCTCGTTATGGAAGGTAGTTTGTTGTCTAGATTTTTGTTACTCCAATGGATGACAGCCTTTTCATTATGGAAGTTAGTCTGTTGCAGAGACTTTTGTTACTCCAATGGATGGTAGCCTTGTCATTATGGAAGGAAGTCTGTTTTCAAGATTTTTGTACTCCAATGGATGGTAGCCTTGTCATTAAGGAACATGGTCTATTGTCGAGATCATTGTTACTCCAATGGATGGTATCCTTGTCATTATGGAAGGTAGTCTGTTTTCGAGATTTTTGTTACTCAATTGGATTGTAGCCTTGTGATTATGGAAGGAAGTCTGTTGTCGAGGTTTTTCATACTTCAATGGATGGTAGCCTTGTCATTATGGAACGTGGTCTATTGTCGAGATTTTTGTTACTCCAATGGATGGTAGACTTGTCATTATGGAACATAGTCTGTTTTCGAGATTTTTGTTACTCTAATGGATGATAGACTTGACATTATGGAAAGTAGTCTAGTTTCGAGATTTTTGTTACTGCAATGGATGGTAGGCTTGTCATTAAGGAACGTAGTCTGTTGTCGATATTTTTGTTACCCCAATGGATGGTAGCCTTGTCGTTATGCAAGGTAGTTTGTTGTCTAGATTTTTGTTACTCCAATGGATGATAGCCTTTTCATTATGGAAGTTAGTCTGTTGCGGAGAATTTTGTTACTTTAATGGATGTTAGCCTTGTCATTATGGAAGGAAGTCAGTTGTATAGATTTTTGTAACTCCAATGGATGGTAGCCTTGTCATTATGGAACATGGTCTATTATCGATATCTTTGTTACTCAATAGATGGTAGCCTTGTTATTATGGAAGGTAGTCTGTTGTAGTGATTTTTGTTACTCCAATGGATGGTAGCCTTGGCAATATGGAAGGAAGTCTGTTGTCGAGATTTTTGTTACTCCAAAGGATGGTAGCCTTGTCATTATGGAACGTGGTCTATTGTCGAGATTTTTGTTACTCCAATGGATGGTATCCTTGTTATTATGGAAGGTAGTCTGTTTTCGAGATTTTTGTTACTCCATTGGATTGTAGACTTGTCATTATGGAAGGAAGTTTGTTGTCGAGGTTTTTGTTACTCCAATGGATGGTAGCCTTGTCATTATGGAACGTGGTCTATTGTCGAGATTTTTGATACTCCAATGGATGGTAGACTTGTCATTATGGAAGATAGTCTGTTGTCGAGATTTTTGTTACTCCAATGGATGGTAGACTTGACATTATGGAAAGTAGTCTGGTTTCTAGATTTTTGTTACTGCAATGGATGGTAGGCTTGTTATTATGGAACGTAGTCTGTTGTCAATATTTTTTTTACTCCAATGGATGGTAGCCTTGTCGTTATGGTAGGTAGTCTGTTGTCTAGATTTTTGTTACTCCAATGGATGATAGCCTTGTCATTATGGAAGTTAGTCTGCTGTAGAGATTTTTGTTACTCCAATGGATGGTAGCCTTGTCATTATGGAAGGAAGTCTATTGTATAGATTTTTGTAACTCTAATGGATGGTAGCCTTGTCATTATGGAACATGGTCTATTATCGAGATCTTTGTTACTCAATAGATGGTAGCATTGTCATTAGGGAAGGTAGTTTGTTGTAGAGATTTTTGTTACTCCAATGGTTGGTAGCCTTGTCATTATGGAAGGAAGTTTGTTGTCGAGATTTTTGTTACTCCAATGGATGGTAGCATTGTCATTATGGAATGTGGTCTATTGTCGAGATTTTTGTTACTCCAATGGATGGTATCCTTGTCATTATGGAAGGTAGTCTGTTTTCGAGATTTTTTTTACTCCATTGGATTGTAGCCTTGTCATTATGGAAGGAAGTCTGTTGTCGAGGTTTTTGTTACTCCAATGGATGGTAGCCTTGTCATTATGGAACATGGTCTATTGTCGAGATTTTTGTTACTCCATTGGATGGTAGACTTGTCATTATGGAAGATAGTCTGTTGTCGAGATTTTTGTTACTCCAATGGATGGTAGACTTGACATTATGGACAGTAGTCTGGTTTCGAGATTTTTGTTACTGCAAAGGATGGTAGGCTTGTCATTATGGAACGTAGTCTATTGTCGTTATTTTTGTTACCCCAATGGATGGTAGCCTTGTCGTTATGGAAGGTAGTTTGTTGTCTAGATTTTTGTTACTCCAATGGATGGTATCCTTGTCATTATGGAAGGAAGTCTGTTGTATAGATTTTTGTAACTCCAATGGATGGTAGCCTAGTCATTATGGAACATGGTCTATTATCGAGATCTTTGTTACAAAATAGATGGTAGCCTTGTCATTATGGAAGGTAGTCTGTTGTAGAGATTTTTGTTACTCCAATGGATGGTAGCCTTGTCATTATGAAATGAAGTCTGTTGTCGAGATTTTTCTTACTCAAATGGATGGTAGCCTTGTCATTACGGAAGATAGTCTGTTGTCGAGATTTTTGTTACTCCAATAGATGGTAGACTTGACATTATGGAAAGTAGTCTGGTTTCGAGATTTTTGTTACTGCAAAGGATGGTAGGCTTGTCATTATGGAACGTAGTCTGTTTTCGTTATTTTTGTTACCCCAATGGATGATAGCCTTGTCGTTATGGAAGGTAGTTTGTTGTCTAGATTTTTGTTACTCCAATGGATGATAGCCTTTTCATTATGGAAGTTAGTCTGTTGCAGAGTTTTTTGTTACTCCAATGGATGGTAGCCTTGTCATTATGGAAGGAAGTCTGTTGTATAGATTTTTGTAACTCCAATGGATGCTAGCCTAGTTATTATGGAACATGGTCTATTATCGAGATCTTTGTTACTCAATAGATGGTAGCCTTGTCATTATGGAAGGTAGTCTGTTGTAGAGATTTTTGTTACTCCAATGGATGGTAGCCTTGTCATTATGAAAGGAAGTCTGTTGTCGAGATTTTTGTTACTCCAATGGATGGTAGCCTTGTCATTATGGAAGGAAGTCTGTTGTCGAGATTTTTGTTACTCCAATGGATGGTAGCCTTGTCATTATGGAACGTGGTCTATTGTCGAGATTTTTGTTACTCCAATGGATGGTATCCTTGTCATTATGGAAGGTAGTCTGTTTTCGATATTTTTGTTACTCAATTGGATTGTAGCCTTGTGATTATGGAAGGAAGTCTGTTGTCGAGGTTTTTCTTACTCCAATGGATGGTAGCCTTGTCATTATGGAACATGGTCTATTGTCGAGATTTTTGTTACTCCAATGGATGGTAGACTTCTCATTATGGAAGATAGTCTGTTGTCGAGATTTTTGTTACTCCAATGGATGGTAGACTTGACATTATGGAAAGTAGTCTAGTTTCGAGATTTTTGTTACTGCAATGGATGATAGGCTTGTCATTATGGAACATAGTTTGTTTTCGATATTTTTGTTACCCCAATGGATGGTAGCCTTGTCGTTATGGAAGGTAGTTTGTTGTCTAGATTTTTGTTACTCCAATGGATGATAGCCTTTTCATTATGGAAGTTAGTCTGTTGCGGAGAATTTTGTTACTCCAGTGGATGGTAGCCTTGTCATTATGGAAGGAAGTCTGTTGTATAGATTTTTGTAACTCTAATGGATGGTAGCCTTGTCATTATGGAACATGGTCTATTGTCGAGATTTTTGTTACTCCATTGGATGGTAGACTTGTCATTACGGAAGATAGTCTGTTGTCGAGATTTTTGTTACTCCAATGGATGGTAGACTTGACATTATGGAAAGTAGTCTGGTTTCGAGATTTTTGTTACTGCAAAGGATGGTAGGCTTGTCATTATGGAACGTAGTCTGTTTTCGTTATTTTTGTTACCCCAATGGATGGTAGCCTTGTCGTTATGGAAGGTAGTTTGTTGTCTAGATTTTTGTTACTCCAATGGATGATAGCCTTTTCATTATGGAAGTTAGTCTGTTGCAGAGTTTTTTGTTACTCAAATGGATGGTAGCCTTGTCATTATGGAAGGAAGTCTGTTGTATAGATTTTTGTAACTCCAATGGATGGTAGCCTAGTCATTATGGAACATGGTCTATTATCGAGATCTTTGTTACTCAATAGATGGTAGCCTTTTCATTATGGAAGGTAGTCTGTTGTAGAGATTTTTGTTACTCCAATGGATGGTAGCCTTGTCATTATGAAAGGAAGTCTGTTGTCGAGATTTTTGTTACTCCAATGGATGGTAGCCTTGTCATTATGGAAGGAAGTCTGTTGTCGAGATTTTTGTTACTCCAATGGATGGTAGCCTTGTCATTATGGAACGTGGTCTATTGTCGAGATTTTTGTTACTCCAATGGATGGTATCCTTGTCATTATGGAAGGTACTCTGTTTTCGATATTTTTGTTACTCAATTGGATTGTAGCCTTGTGATTATGGAAGGAAGTCTGTTGTCGAGGTTTTTCTTACTCCAATGGATGGTAGCCTTGTCATTATGGAACATGGTCTATTGTCGAGATTTTTGTTACTCCAATGGATGGTAGACTTCTCATTATGGAAGATAGTCTGTTGTCGAAATTTTTGTTACTCCAATGGATGGTAGACTTGACATTATGGAAAGTAGTCTGTTGTCGAGGTTTTTCTTACTCCAATGGATGGTAGCCTTGTAATTATGGAACATGGTCTATTGTCGAGATTTTTGTTACTCCAATGGATGGTAGACTTCTCATTATGGAAGATAGTCTGTTGTCGAGATTTTTGTTACTCCAATGGATGGTAGACTTGACATTATGGAAAGTAGTCTAGTTTCGAGATTTTTGTTACTGCAATGGATGGTAGGCTTGTCATTATGGAACATAGTTTGTTGTCGATATTTTTGTTACCCCAATGGATGGTAGCCTTGTCGTTATGGAAGGTAGTTTGTTGTCTAGATTTTTGTTACTCCAATGGATGATAGCCTTTTCATTATGGAAGTTAGTCTGTTGCGGAGAGATTTGTTACTCCAATGGATGGTAGCCTTGTCATTATGGAAGGAAGTCTGTTGTATAGATTTTTGTAACTCCAATGGATGGTAGCCTTGTCATTATGGAACATGGTCTATTGTCGAGATTTTTGTTACTCCAATGGATGGTAGACTTTTCATTATGGAAGATAGTCTGTTGTCGAGATTTTTGTTACTCCAATGGATGGTAGACTTGACATTATGGAAAGTAGTCTGGTTTCGAGATTTTTGTTACTGCAATGGATGGTAGGCTTGTCATTATGGAACGTAGTCTGTTGTCGATATTTTTGTTACCCCAATGGATGGTAGCCTTCTCGTTATGGAAGGTAGTTGGTTGTCTAGATTTTTGTTACTCCAATGGATGATAGCCTTTTCATTATGGAAGTTAATCTGTTGCAGAGATTTTTGTTACTCCAATGGATGGTAGCCTTGTCATTATGGAAGGAAGTCTGTTTTCAAGATTTTTGTACTCCAATGGATGGTAGCCTTGTCATTATGGAACATGGTCTATTGTCGAGATTTTGGTTACTCCAATGGATGGTAGACTTCTCATTATGGAAGATAGTCTGTTGTCGAGATTTTTGTTACTCCAATGGATGGTAGACTTGACATTATGGAAAGTAGTCTAGTTTCGAGATTTTTGTTACTGGAATGGATGGTAGGCTTGTCATTATGGAACATAGTTTGTTGTCGATATTTTTGTTACCCCAATGGATGGTAGCCTTGTCGTTATGGAAGGTAGTTTGTTGTCTAGATTTTTGTTACTCCAATGGATGATAGCCTTTTCATTATGGAAGTTAGTCTGTTGCGGAGAATTTTGTTACTCCAATGGATGGTAGCCTTGTCATTATGGAAGGAAGTCTGTTGTATAGATTTTTGTAACTCCAATGGATGGTAGCCTTGTCATTATGGAACATGGTCTATTGTCGAGATTTTTGTTACTCCAATGGATGGTAGACTTTTCATTATGGACGATAGTCTGTTGTCGAGATTTTTGTTACTCCAATGGATGGTAGACTTGACATTATGGAACGTGGTCTATTGTCGATATTTTTGTTACTCCAATGGATGGTATCCTTGTCATTATGGAAGGTACTCTGTTTTCGATATTTTTGTTACTCAATTGGATTGTAGCCTTGTGATTATGGAAGGAAGTCTGTTGTCGAGGTTTTTCTTACTCCAATGGATGATAGCCTTGTCATTATGGAACATGGTCTATTGTCGAGATTTTTGTTACTCCAATGGATGGTAGACTTCTCATTATGGAAGATAGTCTGTTGTCGAGATTTTTGTTACTCCAATGGATGGTAGACTTGACATTATGGAAAGTAGTCTAGTTTCGAGATTTTTGTTACTGCAATGGATGGTAGGCTTGTCATTATGGAACATAGTTTGTTGTCGATATTTTTGTTACCCCAATGGATGGTAGCCTTGTCGTTATGGAAGGTAGTTTGTTGTCTAGATTTTTGTTACTCCAATGGATGATATCCTTTTGATTATGGATGTTAGTCTGTTGCGGAGAGATTTGTTACTCCAATGGATGGTAGCCTTGTCATTATGGAAGGAAGTCTGTTGTATAGATTTTTGTAACTCCAATGGATGGTAGCCTTGTCATTATGGAACATGGTCTATTGTCGAGATTTTTGTTACTCCAATGGATGGTAGACTTTTCATTATGGAAGATAGTCTGTTGTCGAGATTTTTGTTACTCCAATGGATGGTAGACTTGACATTATGGAAAGTAGTCTGGTTTCAAGATTTTTGTTACTGCAATGGATGGTAGGCTTGTCATTATGGAACGTAGTCTGTTGTCGATATTTTTGTTACCCCAATGGATGGTAGCCTTCTCGTTATGGAAGGTAGTTTGTTGTCTAGATTTTTGTTACTCTAATGGATGATAGCCTTTTCATTATGGAAGTTAATCTGTTGCAGAGATTTTTGTTACTCCAATGGATGGTAGCCTTGTCATTATGGAAGGAAGTCTGTTTTCAAGATTTTTGTACTCCAATGGATGGTAGCCTTGTCATTATGGAACATGGACTATTGTCGAGATTTTTGTTACTCCAATGGATGGTAGACTTCTCATTATGGAAGATAGTCTGTTGTCGAGATTTTTGTTACTCCAATGGATGGTAGACTTGACATTATGGAAAGTAGTCTAGTTTCGAGATTTTTGTTACTGGAATGGATGGTAGGCTTGTCATTATGGAACATAGTTTGTTGTCGATATTTTTGTTACCCCAATGGATGGTAGCCTTGTCGTTATGGAAGGTAGTTTGTTGTCTAGATTTTTGTTACTCCAATGGATGATAGCCTTTTCATTATGGAAGTTAGTCTGTTGCGGAGAATTTTGTTACTCCAATGGATGGTAGCCTTGTCATTATGAAAGGAAGTCTGTTGTATAGATTTTTGTAACTCCAATGGATGGTAGCCTTGTCATTATGGAACATGGTCTATTGTCGAGATTTTTGTTACTCCAATGGATGGTAGACTTTTCATTATGGACGATAGTCTGTTGTCGAGATTTTTGTTACTCCAATGGATGGTAGACTTGACATTATGGAAAGTAGTCTGGTTTCGAGATTTTTGTTACTGCAATGGATGGTAGGCTTGTCATTATGGAACGTAGTTTGTTGTCGATATTTTTGTTACCCCAATGGATGGTAGCCTCCTCGTTATGGAAGGTAGTTTGTTGTCTAGATTTTTGTTACTCCAATGGATGATAGCCTTTTCATTATGGAAGTTAGTCTGTTGCGGAGATTTTTGTTACTCCAATGGATGGTAGCCTTGTCATTATGGAAGGAAGTCTGTTGTATAGATTTTTGTAACTCCAATGGATGGTAGCCTTGTCATTATGGAACATGGTCTATTGTCGAGATTTTTGTTACTCCAATGGATGGTAGACTTTTCATTATGGAAGATAGTCTATTTTCGAGATTTTTGTTACTCCAATGGATGGTAGACTTGACATTATGGAAAGTAGTCTGGTTTCGAGATTTTTGTTACTGCAATGGATGGTAGGCTTGTCATTATGGAACGTAGTCTGTTGTCGATATTTTTGTTACCCCAATGGTTGGTAGCCTTCTCGTTATGGAAGGTAGTTTGTTGTCTAGATTTTTGTTACTCCAATGGATGATAGCCTTTTCATTATGGAAGTTAATCTGTTGCAGAGATTTTTGTTACTCCAATGGATGGTAGCCTTGTCATTATGGAAGGAAGTCTGTTTTCAAGATTTTTGTACTCCAATGGATGGTAGCCTTGTCATTATGGAACATGGTCTATTGTCGAGATTTTTGTTACTCCAATGGATGGTAGACTTCTCATTATGGAAGATAGTCTGTTGTCGAGATTTTTGTTACTCCAATGGATGGTAGACTTGACATTATGGAAAGTAGTCTAGTTTCGAGATTTTTGTTACTGGAATGGATGGTAGGCTTATCATTATGGAACATAGTTTGTTGTCGATATTTTTGTTACCCCAATGGATGGTAGCCTTGTTGTTATGGAAGGTAGTTTGTTGTCTAGATTTTTGTTACTCCAATGGATGATAGCCTTTTCATTATGGAAGTTAGTCTGTTGCGGAGAATTTTGTTACTCCAATGGATGGTAGCCTTGTCATTATGGAAGGAAGTCTGTTGTATAGATTTTTGTAACTCCAATGGATGGTAGCCTTGTCATTATGGAACATGGTCTATTGTCGAGATTTTTGTTACTCCAATGGATGGTAGACTTTTCATTATGGACGATAGTCTGTTGTCGAGATTTTTGTTACTCCAATGGATGGTAGACTTGACATTATGGAACGTGGTCTATTGTCGAGATTTTTGTTACTCCAATGGATGGTATCCTTGTCATTATGGAAGGTACTCTGTTTTCGATATTTTTGTTACTCAATTGGATTGTAGCCTTGTGATTATGGAAGGAAGTCTGTTGTCGAGGTTTTTCTTACTCCAATGGATGGTAGCCTTGTCATTATGGAACATGGTCTATTGTCGAGATTTTTGTTACTCCAATGGATGGTAGACTTCTCATTATGGAAGATAGTCTGTTGTCGAGATTTTTGTTACTCCAATGGATGGTAGACTTGACATTATGGAAAGTAGTCTAGTTTCGAGATTTTTGTTACTGCAATGGATGGTAGGCTTGTCATTATGGAACATAGTTTGTTGTCGATATTTTTGTTACCCCAATGGATGGTAGCCTTGTCGTTATGGAAGGTAGTTTGTTGTCTAGATTTTTGTTACTCCAATGGATGATAGCCTTTTCATTATGGAAGTTAGTCTGTTGCGGAGAGATTTGTTACTCCAATGGATGGTAGCCTTGTCATTATGGAAGGAAGTCTGTTGTATAGATTTTTGTAACTCCAATGGATGGTAGCCTTGTCATTATGGAACATGGTCTATTGTCGAGATTTTTGTTACTCCAATGGATGGTAGACTTTTCATTATGGAAGATAGTCTGTTGTCGAGATTTTTGTTACTCCAATGGATGGTAGACTTGACATTATGGAAAGTAGTCTGGTTTCAAGATTTTTGTTACTGCAATGGATGGTAGGCTTGTCATTATGGAACGTGGTCTGTTGTCGATATTTTTGTTACCCCAATGGATGGTAGCCTTCTCGTTATAGGAGGTAGTTTGTTTTCTAGATTTTTGTTACTCCAATGGATGATAGCCTTTTCATTATGGAAGTTAGTCTGTTGCAGAGAATTTTGTTACTCCAATGGATGGTAGCCTTGTCATTATGGAAGGAAGTCTGTTTTCAAGATTTTTGTACTCCAATGGATGGTAGCCTTGTCATTATGGAACATGGACTATTGTCGAGATTTTTGTTACTCCAATGGATGGTAGACTTCTCATTATGGAAGATAGTCTGTTGTCGAGATTTTTGTTACTCCAATGGATGGTAGACTTGACATTATGGAAAGTAGTCTAGTTTCGAGATTTTTGTTACTGGAATGGATGGTAGGCTTGTCATTATGGAACATAGTTTGTTGTCGATATTTTTGTTACCCCAATGGATGGTAGCCTTGTCGTTATGGAAGGTAGTTTGTTGTCTAGATTTTTGTTACTCCAATGGATGATAGCCTTTTCATTATGGAAGTTAGTCTGTTGCGGAGAATTTTGTTACTCCAATGGATGGTAGCCTTGTCATTATGGAAGGAAGTCTGTTGTATAGATTTTTGTAACTCCAATGGATGGTAGCCTTGTCATTATGGAACATGGTCTATTGTCGAGATTTTTGTTACTCCAATGGATGGTAGACTTTTCATTATGGACGATAGTCTATTGTCGAGATTTTTGTTACTCCAATGGATGGTAGACTTGACATTATGGAAAGTAGTCTGGTTTCGAGATTTTTGTTACTGCAATGGATGGTAGGCTTGTCATTATGGAATGTAGTTTGTTGTCAATATTTTTGTTACCCCAATGGATGGTAGCCTTCTCGTTATGGAAGGTAGTTTGTTGTCTAGATTTTTGTTACTCCAGTGGATGATAGCCTTTTCATTATGGAAGTTAGTCTGTTGCGGAGATTTTTGTTACTCCAATGGATGGTAGCCTTGTCATTATGGAAGGAAGTCTGTTGTATAGATTTTTGTAACTCCAATGGATGGTAGCCTTGTCATTATGGAACATGGTCTATTGTCGAGATTTTTGTTACTCCAATGGATGGTAGACTTTTCATTATGGAAGATAGTCTGTTTTCGAGATTTTTGTTACTCCAATGGATGGTAGACTTGACATTATGGAAAGTAGTCTGGTTTCGAGATTTTTGTTACTGCAATGGATGGTAGGCTTGTCATTATGGAACGTAGTCTGTTGTCGATATTTTTGTTACCCCAATGGATGGTAGCCTTCTCGTTATGGAAGGTAGTTTGTTGTCTAGATTTTTGTTACTCCAATGGATGATAGCCTTTTCATTATGGAAGTTAGTCTGTTGCAGAGATTTTTGTTACTCCAATGGATGGTAGCCTTGTCATTATGGAAGGAAGTCTGTTTTCAAGATTTTTGTACTCCAATGGATGGTAGCCTTGTCATTATGGAACATGGTCTATTGTCGAGATCATTGTTACTCCAATGGATGGTATCCTTGTCATTATGGAAGGTAGTCTGTTTTCGAGATTTTTGTTACTCAATTGGATTGTAGCCTTGTGATTATGGAAGGAAGTTTGTTGTCGAGGTTTTTCATACTCCAATGGATGGTAGCCTTGTCATTATGGAAGGAAGTCTGTTGTCGAGTTTTTTGTTACCCCAATGGATGGTATCCTTGTCGTTATGGAAGGTAGTTTGTTGTCTAGATTTTTGTTACTCCAATGGATGATAGCCTTTTCGTTATGGAAGTTAGTCTGTTGCGGAGAATTTTGTTACTCCAATGGATGGTAGCCTTGTCATTGTGGAAGGAAGTCTGTTGTATAGATTTTTGTAACTCCAATGGATGGTAGCCTTGTCATTATGGAACATGGTCTATTGTCGAGATTTTTGTTACTCCAATGGATGGTAGACTTTTCATTATGGAAGATAGTCTGTTGTCGAGATTTTTTTTACTCCAATGGATGGTAGACTTGACATTATGGAAAGTAGTCTGGTTTCTAGATTTTTGTTACTACAATGGATGGTAGGCTTGTCATTATGGAACATAGTCTGTTGTCGATATATTTGTTACCCCAATGGATGGTAGCCTTCTCATTATGGAAGGTAGTTTGTTGTCTAGATTTTTGTTACTCCAATGGATGATAGCCTTTTCATTATGGAAGTTAGTCTGTTGTAGAGATTTTTGTTACTCCAATGGATGGTAGCTTTGTCATTATGGAAGGAAGTCTGTTTTCAAGATTTTTGTACTCCAATGGATGGTAGCCTTGTCATTATGGAACATGGTCTATTGTCGAGATCATTGTTACTCCAATGGATGGTATCCTTGTCATTATGGAAGGTAGTCTGTTTTCGAGATTTTTGTTACTCAATTGGATTGTAGCCTTGTGATTAAGGAAGGAAGTCTGTTGTCGAGGTTTTTCATACTCCAATGGATGGTAGCCTTGTCATTATGGAACATGGTCTATTGTCGAGATTTTTGTTACTCCAATGGATGGTAGACTTGTCATTATGGAAAGTAGTCTGGTTTCGAGATTTTTGTTACTGCAATGGATGGTAGGCTTGTCATTAAGGAACGTAGTCTGTTGTCGATATTTTTGTTACCCCAATGGATGGTAGCCTTGTCGTTATGGAAGATAGTTTGTTGTCTAGATTTTTGTTACTCCAATGGATGATAGCCTTTTCATTATGGAAGTTAGTCTGTTGCGGAGAATTTTGTTACTCCAATGGATGTTAGCCTTGTCATTATGGAAGGAAGTCAGTTGTATAGATTTTTGTAACTCCAATGGATGGTAGCCTTGTCATTATGGATCATGGTCTATTATCGATATCTTTGTTACTCAATAGATGGTAGCCTTGTTATTATGGAAGGTAGTTTGTTATAGTGATTTTTGTTACTCCAATGGATGGTAGCCTTGGCAATATGGAACGAAGTCTGTTGTCGAGATTTTTGTTACTCCAAAGGATGGTAGCCTTGTCATTATGGAACGTGGTCTATTGTCGAGATTTTTGTTACTCCAATGGATGGTATCCTTGTTATTATGGAAGGTAGTCTATTTTCGAGATTTTTGTTACTCCATTGGATTGTAGACTTGTCATTATGGAAGGAAGTTTGTTGTCAAGGTTTTTGTTACTCCAATGGATGGTAGCCTTGTCATTATGGAACATGGTCTATTGTCGAGATCATTGTTACTCCAATGGATGGTATCCTTGTCATTATGGAAGGTAGTCTGTTTTCGAGATTTTTGTTACTCAATTGGATTGTAGCCTTGTGATTAAGGAAGGAAGTCTGTTGTCGAGGTTTTTCATACTCCAATGGATGGTAGCCTTGTCATTATGGAACATGGTCTATTGTCGAGATTTTTGTTACTCCAATGGATGGTAGACTTGTCATTATGGAAAGTAGTCTGGTTTCGAGATTTTTGTTACTGCAATGGATGGTAGGCTTGTCATTAAGGAACGTAGTCTGTTGTCGATATTTTTGTTACCCCAATGGATGGTAGCCTTGTCGTTATGGAAGATAGTTTGTTGTCTAGATTTTTGTTACTCCAATGGATGATAGCCTTTTCATTATGGAAGTTAGTCTGTTGCGGAGAATTTTGTTACTCCAATGGATGTTAGCCTTGTCATTATGGAAGGAAGTCAGTTGTATAGATTTTTGTAACTCCAATGGATGGTAGCCTTGTCATTATGGATCATGGTCTATTATCGATATCTTTGTTACTCAATAGATGGTAGCCTTGTTATTATGGAAGGTAGTCTGTTATAGTGATTTTTGTTACTCCAATGGATGGTAGCCTTGGCAATATGGAACGAAGTCTGTTGTCGAGATTTTTGTTACTCCAAAGGATGGTAGCCTTGTCATTATGGAACGTGGTCTATTGTCGAGATTTTTGTTACTCCAATGGATGGTATCCTTGTTATTATGGAAGGTAGTCTATTTTCGAGATTTTTGTTACTCCATTGGATTGTAGACTTGTCATTATGGAAGGAAGTTTGTTGTCAAGGTTTTTGTTACTCCAATGGATGGTAGCCTTGTCATTATGGAACGTGGTCTGGTTTCGAGATTTTTGTTACTCCAATGGATGGTAGACTTGACATTATGGAAAGTAGTCTGGTTTCGAGATTTTTGTTACTCCAATGGATGGTAGACTTGACATTATGGAAAGTAGTCTGGTTTCAAGATTTTTGTTACTGCAATGGATGGTAGGCTTGTCATTATGGAACGTGGTCTGTTGTCGATATTTTTGTTACCCCAATGGATGGTAGCCTTCTCGTTATAGGAGGTAGTTTGTTTTCTAGATTTTTGTTACTCCAATGGATGATAGCCTTTTCATTATGGAAGTTAGTCTGTTGCGGAGAATTTTGTTACTCCAATGGATGGTAGCCTTGTCATTATGGAAGGAAGTCTGTTTTCAAGATTTTTGTACTCCAATGGATGGTAGCCTTGTCATTATGGAACATGGACTATTGTCGAGATTTTTGTTACTCCAATGGATGGTAGACTTCTCATTATGGAAGATAGTCTGTTGTCGAGATTTTTGTTACTCCAATGGATGGTAGACTTGACATTATGGAAAGTAGTCTAGTTTCGAGATTTTTGTTACTGGAATGGATGGTAGGCTTGTCATTATGGAACATAGTTTGTTGTCGATATTTTTGTTACCCCAATGGATGGTAGCCTTGTCGTTATGGAAGGTAGTTTGTTGTCTAGATTTTTGTTACTCCAATGGATGATAGCCTTTTCATTATGGAAGTTAGTCTGTTGCGGAGAATTTTGTTACTCCAATGGATGGTAGCCTTGTCATTATGGAAGGAAGTCTGTTGTATAGATTTTTGTAACTCCAATGGATGGTAGCCTTGTCATTATGGAACATGGTCTATTGTCGAGATTTTTGTTACTCCAATGGATGGTAGACTTTTCATTATGGACGATAGTCTGTTGTCGAGATTTTTGTTACTCCAATGGATGGTAGACTTGACATTATGGAAAGTAGTCTGGTTTCGAGATTTTTGTTACTGCAATGGATGGTAGGCTTGTCATTATGGAATGTAGTTTGTTGTCAATATTTTTGTTACCCCAATGGATGGTAGCCTTCTCGTTATGGAAGGTAGTTTGTTGTCTAGATTTTTGTTACTCCAATGGATGATAGCCTTTTCATTATGGAAGTTAGTCTGTTGCGGAGATTTTTGTTACTCCAATGGATGGTAGCCTTGTCATTATGGAAGGAAGTCTGTTGTATAGATTTTTGTAACTCCAATGGATGGTAGCCTTGTCATTATGGAACATGGTCTATTGTCGAGATTTTTGTTACTCCAATGGATGGTAGACTTTTCATTATGGAAGATAGTCTGTTTTCGAGATTTTTGTTACTCCAATGGATGGTAGACTTGACATTATGGAAAGTAGTCTGGTTTCGAGATTTTTGTTACTGCAATGGATGGTAGGCTTGTCATTATGGAACGTAGTCTGTTGTCGATATTTTTGTTACCCCAATCGATGGTAGCCTTCTCGTTATGGAAGGTAGTTTGTTGTCTAGATTTTTGTTACTCCAATGGATGATAGCCTTTTCATTATGGAAGTTAGTCTGTTGCAGAGATTTTTGTTACTCCAATGGATGGTAGCCTTGTCATTATGGAAGGAAGTCTGTTTTCAAGATTTTTGTACTCCAATGGATGGTAGCCTTGTCATTATGGAACATGGTCTATTGTCGAGATCATTGTTACTCCAATGGATGGTATCCTTGTCATTATGGAAGGTAGTCTGTTTTCGAGATTTTTGTTACTCAATTGGATTGTAGCCTTGTGATTATGGAAGGAAGTTTGTTGTCGAGGTTTTTCATACTCCAATGGATGGTAGCCTTGTCATTATGGAAGGAAGTCTGTTGTCGAGTTTTTTGTTACCCCAATGGATGGTATCCTTGTCGTTATGGAAGGTAGTTTGTTGTCTAGATTTTTGTTACTCCAATGGATGATAGCCTTTTCGTTATGGAAGTTAGTCTGTTGCGGAGAATTTTGTTACTCCAATGGATGGTAGCCTTGTCATTGTGGAAGGAAGTCTGTTGTATAGATTTTTGTAACTCCAATGGATGGTAGCCTTGTCATTATGGAACATGGTCTATTGTCGAGATTTTTGTTACTCCAATGGATGGTAGACTTTTCATTATGGAAGATAGTCTGTTGTCGAGATTTTTGTTACTCCAATGGATGGTAGACTTGACATTATGGAAAGTAGTCTGGTTTCTAGATTTTTGTTACTACAATGGATGGTAGGCTTGTCATTATGGAACATAGTCTGTTGTCGATATATTTGTTACCCCAATGGATGGTAGCCTTCTCATTATGGAAGGTAGTTTGTTGTCTAGATTTTTGTTACTCCAATGGATGATAGCCTTTTCATTATGGAAGTTAGTCTGTTGTAGAGATTTTTGTTACTCCAATGGATGGTAGCTTTGTCATTATGGAAGGAAGTCTGTTTTCAAGATTTTTGTACTCCAATGGATGGTAGCCTTGTCATTATGGAACATGGTCTATTGTCGAGATCATTGTTACTCCAATGGATGGTATCCTTGTCATTATGGAAGGTAGTCTGTTTTCGATATTTTTGTTACTCAATTGGATTGTAGCCTTGTGATTAAGGAAGGAAGTCTGTTGTCGAGGTTTTTCATACTCCAATGGATGGTAGCCTTGTCATTATGGAACATGGTCTATTGTCGAGATTTTTGTTACTCCAATGGATGGTAGACTTGTCATTATGGAAAGTAGTCTGGTTTCGAGATTTTTGTTACTGCAATGGATGGTAGGCTTGTCATTAAGGAACGTAGTCTGTTGTCGATATTTTTGTTACCCCAATGGATGGTAGCCTTGTCGTTATGGAAGATAGTTTGTTGTCTAGATTTTTGTTACTCCAATGGATGATAGCCTTTTCATTATGGAAGTTAGTCTGTTGCGGAGAATTTTGTTACTCCAATGGATGTTAGCCTTGTCATTATGGAAGGAAGTCAGTTGTATAGATTTTTGTAACTCCAATGGATGGTAGCCTTGTCATTATGGATCATGGTCTATTATCGATATCTTTGTTACTCAATAGATGGTAGCCTTGTTATTATGGAAGGTAGTCTGTTATAGTGATTTTTGTTACTCCAATGGATGGTAGCCTTGGCAATATGGAACGAAGTCTGTTGTCGAGATTTTTGTTACTCCAAAGGATGGTAGCCTTGTCATTATGGAACGTGGTCTATTGTCGAGATTTTTGTTACTCCAATGGATGGTATCCTTGTTATTATGGAAGGTAGTCTATTTTCGAGATTTTTGTTACTCCATTGGATTGTAGACTTGTCATTATGGAAGGAAGTTTGTTGTCAAGGTTTTTGTTACTCCAATGGATGGTAGCCTTGTCATTATGGAACGTGGTCTGGTATCGTGATTTTTGTTACTCCAATGGATGGTAGACTTGACATTATGGAAAGTAGTCTGGTTTCGAGATTTTTGTTACTCCAATGGATGGTAGACTTGACATTATGGAAAGTAGTCTGGTTTCAAGATTTTTGTTACTGCAATGGATGGTAGGCTTGTCATTATGGAACGTGGTCTGTTGTCGATATTTTTGTTACCCCAATGGATGGTAGCCTTCTCGTTATAGGAGGTAGTTTGTTTTCTAGATTTTTGTTACTCCAATGGATGATAGCCTTTTCATTATGGAAGTTAGTCTGTTGCGGAGAATTTTGTTACTCCAATGGATGGTAGCCTTATCATTATGGAAGGAAGTCTGTTTTCAAGATTTTTGTACTCCAATGGATGGTAGCCTTGTCATTATGGAACATGGACTATTGTCGAGATTTTTGTTACTCCAATGGATGGTAGACTTCTCATTATGGAAGATAGTCTGTTGTCGAGATTTTTGTTACTCCAATGGATGGTAGACTTGACATTATGGAAAGTAGTCTAGTTTCGAGATTTTTGTTACTGGAATGGATGGTAGGCTTGTCATTATGGAACATAGTTTGTTGTCGATATTTTTGTTACCCCAATGGATGGTAGCCTTGTCGTTATGGAAGGTAGTTTGTTGTCTAGATTTTTGTTACTCCAATGGATGATAGCCTTTTCATTATGGAAGTTAGTCTGTTGCGGAGAATTTTGTTACTCCAATGGATGGTAGCCTTGTCATTATGGAAGGAAGTCTGTTGTATAGATTTTTGTAACTCCAATGGATGGTAGCCTTGTCATTATGGAACATGGTCTATTGTCGAGATTTTTGTTACTCCAATGGATGGTAGACTTTTCATTATGGACGATAGTCTGTTGTCGAGATTTTTGTTACTCCAATGGATGGTAGACTTGACATTATGGAAAGTAGTCTGGTTTCGAGATTTTTGTTACTGCAATGGATGGTAGGCTTGTCATTATGGAATGTAGTTTGTTGTCAATATTTTTGTTACCCCAATGGATGGTAGCCTTCTCGTTATGGAAGGTAGTTTGTTGTCTAGATTTTTGTTACTCCAATGGATGATAGCCTTTTCATTATGGAAGTTAGTCTGTTGCGGAGATTTTTGTTACTCCAATGGATGGTAGCCTTGTCATTATGGAAGGAAGTCTGTTGTATAGATTTTTGTAACTCCAATGGATGGTAGCCTTGTCATTATGGAACATGGTCTATTGTCGAGATTTTTGTTACTCCAATGGATGGTAGACTTTTCATTATGGAAGATAGTCTGTTTTCGAGATTTTTGTTACTCCAATGGATGGTAGACTTGACATTATGGAAAGTAGTCTGGTTTCGAGATTTTTGTTACTGCAATGGATGGTAGGCTTGTCATTATGGAACGTAGTCTGTTGTCGATATTTTTGTTACCCCAATGGATGGTAGCCTTCTCGTTATGGAAGGTAGTTTGTTGTCTAGATTTTTGTTACTCCAATGGATGATAGCCTTTTCATTATGGAAGTTAGTCTGTTGCAGAGATTTTTGTTACTCCAATGGATGGTAGCCTTGTCATTATGGAAGGAAGTCTGTTTTCAAGATTTTTGTACTCCAATGGATGGTAGCCTTGTCATTATGGAACATGGTCTATTGTCGAGATCATTGTTACTCCAATGGATGGTATCCTTGTCATTATGGAAGGTAGTCTGTTTTCGAGATTTTTGTTACTCAATTGGATTGTAGCCTTGTGATTATGGAAGGAAGTTTGTTGTCGAGGTTTTTCATACTCCAATGGATGGTAGCCTTGTCATTATGGAAGGAAGTCTGTTGTCGAGTTTTTTGTTACCCCAATGGATGGTATCCTTGTCGTTATGGAAGGTAGTTTGTTGTCTAGATTTTTGTTACTCCAATGGATGATAGCCTTTTCGTTATGGAAGTTAGTCTGTTGCGGAGAATTTTGTTACTCCAATGGATGGTAGCCTTGTCATTGTGGAAGGAAGTCTGTTGTATAGATTTTTGTAACTCCAATGGATGGTAGCCTTGTCATTATGGAACATGGTCTATTGTCGAGATTTTTGTTACTCCAATGGATGGTAGACTTTTCATTATGGAAGATAGTCTGTTGTCGAGATTTTTGTTACTCCAATGGATGGTAGACTTGACATTATGGAAAGTAGTCTGGTTTCTAGATTTTTGTTACTACAATGGATGGTAGGCTTGTCATTATGGAACATAGTCTGTTGTCGATATATTTGTTACCCCAATGGATGGTAGCCTTCTCATTATGGAAGGTAGTTTGTTGTCTAGATTTTTGTTACTCCAATGGATGATAGCCTTTTCATTATGGAAGTTAGTCTGTTGTAGAGATTTTTGTTACTCCAATGGATGGTAGCTTTGTCATTATGGAAGGAAGTCTGTTTTCAAGATTTTTGTACTCCAATGGATGGTAGCCTTGTCATTATGGAACATGGTCTATTGTCGAGATCATTGTTACTCCAATGGATGGTATCCTTGTCATTATGGAAGGTAGTCTGTTTTCGAGATTTTTGTTACTCAATTGGATTGTAGCCTTGTGATTAAGGAAGGAAGTCTGTTGTCGAGGTTTTTCATACTCCAATGGATGGTAGCCTTGTCATTATGGAACATGGTCTATTGTCGAGATTTTTGTTACTCCAATGGATGGTAGACTTGTCATTATGGAAAGTAGTCTGGTTTCGAGATTTTTGTTACTGCAATGGATGGTAGGCTTGTCATTAAGGAACGTAGTCTGTTGTCGATATTTTTGTTACCCCAATGGATGGTAGCCTTGTCGTTATGGAAGATAGTTTGTTGTCTAGATTTTTGTTACTCCAATGGATGATAGCCTTTTCATTATGGAAGTTAGTCTGTTGCGGAGAATTTTGTTACTCCAATGGATGTTAGCCTTGTCATTATGGAAGGAAGTCAGTTGTATAGATTTTTGTAACTCCAATGGATGGTAGCCTTGTCATTATGGATCATGGTCTATTATCGATATCTTTGTTACTCAATAGATGGTAGCCTTGTTATTATGGAAGGTAGTCTGTTATAGTGATTTTTGTTACTCCAATGGATGGTAGCCTTGGCAATATGGAACGAAGTCTGTTGTCGAGATTTTTGTTACTCCAAAGGATGGTAGCCTTGTCATTATGGAACGTGGTCTATTGTCGAGATTTTTGTTACTCCAATGGATGGTATCCTTGTTATTATGGAAGGTAGTCTATTTTCGAGATTTTTGTTACTCCATTGGATTGTAGACTTGTCATTATGGAAGGAAGTTTGTTGTCAAGGTTTTTGTTACTCCAATGGATGGTAGCCTTGTCATTATGGAACGTGGTCTGGTTTCGAGATTTTTGTTACTCCAATGGATGGTAGACTTGACATTATGGAAAGTAGTCTGGTTTCGAGATTTTTGTTACTCCAATGGATGGTAGACTTGACATTATGGAAAGTAGTCTGGTTTCGAGATTTTTGTTACTGCAATGGATGGTAGACTTGTCATTATGGAACATAGTTTGTTATCGATATTTTTGTTACCCCAATGGATGGTAGCCTTGTCGTTATGGAAGGTAGTTTGTTGTCTAGATTTTTGTTACTCCAATGGATGATAGCCTTTTCATTATGGAAGTTAGTCTGGTGCGGAGAATTTTGTTACTCCAATGGATGTTAGCCTTGTCATTATGGAAGGAAGTCAGTTGCATAGATTTTTGTAACTCCAATGGATGGTAGCCTTGTCATTATGGAACATGGTCTATTATCGATATCTTTGTTACTCAATAGATGGTAGCCTTGTTATTATGGAAGGTAGTCTATTATAGTGATTTTTGTTACTCCAATGGATGGTAGCCTTGGCAATATGGAAGGAAGTTTGTTGTCGAGATTTTTGTTACTCCAAAGGATGGTAGCCTTGTCATTATGGAACGTGGTCTATTGTCGAGATTTTTGTTACTCCAATGGATGGTATCCTTGTTATTATGGAAGGTAGTCTGTTTTCGAGATTTTTGTTACTCCATTGGATTGTAGACTTGTCATTATGGAAGGAAGTTTGTTGTCGAGGTTTTTGTTACTCCAATGGATGGTAGCCTTGTCATTATGGAACGTGGTCTATTGTCGATATTTTTGTTACTCCAATGGATGGTAGACTTGACATTATGGAAAGTAGTCTGGTTTCGAGATTTTTGTTACTCCAATGGATGGTAGACTTGACATTATGGAAAGTAGTCTGGTTTCGAGATTTTTGTTACTCCAATGGATGGTAGACTTGACATTATGGAAAGTAGTCTAGTTTCGAGATTTTTGTTACTGCAATGGATGGTAGGCTTGTCATTATGGAAAGTAGTCTAGTTTCGAGATTTTTGTTACTGCAATGGATGGTAGGCTTGTCATTATGGAACATAGTTTGTTGTCGATATTTTTGTTACCCCAATGGATGGTAGCCTTGTCGTTATGGAAGGTAGTTTGTTGTCTAGATTTTTGTTACTCCAATGGATGATAGCCTTTTCATTATGGAAGTTAGTCTGTTGCGGAGAATTTTATTACTCCAATGGATGGTAGCCTTGTCATTATGGAAGGAAGTATGTTGTATAGATTTTTGTAACTCCAATGGATGGTAGCCTTGTCATTATGGAACATGGTCTATTGTCGAGATTTTTGTTACTCCAATGGATGGTAGACTTTTCATTATGGAAGATAGTCTGTTGTCGAGATTTTTGTTACTCCAATGGATGGTAGACTTGACATTATGGAAAGTAGTCTGGTTTCGAGATTTTTGTTACTGCAATGGATGGTAGGCTTGTCATTATGGAACGTAGTTTGTTGTCAATATTTTTGTTACCCCAATGGATGGTAGCCTTCTCGTTATGGAAGGTAGTTTGTTGTCTAGTTTTTTGTTACTCCAATGGATGATAGCCTTTTCATTATGGAAGTTAGTCTGTTGCGGAGATTTTTGTTACTCCAATGGATGGTAGCCTTGTCATTATGGAAGGAAGTCTGTTGTATAGATTTTTGAAACTCCAATGGATGGTAGCCTTGTCATTATGGAACATGGTCTATTGTCGAGATTTTTGTTACTCCAATGGATGGTAGACTTTTCATTATGGAAGATAGTCTGTTTTCGAGATTTTTGTTACTCCAATGGATGGTAGACTTGACATTATGGAAAGTAGTCTAGTTTCGAGATTTTTGTTACTGCAATGGATGGTAGGCTTGTCATTATGGAACGTAGTCTGTTGTCGATATTTTTGTTACCCCAATGGATGGTAGCCTTCTCGTTATGGAAGGTAGTTTGTTGTCTAGATTTTTGTTACTCCAATGGATGATAGCCTTTTCATTATGGAAGTTAGTCTGTTGCAGAGATTTTTGTTACTCCAATGGATGGTAGCCTTGTCATTATGGAAGGAAGTCTGTTTTCAAGATTTTTGTACTCCAATGGATGGTAGCCTTGTCATTATGGAACATGGTCTATTGTCGAGATCATTGTTACTCCAATGGATGGTATCCTTGTCATTATGGAAGGTAGTCTGTTTTCGAGATTTTTGTTACTCAATTGGATTGTAGCCTTGTGATTATGGAAGGAAGTCTGTTGTCGAGGTTTTTCATACTCCAATGGATGGTAGCCTTGTCATTATGGAAGGAAGTCTGTTGTCGAGATTTTTGTTACCCCAATGGATGGTATCCTTGTCGTTATGGAAGGTAGTTTGTTGTCTAGATTTTTGTTACTCCAATGGATGATAGCCTTTTCGTTATGGAAGTTAGTCTGTTGCGGAGAATTTTGTTACTCCAATGGATGGTAGCCTTGTCATTATGGAAGGGAGTCTGTTGTATAGATTTTTGTAACTCTAATGGATGGTAGCCTTGTCATTATGGAACATGGTCTATTGTCGAGATTTTTGTTACTCCAATGGATGGTAGACTTTTCATTATGGAAGATAGTCTGTTGTCGAGATTTTTGTTACTCCAATGGATGGTAGACTTGACATTATGGAAAGTAGTCTGGTTTCGAGATTTTTGTTACTACAATGGATGGTAGGCTTGTCATTATGGAACGTAGTCTGTTGTCGATATATTTGTTAACCCAATGGATGGTAGCCTTCTCATTATGGAAGGTAGTTTGTTGTCTAGATTTTTGTTACTCCAATGGATGATAGCCTTTTCATTATGGAAGTTAGTCTGTTGCAGAGATTTTTGTTACTCCAATGGATGGTAGCTTTGTCATTATGGAAGGAAGTCTGTTTTCATGATTTTTGTACTCCAATGGATGGTAGCCTTGTCATTATGGAACATGGTCTATTGTCGAGATCATTGTTACTCCAATGGATGGTATCCTTGTCATTATGGAAGGTAGTCTGTTTTCGAGATTTTTGTTACTCAATTGGATTGTAGCCTTGTGAATAAGGAAGGAAGTCTGTTGTCGAGGTTTTTCATACTCCAATGGATGGTAGCCTTGTCATTATGGAACATGGTCTATTGTCGAGATTTTTGTTACTCCAATGGATGGTAGACTTGTCATTATGGAACATAGTCTGTTTTCGAGATTTTTGTTACTCTAATGGATGATAGACTTGACATTATGGAAAGTAGTCTGGTTTCGAGATTTTTGTTACTGCAATGGATGGTAGGCTTGTCATTAAGGAACGTAGTCTGTTGTCGATATTTTTGTTACCCCAATGGATGGTAGCCTTGTCGTTATGGAAGGTAGTTTGTTGTCTAGATTTTTGTTACTCCAATGGATGATAGCCTTTTCATTATGGAAGTTAGTCTGTTGCGGAGAATTTTGTTACTCCAATGGATGTTAGCCTTGTCATTATGGAAGGAAGTCAGTTGTATAGATTTTTGTAACTCCAACGGATGGTAGCCTTGTCATTATGGAACATGGTCTATTATCGATATCTTTGTTACTCAATAGATGGTAGCCTTGTTATTATGGAAGGTAGTCTGTTGTAGTGATTTTTGTTACTCCAATGGATGGTAGACTTGACATTATGGAAAGTAGTCTGGTTTCGAGATTTTTGTTACTCCAATGGATGGTAGACTTGACATTATGGAAAGTAGTCTGGTTTCGAGATTTTTGTTACTGCAATGGATGGTAGACTTGTCATTATGGAACATAGTTTGTTGTCGATATTTTTGTTACCCCAATGGATGGTAGCCTTGTCGTTATGGAACATGGTCTATTGTCGAGATTTTTGTTACTCCAATGGATGGTATCCTTGTCATTATGGAAGGTAGTCTGTTTTCGAGATTTTTGTTACTCCATTGCATGGTAGCCTTGTGATTATGGAAGGAACTCTGTTGTCGAGGTTTTTGTTACTCCAATGGATGGTAGCCTTGTCATTATGGAACGTGGTCTATTGTCGAGATTTTTGTTACTCCGATGGATGGTAGACTTGTCATTATGGAACATATTCTGTTGTCGAGATTTTTGTTAGTCCAATGGATGATAGACTTGACATTATGGAAAGTAGTCTGGTTTCGAGATTTTTGTTACTGCAATGGATGGTAGGCTTGTCATTAAGGAACGTAGTCTTTTGTCGATATTTTTGTTACCCCAATGGATGGTAGCCTTGTCGTTATGGAAGGTAGTTTGTTGTCTAGATTTTTTTTACTCAAATGGATGATAGCCTTTTCATTATGGAAGTTAGTCTTATACGGAGAATTTTGTTACTCCAATGGATGGTAGCCTTGTCATTATGGAAGGAAGTCTGTTGTATAGATTTTTGTAACTCCAATGGATGGTAGCCTTGTCATTATGGAACATGGTCTATTGTCGAAATTTTTGTTACTCCAATGGATGGTAGACTTGTAATTATGGAAGATAGTCTGTTGTCGAGATTTTTGTTACTCCAATGGATGGTAGACTTGACATTATGGAAAGTAGTCTGGTTTCGAGATTTTTGTTACTGCAATGGATGGTAGGCTTGTCATTGTGGAACGTAGTCTGTTGTCGATATATTCGTTACCCCAATGGATGGTAGCCTTCTCGTTATGGAAGGTAGTTTGTTGTCTAGATTTTTGTTACTCCAATGGATGATAGCCTTTTCATTATGGAAGTTAGTCTGTTGCAGAGATTTTTGTTACTCCAATGGATGGTAGCTTTGTCATTATTGAAGGAAGTCTGTTTTCAAGATTTTTGTACTCCAATGGATGGTAGCCTTGTCATTATGGAACATGGTCTATTGTCGAGATCATTGTTACTCCAATGGATGGTAGCCTTGTCATTATGGAACGTGGTCTATTGTCGATATTTTTGTTACTCCAATGGATGGTAGACTTGACATTATGGAAAGTAGTCTGGTTTCGAGATTTTTGTTACTCCAAAGGATGGTAGCCTTGTCATTATGGAACGTGGTCTATTGTCGAGATTTTTGTTACTCCAATGGATGGTATCCTTGTTATTATGGAAGGTAGTCTGTTTTCGAGATTTTTGTTACTCCATTGGATTGTAGACTTGTCATTATGGAAGGAAGTTTGTTGTCGAGGTTTTTGTTACTCCAATGGATGGTAGCCTTGTCATTATGGAACGTGGTCTATTGTCGATATTTTTGTTACTCCAATGGATGGTAGACTTGACATTATGGAAAGTAGTCTGGTTTCGAGATTTTTGTTACTCCAATGGATGGTAGACTTGACATTATAGAAAGTAGTCTGGTTTCGAGATTTTTGTTACTGCAATGGATTGTAGACTTGTCATTATGGAACATAGTTTGTTGTCGATATTTTTGTTACCCCAATGGATGGTAGCCTTGTCGTTATGGAACATGGTCTATTGTCGAGATTTTTGTTACTCCAATGGATGGTATCCTTGTCATTATGGAAGGTAGTCTGTTTTCGAGATTCTTGTTACTCCATTGCATGGTAGCCTTGTGATTATGGAAGGAAGTCTGTTGTCGAGGTTTTTGTTACTCCAATGGATGCTAGCCTTGTCATTATGGAACGTGGTCTATTGTCGAGATTTTTGTTACTCCGATGGATGGTAGACTTGTCATTATGGAACATATTCTGTTGTCGAGATTTTTGTTAGTCCAATGGATGATAGACTTGACATTATGGAAAGTAGTCTGGTTTCGAGATTTTTGTTACTGCAATGGATGGTAGGCTTGTCATTAAGGAACGTAGTCTGTTGTCGATATTTTTGTTACCCCAATGGATAGTAGCCTTGTCGTTATGGAAGGTAGTTTGTTGTCTAGATTTTTTTTACTCCAATGGATGATAGACTTGACATTATGGAAGTTAGTCTTATGCAGAGAATTTTGTTACCCCAATGGATGGTAGCCTTGTGATTATGGAAGGAAGTCTGTTGTATAGATTTTTGTAACTCTAATGGATGGTAGCCTTGTCATTATGGAACATGGTCTATTGTCGAAATTTTTGTTACTCCAATGGATGGTAGACTTGTAATTATGGAAGATAGTCTGTTGTCGAGATTTTTGTTACTCCAATGGATGGTAGACTTGACATTATGGAAAGTAGTCTGGTTTCGAGATTTTTGTTACTCTAATGGATGGTAGGCTTGTCATTATGGAACGTAGTCTGTTGTCGATATTTTTGTTACCCCAATGGATGGTAGCCTTCTCGTTATGGAAGGTAGTTTGTTGTCTAGATTTTTGTTACTCCAATGGATGATAGCCTTTTCATTATGGAAGTTAGTCTGTTGTAGAGATTTTTGTTACTCCAATGGATGGTAGCCTTGTCATTATGGAAGGAAGTCTGTTGTATAGATTTTTGTAACTCTAATGGATAGTAGCCTAGTCATTATGGAACATGGTCTATTGTCGAGATCATTGTTACTCCAATGGATGGTATCCTTGTTATTATGGATCGTAGTCTGTTTTCGAGATTTTTGTTACTCCATTGGATTGTAGCCTTGTGATTATGGAAGGAAGTCTGTTGTCGAGGTTTTTGTTACTCCAATGGATGGTAGCCTTGTCATTATGGAAGGAAGTCTGTTGTCGAGATTTTTGTACTCCAATGGATGGTAGCCTTGTCATTATGGAACATGGTCTATTGTCGAGATTTTTGTTACTCCAATGGATGGTATCCTTGTCATTATGGAAGGAAGTCTGTTTTCGAGATTTTTGTTACTCCATTGCATGGTAGCCTTGTGATTATGGAAGGAAGTCTGTTGTCGAGGTTTTTGTTACTCCAATGGATGGTAGCCTTGTCATTATGGAACATGGTCTATTGTCGAGATTTTTGTTACTCCGATGGATGGTAGACTTGTCATTATGGAACATAGTCTGTTGTCGAGATTTTTGTTAGTCCAATGGATGATAGACTTGACATTATGGAAAGTAGTCTGGTTTCGAGATTTCTGTTACTGCAATGGATGGTAGGCTTGTCATTAAGGAACGTAGTCTGTTGTCGATATTTTTGTTACCCCAATGGATGGTAGCCTTCTCGTTATGGAAGGTAGTTTGTTGTCTAGATTTTTGTTACTCCAATGGATGATAGCCTTTTCATTATGGAAGTTAGTCTGTTGTAGAGATTTTTGTTACTCCAATGGATGGTAGCCTTGTCATTATGGAAGGAAGTCTGTTGTATAGATTTTTGTAACTCTAATGGATAGTAGCCTAGTCATTATGGAACATGGTCTATTATCGAGATCATTGTTACTCAATAGATGGTAGCCTTGTCATTATGGTAGGTAGTCTGTTGTAGAGATTTTTGTTACTCCAATGGATGGTAGCCTTATCATTATGGAAGGAAGTCTGTTGTCGAGATTTTTGTTACTCCAATGGATGATAGCCTTTTCATTATGGAAGTTAGTCTGTTGCGGAGAATTTTGTTACACCAATGGATGGTAGCCTTGTCATTATGGAAGGAAGTATGTTGTATATATTTTTGTAACTCCAATGGATGGTAGCCTTGTCATTATGGAACATGGTCTATTGTCGAGATTTCTGTTACTCCAGTGGATGGTAGACTTTTCATTATGGAAGATAGTCTGTTGTCGAGATTTTTGTTACTCCAATGGATGGTAGACTTGACATTATGGAAAGTAGTCTGGTTTCGAGATTTTTGTTACTGCAATGGATGGTAGGCTGGTCATTATGGAACGTAGTTTGTTGTCGATATTTTTGTTACCCCAATGGATGGTAGGCTTCTCGTTATGGAAGGTAGTTTGTTGTCTAGATTTTTGTTACTCCAATGGATGATAGCCTTTTCATTATGGAAGTTAGTCTGTTGCAGAGATTTTTGTTACTCCAATGGATGGTAGCCTTGTCATTATGGAAGGAAGTTTGTTTTCAAGATTTTTGTACTCCAATGGATGGTAGCCTTGTCATTATGGAACATGGTCTATTGTCGAGATCATTGTTACTCCAATGGATGGTATCCTTGTCATTATGGAAGGTAGTCTGTTTTCGAGATTTTTGTTACTCCATTGGATTGTAGCCTTGTGATTATGGAAGGAAGTCTGTTGTCGAGGTTTTTGTTACTCCAATGGATGGTAGCCTTGTCATTATGGAAGGAAGTCTATTGTCGAGATTTTTGTACTCCAATGGATGGTAGCCTTGTCATTATGGAACATGGTCTATTGTCGAGATTTTTGTTACTCCAATGGATGGTATCCTTGTCATTATGGAAGGAAGTCTGTTTTCGAGATTTTTGTTACTCCATTGCATGGTAGCCTTGTGATTATGGAAGGAAGTCTGTTGTCGAGGTTTTTGTTACTCCAATGGATGGTAGCCTTGTCATTATGGAACATGGTCTATTGTCGAGATTTTTGTTACTCCGATGGATGGTAGACTTGTCGTTATGGAACATAGTCTGTTGTCGAGATTTTTGTTAGTCCCATGGATGATAGACTTGACATTATGGAAAGTAGTCTGGTTTCGAGATTTCTGTTACTGCAATGGATGGTAGGCTTGTCATTAAGGAACGTAGTCTGTTGTCAATATTTTTGTTACCCCAATGGATGGTAGCCTTCTCGTTATGGAAGGTAGTTTGTTGTCTAGATTTTTGTTACTCCAATGGATGATAGCCTTTTCATTATGGAAGTTAGTCTGTTCTAGAGATTTTTGTTACTCCAATGGATGGTAGCCTTCTCATTATGGAAGGAAGTCTGTTGTATAGATTTTTGTAACTCCAATGGATAGTAGCCTAGTCATTATGGAACATGGTCTATTATCGAGATCATTGTTACTCAATAGATGGTAGCCTTGTCATTATGGTAGGTAGTCTGTTGTAGAGATTTTTGTTACTCCAATGGATGGTAGCCTTATCATTATGGAAGGAAGTCTGTTGTCGAGATTTTTGTTACTCCAATGGACGATAGCCTTTTCATTATGGAAGTTAGTCTGTTGCGGAGAATTTTGTTACTCCAATGGATGGTAGCCTTGTCATTATGGAAGGAAGTCTGTTGTATATATTTTTGTAACTCCAATGGATGGTAGCCTTGTCATTATGGAACATGGTCTATTGTCGAGATTTTTGTTACTCCAATGGATGGTAGACTTTTCATTATGGAAGATAGTCTGTTGTCGAGATTTTTGTTACTCCAATGGATGGTAGACTTGACATTATGGAAAGTAGTCTGGTTTCGAGATTTCTGTTACTGCAATGGATGGTAGGCTTGTCATTAAGGAACGTAGTCTGTTGTCAATATTTTTGTTACCCCAATGGATGGTAGCCTTCTCGTTATGGAAGGTAGTTTGTTGTCTAGATTTTTGTTACTCCAATGGATGATAGCCTTTTCATTATGGAAGTTAGTCTGTTCTAGAGATTTTTGTTACTCCAATGGATGGTAGCCTTCTCATTATGGAAGGAAGTCTGTTGTATAGATTTTTGTAACTCCAATGGATAGTAGCCTAGTCATTATGGAACATGGTCTATTATCGAGATCATTGTTACTCAATAGATGGTAGCCTTGTCATTATGGTAGGTAGTCTGTTGTAGAGATTTTTGTTACTCCAATGGATGGTAGCCTTATCATTATGGAAGGAAGTCTGTTGTCGAGATTTTTGTTACTCCAATGGACGATAGCCTTTTCATTATGGAAGTTAGTCTGTTGCGGAGAATTTTGTTACTCCAATGGATGGTAGCCTTGTCATTATGGAAGGAAGTCTGTTGTATATATTTTTGTAACTCCAATGGATGGTAGCCTTGTCATTATGGAACATGGTCTATTGTCGAGATTTTTGTTACTCCAATGGATGGTAGACTTTTCATTATGGAAGATAGTCTGTTGTCGAGATTTTTGTTACTCCAATGGATGGTAGACTTGACATTATGGAAAGTAGTCTGGTTTCGAGATTTTTGTTACTGCAATGGATGGTAGGCTTGTCATTATGGAACGTAGTTTGTTGTCGATATTTTTGTTACCCCAATGGATGGTAGCCTTCTCGTTATGGAAGGTAGTTTGTTGTCTAGATTTTTGTTACTCCAATGGATGATAGCCTTTTCATTATGGAAGTTAGTCTGTTGCAGAGATTTTTGTTACTCCAATGGATGGTAGCCTTGTCATTATGGAAGGAAGTCTGTTTTCAAGACTTTTGTACTCCAATGGATGGTAGCCTTGTCATTATGGAACATGGTCTATTGTCGAGATCATTGTTACTCCAATGGATGGTATCCTTGTTATTATGGAAGGTAGTCTGTTTTCGATATTTGTGTTACTCCATTGGATTGTAGCCTTGTGATTATGGAAGGAAGTCTGTTGTCGAGGTTTTTGTTACTCCAATGGATGGTAACCTTGTCATTATGGAAGGAAGTCTATTGTCGAGATTTTTGTACTCCAATGGATGGTAGCCTTGTCATTATGGAACATGGTCTATTGTCGAGATTTTTGTTACTCCAATGGATGGTATCCTTGTCATTATGGAAGGAAGTCTGTTTTCGAGATTTTTGTTACTTCATTGCATGGTAGCCTTGTGATTATGGAAGGAAGTCTGTTGTCGAGGTTTTTGTTACTCCAATGGATGGTAGCCTTGTCATTATGGAACATGGTCTATTGTCGAGATTTTTGTTACTCCGATGGATGGTAGACTTGTCATTATGGAACATAGTCTGTTGTCGAGATTTTTGTTAGTCCAATGGATGATAGACTTGACATTATGGAAAGTAGTCTGGTTTCGAGATTTCTGTTACTGCAATGGATGGTAGGCTAGTCATTAAGGAACGTAGTCTGTTGTCGATATTTTTGTTACCCCAATGGATGGTAGCCTTCTCGTTATGGAAGGTAGTTTGTTGTCTATATTTTTGTTACTCCAATGGATGATAGCCTTTTCATTATGGAAGTTAGTCTGTTGTAGAGATTTTTGTTACTCCAACGGATGGTAGCCTTGTCATTATGGAAGGAAGTCTGTTGTATAGATTTTTGTAACTCCAATGGATAGTAGCCTAGTCATTATGGAACATGGTCTATTATCGAGATCATTGTTACTCAATAGATGGTAGCCTTGTCATTATGGTAGGTAGTCTGTTGTAGAGATTTTTGTTACTCCGATGGATGGTAGCCTTATCATTATGGAAGGAAGTCTGTTGTCGAGATTTTTGTTACTCCAATGGATGATAGCCTTTTCATTATGGAAGTTAGTCTGTTGCGGAGAATTTTGTTACTCCAATGGATGCTAGCCTTGTCATTATGGAAGGAAGTCTGTTGTATAGATTTTTGTAACTCCAATGGATGGTAGCCTTGTCATTATGGAACATGGTCTATTGTCGAGATTTTTGTTACTCCAATGGATGGTAGACTTTTCATTATGGAAGATAGTCTGTTGTCGAGATTTTTGTTACTCCAATGGATGGTAGACTTGACATTATGGAAAGTAGTCTGGTTTCGAGATTTTTGTTACTGCAATGGATGGTAGGCTTGTCATTATGGAACGTAGTCTGTTGTCGATATTTTTGTTACCCCAATGGATGGTAGCCTTCTCGTTATGGAAGGTAGTTTGTTGTCTAGATTTTTGTTACTCCAATGGATGATAGCCTTTTCATTATGGAAGTTAGTTTGTTGCAGAGATTTTTGTTACTCCAATGGATGGTAGCCTTGTCATTATGGAAGGAAGTCTGTTTTCAAGATTTTTGTACTCCAATGGATGGTAGCCTTGTCATTATGGAACATGGTCTATTGTCGAGATCATTGTTACTCCAATGGATGGTATCCTTGTCATTATGGAAGGTAGTCTATTTTCGAGATTTTTGTTACTCCATTGGATTGTAGCCTTGTGATTATGGAAGGAAGTCTGTTGTCGAGGTTTTTGTTACTCCAATGGATGGTAGCCTTGTCATTATGGAAGGAAGTCTATTGTCGAGATTTTTGTACTCCAATGGATGGTAGCCTTGTCATTATGGAACATGGTCTATTGTCGAGATTTTTGTTACTCCAATGGATGGTATCCTTGTCATTATGGAAGGAAGTCTGTTTTCGAGATTTTTGTTACTTCATTGCATGGTAGCCTTGTGATTATGGAAGGAAGTCTATTGTCGAGGTTTTTGTTACTCCAATGGATGGTAGCCTTGTCATTATGGAACATGGTCTATTGTCGAGATTTTTGTTACTCCGATAGATGGTAGACTTGTCATTATGGAACATAGTCTGTTGTCGAGATTTTTGTTAGTCCAATGGATGATAGACTTGACATTATGGAAAGTAGTCTGGTTTCGAGATTTCTGTTACTGCAATGGATGGTAGGCTTGTCATTAAGGAACGTAGTCTGTTGTCGATATTTTTGTTACCCCAATGGATGGTAGCCTTCTCGTTATGGAAGGTAGTTTGTTGTCTAGATTTTTGTTACTCCAATGGATGATAGCCTTTTCATTATGGAAGTTAGTCTGTTGTAGAGATTTTTGTTACTCCAACAGATGGTAGCCTTGTCATTATGGAAGGAAGTCTATTGTATAGATTTTTGTAACTCCAATGGATAGTAGCCTAGTCATTATGGAACATGGTCTATTATCGAGATCATTGTTACTCAATAGATGGTAGCCTTGTCATTATGGTAGGTAGTCTGTTGTAGAGATTTTTGTTACTCCAATGGATGGTAGCCTTATCATTATGGAAGGAAGTCTGTTGTCGAGATTTTTGTTACTCCAATGGATGATAGCCTTTTCATTATGGAAGTTAGTCTGTTGCGGAGAATTTTGTTACTCCAATGGATGGTAGCCTTGTCATTATGGAAGGAAGTCTGTTGTATAGATTTTTGTAACTCCAATGGATGGTAGCCTTGTCATTATGGAACATGGTCTATTGTCGAGATTTTTGTTACTCCAATGGATGGTAGACTTTTCATTATGGAAGATAGTCTGTTGTCGATATTTTTGTTACTCCAATGGATGGTAGACTTGACATTATGGAAAGTAGTCTGGTTTCGAGATTTTTGTTACTGCAATGGATGGTAGGCTTGTCATTATGGAACGTAGTCTTTTGTCGATATTTTTGTTACCCCAATGGATGGTAGCCTTCTCGTTATGGAAGGTAGTTTGTTGTCTAGATTTTTGTTACTCCAATGGATGATAGCCTTTTCATTATGGAAGTTAGTCTGTTGCAGAGATTTTTGTTACTCCAATGGATGGTAGCCTTGTCATTATGGAAGGAAGTCTGTTTTCAAGATTTTTGTACTCCAATGGATGGTAGCCTTGTCATTATGGAACATGGTCTATTGTCGAGATCATTGTTACTCCAATGGATGGTATCCTTGTTATTATGGAAGGTAGTCTGTTTTCGATATTTGTGTAACTCCATTGGATTGTAGCCTTGTGATTATGGAAGGAAGTCTGTTGTCGAGGTTTTTGTTACTCCAATGGATGGTAACCTTGTCATTATGGAAGGAAGTCTATTGTCGAGATTTTTGTACTCCAATGGATGGTAGCCTTGTCATTATGGAACATGGTCTATTGTCGAGATTTTTGTTACTCCAATGGATGGTATCCTTGTCATTATGGAAGGAAGTCTGTTTTCGAGATTTTTGTTACTTCATTGCATGGTAGCCTTGTGATTATGGAAGGAAGTCCGTTGTCGAGGTTTTTGTTACTCCAATGGATGGTAGCCTTGTCATTATGGAACATGGTCTATTGTCGAGATTTTTGTTACTCTGATGGATGGTAGACTTGTCATTATGGAACATAGTCTGTTGTCGAGATTTTTGTTAGTCCAATGGATGATAGACTTGACATTATGGAAAGTAGTCTGGTTTCGAGATTTCTGTTACTGCAATGGATGGTAGGCTTGTCATTAAGGAACGTAGTCTGTTGTCGATATTTTTGTTACCCCAATGGATGGTAGCCTTCTCGTTATGGAAGGTAGTTTGTTGTCTATATTTTTGTTACTCCAATGGATGATAGCCTTTTCATTATGGAAGTTAGTCTGTTGTAGAGATTTTTGTTACTCCAACGGATGGTAGCCTTGTCATTATGGAAGGAAGTCTGTTGTATAGATTTTTGTAACTCCAATGGATAGTAGCCTAGTCATTATGGAACATGGTCTATTATCGAGATCATTGTTACTCAATAGATGGTAGCCTTGTCATTATGGTAGGTAGTCTGTTGTAGAGATTTTTGTTACTCCGATGGATGGTAGCCTTATCATTATGGAAGGAAGTCTGTTGTCGAGATTTTTGTTACTCCAATGGATGATAGCCTTTTCATTATGGAAGTTAGTCTGTTGCGGAGAATTTTGTTACTCCAATGGATGGTAGCCTTGTCATTATGGAAGGAAGTCTGTTGTATAGATTTTTGTAACTCCAATGGATGGTAGCCTTGTCATTATCGAACATGGTCTATTGTCGAGATTTTTGTTACTCCAATGGATGGTAGACTTTTCATTATGGAAGATAGTCTGTTGTCGATATTTTTGTTACTCCAATGGATGGTAGACTTGACATTATGGAAAGTAGTCTGGTTTCGAGATTTTTGTTACTGCAATGGATGGTAGGCTTGTCATTATGGAACGTAGTCTTTTGTCGATATTTTTGTTACCCCAATGGATGGTAGCCTTCTCGTTATGGAAGGTAGTTTGTTGTCTAGATTTTTGTTACTCCAATGGATGATAGCCTTTTCATTATGGAAGTTAGTCTGTTGCAGAGATTTTTGTTACTCCAATGGATGGTAGCCTTATCATTATGGAAGGAAGTCTGTTTTCAAGATTTTTGTACTCCAATGGATGGTAGCCTTGTCATTATGGAACATGGTCTATTGTCGAGATCATTGTTACTCCAATGGATGGTATCCTTGTCATTATGGAAGGTAGTCTATTTTCGAGATTTTTGTTACTCCATTGGATTGTAGCCTTGTGATTATGGAAGGAAGTCTGTTGTCGAGGTTTTTGTTACTCCAATGGATGGTAGCCTTGTCATTATGGAAGGAAGTCTATTGTCGAGATTTTTGTACTCCAATGGATGGTAGCCTTGTCATTATGGAACATGGTCTATTGTCGAGATTTTTGTTACTCCAATGGATGGTATCCTTGTCATTATGGAAGGAAGTCTGTTTTCGAGATTTTTGTTACTTCATTGCATGGTAGCCTTGTGGTTATGGAAGGAAGTCTATTGTCGAGGTTTTTGTTACTCCAATGGATGGTAGCCTTGTCATTATGGAACATGGTCTATTGTCGAGATTTTTGTTACTCCGATGGATGGTAGACTTGTCATTATGGAACATAGTCTGTTGTCGAGATTTTTGTTAGTCCAATGGATGATAGACTTGACATTATGGAAAGTAGTCTGGTTTCGAGATTTCTGTTACTGCAATGGATGGTAGGCTTGTCATTAAGGAACGTAGTCTGTTGTCGATATTTTTGTTACCCCAATGGATGGTAGCCTTCTCGTTATGGAAGGTAGTTTGTTGTCTAGATTTTTGTTACTCCAATGGATGATAGCCTTTTCATTATGGAAGTTAGTCTGTTGTAGAGATTTTTGTTACTCCAATGGATGGTAGCCTTGTCATTATGGAAGGAAGTCTGTTGTATAGATTTTTGTAACTCCAATGGATAGTAGCCTAGTCATTATGGAACATGGTCTATTATCGAGATCATTGTTACTCAATAGATGGTAGCCTTGTCATTATGGTAGGTAGTCTGTTGTAGATATTTTTGTTACTCCAATGGATGGTAGCCTTATCATTATGGAAGGAAGTCTGTTTTCGAGATTTTTGTTACTCCAATGGATGGTAGACTTTTCATTATAGAAGAGAGTCTGTTGTCGAGATTTTTGTTACTCCAATGGATGGTAGACTTGACATTATGGAAAGTAGTCTCGTTTCGAGATTTTTGTTACTGCAATGGATGGTAGGCTTGTCATTATGGAACGTAGTCTTTTGTCGATATTTTTGTTACCCCAATGGATGGTAGCCTTCTCGTTATGGAAGGTAGTTTGTTGTCTAGATTTTTGTTATTCCAATGGATGATAGCCTTTTCATTATGGAAGTTAGTCTGTTGCAGAGATTTTTGTTACTCCAATGGATGGTAGCCTTGTCATTATGGAAGGAAGTCTGTTTTCAAGATTTTTGTACTCCAATGGATGGTAGCCTTGTCATTATGGAACATGGTCTATTGTCGAGATCATTGTTACTCCAATGGATGGTATCCTTGTCATTATGGAAGGTAGTCTGTTTTCGAGATTTTTGTTACTCCATTGCTTGGTAGCCTTGTGATTATGGAAGGAAGTCTGTTGTCGAGGTTTTTGTTACTCCAATGGATGGTAGCCTTGTCATTATGGAACATGGTTTATTGTCGAGATTTTTGTTACTCCGATGGATGGTAGACTTGTCATTATGGAACATAGTTTGTTGTCGAGATTTTTGTTAGTCCAATGGATGATAGACTTGACATTATGGAAAGTAGTCTGGTTTCGAGATTTTTGTTACTGCAATGGATGGTAGGCTTGTCATTAAGGAACGTAGTCTGTTGTCGATATTTTTGTTACCCCAATGGATGGTAGCCTTGTCGTTATGGAAGGTAGTTTGTTGTCTAGATTTTTGTTACTCCAATGGATGATAGCCTTTTCATTATGGAAGTTAGTCTTATGCGGAGAATTTTGTTACTCCAATGGATGGTAGCCTTGTCATTATGGAAGGAAGTCTGTTGTATAGATTTTTGTAACTCCAATGGATGGTAGCCTTGTCATTATGGAACATGGTCTATTGTCGAAATTTTTTTTACTCCAATGGATGGTAGACTTGTAATTATGGAAGATAGTCTGTTGTCGAGATTTTTGTTACTCCAATGGATGGTAGACTTGACATTATGGAAAGTAGTCTGGTTTCGAGATTTTTGTTACTGCAATGGATGGTAGGCTTGTCATTATGGAACGTAGTCTGTTGTCGATATTTTTGTTACCCCAATGGATGGTAGCCTTGTTGTTATGGACGGTAGTTTGTTGTCTAGATTTTTGTTACTCCAATGGATGATAGCCTTTTCATTATGGAAGTTAGTCTTTTGCAGAGATTTTTGTTACTCCAATGGATGGTAGCCTTGTCATTATGGAAGGAAGTCTGTTGTATAGATTTTTGTAACTCCAATGGATAGTAGCCTAGTCATTATGGAACATGGTCTATTATCGAGATCATTGTTACTCAATAGATGGTAGCCTTTTCATTATGGTAGGTAGTCTGTTGTAGAGATTTTTTTACTCCAATGGATGGTAGCCTTGTCATTATGGAAGGAAGTCTGTTGTCGAGATTTTTGTTACTCCAATGGATGGTAGCCTTGTCATTATGGAAGGAAGTTTGTTGTCGAGATTTTTGTACTCCAATGGATGGTAGCCTTGTCATTATGGAACATGGTCTATTGTCGAGATTTTTGTTAATCCAATGGATGGTAGACTTTTCATTATGGAAGATAGTCTGTTGTCGAGTTTTTTGTTACTCCAATGGATGGTAGACTTGACATTATGGAAAGTAGTCTGGTTTCGAGATTTTTGTTACTGCAATGGATGGTAGGCTTGTCATTATGGAACGTAGTCTTTTGTCGATATTTTTGTTACCCCAATGGATGGTAGCCTTCTCGTTATGGAAGGTAGTTTGTTGTCTAGATTTTTGTTATTCCAATGGATGATAGCCTTTTCATTATGGAAGTTAGTCTGTTGCAGAGATTTTTGTTACTCCAATGGATGGTAGCCTTGTCATTATGGAAGGAAGTCTGTTTTCAAGATTTTTGTACTCCAATGGATGGTAGCCTTGTCATTATGGAACATGGTCTATTGTCGAGATCATTGTTACTCCAATGGATGGTATCCTTGTCATTATGGAAGGTAGTCTGTTTTCGAGATTTTTGTTACTCCATTGGATTGTAGCCTTGTGATTATGGAAGGAAGTTTGTTGTCGAGGTTTTTGTTACTCTAATGGATGGTAGCCTTGTCATTATGGAAGGAAGTCTGTTGTTGAGATTTTTGTACTCCAATGGATGGTAGCCTTGTCATTATGGAACATGGTCTATTGTCGAGATTTTTGTTACTCCAATGGATGGTATCCTTGTCATTATGGAAGGAAGTCTGTTTTCGAGATTTTTGTTACTCCATTGATTGGTAGCCTTGTGATTATGGAAGGAAGTCTGTTGTCGAGGTTTTTGTTACTCCAATGGATGGTAGCCTTGTCATTATGGAACATGGTTTATTGTCGAGATTTTTGTTACTCCGATGGATGGTAGACTTGTCATTATGGAACATAGTCTGTTGTCGAGATTTTTGTTAGTCCAATGGATGATAGACTTGACATTATGGAAAGTAGTCTGGTTTCGAGATTTTTGTTACTGCAATGGATGGTAGGCTTGTCATTAAGGAACGTAGTCTGTTGTCGATATTTTTGTTACCCCAATGGATGGTAGCCTTGTCGTTATGAAAGGTAGTTTGTTGTCTAGATTTTTGTTACTCCAATGGATGATAGCCTTTTCATTATGGAAGTTAGTCTTATGCGGAGAATTTTGTTACTCCAATGGATGGTAGCCTTGTCATTATGGAAGGAAGTCTGTTGTATAGATTTTTGTAACTCCAATGGATGGTAGCCTTGTCATTATGGAACATGGTCTATTGTCGAAATTTTTTTTACTCCAATGGATGGTAGACTTGTAATTATGGAAGATAGTCTGTTGTCGAGATTTTTGTTACTCCAATGGATGGTAGACTTGACATTATGGAAAGTAGTCTGGTTTCGAGATTTTTGTTACTGCAATGGATGGTAGGCTTGTCATTATGGAACGTAGTCTGTTGTCGATATTTTTGTTACCCCAATGGATGGTAGCCTTGTTGTTATGGACGGTAGTTTGTTGTCTAGATTTTTGTTACTCCAATGGATGATAGCCTTTTCATTATGGAAGTTAGTCTTTTGCAGAGATTTTTGTTACTCCAATGGATGGTAGCCTTGTCATTATGGAAGGAAGTCTGTTGTATAGATTTTTGTAACTCCAATGGATAGTAGCCTAGTCATTATGGAACATGGTCTATTATCGAGATCATTGTTACTCAATAGATGGTAGCCTTTTCATTATGGTAGGTAGTCTGTTGTAGAGATTTTTTTACTCCAATGGATGGTAGCCTTGTCATTATGGAAGGAAGTCTGTTGTCGAGATTTTTGTTACTCCAATGGATGGTAGCCTTGTCATTATGGAAGGAAGTTTGTTGTCGAGATTTTTGTACTCCAATGGATGGTAGCCTTGTCATTATGGAACATGGTCTATTGTCGAGATTTTTGTTAATCCAATGGATGGTAGACTTTTCATTATGGAAGATAGTCTGTTGTCGAGTTTTTTGTTACTCCAATGGATGGTAGACTTGACATTATGGAAAGTAGTCTGGTTTCGAGATTTTTGTTACTGCAATGGATGGTAGGCTTGTCATTATGGAACGTAGTCTTTTGTCGATATTTTTGTTACCCCAATGGATGGTAGCCTTCTCGTTATGGAAGGTAGTTTGTTGTCTAGATTTTTGTTATTCCAATGGATGATAGCCTTTTCATTATGGAAGTTAGTCTGTTGCAGAGATTTTTGTTACTCCAATGGATGGTAGCCTTGTCATTATGGAAGGAAGTCTGTTTTCAAGATTTTTGTACTCCAATGGATGGTAGCCTTGTCATTATGGAACATGGTCTATTGTCGAGATCATTGTTACTCCAATGGATGGTATCCTTGTCATTATGGAAGGTAGTCTGTTTTCGAGATTTTTGTTACTCCATTGGATTGTAGCCTTGTGATTATGGAAGGAAGTTTGTTGTCGAGGTTTTTGTTACTCTAATGGATGGTAGCCTTGTCATTATGGAAGGAAGTCTGTTGTCGAGATTTTTGTACTCCAATGGATGGTAGCCTTGTCATTATGGAACATGGTCTATTGTCGAGATTTTTGTTACTCCAATGGATGGTATCCTTGTCATTATGGAAGGAAGTCTGTTTTCGAGATTTTTGTTACTCCATTGATTGGTAGCCTTGTGATTATGGAAGGAAGTCTGTTGTCGAGGTTTTTGTTACTCCAATGGATGGTAGCCTTGTCATTATGGAACATGGTTTATTGTCGAGATTTTTGTTACTCCGATGGATGGTAGACTTGTCATTATGGAACATAGTCTGTTGTCGAGATTTTTGTTAGTCCAATGGATGATAGACTTGACATTATGGAAAGTAGTCTGGTTTCGAGATTTTTGTTACTGCAATGGATGGTAGGCTTGTCATTAAGGAACGTAGTCTGTTGTCGATATTTTTGTTACCCCAATGGATGGTAGCCTTGTCGTTATGGAAGGTAGTTTGTTGTCTAGATTTTTGTTACTCCAATGGATGATAGCCTTTTCATTATGGAAGTTAGTCTTATGCGGAGAATTTTGTTACTCCAATGGATGGTAGCCTTGTCATTATGGAAGGAAGTCTGTTGTATAGATTTTTGTAACTCCAATGGATGGTAGCCTTGTCATTATGGAACATGGTCTATTGTCGAAATTTTTGTTACTCCAATGGATGGTAGACTTGTAATTATGGAAGATAGTCTGTTGTCGAGATTTTTGTTACTCCAATGGATGGTAGACTTGACATTATGGAAAGTAGTCTGGTTTCGAGATTTTTGTTACTGCAATGGATGGTAGGCTTGTCATTATGGAACGTAGTCTGTTGTCGATATTTTTGTTACCCCAATGGATGGTAGCCTTGTTGTAATGGACGGTAGTTTGTTGTCTAGATTTTTGTTACTCCAATGGATGATAGCCTTTTCATTATGGAAGTTAGTTTGTTGCAGAGATTTTTGTTACTCCAATGGATGGTAGCCTTGTCATTATGGAAGGAAGTCTGTTGTATAGATTTTTGTAACTCCAATGGATAGTAGCCTAGTCATTATGGAACATGGTCTATTATCGAGATCATTGTTACTCAATAGATGGTAGCCTTTTCATTATGGTAGGTAGTCTGTTGTAGAGATTTTTTTACTCCAATGGATGGTAGCCTTGTCATTATGGAAGGAAGTCTATTGTCGAGATTATTGTTACTCCAATGGATGGTAGCCTTGTCATTATGGAAGGAAGTTTGTTGTCGAGATTTTTGTACTCCAATGGATGGTAGCCTTGTCATTATGGAACATGGTCTATTGTCGAGATTTTTGTTACTCCAATGGATGGTAGACTTTTCATTATGGAAGATAGTCTGTTGTCGAGATTTTTGTTACTCCAATGGATGGTAGACTTAACATTATGGAAAGTAGTCTGGTTTCGAGATTTTTGTTACTGCAATGGATGGTAGGCTTGTCATTATGGAACGTAGTCTTTTGTCGATATTTTTGTTACCCCAATGGATGGTAGCCTTCTCGTTATGGAAGGTAGTTTGTTGTCTAGATTTTTGTTATTCCAATGGATGATAGCCTTTTCATTATGGAAGTTAGTCTGTTGCAGAGATTTTTGTTACTCCAATGGATGGTAGCCTTGTCATTATGGAAGGAAGTCTGTTTTCAAGATTTTTGTACTCCAATGGATGGTAGCCTTGTCATTATGGAACATGGTCTATTGTCGAGATCATTGTTACTCCAATGGATGGTATCCTTGTCATTATGGAATGTAGTCTGTTTTCGAGATTTTTGTTACTCCATTGGATTGTAGCCTTGTGATTATGGAAGGAAGTCTGTTGTCGAGGTTTTTGTTACTCTAATGGATGGTAGCCTTGTCATTATGGAAGGAAGTCTGTTGTCGAGATTTTTGTACTCCAATGGATGGTAGCCTTGTCATTATGGAACATGGTCTATTGTCGAGATATTTGTTACTCCAATGGATGGTATCCTTGTCATTATGGAAGGAAGTCTGTTTTCGAGATTTTTGTTACTCCATTGCTTGGTAGCCTTGTGATTATGGAAGGAAGTCTGTTGTCGAGGTTTTTGTTACTCCAATGGATGGTAGCCTTGTCATTATGGAACATGGTCTATTGTCGAGATTTTTGTTACTCCGATGGATGGTAGACTTGTCATTATGGAACATAGTCTGTTGTCGAGATTTTTGTTAGTCCAATGGATGATAGACTTGACATTATGGAAAGTAGTCTGGTTTCGAGATTTTTGTTACTGCAATGGATGGTAGGCTTGTCATTAAGGAACGTAGTCTGTTGTCGATATTTTTGTTACCCCAATGGATGGTAGCCTTGTCGTTATGGAAGGTAGTTTGTTGTCTAGATTTTTGTTACTCCAATGGATGATAGGCTTTTCATTATGGAAGTTAGTCTTATGCGGAGAATTTTGTTACTCCAATGGATGGTAGCCTTGTCATTATGGAAGGAAGTCTGTTGTATAGATTTTTGTAACTCCAATGGATGGTAGCCTTGTCATTATGGAACATGGTCTATTGTCGAAATTTTTGTTACTCCAATGGATGGTAGACTTGTAATTATGGAAGATAGTCTGTTGTCGAGATTTTTGTTACTCCAATGGATGGTAGACTTGACATTATGGAAAGTAGTCTGGTTTCGAGATTTTTGTTACTGCAATGGATGGTAGGCTTGTCATTATGGAACGTAGTCTGTTGTCGATATTTTTGTTACCCCAATGGATGGTAGCCTTGTTGTTATGGACGGTAGTTTGTTGTCTAGATTTTTGTTACTCCAATGGATGATAGCCTTTTCATTATGGAAGTTAGTCTGTTGCAGAGATTTTTGTTACTCCAATGGATGGTAGCCTTGTCATTATGGAAGGAAGTCTGTTGTATAGATTTTTGTAACTCCAATGGATAGTAGCCTAGTCATTATGGAACATGGTCTATTATCGAGATCATTGTTACTCAATAGATGGTAGCCTTTTCATTATGGTAGGTAGTCTGTTGTAGAGATTTTTTTACTCCAATGGATGGTAGCCTTGTCATTATGGAAGGAAGTCTGTTGTCGAGATTTTTGTTACTCCAATGGATGGTAGCCTTGTCATTATGGAAGGAAGTCTGTTTTCAAGATTTTTGTACTCCAATGGATGGTAGCCTTGTCATTATGGAACATGGTCTATTGTCGAGATCATTGTTACTCCAATGGATGGTATCCTTGTCATTATGGAATGTAGTCTGTTTTCGAGATTTTTGTTACTCCATTGGATTGTAGCCTTGTGATTATGGAAGGAAGTCTGTTGTCGAGGTTTTTGTTACTCTAATGGATGGTAGCCTTGTCATTATGGAAGGAAGTCTGTTGTCGAGATTTTTGTACTCCAATGGATGGTAGCCTTGTCATTATGGAACATAGTCTATTGTCGAGATATTTGTTACTCCAATGGATGGTATCCTTGTCATTATGGAAGGAAGTCTGTTTTCGAGATTTTTGTTACTCCATTGCTTGGTAGCCTTGTGATTATGGAAGGAAGTCTGTTGTCGAGGTTTTTGTTACTCCAATGGATGGTAGCCTTGTCATTATGGAACATGGTCTATTGTCGAGATTTTTGTTACTCCGATGGATGGTAGACTTGTCATTATGGAACATAGTCTGTTGTCGAGATTTTTGTTAGTCCAATGGATGATAGACTTGACATTATGGAAAGTAGTCTGGTTTCGAGATTTTTGTTACTGCAATGGATGGTAGGCTTGTCATTAAGGAACGTAGTCTGTTGTCGATATTTTTGTTACCCCAATGGATGGTAGCCTTGTCGTTATGGAAGGTAGTTTGTTGTCTAGATTTTTGTTACTCCAATGGATGATAGCCTTTTCATTATGGAAGTTAGTCTTATACGGAGAATTTTGTTACTCCAATGGATGGTAGCCTTGTCATTATGGAAGGAAGTCTGTTGTATAGATTTTTGTAACTCCAATGGATGGTAGCCTTGTCATTATGGAACATGGTCTATTGTCGAAATTTTTGTTACTCCAATGGATGGTAGACTTGTAATTATGGAAGATAGTCTGTTGTCGAGATTTTTGTTACTCCAATGGATGGTAGACTTGACATTATGGAAAGTAGTCTGGTTTCGAGATTTTTGTTACTGCAATGGATGGTAGGCTTGTCATTATGGAACGTATTCTGTTGTCGATATTTTTGTTACCCCAATGGATGGTAGCCTTGTTGTTATGGACGGTAGTTTGTTGTCTAGATTTTTGTTACTCCAATGGATGATAGCCTTTTCATTATGGAAGTTAGTCTGTTGTAGAGATTTTTGTTACTCCAATGGATGGTAGCCTTGTCATTATGGAAGGAAGTCTGTTGTATAGATTTTTGTAACTCCAATGGATAGTAGCCTAGTCATTATGGAACATGGTCTATTATCGAGATCATTGTTACTCAATAGATGGTAGCCTTTTCATTATGGTAGGTAGTCTGTTGTAGAGATTTTTTTACTCCAATGGATGGTAGCCTTGTCATTATGGAAGGAAGTCTGTTGTCGAGATTTTTGTTACTCCAATGGATGGTAGCCTTGTCATTATGGAAGGAAGTGTGTTGTCGAGATTTTTGTACTCCAATGGATGGTAGCCTTGTCATTATGGAAGGAAGTCTGTTGTATAGATTTTTGTAACTCCAATGGATGGTAGCCTTGTCATTATGGAACATGGTCTATTGTCGAAATTTTTGTTACTCCAATGGATGGTAGACTTTTCATTATGGAAGATAGTCTGTTGTCGAGATTTTTGTTACTCCAATGGATGGTAGACTTGACATTATGGAAAGTAGTCTGGTTTCGAGATTTTTGTTACTGCAATGGATGGTAGGCTTGTCATTATGGAACGTAGTCTTTTGTCGATATTTTTGTTACCCCAATGGATGGTAGCCTTCTCGTTATGGAAGGTAGTTTGTTGTCTAGATTTTTGTTATTCCAATGGATGATAGCCTTTTCATTATGGAAGTTAGTTTGTTGCAGAGATTTTTGTTACTCCAATGGATGGTAGCCTTGTCATTATGGAAGGAAGTCTGTTTTCAAGATTTTTGTACTTCAATGGATGGTAGCCTTGTCATTATGGAACATGGTCTATTGTCGAGATCATTATTACTCCAATGGATGGTATCCTTGTCATTATGGAAGGTAGTCTGTTTTCGAGATTTTTGTTACTCCATTGGATTGTAGCCTTGTGATTATGGAAGGAAGTCTGTTGTCGAGGTTTTTGTTACTCTAATGGATGGTAGCCTTGTCATTATGGAAGGAAGTCTGTTGTCGAGATTTTTGTACTCCAATGGATGGTAGCCTTGTCATTATGGAACATGGTCTATTGTCGAGATTTTTGTTACTCCAATGGATGGTATCCTTGTCATTATGGAAGGAAGTCTGTTTTCGAGATTTTTGTTACTCCATTGCTTGGTAGCCTTGTGATTATGGAAGGAAGTCTGTTGTCGAGGTTTTTGTTACTCCAATGGATGGTAGCCTTGTCATTATGGAACATGGTCTATTCTCGAGATTTTTGTTACTCCGATGGATGGTAGACTTGTCATTATGGAACATAGTCTGTTGTCGAGATTTTTGTTAGTCCAATGGATGATAGACTTGACATTATGGAAAGTAGTCTGGTTTCGAGATTTTTGTAACTGCAATGGATGGTAGGCTTGTTATTATGGAACGTAGTCTGTTGTCGATATTTTTGTTACTCCAATGGATGGTAGGCTTGTCGTTATGGAAGGTAGTCTGTTGTCTAGATTTTTGTTACTCCAATGGATGATAGCCTTGTCATTATGGAAGTTAGTCCGTTGTAGAGATTTTTGTTACTCCAATGGATGGTAGCCTTGTCATTATGGAAGGAAGTCTGTTGTCGAGATTTTTGTTACTCCAATGGATGGTAGCATTGTCATTATGGAACGTGGTCTATTGTCGAGATTTTTGTTACTACAATGGATGGTATCCTTGTCAGTATGGAAGGGGGTCTGTTTTCGAGGTTTTGTTACTCCAATGGATGGTAGACTTGACATTATGGAAAGTAGTCTGGTTTCGAGATTTTTGTTACTGCAATGGATGGTAGGCTTGTCATTATGGAACGTAGTCTGTTGTCGATATTTTTGTTACCCCAATGGATGGTAGCCTTATCGTTATGGAAAGTAGTTTGTTGTCTAGATTTTTGTTACTCCAATGCATGATAGCCTTTTCATTATGGAAGTTAGTCTGTTGCGGAGATTTTTGTTACTCCAATGGATGGTAGCCTTGTCATTATGGAAGGAAGTCTGTTGTATAGATTTTTGTAACTCCAATGGATGGTAGCCTTGTCATTATGGAACATGGTCTATTATCGAGATCTTTGTTACTCAATAGATGGTAGCCTTGTAATTATGGAAGATAGTCTGTTGTCGAGATTTTTGTTACTCCAATGGATGGTAGACTTGACATTATGGAAAGTAGTTTGGTTTCGAGATTTTTGTTACTGCAATGGATGGTAGGCTTGTCATTATGGAACGTAGTCTGTTGTCGATATTTTTGTTACCCCAATGGATGGTAGCCTTGTTGTTATGGACGGTAGTTTGTTGTCTAGATTTTTGTTACTCCAATGGATGATAGCCTTTTCATTATGGAAGTTAGTCTGTTGCAGAGATTTTTGTTACTCCAATGGATGGTAGCCTTGTCATTATGGAAGGAAGTCTGTTGTATAGATTTTTGTAACTCCAATGGATAGTAGCCTAGTCATTATGGAACATGGTCTATTATCGAGATCATTGTTACTCAATAGATGGTAGCCTTTTCATTAAGGTAGGTAGTCTGTTGTAGAGATTTTTTTACTCCAATGGATGGTAGCCTTGTCATTATGGAAGGAAGTCTGTTGTCGAGATTTTTGTTACTCCAATGGATGGTAGCCTTGTCATTATGGAAGGAAGTGTGTTGTCGAGATTTTTGTACTCCAATGGATGGTAGCCTTGTCATTATGGAAGGAAGTCTGTTGTATAGATTTTTGTAACTCCAATGGATGGTAGCCTTGTCATTATGGAACATGGTCTATTGTCGAAATTTTTGTTACTCCAATGGATGGTAGACTTTTCATTATGGAAGATAGTCTGTTGTCGAGATTTTTGTTACTCCAATGGATGGTAGACTTGACATTATGGAAAGTAGTCTGGTTTCGAGATTTTTGTTACTGCAATGTATGGTAGGCTTGTCATTATGGAACGTAGTCTTTTGTCGATATATTTGTTACCCCAATGGATGGTAGCCTTCTCGTTATGGAAGGTAGTTTGTTGTCTAGATTTTTGTTATTCCAATGGATGATAGCCTTTTCATTATGGAAGTTAGTCTGTTGCAGAGATTTTTGTTACTCCAATGGATGGTAGCCTTGTCATTATGGAAGGAAGTCTGTTTTCAAGATTTTTGTACTTCAATGGATGGTAGTCTTGTCATTATGGAACATGGTCTATTGTCGAGATCATTGTTACTCCAATGGATGGTATCCTTGTCATTATGGAAGGTAGTCTGTTTTCGAGATTTTTGTTACTCCATTGGATTGTAGCCTTGTGATTATGGAAGGAAGTCTGTTGTCGAGGTTTTTGTTACTCTAATGGATGATAGCCTTGTCATTATGGAAGGAAGTCTGTTGTCGAGATTTTTGTACTCCAATGGATGGTAGCCTTGTCATTATGGAACATGGTCTATTGTCGAGATTTTTGTTACGCCAATGGATGGTATCCTTGTCATTATGGAAGGAAGTCTGTTTTCGAGATTTTTGTTACTCCATTGCTTGGTAGCCTTGTGATTATGGAAGGAAGTCTGTTGTCGAGGTTTTTGTTACTCCAATGGATGGTAGCCTTGTCATTATGGAACATGGTCTATTGTCGAGATTTTTGTTACTCCGATGGATGGTAGACTTGTCATTATGGAACATAGTCTGTTGTCGAGATTTTTGTTAGTCCAATGGATGATAGACTTGACATTATGGAAAGTAGTCTGGTTTCGAGATTTTTGTAACTGCAATGGATGGTAGGCTTGTTATTATGGAACGTAGTCTGTTGTCGATATTTTTGTTACTCCAATGGATGGTAGGCTTGTCGTTATGGAAGGTAGTCTGTTGTCTAGATTTTTGTTACTCCAATGGATGATAGCCTTGTCATTATGGAAGTTAGTCCGTTGTAGAGATTTTTGTTACTCCAATGGATGGTAGCCTTGTCATTATGGAAGGAAGTCTGTTGTCGAGATTTTTGTTACTCCAATGGATGGTAGCATTGTCATTATGGAACGTGGTCTATTGTCGAGATTTTTGTTACTACAATGGATGGTATCCTTGTCAGTATGGAAGGGGGTCTGTTTTCGAGATTTTGTTACTCCAATGGATGGTAGACTTGACATTATGGAAAGTAGTCTGGTTTCAAGATTTTTGTTACTGCAATGGATGGTAGGCTTGTCATTATGGAACGTAGTCTGTTGTCGATATTTTTGTTACCCCAATGGATGGTAGCCTTATCGTTATGGAAAGTAGTTTGTTGTCTAGATTTTTGTTACTCCAATGCATGATAGCCTTTTCATTATGGAAGTTAGTCTGTTGCGGAGATTTTTGTTACTCCAATGGATGGTAGCCTTGTCATTATGGAAGGAAGTCTGTTGTATAGATTTTTGTAACTCCAATGGATGGTAGCCTTGTCATTATGGAACATGGTCTATTATCGAGATCTTTGTTACTCAATAGATGGTAGCCTTGTCATTATGGAAGGTAGTCTGTTGTAGTGATTTTTGTTACTCCAATGGATGGAAGCCTTGTCAATATGGAAGGAAGTTTGTTGTCGAGATTTTTGTTACTCCAATGGATGGTAGCCTTTTCATTATGTAACGTGGTCTATTGTCGAGATTTTTGTTACTCCAATGGATGGTAGACTTGTCATTATGGAAGATAGTCTGTTGTCGATATTTTTCTTACTCCAATGGATGGTAGACTTGACATTATGGAAAGTAGTCTGGTTTCGAGATTTTTGTTACTGTAATGGATGGTAGGCTTGTCATTATGGAACGTAGTCTGTTGTCAATATTTTTGTAACTCCAATGGATGGTAGGCTTGTCGTTATGGAAGGTAGTCTGTTGTCTAGATTTTTGTTACTCCAATGGATGATAGCCTTGTCATTATGGAAGTTAGTCTGTTGTAGAGATTTTTGTTACTCCAATGGATGGTAGCATTGTCATTATGGAACGTGGTCTATTGTCGAGATTTTTGTTACTCCAATGGATGGTATCCTTGTCAGTATGGAAGGTAGTCTGTTTTCGAGATTTTTGTTACTCCATTGGATGGTAGACTTGACATTATGGAAAGTAGTTTGGTTTCGAGATTTTTTTTACTGCAATGGATGGTAGGCTTGTCATTATGGAACATAGTCTGTTGTCGATATTTTTGTTACCCCAATGGATGGTAGCCTTATCGTTATGGAAGGTAGTTTGTTGTCTAGATTTTTCTTACTCCAATGGATGATAGCCTTTTAATTATGGAAGTTAGTCTGTTGCAGAGATTTTTGTTACTCCAATGGATGGTAGCCTCGTCATTATGGAAGGAAGTCTGTTGTATTGATTTTTGTAACTCCATTGGATAGTAGCCTATTCATTATGGAACATGGTCTATTATCGAGATCTTTGTTACTTAAAAGATGGTAGCCTTGTCATTATAGAAGGTAGTATGTTGTAGAGATTTTTGTTACTACAATGGATGGTAGCCTTGTCATTATGGAAGGAAGTCTGTTGTCGAGATTTTTGTTACTCCAATGGATGGAAGCCTTGTCATTATGGAACAGGGTCTATTGTCGAGATTTTTGTTACTCCAATGGATGGTATCCTTGTCATTATGGAAGGTAGTCTGTTTTCGAGATTTTTGTTACTCCATTGGATTGTAGCCTTGTGATTATGGAAGGAAGTCTGTTGTCGAGGTTTTTGTTACTCCAATGGATGGTAGCCTTGTCATTATTGAACGTGGTCTATTGTCGAGATTTTTGTTACTCCAATGGATGGTAGACTTGTCATTATGGAAGATAGTATGTTGTCAAAACTTTTGTTACTCCAATGGATGATAGACTTGACATTATGGAAAGTAGTCTAGTTTCGAGATTTTTGTTACTGCAATGGATGGTAGGCTTCTCATTAAGGAACATAGTCTGTTGTCGATATTTTTGATACCCCAATGGATGGTAGCCTGATCGTTATGGAAGGTAGTTTGTTTTCTAGATTTTTGTTACTCTAATGGATGATAGACTTTTCATTATGGAAGTTAGTCTGTTGCAGAGAATTTTGTTACTCCAATGGATGGTAGCCTTGTCATTATGGAAGGAAGTCTGTTGTATAGATTTTTGTAACTCCAATGGATGGTAGCCTTGTCATTATGGAACATGGTCTATTATTGAGATCTTTGTTACTCAATAGATGTTAGCCTTGTCATTATGGAAGGTAGTCTATTGTAGTGATTTTTGTTACTCCAATGGATGGTAGACTTGTCAATATGGAAGGAAGTTTGTTGTCGAGATTTTTGTTACTCCAATGGATGCTAGCCTTGTCATTATGGAACGTGGTCTATTGTCGAGATTTTTTTTACTCCAATGGATGGTAGACTTGTCATTATGGAAGATAGTCTGTTGTCGATATTTTTCTTACTCCAATGGATGGTAGACATGACATTATGGAAAGTAGTCTGGTTTTGATATTTTTGTTACTGCAATGGATGGTAGGCTTGTCATTATGGAACGTAGTCTGTTGTCAATATTTTTGTTACTCCAATGGATGGTAGGCTTGTCGTTATGGAAGGTAGTCTGTTGTCTAGATTTTTGTTACTCCAATGGATGATAGCCTTGTCATTATGGAAGTTAGTCTATTGTAGAGATTTTTGTTACTCCAATGGATGGTAGCCTTGTCATTATGGAAGGAAGTCTGTTGTCGAGATTTTTGTTACTCCAATGGATGGTAGCATTGTCATTATGGAACGTGGTCTATTGTCGAGATTTTTGTTACTCCAATGGATGGTATCCTTGTCAGTATGGAAGGTAGTCTGTTGTAGTGATTTTTGTTACTCCAATGGATGGAAGCCTTGTCAATATGGAAGGAAGTTTGTTGTCGAGATTTTTGTTACTCCAATGGATGGTAGCCTTTTCATTATGTAACGTGGTCTATTGTCGAGATTTTTGTTACTCCAATGGATGGTAGACTTGTCATTATGGAAGATAGTCTGTTGTCGATATTTTTCTTACTCCAATGGATGGTAGACTTGACATTATGGAAAGTAGTCTGGTTTCGAGATTTTTGTTACTGTAATGGATGGTAGGCTTGTCATTATGGAACGTAGTCTGTTGTCAATATTTTTGTAACTCCAATGGATGGTAGGCTTGTCGTTATGGAAGGTAGTCTGTTGTCTAGATTTTTGTTACTCCAATGGATGATAGCCTTGTCATTATGGAAGTTAGTCTGTTGTAGAGATTTTTGTTACTCCAATGGATGGTAGCATTGTCATTATGGAACGTGGTCTATTGTCGAGATTTTTGTTACTCCAATGGATGGTATCCTTGTCAGTATGGAAGGTAGTCTGTTTTCGAGATTTTTGTTACTCCATTGGATGGTAGACTTGACATTATGGAAAGTAGTTTGGTTTCGAGATTTTTTTTACTGCAATGGATGGTAGGCTTGTCATTATGGAACATAGTCTGTTGTCGATATTTTTGTTACCCCAATGGATGGTAGCCTTATCGTTATGGAAGGTAGTTTGTTGTCTAGATTTTTCTTACTCCAATGGATGATAGCCTTTTAATTATGGAAGTTAGTCTGTTGCAGAGATTTTTGTTACTCCAATGGATGGTAGCCTCGTCATTATGGAAGGAAGTCTGTTGTATTGATTTTTGTAACTCCATTGGATAGTAGCCTATTCATTATGGAACATGGTCTATTATCGAGATCTTTGTTACTTAAAAGATGGTAGCCTTGTCATTATAGAAGGTAGTATGTTGTAGAGATTTTTGTTACTACAATGGATGGTAGCCTTGTCATTATGGAAGGAAGTCTGTTGTCGAGATTTTTGTTACTCCAATGGATGGAAGCCTTGTCATTATGGAACAGGGTCTATTGTCGAGATTTTTGTTACTCCAATGGATGGTATCCTTGTCATTATGGAAGGTAGTCTGTTTTCGAGATTTTTGTTACTCCATTGGATTGTAGCCTTGTGATTATGGAAGGAAGTCTGTTGTCGAGGTTTTTGTTACTCCAATGGATGGTAGCCTTGTCATTATTGAACGTGGTCTATTGTCGAGATTTTTGTTACTCCAATGGATGGTAGACTTGTCATTATGGAAGATAGTATGTTGTCAAAACTTTTGTTACTCCAATGGATGATAGACTTGACATTATGGAAAGTAGTCTAGTTTCGAGATTTTTGTTACTGCAATGGATGGTAGGCTTCTCATTAAGGAACATAGTCTGTTGTCGATATTTTTGATACCCCAATGGATGGTAGCCTGATCGTTATGGAAGGTAGTTTGTTTTCTAGATTTTTGAACTCTAATGGATGATAGACTTTTCATTATGGAAGTTAGTCTGTTGCAGAGAATTTTGTTACTCCAATGGATGGTAGCCTTGTCATTATGGAAGGAAGTCTGTTGTATAGATTTTTGTAACTCCAATGGATGGTAGCCTTGTCATTATGGAACATGGTCTATTATTGAGATCTTTGTTACTCAATAGATGTTAGCCTTGTCATTATGGAAGGTAGTCTATTGTAGTGATTTTTGTTACTCCAATGGATGGTAGACTTGTCAATATGGAAGGAAGTTTGTTGTCGAGATTTTTGTTACTCCAATGGATGCTAGCCTTGTCATTATGGAACGTGGTCTATTGTCGAGATTTTTTTTACTCCAATGGATGGTAGACTTGTCATTATGGAAGATAGTCTGTTGTCGATATTTTTCTTACTCCAATGGATGGTAGACATGACATTATGGAAAGTAGTCTGGTTTTGATATTTTTGTTACTGCAATGGATGGTAGGCTTGTCATTATGGAACGTAGTCTGTTGTCAATATTTTTGTTACTCCAATGGATGGTAGGCTTGTCGTTATGGAAGGTAGTCTGTTGTCTAGATTTTTGTTACTCCAATGGATGATAGCCTTGTCATTATGGAAGTTAGTCTATTGTAGAGATTTTTGTTACTCCAATGGATGGTAGCCTTGTCATTATGGAAGGAAGTCTGTTGTCGAGATTTTTGTTACTCCAATGGATGGTAGCATTGTCATTATGGAACGTGGTCTATTGTCGAGATTTTTGTTACTCCAATGGATGGTATCCTTGTCAGTATGGAAGGTAGTATGTTTTCGAGATTTTTGTTACTCCATTGGATGGTAGACTTGACATTATGGAAAGTAGTGTGGTTTCGAGATTTTTGTTACTGCAATGGATGGTAGGCTTGTCATTATGGAACGTAGTCTGTTGTCGATATTTTTGTTACCCCAATGGATGGTAGCCTTATCGTTATGGAAGGTAGTTTGTTTTCTAGATTTTTGTTACTCCAATGGATGATAGACTTTTCATTATGGAAGTTAGTCTGTTGCGGAGAATTTTGTTACTCCAATGGATGGTATCCTCGTCATTATGGAAGTAGGTCTGTTGTATAGATTTTTGTAACTCCAATGGATGGTAGCCTAGTCATTATGGAACATGGTCTATTATCGAGATCTTTGTTACTCAAAAGATGGTAGCCTTGTCATTATGGAAGGTAGTCTGTTGTAGAGATTTTTGTTACTCCAATGGATGGTAGCCTTGTCATTATGGAAGGTAGTCTGTTGTAATGATTTTTGTTACTCCAATGGATGGTAGCCTTGTCAATATGGAAGGAAGTTTGTTGTCGAGATTTTTGTTACTCCAATGGATGGTAGCCTTGTCATTATGGAACGTGGTCTATTGTCGAGATTTTTGTTACTCCAATGGATGGTATCCTTGTCATTATGGAAGGTAGTCTGTTTTCGAGATTTTTGTTACTCCATTGGATTGTAGACTTGTCATTATGGAAGGAAGTCTGTTGTCGAGGTTTTTGTTACTCCAATGGATGGTAGCCTTGTCATTATGGAACGTGGTCTATTGTCGAGATTTTTGTTACTCCAATGGATGGTAGACTTGTCATTATGGAAGATAGTCTGTTGTCGAGATTTTTGTTACTCCAATGGATGGTAGACTTGACATTATGGAAAGTAGTCTGGTTTCGAGATTTTATACTGCAATGGATGGCAGGCTTGTCATTATGGAACGTAGTTTGTTGTCGATATTTTTGTTACCCCAATGGATGGTAGCCTTGTCGTTACGGAAGGTAGTTTGTGGTCTAGATTTTTGTTACTCCAATGGATGATAGCCTTTTCATTATGGAAGTTAGTCTGTTGCAGAGATTTTTGTTACTCCAATGGATGGTAGCCTTGTCATTATGGAAGGAAGTCTGTTGTATAGATTTTTGTAACTCCAATGGATGGTAGCCTTGTCATTATGGAACATGGTCTATTATCGAGATCTTTGTTACTCAATAGATGGTAGCCTTGTCATTATGGAAGGTAGTCCGTTGTAGAGATTGTTTTTATTCCAATGGATGGTAGCCTTGTCATTATGGAAGGAAGTCTGTTGTCGAGGTTTTTGTTACTCCAATGGATGGTAGCCTTGTCATTATGGAACGTGGTATATTGTCGAGATTTTTGTTACTCCAATGGATGGTATCCTTATCATTATGGAAGATAGTCTGTTGTCGATATTTTTGTTACTCCAATGGATGGTAGCCTTGACATTATGGAAAGTAGTCTGGTTTCAAGGGTTTTGTTACTCCAATGGATGGTAGCCTTGTCATTATGGAACGTGGTCTATTGTCGAGATTTTTGTTACTCCAATGGATGGTAGACTTGTCATTATGGAAGATAGTCTGTTGTCGAGATTTTTGTTACTCCAATGGATGATAGACTTGACATTATGGAAAGTAGTCTGGTTTCGAGATTTTTGTTACTCCAACGGATGGTAGGCTTGTCATCAAGGAATGTAGTCTCTTGTCGATATTTTTGTTACCCCAATGGATGGTAGCCTTGTCGTTATGGAAGGTAGTTTGTTGTCTAGATTTTTGTTACTCAAATGCATGATAGCCTTTTCATTATGGAAGTTAGTCTGTTGCGGAGATTGTTGTTACTCCAATGGATGGTAGCCTTGTCATTATGGAAGGAAGTCTGTTGTACAGATTTTTGCAACTCCAATGGATGGTAGCCTTGTCATTATGGAACATGGTCTATTATCGAGATCTTTGTTACTCAATAGATGGTAGCCTTGTCATTATGGAAGGTAGTCTGTTGTCGAGATTTTTGTTACTCCAATGGATGGTAGCCTTGTCATTATGGAACGTGGTCTATTGTCAAGATTTTTGTTACTCCAATGGATGGTATCCTTGTCATTATGGAAGGTAGTCTGTTTTCGAGATTTTTGTTACTCCATTTGATTGTAGACATGTCATTATGGAAGGAAGTCTGTTGTTGAGGTTTTTGTTACTCCAATGGATTGTAGCCTTGTCATTATGGAACATGGTCTATTGTCGAGATTTTTGTTACTCCAATGGATGGTAGACTTGTCATTATGGAAGATAGTCTGTTGTCGATATTTTTGTTACTCCAATGGATGGTAGACTTGACATTATGGAAAGTAGTCTGGTGTCGAAATTTTTGTTACTGCAATGGATGGTAGGCTTGTCATTATGGTACATAGTCTGTTGTCGATATTTTTGTTACCCCAATGGATGGTAGCCTTGTCGTTATGGAAGGTAGTTTATTGTCTAGATTTTTGTTACTCCAATGGATGATAGCCTTTTCATTATGGAAGTTAGTCTGTTGCAGGGATTTTGATTACTCCAATGGATGGTAGCCTTGTCATTATGGAAGGAAGTCTGTTGTATAGATTTTTGTAACTCCAATGGATGGTAGCCTAGTCATTATGGAACAAGGTCTATTATCGAGATCTTTGTTACTCAATAGATGGTAGCCTTGTCATTATGGAAGGTAGTCTGTTGTAGAGATTTTTGTTACTACAATGGATGGTAGCCTTGTCATTATGGAAGGAAGTCTGTTGTCGAGATTTTTGTTACTCCAATGGATGGTAGCCTTATCATTATGGAACGTGGTCTATTGTCGAGATTTTTGTTACTCCAATGGATGGTATCCTTGTCTTTATGGAAGGTAGACTGTTTTCGAGATTTTTGTTACTCCATTGGATTGTAGCCTTGTGATTATGGAAGGAAGTCTGTTGTCAAGGTTTTTGTTACTCCAATGGATGGTAGCCTTGTCATTATTGAACATGGTCTATTGTCGATATTTTTGTTACTCCAATGGATGGTAGGCTTGTCGTTATGGAAGGTAGTCTGTTGTAAAGATTTTTGTTACTCCAATAGATGATAGCCTTGTCATTATGGAAGTTAGTCTGTTGCAGAGATTTTTGTTACTCCAATGGATGGTAGCCTTGTCATTATGGAAGGAAGTCTGTTGTATAGATTTTTGTAACTCCAATGGATGGTAGCCTTGTCATTATGGAACATGGTCTATTATCGAGATCTTTGTTACTCAATAGATGGTAGCCTTCTCATTATGGAAGGTAGTCCGTTGTAGAGATTTTTTTTATTCCAATGGATGGTAGCCTTGTCATTATGGAAGGAAGTCTGTTGTCGAGGTTTTTGTTACTCCAATGGATGGTAGCCTTGTCATTATGGAACGTGGTCTATTGTCGAGATTTTTGTTACTCCAATGGATGGTATCCTTGTCATTATGGAAGATAGTCTGTTGTCGATATTTTTGTTACTCCAATGGATGGTAGCCTTGACATTATGGATAGTAGTCTGGTTTCAAGGTTTTTGTTACTCCAATGGATGGTAGCCTTGTCATTATGGAACGTGGTCTATTGTCGAGATTTTTGTTACTCCAATGGATGGTAGACTTGTCAATATGGAAGATAGTCTGTTGTCGAGATTTTTGTTACTCCAATGGATGATAGACTTGACATTATGGAAAGTAGTCTGGTTTCGAGATTTTTGTTACTCCAACGGATGGTAGGCTTGTCATCAAGGAATGTAGTCTCTTGTCGATATTTTTGTTACCCCAATGGATGGTAGCCTTGTCGTTATGGAAGGTAGTTTGTTGTCTAGATTTTTGTTACTCAAATGCATGATAGCCTTTTCATTATGGAAGTTAGTCTGTTGCGGAGATTGTTGTTACTCCAATGGATGGTAGCCTTGTCATTATGGAAGGAAGTCTGTTGTACAGATTTTTGCAACTCCAATGGATGGTAGCCTTGTCATTATGGAACATGGTCTATTATCGAGATCTTTGTTACTCAATAGATGGTAGCCTTGTCATTATGGAAGGTAGTCTGTTGTCGAGATTTTTGTTACTCCAATGGATGGTAGCCTTGTCATTATGGAACGTGGTCTATTGTCAAGATTTTTGTTACTCCAATGGATGGTATCCTTGTCATTATGGAAGGTAGTCTGTTTTCGAGATTTTTGTTACTCCATTTGATTGTAGACATGTCATTATGGAAGGAAGTCTGTTGTTGAGGTTTTTGTTACTCCAATGGATTGTAGCCTTGTCATTATGGAACATGGTCTATTGTCGAGATTTTTGTTACTCCAATGGATGGTAGACTTGTCATTATGGAAGATAGTCTGTTGTCGATATTTTTGTTACTCCAATGGATGGTAGACTTGACATTATGGAAAGTAGTCTGGTGTCGAAATTTTTGTTACTGCAATGGATGGTAGGCTTGTCATTATGGTACATAGTCTGTTGTCGATATTTTTGTTACCCCAATGGATGGTAGCCTTGTCGTTATGGAAGGTAGTTTATTGTCTAGATTTTTGTTACTCCAATGGATGATAGCCTTTTCATTATGGAAGTTAGTCTGTTGCAGGGATTTTGATTACTCCAATGGATGGTAGCCTTGTCATTATGGAAGGAAGTCTGTTGTATAGATTTTTGTAACTCCAATGGATGGTAGCCTAGTCATTATGGAACAAGGTCTATTATCGAGATCTTTGTTACTCAATAGATGGTAGCCTTGTCATTATGGAAGGTAGTCTGTTGTAGAGATTTTTGTTACTACAATGGATGGTAGCCTTGTCATTATGGAAGGAAGTCTGTTGTCGAGATTTTTGTTACTCCAATGGATGGTAGCCTTATCATTATGGAACGTGGTCTATTGTCGAGATTTTTGTTACTCCAATGGATGGTATCCTTGTCTTTATGGAAGGTAGACTGTTTTCGAGATTTTTGTTACTCCATTGGATTGTAGCCTTGTGATTATGGAAGGAAGTCTGTTGTCAAGGTTTTTGTTACTCCAATGGATGGTAGCCTTGTCATTATTGAACATGGTCTATTGTCGATATTTTTGTTACTCCAATGGATGGTAGGCTTGTCGTTATGGAAGGTAGTCTGTTGTAAAGATTTTTGTTACTCCAATAGATGATAGCCTTGTCATTATGGAAGTTAGTCTGTTGCAGAGATTTTTGTTACTCCAATGGATGGTAGCCTTGTCATTATGGAAGGAAGTCTGTTGTATAGATTTTTGTAACTCCAATGGATGGTAGCCTTGTCATTATGGAACATGGTCTATTATCGAGATCTTTGTTACTCAATAGATGGTAGCCTTCTCATTATGGAAGGTAGTCCGTTGTAGAGATTTTTTTTATTCCAATGGATGGTAGCCTTGTCATTATGGAAGGAAGTCTGTTGTCGAGGTTTTTGTTACTCCAATGGATGGTAGCCTTGTCATTATGGAACGTGGTCTATTGTCGAGATTTTTGTTACTCCAATGGATGGTATCCTTGTCATTATGGAAGATAGTCTGTTGTCGATATTTTTGTTACTCCAATGGATGGTAGCCTTGACATTATGGATAGTAGTCTGGTTTCAAGGTTTTTGTTACTCCAATGGATGGTAGCCTTGTCATTATGGAACGTGGTCTATTGTCGAGATTTTTGTTACTCCAATGGATGGTAGACTTGTCAATATGGAAGATAGTCTGTTGTCGAGATTTTTGTTACTCCAATGGATGATAGACTTGACATTATGGAAAGTAGTCTGGTTTCGAGATATTTGTTACTCCAACGGATGGTAGGCTTGTCATCAAGGAATGTAGTCTCTTGTCGATATTTTTGTTACCCCAATGGATGGTAGCCTTGTCGTTATGGAAGGTAGTTTGTTGTCTAGATTTTTGTTACTCAAATGCATGATAGCCTTTTCATTATGGAAGTTAGTCTGTTCCGGAGATTGTTGTTACTCCAATGGATGGTAGCCTTGTCATTATGGAAGGAAGTCTGTTGTACAGATTTTTGCAACTCCAATGGATGGTAGCCTTGTCATTATGGAACATGGTCTATTATCGAGATCTTTGTTACTCAATAGATGGTAGCCTTGTCATTATGGAAGGTAGTCTGTTGTCGATATTTTTGTTACTCCAATGGATGGTAGCCTTGTCATTATGGAACGTGGTCTATTGTCAAGATTTTTGTTACTCCAATGGATGGTATCCTTGTCATTATGGAAGGTAGTCTGTTTTCGAGATTTTTGTTACTCCATTTGATTGTAGACATGTCATTATGGAAGGAAGTCTGTTGTTGAGGTTTTTGTTACTCCAATGGATTGTAGCCTTGTCATTATGGAACATGGTCTATTGTCGAGATTTTTGTTACTCCAATGGATGGTAGACTTGTCATTATGGAAGATAGTCTGTTGTCGATATTTTTGTTACTCCAATGGATGGTAGACTTGACATTATGGAAAGTAGTCTGGTGTCGAGATTTTTGTTACTGCAATGGATTGTAGGCTTGTCATTATGGTACATAGTCTGTTGTCGATATTTTTGTTACCCCAATGGATGGTAGCCTTGTCGTTATGGAAGGTAGTTTATTGTCTAGATTTTTGTTACTCCAATGGATGATAGCCTTTTCATTATGGAAGTTAGTCTGTTGCAGGGATTTTGATTACTCCAATGGATGGTAGCCTTGTCATTATGGAAGGAAGTCTGTTGTATAGATTTTTGTAACTCCAATGGATGGTAGCCTAGTCATTATGGAACAAGGTCTATTATCGAGATCTTTGTTACTCAATAGATGGTAGCCTTGTCATTATGGAAGGTAGTCTGTTGTAGAGATTTTTGTTACTACAATGGATGGTAGCCTTGTCATTATGGAAGGAAGTCTGTTGTCGAGATTTTTGTTACTCCAATGGATGGTAGCCTTGTCATTATGGAACGTGGTCTATTGTCGAGATTTTTGTTACTCCAATGGATGGTATCCTTGTCTTTATGGAAGGTAGACTGTTTTCGAGATTTTTGTTACTCCATTGGATTGTAGCCTTGTGATTATGGAAGGAAGTCTGTTGTCAAGGTTTTTGTTACTCCAATGGATGGTAGCCTTGTCATTATTGAACGTGGTCTATTGTCGATATTTTTGTTACTCCAATGGATGGTAGGCTTGTCGTTATGGAAGGTAGTCTGTTGTAAAGATTTTTGTTACTCCAATAGATGATAGCCTTGTCATTATGGAAGTTAGTCTGTTGTAGAGATTTTTGTTACTCCAATGGATGGTAGCCTTGTCATTATGGAAGGAAGTCTGTTGTCGAGATTTTTGTTAGTCCAATGGATGGTAGCATTGTCATTATGGAACGTGGTCTATTGTCGAGATTTTTATTACTCCAATGGATGGTATCCTTGTCAGTATGGAAGGTAGTTTGTTTTCGAGATTTTTGTTACTCCATTGGATTGTAGCCTTGTCATTATGGAAGGAAGTCTGTTGTCGAGGTTTTTGTTACTCCAATGGACGGTAGCCTTGTCATTATGGAACGTGGTCTATTGTCGAGATTTTTGTTACTCCAATGGATGGTAGACTTGACATTATGGAAAGTAGTCTGGTTTCGAGATTTTTGTTACTGCAATGGATGGTAGGCTTGTCATTATGGAACGTAGTCTGTTGTCGATATTTTTGTTACCCCAATGGATGGTAGCCTTATCGTTATGGTAGGTACTTTGTTGTCTAGATTTTTGTTACTCCAATGGATAATAACCTTTTCATTATGGAAGTTAGTCTGTTGCAAAGATTTTTGTTACTCCAATGGATGGTAGCCTCGTCATTATGGAAGGAAGTCTGTTGTATAGATTTTTGTAACTCCAATGGATGGTAGCCTAGTCATTATGGAACATGGTCTATTATCGAGATCTTTGTTACTCAAAAGATGGTAGCCTTGTCATTATGGAAGGTAGTCTGTTGTAGAGATTTTTGTTACTCCAATGGATGGTAGCCTTGTCATTATGGAAGGTAGTCTATTGTAGTGATTTTTGTTACTCCAATGGATGGTAGCCTTGTCATTATGGAACGTGGTCTATTGTCGAGATTTTTGTTACTCCAATGGATGGTATCCTTGTCATTATGGAAGGTAGTTTGTTTTCGAGATTTTTGTTACTCCATTGGATTGTAGACTTGTCATTATGTAAGGAAGTCTGTTGTCGAGGTTTTTGTTACTCCAATGGATGGTAGCCTTGTCATTATGGAACGTGGTCTATTGTCGAGATTTTTGTTACTCCAATGGATGGTAGACTTGTCATTATGGAAGATAGTCTGTTGTCGAGATTTTTGTTACTCCCATGGATGGTAGACTTGACATTATTGAAAGTAGTCTGGTTTCGAGATTTTTGTTACTGCAATGGATGGTAGGCTTGTCATTAAGGAACGTAGTCTTTTGTCGATATTTTTGTTACTCCAATGGATGGTAGGCTTGTCGTTATGGAAGGTAGTCTGTTGTCTAGATTTTTGTTACTCCAATGGATGATAGCCTTGTCATTATGGAAGTTAGTCTGTTGTAGAGATTTTTGTTACTCCAATGGATCGTAGCCTTGTCATTATGGAAGGAAGTCTGTTGTATAGATTTATGTAACTCCAATGGATGGTAGCCTTGTCATTATGGAACATGGTCTATTATCGAGATCTTTGTTACTCCAATGGATGGTAGGCTTGTCGTTATGGAAGGTAGTCTGTTGTCTAGATTTTTGTTACTCCATTGGATTGTAGCCTTGTCATTATGGAAGGAAGTCTGTTGTCGAGGTTTTTGTTACTCCAATGGACGGTAGCCTTGTCATTATGGAACGTGGTCTATTGTCGAGATTTTTGTTACTCCAATAGATGGTAGACTTGTCATTATGGAAGATAGTTTGTTGTCGAGATTTTTGTTACTCCAATGGATGGTAGACTTGACATTATGGAAAGTAGTCTGGTTTCGAGATTTTTGTTACTGCAATGGATGGTAGGCTTGTCGATATTTTTGTTACTCCAATGGATGGTAGCCTTATCGTTATGGAAGGTAGTTTGTTGTCTAGATTTTTGTTACTCCAATGGATGATAGCCGTTTCATTATGGAAGTTAGTCTGTTGCAAAGATTTTTGTTACTCCAATGGATGGTAGCCTCGTCATTATGGAAGGAAGTCTGTTGTATAGATTTTTGTAACTCCAATGGATGGTAGCCTAGTCATTATGGAACATGGTCTATTATCGAGATCTTTGTTACTCAAAAGATGGTAGCCTTGTCATTATGGAAGGTAGTCTGTTGTAGAGATTTTTGTTACTCCAATGGATGGTAGCCTTGTCATTATGTAAGGTAGTCTGTTGTCGAGATTTTTGTTACTCCAATGGATGGTAGCCTTGTCATTATGGAAGATAGTCTGTTGTCGATATTTTTGTTACTCCAATGGATGGTAGACTTGACATTATTGAAAGTAGTCCGGTTTCGAGATTTTTGTTACTGCAGTGGATGGTAGGCTTGTCATTAAGGAACGTAGTCTGTTGTCGATAGTTTTGTTACCCTAATGGATGGTAGCCTTTTCTTTATGGAAGGTAGTCTGTTGTCTAGATTTTTGTTACTGCAATGGATGGTAGCCTTGACATTATGGAAGGAAGTATGTTGTATAGATTTTTGTAACTTCAATGGATGGTAGCCTTGTCATTATGGAACATGGTCAATTATCGAGATCTTTGTTACTCAATAGATGGTAGCCTTGTCATTATGGAAGGTAGTCTGTTGTAGTGATTTTTGTTACTCCAATGGATGGTAGCCTTGTCAATATGGAAGGAAGTTTGTTGTCGATATTTTTGTTACTCAAATGGATGGTAGCCTTGTCATTATGGAACGTGGTCTATTGTCGAGATTTTTGTTACTCCAATGGATGGTATCCTTGTCATTATGGAAGGTAGTCTGTTTTCGAGATTTTTCTTACTCCATTGGATTGTAGCCTTGTCATTATGGAAGGAAGTCTGTTGTCGAGGTTTTTGTTACTCCAATGGATGGTAGCCTTGTCATTAAGGAACGTGGTCTAATGTCGAGATTTTTGTTACTCCAATGGATGTTAGACTTGTCATTATGGAAGATAGTCTGTTGTCGAGATTTTTGTTACTCCAATGGATGGTAGACTTGACATTATGGAAGGTAGTCTGGTTTCGAGATTTTTGTTACTGCAACGGATGGTAGGCATGTCATTATGGAACGTAGTCTGTTGACGATATTTTTGTTACCCCAATGGATGGTAGCCTTGTCGTTATGGAAGGTAGTCTGTTGTCTAGATTTTTGTTACTCCAATGGATGATAGCCTTGTCATTATGGAAGTGTCTGTTGCAGAGATTTTTGTTACTCCAATGGATGGTAGCCTTTTCATTATGGAAGGAAGTCTGTTGTATATATTTTTGTAACTCCAATGGATGGTAGCCATGTCATTATGGAACATGGTATATTATCGAGATCTTTGTTACTCAATAGATGGTAGCCTTGTCATTATGTAAGGTAGTTTGTTGTAGAGATTTTTGTTACTCCAATGGATGGTAGCCTTGTCATTATGGAAGGAAGTCTGTTGTCGAGATTTTTGTTACTCCAATGGATGGTAGCATTGTCATTATGGAACTTGGTCTATTGTCGAGATTTTTGTTACTCCAATGGATGGTATCCTTGTAATTATGGAAGGTAGTCTATTTTCGAGATTTTTGTTACTCCATTGGATTGTAGCCTTGTCATTATGGAAGGAAGTCTGTTGTCGAGATTTTTGTTACCCCAATGGATGGTAGCCTTGTCATTATGGAACGTGGTCTATTGTCGAGATTTTTGTTACTCCAATGGAATGTAGACTTGTCATTATGGAAGATAGTCTGTTGTCGAGATTTTTGTTACTCTAATGGATGATAGACTTGACATTATGGAAGGTAGTCTGGTTTCGAGATATTTGTTACTGCAATGGATGGTAGGCTTGTCATTAAGGAACTTAGTCTGTTTTCGATATTTTTGTTACTCCAATGGATGGTAGCCTTGTCGTTATGGAAGGTAGTCTGTTTTCTAGATTTTTGTTACTCCAATGGATGATAGCCTTGTCATTATGGAAGTTAGTCTGTTGCAGAGATTTTTGTTACTCCAATGGATGGTAGTCTTGTCATTATGGAAGGAAGTCTATTGTATAGATTTTTGTAACTCCAATGGATGGTACCCTTGTCACTATGGAACATGGTCTATTATCGAGATCTTTATTACTCAATAGATGGTAGCCTTTTCATTATGGAAGGTAGTCTGTTGTAGAGATTTTTGTTACTACAATGGGTGATAGCCTTGTCATTATGGAAGGAACTTTGTTGTCGAGATTTTTGTTACTCCAATGGATGGTAGCCTTGTAATTATGGAACGTTGTATATTGTCGAGATTTTTGTTACTCCAATGGATGGTATCCTTGTCATTAAGGAAGGTAGTCTATTGTCGAGATTTTTGTTACTCCATTGGATTGTAGCCTTGTCATTATGGAAGGTAGTTTATTGTCGAGATTTTTGTCATTCTAATGGATGGTAACCTTGTCATTATGGATTGTAGTCTGTTGTCGAGATTTTATTACTCCAATGTTTGGTAGCCTTGTCATATGGAAGGCAGTCTGTTGTCGAGATTTTTTTTACTCTAATGGATGGTAGCCTTGTAATTATGGAAGTTAGTGTGTTCTCGATATCTTTGTTACTCAATGGATGGTAGCCTTGTCATTATGGAAGGTAGTCTGTTGTTGAGATTTTTGTTACTCCAATGGATGGTAGCCTTGTCATTATGGAAGGTAGTCTGTTGTCGATATTTTTTTTCTCCAATGGATGGTAGCCTTGTCATTATGGAACATAGTCTGCTATCGATATTTTGGTTACTCCAATGGATAGTAGCCTTGTCATTATGGAAGGTAGTCTGTTGTCGAAATTTTTGTTACTCTAATGGATGGTAGCCTTGTCATTATGGAAGGTAGTTTGTTGTCTAGATGTTTGTTACTCCAATGGATGGTAGCCTTGTCGTTATGGAAGGTAGTCTGTTGTCTAGATTTTTGTTACTCCAATGGATGATAGCCTTTTCATTATGGATGTTAGTCTGTTGCAGAGATTTTTGTTACTCCAATGCATGGTAGCCTTGTCATTATGGAAGGAAGTCTGTTGTATAGATTTTTGTAACTCCAATGGATGGTAGCCTTGTCATTATGGAAAATGGTCTATTATCGAGATCTTTGTTACTCAATAGATGGTAGCCTTGTCATTATGGAAGGTAGTCTGTTGTAGAGATTTTTGTTACTCCAATGGATGGTAGCCTTGTCATTATGGAACGTAGTCAGTTGTCGATATTTGTGTTACTCTAATGGATGGTAGCCTTGTCGTTATGGAAGGTAGTCTGTTGTCTAGATTTTTGTTACTCCAATGGATGATAGCCTTGTCATTATGGAAGTTAGTCTGTTGTCGAGATTTTTGTTACTCCAATAGATGGTAGCCTTGTCATTATGGAAGGAAGTATGTTGTATAGATTTTTGTAACTCCAATGGATGGTAGCCTTGTCATTATGGAACATGGTCTATTATCGAGATCTTTTTTACTCAATATATGGTAGCCTTGTCATTATGGAAGGTAGTCTATTGTAGAGATTTTTTGTTACTCCAATGGATGGTAGCCTTGTCATTATGGAAGGAAGTTTGTTGTCGAGATTTTTGTTACTCCAATGGATGGCAGCCTTGTCATTATGGAACGTGGTCTATTGTCGTGATTTTTGTTACTCCAATGGATGGTATCCTTGTCATTATGGAAGGTAGTCTGTTGTCGAGATTTTTGTTACTCCATTGGATTGTAGCCTTGTCATTATGGAAGATAGTTTGTTGTCAAGATTTTTGTCATTCCAATGGATGGTAACCTTGTCATTATGGATTGTAGTGTGTTCTCGAGATTTTTTTACTCCAATGTATGGTAGCCTTGTCATATGGAAGGCAGTCTGTTGTCGAGATTTTTTTTACTCCAATGGATGGTAGCCTTGTCATTATGGAAGTTAGTCTGTTGTCGATAACTTTGTTACGTAATGGATGGTAGCCTTGTCATTATAGAAGGTAGTTTGTTGTCGAGATTTTTGTTACTCCAATGGATTGTAGCCTTGTCATTATGGAAGGTAGTCTGTTGTCTAGATTTTTTTTACTCCAATGGATGGTAGCCTTGTCATTATGGAACATAGTCTGCTATCGATATTTTTGTTACTCCAATGGATGGTAGCCTTGTCGTTATGGAAGGTAGTCTATTGTCGACATTTTTGTTAGTCTAATGGATTGTAGCCTTGTCATTATGGAAGGTAGTTTGTATTATAGATTTTTGTTACTCCAATGGATGGTAGCCTTGTCGTTATGGAAGGTACTCTATTGTCTAGATTTTTGTTACTCCAATGGATAATAGCCTTGTCATTATGGAAGTTAGTCTGTTTTAGAGATTTTTGTTACTCCTATGGATGGTAGCCTTGTCATTATGGAAAGAAGTCTGTTTTATAGTTTATTGTAACTCCAACGGATGGTAGCCTTGTCATTATGGAACATAGTCTATTATCGAGATCTTTGTTACTCAATAGATGGTAGCCTTGTCATTATGGAACGTAGTAAGTTGTCGACATTTTTGTTACTCTAATGGATGGTAGCCTTGTCATTATGGAAGGTAGTTTGTTGTCTAGATTTTTGTTACTCCAATGGATGGTAGCCTTGTCGTTATGGAAGGTAGTCTATTGTCTAGATTTTTGTTACTCCAATGGATAATAGCCTTGTCATTATGGAAGTTAGTATGTTTCAGTGATTTTTGTTACTCAAATGGATGGTATCCTTGTCATTATGGAAGGAAATCTGTTGTAGATATTTTTGTTACTCCAATGGATGGTTGCCTTGTCATTATGGAACGTAGTCAGTTGTCGAGATTTTTGTTACTCCAATAGATGGTAGCCTTGTCATTATGGAAGGTAGTATGTCGTTGTGATTTCTTTCACTCCAATGTATTGTTGCCTTGTCATTATGGAAGGTAGTCTGTTGTACATATTTTGTTACTCCAATGGATGGTAGCCTTGTCATTATGGAAGTTAGTCTGTTGTCGAGATTTTTGTTACTCCAATAGATGGAAGCCTTGTCATTATGGAAGGAAGTCTGTTGTAGAGATTTGTTGTTTCTCCAATGGATGCTAGCCTTGTCCTTATGGAAGGAAGTTTGTTGTCGAGATTTTTGGTACTCCAATGGATGGTAGCCTTGTCATTATGGAACATGGTCTATTGTCGTGATTTTTGTTACTCCAATGGATGGTAGCCATGTCATATGGAAGGCAGTCTGTTGTCGAGATTTTTTTTACTCCAATGGATGGTAGCGTTGTCATTATGGAAGTTAGTCTGTTGTCGATAACTTTGTTACTCCAATGGATGGTAGCCTTGTCATTATGGAAGGTAGTCTGTTGTCTAGATTTTTTTTACTCCAATGGATGGTAGCCTTGTCATTATGGAACATAGTCTGCTATCGATATTTTTGTTACTCCAATGGATGGTAGCCTTGTCGTTATGGAAGGTAGTCTATTGTCGACATTTTTGTTACTCTAATGGATGGTAGCCTTGTCATTATGGAAGGTAGTCTGTTGTCTAGATTTTTGTTACTCCAATGGATGGTAGCCTTGTCATTATGGAATGAAGTCTGTTGTATAGATTTTTGTAACTCCAACGGATGTTAGCCTTGTCATTATGGAACATAGTCTATTATCGAGATCATTGTTACTCAATAGATTGTAGCCTTGTCATTATGGAAGGTAGTCTGTTGTAGATATTTTTGTTACTCCAATGGATGGTAGCCTTGTCATTATGGAACGTAGTCAGTTGTCGACATTTTTGTTACTCTAATGGATGGTAGCCTTATCATTATGGAAGGTAGTCTGTTGTCTAGATTTTTGTTACTCCAATGGATGGTAGCCTTGTCGTTATGGAAGGTAGTCTGTTGTCTAGATTTTTGTTACTCCAATGGATAATAGCCTTGTCATTATGGAAGTTAGTCTGTTTCAAAGATTTTTGTTACTCCAATGGATGGTATCCTTGTCATTATGGAAGGAAGTCTGTTGTATAGATTTTTGTAACTCCAATGGATGGTAGCCTTGTCATTATGGAACATGGTCTATTATCAAGATCTTTGTTACTCAATAGATGGTAGCCTTGTCATTATGGAACGTAGTCAGTTGTCGAGATTTTTGTTACTCCAATAGATGGTAGCCTTGTCATTATGGAAGGTAGTATGTCGTTGTGATTTCTGTCACTCCAATGTATTGTAGCCTTGTCATTATGGAAGGTAGTCTGTTGTTCATATTTTGTTACTCCAATGGATGGTAGCCTTGTCATTATGGAAGTTAGTCTGTTGTCGAGATTTTTGTTACTCCAATAGATGGAAGCCTTGTCATTATGGAAGGATGTATGTTATATAGATTTTTGTAACTCCAATGGATGGTAGCCTTGTCATTATGGAACATGGTCTATTATCGAGATCTTTGTTACTCAATATATGGTAGCCTTGTCATTATGGAAGGTAGTCTGTTGTAGAGATTTTTTGTTACTCCAATGGATGGTAGCCTTGTCATTATGGATGGAAGTTTGTAGTCGAGATTTTTGTTACTCCAATGGATGGTAGCCTTGTCATTATGGAACATGGTCTGTTGTCGAGATTTTTGTAACTCCATTGGATTGTAGCCTTGTCATTATGGAAGATAGTTTGTTGTCGAGATTTTTGTCATTCGAATGGATGGTAACCTTGTCATTATGGATTGTAGTCTGTTGTCGAGATTTTTTTACTCCAATGTATGGTAGCCTTGTCATATGGAAGGCAGTCTGTTGTCGAGATTTTTTTTACTCCAATGGATGGTAGCCTTGTCATTATGCAAGTTAGTCTGTTGTCGATAACTTTGTTACTCAATGGATGGTAGCCTTGTCATTATAGAAGGTAGTTTGTTGTCGAGATTTTTGTTACTCCAATGGATGGTAGCCTTGTCATTATGGAAGGTAGTCTGTTGTCTAGATTTTTTTTACTCCAATGGATGGTAGCCTTGTCATTATGGAACATAGTCTGCTATCGATATTTTTGTTACTCCAATGGATGGTAGCCTTGTCGTTATGGAAGGTAGTCTATTGTCGACATTTTTGTTACTCTAATGGATTGTAGCCTTGTCATTATGGAAGGTAGTTTGTTGTCTAGATTTTTGTTACTCCAATGGATGGTAGCCTTGTCGTTATGGAAGGTAGTATGTTGTCTAGATTTTTGTTACTCCAATGGATAATAGCCTTGTCATTATGGAAGTTAGTCTGTTTCAGAGATTTTTGTTACTCCAATGGATGGTAGCCTTGTCATTATGGAAGGAAGTCTGTTGTATAGATTTTTGTAACTCCAACGGATGGTAGCCTTGTCATTATGGAACATGGTCTATTATCGAGATCTTTGTTACTCAATAGATGGTAGCCTTGTCATTATGGAAGGTAGTCTGTTGTAGATATTTTTGTTACTCTAATGGATGGTGGCCTTGTCATTATGGAACGTAGTCAGTTGTCGAGATTTTTGTTACTCCAATAGATGGTAGCCTTGTCATTATGGAAAATAGTATGTCGTTGTGATTTTTGTCACTCCAATGTATTGTAGCCTTGTCATTATGGAAGGTAGTCTGTTGTTCATATTTTGTTACTCCAATGAGTGGTAGCCTTGTCATTATGTAAGGTAGTCTATTGTCGAGATTTTTGTTACTCCAATTGATGGTAGCATTATCATTATGGAAGGTTGTCTGTTATCGAGATTTCTTTTACTAAAATGAATGGTAGCCTTGTCATTCTGGAAGGTAGTCTGTTGTCAAGATTTTTGTTACTACAATGGATGGTAGTCTTGTCAATATGGAAGGTAGTCCATTGTCGAGATTTTTTTTACTTTAAGGGATGTTAGCCTTGTCATTATGGAAGGTAGTGTGTTTTCGATATTTTTGTTATTCAAACGGATGGTAGCCTGGTCATTATGGAATGTAGTCTCTTGTTTATATTTTCATTACTCCAACGGATGGTAGCCTTGTCATTATGGAATGAAGTCTTTTGTCGAGATTTTTGTTACTCTAATGGATGGTAACCTCGTCATTATGGAAGGTAGTCTATTGTAAAGATTTTTGTTACTCCAATGGATGGTAGCCTTGTCATTACGGAAGGTAGACTGTTTTCGAGATTTTTGTTACTCCAATGGATGGTAGCATTATCATTATGGATGGTTGTCTATTGTCGAGATTTTTGTTGCTCCAATGGATGGTAGCCTTGTCATTACGGAAGGTAGTCTGTTTTCGAGATTTTTGTTATTCAAATGGATGGTAGCCTTGTCGTTATGGAAAGTAGTCTATTGTCAAGATTTTTGTTACTCCAATGGATGCTAGCGTTGTCATTATGGAAGGTAGTATGTCATTGTGATTTCTGTCACTCCAATGGATGGTAGCCTTGTCACTATGGAAGGTAGTCTGTTTTTCATATTTTTGTTACTCCAATGGATGGTAGCCTTCTCATTATGGAAGGTAGTCTATTGTCGAGATTTTTGTTACTCCAATGGATGGTAGCATTATCATTATGGAAGGTTGTCTGTTGTCGAGATTTTTGTTACTCCAATGGATGGTAGCCTTGTCATTATGGAAGGTAGTCTGTTGTTCATATTTTTATTACTCCAATGGATGGTAGCCTTGTCATTATGGTAGGTAGTCTATTGTCGAGATTTTTGTTACTCCAATGGATGGTAGCATTATCATTATGGAAGGTTGTCTATTGTCGAGATTTTTTTTACTCCAATGGATGGTAGCCTTGTCATTTTGGAAGGTAGTCTGTTTTCGAGAATTTTGTTACTCCAATGGATGGTAGCCTTGTCATTATGGAAGGTAGTCTATTTTTCATATTTTTGTTACCCCAATGGATGGTAGCCTTGTCATTATGGTAGGTAGTCTATTGTCGAGATTTTTGTTACTCCAATGGATGGTAGCATTATCATTATGGAAGGTTGTATGTTGTCGAGATTTTTGTTACTCCAATGGATGGTAGCGTTGTCATTATGGAAGGTAGTATGTCATTGTGATTTCTGTCACTCCAATGGATGGTAGCCTTGTCATTATGGAAGGTAGTCTGTTGTTCATATTTTTGTTACTCCAATGGATGGTAGCCTTGTCATTATGGAAGGCAGTCTATTGTCGAGATTTTTGTTACTCTAATGGATGGTAGCATTATCATTACGGAAGGTAGTCTGTTTTCGAGATTTTTGTTACTCCAATGGATGGTAGCCTTGTCATTATGGAAGGTAGTCTGTTTTCGAGATTTTTGTTACTCCAATGGATGGTAGCCTTGTCATTATGGAAGGAAGTCTGTTGTTCATATTTTTGTAACTCCAATGGATGGTAGCCTTGTCATTATGGTAGGTAGTCTATTGACGAGATTTTTGTTACTCCAATGGATGGTAGCATTATCATTATGGAAGGTAATCTGTTGTCGAGATTTTTGTTACTCCAATGGATGCTAGCGTTGTCATTATGGAAGGTAGTATGTCGTTGTGATTTCTGTCACTCCAATGTATGGTAGCCTTGTCACTATGGAAGGTAGTCTGTTGTTCATATTTTTGTTACTCCAATGGATGGTAGCCTTGTCATTATGGAAGGTAGTCTGTTGTCGAGATTTTTTTTACTACAATGGATGGTAGTCTTGTCATTATGGAAGGTAGTCCGTTGTCGAGATTTTTGTTACTTTAAGGGATGTTAGCCTTGTCATTATGGAAGATAGTGTGTTTTCGATATTTTTGTTATTCCAATGGATGGTAGCCTGGTAATTATGGAATGTAGTCTCTTGTTTATATTTTCGTTACTCCAACGGATGGTAGCCTTGTCATTATGGAATGAAGTCTTTTGTCGAGATTTTTGTTACTCTAATGGATGGTAACCTTGTCAATATGGAAGGTAGTCTGTTGTTGAGATTTTTTTTACTACAATGAATGGTAGCCTTGTCATTACGGAAGGTACTATGTTGTCGAGATTTTTGTTACTCCAATGGATGGTATCATTATCATTATGGAAGGTTGTCTGTTGTCGAGATTTTTGTTACGCCAATGTAAGGTAGCCTTGTCATTACGGAAGATAGTCTGTTTTCGAGATTTTTGTTATTCAAATGGATGGTAGCCTTGTCGTTATGGAAGGTAGTCTATTGTCTAGATTTTTGTTACTCCAATGGATGCTAGCGTTGTCATTATGGAAGGTAGTATGTCATTGTGATTTCTGTCACTCCAATGGATGGTAGCCTTGTCACTATGGAAGGTAGTCTGTTTTTCATATTTTTGTTACTCCAATGGATGGTAGCCTTGTCATTATGGAAGGTAGTCTATTGTTGAGATTTTTTTTACTACAATGAATGGTAGCCTTGTCATTATGGAAGGTAGTATGTTTTCGAGATTTTTGTTACTCTAATGGATGGTAGCATTATCATTATGGAAGGTTTTCTGTTGTCGCGATTTTTGTTACTCCAATGGATGGTAGCCTTGTCATTACGGAAGGTAGTATGTTTTCGAGATTTTTGTTATTCAAATGGATGGTAGCCTTGTCGTTATGGAAGGTAGTCTATGGTCGAGATTTTTGTTACTCCAATGGATGCTAGCGTTGTCATTATGGAAGGTAGTATGTCATTGTTATTTCTGTCACTCCAATGGATGGTAGCCTTGTCACTATGGAAGGTAGTCTGTTTTTCATATTTTTGTTACTCCAATGGATGGTAGCCTTGTCATTATGGAAGGTAGTCTATCGTTGAGATTTTTTTTACTACAATGAATGGTAGCCTTGTCATTATGGAAGGTAGTATGTTTTCGAGATTTTTGTTACTCTAATGGATGGTAGCATTATCATTATGGAAGGTTGTCTGTTGTGGCAATTTTTGTTACTCCAATGGATGGTAGCCTTGTCATTACGGAAGGTAGTATGTTTTCGAGATTTTTGTTATTCAAATGGATGGTAGCCTTGTCGTTATGGAAGGTAGTCTATTGTCGAGATTTTTGTTACTCCAATGGATGCTAGCGTTGTCATTATGGAAGGTAGTATGTCATTGTGATTTCTGTCACTCCAATGGATGGTAGCCTTGTCACTATGGAAGGTAGTTTGTTTTTCATATTTTTGTTACTCCAATGGATGGTAGCCTTGTCATTATGGAAGGTAGTCTATTGTCGAGATTTTTGTTACTCCAATGGATGGTAGCATTATCATTATGGAAGGTTGTCTGTTGTCGAGATTTTTGTTACTCCAATGGATGGTAGCCTTGTCATTATGGAAGGTAGTATGTTGTTCATATTTTTGTTACTCCAATGGATAGTAGCCTTGTCATTATGGTAGGTAGTCTATTGTCGAGATTTTTGTTACTCCAATGTATGGTAGCATTATCATTATGGAAGGTTTTCTATTGTCGAGATTTTTGTTACTCCAATGGATGGTAGCCTTGTCATTATGGAAGGTAGTCTATTGTTCATATTTTTGTTACTCCAATGGATGGTAGCCTTGTCATTATGGTAGGTAGTCTATTGTCGAGATTTTTGTTACTCCAATGGATGGTAGCATTATCATTATGGAAGGTTGTCTGTTGTCGAGATTTTTGTTACTCCAATGGATGGTAGCGTTGTCATTATGGAAGGTAGTATGTCATTGTGATTTCTGTCACTCCAATGGATGGTAGCCTTGTCATTATGGAAGGTAGTCTGTTGTTCATATTTTTGTTACTCCAATGGTTGGTAGCCTTGTCATTATGGAAGGTAGTCTATTATAAAGATTTTTATTACTCCAATGGATGGCAGCCTTGTCAATATGGAAGGTAGTCTGTTGTTGAGATTTTCTTTACTACAATGAATGGTAGCCTTGTCATTACGGAAGGTAGTATGTTGTCGAGTATTTTGTTACTCCAATGGATGGTATCATTATCATTATGGAAGGTTGTCTGTTGTCGAGATTTTTGTTACTCCAATGTATGGTAGCCTTGTCATTACGGAAGATAGTCTGTTTTCGAGATTTTTGTTATTCAAATGGATGGTAGCCTTGTCGTTATGGAAGGTAGTCTATTGTCGAGATTTTTGTTACTCCAATGGATGCTAGCGTTGTCATTATGGAAGGTAGTATGTCATTGTGATTTCTGTCACTCCAATGGATGGTAGCCTTGTCACTATGGAAGGTAGTCTGTTTTTCATATTTTTGTTACTCCAATGGATGGTAGCCTTGTCATTATGGAAGGTAGTCTATTGTTGAGATTTTTTTACTACAATGAATGGTAGCCTTGTCATTATGGAAGGTAGTATGTTTTCGAGATTTTTGTTACTCTAATGGATGGTAGCATTATCATTATGGAAGGTTGTCTGTTGTGGCGATTTTTGTTACTCCAATGGATGGTAGCCTTGTCATTACGGAAGGTAGTATGTTTTCGAGATTTTTGTTATTCAAATGGATGGTAGCCTTGTCGTTATGGAAGGTAGTCTATTTTCGAGATTTTTGTTACTCCAATGGATGCTAGCGTTGTCATTATGGAAGGTAGTATGTCATTGTGATTTTTGTCACTCCAATGGATGGTAGCCTTGTCACTATGGAAGGTAGTATGTTTTTCATATTTTTGTTACTCCAATGGATGGTAGCCTTGTCATTATGGAAGGTAGTCTATTGTCGAGATTTTTGTTATTCCAATGGATGGTAGCATTATCATTATGGAAGGTTGTCTGTTGTCGAGATTTTTGTTACTCGAATGGATGGTAGCCTTGTCATTATGGAAGGTAGTATGTTGTTCATATTTTTGTTACTCCAATGGATAGTAGCCTTGTCATTATGGTATGTAGTCTATTGTCGAGATTTTTGTTACTCCAATGGATGGTAGCATTATCATTATGGAAGGTTTTCTATTGTCGAGATTTTTGTTACTCCAATGGATGGTATCCTTGTCATTGTGGAAGGTAGTCTATTGTTCTTATTTTTGTTACTCCAATGGATGGTAGCCTTGTCATTATGGTAGGTAGTCTACTGTCGAGATTTTTGTTACTCCAATGGATGGTAGCATTATCATTATGGAAGGTTGTCTATTGTCGAGATTTTTGTTACTCCAATGGATGCTAGCGTTGTCATTATGGAAGGTAGTATGTCATTGTCATTTCTGTCACTCCAATGGATGGTAGCCTTGTCACTATGGAAGGTAGTCTGTTGTTCATATTTTTGTTACTCCAATGGTTGGTAGCCTTGTCATTATGGAAGGCAGTCTATTATCGAGATTTTTGTTACTCTAATGGATGGTAGCATTATCATTACGGAAGGTAGTCTGTTTTCGAGATTTTTGTTACTCCAATGGATGGTAGCCTTGTCATTATGGAAGGTAGTTTGTTTTCGAGATTTTTGTTACTCTAATGGATGGTAGCATTATCATTATGGAAGGTTGTCTATTGTCGCGATTTTTGTTACCCCAATGGATGGTAGCCTTGTCATTACGGAAGGTAGTATGTTTTCGAGATTTTTGTTATTCAAATGGATGGTAGCCTTGTCGTTATGGAAGGTAGTCTATTGTCGAGATTTTTGTTACTCCAATGGATGCTAGCGTTGTCATTATGGAAGGTAGTATGTCATTGTCATTTCTGTCACTCCAATGGATGGTAGCCTTGTCACTATGGAAGGTAGTCTGTTTTTCATATTTTTGTTACTCCAATGGATGGTAGCCTTGTCATTATGGAAGGTAGTCTATTGTTGAGATTTTTTATACTACAATGAATGGTAGCCTTGTCATTATGGAAGGTAGTATGTTTTCGAGATTTTTGTTACTCTAATGGATGGTAGCATTATCATTATGGAAGGTTGTCTGTTGTCGGGATTTTTGTTACTCCAATGGATGGTAGCCTTGTCATTACGGAAGGTAGTATGTTTTCGAGATTTTTGTTATTCAAATGGATGGTAGCCTTGTCGTTATGGAAGGTAGTCTATTGTCGAGATTTTTGTTACTCCAATGGATGCTAGCGTTGTCATTATGGAAGGTAGTATGTCATTGTGATTTCTGTCACTCCAATGGATGGTAGCCTTGTCACTATGGAAGGTAGTCTGTTTTTCATATTTTTGTTACTCCAATGGATGGTAGCCTTGTCATTATGGAAGGTAGTCTATCGTTGAGATGTTTTTTACTACAATGAATGGTAGCCTTGTCATTATGGAAGGTAGTATGTTTTCGAGATTTTTGTTACTCTAATGGATGGTAGCATTATCATTATGGAAGGTTGTCTGTTGTGGCGATTTTTGTTACTCCAATGGATGGTAGCCTTGTCATTACGGAAGGTAGTATGTTTTCGAGATTTTTGTTATTCAAATGGATGGTAGCCTTGTCGTTATGGAAGGTAGTTTATTGTCGAGATTTTTGTTACTCCAATGGATGCTAGCGTTGTCATTATGGAAGGTAGTATGTCATTGTGATTTCTGTCACTCCAATGGATGGTAGCCTTGTCACTATGGAAGGTAGTATGTTTTTCATATTTTTGTTACTCCAATGGATGGTAGCCTTGTCATTATGGAAGGTAGTCTATTGTCGAGATTTTGGTTACTCCAATGGATGGTAGCATTATCATTATGGAAGGTTGTCTGTTGTCGAGATTTTTGTTACTCCAATGGATGGTAGCCTTGTCATTATGGAAGGTAGTATGTTGTTCATATTTTTGTTACTCCAATGGATAGTAGCCTTGTCATTATGGTAGGTAGTCTATTGTCGAGATTTTTGTTACTCCAATGGATGGTAGCATTATCATTATGGAAGGTTTTCTATTGTCGAGATTTTTGTTACTCCAATGGATGGTAGCCTTGTCATTATGGAAGGTAGTCTATTGTTCATATTTTTGTTACTCCAATGGATGGTAGCCTTGTCATTATGGTAGGTAGTCTATTGTCGAGATTTTTGTTACTCCAATGGATGGTAGCATTATCATTATGGAAGGTTGTCTGTTGTCGAGATTTTTGTTACTCCAATGGATGGTAGCGTTATCATTATGGAAGGTAGTATGTCATTGTGATTTCTGTCACTCCAATGGATGGTAGCCTTGTCATTATGGAAGGTAGTCTGTTGTTCATAATATGTTACTCCAATGGTTGGTAGCCTTGTCATTATGGAAGGCAGTCTATTGTCAAGATTTTTGTTACTCTAATGGATGGTAGCATTGTCATTATGGAAGGTAGTCTATTGTTGAGATTTTTTATACTACAATGAATGGTAGCCTTGTCATTATGGAAGGTAGTATGTTTTCGAGATTTTTGTTACTCTAATGGATGGTAGCATTATCATTATGGAAGGTTGTCTGTTGTCGCGATTTTTGTTACTCCAATGGATGGTAGCCTTGTCATTACGAAAGGTAGTATGTTTTCGAGATTTTTGTTATTCAAATGGATGGTAGCCTTGTCGTTATGGAAGGTAGTCTATTGTCGAGATTTTTGTTACTCCAATGGATCCTAGCGTTGTCATTATGGAAGGTAGTATGTCATTGTGATTTCTGTCACTCCAATGGATGGTAGCCTTGTCACTATGGAAGGTAGTCTGTTTTTCATATTTTTGTTACTCCAATGGATGGTAGCCTTGTCATTATGGAAGGTAGTCTATCGTTGAGATTTTTTTTACTACAATGAATGGTAGCCTTGTCATTATGGAAGGTAGTATGTTTTCGAGATTTTTGTTACTCTAATGGATGGTAGCATTATCATTATGGAAGGTTGTCTGTTGTGGCGATTTTTGTTACTCCAATGGATGGTAGCCTTGTCATTACGGAAGGTAGTATGTTTTCGAGATTTTTGTTATTCAAATGGATGGTAGCCTTGTCGTTATGGAAGGTAGTTTATTGTCGAGATTTTTGTTACTCCAATGGATGCTAGCGTTGTCATTATGGAAGGTAGTATGTCATTGTGATTTCTGTCACTCCAATGGATGGTAGCCTTGTCACTATGGAAGGTAGTCTGTTTTTCGTATTTTTGTTACTCCAATGGATGGTAGCCTTGTCATTATGGAAGGTAGTCTATTGTCGAGATTTTTGTTACTCCAATGGATGGTAGCATTATCATTATGGAAGGTTGTCTGTTGTCGAGATTTTTGTTACTCCAATGGATGGTAGCCTTGTCATTATGGAAGGTAGTATGTTGTTCATATTTTTGTTACTCCAATGGATAGTAGCCTTGTCATTATGGTAGGTAGTCTATTGTCGAGATTTTTGTTACTCCAATGGATGGTAGCATTATCATTATGGAAGGTTTTCTATTGTCGAGATTTTTGTTACTCCAATGGATGGTAGCCTTGTCATTATGGAAGGTAGTCTATTGTTCATATTTTTGTTACTCCAATGGATGGTAGCCTTGTCATTATGGTAGGTAGTCTATTGTCGAGATTTTTGTTACTCCAATGGATGGTAGCATTATCATTATGGAAGGTTGTATGTTGTCGAGATTTTTGTTACTCCAATGGATGGTAGCGTTGTCATTATGGAAGGTAGTATGTCATTGTGATTTCTGTCACTCCAATGGATGGTAGCCTTGTCATTATGGAAGGTAGTCTGTTGTTCATAATATGTTACTCCAATGGTTGGTAGCCTTGTCATTATGGAAGGCAGTCTATTGTCAAGATTTTTGTTACTCTAATGGATGGTAGCATTATCATTACGGAAGGTAGTCTGTTTTCGAGATTTTTGTTACTCCAATGGATGGTAGCCTTGTCATTATGGAAGGTAGTCTGTTTTCGAGATTTTTCTTACTCTAATGGATGGTAGCATTATCATTATGGAAGGTTGTCTGTTGTCGCGATTTTTGTTACTCCAATGGATGGTAGCCTTGTCATTACGGAAGGTAGTATGTTTTCGAGATTTTTGTTATTCAAATGGATGGTAGCCTTGTCGTTATGGAAGGTAGTCTATTGTCGAGATTTTTGTTACTCCAATGGATGCTAGCGTTGTCATTATGGAAGGTAGTATGTCATTGTCATTTCTGTCACTCCAATGGATGGTAGCCTTGTCACTATGGAAGGTAGTCTGTTTTTCATATTTTTGTTACTCCAATGGATGGTAGCCTTGTCATTATGGAAGGTAGTCTATTATTGAGATTTTTTTTACTACAATGAATGGTAGCCTTGTCATTATGGAAGGTAGTATGTTTTCGAGATTTTTGTTACTCTAATGGATGGTAGCATTATCATTATGGAAGGTTGTATGTTGTCGCGATTTTTGTTACTCCAATGGATGGTAGCCTTGTCATTACGGAAGGTAGTATGTTTTCGATATTTTTGTTATTCAAATGGATGGTAGCCTTGTCGTTATGGAAGGTAGTCTATTGTCGAGATCTTTGTTACTCCAATGGATGCTAGCGTTGTCATTATGGAAGGTAGTATGTCATTGTGATTTCTGTCACTCCAATGGATGCTAGCCTTGTCACTATGGAAGGTAGTCTGTTTTTCGTATTTTTGTTACTCCAATGGATGGTAGCCTTGTCATTATGGAAGGTAGTCTATTGTCGAGATTTTTGTTACTCCAATGGATGGTAGCATTATCATTATGGAAGGTTATCTGTTGTCGAGATTTTTGTTACTCCAACGGATGGTAGCCTTGTCATTATGGAAGGTAGTCTGTTGTTCATATTTTTGTTACTCCAATGGATAATAGCCTTGTCATTATGGTAGGTAGTCTATTATCGAGATTTTTGTTACTCCAATGGATGGTAGCATTATCATTATGGAATGTTTTCTATTGTCGAGATTTTTGTTACTCCAATGGATGGTAGCCTTGTCATTATGGAAGGTAGTCTATTGTTCATATTTTTGTTACTCCAATGGATGGTAGCCTTGTCATTATGGTAGGTAGTCTATTGTCGAGATTTTTGTTACTCCAATTGATGGTAGCATTATCATTATGGAAGGTTGTATGTTGTCGAGATTTTTGTTACTCCAATGGATGGTAGCGTTGTCATTATGGAAGGTAGTATGTCATTGTGATTTCTGTCACTCCAATGGATGGTAGCCTTGTCATTATGGAAGGTAGTCTGTTGTTCATAATATGTTACTCCAATGGTTGGTAGCCTTGTCATTATGGAAGGCAGTCTATTGTCAAGATTTTTGTTACTCTAATGGATGGTAGCATTATCATTACGGAAGGTAGTCTGTTTTCGAGATTTTTGTTACTCCAATGGATGGTAGCCTTGTCATTATGGAAGGTAGTCTGTTTTCGAGATTTTTATTACTCTAATGGATGGTAGCATTATCATTATGGAAGGTTGTCTGTTGTCGCGATTTTTGTTACTCCAATGGATGGTAGCCTTGTCATTACGGAAGGTAGTATGTTTTCGAGATTTTTGTTATTCAAATGGATGGTAGCCTTGTCGTTATGGAAGGTAGTCTATTGTCGAGATTTTTGTTACTCCAATGGATGCTAGCGTTGTCATTATGGAAGGTAGTATGTCATTGTCATTTCTGTCACTCCAATGGATGGTAGCCTTGTCACTATGGAAGGTAGTCTGTTTTTCATATTTTTGTTACTCCAATGGATGGTAGCCTTGTCATTATGGAAGGTAGTCTATTATTGAGATTTTTTTTACTACAATGAATGGTAGCCTTGTCATTATGGAAGGTAGTATGTTTTCGAGATTTTTGTTACTCTAATGGATGGTAGCATTATCATTATGGAAGGTTGTATGTTGTCGCGATTTTTGTTACTCCAATGGATGGTAGCCTTGTCATTACGGAAGGTAGTATGTTTTCGAGATTTTTGTTATTCAAATGGATGGTAGCCTTGTCGTTATGGAAGGTAGTCTATTGTCGAGATCTTTGTTACTCCAATGGATGCTAGCGTTGTCATTATGGAAGGTAGTATGTCATTGTGATTTCTGTCACTCCAATGGATGCTAGCCTTGTCACTATGGAAGGTAGTCTGTTTTTCGTATTTTTGTTACTCCAATGGATGGTAGCCTTGTCATTATGGAAGGTAGTCTATTGTCGAGATTTTTGTTACTCCAATGGATGGTAGCATTATCATTATGGAAGGTTGTCTGTTGTCGAGATTTTTGTTACTCCAATGGATGGTAGCCTTGTCATTATGGAAGGTAGTCTGTTGTTCATATTTTTGTTACTCCAATGGATAATAGCCTTGTCATTATGGTAGGTAGTCTATTATCGAGATTTTTGTTACTCCAATGGATGGTAGCATTATCATTATGGAATGTTTTCTATTGTCGAGATTTTTGTTACTCCAATGGATGGTAGCCTTGTCATTATGGAAGGTAGTCTATTGTTCATATTTTTGTTACTCCAATGGATGGTAGCCTTGTCATTATGGTAGGTAGTCTATTGTCGAGATTTTTGTTACTCCAATGGATGGTAGCATTATCATTATGGAAGGTTGTCTGTTGTCGAGATTTTTGTTACTCCAATGGATGGTAGCGTTGACATTATGGAAGGTAGTATGTCATTGTGATTTCTGTCACTCCAATGGATGGTAGCCTTGTCATTATGGAAGGTAGTCTGTTGTTCATATTTTTGTTACTCCAATGGATGGTAGCCTTGTCATTATGGAAGGCAGTCTATTGTCGAGATTTTTGTTACTCTAATGGATGGTAGCATTATCATTACGGAAGGTAGTCTGTTTTCGAGATTTTTGTTACTCCAATGGATGGTAGCCTTGTCATTATTGCAGGTAGTCTGTTTTCGAGATTTTTGTTACTCCAAAGGATGATAGCCTTGTCATTATGGAAGGAAGTATGTTATTCATATTTTTGTAACTCCAATGGATGGTAGCCTTGTCATTATGGTAGGTAGTCTATTGACGAGATTTTTGTTACTCCAATGGATTGTAGCATTATCATTATGGAAGGTAGTCTATTGTCGAGATTTTTGTTACTCCAATGGATGCTAGCATTGTCATTATGGAAGGTAGTATGTCGTTGTGATTTCTGTCACTCCAATGTATGGTAGCCTTGTCACTATGGAAGGTAGTCTGTTGTTCATATTTTTGTTACTCCAATGGACGGTGGCCATGTCGTTATGGAAGGTAGTCTATTGTCGAGATTTTTGTTACTCCAATTGATGGTAGCCTTATCATTATGGAAGGTTGTCTATTATCGAGATTTCTTTTACTACAATGAATGGTAGCCTTGTCATTCTAGAAGGTAGTCTGTTGTCGAGATTTTTGTTACTACAATGGATGGTAGTCTTGTCATTATGGAAGGTAGTCCGTTGTCGAGATTTTTGTTACTTTAAGGGATGTTAGTCTTGTCATTATGGAAGGTAGTGTGTTTTCGATATTTTTGTTATTCCAATGGATGGTAGCCTGGTCATTATGGAATGTAGTCTCTTGTTTATATTTTCGTTACTCCAACGGATGGTAGCCTTGTCATTATGGAATGAAGTCTTTTGTCGAGATTTTTGTTACTCTAATGGATGGTAACCTTGTCATTATGGAAGGTAGTCTATTGTAAAGATTTTTGTTACTCCAATGGATGGAAGCCTTGTCAATATGGAAGGCAGTCTGTTGTTGAGATTTTTTTTACTACAATGAATGGTAGCCTTGTCATTACAGAAGGTAGTCTATTTTCGAGATTTTTGTTACTCCAATGGATGGTATCATTATCATTATGGAAGGTTGTCTGTTGTCGAGATTTTTGTTACTCCAATGGATGGTAGCCTTGTCATTACGGAAGATAGTCTGTTTTCGAGATTTTTGTTATTCAAATGGATGGTAGCCTTGTCGTTATGGAAGGTAGTCTATTGTCGAGATTTTTGTTACTCCAATGGATGCTAGCGTTGTCATTATGGAAGGTAGTATGTCATTGTGATTTCTGCAACTCCAATGGATGGTAGCCTTGTCACTATGGAAGGTAGTCTATTTTTCATATTTTTGTTACTCCAATGGATGGTAGCCTTGTCATTATGGAAGGTAGTCTATTGTCGAGATTTTTGTTACTCCAATGGATGGTAGCATTATCATTATGGAAGGTTGTCTGTTGTCGAGATTTTTGTTACTCCAATGCATGGTAGCCTTGTCATTATGGAAGGTAGTCTGTTTTCGAGATTTTTGTTACTCCAATGGATGGTAGCCTTGTCATTATGGAAGGTAGTCTGTTGTTCATATTTTTGTTACTCCGATGGATGGTAGGCTTGTCATTATGGTAGGTAGTCTATTGTCGAGATTTTTGTTACTCAAATGGATGGTAGCATTATCATTATGGAAGGTTGTCTGTTGTCGAGATTTTTGTTACTCCAATGGATGGTAGCCTTGTCATTATGGAAGGCAGTCTATTGTCGAGATTTTTGTTACCCTAATGGATGGTAGCATTATCATTACGGAAGGTAGTCTGTTTTCGAGATTTTTGTTACTCCAATGGATAGTAGCCTTGTCATTATGGAAGGTAGTCTGTTTTCGAGATTTTTGTTACTCCAATGGATGGTAGCCTTGTCATTATGGAAGGAAGTCTGTTGTTCATATTTTTGTAACTCCAATGGATGGTAGCCTTGTCATTATGGTAGGTAATCTATTGACGAGATTTTTGTTACTCCAATGGATTGTAGCATTATCATTATGGAAGGTAGTTTGTTGTCGAGATTTTTGTTACTCCAATGGATGCTAGCGTTGTCATTATGGAAGGTAGTATGTCGTTGTGATTTCTGTCACTCCAATGTATGGTAGCCTTGTCATTCTGGAAGGTAGTCTATTGTCGAGATTTTTGTTACTACAATGGATGGTAGTCTTGTCATAATGGAAGGTAGTCCGTTGTCGAGATTTTTGTTACTTTAAGGGATGTTAGCCTTGTCATTATGGAAGGTAGTGTGTTTTCGATATTTTTGTTATTCCAATGGATGGTAGCCTGGTCATTATGGAATGTAGTCTCTTGTTTAAATTTTTCGTTACTCCAACGGATGGTAGCCTTGTCATTATGGAATGAAGTCTTTTGTCGAGATTTTTGTTACTCTAATGGATGGTAGCCTTGTCATTATGGAAGGTAGTCTATTGTTCATATTTTTGTTACTCCAATGGATGGTAGCCTTGTCATTATGGTAGGTAGTCTATTGTAAAGATTTTTGTTACTCCAATGGATGGCAGCCTTGTCAATATGGAAGGTAGTCTGTTGTTGAGATTTTTTTTACTACAATGAATGGTAGCCTTGTCATTACGGAAGGTAGTCTGTTTTCGAGATTTTTGTTACTCCAATGGATGGTAGCATTATCATTATGGAAGGTTGTCTGTTGTCGAGATTTTTGTTACTCCAATGGATGGTAGCATTGTCATTTCGGTAGATAGTCTGTTTTCGAGATTTTTGTTATTCAAATGGATGGTAGCCTTGTCGTTATGGAAGGTAGTCTATTGTCGAGATTTTTGTTACTCCAATGGATGCTAGCGTTGTGATTATGGAAGGTAGTACGTCATTGTGATTTCTGTCACTCCAATGGATGGTAGCCTTGTCACTATGGAAGGTAGTCTATTTTTCATATTTTTGTTACTCCAATGGATGGTAGCCTTGTCATTATGGAAGGAAGTCTATTGTCGAGATTTTTGTTACCCTAATGGATGGTAGCATTATCATTACGGAAGGTAGTCTGTTTTCGAGATTTTTGTTACTCCAATAGATGGTAGCCTTGTCATTACGGAAGGTAGTCTATTTTCGAGATTTTTGTTACTCCAATGGATGGTAGCCTTGTAATTATGGATGGTAGTCTGGTGTCGAAAGTTTTGTTATTCCAATGGATTGTAGCCCTGTTATTATGGAAGGTAGTCTGTTGTCGATGTTTTTGTTACTCCAATGGATAGTAGCCTTGTTATTATGGAAGGTAGTCTGTTGTCTAGATTTTTGTTATTCCAATGAATGGTAGCCCTGTCATTATGGAAGGTAGTCTGTTGTCGAGATTTTTGTTACTCCAATAGATCATAGCGTTGTCATTATGGAAGGTAGTATGTCGTTGTGATTTCTGTTACTCCAATGGAAGGTAGCCTTGTCACTATGGAAGGTAGTCTGTTGTTCATATTTTTGTTACTCCAATGGATGGTAGCCTCGTCATTATGGAAGGTAGTCTATTGTCGAGATTTTTGTTACTCCAATGGATGGTAGCATTATCATTATGGAAGGTTATCTATTGTCGAGATTTTTGTTACTCCAATGCATGGTAGCCTTGTCATTATGGAAGGTAGTCTATTTTCGAGATTTTTCTTACTCTAATGGATGGTAGCCTTGTCATTATGGAAGGTAGTTTGTTTTTGAGATTTTTGTTACTCCAATGGATGGTAGCCTTGTCATTATGGAAGGTAGTCTGTTGTTCATATTTTTGTTACTCCAATGGATGGTAGCCTTGTCATTATGGTAGGTAGTCTATTGTCGAGATTTTTGTTACTCCAATGGATGGTATCATTATCATTATGGAAGGTTATCTGTTGTCGAGATTTTTGTTACTCCAGTGGATGGTAGCCTTGTCATTACGAAAGGTAGTCTATTTTAGAGATTTTTGTTACTCCAATAGATGGTAGACTTGTCATTATGGAAGGTAGTCTGTTGTCGAGATTTTTGTTACTCCAATGGATGGTATCATTGTCATTATGGATGGTAGTCTGTTGTCGTGATTTTTGTTATCCCAATGGATTGTATCATTGTCATTATGTAATGTATTTTGTTGTCGATGTTTTCGTTACTCCAATGGATGGTAGCCTTGTCATTATGAAAGGTAGTTTGTTGTCGAGATTTTTGTTATTCCAATGGATGGTATCCTTGTCATTATGGAAGGTAGTCTATTGTCGAGATTTTTGTTACTCCAATGGATGCTAGCGTTGTCATTTTGGAAGGTAGTATGTCGTTGGGATTTCTGTCACTCTAATGGATGGTAGCCTTGTCACTATGGAAGGTAGTCTGTTTTCAAGATTTTTGTTACTCCAATGGATGGTAGCCTTGTCATTATGGAAGGTAGTTTGTTTTTGAGATTTTTAGTACTCCAATGGACGGTAGCCTTGTCATTATGGAAGGTAGTCTGTTGTTCATATTTTTGTTACTCCAATGGATGGTAGCTTTGTCATTATGGTCGGTAGTCTGTTGTCGAGATTTTTGTTACTCCAATGGATGGTAGCATTATCATTATGAAAGGTTGTCTATTGTCGAGATTTTTATTACTCCAATGGATGGTAGCCTTGTCATTACGAAAGGTAGTCTATTTTCGAGATTTTTGTTACTACAATAGATGGTAGCCTTGTCATTATGGAAGGTAGTCTATTGTCGAGGTTTTTGTTACTCCAATGGATGGTAGCATTATCATTATGGAAGGTTGTCTGTCGTTGGGATTTCTGTCACTCTAATGGATGGTAGCCTTGTCACTATGGAAGGTAGTCTGTTTTCGAGATTTTTGTTACTCCAATGGATGGTAGCCTTGTCATTATGGAAGGTAGTTTGTTTTTGAGATTTTTAGTACTCCAATGGATGGTAGCCTTGTCATTATGGAAGGTAGTCTGTTGTTCATATTTTTGTTACTCCAATGGATGGTAGCTTTGTCATTATGGTCGGTAGTCTGTTGTCGAGATTTTTGTTACTCCAATGGATGGTAGCATTATCATTATGAAAGGTTGTCTATTGTCGAGATTTTTATTACTCCAATGGATGGTAGCCTTGTCATTACGAAAGGTAGTCTATTTTCGAGATTTTTGTTACTCCAATAGATGGTAGCCTTGTCATTATGGAAGGTAGTCTATTGTCGAGATTTTTGTTACTCCAATGGATGGTAGCATTATCATTATGGAAGGTTGTCTGTCGTTGGGATTTCTGTCACTCTAATGGATGGTAGCCTTGTCACTATGGAAGGTAGTCTGTTTTCGAGATTTTTGTTACTCCAATGGATGGTAGCCTTGTCATTATGGAAGGTAGTTTGTTTTTGAGATTTTTAGTACTCCAATGGATGGTAGCCTTGTCATTATGGAAGGTAGTCTGTTGTTCATATTTTTGTTACTCCAATGGATGGTAGCTTTGTCATTATGGTCGGTAGTCTGTTGTCGAGATTTTTGTTACTCCAATGGATGGTAGCATTATCATTATGAAAGGTTGTCTATTGTCGAGATTTTTATTACTCCAATGGATGGTAGCCTTGTCATTACGAAAGGTAGTCTATTTTCGAGATTTTTGTTACTCCAATAGATGGTAGCCTTGTCATTATGGAAGATAGTCTATTGTCGAGATTTTTGTTACTCCAATGGATGGTAGCATTATCATTATGGAAGGTTGTCTGTTGTCGAGATTTTTGTTACTCCAATGGATGGTAGCCTTGTCATTATGGAAGGAAGTCTGTTTTCGAGATTTTTGTTACTCCAATGGATGGTAGCCTTGTCATTATGGAAGGTAGTTTGTTTTTGAGATTATTGGTACTCCAATGGATGTTAGCCTTGTCATTATGGAAGGTAGTCTGTTGTTCATATTTTTGTTACTCCAGTGGATGGTATCCTTGTGATTATGGTAGGTAGTCTATTGTCGAGATTTTTGTTACTCCAATGGATGGTAGCATTATCATTATGAAGGTTGTCTGTTGTCTAGATTTTTATTACTCCAATGGATGGTAGCCTTGTCATTACGAAAGGTAGTCTATTTTTGAGATTTTTGTTACTCCAATAGATGGTAGCCTTGTCATTATGGAAGGTAGTTTGTTGTCGAGATTTTTGTTACTCCAATGGATGGTATAATTGTCATTACGGATGGTAGTCTGTTGTTGTGATTTTTGTTATTCCAATGGATTGTATTATTGTCATTATGGAACGTATTCTATTGTCGATGTTTTCGTTACTCCAATGAATGGTAGCCTTGTAACTATGGAAGGTAGTCTGTTGTTCATATTTTTGTTACTCCAATGGATGGTAGCCTTGTCATTATGGAAGGTAGTCTATTGTCGAGATTTTTGTTACTCCAATGGATGGTAGCATTATCATTATGGAAGGTTGTCTATTGTCGATATTTTTGTTACTCCAATGGATGGTAGCCTTGTCATTATGGAAGGTAGTCTGTTTTGGAGATTTTTGTTACTTCAATGGATGCTAGCCTTGTCATTTTGGAAGGTAGTCTGTTGTTGAGATTTTTGTTACTCCAATCGATGGTAGCCTTGTCATTATGGAAGGTAGTCTATTTTCGAGATTTTTGTTACTCCAATGGATGGTAGACTTGTCATTATGGAAGGTAGTTTGTTGTTCATATTTTTGTTACTCCAATGGATGGTAGCCTTGTCATTATGGTAGGTAGTCTATTGTCGAGATTTTTGTTACTCCAATGGATGGTAGCATTATCATTATGGAAGGTTGTCTCTTGTCGAGGTTTTTGTTACTCCAATGGATGGTAGCCTTGTCATTACGGAAGGTAGTCTATTTTCGAGATTTTTGTTACTCCAATGGATGGTAGCCTTGTAATTATGGATGGTAGTCTGGTGTCGAAATTTTTATTATTCCAATGGATTGTAGCCTTGTTATTATGGAAGGTAGTCTCTTGTCGATGTTTTTGTTACTCCAATGGATAGTAGCCTTGTTATTATAGAAGGTAGTCTGTTGTCGAGATTTTTGTTACTCCAATAGATGATAGCGTTGTCATTATGGAAGGTAGTATGTCGTTGTGATTTCTGTTACTCCAATGGATGGTAGCCTTGTCACTATGGAAGGTAGTTTGTTGTTCATATTTTTGTTACTCCAATGGATGGTAGCCTCGTCATTATGGAAGGTAGTCTATTGTCGAGATTTTTGTTACTTCAATGGATGGTAGCATTATCATTATGGAAGGTTGTCTATTGTCGAGATTTTTGTTACTCCAATGCATGGTAGCCTAGTCATTATGGAAGGTAGTCTATTTTCGAGATTTTTCTTACTCCAATGGATGGTAGCCTTGTCATTATGGAAGGTAGTTTGTTTTTGAGATTTTTGTTACTCCAATGGATCGTAGCCTTGTCATTATGGAAGGTAGTCTATTGTTCATATTTTTGTTACTCCAATGGATGGTAGCCTTGTCATTATGGTAGGTAGTCTATTGTCGAGATTTTTGTTACTCCAATGGATGGTATCGTTATCATTATGGAAGGTTGTCTGTTGTTGAGATTTTTGTTACACCAGTGGATAGTAGCCTTGTCATTACGGATGGTAGTCTGTTGTTGTGATTTTTGTTATTCCAATGGATTGTATTATTGTCATTATGGAACGTATTCTACTGTCGATGTTTTCGTTACTCCAATGAATGGTAGCCTTGTAACTATGGAAGGTAGTCTGTTGTTCATATTTTTTTACTCCAATGGATGGTCGCCTTGTCATTATGGAAGGTAGTCTATTGTCGAGATTTTTGTTACTCCAATGGATGGTAGCATTATCATTATGGAAGGTTGTCTATTATCGATATTTTTGTTACTCCAATGGATGGTAGCCTTGTCATTATGGAAGGTAGTCTGTTATTGAGATTTTTGTTACTTCAATGGATGCTAGCCTTGTCATTTTAGAAGGTAGTCTGTTGTTGAGATTTTTGTTACTCCAATGGATGGTAACCTTGTCATTATGGAAGGTAGTCTATTTTCGAGATTTTTGTTACTCCAATGGATGGTAGCCTTGTCATTATGGAAGGTAGTTTGTTGTTCATATTTTTGTTACTCCAATGGATGGTAGCCTTGTCATTATGGTAGGTAGTCTATTGTCGAGATTTTTGTTACTCCAATGGATGGTAGCATTATCATTATGGAAGGTTGTCTCTTGTCGAGGTTTTTGTTACTCCAATGGATGGTAGCCTTGCCATTACGGAAGGTAGTCTGTTTTCGAGATTTTTGTTACTCCAATGGATGGTAGCCTTGTCATTATGGATGGTAGTCTTTTGTCCAGATTTTTGTTATTCCAATGTTTTGTAGCCTTTTCATTATGGAACGTATTCTGTTGTCGATGTTTTCGTTACTCCAATGGATAATAGCCTTGTTATTATGGAAGGTAGTATGTTCTCTAGATTTTTGTTATTCCAAATAATAGTAGCATTATCATTATGGTAGGTAGTCTCTTGTCGAGATTTTTGTTACTCCAATGGATGCTAGCGTTGTCATTATGGAAGGTAGTATGTCGTTGTGATTTATGTCACTCTAGTGAATGGTAGCCTTGTAACTATGGAAGGTAGTCTGTTGTTCATATTTTTGTTACTCCAATGGATGGTAGCCTTGTCATTATGGAAGGTAGTCTATTGTCGAGATTTTTGTTACTCCAATGGATGATAGCATTATCATTATGGAAGGTTGTCTGTTGTAGATATTTTTGTTACTCCAATGGATGGTAGCCTTGTCATTATGGAAGGTAGTCTGTTATGGAGATTTTTGTTACTTCAATGGATGCTAGCCTTGTCATTTTGGAAGGTAGTCTGTTGTTGAGATTTTTGTTACTCCAATGGATGGTAGCCTTGTCATTATGGAAGGTAGTCTGTTTTCGAGATTTTTGTTACTTTAATGGATGGTAGCCTTGTCATTATGGAAGATAGTCTATTTTTGAGATTTTTGTTACTCCAATGGATGGTATCCTTGTCATTATGGAAGGTAGTTTGTTGTTCATATTTTTGTTACTCCAATAGATGGTAGCCTTGTCATTATGGTAGGTAGTCTATTGTCGAGATTTTTGTTACTCCAATGGATGATAGCATTATCATTATGGAAGGTTGTCTGTTGTCGAGATTTTTGTTACTCCAATGGATGTTAGCCTTGTCATTACGGAAGGTAGTCTGTTTTCAAAATTTTTGTTACTCCAATGGATCGTAGCCTTGTAGTTATGGATGGTAGTCTGTTGTCGAGATTTTTGTTATTCCAATGGATTGTAGCCTTTTCATTATGGAACGTATTATGTTTTCAATGTTTTTGTTACTCCAATGGATAGTAGCCTTGTTATTATGGAAGGTAGTCTGTTGTCTAGATTTTTGTTATTCCAATGAATGGTAGCCTTGTCATTATGGAAGGTAGTCTGTTGTCGATATTTTTGTTACTCCAATGGATGTTAGCCTTGTCATTACGAAAGGTAGTCTGTTTTCGAGATTTTTGTTACTCCAATAGATGGTAGCCTTATCATTATAGAAGGTAGTCTGTTGTCGAGATTTTTGTTACTCCAATGGATGGTATCATTGTCAATATGGATGGTAGTCTGTTGTCGTGATTTTTGTTATTCCAATGGATTGTATCATTGTCATTATGGAAAGTATTCTATTGTCGATGTTTTCGTTACTCCAATGGATGGTAGCCTTGTCATTTTGAAAGGTAGTTTGTTGTCGAGATTTTTGTTATTCCAATGGATGGTAGCCTTGTCATTATGGAAGGTAGTATGTCGTTGTGATTTCTGTCACTCCAATGGATGGTAGCCTTGTCACTATGGAAGGTAGTTTGTTGTTCATATTTTTGTTACTCCAATGGATGGTAGCCTTGTCATTTTGGAAGGTAGTCTGTTGTTGAGATTTTTGATACTCCAATGGATGATAGCATTATCATTATGGAAGTTTGTCTGTTGTCGAGATTTTTGTTACTCCAATGGATGGTAGCCTTGTCATTATGGAAGGTAGTCTGTTTTCGAGATTTTTGTTACTTTAATGGATGGTAGCCTTGTCATTATGGAAGGTAGTCTGTTTTCCAGATTTTTGTTACTCCAATGGATGGTAGCCTTGTCATTATGGAAGGTAGTTTGTTGTTCATATTTTTGTTACTCCAATGGATGGTAGCCTTGTCATTATGGTAGGTAGTATATTGTTAAGATTTTTGTTACTCCAATGGATGGTAGCATTATCATTATGGAAGGTTGTCTGTTGTCCAGATTTTTGTTACTCCAATGGATGGTAGCCTTGTCATTACGGAAGGTAGTCTGTTTTCGAGATTTTTGTTATTCCAATGGATTATAGCCTTTTCATTATGGAACGTATTCTGTTGTCGATGTTTTTGTTACTCCAATGGATAGTAGCCTTGTTATTATGAAAGGTAGTCTGTTGTCTAGATTTTTGTTATTCCAATGAATAGTAGCCTTGTCATTAAGGAAGGTAGTCTGTTGTCGAGATTTTTGTTACTCCAATGGATGCTAGCGTTGTCATTATGGAAGGTAGTATGTCGTTGTGATTTCTGTCACTCAAGTGGATGGTAGCCTTGTAACTATGGCATGTAGTCTGTTGTTCATATTTTTTTTACTCCAATGGATGGTAGCCTTGTCATTATGGAAGGTAGTCTATTGTCGAGATTTTTGTTACTCCAATGGATGGTAGCATTATCATTATGGAAGGTTGTCTGTTGTCGAGATTTTTGTTACTCAAATGGATGGTAGCCTTGTCATTATCGAAGGTAGTCTGTTTTGGAGATTTTTGTTACTTCAATGGATGCTAGCCTTGTCATTATGGAAGGTAGTCTGTTTTCGAGATTTTTGTTACTCCAATGGATGGTAGCCTTGTCATTATGGAAGGTAGTTTGTTGTTCATATTTCTGTTATTCCAATGGATGGTAGCCTTGTAATTATGGTAGGTAGTCTATTGTCGAGATTTTTGTTACTCCAATGGTTGGTAGCATTATCATTATGGAAGGTTGTCTTTTGTCTAGATTTTTGTTACTCCAATTGATGGTAGCCTTGTCATTACGGTAGGTAGTCTGTATTCGAGATTTTTGTTACTCCAATGGATGGTAGCCTTGTCTTTATGGATGGTAGTCTGTTGTCGAGATTTTTGTTATTCCAATGGATTGTATCATTGTCATTATGGAAGGTATTGTGTGGTCGATGTTTTCGTTACTCCAATGGATGGTAGCCTTGTCATTATGAAAGGTAGTTTGTTGTTGAGATTTTTGTTATTCCAATGGATGGTAGCCTTGTCATTATGGAAGGTAGTCTATTGTCGAGATTTTTGTTACTCCAATGGATGCTAGCGTTGTCATTTTGGAAGGTAGTAGGTCATTGTGATTTCTGTCACTCCAATGGATGGTAGCCTTGTCACTATGGAAGGTAGTCTATTTTTCATATTTTTGTTAGTCCAATGGATGGTAGCATTATCATTATGGAAGGTTGTCTGTTGTCGAGATTTTTGTTACTCCAATGGATGGTAGCCTGTCAATACAGAAGGTTGTCTGTTGTCGAGATTTTTGTTACTCCAATGGATGGTAGCCTTGTCATTACGGAAGGTAGTCTGTTTTCGAGATTTTTGTTACTCCAATGGATGGTAGCCTTGTCATTATGGATGGTAGTCTGTTGTCGATATTTTCTTTACTCCAATGGATGGTAGCCTTGTCATTATGAAAGGTAGTCTATTTTCGAGATTTTTGTTACTCCAACAGATGGTAGCCTTGTCATTATGGAAGGTAGTCTGTTGTCGAGATTTTTGTTACTCCAATGGATGGTATCATTGTCATAATGGATGGTAGTCTGTTGTCATGATTTTTGTTATTCCAATGGATTGTATCATTGTCATTATGGAACGTATTATGTTGTCGTTGTTTTCGTTACTCCAATGGATGGTAGCCTTGTCATTATGAAAGGTAGTTTGTTGTTGAGATTTTTGTTATTCCAATGGATGGTAGCCTTGTCATTATGGAAGGTAGTCTATTGTCGAGATTTTTTTTACTCCAATGGATGCTAGCGTTGTCATTTTGGAAGGTAGTATGTCATTGTGATTTTTGTCACTCCAATGGATGGTAGCCTTGTCACTATGGAAGGTAGTCTGTTGTTCATATTTTTGTTACTCCAATGGATGGTAGCCTTGTCATTTTGGAAGGTAGTTTGTTGTTCATATTTTTGTTACTCCAATGCATGGTAGCATTATCATTATGGAAGTTCGTCAATTGTCGATATTTTTGTTACTCCAATGGATGGTAGCCTTGTCATTATGGAAGGTAGTCTGTTGTCGAGATTTTTGTTACTTTAATGGATGGTAGCCTTGTCATTATGGAAGGTAGTCTATTTTGGAAATTTTTGTTACTCCAATGTATGGTAGCCTTGTCATTATGGAAGGTAGTTAGTTATTCATATTTTTGTTAATCCAATGGATGGTAGCGCTTTCATTATGGTAGGTAGTCTATTGTCGAGATTTTTGTTACTCCAATGGATGGTAGCATTATCATTATGGAAGGTTGTCTGTTGTCCAGATTTTTGTTACTCCAATGGATGGTAGCCTTGTCATTACGGAAGGTAGTCTGTTTTCGAGATTTTTGTTACACCAATGGATGGTAGCCTTGTCATTATGGATGGTAGTATGTTGTCGAGATTTTTGTTATTCCAATGGATGTAGCCTTTTCATTATGGAACGTATTCTGTTTTCGATGTTTTTGTTACTCCAATGGATAATAGCCTTGTTATTATGGAAGGTTGTCTGTTGTCTAGATTTTTGTTATTCCAATGAATTGTAGCCTTGTCATTATGGAAGGTAGTCTGTTGTCGAGATTTTTGTTACTCCAATGGATGCTATCGTTGTCATTATGGAAGGTAGTATGTCGTTGTGATTTCTTTCACTCCAGTGGATGGTAGCCTTGTAACTATGGAAGGTAGTTTGTTGTTCATATTTTTGTTACTCCAATGGATGGTAGCCTTGTCATTATGGAAGGTAGTCTATTGTCGAGATTTTTACTACTCCAATGGATGGTAGCATTATCATTATGGAAGGTTGTCTGTTGTCGAGATTTTTGTTACTCCAATGGATGGTAGCCTTGTCATTATGGAAGGTAGTTTGTTGTTCATATTTTTGTTACTCCAATGGATGGTATCCTTGTCATCATGGTAGGTAGTCTATTGTCGAGATTTCTGTTACCTCAATGGATGATAGCATTATAATTATGGAAGGTTCTCTGTTGTCGAGATTTTTGTTACTCCAATGGATGGTAGCCTTGTCATTACGGAAGGTAGTCTCTTTTCGAGATTTTTGTTACTCCAATGGATGGTAGCCGTGTCATTATGGATGGTAGTCTGTTGTCGAGATGTTTGTTATTCCAATGGATTGTATCATTGTCATTATGCAACGTATTCTGTTGTCGATGTTTTCGTTACTCCAATGGAAGGTAGCCTTGTCATTATTAAAGGTAGTTTTTGTCGAGATTTTTGTTATTCCAATGGATGGTAGCCTTGTCATTATGGAAGGTAGTCTATTGTCGAGATTTTTGTTACTCCAATGGATGCTAGCGTTGTCATTTTGGAAGGTCGTCTGTTTTCGAGATTTTTGTTACACCAATGGATGGTAGCCTTGTCATTACGGAAGGTAGTCTCTTTTCGAGATTTTTGTTACTCCAATGGATGGTAGCCGTGTCATTGTGGATGGTAGTCTGTTGTCTAGATTTTTGTTATTCCAATGGATTGTATCATTGTCATTATGGAACGTATTCTGTTGTCGATGTTTTCGTTACTCCAATGGATGGTAGCCTTGTCATTATTAAAGGTAGTTTTTGTCGAGATTTTTGTTATTCCAATGGATGGTAGCCTTGTCATTATGTCATTATGGAAGGTAAATCATTGTTTAGATTTTTTTACTCCAATGGATGGTAGCGTTGTCATTATTGAAGATAGTTTGTTTTTGGGATTTTGTTACTCAAATGGAAGGTAGCCTTGTCATTACAGAAGTTAGTTCGTTGTTGAGATTTTGTTACTCTAATGGATGGTAGCCTTGTCATTATGGAAGGTAGTTCGTTGTTAGGATTTTGTTACTCAAATGGATGGTAGCCTTGTCATTACGGAAGGTAGTTTTTTGTTGAGGTTTTGTTACTCCAATGGATGGTAGCCTTGTCATTATTGAAGGTAGTTCGCTGTTGAGATTTTGTTACTCCATTGGATGGTAGCCTTGTCATTATGGGAGGTAGTTAGTTGTTGTGATTTTGTTACTCCAAAGGATGGTAGCCTTGTCATTATGGAAGGCGGTTTGTTGTTGAGATTTTGTTAGTTCAATGGATGCTAGCCTTGTAAATATGGAAGGTAGTTTGTTGTTGAGATTTTGTTACTCCAATTGATGGTAGCCTTGTCATTATGGAAGGTAGTTCGTTGTTGTGATTTTGTAACTCCATTTGATGGTAGCCTTGTTATTATGGAAGGTAAATTGTTGTTGAGATTTTGTTACTCCAATGGATGGTAGCTATGTCCTTATGGAAGGTAGTTCGTTATTGATATTTTGTTACTCTAATGGATGGTAGAGATGTCCTTATGGAAGGTAGTTCGTTGTTGAGATTTTGTTACTCTAGTGGATGGAAGCCTTGTCATTAGGGAAGGTAGTTTATTGTTGAGATTTTGTTACTCCATTGGATGGTAGCGTTGTCATTATGGAAGGTAAATCATTGTTGAGTTTTTGTTACTCTAATGGATTGTAGCCTTGTCATTATGGAAGGTACTGCGTTGTTGGGATTTTGTTACTCGAATGGATGGTAGCCTTGTCATTATTGAAGGTAGTTCGCTGTTAAGATTTTGTTACTCCATTGGATGGTAGCCTTGTCATTATGGGAGGTAGTTAGTTGTTGTGATTTTGTTACTCCGATGGATGGTAGCGTTGTCATTATGGAAGGTAGTTTGTTGTTGGGATTTTGTTACTCAAATGGAAGGTAGCCTTGTCATTACAGAAGCTAGTACGTTATTGAGATTTTCTTACTCTAATGGATGGTAGCCTTGTCATTACGGAAGGTAGTTTGTTGTTGAGATTTTGTTACTCAAATGGATGGTAGCCTTGTCATTACGGAAGGTAGTTCGCTATTGAGATTTTGTTACTCCATTGGATGGTAGCCTTGTCATTATGGGAGGTAGCTAGTTGTTGTGATTTTGTTACTCCAATGGATGGTAGCCTTGTCATTATGGAAGGAAGTTTGTTGTTGCGATTTTGTTAGTTCAATGGATGGTGGCCTTGTAAATATGGAAGGTAGATTGTTGTTGAGATTTTGTTACTCCAATTGATGGTAGCCTTGTCATTATGGAAGGTAGTTTGTTGTTGAGATTTTGTTACTTTAATGGATGGTAGCCTTGTCATTATGAAAGGTAGTTCGTTGTTGAGATTTTGTAACTCCATTGGATGTTAGCCTTGTCATTGTGGAAGGTAAATTGTTGTTGAGATTCTGTTACTCCAATGGATGGTAGCTATGTCCTTATGGAAGGTAGTTCGTTGTTGATATTTTGTTACACTAATGGATGGTAGCGATGTCCTTATGAAAGGTAGTTCATTGTTGAGATTTTGTTACTCTAGTGGATGGAAGCCTTGTCATTAGGGAAGGAAGTTCGTTGTAGAGATTTTGTTACTCCATTGGATGGTAGCGATGTCATTATGGAAGGTAAATCATTGTTTAGATTTTGTTACTCCAATGGATGGTAGCGATGTCATTATGGAAGGTAGTTTGTTGTGGAGATTTTGTTACTCTAATGGATGGTAGCCTTTTCATTACGGATGGTAGTTCATTGTTGATTTTTTGTTACTCTAATGGATTGTAGCCTTGTCATTATGGAAGGTAGTTTTGTGTTGAGATTTTGTTACTCTAATGGATGGTAGCCTTGTCATTACGGAAGGTAGTTTGTTGTTGGGATTTTATTACTCTAATGTATGGTAGCCTTGTCATTATGGAAGGTAGTTCATTGTTGAGATTTTGTTACTCTAATGGATTGTAGCCTTCTAATTATGGAAGGTAGTTCGTTGTTGGGATTTTGTTACTCTAATGGATGGTAGCCTTGTCATTATGGAAGGAAGTTTTTTGTTAAGATTTTGTTACTCCATTGGATGGTAGCCTTGTCATTATGGGATGTAGTTAGTTGTTGTGATTTTGTTAGTCCAACGGATGGTAGCCTTGTCATTATGGAATGTAGTTTGTTGTTGACATTTTGTTACTCTAATGGATGGTAGCCTTGTCATTATGGAAGGTAGTTTGTTGTTGAGATTTTATTACTCTAATGGATGGTAGCCTTGTCATCATGGAAGGTAGTTCATTGTTGAGATTTTGTTACTCTAATGGATTGTAGCCTTCTAATTATGGAAGGTAGTTCGTTGTTGGGATTTTGTTACTCTAATGGATGGTAGCCTTGTCATTATGGAAGGTAGTTTTTTGTTAAGATTTTGTTACTCCATTGGATGGTAGCCTTGTCATTATGGGAGGTAGTTAGTTGTTGTGATTTTGTTACTCCAACGGATGGTAGCCTTGTCATTATGGAATGTAGTTTGTTGTTGACGTTTTGTTAGTCTAATGGCTGGTAGCCTTGTCATTATGGAAGGTAGTTTGTTGTTGAGATTTTATTACTCTAATGGATGGTAGCCTTGTCATTATGGAAAGTAGTTCATTGTTGAGATTTTGTTTCTCCAATGGATGGTAGCCTTATCATTATGGAATTTAGTTCGTTGTTGAGACTTTGTTACTCTAATAGATGGTAGCCTTGTCATTATGGAAGGCAGTTTTTTGTTGAGATTTTGTTACTCCATTGCATGGTAGCCTTGTCATTATGGGAGGTAGTTAGTTGTTGTGATTTTGTTACTCCAATGGATGGTAGCCTTATCATTATGGAATGTAGTTTGTTCATGAGATTTTGTTACTCTAATGGATGGTAGCCTTGTCATTACGGAAGGTAGTTCGTTGTTGGGATTTTGTTACTTTAATGGATGGTAGCCTTGTCGTTACAGAAGGTAGTTTGTTGTTGAGATTTTGTTACTCTAATAGATGGTAGACTTGTCATTATGGAAGTTAGTTCGTTGTTGAGATTTTGTTACTCCATTGGATGGTAGCCTTGTCATTATGGAAGGTAAATCATTGTTTGAATATTGTTTCTCTAATGGATGGTAGAGATGTCATTATGGAAGGTAGTTCATTGTTAGGATTTTGTTACTCAAATGGATGGTAGCCTTGTCATTATGGAAGGTAGTTAGTTGTTGTGATTTTGTTACTCCAATGGATGGTAGCCTTGTCATTACGGAATGTAGTTTGTTGTTGAGATTTTGTCACTCTAATGGATTGTAGCCTTGTCATTATGGAAGGTAGTTCGTTGTTGGGATTTTGTTACTCTAATGGATGGTAGCCTTGTCATTATTGAAGGTAGTTCGCTGTTAAGATTTTGTTACTCTAATGAATAGTAGCCTTGTCATTATGGGAGGTAGTTAGTTGTTGTGATTTTGTTACTCCAATGGATGGTAGCGTTGTCATTATGGAAGGTAGTTTGTTGTTCGGATTTTGTTACTCAAATGGAAGGTAGCCTTTTCATTATAAAAGCTAGTTCGTTGTTGAGATTTTTTTACTCTAATGGATGGTAGCCTTGTCATTATGGAAGGTAGTTCGTTGTTAGGATTTTGTTACTCAAATGGATGGTAGCCTTGTCATTACGGAAGGTAGTTTGTTGTTGAGATTTTCTTTCTCCAATGGATGGTAGCCTTGTCATTACAGAAGTTAGTTCGCTATTGAGATTTTGTTACTCCATTGGATGGTAGCCTTGTCATTATGGGAGGTAGTTAGTTATTGTGATTTTGTTACTCCAATGGATGGTAGCCTTGTCATTATAAAAGGCAGTTTGTTGTTGATATTTTGTTCGTTCAATGGATGCTAGCCTTGTAAATATGGAAGGTAGTTTGTTGTTGAGATTTTGTTACTCCAATTGATGGTAGCCTTGTCATTATGGAAGGTAGTTTGTTGTTAAGATTTTGTTACTTTAATGGATGGTAGCCTTGTCATTATGGAAGGTAGTTCGTTGTTGAGATTTTGTAACTCCATTTGATGGTAGCCTTGTCATTATGGAAGGTAAATTGTTGTTGAGATTCTGTTACTCCAATGGATGGTAGCTATGTCCTTATGGAAGGTAGTTCGTTGTTGATATTTTATTACTCTAATGGATGGTAGCGATGTCCTTATGGAAGGTAGTTCGTTGTTGAGATTTTGTTACTCTAATGGATGGAAGCCTTGTCATTAGGGAAGGTAGTTCGTTGTTGAGATTTTGTTACTCCATTGGATGGTAGCGATGTCATTATGGAAGGTAAATCATTGTTTAGATTTTGTTACTCCAATGGATGGTAACGATGTCATTATGGAAGGTAGTTCGTTGTGGAGATTTTGTTACTCTTATGGATGGTAGCCTTGTCATTACGGATGGTAGTTCATTGTTAAGTTTTTGTTACTCTAATGGATTGTAGCCTTGTCATTATGGAAGGTAGTTTGTTGTTGGGATTTTGTTACTCTAATGGATGGTAGCCTTGTCATTATGGAAGGTAGTTCGTTGTTGAGATTTTGTTACTCTAATGGATGGCAGCCTTGTCATTATTGAAGGTAGTTCGTTGTGAGGATTTTGTTACTCAAATGGATGGTAGCCTTGTCATTACGTATGGTAGGTCATTGTTGATTTTTTGTTACTCTAATGGATTGTAGCCTTGTCATTATGGAAGGTAGTTTGTTGTTGGGATTTTGTTACTCTAATGGATGGTAGCCTTGTCATTATGGAAGGTAGTTCGTTGTTGAGATTTTGTTACTCTAATGGATGGTAGCCTTGTCATTATTGAAGGTAGTTCGTTGTTAGGATTTTGTTACTCAAATGGATGATAGCCTTGTCATTACGGATGGTAGTTCATTGTTGAGTTTTTGTTACTCTAATGGATTGTAGCCTTGTCACTATTGAAGGTACTTCGTTGTTGGGATTTTGTTATTCTAATGGATGTTAGCCTTGTCATTATTGAAGGTAGTTCATTGTTAAGATTTTGTTACTCTAGTGGATGGAAGCCTTGTCATTAGGGAAGGTAGTTCGTTGTAGAGATTTTGTTACTCCATTGGATGGTAGCGCTGTCATTATGGAAGGTAAATCATTGTTTAGATTTTGTTACTCCAATGGATGGTAGCGATGTCAATATTGAAGGTAGTTCGCTGTTAAGATTTTGTTACTCTAATGAATAGTAGCCTTGTCATTATGGGAGGTAGTTAGTTGTTGTGATTTTGTTACTCCAATGGATGGTAGCGTTGTCATTATGGAAGGTAGTTCGTTGTTCGGATTTTGTTACTCAAATGGAAGGTAGCCTTGTCATTACAAAAGCTAGTTCGTTGTTGAGATTTTGTTAATCTAATGGATGGTAGCCTTGTCATTATGAAAGGTAGTTCGTTGTTAGGATTTTGTTACTCAAATGGATGGTAGCCTTGTCATTACGGAAGGTAGTTTGTTGTTGAGATTTTCTTTCTCCAATGGATGGTAGCCTTGTCATTACAAAAGGTAGTTCGCTATTGAGATTTTGTTACTCCATTGGATGATAGCCTTGTCATTATGGGAGGTAGTTAGTTATTGGGATTTTGTTACTCCAATGGATGGTAGCCTTGTCATTATAGAAGGCAGTTTGTTGTTGATATTTTGTTAGTTCAATGGATGCTAGCCTTGTAAATATGGAAGGTAGTTTGTTGTTGAGATTTTGTTACTCCAATTGATGGTAGCCTTGTCATTATGGAAGGTAGTTTGTTGTTAGGATTTTGTTACTCAAATGGATGGTAGCCTTGTCATTATGGAAGGTAGTTCGTCGTTGAGATTTTGTAACTCCGTTTGATGGTAGCCTTGTCATTATGGAAGGTAAATTGTTGTTGAGATTCTGTTACTCCAATGGATGGTAGCTATGTCCTTATGGAAGGTAGTTCGTTGTTGATATTTTATTACTCTAATGGATGGTAGCGATGTCCTGATGGAAGGTAGTTCGTTGTTGAGATTTTGTTACTCTAATGGATGGAAGCCTTGTCATTAGGGAAAGTAGTTCGTTGTTGAGATTTTGTTACTCCATTGGATGGTAGCGATGTCATTATGGAAGGTAAATCATAGTTTAGATTTTGTTACTCCAATGGATGGTAGCGATGTCATTATGGAAGGTAGTTCGTTGTGGAGATTTTGTTACTCTTATGGATGGTAGCCTTGTCATTATGGATGGTAGTTCATTGTTGAGTTTTTGTTACTCTAATGGATTGTAGCCTTGTCATTATGGAAGGTAGTTTGTTGTTGGGATTTTGTTACTCTAATGGATGGTAGCCTTGTCATTATGGAAGGTAGTTCGTTGTTGAGATTTTGTTACTCTAATGGATGGTAGCCTTGTCATTATGGAAGGTAGTTCGTTGTTAGGATTTTGTTACTCAAATGGATGGTAGCCTTGTCATTACGGATGGTAGTTCATTGTTGAGTTTTTGTTACTCTAATGGATTGTAGCCTTGTCACTATTGAAGGTACTTCGTTGTTGGGATTTTGTTACTCTAATGGATGGTAGCCTTGTCATTATTGAGGGTAGTTCATTGTTGAGATTTTGTTACTCTAGTGGATGGAAGCCTTGTCATTTGGGAAGATAGTTCGTTGTAGAGATTTTGTTACTCCATTGGATGGTAGCGATTTCATTATGGAAGGTAAATCATTGTTTAGATTTTGTTACTCCAATGGATGGTAGCGATGTCATTATGGAAGATAGTTCGTTGTGGAGATTTTGTTACTCTAATGGATGGTAGCCTTGTCATTACGGATGGTGGTTCATTGTTGAGTTTTTGTTACTCCATTGGATGGTAGCCTTGTCATTATGAAAGGTAAATAATTGTTTAAATATTGTTCCTCTAATGAATGGTAGCGATTTCATTATGGAAGGTAGTTCATTGTTAGAATTTTGTTACTCAAATGGATGGTAGCCTTGTCATTATGGAAGGTAGTTAGTTGTTGTGATTTTGTTACTCCAATGGATGGTAGCCTTGTCATTACAGAATGTAGTTTGTTGTTGAGATTTTGTCACTCTAATGGATTGTAGCCTTGTCATTATGGAAGGTAGTTCGCTGTGGAGATTTTGTTACTCTAATGGATGGTAGCCTTGTCATTACGGATGGTAGTTCATTGTTGAGTTTTTGTTACTCCATTGGATGGTAGCCTTGTCATTATGGAAGGTAAATCATTGTTTAAATATTGTTCCTCTAATGGATGGTAGCGATGTCATTATGGAAGGTAGTTCATTGTTAGGATTTTGTTACTCAAATGGATGGTAGCCTTGTCATTATGGAAGGTAGTTAGTTGTTGTGATTTTGTTACTCCAATGGATGGTAGCCTTGTCATTACGGAATGTAGTTTGTTGGTGAGATTTTGTCACTCTAATGGATTGTAGCCTTGGTATTATGGAAGGTAGTTTGTTGTTGAGATTTTGTTACTCTAATGGATGGTAGCCTTGTCATTATGGAAGGTAGTTCGTTGTTGAGATTTTGTTACTCTAATGGATGGTAGCCTTGTCATTATGGAAGGTAGTTCGTTTTTGAGATTTTGTTACTCCAATGGATGGTAGCCTTATCATTATGGAAGGTAGTTTGTTGTTTAGATTTTGTTACTCTAATAGATGGTAGACTTGACATTATGGAAGTTAGTTCGTTGTTGAGATTTTGTTACTCCATTGGATGGTAGCCTTGTCATTATGGAAGGTAAATCATTGTTTAAATATTGTTCCTCTTATGGATGGTAGTGATGTCATTATGGAAGGTAGTTCATTGTTAGTATTTTGTTACTCAAATGGATGGTAGCCTTGTCATTATGGAAGGTAGTTAGTTGTTGTGATTTTGTTACTCCAATGGATGGTAGCCTTGTCATTACGGAATGTAGTTTGTTGTTGAGATTTTGTCACTCTAATGGATTGTAGCCTTGTCATTATGGAAGGTAGTTCGTTGTTGGGATTTTGTTACTCTAATGGATGGTAGTGATGTCAATATTGAAGGTAGTTCGCTGTTAAGATTTTGTTACTCTAATGAATAATAGCCTTGTCATTATGGGAGGTAGTTAGTTGTTGTGATTTTGTTACTCCAATGGATGGTAGCGTTGTCATTATGGAAGGTAGTTTGTTGTTCGGATTTTGTTACTCAAATGGAAGGTAGCCTTTTCATTATAAAAGCTAGTTCGTTGTTGAGATTTTGTTACTCTAATGGATGGTAGCCTTGTCATTATGGAAGGTAGTTCGTTGTTAGGATTTTGTTACTCAAATGGATGGTAGCCTTGTCATTACGGAAGGTAGTTTGTTGTTGAGATTTTCTTTCTCCAATGGATGGTAGCCTTGTCATTACAGAAGGTAGTTCGCTATTGAGATTTTGTTACTCCATTGGATGGTAGCCTTGTCATTATGGGAGGTAGTTAGTTATTGGGATTTTGTTACTCCAATGGATGGTAGCCTTGTCATTATAGAAGGCAGTTTGTTGTTGATATTTTGTTAGTTCAATGGATGCTAGCCTTGTAAATATGGAAGGTAGTTTGTTGTTGAGATTTTGTTACTCCAATTGATGGTAGCCTTGTCATTATGGAAGGTAGTTTATTGTTAAGATTTTGTAACTTTAATGGATGGTAGCCTTGTCATTATGGAATGTAGTTCGTTGTTGAGATTTTGTAACTCCATTTGATGGTAGCCTTGTCATTATGGAAGGTAAATTGTTGTTGAGATTCTGTTACTCCAATGGATGGTAGCTATGTCCTTATGGAAGGTAGTTCATTGTTGATATTTTATTACTCTAATGGATGGTAGCGATGTCCTTATGGAAGGTAGTTCGTTGTTGAGATTTTGTTACTCTAATGGATGGAAGCCTTGTCATTAGGGAAAGTAGTTCGTTGTTGAGATTTTGTTACTACATTGGATGGTAGCGATGTCATTATGGAAGGTAAATCATAGTTTAGATTTTGTTACTCCAATGGATGGTAGCGATGTCATTATGGAAGGTAGTTCGTTGCGGAGATTTTGTTACTCTTATGGATGGTAGCCTTGTCATTACAGATGGTAGTTCATTGTTGAGTTTTTGTTACTCTAATGGATTGTAGCCTTGTCATTATGGAAGGTAGTCCGTTGTTGAGTTTTTGTTACTCCATTGGATGGTAGCGATGTCAATATGGAAGGTAAATCATTGTTTAGATTTTGTTACTCCAATTGATGGTAGTGATGTCATTATGGAAGGTAGTTCGTTGTGGAGATTTTGTTTCTCTTATGGATGGTAGCCTTGTCATTACGGATGGTAGTTCATTGCTAATTTTTTGTTACTCTAATGGATTGTAGCCTTGTCATTATGGAAGGTAGTTTGTTGTTGGGATTTTGTTACTCTAATGGATGGTAGCCTTGTCATTATGGAAGGTAGTTCGTTGTTGAGATTTTGTTACTCTAATGGATGGTAGCCTTGTCATTATTGAAGGTAGTTCGTTGTTAGGATTTTGTTACTCAAATGGATGATAGCCTTGTCATTACGGATGGTAGTTCATTGTTGAGTTTTTGTTACTCTAATGGATTGTAGCCTTGTCACTATTGAAGGTACTTCGTTGTTGGGATTTTGTTATTCTAATGGATGTTAGCCTTGTCATTATTGAAGGTAGTTCATTGTTAAGATTTTGTTACTCTAGTGGATGGAAGCCTTGTCATTAGGGAAGGTAGTTCATTGTAGAGATTTTGTTACTCCATTGGATGGTAGCGCTATCATTATGGAAGGTAAATCATTGTTTAGATTTTGTTACTCCAATGGATGGTAGCGATGTCAATATTGAAGGTAGTTCGCTGTTAAGATTTTGTTACTCTAATGAATAGTAGCCTTGTCATTATGGGAGGTAGTTAGTTGTTGTGATTTTGTTACTCCAATGGATGGTAGCGTTGTCATTATGGAAGGTAGTTCGTTGTTCGGATTTTGTTACTCAAATGGAAGGTAGCCTTGTCAATACAAAAGCTAGTTCGTTGTTGAGATTTTGTTAATCTAATGGATGGTAGCCTTGTCATTATGAAAGGTAGTTCGTTGTTAGGATTTTGTTACTCAAATGGATGGTAGCCTTGTCATTACGGAAGGTAGTTTGTTGTTGAGATTTTCTTTCTCCAATGGATGGTAGCCTTGTCATTACAAAAGGTAGTTCGCTATTGAGATTTTGTTACTCCATTGGATGATAGCCTTGTCATTATGGGAGGTAGTTAGTTATTGGGATTTTGTTACTCCAATGGATGGTAGCCTTGTCATTATAGAAGGCAGTTTGTTGTTGATATTTTGTTAGTTCAATGGATGCTAGCCTTGTAAATATGGAAGGTAGTTTGTTGTTGAGATTTTGTTACTCCAATTGATGGTAGCCTTGTCATTATGGAAGGTAGTTTGTTGTTAGGATTTTGTTACTCAAATGGATGGTAGCCTTGTCATTATGGAAGGTAGTTCGTCGTTGAGATTTTGTAACTCCGTTTGATGGTAGCCTTGTCATTATGGAAGGTAAATTGTTGTTGAGATTCTGTTACTCCAATGGATGGTAGCTATGTCCTTATGGAAGGTAGTTCGTTGTTGATATTTTATTACTCTAATGGATGGTAGCGATGTCCTTATGGAAGGTAGTTCGTTGTTGAGATTTTGTTACTCTAATGGATGGAAGCCTTGTCATTAGGGAAAGTAGTTCGTTGTTGAGATTTTGTTACTCCATTGGATGGTAGCGATGTCATTATGGAAGGTAAATCATAGTTTAGATTTTGTTACTCCAATGGATGGTAGCGATGTCATTATGGAAGGTAGTTCGTTGTGGAGATTTTGTTACTCTTATGGATGGTAGCCTTGTCATTATGGATGGTAGTTCATTGTTGAGTTTTTGTTACTCTAATGGATTGTAGCCTTGTCATTATGGAAGGTAGTTTGTTGTTGGGATTTTGTTACTCTAATGGATGGTAGCCTTGTCATTATGGAAGGTAGTTCGTTGTTGATATTTTGTTACTCTAATGGATGGTAGCCTTGTCATTATGGAAGGTAGTTCGTTGTTAGGATTTTGTTACTCAAATGGATGGTAGCCTTGTCATTACGGATGGTAGTTCATTGTTGAGTTTTTGTTACTCTAATGGATTGTAGCCTTGTCACTATTGAAGGTACTTCGTTGTTGGGATTTTGTTACTCTAATGGATGGTAGCCTTGTCATTATTGAGGGTAGTTCATTGTTGAGATTTTGTTACTCTAGTGGATGGAAGCCTTGTCATTTGGGAAGGTAGTTCGTTGTAGAGATTTTGTTACTCCATTGGATGGTAGCGATTTCATTATGGAAGGTAAATCATTGATTAGATTTTGTTACTCCAATGGATGGTAGCGATGTCATTATGGAAGATAGTTTGTTGTGGAGATTTTGTTACTCTAATGGATGGTAGCCTTGTCATTACGGATGGTGGTTCATTGTTGAGTTTTTGTTACTCCATTGGATGGTAGCCTTGTCATTATGGAAGGTAAATAATTGTTTAAATATTGTTCCTCTAATGAATGGTAGCGATTTCATTATGGAAGGTAGTTCATTGTTAGAATTTTGTTACTCAAATGGATGGTAGCCTTGTCATTATGGAAGGTAGTTAGTTGTTGTGATTTTGTTACTCCAATGGATGGTAGCCTTGTCATTACAGAATGTAGTTTGTTGTTGAGATTTTGTCACTCTAATGGATTGTAGCCTTGTCATTATGGAAGGTAGTTCGCTGTGGAGATTTTGTTACTCTAATGGATGGTAGCCTTGTCATTACGGATGGTAGTTCATTGTTGAGTTTTTGTTACTCCATTGGATGGTAGCCTTGTCATTATGGAAGGTAAATCATTGTTTAAATATTGTTCCTCTAATGGATGGTAGCGATGTCATTATGGAAGGTAGTTCATTGTTAGGATTTTGTTACTCAAATGGATGGTAGCCTTGTCATTATGGAAGGTAGTTAGTTGTTGTGATTTTGTTACTCCAATGGATGGTAGCCTTGTCATTACGGAATGTAGTTTGTTGGTGAGATTTTGTCACTCTAATGGATTGTAGCCTTGTCATTATGGAAGGTAGTTTGTTGTTGAGATTTTGTTACTCTAATGGATGGTAGCCTTGTCATTATGGAAGGTAGTTCGTTGTTGAGATTTTGTTACTCTAATGGATGGTAGCCTTGTCATTATGGAAGGTAGTTCGTTTTTGAGATTTTGTTACTCCAATGGATGGTAGCCTTATCATTATGGAAGGTAGTTTGTTGTTTAGATTTTGTTACTCTAATAGATGGTAGACTTGACATTATGGAAGTTAGTTCGTTGTTGAGATTTTGTTACTCCATTGGATGGTAGCCTTGTCATTATGGAAGGTAAATCATTGTTTAAATATTGTTCCTCTTATGGATGGTAGTGATGTCATTATGGAAGGTAGTTCATTGTTAGTATTTTGTTACTCAAATGGATGGTAGCCTTGTCATTATGGAAGGTAGTTAGTTGTTGTGATTTTGTTACTCCAATGGATGGTAGCCTTGTCATTACGGAATGTAGTTTGTTGTTGAGATTTTGTCACTCTAATGGATTGTAGCCTTGTCATTATGGAAGGTAGTTCGTTGTTGGGATTTTGTTACTCTAATGGATGGTAGCCTTGTCATTATTGAAGGTAGTTCGCTGTTAAGATTTTGTTACTCTAATGAATAATAGCCTTGTCATTATGGGAGGTAGTTAGTTGTTGTGATTTTGTTACTCCAATGGATGGTAGCGTTGTCATTATGGAAGGTAGTTTGTTGTTGGGATTTTGTTACCCAAATGGAAGGTAGCCATGTCATTACAGAAGCTACTTCGTTGTTGAGATTTTGTTACTCTAATGGATGGTAGCCTTGTCATTATGGAAGGTAGTTCGTTGTTAGGATTTTGTTACTCAAATGGATGGTAGCCTTGTCATTATGGAAGGTAGTTCGTTGTTGAGATTTTGTAACTCCGTTTGATGGTAGCCTTGTCATTATGGAAGGTAAATTGTTGTTGAGATTCTGTTACTCCAATGGATGGTAGCTATGTCCTTATGGAAGGTAGTTCGTTGTTGATATTTTATTACTCTAATGGATGGTAGCGATGTCCTTATGGAAGGTAGTTCGTTGTTGAGATTTTGTTACTCTAATGGATGGAAGCCTTGTCATTAGGGAAAGTAGTTCGTTGTTGAGATTTTGTTACTCCATTGGATGGTAGCGATGTCATTATGGAAGGTAAATCATAGTTTAGATTTTGTTACTCCAATGGATGGTAGCGATGTCATTATGGAAGGTAGTTCGTTGTGGAGATTTTGTTACTCTTATGGATGGTAGCCTTGTCATTACGGATGGTAGTTCATTGTTGAGTTTTTGTTACTCTAATGGATTGTAGCCTTGTCATTATGGAAGGTAGTTTGTTGTTGGGATTTTGTTACTCTAATGGATGGTAGCCTTGTCATTATGGAAGGTAGTTCGTTGTTGAGATTTTGTTACTCTAATGGATGGTAGCCTTGTCATTATGGAAGGTAGTTCGTTGTTAGGATTTTGTTACTCAAATGGATGGTAGCCTTGTCATTACGGATTGTAGTTCATTGTTGAGTTTTTGTTACTCTAATGGATTGTAGCCTTGTCACTATTGAAGGTACTTCGTTGTTGGGATTTTGTTACTCTAATGGATGGTAGCCTTGTCATTATTGAGGGTAGTTCATTGTTGAGATTTTGTTACTCTAGTGGATGGAAGCCTTGTCATTTGGGAAGGTAGTTCGTTGTAGAGATTTTGTTACTCCATTGGATGGTAGCGATTTCATTATGGAAGGTAAATCATTATTTAGATTTTGTTACTCCAATGGATGGTAGCGATGTCATTATGGAAGATAGTTCGTTGTGGAGATTTTGTTACTCTAATGGATGGTAGCCTTGTCATTACGGATGGTGGTTCATTGTTGAGTTTTTGTTACTCCATTGGATGGTAGCCTTGTCATTATGGAAGGTAAATAATTGTTTAAATATTGTTCCTCTAATGGATGGTAGCGATTTCATTATGGAAGGTAGTTCATTGTTAGAATTTTGTTACTCAAATGGATGGTAGCCTTGTCATTATGGAAGGTAGTTAGTTGTTGTGATTTTGTTACTCCAATGGATGGTAGCCTTGTCATTACAGAATGTAGTTTGTTGTTGAGATTTTGTCACTCTAATGGATTGTAGCCTTGTCATTATGGAAGGTAGTTCGCTGTGGAGATTTTGTTAATCTAATGGATGGTAGCCTTGTCATTACGGATGGTAGTTCATTGTTGAGTTTTTGTTACTCCATTGGATGGTAGCCTTGTCATTATGGAAGGTAAATCATTGTTTAAATATTGTTCCTCTAATGGATGGTAGCGATGTCATTATGGAAGGTAGTTCATTGTTAGGATTTTGTTACTCAAATGGATGGTAGCCTTGTCATTATGGAAGGTAGTTAGTTGTTGTGATTTTGTTACTCCAATGGATGGTAGCCTTGTCATTACGGAATGTAGTTTGTTGTTGAGATTTTGTCACTCTAATGGATTGTAGCCTTGTCATTATGGAAGGTAGTTCGTTGTTGAGATTTTGTTACTCTAATGGATGGTAGCCTTGTCATTATGGAAGGTAGTTCGTTGTTGAGATTTTGTTACTCTAATGGATGGTAGCCTTGTCATTATGGAAGGTAGTTCGTTTTTGAGATTTTGTTACTCCAATGGATGGTAGCCTTATCATTATGGAAGGTAGTTTGTTGTTTAGATTTTGTTACTCTAGCAGATGGTAGACTTGACATTATGGAAGTTAGTTCGTTGTTGAGATTTTGTTACTCCATTGGATGGTAGCCTTGTCATTATGGAAGGTAAATCATTGTTTAAATATTGTTCCTCTTATGGATGGTAGCGATGTCATTATGGAAGGTAGTTCATTGTTAGGATTTTGTTACTCAAATGGATGGTAGCCTTGTCATTATGGAAGGTAGTTAGTTGTTGTGATTTTTTTACTCCAATGGATGGTAGCCTTGTCATTACGGAATGTAGTTTGTTGTTGAGATTTTGTCACTCTAATGGATTGTAGCCTTGTCATTATGGAAGGTAGTTCGTTGTTGGGATTTTGTTACTCTAATGGATGGTAGCCTTGTCATTATTGAAGGTAGTTCGCTGTTAAGATTTTGTTACTCTAATGAATAATAGCCTTGTCATTATGGGAGGTAGTTAGTTGTTGTGATTTTGTTACTCCAATGGATGGTAGCGTTGTCATTATGGAAGGTAGTTTGTTGTTGGGATTTTGTTACTCAAATGGAAGGTAGCCTTGTCATTACAGAAGCTTCTTCGTTGTTGAGATTTTGTTACTCTAATGGATGGTAGCCTTGTCATTATGGAAGGTAGTTCGTTGTTAGGATTTTGTTACTCAAATGGATGGTAGCCTTGTCATTATGGAAGGTAGTTCGTTGTTGAGATTTTGTAACTCCGTTTGATGGTAGCCTTGTCATTATGGAAGGTAAATTGTTGTTGAGATTCTGTTACTCCAATGGATGGTAGCTATGTCCTTATGGAAGGTAGTTCGTTGTTGATATTTTATTACTCTAATGGATGGTAGCGATGTCCTTATGGAAGGTAGTTTGTTGTTGGGATTTTGTTACTCTAATGGATGGTAGCCTTGTCATTATGGAAGGTAGTTCGTTGTTGAGATTTTGTTACTCTAATGGATGGTAGCCTTGTCATTATGGAAGGTAGTTCGTTGTTAGGATTTTGTTACTCAAATGGATGGTAGCCTTGTCATTACGGATGGTAGTTCATTGTTGAGTTTTTGTTACTCTAATGGATTGTAGCCTTGTCACTATTGAAGGTACTTCGTTGTTGGGATTTTGTTACTCTAATGGATGGTAGCCTTGTCATTATTGAGGGTAGTTCATTGTTGAGATTTTGTTACTCTAGTGGATGGAAGCCTTGTCATTTGGGAAGGTAGTTCGTTGTAGAGATTTTGTTACTCCATTGGATGGTAGCGATTTCATTATGGAAGGTAAATCATTGTTTAGATTTTGTTACTCCAATGGATGGTAGCGATGTCATTATGGAAGATAGTTCGTTGTGGAGATTTTGTTACTCTAATGGATGGTAGCCTTGTCATTACGGATGGTGGTTCATTGTTGAGTTTTTGTTACTCCATTGGATGGTAGCCTTGTCATTATGGAAGGTAAATAATTGTTTAAATATTGTTCCTCTAATGGATGGTAGCGATTTCATTATGGAAGGTAGTTCATTGTTAGAATTTTGTTACTCAAATGGATGGTAGCCTTGTCATTATGGAAGGTAGTTAGTTGTTGTGATTTTGTTACTCCAATGGATGGTAGCCTTGTCATTACAGAATGTAGTTTGTTGTTGAGATTTTGTCACTCTAATGGATTGTAGCCTTGTCATTATGGAAGGTAGTTCGCTGTGGAGATTTTGTTACTCTAATGGATGGTAGCCTTGTCATTACGGATGGTAGTTCATTGTTGAGTTTTTGTTACTCCATTGGATGGTAGCCTTGTCATTATGGAAGGTAAATCATTGTTTAAATATTGTTCCTCTAATGGATGGTAGCGATGTCATTATGGAAGGTAGTTCATTGTTAGGATTTTGTTACTCAAATGGATGGTAGCCTTGTCATTATGGAAGATAGTTAGTTTTTGTGATTTTGTTACTCCAATGGATGGTAGCCTTGTCATTACGGAATGTAGTTTGTTGTTGAGATTTTGTCACTCTAATGGATTGTAGCCTTGTCATTATGGAAGGTAGTTCGTTGTTGAGATTTTGTTACTCTAATGGATGGTAGCCTTGTCATTATGGAAGGTAGTTCGTTGTTGAGATTTTATTACTCTAATGGATGGTAGCCTTGTCATTATGGAAGGTAGTTCGTTTTTGAGATTTTGTTACTCCAATGGATGGTAGCCTTATCATTATGGAAGGTAGTTTGTTGTTTAGATTTTGTTACTCTAGCAGATGGTAGACTTGACATTATGGAAGTTAGTTCGTTGTTGAGATTTTGTTACTCCATTGGATGGTAGCCTTGTCATTATGGAAGGTAAATCATTGTTTAAATATTGTTCCTCTTATGGATGGTAGCGATGTCATTATGGAAGGTAGTTCATTGTTAGGATTTTGTTACTCAAATGGATGGTAGCCTTGTCATTATGGAAGGTAGTTAGTTGTTGTGATTTTTTTACTCCAATGGATGGTAGCCTTGTCATTACGGAATGTAGTTTGTTGTTGAGATTTTGTCACTCTAATGGATTGTAGCCTTGTCATTATGGAAGGTAGTTCGTTGTTGGGATTTTGTTACTCTAATGGATGGTAGCCTTGTCATTATTGAAGGTAGTTCGCTGTTAAGATTTTGTTACTCTAATGAATAATAGCCTTGTCATTATGGGAGGTAGTTAGTTGTTGTGATTTTGTTACTCCAATGGATGGTAGCGTTGTCATTATGGAAGGTAGTTTGTTGTTGGGATTTTGTTACTCAAATGGAAGGTAGCCTTGTCATTACAGAAGCTTCTTCGTTGTTGAGATTTTGTTACTCTAATGGATGGTAGCCTTGTCATTATGGAAGGTAGTTCGTTGTTAGGATTTTGTTACTCAAATGGATGGTAGCCTTGTCATTATGGAAGGTAGTTCGTTGTTGAGATTTTGTAACTCCGTTTGATGGTAGCCTTGTCATTATGGAAGGTAAATTGTTGTTGAGATTCTGTTACTCCAATGGATGGTAGCTATGTCCTTATGGAAGGTAGTTCGTTGTTGATATTTTATTACTCTAATGGATGGTAGCGATGTCCTTATGGAAGGTAGTTTGTTGTTGGGATTTTGTTACTCTAATGGATGGTAGCCTTGTCATTATGGAAGGTAGTTCGTTGTTGAGATTTTGTTACTCTAATGGATGGTAGCCTTGTCATTATGGAAGGTAGTTCGTTGTTAGGATTTTGTTACTCAAATGGATGGTAGCCTTGTCATTACGGATGGTAGTTCATTGTTGAGTTTTTGTTACTCTAATGGATTGTAGCCTTGTCACTATTGAAGGTACTTCGTTGTTGGGATTTTGTTACTCTAATGAATGGTAGCCTTGTCATTATTGAGGGTAGTTCATTGTTGAGATTTTGTTACTCTAGTGGATGGAAGCCTTGTCATTTGGGAAGGTAGTTCGTTGTAGAGATTTTGTTACTCCATTGGATGGTAGCGATTTCATTATGGAAGGTAAATCATTGTTTAGATTTTGTTACTCCAATGGATGGTAGCGATGTCATTATGGAAGATAGTTCGTTGTGGAGATTTTGTTACTCTAATGGATGGTAGCCTTGTCATTACGGATGGTGGTTCATTGTTGAGTTTTTGTTACTCCATTGGATGGTAGCCTTGTCATTATGGAAGGTAAATAATTGTTTAAATATTGTTCCTCTAATGGATGGTAGCGATTTCATTATGGAAGGTAGTTCATTGTTAGAATTTTGTTACTCAAATGGATGGTAGCCTTGTCATTATGGAAGGTAGTTAGTTGTTGTGATTTTGTTACTCCAATGGATGGTAGCCTTGTCATTACAGAATGTAGTTTGTTGTTGAGATTTTGTCACTCTAATGGATTGTAGCCTTGTCATTATGGAAGGTAGTTCGCTGTGGAGATTTTGTTACTCTAATGGATGGTAGCCTTGTCATTACGGATGGTAGTTCATTGTTGAGTTTTTGTTACTCCATTGGATGGTAGCCTTGTCATTATGGAAGGTAAATCATTGTTTAAATATTGTTCCTCTAATGGATGGTAGCGATGTCATTATGGAAGGTAGTTCATTGTTAGGATTTTGTTACTCAAATGGATGGTAGCCTTGTCATTATGGAAGATAGTTAGTTTTTGTGATTTTGTTACTCCAATGGATGGTAGCCTTGTCATTACGGAATGTAGTTTGTTGTTGAGATTTTGTCACTCTAATGGATTGTAGCCTTGTCATTATGGAAGGTAGTTCGTTCTTGAGATTTTGTTACTCTAATGGATGGTAGCCTTGTCATTATGGAAGGTAGTTCGTTGTTGAGATTTTATTACTCTAATGGATGGTAGCCTTGTCATTATGGAAGGTAGTTCGTTTTTGAGATTTTGTTACTCCAATGGATGGTAGCCTTAGCATTATGGAAGGTAGTTTGTTGTTTAGATTTTGTTACTCTAATAGATGGTAGACTTGACATTATGGAAGTTAGTTCGTTGTTGAGATTTTGTTACTCCATTGGATGGTAGCCTTGTCATTATGGAAGGTAAATCATTGTTTAAATATTGTTCCTCTTATGGATGGTAGCGATGTCATTATGGAAGGTAGTTCATTGTTAGGATTTTGTTACTCAAATGGATGGTAGCCTTGTCATTATGGAAGGTAGTTAGTTGTTGTGATTTTTTTACTCCAATGGATGGTAGCCTTGTCATTACGGAATGTAGTTTGTTGTTGAGATTTTGTCACTCTAATGGATTGTAGCCTTGTCATTATGGAAGGTAGTTCGTTGTTGGGATTTTGTTACTCTAATGGATGGTAGCCTTGTCATTATTGAAGGTAGTTCGCTGTTAAGATTTTGTTACTCTAATGAATAATAGCCTTGTCATTATGGGAGGTAGTTAGTTGTTGTGATTTTGTTACTCCAATGGATGGTAGCGTTGTCATTATGGAAGGTAGTTTGTTGTTGGGATTTTGTTACTCAAATGGAAGGTAGCCTTGTCATTACAGAAGCTTCTTCGTTGTTGAGATTTTGTTACTCTAATGGATGGTAGCCTTGTCATTATGGAAGGTAGTTCGTTGTTAGGATTTTGTTACTCAAATGGATGGTAGCCTTGTCATTATGGAAGGTAGTTCGTTGTTGAGATTTTGTAACTCCGTTTGATGGTAGCCTTGTCATTATGGAAGGTAAATTGTTGTTGAGATTCTGTTACTCCAATGGATGGTAGCTATGTCCTTATGGAAGGTAGTTCGTTATTGATATTTTATTACTCTAATGGATGGTAGCGATGTCCTTATGGAAGGTAGTTTGTTGTTGGGATTTTGTTACTCTAATGGATGGTAGCCTTGTCATTATGGAAGGTAGTTCGTTGTTGAGATTTTGTTACTCTAATGGATGGTAGCCTTGTCATTATGGAAGGTAGTTCGTTGTTAGGATTTTGTTACTCAAATGGATGGTAGCCTTGTCATTACGGATGGTAGTTCATTGTTGAGTTTTTGTTACTCTAATGGATTGTAGCCTTGTCACTATTGAAGGTACTTCGTTGTTGGGATTTTGTTACTCTAATGGATGGTAGCCTTGTCATTATTGAGGGTAGTTCATTGTTGAGATTTTGTTACTCTAGTGGATGGAAGCCTTGTCATTTGGGAAGGTAGTTCGTTGTAGAGATTTTGTTACTCCATTGGATGGTAGCGATTTCATTATGGAAGGTAAATCATTGTTTAGATTTTGTTACTCCAATGGATGGTAGCGATGTCATTATGGAAGATAGTTCGTTGTGGAGATTTTGTTACTCTAATGGATGGTAGCCTTGTCATTACGGATGGTGGTTCATTGTTGAGTTTTTGTTACTCCATTGGATGGTAGCCTTGTCATTATGGAAGGTAAATAATTGTTTAAATATTGTTCCTCTAATGGATGGTAGCGATTTCATTATGGAAGGTAGTTCATTGTTAGAATTTTGTTACTCAAATGGATGGTAGCCTTGTCATTATGGAAGGTAGTTAGTTGTTGTGATTTTGTTACTCCAATGGATGGTAGCCTTGTCATTAAAGAATGTAGTTTGTTGTTGAGATTTTGTCACTCTAATGGATTGTAGCCTTGTCATTATGGAAGGTAGTTCGCTGTGGAGATTTTGTTACTCTAATGGATGGTAGCCTTGTCATTACGGATGGTAGTTCATTGTTGAGTTTTTGTTACTCCATTGGATGGTAGCCTTGTCATTATGGAAGGTAAATCATTGTTTAAATATTGTTCCTCTAATGGATGGTAGCGATGTCATTATGGAAGGTAGTTCATTGTTAGGATTTTGTTACTCAAATGAATGGTAGCCTTGTCATTATGGAAGGTAGTTAGTTGTTGTGATTTTGTTACTCCAATGGATGGTAGCCTTGTCATTACGGAATGTAGTTTGTTGTTGAGATTTTGTCACTCTAATGGATTGTAGCCTTGTCATTATGGAAGGTAGTTCGTTATTGAGATTTTGTTACTCTAATGGATGGTAGCCTTGTCATTATGGAAGGTAGTTCGTTGTTGAGATTTTGTTACTCTAATGGATGGTAGCCTTGTCATTATGGAAGGTAGTTCGTTTTTGAGATTTTGTTACTCCAATGGATGGTAGCCTTATCATTATGGAAGGTAGTTTGTTGTTTAGATTTTGTTACTCTAATAGATGGTAGACTTGACATTATGGAAGTTAGTTCGTTGTTGAGATTTTGTTATCCATTGGATGGTAGCCTTGTCATTATGGAAGGTAAATCATTGTTTAAATATTGTTCCTCTTATGGATGGTAGCGATGTCATTATGGAAGGTAGTTCATTGTTAGGATTTTGTTACTCAAATGGATGGTAGCCTTGTCATTATGGAAGGTAGTTAGTTGTTGTGATTTTGTTACTCCAATGGATGGTAGCCTTATCATTACGGAATGTAGTTTGTTGTTGAGATTTTGTCACTCTAATGGATTGTAGCCTTGTCATTATGGAAGGTAGTTCGTTGTTGGGATTTTGTTACTCTAATGGATGGTAGCCTTGTCATTATTAAAGGTAGTTCGCTGTTAAGATTTTGTTACTCTAATGAATAATAGCCTTGTCATTATGGGAGGTAGTTAGTTGTTGTGATTTTGTTACTCCAATGGATGGTAGCGTTGTCATTATGGAAGGTAGTTTGTTGTTGGGATTTTGTTACTCAAATGGAAGGTAGCCTTGTCATTACAGAAGCTACTTCGTTGTTGAGATTTTGTTACTCTAATGGATGGTAGCCTTGTCATTATGGAAGGTAGTTCGTTGTTAGGATTTTGTTACTCAAATGGATGGTAGCCTTGTCATTATGGAAGGTAGTTTGTTGTTGAGATTTTGTTACTCCAATGGATGGTAGCCTTGTCATTATAGAAGGTAGTTCGCTGTTGAGATTTTGTTACTCCATTGGATGATAGCCTTGTCATTATGGGAGGTAGTTAGTTGTTGTGATTTTGTTACTCCAATGGATGGTAGCCTTGTCATTATAGAAGGCAGTTTGTTGTTGATATTTTATTAGTTCAATGGATGCTAGCCTTGTAAATATGGAAGGTAGTTTGTTGTTGAGATTTTGTTACTCCAATTGATGGTAGCCTTGTCATTATGGAAGGTAGTTCGTTGTTAGGATTTTGTTACTCAAATGGATGGTAGCCTTGTCATTACGGATGGTAGTTCATTGTTGAGTTTTTGTTACTCTAATGGATTGTAGCCTTGTCACTATTGAAGGTACTTCATTGTTGGGATTTTGTTACTCTAATGGATGGTAGCCTTGTCATTATTGAGGGTAGTTCATTGTTGAGATTTTGTTACTCTAGTGGATGGAAGCCTTGTCATTTGGGAAGGTAGTTCATTGTAGAGATTTTGTTACTCCATTGGATGGTAGCGATGTCATTATGGAAGGTAAATCATTGTTTAGATTTTGTTACTCCAATGGATGGTAGCGATGTCATTATGGAAGGTAGTTTGTTGTGGAGATTTTGTTACTCTAATGGATGGTAGCCTTGTCATTACAGATGGTAGTTCATTGTTGAGTTTTTGTTACTCCATTGGATGGTAGCCTTGTCATTATGGAAGGTAAATAATTGTTTAAATATTGTTCCTCTAATGGATGGTAGCGATTTCATTATGGAAGGTAGTTCATTGTTAGAATTTTGTTACTCAAATAGATGGTAGCCTTGTCATTATGGAAGGTAGTTAGTTGTTGTGATTTTGTTACTCCAATGGATGGTAGCCTTGTCAATACGGAATGTAGTTTGTTGTTGAGATTTTGTCACTCTAATGGATTGTAGCCTTGTCATTATGGAAGGTAGTTCGCTGTGGAGATTTTGTTACTCTAATGGATGGTAGCCTTGTCATTACGGATGGTAGTTCATTGTTGAGTTTTTGTTACTCCATTGGATGGTAGCCTTGTCATTATGGAAGGTAAATCATTGTTTAAATATTGTTCCTCTAATGGATGGTAGCGATGTCATTATGGAAGGTAGTTCATTGTTAGGATTTTGTTACTCAAATGGATGGTAGCCTTGTCATTATGGAAGGTAGTTAGTTGTTGTGATTTTGTTACTCCAATGGATGGTAGCCTTGTCATTACGGAATGTAGTTTGTTGTTGAGATTTTGTCACTCTAATGGATTGTAGCCTTGTCATTATGGAAGGTAGTTCGTTGTTGAGATTTTGTTACTCTAATGGATGGTAGCCTTGTCATTATGGAAGGTAGTTCGTTGTTGAGATTTTGTTACTCTAATGGATGGTAGCCTTGTCATTATGGAAGGTAGTTCGTTTTTGAGATTTTGTTACTCCAATGGATGGTAGCCTTATCATTATGGAAGGTAGTTTGTTGTTTAGATTTTGTTACTCTAATAGATGGTAGACTTGACATTATGGAAGTTAGTTCGTTGTTGAGATTTTGTTACTCCATTGGATGGTAGCCTTGTCATTATGGAAGGTAAATCATTGTTTAAATATTGTTCCTCTTATGGATGGTAGCGATGTCATTATGGAAGGTAGTTCATTGTTAGGATTTTGTTACTCAAATGGATGGTAGCCTTGTCATTATGGAAGGTAGTTAGTTGTTGTGATTTTGTTACTCCAATGGATGGTAGCCTTATCATTACGGAATGTAGTTTGTTGTTGAGATTTTGTCACTCTAATGGATTGTAGCCTTGTCATTATGGAAGGTAGTTCGTTGTTGGGATTTTGTTACTCTAATGGATGGTAGCCTTGTCATTATTAAAGGTAGTTCGCTGTTAAGATTTTGTTACTCTAATGAATAATAGCCTTGTCATTATGGGAGGTAGTTAGTTGTTGTGATTTTGTTACTCCAATGGATGGTAGCGTTGTCATTATGGAAGGTAGTTTGTTGTTGGGATTTTGTTACTCAAATGGAAGGTAGCCTTGTCATTACAGAAGCTACTTCGTTGTTGAGATTTTGTTACTCTAATGGATGGTAGCCTTGTCATTATGGAAGGTAGTTCGTTGTTAGGATTTTGTTACTCAAATGGATGGTAGCCTTGTCATTATGGAAGGTAGTTTGTTGTTGAGATTTTGTTACTCCAATGGATGGTAGCCTTGTCATTATAGAAGGTAGTTCGCTGTTGAGATTTTGTTACTCCATTGGATGATAGCCTTGTCATTATGGGAGGTAGTTAGTTGTTGTGATTTTGTTACTCCAATGGATGGTAGCCTTGTCATTATAGAAGGCAGTTTGTTGTTGATATTTTATTAGTTCAATGGATGCTAGCCTTGTAAATATGGAAGGTAGTTTGTTGTTGAGATTTTGTTACTCCAATTGATGGTAGCCTTGTCATTATGGAAGGTAGTTCGTTGTTAGGATTTTGTTACTCAAATGGATGGTAGCCTTGTCATTACGGATGGTAGTTCATTGTTGAGTTTTTGTTACTCTAATGGATTGTAGCCTTGTCACTATTGAAGGTACTTCGTTGTTGGGATTTTGTTACTCTAATGGATGGTAGCCTTGTCATTATTGAGGGTAGTTCATTGTTGAGATTTTGTTACTCTAGTGGATGGAAGCCTTGTCATTTGGGAAGGTAGTTCATTGTAGAGATTTTGTTACTCCATTGGATGGTAGCGATGTCATTATGGAAGGTAAATCATTGTTTAGATTTTGTTACTCCAATGGATGGTAGCGATGTCATTATGGAAGGTAGTTCGTTGTGGAGATTTTGTTACTCTAATGGATGGTAGCCTTGTCATTACGGATGGTAGTTCATTGTTGAGTTTTTGTTACTCCATTGGATGGTAGCCTTGTCATTATGGAAGGTAAATAATTGTTTAAATATTGTTCCTCTAATGGATGGTAGCGATTTCATTATGGAAGGTAGTTCATTGTTAGAATTTTGTTACTCAAATAGATGGTAGCCTTGTCATTATGGAAGGTAGTTAGTTATTGTGATTTTGTTACTCCAATGGATGGTAGCCTTGTCAATACGGAATGTAGTTTGTTGTTGAGATTTTGTCACTCTAATGGATTGTAGCCTTGTCATTATGGAAGGTAGTTCGCTGTGGAGATTTTGTTACTCTAATGGATGGTAGCCTTGTCATTACGGATGGTAGTTCATTGTTGAGTTTTTGTTACTCCATTGGATGGTAGCCTTGTCATTATGGAAGGTAAATCATTGTTTAAATATTGTTCCTCTAATGGATGGTAGCGATGTCATTATGGAAGGTAGTTCATTGTTAGGATTTTGTTACTCAAATGGATGGTAGCCTTGTCATTATGGAAGGTAGTTAGTTGTTGTGATTTTGTTACTCCAATGGATGGTAGCCTTGTCATTACGGAATGTAGTTTGTTGTTGAGATTTTGTCACTCTAATGGATTGTAGCCTTGTCATTATGGAAGGTAGTTCGTTGTTGAGATTTTGTTACTCTAATGGATGGTAGCCTTGTCATTATAGAAGGTAGTTCGTTGTTGAGATTTTGTTACTCTAATGGATGGTAGCCTTGTCATTATGGAAGGTAGTTCGTTTTTGAGATTTTGTTACTCCAATGGATGGTAGCCTTATCATTATGGAAGGTAATTTGTTGTTTAGATTTTGTTACTCTAATAGATGGTAGACTTGACATTATGGAAGTTAGTTCGTTGTTGAGATTTTGTTACTCCATTGGATGGTAGCCTTGTCATTATGGAAGGTAAATCATTGTTTAAATATTGTTCCTCTTATGGATGGTAGCGATGTCATTATGGAAGGTAGTTCATTGTTAGGATTTTGTTACTCAAATGGATGGTAGCCTTGTCATTATGGAAGGTAGTTAGTTGTTGTGATTTTGTTACTCCAATGGATGGTAGGCTTGTCATTACGGAATGTAGTTTGTTGTTGAGATTTTGTCACTCTAATGGATTGTAGCCTTGTCATTATGGAAGGTAGTTCGTTGTTGGGATTTTGTTACTCTAATGGATGGTAGCGATGTCATTATGGAAGGTAGTTCATTGTTAGGATTTTGTTACTCAAATGGATGGTAGCCTTGTCATTATGGGAGGTAGTTAGTTGTTGTGATTTTGTTACTCCAATGGATGGTAGCGTTGTCATTATGGAAGGTAGTTTGTTGTTGGGAATTTGTTACTCAAATGGAAGGTAGCCTTGTCACTACAGAAGCTACTTCGTTGTTGAGATTTTGTTACTCTAATGGATGGTAGCCTTGTCATTATGGAAGGTAGTTCGTTGTTAGGATTTTGGTACTCAAATGGATGGTAGCCTTGTCATTATGGAAGGTAGTTTGTTGTTGAGATTTTGTTACTCCAATGGATGGTAGCCTTGTCATTATAGAAGGTAGTTCGCTGTTGAGATTTTGTTACTCCATTGGATGATAGCCTTGTCATTATGGGAGGTAGTTAGTTGTTGTGATTTTGTTACTCCAATGGATGGTAGCCTTGTCATTATAGAAGGCAGTTTGTTGTTGATATTTTATTAGTTCAATGGATGCTAGCCTTGTAAATATGGAAGGTAGTTTGTTGTTGAGATTTTGTTACTCCAATTGATGGTAGCCTTGTAATTATGGAAGGTAGTTTGTTGTTAAGATTTTGTTACTTTAATGGATGGTAGCCATGTCATTATGGAAGTTAGTTCGTTGTTGAGATTTTGTAACTCCATTTGATGGTAGCCTTGTCATTATGGAAGGTAAATTGTTGTTGAGATTCTGTTACTCCAATGGATGGTAGCTATGTCCTTATGGAAGGTAGTTCGTTGTTGATATTTTATTACTCTAATGAATGGTAGCGATGTCCTTATGGAAGGTAGTTCATTGTTGAGATTTTGTTACTCTAGTGGATGGGAGCCTTGTCATTAGGGAAGGTGGTTCGTTGTTGAAATTTTGTTACTCCATTGGATGGTAGCGATGTCATTATGGAACGTAAGTCATTGTTTAGATTTTGTTATTCCAATGGATGGTAGCGATATCATTATGGAAGGTAGTTCGTTGTGGAGATTTTGTTACTCTTATGGATGGTAGCCTTGTCATTACGGATGGTAGTTCATTGTTGAGTTTTTGTTACTCTAATGGATTGTAGCCTTGTAATTATGGAAGGTAGTTTGTTGTTGGGATTTTGTTACTCTAATGGATGGTAGCCTTGTCATTATGGAAGGTAGCTCGTTGTTGAGATTTTGTTACTCTATTGGATGGTAGCCTTGTCATTATGGAAGGTAGTTCGTTTTTAGGATTTTGTTACTCAAATGGATGGTAGCCTTGTCATTACGGATGGTAGTTCATTGTTGAGTTTTTGTTACTCCAATGGATGGTAGCTATGTCCTTATGGAAGGTAGTTCGTTGTTGATATTTTGTTACTCTAATGGATGGTAGCCTTGTCATTATTGAAGGTAGTTCATTGTTGAGATTTTGTTACTCTAGTGGATGGAAGCCTTGTCATTAGGGAAGGTAGTTCGTTGTAGAGATTTTGTTACTCCATTGGATGGTAGCGATGTCATTATGGAAGGTAAATCATTGATTAGATTTTATTACTCCAATGGATGGTAGCGATGTCATTATGGAAGGTAGTTCGTTGTGGAGATTTTGTTACTCTAATGGATGGTAGCCTTGTCATTACGGATGGTAGTTCATTGTTGAGTTTTTGTTACTCCATTGGATGGCAGCCTTGTCATTATGCAAGGTAGTTCATTGTTAGGATTTTGTTACTCAAATGGATGGTAGCCTTGTCATTATGGAAGGTAGTTAGTTGTTGTGATTTTGTTACTCCAATGGATGGTAGCCTTGTCATTAAGGAATGTAGTTTGTTGTTGAGATTTTGTCACTCTAATGGATTGTAGCCTTGTCATTATGGAAGGTAGTTCGTTGTTGGGATTTTGTTATTCTAATGGATGGTAGCCTTGTCATTATTGAAGGTAGTTCGCTGTTAAGATTTTGTTACTTTAATGAATAGTAGCCTTGTCATTATGGGAGGTAGTTAGTTGTTGTGATTTTGTTACTCCAATGGATGGTAGCGTTGTCATTATTGAAGGTAGTTTGTTGTTTGGACTTTGTTACTCAAATGGAAGGTAACCTTGTCATTACAGAAGCTAGTTCGTTGTTGAGATTTTGTTACTCTAATGGATGGTAACCTTGTCATTATGGAAGGTAGTTCGTTGTTAGGATTTTGTTACTCAAATGGATGGTAGCCTTGTCATTATGGAAGGTAGTTTGTTGTTGAGATTTTGTTACTCCAATGGATGGTAGCCTTGTCATTACAGAAGGTAGTTCGCTGTTGAGATTTTGTTACTCCATTGGATGGTAGCCTTGTCATTATGGGAGGTAGTTAGTTGTTGTGATTTTGTTACTCCAATGGATGGTAGCCTTGTCATTATAGAAGGCAGTTTGTTGTTGATATTTTTTTAGCTCAATGGATGCTAGCCTTGTAAATATGGAAGGTAGTTTGTTGTTGAGATTTTGTTACTCCAATTGATGGTAGCCTTGTCATTATGGAAGGTAGTTTGTTGTTGAGATTTTGTTACTTTAATGGATGGTAGCCTTGTCATTATGGATGGTAGTTCGTTGTTGAGATTTTGTAACTCCATTTTATGGTAGCCTTGTCATTGTGGAAGGTAAATTGTTGTTGAGATTTTGTTACTCCAATGGATGGTAGCTATGTCCTTATGGAAGGTAGTTCGTTGTTGATATTTTATTACTCTAATGGATGGTAGCGATGTCCTTATGGAAGGTAGTTCGTTGTTGAGATTTTGTTACTCTAGTGGATGGAAGCCTGGTCATTAGGGAAGGTAGTTCGTTGTTGAGATTTTGTTACTCCATTGGATGGTAGCGATGTCATTGTGGAAGGTAAATCATTGTTTAGATTTTGTTACTCCAATGGATGGTAGCGATGTCATTATGGAAGGTAGTTCGTTGTGGAGATTTTGTTACTCTTATGGATGGTAGCCTTGTCATTACGGATGGTAGTTCATTGTTGAGTTTTTGTAACTCTAATGGATTGTAGCCTTGTCATTATTGAGGGTAGTTTGTTGTTGGGATTTTGTTACTCTAATGGATGGTAGCCTTGTCATTATGGAAGGTAGTTTGTTGTTGAGATTTTGTTACTCTAATGGATGGTAGCCTTGTCATTATGGAAGGTAGTTCGTTGTTAGGATTTTGTTACTCAAATGGATGGTAGCCTTGTCATTACGGATGGTAGTTCATTGTTGAGTTTTTGTTACTCTAATGGATGGTAGCCTTGTCATTATTGAAGCTATTTCGCTGTTAATATTTTGTTACTCCATTGGATGGTAGCCTTGTCATTATGGGAGGTAGTTAGTTGTTGTGATTTTGTTACTCCAATGGATGGTAGCATTGTCATTATGGAAGGTAGTTTGTTGTTGGGATTTTGTTAATCAAATCGAAGGTAGCCTTTTCATTACAGAAGCTAGTTCGTTATTGAGATTTTGTTACTCTAATGGATGGTAGCCTTGTCATTATGGAAGGTAGTTCGTTGTTAGGATTTTGTTACTCAAATGGATGGTAGCCTTGTGATTATGGAAGGTAGTTTGTTGTTGAGATTTTGTTAATCCAATGGATGGTAGCCTTGTCATTACAGAAGGTTGTTCACTATTGATATTTTGTTACTCCATTGGATGGTAGCCTTGTCATTATGGGAGGTAGTTAGTTGTTGTGATTTTGTACTCCAATAGATGGTAGCCTTGTCATTATGGAAGGCAGTTTGTTGTTGAGATTTTGTTAGTTCAATGGATGGTAGCCTTGTAAATATGGAAGGTAGTTTGTTGTTGAGATTTTGTTACTCCAATTGATTGTAGCCTTATCATTATGGAAGGTAGTTTGTTGTTGAGATTTTGTTACTTTAATGGATGGTAGCCTTGTCATTATGGAAGGTAGTTCGTTGTTGAGATTTGTAACTCCATTGGATGGTAGCCTTGTCATTGTGGAAGGTAAATTGTTGTTGAGATTCTGTTACTCCAATGGATGGTAGCTATGTCCTTATGGAAGGTAGTTCGTTGTTGATATTTTGTTACTCTAATGGATGGTAGCAATGTCATTATGGAAGGTAAATCATTGTTTAGATTTTGTTACTCCAATGGATGGTAGCGATGTCATTATGGAAGGTACTTCATTGTGGAGATTTTGTTACTCTAATGGATGGTAGCCTTGTCATTACGGATGGTAGTTCATTGTTGAGTTTTTGCTACTCTATTGGATTGTAGCCTTGTCATTATGGAAAGTAGTTTGTTGTTGGGATTTTTTTACTCTAATGGATGGTAGCCTTGTCATTATGGAAGGTAGTTTTGTGTTGAGATTTTGTTACTCTAATGGATGGTAGCCTTGTCATTATGGAAGGTAGTTCATTGTTAGGATTTTGTTACTCAAATGGATGGTAGCCTTGTCATTACGGATGGTAGTTCATTGTTGAGTTTTTGTTACTCTAATGGATTCTAGCCTTGTCATTATGGAAGGTAGTTCGTTGTTGGGATTTTGTTAATCTAATGGATGGTAGCCTTGTAATTATTGAAGGTAGTTCGCTGTTAAGATTTTGTTACTCCATTGGATGGTAGCCTTGTCATTATGGGAGGTAGTTAGTTGTGGTGATTTTGTTACTCCGATGGATGGTAGCCTTGTCATTATGGAATGTAGTTTGTTGTTGACATTTTGTTACTCTAATGGATGGTAGCCTTGTCATTACGGAAGGTAGTTTGTTGTTGGGATTTTGTTACTTTAATGGATGGTAGCCTTGTCATTATGGAAGGTAGTTTGTTGTTGAGATTTTTTTACTCTAATGGATGGTAGCCTTGTCATTATGGAAGGTAGTTCATTGTTGAGATTTTGTTTCTCCAATGGATGGTAGCCTTATCATTATGGAATTTAGTTCGTTGTTGATACTTCGTTACTCTAATAGATGGTAGCCTTGTAATTATGTAAGGTAGTTTTTTGTTGAGATTTTGTTACTCCATTGCATGGTAGCCTTGTCATTATGGGAGGTAGTTCACTGTTAAGATTTTGTTACTCCATTGGATGATAGCCTTGTCATTATGTGAGGTAGTTATTTGTTGTGATTTTATTACTCCAATGGATGGTAGCCTTGTCATTATGGAATATAGTTTGTTGTTGACATTTTGTTACTCTAATGGATGGTAGCCTTGTCATTACGGAAGGTAGTTTGTTGTTGGGATTTTGTTACTTTAATGGATGGTAGCCTTGTCATTATGGAAGGTAGTTTGTTGTTGAGATTTTGTTACTCTAATGGATGGTAGCCTTGTCATTATGGAAGGTGGTTCATTGTTGAGATTTTGTTTCTCCAATGGATGGTAGCCTTATCATTATGGAATTTAGTTCGTTGTTGAGACTTTGTTATTCTAATAGATGGTAGCCTTGTCATTATGGAAGTTAGTTTTTTGTTGAGATTTTGTTACTCCATTGCATGGTAGCCTTGTCATTATGGGAGGTAGTTAGTTGTTGTGATTTTGTTACTCCAATAGATGGTAGCCTTATCATTATGGAATGTAGTTTGTTCTTGAGATTTTGTTACTCTAATGGATGGTAGCCTTGTCTTTACGGAAGGTAGTTCGTTGTTGAGATTTTGTTAGTCTAATGGATGGTAGCCTTGTCATTATGGAAGGTAGTTCGTTGTTGAGATTTTTTTACTCTAATGGATGGTAGCCTTGTCATTATGGAAGGTAGTTCGTTTTTGAGATTTTGTTACTCCAATGGATGGTAGCCTTGTCATTATGGAAGGTAGTTTATTGTTCAGATTTTGTTACTCTAATAGATGGTAGCCTTGTCATTATGGAAGTTAGTTCGTTGTTGAGATTTTGTTACTCCATTGGATGGTAGCCTTGTCATTATGGAAGGTAAATCATTGTTTAAATATTGTTCCTCTAATGCATGGTAGCGATGTCATTATGGAAGGTAGTTCATTGTTAGGATTTTGTTACTCAAATGGATGGTAGCCTTGTCATTATGGAAGGTAGTTAGTTGTTGTGATTTTGTTACTCCAATGGATGGTAGCCTTGTCATTACAGAATGTAGTTTGTTGTTGAGATTTTGTCACTCTAATGGATGGTAGCCTTGTAATTATGGAAGGTAGTTTGTTGTTGGGATTTTGTTACATTAATGGATGGTAGCCTTGTTATTATGGAAGGTAGTTCGTTGTTGAGATTTTGTTACTCTAATGAATAGTAGTCTTGTCATTATGGAAGGTAGTTCATTGTTAGGATATTGTTACTCCAATGGATGGTAGCCTTGTCATTATGGAAGCTAGTTCGTTGTTAAGATTTTGTTACTCTAATAGATGGTAGCCTTGTCATTACGGAAGGTAGTTTGTTGTTGAGATTTTGTTACTCTAATGAATGGTAGCCTTGTCATTATGGAAGGTAGTTCGTTGTTTGGATTTTGTTACTCAAATGGATGGTAGCCTTTTACATTACGGAAGCTAGTTTGTTGTCTAGATTTTGTTAGTCTAATGAATGGTAGCCTTGTCATTATGGAAGGTAGTTCGTTGTTGGGATTTTGTTACTCAAATGGATGGTAGCCTTGTCATTACGGAAGGTAGTTCGTTGTTGAGATTTTGTTAATCTAATATATGGTAGCCTTGTCATTTTGGAAGGTAGTTTGTTGTTGGGATTTTGTTACTTTAATGGATGGTAGCCTTGTCATTATGGAAGACAGTTCGGTGTTGAGATTTTGTTACTCCAATGGATGGTAGCCTTGTCATTATGGAAGGTAGTTTGTTGTTGAGATTTTGTTAGTTCAATGGATGGTAGCCTTGTCAATATGGAAGGTAGTTCGTTGTTGAGATTTTGTTACTCCAATTGATGATAGCCTTGTCATTATGGAAGGTAGTTTGTTGTTTAGATTTTGTTACTTTAATGGATGGTAGTCTTGTCATTATGGAAGGTAGTTCGTTGTTGAGATTTTGTTACTCCATTGGATGGTAGCCTTGTCATTATGGAAGGTAAATTGTTGTTGAGTTTCTGTTACTCCAATGGATGGTAGCTATGTCCTTATGGACGGTAGTTCGTTGTTGATGGTTTGTTACTCTAATTGATGGTAGCGATGTCCTTATGTAAGGTAGTTTGTTGTTGAGATTTCGTTACTCTAATGGATGGTAACCTTGTCATTACGGAAGGTAGTTCGTTGTTGAGATTTTGTTACTCCATTGGAAGGTAGCCTTATCATTATGGAAGGTAAATCATTGTTTAGATTTTGTTACTCCAATGGATGGTAGCGATCTCATTATGTAAGGTAGTTCGTTGTGGAGATTTTGTTACTTTAATGGAGAGGTAGCATTGTCATTATTGAAGGTAGTTTGTTGTTGGGATTTGGGTACTCAAATAGATGGTAGCCTTGTCATTACGGAAGCTAGTTTGTTGTTGAGATTTTGTTACTCTAATGGATGGTAGCCTTGTCATTATAGAAGGTAGTTCGTTGTTGGGATTTTGTTAATCAAATGGATGGTAGCCTTGTCATTACGGAAGCTAGTTCGTTGTTGAGATTTTATTACTCTAATGGATGGTAGCCTTGTCATTACGGAAGGTAGTTCGTTGTTAGGATTTTGTTATTCCAATGGATGGTGGCCTTGTCATTATGGAAGGTAGTTCGCTGTTGAGATTTTGTTACTCCATTAGATGGTATCCTTGTCATTATGGGAGGTAGTTAGTTGTTGTGATTTTGTTACTCCAATGGATGGTAGCCTTGTCATTATGGAATGTAGTTAGTTGTTGACTTTTTGTTACTCTAATGGTTGGTAGCCTTGTCGTTATGGAAGCTAGTTCGTTGTTGACATTTTGTTACTCTAATAGATGGTAGCCTTGTCATTACGGAAGGTAGTTTGTTGTTGAGATTTTGTTACTCTAATGAATGGTAGCCTTGTCATTATGGAAGGTAGTTCGTTGTTTGGATTTTGTTACTCAAATGGATGGTAGCCTTTTACATTACAGAAGCTAGTTCGTTGTCTAGATTTTGTTAGTCTAATGAATGGTAGCCTTGTCATTATGGAAGGTAGTTCGTTGTTGGTATTTTGTTACTCAAATGGATGGTAGCCTTGTCATTACGGAAGCTAGTTTGTTTATGAAATTTTGTTAATCTAATATATGGTAGCCTTGTCATTTTGGAAGGTAGTTTGTTGTTTGGATTTTGTTACTTTAATGGATGGTAGCCTTGTCATTATGGAAGGTAGTTCGTTGTTGAGATTTTGTTAATCCAATGGATGGTAGCCTCGTCATTATGGAAGGCATTTTGTTGTTGAGATTTTGTTAGTTCAATGGATGGTAGCCTTGTCAATATGGAAGGTAGTTCGTTGTTGAGATTTTTTTACTCCAATTGATGATAGCCTTGTCATTATGGAAGGTAGTTTGTTGTTGAGATTTTGTTACTTTAATGGATGGTAGCCTTGTCATTATGGAAGGTAGTTCGTTGTTGAGATTTTGTTACTCTATTGGATGGTAGCCTTGTCATTATGGAAGGTAAATTGTTGTTGAGATTCTGTTACTCCAATGGATGGTAGCCTTGTCATTATGGAAGGTAAATCATTGTTTAAATATTGTTCCTCTAATGGATGGTAGCGATGTCATTATGGAAGGTAGTTCATTGTTAGGATTTTGTTACTCAAATGGATGGTAGCCTTGTCATTATGGAAGGTAGTTAGTTGTTGTGATTTTGTTACTCCAATGGATGGTAGCCTTGTCATTACAGAATGTAGTTTGTTGTTGAGATTTTGTCACTCTAATGGATGGTAGCCTTGTAATTACGGAAGGTAGTTTGTTGTTGGGATTTTGTTACTTTAATTGATGGTAGCCTTGTCATTATGGAAGGTAGTTCGTTGTTGAGATTTTGTTACTCTAATGAATAGTAGCCTTGTCATTATGGAAGGTAGTTCATTGTTAGGATATTGTTACTCCAATGGATGGTAGCCTTGTCATTATGGAAGCTAGTTCGTTGTTAAGATTTTGTTACTCTAATAGATGGTAGCCTTGTCATTACGGAAGGTAGTTTGTTGTTGAGATTTTGTTACTCTAATGAATGGTAGCCTTGTCATTATGGAAGGTAGTTCGTTGTTTGGATTTTGTTACTCAAATGGATGGTAGCCTTTTACATTACGGAAGCTAGTTTGTTGTCTAGATTTTGTTAGTCTAATGAATGGTAGCCTTGTCATTATGGAAGGTAGTTCGTTGTTGGGATTTTGTTACTCAAATGGATGGTAGCCTTGTCATTACGGAAGCTAGTTCGTTGTTGAGATTTTGTTAATCTAATATATGGTAGCCTTGTCATTTTGGAAGGTAGTTTGTTGTTGGGATTTTGTTACTTTAATGGATGGTAGCCTTGTCATTATGGAAGACAGTTCGGTGTTGAGATTTTGTTACTCCAATGGATGGTAGCCTTGTCATTATGGAAGGTAGTTTGTTGTTGAGATTTTGTTAGTTCAATGGATGGTAGCCTTGTCAATATGGAAGGTAGTTCGTTGTTGAGATTTTGTTACTCCAATTGATGATAGCCTTGTCATTATGGAAGGTAGTTTGTTGTTTAGATTTTGTTACTTTAATGGATGGTAGTCTTGTCATTATGGAAGGTAGTTCGTTGTTGAGATTTTGTTACTCCATTGGATGGTAGCCTTGTCATTATGGAAGGTAAATTGTTGTTGAGTTTCTGTTACTCCAATGGATGGTAGCTATGTCCTTATGGACGGTAGTTCGTTGTTGATGGTTTGTTACTCTAATTGATGGTAGCGATGTCCTTATGTAAGGTAGTTTGTTGTTGAGATTTCGTTACTCTAATGGATGGTAACCTTGTCATTACGGAAGGTAGTTCGTTGTTGAGATTTTGTTACTCCATTGGAAGGTAGCCTTATCATTATGGAAGGTAAATCATTGTTTAGATTTTGTTACTCCAATGGATGGTAGCGATCTCATTATGTAAGGTAGTTCGTTGTGGAGATTTTGTTACTTTAATGGAGAGGTAGCATTGTCATTATTGAAGGTAGTTTGTTGTTGGGATTTGGGTACTCAAATAGATGGTAGCCTTGTCATTACGGAAGCTAGTTTGTTGTTGAGATTTTGTTACTCTAATGGATGGTAGCCTTGTCATTATAGAAGGTAGTTCGTTGTTGGGATTTTGTTAATCAAATGGATGGTAGCCTTGTCATTACGGAAGCTAGTTCGTTGTTGAGATTTTATTACTCTAATGGATGGTAGCCTTGTCATTACGGAAGGTAGTTCGTTGTTAGGATTTTGTTATTCCAATGGATGGTGGCCTTGTCATTATGGAAGGTAGTTCGCTGTTGAGATTTTGTTACTCCATTAGATGGTATCCTTGTCATTATGGGAGGTAGTTAGTTGTTGTGATTTTGTTACTCCAATGGATGGTAGCCTTGTCATTATGGAATGTAGTTAGTTGTTGACTTTTTGTTACTCTAATGGTTGGTAGCCTTGTCGTTATGGAAGCTAGTTCGTTGTTGACATTTTGTTACTCTAATAGATGGTAGCCTTGTCATTACGGAAGGTAGTTTGTTGTTGAGATTTTGTTACTCTAATGAATGGTAGCCTTGTCATTATGGAAGGTAGTTCGTTGTTTGGATTTTGTTACTCAAATGGATGGTAGCCTTTTACATTACAGAAGCTAGTTCGTTGTCTAGATTTTGTTAGTCTAATGAATGGTAGCCTTGTCATTATGGAAGGTAGTTCGTTGTTGGGATTTTGTTACTCAAATGGATGGTAGCCTTGTCATTACGGAAGCTAGTTTGTTTATGAAATTTTGTTAATCTAATATATGGTAGCCTTGTCATTTTGGAAGGTAGTTTGTTGTTTGGATTTTGTTACTTTAATGGATGGTAGCCTTGTCATTATGGAAGGTAGTTCGTTGTTGAGATTTTGTTAATCCAATGGATGGTAGCCTCGTCATTATGGAAGGCATTTTGTTGTTGAGATTTTGTTAGTTCAATGGATGGTAGCCTTGTCAATATGGAAGGTAGTTCGTTGTTGAGATTTTTTTACTCCAAATGATGATAGCCTTGTCATTATGGAAGGTAGTTTGTTGTTGAGATTTTGTTACTTTAATGGATGGTAGCCTTGTCATTATGGAAGGTAGTTCGTTGTTGAGATTTTGTTACTCCATTGGATGGTAGCCTTGTCATTATGGAAGGTAAATTGTTGTTGAGATTCTGTTACTCCAATGGATGGTAGCCTTGTCATTATGGAAGGTAAATCATTGTTTAAATATTGTTCCTCTAATGGATGGTAGCGATGTCATTATGGAAGGTAGTTCATTGTTAGGATTTTGTTACTCAAATGGATGGTAGCCTTGTCATTATGGAAGGTAGTTAGTTGTTGTGATTTTGTTACTCCAATGGATGGTAGCCTTGTCATTACAGAATGTAGTTTGTTGTTGAGATTTTGTCACTCTAATGGATGGTAGCCTTGTAATTACGGAAGGTAGTTTGTTGTTGGGATTTTGTTACTTTAATTGATGGTAGCCTTGTCATTATGGAAGGTAGTTCGTTGTTGAGATTTTGTTACTCTAATGAATAGTAGCCTTGTCATTATGGAAGGTAGTTCATTGTTAGGATATTGTTACTCCAATGGATGGTAGCCTTGTCATTATGGAAGCTAGTTCGTTGTTGAGATTTTGTTACTCTAATATATGGTAGCCTTGTCATTACGGAAGGTAGTTTGTTGTTGAGATTTTGTTACTCTAATGAATGGTAGCCTTGTCATTATGGAAGGTAGTTCGTTGTTTGGATTTTGTTACTCAAATGGATGGTAGCCTTTTACATTACGGAAGGTAGTTCGTTGTTGAGATTTTTTTACTCTAATGAATGGTAGCCTTGTCATTATGGAAGGTAGTTCGTTGTTGGGATTTTGTTACTAAAATGGATGGTAGCCTTGTCATTACGGAAGCTAGTTCGTTGTTGAGATTTTGTTAATCTAATATATGGTAGCCTTGTCATTTTGGAAGGTAGTTTGTTGTTGGGATTTTGTTACTTTAATGGATGGTAGCCTTGTCATTATGGAAGGTAGTTCGTTGTTGAGATTTTGTCACTCTAATGGAAGGTAGCCTTGGAATTACGGAAGGTAGTTTGTTGATGGGATTTTGTTACTCTAATGGATGGTAGCCTTGTCATTATGGAAGGTAGTTCGTTGTTGAGATTTTGTTACTCTAATGAATAGTAGCCTTGTCATTATGGAAGGTAGTTCATTGTTAGGATATTGTTACTCCAATGGATGGTAGCCTTGTCATTATGGAAGCTAGTTTGTTGTTGAGATTTTGTTACTTTAATGGATGGTAGCATTGTCATTATGGAAGGTATTTCGTTGTTGAGATTTTTTTACTCCAATGGATGGTAGCCTTGTCATTATGGAAGGCAGTTTGTTGTTGAGATTTTGTTAGTTCAATGGATGGTAGCCTTGTCAATATGGAAGGTAGTTTGTTGTTGAGATTTTGTTACTCCAATTGATGATAGCCTTGTCATTATGGAAGGTAGTTTGTTGTTGAGATTTTGTTACTTTAATGGATGGTAGCCTTGTCATTATGGAAGGTAGTTCGTTGTTGAGATTTTGTTACTCCATTGGATGGTAGCCTTGTCATTATGGAAGGTAAATTGTTGTTGAGATTCTGTTACTCCAATGGATGGTAGATATGTCCTTATGGAAGGTAGTTCATTGTTGATGGTTTATTACTCTAATTGATGGTAGCGATGTCCTTATGGAAGGTAGTTCGTTGTTGAGATTTTGTTACTCTAATGGATGGTAACCTTGTCATTACAGAAGGTAGTTCATTGTTGAGATTTTGTTACTCCATTGGAAGGTAGCCTTGTCATTATGGAAGGTAAATCATTGTTTAGATTTTGTTACTCCAATGTATGGTAGCGATGTCATTATGGAAGGTAGTTCGTTGTGGAGATTTTGTTACTTTAATGAGGAGGTAGCATTGTCATTATTGAAGGTAGTTTGTTGTTGGGATTTTGGTACTCAAATAGATGGTAGCCTTGTCATTACGGGAGCTAGTTCGTTGTTGAGATTTTGTTAATCTAATATATGGTAGCCTTGTCATTTTGGAAGGTAGTTCGTTGTTGGGATTTTGTTAATTAAATGGATGGTAGCCTTGTCATTGCGGAAGCTAGTTCGTTGTTGAGATTTTGTTACTCCAATGGATGGTAGCCTTGTCATTATGGAAGGCAGTTTGTTGTTGAGATTTTGTTAGTTCAATTGATGGTAGCCTTGTCAATATGGAAGGTAGTTTGTTGTTGAGATTTTGTTACTCCAATTGATGATAGCCTTGTCATTATGGAAGGTAGTTTGTTGTTGAGATTTTGTTATTTTAATGGATGGTAGCCTTGTCATTATGGAAGGTAGTTTGTTGTTGAGATTTTGTTACTCCATTGGATGGTAGCCTTGTCATTATGGAAGGTAAATTGTTGTTGAGATTCTGTTACTCCAATGGATGGTAGCTATGTCCATATGGAAGGTAGTTCGTTGTTGAGATTTTGTCACTCTAATGGAAGGTAGCCTTGGAATTACGGAAGGTAGTTTGTTGTTGGGATTTTGTTACTTTAATGGATGGTAGCCTTGTCATTATGGAAGGTATTTCGTTGTTGAGATTTTGTTACTCTAATGAATAGTAGCCTTGTCATTATGGAAGGTAGTTCATTGTTAGGATATTGTTACTCCAAGGATGGTAGCCTTGTCATTATGGAAGCTAGTTTGTAGTTGAGATTTTGTTACTCTAATAGATGGTAGCCTTGTCATTACGGAAGGTAGTTTGTTGTTAAGATTTTGTTACTCTAATGAATGGTAGCCTTGTCATTATGGAAGGTAGTTCGTTGTTTGGATTTTGTTACTCAAATGGATGGTAGCATTTTACATTACGGAAGCTAGTTCGTTGTCTAGATTTTGTTAGTCTAAAGAATGGTAGCCTTGTCATTATGGAAGGTAGTTCGTTGTTGGGATTTTGTTACTTAAATGGATGGTAGCCTTGTCATTACGGAAGCTAGTTTGTTTATGAAATTTTGTTAATCTAATATATGGTAGCCTTGTCATTTTGGAAGGTAGTTTGTTGTTTGGATTTTGTTACTTTAATGGATGGTAGCCTTGTCATTATGGAAGGTAGTTCGTTGTTGAGATTTTGTTACTCCAATGGATGGTAGCCTTGTCATTATGGAAGGCAGTTTGTTGTTGAGATTTTGTTAGTTCAATGGATGGTAGCCTTGTCAATATGGAAGGTAGTTCGTTGTTGAGATTTTGTTACTCCAATTGATGATAGCCTTGTCATTATGGAAGGTAGTTTGTTGTTGAGATTTTGTTACTTTAATGGATGGTAGCCTTGTCATTATGGAAGGTAGTTCGTTGTTGAGATTTTGTTACTCCATTGGATGGTAGCCTTGTCATTATGGAAGGTAAATTGTTGTTGAGATTCTGTTACTCCAATGGATGGTAGCCTTGTCATTATGGAAGGTAAATCATTGTTTAAATATTGTTCCTCTAATGGATGGTAGCGATGTCATTATGGAAGGTAGTTCATTGTTAGGATTTTGTTACTCAAATGGATGGTAGCCTTGTCATTATGGAAGGTAGTTAGTTGTTGTGATTTTGTTACTCCAATGGATGGTAGCCTTGTCATTACAGAATGTAGTTTGTTGTTGAGATTTTGTCACTCTAATGGATGGTAGCCTTGTAATTACGGAAGGTAGTTTGTTGTTGGGATTTTGTTACTTTAATTGATGGTAGCCTTGTCATTATGGAAGGTAGTTCGTTGTTGAGATTTTGTTACTCTAATGAATAGTAGCCTTGTCATTATGGAAGGTAGTTCATTGTTAGGATATTGTTACTCCAATGGATGGTAGCCTTGTCATTATGGAAGCTAGTTCGTTGTTGAGATTTTATTACTCTAATAGATGGTAGCCTTGTCATTACGGAAGGTAGTTTGTTGTTGAGATTTTGTTACTCTAATGAATGGTAGCCTTGTCATTATGGAAGGTAGTTCGTTGTTTGGATTTTGTTACTCAAATGGATGGTAGCCTTTTACATTACGGAAGCTAGTTCGTTGTTGAGATTTTTTTAGTCTAATGAATGGTAGCCTTGTCATTATGGAAGGTAGTTCGTTGTTGGGATTTTGTTACTCAAATGGATGGTAGCCTTGTCATTACGGAAGCTAGTTCGTTGTTGAGATTTTTTTAATCTAATATATGGTAGCCTTGTCATTTTGGAAGGTAGTTGTTGTTGGGATTTTGTTACTTTAATGGATGGTAGCCTTGTCATTATGGAAGGTAGTTCGTTGTTGAGATTTTGTCACTCTAATGGAAGGTAGCCTTGGAATTACGGAAGGTAGTTTGTTGTTGGGATTTTGTTACTTTAATGGATGGTAGCCTTGTCATTATGGAAGGTAGTTCGTTGTTGAGATTTTGTTACTCTAATGAATAGTAGCCTTGTCATTATGGAAGGTAGTTCATTGTTAGGATATTGTTACTCCAATGGATGGTAGCCTTGTCATTATGGAAGCTAGTTCGTTGTTGAGATTTTGTTACTCTAATAGATGGTAGCCTTGTCATTACGGAAGGTAGTTTGTTGTTAAGATTTTGTTACTCTAATGAATGGTAGCCTTGTCATTATGGAAGGTAGTTCGTTGTTTGGATTTTGTTACTCAAATGGATGGTAGCCTTTTACATTACGGAAGCTAGTTCGTTGTCTAGATTTTGTTAGTCTAATGAATGGTAGCCTTGTCATTATGGAAGGTAGTTCGTTGTTGGGATTTTGTTACTCAAATGGATGGTAGCCTTGTCATTACGGAAGCTAGTTCATTGTTGAGATTTTGTTAATCTAATATATGGTAGCCTTGTCATTTTGGAAGGTAGTTTGTTGTTTGGATTTTGTTACTTTAATGGATGGTAGCCTTGTCATTATGGAAGGTAGTTTGTTGTTGAGATTTTGTTACTCCAATGGATGGTAGCCTTGTCATTATGGAAGGCAGTTTTTTGTTAAGATTTTGTTAGTTCAATGGATGGTAGCCTTGTCAATATGGAAGGTAGTTCGTTGTTGAGATTTTGTTACTCCAATTGATGATAGCCTTGTCATTATGGAAGGTAGTTTGTTGTTGAGATTTTGTTACTTTAATGGATGGTAGCCTTGTCATTATGGAAGGTAGTTCGTTGTTGAGATTTTGTTACTCCATTGGATGGTAGCCTTGTATTTATGGAAGGTAAATTGTTGTTGAGATTCTGTTACTCCAATGGATGGTAGCTATGTCCTTATGGAAGGTAGTTCGTTGTTGATGGTTTGTTACTCTAATGGATGGTAGCGATGTCCTTATGGAAGGTAGTTCGTTGTTGAGATTTTGTTACTCTAATGGAGGGTAACCTTGTCATTACGGAAGGTAGTTCGTTGTTGAGATTTTGTTACTCCATTGGAAGGTAGCCTTGTCATTATGGAAGGTTAATCATTGTTTAGATTTTGTTACTCCAATGGATGGTAGCGATGTCATTATGGAAGGTAGTTTGTTGTGGAGATTTTGTTACTTTAATGGAGAGGTAGCATTGTGTCATTATTGAAGGTAGTTTGTTGTTCGGATTTTGGTACTCAAATAGATGGTAGCCTTGTCATTACGGAAGCTAGTTCGTTGATGAGATTTTGTTACTCTAACGGATGGTAGCCTTGTCATTATAGAAGGTAGTTCGTTGTTGGGATTTTGTTAATCAAATGGATGGTAGCCTTGTCATTACGGAAGCTAGTTCGTTGTTGAGATTTTGTTACTCTAATGGATGGTAGCCTTGTCATTACGGAAGGTAGTTCGTTGTTAGGATTTTGTTATTCCAATGGATGGTGGCCTTGTCATTATGGAAGGTAGTTCGCTGTTGAGATTTTGTTACTCCATTGGATGGTATCCTTGTCATTATGGGAGGTAGTTAGTTGTTGTGATTTTGTTACTCCAATGGATGGTAGCCTTGTCATTATGGAATGTAGTTTGTTGTTGACATTTTGTTACTCTAATGGTTGGTAGCCTTGTCATTACGAAAGGTAGTTTGTTGTTGTGATTTTGTTACTTTAATGGATGGTAGCCTTGTCATTATGGAAGGTAGTTTGTTGCTGAGATTTTTTTACTCTAATGGATGGTTGCCTTGTCATTATGGAAGGTAGTTCATTGTTGAGATTTTGTTTCTCCAATGGATGGTAGCCTTATCATTATGGAATTTAGTTCGTTGTTGAGACTTTGTTACTCTAATAGATGGTAGCCTTGTCATTATGGAAGGTAGTTTTTTGTTGAGATTTTGTTACTCCATTGCATGGTAGCCTTGTCATTATGGGAGGTAGTTCGCTGTTAAGATTTGGTTACTCCATTGGATGGTAGCCTTGTCATTATGGGAGGTAGTTAGTTGTTGTGATTTTATTACTCCAATGGATGGTAGCCTTGTCATTATGGAATGTAGTTTGTTGTTGACATTTTGTTACTCTGATGGATGGTAGCCTTGTCATTATGGAAGGTAGTTTGTTGTTGGGATTTTGTTACTTTAATGGATGGTAGCCTTGTCATTATGGAAGGTAGTTTGTTGTTGAGATTTTGTTACTCTAATGGATGGTAGCCTTGTCATTATGGAAGGTTGTTCATTGTTGAGATTTTGTTTCTCCAATGGATGGTAGCATTATCATTATGGAATTTAGTTCGTTGTTGAGACTTTGTTACTCTAATAGATGGTAGCCTTGTCATTATGGAAGGTAGTTTTTTGTTGAGGTTTTGTTATTCTATTGCATGGTAGCCTTGTCATTATGGGAGGTAGTTAGTTGTTCTGATTTTGTTACTTCAATAGATGGTAGCCTTTTCATTATGGAATGTAGTTTGTTCTTGAGATTTTGTTACTCTAATGGATGGTAGCCTTGTCATTACGGAAGGTAGTTCGTTGTTGAGATTTTGTCACTCTAATGGATGGTAGCCTTGGAATTACGGAAGGTAGTTTGTTGTTGGGATTTTGTTACTTTAATGGATGGTAGCCTTGTCATTATGGAAGGTAGTTCGTTGTTGAGATTTTGTTACTCTTATGAATAGTAGCCTTGTCATTATGGAAGGTAGTTCATTGTTAGGATATTGTTACTCCAATGGATGGTAGCCTTGTCATTATGGAAGCTAGTTCGTTGTTGAGATTTTGTTACTCTAATATATGGTAGCCTTGTCATTACGGAAGGTAGTTTGTTGTTAAGATTTTGTTACTCTAATGAATGGTAGCCTTGTAATTATGGAAAGGTAGTTCGTTCTTTGGATTTTGTTACTCAAATGGATGGTAGCCTTTTACATTACGGAAGCTAGTTCGTTGTCTAGATTTTGTTAGTCTAATGAATGGTAGCCTTGTCATTATGGAGGGTAGTTCGTTGTTGGGATTTTGTTACTCAAATGGATGGTAGCCTTGTCATTACGGAAGCTAGTTCATTGTTGAGATTTTGTTAATCTAATATATGGTAGCCTTGTCATTTTGGAAGGTAGTTTGTTGTTGGGATTTTGTTACTTTGATGGATGGTAGCCTTGTCATTATGGAAGGTAGTTTGTTGTTGAGATTTTGTTACTCCAATGGATGGTAGCCTTGTCATTATGGAAGGCAGTTTGTTGTTGAGATTTTGTTAGTTCAATGGATGGTAGCCTTGTCAATATGGAAGGTAGTTCGTTGTTGAGATTTTGTTACTCCAATTGATGATAGCCTTATCATTATGGAAGGTAGTTTGTTGTTGAGATTTTGTTACTTTAATGGATGGTAGCCTTGTCATTATGGAAGGTAGTTCGATGTTGAGATTTTGTTACTCCATTGGATGGTAGCCTTGTCATTATGGAAGGTAAATTGTTGTTGAGATTCTGTTACTCCAATGGATGGTAGGTATGTCCTTATGGAAGGTAGTTCATTGTTGATGGTTTGTTACTCTAATGGATGGTAGCGATGTCCTTATGGAAGGTAGTTCGTTGTTGAGATTTTGTTACTCTAATGGATGGTAACCTTGTCATTAAGGAAGGTAGTTCGTTGTTGAGATTTTGTTACTCCATTGGAAGGTAGCCTTGTCATTATGGAAGGTTAATCATTGTTTAGATTTTGTTACTCCAATGGATGGTAGCGATGTCATTATGGAAGGTAGTTCGTTGTGGAGATTTTGTTACTTTAATGGAGAGGTTGCATTGTCATTATTGAAGGTAGTTTGTTGTTCGGATTTTGGTACTCAAATAGATGGTAGCCTTATCATTACGGAAGCTAGTTCGTTGTTGAGATTTTGTTACTCTAATGGATGGTAGCCTTGTCATTATAGAAGGTAGTTCGTTGTTGGGATTTTGTTAATCAAATTGATGGTAGCCTTGTCATTACGGAAGCTAGTTCGTTGTTGAGATTTTGTTACTCTAATGGATGGTAGCCTTGTCATTACGGAAGGTAGTTCGTTGTTAGGATTTTGTTATTCCAATGGATGGTGGCCTTGTCATTATGGAAGGTAGTTCGCTGTTGAGATTTTGTTACTCCATTGGATGGTATCCTTGTCATTATGGGAGGTAGTTAGTTGTTGTGATTTTGTTACTCCAATGGATGGTAGCCTTGTCATTATGGAATGTAGTTTGTTGTTGACATTTTGTTACTCTAATGGTTGGTAGCCTTGTCATTACGGAAGGTAGTTTGTTGTTGGGATTTTGTTACTTTAATGGATGGTAGCCTTGTCATTATGGAAGGTAGTTTGTTGTTGAGATTTTTTTACTCTAATGGATGGTAGCCTTGTCATTATGGAAGGTAGTTCATTGTTGAGATTTTGTTTCTCCAATGGATGGTAGCCTTATCATTATGGAATTTAGTTCGTTGTTGAGACTTTGTTACTCTAATAGATGGTAGCCTTGTCATTATGGAAGGTAGTTTTTTGTTGAGATTTTGTTACTCCATTGCATGGTAGCCTTGTCATTATGGGAGGTAGTTCGCTGTTAAGATTTGGTTACTCCATTGGATGGTAGCCTTGTCATTATGGGAGGTAGTTAGTTGTTGTGATTTTGTTACTCCAATGGATGGTAGCCTTGTCATTATGGAATGTAGTTTGTTGTTGACATTTTGTTACTCTAATGGATAGTAGCCTTGTCATTACGGAAGGTAGTTTGTTGTTGGGATTTTGTTACTTTAATGGATGGTAGCCTTGTCATTATGGAAGGTAGTTTGTTGTTGAGATTTTGTTACTTTAATGGATGGTAGCCTTGTCATTATGGAAGGTGGTTCATTGTTGAGATTTTGTTTCTCCAATGGATGGTAGCCTTATCATTATGGAATTTAGTTCGTTGTTGAGACTTTGTTACTCTAATAGATGGTAGCTTTGTCATTATGGAAGGTAGTTTTTTGTTGAGGTTTTGTTATTCTATTGCATGATAGCCTTGTCATTATGGGAGGTAGTTAGTTGTTCTGATTTTGTTACTCCAATAGATGGTAGCCTTTTCATTATGGAATGTAGTTTGTTCTTGAGATTTTGTTACTCTAATGGATGGTAGCCTTGTCATTACGGAAGGTAGTTTGTTGTTGGGATTTTGTTACTTTAATGGATGGTAGCCTTGTCATTATGGAAGGTAGTTTGTTGTTGAGATTTTTTTACTCTAATGGATGGTAGCCTTGTCATTATGGAAGGTAGTTCATTGTTGAGATTTTGTTTCTCCAATGGATGGTAGCCTTATCATTATGGAATTTAGTTCGTTGTTGAGACTTTGTTACTCTAATAGATGGTAGCCTTGTCATTATGGAAGGTAGTTTTTTGTTGAGATTTTGTTACTCCATTGCATGGTAGCCTTGTCATTATGGGAGGTAGTTCGCTGTTAAGATTTGGTTACTCCATTGGATGGTAGCCTTGTCATTATGGGAGGTAGTTAGTTGTTGTGATTTTGTTACTCCAATGGATGGTAGCCTTGTCATTATGGAATGTAGTTTGTTGTTGACATTTTGTTACTCTAATGGATAGTAGCCTTGTCATTACGGAAGGTAGTTTGTTGTTGGGATTTTGTTACTTTAATGGATGGTAGCCTTGTCATTATGGAAGGTAGTTTGTTGTTGAGATTTTGTTACTTTAATGGATGGTAGCCTTGTCATTATGGAAGGTGGTTCATTGTTGAGATTTTGTTTCTCCAATGGATGGTAGCCTTATCATTATGGAATTTAGTTCGTTGTTGAGACTTTGTTACTCTAATAGATGGTAGCTTTGTCATTATGGAAGGTAGTTTTTTGTTGAGGTTTTGTTATTCTATTGCATGGTAGCCTTGTCATTATGGGAGGTAGTTAGTTGTTCTGATTTTGTTACTCCAATAGATGGTAGCCTTTTCATTATGGAATGTAGTTTGTTCTTGAGATTTTGTTACTCTAATGGATGGTAGCTTTGTCATTACGGAAGGTAGTTCGTTGTTGAGATTTTGTTACTCTAATGGATGGTAGTCTTGTCATTATGGAAGGTAGTTCATTGTTGAGGTTTTGTTACTCTAATGGATGGTAGCCTTCTCATTATGGAAGGTAGTTCGTTTTTGAGATTTTGTTACTCCAATGGATTGTAGCCTTGTCATTATGGAAGGTAGTTTATTGTTGAGATTTTGTTACTCTAATATATGGTAGCCTTGTCATTATGGAAGTTAGTTCGTTGTTGAGATTTTGTTACTCCATTGGATGGTAGCCTTGTCATTATGGAAGGTAAATCATTGTTTAAATATTGTTCCTCTAATGGATGGTAGCGATGTCATTATGGAAGGTAGTTCATTGTTAGGATTTTGTTACTCAAATGGATGGTAGCCTTGTCATTATGGAAGGTAGTTAGTTGTTGTGATTTTGTTACTCCAATGGATGGTAGCCTTGTCATTACGGAATGTAGTTTGTTGTTGAGATTTTGTCACTCTAATGGATGGTAGCCTTGTAATTACGGAAGGTAGTTCGTTGTTGAGATTTTGTTACTCTAATGAATAGTAGCTATGTCATTATGGAAGGTAGTTCATTGTTAGGATATTGTTACTCCAATGGATGGTAGCCTTGTCATTATGGAAGCTAGTTCGTTGTTGAGATTTTGTTACTCTAATAGATGGTAGCCTTATCATTACGGAAGGTAGTTTGTTGTTGAGATTTTGTTACTCTAATGAATGGTAGCCTTGTCATTATGGAAGGTAGTTCGTTGTTTGGATTTTGTTACTCAAATGGGTTGTATCCTTTTACGTTACGGAAGCTAGTTCGTTGATGAGATTTTGTTACTTTAATGGATGGTAGCCTTGTCATTATGGAAGGTATTTCGTTGTTGAGATTTTGTTACTCCAATGGATGGTAGCCTTGTCATTATGGAAGGCAGTTTGTTGTTGAGATTTTGTTAGTTCAATGGATGGTAGCCTTGTCAATATGGAAGGTAGTTCGTTGTTGAGATTTTGTTACTCCAATTGATGATAGCCTTGTCATTATGGAACGTAGTTTGTTGTTGAGATTTTGTTACTTTAATGGATGGTAGCCTTGTCATTATGGAAGGTAGTTCGTTGTTGAGATTTTGTTACTCCATTGGATGGTAGCCTTGTCATTATGGAAGGTAAATTGTTGTTGAGATTCTGTTACTCCAATGGATGGTAGATATGTCCTTATGGAAGGTAGTTCATTGTTGATGGTTTATTACTCTAATTGATGGTAGCGATGTCCTTATGGAAGGTAGTTCGTTGTTGAGATTTTGTTACTCTAATGGATGGTAACCTTGTCATTACGGAAGGTAGTTCATTGTTGAGATTTTGTTACTCCATTGGAAGGTAGCCTTGTCATTATGGAAGGTAAATCATTGTTTAGATTTTGTTACTCCAATGTATGGTAGCGATGTCATTATGGAAGGTAGTTCGTTATGGAGATTTTGTTACTTTAATGAGGAGGTAGCATTGTCATTATTGAAGGTAGTTTGTTGTTGGGATTTTGGTACTCAAATAGATGGTAGCCTTGTCATTACGGAAGCTAGTTCGTTGTTGAGATTTTGTTACTCCAATGGATGGTAGCCTTGTCATTATGGAAGGCAGTTTGTTGTTGAGATTTTGTTAGTTCAATTGATGGTAGCCTTGTCAATATGGAAGGTAGTTCTTTGTTGAGATTTTGTTACTCCAATTGATGATAGCCTTGTCATTATGGAAGGTAGTTTGTTGTTGAGATTTTGTTATTTTAATGGATGGTAGCCTTGTCATTATGGAAGGTAGTTCGTTGTTGAGATTTTGTTACTCCATTGGATGGTAGCCTTGTCATTATGGAAGGTAAATTGTTGTTGAGATTCTGTTACTCCAATGGATGGTAGCTATGTCCTTATGGAAGGTAGTTCGTTGTTGATGGTTTATTACTCTAATGGATGGTAGCGATGTCCTTATGGAAGGTAGTTCGTTGTTGAGATTTTGTTACTCTAATGGATGGTAACCTTGTCATTACGGAAGGTAGTTCGTTGTTGAGATTTTGTTACTCCATTGGAAGGTAGCCTTGTCATTATGGAAGGTAAATCATTGTTTAGATTTTGTTACTCCAATTGATGGTAGCGATGTCATTATGGAAGGTAGTTCGTTGTGGACATTTTGTTGCTTTAATGGAGAGGTAGCATTGTCATTATTGAAGGTAGTTTGTTGTTGGGATTTTGGTACTCATATAGATGGTAGCCTTGTCATTACAGAAGCTAGTTCGTTGTTGAGATTTTGTTACTCTAATGGATGGTAGCCTTGTCATTATAGAAGGTAGTTCGTTGTTGGGATTTTTTTAATCAAATGGATGCTAGCCTTGTCATTACGGAAGCTAGTTCGTTGTTAAAACTTTGTTAATCTAATATATGGTAGCCTTGTCATTTTGGAAGGTAGTTTGTTGTTGGGATTTTGTTACTTTAATGGATGGTTTCCTTATCATTATGGAAGGTAGTTCGTTGTTGAGATTTTGTTAATCCAATGGATGGTAGCCTTGTCATTATGGAAGGCAGTTTGTTGTTGAGATTTTGTTAGTTCAATGGATGGTAGGCTTGTCAATATGGAAGGTAGTTCGTTGTTGAGATTTTGTTACTCCAATTGATGATAGCCTTGTCATTATGGAAGGTAGTTTGTTGTTGAGATTTTGTTACTTTAATGGATGGTAGCCTTGTCATTATGGAAGGTAGTTCGTTGTTGAGATTTTGTTACTCCATTGGATGGTAGCCTTGTCATTATGGAAGGTAAATTGTTGTTGAGATTCTGTTACTCCAATGGATGGTAGCCTTGTCATTATGGAAGGTAAATCATTGTTTAAATATTGTTCCTCTAATGGATGGTAGCGATGTCATTATGGAAGGTAGTTCATTGTTAGAATTTTGTTACTCAAATGGATGGTAGCCTTGTCATTATGGAAGGTAGTTAGTTGTTGTGATTTTGTTACTCCAATGGATGGTAGCCTTGTCATTACAGAATGTAGTTTGTTGTTGAGATTTTGTCACTCTAATGGATGGTAGCCTTGTAATTACGGAAGGTAGTTTGTTGTTGGGATTTTGTTACTTTAATGGATGGTAGCCTTGTCATTATGGAAGGTAGTTCGTTGTTGAGATTTTGTTACTCTAATGAATAGTAGCCTTGTCATTATGGAAGGTAGTTCATTGTTAGGATATTGTTACTCCAATGGATGGTAGCCTTGTCATTATGGAAGCTAGTTCGTTGTTGAGATTTTGTTACTCTAATAGATGGTAGCCTTGTCATTACGGAAGGTAGTTTGTTGTTGAGATTTTGTTACTCTAATGAATGGTAGCCTTGTCATTATGGAAGGTAGTTTGTTGTTTGGATTTTGTTACTCAAATGGATGGTAGCCTTTTACATTACGGAAGCTAGTTCGTTGTTGAGATTTTTTTAGTCTAATGAATGGTAGCCTTGTCATTATGGAAGGTAGTTCGTTGTTGGGATTTTGTTACTCAAATGGATGGTAGCCTTGTCATTACGGAAGCTAGTTCATTGTTGAGATTTTGTTAATCTAATATATGGTAGCCTTGTCATTTTGGAAGGTAGTTTGTTGTTGGGATTTTGTTACTTTAATGGATGGTAGCCTTGTCATTATGGAAGGTAGTTCGTTGTTGAGATTTTGTCACTCTAATGGATGGTAGCCTTGGAATTACGGAAGGTAGTTTGTTGTTGGGATTTTGTTACTTTAATGGATGGTAGCCTTGTCATTATGGAAGGTAGTTCGTTATTGAGATTTTGTTACTCTAATGAATAGTAGCCTTGTCATTATGGAAGGTAGTTCGTTGTTGAGATTTTGTTACTCCATTGGATGGTAGCCTTGTCATTATGGAAGGTAAATTGTTGTTGAGATTCTGTTACTCCAATGGATGGTAGCCTTGTCATTATGGAAGGTAAATCATTGTTTAAATATTGTTCCTCTAATGGATGGTAGCGATGTCATTATGGAAGGTAGTTCATTGTTAGAATTTTGTTACTCAAATGGATGGTAGCCTTGTCATTATGGAAGGTAGTTAGTTGTTGTGATTTTGTTACTCCAAAGGATGGTAGCCTTGTCATTACAGAATGTAGTTTGTTGTTGAGATTTTGTCACTCTAATGGATGGTAGCCTTGTAATTACGGAAGGTAGTTTGTTGTTGGGATTTTGTTACTTTAATGGATGGTAGCCTTGTCATTATGGAAGGTAGTTCGTTGTTGAGATTTTGTTACTCTAATGAATAGTAGCCTTGTCATTATGGAAGGTAGTTCATTGTTAGGATATTGTTACTCCAATGGATGGTAGCCTTGTCATTATGGAAGCTAGTTCGTTGTTGAGATTTTGTTACTCTAATAGATGGTAGCCTTGTCATTACGGAAGGTAGTTTGTTGTTGAGATTTTGTTACTCTAATGAATGGTAGCCTTGTCATTATGGAAGGTAGTTCGTTGTTTGGATTTTGTTACTCAAATGGATGGTAGCCTTTTACATTACGGAAGCTAGTTCGTTGTTGAGATTTTTTTAGTCTAATGAATGGTAGCCTTGTCATTATGGAAGGTAGTTTGTTGTTGGGATTTTGTTACTCAAATGGATGGTAGCCTTGTCATTACGGAAGCTAGTTCATTGTTGAGATTTTGTTAATCTAATATATGGTAGCCTTGTCATTTTGGAAGGTAGTTTGTTGTTGGGATTTTGTTACTTTAATGGATGGTAGCCTTGTCATTATGGAAGGTAGTTCGTTGTTGAGATTTTGTCACTCTAATGGATGGTAGCCTTGGAATTACGGAAGGTAGTTTGTTGTTGGGATTTTGTTACTTTAATGGATGGTAGCCTTGTCATTATGGAAGGTAGTTCTTTTTTGAGATTTTGTTACTCTAATGAATAGTAGCCTTGTCATTATGGAAGGTAGTTCGTTGTTGAGATTTTGTTACTTCATTGGATGGTAGCCTTGTCATTATGGAAGGTAAATTGTTGTTGAGATTCTGTTACTCCAATGGATGGTAGCCTTGTCATTATGGAAGGTAAATCATTGTTTAAATATTGTTCCTCTAATGGATGGTAGTGATGTCATTATGGAAGGTAGTTCATTGTTAGAATTTTGTTACTCAAATGGATGGTAGCCTTGTCATTATCGAAGGTAGTTAGTTGTTGTGATTTTGTTACTCCAATGGATGGTAGCCTTGTCATTACAAAATGTAGTTTGTTGTTGAGATTTTTTCACTCTAATGGATGGTAGCCTTGTAATTACGGAAGGTAGTTTGTTGTTGGGATTTTGTTACTTTAATGAATGGTAGCCTTGTCATTATGGAAGGTAGTTCATTGTTAGGATTTTGGTTACTCCAATGGATGGTAGCCTTGTCATTATGGAAGGTAGTCTGTTGTCGAGATTTTTATTACTACAATGGATGGTAGCCTTGACATTATGGAAGGTAGTATGTTGTCGAGATTTTTGTTACTATAATGGATGGTATCCTTGTCATTATGGAAGGTAGTCTGCTGTCGAGATTTTTGTTACTCTAATGGATGGTATCCTTGTCATTATGGAAGGTAGTCTGTTGTCGATAATTTTACTACTCAAATTGATGGTAGCCATTTCATTATTGAAGGTAGTCTGTCATTGTAATTTGTGTTACTCCAATTAATGGTAGCCTTGTCATTATGGAAGGTAATCTGTTGTCAAGATTTTTTTTACTCCAATGGATTGTAGCCTTGTCATTATGGAAGGAAGTTTGTTGTCGATATTTTTGTTACTCCAATGGATGGTAGCCTTTTCATTATGTAAGGTAGTTTCTTGTCGAGATTTTTGTTACTACAATGGATAGTATACTTGTCATTATGGAAGGTTGTATGTCGTTGTGATTTCTGGTACTCTAATGGATAGTATCCCTGTCATTATGGAAGATAATATGTTTTCGATATCTTTGTTACTCCAATGGATGGTAGCCTTGTCATTATGGAAGGTAGTCTGTTGTCGAGATTTTTGTTACTCCAATGGATTGTAGCCTTGTCATTATGGAAGGTAGTCTATTGTCGAGATTTTTGTTACTCCAATGGATGGTAGCCTTGTCATTATGGAAGGTAGTCTGTTGTTGAAATTTTTGTTACTCCAATGGATGGTAGCCTTGTCATTATGAAAGGTAGTCTATTGTCGAGATTTTTGTTACTCTAATGGATGGTAGCCTTGTCATTATGTAAGGTAGTCTGTTGACGAGATTTTTGTTACTCCAATGGATGGTAGCCTTGTCATTATGTAAGGTAGTCTGTTGTCGAGAATTTTATTACTCCAATGGATGGTAGCCATGTCATTATTGAAGGTAGTATGTCATTGTGATTTTTGTTACTCCAATTGATGGTAGCCTTGTCATTATGGAAGGTAATCTGTTGTCAAGAATTTTGTTACTCCAATGGATTGTAGCCTTGTCATTAAGGAAGTTAGTATATTGTCGAGATTTTTATTACTCCAATGGATGGTAGCCTTGTCATTACGGAAGGTAGTCTGTTGTCGAGATTTTTGTTACTCTAAAGGATTGTAGCCTTGTCATTATGGAAGGTAGTCTGTTGTCGAGATTTTTGATACTCTAATGGATGGTAGCCTTGTCATTATAGAAGGAAGTCTCTTGTTGATATTTTTGTTACTACAATGCATGGTAGCCTTGTCATTTTGGAAGGTAGTTTTTTGTTGAGATTTTTGTTACTCTAATGGATGGTAGCCTTGTCATTATAGAAGGTAGTCTGTTGTCGAGATTTTTATTACTAAAATGGATGGTAGCCTTGTCATTATGGAAGGTAGTATGTTGTCGAGATTTTTGTTACTCTAATGGATGGTATCCTTGTCATTATGGAAGGTAGTCTGTTGTCGATAATTTTACTACTCAAATTGATGGTAGCCATTTCATTATTGAAGGTAGTCTGTCATTGTAATTTGTGTTACTCCAATTAATGGTAGCCTTGTCATTATGGAAGGTAATCTGTTGTCAAGATTTTTTTTACTCCAATGGATTGTAGCCTTGTCATTATGGAAGGAAGTTTGTTGTCGATATTTTTGTTACTCCAATGGATGGTAGCCTTTTCATTATGTAAGGTAGTTTCTTGTCGAGATTTTTGTTACTACAATGGATAGTATACTTGTCATTATGGAAGGTTGTATGTCGTTGTGATTTCTGGTACTCTAATGGATAGTATCCTTGTCATTATGGAAGATAATATGTTTTCGATATCTTTGTTACTCCAATGGATGGTAGCCTTGTCATTATGGAAGGTAGTCTGTTGTCGAGATTTTTGTTACTCCAATGGATTGTAGCCTTGTCATTATGGAAGGTAGTCTGTTGTCGAGATTTTTGTTACTCCAATGGATGGTAGCCTTGTCATTATGGAAGGTAGTCTGTTGTTGAAATTTTTGTTACTCCAATGGATGGTAGCCTTGTCATTATGAAAGGTAGTCTATTGTCGAGATTTTTGTTACTCTAATGGATGGTAGCCTTGTCATTATGTAAGGTAGTCTGTTGACGAGATTTTTGTTACTCCAATGGATGGTAGCCTTGTCATTATGTAAGGTAGTCTGTTGTCGAGAATTTTATTACTCCAATGGATGGTAGCCATGTCATTATTGAAGGTAGTCTGTCATTGTGATTTTTGTTACTCCAATTGATGGTAGCCTTATCATTATGGAAGGTAATCTGTTGTCAAGAATTTTGTTACTCCAATGGATTGTAGCCTTGTCATTAAGGAAGTTAGTATATTGTCGATATTTTTGTTACTCCAATGGATGGTAGCCTTGTCATTACGGAAGGTAGTTTGTTGTCGAGATTTTTGTTACTCCAAAGGATTGTAGCCTTGTCATTATGGAAGGTAGTCTGTTGTCGAGATTTTTGATACTCTAATGGATGGTAGCCTTGTCATTATAGAAGGAAGTCTCTTGTTGATATTTTTGTTACTACAATGCATGGTAGCCTTGTCATTTTGGAAGGTAGTTTGTTGTTGAGATTTTTGTTACTCTAATGGATGGTAGCCTTGTCATTATAGAAGGTAGTCTGTTGTCGATATTTTTGATACTCCAATGGATGGTAGCCTTGTCATCATGGAAAGTAGTATGTTGTCGAGATTTTTGTTACTCCAATGGATGGTAGCCTTGTCATTATTGAAGGTAGTATGTCATTGTGATTTCTGTTACTCCAATGGATGGTAGCCTTGTCATTATGGAAGATAGAATGTTGTCGATATCTTTGTTACTCCAATGAATGGTGGCCTTGTCATTACGGAAGGTAGTATGTTATCGATATTTTTGTTACTCCAATGGATTGTAGCCTTGTCATTATGGAAGGTAGTCTGTTGTCTAGATTTTGGTTACTCCATTGGATGGTAGCCCTGTCATTATGGAAGGTAGTCTGTTGTCGAGATTTTTATTACTACAATGGATGGTAGCCATGTCATAGTGGAAGGTAGTATGTTGTCGAGATTTTTGTTACTACAATGGATGGTATCCTTGTCATTATGGAAGGTAGTCTGTTGTGGAGATTTTTGTTACTCTAATGGATGGTATCCTTGTCATTATGGAAGGTGGTCAGTTGTCTAGATTTTATTACTCCAATGGATGGTAGCCCTGTCATTATTGAAGGTAGTCTGTTGTCGACATTTTTGTTACTCCAATGGATGGTAGCTTTGTCATTATGGAAGGTAGTCTGCTGCCGAGATTTTTGATACTCTTATGGATGGAAGCCTTGTCATTATGGAAGGTAGTCTCTTGTTGATATTTTTGTTACTACAATGCATGGTAGCCTTGTCATTTTGGAAGGTAGTCTGTTATCGAGATTTTTGTTACTCTAATGGATGGTAGCCTTGTCATTATGGAAGGTAATCTGCTGCCGAGATTTTTGATACTCCAATGGATGGTAGCCTTAACATTATGGAAGGTAGTCTGTTGTAAAGATTTTTGTTACTCCAATGGATGGTAGCCTTGTAATTATTTAAGGTTGTCTGTCATTGTGATTTTTGTTACTCCAATTGACGGTAGCCTTATCATTATGGAAGATAGTATGTTGTCGATATCTTTGTTACTCTAATGGATGGTAGCCTTGTCGTTACGGAAGGTAGTCTGTTGTTGAGATTTTTGTTACTCCAATGGATTGTAGCCTTGTCATTATGGAAGGTAGTATCTTGTTGATGTTTTTGTTACTAGAATGGATGGTAGCCTTATCATTTTGGAAGGTAGTTCGTTGTCGAGGTTTTTGATACTCTAATGGATGGTAGCCTTGTCATTATGGAAGGTAGTCTGTTGTCAAGATTTTGGTTACTCCAATGGATGGTAGCCTTGTCATTATGGAAGGTAGTCTGTTGTCGAGATTTTTATTACTACAATGGATGGTAGCCTTGTCATTATGGAAGGTAGTATGTTGTCGAGATTTTTGTTACTACAATGGATGGTATCCTTGTCATTATGGAAGGTAGTCTGTTGTCGAGATTTTTGTTACTCTAATGGATGGTATCCTTGTCATTATGGAAGGTAGTCTGTTGTCGAGAATTTTACTACTCCAATTGATGGTAGCCATTTCATTATTGAAGGTAGTCTGTCATTGTATTTTGTGTTACTCCAATTAATGGTAGCCTTGTCATTATGGAAGGTAATCTGTTGTCATGATTTTTTTTACTCCAATGGATTGTAGCCTTGTCATTATGGAAGGAAGTTTGTTGTCGATATTTTTGTTACTCCAATGGATGGTAGCCTTTTCATTATGTAAGGTAGTTTGTTGTCGAGATTTTTGATACTACAATGGATAGTATACTTGTCATTATGGAAGGTTGTATGTCGTTGTGATTTCTGGTACTCTAATGGATAGTAGCCTTGTCATTATGGAAGATAATATGTTTTCGATATCTTTGTTACTCCAATGGATGGTAGCCTTGTCATTATGGAAGGTAGTCTGTTGTCGAGATTTTTGTTACTCCAATGGATTGTAGCCTTGTCATTATGGAAGCTAGTCTGTTGTCGAGATTTTTGTTACTCCAATGGATGGTAGCCTTGTCATTATGGAAGGTAGTCTGTTGTTGACATTTTTGTTACTCCAATGGATGGTAGCCTTGTCATTATGGAAGGTAGTCTATTGTCGAGATTTTTGTTACTCTAATGGATGGTAGCCTTGTCATTATGAAAGGTAGTCTGTTGTCGAGATTTTTGTTACTCCAATGGATGGTAGCCTTGTCATTATGTAAGGTAGTCTGTTGTCGAGAATTTTATTACTCCAATGGATGGTAGCCATGTCATAATTGAAGGTAGTCTGTCATTGTGATTTTTGTTACTCCAATTGATGGTAGCCTTGTCATTATGGAAGGTAATCTGTTGTCAAGAATTTTGTTACTCCAATGGATTATAGCGTTGTCATTATGGAAGTTAGTCTATTGTCGAGATTTTTGTTACTCCAATGGATGGTAGCCTTGTCATTACGGAAGGTAGTCTGTTGTCGAGTTTTTTGTTACTCCAATGGATTGTAGCCTTGTCATTATGGAAGGTAGTCTTTTGTCGACATTTTTGTTACTCCAATGGATGGTAGCCTTGTCATTCTGGAAGGTAGTCTCTTGTTGATATTTTTGTTACTACAATGGATGGTAGCCTTGTCATTTTGGAAAGTAGTCTGTTGTCGATATTTTTGTTACACTAGTGGATGGTAGCCTTGTCATTATGGAAGGTAGTCTGTTGTCGAGAATTTTACTACTCCAATTGATGGTAGCCATTTCATTATTGAAGGTAGTCTGTCATTGTATTTTGTGTTACTCCAATTAATGGTAGCCTTGTCATTATGGAAGGTAATCTGTTGTCATGATTTTTTTTACTCCAATGGATTGTAGCCTTGTCATTATGGAAGGAAGTTTGTTGTCGATATTTTTGTTACTCCAATGGATGGTAGCCTTTTCATTATGTAAGGTAGTTTGTTGTCGAGATTTTTGATACTACAATGGATAGTATACTTGTCATTATGGAAGGTTGTATGTCGTTGTGATTTCTGGTACGCTAATGGATAGTAGCCTTGTCATTATGGAAGATAATATGTTTTCGATATCTTTGTTACTCCAATGGATGGTAGCCTTGTCATTATGGAAGGTAGTCTGTTGTCGAGATTTTTGTTACTCCAATGGATTGTAGCCTTGTCATTATGGAAGCTAGTCTATTGTCGAGATTTTTGTTACTCCAATGGATGGTAGCCTTGTCATTATGGAAGGTAGTCTGTTGTTGACATTTTTGTTACTCCAATGGATGGTAGCCTTGTCATTATGGAAGGTAGTCTATTGTCGAGATTTTTGTTACTCTAATGGATGGTAGCCTTGTCATTATGAAAGGTAGTCTGTTGTCGAGATTTTTGTTACTCCAATGGATGGTAGCCTTGTCATTATGTAAGGTAGTCTGTTGTCGAGAATTTTATTACTCCAATGGATGGTAGCCATGTCATAATTGAAGGTAGTCTGTCATTGTGATTTTTGTTACTCCAATTGATGGTAGCCTTGTCATTATGGAAGGTAATCTGTTGTCAAGAATTTTGTTACTCCAATGGATTGTAGCGTTGTCATTATGGAAGTTAGTCTATTGTCGAGATTTTTGTTACTCCAATGGATGGTAGCCTTGTCATTACGGAAGGTAGTCTGTTGTCGAGTTTTTTGTTACTCCAATGGATTGTAGCCTTGTCATTATGGAAGGTAGTCTTTTGTCGACATTTTTGTTACTCCAATGGATGGTAGCCTTGTCATTCTGGAAGGTAGTCTCTTGTTGATATTTTTGTTACTACAATGGATGGTAGCCTTGTCATTTTGGAAAGTAGTCTGTTGTCGATATTTTTGTTACACTAGTGGATGGTAGCCTTGTCATTATGGAAGGTAGTCTGCTGTCGAGATTACTGTTAATCTAATGGAAGGTATCCTTGTCATTATGGAAGGTAGTCTATTGTCGAGAATTTTATTACTCCAATGGATGGTAGCCATGTCATTATTGAAGGTAGTCTGTCATTGTGATTTCTGTTATTCTAATTGACAGTAGCCTTGTCATTATGGAAGGTAATCTTTTGTCCAGATTTTTGTTACTCAAATGGATTGTAGCCTTGTCATTATGGAAGGTAGTTTGTTGTCAAGATTTTTGTTACTCCAATGGATGGTAGCCTTGTCATAATGGAAGGTAGTCTCTTATTGATATTTTTGTTACTACAATGGATGGTAGCCTTATCATTTTTGAAGGTAGTCTGTTGTCGAGATTTTTGTTACTCTAATGGATGGTAGCCTTGTCATTATGGAAGGTAGTCTGTTGTCGAGATTTTTGTTACTCCAATGGATGGTAGCCTTGTCATTATGAAAGGTAGTCTATTGTCGAGATTTTTGTACTCCAATGGATGGTAGCCTTGTCATTATGGAAGGTAGTCTGTTGTCGATATCTTTGTTACTCCAATGGATGGTAGCCTTGTCATTATTGAAGGTAGTCTATTGTCGAGATGTTTTTTACTCTAATGGATGGTAGCCTTGTCATTAATAAAGGTAGTCTGTCGTGTGATTTCTGTTACTCCAATGGATGGTAGCCTTGTCATTATGGAAGATAGTATGTTTTCGATATCATTGTTACTCCAATGGATGGTAGCCTTGTCATTATGGAACTTAGTCTGTTGTTGAGATTTTTGTTACTCCAATGTATTATAGCCTTGTCATTATGAAAGGTAATCTATTGTCGAGATATTTGTTACTCCAATGGATGGTAGCCTTGTCATTATGTAAGGTAGTCTGTTGTCGAGATTTTTGTTAGTCCAATGTATGGTAGACATGTCATTATGGAAGGTAGTCTCTTGTTGATATTTTTGTTACTCTAATGGATGGTATCCTTGTAATTTTTGAAGGTAGTCTGTTGTTGAGATTTTTGTTACTCTAATGGATGGTAGCCTTGTCATTATAGAAGGTAGTCTGTTGTCGAGATTTTTGTTACTCCAATGGATGGTAGCCTTGTCATTATGGAAGGTAGTCTGTTGTCAAAATTTTTGTTACTCTAATGGGTGGTATCCTTTTCATTATGGATGGTAGTATGTTGTCGAGATATTTGTTACTCTAATGGATGGTAGGCTTTTCATGAATGAAGGTAGTCTTTCGTTGTGATTTCTGTTACTCCAATGGATGGTAGCCTTGTCATTATGAAAGGTACTCTATTGTTGAGATTTTTGTTACTCCAATGGATGGTAGCCTTGTCATTATGGATGGTAGTCTGTTGTGGATATCTTTGTTACTCCAATGGATGGTAACCTTGTCATTATTGAAGGTATTCTGTTGTCGAGATGTTTTTTACTCTAATGGATGGTAGCCTTGTCATCAATAAAGGTATTTTGTCGTGTGATTTCTGTTACTCCAATGGATGGTAGCCTTGTCATTCTGGAAGATAGTATGTTTTCGATATCATTGTTACTCCAATGTATTGTAGACTTGTCATTATGGAAGGTAGTCTATTGTCGAGATTTTTTTTACTCCAATGGATGGTAGCCTTGTCATTATGGAAGGTAGTCGGTTGTCGATATCTTTGCTACTCCAATGGATGATAGCCTTGTCATTATGGAAGGTAGTTTGTTGTCGAGATTTTTGTTACTCTAATGGATGGTATCCTTGTAATTATGGAAGGTAGTCTATTGTCGAGATTTTTGTTACTCTAATGGATGGTAGCCTTGTCTTTAATGAAGGTAGTCTGTAATTCTGATTTCTATTACTCCAATGGATGGTAGCCTTCTCACTATAGAAGGTAGTATGTTGTCGATATCTTTGTTACTCCAAGGGATGGTAGCCTTGTCGTTATGGAATTTAGTCTGTTTACGAGATTTTTGTTACTCCAATATATTGTAGCCTTGTCATTATGGAAGGTAGTCTGTTGTGGAGATTTTTGTTATTCCAATGGATGGTATCCTTTTCATTATGTAAGGTAGTCTGTTGTCGAGATTTTTGTTACTCCAATGGATGTTAGCCTTTTCATTATGGAACGTAGTATGTCGTTGTGATTTCTGATACTCTAATGGATGGTATCCTTGTCATTATGGAAGATAGTATGTTGTTGATATCATTGTTACTCCAATGGATGGTAGACTTGTCATTACGCAAGGTAGTCTGTTGTCGAGATTTTTGTTACTTTAATGGATTGTAGCCTTGTCCTTATAGAAAGTAGTATGTTGTTGATATCTTTGTTACACCAATGGATGGTAGCCTTGTCATTATGGAAGGAAGTCTGTTGTCGAGATTTTTGTTACTACAATGGATGGTAGCCTTGTCATTAATAAAGGTAGTCTATCGTGTGATTTCTGTTACTCCAATGGATGGTAGCCTTGTCATTATGGAAGATAGTATGTTTTCGATATCATTGTTACTCCAATGAATGGTGGCCTTGTCATTACAGAAGGTAGTATGTTATCGATATTTTTGTTACTCCAATGGATTGTAGCCTTGTCATTATGGAAGGTAGTCTGTTGTCTAGATTTTGGTTACTCCATTGGATGGTAGCCTTGTCATTATGGAAGGTAGTCTGTTGTCGAGATTTTTATTACTACAATGGATGGTAGCCTTGTCATTATGGAAGGTAGTATGTTGTCGAGATTTTTGTTACTATAATGGATGGTATCCTTGTCATTATGGAAGGTAGTCTGTTGTCGATATTTTTGTTACTCTAATGGATGGTATCCTTGTCATTACGGAAGGTAGTCTTTTGTCGAGAATTTTACTACTCCAATTGATGGTAGCCATTTCATTATTGAAGGTAGTCTGTCATTGTAATTTGTGTTACTCCAATTAATGGTAGCCTTGTCATTATGGAAGGTAATCTGTTGTCAAGATTTTTTTTACTCCAATGGATTGTAGCCTTGTCATTATGGAAGGAAGTTTGTTGTCGATATTTTTGTTACTCCAATGGATGGTAGCCTTTTCATTATGTAAGGTAGTTTGTTGTCGAGATTTTTGTTACTACAATGGATAGTATACTTGTCATTATGGAAGGTTGTATGTCGTTGTGATTTCTGGTACTCTAATGGATAGTAGCCTTGTCATTATGGAAGATAATATGTTTTCGATATCTTTGTTACTCCAATGGATGGTAGCCTTGTCATTATGGAAGGTAGTCTGTTGTCGAGATTTTTGTTACTCCAATGGATTGTAGCCTTGTCATTATGGAAGCTAGTCTGTTGTCGAGATTTTTGTTACTCCAATGGATGGTAGCCTTGTCATTATGGAAGGTAGTCTGTTGTTGACATTTTTGTTACTCCAATGGATGGTAGCCTTGTCATTATGGAAGGTAGTCTATTGTCGAGATTTTTGTTACTCTAATGGATGGTAGCCTTGTCATTATGTAAGGTAGTCTGTTGTCGAGATTTTTGTTACTCCAATGGATGGTAGCCTTGTCATTATGTAAGGTAGTCTGTTGTCGAGAATTTTATTACTCCAATGGATGGTAGCCATGTCATTATTGAAGGTAGTCTGTCATTGTGATTTTTGTTACTCCAATTGATGGTAGCCTTGTCATTATGGAAGGTAATCTGTTGTCAAGAATTTTGTTACTCCAATGGATTGTAGCCTTGTCATTATGGAAGTTAGTCTATTGTCGAGATTTTTGTTATACCAATGGATGGTAGCCTTGTCATTACGGAAGGTAGTCTGTTGTCGAGATTTTTGTTACTCCAATGGATTGTAGCCTTGTCATTATGGAAGGTAGTCTTTTGTCGACATTTTTGTTACTCCAATGGATGGTAGCCTTGTCATTTTGGAAAGTAGTCTGTTGTCGATATTTTTTTTACACTAGTGGATGGTAGCCTTGTCATTATGGAAGGTAGTCTGCTGTCGAGATTACTGTTAATCTAATGGAAGGTATCCTTGTCATTATGGAAGGTAGTCTATTGTCGAGAATTTTATTACTCCAATGGATGGTAGCCATGTCATTATTGAAGGTAGTCTGTCATTGTGATTTCTGTTATTCTAATTGACAGTAGCCTTGTCATTATGGAAGGTAATCTTTTGTCCAGATTTTTGTTACTCAAATGGATTGTAGCCTTGTCATTATGGAAGGTAGTCTGTTGTCGAGATTTTTGTTACTCTAATGGATGGTAGCCTTGTCATTATGAAAGGTAGTCTATTGTCGAGATTTTTGTTACTCCAATGGATGGTAGCCTTGTCATTATGGAAGGTAGTCTGTTGTCGATATCTTTGTTACTCCAATGGATGGTAGCCTTGTCATTATTGAAGGTAGTCTATTGTCGAGATGTTTTTTACTCTAATGGATGGTAGCCTTGTCATTAATAAAGGTAGTCTGTCGTGTGATTTCTGTTACTCCAATGGATGGTAGCCTTGTCATTATGGAAGATAGTATGTTTTCGATATCATTGTTACTCCAATGGATGGTAGCCTTGTCATTATGGAACTTAGTCTGTTGTCAATATTTTTGTTACTCCAATGTATTGTAGCCTTGTCATTATGAAAGGTAATCTATTGTCGAGATTTTTGTTACTCCAAAGGATGGTAGCCTTGTCATTATGTAAGGTAGTCTGTTGTCGAGATTTTTGTTACTCCAATGTATGGTAGACATGTCATTATGGAAGGTAGTCTCTTCTTGATATTTTTGTTACTCTAATGGATGGTATCCTTGTAATTTTTTAAGGTAGTCTGTTGTTGAGATTTTTGTTACTCTAATGGATGGTAGCCTTGTCATTATGGAAGGTAGTCTGTTGTCGAGATTTTTGTTACTCCAATGGATGGTAGCCTTGTCATTACGGAAGGTAGTCTATTGTCGAGATTTTTGTTACTCCAATGGATGGTAGCCTTGTCATTATGGATGGTAGTCTGTTGTCGACATTTTTGTTACTCCAATGGATGGTAGCCTTGTCATTCTGGAAGGTAGTCTCTTGTTGATATTTTTGTTACTACAATGGATGGTAGCCTTGTCATTTTGGAAAGTAGTCTGTTGTCGATATTTTTGTTACACTAGTGGATGGTAGCCTTGTCATTATGGAAGGTAGTCTGCTGTCGAGATTACTGTTAATCTAATGGAAGGTATCCTTGTCATTATGGAAGGTAGTCTATTGTCGAGAATTTTATTACTCCAATGGATGGTAGCCATGTCATTATTGAAGGTAGTCTGTCATTGTGATTTCTGTTATTATAATTGACAGTAGCCTTGTCATTATGGAAGGTAATCTTTTGTCCAGATTTTTGTTACTCAAATGGATTGTAGCCTTGTCATTATGGAAGGTAGTCTGTTGTCGAGATTTTTGTTACTCCAATGGATGGTAGCCTTGTCATAATGGAAGGTAGTCTCTTATTGATATTTTTGTTACTACAATGGATGGTAGCCTTATCATTTTTGAAGGTAGTCTGTTGTCGAGATTTTTGTTACTCTAATGGATGGTAGCCTTGTCATTATGGAAGGTAGTCTGTTGTCGAGATTTTTGTTACTCCAATGGATGGTAGCCTTGTCATTATGAAAGGTAGTCTATTGTCGAGATTTTTGTTACTCCAATGGATGGTAGCCTTGTCATTATGGAAGGTAGTCTGTTGTCGATATCTTTGTTACTCCAATGGGTGGTAGCCTTGTCATTATTGAAGGTAGTCTATTGTCGAGATGTTTTTTACTCTAATGGATGGTAGCCTTGTCATTAATAAAGGTAGTCTGTCGTGTGATTTCTGTTACTCCAATGGATGGTAGCCTTGTCATTATGGAAGATAGTATGTTTTCGATATCATTGTTACTCCAATGGATGGTAGCCTTGTCATTATGGAACTTAGTCTGTTGTCGAGATTTTTGTTACTCCAATGTATTGTAGCCTTGTCATTATGAAAGGTAATCTATTGTCGAGATATTTGTTACTCCAAAGGATGGTAGCCTTGTCATTATGTAAGGTAGTCTGTTGTCGAGATTTTTGTTACTCCAATGTATGGTAGACATGTCATTATGGAAGGTAGTCTCTTGTTGATATTTTTGTTACTCTAATGGATGGTATCCTTGTAATTTTTGAAGGTAGTCTGTTGTTGAGATTTTTGTTACTCTAATGGATGGTAGCCTTGTCATTATGGAAGGTAGTCTGTTGTCGAGATTTTTGTTACTCCAATGGAGGTAGCCTTGTCATTATGGAAGGTAGTCTGTTGTCAAAATTTTTGTTACTCTAATGGGTGGTATCCTTTTCATTATGGATGGTAGTATGTTGTCGAGATATTTGTTACTCTAATGGATGGTAGGATTTTCATGAATGAAGGTAGTCTTTCGTTGTGATTTATGTTACTTCAATGGATGGTAGCCTTGTCATTATGAAAGGTAGTCTATTGTCGAGATTTTTGTTACTCCAATGGATGGTAGCCTTGTCATTATGGATGGTAGTCTATTGTGGATATCTTTGTTACTCCAATGGATGGTAACCTTGTCATTATTTAAGGTAGTCCGTTGTCGAGATGTTTTTTACTCTAATGGATGGTAGCCTTGTCATCAATAAAGGTATTTTGTCGTGTGATTTTTGTTACTCCAATGGATGGTAGCCTTGTCATTCTGGAAGATAGTATGTTTTCGATATCATTGTTACTCCAATGTATCGTAGACTTGTCATTATGGAAGGTAGTCTATTGTCGAGATTTTTTTTACTCCAATAGATGGTATCCTTGTCATTATGGAAGGTAGTCGGTTGTCGATATCTTTGCTACTCCAATGGATGATAGCCTTGTCATTATGGATGGTAGTTTGTTGTCGAGATTTTTGTTACTCTAATGGATGGTATCCTTGTAATTATGGAAGGTAGTCTATTGTCGAGATTTTTGTTACTCTAATGGATGGTAGCCTTGTCTTTAATGAAGGTAGTCTGTAATTCTGATTTCTATTACTCCAATGGATGGTAGCCTTGTCACTATAGAAGGTAGTATGTTGTCGATATCTTTGTTACTCCAAGGGATGGTAGCCTTGTCGTTATGGAACTTAGTCTGTTTACGAGATTTTTGTTACTCCAATGTATTGTAGCCTTGTCAATATGGAAGGTAGTCTGTTGTGGAGATTTTTGTTATTCCAATGGATGGTATCCTTTTCATTATGTAAGGTAGTCTGTTGTCGATATTTTTGTTACTCCAATGGATGTTAGCCTTGTCATTATGGAACGTAGTATGTCGTTGTGATTTCTGATACTCTAATGGATGGTATCCTTGTCATTATGGAAGATAGTATGTTGTTGATATCATTGTTACTCCAATGGATGGTAGACATGTCATTACGCAAGGTAGTCTGTTGTCGAGATTTTTGTTACTTTAATGGATTGTAGCCTTGTCCTTATAGAAAGTAGTATGTTGTTGATATCTTTGTTACACCAATGGATGGTAGCCTTGTCATTATGGAAGGAAGTCTGTTGTCGAGATTTTTGTTACTACAATGGATGGTAGCCTTGTCATTAATAAAGGTAGTCTGTCGTGTGATTTCTGTTACTCCAATGGATGGTAGGCTTGTCATTATGGAAGATAGTATGTTTTCGATATCATTGTTACTCCAATGGATGGTAGCCTTGTCATTATGGAACTTAATCTGTTGTCGAGATTTTTGTTACTCCAATGTATTGTAGCCTTGTCATTATGAAAGGTAATCTATTGTCGAGATATTTCTTACTCCAAAGGATTGTAGCCTTGTCATTATGTAAGGTAGTCTGTTGTCGAGATTTTTGTTACTCCAATGTATGGTAGACATGTCATTATGGAAGGTAGTCTCTTGTTGATATTTTTGTTACTCTAATGGATTGTATCCTTGTAATTTTTGAAGGTAGTCTGTTGTTGAGATTTTTGTTACTCTAATGGATGGTAGCCTTGTCATTATGGAAGGTAGTCTGTTGTCGAGATTTTTGTTACTCCAATGGATGGTAGCCTTGTCATTATGGAAGGTAGTCTGTTGTCAAAATTTTTGTTACTCTAATGGGTGGTATCCTTTTCATTATGGATGGTAGTATATTGTCGAGATATTTGTTACTCTAATGGATGGTAGGATTTTCATGAATGAAGGTAGTCTTTCGTTGTGATTTCTGTTACTTCAATGGATGGTAGCCTTGTCATTATGAAAGGTAGTCTATTGTCGAGATTTTTGTTACTCCAATGGATGGTAGCCTTGTCATTATGGATGGTAGTCTGTTGTGGATATCTTTGTTACTCCAATGGATGGTAACCTTGTCATTATTTAAGGTAGTCCGTTGTCGAGATGTTTTTTAATCTAATGGATGGTAGCCTTGTCATCAATAAAGGTATTTTGTCGTGTGATTTCTGTTACTCCAATGGATGGTAGCCTTGTCATTCTGGAAGATAGTATGTTTTCGATATCATTGTTACTCCAATGTATTGTAGACTTTTCATTATGGAAGGTAGTCTATTGTCGAGATTTTTTTTACTCCAATAGATGGTAGCCTTGTCATTATGGAAGGTAGTCGGTTGTCGATATCTTTGCTACTCCAATGGATGATAGCCTTGTCATTATGGATGGTAGTTTGTTGTCGAGATTTTTGTTACTCTAATGGATGGTATCCTTGTAATTATGGAAGGTAGTCTATTGTCGAGATTTTTGTTACTCTAATGGATGGTAGCCTTGTCTTTAATGAAGGTAGTCTGTAATTCTGATTTCTATTACTCCAATGGATGGTAGCCTTGTAACTATAGAAGGTAGTATGTTGTCGATATCTTTGTTACTCCAAGGGATGGTAGCCTTGTCGTTATGGAACTTAGTCTGTTTACGAGATTTTTGTTACTCCAATGTATTGTAGCCTTGTCATTATGGAAGGTAGTCTGTTGTGGAGATTTTTGTTATTCCAATGGATGGTATCCTTTTCATTATGTAAGGTAGTCTGTTGTCGAGATTTTTGTTACTCCAATGGATGTTAGCCTTGTCATTATGGAACGTAGTATGTCGTTGTGATTTTTGATACTCTAATGGATGGTATCCTTGTCATTATGGAAGATAGTATGTTGTTGATATCAATGTTACTCCAATGGATGGTAGACTTGTCATTACGCAAGGTAGTCTGATGTCGAGATTTTTGTTACTTAAATGGATTGTAGCCTTGTCCTTATAGAAAGTAGTATGTTGTTGATATCTTTGTTACACCAATGGATGGTAGCCTTGTCATTATGGAAGGAAGTCTGTTGTCGAGATTTTTGTTACTACAATGGATGGTAGCCTTGTCATTAATAAAGGTAGTATGTCGTGTGATTTCTGTTACTCCAATGGATGGTAGCCTTGTCATTATGGAAGATAGTATGTTTTCGATATCATTGTTACTCCAATGGATGGTAGCCTTGTCATTATGGAACTTAATCTGTTGTCGAGATTTTTGTTACTCCAATGTATTGTAGCCTTGTCCTTATGAAAGGTAATCTATTGTCGAGATTTTTGTTACTCCAAAGGATGGTAGCCTTGTCATTATGTAAGGTAGTCAGTTGTCGAGATTTTTGTTACTCCAATGTATGGTAGACATGTCATTATGGAAGGTAGTCTCTTGTTGATATTTTTGTTACTCTAATGGATGGTATCCTTGTAATTTTTGAAGGTAGTCTGTTGTTGAGATTTTTGTTACTCTAATGGATGGTAGCCTTGTCATTATGGAAGGTAGTCTGTTGTCGAGATTTTTGTTACTCCAATGGATGGTAGCCTTGTCATTATGGAAGGTAGTCTGTTGTCAAAAATTTTGTTATTCTAATGGGTGGTATCCTTTTCATTATGGATGGTAGTATGTTGTCGAGATATTTGTTACTCTAATGGATGGTAGGATTTTCATGAATGAAGGTAGTCTTTCGTTGTGATTTCTGTTACTTCAATGGATGGTAGCCTTGTCATTATGAAAGGTAGTCTATTGTCGAGATTTTTGTTACTCCAATGGATGGTAGCCTTGTCATTATGGATGGTAGTCTGTTGTGGATATCTTTGTTACTCCAATGGATGGTAACCTTGTCATTATTGAAGGTAGTCCGTTGTCGAGATGTTTTTTACTCTAATGGATGGTAGCCTTGTCATCAATAAAGGTATTTTGTCGTGTGATTTTTGTTACTCCAATGGATGGTAGCCTTGTCATTCTGGAAGATAGTATGTTTTCGATATCATTGTTACTCCAATGTATTGTAGACTTGTCATTATGGAAGGTAGTCTATTGTCGAGATTTTTTTTACTCCAATAGATGGTAGCCTTGTCATTATGGAAGGTAGTCGGTTGTCGATATCTTTGCTACTCCAATGGATGATAGCCTTGTCATTATGGATGGTAGTTTGTTGTCGAGATTTTTGTTACTCTAATGTATGGTATCCTTGTAATTATGGAAGGTAGTCTATTGTCGAGATTTTTGTTACTCTAATGGATGGTAGCCTTGTCTTTAATGAAGGTAGTCTGTAATTCTGATTTCTATTACTCCAATGGATGGTAGCCTTGTCACTATAGAAGGTAGTATGTTGTCGATATCTTTGTTACTCCAAGGGATGGTAGCCTTGTCGTTATGGAACATAGTCTGTTTACGAGATTTTTGTTACTCCAATGTATTGTAGCCTTGTCATTATGGAAGGTAGTCTGTTGTGGAGATTTTTGTTATTCCAATGGATGGTATCCTTTTCATTATGTAAGGTAGTCTGTTGTCGAGATTTTTGTTACTCCAATGGATGTTAGCCTTGTCATTATGGAACGTAGTATGTCGTTGTGATTTCTGATACTCTAATCGATGGTATCCTTGTCATTATGGAAGATAGTATGTTGTTGATATCATTGTTACTCCAATGGATGGTAGACTTGTCATTACGCAAGGTAGTCTGTTGTCGAGATTTTTGTTACTTTAATGGATTGTAGCCTTGTCCTTATAGAAAGTAGTATGTTGTTGATATCTTTGTTACACCAATGGATGGTAGCCTTGTCATTATGGAAGGAAGTCTGTTGTCGAGATTTTTGTTACTACAATGGATGGTAGCCTTGTCATTAATAAAGGTAGTCTGTCGTGTGATTTCTGTTACTCCAATGGATGGTAGCCTTGTCATTATGGAAGATAGTATGTTTTCGATATCATTGTTACTCCAATGGATGGTAGCCTTGTCATTATGGAACTTAATCTGTTGTCGAGATTTTTGTTACTCCAATGTATTGTAGCCTTGTCATTATGAAAGGTAATCTATTGTCGAGATTTTTGTTACTCCAAAGGATGGTAGCCTTGTCATTATGTAAGGTAGTCTGTTGTCGAGATTTTTGTTACTCCAATGTATGGTAGACATGTCATTATGGAAGGTAGTCTCTTGTTGATATTTTTGTTACTCTAATGGATGGTATCCTTGTAATTTTTGAAGGTAGTCTGTTGTTGAGATTGTTTTTACTCTAATGGATGGTAGCCTTGTCATTATGGAAGGTAGTCTATTGTCGAGATTTTTGTTACTCCAATGGATGGTAGCCTTGTCATTATGGAAGGTAGTCTGTTGTCGATATCTTTGTTACTCCAATGGATGGTAGCCTTGTCATTATTGAAGGTAGTCTATTGTCGAGATGTTTTTTACTCTAATGGATGGTAGCCTTGTCATTAATAAAGGTAGTCTGTCGTGTGATTTCTGTTACTCCAATGGATGGTAGCCTTGTCATTATGGAAGATAGTATGTTTTCGATATCATTGTTACTCCAATGGATGGTAGCCTTGTCATTATGGAACTTAGTCTGTTGTCGAGATTTTTGTTACTCCAATGTATTGGAGCCTTGTCATTATGAAAGGTAATCTATTGTCGAGATTTTTGTTACTCCAAAGGATGGTAGCCTTGTCATTATGTAAGGTAGTCTGTTGTCGAGATTTTTGTTACTCCAATGGATGGTAGCCTTGTCATTATGGATGGTAGTCTGTTGTGGATATCTTTGTTACTCCAATGGATGGTAACCTTGTCATTATTGAAGGTAGTCTGTTGTCGAGATGTTTCTTACTCTAATGGATGGTAGCCTTGTCATCAATAAAGGTATTTTGTCGTGTGATTTTTGTTACTCCAATGGATGGTAGCCTTGTCGCTCTGGAAGATAGTATGTTTTCGATATCATTGTTACTTCAATGTATTGTAGACTTGTCATTATGGAAGGTAGTCTATTGTCGAGATTTTTGTTACTCCAATAGATGGTAGCCTTGTCATTATGGAAGGTAGTCGGTTGTCGATATCTTTGCTACTCCAATGGATGATAGCCTTGTCATTATGGAAGGTAGTTTGTTGTCGATATTTTTGTTACTCTAATGGATGGTATCCTTGTAATTATGGAAGGTAATCTATTGTCGAGATTTTTGGTTACTCTAATGGATGGTAGCCTTGTCTTTAATGAAGGTAGTCTGTAATTCTGATTTCTATTACTCCAATGGATGGTAGCCTTGTCACTATAGAAGGTAGTATGTTGTCGATATCTTTGTTACTCCAAGGGATGGTAGCCTTGTCGTTATGGAACTTAGTCTGTTTACGAGATTTTTGTTACTCCAATGTATTGTAGCCTTGTCATTATGGAAGGTAGTCTGTTGTGGAGATTTTTGTTATTCCAATGGATGGTATCCTTTTCATTATGTAAGGTAGTCTGTTGTCGAGATTTTTGTTACTCCAATGGATGTTAGCCTTGTCATTATGGAACGTAGTATGTCGTTGTGATTTCTGATACTCTAATGGATGGTATCCTTGTCATTATGGAAGATAGTATGTTGTTGATATCATTGTTACTCCAATGCATGGTAGACTTGTCATTACGCAAGGTAGTCTGTTGTCGAGATTTTTGTTACTTTAATGGATTGTAGCCTTGTCCTTATAGAAAGTAGTATGTTGTTGATATTTTTGTTACACCAATGGATGGTAGCCTTGTCATTATGGAAGGAAGTCTGTTGTCGAAATTTTTGTTACTACAATGGATGGTAGCCTTGTCATTAATAAAGGTAGTCTGTCTTGTGATTTCTGTTACTCCAATGGATGGTAGCCTTGTCATTATGGAAGATAGTATGTTTTCGATATCATTGTTACTCCAATGGATGGTAGCCTTGTCATTATGGAACTTAGTCTGTTGTCGAGATTTTTGTTACTCCAATGTATTGTAGCCTTGTTATTATGAAAGGTAATCTATTGTCGAGATTTTTGTTACTCCAAAGGATGGTAGCCTTGTCATTATGTAAGGTAGTTTGTTGTCGAGATTTTTGTTACTCCAATGTATGGTAGACATGTCATTATGGAAGGTAGTCTCTTGTTGATATTTTTGTTACTCTAATGGATGGTATCCTTGTAATTTTTGAAGGTAGTCTGTTGTTGAGATTTTTTTTACTCTAATGGATGGTAGCCTTGTCATTATGGAAGGTAGTCTGTTGTCGAGATTTTTGTTACTCCAATGGATGGTAGCCTTGTCATTATGAAAGGTAGTCTATTGTCGAGATTTTTGTTACTCCAATGGATGGTAGCCTTGTCATTATGGAAGGTAGTCTGTTGTCGATATCTTTGTTACTCCAATGGATGGTAGCCTTGTCATTATTGAAGGTAGTTTTTTGTCGAGATGTTTTTTACTCTAATGGATGGTAGCCTTGTCATTAATAAAGGTAGTTTGTCGTGTGATTTCTGTTACTCCAATGGATGGTAGCCTTGTCATTATGGAAGATAGTATGTTTTCGATATCATTGTTACTCCAATGGATGGTAGCCTTGTCATTATGGAACTTAGTCTGTTGTCGTGATTTTTGTTACTCCAATGTATTGTAGCCTTGTCATTATGAAAGGTAATCTATTGTCGAGATTTTTGTTACTCCAAAGAATGGTAGCCTTGTCATTATGTAAGGTAGTCTGTTGTCGAGATTTTTGTTACTCCAATTTATGGTAGACATGTCATTATGGAAGGTAGTCTCTTGTTGATATTTTTGTTACTCTAATGGATGGTATCCTTGTAATTTTTGAAGGTAGTCTGTTGTTGAGATTTTTGTTACTCTAATGGATGGTAGCCTTGTCATTATGGAAGGTAGTCTGTTGTCGAGATTTTTGTTACTCCAATGGATGGTAGCCTTGTCATTATAGAAGGTAGTTTGTTGTCAAAATTTTTGTTACTCTAATGGATGGTATCCTTTTCATTATGGATGGTAGTATGTTGTCGAGATATTTGTTACTCTAATGGATGGTAGGCTTTTCATGAATGAAGGTAGTCTTTCGTTGTGATTTCTGTTACTCCCATGGATGGTAGCCTTGTCATTATGAAAGCTAGTCTATTGTCGAGATTTTTGTTACTCCAATGGATGTTAGCCTTGTCATTATGGATGGTAGTCTATTGTGGATATCTTTGTTACTCCAATGGATGGTAACCTTGTCATTATTGAAGGTAGTCTGTTGTCGAGATGTTTTTTACTCTAATGGATGGTAGCCTTGTCATTAATAAAGGTATTTTGTCGTGTGATTTATGTTACTCCAATGGATGGTAGCCTTTTCATTCTGGAAGATAGTATGTTTTCGATATCATTGTTACTCCAATGTATTGTAGACTTGTCATTATGGAAGGTAGTCTATTGTCGAGATTTTTGTTACTCCAATAGATGGGAGCCTTGTCATTATGGAAGGTAGTCGGTTGTCGATATCTTTGCTACTCCAATGGATGATAGCCTTGTAATTATGGAAGGTAGTTTGTTGTCGAGATTTTTGTTACTCTAATGGATGGTATCCTTGTAATTATGGAAGGTAGTCTATTGTCGAGATTTTTGTTACTCTAATGGATGGTAGCCATGTCATTATGGTAGGTAGTCTGTTGTCGAGATTTTTGTTACTACAATGGATGGTATCCTTGTCATTATGAAAGGTAATCTATTCTCGATATTTTTGTTACTCCAATGGATGGTAGCCTTGTCATTATGTAAGGTCGTCTGTTGTCGAGATTTTTGTTACTCCAATGGATGGTAGCCTTGTCATTATGGAAGGTAGTCTCTTGTTGATATTTTTGTTACTCTAATGGATGGTATCCTTGTCATTATGGAAGGTAGTCTGCTGTCGAGAATTGTATTACTCCAATGGATGGTAGCCATGTCATTATTGAAGGTAGTCTGTCATTGTGATTTCTGTTACTCCAATTGATGGTTGCCTTGTCATTATGGAAGGTAATCTATTGTCCAGAATTTTGTTACTCCAATGGATTGTAGCCTTAACATTATGGAAGTTAGTCTATTGTCGAGATTTTTGTTACTCCAGTGGATGGTAGCCTTTTCATTATGTAAGGTAGTTTGTTGTCGAGATTTTTGTTACTGCAATGGATGGTAGATTTGTCATTATGGAAGGTTGTCTGTCGTTGTAATTTCTGGTACTCAATTGGATGGTAGCCTTGTCATTATAGAAGATAGGATGTTGCCGATATCTTTTTTACTCCAATGGATGGTAGCCTTGTCATTATGGAAGGTTGCCTGTTGTCGAGATTTTTGTTACTCCAATGGATTGTAGCGTTGTCATTATGGAAGGTAGTCTCTTGTTGATATTTTTGTTACTACAATGGATGGTAGCCTTGTCATTTTGGAAGGGAGTCTGTTGTCGAGGTTTTTGTTACTCTAATGGATGGTAGCCTTTTCATTATGGAAGGTAGTCTGTTGTCGAGATTTTTGTTACTCTAATGGATGGTAGCCTTGTAATTATGGAAGGTAGTCTGTTGTCGAGATTTTTGTTACTCCAATGGATGGTAGCCTTGTCATTATGGAAGGTAGTATGTTGTCGAGATTTTTGTTACTACAATGGATGGTAGCTTTGTCATTATGCAAGGTTGTCTGTTGTCGAGATTTTTATTACTCTTATGGAAGGTAGCCATGTCATTATGAAAGGTAATCTATTGCCAATATTTTTGTTACTATAAAGGATGGTAGCCTTGTCATTATGAAAGGTAATCTATTATTGAGAATTTTGTTACTCTAATGGATGGTAGCCTTGTCATTAATGAAGGTAGTCTTTAGTTCTGATTTCTATTACTCCAATGGATGGTAGCCTTGTCATTTTAGAAGATAGTATGTTGTCGATATCTTTGTTACTCCAAGGGATGGTAGCCTTGTCGTTATGGAACTTAGTCTGTTTACGAGATTTTTGTTACTCCAATGTATTATAGCGTTGTCATTATGGAAGGTAGTCTGTTGTCGAGATTTTTGTTACTCCAATGGATGGTATCCTTTTCATTATGTAAGGTAGTATGTTGTCGAGATTTTTGTTACTCCAATGGATGTTAGCCTTGTCATTATGGAAGGTAGTATGTCGTTGTGATTTCTGATACTCTAATGGATGGTATCCTTGTCATTATGGAAGATAGTATGTTATCGATATCATTGTTACTCCAATGGATGGTAGCCTTGTCATTACGCAAGGTAGTCTGTTGTCGAGATTTTTGTTACTTTAATGGATTGTAGCCTTGTCATTATGGAAAGTAGTATGTTGTCGATATCTTTATTACACCAATGGATGGTAGCCTTGTCATTATGGAAGGATGTCTGTTTTTGAGATTTTTGTTACTATAATGGATGGTAGCCTTGTCATTATGGAAGGTACTCTATTGTCAAGATTTTTGTTACTCTAATGGATGGTATCCCTGTCATTATGGAAGGTTGTTTGTTGTCGAGAATTTTATTACTCTAATGGATGGTAGCCTTGTCATTATTGAAGGTAATCTGTCATTGTGATTTCTGTTACTCCAATTGACGGTAACCTTGTCATTATAGAAGATAGGATGTTGTCGATATCTTTTTTACTCCAATGGATGGTAGCCTTATCATTATGGAAGGTTGCCTGTTGTCGAGATTTTTGTTACTCCAATGGATTGTAGCGTTGTCATTATGGAAGGTAGTCTCTTGTTGATATTTTTGTTACTACAATGGATGGTAGCCTTGTCATTTTGGAAGGGAGTCTGTTGTCGAGGTTTTTGTTACTCTAATGGATGGTAGCCTTTTCATTATGGAAGGTAGTATGTTGTCGAGATTATTGTTACTTTAATGTATGGTAGCCTTGTCATTATGGAAGGTAGTCTGTTGTCGAGATTTTTGTTACTACAATGGATGGTAGCCTTGTCATTATGGAAGGTAGTATGTTGTCGAGATTTTTGTTACTACAATGGATGGTAGCTTTGTCATTATGGAAGGTTGTCTGTTGTCGAGATTTTTATTACTCCAATGGATGGTAGCCATGTCATTATGGAAGGTTGTTTGTTGTCGAGAATTTTATTACTCCAATGGATGGTAGCCTTGTCATTACGGAAGGTAGTCTGTTGTCAAGATTTTTGTTACTACAATGGATTGTAACCTTGTCATTATGGAAGGTACTCTCTTGTTGATATTTTTGTTACTACAATGGATTGTATCCTTGTCATTTTTGAAGGGAGTCTGTTGTCGTTATTTTTGTTACTCTAATGGATGGTATCCTTGTTATTATGGAAGGTTGTCTGTTGTCGAGATTTTTATTACTCTAATGGATGGTAGCCTTGTCATTATGGAAGGTAGTCTGTTGTCGAGATTTTTGTTACTATAAAGGATGGTAGCCTTGTCATTATGAAAGGTAATCTATTGTCGAGAATTTTGTTACTCTTATGGATGGTAGCCTTTTCATTAATGAAGTTAGTCTTTAGTTCTTATTTCTATTACTCCAATTGATGGTAGCCTTGTCATTATAGAAGATAGTATGTTGTCGATATCTTTGTTACTCCAAGGGATGATAGCCTTGTCATTATGGAACTTAGTCTGTTTATGAGATTTTTGTTACTCCAATGTATTGTAGCCTTGTCATTATGGAAGGTAGTCTGTTGTGGAGATTTTTGTTACTCCAATGGATGGTATCCTTTTAATTATGTAAGGTAGTCTGTTGTCGAGATTTTTGTTACTCCAATGGATTTTAGCCTTGTCATTATGGAAGGTAGTATGTCGTTGTGATTTGTGATACTCTAATGGATGGTATCCTTGTCATTATGGAAGATAGTATGTTGTCGATATCATTGTTATTCCAATGGATGGTAGACTTGTCATTACGCAAGGTAGTCTGTTGTCGAGATTTTTGTTACTTTAATGGATTATAGCCTTGTTATTATCGAAAGTAGTATGTTGTTGATATCTTTGTTACACCAATGGATGGTAGCCTTGTCATTATGGAAGGAAGTCTGTTGTCGAGATTTTTGTTACTACAATGGATGGTAGCCTAGTCATTATGGAAGGTACTCTATTGTCGAGATTTTTGTTATTCTAATGGATGGTATCCTTGTCATTATGGAAGGTTGTTTGTTGTCGAGAATTTTATTACTCCAATGGATTGTAGCCTTGTCATTATTGAAGGTAGTCTGACATTGTGATTTCTGTTACTCCAATTGACGGTAGCCTTGTCAATATGGAAGATAGGATGTTGTCGATATCTTTGTTACTCCAACGGATGTTAGCCTTGTCATTATGGAAGGTAGTTTGTTGTCGAGATTTTTGTTACTCCAATGGATTGTAGCGTTGTCATTATGGAAGGTAGTCTCTTGTTGATATTTTTGTTACTACAATGGATGGTAGCCTTGTCATTTTGGAAGGGAGTCTGTTGTCGAGGTTTTTGTTACTCTAATGGATGGTAGTGTTGTCATTATGGAAGGTAGTCTGTTGTGGAGATTTTTGTTACTCCAATGGATGGTAGCCTTGTCATTATGGAAGGTAGTCTGTTGTCGATATTTTTGTTACTATAATGGATGGTAGCCTTGTCATTATGGAAGGTAGTATGTTGACGAGATTTTTGTTACTACAATGGATGGTAGCTTTGTCATTATGGATGGTGGTCTGTTGTCGATATTTTTGTTACTCTAATGGATGGTATCCTTGTCATTATGGAAGGTTGTCTGTTGTCGAGATTTTTATTACTCTAATGGATAGTAGCCATGTCATTATGGAAGGTAGTCTGTTGTCGAGATTTTTGTTACTACAATGGATGGTAGCCTTGTCATTATGAAAGGTAATCTATTGTCGAGATCTTTGTTACTAAAATGGATGGTAGCCTTGTCATTATATAAGGTAGTCTGTTGTCAAGATTTTTGTTACTCCGATGGATGGTAGCCTTGTCATTATGGAATGTAGTCTCTTGTTGATATTTTTGTTACTCTAATGGATGGTATCCTTGTCATTATGGAAGGTAGTCTGTTGTTGAGAATTTTATTACTACAATGGATGGTAGCCAAGTCATTATTGAAGGTAGTCTGTCATTGTGATTTGTGTTACTCCAATTGATGGTTGCCTTGTCATTATGGAAGGTAATCTGTTGTCCAGAATTTTGTTACTCCAATGGATTGTAGCCTTGTCATTATGGAAGTTAGTCTATTGTCGAGATTTTTGTTACTCCAATGGATGGTAGCCTTTTCATTATGTAAGGTAGTTTGTTGTCGAGATTTTTGTTACTGCAATGGATGGTAGATTTGTCATTATGGAAGATTGTTTGTCGTTGTGATTTCTGGTACTCAATTGGATGGTAGCCTTGTCATTATGGAAGATAGTATGTTGTCGATATCTTTGTTACTCCAATGGATGGTAGCCTTGCCATTACGGAAGGTAGTCTGTTGTCGAGATTTTTGTTACTCCAATGGATTGTAGCCTTGTCATTATGGAAGGTAGTCTTTTGTCGACATTTTTGTTACTCCAATGGACGGTAGCCTTGTCATTATGGAAGGTAGTCTCTTGTTGATATTTTTGTTACTACAATGGATGGTAGCCTTGTCATTTTGGAAAGTAGTCTGTTGTCGAGATTTTTGTTACACTAGTGGAATGTAGCCTTGTCATTATGGAAGGTAGTCTGTTTTCGAGATTATTGTTACTTTAATGTATGGTAGCCTTGTCATTATGGAAGGTAGTCTGTTGTCGATATCTTTGTTACTCCAATGGATGGTAGCCTTGTCATTATTAAAGGTAGTCTGTTGTCGAGATTTTTGTTACTCTAATGGATGGTATCCTTGTCATTATTGAAGGTAGTATGTTGTCGAGATTTTTTTTCCTCTAATGGATGGTAGCCTTGTTATTATGGAAGGTAGTCTGTTGTCGAGATTTTTGTTACTACAATGGATGGTAGCCTTGTCATTATGAAAGGTAATCTATTGTCGAGATTTTTGTTACTAAAATGGATGGTAGCCTTGTCATTATATAAGGTAGTCTGTTGTCAAGATTTTTGTTACTCCAATGGATGGTAGCCTTGTCATTATGGAAGGTAGTCTGTTGTAGAGATTTTCGTTATTCCAATGGATCGTAACCTTGTCATTATGGAAGGTAGTCTTTTGTCGAGATTTCTGTTACTCCAATGGATGGTAGCCTTGTCATTGTGGAAGGTATTATGTTGTCGAGATTTTTTTTACCCCAATGGATGGTAGCCTTGTCATTATGGAAGGTAGTCTATTGTCGAGATTTTTAGTACTCCAATGAATGGTAGCCTTGTCATTATGGAAGGTAGTCTGTCATTGAGATTTCTGTTACTCCAATTGATTGTAGCCTTGTCATTATTGAAGGTAGTTTATTGTTCATATTTTGTTACTCTAATGGATGGTAGCCTTTTCATTATGGAAGGTAGTCTGTTTTCGAGATTTTAGTTATTCCATTGGATGGTAGCCTTGTCATTATGGAAGGTAGTCTTTTGTTGAGATTTTTGTTATTCCAATGAATGGTAACCTTGTCATTAAGGAAGGTAGTTTTTTGTCGAGATTTTTGTTACTCCAATGAATGGTAACCTTGTCATTATGGAAGGTAGTCTGTCATTGAGATTTCTGTTACTCCAATGGATTGTAGCCTTGTCATTATGGAAGTAAGTTTGTTGATCATATTTATGTTACTCCAATAGATGGTAGCCTTTTCATTATGGAAGGTAGTATATTGTCGACTTTTTGGTTATTCCATTGGATGGTAGCTTTTTCATTATGGAAGGTAGTCTGTTGTTGAGATTATTTTTATTCCAATGGATGGTAACCTTTTCATTATGGAAGGTAGTCTTTTGTCGAGATTTATGTTACTCCAATGGATGGTAGCCTTGTCATTATGGAAGGTAGTCTTTTGTGGAGATTTTTGTTACTCCAATGGATGGTAGTCTTGTCATTATGGAAAGTAGTCTGTTATCGAGATTTTGTTACTCCAATGGATGGTAGCCTTGACATTATGGAACATAGTCTGTTGCCGATATTTTTGTTACTCTAGTGGATGCTAGCCTTGTCATTATATAAGGTAGTCTGTCGTCGACATTTTTGTTACTCCATTGGATGCTAGCCTTGTCATTATGGAAGGTAGTCTGTTTTTGATATTTTTGTTACTCCAATGGATGGTAGCCTTGTCATTATGGAAGGTAGTATATTGTCGAGATTTTGGTTATTCCATTGGATGGTAACCTTGTCATTATGGAAGGTAGTCTATTGTCTAGATTTTTGTTACCCCAATGGAAGGTAGCCTTGTCATTTTGGAAGGTTTTCTATAGTCAAGATTTTTAGTACTCCAATGAATGGTAGCCTTGTCATTATGGAAGGTAGTTTTTCGTTGAGATTTATGTTACTCCAATGGATTGTAGCCTTGTTATTATGGAAGGTAGTTTGTTGTTCATATTTTTGTTACTCCAATGGATGGTAGCCTTTTCCTTATGGAAGGTAGTCTGTTGTCGATATTTTTGTTATTCCATTGGATTGTAGCCTTGTCATTATGGAAGGTAGTCTATTATTGAGATTTTTGTTATTCCAATGGATCGTAACCTTGTCATTATGGAAGGTAGTCTTTTGTCGAGATTTCAGTTACTCCAATGGATGGTAGCCTTATCATTATGGAAGGTATTCTGTTGTCGAGAATTTTTTTACCCCAATGGATGGTAGCCTTGTCATTATGGAAGGTAGTCTATTGTCGAGATTTTTAGTACTCCAATGAATAATAGCCTTGTCATTATGGAAGGTAGTCTGTCATTGAGATTTATGTTACTCCAATGGATTGTAGCCTTGTCATTATGGAAGGTAGTCTGTTGTTCATATTTTTGTTACTCCAATGGATGGTAGCCTTTTTATATTGGAAGGTAGTCTGTTGTCGAGATTTTTGTTATTCCATTGGATGGTAGCCTTGTCATTATGGAAGGTAGTCTGTTGTTGAGATTTTTGTTATTCCAATGAATGGTAAACTTGTCATTATGGAAGGTAGTGTTTTGTCGAGATTTTTGTTACTCAAATGGATGGTAGCCTTGTCATTATGCATAATAGTTTGTTGTTTAAATTTTTGTTACTCCAATGGATGGTAGCCTTTTCATTATGGAAGTTAGTCTTTTTTTTGATATTTTTGTTACTCCAATGGATGGTAGCTTTGTCATTATGCAAGGTAGTCTATTGTTTAGATTTTTGTTACTCCAATGGATGGTAGCCTTGTCATTTTGGAAGGTAGTCTATTGTCAATATTTTTATTATTCTAATGGATGGTAGCCTTGTTATTATGGAAGGTAGTTTTTTCTCGAGATTTTTGTTACACCAATGGATGGTAGCCTTGTCATTATGGAAGGTAGTCTTTTGTTGAGATTTTTGTTACCCTAGTGGATGGTAGCCTTCTAATTATGGAAGGTAGTCTGTTGTCGAGATTTTAGTTACTCCAATGAATGGTAGCCTTGTCATTATGGAAGGTAGTCTGTCATTGAGATTTCTGTTACTCCAATGGATTGTAGCCTTGTCATTATGGAAGGTAGTCTGTTGTCGAGATTTTGTTACTCCAATGGATGGTAGCCTTGTCATTATGGAACATAGTTTGTTGTTGATATTTTTGTTACTCCAATGGATGGTAGCCTTGTCATTATGGTAGGTAGTATATTGTCGAGATTTTGGTTATTCCATTGGATGGTAGCTTTTTCATTATGGAAGGTAGTCTGTTGTTGAGATTTTTTTTATTCCAAAGGATGGTAACCTTGTCATTATGGAAGGTAGTCTTTTGTTTTGATTTTTTTTATTCCAATGTATGGTAACCTTGTCATTATGGAAGTTAGTCTTTTGTCGAGATTTATGTTACTCCAATGGATGGTAGCCTTGTCATTATGGAAGGTAGTTTTTTGTCGAGATTTTTGTTACTCCAATGGATGATAGTCTTGTCATTATTGAAAGTAGTCTGTTGTCGAGATTTTGTTACTCCAATGGATGGTAGCCTTGACATTATGGAACATAGTCTGTTGCCGATATTTTTGTTACTCTAGTGGATGCTAGCCTTGTCATTATATAAGGTAGTCTGTTGTCAATATTTTTGTTACTCCATTGGATGCTAGCCTTGTCATTATGGAAGGTAGTCTGTTTTTGATATATTTGTTTACTCCAATGGATGGTAGCCTTGTCATTATGGAAGGTAGTCTATTGTCTAGATTTTTGTTACCCCAATGGAAGGTAGCCTTGTCATTTTGGAAGGTTTTCTATAGTCGAGATTTTTAGTACTCCAATGAATGGTAGCCTTGTCATTATGGAAGGTAGTCTTTCGTTGAGATTTATGTTACTCCAATGGATTGTAGCCTTGTCATTATGGAAGGTAGTCTGTTGTTCATATTTTTGTTACTCCAATGGATGGTAGCCTTTTCCTTATGGAAGGTAGTCTGTTGTCGATATTTTTGTTATTCCATTGGATTGTAGCCTTGTCATTATGGAAGGTAGTCTATTGTTGAGATTTTTGTTATTCCAATGGATCGTAACCTTGTCATTATGGAAGGTAGTCTTTTGTCGAGATTTCAGTTACTCCAATGGATGGTAGCCTTATCATTATGGAAGGTATTCTGTTTTCGAGAACTTTTTTACCCCTATGGATGGTAGCCTTGTCATTATGGAAGGTAGTCTATTGTCGAGATTTTTAGTACTCCAATGAATAATAGCCTTGTCATTATGGAAGGTAGTCTGTCGTTGAGATTTATGTTACTCCAATGGATTGTAGCCTTGTCATTATGGAAGGTAGTCTGTTGTTCATATTTTTGTTACTCCAATGGATGGTAGCCTTTTCATTATGGAAGGTAGTCTGTTGTCGAGATTTTTGTTATTCCATTGGATGGTAGCCTTGTCATTATGGAAGGTAGTCTGTTGTTGAGATTTTTGTTATTCCAATGAATGGTAACCTTGTCATTATGGAAGGTAGTGTTTTGTCGAGATTTTTGTTACTCCAATGGATGGTAGCCTTGTCATTATGCATAGTAGTTTGTTGTTTAAATTTTTGTTACTCCAATGGATGGTAGCCTTTTCATTATGGAAGACAGTCTTTTTTCGATATTTTTGTTACTCCAATGGATGGTAGCTTTGTTATTATGCAAGGTAGTCTATTGTTTAGATTTTTGTTACTCCAATGGATGGTAGCCTTGTCATTATGGAAGGTAGTCTATTGTCGAGATTTTTGTTACCCTAGTTAATGGTAGCCTTCTAATAATGGAACATAGTCTGTTGTTGATATTTTTGTTACTCCAATGGATGGTAGCCTTGTCATTATGGAAGGTAGTCTATTTTCAAGATTTTTGTTATTCTAATGGATGGTAGCCTTGTCATTATGGAAGGTAGTATATTGTTGAGATTTTTGTTATTCCAATGGATAGTAACCTTGTCATTATGGAAGGTAGTCTGTTGTCTAGATTTTTGTTACCCCAATGGAAGGTAGCCTTGTCATTTCGGAAGGTATTCTATAGTCAAGATTTTTAGTACTCCAATGAATGGTAGCCTTGTCATTATGGAAGGTAGTCTTTCGTTGAGATTTATGTTACTCCAATGGATTGTAGCCTTGTCATTATGGAAGGTAGTCTGTTGTTCATATTTTTGTTATCCAATGGATGGTAGCCTTTTCCTTATGGAAGGTAGTCTGTTGTCGATATTTTGGTTATTCCATTGGATGGTAGCCTTGTCATTATGGAAGGTAGTCTGTTGTTAAGATTTTTGTTATTCCAATGGATCGTAACCTTGTCATTATGGAAGGTAGTCTTTTGTCGAGATTTCAGTTACTCCAATGGATGGTAGCCTTATCATTATGGAAGGTATTATGTTGTCGAGATTTTTTTACCCCAATGGATGGCAGCCTTGTCATTATGGAAGGTATTCTGTCATTGAGATTTCTGTTACTCCAATGGATGGTAGCCTTGCCATTATGGAAGGTAGTATATTTTCGAGATTTTGGTTATTCCATTGGATGGTAGCCTTTTCATTATGGAAGTTAGTCTGTTGTTGAGATTTTTGTTATTCCAATGAATGGTAACCTTGTCATTATGGAAGGTAGTCTTTTTTCGAGATTTTTGTTACTCCAATGGATGGTAGCCTTGTCATTATGGAAGGTAGTCTTTTGTCGAGATATTTGTTACCCTAGTGGATGGTAGCCTTCTCATTATGGAAGGTAGTCTGTTGTCGAGATTTTTGTTACTCCAATGAATGGTAGCCTTGTCATTATGGAAGGTAGTCTGTCGTTGAGATTTTTGTTACTCCAATGGATTGTAGCCTTGTCATTATGGAAGGTAGTCTTTTGTTCAAATCATTGTTACTCCAATTGATGATAGCCTTGTCATTATGGAAGGTAGTCTGTTGTCGAGATTGTGTTACTCCAATGGATGGTAACCTTGTCATTATGGAACATAATCTGTTGTTGATATTTTTGTTACTCCAATGGATGGTAGCCTTGTCATTATGGAAGGTAGTCTATTGTCAAGATTTTTGTTATTCCAATGGATGGTAGCCTTGTCATTATGGAAGGTAGTTTTTTCTCGAGATTTTTTTTACTCCAATGGATAATAGCCTTGTCATTATGGAAGCTAGTCTGTTGTCGAGATTTTTGTTACCCCAATGGATGGTAGCCTTGTCATTATGGAAGGTAGTCTATTATCGAAATTTTTAGTACTCCAATGAATGGTAGCCTTGTCATTATGGAAGGTAGTCTGTAGTTGAGATTTCTGTTACTCCAATGGATGGTAGCCTTGTCATTATGGAAGGTATTCTATTTTTGATATTTTTGTAACCCCAGTGGATGGTAGACTTGTCATTATGGAAGGTAGTCTATTGTCGAGAATTTTAGTACTCCAATGAATGGTAGCCTTGTCATTATGGAAGGTAGTATGTCGTTCATATTTATGTTACTCCAATGGATTGTAGCCTTGTCATTATGGAAGGTAATCTGTTGTTCATATTTTTGTTACTCTAATGGATGGTAGCCTTTTCATTATTGAAAGTAGTCTCTTGTTGAGATTTTTGTTATTCCATTGGATGGTAGCCTTGTCATTTTTTAAAGTAGTCTGTTGTTGAGATTTTTTTTATTCCAATGGATGGTAACCTTGTCATTATGGAAGGTAGTCTTTTGTCGAGATTTTTGTTAATCCAATGGATGGTAGTCTTGTCATTATGGAAAGTAGTCTGTTGTCGAGATTTTGTTACTCCAATGGATGGTAGCCTTGTCATTATGGAACATATTCTGTTGTCGATATTTATGTTACTCCAGTGGATGCTAGCCTTGTCATTATGCATAGTACTTTGTTTTTGAAATTTTTGTTACTCCAATGGATGGTAGCCTTGTCATTATGGAAGGTAGTATTTTTTCCATATTTTTGTTACTCCAATGGATGGTAGCCTTGTCATTATGGAAGGTAGTCTTTTGTTGATATTTTTATTATTCCAATGGATGGTAGCCTTGTCATTATGGAAGGTAGTTTTTTGTTGAGATTTTTGTTACTCCAATGGATGGTAGCCTTGTCATTATGGAAGGTAGTCTGTTGTCGAGATTTTTGTTACCCTAGTGGATCATAGCCTTGTTATTATGGAAGGTAGTCTGTTGTCAAGATTTCTGTTACTCCAATGGATTGTAGCCTTGTCATTATGGAAGGTAGTCTTTTGTTCAAATCTTTGTTACTCGAATTGATGATAGCCTTGTCATTATGGAAGGTAGTCTGTTGTCGAGATTTTGTTACTCCAATGGATGGTAGCCTTGTCATTATGGAACATATTCTGTTGTCGATATTTTTGTTACTCCAGTGGATGCTAGCCTTGTCATTATGGAAGGTAGTCTATTGTCAATATTTTTGTTACTCCAGTGGATGCTAGCCTTGTCATTATGGAAGGTAGTCTGTCGTTGAGATTTATGTTACTCTAATGGATTGTAGCCTTGTCATTATGGAAGGTAGTATGTTGTTCATATTTTTGTTACTCCAATGGATGGTAGCCTTTTCATTATGGAAGGTAGTCTGTTGTAGAGATTTTTGTTATTCCAATGAATGGTAACCTTGTCATTATGGAAGGTAGTCTTTTGTTGAGATTTTTGTTACTCCAATGGAAGGTAGCCTTGTCATTATGCATAGTACATTGTTTTTGAAATTTTTGTTATTCCAATGGATGGTAGCCTTGTCATTATGGAAGGTAGTATTTTTTCCATATTTTTTTTACTCCAATGGATGGTTGCTTTGTCATTATGCAAGGTAGTCTGTTGTTCGGATTTTTGTTACTCCAATGGATGGTAGCCTTGTCATTATAGAAGGTAGTCTATTGTCGATATTTTTATTATTCCAATGGATGGTAGCCTTGTCATTATGGAAGGTAGTTTTTTGTTGAGATTTTTGTTACTCCAATGGATGGTAGCCTTGTCATTATGGAAGGTAGTCTGTTGTCGAGATTTTTGTTACACTAGTGGATGGTAGCCTTGTTATTATGGAAGGTAGTATGTTGTCAAGATTTCTGTTACTCCAATGGATTGTAGCCTTGTCATTATGGAAGGTAGTCTTTTGTTCAAATCTTTGTTACTCGAATTGATGATAGCCTTGTCATTATGGAAGGTAGTCTATTGTCAAGATTTTTGTTATTCCAATGGATGGTAGCCTTGACATTATGGAAGGTAGTTTTTTCTCGAGGTTTTTGTTACTCCAATGGATGATAGCCTTGTCATTATGGAAGGTAGTCTGTTTTCGAGATTTTTCTTACCCCAATGGATGGTAGCCTTGTCATTATGGAAGGTATTCTATTGTTGAGATTTTTAGTACTCCAATGAATGGTAGACTTGTCATTATGGAAGGTAGTCTTTCGTTGAGATTTATATTACTCCAATGGATTTTAGCCTTGTCATTATGGAAGGTATTCTATTGTCGAGATTTTTGTTACCCCAATGGATGGTAGACTTGTCATTATGGAAGGTAGTCTATTGTCGAGATTTTTAGTACTCTAATTAATGGTAGCCTTTTCATTATGGAAGGTAGTCTATCGTTGATATTTATGTTACTCCAATGAATTTTAGCCTTGTCATTATGGAAGGTAGTCTGTTGTTCATATTTTTTTACTCTAATGGATGGTAGCCTTTTCATTATTGAAAGTAGTGTCTTGTTGAGATTTTTGTTATTCCATTGGATGGTAGCCTTGTCATTAAGGAATGTAGTCTGTTGTTGAGATTTTTGTTATTCCAATTGATGGTAACCTTGTCATTATGGAAGGTAGTCTTTTGTCGAGATTTTTGTTACTCCAATGGATGGTAGTCTTGTCATTATTGAAAGTAGTCTGTTGCCGAGATTTTGTTACTCCAATGAATGGTAGCCTTGTCATTATGGAACGTAGTCTGTCGTTGAGATTTCTGTTACTCCAATGGATGGTAGCCTTATCATTATGGAAGGTATTCTATTTTTGATATTTTTTTAACCCCAATGGATGGTAGACTTGTCATTATGGAAGGTAGTCTATTGTCGGGAATTTTAGTACTCCAATGAATGGTAGCCTTGTCATTATGGAAGGTAGTCAGTCGTTCATATTTATGTGACTCCAATGGATTGTAGCCTTGTCATTATGGAAGGAAGTCTGTTGTTCATATTTTTGTTACTCTAATGGATGGTAGCCTTTTCATTATTGAAAGTAGTCTCTTGTTGAGATTTTTGTTATTCCATTGGAAGGTAGCCTTGTCATTATGGAAGGTAGTCTGTTGTTGAGATTTTTGTTACTCCAATGGATGGTAGCCTTGTCATTATGGAAGGTAGTTTTTTGTTGAGATTTCTGTTACCCCAATGGATGGTAGCCTTGTCATTATGGAAGGTATTCTGTCGTTGAGATTTATGTTACTCCAATGGATTGTAGCCTTGTCATTATCGAAGGTAGTATGATGTCGAGATTTTTGTTACCCCAGTGGATGGTAGCCTTGTCATTATCGAAGGTAGTCTATTGTCGAGATTTTTAGAACTCCAATGAATGGTAGCCTTGTCATTATGGAAGGTAGTCTGTCTTTGAGATTTATGTTACTCGAATGGATTGTAGCCTTGTCATTATGGAAGGTAGTTTGTTCTTCATATTTTTGTTACTCCAATGGATTGTAGCCTTTTCATTATTGAAAGTAGTCTGTTGTTGAGATTTTTGTTATTCCATTGGAAGGTAGCCTTGTCATTATGGAAGGTAGTCTGTTGTTGAGATTTTTGTTATTCCAATGAATGGTAACCTTGTCATTATGGAATGTAGTCTTTTGTCGAGATTTTTGTTACTCCAATGGATGGTAGTCTTGTCATTATGGAAAGTAGTCAGTTGTCGAGATTTTGTTACTCCAATGGATAGTAGCCTTCTCATTATGGAACATAGTTTGTTGTCGATATATTTGTTACTCCAGTGGATGGTAGACTTGTCATTTTGGAAGGTAGTCTATTGTCGAGATTTTTAGTACTCCAATTAATGGTATCCTTATCATTATGGAAGGTAGTCTATCGTTGAGATTTATGTTACTCTAATGGATTGTGGCCTAGTAATTATGGAAGGTTGTCTGTTGTTCATATTTTTGTTACTCCAATGGATGGTAGCCTTTTCATTATGGAAGGTAGTCTCTTGTCGAGATTTTTTTTATTCCAATGAATGGTAACCTTGTCATTATGGAAGGTAGTATTTTGTTGAGATTTTTGTTACTCCAATGGATGGTAGCCTTGTCATTATGCATAGTAGTTTGTTGTTCAAATTTTTGTTACTCCAATGGATGGTAGCCTTGTCATTATGGAAGGTAGTTTTTATTCGATATTTTTGTTACTCCAATGGATGGTAGCTTTGTTATTATGCAAGGTAGTCTGTTGTTCATATTTTTGTTACTCCAATGGATGGTAGCCTTGTCATTATGGAAGGTAGTCTATTGTTGATATTTTTATTATTCCAATGGATGGTAGCCTTGTCATTATGGAAGGTAGTTTTTTGTCGAGATTTTTGTTACTCCAATGGATGGTAGCCTTGTCTTTATGGAAGGTAGTATGTTGTCGATATTTTTGTTACCCTAGTGGATGGTAGCCTTGTCATTATGGAAGGTAGTATGTTGTCGAGATTTTTGTTACTCCAATGAATTGTAGCCTTGTCATTATGGAAGGTAGTATGTCGTTGAGATTTATGTTACTCCAATGGATTGTAGCCTTGTCATTATGGAAGGTAGTCTTTTGTTCAAATCTTTGTTACTCCAATTGATGATAGCCTTGTCATTATGGAAGGTAGTCTGTTGTCGAGATTTTGTTACTCCAATGGATGGTAGCCTTGTCATTATGGAACATAGTTTGTTGTTGATATTTTTGTTACTCCAAATGATGGTAGCCTTGTCGTTATGGAAGGTAGTCTATTGTCAAGATTTTTGTTATTCCAATGGATGGTAGCCTTGTCATTATGGAAGGTAGTTTTTTCTCGAGATTTTTGTTACTCCAATTGATGACAGCCTTGTCATTATGGAAGGTAGTTTGTTGTCGAGATTTTTGTTACCCCAATAGATAGTAGCCTTGTCATTATGGAAGGTAGTCTATTGTTATGATTTTTAGTACTCCAATGAATGATAGCCTTGTCATTATGGAAGGTAGTCTATCGTTGAGATTTATGTTACTCCAATGGATCGTAGCCTTGTCATTATGGAAGGTAGTCTGTTGTTCATATTTTTGTTACTCTAATGGATGGTAGCCTTTTCATTATTGAAAGTAGTCTCTTGTTGAGATTTTTGTTATTCCATTGGATGGTAGCCTTGTCATTATGTAAGGTAGTCTGTTGTTGAGATTTTTGTTATTCCAATGAATGGTAACCTTGTCATTATGGAAGGTAGTCTTTTGTCGAGATTTTTGTTACTCCAATGGATGGTAGTCTTGTCATTATGGAAACTAGTCTTTTGTCGAGATTTTGTTACTCCAATGGATGGTAGCCTTGTCATTATGGAAGGTAGTCTGTTGTCGATATTTTTGTTACTCCAGTGGATGCTAGCCTTGTCATTATGGAAGGTAGTCTGTTGCAGATATTTTTGTTACTCCAAAGGATGCTAGCCTTGTCATTATGGAAGGTAGTCTGTCGTTGAGATTTATGTCACTCTAAAGGATTGTAGCCTTGTCATTATGGAAGGTAGTTTGTTCTTCATATATTTGTTACTCCAATGGATGGTAGTCTTGTCACTATGGAACGTAGTCAATTGTCGATATTTTGGTACTCCAATATATGGTAGCCTTGTCATTATGGAACATAGTCTATTGTCGATATTTTTGTTACTCTAGTGGATGCTAGCCTTGTCATTATTGAAGGTAGTCTGTTGTTGAGATTTTTGTTATTCCAATGGATGGTATCCTTATCATTATGGAATGTAGTCTTTTGTTGAGATTTTTTTTACTCCAATGGATGGTAGTCTTGTCATTATGGAAAGTTGACTGTTGTCGAGATTGTGTTACTCCAATGGATGGTAGCCTTGTCATTATGTTACATGGTCTGTTGTCGATATTTTTGTTACTCCAGAGGATGCTAGCCTTGTCATTATGGAAGGTAGTCTGTTGTCGATATTTTTTTACTCCAGTGGATGCTAGCATTGTCATTATGGAAGGTAGTATGTCGTTGAGATTTATGTTACTCTAATGGATTGTAGCCTAGTCATTATGGAAGGTAGTCTGTTGTTCATATTTTTGTTACTCCAATGGATAGTAGCCTTTTCATTATGGAAGGTAGTCTGTTGTCGAGATTTTTGTTATTCCAATGAATGGTAACCTTATCATTATGGAAGGTAGCGTTTTATTGAGATTTTTGTTACTCCAATGGATGGTAGCCTTGTCATTATGCATTGTAGTTTGTTGTTCAAATTTTTGTTACTCCAATGGATGGTAGCCTTGTCATTATGGAACGTAGTCTTTTTTTGATATTTTTGTTACTCCAATGGATGGTAGCTTTGTAATTATGCAAGGTAGTCCATTGTTCAGATTTTTGTTACTCCAATGGATTGTAGCCTTGTCATTATGGAAGGTACTTTATCGTTGAGATTTATGTTACGCCAATGGATTGTAGCCTTGTCATTATGGAAAGTAGTCTGTTGTTCATATTTTTGTTACTCTAATGGATGGTAGCCTTTTCATTATTGAAAGTAGTCTCTTGTTGAGATTTTTGTTAATCCATTGGATGGTAGCCTTGTCATTATGGAAGGTAGTCTGTTGTCGAGATTTTTGCTATTCCAATGGATGGTAGCTTTGTCATTATGGAAGGTAGTCTTTTGTCGAGATTTTTGTTATTCCAATGGATGGTAGTCTTGTCATTATGGTAGGTAGTCTGTCGTTGAGATTTATGTTACTCTAACGGATGGTAGCCTTGTCATTATGGAAGGTATTCTATTGTCGAGATTTTTGTTACCCCAATAGATGGTAGACTTGTCATTATGGAAGGTAGTCTATTTTCTAGATTTTTAGTACTCCAATGAATGGTATCCTTGTCATTATGGAAGGTAGTCTATCGTTGAGATTTATGTTACTCCAATGGATTTTAGCCTTGTCATTATGGAAGCTAGTCTGTTGTTCATATTTTTGTTACTCCAATGGATGGTAGCCTTTTCATTATTGAAAGTAGTCTGTTATTGAGATTTTTGTTATTCCATTGGATGGTAGCCTTGTCATTATGGAGGGTAGTCTGTTGTTGAGATTTTTTTTATTCCAATGGATGGTAACCTTGCCATTATGGAAGGTAGTCTTTTGTCGAGATTTTTGTTACTCCAATGGATGGTAGTCTTGTCATTATGGAAAGTAGTCTGCTGTCGAGATTTTCAGGACTCCAATGAATCATAGCCTTGTCATTATGGTAGGTAGTCTGTTGTCGAGATTTTTGTTACCCCAATGGATGGTAGCCTTGTCATTATGGAAGGTAGTCTATTGTCGAGATTTTTAGTACTCCAATGAATGGTAGCCTTGTCATTATGGAAGGTAGTCTGTCTTTGAGATTTATGTTACTCCATGGGATTGTAGCCTTGTCATTATGGAAGGTAGTCTGTTGTTCATATTTTTGTTACTGCAATAAATGGTAGCCTTTTCATTATTGAAAGTAGTCTGTTGTTGAGATTTTTGTTATTCCATTGGAAGGTAGCCTTGTCGTTATGGAAGGTAGTATGTTGATGAGATTTTTGTTATTCCAATGGATGGTGTAACACCCCTTCTAAATACCCCAATTAAAGGTAAAGATTAAAATCAGAGAAATAAAATTGCACGGAAGGGATGCCACAACACACATCACATTCCAAAGTTTTTAAGGAAAAACGGACAGGGTATGTTTAAAAGTATAAGCAATCCAACACAAAACAAACATACAATAAATATTTACTTCATTCTCTCGTGCAAACGAAACGGAGTTTCATAATTTCACATCATCTCCATTTATGGAGGAATCAAAACATAATTCAAGGCATTAAGCCATCATAATTCACATAAGCATATGGTATCAAGTCTCACATATACAAAACATCATATACACGAATAAGGATTATATACATCATAATCCAAATACAAAATAATCGAGATCGACACTAAATAAATCCCACCCCCCCATGTGTTACTACCAGAGCATCGACTCGACTCTAATCAAAATAAAACAGATTGCAATCCAATGAATCCGTTAGCTAGCGCCTCGCGCTACCGTCCTCGGTACCTGCACAATGCCATCAAAAGCATTGGCCAACAAAAGGGTAAGAATTCCAATAATCATATAACATGTAATTTTAAGTAAATGAAATGGCAATAAATAAAGCAATACATAATGATCATGTTCATTTTATCACCTGTAGTATCCTTACTCAAGGAATCCATTTCCAACACATTAACCATGTAAACCGATTATCCGAATACCCACATCCTTGGCACATAACCATAATTCAAACAACAACAATATTGGCACATAATCTAACACATCAACACACATACATAACATGCACAAATATACATGTGACTCACAACACGACTTAACGAATGCGAATGCGGTACCGACTCGTGGACCCAAGGTTCCACCACCTATATTTCCCTTCCGGATCAAGGTCACTACGTCTTTTCCCACAATAGGGTCACCGTCTAGATATTATGGACCCAATGTTCCACCACCTATATTTCCCTTCCGGATCAAGGCCACTACGTCTTTTCCCACAATAGGGTCACCGTCTAGATATTGTGGACCCAATGTTCCACCACCTATATTTCCCTTCCGGATCAAGGTCACTACGTCTTTTCCCACAATAGGGTCACCGTCTAGATATTGTGGACCCAATGTTCCACCACCTATATTTCCCTTCCGGATCAAGGTCACTACGTCTTTTCCCATAATAGGGTCACCATCTATAAAATCATGTGAACCCACAGTTTCACCGTCTCTGTTTCAAGACCAACCATGCCATGCAATGTACAATATAACCAATTTATGCAATTAAGATTCACAATAATCTTAACATACACATACCATCAAATCCAACCAATGGAACATCAACTATTGTACCTGCATGCATACATATAATTTAACAATCTCAACGTCAAGTAAAATGTATACAAACAAGTTACTTACTCAACCAAAACATAAACCATCAACTATAAACAATTCCAAATCGGAAAGTATATTTCAACATAAAGTCATTATCAATGAACCGACATTACTCTCAATGTTTCTCCTCGTGATCGAGTCACGGGAATGTAACTCGAACGGTTAAATTCGGGATTAAACTCTACTTATTTCATTCGTACTAAAATCGGTCGATTCTTAAAAAGTCGAAATTTCGCAAAACGAACTTCACTATGTTAATCTACACGTCGGATTATGCTAGCACGTCAATTTTCTTTGAATTCGGAGCAACTTGCTCCGTCGACGGATCTACCGAAATCGGAACACAATCGGGTTCCAAAGGAAGTGCGAAAAATCAGAATTTTGGAGGCTACAGAAGCATCAACACGGCCCGTGGGGAAATGCCACCAGAACATGCAAAAATTGCCAAAGTCAGAGCATCAACACGGGCACCCGCGTGCAGCAACACGGCCCATGTGGATGGACCTGCGTTAAAACTTCATTCTTTTGAGATTTTCTCATTCTATCACCATGGTTTTTCTTTCCCATTCAATACTCTTAATTTCTACAAGCTAGCACCTAATACACTCACAAACCATACTCCTAATCCAACTTTTCTAAACCATTTCAACAATCAACCAACAAAACCCTATAAATCAACTATCAATTTTACCCCCAAATCCAAAATATATCTATCAAAATCTAACAATATGAGATGGAGAATCAAACCCCTTACCTTGGTGTGGGTTTTCTTGAAACAAGATGATGAAGATGTTTCAACTCCAAACCTAGCTTCCTTTCTTATCTTCTCCTCTTTCTCTCTTCTTTTCTTTCTTCTTTCTCTTCTTACCAACTACTCTTACTAACTCTCCTTTTCTATTTTATAAAACTATCCTTCTACTACTAACTTTCCTCCCTCTATCTTTCTAAAATTATAATTTGGCCCCAACAATTATTTAATTCAAATTATATCATATAATTCTATTAAAACCATATTACATTTAATTAATATTTATTCCATAAAAACTAAATTATACCGATAAATCAAACGAAGCCAAATACACACCAAAATAATATTACTCAAAATAGTATTTTATCATTATGAATATTTTTATTTCAAATAACCGAATTAACATTTAATCAAAAAACGGGGTGTTACAACTCTCCCCCACTTAAAAGATTTTTGGCCTCGAAAATTTTGACCAAAACGAACAAATCGGGACATGCCTACGCATTCGTCCACGCAATCCTCGCGTTAATTAAACAACATACAAAATACACCTAACACAAGGGCATCTCCCTAGCCATAACGTTTAGACAAGAACAACCATGCCGAGATGCGAAGCCCATACAATGCACTCGACAATCAACTAACACCCAACAACTAAACAAGTCGCAGACACACCGGTTTGCTCGAGAACTAAACAAACAAGATCGATACCATCCTAACGTCTCAACCATAGAATTAGTCATACACTCGAACCGACGCCTCAGAAACGAGTCACCAAAGGTAGGGACATAAAGTCCTACGACACAACACCGACACCATCGCTAAAACAAAAACAACAAAATGGTTATACAAACCAAAACTGAAACAATCAGAAAGGATAAAACCACGCGTGCTACGCAAACACGAAAAGATGCCAACCGTAAAACAACTTGGTTAATCCTCAACTTCCCAATCACCCAAAATGGATACGTTCAAAGCGTACACCCATCAAGACACCTCGCAACATCAGCTTCATCAACTCGAAGAATCACTCTTTCATTCTCGATTGATCAACGTCGGTTGATCCTCTGAAATACACGACATAGTTTGACCTCTTCAAATACTGTCCAAATATTTCACTTGTGAAACTTCGATGTATACACTTGACTTCCACGAAGTCTCCCCTTATAACAATTCAATTCCCAAAGTTTAATTAAGTAATCACCATCCTCGCATCGTTGCAACGATTAATACACTGGTTTCTCATTCGAAACATCTCTCATATCTTTCGATCTTCTAAAGTGGTAATCCAAACCAAAACACTCTCTCAAGAACCCTACTCATCAATTTCGTCTCATACTCCTGAAATTACAACATAGTTTGGACTTAGAACCATAACATCAATTTCTATGGAATCCAACATGAACACCGTCGCGACCGACTTCAGTCACAAATAGAACATCTTCCTCTATAAAACATCAATCATCTTTAAGTACCTGTGGTTACCAAACCATCACCAAATTCCTTACCGTCAAGACTTATTTTAGTCGTAATCTAATAATCCACCGCGACCATTAGTATCCGGCGAAATCCATATGGTAGTAGTGAACGAATCCTTAATAACCTTCTGAGTTTAATCTCAACAAGCGTCTCAAAACAAACATGCAACATTCTTTCAAAATAATAAATCTCAAATAAGATATTCTTGGGTTATCCTCAATATCAACTTAATAAACTCAACAACAGACAAAGTCTCTTTATAGATCATACTCAACTTGAATTGTCTTCAACAATTCCAATCTCCTTGTCGTTAACTTCTGTACCTATAAGGTTCCAATGAGCATAACTGCATCAAACTCTAACTCCCGCATCCGATAATTTTCCATAAGAAAAATCAAATTGTTCCAAGGTAGTAATACACTTTTCCAACTCTATGTCGAAATACATCTTACGTCCAAAACAAAATATCACAACACGTCGCACCAGGTTCTTCAGTACAAAACAAAACCAAAATCAAGGCATTCGCTAAACTTTTCACCGGCTAAAACAAATTCGCTTCCCATATAGAAGTCCAATTAGTGACTCAACCATTTCGGGTCAAAATACTCACGATCAATACCAACTCATAAAAATATCTTCCATCAAACTCACAAAGTTAACCATCCAAAACAAAAGAACTTCTAAACTATGAATTAGCCCCTTAAAGTCTTTGATAAGACACAAAATAAATCTTCACGGAACTGTCCAAAATATTGCCGTCTAAGTTGCTTACTTATGACACTCACGTCCAACAGTTCCAAAACTCCTTCTTTAGAGGACTAAACATGCACCAATCTAACTCCACTACTGATAACGCAACACTCGGATGCTTGCCACAATCCCTTAACTTGATGTAAACCAAATAATATCCATGAACACGAAACAACTATTCAGCTAGTCATGAGAGTACTGTTGGAACATTCCAAAATCGTACCTGACGCATTAGTCACACTAATGACATCAGCTTATACTCGCCCAGACCATACACTATCTTGAAAAGCATTGCCTGAACATCTTCAATCCTCACACTAACCCATAGGCATCCAGACTTCAAAACGATCTCACTAAACACATAAACTCCAAATAACTGCTTCACTTAAATATCAATCCTCCGAAGCAGACACTCGTCCTCAACATCCGCTTCGTTCCTTGACTAAAAACGACACACCAACTTGGGTAACCTTTGCTCTTCTCGAACAACACAATCGGCGCACTCCACGGCGAACCACTCAAACAAACAAACTCTACTAAAACCAATATTCAAGTTGACTCTTCAACTCTAATTCAGAAACAAACATCCCTTAAGGATACTTCGAATCCCAACTAGTTCCAGAAACTAAATCCATCAAAACTTCACCTCGCACTACAGCGGTAATTCACTCACATTTCCACAAAAGGTTTCGGAAGAATCACAACAAGAAGCTCGCTTGCCAAAAATCTTATTTCTCACCAAAATCCAAATTCGCCCACAACTCAAGTAACCATGCACTGCCTTGTGCCAACTCATCTTCTTCACACACTATTAAGTTGGCAACACAAGTCTATCCCAAACAACACAATTCCCGACTACTATCAACAAGAGATTAAGGATGATCAGTCCCTCAATTTGTCAATAGACAATCGACAATCATGAGGTGGCATTAACCATCGTTACCAAACCACAACAGCATCTTCAATCTTACCCCTCAAGCTACTTAAACATAACCATGCTTGAAGCATCAACTGCTCGACAATACTTACATCTTACAATCGGCGGTATACTGAACCAACCTCTTGCAAAAATCTTCAGAGATGAAACTTCTCCCCCACTTATTTCAAACGTACCTCTGTAGACAACGAAAAGGAAACAATCAAGTACCGACAGTGTTTCACACACATGTCGCGTACCAAAAGGGATTAAACACATAAACAACCTGGCCGATAGAACGACCTGCTCTGATACCACTATTGTAACACCCCTTCTAAATACCCCAATTAAAGGTAAAGATTAAAATCAGAGAAATAAAATTGCACGGAAGGGATGCCACAACACACATCACATTCCAATGTTTTTAAGGAAAAACGGACAGGGTATGTTTGAAAGTATAAGCACTCAAACACAAAACAAACATACAATAAATATTTACTTCATTCTCTCGTGCAAATGCAACGGAGTTTCATAATTTCACATCATCTCCATTTATGGAGGAATCAAAACATAATTCAAGGCATCAAGCCATCATAATTCACATAAGCATATGTTATCAAGTCTCACATATACAAAACATCATATACATGAATAAGGATTATATACATCATAATCCAAATACAAAATAATCGAGTTCGACACTAAATAAATCCCCCCCCCCCATGTGTTACTACCAGAGCATCGACTCGACTCAAATCAAAATAAAACAGATTGCAATCCAATGCATCCGTTAGCTAGCACCTCGCGCTACCGTCCTTGGTACCTGCACAATGCCATCAAAAGCATTGGCCAACAAAAGGGTAAGAATTCCAATAATCATATAACATGTAATTTTAAGTAAATGAAATGGCAATAAATAAAGCAATACATAATGATCATGTTCATTTTATCACCTGTAGTATCCTTACTCAAGGAATCCATTTCCAACACATTAACCATGTAAACCGATTATCCGAATACCCACATCCTTGGCACATAACCATAATTCAAACAACAACAATATTGGCACATAATCTAACACATCAACACACATACATAACATGCATAAATATACATGTGACTCACAACACGACTCAACGTATGCGAATGCGGTACCGACTCGTGGACCCAAGGTTCCACCACCTATATTTCCCTTCCGGATCAAGGTCACTACGTCTTTTCCCACAATAGGGTCACCGTCTAGATATTGTGGACCCAATGTTCCACGACCTATATTTCCCTTCCGGATCAAGGTCACTACGTCTTTTCCCACAATAGGGTCACCATCTAGATATTGTGGACCCAATGTTCCACCACCTATATTTCCCTTCCGGATCAAGGTCACTACGTCTTTTCCCACAATAGGGTCACCGTCTAGATATTGTGGACCCAATGTTCCACCACCTATATTTCCCTTCCGGATCAAGGTCACTACGTCTTTTCCCACAATAGGGTCACCGTCTATAAAATCATGTGAACCCACAGTTTCACCGTCTCTATTTCAAGACCAACCATGCCATGCAATGTACAATATAACCAATTTATGCAATTAAGATTCACAATAATCTTAACATACACATACCATCAAATCCAACCAATGGAACATCAACTATTGTACTTGCATGCATACATATAATTTAACAATCTCAACGTCAAGTAAAATGTATACAAACAAGTTACTTACTCAACCAAAACATAAACCATCAACTATCAACAATTCCAAATCGGAAAGTATATTTCAACATAAAGTCATTATCAATGAACCGGCATTACTCTCAATGTTTCTCATCGCGATCGAGTCACCGGAATGTAACTCGAACGGTTAAATTCGGGATTAAACTCAACTTATTTCATTCGTACTAAAATCGGGTCGATTCTTAAAAAGTCGAAATTTCGCAAAACGAACTTCACTATGTTAATCTACACGTCGGATTATGCTAGCACATCAATTTTCTTTGAATTCGGAGCAACTTGCTCCGTCGACGGATCTATCGAAATCGGAACACAATTGTGCTCCAAAGGAAGTGCGAAAAATCAGAATTTTGGAGGCTACAAAAGCATCAACACGAGCACCCGTGTGCATCAACACGGCCCGTGTGGAAAAGCCACCAGAACATGCAAAAATTGCCAAATTCAGAGCATCAACACGGGCACCCGCGTGCAGCAACACGGCCCATGTGGATGGACCTGCGTTAAAACTTCATTCTTTTGAGATTTTCTCATTCTATCACCATGGTTTTTCTTTCCCATTCAATACTCTTAATTTCTACAAGCTAGCACCTAATACACTCACAAACCATACTCCTAATCAAACTTTTCTAAACCATTCCAACAATCAACCAACAAAACCCTATAAATCAACTATCAATTTTACCCCCAAATCCAAAATATATCTATCAAAATCTAACAATATGAGATGGAGAATCAAACCCCTTACCTTGGTTTGGGTTTTCTTGAAACAAGATGATGAAGATGTTGCAACTCCAAACCTAGCTTCCTTTCTTCTCTTCACCTCTTTCTCTCTTCTTTTCTTTCTTCTTTCTCTTCTTACCAACTACTCTTACTAACTCTCCTTTTCTATTTTATAAAACTATCCTTCTACTACTAACTTTCCTCCCCCTATCTTTTTAAAATTATAATTTGGCCCCAACAATTATTTAATTCAAATTATATCATATAATTCTATTAAAACCATATTACATTTAATTAATATTTATTCCATAAAAACTAAATTATACCGATAAATCAAACGAAGCCAAATACACAACAAAATAATATTACTCAAAATAGTATTTTATCATTATGAATATTTTTATTTCAAATAACCGAATTAACATTTAATCAAAAAAACGGGGTGTTACAGATGGTAACCTTGTCATTATGGAAGGTAGTATTTTGTCGAGATTTTTGTTACTCTAATGGATGGTAGTCTTGTCATTATGGAAAGTAGTTTGTTGTCGAGATTTTGTTACTCCAATGGATTGTAGCCTTATTATTATGGAACATAGTCTGTTGTCGATATTTTAGTTACTCCAGTGGATGCTAGCCTTGTCATTTTGGAAGGTAGTCGGTCGTTGAGATTTCTGTTACTCCAATGGATTGTAGCCTTGTCATTATGGAAGGTAGTCTGTTGTTCATATTTTTGTTACTCCAATTGATGGTAGCCTTTTCATTATTGAAAGAAGTTTGTCGTTGAGATTTTTGTTATTCCATTGGATGGTAGCCTTGTCATTATGGAAGGTAGTCTGTTGTTTAGATTTTTGTTACTCCAATGGATGGTATCCTTTTCATTATGGAAGGTAGTTTGTTGTCGAGATTTTTGTTATTCCAATGAATGGTAACCTTGTCATTATGGAAGGTAGTCTTTTGTCGAGATTTTTGTTAATCCAATGGATGGTAGCCTTGTCATTATGCATAGTACTTTGTTGTTCAAATTTGTGTTACTCCAATGGATGTTAGCCTTTTCATTATGGAAGGTAGTCTTTTTTCGATATTTTTGCTACTCCAATGGATGGTAGCTTTGTCATTATGCAAGGTAGTCTATTGTTCAGATTTTTGTTACTCTAAAGTATGGTAGCCCTGTCATTATGGAAGGTAGTCTATTGTCGATATTTTTATTATTCCAATGGATGGTAGCCTTGTCATTATGGAAGGTAGTTTTTTGTCGAGATTTTTTTTACTCCAATGAATGGAAGCCTTGTCATTATGGAAGGTAGTCTGTTGTCGAGATTTTTGTTACCCTAGTGGATGGTAGCCTTGTCATTATGGAAGGTAGTCTGTTGTCGAGATTTTTGTTACTCCAATAAATGGTAGCCTTGTCATTATGGAAGGTAGTGTGTCGTTGAGATTTCTGTTACTCCAATGGATTGTAGCCTTGTCATTATGGAAGGTAGTCTTTTGTTCAAATCTTCGTTACTCCAATTAATGATAGCCTTGTCATTATGGAAGGTAGTCTGTTGTCGAGATTTTGTTACTCCAACGGATGGTAGCCTTGTCAATATGGAACATAGTCTGTTGTTGATATTTTTGTTTCTCCAATGGATGGTAGCCTTGTCATTATGGAAGGTAGTCTGTTGTCGATATTTTTGTTACTCCAGTTGATGCTAGCCTTGTCATTATGGAAGGTAGTCTGTTGTCGATATTTTTGTTACTCCAAAGGATGCTAGCCTTGTCATTATGGAAGGTAGTCTGTCGTTGAGATTTATGTTACAATAAAGTATGGTAGCCTTGTCATTATGGAAGGTAGTCTGTTGTTCATATTTTGGTTACTCCAATGGATGGTAGCCTTTTTATTATGGAAGGTAGTCTGTTGTTGAGATTTTTATTATTCCATTGGATGGTAGCCTTGTCATTATGGAAGGTAGTCTTTTGTTAAGATTATTGTTATTCCAATGGATGGTAACCTTGTTATTATGGAAGGTACTCTTTTATTGAGATTTCTATTACCCTAATGGATAGTAGCCTTATCATTATGGAAGGTAGTGTATTGTCGAGATTTTTAGGACTCCAATGAATCGTAGCCTTGTCATTATGGAAGGTAGTTTGTCGTTGAGATTTATGTTACTCCAATGGATTGTAGCCTTGTTATTATGGAAGGTAGTCTGTTGTCGAGATTTTTGTTACCCCAATGGATGGTAGCCTTGTCATTATGGAAGGTAGTCTATTGTCGAGATTTTTAGTACTCCAATGAATGGTAGCCTTGTAATTATGGAAGGTAGTCTTTCTTTGAGATTTATGTTACTCCAGTGGATTGTAGCCTTGTCATTATGGAAGGTAGTCTGTTGTTCATATTTTTGTTACTCCAATGGATGGTAGCCTTTTCATTATCGAAAGTAGATTGTTGTTGAGATTTTTGTTACTCCAATGGATGGTAGTCTTGTCATTATGGAAAGTAGTCTGTTGTCGAGATTTTGTTACTCCAATGGATGGTAGCCTTGTCATTATGCAACATAGTCTATTGTCGATATTTTTGTTACTCCAGTGGATGCTAACCTTGTCATTATGGAAGGTAGTCTGTTGTCGATATTTTTGTTACTCCAGTGGACGCTAGCCTTGTCAATATGGAAGGTAGTTTGTCGTTGAGATTTATGTTACTATAATTGATTGTAGCCTTGTCATTATGGAAGGTAGTTTGTTGTTCATATTTTTGTTACTCCAATGGATGGTAGCCTTTTCATTATGGAAGGTAGTCTGTTGTCGGGATTTTTGTTACTCCAGTGGATGCTGGCCTTGTCATTTTGGAAGGTAGTCTGTTATCGATATTTTTGTTACTCCAGTGGATGCTAGCCTTGTCAATATGGAAGGTAGTCTGTCGTTGAGATTTATGTTACTATAATGGATTTTAGCCTTGTCATTATGGAAGGTAGTCTGTTGTTCATATTTTTGTTACTCCAATGGATGGTATCCTTTTCATTATGGAAGGTAGTCTGTTGTCGAGATTTTTGTTATTCCAATGAATGGTAACCTTGTCATTATGGAAGGTAGTCTTTTGTCGAGATTTTTGTTAATCCAATGGATGGTAGCCTTGTCATTATGCATAGTACTTTGTTGTTCAAATTTGTGTTACTCCAATGGATGTTAGCCTTTTCATTATGGAAGGTAGTCTTTTTTCGATATTTTTGCTACTCCAATGGATGGTAGCTTTGTCATTATGCAAGGTAGTATATTGTTCAGATTTTTGTTACTCTAAAGTATGGTAGCCCTGTCATTATGGAAGGTAGTCTATTGTCGATATTTTTATTATTCCAATGGATTGTAGCCTTGTCATTATGGAAGGTAGTTTTTTGTCGAGATTTTTTTTACTCCAATGAATGGTAGCCTTGTCATTATGGAAGGTAGTCTGTTGTCGAGATTTTTGTTACCCTAGTGGATGGTAGCCTTGTCATTATGGAAGGTAGTCTGTTGTCGAGATTTTTGTTACTCCAATGAATGGTAGCCTTGTCATTATGGAAGGTAGTGTGTCGTTGAGATTTCTGTTACTCCAATGGATTGTAGCCTTGTCATTATGGAAGGTAGTCTTTTGTTCAAATCTTCGTTACTCCAATTAATGATAGCCTTGTCATTATGGAAGGTAGTCTGTTGTCGAGATTTTGTTACTCCAACGGATGGTAGCCTTGTCAATATGGAACATAGTCTGTTGTTGATATTTTTGTTACTCCAATGGATGGTAGCCTTGTCATTATGGAAGGTAGTCTGTTATCGATATTTTTGTTACTCCAGTGGATGCTAGCCTTGTCATTATGGAAGGTAGTCTGTTGTCGATATTTTTGTTACTCCAAAGGTTGCTAGCCTTGTCATTATGGAAGGTAGTCCGTCGTTGAGATTTATGTTACTCTAAAGTATTGTAGCCTTGTCATTATGGAAGGTAGTCTGTTGTTCATTTTTTTGTTACTCCAATGGATGGTAGCCTTTTTATTATGGAAGGTAGTCTGTTGTTGAGATTTTTATTATTCCATTGGATGGTAGCCTTGTCATTATGGAAGGTAGTCTTTTGTTAAGATTATTGTTATTCCAATGGATGGTAACCTTGTCATTATGGAAGGTAGTCTTTTATTGAGATTTCTATTACCCTAATGGATAGTAGCCTTATCATTATGGAAGGTAGTGTATTGTCGAGATTTTTAGGACTCCAATGAATCGTAGCCTTGTCATTATGGAAGGTAGTCTGTCGTTGAGATTTATGTTACTCCAATGGATTGTAGCCTTATCATTATGGAAGGTAGTCTGTTGTTGAGATTTTTGTTACCCCAATGGATGGTAGCCTTGTCATTATGGAAGGTAGTCTATTGTCGAGATTTTTAATACTCCAATGAATGGTAGCCTTGTAATTATGGAAGGTAGTCTTTCTTTGAGATTTATGTTACTCCAATGGATTGTAGCCTTGTCATTATGGAAGGTAGTCTGTTGTTCATATTTTTGTTACTCCAATGGATGGTAGCCTTTTCATTATCGAAAGTAGATTGTTGTTGAGATTTTTGTTACTCCAATGGATGGTAGTCTTGTCATTATGGAAAGTAGTATGTTGTCGAGATTTTGTTACTCCAATGGATGGTAGCCTTGTCATTATGGAACATAGTCTATTGTCGATATTTTTGTTACTCCAGTGGATGCTAACCTTGTCATTATGGAAGGTAGTCTGTTGTCGATATTTTTGTTACTCCAGTGGATGCTAGCCTTGTCAATATGGAAGGTAGTTTGCCGTTGAGATTTATGTTACTATAATTGATTGTAGCCTTGTCATTATGGAAGGTAGTCTGTTGTTCATATTTTTGTTACTCCAATGGATGGTAGCCTTTTCATTATGGAAGGTAGTCTGTTGTCGGGATTTTTGTTATTCCAATGAATTGTAACCTTGTCATTACGGAAGGTAGTCCTTTGTCGAGATTCTTAGTACTCCAATGAATGGTAGCCTTGTCATTATGGAAGGTAGTTTGTCTTTGAGATTTATGTTACTCCATGGGATTTTAGCCTTGTCATTATGAAGGTAGTCTGTTGTTCATATTTTTGTTACTCCAATAAATGGTAGCCTTTTCATTATTGAAAGTAGTCTATTGTTGAGATTTTTGTTATTCCATTGGAAGGTATCCTTTTCATTATGGAAGGTAGTCTATTGTCGAGATTTTGTTACTCCAATGGATGGTAGCCTTGTCATTATGGAAGGTAGTCTTTTGTCAAGATTTTTGTTACTCCAATGGATGGTAGCCTTGTAATTATGGAAGGTAGTCTATTGTCAAGATTTTTGTTATTCCAATGGATGGTAGCCTTGTCGTTATGGAAGGTAGTTTTTTCTAGAAATTTTTGTTACTCCAATGGATGATAGTCTTGTCATTATGGAAAGTATTCTGTTGTCGAGATTTTGTTACTCCAATGGATGGTAGCCTTGTAATTATGGAAGGTAGTATGTTGCCGATATTTTTGTTACTCCAGTGGATGCTAGCCTTGTCATTATGGAAGGTAGTCTGTTGTCGATATTTTTGTTACTCCAAAGGTTGCTAGCCTTGTCATTATGGAAGGCAGTCCGTCGTTAAGATTTATGTTACTCTAAAGGATTGTAGCCTTGTCATTATGGAAGGTAGTCTGTTGTTCATATTTTTGTTACTCCAATGGATGGTAGCCTTTTCATTATGGAAGGTAGTCTGTTGTCGAGATTTTTGTTATTCCATTGGATAATAGCCTTGTCATTATGGAAGGTAGTCTTTTGTTAAGATTATTGTTATTCCAATGGATGATAAGCTTATCATTATGGAAGGTAGTCTGTTGTTGAGATTTTTGTTACCAAAATGGATGGTAGCCTTGTCATTATGGAAGGTAGTCTATTGTCGAGATTTTGAGCACTCCAATGAATGGTATCCTTGTCATTACGGAAGGTAGTCTGTCTTTGAGATTTATGTTACTCCAAAGTATTGTAGCCTTGTCATTATGGAAGGTAGTCTGTTGTCGAGATTTTTGTTACCCCAATGGATGGTAGCCTTTTCATTATTGAAAGTAGATTGTTGTTGAGATTTTTTTTATTCCATTGGATGGTAGCCTTGTCATTATGGAAGGTAGTCTGTTGTTGAGATTTTTGTTATTCCAATGGATGGTAACTATGTCATTATTGAAGGTAGTCTTTTGTCGAGATTTTTTTTACTGCAATAGATGGTAGTCTTGTCATTATGGAAAGTAGTCTGTTGTCGAGATTTTTTTACTCCAATGGATGGTAGCCTTGTCATTATGGAACATAGTCTGTTGTAGATATTTTTGTTACTCCAGTGGTTGCCAGCCTTGTCATTATGGAAGGTAGTCTGTGGTCGATATTTTTGTTACTCTAGTGGATGCTAGCCTTATCAATATGGAAGGTAGTCTGTCGTTGAGATTTATGTTACTATAATGGATTGTAGCCTTGTCATAGTGGAAGGTAGTCTGTTGTTCATATTTTTGTTACTCCAATGGATGGTAGCCTTTTCATTATGGAAGGTAGTATGTTGTCGAGATTTTTGTTATTCCAATGAATGGTAACCTTGTCATTATGGAAGGTAGTCTTTTGTCAATATTTTTAGTACTCCAATGAATGGTAGCCTTGTAATTATGGAAGGTAGTCTGTCTTTGAGATTTATGTTATTCCATGGGATTGTAGCCTTGTCATTATGGAAGGTAGTCTATTGTCGAGATTTTGAGCACTCCAATGAATGGTATCCTTGTCATTACGGAAGGTAGTCTGTCTTTGAGATTTATGTTACTCCAAAGTATTGTAGCCTTGTCATTATGGAAGGTAGTCTGTTGTCGAGATTTTTGTTACCCCAATGGATGGTAGCCTTTTCATTATTGAAAGTAGATTGTTGTTGAGATTTTTTTTATTCCATTGGATGGTAGCCTTGTCATTATGGAAGGTAGTCTGTTGTTGAGATTTTTGTTATTCAAATGGATGGTAACTATGTCATTATTGAAGGTAGTCTTTTGTCGAGATTTTTTTTACTGCAATAGATGGTAGTCTTGTCATTATGGAAAGTAGTCTGTTACGAGATTTTTTTACTCCAATGGATGGTAGCCTTGTCATTATGGAACATAGTCTGTTGTAGATATTTTTGTTACTCCAGTGGTTGCCAGCCTTGTCATTATGGAAGGTAGTCTGTGGTCGATATTTTTGTTACTCATGTGGATGCTAGCCTTATCAATATGGAAGGTAGTCTGTCGTTGAGATTTATGTTACTATAATGGATTGTAGCCTTGTCATAGTGGAAGGTAGTCTGTTGTTCATATTTTTGTTACTCCAATGGATGGTAGCCATTTCATTATGGAAGGTAGTATGTTGTCGAGATTTTTGTTATTCCAATGAATGGTTACCTTGTCATTATGGAAGGTAGTCTTTTGTCAATATTTTTAGTACTCCAATGAATGGTAGCCTTGTAATTATGGAAGGTAGTCTGTCTTTGAGATTTATGTTATTCCATGGGATTGTAGCCTTGTCATTATGGAAGGTAGTCTGTTGATCATATTTTTGTTACTCCAATAAATGGTAGTCTTGTCATTATGGAAAGTAGTCTGTTGTCGAGATTTTGTTACTCCAATGGATGGTAGCCTTATTATTATGGAACATAGTATGTTGTCGATATTTTTGTTACTCCAGTGGATGCTAGCCTTGTCATTATGGAAGGTAGTCTGTTGTCGAGAATTTTTTTACTCCAATGAATGGTAAACTTGTCATTATGGAAGGTAGTCTGTCATTGAGATTTATGTTACTCCAATGGATTGTAGCCTTGTCATTATGGAAGGTAGTCTTTTGTTCAAATCTTCGTTACTCCAATTGATGATAGCCTTGCCATTATGGAAGGTAGTCTGTTGTCGAGATTTTGTTACTCCAATTGATGGTAGCCTTGTCATTATGGAACATAGTCTGTTGTTGATATTTTTGTTACTCCAATGGATGGTAGCCTTGTCATTATGGAAGGTAGTCTATTGTCAAGATTTTTGTTATTCTAATGGATGGTAGCCTTGTCGTTATGGAAGGTAGTTTTTTCTCGAGATTTTTGTTACTCTAATGGATGATAGCCTTGTCATTATGGAAGGTAGACTATTGTCAAGATTTTTGTTACCCCAATGGATGTTAGCCTTGTCATTATGGAAGGTAGTCTGTCGTTGAGATTTATGTTACTCAAATGGATGGTAGCCTTGTCATTATGGAAGGTATTCTATTGTCGACATTTTTGTTACCCCAAAGGATGATAGACTTCTCATTATGGAAGGAAGGCTATTGTCGAGATTTTTAGTACTCCAATGAATGGTAGCCTTGTCATTATGGAAGGTATTCTATCGTTGATATTTATGTTTCTCCAATGGATTGTAGCCTTGTCATTATGGAAGGTAGTCTGTTGTTCATATTTTTGTTACTCCAATGGATGGTAGCCTTTTCATTATTGAAAGTAGACTGTGGTTGAGATTTTTGTTATTCCATTGGATGGTAGCCTTGTCATTATGGAAGGTAGTCTGTTGTTGTTATTTTTGTAAATCCAATGGATGGTAACCTTGTCATTATGGAAGGTAGTCTTTTGTCGAGATTTTTGTTACTCCAATGGATGATAGTCTTATCATTAAGGAAAGTAGTCTGTTGTCGAGATTTTATTACTCCAGTGCATGGTAGCATTGTAATTATGGAAGGTAGTATGTTGTCAATATTTTTGTTACTCCAGTGGATGCTAGCCTTGTCATTATGGAAGGTAGTTTGTTGTCGATATTTTTGTTACGCCAAAGGTTGCTAGCCTTGTCATTATGGAAGGTAGTCCGTCGTTGAGATTTATGTTACTCTAAAGGATTGTAGCCTTGTCATTATGGAAGGTAGTCTGTTGTTCATATTTTTGTTAATCCAATTGATGGTAGCCTTTTCATTATGGAAGGTAGTCTGTTGTCGAGATTTCTGTTACCCCAATGGATGGTAGCCTTGTCATTATGGAAAGTAGTCTATTGTCGAGATTTTTAGGACTCCAATGAATCGTAGCCTTGTTATTATGGAAGGTAGTCTGTCGTTGAGATTTATGTTACTCCAATGGATTGTAGCCTTGTCATTATGGAAGATAGTCTGTTGTCGAGATTTTTGTTACCCCAATGGATGGTAGCCTTGTCATTATGGAAGGTAGTCTATTGTCGATATTTTTAGTACTCCAATGAATGGTAGCCTTGTCATTATGAAAGGTAGTCTGTCTTTGAGATTTATGTAACTCCAATGGATTGTAGCCTTGTCATTATGGAAGGTAGTCTATTGTTCATATTTTTGTCACTCCAATGGATTGTAGCCTTTTCATTATTGAAAGTAGAATGTTGTTGAGATTTTTTTTATTCCATTGGATGGTAACCTTATCATTATGGAAGGTAGTCTGTTGTTGAGATTTTTGTTATTCCAATGGATGGTAACCTTGTCATTATCGAAGGTAGTCTTTTGTCGAGATTTTTTTTACTCCAATGGATGGTAGTCTTGTCATTATGGAAAGTAGTTTGTTGTCGAGATTTTGTTACTCTAATGGATGGTAGCCGTGTCATTATGGAACATAGTTTGGTGTCGATATTTTTGTTACTCCAGTGGATGCTAGCCTTGTCATTATGGAAGGTAGTCTGTTGTCGATATTTTTGTTACTCCAGTGGATGCTAGCCTTGTCAATTTGGAAGGTAGTCTGTCGTTGAGATTTATGTTTCTATAATGGATTTTAGCCTTGTCATTATGGAAGGTAGTCTGTTGTTCATATTTTTGTTACTCCAATTGATGGTAGCCTTTTCATTATGGAAGGTAGTCTGTTGTCGAGATTTTTGTTATTCCAATGAATGGTAACCTTGTCATTATGGAAGGTAGTATTTTGTCGAGATTTTGGTTACTCCAAAGGATGGTAGCCTTGTCATTATGCATAGTAGTTTGATGTTCAAATTTGTGTTACTCAAATGGATGGTAGCCTTTTCATTATGGAAGGTAGTCTTTTTTCGATATTTTTGTTACTCCAAGGGATGGTAGCTTTGTCATTATGCAAGGTAGTCTGTTGTTCAAATTTTTTTTACTCTAAAGTATGGTAGCCCTGTCATTATGGAAGGTAGTCTATTGTCGAGATTTTATTGCTCCAACGAATGGTAGCCTTGTCATTATGGAACATAGTCTGTTGTTGATATTTTTGTTACTCCAATGGATGGTAGCCTTGTCATTATGGAAGGTAGTCTATTGTGAAGAATTTTGTTATTCCAATGGATTGTAGCCTTGTCATTATGGAAGGGAGTTTTTTCTCGAGATTTTTGTTACTCCAATGGATGATAGCCTTGTCATTATGGAAGGTAGTCTATTGTCGAGATTTTTGTTACCCCAATGGATGTTAGCCTTGTTATTATGGAAGGTAGTGTATTGTCGAGATTTTTAGTACTCCAGTGAATGGTAGCCTTGTCATTATGGAAGGTAGTTTGTCGTTGAGATTTCTGTTACTCCAATGGATGGTAACCTTGTCATTATGGAAGGTATTCTATTGTCGAGATTTCTGTTACCCCAATGGATGGTAGACTTGTCATTATGGAAGGTAGTCTATTGTGGTGATTTTTAGTACTCCAATGAATGGTAGCCTTGTCATTATGGAAAGTAGTCTGTCGTTGAGATTTCTGTTACTCCAATGGATGGTAGCCTTGTCATTATGGAAAGTATTCTATTGTCGAGATTTTTGTTACCCCAATGGATGGTAGACATGTCATTATGGAAGGTAGTCTATTGTCGTGATTTTTAGTACTCCAATGAATGGTAGCCTTGTCGTTATGGAAGGTAGTCTGTAGTTGAGATTTATGTTACTCCAATGGATTGTAGCCTTGTCAATGTGGAAGGTAGTCTGTTGTTCATATTCTTGTTAATCCAATTGATGGTAGCCTTTTCATTATTGAAAGTAGTCAGTGGTTGATATTTTTGTTATTCCATTGGATGGTAGCCTTGTCATTATGGAAGGTAGTCTGTGGTTGAGATTTTTGTTATTCCAATGGATGGTAAAATTGTCATTATGGAAGGTAGTCTTTTGTCGAGATTTTTGTTACTCCAATGGATGGTAGTCTTGTCATTATGGAAAGTAGTTTGTTGTCGAGATTTTGTTACTCCAATGGATGGTAGCCTTGTCATTATGGAACATAGTCTGTTGTCGATATTTTCATTACTCCAGTGGATGCTGGCCTTGTCATTTTGGAAGGTAGTCTGTTGTCGATATTTTTGTTACTCCAGTGGATGCTAGCCTTGTCAATATGGAAGGTAGTCTGTCGTTGAGATTTATGTTACTATAATGGATTTTAGCCTTGTCATTATGGAAGGTATTCTGTTGTTCATATTTTTGTTACTCCAATGGATGGTAGCCTTTTCATTATGGAAGGTAGTCTGTTGTCGAGATTTTTGTTATTCCAATGAATGGTAACCTTGTCATTATGGAAGGTAGTCTTTTGTCGAGATTTTTGTTAATCCAATGGATGGTAGCCTTGTCATTATGCATAGTACTTTTTTGTTCAAATTTGTGTTACTCCAATGGATGTTAGCCTTTTCATTATGGAAGGTAGTCTTTTTTGGATATTTTTGCTACTCCAATGGATGGTAGCTTTGTCATTATGCAAGGTAGTCTGTTGTTCAGATTTTTGTTACTCTAAAGTATGGTAGCCCTGTCATTATGGAAGGTAGTCTATTGTCGATATTTTTATTATTCCAATGGATGGTAGCCTTGTCATTATGGAAGGTAGATTTTTGTCGAGATTTTTTTTGCTCCAATGAATGGTAGCCTTGTCATTATGGAAGGTAGTCTGTTGTCGAGATTTTTGTTACCCTAGTGGATGGTAGCCTTGTCATTATGGAAGGTAGTCTGTTGTCGAGATTTTTGTTACTCCAATGAATGGTAGCCTTGTCATTATGGAAGGTAGTGTGTCGTTGAGATTTCTGTTACTCCAATGGATTGTAGCCTTGTCATTATGGAAGGTAGTCTTTTGTTCAAATCTTCGTTACTCCAATTAATGATAGCCCTGTCATTATGGAAGGTAGTCTGTTGTCGATATTTTTATTATTCCAATGGATGGTAGCCTTGTCATTATGGAAGGTAGTTTTTTGTCGAGATTTTTTTTGCTCCAATGAATGGTAGCCTTGTCATTATGGAAGGTAGTCTGTTGTCGAGATTTTTGTTACCCTAGTGGATGGTAGCCTTGTCATTATGGAAGGTAGTCTGTTGTCGAGATTTTTGTTACTCCAATGAATGGTAGCCTTGTCATTATGGAATGTAGTGTGTCGTTGAGATTTCTGTTACTCCAATGGATTGTAGCCTTGTCATTATGGAAGGTAGTCTTTTGTTCAAATCTTCGTTACTCCAATTAATGATAGCCTTGTCATTATGGAAGGTAGTCTGTTGTCGAGATTTTGTTACTCCAACGGATGGTAGCCTTGTCAATATGGAACATAGTCTGTTGTTGATATTTTTGTTACTCCAATGGATGGTAGCCTTGTCATTATGGAAGGTAGTCTGTTGTTCATATTCTTGTTAATCCAATGGATGGTAGCCTTTTCATTATTGAAAGTAGTCAGTCCTTGAGATTTTTGTTATTCCATTGGATGGTAGCCTTGTCATTATGGAAGGTAGTCTGTTGTTGAGATTTTTGTTATTCCAATGGATGGTAACATTGTCATTATGGAAGGTAGTCTTTTGTCGAGATTTTTGTTACTCCAATGGATGGTAGTCTTGTCATTATGGAAAGTAGTTTGTTGTCGAGATTTCGTTACTCCAATGGATGGTAGCCTTGTCATTATGGAACATAGTCTGTTGTCGATATTTTCGTTACTCCAGTGGATGTTGGCCTTGTCATTTTGGAAGGTAGTCTGTTGTCGATATTTTTGTTACTCCAGTGGATGCTAGCCTTGTCAATATGGAAGGTAGTCTGTCGTTGAGATTTATGTTACTATAATGGATTTTAGCCTTGTCATTATGGAAGGTAGTATGTTGTTCATATTTTTGTTACTCCAATGGATGGTAGCCTTTTCATTATGGAAGGTAATCTGTTGTCGAGATTTTTGTTATTCCAATGAATGGTAACCTTGTCATTATGGAAGGTAGTCTTTTGTCGAGATTTTTGTTAATCCAATGGATGGTAGCCTTGTCATTATGCATAGTACTTTGTTGTTCAAATTTGTGTTACTCCAATGGATGTTAGCCTTTTCATTATGGAAGGTAGTCTTTTTTCGATATTTTTGCTACTCCAATGGATGGTAGCTTTGTCATTATGCAAGGTAGTCTGTTGTTCGGATTTTTGTTACTCTAAAGTATGGTAGCCCTGTCATTATGGAAGGTAGTCTATTGTCGATATTTTTATTATTCCAATGGATGGTAGCCTTGTCATTATGGAAGGTAGTTTTTTGTCGAGATTTTTTTTGCTCCAATGAATGGTAGCCTTGTCATTATGGAAGGTAGTCTGTTATCGAGATTTTTGTTACCCTAGTGGATGGTAGCCTTGTCATTATGGAAGGTAGTCTGTTGTCGAGATTTTTGTTACTCCAATGAATGGTAGCCTTGTCATTATGGAAGGTAGTGTGTCGTTGAGATTTCTGTTACTCCAATGGATTGTAGCCTTGTCATTATGGAAGGTAGTCTTTTGTTCAAATCTTCGTTACTCCAATTAATGATAGCCTTGTCATTATGGAAGGTAGTCTGTTGTAGAGATTTTGTTACTCCAACGGATGGTAGCCTTGTCAATATGGAACATAGTTTGTAGTTGAGATTTATGTTACTCCAATGGATTGTAGCCTTGTCAATATGGAAGGTAGTCTGTTGTTCATATTCTTGTTAATCCAATTGATGGTAGCCTTTTCATTATTGAAAGTAGTCAGTGGTTGAGATTTTTGTTATTCCATTGGATGGTAGCCTTGTCATTATGGAAGGTAGTCTGTTGTTGAGATTTTTGTTATTCCAATGGATGGTAACATTGTCATTATGGAAGGTAGTCTTTTGTCGAGATTTTTGTTACTCCAATGGATGGTAGTCTTGTCATTATGGAAAGTAGTTTGTTGTCGAGATTTTGTTACTCCAATGGATGGTAGCCTTATCATTATGGAACATAGTCTGTTGTCGATATTTTCGTTACTCCAGTGGATGTTGGCCTTGTCATTTTGGAAGGTAGTCTGTTGTCGATATTTTTGTTACTCCAGTGGATGCTAGCCTTGTCAATATGGAAGGTAGTCTGTCGTTGAGATTTATGTTACTATAATGGATTTTAGCCTTGTCATTATGGAAGGTAGTCTGTTGTTCATATTTTTGTTACTCCAATGGATGGTAGCCTTTTCATTATGGAAGGTAATCTGTTGTCGAGATTTTTGTTATTCCAATGAATGGTAACCTTGTCATTATGGAAGGTAGTCTTTTATCGAGATTTTTGTTAATCCAATGGATGGTAGCCTTGTCATTATGCATAGTACTTTGTTGTTCAAATTTGTGTTACTCCAATGGATGTTAGCCTTTTCATTATGGAAGGTAGTCTTTTTTCGATATTTTTGCTACTCCAATGGATGGTAGCTTTGTCATTATGCATGGTAGTCTGTTGTTCGGATTTTTGTTACTCTAAAGTATGGTAGCCCTGTCATTATGGAAGGTAGTCTATTGTCGATATTTTTATTATTCCAATGGATGGTAGCCTTGTCATTATGGAAGGTAGTTTTTTGTCGAGATTTTTTTTGCTCCAATGAATGGTAGCCTTGTCATTATGGAAGGTAGTCTGTTGTCGAGATTTTTGTTACCCTAGTGGATGGTAGCCTTGTCATTATGGAAGGTAGTCTGTTGTCGAGATTTTTGTTACTCCAATGAATGGTAGCCTTGTCATTATGGAAGGTATGGGTCGTTGAGATTTCTATTACTCCAATGGATTGTAGCCTTGTCATTATGGAAGGTAGTCTTTTGTTCAAATCTTCGTTACTCCAATTAATGATAGCCTTGTCATTATGGAAGGTAGTCTGTTGTCGAGATTTTGTTACTCCAAAGGATGGTAGCCTTGTCAATATGGAACATAGTCTGTTGTTGATATTTTTGTTACTCCAATGGATGGTAGCCTTGTCATTATGGAAGGTAGTCTGTTGTTCATATTCTTGTTAATCCAATGGATGGTAGCCTTTTCATTATTGAAAGTAGTCAGTCGTTGAGATTTTTGTTATTCCATTGGATGGTAGCCTTGTCATTATGGAAGGTAGTCTGTTGTTGAGATTTTTGTTATTCCAATGGATGGTAACATTGTCATTATGGAAGGTAGTCTTTTGTCGAGATTTTTGTTACTCCAATGGATGGTAGTCTTGTCATTATGGAAAGTAGTTTGTTGTCGAGATTTTGTTACTCAAATGGATGGTAGCCTTATCATTATGGAACATAGTCTGTTGTCGATATTTTCGTTACTCCAGTGGATGTTGGCCTTGTCATTTTAGAAGGTAGTCTGTTGTCGATAATTTTGTTACTCCAGTGGATGCTAGCATTGTCAATATGGAAGGTAGTCTGTCGTTGAGATTTATGTTACTATAATGGATTTTAGCCTTGTCATTATGGAAGGTAGTATGTTGTTCATATTTTTGTTACTCCAATGGATGGTAGCCTTTTCATTATGGAAGGTAGTCTGTTGTCGAGATTTTTGTTATTCCAATGAATGGTAACCTTGTCATTATGGAAGGTAGTCTTTTATCGAGATTTTTGTTAATCCAATGGATGGTAGCCTTGTCATTATGCATAGTACTTTGTTGTTCAAATTTGTGTTACTCCAATGGATGTTAGCCTTTTCATTATGGAAGGTAGTCTTTTTTCGATATTTTTGCTACTCCAATGGATGGTAGCTTTGTCATTATGCAAGGTAGTCTGTTGTTCGGATTTTTGTTACTCTAAAGTATGGTAGCCCTGTCATTATGGAAGGTAATCTATTGTCGATATTTTTATTATTCCAATGGATGGTAGCCTTGTCATTATGGAAGGTAGTTTTTTGTCGAGATTTTTTTTGCTCCAATGAATGGTAGCCTTGTCATTATGGAAAGTAGTCTGTTGTCGAGATTTTTGTTACCCTAGTGGATGGTAGCCTTGTCATTATGGAAGGTAGTCTGTTGTCGAGATTTTTGTTACTCCAATGAATGGTAGCCTTGTCATTATGGAAGGTAGTGTGTCGTTGAGATTTCTGTTACTCCAATGGATTGTAGCCTTGTCATTATGGAAGGTAGTCTTTTGTTCAAATCTTCGTTACTCCAATTAATGATAGCCCAGTCATTATGGAAGGTAGTCTGTTGTCGAGATTTTGTTACTCCAACGGATGGTAGCCTTGTCAATATGGAACATAGTCTGTAGTTGAGATTTATGTTACTCCAATGGATTGTAGCCTTGTCAATATGGAAGGTAGTCTGTTGTTCATATTCTTGTTAATCCAATTGATGGTAGCCTTTTCATTATTGAAAGTAGTCAGTGGTTGAGATTTTTGTTATTCCATTGGATGGTAGCCTTGTCATTATGGAAGGTAGTTTGTTGTTGAGATTTTTGTTATTCCAATGGATGGTAACATTGTAATTATGGAAGGTAGTCTTTTGTCGAGATTTTTGTTACTCCAATGGATGGTAGTCTTGTCATTATGGAAAGTAGTTTGTTGTCGAGATTTTGTTACTCCAATGGATGGTAGCCTTGTCATTATAGAACATAGTCTGTTGTCGATATTTTCGTTACTCCAGTGGATGCTGGCCTTGTCATTTTGGAAGGTAGTCTGTTGTCGATATTTTTGTTACTCCAGTGGATGCTAGCCTTGTCAATATGGAAGGTAGTTTGTCGTTGAGATTTATGTTACTATAATGGATTTTAGCCTTGTCATTATGGAAGGTAGTCTGTTGTTCATATTTTTGTTACTCCAATGGATGGTAGCCTTTTCATTATGGAAGGTAATCTGTTGTCGAGATTTTTGTTATTCTAATGAATGGTAACCTTGTCATTATGGAAGGTAGTCTTTTGTCGAGATTTTTGTTAATCCAATGGATGGTAGCCTTGTCATTATGCATAGTACTTTGTTGTTCAAATTTGTGTTACTCCAATGGATGTTAGCCTTTTCATTATGGAAGGTAGTCTTTTTTCGATATTTTTGCTACTCCAATGGATGGTAGCTTTGTCATTATGCAAGGTAGTCTGTTGTTCAGATTTTTGTTACTCTAAAGTATGGTAGCCCTGTCATTATGGAAGGTAGTCTATTGTCGATATTTTTATTATTCCAATGGATGGTAGCCTTGTCATTATGGAAGGTAGTTTTTTGTCGAGATTTTTTTTGCTCCAATGAATGGTAGCCTTGTCATTATGGAAGGTAGTCTGTTGTCGAGATTTTTGTTACCCTAGTGGATGGTAGCCTTGTCATTATGGAAGGTAGTCTATTGTCGAGATTTTTGTTACTCCAATGAATGGTAGCCTTGTCATTATGGAAGGTAGTGTGTCGTTGAGATTTCTGTTACTCCAATGGATTGTAGCCTTGTCATTATGGAAGGTAGTCTTTTGTTCAAATCTTCGTTACTCCAATTAATGATAGCCTTGTCATTATGGAAGGTAGTCTGTTGTAGAGATTTTGTTACTCCAACGGATGGTAGCCTTGTCAATATGGAACATAGTCTGTAGTTGAGATTTATGTTACTCCAATGGATTGTAGCCTTGTCAATATGGAAGGTAGTCTGTTGTTCATATTCTTGTTAATCCAATTGATGGTAGCCTTTTCATTATTGAAAGTAGTCAGTGGTTGAGATTTTTGTTATTCCATTGGATGGTAGCCTTGTCATTATGGAAGGTAGTTTGTTGTTGAGATTTTTGTTATTCCAATGGATGGTAACATTGTCATTATGGAAGGTAGTCTTTTGTCGAGATTTTTGTTACTCCAATGGATGGTAGTCTTGTCATTATGGAAAGTAGTTTGTTGTCGAGATTATGTTACTCCAATGGATGGTAGCCTTGTCATTATAGAACATAGTCTGTTGTCGATATTTTCGTTACTCCAGTGGATGCTGGCCTTGTCATTTTGGAAGGTAGTCTGTTGTCGATATTTTTGTTACTCCAGTGGATGCTAGCCTTGTCAATATGGAAGGTAGTCTGTCGTTGAGATTTATGTTACTATAATGGATTTTAGCCTTGTCATTATGGAAGGTAGTCTGTTGTTCATATTTTTGTTACTCCAATGGAGAGTAGCCTTTTCATTATGGAAGGTAATCTGTTGTCGAGATTTTTGTTATTCCAATGAATGGTAACCTTGTCATTATGGAAGGTAGTCTTTTGTCGAGATTTTTGTTAATCCAATGGATGGTAGCCTTGTCATTATGCATAGTACTTTGTTGTTCAAATTTGTGTTACTCCAATGGATGTTAGCCTTTTCATTATGGAAGGTAGTCTTTTTTCGATATTTTTGCTACTCCAATGGATGGTAGCTTTGTCATTATGCAAGGTAGTCTGTTGTTCAGATTTTTGTTACTCTAAAGTATGGTAGCCCTGTCATTATGGAAGGTAGTCTATTGTCGATATTTTTATTATTCCAATGGATGGTAGCCTTGTCATTATGGAAGGTAGTTTTTTGTCGAGATTTTTTTTGCTCCAATGAATGGTAGCCTTGTCATTATGGAAGGTAGTCTGTTGTCGAGATTTTTGTTACCCTAGTGGATGGTAGCCTTGTCATTATGGAAGGTAGTCTGTTGTCGAGATTTTTGTTACTCCAATGAATGGTAGCCTTGTCATTATGGAAGGTATGGGTCGTTGAGATTTCTGTTACTCCAATGGATTGTAGCCTTGTCATTATGGAAGGTAGTCTTTTGTTCAAATCTTTGTTACTCCAATTAATGATAGCCTTGTCATTATGGAAGGTAGTCTGTTGTCGAGATTTTGTTACTCCAACGGATGGTAGCCTTGTCAATATGGAACATAGTCTGTTGTTGATATTTTTGTTACTCCAATGGATGGTAGCCTTGTCATTATGGAAGGTAGTCTGTTGTTCATATTCTTGTTAATCCAATGGATGGTAGCCTTTTCATTATTGAAAGTAGTCAGTCGTTGAGATTTTTGTTATTCCATTGGATGGTAGCCTTGTCATTATGGAAGGTAGTCTGTTGTTGAGATTTTTGTTATTCCAATGGATGGTAACATTGTCATTATGGAAGGTAGTCTTTTGTCGAGATTTTTGTTACTCCAATGGATGGTAGTCTTGTCATTATGGAAAGTAGTTTGTTGTCGAGATTTTGTTACTCCAATGGATGGTAGCCTTATCATTATGGAACATAGTCTGTTGTCGATATTTTCGTTACTCTAGTGGATGTTGGCCTTGTCATTTTGGAAGGTAGTCTGTTGTCGATATTTTTGTTACTCCAGTGGATGCTAGCCTTGTCAATATGGAAGGTAGTCTGTCGTTGAGATTTATGTTACTATAATGGATTTTAGCCTTGTCATTATGGAAGGTAGTATGTTGTTCATATTTTTGTTACTCCAATGGATGGTAGCCTTTTCATTATGGAAGGTAGTCTGTTGTCGAGATTTTTGTTATTCCAATGAATGGTAACCTTGTCATTATGGAAGGTAGTCTTTTGTCGAGTTTTTTGTTACTCCAATGGATGGTAGCCATGTCATTATGCATAGTAGTTTGTTGTTCAAATTTGTGTTACTCCAATGGATGTTAGCCTTTTCATTATGGAAGGTAGTCTTTTTTCGATATTTTTGTTACTCCAATGGATGGTAGCTTTGTCATTATGCAAGGTAGTCTGTTGTTCATATTTTTGTTACTCTAAAGTATGGTAGCCCTGTCATTATGGAAGGTAGTCTATTGTCGATATTTTTATTATTCCAATGGATGGTAGCCTTGTCATTATGGAAGGTAGTTTTTTGTCGAGATTTTTTTTACTCAAATGGATGGTAGCCTTGTCATTATGGAAGGTAGTCTGTTGTCGAGATTTTTGTTACCCTAGTGGATGGTAGCCTTGTCATTACGGAAGGTAGTCTGTTGTCGAGATTTTTGTTACTCCAATGAATGGTAGCCTTGTCATTATGGAAGGTAGTATGTCGTTGAGATTTCTGTTACTCCAATGGATTGTAGCCTTGTCATTATGGAAGGTAGTCTTTTGTTCAAATCTTCGTTACTCCAATTAATGATAGCCTTGTCATTATGGAAGGTAGTCTGTTGTCGAGATTTTGTTACTCCAACGGATGGTAGCCTTGTCAATATGGAACATAGTCTGTTGTTGATATTTTTGTTACTCCAATGGATGGTAGCCTTGTCATTATGGAAGGTAGTCTGTTGTTCATATTCTTGTTAATCCAATGGATGGTAGCCTTTTCATTATTGAAAGTAGTCAGTCGTTGAGATTTTTGTTATTCCATTGGATGGTAGCCTTGTCATTATGGAAGGTAGTCTGTTGTTGAGATTTTTGTTATTCCAATGGATGGTAACATTGTCATTATGGAAGGTAGTCTTTTGTCGAGATTTTTGTTACTCCAATGGATGGTAGTCTTGTCATTATGGAAAGTAGTTTGTTGTCGAGATTTTGTTACTCCAATGGATGGTAGCCTTATCATTATGGAACATAGTCTGTTGTCGATATTTTCGTTACTCCAGTGGATGTTGGCCTTGTCATTTTGGAAGGTAGTCTGTTGTCGATATTTTTGTTACTCCAGTGGATGCTAGCCTTGTCAATATGGAAGGTATTCTGTCGTTGAGATTTATGTTACTATAATGGATTTTAGCCTTGTCATTATGGAAGGTAGTATGTTGTTCATATTTTTGTTACTCCAATGGATGGTAGCCTTTTCATTATGGAAGGTAGTCTGTTGTCGAGATTTTTGTTATTCCAATGAATGGTAACCTTGTCATTATGGAAGGTAGTCTTTTGTCGAGTTTTTTGTTACTCCAATGGATGGTAGCCTTGTCATTATGCATAGTAGTTTGTTGTTCAAATTTGTGTTACTCCAATGGATGTTAGCCTTTTCATTATGGAAGGTAGTCTTTTTTCGATATTTTTGTTACTCCAATGGATGGTAGCTTTGTCATTATGCAAGGTAGTCTGTTGTTCATATTTTTGTTACTCTAAAGTATGGTAGCCCTGTCATTATGGAAGGTAGTCTATTGTCGATATTTTTATTATTCCAATGGATGGTAGCCTTGTCATTATGGAAGGTAGTTTTTTGTCGAGATTTTTTTTACTCAAATGGATGGTAGCCTTGTCATTATGGAAGGTAGTCTGTTGTCGAGATTTTTGTTACCCTAGTGGATGGTAGCCTTGTCATTACGGAAGGTAGTCTGTTGTCGAGATTTTTGTTACTCCAATGAATGGTAGCCTTGTCATTATGGAAGGTAGTATGTCGTTGAGATTTCTGTTACTCCAATGGATTGTAGCCTTGTCATTATGGAAGGTAGTCTTTTGTTCAAATCTTCGTTACTCCAATTAATGATAGCCTTGTCATTATGGAAGGTAGTCTGTTGTCGAGATTTTGTTACTCCAACGGATGGTAGCCTTGTCAATATGGAACATAGTCTGTTGTTGATATTTTTGTTACTCCAATGGATGGTAGCCTTGTCATTATGGAAGGTAGTCTGTTGTTCATATTCTTGTTAATCCAATGGATGGTAGCCTTTTCATTATTGAAAGTAGTCAGTCGTTGAGATTTTTGTTATTCCATTGGATGGTAGCCTTGTCATTATGGAAGGTAGTCTGTTGTTGAGATTTTTGTTATTCCAATGGATGGTAACATTGTCATTATGGAAGGTAGTCTTTTGTCGAGATTTTTGTTACTCCAATGGATGGTAGTCTTGTCATTATGGAAAGTAGTTTGTTGTCGAGATTTTGTTACTCCAATGGATGGTAGCCTTATCATTATGGAACATAGTCTGTTGTCGATATTTTCGTTACTCCAGTGGATGTTGGCCTTGTCATTTTGGAAGGTAGTCTGTTGTCGATATTTTTGTTACTCCAGTGGATGCTAGCCTTGTCAATATGGAAGGTAGTCTGTCGTTGAGATTTATGTTACTATAATGGATTTTAGCCTTGTCATTATGGAAGGTAGTATGTTGTTCATATTTTTGTTACTCCAATGGATGGTAGCCTTTTCATTATGGAAGGTAGTCTGTTGTCGAGATTTTTGTTATTCCAATGAATGGTAACCTTGTCATTATGGAAGGTAGTCTTTTGTCGAGTTTTTTGTTACTCCAATGGATGGTAGCCTTGTCATTATGCATAGTAGTTTGTTGTTCAAATTTGTGTTACTCCAATGGATGTTAGCCTTTTCATTATGGAAGGTAGTCTTTTTTCGATATTTTTGTTACTCCAATGGATGGTAGCTTTGTCATTATGCAAGGTAGTCTGTTGTTCATATTTTTGTTACTCTAAAGTATGGTAGCCCTGTCATTATGGAAGGTAGTCTATTGTCGATATTTTTATTATTCCAATGGATGGTAGCCTTGTCATTATGGAAGGTAGTTTTTTGTCGAGATTTTTTTTACTCAAATGGATGGTAGCCTTGTCATTATGGAAGGTAGTCTGTTGTCGAGATTTTTGTTACCCTAGTGGATGGTAGCCTTGTCATTACAGAAGGTAGTCTGTTGTCGAGATTTTTGTTACTCCAATGAATGGTAGCCTTGTCATTATGGAAGGTAGTATGTCGTTGAGATTTCTGTTACTCCAATGGATTGTAGCCTTGTCATTATGGAAGGTAGTCTTTTGTTCAAATCTTCGTTACTCCAATTAATGATAGCCTTGTCATTATGGAAGGTAGTCTGTTGTCGAGATTTTGTTACTCCAACGGATGGTAGCCTTGTAAATATGGAACATAGTCTCTTATTGATATTTTTGTTACTCCAATGGATGCTAGCCTTGTCATTATGGGAGGTAGTCTGTTGTTCATATTCTTGTTAATCCAATGGATGGTAGCCTTTTCATTATTGAAAGTAGTCAGTCGTTGAGATTTTTGTTATTCCATTGGATGGTAGCCTTGTCATTATGGAAGGTAGTCTGTTGTTGAGATATTTGTTATTCCAATGGATGGTAACATTGTCATTATGGAAGGTAGTCTTTTGTCGAGATTTTTGTTACTCCAATGGATGGTAGTCTTGTCATTATGGAAAGTAGTTTGTTGTCGAGATTTTGTTACTCCAATGGATGGTAGCCTTATCATTATGGAACATAGTCTGTTGTCGATATTTTCGTTACTCCAGTGGATGTTGGCCTTGTCATTTTGGAAGGTAGTCTGTTGTCGATATTTTTGTTACTCCAGTGGATGCTAGCCTTGTCAATATGGAATGTAGTCTGTCGTTGAGATTTATGTTACTATAATGGATTTTAGCCTTGTCATTATGGAAGGTAGTATGTTGTTCATATTTTTGTTACTCCAATGGATGGTAGCCTTTTCATTATAGAAGGTAGTCTGTTGTCGAGATTTTTGTTATTCCAATGAATTGTAACCTTGTCATTATGGAAGGTAGTCTTTTGTCGAGATTTTTGTTACTCCAATGGATGGTAGCCTTGTCATTATGCATAGTAGTTTGTTGTTCAAATTTGTGTTACTCCAATGGATGTTAGCCTTTTCATTATGGAAGGTAGTCTTTTTTCGATAATTTTGTTACTCCAATGGATGGTAGCTTTGTCATTATGCAAGGTAGTCTGTTGTTCATATTTTTGTTACTCTAAAGTATGGTAGCCCTGTCATTATGGAAGGTAGTCTATTGTCGATATTTTTATTATTCCAATGGATGGTAGCCTTGTCATTATGGAAGGTAGTTTTTTGTCGAGATTTTTTTTACTCAAATGGATGGTAGCCTTGTCATTATGGAAGGTAGTCTGTTGTCGAGATTTTTGTTACCCTAGTGGATGGTAGCCTTGTCATTATGGAAGGTAGTCTGTTGTCGAGATTTTTGTTACTCCAATGAATGATAGCCTTGTCATTATGGAAGGTAGTATGTCATTGAGATTTCTGTTACTCCAATGGATTGTAGCCTTGTCATTATGGAAGGTAGTCTTTTGTTCAAATCTTCGTTACTCCAATTAATGATAGCCTTGTCATTATGGAAGGTAGTCTGTTGTCGAGATTTTGTTACTCCAACGGATGGTAGCCTTGTCAATATGGAACATAGTCTGTTGTTGATATTTTTGTTACTCCAATGGATGCTAGACTTGTCATTATGGGAGGTAGTCTGTTGTTCATATTCTTGTTAATCCAATGGATGGTAGCCTTTTCATTATTGAAAGTAGTCAGTCGTTGAGATTTTTGTTATTCCATTGGATGGTAGCCTTGTCATTATGGAAGGTAGTCTGTTGTTGAGATATTTGTTATTCCAATGGATGGTAACATTGTCATTATGGAAGGTAGTCTTTTGTCGAGATTTTTGTTACTCCAATGGATGGTAGTCTTGTCATTATGGAAAGTAGTTTGTTGTCGAGATTTTGTTACTCCAATGGATGGTAGCCTTATCATTATGGAACATAGTCTGTTGTCGATATTTTCGTTACTCCAGTGGATGTTGGCCTTGTCATTTTGGAAGGTAGTCTGTTGTCGATATTTTTGTTACTCCAGTGGATGCTAGCCTTGTCAATATGGAAGGTAGTCTGTCGTTGAGATTTATGTTACTATAATGGATTTTAGCCTTGTCATTATGGAAGGTAGTATGTTGTTCATATTTTTGTTACTCCAATGGATGGTAGCCTTTTCATTATGGAAGGTAGTCTGTTGTCGAGATTTTTGTTATTCCAATGAATGGTAACCTTGTCATTATGGAAGGTAGTCTTTTGTCGAGATTTTTGTTACTCTAATGGATGGTAGCCTTGTCATTATGCATAGTAGTTTGTTGTTCAAATTTGTGTTACTCCAATGGATGTTAGCCTTTTCATTATGGAAGGTAGTCTTTTTTCGATATTTTTGTTACTCCAATGGATGGTAGCTTTGTCATTATGCAAGGTAGTCTAATGTTCATATTTTTGTTACTCTAAAGTATGGTAGCCCTGTCATTATGGAAGGTAGTCTATTGTCGATATTTTTATTATTCCAATGGATGGTAGCCTTGTCATTATGGAAGGTAGTTTTTTGTCGAGATTTTTTTTACTCAAATGGATGGTAGCCTTGTCATTATGGAAGGTAGTCTGTTGTCGAGATTTTTATTACCCTAGTGGATGGTAGCCTTGTCATTATGGAAGGTAGTCTGTTGTCGAGATTTTTGTTACTCCAATGAATGGTAGCCTTGTCATTATGGAAGGTAGTATGTCGTTGAGATTTCTGTTACTCCAATGGATTGTAGCCTTGTCATTATGGAACGTAGTCTTTTGTTCAAATCTTCGTTACTCCAATTAATGATAGCCTTGTCATTATGGAAGGTAGTATGTTGTCGAGATTTTGTTACTCCAACGGATGGTAGCCTTATCAATATGGAACATAGTCTGTTGTTGATATTTTTGTTACTCTAATGGATGGTAGCCTTGTCATTATGGAAGGTAGTCTGTTGTTCATATTCTTGTTAATCCAATGGATGGTAGCCTTTTCATTATTGAAAGTAGTCAGTCGTTGAGATTTTTGTTATTCCATTGGATGGTAGCCTTGTCATTATGGAAGGTAGTCTGTTGTTGAGATATTTGTTATTCCAATGGATGGTAACATTGTCATTATGGAAGGTCGTCTTTTGTCGAGATTTTTGTTACTCCAATGGATGGTAGTCTTGTCATTATGGAAAGTAGTTTGTTGTCGAGATTTTGTTACTCCAATGGATGGTAGCCTTATCATTATGGAACATAGTCTGTTGTCGATATTTTCGTTACTCCAGTGGATGTTGGCCTTGTCATTTTGGAAGGTAGTCTGTTGTCGATATTTTTGTTACTCCAGTGGATGCTAGCCTTGTCAATATGGAAGGTAGTCTGTCGTTGAGATTTATGTTACTATAATGGATTTTAGCCTTGTCATTATGGAAGGTAGTATGTTGTTCATATTTTTGTTACTCCAATGGATGGTAGCCTTTTCATTATGGAAGGTAGTCTGTTGTCGAGATTTTTGTTATTCCAATGAATTGTAACCTTGTCATTATGGAAGGTAGTCTTTTGTCGAGATTTTTGTTACTCCAATGGATGGTAGCCTTGTCATTATGCATAGTAGTTTGTTGTTCAAATTTGTGTTACTCCAATGGATGTTAGCCTTTTCATTATGGAAGGTAGTCTTTTTTCGATAATTTTGTTACTCCAATGGATGGTAGTTTTGTCATTATGCAAGGTAGTCTGTTGTTCATATTTTTGTTACTCTAAAGTATGGTAGCCCTGTCATTATGGAAGGTAGTCTATTGTCGATATTTTTATTATTCCAATGGATGGTAGCCTTGTCATTATGGAAGGTAGTTTTTTGTCGAGATTTTTTTTACTCAAATGGATGGTAGCCTTGTCATTATGGAAGGTAGTCTGTTGTCGAGATTTTTGTTACCCTAGTGGATGGTAGCCTTGTCATTATGGAAGGTAGTCTGTTGTCGAGATTTTTGTTACTCCAATGAATGATAGCCTTGTCATTATGGAAGGTAGTATGTCGTTGAGATTTCTGTTACTCCAATGGATTGTAGCCTTGTCATTATGGAAGGTAGTCTTTTGTTCAAATCTTCGTTACTCCAATTAATGATAGCCTTGTCTTTATGGAAGGTAGTCTGTTGTCGAGATTTTGTTACTCCAACGGATGGTAGCCTTGTCAATATGGAACATAGTCTGTTGTTGATATTTTTGTTACTCCAATGGATGCTAGACTTGTCATTATGGGAGGTAGTCTGTTGTTCATATTCTTGTTAATCCAATGGATGGTAGCCTTTTCGTTATTGAAAGTAGTCAGTCGTTGAGATTTTTGTTATTCCATTGGATGGTAGCCTTGTCATTATGGAAGGTAGTCTGTTGTTGAGATATTTGTTATTCCAATGGATGGTAACATTGTCATTATGGAAGGTAGTCTTTTGTCGAGATTTTTGTTACTCCAATGGATGGTAGTCTTGTCATTATGGAAAGTAGTTTGTTGTCGAGATTTTGTTACTCCAATGGATGGTAGCCTTATCATTATGGAACATAGTCTGTTGTCGATATTTTCGTTACTCCAGTGGATGTTGGCCTTGTCATTTTGGAAGGTAGTCTGTTGTCGATATTTTTGTTACTCCAGTGGATGCTAGCCTTGTCAATATGGAAGGTAGTCTGTCGTTGAGATTTATGTTACTATAATGGATTTTAGCCTTGTCATTATGGAAGGTAGTATGTTGTTCATATTTTTGTTACTCCAATGGATGGTAGCCTTTTCATTATGGAAGGTAGTCTGTTGTCGAGATTTTTGTTATTCCAATGAATTGTAACCTTGTCATTATGGAAGGTAGTCTTTTGTCGAGATTTTTGTTACTCCAATGGATGGTAGCCTTGTCATTATGCATAGTAGTTTGTTGTTCAAATTTGTGTTACTCCAATGGATGTTAGCCTTTTCATTATGGAAGGTAGTCTTTTTTCGATAATTTTGTTACTCCAATGGATGGTAGCTTTGTCATTATGCAAGGTAGTCTAATGTTCATATTTTTGTTACTCTAAAGTATGGTAGCCCTGTCATTATGGAAGGTAGTCTATTGTCGATATTTTTATTATTCCAATGGATGGTAGCCTTGTCATTATGGAAGGTAGTTTTTTGTCGAGATTTTTTTTACTCAAATGGATGGTAGCCTTGTCATTATGGAAGGTAGTCTGTTGTCGAGATTTTTATTACCCTAGTGGATGGTAGCCTTGTCATTATGGAAGGTAGTCTGTTGTCGAGATTTTTGTTACTCCAATGAATGGTAGCCTTGTCATTATGGAAGGTAGTATGTCGTTGAGATTTCTGTTACTCCAATGGATTGTAGCCTTGTCATTATGGAACGTAGTCTTTTGTTCAAATCTTCGTTACTCCAATTAATGATAGCCTTGTCATTATGGAAGGTAGTATGTTGTCGAGATTTTGTTACTCCAACGGATGGTAGCCTTGTCAATATGGAACATAGTCTGTTGTTGATATTTTTGTTACTCCAATGGATGGTAGCCTTGTCATTATGGAAGGTAGTCTGTTGTTCATATTCTTGTTAATCCAATGGATGGTAGCCTTTTCATTATTGAAAGTAGTCAGTCGTTGAGATTTTTGTTATTCCATTGGATGGTAGCCTTGTCATTATGGAAGGTAGTCTGTTGTTGAGATATTTGTTATTCCAATGGATGGTAACATTGTCATTATGGAAGGTAGTCTTTTGTCGAGATTTTTGTTACTCCAATGGATGGTAGTCTTGTCATTATGGAAAGTAGTTGGTTGTCGAGATTTTGTTACTCCAATGGATGGTAGCCTTATCATTATGGAACATAGTCTGTTGTCGATATTTTCGTTACTCCAGTGGATGTTGGCCTTGTCATTTTGGAAGGTAGTCTGTTGTCGATATTTTTGTTACTCCAGTGGATGCTAGCCTTGTCAATATGGAACGTAGTCTGTCGTTGAGATTTATGTTACTATAATGGATTTTAGCCTTGTCATTATGGAAGGTAGTATGTTGTTCATATTTTTGTTACTCCAATGGATGGTAGCCTTTTCATTATAGAAGGTAGTCTGTTGTCGAGATTTTTGTTATTCCAATGAATTGTAACCTTGTCATTATGGAAGGTAGTCTTTTGTCGAGATTTTTGTTACTCCAATGGATGGTAGCCTTGTCATTATGCATAGTAGTTTGTTGTTCAAATTTGTGTTACTCCAATGGATGTTAGCCTTTTCATTATGGAAGGTAGTCTTTTTTCGATATTTTTGTTACTCCAATGGATGGTAGCTTTGTCATTATGCAAGGTAGTCTGTTGTTCAGATTTTTGTTACTCTAAAATATGGTAGCCCTGTCATTATGGAAGGTAGTCTATTGTCGATATTTTTATTATTCCAATGGATGGTAGCCTTGTCATTATGGAAGGTAGTTTTTTGTCGAGATTTTTTATACTCAAATGGATGGTAGCCTTGTCATTATGGAAGGTAGTCTGTTGTCGAGATTTTTATTACCCTAGTGGATGGTAGCCTTGTCATTATGGAAGGTAGTCTGTTGTCGAGATTTTTGTTACTCCAATGAATGGTAGCCTTGTCATTATGGAAGGTAGTATGTCGTTGAGATTTCTGTTACTCCAATGGATTGTAGCCTTGTCATTATGGAACGTAGTCTTTTGTTCAAATCTTCGTTACTCCAATTAATGATAGCCTTGTCATTATGGAAGGTAGTATGTTGTCGAGATTTTGTTACTCCAACGGATGGTAGCCTTGTCAATATGGAACATAGTCTGTTGTTGATATTTTTGTTACTCCAATGGATGGTAGCCTTGTCATTATGGAAGGTAGTCTGTTGTTCATATTCTTGTTAATCCAATGGATGGTAGCCTTTTCATTATTGAAAGTAGTCAGTCGTTGAGATTTTTGTTATTCCATTGGATGGTAGCCTTGTCATTATGGAAGGTAGTCTGTTGTTGAGATTTTTGTTATTCCAATGGATGGTAACATTGTCATTATGGAAGGTAGTCTTTTGTCGAGATTTTTGTTACTCCAATGGATGGTAGTCTTGTCATTATGGAAAGTAGTTTGTTGTCGAGATTTTGTTACTCCAATGGATGGTAGCCTTATCATTATGGAACATAGTCTGTTGTCGATATTTTCGTTACTCCAGTGGATGTTGGCCTTGTCATTTTGGAAGGTAGTCTGTTGTCGATATTTCTGTTACTCCAGTGGATGCTAGCCTTGTCAATATGGAAGGTAGTCTGTCGTTGAGATTTATGTTACTATAATGGATTTTAGCCTTGTCATTATGGAAGGTAGTATGTTGTTCATATTTTTGTTACTCCAATGGATGGTAGCCTTTTCATTATGGAAGGTAGTCTGTTGTCGAGATTTTTGTTATTCCAATGAATTGTAACCTTGTCATTATGGAAGGTAGTCTTTTGTCGAGATTTTTGTTACTCCAATGGATGGTAGCCTTGTCATTATGCATAGTAGTTTGTTGTTCAAATTTGTGTTACTCCAATGGATGTTAGCCTTTTCATTATGGAAGGTAGTCTTTTTTCGATAATTTTGTTACTCCAATGGATGGTAGCTTTGTCATTATGCAAGGTAGTCTGTTGTTCATATTTTTGTTACTCTAAAGTATGGTAGCCCTGTCATTATGGAAGGTAGTCTATTGTCGATATTTTTATTATTCCAATGGATGGTAGCCTTGTCATTATGGAAGGTAGTTTTTTGTCGAGATTTTTTTTACTCAAATGGATGGTAGCCTTGTCATTATGGAAGGTAGTCTGTTGTCGAGATTTTTGTTACCCTAGTGGATGGTAGCCTTGTCATTATGGAAGGTAGTCTGTTGTCGAGATTTTTGTTACTCCAATGAATGGTAGCCTTGTCATTATGGAAGGTAGTATGTCGTTGAGATTTCTGTTACTCCAATGGATTGTAGCCTTGTCATTATGGAAGGTAGTCTTTTGTTCAAATCTTCGTTACTCCAATTAATGATAGCCTTGTCATTATGGAAGGTAGTCTGTTGTCGAGATTTTGTTACTCCAACGGATGGTAGCCTTGTATATATGGAACATAGTCTGTTGTTGATATTTTTGTTACTCCAATGGATGGTAGCCTTGTCATTATGGAAGGTAGTCTGTTTTTCATATTCTTGTTAATCCAATGGATGGTAGCCTTTTCATTATTGAAAGTAGTCAGTCGTTGAGATTTTTGTTACTCCATTGGATGGTAGCCTTGTCATTATGGAAGGTAGTCTGTTGTTGAGATTTTTGTTATTCCAATGGATGGTAACATTGTCATTATGGAAGGTAGTCTTTTGTCGAGATTTTTGTTACTCCAATGGATGGTAGTCTTGTCATTATGGAAAGTAGTTTGTTGTCGAGATTTTGTTACTCCAATGGATGGTAGCCTTATCATTATGGAACATAGTCTGTTGTCGATATTTTCGTTACTCCAGTGGATGTTGGCCTTGTCATTTTGGAAGGTAGTCTGTTGTCGATATTTTTGTTACTCCAGTGGATGCTAGCTTTGTCAATATTGAAGGTAGTCTGTCGTTGAGATTTATGTTATTATAATGGATTTTAGCCTTGTCATTATGGAAGGTAGTATGTTGTTCATATTTTTGTTAGTCCAATGGATGGTAGCCTTTTCATTATGGAAGGTAGTCTGTTGTCGAGATTTTTGTTATTCCAATAAATTGTAACCTTGTCATTATGGAAGGTAGTCTTTTGTCGAGATTTTTGTTACTCCAATGGATGGTAGCCTTGTCATTATGCATAGTAGTTTGTTGTTCAAATTTGTGTTACTCCAATGGATGTTAGCCTTTTCATTATGGAAGGTAGTCTTTTTTCGATATTTTTGTTACTCCAATGGATGGTAGCTTTGTCATTATGCAAGGTAGTCTGTTGTTCAGATTTTTGTTACTCTAAAATATGGTAGCCCTGTCATTATGGAAGGTAGTCTATTGTCGATATTTTTATTATTCCAATGGATGGTAGCCTTGTCATTATGGAAGGTAGTTTTTTGTCGAGATTTTTTATACTCAAATGGATGGTAGCCTTGTCATTATGGAAGGTAGTTTGTTGTCGATATTTTTGTTACCCTAGTGGATGGTAGCCTTGTCATTATGGAAGGTAGTCTGTTGTCGAGATTTTTGTTACTCCAATGAATGGTAGCCTTGTCATTATGGAAGGTAGTATGTCGTTGAGATTTATGTTACTCCAATGGATTATAGCCTTATCATTATGGAAGGTAGTCTTTTGTTCAAATCTTCGTTACTCCAATTAATGATAGCCTTGTCATTATGGAAGGTAGTCTGTTGTCGAGATTTTGTAACTCCAATGGATGGTAGCCTTTTCATTATGGAACATAGTCTGTTGTTGATATTTTTGGTACTCCAATGGATGGTAGTCTTGTCATTATAGAAGGTAGTCTATTGTGAAGAATTTTTTTATTCCAATGGATTGTAGCCTTGTCATTATGGAAGGGAGTTTTTTCTCGAGATTTTTGTTACTCCAATGGATGATAGCCTTGTCATTATGGAAGGTAGTATGTTGTCCAGATTTTTGTTACCCCAATGGATGTTAGCCTTGTTATTATGGAAGGTAGTCTATTGTCGAGATTTTTAGTACTCCAGTGAATGGTAGCCTTGTCATTATGGAAGGTAGTCTGTCATTGAGATTTCTGTTACCCCAATGGATGGTAGACTTGTAATTATGGAAGGTAGTCTATTGTCGTTATTTTTAGTACTCCAATGAATGGTAGCCTTGTCGTTATGGAAGGTAGTCTGTCGTTGAGATTTATGTTAGTCCAATGGATTGTAGCCTTGTCATTATGGAAGGTAGTTTGTTGTTCATATTCTTGTTAATCCAATGGATGGTAGCCTTTTCATTATTGAAAGTAGTCTGTCATTGAGATTTTGGTTATTCCATTGGATGGTAGCCTTGTCATTATGGAAGGTAGTCTATTGTCGTGATTTTTAGTACTCCGATGAATGGTAGCCTTGTCATTATGGAAGGTAGTCTGTAGTTGAGATTTATGTTACTCAATGGATTGTAGCCTTGTCATTATGGAAGGCAGTCTGTTGTTCATATTCTTGTTAATCCAATGGATGGTAGCCTTTTCATTATTGAAAGTAGTTAGTCGTTGAGATTTTTGTTATTCCATTGGATGGTAGCCTTGTCATTATGGAAGGTAGTCTGTTGTTGATATTTATGTTATTCCAATGGATGGTAACATTGTCATTATGGAAGGTAGTCTTTTGTCGAGATTTTTGTTACTCCAATGGATGGTAGTCTTGTCATTATGGAAAGTAGTTTGTTGTCGAGATTTTTGTTACCCTAGTGGATGGTAGCCTTGTCATTATGGAAGGTAGTTTGTTGTCGAGATTTTTGTTACTCCAATGAATGGTAGCCTTGTCATTATGGAAGGAAGTATGTCGTTGAGATTTCTGTTACTCCAATGGATTGTAGCCTTGTCATTATGGAAGGTAGTCTTTTATTCAAATCTTTGTTACTCCAATTAATGATAGCGTTGTCGTTATGGAAGGTAGTCTGTTGTCGAGATTTTGTTTCTCCAACGGATGGTAGCCTTGTCATTATGGAACATAGTCTGTTGTTGATATTTTTGTTACTCCAATGGATGGTAGCCTTGTCATTATGGAAGGTAGTCTGTTGTTCATATTCTTGTTAATCCAATGGATGGTAGCCTTTTCATTATTGAAAGTAGTCAGTCGTTGAGATTTTTGTTATTCCATTGGATGGTAGCCTTGTCATTATTGAAGGTTGTCTGTTGTTGAGATTTTTGTTATTCCAATGGATGGTAACATTCTCATTATGGAAGGTAGTCTTTTGTCGAGATTTTTGTTACTCCAATGGATGGTAGTCTTGTCATTATGGAAAGTAGTTTGTTGTCGAGATTTTGTTACTCTAATGGATGGTAGCCTTATCATTATGGAACATAGTCTATTGTCGATATTTTCGTTACTCTAGTGGATGTTGGCCTTGTCATTTTTGAAGGTAGTCTGTTGTCGATATTTTTGTTACTCCAGTGGATGCTAGCCTTGTCAATATGGAAGGTAGTCTGTCGTTGAGATTTATGTTACTATAATGGATTTTAGCCTTGTCATTATGGAAGGTAGTTTGTTGTTCATATTTTTGTTACTCCAATGGATGGTAGCCTTTTCATTATGGAAGGTAGTCTGTTGTCGAGATTTTTGTTATTCCAATGAATGGTAACCTTGTCATTATGGAAGGTAGTCTTTTGTCGAGATTTTTGTTACTCCAATGGATGGTAGCCTTGTCATTATGCATAGTAGTTTGTTGTTCAAATTTGTGTTACTCCAATGGATGTTAGCCTTTTCATTATGAAAGGTAGTCTTTTTTCGATATTTTTGTTACTCCAATGGATGGTAGCTTTGTCATTATGCAAGGTAGTATGTTGTTCAGATTTTTGTTACTCTAAAGTATGGTAGCCCTGTCATTATGGAAGGTAGTCTATTGTCGATATTTTTATTATTCTAATGGATGGTAGCCTTGTCATTATGGAAGGTGGTTTTTTGTCGAGATTTTTCTTACTCCAACGGATGGTAGCCTTGTCATTATGGAAGGTAGTCTGTTGTCGAGATTTTTGTTACCCTAGTCGATGGTAGCCTTGTCATTATGGAAGGTAGTCTGTTGTCGAGATTTTTGTTCCTCCAATGAATGGTAGCCTTGTCATTATGGAAGGTAGTATGTCGTTGAGATTTATGTTACTCCAATGGATTGTATCCTTGTCATTATGGAAGGTAGTCTTTTGTTCAAATCTTCGTTACTCCAATTAATGATAGGCTTGTCATTATGGAAGGTAGTCTGTTGTCGAGATTTTTGTTACTCCAATGAATGGTAGCCTTGTCATTATGGAACATAGTCTGTCGTTGTGATTTCTGTTACTTCAATGGATTGTAGCCTTGTCATTATGGAAGGTAGTCTATTGTGAAGAATTTTGTTATTCCAATGGATTGTAGCCTTGTCATTATGGAAGGGAGTTTTTTCTTGAGATTTTTGTTACTCCAATGGATGATAGCCTTGTCATTATGGAAGGTAGTCTGTTGTCCAGATTTTTGTTACTCCAATGGATGTTAGCCTTGTTATTATGGAAGGTAGTCTATTGTCGAGATTTTTAGTACTCCAGTGAATGATAGCCTTGTCATTATGGAAGGTAGTCTATCGTTGAGATTTTTGTTACTCCAATGGATGGTAGCCTTGTCATTATGGATTGTATTCTATTGTCGAGATTTCTGTTACCCCAATGGATGGTAGACTTGTCATTATGGAAGGTAGTCTATTGTCGTGATTTTTAGTACTCCAATGAATGGTAGCCTTGTCATTATGGAAGGTATTCTATTGTCGAGATTTCTGTTACCCCAATGGATGGTAGACTTGTCATTATGGAAGGTAGTCTGTTGTTCATATTCTTGTTAATCCAATGGATGGTAGCCTTTTCATTATTGAAAGTAGTCTGTCGTTGAGATTTTGGTTATTCCATTGAATGGTAGCCTTATCATTATGGAAGGTAGTCTGTTGTTGAGATTTCTGTTACTCCAATGGATTGTAGCCTTGTCATTTTGGAAGGTAGTCTTTTGTTCATATCTTCGTTACTCCAATTAATGATAGCCTTGTCATTATGGAAGGTAGTCTGTTGTCGAGATTTTGTTACTCCAACGGATGGTAGCCTTGTCATTATGGAACATAGTCTGTTGTTGATATTTTTTTTACTCCAATGGATGGTAGCCTTGTCATTATGGAAGGTAGTCTATTGTGAAGAATTTTGTTATTCCAATGGATTGTAGCCTTGTCATTATGGAAGGGAGTTTTTTCTCGAGATTTTTGTTACTCCAATGGATGATAGCCTTGTCATTATGGAAGGTAGTCAGTTGTCCAGATTTTTGTTACTCCAATGGATGTTAGCCTTGTTATTATGGAAGGTAGTCTATTGTCGAGATTTTTAGTACTCCAGTGAATGGTAGCCTTGTCATTATGGAAGGTAGTCTATCGTTGAGATTTTTGTTACTCCAATGGATGGTAGCCTTGTCATTATGGATGGTATTCTATTGTCGAGATTTCTGTTACCCCAATGGATGGTAGACTTGTCATTATGGAAGGTAGTCTATTGTCGTGATTTTTAGTACTCCAATGAATGATAGCCTTGTCATTATGGAAGGTAGTCTGTCGTTGAGATTTATGTTACTCCAATGGATTGTAGCCTTGTCATTATGGAAGGTAGTCTATTGTTCATATTCTTGTTAATCCAATGGATGGTAGCCTTTTCATTATTGAAAGTAGTCTGTCATTAAGATTTTGGTTATTCCATTGGATGGTAGCCTTGTCATTATGGAAGGTAGTCTGTTGTTGAGATTTTTGTTATGCCAATGGATGGTAACATTGTCATTATGGAAGGTAGTCTTTTGTCGAGATTTTTGTTACTCCAATGGATGGTAGTCTTGTCATTATGGATAGTAGTCTATTGTCGAGATTTTGTTACTCCAATGGATGGTAGCCTTGTCATTATGGAAGGTAGCATGTTGTCGATATTTTTGTTACTCCGAAGGATGCTAGCCTTGTCATTATGTAAGGTAGTCTGTCATAGTGATTTATGTTACTCTAATGGATTCTAGCCTTGTAATTATGGAAGGTAGTCTTTTGTTCATATTTTTGTTACTCCAATGGATGGTATCCTTTTCTAAATGGAAGTTATTCTGTTGTCGAGATTTTTGTTATTCCATTGGATAGTAGCCTTGTCATTATGGATGGTAGTCTGTTGTTGAGATTATTGTTACTCCAATGGATGGTAACCTTGTCATTATGGAAGGTAGTCTTTTGTCGAGATATTTGTTACCCCAATGGATGGTAGCCTTGTCATTATGGAAGGTAGTGTATTGTCGAGATTTTTAGTACTCCAATGTATGGTAGCCCTGTCATTATGGAAGGTAGTATGTCGTTAAGATTTATGTTACTCCAATGGATTGTAGCCTTGTCATTATGGAAGGTTGTCTGTTGTTCATATTTTTGTTCCTCCAATGAATGGTAGCCTTTTCATTATTGAAAGTAGTCTGTTGTTGAGATTTTTGTTATTCCATTTGATGGTAGCCTTGTCATTATGGAAGGTAGTCTGTTGTTGAGATTTTTGTTATTCCAATGGATGGTAACCCTGTCATTATCGAAGGTTGTCTTTTGTCGAGATTTTTTTACTCCAATGGATGGTAGTCTTGTCATTATGGAAAGTAGTCTGTTGTCTAGATTTTGTTACTCCAATGGATGGTAGCCTTGTAATTATTGAACATAGTCTGCTGTTGATATTTTTGTTACTACAATGGATGGTAGCATTGTCATTACGGAAGGTAGTCTATTGTCAAGATTTTTGTTATTCCAATGGATGGTAGCCTTGTCATTATGGAAGGTAGTCTATCGTTGAGATTTCTGTTACTCCAATGGATGGTAGCCTTGTCATTATGGAATGTATTCTATTATCGAGATTTCTGTTACCCCAATGGATGGTAGACTTGTCGTTATGGAAGGTAGTCTATTGTCGTGATTTTTAGTACTCCAATGAATGGTAGCCTTGTCATTATGGAAGGTAGTCTGTTGTCGAGATTTTGTTACTCCAACGGATGGTAGCCTTGTCATTATGGAACATAGTCTGTTGTTGATATTTTTGTTACTCCAATGGATGGTAGCCTTGTCATTATGGAAGGTAGTCTATTGTGAAGAATTTTGTTATTCCAATGGATTGTAGCCTTGTCTTTATGGAAGGGAGTTTTTTCTCGAGATTTTTGTTACTCCAATGGATGATAGCCTTTTCATTATGGAAGGTAGTCAGTTGTCCAGATTTTTGTTACTCCAATGGATGTTAGCCTTGTTATTATGGAAGGTAGTCTATTGTCGAGATTTTTAGTACTCCAGTGAATGGTAGCCTTGTCATTATGGAAGGTAGTCTATCGTTGAGATTTTTGTTACTCCAATGGATGGTAGCCTTGTCATTATGGATGGTATTCTATTGTCGAGATTTCTGTTACCCCAATGGATCGTAGACTTGTCATTATGGAAGGTAGTCTATTGTCGTGATTTTTAGTACTCCAATGAATGGTAGCCTTGTCATTATGGAAGGTAGTCTGTCGTTGAGATTTATGTTACTCCAATGGATTGTAGCCTTGTCATTATGTAAGGTAGTCTATTGTTCATATTCTTGTTAATCCAATGGATGGTAGCCTTTTCATTATTGAAAGTAGTCTGTCATTGAGATTTTGGTTATTCCATTGGATGGTAGCCTTGTCATTATGGAAGGTAGTCTGTTGTTGAGATTTTTGTTATGCCAATGGATGGTAACATTGTCATTATGGAAGGTAGTCTTTTGTCGAGATTTTTGTTACTCCAATGGATGGTAGTCTTGTCATTATGGATAGTAGTCTATTGTCGAGATTTTGTTACTCCAATGGATGGTAGCCTTGTCATTATGGAAGGTAGCATGTTGTCGATATTTTTGTTACTCCGAAGGATGCTAGCCTTGTCATTATGTAAGGTAGTCTGTCATAGTGATTTATGTTACTCTAATGGATTCTAGCCTTGTCATTATGGAAGGTAGTCTTTTGTTCATATTTTTGTTACTCCAATGGATGGTATCCTTTTCTAAATGGAAGTTATTCTGTTGTCGAGATTTTTGTTATTCCATTGGATGGTAGCCTTGTCATTATGGATGGTAGTCTGTTGTTGAGATTATTGTTACTCCAATGGATGGTAACCTTGTCATTATGGAAGGTAGTCTTTTGTCGAGATATTTGTTACCCCAATGGATGGTAGCCTTGTAATTATTGAACATAGTTTGCTGTTGATATTTTTGTTACTACAATGGATGGTAGCGTTGTCATTATGGAAGGTAGTCTATTGTCAAGATTTTTGTTATTCCAATGGATGGTAGCCTTGTCATTATGGAAGGTAGTCTATCGTTGAGATTTTTGTTACTCCAATGGATGGTAGCCTTGTCATTATGGAATGTATTCTATTGTCGAGATTTCTGTTACCCCAATGGATGGTAGACTTGTCATTATGGAAGGTAGTCTATTGTCGTGATTTTTAGTACTCCAATGAATGGTAGCCTTGTCATTATGGTAGGTAGTCTGTCATTGAGATTTATGTTACTCTAATGGATTGTAGCGTTGTCATTATGGAAGGTAGTCTGTTGTTCATATTTTTGTTAATCCAATGGGTGGTAGCCTGTTCATTATTGAAAGTAGTCTGTCGTTGAGATTTTTGTTTTTCCATTGGATGGTAGCCTTGTCATTATGGAAGGTAGTCTGTTGTTGAGATTTCGGTTATTCCAATGGATGGTAACATTGTCATTATGGAAGGTAGTCTTTTGTCGAGATTTTTGTTACTCCAATGGATGGTAGTCTTGTCATTATGGATAGTAGTCTGTTGTCGAGATTTTGTTACTCCAATGGATGGTAGCCTTGTCATTATAGAAGGTAGCCTGTTGTCGATATTTTTGTTACTCTGAAGGATGCTAGCCTTGTCATTATGTAAGGTAGTTTGTCATAGTGATTTATGTTACTCTAATGGATTGTAGCCTTGTCATTATGGAAGGTAGTCTTTTTTTCATATTTTTTTTACTCAAATGGATGGTATCCTTTTCTAAATGGAAGGTATTCTGTTGTCGAGATTTTTGTTATTCCATTGGATGGTAGCCTTGTCATTATGGATGGTAGTGTGTTGCTGAGATTATTGTTACTCCAATGGATGGTAACCTTGTCATTATGGAAGGTAGTCTTTTGTCGAGATTTTTGTTACCCCAATGGATGGTAGCCTTGTCATTATGGAAGGTAGTTTATTGTCGAGATTTTTAGTACTCCAATGAATGGTAGCCCTGTCATTATGGAAGGTAGTATGTCGTAATGATTTATGTTACTCCAATGGATTGTAGCCTTGTCATTATGGAAGGTAGTCTGTTGTTCATATTTTTGTTCCTCCAATGGATGGTAGCCTTTTCATTATTGAAAGTAGTCTGTTGTTGAGATTTTTGTTATTCCATTTGATGGTAGCCTTGTCATTATGGAAGGTAGTCTGTTGTTGAGATTTTTGTTATTCCAATGGATGGTAAAGCTGTCATTATCGAAGGTAGTCTTTTGTCGAGATTTTTTTACTCCGATGGATGGTAGTCTTGTCATTATTGAAAGTAGTCAGTTGTCTAGATTTTGTTACTCCTTTGGATGGTAGTCTTGTAATTATTGAACATAGTCTGCTGTTGATATATTTGTTACTACAATGGATGGTAGCGTTGTCATTATGGAAGGTAGTCTATTGTCAAGATTTTTGTTATTCCAATGGATGGTAGACTTGTCATTATGGAAGGTAGTATGTCGTTGAGATTTCTGTTACTCCAATGGATGGTAGCCTTGTCATTATGGAAGGTATTCTATTGTCGAGATTTTTGTTACCCCAATGGATGGTAGACTTGTCATTATGGAAGGTAGTCTATTGTCGTGATTTTTAGTACTCAAATGAATGGTAGCCTTGTCATTATGGAAGGTAGTCTGTCATTGAGATTTATGTTACTCCAATGGATTGTAGCCTTGTCATTATGGAAGGTAGTCTGTTGTTCATATTTTTGTTAATCTAATGGATGGTAGCCTTTTCATTATTGAAAGTAGTCTGTTGTTGAGATTTTCGTTTTTCCTTTGGATGGTAGCCTTGTCATTATGGAAGGTAGTCTGTTGTTGAGATTTTTGTTATTCCAATGGAAGGTAACATTGTCATTATGGAAGGCAGTCTTTTGTCGAGATTTTTGTTACTCCAATGGATGGTAGTCTTGTCATTATGGATAGTAGTCTGTTGTCGAGATTTTGTTACTCCAATGGATGGTAGCCTTGTCATTCTGGAAGGTAGCATGTTGTCGATATTTTTGTTACTCTGAAGGATGCAAGCCTTGTCATTATGTAAGGTAGTCTGTCATAGTGATTTATGTTACTCTAATGGATTGTAGCCTTGTCATTGTGGAAGGTAGTCTTTTGTTCATATTTTTGTTACTCCAATGGATGGTATCCTTTTCTAAATGGAAGGTATTCTGTTGTCGAGATTTTTGTTATTCCATTGGATGGTAGCCTTGTCATTATGGATGGTAGTCTGTTGTTGAGATTATTGTTACTCCAATGGATGGTAACCTTGTCATTATGGAAGGTAGTCTTTTATCGAGATTTTTGTTACCCTAATGGATGGTAGCCTTGTCATTATGGAAGGCAGTCTATTGTCGAGATTTTTAGTACTCCAATGAATGGTAGCCATGTCATTATGGAAGGTAGTATGTTATTGTGATTTATGTTACTCCAATGGATTGTAGCCTTGTCATTATGGAAGGTATAATGTTGTTCATATTTTTGTTCCTCCAATGGATGGTAGCCTTTAAATTATTGAAAGTAGTCTGTTGTTGAGATTTTTGTTATTCCATTTGATGGTAGCCTTGTCATTATGGAAGCTAGTCTGTTGTTGAGATTTTTGTTATTCCAATGGATGGTAACGCTGTCATTATCTAAGGTAGTCTTTTGTCGAGAGTTTTTTACTCCGATGGATGGTAGTCTTGTCATTATGGAAATTAGTCTATTGTCGAGATTTTGTTACTCAAATGGATGGTAGCCTTGTAATTATTGAACATAGTCTGTTGTTGATATATTTGTTACTACAATGGATGGTAGCGTTGTCATTATGGAAGGTAGTCTATTGTCAAGATTTTTGTTATTCCAATGGATGGTAGCCTTGTCATTATGGAAGGTAGTATGTCGTTGAGATTTCTGTTACTCCAATGGATGGTAGCCTTGTCATTTTGGAAGGTATTCTATTGTCGAGATTTTTGTTACCCCAATGGATGGTAGACTTGTCATTATGGAAGGTAGTCTATTGTCGTGATTTTTAGTACTCCAATGAATGGTAGCCTTGTCATTATGGAAGGTAGTCTATCATTGAGATTTATGTTACTCCAATGGATTGTAGCCATGTCATTATGGAAGGTAGTATGTTGTTCATATTTTTGTTAATCTAACGGATGGTAGCCTTTTCATTATTGAAAGTAGTCTGTTGTTGAGATTTTTGTTTTTCCATTGGATGGTAGCCTTGTCATTATGGAAGGTAGTCTGTTGTTGAGATTTTTGTTATTCCAATGGATGGTAACATTGTCATTATGGAAGGTAGTCTTTTGTCGAGATTTTTGTTACTCCAATGGATGGTAGTCTTGTCATTATGGATAGTAGTCTGTTGTCGAACTTTTGTTACTCCAATGGATGGTAGCCTTGTCATTATGGAAGGTAGCCTGTTGTCGATATTTTTGTTACTCCGAAGGATGCTAGCCTTGTCATTATGTAAGGTAGTCTGTCATAGTGATTTATGTTACTCTAATGGATTGTAGCCTTGTCATTATGGAAGGTAGTCTTTTGTTCATATTTTTGTTACTCCAATGGATGGTATCCTTTTCTAAATGGAAGGTATTCTGTTGTCAAGATTTTTGTTATTCCAATGGATGGTAGCCTTGTCATTATGGATGGTAGTCTGTTGTTGAGATTATTCTTACTCCAATGGATGGTAACCTTGTCATTATGGAAGGTAGTCTTTTGTCGAGATTTTTGTTACCCCAATGGATGGTAGCCTTGTCATTATGGAAGGTAGTCTATTGTCGAGATTTTTAGTACTCCAATGAATGGTAGCCCTGTCATTATGGAAGGTAGTATGTCGTTATGATTTATGTTACTCCAATGGATTGTAGCCTTGTCATTATGGAAGGTATTCTGTTGTTCATATTTTTGTTCCTCCAATGGATGGTAGCCTTTTCATTATTGAAAGTAGTATGTTGTTGAGATTTTTGTTATTCCATTTGATGGTAGCCTTGTCATTATGGAAGCTAGTCTGTTGTTGAGATTTTTGTTATTCCAATGGATGGTAACGCTGTCATTATCTAAGGTAGTCTTTTGTCGAGATTTTTTTACTCCGATGGATGGTAGTCTTGTCATTATGGAAATTAGTCTATTGTCGAGATTTTGTTACTCCAATGGATGGTAGCCTTGTAATTATTGAACATAGTCTGCTGTTGATATATTTGTTACTACAATGGATGGTAGCGTTGTCATTATGGAAGGTAGTCTATTGTTAAGATTTTTGTTATTCCAATGGATGGTAGCCTTGTCATTATGGAAGGTAGTATGTCGTTGAGATTTCTGTTACTCCAATGGATGGTAGCCTTATAATTATGGAAGGTATTCTATTGTCGAGATTTTTGTTACCCCAATGGATGGTAGACTTGTCATTATGGAAGGTAGTCTATTGTCGTGATTTTTAGTACTCCAATGAATGGTAGCCTTGTCATTATGGAAGGTAGTCTGTCATTGAGATTTATGTTACTCCAATGGATTGTAGCCATGTCATTATGGAAGGTAGTATGTTGTTCATATTTTTGTTAATCTAATGGATGGTAGCCTTTTCATTATTGAAAGTAGTCTGTTGTAGAGATTTTTGTTTTTCCATTGGATGGTAGCCTTGTCATTATGGAAGGTAGTCTGTTGTTGAGATTTTTGTTATTCCAATGGATGGTAACATTGTCATTATGGAAGGTAGTCTTTTGTCGAGATTTTTGTTACTCCAATGGATGGTAGTCTTGTCATTATGGATAGTAGTCTGTTGTCGAACTTTTGTTACTCCAATGGATGGTAACGTTGTCATTATGGAAGGTAACCTATTGTCGATATTTTTATTACTCCGAAGGATGCTAGCCTTGTCATTATGTAAGGTAGTCTGTCGTTGTGTTTTATGTAACTCTAATGGATTGTAGCCTTGTCATTATGGAAGGTAGTCTGTTGTTCATATCTTTGTTACTCCAATGGATGGTAGCCTTTTCTAAATGGAAGGTAGTATGTTGTCGATATTTTTTTTATTCCATTGGATGGTAGCCTTGTCATTATGGAAGGTAGTCTTTTGTTGAGATTATTGTTATTCCAATGGATGGTAACCTTGTCATTATGGAAGGTAGTCTTTTGTCGAGATTTCTGTTACCCCAATGGATGGTAGCCTTGTCATTATGGAAGGTAGTCTATTGTCGAGATTTTTAGTACTCCAATGAAAGGTAGCCCTATCATTATAGAAGGTAGTCTGTCGTTGAGATTTTTGTTACTCCAATGGATTGTAGCCTTGTCATTATGGAAGGTAGTCTGTTGTTCATATTTTTGTTCCTCCAATGGATGGTAGCCTTTTCATTATTGAAAGTAGTCTGTTGTTGAGATTTTTGTTATTCCATTTGATGGTAGCCTTGTCATTATGGAAGGTAGTCTGTTGTTGAGATTTTTGTTATTCCAATGGATGGTAACGCTGTCATTATCGAAGGTAGTCTTTTTTCGAGATTTTTTTAATCCGATGGATGGTAGTCTTGTCATTATGGAAAGTAGTCTATTGTCGAGATTTTGTTACTCCAATGGATGGTAGCCTTGTAATTATTGAACATAGTCTGCTGTTGATATATTTGTTACTACAATGGATGGTAGCATTGTTATTATGGAAGGTAGTCTATTGTCAAGATTTTTGTTATTCCAATGGATGGTAGCCTTGTCATTATGGAAGGTAGTATGTCGTTGAGATTTCTGTTACTCCAATGGATGGTAGCCTTGTCATTATGGAAGCTATTCTATTGTCGAGATTTTTGTTACCCTAATGGATGGTTGACTTGTCATTATGGAAGGTAGTCTATTGTCGTGATATTTAGTACTACAATGAATGGTAGCCTTGTCATTATGGAAGGTAGTCTGTCATTGAGATTTATGTTACTCCAATAGATTGAAGCCATGTCATTATTGAAGGTAGTCTCTTGTTCATATTTTTGTTAATCTAATGGATGGTAGCCTTTTCATTATTGAAAGTAGTCTGTTGTTGAGATTTTTGTTTTTCTATTGGATGGTAGCCTTGTCATTATGGAAGGTAGTCTGTTGTTAAGATTTTTGTTATTCAAATGGATGGTAACATTGTCATTATGGAAGGTAGTCTTTTGTCGAGATTTTTGTTACACCAATGGATTGTAGTCTTGTCATTATGGATAGTAGTTTGTTGTCGAGATTTTGTTACTCCAATGGATGGTAGCCTTATCATTATGGAAGGTGGCCTGTTGTCGATATTTTTGTTACTCCGAAGGATTCTAGCCTTGTCATTATGTAAGGTAGTATGTCATAGTCATTTATGTTACTCTAATGGATTGTAGCCTTGTCATTATGGAAGGTAGTCTTTTGTTCATATTTTTGTTACTCCAATGGATGGTATCCTTTTCTAAATTGAAGGTATTTTGTTGTCGAGATTTTTGTTATTCCAATGGATGGTAGCCTTGTCATTATGGAAGGTAGCATGTTGTCGATATTTTTGTTACTCCGAAGGATGCTAGCCTTGTCCATATGTAAGGTAGTCTGTCATAGTGATTTATGTTACTCTAATGGATTATAGCCTTGTCATTATGGAAGTTAGTCTTTTGTTCATATTTTTGTTACTCCAATGGATGGTATCCTTTTCTAAATGGAAGGTATTTTGTTGTCGAGATTTTTGTTATTCCAATGGATGGTAGCCTTGTCATTATGGATGGTAGTCTGTTGTTGAGATTATTGTTACTCCAATGGATGGTAACCTTGTCATTATGGAAGGTAGTCTTTTGTCGATATTTTTGTTACCCCAATGGATGGTAGCCTTGTCATTATGGAAGGTAGTCTATTGTCGAGATTTTTAGAACTCCAATGAATGGTAGCCCTGTCATTATGGAAGGTAGTATGTCGTTGTGATTTGTGTTACTCCAATGGATTGTAGCCTTGTCATTATGGAAGGTATTCTGTTGTTCATATTTTTGTTCCTCCAATGGATGGTAGCCTTTTCATTATTGAAAGTAGTCTGTTGTTGAGATTTTTGTTATTCCATTTGATGGTAGCCTTGTTATTATGGAAGGTAGTCTGTTGTTGAGATTTTTGTTATTCCAATGGATGGTAACACTGTCATTATCGAAGGTAGTCTTTTGTCGAGATTTTTTTCATCCGATGGATGGTAGTCTTGTCATTATGGAAAGTAGTCTATTGTCGAGATTTTGTTACTCCAATGGATGGTAGCGTTGTAATTATTGAACATAGTCTGCTGTTGATATATTTGTTACTACAATGGATGGTAGCGTTGTCATTATGGAAGGTAGTCTATTGTCAAGATTTTTGTTATTCCAATGGATGGTAGCCTTGTCATTATGGAAGGTAGTATGTCGTTGAGATTTCTGTTACTCCAATGGATGGTAGCCTTGTCATTATGCAAGGTATTCTATTGTCGAGATTTTTGTTACCCCAATGGATGGTTGACTTGTCATTATGGAAGGTAGTCTATTGTCGTGATTTTTAGTACTCCAATGAATGGTAGCCTTGTCAGTATGCAAGGTAGTCTGTCATTGAGATATATGTTACTCCAATAGATTGTAGCCATGTCATTATGGAAGGTAGTCTCTTGTTCATATTTTTGTTAATCTAATGGATGGTAGCCTTTTCATTATTGAAAGTAGTCTGTTGTTGAGATTTTTGTTTTTCCATTGGATGGTAGCCTTGTCATTATGGAAGGTAGTCTGTTGTTAAGATTTTTGTTATTCAAATGGATGGTAACATTGTCATTAGTGAAGGTATTCTTTTGTCGAGATTTTTGTTACTCCAATGGATGGTAGTCTTGTCATTATGGATAGTAGTCTGTTGTCGAGATTTTGTTACTCCAATGGATGGTAGCCTTATCATTATGGAAGGTGGCCTGTTGTCGATATTTTTGTTACTCCAAAGGATGCTAGCCTTGTCATTATGTAAGGTAGTATGTCATAGTCATTTATGTTACTCTAATGGATTGTAGCCTTGTCATTATGGAAGGTAGTCTTTTGTTCATATTTTTGTTACTCCAATGGATGGTATCCTTTTCTAAATGGAATGTATTCTGTTGTCAAGATTTTTGTTATTCCAATGGACAGTAGCCTTGTCAGTATGGAAGGTAGTATGTCGTTGAGATTTTTGTTACTCCAATGGATGGTAGCCTTGTCATTATGGAAGGTATTCTATTGTCGAGATTTTTGTTACCCCAATGGATTGTAGACTTGTCATTATGGAAGGTAGTCTATTGTCGTGATTTTTAGTACTCCAATGAATGGTAGCCTTGTCATTATGGAAGGTAGTCTGTCATTGAGATTTATGTTACTCCAATGGATTGTAGCCTTGTCATTATCGAAGGTAGTATGTTGTTCATATTTTTGTTAATCCAATGGATGGTAGCCTTTTCATTATTGAAAGTAGTTTGTTGTTGAGATTTTTGTTTTTCCATTGGATGGTAGCCTTGTCACTATGGAAGGTAGTCTGTTGTTGAGATTTTAGTTATTCCAATGGATGGTAACATTGTCATTATGGAAGGTAGTCTTTTGTCGAGATTTTTGTTACCCCAATGGATGGGAGTCTTGTCATTATGAATAGTAGTCTGTTGTCGAGATTTTTTTACTCCAATGGATGGTAGCCTTGTCATTATGGAACATAGTCTGTTGTCGATATTTTTGTTACTCCAGTGGATGCTGGCCTTGTCATTATGGAAGGTAGCCTGTTGTCGATATTTTTGTTACTCCGAAGAATGCTAGCCTTGTCATTATGTAAGGTAGTATGTCGTTGTGATTTATGTTACTCTAATGGATTGTAGCCTTGTCATTATGGAAAGTAATCTGTTGTTCATATTTTTGTTACTCCAATGGATGGTAGCCTTTTCTAAATGGAAGGTAGTATGTTGTCGAGATTTTTGTTATTCCATTGGATGGTAGCCTTCTCATTATGGAAGGTAGTCTGTTGTTGAGATTATTGTTATTCCAATGGATGGTAACCTTGTCATTATGGAAGGTAGTCTTTTGTCGAGATTTCTGTTACCCCAATGGATGGTAGCCTTGTCATTATGGAAGGTAGTCTATTGTCGAGATTTTTAGTACTCCAATGAATGGTAGCCCTGTCATTATGGAAGGTAGTCTGTCGTTGAGATTTATGTTACTCAAATGGATTGTAGCCTTGTCATTATGGAAGGTAGTCTGTTGTTCATATTTTTGTTCCTCCAATGGATGGTAGCCTTTTCATTATTGAAAGTAGTCTGTTGTTGAGATTTTTGTTATTCCATTTGATGGTAGCCTTGTCATTATGGAAGGTAGTCTGTTGTTGATATTTTTGTTATTTCAATGGATGGTAACCTTGTCATTATCAAAGGTAGTCTTTTGTCAAGATTTTTTTACTCCAATGGATGGTAGTCTTGTAATTATGGAAAGTAGTATGTTGTCGAGATTTTGTTACTCCAATGGATGGTAGCCTTGTAATTATTGAACATAGTCTGCTGTTGATATTTTTGTTACTACAATGGATGGTAGCCTTATCATTATAGAAGGTAGTCTATTGTCAAGATTTTTGTTATTCCAATGGATGGTAGCCTTGTCATTATGGAAGGTAGTTTTTTCTCGAGATTTTTGTTACTCCAATGGATGATAGCCTTGTCATTATGGAAGGTAGTCTGTTGTCGAGATTTCTGTTACCCCAATGGATGGTAGCCTTGTTATTATTGAAGGTGGTCTATTGTTGAGATTTTTAGTACTCCAATGAATCGTAGCCTTGTCATTATGGAAGGTAGTATGTCGTTGAGATTTCTGTTACTCCAATGGATGGTAGCCTTGTTATTATGGAAGGTATTCTATTGTCGAGATTTTTGTTACTCCAATGGATTGTAGCCTTGTCATTATGGAAGGTAGTATGTTGTTCATATTTTTGTTAATCCAATGGATTGTAGCCTTTTCATTATTGAAAGTAGTCTGTTGTTGATATTTTTTTTTATTCCATTGGATGGTAGCCTTGTCATTATGGAAGGTAGTCTGTTGTTGAGATTTTTGTTATTCTAATGGATGGTTACATTGTCATTATGGAAGGTAGTCTTTTGTAAAGATATTTGTTACTCCAATGGATGGTAGTATTGTCATTATGGAAAGTAGTCTGTTGTCGAGATTTTGTTACTCCAATGGACGGTAGCCTTGTGATTATGGAACATAGTCTGTTGTCGATATTTTTGTTACTCTAGTGGATGTTGGCCTTGTCATTATGGAAGGTAGTCTGTCTGTCGTTGAGATTTAGGTTACTCTAATGGATTGTACCCTTGTCATTATGGAAGGTAGTATGTTGTTCATATTTTTGTTACTCCAATGGATTGTAGCCTTTTCATTATGGAAGGTACTCTATTGTCGAGATTTTTGTTATTCCATTGGTTTGTAGCCTTGTCATTATGGAAGGTAGTCTGTTGTTGAGATTATTTTTATTCCAATGGATGGTAACCTTGTCATTATTGAAGGTAGTCTTTTGTCGAGATTTCTATTACCCCAATGGATGGTAGCCTTGTCATTATGGAAGGTAGTCTATTGTCAAGATTTTTAGTACTCCAATGAATGGTAGCCTTGTCATTATGGAAGGTAGTTCGTCGTTGAGATTTATGTTACTCCAATGGATTGTAGTCTTGTCATTACAGAAGGTAGTCTGTTGTCGAGATTTTTGTTACCCCCATGGATGGTAGCCTTATCATTATGGAAGGTAGTCTATTGTCTAGATTTTTAGTACTCCCATGAATGGTAGCCTTGTCATTATGGAAGGTAGTCTATCGTTGAGATTTATGTTACTCCAATGGATTGTAGCCTTGTCATTATGGAAGGTAGTCTGTTGTTCATATTTTTTTACTCCAATGGATTGTAGCCTTTTCATTATGGAAGGTAGTCTATTGTCGAGATTATTGTTATTCCATTGGTTGGTAGCCTTGTCATTATGGAAGGTAGTCTGTTGTTGAGATTATTTTTATTCCAATGGATGGTAACGTTGTCATTATGGAAGGTAACCTGTTGTCGATATTTTTGTTACTCCGAAGGATGCTAGCCTTGTCATTATGTAAGGTAGTCTGTCGTTGTGTTTTACGTAACTCTAATGGATTGTAGCCTTGTCATTATGGAAGGTAGTCTGTTGTTCATATTTTTGTTACTCCAATGGATGGTAGCCTTTTCTAAATGGAAGGTAGTATGTTGTCGATATTTTTTTTATTCCATTGGATGGTAGCCTTGTCATTATGGAAGGTAGTCTTTTGTTGAGATTATTGTTATTCCAATGGATGGTAACCTTGTCATTATGGAAGGTAGTCTTTTGTCGAGATTTCTGTTACCCCAATGGATGGTAGCCTTGTCATTATGGAAGGTAGTCTATTGTCGAGATTTTTAGTACTCCAATGAAAGGTAGCCCTATCATTATAGAAGGTAGTCTGTCGTTGAGATTTTTGTTACTCCAATGGATTGTAGCCTTGTCATTATGGAAGGTAGTCTGTTGTTCATATTTTTGTTCCTCCAATGGATGGTAGCCTTTTCATTATTGAAAGTAGTCTGTTGTTGAGATTTTTGTTATTCCATTTGATGGTAGCCTTGTCATTATGGAAGGTAGTCTGTTGTTGAGATTTTTGTTATTCCAATGGATGGTAACCTTGTCATTATCGAAGGTAGTATTTTGTCGAGATTTTTTTACTCCAATGGATGGTACCCTTGTAATTATTGAACATAATCTGCTGTTGATATTTTTGTTACTACAATGGATGGTAGCCTTATCATTATAGAAGGAAGTCTATTGTCAAGATTTTTGTTATTCCAATGGATGGTAGCCTTGTCATTATGGAAGGTAGTTTTTTCTCGAGATTTTTGTTACTCCAATGGATGATAGCCTTGTCATTATGGAAGGTAGTCTGTTGTCGAGATTTCTGTTACCCCAATGGATGGTAGCCTTGTTATTATTGCAGGTAGTCTATTGTTGAGATTTTTAGTACTCCAATGAATGGTAGCCTTGTCATTATGGAAGGTAGTCTGTCGTTGAGATTTCTGTTACTCCAAGGGATGGTAGCCTTGTCATTATGGAAGGTATTCTATTGTCGAGATTTTTGTTACTCCAATGGATTGTAGCGTTGTCATTATAGAAGGTAGTATGTTATTCATATTTTTGTTAATCCAATGGATTATAGCCTTGTCATTACAGAAGGTAGTCAGTTGTCGATATTTTTGTTACCCCAATGGATGGTAGCCTTGTCATTATGGAAGGTAGTCTATTGTCTAGATTTTTAGTACTCCAATGAATGGTAGCCTTGTCATTATGGAAGGTAGTCTGTCGTTGAGATTTATGTTACTCCAATGGATTGTAGCCTTGTCATTATGGAACGTAGTCTGTTGTTCATATTTTTGTTACTCCAATGGATGGTAGCCTTTTCATTATTGAAAGTAGTCTGTTGTTGAGATTTTTGTTATTCCATTGGATGGTAGCCTTGTCATTATGGAAGGTAGTGCATTGTTGATATTTTTGTTATTCCAATGGATGGTAACCTTCTCATTATGGAAGGTAGTCTTTTGTCGAGATTTTTGTTTCTCCAATGGATGGTAGTCTTGTCATTATGGAAAGTAGTTTGTTGTCGAGATTTTGTTACTCCAATGGATGGTAGCCTTGTCATTATGGAACATAGTCTGTTGTTGATATTTTAGTTACTCCAGTGGATGCTAGCCTTGTCATTATGGAAGGTAGTTTGTTGTCGAGATTTTTGTTACTCCAATGAATGGTAGCCTTGTCATTATGGAAGGTAGTCTGTCGTTGAGATTTTTGTTACTACAATGGATTGTAGCCTTGTCATTATGGAAGGTAGTCTTTTGTTCAAATCTTCGTTACTCCATTTGATGATAGCCTTGTCATTATGGAAGGTAGTCTATTGTCGAGATTTTGTTACTCCTATGGATGGTAGCCTTGTCATTATGGAACATGGTTTGTTGTTGATATTTTTGTTACTTCAATGGATGATAGCCTTGTCATTATGGAAGGTAGTCTGTTGTCGATATTTTTGTTACCCCAATGGATGGTAGCCTTGACATTATGGAAGGTAGTCTATTGTCGAGATTTTTAGTACTCCAATGAATGGTAGCCTTGTCATTATGGAAGGTAGTCTGTCGTTGAGATTTATGTTACTCCAATGGATTTTAGCCTTGTCATTGTGGAAGGTAGTCTGTTGTTCATATTTTTGTTACTCCAATGGTGGTAGCCTTTTCATTATTGAATGTAGTCTGTTGTTGAGATTTTTGTTATTCCATTGGATGGTAGCCTTGTCATTATGGAAGGTAGTCTGTTGTTGAGATTTTTGTTATTCCAATGGATGGTAACCTTGTCATTATCAAAGGTAGTATTTTGTCGAGATTTTTTTACTCCAATGGATGGTAGTCTTGTCATTATGGATTGTAGTCTGTTGTCGAGTTTTGTTACTCCAATGGATGGTAGCCTTGTCATTATGGAAGGTAGTTTATTGTCGAGATTTTTAGTACACCAATGAATGGTAGCCTTGTTATTATGGAAGGTAGTCTGTCATTGAGATTTATGTTACTCCAATGGATTGTAGCCTTGTCATTATGGAAGGTAGTCTGTTGATCATATTTTTGTTATCCAATGGATTGTAGCCTTTTCATTATTGAAAGTAGTCTGTTGTTGAGATTTTTGATATTCCATTGGATGGTAGCCTTGACATTATGGAAGGTAGTCTATTGTCGAGATTTTTGTTACTCCAATGGATGGTAGTCTTGTCATTATGGAATGTAGTCTGTTGTCGAGATTTTATTACTCCAATGGATGGTAGCCTTGTCATTATGGAAAGTAGTCTATTGTCGAGATTTTTAGTACACCAATGAATGGTAGCCTTGTCATTATGGAAGGTAGTCTATCGTTGAGATTTATGTTACCCCAATGGATTGTAGCCTTGCCATTATGGAAGGTAGTCTGTTGTTCATATTTTTGTTACTTCGATGGATGGTAGCCTTTTCATTATTGAAAGTAGTCTATTGTTGAGATTTTTGTTAATCCATTGGATGGTAGCCTTGTCATTATGGAAGGTAGTCTGTTGTTGAGATTTTTGTTATTCTAATGGATTGTAACCTTGCCATTATGGAAGGTAGTCTGTTGTTCATATTGTTGTTACTCCAAAGGATGGTAGCCTTTTCATTATGGAAGGTAGTCTGTTGTCGAGATTTTTGTTATTCCATTGGATGTTAGCCTTGTCATTATGGAAGGTAGTCTGTTGTTGAGATTATTGTTATTCCAATGGATGGTAACCTTGTCATTATGGAAGGTAGTCTTTTGTCGAGATTTTTGTTACCCCAATGGATGGTAGCCTTGTCATTATGGAAGGTAGTCTATTGTCGAGATTTTTAGTACTCCAATGAATGGTAGCCTTGTCATTATGGAAGGTAGTCTGTCTTTGAGATTTATGTTAATCCAATGGATTGTAGCCTTGTAATTATGGAAGGTAGTCTGTTGTCGAGATTTTTGTTACCCTAATGGATGGTAACCTCGTCATTATGGAAGGTAGTCTATTGTCGATATTTTTAGTACTCCAAGGAATGGTAGCCTTGTCATTATGGAAGGTAGTCTGTCCTCGAGATTTATGTTACTTCAATGGATTGTAGCCTTTTCATTATTGAAGATAGTCTGTTGTTCATATTTTTGTTACTCCAATGGATGGTAGCCTTTTCATTATTGAAAGTAGTCTGTTGTTGGATTTTTGTTATTCTATTGGATGGTAGCCTTGTCATTATGGAAGGTAGTCTGTTGTTGAGATTTTTGTTATTCTAATGGATTGTAACCTTGTCATTATAGAAGGTAGTCTATTGTAGAGATTTTTAGTACTCCAATGAATGGTAGCCTTGTCATTATGGAAGGTAGTCTGTCGTTGAGATTTATGTTACTCCAATGGATTGTAGCCTTGTCATTATGGAAGGTAGTTTGTTGTCGAGATTTTTGTTACCCCAATGGATGGTAGCCTTGTCATTATGCAAGGTAATCTATTGTCGATATTTTTAGTACTCCAATGAATGGTAGCCTTGCCATTAAGGAAGGTAGTCTGTCGTCGAGATTTATGTTACTCCAATGGATTGTAGCCTTGTCATTATGGAAGGTAGTCTGTTGTTGAGATTTTTGTTATTCCATTGGATGGTAGCCTTGTCATTATGGAAGGTAGTCTGTTGTTGAGATTTTTGTTATTCTAATGGATTGTAACCTTGTCATTATGGAAGGTAGTCTTATGTCCAGATTTTTGTTACTCCAATGGATGGTAGTCTTGTCATTATGGAAAGAAGTCTGTTGTCGAGATTTTTTTACTCCCACGGATGGTAGCCTTGTCATTATGGAACATAATCTAATGTCGATATTTTTGTTACCCCAAAGAATGCTAGCCTTGTCATTATGGAAGGTAGTCTGTCGTTGAGATTTATGTTACTCTAATGGATTGTTACCTTGTCATTATGGAAGGTAGTCTATTGTCAAGATTTTTTTACTCCAATGGATGTTAGCCTTGTCATTTTGGAAGGTAGTCTATTGTCAAGATATTTGTTATTCCAATGGATGGTAGCCTTGTGATTATGGAAGGTAGTCTGTTGTCGAGATTTATGTTACTCCAATGGATTGTAGCCTTGTCATTATGGAAGGTAGTCTGTTGTTCATATTTTTGTTACTCCAATGGATGGAAGCCTTTTCATTATTGAATGTAGTCTGTTGTTGAGATTTTTGTTATTCCAATAGATGGTAACCTTGTCATTATGGAAGGTAGTCTTTTGTCGAGATTTTTATTACTCCAATGGATGGTAGTCTTGACATTATAGAAAGTAGTTTGTTGTCGAGATTTTGTTACTCTATTGGATGGTAGCCTTGTCATTATGGAAGGTAGTCTGTTGTCGAGATTTTTGTTACCCCAATGGATGGTAGCCCTATCATTATGGAAGGTAGTTTATTGTCGATATTTTTTGTACTCCAATGAATGATAGCCTTGTCATTATGGAAGGTAGTCTATCGTCGAGATTGATGTTACTCCAATGGATTGTAGCCTTGTCATTATGGAAGGTAGTTTGTTGTTCATATTTTTGTTACTCCAATGGATGGTAGCCTTTTCATTATTGAAAGTAGTCTGTTGTTGAGATTTTTGTTATTCCATTGGATGGTAGCCTTGTCATTATGGAAAGTAGTCTGTTATCGAGATTTTGTTACTCTAATGGATGGTAGCCATGTTATTATGGAACATAGTCTATTGTCGATATTTTTGTTACTCTAGTGGATGCTAGCCTTGTCATTATGGAAGGTAGTATGTTGTCTAGATTTTTGTGACTCCAATGAATGGTAGCCTTGTCATCATGGAAGGTAGTCTGTCGTTGAGATTTCTGTTACTCCAATGGATTGTAGCCTTGTAATTATGGAAGGTAGTCTTTTGTTCAAATCTTCGTTACTCCAATTAATGATAGCCTTGTCATTATGGTAGGTAGTCTGTTGTCAAGATTTTTTTACTCCAATGGATGGTAGCCTTGTCATTATGGAAGGTAGTTTATTGTCAAGATTTTTGTTATTCCAATGGATGGTAGCCTTGTCATTATGGAAGGTAGTTTTTTCTCGAGATTTTTATTACTCCAATGGATGATAGCCTTGTAATTATGGAAGGTAGTCTGTTGTCGAGATTTTTGTTACCCCAATGGATGTTAGCCTTGTCATTTTTGAAGGTAGTCTATTGTCGAGATTTTTAGTAATCCAATGAATGGTAGCCTTGTCATTATGGAAGGTAGTCTGTCGTTGAGATTTATGTTAATCCAATGGATTGTAGCCTTGTCATTATGGAAGGTAGTCTGTTGTCGAGATTTTTGTTACCCCAATGGATGGTAGCCTTGTCATTATGGAAGGTAGTCTATTGTCAATATTTTTAGTACTTTAATGAATGGTAGCCTTGTCATTATGGAAGGTAGTCTATCGTCGAGATTTATGTTACTCCAATGGATTGTAGCCTTGTCATTATGGAAGGTAGTCTGTTGTTCATATTTTTGTTACTCCAATGGATGGTAGCCTTTTCATTATTGAAAGTAGTTTGTTGTTGAGATTTTTGTTATTCCATTGGATGGTAGCCTTGTCATTATGGAAGGTAGTCTGTTGTTGAGATTTTTGTTATTCTAATGGATTGTAACCTTGTCATTATGGAAGGTTGTCTTTTTTCGAGATTTATTTTACTCCAATGGATGGTAGTCTTGTCATTATGGAAAGTAGTCTGTTGTCGAGATTTTGTTACTCCCACGGATGGTAGTCTTGTCATTATGGAACATAGTCTGTTGTCGATATTTTTGTTACCCCAAAGGATGCAAACCTTGTCATTATGGAAGGTAGTCTGTCGTTGATATTTATGTTACTCTAATGGATTGTAGACTTGTCATTATGGAAGGTAGTCTATTGTCAAGATTTTTGTTATTCCAATGGATGGTAGCCTTGTCATTATGGAAGGTAGTTTTTTCTCGAGATTTTTGTTACTCCAATGGATAATAGGCTTGTCATTATGGAAGGTAGTTTGTTGTCGAGATTTTTGTTACCCCAATGGATGGTAGCCTTGTCATTTTTAAAGGTAGTCTATTGTCGAGATTTTTTGTACTCCAATGAATGGTAGCCTTGTCATTATGGAAGGTAGTCTGTCGTTGAGATTTCTGTTTCTCTAATGGATGGTATCCTTGTCATTATGGAAGGTATTCTATTGTCGAGATTTTTGTTACCCCAATAGATTGTAGCCTTGTCATTATGGAAGGTAGTCTGTTTTTCATATTTTTGTTACTCAAATGAATGGTAGCCTTGTCAGTATGGAAGGTAGTCTGTCGTTGAGATTTATGTTACTCCAATGGATTGTAGCCTTGTCATTATGGAAGGTAGTCTGTTGTTCATATTTTTGTTACTCAAATGGATGGAAGCCTTTTCATTATTGAATGTAATCTGTTGTTGAGATTTTTGTTATTCCAATAGATGGTAACCTTGTCATTATGGAAGGTAGTCTTTTGTCGAGATTTTTATTACTCCAATGGACGGTAGTCTTGTCATTATGGAAAGTAGTTTGTTGTCGAGATTTTGTTACTCCATTGGATGGTAGCCTTGTCATTATGGAAGGTAGTCGATTGTCGAGATTTTTGTCACACCAATGGATGGTAGCCTTGTCATTATCGAAGGTAGTCTGTCGTTGAGATTTATGTTACTCTAATGGATTCTAGCCTTGTCATTATGGAAGGTTGTCTATTGTTCATATTTTTGTTACTCCAATGGATGGTAGCCTTTTCATTATGGAAGGTAGTCTGTTGTCGAGACTTTTGTTATTCCAATAGATGGTAACCTTGTCATTATGGAAGGTAGTCTTTTGTCGAGATTTCTGTTACCCCAATGGATGGTAGCCTTGTCATTATGGAAGGTAGTCTATTGTCGAGATTTTTAGTACTCCAATGAATGGTAGCCTTGTCATTATGGAAGGTAGTTTGTCGTTGAGATTTATGTTACTCCAATGGATTGTAGCCTTGTCATTATGGAAGGTAGTCTGTTGTCGAGATTATTGTTACCCCAATGGATGGTAGCCTTGTCATTATGGAAGGTAGTCTATTGTCGATATTTTGAGTACTCCAATAAATGGTAGCCTTGTCATTATGGAAGGTAGTCTGTCATCGAGATTTATGTTACTCCAATGGATTGTAGCCTTGTCATTATGGAAGGTAGTATGTTGTTCATATTTTTGTTACTCCAATGGATGGTAGCCTTGTGATTATGGAAGGTAGTCTATTGTCGAGATTTTTGTTACTCCAATGAATGGTAGACTTGTCATCATGGAAGGTAGTCTGTCGTTGAGATATCTATTACTCCAATGGATTGTAGCCTTGTAATTATGGAAGGTAGTCATTTGTTCAAATCTTCGTTACTCCAATTAATGATAGCCTTGTCATTATGGTAGGTAGTCTGTTGTCAAGATTTTTTTACTCCAATGGATGGTAGCCTTGTCATTATGGAAGGTAGTCTATTGTCAAGATTTTTTTTATTCCAACGGAAGGTAGTCTTGTCATTATAGAAGGTAGTTTTTTCTCGAGATTTTTGTTACTCCAATGGATAATAGCCTTGTCATTATGGAAGGTAGTTTGTTGTCAAGATTATTGTTACCCCAATGGATGGTAGCCTTGTCATTTTAGAAGGTAGTCTATTATCGAGATTTTAAGTACTCCAATGAATGGTAGCCTTGTCATTATGGAAGGTATTCTATTGTCGATATTTTTATTACCCGAATGGATTGTAGCCTTGTCATTATGGAAGGTAGTCTGTTGTTCATATTTTTGTTACTACAATGAATTGTAGCCTTGTCATTATGGAAAGTAGTCTGTCGTTGATATTTATGTTACTCCAATGGATTGTAGCCTTGTCATTATGGAAGGTAGTCTGTTGTTCATATTTTTGTTACTCCAATGGATGGTAGCCTTTTCATTATGGAAGGTAGTCTGTAGTTGAGACTTTTGTTATTCCATTGGATGGTAGCCTTGTCATTATGGAAGGTAGTCTGTTGTTGAGATTATTGTTATTCCAATGGATGGTAACCTTGTCATTATGGAAGGTAGTCTTTTGTCGAGATTTATGTTACCCCAATGGATGGTAGCCTTGTCATTATGGAAGGTAGTCTATTGTCGAGATTTTTAGTACTCCAATGAATGGTAGCCTTGTCATTATGGAAGGTAGTTTGTTGTTGAGATTTCTGTTACTCCAATGGATTGTAGCCTTGTAATTATGGAATGTAGTCTTTTGTTCAAATCTTCGTTACTCCAATTGATGATAGCCTTGTCATTATGGTAGGTAGTCTGTTGTCGAGATTTTTTTACTCCAATGGATGGTAGCCTTGTCATTATGGAATGTAGTCTATTGTCAAGATTTTTGTTATTCCAATGGATGGTAGCCTTGTCATTATGGAAGGTAGCATTTTCTCGAGATTTTTGTTACTACAATGGATGATAGCCTTGTCATTATGGAAGGTAGTCTGTTGTCGTAATTTTTGTTACTCCAATGAATGGTAGCCTTGTCATCATGGAAGGTAGTCTGTCATTGAGATATCTATTACTCCAATGGATTGTAGCCTTGTAATTATGGAAGGTAGTCATTTGTTCAAATCTTCGTTACTCCAATTAATGATAGCCTTGTCATTATGGTAGGTAGTCTGTTGTCAAGATTTTTTTACTCCAATGGATGGTAGCCTTGTCATTATGGAAGGTAGTCTATTGTCAAGATTTTTTTTATTCCAACGGATGGTAGCCTTGTCATTATAGAAGGTAGTTTTTTCTCGAGATTTTTGTTACTCCAATGGATAATAGCCTTGTCATTATGGAAGGTAGTCTGTTGTCAAGATTTTGTTACCCCAATGGATGGTAGCCTTGTCATTTTAGAAGGTAGTCTATTATCGAGATTTTTAGTACTCCAATGAATGGTAGCCTTGTCATTATGGAAGGTATTCTATTGTCGATATTTTTGTTACCCGAATGGATTGTAGCCTTGTCATTATGGAAGGTAGTCTGTTGTTCATATTTTTGTTACTACAATGAATGGTAGCCTTGTCATTATGGAAGGTAGTATGTCGTTGATATTTATGTTACTCCAATGGATTGTAGCCTTGTCATTATGGAAGGTAGTCTGTTGTTCATATTTTTGTTACTCCAATGGATGGGAGCCTTTTCATTATTGAATGTAGTCTGTTGTTGAGATTTTTGTTATTCCAATAGATGGTAACCTTGTCATTATGGAAGGTACTCTTTTGTCGAGATTTTTATTACTCCAATGGATGGAAGGTAGTCTATTGTCGAGATTTTTAGTACTCCAATGAATGGTAGCCTTGTCATTATGGAAGGTAGTATGTCGTTGAGATTTATGTTACTCCAATGGATTGTAGCCTTGTCATTATTGAAGGTAGTCTATTGTCGATATTTTTATTACTCCAATGAATGGTAGCCTTGTCATTATGGCAGGTAGTTTTTCATCAAGATTTACGTTACTCCAATGGATTGTAGCCTTGTCGATATGGAAGGTAGTGTGTTGTTCATAATTTTGTTACTCCAATGGATGGTAGCCTTTTAATTATTGAAAGTAGTCTGTTGTTGAGATTTTTGTTATTCCAATTGATGGTAGCCTTGTCATTATGGAAGGTAGTCTGTTGTTGAGATTTTTTTTATTCCAATGGATGGTAACCTTGTCATTATGGAAGGTAGTCTTTTGTCAAGATTTTTATTACTCCAATGGATAGTAGTCTTGTCATTATGGAAAGTAGTATATTGTCGAGATTTTGTTACTCCAATGGATGGTAGCCTTGTCATTATCGAACATAGTCTGTTGTCGATATTTTTATTACTCCAGTGGATGGTAGCCTTGTCATTATGGAAGGTAGTCTATCGTTGAGATTTCTGTTACTCCAATGGATTGTAGCCTTGTAATTATGGGAGGTAGTCTTTTGTTTAAATCTTCGTTACTCCAATTGATGATAGCCTTGTCATTATGAAAGGTAGTCTGTTGTCGAGATTTTTTTACTCCAATGGATGGTAGCCTTGTCATTATGGAACATAGTCTGTTGTTGAGATTTTTGTTATTCCAATAGATGGTAACCTTGTCATTATGGAGGTAGTCTTTTGTCGAGATTTTTATTACTCCAATGGATGGTAGTCTTTTCATTATGGAAAGTAGTCTGTTGTCGAGATTTTGGTAATCCAATGGATAGTAGCCTTGTCATTATGGAAGGTATTCTATTGTCGAGATTTTTGTTACCCCAAAGGATGCTAGTCTTGTCATTATGGAAGGTAGTCTGTCGTTGAGATTTATGTTACTCTAATTGATTGTAGCCTTGTCATTATGGAAGGTAGTCTATTGTTCATATTTTTGTTACTCAAATGGATGGTAGCCTTTTCATTATGGAAGGTAGTCTGTTGTCGAGATTTTTGTTATTCCATTGGATGGTAGCCTTGTCATTATGGAAGGTAGTCTGTTGTTGGGATTATTATTATTCCAATGGATGCTAACCTTGTCATTATGGAAGGTAGTATTTTGTCGATATTTCTGTTACCCCAATGCATGGTAGCCTTGTCATTATGGAAGGTATTCTATTGTCGAGATTTTTAGTACTCCAATGAATGGTATCCTTGTCATTATGGAAGGTAGTTTGTCGTTGAGATTTATGTTACTCCAATTGATTGTAGCCTTGTCATTATGGAAGGTAGTCTATTGTCGAGATTTTTGTTACCCCAATGGATGGTAGCCTTGTCATTATGGAAGGTAGTCTATTGTCGATAGTTTTAGTACTCCAATGAATGGTAGCCTTGTCATTATGGAAGGTAGTCTGTCGTCGAGATTTACGTTACTCCAATGGATTGTAGCATTGTCGTTATGGAAGGTAGTGTGTTGTTCATAATTTTGTTACTCCAATGGATGGTAGCCTTTTCATTATTGAAAGTAGTCTGTTATTGAGATTTTTGTTATTCCATTGGATGGTAGCCTTGTCATTATGGAAGGTAGTCTGTTGTTGAGATTTTTTTTATTCCAATGGATGGTAACCTTGTCATTATGGAAGGTAGTCTTTTGTCAAGATTTTTGTTACTCCAATAGATAGTAGTCTTGTCATTATGGAAAGTAGTATGTTGTCGAGATTTTGTTACTCCAATGGATGGTAGCCTTGTCATTATGGAACATAGTCTGTTGTCCATATTTTTATTACTCCAGTGGATGGTAGCCTTGTGATTATGGAAGATAGTCTATCGTTGAGATTTCTGTTACTCCAATGGATTGTAGCCTTGTAATTATGGGAGGTAGTCTTTTGTTTAAATCTTCGTTACTCCAATTGAGGATAGCCTTGTCATTATGAAAGGTAGTCTGTTGTCGATATTTTTTTACTCCAATGGATGGTAACCTTGTCATTGTGGAACATAGTCTGTTGTTGAGATTTTTGTTATTCCAATAGATGGTAACCTTGTCATTATGGAGGTAGTCTTTTGTCGAGATTTTTATTACTCCAATGGATGGTAGTCTTTTCATTATGGAAAGTAGTCTGTTGTCGAGATTTTGGTAATCCAATGGATGGTAGCCTTGTCATTATGGAAGGTATTCTATTGTCGAGATTTTTGTTACCCCAAAGGATGCTAGTCTTGTCATTATGGAAGGTAGTCTTTCGTTGAGATTTATGTTACTCTAATTGATTGTAGCCTTGTCATTATGGAAGGTAGTCTGTTGTTCATATTTTTGTTACTCAAATGGATGGTAGCCTTTTCATTATGGAAGGTAGTCTGTTGTCGAGATTTTTGTTATTCCATTGGATGGTAGCCTTGTCATTATGGAAGGTAGTCTGTTGTTGAGATTTTTTTTATTCCAATGGATGGTAACCTTGTCATTATGGAAGGTAGTCTTTTGTCAAGATTTTTGTTACTCCAATAGATAGTAGTCTTGTCATTATGGAAAGTAGTATGTTGTCGAGATTTTGTTACTCCAATGGATGGTAGCCTTGTCATTATGGAACATAGTCTGTTGTCCATATTTTTATTACTCCAGTGGATGGTAGCCTTGTGATTATGGAAGATAGTCTATCGTTGAGATTTCTGTTACTCCAATGGATTGTAGCCTTGTAATTATGGGAGGTAGTCTTTTGTTTAAATCTTCGTTACTCCAATTGAGTATAGCCTTGTCATTATGAAAGGTAGTCTGTTGTCGATATTTTTTTACTCCAATGGATGGTAACCTTGTCATTGTGGAACATAGTCTGTTGTTGAGATTTTTGTTATTCCAATAGATGGTAACCTTGTCATTATGGAGGTAGTCTTTTGTCGAGATTTTTATTACTCCAATGGATGGTAGTCTTTTCATTATGGAAAGTAGTCTGTTGTCGAGATTTTGGTAATCCAATGGATGGTAGCCTTGTCATTATGGAAGGTATTCTATTGTCGAGATTTTTGTTACCCCAAAGGATGCTAGTCTTGTCATTATGGAAGGTAGTCTTTCGTTGAGATTTATGTTACTCTAATTGATTGTAGCCTTGTCATTATGGAAGGTAGTCTGTTGTTCATATTTTTGTTACTCAAATGGATGGTAGCCTTTTCATTATGGAAGGTAGTCTGTTGTCGAGATTTTTGTTATTCCATTGGATGGTAGCCTTGTCATTATGGAAGGTAGTCTGTTGTTGGGATTATTATTATTCCAATGGATGCTAACCTTGTCATTATGGAAGGTAGTCTTTTGTCGATATTTCTGTTACCCCAATGCATGGTAGCCTTGTCATTATGGAAGGTAGTCTATTGTCGAGATTTTTAGTACTCCAATGAAGGTAGCCTTGTCATTATGGAAGGTAGTTTGTCGTTGAGATTTATGTTACTCCAATTGATTGTAGCCTTGTTATTATGGAAGGTAGTCTGTTGTCGAGATTTTTGTTACCCCAATGGATGGTAGCCTTGTCATTATGGAAGGTAGTCTAGTGTCGATAGTTTTAGTACTCCAATGAATGGTAGCCTTGTCATTATGGAAGGTAGTATGTCGTTGAGATTTATGTTACTCCAATGGATTGTAGACTTGTCATTATGGAAGGTAGTCTGTTGTCGAGATTTTTGTTACCCCAATGGATGGTAGCCTTGTCATTATGGAAGGTAGTCTATTGTCGATATTTTTATTACTCCAATGAATGGTAGCCTTGTCATTATGGCAGGTAGTTTGTCATCAAGATTTACGTTACTCCAATGGATTGTAGCCGTGTCGTTATGGAAGGTAGTGTGTTGTTCATAATTTTGTTACTCCAATGGATGGTAGCCTTTTCATTATTGAAAGTAGTCTGTTATTGAGATTTTTGTTATTCCATTGGATGGTAGCCTTGTCATTATGGAAGGTAGTCTGTTGTTGAGATTTTTTTTATTCCAATGGATGGTAACCTTGTCATTATGGAAGGTAGTCTTTTGTCAAGATTTTTGTTACTCCAATGGATAGTAGTCTTGTCATTATGGAAAGTAGTCTGTTGTCGAGATTTTGTTACTCCAATGGATGGTAGCCTTGTCATTATGGAACATAGTCTGTTGTCAATATTTTTATTACTCCAGTGGATGGTAGCCTTGTGATTATGGAAGGTAGTCTATCGTTGAGATTTCTGTTACTCCAATGGATTGTAGCCTTGTAATTATGGGAGGTAGTCTTTTGTTTAAATCTTCGTTACTCCAATTGATGATAGCCTTGTCATTATGAAAGGTAGTCTGTTGTCGATATTTTTTTACTCCAATGGATGGTAGCCTTGTCATTATGGAACATAGTCTGTTGTTGAGATTTTTGTTATTCCAATAGATGGTAACCTTGTCATTATGGAGGTAGTCTTTTTTCGAGATTTTTATTACTCCAATGGATGGTAGTCTTTTCATTATGGAAAGTAGTCTGTTGTCGAGATTTTGGTAATCCAATGGATGGTAGCCTTGTCATTATGGAAGGTATTCTATTGTCGAGATTTTTGTTACCCCAAAGGATGCTAGTCTTGTCATTATGGAAGGTAGTCTGTCGTTGAGATTTATGTTACTCTAATTGATTGTAGACTTGTCATTATGGAAGGTAGTCTGTTGTTCATATTTTTGTTACTCAAATGGATGGTAGCCTTTTCATTATGGAAGGTAGTCTGTTGTCGAGATTTTTGTTATTCCATTGGATGGTAGCCTTCTCATTATGGAAGGTAGTCTGTTGTTGGGATTATTATTATTCCAATGGATGCTAAACTTGTCATTATGGAAGGTAGTCTTTTGTCGATATTTCTGTTACCCCAATGCATGGTAGCCTTGTCATTATGGAAGGTATTCTATTGTCGAGATTTTTAGTACTCCAATGAAGGTAGCCTTGTCATTATGGAAGGTAGTTTGTCGTTGAGATTTATGTTACTCCAATTGATTGTAGCCTTGTTATTATGGAAGGTAGTCTGTTGTCGAGATTTTTGTTACCCCAATGGATGGTAGCCTTGTCATTATGGAAGGTAGTCTATTGTCGATAGTTTTAGTACTCCAATGAATGGTAGCCTTGTCATTATGGAAGGTAGTCTGTCGTCGAGATTTATGTTACTCCAATGGATTGTAGCCTTGTTATTATGGAAGGTAGTCTGTTGTTCATATTTTTGTTACTCCAATGGATGGTAGCCTTTTCATTATTAAAAGTAATCTGTTGTTGAGATTTCTGTTACCCCATTGGATGGTAGCCTTGTCATTATTGAAGGTAGTCTATTGTCGAGATTTTTTTTACCCCAAAGGATGCTAGCCTTGTCATTATGGAAGGTAGTCTGTCGTTGAGATTTATGTTACTCTAATTGATTGTAGCCTTGTCATTATGGAAGGTAGTCTGTTGTTCATATTTTTGTTACTCAAATGGATGGTAGCCTTTTCATTATGGAAGGTAGTCTGTTGTCGAGATTTTTGTTATTCCATTGGATGGTAGCCTTGTCATTATGGAAGGTAGTCTGTTCTTGAGATTATTATTATTCCAATTGACGGTAATCTTGTCATTATAGAAGGTAGTCTTTTGTCGATATTTCTGTTACCCCAATGCATGGTAGCCTTGTCATTGTGGAAGGTAGTCTATTGTCGAGATTTTTAGTACTCCAATGAATGGTAGCCTTGTCATTATGGAAGGTAGTCTGTTGTCGAGATTTTTGTTACCCCAATGGATGGTAGCCTTGTCATTATGGAAGGTAGTCTATTGTCGAGATTTTTAGTACTCCAATGAATGGTAGCCTTGTCATTATGGAAGGTAGTATGTCATTGAGATTTATGTTACTCCAATGGATTGTAGACTTGTCATTATGGAAGGTAGTCTGTTGTCGTTATTTTTGTTACCCCAATGGATGGTAGCCTTGTCATTATGGAAGGTAGTCTATTGTCGATATTTTTATTACTCCAATGAATGGTAGCCTTGTCATTATGGCAGGTAGTTTGTCATCAAGATTTACGTTACTCCAATGGATTGTAGCCTTGTCATTATGGAAGGTGGTCTGTTGTTCATAATTTTGTTACTCCAATGGATGGTAGCCTCTTCATTATTGAAAGTAGTCTTTTGTTGAGATTTTTGTTATTCCATTGGATGGTAGCCTTGTGATTATGGAAGGTAGTCTGTTGTTGAGATTTTTTTTATTCCAATGGATGGTAACCTTGTCATTATGGAAGGTAGTCTTTTGTCAAGATTTTTGTTACTCCAATGGATAGTAGTCTTGTCATTATGGAAAGTAGTCTGTTGTCGAGATTTTGTTACTACAATGGATGGTAGCCTTGTCATTATGGAACATAGTTTGTTGTCGATATTTTTGTTACTCCAGTGGATGGTAGCCTTGTCATTATGGAAGGTAGTCTATCATTGAGATTTCTGTTACTCCAATGGATTGTAGCCTTGTAATTATGGAAGGTAGTCTTTTGTTCAAATCTTCGTTACTCTAATTGATGATAGCCTTGTCATTATGAAAGGTAGTCTGTTGTCGAGATTTTTTTACTCCAATGGATGGTAGCCTTGTCATTATAGAACATAGTCTGTTGTTGATATTTTTGTTACTCCAATGGATGGTAACCTTGTCATTATGGAAGGTAGTCTTTTGTCGAGATTTTTGTTACTCCAATGGATGGCAGTCTTGTCATTATGGAAAGTAGTATGTTGTCGAGATTTTGTTACTCCAATGGATAGTAGCCTTGTCTTTATGGAAGGTATTCTATTGTCGATATTTTTGTTACCCCAAAGGATGCTAGCCTTGTCATTATGGAAGGTAGTCTGCCGTTGAGATTTATGTTACTCTAATGGATTGTGGCCTTGTCATTATGGAAGGTAGTCTGTTGTTCATATTTTTGTTACTCCAATGGATGGTAGCCTTTTCATTATGGAAGGTAGTACGTTGTCGAGATTTTTGTAATTCCATTGGATGGTAGCCTTGTCATTATGGAAGGTAGTATGTTGTTGAGATTATTGTTATTCCAATGGATGGTAACCTTGTCATTATGGAAGGTAGTCTTTTGTCGAGATTCTTGTTACCCCAACGGATGCTAGCCTTGTCATTATGGAAGGAAGTCTGCCGTTGAGATTTATGTTACTCTAATGAATTGTAGCCTTGTCATTATGGAAGGTAGTCTGTTGTTCATATTTTTGTTACTCCAATAGATGGTAGCCTTTTAATTATGGAAGGTAGTCTGTCGTGGAGATTTATGTTACTCTAATGGATCGTATCCTTGTCATTATGGAATGTATTTTGTTGTCGATATTTTTGTTACTCCAGTGGATGCTAGCCTTGTTATTATGGAAGGTAGTCTGTTGTCGATATTTTTGTTACTCCGAAGGATGCTAGCCTTGTCATTATGGAAGGTAGTTTGTCATTGAGATTTATGTTACTCTAATGGATTGTAGCCTTGTCATTATGGAAGGTAGTCTATTGTTCATATTTTTGTTACTCCAATTGATTGTAGCCTTTTCATTGTTGAAGGTAGTCTGTCATTGAGATTTATGTTACTCCAATGGATTGTAGCCTTGTCATTATGGAAGGTAGTCTGTTGTTCATATTTTTGTTACTCCAATGGATGGTAGCCTTTTCATTATTGAATGTAGTCTGTTGTTGATATTTTTGTTATTCCAATGGATGGTAACCTTGTCATTATGGAAGGTAGTCTTTTGTCGAGATTTTTGTTACTCCAATGGATGGTAGTCTTGTCATTATGGAAAGTAGTCTGTTGTCGAGATTTTGGTAATCCAATGGATGGTAGCCTTGTCATTATGGAAGGTATTCTATTGTCGAGATTTTTGTTACCCCAAAGGATGCTAGTCTTGTCATTATGGAAGGTAGTCTGTCGTTGAGATTTATGTTACTCTAATTGATTGTAGCCTTGTCATTATGGAAGGTAGTCTGTTGTTCATATTTTTGTTACTCAAATGGATGGTAGCCTTGTCATTATGGAAGGTAGTCTATTGTCGAGATTTTTGTTACCCCAATGGATGGTAGCCTTGTCATTATGGAAGGTAGTCTATTGTCGATAGTTTTAGTACTCCAATGAATGGTAGCCTTGTCATTATGGAAGGTAGTCTGTCGTCGAGATTTATGTTACTCCAATGGATTGTAGCCTTGTTATTATGGAAGGTAGTCAGTTGTTCATATTTTTGTTACTCCAATGGATGGTAGCCTTTTCATTATTAAAAGTAATATGTTGTTGAGATTTTTGTTATTCCATTGGATGGTAGCCTTGTCATTATGGAAGGTAGTCTATTGTTGTGATTTTTGTTACCCCAAAGGATGCTAGCCTTGTCATTATGGAAGGTAGTATGTCGTTGAGATTTATGTTACTCTAATGGATTGTAGCCTTATCATTATGGAAGGTAGTATGTTGTTCATATTTTTTTACTCCAATGGATGGTAGCCTCTTCATTATGGAAGGTAGTCTATTGTCGAGATTTTTGTTATTCCATTGGATGGTAGCCTTGTCATTATGGAAGGTAGTCCGTTGTTGAGATTATTGTTATTCCAATGGATGGTAACCTTGTCATTATGGAAGGTAGTCTTTTGTCGAGATTTCTGTTTCCCCATTGGATGGTAGCCTTGTCATTATTGAAGGTAGTCTATTTTCGAGATTTTTTTTACCCCAAAGGATGCTAGCCTTGTCATTATGGAAGGTAGTCTATCGTTGAGATTTATGTTACTCTAATTGATTGTAGCCTTGTCATTATGGAAGGTAGTCTGTTGTTCATATTTTTGTTACTCAAATGGATGGTAGCCTTTTCATTATGGAAGGTAGTCTGTTGTCGAGATTTTTGTTATTCCATTGGATGGTAGCCTTGTCATTATGGAAAGTAGTCTGTTCTTGAGATTATTTTTATTCCAATTGATGGTAACCTTGTCATTATAGAAGGTAGTCTTTTGTCGATATTTCTGTTACCCCAATGCATGGTAGCCTTGTCATTGTGGAAGGTAGTCTATTGTCGAGATTTTTAGTACTCCAATGAATGGTAGCCTTGTTATTATGGAAGGTAGTTTGTCGTTGAGATTTATTTTACTCCAATTGATTGTAGCCTTGTCATTATGGAAGGTAGTCTGTTGTCGAGATTTTTGTTACCCCAATGGATGGTAGCCTTGTCATTATGGAAGGTAGTCTATTGTCGATAGTTTTAGTACTCCAATGAATGGTAGCCTTGTCATTATGGAAGGTAGTATGTCGTTGAGATTTATGTTACTCCAATGGATTGTAGACTTGTCATTATGGAAGGTAGTATGTTGTCGAGATTTTTGTTACCCCAATGGATGGTAGCCTTGTCATTATGGAAGGTAGTCTATTGTCGATATTTTTATTACTCCAATGAATGGTAGCCTTGTCATTATGGCAGGTAGTTTGTCATCAAGATTTACGTTACTCCAATGGATTGTAGCGTTGTCGTTATGGAAGGTAGTGTGTTGTTCATAATTTTGTTATTCCAATGGATGGTAGCCTTTTCATTATTGAAAGTAGTCTGTTGTTGAGATTTTTGTTATTCCATTGGATGGTAGCCTTGTCATTATGGAAGGTAGTCTGTTGTTGAGATTTTTTTTATTCCAATGGATGGTAACCTTGTCATTATGGAAGGTAGTCTTTTGTCAAGATTTTTGTTACTCCAATGGATAGTAGTCTTGTCATTATGGAAAGTAGTCTGTTGTCGAGATTTTGTTACTCCAATGGATGGTAGCCTTGTCATTATGGAAGGTATTCTATTGTCGAGATTTTTGTTACCCCAAAGGATGCTAGTCTTGTCATTATGGAAGGTAGTCTGTCATTGAGATTTATGTTACTCTAATTGATTGTAGCCTTGTCATTATGGAAGGTAGTCTGTTGTTCATATTTTTGTTACTCAAATGGATGGTAGCCTTTTCATTATGGAAGGTAGTCTGTTGTCGAGATTTTTGTTATTCCATTGGATGGTAGCCTTGTCATTATGGAAGGTAGTCTGTTGTTGGGATTATTATTATTCCAATGGATGCTAACCTTGTCATTATGGAAGGTAGTCTTTTGTCGATATTTCTGTTACCCCAATGCATGGTAGCCTTGTCATTATGGAAGGTAGTCTATTGTCGAGATTTTTAGTACTCCAATGAATGGTAGCCTTGTCTTTATGGAAGGTAGTTTGTCGTTGAGATTTATGTTACTCCAATTGATTGTAGCCTTGTCATTATGGAAGGTAGTCTATTGTCGATAGTTTTAGTACTCTAATGAATGGTAGCCTTGTCATTATGGAAGGTAGTCTGTCGTCGAGATTTATGTTACTCCAATGGATTGTAGCCTTGTTATTATGGAAGGTAGTCTGTTGTTCATTTTTTGTTACTCCAATGGATGGTAGACTTTTCATTATTAAAAGTAATCTGTTGTTGAGATTTTTGTTATTCCATTGGATGGTAGCCTTGTCATTATGGAAGGTAGTCCGTTGTTGAGATTATTGTTATTCCAATGGATGGTAACCTTGTCATTATGGAAGGTAGTCTTTTGTCGAGATTTATGTTACCCCATTGGATGGTAGCCTTGTCATTATTGAAGGTAGTCTATTGTCGAGATTTTTTTTACCCCAAAGGATGCTAGCCTTGTCATTATGGAAGGTAGTCTGTCGTTGAGATTTATGTTACTCTAATTGATTGTAGCCTTGTCATTATGGAAGGTAGTCTGTTGTTCATATTTTTGTTACTCAAATGGATGGTAGCCTTTTCATTATGGAAGGTAGTCTGTTGTCGAGATTTTTGTTATTCCATTGGATGCTAGCCTTGTCATTATGGAAGGTAGTCTGTTCTTGAGATTATTATTATTCCAATTGATGGTAATCTTGTCATTATAGAAGGTAGTCTTTTGTCGATATTTCTGTTACCCCAATGCATGGTAGCCTTGTCATTGTGGAAGGTTGTCTATTGTCGAGATTTTTAGTACTCCAATGAATGGTAGCCTTGTCATTATGGAAGGTTGTTTGTCGTTGAGATTTATGTTACTCCAATTGATTGTAGCCTTGTCATTATGGAAGGTAGTCTGTTGTCGAGATTTTTGTTACCCCAATGGATGGTAGCCTTGTCATTATGGAAGGTAGTCTATTGTCGAATGTTTTAGTACTCCAATGAATGGTAGCCTTGTCATTATGGAAGGTAGTATGTCGTTGAGATTTATGTTACTCCAATGGATTGTAGACTTGTCATTATGGAAGGTAGTCTGTTGTCGAGATTTTTGTTACCCCAATGGATGGTAGCCTTGTCATTATGGAAGGTAGTCTATTGTCGATATTTTTATTACTCCAATGAATGGTAGCCTTGTCATTATGGCAGGTAGTTTGTCATCAAGATTTACGTTACTCCAATGGATTGTAGCCTTGTCATTATGGAAGGTAGTCTGTTGTTCATAATTTTGTTACTCCAATGGATGGTAGCCTTTTCATTATTGAAAGTAGTCTTTTGTTGAGATTTTTGTTATTTCATTGGATGGTAGCCTTGTCATTATGGAAGGTAGTCTGTTGTTGAGATTTTTTTTATTCCAATGGATGGTAACCTTGTCATTATGGAAGGTAGTCTTTTGTCAAGATTTTTGTTACTCCAATGGATAGTAGTCTTGTCATTATGGAAAGTAGTCTGTTGTCGAGATTTTGTTACTCCAATGGATGGTAGCCTTGTCATTATGGAACATAGTTTGTTGTCGATATTTTTGTTACTCCAGTGGATGGTAGCCTTGTCATTATGGAAGGTAGTCTATCATTGAGATTTCTGTTACTCCAATGGATTGTAGCCTTGTAATTATGGAAGGTAGTCTTTTGTTCAAATCTTCGTTACTCCAATTGATGATAGCCTTGTCATTATGAAAGGTAGTCTGTTGTCGAGATTTTTTTACTCCAATGGATGATAGCCTTGTCATTATGGAACATAGTCTGTTGTTGATATTTTTGTTACTCCAATGGATGGTAACTTTGTCATTATGGAAGGTAGTCTTTTGTCGAGATTTTTGTTACTCCAATGGATGGCAGTCTTGTCATTATGGAAAGTAGTATGTTGTCGAGATTTTGTTACTCCAATGGATGGTAGCCTTGTCTTTATGGAAGGTATTCTATTGTCGATATTTTTGTTACCCCAAAGGATGCTAGCCTTGTCATTATGGAAGGTATTCTGCCGTTGAGATTTATGTTACTCTAATGGATTGTGGCCTTGTCATTATGGAAGGTAGTCTGTTGTTCATATTTTTGTTACCCCAATGGATGGTAGCCTTGTCATTATGGAAGGTAGTCTATTGTCGATAGTTTTAGTACTCCAATGAATGGTAGCCTTGTCATTATGGAAGGTAGTCTGTCGTCGAGATTTATGTTACTCCAATGGATTGTAGCCTTGTTATTATGGAAGGTAGTCTGTTGTTCATTTTTTGTTACTCCAATGGATGGTAGACTTTTCATTATTAAAAGTAATCTGTTGTTGAGATTTTTGTTATTCCATTGGATGGTAGCCTTGTCATTATGGAAGGTAGTCTATTGTTGAGATTTTTGTTACCCCAAAGGATGCTAGCCTTGTCATTATGGAAGGTAGTATGTCGTTGAGATTTATGTTACTCTAATGGATTGTAGCCTTATCATTATGGAAGGTAGTATGTTGTTCATATTTCTTTTACTCCAATGGATGGTAGCCTTTTCATTATGGAAGGTAGTCTATTGTCGAGATTTTTGTTATTCCATTGGATGGTAGCCTTGTAATTATGGAAGGTAGTCCGTTGTTGAGATTATTGTTATTCCAATGGATGGTAACCTTGTCATTATGGAAGGTAGTCTTTTGTCGAGATATCTGTTACCCCATTGGATGGTAGCCTTGTCATTATTGAAGGTAGTCTATTGTCGAGATTTTTTTTACCCCAAAGGATGCTAGCCTTGTCATTATGGAAGGTAGTCTGTCGTTGAGATTTATGTTACTCTAATTGATTGTAGCCTTGTCATTATGGAAGGTAGTCTGTTGTTCATATTTTTGTTACTCAAATGGATGGTAGCCTTTTCATTATGGAAGGTAGTCTGTTGTCGAGATTTTTGTTATTCCATTGGATGGTAGCCTTGTCATTATGGAAGGTAGTATGTTCTTGAGATTATTATTATTCCAATTGATGGTAATCTTGTCATTATAGAAGGTAGTCTTTTGTCGATATTTCTATTACCCCAATGCATGGTAGCCTTGTCATTGTGGAAGGTAGTCTATTGTCGAGATTTTTAGTACTCCAATGAATGGTAGCCTTGTCATTATGGAAGGTAGTTTGTCGTTGAGATTTATGTTACTCCAATTGATTGTAGCCTTGTCATTATGGAAGGTAGTCTGTTGTCGAGATTTTTGTTACCCCAATGGATGGTAGCCTTGTCATTATGGAAGGTAGTCTATTGTCGAATGTTTTAGTACTCCAATGAATGGTAGCCTTGTCATTATGGAAGGTAGTATGTCGTTGAGATTTATGTTACTCCAATGGATTGTAGACTTGTCATTATGGAAGGTAGTCTGTTGTCGAGATTTTTGTTACCCCAATGGATGGTAGCCTTGTCATTATGGAAGGTAGTCTATTGTCGATATTTTTATTACTCCAATGAATGGTAGCCTTGTCATTATGGCAGGTAGTTTGTCATCAAGATTTACGTTACTCCAATGGATTGTAGCCTTGTCATTATGGAAGGTAGTCTGTTGTTCATAATTTTGTTACTCCAATGGATGGTAGCCTTTTCATTATTGAAAGTAGTCTTTTGTTGAGATTTTTGTTATTTCATTGGATGGTAGCCTTGTCATTATGGAAGGTAGTCTGTTGTTGAGATTTTTTTTATTCCAATGGATGGTAACCTTGTCATTATGGAAGGTAGTCTTTTGTCAAGATTTTTGTTACTCCAATGGATAGTAGTCTTGTCATTATGGAAAGTAGTCTGTTGTCGAGATTTTGTTACTCCAATGGATGGTAGCCTTGTCATTATGGAACATAGTTTGTTGTCGATATTTTTGTTACTCCAGTGGATGGTAGCCTTGTCATTATGGAAGGTAGTCTATCATTGAGATTTTTGTTACTCCAATGGATTGTAGCCTTGTAATTATGGAAGGTAGTCTTTTGTTCAAATCTTCGTTACTCCAATTGATGATAGCCTTGTCACTATGAAAGGTAGTCTGTTGTCGAGATTTTTTTACTCCAATGAATGATAGCCTTGTCATTATGGAACATAGTCTGTTGTTGATATTTTTGTTACTCCAATGGATGGTAACTTTGTCATTATGGAAGGTAGTCTTTTGTCGAGATTTTTGTTACTCCAATGGATGGCAGTCTTGTCATTATGGAAAGTAGTATGTTGTCGAGATTTTGTTACTCCAATGGATGGTAGCCTTGTCTTTATGGAAGGTATTCTATTGTCGATATTTTTGTTACCCCAAAGGATGTTAGCCTTGTCATTATGGAAGGTATTCTGCCGTTGAGATTTATGTTACTCTAATGGATTGTGGCCTTGTCATTATGGAAGGTAGTCTGTTGTTCATATTTTGGTTACTCCAATGGATGGTAGCCTTTTCATTATGGAAGGTAGTCTGTTGTCGAGATTTTTGTAATTCCATTGGATGGTAGCCTTGTCATTATGGAAGGTAGTCTGTTGTTGAGATTATTGTTATTCCAATGGATGGAAACCTTGTCATTATGGAAGGTAGTCTTTTGTCGAGATTCCTGTTACCCCAACGGGTGCTAGCCTTGTCATTATGGAAGGTAGTCTGCCGTTGAGATTTATGTTACTCTAATGGATTGTAGCCTTGTCATTATGGAAGGTAGTCTTTTGTTCATATTTTTGTTACTCCAATAGATGGTAGCCTTTTAATTATGGAAGGTAGTCTGTCGTGGAGATTTATGTTACTCTAATGGATCGTATCCTTGTCATTATGGAATGTATTTTGTTGTCGATATTTTTGTTACTCTAGTGGATGCTAGCCTTGTGATTATGGAAGGTAGTCTGTTGTCGATATTTTTGTTACTCCAAAGGATGCTAGCCTTGTCATTATGGAAGGTAGTTTGTCATTGAGATTTATGTTACTCTAATGGATTGTAGCCTTGTCATTATGGAAGGTAGTCTGTTGTTCATATTTTTGTTACTCCAATTGATTGTAGCCTTTTCATTGTGGAAGGTAGTCTGTCATTGAGATTTATGTTACTCCAATGGATTGTAGCCTTGTCATTATGGAAGGTAGTCTGTTGTTCATATTTTTGTTACTCCAATGGATGGTAGCCTTTTCATTATTGAATGTAGTCTGTTGTTGATATTTTTGTTATTCTAATGGATGGTAACCTTGTCATTATGGAAGGTAGTCTTTTGTCGAGATTTTTGTTACTCCAATGGATGGTAGTCTTATCATTATGGAAAGTAGTCTGTTGTCGAGATTTTGGTAATCCAATGGATGGTAGCCTTGTCATTATGGAAGGTATTCTATTGTCGAGATTTTTGTTACCCCAAAGGATGCTAGTCTTGTCATTATGGAAGGTAGTCTGTCGTTGAGATTTATGTTACTCTAATTAATTGTAGCCTTGTCATTATGGAAAGTAGTCTGTTGTTCATATTTTTGTTACTCCAATGCATGGTAGCCTTTTCATTATGGAAGGTAGTCTGTTGTTGAGATTTTTTTTATTCCATTGGATGGTAGCCTTGTCATTATGGAAGGTAGTCTGTTGTTGAGATTATTGTTATTCCAATGGATGGTAACCTTTTCATTATGCAAGGTAGTCTTTTGTCGAGATTTCTGTCACCCCAATGGATGGTAGCCTTGTCATTATGGAAGGTAGGCTATTGTCGAGATTTTTAGTACTCCAATGAATGGTAGCCTTATCATTATGGAAGGCAGTTTGTCGTGGAGATTTATGTTACTCCAATGGATTGTAGCCTTGTCATTATGGAAGGTAGTCAGTTTACGATATTTTTGTTACCCCATTGGATGGTAGCCTTGTCATTATGGAAGGTAGTTTATTGTCGATATTTTTAGTAATCCAATGAATGGTAGCCTTGTCATTATGGAAGGTAGTCTGTCGTCGTGATTTATGTTACTCCAATGGATTGTAGCCTTGTCATTATGGAAAGTAGTCTGTTGTTCATATTTTTGTTACTCCAATGGATGGTAGCCTTTTCATTATTGAAAGTAGTCTGTTGTTGATATTTTTCTTATTCCATTGGATGGTAGCCTTGTCATTATGGAAGGTAGTCTGTTGTTGAGATTTTTGTTACCCGAAAGGATGCTAGCCTTGTCATTATGGAAGGTAGTCTATTGTTGAGATTTATGTTACTCTAATGGATTGTTGCCTTGTCATTATGGAAGGTAGTTTGTTGTTCATATTTTTGTTACTCCAATGGATGGTAGCATTTTCATTATGGAAGGTAGTTTGTTGTCGAGATTTTTGTTATTCCATTGGATGGTAGCCTTGTCATTATAGAAGGTAGTCTGTTGTTGAGATTATTGTTATTCCAATGAATGGTAACCTTGTCATTATGGAAGGTAGTCTTTTGTTGAGATTTCTGTTACCCCAATGTATGGTAACCTTGTCATTATGGAAGGTAGTCCATTGTCGAGATATTTGTTATTCCAATGGATGGTAGCCTTGTCATTATGGAAGTTAGTCTATTGTCGAGATTTTTAGTACTCCAATGAATGGTAGCCTTGTCATTATGGAAGGTAGTCTGTTTTCGAGATTTTTGTTATTCCATTGGATGGTAACCTTGTCATTATGGAAGGTAGTCTGTTGTCGAGATTTTTGTTACCCCAATGGATGGTAGCCTTGTAATTATGGAAGGTAGTCTATTTTCAAGATTTTTAGTACTCCAATGAATGGTAGCCTTGTCATTATGGAAGGTAGTCTTTCGTCGTGATTTATGTTACTCCAATGGATTGTAGCCTTGTCATTATGGAAGGTAGTCTGTTGTTCATATTTTTGTTACTCCAATGGATGGTAGCCTTTTCATTATTGAAAGTAGTCTGTTGTTGAGATTTTTGTTATTCCATTGGATGGTAGCCTCGTCATTATGGAAGGTAGTCTATTGTTGAGATTTTTGTTACCCCAAAGGATGCTAGCCTTGTCATTATGGAAGGTATTCTGTTGTTGAGATTTATGTTACTCTAATGGATTGTAGCCTTGTCATTATGGAAGGTAGTCTGTCGTTGAGATTTATGTTACTCCAATGGATGGTAGCCATGTCATTATGGAAGGTATTTTGTTGTCGAGATTTTTGTTACCCCAATGGATGGTAGCCTTGTCATTATGGAAGGTAGTCTATTGTCGAGATTTTTAGTACTCCAATTAATGGTAGCCTTGTCATTATGGAACGTAGTCTGTCGTTAAGATTTATGTTACTCCAATGGATTTTAGCCTTGTCATTATGGAAGGTAGTCTGTTGTTCATATTTTTGTTACTCCAATGGATGGTAGCCTTTTCATTATGGAATGTAGTCTGTTGTTGAGATTTTTGTTATTCCATTGGACGGTAGTCTTGTCATTATGGAAGCTAGTCTGTTGTTGAGATTTTTGTTATTCCAATGGATGGTAACCTTATCATTATGGAAGGTAGTCTTTTTTCGAGATTTTAGTTACTCCAATTTATGGTAGTCTTGTCATTATGGAAAGTAGTCTGTTGTCGAGATTTTGTTACTCCAATGGATGGTAGCCTTGTCATTATGGAACATAGTTTATTGTCGATATTTTTATTATTCCATTGGATGGTAGCCTTTTTATTATTGAAGGTAGTCTGTTTTTTAGATTATTTTTATTCCAATGGATGGTAACCTTGTCATTATGGATGGTAGTCTTTTGTCGAGACTTCTGTTACTCCAATGGATGGTAGCCTTGTCGTTATGGAAGGTATTCTGTTGTCGAGATTTTTGTTACCCCAATGGATGGTAGCCTTATCATTATGGAACATAGTCTGTTGTCGATATTTTTGTTACTCCAGTTGATGCTAGCCTTGTCATTATGGAAGGTAGTCTGTTGTCGATATTTTTTTTACTCCAATGAATGGTACCCTTGTCATTATGGAAGGTAGTCTATCGTTGAGATTTCTGTTACTCCAATGGATTGTAGCCTTGTCATTATGGAAGATACTCTATTGTTCAAATCATCGTTACTCCAATTGATGATAGCCTTGTCATTATGGAAGGTAGTCGGTTGTCGAGATTTTTGTTACTCCAAAGGATGGTAGCCTTGTCATTATGGTAAGTAGTTTGTTGTTGAGAGTTTGTTACTCCAATGGATGGTAGCCTTGTCATTATGGATTGTAGTCTATTGTCGAGATTTTTAGTACTCCGATGAATGGTAGCCTTGTCATTATGGAAGGTAGTCTATTGTCGAGATTTTTGTTATTCAAATGGATGGTAACCTTGTCATTATGGAAGGTAGTCTTTTGTCGAGATTTTTGTTACCGCAATGGATGGTAGCCTTGTCATTATGGAAGGTAGTCTATTTTCATGATTTTTAGTACTCCAATGAATGGTAGCCTGGTCATTACGGAAGGTAGTCTGTCGTTGAGATTTATGTTACTCTAACGGATTGTAGCCTTGTCATTATGGAAGGTAGTCGGTCGTTGAGATTTCTGTTACTCCAATGGATTGTAGCCTTGTCATTATGGAAGGTAGTCTATTGTTCAATTCTTCGTTACTCCAATTGATGATGACCTTGTCATTATGGAAGGTAGTTCGTTGTCGAGATTTTTGTTACTCCAATGGATGGTAGCCTAGTCATTATGGTAAGTAGTTTGTTGTTGAGATTTTGTTACTCCAATGGATGGTAGCCTTGTCATTATGGAAGGTAGTCTGTCGTTGAGATTTATGTTACTCCAATGGATGGTAGCCATGTCATTATGGAAGGTATTTTGTTGTCGAGATTTTTGTTACCCCAATGGATGGTAGCCTTGTCATTATGGAAGGTAGTCTATTGTCGAGATTTTTAGTACTCCAATTAATGGTAGCCTTGTCATTATGGAACGTAGTCTATCGTTAAGATTTATGTTACTCCAATGGATTTTAGCCTTGTCATTATGGAAGGTAGTCTGTTGTTCATATTTTTGTTACTCCAATGGATGGTAGCCTTTTCATTATGGAAGGTAGTCTGTTGTTGAGATTTTTGTTATTCCATTGGACGGTAGCCTTGTAATTATGGAAGCTAGTCTGTTGTTGAGATTTTTGTTATTCCAATGGATGGTAACCTTGTCATTATGGAAGGTAGTCTTTTTTCAAGATTTTAGTTACTCCAATTTATGCTAGTCTTGTCATTATGGAATGTAGTCTGTTGTCGAGATTTTGTTACTCCAATGGATGGTAGCCTTGTCATTATGGAACATAGTTTATTGTCGATATTTTTGTTATTCCATTGGATGGTAGCCTTTTTATTATTAAAGGTAGTCTGTTTTTGAGATTATTTTTATTCCAATGGATGGTAACCTTGTCATTATGGAAGGTAGTCTTTTGTCGAGACTTCTGTTACTCCAATGGATGGTAGCCTTGTCATTATGGAAGGTATTCTGTTGTCGAGATTTTTGTTACCCCAATGGATGGTAGCCTTATCATTATGGAACATAGTCTGTTGTCGATATTTTTGTTACTCCAGTGGATGCTAGCCTTGTCATTATGGAAGGTAGTCTGTTGTCGATATTTTTTTTACTCCAATGAATGGTAGCCTTGTCATTATGGAAGGTAGTCTATCGTTGAGATTTCTGTTACTCCAATGGATTGTAGCCTTGTCATTATGGAAGATACTCTATTGTTCAAATCTTCGTTACTCCAATTGATGATAGCCTTGTCATTATGGAAGGTAGTCGGTTGTCGAGATTTTTGTTACTCCAAAGGATGGTAGCCTTGTCATTATTGTAAGTAGTTTGTTGTTGAGAGTTTGTTACTCCAATGGATGGTACCCTTGTCATTATGGAAGGTAGTCTGTCGTTGAGATTTATGTTACTCCAATAGATGGTAGCCATGTCATTATGGAAGGTATTCTGTTGTCGAGATTTTTGTTACCCCAATGGATGGTAGCCTTTTCATTATGGAAGGTAGTCTATTGTCGAGATTTTTAGTACTCCAATTAATGGTAGCCTTTTCATTATGGAAGGTAGTCTGTCGTTGAGATTTATGTTACTCCAATGGATGGTAGCCTTGTCATTATGAAAGGTATTTTGTTGTCGAGATTTTTGTTACCCCAATGGATGGTAGCCTTTTCATTATGGAAGGTAGTCTATTGTCGAGATTTTTAGTACTCCAATTAATGGTAGCCTTGTAATTATGGAAGCTAGTCTGTTGTTGAGATTTTTGTTATTCCAATGGATGGTAACCTTATCATTATGGAAGGTAGTCTTTTTTCGAGATTTTAGTTACTCCAATTTATGGTAGTCTTGTCATTATGGAAAGTAGTCTGTTGTCGAGATTTTGTTACTCCAATGGATGGTAGCCTTGTCATTATGGAACATAGTTTATTGTCGATATTTTTATTATTCCATTGGATGGTAGCCTTTTTATTATTGAAGGTAGTCTGTTTTTGAGATTATTTTTATTCCAATGGATGGTAACCTTGTCATTATGGCTGGTAGTCTTTTGTCGAGACTTCTGTTACTCCAATGGATGGTAGCCTTGTCGTTATGGAAGGTATTCTGTTGTCGAGATTTTTGTTACCCCAATGGATGGTAGCCTTATCATTATGGAACATAGTCTGTTGTCGATATTTTTGTTACTCCAGTTGATGCTAGCCTTGTCATTATGGAAGGTAGTCTGTTGTCGATATTTTTTTTACTCCAATGAATGGTACCCTTGTCATTATGGAAGGTAGTCTATCGTTGAGATTTCTGTTACTCCAATGGATTGTAGCCTTGTCATTATGGAAGATACTCTATTGTTCAAATCATCGTTACTCCAATTGATGATAGCCTTGTCATTATGGAAGGTAGTATTTTGTCGAGATTTTTGTTACTCCAATGGATGGTATCCTTGTCATTATGCAAATTAGTCTGTTGTTCAAATTTTTGTTACTCCAATAGATGGTGGCCTTATCATTATGGAAGGTAGTCCATTGTCGAGATTTTTGTTATACCAATGGATGGTAGCCTTGTCATTATGGAAGGTAGTCTATTGTCGAGATTTTTGTTATTCAAATGGATGGTAACCTTGTCATTATGGAAGGTAGTCTGTTGTCGAGATTTTTGTTACCGCAATAGATGGTAGCCTTGTCATTATGGAAGGTAGTCTATTTTCATGATTTTTAGTACTCCAATGAATGGTAGCCTGGTCATTACGGAAGGTAGTCTGTCGTTGAGATTTATGTTACTCTAACGGATTGTAGCCTTGTCATTATGGAAGGTAGTCGATCGTTGAGATTTCTGTTACTCCAATGGATTGTAGCCTTGTCATTATGGAAGGTAGTCTATTGTTCAATTCTTCGTTACTCCAATTGATGATGACCTTGTCATTATGGAAGGTAGTTCGTTGTCGAGATTTTTGTTACTCCAATGGATGGTAGCCTAGTCATTATGGTAAGTAGTTTGTTGTTGAGATTTTGTTACTCCAATGGATGGTAGCCTTGTCATTATGGAAGGTAGTCTGTCGTTGAGATTTATGTTACTCCAATGGATGGTAGCCATGTCATTATGGAAGGTATTTTGTTGTCGAGATTTTTGTTACCCCAATGGATGGTAGCCTTGTCATTATGGAAGGTAGTCTATTGTCGAGATTTTTAGTACTCCAATTAATGGTAGCCTTGTCATTATGGAACGTAGTCTGTCGTTAAGATTTATGTTACTCCAATGGATTTTAGCCTTGTCATTATGGAAGGTAGTCTGTTGTTCATATTTTTGTTACTCCAATGGATGGTAGCCTTTTCATTATGGAAGGTAGTCTGTTGTTGAGATTTTTGTTATTCCATTGGACGGTAGCCTTGTAATTATGGAAGCTAGTCTGTTGTTGAGATTTTTGTTATTCCAATGGATGGTAACCTTGTCATTATGGAAGGTAGTCTTTTTTCAAGATTTTAGTTACTCTAATTTATGCTAGTCTTGTCATTATGGAATGTAGTCTGTTGTCGAGATTTTGTTACTCCAATGGATGGTAGCCTTGTCATTATGGAACATAGTTTATTGTCGATATTTTTGTTATTCCATTGGATGGTAGCCTTTTTATTATTAAAGGTAGTCTGTTTTTGAGATTATTTTTATTCCAATGGATGGTAACCTTGTCATTATGGAAGGTAGTCTTTTGTCGAGACTTCTGTTACTCCAATGGATGGTAGCCTTGTCATTATGGAAGGTATTCTGTTGTCGAGATTTTTGTTACCCCAATGGATGGTAGCCTTATCATTATGGAACATAGTCTGTTGTCGATATTTTTTTTACTCCAATGAATGGTAGCCTTGTCATTATGGAAGGTAGTCTATCGTTGAGATTTCTGTTACTCCAATGGATTGTAGCCTTGTCATTATGGAAGATACTCTATTGCTCAAATCTTCGTTACTCCAATTGATGATAGCCTTGTCATTATGGAAGGTAGTCGGTTGTCGAGATTTTTGTTACTCCAAAGGATGGTAGCCTTGTCATTATTGTAAGTAGTTTGTTGTTGAGAGTTTGTTACTCCAATGGATGGTACCCTTGTCATTATGGAAGGTAGTTTGTCGTTGAGATTTATGTTACTCCAATAGATGGTAGCCATGTCATTATGGAAGGTATTCTGTTGTCGAGATTTTTGTTACCCCAATGGATGGTAGCCTTTTCATTATGGAAGGTAGTCTATTGTCGAGATTTTTAGTACTCCAATTAATGGTAGCCTTTTCATTATGGAAGGTAGTCTGTCGTTGAGATTTATGTTACTCCAATGGATGGTAGCCTTGTCATTATGAAAGGTATTTTGTTGTCGAGATTTTTGTTACCCCAATGGATGGTAGCCTTTTCATTATGGAATGTAGTCTGTTGTCGATATTTTTGTTACCCCAGTGGATGGTAGCCTTGTCATTATGGAAGGTAGTCTGTTGTCGAGATTTTTGTTACTCCAATGAATGGTAGCCTTGTCATTATGAAAGGTAGTCTGTCATTGAGATTTCTGGTACTCCAATGGATTGTAGCCTTGTCATTATGGAAGGTAGTCTGTTGTTCAAATCTTTGTTACTCTAATTGATGATACCCTTGTCATTATGGAAGGTAGTCTGTTGTCGAGATTTTTGTTACTCCAATGGATGGTAGCCTTGTCATTATGGAAGGTAGTCTTTTGTCGAGATTTTTGTTTCTCCAATGGATGGTAGTCTTGTCATTATGGAACATAGTCTATTTTCTAGATTTTGTGACTCCAATGGATGGTAGCCTTGTCATTATGGAACATAGTCTGTTGTCGATATTTTTGTTACTCCAGTGGATGTTAGCCTTGTCATTATGGAAGGTAGTTTGTTGTCGATATTTATGTTACTCCAGTGGATGCTAGCCTTGTCATTATGGAAGGTAGTATGTTATCGAGATTTTTGTTATTCCAATGGATGGTAGCCTTGTCATTAGGGAAGGTAGTTTGTTGTTGAGATTTATGTTACTCCAATGGATTATAGCCTTGTCATTATGGAATGTAGTCTGTTGTTCAAATTATTGTTACTCCAATGGATGGTAGCCTTTTCATTATGAAAGGTAGTCGGTTGTCGAAATTTTTGTTATTCCATTGGATGGTAGCCTTGTCATTATGGAAGGTAGTTTGTTGTTGAGATTTTTGTTATTCCAATGGATGGTAACCTTGTCATTATGGAAGGTAGTATTTTGTCGAGATTTTTGTTACTCCAATGGATGGTATCCTTGTCATTATGCAAATTAGTCTGTTGTTCAAATTTTTGTTACTCCAATAGATGGTGGCCTTATCATTATGGAAGGTAGTCCATTGTCGAGATTTTTGTTATACCAATGGATGGTAGCCTTGTCATTATGGAAGGTAGTCTATTGTCGAGATTTTTAGTACTCCAATGAATGGTAGCCTTGTCATTATGGAAGGTAGTCTATTGTCGAGATTTTTGTTATTCAAATGGATGGTAACCTTGTCATTATGGAAGGTAGTCTGTTGTCGAGATTTTGTTACTCCAATGGATGGTAGCCTTGTCATTATGGAACATAGTTTATTGTCGATATTTTTATTATTCCATTGGATGGTAGCCTTTTTATTATTGAAGGTAGTCTGTTTTTTAGATTATTTTTATTCCAATGGATGGTAACCTTGTCATTATGGATGGTAGTCTTTTGTCGAGACTTCTGTTACTCCAATGGATGGTAGCCTTGTCGTTATGGAAGGTATTCTGTTGTCGAGATTTTTGTTACCCCAATGGATGGTAGCCTTATCATTATGGAACATAGTCTGTTGTCGATATTTTTGTTACTCCAGTTGATGCTAGCCTTGTCATTATGGAAGGTAGTCTGTTGTCGATATTTTTTTTACTCCAATGAATGGTACCCTTGTCATTATGGAAGGTAGTCTATCGTTGAGATTTCTGTTACTCCAATGGATTGTAGCCTTGTCATTATGGAAGATACTCTATTGTTCAAATCATCGTTACTCCAATTGATGATAGCCTTGTCATTATGGAAGGTAGTCGGTTGTCGAGATTTTTGTTACTCCAAAGGATGGTAGCCTTGTCATTATGGTAAGTAGTTTGTTGTTGAGAGTTTGTTACTCCAATGGATGGTAGCCTTGTCATTATGGATGGCAGTCTATTGTCGAGATTTTTAGTACTCCGATGAATGGTAGCCTTGTCATTATGGAAGGTAGTCTATTGTCGAGATTTTTGTTATTCAAATGGATGGTAACCTTGTCATTATGGAAGGTAGTCTTTTGTCGAGATTTTTGTTACCGCAATGGATGGTAGCCTTGTCATTATGGAAGGTAGTCTATTTTCATGATTTTTAGTACTCCAATGAATGGTAGCCTGGTCATTACGGAAGGTAGTCTGTCGTTGAGATTTATGTTACTCTAACGGATTGTAGCCTTGTCATTATGGAAGGTAGTCGGTCGTTGAGATTTCTGTTACTCCAATGGATTGTAGCCTTGTCATTATGGAAGGTAGTCTATTGTTCAATTCTTCGTTACTCCAATTGATGATGACCTTGTCATTATGGAAGGTAGTTCGTTGTCGAGATTTTTGTTACTCCAATGGATGGTAGCCTAGTCATTATGGTAAGTAGTTTGTTGTTGAGATTTTGTTACTCCAATGGATGGTAGCCTTGTCATTATGGAAGGTAGTCTGTCGTTGAGATTTATGTTACTCCAATGGATGGTAGCCATGTCATTATGGAAGGTATTTTGTTGTCGAGATTTTTGTTACCCCAATGGATGGTAGCCTTGTCATTATGGAAGGTAGTCTATTGTCGAGATTTTTAGTACTCCAATTAATGGTAGCCTTGTCATTATGGAACGTAGTCTATCGTTAAGATTTATGTTACTCCAATGGATTTTAGCCTTGTCATTATGGAAGGTAGTCTGTTGTTCATATTTTTGTTACTCCAATGGATGGTAGCCTTTTCATTATGGAAGGTAGTCTGTTGTTGAGATTTTTGTTATTCCATTGGACGGTAGCCTTGTAATTATGGAAGCTAGTCTGTTGTTGAGATTTTTGTTATTCCAATGGATGGTAACCTTGTCATTATGGAAGGTAGTCTTTTTTCAAGATTTTAGTTACTCCAATTTATGCTAGTCTTGTCATTATGGAATGTAGTCTGTTGTCGAGATTTTGTTACTCCAATGGATGGTAGCCTTGTCATTATGGAACATAGTTTATTGTCGATATTTTTGTTATTCCATTGGATGGTAGCCTTTTTATTATTAAAGGTAGTCTGTTTTTGAGATTATTTTTATTCCAATGGATGGTAACCTTGTCATTATGGAAGGTAGTCTTTTGTCGAGACTTCTGTTACTCCAATGGATGGTAGCCTTGTCATTATGGAAGGTATTCTGTTGTCGAGATTTTTGTTACCCCAATGGATGGTAGCCTTATCATTATGGAACATAGTCTGTTGTCGATATTTTTGTTACTCCAGTGGATGCTAGCCTTGTCATTATGGAAGGTAGTCTGTTGTCGATATTTTTTTTACTCCAATGAATGGTAGCCTTGTCATTATGGAAGGTAGTCTATCGTTGAGATTTCTGTTACTCCAATGGATTGTAGCCTTGTCATTATGGAAGATACTCTATTGTTCAAATCTTCGTTACTCCAATTGATGATAGCCTTGTCATTATGGAAGGTAGTCGGTTGTCGAGATTTTTGTTACTCCAAAGGATGGTAGCCTTGTCATTATTGTAAGTAGTTTGTTGTTGAGAGTTTGTTACTCCAATGGATGGTACCCTTGTCATTATGGAAGGTAGTCTGTCGTTGAGATTTATGTTACTCCAATAGATGGTAGCCATGTCATTATGGAAGGTATTCTGTTGTCGAGATTTTTGTTACCCCAATGGATGGTAGCCTTTTCATTATGGAAGGTAGTCTATTGTCGAGATTTTTAGTACTCCAATTAATGGTAGCCTTTTCATTATGGAAGGTAGTCTGTCGTTGAGATTTATGTTACTCCAATGGATGGTAGCCTTGTCATTATGAAAGGTATTTTGTTGTCGAGATTTTTGTTACCCCAATGGATGGTAGCCTTTTCATTATGGAAGGTAGTCTATTGTCGAGATTTTTAGTACTCCAATTAATGGTAGCCTTGTAATTATGGAAGCTAGTCTGTTGTTGAGATTTTTGTTATTCCAATGGATGGTAACCTTATCATTATGGAAGGTAGTCTTTTTTCGAGATTTTAGTTACTCCAATTTATGGTAGTCTTGTCATTATGGAAAGTAGTCTGTTGTCGAGATTTTGTTACTCCAATGGATGGTAGCCTTGTCATTATGGAACATAGTTTATTGTCGATATTTTTATTATTCCATTGGATGGTAGCCTTTTTATTATTGAAGGTAGTCTGTTTTTGAGATTATTTTTATTCCAATGGATGGTAACCTTGTCATTATGGCTGGTAGTCTTTTGTCGAGACTTCTGTTACTCCAATGGATGGTAGCCTTGTCGTTATGGAAGGTATTCTGTTGTCGAGATTTTTGTTACCCCAATGGATGGTAGCCTTATCATTATGGAACATAGTCTGTTGTCGATATTTTTGTTACTCCAGTTGATGCTAGCCTTGTCATTATGGAAGGTAGTCTGTTGTCGATATTTTTTTTACTCCAATGAATGGTACCCTTGTCATTATGGAAGGTAGTCTATCGTTGAGATTTCTGTTACTCCAATGGATTGTAGCCTTGTCATTATGGAAGATACTCTATTGTTCAAATCATCGTTACTCCAATTGATGATAGCCTTGTCATTATGGAAGGTAGTATTTTGTCGAGATTTTTGTTACTCCAATGGATGGTATCCTTGTCATTATGCAAATTAGTCTGTTGTTCAAATTTTTGTTACTCCAATAGATGGTGGCCTTATCATTATGGAAGGTAGTCCATTGTCGAGATTTTTGTTATACCAATGGATGGTAGCCTTGTCATTATGGAAGGTAGTCTATTGTCGAGATTTTTGTTATTCAAATGGATGGTAACCTTGTCATTATGGAAGGTAGTCTGTTGTCGAGATTTTTGTTACCGCAATAGATGGTAGCCTTGTCATTATGGAAGGTAGTCTATTTTCATGATTTTTAGTACTCCAATGAATGGTAGCCTGGTCATTACGGAAGGTAGTCTGTCGTTGAGATTTATGTTACTCTAACGGATTGTAGCCTTGTCATTATGGAAGGTAGTCGATCGTTGAGATTTCTGTTACTCCAATGGATTGTAGCCTTGTCATTATGGAAGGTAGTCTATTGTTCAATTCTTCGTTACTCCAATTGATGATGACCTTGTCATTATGGAAGGTAGTTCGTTGTCGAGATTTTTGTTACTCCAATGGATGGTAGCCTAGTCATTATGGTAAGTAGTTTGTTGTTGAGATTTTGTTACTCCAATGGATGGTAGCCTTGTCATTATGGAAGGTAGTCTGTCGTTGAGATTTATGTTACTCCAATGGATGGTAGCCATGTCATTATGGAAGGTATTTTGTTGTCGAGATTTTTGTTACCCCAATGGATGGTAGCCTTGTCATTATGGAAGGTAGTCTATTGTCGAGATTTTTAGTACTCCAATTAATGGTAGCCTTGTCATTATGGAACGTAGTCTGTCGTTAAGATTTATGTTACTCCAATGGATTTTAGCCTTGTCATTATGGAAGGTAGTCTGTTGTTCATATTTTTGTTACTCCAATGGATGGTAGCCTTTTCATTATGGAAGGTAGTCTGTTGTTGAGATTTTTGTTATTCCATTGGACGGTAGCCTTGTAATTATGGAAGCTAGTCTGTTGTTGAGATTTTTGTTATTCCAATGGATGGTAACCTTGTCATTATGGAAGGTAGTCTTTTTTCAAGATTTTAGTTACTCTAATTTATGCTAGTCTTGTCATTATGGAATGTAGTCTGTTGTCGAGATTTTGTTACTCCAATGGATGGTAGCCTTGTCATTATGGAACATAGTTTATTGTCGATATTTTTGTTATTCCATTGGATGGTAGCCTTTTTATTATTAAAGGTAGTCTGTTTTTGAGATTATTTTTATTCCAATGGATGGTAACCTTGTCATTATGGAAGGTAGTCTTTTGTCGAGACTTCTGTTACTCCAATGGATGGTAGCCTTGTCATTATGGAAGGTATTCTGTTGTCGAGATTTTTGTTACCCCAATGGATGGTAGCCTTATCATTATGGAACATAGTCTGTTGTCGATATTTTTTTTACTCCAATGAATGGTAGCCTTGTCATTATGGAAGGTAGTCTATCGTTGAGATTTCTGTTACTCCAATGGATTGTAGCCTTGTCATTATGGAAGATACTCTATTGCTCAAATCTTCGTTACTCCAATTGATGATAGCCTTGTCATTATGGAAGGTAGTCGGTTGTCGAGATTTTTGTTACTCCAAAGGATGGTAGCCTTGTCATTATTGTAAGTAGTTTGTTGTTGAGAGTTTGTTACTCCAATGGATGGTACCCTTGTCATTATGGAAGGTAGTCTGTCGTTGAGATTTATGTTACTCCAATAGATGGTAGCCATGTCATTATGGAAGGTATTCTGTTGTCGAGATTTTTGTTACCCCAATGGATGGTAGCCTTTTCATTATGGAAGGTAGTCTATTGTCGAGATTTTTAGTACTCCAATTAATGGTAGCCTTTTCATTATGGAAGGTAGTCTGTCGTTGAGATTTATGTTACTCCAATGGATGGTAGCCTTGTCATTATGAAAGGTATTTTGTTGTCGAGATTTTTGTTACCCCAATGGATGGTAGCCTTTTCATTATGGAATGTAGTCTGTTGTCGATATTTTTGTTACCCCAGTGGATGGTAGCCTTGTCATTATGGAAGGTAGTCTGTTGTCGAGATTTTTGTTACTCCAATGAATGGTAGCCTTGTCATTATGAAAGGTAGTCTGTCATTGAGATTTCTGGTACTCCAATGGATTGTAGCCTTGTCATTATGGAAGGTAGTCTGTTGTTCAAATCTTTGTTACTCTAATTGATGATACCCTTGTCATTATGGAAGGTAGTCTGTTGTCGAGATTTTTGTTACTCCAATGGATGGTAGCCTTGTCATTATGGAAGGTAGTCTTTTGTCGAGATTTTTGTTTCTCCAATGGATGGTAGTCTTGTCATTATGGAACATAGTCTATTTTCTAGATTTTGTGACTCCAATGGATGGTAGCCTTGTCATTATGGAACATAGTCTGTTGTCGATATTTTTGTTACTCCAGTGGATGTTAGCCTTGTCATTATGGAAGGTAGTTTGTTGTCGATATTTATGTTACTCCAGTGGATGCTAGCCTTGTCATTATGGAAGGTAGTATGTTATCGAGATTTTTGTTATTCCAATGGATGGTAGCCTTGTCATTAGGGAAGGTAGTTTGTTGTTGAGATTTATGTTACTCCAATGGATTATAGCCTTGTCATTATGGAATGTAGTCTGTTGTTCAAATTATTGTTACTCCAATGGATGGTAGCCTTTTCATTATGAAAGGTAGTCGGTTGTCGAAATTTTTGTTATTCCATTGGATGGTAGCCTTGTCATTATGGAAGGTAGTTTGTTGTTGAGATTTTTGTTATTCCAATGGATGGTAACCTTGTCATTATGGAAGGTAGTATTTTGTCGAGATTTTTGTTACTCCAATGGATGGTATCCTTGTCATTATGCAAATTAGTCTGTTGTTCAAATTTTTGTTACTCCAATAGATGGTGGCCTTATCATTATGGAAGGTAGTCCATTGTCGAGATTTTTGTTATACCAATGGATGGTAGCCTTGTCATTATGGAAGGTAGTCTATTGTCGAGATTTTTAGTACTCCAATGAATGGTAGCCTTGTCATTATGGAAGGTAGTCTATTGTCGAGATTTTTGTTATTCAAATGGATGGTAACCTTGTCATTATGGAAGGTAGTCTGTTGTCGAGATTTTTGTTACCGCAATGGATGGTAGCCTTGTCATTAAGGAAGGTAGTCTACTTTCATGATTTTTAGTACTCCAATGAATGGTAGCCTGGTCATTATGGAAGGTAGTCTATCATTGGGATTTCTGTTACTCCAATGGATTGTAGCCTTGTCATTATGGAAGGTAGTCTGTTGTTCAATTCTTCGTTACTCCAATTGATGATAGCCTTGTCATTATGGAAGGTAGTTCGTTGTCGAGATTTTTGTTACTCCAATGGATGGTAGCCTAGTCATTATGGTAAGTAGTTTGTTGTCGAGATTTTGTTACTCCGTTGGATGGTATCCTTGTCATTATCGAAGGTAGTCTGTCGTTGAGATTTATGTTACTCCAATGGATGGTAGCCATGTCATTATGGAAGGTATTCTGTTGTCGAGATTTTTGTTACCCCAATGGATGGTAGCCTTGTCATTATGGAAGGTAGTCTATTGTCGAGATTTTTAGTAATCCAATTAATGGTAGCCTTGTCATTATGGAACGTAGTCTGTCGTTAAGATTTATGTTACTCCAATGGATTTTAGCCTTGTCATTATGGAAGGTAGTCTGTTGTTCATATTTTTGTTACTCCAATGGATGGTAGCCTTTTCATTATGGAAGGTAGTTTGTTGTTGAGATTTTTGTTATTCCATTGGACCGTAGCCTTGTCATTATGGAAGCTAGTCTGTTGTTGAGATTTTTGTTATTCCAATTGATGGTAACCTTGTCATTATGGAAGGTAGTCTTTTTTCGAGATTTTAGTTACTCCAATTTATGGTAGTCTTATCATTATGGAAAGTAGTTTGTTGTTGAGATTTTGTTACTCCAATGGATGGTAGCCTTGTCATTATGGAACATAGTTTATTGTCGATATTTTTGTTATTTCATTGGATGGTAGCCTTTTCATTATTGAAGGTAGTCTGTTTTTGAGATTATTTTTATTCCAATGGATGGTAACCTTGTCATTATGGAAGGTAGTCTTTTGTCGAGACTTCTGTTACTCCAATGGATGGTAGCCTTGTCATTATGGAAGGTATTTTGTTGTCGAGATTTTTGTTACCCCAATGGATGGTAGCCTTTTCATTATGGAACATAGTCTGTTGTCGATATTTTTGTTACTCCAGTGGATGCTAGCCTTGTCATTATGGAAGGTAGTCTGTTGTCGATATTTTTTTTACTCCAATGAATGGTAGCCTTGTCCTTATAGAAGGTAGTCTATCGTTGAGATTTCTGTTACTCCAATGGATTCTAGCCTTGTCATTATGGAAGATACTCTATTGTTCAAATCTTCGTTACTCCAATTGATGATAGCCTTGTCATTATGGAAGGTAGTCGGTTATCGAGATTTTTGTTACTCCAAAGGATGGTAGCCTTGTCATTATGGTAAGTAGTTTGTTGTTGAGAGTTTGTTACTCCAATGGATGGTACCCTTGTCATTATGGAAGGTAGTCTGTCGTTGAGATTTATGTTACTCCAATGGATGGTAGCCATGTCATTATGGAAGGTATTCTGTTGTCGAGATTTTTGTTACCCCAATGGATGGTAGCCTTGTCATTATGGAAGGTAGTCTATTGTCGAGATTTTTAGTACTCCAATTAATGGTAGCCTTTTCATTATGGAAGGTAGTCTGTCATTGAGATTTATGTTACTCCAATGGATGGTAGCCTTGTCATCATTAAAGGTATTTTGTTGTCGAGATTTTTGTTACCCCAATGGATGGTAGCCTTTTCATTATGGAATGTAGTCTGTTGTCGATATTTTTGTTACCCCAGTGGATGATAGCCTTGTCATTATGGAAGGTAGTTTGTTGTCGAGATTTTTGTTACTCCAATGGATGGTAGCCTTGTCATTATGGAAGGTAGTATTTTGTCGAGATTTTTGTTACTCCAATGGATGGTAGTCTTGTCATTATTGAACATAGTCTATGGTCGAGATTTTGTGACTCTAATGGATGGTAGCCTTGTCATTATGGAACATAGTTTGTTGTCGATATTTTTGTTACTCCAGTGGATGCTAGCCTTGTCATTATGGAAGGTAGTTTGTTGTCGATATTTTTGTTACTCCAATGGATTGTAGCCTTGTCATTATGGAATGTAGTCTGTTGTTCATATTATTGTTACTCCAATGGATGGTAGACTTTTCATTTTGAAAGGTAGTCGGTTGTCGAAATTTTTGTTATTCCATTGGATGGTAGCCGTGTCATTATGGAAGGTAGTTTGTTGTTGAGATTTTTGTTATTCCAATGGATGGTAACCTTGTCATTATAGAAGGTAGTATTTTGTCGAGATTTTTGTTACTCCAATGGATGGTATCCTTGTCATTATGCAAAGTAGTCTGTTGTTCAAATTTTTGTTACTCCAATGGATGGTGGCCTTATCATTATGGAAGGTAGTCCATTGTCGAGATTTTTGTTATACCAATGGATGGTAGCCTTGTCATTATGGAAGGTAGTCTATTGTCGAGATTTTTAGTACTCCAATGAATGGTAGCCTTGTCATTATGGAAGGTAGTCTATTCTCGAGATTTTTGTTATTCAAATGGATGGTAAACTTGTCATTATGGAAGGTAGTCTGTTGTCGAGATTTTTGTTACCACAATGGATGGTAGCCTTGTCGTTATGGAAGGTAGTCTATTTTCAATATTTTTAGTACTCCAATGAATGGTAGCCTGGTCATTATGGAAGGTAGTCTGTCGTTGAGATTTATGTTACTCTAACGGATTATAGCCTTCTCATTATGGAAGGTAGTCTATAGTTGAGATTTCTGTTACTCCAATGGATTGTAGCCTTGTCATTATGGAAGGTAGTCTGTTGTTCAATTCTTCGTTACTCCAATTGATGATAGCCTTGTCATTATGGAAGGTAGTTCGTTGTCGAGATTTTTGTTCACTACGCCAAATAAGCTATTTAATAGCGCTTTTTTTTGTTTTTGATAGCGCTTAAAAGTGCTATTAACCGCGCCACTATTGTAAATATTTCTTATTTAATAGCACTTTAAAAGCGCTATTAAAGTACCAATTTATAATAGCGTTTTAATTAAAGTGCTATCAAAGTCAGTATTTTGCATGTTTTTTGTTTGTTTTTTTATAGCACTCTAAACAAAAAGCGCTAATATATAACATATGTTTGATAGCGCTTTCAAATAAAGTGCTAATAAATGGTACATATTTGGTACAATATTTTTAATAAGTACAGTACAATATTTTTTTCTTACACAATCATTTTTTTTGGTGTAAATATAAAATAACTATATTCAATTCAACACAAATAACGCTTTAAGTTACTCATTGCATATATATTATGATCCATCAAATACCAAATAACATTTTAAATTACCAAATCCTATTGTTTCCAAATATCATAACATATAGAATATTAAGAGGGCGTTTGCATAGCCAAATTTGTAGATGCCCATCTATGAGTACTTCAATCCAAATCCAAAAACATACAATCAAATTCTCTAAACAAAATAAAGCCCTGTGTTTCTTGGACCACCTTGTCATTGTTACACGTTCATCTACCTGCACATCCCTGATATCCATTTTAGAGAGAGAGGCACTCTGCAACTCAGTGACAGGCATGGCAGGGGGTGTGGAAGCAGAGAAAGAAGTCCTCCTATTGGGAGCATGAACTTCCCTCTGGGCTCATCTGGGTAGCCATGTCCCTCCTTGAAACAGCAGGAGATACATTGGTGCCTGCATCCTTGAAACTATCGAACTTTTCCTCTGTAAATTGGAAACAATGTGAAAAGGAAAAAAAAAGAAGGTTATATCATGTGCATAAAAGTTTTGTTTCAAAATGAAACAATACTAGTATGATATGTCATCTAAGTAGTTATAATATCATTATGCACAATATTTTAAAGACACGGATTTACTGCAGTCAATAACCAACGCAGTCAGCAAATCTAAATGCTTACCATAGATCCAATAGCTCACATTCTGACTTCATCAAATCAGATTCGAAGCACAAGCTCAGAATGTGAGCTGTCCGATTTCCAACATAAGACTCTGCTTTACTGAATGCAGTAACAGTGTTGTTTTTTTATCACAGCATATTCAAATTCTAAACCATCAATGTAATCATCATTTGGGTCATCTTAAAAAACCAAGAGTTACATCCACAACACTGTGCAGCAGTAGTTAAAGAAGAATGACAAAGTATGAAGAGTTCAGAAAAGAAGGTTGATGAACTCATTTAGATGAAACATGTGATCTTACTACCCTAGTATTGATTGCACACAGACAAAGACATTTCTCAAGCTCAAGCATAGCTTAACTAACAAACTACATCAAAATCACAACTCAAAACTAGATAAGGTAAAATTCGATCAAGGGATATAATATATGAACTTATTTAACTGAAACATGTGATCTCAAGGATTACATATACACAGACAAAGACATTTCTCAAGCTCAAGCATAACTAAACTAAAGAATACATTGAAATTAAAACTCAGAACTAGATAAGGTAAAATTCGATCAAGGGATATAATATATAGTAGTATAGCATAACAACCTCGGGCAGGAACTGACGACTGGCCCTGCATCTGAGAGCAGCCATGTACACTAACTGAGCGAGCCATACAAGGATCCGTCCGTGCAGGAAGCACTCCACCATTGCCCCCAGAACTATTTGTAAACCCAACAGATGAAGCATTAACAGCAGCAGAAAAAGGTGAAGCTGACATAAAACCCCCTCCATCAAAATAATGACCTGCAGGTGAATACAACGACAAGGAAATTTAATTCAGATGGAAGAAAAACAAAGTTAAATACCTTGATGAAGATTGACGGAAGTTATTGTGAAACTATCAGTTATGAAAGCTGATGCCACAGGGAGGTACTTAAAAGAAAGAAAGAAAGAGAATATAAGATCACAAGAACCTCTCAACCTCGCTTTCATCGATTCCATCTGCATCACTTTCAACAACTTCTTCACATCACCGACGCTAACACAAACCATTTCTATCCTCTCCGGTAGAGGCTTTAAATTGATGGTAGACATAAAAAAAACAAAAGCAATAAATGAGAATGAAATTGTGAATCCTGGTTCCATACTTGTTAAGAACAACACTAAAAAATATAGAATTATCAAATGCAAAAAATATTAAAGAAACAATATATTTGAAATTTAAATGGTTTTATAAAAAGATGTAAGAATATATAGTAACATTTAATTTTCTATTCGTTTCCATGAAGTCTGCTTGAAAAAGATTATAACTTAGATAATTTTATCATATTTTAGATTTCAAGAAGGAGACAAACAGCAGATGTGAAGTTGCTTTTCCAACTTTGCAAAGAGCACCACACTGAGCCTCTGCTTCTGAGGGTGCCTGGAGAATTTGAAGCCTTAGCCAAATGGTTAACACATAGTACAATATATTATTTCATTGAAGTATTGCAATATGTTACCTCAACAACGGGCACTCCCATGAGTTTTAAAAGTTTTTTGCATGCTTGATTATTTTCTTTAGTCACCTACAATATAGAAATATATCCTTAACAATATAATACCAAAACCTTGCTTCAATCTATCATACGGAAGAAAAAAATTAAAGGTCCTAAAATAAACATGTCTAAGAAACAACGACCAACCTTCACTGTCCGTTTACTGAATTTTTCAATATCTTCCTTATTGTGAGCCTGCAATGACAATAAATAGCAGCGAAGGGATGAACATTTTGAATTAATACAAGTAATATAAGCATAAAAACCAGAGAGAACTGAAGTTGCCAACAATCTGCATATACCTCTATGGCTACCGACAAACTCTCTTGAGCCTCAACTCTCCTTGAGAGACTATAACAAAGTTTTAGAATAAAATAAACCACTTAGGAACTTCTGATAAGAATCTATAATTAGAATTCTCTATAAATAATAGAACGAAAAAACACCGTTTTCAGCTCTTAATTCTTCATATTCAGTGGTTTCCCCATCCATATGACGATGCAACACTACCTCGATATTCGACAAGTTTCCCTTCTTTCGAGGGTAAAGCGTGGATCCCTAAGTGTAGAACAGAAAACCCAACTTAACATAGTCTTAATACAAATAATATACTGATTTGAATATCTAGACTGCAACAGAAAACTCCCATTTATATCATTAACTTATAATCAGCACTTGCATTTAAAAATAAGACAAACGAAGAATCAACTTACCAATGGAACGTTCTTCTTGAAGCCAACACCAAGATGAAAAATCTTTGCAAGTTGGTAGAAAGCCTTTGGTTGACCATTGTTGGCAGCCACTATAAAATATTTACATGCCAACCGCACATCTCTTTTCACTCCAATTCCCTTGAGAAACATGACACCTAGGTTATAATGGCCACCAACCTCGTCATTTTCAGCAGCCTTTTCAAAATACTCTTTTGCCTGTAATTCAGAAAAAGATATCATAAATTAAGCATAGACATACATAGACACACAATACCACCGATAAAGTGTGTCCCCATTCCATTCCCCAAAAATTTGAAGTCCATACAAACACAAAAAAGGCAAAGATGATCATACTTTAGTGTAATTTTTGCTGTCGACTCCATAGCCTTTGACATACAAATAACCAATCCCATTATAAGCAGAGTAGAGGTGATGCTTAGATGCTAGAGTAAGCCATTCAAAGGCTTTTGTATAGTTCCTCTCAACACCGGCTCCCCTGGCATATATCTCTCCGAGAAGCTCCATGGAGCGAGGCTCACCCTTCTCCACTGCCTTCAAGAACCACGAAAGTGCCTTAGAATGGTCACGCCTCAAAGCAACAAAAGCTATAAAACCAATGCTCATCACAAGTACTACATATAGTCGTGTCGATGTTTCGACCAACTTTACTAAGCCGAATCAAAATTAAGCAAAGATGCAACCACCATTTTGTATTCAGATTTAACATGAACATGATATTGATACGAATTGCGCCATTTTTCGACACAACAAACACAAGTTTAATCCGAATTCGATCCTAAACAGCATAACAGTTCTAATGCTGCCATGAGAAACAAAATACCTAGCCCTGTTATCAGAATGCTTTCACAAATGTCATGACATTGAGTTTCAATAACCAGATTCAAACCAAAGAACACACAATTCCAAACAGATTGAAATAAGAAAGTGAAATGAAACTTACATGAATGTAACATAAACACTTTTCAAGAATCAAGAATAATGAGGAAAAAGATACTCTTCGGGAGAAGCTTACTGGTTTTCGAGATAGTAATGATCAGAATGCGGCGGAATTTTCAAAAAATTGAAATGCTTAAAAAGGAGGATGACGAAGAAATCAGGGATCAAGAAGGTATGTGTGGCATTGCAAAACGATATTTCGATAAGTTGTTTGAAGCTAGAATAGGGACATACGAGCCGGTGTTTCACTTAATACATCATGTCATTACTGTTGAGGATAATGATTTTCTAACCGCTCCTATTTTGAAAGAGGAGCTTTTTGAGCCGTTGAGTCAAATGCATCCCGACAAATCTCCCGGTCCTCATGGTTTCAATCCGGCTTTTTATCAAAAGTTTTGGTCCACGTGTGGGGAGGATATTTTTACTGATCTAGGAGAGATTCTGAGTCCAGGAGCATCATCGGTGTAAAATTGAAGCATAGTTCCAGCTGCTCCTCCAGAGGCTCCACCACCTGCTGTTTTCCTTCTCCTCATGCTTGCAGTAGCAGCTGCACTTCCTCTTTGGGGACCTCCTCCACCTAAAGCCATTTTCTGAAATGCAAATTCACACACTTAACATCAAAATTAAAACCCAATTTAGATTAATTCCCAATTCCTAATTTCAAACCAGAGTAATCAATCCTAAAATCAAGCAACAATTCAAATCAAGTTTTAGCATCTAAAACACTAGTTCATAAATACCAGAAACCTTGATCCAAAATCTCAAAACCCTAGACCAAGAACCTTAACTGCATGAAACTCAAAATACACAAGCAAATCAATTTCACTTCTCCGATTAAACAACTAAAAAACAAAATTGAGAAAGGAACCTGAAAATGGGGAATTCCGGTTATGAGAATCAACGGCGCCGGTGATCTGAGACGATGAACTCGTCGTGTTTGGTGAATGAAGTTTTAAAAAACTTTGTTTACTCGTTTACTTAATTGTAATAGATTTATAAAAAATAGAAATAAAATTTGACTTGGATTTGTGATGTTTGTCCACGCGAATGTGACCAATAAGGATTTGCCATGTAATCATCTTCCGCGTGTTATTAATTAATAGCGCTTTTTAATAAACGCTATTATATAGGTAGTCAAATAATAGCGTTTTATACAAAATGCTATCTTAAAGAAGTTTAATAATAGCGTTCTAGTACAAAGTGCTATCAAAATTACATAGTCTGTATTATATAATAGCGCCCGATTAAAAAGTGCTATTATAAATGTGTTTTTTCCATTTTAATAGCATTTTTTTTAAAAGTGCTATTAAATTAGGTGATACAAAAAATCATTTTTGGCGTAGTGGTTACTCCAATGGATGGTAGCCTAGTCATTATGGTAAGTAGTTTGTTGTCGAGATTTTGTTACTCCAATGGATGGTAGCCTTGTCATTATCGAAGGTAGTATGTCGTTGAGATTTATGTTACTCCAATGGATGGTAGCCATGTCATTATGGAAGGTATTTTGTTGTCGAGATTTTTGTTACCCCAATGGATGGTAGCCTTGTCATTATTCAAGGTAGTCTATTGTCGAGATTTTTAGTACTCCAATTAATGGTAGCCTTGTCATTATGGAACGTAGTCTGTCGTTAAGATTTATGTTACTCCAATGGATTTTAGCTTTGTCATTATGGAAGGTAGTCTGTTGTTCATATTTTTGTTACTCCAATGGATGGTAGCCTTTTCATTATGGAAGGTAGTCTGTTGTTGAGATTTTTGTTATTCCATTGGACGATAGCCTTGTCAATATGGAAGCTAGTCTGTTGTTGAGATTTTTGTTATTCCAATGGATGGTAACCTTGTCATTATGGAAGGTAGTCTTTTTTCGAGATTTTAGTTACTCCAATTTATGGTAGTCTTGTCATTATGGAAAGTAGTCTGTTGTCGAGATTTTGTTACTCCAATGGATGGTAGCCTTGTCATTATGGAACATAGTTTATTGTCGATATTTTTGTTACTACAGTGGATGCTAGCCTTGTCATTATTGAAGGTAGTCTGTTGTCGATATTTTTGTTACTCCAGTGGATGCTAGCCTTGTCATTATGGAAGGTATTCTGTTGTCGAGATTTTTGTTACCCCAATGGATGGTAGCCTTGTCATTATGGAAGGTAGTCTATTGTCGAGATTTTTAGTACTCTAATGAATGGTAGCCTTGTCATTATGGAAGGTAGTCTGTTATTGAGATTTATGTTACTCCAATGGATTGTAGCCTTGTCATTATGAAATGTATTATGTTGTTCATATTTTTGTTACTCCAATGGATGGTAGCCTTTTCATTATGAAAGGTAGTCGGTTGTCGAGATTTTTGTTATTCCATTGGATGGTAGCCTTGTCATTATGGAAGGTAGTCTGTTGTTGAGATTTTTGTTATTCCAATGGATGGTAACCTTATTATTATGGAAGGTAGTATTTTGTCGAGATTTTTGTTACTCCAATGGATGGTAGCCTTGTCATAATGCAAAGTAGTCTGTTGTTCAAATTTTTGTTACTCCAATGGACAGTGGCCTTATCATTATGGAAGGTAGTCCATTGTCGATATTTTTGTTTTTCCAATGGATGGTAGCCTTGTCATTATGGAAGGTAGTCTATTGTCGAGTTTTTTGTACTCCAATGAATGGTATCCTTGTCATTATGGAAGGTAGTCTGTTGTCGAGATTTTTGTTATTCAAATGGATGGTAACCTTGTCATTATGGAAGGTAGTCTGTTGTCGAGATTTTTGGTACCCCAATGGATGGTAGCCTTGTCATTATTGAAGGTAGTCTATTTTCAAGATTTTTAATACTCCAATGAATGGTAGCCTGGTCATTATGGAAGGTAGTGTGTCGTTGAGATTTATGTTACTCTAACGGATTGTAGCCTTGTCATTATGGAAAGTAGTCTGTTGTTCATATTTTTGTTACTCCAATGGATGGTAGCATTTTCATTTAAGAAGGTAGTCTGTTGTCGAGATTTTTTTAATTCCATTGGATGGTAGCCTTGTCATTATGGAAGGTAGTCTATTGTTGATATTTTTGTTATTCCAATGGATGGAAACCTTGTCATTATGGAAGGTAGTCTTTTTTCGAGATTTTAGTTACTCCAATTTATGGTAGTCTTGTCATTATGGAAAGTAGTCTGTTGTCGAGATTTTGTTACTCCAATGGATGGTAGCCTTGTCATTATGGAACATAGTTTATTGTCGATATTTTTGTTACTCCAGTGGATGCTAGCCTTGTCATTATTGAAGGTAGTCTGTTGTCGATATTTTTGTTACTCCGGTGGATGCTAGCCTTGTCATTATGGAAGGTAGTCTGTTGTCGATATTTTTGTTACTCCAATGGATGGTAGCCTTGTCATTATGGAAGGTAGTCTGTTGTCGAGATTTTTGTTATTCCAATGGATGTTAACCTTGTCATTATGGAAAGTAGTCTGTTGTCGAGATTTTTGTTACCCCAATGGATGGTAGCCTTGTCATTATGGAAGGTAGTCTATTGTCGAGATTTTTAGTACTCTAATGAATGGTAGCCTTGTCATTATGGAAGGTAGTTTGTTATTGAGATTTATGTTACTCCAATGGATTGTAGCCTTGTCATTATGAAATGTATTATGTTGTTCATATTTTTGTTACTCCAATGGATGGTAGCCTTTTCATTATGAAAGGTAGTCGGTTGTCGAGATTTTTGTTATTCCATTGGATGGTAGCCTTGTCATTATGGAAGGTAGTCTGTTGTTAAGATTTTTGTTATTCCAATGGATGGTAACCTTGTCATTATGGAAGGTAGTATTTTGTCGTGATTTTTGTTACTCCAATGGATGGTAGCCTTGTCATTATGCAAAGTAGTCTGTTGTTCAAATTTTTGTTACTCCAATGGACAGTGGCCTTATCATTATGGAAGGTAGTCCATTGTCGATATTTTGGTTATTCCAATGGATGGTAGCCTTGTCCTTATGGAAGGTAGTCTATTGTCGAGTTTTTTGTACTCCAATGAATGGTATCCTTGTCATTATAGAAGGTAGTCTGTTGTCGAGATTTTTGTTATTCCAATGGATGGTAACCTTGTCATTATGGAAGGTAGTTTGTTGTCGAGATTTTTGTTACCCCAATGGATGGTAGCCTTGTCATTATTGAAGGTAGTCTATTTTCAAGATTTTTAATACTCCAATGAATGGTAGCCTGGTCATTATGGAAGGTAGTTTGTCGTTGAGATTTATGTTACTCTAACGGATTGTAGCCTTGTCATTATGGAAGGTAGTCTATTGTTAATATTTTGGTTATTCCAATGGATGGAAACCATGTCATTATGGAAGGTAGTCTTTTTTCGAGATTTCTGTTACTCCAATGGATGGTAGCCTTGTCATTATGGAAGGTTTACTGTTGTCGAGATTTTTGTTACCCCAATGGATGGTAGCTTTGTCATTATGGAAGGTAGTCTATTGTCGAGATTTTAGTACTCCAATGAATGGTAGCCTTGTCGTTATGGATGGTAGTCTTTCGTTGAGATTTATGTTACTCCAATGGATTATAGCCTTGTCATTATTGAAGGTAGTCTATTGTTCATATTTTTTTTACTCCAATTGATGGTAGCCTTTTCATTATTGAAGGTAGTCTGTTATAGAGATTTTTGTTATTCCATTGGATGGTAGCCTTGTCATTATGGAAGGTAGTCTATTCTCGAGATTTTTGTTATTCCAATGGATGGTAGCCTTGTTATTATGGAAGGTAGTATTTTTTCGATATTTTTGTTACTCCAATGGGTGGTAGCCTTGTCATTATGGAAGGTAGTCTATTGTCGATATTTTTATTATTCCAATGGATGGTATCCTTGTAATTATAGAAGGTAGTTTTTTGTCGAGATTTTTGTTACTCCAATGTATGGTAGCCTTGTCATTATGGAAGGTAGTCTGTTGTCGAGATTTTTGTTACTCCAATGGATGGTAGCCTTGTCATTATGGAAGGTAGTTTGTTGTTGAGATTTTTGTTATTCCAATGGATGGTTACCTTGTCATTATGGAAGGTAGTATTTTTTCGAGATTTTTGTTACTCCAATGGATGGTATCCTTGTCATTATGCAAAGTAGTCTGTTGTTCAAATTTTTGTTACTCCAATGGATGGTGGCCTTATCATTATGGAAGGTAGTCCATTGTCGAGATTTTTGTTATACCAATGGATGGTAGCCTTGTCATTATGGAAGGTAGTCTATTGTCGAGATTTTTAGTACTCCAATGAATGGTAGCCTTGTCATTATGGAAGGTAGTCTATTCTCGAGATTTTTGTTATTCAAATGGATGGTAACCTTGTCATTATGGAAGGTAGTCTGTTGTCGAGATTTTTGTTACCACAATGGATGGTAGCCATGTTGTTATGGAAGGTAGTCTATTTTCAATATTTTTAGTACTACAATGAATGGTAGCCTGGTCATTATGGAAGGTAGTCTGTCGTTGAGATTTATGTTACTCTAACGGATTGTAGCCTTCTCATTATGCAAGGTAGTCTGTCGTTGAGATTTCTGTTACTCCAATGGATTGTAGCCTTGTCATTATGGAAGGTAGTCTATTATTCAATTCTTCGTTACTCCAATTGATGATAGCCTTGTCATTATGGAAGGTAGTTCGTTGTCGAGATTTTTGTTACTCCAATGGATGGTAGCCTAGTCATTATGGTAAGTAGTTTGTTGTCGAGATTTTGTTACTCCAATGGATGGTAGCCTTGTCATTATCGAAAGTAGTATGTCCTTGAGATTTATGTTACTCCAATGGATGGTAGCCATGTCATTATGGAAGGTATTTTGTTGTGAGATTTTTGTTACCCCAATGGATGGTAGCCTTGTCATTATGGAAGGTAGTCTATTGTCGAGATTTTTAGTACTCCAATTAATGGTAGCCTTGTCATTATGGAATGTAGTGTCATTATGGAAGGTAGTATGTTGTTCATATTTTTGTTACTCCAATGGATGGTAGCCTTTTCATTATGGAAGGTAGTCTGTTGTTGAGATTTTTGTTATTCCATTGGACGGTAGCCTTGTCAATATGGAAGCTAGTCTGTTGTTGAGATTTTTGTTATTCCAATGGATGGTAACCTTGTCATTATGGAAGGTAGTCTTTTTTCGAGATTTTAGTTACTCCAATTTATGGTAGTCTTGTCATTATGGAAAGTAGTCTGTTGTCGAGATTTTGTTACTCCAATGGATGGTAGCCTTGTCATTATGGAACATAGTTTATTGTCGATATTTTTGTTACTCCAGTGGATGCTAGCCTTGTCATTATTGAAGGTAGTCTGTTGTCGATATTTTTGTTACTCCAGTGGATGCTAGCCTTGTCATTATGGAAGGTAGTCTGTTGTCGATATTTTTGTTACTCCAATGGATGGTAGCCTTGTCATTATGGAATGTAATCTGTTGTCGAGATTTTTGTTATTCCAATGGATGTTAACCTTGTCATTATGGAAAGTAGTCTGTTGTCGAGATTTTTGTTACCCCAATGGATGGTAGCCTTGTCATTATGGAAGGTAGTCTATTGTCGAGATTTTTAGTACTCTAATGAATGGTAGCCTTGTCATTATGGAAGGTAGTCTGTTATTGAGATTTATGTTACTCCAATGGATTGTAGCCTTGTCATTATGAAATGTATTATGTTGTTCATATTTTTGTTACTCCAATGGATGGTAGCCTTTTCATTATGAAAGGTAGTCGGTTGTCGAGATTTTTGTTATTCCATTGGATGGTAGCCTTGTCATTATTGAAGGTAGTCTGTTGTTGAGATTTTTGTTATTCCAACGGATGGTAACCTTGTCATTATGGATGGTAGTATTTTGTCGAGATTTTTGTTACTCCAATGGATGGTAGCCTTGTCATAATGCAAAGTAGTCTGTTGTTCAAATTTTTGTTACTCCAATGGACTGTGGCCTTATCATTATGGAAGGTAGTCCATTGTCGATATTTTTGTTATTCCAATGGATGGTAGCCTTGTCATTATGGAAGGTAGTCTATTGTCAAGTTTTTTGTACTCCAATGAATGGTATCCTTGTCATTATGGAAGGTAGTCTGTTGTCGAGATTTTTGTTATTCAAATGGATGGTAACCTTGTCATTATGGAAGGTAGTCTGTTGTCGAGATTTTTGTTACCCCAATGGATGGTAGCCTTGTCATTATTGAAGGTAGTCTATTTTCAAGATTTTTAATACTCCAATGAATGGTAGCCTGGTCATTATGGAAGGTAGTTTGTCGTTGAGATTTATGTTACTCTAACGGATTGTAGCCTTGTCATTATGGAAGGTAGTCTATTGTTAATATTTTGGTTATTCCAATGGATGGAAACCATGTCATTATGGAAGGTAGTCTTTTGTCGAGATTTCTGTTACTCCAATGGATGGTAGCCTTGTCATTATGGAAGGTTTACTGTTGTCGAGATTTTTGTTACCCCAATGGATGGTAGCTTTGTCATTATGGAAGGTAGTCTATTGTCGAGATTTTAGTACTCCAATGAATGGTAGCCTTGTCGTTATGGATGGTAGTCTTTCGTTGAGATTTATGTTACTCCAATGGATTATAGCCTTGTCATTATTGAAGGTAGTCTATTGTTCATATTTTTTTTACTCCAATTGATGGTAGCCTTTTCATTATTGAAGGTAGTCTGTTATAGAGATTTTTGTTATTCCATTGGATGGTAGCCTTGTCATTATGGAAGGTAGTCTATTCTCGAGATTTTTGTTATTCCAATGGATGGTAGCCTTGTTATTATGGAAGGTAGTATTTTTTCGATATTTTTGTTACTCCAATGGGTGGTAGCCTTGTCATTATGGAAGGTAGTCTATTGTCGATATTTTTATTATTCCAATGGATGGTATCCTTGTAATTATAGAAGGTAGTTTTTTGTCGAGATTTTTGTTACTCCAATGTATGGTCGCCTTGTCATTATGGAAGGTAGTCTGTTGTCGAGATTTTTGTTACTCCAATGGATGGTAGCCTTGTCATTATGGAAGGTAGTTTGTTGTTGAGATTTTTGTTATTCCAATGGATGGTTACCTTGTCATTATGGAAGGTAGTATTTTTTCGAGATTTTTGTTACTCCAATGGATGGTATCCTTGTCATTATGCAAAGTAGTCTGTTGTTCAAATTTTTGTTACTCCAATGGATGGTGGCCTTATCATTATGGAAGGTAGTCCATTGTCGAGATTTTTGTTATACCAATGGATGGTAGCCTTGTCATTATGGAAGGTAGTCTATTGTCGAGATTTTTAGTACTCCAATGAATGGTAGCCTTGTCATTATGGAAGGTAGTCTATTCTCGAGATTTTTGTTATTCAAATGGATGGTAACCTTGTCATTATGGAAGGTAGTCTGTTGTCGAGATTTTTGTTACCACAATGGATGGTAGCCTTGTCGTTATGGAAGGTAGTCTATTTTCAATATTTTTAGTACTACAATGAATGGTAGCCTGGTCATTATGGAAGGTAGTCTGTCGTTGAGATTTATGTTACTCTAACGGATTGTAGCCTTCTCATTATGCAAGGTAGTCTGTCGTTGAGATTTCTGTTACTCCAATGGATTGTAGCCTTGTCATTATGGAAGGTAGTCTATTATTCAATTCTTCGTTACTCCAATTGATGATAGCCTTGTCATTATGGAAGGTAGTTTGTTGTCGAGATTTTTGTTACTCCAATGGATGGTAGCCTAGTCATTATGGTAAGTAGTTTGTTGTCGAGATTTTGTTACTCCAATGGATGGTAGCCTTGTCATTATCGAAAGTAGTATGTCCTTGAGATTTATGTTACTCCAATGGATGGTAGCCATGTCATTATGGAAGGTATTTTGTTGTGAGATTTTTGTTACCCCAATGGATGGTAGCCTTGTCATTATGGAAGGTAGTCTATTGTCGAGATTTTTAGTACTCCAATTAATGGTAGCCTTGTCATTATGGAATGTAGTGTCATTATGGAAGGTAGTATGTTGTTCATATTTTTGTTACTCCAATGGATGGTAGCCTTTTCATTATGGAAGGTAGTCTGTTGTTGAGATTTTTGTTATTCCATTGGACGGTAGCCTTGTCAATATGGAAGCTAGTCTGTTGTTGAGATTTTTGTTATTCCAATGGATGGTAACCTTGTCATTATGGAAGGTAGTCTTTTTTCGAGATTTTAGTTACTCCAATTTATGGTAGTCTTGTCATTATGGAAAGTAGTCTGTTGTTGAGATTTTGTTACTCCAATGGATGGTAGCCTTGTCATTATGGAACATAGTTTATTGTCGATATTTTTGTTACTCCAGTGGATGCTAGCCTTGTCATTATTGAAGGTAGTCTGTTGTCGATATTTTTGTTACTCCAGTGGATGCTAGCCTTGTCATTATGGAAGGTAGTCTGTTGTCGATATTTTTGTTACTCCAATGGATGGTAGCCTTGTCATTATGGAATGTAGTCTGTTGTCGAGATTTTTGTTATTCCAATGGATGTTAACCTTGTCATTATGGAAAGTAGTCTGTTGTCGAGATTTTTGTTACCCCAATGGATGGTAGCCTTGTCATTATGGAAGGTAGTCTATTGTCGAGATTTTTAGTACTCTAATGAATGGTAGCCTTGTCATTATGGAAGGTAGTCTGTTATTGAGATTTATGTTACTCCAATGGATTGTAGCCTTGTCATTATGAAATGTATTATGTTGTTCATATTTTTGTTACTCCAATGGATGGTAGCCTTTTCATTATGAAAGGTAGTCGGTTGTCGAGATTTTTGTTATTCCATTGGATGGTAGCCTTGTCATTATTGAAGGTAGTCTGTTGTTGAGATTTTTGTTATTCCAACGGATGGTAACCTTGTCATTATGGATGGTAGTATTTTGTCGAGATTTTTGTTACTCCAATGGATGGTAGCCTTGTCATAATGCAAAGTAGTCTGTTGTTCAAATTTTTGTTACTCCAATGGACAGTGGCCTTATCATTATGGAAGGTAGTCCATTGTCGATATTTTTGTTATTCCAATGGATGGTAGCCTTGTCATTATGGAAGGTAGTCTATTGTCAAGTTTTTTGTACTCCAATGAATGGTATCCTTGTCATTATGGAAGGTAGTCTGTTGTCAAGATTTTTGTTATTCAAATGGATGGTAACCTTGTCATTATGGAAGGTAGTCTGTTGTCGAGATTTTTGTTACCCCAATGGATGGTAGCCTTGTCATTATTGAAGGTAGTATATTTTCAAGATTTTTAATACTCCAATGAATGGTAGCCTGGTCATTATGGAAGGTAGTGTGTCGTTGAGATTTATGTTACTCTAACGGATTGTAGCCTTGTCATTATGGAAAGTAGTCTGTTGTTCATATTTTTGTTACTCCAATGGATGGTAGCATTTTCATTTAAGAAGGTAGTCTGTTGTCGAGATTTTATTAATTCCATTGGATGGTAGCCTTGTCATTATGGAAGGTAGTCTATTGTTGATATTTTTGTTATTCCAATGGATGGAAACCTTGTCATTATGGAAGGTAGTCTTTTTTCGAGATTTTAGTTACTCCAATTTATGGTAGTCTTGTCATTATGGAAAGTAGTCTGTTGTCGAGATTTTGTTACTGCAATGGATGGTAGCCTTGTCATTATCGAACATAGTTTATTGTCGATATTTTTGTTACTCCAGTGGATGCTAGCCTTGTCATTATTGAAGGTAGTCTGTTGTCAATATTTTTGTTACTCCAGTGGATGCTAGCCTTGTCATTATGGAAGGTAGTCTGTTGTCGATATTTTTGTTACTCTAATGGATGGTAGCCTTGTCATTATGGAAGGTAGTCTGTTTTCGAGATTTTTGTTATTCCAATGGATGTTAACCTTGTCATTATGGAAATTAGTCTGTTGTCGAGATTTTTGTTACCCCAATGGATGGTAGCCTTGTCATTATAGAAGGTAGTCTATTGTCGAGATTTTTAGTACTCTAATGAATGGTAGCCTTGTCATTATGGAAGGTAGTCTGTTATTGAGATTTATGTTACTCCAATGGATTGTAGCCTTGTCATTATGAAATGTATTATGTTGTTCATATTTTTGTTACTCCAATGGATGGTAGCCTTTTCATTATGAAAGGTAGTCGGTTGTCGAGATTTTTGTTATTCCATTGGAAGGTAGCCTTGTCATTATGGAAGGTAGTCTGTTGTTGAGTTTTTTGTTATTCCAATGGATGGTAACCTTGTCATTATGGAAGGTAGTATTTTGTCGAGATTTTTGTTACTCCAATGGATGGTAGCCTTGTCATTATGCAAAGTAGTCTGTTGTTCAAATTTTTGTTACTCCAATGGACAGTGGCCTTATCATTATGGAAGGTAGTCCATTGTCGATATTTTGGTTATTCCAATGGATGGTAGCCTTGTCATTATGGAAGGTAGTCTATTGTCGAGTTTTTTGTACTCCAATGAATGGTATCCTTGTCATTATGGAAGGTAGTCTGTTGTCGAGATTTTTGTTATTCCAATGGATGGTAACCTTGTCATTATGGAAGGTAGTCTGTTGTCGAGATTTTTGTTACCCTAATGGATGGTAGCCTTGTCATTATTGAAGGTAGTCTATTTTGAAGATTTTTAATACTCCAATGAATGGTAGCCTGGTCATTATGGAAGGTAGTGTGTCGTTGAGATTTATGTTACTCTAACGGATTGTAGCCTTGTCATTATGGAAAGTAGTCTGTTGTTCATATTTTTGTTACTCCAATGGATGGTAGCATTTTCATTTAAGAAGGTAGTCTATTGTCGATATTTTTTTAATTCCATTGGATGATAGCCTTGTCATTATTGAAGGTAGTCTATTGTTAATATTTTGGTTATTCCAATGGATGGAAACCTTGTCATTATGGAAGGTAGTCTTTTGTCGAGATTTCTGTTACTCCAATGGATGGTAGCCTTGTCATTATGGAAGGTATTCTGTTGTCGAGATTTTTGTTACCCCAATGGATGGTAGCTTTGTCATTATGGAAGGTAGTCTATTATCGAGATTTTAGTACTCCAATGAATGGTAGCCTTGTCGTTATGGATGGTAGTCTTTCATTGAGATTTATGTTACTCCAATGGATTATAGCCTTGTCATTATTGAAGGTAGTCTATTGTTCATATTTTTTTTACTCCAATTGATGGTAGCCTTTTCATTATTGAAGGTAGTCTGTTATAGAGATTTTTGTTATTCCATTGGATGGTAGCCTTGTCATTATGGAAGGTAGTCTATTCTCGAGATTTTTGTTATTCCAATGGATGGTAGCCTTGTTATTATGGAAGGTAGTATTTTTTCGATATTTTTGTTACTCCAATGGGTGGTAGCCTTGTCATTATGGAAGGTAGTCTATTGTCGATATTTTTATTATTCCAATGGATGGTAGCCTTGTAATTATGGAAGGTAGTTTTTTGTCGAGATTTTTGTTACTCCAATGTATGGTAGCCTTGTCATTATGGAAGGTAGTCTGTTGTCGAGATTTTTGTTACTCCAATGGATGGTAGCCTTGTCATTATGGAAGGTAGTTTGTTGTTGAGATTTTTGTTATTCCAATGGATGGTTACCTTGTCATTATGGAAGGTAGTATTTTTTCGAGATTTTTGTTACTCCAATGGATGGTATCCTTGTCATTATGCAAAGTAGTCTGTTGTTCAAATTTTTGTTACTCCAATGGATGGTGGCCTTATCATTATGGAAGGTAGTCCATTGTCGAGATTTTTGTTATACCAATGGATGGTAGCCTTGTAATTATGGAAGGTAGTCTATTGTCGAGATTTTTAGTACTCCAATGAATGGTAGCCTTGTCATTATGGAAGGTAGTCTATTCTCGAGATTTTTGTTATTCAAATGGATGGTAACCTTGTCATTATGGAAGGTAGTCTGTTGTCGAGATTTTTGTTACCACAATGGATGGTAGCCTTGTCGTTATGGAAGGTAGTCTATTTTCAATATTTTTAGTACTCCAATGAATGGTAGCCTGGTCATTATGGAAGGTAGTCTGTCGTTGAGATTTATGTTACTCTAACGGATTGTAGCCTTCTCATTATGGAAGGTAGTCTGTCGTTGAGATTTCTGTTACTCCAATGGATTGTAGCCTTGTCATTATGGAAGGTAGTCTATTGTTCAATTCTTCGTTACTCCAATTGATGATAGCCTTGTCATTATGGAAGGTAGTTCGTTGTCGAGATTTTTGTTACTCCAATGGATGGTAGCCTAGTCATTATGGTAAGTAGTTTGTTGTCGAGATTTTGTTACTCCAATGGATGGTAGCCTTGTCATTATCGAAAGTAGTATGTCCTTGAGATTTATGTTAGTCCAATGGATGGTAGCCATGTCATTATGGAAGGTATTTTGTTGTCGAGATTTTTGTTACCCCAATGGATGGTAGCCTTGTCATTATGGAAGGTAGTCTATTGTCGAGATTTTTAGTACTCCAATTAATGGTAGCCTTGTCATTATGGAATGTAGTGTCATTATGGAAGGTAGTCTGTTGTTCATATTTTTGTTACTCCAATGGATGGTAGCCTTTTCATTATGGAAGGTAGTCTGTTGTTGAGATTTTTGTTATTCCATTGGACGGTAGCCTTGTCAATATGGAAGCTAGTCTGTTGTTGAGATTTTTGTTATTCCAATGGATGGTAACCTTGTCATTATGGAAAGTAGTCTGTTGTCGAGATTTTCTTACTCCAATGGATGGTAGCCTTGTCATTATGGAACATAGTTTATTGTCGATATTTTTGTTACTCCAGTGGATGCTAGCCTTGTCATTATTGAAGGTAGTCTGTTGTCGATATTTTTGTTACTCCAGTGGATGCTAGCCTTGTCATTATGGAAGGTAGTCTGTTGTCGATATTTTTGTTACTCCAATGGATGGTAGCCTTGTCATTATGGAAGGTAGTCTATTGTCGAGATTTTTGTTATTCCAATGGATGTTAACCTTGTCATTATGGAAAGTAGTCTGTTGTCGAGATTTTTGTTACCCCAATGGATGGTAGCCTTGTCATTATGGAAGGTAGTCTATTGTCGAGATTTTTAGTACTCTAATGAATGGTAGCCTTGTCATTATGGAAGGTAGTCTGTTATTGAGATTTATGTTACTCCAATGGATTGTAGCCTTGTCATTATGAAATGTATTATGTTGTACATATTTTTGTTACTCCAATGGATGGTAGCCTTTTCATTATGAAAGGTAGTCGGTTGTCGAGATATTTGTTATTCCATTGGATGGTAGCCTTGTCATTATGGAAGGTAGTCTGTTGTTGAGATTTTTGTTATTCCAATGGATGGTAAACTTGTCATTATGGAAGGTAGTATTTTGTCGAGATTTTTGTTACTCCAATGGATGGTAGCCTTGTCATTATGCAAAGTAGTATGTTGTTCAAATTTTTGTTACTCCAATGGACAGTGGCCTTATCATTATGGAAGGTAGTCCATTGTCGAAATTTTTGTTATTCCAATGGATGGTAGCCTTGTCATTATGGAAGGTAGTCTATAGTCGAGTTTTTTGTACTCCAATGAATGGTATCCTTGTCATTATGGAAGGTAGTCTGTTGTCGAGATTTTTGTTATTCCAATGGATGGTAACCTTGTCATTATAGAAGGTAGTCTGTTGTCGAGATTTTTGTTACCCCAATGGATGGTAGCCTTGTCATTATTGAAGGTAGTCTATTTTCAAGATTTTTAATACTCCAATGAATGGTAGCCTGGTCATTATGGAAGGTAGTGTGTCGTTGAGATTTATGTTACTCTAACGGATTGTAGCCTTGTCATTATGGAAAGTAGTCTGTTGTTCATATTTTTGTTACTCCAATGGATGGTAGCATTTTCATTTAAGAAGGTAGTCTGTTGTCGATATTTTTTTAATTCCATTGGATGGTAGCCTTGTCATTATTGAAGGTAGTCTATTGTTAATATTTTGGTTATTCCAATGGATGGAAACCTTGTCATTATGGAAGGTAGTCTTTTGTCGAGATTTCTGTTACTCCAATGGATGGTAGCCTTGTCATTATGGAAGGTATTCTGTTGTCGAGATTTTTGTTACCCCAATGGATGGTAGCTTTGTCATTATGGAAGGTAGTCTATTGTCGAGATTTTAGTACTCCAATGAATGGTAGCCTTGTCGTTATGGATGGTAGTCTTTCGTTGAGATTTATGTTACTCCAATGGATTATAGCCTTGTCATTATTGAAGGTAGTCTATTGTTCATATTTTTTTTACTCCAATTGATGGTAGCCTTTTCATTATTGAAGGTAGTCTGTTATAGAGATTTTTGTTATTCCATTGGATGGTAGCCTTGTCATTATGGAAGGTAGTCTATTCTCGAGATTTTTGTTATTCCAATGGATGGTAGCCTTGTTATTATGGAAGGTAGTATTTTTTCGATATTTTTGTTACTCCAATGGGTGGTAGCCTTGTCATTATGGAAGGTAGTCTATTGTCGATATTTTTATTATTCCAATGGATGGTAGCCTTGTAATTATGGAAGGTAGTTTTTTGTCGAGATTTTTGTTACTCCAATGTATGGTAGCCTTGTCATTATGGAAGGTAGTCTGTTGTCGAGATTTTTGTTACTCCAATGGATGGTAGCCTTGTCATTATGGAAGGTAGTTTGTTGTTGAGATTTTTGTTATTCCAATGGATGGTTACCTTGTCATTATGGAAGGTAGTATTTTTTCGAGATTTTTGTTACTCCAATGGATGGTATCCTTGTCATTATGCAAAGTAGTCTGTTGTTCAAATTTTTGTTACTCCAATGGATGGTGGCCTTATCATTATGGAAGGTAGTCCATTGTCGAGATTTTTGTTATACCAATGGATGGTAGCCTTGTAATTATGGAAGGTAGTCTATTGTCGAGATTTTTAGTACTCCAATGAATGGTAGCCTTGTCATTATGGAAGGTAGTCTATTCTCGAGATTTTTGTTATTCAAATGGATGGTAACCTTGTCATTATGGAAGGTAGTCTGTTGTCGAGATTTTTGTTACCACAATGGATGGTAGCCTTGTCGTTATGGAAGGTAGTCTATTTTCAATATTTTTAGTACTCCAATGAATGGTAGCCTGGTCATTATGGAAGGTAGTCTGTCATTGAGATTTATGTTACTCTAACGGATTGTAGCCTTCTCATTATGGAAGGTAGTCTGTCGTTGAGATTTCTGTTACTCCAATGGATTGTAGCCTTGTCATTATGGAAGGTAGTCTATTGTTCAATTCTTCGTTACTCCAATTGATGATAGCCTTGTCATTATGGAAGGTAGTTCGTTGTCGAGATTTTTGTTACTCCAATGGATGGTAGCCTAGTCATTATGGTAAGTAGTTTGTTGTCGAGATTTTGTTACTCAAATGGATGGTAGCCTTGTCATTATCGAAAGTAGTATGTCCTTGAGATTTATGTTACTCCAATGGATGGTAGCCATGTCATTATGGAAGGTATTTTGTTGTCGAGATTTTTGTTACCCCAATGGATGGTAGCCTTGTCATTATGGAAGGTAGTCTATTGTCGAGATTTTTAGTACTCCAATTAATGGTAGCCTTGTCATTATGGAATGTAGTGTCATTATGGAAGGTTGTCTGTTGTTCATATTTTTGTTACTCCAATGGATGGTAGCCTTTTCATTATGGAAGGTAGTCTGTTGTTGAGATTTTTGTTATTCCATTGGACGGTAGCCTTGTCAATATGGAAGCTAGTCTGTTGTTGAGATTTTTGTTATTCCAATGGATGGTAACCTTGTCATTATGGAAGGTAGTCTTTTTTCGAGATTTTAGTTACTCCAATTTATGGTAGTCTTGTCATTATGGAAAGTAGTCTGTTGTCGAGATTTTGTTACTCCAATGGATGGTAGCCTTGTCATTATGGAACATAGTTTATTGTCGATATTTTTGTTACTCCAGTGGATGCTAGCCTTGTCATTATTGAAGGTAGTCTGTTGTTGATATTTTTGTTACTCCAGTGGATGCTAGCCTTGTCATTATGGAAGGTAGTCTGTTGTCGATATTTTTGTTACTCCAATGGATGGTAGCCTTGTCATTATGGAAGGTAGTCTATTGTCGAGATTTTTGTTATTCCAATGGATGTTAACCTTGTCATTATGGAAAGTAGTCTGTTGTCGAGATTTTTGTTACCCCAATGGATGGTAGCCTTGTCATTATGGAAGGTAGTCTATTGTAGAGATTTTTAGTACTCTAATGAATGGTAGCCTTGTCATTATGGAAGGTAGTCTGTTATTGAGATTTATGTTACTCCAATGGATTGTAGCCTTGTCATTATGAAATGTATTATGTTGTACATATTTTTGTTACTCCAATGGATGGTAGCCTTTTCATTATGAAAGGTAGTCGGTTGTCGAGATTTTTGTTATTCCATTGGATGGTAGCCTTGTCATTATGGAAGGTAGTCTGTTGTTGAGATTTTTATTATTCCAATGGATGGTAACCTTGTCATTATGGAAGGTAGTATTTTGTCGAGATTTTTGTTACTCCAATGGATGGTAGCCTTGTCATTATGCAAAGTAGTATGTTGTTCAAATTTTTGTTACTCCAATGGACAGTGGCCTTATCATTATGGAAGGTAGTCCATTGTCGATATTTTTGTTATTCCAATGGATGGTAGCCTTGTCATTATGGAAGGTAGTCTATTGTCGAGTTTTTTGTACTCCAATGAATGGTATCCTTGTCATTATGGAAGGTAGTCTGTTGTCGAGATTTTTGTTATTCCAATGGATGGTAACCTTGTCATTATGGAAGGTAGTCTGTTGTCGAGATTTTTGTTACCCCAATGGATGGTAGCCTTGTCATTATTGAAGGTAGTCTATTTTCAAGATTTTTAATACTCCAATGAATGGTAGCCTGGTCATTATGGAAGGTAGTGTGTCGTTGAGATTTATGTTACTCTAACGGATTGTAGCCTTGTCATTATGGAAAGTAGTCTGTTGTTCATATTTTTGTTACTCCAATGGATGGTAGCATTTTCATTTATAAAGGTAGTCTGTTGTCGATATTTTTTTAATTCCATTGGATGGTAGCCTTGTCATTATTGAAGGTAGTCTATTGTTAATATTTTGGTTATTCCAATGGATGGAAACCTTGTCATTATGGAAGGTAGTCTTTTGTCGAGATTTCTGTTACTCCAATGGATGGTAGCCTTGTCATTATGGAATGTATTCTGTTGTCGAGATTTTTGTTACCCCAATGGATGGTAGCTTTGTCATTATGGAAAGTAGTCTATTGTCGAGATTTTAGTACTCCAATGAATGGTAGCCTTGTCGTTATGGATGGTAGTCTTTCGTTGAGATTTATGTTACTCCAATGGATTATAGCCTTGTCATTATTGAAGGTAGTCTATTGTTCATATTTTTTTTACTCCAATTGATGGTAGCCTTTTCATTATTGAAGGTAGTCTGTTATAGAGATTTTTGTTATTCCATTGGATGGTAGCCTTGTCATTATGGAAGGTAGTCTATTCTCGAGATTTTTGTTATTCCAATGGATGGTAGCCTTGTTATTATGGAAGGTAGTATTTTTTCGATATTTTTGTTACTCTAATGGGTGGTAGCCTTGTCATTATGGAGGTAGTCTATTGTCGATATTTTTATTATTCCAATGGATGGTAGCCTTGTAATTATGGAAGGTAGTTTTTTGTCGAGATTTTTGTTACTCCAATGTATGGTAGCCTTGTCATTATGGAAGGTAGTCTGTTGTCGAGATTTTTGTTACTCCAATGGATGGTAGCCTTGTCATTATGGAAGGTAGTTTGTTGTTGAGATTTTTGTTATTCCAATGGATGGTTACCTTGTCATTATGGAAGGTAGTATTTTTTCGAGATTTTTGTTACTCCAATGGATGGTATCCTTGTCATTATGCAAAGTAGTCTGTTGTTCAAATTTTTGTTACTCCAATGGATGGTGGCCTTATCATTATGGAAGGTAGTCCATTGTCGAGATTTTGGTTATACCAATGGATGGTAGCCTTGTAATTATGGAAGGTAGTCTATTGTCGAGATTTTTAGTACTCCAATGAATGGTAGCCTTGTCATTATGGAAGGTAGTCTATTCTCGAGATTTTTGTTATTCAAATGGATGGTAACCTTGTCATTATGGAAGGTAGTCTGTTGTCGAGATTTTTGTTACCACAATGGATGGTAGCCTTGTCGTTATGGAAGGTAGTCTATTTTCAATATTTTTAGTACTCCAATGAATGGTAGCCTGGTCATTATGGAAGGTAGTCTGTCGTTGAGATTTATGTTACTCTAACGGATTGTAGCCTTCTCATTATGGAAGGTAGTCTGACGTTGAGATTTCTGTTACTCCAATGGATTGTAGCCTTGTCATTATGGAAGGTAGTCTATTGTTCAATTCTTCGTTACTCCAATTGATGATAGCCTTGTCATTATGGAAGGTAGTTCGTTGTCGAGATTTTTGTTACTCCAATGGATGGTAGCCTAGTCATTATGGTAAGTAGTTTGTTGTCGAGATTTTGTTACTCCAATGGATGGTAGCCTTGTCATTATCGAAAGTAGTATGTCCTTGAGATTTATGTTACTCCAATGGATGGTAGCCATGTCATTATGGAAGGTATTTTGTTGTCGAGATTTTTGTTACCCCAATGGATGGTAGCCTTGTCATTATGGAAGGTAGTCTATTGTCGAGATTTTTAGTACTCCAATTAATGGTAGCCTTGTCATTATGGAATGTAGTGTCATTATGGAAGGTAGTCTGTTGTTCATATTTTTGTTACTCCAATGGATGGTAGCCTTTTCATTATGGAAGGTAGTCTGTTGTTGAGATTTTTGTTATTCCATTGGACGGTAGCCTTGTCAATATGGAAGCTAGTCTGTTGTTGAGATTTTTGTTATTCCAATGGATGGTAACCTTGTCATTATGGAAGGTAGTCTTTTTTCGAGATTTTAGTTACTCCAATTTATGGTAGTCTTGTCATTATGGAAAGTAGTCTGTTGTCGAGATTTTGTTACTCCAATGGATGGTAGCCTTGTCATTATGGAACATAGTTTATTGTCGATATTTTTGTTACTCCAGTGGATGCTAGCCTTGTCATTATTGAAGGTAGTCTGTTGTCGATATTTTTGTTACTCCAGTGGATGCTAGCCTTGTCATTATGGAAGGTAGTCTATTGTCGATATTTTTGTTACTCAAATGAATGGTAGCCTTGTCATTATGGAAGGTAGTTTATTGTCGAGATTTTTGTTATTCCAATGGATGTTAACCTTGTCATTATGGAAAGTAGTCTGTTGTCGATATTTTTGTTACCCCAATGGATGGTAGCCTTGTCATTATGGAAGGTAGTCTATTGTCGAGATTTTTAGTACTCTAATTAATGGTAGCCTTGTCATTATGGAAGGTAGTCTGTTATTGAGATTTATGTTACTCCAATGGATTGTAGCCTTGTCATTATGAAATGTATTATGTTGTACATATTTTTGTTACTCCAATGGATGGTAGCCTTTTCATTATGAAAGGTAGTCGGTTGTCGAGATTTTTGTTATTCCATTGGATGGTAGCCTTGTTATTATGGAAGGTAGTCTGTTGTTGAGATTTTTGTTATTCCAATGGATGGTAACCTTGTCATTATGGAAGGTAGTATTTTGTCGAGATTTTTGTTACTCCAATGGATGGTAGCCTTGTCATTATGCAAAGTAGTCTGTTGTTAAAATTTTTGTTACTCCAATGGACAGTGGCCTTATCATTATGGAAGGTAGTCCATTATCGATATTTTTGTTATTCCAATGGATGGTAGCCTTGTCATTATGGAAGGTAGTCTATTGTCGAGTTTTTTGTACTCCAATGAATGGTATCCTTGTCATTATGGAAGGTAGTCTGTTGTCGAGATTTTTGTTATTCCAATGGATGGTAACCTTGTCATTATGGAAGGTAGTCTGTTGTCGAGATTTTTGTTATCCCAATGGATGGTAGCCTTGTCATTATTGAAGGTAGTCTATTTTCAAGATTTTTAATACTCCAATGAATGGTAGCCTGGTCATTATGGAAGGTAGTGTGTCGTTGAGATTTATGTTACTCTAACGGATTGTAGCCTTGTCATTATGGAAAGTAGTCTGTTGTTCATATTTTTGTTACTCCAATGGATGGTAGCATTTTCATTTAAGAAGGTAGTCTGTTGTCAAGATTTTTTTAATTCCATTGGATGGTAGCCTTGTCATTATGGAAGGTAGTCTATTGTTGATATTTTTGTTATTCCAATGGATGGAAACCTTGTCATTATGGAAGGTAGTCTTTTGTCGAGATTTCTGTTACTCCAATGGATGGTAGCCTTGTCATTATGGAAGGTATTCTGTTGTCGAGATTTTTGTTACCCCAATGGATGGTAGCTTTGTCATTATTGAAGGTAGTCTATTGTCGAGATTTTAGTACTCCAATGAATGGTAGCCTTGTCATTATGGATGGTAGTCTTTCGTTGAGATTTATGTTATTCCATTGGATGGTAGCCTTGTCATTATGGAAGGTAGTTTATTCTCGAGATTTTTGTTATTCCAATGGATGGTAGCCTTGTCATTATGGAAGGTAGTATTTTTTCGATATTTTTGTTACTCCAATGGGTGGTAGCCTTGTCATTATGGAAGGTAGTCTATTGTCGATATTTTTATTATTCCAATGGATGGTAGCCTTTTAATTATGGAAGGTAGTTTTTTGTCGAGATTTTTGTTACTCCAATGTATGGTAGCCTTGTCATTATGGAAGGTAGTCTGTTTTCGAGATTTTTGTTACTCCAATGGATGGTAGCCATGTCATTATGGAAGGTAGTCTTTTGTCGAGATTTTTGTTACTCTAATGGATGGTAGTCCTTGAAGGAATATCGAGACCAAAAGCGCAGCGGAATTTAAAATTTTCCTTTAGCGATCCTTACGAATGAGCATGGTCAGTGATAGAAACATTTACCTCTTGTGGCGATTCAGACCTTTGATGTTGTGATCACGAGCGTTGATGAAGAACAACGCCTCTACTCAGTCCACACGAACAGATCGCTTCCGGTCACAGTGGTAGCTGATCACGAACGAAAACTTTGAGTGAGAGAGAGAGAGTCAAAAACGAAAATGCATCAAGTGAAATTGCTTCATCACAAGGGATCTATTTATAGAATCACTCGTTTGGGCTACAAGCTAAAAGCCCAATTAAGGCTATAAGCTAAAAGCCCAATTAAGCTTATGGACATCATACCTTATGATGTACCATATATCACTTATCCACGTGGTACCTTACCACTTTCCGTATTACACTTAAGTGCACCGTATCTTACGGTGTTCCTTATTTATTCTATCTCTCATCAACCTATCCTTATGTGTGTGACCCTGTAGGTTTTCGCGACGTTGTCAATTATATTAAATCACACATTTAATATAATAAACAGTGAGCGGTATCTAGCAACACATCACTGTTACCCAAGTCACGAAAATGTCATGTGATCTGACCAAACCTTTTCCGTGATAATGTTTGTGTTGTACAATTACCCTTTTGCCCTCATGTCTATATTGAACACAAGGCATACACTGTGTCACCCTTGTCCAGTTCAATATTGGGCCCTTAGACATTTATCCTGTTATGCAGGATGAGCAAATTCCATCTAGGTCACTCATGTCCCTTAGCATGCTTTGTGAAGTACCCATCAACCGTCTTTACAGTCATCCAGTTACGGATGACGTTTGATCAGCAATAAAGTACTTGACTCTACATCTAGGGTCCATAGTTGTTTCAGGTCGAAGGGTGGTATACACCATTATCATCATGAGAATAACTTATGACACTTTGCATAACATTCTATGTAGTATTCTCATAGCGGGTCAATCCAGTATAAATATTACTCCTAATATTCATACCTATGTCAAGACTTGATAACTCCTTATCTATGATCCATGAGATGTGATCATCAATCTATCTTCATAATAATCTTAATGCTTTAATGCTATCCCACTTCACATTAAAGCTTGACTACGGATACTTTAAGAATAGTATCTTATGTTTAATGGGATCTCATGATTAAGTCACACTTAACATTTCATTAAACAAATAAACCATTCTAGGGACTTTATTATTTTGGAAAGCAAACATAATAAAGAAATGCCTTTTATTATTAATAAATAATTCGATACAAGTACCAAAAGTATTGGCCTCTAGGGCTTACACCAACAATCTCCCACTAGCACTAGAGCCAATCAGGCATACCCCTAATACCCATAAATCTAGTATGTCCATCATGCTTCAGCTGCGCAAGAGGCTTTGTTAATGGGTCAGCAACATTGTCAAGTGTAGGTACTCTGCATATTTTCACATCTCCCCGATCGATTATCTCTCGAATAAGATGATAACGCCTAAGTATGTGTTTGGATCGTTGGTGAGATCTACGCTCCTTAGCTTGTGCGATGGTACCATTGTTATCACAATAGAGATCAATGGGATCCACAATGCTATGGACTATGCCAAGTTCACTAATGAACTTCTTGATCCAAACAGCTTCCTTTGTTGCAGTTGAGGCAACAATATACTCAGCCTCGGTTGTAGAATCAGCAACTGTATCTTGCTTTGAACTTTTCCAGCTCACAGCGCCACCATTTAAACAAAACACATAACCAGATTGCGATCTAAAGTCATCCTTATCTGTCTGGAAGCTAGCATCGGTGTATCCAATTACAGCAAGCTCTTCCTGACCTCCATATACCAAGAATGAATCCTTAGTCCTACTCAAGTACTTAAGGATATTCTTGACAGCTACCCAATGAGCATCACCGGGATTAGACTGGTACCTACTCGTTGCACTTAAAGAATACGAGACATCTGGTCAAGTACATAGCATGGCATACATGATAGATCCTATTGCAGATGCATATGGAATCTTATCCATGCGATCCCTTTCTTCCTTACTTGAAGGGGATTGTGTTTTTGACAGACACATGCCATGTTGCATAGGTATGAATCCTTTATTGGAATCACGCATATTAAAGCGTCTCAACACTTTTTCTATGTATGTACTCTGACTTAGGCCAAGCAGTTTTTGTGACCTATCTCTATAGATCCTGATTCCTAATATATAGGCTGCTTCACCTAGGTCCTTCATTGAAAAGAATTTCCCTAACCAAGTCTTCACTTGTTGCAAGGTAGGGACATCGTTTCCAATGAGTAATATGTCATCTACATATAATACCAGGAATACGATCATGCTCCCACTAACCTTCTTGTAGACACAAGGCTCGTCTTCATTCTTGATGAATCCATATTGTTTTACTGTTTCATCAAAACGAAGATTCCAGCTTCTGGAATCTTGCTTCAATCCATAAATTGATCGCTGTAACTTACATATCTTTTGGGCTTCCTCTGGTATGTCAAATCCTTCAGGTTGTGTCATGTACACATCCTCAAGAAGATTCCCATTAAGGAAAGCAGTTTTGACATCCATCTGCCATATTTCATAATCATGATATGCAGCGATAGCAAGTAAAATTCGAACAGATTTAAGCATTGCAACTGGTGAAAAGGTTTCATCATAGTCCACCCCATGAATTTGTTTATAGCCTTTTGCAACCAGTCTTGCCTTATAGGTATGTACCTTACCATCCATGACAGTCTTCTTTTTGAAGACCCACTTGCATCCTATAGGGTTAACTCCTATAGGAGGCTCTACCAAGGTCCAAACCTGGTTTGTGTACATGGAATCCATTTTAGATTTCATGGCTTCTAGCCACTTCTCAGACTCAGGACCAGTTATGGCCTCTTGGTAGGTCACAGGCTCATCTTGATCCATGAGTAACACATCAGCCTGATCACTTATGAGATATCCATATCTCTCAGGTTGTTGACGTATCCTGCTTGACCTACGCTGGTCTTGTTCTACTTGAGCAGGTTGCTCTTCCACAACTACTTGTGTTTCCTGCTCTAATTCCTCCATAGGTGTATCAATGCTTTGTGGTTCTTGAATTTCTTCAAGCTCTATTTTCCTCCCACTGATTCTTTTGGAAATAAAATCCTTTTCCAAAAAAAACTCCAGTTCGAGCGACAAACACTTTGCCCTCAGAAGGATTGTAGAAGTAATACCCTCTTGTTTCTTTAGGATACCCCACAAATAAGCATTTGTCAGATTTGGGCTCAAGCTTAGTTGAAATTTGTCGTTTCACATAAACTTCGCAACCCCAAATCTTCATGTAAGACATATGTGGTTTCTTACCACTCCATATCTCATATGGTGTCTTCTCAACCTTTTTGGATGGAACCCGGTTAAGTGTGTAAGCTGCAGTCAATAGTGCATGTCCCCAAAAGGAGTTTGGAAGATCGGCGTGACTCATCATGGATCGGACCATGTCTAACAAGGTTCGATTTCTTCTCTCAGATACACCATTCCATTGTGGTGTTCGAGGAGGAGTAAGTTGGGATAAAATCCCACATTCCTTTAGATGGTCATCAAACTCTAGGCTTAAATATTCACTGCCTCGATCTGATCGAAGAACTTTAATATTCTTACCTAGTTGGTTTTGTACTTCATTCTTGAATTCCTTGAATTTTTCAAAGGTTTCAGATTTGTGTTTCATTAAATACACATAACCATATCTACTGAAATCATCAGTAAATATGATGAAGTATTGAAAACCTCCTCCGGCTGGTATGTTCAGTGGTCCACATACATCAGTATGTATGAGGGCCAAAAGATCATTATCCCTTTCACCTTTTCCTGTGAATGGGGACTTTGTCATCTTTCCAATTAAACAAGATCTGCATGTCTCATATGATTCATAATCAAAAGAGTCCAAGAGTCCATCTTTATGGAGTTTGGAAATGCGTTTCTCATTTATGTGGCCTAAGCGACAGTGCCAAAGGTAGCTTGGATTTAACTCATTAGGTTTAATCTGTTTAGTATTAATGTTATAAATTGGCATTTCAAGATCAAGGACATATAATCCATTGTTCGTTTGTGTAGAAGTATAGAACATATCATTCAAATATATAGAGCAACAATTGTTCTTTATTATAAATGAAAAACCAAACTTGTCCAAACAAGAAACGGAAATAATATTCCTACTAATTGCAGGTACATAATAACAGTTATCTAACTGAATTATTAAACCACTAGGTAAAGTTAAAACATAAGTTCCTACGGCTAAAGCAGCAACCTTTGCTCCATTTCCAACTCGTAGGTCAACTTCACCTTTTGCCAAATCTCTACTCCTTTTTAGCCCCTACACATTAGTACAAATGTGAGAACCGCATCCAGTATCTAATACCCATGATGCAGAAGTAGATAAATTAATTTCAATAACAAAAATACCTGAATTTGAAGTCCCTACTCCATTTTTCATATCTTCCAAGTACTTTGGGCAGTTTCTCTTCCAATGTCCGGTCTTACCGCAATGGAAGCAAGTGCCCTCCTTTGCTATGCCTCCACTAGGCTTCAAAGCAGGAATAGTAGGTTTAGGCTTGGCAACTTCCTTGCCTTTCCCTTTACCAACCTGCTTGGTAGGCCTCTTGTTCAGCTTCTTTCCATTACTGACCATCAGAATGGACTTCCCTTTTGTCTTCATATTCTGCTCAGCAGTTTTCAACATGCTTAGCAATTCTGGAAGACTCTTATCCATGTCATTCATGTTGAAATTCATGACAAACTGATTAAAGCTATCTGGCAACGATTGCAAGATAAAATCAGTTGCAAGTTCCTTTCCAAGCGGAAACCCTAACCTTTCAAGGTTCTCCACATACCCAATCATTTTGAGTACATGGGGACCTACAGGGTTTCCCTCAGATAACTTGCTGTTAAAAAGGGCCTTTGAAACCTGAAACCTCTCATTTCTTGCCTGCTCTTGATAGAGCATTTTCAGATGTTCGATCATATCGAACGCTGACATGTTCTCGTGTTGCTTTTGCAACTCCGAGTTCATAGTAGCTAGCATGAGACAAGCGGCTTCGTTAGCATCATCAAGATGCTTCTTATAAGCTTCTCTTTCTGCCTTAGGTGCCGAACTAGGCGGTTCCTCTTCAGGAACAGGTGTCTCCAAGACATACAGCTTCTTATCGTGCTTGAGGACAATCCTCATATTTCGGTGCCAATCCAAGAAATTTGTCCCAGACAATTTTTCCTTATCTAGGATTGATCGCAAAATATGGTTGTTTGTGGTCATGGTAATCTACAAAAAAAATGAAAATATAAGTATCATTAAAACAACATATTTAATTAGGCCTTTAATCAAATATGCTCCCACTATTTTACTCAAACCAAATGACCCTCATCATTTGATTCGGAAAATCCCGTTGGAAGACTTTCTAGAGGGTCGAGATCCACATTTCACTTTGTTCTAAGTCAGCGTTAGCCTGATTACACAAAACTAGGTTATTTAGGTAGGAACTCCTTCCAATTGTATCTCATACAACTCTCGAATATTTTCAGTTGGGTGAATAACTCCTTATTCTAATTCATCATATGAATCATTCCCAACTCTTGCTTCTAAACATGTATAATCTTATTATAATGTGTTTAGTTAAGTTTGACCCATTGTTTTAGCAGTTGGATATTACAATTATCCCATCGCACCTTACTAATATAGAACATGCACCTCGCGTAGGCGAAACCTACATTGTTCGATACTAGTCTTGATGAGTGCTAAAACTTGGAAAGCGTGAACTTAATATTTAACTTGAGGGATTTTGTTATTAGTTTGATCTCACCGGCTTAACATGCAATTCGTCTCTCTCATGCATCAACATACAAACACATGCATCAATATACATAAAAGGATACAGTTATGGCCCCTAGCGCAATTGTTCTCCCAAGCCAATGAGAGAACCTAAGCTAACCTAATAACGATCTAAACTTCTCCAAGCAAGATCTCCAAGGTTATCCTCATTTGATATTGTATTCTTCTCTTTCTTCATAACATTACATTACATAAAAGAAACTTGTTTTACATACGAGGGAGTGAGATGAGAAAAGAAATTACATCAAGAATTTTAGAGAGAGGCACGACACGCAGGCCGTATTTTACAATCCCAAAACAAAATAAAGGAAAAAAAAACTAAGGCCATAACTGATCACCACAAGACAATAATAATAAACACACTTTTATTATTAGTTTAAATTTTGTTAATTAAAAAAAGGCAAATTAAATTTCGACGATTGATCACACTACGCAGAGGTAGCCGGGGGTTCCGCTTCCCGGTCAACGGACGGGGGTCAAGGGGGCAGCGCCCCTTTGCGGAATTGTCAAGGCCAGCACCCCGGTGCAAAATTTTAATGAACAATTCATTTGAAATCAGCGCCATTTTCACACAACTCTTGTGCATTCACAACCCTAATCGCATAACTCTGCAACAACACAACCCTTGTGCCTTCATGAACCCTAATGCAACAGTTTCATGCTGTCAAACACATCTCGATTGATAATTCAGTATGATTAATCACATGCCATTGCTTCACCATACTAATGTCAGATTCCGAAGCATATGAACAGTGATCAGTCAAAGGAATAACAATCATCAAGTGTTTGAATGAATGAAACAGAAATAGTATATCCCATATACCATCGTTGCATCAGATTTATTTATATCATATATAAAAGTGATCGATCTTATTTGTGTAACCTATAGACGATCGATGTATCGCTGCTTCACCATACTAATGTCGGATTCCGAAGCATAGTCAACATCAATCATCAAAATCATACACAATAGATGCCAAATTTAATTACTCGTTTATTATTCAATTCATTCTGGTTTTAATCGAATTAAAACAGAAAATATAGAACATAAACAACTATCAGATCCATGGTTTCGTAAGTGGCTCTGATACCACTGAAAGAATATCGCGACCAAAAGCGCAGCGGAATTTAAAATTTTCCTTTAGCGATCCTTACGAATGAGCATGGTCAGTGATAGAAACATTTACCTCTTGTGGCGATTCAGACCTTTGATGTTGTGATCACGAGCGTTGATGAAGAACAACGCCTCTACTCAGTCCACACGAACAGATCCCTTCCGGTCACAGTGCTAGCTGATCACGAACGAAAACTTTGAGTGAGAGAGAGAGTCAAAAACGAAAATACATCAAGTGAAATTGCTTCATCACAAGGGATCTATTTATAGAATCACTCGTGTGGGCTACAAGCTAAAAGCCCAATTAAGGCTATAAGCTAAAAGCCCAATTAAGCTTATGGACATCATACCTTATGAGGTACCATATATCACTTATCCACGTGGTACCTTACCACTTTCCGTATTACACTTAAGTGCACCGTATCTTACGGTGTTCCTTATTTATTCTATCTCTCATCAACCTATCCTTATGTGTGTGACCCTGTAGGTTTTCGCGACGTTGGCAATTATATTAAATCACACATTTAATATAATAAACAGTGAGCGGTATCTAGCAACACATCACTGTTATCCAAGTCACGAAAATGTCATGTGATCTGACCAAACCTTTTATGTGATAATATATGTGTTGTACAGTTACCCTTTTGCCCTCATGTTTATATTGAACACAAGGCATACACTGTGTCACCCTTGTCCAGTTCAATATTGGGCCCTTAGACATTTATCCAGTTATGCAGGATGAGCAAATTCCATCTAGGTCACTCATGTCCCTTAGCATGCTTTGTGAAGTACCCATCAACCGTCTTTACAGTCATCCAGTTACGAATGACGTTTGATCAACAATAAAGTACTTGACTCTACATCTAGGGTCCATAGTGGTTTCAGGTCGAAGGGTGGTATACACCATTATCATCATGAGAATAACTTATGACACTTTGCATAACATTCTATGTAGTATTCTCATAGCGGGTCAATCCAGTATAAATATTACTCCTAATATTCATACCTATGTCAAGACTTGATAACTCCTTATCTATGATCCATGAGATGTGATCATCAATCTATCTTCATAATAATCTTAATGCTTTAATGCTATCCCACTTCACATTAAAGCTTGACTACGGATACTTTAAGAATAGTGTCTTATGTTTAATGGGATCTCATGATTAAGTCACACTTAACATTTCATTAAACAAATAAACCATTCTAGGGACTTTATTATTTTGGAAAGCAAACATAATAAAGAAATGCCTTTTATTATTAATAAATAATTCGATACAAGTACCAAAAGTATTGGCCTCTAGGGCTTACACCAACAGTCTTGTCATTATGGAAAGTAGTTTGTTGTCGAGATTTTGTTACTCCAATGGATGGTAGCCTTGTCATTATGGAACATAGTCTGTTGTCAATATTTTTGTTACTCCAGTGGATGCTAGCCTTGTCATTATGGAAGGTAGTTTGTTGTCGATATTTTTGTTACTCCAGTGGATGCTAGCCCTGTCATTATGGAAGGTAGTATGTTATCGAGATTTTTGTTATTCCAATGGATGGTAGCCTTGTCATTATGGAAGGTAGTGTTTTTTCGATATTTTTGTTACTCCAATGGATGGTAGCTTTGTCATTATGCAAGGTAGTTTGTTGTTCAAATTTTTGTTACTCCAATGGATGGTAACCTTGTCATTATGGACAGTAGTCTATTGTCGATATTTTTATTATTCCAATGGATGGTAGCCTTGTCATTATGTAAGGTAATTTTTTGTCAAGATTTTTGTTACTCAAATGGATGGTAGCCTTGTCATTACGGAAGGTAGTCTATTGTCGAGATTTTTGTTACCCTAGTGGATGGTAGCCTTGTCATTATGGAAGGTAGTCTGTTGTCGAGATTTTTTTTACTCCAATGAATGGTAGCCTTGTCATCATGGAAGGTAGTTTGTCGTTGAGATTTATGTTACTCCAATGAATTGTAGCCTTGTCATTATGGAAGGTAGTCTGTTGTTCAAATCTTCGTTACTCCAATTGATGATAGACTTTTCATTATGGAAGGTAGTCTGTTGTCGATATTTTTGTTACTCCAATGAATGGTAGCCTTGTCATTATGGTAAGTAGTTTGTTGTCGAGATTTTGTTACTCCAATGGATTGTAGCCTTGTCATTATGGAAGGTAGTCTGTCGTTGAGATTTATGTTACTACAATGGATGGTAGCCATGTCATTATGGAAGGTATTCTATTGTCGATATTTTTGTTACCCCAATGGATGGTAGCCTTGTCATTATGGAAGGTAGTCTATTGTCGATATTTTTAGTACTCCAATTAATGGTAGCCTTGTCATTATGGAAGGTAGTCTGTTGTTCATATTTTTGTTACTCTAATGGATGGTAGCCTTTTCATTATGGAAGGTAGTCTGTTGTTGAGATTTTTGTTATTCCATTGGATGGTAGCCTTGTCATTATGGCAGTTAGTCTGTTGTTGAGATTTTTGTTATTCCAATGGATGGTAACCTTGTCATTATGGAAGGTAGTATTTTGTCGAGATTTTAGTTACTCCAATTGATGGTAGTCTTGTCAATATGGAAAGTAGTCTGTTGCCGAGATTTTGTTACTCCAATGGATGGTAGCCTTGTCATTATGGAATATAGTTTGTTGTCAATATTTTTGTTACTCCAGCGGATGCTATCCTTGTCATTATTGAAGGTAGTTTGTTGTCGATATTTTTGTTACTCCAGTGGATGCTAGCCTTGTCATTATGGAAAGTAGTCTGTTGTCAATATTTTTGCTACTCCAATGGATTGTAGCCTTGTCATTATGGAAGGTAGTATGTTGTCCAGATTTTTGTTATTCCAATGGATTTTAACCTTGTCATTATGGAAGGTAGTCTTTTGTCGAGATTTTTGTTACCCCAATGGATGGTAGCCTTGTCATTATGGAAGGTAGTCTATTGTCGAGATTTTTAGTACTCCAATGAATGGTAGCCTTGTCATTAGGGAAGGTAGTCTATTGTTGAGATTTATGTTACTCCAATGGATTGTGGCCTTGTCATTATGGAATGTAGTCTGTTGTTCATTTTTTTATTACTCCAATGGATGGTAGCCTTTTCATTATGAAAGGTAGTCGGTTGTCGAGATTTTTGTTATTCCATTGGATGGTAGCCTTGTCATTTTAGAAGGTAGTCTGTTGTTGAGATTTTTGTTATTCTAATGGATGGTAACCTTGTTATTATGGAAGGTAGTATTTTGTCGAGATTTTTGTTACTCCAATGGATGGTAGCCTTGTCATTATGCAAAGTAGTCTGTTGTTCAAATTTTTGTTACTCCAATGGATGGTGGCCTTATCATTATGGAAGGTAGTCCATTGTCGATATTTTTGTTATTCCAATGGATGGTAGCCTTGTCATTATGGAAGGTAGTCTATTGTCGAGATTTTTAGCACTCTAATGAATGGTAGCCTTGTCATTATGGAAGGTAGTCTGTTGTCGAGATTTTTGTTATTCCAATGGATGGAAACCTTGTCATTATGGAAGGTAGTCTATTGTCGAGATTTTTGTTACCCCAATAGATGATAGCCTTGTCATTATGGAAGGTAGTCTATTTTCAAGATTTTTAGTACTCCAATGAATGGTAGCCAGGTCATTATGGAAGGTAGTCTGTCGTTGAGATTTATGTTACTCTAATCGATTGTAGCCTTGTCATTATGGAAGGTAGTCTATTGTTCATATTTTTGTTACTCCAATGGATGGTAGCATTTTCATTATAGAAGGTAGTCTGTTGTCAAGATTTTTGTTATTCCATTGGATGGTAACCTTATCATTATGGAAGGTAGTCTTTTGTCGATATTTATGTTACTCTAATGGATGGTAGCCTTGTCATTATGGAAGGTATTCTATTGTCGAGATTTTTGTTACCCCAATGGATGATAGCTTTGGCATTATGGAAGGTAGTTTATTGTCGAGATATTAGTACTCCAATGAATGATAGCCTTGTCATTATGGAAGGTAGTATTTCATTGAGATTTATGTTACTCCAATGGATTGTAGCCTTGTCATTATGGAAGGTAGTCTGTTGTTCAGATTTTTGTTACTCCAATTGATGGTAGCCTTTTCATTATGGAAGGTAGTCTGTTGTAGAAATTTTTGTTATTCCATTGGATGGTAGCCTTGTCATTACGGAAGGTAGTCTATTCTCTAGATTTTTGTTATTCCAATGGATGGTAGCCTTGTCATTATGAAAGGTAGTCTTTTTTCGATATTTTTGTTACTCCAATGGGTGGTTGCTTTGTCATTATGCAAGGTAGTCTATTGTTCATATTTTTGTTATTCCAATGGATTGTAGCCTTGTCATTATGGAAGGTAGTTTTTTGTCGAGATTTTTGTTACTCCAATGGATGGTAGCCTTGTCATTATGGAAGGTAGTCTGTTCTCGAGATTTTTGTTACCCAAGTGGATGGTAGCCTTGTCATTATGGAAGGTAGTCTGTTGTCGAGATTTTCGTTACCCTAGTGGATGGTAGCCTTGTCATTATGAAACATAGTTTGTTGTCGATATTTTTGTTACTCCAGTGGATGCTAGCCTTGTCATTATGGAAGGTAGTCTGTTGTCGATATTTTTGTTACTCCAGTGGATGCTAGCCTTGTCAATATGGAAGGTAGTCTATTGTCGATATTTTTGTTACTCCAATGGATGGTAGCCTTGTCATTATGGAAGGTAGTCTGTTGTCGAGATTTTTGTTATTCCAATGGATGGTAGCCTTGTCATTATGGAAGGTAATTTTTTGTCCAGATTTTTGTTACTCCAATGGATGGTAGCCTTGTCATTACAGAAGGTAGTCTGTTGTCGAGATTTTTGTTACCCTAGTGGATGGTAGCCTTGTCATTATGGAAGGTAGTCTGTTGTCGAGATTTTTTTTACTCCAATGAATGGTAGCCTTGTCATCATGGAAGGTAGTTTGCCGTTGAGATTTCTATTACTCCAATGAATTTTAGCCTTGTCATTATGGAAGGTAGTCTGTTGTTCAAATCTTCATTACTCCAATTGATGATAGCCTTGTCATTATGGAAGGTAGTCTGTTATCGATATTTTTGTTACTCCAATGAATGGTAGCCTTGTCATTATGGTAAGTAGTTTGTTGTCGAGATTTTGTTACTCCAATGGATTGTAGCCTTGTCATTATGGAAGGTAGTCTGTCGTTGAGATTTATGTTACTACAATGGATGGTAGCCATGTCATTATGGAAGGTATTCTGTTGTCGATATTTTTGTTACCCCAATGGATGGTAGCCTTGTCATTATGGAAGGTAGTCTATTGTCGATATTTTTAGTACTCCAATTAATGGTAGCCTTGTCATTATGGAAGGTAGTCTATCGTTGAGATTTATGTTACTCCAATGGATTTTAGCCTTGTCATTATGGAAGGTAGTCTGTTGTTCATTTTTTGTTACTCCAATGGATGGTAGCCTTTTCATTATGGAAGGTAGTCTGTTGTTGAGATTTTTGTTATTCCATTGGATGGTAGCCTTGTCATTATGGCAGTTAGTCTGTTGTTGAGATTTTTGTTATTCCAATGGATGGTAACCTTGTCATTATGGAAGGTAGTCTTTTGTCGAGATTTTAGTTACTCCAATTGATGGTAGTCTTGTCAATATGGAAAGTAGTCTGTTGTCGAGATTTTGTTACTCCAATGGATGGTAGCCTTGTCATTATGGAATATAGTTTGTTGTCAATATTTTTGTTACTCCAGCGGATGCTATCCTTGTCATTATTGAAGGTAGTTTGTTGTCGATATTTTTGTTACACCAGTGGATGCTAGCCTTGTCATTATGGAAAGTAGTCTGTTGTCAATATTTTTGCTACTCCAATGGATTGTAGCCTTGTCATTATGAAAGGTAGTCTGTTGTCCAGATTTTTGTTATTCAAATGGATGTTAACCTTGTCATTATGGAAGGTAGTCTTTTGTTGAGATTTTTTTTACCCCAATGTATGGTAGCCTTGTCATTATGGAAGGTAGTCTATTGTCGAGATTTTTAGTACTCCAATGAATGGTAGCCTTGTCATTAGGGAAGGTAGTCTATTGTTGAGATTTATGTTACTCCAATGGATTGTGGCCTTGTCATTATGGAATGTAGTCTGTTTTTCATTTTTTTGTTACTCCAATGGATGGTAGCCTTTTCATTATGAAAGGTAGTCGGTTGTCGAGATTTTTGTTATACCATTGGATGGTAGCCTTGTCATTTTGGAAGGTAGTCTGTTGGTGAGATTTTTGTTATTCCTATGGATGGTAACCTTGTTATTATGGAAGGTAGTATTTTATTGAGATTTTTGTTACTCCAATGGATGGTAGCCTTGTCATTATGCAAAGTAGTCTGTTGTTCAAATTTTGGTTACTCCAATGGATGGTGGCCTTATCATTATGGAAGGTAGTCCATTGTCGAGATTTTTGTTATTCCAATGGATGGTAGCCTTGTCATTATGGAAGGTAGTCTATTGTCTAGATTTTTAGCACTCTAATGAATGGTAGCCTTGTCATTATGGAAGGTAGTCTATTGTCGAGATTTTTGTTACCCCAATGGATGGTAGCTTTGGCATTATGGAAGGTAGTCTATTGTCGAGATATTAGTACTCTAATGAATGATAGCCTTGTCGTTATGGAAGGTAGTATTTCGTTGAGATTTATGTTACTCCAATGGATTGTAGCCTTGTCATTATGGAAGGTAGTCTGTTGTTCAGATTTTTGTTACTCCAATTGATGGTAGCCTTTTCATTATGGAAGGTAGTCTATTGTAGAAATTTTTGTTATTCCATTGGATGGTAGCCTTGTCATTACGGAAGGTAGTCTATTCTATAGATTTTTGTTATTCCAATGGATGGTAGCTTGTCATTATGAAAGGTAGTCTTTTTTCGATATTTTTGTTACTCTAATGGGTGGTAGCTTTGTCATTATGCAAGGTAGTCTATTGTTCAGATTTTTGTTACTCCAATGGATTGTAGCCTTGTCATTATGGAAGGTAGTTTTTTGTCGAGATTTTTGTTACTCCAATGGATGGTAGCCTTGTCATTATGGAAGGTAGTCTGTTCTCGAGATTTTTGTTACCCTAGTGTATGGTAGCCTTGTCATTATAGAAGGTAGTCTATTGTCGAGATTTTCGTTACCCCAGTGCATGGTAGCCTTGTCATTATGAAACATAGTTTGTTGTCGATATTTTTGTTACTCTAGTGGATGCTAGCCTTGTCATTATGGAAGGTAATGTGTTGTCGATATTTTTGTTACTCCAGTGGATGCTAGCCTTGTCAATATGGAAGGTAGTCTATTGTCGATATTTTTGTTACTCCAATGGATGGTAGCCTTGTCATTATGGAAGGTAGTCTGTTGTCGAGATTTTTGTTATTCCAATGGATGGTAGCCTTGTCATTATGGAAGGTAATTTTTTGTCCAGATTTTTGTTACTCCAATGGATGGTAGCCTTGTCATTACAAAAGGTAGTCTGTTGTCGAGATTTTTGTTACCCTAGTGGATGGTAGCCTTGTCATTATGGAAGGTAGTCTGTTGTCGAGATTTTTTTTACTCCAATGAATGGTAGCCTTGTCATCATGGAAGGTAGTTTGCCGTTGAGATTTCTATTACTCCAATGAATTTTAGCCTTGTCATTATGGAAGGTAGTCTGTTGTTCAAATCTTCATTACTCCAATTGATGATAGCCTTGTCATTATGGAAGGTAGTCTGTTATCGATATTTTTGTTACTCCAATGAATGGTAGCCTTGTCATTATGGTAAGTAGTTTGTTGTCGAGATTTTGTTACTCCAATGGATTGTAGCCTTGTCATTATGGAAGGTAGTCTGTCGTTGAGATTTATGTTACTACAATGGATGGTAGCCATGTCATTATGGAAGGTATTCTGTTGTCGATATTTTTGTTACCCCAATGGATGGTAGCCTTGTCATTATGGAAGGTAGTCTATTGTCGATATTTTTAGTACTCCAATTAATGGTAGCCTTGTCATTATGGAAGGTAGTCTATCGTTGAGATTTATGTTACTCCAATGGATTTTAGCCTTGTCATTATGGAAGGTAGTCTGTTGTTCATTTTTTGTTACTCGAATGGATGGTAGCCTTTTCATTATGGAAGGTAGTCTGTTGTTGAGATTTTTGTTATTCCATTGGATGGTAGCCTTGTCATTATGGCAGTTAGTCTGTTGTTGAGATTTTTGTTATTCCAATGGATGGTAACCTTGTCATTATGGAAGGTAGTCTTTTGTCGAGATTTTAGTTACTCCAATTGATGGTAGTCTTGTCAATATGGAAAGTAGTCTGTTGTCGAGATTTTGTTACTCCAATGGATGGTAGCCTTGTCATTATGGAATATAGTTTGTTGTCAATATTTTTGTTACTCCAGCGGATGCTATCCTTGTCATTATTGAAGGTAGTTTGTTGTCGATATTTTTGTTACACCAGTGGATGCTAGCCTTGTCATTATGGAAAGTAGTCTGTTGTCAATATTTTTGCTACTCCAATGGATTGTAGCCTTGTCATTATGAAAGGTAGTCTGTTGTCCAGATTTTTGTTATTCAAATGGATGTTAACCTTGTCATTATGGAAGGTAGTCTTTTGTCGAGATTTTTTTTACCCCAATGTATGGTAGCCTTGTAATTATGGAAGGTAGTCTATTGTCGAGATTTTTAGTACTCCAATGAATGGTAGCCTTGTCATTAGGGAAGGTAGTCTATTGTTGAGATTTATGTTACTCCAATGGATTGTGGCCTTGTCATTATGGAATGTAGTCTGTTTTTCATTTTTTTGTTACTCCAATGGATGGTAGCCTTTTCATTATGAAAGGTAGTCGGTTGTCGAGATTTTTGTTATACCATTGGATGGTAGCCTTGTCATTTTGGAAGGTAGTCTGTTGGTGAGATTTTTGTTATTCCTATGGATGGTAACCTTGTTATTATGGAAGGTAGTATTTTATTGAGATTTTTGTTACTCCAATGGATGGTAGCCTTGTCATTATGCAAAGTAGTCTGTTGTTCAAATTTTGGTTACTCCAATGGATGGTGGCCTTATCATTATGGAAGGTAGTCCATTGTCGAGATTTTTGTTATTCCAATGGATGGTAGCCTTGTCATTATGGAAGGTAGTCTATTGTCTAGATTTTTAGCACTCTAATGAATGGTAGCCTTGTCATTATGGAAGGTAGTCTATTGTCGAGATTTTTGTTACCCCAATGGATGGTAGCTTTGGCATTATGGAAGGTAGTCTATTGTCGAGATATTAGTACTCCAATGAATGATAGCCTTGTCGTTATGGAAGGTAGTATTTCGTTGAGATTTATGTTACTCCAATGGATTGTAGCCTTGTCATTATGGAAGGTAGTCTGTTGTTCAGATTTTTGTTACTCCAATTGATGGTAGCCTTTTCATTATGGAAGGTAGTCTATTGTAGAAATTTTTGTTATTCCATTGGATGGTAGCCTTGTCATTACGGAAGGTAGTCTATTCTATAGATTTTTGTTATTCCAATGGATGGTAGCTTGTCATTATGAAAGGTAGTCTTTTTTCGATATTTTTGTTACTCTAATGGGTGGTAGCTTTGTCATTATGCAAGGTAGTCTATTGTTCAGATTTTTGTTACTCCAATGGATTGTAGCCTTGTCATTATGGAAGGTAGTTTTTTGTCGAGATTTTTGTTACTCCAATGGATGGTAGCCTTGTCATTATGGAAGGTAGTCTGTTCTCGAGATTTTTGTTACCCTAGTGTATGGTAGTCTTGTCATTATGGAAGGTAGTCTATTGTCGAGATTTTCGTTACCCCAGTGCATGGTAGCCTTGTCATTATGAAACATAGTTTGTTGTCGATATTTTTGTTACTCCAGTGGATGCTAGCCTTGTCATTATGGAAGGTAATGTGTTGTCGATATTTTTGTTACTCCAGTGGATGCTAGCCTTGTCAATATGGAAGGTAGTCTATTGTCGAGATTTTTAGTACTCCTATGAATGGTAGCCTTGTCATTATAGAAGGTAGTCTATTGTCGATATTTTTAGTACTCCAATGAATGGTAGCCTTGTCATTATGGAAGATAGTATGTCGTTGAGATTTATGTTACTCTAATGGATTGTAGCCTTGTCATTATGGAAGGTAGTTTGTTGTTCATTTTTTTGTTACTCCAATGGATGGTAGCCTTTTCATTATGGAAGGAAGTCTGTTGTCGAGATTTTTGTTATTCCATTGGAAGCTAGCCTTGTCATTTTGGAAGGTAGTCTATTATTGAGATTTTTGTTATTCCAATGGATGGTAACCTTGTCATTATGGAAGGTAGTCTTTTGTCGAGATTTCTATTAATCCATTGGATGGTAACCTTGTCATTATGGAAGGTAGTCTGTTGTCGAGATTTTTGTTACCCCAATGGATGGTAGCCTTGTCATTATGGAAGGTTGTCTATTTTCAAGATTTTTAGTACTCCAATGAATGGTAGCTTGGTCATTATGGAAGGTAGTTTGTCGTTGAGATTTATGTTACTCTAACGGATTGTAGCCTTGTCATTATGGAAGGTAGTTTGTTGTTCATATTTTTGTTACTCCAATGGATGGTAGCATTTTCATTATAGAAGGTAGTCTGTTGTCGAGATTTTTGTTATTCCATTGGATCGTAGCCTTGTCATTATGGAAGGTAGTCTATTGTTGATATTTTTGTTATTGCAATGGATGGTAACCTTATCATTATAGAAGGTAGTCTTTTGTCGAGATTTCTGTTACTCTAATGGATGGTAGCCTTGTCATTATGGAAGGTATTCTGTTGTCGAGATTTTTGATACCCCAATGGATGGTAGCTTTGGCATTATGGAAGGTAGTCTATTGTCGAGATTTTAGTACTCCAATGAATGGTAGCCTTGTCGTTATGGAAGGTAGTCTTTTGTTGAGATTTATGTTACTCCAATGGATTGTATCCTTGTCATTATGGAAGGTAGTCTGTTGTTCATATTTTTGTTACTCCAATTGATGGTAGCCTTTTCATTATGGAAGGTAGTCTGTTGTAGAGATTTTTGTTATTCCATTGGATGGTAGCCTTGTCATTATGGCAGTTAGTCTGTTGTTGAGATTTTTGTTATTCCAATGGATGGTAACCTTGTCATTATGGAAGGTAGTCTTTTGTCGAGATTTTAGTTACTCCAATTGATGGTAGTCTTGTCAATATGGAAAGTAGTCTGTTGTCGAGATTTTGTTACTCCAATGGATGGTAGCCTTGTCATTATGGAATATAGTTTGTTGTCAATATTTTTGTTACTCCAGCGGATGCTATCCTTGTCATTATTGAAGGTAGTTTGTTGTCGATATTTTTGTTACACCAGTGGATGCTAGCCTTGTCATTATGGAAAGTAGTCTGTTGTCAATATTTTTGCTACTCCAATGGATTGTAGCCTTGTCATTATGAAAGGTAGTCTGTTGTCCAGATTTTTGTTATTCAAATGGATGTTAACCTTGTCATTATGGAAGGTAGTCTTTTGTCGAGATTTTTTTTACCCCAATGGATGGTAGCCTTGTCATTATGGAAGGTAGTCTATTGTCGAGATTTTTAGTACTCCAATGAATGGTAGCCTTGTCATTAGGGAAGGTAGTCTATTGTTGAGATTTATGTTACTCCAATGGATTGTGGCCTTGTCATTATGGAATGTAGTCTGTTTTTCATTTTTTTGTTACTCCAATGGATGGTAGCCTTTTCATTATGAAAGGTAGTCGGTTGTCGAGATTTTTGTTATACCATTGGATGGTAGCCTTGTCATTTTGGAAGGTAGTCTGTTGGTGAGATTTTTGTTATTCCTATGGATGGTAACCTTGTTATTATGGAAGGTAGTATTTTATTGAGATTTTTGTTACTCCAATGGATGGTAGCCTTGTCATTATGCAAAGTAGTCTGTTGTTCAAATTTTGGTTACTCCAATGGATGGTGGCCTTATCATTATGGAAGGTAGTCCATTGTCGAGATTTTTGTTATTCCAATGGATGGTAGCCTTGTCATTATGGAAGGTAGTCTATTGTCTAGATTTTTAGCACTCTAATGAATGGTAGCCTTGTCATTATGGAAGGTAGTCTATTGTCGAGATTTTTGTTACCCCAATGGATGGTAGCTTTGGCATTATGGAAGGTAGTCTATTGTCGAGATATTAGTACTCCAATGAATGATAGCCTTGTCGTTATGGAAGGTAGTATTTCGTTGAGATTTATGTTACTCCAATGGATTGTAGCCTTGTCATTATGGAAGGTAGTCTGTTGTTCAGATTTTTGTTACTCCAATTGATGGTAGCCTTTTCATTATGGAAGGTAGTCTATTGTAGAAATTTTTGTTATTCCATTGGATGGTAGCCTTGTCATTACGGAAGGTAGTCTATTCTATAGATTTTTGTTATTCCAATGGATGGTAGCTTGTCATTATGAAAGGTAGTCTTTTTTCGATATTTTTGTTACTCTAATGGGTCGTAGCTTTGTCATTATGCAAGGTAGTCTATTGTTCAGATTTTTGTTACTCCAATGGATTGTAGCCTTGTCATTATGGAAGGTAGTTTTTTGTCGAGATTTTTGTTACTCCAATGGATGGTAGCCTTGTCATTATGGAAGGTAGTCTGTTCTCGATATTTTTGTTACCCTAGTGTATGGTAGCCTTGTCATTATGGAAGGTAGTCTATTGTCGAGATTTTCGTTACCCCAGTGCATGGTAGCCTTGTCATTATGAAACATAGTTTGTTGTCGATATTTTTGTTACTCCAGTGGATGCTAGCCTTGTCATTATGGAAGGTAATGTGTTGTCGATATTTTTGTTACTCCAGTGGATGCTAGCCTTGTCAATATGGAAGGTAGTCTATTGTCGAGATTTTTAGTACTCCTATGAATGGTAGCCTTGTCATTATAGAAGGTAGTCTATTGTCGATATTTTTAGTACTCCAATGAATGGTAGCCTTGTCATTATGGAAGATAGTATGTCGTTGAGATTTATGTTACTCTAATGGATTGTAGCCTTGTCATTATGGAAGGTAGTTTGTTGTTCATTTTTTTGTTACTCCAATGGATGGTAGCCTTTTCATTATGGAAGGAAGTCTGTTGTCGAGATTTTTGTTATTCCATTGGAAGCTAGCCTTGTCATTTTGGAAGGTAGTCTATTATTGAGATTTTTGTTATTCCAATGGATGGTAACCTTGTCATTATGGAAGGTAGTCTTTTGTCGAGATTTCTATTAATCCATTGGATGGTAACCTTGTCATTATGGAAGGTAGTCTGTTGTCGAGATTTTTGTTACCCCAATGGATGGTAGCCTTGTCATAATGGAAGGTTGTCTATTTTCAAGATTTTTAGTACTCCAATGAATGGTAGCTTGGTCATTATGGAAGGTAGTTTGTCGTTGAGATTTATGTTACTCTAACGGATTGTAGCCTTGTCATTATGGAAGGTAGTTTGTTGTTCATATTTTTGTTACTCCAATGGATGGTAGCATTTTCATTATAGAAGGTAGTCTGTTGTCGAGATTTTTGTTATTCCATTGGATCGTAGCCTTGTCATTATGGAAGGTAGTCTATTATTGATATTTTTGTTATTGCAATGGATGGTAACATTATCATTATAGAAGGTAGTCTTTTGTCGAGATTTCTGTTACTCTAATGGATGGTAGCCTTGTCATTATGGAAGGTATTCTGTTGTCGAGATTTTTGATACCCCAATGGATGGTAGCTTTGGCATTATGGAAGGTAGTCTATTGTCGAGATTTTAGTACTCCAATGAATGGTAGCCTTGTCGTTATGGAAGGTAGTCTTTTGTTGAGATTTATGTTACTCCAATGGATTGTATCCTTGTCATTATGGAAGGTAGTCTGTTGTTCATATTTTTGTTACTCCAATTGATGGTAGCCTTTTCATTATGGAAGGTAGTCTGTTGTAGAGATTTTTGTTATTCCATTGGATGGTAGCCTTGTCATTATGGAAGGTAGTCTATTCTCTAGATTTTTGTTATTCCAATGGATGGTAGCCTTGTCATTATGGAAGGTAGTATTTTTTCGATACTTTTGTTACTCCAATGGGTGGTAGCTTTGTCATTATGCAAGGTAGTCTATTGTTTATATTTTTGTTACTCCAATGGATTATAGCCTTGTCATTATGGAAGGTAGTTTTTTGTCAAGATTTTTGTTAATCCAATGGATGGTAGCCTTGTCATTATGGAAGGTAGTATGTTCTCGAGATTTTTGTTACCACAGTGGATGGTAGCCTTGTCATTATGGAAGGTAGTTTGTTGTCGAGATTTTTGTTACCCCAATGGACGGTAGCCTCGTCATTATGAAAGGTAGTATGTCATTGAGATTTCTGTTACTCCAATGGATTGTAGCCTTGTCATTATGGAAGGTAGTCTGTTGTCGAGATTTTTGTTACTCCAATGGATGGTAGCCTTGTCATTATCGAAGGTAGTGTTTTGTCGATATTTTTGTTACTCCAATGTATGGTAGCCTTGTCATTATGAAACATAGTTGTTGTCGATATTTTTGTTACTCCAGTGGATGCTAGCCTTGTCATTATTGAAGGTAGTCTGTTGTCGATATTTTTGTTACTCCAGTGGATGCTAGCCTTGTCAATATGGAAGGTAGTCTATTGTCGATATTTTTGTTACTCCAATGGATGGTAGCCTTGTCATTATGGAAGGTAGTCTGTTGTCGAGATTTTTGTTATTCCAATGGATGTTAGCCTTGTCATTATGGAAGGTAGTCTATTGTCGAGATTTTTAGTACTCCTTTGAATGGTAGCCTTGTCATTATAGAAGGTAGTCTATTATCGATATTTTTAGTACTCCAATGAATGGTAGCCTTGTCATTATGGAAGGTAGTATGTCATTGAGATTTATGTTACTCTAATGGATTGTAGCCTTGTCATTATGGAAGGTAGTATGTTGTTCATATTTTTGTTACTCCAATGGATGGTAGTCTTTTCATTATGGAACGAAGTCTGTTGTCGAGATTTTTGTTATTCCATTGGATGGTAGCCTTGTCGTTATGGAAGGTATTCTGTTGTCGAGATTTTTATTACCCCAATGGATGGTAGCCTTGTCATTATGGAAGGTAGTCTATTGACGAGATTTTTAGTAATCCATTGGATGGTAGCCTTGTCGTTATAAAAGGTAGTCTGTTGTTCATATTTTTGTTACTCCAATGGATGGTAGCCTTTTCATTATGGAACGAAGTCAGTTGTCGAGATTTCTGTTACTCCAATGGATGGTAGCCTTGTCGTTATGGAAGGTATTCTGTTGTCGAGATTTTTGTTACCCCAATGGATGGTAGCCTTGTCATTATGGAAGGTAGTCTATTGACGAGATTTTTAGTAATCCAATGAATGGTAGCCTTGTCATTATGGAAGTTAGTCAGTCGTTGAGATTTATGTTACTCCCATGGATTGTAGCCTTGTCATTATGGAAGGTAGTCTGTTGTTCATATTTTTGTTACTCCAATGGATGGTAGCCTTTTCATTATGGAAGGTAGTCGGTTGTCAAGATTTTTGTTATTCCATTGGATGGTGGCCTTGTCATTATGGAAGGTAGTCTGTTGTTGAGATTTTTGTTATTCTAATGGATGGTAACCTTGTCATTATGAAAGGTAGTTGTTTGTCGAGATTTTTGTTACTCCAATGGATCGTAGCCTTGTCATAATGGAAGGTAGTCTTTTGTCGAGATTTTTTTTACCCCAATGGATGGTAGTTTTGTCATTATGGAAGGTAGTTTGTCTTTGAGATTTATGTTATTCTAATGGATTGTAGCCTTGTCATTATGGAAGGTAGTCTGTTGTTCATATTTTTGTTACTCCAATGGATGGTAGCCTTTTCTTTATGGAAGGTAGTCCGTTGTCGAGATTTTTGTTATTCCATTGGATGGTAGCCTTGTCATTATGGAAGGTAGTTTGTTGTTGAGATTTTTGTTATTCCAATGGATGGTAACCTTGTCATTATGGTATGTAGTCTTTTGTCGACATTTCTGTTACTCCAATGGATGGTAGCCATGTCATTATGGAAGATGATATTTTTTCGAGATTTTTGTTACCCCAGTGGATGGTAGCCTATTCATTATGGAAGGTAGTCTATTGACGAGCTTTTTAGTAATCCAATGAATGGTAGCCTTGTCATTATGGAAGGTTGTCTGTCGTTGAGATTTATGTTACTCCCAAGGATTGTAGCCTTGTCATTATGGAAGGTAGTCAGTTGTTCATAGTTTTGTTACTCCAATGGATGGTATCCTTTTCATAATGGAAGGTAGTCGGTTGTCAAGATTTTTGTTATTCCATTGGATGGTTGCTTTGTCATTATGGAAGGTAGTCTATTGTTGATATTTTTGTTACTCGAATTTATGGTAGCCTTGTCATTATGTAAGGTAGTCTTTTGTCGAGATTTTTGTTACTCCAATGCATGGTAGTCTTGTCATTATGGAAAGTAGTCTGTTGTCGAAATTTTGCTACTCCAATGGATGGTAGCCTTGTCATTATGAAACATAGTTTGTTGTCGATATTTTTGTTACTCCAGTGGATGCTAGCCTTGTCATTATGGAAGGTAGTCTGTTGTCGATATTTTTGTTACTCCAATGGATAGTAGCCTTGTCATTATGGAAGGTAGTCTTTTGTCGAGATTTTTGTTATTCCAATGGATGGTAGCCTTGTCATTATGGAACGTAGTCTATTGTCGAGATTTTTAGTAATCCAATGAATGGTAGCCTTGTCATTATGGAAGGTAGTGTATTGTCGATATTTTTAGTACTCCAATGAATGGTAGCCTTGTCATTATGGAAGGTAGTATGTCATTTAGATTTATGTTACTCTAACGGATTATAGCCTTTTCATTATGGAAGGTAGTCTGTTGTTCACATTTTTGTTACTCCAATGGATGGTAGCCTTTTCATTATGGAAGGAAGTCTGTTGTCGAGATTTTTGATATTCCATTGGATGGTAGCCTTGTCATTTTGGAAGGTAGTCTGTTGTTGAGATTTTTGTTATTCCAATGGATGGTAACCTTGTCATTATGGAAGGTAGTCTTTTGTCGACATTTCTGTTACTCCAATGGATGGTAGCCATGACATTATGGAAGGTGATATTTTGTCGAGATTTTTGTTACCCCAATGGATGGTAGCCTTGTCATTATGGAAGGTAGTCTATTGACGGGATTTTTAGTAATCCAATAAATGGTAGTCTTTTCATTATGGAAGGTAGTATGTCGTTGAGATTTATGTTACTTCCAAGGATTGTAGCCTTGTCATTATGGAAGGTAGTCTTTTGTTAATATTTTTGTTACTCCAATAGATGGTAGCCTTTTCATTATGGAAGGTAGTCTGTTTTCGAGATTTTTGTTATTCCATTGGATGGTAGCCTTGTCATTTTGGAAGGTAGTCTGTTGTTGAGATTTTTGTTATTCCAATGGATGGTAACCTTGTCATTATGGAAGGTAGTCTTTTGTCGAGATTTTTGTTACCCCAGTGGATGGTAGCCTTGTCATTATGAAAGGTAGTCTATCATTGAGATTTTTGTTACTCCAATGGATTGTAGCCTTGTCATTATGGAAGGTAGTCTGTTGTTCAAATCTTCGTTACTCTAATTGATGATAGCCTTGTTATTATGGAAGGTAGTCTGTTGTCGATATTTTTGTTACTCCAATGGATGGTAGCCTTGTCATTATGGAAGCTAGTCTTTTGTCGAGATTTTTGTTACTCCAATGGATGGTAGTCTTGTCATTATGGAAAGTAGTCTGTTGTCGAGATTTTGTTACTCCAATGGATGGTAGCCTTGTCATTATGAAACATAGTTTGTTGTTGATATTTTTGTTACTCCACTGGATGCTAGCCTTGTCATTATGGAAGGTAGTCTGTTGTCGATATTTTTGTTACTCTAGTGGATGCTAGCCTTGTCAATATGGAAGGTAGTCTTTTGTCGAGATTTTTGTTACCCCAATTGATGGTAGCCTTGTCATTATAGAAGGTAGTCTATTGTCGAGATTTTTAGTACTCTAATGAATGGTAGCCTTGTCATTATGCAAGGTAGTCTGTCGTTCATATTTTTGTTACTCTAATGGATTGTAGCCTTGTCATTATGGAAGGTTGTCTGTTGTTCATATTTTTGTTACTCCAATGGATGGTACCCTTTTCATTATGGAAGGGAGTCTGTTGTCGAGATTTTTGTTACATTGGATGGTAGCCTTGTCATTTTGGAAGGTAATCTGTTGTTGAGATTTTTGTTATTCCAATGGATGGTAACCTTGTCATTATAGAAGGTAGTCTTTTGCCGAGATTTCTGTTACTCCAATGGATGGTAGCCTTGTCATTATGGAAGGTATTCTGTTGTCGAGATTTTTGTTACCCCTATGGATGGTAGCCTTGTCATTATGGAAGGTAGTCTATTTTCGAGATTTTTAGTACTCCAATGAATGGTAGCCTTGTCATTTTGGAAGGTAGTCTGTCGTTGAGATTTATGTTACTCTAATGGATTGTAGCCTTGTCATTATGGAAGGTAGTTTGTTGTTCATATTTTTGTTACTCCAATGGATGGTAGCCTTTTCATTATGGAAGGTAGTCCGTTGTCGAGATTTTTGTTATTCCATTGGATGGTAGCCTTGTCATTATGAAAGGTAGTTTGTTGTTGAGATTTTTGTTATTCCAATCGATGGTAACCTTGTCATTATGGAAGGTAGTCCTTTGTCAAGATTTCTGTTACTCCAATGGATGGTTGCCTTGTAATTATGGAAGGTATTCTGTTGTCAAGATTTTTGTTACCCCAATGGATGGTAGCCTTGTCATTATGGATGGAAGTCTATTGTCGAGATTTTTAGTACTCCAATGAATGGTAGCCTTGTCATTATGGAAGGTAGTTTTTTGTCGAGATTTTTGTTACTCTAATGGATGGTAGCCTTGTCATTATGGAAGGTAGTCTGTTGTCGATATTTTTGTTACTCCAATGTATGGTAGCCTTGTCATTATGGAAGGTAGTTTGTTGTTCATATTTTTGTTACTCCAATGGATGATAGACTTTTCATTATGGAAGGTAGTCGGTTGTCAAGATTTTTGTTATTCTATTGGATTGTAGCCTTGTAATTATGGAAGGTAGTCTGTTGTTGAGATTTTTGTTATTCCAATGTATGGTAACCTTGTCATTATGGAAGGTAGTCTTTTGTCAATTTTTTTGTTACTCCAATGGATGGTAGCCTTGTCATTATGGAAGGTAGTATGTTGTTCATATTTTTGTTACTCCAATGGATGGTAGCCTTTTCATTATGGAAGGTAGTCCGTTGTCGAGATTTTTGTTATTCCATTGGATGGTAGCCTTGTCATTATGAAAGGTAGTTTGTTGTTGAGATTTTTGTTATTCCAATCGATGGTAACCTTGTCATTATGGAAGGTAGTCCTTTGTCGAGATTTCTGTTACTCCAATGGATGGTTGCCTTGTAATTATGGAAGGTATTCTGTTGTCGAGATTTTTGTTACCCCAATGGATGGTAGCCTTGTCATTATGGATGGAAGTCTATTGTCGAGATTTTTAGTACTCCAATGAATGGTAGCCTTGTCATTATGGAAGGTAGTTTTTTGTCGAGATTTTTGTTACTCTAATGGATGGTAGCCTTGTCATTATGGAAGGTAGTCTGTTGTCGATATTTTTGTTAATCCAATGTATGGTAGCCTTGTCATTATGGAAGGTAGTTTGTTGTTCATATTTTTGTTACTCCAATGGATGGTAGACTTTTCATTATGGAAATTAGTCGGTTGTCAAGATTTTTGTTATTCCATTGGATGGTAGCCTTGTAATTATGGAAGGTAGTCTGTTGTTGAGATTTTTGTTATTCCAATGTATAGTAACCTTGTCATTATGGAAGGTAGTCTTTTGTCAATTTTTTTGTTACTCCAATGGATGGTAGCCTTGTCATTATGGAAGGTAGTTTGTTGTCGAGATTTTTGTTACCCCAATGGATGGTAGCCTTCTCATTATGGAAGGTAGTCTATTTTCGAGATTTTTAGTACTCCAATGAATGGTTTCCTTGTCATTATGGAAGGTAGTCTGTCGTTGAGATTTATGTTACTCTAATGGATTGTAGCCTTGTCATTATGGAAGGTAGTCTGTTGGTCATATTTTTGTTACTCCAATGGATGGTACCCTTTTCATTATGGAAGGGAGTCTGTTGTCGAGATTTTTGTTATTCCATTGGATGGTAGCCTTGTCATTTTGGAAGGTAGTCTGTTGTTGAGATTTTTGTTATTACAATGGATGGTAACCTCGTCGTTATATAAGGTAGTCTTTTGTCGAGATTTCTGTTACTCCAATGGATGGTAGCCTTGTCATTATGGAAGGTATTCTGTTGTCGAGATTTTTATTACCCCTATGGATGGTAGCCTTGTCATTATGAAACATAGTTTGTTATCGATATTTTTGTTACTCTAGTGGATGGTAGCCTTGTCATTATTGAAGGTAGTCTGTTGTCGATATTTTTGTTACTCCAGTGGATGCTAGCCTTGTCAATATGGAAGGTAGTGTATTGTCGATATTTTTGTTACTCCAATGGATGGTAGCCTTGTCATTATGGAAGGTAGTCTGTTGTCGAGATTTTTGTTATTCCAATGGATGTTAGCCTTGTCATTATGGAAGGTAGTCTATTGTCGAGATTTTTAGTACTCCTTTGAATGGTAGCCTTGTCATTATAGAAGGTAGTCTATTATCGATATTTTTAGTACTCCAATGAATGGTAGCCTTGTCATTATGGAAGGTAGTATGTCGTTGAGATTTATGTTACTCTAATGGATTGTAGCCTTGTCATTATGGAAGGTAGTCTTTTTGTCATATTTTTGTTACTCCAATGGATGGTACCCTTTTCATTATGGAAGGGAGTCTGTTGTCGAGATTTTTGTTATTCCATTGGATGGTAGCCTTGTCATTTTGGAAGGTAGTCTGTTGTTGAGATTTTTGTTATTCCAATGGATGGTAACCTCGTCATTATAGAAGGTAGTCTTTTGTCGAGATTTCTGTTACTCCAATGGATGGTATCCTTGTCATTACGGAAGGTATTCTGTTGTCGAGATTTTTATTACCCATATGGATGGTAGCCTTGTCATTATGAAACATAGTTTGTTACCGATATTTTTGTTACTCCAGTGGATGCTAGCCTTGTCATTATTGAAGGTAGTCTGTTGTCGATATTTTTGTTACTCCAGTGGATGCTAGCCTTGTCAATATGGAAGGTAGTCTATTGTCGATATTTTTGTTACTCCAATGGATGGTAGCCTTGTCATTATGGAAGGTAGTCTGTTGTCGAGACTTTTGTTATTCCAATGGATGTTAGCCTTGTCATTATGGAAGGTAGTCTATTGTCGAGATTTTTAGTACTCCTTTGAATGGTAGCCTTGTCATTATATAAGGTAGTCTATTATCGATATTTTTAGTACTCCAATGAATGGTAGCCTTGTCATTATGGAAGGTAGTATGTCGTTGAGATTTATGTTACTCTAATGGATTGTAGCCTTGTCATTATGGAAGGTAGTCTGTTGTTCATGTTTTTGTTACTCTAATGGATGGTAGCCTTTTCATTATGGAACGAAGTCTGTTGTCGAGATTTTTGTTATTCCATTGGATGGTAGCCTTGTCGTTATGGAAGCTATTCTGTTGTCGAGATTTTTGTTACCCCAATGGATGGTAGCCTTGTCATTATGGAAGGTAGTCTATTGACGAGATTTTTAGTAATCCATTGGATGGTAGCCTTGTCGTTATAAAAGGTAGTCTGTTGTTCATATTTTTGTTACTCCAATGGATGGTAGCCTTTTCATTATGGAACGAAGTCTGTTGTCGAGATTTCTGTTACTCCAATGGATGGTAGCCTTGTCGTTATGGAAGGTATTCTGTTGTCGAGATTTTTGTTACCCCAATGGATGGTAGCCTTGTCATTATGGAAGGTAGTCTATTGACGAGATTTTTAGTAATCCAATGAATGGTAGCCTTGTCATTATGGAAGTTAGTCTGTCGTTGAGATTTATGTTACTCCCATGGATTGTAGCCTTGTCATTATGGAAGGTAGTCTGTTGTTCATATTTTTGTTACTCCAATGGATGGTAGCCTTTTCATTATGGAAGGTAGTCGGTTGTCAAGATTTTTGTTATTCCATTGTTTGGTAGCCTTGTCATTATGGAAGGTAGTCTGTTGTTGAGATTTTTGTTATTCTAATGGATGGTAACCTTGTCATTATGAAAGGTAGTTGTTTGTCGAGATTTTTGTTACTCCAATGGATGGTAGCCTTGTCATAATGGAAGGTAGTCTTTTGTCGAGATTTTTTTTACCCCAATGGATGGTAGCCTTCTCATTATAGAAGGTAGTCTATTGTCGAGATTTTTAGTACTCCAATGAATGGTAGCCTTGTCATTATGGAAGGTAGTTTGTCATTGAGATTTATGTTATTCTAATGGATTGTAGCCTTGTCATTATGAAAGGTAGTCTGTTGTTCATATTTTTGTTACTCCAATGGATGGTATCGTTTTCTTTATGGAAGGTAGTCCGTTGTCGAGATTTTTGTTATTCCATTGGATGGTAGCCTTGTCATTATGGAAGGTAGTCTGTTGTTGAGATTTTTGTTATTCCAATGGATGGTAACCTTGTCATTATGTAAGGTAGTTGTTTGTCGAGATTTTTATTACTCCAATGGATGGTAGCCTTGTCATAATGGAAGGTAGTCTTTTGTCGAGATTTTTGTTACCCCAATGGATGGTAGCCTATTCATTACGGAAGGTAGTCTATTGACGAGATTTTTAGTAATCCAATGAATGGTAGCCTTGTCATTATGAAAGGTTGTCTATCGTTGAGAGTTATGTTGCTCCCAAGGATTGTAGCCTTGTCATTATGGAAGGTAGTCAGTTGTTCATAGTTTTGTTACTCCAATGGATGGTAGCCTTTTCAGTATGGAAGGTAGTCGGTTGTCAAGATTTTTGTTATTCCATTGGATGGTTGCCTTGTCATTATGGAAGGTAGTCTATTGTTGATATTTTTGTTACTCGAATTTATGGTAGCCTTGTCATTATGGAAGGTAGTCTTTTGTCGAGATTTTTGTTACTCCAATGGATGGTAGTCTTGTCATTATGGAAAGTAGTTTGTTGTCGAAATTTTGCTACTCCAATGGATGGTAGCCTTTTCATTATGAAACATAGTTTGTTGTCGATATTTTTGTTACTCCAGTGGATGTTAGCCTTGTCATTATGGAAGGTAGTTTGTTGTCGATATTTTTGTTACTCCAATGGATAGTAGCCTTGTCATTATGGAAGGTAGTCTTTTGTCGAGATTTTTGTTATTCCAATGGATGGTAGCCTTGTCATTATGGAACGTAGTCTATTGTCGAGATTTTTAGTAATCCAATGAATGGTAGCCTTGTCAGTATGGAAGGTAGTGTATTGTCGATATTTTTAGTACTCCAATGAATGGTAGCCTTGTCATTATGGAAGGTAGTATGTCATTTAGATTTAAGTTACTCTAACGGATTGTAGCCTTTTCATTATGGAAGGTAGTCTGTTGTTCATATTTTTGTTACTCCAATGGATGGTAGCCTTTTCATTATGGAAAGAAGTCTGTTGTCGAGATTTTTGATATTCCATTGGATGGTAGCCTTGTCATTTTGGAAGGTAGTCTGTTGTTGAGATTTTTGTTATTCCAATGGATGGTAACCTTGTCATTATGGAAGGTAGTCTTTTGTCGACATTTCTGTTACTCCAATGGATGGTAGCCATGACATTATGGAAGGTGATATTTTGTCGAGATTTTTGTTACCCCAATGGATGGTAGCCTTGTCATTATGGAAGGAAGTCTATTGACGGGATTTTTAGTAATCCAATGAATGGTAGTCTTTTCATTATGGAAGGTAGTATGTCGTTGAGATTTATGTTACTTCCAAGGATTGTAGCCTTGTCAGTATGGAAGGTAGTCTTTTGTTAATATTTTTGTTACTCCAATGAATGGTAGCCTTTTCATTATGGAAGGTAGTCTGTTTTCGAGATTTTTGTTATTCCATTGGATGGTAGCCGTGTCATTTTGGAAGGTAGTCTGTTGTTGAGATTTTTGTTATTCCAATGAATGGTAACCTTGTCATTATGGAAGGTATTCTGTTGTCGATATTTTTGTTACCCCAATGGATGGTAGCCTTGTCATTACGGAAGGTAGTCTGTTGTCGAGATTTTTGTTACCCCAGTGGATGGTAGCCTTGTCATTATGAAAGGTAGTCTATCATTGAGATTTTTGTTACTCCAATGGATTGTAGCCTTGTCATTATGGAAGGTAGTCTGTTGTTCAAATCTTCGTTACTCTAATTGATGATAGCCTTGTTATTATGGAAGGTAGTCTGTTGTCGATATTTTTGTTACTCCAATGGATTGTAGCCTTGTCATTATGGAAGGTAGTCTTTTGTCGAGATTTTTGTTACTCCAATGGATGGTAGTCTTGTCATTATGGAAAGTAGTCTGTTGTCGAGATTTTGTTACTCCAATGGATTGTAGCCTTGTCATTATGAAACATAGTTTGTTGTTGATATTTTTGTTACTCCACTGGATGCTAGCCTTGTCATTATGGAAGGTAGTCTGTTGTCGATATTTTTGTTACTCTAGTGGATGCTAGCCTTGTCAATATGGAAGGTAGTCTTTTGTCGAGATTTCTGTTACTCCAATGGATGGTAGCCTTGTCGTTATGGAAGGTATTCTGTTGTCGAGATTTTTGTTACCCCAATGGATGGTAGCCTTGTCATTATAGAAGGTAGTCTATTGTCGAGATTTTTAGTACTCTAATGAATGGTAGCCTTGTCATTATGGAAGGTAGTCTGTCGTTGAGATTTATGTTACTCTAATGGATTGTAGCCTTGTCATTATGGAAGGTTGTCTGTTGTTCATATTTTTGTTACTCCAATGGATGGTACCCTTTTCATTATGGAAGGTAGTCGGTTGTCAAGATTTTTGTTATTCCATTGGATGGTTGCCTTGTCATTATGGAAGGTAGTCTATTGTTGATATTTTTGTTACTCGAATTTATGGTAGCCTTGTCATTATGGAAGGTAGTCTGTTGTTGAGATTTTTGTTATTCCAATGGATGGTAACCTTGTCATTATGTAAGGTATTCTGTTGTCGAGATTTTTGTTACCCCTATGGATGGTAGCCTTGTCATTATGGAAGGTAGTCTATTTTCGAGATTTTTAGTACTCCAATGAATGGTAGCCTTGTCATTATGGAAGGTAGTTTGTCATTGAGATTTATGTTACTCTAATGGATTGTAGCCTTGTCATTATGGAAAGTAGTCTTTTGTCAATATTTTTGTTACTCCAATGGATGGTAGCCTAGTCATTATGGAAGGCAGTTTGTTGTCGAGATTTCTGTTACCCCAATGGATGGTAGCCTTCTCATTATGGAAGGTAGTCTATTTTCAAGATTTTTAGTACTCCAATGAATGGTAGCCTTGTCATTATGGAAGGTAGTGTGTCGTTGAGATTTATGTTACTCTAATGGATTGTAGCCTTGTCATTATGGAAGGTAGTTTGTTGTTCATATTTTTGTTACTCCAATGGATGGTAGCCTTTTCATTATGGAAGGTAGTCCGTTGTCGAGATTTTTGTTATTCCATTGGATGGTAGCCTTGTCATTATGAAAGGTAGTTTGTTGTTGAGATTTTTGTTATTCCAATCGATGGTAACCTTGTCATTATGGAAGGTAGTCCTTTGTCGAGATTTCTGTTACTCCAATGGATGGTTGCCTTGTAATTATGGAAGGTATTCTGTTGTCGAGATTTTTGTTACCCCAATGGATGGTAGCCTTGTCATTATGGATGGAAGTCTATTGTCGAGATTTTTAGTACTCCAATGAATGGTAGCCTTGTCATTATGGAAGGTAGTTTTTTGTCGAGATTTTTGTTACTCTAATGGATGGTAGCCTTGTCATTATGGAAGGTAGTCTATTGTCGATATTTTTGTTACTCCAATGTATGGTAGCCTTGTCATTATGGAAGGTAGTTTGTTGTTCATATTTTTGTTACTCCAATGGATGGTAGACTTTTCATTATGGAAATTAGTCGGTTGTCAAGATTTTTGTTATTCCATTGGATGGTAGCCTTGTAATTATGGAAGGTAGTCTGTTGTTGAGATTTTTGTTAATCCAATGTATGGTAACCTTGTCATTATGGAAGGTAGTCTTTTGTCAATTTTTTTGTTACTCCAATGGATGGTAGCCTTGTCATTATGGAAGGTAGTTTGTTGTCGAGATTTTTGTTACCCCAATGGATGGTAGCCTTCTCATTATGGAAGGTAGTCTATTTTCGAGATTTTTAGTACTCCAATGAATGGTTTCCTTGTCATTATGGAAGGTAGTCTGTCGTTGAGATTTATGTTACTCTAATGGATTGTAGCCTTGTCATTATGGAAGGTAGTCTGTTGGTCATATTTTTGTTACTCCAATGGATGGTACCCTTTTCATTATGGAAGGGAGTCTGTTGTCGAGATTTTTGTTATTCCATTGGATGGTAGCCTTGTCATTTTGGAAGGTAGTCTGTTGTTGAGATTTTTGTTATTCCAATGGATGGTAACCTCGTCATTATAGAAGGTAGTGTTTTGTCGAGATTTATGTTACTCCAATGGATGGTAGCCTTCTCATTATGGAAGATATTCTGTTGTCGAGATTTTTATTACCCATATGGATGGTAGCCTTGTCATTATGGAAGGTAGTCTATTTTCGAGATTTTTAGTACTCCAATGAATGGTAGCCTTGTCATTATGGAAGGTAGTCTGTCGTTGAGATTTATGTTACTCTAATGGATTGTAGCCTTTTCATTATGGAAGGTAGTCTTTTGTCAATATTTTTGTTACTCCAATGGATGGTAGCCTTGTCATTATGGAAGGTAGTTTGTTGTCGAGATTTCGGTTACCCCAATGGATGGTAGCCTTCTCATTATGGAAGGTAGTCTATTTTCGAGATTTTTAGTACTCCAATGAATGGTAGCCTTGTCATTATGGAAGGTCGTCTGTCGTTGAGATTTATGTTACTCTAATGGATTGTAGCCTTGTCATTATGGAAGGTAGTTTGTTGTTCATAATTTTATTACTCCAATGGATGGTAGCCTTTTCATTATGGAAGGTAGTCCGTTGTCGAGATTTTTGTTATTCCATTGGATGTTAGCCTTGTCATTATGAAAGGTAGTCTGTTGTTGAGATTTTTGTTATTCCAATCGATGGTAACCATGTCATTATGGAAGGTAGTCCTTTGTCGAGATTTCTGTTACTCCAATGGATGGTTGCCTTTTAATTATGGAAGGTATTCTGTTGTCGAGATTTTTGTTACCCCAATGGATGGTAGCCTTGTCATTATGGATGGTAGTCTATTGTCGAGATTTTTAGTACTCCAATGAATGGTAGCCTTGTCATTATGGAAGGTAGTTTTTTGTCGAGATTTTTGTTACTCTAATGGATGGTAGTCTTGTCATTATGGAAGGTAGTCTGTTGTCGATATTTTTGTTACTCCAATGTATGGTAGCCTTGTCATTATGGAAGGTAGTTTGTTGTTCATATTTTTGTTACTCCAATGGATGGTAGACTTTTCATTATGGAAGGTAGTCGGTTGTCAAGATTTTTGTTATTCCATTGGATGGTAGCCTTGTAATTATGGAAGGTAGTCTGTTGTTGTGATTTTTGTTATTCCAATGTATGGTAACCTTGTCATTATGGAAGGTAGTCTTTTGTCAATTTTTTTGTTACTCCAATGGATGGTAGCCTTGTCATTATGGAAGGTAGTTTGTTGTCGAGATTTTTGTTACCCCAATGGATGGTAGCCTTCTCATTATGGAAGGTAGTCTATTTTCGAGATTTTTAGTACTCCAATGAATGGTTTCCTTGTCATTATGGAAGGTAGTCTGTCGTTGAGATTTATGTTACTCTAATGGATTGTAGCCTTGTCATTATGGAAGGTAGTCTGTTGGTCATATTTTTGTTACTCCAATGGATGGTACCCTTTTCATTATGGAAGGGAGTCTGTTGTCGAGATTTTTGTTATTCCATTGGATGGTAGCCTTGTCATTTTGGAAGGTAGTCTGTTGTTGAGATTTTTGTTATTCCAATGGATGGTAACCTCGTCATTATAGAAGGTAGTCTTTTGTCGAGATTTCTGTTACTCCAATGGATGGTAGCCTTGTCATTATGGAAGGAATTCTGTTGTCGAGATTTTTATTACCCCTATGGATGGTAGCCTTGTCATTATGGAAGGTAGTCTATTTTCGTGATTTTTAGTACTCCAAGGAATGGTAGCCTTGTCATTATGGAAGGTAGTTTGTCGTTGAGATTTATGTTACTCTAATGGATTGTAGCCTTGTCATTATGGAAGGTAGTCTTTTGTCAATATTTTTGTTACTCCAATGGATGGTAGCCTTGTCATTATGGAAGGTAGTTTGTTGTCGAGATTTCTGTTACCCCAATGGATGGTAGCCTTCTCATTATGGAAGGTAGTCTATTTTCGAGATTTTTAGTACTCCAATGAATGGTAGCCTTGTCATTATGGAAGGTAGTTTGTCGTTGAGATTTATGTTACTCTAATGGATTGTAGCCTTGTCATTATGGAAGGTAGTTTGTTGTTCATATTTTTGTTTCTCCAATGGATGGTAACCTTTTCATTATGGAAGGTAGTCCGTTGTCGAGATTTTTGTTATTCCATTGGATGTTAGCCTTGTCATTATGAAAGGTAGTCTGTTGTTGAGATTTTTGTTATTCCAATCGATGATAACCTTGTCATTATGGAAGGTAGTCCTTTGTCGAGATTTCTGTTACTCCAATGGATGGTTGCCTTGTAATTATGGAAGGTATTCTGTTGTCGAGATTTTTGTTACCCCAATGGATGGTTGCCTTGTCATTATGGATGGTAGTCTATTGTCGAGATTTTTAGTACTCCAATGAATGGTAGCCTTGTCATTATGGAAGGTAGTTTTTTGTCGAGATTTTTGTTACTCTAATGGATGGTAGCCTTGTCATTATGGAAGGTAGTCTGTTCTCGATATTTTTGTTACTCCAATGTATGGTAGCCTTGTCATTATGGAAGGTAGTTTGTTGTTCATATTTTTGTTACTCCAATGGATGGTAGACTTTTCATTATGGAAGGTAGTCGGTTGTCAAGATTTTTGTTATTCCATTGGATGGTAGCCTTGTAATTATGGAAGGTAGTCTGTTGTTGAGATTTTTGTTATTCCAATGTATGGTAACCTTGTCATTATGGAAGGTAGTCTTTTGTCAATTTTTTTGTTACTCCAATGGATGGTAGCCTTGTCATTATGGAAGGTAGTTTGTTGTCGAGATTTTTGTTACCCCAATGGATGGTAGCCTTCTCATTATGGGAGGTAGTCTATTTTCCAGATTTTTAGTACTCCAATGAATGGTTTCCTTGTCATTATGGAAGGTAGTCTGTCGTTGAGATTTATGTTACTCTAATGGATTGTAGCTTTGTCATTATGGAAGGTAGTCAGTTTTTCATATTTTTGTTACTCCAATGGATGGTACCCTTTTCATTATGGAAAGGAGTCTGTTGTCGAGATTTTTGTTATACCATTGGATGGTAGCCTTGTCATTTTGGAAGGTAGTATGTTGTTGAGATTTTTGTTATTCCTATGGATGGTAACCTTGTCATTATAGAAGGTAGTCTTTTGTCGAGATTTCTGTTACTCCAATGGATGGTAGCCTTGTCATTATGGAAGGTATTCTATTGTCGAGATTTTTGTTACCCCTATGGATGGTAGCCTTGTCATTATGGATGGTAGTCTATTGTCTAGATTTTTAGTACTCCAATGAATGGTAGCCTTGTCATTATGGAAGGTAGTTTTCTGTCGAGATTTTTGTTACTCTAATGGATGGTAGCCTTGTCATTATGGAAGGTAGTCTGTTGTCGATATTTTTGTTTCTCCAATGTATGGTTGCCTTGGCATTATGGAAGGTAGTTTGTTGTTCATATTTTTGTTACTCCAATGGATGGTAGACTTTTCGTTATGGAAGGTAGTCGGTTGTCAAGATTTTTGTTATTCCATTGGATGGTAGCCTTGTAATTATGGAAGGTATTCTGTTGTTGAGATTTTTGTTATTCCAATGTATGGTAACCTTGTCATTATGGAAGGTAGTCTTTTGTCAATTTTTTTGTTACTCCAATGGATGGTAGCCTTGTCATTATGGAAGGTAGTTTGTTGTCGAGATTTTTGTTACCCCAATGGATGGTAGCCTTCTCATTATGGGAGGTAGTCTATTTTCCAGATTTTTAGTACTCCAATGAATGGTTTCCTTGTCATTATGGAAGGTAGTCTGTCATTGAGATTTATGTTACTCTAATGGATTGTAGCTTTGTCATTATGGAAGGTAGTCAGTTTTTCATATTTTTGTTACTCCAATGGATGGTACCCTTTTCATTATGGAAAGGAGTCTGTTGTCGAGATTTTTGTTATTCCATTGGATGGTAGCCTTGTCATTTTGGAAGGTAGTCTGTTGTTGAGATTTTTGTTATTCCTATGGATGGTAACCTTGTCATTATAGAAGGTAGTCTTTTGTCGAGATTTCTGTTACTCCAATGGATGGTAGCCTTGTCATTATGGAAGGTATTCTATTGTCGAGATTTTTGTTACCCCTATGGATGGTAGCCTTGTCATTATGGATGGTAGTCTATTGTCTAGATTTTTAGTACTCCAATGAATGGTAGCCTTGTCATTATGGAAGGTAGTTTTTTGTCGAGATTTTTGTTACTCTAATGGATGGTAGCCTTGTCATTATGGAAGGTAGTCTGTTGTCGATATTTTTGTTTCTCCAATGTATGGTAGCCTTGGCATTATGGAAGGTAGTTTGTTGTTCATATTTTTGTTACTCCAATGGATGGTAGACTTTTCGTTATGGAAGGTAGTCGGTTGTCAAGATTTTTGTTATTCCATTGGATGGTAGCCTTGTAATTATGGAAGGTATTCTGTTGTTGAGATTTTTGTTATTCCAATGTATGGTAACCTTGTCATTATGGAAGGTAGTCTTTTGTCAATTTTTTTGTTACTCCAATGGATGGTAGCCTTGTCATTATGGAAGGTAGTTTGTTGTCGAGATTTTTGTTACCCCAATGGATGGTAGCCTTCTCATTATGGAAGGTAGTCTATTTTCAACATTTTTAGTACTCCAATGAATGGTTTCCTTGTCATTATGGAAGGTGTTGAGATTTATGTTACTCTAATGGATTGTAGCCTTGTCATTATGGAAGGTAGTCTGTTGTTTATATTTTTGTTACTCCAATGGATGGTACCCTTTTCATTATCGAAGGGAGTCTGTTGTCGAGATTTTTGTTATTCCATTGGATGGTAGCCTTGTCATTTTGGAAGGTAGTCTGTTGTTGAGATTTTTGTTATTCCAATGGATGGTAACCTTGTCATTATAGAAGGTAGTCTTTTGTCGAGATTTCTGTTACTCCAATGGATGGTAGCCTTATCATTATGGAAGGTATTCTATTGTCGAGATTTTTGTTACCCTATGGATGGTAGCCTTGTCATTATGGATGGTAGCCTATTGTCGAGATTTTTAGTACTCCAATGAATGGTAGCCTTGTCATTATGGAAGGTAGTTTTTTGTCGAGATTTTTCTTACTCTAATGGATGGTAGCCTTGTCATTATGGAAGGTAGTTTGTTGTCAATATTTTTGTTTCTCCAATGTATGGTAGCCTTGTCATTATGGAGGGTAGTTTGTTGTTCATATTTTTGTTACTCCAATGGATGGTAGACTTTTCGTTATGGAAGGTAGTCGGTTGTCAAGATTTTTGTTATTCCATTGGATGGTAGCCTTGTAATTATAGAAGGTAGTCTGTTGTTGAGATTTTTGTTATTCCAATGTATGGTAACCTTGTCATTATGGAAGGTAGTCTTTTGTTAATTTTTTTGTTACTCCAATGGATGGTAGCCTTGTCATTATGGAAGGTAGTTTTTTGTCGAGATTTTTGTTACCCCAATGGATAGTAGCCTTCTCATTATGGAAGGTAGACTATTTTCGAGATTTTTAGTACTCCAATGAATGGTTTCCTTGTCATTATGGAAGGTAGTCTGTCGTTGAGATTTATGTCACTTTAATGGATTGTAGCCTTGTCATTATGGAAGGTAGTCTGTTGTTCATATTTTTGTTACACCAATGGATGGTACCCTTTTCATTATGGAAGGGAGTCTGTTGTCGAGATTTTTGTTATTCCATTGGATGGTAGCCTTGTCATTTTGGAAGGTAGTCTGTTGTTGAGATTTTTGTTGTTCCAATGGATGGTAACCTTGTCATTATAGAAGGTAGTCTTTTGTCGAGATTTCTGTGACTCCATTGGATGGTAGCCTTGTCATTACGGAAGGTATTCTGTTGTCGAGATTTTTGTTACCCCTATGGATGGTAGCCTTGTCATTTTGGAAGGTAGTCTATTTTCGAGATTTTTAGTACTCCAATGAATGGTAGCCTTGTCATTATGGAAGGTAGTCTGTTGTTGAGATTTTTGTTATTCCAATGGATGGTAACCTTGTCATTATAGAAGGTAGTCTTTTGTCGAGATTTCTGTTACTCCAATGGATGGTAGCCTTATCATTATGGAAGGTATTCTATTGTCAAGATTTTTGTTACCCCTATGGATGGTAGCCTTGTCATTATGGATGGTAGCCTATTGTCGAGATTTTTAGTACTCCAATGAATGGTAGCCTTGTCATTATGGAAGGTAGTTTTTTGTCGAGATTTTTCTTACTCTAATGGATGGTAGCCTTGTCATTATGGAAGGTAGTTTGTTGTCAATATTTTTGTTTCTCCAATGTATGGTAGCCTTGTCATTATGGAAGGTAGTTTGTTGTTCATATTTTTGTTACTCCAATGGATGGTAGACTTTTCGTTATGGAAGGTAGTCGGTTGTCAAGATTTTTGTTATTCCATTGGATGGTAGCCTTGTAATTATAGAAGGTAGTCTGTTGTTGAGATTTTTGTTATTCCAATGTATGGTAACCTTGTCATTATGGAAGGTAGTCTTTTGTCAATTTTTTTGTTACTCCAATGGATGGTAGCCTTGTCATTATGGAAGGTAGTTTTTTGTCGAGATTTTTGTTACCCCAATGGATAGTAGCCTTCTCATTATGGAAGGTAGACTATTTTCGAGATTTTTAGTACTCCAATGAATGGTTTCCTTGTCATTATGGAAGGTAGTCTGTCGTTGAGATTTATGTTACTTTAATGGATTGTAGCCTTGTCATTATGGAAGGTAGTCTGTTGTTCATATTTTTGTTACACCAATGGATGGTACCCTTTTCATTATGGAAGGGAGTCTGTTGTCGAGATTTTTGTTATTCCATTGGATGGTAGCCTTGTCATTTTGGAAGGTAGTCTGTTGTTGAGATTTTTGTTGTTCCAATGGATGGTAACCTTGTCATTATAGAAGGTAGTCTTTTGTCGAGATTTCTGTGACTCCAATGGATGGTAGCCTTGTCATTATGGAAGGTATTCTGTTGTCGAGATTTTTGTTACCCCTATGGATGGTAGCCTTGTCATTTTGGAAGGTAGTCTATTTTCGAGATTTTTAGTACTCCAATGAATGGTAGCCTTGTCATTATGGAAGGTAGTCTGTCGTTGAGATTTATGTTACTCTAATGGATTGTAGCCTTGTCATTATGGAAGGTAGTCTTTTGTCAATATTTTTGTTACTCCAATGGATGGTAGCCTTGTCATTATGGAAGGTAGTTTGTTGTCGAGATTTTTGTTACCCCAATGGATGGTAGCCTTCTCATTATGGAAGGTAGTCTATTTTCGAGATTTTTAGTACTCCAATGAATGGTAGCCTTTTCATTATGGAAGGTAGTCTGTCGTTGAGATTTATGTTACTCTAATGGATTGTAGCCTTGTCATTATGGAAGGTAGTCTGTTGTTCCTATTTTTGTTACTCCAATGGATGGTAGCCTTTTCATTATGGAAGGTAGTCCGTTGTCGAGATTTCTGTTACTCCAATGGATGGTTGCCTTGTAATTATGGAAGGTATTTTGTTGTCGAGTTTTTTGTTACCCCAATGGATGGTAGCCTTATCATTATGGATGGTAGTCTATTGTCGAAATTTTTAGTACTCCAATGAATGGTAGCCTTGTCATTATGGAAGGTAGTTTTTTGTCGAGATTTTTGTTACTCTAATGGATGGTAGCCTTGTCATTATGGAAGGTAGTTTGTTGTCAATATTTTTGTTACTCCAATGTATGGTAGCCTTGTCATTATGGAAGGTAGTTTGTTGTTCATATTTTTGTTACTCCAATGGATGGTAGACTTTTCGTTATGGAAGGTAGTCGGTTGTCAAGATTTTTGTTATTCCATTGGATGGTAGCCTTGTAATTATAGAAGGTAGTCTGTTGTTGAGATTTTTGTTATTCCAATGTATGGTAACCTTGTCATTATGGAAGGTAGTCTTTTGTCAATTTTTTTGTTACTCCAATGGATGGTAGCCTTGTCATTATGGAAGGTAGTTTTTTGTCGAGATTTTTGTTACCCCAATGGATAGTAGCCTTCTCATTATGGAAGGTAGACTATTTTCGAGATTTTTAGTACTCCAATGAATGGTTTCCTTGTCATTATGGAAGGTAGTCTGTCGTTGAGATTTATGTTACTTTAATGGATTGTAGCCTTGTCATTATGGAAGGTAGTCTGTTGTTCATATTTTTGTTACACCAATGGATGGTACCCTTTTCATTATGGAAGGGAGTCTGTTGTCGAGATTTTTGTTATTCCATTGGATGGTAGCCTTGTCATTTTGGAAGGTAGTCTGTTGTTGAGATTTTTGTTGTTCCAATGGATGGTAACCTTGTCATTATAGAAGGTAGTCTTTTGTCGAGATTTCTGTGACTCCAATGGATGGTAGCCTTGTCATTATGGAAGGTATTCTGTTGTCGAGATTTTTGTTACCCCTATGGATGGTAGCCTTGTCATTTTGGAAGGTAGTCTATTTTCGAGATTTTTAGTACTCCAATGAATGGTAGCCTTGTCATTATGGAAGGTAGTCTGTCGTTGAGATTTATGTTACTCTAATGGATTGTAGCCTTGTCATTATGGAAGGTAGTCTTTTGTCAATATTTTTGTTACTCCAATGGATGGTAGCCTTGTCATTATGGAAGGTAGTTTGTTGTCGAGATTTTTGTTACCCCAATGGATGGTAGCCTTCTCATTATGGAAGGTAGTCTATTTTCGAGATTTTTAGTACTCCAATGAATGGTAGCCTTGTCATTATGGAAGGTAGTCTGTCGTTGAGATTTATGTTACTCTAATGGATTGTAGCCTTGTCATTATGGAAGGTAGTCTGTTGTTCCTATTTTTGTTACTCCAATGGATGGTAGCCTTTTCATTATGGAAGGTAGTCCGTTGTCGAGATTTCTGTTACTCCAATGGATGGTTGCCTTGTAATTATGGAAGGTATTTTGTTGTCGAGTTTTTTGTTACCCCAATGGATGGTAGCCTTATCATTATGGATGGTAGCCTATTGTCGAGATTTTTAGTACTCCAATGAATGGTAGCCTTGTCATTATGGAAGGTAGTTTTTTGTCGAGATTTTTGTTACTCTAATGGATGGTAGCCTTGTCATTATGGAAGGTAGTTTGTTGTCAATATTTTTGTTACTCCAATGGATGGTAGCCTTGTCATTATGGAAGGTAGTTTGTTGTTCATATTTTTGTTACTCCAATGGATGGTAGACTTTTCGTTATGGAAGGTAGTTGGTTGTCAAGATTTTTGTTATTCCATTGGATGGTAGTCTTGTAATTATGGAAGGTAGTCTGTTGTTGAGATTTTTGTTATTCCAATGGATGGTAACCTTGTCATTATGGAAGGTAGTCTTTTGTCAATTTTTTTGTTACTCCAATGGATGGTAGCCTTGTCATTATGGAAGGTAGTTTGTTGTCGAGATTTTTGTTACCCCAATGGATGGTAGCCTTCTCATTATGGAAGGTAGTCTATTTTCGAGATTTTTAGTACTCCAATGAATGGTAGCCTTGTCATTATGGAAGGTAGTCTGTCGTTGAGATTTATGTTACTCTAATGGATTGTAGCCTTGTCATTATGGAAGGTAGTCTGTTGTTCCTATTTTTGTTACTCCAATGGATGGTAGCCTTTTCATTATGGAAGGTAGTCCGTTGTCGAGATTTCTGTTACTCCAATGGATGGTTGCCTTGTAATTATGGAAGGTATTTTGTTGTCGAGATTTTTGTTACCCCAATGGATGGTAGCCTTATCATTATGGATGGTAGTCTATTGTCGAGATTTTTAGTACTCCAATGAATGGTAGCCTTGTCATTATGGAAGGTAGTTTTTTGTCGAGATTTTTGTTACTCTAATGGATGGTAGCCTTGTCATTATGGAAGGTAGTTTGTTGTCAATATTTTTGTTACTCCAATGGATGGTAGCCTTGTCATTATGGAAGGTAGTTTGTTGGTCATATTTTTGTTACTCCAATGGATGGTAGACTTTTCGTTATGGAAGGTAGTTGGTTGTCAAGATTTTTGTTATTCCATTGGATGGTAGCCTTGTAATTATGGAAGGTAGTCTGTTGTTGAGATTTTTGTTATTCCAATGGATGGTAACCTTGTCATTATGGAAGGTAGTCTTTTGTCAATTTTTTTGTTACTCCAATGGATGGTAGCCTTGTCATTATGGAAGGTAGTTTGTTGTCGAGATTTTTGTTACCCCAATGGATGGTAGCCTTCTCATTATGGAAGGTAGTCTATTTTCGAGATTTTTAGTACTCCAATGAATGGTAGCCTTGTCATTATGGAAGGTAGTCTGTCGTTGAGATTTATGTTACTCTAATGGATTGTAGCCTTGTCATTATGGAAGGTAGTCTGTTGTTCCTATTTTTGTTACTCCAATGGATGGTAGCCTTTTCATTATGGAAGGTAGTCCGTTGTCGAGATTTCTGTTACTCCAATGGATGGTTGCCTTGTAATTATGGAAGGTATTTTGTTGTCGAGATTTTTGTTACCCCAATGGATGGTAGCCTTATCATTATGGATGGTAGTCTATTGTCGAGATTTTTAGTACTCCAATGAATGGTAGCCTTGTCATTATGGAAGGTAGTTTTTTGTCGAGATTTTTGTTACTCTAATGGATGGTAGCCTTGTCATTATGGAAGGTAGTTTGTTGTCAATATTTTTGTTACTCCAATGGATGGTAGCCTTGTCATTATGGAAGGTAGTTTGTTGGTCATATTTTTGTTACTCCAATGGATGGTAGACTTTTCGTTATGGAAGGTAGTTGGTTGTCAAGATTTTTGTTATTCCATTGGATGGTAGCCTTGTAATTATGGAAGGTAGTCTGTTGTTGAGATTTTTGTTATTCCAATGGATGGTAACCTTGTCATTATGGAAGGTAGTCTTTTGTCAATTTTTTTGTTACTCCAATGGATGGTAGCCTTGTCATTATGGAAGGTAGTTTGTTGTCGAGATTTTTGTTACCCCAATGGATGGTAGCCTTCTCATTATGGAAGGTAGTCTATTTTCGAGATTTTTAGTACTCCAATGAATGGTAGCCTTGTCATTATGGAAGGTAGTCTGTCGTTGAGATTTATGTTACTCTAATTGATTGTAGCCTTGTCATTATGGAAGGTAGTCTGTTGTTCATATTTTTGTTACTCCAATGGATGATAGCCTTTTCATTATGGAAGGTAGTCCGTTGTCGAGATTTTTTTTATTCCATTGGATGGTAGCCTTGTCATTATGAAAGGAAGTCTGTTGTTGAGATTTTTGTTATTCCAATGGATGGTAACCTTGTCATTATGGAAGGTAGTCTTTTGTCGAGATTTCTGTTACTCCAATCGATGGTTGCCTTGTAATTACAGAAGGTATTCTGTTGTCGAGATTTTTGTTACCCCAATGGATGGTAGCCTTGTCATTATGGATGGTAGTCTATTGTCGAGATTTTTAGTACTGCAATGAATGGTAGCCTTGTCATTATGGAAGGTAGTCTGTTGTCGATATTTTTGTTACTCCAATGGATGGTAGCCTTGTCATTATGGAAGGTAGTCTGATGTCGAGATTTTTGTTATTCCAATGGATGGTAACCTTTTCATTATGGAAGGTAGTCTGTTGTCGAGATTTTTGTTACCCCAATGGATGGTAGCCTTCTCATTATGGAAGGTAGTCTATTGTCGATATTTTTAGCACTCCAATGAATGGTTGCCTTGTTATTATGGAAGGTAGTCTATCATTGAGATTTATGTTACTCTAATTGATTGTAGCCTTGTCATTATGGAAGGTAGTCTGTCGTCGAGATTTTTGTTATTCCATTGGATGGTAGCCTTGTCATTATGGAAGGTAGTCTGTTGTTGAGATTTTTGTTATTCCAATGGATGGTAACCTTGTCATTATGGAATGTAGTCTTTTTTCGAGATTTCTATTACTCCAATGGGTGATGGCCTTGTCATTATGGAAGGTATTTTGTTGTCGAGATTTTTATTACCCCAACGAATGGTAGCCTTGTCATTATGGAAGGTAGTCTATTGACGAGATTTTTAGTAATCCAATGAATGGTAGCCTTGTTATTATGGAAGGTAGTCTGTCATTGAGATTTATGTTACTCCAATGGATTGTAGCCTTGCCATTATGGAAGGTAGTGTGTTATTCATATTTTTGTTACTCCGATGGACGGTAGCCTTTTCATTATGGAAGGTAGTCGGTTGTCGAGATTTCTGTTATTCCATTGGATGTTAGCCATGTTATTATGGAAGGTAGTCTGTTGTTGAGATTTTTGTTTTTCCAATGGATGGTAACCTTGTCATTATGGAAGGTAGTCTTTTGTCGAGATTTTTCTTACTCCGATGGATGGTAGCCTTGTCATTATGGAAGGTAGTCTGTTGTCAAGATTTTTGTTACCCCAATGGATGGTAGCCCTGTCATTATGGAAGGTTGTCTATTGTCGAGATTTTTATTACTCCAATAAATGGTAGCCTTGTCATTATGGAAGGTAGTCTATCATTGAGATTTATGTTACTCTAATGGATGGTAGCCTTTTCATTATGGAGGGTAGTCCGTTGTCGAGATTTTTGTTATTCCATTGGATGGTAGCCTTGTCATTATGGAAGGTAGTCTGTTGTTGAGATTTTTTTTATTCCAATGGATGGTAACCTTGTCATTATGGAAGGTAGTCTTTTGTCGAGATTTCTGTTACTCCAATGGATGGTAGCCTTGTAATTATGGAAGGTAGTCTTTTGTCCAGATTTTTGTTACTCCAATGGATGGTAGCCTTGTCATTATGGAAGGTAGTCTATTGTCGTGATTTTTGTTATTCCAATGGATGTTAGCCTTTTCATTATGGAAGGTAGTCTTTTTTCGATATTTATATTACTCTAATGGATGGTAGCTTTGTCATTATGCAAGGTAATCTGTTGTTCAGATTTTTGTTATTCTAATGGATGGTGGCCTTGTCATTATTGAAGGTAGTCTATTGTCAATATTTTTATTATTCCAATGGATGGTAGCATTGTCGTTATGGAAGGTAGTCTATTCTGGAGATTTTTGTTACTCCAATGGATAATAGCCTTGTCATTATGGAAGGTAGTCTGTTGTCGATATTTTTGTTACCCTAGTGGATGGTAGCCTTGTCATTATGCAAGGTAGTCTGTTGTCGAGATTTTTGTTACTCCAATGAATGGTAACCTTGTCATTATGGATGGTAGTCTGTCGTTGAGATTTTTGTTACTCTAAGGGATTGTAGCCTTGTCATTATGGAAGCTAGTGTGTTGTTCAAATCTTCGTTACTCCAGTTGATGATAACCTTGTCATTATGGAAGGTAGTCCGTTGTCGAGATTTTTGTTACTCCAATGGATCGTAGCCTTGTCATTATGGAAAGTAGTTTGTTGTCGAGATTTTGTTACTCCAATGGATGGTAGCCTTGTCATTATGGAACATAGTCTGTTGTTGATATTTTTGTTACTCCAATGGATGTTAGCCTTGTCATTATGGAAGGTAGTCTATTGTCAAGATTTTTGTTATTCCAATGGATGGTAGCCTTGTCATTTTGGAAGGTAGTTTTTTGTGGAGATTTTTGTTACTCCAATGGATTGTAGCCTTGTCATTATGGAAGGTAGTCTGTTGCCGATATTTTGGTTACCCCAGTGGATGGTAGACTTGTCATTATTGAAGGTAGTCTATTGTAGAGATTTTTGTTACTCCAATGAATGGTAGCCTTGTCATTATGGAAGGTAGTCTGTCATTGAGATTTCTGTTACTCCAAGGGATTATAGCCTTGTAATTATGGAATGTAGTCTGTTGTTTAAATCTTCGTTACTCCAATTGATGATAACCTTGTCATTATGGAAGGTAGTCTGTTGTCGAGATTTTTGTTACTCCAATGGATGGTAGCCTTGTCATTATGGAAAGTAGTTTGTTGTCGAGATTTTGTTACTCTAATGGATGGTAGCCTTGTCATTATGGAACATGGTCTGTTGTTGATATTTTTGTTACTCCAGTGGATGTTAGTTTTGTCATTATGGAAAGTAGTCTATTGTCAATATTTTTGTTATTCCAATGGATGGTAGCCTTGTCATTATGGAAGGTAGTTTTTTGTGGAGATTTTTGTTACTCAAATGGATTGTAGCCTTGTCATTATGGACGGTAGTCTGTTGTAAATATTTTTGTTACCCCAGTGGATGGTAACCTTGTCATTATGGAAGGTAGTCTTTTGTCGAGATTTTTGTTACTACAACGAATGATAGCCTTGTCATTATGGAAGGTAGTTTGTTGTTCAAATCTTCGTTACTCCAATTGATGATAACCTTGTCATTATGGAAGGTAGTTTGTTGTCGAGATTTTTGTTACTCCAATGGATGGTAGCCTTGTCATAATGGAAAGTAGTTTGTTGTCGAGATTTTATTACTCCAACGGATAGTAGCCTTGTCATTATGGAACATAGTCTGTTGTTGATATTTTTGTTACTCCAATGGATGTTAGCCTTTTCATTATGGAAGGTAGTCTATTGTCAAGATTTTTGTTATTCCAATGGATGGTAGCCTTGTCGTTATAGAAGGTAGTCTGTTGTCGAGATATTTGTTACTCTAATGGATGGTAGCCTTTTCATTATGGAAGGTAGTCTGTTGTCAATATTTTTGTTACCCCAGTGGATGGTACCCTTGTCATTATGGAAGGTAGTCTGTTGTCGAGATTTTTGTTACTCCAATGAATGGTAGCCTTGTCATTATGGACGATAGTTTGTCATTGAGATTTCTGTTACTCCAAGGGATTGTAGCCTTGTCATTATGGAAGGTATACATGTAATTATGGAAGGTATTCTGTTGTCGAGATTTTTTTTACCGCAATGGATGGTAGCCTTGTCGTTATGGAAGGTAGTCTATTTTGGAGATTTTTGTTACTCCAATGGATAATAGCCTTGTCATTATGGAAGGTAGTCTGTTGTCGATATTTTTGTTACCCTAGTGGATGGTAGCCTTGTCATTATGCAAGGTAGTCTGTTGTCGAGATTTTTGTTACTCCAATGAATGGTAGCCTTGTCATTATGGAAGGTAGTCTGTCGTTGAGATTTTTGTTACTCCAAGGGATTGTAGCCTTGTCATTATGGAAGGTAGTCTGTTGTTCAAATCTTCGTTACTCCAATTGATGATAACCTTGTCATTATGGAAGGTAGTCTGTTGTCGAGATTTTTGTTACTCCAATGGATCGTAGCCTTGTCATTATGGAAAGTAGTTTGTTGTCGAGATTTTGTTACTCCAATGGATGGTAGCCTTTTCATTATGGAACATAGTCTGTTGTTGATATTTTTGTTACTCCAATGGATGTTAGCCTTGTCATTATGGAAGGTAGTCTATTGTCAAGATTTTTGTTATTCCAATGGATGGTAGCCTTGTCATTTTGGAAGGTAGTTTTTTGTGGAGATTTTTGTTACTCCAATGGAATGTAGCCTTGTCATTATTGAAGGTAGTCTATTGTCGAGATTTTTGTTACTCCAATGAATGGTAGCCTTGTCATTATGGAAGGTATTCTGTCGTTGAGATTTCTGTTACTCCAATGGATTATAGCCTTGTCATTATGGAATGTAGTCTGTTGTTCAAATCTTCGTTACTCCAATTGATGATAACCTTGTCATTATGGAAGGTAGTCTGTTGTCGAGATTTTTGTTACTCCAATGGATGGTAGCCTTGTCATTATGGAAAGTAGTTTGTTGTCGAGATTTTATTACTCCAACGGATGGTAGCCTTGTCATTATGGAACATAGTCTGTTGTTGATATTTTTGTTATTCCAATGGATGTTAGCCTTGTCATTATGGAAGGTAGTCTATTGTCAAGATTTTTGTTATTCCAATGGATGGTAGCCTTGTCGTTATAGAAGGTAGTCTGTTGTCGAGATATTTGTTACTCTAATGGATGGTAGCCTTTTCATTATGGAAGGTAGTCTGTTGTCAATATTTTTGTTACCCCAGTGGATGGTACCCTTGTCATTATGGAAGGTAGTCTGTTGTCGAGATTTTTGTTACTCCAATGAATGGTAGCCTTGTCATTATGGACGATAGTTTGTCATTGAGATTTCTGTTACTCCAAGGGATTGTAGCCTTGTCATTATGGAAGGTATACATGTAATTATGGAAGGTATTCTGTTGTCGAGATTTTTTTTACCGCAATGGATGGTAGCCTTGTCGTTATGGAAGGTAGTCTATTTTGGAGATTTTTGTTACTCCAATGGATAATAGCCTTGTCATTATGGAAGGTAGTCTGTTTTCGATATTTTTGTTACCCTAGTGGATGGTAGCCTTGTCATTATGCATGGTAGTCTGTTGTCGAGATTTTTGTTACTCCAATGAATGGTAGCCTTGTCATTATGGAAGGTAGTCTGTCGTTGAGATTTTTGTTACTCCAAGGGATTGTAGCCTTATCATTATGGAAGGTAGTCTGTTGTTCAAATCTTCGTTACTCCAATTGATGATAACCTTGTCATTATGGAAGGTAGTCTGTTGTCGAGATTTTTGTTACTCCAATGGATCGTAGCCTTGTCATTATGGAAAGTAGTTTGTTGTCGAGATTTTGTTACTCCAATGGATGGTAGCCTTTTCATTATGGAACATAGTCTGTTGTTGATATTTTTGTTACTCCAATGGATGTTAGCCTTGTCATTATGGAAGGTAGTCTATTGTCAAGATTTTTGTTATTCCAATGGATGGTAGCCTTGTCATTTTGGAAGGTAGTTTTTTGTGGAGATTTTTGTTACTCCAATGGAATGTAGCCTTGTCATTATTGAAGGTAGTCTATTGTCGAGATTTTTGTTACTCTAATGAATGGTAGCCTTGTCATTATGGAAGGTATTCTGTCGTTGAGATTTCTGTTACTCCAATGGATTATAGCCTTGTCATTATGGAATGTAATCTGTTGTTCAAATCTTCGTTACTCCAATTGATGATAACCTTGTCATTATGGAAGGTAGTCTGTTGTCGAGATTTTTGTTACTCCAATGGATGGTAGCCTTGTCATTATGGAAAGTAGTTTGTTGTCGAGATTTTATTACTCCAACGGATGGTAGCCTTGTCATTATGGAACATAGTCTGTTGTTGATATTTTTGTTACTCCAATGGATGTTAGCCTTGTCATTATGGAAGGTAGTCTATTGTCAAGATTTTTGTTATTCCAATGGATGGTAGCCTTGTCGTTATAGAAGGTAGTCTGTTGTCGAGATATTTGTTACTCTAATGGATGGTAGCCTTTTCATTATGGAAGGTAGTCTGTTGTCAATATTTTTGTTACCCCAGTGGATGGTACCCTTGTCATTATGGAAGGTAGTCTGTTGTCGAGATTTTTGTTACTACAATGAATGTTAGCCTTGTCATTATGGAAGGTAGTCTGTCGTTGAGATTTTTGTTACTCCAAGGGATTAAAGCCTTGTCATTATGGAAGGTATACATGTAATTATGGAAGGTATTCTGTTGTCGAGATTTTTTTTACCGCAATGGATGGTAGCCTTGTCGTTATGGAAGGTAGTCTATTTTGGAGATTTTTGTTACTCCAATGGATAATAGCCTTGTCATTATGGAAGGTAGTCTGTTGTCAATATTTTTGTTACCCTAGTGGATGGTAGCCTTGTCATTATGCATGGTAGTCTGTTGTCGAGATTTTTGTTACTCCAATGAATGGTAGCCTTGTCATTATGGAAGGTAGTCTGTCGTTGAGATTTTTGTTACTCCAAGGGATTGTAGCCTTGTCATTATGGAAGGTAGTCTGTTGTTCAAATCTTCGTTACTCCAATTGATGATAACCTTGTCATTATGGAAGGTAGTCTGTTGTCGAGATTTTTGTTACTCCAATGGATCGTAGCCTTGTCATTATGGAAAGTAGTTTGTTTTCGAGATTTTGTTACTCCAATGGATGGTAGCCTTTTCATTATGGAACATAGTCTGTTGTTGATATTTTTGTTACTCCAATGGATGTTAGCCTTGTCATTATGGAAGGTAGTCTATTGTCAAGATTTTTGTTATTCCAATGGATGGTAGCCTTGTCATTTTGGAAGGTAGTTTTTTGTGGAGATTTTTGTTACTCCAATGGAATGTAGCCTTGTCATTATTGAAGGTAGTCTATTGTCGAGAATTTTGTTACTCCAATGAATGGTAGCCTTGTCATTATGGAAGGTATTCTGTCGTTGAGATTTCTGTTACTCCAATGGATTATAGCCTTGTCATTATGGAATGTAGTATGTTGTTCAAATCTTCGTTACTCCAATTGATGATAACCTTGTCATTATGGAAGGTAGTCTGTTGTCGAGATTTTTGTTACTCCAATGGATGGTAGCCTTGTCATTATGGAAAGTAGTTTGTTGTCGATATTTTGTTACTCCAATGGATGGTAGCCTTGTCATTATGGAACATAGTCTGTTGTTGATATTTTTGTTACTCCAATGGATGTTAGTTTTGTCATTATGGAAGGTAGTCTATTGTCAATATTTTTGTTATTCCAATGGATGGTAGCCTTGTCATTATGGAAGGTAGTTTTTTGTGGAGATTTTTGTTACTCCAATGGATTGTAGCCTTGTCATTATGGATGGTAGTCTGTTGTAAATATTTTTGTTACCCCAGTGGATGGTAACCTTGTCATTATGGAAGGTAGTCTGTTGTCGAGATTTTTGTTACTACAATGAATGTTAGCCTTGTCATTATGGAAGGTAGTCTGTCGTTGAGATTTTTGTTACTCCAAGGGATTAAAGCCTTGTCATTATGGAAGGTAGTCTGTTGTTCAAATCTTCGTTACTCCAATTGATGATAACCTTGTCATTATGGAAGGTAGTCTGTTGTCGAGATTTTTGTTACTCCAACGGATGGTAGCCTTGTCATTATGGAAAGTAGTTTGTTGTCGAGATTTTATTACTCCAATGGATGGTATCCTTGTCATTATGGAACATAGTCTGTTATTGATATTTTTGTTACTCCAATGGATGTTAGCCTTGTCATTATGGAAGGTAGTCTATTGTCAAGATTAGTGTTATTCAAATGGATGGTAGCCTTGTTGTTATGGAAGGTAGTCTGTTGTCGAGATATTTGTTACTCCAATGGATGGTAGCCTTTTCATTATGGAAGGTAGTCTGTTGTCGATATTTTTGTTACCCCAGTGGATGGTAGACTTGTCATTATGGAAGGTAGTCTGTTGTCGAGATTTTTGTTACTCCAATGAATGGTAGCCTTGTCATTATGGAATGTAGTATGTTGTTCAAATCTTCGTTACTCCAATTGATGATAACCTTGTCATTATGGAAGGTAGTCTGTTGTCGAGATTTTTGTTACTCCAATGGATGGTACCCTTGTCATTATGGAAAGTAGTTTGTTGTCGAGATTTTGTTACACCAATGGATATTAGCCTTGTCATTATGGAACATAGTCTGTTGTTGATATTTTTGTTACTCCAATGGATGTTAGTCTCTTCATTATGGAAGGTAGTCTATTGTCAAGATTTTTGTTATTCTAATGGATGGTAGCCTTGTCATTATGGAAGGTAGTTTTTTGTGGAGATTTTTGTTACTCAATTGGATTGTAGCCTTGTCATTATGGAAGGTAGTCTGTTGTCAATATTATTGTTACCCCAGTGGATGGTAGCCTTGTCATTATGGAAGGTAGTCTATTGTCAAGATTTTTGTTATTCCAATGGATGGTAGCCTTGTAATTTTGGAAGGTAGTTTTTTGTGGAGATTTTTGTTACTCCAATGGATTGTAGCTTTTTCATTATGGAAGGTAGTTTGTTGTCGATATTTTTGTTACCCTAATGAATGGTAGACTTGTCATTATTGAAGGTAGTCTGTTGTCGAGATTTTTGTTACTCCAATGAATGGTAGCCTTCTCATTATGGAAGGTAGTCAATTTTTGAGATTTTTAGTACTCCAATGAATGGTAGCCTTGTCATTATGGAAGGTAGTTTGTTGTTCAAATCTTCGTTACTCCAATTGATGAGAACCTTGCCATTATGGAAGGTAGTCTGTTGTCGAGATTTTTGTTCCTCCAATGGATGGTAGCCTTGTCATTATGGAAAGTATTTTGTTGTCGAGAATTTGTTACTCCAATGGATGGTAGCCTTGTCATTATAGAACATAGTCTGTTGTTGATATTTTTGTTACTCCAATGGATTTTAGTCTTGTCATTATGGAAGGTAATCTATTGTCAAGATTTTTGTTATTCCAATGGATGGTAGCCTTGTCAATATGGAAGGTAGTTTTTTGTGGAGATTTTTGTTACTCCAATGGATTGTAGCCATGTCATTATGGAAGGTAGTCTGTTGTCAATATTTTTGTTACCCTAGTGGATGGTAGCCTTGTCATTATGGAAGGTAGTCTGTTGTCGAGATTTTTGTTACTCCAATGAATTGTAGCCTTGTCATTATGGAAGGTAGTCTGTCGTTGAGATTTCTGTTACTCCAAGTGATTAAAGCCTTGTCATTATGGAAGGTAGTCAGTTGTTCAAATCTTCGTTACTCCAATTGATGATAACCTTGTCATTATGGAAGGTAGTCTGTTGTCGAGATTTTTGTTACTCCAATGGATGGTAGCCTTGTCATTATGGAAAGTAGTTTGTTGTCGAGATTTTGTTATTCCAATGGATGGTAGTTTTGTCATTATGGAACATAGTCTATTGTTGATATTTTTGTCACTCCAATGGATGTTAGCCTTGTCATTATGGAAGGTAGTCTATTGTCAAGATTTTAGTTATTCCAATGGATGGTAGCCTTGTCATTTTGGAAGGTAGTCTATTGTTGAGATATTTGTTACTCCAATGGATGGTAGCCTTTTCATTATGGAAGGTTGTCTGTTGTCGATATTTTTGTTACCCCAGTGGATGGTAGACTTGTCATTATGGAAGGTAGTCTGTTGTTGAGATTTTTGTTACTCCAATGAATGGTAGCCTTGTCATTATGGAAGGTAGTCTGTCATTGAGAATTCTGTTACTCTAATGGATTGTAGCCTTGTCATTATGGAATGTAGTCTGTTGTTCAAATCTTCGTTACTCTAATTGATGATAACCTTGTCATTATGGAAGGTAGTCTGTTGTCGAGATTTTTGTTACTCCAATGGATGGTAGCCTTGTCATTATGGAAAGTAGTTTGTTGTCGAGATTTTGTTACACGAATGGATATTAGCCTTGTCATTATGGAACATAGTCTGTTGTTGATATTTTTGTTACTCCAATGGATGTTAGTCTCTTCGTTATGGAAGGTAGTCTATTGTCAAGATTTTTGTTATTCTAATGGATGGTAGCCTTGTCATTATGGAAGGTAGTTTTTTGTGGAGATTTTTGTTACTCCATTGGATTGTAGCCTTGTCATTATGGAAGGTAGTCTGTTGTCAATATTATTGTTACCCAGTGGATGGTAGCCTTGTCATTATGGAAGGTAGTCTATTGTCAAGATTTTTGTTATTCCAATGGATGGTAGCCTTGTAATTTTGGAAGGTAGTTTTTTGTGGATATTTTTGTTACTCCAATGGATTGTAGCCTTGTCATTATGGAAGGTAGTCTGTTGTCGATATTTTTGTTACCCTAATGAATGGTAGACTTGTCATTATTGAAGGTAGTCTGTTGTCGAGATTTTTGTTACTCCAATAAATGGTAGCCTTCTCATTATGGAAGGTAGTCAATTTTTGAGATTTTTAGTACTCCAATGAATGGTAGCCTTGTCATTATGGAAGGTAGTTTGTTGTTCAAATCTTCGTTACTCCAATTGATGAGAACCTTGCCATTATGGAAGGTAGTCTGTTGTCGAGATTTTTGTTCCTCCAATGGATGGTAGCCTTGTCATTATGGAAAGTATTTTGTTGTCGAGAATTTGTTACTCCAATGGATGGTAGCCTTGTCATTATAGAACATAGTCTGTTGTTGATATTTTTGTTACTCCAATGGATTTTAGTCTTGTCATTATGGAAGGTAATCTATTGTCAAGATTTTTGTTATTCCAATGGATGGTAGCCTTGTCAATATGGAAGGTAGTTTTTTGTGGAGATTTTTGTTACTCCAATGGATTGTAGCCATGTCATTATGGAAGGTAGTCTGTTGTCAATATTTTTGTTACCCTAGTGGATGGTAGCCTTGTCATTATGGAAGGTAGTCTGTTGTCGAGATTTTTGTTACTCCAATGAATTGTAGCCTTGTCATTATGGAAGGTAGTCTGTCGTTGAGATTTCTGTTACTCCAAGTGATTAAAGCCTTGTCATTATGGAAGGTAGTCAGTTGTTCAAATCTTCGTTACTCCAATTGATGATAACCTTGTCATTATGGAAGGTAGTCTGTTGTCGAGATTTTTGTTACTCCAATGGATGGTAGCCTTGTCATTATGGAAAGTAGTTTGTTGTCGAGATTTTGTTATTCCAATGGATGGTAGTTTTGTCATTATGGAACATAGTCTATTGTTGATATTTTTGTCACTCCAATGGATGTTAGCCTTGTCATTATGGAAGGTAGTCTATTGTCAAGATTTTAGTTATTCCAATGGATGGTAGCCTTGTCATTTTGGAAGGTAGTCTATTGTTGAGATATTTGTTACTCCAATGGATGGTAGCCTTTTCATTATGGAAGGTTGTCTGTTGTCGATATTTTTGTTACCCCAGTGGATGGTAGACTTGTCATTATGGAAGGTAGTCTGTTGTTGAGATTTTTGTTACTCCAATGAATGGTAGCCTTGTCATTATGGAAGGTAGTCTGTCATTGAGAATTCTGTTACTCTAATGGATTGTAGCCTTGTCATTATGGAATGTAGTCTGTTGTTCAAATCTTCGTTACTCTAATTGATGATAACCTTGTCATTATGGAAGGTAGTCTGTTGTCGAGATTTTTGTTACTCCAATGGATGGTAGCCTTGTCATTATGGAAAGTAGTTTGTTGTCGAGATTTTGTTACACGAATGGATATTAGCCTTGTCATTATGGAACATAGTCTGTTGTTGATATTTTTGTTACTCCAATGGATGTTAGTCTCTTCGTTATGGAAGGTAGTCTATTGTCAAGATTTTTGTTATTCTAATGGATGGTAGCCTTGTCATTATGGAAGGTAGTTTTTTGTGGAGATTTTTGTTACTCCATTGGATTGTAGCCTTGTCATTATGGAAGGTAGTCTGTTGTCAATATTATTGTTACCCAGTGGATGGTAGCCTTGTCATTATGGAAGGTAGTCTATTGTCAAGATTTTTGTTATTCCAATGGATGGTAGCCTTGTAATTTTGGAAGGTAGTTTTTTGTGGATATTTTTGTTACTCCAATGGATTGTAGCCTTGTCATTATGGAAGGTAGTCTGTTGTCGATATTTTTGTTACCCTAATGAATGGTAGACTTGTCATTATTGAAGGTAGTCTGTTGTCGAGATTTTTGTTACTCCAATAAATGGTAGCCTTCTCATTATGGAAGGTAGTCAATTTTTGAGATTTTTAGTACTCCAATGAATGGTAGCCTTGTCATTATGGAAGGTAGTTTGTTGTTCAAATCTTCGTTACTCCAATTGATGAGAACCTTGCCATTATGGAAGGTAGTCTGTTGTCGAGATTTTTGTTCCTCCAATGGATGGTAGCCTTGTCATTATGGAAAGTAGTTTGTTGTCGAGATTTTATTACTCCAACGGATGGTAGCCTTGTCATTATGGAACATAGTCTGTTGTTGATATTTTTGTTACTCCAATGGATGTTAGCCTTGTCATTATGGAAGGTAGTCTATTGTCAAGATTTTTGTTATTCCAATGGATGGTAGCCTTGTCGTTATAGAAGGTAGTCTGTTGTCGAGATATTTGTTACTCTAATGGATGGTAGCCTTTTCATTATGGAAGGTAGTCTGTTGTCAATATTTTTGTTACCCTAGTGGATGGTACCCTTGTCATTATGGAAGGTAGTCTGTTGTCGAGATTTTTGTTACTCCAATGAATGGTAGCCTTGTCATTATGGACGATAGTTTGTCATTGAGATTTCTGTTACTCCAAGGGATTGTAGCCTTGTCATTATGGAAGGTATACATGTAATTATGGAAGGTATTCTGTTGTCGAGATTTTTTTTACCGCAATGGATGGTAGCCTTGTCGTTATGGAAGGTAGTCTATTTTGGAGATTTTTGTTACTCCAATGGACAATAGCCTTGTCATTATGGAAGGTAGTCTGTTGTCGATATTTTTGTTACCCTAGTGGATGGTAGCCTTGTCATTATGCAAGGTAGTCTGTTGTCGAGATTTTTGTTACTCCAATGAATGGTAGCCTTGTCATTATGGAAGGTAGTCTGTCGTTGAGATTTTTGTTACTCCAAGGGATTGTAGCCTTGTCATTATGGAAGGTAGTCTGTTGGTCAAATCTTCGTTACTCCAATTGATGATAACCTTGTCATTATGGAAGGTAGTCTGTTGTCGAGATTTTTGTTACTCCAATGGATCGTAGCCTTGTCATTATGGAAAGTAGTTTGTTGTCGAGATTTTGTTACTCCAATGGATTGTAGCCTTTTCATTATGGAACATAGTCTGTTGTTGATATTTTTGTTACTCCAATGGATGTTAGCCTTGTCATTATGGAAGGTAGTCTATTGTCAAGATTTTTGTTATTCCAATGGATGGTAGCCTTGTCATTTTGGAAGGTAGTTTTTTGTGGAGATTTTTGTTACTCCAATGGAATGTAGCCTTGTCATTATTGAAGGTAGTCTATTGTCGAGATTTTTGTTACTCCAATGAATGGTAGCCTTGTCATTATGGAAGGTATTCTGTCGTTGAGATTTCTGTTACTCCAATGGATTATAGCCTTGTCATTATGGAATGTAGTCTGTTGTTCAAATCTTCGTTACTCCAATTGATGATAACCTTGTCATTATGGAAGGTAGTCTGTTGTCGAGATTTTTGTTACTCCAATGGATGGTAGCCTTGTCATTATGGAAAGTAGTTTGTTGTCGAGATTTTGTTACTCCAATGGATGGTAGCCTTGTCATTATGGAACATAGTCTGTTGTTGATATTTTTGTTACTCTAATGGATGTTAGTTTTGTCATTATGGAAGGTAGTCTATTGTCAATATTTTTGTTATTCCAATGGATGGTAGCCTTGTCATTATGGAAGGTAGTTTTTTGTGGAGATTTTTGTTACTCCAATGGATTGTAGCCTTGTCATTATGGATGGTAGTCTGTTGTAAATATTTTTGTTACCCCAGTGGATGGTAACCTTGTCATTATGGAAGGTAGTCTGTTGTCGATATTTTTGTTACTACAATGAATGTTAGCCTTGTCATTATGGAAGGTAGTTTGTCGTTGAGATTTTTGTTACTCCAAGGGATTAAAGCCTTGTCATTATGGAAGGTAGTCTGATGTTCAAATCTTTGTTACTCCAATTGATGATAACCTTGTCATTTGGGAAGGTAGTCTGTTGTCGAGATTTTTGTTACTCCAATGGATGGTAGCCTTGTCATTATGGAAAGTAGTTTGTTGTCGAGATTTTATTACTCCAATGGATGGTATCCTTGTCATTATGGAACATAGTCTGTTATTGATATTTTTGTTACTCCAATGGATGTTAGCCTTGTCATTATGGAAGGTAGTCTATTGTCAAGATTAGTGTTATTCAAATGGATGGTAGCCTTGTCGTTATGGAAGGTAGTCTGTTGTCGAGATATTTGTTACTCCAATGGATGGTAGCCTTTTCATTATGGAAGGTAGTCTGTTGTCGAGATTTTTGTTACCCCAGTGGATGGTAGACTTGTCATTATGGAAGGTAGTCTGTTGTCGAGATTTTTGTTACTCCAATGAATGGTAGCCTTGTCATTATGGAAGGTAGTCTGTCGTTGAGATTTCTGTTACTCTAATGGATTGTAGCCTTGTCATTATGGAATGTAGTCTGTTGTTCAAATCTTCGTTACTCCAATTGATGATAACCTTGTCATTATGGAAGGTAGTCTGTTGTCGAGATTTTTGTTACTCCAATGGATGGTAGCCTTGTCATTATGGAAAGTAGTTTGTTGTCGAGATTTTGTTACAGCAATGGATATTAGCCTTGTCATTATGGAACATAGTCTGTTGTTGATATTTTTGTTACTCCAATGGATGTTAGTCTCTTCATTATGGAAGGTAGTCTATTGTCAAGATTTTTGTTATTCTAATGGATGGTAGCCTTGTCATTATGGAAGGTAGTTTTTTGTGGAGATTTTTGTTACTCCATTGGATTGTAGCCTTGTCATTATGGAAGGTAGTCTGTTGTCAATATTATTGTTACCCAAGTGGATGGTAGCCTTGTCATTATGGAAGGTAGTCTATTGTCAAGATTTTTGTTATTCCAATGGATGGTAGCCTTGTAATTTTGGAAGGTAGTTTTTTGTGGAGATTTTTGTTACTCCAATGGATTGTAGCCTTGTCATTATGGAAGGTAGTCTGTTGTCGATATTTTTGTTACCCTAATGAATGGTAGACTTGTCATTATTGAAGGTAGTCTGTTGTCGAGATTTTTGTTACTCCAATGAATGGTAGCCTTCTCATTATGGAAGGTAGTCAATTTTTGAGATTTTTAGTACTCCAATGAATGGTAGCCTTGTCATTATGGAAGGTAGTTTGTTGTTCAAATCTTCGTTACTCCAATTGATGAGAACCTTGCAATTATGGAAGGTAGTCTGTTGTCGAGATTTTTGTTCCTCCAATGGATGGTAGCCTTGTCATTATGGAAAGTAGTTTGTTGTCGAGAATTTGTTACTCCAATGGATGGTAGCCTTGTCATTATAGAACATAGTCTGTTGTTGATATTTTTGTTACTCCAATGGATTTTAGTCTTGTCATTATGGAAGGTAATCTATTGTCAAGATTTTTGTTATTCCAATGGATGGTAGCCTTGTCAATATGGAAGGTAGTTTTTTGTGGAGATTTTTGTTACTCCAATGGATTGTAGCCATGTCATTATGGAAGGTAGTCTGTTGTCAATATTTTTGTTACCCCAGTGGATGGTAGCCTTGTCATGATGGAAGGTAGTCTGTTGTCGAGATTTTTGTTACTCCAATGAATTGTAGCCTTGTCTTTATGGAAGGTAGTCTGTCGTTGAGATTTCTGTTACTCCAAGTGATTAAAGCCTTGTCATTATGGAAGGTAGTCAGTTGTTCAAATCTTCGTTACTCCAATTGATGATAACCTTGTCATTATGGAAGGTAGTCTGTTGTCGAGATTTTTGTTACTCCAATGGATGGTAGCCTTGTCATTATGGAAAGTAGTTTGTTGTCGAGATTTTGTTATTCCAATGGATGGTAGCCTTGTCATTATGGAACATAGTCTATTGTTGATATTTTTGTCACTCCAATGGATGTTAGCCTTGTCATTATAGAAGGTAGTCTATTGTCAAGATTTTTGTTATTCCAATGGATGGTAGCCTTGTCATTTTGGAAGGTAGTTTTTTGTGGAGATTTTTGTTACTCCAATGGATTGTAGCCTTGTCATTATGGAAGGTAGTCTATTATCGATATTTTTGTTACCCCAGTGGATGGTAGACTTGTCATTATTGAAGGTAGTCTATTGTCGAGATTTTTGTTACTCCAATGAATGGTAGCCTTGTCATTATGGAAGGTAGTCTGTCGTTGAGATTTCTGTTACTCCAAGGGATTATAGCCTTGTCATTATGGAATGTAGTCTGTTGTTCAAATCTTCGTTACTCCAATTGATGATAACCTTGTCATTATGGAAGGTAGTATGTTGTCGAGATTTTTGTTACTCGAATGGATGGTAGCCTTGTCATTATGGAAAGTAGTTTGTTGTCGAGATTTTGTTACACCAATGGATATTAGCCTTGTCATTATGGAACATAGTCTGTTGTTGATATTTTTGTTACTCCAATGGATGTTAGTCTCTTCATTATGGAAGATAGTCTGTTGTCAAGATTTTTGTTATTCCAATGGATGGTAGCCTTGTCATTATGGAAGGTAGTTTTTTGTGGAGATTTTTGTTACTCCAATGGATTGTAGACTTGTCATTATGGAAGGTAGTCTGTTGTCAATATTATTGTTACCCCAGTGGATGGTAGCCTTGTCATTATGGAAGGTAGTCTATTGTCATGATTTTTGTTATTCCAATGGATGGTAGCCTTGTAATTTTGGAAGGTAGTTTTTTGTGGAGATTTTTGTTACTCCAATGGATTGTAGCCTTGTCATTATGGAAGGTAGTCTGTTGTCAATATTTTTGTTACCCTAATGAATGGTAGACTTGTCATTATTGAAGGTAGTCTGTTGTCGAGATTTTTGTTACTCCAATGAATGGTAGCCTTCTCATTATGGAAGGTAGTCTATTTTCGAGATTTTTAGTACTCCAATGAATGGTAGCCTTGTCATTATGGAAGGTAGTTTGTTGTTCAAATCTTCGTTACTCCAATTGATGAGAACCTTGCCATTATGGAAGGTAGTCTGTTGTCGAGATTTTTGTTCCTCCAATGGATGGTAGCCTTGTCATTATGGAAAGTAGTTTGTTGTCGAGATTTTGTTACTCCAATGGATGGTAGACTTGTCATTATGGAACATAGTCTGTTGTTGATATTTTTGTTACTCCAATGGATTTTAGTCTTGTCATTATGGAAGGTAGTCTATTGTCAAGATTTTTGTTATTCCAATTGATGGTAGCCTTGTCAATATGGAAGGTAGTTTTTTGTGGATATTTTTGTTACTCCAATGGATTTTAGCCTTGTCATTATGGAAGGTAGTCTGTTGTCAATATTTTTGTTACCCCAGTGGATGGTAGCCTTGTCATTATGGAAGGTAGTCTGTTGTCGAGATTTTTGTTACTCCAATGAATTGTAGCCTTGTCATTATGGAAGGTAGTCTGTCATTGAGATTTCTGTTACTCCAAGGGATTAAAGCCTTGTCATTATGGAAGGTAGTCAGTTGTTCAAATCTTCGTTACTCCAATTGATGATAACCTTGTCATTATGGAAGGTAGTCTGTTGTCGAGATTTTTGTTACTCCAATGGATGGTAGCCTTGTCATTATGGAAAGTAGTTTATTGTCGAGATTTTGTTTTTCCAATGGATGGTAGCCTTGTCATTATGGAACATAGTCTGTTGTTGATATTTTTGTTACTCCAATGGATGTTAGCCTTGTCATTATGGAAGGTAGTCTATTGTCAAGATTTTTGTTATTCCAATGGATGGTAGCCTTGTCATATTGGAAGGTAGTTTTTTGTGGAGATTTTTGTTACTCCAATGGATTGTATCCTTGTCATTATGGAAGGTAGTCTATTGTCGATATTTTTGTTACCCCAGTGGATGGTAGACTTGTCATTATTGAAGGTAGTCTATTGTCGATATTTTTGTTACTCCAATGAATGGTAGCCTTGTCATTATGGAAGGTAGTATGTCGTTGAGATTTCTGTTACTCCAAGGGATTATAGCCTTGTCATTATGGAATGTAGTCTGTTGTTCAAATCTTCGTTACTCCAATTGATGATAACCTTGTCATTATGGAAGGTAGTCTGTTGTCGAGATTTTTGTTACTCCAATGGATGGTAGCCTTGTCATAATGGAAAGTAGTTTGTTGTCGAGATTTTGTTACACCAATGGATATTAGCCTTGTCATTATGGAACATAGTCTGTTATTGATATTTTTGTTACTCCAATGGATGTTAGTCAATTTATTATGGAAGGTAGTCTGTTGTCAAGATTTTTTTTATTCCAATGGATGGTAGCCTTGTCATTATGGAAGGTAGTTTTTTGTGGAGATTTTTGTTACTCCCATGGATTGTAGCCTTGTCATTATGGAAGGTAGTATGTTGTCAATATTATTGTTACCCCAGTGGATGGTAGCCTTGTCATTATGGAAGGTAGTCTATTGTCAAGATTTTTGTTATTCCAATGGATGGTAGCCTTGTAATTTTGGAAGGTAGTTTTTTGTGGAGATTTTTGTTACTCCAATGGATTGTAGCCTTGTCATTATGGAAGGTAGTCTATTGTCGATATTTTTGTTACCCTAATGAATGGTAGACTTGTCATTATTGAAGGTAGTCTGTTGTCGAGATTTTTGTTACTCCAATGAATGGTAGCCTTCTCATTACGGAAGGTAGTCTATTTTCGAGATTTTTAGTACTCCAATGAATGGTAGCCTTGTCATTATGGAAGGTAGTTTGTTGTTCAAATCTTCATTACTCCAATTGATGAGAACCTTGCCATTATGGAAGGTAGTCTGTTGTCGAGATATTTGTTCCTCCAATGGATGGTAGCCTTGTCATTATGGAAAGTAGTTTGTTGTCGAGATTTTGTTACTCCAATGGATGGTAGCCTTGTCATTATGGAACATAGTCTGTTGTTGATATTTTTGTTACTCCAATGGATTTTAGTCTTGTCATTATGGAAGGTAGTCTATTGTCAATATTTTTGTTATTCCAATGGATGGTAGCCTTGTCAATATGGAAGGTAGTTTTTTGTGGAGATTTTTGTTACTCCAATGGATTGTAGCCTTGTCATTATGGAAGGTAGTCTGTTGTCAATATTTTTGTTACCCCAGTGGATGGTAGCCTTGTCATTATGGAAGGTAGTCTGTTGTCGAGATTTTTGTTACTCCAATGAATTGTAGCCTTGACATTATGGAAGGTAGTCTGTCGTTGAGATTTCTGTTACTCCAAGGGATTAAAGCCTTGTCATTATGGAAGGTAGTCAGTTGTTCAAATCTTCGTTACTCCAATTGATGATAACCTTGTCATTATGGAAGGTAGTCTGTTGTCGAGATTTTTGTTACTCCAATGGATGGTAGCCTTGTCATTATGGAAAGTAGTTTGTTGTCGAGATTTTGTTATTCCAATGGATGGTAGCCTTGTCATTATGGAACATAGTCTGTTGTTGATATTTTTGTTACTCCAATGGATGATAGCCTTGTCATTATGGAAGTTAGTCTATTGTCAAGATTTTTTTTATTCCAATGGATGGTAGCCTTGTCGTTATGGAAGGTAGTCTATTGTCGAGATATTTGTTACTTCAATGGATGGTAGCCTTTTCATTATGGAAGGTAGTTTGTTGTCGATATTTTTGTTACCCCAGTGGATGGTAGCCTTGTCATTATGGAAGGTAGTCTGTTGTCGAGATTTTTTTTACTCCAATGAATGGTAACCTTGTCATTATGGAAGGTAGTCTGTTGTCAATATTTTTGTTACCCCAGTGGATGGTAGCCTTGTCATTATGGAAGGTAGTCTGTTGTCAAGATTTTTGTTACTCCAATGAATTGTAGCCTTGTCATTATGGAAGGTAGTCTATCGTTGAGATTTCTGTTACTCCAAGGAATTGTAGCCTTGTCATTATGGAAGGTAGTTTGTTGTTCAAATCTTTGTTACTCGAATTGATGATAACCTTGTCATTATGGAAGGTAGTTTGTTGTCGAGATTTTTGTTACTCCAATGGATGGTAGCCTTGTCATTATGGAAAGTAGTTTGTTGTCGATATTTTTTTTACTCCAATGAATGGTAGCCTTGTCATTATGGAAGGTAGTCTGTCGTTGAGATTTCTGTTACTCCAAGGGATTAAAGCCTTGTCATTATGGAAGGTAGTCTGTTGTTTAAATCTTCGTTACTCCAATTGATGATAACCTTGTCATTATGGAAGGTAGTCTGTTGTCGAGATTTTTGTTACTCCAATGGATGGTATCCTTGCCATTATGGAAAGTAGTTTGTTGTCGAGATTTTGTTACTCCAATGGATGGTAGCCTTGTCATTATGGAACATAGTCTGTTGTTGATATTTTGGTTACTCCAATGGATGTTAGCCTTGTCATTATGGAAGGTAGTCTATTGTCATGATTTTTGTTATTCCAATGGATGGTAGCCTTTTCATTATGGAAGGTAGTCTATTGTCGATATATTTGTTACTCCAATGGATGGTAGCCTTTTCATTATGGAAGGTAATTTTTTGTTGATATTTTTGTTACCCTAGTGGATGGTAGCCTTGTCATGATGGAAGGTAGTTTGTTGTCGAGATTTTTGATACTCCAATGAATGGTAGCCTTGTCATTATGGAAGGTAGTCTGTTGTCAATATTTTTGTTACCCCAGTGGATGGTAGCCTTGTCATTATGGAAGGTAGTCTATTGTCGAGATTTTTGTTACTCCAATGAATGGTAGCCTTGTCATTATGGAAGGTAGTCTGTCGTTGAGATTTCTGTTACTACAAGAGATTAAAGCCATGTCATTATGGAAGGTAGTCTGTTGTTCAAATCTTCGTTACTCCAATTGATGATAACCTTGTCATTATGGAAGGTAGTCTGTTGTCGAGATTTTTGTTACTCCAATGGATTGTAGCCTTATCATTATGGAAAGTAGTTTGTTGTCGAGATTTTGTTACTCCAATGGATGGTTGCCTTGTCATTATGGAACATAGTCTATTGTTTATATTTTTGTTACTCCAATGGATGTTAGCCTTGTCATTATGGAAGGTAGTCTATTGTCAAGATTTTTGTTATTCCAATGGATGGTAGCATTGTCGTTATGGAAGGTAGTCTATTGTCGATATTTTTGTTACCCCAGTGGATGGTAGCCTTGTCATTATGGAAGGTAGTCTGTTGTTGATATTTTTGTTACCCCAGTGAATGGTAGCCTTGTCATTATGGAAGGTAGTCTGTTGTCGAGATTTCTGTTACTCCAATTAATGGTAGCCTTGTCATTATGGAAGGTAGTCTGTCGTTGAGATTTCTGTTACTCCAAGGGATTAAAGCCTTGTCATTATGGAAGGTAGTCTGTTGTTCAAATCTTCGTTACTCCAATTGATGATAACCTTGTCATTATGGAAGGTAGTCTGTTGTCGAGATTTTTGTTACTCCAATGGATGGTAGCCTTGTCATTATGGAAAGTAGTTTGTTGTCGAGATTTTGTTACACCAATGGATGGTAGCCTTGTCATTATGGAACATAGTCTGTTGTAGATATTTTTGTTACTCCAATGGATGTTAGCCTTGTCATTATGGAAGGTAGTCTATTGTCAAGTTTTTTGTTATTCCAATGGATGGTAGCCTTGTCATTCTGGAAGGTAGTCAATTGTCGAGATATTTGTTACTCCAATGGATGGTAGCCTTTTCATTAGGGAAGGTAGTCTGTTGTCGATATTTTTGTTACCCCAGTGGATGGTAGCCTTGTCATTATAGAACGTAGTCTGTTGTCGAGATTTTTTTACTCCAATGAATGGTAAGCTTGTCATTATGGAAGGTAGTCTGTTGTCAATATTTTTGTTACCCCAGTGGATGGTAGCCTTGTCATTATGGAAGGTAGTCTGTTGTCGATATTTTTGTTACTCTAATGAATGGTAGCCTTGTCATTATGGAAGGTAGTTTATCATTGAGATTTCTGTTACTCCAAGGGATTGTAGCCTTGTCATTATGGAAGGTAGTTTGTCGTTCAAATCTTTGTTACTCGAATTGACGATAACCTTGTCATTTTGGAAGGTAGTCTGTTGTCGAGAATTATGTTACTCCAATGGATGGTAGCCTTGTCATTATGGAAAGTAGTTTGTTGTCGAGATTTTTGTTACTCCAATGAATGGTAGCCTTGTCATTATGGAAGGTACTATGTCGTTGAGATTTCTGTTACTCCAAGGGATTAAAGCCTTGTCATTATGGAACGTAGTCTGATGTTCAAATCTTCGTTACTCCAATTGATGATAACCTTGTCATTATGGAAGGTAGTATGTTGTCGAGATTTTTGTTACTCCAATGGATGGTAGCCTTGTCATTATGGAAAGTAGTCTGTTGTCGATATTTTGTTACTCCAATGGATGGTAGCCTTGTCATTATGGAAGGTAGTCTATCATTGAGATTTTTGTTACTCCAAGGGATTATAGCCTTGTCATTATGGAAGGTAGTCTGTTGTTCAAATCTTCGTTACTCCAATTGATAAGAACCTTGTCATTATGGAAGGTAGTCTGTTGTCGAGATTTTTGTTACTCCAATGGATGGTAGCCTTTTCATTATGGAAAGTAGTTTGTTGTCGAGATTTTGTTACTCCAATGGATGGTAGCCTTGTCATTATGGAACATAGTCTGTTGTTAATATTTTTGTTACTCCAATGGATTTTAGTCTTGTCATTATGGAAGGTAGTCTATTGTCATGATTTTTGTTATTCCAATGGATGGTAGCCTTGTCATTATGGAAGGTAGTTTTTTGTGGAGATTTTTGTTACTCCAATGGCTTGTAGCCTTGTCATTATGGAAGGTAGTCTGTTGTCAATATTTTTGTTACCCCATTGGATGGTAGCCTTGTCATTATGGAAGGTAGTCTTATGTCGAGATTTTTGTTACTCCAATGAATGGTAAGGTTGTCATTATGGAAGGTAGTCTGTTGTCAATATTTTTGTTACCCCAGTGGATGGTAGCCTTGTCATTATGGAAGGTAGTCTGTTGTCGATATTTTTGTTACTCCAATGAATGGTAGCCTTGTCATTATGGAAGGTAGTTTATCATTGAGATTTCTGTTACTCCAAGGGATTGTAGCCTTGTCATTATGGTAGCCTTGTCATTATGGAACATAGTCTGTTGTTGATATTTTTGTTACTCCAATGGATGTTAGCCTTGTCATTATGGAAGGTAGTTTATTGTCAAGATTTTTGTTATTCCAATGGATGGTAGCCTTGTCGTTATGGAAGGTAGGCTATTGTCGAGATATTTGTTACTCCAATGGATGGTAGCCTTTTCATTATGGAAGGTAGTCTGTTGTCGATATTTTTGTTACCCCAGTGGATGGTAGCCTTGTCATTATGGAACGTAGTCTGTTGTCGAGATTTTTTTTACTCCAATGAATGATAACCTTGTCATTATGGAAGGTAGTCTGTTGTCAATATTTTTGTTACCCCAGTGGATGGTAGCCTTGTCATTATGGAAGGTAGTCTATTGTCGAGATTTTTGTTACTCCAATTAATGGTAGCATTGTCATTATGGAAGGTAGTCTGTCGTTGAGATTTCTGTTACTCCAAGGGATTAAATCCTTGTCATTATGGAAGGTACTCCGTTGTTCAAATCTTCGTTACTCCAATTGATGATAACCTTGTCATTATGGAAGGTAGTCTATTGTCGAGTTTTTTGTTACTCCAATGGATGGTAGCCTTGTCATTATGGAAAGTAGTTTGTTGTCGAGATTTTGTTACTCCAATGGATGGTAGCCTTGTCATTATGGAACTTAGTCTGTTGTTGATATTTTTGTTACTCCAATGGATGTTAGCCTTGTCATTATGGAAGGTAGTCTATTGTCAACATTTTTGTTACTCCAATGGATGGTAGCCTTGTCGTTTAACGAAGGTAGTCTGTTGTCGAGATATTTGTTACTCCAATGGATGGTAGCCTTTTCATTATGGAAGGTAGTCTGTCGTTCAGATTTCTGTTACTCCAAGGGATTGTAGCCTTGTCATTATGGAAGGTAGTCTGTTGTTCAAATCTTCGTTACTCCAATTGATGAGAACCTTGTCATTATGGAAGGTAGTCTGTTGTCGAGATTTTTGTTACTCCAATGGATGGTAGCCTTGTCATTATGGAAAGTAGTTTGTTGTCGAGATTTTGTTACTCCAATGAATGGTAGCCTTGTCATTATGGAACATAGTCTGTTGTTAATATTTTTGTTACTCCAATGGATTTTAGTCTTGTCATTATGGAAGGTAGTCTATTGTCAAGATTTTTGTTATTCCAATGGATGGTAGCCTTGTCATTATGGAAGGCAGTTTGTTGTCAATATTTTTGTTAGCCCAGTGGATGGTAGCCTTGTCATTATGGAAGGTAGTCTGTTGTCGAGATTTTTGTTACTCCAATTAATGGTAGCCTTGTCATTATGGAAGGTAGTCTGTCATTGAGATTTCTGTTAATCCAAGGGATTAAAGACTTGTCATTATGGAAGGTAGTCTGTTGTTCAAATCTTCGTTACTCCAATTGATGATAACCTTGTCATTATGGAAGGTAGTTTGTTGTCGAGATTTTTGTTACTCAAATGGATGGTAGCCTTGTCATTATGGAAAGTAGTTTGTTGTCGAGATTTTGTTACTCCAATGGATGGTATCCTTGTCATTATGGAACATAGTCTGTTGTTGATATTTTTGTTACTCCAATGGATGTTAGCCTTGTCATTATGGAAGGTAGTCTATTGTCAAGATTTTTGTTATTCCAATGGATGGTAGCCTTGTCGTTATGGAAGGTAGTCTATTGTGGAGATATTTGTTACTCCAATGGATGGTATCCTTTTCATTATGGAAGGTAGTTTGTTGTCGATATTTTTGTTACCCCAATGGATGGTAGCCTTGTCATTATGGAACATAGTCTGTTGTCGAGATTTTTTTTACTCCAATGAATGGTAACCTTGTAATTATGGAAGGTAGTCTGTTGTCAATATTTTTGTTACCCCAGTGGATGGTAGCCTTGTCATTATGGAAGGTAGTCTGTTGTCGATATTTTTGTTACTCCAATGAATTGTAGCCTTGTCATTATGGAAGGTAGTCTATCGTTGAGATTTCTGTTACTCCAAGGGATTGTAGCCTTGTCATTATGGAAGGTAGTTTGTTGTTCAAATCTTTGTTACTCGAATTGATGATAACCTTGTTATTTTGGAAGGTAGTCTGTTGTCGAGAATTTTGTTACTCCAATGGATGGTAGCCTTGTCATTATGGAAAGTAGTTTGTTGTCGAGATTTTTGTTACTCCAATGAATGGTAGCCTTGTCATTATGGAAGGTAGTATGTCGTTGAGATTTCTGTTACTCCAAGGGATTAAAGCCTTGTCATTATGGAAGGTAGTCTGTTGTTCAAATCTTCGTTACTCCAATTGATGATAACCTTGTCATTATGGAAGGTAGTCTGTTGTCGAGATTTTTGTTACTCCAATGAATGGTAGCCTTGTCATTATGGAACATAGTCTGTTGTTGATATTTTTGTTACTCTAATGGATGTTAGCCTTGTCATTATGGAAGGTAGTCTATTGTCATGATTTTTGTTATTCCAATGGATGGTAGCCTTGTCATTAAGGAAGGTAGTATATTGTCGAGATATTTTTTACTCCAATGGATGGTAGCCTTTTCATTATGGAAGGTAATTTGTTGTTGATATTTTTGTTACCCTAGTGGATGGTAGCCTTGTCATTATGGAAGGTAGTTTGTTGTCGAGATTTTTGTTACTACAATGAATGGTAGCCTTGTCATTATGGAAGGTAGTCAGTTGTCAATATTTTTGTTACCCCAGTGGATGGTAGCCTTGTCATTATGGAAGGTAGTCTGTTGTCGAGATTTTTGTTACTCCAATGAATGGTAGCCTTGTCATTATGGAAGGTAGTCTATCGTTTAGATTTCTGTTACTACAAGGGATTAAAGCCTTGTCATTATGGAAGGTAGTCTGTTGTTCAAATCTTTGTTACTCCAATTGATGATAACCTTGTCATTTGGGAAGGTAGTCTGTTGTCGAGATTTTTGTTACTCCAATGGATGGTAGCCTTGTCATTATGGAAAGTAGTTTGTTGTCGAGATTTATTACTCCAATGGATGGTAGCCTTGTCATTATGGAACATAGTCTGTTGTTGATATTTTTGTTACTCCAATGTATGTTAGCCTTGTCATTAGGGAAAGTAGTCTATTGTCAAGATTTTTGTTATTCCAATGGATGGTATCCTTGTCGTTATGGAAGGTAGTCTATTTTCGGGATATTTGTTACTTCAATGGATAGTAGCCTTTCCATTATGGAAGGTAGTCTGTTGTCGAGATTTTTGTTACCCTAGTGGATGGTAGCCTTGTCATTATGGAAGGTAGTCTGTTGTCGAGATTTTTGTTACTCCAATGAATGGTAGCCTTGTCATTATGGAAGGTAGTTTGTTGTTGAGATTTCTGTTACTCCAAGGGATTAAAGCCTTGTCATTATGGAAGGTAGTCTGTTGTTCAAATCTTCGTTACTCCAATTGATGATAACCTTGTCATTATGGAAGGTAGTCTGTTGTCGATATTTTTTTACTCCAATGGATGGTAGCCTTGTCATTATGGAACATAGTCTGTTGTTAATTTTTTTGTTACTCTAATGGATTTTAGTCTTGTCATTATGGAAGGTAGTCTATTGTCAAGATTTTTGTTATTCCAATGGATGGTAGCCTTGTCGTTATGGAAGGTAGTTTTTTGTGGAGATTTTTGTTACTCCAATGGATTTTAGCCTTGTCATTATGGAAGGTAGTCTGTTGTCAATATTTTTGTTACCCCAGTGGATGGTAGACTTGTCATTATGGAAGGTAGTCTGTTGTCGAGATTTTTGTTACTCCAATTAATGGTAGCCTTGTCATTATGGAAGGTAGTCTGTCGTTGAGATTTCTGTTACTCCAAGGGATTAAATCCTTGTCATTATGGAAGGTAGTCTGTTGTTCAAATCTTCGTTACTCCAATTGATGATAACCTTGTCATTATGGAAGGTAGTCTGTTGTCGAGATTTTTGTTACACCAATGGATGGTAGCCTTGTTATTATGGAAAGTAGTTTATTGTCGAGATTTTGTTACACCAATGGATGGTAGCCTTGTCATTATGGAACATAGTTTGTTGTTGATATTTTTGTTACTCCAATGGATGTTAGCCTTGTCATTATGGAGGGTAGTCTATTGTCAAGATTTTTGTTATTCCAATGGATGGTAGCCTTGTCGTTATGGAAGGTAGTCTATTGTCGAGATATTTGTTACTCCAATGGATGGTAGCCTTTTTATTATGGAAGGTAGTCTGTTGTCGATATTTTTGTTACCCCAGTGGATGGTAGCCTTGTCATTATGGAACGTAGTCTGTTGTCGAGATTTTTTTTACTCCAATGAATGGTAACCTTGTCATTATGGAAGGTAGTTTGTTATCAATATTTTTGTTACCCCAGTGGATGGTAGCCTTGTCATTATGGAAGGTAGTCTGTTGTCGATATTTTTGTTACTCCAATGAATGGTAGCCTTGTCATTATGGAAGGTAGTCTATCGTTGAGATTTCTGTTACTCCAAGGGATTGTAGCCTTGTCATTATGGAAGGTAGTTTGTTGTTCAAATCTTTGTTACTCGAATTGATGATAACCTTGTCATTTTGGAAGGTAGTCTGTTGTCGAGAATTTTGTTACTCCAATGGATGGTAGCCTTGTCATTATGGAAAGTAGTTTGTTTTCGAGATTTTTGTTACTCCAATGAATGGTAGCCTTGTCATTATGGAAGGTAGTATGTCGTTGAGATTTCTGTTACTCCAAGGGATTAAAGCCTTGTCATTATGGAAGGTAGTCTGTTGTTCAAATCTCCGTTACTCCAATTGATGATAACCTTGTCATTATGGAAGGTAGTTTGTTGTCGAGATTTTTGTTACTCCAATGGATGGTAGCCTTGTCATTATGGGAAGTAGTCTGTTGTCGAGATTTTGTTACTCCAATGGATGGTAGCCTTGTCATTATGGAAGGTAGTCTATCGTTGAGATTTCTGTTACTCCAAGGGATTATAGCCTTGTCATTATGGAAGGTAGTCTGTTGTTCAAATCTTCGTTACTCCAATTGATGAGAACCTTGTCATTATGGAAGGTAGTCTGTTGTTGAGATTTTTGTTACTCCAATGGATGGTAGCCTTTTCATTATGGAAAGTAGTTTGTTGTCGAGATTTTGTTACTCCAATGAATGGTAGCCTTGTCATTATGGAACATAGTCTGTTGTTAATATTTTTGTTACTCCAATGGATTTTAGTCTTGTCATTATGGAAGGTAGTCTATTGTCAAGATTTTTGTTATTCCAATGGATGGTAGCCTTGTCATTATGGAAGGTAGTTTTTTGTGGAGATTTTTGTTACTCCAATGGATTCTAGCCTTGTCATTATGGAAGGTAGTTTGTTGTCAATATTTTTGTTAGCCCAATGGATGGTAGCCTTGTCATTATGGAAGGTAGTCTGTTGTCGAGATTTTTGTTACTCCAATTAATGGTAGCCTTGTCATTATGGAAGGTAGTCTGTCGTTGAGATTTCTGTTACTCCAAGGGATTAAAGCCTTGTCATTATGGAAGGTAGTCTGTTGTTCAAATCTTCGTTACTCCAATTGATGATAACCTTGTCATTATGGAAGGTAGTTTGTTGTCGAGATTTTTGTTACTCCAATGGATGGTAGCCTTGTCATTATGGAAAGTAGTTTGTTGTCGAGATTTTGTTACTCCAATGGATGGTAGCCTTGTCATTATGGAACATAGTCTGTTGTTGATATTTTTGTTACTCCAATGGATGTTAGCCTTGTCATTATGGAAGGTAGTCTATTGTCAAGATTTTTGTTATTCCAATGGATGGTAGCCTTGTCGTTATGGAAGGTAGTCTATTGTCGAGATATTTGTTACTCCAATGGATGGTAGCCTTTTCATTATGGAAGGTAGTCTGTTGTCGATATTTTTGTTACCCCAGTGGATGGTAGCATTGTCATTATGGAACGTAGTCTGTTGTCGAGATTTTTTTTACTCCAATGAATGGTAACCTTGTCATTATGGAAGGTAGTCTGTTGTCAATATTTTTGTTACCCCAGTGGATGGTAGCCTTGTCATTATGGAAGGTAGTATGTTGTCGATATTTTTGTTACTCCAATGAATGGTAGCCTTGTCATTATGGAAGGTAGTCTATCGTTGAGATTTCTGTTACTCCAAGGGATTGTAGCCTTGTCATTATGGAAGGTAGTCTGTTGTTCAAATCTTTCTTACTCGAATTGATGATAACCTTGTCATTTTGGAAGGTAGTCTGTTGTCGAGAATTTTGTTACTCCAATGGATGGTAGCCTTGTCATTATGGAAAGTAGTTTGTTGTCGAGATTTTTGTTACTCCAATGAATGGTAGCCTTGTCATTATGGAAGGTAGTATGTCGTTGAGATTTTTGTTACTCCAAGGGATTAAAGCCTTGTCATTATGGAAGGTAGTTTGTTGTTCAAATCTTCGTTACTCCAATTGATGATAACCTTGTCATTATGGAAGGTAGTCTGTTGTCGAGATTTTTGTTACTCCAATGGATGGTAGCCTTGTCATTATGGAAAGTATTTTGTTGTCGAGATTTTGTTACTCCAATGGATGGTAGCCTTGTCATTATGGAAGGTAGTCTATCGTTGAGATTTCTATTACTCCAAGGGATTATAGCCTTGTCATTATGGAAGGTAGTCTGTTGTTCAAATCTTCGTTACTCCAATTGATGAGAACCTTGTCATTATGGAAGGTAGTCTGTTGTCGAGATTTTTGTTACTCCAATGGATGGTAGCCTTGTCATTATGGAAAGTAGTTTGTTGTCGAGATTTTGTTACTCCAATGAATGGTAGCCTTTTCATTATGGAACAGAATCTGTTGTTAATATTTTTGTTACTCCAATGGATTTTAGTCTTGTCATTATGGAAGGTAGTCTATTGTCAAGATTTTTGTTATTCCAATGGATGGTAGCCTTGTCATTATGGAAGGTAGTTTTTTGTGGAGATTTTTGTTACTCCAATGGATTGTAGCCTTGTCATTATGGAAGGTAGTTTGTTGTCAATATTTTTGTTAGCCCAGTGGATGGTAGCCTTGTCATTATGGAAGGTAGTCTGTTGTCGAGATTTTTGTTACTCAAATTAATGGTAGCCTTGTCATTATGGAAGGTAGTCTGTCGTTGAGATTTCTATTACTCCAAGGGATTAAAGCCTTGTCATTATGGAAGGTAGTCTGTTGTTCAAATCTTCGTTACTACAATTGATGATAACCTTGTCATTATGGAAGGTAGTTTGTTGTCGAGATTTTTGTTACTCCAATGGATGGTAGCCTTGTCATTATGGAAAGTAGTTTGTTGTCGAGATTTTGTTACTCCAATGGATGGTAGCCTTGTCATTATGGAACATAGTCTGTTGTTGATATTTTTGTTACTCCAATGGATGTTAGCCTTGTCATTATGGAATGTAGTCTATTGTCAAGATTTTTGTTATTCCAATGGATGGTAGCCTTGTCGTTATGGAAGGTAGTCTATTGTCGAGATATTTGTTACTCCAATGGATGGTAGCCTTTTCATTATGGAAGGTAGTCTGTTGTCGATATTTTTGTTACCCCAGTGGATGGTAGCCTTGTCATTATGGAACGTAGTCTGTTGTCGAGATTTTTTTTACTCTAATGAATGGTAACCTTGTCATTATGGAAGGTAGTCTGTTGTCAATATTTTTGTTACCCCAGTGGATGGTAGCCTTGTCATTATGGAAGGTAGTATGTTGTCGATATTTTTGTTACTCCAATGAATGGTAGCCTTGTCATTATGGAAGGTAGTCTATCGTTGAGATTTCTGTTACTCCAAGGGATTGTAGCCTTGTCATTATGGAAGGTAGTTTGTTGTTCAAATCTTTCTTACTCGAATTGATGATAACCTTGTCATTTTGGAAGGTAGTATGTTGTCGAGAATTTTGTTACTCCAATGGATGGTAGCCTTGTCATTATGGAAAGTAGTTTGTTGTCGAGATTTTTGTTACTCCAATGAATGGTAGCCTTGTCATTATGGAAGGTAGTATGTCGTTGAGATTTCTGTTACTCCAAGGGATTAAAGCCTTGTCATTATGGAAGGTAGTCTGTTGTTCAAATCTTCGTTACTCCAATTGATGATAACCTTGTCATTATGGAAGGTAGTCTGTTGTCGAGATTTTTGTTACTCCAATGGATGGTAGCCTTGTCATTATGGAAAGTAGTCTTTGTCGAGATTTTGTTACTCCAATGGATGGTAGCCTTGTCATTATGGAAGGTAGTCTATCATTGAGATTTCTGTTACTCCAAGGGATTATAGCCTTGTCATTATGGAAGGTAGTCTGTTGTTCAAATCTTCGTTACTCCAATTGATGAGAACCTTGTCATTATGGAAGGTAGTCTGTTGTCGAGATTTTTGTTACTCCAATGGATGGTAGCCTTGTCATTATGGAAAGTAGTTTGTTGTCGAGATTTTGTTACTCCAATGAATGGTAGCCTTTTCATTATGGAACAGAGTCTGTTGTTAATATTTTTGTTACTCCAATGGATTTTAGTCTTGTCATTATGGAAGGTAGTCTATTGTCAAGATTTTTGTTATTCCAATGGATGGTAGCCTCGTCATTATGGAAGGTAGTTTTTTGTGGAGATTTTTGTTACTCCAATGGATTGTAGCCTTGTCATTATGGAAGGTAGTTTGTTATCAATATTTTTGTTAGCCCAGTGGATGGTAGCCTTGTCATTATGGAAGGTAGTCTGTCGTTGAGATTTCTATTACTCCAAGGGATTAAAGCCTTGTCATTATGGAAGGTAGTCTGTTGTTCAAATCTTCGTTACTCCAATTGATGATAACCTTGTCATTATGGAAGGTAGTTTGTTGTCGAGATTTTTGTTACTCCAATGGATGGTAGCCTTGTCATTATGGAAAGTAGTTTGTTGTCGAGATTTTGTTACTCCAATGGATGGTAGCCTTGTCATTATGGAACATAGTCTGTTCTTGATATTTTTGTTACTCCAATGGATGTTAGCCTTGTCATTATGGAAGGTAGTCTATTGTCAAGATTTTTGTTATTCCAATGGATGGTAGCCTTGTCGTTATGGAAGGTAGTCTATTGTCGAGATATTTGTTACTCCAATGGATGGTAGCCTTTTCATTATGGAAGGTAGTCTGTTGTCGATATTTTTGTTACCCCAGTGGATGGTAGCCTTGTCATTATGGAACGTAGTTTGTTGTCGAGATTTTTTTTACTCCAATGAAGGGTAACCTTGTCATTATGGAAGGTAGTCTGTTGTCAATATTTTTGTTACCCCAGTGGATGGTAGCCTTGTCATTATGGAAGGTAGTATGTTGTCGATATTTTTGTTACTCCAATGAATGGTAACCTTGTCATTATGGAAGGTAGTCTATCGTTGAGATTTCTGTTACTCCAAGGGATTGTAGCCTTGTCATTATGGAAGGTTGTTTGTTGTTCTAATCTTTGTTACTCGAATTGATGATAACCTTGTCATTTTGGAAGGTAGTCTGTTGTCGAGAATTTTGTTACTCCAATGGATGGTATCCTTGTCATTATGGAAAGTAGTTTGTTGTTGAGATTTTTGTTACTCCAATGAATGGTAGCCTTGTCATTATGGAAGGTAGTATGTCGTTGAGATTTCTGTTACTCCAAGGGATTAAAGCCTTGTCATTATGGAAGGTAGTCTGTTGTTCAAATCTTCGTTACTCCAATTGATGATAACCTTGTCATTATGTAAGGTAGTCTGTTGTCGAGATTTTTGTTACTCCAATGTATGGTAGCCTTGTCATTATGGAAAGTAGTTTGTTGTCGAGATTTTGTTACTCCAATGGGTGGTAGCCTTGTCATTATGGAACATAGTCTGTTGTTGATATTTTTGTTACTCCAATGGATGTTAGCCTTGTCATTATGGAAGGTAGTCTATTGTCATGATTTTTGTTATTCCAATGGATGGTAGCCTTGTCATTAAGGAAGGTAGTCTAATTTCGAGATATTTGTTACTCCAATGGATGGTAGCCTTTTCATTATGGAAGGTAATCTGTTGTTGATATTTTTGTTACCCTAGTGGATGGTAGCCTTGTCATTATGGAAGGTAGTTTTTTGTCGAGATTTTTGTTACTCCAATGAATGGTAGCCTTGTCATTATGGAAGGTAGTCTTTTGTCAATATTTTTGTTACCCCAGTGGATGGTAGCCTTGTCATTATGGAAGTTAGTCTGTTGTCGAGATTTTTGTTACTCCAATGAATGATAGCCTTGTCATTATGGAAGGTAGTCTATCGTTGAGATTTCTGTTACTACAAGGGATTAAAGCCTTGTCATTATGGAAGGTAGTCTGTTGTTCAAATCTTCGTTACTCCAATTGATGATAACCTTGTCATTTTGGAAGGTAGTCTGTTGTCGAGATTTTTGTTACTCCAATGGATGGTAGCCTTGTCATTATGGAAAGTAGTTTGTTGTCGAGATTTTTGTTACTCCAATGAATGGTAGCCTTGTCATTATGGAAGGTAGTTTGTTGTTGAGATTTCTGTTACTCCAAGGGATTAAAGCCTTGTCATTATGGAAGGTAGTCTGTTGTTCAAATCTTTGTTACTCCAATTGATGATAACCTTGTCATTATGGAGGGTAGTCTGTTGTCGAGATTTTTGTTACTCCAATGGATGGTAGCCTTGTCATTATGGAAAGTAGTTTATTGTCGAGATTTTGTTACTCCAATGGATGGTAGCCTTGTCATTATGGAACATAGTCTGTTGTTGATATTTTTGTAACCCCAATGGATGTTAGCCTTGTCATTATGGAAGGTAGTCTATTGTCAAGATTTTTGTTATTCCAATGGATGATAGCCTTGTCGTTATGGAAGGTAGTTTATTTTCGAGATATTTGTTACTCCAATGGATGGTAGCCTTTTCATTATGGAAGGTAGTCTGTTGTCGATATTTTTGTTACCCTAGTGGATGGTAGCCTTGTCATTATGAAAGGTAGTCTGTTGTCGAGATTTTTGTTACTCCAATGAATGGTAGCCTTGTCATTATGGAAGGTAGTCTGTCGTTGAGATTTCTGTTACTCCAAGGGATTAAAGCCTTGTCATTATGGAAGGTAGTCTGTTGTTCAAATCTTCGTTACTCCAATTGATGATAACCTTGTCATTATGGAAGGTAGTCTGTTGTCGAGATTTTTGTTACTCCAAAGGATGGTAGCCTTGTCATTATGGAAAGTAGTTTGTTGTCGAGATTTTGTTACTCCAATGGATGGTAGCCTTGTCATTATGGAACATAGTCTGTTGTTGATATTTTTGTTACTCCAATGGATGTTAGCCTTGTCATTATGGAAGGTAGTCTATTGTCAAGATTTTTTTTATTCCAATGGATGATAGCCTTGTCGTTATGGAAGGTAGTCTATTGTCGAGATATTTGGTACTCCAATGGATGGTAGCCTTTTCATTATTGAAGGTAGTTTGTTGTCGATATTTTTGTTACCCCAGTGGATGGTAGCCTTGTCATTATGGAAAGTAGTTTGTTGTCGAGATTTTTGTTACTCCAATGAAAGGTAGCCTTGTCATTATGGAACGTAGTATGTCGTTGAGATTTCTGTTACTCCAAGGGATTAAAGCCTTGTCATTATGGAAGGTAGTCTGTTGTTCAAATCTTCGTTACTCCAATTGATTATAACCTTGTCATTATGGAAGGTAGTCTGTTGTCGAGATTTTTGTTACTCCAATGGATGGTAGCCTTTTCATTATGGAAAGTAGTTTGTTGTCGAGATTTTGTTACTCCAATGGATGGTAGCCTTGTCATTATGGAACATAGTCTGTTGTTGATATTTTTGTTACTCCAATGGATGTTAGCCTTGTCATTATGGAAGGTAGTCTATTGTCATGATTTTTGTTATTCTAATGGATGGTAGCCTTGTCATTATGGAAGGTAGTCTATTGTCGAGATATTTGTTACTCCAATGGATGGTAGCCTTTTCATTATGGAAGGTAATCTGTTGTTGATATTTTTGTTACCCTAGTGGATGGTAGCCTTGTCATTATGGAAGGTAGTCTGTTGTCGAGATTTTTGTTACTCCAATGAATGGTAGCCTTGTCATTATGGAAGGTAGTCTGTTGTCAATATTTTTGTTACCCCAGTGGATGGTAGCCTTGTCATTATGGAAGGTAGTCTGTTGTCGAGATTTTTGTTACTCCAATGAATGGTAGCCTTGTCATTAGGGAAGGTAGTCTGTCATTGAGATTTCTGTTACTACAAGGGATTAAAGCCTTGTCATTATGGAAGGTAGTCTGTTGTTCAAATCTTTGTTACTCCAATTGATGATAACCTTGTCATTGTGGAAGGTAGTCTATTGTCGAGATTTTTGTTACTCCAATGGATGGTACCCTTGTCATTATGGAAAGTAGCTTGTTGTCGAGATTTTGTTACTCCAATGGATGGTATCCTTGTCATTATGGAACATAGTCTGTTGTTGATATTTTTGTTACTCCAATGGATGTTAGCCTTGTCATTATGGAAAGTAGTCTATTGTCAAGATTTTTGTTATTCCAATGGATGGTAGCCTTGTCGTTATGGAAGGTAGTCTATTTTCGGGATATTTGTTACTCCAATGGATAGTAGCCTTTCCATTATGGAAGGTAGTCTGTTGTCGAGATTTTTGTTACCCCATTGGATGGTAGCCTTGTCATTATGGAAGGTAGTTTGTTGTCGAGATTTTTGTTACTCCAATGAATGGTAGCCTTGTCATTATGGAAGGTAGTTTGTTGTTGAGATTTCTGTTACTCCAAGGGATTAAAGCCTTGTCATTATGGAAGGTAGTCTGTTGTTCAAATCTTCGTTACTCCAATTGATGATAACCTTGTCATTATGGAGGGTAGTCTGTTGTCGAGATTTTTGTTACTCCAATGGATGATAGCCTTGTCATTATGGAAAGTAGTTTATTGTCGAGATTTTGTTACTCCAATGGATGGTAGCCTTTTCATTATGGAACATAGTCTATTGTTGATATTTTTGTTACTCCAATGGATGTTAGTCTTGTCATTATGGAAGGTAGTCTATTGTCAAGATTTTTGTTATTCCAATGGATGGTAGCCTTGTCATTATGGAAGGTAGTTTTTTGTCGAGATTTTTGTTACTCCAATGAATGGTAGCCTTGTCATTATGGAAGGTAGTCTTTTGTCAATATTTTTGTTACCCCAGTGGATGGTAGCCTTGTAATTATGGAAGTTAGTCTGTTGTCGAGATTTTTGTTACTCCAATGAATGATAGCCTTGTCATTATGGAAGGTAGTCTATCATTGAGATTTCTGTTACTACAAGGGATTAAAGCCTTGTCATTATGGAAGGTAGTCTGTTGTTCAAATCTTCGTTACTCCAATTGATGATAACCTTGTCATTTTGGAAGGTAGTCTGTTGTCGAGATTTTTGTTACTCCAATGGATGGTAGCCTTGTCATTATGGAAAGTAGTCTGTTGTCGAGATTTTTGTTACTCCAATGAATGGTAGCCTTGTCGTTATGGAAGGTAGTCTATTGTCGAGATATTTGTTACTCCAATGGATGGTAGCCTTTTCATTATTGAAGGTAGTTTGTTGTCGATATTTTTGTTACTCCAAGGGATTATAGCCTTTTCATTATGGAAGGTAGTCTTTTGCTCAAATCTTCGTTACTCCAATTGATGAGAACCTTGTCATTATGCAAGGTAGTCTGTTGTCGAGATTTTTGTTACTCCAATGGATGGTAGCCTTGTCATTATGGAAAGTAGTTTGTTGTCGAGATTTTGTTACTCCAATGGATGGTAGCCTTTTCATTATGGAACATAGTCTGTTGTTGATATTTTTGTTACTCCAATGGATGTTAGTCTTGTCATTATGGAAGGTAGTCTAATAACAAGATTTTTGTTATTCCAATGGATGGTAGCCTTGTCATTATGGAAGGTAGTCTATTGTCGAGATATTTTTTACTCCAATGGATTGTAGCCTTTTCATTATGGAAGGTAGTCTGTTGTCAATATTTTTGTTACCCCAGTGGATGGTAGCCTTGTCATTATGGAAGGTAGTCTGTTGTCGAGATTTTTGTTACTCCAATGAATGGTAGCCTTGTCATTATGGAAGGTAGTCTGTCGTTGAGATTTCTGTTACTCCAAGGGATTAAAGCCTTGTCATTATGGAAGGTAGTCTGTTGTTCAAATCTTCGTTACTCCAATTGATGATAACCTTGTCATTATGGAAGGTAGTCTGTTGTCGAGATTTTTGTTACTCCAATGGATGGTAGCCTTTTCATTATGGAAATTAGTTTGTTGTCGAGATTTTGTTACTCCAATGGATGGTAGCCTTGTCATTATGGAACATAGTCTGTTGTTGATATTTTTGTTAGTCCAATGGATGTTAGCCTTGTCATTATGGAAGGTAGTCTATTGTCATGATTTTTGTTATTCCAATGGATGGTAGCCTTGTCGTTATGGAAGGTAGTCTATTGTCGAGATATTTGTTACTCCAATGGATGGTAGCCTTTTCATTATTGAAGGTAGTCTGTTGTTGATATTTTTGTTACCCTAGTGGATGGTTGCCTTGTCATTATGGAAGGTAGTTTGTTGTCGAGATTTTTGTTACTCCAATGAATGGTAGCCTAGTCATTATGGAAGGTAGTCTGTTGTCAATATTTTTGTTACCCCAGTGGATGGTAGCCTTGTCATTATGGAAGGTAGTCTGTTGTCGAGATTTTTGTTACTCCAATGAATGGTAGCCTTGTCATTAGGGAAGGTAGTCTGTCGTTGAGATTTTTGTTACTACAAGGGATTAAAGCCTTGTCATTATGGAAGGTAGTCTGTTGTTCAAATCTTCGTTACTCCAATTGATGATAACCTTGTCATTGTGGAAGGTAGTCTGTTGTCGAGATTTTTGTTACTCCAATGGATGGTACCCTTGTCATTATGGAAAGTAGCTTGTTGTCGAGATTTTGTTACTCCAATGGATGGTATCCTTGTCATTATGGAACATAGTCTGTTGTTGATATTTTTGTTACTCCAATGGATGTTAGCCTTGTCATTATGGAAGGTAGTCTATTGTCAAGATTTTTGTTATTCCAATGGACGGTAGCCTTGTCGTTATGGAAGGTAGTCTATTGTCGAGATATTTGTTACTCCAATGGATAGTAGCCTTTTCATTATGGAAGGTAGTCTATTGTCTAGATTTTTGTTACCCAAGTGGATGGTAGCCTTGTCATTATGGAAGGTAGTCTGTTGTCGAGATTTTTGTTACTCCAATGAATGGTAGCCTTGTCATTATGGATGGTAGTTTGTCGTTGAGATTTCTGTTACTCCAAGGGATTAAAGACTTGTCATTATGGAAGGTAGTCTGTTGTTCAAATCTTCGTTACTCCAATTGATGATAACCTTGTCATTATGGAAGGTAGTCTGTTGTCGATATTTTTGTTACTCCAATGGATGGTAGCCTTGTCATTATGGAAAGTAGTTTATTGTCGAGATTTTGTACTCCAGTGGATGGTAGCCTTGTCATTATGGAACATAGTCTGTTGTTGATATTTTTGTTACTCCAATGGATGTTAGCCTTGCCATTATGGAAGGTAGTCTATTGTCAAGATTTTTGTTATTCCAATGGATGGTAGCCTTGTCGTTATGGAAGGTAGTCTATTGTCGAGATATTTGTTACTCCAATGGATGGTAGCCTTTTCATTATTGAAGGTAGTCTGTTGTAGATATTTTTGTTACCCCAGTGGATGGTAGCCTTGTCATTATGGAAGGTAGTCTGTTGTCGAGATTTTTGTTAATGCAATGAATAGTAGCCTTGTCATTATGGAAGGTAGTATATCGTTGAGATTTCTGTTACTCCAAGGGATTATAGCCTTGTCATTATGGAAGGTAGTCTGTTGTTCAAATCTTCGTTACTCCAATTGATGAGAACCTTGTCATTATGGAAGGTAGTCTGTTGTCGAGATTTTTGTTACTCCAATGGATGGTAGCCTTTTCATTATGGAAGGTAATCTGTTGTTGATATTTTTGTTACCCTAGTGGATGGTAGCCTTGTCATTATGGAAGGTAGTTTGTTGTCGAGATTTTTTTTACTCCAATGAATGGTAGCCTTGTCATTATGGAAGGTAGTCTGTTGTCAATATTTTTGTTACCCCAGTGGATGGTAGCCTTGTCATTATGGAAGGTAGTCTGTTGTCGAGATTTTTGTTACTCCAATGAATGGTAGCCTTGTCATTATGGAAGGTAGTCTGTCGTTGAGATTTCTGTTACTACAAGGGATTAAAGCCTTGTCATTATGGAAGGTAGTCTGTTGTTCAAATCTTCGTTACTCCAATTGATGATAACCTTGTCATTATGGAAGGTAGTCTTTTGTCGAGATTTTTGTTACTCCAATGGATGGTAGCCTTGTCATTATGGAAAGTAGTTTGTTGTCGAGATTTTGTTACTCCAATGGATGGTAGCCTTGTCATTATGGAACATAGTCTGTTGTTGATATTTTTGTTACTCCAATGGATGTTAGCCTTGCCATTATGGAAGGTAGTCTATTGTCAAGATTTTTGTTATTCCAATGGATGATAGCCTTGTCGTTATGGAAGGTAGTCTATTGTCGAGATATTTGTTACTCCAATGGATGGTAGCCTTTTCATTATGGAAGGTAGTCTGTTGTCGATATTTTTGTTACCCTAGTGGATGGTAGCCTTGTCATTATGAAAGGTAGTCTGTTGTCGAGATTTTTGTTACTCCAATGAATGGTAGCCTTGTCATTATGGAAGGTAGTCTATCGTTGAGATTTCTGTTACTCCAAGGGATTATAGCCTTTTCATTATGGAAGGTAGTCTTTTGCTCAAATCTTCGTTACTCCAATTGATGAGAACCTTGTCATTATGCAAGGTAGTCTGTTGTCGAGATTTTTGTTACTCCAATGGATGGTAGCCTTGTCATTATGGAAAGTAGTTTGTTGTCGAGATTTTGTTACTCCAATGGATGGTAGCCTTTTCATTATGGAACATAGTCTGTTGTTGATATTTTTGTTACTCCAATGTATGTTAGTCTTGTCATTATGGAAGGTAGTCTATTGTCAAGATTTTTGTTATTCTAATGGATGGTAGCCTTGTCATTATGGAAGGTAGTCTATTGTCGAGATATTTTTTACTCCAATGGATTGTAGCCTTTTCATTATGGAAGGTAGTCTGTTGTCAATATTTTTGTTACCCCAGTGGATGGTAGCCTTGTCATTATGGAAGGTAGTCTGTTGTCGAGATTTTTGTTACTCCAATGAATGGTAGCCTTGTCATTATGGAAGGTAGTCTGTCGTTGAGATTTCTGTTACTCCAAGGGATTAAAGCCTTGTCATTATGGAAGGTAGTCTGTTGTTCAAATCTTCGTTACTCCAATTGATGATAACCTTGTCATTATGGAAGGTAGTCTGTTGTCGAGATTTTTGTTACTCTAATGGATGGTAGCCTTTTCATTATGGAAATTAGTTTGTTGTCGAGATTTTGTTACTCCAATGGATGGTAGCCTTGTCATTATGGAACATAGTCTGTTGTTGATATTTTTGTTAGTCCAATGGATGTTAGCCTTGTCATTATGGAAGGTAGTCTATTGTCATGATTTTTGTTATTCCAATGGATGGTAGCCTTGTCGTTATGGAAGGTAGTCTATTGTCGAGATATTTGTTACTCCAATGGATGGTAGCCTTTTCATTATTGAAGGTAGTCTGTTGTTGATATTTTTGTTACCCTAGTGGATGGTTGCCTTGTCATTATGGAAGGTAGTTTGTTGTCGAGATTTTTGTTACTCCAATGAATGGTAGCCTAGTCATTATGGAAGGTAGTCTGTTGTCAATATTTTTGTTACCCCAGTGGATGGTAGCCTTGTCATTATGGAAGGTAGTCTGTTGTCGAGATTTTTGTTACTCCAATGAATGGTAGCCTTGTCATTAGGGAAGGTAGTCTGTCGTTGAGATTTCTGTTACTACAAGGGATTAAAGCCTTGTCATTATGCAAGGTAGTCTGTTGTTCAAATCTTCGTTACTCCAATTGATGATAACCTTGTCATTGTGGAAGGTAGTCTGTTGTCGAGATTTTTGTTACTCCAATGGATGGTACCCTTGTCATTATGGAAAGTAGCTTGTTGTCGAGATTTTGTTACTCCAATGGATGGTATCCTTGTCATTATGGAACATAGTCTGTTGTTGATATTTTTGTTACTCCAATGGATGTTAGCCTTGTCATTATGGAAGGTAGTCTATTGTCAAGATTTTTGTTATTCCAATGGACGGTAGCCTTGTCGTTATGGAAGGTAGTCTATTGTCGAGATATTTGTTACTCCAATGGATAGTAGCCTTTTCATTATGGAAGGTAGTCTATTGTCTAGATTTTTGTTACCCAAGTGGATGGTAGCCTTGTCATTATGGAAGGTAGTCTGTTGTCGAGATTTTTGTTACTCCAATGAATGGTAGCCTTGTCATTATGGATGGTAGTTTGTCATTGAGATTTCTGTTACTCCAAGGGATTAAAGACTTGTCATTATGGAAGGTAGTCTGTTGTTCAAATCTTCGTTACTCCAATTGATGATAACCTTGTCATTATGGAAGGTAGTCTGTTGTCGATATTTTTGTTACTCCAATGGATGGTAGCCTTGTCATTATGGAAAGTAGTTTATTGTCGAGATTTTGTACTCCAGTGGATGGTAGCCTTGTCATTATGGAACATAGTCTGTTGTTGATATTTTTGTTACTCCAATGGATGTTAGCCTTGCCATTATGGAAGGTAGTCTATTGTCAAGATTTTTGTTATTCCAATGGATGGTAGCCTTGTCGTTATGGAAGGTAGTCTATTGTCGAGATATTTGTTACTCCAATGGATGGTAGCCTTTTCATTATTGAAGGTAGTCTGTTGTCGATATTTTTGTTACCCCAGTGGATGGTAGCCTTGTCATTATGGAAGGTAGTCTGTTGTCGAGATTTTTGTTAATGCAATGAATAGTACCCTTGTCATTATGGAAGGTAGTATATCGTTGAGATTTCTGTTACTCCAAGGGATTATAGCCTTGTCATTATGGAAGGTAGTCTGTTGTTCAAATCTTCGTTACTCCAATTGATGAGAACCTTGTCATTATGGAAGGTAGTCTGTTGTCGAGATTTTTGTTACTCCAATGGATGGTAGCCTTTTCATTATGGAAGGTAATCTGTTGTTGATATTTTTGTTACCCTAGTGGATGGTAGCCTTGTCATTATGGAAGGTAGTTTGTTGTCGAGATTTTTTTTACTCCAATGAATGGTAGCCTTGTCATTATGGAAGGTAGTCTGTTGTCAATATTTTTGTTACCCCAGTGGATGGTAGCCTTGTCATTATGGAAGGTAGTCTGTTGTCGAGATTTTTGTTACTCCAATGAATGGTAGCCTTGTCATTATGGAAGGTAGTCTGTCGTTGAGATTTCTGTTACTACAAGGGATTAAAGCCTTGTCATTATGGAAGGTAGTCTGTTGTTCAAATCTTCGTTACTCCAATTGATGATAACCTTGTCATTATGGAAGGTAGTCTTTTGTCGAGATTTTTGTTACTCCAATGGATGGTAGCCTTGTCATTATGGAAAGTAGTTTGTTGTCGAGATTTTGTTACTCCAATGGATGGTAGCCTTGTCATTATGGAACATAGTCTGTTGTTGATATTTTTGTTACTCCAATGGATGTTAGCCTTGCCATTATGGAAGGTAGTCTATTGTCAAGCTTTTTGTTATTCCAATGGATGGTAGCCTTGTCGTTATGGAAGGTAGTCTATTGTCGAGATATTTGTTACTCCAATGGATGGTAGCCTTTTCATTATTGAAGGTAGTCTGTTGTCGATATTTTTGTTACCCCAGTGGATGGTAGCCTTGTCATTATGGAAGGTAGTCTGTTGTCGAGATTTTTGTTACTCCAATGAATGGTAGCCTTGTCATTATGGAAGGTAGTCTATCGTTGAGATTTCTGTTACTCCAAGGGATTAAAGCCTTGTCATTATGGAAGGTAGTCTGTTGTTCAAATCTTTGTTACTCCAATTGATGATAACCTTGTCATTATGGAAGGTAGTCTGTTGTCGAGATTTTTCTTACTCCAAAGGATGGTAGCCTTGTCATTATGGAAAGTAGTTTGTTGTTGAGATTTTGTTACTCCAATGGATGGTAGCCTTGTCATTATGGAACATAGTCTGTTGTTGATATTTTTGTTACTCCAATGGATGTTAGCCTTGCCATTATGGAAGGTAGTCTATTGTCAAGATTTTTGTTATTCCAATGGATGGTAGCCTTGTCGTTATGGAAGGTAGTCTATTGTCGAGATATTTGTTACTCCAATGGATGGTAGCCTTTTCATTATTGAAGGTAGTCTGTTGTCGATATTTTTGTTACCCCAGTGGATGGTAGCCTTGTCATTATGGAAGGTAGTCTGTTGTCGAGATTTTTGTTAATGCAATGAATAGTACCCTTGTCATTATGGAAGGTAGTATATCGTTGAGATTTCTGTTACTCCAAGGGATTATAGCCTTGTCATTATGGAAGGTAGTCTGTTGTTCAAATCTTCGTTACTCCAATTGATGAGAACCTTGTCATTATGGAAGGTAGTCTGTTGTCGAGATTTTTGTTACTCCAATGGATGGTAGCCTTTTCATTATGGAAGGTAATCTGTTGTTGATATTTTTGTTACCCTAGTGGATGGTAGCCTTGTCATTATGGAAGGTAGTTTGTTGTCGAGATTTTTTTTACTCCAATGAATGGTAGCCTTGTCATTATGGAAGGTAGTCTGTTGTCAATATTTTTGTTACCCCAGTGGATGGTAGCCTTGTCATTATGGAAGGTAGTCTGTTGTCGAGATTTTTGTTACTCCAATGAATGGTAGCCTTGTCATTATGGAAGGTAGTTTGTCGTTGAGATTTCTGTTACTACAAGGGATTAAAGCCTTGTCATTATGGAAGGTAGTCTGTTGTTCAAATCTTCGTTACTCCAATTGATGATAACCTTGTCATTATGGAAGGTAGTCTTTTGTCGAGATTTTTGTTACTCCAATGGATGGTAGCCTTGTCATTATGGAAAGTAGTTTGTTGTCGAGATTTTGTTACTCCAATGGATGGTAGCCTTGTCATTATGGAACATAGTCTGTTGTTGATATTTTTGTTACTCCAATGGATGTTAGCCTTGCCATTATGGAAGGTAGTCTATTGTCAAGCTTTTTGTTATTCCAATGGATGGTAGCCTTGTCGTTATGGAAGGTAGTCTATTGTCGAGATATTTGTTACTCCAATGGATGGTAGCCTTTTCATTATTGAAGGTAGTCTGTTGTCGATATTTTTGTTACCCCAGTGGATGGTAGCCTTGTCATTATGGAAGGTAGTCTGTTGTCGAGATTTTTGTTACTCCAATGAATGGTAGCCTTGTCATTATGGAAGGTAGTCTATCGTTGAGATTTCTGTTACTCCAAGGGATTAAAGCCTTGTCATTATGGAAGGTAGTCTGTTGTTCAAATCTTTGTTACTCCAATTGATGATAACCTTGTCATTATGGAAGGTAGTCTGTTGTCGAGATTTTTCTTACTCCAAAGGATGGTAGCCTTGTCATTATGGAAAGTAGTTTGTTGTTGAGATTTTGTTACTCCAATGGATGGTAGCCTTGTCATTATGGAACATAGTCTGTTGTTGATATTTTTGTTACTCCAATGGATGTTAGCCTTGTCATTATGGAAGGTAGTCTATTGTCAAGCTTTTTGTTATTCCAATGGATGGTAGCCTTGTCGTTATGGAAGGTAGTCTATTGTCGAGATATTTGTTACTCCAATGGATGGTAGCCTTTTCATTATTGAAGGTAGTCTGTTGTCGATATTTTTGTTACCCCAGTGGATGGTAGCCTTGTCATTATGGAAGGTAGTCTGTTGTCGAGATTTTTGTTACTCCAATGAATGGTAGCCTTGTCATTATGGAAGGTAGTCTATCGTTGAGATTTCTGTTACTCCAAGGGATTAAAGCCTTGTCATTATGGAAGGTAGTCTGTTGTTCAAATCTTTGTTACTCCAATTGATGATAACCTTGTCATTATGGAAGGTAGTCTGTTGTCGAGATTTTTCTTACTCCAAAGGATGGTAGCCTTGTCATTATGGAAAGTAGTTTGTTGTTGAGATTTTGTTACTCCAATGGATGGTAGCCTTGTCATTATGGAACATAGTCTGTTGTTGATATTTTTGTTACTCCAATGGATGTTAGCCTTGCCATTATGGAAGGTAGTCTATTGTCAAGATTTTTGTTATTCCAATGGATGGTAGCCTTGTCGTTATGGAAGGTAGTCTATTGTCGAGATATTTGTTACTCCAATGGATGGTAGCCTTTTCATTATTGAAGGTAGTCTGTTGTCGATATTTTTGTTACCCCAGTGGATGGTAGCCTTGTCATTATGGAAGGTAGTCTGTTGTCGAGATTTTTGTTAATGCAATGAATAGTACCCTTGTCATTATGGAAGGTAGTATATCGTTGAGATTTCTGTTACTCCAAGGGATTATAGCCTTGTCATTATGGAAGGTAGTCTGTTGTTCAAATCTTCGTTACTCCAATTGATGAGAACCTTGTCATTATGGAAGGTAGTCTGTTGTCGAGATTTTTGTTACTCCAATGGATGGTAGCCTTTTCATTATGGAAGGTAATCTGTTGTTGATATTTTTGTTACCCTAGTGGATGGTAGCCTTGTCATTATGGAAGGTAGTTTGTTGTCGAGATTTTTTTTACTCCAATGAATGGTAGCCTTGTCATTATGGAAGGTAGTCTGTTGTCAATATTTTTGTTACCCCAGTGGATGGTAGCCTTGTCATTATGGAAGGTAGTCTGTTGTCGACATTTTTGTTACTCCAATGAATGGTAGCCTTGTCATTATGGAAGGTAGTTTGTCGTTGAGATTTCTGTTACTACAAGGGATTAAAGCCTTGTCATTATGGAAGGTAGTCTGTTGTTCAAATCTTCGTTACTCCAATTGATGATAACCTTGTCATTATGGAAGGTAGTCTTTTGTCGAGATTTTTGTTACTCCAATGGATGGTAGCCTTGTCATTATGGAAAGTAGTTTGTTGTCGAGATTTTGTTACTCCAATGGATGGTAGCCTTGTCATTATGGAACATAGTCTGTTGTTGATATTTTTGTTACTCCAATGGATGTTAGCCTTGCCATTATGGAAGGTAGTCTATTGTCAAGCTTTTTGTTATTCCAATGGATGGTAGCCTTGTCGTTATGGAAGGTAGTCTATTGTCGAGATATTTGTTACTCCAATGGATGGTAGCCTTTTCATTATTGAAGGTAGTCTGTTGTCGATATTTTTGTTACCCCAGTGGATGGTAGCCTTGTCATTATGGAAGGTAGTCTGTTGTCGAGATTTTTGTTACTCCAATGAATGGTAGCCTTGTCATTATGGAAGGTAGTCTATCGTTGAGATTTCTGTTACTCCAAGGGATTAAAGCCTTGTCATTATGGAAGGTAGTCTGTTGTTCAAATCTTTGTTACTCCAATTGATGATAACCTTGTCATTATGGAAGGTAGTCTGTTGTCGAGATTTTTCTTACTCCAAAGGATGGTAGCCTTGTCATTATGGAAAGTAGTTTGTTGTTGAGATTTTGTTACTCCAATGGATGGTAGCCTTGTCATTATGGAACATAGTCTGTTGTTGATATTTTTGTTACTCCAATGGATGTTAGCCTTGTCATTATGGAAGGTAGTCTATTGTCAAGATTTTTTTTATTCCAATGGACGGTAGCCTTGTCGTTATGGAAGGTAGTCTATTGTCGAGATATTTGTTACTCCAATGGATAGTAGCCTTTTCATTATGGAAGGTAGTCTATTGTCTAGATTTTTGTTACCCAAGTGGATGGTAGCCTTGTCATTATGGAAGGTAGTCTGTTGTCGAGATTTTTGTTACTCCAATGAATGGTAGCCTTGTCATTATGGATGGTAGTTTGTCGTTGAGATTTTTGTTACTCCAAGGGATTAAAGACTTGTCATTATGGAAGGTAGTCTGTTGTTCAAATCTTCGTTACTCCAATTGATGATAACCTTGTCATTATGGAAGGTAGTCTGTTGTCGATATTTTTGTTACTCCAATGGATGGTAGCCTTGTCATTATGGAAAGTAGTTTATTGTCGAGATTTTGTACTCCAGTGGATGGTAGCCTTGTCATTATGGAACATAGTCTGTTGTTGATATTTTTGTTACTCCAATGGATGTTAGCCTTGCCATTATGGAAGGTAGTCTATTGTCAAGATTTTTGTTATTCCAATGGATGGTAGCCTTGTCGTTATGGAAGGTAGTCTATTGTCGAGATATTTGTTACTCCAATGGATGGTAGCCTTTTCATTATTGAAGGTAGTCTGTTGTCGATATTTTTGTTACCCCAGTGGATGGTAGCCTTGTCATTATGGAAGGTAGTCTGTTGTCGAGATTTTTGTTAATCCAATGAATGGTAGCCTTGTCATTATGGAAGGTAGTATATCGTTGAGATTTCTGTTACTCCAAGGGATTATAGCCTTGTCATTATGGAAGGTAGTATGTTGTTCAAATCTTCGTTACTCCAATTGATGAGAACCTTGTTATTATGGAAGGTAGTCTGTTGTCGAGATTTTTGTTACTCCAATGGATGGTAGCCTTTTCATTATGGAAGGTAATCTGTTGTTGATATTTTTGTTACCCTAGTGGATGGTAGCCTTGTCATTATGGAAGGTAGTTTGTTGTCGAGATTTTTTTTACTCCAATGAATGGTAGCCTTGTCATTATGGAAGGTAGTCTGTTGTCAATATTTTTGTTACCCCAGTGGATGGTAGCCTTGTCATTATGGAAGGTAGTCTGTTGTCGAGATTTTTGTTACTCCAATGAATGGTAGCCTTGTCATTATGGAAGGTAGTCTGTCGTTGAGATTTCTGTTACTACAAGGGATTAAAGCCTTGTCATTATGGAAGGTAGTCTGTTGTTCAAATCTTCGTTACTCCAATTGATGATAACCTTGTCATTATGGAAGGTAGTCTTTTGTCGAGATTTTTGTTACTCCAATGGATGGTAGCCTTGTCATTATGGAAAGTAGTTTGTTGTCGAGATTTTGTTACTCCAATGGATGGTAGCCTTGTCATTATGGAACATAGTCTGTTGTTGATATTTTTGTTACTCCAATGGATGTTAGCCTTGCCATTATGGAAGGTAGTCTATTGTCAAGATTTTTGTTATTCCAATGGATGGTAGCCTTGTCGTTATGGAAGGTAGTCTATTGTCGAGATATTTGTTACTCCAATGGATGGTAGCCTTTTCATTATTGAAGGTAGTCTGTTGTCGATATTTTTGTTACCCCAGTGGATGGTAGCCTTGTCATTATGGAAGGTAGTCTGTTGTCGAGATTTTTGTTACTCCAATGAATGGTAGCCTTGTCATTATGGAAGGTAGTCTATCGTTGAGATTTCTGTTACTCCAAGGGATTAAAGCCTTATCATTATGGAAGGTAGTCTGTTGTTCAAATCTTTGTTACTCCAATTGATGATAACCTTGTCATTATGGAAGGTAGTCTGTTGTCGAGATTTTTCATACTCCAAAGGATGGTAGCCTTGTCATTATGGAAAGTAGTTTGTTGTTGAGATTTTGTTACTCCAATGGATGGTAGCCTTGTCATTATGGAACATAGTCTGTTGTTGATATTTTTGTTACTCCAATGGATGTTATCCTTGTCATTATGGAAGGTAGTCTATTGTTAAGATTTTTGTTATTCCAATGGATGATAGCCTTGTCGTTATGGAAGGTAGTATATTGTCGAGATATTTGTTACTCCAATGGATGGTAGCCTTTTCATTATTGAAGGTAGTCTGTTGTCGATATTTTTGTTACCCCAGTGGATGGTAGCCTTGTCATTATGGAAGGTAGTCTGTTGTCGAGATTTTTTTTACTCCAATGAATGGTAACCTTGTCATTATGGAAGGTAGTCTGTTGTCAATATTTTTGTTACCCGAGTGGATGGTAGCCTTGTCATTATGGAAGGTAGTCTGTTGTCGAGATTTTTGTTACTCCAATGGATGGTAGCCTTGTCATTATGGAAAGTAGTTTGTTTTCGATATTTTGTTACTCCAATGGATGGTAGCCTTGTCATTATGGAACATAGTCAGTTGTTGATATTTTTGTTACTCCAATGGATGTTAGCCTTGTCATTATGGAAGGTAGTCTATTGTCAAGATTTTTGTTATTCCAATGAATGATAGCCTTGTCGTTATGGAAGGTAGTCTATTGTCGAGATATTTGTTACTCCAATGGATGGTAGCCTTTTCATTATGGAAGGTAGTCTGTTGTCGATATTTTTGTTACCCTAGTGGATGGTAGCCTTGTGATTATGAAAGGTAGTCTGTTATCGAGATTTATGTTAGTCCAATGAATGGTAGCCTTGTCATTATGGAAGGTAGTCTGTCATTGAGATTTATTTTACTCCAAGGGATTAATGCCTTGTCATTATGGAAGGTAGTCTGTTGTTCAAATCTTCGTTACTCCAATTGATGATAACCTTGTCATTATGGAAGGTAGTCTATTGTCGAGATATTTGTTACTCCAATGGATGGTAGCCTTTTCATTATGGAAGGTAATCTGTTGTTGATATTTTTATTACCCTAGTGGATGGTAGCCTTGTCATTATGGAAGGTAGTTTATTGTCGAGATTTTTGTTACTCCAATGAATGGTAGCCTTGTCATTATGGAAGGTAGTATGTTGTCAATATTTTTGTTACCCCGGTGGATGGTAGCCTTGTCATTATGGAAGGTAGTCTGTTGTCGAGATTTCTGTTACTACAAGGGATTATAGCCTTGTCATTATGGAAGGTAGTCTGTTGTTCAAATCTTCGTTACTCCAATTGATGATAACCTTGTCATTATGGAAGGTAGTCTGTTGTCGAGATTTTTGTTACTCCAATGGATGGTAGCCTTGTCATTATCGAAAGTAATTTGTTATCGAGATTTTGTTACTCCAATGGATGGTAGCCTTGTCATTATGGAACATAGTTTGTTGTTGATATTTTTGTTACTCCAATGGATGTTAGCCTTGTCATTAGGGAAGGTAGTCTATTGTCAAGATTTTTGTTATTCCAATGAATGGTAGCCTTGTAATTTTGGAAAGGTAGTTTTTTGTGGAGATTTTTGTTACTCCAATGGATTGTAGCCTTGTCATTATGGAAGGTAGTCTATTGTCGATATTTTTGTTACCCTAGTGAATGGTAGACTTGTCATTATTGAAGGTAGTCTGTTGTCGAGTTTTTTGTTACTCCAATGAATGGTAGCCTTGTCATTATGGAAGGTAGTCTATCGTTGAGATTTCTGTTACTCCAAGGGATTAAAGCCTTATCATTATGGAAGGTAGTCTGTTGTTCAAATCTTTGTTACTCCAATTGATGATAACCTTGTCATTATGGAAGGTAGTCTGTTGTCGAGATTTTTCTTACTCCAAAGGATGGTAGCCTTGTCATTATGGAAAGTAGTTTGTTGTTGAGATTTTGTTACTCCAATGGATGGTAGCCTTGTCATTATGGAACATAGTCTGTTGTTGATGTTTTTGTTACTCCAATGGATGTTATCCTTGTCATTATGGAAGGTAGTCTATTGTTAAGATTTTTGTTATTCCAATGGATGATAGCCTTGTCGTTATGGAAGGTAGTATATTGTCGAGATATTTGTTACTCCAATGGATGGTAGCCTTTTCATTATTGAAGGTAGTCTGTTGTCGATATTTTTGTTACCCCAGTGGATGGTAGCCTTGTCATTATGGAAGGTAGTCTGTTGTCGAGATTTTTTTTACTCCAATGAATGGTAACCTTGTCATTATGGAAGGTAGTCTGTTGTCAATATTTTTGTTACCCGAGTGGATGGTAGCCTTGTCATTATGGAAGGTAGTCTGTTGTCGAGATTTTTGTTACTCCAATGGATGGTAGCCTTGTCATTATGGAAAGTAGTTTGTTTTCGATATTTTGTTACTCCAATGGATGGTAGCCTTGTCATTATGGAACATAGTCAGTTGTTGATATTTTTGTTACTCCAATGGATGTTAGCCTTGTCATTATGGAAGGTAGTCTATTGTCAAGATTTTTGTTATTCCAATGAATGATAGCCTTGTCGTTATGGAAGGTAGTCTATTGTCGAGATATTTGTTACTCCAATGGATGGTAGCCTTTTCATTATGGAAGGTAGTCTGTTGTCGATATTTTTGTTACCCTAGTGGATGGTAGCCTTGTGATTATGAAAGGTAGTCTGTTATCGAGATTTATGTTAGTCCAATGAATGGTAGCCTTGTCATTATGGAAGGTAGTCTGTCATTGAGATTTATTTTACTCCAAGGGATTAATGCCTTGTCATTATGGAAGGTAGTCTGTTGTTCAAATCTTCGTTACTCCAATTGATGATAACCTTGTCATTATGGAAGGTAGTCTATTGTCGAGATATTTGTTACTCCAATGGATGGTAGCCTTTTCATTATGGAAGGTAATCTGTTGTTGATATTTTTATTACCCTAGTGGATGGTAGCCTTGTCATTATGGAAGGTAGTTTGTTGTCGAGATTTTTGTTACTCCAATGAATGGTAGCCTTGTCATTATGGAAGGTAGTATGTTGTCAATATTTTTGTTACCCCAGTGGATGGTAGCCTTGTCATTATGGAAGGTAGTCTGTTGTCGAGATTTCTGTTACTACAAGGGATTATAGCCTTGTCATTATGGAAGGTAGTCTGTTGTTCAAATCTTCGTTACTCCAATTGATGATAACCTTGTCATTATGGAAGGTAGTCTGTTGTCGAGATTTTTGTTACTCCAATGGATGGTAGCCTTGTCATTATCGAAAGTAATTTGTTATCGAGATTTTGTTACTCCAATGGATGGTAGCCTTGTCATTATGGAACATAGTTTGTTGTTGATATTTTTGTTACTCCAATGGATGTTAGCCTTGTCATTAGGGAAGGTAGTCTATTGTCAAGATTTTTGTTATTCCAATGAATGGTAGCCTTGTAATTTTGGAAAGGTAGTTTTTTGTGGAGATTTTTGTTACTCCAATGGATTGTAGCCTTGTCATTATGGAAGGTAGTCTATTGTCGATATTTTTGTTACCCTAGTGAATGGTAGACTTGTCATTATTGAAGGTAGTCTGTTGTCGAGTTTTTTGTTACTCCAATGAATGGTAGCCTTATCATTATGGAAGGTAGTCTATCGTTGAGATTTCTGTTACTCCAAGGGATTATAGCCTTGTCATTATGGAAGGTAGTCGGTTGTTCAAATCTTCCTTACTGCAATTGATGAGAACCTTGTCATTATGGAAGGTAGTCTGTTGTCGAGATTTTTGTTACTCCAATGGATGGTAGCCTTGTCATTATGGAAAGTAGTTTGTTATCGAGATTTTGTACTTCCAATGGATGATAGCCTTGTCATTATGGAACATAGTCTGTTGTTGATATTTTTGTTACTCCAATGGATTTTAGTCTTGTCATTATGGAAGGTAGTCTATTGTCAAGATTTTTTTAATTCCAATGGATGGTAGCCTTGTCATTATGGAAGGTAGTTTTTTGTGGAGATTTTTGTTACTCCAATGGATTGTAGCCTTGTCATTATGGAAGGTAGTCTGTTGTCAATATTTTTGTTACCCCAGTGGATGGTAGCCTTGTCATAATGGAAGGTAGTCTGTTGTCGAGATTTTTGTTACTCCAATTAATGGTAGCCTTGTCATTATGGAAGGTAGTCTGTCGTTGAGATTTCTGTTATTCCAATGGATTGTCGCCTTGTCATTATGGAAGGTAGTCTGTTGTTCAAATCTTCGTTACTCCAATTGATGATAACCTTGTCATTATGGAAGGTAGTCTGTTGTCGAGATTTTTGTTACTCCAATGGATGGTAGCCTTGTCATTATGGAAAGTAGTTTGTTGTCGAGATTTTGTTACTCCAATGGATGGTATCCTTATCATTATGGAACATAGTCTGTTGTTGATATTTTTGTTACTCCAATGGATGTTAGCCTTGTCATTATGGAAGGTAGTCTGTTGTCAATAATTTTGTTACCCCAGTGGATGGTAGCCTTGTCATTATGGAAGGTAGTCTGTTGTCGAGATTTTTGTTACTCCAATGAATGGTAGCCTTGTCATTATGGAAGGTAGTCTATCGTTGAGATTTCTGTTACTCCAAGGGATTGTAGCCTTGTCATTATGGAAGGTAGTTTGTTGTTCAAATCTTTGGTACTCGAATTGATGATAACCTTGTCATTTTGGAAGGTAGTCTGTTATCGAGAATTTTGTTACTCCAATGGATGGTAGCCTTGTCATTATGGAAAGTAGTTTGTTGTCGAGATTTTTGTTACTCCAATGAATGGTAGCCTTGTCATTATGGAAGGTAGTATGTCGTTGAGATTTCTGTTACTCCAAGGGATTAAAGCCTTATCATTATGGAAGGTAGTCTGTTGTTCAAATCTTCGTTACTCCAATTGATGATAACCTTGTCATTATGGAAGGTAGTCTGTTGTCGAGATTTTTGTAACTCCGATGGATGGTAGCCTTGTCATTATGGAAAGTAGTTTGTTGTCGAGATTTTGTTACTACAATGGATGGTAGCCTTGTCATTATGGAACATAGTCTGTTGTTGATATTTTTGTTACTCCAATGGATGTTAGCCTTGTCATTATGGAAGGTAGTCTATTGTCATGATTTTTGTTATTCCAATGGATGGTATCCTTGTCGTTATGGAAGGTAGTCTATTGTCGAGATATTTGTTACTCCAATGGATGGTATCCTTTTCATTATGGAAGGTAATCTGTTGTTGATATTTTTGTTACCCTAGTGGATGGTAGCCTTGTCATTATGGAAGGTAGTTTGTTGTCGAGATTTTTGTTACTCTAATGAATGGTAGCCTTGTCATTATGGAAGGTAGTCTGTTGTCAATATTTTTGTTACCCCAGTGGATGGTAGCCTTGTCATTATTGAAGGTAGTCTGTTGTCGAGATTTTTGTTACTCCAATGAATGGTAGGCTTGTCATTATGGAAGGTAGTCTGTCGTTAATATTTCTGTTACTACAAGGGATTAAAGCCTTGTCATTATGGAAGGTAGTCTGTTGTTCAAATCTTCGTTACTCCAATTGATGATAACCTTGTAATTATGGAAAGTAGTATGTTGTCGACATTTTTGTTACTCCAAAGGATGGTAGCCTTGTCATTACTGAAAGTAGTTTGTTGTCGAGATTTTGTTACTACAATGGATGGTAGCCTTGTCATTATGGAACATAGTCTGTTGTGGATATTTTTGTTACTCCAATGGATGTTAGCCTTGTCATTATGGAAGGTAGTCTATTGTCAAGATTTTTGTTATTCCAATGGATGATAGCCTTGTCGTTATGGAAGGTAGTCTATTGTCGAGATATTTGTTACTCCAATGGATGGTAGCCTTTTCATTACGGAAGGTAGTCTGTTGTCGATATTTTTGTTACCCCAATTGATGGTAGCCTTGTCATTATGGAAGGTAGTCTGTTGTCGAGATTTTTTTTCCTCCAATGAATGGTAACCTTGTCATTATGGAAGGTAGTTTGTTGTCAATATTTTTATTACCCTAGTGGATGGTACCCTTGTCATAATGGAAGGTAGTCTGTTGTCGAGATTTTTGTTACTCCAACGAATGGTAGCCTTGTCATTATGGAAGGTAGTCTGTCGTTGAGATTTTTGTTACTCCAAGGGATTGTAGCCTTGTCATTATGGAAGGTAGTTTGTTGTTCAAATCATTGTTACTCGAATTGATGATAACCTTGTCATTATGGAAGGTAGTCTGTTGTCGAGATTTTTGTTACTCCATTGGATGGTAGCCTTGTCATTATGGAAAGTAGTTTGTTGTCGATATTTTGTTACTCCAATGGATGGTAGCCTTGTCATTATGGAACATAGTCAGTTGTTGATATTTTTGTTACTCCAATGGATGTTAACCTTGTCATTATGGAAGGTAGTCTATTGGCAATATTTTTGTTATTCCAATGGATGATAGCCTTGTCGTTATGGAAGGTAGTCTATTGTCGAGATATTTGTTACTCCATTGGATGGTAGCCTTTTCATTATGAAAGGTAGTCTGTTGTCGATATTTTTGTTACCCTAATGGATGGTAGCCTTGTCATTTTGAAAGGTAGTCTGTTGTCGAGATTTATGTTACTCCAATGAATGGTAGCCTTGTCATTATGGAAGGTAGTCTGTCATTGAGATTTATGTTACTCCAAGGGATTAAAGCCTTGTCATTATGGAAGGTAGTCTGTTGTTCAAATCTTCGTTACTCCAATTGATGATAACCTTGTCATTATGGAAGGTAGTTTGTTGTCGAGATTTTTGTTACTCCAATGGATGGTAGCCTTGTCATTATGGATAGTAGTTTGTTGTCGAGATTTTGTTACTCCAATGGATGGTAGCCTTGTCATTATGGAACATAGTCTGTTGTTGATATTTTTGTTACTCCAATGGATGTTAGCCTTGTCATTATGGAAGGTAGTCTGTTGTCAATATTTTTGTTACCCTAGTGGATGGTAGCCTTGTCATTATGGAAGGTAGTCTGTTGTCGAGATTTTTGTTACTCCATTGATTGGTAGCCTTGTCATTATGGAAGGTAGTCTATCGTTGAGATTTCTGTTACTCCAAGGGATTGTAGCCTTGTCATTATGGAAGGTAGTTTGTTGTTCAAATCTTTGTTACTCGAATTGATGATATCCTTGTCATTTTATAAGGTAGTCTGTTGTCGAGAATTTTGTTACCCCAGTGGATGGTAGCCTTGTCATTATGGAAGGTAGTTTGTTGTCGAGTTTTTTGTTACTCCAATGAATGGTAGCCTTGTCATTATGGAAGGTAGTATGTCGTTGAGATTTCTGTTACTCCAAGGGATTAAAGCCTTGTCATTATGGAAGGTAGTTTGTTGTTCAAATCTTCGTTACTCAAATTGATGATAACCTTGTCATTATGGAAGGTAGTCTGTTGTCGAGATTTTTGTTACTCCAATGGATGGTAGCCATGTCATTATGGAAAGTAGTTTGTTGTCGAGATTTTGTTACTCCAATGGATTGTAGCCTTGTCATTATGGAACATAGTCTGTTGTTGATATTTTTGTTACTTCAATGGATGTTAGCCTTGTCATTATGGAAGGTAGTCTATTGTCATGATTTTTGTTATTCCAATGGATGGTAGCCTTGTCGTTATGGAAGGTTGTCTATTGTCGAGATATTTGTTACTCCAATGGATGGTAGCATTTTCATTATGGAAGGTAATTTGTTGTTGATATTTTTGTTACCCTAGTGGATGGTAGCCTTGTCATTATGGAAGGTAGTTTGTTGTTGAGATTTTTGTTACTCCAATGAATGGTAGCCTTGTCATTATGGAAGGTAGTCTGTTGTCAATATTTTTGTTACCCCGGTGGATGGTAGCCTTGTATTTATGGAAGGTCGTCTGTTGTCTAGATTTTTGTTACTCCAATGAATGGTAGCCTTGTCATTATGGAAGGTAGTCTGTCATTGAGATTTCTGTTACTACAAGGGATTAAAGCCTTGTCATTATGGAAGGTAGTCTGTTGTTCAAATCTTCGTTACTCCAATTGATGATAAACTTGTCATTGTGGACGGTAGTCTGTTGTCGAGATTTTTGTTACTCCAATGAATGGTAGCCTTGTCATTATGGAAGCTAGTCTGTTGTCAATATTTTTGTTACCCCAGTGGATGGTAGCCTTGTCATTATGGAAGGTAGTCTGTTGTCGAGATTTTTGTTACTCCAATGAATGGTAGCCTTGTCATTATGGAAGGTAGTCTGTCGTTGAGATTTCTGTTACTCCAAGGGATTAAAGCCATGTCATTATGGAAGGTAGTCTGTTGTTCAAATCTTCGTTACTCCAATTGATGATAACCTTATCATTATGGAAGGTAGTCTGTTGTCGAGATTTTTGTTACTCCAAAGGATGGTAGCCTTGTCATTATGGAAAGTAGTTTGTTGTCGAGATTTTGTTACTCCAATGGATGGTAGCCTTGTCATTATGGAACATAGTCTATTGTTGATATTTTTGTTACTCCAATGGATGTTAGCCTTGTCATTATTGAAGGTAGTCTATTGTCAAGATTTTTGTTATTCCAATGGATGGTAGCCTTGTCGTTATGGAAGGTAGTCTATTGTCGAGATATTTGTTACTCCAATGGATAGTAGCCTTTTCATTATGGGAGGTAGTCTGTTGTCGAGATTTTTGTTACCCCAGTGGATGGTAGCCTTGTCATTATGGAAGGTAGTCTGTTGTCGAGATTTTTGTTACTCCAATGAATGGTAGCCTTGTCATTATGGAAGGTAGTCTGTCGTTGAGATTTCTGTTACTCCAAGGGATTAAAGCCTTGTTATTATGGAAGGTAGTCTGTTGCTAAAATCTTCGTTACTCCAATTGATGATAACCTTGTCATTATGGAAGGTAGTCTATTGTCGAGATTTTTGTTACTCCAATGAATGGTAGCCTTTTCATTATGGAAGGTAGTCTGTTGTTGATATTTTTGTTACCCTAGTGGATGGTAGCCTTGTCATTATGAAAGGTAGTCTGTTGTCGAGATTTTTGTTACTCCAATGAATGGTAGCCTTGTCATTATGGAAGGTAGTCTATCGTTGAGATTTCTGTTACTCCAAGGGATTATAGCCTTGTCATTATGGAAGGTAGTCTGTTGTTCAAATCTTCGTTACTCCAATTGATGAGAACCTTGTCATTATGGAAGGTAGTCTATTGTCGAGATTTTTGTTACTCCAATGGATGGTAGCCTTGTCATTATGGAAAGTAGTTTGTTGTCGAGATTTTGTTACTTCAATGGATGGTAGCCTTTTCGTTATGGAACATAGTCTGTTGTTGATATTTTTGTTACTCCAATGGATGTTAGTCTTGTAATTATGGAAGGTAGTCTATTGTCAAGATTTTTGTTATTCCATTGGATGGTAGCCTTGTCATTATGGAAGGTAGTTTTTTGTGGAGATTTTTGTTACTCCAATGGATTGTAGCCTTGTCATTATGGAAGGAAGTCTGTTGTCAATATTTTTGTTACCCCAGTGGATGGTAGCCTTGTCATTATGGAAGGTAGTCTGTTGTCGAGATTTTTGTTACTCCAATGAATGGTAGCCTTGTCATTATGGAAGGTAGTCTGTCGTTGAGATTTCTGTTACTCCAAGGGATTAAAGCCATGTCATTATGGAAGGTAGTCTGTTGTTCAAATCTTCGTTACTCCAATTGATGATAACCTTGTCATTATGGAAGGTAGTCTGTTGTCGAGATTTTTGTTACTCCAATGAATGGTAGCCTTGTCATTATGGAAGGTAGTCTGTTGTCAATATTTTTGTTACCCCAGTGGATGGTAGCCTTGTCATTATGGAAGGTAGTCTGTTGTCGAGATTTTTGTTACTCCAATGAATGGTAGCCTTGTCATTATGGAAGGTAGTCTGTTGTCAATATTTTTGTTACCCCAGTGGATGGTAGCCTTGTCATTATGGAAGGTAGTCTGTTGTCGAGATTTTTGTTACTCCAATGAATGGTAGCCTTGTCATTATGGAAGGTAGTCTGTCGTTGAGATTTCTGTTACTCCAAGGGATTAAAGCCATGTCATTATGGAAGGTAGTCTGTTGTTCAAATCTTCGTTACTCCAATTGATGATAACCTTATCATTATGGAAGGTAGTCTGTTGTCGAGATTTTTGTTACTCCAATGGATGGTAGCCTTGTCATTATGGAAAGTAGTTTGTTGTCGAGATTTTGTTACTTCAATGGATGGTAGCCTTTTCGTTATGGAACATAGTCTGTTGTTGATATTTTTGTTACTCCAATGGATGTTAGTCTTGTAATTATGGAAGGTAGTCTATTGTCAAGATTTTTGTTATTCCATTGGATGGTAGCCTTGTCATTATGGAAGGTAGTTTTTTGTGGAGATTTTTGTTACTCCAATGGATTGTAGCCTTGTCATTATGGAAGGAAGTCTGTTGTCAATATTTTTGTTACCCCAGTGGATGGTAGCCTTGTCATTATGGAAGGTAGTCTGTTGTCGAGATTTTTGTTACTCCAGTGAATGGTAGCCTTGTCATTATGGAAGGTAGTCTGTCGTTGAGATTTCTGTTACTCCAAGGGATTAAAGCCATGTCATTATGGAAGGTAGTCTGTTGTTCAAATCTTCGTTACTCCAATTGATGATAACCTTGTCATTATGGAAGGTAGTCTGTTGTCGAGATTTTTGTTACTCCAATGAATGGTAGCCTTGTCATTATGGAAGGTAGTCTGTTGTCAATATTTTTGTTACCCCAGTGGATGGTAGCCTTGTCATTATGGAAGGTAGTCTGTTGTCGAGATTTTTGTTACTCCAATGAATGGTAGCCTTGTCATTATGGAAGGTAGTCTGTTGTCAATATTTTTGTTACCCTAGTGGATGGTAGCCTTGTCATTATGGAAGGTAGTCTGTTGTCGAGATTTTTGTTACTCCAATGAATGGTAGCCTTGTCATTATGGAAGGTAGTCTGTCGTTGAGATTTCTGTTACTCCAAGGGATTAAAGCCATGTCATTATGGAAGGTAGTCTGTTGTTCAAATCTTCGTTACTCCAATTGATGATAACCTTATCATTATGGAAGGTAGTCTGTTGTCGAGATTTTTGTTACTCCAAAGGATGCTAGCCTTGTCATTATGGAAAGTAGTTTGTTGTCGAGATTTTGTTACTCCAATGGATGGTAGCCTTGTCATTATGGAACATAGTCTATTGTTGATATTTTTGTTACTCCAATGGATGTTAGCCTTGTCATTATTGAAGGTAGTCTATTGTCAAGATTTTTGTTATTCCAATGGATGGTAGCCTTGTCGTTATGGAAGGTAGTCTATTGTCGAGATATTTGTTACTCCAATGGATAGTAGCCTTTTCATTATGGGAGGTAGTCTGTTGTCGAGATTTTTGTTACCCCAGTGGATGGTAGCCTTGTCATTATGGAAGGTAGTCTGTTGTCGAGATTTTTGTTACTCCAATGAATGGTAGCCTTGTCATTATGGAAGGTAGTCCGTCATTGAGATTTCTGTTACTCCAAGGGATTAAAGCCTTGTTATTATGGAAGGTAGTCTGTTGCTAAAATCTTCGTTACTCCAATTGATGATAACCTTGTCATTATGGAAGGTAGTCTATTGTCGAGATTTTTGTTACTCCAATGGATGGTAGCCTTGTCATTATGGAAAGTAGTTTGTTGTCGAGATTTTGTTACTCCAATGGATGGTAGCCTTGTCATTATGGAACATAGTCTGTTGTTGATATTTTTGTTACTCCAATGGATGTTAGCCTTGTCATTATGGAAGGTAGTCTATTGTCAAGATTTTTGTTATTCCAATGGATGATAGCCTTGTCGTTATGGAAGGTAGTCTATTGTCGAGATATTTGTTACTCCAATGGATGGTAGCGTTTTCATTATGGAAGGTAGTCTGTTGTCGATATTTTTGTTACCCTAGTGGATGGTAGCCTTGTCATTATGAAAGGTAGTCTGTTGTCGAGATTTTTGTTACTTCAATGAATGGTAGCCTTGTCATTATGGAAGGTAGTCTATCGTTGAAATTTGTGTTACTCCAAGGGATTATAGCCTTGTCATTATGGAAGGTAGTCTATTGTCGAGATATTTGTTACTCCAATGGATGGTAGCATTATCATTATGGAAGGTAGTCTGTTGTCGAGATTTTTGTTACTCCAATGGATGGTAGCCTTGTCATTATGGAAAGTAGTTTGTTGTCGAGATTTTGTTACTCCAATGGATGGTAGCCTTTTCGTTATGGAACATAGTCTGTTGTTGATATTTTTGTTACTCCAATGGATGTTAGTCTTGTAATTATGGAAGGTAGTCTGTTGTCAAGATTTTTGTTATTCCATTGGATGGTAGCCTTGTCATTATGGAAGGTAGTTTTTTGTGGAGATTTTTGTTACTCCAATGGATTGTAGCCTTGTCATTATGGAAGGAAGTCTGTTGTCAATATTTTTGTTACCACAGTGGATGGTAGCCTTGTCATTATGGAAGGTAGTCTGTTGTCGAGATTTTTGTTACTCCAATGAATGGTAGCCTTGTCATTATGGAAGGTAGTCTGTCGTTGAGATTTCTGTTACTCCAAGGGATTAAAGCCATGTCATTATGGAAGGTAGTCTGTTGTTCAAATCTTCGTTACTCCAATTGATGATAACCTTGTCATTATGGAAGGTAGTCTGTTGTCGAGATTTTTGTTACTCCAATGAATGGTAGCCTTGTCATTATGGAAGGTAGTCTGTTGTCAATATTTTTGTTACCCCAGTGGATGGTAGCCTTGTCATTATGGAAGGTAGTCTGTTGTCGAGATTTTTGTTACTCCAATGAATGGTAGCCTTGTCATTATGGAAGGTAGTCTGTCGTTGAGATTTTTGTTACTCCAAGGGATTAAAGCCATGTCATTATGGAAGGTAGTCTGTTGTTCAAATCTTCGTTACTCCAATTGATGATAACCTTTCATTATGGAAGGTAGTTTGTTGTCGAGATTTTTGTTACTCCAAAGGATGGTAGCCTTGTCATTATGGAAAGTAGTTTGTTGTCGAGATTTTGTTACTCCAATGGATGGTAGCCTTGTCATTATGGAACATAGTCTGTTGTTGATATTTTTGTTACTCCAATGGATGTTAGCCTTGTCATTATGGAAGGTAGTCTATTGTCAAGATTTTTGTTATTCCAATGGATGGTAGCCTTGTCGTTATGGAAGGTAGTCTATTGTCGAGATATTTGTTACTCCAATGGATAGTAGCCTTTTCATTATGGGAGGTAGTCTGTTGTCGAGATTTTTGTTACCCCAGTGGATGGTAGCCTTGTCATTATGGAAGGTAGTCTGTTGTCGAGATTTTTGTTACTCCAATGAATGGTAGCCTTGTCATTATGGAAGGTAGTCTGTCGTTGAGATTTCTGTTACTCCAAGGGATTAAAGCCTTGTCATTATGGAAGGTAGTCTGTTGCTAAAATCTTTGTTACTCCAATTGATGATAACCTTGTCATTATGGAAGGTAGTCTATTGTCGAGATTTTTGTTACTCCAATGGATGGTAGCCTTGTCATTATGGAAAGTAGTTTGTTGTCGAGATTTTGTTACTCTAATGGATGGTAGCCTTGTCATTATGGAACATAGTCTGTTGTTGATATTTTTGTTACTCCAATGGATGTTAACCTTGTGATTATGGAAGGTAGTCTATTGTCAAGATTTTTGTTATTCCAATGGATGATAGCCTTGTCGTTATGGAAGGTAGTCTATTGTCGAGATATTTGTTACTCCAATGGATGGTAGCCTTGTCATTATGGAAGGTAGTCTATCGTTGAGATTTCTGTTACTCCAAGGGATTATAGCCTTGTCATTATGGAAGGTAGTCTGTTGTTCAAATCTTCGTTACTCCAATTGATGAGAACCTTGTCATTATGGAAGGTAGTCTGTTGTCGAGATTTTTGTTACTCCAATGGATGGTAGCCTTGTCATTATGGAAAGTAGTTTGTTGTCGAGATTTTGTTACTCCAATGGATGGTAGCCTTTTCATTATGGAACATAGTATGTTGTTGATATTTTTGTTACTCCAATGGATGTTAGTCTTGTAATTATGGAAGGTAGTCTATTGTCAAGATTTTTGTTATTCCATTGGATGGTAGCCTTGTCATTATGGAAGGTAGTTTTTTGTGGAGATTTTTGTTACTCCAATGGATTGTAGCCTTGTCATTATGGAAGGAAGTCTGTTGTCAATATTTTTGTTACCCCAGTGGATGGTAGCCTTGTCATTATGGAAGGTAGTCTGTTGTCGAGATTTTTGTTACTCCAATGAATGGTATCCTTGTCATTATGGAAGGTAGTCTGTCGTTGAGATTTCTGTTACTCCAAGGGATTAAAGCCATGTCATTATGGAAGGTAGTCTGTTGTTCAAATCTTCGTTACTCCAATTGATGATAACCTTGTCATTATGGAAGGTAGTCTGTTGTCGAGATTTTTGTTACTCCAAAGGATGGTAGCCTTGTCATTATGGAAATTAGTTTGTTGTCGAGATTTTGTTACTCCAATGGATGGTAGCCTTGTCATTATGGAACATAGTCTGTTGTTGATATTTTTGTTACTCCAATGGATGTTAGCCTTGTCATTATGGAAGGTAGTCTATTGTCAAGATTTTTGTTATTCCAATGGATGATAGCCTTGTCGTTATGGAAGGTAGTCTATTGTCGAGATATTTGTTACTCCAATGGATGGTAGCCTTTTCATTATGGAAGGTAGTCTGTTGTCGATATTTTTGTTACCCTAGTGGATGGTAGCCTTGTCATTATGAAAGGTAGTCTGTTGTCGAGATTTTTGTTACTCGAATGAATGGTAGCCTTGTCATTATGGAAGGTAGTCTATCGTTGAGATTTCTGTTACTCCAAGGGATTATAGCCTTGTCATTATGGAAGGTAGTCTGTTGTTCAAATCTTTGTTACTCCAATTGATGAGAACCTTGTCATTATGGAAGGTAGTCTGTTGTCGAGATTTTTGTTACTCAAATGGATGGTAGCCTTGTCATTATGGAAAGTAGTTTGTTGTCGAGATTTTGTTACTCCAATGGATGGTAGCCTTTTCATTATGGAACATAGTCTGTTGTTGATATTTTTGTTACTCCAATGGATGTTAGTCTTGTAATTATGGAAGGTAGTCTATTGTCAAGATTTTTGTTATTCCATTGGATGGTAGCCTTGTCATTATGGAAGGTAGTTTTTTGTGGAGATTTTTGTTACTCCAATGGATTGTAGCCTTGTCATTATGGAAGGAAGTCTGTTGTCAATATTTTTGTTACCCCAGTGGATGGTAGCCTTGTCATTATGGAAGGTAGTCTGTTGTCGAGATTTTTGTTACTCCAATGAATGGTAGCCTTGTCATTATGGAAGGTAGTCTGTCGTTGAGATTTCTGTTACTCCAAGGGATTAAAGCCATGTCATTATGGAAGGTAGTCTGTTGTTCAAATCTTCGTTACTCCAATTGATGATAACCTTGTCATTATGGAAGGTAGTCTGTTGTCGAGATTTTTGTTACTCCAAAGGATGGTAGCCTTGTCATTATGGAAATTAGTTTGTTGTCGAGATTTTGTTACTCCAATGGATGGTAGCCTTGTCATTATGGAACATAGTCTGTTGTTGATATTTTTGTTACTCCAATGGATGTTAGCCTTGTCATTATGGAAGGTAGTCTATTGTCAAGATTTTTGTTATTCCAATGGATGATAGCCTTGTCGTTATGGAAGGTAGTCTATTGTCGAGATATTTGTTACTCTAATGGATGGTAGCGTTTTCATTATTGAAGGTAGTCTGTTGTCGATATTTTTGTTACCCTAGTGGATGGTAGCCTTGTCATTACGGAAGGTAGTCTGTTGTCGAGATTTTTTTTACTCCAATGAATGGTAACCTTGTCATTATGGAAGGTAGTCTGTTGTCAATATTTTTGTTACCCTAGTGGATGGTAGCCTTGTCATTATGGAAGGTAGTCTGTTGTCGAGATTGTGTTACTCCAATGAATGGTAGCCTTGTCATTATGGAAGGTAGTTTGTCGTTGAGATTTTTGTTACTCCAAGGGATTGTAGCCTTGTCATTATGGAAGGTAGGTTGTTGTTCAAATCTTTGTTACTCGAATTGATGATAACCTTGTCATTATGGAAGGTAGTCTGTTGTCGAGATTTTTGTTACTCCAATGGATGGTAGCCTTGTCATTATGGAAAGTAGTTTGTTGTCGATATTTTGTTACTCCAATGGATGGTAGCCTTGTCATTATGGAACATAGTCAGTTGTTGATATTTTTGTTACTCTAATGGATGTTAGCCTTGTCATTATGGAAGGTAGTCTATTGTCAAGATTTTTGTTATTCCAATGGATGATAGCCTTGTCGTTATGGAAGGTAGTCTATTGTCGAGATATTTGTTACTCCAATGGATTGTAGCCTTTTCATTATGGAAGGTAGTCTGTTGTCGATATTTTTGTTACCCTAGTGGATGGTAGCCTTGTCATTATGAAAGGTAGTCTGTTGTCGAGATTTATGTTACTCCAATGAATGGTAGCCTTGTCATTATGGAAGGTAATCTGTTGTTGATATTTTTGTTACCCTAGTGGATGGTAGCCTTGTCATTATGGAAGGTAGTTTGTTGTCGAGATTTTTGTTAGTCCAATGAATGGTAGCCTTGTCATTATGGAAGGTAGTCTGTTGTCAATATTTTTGATTCCCCGGTGGATGGTAGCCTTGTCATTATGGAAGGTAGTCTGTTGTCGATATTTTTGTTACTCTAATGAATGGTAGCCTTGTCATTATGGAAGGTAGTCTGTCGTTGAGATTTCTGTTACTACAAGGGATTAAAGCCTTGTCATTATGGAAGGTAGTCTGTTGTTCAAATCTTCGTTACTCCAATTGATGATAACCTTGTCATTGTGGAAGGTAGTCTGTTGTCGAGATTTTTGTTACTCCAATGGATGGTAGCCTTGTCATTATGGAAAGTAGTTTGTTATCGAGATTTTGTTACTCCAATGGATGGTAGCCTTGTCATTATGGAACATAGTCTGTTGTTGATATTTTTGTTACTCCAATGGATGTTAGCCGTGTCATTATGGAAGGTAGTCTATTGTCAAGATTTTTGTTATTCAAATGGATGGTAGACTTGTCGTTATGGAAGGTAGTCTATTGTCGAGATATTTGTTACTCCAATGGATAGTAGCCTTTTCATTATGGAAGGTAGTCTGTTGCCGAGATTTTTGTTACCCCAATGGATGGTAGCCTTGTCATTATGGAAGGTAGTTTGTTGTCGAGTTTTTTGTTACTCCAATGAATGGTAGCCTTGTCATTATGGAAGGTAGTCTGTCGTTGAGATTTCTGTTACTCCAAGGGATTAAAGCCTTGTCATTATGGAAGGTAGTATGTTGCTCAAATCTTCGTTACTCCAATTGATGATAACCTTGTCATTATGGAAGGTAGTCTGTTGTCGAGATTTTTGTTACTCCAATGGATGGTAGCCTTGTCATTATGGGGAGTAGTTTGTTGTCGAGATTTTGTTACTCCAATGGATGGTAGCCTTTTCGTTATGGAACATAGTCTGTTGTTGATATTTTTGTTACTCCAATGGATGTTAGTCTTGTCATTATGGAAGGTAGTCTATTGTCAAGATTTTTGTTACTCCAATGGATGGTAGCCTTTTCATTATGGAAGGTAGTCTGTTGTCGAGATTTTTGTTATTCCATTGTATGTTAGCCTTGTGATTATGGAAGGTATTCTGTTGTTGATATTTTTGTTATTCCAATGGATGGTAACCTTGTCTTTATGGAAGGTAGTCTTTTGTCGAGATTTCTGTTACTCCAATGGATGATAGCCTTGTCATTATGGAAGGTATTTTGTTGTCGAGATTTTTGTTACCCCAATGGATGGTAGCCTTTTCATTATGGAAAGTAGTTTGTTGTCGAGATTTTGTTACTCCAATGGATGGTAGCCTTGTCATTATGGAACATAGTCTGTTGTTGATATTTTTGTTACTCCAATGGATGTTAGCCTTGTCATTATGGAAGGTAGTCTATTGTCAAGATTTTTGGTATTCCAATGGATGGTAGCCTTGTCGTTATAGAAGGTAGTCTATTGTCGAGATATTTGTTACTCTAATGGATGGTAGCCTTTTCATTATGGAAGGTAGTCTCTTGTCGATATTTTTGTTACCCTAGTGGATGGTAGCCTTGTCATTATGGAAGGTAGTCTGTCATTGAGATTTCTGTTACTCCAAGGGATTGTAGCCTTGTCATTATGGAAGGTAGTCTGTTGTTAAAATCTTCGTTACTCCAATTGATGATTACCTTGTCATTATGGAAGGTAGTCTGTTGTCGAGATTTTTGTTACTCCAATGGATGGTAGCCTTGTCATTATGTAAAGTAGTTTGTTGTTGAGATTTTGTTACTCCAATGGATGGTAGCCTTGTCATTATGGAACATAGTCTGTTGTTGATATTTTTGTTACTTCAATGGATGTTAGCCTTGTCATTATGGAAGGTAGTCTATTGTCAAGATTTTTGTTATTCCAATGGATGGTAGCCTTGTCGTTATGGAAGGTAGTCTATTGTCGAGATATTTGTTACTCCAATGGATGGTAGCCTTTTCATTATGGAAGGTAGTCTGTTGTCGATATTTTTGTTACCCCAGTGGATGGTAGCCTTGTCATTATGAAAGGTAGTCTGTTGTCGAGATTTTTGTTACTCCAATGAATGGTAGCCTTGTCATTATGGAAGGTAGTCTTTCGTTGAGATTTCTGTTACTCCAAGCGATTAAAGCCTTGTCATTATGGAAGGTAGTCTGTTGTTCAAATCTTCGTTACTCCAATTGATGATAACCTTGTCATTATGGAAGGTAGTCTGTTGTCGAGATTTTTGTTACTCTGATGGATGGTAGCCTTGTCATTATGTAAAGTAGTTTGTTGTCGAGATTTTGTTACTCCAATGGATGGTAGCCTTGTCATTATGGAACATAGTCTGTTGTTGATATTTTTGTTACTCCAATGGATGTTAGCCTTGTCATTATGGAAGGTAGTCTATTGTCAAGATTTTTGTTATTCCAATGGATGGTAGCCTTGTCGTTATAGAAGGTAGTCTATTTTCAAGATATTTGTTACTCTAATGGATGGTAGCCTTTTCATTATGGAAGGTAGTCTGTTGTCGATATTTTTGTTACCCTAGTGGATGGTAGCCTTGTCATTATGGAAGGTAGTCTGTTGTCGAGATTTTTGTTACTCCAATGAATGGTAGCCTTGTCATTATGGAAGGTAGTCTGTCGTTGAGATTTCTATTACTCCAAGGGATTGTAGCCTTGTCATTATGGAAGGTAGTCTGTTGTTAAAATCTTCGTTACTCCAATTGATGATAACCTTGTCATTATGGAAGGTAGTCTGTTGTCGAGATTTTTGTTACTCCAATGGATGGTAGCCTTGTCATTATGGAAAGTAGTTTGTTGTCGAGATTTTGTTACTCCAATGGATGGTAGCCTTATCATTATGGAACATAGTCTGTTGTTGATATTTTTGTTACTCCAATGGATGTTAGTCTTGTCATTATGGAAAGTAGTCTATTGTCAAGATTTTTGTTATTCCAATGGATGGTAGACTTGTCATTATGGAAGGTAGTTTTTTGTGGAGATTTTTGTTACTCGAATGGATTGTAGCCTTGTCATTATGGAAGGTAATTTGTTGTCAATATTTTTGTTACCCTAGTGGATGGTAGCCTTGTCATTATGGAAGGTAGTTTGTCGTTGAGATTTTTGTTACTCCAAGGGATTGTAGCCTTGTCATTATGGAAGGTAGTTTGTTGTGCAAATCTTCATTACTCGAATTGATGATAACCTTGTCATTATGGAAGGATGTATGTTGTCGAGATTTTTGTTACTCCAATGGATGGTAGCCTTGTCATTATGGAAAATAGTTTGTTGTCGAGATTTTGTTACTCCAATGGATGGTAGCCTTGTCATTATGGAACATAGTCTGTTGTTGATATTTTTGTTACTCCAATATATGTTAGCCTTGTCATTATGGAACATAGTTTGTTGTTGATATTTTTGTTACTCCAATGGATGTTAGCCTTGTCATTATGGAAGGTAGTCTATTGTCAAGATTTTTGTTATTCAAATGGATGGTAGCCTTGTCGTTATGGAAGGTAGTCTATTGTCGAGATATTTGTTACTCCAATGGATAGTAGCCTTTTCATTATGGAAGGTAGTCTGTTGTCGAGATTTTTGTTACCCCAGTGGATGGTAGCCTTGTCATTATGGAAGGTAGTTTGTTGTCGAGTTTTTTGTTACTCCAATGAATGGTAGCCCTTTCATTATGGAAGGTAGTTTGTCGTTGAGATTTCTGTTACTCCAAGGGATTGTAGCCTTGTCATTATGGAAGGTAGTTTGTTGTGCAAATCTTCATTACTCGAATTGATGATAACCATGTCATTATGGAAGGTAGTCTGTTGTCGAGATTTTTGTTCCTCCAATGGATGGTAGCCTTGTCATTATGGAAAGTAGTTTGTTGTCGAGATTTTGTTACTCCAATGGATGGTAGCCTTGTCATTATGGAACATAGTCTATTGTTGATATTTTTGTTACTCCAATATATGTTAGCCTTGTCATTATGGAAGGTAGTCTATTGTCAATATTTCTGTTATTCTAATGGATGGTAGCCTTATCGTTATGGAAGGTAGTCTATTGTCGATATTTTTGTTACCCCAATGGATGGTAGCCTTCTCATTATAGAAGGTAGTCTATTGTTGATATTTTTAGTACTCCAATGAATGGTAGCCTTGTCATTATGGAAGGTAGTCTGTCGTTGAGATTTATGTTACTCTAATGGATTGTAGCCTTGTCATTATGGAAGGTAGTCTGTTGTTCATATTTTTGTTACTCCAATGGATGGTAGCCTTTTCATTATGGAAGGTAGTCTGTTGTCGATATTTTTGTTATTCCATTGGATGTTAGCCTTGTGATTATGGAAGGTATTCTGTTGTTGATATTTTTGTTATTCCAATGGATGGTAACCTTGTCTTTATGGAAGGTAGTCTTTTGTCGAGATTTCAGTTACTCCAATGGATGGTAGCCTTGTCATTATGGAAGGTATTTTGTTGTCGAGATTTTTGTTACCCCAATGGATGGTAGCCTTGTCATTATGGAAAGTAGTTTGTTGTCGAGATTTTGTTACTCCAATGGATGGTAGCCTTGTCATTATGGAACATAGTCTGTTGTTGATGTTTTTGTTACTCTAATGGATGTTAGCCTTGTCATTATGGAAGGTAGTCTATTGTCAAGATTTTTGTTATTCTAATGGATGGTAGCCTTGTCGTTATAGAAGGTAGTCTATTGTCGAGATATTTGTTACTCTAATGGATGGTAGCCTTTTCATTATAGAAGGTAGTCTCTTGTCTATATTTTTGTTACCCTAGTGGATGGTAGCCTTGTCATTATGGAAGGTAGTCTGTTGTCGAGATTTTTGTTACTCCAATGAATGGTAGCCTTGTCATTATGGAAGGTAGTCTGTCGTTGAGATTTCTGTTACTCCAAGGGATTTTAGCCTTGTCATTATGGAAGGTAGTCTGTTGTTAAAATCTTCGTTACTCCAATTGATGATAACCTTGTCATTATGGAAGGTAGTCTGTTGTCGAGATTTTTGTTACTCCAATGGATGGTAGCCTTGTCATTATGTAAAGTAGTTTGTTGTCGAGATTTTGTTACTCTAATGGATGGTAGCCTTGTCATTATGGAACATAGTCTGTTGTTGATATTTTTGTTACTCCAATGGATGTTAGCCTTGTCATTATGGAAGGTAGTCTATTGTCAAGATTTTTGTTATTCCAATGGATGGTAGCCTTGTCGTTATAGAAGGTAGTCTATTTTCAAGATATTTGTTACTCTAATGGATGGTAGCCTTTTCATTATGGAAGGTAGTCTGTTGTCAATATTTTAGTTACCCTAGTGGATGGTAGCCTTGTCATTATGGAAGGTAGTCTGTTGTCGAGATTTTTGTTACTCCAATGAATGGTAGCCTTGTCATTATGGAAGGTAGTCTGTCGTTGAGATTTCTGTTACTCCAAGGGATTGTAGCCTTGTCATTATGGAAGGTAGTCTGTTGTTAAAATCTTTGTTACATCAATTGATGATAACCTTGTCATTATGGAAGGTAGTCTGTTGTCGAGATTTTTGTTACTCCAATGGATGGTAGCCTTGTCATTATGGAAAGTAGTTTGTTGTCGAGATTTTGTTACTCCAATGGATGGTAGCCTTATCATTATGGAACATAGTCTGTTGTTGATATTTTTGTTACTCCAATGGATGTTAGTCTTGTCATTATGGAAAGTAGTCTATTGTCAAGATTTTTGTTATTCCAATGGATGGTAGACTTGTCATTATGGAAGGTAGTTTTTTGTGGAGATTTTTGTTACTCGAATGGATTGTAGCCTTGTCATTATGGAAGGTAATTTGTTGTCAATATTTTTGTTACCCTAGTGGATGGTAGCCTTGTCATTATGGAAGGTAGTTTGTCGTTGAGATTTCTGTTACTCCAAGGGATTGTAGCCTTGTCATTATGGAAGGTAGTTTGTTGTGCAAATCTTCATTACTCGAATTGATGATAACCTTGTCATTATGGAAGGATGTCTGTTGTCGAGATTTTTGTTACTCCAATGGATGGTAGCCTTGTCATTATGGAAAATAGTTTGTTGTCGAGATTTTGTTACTCCAATGGATGGTAGCCTTGTCATTATGGAACATAGTTTGTTGTTGATATTTTTGTTACTCCAATATATGTTAGCCTTATCATTATGGAAGGTAGTCTATTGTCAATATTTTTGTTATTCTAATGGATGGTAGCCTTATCGTTATGGAAGGTAGTCTATTGTCGATATTTTTGTTACCCCAATGGATGGTAGCCTTCTCATTATGGAAGGTAGTCTATTGTTGATATTTTTAGTACTCCAATGAATGGTAGCCTTGTCATTATAGAAGGTAGTCTGTCGTTGAGATTTATGTTACTCTAATGGATTGTAGCCTTGTCATTATGGAAGGTAGTCTGTTGTTCATATTTTTGTTACTCCAATGGATGGTAGCCTTTTCATTATGGAAGGTAGTCTGTTGTCGAGATTTTTGTTATTCCATTGGATGTTAGCCTTGTGATTATGGAAGGTATTATGTTGTTGATATTTTTGTTATTCCAATGGATGGTAACCTTGTCTTTATGGAAGGTAGTCTTTTGTCGAGATTTCTGTTACTCCAATGGATGGTAGCCTTGTCATTATGGAAGGTATTTTGTTGTCGAGATTTTTGTTACCCTAATGGATGGTAGCCTTGTCATTATGGAAAGTAGTTTGTTGTCGAGATTTTGTTAATCCAATGGATGGTAGCCTTGTCATTATGGAACATAGTCTGTTGTTGATATTTTTGTTACTCCAATGGATGTTAGCCTTGTCATTATGGAAGGTAGTCTATTGTCAAGATTTTTGTTATTCCAATGGATGGTAGCCTTGTCGTTATAGAAGGTATTCTATTGTCGAGATATTTGTTACTCTACTGGATGGTAGCCTTTTCATTATGGAAGGTAGTCTCTTGTCGATATTTTTGTTACCCTAGTGGATGGTAGCCTTGTCATTATGGAAGGTAGTCTGTTGTCGAGATTTTTGTTACTCCAATGAATGGTAGCCTTGTCATTATGGAAGGTAGTCTGTCGTTGAGATTTCTGTTACTCCAAGGGATTGTAGCCTTGTCATTATGGAAGGTAGTCTGTTGTTAAAATCTTCGTTACTCCAATTGATGATAACCTTGTCATTATGGAAGGTAGTCTGTTGTCGAGATTTTTGTTACTCCAATGGATGGTAGCCTTGTCATTATGGAAAGTAGTTTGATGTCAAGATTTTGTTACTCCAATGGATGGTAGCCTTATCATTATGGAACATAGTCTGTTGTTGATATTTTTGTTACTCCAATGGATGTTAGTCTTGTCATTATGGAAAGTAGTCTATTGTCAAGATTTTTGTTATTCCAATGGATGGTAGACTTGTCATTATGGAAGGTAGTTTTTTGTGGAGATTTTTGTTACTCGAATGGATTGTAGCCTTGTCATTATGGAAGGTAATCTGTTGTCAATATTTTTGTTACCCTAGTGGATGGTAGCCTTGTCATTATGGAAGGTAGTTTGTGGTTGAGATTTCTGTTACTCCAAGGGATTGTAGCCTTGTCATTATGGAAGGTAGTTTGTTGTGCAAATCTTCATTACTCGAATTGATGATAACCTTGTCATTATGGAAGGATGTCTGTTGTCGAGATTTTTGTTACTCCAATGGATGGTAGCCTTGTCATTATGGAAAGTAGTTTGTTGTCGAGATTTTGTTACTCCAATGGATGGTAGCCTTGTCATTATGGAACATAGTCTGTTGTTGATATTTTTGTTACTCCAATATATGTTAGCCTTGTCATTATGGAAGGTAGTCTATTGTCAATATTTCTCTTATTCTAATGGATGGTAGCCTTATCGTTATGGAAGGTAGTTTATTGTCGATATTTTTGTTACCCCAATGGATGGTAGCCTTCTCATTATGGAAGGTAGTCTATTGTTGATATTTTTAGTACTCCAATGAATGGTAGGCTTGTCATTATAGAAGGTAGTCTGTCGTTGAGATTTATGTTACTCTAATGGATTGTAGCCTTGTCATTATGGAAGGTAGTCTGTTGTTCATATTTTTGTTACTCCAATGGATGGTAGCCTTTTCATTATGGAAGGTAGTCTGTTGTCGAGATTTTTGTTATTCCATTGGATGTTAGCCTTGTGATTATGGAAGGTATTCTGTTGTTGATATTTTTGTTATTCCAATGGATGGTAACCTTGTCTTTATGGAAGGTAGTCTTTTGTCGAGATTTCTGTTACTCCAATGGATGGTAGCCTTGTCATTATGGAAGGTATTTTGTTGTCGAGATTTTTGTTACCCTAATGGATGGTAGCCTTGTCATTATGGAAAGTAGTTTGTTGTCGAGATTTTGTTAATCCAATGGATGGTAGCCTTGTCATTATGGAACATAGTCTGTTGTTGATATTTTTGTTACTCCAATAGATGTTAGCCTTGTCAGTATGGAAGGTAGTCTATTGTCAAGATTTTTGTTATTCCAATGGATGGTAGCCTTGTCGTTATAGAAGGTATTCTATTGTCGAGATATTTGTTACTCTACTGGATGGTAGCCTTTTCATTATGGAAGGTAGTCTCTTGTCGATATTTTTGTTACCCTAGTGGATGGTAGCCTTGTCATTATGGAAGGTAGTCTGTTGTCGAGATTTTTGTTACTCCAAGGAATGGTAGCCTTGTCATTATGGAAGGTAGTCTGTCGTTGAGATTTCTGTTACTCCAAGGGATTGTAGCCTTGTCATTATGGAAGGTAGTCTGTTGTTAAAATCTTCGTTACTCCAATTGATGATAACCTTGTCATTATGGAAGGTAGTCTGTTGTCGAGATTTTTGTTACTCCAATGGATGGTAGCATTGTCATTATGGAAAGTAGTTTGTTGTCGAGATTTCTGTTACTCCAATGGATGGTAGCCTTGTCATTATGGAAGGTATTTTGTTGTCGAGATTTTTGTTACCCTAATGGATGGTAGCCTTGTCATTATGGAAAGTAGTTTGTTGTCGAGATTTTGTTAATCCAATGGATGGTAGCCTTGTCATTATGGAACATAGTCTGTTGTTGATATTTTTGTTACTCCAATGGATGTTAGCCTTGTCATTATGGAAGGTAGTCTATTGTCAAGATTTTTGTTATTCCAATGGATGGTAGCCTTGTCGTTATAGAAGGTATTCTATTGTCGAGATATTTGTTACTCTACTGGATGGTAGCCTTTTCATTATGGAAGGTAGTCTCTTGTCGATATTTTTGTTACCCTAGTGGATGGTAGCCTTGTCATTATGGAAGGTAGTCTGTTGTCGAGATTTTTGTTACTCCAATGAATGGTAGCCTTGTCATTATGGAAGGTAGTCTGTCGTTGAGATTTCTGTTACTCCAAGGGATTGTAGCCTTGTCATTATGGAAGGTAGTCTGTTGTTAAAATCTTCGTTACTCCAATTGATGATAACCTTGTCATTATGGAAGGTAGTCTGTTGTCGAGATTTTTGTTACTCCAATGGATGGTAGCCTTGTCATTATGGAAAGTAGTTTGTTGTCAAGATTTTGTTACTCCAATGGATGGTAGCCTTATCATTATGGAACATAGTCTGTTGTTGATATTTTTGTTACTCCAATGGATGTTAGTCTTGTCATTATGGAAAGTAGTCTATTGTCAAGATTTTTGTTATTCCAATGGATGGTAGACTTGTCATTATGGAAGGTAGTTTTTTGTGGAGATTTTTGTTACTCGAATGGATTGTAGCCTTGTCATTATGGAAGGTAATCTGTTGTCAATATTTTTGTTACCCTAGTGGATGGTAGCCTTGTCATTATGGAAGGTAGTTTGTCGTTGAGATTTCTGTTACTCCAAGGGATTGTAGCCTTGTCATTATGGAAGGTAGTTTGTTGTGCAAATCTTCATTACTCGAATTGATGATAACCTTGTCATTATGGAAGGATGTCTGTTGTCGAGATTTTTGTTACTCCAATGGATGGTAGCCTTGTCATTATGGAAAGTAGTTTGTTGTCGAGATTTTGTTACTCCAATGGATGGTAGCCTTGTCATTATGGAACATAGTCTGTTGTTGATATTTTTGTTACTCCAATATATGTTAGCCTTGTCATTATGGAAGGTAGTCTATTGTCAATATTTCTCTTATTCTAATGGATGGTAGCCTTATCGTTATGGAAGGTAGTTTATTGTCGATATTTTTGTTACCCCAATGGATGGTAGCCTTCTCATTATGGAAGGTAGTCTATTGTTGATATTTTTAGTACTCCAATGAATGGTAGGCTTGTCATTATAGAAGGTAGTCTGTCGTTGAGATTTATGTTACTCTAATGGATTGTAGCCTTGTCATTATGGAAGGTAGTCTGTTGTTCATATTTTTGTTACTCCAATGGATGGTAGCCTTTTCATTATGGAAGGTAGTCTGTTGTCGAGATTTTTGTTATTCCATTGGATGTTAGCCTTGTGATTATGGAAGGTATTCTGTTGTTGATATTTTTGTTATTCCAATGGATGGTAACCTTGTCTTTATGGAAGGTAGTCTTTTGTCGAGATTTCTGTTACTCCAATGGATGGTAGCCTTGTCATTATGGAAGGTATTTTGTTGTCGAGATTTTTGTTACCCTAATGGATGGTAGCCTTGTCATTATGGAAAGTAGTTTGTTGTCGAGATTTTGTTAATCCAATGGATGGTAGCCTTGTCATTATGGAACATAGTCTGTTGTTGATATTTTTGTTACTCCAATAGATGTTAGCCTTGTCATTATGGAAGGTAGTCTATTGTCAAGATTTTTGTTATTCCAATGGATGGTAGCCTTGTCGTTATAGAAGGTATTCTATTGTCGAGATATTTGTTACTCTACTGGATGGTAGCCTTTTCATTATGGAAGGTAGTCTCTTGTCGATATTTTTGTTACCCTAGTGGATGGTAGCCTTGTCATTATGGAAGGTAGTCTGTTGTCGAGATTTTTGTTACTCCAAGGAATGGTAGCCTTGTCATTATGGAAGGTAGTCTGTCGTTGAGATTTCTGTTACTCCAAGGGATTGTAGCCTTGTCATTATGGAAGGTAGTCTGTTGTTAAAATCTTCGTTACTCCAATTGATGATAACCTTGTCATTATGGAAGGTAGTCTGTTGTCGAGATTTTTGTTACTCCAATGGATGGTAGCATTGTCATTATGGAAAGTAGTTTGTTGTCGAGATTTTGTTACTCCAATGGATGGTAGCCTTGTCATTATGGAACATGTTCTGTTGTTGATATTTTTGTTACTCCAATGGATGTTAGTCTTGTCATTATGGAAGGTAGTCTATTGTCAAGATTTTTGTTATTTCAATGGATGGTAGAGTTGTCATTATAGAAGGTAGTTTTTTGTGGAGATTTTTGTTAGTCGAATGGATTGTAGCCTTGTCATTATGGAAGGTAATCTGTTGTCAGAATTTTTGTTACCCTAGTGGATGGTAGCCTTGTCATTATGGAAGGTAGTCTGTTGTCGAGATTTTTGTTAGTCCAATGAATGGTAGCCTTGTCATTATGGAAGGTAGTTTGTCGTTGAGATTTCTGTTACTCCAAGGGATTGTAGCCTTGTCATTATGGAAGGTAGTTTGTTGTGCAAATCTTCATTACTCGAATTGATGATAACCTTGTCATTATGGAAGGTAGTCTGTTGTCGAGATTTTTGATACTCCAATGGATGGTAGCCTTGTCATTATGGAAAGTAGTTTGTTGTCGAGATTTTGTTACTCCAATGGATGGTAGCCTTGTCATTATGGAACATAGTCTGTTGTTGATATTTTTGTTACTCCAATATATGTTAGCCTTGTCATTATGGAAGGTAGTCTATTGTCAATATTTCTGTTATTCTAATGGATGGTAGCCTTATCGTTATGGAAGGTAGTATGTTGTCGATATTTTTGTTACCGCAATGGATGGTAGCCTTCTCATTATGGAAGGTAGTCTATTGTTGATACTTTTAGTACTCCAATGAATGGTAGCCTTGTCATTATGGAAGGTAGTCTGTCGTTGAGATTTATGTTACTCTAATGGATTGTAGCCTTGCCATTATGGAAGGTAGTCTGTTGTTCATATTTTTGTTACTCCAATGGATGGTAGCCTTTTCATTATGGAAGGTAGTCTGTTGTCGAGATTTTTATTATTCCATTGGATGTTAGCCTTGTGATTATGGTAGGTATTCTGTTGTTGATATTTTTGTTATTCCAATGGATGGTAACCTTGTCTTTATGGAAGGTAGTCTTTTGTCGAGATTTCTGTTACTCCAATGGATGGTAGCCTTGTCATTATGGAAGGTATTTTGTTGTCGAGATTTTTGTTACCCCAATGGATGGTAGCCTTGTCATTATGGAAGGTAGTCTGTTGTCGAGATTTTTTGGTACCCCAATGGATGGTAGCCTTGTCATTATGGAAGGTAGTCTATTTTCGAGATTTTTAGTACTCCAATGAATGGTAGCCTTTTCATTATGGAAGGTAGTCTATTGTTGAGATTTTGGTTATTCCAATGGATGGTAACCTTATCATTATGGAAGGTAGTCTTTTGTCGAGATTTTTGTTACTCCAATGGATGGTAGCCTTGTCATTATGCAAGGTAGTTTGTTGTTCAAATTTTTTTTACTCCAATGGATGGTAGCCTTGTCATTATGGAAAGTAGTCTATTGTCGAGATTTTTGTTATTCCAATGGATGTTAGCCTTTTCATTATGGAAGGTAGTCTTTTTTCGATATTTTTGTTACTCCAATGGATGGTAGCTTTGTCATTATGCAAGGTAGTCTGTTGTTCAGATTTTTGTTACTCCAATGGATGGTAGCCTTGTCATTATGGAAGGTAGTTTGTCGTTGAGATTTCTGTTACTCCAAGGGATTGTAGCCTTGTCATTATGGAAGGTAGTTTGTTGTGCAAATCTTCATTACTCGAATTGATGATAACCTTGTCATTATGGAAGGTAGTCTGTTGTCGAGATTTTTGTTACTCCAATGGATGGTAGCCTTGTCATTATGGAAAGTAGTTTGTTGTCGAGATTTTGTTACTCCAATGGATGGTAGCCTTGTCATTATGGAACGTAGTCTGTTGTTGATATTTTTGTTACTCCAATATATGTTAGCCTTGTCATTATGGAAGGTAGTCTATTGTCGATATTTCTGTTATTCTAATGGATGGTAGCCTTATCGTTAAGGAAGGTAGTCTGTTGTCGATATTTTTGTTACCCCAATGGATGGTAGCCTTCTCATTATGGAAGGTAGTCTATTGTTGATACTTTTAGTACTCCAATGAATGGTAGCCTTGTCATTATGGAAGGTAGTCTGTCGTTGAGATTTTTGTTACTCTAATGGATTGTAGCCTTGTCATTATGGAAGGTAGTCTGTTGTTCATATTTTTGTTACTCCAATGGATGGTAGCCTTTTCATTATGGAAGGTAGTCTGTTGTCGAGATTTTTGTTATTCCATTGGATGTTAGCCTTGTGATTATGGTAGGTATTCTGTTGTTGATATTTTTGTTATTCCAATGGATGGTAACCTTGTCTTTATGGAAGGTAGTCTTTTGTCGAGATTTCTGTTACTCCAATGGATGGTAGCCTTGTCATTATGGAAGGTATTTTGTTGTCGAGATTTTTGTTACCCCAATGGATGGTAGCCTAGTCATTATGGAAGGTAGTCTGTTGTCGAGATTTTTGTTACCCCAATGGATGGTAGCCTTGTCATTATGGAAGGTAGTCTATTTTCGAGATTTTTAGTACTCCAATGAATGGTAGCCTTTTCATTATGGAAGGTAGTCTATTGTTGAGATTTTGGTTATTCCAATGGATGGTAACCTTATCATTATGGAAGGTAGTCTTTTGTCGAGATTTTGGTTACTCCAATGGATGGTAGCCTTGTCATAATGCAAGGTAGTTTGTTGTTCAAATTTTTTTTACTCCAATGGATGGTAGCCTTGTCATTATGGAAGGTAGTCTGTTGTCGAGATTTTTTTTATTCCAATGGATGTTAGCCTTTTCATTATGGAAGGTAGTCTTTTTTAAATATTTTTGTTACTCCAATGGATGGTAGCTTTGTCATAATGCAAGGTAGTCTGTTGTTCAGATTTTTGTTACTCCAATGGATGGTAACATTATCATTATGGAAGGTAGTCTTTTGTCGAGATTTTTATTACTCCAATGGATGGTAGCCTTGTCATTATGCAAGGTAGTTTGTTGTTCAAATTTTTGTTACTCCAATGGATGGTAGCCTTGTCATTATGGAAGGTAGTCTATTGTCAATATTTTTGTTATTCCAATGGATGGTAGCCTTGTCGTTATGGAAGGTAGTATGTTGTCGATATTTTTGTTACCCCAATGGATGGTAGCCTTCTCATTATGGAAGGTAGTCTATTGTTGATATTTTTAGTACTCCAATGAATGGTAGCCTTGTCATTATGGAAGGTAGTCTGTCGTTGAGATTTATATTACTCTAATGGATTGTAGCCTTGTCATTATGGAAGGTAGTATGTTGTTCATATTTTTGTTACTCCAATGGATGGTAGCCTTTTCATTATGGAAGGTAGTTTGTTGTCGAGATTTTTGTTATTCCATTGGATGTTAGCCTTGTCATTATGGAAGGTATTCTGTTGTTGAGATTTTTGTTATTCCAATGGATGGTAACCTTGTCTTTATGGAAGGTAGTATTTTGTCGAGATTTTTGTTGCTCCAATGGATGGTAGCCTTGTCATTATGGAAGGTATTTTGTTGTCGAGATTTTTGGTACCCCAATGGATGGTAGCCTTGTCATTATGGAACATAGTCTTTTGTTGATATTTTTGTTACTCCAATGGATGGTAGCCTTGTCATTATGGAAGGTAGTCTGATGTCGATATTTTTGTTACTCGAATAGATGGTTGCTTTGTCATTATGGAAGTTAGTCTATTGTCGTTATTTTTCTTACTTCATTGGATGTTAGCCTTGTCATTATGGAAGGTAGTCTTTCATTGAGATTTATGTTACTCCAATGGATTGTATTCTTGTCATTATGGAAGGTAATCTGTTGTTTATATTTTTGTTACTCCAATGGATGGTAGCCTTTTCATTATGGAAGGTAGTTTGTTGTCAAAATTTCTCTTATTCCATTCGATGGTAGGCTTGTCATTATGGAAGGTATTTTGTTGTTGAGATTTTGTTACTCCAATGGATGGTAGCCTTGTCATTATGCAAAGTAGTCTGTTGTCGAGATTTTGTTACTCCAATGGATGGTAGCCTTGTCATTATGGAACATAGTCTGTTGTCGATATTTTTGTTACTCCAGTGGATGGTAGTCTTGTCATTATGGAAAGTAGTATGTTGTTGATATTTTGTTACTCCAATGGATGGTAGCCTTGTCATTATAGAACATAGTCTGTTATTGATATTTTTGTTACTCCAAGGGATGGTAGCCTTATCATTATGGAAAGTAGTTTGTTGTTTAAATTTTTTTACTCCAATGGATGGTAGCCTTGTCATTATGGAAGGTAGTCTATTGTTGAGATTTTTGTTACTCCAATGGATGGTAGCCTTTTCATTATGGAAGGTAGTCTATTGTCGAGATTTCTGTTATTCCATTGGATTGTAGCCTTGTCATTATGGAACGTAGTCTGTTGTTGAGATTTTTGTTATTCCAATGGATGGTAACCTTGTCATTATGGAAGCTAGTATTTTGTCGAGATTTCCGTTACTCCAATGGATGGTAGCCTTGTCATTATGGAAGGTATTCTGTTGTCGAGATTTTTGTTACCCCAATGGATGGTAGCCTTGTCATTATGGAAGGTAGTCTATTGTCGAGATTTTTAGTACTCCAATGAATGGTAGCCTTGCCATTATGGAAGGTAGTCTTTCATTGAGATTTATGTTACTCCAATGGATTGTAGCCTTGTCATTATGGAAGGTAGTCTGTTGTTCATATTTTTGTTACTCCAATGGATGGTAGCCTTTTAATTATGGAAGGTAGTCTCTTGTTGACATTTTTGTTATTCCATTGGATGGTAGCCTTGTCATTATGGAAGGTAGTCTGTTGTTGAGATTTTTGTTATTCCATTAGATGGTAGCCTTGTCATTATGGAAGGTAATCTTTTTTCGATATTTTTTTTAATCCAATGGATGGTAGTCTTGTCATTATGTAAAGTAGTTGGTTGTCGAGATTTTGTTACTCCAATGGATGGTAGCCTTGTCATTATGGAAGGAAGTCTGTTGTCGAGATTTTTGTTACTCGAATGGATGGTAGCCTTGTCATTATGGAAGGTAGTATGTTGTCGAGATTTTTGTTACTCGAATGAATGGTAGCCTTTTCATTATGGAATGTACTCTGTCGTTGAGATTTATGTGACCCCAATGGATGGTAGCCTTGTCATTATGGAAGGTAGTTTTTCATTGAGATTTATGTTACTCCAATGCATTATAGCCTTGTCATTATGAAAGGTAGTTTGTTGTTCTTATTTTTGTTTCTCCAATGGATGGTATCCTTCTCATTATGGAAGGTAGTCTGTTGTTCAGATTTTTGTTACTCCAAAGGATGGAAGCCTTGTCATTATGGAAGGTAGTCTGTTGTCGAGATTTTTGTTACCCCAATAGATGGTAGCCTTGTCATTAAGGAATGTAGTATGTTTTCGAGATTTTTGTTACTCGAATGAATGGTAGCCTTTTCATTATGGAATGTACTCTGTCGTTGAGATTTATGTTACCCCAATGGATGGTAGCCTTGTCATTATGGAAGGTATTCTATTTTCGTGATTTTTAATACTCCAATGAATGGTAGCCTTGTCATTATGGAAGGTAGTCTGTCGTTGAGATTTATGTTACTCCAATGGATTTGTAGCCTTGTCATTATGGAAGGTAGTTTGTTGATCAAGTTTTTGTTACTCCAATGGATGGTAGCCTTTTCATTATGGAAAGTAGTCTATTGTCGAGATTTTTGTTATTCCAATGGATGGTAACCTTGTCATTATGGAAGGTAGTCTTTTGCCGAGATTTCTGTTACTCCAATGGATGGTAGCCTTGTCATTATGGAAGGTATTCTGTTGTCGAGATTTTTGCTACCCCAATGGATGGTAGCCTTGTCATTATGGAACGTAATCTATTGTCGATATATTTAGTACTCCAATGAATGGTAGCCTTGTCATTATGGAAGGTAGTCTGTCGTTGAGATTTAAGTTACTCCAATGGATTGTAGCCTTGTCATTATGGAAGGTAGTCTGTTGTTCATATTTTTGGTACTCCAATGGATGGTATTCTTTTCATTATGGAAGGTAGTCTGTTGTTGAGATTTTTGTTATTCGATTGTATGGTAGACTTGTCTATATGGAAGGTAGTCTGTTGTTGAGATTTTTGTTATTCCAATGGATGGTAACCTTGTCATTATGGAAGGTAGTCTTTTTTTGAGGTTTTTGTTACTCTAATGGATGGTAGTCGTATATTTATGGAAAGTAGTTTGTTTTCGAGATTTTGTTACTCCAATGGATGGTAGCCTTGTCATTATGGAACATAGTCTGTTGTCGATATTTTTGTTACTCTAGTTGATGCTAGCCTTGTCATTATGGAAGATAGTCTGTTGTCGATAATTTTGTTACTCCAATGGATGGTAGCCTTGTCATTATGGAAGGTAGTCTGTTGTCGAGATTTTTGTTACTCGAATGGGTGGTAGCCTTGTAATTGTGGAAGGTAGTGTGTTGTCGAGATTTTTGTTACCCCAATGGATGGTAGCCTTTTCATTATGGAAGGTAGTCTATTGTCGAGATTTTTAGTAATTCAATGAATGGTAGCCTTGTCATTATGGAATGTAGTTTTTCATTGAGATTTATGTTACTCCAATGGATTATAGCCTTGTCATTATGAAAGGTAGTCTGTTGTTCATATTTTTGTTACTCCAATGGATGGTATCCTTTTCAATATCGAAGGTAGTCTGTTGTTCAGATTTTTGTTACTCCAAAGGATGGAAGCCTTGTCATTATGGAAGGTAGTTTGTTGTCGAGATTTTTGTTACCCAAATGGATGGTACCCTTGTCATTATGGAATGTAGTATGTTGTCGAGATTTTTGTTACTCCAATGAATGGTAGCCTTTTCATTATGGAATGTACTCTGTCGTTGAGATTTATGTGACCCCAATGGATGGTAGCCTTGTCATTATGGAAGGTAATCTATTGTCGAGATTTTTAGTACTCCAATGAATGGTAGCCTTGTCATTATGGAAGGTAGTCTGTCGTTGAGATTTATGTTACTCCAATGGATTTGTAGCCTTGTCATTATGGAAGGTAGTCTGTTGATCAAATTTTTGTTACTCCAATGGATGGTAGCCTTTTCATTATGGAAGGTAGTCTATTGACGAGATTTTTGTTATTCCATTGGATTGTAGCCTGGTCATTATGGAAGGTAGTCTTTTGCCGAGATTTCTGTTACTCCAATGGATGGTAGCCTTGTCATTATGGAAGATATTCTGTCGTTGAGATTTATGTTAACCCAATGGATGGTAGCCTTGTCATTATGGAAGGTAGTCTATTGTCGAGATTTTTAGAACTCCAATGAATGGTAGACTTGTCATTATGGAAGGTAGTCTATCGTTGAGATTTATGTTACTCCAATGGATTTGTAGCCTTGTCATTATGGAAGGAAGTCTGTTGATATAATTTTTGTTACTCCAATGGATGGTAGCCTTTTCATTATGGAAGGTTGTCTATTGTCGAGATTTTTGTTATTCCATTGGATTGTAGCCTTGTCATTATGGAAGGTAGTCTGTTGTTGAGATTTTTGTTATTCCAATGGATGGTAACCTTGTCACTATGGAAGCTAGTCTTTTGCCGAGATTTCTGTTACTCCAATGGATGGTAGCCTTGTCATTATGGAAGGTATTCTATTGTCGAGATTTTTAGTACTCCAATGAATGGTAGCCTTGTCATTATGGAAGGTAGTCAGTCGTTGAGATTTATGTTACTCCAATGGATTTGTAGCCTTGTCATAATGGAAGGTAGTCTGTTGATCAAATTTTTGTTACTCCAATGGATGGTAGCCTTTTCATTATGGAAGGTAGTCTATTGTCGAGATTTTTGTTATTCCAATGGATGGTAACCTTTTCATTATAGAAGGTAGTCTTTCGTTGAGATTTATGTTCCTTCAATGGATGGTAGGCTTGTCATTATGGAAGGTATTTTGTCATTGGGATTTATGTTACCCCAATGGATGGTAGCCTTGTCATTATGGAAGGTAGTCTATTGTCAAGATTTTTAGTACTCCAATGAATGGTAGCTTTGTCATTATGGAAGGTAGTCTATCGTTGAGATTTATGTTACTCCAATGGATTTGTAGCCTTGTCATTATGGAAGGTAGTCTGTTGATATAATTTTTGTTACTCCAATGGATGGTAGCCTTGTCATTATGGAAGGTAGTCTATTGTCGAGATTTTTGTTACACCATTGGATTGTAGCCTTGTCATTATGGAAGGTAGTCTGTTGTCGAGATTTTTGTTACTCCAATGAATGGTAGCCTTGTCATTATGGAAGGTAGTCTTTTGCCAAGATTTTTGTTACTCCAATGGATGGTAGCCTTGTCATTATGGAAGGTATTCTGTTGTCGAGATTTTTGTTACCCCAATGGATGGTAGCCTTGTCATTATGGAAGGTAGTCTATTGTCGAGATTTTTAGTACTCCAATGAATCGTAGCCTTGTCATTATGGTAGGTAGTCTGTCGTCGAGATTTTGTTACTCCAATGGATGGTAGCCTTGTCATTATGGAACATAGTATGTATTTGATATTTTTGTTACTCCAATGGATGGTAGCCTTGTCATTATGGAAGGTAGTCTGTTGTCGATATTTTTGTTACTCCAATGGATGGTAGCCTTGTCATTATGCAAGGTAGTATGTTGTTTTGATTTTTGTTACTCCAACGGATGGTAGCCTTGTCATTATGGAAGGTAGTATATTGTCGAGATTTTTGTTATTCCAATGGATGGTAGCCATGTCATTATGGAAGGTAGTTTTTTCTAGAGATTTTTGTTACTCCAATGGATGGAAGCCTTGTCATTATGGAAGCTAGTTTGTTGTTTGATTTTTGTTATTCCAATGGATGGTAACTTTGTCATTATGAAAGGTAGTCTTTTGTCGAGATTTATATTACTCCAATGGATGGTAGCCTTGTCATTATGGAAGGTATTCTGTTGTCGAGATTTTTGTTACCCCAATGGATGGTATACTTGTCATTATGGAAGGTAGTCTATTGTCGAGATCTTTGTTACTCAATGGACGGTAGCCTTGTCATTATGGAAGGTAGTCTGTCGTTGAGATTTTTAGTACTCCAATGGATTGTAGCCTTGTCATTATGGAAGGTAGTCGGTTGTTCATATTTTTGTTACTCCAATGGATTGTAGCCTTGTCATTATGAAAGGTAGTATGTTGTTCATATTTTTGTTATTCCAATGGATGGTAACCTTTTCATTATGGAATGTAGTCTATTGTTCAGATTTTTGTTACTCCAAAGGATGGTAGCCTTGTCATTATGGAAGGTAGTATGTTGTCGAGATTTTTGTTACCCCAATGGATGGTAGCCTTGTCATTATGGAATGTAGTCTGTTGTCGAGATTTTTGTTACTCCAATGAATGGTAGCCTTGTAATTATGGAAGGTAGTTTGTCGTTGAGATTTATGTTACTCCAATGGATTTCTAGCCTTGTCATTATGGAAGGTAGTCTTTTGATCAAATTTTTGTTACTCCAATGTATGGTAGCCTTGTCATAATGGAACATGGTATGTTGTCGATATTTTTGTTACTCTAGTGGATGCTAGCCTTGTCATTATGGAAGGTAGTCTGTTGTCGATAATTTTGTTACTCCAATGGATGGTAGCCTTGTCATTATGGAAGGTAGTCTGTTGTCGAGATTTCTATTACTCTAATGGATGGTAGCCTTGTCATTATGGAAGGTAGTCTGTTGTCGAGATTTTTGTTACCCCAATGGATGGTAGCCTTGTCATTATGGAAGGTAGTCTAGTGTCGAGATTTTTAGTACTCCAATGGATTGTAGCCTTGTCATTATAAAAGGTAGTATGTTGTTCATATTTTTGTTACTCCAATGGATAGTATCCTTTTCATTATGGAAGGTAGTCTGTTGTTGAGATTTTTGTTACTGCAAGGGATGGTAGCCTTGTCATTATGGAAGGTAGTCAGTTGTCTTGATTTTGGTTACCCTAATGGATGGTAGCCTTGTCATTATGGAATGTAGTATGTTGTCGAGAATTTTTGTTACTCCAATGAATGGTAGCCTTTTCATTATGGAATGTACTCTGTTGTCGATATTTATGTTACTCCACTGGATCCTAGCCTTGTCATTATGGAAGGTAGTCTGTTGTCGATTTTTTTGTTAATCCAATGGATGGTAGCCTTGTCATTATGGAAGGTAGTCTGTTGTTCATATTTTTGTTACTCGAATGGATGGTAGCCTTGTAATTATGGAAGGTAGTCTGTCATTGAGATTTATGTTACTCCAATGGATTATAGCCTTGTCATTATGGAAGGTAGTCTGTTGTCGAGATTTTTGTTACTCCAATGAATGGTAGCCTTGTCATTATGGAAGGTAGTCTTTTGCCGAGATTTCTGTTACTCCAATGGATGGTAGCCTTGTCATTATGGAAGGTATTCTGTTGTCGAGATTTTGGTTACCCCAATGGATGGTAGCCTTGTCATTATGGAAGGTAGTCTATTGTCGAGATTTTTAGTACTCCAATGAATGGTAGCCTTGTCATTATGGAAGGTAGTCTGTTGTCGATATTTTTGTTACCCCAATGGATGGTAGCCTTTGCATTATGGAAGGTAGTCTGTTGTCGATTTTGTTTTTTACTCCAATGGATGGTAGCCTTGTCATTATGGAAGGTAGTCTGTTATTCATATTTTTGTTACTCGAATGGATGGTAGCCTTTTCATTATGGAAGGTAGTCTGTTGTCGAGATTTCTGTTACTCCAATGGATGGTAGCCTTGTAATTATGCAAAGTAGTTTGTTGTTTAGATTTTTGTTACTCCAATGGATTGTAGCCTTGTCATTATGGAAAGTATTCTGTTGTCGAGATTTTGTTACTCCAATGGATGGTAGCCTTTTCATTATGGAACATAGTCTGTTGTTGATATTTTTGTTACTCCAATGGATGGTAGCCTTGTAATTTTGGAAAGTAGTCCGTCATTGAGATTTATGTTACTCCAATGGATTATAGCATTGTCATTATGGAAGGTAGTCTGCTGTTCATATTTTTATTACTCCAATGGATGGTAGCCTTTTCATTATGGAAGGTAGTCTATTGTCGAGATTTTTGTTTTTCCATTGGATTGTAGCCTTGTCATTATGGAAGGTAGTTTGTTGTTGAGATTTTTGTTATTCCAATGGATGGTAACCTTGTCACTATGGAAGGTAGTCTTTTGTCGAGATTCCTGCTACTCCAATGGATGGTAGCCTTGTCATTATGGAAGGTTGTTTGTTGTCGATATTTTTGTTACTCCATTGGATGGTAGCCTTGTCATTATGGAACATAGTCTGTTGTCGATATTTTTGTTATTCCATTGGATGGTAGCCTTGTCATTATGGAAGGTAGTTTGTCGTTGAGATTTATGTTACTCCAATGGATTGTAGCCTTGTCATTATGGAAGGTAGTTTGTTGTTCATATTTTTGTTATTCCAATGAATTGTAGCCTTTTAATTATGGAAGGTAGTCAGTCGTTGAGATTTGTTATTCCATTGTATGGTAGCCTTGTCATTATGGAAGGTAGTCTGTTATTGAGATTTCTGTTACTCCAATGGATGGTAGCCTTGTCATCATGCAAAGTAGTTGGTTGTTTAGATTTTTGTTACTCCAATGGATGGTAGCCTTGTAATTATGGAACATAGTTTGTTGTTGATATTTTTGTTACTCCAATGGATGGTAGCCTTGTAATTATGGAAGGTAGTCCATCGTTGAGATTTATGTTACTCCAATGGATTATAGCCTTGTCATTATGGAAGGTAGTTTGTTGTTCATATTTTTGTTACTCCAATGGATGGTAGCCTTTTTATTATGGAAGGTAGTCTATTATCGAGATTTTTGTTTTTCCATTGGATTGTAGCCTTGTCATTATGGAATGTAGTCTATTGTCGATATTTCTATTACTCCAATGGATGGTAACCTTGTCATTATGGAAGGTAGTCTTTTGTCGAGATTTCTGTTACTCCAATGGATGGTAGCATTGTCATTATGGTAGGAATTATGTTGTCGATATTTTTGTTACCCCAATGGACGGTAGCCTTGTCATTATGGAAGGTAGTCTATTGTCGAGATTTTTAGTACTCCAATAAATGGTAGCCTTGTCATTATGGAAGGTAGTTTGTCTTTGGGATTTATGTTACTCCAATGGATTGTAGCCTTGTCATTATGGAAGGTAGTCTTTTGTTCATATTTTTGTTACTCCAATGAATGGTAGCCTTTTAATTATGTAAGGTAGTCTGTTGTTCAGATTTGTTATTCCGTTGGATGGTAGCCTTGTCATTATGGAAGGTAGTCTGTTGGTGATATTTTTGTTATTCCAATGGATGGTAACCTAGTCATTATGGAAGGTAGTCTTTTGTCGAGATTTTTGTTACTCCAATGGAAGGTAGTCTTGTCATTATGGAAAGTAGTCCGATGTCAAGATTTTGTTACTCCAATGGATGGTAGCCTTGTCATTATGGAAGGTAGTCTGTTGTTGATATTTTTGTTACTCCACTGGATGCTAGCCTTGTCTTTATGGAAGGTAGTTTGTTGTTCATATTTTTGTTACTTGAATGGATGGTAGCCTTGTCATTATGGAAGTAGTCTATTGTCAAGATTTTTGTTATTCCATTGGATGGTAGCCTTGTCATTATGGAACGTAGTCTATTGTCGAGATTTTTGTTACTCCAATGGATGGTAGTCTTGTCATTATGCAGAATAGTCTATTGTTCATATTTTTGTTACTCCAATGGATGGTAGCCTTTTCATTATGGAAGGTAGTCTGTTTTCGAGGTTTTTGTTATTCCATTGGATGGTAGCCTTGTCATTATGGAAGGTAGTCTCTTGTTGATATTTTTGTTACTCCAATGGATGGTAGCCTTGTCATTATGGAAGGTAGTCTATTGTCGAGATTTTTAGTACTCAAATAAATGGTAGCCTTGTCATTATGGAAGGTAGTTTCTCGTTGAGATTTATGTTACTCCAATGGATTGTAGCCTTGTCATTATGGAAGGTAGTCTTTTGTTCATATTTTTGTTACTCCAATGAATGGTAGCCTTTTAATTATGTAAGGTAGTCTGTTGTTCAGATTTGTTATTCCGTTGGATGGTAGCCTTGTCATTATGGAAGGTAGTCTGTTGGTGATATTTTTGTTATTCCAATGGATGGTAACCTAGTCATTATGGAAGGTAGTCTTTTGTCGAGATTTTTGTTACTCCAATGGATGGTAGTCTTGTCATTATGGAAAGTAGTCCGATGTCAAGATTTTGTTACTCCAATGGATGGTAGCCTTGTCATTATGGAAGGTAGTCTGTTGTCGATATTTTTGTTACTCCACTGGATGCTAGCCTTGTCTTTATGGAAGGTAGTTTGTTGTTCATATTTTTGTTACTTGAATGGATGGCAGCCTTGTCATTATGGAAGTAGTCTGTTGTCAAGATTTTTGTTATTCCATTGGATGGTAGCCTTGTCATTATGGAACGTAGTCTATTGTCGAGATTTTTGTTACTCAAATGGATGGTAGTCTTGTCATTATGCAGAATAGTCTATTGTTCATATTTTTGTTACTCCAATGGATGGTAGCCTTTTCATTATGGAAGGTAGTCTGTTGTCGAGGTTTTTGTTATTCCATTGGATGGTAGCCTTGTCATTATGGAAGGTAGTCTCTTGTTGATATTTTTGTTACTCCAATGGATGGTAGCCTTGTCATTATGGAAGGTAGTCTATTGTCGAGATTTTTAGTACTCAAATAAATGGTAGCCTTGTCATTATGGAAGGTAGTTTGTCGTTGAGATTTATGTTACTCCAATGGATTGTAGCCTTGTCATTATGGAAGGTAGTCTTTTGTTCATATTTTTGTTACTCCAATGAATGGTAGCCTTTTAATTATGTAAGGTAGTTTGTTGTTCAGATTTGTTATTCCGTTGGATGGTAGCTTTGTCATTATGGAAGGTAATCTGTTGTTGATATTTTTGTTATTACATTGGATGGTAACCTTGTCATTATGGAAGGTAGTCTTTTGTCGAAATTTTTGTTAGTCCACTGGATGCTAGCCTTGTCTTTATGGAAGGTAGTTTGTTGTCGATTTTTTTGTTAGTCCAATGGATGGTAGCCTTGTCATTATGGAAGGTAGTATGTTGTTCATATTTTTGTTACTCGAATGGATGGTAGCATTGTCATTATGGAAGGTAGTCTGTTGTCTAGATTTTTGTTATTCCATTGGATGGTAGCCTTGTCATTATGGAAAATAGTCTATTGTCGAGATTTTTATTACTCCAATGGATGGTAGTCTTGTCATTTTGGAAAGTAGTCTATTGTTCATATTTTTGTTACTCCAATGGATGGTAGCCTTTTCATTACGGAAGGTAGTCTGTTGTCGAGATTTTTGTTATTCCATTGGATGGTAGCCTTGTCATTATGGAAGGTAGTTTGTTGTTGAGATTTTTGTTACTCCAATGGATGGTAGCCTTGTCATTATGGAAGGTAGTATGTTGTCGATATTTCTATTACTCCAATGGATAGTAGCATTGTCATCATGGAAGGTATTCTGTTGTCGAGATTTTTGTTAACCCAATGGATGGTAGCCTTGTTATTATGGAAGGTAGTCTATTGTCGAGATTTTTAGTACTCCAATGAGTGGTAGCCTTGTCACTATGGAAGGTAGTTTGTCGTTGAGATTTATGTTACTCCAATGGATTGCAGCCTTGTCATTATGGAAGGTAGTCTGTTGTTCATATTTTTGTTACTCCAATGAATGCTAGCCTTTTAATTATGCAAGCTATTCTGTTGTTGAGATTTTTGTTATTCCATTGGATGGTAGCCTTGTCATTATGGAAGGTAGTCTGTTGGTGATATTTTTGTTATTCCAATGGATGGTAACCTAGTCATTATGGAAGGTAGTCTTTTGTCGAGATTTTTGTTACTCCAATGGATGGTAGTCTTGTCATTATGGAAAGTAGTTTGGTGTCGAGATTTTGTTACTCCAATGGATGGTAACCTTGTCATTATGGAAGGTAGTCTGTTGTCGATATTTTTGTTACTCCACTGGATGCTAGCCTTGTCTTTATGGAAGGTAGTTTGTTGTTCATATTTTTGTTACTTGAATGGATGGTAGCCTTGTCATTAAGGAAGGTAGTCTATTGTCAAGATTTTTGTTATTCCATTCGATGGTAGCCTTGTCATTATGGAACGTAGTCTATTGTCGAGATTTTTGTTACTCAAATGGATGGTAGTCTTGTCATTATGCAGAATAGTATATTGTTCATATTTTTGTTACTCCAATGGATGGTAGCCTGGTAATTATCGAAGGTAGTCCGTCGTTGAGATTTATGTAACTCCAATGGATTATAGCCTTGTCATTATGGAAGGTAGTCTGTTGTTCATATTTTTGTTACTCCAATGGATGGTAGCCTGTCATTATAGAAGGTAGTCTATTGTCGAGATTTTTGTTTTTCCATTGGATTGTAGCCTTGTCATTATGGAAGGTAGTCTGTTGTAGAGATTTTTGTTATTCCAATGGATGGTAACCTTGTCATTATGGAAGGTAGTCTTTTGACGAGATTTCTGTTACTCCAATGGATGGTAGCCTTGTCATTATGGAAGGTATTCTGTTGTCGATATTTTTTTTACCCCAATGGATGGTAGCCTTGTCATTATGGAAGGTAGTTTGTTGTCGAGATTTTTGATACACCATTGGATGGTAGCCTTGTCATTATGGAACGTAGTCTGTTGTCGATATTTTTGTTATTCCATTGGATGGTAGCCTTGTCATTATGGAAGGTAGTTTTTCGTTGAGATTTATGTTACTCCAATGGATTGTAGCCTTGTCATTATGGAAGGTAGTCTGTTGTTCATATTTTTGTTACTCCAATGAATGGTAGCCTTTTAATTATGGAAGGTAGTCTGTCGTTGGGATTTGTTATTCCATTGGATGGTAGCCTTGTCATTATGGAAGGTAGTTTGTTGTTGCAATTTCTGTTACTCCAATGGATGGTAGCCTTGTCATTATGCAAAGTAGTTTGTTGTTTAGATTTTTGTTACTCCAATGGATGGTAGCCTTGTCATTATGGAACATAGTTTGTTGTTGATATTTTTGTTACTCCAATGGATGGTAGCCTTGTAATTATGGAAGGTATTCAATTGTTGAATTTATGTTACTCCAATGGATTATAGCCTTGTCATTATGGAAGGTATTCTGTTGTCGATATTTTTGTTACCCCAATGGATCGTAGCCTTGTTATTATGGAAGGTAGTCTGTTGTTCATATTTTTGTTACTCCAATGAATGGTAGCCTTTTAATTATGGAAGGTAGTCTGTTGTTCAGATTTGTTATTCCGTTGGATGGTAGCCTTGTCATTATGGAAGGTAGTCTGTTGGTGATATTTTTGTTATTCCAATGGATGGTAACCTAGTCATTATGGAAGGTAGTCTTTTGTCGAGATTTTTGTTACTCCAATGGATGGTAGTCTTGTCATTATGGAAAGTAGTCCGATGTCAAGATTTTGTTACTCCAATGGATGGTAGCCTTGTCATTATGGAAGGTAGTCTGTTGTCGATATTTTTGTTACTCCACTGGATGCTAGCCTTGTCTTTATGGAAGGTAGTTTGTTGTTCATATTTTTGTTACTTGAATGGATGGCAGCCTTGTCATTATGGAAGTAGTCTGTTGTCAAGATTTTTGTTATTCCATTGGATGGTAGCCTTGTCATTATGGAACGTAGTCTATTGTCGAGATTTTTGTTACTCAAATGGATGGTAGTCTTGTCATTATGCAGAATAGTCTATTGTTCATATTTTTGTTACTCCAATGGATGGTAGCCTTTTCATTATGGAAGGTAGTCTGTTGTCGAGGTTTTTGTTATTCCATTGGATGGTAGCCTTGTCATTATGGAAGGTAGTCTCTTGTTGATATTTTTGTTACTCCAATGGATGGTAGCCTTGTCATTATGGAAGGTAGTCTATTGTCGAGATTTTTAGTACTCAAATAAATGGTAGCCTTGTCATTATGGAAGGTAGTTTGTCGTTGAGATTTATGTTACTCCAATGGATTGTAGCCTTGTCATTATGGAAGGTAGTCTTTTGTTCATATTTTTGTTACTCCAATGAATGGTAGCCTTTTAATTATGTAAGGTAGTTTGTTGTTCAGATTTGTTATTCCGTTGGATGGTAGCTTTGTCATTATGGAAGGTAATCTGTTGTTGATATTTTTGTTATTACATTGGATGGTAACCTTGTCATTATGGAAGGTAGTCTTTTGTCGAAATTTTTGTTAGTCCACTGGATGCTAGCCTTGTCTTTATGGAAGGTAGTTTGTTGTCGATTTTTTTGTTAGTCCAATGGATGGTAGCCTTGTCATTATGGAAGGTAGTATGTTGTTCATATTTTTGTTACTCGAATGGATGGTAGCATTGTCATTATGGAAGGTAGTCTGTTGTCTAGATTTTTGTTATTCCATTGGATGGTAGCCTTGTCATTATGGAAAATAGTCTATTGTCGAGATTTTTATTACTCCAATGGATGGTAGTCTTGTCATTTTGGAAAGTAGTCTATTGTTCATATTTTTGTTACTCCAATGGATGGTAGCCTTTTCATTACGGAAGGTAGTCTGTTGTCGAGATTTTTGTTATTCCATTGGATGGTAGCCTTGTCATTATGGAAGGTAGTTTGTTGTTGAGATTTTTGTTACTCCAATGGATGGTAGCCTTGTCATTATGGAAGGTAGTATGTTGTCGATATTTCTATTACTCCAATGGATAGTAGCATTGTCATCATGGAAGGTATTCTGTTGTCGAGATTTTTGTTAACCCAATGGATGGTAGCCTTGTTATTATGGAAGGTAGTCTATTGTCGAGATTTTTAGTACTCCAATGAGTGGTAGCCTTGTCACTATGGAAGGTAGTTTGTCGTTGAGATTTATGTTACTCCAATGGATTGCAGCCTTGTCATTATGGAAGGTAGTCTGTTGTTCATATTTTTGTTACTCCAATGAATGCTAGCCTTTTAATTATGCAAGCTATTCTGTTGTTGAGATTTTTGTTATTCCATTGGATGGTAGCCTTGTCATTATGGAAGGTAGTCTGTTGGTGATATTTTTGTTATTCCAATGGATGGTAACCTAGTCATTATGGAAGGTAGTCTTTTGTCGAGATTTTTGTTACTCCAATGGATGGTAGTCTTGTCATTATGGAAAGTAGTTTGGTGTCGAGATTTTGTTACTCCAATGGATGGTAACCTTGTCATTATGGAAGGTAGTCTGTTGTCGATATTTTTGTTACTCCACTGGATGCTAGCCTTGTCTTTATGGAAGGTAGTTTGTTGTTCATATTTTTGTTACTTGAATGGATGGTAGCCTTGTCATTAAGGAAGGTAGTCTATTGTCAAGATTTTTGTTATTCCATTCGATGGTAGCCTTGTCATTATGGAACGTAGTCTATTGTCGAGATTTTTGTTACTCAAATGGATGGTAGTCTTGTCATTATGCAGAATAGTATATTGTTCATATTTTTGTTACTCCAATGGATGGTAGCCTGGTAATTATCGAAGGTAGTCCGTCGTTGAGATTTATGTAACTCCAATGGATTATAGCCTTGTCATTATGGAAGGTAGTCTGTTGTTCATATTTTTGTTACTCCAATGGATGGTAGCCTGTCATTATGGAAGGTAGTCTATTGTCGAGATTTTTGTTTTTCCATTGGATTGTAGCCTTGTCATTATGGAAGGTAGTCTGTTGTAGAGATTTTTGTTATTCCAATGGATGGTAACCTTGTCATTATGGAAGGTAGTCTTTTGACGAGATTTCTGTTACTCCAATGGATGGTAGCCTTGTCATTATGGAAGGTATTCTGTTGTCGATATTTTTTTTACCCCAATGGATGGTAGCCTTGTCATTATGGAAGGTAGTTTGTTGTCGAGATTTTTGATACACCATTGGATGGTAGCCTTGTCATTATGGAATGTAGTCTGTTGTCGATATTTTTGTTATTCCATTGGATGGTAGCCTTGTCATTATGGAAGGTAGTTTTTCGTTGAGATTTATGTTACTCCAATGGATTGTAGCCTTGTCATTATGGAAGGTAGTTTGTTGTTCATATTTTTGTTACTCCAATGAATGGTAGCCTTTTAATTATGGAAGGTAGTCTGTCGTTGGGATTTGTTATTCCATTGGATGGTAGCCTTGTCATTATGGAAGGTAGTTTGTTGTTGCAATTTCTGTTACTCCAATGGATGGTAGCCTTGTCATTATGCAAAGTAGTTTGTTGTTTAGATTTTTGTTACTCCAATGGATGGTAGCCTTGTCATTATGGAACATAGTTTGTTGTTGATATTTTTGTTACTCCAATGGATGGTAGCCTTGTAATTATGGAAGGTATTCAATTGTTGAATTTATGTTACTCCAATGGATTATAGCCTTGTCATTATGGAAGGTATTCTGTTGTCGATATTTTTGTTACCCCAATGGATGGTAGCCTTGTTATTATGGAAGGTAGTCTGTTGTTCATATTTTTGTTACTCCAATGAATGGTAGCCTTTTAATTATGGAAGGTAGTTTGTTGTTGAGATTTGTTATTCCATTGGATGGTAGCCTTGTCATTATGGAAGGTAGTCTGTTGTTGAGATTTTTGTTATTCCATTGGATGGTAACCTTGTCATTATGGAAGGTAGTCTTTTGTCGAGATTTTTGTTACTCCAATGGATGGTAGTCTTGTCATTATGGAAAGTAGTCTACTGTCGAGATTTTGTTACTCCAATGGATGGTAGACTTGTCATTATAGAAGGTAGTCTATTGTCGAGATTTTTAGTACTCCAATAAATGGTAGCCTTGTCATTATAGAAGGTAGTTTTTCGTTGAGATTTATGTTACTCCAATGTATTGTATCCTTGTCATTATGGAAGGTTGTCTGTTATTCATATTTTTGTTACTCCAATGAATGGTAGCCTTTTAATTATGGAAGGTAGTCTATTGTTGAGATTTGTTATTCCATTGGATTGTAGCCTTGTCATTATGGAAGGTAGTCTGTTGTTGAGATTTTTGTTATTCCATTGGATGGTAACCTTCCCATTATGGAAGGTAGTCTTTTGTCGAGATTTTTGTTACTCCAATGGATGGTAGTCTTGTCATTATGGAAAGTAGTCCAGTGTCGAGATTTTGTTACTCCAATGGATGGTAGCCTTGTCATTATGGAAGGTAGTCTGTTGTCGATATTTTTGTTAGTCCACTTGATGCTAGCCTTGTCTTTATGGAAGGTAGTCTATTGTCGATTTTTTTGTTACTCCAATGGATGGTAGCCTTGTCATTATGGAAGGTAGTCTGTTGTTCATATTTTTGTTACTCAAATGGATGGTAGCCTTGTCATTATGGAAGGTAGTCTGTTGTCGAGATTTTTGTTATGCCATTGGATGGTAGCCTTGTTATTATGGAAAGTAGTTTATTGTCGAGATTTTTGTTACTCCAATGGATGGTAGTCTTGTCATTATGGAAAGTAGTTTATTGTTCATATTTTTGTTACTCCAATGGATGGTACCCTTTTCATTACGGAAGGTAGTCTGTTGTCGAGATTTTTGTTATGCCATTGGATGGTAGCCTTGTCATTATGGAAGGTAGTCTGTTGTTGAGATTTTTTTTACTCCAATGGATGGTAGCATTGTCATTATGGAAGGTAGTCTATTGTCGAGATTTTTGTTACCCTAATGGATGGTAGCCTTGTCATTATGGAAGGCATCATGTTGTCGAGATTTTTGTTACCCCAATGGATGGTAGCCTTGTCATTATGGAAGGTAGTCTATTGTCGAGATTTTTAGTACTCCAATGAATGGTAGCCTTGTCATTATGGAATGTAGTTTGTCGTTGAGATTTATGTTACTCCAATGGATTGCAGCCTTGTCATTATGGAAGGTAGTCTGTTGTTCATATTTTTGTTACTCCAATGAATGGTACCCTTTTAATTATGGAAGGTAGTCTGTTGTTGAGATTTTTGTTATTCCATTGGATGGTAGCCTTGTCATTATGGAAGGTAGTCTGTTGGTGAGATTTTTGTTATTCCAATGGATGGTAACCTAGTCGTTATGGAAGGTAGTCTTTTGTCGAGATTTTTGTTACTCCAATGGTTGGTAGTCTTGTCATTATGGAAAGTAGTCTGGTGTCGAGATTTTGTTACTCCATTAGATGGTAGCCTTGTCATTATGGAAGGTAGTCTGTTGTCGATATTTTTGTTACTCCACTGGATGCTAGCCTTGTCTTTATGGAAGGTATTCTATTGTCGATTTTTTTGTTACTACAATGGATGGTAGCCTTTTCATTATGGAAGGTAGTCTGTTGTTCATATTTTTGTTACTCCAATGGATGGTAGCCTTGTCATTATGGAAGGTAGTCTGTTGTCGAGATTTTTGTTATTCCATTAGATGGTAGCCTTGTCATTATGGAGCGTAGTCTGTTGTTGAGATTTTTGTTACTTCAATGGATGGTAGCCTTGTTATTATGGAAGGTAGGTTGTTGTCGATATTTCTATTACTCCAATGGATGGTAGCATTGTCATTATGGAAGGCAGTTTTCGAGATTTTTGGTACCCCAATCGATGGTAGCCTTGTCATTATGGAAGGTAGTCTGTGGTTGAGATTTATGTTACTCCAATGGATTATAGCCTTGTCATTATAGAAGGTAGTTTGTTCTTCATATTTTTTTTACTCCAATGGATGGTAGCCTTTTCATTATGGAAGGTAGTCTATTGTTGAGATTTTTGTTATTCCATTGTATTGTAGCCTTGTCATTATGGAAGGTAGTATGTTTTTTAGATTTTTATTATTCCAATGGATGGTAGCCTTGTCATTATGGAAGGTAGTATGTTGTCGAGATTTATGTTACTCCAATGGATGGTAGCCTTGTTATTATGGAAGGTAGGTTGTTGTCGATATTTCTATTACTCCAATGGATGGTAGCATTGTCATTATGGAAGGAAGTCTCTTTTCGAGATTTTTGTTACCCCAATGGATGGTAGTCTTGTCATTATGGAAAGTAGTTTGGTGTCGAGATTTTGTTACTCCAATGGATGGTAGCCTTGTCATTATGGAAGGTAGTCTGTTGTCTATATTTTTGTTACTCCACTGGATGCTAGCCTTGTCTTTATGGAAGGTAGTCTGTTGTAGATTTTTTTGTTACTACAATGGATGTAATCCTTGTCATTATGGAAGGTAGTCTGTTGTTCATATTTTTGTTACTTGAATGGATGGTAGCCTTGTCATTATGGAAGGTAGTCTGTTGTCGAGATTTTTGTTATTCCATTAGATTGTAGCCTTGTCCTTATGGAACATAGTCTATTGTCGAGATTTTTGTTACTTCAATGGATGGTAGTCTTGTCATTATGGAGAGTAGTCTATTATTCATATTTTTGTTACTCCAATGGATGGTGGGCTTTTCATTATGGAAGGTAGTCTGTTGTCGAGATTTTTGTTATTCCATTGGATGGTAGCCTTGTCATTAGGGAAGGTAGTCTGTTGTTGAGATTTTTGTTACTCCAATTGATGGTAGCCTTATCATTATGGAAGGTAGTATGTTGTCGATATTTCTATTACTCCAATGGATGGTAGCATTGTCTTTATGGAAGGTAGTCTATTGTCGAGATTTTTTTTACCCCAATGGATGGTAGCCTTGTCATTATGGAAGGCATTCTGTTGTCGGGATTTTTGTTTCCCCAATGGATGGTAGCCTTGTCATTAAGGAAGGTAGTCTATTGTCGAGATTTTTAGTACTCCAATGAATGGTAGCCTTGTCATTATAGAAGGTAGTTTGTCGTTGAGATTTATGTTACTCCAATGGATTCCAGCCTTGTCATTATGGAAGGTAGTCTGTTGTTCATATTTTTGTTACTTCAATGAATGGTAGCCTTTTAATTATGGAAGCTAGTCTGTTGTTGAGATTTTTGTTATTCCATTGGATGGTAGCCTTGTCATTATGGAAGGTAGTCTGTTGTAGAGATTTTTGTTATTCCAATGGATGGTAACCTAGTCATTATGGAAGGTAGTCTTTTGTCGAGATTTTTGTTACTCCAATGGATGGTAGTCTTGTCATTATGGAAAGTAGTCTGGTGTCGAGATTTTGTTACTCCATTAGATGGTAGCCTTGTCATTATGGAAGGTAGTCTGTTGTCGATATTTTTGTTACTCCACTGGATGCTAGCCTTGTCTTTATGGAAGGTATTCTATTGTCGATTTTTTTGTTACTACAATGGATGGTAGCCTTTTCATTATGGAAGGTAGTCTGTTGTTCATATTTTTGTTACTCCAATGGATGGTAGCCTTGTCATTATGGAAAGTATTATGTTGTCGAGATTTTGTTACTCCAATGGATGGTAGCCTTTTCATTATGGAACATAGTCTGTTGTTGATATTTTTGTTACTCCAATGGATGGTAGCCTGGTAATTATCGAACGTAGTCCGTCGTTGAGATTTATGTAACTCTAATGGATTATAGCCTTGTCATTATGGAAGGTAGTCTGTTGTTCATATTTTTGTTACTCCAATGGATGGTAGCCTGTCATTATGGAAGGTAGTCTATTGTCGAGATTTTTGTTTTTCCATTGGATTGTAGCCTTGTCATTATGGAAGGTAGTCTGTTGTAGAGATTTTTGTTATTCCAATGGATGGTAACCTTATCATTATGGAAGGTAGTCTTTTGACGAGATTTCTGTTACTCCAATGGATGGTAGCCTTGTCATTATGGAAGGTATTCTGTTGTCGATATTTTTTTTACCCCAATGGATGGTAGCCTTGTCATTATGGAAGGTAGTTTGTTGTCGAGATTTTTGATACACCATTGGATGGTAGCCTTGTCACTATGGAACGTAGTCTGTTGTCGATATTTTTGTTATTCCATTGGATGGTAGCCTTGTCATTATGGAAGGTAGTTTTTCGTTGAGATTTATGTTACTCCAATGGATTGTAGCCTTGTCATTATGGAAGGTAGTCTGTTGTTCATATTTTTGTTACTCCAATGAATGGTAGCCTTTTAATTATGGAAGGTAGTCCGTTGTTGAGATTTGTTATTCCATTGGATGGTAGCCTTGTCATTATGGAAGGTAGTCTGTTGTTGAGATTTTTGTTATTCCATTGGATGGTAACCTTGTCATAATGGAAGGTAGTCTTTTGTCGAGATTTTTGTTACTCCAATGGATGGTAGCCTTGTCATTATGGAAGGTATTCTGTTGTCGATATTTTTGTTACCCCAATGGATGGTAGCCTTGTCATTATGGAAGGTAGTTTGTTGTCGAGATTTTTGTTACTCCATTGGATGGTAGCCTTGTCATTATGGAACATAGTCTGTTGTCGATATTTTTGTTATGACATTGGATGGTAGTCTTGTTATTATGGAAGGTAGTTTGTCGTTGAGATTTATGTTACTCCAATGGATTGTAGCCTTGTCATTATGGAAGGTAGTATGTTGTTCATATTTTTGTTATTCCAATGAATGGTAGCCTTTTAATTATGGAAGGTAGTCTGTCGTTGGGATTTGTTATTCCATTGGATGGTAGCCTTGTCATTATGGAAGGTAGTTTGTTGTTGCGATTTCTGTTACTCCAATGGATGGTAGCCTTGTCATTATGCAAAGTAGTTTGTTGTTTAGATTTTTGTTACTCCAATGGATGGTAGCCTTGTCATTATGGGACATAGTTTGTTGTTGATATTTTTGTTACTCCAATGGATGGTAGCCTTGTAATTATGGAAGGTATTCAATCGTTGAATTTATACTACTCCAATGGATTATAGCCTTGTCATTATGGAAGGTATTCTGTTGTCCATATTTTTGTTACCCCAATGGATGGTAGCCTTGTTATTATGGAAGGTAGTCTGTTGTTCATATTTTTGTTACTCCAATGAATGGTAGCCTTTTAATTATGGAAGGTAGTTTGTTGTTGAAATTTTTTATTCCATTGGATGGTAGCCTTGTCATTATGGAAGGTAGTCTGTTGTTGAAATTTTTGTTATTCCATTGGATGGTAACCTTGTCATTATGGAAGGTAGTCTTTTGTCGAGATTTTTGTTACTTCAATGGATGGTAGTCTTGTCATTATGGAAAGTAGTCTAGTGTCGAGATTTTGTTACTCCAATGGATGGTAGACTTGTCATTATAGAAGGTAGTCTATTGTCGAGATTTTTAGTACTCCAATAAATGGTAGCCTTGTCATTATAGAAGGTAGTTTTTCGTTGAGATTTATGTTACTCCAATGTATTGTATCCTTGTCATTATGGAAGGTTGTCTGTTGTTCATATTTTTGTTACTCCAATGAATGGTAGCCTTTTAATTATGGAAGGTAGTCTATTGTTGAGATTTGTTATTCCATTGGATTGTAGCCTTGTCATTATGGAAGGTAGTCTGTTGTTGAGATTTTTGTTATTCCATTGGATGGTAACCTTGCCATTATGGAAGGTAGTCTTTTGTCGAGATTTTTGTTACTCCAATGGATGGTAGTCTTGTCATTATGGAAAGTAGTCCAGTGTCGAGATTTTGTTACTCCAATGGATGGTAGCCTTGTCATTATGGAAGGTAGTCTGTTGTCGATATTTTTGTTAGTCCACTGGATGCTAGCCTTGTCTTTATGGAAGGTAGTCTATTGTCGATTTTTTTGTTACTCCAATGGATGGTAGCCTTGTCATTATGGAAGGTAGTCTGTTGTTCATATTTTTGTTACTCAAATGGATGGTAGCCTTGTCATTATGGAAGGTAGTCTGTTGTCGACATTTTTGTTATTCCATTGGATGGTAGCCTTGTTATTATGGAAAGTAGTTAATTGTCGAGATTTTTGTTACTCCAATGGATGGTAGTCTTGTCATTATGGAAAGTAGTCTATTGTTCATATTTTTGTTACTCCAATGGATGGTACCCTTTTCATTACGGAAGGTAGTCTGTTGTCGAGATTTTTGTTATGCCATTGGATGGTAGCCTTGTCATTATGGAAGGTAGTCTGTTGTTGAGATTTTTTTTACTCCAATGGATGGTAGCATTGTCATTATGGAAGGTAGTCTATTGTCGAGATTTTTGTTACCCCAATGGATGGTAGCCTTGTCATTATGGAAGGCATCATGTTGTCGAGATTTTTGTTACCCCAATGGATGGTAGCCTTGTCATTATGGAAGGTAGTCTATTGTCGAGATTTTTAGTACTCCAATGAATGGTAGCCTTGTCATTATGGAATGTAGTTTGTCGTTGAGATTTATGTTACTCCAATGGATTGCAGCCTTGTCATTATGGAAGGTAGTCTGTTGTTCATATTTTTGTTACTCCAATGAATGGTACCCTTTTAATTATGGAAGGTAGTCTGTTGTTGAGATTTTTGTTATTCCATTGGATGGTAGCCTTGTCATTATGGAAGGTAGTCTGTTGGTGAGATTTTTGTTATTCCAATGGATGGTAACCTAGTCGTTATGGAAGGTAGTCTTTTGTCGAGATTTTTGTTACTCCAATGGTTGGTAGTCTTGTCATTATGGAAAGTAGTCTGGTGTCGAGATTTTGTTACTCCATTAGATGGTAGCCTTGTCATTATGGAAGGTAGTCTGTTGTCGATATTTTTGTTACTCCACTGGATGCTAGCCTTGTCTTTATGGAAGGTATTCTATTGTCGATTTTTTTGTTACTACAATGGATGGTAGCCTTTTCATTATGGAAGGTAGTCTGTTGTTCATATTTTTGTTACTTCAATGGATGGTAGCCTTGTCATTATGGAAGGTAGTCTGTTGTCGAGATTTTTGTTATTCCATTAGATGGTAGCCTTGTCATTATGGAACGTAGTATGTTGTTGAGATTTTTGTTACTTCAATGGATGGTAGCCTTGTTATTATGGAAGGTAGGTTGTTGTCGATATTTCTATTACTCCAATGGATGGTAGCATTGTCATTATGGAAGGCAGTTTTCGAGATTTTTGGTACCCCAATCGATGGTAGCCTTGTCATTATGGAAGGTAGTCTGTGGTTGAGATTTATGTTACTCCAATGGATTATAGCCTTGTCATTATAGAAGGTAGTTTGTTCTTCATATTTTTTTTACTCCAATGGATGGTAGCCTTTTCATTATGGAAGGTAGTCTATTGTTGAAATTTTTGTTATTCCATTGGATTGTAGCCTTGTCATTATGGAAGGTAGTATGTTTTTTAGATTTTTATTATTCCAATGGATGGTAGCCTTGTCATTATGGATAGGAGTATGTTGTCGAGATTTATGTTACTCCAATGGATGGTAGCCTTGTTATTATGGAAGGTAGGTTGTTGTCGATATTTCTATTACTCCAATGGATGGTAGCATTGTCATTATGGAAGGAAGTCTCTTTTCGAGATTTTATTTACCCCAATGGATGGTAGCCTTGTCATTATGGAAGGTAGTCTGTCGTTGAGATTTACGTTACTCCAATGGATTGTAGCCTTGTCATTATGGAAGGTAGTTTGTTCTTCATATTTTTGTTACTCCAATGGATGGTAGCCTTTTCATTATGGAAGGTAGTCTATTGTTGACATTTTTGTTATTCCATTGGATTGTATCCTTAACATTATGGAAGGTAGTATGTTTTTTAGATTTTTGTTATTCCAATGGATGGTAACCTTGTCATTATGGAAGGTAGTCTTTTGTCGAGATTTTTGTTACTCTAATGGATGGTAGCCTTGTCATTATGAAAAGTAGTTTGTTGTTCAAATTTTTGTTACTCCAATTGATGGTAGCCTTGTCATTATGGAAGGTAGTCTATTGTCGATATTTTTATTATTCCAATGGATGGTAGCCTTGTCATTATGGAAGGTAGTCTGTTGTCGATATTTTTGTTACCCCAATGGATGGTATCCTTGTCATTATGGAAGGTAGTCTGTTGTCGATTTTTTTGTTACTCCAATGGATAGTAGCCTTGTCATTATGGAAGGTAGTTTCTTGTTCATATTTTTGTTACTCAAATGGATGGTAGCCTTGTAATTATGGAAGGTAGTCTGTCATTGAGATTTATGTTACTCTAATGGATTATAGCCTTGTCATTATGGAATGTATTCTATTGTCAAGATTATTGTTATTACAATGAATGGTAGCCTTGTCATTATGGAAGGTAGTCTGTCATTGAGATTTATGTTACTCCAATGGATTATAGCCTTGTCATTATGGAAGGTAGTCTGTTGTTCATATTTTTGTTACTCCAATGGATGGTAGCCTTTTCATTATGGAAGATAGTCTGTTGTCGAGATTTTTGTTATTCCATTGGATGGTAGCCTTGTGATTATGGAAGGTAGTCTGTTGTTGAGATTTTTGTTATTCTAATGGATGGTAACCTTGTCATTATGGAAGGTAGTCTTTTGTCGATATTTCTGTTACTCCAATGGATGGTAGCCTTGTCATTATTCAAAGTAGTTTGTAGTTTAGATTTTTGTTACTCCAATGGATGGTAGCCTTGTCATTATGGAAAGTATTCTGTTGTCGAGATTTTGTTACTCCAATGGATGGTAGCCTTTTCATTATGGAACATAAACTGTTGTTGATATTTTTGTTACTCCAATGAATGGTAGCCTGGTAATTATGGAAGGTAGTCTGTCGTTGATATTTATGTTACTCCAATGGATTATAGCCTTGTCATTATGGAAGGTAGTTTGTTGTTCATATTTTTGTTACTCCAATGGATGGTAGCCTTTTCATTATGGAAGGTAGTCTATTGTCGAGATTTTTGTTTTTCCATTGGATTGTGGCCTTGTAATTATGGAAGGTAGTCTGTTGTAGAGATTTTTGTTAGTACAATGGATGGTAACCTTGTCATTATGGAAGGTAGTCTTTTGTCGAGATTTCTGTTACTCCAATGGATGGTAGCCTTGTCATTATGGAAGGTAGTTTGTGGTCGAGATTTTTGTTACTCCATTGGATGGTATCCTTGTCATTATGGAACGTAGTCTGTTGTCGATATTTCTATTACTCCAATGGATGGTAACCTTGTCATTCTGGAAGGTAGTCTTTTGTCGAGATTTACGTTACTCCAATGGATGGTAGCCATGTCATTATGGAAGGTATTCTGTTGTCGATATTTTTGTTAACCCAATGGATGGTAGCCTTGTCATTATGGAAGGTAGTCTATTGTCGAGATTTTTAGTACTCCATTAAATGGTAGCCTTGTCATTAGGGAAGGTAGTTTTTCTTTGAGATTTATGTTACTCCAATGGATTGTAGCCTTGTCATTATGGAAGGTAGTCTGTTGTTCATATTTTTGTTACTCCAATGAATGGTAGCCTTTTAATTATGGAAGGTAGTCTGTTGTTGAGATTTGTTATTCCATTGGATGGTAGCCTTGTCATTATGGAAGGTAGTCTGTTGTTGAGATTTTTGTTATTCCATTGGATGGTAACCTTGTCATTATGGAAGGTAGTCTTTTGTCGAGATTTTTGTTACTCCAATGGATGGTAGTCTTGTCATTATGGAAAGTAGTCCAGTGTCGAGATTTTGTTACTCCAATGGATGGTAGGCTTGTCATTATGGAAGGTAGTCTGTTGTTGATATTTTTGTTAGTCCACTGGATGCTAGCCTTATCTTTATGGAAGGTAGTCTGTTGTCAATTTTTTTGTTACTCCAATGGATGGTAGCCTTGTCATTATTGAAGGTAGTCTGTTGTTCATATTTTTGTTACTCGAATTGATGGTAGCCTTGTCATTATGGAAGGTAGTTTGTTGTCGAGATTTTTGTTATTCCATTGGAAGGTAGCCTTGTCATTATGGAAAGTAGTTTATTGTCGAGATTTTTGTTACTCCAATGGATGGTAGTCTTGTCATTATGGAAAGTAGTCTATTGTTCATATTTTTGTTACTCCAATGGATGGTAGCCTTTTCATTACAGAAGGTAGTCTGTTGTCGAGACTTTTGTTATTCCATTGGATGGTAGCCATGTCATTATGGAAGGTAGTCTGTTGTTGAGATTTTTTTTACTCCAATGGATGGTAGCCTTGTCATTATGGAAGGTAGTATGTTGTCGATATTTCTATTACTCCAATGGATGGTAGCATTGTCATTATGGAAGGTAGTCTATTGTCGAGATTTTTAGTACTCCAGTGAATGGTAGCCTTGTCATTATGCAAGGTAGTTTGTCGTTGAGATTTATATTACTCCAATGGATTGCAGCCTTGTCATTATGGAAGGTAATCTGTTGTTCATATTTTTGTTACTCCGATGAATGGTAGCCTTTTAATTATGGAAGGTAGTCTGTTGTTGAGATTTTTGTTATTCCATTGGATGGTAGCCTTGTCATTATGGAAGGTAGTCTGTTGGTGAGATTTATTTTATTCCAATGGATGGTAACCTAGTCATTATGGAAGGTAGTCTTTTGTCGAGATTTTTGTTACTCCAATGGATGGTAGTCTTGTCATGATGGAAAGTAGTCTGGTGTCGAGATTTTGTTACTCCAATGGATTTTAGCCTTGTCATTATGGAAGGTAGTATGTTGTCGATATTTTTGTTACTCCACTGGATGCTAGCCTTGTCTTTATGGAAGGTAGTCTGTTGTCGATTTTTTTGTTACTACAATGGATGGTAGCCTTTTCATTATGGAAGGTAGTCTGTTGTTCATATTTTTGTTACTTGAATGGATGGTAGCCTTGTCATTATGGAAGGTAGTCTGTTGTCGAGATTTTTGTTATTCCATTAGATGTTAGCCTTGTCATTATGGAACATAGTCTATTGTCGAGATTTTTGTTACTCCAATGGATGGTAGTCTTGTCATTATGGAGAGTAGTCTATTGTTCATATTTTTGTTACTCCAATGGATGGTGGCCTTTTCATTATGGAAGGTAGTCTGTTGTCGAGATTTTTGTTATTCCATTGGATGGTAGCCTTTTAATTATGGAAGGTAGTCTGTTGTTGAGATTTTTGTTATTCCATTGGATGGTAACCTTGCAATTATGGAAGGTAGTCTTTTGTCGAGATTTTTGTTACTCCAATGGATGGTAGTCTTGTCATTATGGAAAGTAGTCCAGTGTCGAGATTTTGTTACTCCAATGGATGGTAGCCTTGTCATTATGGAAGGTAGTCTGTTGTCGATATTTTTGTTAGTCCACTAGATGCTAGCCTTGTCTTTATGGAAGGTAGTCTATTGTCGATTTTTTTGTTACTCCAATGGATGGTAGCCTTGTCATTATGGAAGGTAGTCTGTTGTTCATATTTTTGTTACTCAAATGGATGGTAGCCTTGTCATTATGGAAGGTAGTCTGTTGTCGACATTTTTGTTATTCCATTGGATGGTAGCCTTGTTATTATGGAAAGTAGTTTATTGTTGAGATTTTTGTTACTCCAATGGATGGTAGTCTTGTCATTATGGAAAGTAGTCTATTGTTCATATTTTTGTTACTCCAATGGATGGTACCCTTTTCATTACGGAAGGTAGTCTGTTGTCGAGATTTTTGTTATGCCATTGGATGGTAGCCTTGTCATTATGGAAGGTAGTCTGTTGTTGAGATTTTTTTTACTCCAATGGATGGTAGCATTGTCATTATGGAAGGTAGTCTATTGTCGAGATTTTTGTTACCCCAATGGATGGTAGCCTTGTCATTATGGAAGGCATCATGTTGTCGAGATTTTTGTTACCCCAATGGATGGTAGCCTTGTCATTATGGAAGGTAGTCTATTGTCGAGATTTTTAGTACTCCAATGAATGGTAGCCTTGTCATTATGGAATGTAGTTTGTCGTTGAGATTTATGTTACTCCAATGGATTGCAGCCTTGTCATTATGGAAGGTAGTCTGTTGTTCATATTTTTGTTACTCCAATGAATGGTACCCTTTTAATTATGGAAGGTAGTCTGTTGTTGAGATTTTTGTTATTCCATTGGATGGTAGCCTTGTCATTATGGAAGGTAGTCTGTTGGTGAGATTTTTGTTATTCCAATGGATGGTAACCTAGTCGTTATGGAAGGTAGTCTTTTGTCGAGATTTTTGTTACTCCAATGGTTGGTAGTCTTGTCATTATGGAAAGTAGTCTGGTGTCGAGATTTTGTTACTCCATTAGATGGTAGCCTTGTCATTATGGAAGGTAGTCTGTTGTCGATATTTTTGTTACTCCACTGGATGCTAGCCTTGTCTTTATGGAAGGTATTCTATTGTCGATTTTTTTGTTACTACAATGGATGGTAGCCTTTTCATTATGGAAGGTAGTCTGTTGTTCATATTTTTGTTACTTCAATGGATGGTAGCCTTGTCATTATGGAAGGTAGTCTGTTGTCGAGATTTTTGTTATTCCATTAGATGGTAGCCTTGTCATTATGGAACGTAGTCTGTTGTTGAGATTTTTGTTACTTCAATGGATGGTAGCCTTGTTATTATGGAAGGTAGGTTGTTGTCGATATTTCTATTACTCCAATGGATGGTAGCATTGTCATTATGGAAGGCAGTTTTCGAGATTTTTGGTACCCCAATCGATGGTAGCCTTGTCATTATGGAAGGTAGTCTGTCGTTGAGATTTATGTTACTCCAATGGATTATAGCCTTGTCATTATAGAAGGTAGTTTGTTCTTCATATTTTTTTTACTCCAATGGATGGTAGCCTTTTCATTATGGAAGGTAGTCTATTGTTGAGATTTTTGTTATTCCATTGGATTGTAGCCTTGTCATTATGGAAGGTAGTATGTTTTTTAGATTTTTATTATTCCAATGGATGGTAGCCTTGTCATTATGGAAGGTAGTATGTTGTCGAGATTTATGTTACTCCAATGGATGGTAGCCTTGTTATTATGGAAGGTAGGTTGTTGTCGATATTTCTATTACTCCAATGGATGGTAGCATTGTCATTATGGAAGGAAGTCTCTTTTCGAGATTTTTGTTACCCCAATGGATGGTAGCCTTGTCATTATGGAAGGTAGTCTGTCGTTGAGATTTACGTTACTCCAATGGATTGTAGCCTTGTCATTATGGAAGGTAGTTTGTTCTTCATATTTTTGTTACTCCAATGGATGGTAGCCTTTTCATTATGGAAGGTAGTCTATTGTTGACATTTTTGTTATTCCATTGGATTGTATCCTTATCATTATGGAAGGTAGTATGTTTTTTAGATTTTTGTTATTCCAATGGATGGTAACCTTGTCATTATGGAAGGTAGTCTTTTGTCGAGATTTTTGTTACTCTAATGGATGGTAGCCTTGTCATTATGAAAAGTAGTCTAATGTTCAAATTTTTGTTACTCCAATTGATGGTAGCCTTGTCATTATGGAAGGTAGTCTATTGTCGATATTTTTATTATTCCAATGGATGGTAGCCTTGTCATTATGGAAGGTAGTCTGTTGTCGATATTTTTGTTACCCCAATGGATGGTATCCTTGTCATTATGGAAGGTAGTCTGTTGTCGATTTTTTTGTTACTCCAATGGATAGTAGCCTTGTCATTATGGAAGGTAGTTTCTTGTTCATATTTTTGTTACTCAAATGGATGGTAGCCTTGTAATTATGGAAGGTAGTCTGTCATTGAGATTTATGTTACTCCAATGGATTATAGCCTTGTCATTATGGAATGTATTCTATTGTCAAGATTATTGTTATTACAATGAATGGTACCCTTGTCATTATGGAAGGTAGTCTGTCGTTGAGATTTATGTTACTCCAATGGATTATAGCCTTGTCATTATGGAAGGTAGTCTGTTGTTCATATTTTTGTTACTCCAATGGATGGTAGCCTTTTCATTATGGAAGGTAGTCTGTTGTCGAGATTTTTGTTATTCCATTGGATGGTAGCCTTGTGATTATGGAAGGTAGTCTGTTGTTGAGATTTTTGTTATTCTAATGGATGGTAACCTTGTCATTATGGAAGGTAGTCTTTTGTCGATATTTCTGTTACTCCAATGGATGGTAGCCTTGTCATTATTCAAAGTAGTTTGTAGTTTAGATTTTTGTTACTCCAATGGATGGTAGCCTTGTCATTATGGAAAGTATTCTGTTGTCGAGATTTTGTTACTCCAATGGATGGTAGCCTTTTCATTATGGAACATAAACTGTTGTTGATATTTTTGTTACTCCAATGAATGGTAGCCTGGTAATTATGGAAGGTAGTCTGTCTTTGATATTTATGTTACTCCAATGGATTATAGCCTTGTCATTATGGAATGTAGTTTGTTGTTCATATTTTTGTTACTCCAATGGATGGTAGCCTTTTCATTATGGAAGGTAGTCTATTGTCGAGATTTTTGTTTTTCCATTGGATTGTGGCCTTGTAATTAAGGAAGGTAGTCTGTTGTAGAGATTTTTGTTATTACAATGGATGGTAACCTTGTCATTATGGAAGGTAGTCTTTTGTCGAGATTTCTGTTACTCCAATGGATGGTAGCCTTGTCATTATGGAAGGTAGTTTGTGGTCGAGATTTTTGTTACTCCATTGGATGGTATCCTTGTCATTATGGAACGTAGTCTGTTGTCGATATTTCTATTACTCCAATGGATGGTAACCTTGTCATTCTGGAAGGTAGTCTTTTGTCGAGATTTATGTTACTCCAATGGATGGTAGCCATGTCATTATGGAAGGTATTCTGTTGTCGATATTTTTGTTAACCCAATGGATGGTAGCCTTGTCATTATGGAAGGTAGTCTATTGTCGAGATTTTTAGTACTCCATTAAATGGTAGCCTTGTCATTAGGGAAGGTAGTTTTTCTTTGAGATTTATGTTACTCCAATGGATTGTAGCCTTGTCATTATGGAAGGTAGTCTGTTGTTCATATTTTTGTTACTCCAATGAATGGTAGCCTTTTAATTATGGAAGGTAGTCTGTTGTTGAGATTTGTTATTCCATTGGATGGTAGCCTTGTCATTATGGAAGGTAGTTTGTTGTTGAGATTTTTGTTATTCCATTGGATGGTAACCTTGTCATTATGGAAGGTAGTCTTTTGTCGAGATTTTTGTTACTCCAATGGATGGTAGTCTTGTCATTATGGAAAGTAGTCCAGTGTCGAGATTTTGTTACTCCAATGGATGGTAGGCTTGTCATTATGGAAGGTAGTCTGTTGTTGATATTTTTGTTAGTCCACTGGATGCTAGCCTTATCTTTATGGAAGGTAGTCTGTTGTCAATTTTTTTGTTACTCCAATGGATGGTAGCCTTGTCATTATTGAAGGTAGTCTGTTGTTCATATTTTTGTTACTCGAATTGATGGTAGCCTTGTCATTATGGAAGGTAGTTTGTTGTCGAGATTTTTGTTATTCCATTGGAAGGTAGCCTTGTCATTATGGAAAGTAGTTTATTGTCGAGATTTTTGTTACTCCAATGGATGGTAGTCTTGTCATTATGGAAAGTAGTCTATTGTTCATATTTTTGTTACTCTAATGGATGGTAGCCTTTTCATTACAGAAGGTAGTCTGTTGTCGAGACTTTTGTTATTCCATTGGATGGTAGCCATGTCATTATGGAAGGTAGTCTGTTGTTGAGATTTTTTTTACTCCAATGGATGGTAGCCTTGTCATTATGGAAGGTAGTATGTTGTCGATATTTCTATTACTCCAATGGATGGTAGCATTGTCATTATGGAAGGTAGTCTATTGTCGAGATTTTTAGTACTCCAGTGAATGGTAGCCTTGTCATTATGCAAGGTAGTTTGTCGTTGAGATTTATATTACTCCAATGGATTGCAGCCTTGTCATTATGGAAGGTAATCTGTTGTTCATATTTTTGTTACTCCGATGAATGGTAGCCTTTTAATTATGGAAGGTAGTCTGTTGTTGAGATTTTTGTTATTCCATTGGATGGTAGCCTTGTCATTATGGAAGGTAGTCTGTTGGTGAGATTTATTTTATTCCAATGGATGGTAACCTAGTCATTATGGAAGGTAGTCTTTTGTCGAGATTTTTGTTACTCCAATGGATGGTAGTCTTGTCATGATGGAAAGTAGTCTGGTGTCGAGATTTTGTTACTCCAATGGATTTTAGCCTTGTCATTATGGAAGGTAGTATGTTGTCGATATTTTTGTTACTCCACTGGATGCTAGCCTTGTCTTTATGGAAGGTAGTCTGTTGTCGATTTTTTTGTTACTACAATGGATGGTAGCCTTTTCATTATGGAAGGTAGTCTGTTGTTCATATTTTTGTTACTTGAATGGATGGTAGCCTTGTCATTATGGAAGGTAGTCTGTTGTCGAGATTTTTGTTATTCCATTAGATGTTAGCCTTGTCATTATGGAACATAGTCTATTGTCGAGATTTTTGTTACTCCAATGGATGGTAGTCTTGTCATTATGGAGAGTAGTCTATTGTTCATATTTTTGTTACTCCAATGGATGGTGGCCTTTTCATTATGGAAGGTAGTCTGTTGTCGAGATTTTTGTTATTCCATTGGATGGTAGCCTTGTCATTATGGAAGGTAGTCTGTTGTTGAGATTTTTGTTACTCCAATGGATGGTAGCCTTGTTATTATGGAAGGTAGGTTGTTGTCAATATTTCTATTACTCCAATGGATGGTAGCATTATCATTATGGAAGGCAGTCTGTTTTCGAGATTTTTGTTACCCCAATGGATGGTAGCCTTGTCATTATGGAAGGTAGTCTGGCGTTGAGATTTACGTTACTCCAATGGATTGTAGCCATGTCATTATGGAAGGTAGTTTGTTCTTCATATTTTTGTTACTCCAATGGATGGTAGCCTTTTCATTATGAAAGGTAGTCTATTGTTGAGATTTTTATTATTCCATTGGATTGTAGCCTTGTCATTATGGAAGGTAGTATGTTTTTTATATTTTTGTTATTCCATTGGATGGTAACCTTGTCATTATGGAAGGTAGTCTTTTGTCGAGATTTTTGTTACTCCAATGGATGGTAGCCTTGTCATTATGAAAAGTAGTCTGTTGTTCATATTTTTGTTACTCCAATTGATGGTAGCCTTGTCATTATGGAAGGTAGTCTATTGTCGATATTTTTATTATTCCAATGGATGGTAGCCTTGTAATTATGGAAGGTAGTTTTTTGTCGATAATTTTGTTACTCCAATGGATGGTAGCCTTTTCATTATGAAAGGTAGTCTGTCATTGAGATTTCTGTTACTCCAATCGATTATAGCCTTGTCACTATGGAAGGTAGTGTGTTGTTCAAATCTTTGTTACTCCAATGGATGATAGCCTTTTCATTATGGAAGGTTGTCTGTTGTCGAGATTTTTGTTATTCCATTGGATGGTAGCCTTGTCATTATGGAAGGTAGTATGTTGTTGAGATTTTTGTTATTCTAATGGATGGTAATCTTGTCATTATGGAAGTTAGTATTTTGTCGAGATTTCTATTACTCCAATGGATGGTAGCCTTGTCATTATGGAAGGTATTTTGTTGTCGAGATTTTTGTTACCCACATGGATGGTAGCCTTGTCATTATGGAAGGTAGTCTATTGTCGAGATTTTTAGTACTCCAATGAATGGTAGCCTTGTCATTATGGAAGGTGGTCTGTCGTTGAGATTTATGTTACTCCAATGGATTGTAGCCTTGTCATTATTGAAGGTAGTCTATTGTTCATATTTTTGTTACTCCAATGGATGGTAGCCTTTTCATTATGGAAGGTAGTCTGTTGTCGAGATTTTTGTTATTCCATTGGATGGTAGCCTTGTGATTATGGAAGGTAGTCTGTTGTTGAGATTTTTGTTATTCTAATGGATGGTAACCTTGTCATTATGGAAGGTAGTCTTTTGTCGATATTTCTGTTACTCCAATGGATGGTAGCCTTGTCATTATTCAAAGTAGTTTGTAGTTTAGATTTTTGTTACTCCAATGGATGGTAGCCTTGTCATTATGGAAAGTATTCTGTTGTCGAGATTTTGATACTCCAATGGATGGTAGCCTTTTCATTATGGAACATAAACTGTTGTTGATATTTTTGTTACTCCAATGAATGGTAGCCTGGTAATTATGGAAGGTAGTCTGTCTTTGATATTTATGTTACTCCAATGGATTATAGCCTTGTCATTATGGAATGTAGTTTGTTGTTCATATTTTTGTTACTCCAATGGATGGTAGCCTTTTCATTATGGAAGGTAGTCTATTGTCGAGATTTTTGTTTTTCCATTGGATTGTGGCCTTGTAATTAAGGAAGGTAGTCTGTTGTAGAGATTTTTGTTATTACAATGGATGGTAACCTTGTCATTATGGAAGGTAGTCTTTTGTCGAGATTTCTGTTACTCCAATGGATGGTAGCCTTGTCATTATGGAAGGTAGTTTGTGGTCGAGATTTTTGTTACTCCATTGGATGGTATCCTTGTCATTATGGAACGTAGTCTGTTGTCGATATTTCTATTACTCCAATGGATGGTAACCTTGTCATTCTGGAAGGTAGTCTTTTGTCGAGATTTATGTTACTCCAATGGATGGTAGCCATGTCATTATGGAAGGTATTCTGTTGTCGATATTTTTGTTAACCCAATGGATGGTAGCCTTGTCATTATGGAAGGTAGTCTATTGTCGAGATTTTTAGTACTCCATTAAATGGTAGCCTTGTCATTAGGGAAGGTAGTTTTTCTTTGAGATTTATGTTACTCCAATGGATTGTAGCCTTGTCATTATGGAAGGTAGTCTGTTGTTCATATTTTTGTTACTCCAATGAATGGTAGCCTTTTAATTATGGAAGGTAGTCTGTTGTTGAGATTTGTTATTCCATTGGATGGTAGCCTTGTCATTATGGAAGGTAGTCTGTTGTTGAGATTTTTGTTATTCCATTGGATGGTAACCTTGTCATTATGGAAGGTAGTCTTTTGTCGAGATTTTTGTTACTCCAATGGATGGTAGTCTTGTCATTATGGAAAGTAGTCCAGTGTCGAGATTTTGTTACTCCAATGGATGGTAGGCTTGTCATTATGGAAGGTAGTCTGTTGTTGATATTTTTGTTAGTCCACTGGATGCTAGCCTTATCTTTATGGAAGGTAGTCTGTTGTCAATTTTTTTGTTACTCCAATGGATGGTAGCCTTGTCATTATTGAAGGTAGTCTGTTGTTCATATTTTTGTTACTCGAATTGATGGTAGCCTTGTCATTATGGAAGGTAGTTTGTTGTCGAGATTTTTGTTATTCCATTGGAAGGTAGCCTTGTCATTATGGAAAGTAGTTTATTGTCGAGATTTTTGTTACTTCAATGGATGGTAGTCTTGTCATTATGGAAAGTAGTCTATTGTTCATATTTTTGTGACTCCAATGGATGGTAGCCTTTTCATTACAGAAGGTAGTCTGTTGTCGAGACTTTTGTTATTCCATTGGATGGTAGCCATGTCATTATGGAAGGTAGTCTGTTGTTGAGATTTTTTTTACTCCAATGGATGGTAGCCTTGTCATTATGGAAGGTAGTATGTTGTCGATATTTCTATTACTCCAATGGATGGTAGCATTGTCATTATGGAAGGTAGTCTATTGTCGAGATTTTTAGTACTCCAGTGAATGGTAGCCTTGTCATTATGCAAGGTAGTTTGTCGTTGAGATTTATATTACTCCAATGGATTGCAGCCTTGTCATTATGGAAGGTAATCTGTTGTTCATATTTTTGTTACTCCGATGAATGGTAGCCTTTTAATTATGGAAGGTAGTCTGTTGTTGAGATTTTTGTTATTCCATTGGATGGTAGCCTTGTCATTATGGAAGGTAGTCTGTTGGTGAGATTTATTTTATTCCAATGGATGGTAACCTAGTCATTATGGAAGGTAGTCTTTTGTCGAGATTTTTGTTACTCCAATGGATGGTAGTCTTGTCATGATGGAAAGTAGTCCGGTGTCGAGATTTTGTTACTCCAATGGATTTTAGCCTTGTCATTATGGAAGGTAGTATGTTGTCGATATTTTTGTTACTCCACTGGATGCTAGCCTTGTCTTTATGGAAGGTAGTCTGTTGTCGATTTTTTTGTTACTACAATGGATGGTAGCCTTTTCATTATGGAAGGTAGTCTGTTGTTCATATTTTTGTTACTTGAATGGATGGTAGCCTTGTCATTATGGAAGGTAGTCTGTTGTCGAGATTTTTGTTATTCCATTAGATGTTAGCCTTGTCATTATGGAACATAGTCTATTGTCGAGATTTTTGTTACTCCAATGGATGGTAGTCTTGTCATTATGGAGATTAGTCTATTGTTCATATTTTTGTTACTCCAATGGATGGTGGCCTTTTCATTATGGAAGGTAGTCTGTTGTCGAGATTTTTGTTATTCCATTGGATGGTAGCCTTGTCATTATGGAAGGTAGTCTGTTGTTGAGATTTTTGTTACTCCAATGGATGGTAGCCTTGTTATTATGGAATGTAGGTTGTTGTCAATATTTCTATTACTCCAATGGATGGTAGCATTATCATTATGGAAGGCAGTCTGTTTTCGAGATTTTTGTTACCCCAATGGATGGTAGCCTTGTCATTATGGAAGGTAGTCTGGCGTTGAGATTTACGTTACTCCAATGGATTGTAGCCATGTCATTATGGAAGGTAGTTTGTTCTTCATATTTTTGTTACTCCAATGGATGGTAGCCTTTTCATTATGAAAGGTAGTCTATTGTTGAGATTTTTATTATTCCATTGGATTGTAGCCTTGTCATTATGGAAGGTAGTATGTTTTTTATATTTTTGTTATTCCATTGGATGGTAACCTTGTCATTATGGAAGGTAGTCTTTTGTCGAGATTTTTGTTACTCCAATGGATGGTAGCCTTGTCATTATGAAAAGTAGTCTGTTGTTCATATTTTTGTTACTCCAATTGATGGTAGCCTTGTCATTATGGAAGGTAGTCTATTGTCGATATTTTTATTATTCCAATGGATGGTAGCCTTGTAATTATGGAAGGTAGTTTTTTGTCGATAATTTTGTTACTCCAATGGATGGTAGCCTTTTCATTATGAAAGGTAGTCTGTCATTGAGATTTCTGTTACTCCAATCGATTATAGCCTTGTCACTATGGAAGGTAGTGTGTTGTTCAAATCTTTGTTACTCCAATGGATGATAGCCTTTTCATTATGGAAGGTTGTCTGTTGTCGAGATTTTTGTTATTCCATTGGATGGTAGCCTTGTCATTATGGAAGGTAGTATGTTGTTGAGATTTTTGTTATTCTAATGGATGGTAATCTTGTCATTATGGAAGTTAGTATTTTGTCGAGATTTCTATTACTCCAATGGATGGTAGCCTTGTCATTATGGAAGGTATTCTGTTGTCGAGATTTTTGTTACCCACATGGATGGTAGCCTTGTCATTATGGAAGGTAGTCTATTGTCGAGATTTTTAGTACTCCAATGAATGGTAGCCTTGTCATTATGGAAGGTGGTCTGTCGTTGAGATTTATGTTACTCCAATGGATTGTAGCCTTGTCATTATTGAAGGTAGTCTATTGTTCATATTTTTGTTACTCCAATGGATGGTAGCCTTTTCATTATGGAAGGTAGTCTGTTGTCGAGATTTTTGTTATTCCATTGGTTGGTAGCCTTGTCATTATGGAAGGTAGTCTGTTGTTGAGATTTTTGATATTCCAATGGATGGTAACCTTGTCATTATGGAAGGTAGTCTTTTGTCGAGATTTTTGTTACTCCAACGGATGCTAGCCTTGTTATTATGCAAAGTAGTCCGTTGTTCAGATTTTTGTTACTCCAATGGATGGTAGCCTTGTCATTATGGAAGGTAGTCTATTGTCGATATTTTTTTATTCCAATTGATGGTAGCCTTGTCATTATGGAAGGTAGTCTTTTTTTGATATTTTTGTTACTCCAATGGATGGTAGCTTTGTCATTATGCAAGGTAGTATGTTGTTCATATTTTTGTTACTCCAATGGATGGTAGCCTTGTCATTATGGAAGGTAATTACTGAAGGTAGTTTTTTTTAAAGATTTTTGTTACTCCAATGGATGGTAGCCTTGTCATTATGGAAGGTAGTCTATTGTCCATATTTTTGTTAGTCGAATGGATGGTAGCCTTGTCATTATGGAAGGTAGTCTGTTGTCGAGATTTTTGTTATTCCAATGGATGGTAGCCTTTTCATTATGGAACATATTCTATTGTCGAGATTTTTGTTACTCCAATGGATTGTAGTCTTGTCATTATGGAAAGTAGTCTATTGTTCATATTTTTGTTACTCCAATGGATGGTAGCCTTTTTATTACGGAAGGTAGTCTGTTGTCGAGATTTTTGTTATGTCATTGGATGGTAGCCTTGTCACTATGGAAGGTAGTCTGTTGTTGAGATTTTTTTTACTCCAATGGATGGTAGCCTTGTCATTATGGAAGGTTGTCTGTTGTCGATATTTCTATTACTCAAATGGATGGTAGCATTTTCATTATGGAAGGTAGTCTGTTGCCGAGATTTTTGTTACCCCAATGGATGGTAGCCTTTTCATTATTAAAGGTAGTCTATTGTTGAGATTTTTAGTACTCCAATGAATGGTAGCCTTGTCATTATGGAAGGTAGTTTGTCTTTGAGATTTATGTTACTCCAATGGATTGTAGCCTTGTCATTATGGAAGGTAGTCTGTTCTTCATATTTTTGTTACTCCAATGGATGGTAGCCTTGTCATTATGGAAGGTAGTTTGTTGTCGATTTTTTTGTTACTCCAATGGATGGTAGCCTTGTCATTATGGAAGGTAGTCTGTTGTTCATATTTTTGTTACTAGAATGGATGGTAGCCTTGTCATTATGGAAGGTAGTCTGTTGTCGAGATTTTTGTTATTCCATTGGATGGTAGCTTTTTCAGTATGGAACGTAGTCTATTGTCGAGATTTTTGTGACTCCAATGGATGGTAGTCTTGTCATTATGGAAAGTAGTCTATTGTTCATATTTTTGTTACTCCAATGGATGGTAGCCTTGTCATTATGGAAGGTAGTCTATTGGCGATATTTTTATTATTCCAATGATTGGTAGCCTAGTCATTACTGAAGGTAGTTTTTTTTAAAGATTTTTGTTACTCCAATGGATGGTAGCCTTGTCATTATGGAAGGTAGTTTGTTGTCCATATTTTTGTTACTCGAATGGATGGTAGCCTTGTCATTATGGAAGGTAGTCTGTTGTTCATATTTTTGTTACTCGAATGGATGGTAGTCTTGTCATTATGGAAAGTAGTCTATTGTTCATATTTTTGTTACTCCAATGGATGGTAGCCTTTTCATTATGTCGAGATTTTTGTTATTCCATTGGATTGTAGCCTTGTCATTATGGAAGGTAGTCTGTTGTTGAGATTTTTATTACTCCAATGTATGGTAGCCTTGACATTATGGAAGGTAGTTTGTTGTCGATATTTCTATTATTCCAATGGATGGTAGCATTGTCATTATGGAAGGTAGTTTGTTTTCGAGATTTTTTTTACCCCAATGGATGGTGGCGTTGTCATTATGGAAGGTAGTCTATTGTTGAGATTTTTATTACTCCAATGAATGGTAGCCTTGTCATTATGGAAGGTAGTCTGTAGTTGAGATTTACGTTACTCCAATGGATTGTAGCCTTGTCATTATGGAAGGTAGTCTGTTTTTCATATTTTTAATACTCCAATGGATGGTAGACTTTTCATTATGGAAGGTAGTCTATTGTTGATATTTTTGTTATTCCATTGGATGGTAGCCTTGTCATTATGGAAGGTAGTATGTTATTTAGATTTTTGTTATTCCAATGGATGGTAACCTTGTCATTATGGAAGGTAGTCTTTTGTCGAGATTTTTGTTACTCCAATGGATGGTAGCCTTGTCATTATGAAAAGTATTCTGTTGTTCAGATTTTTGTTACTCCAATTGATGGTAGCCTTGTCATTATGGAAGGTAGTCTATTGTCGATATTTTTATTATTCCAATGGATGGTAGCCTTGTAATTATGAAAGGTAGTTTTTTGTCGAGATTTGTGTTACTCAAATGGATGGTAGCCTTGTGATTATGAAAGGTAGTCTGTTGTCGAGATTTTTGTTACCCCAGTGGATGGTAGCCTTTTAATTATAGAAGGTAGTCTGTTGTCGAGATTTTTGTTACTCCAATGAATGGTAACCTTGTCATTATGGAAAGTAGTCTGTCATTGAGATTTCTGTTATTCCAATCGATTGTAGCCTTGTCACTATGCAAGGTAGTGTGTTGTTCAAATATTTGTTACCCCAATGGATGATAACATTTTCATTATGGAAGGTAGTCTGTTGTCGAGATTTTTGTTATTCCATTGGATGGTATCCTTGTCATTATGGAAGGTAGTCTGTTGTTGAGATTTTTGTTATTCTAATGGATGGTAATCTTTTCATTATGGAAGGTAGTCTTTTGTCGAGATTTCTATTACTCCAATGGATGGTAGCCTTGTCATTATGGAAGGTATTCTATTTTCGAGATTTTTGTTACCCAAATGGATGGTAGCCTTCTCATTATGGAAGGTAGTCTATTGTCTAGATTTTTAGTACTCCAATGAATGGTAGCCTTGTCACTATGGAAGGTGGTCTGTCTTTGAGATTTATGTTACTCCAATGGATTGTAGCCTTGTCATTATTGAAGGTAGTCTGTTGTTCATATTTTTGTTACTCCAATGGATGGTAGCCTTTTCATTATGGAAGGTAGTCTGTTGTTGAGATTTTTGTTATTCCAATGGATGGTAACCTTGTCATCATGGAAGGTAGTCTTTTGTCGAGATTTTTGTTACTCCAATGGATGGTAGCCTTTTTATTATGCAAAGTAGTTTGTTATTCAGATTTTTGTTACTCCAATGGATGGTATCCTTGTCATTATGGAAGGTAGTCTATTGTCAAGATTTTTTTATTCAAATGGATGGTAGACTTGTTATTATGGAAGGTAGTCTATTGTCGATATTTTTATTATTCCAATGGATGGTAGCCTTTTCATTATGGAAGGTAGTCTGTTGCCGAGATTTTTGTTACCCCAATGCATGGTAGCCTTGTCATTATTAAAGGTAGTCTATTGTTGAGATTTTTAGTACTCCAATGAATGGTAGCCTTCTCATTATGGAAGGTAGTATGTATTTGAGATTTATGTTACTCCAATGGATTGTAGCCTTGTCATTATGGAAGGTAGTCTGTTCTTCATATTTTTGTTACTCCAATGGATGGTAGCCTTGTAATTATGGAAGGTAGTCTGCTGTCGATTTTTTTGTTACTCCAATGGATGGTAGCCTTGTCATTATGGAAGGTAGTCTATTGTTCATATTTTTGTTACTCGAATGGATGGTAGCCTTGTCATTATGGAAGGTAGTCTGTTGTCGAGATTTTTGTTATTCCATTGGATGGTAGCTTTTTCATTATGGAACATAGTCTATTGTCGAGATTTTTGTTACTCCAATGGATGGTAGTCTTGTCATTATGGAAAGTAGTCTATTATTCATATTTTTGTTACTCCAATGGATGGTAGCCTTATCATTATGGAAGGTAGTCTATTGGAGATATTTTTATTATTCCAATGATTGATAGCCTTGTCATTACTGAAGGTAGTTTTTTTTCAAGATTTTTGTTACTCCAATTGATGGTAGCCTTGTCATTATGGAAGGTAGTCTGTTATCCATATTTTTGTTACTCGAATGGATGGTAGCCTTGTCATTATGGAAGGTAGTCTGTTGTCTAGATTTTTGTTATTCCATTGGATGGTAGCCTGGTCATTATGGAACGTAGTCTATTGTCGAGATTTTTGTTACTCCAATGGATGGTAGTCTTGTCATTATGGAAAGTAGTCTATTGTTCATATTTTTGTTACTCCAATGGATGGTAGCCTTTTCATTACGGAAGGTAGTCTGTTGTCGAGATTTTTGTTATTCCATTGGATGGTAGCCTTGTCATTATGGAAGGTAGTCTGTAGTTGAGATTTTTGTTACTCCAATGGATGGTAGCCTTGTCATTATGGAAGGTTGTCTGTTGTCGATATTTCTATTACTCCAATGGATGGTAGCATTGTCATTATGGAAGGTAGTATGTTGTCGATATTTTTGTTACCCCAATGGATGGTAGCCTTGTCATTATGAAAGGTAGTTTATTGTTGATATTTTTAGTACTCCAATTAATGGTAGCCTTGTCATTATGGAAGGTAGTCTATCGTTGAGATTTATGTTACTCCAATGGATTGTAGCCTTGTCATTATGGAAGGTAGTCTGTTCTTCATATTTTTGTTACTCCAATGGATGGTAGCCTTGTCATTATGGAAGGTAGTCTGCTGTCGATTTTTTTGTTACTCCAATGGATGGTAGCCTTGTCATTATGGAAGGTATTCTGTTGTTCATATTTTTGTTTCTCGAATGGATGGTAGCCTTTTCATTATGAAAGGTAGTCTGTTGTCGAGATTTTTGTTATTCCATTGGATGGTAGCTTTGTCATTATGGAACGTAGTCTATTGTCGAGATTTTTGTTACTCCAATGGCGGGTAGTCTTGTCATTATGGAAAGTAGTCTATTGTTCATATTTTTGTTACTCCAATGGATGGTAGCCTTTTCATTATGTCGAGATTTTTATTATTCCATTGGATGGTAGCCTTGTCATTATGGAAGGTAGTCTGTTGTTGAGATTTTTGTTACTCCAATGTATGGTAGCCTTGACATTATGGAAGGTAGTTTGTTGTCGATATTTCTATTACTCCAATGGATGGTAGCATTGTCATTATGGAAGGTAGTTTGTTTTCGAGATTTTTTTTACCCCAATGGATGGTGGCCTTGTCATTATGGAAGGTAGTCTATTGTTGAGATTTTTAGTACTCCAATGAATGGTAGCCTTGTCATTATAGAAGGTAGTCTGTCGTTGAGATTACGTTACTCCAATGGATTGTAGCCTTGTCATTATGGAAGGTAGTCTGTTTTTCATATTTTTGTTACTCCAATGGATGGTAGCCTTTTCATTATAGAAGGTAGTCTATTGTTGAGATTTTTGTTATTCCATTGGATGGTAGCCTTGTCTTTATGGAAGGTAGGATGTTGTTTAGATTTTTGTTATTCCAATGGATGGTAACCTTGTCATTATGGAAGGTAGTCTTTTGTCGAGATTTTTGTTACTCCAATGGATGGTAGCCTTGTCATTATGAAAAGTATTTTGTTGTTCAGATTTTTGTTACTCCAATTGATGGTAGCCTTGTCATTATGGAAGGTAGTCTATTGTCGATATTTTTATTATTCCAATGGATGGTAGCCTTATAATTATGGAAGGTATTTTTTTGTTGAGATTTTTGTTACTCTAATGAATGGTAGCCTTGTCATTATGAAAGGTAGTCTGTTGTCGAGATTTTTGTTACTCCAATGAATGGTAGCCTTGTCATTATTGAAGGTAGTCTGTCATTGAGATTTCTGTTATTCCAATCGATTGTAGCCTTGTCACTATGGAAGGTAGTGTGTTGTTCAAATCTTTCTTACTCCAATGGATGATAGCATTTTCATTATGGAAGGTAGTCTGTTGTCGAGATTTTTGTTATTCCATTGGATGGTAGCCTTGTCAATATGGAAGGTAGTCTGTTGTTGAGATTTTTGTTACTCCAATGGATGGTAGCCTTGTCATTATGGAAGGTTGTCTGTTGTCGATATTTCTATTACTCCAATGGATGGTAGCATTGTCATTATGGAAGGTATTCTGTTTTAGAGATTTTTGTTACCCAAATGAATGGTAGCCTTCTCATTATGGAAGGTAGTCTATTGTCTAGATTTTTAGTACTCCAACGAATGGTAGCCTTGTCATTATGGAAGGTGGTATGTCTTTGAGATTTATGTTACTCCAATGGATTGTAGCCTTGTCATTATTGAAGGTAGTATGTTGTTCATATATTTGTTACTCCAATGGATGATAGCCTTTTCATTATGGAAGGTAGTCTGTTGTTGAGATTTTTGTTATTCCAATGGATGGTAACCTTGTCATCATGGAAGGTAGTCTTTTGTCGAGATTTTTGTTACTCCAATGGATGGTAGCCTTTTTATTATGCAAAGTAGTTTGTTATTCAGATTTTTGTTACTCCAATGGATGGTAGCCTTGTCATTATGAAAAGTATTTTGTTGTTCAGATTTTTGTTACTCCAATTGATGGTAGCCTTGTCATTATGGAAGGTAGTCTGTTGTCGAGATTTTTGTTATTCCATTGGATAGTAGCCTTGTCATTATGGAAGGTAGTTTATTGTTGAGATTTTTGTTATTATAATGGATGGTAATCTTGTCATTATGGAAGGAAGTCTTTTGTCGAGATTTCTATTACTCCAATGGATGGTAGCCTTGTCATTATGGAAGGTATTCTATTGTCGAGATTTTTGTTACCCAAATGGATGGTAGCCTTGTCATTATGGAAGGTAGTCTATTGTCGAGATTTTTAGTACTCCAATGAATGGTAGCCTTGTCATTATGGAAGGTAGTCTGTTGTCGAGATTTTTGTTACTCCATTGGATGGTAGCCTTGTCATTATGGAACGTAGTCTATTGTCGAGATTTTTGTTACTCCAATGGATTGTAGTCTTTTCATTATGGAAAGTAGTCTATTGTTCATATTTTTGTTACTCCAATGGATGGTAGCCTTTTCATTACGGAAGGTAGTCTATTGTCGAGATTTTTGTGATTCCATTGGATGGTAGCCTTGTCATTATGGAAGGTAGTCTGTTGTTCAGATTTTTGTTACTCCAATGGATGGTAGCCTTGTCATTATGGAAGGTTGTCTGTTGTCGATATTTGTATTACTCCAATGGATGGTAGCATTTTCATTATGGAAGGTAGTCTGTTGCCGAGATTTTTGTTACCCCAATGGATGGTAGCCTTGTCATTATTAAAGGTAGTCTATTGTGGAGATTTTTAGTACTCCAATGAATGGTAGCCTTGTCATTATGGAAGGTAGTTTGTCTTTGAGATTTATGTTACTCCAATGGATTGTAGCCTTGTCATTATGGAAGGTAGTCTGTTCTTCATATTTTTGTTACTCCAATGGATGGAAGCCTTGTCATTATGGAAGGTAGTCTGCTATCGATTTTTTTGTTACTCCAATGGATGGTAGCCTTGTCATTATGGAAGGTAGTCTATTGTTCATATTTTTGTTACTCGCATGGATGGTAGCCTTGTCATTATGGAAGGTAGCCTGTTGTCGAGATTTTTGTTATTCCATTGGATGGTAGCTTTTTCATTATGGAACGTAGTCTATTGTCGAGATTTTTGTTACTCCAATGGATGGTAGTCTTGTCATTATGGAAAGTAGTCTATTATTCATATTTTTGTTACTCCAATGGATGGTAGCCTTATCCATATGGAAGGTAGTCTATCGGAGATATTTTTATTATTCCAATGATTGGTAGCCTTGTCATTACTGAAGGCAGTTTTTTTTCAAGATTTTTTTTACTCCAATGAATGGTAGCCTTGTCATTATGGAAGGTAGTCTGTTGTCCATATTTTTGTTACTCGATCGGATGGTAGCCTTGTCATTATGGAAGGTAGTCTGTTGTCTAGATTTTTGTTATTCCATTGGATGGTAGCCTGGTCATTATGGAACGTAGTCTATTGTCGAGATTTTTGTTACTCCAATGGATGGTAGTCTTGTCATTATAGAAAGTAGTCTATTGTTCATATTTTTGTTACTCCAATGGATGGTAGCCTTTTCATTATGGAAGGTAGTCTATTGTTGATATTTTTGTTATTCCATTGGATGGTAGCCTTGTCCTTATGGAAGGTAGTATGTTGTTTAGATTTTTGTTATTCCAATGGATGGTAACCTTGTCATTATGGAAGGTTGTCTGTTGTCGATATTTCTATTACTCCAATGGATGGTAGCATTGTCATTATGGAAGGTAGTATGTTGTCGATATTTTTGTTACCCCAATGGATGGTAGCCTTGTCATTATGAAAGGTAGTTTATTGTTGATATTTTTAGTACTCCAATTAATGGTAGCCTTGTCATTATGGAAGGTAGTCTATCGTTGAGATTTATGTTACTCCAATGGATTGTAGCCTTGTCATTATGGAAGGTAGTCTGTTCTTCATATTTTTGCTACTCCAATGGATGGTAGCCTTGTCATTATGGAAGGTAGTCTGCTGTCGATTTTTTTGTTACTCCAATGGATGGTAGCCTTGTCATTATGGAAGGTATTCTGTTGTTCATATTTTTGTTTCTCGAATGGATGGTAGCCTTATCATTATGAAAGGTAGTCTGTTGTCGAGATTTTTGTTATTCCATTGGATGGTAGCTTTGTCATTATGGAACGTAGTCTATTGTCGAGATTTTTGTTACTCCAATGGCGGGTAGTCTTGTCATTATGGAAAGTAGTCTATTGTTCATATTTTTGTTACTCCAATGGATGGTAGCCTTTTCATTATGTCGAGATTTTTATTATTCCATTGGATGGTAGCCTTGTCATTATGGAAGGTAGTCTGTTGTTGAGATTTTTGTTACTCCAATGTATGGTAGCCTTGACATTATGGAAGGTAGTTTGTTGTCGATATTTCTATTACTCCAATGGATGGTAGCATTGTCATTATGGAAGGTAGTTTGTTTTCGAGATTTTTTTTACCCCAATGGATGGTGGCCTTGTCATTATGGAAGGTAGTCTATTGTTGAGATTTTTAGTACTCCAATGAATAGTAGCCTTGTCATTATGGAAGGTAGTCTGTCGTTGAGATTACGTTAATCCAATGGATTTTAGCCTTGTCATTATGGAAGGTAGTCTGTTTTTCATATTTTTGTTACTCCAATGGATGGTAGCCTTTTCATTATGGAAGGTAGTCTATTGTTGAGATTTTTGTTATTCCATTGGATGGTAGCCTTGTCTTTATGGAAGGTAGGATGTTGTTTAGATTTTTGTTATTCCAATGGATGGTAACCTTGTCATTATGGAAGGTAGTCTTTTGTCGAGATTTTTGTTACTCCAATGGATGGTAGCCTTGTCATTATGAAAAGTATTCTGTTGTTCAGATTTTTGTTACTCCAATTGATGGTAGCCTTGTCATTATGGAAGGTAGTCTATTGTCGATATTTTTATTATTCCAATGGATGGTAGCCTTATAATTATGGAAGGTATTTTTTTGTTGAGATTTTTGTTACTCTAATGAATGGTAGCCTTGTCATTATGAAAGGTAGTCTGTTGTAGAGATTTTTGTTACTCCAATGAATGGTAGCCTTGTCATTATTGAAGGTAGTCTGTCATTGAGATTTCTGTTATTCCAATCGATTGTAGCCTTGTCACTATGGAAGGTAGTGTGTTGTTCAAATCTTTGTTACTCCAATGGATGATAGCATTTTCATTATGGAAGGTAGTCTGTTGTCGAGATTTTTGTTATTCCATTGGATGGTAGCCTTGTCAATATGGAAGGTAGTCTGTTGTTGAGATTTTTGTTACTCCAATGGATGGTAGCCTTGTCATTATGGAAGGTTGTCTGTTGTCGATATTTCTATTACTCCAATGGATGGTAGCATTGTCATTATGGAAGGTATTCTGTTTTAGAGATTTTTGTTACCCAAATGAATGGTAGCCTTCTCATTATGGAAGGTAGTCTATTGTCTAGATTTTTAGTACTCCAACGAATGGTAGCCTTGTCATTATGGAAGGTGGTATGTCTTTGAGATTTATGTTACTCCAATGGATTGTAGCCTTGTCATTATTGAAGGTAGTATGTTGTTCATATATTTGTTACTCCAATGGATGATAGCCTTTTCATTATGGAAGGTAGTCTGTTGTTGAGATTTTTGTTATTCCAATGGATGGTAACCTTGTCATCATGGAAGGTAGTCTTTTGTCGAGATTTTTGTTACTCCAATGGATGGTAGCCTTTTTATTATGCAAAGTAGTTTGTTATTCAGATTTTTGTTACTCCAATGGATGGTAGCCTTGTCATTATGAAAAGTATTTTGTTGTTCAGATTTTTGTTACTCCAATTGATGGTAGCCTTGTCATTATGGAAGGTAGTCTGTTGTCGAGATTTTTGTTATTCCATTGGATAGTAGCCTTGTCATTATGGAAGGTAGTCTATTATTGAGATTTTTGTTATTATAATGGATGGTAATCTTGTCATTATGGAAGGAAGTCTTTTGTCGAGATTTCTATTACTCCAATGGATGGTAGCCTTGTCATTATGGAAGGTATTCTATTGTCGAGATTTTTGTTACCCAAATGGATGGTAGCCTTGTCATTATGGAAGGTAGTCTATTGTCGAGATTTTTAGTACTCCAATGAATGGTAGCCTTGTCATTATGGAAGGTAGTCTGTTGTCGAGATTTTTGTTATTCCATTGGATGGTAGCCTTGTCATTATGGAACGTAGTCTATTGTCGAGATTTTTGTTACTCCAATGGATTGTAGTCTTGTCATTATGGAAAGTAGTCTATTGTTCATATTTTTGTTACTCCAATAGATGGTAGCCTTTTCATTACGGAAGGTAGTCTATTGTCGAGATTTTTGTGATTCCATTGGATGGTAGCCTTGTAATTATGGAAGGTAGTCTGTTGTTGAGATTTTTGTTACTCCAATGGATGGTAGCCTTGTCATTATGGAAGGTTGTCTGTTGTCGATATTTGTATTACTCCAATGGATGGTAGCATTTTCATTATGGAAGGTAGTCTGTTGCCGAAATTTTTGTTTCCCCAATGGATGGTAGCATTGTCATTATTAAAGGTAGTCTATTGTTGAGATTTTTAGTACTCCAATGAATGGTAGCCTTGTCATTATGGAAGGTAGTTTGTCTTTGAGATTTATGTTACTCCAATGGATTGTAGCCTTGTCATTATGGAAGGTAGTATGTTCTTCATATTTTTGTTACTCCAATGGATGGAAGCCTTGTCATTATGGAAGGTAGTCTGCTATCGATTTTTTTGTTACTCCAATGGATGGTAGCCTTGTCATTATGGAAGGTAGTCTATTGTTCATATTTTTGTTACTCGCATGGATGGTAGCCTTGTCATTATGGAAGGTAGCCTGTTGTCGAGATTTTTGTTATTCCATTGGATGGTAGCTTTTTCATTATGGAACGTAGTCTATTGTCGAGATTTTTGTTACTCCAATGGATGGTAGTCTTGTCATTATGGAAAGTAGTCTATTATTCATATTTTTGTTACTCCAATGGATGGTAGCCTTATCATTATGGAAGGTAGTCTATTGGAGATATTTTTATTATTCCAATGATTGGTAGCCTTGTCATTACTGAAGGTAGTTTTTTTTCAAGATTTTTTTTACTCCAATGGATGGTAGCCTTGTCATTATGGAAGGTAGTCTGTTGTCCATATTTTTGTTACTCGATCGGATGGTAGCCTTGTCATTATGGAAGGTAGTCTGTTGTCTAGATTTTTGTTATTCCATTGGATGGTAGCCTGGTCATTATGGAACGTAGTCTATTGTCGTGATTTTTGTTACTCCAATGGATGGTAGTCTTGTCATTATAGAAAGTAGTCTATTGTTCATATTTTTGTTACTCCAATGGATGGTAGCCTTTTCATTACGGAAGGTAGTCTGTTGTCGAGATTTTTGTTATTCCATTGGATGGTAGCCTTGTCATTATGGAAGGTAGTTTGTTGTTGATATTTTTGTTACTCCAATGGATGGTAGCCTTGTCATTATGGAAGGTTGTCTGTTGTCGATATTTCTAATATTCCAATGGATGGTAGCATTGTCATTATGGAAGGTAGTATGTTGTCGATATTTTTGTTACCCCAATGGATGGTAGCCTTGTCATTATGAAAGGTAGTTTATTGTTGAGATTTTTAGTACTCCAATTAATGGTAGCCTTGTCATTATGGAAGGTAGTCTATCTTTGAGATTTATGTTACTCCAATGGATTGTAGCCTTGTCATTATGGAAGGTAGTCTGTTCTTCATATTTTTGTTACTCCAAATGATGGTAGCCTAGTCATTATGGAAGGTAGTCTGTTGTTGATTTTTTTGTTACTCCAATGGATGGTAGCCTTGTCATTATGGAAGGTAGTCTGTTGTTCATATTTTTGTTACTCGAATGGATGGTAGCCTTATCATTATGAAAGGTAGTCTGTTGTCGAGATTTTTGTTATTCCATTGGATGGTAGCTTTGTCATTATGGAACATAGTCTATTGTCGAGATTTTTGTTACTCCAATGGAGGGTAGTCTTGTCATTATGGAAAGTAGTCTATTGTTCATATTTTTGTTACTCCAATGGATGGTAGCCTTTTCATTATGTCGAGATTTTTGTTATTCCATTGGATGGTAGCCTTGTCATTATGGAAGGTAGTCTGTTGTTGAGATTTTTGTTACTCCAATGTATGGTAGCCTTGACATTATGGAAGGTAGTTTGTTGTCGATATTTCTATTACTCCAATGGATGGTAGCATTGTCATTATGGAAGGTAGTTTGTTTTCGAGATTTTTTTTACCCCAATGGATGGTGGCCTTGTCATTATGGAAGGTAGTCTATTGTTGATATTTTTAGTACTCCAATGAATGGTAGCCTTGTCATTATGGAAGGTAGTCTATCGTTGAGATTTACGTTACTCCAATGGATTGTAGCCTTGTCATTATGGAAGGTAGTCTGTTTTTCATATTTTTGTTACTCCAATGGATGGTAGCCTTTTCATTATGGAAGGTAGTCTATTGTTGATATTTTTGTTATTCTATTGGATGGTAGCCTTGTCCTTATGGAAGGTAGTATGTTGTTTAGATTTTTGTTATTCCAATTGATGGTAACCTTGTCATTATGAAAGGTAGTCTTTTGTCGAGATTTTTGTTACTCCAATGGATGGTAGCCTTGTCATTATGAAAAGTATTCTGTTGTTCAGATTTTTGTGACTCCAATTGATGGTAGCCTTGTCATTATGGAAGGCAGTCTATTGTCGATATTTTTATTATTCCAATGGATGGTAGCCTTATAATTATGGAAGGTAGTTTTTTGTTGAGATTTTTGTTACTCTAATGGATGGTAGCCTTGTCATTATGAAAGGTAGTCTGTTGTCAAGATTTTTGTTACTCCAATGAATGGTAGCCTTGTCATTATTGAAGGTAGTCTGTCATTGAGATTTCTGTTATTCCAATCGATTTTAGCCTTGTCACTTTGGAAGGTAGTGTGTTGTTCAAATCTTTGTTACTCCAATGGATGATAGCATTTTCATTATGGAAGGTAGTCTGTTGTCGAGATTTTTGTTATTCCATTGGATGGTAGCCTTGTCATTATGGAAGGTAGTCTGTTGTTGAGATTTTTGTTATTCTAATGGATGGTAATCTTGTCATTATGGAAGGTAGTCTTTTGTCGAGATTTCTATTACTCCAATGGATGGTAGCCTTGTCATTATGGAAGGTATTCTGTTTTCGAGATATTTGTTACCCAAATGGATGGTAGCCTTCTCATTATGGAAGGTAGTCTATTGTCTAGATTTTTAGTACTGCAATGAATGGTAGCCTTGTCATTATGGAAGGTGGTATGTCTTTGAGATTTATGTTACTCCAATGGATTGTAGCCTTGTCATTATTGAAGGTAGTCTGTTGTTCATATTTTTGTTACTCCAATGGATGATAGCCTTTTCATTATGGAAGGTAGTCTGTTGTTGAGATTTTTGTTATTCCAATGGATGGTAACCTTGTCATCATGGAAGGTAGTCTTTTGTCGAGATTTTTGTTACTCCATTGGATGGTAGCCTTTTTATTATGCAAAGTAGTTTGTTACTCAGATTTTTGTTACTCCAATGGATGGTAGCCTTGTCATTATGAAAAGTATTTTGTTGTTCAGATTTTTGTTACTCCAATTGATGGTAGCCTTGTCATTATGGAAGGTAGTCTATTGTCGATATTTTTATTATTCCAATGGATGGTTGCCTTGTAATTATGGAAGCTAGTTTTTTTTTGAGATTTTTGTTACTCTAATGGATGGTAGCCTTGTCATTATGAAAGGTAGTCTGTTGTCAAGATTTTTGTTACCCCAGTGGATGGTTGCCTTGTCATTATGGAAGGTAGTCTGTTGTCGAGATTTTTGTTACTCCAATGAATGGTAGCCTTGTCATTATGGAAGGTAGTCTGTCATTGAGATTTCTGTTATTCCAATCGATTGTAGCCTTGTCACTATGGAAGGTAATGGGTTGTTCAAATCTTTGTTACTCCAATGGATGATAGCGTTTTCATTTTGGAAGGTAGTCTGTTGTCGAGATTTTTGTTATTCCATTGGATGGTAGCCTTGTCTATGGAAGGTAGTCTGTTGTTGAGATTTTTGTTACTCCAATGGATGGTAGCCTTTGTCATTATGGAAGGTTGTCTGTTGTCGATATTTCTATTACTCCAATGGATGGTAGTATTGTCATTATGGAAGGTAGTATGTCGTCGAGATTTTTGTTACCCCAATGGATGGTAGCCTTGTCATTATGAAAGGTAGTTTATTGTTGTGATTTTTAGTACTCCAATTAATGGTAGCCTTGTCATTATGGAAGGTAGTCTGTCGTTGTGATTTATGTTACTCCAATGGATTGTAGCCTTGTCATTATGGAAGGTAGTATGTTCTTCATATTTTTGTTACTCCAATTGATGATAGCCTTGTCATTATGGAAGGTAGTCTGTTGTCGATTTTTTTGTTACTCCAATGGATGGTAGCCTTGTCATTATGGAAGGTAGTCTATTGTTGAGATTTTTAGTACTCCAATGAATGGTAGCCTTGTCATTATGGAAGGTAGTATGTCGTTGAGATTTACGTTACTCCAATGGATTGTAGCCTTGTCATTATGGAAGGTAGTCTGTTTTTCATATTTTTGTTACTCCAATTGGATGGTAGCCTTGTCATTATGGAAGGTAGTATGTTGTTTAGATTTTTGTTATTCCAATGGATGGTAACCTTGTCATTATGGAAGGTAGTCTTTTGTCGAGATTTTTGTTACTCCAATGGAAGGTAGCCTTGTCATTATGAAAAGTATTCTGTTGTTCAGATTTTTGTTACTCCAATTGATGGTAGCCTTGTCATTATGGAAGGTAGTCTATTGTCAATATTTTTATTATTCCAATGGATGGTAGCCTTGTAATTATGGAAGGTAGTTTTTTGTTGAGATTTTTGTTACTCTAATGGATGGTAGCCTTGTCATTATGAAAGGTAGTCTGTTGTCGAGATTTTTGTTACCCCATGTGGATGGTAGCCTTGTCATTATGGAAGGTAGTCTGTTGTCGAGATTTTTGTTACTCAAATGAATGGTAGCCTTGTCATTATGGAAGGTAGTCTGTCATTGAGATTTCTGTTATTCCAATCGATTGTAGCCTTGTCACTATGGAAGGTAGTGTGTTGTTCAAATCTTTGTTACTCCAATGGATGATAGCGTTTTCATTATGGAAGGTAGTCTGTTGTCGAGATTTTTGTTATTCCATTGGATGGTAGCCTTGTCATTATGGAAGGTAGTCTGTTGTTGAGATTTTTGTTATTCTAATGGATGGTAATCTTGTCATTATGGAAGGTAGTCTTTTGTCGAGATTTCTATTACTCCAATGGATGGTAGCCTTGTCATTATGGAAGGTATTCTGTTTTCGAGATTTTTGTTACCCAAATGGATGGTAGCCTTGTCATTATGGAAGGTAGTCTATTGTCTAGATTTTTAGTACTCCAATGAATGGTAGCCTTGTCATTATGGAAGGTGGTCTGTCTTTGAGATTTATGTTACTCCAATGGATTGTAGCCTTGTCATTATTAAAGGTAGTCTGTTGTTCATACTTTTGTTACTCCAATGGATGGTAGCCTTTTCATTATGGAAGGTAGTCTGTTGTTGAGATTTTTGTTATTCCAATGGATGGTAACCTTGTCATCATGAAAGGTAGTCTTTTGTCGAGATTTTTGTTACTCCAATGGATGGTAACCTTTTTATTATGCAAAGTAGTTTGTTATTCAGATTTTTGTTACTCCAATGGATGGTAGCCTTGTCATTATGAAAAGTATTATGTTGTTCAGATTTTTGTTACTCCAATTGATGGTAGCCTTGTCATTATGGAAGGTAGTCTATTGTCGATATTTTTATTATTCCAATGGATGGTAGCCTTGTAATTATGGAAGGTAGTTTTTTGTCGAGATTTTTGTTACTCTAATGGATGGTAGCCTTGTCATTATGAAAGGTAGTCTGTTGTCGAGATTTTTGTTACCCCAGTGGATGGTAGCCTTGTCATTATGGAAGGTAGTCTGTTGTCGAGATTTTTGTTACTCCAATGAATGGTAGCCTTGTCATTATGGAAGGTAGTCTGTCATTGAGATTTCTGTTACTCCAAGCGATTGTAGCCTTGTCAGTATGGAAGGTAGTGTGTTGTTCAAATCTTTGTTACTCCAATGGATGATAGCGTTTTCATTATGGAAGGTAGTCTGTTGTCGAGATTTTTGTTATTCCATTGGATGGTAGCCTTGTCATTATGGAAGGTAGTCTGTTGTTGAGATTTTTGTTATTCTAATGGATGGTAATCTTGTAATTATGGAAGGTAGTCTTTTGTCGAGATTTCTATTACTCCAATGGATGGTAGCCTTGTCATTATGGAAGGTATTCTGTTTTCGAGATTTTTGTTACCCAAATGGATGGTAGCCTTGTCATTATGGAAGGTAGTCTATTGTCTAGATTTTTAGTACTCCAATGAATGGTAGCCTTGTCATTATGGAAGGTGGTCTGTCTTTGAGATTTATGTTACTCCAATGGATTGTAGCCTTGTCATTATTGAAGGTAGTCTGTTGTTCCTATTTCTGTTACTCCAATGGATGGTAGCCTTTTCATTATGGAAGGTAGTCTGTTGTTGAGATTTTTGTTATTCCAATGGATGGTAACCTTGTCATCATTGAAGGTAGTCTTTTGTCGAGATTTTTGTTACTCCAATGGATGGTAGACTATTTATTATGCAAAGTAGTTTTTTGTTCAGATTTTTGTTACTCCAATGGATGGTAGCCTTGTCATTATGGAAGGTAGTCTATTGTCAAGATTTTTTTATTCAAATGGATGGTAGCCTTGTTATTATGGAAGGTAGTCTATTGTCGATATTTTTATTATTCCAATGGATGGTAGCCTTGTAATTATGGAAGGTAGTTTTTTGTCGAGTTTTTTGTTACTCCAATGGATGGTAGCCTTGTCATTATGAAAGGTAGTCTGTTGTCGATATTTTTGTAACCCCAGTGGATGGTAGCCTTGTCATTATGGAAGGTAGTCTGTTGTCGATATTTTTGTTACTCCAATGAATGGTAGCCTTGTAATTATGGAAGGTAGTATGTCATTGAGATTTCTGTTACTCCAATCGATTGTAGCCTTGTCACTATGGAAGGTAGTGTGTTGTTCAAATCTTTGTTACTCCAATGGATGATAGCCTTTTCATTATGGAAGGTAGTTTGTTGTCGAGATTTTTGTTATTCCATTGGATGGTAGCCTTGTCATTATGGAAGGTAGTCTGTTGTTGAGATTTTTGTTATTCTAATGGATGGTAATCTTGTCATTATGGAAGGTAGTCTTTTGTGGAGATTTCTATTACTCCAATGGATGGTAGCCTTGTCATTACGGAAGGTATTTTATTGTCGAGATTTTTGTTAGCCAAATGGATGGTAGCCTTGTCATTATGGAAGTTAGTCTATTATCGAGATTTTTAGTACTCCAATGAATGGTAGCATTGTCATTATTGAAGGTAGTCTGTTGTTCATATTTTTGTTACTCCAATGGATGGTAGCCTTTTCATTATGGAAGGTAGTCTGTTGTCGAGATTTTTGTTATTCCATTGGATGGTAGCCCTGTCATTATGGAAGGTAGTCTGTTGTTGAGATTTTTATTATTCCAATGGATGGTAACCTTGTCATTATGGAAGGTAGTCTTTTGTCGAGATTTTTGTTACTCCAATGGATGGTAGCCTTGTTATTATGCAAAGTAGTTTGTTATTCAGATTTTTGTTACTCCAATGGATGGAAGCCTTGTCATTATGGAAGGTAGTCTATTGTCGATATTTTTTTATTCAAATGGATGGTAGCCTTGTCATTATGGAAGGTAGTATTTTTTTGATCTTTTTGTTACTCCAATGGATGGTAGATTTGTCATTATGCAAGGTAGTATGTTGTTCATATTTTTGTTACTCCAATGGATGGTAGCCTTGTCATTATGGAAGGTAGTCTGTTGTCCATATTTTTGTTACTCGAATGGATGGTAGACTTGTCATTATGGAATGTAGTTTGTTGTCGAGATTTTTGTTATTCCATTGGATGGTAGCCTTGTCATTATGGAACGTAGTCTATTGTCGAGATTTTTGTTACTCCAATGGATTGTAGTCTTGTCATTATGGAAAGTAGTCTATTGTTCATATTTTTGTTACTCCAATGGATGGTAGCCTTTTCATTACGGAAGGTAGTCTGTTGTCGAGATTTTTGTTATTCCATTGGATGGTAGCCTTGTCATTATGGAAGGTAGTTTGTTGTTGAGATTTTTGTTACTCCAATGGATGGTAGCCTTTTCGTTATGGAAGGTTGTCTGTTGTCGATAATTCTATACTCCAATGGATGGTAGCATTTTCATTATGGAAGGTAGTCTGTTGCCGAGATTTTTATTACCCCAATGGATGGTAGCCTTGTCATTATGGAAGGTAGTCTATTGTTGAGATTTTTAGTACTCCAATGAATGGTAGCCTTGTCATTATGGAAGGTAGTCTGTCGTTGAGATTTACATTACTCCAATGGGTTGTAGCCTTGTCATTATGGAAGGTAGTCTGTTTTTCATATTTTTGTTACTCCAATGGATGGTAGCCTTTTCATTATGGAAGGTAGTCTATTGTTGAGATTTTTGTTATTCCATTGGATGGTAGCCTTGTCATTATAGAAGGTAGTATGTTGTTTAGATTTTTGTTATTCCAATGGATGGTAACCTTGTCATTATGGAAGGTAGTCTTTTGTCGAGATTTTTGTTACTCCAATGGATGGTAGCATTGTCATTATGAAAAGTATTCTGTTGTTCAGATTTTTGTTACTCCAATTGATGGTAGCCTTGTCATTATGGAAGGTAGTCTATTGTCGATATTTTTATTATTCCAATGGATGGTAGCCTTGTAATTATGGAAGGTAGTTTTTTGTCGAGATTTTTGTTACTCCAGTGGATGGTAGCCTTGTCATTATGAAGAGTAGTCTGTTGTCGAGATTTTTATTACCCCTGTGGATGGTAGCCTTGTCATTATGGAAGGTAGTCTGTTGTCGAGATTTTTGTTACTCCAATGAATGGTAGCCTTGTCATTATGGAAGGTAATCTGTCATTGAGATTTCTGTTACTCCAATCGATTGTAGCCTTGTCACTATGGAAGGTAGTGTGTTGTTCAAATCTTTGTTACTCTAATGGATGATAGCGTTTTCATTATGGAAGGTAGTCTGTTGTCGAGATTTTTGTTATTCCATTGGATGGTAGCCTTGTCATTATGGAAGGTAGTCTGTTGTTGAGATTTTTGTTATTCTAATGGATGGTAATCTTGTCATTATGGAAGGTAGTCTTTTGTCGATATTTCTATTACTCCAATGGATGGTAGCCTTGTCATTATGGAAGGTATTCTGTTTTCGAGATTTTTGTTACCCAAATGGATGGTAGCCTTCTCATTATGGAAGGTAGTCTATTGTCTAGATTTTTAGTACTCCAATGAATGGTAGCCTTGTCATTATGGAAGGTGGTCTGTCTTTGAGATTTATGTTACTCCAATGGATTGTAGCCTTGTCATTATTGAAGGTGGTCTGTTGTTCCTATTTTTGTTACTCCAATGGATGGTAGCCTTTTCATTATGGAAGGTAGTCTGTTGTTGAGATTTTTGTTATTCCAATGGATGGTAACCTTGTCATCATGGAAGGTAGTCTTTTGTCGAGATTTTTGTTACTCCAATGGATGGTAGCCTATTTATTATGCAAAGTAGTTTGTTGTTCAGATTTTTGTTACTCCAATGGATGGTAGCCTTGTCATTATCGAAGGTAGTCTATTGTCGAGATTTTTTTATTCAAATGGATGGTAGCCTTGTTATTATGGAAGGTAGTCTATTGTCGATATTTTTATTATTCCAATGGTTGGTAGCCTTGTAATTATGGAAGGTAGTTTTTTGTCGAGTTTTTTGTTACTCCAATGGATGGTAGCCTTGTCATTATGAAAGGTAGTCTGTTGTCGAGATTTTTGTTACCCCAGTGGATGGTAGCCTTGTCATTATGGAAGGTAGTCTGTTGTCGAGATTTTTGTTACTCCAATGAATGGTAGCCTTGTCATTATGGAAGGTAATCTGTCATTGAGATTTCTGTTACTCCAATCGATTGTAGCCTTGTCACTATGGAAGGTAATGTGTTGTTCAAATCTTTGTTACTCCAATGGATGATAGCGTTTTCATTATGGAAGGTAGTCTGTTGTCGAGATTTTTGTTATTCCATTGGATGGTAGCCTTGTCATTATGGAAGGTAGTCTGTTGTTGAGATTTTTGTTATTCTAATGGATGGTAATCTTGTCATTATGGAAGGTAGTCTTTTGTCGAGATTTCTATTACTCCAATGGATGGTAGCCTTGTCATTATGGAAGGTATTGTGTTTTCGAGATTTTTGTTACCCAAATGGATGGTAGCCTTCTCATCATGGAAGGTAGTCTATTGTCTAGATTTTTAGTACTCCAATGAATGGTAGCCTTGTCATTATGGAAGGTGGTCTGTCTTTGAGATTTATGTTACTCCAATGGATTGTAGCCTTGTCATTATTGAAGGTTGTCTGTTGTTCCTATTTTTGTTACTCCAATGGATGGTAGCCTTTTCATTATGGAAGGTAGTCTGTTGTTGAGATTTTTGTTATTCCAATGGATGGTAACCTTGTCATCATGGAAGGTAGTCTTTTGTCGAGATTTTTGTTACTCCAATGGATGGTAGCCTATTTATTATGCAAAGTAGTTTGTTGTTCAGATTTTTGTTACTCCAATGGATGGTAGCGTTGTCATTATGGAAGGTAGTCTATTGTCGAGATTTTTTTATTCAAATGGATGGTAGCCTTGTTATTATGGAAGGTAGTCTATTGTCGATATTTTTATTATTCCAATGGTTGGTAGCCTTGTAATTATGGAAGGTAGTTTTTTGTCGAGTTTTTTGTTACTCCAATGGATGGTAGCCTTGTCATTATGAAAGGTAGTCTGTTGTCGATATTTTTGTAACCCCAGTGGATGGTAGCCTTGTCATTATGGAAGGTAGTCTGTTGTCGATATTTTTGTTACTCCAATGAATGGTAGCCTTGTAATTATGGAAGGTAGTATGTCATTGAGATTTCTTTTACTTCAATCGATTGTAGCCTTGTCACTATGGAAGGTAGTGTGTTGTTCAAATCTTTGTTACTCCAATGGATGATAGCCTTTTCATTATGGAAGGTAGTCTATTGTCGAGATTTTTGTTATTCCATTGGATGGTAGCCTTGTCATTATGGAAGGTAGTATGTCATTGAGATTTATGTTACTCCAATGCATTGTAGCCTTGTCATTATGGAAGGTAGTTTGTTGTCGAGATTTTTGTTATTCCATGGGATGGTAGCCTTGGCATTATGTAAGGTAGTATGTTCTTGATATTTTTGTTATTCTAATGGATGGTAATCTTGTCATTATGGAAGGTAGTCTTTTGTGGAGATTTCTATTACTCCAATGGATGGTAGCCTTGTCATTATGGAAGGTATTTTATTGTCGAGATTTTTGTTACCCAATTGGATGGTAGCCTTGTCATTATGGAAGTTAGTCTATTATCGAGATTTTTAGTACTCCAATGAATGGTAGCCTTGTCATTATGGAAGGTGGTCTGTCGTTGAGATTTATGTTATTCCAATGGATTGTAGCCTTGTCATTATTGAAGGTAGTCTGTTGTTCATATTTTTGTTACTCCAATGGATGGTAGCCTTTTCATTATGGAAGGTAGTCTGTTGTCGAGATTTTTGTTATTCCATTGGATGGTAGCCTTGTCATTATGGAAGGTAGTCTGTTGTTGAGATTTTTATTATTCCAATGGATGGTAACCTTGTCATTATGGAAGGTAGTCTTTTGTCAAGATTTTTGTTACTCCAATGGATGGTAGCCTTGTTATTATGCAAAGTAGTTTGTTATTCAGGTTTTTGTTACTCCAATGGATGGAAGCCTTGTCATTATGGAAGGTAGTCTATTGTCGATATTTTTTTATTCAAATGGATGGTAGCCTTGTCATTATGGAAGGTAGTATTTTTTTGATATTTTTGTTACTCCAATGGATGGTAGATTTGTCATTATGCAAGGTAGTATGTTGTTCATATTTTTGTTACTCCAATGGATGATAGCCTTGTCATTATGGAAGGTAGTCTGTTGTCCATATTTTTGTTACTCGAATGGATGGTAGCCTTGTCATTATGGACTGTAGTCTGTTGTCGAGATTTTTGTTATTCCATTGGATGGTAGCCTTGTCATTATGGAACGTAGTCTATTGTCGAGATTTTTGTTACTCCAATGGATTGTAGTCTTGTCATTATGGAAAGTAGTCTATTGTTCATATTTTTGTTACTCCAATGGATGGTAGCCTTTTCATTACGGAAGGTAGTCTGTTGTCGAGATTTTTGTTATTCCATTGGATGGTAGCCTTGTCATTATGGAAGGTAGTCTGTTGTTGAGATTTTTGTTACTCCAATGGATGGTAGCCTTTTCATTATGGAAGGTTGTCTGTTGTCGATATTTCTATACTCCAATGGATGGTAGCATTTTCATTATGGAAGGTAGTCTGTTGCCGAGATTTTTGTTACCCCAATGGATGGTAGCCTTGTCATTATTAAAGGTAGTCTATTGTTGAGATTTTTAGTACTCCAATGAATGGTAGCCTTGTCATTATGGAAGGTAGTCTGTCGTTGAGATTTACGTTACTCTAATGGATTGTAGCCTTGTCATTATGGAAGGTTGTTTGTTCTTCATATTTTTGTTACTCCAATGGATGGTAGCCTTTTCATTATGGAAGGTAGTCTATTGTTGAGATTTTTGTTATTCCATTGGATGGTAGCCTTGTCATTATGGAAGGTAGTATGTTGTTTAGATTTTTGTTATTCCAATGGATAGTAACCTTGTCATTATGGAAGGTAGTCTTTTGTCGAGATTTTTGTTACTCCAATGGATGGTAGCCTTGTCATTATGAAAAGTATTCTGTTGATCAGATTTTTGTTACTCCAATTGATGGTAGCCTTGTCATTATGGAAGGTAGTCTATTGTCGATATTTTTATTATTCCAATGGATGGTAGCTTTGTAATTATGGAAGGTAGTTTTTTGTTGAGATTTTTGTTACTCCAATTGATGGTAGCCTCGTCATTATGAAAGGTAGTCTGTTGTCGAGATTTTTGTTACCCCAGTGGATGGTAGCCTTGTCATTATGGAAGGTAGTCTGTTGTCGAGATTTTTGTTACTCCAATGAATGGTAGCCTTGTCATTATTGAAGGTAGTCTGTCATTGAGATTTCTGTTACTCCAATCGATTGTAGCCTTGTCACTATGGAAGGTAGTGTGTTGTTCAATTCTTTCTTACTCCAATGGATGATAGCCTTGTCATTATGGAAGGTAGTCTGTTGTCGAGATTTTTGTTATTCCATTGGATGGTAGCCTTGTCATTATGGAAGGTAGTTTGTTGTTGAGATTTTTGTTATTCTAATGGATGGTAGTCTTTTGTCGAGATTTCTATTACTCCAATGGATGGTAGCCTTGTCATTATGGAAGGTATTCTGTTTTCGAGATTTTTGTTACCCAAATGGATGGTAGCCTTCTCATTATAGAAGATAGTCTATTGTCTATATTTTTAGTACTCCAATGAATGGTAGCCTTGTCATTATGGAAGGTGGTCTGTCTTTGAGATTTATGTTACTCCAATGGATTCTAGCCTTGTCATTATTGATGGTAGTCTGTTGTTCATATTTTTGTTACTCCAATGGATGGTAATCTTTTCATTATGGAATGTAGTTTGTTGTTGAGATTTTTGTTATTCCAATGGATGGTAACCTTGTCATTATAGAAGGTAGTCTTTTGTCGAGATTTTTGTTAGTCCAATGGATGGTAGCCTTGTTATTATGCAAAGTAGTCTGTTGTTCAGATTTTTGTTACTCCAATGGATGGTAGCCTTGTCATTATGGAAGTTAGTCTATTGTCGAGATTTTTTTATTAAAATAGATGTAGCCTTGTCATTATGGAAGGTAGTCTATTGTCGATATTTTTATTATTCCAATGGATGGTAGCCTTGTAATTATGGAAGGTAGTTTTTTGTCGAGATTTTTGTTACTCCAATGGATGGTAGCCTTGTCATTATGAAAGGTAGTTTGTTGTCGAGATTTTACGTTACTCCAATGGATTGTAGCCTTGTCATTATGGAAGGTAGTCTGTTTTTCATATTTTTGTTACTCCAATGGATGGTAGCCTTTTCATTATGGAAGGTAGTCTATTGTTGAGATTTTTGTTATTCCATTGGATGGTAGCCTTGTCATTATGGAAGGTAGTATGGTTTTTAGATTTTTGTTATTCCAATGGATGGTAACCTTGTCATTATGGAAGGTAGTCTTTTGTCGAGATTTTTGTTACTCCAATGGATGGTAGCCTTGTCATTATGAAAAGTATTCTGTTGTTCAGATATTTGTTACTCCAATTGATGGTAGCGTTGTCATTATGGAAGTTAGTCTATTGTCGATATTTTTATTATTCCAATGGATGGTAGCCTTGTAATTATGGAAGGTAGTTTTTTCTCTAGATTTTTGTTACTCCAATCGATGGTAGCCTTGTCATTATGAAAGGTAGTCTGTTGTCGAGATTTTTGTTACCCCAGTGGATGGTAGCCTTGTCATTATGGAAGGTAGTCTGTTGTCGAGATTTTTGTTACTCCAATGAATGGTAGCCTTGTCATTATTGAAGGTAGTTTGTCATTGAGATTTCTGTTAATCCAATCGATTGTAGCCTTGTCACTATGGAAGGTAGTGTGTTGTTCAAATTTTTCTTACTCCAATGGATGATAGCCTTTTCATTATGGAAGGTAGTCTGTTGTCGAGATTTTTGTTATTTCATTGGATGGTAGTCTTGTCATTATGGAAGGTAGTATGTTGTTTTGATTTTTTTTATTCTAATGGATGGTAATCTTGTCATTATGGAAGGTAGTCTTTTGTCGAGATTTCTAGTACTCCAATGGATGGTAGCCTTGTCATTATGGAAGGTATTCTGTTTTCCAGATTTTTGTTACCCAAATGGATGGTAGCCTTCTCATTATGGAAGGTAGTCTATTGTCTAGATTTTTAGTACTCCAATGAATGGTAGCCTTGTCATTATGGAAGGTAGGATGTCATTGAGATTTCTGTTACTCCAATGGATTGTAGCCTTGTCATTATCGAAGGTAGTCTGTTGTCGATATTTTTGTTACTCCAATGAATGGTAGCCTTGTCATTATGCAAGGTAGACTGTTGTTCAAATTTTTGTTACTCCAATGGATGGTAGCCTTGTCATTATGGAAGGTAGTCTATTGTCGAGATTTTTGTTATTCCAATTGATGGTAGCGTTGCCAATATGGAAGGTAGTTTTTTCTCGAGATTTTTGTTACTCCAATGGATGGTAGCCTTGTCATTATGGAAGGTAGTCTCTTGTCGAGATTTTTGTTACCCCAGTGGATGGTAGCCTTGTCATTATGGAAGGTAGTCTACTATCAAGATTTTTGGTACTCCAACGAATGGTAGCCTTATCATTATGGAAGGTAGTATATCGTTGAGATTTATGTTACTCCAATGCATTGTAGCCTTGTCATTATGGAAGGTAGTTTGTTGTCGAGATTTTTGTTATTCCATTGGATGGTAGTCTTGGCATTATGTAAGGTAGTATGTTCTTGAGATTTTTATTTTTCTAATTAATGGTAACCTTGTATTTATGGAAGGTAGTCTTTTGTCGAGATTTCTATTACTCCGATGGATGGTATCCTTGTCATTATGGAAGGTATTCTATTATCGAGATTTTTGTTACCCAAATTGATGGTAGCCTTGTCATTATGGAAGGTAGTCTATTGTCGAGATTTTTAGTACTCCAATGAATGGTAGCCTTGTCATTATGGAAGGTAGTTTGTCCTTGAGATTTATGTTACTCCAATGGATTGTAGCCTTGTCATTATTGAAGGTAGTATGTTGTTCATATTTTTGTTACTCCAATGGATGGTAGCCTTTTTATTATAGAAGGTAGTCTGTTGTCGAGATTTTTTTTATTCCATTGGATGGTAGCCTTGTCATTATGGAAGGTAGTCTATTGTCGAGATTTTTGGTACTCCAATGAATGGTAGCCTTGTCATTATGGAAGGTAGTCTGTCGTTGAGATTTCTGTTACTCCAATGGATCGTAGACTTGTCATTATGGAAGGTTATCTGTTGTTCAAATCTTCGTTACTCCAATTGATGATATCCATGTAATTATGGAAGGTAGTCTGTTGTCGAGATTTTTGTTAATCTAATGGATGGTAGCCTTGTCATTATGGAAAGGAGTTTGTTGTCGAGAATTTGTTACTCCAATGGATGGTAGCCTTGTCATTATGGAACATAGTCTGTTGTTGATATTTTCGTTACTCCAATGTATGGTAGCCTTGTCATTATGGAAGGTAGTCTGTTGTCGATATTTTTGTTACTCCAACGAATGGTAGCCTTGTCATTATGCAAGGTAGTCTGTTGTTCAAATTTTTGTTACTCCAATGGATGGTAACCTTGTCATTATGGAAGGTAGTTTGTTGTCAAGATTTTTGATACCCCAATGGATGTTAGCCTTGTCATTATGGAAGGTAGTCTATTGTCGAGATTTTTAGTACTCCAATGAATGGTAGCCTTGTCATTATCATTGAGATTTATGTTACTCCAATGGATTGTAGCCTTCTCATTATTGAAGGTAGTCTATTGTTCATATTTTTGTTACTCCATTGGATGGTAGCCTTTTCATTATGGAAGGTAGTCTGTTGTCGATATTTTTGTTATTACATTGGATTGTAGCCTTGTCATTTTTGAAGGTAGTCTGTTGTTGAGATTTTTGTTATTCCAATGGATGGTAACCTTGTCATTATGGAAGGTAGTCTTTTGTCGAGATTTTGTTACTCCAAGGATGGTAGCCTTGGTATTATGCAAGGTAGTCTTGTCATTATGGAAGGTATTCTATTATCGAGATTTCTATTACTCCGATGGATGGTAGCCTTGTCATTATGGAAGGTATTCTGTTATCGAGATTTTTTTATTCAAATGGATGGTAGCCTTGTCATTATGGAAGGTAGTCTTTTTTCGATATTTTTGTTACTCCAATGGATTGTAGCTTTGTCATTATGCAAGGTAGTATGTTGTTCATATTTTTGTAACTCCAATGGATGCTAGCCTTGTCATTATGAAAGGTAGTCTATTGGCGATATTTTTATTATTCCAATGGATGGTAGCCTTGTAATTACTGAAGGTAGTTTTTTGTCAAGATTTTTGTTACTCCAATGGATGGTAGCCTTGTCATTATGGAAGGTAGTCTGTTGTCGAGATTTTTGTTACCCTAGTGGATGGTAGCCTTGTCATTATGGAAGGTAGTCTATTGTCGAGATTTTTGGTACTCCAACGAATGGTAGCCTTGTCATTATGGAAGGTAGTCTGTCGTTTAGATTTCTATTACTCCAATGGATTGTAGCCTTGTCATTATGGAAGGTAATATGTTGTTCAAATCTTCGTTAATCCAATTGATGATAGCCTTATCATTATGGAAGGTAGTATGTCGTTGAGATTTATGTTACTCCAATGCATTGTAGCCTTGTCATTATGGAAGGTAGTATGTTGTCGAGATTTTTGTTATTCCATTGGATGGTAGCCTTGGCATTATGTAAGGTAGTATGTTCTTGAGATTTTTGTTATTCTAATTAATGGTAACCTTGTCATTATGGAAGGTAGTCTTTTGTCGAGATTTCTATTACTCCGATGGATGGTAGCCTTGTCATTATGGAAGGTATTCTATTGTCGAGATTTTTGTTACCCAAATGGATGGTAGCCTTGTCATTATGGAAGGTAGTCTATTGTCGAGATTTTTAGTACTCCAATGAATGGTAGCCTTGTCATTATGGAAGGTAGTCTGTCCTTGAGATTTATGTTACTCCAATGGATTGTAGCCTTGTCATTATTGAAGGTAGTATGTTGTTCATATTTTTGTTACTCCAATGGATGGTAGCCTTTTTATTATAGAAGGTAGTCTATTGTCGAGGTTTTTGTTATTCCATTGGATGGTAGCCTTGTAATTATGGAAGGTAGTTTTTTGTTGAGATTTTGTTACTCCAATGGATGGTAGCCTTGTCATTATGGAAGGTAGTCTGTTGTCGATATTTTTGTTACCCATGTGGATGGTAGCCTTGTCATTATGGAAGGTAGTCTATTGTCGAGATTTTTGGTTCTCCAATGAATGGTAGCCTTGTCATTATGGAAGGTAGTCTGTCGTTGAGATTTCTGTTACTCCAATGGATCGTAGCCTTATCATTATGGAAGGTAATTTGTTGTTCAAATCTTCGTTACTCTAATTGATGATATCCTTGTAATTACGGAAGGTAGTCTGTTGTCGAGATTTTTGTTACTCCAATGGATGGTAGCCTTGTCATTATGGAAAGGAGTTTGTTGTCGAGATTTTGTTACTCCAATGGATGGTAGCCTTGTCATTATGGAACATAGTTTGTTGTTGATATTTTCGTAACTCCAATGTATGATAGCCTTGTCATTATGGAAGGTAGTCTGTTGTCGATATTTTTGTTACTCCAACGAATGGTAGCCTTGTTATTATGCAAGGTAGTCTGTTGTTCAAATTTTTGTTACTCCAATGGATGGTAACCTTGTCATTATGGAAGGTAGTCTATTGTCGAGATTTTTGTTATTCCAATTGATGGTAGCATTGTCATTATGGAAGGTAGTTTTTTCTCAAGATTTTTGTTACTCCAATGAATGGTATCATTGTCATTATGGAAGGTAGTCTGTTGTCGAGATTTTTGTTACCCCAATGGATGCTAGCCTTGTAATTATGGAAGGTAGTCTATTGTCGAAATATTTAGTACTCCAATGAATGGTAGCCTTGTCATTATGGAAGGTGGTCTATCATTGAGATTTATGTTACTCCAATGGATTGTAGCCTTGTCATTATTGAAGGTAGTCTGTTGTTCATATTTTTGTTACTCCAATGGATGGTAGCCTTTTCATTACGGAAGGTAGTCTAGTCGATATTTATGTTATTACATCAGATTGTAGCCTTGTCATTTTGGAAGGTAGTCTGTTGTTGAGATTTTTGTTATTCCAATGGATGGTAACCTTGTCATTATGGAAGGTAGTCTTTTGTCGAGACTTTTTTATTCAAATGGATGGTAGCCTTGTCATTATGGAAGGTAGTCTTTTTTCGATATTTTTGTTACTCCAATGGATTGTAGCTTTGTCATTATGCAAGGTAGTATGTTGTTCATATTTTTGTAACTCCAATGGATGGTAGCCTTGTCATTATGGAAGGTAGTCTATTGGCGATATTTTTATTATTCCAATGGATGGTAGCCTTGTAATTACTGAAGGTGGTTTTTTGTCAAGATTTTTGTTACTCCAATGGATGGTAGCCTTGTCATTATGGAAGGTAGTCTGTTGTCGAGATTTTTGGTACTCCAATGAATGGTATCCTTTTCATTATGGAAGGTAGTATGTCGTTGAGATTTCTGTTACTCCAATGGATTGTAGCCTTGTCATTATGGAAGGTAGTCTGTTGTCGATATTTTTGTTACTCCAATGAATGGTAGCCTTGTCATTATGGAAGATAGTCTATTGTCGAGATTTTTGTTATTCCAATTGATGGTAGAGTTATCATTATGGAAGGTAGTTTTTTCTCGAGATTTTTGTTACTCCAATGATTGATAGCCTTGTCATTTTGGAAGGTAGTCTGTTGTCGAGATTTTTGTTACCCCAGTGGATGGTAGCCTTGTCATTATGGAAGGTAGTCTATTGTCGAGATTTTTGGTACTCCAACGAATGGTAGCCTTGTCATTATGGAAGGTAGTCTGTCGTTCAGATTTCTATTACTCCAATGGATTGTAGCCTTGTCATTATGGAAGGTAATATGTTGTTCAAATCTTCGTTACTCCAATTGATGATAGACTTATCATTATGGAAGGTAGTATGTCATTGAGATTTATGTTACTCCAATGCATTGTAGCCTTGTCATTATGGAAGGTAGTTTGTTGTCGAGATTTTTGTTATTCCATTGGATGGTAGCCTTGGCATTATGTAAGGTAGTATGTTCTTGAGATTTTTGTTATTCTAATTGATGGTAACCTTGTCATTATGGAAGGTAGTCTTTTGTCGAGATTTCTATGACTCCGATGGATGGTAGCCTTGTCATTATGGAAGGTATTCTATTGTCGAGATTTTTGTTACCCAAATGGATGGTAGCCTTGTCATTATGGAAGGTTGTCTATTGTCGAGATTTTTAGTACTCCAATGAACGGTAGCCTTGTCATTATGGAAGGTAGTCTGTCCTTGAGATTTATGTTACTCCAATGGATTGTAGCCTTGTCATTATTGAAGGTAGTATGTTGTTCATATTTTTGTTACTCCAATGGATGGTAGCCTTTTTATTATAGAAGGTAGTCTGTTGTCGAGATTTTTGTTATTCCATTGGATGGTAGCCTTGTAATTATGGAAGGTAGTTTTTTGTTGAGATTTTGTTACTCCAATGGATGGTAGCCTTGTCATTATGGAAGGTAGTCTGTTGTCGAGATTTTTGTTACCCTAGTGGATGGTAGCCTTGTCATTATGGAAAGTAGTCTATTGTCGAGATTTTTGGTACTCCAATGAATGGTAGCCTTGTCATTATGGAAGGTAGTCTGTCGTTGAGATTTCTGTTACTCCAATGGATCGTAGCCTTGTCATTATGGAAGGTAATTTGTTGTTCAAATCTTCGTTACTCCAATTGATGATATCCTTGTAATTACGGAAGGTAGTCTGTTGTCGAGATTTTTGTTACTCCAATGGATGGTAGCCTTGTCATTATGGAAAGGAGTTTGTTGTCGAGATTTTGTTACTCCAATGGATGGTAGCCTTGTCATTATGGAACATAGTTTGTTGTTGATATTTTCGTAACTCCAATGTATGATAGCCTTGTCATTATGGAAGGTAGTCTGTTGTCGATATTTTTGTTACTCCAACGAATGGTAGCCTTGTTATTATGCAAGGTAGTCTGTTGTTCAAATTTTTGTTACTCCAATTGATGGTAAGCTTGTCATTATGGAAGGTAGTCTATTGTCGAGATTTTTGTTATTCCAATTGATGGTAGCGTTGTCATTATTGAAGGTAGTTTTTTCTCGAGATTTTTGTTACTCCAATGAATGGTATCATTGTCATTATGGAAGGTAGTCTGTTGTCGAGATTTTTGTTACCCCAATGGATGCTAGCCTTGTAATTATGGAAGGTAGTCTATTGTCGAAATATTTAGTACTCCAATGAATGGTAGCCTTGTCATTATGGAAGGTGGTCTATCATTGAGATTTATGTTACTCCAATGGGTTGTAGCCTTGTCATTATTGAAGGTAGTCTATTGTTCATATTTTTGTTACTCCAATGGATGGTAGCCTTTTCATTATGGAAGGTAGTCTCTTCTCGATATTTTTGTTATTACATTGGATTGTAGCCTTGTCATTTTTGAAGGTAGTCTGTTGTTGAGATTTTTATTATTCCAATGGATGGTAACCTTGTCATTATGGAAGGTAGTCTTTTGTCGAGATTTTGTTACTCCAAGGATGGTAGCCTTCTTATTATGCAAAGTAGTCTGTTGTCGAGACTTTTTTATTCAAATGGATGGTAGCCTTGTCATTATGGAAGGTAGTCTTTTTTCGATATTTTTGTTACTCCAATGGATTGTAGCTTTGTCATTATGCAAGGTAGTATGTTGTTCATATTTTTGTAACTCCAATGGATGGTAGCCTTGTCATTATGGAAGGTAGTCTATTGGCGATATTTTTATTATTCCAATGGATGGTAGCCTTGTAATTACTGAAGGTAGTTTTTTGTCAAGATTTTTGTTACTCCAATGGATGGTAGCCTTGTCATTATGGAAGGTAGTCTGTTGTCGATATTTTTGGTACTCCAATGAATGGTATCCTTGTCATTATGGAAGGTAGTATGTCGTTGAGATTTCTGTTACTCCAATGGATTGTAGCCTTGTCATTATGGAAGGTAGTTTGTTGTCGATATTTTTGTTACTCCAATGAATGGTAGCCTTGTCATTATGGAAGATAGTCTATTGTCGAGATTTTTGTTATTCCAATTGATGGTAGCGTTGTCATTATGGAAGGTAGTTTTTTCTCGAGATTTTTGTTACTCCAATGAATGATATCCTTGTCATTTTGGAAGGTAGTCTGTTGTCGAGATTTTTGTTACCCCAGTGGATGGTAGCCTTGTCATTATGGAAGGTAGTCTATTGTCGAGATTTTTGGTACTCCAACGAATGGTAGCCTTGTCATTATGGAAGGTAGTCCGTCGTTGAGATTTCTATTACTCCAATGGATTGTAGCCTTGTCATTATGGAAGGTAATATGTTGTTCAAATCTTCGTTACTCCAATTGATGATAGACTTATCATTATGGAAGGTAGTATTTCGTTGAGATTTATGTTACTCCAATGCATTGTAGCCTTGTCATTATAGAAGGTAGTTTGTTGTCGAGATTTTTGTTATTCCATTGGATGGTAGCCTTGTCATTATGGAAGGTAGTCTATCCTTGAGATTTATGTTACTCCAATGGATTGTAGCCTTGTCATTATTGAAGGTAGTATGTTGTTCATATTTTTGTTACTCCAATAAGTGGTAGCCTTTTTATTATAGAAGGTAGTCTGTTGTCGAGATTTTTGTTATTCCATTGGATGGTAGCCTTGTAATTATGGAAGGTTGTTTTTTGTTGAGATTTTGTTACTCCAATGGATGGTAGCCTTTTCATTATGGAAGGTAGTCTGTTGTCGAGATTTTTGTTACCCTAATGAATGGTAGCCTTGTCATTATGGAAGGTAGTCTATTGTCGAGATTTTTGGTACTCCAATGAATGGTAGCCTTGTCATTATGGAAGGTAGTCTGTCGTTGAGATTTCTGTTACTCCAATGGATCGTAGCCTTGTCATTATGGAAGGTAATCTTTTGTTCAAATCTTCGTTACTCCAATTAATGATATCCTTGTAATTATGGAAGGTAGTCTGTTGTCGAGATTTTTTTTACTCCAATGGATGGTAGCCTTGTCATTATGGAAAGGAGTTTGTTGTCGAGATTTTGTTACTTCAATGGATGGTAGCCTTGTCATTATGGAACATAGTCTATTGTTGATATTTTCGTTACTCCAATGTATGGTAGCCTTGTCATTATGGAAGGTAGTCTGTTGTTGATATTTTTGTTACTCCAACGAATGGTAGCCTTGTCATTATGCAAGGTAGTCTGTTGTTCAAATTTTTGTTACTCCAATGGATGGTAACCTTATCATTATGGAAGGTAGTCTATTGTCGAGATTTTTGTTATTCCAATTGATGGTAGCATTGTCATTATGGAAGGTAGTTTTTTCTCTAGATTTTTGTTACTCCAATGAATTGTATCATTGTCATTATGGAAGGTAGTCTGTTGTCGAGATTTTTGTTAACCCAATGGATGCTAGCCTTGTCATTATTGAAGGTAGTCTATTGTCGAAATATTTAGTACTCCAATGAATGGTAGCCTTGTCATTATGGAAGGTAGTTTGTCGTTGAGATTTATGTTACTCCAATGGATTGTAGCCTTGTCATTATTGAAGGTAGTCTGTTGTTCATATTTTTGTTACTCCAATGGATGGTAGCCTTTTTATTATGGAAGGTAATCTGTTGTCGTGATTTTTGTTTTTCCATTGGATGGTAGCCTTGTCATTATGGAAGGTAGTTTGTTATTTAGATTTTTGTTATTCAAATGGATGGTAGCCTTGTAATTATGCAAAGTAGTCTGTTGTTCAGATTTTTGTTACTCCAATGGATGGTAGCCTTGTCATTATGGAAGGTAGTCTATTGTCGAGATTTTTGTCATTCAAATGGATGGTAGCCTTGTCATTATAGAAGGTAGTCTTTTTTCGATATTTTTGTTACTACAATGGATGGTAGCTTTGTTATTATGCAAGGTAGTATGTTGTTCAGATTTTTGTTACTCCAATGGATGGTAGCCTTTTTATTATGGAAGGTAGTTTTTTGTCGAGATTTTTGTTACTCCAATGGATGGTAGCCTTGTCATTATTGAAGGTAGTCTGTTGTCGAGATTTTTGTTACCCCATAGGATGGTAGCCTTGTCATTATGGAAGGTAGTCTATTGTCGATATTTTGGTACTCCAATGAATGGTAGCCTTGTCATTATGAGAGGTAGTCTGTTGTTCAAATCTTCGTTACTCCAATTGATGATAGCCTTGTAATTATGGAAGGTAGTCTATTGTCGAGATTTTTGTTACTCCAATGGATGGTAGCCTTCTCATTATGGAACATAGTCTGTTGTTAATATTTTTGTTACTCCAATGTATGGTAGCCTTGTCATTATGGAAGGTAGTCTATTGTCGATATTTTTGTTACTCCAATGAATGGTAGCCTTGTCATTATGAAAGGTAGTCTGTTGTTCAGATTTTTGTTACTCCAATGGATGGTAGCCTTGTCATTGTGGAAGGTAGTCTATTATCGAGATTTTTGTTATTCCAATTGATGGTAGCGTTGTCATTATGGAAGGTAGTTTTTTCTCGAGATTTTTGTTACTCCAATGAATGGTAGCCTTGTCATTATGGAAGGTAGTCTATTGTCGATATTTTTAGTACTCCAATGAATGGTAGCCTTGTCATTATGGAAGGTAGTATGTCATTGAGATTTATGTTACTCCAATGCATTGTAGCCTTGTAATTATGGAAGGTAGTATGTTGTTCAAATCTTTGTTACTCCAATGGATGGTAGCATTATCATTATGGAACATAGCCTGTTGTTGATATTTTTGTTACTCCAATGTATGGTAGCCTTGTCATTATGCAAGGTAGTCTGTTGTTCAGATTTTTGTTACTCCAATGGATGGTAGCCTTGTCATTATGGAAGGTATTCTATTGTCGAGATTTTTGTTATTCCAATTGATGGTAGCATTGTCATTATGGAAGGTAGTATTAACTCGAGATTTTTGTTACTCCAATGAATGGTAGCCTTCTCATTATTGAAGGTAGTCTATTGTTGAGATTATTGTTACCCCAATGGATGGTAGCCTTGTCATTATGGAAGGTAGTCTATTGTCGAGTTTTTTAGTACTCCAATGAATGGTAGCCTTTTCATTATGGAAGTAGTATGTCATTGAGATTTATGTTACTCCTATGCATTATAGCATTCTCATTATGGAATGTAGTCTGTTGTTCATATTTTTGTTACTCCAATGGATGATAGCCTTTTCATTATGGAAGGTAGTCTGTTGTCGAGATTTTTGTTATTTCATTGGATGGTAGCCTTGGCATTATGGAAGGTAGTATGTTGTTGAGATTTTTGTTATTCTAATGGATGGTAAACTTGTCATTATGGAAGGTAGTCTTTTGTCGAGATTTCTAGTACTCCAATGGATTGTAGACTTGTCATTATGGAAGGTAGTCTATTGTCGATATTTTTAGTACTCCAATGAATGGTAGCCTTGTCATTATGGAAGGTAGTCTGTCGTTGAGATTTATGTTATTCCAATTGATGATAGCCTTGTAATTATGGAAGGTAGTCTGTTGTCGATATTTTTGTTATTCCATTGGATGGTAGACTTGTCATTATGGAAGGTAGTCTATTGTTGAGATTTTTGGTATTCCAATGGATGGTAACCTTGTCATTATGGAAGGTAGTCTTTTGTCGAGATTTTTGTTACTCCAATGGATGGTAGCCTTGTCATTATGCAAAGTAGTCTGTTGTTCAGATTTTTGTTACCTCAATGGATGGTAGCCTTGTCAATATGGAAGGTAGTCTATTGTCGGGATTTTTGTTATTCAAATGGATGGTAGCCTTATCATTATGGAAGGTAGTATTTTTTCGATATTTTTGTTACTCCAATGGATGGTAGCTTTGTCATTATGCAAGGTAGTATGTTGTTCAGATTTTTGTTACTCCAATGGATGGTAGCCTTGTCATTATGGAAGTTAGTCTATTGTCGATATTTTTATTATTCCAATGGATGGTAGCCTTGTCATTATGGAAGGTAGTTTTTTGTTATTATGGAAGGTAGTTTTTTGTTGAGATTTTTGTTACTCCGATGGATGGTAGCCTTGTCATTATGGAAGGGAGTCTGTTGTCGAGATTTTTGCTACCCTAGTGGATGGTAGCCTTATCATTACGGAAGGTAGTCTGTTGTCGAGATTTTTGGTACTCCAATGAATGGTAGCCTTGTCATTATGGAAGGTAGTCTGTCGTTGAGATTTCTGTTACTCCAATGGATTGTAGCCTTGTCATTATGGAAGGTAGTCTGTTGTTCAAATCTTCGTTACTCCAATTAATGGTAGCCTTTTTATTATGGAAGGTAGTCTGTTGTCGATATTTTTGTTATTCCATTGGATGGTAGCCTTGTCATTATGGAAGGTAGTTTGTTGTTGATATTTTTGTTATTCTAATGGATGGTAACCTGGTCATTATGGAAGGTAGTCTTTTTTCGAGATTTTTGTTACTCTAATGGATGGTAGCCTTGTCATTATGCAAGGTAGTCTGTTGTTCAGATTTTTGTTACTCTAGTGGATGGTAGCCTTGTCAATATGGAAGGTAGTCTATTGTCGAGATTTTTGTTATTCAAATGGATGGTAGCCTTGTCATTATTGAATTTAGTATTTTTTCGATATTTTTGTTACTCCAATGGATGGTAGCTTTCTCATTATGCAAGGTAGTATGTTGTTCATATTTTTGTTACTCCAATGGATGGTAGCCTTGTCATTATGGAAGGTGGTCTATTGTTTGTATTTTTATTATTCCAATGGATGGTAGCCTTGTATTTATGGAAGGTAGTTTTTTGTTATTATGGAAGATAGTTTTTTGTTGAGATTTTTGTTACTCCAATGGATGGTAGCCTTGTCATTATGGAAGGTAGTCTGTTGTCGAGATTTTTGCTACCCTAGTGGATGGTAGCCTTGTCATTATGGAAGGTAGTCTATTGTCGAGATTTTTGGTACTCCAATGAATGGTAGCCTTGTCATTATGGAAGGTAGTCTGTCGTTGAGATTTCTGTTACTCCAACGGATTATAGCCTTTTCATTATGGAAGGTAGTTTGTTGTTCAAATCTATGTTACTCCAATTGATGATAGCCTTGTAATTATGGAAGATAGTCTGTTGTCGATATTTTTGTTATTCCATTGGATGGTAGCCTTGTCATTATGGAAGGTAGTCTGTTGTTGAGATTTTATGTATTCCAATGGTTGGTAACCTGGTCATTATGGAAGGTAGTCATTTGTCGAGATTTTTGTTACTCCAATGGATGGTAGCCTTGTCATTATGCAGAGTAGTCTGTTGTTTGAATTTTTGTTACTCCAATGGATGGTGGCCTTGTAAATATGGAAGGTAGTCTATTGTTGATATTTTTGTTATTCAAATGGATGGTAGCCTTGTCATTATGGAAGGTAGTCTTTTTTTGGATATTTTTGTTACTCCAATGGATGGTAGCTTTGTCATTACGCAAGGTAGTATGTTGTTCAAATTTTTGTTACTCCAATGGATGGTAGCCTTGTCATTATGGAAGGTAGTCTATTGTCGATATTTTTATTATTCCAAAGGATGGTAGCCTTGTCATTATGGAAGGTAGTTTTTTGTTATTATGGAAGGTAGTTTTTTGTTACTCCAATGGATGGTAGACTTGTCATTATGGAAGGTAGTCTATTGTCGAGATTTTTGTTACCCTAGTGGATGGTAGCCTTGTCATTATGGAAGGTAGTCTTTTTTCGATATTTTTGTTACTCCAATGGATGGTAGCTTTGTCATTATGCAAGGTAGTATGTTGTCCAGATTTTTGTTACTCCAATGGATGGTAGCCTTGTCATTATGGAAGGTAGTCTGTTATCGATATTTTTATTATTCCAATAGATGGTAGCCTTGTCATTATGGAAGGTAGTTTTTTGTCGAGATTTTTGTTACTCATTTTTATGATAGCCTTGTAATTATGGAAGGTAGTCTGTTGTCGAGATTTTTGTTACTCCAATGGATGGTAGCCTTGTCATTATGGAACATAGTCTGTTGTTGATATTTTTGTTACTCCAATGTATGGTAGCCTTGTCATTATGGAAGGTAGTTTGTTGTTGATATTTTGTTACTCCAATGAATGGTAGCCTTGTCATTATGCAAGGTAGTCTGTTGTTCATAATTTTGTTACTCCAATGGATGGTAGCCTTTTCATTATGGAAGGTAGTCTATTGTCGAGATTTTTGTTATTCCAATTGATGGTAGCATTGTAATTATGGAAGGTAGTTTTTTCTCGAGATTTTTGTTACTCCAATGAATGGTAGCCTTGTCATTATAGAAGGTAGTCCGTTGTCGAGATTTTTGTTACCCTAATGGATGGTAGCCTTGTCATTATGGAAGGTAGTCTATTGTAAAGATTTTTAGTACTCCAATGAATGGTAGCCTTGTCATTATGGAAGGTAGTATGTCATTGAGATTTATGTTACTCGAATGCATTGTAGCCTTGTCATTATGGAAGGTAGTCTGTTGTTCATATTTTTGTTACTCCAATGGATGATAGCCTTTTCATTATGGAAGGTAGTCTGTTGTCGAGATTTTTGTTATTCCATTGGATGGTAACCTTGGCATTACAGAAGGTAGTATGTTGTTGAGATTTTTGTTATTCTAATGGATGGTAACCTTGTCATTGAGGAAGGTAGTCTTTTGTCGAGATTTCTATTACTCCAATGGATGGTAGCCTTGACATTATGTTGTCGAGATTTTTGTTACCCAAATGGATGGTAGCCTTGTCATTACGGAAGGTAGTCTATTGTCGAAATTTTTAGTACTCCAATGAATGATAGCCTTCTCATTATGGAAGGTAGTCTGTCGTTGAGATTTATGTTACTCCAATGGATTGTAGCCTTATCATTATTGAAGGTAGTCTGTTGTTCATATTTTTGTTACTCTAATGGATGGTATCCTTTTTATTATGGAAGGTAGTATGTTGTCGAGATTTTTGTTATTCCATTGGACGGTAGCATTGTTATTATGGAAGGTAGTATGTTGTTGAGATTTTTGTTATTCCAATGGATGATAACCTTGTCATTATGGAAGGTAGTTTTTTGTCGAGATTTTTGTTTCTCCAATGGATTGTAGCCTTGTCATTATAGAAGGTAGTCTGTTGTCGAGATTTTTGTTACCCCAGTGGATGGTAGCCTTGTCATTATGGAAGGTAGTCTGTTGTCGAGATTTCTGTTACTCCAATGGATTATAGCATTGTCATTATGGAAGGTAGTCTGTTGTTCAAATCTTAGTTACTCCAATTGATGATAGCCTTGTCATTATGGAAGGTAGTCTATTGTCGAGATTTTTGTTACTCCAATGGATGGTAGCCTTGTCATTATGGAAAGTAGTTTGTTGTCGAGATTTTCTTACTCCAATGGATGGTAGCCTTGTCATTATGGAACACAGTTTGTTGTTGATATTTTTGTTACTCCAATGTATGGTAGCCTTGTCATCATGGAAGGTAGTATGTTGTCGATATTTTTGTTACTCCAATGAATGGTAGCCTTGTCATTATGCAAGGTAGTCTGTTGTTCAGATTTTTGTTACTCCAATGGATGGTATCCTTGTCATTATGGAAGGTATTCTATTGTCGACATTTTTATTATTCCAATGGATGGTAGCCTTGTCATTATGGAAGGTAGTTTTTTGTCGAGATTTTTGTTACTCCAATGGATGGTAGCCTTGTCATTATGGAAGGTAGTCTATCGTTGAGATTTCTGTAACTCCAATGGATTGTAGCCTTGTCATTATGGAAGGTAGTCTGTTGTTCAAATCTTCGTTACTCCAATTGATGATAGCCTTGTAATTATGGAAGGTAGTCTGCTGTCGATATTTTTGTTATTCCATTGGATGGTAGCCTTGTCATTATAGAAGGTAGTCTATTGTTAAGATTTTGGTATTCCAATGGATGGTAACCATGTCATTATGGAAGGTAGTCTTTTCTCGAGATTTTTGTTACTCCAATGGATGGTAGCGTTGTCATTATGCAAAGTAGTATGTTGTTCAGATTTTTGTTACTCCAGTGGATGGTAGCCTCGTCAATATGGAAGGTAGTCTATTGTCGAGATTATTGTTATTCAAATGGATGGTAGCCTTGTCATTATGGAAGGTAGTCTTTTTTCGATATTTTTGTTACTCCAATGGATGATAACTTTGTCATTATGCAAGGTAGTATGTTGTTCAGATTTTTGTTACTCCAATGGATGGTAGCCTTGTCATTATGGAAGGTAGTCTATTGTCGATATATTTATTATTCCAATGGATGGTAGCCTTGTCATTATGGAAGGTAGTTTTTTGTTGAGATTTTTGTTACTCATTTTGATGATAGCCTTGTAATTATGGAAGGTAGTCTGTTGTCGAGATTTTTGTTACTCCAATGGATGGTAGCCTTGTCATTATGCAACATAGTCTGTTGTTGATATATTTGTTACTCCAATGTATGGTAGCCTTGTCATTATGAAAGGTAGTCTGTTGTCGATATTTTGTTACTCCAATGAATGGTAGCCTTGTCATTATGCAAGGTAGTCTGTTGTTCAGAATTTTGTTACTCCAATGGATGGTAGCCTTTTCATTATGGAAGGTAGACTATTGTCGACATTTTTGTTATTCCAATTGATGGTAGCGTTGTCATTATGGAAGGTAGTTTTTTCTCGAGATTTTTGTTACTCCAATGAATGGTAGCCTTGTCATTATGGAAGGTAGTCTGTTGTCAAGATTTTTGTTACTCCAATGTATGGTAGCCTTGTCATTATGGAAGGTAGTATGTTGCCGATATTTTTGTTACTCCAGTGAATGGTAGCCTTGTCATTATACAAGGTAGTCTGTTGTTCATAATTTTGTTTCTCGAATGGATGGTAGCCTTGTCATTATGGAAGGTAGTCTATTTTCGAGATTTTTGTTACCCCAATGGATGGTAGCCCTGACATTATAGAAGGTAGTCTATTGTAATGTTTTTAGTACTCCAATGAATGGTAGCCTTGTCATTATGGAAGGTAGTATGTCGTTGAGATTTATGTTACTCCAATGCATTGTAGCCTTGTCATTGTGGAAGGTAGTCTGTTGTCGAGATTTTTGTTATTCTATTGGATGGTAGCCTTGGCATTATGGAAGGTAGTATGTTGTTGAGATTTTTGTTATTCTAATGGATGGTAACCTTGTCATTATGGAAGATAGTCTTTTGTCGAGATTTCTATTACTCCAATGGATGGTAGCCTTGTCATTATGGAAGGTATTCTGTTGTCGAGATTTTTGTTACCCAAATGTATGGTAGCCTTGTCATTATGGAAGGTAGTCTATTGTCGAGATTTTTAGTACTCCAATGAATGGTAGCCTTGTCATTATGGAAGGTAGTCTGTCGTAGAGATTTATGTTACTCCAATGGATTGTAGCCTTATCATTATTAAAGGTAGTCTGTTGTTCATATTTTTGTAACTCCAATGGATGGTAGCCTTTTTATTATGGAAGGTAGTCTGTTGTGGTGATTATTATTATTCCATTGGATGGTAGCGTTGTCATTATGGAAGGTAGTCTGTTGTTGAGATTTTTGTTATTCCAATGGGTGTTAACCTTGTCATTATGGAAGGTAGTTTTTTGTTGAGATCTTTTTTACTCCAATGGATGGTAGCCTTGTCATTATGGAAGGTAGTCTGTTGTCGAGATTTTTGTTACCCCAGTGGATGGAAGCCTTGTCATTATTGAAGGTAGTCTGTTGTCGAGATTTTTGGTACTCCAATGAATGGTAGCCTTGTCATTATAGAAGGTAGTCTATCATTGAGATTTCGATTACTCCAATGGATTGTAGCCTTGTCATTATGGAAGGTAGTATGTTGTTCATATCTTTGTTACTCCAATTGATGATAGCCTTGTAATTATGGAAGGTAGTCTATTGTCGAGATTTTTGTTACTCTAATGGATGGTAGCCTTGTCATTATGGAAGGTAGTTTGTTGTCGAGATTTTTGTTGCCCCAGTGGATGGAAGCCTTGTAATTATGGAAGGTAGTCTGTTGTCGAGATTTTTGTTACCCCTATGGATGGTAGCCTTGTCATTATGGAAGGTAGTCTGTTGTCGAGATTTTTGGAACTCCAATGAATGGTAGCCTTGTTATTATGGAAGGTAGTCTGTCGTTAAGATTTCTGTTACTCCAATGGATTGTAGCCTTGTCATTATGGAAGGTAGTCTGTTGTTCAAATCTTCGTTACTGCAATTGATGATAGCCTTGTAATTATGGATGGCAGTCTGTTGTCGTGATTTTTGTTACTCCAATGGATGGTAGCCTTGTCATTATGGAACATAGGTTGTTGTTGATATTTTTGTTACTCCAATGTATGGTAGCCTGGTCATTATGGAAGGTACTCTGTTGTCGATATTTTTGTTACTCCAATGAATGGTAGCCTTGTCATTATGCAAGGTAGTCTGTTGTTCATAATTTTGTTACTCGAATGGATGGTAGCCTTGTCATTATGGAAGGTAGTCTATTGTCGAGATTATTGTTATTCGAATTGATGGTATTGTTGTCATTATGGAAGGTAGTTTTTTCTCGAGATTTTTGTTACTACAATGAATGGTAGCCTTGTCATTATGGAAGTTAGTCTGTTGTCGAGATTTTTGTTACCCCAATGGATGGTAGCCCTGACATTATAAAAGGTAGTCTATTGTAATGATTTTTAGTACTCCAATGAATGGTAGCCTTGTCATTATAGAAGGTAGTATGTCATTGAGATTTATGTTACTCCAATGCATTGTAGCCTTGTCATTATGGAAGGTAGTCTGTTGTTCATATTTTTGTTACTCCAATGGATGATAGCCTTTTCATTATGGAAGGTAGTCTGTTGTCGAGATTTTTGTTATTCCATTGGATGGTAGCCTTGGCATTATTGAAGGTAGTATGTTGTTGAGATTTTTGTTATTCTAATGGATGGTAACCTTGTCATTATGGAAGATAGTCTTTTGTCGAGATTTCTATTACTCCAATGGATGGTAGCCTTGTAATTATGGAAGGTATTCTGTTGTCGAGATTTTTGTTACCCAAATGGATGGTAGCCTTGTCATTATGGAAGATAGTCTATTGTCGAGATTTTTAGTACTCCAATGAATGGTAGCCTTGTCATTATGGAAGGTAGTCTGTCGTTTAGATTTATGTTACTTCTATGGATTGTAGCTTATCATTATTGAAGGTAGTCTGTTGTTCATATTTTTGTTACTCCAATGGATGGTAGCCTTTTTATTATGGAAGGTAGTCTGTTGTCGTGATTATTGTTATTCCATTGGATGGTAGCCTTGTCATTATGGAAGGTAGTCTGTTGTTGAGATTTTTGGTACTCCAATGAATGGTAGCCTTGTCATTATGGAAGGTAGTCTGTCGTTGAGATTTCTGTTACTCCAATGGATTATAGCCTTGTCATTATGGAAGGTAGTCTGTTATTCATATCTATGTTACTCCAATTGATGATAGCCTTGTAATTATGGAAGGTATTCTGTTGTCGAGATTTTTGTTACTCAAATGGATGGTAGCCTTGTCATTATGGAAAGTATTTTGTTGTCGAGATTTTGTTACTCAAATGGATGGTAGCCTTGTCATTATGGAATGTAGTTTGTTGTTGATATTTTTGTTACTCCAATGAATGGTAGCCTTGTCATTATGCAAGGTAGTCTGTTGTTTAGATTTTTGTTACTCCAATGGATGGTACCCTTGTCATTATGGAAGGTATTCTATTGTCGAGAATTTTGTTATTCCAATTGATGGTAGCGTTGTCATTATTGAAGGTAGTTTTTTATCGAGATTTTTGTTACTCCAATGAATGGTAGCCTTGTCATTATGGAAGGTATTCAGTTGTCGAGATTTTTGTTACCCCAATGGATGGTAGCCTTGTCATTATGGAAGGTAGTCTATTGTCGAGATTTTTAGTACTCCAATGATTGGTAGCCTTGTCATTATGGAAGGTAGTATGTCGTTGAGATTTATGTTACTCCAATGCATTGTAGCCTTGTCATTATGGAAGGTAGTCTGTTGTTCATATTTTTGTTATACCATTGGATGGTAGCCTTCGCATTATGGAAGGTAGTATGTTGTTGAGATTTTTGTTATTCTAATGGATGGTAACCTTGTCATTATGGAAGGTAGTCTTTTGTCGAGATTTCTACTACTCCAATGGATGTTAGCCTTGTCATTATGGAAGGTATTCTGTTGTCGAGATTTTTGTTACCCAAATGGATGGTAGCCTTGTCATTATGGAAGGTAGTCTATTGTCGAGATTTTTAGTACTCCATCGAATGTTAGCCTTGTCATTATGGAAGGTAGTCTGTCGTTGAGATTTATGTTACTCCAATGGATTGTAGCCTTGTCATTATTTAAGGTAGTCTGTTGTTCATATTTTTGTTACTCCAATGGATGGTAGCCATTTCATTATGGAAGGTAGTCTGTTGTCGAGATTTTTGTTATTCCATTGGATGGTAGCCTTGTCATTACCGAAGGTAGTCTATTGTTGAGATTTTTATTATTCCAATGGATGGTAACCTTGTCATTATGGAAGGTAGTCTTTTGTCGAGATTTTTGTTACTCTAATGGATGGTAGCCTTGTAATTATGCAAAGTAGTCTGTTGTACAGATTTTTGTTACTCCAATGGATGGTAGCCTTGTCATTACGGAAGGTAGTCTATTGTCGAGATTTTTGTTATTCAAATGGATGGTAGCCTTGTCATTATGGAAGGTAGTCTTTTTTCGATATTTTTGTTACTCCAATGGATGGTAGCTTTGTCATTATGCAAGGTAGTATGTTGTTCAGATTTTTGTTACTCCAATGGATGGTAACCTTGTCATTATGGAAGGTAGTCTATTGTCGATATTTTTATTATTCCAATGGATGGTAGCCTTGTCATTATGGAAGGTAGTTTTTTGTCAAGATTTTTGTTACTCCAATGGATGGTAGCCTTGTCATTATGCAAGGTAGTCTGTTGTTTAGATTTTTGTTACTCCAATGGATGGTAGCCTTGTCATTATGGAAGGTATTCTATTGTCGAGATTTTTGTTATTCTAATTGATGGTAGCGTTGTCATTATGGAAGGTAGTTTTTTATCGAGATTTTTGTTACTCCTATGAATGGTAGCCTTGTCATTATGGAAGGTAGTCAGTTGTCGAGATTTTTGTTACCCCAATGGATGGTAGCCTTGTCATTATGGTAGGTAGTCTATTGTCGAGATTTTTAGAACTCCAGTGAATGGTAGCCTTGTCATTATGGAAGGTAGTATGTCGTTGAGATTTATGTTACTCCAATGCATTGTAGCCTTGTCATTATGGAAGGTAGTCTGTTGTTCATATTTTCGTTACTCCAATGGATGATAGCCTTTTCATTATGGAAGGTAGTTTGTTGTCGAGTTTTTTTTATACCATTGGATGGTATCCTTCGCATTATGGAAGGTAGTATGTTGTTGAGATTTTTGTTATTCTAATGGATGGTAACCTTGTCATTATGGAAGGTAGTCTTTTTTCGAGATTTCTACTACTCCAATGGATGTTAGCCTTGTCATTATGGAAGGTATTCTGTTGTCGAGATTTTTGTTACCCAAATGGATGGTAGCCTTGTCATTATGGAAGGTAGTCTATTGTCGAGATTTTTAGTACTCCAATGAATGTTAGCCTTGTCATTATGGAAGGTAGTCTGTCGTTGAGATTTATGTTACTCCAATGGATTTTAGCCTTGTCATTATTTAAGGTAGTCTATTGTTCATATTTTTGTTACTCCAATGGATGGTAGCCATTTTATTATGGAAGGTAGCCTGTTGTTCAGATTTTTGTTACTCCAATGGATGGTAGCCTTGTCATTATGGAAGGTAGTCTATTGTCGAGATTTTTGTTATTCAAATGGATGGTAGCCTTGTCATTATGGAAGGTAGTCTTTTTTCGATATTTTTGTTACTCAAATGGATGGTAGCTTTGTCATTATGCAAGGTAGTATGTTGTTCAGATTTTTGTTACTCCAATGGATGGTAACCTTGTCATTATGGAAGGTAGTCTATTGTCGATATTTTTATTATTCCAATGGATGGTAGCCTTGTCATTATGGAAGGTAGTTTTTTGTCAAGATTTTTGTTACTCCAATGGATGGTAGCCTTATCATTATGCAAGGTAGTCTGTTGTTTAGATTTTTGTTACTCCAATGGATGGTAGCCTTTTCATTATGGAAGGTATTCTATTGTCGAGATTTTTGTTATTCCAATTGATGGTAGCGTTGTCATTATGGAAGGTAGTTTTTTATCGAGATTTTTGTTACTCCAATGAATGGTAGCCTTGTCATTATGGAAGGTAGTCAGTTGTCGTGATTTTTGTTACCCCAATGGATGGTAGCCTTTTCATTATGGAAGGTAGTCTATTGTCGAGATTTTTAGTACTTTAATGAATGGTAGCCTTGTCATTATGGAAGGTAGTATGTCGTTGAGATTTATGTTACTCCAATGCATTGTAGCCTTGTCATTATGGAAGGTAGTCTGTTGTTCATATTTTCGTTACTCCAATGGATGATAGCCTTTTCATTATGGAAGGTAGTCTGTTGTCGAGTTTTTGTTATACCATTGGATGGTAGCCTTCGCATTTTGGAAGGTAGTATGTTGTTGATATTTTTGTTATTCTAATGGATGGTAACCTTGTCATTATGGAAGGTATTCTGTTGTCGAGATTTTTTTTACCCAAATGGATGGTAGCCTTGTCATTATGGAAGGTAGTCTATTGTCGAGATTTTTAGTACTCCAATGAATGTTAGCCTTGTCATTATGGAAGGTAGTCTGTCGTTGAGATTTATGTTACTCCAATGGATTGTAGCCTTGTCATTATTTAAGGTAGTTTGTTGTTCATATTTTTGTTACTCCAATGGATGGTAGCCATTTTATTATGGAAGGTAGTCTGTTGTCGAGATTTTTGTTATTCCATTGGATGGTAGCCTTGTCATTACGAAAGGTAGTCTATTGTTGAGATTTTTGTTATTCCAATGGATGGTATCCTTGTCATTATGGAAGGTAGTCTTTTCTCGAGATTTTTGTTACTCCAATGGATGATAGCCTTGTAATTATGCAAAGTAGTCTGTTGTTCAGATTTTTGTTACTCCAATGGATGGTAGCCTTGTCATTATGGAAGGTAGTCTATTGTCGATATTTTTGTTATTCAAATGGATGGTAGCCTTGTCATTATGGAAGGTAGTCTTTTTTCGATATTTTTGTTACTCCAATGGATGGTAGCTTTGTCATTATGCAAGGTAGTATGTTGTTCAGATTTTTGTTACTCCAATGGATGGTAACCTTGTCATTATGGAAGGTAGTCTATTGTCGATATTTTTATTATTCCAATGGATGGTAGCCTTGTCATTATGGAAGGTAGTTTTTTTTCAAGATTTTTGTTACTCCAATGGATGGTAGCCTTGTCATTATGGAAGGTAGTCTGTTGTTCAGTTTTTGTTACTCCAATGGCTGGTAGCCTTGTCATTATGGAAGGTAGTCTATTGTCGAGATTTTTGTTATTCTAATTGATGGTAACGATGTCATTATGGAAGGTAGTTTTTTCTCGAGATTTTTGTTACTCCAATAAACGGTAGCCTTGTCATTATGGAAGGTAGTCTGTTGTCGAGATTTTTGTTACCCCAATGGATGGTAGCCTTGTCATTATGGAAGGTAGTCTGTTGTCGATATTTTTAGTACTCCAATTAATGGTAGCCTTGGCATTATGGAAGGTAGTCTTTTGTCGAGATTTTTATTACTACAATGGATGGTAGCCTTGTCATTATGGAAGGTATTTTGTTGTCAAGATTTTAGTTACCCAAATGGATGGTAGCCCTGTCATTATGGAAGGTTGTTTGTTGTCGATATTTTTAGTACTCCAATGAATGGTAGCCTTGTCATTATGGAAGGTAGTCTGTCCTTGAGATTTATGTTACTCCAATGGATTGTAGCCTTGTCATTATTTAAGGTAGTCTGTTGTTTATATTTTTGTTACTCCAATGGATGGTAGCCTTTTTATTATTGAAGGTAGTCCGTCGTTGAGATTTATGTTATTCCATTGGATGGTAGCCTTGTCATTATGGAAGGTAGTCGGTTGTTGAGATTTTTGTTATTCCAATGGATGGTAACCTTGTCATTATGAATGGTAGCCTTGTCATTATGGAAGGTAGTCTATTGTCGAGATTTTTAGTACTCTAATGAATGGTAGCCTTGTCATTATGGAAGGTAGTCTGTTGTTCATATTTTTGTTACTCCAATGGATGTTAGCCTTTTCATTATGGAAGGTAGTTTGTTGTCAAGATTTTTGTTATTCCATTGGATGGTAGCCTTGTCATTATGGAAGGTAGTTTGTTGTTGAGATTTTTGTTATTCCAATGAATGGTAACCTTGTTATTATGGAAGGTAGTCTTTTGTCGAAAACTTTGTTACTCCAATGGATGGTAGCCTTGTCATTATGCATAGTAGTTTGTTGTTCAAATTTTTGTTACTCCAATTGATGGTAGCCTTGTCATTATGGAAGATAGTATTTTTTCGATATTATTGTTACTCTAATGGATGGTAGCTTTGTCATTATGCAAGGTAGTCTGTTGTTCAGATTTTTGTTACTGCAATGGATGGTAGCCTTGTTATTATGGAAGGTAGTTTTTTGTCAAGATTTTTGTTACTCCAATGGATGGTAGCCTTGTCATTATGGAAGGTAGTCTTTTGTCGAGATTTTTGTTACTCCAATGAATGGTAGCCCTGTCATTATGGAAAGTAGTCTGTCGTTGAGATTTTTGTTACTACAATGGATTGTAGCCTTGTCATTATGGAAGGTAGTCTGTTTTTCATATTTTAGTTACTCCAATAGATGGTAGCCTTTTCATTATGGAAGGTAGTATATTGTCGAGATTTTTGTTATTCCATTGGATGGTAGCCTTTTTATTATGGAAGGTAGTCTGTTTTGAGATTTTTGTTATTCCATTAGATGGTAGCTTTGTCATTATGGAAGGTAGTATGTTGTTGAGATTATTGTTATTCCAATGGATGGTAGTCTTCTCATTATGGAAAGTAGTTTGTTGTCAAGATTTTGTTACTCCAATGGATGGTAGCCTTGTCATTATGGAACATAGTTTGTTGCCGATATTTTTGTTACTCCATTGGATGCTAGCCTTGTCATTATATAAGGTAGTCTGTTGTCGATATTTTTGTTACTCCATTGGATGCTAGCCTTGTCATTATGGAAGGTAGTCTGTTTTCTATATTTTTGTTACTCCAATGCATGGTAGCCTTGTCATTATGGAAGGTAGTCTATTGTTGAGATTTTTGTTATTCCAATGGATGGTAACCTTGTCATTATGGAAGGTAGTCTGTTGTCTAGATTTTTGTTACTTTAATGAATGGTAGCCTTGTCATTATGGAAGGTAGTATTTCGTTGAGATTTATGTTACTCCAATGGATTGTAGCCTTGTCATTATGGAAGGTAGTCTGTTGCTCATATTTTTGTTACTCCAATGGATTATAGCCTTTTCCATATGGAAGGTAGTCTGTTGTCGAGATTTTTGTTATTCCATTGGATGGTAGCCTTGTCATTATGGAAGGTAGTCTGTTGTAGAGATTTTTGTTATTCCAATATATCGTAACCTTGTCATTATGGAAGGTAGTATTTTGTCGAGATTTCTGTTACTCCAATGGATGGTAGCCTTGTCATTGTGGAAAGTATTATGTTGTCGAGAATTTTTTTACCCCAATGGATGGTAACCTTGTCATTATGGAAGGTAATCTATTGTCGAGATTTTTAGTACTCCAATGAATGGTAGCCTTGTCATTATGGAAGGTAGTCAGTCGTTGAGATTTCTGTTACTCCAATGGATTGTAGTCTTGTCATTATGGAAGGTAGACTGTTGTTCATATCTTCGTTACTCCAATGGATGGTAGCCTTGTCATTATGGAAAGTAGTTTGTTGTCGAGATTTTGTTACTGCAATGGATGGTAGCCTTGTCATTATGGAACGTAGTCTGTTGTTGATATTTTTGTTACTCCAATGAATGGTAGCCTTGTCATTATGCAAGGTAGTCTGTTGTTTAGATTTTTGTTACTCCAATGGATGGTAGCCTTGTCATTATGGAAGGTAGTCTATTGTCGAGATTTTTGTTATTCCGATTGATGGTAGCATTGCCATTATGGAAGGTAGTTTTTTCTCGAGATTTTTGTTACTCCAATGAATGGTAGCCTTGTCATTATGGAAGGTAGTCAGTTGTCGAGATTTTTGTTACCCCAATGGATGGTAGCCTTGTCATTATGAAAGGTAGTCTATTGTCGAGATTTTTAGTACTCCAATGAATGGTAGCCTTGTCATTATGGATGGTAGTATGTCGTTGAGATTTATGTTACTCCAATGCATTGTAGCCTTGTCATTATGGAAGGTAGTCTGTTGTTCATATTTTTGTTACTCCAATGAATGATAGCCTTTTCATTATGGAAGGTAGTCTGTTGTCGAGATTTTTGTTATACCATTGGATGGTAGCCTTTGCATTATGGAAGGTAGTATGTTGTTGAGATTTTTGTTATTCTAATGGATGGTAACCTTGTCATTATGGACGGTAGTCTTTTGTCGAGATTTCTATTACTCCAATGGATGTTAGCCTTATCATTATGGAAGGTATTCTATTGTCGAGATATTTGTTACCTAAATGGATGGTAGCCTTGTCATTATGGAAAGTAGTTTGTTGTCGAGATTTTGTTACTCCAATGCATGGTAGCCTTGTCATTATGGAACATAGTATGTTGTTGATATTTTTGTTACTCCAATGGATGGTAGCCTTGTCATTATGGAAAGTAGTTTGTTGTCGAGATTTTGTTACTCCAATGGATGGTAGCCTTGTCATTATGGAACATAGTCTGTTGTTGATATTTTTGTTACTCCAATGGATGGTAGCCTTGTCATTATGGAAGTTAGTATGTTGTCGATATTTTTGTTACTCCAATGAATGGTAGCCTTGTTAGTATGCAAGGTAGTCTGTTGTTCAGATTTTTTTTATTCCAATGGATGGTAACCTTGTCATTATGGAAGGTAATCTTTTGTCGAGATTTCTGTTACTCCAAAGGATGGTAGCCTTGTCATTATGAAAGGTATTATGTTGTCGATATTTTTGTTACCCCAATGGATGGTAGCCTTGTCATTATGGAAGGTAGTCTATTTTCTATATTTTTAGTACTCCAATGAATGGTAGCCTTGTCATTATGGAAGGTAGTATTTCATTGAGATTTATGTTACTCCAATGCATTGTATCCTTGTTATTATGGAAGGTAGTCTGTTGTTCATATTTTTGTTACTCGAATGGATGGTAGCCTTTTCATTATTGAAGGTAGTCTGTTGTCAGGATTTTTGTTATTCCATTGGATGGTAGCCTTGTCATTATGGAAAGTAGTCTATTTTTGAGATTTTTGTTATTCCAATGGATTGTAACCTTGTCATTATGGAAGGTATTCTTTTGTCGAGATTTCTGTTACTCTAATTGATGGTACCCTTGTCATTATGCAAAGTAGTTTGGGTTTCAGATTTTTGTTACTCCAATGGATGGTAGCCTTGTCATTATGGAACATAGTCTGTTGTTGATATTTTTATTACTCCAATGGATGGTAGCCTTGTCATTATGGAAAGAAGTTTTTTGTCGAGATTTTGTTACTACAATGGATGGTAGCCTTGTCATTATGGAACATACTCTATTGTTGATATTTTTGTTACTCCAATGGATGGTATCCTTGTCATTATGGAAGGTACAATGTTGTCGATATTTTTGTTACTCCAATGAATGGTAGCCTTGTCAGTATGCAAGGTTGTCTATTGTTTAGATTTTTGTTATTCCAATGGATGGTAACCTTGTTATTATGGAAGGTAATCTTTTGTCGAGATTTCGGTTACTCCAATGGATGGTAGCCTTGTCATTATGAAAGGTATTCTATTGTCAAGATTTTTGTTACCCCAATGGAAGGTAGCCTTGTCATTATGGAAGGTAGCCTGTTGTGGATATTTTTAGTACTCCAATGAATGGTAGCCTTGTCATTATGGAAGGTAGCATGTCATTGTGATTTCTGTTACTCCAATGCATTGTATCCTTGTCATTATGGAAGGTAGTCTGTTGTTCATATTTTTGTTACTCGAATGGATCGTACACTTTTCATTATTGAAGGTAGTTTGTTGTCAGGATTTTTGTTATTCCATTGGATGGTAGCCTTGTCATTATGGAAAGTAGTCTGTTGTTGAGATTTTTTTTATTCCAATGGATGGTTACCTTGTCATTATGGAAGGTAGTCTTTTGTCAAGATTTCTGTTACTCCAATGGATGGTAGCCTTCTCAGTATGAAAGGTACTATGTTGTCGATATTTTTGTTACCCCAATGGATGGTAGCCTTGTCATTATGGAAGGTAGTCTATTTTCTATATTTTTAGTACTCCAATGAATGGTAGCCTTGTCATTATGGAAGGTAGTATTTCATTGAGATTTATGTTACTCCAATGCATTGTAGCCTTGTTATTATGGAAGGTAGTCTGTTGTTCATATTTTTGTTACTCGAATAGATGGTAGCCTTTTCATTATTGAAGGTAGTCTGTTGTTGAGATTTTTGTTATTCCATTGGATGGTAGCCTTGTCATTATGGAAAGTAGTCTATTTTTGAGATTTTTGTTATTCCAATGAATGGTAACCTTGTCATTATGGAAGGTAGTCTTTTGTCGAGATTTTTGTTACTCTAATGGATGGTACCCTTGTCATTATGCAAAGTAGTTTGTTGTTCAGATTTTTGTTACTCCAATGGATGTTAGCCTTGTCATTATGGAACATAGTCTGTTGTTGATATTTTTATTACTCCAATGGATGGTAGCCTTGTCATTATGAAAAGTAGTTTTTTGTCGAGATTTTGTTACTCCAATGGATGGTAACCATGTCATTATGGAAGGTAATCTTTTGTCGAGATTTCTGTTACTCCAATGGATGGTAGCCTTGTCATTATGAAAGGTATTCTATTGTCGAGATTTTTGTTACCCCAATGGATGGTAGCCTTGTCATTATAGAAGGTAGTCTATTGTCGATATTTTTAGTACTCCAATGAATGGAAGCCTTGTAATTATGGAAGGTAGTATGTCATTGAGATTTATGTTACTCCAATGCATTGTAGCCTTGTCATTATAGAACATACTCTGTTGTTGATATTTTTGTTACTCCAATGGATGGTAGCCTTGTCATTATGGATGGTACAATGTTGTCGATATTTTTGTTACTCCAATGAATAATAGCCTTGTCAGTATGCAAGGTAGTCTATTGTTCAGATTTTTTTTATTCCAATGGATGGTAACCTTGTTATTATGGAAGGTAATCTTTTGTCGAGATTTCGGTTACTCCAATGGATGGTAGCCTTGTCATTATGAAAGGTATTCTATTGTCGAGATTTTTGTTACCCCAATGGATGGTAGCCTTGTCATTATGGAAGGTAGCCTATTGTGGATATTTTTAGTACTCCAATGAATGGTAGCCTTGTCATTACGGAAGGTAGCATGTCATTGTGATTTCTGTTACTCCAATGCATTGTAGCCTTGTCATTATGGAAGGTAGTCTGTTGTTCATATTTTTGTTACTCGAATGGATCGTAGACTTTTAATTATTGAAGGTAGTCTGTTGTTCAGATTTTTGTTATTCCAATGGATGGTAACCTTGTCATTATGGAAGGTAGTCTTTTGTCGAGATTTCTATTACTCCAATGGATGGTAGCCTTGTCATTATGCAAAGTAGTTTGTTGTTCAGATTTTTGTTACTCCAATGGATGGTAGCCTTGTCATTATGGAAAGTAGATTGTTGTCGAGATTTTGTTACTCCAATGTATGGTAGCCTTGTCATTATGGAACATAGTATGTTGTTGATATTTTTGTTACTCCAATTGATGGTAGCGTTGTCATTATGGAAAGTAGTTTGTTGTCGAGATTTTGTTACTCCAATGGATGGTAGCCTTGTCATTATGGAAGGTAGTATTTCATTGAGATTTATGTTACTCCAATGCATTGTAGCCTTGTTATTATGGAAGGTAGTCTGTTGTTCATATTTTTGTTACTCGAATGGATGGTAGCCTTTTCATTATGGAAGGTAGTTTGTTGTCGAGATTTTTGTTATTCCATTGGATGGTAGCCTTGTCATTATGAAAAGTAGTCTGTTGTTGAGATATTTGTTATTCCAATGGATGGAAACCTTGTCATTATGGAATGTAGTCTTTTGTCGAGATTTTTGTTACTCTAATGGATGGTACCATTGTCATTATGCAAAGTAGTTTGTTGTTCAGATTTTTGTTACTCCAATGGATGGTAGCCTTGTCATTATGGAACATAGTCTGTTGTTGATATTTTTATTACTCCAACGGATGGTAGCCTTCTCATTATGGAACATAGTCTGTTGTTGATATTTTTGTTACTCCAATGGATGGTAGCCCTGTCATTATGGAAGGTACAATGTTGTCGATATTTTTGTTACTCCAATGAATGGTAGCCTTGTCAGTATGCAAGGTAGTCTGTTGTTCAGATTTTTGTTATTCCAATGGATGGTAAACTTGTTATTATGGAAGGTAATCTTTTGTCGAGATTTCTGTTACTCCAATGGATGGTAACCTTGTCATTATGAAAGGTATTCTATTGTCGAGATTTTTGTTACCCCAATGGATGGTAGCCTTGTCATTATGGAAGGTAGTCTATTGTCGATATCTTTAGTACTCCAATAAATGGTAGCCTTGTCATTATGGAAGGTAGTATGTCATTGAGATTTATGTTACTCCAATGCATTGTAGCCTTGTCATTATGGAAGGTAGTTTGTTGTTCATATTTTTGTAACTCGAATGGATGGTAGATTTTTCATTATGGAAGGTAGTCTGTTGTCAGGATTTTTGTTATTCCATTGGATGGTAGCCTTGTCATTATGGAAAGTAGTCTATTGTTGAGATTTTTTTTATTCCAATGGATGGTAACCTTGTTATTATGGAAGGTAGTCTTTTGTCGAGATTTCTGTTACTCCAATGGATGGTAGCCTTTTCATTATGCAAAGTAGTTTGTTGTTCAGATTTTTGTTACTCCAATGGATGGTAGCCTTGTCATTATGGAAAGTAGTTTGTTGTCGAGATTTTTTTACTCTAATGGCTAGTAACCTTGTCATTATGGAACATAGTATGTTGTTGATATTTTTGTTACTCCAATGAATGGTAGCCTTGTCATTATGGAAGGTAGTATGTTGTCTATATTTTTATTACTCCAATGAATAGTAGTCTTGTCAGTATGCAAGGTAGTATGTTGTTCAGATTTTTGTTATTCCAATGGATGGTAACCTTGTCATTATGGAAGGTATTCTTTTGTCGAGATTTATGTTACTCCAATGGATGGTAGCCTTGTCATTATGAAAGGTATTCTATTGTCGAGATTTTTTTTACCCCAATAGATGGTAGCTTTGTCATTATGGAAGGTAGTCTATTGTCGATATTTTTAGTACTCCAATGAATGGTAGCCTTGTCATTATGGAAGGTAGTATGTCATTGAGATTTATGTTATCCAATGTATTGTAGCCTTGTCATTATGGAAGGTAGTCTGTTGTTCATATTTTTGTTACTCGAATGGATGGTAGCCTTTTCGTTATGGAAGGTAGTCTGTTGTCGAGATTTTTGTTATTCCATTGGATGGTAGCCTTGTCATTATGTAAATTAGTCTGTTGTTGAGATTTTTGTTATTCCAATGGATGGTAACCTTGTAATTATGGAAGGTAGTATTTCATTGAGATTTATGTTACTGCAATGCATTGTAGCCTTGTAATTATGGAAGGTAGTATGTTGTTCATATTTTTGTTACTCGAATGGATGGTAGCCTTTTCATTTTGGAAGGTAGTCTGTTGTCGAGATTTTTGTTATTCCATTGGATGGTAGCCTTATCATTATGGAAAGTAGTCTGTTGTTGAGATTTTTGTTATTCCAATGGATGGTAACCTTGTCATTATGGAAGGTAGTCTTTTGTCAAGATTTTTGTTACTCTAATGGATGGTACCCTTGTCATTATGCAAAGTAGTTGGTTGTTCAGATTTTTGTTACTCCAATGGATGGTAGCCTTGTCATTATGGAACATAGTCTGTTGTTGATATTTTTATTACTCCAATGGATGGTAGCCTTGTCATTATGGAACATAGTCTGTTGTTGATATTTTTGTTACTCCAATGGATGGTAGCCCTGTCATTATGGAAGGTACAATGTTGTCGATATTTTTGTTACTCCGATGAATGGTAGCCTTGTCAGTATGCAAGGTAGTCTGTTGTTCAGATTTTTGTTATTACAATGGATGGTAAACTTGTTATTACGGAAGGTATTCTATTGTCGAGATTTTTGTTACCCCAATGGATGGTAGCCTTGTCATTATGGAAGGTAGTCTATTGTCGATATTTTTAGTACTCCAATAAATGGTAGCCTTGTCATTATGGAAGGTAGTATGTCATTGAGATTTATGTTACTCCAATGCATTGTAGCCTTGTCATTATGGAAGGTAGTCTGTTGTTCATATTTTTGTTACTCGAATGGATCGTAGACTTTTCTTTTTTTTGGTAGTTTGTTGTCAGGATTTTTGTTATTCCATTGGATGGTAGCCTTGTCATTATGGAAAGTAGTCTGTTGTTGAGATTTTTTTTATTCCAATGGATGGTTACCTTGTCATTATGGAAGGTAGTCTTTTGTCGAGAATTCTGTTACTCCAATGGATGGTAGCCTTGTCATTATGCAAAGTAGTTTGTTCTTCAGATTTTTGTTACTCCAATGGATGGTAGCCTTGTCATTATGGAAATTAGTTTGTTGTCAAAATTTTGTTACTCCAATGGATGGTATCCTTGTCATTATGGAACATAGTATGTTGTTGATATTTTTGTTACTCCAATGGATGGTAGCCTTTTCATTATGGAAGGTAGTCTGTTGTCAGGATTTTTGTTATTCCATTGGATGGTAGCCTTGTCATTATGGAAAGTAGTCTGTTGTGGAGATTATTTTTATTCCAATGGATGGTAACCTTGTCATTATCGAAGGTAGTCTTTTGTCGAGATTTCTGTTACTCCAATGGATGGTAGCCTTGTCATTATGCAAAGTAGTTTGTTGTTCAGATTTTTGTTACTCCAATGGATGGTAGCCTTGTCATTATGGAAAGTAGTTTGTTGTCGAGATTTTGTTACTCCAATGGATGGTAGCCTTGTCATTATGGAACATAGTCTGTTGTTGATATTTTTGTTACTCCAATGGATGGTATCCTTGTCATTATGGAAAGTACAATGTTGTCGATATTTTTGTTACTCCAATGAATGGTAGCCTTATCAGTATGCAAGGTAGTCTATTGTTCATATTTTTGTTATTCCAATGGATGGTAACCTTGTTATTATGGAAGGTAATCTTTTGTCGAGATTTCGGTTACTCCAATGGATGGTAGCCTTGTCATTATGAAAGGTATTCTATTGTCGAGATTTTTGTTACCCCAATGGATGGTAGCCTTGTCATTATGGAAGGTAGTCTATTGTGGATATTTTTAGTACTCCAATGAATGGTAGCCTTGTCATTATGGAAGGTAGCATGTCATTGTGATTTATGTTACTCCAATGCATTGTAGCCTTGTCATTATGGAAGGTAGTCTGTTGTTCATATTTTTGTTACTCGAATGGATCGTAGACTTTTCTTTTTTTTTTGGTAGTCTGTTGTCGAGATTTTTGTTATTCCATTGGATGGTAGCCTTGTCATTATGGAAATTAGTCTGTTGTTTAGATTTTTGTTATTCCAATGGATGGTAACCTTGTCATTATGGAAGGTATTCTTTTGTCGAGATTTCTGTTACTCCAATGGATGGTAGCCTTGTCATTATGCAAAGTAGTTTGTTGTTCAGATTTTTGTTACTCCAATGGATGGTAGCCTTGTCATTATGGAAAGTAGTTTGTTGTTGAGATTTTGTTACTCCAATGGATGGTAGCCTTGTTATTATGGAAATTAGTTTGTTGTCGATATTTTGTTACTCCAATGGATGGTAGCCTTGTCATTATGGAACATAGTATGTTGTTGATATTTTTGTTACTCCAATGGATGGTAGCCTTGTCATTATGGAAAGTAGTTTGTTGTCGAGATTTTGTTACTCCAATGGATGGTAGCCTTGTCATTTTGGAACATAGTATGTTGTTGATATTTTTGTTACTCCAATGGACGGTAGCCTTGTCATTATGGAAGGTAGTATGTTGTTTATATTTTTGTTACTCCAATGAATGGTAGCCTTGTCAGTATGCAAGGTAGTCTGTTGTTCAGATTTTTGTTATTCCAATGGATGGTAACCTTGTGATTATGGAAGGTAATCTTTTGTCGAGATTTCTGTTACTCCATTGGATGGTAGCCTTGTCATTATGAAAGTTATTCTGTTGTCGAGATTTTTGTTACCCCAATGGATGGTAGCCTTGTTATTATCGAAGGTAGTCTATTGTCGATATTTTTAGTACTTCAATGAATGGTAACCTTGTCATTATGGAAGGTAGTATGTAATTGAGATTTATGTTACTCCAATGCATTGTAGCCTTGTCATTATGGAAGGTAGTCTGTTGTTCATATTTTTGTTACTCGAATGGATGGTAGCCTTTTCATTATGGAAGGTAGTCTGTTGTCGAGATTTTTGTTATTCCATTGGACGGTAGCCTTGTCATTATTGAAAGTAGTTTGTTGTTGAGATTTTTGTTATTCCAATGGATGGTAACCTTGTCATTATGGAAGGTAGTCTTTTGTCGATATTTCTGTTACTCCAATGGATGGTAGCCTTGTCATTATGCAAAGTAGTTTGTTGTTCAGATTTTTTTTACTCAAATGGATGGTAGCCTTGTCATTATGGAACATAGTTTGTTGTTGATATTTTTGTTACTCCAATGGATGGTAGCCTTGTCATTATGGAAAGTAGTTTGTTGTCGAGATTTTATTACTCCAATGGATGGTAGCCTTGTCATTATGGAACATAGTCTGTTGTTGATATTTTTGTTACTCCAATGGATGGTATCCTTGTCATTATGGAAAGTACAATATTGTCGATATTTTTGTTACTCAAATGAATGGTATCCTTGTCATTATGAAAGGTATTCTATTGTCGAGATTTTTGTTACCCCAATGGATGGTAGCCATGTCATTATGGAAGGTAGTCTATTATGGATATTTTTAGTACTCCAATGAATGGTAGCCTTGTCATTATGGAAGGTAGCATGTCATTGTGATTTATGTTAATCCAATGCATTGTAGCCTTGTCATTATGGAAGGTAGTCTGTTGTTCATATTTTTGTTACTCGAATGGATCGTAGACTTTTCATTATTGAAGGTAGTTTGTTGTCAGGATTTTTGTTATTCCATTGGATGGTAGCCTTGTCATTATGGAAAGTAGTCTGTTGTTGAGATTTTTTTTATTCCAATGGATGGTTACCTTGTCATTATGGAAGGTAGTCTTTTGTCGAGATTTCTGTTACTCCAATGGATGGTAGCCTTGTCATTATGCAAAGTAGTTTGTTGTTCAGATTTTTGTTACTCCAATGGATGGTAGCCTTGTCATTATGGAAATTAGTTTGTTGTCGAGATTTTGTTACTCCAATGGATGGTAGCCTTGTCATTATGGAACATAGTATGTTGTTTATATTTTTGTTACTCCAATGGATGGAAGCCTTGTCATTATGGAAGGTATTATGTTGTCGATAATTTTGTTACTCCAATGAATGGTAGCCTTGTCGGTATGCAAGGTAGTCTGTTGTTCAGATTTTTGTTATTCCAATGGATGGTAACCTTGTCATTATGGAAGGTAATCTTTTGTCGAGATTTCTGTTACTCCAATGGATGGTAGCCTTGTCATTATGAAAGGTATTCTATTGTCGAGATTTTTGTTACCCCAATAGATGGTAGCTTTTTCATTATGGAAGGTAGTCTATTGTCAATATTTTTAGTACTCCAATGAATGGTCGCCTTATCATTATGGAAGGTAGTATGTCATTGAGATTTATGTTATCTAATGTATTGTAGCCTTGTCATTATGGAAGGTAGTATGTTGTTCATATTTTGTTACTCGAATGGATGGTAGCCTTTTCATTATGGAAGGTAGTCTGTTGTCGAGATTTTTGTTATTCCATTGGATGGTAGCCTTGTCATTATGGAAATTAGTCTATTGTTGATATTTTTGTTATTCCAATGGATGGTAACCTTGTCATTATGGAAGGTAGTATTTTGTCGAGATTTCTGTTACTCCAATGGATGGTAGCCTTGTCATTATGCAAAGTAGTTTGTTGTTCAGATTTTTGTTACTCCAAGGGATGGTAGCCTTGTCATTATGGAAAGTAGTTTGTTGTCGAGATTTTGTTACTCCAATGGATGGTAGCCTTGTCATTATGGAACATAGTATGTTGTTGATATTTTTATTACTCCAATGGATGGTAGCCTTGTCATTATGGAAGGTAGTATGTTGTCGATATTTTTGTTACTCCAATGAATGGTAGCCTTGTCAGTATGCAAGGTAGTATGTTGTTCATATTTTTGTTATTCCAATGGATGGTAACCTTGTCATTATGGAAGGTATTCTTTTGTCGAGATTTATGTTACTCCAATGGATGGTAGCCTTGTCATTATGAAAGGTATTCTATTGTCGAGATTTTTGTTACCCCAATAGATGGTAGCCTTGTCATTATGGAAGGTAGTCTATTGTCGATATTTTTAGTACTCCAATGAATGGTAGCCTTGTCATTATGGAAGGTAGTATGTCATTGAGATTTATGTTATCCAATGTATTGTAGCCTTGTCATTATGGAAGGTAGTCTGTTGTTCATATTTTTGTTACTCGAATGGATGGTAGCCTTTTCGTTATGGAAGGTAGTCTGTTTTCGAGATTTTTGTTATTCCATTGGATGGTAGCCTTGTCATTATGGAAATTAGTCTGTTGTTTAGATTTTTGTTATTCCAATGGATGGTAACCTTGTCATTATGGAAGGTAGTCTTTTGTCGAGATTTCTGTTACTCCAATGGATGGTAGCCTTGTCATTATGCAAAGTAGTTTGTTGTTCAGATTTTTGTTACTCCAATGAATGGTAGCCTTGTCATTATGGAAAGTAGTTTGTTGTTGAGATTTTGTTACTCCAATGGATGGTAGCCTTGTTATTATGGAACATAGTATGTTGTTGATATTTTTGTTACTCCAATGGATGGTAGCCTTGTCATTATGGAAAGTAGTTTGTTGTCGAGATTTTGTTACTCCAATGGATGGTAGCCTTGTCATTATGGAAGGTAGTATTTCATTGAGATTTATGTTACTCCAATGCATTGTAGCCTTGCTATTATGGAAGGTAGTCTGTTGTTCATATTTTTGTTACTCGAATGGATGGTAGCCTTTTCATTATGGAAGGTAGTCTGTTGTCGAGATTTTTGTTATTCCATTGGATGGTAGCCTTGTCATTATGGAAAGTAGTCTATTATTGAGATTTTTGTTATTCCAATGGATGGTAACCTAGTCATTATGGAAGGTAGTCTTTTGTCGAGATTTCTGTTACTCTAATGGATGGTACCCTTGTCATTATGCAAAGTAGTTTGTTGTTCAGATTTTTGTTACTCCAATGGATGGTAGCCTTGTCATTATGGAACATAGTCTGTTGTTTATATTTTTATTACTCCAATGGATGGTAGCCTTGTCATTATGGAACATAGTCTGTTGTTGATATTTGTGTTACTCCAATGGATGGTAGCCCTGTCATTATAAAAGGTACAATGTTGTCGATATTTTTGTTACTCCAATGAATGGTAGCCTTGTCAGTATGCAAGGTAGTTTATTGTTTAGATTTTTGTTATTCCAATGGATGGTAACCTTTTTATTATGGAAGGTATTCTGTTGTCGAGATTTTTGTTACCCCAATGGATGGTAGCCTTGTCATTATGGAAGGTAGTCTATTGTCGATATTTTATGTACTCCAATGAATGGTAGCCTTGTCATTATGGAAGGTAGTATGTCATTGAGATTTATGTTACTCCAATGCATTGTAGCCTTGTCATTATGGAAGGTAGTCTGTTGTTCATATTTTTGTTACTCGAATGGATGGTAGACTTTTCATTATGGAAGGTAGTCTGTTGTCAGGATTTTTGTTATTCCATTGGATGGTAGCCTTGTCATTATGGAAAGTAGTTTTTTGTTGAGATTTTTTTTATTCCAATGGATGGTAACCTTGTCATTATGGAAGGTAGTCTTTTGTCGAGATTTCTGTTACTCCAATGGATTGTAGCCTTGTCATTATGCAAAGTAGTTTGTTGTTCAGATTTTTGTTACTCCAAGGGATGCTAGCCTTGTCATTATGGAAAGTAGTTTGTTGTCGAGATTTTGTTACTCCAATGGATGGTAGCCTTGTCATTATGGAACATAGTATGTTGTTGATATTTTTGTTACTCCAATGGATGGTAGCCTTGTCATTATGGAAGGTAGTATGTTGTCGATATTTTTGTTACTCCAATGAATGGTAGCCTTGTCAGTATGCAAGGTAGTATGTTGTTCAGATTTTTGTTATTCCAATGGATGGTAACCTTGTCATTATGGAAGGTATTCTTTTGTCGAGATTTACGTTACTCCGATGGATGGTAGCCTTGTCATTATGAAAGGTATTCTATTGTCGAGATTTTTGTTACCCCAATAGATGGTAGCCTTGTCATTATGGAAGGTAGTCTATTGTCGATATTTTTAGTACTCCAATGAATGGTAGCCTTGTCATTATGGAAGGTAGTATGTCATTGAGATTTATGTTATCCAATGTATTGTAGCCTTGTCATTATAGAAGGTAGTCTGTTGTTCATATTTTTGTTACTCGAATGGATGGTAGCCTTTTCGTTATTGAAGGTAGTCTGTTGTCGAGATTTTTGTTATTCCATTGGATGGTAGCCTTGTCATTATGGAAATTAGTCTGTTGTTGAGATTTTTGTTATTCCAATGGATGGTCACCTTGTCATTATGGAAGGTAGTCTTTTGTCGAGATTTCTGTTACTCCAATGGATGGTAGCCTTGTCATTATGCAAAGTAGTTTGTTGTTCAGATTTTTGTTACTCCAATGGATGGTAGCCTTGTTATTATGGAAAGTAGTTTGTTGTTGAGATTTTGTTATTCCAATGGATGGTCACCTTGTCATTATGGAAGGTAGTCTTTTGTCGAGATTTCTGTTACTCCAATGGATGGTAGCCTTGTCATTATGGAAAGTAGTTTGTTGTCGAGATTTCGTTACTCCAATGGATGGTAGCCTTGTCGTTATGGAAGGTAGTATTTCTATGAGATTTATGTTACTCCAATGCATTGTAGCCTTGTAATTATGGAAGGTAGTTTGTTGTTCATATTTTTGTTACTCGAATGGATGGTAGCCTTTTCATTATGGAAGGTAGTCTGTTATTGAGATTTTTGTTATTCCAATGGATGGTAACCTAGTCATTATGGAATGTAGTTTTTTGTCGAGATTTCTGTTACTCTAATGGATGGTACCCTTGTCATTATGCAAAGTTGTTTGTTGTTCAGATTTTTGTTACTCCAATGGATGGTAGCCTTGTCATTATGGAACATAGTCAGTTGTTTATATTTTTATTACTCCAATGGATGGTAGCCTTGTCATTATGGAACATAGTCTGTTGTTGATATTTGTGTTACTCCAATGGATGGTAGCCCTGTCATTATAGAAGGTACAATGTTGTCGATATTTTTGTTACTCTAATGAATGGTAGCCTTGTCAGTATGCAAGGTAGTTTATTGTTCAGATTTTTGTTATTCCAATGGATGGTAACCTTGTTATTATGGAAGGTATTCTATTGTCGAGATTTTTGTTACCCCAATGGATGGTAGCCTTGTCATTATGGAAGGTAGTCTATTGTCGAAATTTTTAGTACTCCAATGAATGGTAGCCTTGTCATTATGGAAGGTAGTATGTCATTGAGATTTATGTTACTCCAATGCATTGTAGCCTTGTTATTATGGAAGGTAGTCTGTTGTTCATATATTTGTTACTCGAATGGATGGTAGACTTTTCATTATGGAAGGTAGTATGTTGTCAGGATTTTTGTTATTCCATTGGATGGTAGCCTTGTCATTATCGAAAGTAGTCTGTTGTTGAGATTTTTTTTATTCCAATAGATGGTAACCTTGTCATTATGGAAGGTAGTCTTTTGTCGAGATTTCTGTTACTCCAATGGATGGTAGCCTTGTCATTATGCAAAGTAGTTTGTTGTTCAGATTTTTGTTACTCCAAGGGATGGTAGCCTTGTCATTATGGAAAGTAGTTTGTTGTCGAGATTTTGTTACTCCAATGGATGGTAGCCTTGTCATTATGGAACATAGTATGTTGTTGATTTTTTTGTTACTCCAATGGATGGTAGCCTTGTCATTATGGAAGGTATTCTTTTGTCGAGATTTATGTTACTCCAATGGATGGTAGCCTTGTCATTATGAAAGGTATTCTATTGTCGAGATTTTTGTTACCCCAATAGATGGTAGCCTTGTCATTATGGAAGGTAGTCTATTGTCGATATTTTTAGTACTCCAATGAATGGTAGCCTTATCAATATGGAAGGTAGTATGTCATTGAGATTTATGTTATCCAATGTATTGTAGCCTTGTCATTATGGAAGGTAGTCTGTTGTTCATATTTTTGTTACTCGAATGGATGGTAGCCTTTTCGTTATGGAAGGTAGTCTGTTGTCGAGATTTTTGTTATTCCATTGGATGGTAGCCTTGTCATTATGGAAATTAGTCTGTTGTTGAGATTTTTGTTATTCCAATGGATGGTAACCTTGTCATTATGGAAGGTAGTCTTTTGTCGAGATTTATGTTACTCCAATGGATGGTAGCCTTGTCATTATGCAAAGTAGTTTGTTGTTCATATTTTTGTTACTCCAATGGATGGTAGCCTTATCATTATGGAAAGTAGTTTGTTGTCGAGATTTTGTTACTCCAATGGATGGTAGCCTTGTCATTGTGGAACATAGTATGTTGTTGATATTTTTGTTACTCCAATGGATGGTAGCCTTGTCATTATTGAAAGTAGTTTGTTGTCGTGATTTTGTTACTCCAATGGATGGTAGCCTTGTCATTATGGAACATAGTCTGTTGTTGATATTTTTGTTACTCCAATGGATGGTAGCCTTGTCATTATGGAAGGTAGTATGTTGTTTATATTTTTGTTACTCCAATGAATGGTAGCCTTGTCCGTATGCAAGGTAGTCTTTTGTTCAGATTTTTGTTATTCCAATGGATGGTAACCTTGTGATTATGGAAGGTAATCTTTTGTCGAGATTTCTGTTACTCCATTGGATGGTAGCCTTTCCATTATGAAAGGTATTCTGTTGTCGAGATTTTTGTTACCCCAATGGATGGAAGCCTTGTTATTATCGAAGGTAGTCTATTGTCGATATTTTTAGTATTTCAATGAATGGTAGCCTTGTCATTATTGAAGGTAGTATGTCATTGAGATTTATGTTACTTCAATGCATTGTAGCCTTGTCATTGTGGAAGGTAGTATGTTGTTCATATTTTTGTTATTCCATTGGATGGTAGCCTTGTCATTATTGAAAGTAGTTTGTTGTTGAGATTTTTGTTATTCCAATGGATGGTAACCTTTTCATTATGGAAGTTAGTCTTTTGTCGAGATTTCTATTACTCCAATGGGTGGTAGCCTTGTCATTATGCAAAGTAGTTTGTTGTTCAGATATTTGTTACTCCAATGGATGGTAGCCTTGACATTATGGAAAGTAGTTTGTTTTTGAGATTTTGTTACTCCAATGGATGGTAGCCTTGTTATTATGGAACATAGTATGTTGTTGATATTTTTTTTACTCCAATGGATGGTAGCCTTGTCATTATGGAAAGTAGTTTGTTGTCGAGATTTTGTTACTCCAATGGATGGTAGCCTTGTCATTATGGAAGGTAGTATTTCATTGAGATTTATGTTACTCCAATGCATTGTAGCCTTGTTATTATGGAAGGTAGTATGTTGTTCATATTTTTGTTACTCGAATGGATGGTAGCCTTTTCATTATGGAAGGTAGTCTGTTGTCGAGATTTTTGTTATTCCATTGGATGGTAGCCTTGTCATTATGGAAAGTAGTATGTTATTGAGATTTTTGTTCTTCCAATGGATGGTAACCTAGTCATTATGGAAGGTAGTCTTTTGTCGAGATTTCTGTTACTCTAATGGATGGTACCCTTGTCATTATGCAAAGTAGTTTGTTGTTCAGATTTTTGTTACTCCAATGGATGGTAGCCTTGTCATTATGGAACATAGTCTGTTGTTTATATTTTTATTACTCCAATTGATGGTAGCCTTGTCATTATGGAACATAGTCTGTTGTTGATATTTTTGTTACTCCAATGGATGGTAGCCCTGTCATTATAGAAGGTACAATGTTGTCGATATTTTTGTTACTCCAATGAATGGTAGCCTTGTCAGTATGCAAGGTAGTTTGTTGTTCAGATTTTTGTTATTCCAATGAATGGTAACCTTGTTATTATGGAAGGTATTCTATTGTCGAGATTTTTGTAAACCCAATGGATGGTAGCCTTGTCATTATGGAAGGTAGTCTATTGTCGATATTTTTAGTACTCCAATGAATGGTAGCCTTGTCATTATGGAAGGTAGTATGTCATTGAGATTTATGTTACTCCAATGCATTGTAGCCTTGTCATTTTGGAAGGTAGTCTGTTGTTCATATTTTTGTTACTCGAATGGATGGTAGACTTTTCATTATGGAAGGTAGTCTGTTGTCAGGATTTTTGTTATTCCATTGGATGGTAGCCTTGTCATTATGGAAAGTAGTCTGTTGTTGAGATTTTTTTTATTCCAATGGATGGTAACCTTGTCATTATGGAAGGTAGTCTTTTGTCGAGATTTATGTTACTCCAATGGATGGTAGCCTTGTCATTATGCAAAGTAGTTTGTTGTTCAGATTTTTGTTACTCCAAGGGATGGTAGCCTTGTCATTATGGAAAGTAGTTTGTTGTCGAGATTTTGTTACTCCAATGGATGGTAGCCTTGTCATTATGGAACATAGTATGTTGTTGATATTTTTGTTACTCCAATGGATGGTAGCCTTGTCATTATGGAAGGTAGTATGTTGTTTATATTTTTGTTACTCCAATGAATGGTAGCCTTGTCAGTATGCAAGGTAGTCTGTTGTTCAGATTTTTGTTATTCCAATGGATGGTAACCTTGTGATTATGGAAGGTAATCTTTTGTCGAGATTTCTTTTACTCCATTGGATGGTAGCCTTGTCATTATGAAAGGTATTCTGTTGTTGAGATTTTTGTTAACCCAATGGATGGTAGCCTTGTTATTATCGAAGGTAGTCTATTGTCGATATTTTTAGTACTTCAATGAATGGTAGCCTTGTCATTATGGAAGGTAGTATGTAATTGAGATTTATGTTACTCCAATGCATTGTAGCCTTGTCATTGTGGAAGGTAGTCTGTTGTTCATATTTTTGTTATTCCATTGGATGGTAGCCTTGTCATTATTGAAAGTAGTTTGTTGTTGAGATTTTTGTTATTCCAATGGATGGTAACCTTTTCATTATGGAAGTTAGTCTTTTGTCGAGATTTCTATTACTCCAATGGGTGGTAGCCTTGTCATTATGCAAAGTAGTTTGTTGTTCAGATATTTGTTACTCCAATGGATGGTAGCCTTGACATTATGGAAAGTAGTTTGTTGTTGAGATTTTGTTACTCCAATGGATGGTAGCCTTGTCATTATGCAAAGTAGTTTGTTGTTCATATTTTTGTTACTCCAATGGATGGTAGCCTTCTCATTATGGAAAGTAGTTTGTTGTCGAGATTTTGTTACTCCAATTGATGGTAGCCTTGTCATTATGGAATGTAGTATTTCATTGAGATTTATGTTACTCCAATGCATTGGAGCCTATTTATTATGGAAGGTAGTCTGTTGTTCATATTTTTGTTACTCGAATGGATGGTAGCCTTTTCATTATGGAAGGTAGTCTGTTGTCGATATTTTTGTTATTCCATTGGATGGTAGCCTTGTCATTATGGAAAGTAGTCTGTTATTGAGATTTTTGTTATTCCAATGGATGGTAACCTAGTCATTATGGAAGGTAGTCTTTTGTCGAGATTTCTGTTACTCTAATGGATGGTAACCTTGTCATTATGCAAAGTAGTTTGTTGTTCAGATTTTTGTTACTCCAAGGGATGGTAGCCTTGTCATTATGGAAAGTAGTTTGTTGTCGAGATTTTGTTACTCTAATGGATGGTAGCCTTGTCATTATGGAACATAGTATGTTGTTGATATTTTTGTTACTCCAATGGATGGTAGCCTTCTCATTATGGAAGGTAGTATGTTGTCGATATTTTTGTTACTCCAATGAATGGTAGCCTTGTCAGTATGCAAGGTAGTATGTTGTTCAGATTTTTGTTATTCCAATGGATGGTAACCTTGTCATTATGGAAGGTATTCTTTTGTCGAGATTTATGTTACTCCAATGGATGGTAGCCTTGTCATTATGAAAGGTATTCTATTGTCGAGATTTTTGTTACCCCAATAGATGGTAGCCTTGTCATTATGGAAGGTAGTCTATTGTCAATATTTTTAGTACTCCAATGAATGGTAGCCTTGTCATTATGGAAGGTAGTATGTCATTGAGATTTATGTTATCCAATGTATTGTAGCCTTGTCATTATGGAAGGTAGTCTGTTGTTCATATTTTTGTTACTCGAATGGATGGTAGCCTTTTCGTTATGGAAGGTAGTCTGTTGTCGAGATTTTTGTTATTCCATTGGATGGTAGCCTTGTCATTATGGAAATTAGTCTGTTGTTGAGATTTTTGTTATTCCAATGGATGGTAACCTTGTCATTATGGAAGGTAGTCTTTTGTCGAGATTTATGTTACTCCAATGGATGGTAGCCTTGTCATTATGCAAAGTAGTTTGTTGTTCATATTTTTGTTACTCCAATGGATGGTAGCCTTGTCATTATGGAAAGTAGTTTGTTGTCGAGATTTTGTTACTCCAATGGATGGTAGCCTTGTCATTGTGGAACATAGTATGTTGTTGATATTTTTGTTACTCCAATGGATGGTAGCCTTGTCATTATGGAAAGTAGTTTGTTGTCGTGATTTTGTTACTCCAATGGATGGTAGCCTTGTCATTATGGAACATAGTCTGTTGTTGATATTTTTGTTACTCCAATGGATGGTAGCCTTGTCATTATGGAAGGTAGTATGTTGTTTATATTTTTGTTACTCCAATGAATGGTAGCCTTGTCCGTATGCAAGGTAGTCTTTTGTTCAGATTTTTGTTATTCCAATGGATGGTAACCTTGTGATTATGGAAGGTAATCTTTTGTCGAGATTTCTGTTACTCCATTGGATGGTAGCCTTTCCATTATGAAAGGTATTCTGTTGTCGAGATTTTTGTTACCCCAATGGATGGTAGCCTTGTTATTATCGAAGGTAGTCTATTGTCGATATTTTTAGTATTTCAATGAATGGTAGCCTTGTCATTATTGAAGGTAGTATGTCATTGAGATTTATGTTACTTCAATGCATTGTAGCCTTGTCATTGTGGAAGGTAGTATGTTGTTCATATTTTTGTTATTCCATTGGATGGTAGCCTTGTCATTATTGAAAGTAGTTTGTTGTTGAGATTTTTGTTATTCCAATGGATGGTAACCTTTTCATTATGGAAGTTAGTCTTTTGTCGAGATTTCTATTACTCCAATGGGTGGTAGCCTTGTCATTATGCAAAGTAGTTTGTTGTTCAGATATTTGTTACTCCAATGGATGGTAGCCTTGACATTATGGAAAGTAGTTTGTTTTTGAGATTTTGTTACTCCAATGGATGGTAGCCTTGTTATTATGGAACATAGTATGTTGTTGATATTTTTTTTACTCCAATGGATGGTAGCCTTGTCATTATGGAAAGTAGTTTGTTGTCGAGATTTTCTTACTCCAATGGATGGTAGCCTTGTCATTATGGAAGGTAGTATTTCATTGAGATTTATGTTACTCCAATGCATTGTAGCCTTGTTATTATGGAAGGTAGTATGTTGTTCATATTTTTGTTACTCGAATGGATGGTAGCCTTTTCATTATGGAAGGTAGTCTGTTGTCGAGATTTTTGTTATTCCATTGGATGGTAGCCTTGTCATTATGGAAAGTAGTATGTTATTGAGATTTTTGTTCTTCCAATGGATGGTAACCTAGTCATTATGGAAGGTAGTCTTTTGTCGAGATTTCTGTTACTCTAATGGATGGTACCCTTGTCATTATGCAAAGTAGTTTGTTGTTCAGATTTTTGTTACTCCAATGGATGGTAGCCTTGTCATTATGGAACATAGTCTGTTGTTTATATTTTTATTACTCCAATTGATGGTAGCCTTGTCATTATGGAACATAGTCTGTTGTTGATATTTTTGTTACTCCAATGGATGGTAGCCCTGTCATTATAGAAGGTACAATGTTGTCGATATTTTTGTTACTCCAATGAATGGTAGCCTTGTCAGTATGCAAGGTAGTTTGTTGTTCAGATTTTTGTTATTCCAATGAATGGTAACCTTGTTATTATGGAAGGTATTCTATTGTCGAGATTTTTGTAAACCCAATGGATGGTAGCCTTGTCATTATGGAAGGTAGTCTATTGTCGATATTTTTAGTACTCCAATGAATGGTAGCCTTGTCATTATGGAAGGTAGTATGTCATTGAGATTTATGTTACTCCAATGCATTGTAGCCTTGTCATTTTGGAAGGTAGTCTGTTGTTCATATTTTTGTTACTCGAATGGATGGTAGACTTTTCATTATGGAAGGTAGTCTGTTGTCAGGATTTTTGTTATTCCATTGGATGGTAGCCTTGTCATTATGGAAAGTAGTCTGTTGTTGAGATTTTTTTTATTCCAATGGATGGTAACCTTGTCATTATGGAAGGTAGTCTTTTGTCGAGATTTATGTTACTCCAATGGATGGTAGCCTTGTCATTATGCAAAGTAGTTTGTTGTTCAGATTTTTGTTACTCCAAGGGATGGTAGCCTTGTCATTATGGAAAGTAGTTTGTTGTCGAGATTTTGTTACTCCAATGGATGGTAGCCTTGTCATTATGGAACATAGTATGTTGTTGATATTTTTGTTACTCCAATGGATGGTAGCCTTGTCATTATGGAAGGTAGTATGTTGTTTATATTTTTGTTACTCCAATGAATGGTAGCCTTGTCAGTATGCAAGGTAGTCTGTTGTTCAGATTTTTGTTATTCCAATGGATGGTAACCTTGTGATTATGGAAGGTAATCTTTTGTCGAGATTTCTTTTACTCCATTGGATGGTAGCCTTGTCATTATGAAAGGTATTCTGTTGTTGAGATTTTTGTTAACCCAATGGATGGTAGCCTTGTTATTATCGAAGGTAGTCTATTGTCGATATTTTTAGTACTTCAATGAATGGTAGCCTTGTCATTATGGAAGGTAGTATGTAATTGAGATTTATGTTACTCCAATGCATTGTAGCCTTGTCATTGTGGAAGGTAGTCTGTTGTTCATATTTTTGTTATTCCATTGGATGGTAGCCTTGTCATTATTGAAAGTAGTTTGTTGTTGAGATTTTTGTTATTCCAATGGATGGTAACCTTTTCATTATGGAAGTTAGTCTTTTGTCGAGATTTCTATTACTCCAATGGGTGGTAGCCTTGTCATTATGCAAAGTAGTTTGTTGTTCAGATATTTGTTACTCCAATGGATGGTAGCCTTGACATTATGGAAAGTAGTTTGTTGTTGAGATTTTGTTACTCCAATGGATGGTAGCCTTGTCATTATGCAAAGTAGTTTGTTGTTCATATTTTTCTTACTCCAATGGATGGTAGCCTTCTCATTATGGAAAGTAGTTTGTTGTCGAGATTTTGTTACTCCAATGGATGGTAGCCTTGTCATTATGGAATGTAGTATTTCATTGAGATTTATGTTACTCCAATGCATTGGAGCCTTGTTATTATGGAAGGTAGTCTGTTGTTCATATTTTTGTTACTCGAATGGATGGTAGCCTTTTCATTATGGAAGGTAGTCTGTTGTCGATATTTTTGTTATTCCATTGGATGGTAGCCTTGTCATTATGGAAAGTAGTCTGTTATTGAGATTTTTGTTATTCCAATGGATGGTAACCTAGTCATTATGGAAGGTAGTCTTTTGTCGAGATTTCTGTTACTCTAATGGATGGTACCCTTGTCATTATGCAAAGTAGTTTGTTGTTCAGATTTTTGTTACTCCAAGGGATGGTAGCCTTGTCATTATGGAAAGTAGTTTGTTGTCGAGATTTTGTTACTCTAATGGATGGTAGCCTTTTCATTATGGAACATAGTCTGTTGTTGATATTTTTGTTACTCCAATGGATGGTAGCCCTGTCATTATAGAAGGTACAATGTTGTCGATATTTTTGTTACTCCAATGAATGGTAGCCTTGTCAGTATGCAAGGTAGTTTGTTGTTCAGATTTTTGTTATTCCAATGAATGGTAACCTTGTTATTATGGAAGGTATTCTATTGTCGAGATTTTTGTAAACCCAATGGATGGTAGCCTTGTCATTATGGAAGGTAGTCTATTGTCGATATTTTTAGTACTCCAATGAATGGTAGCCTTGTCATTATGGAAGGTAGTATGTCATTGAGATTTATGTTACTCCAATGCATTGTAGCCTTGTCATTTTGGAAGGTAGTCTGTTGTTCATATTTTTGTTACTCGAATGGATGGTAGACTTTTCATTATGGAAGGTAGTCTGTTGTCAGGATTTTTGTTATTCCATTGGATGGTAGCCTTGTCATTATGGAAAGTAGTCTGTTGTTGAGATTTTTTTTATTCCAATGGATGGTAACCTTGTCATTATGGAAGGTAGTCTTTTGTCGAGATTTATGTTACTCCAATGGATGGTAGCCTTGTCATTATGCAAAGTAGTTTGTTGTTCAGATTTTTGTTACTCCAAGGGATGGTAGCCTTGTCATTATGGAAAGTAGTTTGTTGTCGAGATTTTGTTACTCCAATGGATGGTAGCCTTGTCATTATGGAACATAGTATGTTGTTGATATTTTTGTTACTCCAATGGATGGTAGCCTTGTCATTATGGAAGGTAGTATGTTGTTTATATTTTTGTTACTCCAATGAATGGTAGCCTTGTCAGTATGCAAGGTAGTCTGTTGTTCAGATTTTTGTTATTCCAATGGATGGTAACCTTGTGATTATGGAAGGTAATCTTTTGTCGAGATTTCTTTTACTCCATTGGATGGTAGCCTTGTCATTATGAAAGGTATTCTGTTGTTGAGATTTTTGTTAACCCAATGGATGGTAGCCTTGTTATTATCGAAGGTAGTCTATTGTCGATATTTTTAGTACTTCAATGAATGGTAGCCTTGTCATTATGGAAGGTAGTATGTAATTGAGATTTATGTTACTCCAATGCATTGTAGCCTTGTCATTGTGGAAGGTAGTCTGTTGTTCATATTTTTGTTATTCCATTGGATGGTAGCCTTGTCATTATTGAAAGTAGTTTGTTGTTGAGATTTTTGTTATTCCAATGGATGGTAACCTTTTCATTATGGAAGTTAGTCTTTTGTCGAGATTTCTATTACTCCAATGGGTGGTAGCCTTGTCATTATGCAAAGTAGTTTGTTGTTCAGATATTTGTTACTCCAATGGATGGTAGCCTTGACATTATGGAAAGTAGTTTGTTGTTGAGATTTTGTTACTCCAATGGATGGTAGCCTTGTCATTATGCAAAGTAGTTTGTTGTTCATATTTTTCTTACTCCAATGGATGGTAGCCTTCTCATTATGGAAAGTAGTTTGTTGTCGAGATTTTGTTACTCCAATGGATGGTAGCCTTGTCATTATGGAATGTAGTATTTCATTGAGATTTATGTTACTCCAATGCATTGGAGCCTTGTTATTATGGAAGGTAGTCTGTTGTTCATATTTTTGTTACTCGAATGGATGGTAGCCTTTTCATTATGGAAGGTAGTCTGTTGTCGATATTTTTGTTATTCCATTGGATGGTAGCCTTGTCATTATGGAAAGTAGTCTGTTATTGAGATTTTTGTTATTCCAATGGATGGTAACCTAGTCATTATGGAAGGTAGTCTTTTGTCGAGATTTCTGTTACTCTAATGGATGGTACCCTTGTCATTATGCAAAGTAGTTTGTTGTTCAGATTTTTGTTACTCCAAGGGATGGTAGCCTTGTCATTATGGAAAGTAGTTTGTTGTCGAGATTTTGTTACTCTAATGGATGGTAGCCTTGTCATTATGGAACATAGTATGTTGTTGATATTTTTGTTACTCCAATGGATGGTAGCCTTCTCATTATGGAAGGTAGTATGTTGTCGATATTTTTGTTACTCCAATGAATGGTAGCCTTGTCAGTATGCAAGGTAGTATGTTGTTCAGATTTTTGTTATTCCAATGGATGGTAACCTTGTCATTATGGAAGGTATTCTTTTGTCGAGATTTATGTTACTCCAATGGATGGTAGCCTTGTCATTATGAAAGGTATTCTATTGTCGAGATTTTTGTTACCCCAATAGATGGTAGCCTTGTCATTATGGAAGGTAGTCTATTGTCAATATTTTTAGTACTCCAATGAATGGTAGCCTTGTCATTATGGAAGGTAGTATGTCATTGAGATTTATGTTATCCAATGTATTGTAGCCTTGTCATTATGGAAGGTAGTCTGTTGTTCATATTTTTGTTACTCGAATGGATGATAGCCTTTTCGTTATGGAAGGTAGTCTGTTGTCGAGATTTTTGTTATTCCATTGGATGGTAGCCTTGTCATTATGGAAATTAGTCTGTTGTTGAGATTTTTGTTATTCCAATGGATGGTAACCTTGTCATTATGGAAGGTAGTCTTTTGTCGAGATTTATGTTACTCCAATGGATGGTAGCCTTGTCATTATGCAAAGTAGTTTGTTGTTCATATTTTTGTTACTCCAATGGATGGTAGCCTTGTCATTATGGAAAGTAGTTTGTTGTCGAGATTTTGTTACTCCAATGGATGGTAGCCTTGTCATTGTGGAACATAGTATGTTGTTGATATTTTTGTTACTCCAATGGATGGTAGCCTTGTCATTATGGAAAGTAGTTTGTTGTCGTGATTTTGTTACTCCAATGGATGGTAGCCTTGTCATTATGGAACATAGTCTGTTGTTGATATTTTTGTTACTCCAATGGATGGTAGCCTTGTCATTATGGAAGGTAGTATGTTGTTTATATTTTTGATACTCCAATGAATGGTAGCCTTGTCAGTATGCAAGGTAGTCTGTTGTTCAGATTTTTGTTATTCCAATGGATGGTAACCTTGTGATTATGGAAGGTAATCTTTTGTCGAGATTTCTGTAACTCCATTGGATGGTAGCCTTTCCATTATGAAAGGTATTCTGTTGTCGAGATTTTTGTTACCCCAATGGATGGTAGCCTTGTTATTATCGAAGGTAGTCTATTGTCGATTTTTTAGTACTTTAATGAATGGTAGCCTTGTCATTATGGAAGGTAGTATGTAATTGAGATTTATGTTACTCCAATGCATTGTAGCCTTGTCATTGTGGAAGGTAGTCTGTTGTTCATATTTTTGTTATTCCATTGGATGGTAGCCTTGTCATTATTGAAAGTAGTTTGTTGTTGAGATTTTTGTTATTCCAATGGATGGTAACCTTTTCATTATGGAAGTTAGTCTTTTGTCGAGATTTCTATTACTCCAATGGGTGGTAGCCTTGTCATTATGCAAAGTAGTTTGTTGTTCAGATATTTGTTACTCCAATGGATGGTAGCCTTGACATTATGGAAAGTAGTTTGTTGTTGAGATTTTGTTACTCCAATGGATGGTAGCCTTGTTATTATGGAACATAGTATGTTGTTGATATTTTTGTTACTCCAATGGATGGTAGCCTTGTCATTATGGAATGTAGTATTTCATTGAGATTTATGTTACTCCAATGCATTGGAGCCTTGTTATTATAAAAGGTAGTCTGTTGTTCATATTTTTGTTACTCGAATGGATGGTAGCCTTTTCATTATGGAAGGTAGTCTGTTGTCGATATTTTTGTTATTCCATTGGATGGTAGCCTTGTCATTATGGAAAGTAGTCTGTTATTGAGATTTTTGTTATTCCAATGGATGGTAACCTAGTCATTATGGAAGGTAGTCTTTTGTCGAGATTTCTGTTACTCTAATGGATGGTACCCTTGTCATTATGCAAAGTAGTTTGTTGTTCAGATTTTTGTTACTCCAAGGGATGGTAGCCTTGTCATTATGGAAAGTAGTTTGTTGTCGAGATTTTGTTACTCTAATGGATGGTAGCCTTGTCATTATGGAACATAGTATGTTGTTGATATTTTTGTTACTCCAATGGATGGTAGCCTTCTCATTATGGAAGGTAGTATGTTGTCGATATTTTTGTTACTCCAATGAATGGTAGCCTTGTCAGTATGCAAGGTAGTATGTTGTTCAGATTTTTGTTATTCCAATGGATGGTAACCTTGTCATTATGGAAGGTATTCTTTTGTCGAGATTTATGTTACTCCAATGGATGGTAGCCTTGTCATTATGAAAGGTATTCTATTGTCGATATTTTTGTTACCCCAATAGATGGTAGCCTTGTCATTATGGAAGGTAGTCTATTGTCAATATTTTTAGTACTCCAATGAATGGTAGCCTTGTCATTATGGAAGGTAGTATGTCATTGAGATTTATGTTATCCAATGTATTGTAGCCTTGTCATTATGGAAGGTAGTCTGTTGTTCATATTTTTGTTACTCGAATGGATGGTAGCCTTTTCGTTATGGAAGGTAGTCTGTTGTCGAGATTTTTGTTATTCCATTGGATGGTAGCCTTGTCATTATGGAAATTAGTCTGTTGTTGAGATTTTTGTTATTCCAATGGATGGTAACCTTGTCATTATGGAAGGTAGTCTTTTGTCGAGATTTATGTTACTCCAATGGATGGTAGCCTTGTCATTATGCAAAGTAGTTTGTTGTTCATATTTTTGTTACTCCAATGGATGGTAGCCTTGTCATTATGGAAAGTAGTTTGTTGTCGAGATTTTGTTACTCCAATGGATGGTAGCCTTGTCATTGTGGAACATAGTATGTTGTTGATATTTTTGTTACTCCAATGGATGGTAGCCTTGTCATTATGGAAAGTAGTTTGTTGTCGTGATTTTGTTACTCCAATGGATGGTAGCCTTGTCATTATGGAACATAGTCTGTTGTTGATATTTTTGTTACTCCAATGGATGGTAGCCTTGTCATTATGGAAGGTAGTATGTTGTTTATATTTTTGATACTCCAATGAATGGTAGCCTTGTCAGTATGCAAGGTAGTCTGCTGTTCAGATTTTTGTTATTCCAATGGATGGTAACCTTGTGATTATGGAAGGTAATCTTTTGTCGAGATTTCTGTAACTCCATTGGATGGTAGCCTTTCCATTATGAAAGGTATTCTGTTGTCGAGATTTTTGTTACCCCAATGGATGGTAGCCTTGTTATTATCGAAGGTAGTCTATTGTCGATATTTTTAGTACTTTAATGAATGGTAGCCTTGTCATTATGGAAGGTAGTATGTAATTGAGATTTATGTTACTCCAATGCATTGTAGCCTTGTCATTGTGGAAGGTAGTTTGTTGTTCATATTTTTGTTATTCCATTGGATGGTAGCCCTGTCATTATTGAAAGTAGTTTGTTGTTGAGATTTTTGTTATTCCAATGGATGGTAACCTTTTCATTATGGAAGTTAGTCTTTTGTCGAGATTTCTATTACTCCAATGGGTGGTAGCCTTGTCATTATGCAAAGTAGTTTGTTGTTCAGATATTTGTTACTCCAATGGATGGTAGCCTTGACATTATGGAAAGTAGTTTGTTGTTGAGATTTTGTTACTCCAATGGATGGTAGCCTTGTTATTATGGAACATAGTATGTTGTTGATATTTTTGTTACTCCAATGGATGGTAGCCTTGTCATTATGGAAAGTAGTTTGTTGTCGAGATTTTGTTACTCCAATGGATGGTAGCCTTGTCATTATGGAATGTAGTATTTCATTGAGATTTATGTTACTCCAATGCATTGGAGCCTTGTTATTATGGAAGGTAGTCTGTTGTTCATATTTTTGTTACTCGAATGGATGGTAGCCTTTTCATTATGGAAGGTAGTCTGTTGTCGATATTTTTGTTATTCCATTGGATGGTAGCCTTGTCATTATGGAAAGTAGTCTGTTATTGAGATTTTTGTTATTCCAATGGATGGTAACCTAGTCATTATGGAAGGTAGTTTTTTGTCGAGATTTCTGTTACTCTAATGGATGGTACCCTTGTCATTATGCAAAGTAGTTTGTTGTTCAGATTTTTGTTACTCCAATGGATGGTACCCTTGTCATTATGGAACATAGTCTGTTGTTTATATTTTTATTACTCCAATTGATGGTAGCCTTGTCATTATGGAACATAGTCTGTTGTTGATATTTTTGTAACTCCAATGGATGGTAGCCCTGTCATTATAGAAGGTACAATGTTGTCGATATTTTTGTTACTCCAATGAATGGTAGCCTTGTCAGTATGCAAGGTAGTTTGTTGTTCAGATTTTTGTTATTCCAATGAATGGTAACCTTGTTATTATGGAAGGTATTATATTGTCGAGATTTTTGTTACCCCAATGGATGGTAGCCTTGTCATTATGGAAGGTAGTCTATTGTCGATATTTTTAGTACTCCAATGAATGGTAGCCTTGTCATTATGGAAGGTAGTATGTCATTGAGATTTATGTTACTCCAATGCATTGTAGCCTTGTCATTATGGAAGGTAGTCTGTTGTTCATATTTTTGTTACTCGAATGGATGGTAGACTTTTCATTATGGAAGGTAGTCTGTTGTCAGGATTTTTGTTATTCCATTGGATGGTAGCCTTGTCATTATGGAAAGTAGTCTGTTGTTGAGATTTTTTTTATTCCAATGGATGGTATCCTTGTCATTATGGAAGGTAGTCTTTTGTCGAGATTTATGTTACTCCAATGGATGGTAGCCTTGTCATTATGCAAAGTAGTTTCTTGTTCAGATTTTTGTTACTCCAAGGGATGGTAGCCTTGTCATTATGGAAAGTAGTTTGTTGTCGAGATTTTGTTACTCTAATGGATGGTAGCCTTGTCATTATGGAACATAGTATGTTGTTGATATTTTTGTTACTCCAATGGATGGTAGCGTTGTCATTATGGAAGGTAGTATGTTGTCGATATTTTTGTTACTCCAATGAATGGTAGCCTTGTCAGTATGCAAGGTAGTATGTTGTTCAGATTTTTGTTATTCCAATGGATGGTAACCTTGTCATTATGGAAGGTATTCTTTTGTCGAGATTTATGTTACTCCAATGGATGGTAGCCTTGTCATTATGAAAGGTATTCTATTGTCGAGATTTTTGTTACCCCAATAGATGGTAGCCTTGTCATTATGGAAGGTAGTCTATTGTCAATATTTTTAGTACTCCAATTAATGGTAGCCTTGTCATTATGGAAGGTAGTATGTCATTGAGATTTATGTTATCCAATGTATTATAACCTTGTCATTATGGAAGGTAGTCTGTTGTTCATATTTTTGTTACTCGAATGGATGGTAGCCTTTTCGTTATGGAAGGTAGTCTGTTGTCGAGATTTTTGTTATTCCATTGGATGGTAGCCTTGTCATTATGGAAATTAGTCTGTTGTTGAGATTTTTGTTATTCCAATGGATGGTAACCTTGTCATTATGGAAGGTAGTCTTTTGTCGAGATTTATGTTACTCCAATGGATGGTAGCCTTGTCATTATGCAAAGTAGTTTG